>CM057453.1:177110000-182110000 GCA_016271365.2 Neoceratodus forsteri
GGCAGCCCTTCTCCACTGGATCTTTTGACAACTTACACAGTTCGTAACTCACTCTCTCTCTCATACTGTCATGAATTCATACAGGGCATGGAATGTTACTACCACATGTCATTAATTAATATTCACAAAGCCTTCCCATTTATAAAAATATGTCATACCTGTCAAAATTACTTGATTAGAAAAAGTTTCACAAATCAATTTCTAATAGAGCTTTTGCCCTGTTACACTCATAGTGAACTAACCCTGAACTACAGCAGTCTACTACTTAGTTACTTTGTTTTCTTTAAAAACAGATTGTTTTTCTTACTTATCTAACCAAATAATATGCTGAGATGAAAAACAAACAGATTAAAAGCAAATGGCCATCTTGTAAGTATGAGTTCTGACCATAAGTAACAGGGAAGCAAAAGACAATATTGTGCCGGATTTTCAAATCAGTAACACCATACAGCACTTAACAGGCTGAAATGAATGACTCATACCTTTAACAAAAACATTTATTTGTTAAATGTGTTACAAAAAAATAACATGCTTTCTTCCCCTGGGAAAATCTCAAGTTGCTGCCTCGAGGCAGTTGATATCAGTCCTTGAATGTTGTCAGAGCTATCAGTTCCAGGGCAGAAATTGAAAAAAGCAAAAACAAAAAAAATGATCGTCTTCACCTTTAATATAGGATGTTTTAAAAGTTTAAATATGACAACTATAGCAACAAACGAGTTAAGGCACAGTGTTCAAATATTCAAACACAATCTTTATAACATAAACACTGAAAGAAGCTGAATTATTAAAACAAGTTGCCTTTGATCTTTAAAATAGAGTTGGCTGGTACTGACAATAGCTGAGCCAACATTGATAGACTAAACACTAGGGAGCCACTATCTAGAGTCTGGGGAGGGGTGAAACAGCTGGACAACACACAGCAAGGAGTAATAGGTTCATGTTGGGAGAGGAAGGAGGTTTTGGTGACACCAGAGAGGAATCGATTGGTGGGAAGGGAGTTGTGCCTGACAGCAGGGAATGATAAGCTGCTAGCACTAAAACTCTTCTAGAAATAGTCAGTTTCCCATTTCAAAAATTAACCACATACTTGTTTCTCTGTTTTCCCATTTCAGATGTCAGTCTAGACAGAGGTGAAAACTGTCTGCTACTTCGGAATGTCTACAGCCATCTGCAAATTTCTTATACTGATGTAGGCATACCTTCCCCTCACTAAGATTGTTACCTGCTTGGCTCTCAGGGAAGGCTACACAAAACATTTATGTTTTAACCCAGGAGCTGAGATGGGCCATGCACTGGAGAACATGTACAGACATGATGGGGTACCAGTAAAACAAAGCAAGCACAAAGTAATGTCTTCTCCTTTAACCAGTGTCAATAAGTGTTGGACTGGCCTGGTACAGTACTGAAGTCTTGTCAATATAGGTTGTTATTCATGTAACAATATGCAGTCCTTGAGTTTTGAATTGTTTCTCAGCAATCCACAATAAGTAAGTTTGTCTGATTTGCAAGAAGTAATCAGACAACTGGTTTTGACCCTTATTTAGAAGACTTCAGTGTTGTGCCCAGGAAATCATGGGCAAGGCCACTGTTTTTCGTTTTTTACCGGAAAATCCCGTAAAATTCCGGAATTAGGGCTGCCTGAAGACTGGTAAAAACGAAGATTTCATGGAATCTGGCATTTTATATCAGATCAGTAAATCTATAAAGACGTGTGTTTTTCTTTTAATTCCTTCCTGTACTATTTTCAGTTTGCTTTATTTAATGCTCTGTATATTAAGTCTTCTTTAATTCTGATTATTTATGTACATACTAAAAGAATGATAGCAGAATCCCCATAAAATCTGGAAATTAGAGTAACAATCACCAGTGAAATTCTGGAATCTTAAGTCTTGAAAACGGAATTTAATTGTTTTAATCACCGTAAATCAGTGGTCTTGATCATGGGGAAAAAACACACCACTTTGAAGGGTCATGCCTCTTGCAATTGGCATAATTTGTCAGTGATCAGTTGGCTGCATTTACATTTCTATCCCTGAAGGTGCAAGGAGGACACAAAGACCAGCTGACAGCATAAGACAATATCCTTGCCAGAAGCATCAGTTCACACAAGATGGAGGTTCTCTGCTGTTTGAAGTCCCTGACTGCAAGCACAAGCATAGCTGAGCCTGGACAAACTGACACTGATGACAAATGACAGCAGTGGCTTCAAAGGAAAGAAAATCTCGGAAACAGTTTATCACAGGTAAATGGTACATGACTCTTCAAAGCAGTGATATATTTTTTCCATGATTTCCTGGATATAGCACTGTCATTTATTAAATATGGATCAAAACCAGATGTCCAATTATATCTTGCAAGACCTGTTAAGATTGAAAAAAAAAATCCAAAACGTGAGGACTGCATACTGTTACATGCATAGCAACCCATATTTACTAGACTTCTGTATTGTGCCAAGGACATTTTGGAAAAAAGAGAAACACCACTTGAAGGGTCATGTCCCAGAGTCCCAAGAGACAAGGACTGGCACAACCCTATGATTGAATAATTTTTGCAAATTCTGAACGTGATCACAACACTGATTCTGTGTATATATGGAACACAGTTCCATTACTTCCAATATAAAAAAAAAATCTTGTCAGGAACAACCAAAGAGTGAGATGATACACAGTGTCTGTAAACATAGATGCAGTGCTATGGCTGTCAGAAGACATTCACTACTAAAGGAAATCCCAGGTAAAAATCCCACAGAATAAACAGATACATGCACACAGAGAGGGGGCAATAACATATATGCTTATTTCAGAGCCCATTCACAGATGTCAGGTTAGTCAAAGTAAATGAATGATAGTAGTCAGTGATAGGTGGTCAAATGTCACAGTGTCACATCTGAATGACATTCACAGTTGACTGCTATCATTGACAGTCTGAGTGCTGCCGAATGAGAGAAACAAAAACTGAGAGTTAACAGCTAGCATGTCCTTTTCCACCTTGCTTTGACTGTAGCATTTTGACTGCAAAACAAGTTAGCTTTACGTTTGAAAGCTATGATATCAGTGGAAAATGATGACAATTCCTGCAACACAGCACTCCTGATTGGCAGTTGAGCAATTCTGACAGCTCAGCAGGGAGGATGTGATGTATATGCTGTCTCATGGCTTGAAAATGAAGTGAAGAGATGCAGAAAAAGCCATCCTCAGAAGTGGTGGCTTTCAATAGTACTCAGATCTGCTCAAAACCAAATCAAAGAAAATCCCTTACCCTGAATTCTCATTGCCAAATGCACTTGTGAAACACTGACTACTAAAGGTTTCAAATAGGATGCTACACACAGATTAGGTTTTCACACAATTTATATTACATTTCACCTTTAAAAATTTTTATATTAAGCTTTTTCTCACACCCAGCTCCCCTGAGGACACTCCCCCTTAGCCCCATCACTGAGCTTCTCATAGATTTTCTAGTTATCTACCACTTACCCAGGACCACAGTAGTGGTGGGAGGCCTGCCATGTTATTTGTGCTAGAGACTACGGGGTTAGGGTGCCAGTGCAATGGCAGACCAGTGCCTTTTCCTCCAGCTAATGATTTTCTTCTCATGGGTACCAGCATGCAATGATGCACACACATGCATGCCTGGTGTGTAATGCTTGCAAATGTCCACAGACAGCTGCTTGCAATGCTGATGGATTAGGAGCTGTTGCTGTAGCGAGGGCAACCAGCCCAAGTTAACCACAGTCACAGAAAACAGCACTCAGAAAGCAAAGAAAGTATCACAAAGAAAATATCATGCAAAAAGCAATTTATCAAAGTTGCTAGGGTAATCTGACCCTAACAACTTCAATCATTTGCATTTTGCACAGTATTTTCTTTGTGATAAATTCTTTGCTGCTCGAGTGCTGTTATCTGTGACTGTGTACAGTGGATGCCCCAGTCCCCATCTAGGTGCTCCTGATGTACTGAACTTGGTCTACACCAAGTGGTTAAGCTGTAGGATGAAGCATCTCTGAGAAAGGAGAGCTGACCTTGGGGTAGTCAGTCTTCCATCCTCAGCTGGTCCTTGAGTGACCTGAGTCCCTCCCCAAACCTGGATCACTGGCATAGCAAGTAGCAGTGCTACCAAACTGATGCTTTCTTATCCTACTGCGTCCAGCTTTTGTTCTCTCTCACATCTATTTCCCCTCCCTGTTCCCTGCTTCTCTTTTCCCTCTCAGTCATGTGCTATACACATACTTTATCCACTGCTCCCCATGCCACATCCTTTTCATGACCTTGCCTCCTTCTCTCTGCCCCTTTTGTTCTTCTCCTACACCTAACTTGCAGCCACCCCAAATGGAAGCAGTCCACATGTGCTTGACCATAAACTTTGACACCTATCTGATCTCCTTATTGTAGCCCCTAGATCCTTTCTTCTCATTCTCTTTGTTAGCCTTGGTAGGGTCCTTTACACTGGAAGCATTCTAAACTCCTTCTGCTCCACAAGGGGAGGGTGACACCTACTCCCAAGGCAATTATTACCCCATCACCATTCCCTTTGCATTTGCAAAAGTTCAGGAAAAATGTTTTCTAGCCTAACTTCCCCATTTTGTAACACCAACGGTATCTGTATCATCGTTAGTCATGATGGAACCTAACACTGGGCACCACTGTAACTATATACTCAAGTCATTTTGCATAGTTGTTACCCTATCTCCCCACCTATTCTCTTAAGTGTCCCCCAGAGCTCCAAACAGGCCAGTGCTGTTTGCCCTCTTCCTGAATTATGCCCCCCATCTGCATCTCCTCACTCATTCACATATTTTTGAACAACATAGTTCCTTGTGCCTTAAGTGCTTCTGCCCCTTTTCTGGATGAGTCACTGTAGCATAACTTTATCAATTCCCCATGCTGGCTCAGCTCAAATAAATTCTCAATTAATACCAAAAAGAATGTCACCATCCCCTTTGGTGGTAAATAGAGACTTGCTAAGCTCCACTCATCTCCTGTCTTAATGACTCAGGATGGTTTCCCCCTTGAAAACATCTCTCACTTCAAATGCCTTAGTGTGTGTGGCTAGATCACAAGCTTGATTTCTCCACCAGCATCGATGCAATCCATATAGATCTCTTTCCCAGACTGGGTGCACTATTCCATAACAAACTCTGGTCAGAGTCAAAATGGCTGCTAATGCATTAATGTGACAAGAGATATAGAAGTAATATGTGGATTGGATAGTAACGAACAGTGATGCACACACAGATACACATTAAGCACCCTTCCCAGTTCTGCTCCATATGCTTATATTCAGATACAGCTGTGTGAGTTTCCTGCACAGTGGTACATTTTATGGGCACTGGGGTGTACATCCCCCCTTTCTTTTTAAATGTCAGTTTGAAATGTTACTTTTTTAATTCTTTGCATGCCCAACAGAATCTCTCTCTTTCTCTCTCTCTCTCTCTCTCTCTCTCTCTCACTCATTCACAATTGCTCTCTTGCTGCTGAGAGAGCACAAGCTAAGCAGTAAGTGCAAGTGAGATAGAGAGATGGAAAGTGAAAGAAGATGATGGGGGGAGGAGTATTGCTGATAATGGTCTGAATTAGCTCTTCCGTCCACTGCAGGTTTTCATGGTTGGTTCCCAGTGAAGCAACCAGAGAAGAGTTGAGGAGAGTGTTTTTTTCACTGAGCCATGAGTTTCTTTAAGGCAAAATCAAAGAGTTTCCATGGCTGTGAGCTGTAGAGCTATCAGCCATCAAGCAGGCAGAGAGAGACAGAAAAAGAGTGAGAGAGAGAAAATGTTCAGTATAAAGGGAAGGAAACATTGTTTAACCAGGAGTAGCACACTAAGCTGAAGCTTGTTTCGCGATGTGACCTGGAAGCACAAGAAAGTTAAGTGACTTGCTTAGGATCACACAGTATGCTCCTAGGTGGCTGTGGCATTCAAACCCAGGTCTCCAGAACTGCAGCTCAGAGCCATAACCCAGTGTGCTATACTGCCTCCTTTATAAGCCAGAATAAGCAGAGATAAAGAAAACATCCAGTGAAGAGCAGGGAATGGTGAAACATAGAAACATAGAATTTGACGGCAGATAAGGACCGCTTGGATCACCCAGTCTGCCCATTTCCCTACCTAATGGATAAGCTGCAGATCCTAGTTAACCAGCAGCCTACTTCTTCCTACCCCCCACCCCTAGAATTGCCTTATGACTGTCCCATGCATGGTTGAATTCTACCACTGTTTTTGACTCCACAATCTCCTCTGGAAGGCCATTCCATGCATCCACAACCCTCTCTGTGAAAAAATACTTCCTTAAATTAACTCTGAGCTGCCCCCCCTCTATCTTCAAATTGTGCCCCCTTGTTCTTGAACACCTCTTTTTTTTGAAAGATGCTATTCTCTTGTTAGTTTGTTGATTCCCTTGAGGTACTTGAAAGTTTCTATCATGTCCCCCCTCTCTCCCTCCTTTCCTCGAGGCTGTACATATTAAGCTCCTTAAGTCTCTCTTCATATGTCTTCCAGTGCAGACCCTGCACCATTTTAGTTGCCCTCCTGTGGACAGCTTCCATCCTGTCTATGTCTTTGCGGAGATTGGGTCTCCAGAACTGCACGCAGTACTCCAGATGGGGTCTCACCAGCTGTCTGTACAGAGGGATAATAACTTCCTGTTTTCTACTGGTGATGCCTCTCCCTATGCATCCCAGTATCACCCCAGCCCTCCTTGCTGCCTTCTCACATTGCTTGCCCACCTTTAGGTCATCTGATATGACTACCCCAGGTCCCGTTCCATTTTTGTTGTTGTTAGTATCTCACCCCCCATTGTGTACTCTTACTCTGGGTTTTTGTTTCCCAGGTGCATTACCTTGCACTTCTTTGCATTGAATCTAAGCTGCCATACATTTGACCATTCCTCTAACCTTGCCAAGTCCCTTCTCATCCTTTCCACCCCACCTTGTGCATCAACTCTGTTGCAGATCTTTGTGTCATCTGTAAAGAGACATACTTTTCCTTCCAGTCCCTCTGCAATGTCACTTATAAAGACATTGAAGAGGACCGGTCCTAATACTGAACCCTGCGGTACCCCACTAGTAACCCCCCTTTCTTCAGAGTGGACTCCATTTACTATTACTCTCTGTGTCCTATTCTCCAGCCAATTCTTTACCCAGGCTGTCATCTTGGGACCCACTCCCAGGCTGGCTAACTTGTATATTAATCTTTTGTGTGGGACTGTGTCAAATGCCTTGCTAAAGTCTAAGTAGGCCATGTCCGCAGCCCCTCCCTTATCTACTACTTTGGTCACCCAGTCAAAGAAATCTTTCAGATTTGTCTGGCATGACCTTCCCACTGTGAATCCATGCTGCCGTGGGTCCTGTGCCCCTCTGGCCTCAAGATACTCGACAATTCTTTCCTTCATGTAGGCATAAGGTAGAGGGAGACAAACTGTCGGTAGAAGTAGAAGAAAAGGGGGCTATGATTGAGAAGGATGTAGAAGAAATCACTAACCACTAACCTGTGCTCTATCAACAGCGAGAGTATTATCACAAATGAAAGAAAGAGGGTCAGTCTGCTAGGCATGCAAACAATAAAAATATGAAATTTCAAACTGATATTTAAAGGGGGTTGGGGGATAAGGTAGAGTGAACTCTTTGTATGTACTACAGTTTAAAAAAACAGTGTGTGAGGTGGGCTGAGACAATATGTGCAAATCCATTGATGGGTACTGAATAATCTTGTGGTGTCAATCACAAACTGATCTTGTGCAGTAAGGTACAATGACTTCAAGATTGGTAAATACATTTCAGTTTATGTTTTACTTCAAAATGTGCATACTGCTGCAGAAATTACAGATCTCATGTATTGTCCTAGCATTGTACGTTGATGATTTGTGTGAGCTACAAATTACAGTGCAGTGGATGAAAGACCTAACTCAGGCTGTTATCGGCAAAGCCCCCCATCACCCTCTTTCTCTCTCACACACACTTGTTCTCTCACTTGTACTCTATCAACAGCAAGAGTACTATCACAATTGAAGGAAAGAGGGTCAGTCTGCTAGGCATGCAAACAATAAAAATATGAAATTTCAAACTGATATTTAAAGGTGGTGGGGGCGTGTGCCCCAGTGCCTATATGTAAAATCCACCACTGCTCAGGAAACTCACATGACTGTATCTGAATTTAAACATATGGAGCAGAACAAGGGAGGGTGATTAATGTGTGTCTGCATGTGTGCATCACTGTTCACTACTATCTAATCCACACATTACATTTATATCCCTTGTCACATTAATGCATTAACAGCTGTTCTGGCTCTTACCTGAGCTTCTTTACATAGCGGTTAGTGATTTCTTCTACATCCTTCTTAATCATAGCCCCCTTTTCTTCTACTTCTACTGACAGTTTCTCTCCTTCTACCTTATCCCTACATACCTGCCTCATCCTGCTGAAAGAACCCCTCCTGAAATCCTTTAGATTACCCCTTATAACACCCCCTGTAGCCTACCCCTAATTACCACCCTCTTTCTGGCCAAATCAGTCCTCCTAAAATCCTTGTCCTAGAATCTGTGTGATCAGCCTCCAGTGTGATGTTGAACCACACTGACTAATGGTCAGTGTTTGTTTCCCAGTGGTTCCTTTACAGTAACTGCCCTGCTAGTCTTTCTCTGATTGTAAGCACCAAGTCGAGTATTGTTCCCCCTCAGTAGGTTCTGCAATGCAATGCGACAGGAATCTTTTATTTATTAATTTGATTTTGAAAATGAGCTGAATTTTGGTTGGCAATTTCTTTGGGGCAGGGTGTTCTGTGGGAAATGCTCTTACAGATGTTTTCCCTGTGAGGCTGCATATTTTACTCTCAATAGCACTATCTGTCACACTATTAGTCACTATTTCAAACATGCTGGTATAAAACTGATAAGATCTACCACAAAACAGGAGAGAAATTATGATAACAAGATGAGAATAAGAAGGTTACTGGTATTACTGCTACTGATCTCTGATACAGTTCACCCCCATCCAGGTCCACATTACCCTAGAGGTAGTGACTCTAATCCATGTTTCACACTAAAAAAAAATTTAGTGCAAACTGCTTCATCACTAAAAATTGCACATTTAAATATCCAGAGTCTACCAGCTAAATGGACACAATTTGTTGCTTGGAACAAACAGCATATATTTGATATTATAACATTATCTGAAACTTGGTTAAACAGCAAAAGTGAAGAGTCTGAAGTCTTTTTTTGTGGGTTCTAATCTTTTTAGGCAGGATAGGGTTGGGAAAGAGAGAGGGAACTATGATATATGTCAATACAAAATTCAATTCTACTGCACTGGATTTATTAGGAGGGAGCTCTGGATGTTATTTAATTACAATTGATGTACTATTGGGCCAGGAAAACATTATAAGCTCAATTTTTGTCCCACCGGGAAACATTGGAGCTGAAATATAACTTGTCAAGGTTAAAAATAAACTGCCTTCCAAAAGAGAGTGGATTTTATTAGGAGATTTTAACCGTGACTAGGGTGCTAATTTAAAAAGTAGTGTTAGAGAAACCCTTCAGGATTTGGGTTTTCAGCGGTTTTGCTTGAGGAGGTGACAAGACACAGTTACATGACTGGAACTGGGACTGTGATTGGCTGGATAATGGTCACTCCTGCTGACAGGATTATGAATTCAGGTGTCCTGCTGGTTGTCTTGAGTAATCACTGTGCAGTCTATTGCAAATGGTCAGCTAGGGTCATGAAGAATCCCCAAAACTATATTGAGTTTAGAAATCTAAAGCAGCAGACCCCAGAAATTGTAGATGCAGCTTGTATAGAGGTGGACTGGACTCAGCTTGACTCTATTAATGATTTGGATTTATTATTAGAGACATTTACAACATGTTACACCTCTACATATAATATGATTGCACCCCAAAAGAAAATGAGAATTTGGGCCAATAAACATGAATGGATAACCCAGGACCTATACAATTTAATGCAATCTAGGGATAAAGGTTGGAAACAATCTGAAGTGTTTCTTTATTTATTTATTTGAAATGTTTCACCAAGAAAGATATCATGAGCTGTAATAGCTCATTTCCAGATGTGTCCGGGGGGGAGGCAAAGGAGGGATCAGTAAACATTACATAGAGAATAATGGATGGGTAGCCAGTTATAATGAGGATTTTACAACCCCCCGAGGGGTGGAATGTCAGATAAACCTCAAGATCAAAGCTCAAGCAGTTTATAAAGACATCCCACCCTGAGGGGGGTTGTAAAATCTGAGTTTTGAACTGGCTACCCATGTTTTATTTTGTATAATTAGTGGTTTGTATTTTTTTACATGTGCAACTTAAATGTTAACTTAGCAAAGAGGATGCAGTATTTCAATGGTATCATTTTTATTTAAGAATACAGAACAAAAAGTTAGTTGTGCAAGTCTTGAAAATAACATTGATAACATAGTTAAAACTGTTTGGAATTCATGAGTTTTTAAACTTTAGTTATATATGTTACTCACATTGTATGTGGGTTTTTCCAACTCAGGAATATCAGTGGGCAAAGTGGGTCCAATTCACTCCGCGAGGTGATTCATAGAGCAAAGGCAAATTGGTGGAGTGCTCCACAATGTGAAGCAGAGTAATTTGCGTTATAATGGGTAATGCAAAGTAAATGGAAAACAATGACTTTGCGATACTCCACCTTCCCAGACCACTACTCCACCAATTTTAAAGGTGAAGTGCATTGAAAATAATGTACTTCACCTCACTTCACCTTGTTTTTAAGCTCCAAAGGTGAATTTTGCAGTGATTCATGGGAATTCAGGTCACATGGGCTCTATATCGTTCTGCACAGCCTCAGTTTGGGGTAGTGTGTGTAGCAAGCTGTAGGAGACAGTGTGCTCTGAGAGCTGTCTGTGATTCAAACCTTCTAACACTGTTAAAAAAGTCTTTTTGAGTAATTTTTTCTTTTGCTCAAACTTTAGTTCATCGATTGCAGGAAACCCTCCTGTGCTCATATCATCGAGCGTTTATTGTTTGTGTGTGGATTTTGAATGTTAATGTACAACATTGAGTCTGTGTAGTAAGAGACAGTGAAAGTGTGATTTGGGAGAATGGCACAACTGTGGTGTGGGTAGATTTAAGTTGAAGAAATAGTGAGTTCTTTGTTTTTTTGTTATATTTTTGTTATATAACTGACTGTGTTAATTTACACACAGTAATATTGTCAGTAATTGTTGACTTTTTTTGCTGATAGTGTGTTGTGTGGATCTGGTGCAGCAGTTCATAATTTCAGTTTTTTTTACAATACATGGTATATTACTGAAATTTTCAATTTGCTGCGCATTACTTGTAGACAAATTGTGTGTGTGTGTCTTTGTGTGCAGTGCATGACATCAAATAATGCACCTTTTATTGTGCCACAGTGTAATTGCAGGCGCAGCAGTGTGAACCTGCTATCCACTGCAGCTGCATGATTTTGTACTGCCATTGTAGTATCTTCTCTTTGTTTTGCTACTTGCACTGCTGTACAAATCTGCAGTCAGTCCCCCCCACACCGGCAAAATGAATTATTTTCCAGATTGGATTGTGTGTGACTTCAGCACCACTGGTTAGTTAAGGTGTTGTTGAACTTGTTAATTTGCATCTGTATCTGCTGCTGAAGCATAGTTGTTTTTTTGGCTTCACATCCAGTGTCCTCCCACCCAGAGTGAACATTCCAAAATCTAAATTTGTTTAGAATATTGTTGTTGATCCCCCAAAATGCCCACAAAGAGACATGCAAGCAAAGCTATTTCCTGCCATGGCACTGCTGCCAGTGGTAAGACTATCTGTTGGCATGGTAGTATGCAGATGCAAAAGTGCATTGCTGATGTGAGAAAAGGTATTTCTCCTGCAATGCTTTTTACAGCCCAGTCAGTAGCTTCACTCATAGTTGGAGGAGATGATGGTGTTCCAGCCAGTGGTGTTAGTGCAGTTGCTGGTGGTGGTATGAGCATTGCTGCCTCAAGTCCCACTTCTGACCAATGTACCGTGTCCAAAAATATAGTGGAGTGTGAAGCAGTGTGAATGAGTGGCAGTGTAGATGATGTCATACTTTCTAGTAACATCCCAGTAACTGAACATGAGGATTCTGACAATCATGTCAATGATAGCATACAATGTGACATTTCTTTCACCGTGGTTCAGGTCACGCATTTTCCATGCAGTGATTCACAGTGTGGTGACACAATGTCAGGTGTTGGAGGTGTTGATGATGATGATGATGAATGTGATGATGATGATGTTGCTGTGGTTGCAACATGCAGTTCACATGCCAGCATCCAAGCAGAAGATGTGGATGTGGGTGATGTTGATGAATATGATGATGATGCAATTGACCCCAGTTGGGAACTGGAGAAAAATAAATTCAAGGTGGCTGTGTCTGAGTCTGTTTGATTTATCAGTTTCAGTTGATGGTGATGATGATAATGATGACCCAGTAATAATGATAGCTAGTCATGGTGGTCAGCTGCAGTCCAAGTGTGTTCTGCCCAAAAAATCATGTAGCACACCCCCACTTCATGGCTTAAAAGAACAGAGTCCAATAAGCAGCATCAGGGACATGTTAAAAGCAGAATATCACAGTCCCTTGTTTGGGATTTTTTTGTGCAAGACGCAAATGATGAGTCAGTTGCAATCTGCCACATTTGCCATGCACGTGTGAGTCGAGGTAAATATGGGAGTCATCTGGGCACAGGGGGACAGCATACACATCTTAAGAACAGGCACATGGCACTGTGGACCCAACACAAGATGGCAGCTAATACCACAGTGGGGTGTTCACCCTTGTCATCAGCCACAATGAACATGTTATCCCCTTCCACGACAGTTAAATCCAGTAGGAAATTAAATGTGTGCAGTAGTGATGAAATAAGAGCAGAGGATTACTACCGGCATGATGATGTGGAGGAGCATAATGATTTTGAAATGTTGTCCAGTGCTGGTGAGAGCAGCAGTTTTGCTGGTGGTGGTGGTTTATGCAGTATGTCTAGTGCAAGTGGTACATCAACCCTGGTTGATAAATGTGGCAAAATAACTGCATTTGTGGGTTTGTCATCATCACCTGTGCAACAGTCTTCATCAAACGTCCATACTCCACCCCTGCCATTCGCAGAGCAGAACCATTTATCATTACACCCTGTGTAAAATGTGTAAGTCAGCCCACTTTACAGAGTGTTTTTGTGCATAAGCTGAAGTACCCACCCAATCATAGAGTGTCACGTGAACTTAATGCTGCTGTAGCTGAAATGCTGGCAATTGACCTTTTGCCCTTCTCCTTTGTGGAGAATTCTGGGTTCCAGAGGTTTGCTACACGTGCCTGTCCAAAATGGAAAGTCCCATTCAAGACATGCTCTTTGATCCGTGCTGTCCCCGAGATGTACCGTACTGTGTCCGACTCAGTAAGACATGCCCTTCAGTATTCCTCCTCTCCATTCATCCATTTAAGTATGGATATGTGGACAAGTGGCAAAACAGTGGGGAGTTCATATTTGTGTATAACTGCACATTGGGCACAGATGCTGGGCGTTGTCTGTGCTGTTGGTAGTGTGAATAATCAATGCATTAAGGTGGAGTGTCATGGTAGCAATCTTCCAGGAATTTGACAGCATGCAACAATTGTTATGCACAAAGTAACCTGTTCACACACTGGTGAATACATGTTGGACAGGGTACTGACTGAGATTGACAAGTGGCTGAACCCCCTGTCCCTGATAGCTGGGTTCATAGTAAATGACAATGGGTCAAATGTGATGAAATGCATCATGAATGCTGGATTTTTTCATGTTCCATGCATGGCCCACTGTTTAAATCTTGTGGTCCAGGAGTTTCTGTAGCACCCTGATGTAAAGGAAATGCTGACAGTTGCATGCTGTATCTGATCTCACGTTTCATGATCTGCAAAGGCCTTGACCAACTTTGGCAGTTGCAGATGTAAAACAGCCTCCCTCAGCATCAGTTGAAGCTGGAAGTTGTTACCCGGTGGAACTCCACTTTATACATGGCAGAGAGGTTGTGTGAACAATACAAAGCCATCTCATAATATCTTGTCATGCACACTAGCCGTGACAGTTCTGGGGCCTCCATGTATATGACGACTGAACAGTGGTGCCTCATGGACTCTGTAATAACAATTTTGTGGCCTTTTGAACATGCCACACAAGCAGTGAGTGGTGAGTCTGCCTCCATTAGCCAATCAGTTCCACTGCTGCAGGTGCTGAGGCAGACATTGGTAAATGTACAACATAACCTTGATGTTGCTGGAGCCAGTGATGACAGTATGTTGCTGGAACATATGCTGATAGTATTCAACCAGAATCATCACATCTTGAGCAGTCAGCATATTGACAACTTTGTAATAGCAACAATGCTGGACCCATGATACAAACGTGGAATTGCATCAGTACTGGAGGGAGGGTTTGAACAGGTAAAAAATGTCAGTGGGTAACTGGTGCACCTGGTTCATGGGGCACAGAAGTCACGTGCCAAGGTCAGCAAACCTCAGCAGTATAATCAGGCTGAAGGTGCACCTGGAGGAATATCAAGCATATCCTGCAAGGGGAAGGGGACTGCAGTTCCAGGTGGTCTGCCATCCAAAGTGATTGGCATCAACCCACTTTGGGAGGCTTAGTCCCAAGTGGGGATTTGTGAAATAAATGATTCCAGAGAACAGGATGATGCATCAACCAGTGAACTTAGTGTGGCACAGAGAATGGTTGAGTCATATTTCTCTGAAAACAGGCATCTGTCAATAACTGATGAGCCTCTGTTATACTGGAGTGGAAAGGTCAGTGAATGGCCAGAGCTGACTGCAGTGGCACTGAAGTACCTGACATGCCCACCCTCCAGTGTAAGTGTCGAAAGGGTATTCAGCTCAGCAGGTGCAATAGTTAGGGATCATCAGACAAACCTCTGTCCTGCAAATATTAGTTTACTAACATTCAAAAAAAATGAATGAGAGGCACATACCAGCGCAGACTGCAACCTCAGTTTTCATACCCCTGCCTATTCATGGTTTTGCTGATGTAGAAATGGACCATCCTGGTGGCACTGGCAGTGGCAGCATGAAACGACCTACCACTGACGTAGATGATGACACAATGGAGAAAGAATTTCCTAGTGGTCAGACTTCAGACATAGATGACACTGAGGGCAGCTTTCTTTATGAGGAGGATAATGAGGTTAATGTTGGCAGGTTTTAACTGAAGTTGTTAAAAGGCTATGACATTTGCTGTATGATACATGTTTTCTTTTTCATATGGTTCAATGAGTGTCCCACTTAGAGTGTGACTCAAATTTGATATGTCACATCACATTTGTAACAGACAGCACAATATATCCTGGCCCCTGTACCACCACCATAAGACCACTGTTAGCCACTGCCACCACAGGGAATGACTTTGTGTGCCCCCCTGGACCACCACTGTGACCGCTGTTGGCTACTACCACCACAGGGAATGACTTTGTGTGCCCCCCCGGACCACCACTATAAGACCACTGTTCGCCACTGCCACCACAGGGAATGACTTTGTGTGCCCCCCTAGACCACCACTATAAGACTGCTGTTAGCCACTGCCACCACCACCAGATGCAGGAAGATGTCAGAGGGAATGTCATCATGTGCCACAGCTATGACCACCAGCATTCACCACCAGTGTCATTCTGACAATGTTCTCCCATTACATTGACCATGCCAAGGCAGATTGAGTTGAACAGGAGACCACATGCATCAGCCACAGGCACAAGGCTTCTTAATATTAAAACTTTAAAGTGAGTATGTGTACAAATGTTTTTTATGCTATTCAACTTCCTTTAGCTGTGTGTTTTGTTTTCTGTTGCTTTTCTGAGCTGCAATGGTCGAAAACATATGGTAAACTTATTTTGTTTTTTTACAGGTTAACAAAAAATGACTCTCCTTTGCTGAAAGTTGGTATCAATGGTACTGCAGCAGTACTGTACATAGGAACCTGTGGAATATCCATTTCAAATCCATACTGGTAAGTATATATATATTTGATTTCATCTGTTCATTTTTTTTTAAAAGAGTGCAACAAATCCGACTGAGTATTCATAAACTAGGTGACATGTGTACATCACAAAATCTGTTTCTGCAAGATATCATGCACTGCATTCCAAACTTGCAGTTGTGCAGCCATGACAGTGTTGAAAAAGTTTGACACAGTTTGTGTTACTTGACAAGATGTGGTTTTGAAATGTAATTTGAGTTAAAAATCAGGGACACCAGCACAGTATATTTGTTACACAGCCTGGTACTAAATTAAGTTGTGATTGATTTGCTGATTGCAGTGTGGCAGTTTACTATCTGTGTTAATAAACCAGACACCCATGGAACAGCCACGGCTTAAACATAATGTGTTTCTGCTGCAATCAAGTTGTAATAAGTCCTTCATTTCTTTTTTTAGGAAACTTCCAGATGCTTTGTTGTGGCATAGTTGCCTTATACAAAGAAGTTCTTCAACATCATGCCCCCCCCACCCTGGGCTGGGGCAGACATGCAACACGCAGAAGTCATTTCAATCGATGACCATGATCATCATTACCAACCAGACTCGAGAAGGATGCAGATGAAATCTGTGAAGAAGTAACCAAATAAGAAACCATTAATGAGACCTACCTGCAAATATGCCCCCCCCCCAAAGAAAAATACTTACCTTCACTGGCTTGAGAGTATTCCATTTCCAATTTCAACACAAAAGATTCTCATCAAGCCCTGGAATGTACACACCAACAGTATCTGCATTGTGTGGGCATGTGTGATTTTGTATTTTAATGCAATGAGTACACATCTATATATGTCAACCCCCCACCTAGAAAATACACACACACATATATATATATATATATATATATATATATATATACTCACCAAGGCTACTATTAGTGTACAGACAAAGGGCACCCTTCCATCCGGTTGAGGTGATTGCATCGCATTTGCGGGAATCACAGCACACTTTGGACCACAGTTCTCTCACGGTCATCATTTCTGATGGGACTTTGCATGTGGTGTAATGCTCCCATTTCACTTCATTAGCACTTGTCAATTTTCTGGACACAAGACAGATAAATTTTGGGGATGCAGAAAAAATATGGGGACTCTGTGTGACCACTGTGCGCATGAGTGACTGCACAATAAATTCTGGGGGACTTTGCATTTGGTGACAGATGCATTTTGTGTGTTGTGATTGTGAGCACATAATGTCATACTTAAATTATAAATTAAAGCAGCATTGCAACAATGTGGTGACCATTTTGACCTATACTTATTTATGCTATTTTACATTGCCAGCCACTAGTTGCCTCCTGACTTGTATGATACCCTTCTTTTCACAATTTGTATCTGTTTTACTACTTTTTCTCATGTCAAAAAAAAAAAAGAGTACACCTTTTAATATTGTTCTGACCAGGTTTTTACTACTATTTGCAGCTGTTTTTGAATAAATATTGTTCTGTGAGGTCATAAAACACTGCCTGCTGCATAATTGTTAATTTTACAACAGAAGTAATATATAACAACTGATGGAGAAAAGCAGCAAAAAATACTGACAAAGACTTGGTCCACACCATATTAAAAGGAGTGTTCCTTTTATTATTTTAGACATGAAAAAAAGTAGTAAAGCAGACTCACATACTGGAAACAATAGTATCATACAAGACAGGATTTAAGTAAAGTGGCAGTGTAAAATAGCATAAAAAGTATAGGTCAAAATTTTCAACAGATTGTTCCACTGCTGCTTTAAAGAAGTTCACCAAGTTACATAGTTATGGTATTGCAATATATGGGTGCCTTACCTCCAGGTGAATTTTTCTTGCTCCACATGTCCTTACATAGTGCAATGCTTTTCTGGCAAAAACACTCATAATTTCATTAAACCGGGTCACGGAGGACTTCCCATTCTGAAGAGCCACCCAAGTTCTGACCCCGCACTCAGCAACATTATGACGTGATGCCAAGGAGAGTGTGAGGGTGTGCTCCATTATACTGAATGGCTGGCAGCTTTCCAAATGTTTTTTTATGTTATAATGGTCAGTTTATGGTGAAATATGGGCACGTTTCCACTAACAAGGTTGTTGTTAGTTGAAACATGCCAACATTTTACCGCAAACTGACTATTATGACATAAAGAAACATTCAGAAAGCTGTCAGCCATTCAGCATAATGGTGCACACCCCCCGCGTTCTCCCTGGCATCATGACATAACGTTGCTGATTGCAGGGGCCAGAACTTGAGCAGCTCTTCAGAACGGGAAGTCCTCCATGATCCAGTTTAACAAAATTATGGACATTTTTGCCAGAAAAATATTTCACTATGAAAGGACATGAAGAGCAAGAAAGATTCCCCTGGAGGTAAGGCACCCATATATCGGGTGCAATGCTATAACTTGGTGAATCTCTTTCATGTCTATTTCAAAAACAAAATATTTATGGTGCCTCAGTAATGTTTACTTTGTGTCAGGACTCACGATTTGAGGCGTTTCACAAAAAGCATGACTGAGCAGTGCAAGTATGTTGCGATAAACTGCATGTGTGCTGTCAGTGTTCTTTCCTATGTGTGTATACATTGTCCAGCTTCATGCAAACATATATATGGTGTGACTTGATGCAGTATCTCAAGAATAAAGATAAGAAAGAATATCTGATGTATGTTTTATTTGTACCATCAGCACCAGTGGAGTAAGTGATATGATATTTTTTTCAGAGGTATCGGGTCACCGTGCACCTCAGTCACTGACAGTGCACACATGACTTAGCAGAGATCATAGCACAAAAAGCGCATGCTCTCCTAAAAGTCATGTGTGCAGTATGTGACTAAGGTGTACTCTGGCCAAACACCTCTGAAAAAGTATCGTATCACTTAGTCCGCTGATGATGATGGTGACAATAAAATATACATTATTCTGCTCGCTATTCTTTATACCATAAACACTACAAAAAGTCAGCAATATATGTTTGCAAGAAGCTGCACAATGTCTGATGTCATCCACACACACACCCACACACACACACACACACACAAAACAACACTGACTGTACACATGCAATTTAGCATATCATACTTGCACTGCTCACACCAGCTTTTCCACAATCACTCCACAACAGAAAGTAAACATTACTGAGGCACTGGATTATAACAACAGAGCAATAAGGAGCATGTATGACTGTCTGTTATTAAACATAAAAAAAACATAAAACACTACAGCAGTGGGGGGGGGGGTGTCCAGAAAAAATAAGTTAATAGGGGATCCCATGATGTTGCAGCCGCAGATGGAGCATTGACGCTATCTGAAGCTGGTGTTGTTTGATCTGCTTCACCTGCTGCTGCACAGCACCCACCCTCTCATTGCTCTCCTCCAATGCAGCCCACAACAGTGCAGTGTCTGCCTATGTTGCAGGCACTGTGATGGGGTCCACTGGTGTGGGGAGAAAGCCAGGTAGTGGTGGTGGTGAGGGTGGTGCTGGTGGCAGAAGTGGGGGTAGTGGTGGAGCAGATGCTGCTGTGGCCCTCCTCCCACTGCGGCAGCAAGGCACAACACCTACAGCACCCTCTGCCACTGCCACAGAAGGGCCAGCAGGTGGATGCCTGGCCCATTCAGTGGCAGCCTGCTACTCCACCTTTTGGTGGTTTATCATATGTGTGCACTGGCCACCAGTTGCCAGATGTGTCCCCCGGGGGCCACGGTGCACCTGCACACAACATAGCTGACACACCACAATGGTGCTGTCCCCCCCACACAGTTAAAAATCTGCCATACTGGGAAACTGCGGTGGGGGCCAGGCACAGGAGGTGCAGATGTAGTGCCAGTAGCACTGTCATGCACCTGGGGCTTCATCTGCTGCTGTGGAGGTGGTGGAGGTGGTGCTGCTGGAGTCCCTGCAGCTGCTACTGGTGGTGGTGGTGGCAGAATTGGTGGATGTGCTGGTGGCACTGGTGGTGCTGCTGCTTCTGGAGGGGGAGAGGCAAGACCAAACAGTCGGGAGTGGTTCAACTACACCTGACAACCCCTAAGCATGCTCACGCCCCTCTGTCCATGGTTCGGGCAGCAGAGTCTCCCTGGTCCATTGCACAACCCACTCCTTCCCTCTCAGATGTGTCACACGACAAGTAACTTCTTCATACACACTCACAGTTTCACACACATACACACACACACACACACACACACACACACACACACAGACAAAACAAAACTTATAAAACAAATGAATCAGTCACAAAAAACAACTGAAAAAACACTACAAAAAAAATGAAAGATTTGCCTTTTAAAAAAGCTGTTTGTTTTTTTTGCTATTTGCACAAGATACGAATGAATAACACTCCAAACTCTCCTCTCCACACAAAATGCTTCCTCCTTCTACCTCTGCAAAGGAGAAAGTGAAACTATCTGCTTGCATGACTCACTTCCTTCCTGCCTGGCTAGATCAATTGACTTACAGTACTGTAAGCCATGTGATGTGTGGAGACTGCCCTATTGTTGTCATTCTGCCTTACTTCACATTAAAGTGGAATCACAACGTGACATCATAATGACAAGGTGAAGTAAGCACTTTCCAATGGCCACTTCACGTAGCGTTATGGTAACACAAAGTGGCAACTTCGTGTTCACTTTGTCAACGGATTTTATATCTGTTGCAACTCTACTCTGGAATGTGCTCCATGACCGACAAAAAAAATGACACAGCATCGAACACATATTTAACAGTTACTATCTATGGCAAATTTGTGTTAGTAAGAATGTTTTAACGTTAATTTTAAGTTGTTTTTTTTTGTCATTTTGGTTTCCTCTTTCCTTTGCGATGATTGTGTTGTTTGCAGCTCTCTCAGTACCTGTGGAGAGAATGAGAGTTTAGTATTATTTAGGGATCAGTGGTAATTTACTTGTGTGTAGCAAAACGTACCTCAGTCATCGTCTTCACTGTCTTCTTGCACCAGGGGTCTTCATCTTTTCTTTGGAAATTGGCAGTTGTAGATCATGACAGAGACTCCCTGCTGGAAAATACAACAAGGCCCAAACACAGACTGCATAGTGTTCGATACGACTTGCTCATGTTGGTTGCTGGGGATCACTGTGGCATTTTGTGGCTGCTGTGCTTTGGAGGCTGATGGCTGTTCATTAGCGGGGGCATTAAATGTTCAAAGTTTGCTGAGTTTTCTTTGCTTAGTCTCAGAGAGGACTGAGTAATTCTTAATAGATTGAATATTTTTATGACATGAGATTTGCTGCACTTTAATCAGGGGTACACTGCAGTCCACCAACCTTTGAATTGAGACCCCCAGTGCCACCAAGGACCCTCCACCTGCCTGCCCAGGTACCTCTGAAGAGCTGCCAGCCCTGCCACAACCACCAAAGTCCTGCGCCCAGCCCTTCCAGGAAGCCTGTTGACTGGGGCCGACCGCTGATTCATACGCCCAGAAGGAGAACCACGAGCTTGGCCGCACCCTGGTCCTTTGACCCGCTAAAGGTGTAAAAGCCGCCAGGTTCTCTCCTAGCCAGCCAGGGCTTAGGAACCCACCATTGAGACCCCCAGTGCCGCCGAGGACCCTCCGCCTGCCTGCCCAGGTACCTCCGAAGAGCTGCCAGCCCTGCCGCAACTGCAAAAGTCCTGTGCCCAGCCCTTCCAGGAAGCCTGTTGACAGGGGCTGACCGCTGATTCGAACGCCCAGAAGGAGAACCATGAGCTGGGCCGCACCCTGGTCCTTTGACTCGCTAAAGGCGTAAAAGCCGCCAGGTCCTCTCCTAGCCTGCCGGGGCTTAGGAACCCGCCATCGAGACCCCCAGTGCAGCCGAGGACCCTCTGCCTGCCTGAACAGGTACCTCCAAAGAGCTGCCAGCCCTACCGCAACCGCCAAAGTCCTGCGCCCAGCCCTTCCAGGAAGCCTGTTGACAGGGGCCGACCGCTGATTCGCACGCCCAGCAGGAGAACCACGAGCTCGGCCGCACCCTGGTCCTTTGACCCGCTAAAGGCGTAAAGCCGCCAGATGCGTTTTCACCGCTTTCCAGCTGCCGGTTGCCTGCAGCTCAATCTGCAGTGCTCCCTGGCTGTACTCCCTCGGGAAAAGCGGCTGTTTTCACCTGAGCTGCTGGCCTTGGGGAACTTTCTTGGACTGGGACTACTGAGCGCTGCTCACAAGCGCCTCCCTACCCGCTTCAGGTTAACTCCAAGCGGATTCAAGACTCAAGTGCAACAGCCCCTTCGGTGGCAGTTTGTTTGGACTACTTATCCCTGGATTTTAAGTAATTCTGGCCTTTTGCCCTGTTTTTTCCTTAGAGCGCATACCTGAGCTATTTCTCTGTGTAGTTAGTCCTCTTATACTGCCTAGTACTTGTATTTCATACTGCCTAAGTCTTAACCTGTAGAGCTATACTGTAACTAAATTAAAGCTTAACTTTACCTGCCTATAGCATGTTACAGCCCCTCTCTCGCTGTTTTCCTTGGACCCCCTCCCTAATCTCACACTCCCGCCCTTTTTCTTTGTCCTCTGACTGCGCCTTGTCCTTCAGCTTCCCTTTCTTAAGTCTCTCCCTTGCTGCTCTCCTTAGGTCCTCTCCTAGCCCGCCGGGGCTTAGGAACCCACCATCGAGACCCCCAGGGCCGCTGAGGACCCTCTGCCTGCCTGCCCAGGTACCTCTGAAGAGCCGCCAGCCCTTGCGCAACCACCAAAGTCCTTCACCCAGCCCTTCCAGGAAACCTGTTGACAGGGGCCGACCGCTGATTCGCACACCCAGTAGGAGAACCACGAGCTCGGTCGCACCCTGGTCCTTTGACCCGCTAAAGGCATAAAAGCCGCCAGGTCCTCTCCTAGCCCACCAGGGCTTAGGAACCCACCATAGAGACCCCCAGTGCCACCGAGGACCCTCCGCCTGCCTGCCCAAGTACATCCGAAGAGCCGCCAGCCCTGTTGCAACTGCCAAAGTCCTGCGTCCAGCCCTTCCAGGAAGCCTGTTGACAGGGCCGACCACTGATTCGCATGCCCAGAAGGAGAACCACAAGCTCGGCTGCACCCTGGTCCTTTGACCCACTAATGGTGTAAAAGCCGCCAGGTACGTTTTCAACGCTTTCCAGCTGCCGGTTGCCTCCAGCTCAGTCTGCAGTGCTCCCTGGCTGTACTTCTTCAGGAAAAGCGACTGTTTTCACCTGAGCTGCTGGCCTTGGGGAACTTTCTTGGACTGGGACTACTGAGCGCCGCTCGCAAGCGCCTCCCTACCCGCTTCAGGTTAACTCCGAGCAGATTCAAGACTAAAGTGCTACAGCCCCTTCGGTGGCAGTTTGTTTGGAATACTTATTCCTGGATTTTAAGTAATTCTGGCCTTTTGCCCTGTTTTTTGCCTAGCGCGTATACCTGAGCTATGTCTCTGTGTAGTTAGTCCTCTTATACTGCCTAGTACTTGTATTTCATAGAGCCTAAGTCTTAAACTGTAGAGCTATCTTGTAACTAACTCAAAGCTTGACTTCACCTGCCTATAGCGTGTCACAGCAACTCTCTCACTGTTTTCCTTGGACCCCTCCCTAATCTCACACTCCCGCCCATTTTCTTTGTCCTCTGACCGTGCCTTGTCCTTCAGCTTCCCTTACTTAAGTCTCTCCCTTGCTGCTCTCCTTAGGTCCTCTCCTAGTCCGCCGGGGCTTAGGAACCCACCAATGAGACCCCCAGTGCTGCCGAGGACCCTCCGCCTGCCTGCCCAGGTACCTCCGAAGGGCCGCCAGCCCTGCCGCAGCCGGCAAAGTCCTGCGCCCAGCCCTTCCAGGAATCCTGGTGACAGGGGCCGACCGCTGATTCGCACGCCCAGAAGGAGAACCATGAGCTAGGCCGCACCCTGGTCCTTTGACCCGCTAAAGGCGTTAAAGCCGCCAGGTCCTCTCCGAGTCCACCGGGGCTTAGGAACCCAAAATTGAGACCCCCTGTGCTACCGGGGATCCTCCGCCTGCCTGCCCAGGTACCTCCGAAGAGCCGCCAGCCCTGCCGCAACTGCCAAAGTCCTGCGCCCAGCCCTTCCAGGAAGCCTGGTGACAGGGGCCGACCGCTGATTCGCACACCCAAAAGGAGAACCACGAGCTCGTCTGCACCCTGTTCCTTTGACCTGCTAAAGGCGTAAAAGCCGCCAGGTACGTTTTCACCGCTTTCCAGCTGCCGGTTGCCTGCAGCTCTGCCTGCTGTGCTCCCTGGCTGTACTCCCTCAGGAAAAGCGGCTGTTTTCACCTGAGCTTCTGGCCTTGGGGAACTTTCTTGGACTGGGACTACTGAGCGCCGCTCGCAAGCGCCTTCCTACCCGCTTCAGGTTAATTCCGAGTGGATTCAAGACTCAAGTGCTACAGCCCCTTCGGTAGTAGTTTGTTTGGACTATTTATTCCTGGATTTTAAGTAATTCTGGCCTTTTGCCCTGTTTTTTGCTTAGAGCGTATACCTGAGCTATGTCTCTGTGTAGTTAGTCCTCTTATACTGCCTAGTACTTGTATTTCATAGAGCCTAAGTCTTAACCTGTAAATCTATCTTGTAATTAACTTAAAGCTAGACTTTTCCTGCCTATAGCGTGGTACAGCCCCTCTCTCGCTGTTTTCCTTGGACCCCCTCCTAATCTCACACTCCCGCCCTTTTTCTTTGTCCTCTGACCGTGCCTTGTCCTTCAGCTTCCCTTACTTAAGTCTCTCCCTTGCTGCTCTCCTTAGGTCCTCTCCTAGCCCACCGGGGCTTAGGAACCCGCCAATGAGACCCCCAGTGCCGCGGAAGACCCTCCGCCTGCCTGTCCAGGTACCTCCGAAGGGCCTCCAGCCCTGCCACAACCGCCAAAGTCCTGCGCCCAGCCCTTCCAGGAAGCCTGGTGACAGGGGCTGACCGCTGATTCGCACGCCCAGAAGGAGAACCACGAGCTCGGCTGCACCCTGGTCCTTTGACCCGCTAAAGGCGTTAAAGCCGGCAGGTCCTCTCTGAGTCCACCGCGGCTTAGGAATCCGAAATTGAGACCCCCAGTGCCACTGGGGATCCTCTGCCTGCCTGCCCAGGTACCTCCGAAGAGCCGCCAGCCCTGCCGCAACTGCCAAAGTCCTGCGCCCAGCCCTTCCAGGAAGCCTGGTGACAGGGGCCGACCGCTGATTCGCACGCCCAAAAGGAGAACCACGAGCTCGGCTGCACCCTGTTCCTTTGACCTGCTAAAGGCGTAAAAGCCGCCAGGTACGTTTTCACCGCTTTCCAGCTGCCGGTTGCCTCCAGCTCAGTCTGCAGTGCTCCCTGGCTGTACTCGCTCAGGAAAAGCGGCTGTTTTCACCTGAGCTGCTGGCCTTGGGGAACTTTCTTGGACTGGGACTACTGAGCGCCGCTCGCAAGCGCCTCCCTACCCGCTTCAGGTTAACTCTGAGTGGATTCAAGACTCAAGTGCCACAGCCCCTTCAGTGGCAGTTTGTTTGGACTATTTATTCCTGGATTTTAAGTAATTCTGGCCTTTTGCCCTGTTTTTTGCTTAGAGTGTATACCTGAGCTATGTCTCTGTGTAGTTAGTCCTCTTATACTGCCTAGTACTTGTATTTCATAGAGCCTAAGTCTTAACCTGTAAATCTATCTTGTAATTAACTTAAAGCTTGACTTTTCCTGCCTATAGCGTGGTACAGCCCCTCTCTCGCTGTTTTCCTTGGACCCCCTCACTAATCTCACACTCCCGCCCTTTTCCTTTGTCCTCTGACCGTGCCTTGTCCTTCAGCTTCCCTTACTTAAGTCTCTCCCTTGCTGCTCTCCTTAGGTCCTCTACTAGGCCGCTGGGGCTTAGGAACCTGCCATCGAGACCCCCAGTGCCACTGAGGACCCTCTGCCTGCCTGCCCTGGTACCTCTGAAGGGCTGCCAGCCCTGCCGCAACCGCCAAAGTCCTGCGCCCAGCCCTTCCAGGAAGCCTGTTGACAGGGGCCAACCGCTGATTCACACGCCCAGAAAGAAAACCATGAGCTTGGCCGCACCCTGGTCCTTTGACCCACTAAAGGCGTAAAAGCCGCCAGGTCATCTCCTAGCCCGCTGGGAATTAGGAACCCCACCATCGAGATCCCCAGTGCTGCTGAGGACCCTCTGCCTGCCTGCCCAGGTATCTCTGAAGAGCCACCAGCCCTGCACTAGCGCCCAAAGTCCTGCGCCCAGCCCTTCCAGGAAGCCTATTGACCAGGGGCCGACAGCTGCTGATTCCACGCCCAGAAGGAGAACCACAAGCTCGGCCCCACCCCGGTCCTTTCACCCGCTAAAGGCATAAAAGCCGCCAGGTACGTTTTCACCGCTTTCCAGCTGTCGGTTGCCTCCAGCTCAGTCTGCAGTGCTCCCTGGCTGTACTCCCTCAGAGAAAAGCGACTGTTTTCACCTGAGCTGCTGGCCTTGGGGAACTTTCTTGGACTGGGACTATTGAGCGCCGCTCGAAAGCGCCTCCCTACCTGCTTCAGGTTAACTCCAAGCGGATTCAAGACTCAAGTGCTACAGCCCCTTCGGGGGCAGTTTGTTTGGACTATTTATCTCTGGATTTTAAGTAATTCTGGCCTTTTGCCCTGTTTTTTGCTTAGATTGCATACCTGAGCTATTTCTTTCTGTACTTAGTCCTCTTATTCTTCCTAGTACTTGTATTTCATAGAGCCTAAGTCTTAACCTGTAGAGCTATCTTGTAACTAACTTAAAGCTTGACTTTACCTGCCTATAGCGTGTCACAGCCCCTCTCTCACTGTTTTCCTTGGACCCACTCCCTAATCTCAGACTCCCGCCCATTTTCTTTGTCCTCTGACCGCGCCTTGTCCTTCTGCTTCCCTTACTTAAGTCTCTCACTTGCTGCTCTCCTTAGGTCCTCTCGCTTGGAGCACCAGGACACCACCATGTGAGACCCCCAGTGCTGCTGAGGACCCTCTGCCTGCCTGCCCAGGTACCTCTGAATGGCCGCCAGCCCTGCCGCAACCGCCAGAGTCCTGCACCCAGCCCTTCCAGGAAGCCTGGTGACAGGGCCCGACCACTGATTCGCCACGCCCAGAAGGAGAACCACGAGTTCGGCCGCACCTGGTCCTTTGACCCGCTAAAGGCGTTAAAAGCCACCAGGTCCTCTCCGAGTCCACGGGGCTTAGGAACCAAATGAGACCCCAGTGCGCGGGGATCCTCTACCTGCCTGCCCAGGTACCTCCGAGAGCCGCCAGCCCTGCCGCAACTGCAAAGTCCTCGCCCAGCCCTTCCAGGAAGCCTGGTGACAGGGGCTGACCGCTGATTCGCACACCAAAAGGAGAACCACGAGCTCGGCTGCACCCTGTTCCTTTGACCTGCAAAAGGCATAAAAGCTGCCAGGTGCGTTTTCACGCTTTCCAGCTGCGGTTGCCTCCAGCTCAGTCTGCAGTGCTCCTGGCTGTACTCCCTCTTGGCTAGGCTGTTTTCACCTGAGCTTCTGGCCTTGGGGAACTTTCTTGGACTGGGACTACTGGCGCCGCTCTGGCGCCTCCCTACCCGCTTCAGGTTAACTCGGCGGATTCAAGACTCAAGTGCTACAGCCCCTTCGGTGGCAGTTTGTTTGGACTATTTATCCCTGGATTTTAAGTAATTCTGTCATTTTGCCCTGTTTTTTGCTTAGAGCGCATACCTGAGCTATTTCTCTTTGTAGTTAATCCTCTTATACTGCCTAGTACTTGTATTTCATAGAGCCTAAGTCTTAACCTGTAGAGCTATCTTGTAACTAACTTAAATCTTGACTTTACCTGCCTATAGCGTGTTACAGCCCCCCTCTGTCGCTATTTTCCTTGGACCTCTCCCTAATCTCATACTCCCGCCCTTTTTCTTTGTCTTCTGACCGCGCCTTGTCCTTCAGCTTCTCTTTCTCAAGTCTTTCCCTTGCTGCTCTCCATAGGTCCTCTCCTAGCCCCCCGGGGCATAGGAACCCACCATCGAGACCCCTAGTGCCACCAAGTACCCTCCGCCTGCCTGCCCAGGTACCTCCGAAGAGCCGCCAGCCCTGCCGCAACCGCCAAAGTCTTGTCCCAAGCCCTTCCAGGAAGCCTGTTGACAGGGGCTGACCGCTGGTCGCACGCCCAGAAGGAGACCCACGAGCTCGGCTGCACCCTGGTCCTTTGACCCGCTAAAGGCGTAAAAGCCAGCAGGTCCTCTCCTAGCCCGCGGGGCTTGGAACCTCATCAGAGACCCCAGTGCGCCAAGGACCCTCCGCCTGCCTGCCCGGTACCTCTGAAGAGCCACCAGCCCTGCCACAACCGCCAAAGTCCTCGCCCAGCCCTTCCAGGAAGCCTGTTGACAGGGGCCAACCGCTGATTCACACGCCCAGAAAGAAAAACATGAGCTTGGCCCACCTGGTCCTTTGACCGCTAAAGGCGTAAAGCTGCCAGGTCCACTTCTAGCCCGTCGGGGCTTAGAAACCCACCATCGAGACCCCCAGTGCCACTGAGGACCCTCTGCCTGCCTGCCCAGGTACCACTGAAGAGCCGCCAGCCCTGCTGCAACCACCAAAATCCTGCGCCCTGCCCTTCCAGGAAGCCTGTTGACAGGGGCCGACCGCTGATTCGCACGCCCAGAAGGAGAACCACGAGCTCGGTCGCACCCTGTTCCTTTGACCCACTAAAGGCGTAAAAGCCTCCAGGTATGTTTTCACCACTTTCCAGCTGCTGGTTGCCTCCAGCTCAGTCTGCAGTGCTCCTTGGCTGTACTCCCAAAGGAAAAGTGACTGTTTTCATCTGATCTGCTGGCCTTGGGGAACTTTCTTGGACTAGGACTACTGAATGCCCTTGCAAGCACCTTCCTACCGCTTCAGGTTAACTCCGAGTGGATTCAGACTCAAGTGCTATAGCCCCTTTGGTGGTAGTTTGTTTGGACTGTTTATCCCTGGATTTTAAGTAATTCTGGCCTTTTGCCCTGTTTTTTGCTTAGAGCGCATACCTGAGCTATTTCTTTGTGTAGTTAGTCCTCTTATACTGCCTAGTACTTGTATTTCATAGAGCCTAAGTCTTAACCTGTAGGAGCTATCTTGTAACTAACTAAAAGCTTGACTTTCCTGCCTATAGCGTGTTACAGCCCCTCTCGCTGTTTTCCTTAGACCCGCTCCCTAATCTCACACTCCGCCCTTTTTCTTTGTCCTCTGACCGCGCCTTGTCCTTCAGCTTCCCTTACTTAAGTCTCTCCCTTGCTGCTCTCCTTAGGTCCCCTCCTAGCCTGCCAGGACTTAGGAACCCACCATCGAGACCCCCAGTGCCGCCGAGGACCCTCCGCCTGCCTGCCCAGGTACCTCCGAAGAGCCGCCATCCCTGCCGCAACCGCCAAAGTCCTTCGCCCAGCCCTTCCAGGCAGCCTGTTGACAGGGGCTGAACTCTGATTCGCACACCCAGTAAGAGAACCACGAGCTAGGTCGCACCCTGGTCCTTTGACCCGCTAAAGGCGTAAAAGCCTCCAGGTCCTCTTCTAGCCCACCGGGGCTTAGAAACCTGCCATAGAGACCCCCAGTGCCGCCGAGGACCCTCCGCCTGCCTGCCCAAGTACCTCCGAAGAGCCGCCAGCTCTGCCGCAACCGCCAAAGTCCTGCGCCCAGCCTTTCCAGGAAGCCTGTTGACAGGGGCCTACCGCTTATTCGCATGCCCAGAAGGAGAACCACGAGCTCACCCGCACCCTGGTCCTTTGACCCGCTAAAGGCGTTAAAGCCGCCAGGTCCTCTCCTAGTCCACTGGGGCTTAGGAACCCGAAATCGAGACCCCCCAGTGCCACCGGGGACCCTCCGCCTGCCTGCCCAGGTACCTCCAAAGAGCCGCCAGCCCTGCCACAACTGCCAAAGTCCTGCGCCAAGCCCTTCCAGGAAGCCTGTTGACAGGGGCCGACCACTGATTCGCACGCCTAGAAGGAGAACCACGAGCTCGGCCGCACCCTAGTCCTTTGACCCGCTAAAGGCGTAAAAGCCGCCAGGTACGTTTTCACTGCTTTCCAGCTGCCGGTTGCCTCCAGCTCAGTCTGCAGTGCTCCCTGGCTGTACTCCCTCAGGAAAAGCGGCTGTTTTCACCTGAGCTGCGGGCCTTGGGGAACTTTCTTGGACTGGGACTACTGAGCGCTCAAGCGCCTCCCTACCCGCTTCTGGTTAACTCCGGGCGGATTCAAGACTCAAGTGCTACAGCCCCTTTGGTGGCAGTTTGTTTGGACTATTATCCCTGGATTTTAAGTAATTCTGGCCTTTTGCCCTGTTTTTTGCTTAGAGCACATACCTGAGCTATTTCTCTGTGTAGTTAGTCCTCTTATACTGCCTAGTACTTGTATTTCATAGAGCTTAAGTCTTAACCTGTAGAGCTATCTTGTAACTAACTTAAAGCTTGACTTTACCTGCCTATAGTGTGTTACACCCCCTCCCTAATCTCACACTCCCGGCCTTTTTCTTTGTCCTCTGACCGCGCCTTGTCCTTCAGCTACCCTTACTTAAGTCTCTCCCTTGCTGCTCTCCTTAGGTCCTGTCCTAGCCCGTCGTGGCTTGGGAACCCGCCATCGAGACCCCCAGTGCCACCGAGGACCCTCCACCTGCCTGCCCAGGTACCTCTGAAGAGCCGCCAGCTCTGCCGCAACCAACAAAGTCCTGCGCCCAGCCCTTCCAGGAAGCCTGTTGACAGGGGCTGACCGCTGAGTTGCACGGCCAGAAGGAGAACCACGAGCTCGGCCGCACCCTGGTCCTTTGACCCGCTAAAGGCATAAACGCTGCCCGGTCCTTTCCTAGCCTGCCGGGGCTTAGGAGCCCGCTATCGAGACCTCCAGTGCCACCGAGGACCCTCCACCTGCCTGTCCAGGTACCTCTGAAGAGCCGCCAGCTCTGCCGCAACCACCAAAGTCCTGCGCCCAGCCCTTCCAGGAAGCCTGTTGACAGGGGCTGACCGCTGATTTGCACGCCCAGAAGGAGAACCATGAGCTCGGCCGCACCCTGGTCCTTTGACCCGCTAAAGGCATAAATGCTGCCCGGTCCTTTCCTAGCCTGCCGGGGCTTAGGAGCCCGTTATTGAGACCCCCAGTGCTGCCGAGGACTCTCCGCCTCCCTGCCCAGGTACTTCCGAAGAGCCGCCAGCCCTGCCGCAACCACCAAAGTCCTGCGCCCAGCCCTTCCAGGAAGCCTGTTGACAAGGGCCAACCACTGATTCGCACGCCCAGAAGGAGAACCACGAGCTCGGCCGCACCCTGGTCCTTTGACCCGCTAAAGGCGTAAAAGCCGCCAGGTACGTTTTCACCGCTTTCCAGCTGCCGGTTGCCTCCAGCTCAGTCTGCAGTGCTCCCTGGCTGTACTCCCTCAGGAAAAGTGGCTGTTTTCACCTGAGCTGCTGGCCTTGGGGAACTTTCTTGGACTGGGACTACTGAGCGCCGTTCACAGCGCCTCCCTACCCACTTCAGGTTAACTCCGAGCGGATTCAAGACTCAAGTGCTACAGCCCATTCGGTGGCAGTTTGTTTGGACTATTTATCCCTGGATTTTAAGTAATTCTGGCCTTTTGCCCTGTTTTTTTTCTTGAAGCACATACCTGAGCTATTTCTCTCTGTAGTTAGTCCTCTTGTACTGCCTAGTACTTGTATTACATAGAGCCTAAGTCTTAACCTGTAGAGCTATCTTGTAACTAACTTAAAGCTTGACTTTACCTGTCTATAGCGTGTTACAGTCCCTCTCTCACTGTTTTCCTTGGACCCCCTCCCTAATCTCACACTCCCAGCCTTTTTCTTTGTCCTCTGATCGCGCCTTGTCCTTCAGCTTCCCTTACTTAAGTCTCTCCCTTGCTGCTCTCCTTAGGTCCTCTACTAGGCCGCTGGGGCTTAGGAACCTGCCATCGAGACCCCCAGTGCCACTGAGGACCCTCTGCCTGCCTGCCCTGGTACCTCTGAAGAGCTGCCAGCCCTGCGCAACCGCCAAAGTCCTGCGCCCAGCCCTTCCAGGAAGCCTGTTGACAGGGGCCAACCGCTGATTCACACGCCCAGAAAGAAAACCATGAGCTTGGCCGCACCCTGGTCCTTTGACCCACTAAAGGCGTAAAAGCCGCCAGGTCATCTCCTAGCCCGCTGGGAATTAGGAACCCCACCATCGAGATCCCCAGTGCTGCTGAGGACCCTCTGCCTGCCTGCCCAGGTATCTCTGAAGAGCCACCAGCCCTGCCGTAACGGCCAAAGTCCTGCGCCCAGCCCTTCCAGGAAGCCTATTGACAGGGGCCGACAGCTGATTCGCACGCCCAGAAGGAGAACCACAAGCTCGGCCCCACCCCGGTCCTTTCACCCGCTAAAGGCATAAAAGCCGCCAGGTACGTTTTCACCGCTTTCCAGCTGTCGGTTGCCTCCAGCTCAGTCTGCAGTGCTCCCTGGCTGTACTCCCTCAGAGAAAAGCGACTGTTTTCACCTGAGCTGCTGGCCTTGGGGAACTTTCTTGGACTGGGACTACTGGCGCGCTCATAGCGCTCCCCTACCTGCTTCAGGTTAACTCCAAGCGGATTCAAGACTCAAGTGCTACAGCCCCTTCGGGGGCAGTTTGTTTGGACTATTTATCTCTGGATTTTAAGTAATTCTGGCCTTTTGCCCTGTTTTTTGCTTAGATTGCATACCTGAGCTATTTCTTTCTGTACTTAGTCCTCTTATTCTTCCTAGTACTTGTATTTCATAGAGCCTAAGTCTTAACCTGTAGAGCTATCTTGTAACTAACTTAAAGCTTGACTTTACCTGCCTATAGCGTGTCACAGCCCCTCTCTCACTGTTTTCCTTGGACCCACTCCCTAATCTCAGACTCCCGCCCATTTTCTTTGTCCTCTGACCGCGCCTTGTCCTTCTGCTTCCCTTACTTAAGTCTCTCACTTGCTGCTCTCCTTAGGTCCTCTCCTAGCCCGCCGGGGCATAGGAACCCGCCAACGAGACCCCCAGTGCTGCCGAGGACCCTCTGCCTGCCTGCCCAGGTACCTCTGAATGGCCGCCAGCCCTGCCGCAACCGCCAGAGTCCTGCACCCAGCCCTTCCAGGAAGCCTGGTGACAGGGCCCGACCACTGATTCGCACGCCCAGAAGGAGAACCACGAGTTCGGCCGCACCCTGGTCCTTTGACCCGCTAAAGGCGTTAAAGCCACCAGGTCCTCTCCGAGTCCACCGGGGCTTAGGAACCCGAAATCGAGACCCCCAGTGCCGGCGGGGATCCTCTACCTGCCTGCCCAGGTACCTCCGAAGAGCCGCCAGCCCTGCCGCAACTGCCAAAGTCCTGCGCCCAGCCCTTCCAGGAAGCCTGGTGACAGGGGCTGACCGCTGATTCGCACACCCAAAAGGAGAACCACGAGCTCGGCTGCACCCTGTTCCTTTGACCTGCTAAAGGCATAAAAGCTGCCAGGTACGTTTTCACCGCTTTCCAGCTGCCGGTTGCCTCCAGCTCAGTCTGCAGTGCTCCCTGGCTGTACTCCCTCTTGAAAAGCGGCTGTTTTCACCTGAGCTTCTGGCCTTGGGGAACTTTCTTGGACTGGGACTACTGAGCGCCGCTCACAAGCGCCTCCCTACCCGCTTCAGGTTAACTCCGAGCGGATTCAAGACTCAAGTGCTACAGCCCCTTCGGTGGCAGTTTGTTTGGACTATTTATCCCTGGATTTTAAGTAATTCTGTCATTTTGCCCTGTTTTTTGCTTAGAGCGCATACCTGAGCTATTTCTCTTTGTAGTTAATCCTCTTATACTGCCTAGTACTTGTATTTCATAGAGCCTAAGTCTTAACCTGTAGAGCTATCTTGTAACTAACTTAAATCTTGACTTTACCTGCCTATAGCGTGTTACAGCCCCCCTCTGTCGCTATTTTCCTTGGACCTCTCCCTAATCTCATACTCCCGCCCTTTTTCTTTGTCTTCTGACCGCGCCTTGTCCTTCAGCTTCTCTTTCTCAAGTCTTTCCCTTGCTGCTCTCCATAGGTCCTCTCCTAGCCCCCCGGGGCATAGGAACCCACCATCGAGACCCCTAGTGCCACCAAGTACCCTCCGCCTGCCTGCCCAGGTACCTCCGAAGAGCCGCCAGCCCTGCCGCAACCGCCAAAGTCTTCTGCCAAGCCCTTCCAGGAAGCATGTTGACAGGGGCCGACCGCTGAGTCGCACGGCCAGGAGAACCACGAGCTCGGCTGCACCCTGGTCCTTTGACCCGCTAAAGGCGTAAAAGCCGCCAGGTCCTCTCCTAGCCCGCTGGGGCTTAGGAACCCACCATCGAGACCCCCAGTGCCGCCAAGGACCCTCCGCCTGCCTGCCCCGGTACCTCTGAAGAGCCACCAGCCCTGCCACAACCGCCAAAGTCCTGCGCCCAGCCCTTCCAGGAAGCCTGTTGACAGGGGCCAACCGCTGATTCACACGCCCAGAAAGAAAAACATGAGCTTGGCCCACCCTGGTCCTTTGACCCGCTAAAGGCGTAAAAGCTGCCAGGTCCACTTCTAGCCCGTCGGGGCTTAGAAACCCACCATCGAGACCCCCAGTGCCACTGAGGACCCTCTGCCTGCCTGCCCAGGTACCACTGAAGAGCCGCCAGCCCTGCTGCAACCACCAAAATCCTGCGCCCTGCCCTTCCAGGAAGCCTGTTGACAGGGGCCGACCGCTGATTCGCACGCCCAGAAGGAGAACCACGAGCTCGGTCGCACCCTGTTCCTTTGACCCACTAAAGGCGTAAAAGCCTCCAGGTATGTTTTCACCACTTTCCAGCTGCTGGTTGCCTCCAGCTCAGTCTGCAGTGCTCCTTGGCTGTACTCCCAAAGGAAAAGTGACTGTTTTCACCTGATCTGCTGGCCTTGGGGAACTTTCTTGGACTAGGACTACTGAATGCCACTTGCAAGCACCTTCCTACCCGCTTCAGGTTAACTCCGAGTGGATTCAAGACTCAAGTGCTATAGCCCCTTTGGTGGTAGTTTGTTTGGACTGTTTATCCCTGGATTTTAAGTAATTCTGGCCTTTTGCCCTGTTTTTTGCTTAGAGCGCATACCTGAGCTATTTCTTTGTGTAGTTAGTCCTCTTATACTGCCTAGTACTTGTATTTCATAGAGCCTAAGTCTTAATCTGTAGGGCTATCTTGTAACTAACTTAAAGCTTGACTTTCCTGCCTATAGCGTGTTACAGCCCCTCTCTCGCTGTTTTCCTTAGACCCGCTCCCTAATCTCACACTCTCGCCCTTTTTCTTTGTCCTCTGACCGCGCCTTGTCCTTCAGCTTCCCTTACTTAAGTCTCTCCCTTGCTGCTCTCCTTAGGTCCCCTCCTAGCCTGCCAGGACTTGGAACCCTGTCGAGACCCCAGTGCCTTGAGACCCTCCACTGCCTGCCCAGGTACCTCCGAGCCGCCATCCCTGCCGCAGCAACGCAAAGTCCTCGCCCAGCCCTTCCAGGCAGCCTGTTGACAGGGCTGAACTCTGGTTCGCACACCCAGTAAGAGAACCACGAGCTAGGTCGCACCCTGGTCCTTTGACCCGCTAAAGGCGTAAAAGCCTCCAGGTCCTCTTCTAGCCCAACGGGGCTTAGAAACCTGCCATAGAGACCCCCAGTGCCGCCGAGGACCCTCCGCCTGCCTGCCCAAGTACCTCCGAAGAGCCGCCAGCCCTGCCACAACTGCCAAAGTCCTGCGCCAAGCCCTTCCAGGAAGCCTGTTGACAGGGGCCGACCACTGATTCGCACGCCTAGAAGGAGAACCACGAGCTCGGCCGCACCCTAGTCCTTTGACCCGCTAAAGGCGTAAAAGCCGCCAGGTACGTTTTCACTGCTTTCCAGCTGCCGGTTGCCTCCAGCTCAGTCTGCAGTGCTCCCTGGCTGTACTCCCTCAGGAAAAGCGGCTGTTTTCACCTGAGCTGCGGGCCTTGGGGAACTTTCTTGGACTGGGACTACTGAGCGCTGCTCACAAGCGCCTCCCTACCCGCTTCTGGTTAACTCCGAGCGGATTCAAGACTCAAGTGCTACAGCCCCTTTGGTGGCAGTTTGTTTGGACTATTATCCCTGGATTTTAAGTAATTCTGGCCTTTTGCCCTGTTTTTTGCTTAGAGCACATACCTGAGCTATTTCTCTGTGTAGTTAGTCCTCTTATACTGCCTAGTACTTGTATTTCATAGAGCTTAAGTCTTAACCTGTAGAGCTATCTTGTAACTAACTTAAAGCTTGACTTTACCTGCCTATAGTGTGTTACACCCCCTTCCTAATCTCACACTCCCGGCCTTTTTCTTTGTCCTCTGACCGCGCCTTGTCCTTCAGCTACCCTTACTTAAGTCTCTCCCTTGCTGCTCTCCTTAGGTCCTGTCCTAGCCCGTCGTGGCTTGGGAACCCGCCATCGAGACCCCCAGTGCCACCGAGGACCCTCCACCTGCCTGCCCAGGTACCTCTGAAGAGCCGCCAGCTCTGCCGCAACCAACAAAGTCCTCGCCCAGCCCTTCAGGAAGCCTGTTGACAGGGGCTGACCGCTGGTTCTGCACGAAGGAGAACCACGAGCTCGGCCGCACCCTGGTCCTTTGACCCGCTAAAGGCATAAACTGCCCGGTCCTTTCCTAGCCTGCCGGGGCTTAGGAGCCCGTTCTCGAGACCTCCAGTGCCACCGAGGACCCTCCACCTGCCTGTCCAGGTACCTCTGAAGAGCCGCCAGCTCTGCCGCAACCACCAAAGTCCTGCGCCCAGCCCTTCCAGGAAGCCTGTTGACAGGGGCTGACCGCTGATTTGCACGCCCAGAAGGAGAACCATGAGCTCGGCCGCACCCTGGTCCTTTGACCCGCTAAAGGCATAAATGCTGCCCGGTCCTTTCCTAGCCTGCCGGGGCTTAGGAGCCCGCTATTGAGACCCCCAGTGCTGCCGAGGACTCTCCGCCTCCCTGCCCAGGTACTTCCGAAGAGCCGCCAGCCCTGCCGCAACCACCAAAGTCCTGCGCCCAGCCCTTCCAGGAAGCCTGTTGACAAGGGCCAACCACTGATTCGCACGCCCAGAAGGAGAACCACAAGCTCGGCCGCACCCTGGTCCTTTGACCCGCTAAAGGCGTAAAAGCCGCCAGGTACGTTTTCACCGCTTTCCAGCTGCCAGTTGCCTGCAGCTCAGTTTGCAGTGCTCCCTGGCTTTACTCCCTCATCAAAAGTGGCTGTTTTCACCTGAGCTGCTGGCCTTGGGGAACTTTCTTGGACTGGGACTACTGAGCGCCGTTCACAGCGCCTCCCTACCCACTTCAGGTTAACTCCGAGCGGATTCAAGACTCAAGTGCTACAGCCCATTCGGTGGCAGTTTGTTTGGACTATTTATCCCTGGATTTTAAGTAATTCTGGCCTTTTGCCCTGTTTTTTCTTGAGCACATACCTGAGCTATTTCTCTCTGTAGTTAGTCCTCTTGTACTGCCTAGTACTTGTATTATAGAGCCTAAGTCTTAACCTGTAGAGCTATCTTGTAACTAACTTAAAGCTTAACTTTACCTGTCTATAGCGTGTTACAGTCCCTCTCTCACTGTTTTCCTTGGACCCCCTTCCTAATCTCACACTCCCAGCCTTTTTCTTTGTCCTCTGATCGCGCCTTGTCCTTCAGCTTTCCTTACTTAAGTCTCTCCCTTGCTGCTCTCCTTAGGTCCTCTCCTAGCCCGCCGGGGCTTAGGATCCCACCATTGAGACTCCCAGTGCCACCGAGTACCCTCCACCTGCCTGTCCAGGTGCCTCTGAAGTGCCACCAGCCCTGCCATAACCACCAAAGTCCTGCGCCCAGCCCTTCCAGGAAGCCTGTTGACAGGGGCCGACCACTGATTCGTACGCCCAGAAGGAGAACCACGAGCTCGGCCGCACTCTGGTCCTTTGACCCGCTAAAGGCGTAAAAGCCACCAGGTACGTCTTCACCGCTTTTCAGCTGCCGGTTGCCTCCAGTTCAGTCTGCAGTGCTCCCTGGCTGTACTCCCTCAGGAAAAGTGGCTGTTTTCACCTGAGCTGCTGGCCTTGTTGAACTTTCTTGGACTGGGACTACTGAGCGCCGCTCGCAAGCGCCTCCCTACCCACTTCAGGTTAATTCCGAGCGGATTCAAGACTCAAGTGCTATAGCCCCTTTGGTGGCAGTTTTGTCCCACCGGTGCTTGTGCCGGCTCCCCCCTCCCCCACCTCACCCACCCTGGTCGACCCTTTAGATTTATAGCTCTCCGAGCGTCATATGACTAAGTGCCCACTTTCCCATTGTCCTTATACTCTCTCACCGCTGGGGGTGATCTACCCCTAACGTCTGTCTAAACTTTTCAAAATCCTCCTCGCGCCAAAAGTTTGTATCCTCCCCCGTACCAATTCGTCCTCCTCCTATCCTTTTTCTCTGGTATACTCCGAGCGGTTTCGTTTATATATACTCACTCCTAAACCTTCCTCTCTCTTTAGCACCACTGTTCTCCTCTCTCTTTCCCCCAACTGCTCTAACTTAATTCCTAGGAACCTTGCTCCAATTCTACCGCTCCCCAGACTCACCCCTGTAAAAAACCCTCAGCTGCACATTCAAAAGTGTTGGGTCCTAAGTGTGAATCATGTCCTCCTCACCTACACAAGCATCAGGTCCCCACGGCAGACTGAACAGGATTATCTTCCTAATCTTCCTCTCCCTCCTCTGGGGCTTAAAAGAAGTCTATCTGTCAGTATGCACCGACACTCTCAGAACTCCCCCCTCAGCCACTGATTTCAGTTTCTCCAACCTCATGACTGCAGACCTTAGACCGAAACCCTCCTGGGAACACCTTCTCCTCCACAAAGGCTGCACTTATCGAGCCCCGTCCTCCCTCAGAAATAAATGGAAGCGTTGCAAGAATGCTCCAGACCTCCTTAGCACACTGCTTTTGTACCTAGCATCACTCCTGATAACACTTTCTGGGGATATTGAGCTGAACCCCAGCCCGCCCAGCAGTGGGGCTCCCCCGAATGGATTGTTCAACAAATCCAAGGGAATTTTTATATCACATATGAATATCAGAAGTCTCGTAAATCACCTGCCTGAAGTAGAAGCATGGCTCAATGTACACGATCCCGACATACTGTGCCTGTCAGAGACCTGGCTGAAACCTGGAACACCGGATTCCTTGTGCACTATACCTGGCTACTCATTTATTCGGAAGGACAGACCTGGATCAAAGAGGGGTGGAGGAGTTGCCCTCTACCACAAATCTCACCTGGACGTTAGTATCATCTCTGACTCAAACCCCAAACCACAAGTGAATCAATGCACGCTCCTGTCCCTTGGCTCTAAAAACTTCACATAATCTGTATTTATAATCCCCTCTGGGGAGTAAATGGGCTTCAGGAAGCACTCCAGCTCACCCTTAAAGCATCAACAAAAATGAAGCTATCATCCTTGGTGATGTCACTTGAACTGGCTAGGTCCTTCAGACAATTCCCCTCGCTTCAACTAGTTCAAGGTCTAAACTTTCATCAACAATAATGGAAATCACTAGACTGTCTGGGCCACAGTCTGGCACACTTATTGACTGGATCATGACAAACAGACCTGAACACATGACCTGCTCCGGGATATTGGCTGACACTATCACTGATCACTCCCCTATCTACTGCCAGTGGAGGGCCGGTCAGCCACCCCCCCACCTCAGCAGGTCACTTTTATGAATTTTGCAAACTTGGATACAGACTCCTTCCTTCAGGACATCTCAAACATTGACTGGTCGTATATATACTGGGCAGAGAATGTAGAGGATGCCCTGAACACATTCCTACAACGTTATCTCCCTGTACAAAACAAGCATGATCCAAAAACCACGCGTAGAGTCAGGGGAAAATAAACTAGATGGCTACATAAGATCTCCTAAAACAACTAAGGTACAGGGACAAGCTCTGTAAAACCTTCAAAAACTCTAAATTGACTAGAGACTATGTAAACTACAGGCATGAAAGAAACTCCTGCAGGAAAAACATCAGGCTGGCAAAAAGCGTGTATTATCAGAATCTGCTAAAGAACTCAGCCCATGACCCCCGTAAATTTTGGGGCCACATAAAAACCTTCCTGGGGACACCACAATCAGTTACACCCTCTGACATGGTAATAAGTGGCTCTCATTGCAATAACCCCATCACCATAGCAAACGCCTTTAATAGCATGTTCTCTGATCTCTCCCCCTATACCAGCACTCTACCACCACCAGCCTTTACTGTCGACACTGTGCCTCTTACTGACCCTGCCCCCCGCCAGTGATCCTAAACCTATACCACACCTCCTCTATTTCAAAGCCATCACAAGCTCTCAGGTTTTGTACCACCTAAAAAAACTATCGGAATTCACTAGTCCTGGCTCTGACCAACTTGAACCTCGCCTTTTAAAACTAGCTGTGCATTTCATCTCCAAACCTCTGGCTAGAATTTTCACCTTATCCCTCACCAGCAGTGCAGTCCCAGAACTATGGAAAATGGCCAGGATCTCCCCTATCTTCAAAAAAGGGAACAAGAAAGATATCTCTAATTACAGGCCTATTGCAATACTATCCCCACTCAGCAAAATCCTTGAAAAACTAGTTGCCACACAGATCCAGGAATTCCTTGAAACTACTAAACAGCTCAATGATGCACAGCATGGATTCAGGAAAAACCACAGTACTACGACAGCTCTAGCTAAGTTCACCACTGACATCCTCTCTGACATGGATCAAGGAAAGCTCACAGGGGCTGTCTTTATTGACCTAACCAAGGCATTTGACCTTGTTGACCACCCCCTGCTCCTATCCACCCTAAACAAAATAGGCTGCTCCTTCCCTGTGCTTGAATGGTTCAGGAGCTATCTGACCAATAGGTCCCAGGCTGTTAAATTCAACTCAGCCATCTCCTCCACTGTAGAAATGAACATTGGAGTGCCACAAGGCTCCATTCTGGGTCCTCTTCTATTCACTCTATTCATCAATAACCTACCAGATGAAATACCTGCCTGTTCATTTGCTCCTCTACACTGATGACCTAGTTATCTATGCCAGCTCACCCAATGTAGAGCACATTAACACCTCGCTAAATAGTGCCTACTCCTGTGTCCAGAATTGGTTAACCTTCCACCGCCTCATCCTGAATTCCTCCAAAACAAATGCCATGCTTCTAGGCACCACTCAAAAGATCCATATGTGTTCCACTCTCCTGAGTATCATAGATTCAAATGGCGATCCTCTGCAGACAGTTACCACCTTTCATTACCTAGGCATCCTACTAGACCAATCGCTTGATTTCAACCTTCATATCCAAGCCACTTGCAAAAATGTTAACTGCAAGTTAGGAGCAGCCTACAGAACAAGCTATATGCTTACCTTCTCCGTTAAGATTGCCATAGCCAGAGGGATCCTGCTACCAACGCTTACCTACTGTGCGCCTATACTTACCTCTGCCCACAAATCTGCACTGCGCAAATGGGATGTAACCTATAATAACATATGCCGATACGCCTTACAATCCCCATGGCTTCTTCATCACTGCCAGCTATATAAGGACCTTGGGTGGCTCTCCCTGGCCGTCAGGAGCTACTTCCTGGCATGCCTAAATGACTCTATACTGAGACAAAGTCAGCCTGCTGCCCTTGCGAAGCTCCTTCTTCCTGCGATTCCTAACTGGATGCTCAGATCTGCTGACAAAGACCTGCTGGAAATTCCCCGCTGCCGCACCAACAAAGGAACAGGATCTTCCAACATGCAGCTCCCAAGTTATAGAACCAGCTCCCTCTGGACCTCAGGCATGCACCCTCCCATCCCTCTTTCAAACGGGGACTGAAACTACACCTGGCTGCCATAGATCCATGCACCTGCTTTGATCCTACCTGATTCCTGTATCTCCCCTGCCCCTGCTCCCCACCCCCCTGCTACTGGTCTCTATACCAACCTCCTTTGTTCTCACTCCCCTGAATCCTACCCCTCTCCTCATAACTCATTATTGTTATAATCATATATAAGTTTTTATGTATGTTTGCACTTATCTACTACTACCTTCATTTACTGTATATTATGTACTGTTTTTATCCTCTGCGCTACCTAGACACTGCCCAAACTTACTTCAGGTGGATGTTGGTACTGTACGGCCCCACCTCCTCCCTCCTCAACACTAGTCCTCCTTTACCGCTTGAGATACCTGGCTAGGGACTGACACCTTGCCTCTATGCCCAACCCCGGAACCACTAGCCCAGCCACACCCTCCCGCTTACTACCACTAAAGCCGTATTTTAATGCCGCCTTCCTCCCACTCCCCCTCTTTTTTCTTCATCCCTGATGGCGGGGACATTAACCTGGTGTCCCTCTAGCCTGCCGTTGGGATCCTTCCTTAATTCCCCTGGACCCCCTGTGGCTGCACGGGCTGGCTACTGATGGCTGTCAGTTTACGGCACCTCTCACCCTTCCCCTGTCTCTCACCCCCTGCGCTCCTGGGCTTGGCCCATACTTGCCTTAGGTGCATGTTGGCTTTGCCTCCTCCCTCCCCCTTTTCTTATCCACCTCTGCCGATAGACGTTAATGGCCTGGGACTGCCTCCGGCCCTTATGCCCAGTCTAGGAACCACTTGCCCAGCTGCACCTACCTACCTTCTACCACCAAAGCCATATCGTTAGCCACCTCTCTCACTTGTCCATCCCTCCCCTTTTCTCTACCCCCGACTGTGGGGCCATTGAACCTGGCATCCCTCTAGCCTGCCACCGGGATGTTCTTGGCATCCCCCTTATTTCCCCTTACTCCCCCTGGGTACTCTGCTGCTGCTTGGCTGGCTGTCGAAGGAACTTCAAACCTGGCAGTCTCCCTTTGCTTTCCCCAATAAAGCAGCTAGCAGTCCCTCAAGTCCTATACCCCTTCCTTACTTGCCACCTGTACCAATACTCCCCTGAAGCTACTCCTGGCTTGCTGGTCATGATTAGTATAGACTAAACTATGTTAGACTAGCTGGAACCATCTCTATATGACTAGGAATATACTATGTATTGGTTGTTTGCCTAAGTTGTATTGTTTGCTTCCATGTGTTTTGCTGTATTGTACTCTCCTGGGTCATGCCTGAAAATAGTCACCTGTTGGCTAGCGCACTTACCCGGTAAACAAAAACTAAATAAAATAAATAAATAAATAAAGTATAGTTTTACGTGTGGAATGGTTGGTAATCCTTTTATTTTCTGGGATTCCTGCTTCCAGCTTCATTTTTAGCATCATGTTGCAAAGTTTGTTGAGACCTACGGGCATGTTTCAGAACCACAGAGAATCTGCCTTTTTGTTTATGTTGAGAGTAACGTAGAATAGCAAATCTTTGTGCAGTATTTGAGATGATCTATTTTGTTTGTAAATTCTATAGGCTTTTATTGTCTCTCTCTCTCTCTCTCTCTCTCTCTCTCTCTCTCACTCTCTCTGTGGTCTGCATTTGTTCTCATAGATTTTTGGCTTTATTGGAAGGACATATCGGGGGTTATCCCCGTCCTTATTTTGGTCTGTCTTTCATTATACTCTATATAGGTATTACCCTCTGAATCTGTGCCTTCTATGATGTCCCCCCACATCAGGTCATATTATTGCTTTGTTCTGAGTGCAAACTGTAGCCCTATGCTAAAGAACAAGAGGTTGAGCAGGCCACTGGGGTTCTCTAAAGTTAAAGTTCCTGATGTGTAGAGAAATTCTATGTCTTTGCCTATTAATGAGGCAGCTTTTAATAACCTGTCACCATTTCCTAATTTTTTTAGCTGCCTCAGTTTGGCTGAGATGGTTTTTTTTTGGTCACAATGAATTCTGTAGCTGTTCCTTTAAATATGCTTTGGGGCATTTGTTTGCAATTAGGTGGCAGTCAATGCTTGCTGCTGTCACACAAATTGTTCCTAGCTCATAATTAGAGCTGTCTTGTCTTTTCAGACAAAATATGAAGTTTGCTATTTTTGTGTCAAGGTCTTGTGGGGTGAGGTTTATAAATTCAGCATCTGCCCCTGTTTCCTGTAGGAATGCTTTAAATAGTCACAAATTACTTTTTGTTTTATGGTAAGTGTTGCGGTTTTGCTGTTCTGCAATGAACTGCTCCATGACTGAAATGTCAAACAGTTGAAACCGAGCATCCATGTTTTGCTGTAATTTAGCGTTTTTTTTTTTTACCTTTTTTGGGTTGAGGTTTCTTCTTTTTTTTGTATTACAGGATGTTTGCCTTCAGTTCACAAATGGAGAAGCACTAGTGCAAGATGTCGTCTTTTTGTTTGCCTAAGAAGCTTTTCAGTCAGGTATGTGCCTCACGCTAGTACTGTTAGTGCTGCATGCTACTGTTGCCAAAGCTGGTACATGAATGTCATTATAACAGCTGGTTATAACAACAGAATTTTAACCAGCTTTGCCTATGTTAAAAAATACAAACCAGTTATTATATTACATTACTGACTGAATACAGAGAATGTAAAACACTCCAGTTTGAAGAAAGGTAGTAATAATTCAGTAGCTAACAACTTAAATTAGAACATTTACTGGTGTGTTACAAAGAGACAGTCACATGTGGACTTCACAGAGCAGATACATTGTAGATAAAACATAACAAAACAAGCTTGGGCTTTATTATAACACTTGGGTTACGGTGAACACAAAATAAACACCACATACAAGGTGCTAGATTATACAATTATACAATGCCATGACCGAAACGTAGACTGTAAAGTGCAATAGCCAACCAATTTAAACTAGAGTTGTACAGCCACAATGGTACAGTGTGGGTAAGCTGTAAGAAAGCGGGGTGGCAGGGAAGGCAACAAAAGGCCTTCTCCACATTGGGATGCTGAGAACCCCACAAAGGGGACAGGGAATTTTCCTGAGGTAAGGGACTGAATGAGGAGCAGGAGAATTAGGTGCAGTTACAAATTAGGTGCAGTTACAAGACGGAGCTACTGTATGTGTTGCCAGATGAGGAGGGATAGGGAGCAAGGGGACTGAACAAAGCGGATTTCTTGTGGATAGCATAAATAAAGTTGTAATTTTCCTTCAGAATTCTAAATCATTAAGAAACAAATGTATATCTGAAATTAGAAAAGTGAAAATTCAGTTTTTTCTATCTAAACAAAAAAAATCCTTTGGTAATTTGAAAAAGACATGGCAATACTTGAATGATTTATTAGGCAGAGGTAAAAAAGGATCTGTCATTTCATTACAGGATGGTGAACTGCTAATTAATGATACTGGCTTAGTTTCTGAATCATTTTACAACTTTTTTGGAGACCTTGATAGTTTTAGAGCACAGTTATGTACTATTACTTCTAATTTTCAATGACATGCTAGCACTGATGTACATCCCAAATTTTATTTTAGAAAGGTTACTCCGGAATTAGTTAAGAAATATATTTTAAAACAACAGGACTCTAGACCCTATATAACACATGATGGTATTGACTACAGAATTATTAAATTGTGAATTAACTCTTTCTCCTGTCATTTGTCAGTTATTTTTAATTTCTCACTTTGCCATGGTGTTTTTCCAAATCATTGGAAACTGGCTACCATTAGACCCATTTTTAAAAGTGGCGACCTAACCCTTGTTTCAATCTATCACCCCATTTTATTATTGACCCCTCTTTCCAAGATCCTTGAAAAAACTCCTCTTTGACCAGACCATCAGACATCTTGGAAACTTTAATCTATTAACTGAATGTCAACATGGTTTTAAATCCAGGCACACCACAGAGACAGCCTTGGTGCCCTTACAGAAATAATTATATGAAATGTTTTCATGCTGCACACATAAAACTATCAAAGTGATATGCGTGCCGTAGGTATGATTTAAATGTTAAATTGGAACCAATTGCATTCACATGGCATGTGTACAGCACACAAGTGTGGAAACCATGATTTATTTTTATGTTAAATTGAGAAAGACTGCATGCATGTGGCATGCGTGCAAAAAGCAAGTGGTCACTGATAACTGCATATGTAAAAGTTGGGTGACTTGCTCAGGATCCCACCATACACAAGTGGGGGTTGATGAGATTTAGACCCAGGTCTTCATGCCTCCAAGTCTCTTGGCTTTCAGTTCAGTGCCTTTAACCACTAAGCCATAAAGTTTGCATGCATATGCCTTGCTTGTACTTCAGTACATACTGTATTTGAATACATCTTCATGCATGTGGCATGCTTGTAGCCACTGTTATGCTCTTCAGTTTTCTTCTTTCCCTCCTCTCATTATTGCAGTTGAACCGTAGCACACATACCAATGGAAGCACATGTGTTTTTCCCACCCCAATACACAAACTCACCCACAAAACCACTTAATTACTTCTGTCTGTCCTGTACTCATACTATTTTCTCTCCATAGTTTTGAATGCTTCCATGCAAATAGACTTTAAGGTGCAAACACAAAAGTAGCAATAACTCCACACACACACACACACACACACACACACACACACACACACACACACACGACCAGCCCTCCCCATGCACACACACTGTAGTGGGTACAACCATGCTGTTACAGACAGCCCACCAATTATAGATATAAGCAAAAAGTCTCTTACTTGAGTATTAGGGAGCCAGAGGCAGGAGTCTTTAAGAGATAATGTTCATGGGTCAGAGTGTTGGAGCGTGCCCCCTTGAAGTGAATGGAGTTATTTTCTATTACTGTTTTATACATTCTGATGGTGAGTTGGAGAATAATGAAGGCCACTATTCTACTAACAAGGCCATTGTTAGTAAAGCAGTGGCCTTCATTAATCACCAACTCTCCATCAATAATGTATAAAATAGTAATAAAAAAATACCCCATTCATTTCAATGGAGCATACCCCTGCAGTCTCCTTTACCCTTTGTCATAATGTGCCAGAGCATGGGGATTTGGAGATCAGCTTCACTGGGGGGGGGGGCATATGCCTGACTATAGTGGGGCTCCAATAGTCTGAGCATACCCTACTACTCAACTGTCTGTGAATGCAAGGGACAGCTCTAGAGTGTCTGTATCATCTTTAAAAGGTACAACTTATTTGTTTTGACTGAACAGTGATATGCAAATCAGGAAAAATTTAAATGCATAAGTTTCATCTGTATAGACCCCGGAGCAGTGCATCAGATTTGGGCTTAAACCCACCTAGTTATTAACCAGTCTTTTGCCATCCCCCCCAAAAAAAGAACCTTATCTCAATTTTTTCCATGACTCCATTCCATTCAATACCCATCCGCAATGTGTCATGAAGCCGCCCAAAGGTAAAGAAATGTGAAAAACACATCAATATTTTAGTCCTTCCTTCTTCCCCAATCCCCCCATAAAAAAATGATGTACTTTCACTTACCCAGCCATATGTCCAGAACCTGAAGCCTGGCATAGTGTGCAACCAGCTCACTTTTCAGTCTGCTCCCTCTCTATCCTTTCACCAGAAGCTGGATGATAGAACCAACCATCACAGGTCCCCAGCGTAGTCTGCGACCAAGTCAACTCACCAACCGAACCCACCTAACCTGGGTTGCTTGCTTATTGCATGGTTGCTGCTGTGGCTGCTGCTGCACTGCACTGATCAAGGCCTATGAGGGCAACTCACACTGCTGTCAACACTGCTGCTCAGTGTAGCTTGCTGCTGTTCAGGTTCATGCTGTTTTTTTGCAAGGTGAGCATAGTAGAGTAAGTTGGTAGTTTAGCCTTGAGTTAACTTCTAGCACACCCTCTGCCCCTTCAGCCACCAGGAGAGACGGAGACTCACTAAGAGTAGAACAACAAAAATATGCTGCCACAACACTGTTATTTAGAGCTCAGTGCTCACTGACTCCTCCAAGCTGTAGTGTGCAGTATGTCTACTCTGTGGCAGGAAAGACACTGTCACACTTGCAAGGCTTATGCACTCTTTATTGGCTGGAGCTCATCCACATCACATGTGATTGTGCCGCTGCTAAAAGATGGAGATGGACAACACAATATAGACACAGTCAAGTCTGGAGAGTACCTACAGCATAAGCACACACAAGCCAGGCTGGCACTTATTGTGCAAATGATTAAATCCAAATTTAAAGCCATTGTTGCCACACCACAAAAAAACCTAGGCACAAATACGGGGAGGGAACATCTGCCTCCCTCTGCCCTACCTACATGGCATCCTCTCATTCTCAGGTGTTAATGCAATGATTTCCATTGTGTTCTGAGGTACTGTATTTCTACGTTTCATAATGTGTCCTGGTCATCATGTGGGTTAGTGTCCCTTATTGTCCCTCATTTTGAGTGTCCATGTCCCTCATTTCAGTGACAAAATGTGAGATATGGTGCATGCTTCCAAGTCCTTGCTCACAACAAAGAGTGCTGAGCATGGCCATAGTGTATATGCTCAATACAGAATGACAAAGGGAAAGTAAGTGAGATGAAAGTCATGGAGAAACACATTTGTAGCACTAAATATGCATAAGGGATCTGCATGGTCTAAAACAAAGTTGCTTCACAACACAGAGGCCCGTCTTTGTACGTTTGGAATGGGGATGTTGACTGGCTATATCCTAGGCATTTAATGCAGTAAACAAACAATACTTTAAAAATTAATGGTGATTTAATGACAAAAATCAAAAGCCATTAAACAACTTGCAAAAGGATCAGAATTAATGAGTTTACCTAATTTTTATGGAAATTCAATTAAAAATGTATTTTAATGACTCTAATTGCTAGCAGTAGTATAAGAAATAGAAACTGATGTGTTTTTTTAAATGAGATTTGCACCAGCTTAGCTGCTGCACAAATGGCAAGTGCGCAGCATGTGAACCTTATGTGATGTTTAAATGATGTTCACACCAGCTTAACTGTTGCACTCATGTCAATCATGCAACACACAAATCTGATGTAATTTTTAGAAGATGTTTACACCAGCTTACCTGCTGTGCACATGTCAAGCTTGCAGCATGCAGACCGGATTTGCTTTTTTAAACCTAGTTCACTTAGGATCGCTTTGTGTATGTGAACTGCATGCAAACATTGCACAATTAAGCATATGGCATGCATTCTGCATGTACAAAGCACACCTTTATTTCTGTAAAGGTGAGGTTCACTGGCTGCATACAGGGTGCCCTAGATAAAGGGCACTCTGTTGCTGCCATATTTGTGAACCTCACCAAGGCCTTCAATCTGGTAGGACATAATTTATTACATGGTATTCTCCATGATCTTCATTTTTCAGGGGATGTCACTAAATGGTTCCATGTGTACTTAAATAATAGAACTCATATAACTCAGATAGAGGGTAGTTTTTCAAAGCCAAGATTATTAAAATTGTGGGGAGCCTCAGGGGACAGTCTTGTGGCCACTCATTTTCTTTTGTACATTAATACAGCCCCTAATATTTGTACCTAAACTTCCATGATTTTATATTCCAATTATGCTGTCATTTACAGTGTGGGCCAAAGACCTCAGGGCAGGCTGTTCTGGAGAAGGTACACATTGATTTCAGTCTTTTCCAGAATTGGTTGGCATCAAATTATATGGTCCAGAACTCTAAAAAAAATAAAGTGGTGATCTTTCCTAGTAAAAGAAAAAAAGGATGAAGAACTTATACCCATTGTAGATCTAAATGGGAATACTGTATTATTGAATTGGTAGACAATTTCACATATTTGGGTTAACACTTCACCCTAATTTGACTTTTAAATTTCACATAAACAGTGTAAAAAAATCAATTCATCAAAGGTTGGGACTACTGTATGGTATCCAGTGACAATAATGACTGTAAATGAGCAACTGTCAAAACATTGGCTCATTTACAGTGCTACCTTGTTGAGCTACCCGGTAAACATAGTGACAGAATGTGAAGGCAAGGATGAGCAAGGGAGGGTTATGAGGGGACTGGAAGGGCAGGTATATGGAGGAGGGTTTGTGTGGGGTAGTGTGGCCTGCTGTCACCAAGCTAGCCATGTGGTGTGGTGGTGAGGGTGACTAGCTTTGATGCCACAGGTGCTGGGTTTGGGGCTAAGGACTGGTAAATATTTTGTTGCTCGTGCTGTGATTTTGTCTTTCAGACTGTCTCCCCCTCTCCGACATGCAACCCCCCTGGAGTTGGTTATATGAAATCATGGGGATGTGGGGGGCAAAGCCCCCCCTTATAAATCCTATTTTCAGTTGCCGGATATGATGTTTCCCATAAGTGTACATCACCGTTTTGCTTCTCGGTGATGACACTCACTCCAATAGTGATTGCTCTTTTTCGATTATATTATGACATGGAACCCTACTATGTAGGGTTAAACCATATTTGACTGTAAACTCTAGTAATTTGCTTTCACATAGTTTTCTGCTAAGTGTCTTAGAAAATGGGCTTACCATATATACAGCAACTAGTGGTAAACTTCTTGATGAGTTGATGGTCACTTACAATTTTTACCTTAGATTCATGTTGAGTGTTCCTGTCTGAATGCACCATTGTTCATTGTTAAAACAATCTTACTGACTATCTCTTGATAACAGGATTTATCTTAGAATGTGTATTCCCCTATTTAAGGTGATTATTGGTCTCTTCCTACCATCTGTTTATTCACTATTCTCTAGATCCATTCATTTATGTGGGACCAGATCAAAAGGTAGATTTTCCTTTAAACTTTCCTTGTTTAAAAAAGTGTCTGGACAAAGATCCTTAATATACAGAGCCCTGCTGTTTTTCAACTCTTTACCAGCAGAAATCACAGACTGAGAAATAGTTTGTAGTTTTAAAACAAGACTTTGATCATGGTTAGATGACAAGGAAGAATGTACTTGCATATTTTAATAAATTATGCACCTGACTTGTTTGTATTGTTCTTAATATGTTTGTCATTAATTGTTTGCATTAAATGTTTGATGTATTTTATAATGACTTGTCACTTGTAAAAACAGTTAGAACTGTTCATCTCACTGACAAGTATAACAAATTAAATAAAATTAAATAAAATGATTTTATTTACTGGGTAAGGTACACTAGCCAGATTAATGCCTATTTACTGCTATGACCTAGGAGAGTACAGAAGGCATAAACAAACACATACCATGTAATACTAAGAGCCTGTGGACCAGAAAATCTCAACAAACAGGATAATACTCATTGCAGTCTACAGAGTATTCCTGGAATGCCTCCACCAACCTTTGGCTCCTGGCACTTCATGCTACTGGAAATCTCCAACTCATATCTGGTATGTTAAAGTCACCAGTCCGCACCTACCTCAGACATTTGGGTTCCCTGGATGAATGCAGCATTTACCTAGGGCATTACTATATAAAAAAACATGAAATATTAAATATGAAGATCTCTCAATAGCCTGTATCTTCATGAACATGTACGCTGATGACATTGTGGTTTTTGCTTCTGGCTCATCAGCTCCTGACCTCCTTGTTAAGCACCAGATGAATTTTGCAAATATCCAACTCTGGTTTCTCACCAACCAGTTGTCCCTCAATTCCAAGAAGACTGTTTCTATGTCCTTTGGCACCAAGCAGTGTCTGGCCAAATCCCTGACCCTGCCTACCTTTGCAACCCATAGTGGTGTTACAGTTGAGGAAGCCTCTTCAGTCAAATACCTTGGGGTTTGGTTGGACTATCAGCTCCACCACTCTAACCATGTGGCTGTCATTAATCAGAAACTGCATCCCAAACTCACCACACTATATAGGGACAATGTTTGGATCCTGTTTCTTGCCCATATTATGTTAAGTGCTGTCCCAAAGCCACCCTGGCCTGACTGGACCCCTTTTACACTCCTTCTGCTATTTCACCCGGTATCCAGTGAGAATAGCGACTGAATATGAGTGACCATCAAAACAGTGACTCATAAACAGCACTATCCTTATGGGCTACCCTAGCGACCCTATGTGAAGGTGACCATAGGAGAGGGTGACCAGAAGGGGAGAATAGCGAGGGGAAAGGGAGGGATAGGGAAGAGGGTTTCTTAGGGGGTATAGTGCCTGCTGCAGCTGAGCTAGCCATGTGGTGTGGTGCTAAGGTTGACTAGCTCTGGTACAGCAGGTACTGGGTTAGGGCTGGGGATTGGGGGCGGAATTTTGCCACTGGCTGCCACTGCTGTTTTCTTTTTGTGTGTGTGCAATCTGGACTGTCACCCCCCTTCCCAACATGAACCCCCCTGGAGTTAGTAATTCTTAAGCAGGGGGGTGCAAGGCAAAGCCCCCTGTGAGGTCCCCCCCACATAAACACTTAGTCTAGTTAACGAATGTTTGGTCCCCAGCATGTGTATATCGCTGCAGTACTTTTCAGAGCTATACTCTCACCATAATAGCGATCACTGTTTTGCGATCGCTATTATGACATGGAACTGTTTCACCCTTGATGGTCCACCCTCCGTACTACCCACTGCTCCTATTAATCATCTCTAGTACTTCCTTCTTATGTAGTCAGGCACCTCTACCACTCTGCCTGTTATGATCTCTAAATTCTGTCTTGGCTCTCCACTTTACCTTAGTTTCCTCCTTACATGCCCTTTCTCCTCCACTTATCCCTTTAAAACTCTGGCTCACTCATTCACTCTTCTTCCCTCACACTAAGTCATCTGCATGGCAAGCTGCATTCTAGCTTAGATTCTCCAAACTCTGGTTTAACCTCCCCCTTGTTAGCTGCTCTACCCCAATCTTTCACTCTGTCTGTGGTGGTGCTCACTCTGTCCATGGAGCGACAGTTCTCTCATAGTGTTGTCAAACAGGCAATGAGAGAGAGAGAGACAGAGAGAGAGAGACAGAGAAATGGGAGGGCAGAGAGAGAGAGAGAGAGAGACAGACAGACTGTGCACAGTGACTGAGTCAGAGACACAGTAAAAAAGAAAGCGAGACAGCACACCTCATCCTGGTGCGGCAACAGTGAGCCTGAGAGCATGACAGTGAGTGGAGTAGGTACAGGGCCCGGTGAGCAAGTTGAGCATGCTGAACAATAATGTGGAGGGATGCCAAGGGATGGTGTGGCTTGCAGCAGTGAACATTCCTGAAACATGCCTTTGCACTTGCACTAACATCTTCTGTTAGGGGGAGAGCATCAAATACAGGTGATACTCAGGGCAGAAGGCCTTCCTACATGCAAGAAATGTCACAAATTACCTCTGAGGTGGATCTGTAACATTTCTATGTGCATCATAGCCATACAGTTTGCTTTCCTTCTCAGGGACTATTTTACAAGGCAGCAGAATACATTCCCTTTTTTCCCCTTTCTCTGGAAAAAAAAACATTTTTGTGCATGTTCTCATGGTTTTCACATAACCCATGTTATAAGTGCAATAACCCATGAGAGAGGATGTGGGGTTATTGGGGATTAATCAACACCCCGGCTGCTGTGAGGGCACTTACCCTGTGGCCTCATGCCTCACTACGCACCCAGAGTTTTGATTAATCTCCAGTAACCCCACACCCTGTTGTGGGTTATTGCTTACATAGACATTAGTGAACTAGAATATTGCTAGAATTAAATAACATAACTTTTGTCTTTATTGGGTTTAAACATAACATGTTGCTAATGAATCAGTACATAAAACTCAGACTATAATAGAAACATAGAAACATAGAATTTGATGGCAGATAAGGACCGCCTGGCTCACCTAGTCTGCCCATTTCCCTACCTAACAGATAAGCTGCAGATCCTAGTTAACCGACAGCCTACTTCCTCCTACCCCTCGCTAGAATTGCCTTATGCCTGCCCCATGCATTCTTGAAATCCCCCACTGTCCTTGACTCCCCTAACTCCTCAGGAAGGCTGTTCCATGTATCCACAACCCTCTCCATGAAAAAATGCTTCCTCATATTGCCTCTGAGCTGTTCCCCTCTCTATCTTCAAATTGTGCCCCCTTGTTCTTGTACATTTCTTTTGAAAGATGCTACCCTCTTGGACTTTGTTGATTCCCTTGAGGTACTTGAAAGTTTCTATCATGTCCCCCCTCTCCCTCCTCTCCTCGAGGGTATACATATTAAGCTCCTTTAATCTCTCTTCATATGTCTTCTGCTGCAGACCCTGCACCATTTTAGTTGCCCTCCTCTGGACAACCTCCATTCTATCTATGTCCTTGCTGAGATGGGGTCTCTAGAACTACACGCAGTACTCCAGATGGGGTCTCACCAACTGTCTGTACAGAGGGATAGCAACTTCCTGTTTTCTACTGGTGATGCTTCTCCCTAGGCATCCCAGTATCCCACCAGCCCTCCTTACTGCTTTCTCACATTGCTTGCCCACCTTAAGGTCATCTGATATGACTACACCCAGGTCCCTTTCCATTTTTGTTGTTGTTAGCATCTCACCCCTGATTGTGTACTCTTCCCCTGGGTTTTTGTTTCCCAGCTGCATTACTTTTCCCTTCTTTGCATTGAATCTAAGCTGCCATACATTTGACCATTCCTCCAACTTTGCCAAGTATCTTTGCATCCTTTCCACCCCACTTTCTGTATCGATCTTGTTGCAGATCTTTGTGTCGTCTGCAAAGAGACATACATTTCCTTCCAGTCCCTCTGCAATGTCACTTATAAAGATATTAAAGAGGACCGGTCCCAGTACTGATTCCTGTGGTACCCCGTTAGTAACTCCCTTTCTTCGGAGTGAACTCCATTTACTATTACCCTCTGTGTCCTGTTGTCCAGCCAATTTTTTACCCAGGCTACCACTTTGGGACCCACTCCAAGGCTAGCTAACTTGTATATTAATCTTTTGTGTGGGACTATGTTAAATGCCTTGCTAAAGTCTAGGTAGAATTCTATTACTTCTGTGTCTTGAGGTGTGTGCCTTTCAGCAGAATCTTATTTGATAAAAAAACTTTTTTACAGATAATTAAACTGAGGGGAACTCCCGAGGCATGTGAGTGAATTAACAGATTACTATTTTCAGTTGGAAGGAAAATAATGTTTATCAGGGTAAGCGACTGCACTTGTGAAGTCTATGAATTAATAAACACAGGTTATTTGAATATTGCTAAGAAGGAGTGAATAGATTTGACTATAGAACTTGATGTTTATGAAATTCTATTCATTGTTTCAATTTTAGTATTATACACAGCATGGAACTATTTGAATGTTTATTTTTATATTAATGGCAATTTTTTTATTTAGAAAAATCAAGATATATGCATTTTTTAAGCTGGAATTATAATGACAAACAGCTCGATGTAGAATTGGTGAGCATGCCCTCTAGCAGTTATGTCATATTAGAACATTATAATTATTCATGTTATATTAATTATAATAATGGGTGAATATTGTGTGTTTTAGATATGGTACTGTACTAAAGAAGGTTTATCCGAAACATACTTGGGTACTATATCTTAGTGTATGAGAATAAAAAAAAACATATATACTTTAGTAACTTGGGTGAGTGGGCCTTTTTTTCCCAATCTGTGGTTTCTGATTTCATGTAATTGATTGGTACTGGCTCCTCCCTTAATTAGTTTTTCTCTTTTTATTGAGGTTGGCTGAGCTGGAACCTTACTTCTTTAAAGTCTGGGTAGGTCATGTCCACAGCCCCTCCCTGGTCTACTACTTTGGTCACCCAGTCAAAGAAAGCTATTAGATTCATCTGACATGACCTTCCAGTTGTGAATCCATGCTGCCTTGGGTTCTGTGCCCCACTGGGCTCTAGGAATTCAACAATTCTTTCTTTCAGAAGTGATTCTATCATTTTCCCTACCACTGAGATCATACTAACAGGTCTATAGTTTCCTACCTCTGTCTTGCTCCCACTTTTGTGACACAAAATCACATCCGCCCTCCTCCAGTCCTCAGGTACCACACCATCCTCCCATGATTTGTTACAAAGTGTAGTCACTGGTGTCACTAGTTCTCCCCTTAATTCTTTTAGAATTCTTGGGTGAATCCCATCAGACCCCATTGCTCTGTCCACCTTCAGTTTTAAGAGTCCTTTCAAAACCCTTTTTTCTGTGAATGGAATAATATGTTGGACAAGTTATTTACATCATTGTTCTGAGAAAATGTCACCGTATCATCTGCACACAGCAGGATCTTTGAGGATTTTATAACACTAGGTAAACTGTTCAAAAAATTACTGAAAAGCAAGGGTCCAAGGATTTATCCTTGATGAACATCTAAAGTTACCTGTAAGATTTCTGCAAAAGAATTGTGAGTTCTTTTTTTTTTATAGTTAATAGTTTTTATTGAGTTTTCAACATAACTTATATACATAGCCATAAACTCAAAACACACACCAAAAAGAAACAAGACATCAAGCTGGCATTGGAACAGGGAGAAAAAAAAATTAAAATAAAGTCACTGTGCAGATAAAAAGCATAAGCTCCATGGTACAATAGCATTAAAACACATGCAGTAAAACTGAGGAGCATGAAGACTACTCACCAAGAGTTAGTACCCTGTGTGATTACAAGCATGGGCAATAAGTAGGAGCACTGCAAATTGCCATAAGAGGCCTTGGTAACTGCCCAGAAAAGGTGCGAACTACTTCCGAAACACACTCTCTGCTGCTTACATTATGTCAGTGATGGCTGGGAAAACAGCAAGCAGTAAACAACAACAACAACAACAAAAAAATAGAGCGTGAACACAATGGGTATATCTAAATCATGGGTGCCATTCTAGTAATAGAGGATTAACCATAGATGGCATGGATATCTGGTTTCCTACAGGGAAAGAAAACTTGAGGAGCAATTTAAAGGGAGAAACAGAGGTGGACCACTTGTTTTCACCCAACGCCTGTCCGAGGCTTCAGGTAGGCAAGAAAAGGGGCCCAGCATGCACAGTGAACAGCTAATTTGTTAATAATAGCATAAGACATGCAGTCCAGTGAAGTCAGTTACATAAGTACCTGATAAAGCTCTGAGATAGAGAGGATTTCAGTAGACTGCCAGAGGCACAGGATGAGTCATTTGGCAGAGATGTTTAATAAGGTTAGCCAGCAGTGACGCTGGCCCTTTAAGAAAGTGCCTTGAGGAGGGAGACCCAGAATCCAGACCAATGGGTCTGGTTGAATGATGTAGCCAAGGGCTTGGGCAGCCAGTTGGCCCACTTGGAACCAAATGGCGACAGCAGGGAGCATTGCCAGAGGATATGGCATAGATCCCCTACATCTCTAGCACAGATTGTTATCTATAAGCTTGGCTTTGTACAGAACGTCTGGTGTTCTACACCAGTGGTGCAGTATTTTGTTTTGAATGAGTCTACTTTGCATGTCTGGGTAACTAACGTGGGCAAGTTTCCAGCATGTGCTCCAACTAGCCTCCTCCAGTTGCAAGCCCAGGGCCCTCTCCCATTTTTGCTTTGACTGGTCCGATTGTGATGGAATGCTTTTCTGGAGAGCCATGTAAATGTTACTAGTGTGACCTTTGGTCAGCTGAAACCAGGTTCCCAGCTTATGGGAACTAGTTGAGCTAGGTGAATGTGTGTGCATTTACTCTGACAATGAGCTGTGCAGCTGTAGGTACCTCCAGAAAGCTTCCTTCCCTAGCCCTTTATTTTGGGCAAGGTCTTGGAAGGATTGCATCCTATGCCCATCGTCCTCCAGAATGTCCGCCAGTATTGTAACATTCTTACTGTCCCATTGGGGTGACAGGAACATTTTTTTCCCACCAGTATGTAGACATTGTCGAAAATGGGAGTGTATGAGAGAGACCTGGGATTGGCTTTGATTCTGGCATGGATTTTACCCTAAATTTTGACTGCTGGGGTAATCATGGGGTGATGTTGTATGGATTTGGGCAGGGGATAGTACAACAGAAGAGGTAAGCTATGTACCTGAGCCAGTGACTTTTCCATAGAGAGCCACTGTGGTGATTCAGAGGAGATGGTTGATAACCATTTCAGAGTCGGAGAAGAGGAGTAAGCCCATGCATAGCCTTCAAGCCATGGTAAGCCCCAGCCTCCCTGCATCCAGTGGGAGCACAATTTGTTTCTGCTATATCTGGGTCTTTTATTTTCCCAAATGAAATTGCCAATGTTCAAATCAATGAGACGGAGCCATTTTATAAGAGGGGTCAAAGGGATATGGGAGAGAGGATATAAAAGCTTAGGTGTAGAGATCATTTTGAGAGCCGAGATTTTGCCTGCTAGAGTAAGGTGGAGCATTTTCCATCTGTCTAACTCAGTTTAAGATCGGTTACTAGCAGGGATAAGTTAAGGTCCCAAATTTTGATAAGGTCTGTGGAAATGTGAATACCGAGGTAGACCAGGGAACTACTGGCCCGTTTCAGTCCTAGCGGTGCGACCGTGTCCTGAGTGCACTTGGAGTTTAATGGGAGTATTTCCATTTTAAATTTGTTTAACTTAAGACCTGAGAGGGCTGCAAAGTCTGTCAGAAGAGAGAGGAGTGCCGGGAGAGATGCTGTCACATCTTCCACTGGGACCAGCAGGTCATCAGCATACATAAAAGTAGTGTAAGTATGGGGCCCATTTTGAATTCCTTGAATGACATAATGTTGTCTAATAGCCTCTGCCAGTGGTTCTACTGCTAGGATGAAAAGGAGAGGGGATAGGCCACAGCCTTGTTGGGTGCCTCTGCCCAGCTGGAAGTACTCAGAGGTCACCATGTTTGTGTGAACACTGGCCATAGACTGCTGATATAGGTCTTGTATCCAGCCACGAAAGTGAGCCCCAATTGCAAAGTGCAGTAGCACTTGTTCTAGATAGTCCCCATCCAGGGAGACAAAGGCCTTGTTGAAGTCTATGGCCACAGCTGCTGCAGGAGAGGGAAGGGCCTGGGCATGGTAAATAATGTTGAAAAGAGACCTAATGTGGTCTCGACTAAAGCATCCCAGGACAAAACCTGCTTGTGAGGGGTGTACGAGATATGGAAGGAGAGGATTTAGTCTAGAGGCCAAGATCTTGGTGAAGATTTTACTATAAATTTTGATAAGTGATATGGGCCGGTAGCTCACAGGGAGTGAGGGATCATTACCTTTTTTAGAGAAAACTGAAATGACTGCTTCTCATAGGGATGTGGGAAAAATGCTCTTATCCAGGGCCTCATTATATACAGAGGAGAGCAGGGGGGCAATATGGGGGCTAAGAAGTTGCCAAAGCTCTATAGGAAATCCAGCGCCTCTCAGGGCTTTACCAGAGTTCAACATTTTAATGGCCTCCGCCACCTCAGATGTTGAAATAGGCCTATCCAAGTCCTCACTTTGGGAGGGTAAGAGGGTGGGGAGCTGAAGAGAGGAGAGGAGAGGAAAGGCTTTGATGAGCGAGCATCTTGCCCTCTGGTTGAGGTATAGAGGTCTAAATAAAATTGTTTCATTACAGAGTTTATTGATCCAGGGTCAGTTTGAATAGCCCCCAGATGGTCTTTCAGCCCAGATATATGGTGACCTGCCCGCTGCTTGCGCAGTCGGTAGGCGAGCAGCTTGCTGGCTTTTTCGCCCCCTTCCCAAAATTTGTTGCGCAGCCTCAGAATGGCAATCTCCACTTTGCAAGAGAGGAGGTCACTGATCTCCATACGCATCAGAAGTATTTTGTTACTCAGTGCTGACTCTAACTGTAAGGTGGTAAGTTGTTTGGCTTGGGATTCTAGGGCCTTCAGGCACAATTCCAAGGAGTTTAGATGGTGTTTGCTTTGCATGCAGTGTCTAGACACATACCCTATTATAGCATCTCGGAGAGTGGCCTTTAGTGCCTCCCATCGAATGCCTGGAGAGGTGTCCTGAGGTGGGTTCTCTGTCAGAAAGAGGGCTACCTCTGATGATACCCACTGAGTGAAGTCAGGGTCCTTAAGAAGAAGAGGGTCTAGTTTCCATGAAGAGGCAGCATGGTACAGAGCGCAAATGTGGACCATAGTAAAAAACATGGAGGAGAATTAGAAAATAAGCAGTCAGCTATAGTACATTCAGGCATGTCATCTGTCAGTCTCTCGAGTGTGAGCAGCCTATTTAAATCACAAGTCCCAGAAAATAATAGCAGCGGGTTCAAAGACCATTAGCGTACCACAAGAGGAGTGAGTACATTTGTATCTTCTTAAGCCTTTCAGGCTGATCAGCAAGTATGGGAGATTCCGGGCCTGAACCCAGAATAACTGAGAAACCAGATGGGGAGAGGCTAGGCATAGAAAAGAAAGCACACCTGTAGCCCCCATTTAACCCATCACAGCCCATACGAGGAAATTGAGCAGAAAAAAACAGTTATTTGGCTCCTCATGGTGGTGTATCGGGCTCCTGCATATGAGGGATCCTGTGCAGTCTCTCGATCTTGTGATTGCTTGGGTGATTGAGCTGATGAGTCCTGAGGACACAACAGATATGGAACTGAAGGAGTGCCTTCTGCTACTACTGCAGCCCAGGATTTCTGCTCGGGATCTGATACGCCAAGGTCCGAAAGTGCATCCTTCTCTGGGATGACTTCTTCCAGGTTGAGAAACAGGGTAAACTTGTTGGGCAAGTGAAATTGTGACAGAACATCATAATTCGACACAAAAGGGTCCCCTGTATGTTGTTGGTCGATCAGATGCTGCCTCCTTTTCATGACGCTGTGGAGCCATGACACTTCCTGGTTCGGGGAGGAAGAGAGGCATCAAATCTATGGACCGGAGGGCCCGGAGAATGAACCTGCGATGCAGGTGAGGCTTCCATGTCATAGCCCATTTCGGAGGTGTTCCTGGAAAAGTTGAACAAGTTGGGGTTCTAGAAGTCTTGGTGAAATTCTCTGCATAGAAAATCCATTAGGCTCTCTGGGGTGGAAAAGAGGGTGGGACTCCCATTCCAGATTATCCACATAGTTGCCGGGTAGCATAGAGAGAAAGAAACCTGATGGGCATGAAGAATACATCGACAGACAGAATATGCTTTTTGCCATGCCGAAAGCTCCCTAGAGTAATCTTGATAAATCTGTATTCTATGCCCATTCCAAGCAACTGTGCCTTTCTTTCTGGCTGCGTTGCTGACTAGCTCTTTTTGTTTAAAGTCAAGAAAGCAGTCCAGAATTGGGCGGGGCACTCCCCTGGTTTTGGTGCTGGGGGTAGAGTACAGTGGGCCCACTCAATGTGTAGAATGGGTGTGGGAGCCAGGCCAAGAATATTAGGCAGCACTTCTTACAGAAAAGCAGTGGCATCCCGCTGCTCAGCCCCCTCCGGGAAGCTAAGAAACCACAGATTGTTTCATCAACTGTGGTTCTTCAGGTCATCCACTTTCTCTTGGAGCATGCGGATACTGCGGAACTGTTCTCTGGTGGTTGTGGTAAGGTCTTGAATGGCAGCATCGTGGGTCTTGAGATATCGTTAGTCTGAGAGAGATGAGTTTCTATGGCATGCAAAATCTGAGTATTGGTATTCATGGCAGTTGTCATTTGTGCCATTTGAGCAAGCTGCTGGCTAATCATTTGCTCCATTTTTGTAGATTCTGCTGAAGATGAAGCAGATGAGGCTATCTTGCAGGCCGTAGAGCTGAGAAGGATCACAGTTCCAGGCTGAAGCTCTTTTGATTGAAGAAATTAAGGACTTCAAAGTACAACAGGTAGGTCCCTCTTCTTATTCTGTAAAGATATATATTATTCAGAGCCCCCTTATGCTGGATGATTAAGGATTCTGTCTCACAGTGAGGGAGATGAGCAACTAAGCTGCCATCACAGTCAGAGGCTAAGCCATACCCCCAAAATTGCAAGTTCTAACCTGTTGCAGGCGGTTGGTTAGATAATCTTTAAACCAAGATGTAACTGAATTGGAAAACCAAGTAGTCTCAGACTCTAAATCAACATTAAATGCCATACCAGGTCAAAAGCTTTAGATATGTCAGTGTAAGTAGAACCAACTAGATCATTACTGTCCAAGGCCTCATGTATGTTTTTAGTAAATTCAGCCAATACTGTAATAGTACTATGATTTTTCCTAAAACCGCTTTGCTCTACTGTCTGTAAATTATATTTTTCTAAATAGTCTGTAATCTGATCATGTATTATCCTTTCAGGAGCCTTAGACAGTGGAGATAAAACAGAAATTGGTTTGTAGTTTGAAGTCACTAGTCTATCCCCATTTTTTAAAATATTGGACTAATAAAAGCATATTTCCAAAATGAAGGAGCTTCTGCATACTACAAGTCAAAGAAAAATGTAATAGTTTGCAACAGGAACAACTAGTTCCTCTAAAGCAATTTTGAAAAGTTTTAAATCTAATCCATCAGGGCCTAGATGAGTTTATTTTTAGTTGTCATAAATATTAAAAAAAAAATGTTTTCACTAACCATTTTAAAGTACAATTGAAGCTATTTTCTAAACCAGTAGAATTATGTCAGACAGTGTCAGATGCAGGTAAAACAGAGGCTAACTTTTCAATTTCACTTGTAAATTATTGGTTGAATCCATTAACTATATCCACTGGATCACTGCATAAGATTCCATCTAAGTTCACTGCATTTTTTTACAGTTAAACTTTTTATTGACATTTTCAGTTAACACAAAGCATATTCATCAGAGGTGATAGAACGTATACCCAATGTCACATCATATAAGGTCTATTATACAGTAGGTTTACAAGTCTATAAATTCTAAGCATATGATCATACTTTAGGTAAAATAAGATAAATTCGGTGTGATGTAGTCATATAATATGCCACAGTGTTTAGGCATTAAAATGAGCACAAAGAATATAAAAATCTGTAGGGTACACATCTCATGGACCCTTAAGGGGTGCTACTTGGGACTTTGTACATTATGAAGTTGATTATTCAAAACTATATACAGCTATACCTGAGTGTTTTAAAGTGTTGTAGAGGACAAAATGTAAATAAAGGAATTAAACAAAGGAGGAGGTACCAGGGCAGGCCTTGATGATAACCAGGGGGTGACAATATTCACCAGGCTGTATTGCTGAGACTTGTATCCTATTCGATGATTTGTCTGGGAAATGCTAAGAGATGAGAGGCAAGAGCAAGAATCCCAGAGGCATAGAAGCGCAGGTAAGAGTAATGAGGGTCCCAAGAGTAGGTGTGATGATGTACTGCATTGTTCATGAGGTGTGCTAGATGATTGTAAGTAGCAAGTTGAGTAAATTCTGTTAAAAATCAGCTGATGATGGTATAATGTGTGAACACCAATTGTGTAAGAGTAGCTGTTTAGCCACAGTGCTGGCCTGTATTACCAAATCAGTTTGTTTATTATTGAGGATGGTAGCACTTTTACCAAAGCCAATAAGAAGAAGATCTGGAGAAAAGGGTATTGGCTGTTTCAGTATGCTGGATAATAACTTTGTTATGTCATGCCAGTACTTAGTAATAGCTGGACAACTCCAAGAAAGATGATAGAGATCTTCACAAGGTTGGTTGTATCTCCAGCAATGGTCATATGGTAAGACATGTACAGTACCAAACAATGCTTGTGTACAGTACCAACAGTGTAAAATTTTTATTTCGATGATCTGACTCTTAGAGTCTTTAATTGAGTTGCAGGCAGTTCTCCAGCACATTAACCATTCTTCTTCAAACATATTTGTGCCTAGGACAGTTGACCAGTATTGCCTCACTTGAACTGTTTGGTCTGGCAGGTGGTCTCTTATCTGGGAGCATATTAGGTCAGCTTTATCCGATTTAGAAGTGAGCCACTGTGATAAGAGGAGTTTATGATAGGAAATGGAAAAATTTTGTAGTTTACTAAGAGAGGGGGCTGGGCTCTACATATTTGTAGGTATTTACAGAAGTCTGTCCTGGTTAGGCTATATTGAGATTGCAGTCCTTGAAATGAATCAAAGGTTGTTGATTGTGGGGAAAGTAGATAATAGAAGTTATTAATGCCTTTTCTACTCCAAGTGTTCCATTTTAGAGAAGCCCCACCTACTTGGATATCAGGATTACCCCAAAGTGGAGTGAGACCTGAATGGACCAGATTATGTCCCAGCCATTTATTGAACTGACTCCAAGTCTGGAGAGAGGAATTAATAGTGAGAGGTAGATATCTGGAGGGGGGGGGGTGTTGTATCTGTGAAGAGGTAGGCTGAGGGATATGTTATTCTGAGCTGATTAGCCTTTGAAGGTCCAGTAGTTATGTTCATTTTATTTTTTTGACTAAATATAGATTACAGTATTTCATTGCAATAAAGTGAGTAAGCATATTTATATGCTAAGCTAAGTTTAGGCTTCAAACGAGAGTACTGCAGTGTTTTTTTTTTTTACTGATGTCCTGATTCTCCCATTCATCCGTTCTCCTGTTTATCTGACAATTTTGGATGACTCCAGAGGAGGTCAGATAAATGGGATTCTACTGTACATCAGTTTCCACTTATACCCCACAGCAGCTTTCAAATTTTCATGCTACTGTACAGCTCCCTAAATTTGATCTTACCCAAACTATATCCTTAGATCAACCCATTACTCTCAAAGAAATTGCAGAGGAATCAAAGACCTCAAATCCAGAAAATCTCTGGGAGGTGATGGTCTCTCTATCAGTATGTATCAATTAAATTTTGGATCCCCAACTTTACCCCATACTTCATTGTCTCTATGCAGAAATTGTAGCCACTGGTGTGTTCTCACCCTTCATGATGATTGCCACAATTACTGTCCTCCCTAAGCCCAGTAAAGCCCGTTCTCTCCTTTTCAGTTATTGACTCCTTAATCACAGCAGATAGCAAAATATATGGAAACATTCTAGCCACTCAGTTGGATCCTTACCTGCTAAAGTTAGTACATCCTTCCCAGGTAGGCTTTATATGAGGTAGGCTTAGCTCAGATCAGATCGTATCAGGACCTTACTTAACCTGATACATATTGTGCAAATGCCTCCCTCTCCTTCAGCTGCAGTTGCCATCAACTTTGAAAAAGTCTTCAGTTCCCTCAAATGGAACTACCTATATACAGTCTTAGACCACATGAGAATAGGAGTCAATTTTAACTCGCCACTTAAAGAGCAACTAACACCATCTGGCCGAAAGAGCTACATTGCAGAATTAGAATAAGCATATGTCCAGTAAATCTCATACCAAAAACTAGATTTCTATGTTACTTCATTTTAAAGTTATGAGCTATTTTGTAACCCTGATTGCACTACCTGTTTAAAACAGCCTGTATCAGTGAAGAGCTGCTACTGATGTCATCTCAGGACCTCACAGTCTAGTATTCCCTGTCAGCCAGCTTATGGACCTGCTTCTCCAAAGTTGTAAAGATCATGTGCAATGGTCTTCATGAGTAAAACAGGCAGCACCAGTCGGTAAACATTGCTAAACATTGCTTTAAAAACTGTGTGTGTTTTGGGTTTTGTAACAAAGCTGACAATATTTTGTTTATGTGCCATTTTGTTGTGGTCCTTTTTTCCAGGGTTGCTGGATGCTGGGTCATAGCACACTGTTGTGAGGTTTGCACACTGAATAAGTTGTTGATGTGGTGAAAGGCTGAGATCATTCACACCTATCATTCAATTGAAGCAATTTCTAAGAAAGGCACTTTAAAACAATTATTCCATTTCCTTGTCAATGGGGGTGGTAGAAGTAATGCTGATTTGAAAACTTACTCAGAGTTTCTAATTTAGCCAGCACAATGTTTTCTCCCTGTTAAAATGTTTTGACATACATTCAGGCTCATCAATATTCTACTCTAAATTAAAAAGATAATTTTACCAGAGCCAACACTTCCATCCCTAGTAGGAATTAACACATATAAGGCCCATATTAAAACATATTGTAAAGCAAACACTGACAAACAGCAGAGAAGTTACCAACATTATAATACTAGCAGTACAGTAACCCCTCGCTATAATGAACTAAAAGGGAGCCATAATGTGTATTCGTTATAGCTCCCTATTCATTACAATGAGGGACGCTACTATATACTACTGTTAGTCGGTGCATATGTCACCCGCACACATCAAACACTTCCCATATGCCTTATACGCTGCACTGTCAGCAAAATAAAGCTAAAATCAAAAAAATATCAACATCTTAACTGCTAGCTGAGACTCCAAGTTAGAGACAGCACCTGTAACAAGAACGGTGGCTCAGAGCTTCCACACTCTATACAAACATGTCCCTCAGCCAAGTCACAGATTCATCACTCCAGATATCTGTACACAGACTAGTACACTGGACAATAGTAAAAGCAAAAAAGAAACAGATTGACAAAAAGAAAAACCAGAGAACAACAACAATAAAACACCTCTCTCCAAATTCCAGATCTTTTTTGATGCTCTTCCTGCTTTCATAAGTGCCCCATCCAACTCACAGATTGCAGCTTCAGCTTCACCACATCTGACTTCCTCAGTATGATTCAGAACCTACTGTGCATAAAATAAATTCAGTACTGGACAACATAAATTTACTAAGTAAAGATGAGAGTCAGGTGGGGGGGTGGAGGGGGAGCTTTTTCGCAAAGCGCGTGGAATCTCTGAGCCACTATTCATGTTACAGGTGCTGTCTTTAACTCCGAGTCTCAGTTAGCAGTTCAGATGTGGATATTTTTTTATTTAGTTTATAGCTTTGTTTTCCTGACAGTACAGTGTATAAGGCATATGAACATTGTTTGATATGTGCAGGTGACATGTGCGCCGGCCGATTGCTGGTGCAGATAGTAATTATGAAGAACAGAAATACAGAAACATTAGGAGCCACATGAGGCATTCATTATAGCTGAGTTTTCACTATAGCAGGGTTCGCTATAGTGAGGGGCTACTGTACAACTTCCTAACAGGCACAGTAGAGTAGCACTCCAAATGGCTTCAGCAGCCTGGAGGCATACTAACTCAGCATCCAGCAACCCTCAAGAAATGGACCACACCAAAATGCATTATAAAATAAAATTTTGCCAACCATGTTACAAAACCTGAAACACATATTGTTTTTATAGCAGTGTTTTTGAATGGTACTGCCTGTTTTACTTTAGACAACTATTGCACATGATCTTCAGTTCAGTTCAGGTTATTGATTGACAAGACAGAACTGTCATTACAAAATATTGAACAATACATTTTAGCATACAAAACTATATATATAACATTCTACATTGTTAAAATCCATAGAGGTACAATTACCAGTAAATATACAGGGAAACTTAGTAGTACAATTAAATTGGTATATCTACCAGCAAACTCATTCAGATGTTTATAATTAAACTATTGCACATCTCTACATCTTAGATTTAGTAACAAAAATAAGTGTCACCCTTATAGTAACCTATTCCTTATTTATACTATGTAGTTTCTTATGTTCTGTCTTTTTACAGAACAATGCAACACTTTCTAATATCTCAGTATTTTTGGATTTCAATAATGCATTCACTTGATATTTAAGTTCTTTGTCTAAAATTGATAATACACTACCCAAGTACAGATTTCTTTCTTGAATATAAAGAGGACATAAAATCAATAGATGCAATAATTTGTCTTCCCCAAGTTGGCACTTGCAAATTTGTGTAATATTTTTTATCATAGGACCCTCTCACATGATCTTTGAAACTTTGAAGAAACAGGTCCCATAAGCTTGCTGACAGGGAATACTAGACTGTAAGATGCTGAGATGACATCAGCAACAGCTCTTCACTGACACTGGTTGTTCTGAACAGGTAATGCAATCAGGGTTACAAAATAGCTCATAACTTTAAAATGAAGTAACATAAATCTAGGTTTTGGTATGAGATTTACTGGGGTATGCTTATTTGGATTCTGCAGTGTTGCACTTTTCACGTTAGAGGCTCTTTAAAGCTATGTACTCCACCCACAGCTCATGTTCTTACTAACTCCTTATTATCTGCCCCTTTCCATTTCACCCAAGGCACTAGGCAAGTATGTCCACTCCCTTTCTCCTCTACTTTTCTTATTAGCTACAGAGCCCCTTGCAGCCACTGTAAGATGACATCCTGATATTTCTGATATCTCAGACAGGGAACAGATGTACAAAACTCTACTATACATCAACAATCTCTTAGTACATTTAGATAAAGCTCATGACTCTGTTACCCCATTGATGAATGTATTACATATATTCACATCCCTCTCCAGACTTAAAATAAATCAAACTAAGACAGAAATCTTGCCACTGAATAAAAAATGTCTCTCCTCACCTTTTTCATCCTTGCAACTTAGATGGACTTCAGATTCCCTTGCTTATTTAAGAATTAAGATAACTCCTCATTTGCACCATTTTTGTTTGTTTGTTTGCTAAAATTTTATTTTTATACAGGATACATATTGTTGGAGTTAACATCCCATTTTCAACAGTGTCCTGTGATGAGTACTATAAAAAAAAAGACGTACAATGCAATATATATACATCTTATAAACACTCAAGTTCCTATATATCCATTCATATTTCATTATGTATCCATTCACACTGACAGTCAATCATTCATTTCTAAATAACACAGACTACTTTCAAATAGAACACTTACAAACTTTCCTTTACCTATGACAAGTACAACCAGTATAAATAGTCTTTCAAAAGTTTTTTGAACAATGTGTGTCCCTGGATCTGTCTTAGTTCTATTGGTATTCAGTTCCAATGTAAGGCCAAATTATTTTGTAGATTAGTGTCACCAAGTCTATTTGTAAATTTAGTTCTGGGAATGAGAGTCTTTTTAAACCTAAGAGAGGTCATCACAATACATGTTGGAACCATTTTTGTGACTCAAACTTTAACTCCCTGTGCCCCAAAATTAAAACCGAGTTAGATCAATGGAAAACATTACAGCTTTCAATGGTGGGCAAGAATGAAGCAATTAAGAAGAAGAAGAAGAATCAGCATTTATATAGCACTTTTCATACATCCCAAAGCACTTTACAAGCAATGCTAGACTGGTAGTGAAGTGACTGAATGTGTGGTGGTGACCATATCACACATCATCACCCACACACAGCCTGGATAATTGCATGAACCAGTTTATGGGAAGGGGAATGTTGGCCAGGACACCAGAAATGTTCCCTACTCTTTGTGAAGAGTGCCCTGGATTTTTTTTATTTCCACCTGGACACCCACCAGGATGGGCAGAAGGGACCTCGGTTTAACATCTCATCCAAAGGGACGACACACCCCAGCAGTACAGCACCCCCCAATACTGCACTCGGATGCCAGCAATTTTTAGGTGCAAGTCCAATCCCGGTGTGGGACAAGAACCCATGACCTTCTGGTCCAGAGGCGGATGTGCTACCAACTGATCCACACTGACACCTGCCCCAAAACCTTTCCATCTAATCTCCCATTTGCCTAAACTGATTCCTCGTAAATGGTTTGAGCAGACAAATTAAATGATGGGTCAGTTCCAATGGGAAAGACTGAAGTCCCGTTACAGTAGAGCTAAGGTTTGTACCAACTGGCATTGGGCTACAGTACTGTATTTTTACTGAGAGTAGTCAGTGACTGGTTTTTGTTTGAACCTGTCTAGAGACTTTCTGCAGGCTCTTTGTTTCACTGAGCACATCAGCATGACCTTTACCAGATCAGAGTTGGGCTGACTCTCAATGTACAGGATGCACTTCGGAAAAAGGTACACTGCCTCTGAATGGGTGGGCAGCATGGGGGGATCACTGTCATCTTCATCTTTCTCACTGTCTTCTGTATTGGCACTCTCTTCCTTTTGAACAATCACCAGGATTGCATCTTCCTTTAGTAGTTCTTAACCCATATCCTCAGCATCACAGCTTTGCCACTAATCAGTGGCTTCTTTTGATACTGGATCTGGCAACATTGCATCTTGTCTGTGAAGGTTCTCTGAGTGGGTGTTGCTTGAGATATCACTCAAGTCTTCACTTGGGTCAGAGCATGGTTGGGGATCTTCACAGGAGGTTCAAATCCCTTCCTTGATCCACTCTTTCTTATTGTCTCCTGTTGAACTGCATCCCATGCCTTGGCACACATGTACACCACATCTTTCAGTGGCAGTGATTTCATAATGTCACTGATGGGCAAATGCTGATTAGACTCTGCAAGCACAGACTGTAACAATTTTTTGCTGTAGCCTCTCTTAAAAATCTCTAAGATGCCCTGATCACAGGTCTGCAGCTTGTTAGTGGTGTTTGCTGGCAAGAACATGCACCTGATAAAGCCATCCCTTGTTTTAATGTCAGCACGTTCAGTATGGGCAGGCAAGTTATCAAGTAGCAGTATGGCACTTGGGGTAGTCTTTGAGCCTGAAGATGGCTCTTCACCTGGGGCAAAAACTGGTTAGTGAACCACCTGGAGAAAATTGTGCTGTCCATCCAGGCATTATGTTGTGACTTGTAGTGCACTTGGAGGGCATTCATATTAACATGTTTAAAGCAGCAAGGCTGCTGAAATTTACCCACCAAGATCAATTTTAGTTTGTGTGTCCCAGCAGTGTGCACACAACACAGGATTGTTACCAGATCTTTGACTTTTTTATAGAGCTAGTGTACAGAGAAGGAAGGAGGATCTCGCTGTGTTTTAGCTGTTGCACAGTTGCCATAGAAATCATTTAAAAAGTGTTCCTCTATGTGATCTGTAGTTGTCTTAGTGGATCTTACCATCACTTTCGAAAAGGGCTTGTTTTTTAAATCTTCGCTGCCATGTACAGTGAAAGTCCACACAAGTGACGTGGTCCAAAGTACCACATCCATCATTCATAATTGTGCCAGTTGTGTTCATGTGTGCCACACTCCACTCACTCTTTTCAGTGTGTTCTCTGCTTCTGCGCAGTGTTGGCATTGTAAGGTGTTGGGTTGTGCGCTCGTCGGCTGTGTTACTGGTGGAGAATTTTTTTCCTTGAATGGAGTTCCCATTATGAAATGTAGTATAAGATTTGGTCCCCCCCCACCCCGCGTTTTGTTATCCTGTGGATGCTTACTTGGTTCCCTCAATTTGTTTTTTTGGCTGCTCTAGAGGTAATGTTTTAGATGCGCATTTTATGTCTTTCATTCTGTATTGATTTTGTTGTAAATCTCCTTTTGTTGCTGTGTGGCACACTCTTACCCTCATCTGTATCTGTGAGAGAGATAAAAAATGTCAAAGAGATGTGTTGTCTATGGCTGCAGCAATACTGCAGCCAACAATGTATCTTTACATTTTTTCCCCGACTGAGGACAAACTGAAGCAGATGTGGCTATCCTTTGTCCACAGTACCCAGTGTAACTTTTCCTGGTCCAGGCACTCTGTAATATGTAGTGCACAATTCGTTCCTAATGATTTTGAGGAAGTGACCCATTTCAAAATAGCCTTTGGATTTAAAGGCAGTCCCAGGTAAGTTAGAGTATGGTAAAGTAAGGACTGAATTGTGTGAATGAAGAGCAGTGCAAACACGTGGGGCTGCTGCACATAGCATATCAATATGTGAGAGGTGGGGGATTGGCTGGCATCTATGAAGCTTTGAATATCTGACTTGTCTCTGTGTTTTTTTTTGGGGGGTTGTTGTGTTTTTGCTATTGCAACAGTCTTGTATTTTGGCATGTAAAAAAGTTATGGTCTATGTACATTCTGCCCAGTACTCAGTATTGAACTGTATGCTTCCATCTTGTATGGATGGTGCAAGTTAGGGGTCAGCAGTACAAGTAGGGTGGTGTGTGTCTGTTGTAAAATTTGACATTACGTGTCTCCAGGTAGGTTAACTATTCTGATGTGAGGATGTATCCTTTGTTGCTTTCCATTGAGATCTTTTTGCTTGACTTTGTTCCATAAATGCTGTATACAGTATTACTGATAAATTGATGAAGGTACCCTGTAGTGGTGGGGGGTTTGGAGGCGGAGGGGGTGAGGGCAGGGACTTACATGAATCTTCGTTTGTTGTCTTCTGTTGTATAAGCTGCATTTTTTGGGTAGTGATGTAAGGAAATTGGCAGGGAAACATTTTGTTTTAGGAATGTGCATTTATTTATTTATTTTATTTTATCTATTTAGTTTTTGTTGACCGGGTAAGTGCACTAGACAAATCCTGCCTATTTTCAGGCATGACCCAGGGGAGGGAGATACAGATGAATGCCAACTGACCTTGAACCAGATTAAGCTGTTGGTGGTATTTTTAGTGAATGAGGGAAATTTGACCAGAACACCGGGGAAATTCCCCTACTCTGCCTGCAGGGGTGCTGTCACTTCCTGTGGACAGGATGGAGGGGCACAGTTCACAGCCAGACACAGGAGGAGGAGGAGGAGGAGGAGGAAGTGCTGATGTGGCAGAGGAGCAGGATGTCCTGAAAGGAGGAGGCCTGGTTTCAAGGCCTACAAACTTTCTCAATGCTGCTGATTCTGAGGATTTTTCATCGTTGTCAGTGAATATGGATTTGAAAAAAGATGTTCCTGAGCTTTTTTTCTCTACTGAGCATCTAACTTTGCCTAAAACAACAGAAATTGAAACACTGACTGACTCTACAATTTCAACTACTTCCTTGAGTAAACCAGTACCTTTATTAATGGATTCCTTGAAGCACCATGACATGGAAACAACTTCAGAAACACCCCCTGTCAAACACCCTGATTCAGATGTCAAATTGCAGAATGATGTACCAGCATCAGAGGCATGGCTGGAGCTCGGTGAGTCATTGTCAATTTCATTTGCAAACACAACTACCTCTAAAACAAATAATGTGCATGAAAAGGCTGGCAGTATGGTCGCTACAATGAGTGAGTGCCAAAAGCCTGCTATTATTTTGGAGGGTCATGAAAAAGTTATAAATGGGGAAGTGTCACATTTACCAAGTAATCCCTCAGCAAACAAACCAGTAGCTGTTTCTATCCTTAACAAAGCTCCTACTCAGTCGCAACCCCAGCTCTCAAAAACATCAGGATTTATTTTTAAAGCTCCCAACTCTATTGCTGTAGCAGATTCAGCACTTGAGGCTACAATATATCAGAAATCTCCCTTGTCACAAGTGGGAGCAACAACTTTTTCATTTAATAACAAATGGCAAACCGGGGCATTGAAACAACCGGCAGAGTCGACCTCTCTTAAAGCAACAGTACCATGTCATTCAGCTCAGATTTCAACAGAGACCGCAGCTCCAAAATTGTTAGAAGAAGCTACCCTAAAAGAGATATGGACACCAAAAAATACACTTTTGGGATCAGGATGGATGCAATCACCCATGGGCATTTGGTTACCTGATCTCTCTTGGGACTCTTCGTTCTCACTTTCTCAATCAAACCCAACTTGGAAACAGAAGAAAAACAGGGGGTGGTTATTGAAAAGGACTTAAAATCAACTGATAGGGATTTAAAAATTGCTGAGGCACCAGTTTTACAGGACGTATCAATCTCTATTATGGACTCTAAACAGGTCCCTTCCATTTCAACCCCAGAACCTGAATTATCAAACATTTCACTCCCTTCACTGAAGCATTCTTCAGGAACTGAACAAAACCCTCTAATGTCTGAACTGTTTTCCAAAGCTAAGAAAGAACCTGCTCCCAGAAGAAACGCTGTGCACATTTAGTATATTGGGGGCCTAGCAGACAGACCGGATAGATATCATGTGGGGAAGATATTACTAAAAGACTTGCTACATTTTTCACCCAAAGAAGTCTTCACATTTATTAACATCTCCGGAGAGGACAATTTTGATGTTAGCCACCACTCTACATATTTACTGGATCTTTTCTGGGAGAGATACAGACAAGTAAAGTTTTCCCCTACATGGACCCCTTTTTTGGTGATTCCACTTACCAAACCTTTGATTAAGAATGTCACAGTTATGTTTAGGAATGAGGGGGTCCATGTAGAGGATATAACTTACTGGTTATCACAAAAATGTGATGTTTTAAGCTCTCCTGAACCCATTCTGGACACCAAACTATTTGGACTGGGGGATGGAAATACAAAGTGAAGTTAAGACAAACAGATTCTGGTATAGAGCATATCCCAAATTCCTTCTTGTTGGGTCATGACAGGGGGGTTTGTTTTTATGGGGGTCAACCAAGGGCCTGTTATAAATGTGGTTCAAGAACTCATCTATCTAGCGTTTGTGACAGATCTCGCTGTGACAATTGTGGAGAAATTGGGCATGTTACAATGCAATGCACTAATCACACATGTTGTAATTTATGTAAAGAATTTGGGCACATTTTTCAGGAATGTCCTTGGGCAGCAAAAAATAAGGCCTCCTGTATTAGCCCTGACTTACTAATTCAACAAGCACAGGAAGCTGCTGCCCCCACCCCCTCCAAAATCAGAGGATAAACCTCCAGAACCCTTCCAGACCCCTACAGGTAATGTCCCTTCCTCTCCCCCTTTGAAGGAAGACATTTTGGTGTTGAAACAAAAACCGGAAAGGGACACAACTGTGGGACCCATTCCTTCCTTGCTGATTCCTGTCTGTTACAAAGAATCAGAAATAAAGGATAAAGAAGTGACAGTTCCCCCTCCTTCCTCTCCTCAGACTCGCAGATGTTCTATAAGAATTACTAAAGTGAACCCTCCCCCACAATCCCCTGTTTCTGTTTCCTCACAAGAAGTTAACTTTGAGTCTCATAATTCCTATGTGGCACTTTTTGGGGGAGACTCAGAAATGGAGGTAGGAGATACAGACTCACAAAAATCCTCACAAGACCCTTCAATGGTGATTGTGGAGGAATATAAAGAAAAAAAGAAAAAAAGAAGGAAAATATAAAAGCATGTTTATATGGGTTCTTCTACATTGACCTGGGGTTCTTTAAATACTCATAGTCTATTAAAAACCGATAAAAGGCAAGCAATTTTTCAATATATTCATGATGAAAAAATCCAAGTATGTTTTTACAGGAAACCTGATGTATACATTTGATCAGATAGCTTTTCAAAAGGATTGGCCTCGGGGTCCATCCTTTTGGTCTTTTGGACCTGACAGTGCAGGTGGGATAGGAATTCTATTTAATTCTTATGCTTTTACTTTATATAATCTGACAGACCTCGTTCCGGGAAGATTATTAATTCTGGATGATATTTGGGGAACTGAGGGCTGTAGATTTATCAATATTTATAATTCTCAATCTAAAACTGAAAGGGTGACATGCATGCAAGCAGTACAACCTTATTTAGTTTCCTCAAAAAAAATATTTTGGGGTGGGGACTTCAGTTGCAGTCTCCTAAAGTGTCAAACTAGTGATTCAAAAAAGATTTACTGCTATTCTAATTCTCTTCAGAAAATTGTTAAAGTGGCAGGTTTACTTAATTGTTCCAAATTTCAAAAACAGGGACCTGATTTTACATATAAAAGGGGTAAATATCAATCTACAATAGATTATTTATTTATATCCTCAAATGTTCCTGCCGAAAAATTCACCGTACATCCCTCAGAATTTTCTGATCATTTTTTTTTTTACTTTTTCTTTAGTATCCACCTTGGCAATACCTAGACAAGCTCACAGATGGAAACTAAATACTTCCATCCTGTCTCAACAAATGGTAGTTAATACAATACAGTCAATACTTATGGCAAGGATTTCTGTAGCTTTTTTATAAACTGATTTAGGAGATTGGTGTTGGACACCAAAATGGATATTAGTACCTGGTTTAAAAAATTTGGGAAAAATAACAGGAGGAATAATTTTCATAAGTATCTTATGCTTAGAAATCAATTAAGGAAACTTTATACTTTATCAAATACATCTCAGATGGATTATACATCTCAGAATAATAACATTAGAAAAGAGATGCAGAAATACCAATATAACAGAGCAAATACCATACAGGCAATGCTAGCCAATCATACAAAAAAAATCACCCTTGGGAGATCCTTTTGAAGCATGTAAACATATTAAAGAGTCCATGCAAATAGACTCTTTAAAGGATGAAGCAGGTAATATTCTAACTACCGAAGTTGATATTGAAGCCTTGATGAAACAACATTTTTGTTCTTTACCTCCACAGGCCTTTATTTCTCCTTCTCACATAAAAACATATCTAGCCTCTGTGATGGTGCCATCCTTCCCTTTGGATACCCTGTCATTACAACACCCCATTACAGAACTAAAAATTAAATCTGCAATACAGCAGCTTAAACTTAACACATCACCTGGCCCAGATGGGCTTCCTAATAAGTTTTACAAAACTTATTCTACATTGTTAATAACTTGTCTTCAATTGGTTTTTAAATTTTTCTTGGAATCTCAGATAATGTCCCCAGCTTTTACTGAAGGACTTATGATATATTTATTTAAATCAGGTGATAGACAAGATATAAAAAATTGGAGGCCTATTACACTTTTGAATTTGGATTACAAGATCCTTACGATCTTGATAAATAATAGGCTTAAAGCTTATGCTTTAAGAGTCATTTCTCCCTACCAATTCTGTGGTCTAACAGATAAGAAAATCCAGACAGCACTAATGATTATAAGAGATGTGATAGAATATCTAACACTTCAAGGATCAACAGGTTATATAATTACAGTAGATTTAGAAAAAGCATTTGTCAGGGTCCATCTGCCATATTTATTTCAAGTGTTACTTAAATATGGGGTTCCAGCCCCATTATTGAACTTAATTCAACTTCTATATAAATCTGCTAAAGTTTATCCTATAATAAAAGGTATGACAGTAAAGGTTTTTTTTTTTTTACAAACAGGAGTCAGACAAGGATGCCTTCTAAGCCCTTTATTTTATATTTTTCATTAGATCCCTTCCTGCGTTCTATTACAGAAGTACCAAAATGGCCAGGAATTCTTAATACAGACACAGGGTAACAGAACAATTAACATCGTTTTTGGCAGAATTTGAAAGATACGCATCCATCTCTAATGCAAAATTGAATATTTCCAAAACAAAAGGTTTAATGATTGGGTCTGGTATACAGAAAGATTTTTATTTTAGGGATATCTTTATTTCACCTACTCCACTTTTAATATTAGGAGTTCTTTTTGAGCCACAGAATTTACCAAATGAAAATTGGGATCTGGCATTGAAAAAAATTGAAGGTAAAATTTCTAGATGGAAATAGTGGAAACTATCTAAACAAAAAATGATATTGATTTTAAAACAATGCATTGTTCCTTGCTTGCAATATATAGCAATAATTTTTCCTTTGCCTCAACAGTTTGAAACCAGGATCTACAGTTCCTTTTTTCAGATGTTATGGGGGAATAGATTGAACCCTGTTAAGCGTTGTTTTACATATCTGACAAAAAAGAAAGGAGGACTGGGTATGATTGACTCTGTTGTGTTTTTACACGCTTTATTTTTTTCTCAAACTATTAAATTTGGCCTAAAATCTAAACAATGAGAAGGTCAAGCATGGGTTTACAAAGCTTTAAACAGATATTTTCATATTTGGCATAATATGGCCCCGAAATTATCCAGTCATGTTCATGTTCCTTCGTATTTTCGACTTGCTGTTTCAAAATTATATAAATGGCAAATTACAAAGACACTGGTGCAAACCACTACAGTACACACTTTATATGAAACTATTATTTCCACAATTTACCCTACCAAACCTAGCTTTAAAAACTGCCCTACAAAACAAAATTATTTTGTATTAACACAAGTGAATAATAAAAGACTCCCCACCTATATGTGGGAAACGCAGTGGTTAGTTATGTATAGGAGGTTAAATATAAGGGGCAATGCAAAATATAAAGCACAGTTAGAAAGGAACTGTCCATATCCTGGATGTATCAACCTGGAAGAAACAATGGAACATTTTTGCTAATTGTTCTTATCGAAATCATTGTGGGGTTTTTAGGTACAAAATGGAACTTACCTTGGTTACATTATCTCACTTATGATATTTTAGTCTTAGGAATTTATCCTTTGGGATTAGCCCACTTTCACCAAGACACATTATCTCTCTTTTTCAGTTGCCTTAGATTTTACTTATGGCAAGCATGTTGTCAATGGGTAATTTACCAGAAAAGAATATCCCTTGAAGGTTTTAGTCTGATTGTTTCTCAAGAATTAACAAAAATAAATTTAAAAGATGTTCACATGTTCACTACAACAGCAGTAACATGGTGGTGGAAATGTTTTCACAAAGTGATAAAGTTTAAGTAGCTGTTTTCCTAATGTTTTGGCTGTATCTTGCTTAAAATGTATAAATCTATGTAGTGTTATTGACCGTGTTTCATTTAATAAAAATCTTCCCTACTCTTTTTGATAAGTGCCATGGGATCTTTAACATCCATTATGAGGCCCCTTCAGCTCGTGCAACAGGGTTGGCAGGTAGCAGGTAGCAGCTGTGGTCATGTCAGGCTGGTGATACTGTAACCAAGTAGAAGAGGTCTGGATACTGTTGCAGTGATCACTTTTTGCTGATACTTTTGAAGTATTTTGAGTTATCACTTGCCTGTAGAAATAGTTTTGCTTTACTCAAGTTTTTTTTTTAAAGTGGTACTGTAGTACCGTTGATTATGATTTGTCAGAAGTAAGCATTGTAAGTACTAATTGACCTTTGTTTAAGTCTTCTGAGACCCATTGGTTCAATGTTCTCCACTGGTATGTGGAACTTGGTGAAGTTTTCATTTTGCGTTGATTTAGAACATATCATTTCTGCTATGCATGACATTGTCACTGTCCCTCAGTTTGAAATGTCAGCATCTGTTATGTGTCCCTCTTTTTGAAACGTTGAAATCAATTATGTGTTATGCAGTATCCTGTGCTTAAAATGTTATCATTAGTTGTTGTGTGCCCGTAGGTAAGATATTTGTTTCATAGTTATGGTGATCATGTTGTCTGTGTTGTGATTAGTTCAGGTGACTGTGGAATTTTTTGTTTCATTTTGCAAGGATCTTATTTGCAAGTCTGTGTTTTGTGGTGTCATGGTCCCTGATTATTCAAAACTGCTTTGGACCTGAGAAGCAGCAACACTTGCTGTCATGTGTGTTTTGTTCTGGTATGTGGACTGTCTTATGAAAGTATAGAGAATCATGTGCGTAATTAATAGTGTGCAACAGAGTTTGCCCTTTTGTCCTAGTTAAACAGATATTTGTGTATTTAACCATGTCTGAGTGATGGTGTAATGTAATTTACTGTCTGTTGCAATTGTGGTCTTTCTTTTTAGTGTGTTCTATCTATGTTAATCTGGTCCTGTTTCATTGCCTGCAATGTGTTGTAATACAGGTGTGTGTGTATGTGTATGTGTGTGTGTGTATGCATATGTGTGTGTGTGTGTGTGTGTGTGTGTGTGTGTGTGTGTGTATGTGAGTGTGTGTGTGTGAGTGTGTGTGTGTGTGTGTACGTGTGTGTGTTTTTCAGCTGCATTTTAGGCATCATCTCAGTAATGCTCTTATATGATTTGGGTTCCTTTGTAATCTGGCTAGTATATGATTGTGTTCAATTTATCACTGGGCTGATACGTTGTCCTAATCATGGCAGTAGTAGAACACCACCAGTTGATAAAAGCAAGGCCCTGCCAAGTAGGTCATGTTATATCACTCAGTAGCTATGCAACTCATAATGTGTATTAGAAATGTGAGTGCCATCTCTAGCCATTTGTAAAAATTGTGGATCTGTGCTGTGAAAAGAAATCTGCTGTTCAGTAATTTCTATAGGTTGGAAATGTAATGTGATTCCCAAATTTCAGCCGCACCCCCCCCCCTACACAAAGGGACCGTTTTTAAAAATCAGGTACATGGAGGCGGGGGTGGGGAGGTCTGGTTGGAGTATGGTACAGTGTGTGAGGGGTAGCTGTGTTTTTCTGCGAAGGTTTGCCTCAATGTCCCCTGTCACCAGAGTTGGCAGTGGTTGGTTTGCACTTGTAGCCCTGATGTTAATTGTCAACCACATCTTGATATCATGTCAATTAAGGGAGGGAGAATTATGTTTCACATAACTGGGGGTGGGAGTGTGGACATGGTGGGTTGGCATTCATGTCAGTGATTAAGCTCCATTACGGGCATGGGGGGGCTGTGCCAAAGAAGGATAACTAAGTAAAAAAGGTAGTATGCCTCATATACAGTATTTTATTGCTGATGTTTCTTTGAGGATAATGGCAGATCCTCATTTCATTCCAAACACTTTGATCTGTAGCTCCATTTTGTAGCATGTAATATTAATAGAATTCTCTCCATGGAAGTGGTGGTGGATGCTAGGTTTTCAATCAATCAATCATTCAATCAATCAACTTTATTTAACCAGGCATAGACACCATTGAGCAAGCTCATTTTCAAAGTGGTCCTGGACATTAATACAATACAACACATAATCACAGCTGCAATAAATCAATAGTGGTGGGCGAAGTGGGCTCAATCCGCTCAACGAAGTGATTCGCGGAGCAAAGATGGATTCGCAGAGTGCTCCGCAACACGAGGTGGAGTACTTTGCATTATGATGAGGAACATGAAGTCCATTGGAAACAATGACTTCACATTACTCCGTCTCCCCAGACCTCTACTCCACCAAATTTAAGGCGAAGTACATTGAGAACAATGCACTTCGCCTCATTTCACCTTGTTTTTGAGCTCTGAAGGTGAATTTTGCAGTGATTCATGGGATTTCAGGTCACATGGGCTCTATATTGATCTGCACAGCCTCAGTTCAGGGTAGTATGTGTAGGAAGGAGTAGGAGACAGTGTGCTCTGATAGCTGTCTGTGATTGAAATCTTGTAAAAGCTGTTAAAAAAGCATTTTTGCATTTTTTGGGGGGCTCCAACTTTAGTTCATTGATTGTAGGAAACCCTTCTGTGCTCATATCATCAAGCGTTTTTGTTTTTGTGTGGATTTTGAATGTTAATTTACAACATTGAGTGTGTGTAGTGAAAGACAGTGAAAGTGTGCTTTGGGGGAGGGGACGTATCTGTAGTGTAAGTAGATTTAAGTTAGAGAAATAGTGATTTCTTTGCTTTTTGGTTATATTTTTGTTATATAACTGACTGTATTAATGTACACACAGTACTATTGTCAGTAATAGTTGACATTTTTTTGCTGTTTGTTGTGTGGATCTGGTGCAGAGTTCATAATTTCAGATTGTTTACATTACAATACGTAATGTGGCAGAGTACTGAACCTTTGCATTTGCTACACATTACTCATTCAGCATTGTAGACAAACTGTTTTGTGTGTGTGTGGTGTTGCTTGACATCAAATTTTACCTTTTATTGTGCCACAGACTAGTGTAATTGCAGGCGCAGCAGTGTGAACCTGCTATCCACTGCAGCTGCCTGATTTTTTACTGTGATCATGGTATCTGTTCTTTGATTGCTGCTTGTACTGCCATAACAATCTGCACTGCAGTCAGTGCCCCCCCATCCCCATGTGCAAAAGGAATTTTTCACCAGATTGGATTGTTTTTGTGACCTCATCAACACCACTGGTTACTGAAGTTGTTTTCATTGCGTGGCACACTAATCTCTTATCTGTTGCTGACGCTACAGTTGTTTTATTGGCTTGACATCCAGCATCCCCCCAATCAGAGAGTGAATGTGTCAAAATCTGAATTTGGTTATAATATTGTGGTTTTCCCCCAAAATGCCTGCAAAGAGAAGTGCAAGCAAAGCTGTTTCTCACCATGGCAATGTTGGCAGTAAGATAGTCTGTGGGTGTGGTAGTAGTACGCAAACACAGAAGTCCATTGCTGATGTGAAGAAAGGTATTTCTTCTGCAATATTTTTTACAGCCCAATCAGTAGCTTCACTCATAGTTGGAGGAGATGATGTTTCCCAGCCAGTGTTGTTAGTGTTACTGGTGTTAGTGGTGGTGGTAGTATTAGTATTGTTGCATCAAGTTCTAATTCCGACCAGTGTACCGTATCCAAAAATATTGAGTGTGAAGCAGTGCAAGTGAGTGGCAGCGTAGATGATGTCATACTTCCCAGTAACATCCCAGTAACTGAACCTGAGGATTCTGATAATCATGTCAATGACAGCATACAATGTGATATTAACATAGAAATATAGAAACATAGAAGTTGACGGCAGATAAGGACCGCAGGGCCCATCCAGTCTGGCCATTTCTTTTTCTACCTTATAAATGTGCCATCGACCTTTGCTCTGTCAGTGGCCTATCTATTCATACTCATTTGTATTGCTCCCTTATGCCTATCCCATGCCTGTTTGAAGCCCTGCACTGTATTCATAGCCACCACTTCTGAGGTAGGCCATTCCATGCATCCACCACCCTTTCTGTGAAAAAGATTTCCTCACATTCCCCTTAATGGCCCCCCTCTAATCTCATGCTGTGTCCTCTTGTCCTACTATTTTTCTTATATTTAAACATGTTAGACTCTTTCACCTTGTTAATGCCCTATGGTGTTTGAATGCCTCGATCATATCACCCTCTCCCTCCTTTGCTCAAGGGTATACACATTGAGCTCTGTTAATCTGTCCTTATATGTCTTCTGATGCAGTCCCTGCACCATTTTGTTGCCCTTCTCTGGACTGCCTCAATTTGGTTAATGTCCTTGTGAAGGTGTGGCCTCCAATACTGCACACAGTACTCCAGATGGGGCCTAACCAGTGCCTTGTAAAGAGGGATTATTACCTCCCTCTTACGACTTGTGATACCCCTACTAATACACCCTAACACCCCCCTAGCCTTACCTACTGCTTTAGAGGTCTGCTTGGATGATTTCAGGTCATCAGTGATGATGATGCCGAAGTCTCTTTCTTCCTTTGTGACTGCTAGCAACTCCCCTCCCAGCCTATAGGTGGCTTCGGGGTTTCTCTTCCCTATGTGCATGATCTTGCATTTCTTTGCATTAAATCCCAGTGGCCACTCTTCTGACCATTTTGCTAGTTTATCCAGATCTCTTCTCATTCTGCCCACCCCATCTGGATCATCTACTCTGTTGCAGATCTTGGTGTCATCTGCAAACAGACAAGCCTTACCCTCTAGTCCATCTGCAAGGTCACTAATGAAGATGTTAAAGAGGACTGGCCCCAGGAATGATCCCTGAGGTACCCCACTTGTGACTTGCATCTCTTCTGACTGTATACCATTTACCACCACTCTCTGTTTTCTGCCCTCAACCAGTTTGCCACCCAGTTGACCAACTTCTGACCCACCCCGAGCCTACCCAGCTTATTTATCAATCTTCTATGAGGAACAGTGTCAAAAGCTTTGCTGAAGTCAAGGTAGGCGACATCAACTGCTCCCCTTGGTCCACCACTCTGGTTACCCAGTCAAAGAAATCTATGAGATTAGTTTGACAGGACCTTCCTTTTGTAAACCCATGCTGTCTTGGATCCTGTGCCCCTATGGATTTCAGGTGTTGCACTATCCTTTCCTTAAGGAGTGCCTCCATAATCTTGCCCACTACTGAGGTAAAACTGACTGGTCTGTAGTTCCCTGCCTCCTCCCTGCTACCACTCTTGTGGAGTGGGATCACATGAACCCTTCTCCACTCTTCTAGGACCTCTCCTGTGCTCAGAGACTCACTAAACAGTTCTGCTAATGGCTCTGCTAGTTCCACCTTTAGCTCCTTAAGTACCCTGGGATGTATGCCATCAGGTCCCATTGCCTTGTCCACCCTGAGCTTAGCAAGCCTTGTAGGACCCTTTCTTTTCTGAAGGAGTAGTGCTCACCTTCCTCCCCCTGTGTCCATGGTGTTGAGCTGTGGGCCCTGCCTACCTTCTCTTCAGTAAATACTGAGCAAAAGTATCTATTTAGGATAGATGCTTTTACATGGTCCTCCTCCTCACATGCTCCCTTTTCTCCATTAGCTTAGCAATACCCTCTGGACTTTCTCCTTTCACTAATGTATCTATAGAAAGTCTTGTCACCTTCTTTTACTGTTCGTGCTAGTGTTTCCTCAGTTTGGGACTTTGCCTGCCTTACTGCCTTCCCTGCTTCCCTTAGGGCAGTTTGGTATGCCTCCCTATCTTCATCCCACTGTGTTCCCTTATATTTCCTGAAGGCCAGCCTTTTGGCTCTGACCTTTTCCGCTACTGTATTTGAGAACCAAAGTGGTTTCCTTCTTCTTTTGCACTTCCTTTTCTGTCTAACACAATGTACAGTTAATGTCACGCATTTTCCATGCAGTGATTCACAGTGTAGTGAAAAAATATCAGGTGATGGTGGTGTAGATGCTGATGATGAATGTGATGATGATGATGATGTTGCTGTTATTGCAACATGCAGTCCACATGCTAGCATACAAGCAGAAGATGTGGATGTGTATGACGTTGCTGAATATGATGATGATGTAATTGACCCCAAGTTGGGAACCAGAGAAAAAGAAATTCAAAGTGGCTGTGTCTGAGTCTGTTTACAGGAATTCCCCCCCCCCATAAAAACTTGTGATCTATCAGTTTTGGTTAATGATGATGATGACCCAGTAATAAATATGATAGGTAGTCTTGGTGGTCAGTTGCAGTCCAGGTGTGTAGTGACTGAAGCATCACTTGCTCCCCCCCACTTCAGTGCTTAAAATAACGGACTTAAATAAGCCGCATCATGGACATGTTAAAAGCAGAGCATCACAATCCCTTGTTGGGATATTTTTGTTCAAGATGCAAATGATGAGTCAGTTACAATCTGCCAGGTTTGCCATGTGCGTGTGAGTCGAGGAAAAAAGGAGCGCGCCATCTGGGCACAGGTGGACAGCATACACATCTTAAGAATAGGCATTTGGCACTGTGGACCCAGCACAAGCTGGCATCTAATACCACAGTGGGGCATTCATCCTCATCACCGGCAACCATAGCGAGTATGTTATCCCCTTCTATGACTGTTAAATCCAGCAGTAAATTAAACGAGTGCAGTAGTGAGGTAATAAGAGCAGAGGATTACTACAGGCATGATGAGGTGGAGGACCATAATGACTTTGAAATGTTGTCCAATGCTGGTGAGAGTAGCAGTTTTTTTGGTGGTGGTGGTGGTGAGTGCAGTATGTCTAGTACAAATGGTACATCAACCCTGGTTGGCAAATCTGGCAAAATAACAGCATTTCTGGGTTTGTCATCATCACCTGTGCAACCGTCTTCCTCAAATGTCCACACTCCACCTCCTGCCAATGCCATTCATCACAGAGCACAACCATTTATGATCACACCCCATGTAAAACGTTTAAGTCAGCCCACGTTACAGAGTGTTTTTGTGCATAAGCTGAAGTACCCCCCCGAATCATACAGTGTCACGTGAACTCCATGCTGCTGTAGTGGAAATGCTGGCAATTGATCTTTTGCACTTCTCCTTTGTAGAGAATTCTGGGTTCCGGAGGTTTGCTGCACGTGCCTGTCCAAAATGGAAAGTCCCATTCAGGACGTACTTTTCTACCCGTGCTGTCCCCAAGTTGTTCCGCACTGTGTCAGACTCAGTAAGACATGCCCTTCAACATTCCTCCCCTCCATTCATCTATTTAAGTATAGATATGTGGACAAGTGGTAAAACAGCGGGGAGTTCATATTTATTTATAACTGCACACTGGGCGCAGGTGCCGGGGGTTGTTTGTGATGTTGGTAGTGTGAATAATCAGTGCAGTAAGGTGGATTATTGTGGTAGCAATCTTCCAGGAATTCGACAGCATGCAACTATTGCTATGCACAACGCGACCTGTTCACACACTGGTGAGAACATGTTGGACGTGGTACTGACAGAAATTGACAAATGGCTAAACCCTCTGTCCCTGAGAACTGGGTTGATAGCAAGTGACAATGGGTCTAATATGGTGAAATGCCTCACGAATGGTGTTTTTTTTTGTGTTCCATACATGGCCCACTGTTTAAATCTTGTGGTTCAGGAGTTTCTGCAGCACCCTGATGTAATGGAAATGCTTATTGTTGCACAACGTATCTGCTCTCACTTTTCAAGCTCTGGAAAGGCCCGTGACCAACTGCGGCAGTTGCAGATACAAAAACAGCTTCCCTCAGCACTGCTTGAAGCTGGAAGTTGTCACCTGATGGAACTCCACTTACACATGGCAGAGAGGTTGTATGAACAATACAAAACCATCTCAGAATATCTTGTGAGGCACACTAGCCATGACAGTTCCAGGGCCTCCATATCTATGACGACTGAACAGTGGCACCTCATGGACTCTGTAATAACAATTTTGCAGCCTTTTGAACATGCCACACAGGCAGTGAGTGGCAAGTCTGCCTCCATTAGCCAATCAATTCCACTGCTGCAGGCGCTGAGGCAGACATTGGTGAATGTACAGCATGGTCTTGATGTTGCTGGAGACGGTGGTAGCAGTATGTTGCTGCAACACATGCTGACAGTATTCAACCAGAATCATCACGTTGTGAGCATTCAGCGTAGTGACAACTTTGCCATAGCAACAATGCTGGACCCATGATACAAACATGGAATTGCATCAGTACTAGTGGGAGGGCCTGAACAGGTAAAAAATATCAGTGGTCAACTGGTGCGCTTGGTTCATGGGGCACAGAAGTCACATGCCAAGGTTAGCAAATCTCAGCAGCATAATCCAGCTGAAGGTGTACCTGGAGGACTTTCAAGTATATCCTGCAAGGGGAAGGGGTCTGCAGTTCCAGGTGGTCTGTCATCCAAAGTGGATGGCGTCAACCCACTTTGGGAGGCTTTGTCCCAAGTGGGTATTTGTGAAATAAATTATTCAGGAGAACAGGATGATGCATCAAACACTGGACTTAGTGTGGCACAGAGAATGGTTGAGTCATATTTGTCTGAAAACAGGCATCTGACAGTAACTGAAGATCCTCTTTTTACTGGAGTGGAAAGGTCAGTGAATGGCCAGAGTTGACTGCAGTGGCACTGAAGTACCTCACATGCCCACCCTCCAGTGTAAGTGTTGAGAGGGTTTTCAGCTCAGCAGGTGCAATAGTCAGGGATCATCAGACAAAGCTGTCTCCTGCAAATGTTAGTTTGCTATCATTCATTAAAATTAATGAGAGGCACATACCAGCACACACTGCAACCTCAGTAGTCATACCCCGGCCTAGTCATGGTGGTTTTGGTGATGTGGAAATGGACCATCCTGGTGGCACTGGCAGTGGCTGCCTGAAACGGCACACCACTGATGCAGATGATGACACAATGGAGAAAGAATTTCCTAGTGGTCAGACTTCAGACATCGATGACTGTGAGGGCAGCTTTCTTTATGAGGATGATGATGTGCTTAATGTTGGCAGGTTTTAACTGAAGTTTTTAAAAGGCAGTATGCCCCCCCGGACCACCACCACCAACACCGGGACTGCTGTTAGCCACTGCCACCACTGAGCCTGAGTCTGTCTGCCCCCCAGACCACCACTACCACCACCACCACCGGGACTGCTGCTAGCCACTGCCACCACTGAGCCTGAGTCTGTCTGCCCCCCAGACCACCACTACCACCACCACCACCGGGACTGCTGCTAGCCACTGCCACCACTGAGCCTGAGTCTGTCTGGACCACTACATCCATTAGCCAGAGACACAAACCTTCTTAATATTTAAACCATAAAGTGAGTATGTATACTCATGTTTGTTATGCTGCATCACTTCCTTTAGTTGTATGTTTTGTTTTCTCTAGCTTTTCAGAGCTGCAATGGTAAAACACATACGATACACTTATTTTGTTTCTTTACAGGTTAACAAAAAAAGTCTCCATCATTAAAACTTGGTTGGAATGGTACTGCAGCTGTACCATACAGAGAGGAACCAATGGAATATCCATGTGAAATCCATTCTGATAAGTATGAAGATTTTATTTCATCCGTTTCATTGTTTTGGAAAGACTGCAGCAAATATTGCACACAGGTTGTGTTAGTTGACAAGATGTGGGTTTCAATGTAACTTGACTTGAGATGCAGAACTGGGGAGGGAAATAATTGAGTTGTAAGAAGTCATTCATTGCTTTTTTTAGGAAACTTCTAGATGCTTTGTTGTTCTGTCAAAGTGGTGTTATCCAAAACATTTCTTCAACATCAGGCACCCCCCTCCCCTCCCCCTGGCTTGGGCACACATGCAACATGCAGAAGTCATTTCATTAGACGACCATGACCATCATTAACAACAACCGGACTCCAGAAGGATGCAGATGAAATCTTTGAAGACGTAACAAAATAAGAAACCATTACAGACAAACCAGCAAATATGATCCCCCCCCCCGAAAAAAATACTTACCTTCATGTGCTTGAGAGTTATCCATTTCCAATTTCAGTGCAAAAAATTCTCATTGAGCACACTGGAAGGTGCACACCGACAGTTTCTGTGACCTGTGATGCAGAACAATACCATGAGTACATGTCCCTGTCAATCCTCCTCCTCACCTAATACACAACCGTGCCACTATAGTTAGGGTTGAGGAGCCATTTACATGTTAAACCCAAAGTTTTGCACCCTTAATAACTTTGCAACCGTTTGAAGGATTTGCCTGAAATTTGGAATACATGATCAAGACCCATACGCCTTGGGATATGCCAAGTTTCTTACTGGTCGGACACACGGCTGCAGAGTTATTAAGCGTGATCTGCGCGTGCCTTTATGCTTTTTCTGGAATTCTATGGTTGCGCCTACAGGTCGCACGGTTTGTGTGACCAGCCCGAAATATTCAGGGAACGTGTGGCTGGGGTCCCCGATGTGCCTTTTGAAGATTTCGTGAAAAAATATTAAACGGTTCAAAAGTTATTTAAAAAACAATTTCCCATTATAAGTCAATGAGAAAAGTTAACAAAAAATTCGACAGTGTCGCAAATGCACTTTTTACTGTCTCAAATGGCCCTTTTACTGTCGCAAATCCACCATTTTGTTTTCAGTTAGTGATCAGAAAAATGCTTGGCATTTAAAATTGAGACTCTCTAGCAACCTAATTGTTCTTGTATTCACCTGTTCGGGCCCTGAGGATGCTAACCATGTCTTTATTTTGGGGTAAAACACCCCAGAAATATGTTTTTCAGATTTCTGGAAAAAGTACTTTCGCAAAGTAGTGTCGCACTCACGAAAGTGTCGCAAATTTTTCAAAGCTTTCGCAAATCACGACACTATTTTGCGACACTATGCCCAAAATAACAGTAATTCTTTGGCACCCTGCTGCAAATGAATGGTTTGGAGTTTTGGGCTGAAATTTGGAGGCAACACGGCCGACATCTCACAGATGTGCCTTTCAGTATTTTGTTGAAAAAATATTACACAGCAGCAAAGTTACGGTACTCCAAATTTGAAGCTTTTTCCCATAGGATAACATTACGGCGTACAACACATTGCAGCAATCGTTTGGCGCCCTGCTGCAAAATAACGGTTTGGTCTTTTGGGCTGAAATTTGCAGGGAACACAGCCAACATCCCACAGATGTGCCTTTCTGTAGTTTGGTGAAAGAATATTACAGGGAGGCAAAGTTATGACACTCCAAACTTCTGTTTTTTTCCCATAGGATAACATTACGGTGTTCGCCGCGCCTTTCAGGGCCCGTATCTCAAAAACGGTGTGAGATCACAGGGGCTAAGTACAAAACTAGCCAGAAAAGTGATAATTCATATGACTTTTAAATTTTTTTTCTACGTCGTATGGTTCCTGAGATATAAGCTATTTAGTATTCCAACTCCTCATTTTCTGCTCCAAGACCCACCCATTATTATGCATGCATTCTTTGTACTCACTGTCTTTCTCTATGCAGCTTTTGGGGAAAACCAGCCTGTGTGCTTACATTACTGTTACCCTTGCCCTTTCCGCTTGCAGTTCCGTACCCGTTTCACTTACCGTTCACATCTACGCCACCATGTGCGTTATCCTTTGCGTTTTCATTTGCGCTTGCGTTTCTGTTATTTTTTGACATTTGTGTCTACAGTACTGTTTCTCTTTCTGTTTTGCTTTGTGTCACCATGCCCATTGACATTTCCATTTGCGGGCACCATGCTACTATGTGACAAGACATCACGTGGTGGACCGTTCCCCTCTACGCCACCGTGTGCGTTACCCTTTCTGTTCTCATTCGCGTTTGCATTACCATGTGCACCACTGTTAGGCTTCTGTTTGCGTTGCTGTTCCTGTTACCATGTCACAAGACATCATGTGGCCCGGTGCTCCCGCTGCTGCATTACATTCACTATTTCTCGTTATCATTCTCAAAAAGAAGGGAAATTAGAGGCAAAAAAATCCGTTTAATGCATCAGTTAGGGTTGTTCCACAGTGACAAAAGTGAGGAAATTGGGTGTTAGGGTTGAAAACCCCCCTTGGACCACCCCAGCCCACCCCCCAACCGGCATTGGGGTGCACATTGGGGTGTTCGGTCCTAACTCTCACCCCATTCTCCTATACTTCTGCTGCTTTACACATGTGATGGGTGAGAGTTAGGGCCAGCGACCCAAATGCGCATCCCAATGCCAGTTGAGGGGTGGGCTGGGGGTCCAAGGGGATTTTAACCTAACACCGAATTTCCTCACTTTTGTCGCTGTGGAACAACCATAACTGTTGCATTAAACAGAGTTTTTGCCTCTAATCTATATATATATATATATATATATATATATATATGTGTGTGTGTGTGAGAGGCCTTCGCACCATGCAATTCTGCTTAAAGTTGAACCAGCATAACATTCTGTGGTGATTTACATATGCAGCCCATGATGCTTTGCTTTGTGTGGGCATGTGCAATTTTGTATTTTCTTGAAACTTGGCTTCCCAGCCAAATGCCCTTTGAGGGGTAACCCTTGCCTCAGTGTTTGCGCACAGAGGTTCTTTGTCTTTTAAATAGTTTTTTATTTTAATGGGTTCACCACAACATAACACAGACTGATTGTCTTAGGGTACCTGGTTCATTCCACTGGGGTGTCAAACAGACAAGGCATACTGATGAGTCGTGGTAAGACGAAACACGTGTCTATGTCATCTGTTAGCACCCTTTGCAAACTGTGTGAGAGGCCTTTCGGCACCATGCAATTCTTCTTAAAGTTGAACCAGCATAACATTCTGTGGTGATCTGCATATGCAGCCCGTGATGCTTTGCTTTGTGTGGGCATGTGTGATTTTGTATTTTCTTGAAACTTGGCTTCCCAGCCAAATGCCCTTTGGGGTAACCCTTGCCTCAGTGTTTGAGCACAGAGGTTCTTTGTCTTATATATAAATATATATATATATATATATATATATATATATATATATATAACATCTACAAAGGCTACTATTAGTGTACAGCCAAAGGGCACCCTTCAATCCAGTTGAGATGATCACATTGCATTTGCTTGAATCACCTTGCAGAACACATTGGACCATCAACAGAATGCTCACGGTCATCATTTTATACTGTAGGACTTTGTATGTGCTGAAACACTCCCATTCCACTGTGTTACCACTTGTCAATTTTCTGCACACAAGGAGGATGTATTTTGGGCCTGCAGAAAAAATCTGGGGCTCTGTGCCACCACTGCGCACATAACTGAGTGCACCATTAATTCTAGGGGACTTTCTATGTGCTGAAACACTCCCATTTCACTGTGTCACCACTTGTCAGTTTTCTGCACACGAGGAGAATGCATTTTGGGCCTGCAGAAAAAATCTGGGACTCTGTGCCACTTTTGTGTGTTGTGTGATTGTTGTGAGCTCATGATGTCATACTGACATTACAATTAAAGCAACATTGCAGGATTGTCGTGACAATTTTGAACTGTACTTTTTTATGCTACTTTACATTGCCACAGCCACTAGTTACCTCTGAGTCGTGACTTGAATGATACACTTCTTTTCACAGTTTGTCTGCTTTACTTAGTTGACCACTTTTTTTCATGTATGAAAAAAAATGAGCATGCCTTCCTATGTTGTTCTGACCAGGTTTGTATTTATTTGCAGCTGCTTTTCAATAACTATTGTTCCGTGATGTCATAAAACACTGCCTGCTGCATAACTGTTAATTAACAACAGAAGTGATATATAACAACTAACCGATATGATGGAGAAAAGCAGAAGAAAACAATGACAAAGACCTGGTCAGCATCAATTTAAAAGGAATGCTCCCTTCATTATTTCACACATGAAAAAAGGACTCAACTATTGCAAATTCTTGTATCATTCCAGTCAGTCAGGATGTAAGTAAAGAAAGTTGTAACATAGCATTAAAAAATATAGCTCAGAGTTCTCAACAGATTACTACTATGTTGCTGCTTTACAGAGATTCACCACATTACATAGTTATGGTGAGGGACATAACCTAATATGTGGGGTCCTTACTCTCACTGGAATATTTCTTGCTCCACAGAGTGCGATATATTTCTGGGAAAACTGCCCACAATTTCATTACCGTGTGTCACGTCACGGAGGAATTACTGTTCAGAAAAGCCACTCACATTCTGCCCCCCTTTCTCAGCAATGTTAGGACGTGATGCCAGGGGGAGCACAGGTGCATGCTCTACTATAGTGAATGTCCGGCAGCTATCCCAATGTTTCGTTATGTTATAAGGTTCACTTTGTGGTGAAATGTGGGATGTTTCTACTAACAAGGCACTTCTTACTGGAAAAGTGCCCGCATGTTTCACCACAAACTGACCATTATAACATAAAGAAACATTTGGATAGCTGCCGGACAATCGGATATTCACTGTAATGGAGCATGCACACATGCTCTCCCTGGCATCATGTCCTAACGTTGCTGAGAAGGGAGGCAGAATGTGGGCAGCTTTTCAGAACGGGAGTTCCTCCATCACGTGACACACTGTAATGAAACTGTGGGCAGTTTTCACAGAAATGTATTGCACTATGTGGCACAAGAAAGATTCCCCTGGAAGGGAAAATGTGTATTATTAAACAACAACAAAGAAAAAACACACAAAAACAGTACAACACAGTAGTGGGGTGGGGGGGCAGAAAACAATCACATAACTTACTGTGGCTGTGCGATGCCGTGGTGGTCCAGCAGCAGGTGCAGCATTCAAACAATTTGCCACTGCTGCTCTTCTATTGTGTGGACCTGCTGTTGCAAAGCACCAACCCTCTGACTGCTTTCTTCCAGAGCTGCCCACACCAGGGAGCTGTCATGCTGTGTTGAAAGGACTGTGGCGGAGTCCACTGCAGCTGGGAATCGAGGTAGTGGGGGGGTGGTGGTGGAGAGGGTGGTGCTGGTGACTGTGGTGGCGGTGGTGGCGGTCGAGCTGCTGCTGTACTGGCCCTCCTCCTGCTGCAGTGGTGACAGCGAGGCACAACTCCAACCCCAGCAGCACCCTTGACCACTACCATGGAAAGGCCAGCAGGTGGACGCCTGGCCCCTTCCTTGGCAGCCTGCCACTCTGCCTTGTGGTGGTTGGGCATGTGGGTGTGCTGGCCACCGGTCCCCAAATGTGTCCCACGGGGGCCACGGCGCACCAGCACACCACACACATGGCACACCATGACTGTGCTGTCTCCTCCCCACAAAGTTAAAAAACTCCCACACTGGGGAACTGCGGGGGGGACCAGACACAGTCCTTGCATGAGTTGCATTGTTTGCACCTCCTTGATTTTCTAGGGGCACCTCCTGTGGCTGTGGAGGTGGTGCTGCTGGAGCCCCTACAGCTGCTACCAGTGGTGGTGGTAGTGGCAGAGATGGTGGATGCACAGCAGCCACCGGTGGCACTGGTGCTGCTGCTGCTGTTGCTTCAACATGGGGAGAAGCAACACCCAGGAGTCGGGAGCAGTCCAGCATGACACAACCACCCCCATATGTCTGCACTCTCCTCTGACTGCGCCCACGGGTCAGCGACTTGCCTTCTCCAGGGTCCACGTCCATCCCTCTCACACAAGTCCCCAGCACACACACTCACACACAGTCACTCACACACACACAAAACAAAACAACACATTAAAAAAATTAACTACCAAAAAAAAATCACAAACACAATACAAAAACTAAATAAAGATAGCTTTTAAAAAAGCTGTTGTTTTACTAAGGCAATAAGCACTTTGTCACTGACTCCTACACTGCTCTCTCACAAGCCTTCCACCTCTATGAATGCAAAGGAGAAAGTGAAACTGCTTCTCTGACTCACTTCCTTCCTGCCTGGCTAAAGCATGTGACTTACAGTACTGTAAGCCATGTGATGTGTGTGGGGCTGCCTATTTACTTCTCATTTCGCCTTACTTTGTGTTAGGGCATAATGGCAATGCAAAGTAATAATGATAACGTGAAGTGAGCACTTTGCAGTGCCTACTTCGTGTTGTGCTCTGCCAACGCGAAGTGGGCACTTCGCATTCACTTCGCCAGCAGATTAAAAATTTGCTGCATCTCTATAAATCAATGGTGCGAAAACATTGTACAGATAGTGATCAATACAGGCCAATAGATACTGGTCTGACATAGCTGTGAACAGATACAATTCATAAAAAAGGTTTACAGAAGAGGGGGAAGAGCCGACAATCCTAGACTATCGCAAGTTTATTGGTAGTAGGTAGGGAGAGTAAGAGGAGTGTTAGTAGGAGAGGACGGGATGAGAAGGGCCAGGATTAGAGGGAGTAGGCTAGGAAATGTTGGTTATCCCTTGAATGGGAAGAGCGGTGAACAAGATACTGGTCGTGGGATTCATGAGGGGACCAGAGGCTAATGGATCAGAGTTGTGTAAAACAATTGCATGTTTCCTTCAGGAATTTGGCTATCAGAGCTTTGAGTGAGCATAGACCTGGGAGTGAGGAAATCTTTAATGAGCTTTGCATGGTATTCCATAGCAATGGGAGTGAAAAATTGATTGCGGCCTGGCCATGTGATGTTTTCAACCTAGGAGTCTGGAAACAGAGTTTAGAGAATTGTCTTAGGCCATAAGATCCCTTGGCCTGTTCAAAGAGGCTTGAAATGTATGCAGGAATATTATCAGAAAGTGCTCTATGGATCCAGAGGGGAGCATTTATTTTCCTCCTAGTTGAAAGTGAGGGCCAACCCAATTCCTGGTACCGTAGGCAGTGGTGAGTACGAAGGGGTCAGTTGAAGATAAATCTTAAGGCCCAGTGGTAAAGGGTGTCAAGTTTATTGAGCACCCTTGAGGGGCAAGGATTGTAGAGAAAGTCAGCATAGTCTAGTATGGGAAGGAATGTGGATTGTATTAGCCTCTTTCTTGCTTCTAGGGTAAGCAAATGTTTAATACGATAGAATAAGCCTAACCGCTGCCTTAGCTTCTTTGAGACTTCATTCAGGTGGCACAGAAAGTTAAGCTTATTATCCAGCCAGAACCCTAGGTATTTAAAGGTTTCAACTATTTCAAAGGGTTCATTCAGGCATGTTAGAATCTGAGGAATATATGTTGGTCCGGAGACTGCCTTTGATGTAAGCATCATAGCTTTAGTCTTTTTGGCATTGAGGAGGAGCTTGTGTTTAATAAGGTTATATTGGAGAGCAATGAAGTCTTGCTGTAAGTTCTCATAGGCCACATCCAAGGAGGAATTTATGGTATAGAGTACAGCATCGTCTGCAAATAAATGAACATTAGCTATGCACAGATGAGTGTCCAGATTATTGATATAGATTGCAAAGAGGATTGGACCCAGTATGGAGCCTTGGGGGATGCCTCGTAGAAGGTTTTTTTTGTGGAGACAGGTCACCTGCAGCCTTGACTTGTTGTAACCTGTTGGTGAGGTAATTGGAGAACCATTTGAATGCGGGACTGTCGAGACCGATATTGCTCAGTGCTGTAAGCAAGATGTTGTGGTCCACAGTATCAAATGCCTTATTAAGATCAAGAAAAAGAGCAAACACATGCTTCTTAGAATCCAGGGCAATTTGCCAACCTGTGGTTACTTTTGCAAGTGCAGATACAGTGCTATGCTTGGCTCTAAACCAGATTGTGCAGGGTTTAGCAATTTCTGCAAATCCAAGTGTTCTCTAATTTTGGTATTAACAATTTTTTCAAGTAGTTTTGACAGAATGGATAATATAGATATAGGTTGGTAATTATTCAGATCGCACGGGTCCCCTGACTTGAATAATGGTAGAATGTGGGCTGTTTTCCACAACATAGGAAGTTCTCCCGGCTTCAGAGAGATGTTGAATAAATGGTAATGGGGGTGGTCAAGTAGAGATGGCCAAGCTTTAGAAAGTAAGGCTTGATGTTGTCTGCACCTGCACTCTTTTTGGTGTCCAGAGATAGTAGTAGGCTCCCTACATGTTTAAATGTGACTGTATAGAAGCTGAAGGCGGTAGGATGACGTAGGATTAGCACTAGGGTCGGCAGCAGAGTCCCCTAGTGGATAGATTTTATTGATAGGTGAGGTGTCAAAAGCTAGCCCTGCAGTGGCAAAGTACTCATTGAACTGTTCTAGTATATCAGCTCTGTCCGAGTAGGTGATTCCAGCGGACATAATTTTGGCTGGGAGAGATGCGTCAGCAGAATGTCCTTCAACCTCTCTGAGGATGTTCCAGAATTTGGCTGAGTTGTTTTTGTTGGCTTCTAGTTCTGCTTGAAAATATCTAGCTTTTTCAAATCTAATTAACTTGGTGCAGGCATTTCTAGAGGTAAGAAATGCTAACCATATGCATCCAGATGAGATTTCCTCACTATTTTCCACCAGTAGTCCCTGTCTCTGAGCGCTTTCTTCAAGATGGGGGAGAACCAGCCAGGGGGTCTTTTTCTAGATCTGATCAGTCTTAGTAGGGCATGTTTGTCTGTCAGTCCCATTAAGAGGCCATGGAAGATATTAAATGCCTCGCTGAGGGAAGGGGTTAAATTCAAATCCTGCCATCTGCTGTTACTTAGGTCTTTCAGGAAAGCGTTCTGGCAGAACTTTTTCATGCATCTTTTCAATTTGAATTTGATGGCCGATTTTATTTGGGGAGGGTGTCTGATGCAGGCAGTAGCACAGTGGTCAGTTATATCGTTGAAGAACACACCAGTATGAGAAATGTTATGGGGCTTGTTTACTAACATGAGGTCCAGAAGGGAGCTATGCTCAGGATTATTCCTGTTAGGTCTGGTGTTTGCAGGTGTCATTTGTACTAGTCCAACTGTATCACAGATATCCTTCAATTTCTTGGAGCTGTCATCATTCCAGTTTAGACTGAGATCTCCCAGTAGGATACACTCAATGTTAGCTGAGTCAGTTAGGCTTTGGAGATGCGGTAGGAGGGCCATGCCACCCAACGGTGATTGGTAGCTGACTGCAATAAGGAGTGTCTTCTCATTGGAAATGGATAATTTTGGTGCTAGGCTTTTAAACTCTTTAGCCTTCAAGGTGCAATCAACAACAGTGACTACAAACTTGCTCTTAACATATATTACAACCCCTCCTCCTCTAGATGGTCTATCACATTGGTAAATATTGTAAACTGGTATGTTGATAGATTTGTCTGGGATCGAGGGCATAAGCCAGGATTCAGTTATCATGAAGAAATCAAGAATTGCATGTAGAGCCCAGGTCTATATAAGGTCTAGTTTCTTCAGTAAGCTGCAAGCATTAATGTGAAAAAAGTTAAGACCTTTATATTGTGGGAGGTTTGCAGGGGTGGCCAGAGGAATGGGTGGGTCTGGCTTTAGTTCAGCATTTCCCGAGCGGAGTTGGAGAAGCTGCAGTAGTTTTTTGAGGTAGTGTCTTAGTCTGCTGAGTAGTCTTTTGTTTCTCTGTCTGGTGTAGGTTGGTTTAGAGATGGCTATTTTTTTCATATTATCATACTTTGGAAAGGATAATGCATAGATGATTGCTGCAGCCGACAATGTAAGAGGCATTCGCATGTGGACTCTGGTCACTGTCTGGTGTGAGGAGGGGCATGACCATATGGGAGACGTCCCTGTTTTGAGATGCCATATTTTATTGAGAAGGGGCAAATCTTGGTATTCGTCAAAGATGGAGTTTTGGCTTTGGTAGAGGATGGGAACTGATATTTTGATTGGTGCAAAAATTAGAAGTATGTGGCAACTATAAAGAAAAGTATCTATATGCTGCATTTTTACTAGAGGATGTCTCCTAATGTTGGAATCATGCCCAAGATTGACAGGCCTGTTTAATAACAACTTCTTAAGAAGGCAGAACTGTCAAAGGGTGTAGGCTGGATGACAGGCGTAACTGAACTTATTTAATCCAATAGGCAGGTAGAGGGCTGGCCTAGCACTCAATGGGAGAGCATTTAATAGAGTCCGGGGTTGGGGCGGGTGGTGTGGGAAGAAAATTCACCAACTGAAACAGAGCGAGCGGGTGGAGGTGCCCAGGGCAAGGAAACAGTTTGTATGAATGCCGCCGAGAGTGGGGTCTCTGGGCAGCCAATTGCAGGCAGGGACGTAAAGGCAGCAGCCAATCGCTGGTAATCCTGAGGAGACAATGTCCAATCAGGGTTCCTCCTTGCTGCAATGATGGTGGATGTTTTCATAGGTGAGCAGGAAACTGTAGCACTGGTAAAGGTATGCTGAGAGCTTGCTGTTGTAGAAGGTTAGTGAATCCTCCTGTAGGTACTGCAGATGTGCAGTTTCTTTGGGCCTTGTGCTCCTTCAGTGCTGTTTAGTCGTAATTTTCAATTCAGAGTCCCTCTGGCATTCACTTTGTCTGTGAGCATAATTTAACCCATATAATGTATTGCAACAGTGAAATTATCAATGAGTTTTGAATGAAATGATTACATGTAAGAAAACTGTCATACATGTATTGGCTTGCCTTTGTCTGCACCTGTTCTGTGATAAGGATGCACACTTTCTCCCTTTACACTGAAATGTACGATGGTGTTTTATGCAGCTTACAACACATGACAACATTCAGTGTGTTGTCCTCAACGTCTTACTAACATGTTGCATGTGTACGTTATGCTGTTTGTGATGAGATGTCAAATGTAAACCTTTGCAGGATACATCTAAAAAAGGGAGCAGTGCCATGCATTTCTGTCCTAGATGAAGATCCTCCCATAAAGAGAACAAGGTGTTCAACTGTGGAAACGGAAAGTGGAGAGGTAACTCTCGGCTTTGTTACTATAGTAGTGTCATTATCAATCTTTATCATGGTAATCATGACCCGTATTACATAGTCTGTACATTTACATAGATACATAGATACATAGACAGTGTCGGCAGATAAGGGCCTATGGCCCACCTAGTCTGCCCATTTGAGCTTGTAAGTTCAGTTTGTTTTCCTAGAAGTCTATTTCCCCTTACCCCTGACCTCTAGAATTCCTTTATGTCTATCCCATGCATTCTTAAATCCCATGATTGTTTCAGCCCCACCACTTCCTCTGGCGGGGTGTTCCACTTTCCACCACCCGTTCTGTGAAGAAATTCTTTCTCATGTTTCCTCTGAATCGTCCTCCTCAACTTCATCCCATGCCTCTAGTCCTGAAACATCTTTTTCGCTTAAAATAGTGTTTTCCTGCACCCTGTTCCTCCCTGTAAGATACTTGTATGTCTCTATCATATCCCTCTCTCCTCCTCTCCTCCAGGAGTACATGTTCAGTTCCTTCAACCTGTCTTCATAGGATTTGTGATGCAACCCATGCACCATCTTTGTTGCCCTCCTCTGAACCTTCTCTACCCTGTCTATGTCCTTACGTAGGTATGGTCTCCAGAACTGTACACTGTACTCCAGGTGGGGCCTCACTAGTGTCTTGTATGCGGAATTATGACCTCCCTTTCTTGCTGGTGATGCCCCTGCCTATACATCCCAGCATCCTATTTGCTTTACCTGATGCCTTGTCACACTGTTTCCCTACCTTGAGGTCATCAGAGATGACAACCCCAAGATCCTTTCCTGCTTGGTGCATGCTATATCTTCACCCCAACTGATATATTGTGCCAGGGTTTTGTGCCCCATATGCATTATCTTGCACTTCTTTGCATTGAATTTCAACTGCCAAACCCTTGACCATTCTTCAAGTTTCTGCAGGTCCCTTCTCATTCTGTCTACACCCTCTGGTGTGTCTACTCTGTTACAGAGCTTTGTGTCATCAGCGAACAGTGAAATTCTGCCTTCTATATCCTGTGCAATGTCACTGATGAAGATGTTGAATAGGACGGTCCCAGCACTGATCCCTGTGGTACCCCACTGGTCACTCTTCCCTCTGTGGAGTGACAGCCATTTACCACCACCCTCTGTGTCCTGCCACCCAGCCAGTTACCTACCCACCACACTACTGTCCTGCCCACACCCATATTCCCCAGTTTGTGTAATAGTCTTCTATGTGGCACAGTGTCAAAGGCCTTGCTGAAGTCTAGATAGGCCATGTCCACTGCCCTCCCTGATCCACCTCCCTAGTCACCCAGTCAAAATTCAATGAGGTTGGTCTGACATGACCTCCCCTGGTGAAACCATGCTGCCTTGGGTCCTGTAGTCCATTGACAACCAGATGTTCCACCAATCTCTCCTTCAGTAGTGCTTCCATGATCTTTCCCACTACCGAGGTGAGGCTGACTGGTCTGTAGTTCCCTGCTTCCTCTTTGTTCCCACTTTTGTATAAGGGACTACATCTGCTGTCCTCCAGTCTTTGGGTACCTCCCTGTTTCCAGTGATTGGCTGAACAGGATAGCCAGAGTTCAGCCACCACCTCTCTTAGTTCTTTAAGGACCCTGGGGTGCACCCCATCTGGCCCCATTGCTTTGTCAACTCTTATTACTTCCAGTTCCTTCAGGACCCTTTCTCCTGTAAAGGGACTTGTGTCCATTCTGCACCATTCTCACCCCTTGTACTCCCTTCAGACCCATTACCCCCTCTTCCTTAGTAAAGACTGAGCAGAAATACCTGTTCAATATGTCAGCTTTACTGTTGTCATCCTCACGCTGCTCCCATCCTCCCCTTCAGTCTAACTATCCCTCCCTTTGTCCTTCTTTTTTCACTTATGTACCTGTAAAGGTTTTGTCCCCTTTAACCACTGATTTTGCAATGTGTTCTTCTGTCTGAGCTTTGGCTTCCTTACTGACTTCCCTGCCTCCTTTGTTTCTCCTGGTACTTCTCCCTATCCCCTTCTGCCTGTGTCTTTTTGTATTGCCTGAATGCAGTCTTTTGGCTTTCACTTTCTTTGCTACCTCTTTGGAAAACCATAATGGTCTCCTCTTTCTTTTCCTCTTGCTAACCTGCTTAATGCATAATTCTGTTGTTCTTATAATCCCATTTTAAATACTGCCCACTGTTCCTCAATCCCTGATTCCTGTCCCATTAACCTTAATGCCTCTTTCAAGCATCTCCCCATTTTCCTAAAGTCTGCCCCCTAAAATCCAGGATCGTGTTTTGTGTGGTTTGGTTCTGCTCTTTCTGTGATTTCAAACCACAATGACTGGTGGTCACTGTTACCCAGGTGCTCCCCACTGTTACCCCCATCACACTGTCCCTGTTTGTGAGCACAAGGTCCAGTATTGCCTTCTGCGAGTTGGTTCCATGACCAGTTGCTGAGGAAGGCACCCTGAAGGAGTCCAGGATAAATCTGCTCTAGTTGATGCTGCTGTTGGGATGCTCCAGTCCACATCTGGTATATTGAGTCTCCAACCAGTACTACCTCACCTTGTCAGCCATCCTTTGGATGGCTAGCATCAACTCCCTATCTGTTTCTTCCTCCTGGGCTGGTGGTCTATAGACCACACCTGTGCGGATGGCTGGCCCCATTTTCCTTTCCAGCTTAACCACAGTATCTCTCCCATTTGTTCCTCCTGGATCTGTGTGGCCCTTATCATTTTTCACATACAGTGCCCTCCTCCTCCCTTCCTGCCTGCTCTGTCTCTTCAGATATGTTGTAGCCAGGTATGGCCATCTCCCAGTCATGGTTATCATTACACCAGGTTTCAGTGATGGCCACAATGTCCAGGTCTGACTGTACCATGACAGCCTCAGATCTTCCATCTTGTTGCTAAGGCTCCTGGCATTTGCACACATGGCTTTCCATGATTTGACCTCCCTAGACTGCTTCACTGTTCTACTCCAGCCCCTTCCTTGGTTGTCATTTATCCCTGGTTCTCCTTGCTGTCTGCCCTTCTGCTGAATTTTGCCCTTTTCTGTATCCACCTTTTGGACACTAATCTCCAACTTTTGCACACTGCTTTGAGAGATAGCCACTCCTCTGGTTCACTGGTTCCATTGCTAGCTGTGGGGGTGAGCAAGTAGGTACCATCCTTGCTGGCCTGCCACCCCCCTTTCGCTAGTTTAAATGCTTGTCAATGTAGCATTTAAACTTATCATTGAGTGCTTGGATTCCCCTCCAGGATGGATGCAGGCCGTCAGGCTTGAACAAACCTCCATCCCTCCAGATGGGTCCCCAGTCACCAATGAATCCAAACCCCCTTCCTCACAGCACCAGTTCTTCAACCATGAGTTAAAGTTCCTGGTGCATGCACTCTAATGCTCTCCTTGCCTCTCACAGGTGGTGCTTCTGAAAGTGACAGAGTAGCTACTTGCTTGAGACCCCTCCCCAGTTTCCTAAACTCTTCCTGAACTTCCTTTGGCTCCCCATTTGCCAAGTCATTAGTACCTAGGTGGATAATGACATCCAGCTCACCCTCCTGTCTTGCCTTCCCAGTGATCCCCAGTATCTTCCTTCCATCCCTCCATGCCGTGGCACCTGGTAGGCACCTCACCTCCCTGTCCTCCCCTCCTGTGTTCTAGCTGGATCCCTCTTATGATGGAGTCTCCACCAGGATTCCTTCCTCCTCCTCTGGGGTCCACTGCTTTCCCACTGAGGGTCACCTCCTTGCCTAACCTCCACATCGTTTCCTTCCACTTCCCTGGGTACCTCTATTTGGTTGTCCTCATTTGCCAGTGTGGCATATGAGTTCTTGAGAGGAATAGGATCTGGGATGTGCCTCTGTCTGACTGCTCTAACCCTCCCTGAGCCCACTGTCATCCAAGTGCTCCTCGTTCTCGGCATCCTTTGAGGCAGCTGCATTGGACTGGGTGGTTCCTGGACAGGGGTGATGGTACTCCTGGCCCAGTTTCTTCCGCTCTGAGTCTGGCTACCTCATCCCTCAGTCCTGGGGATGCATGCAGATAGGGCAGCACCTCAGTGTCCAGAAGGTCTGCCTGAATATGGCTGCCCCACAGCCACTACATTGCACCACTCCCCACATTATACTGCAATTCCACTACTTATCTGCTACTGAAGCTCTCTTAGTTCTCTTTTTATTTATTTACAGTATTAAAAATCCTGTAACTGATCCTCAGATATATATTTTTTTAAGGAAAAAGAAACCAATAAATAAATAAATGAGTCAAAACACTTGTCGTGCTGAGGGTGGTCTTCTTCCCCCTTATGCCCCTCCTGCTTCACACCTCTTACTATACCCTGTGTTTAGCTCCTGTCAATCAGATTTATCAGGGCATATAATTAAGAGTTGGGGAAGGGGTGGGTGGGGGGAAATTGCAGCAATTAAAGACAGCACAGAATTACACCACCACTATTTTTAAATTTTCAACAGCCCAAAAACAATTATAAGTAAAGACAACACAGAAAGAAAGTATAGTGTCACTACAAGCCTACAATCTAAGTTTAAAAGAAAAATACCAGTTACCAGTTACTCTGAAGCACTGAATTGAATATGTTTCCTTCCTTCACCTTCTGGCTTCTTCTGAGAAGATGAACTTCTGTTTGCTGCTTTAACTGTGACTAAGCCCCACCTTCAGTTATCACGTAGCTGAGGTCAGAGGCCAGACAATTAACACCCTTCACCCAGCTACAGGACAGTCAGACAAGCCAAGATAAAATTTGCAGCAATTAAAGACAGCACAGAATTACACCACCACTATTTTTTAAATTTTCAACAGCCCAAAAACAATTATAAGTAAAGACAACACAGAAAGAAAGTATAGTGTCACTACAAGCCTACAATCTAAGTTTAAAAGAAAAATACCAGTTACCAGTTACTCTGAAGCACTGAATTGAATATGTTTCCTTCCTTCACCTTCTGGCTTCTTCTCTTCTTACATGCGGAAAGAGCTGTACCTATGTTTCTGGGTAGATGAAGCAGGTGTTTGGAAGGTAGGAGAAAGGGTGAAGCATGACTCGGAAAAGGCTGAGATAATGAACAAGCACATTTGCTAAGTGTTCACCAGGGAAGGGGAGGGTGAGGGTGAGGAATTGTGACTTATCAATTTGGGTTCTCAGTCCATACTGTGGCCGATCTTATTCAGTGTCTTTGTTAAGCATACTGGGAATAAACAGGGCACATGGGCAAAGCATATGTAACCCCTAGGTGGCACTACCCTATGGACTACTACCTCTGCATGTATGGCTGTGCACATGTTGAGGGGCCTGAGTTCTGTGAACAGGTGTCTCCACTCAGAGGAATGGTACTGGGTAGCCTAATTTCATTGGTATAGCCCTCCAGGCTCTACCTCCAGGCCAGTTTTTGCACCAATGGTTAAAAATACCAGAAATACAGAACTCCTTCTTACAATATCCCTGAGGACAGTCTCCATTTTATGTGTTCAGTGGTTTGATTGGTCCAGTAGTGGAAATCCAGACACCAGTACGGTGGCTCACATTTAAATGTTTGAGTTTCAAATAAAGCTGGTTAGATAAAGGTGTCTACCTGTAATATAACAGTATATAAAGAGTAAATAGCCATATTTCGACAAAAGGATCCTACTGTGCAAGTAGCAAATGCACATCGGAGCAGAAATAGCAAACTGACTGGTTGGGCACAAGCCTTAATAACTTGGACTAAGGCCAGACTAAGTTTTAAACACAGCTTAGTCCTTTCTTAAAGAGACAGGTGCAGAGGCTAGGTAGGGCAGTCTCACACAACTAGATAGCACTACTAAAGGTAGGACACCAACCTGGCAGTGGGCATTTGGGAGCCCTGGATGACAATATATTAAACTCCAAATTGTTAGGGGAATTACACATATGTCATCTGCAACTGTACAGAACAACAAGAGGGCATTATATGAGGCTGAATGGTGGCCACCTCATGTGTTATGTCTACAAGTAATGTTTCTCTGATAGGGTAGTAGAGTCCTTGATCATTCTTCCAGGGAGAAGTGGTTGTGACATGTGTCTGGTAAGCAGCTGAGGAAACTGTAAGTAGTGCAAGGATGTAGACAATGGAAATGGTTGTAGTTGAATGTGATGCACCTCAAGCAGAGGTTGGGGGTGCAATCTTATCCAGGCAGTATAGCACAGTGGTTTAAGGTTCTGAGCTGCAAATCTAGAGACCTAGGTTTGAATTCCACAGCCCCCACTTGCATACTGTGTGACCCTGATCAAGTCACGTAACGTCCCTGTGCTCCCAGGTCGCACCTGTAAACAAGCATTCAGCTTAGTGTGTCATTCCTGGTTAAACAATTGTCGAAAAAAAAACTCTGTGTGGGACATCAAAAGTGTGCGAGATACAGGAGGGAATCCAATGGATTGGATCAAGAAGGCCAGTGCTGAATCAGGTCTGTGGCTCTGGCAGTCAGTTATCAATCAATTTTCAGCCTAGATGGGCCTATCCACCCTCGTTTGTTGTCAGATTCAGTGTTCATGTTATAAAATGCCTTGACAGTGTACTGGCTTTGTTGTGACTATATTATAGTTCTCCGTTGTATCTACTGTCTCCATTTGAAATGGTTGAAATGTGAATCAATAATAAAAAAAAAAGATGTGGAGAGTATATTTTGTTTCTTTGCCAGACACTACTGTGAGATAGTTCTACAATTCAGATTAGTGTTTGTATGTTAACCGGAATATAACATGTTCCACACAGGAACTGAAAGGTTTTTTACTGTCTGCTTATTGGTAATTTCTTCTGATAGTAATACATGTGCTCTTATGGAAGTCTGTACATCAACTCTTGAAGACATGTCAGAATAAGAAAATGTTGGGCATGCAGAGCAGTTTGGTGAGAATTACACATGGATGCAGGAAAGCTGCCATGATGATCTAATGTGTATTGCTCAATATGTGGATGCTGAGCTGCAAATAGACGAAATGGAGATTCCGCTGAACTTGAATGATAATGACATTTTTGAGGAATGTTCCATAAATTACACTGATTATATTTGGAAGGATAATAGACCTGGACTGATAGATGTGATGCATGATCACAGTTATGTAACACGAACATCTGCTGTGAGACTCTCAAACAAGGGTACCCAGACATCTAGGCATGTTTCATCCAAAGGTTAGTTAACACATACAGTATGTGTGACATGTATACATAATGTGCAATGCACATATCAATGTTAGAGCATTGTTTAATTTTTTTTATATGTAATATACAGTATGTATGTGATAGGATACTGCTTTTCAGACCACTTGGATGATCACTCAATCTCTGTAGTCTGTGTTGCAATCAGGGTAGCTGTGTTTTTGAAACAGTGTCTTTTTTTTTTAGTAATTTACTCTTTATTACAGTTTTCCAACATAAAGTACATCCTATTCACAATGGATTAGATGGAAACATGTACTTTCAGTATATACTGTTATTAGAACTTAAGACCTATGATAGAAATTCCCTTTATCCTTAACAATTTCCCCCCCATCACCCCCTCCCCTTTACATTGGCCCATCTCAAGACAAACATCTTGAGCTATTAATAGCATGAGGTTTACAACTCCCAGATTTATTATAATTGTGGTGCTGGCAGAGAGAACAAATCTAAAAGTGGAGCCAGATTTTATTAAAATTACTCAGTCTGTTTTGTAGACTGGCAATCATCTTTTCAGTCTGATGTTGCTTAATAATTCCGTCAGCCACTCCATTATATGACATATCTATGTCATCCTTCCAATGACGAAGCACTAGTTTTTTGACAGACATAGATATAAGAGCTATATGGTATTTTCGTATTTTGACTGGAACCTCCGAGAAGTTCCCTAATAAGCATATCTCAACCATAAATAGCTCATCAAGGCCCAGCAGGGGGTCTGCCTTTTGTTTGATCTGTGACCATAGGGGAGCAACTTTGGGGCATTGCCAAACTATATGCAGCAAATTACCTTCACCTGGCCACATCTCCAACAAGTGGCAGAGCATTCCTTATCAAACTCAGATATCTTCTGGGAGTATAATATAAATTATGCAGGATCTCGGAATTGCACGAGTTGGAGTCTATCCTGAGTGATATATTTATAGCATCCTCGCCAAAGCGTCTCCCAGTTAATGGGCACTTCTGGTAAAAGTTTATCCCAGTGTTCTGCAGGTCTGAAAGGCTCAGGATATATTTTGTTATAAAGAATTTTGTAGATTTTGGAAACCGCGTGGGGGAGGCTAACAAACTGGGTCAATTCCTTCCATGGGGGGTAAACACTGATTTCGAGGGGTTGCACCCGATTTCGCTCACTAGGGTGTGCCGCAGTTGGAACAATTTAAATATGCAGACAGTTGGCAGCCCAAATTTTCTTAGGATATCTGTGGAGGGGACCCATTTTCGTTCCGCTTCCATCCAGAACTCACTGAGCTTCGTTTCTTGGAGTTGTGATAACCATCGAGGGGAAATAACTTTCCCTTCTAACTTGATATTTGGGTTACCCACTAGGGGTTGCTCTAAATCTAATTTTTGATTGTGTTTAATCACTGAACAAAATTGGGAGTGGACTCTAACTGAAATAGCAATTGGAGATTCCTGCAAAGGTTTCGGGAGGTATTTGGGTTGCACAAAAAGAAGAGCTGATGGGGTCAGATTATAATAGTGAATTTGTTCGGATTCTATTTGGATCCAGAGTGGTGCATATCTTTCATGGTTATTGGGGTTATTTGGGGCAAGCCATCTCAAATATTTGCTCATATGGCTGGCCCAGTAATAAAAACTAATATGTGGGACTCTTAAGCCCCCTTTAAGCTTTGGGGCAGCTAGCTTGTGAAATGCAAACCTGTGCCCTTTGCCCTTAAATAAAGTTAGCAAAGATAGCATGTAGTTTTGAATCATGTAAGGGTAGCCATATATTTAGGAGATTGAGTGGGTAAAATAGCCGTGGGAAGATATTCATTTTAATGAGACTGATCCTGCCCCAGATCGTTAAGGGTAGAAGGGACCATCTTTTTAGGTCTTGGGTAATAATGTTTAAGAGGGAGTCCAGATTATATTTACCCAGAAGGGCTCTGTTTCTCGCGAGAGTAATACCTAGATATTTTAATGATTTCCCCTGCCAAGATAAGCCTAAAGCATTGACCTCATTCCTTGTTACTCTGTAGTTAAGTGGGAATACCACCATTTTTCCCAGATTTAGTTTATAATTTGACCACTTATTATAATCCTTGATAACCTCTAAAAGACGGGGGATGGCCATGTCCAGATGAGAAGTACAAAGGAGTAGGTCGTCTGCATAGGCTAATACCTTGATTATAATGTTCTGTACCGGTATTCCTAAGATCCCGGGATCGTTCACAATTCTTCGAATGAGGGGTTCTAAATACAAATTGAAAAGCAAGGGGGACAGTGGACACCCTTGTCTCGTACCAGAGGATACGGGGAATCTGTCAGAGCTACATCCGTTGCATAACACTCTGGCTGTCGGAAATTTATAGAGAGCCTGAATCCAGTTTTGAAATTCTAAAGGAATGCCAAAAGCATGTAGCGTTCGGAAAAGGAAATTCCAATCTACTCTATCAAATGCCTTCTCGGCGTCCAGAGAAATAAGTACAGCTGGATAGTCCGCATCTCTGGACGCCGAGAAAACATGATCCAGAGTTCGAATATGATCGCTGGCCAGTCTGCCTTTCATAAATCCCACCTGTTCCCTTCCTATCAGATCTGGGAGGACTCTGCTTAGACGGTTTGCTAATAATTTGCTTAGGATTTTGACATCTTGGTTAAGCAACAAGATTGGTCTGTAGCTTGCAACATCTTCTGGGGCTTTACCTGGTTTTAGGATAAGAACAATGATGGCTTCGAATAACGTAGTGTCTGTGCTCTTTCCATTTAAAATCTGCTGGAACATTGGTAAAAGTAAAGGAATTATGTTTTTCGCAAATATCTTATAAAAATTTGGGGAGAATCCATCCAGGCCTGGCGATTTGTCATTAGGAAGGCTGTTTATTACTTCTAGGATTTCTGCTTCGGTTAAGGAGCACACAAGTCTATGGTTGCCCGGTTACGAAAGTGGGAGAGCGAATCCTGTAGATATTGGTCTAGAGTCTTTTCAGGGGGGGTATTGTCATCGGCGAATATAAGGACCGGTAGAATTTTTGAAATTCTGATGCGATTCCTTTGGGATCGACCACTAAGGACCCATTATGTGCTCGTATTGCTGCAATGAAGTTGATGGATTCCTGCTGCTTAATACGGGCAGCTAGGAGACGCCCTGCCTTCTCCCCCTGGTCAATGTAAGTAGCCTTTGTTTTCAGAATCAGATATTCTGCTTTCTCTCTAAGGAGCTCCATATAGGAGCTTTTGAGCTTGACCAGCTCCACTAGAGTCTGTTCCAATGTGGAGGGGGAAAGATTTTTTTCTATATGTCTGATCTGCTGGAGAAGTTTCGCCAGCTCTTTTTCCCTTGATCTTTTCTTTCTTGAAGCCACCTCAATAAATACACCCTTAAATAAGCTTTGAATGCCCCCATTCCATATCCGATTTTCTGTGGAGTTTCATTGCTCGATATATAGGAGATATGAAGTTAATGTGGTCTACTATTGCCGGATCTTTTAGAAGCCGATTGTTCAGCTTCCACCGACCTCTTCTCTCAGGGGTACCGATTAGGGTAAGTTGACATGTCACTACTGAGTGATCTGACGGCGGGCCTGACTGTATCTTAGAGTCAATGACCCCTCCTATCAAGCAGTGCGAAATTTAGATGTAGTCGATCCTAGAGGAAGTTTTGTGCACTGGGGAAGTGAAAGTAAAGCCTTTTTCTGTGGGGTGCAAAATTCGCCATATGTCGCAGAGACCTAAATCATACAGTAAGTCCCTTAGGGCCCTTTGAGCCGGTGTTAGTCCCCTAGCTCTGTTACCTGTACGGTCTGTGTTCGAGTCAAAAACTACGTTTAGATCTCCCCCTAGAATCATCGGAATTTGGTTGAAGGGCACCAATTTGGTTATCAGTTCCATAAAAAAATCTGGGAAACAGTGTCTTAGTCTCAAGTGGTTCAGTGCTACATCATAGCCTGTCTGCATCTGTCAGTGTTATCACTTGCTGCTCATGAATTGCAGAGCAAGTATCTGTTTTGGTACTACCCGTATGCAAGCAATAATACCCGACAGGGTTGGCGGTATTGGGCAATACTGGACCACCCAGGGGCATAGTGAGGCCCAAAGCCCCATAGAGATAACTGGTTGGGCAACTATACACAACCAGTGTGTTCTGCCACAGAGTGGTACTGATTCCCTCTGACCTCAATAACCCCAAGCTGGCAAAACACACTGGTTGTGCATAGAGTTGCTTATCCTGTATTTTTTATGCAAGCAATAATACCTGACAGGGTGGGCAGTATTGGGCAATACTGGACTGCCCAGGGGCGTAATGAGGCCGGACGCTGCAGGTGGAGGGCCTTATAGCCCCTGGAAGGTCCGGTATTGCCCATACCGCCCACCCTGTCGGATATTATTGAGCTTAGAAAAATGGGTGTTATGTCTCTTCAGTACAAAATTAAATACATCAAATCAATAAATAAAGTAAATTAGTGAAAAAAAGCTTTTTTTGTGTTTTGGGGGTAAAGTCCCTTTACTAATTTATCTACTAGTAGAGAGCAATGCACTGTTTCATAGGTATTTTGTTGGCAACATACAACTATGCCTTAGAACTGCCTGCCAGTGCCACATTGATTGTTATTGCTGTTGATTCACCTAGTTGGACAGAAAACAGAGCGATGATTAGCTCAGGGATGGAATTCAATGCAGAACAACACTCCACTATACACTATAAATATATTCTACAACTGTAATGTGAGATAGTTTCCAGAATACTAATATATGATTTCAGTATAATGTTGACACATTTTGCTACTCTACATTCTCATCAGGTGTTCAGACTTCTGTATGAACATGCTCTGTAGGAATGCATGTAAGGCCATGTATGCTACCTAAGCATTATGATAAATGTTAACCAATGACAGTGGCGAGTCTTCTGATGAGCTGGAGTTTGTGGATGATCCAAAAGATGTAAATTACCATCCTGTCACTGATCCAGATGTTGAATCTGACATTAGGTATAACTTCAATATCTAGCAGTATGCAGCTGTTTCTGGTATACAGGACTTATGAAACAGTTCAATGTGGTGCACAGAGGAAGCTATGTAGTCAAAGAAAGTGAAATAATTTTCTTGTCTATCACTTAGTGACCTTCATCAGCTTCCTGTTGTTACAGTACAGTTTATAGCTACTAAATAATTTTTTTCTCCACAATTTATGGTTACTCCCTCCTTGTACAGGGGCTTATTGGACATTTTGATGGTTGAACGAGACATATTGGTCGACCCTGTGGAATGGCTCCATGCCTGCTTTTGGAGTGTTCTCCTTGATCTCGTACTAGAGGCAGAGGTTAAAAGGTCATCCTGTCCAAGTTTACTAACCAAAGAAAATTGTTTGATATCTCACTGACTTCTAATGTATGCTGAAGAATTTTAGTGCTTGTACATCACAGTAGACTGGCAAGTGTTGTATAAACATTGTAATGTCAGACCTATATTATGGCTTTTCCTGTTAGGCAGTCAGAGCCACTGGAACTGGACAAGAGTAACAGTAAAATGTACCTTGTATTGCCTAATTAGTAGCCCGTAATGATCATACTGGTGTACCATTTTCTTGCAGTGCTTCCAGCTCATCACATGATACAAATGAGCATGACAGATACTACATTGTTGCGGAATCATGCCTACTGCAGCTCTTTACATTCTGTATCTACTGCTTTATGCCTCATACAGTTGCTGAAATAGTCAAGCTGTTTGGAACCATGGTAATTGTGAAATAGATTTGTCAAACCTGCAGGTAATGTTACTGGTTTTGAAGAGAAAGACATATTTCTGATTACTCTCGTTTACCTGTTTTCACAGTGTTTTGTGGTACAATATGTAATTGCAGTAAAGCAGTGCAGACAAAAGGTAATGCTGGGATTTACTTTGTTCTGATGTGGCCTCATTTCCTAAGCACAACAGGCATGTTTTGCTCACAGCATAATCCACACCCTGTGGAAGTATTCTTCACAGGGTGGTAGTGGGGGGTGAACCAGGGGAGGGACACTGTGCAGTTGGGGAGCACCACAGAGGAAAAGGACCTAGAAGTAATCATAACAGGAAGCATGAACAACTCAGCACAGTGCAGGAAGATGGGAGCACTGGCCAAAAAATGTTGTGATTCGAGGGAGGAGGTTTAGGAGGTAGGTAAGGAGACACTTTTTCACGTGGTGTTTCTAACATTTCCAAACATGACATGCTGTTCAGTTGCTTGCAGAAAACCACTTCTGACATTGCCTCCCTCTGTATGCTAGGTAAGTTTACAAATGGAGAGGACAGAACATGTCAGCTGGACTTCCTAACTTTAAGCTATGTTTATCTGCTGCTATTTTATTCGCTGGTGAAGTCCCTTCCAAAGTGCTCAGAGTAATGACATTTTCCAATATAGCCACCATCAGCAAGTCTTCCTTCTTCAAACACCAACGAAAATATCTACATACTACAGTAATGAATGTCTGGTGACATGAGCAGGATTTGCTTAAAATGGAAATGTCTCAGCAGAGAAAGCCAATGCTGCTAGCAGGGGATGCAAAGTGTGACAGTCCTGGCTTCAGCACCAAATACGGAAGTTACACCATGATGGATATATGCAATAGTAACGTTCTCCATATAGAACTCCTCCAGGTTAGTGAAAAGTTTATTTTAGCATTCCCTGTGGTGGAAGTGTACCTGTGGTAAGTGAGAAGATGCTAACGGTACATTGATTAAGCAATAAACCATGAGAGGGTGTGGGTTATGAGGGGATTTACCATTGCTGGTGTTGTTTGCGCCCGAGTGGTTTAGTCTCAGTTAGCCATGGTAAATTCCTCTATAACCCACACCCTGTCATGATTTATTGTGATTAAAACTGTGCCCCTTTTTTTGAGCTTGACTGTAGTTCTGAAACCACAATCTCCAGCACGACAGGAGATCCCCATTGTGCGCCCTGTTCACCACCCTTTGACTCCTATCTGCCAACCAGTTCTCCACCCATCTTGCCAGTTTGGTCCTTACCCGGATAGCTACCCATAGTTTGTCTGCATCCCTTGTATCCCCCTAATCATTTCAATGCCTCCCTCACCAGCATTCTTAATTTGCCAAAGTTTGCCAGTCAAAAGTTCAGCACCATTGTGCTGGTTTAATTCCCCATCCTCTCCTTCCTCACCTTGAACCATACAGTCATGTGGACTGTTTTCATAGTTTTTCCCATATCACCACCTCCTCAACATTCTATCCATTTGTTAAGACCACATCTAGCATATTGTCCCCCGATAGGCTCTGTGACCAGTTGTTTGAGGAACACCTTACTTAGTCTGTCCATTATCTCCCTACTTCTTAAAGAAGCTTCCTCGGGGATGGTCTAGTTCACATCTGATAAGTGTAGGTTGTCTATCAGTAGTGTGCCATCTGATAGCCATATTTTCAATATGCTGCAGCTTCGTCCTGTCCTGATCTTCTTCCTACGATGGTGGTCTAGATGAATGCTGTGAGAAGTCAATGTAGGCATCGCTTCAAGAAATAAGAATATTATTGTATTAATTTCAAAATGAAATGCATAAGTGTGTGTGTGTGTGAATTTCACTATTACTGGAACAGTACAGTGCAAACACTAACCAATGTTGCTTCCAATAACAAAGTGGAAAACCCCAGGTGTGTACATACAGTTGTTTTTTCAATACTTAGATTTAGAACATGTAAGCAATAATATCTGACAGGGTGGGCAGTATTGTGCTATACCAGATCACCCAGGGGCATAATGAGTCTGTCAATCAGAGATCAGAAATTTCCTAGACCATTTTCTAATTCGTAACAGTATGTTTGCAAAACATGGCAACTGAGAGCAGCTCAACAGACATTCAATGGTGCACAGCACCTTAGAATGACTTATTCAAATATAGAAATGCATCTCCCATTGCATATATGGCAGTGCATTCATATTTTCATGTCTCTACTAAGGGTCTGGGTCAAGGTGTTGGGGGGGAGAGTAGGAAGTTATGCAATGAGGGGTTAGGCACAGTAGCTTTCTCTGAAGTTCTACCACTGCCACAAGCAAGTTCAGACAAGAAATGCAGAATCATGGAGTTCACAAGTGGCTGAGAAAATGGTGTGAGACCTTGGGGTATGGCTTGATGGGAGAGTGGGGTAGCACATGGCAGAACCCTCATCTATATGCAGGGGACAGGATACATTTCAGTAAGAAGTGTTCGGGGGTGTTAAAGCAGAGATTGACAAGGGTCATCAAACTACTAAAGGCAGTGCAATGAAGAACAATAAAAGATGATCCTGGGGTTGGGGATAGACCGTCGAGGAAAGACTAAGACAAATCAACATGTAGACCCTGGAGGATAAAAGAGAGAGAGGGGACATGATCGAGACCTTCAAGTCCATGAAGGGGATGAACAGAGTAGGCTCCAAGGGTGAGTTCACTCTCTGGAGTGAAAGAGATCCCAGAGGGCACTCCCTGAATTTGAAGAGGGGCAGATTCAGAAGGTAAATGAGGAATGTAGTGCCTCAGGTACTCGTATCCTGGCAGACTGTGGGGAACATCAAGAGGGAGAGGGACATATTCAAGGAGAAAATACAGACCGGGAGGTGTCAGGGTTGGGGAAGGGAGGAGGTGGAGGGTGGGAGGGCAGCTGCAGTCAAATGGACTGATGTGCTGAACACTCCAGCAAACTAGATAGACCATAAAGCCTGTATCTGATGGCAATTACATATGTTCATATGTCTGACATGCTGTGTTTTCTCTTAGCTCCTGCACACTACAGTGAATACTGTTATTCTGTCACCTTGCAGTCACTAACAATGTTATACGATACTTCTGTATTCCAAGGATCTAAGGCATCTAACAAACTGAAAAGAACTAGTGAGGGATATAAGGAAACTTTCTCCATATGGGCAGACTTCTTCTGTGGAGGCTTTTTTTTTCTTTAGTTGTTTAACAAGGAGTAGCACACTAAGCTGAAAGCTTTTTTTACAGGTGTGGCCTGGGAGCACAGAGAAGTTAAGTGACTTGCTCAGAGTCACACAGTATGCAAGTGGAAGCTGTAGGATTCAAACCCAGGTCTGGTCTGCTGGATGTCACCAGATTTGTAGCTCAGAGCCTTAAACCACTGCACTATAGGGCCATCCCCTTCTGTGCCCAAAACACTTTCCATTCTGTAGTCAATTACTTTGCTCCAAAACCATATCATTTTTCTTACACAGGAATGAAAAGCAGGTATTTCCCATTGCATAATTTCTTTGCAATTTTAATTGATAGAGTAAATGCTACTTGACTAATCTACAGATATAACGAGTTAGGTGGACGACTGTGCTTGCCTTACTTGAACACATGAAATATGTATACAGTAAGGCATCACGAGGTGAGCGTCAGACAGTTGTAATGCACAACTAGGGGTGTAGTAAGGCACTAGGCCCAGACCGAGTGTGTTGAGTATGCTAGCTGTGTGTTACAGCTGTTTAATCCACATCCCTGTAATGGCATTTTGCTTCTACAATGGGTCTGTGCATTCTAAATGCAATTTCTAGATGTAGACATGAGTTAAAACAATTACTTAGTTCTCCTACTGTTCCTCATTGTATGTGTACTCACCCCTTTGTCTTCCCTTCAGTATGGTGTTTCCAAGTATTACCAGTGTGTCAGCACCCATCTCCTCCTCACTCTCTGCTATGGCCCACCCTTTCAGGACTCCAGTATATTGTCTTCCACTGTAGGTCCCTTCCCCGATAGCCTCACATCCTCTATGAAATGCAGCTTCCTTTCTCCCCTATGTGTGCCCTCTTACAAGTGACACATGAAGCAATTATTAACATGAAGAACTGCCTTTCAAGGAACATGGTCAGTGCATGAATCATCACATTGCCATCCATAGGGTGTTTGCATAGGGCATACCTTTGTGCTGCATAACTCCATTCCATTGCAGAGCTCAAAGAACCTCACTGTCATAACATATAAAACAGAGGTGTCACTGGACCAATGAAGATGCTGTAGAATCTGAGAAATATTTTCTAGTCAAACAAAAAAACATTTTAATTGTATGCTGAGCACTTAATGTTCATCAAGTCATTAACCCTTATGACAAAATTAATTTCAGACTTCTGCTCGCTGTTCTTCATTACAGCGAGAATGCTGCAAGGGACCAATATAAAAATCAAAAAGGGGTGAATGTCTTCAACATCATGTACCCCAAATTCAAACATGGAGGACACACAGTAAAGAAAGCCAGTTCCAAATGCAGTTATGGTAAGAAACAAGATACAGTAAGGGAAACTGCAAAGGGGGCATTGCGCAACCAAAAAACTGCATAGTAACCATAAGCGGTTTGCCACAAACAACCAGCGATTATATGGTAGTAAACAACTTGTGCAGATTCACAGTAAATAAAAATTGGGGGGGGGTGAGTAAGAGATACAGGTCTTCAGCATTGCTGGTCTGTGCAGTATACTAACGTACTGTACTGCCTTCAACAGTATTGAATGTTTTGACATCCAAGCAACATCATTGATGGTACTGTGCACAAAACACAGATTTATCTGCATGAGAAAAAGTAACATATGCTAAGCTTGGAATGCTGCCACATAGTTTCTGTACTCTTTATCCAGTTCATCTGGAAGTTGTTGTTTTTTAAAATGAATTTGCAGAAACATCTGTGACTCAGTGTGACACATAAAGCAAAAATGTTACAAGTTCTACTCTCCATTGTCTGCACTATCAGGTTTCATGTGATTTTCACAATAAAGACTGAGTGAGTAGCCATTCACAACTAGAATATTCAGGTATCTCGATATTCACTTGATAATGGAGTACCTATTGAGATATGCTCTCAATGTTATCTGTTCCAAGGAAACCTCTTGATACAAGAATATCCTTGTTGTGTATGACTGCTCATACACAATCATAGAATCATAGGAATTGTTGGCAGAAAAGGACCATGCAGCCCATCCAGTCTGCCTGTCATCACTCCACTTATTAAGACCACCTCCCTCCATTGCCATCCTGCCCCTGTCTGTTAAGCCCATGTGCATATCCCAGGTTCTTTTGGAGTTGTCTACCATATCCACCCCACCACCAGTTTCAGTAGACTGATTCCTACCTTTACTGCCCTCTCGGTAAAGAACCTTCCCTGATGCCCCTCTGAATTTTCCCCTTCCAGTGTGAAGGTATGTCCTCTAAGCAATTATTCTTACTCATTCTGAATATGTGGTCGACCATCACCTTGCTTTTGCCCTTGACATTTTTGAATGTCTCCACCATATTCCCCCTCTCCCCGCACTCCTCAGCTGTGTGCAGGACCAGCTCTCCCAGTCTCTCCTCAACTTTCCCCTATGTTGTCAGTCCTCTATGTTACCAATATCTGATAAATTCTGCTGACTTGCATTACTGAGGAGTATGTGTACTAATTAAACCGTCCAATTCAAAGTCAGGGTAATGTGTCTCATGACACATACATAGTCACATGGATGTGGTTAGTTGTTTTGGAAAGTGAAAAAGGAAATGTGTGCAATCAAAAACATGACATGTGGTTACGCAACTCTACATATTTACATGCCATGTTCTAATCTCATACCTAGATTATGTTAACAAGCTTTTCAATGAACTGGAAAGTGTGGTGAAAGAAAAGAAGACATTTCAGGAATGTACTCCTCCACTCCTGTGTTCATCCTATGATCGTCCCAGCAAGCAGGAAGCCATTCAGAAAAAGTATTCACAATACACTGAGGAATAGATATGCAATAGATGTAATCATTTGCTCAGTGATTGCCCGTGGCAGGAACAGCTACCATGGTACTTGAAAAATAAACTAAATGCAGGTTACTTGTCCTGTATAGGAGATCATCCCTTGTTGCTTCTGACTCAGCTGTCCAATTCCTACAGTCAAATGGCGTTTGCTGACTTGCAGTACTCAGGGGTGTCTCTTACCTTTTAAGTAGGCCATTTGCTATGCAATTTATTTTCAATGTCAGGCCCCACTGACCACACCTTCATTTTGGTTATGCTGGTTATCTGAAACATTTCAGAGTAAACCTCACTCCAGTATGTGAGCTGGCATTATGAGGAAGCGGGCATCCTCTGAAGATGAATTGAGGTTCACTTCAAACCATTTTAGAGAATGGCTGCTTGTAAAGTGAACCCCGGCTAAGGCAACTCAGCAGAAGCTATTTCACAGTTTAAATTCGGCTATTGAGCCAGAAGTACAGTACAAATTTAGGACCCATGTACTGCTGTACCTGCTGAACCTGGATTGCTTGATGTAGTGCACAAGAATGGTACAGGTGGTACTGGTATGTCCATCCCATGTCATGAGTAAATTATGTCAAAATAATCCATTTGTTCTTCTTTCTGGTGGACACATATATGCTGATGTTCAAATAAGTTTAATTAACAGTAAGACACCCTCAACAACAGGGAGTGTTGCACAGTCTGAACACAGTGACATGCAGAACTTTTAATTTGAATTGTGTATACATGTTTACAATACATGTAATCAGTGAATGACATTTTGAAAGCGCCAAGCATAGCACAGATGAGTAAAAAAAAGATAAGCAGGATTGCAACACATAATGTATGTAACATTGACATAAGACATAAACGGTTTCTATGCCTTACCTATTTAACAGCAATGTATAATACTCAAAAACAGCTTCAACACAATGTTCTGAACAATTCAAGAGTTAATGAACAGAACTATTACATAGGTGGAATAATTACTCAAGACCATGTTTTCATATGTAAAGATTAGATATCTGTATATTTTGCTTTAGGAACATTAGTAAACAAAGAAAAGATACACACCTGGGTCCCACTAACTAAACACACATAATGGTGAAGAGACTACTTTCTCAAGTAAATTTGGCTGCTTTCGCCTCCCTAACGTCACTATACATGTGCAACAATGTTGAGTACTGCATTGTGTGACATCTACATGCTTAGTAAATCTGCATGGGATGGCATTAGCCCTATACCACAGATGAGTTACTGCTACACTTATAGTACATTACTCCCTAAACCCTGTATTCTGCTGTTTACCATCTGTTACCTCTCCTCCTCCTGATATTTGCAACTCACCTGACATGGAACACTCTGTATAGAGCTTTAGCTCATATATTTTCAATACTACAAATAAAAATACATTCAGTACCTTGCAGTGCCAATTTAGGTACTTCCATATCTTACTACTAATGTAAAGCTGGATAGGAATCCTACAAACTCACCATCGTTAGGTGCAGGTGGAAAAGCTGGGTACATGTATGTGTCTCCTAATATACCCCAACACCATGTAGCAAGCGGTGATATACCACATGTCTGTATTTTTTGTATGTAGGACCCTCAAAAGAACTTGCATACTGTCATCGCAAATCACTCCAGGCTAATTGTAGACTCCAAACATCTAGACAAACTGAATAGAATCCAGGATGTTGTGTAATGCAGGTGGACCTGGTTTCACTTAGCAGAGATCTCTGCGCAACATTTGCTCTCAGTCACAGTAGTCATTGAGACACATTGAAGACACGTACACCTGCAACATGAAAATACATAGCAGGATAAATACCTTATGCAGATTATGCACAATGCGTATTATCAGTTACCTGATTTAAAGAGACAATGATACAGTAAGGGAGAACCCATTGCACTGCATAACATTATTTAGACAGTTCACCAGCACCACTGAAGACTGAGTTCAGTAGACCAGACATTTCAATTGTATGTTTGAATTACACTGAGCAGCGTCATTAAACTATAATAAACAATACAGCACAAGTGCTTTCTGTGCACACATAACTTGTTGCTAACTGATAATTCACACAGGCCCGGATGTGCAAGCACCAAACCAAGTTGCATCTTCTCAGAACTAGAAAGGGGTCAGAATGCACAAGTGTGGCACAGTAGATATATATAAAATGTGACTTCTCAATGACCAGTGTGGTGCAATATGTGTCATGAATAGGTAACTTTAGAAAAAAGGACATTCTAAAAGACTGCAAAGTCACAAAAAACTATACTAAAATGATGCTAACTAATGAAAAATACTACTTCCACAGATGTGTTTCACCTGTCAGTCATCTGTCTTTCTTCACACAGAATACTTTTTTTTTATCATTGTTTTTCACTACCATCTTCGCTGGCTGGGGCCCCGTCACCTTACCTGCCTGTTCCCCTCCTGCATGAGATCCTCCCAACTGTCTCCCTCAGTCTCTCTTCACCCTTTGACACACCGGTGGAGCAACCTCCAACACTTGCCCCCAGAATGGGGCTGCCTCCTGCTCTTCGGTGCTTGTTTATGGTACTCCACAGGTGGAGGTGACTGGTGAGCTGAGGTCCAAGTAGACAAGGTCCCATGCTCACAGTGTGGGCAGGCAACATCTTCCTTCCAGCCAACAGGAGTTTTCTTATGTTCGAGAGTGGAATTCCCCAGGAGCCAAAATGTGCAATGACGTTCAGTGCCGACTGGGCGCACTCCCTGCACCCTTCCCGCGGACGTCTGGGAACATGGGTCGTTGGTGTGATGCAAAGTGTAGCATGCAGCGCCTCGGCCCCCAACAGCACCAGGCCAGCTCACACTAAATACATTGTGTGATGCTTTACAATGGAATAGAAAGATTCAAAGCTCTGCATTACTATACTAATAGAATGCTCCCCGCCCCCACCACTATCGCACACACACACACACACACACACACACACACACACACACACACACACACACACACACACACACACACTCACACACGCACACAGAGTGGGACCATGGAATACACAAACAGGCCTGAAGTGAAGCCAGACCCTCAATTTTGTCTGCTGCCAGACAAGGAGCAGGAATTTCTCTGGCAAAGTGGTATGGATAGGTAGGGGATTTTTCGTGTTCATCAAAGAAACACCAGCAATTGAAACTCTGAACCATACCTGATTTTTACATTTGCACATGTGTGTAAGGGGGACTTATGAGTGAAAATGCCATTAAATGATTTACTTATTTTATATAATGTAGTCGACTTTTATTTTCAGAGCCTAGTTGGAGTTACTTATATAATTTATTTATTTATTTATTTGAAAATGTTTCATCAGGAAATGTTTCACCATATATGATTAATGGCTGTAGCCATTTTTGTGATGGAAGCTAGGAAATAGGTGGCTAATGAATTCTGTGACTTGCCCTGGTTGGCAGGGACTTGTTTTAGCCAGTGGTGGCTCTCTTTTACTGCAATGGCCAGAACCAAGTCTCAGCCAACCAGGACACAGGAATTTCTTTGCCCATTTCTTATTGGTAGTTTTAGATAGCTTTATCTCAGTTAAGAATCATACATACAAAGTGGGCCATGCTGCCCAGAGGTGCAGAGGAGGTCACAGGGTACAGCAAGTGGTACACTGTCATGACTCATAACCAATACATGCGCCCTGTCCCACTCACATGGGACACCCACATTACTCCTGCAGCATGTCTTGTAGCCACGCACACACAGCACATGTCTATATGATCATCCTACCTCTACACATGCCCCCCCCGAACACAGTGATGCCTATCCCACCAATTCCGTGTTCCCCACATCAACACACTGCCAGGCCCATGCAACCCCTTCAACACACAGCTGGCAGCGCCCCTGGCAAGGCACACCATCCACCCCACACATGCCTATCCCCCACCCACTTATGCACAGCCCTTCCCACATGAATGTGCCTATCTGAAGATGAACTAGACACCCACCCACCCACCCACCATATCAAAGTGGCCACTGCAGCCAGCCCCAAACCATGGTTGCCATTAGATACCACACACCCATGGCTACAGACAATCCCATCCAATACCCTGAACCTTCCAGCTGTGCAGCTCAAGTACCTGCGCACAGTCCTCCACATACCCCTGGCTGCCAACCATCTAACTGACATGCACTGTGCATAGATAAAACAGCCAGCAACTGTGAAGATGTGTGTGTCCAGGTGATCGCAGCTCTTCATACAACAGACATGCTGTATGCAAGTATCACTTTGAATGTAGGTAACCAAAGAGATATCTGAGGAAAAAAGGGCAAAATAATAGTACCAGTCAACATTTCCAATTCTCAGATTTTGTTCTCCATGCTCTGGCTCCACAGGTTCTTGCTCATCTCCAGATTCTGATCCTGATGGCTCAAACTGATATGGTGCAATCCCTATGCTGACATTAGCGGAGTTGAACAGGTCATTGCTGTGGCCCACCATATCTGATAGGGATGTGTCACTTTCCCCATAGGACTCACTCTCATCACTGGAACTGCTATGCACTTTGATGGCATCCATGAAGCTGAAAGAAAATTTCAAAGAACATTGATGGACTGCAACACATCAAAACAATGGCAGACATCCTGTCCTGGGGGGACCACACTGCAAGTCACATCAGGCGTGAGGGACTTAGGGATAGTGGTGGACAGCAAAATGAATAACACAGAGAATTGAAGAGCTGCAGCAAAAGCAAAAAGGATACTGGGCTGCATAACCAGGGGATTACCTTCAGGAGGAGGGAGGTGATCTTCCTCTGTATAATGCCCTGGTTAGGGCTGCATCTGAGTACTATGTGCAGTTCTGGAGACCCCATCTTAAGAGGGACATAGTGCTGCTGGAGAGGGTCCAGAGGAGGTGACCAGGATGATTCAGGGCATGGAAGTAGGACCTATGAGGACAGACTGGATGAACTCAATCTGTATGCATTGGAGGAGAGGAGGGACAGAGAGGACACGATAGAGACTTTCAAGTATGTAAAGGGGATAAGTGGGGCAGAGCCAGGGAAGTGTTCAGGCCCAAGAAGGAGAACTACTAGGGGGCACGAGTGGAAGCTGGAAGGGGGGAAGTATAGGGGGGAGCGCAAGAGACACTTCTTCACAGAGAGAGTGGTGGAACCATGGAATGCACTGCCCAGGAGTCTGGTGGAAGAGACCACAGTGGAAGGATTCAAGAAGGGTTGGGAAAGGTACAGGGGGAAGCTGAGGCCAGGGAGGGCCACCTCTGGGGCTGGGGGGGTGGAGGAGCAAGCTCCCAGTAGGGGGCTAGCTTCAGAGCAGACAACGATAGACCATGGGTCTATTCTGCTGGCTTTTACTACGATACTATGATACATCAAGCATGTAATGATAACTTATTAACAACTTATCAATTACTCATGCAGTTCCTCAAAATACACTTCTGAACTGGAGACCATTTCCAACTCAACAATGGGAACACTATCTGACAACTGTTTCCTTTATAATAACTGTTCTGGTACAGTATCTATTGTTTGAATTTATTAATAGCTACTACTTAACTCTATTACTTTATATTCATTTCCTGCTATCCAGGGCAAATGTACTTAAATAATTTGTTGAAAGTTGAAATTTTTTTGCACTGTAGGATGATTTCATTCATATGGATTCTGCTGAAGCATATCCTCACAATAGCTAATCAGAACATAGCAACACATAAAGAAAAAATAACCCTCTCAAGAGTTCTACTTCCAGGAGACTGTTTCACTTCCTTCATTATGTGGGGGGACAGGGGCAAGTTCTGGTTACTTGATTGCCAGGCATGACTGCAGCTGATGTGTACCAGGAGAAGGATACACTGTTGAATAACTACTTCTGCCCAGGTTTCACAAAGGAGTAGACTGGGATGGGGCAATTGTAGGTGTAGCAGTAACCACAGGGAGGAGTGGATGTCAGTCTATTTCAGGAAGAGGAGGTAATAAAGGAGCTTGAACTTGAAAGTTGACAACTTCATGGGACCAGACAGTGTGCATCCAAGGGTTTTGATGGAATTGAGTGAGTTACATTTATTTAGGATACCATCTCCTCTGACGAGCACACCTGCCTTCCAGTGAGCTTCTAGGCTCCCACCTCTTCTACTTTTGGGTCTCTTTTTTTCCTCCCGCCTTCTTTGACTATGAGTAGGTTACATAATAGGTAAAAGGCTGGAATGGTCTCTCCCCTGCTCGTGAATGTGAGCAAGGGAACAACTCCCTCTCCTTGTTTCCGGAAATGCACGTGGAATTTAAGCCTTGTTACTTCTTTCTTCTTGCTCATAAAGAGACATGTAATGTGATTTTTCCTTGACAGTTGTTGTTCTCTGCCTTCTTATTGGCATCCGTCAAGACCGTACTGCTGGACTCAGTTTATCCATGTAGTACCAATTTCCAACTACATGGATTTTAAAACCGTATTATTCGTCTTTTTTTTATACTAATGTATCATATATTGATGTATCCCTGTAAACACCTGTTCTTGGTTTTACTGAATCTAATAAAAATTTGCTACGATAAAAACATTTACATCTAAGTGTAATATTATGCATCTGGGCAAAACAAATGGAAGAGCTAAGTATTCGCTGGTAGGTAGATCCCAGCAGATAATGGAATAAGAAAAGGGACTAAGGCATCATCATCATGTGGCAAAACCTGAGGGTAGTAAAGATGTGTGGCGAGGCAGTGTCAAGAGTAAGCAGAACACACAGTAGGTTCAGCTACGCCAGGACTATGGGTCCAGTTCTGGATGTCCTACATCAGCAAGGATGAGGAGAAGGTGAAACGAGTTCAGGGAGAGCAACAATGATGGCGAGCGGGCTGCAGTACTTACCATATGAGGCAAAAGTGAATGACCTGGCATGTACTCTCTGGAGCAGAGGAGGGAGAGCGGAGACATGATCAAGACTTTTAAATACTTCAAAGGTATCATTAAGGTGCCTCTGGAGAAACTTTCCCAATTGAAAGGGGGACCACGGGTTGGGGTCATGACTTCCAGATCAAGGTTGCCTAATGAGATGGTGGAGGAGATGATAGTGTGGTGTGGGGATGCAAAGGGGCTTGGGATAAACACAAGATGATATTGGTACGGGGGGGTTGGGGGCTACAGCAAAAGCCTAGTCAAATTCTAGGCACTTAGGGGCAGAATGAGTGAGCCTGGCGGACCTTTTCTGCTGTCCCATTTCTATATATTCCTATGTAAATATGTCCTCACCATTTCATAGACTACTGCCATTCTATTTCAATACGTCCCTCGGATACACATATTGCTGCATTCGAGTGGTTTCACACAGCTGATACTGGCAGAGTCCATCCATTCCAGGCGGGGTTTAAACTTGGGGGGAGGGAAAAGGGAAGGCCCTGGCCTTCTCCCGTAGGGGGGGGGAGGACATAGGACAGGAGCAACAAATAGTGCACATGGTGGTCCAGGTAACAAGGGCACTGGATCATTGCAGGCCAGTGAATGTCCTCTTTCTGGACTTCAGCAGGGCTTTTGACTCTGTGCCACATCATGGGCTACTGGAGAAGCTGGAGAAAGTAGGGGGTGGGGGCGGGCGGACAGGTGGATAAGAAACTGGCTGGCAGTGCGGGTACAGAGGGTGCGAGTAGGTAGAGAGGTCTCATCCTCAAGGTTAGTCACAAAAGGGTACCACAGGGGTCAGTGCTGAGTCCACTCCTGGTTAACACCTATCGTGGGACGTCAGAAGTGGTATCAGGAGCTGGATGAGCCTCTTTGTGGATGACTCAAAGCGGTGGTGGTGGTGGATGGGGTGGAGAAAGTTGGATCTGCAGGAGGACCTGGAGACTCTAGGAGGTGGTCACAAATCTGGAAATGAAAGTTTAATGCTGTGAAACGTAGGGTTCTGCACCTGGGAGCCAAAGTCCGACTCATAAATACACCTTGAGCTAATTATCTAGCAGGCGGAAGGACTATTTTATCTTACATTTCTACAAGAAAATCTAGTTATTCTGCACAAAACTTGCTTTTTCTGACTTGCATAAGTATAAAAAAAGGCACCCCATTTTATAAGCACAAGAAGACACTCCAGGATGTGCATGGAGCAGATTTAACCTCATGCTTTATTACGCCCTAGCCATGCGGATTCTGTTCCATGCACACCTTGTCATGTCTTATTGCTTACAAAACAACTCAGAGCAATGTAGAAGGCAGCACAAGCAAATAAAATGCTGGGGTGTGCATAGCCATGGGATAAACTCAAGGAATAGTGAAGTACTCCTTCTACTGTACAATAGCCGGTTAGACCGCTACTTGAATACTGCGTGCAGTTTTGTGTCCCTACTTAAAGAAGGACATTACGTTACTGGAGAAGGTACAGGAGAGTGATCAGGATGGTACTGGGGCTAGGGAAAGTCCCTATGAGGAGGCGACTGGGGAGCTTAACCTATACTCATTGGAGAGAACAGAGACAGGGGACATGATAGAGGTTTTCAAGTATATCAAAGATTTTAATAGGGTAGGCCTTGACAAGATCCTTCAGCTGAGGGAACCAGGGTCCACCAGGGGACACCCCATGAAGCTGGATGTGGGGGAAGCTGAGGGGGGAAACAAGGAGGTGCTACTTCACTGAGAGAGTGGTGGAGCCCTTGAATGCGCTGCCCAGAGAACCGGTGGTTGCTACTACCATGGAGGAGTTCAAGAAGGGCTGGGATAGGTGCAGGGGGAGGGTATGTCTAGAAGCCCTGCTGGGAAATAGGGGTCCTTGTTGAGAGGGAGGGCTAAATCCAGCACCCTGCATAGGCACTTACCATCTAGCAGACTCGATAGACCATAGGGCCTATTCTGCTGGATTTATAGTGTGTTAGTATGTTAGTACATGGATCCTCCTTGATGTTCCTAAAGTCAGGCTAAAACATCTGGTGACCATGCATTTGGTGAAACAAGACTGACACGGATGAATACTGTCAGCTGCTATAAGGGAGACCATAACATTTGACCTGTTTAAAAGAGGCTGCAGACATGCCTTTCTAATTACACTTTTCCAACAAAAGTGACTGGCCTATTAATTTTCTTAAGTATTTTACATCCACAAAGACTTAGTTATGAACTTATTCTTAAATCTATTTTACAGTATATTGTATTTATATTAACTCTCCTTTCACTGTAAGGCACCAAGACCATCATGGAATGCATACCACATACATAACATTTGCCTTGCATGTGTAATAACATACAATACTTCAAAGCTGATGCAACAAAGCACTACTACTACGGTGCCCCATGTCTATCACATGCATATATGATGCCTATTAGTGTGTTGGGTAACACCCTCTCTGCATATCACCAGTCTTCAGATCCAGCAACATTCCCAGAAAGTTGCCGCACACCCTCACACAATTCTCCTTCCAGCTTCACAACATGCTCCCTCTACAATTAAAAGATTTCTATTGGTACCCCTGGTTGTTACTGATGGAAATGAGGAATAGGTGAGGCACAAGAGCAGCCATCAAGTAAGGCTTATGTGTACACCATGAGTGTGTGTGTGTGGGGGGGGGGTCAATTGCAGGCCACGGCAAGGGGAAAAAACAGAGACCTAGGAGTCTTGCTGGATGTCAACATGAATATTTCAGAGCACAGGGATGCATCACTAGGGGGAATTACCTCAAGGCACAGGAAGGTGATTTTGCCACTGTATAACAGCCTGATTACACCACATCTTGAGCACCGTGTGCAGGTATGAAAACAGCACCTAAGGTGGGGGGACATCCAATTATTGTAGAGGGTTCAGGGGAGCAACCACAATGATCCGGGGCCAGGGGATATAACATATGAGGAATGAGCAGGGGAGATCAACCTGTTCTCTCTGGAGGAGAGGAAGGATGGGGGGACATGATTACGGTCTTCAAATACCTCAGGGGACTATATAAGGTAAGCCGAGATAGAATCTTTCAGCTGAAAAAAGGGGAAATCACAAGAGGACGCAGTTGGAAGATTGAGGGTAGTAGAATTAGGGGAAAGGAGGAGGAGGAGGTACTTCACCAAGAGAGTGGTGGAACCGTGGAATGTGCAGCCTGGGGACTTGGTCCAGGCAGTTATGGTGGAGGGATTCAACAGCGGGTGGGACAGGTATAGGCAAGGGGTGAAGCACAGGCTGGTTTGCCTGGGGGGAGGGGCCGGACTGGGGGGATGGAGTAACAATGGAACAAGACAGATAGAGGGCTATGGTAACCAATCAGGGTGCAGAAACATGAGCAGACTTGATAGACCAATAGGTCTACTCTGCTGGTGTCTCCTACATGTGGTAGTATGGGAACGACTCTGCTGCTACAGTCACAGTGCTCTACAAAACCTGAGCAGCACTTTGCCTCTCTTACAGCACTTTCTCTTCCAATTGCTGTGCCTGCCCATATGTCTTTACCATAACACATTATTTACACTCAGTCACCAACATGGAGGGGTATCAGCTTCTGTCAGCGTTGAATACAACCATACCCCCAACACACACACACACACACACACACACACACACACACTGCAGACCACTGCAACAAGGGCTACTAATGCAGTGTCAAGACTCAACTCAAACTCAGCCTGTAAGCAGACCATGAACAAATGACAAACCAAGCAGTTTAATCTAAACAAATACAGGAAGATGTAAGCACTCCCCCATCCCCTGATCACAAACTAAATACTGCAAAATATTTATTGGATATCAACCGAGAACTGTAACTGCTGGAAACATGTGCAGTGCATGCCTAGCATGCAGTATACCACTCTGAACTCAAACTGTGATGCTTTGCCCTGACAAGAGACAAAAAATTATTTGACTACTTAACAACACTGCGCACACTAGGGATCAGTAAAATGGAACCAAGCAGTTACCTGACTTCAACCATGGTCTGCCTGTCAGAGCAAAAGCTACACTCACAATATATCAGATCATTACAGGCATTGGGGATAAGTACACCACCACTCATTCTAAGCAGCATGACTTGGGGGGGGGGGATAGTGCAACCAATGCCTTTAACCCAACAAAACGCCTTTACACCTTTGTCAGGCTAGATTACTCACTACGCTTTCATGCATAGCTGGTGCTACCATCTCCTCTGATGTAAAACATGTTCTCTTCAGGATCTCCACCCCTCCATGTAACTCCACTTCATACTGCAAATGGGGAAATGATCTGCTGATACCCATAACCAGTGAATGTCTGAATAGACTTTTGTTTTTTGCAGCTGAATTTTTTTCAGGATGGGTTTACATATCAGAGATAATTTTCCTGGGACACAGGGTGCCACGGGTCATGTCAGGTCACAGCATTTGCCCTTCTCCAATCTTCTTTAGTAAGAGACACATTTGCATTACAATGAACTACTTTTTGTGATGATGATGACTTATACTTATGTACCCTACACAAGTAAATGAAATGCTGTCTCAAAAATGATGAATGCCATTGTGCTGCACCAGTTATGGAGACTTTCAGTAGATGACACTTTTTTATTTTTTATTTTATTGAGTTTCTGAATCACAATCCTTTGAGTTGATGACTCTTTGCAAAGGCTCGACGTCAATACAAAATAGACACAGCACTTAAGACAATTTTGTACATAGCTCACTAAGCAGGGCGTCACATTAAGACAATTAATACATGGTTACCTCGTACAGAATAATTTACATTGTTTAGATATGTTTCACTATGGCAGCTATGGATCCTAGGTCATCGAGTTGAAAAGTGACTGGCTACTGTTTCGGTGGGCCCACCCAGGTGTAGGGTCAGAAGTCTACTTCCCGGCGGGTGTGTAGGCCTAGATTTGGGTCATGAGCAACACTTGTTTTCTATCAGAATCAGAAATGTGGGAGGGATGTTTGCAACAGCCACATGACTCCCAGTCAAGGAGCAGTCTCTCAATGCCCATTTTAAATAGGCCAAGGCTAGGAGCCAGAGTGATGGAGGAGGGAAGGTCATTAAGCCAGCAGGGAGCACGGTATTGGAAGGACCGTTGCCCTAGTGAAGTGCTACAGTGGGGGACTAAGAGGGGTGCTATCCCGGTTTCTAGAGTGCTCCTGTGTGGGCGAGGTTCGATAGGAGGGTGAAGGCCCACGGGTGCAAGATCCATAGGATCTTTTGGCTTGGAGGCAGGTGTGGTACCTAGTCTCCCTTCAAAGGTCAGCCAGTTTGCTCGCTTGTAGGATTCGACGTATGAGTTAATCTATCACTGCTTGTGACTAGTCGGCAGGCTTTGTTGAGGGCTAGATTGATGCTGTTTAGGGCTGTGTGTCAGCCATGCCATTATATAATTATCCCATGATTGATCAGAGATAGGACTGAGCTGGTAACTGCCAGCCATAGGGTCTGGGGGTAGGCAGTGTTTGTGTCTGTAGAGAATGCCAAGCCGGGTGTTTACTGAGGAGGAGGTGGTTAATGTATGAAGTTTTAGGTGAGGATGAGTTCAGTGTGATGCCTAGATATTTGAAGTCAGGGACCTGTTCAACACGGATGCCTTGGGAATTTGAGATGGATAGCTAGGCATTCCTGTTGGGCTTTTGGTGGTGAGCAAAGATCATTGATTTAGTTTTGTTGTAGTTTAGTATTAGTCGATGTTCGGAAAACCATGACTCAAGTTATCTGAAGCAATCTTGCAGGGTTGTTTGGAGTGAGTTCATAGAAACATAGAAACATAGAAGTTGATGGCAGATAAGGACCGCAAGGCCCATCCAGTCTGCCTATTTCTTTTTCTGCCTTATAAATGTGCCATCGGCCTTTGCTCTGTCAGTGGCCTATCTATTCATACTTATCTGTATTGCTCCCTTATGCCTATCCCATGCCTGTTTGAAGGCCTGCACTGTATTCATAGCCACCACTTCCTGAGGTAGGCTGTTCCATGCATCTACCACCCTTTCTGTGAAAAAGAATTTCCTCATATTCCCCTTAATTGGCCTCCCTCTAATCTCATGCTGTGTCTTCTTGTCCTGCTATTTTTCTTATATTTAAACATGTTAGACTCTTTCACCTTGTTAATGCCCTTAAGGTGTTTGAATGTCTTGATCATATCACCTCTCTCCCCCTCCTTTGCTCAAGGGTATACATATTGAGCTCCGTTAATCTGTCCTCATATGTCTTCTGATGCAGTCCTTGCACCATTTTGGTTGTCCTTCTCTGGACTGCCTCAATTTGGTTAATGTTCTTGTGAAGCTGTGGCCTCCAGTACTACTTGCAGTACTCCAGATGGGGCCTAACCAGTGTCTTGTAAAGAGGGATTATTACTTCCCTCTTATGACTTGTGATACCCCTACTAATACACCCTAACATCCCCCTAGCCTTACCTACTGCTTTAGAGGTCTGCTTGGATGATTTCAGGTCATCAGTGATGATGATGCCCAAGTCTCTTTCTTCCTTTGTGACTGCCAACAACTCCCCTCCCAGCCTTTAGGTGGTTTCAGGGTTTATCTTCCCTATGTACATGATCTTGCACTTCTTTGCATTAAATCCCAGTTGCCACTCTTCTGACCATTTTGCTAGTTTATCCAGATCTCTTCTCATTCTGCCCACCCCATCTGGATCATCTATGCTGTTGCAGATATTGGTGTCATCTGCAAACAGACAAGTCTTACCCTCTAGTCCATCTGCAATGTCACTAATGAAGATATTGAAGAGGACTGGCCCCAGGATTGATCCCTGAGGTACCACACTTGTGACTTGCATTTCTTCTGACTGTATACCATTTACCACCACTCTCTGTTTTCTGCCCATCAACCAGTTTGCCACCCAGTTGACCAACTTTTGACCCACCCCGAGCCTACCCAGCTTACTTATCAATCTTCTATGTGGAACAGTGTCAAAAGCTTTGTTGAAGTTAGGTAGGCGACATCAACTGTTCTCCCCTTGGTCCACCACTCTGGTTACCCAGTCAAAGAAATCTATGAGATTAGTTTGACAGGACCTTCCTTTGTAAACCCATGCTGTCTTGGATCCTGTGCCCTATGAATTCCAGGTGTTGCACTATCCTTTCCTTAAGGAGTGCCTTCATAATCTTGCTCACTACTGAGGCAAGACTGACTGGTCTGTAGTTCCCCTACCTCCTCCCTGCTACCAATCTTGTGGAGCAGGATCACATGAGCCCTTCTCCAGTCTTCTGGGACCTGTCCTGTGCTCAGAGACTCACTAAACAGTTCTGCTAATGGCTCTGCTAGTTCCACCCTTAGCTCCTTAAGTACCCTGGGATGTATGCCATCAGGTCCCATTGCCTTGTCCACCCTGAGCTTAGCGAGTTCTTGTAGGACCCTTTCTTTTGTGAAGGGAGTAGTGCTCACCTCCCTCCCCCATGTCCATGGTACTGAGTTGTGGGCCCTGCCCTACCTTCTCTTCAGTAAATACCGAGCAAAAGTATCTATTTAGGATAGATGCTTTTACAGGGTCCTCCTCCTCACATGCCCCCTTTTCTCCTTTGAGCTTAGCAATACCCCCTCTGGACTTTCTCCTTTCACTAATGTATCTATAGAAAGTCTTGTCACCTTCTTTTACTGTTCATTCTAGTGTTTTCTCAGTTTGGGACTTTGCCTGCCTTACTGCCTTCCCAGCTTCCCTTAGGGCAGTTTGGTATGCCTCCCTATCTTCATCCCGCTGTGTTCCCTTATATTTCCTGAAGGCCAGCCTTTTGGCTCTGATCTTTTCTGCTACTGTATTTGAGAACCAAAGTGGTTTCCTTCTTCTTTTGCACTTCCTTTTCTGTCTAACACAATGGGATGTTGCTCAAGTATTGTATCCTTAATGCTTGCCCACTTTGCCTGTACCCCCTTCCCTCTTTTTGCCTGGGCTTGCTTAACTTTGTTGGCCATCTTATCAAAGTCAGCTCCTCTGAATTCACATATTTTTGCCTTGGAATGGGATGATTTAGAGGTAGTGGCCAAATTGAATATACCATGTGATGGTCACTGGCCCCCAGGTGACCTTCTACCTGGAGATCTGTGATCCCTTCCCTGTTAGTCAGTACTAGATTTAGGATAGCCCTGTCTCTTGTGGGTTGTTGTACCAGTTGTTTGAGTCCCTCCCCCTGCAGGGAATCCACCATGTGTCTGGTTCTGGCAGATGTTTCTGCTGGTATTGGCCAATCTGTATCTGACATGTTGAAGTCTCCCATTATCAGAACCTCACCTTTAGCTGTCATGTTTTGTATATCTTCTAACAGTGATGTGTCTATGTCCTTCCCCTGGTCTGAGGGCCTGTAGACAACCCCAGTTCTTATGGCTGTCCCATTTCATGTTTCCAGGGTCATCCACAGTTCTTCTGGCTCCTTCTAAGTATTCTGAATTTCTGTAGCTTTGATATTTTCATTGACATACAGGGCCACTTCACCCCCCTTTTTGCACCTCGGTCTCTTCTGAACAGTACATAGCCGGGTATGGAGTCTCACGAAGTATGGTTACTGGTAAACCATGTTCTCACTAATTGCTGCTATGTCCAGTTTAGCCTCTGACATTTATTGCCTGCAGGTCTGGGATCGTGTTCCCAGGGTGTGAGCATTTGTGTACATGATTTTCCATTGGCTAGATTTCAGTGTGTTAGTTGTTGGGTGAGGTTTGGCATTTCCCCTGTGCGTCGTATGGGGAGACAGACCTTTGTTCTTACCTGGTGATGCAAATGAACTGCAAACATGCTGAATCCCTGTTTGACCACTAGCTGAGGGGGGAGGGGTGTTCTTCACATTCGAAGTATGGGGTGCTGCACCCCCTTCCCATTTGCTAGTTTAAATATTCTGCAAAGATGTCAAACTTCTGCCGCAATGCACTGACTCCCTCCTTAGTCAGATGCAGTCCATCAAATTTAAAGAACTTTCGCTCCCAGAACTGTTGCCAGTTCCCTACAAATCGGTGTCCTTTTTCCTAGCACCAGCTCTTGAGCTACATGTTTAGCTCCCCTATCTCCCCTTCTCTGACCTTGCGTCCATCTGCCCCCCTTTCCCAGACTGACAGGATCTCAGAGAAGGAGATACCAGACAAAATGGATGATAGTTTGTCACCCAGCCTGGTCAGGTGTTCCTTGGTCTCCACAACTGACTGGCTGGTGAGATCCTTAGTCCCTATGTGTACCAGGACGTCAATGTTTTCTCCTGCTTTGTGAACAATTTTAGCAATGCGGTTAGTGTCTCTCCACGCTGATATACCTGGAAGACATCTGACCATTATCCCTGGCTGGAGATGGGTATCAACTCCCTGAATCATGGAGTCTCCTATGATCAGGAGTTTTTTTGATTTCCTTTTTGCTTTTTTTGTTTTGGTTCCTGATTTGGGCGAGTTTTGTTGTGCTAGCGCCTGTGCTGCAGTGTCCTGCTGTGCAGTGTCCTCTGCCCCTTTGTTTGATTTCAGAGATAGAGGCAGATACCTGTTTGTAGTGTTTATATGTTTTTTGGAGGTAATATGTTGGAGAGCACAGGTGATGGGGGCACTCGATTTGCCCTCTAAACACCTGCCAGCCTCCTGGACCAACTACCCTCTGCGGTCGAGGTTCTTCTGTTGGATGTTGGGGAAATGGCGGTGGTTCTTATAATATTTTTCCTCTTGCATATGAAATTTGAGGTGCAATCTCTGTCTATGCTGCCCAGAGCTGAGCCCTAAGATCTCCAGTGTCCCAGCATGTATGACAGTGTCCTAAATCCTGTAAGACTGTCCTTCTGAAAAGTGTTCCACAGTATCTGCAGTTAATGATAGCCATTCCAGATAAGTTGATGGGTTTATAACCTGGTCAGAGTAATTAGAAGGAGGAAAATGCAAGTAATGATTTGATTTTGTGTTCTGTTTTTGTATAACTTGTTATAACAAGTTAAATTACTAGTGCCCCTGTAAATGAGCTCACCTTGTGGATGCCCCACTGATCCACCCCTTCCTGCTTTGCCACAGGAAATGTCACAACTGTGGTACCCTATAAAAGGAGTGTAGTGTGGGGTGGTTGGGGATGGGGGTGGGTGGTTGGGCCCATCCCCTGCTGAAAAAGATCAACCATGGATGAAAGAACAAGGAGGTAAGAGCAGAAACAATCAGTCAACAACAAATGCAGTAACCCTGAAAGCTTGTCCTAATGTTAGATAAAACTGTAAAACCTGTAAAGCACCACCTGTAATAATTTCAGAGAGATATACCCTGTAAACACTTTGCTATATAGAGAAAAAAAAGCAGTAACAGAAGATATACCTTGCAAAAGACAATTTGAATCAGAAGATTACAGCAGTAATCTGTTAGCACATATAAAGGCACACCTTGTAATAATGTAAGTTTGGATTTGTATTTTTCCAATACACTAAGGCATCGTCTGTATATAGCAACAGTTTTACCACTGCAGGCCTTAGGAAGGGTGTTCAGAAAGAGGGTGAAGAGTAGTGAGCCTAAAAATTGACCCTTGAGGGAAACCTGCAAGAACTGGTAGATTGGTGGACAGGGTGGTGTTGATTTTGACTTGTTGTGTTTGGTCAGTAAGATAGTTTTTAAACCATGAGATTGCTTCATGGGTGAGATGGAGGGAGGGGAGAGAGAGTGGATAAGCAGAGCATGACTGACGGTGTCAAATGCTTTGGTCAGGTCAACATAGATAGCTCCTGCTATTGACCCCTGTTCCAGCGCCTCATGTATGTAAGATGTAAATTCGAGAAGAGCAGTGGTTGTGCAATGCCCTGCTCTGAACCTGTGCTGTTGTGGGCAAAGCATATTGTAGTTGGTCAGGTATTGATGAGCTGGTCTGACACGATTCTTTCAAGGGCTTTCGATGGGGGATAGTGATAGGCCTATAATTACCAGGGTGGTCGGATCACCCTTTTAGGATTGGTGTGATTATTCCACTTTTCATAGCTTAGGGAGCAGTTTAGTATTTTGGTGAGGTGAGGGAGGGTCTCCTCAAGAGTTAGACAGAGAATTTTAAGGTCAAGGGAGTCACTGCTGTACCTCGAGTTGCGCAAGGCTTTGGTTAGGTAGTGTTTAGCTTTGTTACAGGAGATGATTCTCAGCTGGAAGGATGGGAGGATAGTAGTGGGGGAGATATTGGATGTGCCTTTGGGGATCGGGTCAAAGAAGTTTGGGGTAGGATGTGGCTGAGATCGGAGAATCAGTTGTTCAATACATTGGATATAGTGGTAGGGTCTTGGGAGAGAGCTCCATGGTCAAGTATTTGCATAGGGGTTGGGGAGACAATTTTCCCACAAAGCTCCTTGACATTGTGCCAGAAGTTGTTCCCAGAGCCCCAAGTGGTGGTGAGAGCTTGCTTATAGTAGTTTGACTTGGCTAGCTGAATAGCTAGCCCAAGTGCATTTGTTTCTTGCCTCTCTATAGAGTTGTTTGTCATGAGGATGTTGGGAGTTCAGTGCCCTGTGCCAAAGGTTGTCTCTGTGGCACATCTGTTCAAGTAGGGCCTGCAAGATCCAAGGAGTGTCCCTGTTTTTAATAACCTGTTTTGTGAAAGGGGCAAATATTTCACGGGCAGTGTTTTTTTTTTGCAGTTAGATTTTTTATTTTGTTATAGAGAAAGGGCATATATCACAGTGCATATATAAGCATTACATTTCAGTCAGATTTACATACTGTAGCACAGTAAAGTATTCACAGTGCATTTACAATACATTAGAAGGGAGTGGACTAAATCACGGTCATGAACTGGGACTGGGTTGTTATAAGGTGGGGTTCTGGGGGGGGGCTCATTCCCCATACCGGTTATCAAAAGATGGGCAGGAAGAAGTAAGACTGGGGTCACTCAAGGTGGCTTTAACATATTTTTACCCAAGGGGTTTACGAGATGTGGGGGTACATTCTGAAGGTACTGCATAATGGGTACCATTTATCCAAGAAGACATGCAGGGTTGCTGTAGCCAAGTGGGTCATCTTGTAGAAACTGGCCAAATTAGCCATGGCTATTAACCAAGTTGTAAGAGAGGATACATCACTAGTTCTCCATTTACAAAGAAGCAACCATTTAGCTTCCACTGAGGCTTGTATAAGCCATGTCAAGTGGGGGCTAGATGGTCTGAATTCAGTGGGCGGGAGTCCCAGGATCCAAAAACTAGGGGAGATAGGAACCTTTAGTCCCAATACATTGGAACAACATGTAAGTATTTCCGACCAGAAAGGATGGATGGGGTCACATTTCCACAATATATGGAAGGAGTCTGCTCCAGTCGCATTACATCTCCAGCACCTATCGTTCATAAGTAAATTAATTTTCTTTAGTACTACTGGAGCAAGTACCAGAGGTGTCTTATCTTATTTGGATAAAAAGCTTAGGCTCCCCACTGACTTTTTGCTATTAACCAGCCTCTTTTCCTGGCATCTTCACTGAAGGGAAGGCTTAACATATCTGCCACCTAGTTTTGGCAGGTAGGGATGGGTCTGTTCAAGGCACCCCTCATATACCTAAATATGGCCTGCCAAGGCCTATCTGTGATTGTAGCCAGCCATCTAAAGGCAGTTTGTTTTGTTTGGCTTGCCATTACCTTGGCACATCACAAGACATGCACCCTTTTTCAACCAGGTTGAATAAACATGTCTCATTTAAAGATATCTCCAAACATCACTAGTACCTAAATTAAACTTCTCTTTCAGATTGGTAAAACTATCTATGGTATGGCCATCCTCCATTAGTGTATCTTGTAGAGTGTTGATCTGCTTCCCCTTCCAGCACTTCCAGTAAAGGGGTTTATGATCAATGGTCCAACCCGGGTTGTTCCATAGGGGGAGGTGTTTCCCCAGATTCAAACAGGATTTACTTATGGCCCCCAATTGATACCAAGCCTGTGAGCTGCTTTTATTGTGAGCCAAAAATGAAAATTAGAGGGGAGGGGCTTACCCAAATATCCAACCAGATGGGTCCCTTGCACGGCCATCCTCTCTATTGCTTCCCATGCTGGTAAGTCAGAGTTATTTCTTCAAAGCAGTCTGCATGTGGCTGTGGCTGAAAACACATATGTGTAGTGTTGAAAGTGCAGGAGACACCACCCACCCCTGCTCCATGGAACACGAAGTTTGGCTCTACTATACCTTGGGGTTTTGTTTTCCCACATGAAAGCCCATATTATACTATCCAGTAACTGAAACCATTTCTTGGGGATCTCAGTTGGAAGTTGGGATAGTATGTAAAACACCCTTGGTGCAATCATCATTTTAATTGCTGCTACTTTCCCGGGGAGAGAGAGGTTTAACTGTTTCCACCTTTGAGTTTCTGCCTTGAGGCTATCAATTAGTGGGAGAGGTTATTCCAGAAGGAGAGAGATACACTGGCATTTACCCTACGCCTAGATACTTAATACCCACCCTGGCCCTAACCAATCCACTAATGGATAGCCTCAGACGATGTACCTTGTATTGCCTAATTAGTAGCCCGTAATGATCATACTGGTGTACCATTTTCTTGCAGTGCTTCAAGCTCATCACATGATACAAATGAGCATGACAGATACTACATTGTTCGGAATCATGCCTACTGCAGCTCTTTACATTCTGTATCTACTGCTTTATGCCTCATACAGTTGCTGAAATAGTCAAGCTGTTTGGAACCATGGTAATTGTGAAATAGATTTGTCAAACCTGCAGGTAATGTTACTGGTTTTGAAGAGAAAGACATATTTCTGATTACTCTCGTTTACCTGTTTTCACAGTGTTTTGTGGTACAATATGTAATTGCAGTAAAGCAGTGCAGACAAAAGGTAATGCTGGGATTTACTTTGTTCTGATGTGGCCTCATTTCCTAAGCACAACAGGCATGTTTTGCTCACAGCATAATCCACACCCTGTGGAAGTATTCTTCACAGGGTGGTAGTGAGGGTGAACCAGGGGAGGACACTGTGCAGTTGGGGAGCACCACAGAGGAAAAGGACCTAGAAGTAATCATAACAGGAAGCATGAACAACTCAGCACAGTGCAGGAAGATGGGAGCACTGGCCAAAAATGTTGTGATTCGAGGGAGGAGGTTTAGGAGGTAGGTAAGGAGACACTTTTCACGTGGTGTTTCTAACATTTCCAAACATGACATGCTGTTCAGTTGCTTGCAGAAAACCACTTCTGACATTGCCTCCCTCTGTATGCTAGGTAAGTTTACAAATGGAGAGGACAGAACATGTCAGCTGGACTTCCTAACTTTAAGCTATGTTTATCTGCTGCTATTTTATTAGCTGGTGAAGTCCCTTCCAAAGTGCTCAGAGTAATGACATTTTCCAATATAGCCACCATCAGCAAGTCTTCCTTCTTCAAACACCAACGAAAATATCTACATACTACAGTAATGAATGTCTGGTGACATGAGCAGGATTTGCTTAAAATGAAATGTCTCAGAGAAAGCCAATGCTGCTAGCAGGGATGCAAAGTGTGACAGTCCTGGCTTCAGCACCAAATAGGAAGTTACACCATGATGGATATATGCAATAGTAACGTTCTCCATATAGAACTCCTCCAGGTTAGTGAAAAGTTTATTTTAGCATTCCCTGTGGTGGAAGTGTACCTGTGGTAAGTGAGAAGATGCTAACGGTACATTGATTAAGCAATAAACCATGAGAGGGTGTGGGTTATGAGGGGATTTACCATTGCTGGTGTTGTTTGCGCCCGAGTGGTTTAGTCTCAGTTAGCCATGGTAAATTCCTCTATAACCCACACCCTGTCATGATTTATTGTGATTAAAACTGTGCCCCTTTTTTTGAGCTTGACTGTAGTTCTGAAACCACAATCTCCAGCACGACAGGAGATCCCCATTGTGCGCCCTGTTCACCACCCTTTGACTCCTATCTGCCAACCAGTTCTCCACCCATCTTGCCAGTTTGGTCCTTACCGGATAGCTACCCATAGTTTGTCTGCATCCCTTGTATCCCCTAATCATTTCAATGCCTCCCTCACCAGCATTCTTAATTTGCCAAGTTTGCCAGTCAAAGTTCAGCACCATTGTGCTGGTTTAATTCCATCCTCTCCTTCCTCACCTTGAACCATACAGTCATGTGGACTGTTTTCATAGTTTTCCCATATCACCACCTCCTCAACATTCTATCCATTTGTTAAGACCACATCTAGCATATTGTCCCCGATAGGCTCTGTGACCAGTTGTTTGAGGAACACCTTTAGTCTGTCCATTATCTCCCTACTTCTTAAAGAAGCTTCCTCGGGATGGTCTAGTTCACATCTGATAAGTGTGAGGTTGTCTATCAGTAGTGTGCCATCTGATAGCCATATTTTCAATATGCTGCAGCTTCGTCCTGTCCTGATCTTCTTCCTACGATGGTGGTCTAGATGAATGCTGTGAGAAGTCAATGTAGGCATCGCTTCAAGAAATAAGAATATTATTGTATTAATTTCAAAATGAAATGCATAAGTGTGTGTGTGTGTGAATTTCACTATTACTGGAACAGTACAGTGCAAACACTAACCAATGTTGCTTCCAATAACAAAGTGGAAAACCCCAGGTGTGTACATACAGTTGTTTTTTCAATACTTAGATTTAGAACATGTAAGCAATAATATCTGACAGGGTGGGCAGTATTGTGCTATACCAGATCACCCAGGGGCATAATGAGTCTGTCAATCAGAGATCAGAAATTTCCTAGACCATTTTCTAATTCGTAACAGTATGTTTGCAAAACATGGCAACTGAGAGCAGCTCAACAGACATTCAATGGTGCACAGCACCTTAGAATGACTTATTCAAATATAGAAATGCATCTCCCATTGCATATATGGCAGTGCATTCATATTTTCATGTCTCTACTAAGGGTCTGGGTCAAGGTGTTGGGGGGGAGAGTAGGAAGTTATGCAATGAGGGGTTAGGCACAGTAGCTTTCTCTGAAGTTCTACCACTGCCACAAGCAAGTTCAGACAAGAAATGCAGAATCATGGAGTTCACAAGTGGCTGAGAAAATGGTGTGAGACCTTGGGGTATGGCTTGATGGGAGAGTGGGGTAGCACATGGCAGAACCCTCATCTATATGCAGGGGACAGGATACATTTCAGTAAGAAGTGTTCGGGGGTGTTAAAGCAGAGATTGACAAGGGTCATCAAACTACTAAAGGCAGTGCAATGAAGAACAATAAAGATGATCCTGGGGTTGGGGGATAGACCGTACGAGGAAAGACTAAGACAAATCAACATGTAGACCCTGGAGGATAAAAGAGAGAGAGGGGACATGATCGAGACCTTCAAGTCCATGAAGGGGATGAACAGAGTAGGCTCAAGGGGTGAGTTCACTCTCTGGAGTGAAAGAGATCCCAGAGGGCACTCCCTGAATTTGAAGAGGGGCAGATTCAGAAGGTAAATGAGGAATGTAGTGCCTCAGGTACTCGTATCCTGGCAGACTGTGGGGAACATCAAGAGGAGAGGGACATATTCAAGGAGAAAATACAGACCGGAGGTGTCAGGGTTGGGGAAGGAGGAGGTGGAGGGTGGGAGGCAGCTGCAGTCAAATGGACTGATGTGCTGAACACTCCAGCAAACTAGATAGACCATAAAGCCTGTATCTGATGGCAATTACATATGTTCATATGTCTGACATGCTGTGTTTTCTCTTAGCTCCTGCACACTACAGTGAATACTGTTATTCTGTCACCTTGCAGTCACTAACAATGTTGTACGATACTTCTGTATTCCAAAGGATCTAAGGCATCTAACAAACTGAGAAAAGAACTAGTGAGGGATATAAGGAAACTTTCTCCATATGGGCAGACTTCTTCTGTGGAGGCTTTTTTTTTTTTTCTTTAGTTGTTTAACAAGGAGTAGCACACTAAGCTGAAAGCTTTTTTTACAGGTGTGGCCTGGGAGCACAGAGAAGTTAAGTGACTTGCTCAGAGTCACACAGTATGCAAGTGGAAGCTGTAGGATTCAAACCCAGGTCTGGTCTGCTGGATGTCACCAGATTTGTAGCTCAGAGCCTTAAACCACTGCACTATAGGGCCATCCCTTCTGTCATAAAACACTTTCCATTCTGTAGTCAATTACTTTGCTCCAAAACCATATCATTTTCTTACACAGGAATGAAAAGCAGGTATTTCCCATTGCATAATTTCTTTGCAATTTTAATTGATAGAGTAAATGCTACTTGACTAATCTACAGATATAACGAGTTAGGTGGACGACTGTGCTTGCCTTACTTGAACACATGAAATATGTATACAGTAAGGCATCACGGGGTGAGCGTCAGACAGTTGTAATGCACAACTAGGGGGTGTAGTAAGGCACTAGGCCCAGACCGAGTGTGTTGAGTATGCTAGCTGTGTGTTACAGCTGTTTAATCCACATCCCTGTAATGGCTTATTTTGCTTCTACAATGGGTCTGTGCATTCTAAATGCAATTTCTAGATGTAGACATGAGTTAAAACAATTACTTAGTTCTCCTACTGTTCCTCATTGTATGTGTACTCACCCCTTTGTCTTCCCTTCAGTATGGTGTTTCCAAGTATTACCAGTGTGTCAGCACCCATCTCCTCCTCACTCTCTGCTATGGCCCACCCTTTCAGGACTCCAGTATATTGTCTTCCACTGTAGGTCCCTTCCCCGATAGCCTCACATCCTCTATGAAATGCAGCTTCCTTTCTCCCCTATGTGTGCCCTCTTACAAGTGACACATGAAGCAATTATTAACATGAAGAACTGCCTTTCAAGGAACATGGTCAGTGCATGAATCATCACATTGCCATCCATAGGGTGTTTGCATAGGGCATACCTTTGTGCTGCATAACTCCATTCCATTGCAGAGCTCAAAGAACCTCACTGTCATAGCATATACAACAGTGATGCCATTGGACCAATAAAGATGCTGTAGAATCTGAGACATTTTCTGGTCAAACAAAAAAACATTTTAATTGTATGCTGAGCACTTAATGTTCATCAAGTCATTAACCCTTATGACAAAATTAATTTCAGACTTCTGCTCGCTGTTCTTCATTACAGCGAGAATGCTGCAAGGGACCAATATAAAAATCAAAAAGGGGTGAATGTCTTCAACATCATGTACCCCAAATTCAAACATGGAGGACACACAGTAAAGAAAGCCAGTTCCAAATGCAGTTATGGTAAGAAACAAGATACAGTAAGAAATTGCAAAGGAGGCATTGTGCAACCAAAAACTGCACAGTAACCATAGCGATTTCACCACAAACAACCAGTGATTATATGGTAGTAAACAACTTGTGCAGATTCACAGTAAATAAAAATTGGGGGGGGGTGAGTAAGAGATACAGGTCTTCAGCATTGCTGGTCTGTGCAGTATACTAACGTACTGTACTGCCTTCAACAGTATTGAATGTTTTGACATCCAAGCAACATCATTGATGGTACTGTGCACAAAACACAGATTTATCTGCATGAGAAAAAGTAACATATGCTAAGCTTGGAATGCTGCCACATAGTTTCTGTACTCTTTATCCAGTTCATCTGGAAGTTGTTGTTTTTTAAAATGAATTTGCAGAAACATCTGTGACTCAGTGTGACACATAAAGCAAAAATGTTACAAGTTCTACTCTCCATTGTCTGCACTATCAGGTTTCATGTGATTTTCACAATAAAAGACTGAGTATGAGTAGCCATTCACAACTAGAATATTCAGGTATCTCGATATTCACTTGATAATGGAGTACCTATTGAGATATGCTCTCAATGTTATCTGTTACCAAGGAAACCTCTTGATACAAGAATATCCTTGTTGTGTATGACTGCTCATACACAATCATAGAATCATAGGAATTGTTGGCAGAAAAGGACCATGCAGCCCATCCAGTCTGCCTGTCATCACTCCACTTATTAAGACCACCTCCCTCCATTGCCATCCTGCCCCCTGTCTGTTAAGCCCATGTGCATATCCCAGGTTCTTTTGGAGTTGTCTACCATATCCACCCCACCACCAGTTTCAGTAGACTGATTCCTACCTTTACTGCCCTCTCGGTAAAGAACCTTCCCCTGATGTCCCCTCTGAATTTTTCCCCTTCCAGTGTGAAGGTATGTCCTCTAGCGCAATTATTCTTACTCATTCTGAATATGTGGTCGACCATCACCTTGCTTTTGCCCTTGACATTTTTGAATGTCTCCACCATATTCCCCCTCTCCCCGCACTCCTCAGCTGTGTGCAGGACCAGCTCTCCCAGTCTCTCCTCAACTTTCCCCTATGTTGTCAGTCCTCTATGTTACCAATATCTGATAAATTCTGCTGACTTGCATTACTGAGGGAGTATGTGTACTAATTAAACACGTCCAATTCAAAGTCAGGGTAATGTGTCTCATGACACAATACATGAGTCACATGGATGTGGTTAGTTGTTTTGGAAAGTGAAAAGGAAATGTGTGCAATCAAAAACATGACATGTGGTTACGCAGCTCTACATATTTACATGCAAGTTCCATTCTCATACCTAGATTATGTTAACAAGCTTTTCAATGAACTGCAAGCGTGGTGAAAGAAAAGAAGACATTTCAGGAATGTATTCCTCCACCAGTGTTCATCCTATGATGTCCCAACAAGCATTCGAAAAGTATTCCAATACACTGAGGAATAGATATGCAATAGATGTAATCATTTGCTCAGTGATTGCCATGGCAGGAACAGCTACCATGGTACTTGAAAAATAAACTAAATGCAGGTTACTTGTCCTGTATAGGAGATCATCCTTGTTGCTTCTGACTCAGCTGTCCAATTCCTACAGTCAAATGGCGTTTGCTGACTTGCAGTACTCAGGGTGTCTCTTACCTTTAAGTAGGCCATTTGACTATGCAATTTATTTTCAATGTCAGGCCCCACTACCACCTTCATTTTGGTTATGCTGGTTATCTGAAACATTTCAGAGTAAACCTCACTCCAGTATGTGAGCTGGCATTATGAGGAAGCGGGCATCCTCTGAAGATGAATTGAGGTTCACTTCAAACCATTTTAGAGAATGGCTGCTTGTAAAGTGAACCCCAGCTAAGGCAACTCAGCAGAAGCTGTTTCACAGTTTAAATTTGGCTATTGAGCCAGAGTACAGTACAAATTTAGGACCCATGTACTGCTGTACCTGCTGAACCTGGATTGCTTGATGTAGTGCACAAGAATGGTACAGGTGGTACTGGTATGTCATCCCATGTCATGAGTAAATTATGTCAAAATAATCCATTTGTTCTTCTTTCTGGTGGACACATATATGCTGATGTTCAAATAAGTTTAATTAACAGTAAGACACCCTCAACAACAGGGAGTGTTGCACAGTCTGAACACAGTGACATGCAGAACTTTTAATTTGAATTGTGTATACATGTTTACAATACATGTAATCAGTGAATGACATTTTGAGAAAGCGCAAGCATAGCACAGATGAGTAAAAAAAAAGATAAGCAGGATTGCAACACATAATGTATGTAACATTGACATAAGACATAAACGGTTTCTATGCCTTACCTATTTAACAGCAATGTATAATACTCAAAAACAGCTTCAACACAATGTTCTGAACAATTCAAGAGTTAATGAACAGAACTATTACATAGGTGGAATAATTACTCAAGACCATGTTTTCATATGTAAAGATTAGATATCTGTATATTTTGCTTTAGGAACATTAGTAAACAAAGAAAAGTTATACACACCCTGGGTCCCACTAACTAAACACACATAATGGTGCAAGAAGACTACTTTCTCAAGTAAATTTGGCTGCTCGCCTCCTAACGTCACTATACATGTGCAACAATGTTGAGTACTGCATTGTGTGACATCTACATGCTTAGTAAATCTGCATGGGATGGCATTAGCCCTATACCACAGATAGGTTACTGCTACACTTATAGTACATTACTCCCCTAAACCCTGTATTCTGCTGTTTACCATCTGTTACCCTCTCCTCCTCCTGATATTTGCAACTCACCTGACATGGAACCTCTGTATAGAGCTTTAGCTCCATATGTTTTTTTCCAATACTACAAATAAAAATACATTCAGTACCTTGCAGTGCCAATTTAGGTACTTCCATATCTTACTACTAATGTAAAGCTGGATAAGGGAATCCTACAAACTCACCATCGTTAGGTGCAGGTGGAAAAGCTGGGTACATGTATGTGTCTCCCTAATATACCCCAGCACCATGTAGCAAAGCGGTGATATACCACATGTCTGTATTTTTTGTATGTAGGACCCTCAAAAGAACTTGCATACTGTCATCTCAAATCACTCCAGGCTAATTGTAGACTCCAAACATCTAGACAAACTGAATAGAATCCAGGATGTTGTGTAATGCAGGTGGACCTGGTTTCACTTAGCAGAGATCTCTGCGCAACATTTGCTCTCAGTCACAGTAGTCATTGGCACATTGAGACACACGTACACCTGCAACATGAAAATACATAGCAGGATAAATACCTTATGCAGATTATGCTAATCGTATTATCAGTTACCTGATTTAAAGAGACAATGATACAGTAAGGAGAACCCATTGCACTGCATAACATTATTTAGACAGTTCACCAGCACCACTGAAGACTGAGTTCAGTAGACCAGACATTTCAATTGTATGTTTGAATTACACTGAACAGCGTCATTAAACTATAATAAACAATACAGCACAAGTGCTTTCTGTGCACACATAACTTGTTGCTAACTGATAATTCACACAGGCCCGGATGTGCAAGCACCAAACCAAGTTGCATCTTCTCAGAACTAGAAAGGGGTCAGAATGCACAAGTGTGGCACAGTAGATATATATAAATGTGACTTCTCAATGACCAGTGTGGTGCAATATGTGTCATGAATAGGTAACTTTAGAAAAAGGACATTCTAAAAGACTGCAAAGTCACAAAAACTATACTAAAATGATGCTAACTAATGAAAAATACTACTTCCACAGATGTGTTTCACCTGTCAGTCATCTGTCTTTCTTCACACAGAATACTTTTTTTTATCATTGTTTTTCACTACCATCTTACGCTGGCTGGGGCCCGCCACCTTACCTGCCTGTCCCTCCTGCATGAGATCCTCCCAACTGTCTCCCCTGTCTCTCTTCACCCTTTGACACACCGGTGGAGCAACCTCCAACACTTGCCCCCAGAATGGGGCTGCCTCCTGCTCTTCGGTGCTTGTTTATGGTACTCCACAGGTGGAGGTGACTGGTGAGCTGAGGTCCAAGTAGACAAGGTCCCATGCTCACAGTGTGGGCAGGCAACATCTTCCTTCCAGCCAACAGGAGTTTTCTTATGTTCGAGAGTGTGAATTCCCCAGGAGCCAAAATGTGCAATGACGTTCAGTGCGACTGGGCGCACTCCTGCACCCTTCCCGCGGACGTCTGGGAACATGGGTCGTTGGTGTGATGCAAAGTGTAGCATGCAGCGCCTCGTCCCCCAACAGCACCAGGCCAGCTCACACTAAATACATTGTGTGATGCTTTACAATGGAATAGAAAGATTCAAAGCTCTGCATTACTATACTAATAGAATGCTCCCCGCCCCCACCACTATCGCACACACACACACACACACACACACACACACACACACACACACACACACACACACACACTCACACACACAGCACACACAAGTGGGACCATGGAATACACAAACAGGCCTGAAGTGAAGCCAGACCCTCAATTTTGTCTACTGCCAGACAAGGAGCAGAATTTCTCTGGCAAAGTGGTATGGATAGGTAGGGATTTTCAGTGTTCATCAAAGAAACACCAGCAATTGAAACTCTGAACCATACCTGATTTTTACATTTGCACATGTGTGAGGGGGACTTATGAGTGAAAATGCCATTAAATGATTTACTTATTTTATATAATGTAGTCGACTTTTATTTTCAGAGCCTAGTTGGAGTTACTTATATATTTATTTATTTATTTATTTGAAAATGTTTCATCGGAAATGTTTCACCATATATGATTAATGGCTGTAGCCATTTTGTGATGGAAGCTAGGAAATAGGTGGCTAATGAATTCTGTGACTTGCCCTGGTTGGCAGGGACTTGTTTTAGCCAGTGGTGGCTCTCTTTTACTGCAATGGCCAGAACCAAGTCTCAGCCAACCAGGACACAGGAATTTCTTTGCCCATTTCTTATTGGTAGTTTTAGATAGCTTTATCTCAGTTAAGAATCATACATACAAAGTGGGCCATGCTGCCCAGAGGAGTGCAGAGGAGGTCACAGGGTACAGCAAGTGGTACACTGTCATGACTCATAACCAATACATGCGCCCTGTCCCACTCACATGGGACACCCACATTACTCCTGCAGCATGTCTTGTACCCACGCACACACAGCACATGTCTATATGATCATCCTACCTCTACACATGCCCCCCGCGAACACAGTGATGCCTATCCCACCAATTCCGTGTTCCCCACATCAACACACTGCCAGGCCCATGCAACCCCTCCAACACACAGCTGGCAGCGCCCCTGGCAAGGCACACCATCCACCCCACACATGCCTATCCCCCACACCCACTTATACACAGCCCTTCCCACATGAATGTGCCTATCTGAAGATGAACTAGACACCCACCCACCCACCCACCATATCAAAGTGGCCACTGCAGCCAGCCCCAAACCATGGTTGCCATTCGTACACCACACACCCATGGCTACAGACAATCCCCCATCCAATACCCTGAACCTTCCAGCTGTTGCAGCTCAAGTACCCTGCAGCACAGTCCTCCACATACTTCCCTGGCTGCCAACCATCTAACTGACATGCACTGTGCATAGATAAAACAGCCAGCAACTGTGAAGATGTGTGTGTCCAGGTGATCGCAGCTCTTCATACAACAGACATGCTGTATGCAAGTATCACTTTGAATGTAGGTAACCAAAGAGATATCTGAGGAAAAAAGGGCAAAATAATAGTACCAGTCAACATTTCCAATTCTCAGATTTTGTTCTCCATGCTCTGGCTCCACAGGTTCTTGCTCATCTCCAGATTCTGATCCTGATGGCTCAAACTGATATGGTGCAATCCCTATGCTGACATTAGCGAGTTGAACAGGTCATTGCTGTGGCCCACCATATCTGATAGGGATGTGTCACTTTCCCCATAGGACTCCTCTCATCACTGGAACTGCTATGCACTTTGATGGCATCCATGAAGCTGAAAGAAAATTTCAAAGAACATTGATGGACTGCAACACATCAAAACAATGGCAGACATCCTGTCCTGGGGGGACCACACTGCAAGTCACATCAGGCGTGAGGGACTTAGGGATAGTGGTGGACAGCAAAATGAATAACACAGAGAATTGAAGAGCTGCAGCAAAAGCAAAAAGGATACTGGGCTGCATAACCAGGGGGATTACCTTCAGGAGGAGGGAGGTGATCTTCCCTCTGTATAATGCCCTGGTTAGGCTGCATCTTGAGTACTATGTGCAGTTCTGGAGACCCCATCTTAAGAGGGACATAGTGCTGCTGGAGAGGGTCCAGAGGAGGGTGACCAGGATGATTCAGGGCATGGAGAGTAGGACCTATGAGGACAGACTGGATGAACTCAATCTGTATGCATTGGAGGAGAGGAGGGACAGAGAGGACACGATAGAGACTTTCAAGTATGTAAAGGGGATAAATTAGGGCAGAGCCAGGGAAGTGTTCAGGCCCAAGAAGGGGGGAACTACTAGGGGGCACGAGTGGAAGCTGGAAGGGGGGAAGTATAGGGGGGAGCGCAAGAGACACTTCTTCACAGAGAGAGTGGTGGAACCATGGAATGCACTGCCCAGGAGTCTGGTGGAAGAGACCACAGTGGAAGGATTCAAGAAGGGTTGGGAAAGGTACAGGGGGAAGCTGAGGCCAGGGAGGGCCACCTCTGGGGCTGGGGGGGTGGAGGAGCAAGCTCCCAGTAGGGGGCTAGCTTCAGAGCAGACACGATAGACCATGGGGTCTATTCTGCTGGCTTTTACTACGATACTATGATACATCAAGCATGTAATGATAACTTATTAACAACTTATCAATTACTCATGCAGTTCCTCAAAATACACTTCTGAACTGGAGACCATTTCCAACTCAACAATGGGAACACTATCTGACAACTGTTTCCTTTATAATAACTGTTCTGGTACAGTATCTATTGTTTGAATTTATTAATAGCTACTACTTAACTCTATTACTTTATATTCATTTCCTGCTATCCAGGGCAAATGTACTTAAATAATTTGTTGAAAGTTGAAATTTTTTGCACTGTAGGATGATTTCATTCATATGGATTCTGCTGAAGCATATCCTCACAATAGCTAATCAGAACATAGCAACACATAAAGAAAAAATAACCCTCTCAAGAGTTCTACTTCCAGGAGACTGTTTCACTTCCTTCATTATGTGGGGGGACAGGGGCAAGTTCTGAGTTACTTGATTGCCAGGCATGACTGCAGCTGATGTGTACCAGGAGAAGGATACACTGTTGAATAACTACTTCTGCCCAGGTTTCACAAAGGAAGTAGACTGGGATGGGGGCAATTGTAGTGTAGCAGTAACCACAGGGAAGGGAGTGGATGTCAGTCTATTTCAGGAAGAGGAGGTAATAAAGGAGCTTCGGAACTTGAAAGTTGACAACTTCATGGGACCAGACAGTGTGCATCCAAGGGTTTTGATGGAATTGAGTGAGTTACATTTATTTAGGATACCATCTCCTCTGACGAGCACACCTGCCTTCCAGTGAGCTTCTAGGCTCCCACCTCTTCTACTTTTGGGTCTCTTTTTTCCTCCCTTCTTTGACTATGAGTAGGTTACATAATAGGTAAAAGGCTGGAATGGTCTCTCCCTGCTCGTGAATGTGAGCAAGGGAACAACTCCCTCTCCTTGTTTCCGGAAATGCACGTGGAATTTAAGCCTTGTTACTTCTTTCTTCTTGCTCATAAAGAGACATGTAATGTGATTTTTCCTTGACAGTTGTTGTTCTCTGCCTTCTTATTGGCATCCGCCAAGACCCGTACTGCTGGACTCAGTTTTATCCATGTAGTACCAATTTCCAACTACATCGTTTTTAAAACCGTATTATTGCGTCTTTTTTTTTTTTATACTAATGTATCATATATTGATGTATCCCTGTAAACACCTGTTCTTGGTTTTACTGAATCTAATAAAAAATTTGCTACGATAAAAAACATTTACATCTAAGTGTAATATTATGCATCTGGGCAAAACAAATGGAAGAGCTAAGTATTAGCTGGTAGGTAGATCCCAGCAGATAATGGAATAAGAAAAGGGACTAAGGCATCATCATCATGTGGCAAAACCTGAGGGTAGTAAAGATGTGTGGCGAGGCAGTGTCAAGAGTAAGCAGAACACACAGTAGGTTCAGCTACGCCAGGACTATGGGGTCCAGTTCTGGATGTCCTACATCAGCAAGGATGAGGAGAAGGTGAAACGAGTTCAGAGGAGAGCAACAATGATGGCGAGCGGGCTGCAGTACTTACCATATGAGGCAAAAGTGAATGACCTGGCATGTACTCTCTGGAGCAGAGGAGGGAGAGCGGAGACATGATCAAGACTTTTAAATACTTCAAAGGTATCATTAAGGTGCCTCTGGAGAAACTTTCCCAATTGAAAGGGGGACCACGGGTTGGGGTCATGACTTCCAGATCAAGGTTGCCTAATGAGATGGTGGAGGAGATGATAGTGTGGTGGGGATGCAAAGGGCTTGGGATAAGCACAGAGATGATATTGGTACTGAGGGTGGGGGCTAGCAGCAAAAGCCTAGTCAAATTCTAGGCACTTAGGGGCCAGAATAAGTGAGCCTGGCGGACCTTTTCTGCTGTCCCATTTCTATATATTCCTATGTAAATATGTCCTCACCATTTCATAGACTACTGCCATTCTATTTCAATACGTCCCTCGGATACACATATTGCTGCATTCGAGTGGTTTCACACAGCTGATACTGGCAGAGTCCATCCATTCCAGGCGGGGTTTAAACTTGTGAGGGGGAGGGAAAAGGGAAGGCCCTGGCCTTCTCCCGTAGGTGGGGGGAGGACATAGGACAGGAGCAACAAATAGTGCACATGGTGGTCCAGGTAACAAGGGCACTGGATCATTGCAGGCCAGTGAATGTCCTCTTTCTGGACTTCAGCAGGGCTTTTGACTCTGTGCCACATCATGGGCTACTGGAGAAGCTGGAAAGTATGGGGTTGGGGGAGGGCGGACAGGTGGATAAGAAACTGGCTGGCAGTGCGGGTACAGAGGGTGCGAGTAGGTAGAGAGGTCTCATCCTCAAGGTTAGTCACAAAAAGGGTACCACAGGGGTCAGTGCTGAGTCCACTCCTGGTTAACACCTATGTCGTGGACGTCAGAAGTGGTATCAGGAGCTGGATGAGCCTCTTTGTGGATGACTCAAAGCTGTGGGTGGTGGTGGATGGGGTGGAGGGAAAGTTGGATCTGCAGGAGGACCTGGAGACTCTAGGGAGGTGGTCACAAATCTGGAAATGAAAGTTTAATGCTGTGAAACGTAGGGTTCTGCACCTGGGAGCCAAAAGTCCGACTCATAAATACACCTTGAGCTAATTATCTAGCAGGCGGAAGGACTATTTTATCTTACATTTCTACAAGAAAATCTAGTTATTCTGCACAAAACTTGCTTTTTTCTGACTTGCATAAGTATAAAAAAAGGCACCCCATTTTATAAGCACAAGAAGACACTCCAGGATGTGCATGGAGCAGATTTAACCTCATGCTTTATTACGCCCCTGGCCATGCGGGATTCTGTTCCATGCACACCTTGTCATGTCTTATTGCTTACAAAAACAACTCAGAGCAATGTAGAAGGGCAGCAGCACAAGCAAATAAAATGCTGGGGTGCATAGCCATGGGGATAAACTCAAGGAATAGTGAGGTACTCCTTCTACTGTACAATAGCCCGGTTAGACCGCACCTTGAATACTGCGTGCAGTTTTTGTGTCCCTACTTAAAGAAGGACATTACGTTACTGGAGAAGGTACAGAGGAGAGTGATCAGGATGGTACTGGGGCTAGGGGAAAGTCCCTATGAGGAGCGACTGGGGGAGCTTAACCTATACTCATTGGAGGAGAACAGAGACAGGGGGACATGATAGAGGTTTTCAAGTATATCAAAGATTTTAATAGGGTAGGCCTTGACAAGATCCTTCAGCTGAGGGAACCAGGGTCCACCAGGGGACACCCCATGAAGCTGGATGTGGGGGAAGCTGAGGGGGGAAACAAGGAGGTGCTACTTCACTGAGAGAGTGGTGGAGCCCTTGAATGCTGCCCAGAGAACCGGTGGTTGCTACTACCATGGAGGAGTTCAGAAGGGCTGGGATAGGTGCAGGGGGAGGGTATGTCTAGAAGCCCTGCTGGGAAATAGGGGTCCTTGTTGAGAGGGAGGGCTAAATCCAGCACCCTGCATAGGCACTTACCATCTAGCAGACTCGATAGACCATAGGGCCTATTCTGCTGGATTTATAGTGTGTTAGTATGTTAGTACATGGATCCTCCTTGATGTTCCTAAAGTCAGGCTAAAAACATCTGGTGACCATGCATTTGGTGAAACAAGACTGACACGGATGAATACTGTCAGCTGCTATAAGGGAGACCATAACATTTGACCTGTTTAAAAGAGGCTGCAGACATGCCTTTTCTAATTACACTTTTCCAACAAAAGTGACTGGCCTATATTAATTTTCTTAAGTATTTTACATCCACAAAGACTTAGTTATGAACTTATTCTTAAATCTATTTTACAGTATATTGTATTTATATTAACTCTCCTTTCACTGTAAGGCACCAAGACCATCATGGAATGCATGCCACATACATAACATTTGCCTTGCATGTGTAATAACATACAATACTTCAAAGCTGATGCAACAAAGCACTACTACTACGGTGCCCCCATGTCTATCACATGCATATATGATGCCTATTAGTGTGTTGGGTAACACCCTCTCTGCATATCACCAGTGCTTCAGATCCAGCAACATTCCCAGAAAGTTGCAGCACACCCTCACACAATTCTCCTTCCAGCTTCACAACATGCTCCCTCTACAATTAAAAGATTTCTATTGGTACCCCTGGTTGTTACTGATGGAAATGAGAATAGGTGAGGCACAAGAGCAGCCATCAAGTAAGGCTTATGTGTACACCAAGGAGTGTGTGTGTGTGGGGGTCAATTGCAGGCCACGGCAGGGAAAAACAGAGACCTAGGAGTCTTGCTGGATGTCAACATGAATATTTCAGAGCACAGGGATGCATCACTAGGGGGAATTACCTCAAGGCACAGGAAGGTGATTTTGCCACTGTATAACAGCCTGATTACACCACATCTTGAGCACCGTGTGCAGGTATGAAAACAGCACCTAAGGTGGGGGGGGACATCCAATTATTGTAGAGGGTTCAGGGGAGAGCAACCACAATGATCCGGGGCCAGGGGGATATGACATATGAGGAATGAGCAGGGGAGATCAACCTGTTCTCTCTGGAGGAGAGGAAGGATGGGGGGACATGATTACGGTCTTCAAATACCTCAGGGGACTATATAAGGTAAGCCGAGATAGAATCTTTCAGCTGAAAAAAGGGGAAATCACAAGAGGACGCAGTTGGAAGATTGAGGGTGTAGAATTAGGGGAAAGGAGGAGGAGGAGGTACTTCACCAAGAGAGTGGTGGAACCGTGGAATGTGCAGCCTGGGGACTTGGTCCAGGCAGTTATGGTGGGAGGGATTCAACAGCGGGTGGGACAGGTATAGGCAAGGGGTGAAGCACAGGCTGGTTTGCCTGGGGGGAGGGGCCGGACTGGGGGGATGGAGTAACAATGGAACAAGACAGATAGAGGGCTATGGTAACCAATCAGGGTGCAGAAACATGAGCAGACTTGATAGACCAATAGGTCTACTCTGCTGGTGTCTCCTACATGTGGTAGTATGGGAACGACTCTGCTGCTACAGTCACAGTGCTCTACAAAACCTGAGCAGCACTTTGCCTCTCTTACAGCACTTTCTCTTCCAATTGCTGTGGCCTGCCTACATGTCTTTACCATAACACATTATTTACACTCAGTCACCAACATGGAGGGGTATCAGCTTCTGTCAGCGTTGAATACAACCAATACCCCCAACACACACACACACACACACACACACACACACACACTGCAGACCACTGCAACAAGGGCTACTAATGCAGTGTCAAGACTCAACTCAAACTCAGCCTGTAAGCAGACCATGAACAAATGACAAACCAAGCAGTTTAATCTAAACAAATACAGGAAGATGTAAGCACTCCCCATCCCCTGATCACAAACTAAATACTGCAAAATATTTATTGGATATCAACCGAGAACTGTAACTGCTGGAAACATGTGCAGTGCATGCCTAGCATGCAGTATACCACTGAACTCAAACTGTGATGCTTTGCCCTGACAAGAGACAAAAATTATTTGACTACTTAACAACACTGCGCACTACTAGGGATCAGTAAATGGAACCAAGCAGTTACCTGACTTCAACCATGGTCTGCCTGTCAGAGCAAAAGCTACACTCACAATATATCAGATCATTACAGGCATTGGGGATAAGTACACCACCACTCATTCTAACAGCATGACTTGGGGGGATAGTGCAACCAATGCCTTTAACCCAACAAACGCCTTTACACCTTTGTCAGGCTAGATTACCTACCACGCTTTCATGCATAGCTGGTGCTACCATCTCCTCTGATGTAAAACATGTTCTCTTCAGGATCTCCACCCTCCATGTAACTCCACTTCATACTGCAAATGGGAAATGATCTGCTGATACCCATAACCAGTGAATGTCTGAATAGACTTTTGTTTTTGCAGCTGAATTTTTTCAGGATGGGTTTACATATCAGAGATAATTTTCCTGGGACACAGGGTGCCACGGGTCATGTCAGGTCACAGCATTTGCCCTTCTCCAATCTTCTTTAGTAAGAGACACATTTGCATTACAATGAACTACTTTTTGTGATGATGATGACTTATACTTATGTACCCTACACAAGTAAATGAAATGCTGTCTCAAAAATGATGAATGCCATTGTGCTGCACCAGTTATGGAGACTTTCAGTAGATGACACTTTTTTATTTTTTTTATTTTATTGAAGTTTCTGAATCACAATCCTTTGAGTTGATGACTCTTTTGCAAAGGCTCGACGTCAATACAAAATAGACACAGCACTTAAGACAATTTTGTACATAGCTCACTAAGCAGGGCGTCACATTAAGACAATTAATACATGGTTACCTCGTACAGAATAATTTACATTGTTTAGATATGTTTCACTATGGCAGCTATGGATCCTAGGTCATCGAGTTGAAAAGTGACTGGCTACTGTTTCGTGGGCCCACCCAGGTGTAGGGTCAGAAGTCTACTTCCGGCGGGTGTGTAGGCCTAGATTTGGGTCATGAGCAACACTTGTTTTCTATCAGAATCAGAAATGTGGGAGGGATGTTTGCAACAGCCACATGACTCCCAGTCAAGGAGCAGTCTCTCAATGCCCATTTTAAATAGGCCAAGGCTAGGAGCCAGAGTGATGGAGGAGGGAAGGTCATTAAGCCAGCAGGGAGCACGGTATTGGAAGGACCGTTGCCCTAGTGAAGTGCTACAGTGGGGGACTAAGAGGGGGGTGCTATCCCGGTTTCTAGGGGTGCTCCTGTGTGGGCGAGGTTCGATAGGAGGGTGAAGGCCCACGGGTGCAAGATCCATAAGGATCTTTTTGGCTTGGAGGCAGGTGTGGTACCTTAGTCTCCCTTCAAAGGTCAGCCAGTTTGCTCGCTTGTAGAGTTCGCACGTATGAGTTAATCTATCACTGCTTGTGACTAGTCGGCAGGCTTTGTTGAGGGCTAGATTGATGCTGTTTAGGCCTGTGTGGTCAGCCATGCCATTATATAATTATCCCATGATTGATCAGAGATAGGACTGAGCTGGTAACTGCCAGCCATAGGGTCTGGGGGGGTAGGCAGTGTTTGTGTCTGTAGAGAATGCCAAGCCGGGTGTTTACTGAGGAGGAGAGGTGGTTAATGTGTAAGTTTTAGGTGAGGGATGAGTTCAGTGTGATGCCTAGATATTTGAAGTCAGGGACCTGTTCAATACGGATGCCTTGGGAATTTGAGATGGATAGCTAGGCATTCCTGTTGGGCTTTTGGTGGTGAGCAAAGATCATTGATTTAGTTTTGTTGTAGTTTAGTATTAGTCGATGTTCGGAAAACCATGACTCAAGTTATCTGAAGCAATCTTGCAGGGTTGTTTGGAGTGAGTTCATAGAAACATAGAAACATAAGTTGATGGCAGATAAGGACATAAAGGCCCATCCAGTCTGCCTATTTCTTTTCTGCCTTATAAATGTGCCATCGGCCTTTTGCTCTGTCAGTGGCCTATCTATTCATACTTATCTGTATTGCTCCCTTATGCCTATCCCATGCCTGTTTGAAGCCCTGCACTGTATTCATAGCCACCACTTCCTGAGGTAGGCTGTTCCATGCATCTACCACCCTTTCTGTGAAAAGAATTTCCTCATATTCCCCTTAATTGGCCTCCCTCTAATCTCATGCTGTGTCTTCTTGTCCTGCTATTTTCTTATATTTAAACATGTTAGACTCTTTCACCTTTGTTAATGCCCTAAGGTGTTTGAATGTCTTGATCATATCACCTCTCTCCCCTCCTTTGCTCAAGGGTATACATATTGAGCTCCGTTAATCTGTCCTCATATGTCTTCTGATGCAGTCCTTGCACCATTTTGGTTGTCCTTCTCTGGACTGCCTCAATTTGGTTAATGTTCTTGTGAAGCTGTGGCCTCCAGTACTACTTGCAGTACTCCAGATGGGGCCTAACCAGTGTCTTGTAAAGAGGGATTATTACTTCCCTCTTATGACTTGTGATACCCCTACTAATACACCCTAACATCCCCCTAGCCTTACCTACTGCTTTAGAGGTCTGCTTGGATGATTTCAGGTCATCAGTGATGATGATGCCCAAGTCTCTTTCTTCCTTTGTGACTGCCAACAACTCCCCTCCCAGCCTTTAGGTGGTTTCAGGGTTTATCTTCCCTATGTACATGATCTTGCACTTCTTTGCATTAAATCCCAGTTGCCACTCTTCTGACCATTTTGCTAGTTTATCCAGATCTCTTCTCATTCTGCCCACCCCATCTGGATCATCTATGCTGTTGCAGATATTGGTGTCATCTGCAAACAGACAAGTCTTACCCTCTAGTCCATCTGCAATGTCACTAATGAAGATATTGAAGAGGACTGGCCCCAGGATTGATCCCTGAGGTACCACACTTGTGACTTGCATTTCTTCTGACTGTATACCATTTACCACCACTCTCTGTTTTCTGCCCATCAACCAGTTTGCCACCCAGTTGACCAACTTTTGACCCACCCCGGCTACCCAGCTTACTTATCAATCTTCTATGTGGAACAGTGTCAAAAGCTTTGTTGAAGTCAAGGTAGGCGACATCAACTGTCTCCCCCTTGGTCCACCACTCTGGTTACCCAGTCAAAGAAATCTATGAGATTAGTTTGACAGGACCTTCCTTTTGTAAACCCATGCTGTCTTGGATCCTGTGCCCCTATGAATTCCAGGTGTTGCACTATCCTTTCCTTAAGGAGTGCCTTCATAATCTTGCTCACTACTGAGGCAAGACTGACTGGTCTGTAGTTCCCCTACCTCCTCCCTGCTACCAATCTTGTGGAGCAGGATCACATGAGCCCTTCTCCAGTCTTCTGGGACCTGTCCTGTGCTCAGAGACTCACTAAACAGTTCTGCTAATGGCTCTGCTAGTTCCACCCTTAGCTCCTTAAGTACCCTGGGATGTATGCCATCAGGTCCCATTGCCTTGTCCACCCTGAGCTTAGCGAGTTCTTGTAGGACCCTTTCTTTTGTGAAGGGAGTAGTGCTCACCTCCCTCCCCCCATGTCCATGGTACTGAGTTGTGGGCCCTGCCCTACCTTCTCTTCAGTAAATACCGAGCAAAAGTATCTATTTAGGATAGATGCTTTTACAGGGTCCTCCTCCTCACATGCCCCCTTTTCTCCTTTGAGCTTAGCAATACCCCCTCTGGACTTTCTCCTTTCACTAATGTATCTATAGAAAGTCTTGTCACCTTCTTTTACTGTTCATTCTAGTGTTTTCTCAGTTTGGGACTTTGCCTGCCTTACTGCCTTCCCAGCTTCCCTTAGGGCAGTTTGGTATGCCTCCCTATCTTCATCCCGCTGTGTTCCCTTATATTTCCTGAAGGCCAGCCTTTTGGCTCTGATCTTTTCTGCTACTGTATTTGAGAACCAAAGTGGTTTCCTTCTTCTTTTGCACTTCCTTTTCTGTCTAACACAATGGGATGTTGCTCAAGTATTGTATCCTTAATGCTTGCCCACTTTGCCTGTACCCCCTCCCCTCTTTTTGCCTGGGCTTGCTTAACTTTGTTGGCCATCTTATCAAAGTCAGCTCCTCTGAATTCACATATTTTTGCCTTGGAATGGGATGATTTAGAGGTAGTGGCCAAATTGAATATACCATGTGATGGTCACTGGCCCCCAGGTGACCTTCTACCTGAGATCTGTGATCCCTTCCTGTTAGTCAGTACTAGATTTAGGATAGCCCTGTCTCTTGTGGGTTGTTGTACCAGTTGTTTGAGTCCCTCCCCTGCAGGAATCCACCATGTGTCTGGTTCTGGCAGATGTTTCTGCTGGTATTGGCCAATCTGTATCTGACATGTTGAAGTCTCCCATTATCAGAACCTCACCTTTAGCTGTCATGTTTTGTATATCTTCTAACAGTGATGTGTCTATGTCCTTCCCTGGTCTGAGGGCCTGTAGACAACCCCAGTTCTTATGGCTGTCCCATTTCATGTTTCCAGGGTCATCCACAGTTCTTCTGGCTCCTTCTAAGTATTCTGAATTTCTGTAGCTTTGATATTTTCATTGACATACAGAGCCCTTCACCCCCTTTTTGCACCTCGGTCTCTTCTGAACAGTACATAGCCGGGTACTGAAGTCTCCCAAGTATGGTTACTGGTAAACCATGTCTCACTAATTGCTGCTATGTCCAGTTTAGCCTCTGACATTATTGCCTGCAGGTCTGGGATCGTATTTCCCAGGGTGTGAGCATTTGTGTACATGATTTTCCATTGGCTAGATTTCAGTGTGTTAGTTGTTGGGTGAGGTTTGGCATTTCCCCTGTGCGTCGTATGGGGAGACAGACCTTTGTTCTTACCTGGTGATGCAAATGAACTGCAAACATGCTGAATCCCTGTTTGACCACTAGCTGAGGGGGGAGGGGTGTTCTTCACATTCGAAGTATGGGGTGCTGCACCCCTCCCATTTGCTAGTTTAAATATTCTGCAAAGATGTCAAACTTCTGCCGCAATGCACTGACTCCTCCTTAGTCAGATGCAGTCCATCAAATTTAAAGAACTTTAGCTCCAGAACTGTTGCCAGTTCCTACAAATCGTGTCCTTTTTCCTAGCACCAGCTCTTGAGCTACATGTTTAGCTCCCCTATCTCCCCTTCTCTGACCTTGCGTCCATCTGCCCCCCTTTCCCAGACTGACAGGATCTCAGAGAAGGAGATACCAGACAAAATGGATGATAGTTTGTCACCCAGCCTGGTCAGGTGTTCCTTGGTCTCCACAACTGACTGGCTGGTGAGATCCTTAGTCCCTATGTGTACCAGGACGTCAATGTTTTCTCCTGCTTTGTGAACAATTTTAGCAATGCGGTTAGTGTCTCTCCACGCTGATATACCTGGAAGACATCTGACCATTATCCCTGGCTGGAGATGGGTATCAACTCCTGAATCATGGAGTCTCCTATGATCAGGAGTTTTTGATTTCTTTTGCTTTTTTGTTTTGGTTCTGATTTGGACGAGTTTTGTTGTGCTAGCTCCTGTGCTGCAGTGTCCTGCTGTGCAGTGTCCTCTGCCCCTTTGTTTGATTTCAGAGATAGAGGCAGATACCTGTTTGTAGTGTTTATATGTTTTTTGGAGGTAATATGTTGGAGAGCACAGAGTGATGGGGCACTCGATTTGCCCCTCCTAAACACCTGCCAGCCTCCTGGACCAACTACCCTCTGCGGTCGAGGTTCTTCTGTTGGATGTTGGGGAAATGGCGGTGGTTCTTATAATATTTTTCCTCTTGCATATGAAATTTGAGGTGCGCAATCTCTGTCTATGCTGCCCAGAGCTGAGCCCTAAGATCTCCAGTGTCCCAGCATGTATGACAGTGTCCTAAATCCTGTAAGACTGTCCTTCTGAAAAGTGTTCCACAGTATCTGCAGTTAATGATAGCCATTCCAGATAAGTTGATGGGTTTATAACCTGGTCAGAGTAATTAGAAGGAGGAAAATGCAAGTAATGATTTGATTTTGTGTTCTGTTTTGTATAACTTGTTATAACAAGTTAAATTACTAGATGCCCCTGTAAATGAGCTCACCTTGTGGATGCCCCACTGATCCACCCCTTCCTGCTTTGCCACAGGAAATGTCACAACTGTGGTACCCTATAAAAGGAGTGTAGTGTGGGGTGGTTGGGGATGGGGGTGGGTGGTTGGGCCCATCCCCTGCTGAAAAAGATCAACCATGGATGAAAGAACAAGGAGGTAAGAGCAGAAACAATCAGTCAACAACAAATGCAGTAACCCTGAAAGCTTGTCCTAATGTTAGATAAAACTGTAAAACCTGTAAAGCACCACCTGTAATAATTTCAGAGAAGATATACCCTGTAAGAAACACTTTGCTATAGAGAAAAATAAAGCAGTAACAGAAGATATACCTTGCAAAAGACAATTTGAATCAGAAGATTACAGCAGTAATCTGTTAGCACATACCTGTAGGCACACCTTGTAATAATGTAAGTTTGGATTTGTATTTTTCCAATACACTAAGGCATCGTCTGTATATAGCAACAGTTTTACCACTGCAGGCCTTAGGAAGGGTGTTCAGAAAGAGGGTGAAGAGTAGTGAGCCTAAAAATTGACCCTTGAGGGAAACCTGCAAGAACTGGTAGATTGGTGGACAGGGTGGTGTTGATTTTGACTTGTTGTGTTTGGTCAGTAAGATAGTTTTAAACCATGAGATTGCTTCATGGGTGAGATGGAGGGAGGGAGAGAGGTGGATAAGCAGAGCATGACTGTGGTGTCAAATGCTTTGGTCAGGTCAACATAGATAGCTCCTGCTATTGACCCCTGTTCCAGCGCCTCATGTATGTAAGATGTAAATTCGAGAAGAGCAGTGGTTGTGCAATGCCCTGCTCTGAACCTGTGCTGTTGTGGGCAAAGCATATTGTAGTTGGTCAGGTATTCGGTGAGCTGGTCTGACACGATTCTTTCAAGGGCTTTCGATGGGGGGGGATAGTGATAGGCCTATAATTACCAGGGTAGGTCGGATCACCCTTTTTAGGATTGGTGTGATTATTCCACTTTTTCATAGCTTAGGGAGCAGTTTAGTATTTTGGTGAGGTGAGGGAGGGTCTCCTCAAGAGTTAGACAGAGAATTTTAAGGTCAAGGGAGTCACTGCTGTACCTCGAGTTGCGCAAGGCTTTGGTTAGGTAGTGTTTAGCTTTGTTACAGGAGATGATTCTCAGCTGGAAGGATGGGAGGATAGTAGTGGGGAGATATTGGATGTGCCTTTGGGGATCGGGTCAAAGAAGTTTGGGGTAGGATGTGGCTGAGATCGGAGAATCAGTTGTTCAATACATTGGATATAGTGGTAGGGTCTTGGGAGAGAGCTCCATGGTCAAGTATTTATAGGGGTTGGGGAGACAATTTTCCTAAAGCTCTTGACATTGTGCCAGAAGTTGTTCCCAGAGCCCCAAGTGGTGGTGAGAGCTTGCTTATAGTAGTTTGACTTGGCTAGCTGAATAGCTAGCCCAAGTGCATTTGTTTCTTGCCTCTCTATAGAGTTGTTTGTCATGAGGATGTTGGGAGTTCAGTGCCCTGTGCCAAAGGTTGTCTCTGTGGCACATCTGTTCAAGTAGGGCCTGCAAGATCCAAGGAGTGTCCCTGTTTTTAATAACCTGTTTTGTGAAAGGGGCAAATATTTCACGGGCAGTGTTTTTTTTTTGCAGTTAGATTTTTTATTTTGTTATAGAGAAAGGGCATATATCACAGTGCATATATAAGCATTACATTTCAGTCAGATTTACATACTGTAGCACAGTAAAGTATTCACAGTGCATTTACAATACATTAGAAGGGAGTGGACTAAATCACGGTCATGAACTGGGACTGGGTTGTTATAAGGTGGGGTTCTGGGGGGCTCATTCCCATACCGGTTATCAAAGATGGGCAGGAAGAAGTAAGACTGGGGTCCTCAAGGTGGCTTTAACATATTTTTACCCAAGGGGTTTTTAGGATGTGGGGTACATTCTGAAGGTACTGCATAATGGTACCATTTATCCAAGAAGACATGCAGGGTTGCTGTAGCCAAGTGGGTCATCTTGTAGAAACTGGCCAAATTAGCCATGGCTATTAACCAAGTTGTAAGAGAGATACATCACTAGTTCTCCATTTAAAAGAAGCAACCATTTAGCTTCCACTGAGGCTTGTATAAGCCATGTCAAGTGGGGGCTAGATGACCTGAATTAGTGGGCGGGAGTCCCAGGATCCAAAAACTAGGGGAGATAGGAACCTTTAGTCCCAATACATTGGAACAACATGTAAGTATTTCCGACCAGAAAGGATGGATGGGGTCACATTTCCACAATATATGGAAGGAGTCTGCTCCAGTCGCATTACATCTCCAGCACCTATCGTTCATAAGTAAATTAATTTTCTTTAGTACTACTGGAGTACGGTACCAGAGGTGTCTTATCTTATTTTGGATAAAGAAGCTTCTAGGCTCCCCACTGACTTTTTTTGCTATTAACCAGCCTCTTTTCCTGGCATCTTCACTGAAGGGAAGGCTTAACATATGCTGCCACCTAGTTTTGGCAGGTAGGGATGGGTCTGTTAAGGCACCCCTCATATACCTATAAATATGGCCTGCCAGGCCTATCTGTGATTGTAGCCAGCCATCTAAAGGCAGTTTGTTTTGTTTGGCTTTGCCATTACCTTGGCACATCGCGCACATGCACCCTTTTTTCAACCAGGTTGAATAAACATGTCTCATTTAAAGATATCTCCAAACATCACTAGTACCTAAATTAAACTTCTCTTTCAGATTGGTAAAACTATCTATGGTATGGCCATCCTCCATTAGTGTATCTTGTAGAGTGTTGATCTGCTTCCCCTTCCAGCACTTCCAGTAAAGGGGTTTATGATCAATGGTCCAACCCGGGTTGTTCCATAGGGGGAGGTGTTTCCCAGATTCAAACAGGATTTACTTATGGCCCCAATTGATACCAAGCCTGTGAGCTGCTTTTATTGTGAGCCAAAAATGAAAATTAGAGGGAGGCTTACCCAAATATCCAACCAGATGGGTCCCTTGACGGCTATCCTCTCTATTGCTTCCCATGCTGGTAAGTCAGAGTTATTTCTTCAAAGCAGTCTGCATGTGGCTGTGGCTGAAACACATATGTGTAGTGTTGAAAGTGCAGGAGACACCACCCACCCTGCTCCATGGAACACGAAGTTTGGCTCTACTATACCTTGGGGTTTTGTTTTCCCACATGAAAGCCCATATTATACTATCCAGTAACTGAAACCATTTCTTGGGGATCTCAGTTGGAAGTTGGGATAGTATGTAAAACACCCTTGGTGCAATCATCATTTTAATTGCTGCTACTTTCCCGGGGAGAGAGAGGTTTAACTGTTTCCACCTTTGAGTTTCTGCCTTGAGGCTATCAATTAGTGGAGAGAGGTTAGTCTCCAGAAGGAAAGATACATTGGCATTTACCCTAATACCTAGATACTTAATACCCACCCTGGCCCTAACCAATCCCACTGCTGAGATATCTTCAGACGAAAGCTGCTAATTCAGGGGGAGGACTTCTGTTTTACCCTGATTAATCCTAAGGCCTAAGATGCTAGCAAAGGATTGCAGCAGCTCCACAATATGTTCGGTGCTGAAATTAAAATCGTCAGTTAGAATGAGACAATCATCAGCATATAACAGCGCCTGATATGACTCAGAGCCTACCCGTATACCTTTAATATTTGGATGTTCCCTCAGAGCACTAGCCATGGCTTCTATGACCAGCACAAACAACATCAGGGAGAGGGGACATCCCTGCCTGGTGCCCCTAATGTCACATGCAGTGTTGAAGATTTTAATGAAGGCGGTAAGGGTAGTGTTGACTGACTGGTCAGTGTGAACTGGTGCCCAGTCTCAGGAGGAAAGATAGAGTTTGAGGCTTGAGAGGCTACCTTTTTTGATGTACCTTTGGATGGAGATTTTGGGTTGGCTGGGAGTGATTTTATTCGACCAAGAGCATGAGACCAGGGAGTGGTCATTTAGCACATCTGGGAAAACTTTAATATTGGAGAGTCGATCGGGACAGTTAGTAAAGATGAGGTCAATAAGGGTGGATGACACCAATCTGGGATCTTGCCTGGTGGGAGACTGGACAGCCTGGGTCAGGTCAAAGGCACGTACTGCATCTTTAAAAGGAGCAGATGCGTGGGATAAACAGTTCACATTAAAGTCACCCATAATAATCAGTTCGCTCCTGGGGGAGTTGGGTGATGCTGTCTAGGACTGAGTCAAAGTCTAGCTTCTGGTTGGTGGGGGGGGGTGTAGACAGCCATGATGCAGAGTAGTTTCCCAGGAGTGCCTAGGGTGGCTTTGATCGTAATGGCTTGGGCCCCGTTTGCCAACGAGGGCAGTGGGATCAATAGGGGCTACAAAAAGGTTCTGGCGTATATGGCACATTCACCACTCCTCTTGCCTCATCTGTCAGCTCTGAAGATGGCATAGTCTTTTAGGGAGACAGATGCATCTGGGATATTCTTGGAGAGCCAGGTTTCAGATGAGGCCAAGATGTCAGGAGGGTGTTGGGCAATCCAACCTTGAAGCTGTGGGAGCTTCTTAGAAAGGCTGCAAATGTTAAGGGAGGTCAGCTGAAGTCCACCTTTCCCATACCCCATGGGGACACCAGTCGATGCAGGTCCAGGATTGGGGTGTATGTTACCCGAGATGAGAAGGAGGAGGAGGACAGCATGGCAGAGAACAGCTTTCCATAACAATTTGGATGTAGATATATGGAGGCGAGGATTAGCGGTAAATTTATAGGGCCTGACTGGTATGGGGATGGTAAGGACTATTAGGGATAAAAGTGCTTGGGAGAGGAAAGGATTGGGGCAATTTAGCATGTGATTCTTAGTTGAAGGGGTGCAGCTTGTGCAAGTAAGGATCAGCTTTTAGTATAGATTAGGTTTGAGGTAAAATTGGTGCTGTGCTGAACTAGGGTGAGAGGATACCGGAGATTTGCCCTGATTGTATTTCTGGGGTAGTGAGTGGTGAGGCATAAGTAGGGGTCCCCAGACGGGGATTTGGTCTCCAGGAGATGTGGGTGAAACTGAGAAAAGAATGTAATTAATAAGGTAGTTTGGGTTAGGGTCCACAGGACGTATGCCATGCTGCCAGCTGGGGAGCTTAACAGTGAAAAAATTGAGAGGGAGCCCTCTAGTGTTTAGCTAATATAAGCTGCAGATTGGAAAGTGAGCTGACTGGTTTTGAACGACCAGGTGGTCAACAGTATAAAGCTAGATGTTGACCAATGGTGGTGGTGGGGGTGGTGGGGAGCCGGCGGGGATCAGTTTTGGCAGTTTCAGCTGCTACACAGTGGGAGCAGCAGGGATCTTGCGGTCTCTGGGCATACCTGTTCACGGCTACTGGAGAGGGAGGGCTGCTAAACAGACCCTCTCGACCTTCTTGCTGCATCCTGGGCTGGCTGTGGGGGAGGGCTAAGAGAACAGACCCTCGCGACCTCCGACTTGGTCCCCAGCTGTGGACAAGGAACAGGGAGAGGAGAAATTGCTTTATACTGCCAGGTTCTAGGGACGTCATAATGCTACAATTAAATACAGAGCAAGCACTGTAATTCAGTTTACACTCCGGTACCAGATAAGCACACTGACCAGTATTCCAGCAGGATTCCTATGCTAGCAGCAGGTAGCTTTACTTTTACAGTGTATCAGGAACTAATTAATTAATTTAAACAGCAGCTGCACTAAAGCGCAATTTAGGAATTAAATCTTAGTCCATTCACACTAAATTTATAGGGGAAGGGGGGCCGAGGGCAAAAATAACACATTCAAATAAAGCCATCACATAACTATCCTGACCATATTGTGACAACCAGAATTTATACACCTTTACGCAAACCTGAATAATGAAAGTCCAGTACTGTCAAGGGACAGCAAACAGACAGAACCCTTCCACAAAGCTAATTTTGACAGAACAGCATTTAAAAAAAAAATTTGAAAACTAGCTGATGTACAAACAATATATATATATATATATATATATATACATATATACACACACATATATATCTGAGCATTTATCTGACCAAAAAAAGAGCTTCATGGCAATAGAGACATTCAATTTAAGTTTCTTCACCAGCAACTGCACTGACAAAATATAACTCTCATTTCCAGCCACTGAAGACTACTGCTATCTCCGCAAACATTAATAATTAAAAAAAATGCACACTTTGACTCATGACCAATATACATGACTTTCACATAAAAATAATCAGTCACACACACAGAAAACAAACCTTTACTGTCAATAAAGAATGGAGGAACTGGCGCTTTAAATACCGCCAGACAACTGATTGACAGCCTTCCTCCCACCTCGAAGCTGGCTTCAGCGAGCGACTGCCACTCCTCACTCTGCAGGGGAGAAATCCATAACGGACCTGCACATTCAGCTTGAAAATGGTGATAGCTATCATAATAAATAACATATAAAAACACCACCAGCCAAACTAATTCACTGCTCCACTATTAATAATGCCAGAAAACAGCACTTTACACTACCTCTTTAAATCTTGGTGCCTCTCTCTCCCCCCATATGCCAAAGTTTTGTCTGGCAAGCAGCGCCAGAAGAAGCTGGTCTCATCCATGTTAAAGATTTGCTCTGGCACAAGATGGTGCTTTCAACATTCTCCTAAAAGTGGTTGACAAATGGAGTGATTGCTTGCTCAGCAGCACTGAGCTGTTCTCTGCAGATGTGGAGTTGCCTTACCCTGTGTCGGTGCTTAAAGTGCATTATCCATACCTTACTGGAAACAAAAGGTTCAGTGTTGCTCAGACATGAATGGAACATTAAAGTCTTTTCTTTCAGAAGGGGGCCAGAAAGAGGTGTCCCCTTCTCATGCGCCTGGCGAAACTAGAGATACAGAGCAGAATCACGCTGCTAGTCCTTGCAGAAGCGCATGTTCTTCCACTCAACAGCTCTAGCAGCAGTGTCCATTGAGAGCACAAAGTCTCATAATTTTGTTTTGGCAGCCTTAATGTCACTAATGGTGGATTTACCTACCCGGTACTCTTCAGCCAGACCTGCTGCCCTCTCTCCAATCTCCAGGCGCTCAACAATAAGGATCTTCTGCACCACATTCAAAGCAACAGACTTTTGTTAAGCTGCCATCTCTGCACACAAACAAGGTAAGGAGCTGTTAATGTGTTAATGTGGGGTTACCTTAGGTTAAGTAGCATGCTGATTGCTCTCTTTGTGGATTGTTGTGTTTTTTAAATTATAAGCTAAAAGCTTCCCGCTCTTTTCTCCACTTTCCCAGTATTTGTGCCTTAGACGTATAATGGCAAGTTCATCTTTCCTTGCAGTGAGTGTATTTATTTCATGTTGAAGTGCTGTTATCTCTTTCTCGAGCGGAGAGGTTTTAGTGGTGTGTGGGCTAGATTTAAGGGATGATTCTTTAGCTGCCAGTTGGTTTTCCAATGAGGCCAACTGTTTTTCACGCTCTTTGCAGCCATGGGCAGCATAACCTATAATTCTTCCTCTGATGGTGCCTTAAAGGCTTCCCACAGTGCAGTCACAAAGGTAGAGATGTTATCATTTTCCACAAAATATTCATCTGTGGCATCTTGAAGCCATAAATTGTGGATCTAGTAAAAGGATGGGATCCAACCTCCAACTGGGAGAGTATTATGGAGAACTGCCAAATAATATATCTAATTGAATGGGAGCATGGTCAGAAATGACCAGTGATTTAATATCCACAGAGGTAATTAATGGGGTAAGATGCTGGGAGGTGAGCCACAAGTATTTACAACTAAGGGCACCTTGAACAGGAGATTGGTAGGTTTAGTCTCTAGTTCTGGGTACAGCTGGGCAAAAGCTGCGAATTCCGCTGTTGCTGAACCTTCGCGAAATTTTCTGAACTTCCATCATTGGCAAGATTGAAATCTTCCAAATGTGTTTGATGGATTTCATTCTGTTTCACAGAATTTTTTGGCTGAACTGTGACATAATACACATGAACTGCAGAATGACAGTTCTGAGGATTTTTATTCCGCAGTTCAAAGAGTTAGTGGACTGAACATTTATTTTTATATTTGTATATCTGGAATAAGGAGTTTATGCAGTACACAGTATGAATTACATTTAAAACAATGTGTGGATTGTGTCACTTTTTCATTTTTTTCTCTTACTCCACTTCTTCCACTCGCTGATTCGGCTTGCAAAAAGAGAGTGTGTGCACTTGTGATCAGCTAGTGGTCACTATGTAGTATGGGGTAAACTGTGCTGCATTTTGAAGACTGATCTGCTCTGATATTTCAAGCCTCCCCCCACAAAACATGACGGGTAGTAAGGTAAACACTGAGGTACAGAGCTCAACAGAGGGCAGTACAGGGGTAAATGGAAAAATAGACAAAGACAAAAAGAGCAGGCATGGGGGGAAAGGATAAAGCCAACATTAAATGGAGGGCAATGAGTACCAATGCCCGTAGTCTGGGAAACAAGCTTCCTGAGCTAGTAGCCTTGATGGAAGATGAACACTTGGATACTGTGGCAGTCACAGAAACATGGTACATGGGGAACCATGACTGGGATGTCAACATACCGGGATACACAGTCTACAGAAGGGACAGGGAGGGAAAAAGAGGAGGTGGAGCAGCTACATACATAAGGGAAGGGATCAAAGCTACAGATCTAAAAAGTAAAGGGGGAGGACAAGAGGCACTCTGGGTCACATTGGAGACAGGGAATAGCAGCACAATCTGCACAGGGGTTGTATACAGACCCCCATCTCAAGGGGAGGAAATGGACAAGAAAATGATAGAGGACACTCTCAAAATGGCTGAAAAAGGGGAGATACTGTTAATGGGGGACCTGAATATGCCAGATGTTAACTGGATGACATGTACTGGGGCCACATCCAAGAGCAGGGTCATTCTCAATGCCTGCAGGGGCAGGCCTAGACAGCTAGTGCTGGAACCCACTGGGAGGAAGTAATACTAGACCTGGTACTTTCAAATGGAGAGAGGATCACAAATTTAGAAGTCAGTAGACATCTGGGAACAAGCGACACTGCACAATGTGTGCCTACAATAAGCACAACCATGGAGACAAGATATACAAAAACAAGCATACTGGACTTTAGAAGAGTTTGACTTTGGCAAAATGGGTGAATACCTGAGGAATACACTTGCAAATGGCCAAAAGGAGGGTGAAAGAACAATGGAGAAAATCAAAACTGCCATCATAGAGGCAACAAGCCTTTGTGTGAAACAGATAAAGAAACAAAGCAGAGTAAAAACCACTATGGTTCTCAAAAGAGGTGGAGGAAGGTTAAGGAGAAAAGGCTGCATTCAAAAAGTAAGGCATCACAGAAGGAGCACAGAGGAACTGTATCAATTAAAGCAGAAAAAGTGGGGAAAGCAGTCAGAATAGCAAAAGCCCAAACTGAGGAAAAATAGCCAAGTCAGTTAAGAAGGGGATAAAACTTCTATATGTACATTAGAGAGCTTAGAAAGGTTAAGGGAGAATAGTGAAGATTAATAAGGGAGAGGAGGTGGGCAGAGGGAGACAGTGAAAAGGCAGAGATACTGAATGAATACTTTTGCTCAGTATTCACGAAGAAGATGAGGAGGAGTTACCTAAACCAGACAATAGAAGCACTCTGGGTAGAGGGTTGACACCAGTCCATTTACAGAAGAAAGAGTCCTGAAAGAACTCCTAAAACTCAAGGTGGACAAAGCAGTGGGGCCTGACGGGATTCACCCCAGAATCCTAAAAGAACTAAGGGAGGACCTAGTGACACCTCTGACCACACTTTTTAACAAATCATGGGAGGATGGGGTGGTACCTGAGGACTGGAGAAGGGCAGATGTGATTCCCCTTCACAAAAGTGGGAGCAAGGCAGAAGCAGGAAACTACGGACCTGTAAGTTTGACCTCAGTGCTAGGGAAAATGATGGAATCACTTCTGAAGGAAAGAATTGTTGAGTACCTAGAGGCCAGCGGGGCACAGGACCCAAAGCAGCATGGATTTACAGCAGGAAGGTCATGTCAGACGAATCTAATAGATTTTTGACTGGGTGACCAAAGTAATAGACCAGGAGGGGCTGTGGATATGGCCTACCTAGACTTTAGCAAGGCATTTGACACAGTCCCACACAAAAGATTAATAATCATGTTAGCCAGCTTGGGAGTGGGTCCCAGGGTGGTAGCCTAAGTTGCAAACTGGCTGCACAACAGGACACAGAAGGTAATAGTGAGTGGAACACATTCCGAAGAAAGGGGGGTCACTAGTGGAATACCTCAGGGCTCAGTACTAGGTCCAGTCCTCTTTAACATCTTTATAGGTGATATTGCAGAGGGTCTGGAGGGAAAGGTATGCCTCTTTGCAGACGATACAAAGATCTGTAACAGAGCTGATACACAAGGGGTAGAAAGGATGAGAAGGGACTTGGCAAGGTTGGAGGAATGGTCAGACATATGGCAACTTAGATTCAATGCAAAGAAGTGCAAAGTAATGCACCTGGGAAACAAAAACCCAGGAGAAGAGTACACAATAGCAGGGAGGTACTAACAACAACAAAATGGAACGGGACTTGGGGTAGTCATCTCAGATGATCTAAAGGTGGGTAAGCAATGTGAGAAGTCAGTGGGAGAGCCAGGGATACTGGGATGCATAGTGAGGCATCACAAGTAAAAAAGGAAGTGGTTATCCCTCTGTACAGACAGTTGGTGAGACCCCATCTGGAGTACTGTGTGCAGTTTTGGAGACCTCATCTATGCAAGGACATAGACAGGATGGAAGCAGTCCAGAGGAGGGCAACTAAAATGGTGCAGGGTCTGCATCAGAAATCATATGAAGAAAGACTGAGAGAACTTAATATGTATACCCTTGATGAAAGGTTTAAGTACCTCAAGGGAATCAACAAAGTCCAGGAGGGTAGCATCTTTCAGAAAAAGAGATGTGTAAGAACAAGGGGACACAATTTAAAGATAAAGGGGGGACGGCTCAGGGGTAATGTGAGGAAATCTTTTTTCATGGAGAGAGTGGTGGATGCATGGAACTACCTTCCTGGGGAGGTTGATGGGGCTAAAACAGTGGGGGAATTCAAACATGCATGGGACAGACACAAGGCAATTGTACTGGGGGTGGCAAGAAGTAGGCTGTTGGTTAACTGGAATCTGCAGCTTATCCAGTAGGTAGGGAAATGGGCAGAATGGGTGGGCCAAGTGGTCCTTATCCACCGTCAAAGTCTATGTTTCTGTGTTTCTATGTTTCTATGATAAACAGGTACATTGCATTGTCGTCTAATCCCCTTCTGGAAATTAAACTCTGGTGCTATCTGACACTATTGGCTGCCTGTGAATGACAACCCTGTTTGCCATCTGATCCCCTTCCAGAAATTAAACTTCTTTGGGCCACTACCTCACCTACCCTGAAACCCCCCTTTGCCATGACTGCAGACACTCTATTTATTTATTTATTTATTTATTTATTTATTTATTTATAGGAAGTACCTTTGAGCCAAAATCTCTTTTACAGAGGTTCCATGTCATAGTAATACGTGGGCATAACATCATTTACAATGGTTACAAGTACATAAGCAGGTACAAGGTGGTTCCATGCCTAGAAAGACATGAGTACATCGGTTACAGAGGTTACATAATTATAATAACAGGGATTACATAAGTAAAAATATACAGACACGTAACTTAAAGTAGGCTAGGCTGACAGGTTGTTAAGTGAACAACTTGAGAATCTACAGGATATAGAGCAAATCAGGTAGGGAACAGAGGATGATATAGTCTGTAAAATAATTAACTAATACTATATGCAAGGAGGCGAGAACTTGATGGGCAGCAGTTCTTTTGTCTAAAGTGCTAAAGGTTGTAGTCATAAAGAAGGGCTAGACTCACTGGGGGGGGGGGAGTGCTGAGGTGGGGACCTGGAGCCTACTAGGGGAGTGTTAGTTAGCAAGAAGAGAGGAGACGCAAGGGTGCAGGTTAAAATTTTTTTTTTTTAATTTATTTAGCTTTTGTTGACCGGGTAAGTGCACTAGACAAATCCTGCCTATTTTCAGGCATGACTCTGGGGAGGGGGATACAGATGAATGCCAACTGACCTTAAACCAGATTAAGCTGTTGGTGGTATTTTTAGTGAATGAGGGAAATTTGGCCAGGACACCGGGGAAATTCCTCTACTCTTTTCAATAAGTGCCATGGGATCTTTAACATCCAACTGAACTACCACCAATCCAGGAAGATGGGACCTCGGTTTAACTTCTCATCCGAAAGACGGCACCTCAGAAGTGCAGCACCCCTCTCATGCTGCACTACAGTGTCAGTACTGGGATATTAACCCAAGTGCCAGATGTGGGAACTGAACCCATGGCCCTCTGATCTCCCATCCTCAGAAGCGAGTATGCTACCTACTGAGCCACTGACACATGCAATGTGGAATGAGGGTAGCAGGAAAGAAGAGGGAAGAGTGTGCGGGAGTTCAGGTCTCACAGTCACAGTTCCTGTTTGTGGCGAGGGCCACTCGGAATTTTTCTTTAAAGGGGCCTATTTTGTCTTCTTTTAAGATGCCTAGCTCAAGCGCATTAACCAAACTGGTGCCCGGTATTCTTAGGACCATTGGCCTTGTGTGGTTCTATGGAAAGGGATGCAGAGAGCTGAGTTGTTTGCACCCCTAGTGAATCTGATGGAATTAGGTCAGCTAAGGAGGCTTTGCAGGACTGAGGTGGCAAGTCCCAGCATAGACTTCTTGGCGAGCATGCATACTTGATACTGGAGGCAACTGTCAAGGTTGAGTCATTTTGTTTGAGTGTATAGCTCGCAGGCATGAGTGAGATGGGGTACACCTAGGACTAAACAACATACTTTGTGTAGTGTTGTTTTGATATGTTTCAAAGCAGTTTGGGAGGCAGCCCCATATACTGCTAGACCATAATCTATCACTGAGAGGACTAAGCTATTTACAGCAGTTTTGAGTGCCTCAGAAGTCAGGCCTTTTCGGTGGTTGTACAGTAATCCTAGTTTTGCCTGCGTCTATGTGTTGGTTAAACAAGAGGGTGCAGTCTAGTGTCAATCCTAGGTATTTAAATGTTTGAACCATCTCCCGGGAAGTATTCTGATTGTTATGAATGCAAAGTTGGTGAGTGCGGTGTTTGTTATGTGATGATGCGAATAACAGTCTTAGTTTTTTTATAATTGAGGAGCAGCTTTGATTGAAGGAACCGGTGCTCAGCCGGGGTGAAATTAGCCTGCATTTGCTTTTCCAATATGTAGGGGTCAGAATTACATGAATATAGGACTGCATCATCTACATACAGTAGTAGCTGGTTGTTTACTGATTGAGGGAGGTTGTTTAAGAACAGGCTGAACAGTAGAGGGCCAAGGCTAGAGCCTTGAGGAATGCCCGTGTTAACACTAAGGCTGTCAAAGAAGGTGTCCAGGATTTTCACCTTTTGGACCCTCTCAGAGAGGTAGCTACTGAACCATGCTACTGTTGCAAGGGAGAGGCCGGTATTGGAGAGCTGATCCACTGCTCAAAACAAGCAAGCCTCCTTTGCTGATGTGCAAACGTGATGCAGAGCCTCCCTCACCCTCCTGAACAGCTGTTTGATGATGAGCCACCTCCTGTCCAGTCTCACCCTGTGTCCTCTCTGCCAGCCTGAGACCATGCATCTCACTTCCCTCCCTACGGTGGCCTCTGACCACCCCCTGTCTTTGCAGACCTAACCTATCCCAGCCAGTTGAACCCCCATGGTGGTGTGGGCCAGCCCCTCGTCCTACCTCTCTACTACATATTGCTTCACCTGATCCTCCGTGACTGCCTCCTCTGTATCCCAACCTGCCCCTGCCCAGAACTCTTTGAACACCCTCCATGCCCCTTCGTATGCACTCAGCATGCTGGGTGCCCAAGAGTTCCTGTACAATCATCTGGCCTTTTCCCTCCAATTTTCCACAGATGGACCAGGACCCTAGTCTTGTGCGCTGCTGCCTTTGGAGCCAACTCCTGAAACCTGTCCAACTGTAAACAGGAAAAATTGTCAGCCATTTCATTCTGAATGCCTTCAATATGCTGCACTTTAAATAATAAGTTTAGCTGCAGTCCCAACAGTACCAGCCTACACACAACACCCCCGACTGTGTCCATGCTTCCCCCTTGTGTATTTATCACTTCTACCACCCCTTTATTGTTGCACCAAAACACTATGCTTCATCCTGTCCCCCCACACCTCCAGGGCCACTAGAATGGGAAAGATTTCCAAAAAAAGTTATATCCTTCAGTAACCCCATCCCCCCATGAGCTTGGCCACACCTCAGAGATCCATTCACCTTGAAGTATGCCCCCATTCCCAGGGTCCCAAATCATCAGTGTATAATTCAATGTCTGTGTTATAGGCCCATTCTTTCTGCAAAAATGTGACGCCATTATATCCGTCAAGGAACTCCTTCCAAACCCCCAGATCCTCCCATATCCCTTTTGTGATATCCATGCAATGATGCAGCTTCTTTGCCTTTCCTTTGGACCTTGCCAGTCTCCTGGTGAAAGCCCTGCTCAGGCTTATGGCCTTGTACACAAAATGAAGGTGACTCATTAGTTGCTATACTAATACCAGTGGCACCTTCCTCGTCCCTTTTACCTGTGCCAGTAAACCCCTAAGCCATGCCACTTTGTCCCCTGGTAGGCAAAAGCATTCCAGCACCATGTCTACCTTGATCCCCAGGAATTCCAGCTGGTGAGCTGGGCACTCGGTTTTTTCCTCTGCTAGTAGAATGCATATGTGCCCCGCACATCTCCTTAAATCCACCAACATTTCACCGGCCTCACCCTTGTCCCCCCCATAAGGAGGAAATCATCCAAATAGCATACTATCCACCTTTTCTCCTTATCTCCACCCAAAGACCCATTGCACCTATAAACTAAATGCGTCAAAGGTCGAACAGGCCACTGAGCAGCCCATAGGCCTGGCCTTGTTGAAATATAGCCAGCCCTAAAATTGAAAACCCAGAAGATCCCAGTCTTCGGGCCTTACAGGCAGCAGCCAGAAAGTGGATTCAATGTTCGTCTTTGCCAACCATGCCCCCTGTACTGCCCTGATCAGCATCACTGCCTGGTCCAGGGATGCATATGAGACTTCTAGCAAGTCATCCAGGATCCCTTCCTTCACCGAGGCCCCCTCAGGGTAGTAGAGGTGGTGTATGAGTCTAAACTCCCCTTCCTTCTTATTTGGAACCACACCTAGGGGTGAGACCCAGAAGTTGGGGCAGGGAGGGCCAGTGAAGGGGCCCTACACCCTCCCAGCCCGCACCTCCCTCTGGATTTTCTTCCGGACTATGTCCTCCTTCCCCTTGACGGACTCCAAATTTTTTTGCCCTCATTGGCCTTCTCATCCCCTCAAAACCCAATTGAAAACCCTCCGTGAATCCCTCCCTCAAAAATTCTACCTTCGCTGCAGCTGGGTATTCTAGCGCCCAGGCCTTAACCATTCCTCAGACTATGGGGGTACATGCTAAGGAAAAACTCCAGAGTCCTTTTTTCCTCGCCCCTTCAGTTCCACCCATAATTGAAATTATACCCTCCCTTGCTGGGGCACCTCCCCCCTGGCCTCCCTGAAAGGACTGCTCCTGGTACAGCCTCCCTTGTTGAGTCCCCTGTCCCCCCGCTTGGCAGCTCACCACTGGGTGTGTGCCTGAGCACCGGGAGCAAATGAATTTGAATTTGCAGTTTGCCCATGTGCACAAGGCCCTGTTGTACACGCAGCATGTCTTCACCACTGTAGCAGGGGCGCTCTTCTTACTGTGGTCCTCCCGGGCCACCTGGTTGGACCCGATATCATTCTCGCCCACAGCTCCAAGTGTGTGCCATCCCACTTTAGGTACCCTTTTGCCTCCATCCTTTTTCTGAATGCCTCATCATAATTCAGCCTCCCATATCCTAATTTTACTTTATCTGCATCCCTGATGATGGCCATGTATGTCTGGAGGAAGACTGTTAGCTCTGGTTGCTTGTCCAGGACCAGGGCCTGTATATCAGGAAACCTGCCTGCCTTGTATCTATATTTTCCCCTTGTACTTGGTGTCCTCCTCCTTATGCCTGACTACCGCCAGGGCTACTGCCATTTCCGATTTCCCCACCGATTCCTTCTCTTCATATTTTTTGGGGGTATCTTCATCCACCAAACCAAAAATATCCACATAGTCCCCCTTCAAGATCTTGTCTTTGATTGAGGATGGTACGTGGTCACCTAATGTGAAACCCGTAGGCCCCTCATATAGTTTCCTCCTCCCTGTCTACTGTCCTGTGGGCCATCTCCCCCCTTACCTCCCTTCTTTATTGCTTGCAGTGATCACTCCATCTTCTCTACAACTGTGTCTCCCATCTCACCAATTAAACCTTCCAAATATTCCTCCAAATCACCCTCATTCATGACATCTATGTCACCCTTACCCCCATTCAGGCCTGGCCCTGTTGGCATTGGTGCGGCTTCTGGTGGCAGGACAGGTGAAGGGCCGAGACCCGCTCCTCATGGCCTCTTCCTTCCCCTGCACCCCCATCATCTCTTCTCTCTCCTTCCTCTTCTTAGATGCCTCCTCCTGATCTTCCCATTGTCAAGCTGCTTTCACCAGCTTAGTCATCTTGTTCATCAGCTTGGATGCCTCCTCCATTAGCTTGGCGCTGGAAACTGGGGTTTTCTTTGGAGCCACCTCTCGCCGCATTGATATGGGGGAGGAAATAACAACAATGAGTACCATGTGTCCTCTACCTCCAAGTCCCCCCCCCCCAATCTTTGGACTCTGATTTTATTATTCTGAATATTTTGTAGTATGTTGTCTGTATTTATATTAATTCTTCTAGCATTCCTGGTAATGTACAGGGGTAGGGTACTAAGTTGCGATTGGGTTTGAATAAGAAAACCCTATCTCTTTTCTCATTTATTTATTATTTTAATCCCCCATGACCCCCTCAGTCGTGAGGCCAGCTCCTTCACCTAGGAGCCCCTAACCCCACCGTGCTCCCTGTGGAATAATGTTCCACCACCTTCCTGTCATAAAACCTTTTTTTTTTTGCTTCTGAAGTAACTTTTATTAGATGCCTCAAGTCGCAAAACATAGAAACATAGAAACATAGAATTTGACGGCAGATAAGGACCGCTTGGCCCACCCAGTCTGCCCATTTCCCTACCTACTGGATAAGCTGCAGATCCTAGTTAACCAGCAGCCTACTTCTTCCTACCCCCCCCCAGAATTGCCTTATGACTATCCCATGCATGCTTGAATTCCACCACTGATTTTGACTCCACAACCTCCTCCGGAAGGCCATTCCATGCATCCACAACCCTCTCTGTGAAAAAATACTTCCTTAAATTACCTCTGAGCCGCCCCCCCTCTATCTTCAAATTGTGCCCTCTTGTTCTTGCACACCTCTTTTTGAAGATGCTACCTCTTGGACTTTGTTGATTCCTTGAGGTACTTGAAAGTTTCTATCATGTCCCCTCTCCTCCTTTCCTCGAGGGCTATACATATTAAGCTCCTTAAGTCTCTCTTCATATGTTCTCCGTGCAGACTCTGCACCATTTTAGTTGCCCTCCTCTGGACAGCTTCCATCCTGTCTATGTCTTTGCAGAGATTGGGTCTCCAGAACTGCACACAGTACTCAGATGGGGTCTCACCAGTTGTCTGTACAGAGGGATAATAACTTCCTGTTTTCTACTGGTGATGCCTCTCCTATGCATCCCAGTATCCTCCCAACCCTCCTTGCTGCCTTCTCCATTGCTTGCCCACCTTTAGGTCATCTGATATGACTACCCTAGGTCCCTTTCCATTTTTGTTGTTGTTGGTATCTCACCCCATTGTGTACTCTTCCCTGGGTTTTGTTTCCCAGGTACATTACCTTGCACTTCTTAGCATTGAATCTAAGCTGCCATACATTTGACCATTCCTCTAACCTTCACAAGTCCCTTCTCATCCTTTCCACCCCACCCTGTGCATCAACTCTGTTGCAGATCTTAGTGTCATCTGCAAAGAGACATACTTTTCTTCCAGTCTTTCTGCAATGTCGGCTTATAAAGACATTGAAGAGGACTGTCCTAATACTGAACCCTCGCGGTACCCCGCTAGTAACCCTCCTTTCTTCTGAGTGGACTCCATTTACTATTACCTCTGTGTCCTATTCTCCAGCCAATTCTTTGCCCAGGCTGTCATCTTGGGACCCACCCCAGGCTGGCTAACTTATATATTAATCTTTGTGTGGGACTGTGTCAAATGCCTTGCTAAAGTCTAGGTAGGCCATGTCCACAGCCCTCCCTGATCTACTGCTTTGGTCACCCAGTCAAAGTCTATCAGATTCGCTGGCATGACCTTCCCTCTGTGAATCCATGCTGCCTGGGGTCCTGTGCCCTCTGGCCTCTAGATACTGCGACAATTCTTTCCTTTAGAAGTGTTCCATCATTTTCCCTATCACTGAGGTTAAACCTAACAGGTCTATAGTTTCCTGCTTCTGCCTTGCTCCCACTTTTGTGAAGAGGAATCACATCTGCCCTCCTCCAGTCCTCGGGTACCACCCCATCCTCCCATGATTTGTTAAAGCGGGTAGTCAGTGGTGTCACTAGTTCTACCCTTAGTTCTTTTTAGAATTCTGGGATGAATCCCATCTGGCCCCATTGCTTTGTCCACCTTCAGTTTTAAGAGTTCTTTCAGAACCCTTTCTTCTGTAAATGGGCTGGTATCAACTTCTGTATCCAGAGTATTACTACTGTTTGTTTTATGTACCTCCCTCTTCCTTTGTAAATACTGAGCAAACATATTTGTTTAGTATCTCTGCCTTTTCACAGTCTCCTCTGCCCACCCTCCTCCCCTTTATTAAGCCTCACTATCCCTCCTTGGTCTTCCTTTGCTCCTGATGTACCTATAAAGGTTTTATCCCCTTCTTAGCTGAGTTGGCTATCTTTTCCTCGGTTTGGGCCTTTGCTGTTCTGACTGCCTTCCCAGCCTCCTTTTGCTTTAACTGATACAGTTCTCTGTCCTGCTCCTGCTGCGATTCCTTGTACTTCCTGAATGCTTTCTTTTTCTCTTGAACCTTCACTGCCAAAAGATGGCCACCTTTACATTTTTTTTTTTGTATTCATGGGGAGGGGCCTATCCCTTCTGGCACGCATGCTCTGCCCCCTCCTTCCCCACCTAGGACTGTTGCACAGGCCTGACACTGTTTCTGGCCCAGCCCCTTGGTCCTCTCTCTCTCCATTCGCTCCCACCAGCCAACATTCGGGTGCTCCCCTCTGCATCTTATCACATTCATACACCCTTCCATGTCTTGCATCTTCCTGGCAGATGCTGCCATCCTTGGCTCTCCATGTCCCCTCAAGCGTGCCTTCTCATTACTGCGCCTCCCCGCCACTGCCACACATCACGTGGCCCCGGTGGAGGCTCATGAGACCATCATCTTTGTTTCTTTCCTGTCTTCTATAATTATTATACATTTATTATTATTATTTTTTTTTAAAGAAATCTCTTGCCTTTCCTGTGCCCAGCCTCTTTCCATCTCTCTGGCCCATGCCTCCCAAAACCCCCATCTCTGTACCGTCTTGCTCCCTTTTATTTTTTATTAGTTTTGGTTTTTTTTCATGCAGACGCCAAGGCCTGTGGAATGCCTGTGTCCCTTGGACACCTCCTGGTTCATTGGGTGGGCGTGAAAGCCAACCCACTGACCCTCTTCACCTCATTCCCACTAGCCCTGCTCTCTCATATAAACTCCCTCTCCTTGAGTTCTCTTTTTTTTCTAAAACAAACCACCCATGGCTCCCTGCTCTCCACCACGGGGATCCCCACTTACCCATAAAACAACCTTGTTTCCCAGACCACAGAGCATTTTCCCGTGGACCAACCACCCCCTCAATCTCTGCTCAGACATCTGGCTGCTCTACGCAGCCTCACAGGCCCCAGCCGCCCATTGCCATGTCTCCCTCAAACATCCCAAGCCAAAACCAGCAGCAACAGAAGACTACCGGGCCTTCCCCCGGTACTGAAACTCCTGAAGCCCTTTCCACAAAAATGCCCACACTATCTCCTGTTCACTGCTGCCGATGGGGCACACCAACAAACACAGCAGGCCCCATGTGGCCCGCGGCCCACCAGCTCTACATTTTACAACCTCCACCAACAAAAAACCACCCGCAAAGCTGCAGATTTAGCCTTCTTTTATTTGACTCCACGCAGACCACCCTAAACAAACAAAACCACCCCAATATGACTTTTGCATGCCCAGAACTCCAGGACCACTCGATGCCTGGCCCACAGCTGACCCAGAAACTTCCCTTTAACCTTGTAGCTTTAATCTTTCTCTTATTCACAACCTTTAGCTCTGACCACCAATCCACAGCATTTTCTTTAAGCATACCACAAATGCTTCACACAAGCAGGCTACCAAAAAAGGGGCTCCACATGGCCAAAGGCCCCATGGATCCCCCAGAACTGTTCCTTACCTGAATTTGTTGCCAAATGAAAGTACTAAGAATCTTTGTCACAAACATTCCCAGCAAAAGAGAGGGCTGCTGGAGGGGGTGCATATTCTTTTATACCCCTCCAGTCCCCCCAAGCTGGCTCCTTCCTGGCCAATGGGCTCAAGCCCCAGCCCCTTTGTCAAATGACACACTTGTGACCTCACTAAGTCCCATCCCCCTCCCCATCCTCCCCTCCCTCTGCTCATTTTCTCTGGGGCCATCTGACAATGTTGGCTGCCTGTTACTGGCAACCCTATTTCTTTACTTTGTACTCAGGAAACTGCAAGTCATACTTGTCTGTTAATTGTAGCCCTCTGTAAATGTCCTAATAGTTTCTTTTGTTTATTTCTCAGAATGAAGAATTATTCAGCAATCACTTTCAGGAAAGGGTAAATAGTTTGGCAGAATAACAGTGCAGGAAGACATCATGATAAGTGCAGATGTCACACCAAATGGCAATCTGTTTCTAAGTGTGGCATTAAATACACATTTGGTTTTGTTAACTAAACAAAATGCACCAAATCACACAAACATTCAATATGCAATCTGTACACGATTTTGAATATTTTATGATAGTCTACTGAAGGGGGGGGGGGTCTGGTGGGAGAGGCAATAAGGAGATGGATACATAACTGTGATTACTGTGATTGCCATTACTCATACCCATCTTGATTGTAAACTTTTATGCAGCATAACAGGACATCTGTTAGTGCCATACTTACTATAAATATTTAACCACATCTCAAAATGAATGTACACAATGCACAGTAATTGTAAATGTGAAGTTATGTCAGCAATTTCATGTTGTCTTGATTTTTGCCAATTCTCTGGAAATGACACTAGATCCTAAACAGTCTTGCACTATAGCTAATGCATTCATCCAAACACTTTTTTTTGGTTTCATTTTTGCTAATAGCTTACTGTGATGATGTGTTGGGGGGAGGGTGCAAAGCACACTCTGCCAGCAGGGATAACTGATTTTTGCTGTAACACTCTCTTTTGAATACATAAAGATGCTACTTGCAATGTGATGTTATTCACTGTTCTTCTGTGGCTGCTTCTGAGGGTTTTGTGGTAGACAAGAAGGTGGGGGTTATCACTGTAGGATCACCTTTAAAAAATAGATGTCACAGTACCAGACTCAAAGATACTTCACACATTGCATGACGCCATTTCAGAAATCAAGATAAATGTCAGACCGGCCCGGTGGCACTGACACCTGAGGCGCTAGATGCCTTACCTCACACCACGCTGGCGACCCGTGTTCAGGAACGAGCTCGGACTGCCGGGGGTCAGCCGGGGAACGGAAGAATAGAGCACCCGATGGCTGCTCTCCTTCTCTGGGGGGGACCACCTGCAAGCTCCTGCCGTGATACTGCCACCTGGGGGAGCTCGGTTGGTAGGTGCGATAGAGGGAGGTAGCAGTATGGGAACGGGGCAGACGTTGGCAGAGGGGCGGAGCAGGAGATACATCTCACTGCATGTCCTTGCTCATTGGCCCTCATTGCATACCGACACCAGGGGAAGAGTACAGAGGAAAACACCCTCGTCTTGCCTAGGTGACGACTCCTCACTGCGTGCCTTCAGATCGTTTGGGCAGACTCCACTGTACAGGTCCAGAATCAAGAGCTGGGGAGTTAGGGTCTCTCCCCACCCCACACCAGGGGGTATTCCGGGCATCAGAGGGACTATATGGCACCAAGGTACTCTGGGGCAGACTCTAGGGAGAAGAAGCACCATGCAGTAGTAGAGGAAGTCTGATTGAGTGGTGAGTAGGGGCAGTAAGATGGATAAATATAGAGTTAAAAAAAAAAAGATAAATGTCAGAAACAGTAGACCGGTGGAATATTCAAAAGCTTTGGGTCACACAGCAAAAGGTAGCAAGATATGTACTGAAAAAATACTGAGAAAAAAAAACTTGAACTACACAAGATATAGTCACTTCTCTGAAATCAGGAGATGACTACACTTACTTTGTTTTGTATTTATGCAAAATAACAATAATTTACTGGTGGCACAGTTCCGCTCATTTGCCAATAGGGGGCTTTATTTGTGATTTAGTTAGTTACAAGCTGCAATTTAAAGCTGGATCTCACCATAAACCTGGTATTGCTTCGCAGTAATAAGAAAAGGAATGCAGGGCAGAAGAGAACTTTAATGTCAGCTCCATGTATGCATATACTGTAGATATGTATAGTGAATGAGAGTCCTTAAGTAACCTTTCACACCTTTGGCATCTCCCACCTTGCCCAACACAATGGCAGCTGCTAAGTCAACTGTCAATTCTCTCACATCCAAAGTGAGAGCTCTCCACCATGGGGAGCAGCCAGAGAGTCCAGCAGCAGCGAAAACATCAGACTGGATAATTTAAAAAGAAATCGGTATGGATGGAGTGAGACAAAATGTCTCCTCCACTTACTAAGATCATTGGAAAAAGAAACTCGTGTACATGTATATGTCTGTGTGTATATATATATATATATATATATGTGCTATATATTATGGTAGCACAGTAGTGCTACCATAGTTAGGGTTGAGGAGCCATTTACATGTTAAACCTAAAATTTTGCACCTTAATAACGTTGCAACCGTTCAACAGTTTTACTTAAAATTTGGAATACACAATCAAGAACCATAGATCTTGGGATCTGCCAACTTTTGTACTGTTTGGATATACTGCTGCGGAGTTATTAAGCGTGATCTGCATGCGCGTTTACGCTTTTTTGCAATTCTTTGGTCGTCTCTACAGGTGACGTGGTTTGTGCGACCGGTCCAAAATCTTCAGAGAATGTGTGGCCGGGGTCCCCAATGTAACTTTTGAAGATTTCAGGAAAAAATATTAAACGGTTCAAAAGTTATTCAAAAAACAGTTTCCCATTATAAGTCAATGGGAAAAGTTAACAAAAAGTTCAACACTTTTGCAAATGCAGTTTTTACTTTCTCAAATGGCCCTTTTACTTTCGCAAATCCACCATTTTGTTTTCAGTTGGTGATCAGAAAAATGCTTGCCATTTAAATTTGGGACCCTCTAGCAGCACAATTCTTTTTGTGTTTACCTAGTCAGACGCTGAGGATGTTAGGCACGTCTTTATTTTGAGGTTAAACACCCTAGAAATATGTTTTTCAAGTTTCTGGAAAAAGCACTTTTGCAAAGTAGTGTCGCACTCACAAAAGTGTCGCAAATTTTTGTGAAAGCTTTCGCAAATTGCAACACTACTTTTCCAGGCTATGGCAAAATGACAACAATTATTTGCTATCCTGCTGCAAAAGAACGGTTTGGTCTTTTGGGCTGAAATTTGGAGAGATTGCAGCCAAAATCTTACAGATGTGCCTTTCAGTGTTTTGGTGAAAAAATATTACAGGCCGGCAAAGTTACAGCATTCCAAAACTGATGCTTTTTCCACATAGGGTAACATTACAGCGTCTGCCGCATTACAGGAATTTTTTTGGCACCCTGCTGCAAAATAACGGTTTGGTCTTTTGGGCTGAAATTTGGAGGGAAGAAAGCCAACATCCCACAGATGTGCCTTTCAGTGGTTTGGTGAAAAAATATTACATGGAGCCAAAGTTATGGCACTCCAAACTTCTTTTTATTTTACATAGGATAACATTACGGCATTTGCCACGCCTTTCAGGGCCTGTATCTCGGAAACGGTGCGAGATACGGACTTTTTGACAGGAAAACACTTAGCCCCCTCCTAAGGGCTAAGTATAAAGCTAGTCAGGAAACTCATAAATCATATGAATTTTAAATTTTTTTCCTACGACATACAGTTCCTGAGATATAAGCAATTTAGTATTCCAACTCCTCATTTTCTGCTCCGAGACCCATTATTACGCATACATTCTTTGTACTCACTGTCTTTCTCTATGCAGCTTCTGGTGAAAACCAGCCTGTGCACTTACATTACTGTAACCATTACCGTTTCCACTTGCGGTTCCGTACTCGTTTCACCTCTACTGCTCACGCTCACGCCACCATGTGCTACTTCCTTTATGCTTTCATTCTGCCTGCCTTGCATCATTTTACCATTTGTGCTCACAGTACCATTTCTCTTTCTGTTTTGCTTTGCATCACCATGCACATTACCATTTGCATTTATGGGCACCATGTTACTATGTGACAGGCCCCACGCCTCCCGCCCCACCACATTACATCTACTATTTCTCGTTATAATTTCAAAAGAAGGGGATTAGGAGGGGAAACCTGCCATCAGACACACCACAGCCACAGCAGGCCTGGGCACAATCTGACCACACCTCTCAATTGCGCGATTAGTTGTCATCCCAACCTCGCACCCCATCTCCCATAATTCTCTTCTCTGGGCATATCCGATGGGGTGAGAGTGAATGGCAACTAATGTGCATCCTGTTGGCTGCTAGTGTGGGGGTCCCAGTGGGAATTTCAACCCTAACACTGACTTTCTCACTTTTGTCGCTGTGGAACAACCCTAATGTCATTAAACTGAGATTTTGCTCTAAAATATATATATATATATATATATATATATATATATATATACACATACAGTAATGGGTGGGGAGGTGTTCACCGAACTGGTTAAAGGGATCTATCAAGGTGCTGGGAAAGTCTGCTGCCATAGCTGGTCATGTAGGAGCACGCTGAGTGCCAGCTCCTCACCGCTTCCCCTGCAGGGCCTGCGTTACCTCTCCTGCTGCCGCTGCACCCTTGCCAGTTACTTTTCATCCACATTTCCACCCAGCTGCAGCTGCAGGCCTACCTCATATCCAAGTCCTGCAGAGATCTGATGAAATCCCAAGGATGGGTATGTGTTGAGAGAATGTGTAGATTGTGCAACTCTGAACTTGTTGCAGGAGTGCAGACAATATCTCCTAAAAACTAATGCCTACTAGAGCACCCATTTGCAACTCCTGTAAGAGACAATCTGCACCAGCACTGGGGCAAAGGCTGACCCCCATCTTCCAGATGCTTGTCTCCAGCGTGACACTCAGTTAACAGCAATGTGAGCAATGACCAAAAATTAAGGATGTCTTTGGCCAGAGAAAAGTGTAGCTGTCTTACTGTAAGCAACAGGGAGCACCTGTTGGCCACTTTTCTAAACAAAACATATTGGACACATCCAGGTTAGACTCTGCCATAAGAACTAGGGTGAAAACTTTGTGTCACCCACGTAATTTAATTGCAAACAAAGAAACTGACCAACAAAAGACAGTCATCTTACAGATTGTCATTGTCTGTCTCATCTACACAGGCACTGTCAGCAGACAGCAGTGGCTCTGCTGTGGGGCACATGCACTAGTTAAAAAAATGCTGTGCCACAATTAGTGGACGGTATGACACAGAGCTACCCCATAACAGCAACATGAGCACTTTGTACAGGTTGCCACCACTGACTGCCAAATCTCTTAACTGCCCACATTATAAGGGACATGATCTCCCACATTACCACCTGAATTATCATGTCCCAAGCTCCAGTAAACAGTACAATGGAGTATTAAATGTGTTAATTGTGTCAGATGAGGCAACAAACATGGTCATGATATACACATTTTATTGCCTGGCTACAACCCTGACTGAATGTTATGTGGGAATGGTACTGGTAGTGTATTGCATATCAGTGTTCCACCCTGTCGACCTGTAGCCGCAATTGGTTTTCAACACTGGCATATCAGGTGCATTTCAAAAGCCACCTAGAACTCAGCTCGAACAAAAGTACTATTGCTGTGCATTATGATTACGGTAGTACAACATACTATGGTGGCACTTCTTGATTGAGCCAGTGAATGTGGTTTGTATTTGTTTGGCACTGTCTTCCTCTTGGCAAGGAAAGGACCTGCCTGCCGCAAGGATTCTTCTCCTTTCAGCACTTTCTCCCTGCTGTAAGGCTGGCTGGCACTCAACACTGAGCTGGCTGGGCTGAGCAGTGAAGGTGCGAAACCTCAGCTTTCCTGAGGAGCTGACTGCAGACTTTGCGGAGGCAGCTGTGGTCTGGCTGAGTGCAAGTGCAGGCAGTTGATCTGAGATGGATAGGGGGTCGGGGGAGGGCACCCTTTCTCATATCCAGGATGGGATTTAGCAATGCTATTTCAGATTGTGCCTTTTTATTGCAGGCCGGTGTGAAGAACCACTAATTTGTGGATTAAAAACAGTCGCTCTATCCCTGAACCCTCCACTGGTTCTGCCACTGCACCCTTTACACACAAGTCTGCCACCACTGTTTTGTGCTGTGCATTGTGGTGTGAGACTTGTGTCCATGTGTATCTGGTAGTATGTGTACAAAAGTTGTGGTGGTGTGTGTTGTGTTGCTTTTGGTATGGATGCCGGCTGTGCTTGTGTGTCCATGTGTTTACTTAACTTTGTACATCTGTGTGTTTTGCTTGCGGTTATTTTGATTTTTTGTTTGCTTGTTTTTTTTTTTTGAAAGGGTTAATACACTTGCATCCATGTAAGATGTCTGTGTAGGTGTACATTATATTGTGGAGTGCTTGTAGTGTAGTCTCCTAGTAGTATCTGTTTTATACAATTTATACATTGCATGTGCCTGTTACGTTACCATGTGAACAGTACTGTGAGACATAAAATGTTTTACACTGAGAAAGTACCTTCAGTGGTATAAAAGTAGCAACTCTTTCTATCACAACAGCAAATCAGACCAGGACACCGTCTTGGTCAACATTTAACTTTCCCAAAAGTTTTCTTAGTATTTTCCCCCTTACATATTTTGCAAGTTATATACAATGTGCACGAATGACTTATGGAATGGCACATTCAAAATGCATGCACTGCTCTGGTGTATTTTAGTGCCTTTTCCATGCTAACTACTACCCTAAACCTTTGGAGCCCCCCCCCCCAAGTTTACAATGGCTGCCTTCAAAGAGGAGGTGATGGCCATGTTCATGGCCCTGAAAATAATTCTGATCATGCCACATCATCATCTTGTGTCAAAGTCAAAACTTGCTTCCCTGTCCCTGCAACCTATGAGCTGCCAAGTCCTCTCCTCACACACAGTCCTCAACCACAAGTTAAAAAAGATGGGAGCTTTTACGTACACTACAAATATGGGCCAGAGAAGAAATGGGGTGGGGGGGATGAAAGGAGGGAGAGATGGTAGGGATGGAGGGAGAAAGGCACTATGGACAGAGGTAAAAAAGAATGGGGGGAATGAGAGATGGGACAAAGACAAACAGAATGTTGGGGCAAAAGATGCTATCCCACTATCCCTAACTAGAACTCCAGGAAATATTACATGAAACCAAGAGTGCAAACACTAGCACTAGCTAAAATGGTAAACTGCAAAGAAAGCTAAAACCACGGCAAACCTGGATGTGGCAATTGCTAAGGAAAGGACATAATAAAAGCAATGCACCAAAAGTAAAGGAGCATGTAGAACTATGTATTTATACAAACACAGGATATAATAACTGTGCCCATAACAGTTTTTAGAAAGGACAAAGTAAAGCTAATCAACATTTAATGCATCTGCAAAGTAGCCAAGACATTGTTGTTACATAATAGTTAAGGGACTCTTGTGTGCCAGAGAGAAGGAGGCCAAAAAAAAAAGTTCAAATAGGAAATGTGCCAAGATCAGCACTTTTGGACACACTCGCCTCCATGGATTCCTGGGGAAAAAAAATACCATGACCCACATTGAAAAGCTGCCAAATGCAAACATAAACAATCCAGCCCACACCTATATAACACGTAGGTGATGTATTTACAAACTATCTCAAAGCACGCTATGAGTGTATAGTTTTCTTTGCTTTGTGGAGAAAATGAAAGTAGTTTGTCATTGGAGATGGGCTAGAAAGCTTTTTGTTGCTCTGTTAATGCCTGAGTGGCGTATAACAGAAAACTTGATGCATTGATTTCACTGAGTAATCAAAGCTAACCAGTTATTATTAAACAACTATAGTGTTACCACACGATTCAAAGGATGTCATGCATTGTTTTAAAGTGAGGATGATTACAATAGCTACTGTGTCCTGTGAAACTATTTTCAATAGTCAAATACAGTAAAGCTCCATTCCACGATGAGCTGTAACTCACTGGTCATCTGCTGCTGTTTCTGTGTGAATTGCAATATACATTGTCTTGTGCTGGGAGGATTTGAATATCACAGTATGATACAATTTATGAAAATTATAATTGCATCACCATCATAGTAAAATACTTTAGATAACAGTTTACATATACAGGGACTTTTCCTGGGGCTAAATTCCATTCCAAATCATTCTTTGAAACATGTACTCAGTTTGAAGGACTCTTGGCTAAAATGGACACTGCAAATGACTGAATGAGCTGAACACATAAAAGTAGTGTGCATTCTGTTCACAAATTCAGTTCATGTTTTCCTCAAACTGTCATCTGACGGGCAAAAGTGCAGCTAAACATCATTTTTGGCTGTGTTGTCACAGCCGTTAACAATGCACCACTTTGGCATATCTGCAGTTTACAAGTTAGGAAAAATGGGTAAAAAAGTGCAGCACCAAAATAAAGCATTTTCAGACACAAAATTTACTGCATTCAGAGTTTTCAGATGCAAACTGTGACTCAGTAGCAACACAAAACATGGACAACATAGACTGCACTGCTGCTCATGTGGAGTCAAATTGTTAGATATTTACAAAAAACGAGCACAAATATTTGAATTACGGATTAATGTGTTAAACTGTGGAAAAGAATTCTGTAGAACTGACCACTGAGATTAATCAGTTCTGCAGAGTTTTTTTCTGCAGTTTAACCTTTAGGCTGCTGACAAAATTAGAATGCAAAGTAATTCTGGACTAATGCATCAGTCCATGGCACAGAAAGGTTTAATATACTAATCTGCAATTCAGATATTTATTCCACCTTTTTTAAGTCAGAATTTCAGCAAAAATTGCCAAAGTGCACTCTGAAATTTTGCAAAAGTGAAATTCTGACCATCGTCAAGATTCAGCTGGCAGAAGTTTAATTTCACATAGCCCTAGTTCCAGGATTGTGCTGTCTCTATATATCAGTGAGAGCTTGATCTTTAATCCATAATAAGACAGCTTGTGCAGCCTGTGCATGCAGTTCAGGATTGCTGTGGCATCTATCCAAAGCATGGTCTAATGTTAAATTAAAAACCCCTCCTAATAACACAGACGTTTGTGGGTCAGCAAAGCCGGATTCTGCTGCCACAAGGTTATGGAAAAATAAGGAGTGTCATTATTTGGGTCATACAAATTTGTTATAATATAAGGGCCTTGGGGAGTATCAAACTGCACTAATACCCATCATCCTTCCATGTCCTTCATAGAGTTATGAAGTGTCCAGTGTAAGTTTTTATGAATGAGGATAGAGACACCTCTTTTACACATTGAGTAATACTATGCACCTCAATATCTACCTAGCCACACTGAAACTTCTGGGATTCCAACTCACTGAGTTTAGTTTCTTGTAACAGAACCACCTGCCATTTAATTTCATGAAGATGAGCCAGCACTTGTTTGCTTTTGATTGTGAAGTTGAGTCCCCTAACATTCCAGCTGTAACATCTGAACTTAGCCATTATCCATGTAAGGGACGGTGGCATGTTTGTAATGTTGTACTGAAGATATGCCAAGCAAGTACTAAGAGTTTTGCCTTGGGAACAGTTCAATGAGATTTCTGGAAACTACAAGTGTGCCCTGTTCCACCTTTACATTACACTCATAAAAAAGAAACTTATAACCTAACAAAACATAAAAAAACTCTGAGGGCATCATAACTGGATGATGTTAAGAAAAGTGTAGTAGCCAACCCTTCAGCATAGCAGTTGGATTTCGTCTTGTGGCACATGCAACCCAGGTTCGGGAATGGACTCAGACGCTGGAAGGCTGGCCAGGGGGAGAAGGCTTGAGTGTCTGATGACTGCCCACCTTCTCCTGGGGGGGGGAGGGTCTGCAGCCAGGTGTTTGCTGACTCCTGGCAGAGGCAGGGGAAAACAGCAATGCATTGGGACCTGCTGAATCGGAAGTGTGACAGACATTGGTGTGCACCTTGACGTCAGTGACATACCACACTCCCAAGGAGAGAAAATGCAAAAATGGCCCCCTGCCAACCGTATGATGGGCACTGGTCCCTCGCCACCACAGAGCCCTGAACAGCCTGGACTGACACCAGCAGCACCCAGACCAACTGGTTATGCCTACCAGTGCTTCCTCCTCAGAAGGAGAGGACTCACCCGATGAAGGGATATGTTGGATTACCCAGGGGGCTGCTGTTATGGGCGGTGGATGGCGGTGAGGGTGGTGGGTGGCGCAGAGGTCCCAGGTGACCCAAAGGAGTGGCCGGCTGGGGTGCAGGAGAGGGATCAAAAAACAAATTGTGTAGTATAGCTTATAGATGGATATGAGGAAATGAACTAGGTTGAATTAGCACCCTAGATTCTCCTCGTAGCCATGTGGGAGGAGGGAACAACCAGGTCAGAGGGTGATTGGCTACTACTGTGGCTAGTTAAACTCAGATATGGCAGCGATCAATTAGAAATAAGTAAATATTCAGAGGGGAGCCTGAGTTTCTAACCTCTTTTCCCAAAACATGATTAAAATGAATGGTAATTCCTCTTAGTTAGGGAATAAATTAGGGAAGACTATGACCTATGAGGTAAACAGGTATTAATTGAAAGAACTCTATTAGTAGTTAAACTGGCCAGGGTGACCATGCTAGACAGAGTCAAATATTATCCTTAGACTATAATATAAGGTCCAGTGGCAGCATCCTTTGGTTCCATGGCTAGAAATGACAAGCTCTGGCAGAGCCACTGCTGTTGTAAATGCATTAACTAGATAAGGGTGTTTCATGGGCTTTAACATAAACACGAATTGCCATTGTATACACTAACTGAATCAAAGTACGGTACATTGAGAAAGGTCAGATACAAAAATAATGCCACCGTCTGTATTACAGTTGCCTATATGTTATACATTTTATTCAATGCACTGTTATAGCAACCAACTCAACAGAACTAGGCCATCATATACATGAAGGTACTGTACTGTAATTGCAAACACTGCTGAGACAACTATTTGTTGTGACAAGGTAGAAGATAAACACAATGTTGAGACATGTTTAGGAATACATTTGATTATTTTAGAGATTGCTGTACAGTACACACACACATAATTAGTATAATATAAAAGTGCATATACCCAAATGTCAATGTAAATCTTACACATTTCATTACAGGTTGTTCTTTTGGAGGAAGATCTTGCTGTACAAGGCCTAAAATGGGTTTTAGGTGAAAGTAAACTGGGGTAGGTGTGTTATTAAGAGTATTGCATAGTTTATCTTTTACTGCTGCTCCACCCCAAGCACATACAATATGAAAATCAACATCTCCTTGATATAAAGCAACAGGAATTAGTTAGTACAAGGAAAGAAACAAGTAGTAGACTAAGTAAGTAGATAGACAAGCATGAGTATGGTAAGTCGAATAACATTTCAAAAAGTCTCATTATTGTAATTCATTTTTTACAAATGCGACTGCACAGTTGAAAATTGTTGTAAAAAAATAATACCAATGGAAGTTATTCAACATATGCCCACAGGTGGCATGCATGCAAGTGGAGGGATTTGAGGTCTGAAATCACCAGTCTGCCCTGCTCCTGAGTCAGAAGATCATGGCAGAGAGGCTGAGGTACTGGGGGATCCATCGATAGCTGTTGAAGTAGAGGGAACCAAATCTGATGAAGCCAAAGAGGTGCTATTAGAATCATGTGAGACTCCTCCGCCTGTAGCTTCAGGAGAACCCTCTAAACCACTGGGAAGGGAGGAAAGGCATACAAGAACCTCCCTGTCCAGTGAAGAGACAGCGCATCTCACCAGAAACCACCACACCGGGAACAAGCAAGCAAAAGTTGGGTAGTTTTGCATTGGATGGGGAGATGAAGAGATCTACCTCCAGCTGACCTTACAGGTCAAATAAGCTTTCAACCACCTCTTGATTTAGCTCTCACTTGTGAGCCCTGACAGTGGTGTGGCTGAAACTGTTTGCTGGGAGATTGCTGATACCTGGCACATGGACAGCAGTCAGGCAGAGGTCATGCTGGACTGCTCAGTACCACACTCACATCACTTCCTGGCATAGAGGTTACGAACGAGTGCCTCCCTGTTTGTTCAGGTACCAGACCACAATCATATTGTTCATCTGAACCAGGAGTGTCCCTGGACATAGAAGAGGCTGGAAGGCCTGGAGGGCATACAGCACTGCCCTCATTTCTAACATACTGATGTGTAGAAACGCTTCCAGCTGAGACCAGGTTCCCTGGGTCTGATGGTCTGCTAGGTGGGCTCCCCAGCCTTGACATGAAGCATCCATTGTAAGGGTCATGGTAGGAGCAGGGGGTTGAAAGGAGAACCCCCATGGAGAGATTGGACAACTCCTGCCGCCAAAAAAAGATTCTTCTTCATGTACCCAGATACTAGGAACCTGTGGTCCAGGTTGTCCAGTCACTGATCCCATTGGACACAACGAGTCCATTAGGTCACCCTCATATGCAGTCTGGCTAGAGGAACTGTAGGGATCGCAGCTGCCATCAGCCCAAGAAGATGGAGGATTGACCAGGCTGTGGTCCAGCGTAAGTTGGCTACTAATCTGACCTGTTCCTGCAAGGTCTCCACTCTGTCCTATAGGAGGAAGGTCCTGTCCTGAACCATATCCAGTACTGCCCCAAATGTGTTATAGGCACTAGGAGGGGAGAGGTGGGACTTGGGGTAGTTGACTGCTATTCCAAGTCTGGAAAAGAGGTCCAGGGTGAAGGAGCAGGACTCCCTCAGACTGCTCTGTAACGCAGCTGACAGAAGCCAGTCATCCAGATACTGGCATAATTAGATCCCTCTGTGACATAGGACTGCAACCACCACTGTTAGGTACTTGGCAAAAACCTGAGATGCCAAGGATAGGCCAAAATGGAGAGCCTTAAACTGGTAATGTTCCCCCTGGAAGGCAAACTAAAGAAAGTGGCGTTGTGCCTGGAAGACAGGGATGTGCAGGTAAGCATCCTGCATGTCCAGCATGCAAAGCCAATGTCCCTTGTGGAGCAAGGCTAGAAGTCCCTGGATGGTGAGCATGTAGAACCTCTTGTACTAGATGTACAGGTTGAGCATGCTGAGGTCCAAAATGGGTCATAGGTCACCTGTCTTTTGGGGCACTAGGAAGAAATAGTAGTAATACCCTCTTTCTATCTGTGACAGAGCCATGAGCTCTATGGCTGACTTTTGCAGAAAAGCCAGGATCTCATCCCCTATCAGAGACAGGTGGATTGGAGGATACTGGGGAGAGGCCTGGGGGTTGTTCAGAGGCCTGTCTAGGAACTCTGTGGTGTGACCTCTTGCTATTAACTGAAAGACCGAAGAGTCTGTGGATATGTCCAGTGACCCAGGAAGGTGGAGGGCAAATCTCTCCCCCACTGGTTCCCCTAGAGGATCTGTAGGAGGCAGGGGGTCCTCCATGAGTCAGGATGCCAAGAGGAGGGAGCCAGCAGCTCCTCTGGGAGGCATTTGGCCTGGTGTTTGGCAGAGGCCTCTTTGATTTGGCATCTCTGTTGCTGACGAACAGGCTGTTTGCCTTTGTAACCCCCCTTGGTACATGAAGTGGATGTCATAGATGGATTTACCAAGGTCCTGCAATTCAGTGATAATATCCTTGGCATCACCTCCTACTAACACAGATCCCCTGAAAGGGGCATCCAGGATGGAGGACTGGATGTCTTGTGCCAGGACAGCAATCCTGAGCCAAGAATGACACCTAATGTAAACAGCAGTGGCTGTGGTGTGAGCAACTGAGTCTACTGTGTCATAAGGACTCAATTGTTAGGGGTGTAAAACTGGGGAAGGGAGAGGAGAGGGAACTAATAACGGGTGAATACCTGAGGAATGCACTAGCAAATGGCCAGAAAGGAGGGGTGGAAGAACAATGGAGAAAAATCAAAATGGCCATCATGGAGGCAACAAGCCTTTGTGTGAAACAAATAAAGAAAACAAAGTGGAATAAAAAAAAAAACACTATGATTCTCAAAAGAGGTGGCAGGGAAGGTTAAGGAGAAAAAGGCTGCATTCAAAAAGTATAAGGAATCACAGAAGGAGCACTACAGGGAACTGTATCAATTAAAGTAGAAAGAAGTGGGGAAGGCAGTCAGAATAGCAAAGGCCCAAACCAAGGAAAAGATAGCCAACTCAGTTAAGAAAGGGGACAAAACATTTTATAGGTACATTAGGGAGCATAGAAAGGTTAAGGAAGGGATAGTGAAGATTAATAAAGGAGAGGGGAGGTGGGCAAAGGGAGTGAAAAGGCAGATATACTGAATGAATACTTTTGCTCAGTATTCACAAAAGAAGAAGAGGAGGAGTTACTTAAACCAAACAATAGAAGCACTCTGGGTAGGGGGGTTGATGCCAGTATATTTTCAGAAGAAAGAGTCCTGAAAGAACTCCTAAAACTCAAGGTGGACAAAGCAATGGGGCCTGACGGGATTCACCCCAGAATCCTAAAAGAACTAAGGGAGTACCTAGTGACACCACTGACTACACTTTTTAACAAATCATGGGAGGATGAGCTGGTGCCTGAGGACTGGAGGAGGGCAGATGTGATTCCCCTTCACAAAAGTGGGAGTAAGGCAGAAGCAGGAAACTACAGACCTGTTAGTTTGACCTCAGTGGTGGGGAAAATGATGGAATCACTTCTGAAATAAAGAATTGTTGAGTACCTAGAGGCCAGCGGGGCACAGGACCCAAAGCAGTATGGATTCACAGCAGGAAGGTCATGTCAGATGAATCTAATTGATTTCTATGACTGGGTGACCAAAGTAATAGATCAGGAGGGGCTGTGGCTATGGCCTACCTAGACTTTAGCAAGGCATTTGACACAGTCCCCTATTGAGTAATAATCAAGTTAGCCAGCCTGGGAGTGGGTCCCAGGGTGGTAGCTGAAGCAAACTGCTGCACAACAGTTCACAGAAGGTAATAGTTAATGGAACACATTCTTGAAGAAAGGGGTTACTAGTGGAGTACCTCAGGGCTCAGTACTGGGTCCATTCCTCTTAACGCCTTTGTGGGTGACATTGCAGAGGGTCTGAAGGAAAGGTATGCCTCTTTACAGATGACACAAAGATCTGTAACAGAGTTGATACACAAGGGGGTATAGAAAGGATGAGAAGGGACTTGGCAAGGTTGGAGGAAAGGTCAGACATATGGCAACTTAGATTCAATGCAAAGAAGTGCAAAGTAATGCACCTGGGAAATAAAAACCCAGAAGAAGAGTACACAATAGCAGGGGAGGTACTGACAACAACAGTAATGGAAAGGGACCTGGGGGTAGTCATATCAGATGACCTAAAGGTGGGTAAGCAATGTGAGAAGTCAGTAAGAAGAGCCAGAGGGATACTGGGATGCATAGGGAGGGGCATCACAAGTAGAAAAAGGGAAATGGTTATCCTTCTGTACAGACAGTTGGTGAGTCCCCATCTGGAGTACTGCATGCAGTCTTGGAGACCTCATCTATGCAAGGACATAGACAGGATGGAAGCAGTCCAGAGGAGGGCAACTAAAATGGTGCAGGGTCTGCATCAGAAACCATATGAAGAGAGACTGAGAGAGCTTAATATGTACACCCTTGATGAAAGGAGGGATGGGGGGGACATGATAGAAACTTTCAAGTACCTCAAGGGGATCAACGAAGTCCAGGAGGGTAGCATCTTTCAGAAAAAAGAGATGTGTAAGAACAAGGGGGCACAATTCAAAGATAGAGGGAGGACGACTCAGGGGTAATGTGAGGAAATTGTTTTTCATGGAGGGAGTGGTGGATGCATGAAACCGCCTTCCTGGAGAGGTTGTGGGGTCTAAAACAGTGGGGGAATTCAAACATGCATGGGACAGACATAAGGCAATTGTAGTGGTGGGTGGCAGGAAGTAGGCCGTTGGTTAACTAGAATCTGCAGCTTATCCAATAAGTAGGGAAATGGGAAGACTGGGTGGGCCAAGTGGTCCTTATCTGCCATCAAAGTCTATGTTTCTATAAGTGGCCCGGAAGGCATGACGACAGCAGATTTTAGCCATTCTCACTGTCATGGCAATCTCATCTTTAAGCTCCTGGTCCTGGATAGCTTCCAGCTTTGACTCGAGTGAGGGCAGAGAAGATTTCTGGTAGGAAACCATATGAGCCACATAATTAAGGGACCTGAGGGTGCAAGTGGAGGAGGAATGTATCTTGTGACCAAAATTGTGCAGGTACTTAGACTTCTTATTGGGAGGAGACATGCTCAAATGTTTAGGTTTAGAGGACTGGTCGTGGGCAGCCGTGATGATAACTGAGTCTGCAGTAGGATGGCCAATAAGGTGTGTAACCCCATATGGGGGTGGCACATCCTGTCGGCCTTTTTTGAAACAGCCAGAATAGAGGAAGGCTGTTGCCAGATAGTTGACATCAGGTCTTCATGGGGCCCAGTCCAAGGCAGTATGGGCACAGGAGCTGTGTCAGTCATGTCTAGATGCTCCACAAGCCTTTTCCATTTTGGATTCAGTTCCTGAATAGCTCAGCCACAGGCATTTTGTATAGTTATGAGGAGTTCTGTGAAGCAAGGGTCCTCTGGAGGGGACTTCGAAGACTCTTTAGGCTGAGGCTCTATAGGTGTATGCGTACGAGAGCCAGAAGATGAATCAGAGTCCGAAGAGTGCCTGCTGGGGGTCTGAACCCTTTCTAGAGGAGTATCCTGGGTTTTATCCCTGACCTTGTGTCTAGAGAGCCTTCTCCGGAAAGGTGGGAATCCACAGGAGAAGCTGATCTAGGAGTCGGAAAGGAGGCAGAAGTAGAGGCTGCCACTGGTTTCCGATGGTCAAGCTCTGAGGCTAGTTGAGTTCTGGCATCCTGAATCAGGGTCTGACACACTGCCTGGATATCAGCCTGAGGATGCTGTGGAGGCAGAGGCTGAAGCTGAGGAGCAGGTGGTGGAGAAGGAGGAAGCTGGCATAATGGATAGCCTGGCATCTGATGTTAAGGGTGTCCATGAGCCTGATGTGAGTACGGAAAGCCAGAAGGAGCATACCCTTGATTGGACATAGCCCTGCATCTGGTACCCTGGTACATAATGGGATGGATGACCAGGTGTTGGATAACCCCGTGAAGGGTACATTGGGTATTGTGGGGGCAGATAGCCTGGAACATTGCCCATTAGTCCAGCTGGAGGTGGAGTTGAAGGCCCAGAAGGAGGTGGGGCCAAAGGCCTGGCAGGAAGTCCAGAAGGACCAGGCGTCAGCCCTGTAGGGATATTCAATGGGCCTGGCACTGGATCAGGCACAGACATGTCTGACACCAGAAGATTTGGCACCTGGGGGCCTGATGGAAGGCCATCCAGCATTTGTGGAATGGTCAGAGTGCCAGGCATACCCTGACCCAGTGAAGGGTCACCTGGCAATGGTCACTTGGCATCAGGGTATGAGTAGAACCCGATGGAAGACCCACCAATGTCTGTGAAGCCAGAGTCCAAGATGTCAGAACCTGGTTGTCCAAGGGGGCTTGGGCTGGGGAGGTCCAGACGGAAGCTCCCCGGAGAGATTAACAATAGGCCCATTGGGTGAACCAGGAAGAGACTGACCCAGCAAAGGAGGGGGATCCCCCAGATTAGTGCCTACCTCCGTCTCTTGATCTTCAGGCAAGCCCGGAGGGTCTGGTTGTGTCAGTGAGAGTGAGGAACCCTCTAAAGACTGTTGCATGTCTGGCAGCTGGCTCAGCTCAATGTTGGGGAAATCCTGTAACTCCGATGGGAGAGCCTCAGCTGTGTGGCCCTCAGAGAAACTGGGGAGCGACTTATCAGTCAATCAATCAATCGATCAGACTTTATTTAACCAGGCAGTTACATCATTGAGTGAGCTCATTTGCAAGATGGTCCCGGACACACAGAACAATTTTCATTTACAGTTTACAACAACATGTCAGGACATATCATACAGGAAAACAGTATAATTATAAATAACATTACAAGATAAGATAATATTGGTAATAAATCTTAGATAGCAATGGCTATATACATACACTGATACTTCATCATAGAATGCCTGGGGCAGTAAAAGAGCGAGGCAGGAGAGGATGGCAGTGGCACATAGGATACAGTTTGAAGGGGTATAGAAAAACACATAAGGGAAGGGAGGGGTAACCCTGCTATGTTAGAGTCCTCCAGGGGGATTGCCACAGGGAGGGAGGGAGCTAGGGGAGGGGTAGTTACCCTAAATGACTGCTGGCCTACAGGGTGAATAGGAAGGCCAGGGGGATCCGTAAGCTAAGGGTATGTATATTCAGATTGTGTGTCAAAGATTACCTGAAACAGTCGCATGCAGTTTTCAGGCATCTAAAAAGCAGTTGTTTGAATACATAAGTGCTGAGCAGGTGGGAGAGTTTAAGAACTTTTTGTGAATTATTCCAAAGTGATGGTGGGAAGGAGCTGATGGCAACTACTCCATGGCGAGTTCTTGTTCGTGGTACCTTGAGGAGGACAAGGGAGCAATTCCGTAGACCATATACACCTGTTGACTGTTTGAACAGATTACAGATGTAGGGTGGGAGTTTGTTGGAGAGTGCCCTGAGGATCCACATGAGGGTGTTTATTTGCCTCCTCAGAAGGAGGGATGGCCAAACAATTGCATGGTACAGCAGGCAGTGTTAAGTCCGAATGGCATAACAAGTATAAATCTCAAGGCTCGATAACAGAGTGTATCAGGCTTCTGAAGTGCATACTGGGGGCAGTGGCTGTATAGGAAATCTGCGTAATCAAGCAGAGGTAGAAAGGTTGTTTGAACCAGCCGCTTTCTGGCTTCAAGAGTGAGAAGATGTCTTATGCAGAAGAATATGCCAAGGTGCTGTCTTAATTTTTTTGTTAACTCACACAGATGTGCGCTGAAACAGAGTTTGTTATCCAACCAGACTCCCAGATACTTGAATTTATTCACTGTTTCCAAGGGTTCACCAAGGATGGTGGTAATCTGGGGGAGGCCTGATGTCCCCATATTGTGAGGGGGTGCAGGGAGAAAATCATGGCTTTTTTTGCATTGAACAAAAGCTTAAAGGAAATGTCCACCCAAAACTTGCAAAAATATATGTTGTGCAGAGTGTTTTGATTTGTATGTTAACTTGTTGTGTGTCCTTTCTTCTGTCTACTAAGAAGAGTTTTTCCTAAATTAGCCTGTTAGCTTTAGGGTAGTTTTACTACCCCTGGAGGTCTCCATATGAAATAGCTTAATTGTATTTCTTTGTCCTACAATGCACCTTGTTTCATGTGACAGTGATGTAGCAGAGACCATAAATCCAGCAGAAAGCATTGCTTTACAATCAGTTCACAACAGTAGAGATGGCTATGTTTTAAAATCTGTAGAATTCAGCTTGGTGACCACCCTCATCGTAAAGGTTTTACTGTCCTGAAAAACATTGCTGCTGGTAATTTTTGTGCAGCCTGTAAAGCTTCCAAGATATTTAGTTTGTTTGGCATGTGTGTGCTGAATGTTGGGTCTCTCTTACATCACAGTCACATGAGACAAGATGCACTGTGGGAACAAAAAATACAGTTAAGCTATCATGGATGAAGATCCCCAGGGGTTGTAAAACTAGCATAAAGCTAGCAAGCTAATTTAGGAAAAACTCCTAATACCAGTCAGAGGAAGGAAACACTAGAACTTCACATACAAACTAAAACACTCTGCACAACATATATTTTTTTAAGTTTTGGGTGTAGTTTTCCTTTAAGGTTCAACAGGTTATATTGGAGGGTGATAGTCTTGCTGTAGCTCCTTATGAGCAGTATCTAATAAGAGATTGGTTGTATAAGCCAGCAATAAGACACGATGAGGTGTGGGTTATGGCCTGAAAGAGCATGGCCCAGGCGCGTTATGGGGCATGAGGCACTTGCGCCGAGTGCCTTTAGCACCTGGGAAGTGCTATTATCAGGCCATAACCCACACCTCGGAGTGCCTTATTGCGCTTATAAAATGCCCCCCCCCCAGTAAAGAAGTTAATTTAAAAAATACACATAGAAACTATATAAAGAAGACAAAAAAATAAATTATTAGTAGAAAAAAGAGAAAAAGTAGTCCTTCTGAATGTGTTTGAATGGAGCTGTTTTATTAAAAGTTAGTACAGAAGGTTTGTGTTTATGGGTGTCATTAGTACCCAGTCATCAACAAATACAAAGTTACAAACTGTCAAAGATTGTGTTTTTTTTGCTTTTGTAATTTATGTTTTATTTATTTAACTACCCAGTCTTGGTTAGAGTAAGGGGGGAGGGAGCATGTCCTCTTGCAGTTTCATTTATAGCATCAATGGGGGAGCGAGTCTGTGCCATACAGTATTATGTTTCTGCCCCATGTTCATTTTAAAAAACAGTAAACATTTTTGTGTGTACTTTGAGTTTTTTGAAGGTTTCTGTTCTAAATGGCTATCTCAACTGAGAGTGAGTGTGTCCCACAGCGGCCGCCATACTCGTTTGTTTCCTGTTTGCGGTTTCAAAACGGAATGGTCACAGACTAAAAATGAAAGATTTTTTCTTTGCGGCTAACAATATTGTGGTTTGCGGTTTATTTTTTAGGTCAGGTAGCACACTTCAGGTAATGGTCAGTAAGAGAGGGGGACAGGAGAGGGATGTCAAGGAGGAATGCAGTATGGATGGAAGACACAAAGAAGGCAGTGGGGAGTTGAGGCAAGGGGCTGCAGTGAGAAATCTGCGGGCTGTCTGCATTTTGGTACCAGATTTTGGTGAACAGAAACTGAAGTAAAGGTGAGACTGGTGAGAGTGTCAGTAGATTAACTATCTGGAATTTTGCTTGAGTGGCTGTGTTTGGGATACGTGTCTCCATGATAGGACTTGTGCTCAGTTTCCCACTTGTCTAGAGGAGAAACAGCAGTGTTTGCTTTCGAGCTGGACTTACATGGTGTGCACCCGTTTATTTAATACCTTAGGTTGATGATTCCTTTAGGTTTGGTGGTTTATTACTGCTTTTTGGGACATGAGAACCTGTGTATTGGTCCAAGGGTGGGAACTGTGCACAGTGGTTGCACATCTAGTTAGCATGGCATGGAGCTGCAGGTCATTTTTTCAGACAGGATGGTGTTGGGAACAGTGATATTTTTGTGTGATGTGGCTCAGCTTGGCAGAATTAGTGCCGGTTGGCACAATACATGCTGATCATGACACAGCTAAAACTAGGTTTTAGCCAATCAGCATTCTGGATTTTTTAAGCCCATTTTATAAAGGATAATGTAGAGTATGAAGAGGATAGACCCCAAGAAGGAACCTTGCGGCATGCCTTGGGGCAGAACTTTAAGTGGGGACAATTCCCATTGTGCTGTAATTTGTTGTCTTCTATTTGTGAGGTAACAATGGAACCACTTTAATATGGCAGGGGTTAGGCCAACGTTACCCAGAGTATCAAGCAGGATGGAGTAATCAACCGTGTCATGTGCTTTGCTGAGATCAAGGAATAGAGCATAGGTGTGCTGTTTGCTGTCCAGGGCTTTTAACCAATCATTAGACGTTTTGGCTAGAGCCGACATGGTGCTATGCTTCAGTCTAAACCCTGATTGGGCTGGGTTGCGAATGTTTTCACAATCCTAGTACTCCCTCAATTGTGAATTGACAATTTTTTCTAATCGCTTGGATAGTACAGGAAGAATAGAGATTGGCCTGTAGTTGTTCAAAGCTGTGGGGTCTTCCAACTTGAACAAGGGGATAATATGCACAATTTTCCAGCTGAGTGGTAGCTCCCCTTGCATAAGCGAACTATTACATAGGTGAGTGATTGGAGCTGTTAGATAATAGAATCCTGCTTTTAGAAAGAAAGGTTCTAATGAATCTGCACCAGCACTCTTTTTGGTATCCAAGGAGAGGAGAAGGTTCTCCACCTGCTTAAAGGATACTAGCTGGAAGTTGAAGGGTGGGCGGCTGGTACAGGGGACAGAGACAGAGCTAGTACTTACACTGGCAGTGCTTGGGGCACACAGTTTGCTGACAGGAGAGGCATCGAATGCAAGGCCTGCAGTAGCAAAATGGTTATTGAGTTGATCGACAATCTCAGACCTGTCTGTATAGGAGTTATTGTTCACAACAATTTTGGCTAGGATTGGGGTGGCAGGGGAGTGTACTTTGACCTCTCTCAGGATTTGCCAGAACTTGGTGGAGCAGTTTTTGTTTTCCTCAAGGGTGGACTGAAAGAACTGTGATTTTTCAGCCCTGACCAGTTTAGTGCAGGCATTCCTGGCTACCCGAAAGGAGAGCCAATCTGCATCAGACTGTGACTTCCTTGCCCTTTTTCAAAGGGTGTCTCTGGACTGCAAAGCCTTTTCAGGGACAGGCTGAACCAGTCAGGTGCCCGATTTCTGGATCTGACCTTTCGTGAGGAAGCATGTTTGTTTATTACCCTTGTTAACAGATCCTGAAAGATGCAGAAGGCTTTGTTCACAGAAGGTGTGAGATTGAAGTCCTGCCACATGATATTCCTAAGATCTGTCAGAAACCAGGGAGGCAGAAGTGTTTTACACTGTGCTTTAATTTGAAGGTAGAGGTGGGAGCCGTGGTCCTGCAGATGTCAGAAGAGCTAACATTCGACTTATCAGCCTGGGCTATGTAGACAACAGCGGAGCTGGAGTCCAGCTTACTGGCTATGACCATACGCTCCTTAGTGAGGCCAGGGAGTGACTTATCGACCTGGCTGCTGGTGATAGACCATGAAGAAGATGTGGGTCTAAGGAGCATGATAGGGGTTCTGTCATCCAAGAAGAGCCCCTACTGCACCATGAGTAAAGCAGGCAGGAAGGCCATGGTCTGATCCTCCAGAGCGGTAGGAGACCTGGCAGTAGGGGTACTTACTGAAGTGGATACCCCTCCAGTGTCAGTGGTGCCCGATGGTTGCCGCCAAGTGGATGGAGATCTATCCCGGTCTCGGTGCCCCTCCTTGTCCTTTTTCTTCTTTTTGGGTTCTGGCGTTGGAGAAGAAGATTTTTCCCGCAGATTCTGCAGTTCCTTTTCCATCAAATCTAGGCACTTCTCCAGCAAGTGGGCTTCAATTTTTTTCTGGTGCCTAATCCATGTAGTCTGGTTAAAGGATTGGCAGGACACACAGTCTTTGATCCAGTGTTTGGGGCCTAGGCAAATCATGCAGTGGGAATGCTCGTCCCCATACAGGATCTGGGTGCCTCAGGACTTGCACTTCATCTTTTCCATGCATCACCCAACTATTCATGTTCCTGAATTGTACTTCCAACTAAAATCCCATGCTGTAAATTTGTCACTGTTATTTATTTGCTTCCCCTTTCTTCTGTGTATCCCTCAAGATCTCTGTATTAGACCTGTTTATGTTAGACCTGTTTATACTGTATTTTACTATGTAATTTGTTTGATCTGGTGTTTTGTTCTCTTTTTATGCCTAAGTGGACGTTTGTGTAAATGGGCATTTTTGCTTACATACCTTTCGGTATAAAATAAAGATTGATTAATTGATTAAAGACTGGACTGACAGACCTGAACCACAGCAGTTCTGTAAAAATCTAAACTGGCCATACTAGGTGCAACTTGTACAAATACTGCTGGTCCAGTCACTCTGGCTGCACTGTTCCATCTGACTTTTACGTACAGTGGTAGCCACAGACATTGCCAGATATTTCATGAAATTTCTGAAGAGTTTCTCTCTGCTGCCCCTACTGTGGGACTGCAGAAAGCAGGAGATATTTTTGGAAATATCACAGAAATTTGGGGAAATAGCTGGCAGTGTCTATGGCTGCTACTGTATCTGGTCCGCTCCTGGAAGTCTGTTTTTCACCCTTTCTTGGCATGGTTGAAAACAGAACCATCAGGACCAGACCAGATAGGTAAAAGCCAAACCAGATCATCTGGAGTGAGTGGATCAGCAATATTTGCACAAGCTGTGCCCAGTCCAAATTTTAAAGCTCTGCTCCGGGTGTGGTGATTTGGTTTTTACCCATGCCCCACTGCACGTGGCTTAGTGACATACTGTACAGATGGATACAGAGTCTAACCCATTGAAGGTTGAAGTTTCAGAAAACCATTATTCTAAAAATACCAAGACTCTCAATTCCTGATGATCCCTCACCCCCGAGTCACACTTAGTCCTCTACCAAAGTCATGCTCAAATATCGGTGCCTCTACATGCACACCATTAAGCTTTTAATATCATCATGCCTCTTCTGCTGCCATGAGCTCCCCTATCAATGAAGTCCCATTCTGCTTGTGGCAGCCCCCCCCCAAACCAGGTAATTTTCTGGGCAGCAGCTCTTTACAACACATCAACTAAATTACTGCTAAACTTCTTATTTTTAAACATTTTGTTGACGATTTTTTGTTTTAGTATATCCATGGTCAGGAAAAATGAATTTGTAAAAGAAACCAACACCCCCATTTATTAGTTGATTTAATCACAATACAGCATGTTATGAACTGATCAGATTCTATGCGTAACATAAGTCAAACGAAAATTAGACATTATACATGCCTACCTATTTGCAAGTGAAGCAAATATGATTACTATCATTCAGTTGTAAACACCTATCATCACAAACTGCAGGTTAAAAACATTCAGTAGAATATAAACAGTAGCCCAGAACTGTCTGCCTGAGAAAATTAAGTTGGTATATTATTTGGAAACAAGCATCACTGGGACTCTTTGCTATGGAATGTCCTGAAAAGTAGCAGAATGACTGCTCTTAGGATGGTGGTGTCAAATGGCTTAACGAGGTGTTCATAGGGGCTGAGTGCACAGCACAGCTTATTTGTTATGCAGAAAGCTCCAGGAAGTGTTTAACCCATTCTACTTCCAATAGCTTTCTGTGATCTCTGTACTATCCATTGTTAATCTGACACAGAATGACTGCCAGAAGATAATGAGTTAACTTTCTGTGGGCTCATTTAACTCTTCAAACCAGAGGAAAAATAGTGCTCTACAGCTTCCTATACACACACAGGCAGCGCAGTAATGAGACATCAGCAGTGGGATCTATTTTTAACACTCTATCATGCTGTTTGGTAGCAAAAATTATATCAGCCCTTTTCTGAATGCAAAACATCTGCTGGGATACACCCACAGCCATAAAAAAGTAGTAGTAAAGTAGTATTTGGGTTTGTCCAGCAGTGGGGAGGCAGTATAGTACAGTGGTCTAAGGCTCTGAGCTGCAAATCTGGTGATATCCAGCAGACCAGACCTGGGTTTGAATCCCATAGCTTCCACTTGTATACTGTGTGACCTTGAGCAAGCCACTTAACCTCCTTGTGCTCCCAGGTCACTCCTGTAAAAAAGCTTTCAGCTTAGTGTGCTATACCTGGTTAAACAACTAAATAAAAAAAAAAAAAAAAGCACTCCTGTTAAGGCAATGTGCAGTATGCCCTGGAGCTCTTGGTAGGATTCAGCGCCGGTTTCTGTCAGAAAGACGGGGAAATATAACAGATTATATTATAACGCAAAATTGCTTCTGCCACTAGGTTAAACACTAAAGTGGTGATATTGAGAAAAAAAGTGCTGTGTATCATAAGCTATGTGCTAGGAATTCCTCCTGAGTTGGGCCATGTACTCCTTCATGTGTATACCTTAAAACTGTTGGCATACCCCTGGGAGGAAGAGGAAATCAGATTGTGCTTGTAGAAGTTGGGAGAAAAGGACCGCTTACATGTGCTGCTCCTGTGGAGTCAGTCCCATGAGTGCATTGAAAAGTGCATTAAATTGCTGCCAGCATATGTAAAGAGGAAAAAGGGATGGGATACATAGAGAAGGGGTGAACAGTAGGATAGAGAATAACTGAAAAGAAGTAAAAAAAAGATGGGGAAAGTAGAATATATTAAAGTGCAGATATGGAAAATTCCAAAGTGCCAACCTGTAGCGCTTCTACTGGACTTCCTAATCAGATGCCAAAGCAAACGACTCACAGAGCTAATGTAGTACATCTTAAATTAGTTATCATCCAGTAGTGGATGGACCATGATGCTGGGCTGCTCAGTGTCAGGCAAGTGCCCTGAGCCAATCACCATACACGCCACAGCAGCTGCAAGTAGGGCCTAGTACTTAGGCTTCTGGTTGCTGTGGAAGAGGGGATATTTGCTCATCCTCCAAAGCAAGAAGAGACCTCTTACCAATCCTTAATACAAAAGTACCAGCTGGCAAGTCCCGCATTGTAAGTCTGTGCCCCATAGCTGTCTGAAAAATGGAGGAACAGAATTCTAGGTTACATAACAATGAGGGAATGAAAACTTCCTATCTGTCTCCCTTTGGCTGGTGCCAGTTTACATGAAGTTATAAGTGGAGCTTTTATCCATAACATGAGAATTCTTAGGAACAATAAAAAAGTGAGCCTTAAAATAAATTGTAGGTTCACTGTATGTTAAACCGAAAAGGTAATGTCCTTGCAGTAGCAGCAGTCCCAAAATTCAAATACAGTTAGTCTTAGTGTGGTGCCTCGAAGTATGAAATAAATCACCTCTAACATTCAGGTGTACTGGCCACAGGAAAATCAAACCTAAGAGATTCAGTTACAGGTGGATTGTATTGTAAATGGAAATGGTAGATTTAACTGGTAGCCCTGGCCTACCCAAATTAAACATCTTACCACACCAAGAGTCCCAAGGAATATTCAGGTAGCAGGAGGGGGAATTGCAAGCCCTCCAGCAGAGTCTTCCTGATACCGTTACAGTTCAGTGGAGGGTTTGGGTGTCAGTACCATAGGTGGCTGCAACGATTTGGGCTTCTCTCTGGTGGGCTGTGAATTTGATGAGTCGGATGGAAGTTGGACCTCAGGCTGGGCAGAGAGTGATAGAACTCAAGGGAGAGGCTTCAGATGTTGCCTCTCTAAGCAGTCGAGTGTATCAGTTTGAGCAAGCAGAGGGGAGGGTTCATCATCAGTCTCCTCAGATTATTCACTACAGTTCTGACTCCTGGATCTTTCCTGAGTGGGAGAAAGCCTGTGGCCACCATAGTGGCATTTCCTTCATTTTTGTTTGGGGGCAACATCCACAGATCCTCCAGGGTTGCCTGAGTGTTTCAAGCAGGAGGGTGATCTGTTGCTGAATCAGGAGACATCTCCATTGGAGTGCATGAGCATTCTTCCTCTCTTTGGTGGGCCCTTGGTTTAGATTTCAACAGGTCTTTAGACCATTGCTTTTGAGTGAATTTTTCAGCAAGGACCTGCATTTGGAATATAATCAGAATCCCATAGTATAGTATTCTCAGCAATGCTGGGTATGGGAGTATGAAGTAGATATCAGCTATGTGTGATGCTTGTTATGCCTCTGTAAATGCACTGCAGTGTGTAGTAAGAGCCTTCGAATAGTCTTGAAAACCATTACTTTGTGACCTTGCCATTCCAGAGTACTGAGTTCTTATGCCCAGCGCAGAATTTCCTTTTTAGCTCGGAAATGAAGAAAATGGGCTATAATTGGCCACAAGGAGCTCACCCTGCTTAGGTGGTGAGGCCACAGAATGATGGGATAGCTCTATCTCATACTGTGTGTCCTCTGTTTGTTTAAGGATGACGGGCAGGATCTGTTGTAAAATGGCAATTGTGTCTCCCATTTCAGCCTTTTTAGGTAGACCAATAAATCTAAAGTTATTGTGGTGCCCGCTGTTCTCCACATCATCTAATTTAGCCTGCAAAGACTGTATGTTTTTTTTTCTTGGCCTCTGATGATAGTGCATTGCTCTTGAAAGGATTTTTCCACTTGCAAAAGCCATTTTCAGTCACTACTGTTTTTGCAGAAAGGGGTTTCAGTTGCTCAGATTGTAAAGAGGGTTGGTGTTTAATATGCTGAAGTTCAGTGAGGACCTTAGTGAACATCATTTCTATTTTGTCCATAGTTGGTGCCGACGCCATGGTAGGAAGCGATCTAGAGCCTGAATGTGCTTGGCTGTGTCGGAGCACTAGTCCAGCTCATGCTGCTAATGTTGCTGCAATATCTTGATCAAAAAGAGACTGTATGATAGCTGGAGCTACTTTCTATAATCTGCCTCAGAATCTGAGTCAACAGTAATGCTGAGGAAGGCGGATGGTTTAGGAATAAACTCGGGAGGAGAACAGAGTTTGAATCAGGCTGCCATCTTAGCTGAGCGCTAGCCACACCCCTTCCCAAGTTCACTGCATTTAATGTACTAGTACAATTAACATTAAGAAGTTCATCTATGTTACTCCAAAAGGAACGAGTATCATCAACTGAAGAGGAGTGCTTGTCACAAAATATTTAGATTTCAGCAGTCTAACTTGTTTTTTGCACTGCTTTCTTAATTCTATAAATCTTACTACACATATATTGCTTCCTGTCTCTCTATATTTGTACCATAAATGGCCTCTTTCCCTCATCAGTTGCAATAGTTGGGGACTACCCATTTGTGTGCACTACCACTTTTTGTAACATTTCTATATGGGGCAAAGTATCACAGACTCTGTTAAATTCAGTTAAGGAAAAATCAAATGCCAGGTGTCTATCAGGAATATAATCAATAAAAGATTAGTCTATCTGACCCAGAGTATTTTTAAAATCAGTAATTTTATCCTTAGGTAAAATCCTAGTCCTCAAAGTAATAAGGGGTAGTCTTTGTATTTCGCTTGTCCAGATACAGTACATTTTATTGGTGAATGGTCACTTAATGAATCAGAAAGGATTTGTACATTTCTTAGCCTTTCTTCATTGATGACTAACAGCCAGTCACTAAGCCCTATGCACAAATGGAGCAGAGTGGCTATGCGCATGTATCTGGTGCACGTAGACATTCCTCACCCATTGTGCACCCTGCACATCATGCATAAGGGGGGGCATGCACACCCATCGCACCTGATCCCCCATGTCAGCAGGCTGCACCACACTGGGGGCATTCTGGGAGCATGCCAGCACTATGCAGTATTCACTAAACTGCATAGTGCTAGCCACATGGGTGTGGAGGGTGGCGCAGGGTACTCCAATGTATACCCTGCCATAACCCACTGCACCCTCACGGTCCCTATCCCCTGAATGCCAGGGGACCTGGCCAGTGCTCTCTGTGCTACTCCAGCCCACTAGGCAGCCAGTGAGGGCAGGGGCAGTGGGACAGATGAGTGCCCATAATGCCAGCTTTGCGGTGACACCAGGATGTTGTGCGGAGGGGGTGGATCATGGCATATGCCCCCATGGAGCTCGGGGGTACAGGGGTCCACAATGGTGTTGGGGCACAGCTGCAGGCATGCGGGCTGAAGGTGGCTCCTGATGCAGGGGTCTTGCACTGCACCGGGAGGGCGCCATTCACTGAGACTGGGCCAGCGACACGACTGGCCGTGGGGCCATGTTGCATGGGTCTGGGTGCCTAGACAGCATGCACAACCTTGGACCCATGCATCACAGTGCAAGGGGTCCACTTCTGTGCCCAGGATGGGCATCCCACTGGATGCCCACCCAGGTCCATGACTCTGCCCCTGGCTGTCCTTCGGAGTCCGCACCAGGTGGGGAGGTGCTGTGGACAGGTGGGCAGCATTGCTGAATGCGGGTAAGGGTGCACCTGTCTGTGGGGCACAGGGTCGTGGGCGGGGTACATCACTTTTCTGCATACCTCTGCCCACTTCATGCATAGCACCCACTAATTGTACCAGTACCTATGGTATAGTTAATATGAATCAATTCATTTATAAGTTGTGTTAAAGTCATCTCACAAATTAAAACACAATAATGTTTATTGTTTTTGGCTTTCCAATCAATACTGAAGTCACCATAATCATTGTTTTCCTAATTCCTGTTAAATTTTTTGTAACATTTTAAACTAGATATAGCAAGAGCCAATATGGCTGCAGAATAATGGTATTGTTGGCAGTGAGAAATGTGTAAACTAGCAATTTCTGCACTAACCACTGAGCCACATAACTGCACTTTCTAATTGTTGTGATATACACACACACACTGAGTAATACATATATGTACACACACACATATATATATATATATATATATATATATATATATATATATATATATATATATATATATATATATATATATATATATATTCCAGTGTAACATAGCAGTGCACAGTCTGCACACATTTTTACAGATTAAAAAAGACACTGAGTGGCTGTTTTCTTCTTTTCAGGCTCTGAGGGACATCAGATGGTGGGTTGCCACTAGACATCTCTGATGGGTTGCCACTAGACGGCTCATTTAAATCAGCAGTAACATGCATAAGGCTGAAACTGATCTAGATAGGGGAATGTAGACTAGCAATTTTTGCACTAACCACCGAGCCACCTAACTGCATTTTTTGGTCCCTCCCTGAAGATAGCGCAGCCCTGCCCCTACACCCCCTTTGCCCAGCCTTACCACCCTAGGTGGGGACACTGGGTGGGCACTCACTCCCCATGGTCCTTCATAGCATACCCTGGCTAACCCCCCAATGTGGAGCCACTGGAGCAGAACCTGCCTGGCAGAAAATATTGGCAGCAGGGATGGTGATGGAACAGGGCATCATGCTCGAGGACTGGAAGGTTTTTTTTTGTGACTTGCAGCAGTACCTGGGGGCAGGGACATGCAATGATGACCAGCATCCACCTCGCCCCTCCCCACAGGTGACAGCGCTGGCACAAGGGATACCCCCAGCCTCAGCTGGAGGTCCATGATGTGCCGGACACTATACCCGCCTACCCCTCCCCCCGGAAATGGAGAGCAGTCTCTTGGACTCTCAGTCCTTCTCCCTCTGGATCGCCCTCCAACATCCCGGGTCCATTTCCAAACCCAGTTCATCAGCATCGCAGATGGACACCCTGCCTCTGTGCAGGCAGGTCAGCTCGTAACTGCACTTTTTAATTGCTGTGATACACACACACACACACACTGACTAATACATATACCGCGTATGTATATATATATATATATATATATATATATATATATTCAGCATAATGTAGCAGTGCACTGCCTACACACACAGCACATTACCCACCCCCACACACACTGCCTTATATGGCATTTTTTACTTATACATCTAACCCTAACTTTTACTGTATTTGCAGGATAAGCACTCTGTTTTGCATTAATTTATTGTACTACTCTACAGCATGACTGGGCAACAAAGTTAGAGGACCAGGGAGGTGTGTTAGATGTGGTCTATCTGGATTTCAGAAAAGCCTTTGATACCATCCCCCATAGAAGACTGATTAACAAACTGTGCAGCCTAGGGGTGGATCCTAAAATAGTTCTGTGGGTGGATAACTGGCTGAATGGCAGGAGTCAGAAGGTTGTGGTAAAGAGGGAGTACTCTGGAGAAGGAACGGTGACAAGCAGGGTGCTGCAAGGGTTGGTGTTGGGGCCGGTCCTCTTCAATGTCTTTATTTTGGACATTGCAGAGGAACTGGAGGAGAAGGCAGAAGGGGAAGGAAGGAAACATTTCAATTCAGTGCATTAGAGTAACTGGTAATTGCTATTTTTCTTTTAAACTTAGATTGTGGGCTTTTAGTGACACTATACTTTCTTTGTTGTCTTTACTTATAATTGTTTTTGGGCTGTTGAAAATTTAAAACATAGTGGTGGTGTAATTCTGTGCTGTCTTTAATTGCTGCAAATTTTATCTTGGCTTGTCTGACTGCCCTGTAGTTGGGTGAAGGATGTTAATTGTCTGGCCTCTGACCTCAGCTACGTGATAACTGGAGGTGGGGCTTAGTCAGAGTTAAAGTAGCAAGCAAGTTTTATTTTCTCAGAAGAAGCCAGAAGGGGAAGGAAGGAAACATATTCAATTCAGTGCTTTAGAGTAACTGGTAATTGCTATTTTTCTTTTAAACTTAGATTATGGGCTTTTAGTGACACTATACTTTCTTTGTTGTCTTTACTTATAATTGTTTTTGGGCTGTTGAAAATTTAAAACATAGTGGTGGTGTAATTCTGTGCTGTCTTTAATTGCTGCAAATTTTCGCCCCCCCCTCCCTTCCCCAACTCTTAATTATATGCCCTGTTAAATCTGATTGACAGGAGCTAAACACAGGGTATAGTAAGGGGTGTGAAGTAGGAGGGGCATAAGGGGGAAGAAGCCCACCCTCAGCACGACAAGTGTTTTGACTCATTTATTTATTTATTGGTTTCTTTTTCTTTAAAAAAAAAAAATTATCAGAGGATCAGTGGCAGGATTTTTAGTACAGTAAATTAATAAAAAGGGAACTAGGAGAGCTTCAGTAGCAGACAAGTAGTGGAATTGCAGTATAATGTGGGAGTGGTGCAATGTGGCGGCTGTGGGGCAGCCATATTCCAGGCAGACCTTCTGGACACTGAGGTGCTGCCTATCTGCATGCACTCTCTCTGGACTGCGGGATGGGGTAGCCAGACTCAGAGCGGAAGTAGACTGGGTCAGGAGTACCATCACCCCTATCCAGGGACCACCCAGTCCAATGCAACTGCCTCAAAGGATGCGAGAACCAGGAGCACTTGGATGACAGTGGGCTCAGGGAGAGTTAGAGCAGTCAGGCAGAGGCACATCCCAGATCCTATTCCACTCAATAACTCATATGCCACACTGGCAAATGAGGACAACCAAATAGAGTGCACCAGAGAAGTGGAAGGAAAGGATGTGGAGGTTAGCCAAGGAGGTGACCTCAGTGGGGAAAGCAGTGGACCCCAGAGGAGGAGGAAGTGAATCCTGGTGGGGGACTCCATCATAAGAGGGATCCAGCTAGGAACACAGGAGGAGGAGGACAGGGAGGTGAGGTGCCTACCAGGTGCCACGGCATGGAGGGATGGAAGGAAGATCCTGGGGATCACTGGGAAGGCAAGATGGAAGGGTGAGCTGGATGTCATTATCCACCTAGGTACCAATGACCTGGAAAATGGGGAGCCAAAGGAAGTTCAGGAAGAGTTTAGGAAACTGGGAAGGGGTCTCAAGCAAGTAGCTACTTCTGTCACTTTCTCAGAAGTACTACCTGTGAGAGGCAAGGGAGAGCATAGGCGTGCATGCACCAGGAACTTTAACTCATGGTTGAAGAACTGGTGCTGTGAGGAAGGGTTTGGATTCATTGGTGACTGGGGACCCACCTGGAGGGATGGAGGATTGTTCAAGCCTGACGGCCTGCATCCATCCTGAAGGGGAATCCAAGCACACAAAGATAAGTTTAAATGCTACATTGACAAGCATTTAAACTAGCAAAGGGGGGTGGCAGGCCAGCAAGGAGGGTACCTACTTGCTCAACCCCCACAGCTAGCACTGGAACCAGTGAACCAGAGGGTGGCTATCTCTGCAAAGCAGTGTGCAAAAGATGGAGATTAGTGCCCAAGAGGTGGATAAGCAGAAAAGGGCAAAATTCAGCAGAAGGGCAGACAGCAAGAGAACCAGGGATAAATGACAACCAAGGAAGGGCTGGAGTAGAACAGTGAAACAGTCTAGGAGGTCAAATCATGAGAAGCCATGTGTGCAAATGCCAGAGCCTTAGCAACAAGATGGAAGATCTGGAGCTGTCATGGTACAGTCAGACCTGGACATTGTGCCATCACTGAAACCTGGTGTAATGATAACCATGACTGGGAGATGGCCATACCTGGCTACAACATATTCAGAAGAGACAGAGCAGGCAGGAAGGGAGGAGGTGGCACTGTATGTGAAAAATGACATAAGGGCCACAGAGATCCAGGAGGAACAAATGAGGGAGAGATACTGTGGGTTAAGCTGGGAAAGGAAAATGGGCCCAGCCATCCGCACAGGTGGTCTATAGACCACCAGCCCAGGAAGAAAAAACAGATGAGGCTGATGCTAGCCAACCAAGGGATGGCAGACAAGGGGAGGTAGTACTGGTTGGAGACTTCAATATTCCAGACGTGGACTGGAGCATCCCAGCAGCAGCATCAACTAGGAAGCAGATTTATCCTGGACTCCTTCAGGGTGCCTTCCTCAAGCAACTGGTCATGGAACCAACTCGGCAGAAGGCAATACTGGACCTTGTGCTCACAAACAGGGACAGTGTGATGGGGTAACAGTGGGGAGCACCTGGGAAACAGTGACCACCAGTCATTGTGGTTTGAAATCACAGAAAGAGCAGAACCAAATCACACAAAACACGTATCCTGGATTTTAGGGGGCAGACTTTGGGAAAATGGGAGATACTTGAAAGGGCCATTAAGGGGAATGGGACAGGAATCAGGGTTGAGGAACAGTGGGCTGTATTTAAAATGGGGATTACAAGAACAACAGAATTATGCATTAAGCAGGTTAGCAAGAGGAAAGGAAGAGGAGACCATTATGGTTTTCCAAAGGGTAGCAAAAAGTGAGAGCCAAAAGATTGCATTCAGGCAATACAAAAAGACACAGGCAGAGGGGATAGGAGAAGTACCAGGAGAAGCAAAGGGGGCAGGGAGGTCAGTAAGGAAGCCAAAGCTCAGACAGAAGAACACATTGCAAAATCAGTGGGTAGAGGGACAAAACCTTTTACAGGTACATAAGTGAAAAAAGAAAGACAAAGGAGGGATAGTGAGACTTAAGGGGAGGATGGGGCCGCATGGAGGATGATAACAGTAAAGCTGACATATTGAACAGGTATTTCTGCTCAGTTTTTACTGAAAGAGAGGAGTAATGGGTCTGAAGGAGTACAAGGGTGAGAATGGTGAAAATGGACACAAGTCCCTTTACACGAGAAAAGGTCCTGAAGGAACTGGAAGTAGTAAGAGTTGATAAAGCAATGGGGCCAGATGGGGTACCCCAGGGTCCTAAGAACTAAGAGGTGGTGGCTGAACCTCTGGCTATCCTGTTTAGCCAATCACTGGAAACAGGGGTACCCAAAGACTAGAGGACAGCAGATGTAGTCCCTTATACAAAGTGGGAACAAAGAGGAAGCAGGGAACTACAGACAGTCAACCTCACCTCGGTAGTGGGGAAGATCATGGAAGCACTACTGAAGAGAGATTGGTGGAACATCTGGTTGTCAATGGACTACAGGACCCAAGGCAGCATGGTTTCTCCAGGGAGGTCATGTCAGACCAACCTCATTGAATTTTTGACTGGGTGACTGGGAGGTGGATCAGGGGAGGGCAGTGGACATGGCCTATCTGGACTTCAGCAAGGCCTTTGACACTGTGCCACATAGAAGACTATTACACAAACTGGGGAATATGAGTGTGGGCTGGACAGTAGTGTGGTGGGTAAGTAACTGGCTGGGTGGCAGGACACAGAGGGTGGTGGTAAATGGCTGTAACTCCACAGAGGGAAGAGTGACCAGTGGGGTACCACAGGGATCAGTGCTGGGACGGTCCTATTCAACATCTTCATCAGTGACATTGCGGGACCTAGAAGGCAGAATTTCACTGTTAGCTGATGACACAAAAGCTCTGTAACAGGGTAGACACACCAGAGGGTGTAGACAGAATGAGAAGCGACCTGCAGAAACTTGAAGAATGGTCAGGGGTTTGGCAGTTGAAATTCAATGCAAGAAGTGCAAGATAATGCATATGGGGCACAAAAACCCTGGCACAATATATCAGTTGGGGGTGAGGATATAGCATGCACCAAGCAGGAAGGGATCTTGGGGTTGTCATCTCTGATGACCTCAAGTAGGAAACAGTGTGACAAGGCAGCAGGTAAAGCAAATAGGATGCTGGGATGTATAGGCAGGGGCATTACCAGCAGGAAAAGGAGGTCATAATTCCGCTATACAAGACACTAGTGAGGCCCCACCTGGAGTACAGTGTACAGTTCTGGAGACCATACCTCGTGAAGGACATAGACAGGGTAGAGAAGGTTCAGAGGAGGGCAAAAAGATGGTGCATGCATTGCATCACAAGTCCTATGAAGACAGGTTGAAGGAACTGAACATGTACTCCCTGGAGGAGAGGAGGGAGAGGGATATGATAGAGACATACAAGTATCTTACAGGGAGGAACAGGGTGCAGGAAAACACTATTTTTAAGTGAAAAAGATGTTCCAGGACTAGAGGGCATGGGATGAAGTTGGAGGAGGGCGATTCAGAGGAAACATGAGAAGAATTTCTTCACAGAACGGGTGGTGGACAAGTGGAACACCCTGCCAGAGGAAGTGGTGGGGGCTGAAACAATCATGGGATTTAAGAATGCATGGGATAGACATAAAGGAATTCTGGAGGTCAGGGGTAAGGGGCAACAGACTTCTAGGAAAACAAACTGAACTTACAAGCTCAAATGGGCAGACTGGGTGGGCCATAGGCCCTTATCTGCCGACACTGTCTATGTATCTATGTATCTATGTATGTGTTTTCACAGATGATACAAAGGTATGCAAAAGGGTGGATACTGCAAGGGTGTTGAAAGAATGAGGGAAGACCTTAAAAACCTGCAGAAATGGTCTGAAGAATGGCAGTTGTGATTCAATGCAAAGAAGTGCAGGATCATGCACATAGGGCAAAAGAACCCAGGGGCAAAGTACAAACTAGTTGGGGAGGTACTGACATTCATGAAGCAGGAAAGGGACCTGGGAGTTATCATCTCAGGGGACCTAAGAGAAACTAGGCAGTGCAATAAGGTGGCTGGAAAGGCTAGCCAGATGCTTACTTGAATAGGGAGTAGAGACGCAGTTAAGTTTTAATTCACCGGTGAAGTTCCGGTGTAGTCGGGGAAATTCATCTCCACAGACCAACACGTGAATACGTCCATCTAATTTTGCCATTTCATGTGCAGATTTTCGCCTCAAAGTGCAGAATTTTCACCATGAAGTATGGAATTTCACCCCTGAAGTGCAGAATTTTGCCCACAAAGTGTGGAATTTAACTCACAAGTGGCAAAATTCCACTATTCAGGGTGAAGTTCTGCCATTTGAGGGTGAAATTCCACATTTCGCGGGTAAATTCCACACTTCGTGGATTGAACTTCACAATTCACACAGTGGATTATTTTGCAAATTGCATGAAATTCGCAGATTCATTCACATAGCGAATTCTGTGGACTCTGCCCATCTCTAATAGGGAGGAGTATCTGGAGTATAAAGAGGGAGGTTATCTTGCCCCTGCATAAGACAATCATGAGCACTCACCTGGAACGCTGCATCCAGTTCTGGAGGCCCCATTTGAGAAAGAACATAGACAGGGTGGAAGCAGTGCAGTGGAGGGAAACTAAAATGGTGCAGGGCCTGCGGGGTAAGACCTATGAGGAAAGACTAGCCAAGCTGATATTTAAAATAATTATTTAATTTGAGTAAAGCATTTAACCATTTTAAATATTGAATTTATTTTAGGATATGCCAGTTGAAATTCGTTATATCATTTACAGTGTGGTCATGCTTTTAGCCATTTTTATGGCCACAGAGGGTAGAGTCCTGCAGATGTTTTGCTATTACAGTAGAAAAAGGGGAGGGGAGTCACGTGATGCAGCCTGAGGAGTAGCAGCTCCTTACAACTGCTCCTGCTCTACTTTCCTCAACTTGGTCCATTTTACAGCTTTTTCTAGAAATTTCTGTCCCTGAGGCTTTTTTCCTTGTCTGCAGACCCTTGCCGGAGGTCTTGGAGGTAATTTTGTGGTCCGATTTTGCGGATCTGTGGCAACGATGGATGCAGAAATGGGCCAGGTACCTCCACGTTACACCCCGCCACAGACCCCGTACAAGAGCTCAAAAAGAACCAAGGGCCAGACTACTACTGCCAGATAGGCTACTACTTCTACATCGGTGCTGGCCCTAGTCACAGAAGAAACATTTCTAGCAGAATTTCAGCCATTTAAGTCGGCCCTCCATGAACTCATTGCAGAGCTTAAAACCATGCGGGTAGACTTAGGAGAAGCTGCTGAAAAAATTACTGAGGTCACGGCTCGGACCGCTTCTCTTGAGCATTGGAGGGACAGGGTTAAACCTGACGTGGTACCTGTTCTGCAAAAGCTTAGCAAGATTGAGGCCAAGCAGGAAGATCTGGAAGGCTGTAGCCAAAGAAACAACTTGGTTATGCAGAGGGGACCTTGCCTATAATATTGTCACAAAAGCTGCTGTAGAAAATACATAGATACATACAGTAGACACATAGACAGTGTCGGCAGATAGGGGCCTATGACCCACCCAGTCTGCCCGTTTGAGCTTGTAAGTTCAGTTTATGTTTTCCTAGACGTCTGTTGCCCCTTACCCCTGACCTCCAGAATTCCTTTATGTCTATCCCATGCATTCTTAAATCCCATGATTGTTTCAGCCCCCACCACTTCCTCTGGCAGGGTGTTCCTCTTGTCCACCGCCTGTTCTGTGAAGAAATTCTTCCTCACGTTTCCTCTGAATCGCCCTCCCTCCAACTTCATCCCATGCCCTTAGTCCTGGAACATCTTTTTCACTTAAAAATAGTGTATTCCTCACCCTGTTCCTCCCTGTAAGATACTTGTATGTCTCTATCATATCCCCTCTCTCCCTCCCTCCTCTCCTCCAGGGAGTACATATTCAGTTCTTTCAACCTGTCCTCATAGGACTTGTGATGCAATCCATGTACCATCTTTGTTGCCCTCCTCTGAACCTTCTATACCCTGTCTATGTCCTTACATAGGTGGGTTTCCAGAACTGTACACTGTACTCCAGGGTGGGGCCTCACTAGTCAATGTTGTATAGTAGAGAATTATGACCTCCTTTTTCTGCTGGTGATGCCCGCGCCTATACATCCCAGCATCCTATTTGCTACCTGCTGCCTTGTCACACTGTTTCCCTACCTTGAGGTCATCAGAGATGATAACCCCAAGATCCCTTTCCTGCTTGGTGCATGCTATATTCTCACCCCCACCTGATATATTGTGCCAGGGTTTTTGTGCCCCATATGCATTATCTTGCACTTCTTTGCATTGAATTTCAACTGCCAACCCCCTGACCATTCTTCAAGTTTCTGCAGGTCGCTTCTCATTCTGTCTACACCCTCTGGTGTGTCTACTCTGTTACAGAGCTTTGTGTCATCAGCGAACAGTGAAATTCTGCCTTCTAGGTCCTGTGCAATGTCACTGATGGAGATGTTGACTAGGACTGGTCCCAGCACTGATCCATGTGATACCCCACTGGTCAATCTTCCCTCTGTGGAGTGACAGCCATTTACCACCACTCTCTGTGTCCTGCCACCCAGCCAGTTACCTACCCACCACACTACTGTCCTGCCCACACCCATATTCTCCAGTTTGTGTAATAGTCTTCTATGTGGCACAGTGTCAAAGGCCTCACTGAAGTCCAGATAGGCCATATCCACTGCCCTCCCCGATCCACCTCCTTAGTCACCCAGTCAAAAAATTCAATGAGGTTGGTCTGACATGACCTCCCCCTGGTGAAACCATGCTGCCTTGGGTCTGTAGTCTATTGACAACCAGATGTTCCACCAATCTCTCCTTCAGTAGTGCTTCCATGATCTTCCCCACTACTGAAGTGAGGCTAACTGGTCTGTAGTTCCCCACTTCCTCTTTGTTCCCACTTTTGTATAAGAGGACTACATCTGCTGTCCTCCAGTCTTTGGGTACCTCCCCTGTTTCCAGTGATTGGCTAAACAGGATAGCCAGAGGATCAGCCACCACCTCTCTTAGTTCTTTAAGGACCCTGGGGTGCACCTCATCTGGCCCCATTGCTTTATCAACTCTTACTACTTCCAGTTCCTTCAGGACCCTTTCTCGTGTAAAGGGACTTGTGTCCATTTCTGCACCATTCTCACCCCTTGTACTCCCTTCAGACCCATTACCCTCCTTTTCCTCAGTAAAGACTGAAGCGAAATACCTGTTCAATATGTCAGCTTTACTGTTGTCATCCTCCATGTGGCTCCCATCCTCCCCCTTCAGTCTCACTATCCCTCCCTTTGCCTTTCTTTTTTCACTTATGTACCTGTAAAAGGTTTTGTCGCCTCTACCCACTGATTTTGCAATGTGTTCTTCTGTCTGAGCTTTGGCTTCTCTTACTGACCTCCCTGCCTCCCTTTGCTCCTCCTGGCACTTCTCCATATCCCCTTCTGCCTGTGTCTTTTTGTATTGCCTGAATGCAATCTTTTTGGCTCTCACTTTCTTTGCTACCTCTTTGGAAAACCATAATGGTCTCCTCTTCCTTTTCCTTTTGCTAACCTGCTTAATGCATAATTCTGTTGCTCTTGTAATCCCCATTTTTCCCATTTTAAATACTGCCTACTGTTCCTCAACCCCTGATTCCTTCCCCATTCCCCTAAATGCCTCTTTCAAGTATCTCCCCAATTTCCCAAAGTCTGCCCCCCTAAAATCCAGGATACGTGTTTTTGTGTGGTTTGGTTCTGCTCTTTCTGTGATTTCAAACCACAATGACTGGTGATCACTGTTCCCCTGGTGCTCCCCCACTGTTACCCCCATCACACTGTCCCTGTTTGTGAGCACAAGGTCCAGTATTGCCTTCTGTCGAGTTGGTTCCATGACCAGTTGCTTGAGGAAGGCACCCTGCTCCTAGTTGATGCTGCTGCTGGGATGCTCCAGTCCACGTCTGGAATACTGAAGTCTCCAACCAGTACTATCTCACCCTTGTCTGCCATCTTTTGGATGGCTAGCATCAGCTCTCTATCTGTTTCTTCCTCCTGGGCTGGTGGTCTATAGACCACACCTGTGCGGATGGCTGGCCCCAATTTCCTTTCCAGCTTAACCCACGGTATCTCTCCCCATTTTGTTCCTCCTGGATCTCTGTGGCCCTTATGTCATTTTTCACATACAGTGCCACTCCTCCTCCCTTCCTACCTGCCCTGTCTCTTCTGAATATGTTGTAGCCAGGTATGGCCATCTCCCAGTCATGGTTATCATTACACCAGGTTTCAGTGATAACCACAATGTCCAGGTCTGACTGCACCATGACAGCCTCCAGATCTTCCATCTTGTTGCCAAGGCTCCTGGCATTGGCACATATAGCTTTCAATGATTTGACCTCCCTAGACTATTTCACTGTTCTACTCCGGCCCCCTCCTTGGTTGTCCTTTATCCCTGGTTCTCCTTGCTGTCTGCCCTTCTGTTAAATTTTGCCCCTTTTGTGCCTATCAACCTTTTGGGCGCTAATCTCCATCTTTTGCACACTGCTTTGTAGAGATAGCCACTCCTCCGGTTTACTGGTTCCACTGCTAGCTGTGGGGGGTGAGCAAGTAGGTACCCTCCTTGCTGGCCTGCCACCCCCCTTTGCTAGTTTAAATGATTGTCAATGTAGCATTTAAACTTATCATTGAGTGCTTGGATTCCCCTCCAGGATAGATGCAGGCCATCAGGCTTGAACAAACCTCCATCCCTTCAGGTGCTATCTTGGAAAAACCCTTCCTATGTGGTCAAGCGGGCTCATTGCTCCTTGCACCCCATACCACCAGCTGGATCTCCCCACATCCCTTTATTCTGCATCTGCTCAATTACCTTGACAAACAACATATTTTATCCAAGGTGCGTGAGCTCCGAGAAATCCTATGGGAGGGTTCCAAGCTCAGAATAACCCAGGATCTTCCAGTCATTACAAGGCAGAAGTGGTCTGCATATCATCTGCTGGTCTCAGAACTTATTGCGGCAGGAGTGCACTGTAAGGTCCTGTACCCTGCCTGACATTGTCCTGCATCAAGGTTCGTGGCCGTCATATGAATCAGCTGAGCAAGCCATTCTGGAGCTTCGAAAAATTTTCCCGGACCTGTTTAGGGATTGTTTACTCTCTAGCTACCCCATAACTTGTTGTGGCAGCTTCTGTTTGTTAATGGAATGTGTTTTATTCAAATGCCTGATGACTGGCTTTTGTATGTAAAGAGGAGTTTCTTCAGTATCAGTGGTTCCTGGCTGTCTTCCAGGTTGGTGGCTGATAATTCCCAGGCCTCATCTCTTTTTGGTTGTTTTTGGGATCTGCTGCTGCCTCAGATTCCTTTGCACCACATTTCCTTGGACAGTTACTGCAGTGTTGGACATCACCTGTGCTTCTTCTTCCTGGCACCGATTAGTCACTGATCCAATTTTCCTTGAATGTTGGTTTAAGTGTGAATGTGACAGCTGGTGTGCGCTGGCGTGGTTCCCTGCGACGAGTTCGACAAAGTCTTGCTACACTCCAGAGCAGCTTTATATTCATTTCTTTGGTTGCTTGGTGGGTCACCTGTTAGTTTAAGACTGTGTTCAATATGCTTGCAGGTATGTGCAGTGCCTCCTTCAAAGAATCAGGTTTCACTGGAGTTTCTGCTCTGCTTTTATTATCAGTACTTTTCTGCTTGTTGGCTCAGGGAACTCCAACAAGTTTGTTGCCTATCTAGGATGACGTTAGTGAGAACTCAAACATGAACATTGTGGTGATTGTCTGAACTGGATCTTTGGGACTAGTACTTTATTTCATATTCAGACCGTTTTTTTTTTTCTCGTTCTGCCCAGTTGCCACCTCTTCCTACTAAAGAGTGTCTGCAGATACAGAGATCTCCTGGATGGCGGCTGAAGTTTTATGGACTGTTTTTTCTTTACTTACTTTATTCCTATAATGGCTAATGTGCTGTATAATGTATTGTATTTTAGCATATCCATTTAACTGTTGCTCCTCTTTGTCTGGTTCATTTATTGTTTTCATATGATGCCTGGGCTCTATCATCCACAAGGGGCTCTGCGTTTTGAGCTCCAGGGGCTCTCTCTACATATTGGAGTTTGGCCATACATTCTATGTGGCCTCATAGTTATATTTGATTGTTTAGCTGTGCTATTATAATGGGCACTGGTGGGGTGGGGACGGTTGTTGGGGGATTTATGTGCTGCTTTGGGATGATGGTCACAAACTGGTTAATGGCTTGCGACCCCTTTGTGTTTTTGGCCTGCTGTGTTTTCAGCTCTGGGTTCTTGTGGTCTGTTTTTCAGGACTGTGCAAAGGTTCAGGGTTTTTTTAAGGGGGTGGGGTTTTGGTTTTGGGGTACATTTGTTTCCATTACTACAGAGTGTTATTACTGTAGGGGAAAGGGCAGTTACATTTTTGGAATGTGTCACTGTCAACTTTGGGTCTGTTTTCACTGCCTTTTGGATCTGGCTTTTTAGGGGGAGGGTGGGATCACATTTGGTGTCTTTTTATATTTCATAGTTTTGGATTTGTGGGGGTTTGTTGTGGTGGGGAGTTTTTTACTGTATTGGTGGTGAGGGATGGGGAGGGGTGTGGTTTGCATATGGTTTTAGGGGGTTGGGGACTGTGTTTTGGGGTTTAGGGGGTTAGTGGAGGGGTTCACAGGAGCACAACTTTTTTTTTCTTTTCCCATATTCTGTTTATGCTCCTGTCCTCTGTGCCCCCTTCAGAACGACCATCCCAGCCCTGACTTCCTGGAATTACCAGGGCTTACCTTTCTGTCTGGCCCAGGAGTGGAGCGTGCAGAGAGTCGGGCTTCATTCTATGGCAGGAGGATTTCATTTTTCTCCTCCATTCCCCCCCTTTGCTGGGTCGCACATGCCAGATGTGCATGCATAGAGGCAAGTGCACATCCACAGAAGTCCCACAGGCACCCACCACTTCTGTGCACCCTACAGACCTACACTTCCCCCAGGCCTCCACCAGGGGGCAGTCATTCAGCAGGAGCACAACCTCTCCCCTCCTGGAAGAGGAGAGTTGTCCTTCAGATGCTCAATCCTCTCCCTAGGGGTTTGATGGATAGAGAGGGTTTGGTGGCCCCGTGGTGGGTATTTCACCCCTTTGATCGTCAATACACTTTTTTCTTGGCAGCCCATGGCACGTCCTCCTGGATCAACTTTTTTTGGATAAGTAGGAGTGTATTGTCTGGTGTAGTCTCCTGTGAGATCCTCCCCAAAGTTCTGTCAGCTCATGCTCCAGTTGAGATACTTCTGGTTTTGAATAGAAAGGAGTAACAGGATGGTATTTGGTGTCTAAATATCCAACTTCTCCTGGATGCCACTGTTTGTTCAACACCTCAAGGACTATTTTTGGAACTTTACTGTTGGATAATGAGAGGACGGTGTCCATGGTTGATTGGTTGTGGGGAGCTCTCAAGGCAGCCACGGGGGTTGGGGGATGCATTAAACTGGCCTCTGAACGCCAGAAATGCCAGTCTCTGGAAGAGGTTCAGCTTTTGGCTGAAGTTTGGCATTTGGAGTGGGATTTGTCATCCCCCTCCTCACCTGCAGTTTGGCAGGGCTGGAATCAGCTTGGTTAAAATATGAGGATTTTATGGTGGAAAAGGCTGAGTTAGCTATCCTGTGCATGAAGTCCCATTATTTTGAGCCTGGGGAGAGGACGAGCAGACTTGTGGCCTGGACACTTTGGCAATTAGATGAATCAAGAGAAGTTCCATGTCTTCCCCCAGCCCCTTGGGCTGCTGTACTCACTAGGTCTCAGGATATTGTGGAAGCTTTTGGGGGCTTCTACAAGGATCTCTATGAGGCCCCGGTGCATGCTTCTGATGAACAGGGGGCTATACTTGATTACTTGAATCAGGTCACTCTCCCTTGTCTCGCTCCCTCTCAACAGGAGTGTCTCGGGAAGTTCATTCAATTGGCAGAGGTCCAGGATGTAATTTGCCATCTTCCATTGGATAAGGCACCCAGCCTGGATGGCTTTTGCAACAATTTTTACAAGCTTTTTTTCTGACAGTTTAGCTCCATTACTCACTCAGTTATTTAATTATTTTTTGACTGATGGCCTGCAGAATTCCTCATTCATCCAGACTTGGATAACCCTTCTCTGGAAACCTGGGAAAGATGAGCTTCTGCTGGCCAGTTACAGGCCAATTTCTCCCCTTAATTCAGACATTAAACTTTGGCCAGGGTTCTAGCTATTAGACTGCAAGCAATTTGTGACTCTGTTATTTCACCAGATGCAGGTAGGTTTTATGTTGGGGTGTCATTCCAGTGATCATGTGAGGAAGTTGGTTCACCTAGTCTCTGTGTCTGGGGAGAGCCAGACCCCTATGACCCTGGTCTCTCTAGATGCAGAGAGGGCATTTGATCGGGTCTCCTGACCTTTTTTTTTTTTTAGGTCCTACGAAAGTTTGGCATTCTCCACAATTTTTATTCATGGGTTCAAGTGCTTTATACCATGCCTTCAGTGAGAATTTGCTGTAATGGCCTGACTTCTGTCACCTTCCCGCTAGGTTGAGGCATGAGACAGGGTTGTCCCTTCTCCCCTCTCCTGTTTAATTTATATTTGGAGCCTCTTCTCTGGCATTTACAAGTTTCTCCTGACATTCAGGGCATTTTGGTGGGAGATGAGTGTTATAAAATTTCCGCCTATGCGGATGACTTGCTTCTGTATGTGGCTGATCCAGTCACTTCCATTCTGGTTTTACTGGCTGAGATTGACATCTTTTCCACATTGGTGAGTTATGGGTTGAAACGTGATAACACCCAGGTTATGCCCCTTAATGCTTATGTTCTTAAGTGGGACATTGCTAATCTGGGGCTATCCTGGGAGCCTAAGCACTTAAGTATTTGGGGATTTTCTTGCCTCTTCATCTTTTGGATTTAGTTTCTCTGAACTTCCCACCTCTTCTTCAGACTATTAAAGACAATCTGACTCAATTGGCCTCCCTTCCAATGACATTTTGGGGCTGCTTTCATATTCTCAAGATGAATATTCTTCCCTGTTTACTGTATCCTATGAGCATATTTGGGGTGTATCTCCCTAGAGTTTGGTTTATTTCTCTGCAGAGGCTGCTAAACTATTTTCTCTGAAGAGGGGGTGGGGCGGTCCGGCAAGCCTAATCCAAACTTACTGTTTCCAGGAATCAGGGCAGTTTATGCCTTCCCCATTTCTACCTCTGTTATTTGACTCTCCATGCTGCTAAATACCAGTGCTGGAAACATGCCCCAGCAGATCTCGGGTTGGGGGTTATTCTCTGACTTGGTCCCACATTGAAACCGCATTATGTTGGAAAGCAGGGGTCAACTGTGCCATTCTTTTACATATTCTGCTGTTGCACCTCCCTGTTGTCCTCAAAACCCCTCCAATGCTGTGGTCTGTTAAAGTTCGACTACAACTGGAGCAATTTCTCAAGACAGACTGGTCCCGATCATTATCCCAACCTATTTTGGCAAATCCCAATATAACAATTGGTGGCCACCGGATTCTGGTTGCCTTCTGCCCTCAGTTGAGGACTGCTTTGGTCTCCTCCCTTATTGCAGATGGGATTATTCTTTCCCATCAGCAGTTGCAAGGATCCTTCTCTAGTCCTACTTTTTATGTCTTTAAATACTGACAATTGGTTTCTTCCCTGACTTTCATCTTTGGTTGAGTTCCCTGGGTCTCACCAGCAGAGAATTCCTTTTCTTAGTTGCTGCCCCAGGCTACTCAACCTCACTCGGTGGCTAGGTTATATGCTTGTTTTCAGTCCCTTGCTCCCAATGCTCCCTTGGGTGTGTGTTTCTACTGGCAGCAGGTCTTTCAGTTGCAGATTGATTCTGATCGTTTGAGACATATCTGGCATAACTTGTTTAAGTATATTAAATGTGAATACTACCCCTGGACCCAGTTTTGCATTCTGCATAACCTCTATTACACCCTTCTTACTTTGTTTAAAATGAGATGGTCTGATTCTCCGTTATGTACTCGTTGTCGGTTAGTGGAAGGCCACTTGTACAATATGATGTGGGAATGTCCTAAAGTGGTCCTTTTTTGGTCACAGATTAAGACTTTCCTGGATCCACTCTTGGATCTTGAGGACACCTTTTCCCCTGAAATTTGTTTGGTTGGGGACTTCCTGCCTACCCTGTTTGGGAACCTTAAAGCACATATTGCTTTGATTTCTATGGTAGCGAAAGTTATTTTTCTTTGACATTGACGTGATGCTTGTGTTCCACCACATAAATAATGGTATGGGGAAATTATGCAGACATTAGCTATTGAAAAACAGATTGCCAGGCTCCTCCGGTGTCCAGATCTTTACCAGCAGAGATGGGAGCATTTTCATGCTCTTCTGTCCATTCAGAGGTTGGCTACATAGCTTGGATCTGGTTGACTTGGGATCCAGTTGGTCTGAGGGGCTCTGTCTTTTTTATTTCCGGCATGTTTCTTTATTAGGTCTGTGTGCTCTGGATGTGGGGTGGGCTGGCGGGGTGCTGGGGGGGGAGTTTTTTTTAGTGTTTGTACTTGTTTTATGAAGGTTTATTCTTTGCTAGTCTGCCTGTATGTGTATTTCATCTTTTGTATTTTTGCTGTTGATTGTATTTTGTGGTTGTTTTCAAATTAATAAAGTTTAAATAAAAAAAAAACAGTAGAAAAAGGGAGCTCTCTTGATCACTACTGGATCAGATTAAATTGGAGATTTTTTGGTATTACTCTGCTTTCATTCAGCCGAGCAATGTTTCAAAGCACTATTTTGTGTGCTAAGCTTCAATATGGGTAGAACAGTCTTTAAAGAAAGATTCATAGCTTATAAACATGTCAGCTCAGTCAGCCTTTCCTAGCTATAAAGGGTGATAAGCAGACAACCCTGGTACTTTAGCAGTGAGTAAGTCAAATGTCACAGAATGGAATGTTTTTGTAGTTAATCATCTGATGTTACAACTCTCACTGAAGATAACTTAAAGGACTCCTAAACACAATTCATTTAAGTTACAGTTTTTTTACAGTAGAGATTTGAAATGGAATGTTCATATGCACTTTTTCATCTTTAAAACTTACCATGCTGTTGAAATTATGTTGCTATAGTACTGTAAAAGGAGTTTGCTAGTCTGTGCCAGTTATGTGCCTTCTTCCTGAAAATGTAGATCAGCTACACTGCTGTTCTACAGCAGGTGTGTTGTTTTACCTTTGGATTTCAATAATCTTTACTGTGCCTGTGCTCACTATTCATCATGTTTGAGGTAGAGGAATATAAAGATGTTAAGGACATACATTTAAACTTAGATATCAGTATCCAACCTTACCAATCTGAGCCCACAGTATGCAGTGTTAATCAGTGTGAGGGGGCACAAGCTGCATCTGATTCTGACATAGAGACTGATAGTTCTGATTCAGATGATACAAATCAGAGACTTACCTTGGATAGGTTAGTATGTTTAATTATGAATACCTAATCATTGCTTTATCTGTAATCTAGGGGTCATTGTCTGTTTTAATTAGCACCACAAAAGTATTCTAGTCCTTTGTATCATATGTGATAGCTGCCCCCATTATATTGTATAGCAACTCATTGACCTATGCTGCATTACAAATTGTATATCTATATTTTTAAATATGTCTTTGTACTCATCAGTTCTGAACCATATCAAGTCATACTGTTTATTGCGTGTGTGGGGGGGGGGAGAGGAGCTCTGCAGAGATGCCCATGTGCACCCATTGTTATCATCATATGATGGTGCTTCATATTAGTTTATTAGGTGCTGTGTTTGGGTATGGTTTCATCTTGTGTTGCAGTGCAAGTATGTTTGTGCCTTTTTTTCTCATTGTATATGTTACCTATTCTGGTGTGTGTGTGTGTGTGTGTGTGTGTGTGTGTGTGTGTGTGTGTGTGTGTTGTGTGTACTGCATTGGTGGTCCTGACTGTTTGTTCCTGTACTGTCACCTGTGTGATCACATGGGGATGTCCATGGACAGGGCTCAAAAGGTAATCTCCTTGGTCTAAGATAAAGTATATTTTTAAAAATTTAGGTAACAGATCTTACTGTTACTCATACTGGGGCACATGAATAGTTTATTTTGCCAACAATGTTATTATTGGCACACTAGTCACAGAAGTTCAGTATAGCTGCTGAAAGCTGACAGTGTCTCTTTAATGTGTGCACTGCTCATGCACTGCATTGATTAAAGTTTCTAGAGAGCCACAAAGTACAGTAAGCTTAAAGTGAATAGTAGCTAGAAACAAACCATTAGGAAACTTATTAATTCATTGCAGTAAGCAGTGCAAACATTAAGCAACTCACAAAAATATATACGCATATATGTGTATATGTAATAGTCAGTGCATGTGTATATCACAACAATTAGAACGTGCAGTTAGGTGGCTCAGTGGTTAGTGCAAAAATTGTTAGTCTACATTTCCCCACTATCTAGATCAGTTTCAACCTTATGCATGTAATTGCTGATTTAAATGAGGTGTCTAGTGGCAACTCCCCCACCCTCCGATGTCCCTCAGAACCTGAAAAGAAGAAAATGGTCCCTCAATGTCTTTTTTTTAATTTGTAAAAATATGTGTAGACAGTGAACTGCTATGTTATACTGGAATATATATGCATATACGTATTAGTCAGTGTGTGTGTTTAACACAACAATTAGAAAGTGCCATTAGGTGGCTCAGTGGTTGGTGCAAAAATCGATAGTCTACATTCCCCCACTATCTAGATCATGTTCAGCTTTATGTATGGTATTGCTGATTTAAATAAGGTGTATAGTGGCAACCACCCCCCACACCTTCCAATGTCCCTTGGAGCCTGAAAATAACATGGTCTCTCAATTTCTCTTTTAATCTGTAAAAAAAGTCCATTGCTGGTGGAACCCTGTACCCACAGACTGATCTCACATTGAGCACCCACCAACCCACCCCACCCACACATACCCTTACTCACCTGAACAGATCCCTGTATGAAGATCCACTGTCCCATGTAAGACACGTCTTGCTGCTGGAACCAGTGACTGCTATTGGGGAAATATGGTAAGTGCAGTTGAAAATCCCTTGAAATACATTGAACCACACTTACCTTATTTCTCATATAGCAGTCCCCAGTTCTGGCAGCAATACATGTCTTTGATGGGAGAGTGGATCTTCACACTGGGACCTGTTCAGGTAAGTGAGGGTGTGTGGGGGAGTCTAAGGATGAAGGGTGGTGGGAGCTCAGTGGGAGGTCAGGCTGGGGGGCTGGGAGACCCATCACCACCCAGTCTGCCCTATTAATCCCTATATAGTGTGAAGCCCCATGCCCAAACTGAACTCAAGAGTCCCCCCTTTGCCTCCAAGATACCTTTGTGTCTATCCCACTCCTTCTTAAATTCTGTGACCATTTTAGCACCTACCGCCTTCTTTGGTCTGATATTCCAGGCATCCACCACCTCTCTTTAAACAAAATAATTTGTCACATTTCCCCTGAGCCTTCCCACTTCCATTTTCATTTTATCCCTCCTTGACTTGGAGCATCTCCTACTTGGGAAGAAGCTTCCTTCCTGTACTTTATTTATACAGGTGATGCACATGTATTATTTAATCATGTCCCCCTTTCTTTCCTCAAGGGAATACATATTTAACTCCTTTAGTCTTTCCTCATAGGTCATATCCCCCAGGCCCTGCACCATTTTTCTTGACCTCCACTGCACTGCCTCCACCCTGTCTATGTTAGGGGCTTCAGAACTGAATGCAGTATTCCAGGTGCGGTCTCACAAATGTTTTATACTGGGGCAAGATGACCTCCCTCTTTCTAGTCGTGATACCCCTCCCTATGCATCCAAGCATCTGGCTAGCCTTTCTTGTTACCTTATTGCACTGCCTAGTTTCTCTTACATCCTCTGAGATGATAATTCCCAGGTCTCTTTCCTGCTTTGTGACTGTCAGTACCTCCCCACCTAGTTCCTACTTTGCCCTTGGGTTCTTTTGCCCTATGTGCATGGTCCTATAATTATTTGCATTAAATCCCAGCTGTCATTCTTCATATAATTTCTCCAGTTTTCTAAAGTCATCCCTCATTCTTTCAACACCCCTGGAGTGTTCACCCTATTGCATACCTTTGTATCATCTGTGAAGAGGCATACCTTCCCCTCCAGTCCCTCTGCAATGTCTGAAATAAAGACATTGAAAAGGACCAGCCCTAACTCTGACCCCAGCAGCACCCTGCTTGTCACCTGTCCCTATTCAGAGTACTCCCTCTTTATCACAACCCTCTGACTCCAGCCATTCAGCCAGTTCTCCACCCACAGAACTATTTTAGGATCCACCCCTAGGCTGTGCAGTATGTTAATCAGCCTCCAATGGGGGACAGTGTCAAAGGCCTTTCTGAAGCACAGATAGGCCACATCCACCTCACCTCCCTGGTCTACTACGTGAGTTACCCACTCATGCCACATATTAGTACAATGAGTTGGTGCAAAACACTGTGCTTATCCAGTGAATACAATATAAGTTAGGGTTAGCTGTATAAGTAAATAAATGCCATACAAGACAGTGTATGTGTGTTAGTGTGTGTGTGTGGCATGCTCTGTATATGTAGACAGTGCACTGCTATGTTATACTAGACTATATATTATATGCATATATGTATATGTATTAGTCAGTGTGTGCATATCACAATTAGAAAGTGCAGTTAGTTTGCTCAGTGGTTAGTGGAAAAATTGCTAGTCTACATTCCCCTGCTATCTACTGTAGATCAGTTTCAGCCTTATACATGTCATTGCTGATTTAAATGAGTTGTATAGTGACAACTCCCCAACCTTCAATCTCCCTCAGAGCCTGAAAAGAAGAAAATGATCCCTCACTGTCTTTTTTTTAATCTGTAAAAATGTTTGTAGGGGGGACACGTGATGCAGTCTGCCTGAGAGGATGCTCTCTCCTGTGCTCCGACCTTCTCAGTGTAAAATCCCAGTTTAAAACTTCCCTTTCTTGGCAATAGAGTCAGTATGTAGACTCCTAAGACTAGTTTTTCTACAAGATAGCAATGCAGTGGTCAAACGCGAACTATGGAGGTTGAAATGAAGAAAACAGGACCTCGGCATACACCACCAATAACGCCGGAGAAGGCCCCGAAAAAACAAAGTGCCCACGTCGCATCATCCTCAGCTTCACTAGCGTCTGCTAAAATGGAACAAGAACCGCTTACCCTGGTGGACTTCCTTATGGAATTTCGTCCGTTTCAGGGTGAACTACGGAGCATGGCAGCAGAAATTAAATCGTTAACTGCAGCTATGGAGGACACAGCAAGGAAGGTTTCAGACAATGAAGCCAGGGTGCTCTCATTAGAAAGGCAGGCAGAGAAAAGAGATTCTGAGGTTGTCGGGCTGTACCAAAAGCTCACTAGGATGGAGCAGAAGATCGAAGATTTAGATGGGCGCAGCCGGCGAAATAACATTGTGCTTATAGGGCTCCCGGAACAAAAAGAGGGTCCTGATGCAGTCCTGTTTGCCCAGAAACTGATGAGCAAGGTGGCGGGCCCTTCTCCCTATGGCTCTAATTATGTTATTGAGAGAGCGCATAGAGCCCTTCGTCCCATGCCTCAACCAGGATCTCCCCCTAGACCACTGATCATGAGGTTTTTAAACTATCTGGAAAGGCAGCACTTTCTGGCAAAGGTCCAAGATATTCAGGATCTCCAATGGGAGGAAAAAGGTTTCGTGCGACCCAGGACCTGCCTTTAACCATTGGCAGTGTAGGCAAGCCTTTCACCCCCTTGTATCCAGGATCATCTCTGTGGGTATTCGATTCCGCATGATCTACCCCGCAAAGCTGCAAGTAATGCTTGTGAGATCCTGGTTGTCTTATGAAGATGCAGAAGCAGCTAAAAAAGGACTCAAATTGGCCCTCCCAGCTCTGTTTCGAGGCACCTGAAGGGGGGCACTCCTGAGGTGAGCTCCTGATGAGAAGAGGTGCAAGCTGACTGTTTCAAGATTGAAGGAATTGGTGGGACTGCACTCCCAAATGTTGTGTGAGTCTATTTATTGCAATCTAGTAATGGCTGTTATGTTACGGAGCTGGATTTTACGTAGGGCTCCCTGCTACAGAAGAGATGGGACAGTATTTCTGTTTGGAGCCCTGTTTGTCAGTGGATTCCCTCCTCTTCTGACAGCTTTTCATTTGGATTTTCGTTTTCTTTTTCACAGCTCGAGAAAATCTCTACTAAGGCTAGCTAAGGAATACTGCTAGCAGACAAGTGAACTGTTCACTTTTGGACAAATGCAGTACTGATATTGGAGGGGAATTTTAAGGCAGCCTGACTGCTTCACCTTGTGTTTAAGCCTGATGTAGTTCCCCAATCTGTCCACTAGAGGGGAGTAGTGTTTAAGTTACTGGGGGAAGATTTATATTCACTGTTTCTTATTCTCCTGTACCTAGTGCTGTTTAGTGGGGCAAGGAATGGTCCCAGTTAGGTTTAACTGTGTTTTTTCCCCTTTCTACTTCACAATATAAGTTGTACTCTCCCTGTAAACTGATAACTGGTAACCTGGTTATGAGGGGAGTTTTGCTACTTAAAAAGGATTGGAGGGGGGCTGAGGGATTAAGGGTAGTTGCAGAACATTTTGCTGGGCAGGAAAGAGTGGGGGGAAGGTGGGGATCAAGGGGGTTGGAGGAGGTTTTAGTGTAGGTAGTTGTTTGTTAGGGGTTAAGAGGGAACTGGGTAGGGAGGGTGGCACAGCAGTATTCAGGGGGTTATGGTTCTTTTATGCTCACTGCATTAATCTAAGTTTATGTTACGTGTGTTTTCTTAGTAACAGACTCAATGGCTAGTAATATTTCTTTTTCAACTTGGAACATGAAAGGGATAAGGAGGAAGCCCAAACAATATCAAGTTTTGAAGCATCTGAATCTGTTGCGATCCCAGGTTATGTTTTTACAAGAATCCCACCTGTTGGATTCCGAGGCCTTACAACTCAGGAGGCAACAGGTGGGGCAGGTTTTTGCTGCCCAGGGGTCTACTAGCAGTTGTGGGGTTCTGTTAAATATTAACAGAAATGTCCCCTTTATCCCCACACAGGTCTTTAGGGACCCTGGCGGCAGATACTTTATGGTTCAAGGTACTCTTTGCTCCATGCCACTATTACTTTGTAGTATTTATGGCCCCAATATAGATAACCCTAGCTTCTTCATGAAGCTTATAACTTTACTACTATCCTTGCTTCCTATATCGGTAGAAATGGGTGGGGATTTCAATCTGGTGTTGGACCCTGCTATTGACAGGTCAGGATCGGCTTTAAAGGGACTTTCCCTGGGGCAAAGAGCGTTTAGAGATTTATTAGACCAATGTGGTTTATGCGATGTATGGAGAGTGCTACATCCCAATAAAAGGGAGTACACTTTTGTCTCACCAGTGCATAAGTCGCATTCCCACATAGACTACTTATTAATATCCCAATCATTCCTATCAGGGGTTATATCTTCTTCAATTCAACCTGGCCCTATATCTGATCATTCCCTAGTGATGTGTTGCTTGGCCTTACTTTCTCTCCCTAAAAAAGAGAGTCGGTGGAAGTTAAACGATCAGTTACTGAAGGACGTTCAAATTTCCAAACAGGTAAAATAACAGATAAATTTTTTCTTCTCAGTTAACTCTACAGATGGCACGACACCAGATATTACATGGGGTGCTTTCAAGGCTTACATGAGGGGGGTTCTGATAGCTTAGCAACAAAACGGAAAAGAACCTGGGAGGCTGAGCTTCTATCATTATTGTCTCAGATTTGTTCCTTAGAGGCTAACTTATCTCCTAATACTCCGGAGGAAAGCAGGCAGAAACTCCTCACAGTTAAAGATAGGTACCTTGACTTATTAAGCGAAAAAGCAGAGCTGGCCATCATTCGCACCAAAGCTCTTTACCCCGATCAAGGAGAAAAGGCAGGATGGCTGTTAGCTTTAAGGATAAAGCAACAGGAATCAGCTAGGTTCATCCCACCTGTTAGGGCTCAAACAGATGGATCCTTAAGGTCGTCCCCTCAGAGATTGTGCAGGAGTTTGTGCATTACTACAAGCAATTATATAGTGACATGGATTACTCCCCCCCACCCACCGGAGGCTCTTGAGGCATATCTTCTGGAGTCTCACCTCCCTTCTCTGTCTGATCCACAGAGGAGGTTTCTTTCTTCTCCTGTCTCCTTGAAAGAAATAACCAAGGTAATTAAGGCTTTGCCTTCAGATTAAGTTCCGGGACTGGACGGTTTTTCCTCTTTATTTTACAAAACATTTCAGGACCAAATAGTGCCGGCACTTCATCAGTTGTTCCTCCACATCCTATCTGGGGCAGCTGCTGATCCCCATTTGTTTGAAGCCTTAATTATACTCCTCCCTAAATCTGACAAAGACCCCGAGTTGGTACAGAGTTACAGGACCATATCCCCTTTGAACCAGGAAATTAAAATTTTCTTGAAGATATTGGCTGTTAGGCTTACCCTGGTTCTTCCTGATTTGATTGGTATGCCACAGGTAGGATTTATGAGGGGGCGCTCATCGTCAGACCTCCCACATATCCTTTCACATGTCTTCTTGGAGTCCAGGGATGTTGCCTTTCCAGCTGTCTTGGTGTCCCTGGATGCTGAGAAGGTATTTGATTGTGTGAATTGGAATTTTCTATTTCAAACTCTCAAGGCATTTGATTCGAGCCCTATATCAAGCTCCCAGGATCTCAGGAAATGGAGCATTTTCAAAGCCCTTCTTTTCACACTTGGGAATGAGGCAAGGCTGTCCTCTTTCCCCCCTATTATTTAATCTCTACTTAGAACCTCTTATTCTAAACATTCTAGGTAATCCGGATATACAAGGCATGCCGATACGTAATACTGTAGCAAAAGTTACGGCATATGCCGATGATCTTCTTCTCCATCTGTGCCACCCCATTTTGTCCATTCCCGCCATGTTAGCTACGATTGCGTAGTTTAGTTCCTTTTTGAATTGCAAGTTAAATTCTAATAAATCATCTACTTTTCCCCTCAATCACAAGGTGTTTAAACACAATGTTATTCCTTTTGGGTTGTCTTGGTCATCCGTCTTCCTCAAATATCTCGGTATTAGACTTACATGTAATCCTTCCTTGTGGTTTAAAGAGAACTTGGAACCTCTTTCCCAGGTCATTACACATGACCTTGATAGATGGTCGAAGCTCCCTGTTTTGTTATGGGGCTGTATTAGTTTAATTAAAATGAATGTATTCCCCTGCCTTTTCTACCCTTTATCGCTCCTTGACTCATTTATTCCATTGTCCTGGTTTCAGAAAATGCATAGGCTTTTTACTAATTTTATATGGTCTAACAAACATCCCCGGTTAGCATACCACAAGCTGGCAGCTCAAAAATCTGATGGTGGTTTACGTATTCCTCACCTGGCAATATATTATTGGGCTAGTCATCTATCAAAGTACCTAAAATGGTTACACCCAGGGCCCGACAGTCTGAGGCCGACCTGGCTCAAAATTGAATTAGATTTTATTCAGTCTATGAATATGGACCTCCGACCCTGTTTTATGTTAAGCTTTCTTCTCTACAAGATATCCGAAAATGTCCAACCCTTATGACTTCTCTAAGAGTACATACTCAACTTTGTTCTTTTTAGCGCTATAAACTGCAGCTCGATCTGTCTCAATACATATGGAATTCACCGTCCTTCTTAATAAACAAACAGAGGGTCTCCTCTAAGTGGTTGCCCCAGCTGGGGAAGGGGATTGTATCTACCTTTCTTGACTGAGAGGGAGCTTGGCTCTCGGTAGCTAAATTAATCCGGAAATTTAACATTCCAGCAGTCAGTCACTTCAAGGTCCTTCAATTAAGGCACCTTCTCACTACCACGTTGAGTAATATTCCTCCCCACCCTCCTGCATTTTCCTTAATATTCGAGATCTCTTCCTTGTAATCTCAAAAGTGTACCAAGCCCTTTTTCATTGGTGGTATGGTGGCTCCTATGGCCCCACCAAATACTGGTCTTCCCTTTTTCCCCATTATACCTTGGACTGGTCCATATTATGGTGGCATTGTCACAAGTATGTGTCGCAAGACAGACTACGACTTATGCAATACCACATTTTACACAACCTGTGTTATACTCCCCTAAAATTGGTGAGATGGAGTCTTCTCAATTCTGATTTGTGTTCCAGATGCTCCTAAGAGGAAGGGACACTTCTTCACATACTCTGGCAATGTCCTAAGATAATCCCACTATGGAACTCAATTAAGGCCAAACTGGATCCTTTACTGGGTCTACAGGATTGTTTTACCCCTGAAATTTGCCTGCTAGAGGACTTGTCCCCAATAGAGGCTATCACTCAGAGATTTCATACAATATGTCTATGATAACATTATCTGTTAAAAAAGTCATACTTAAACATTGGAAGGATGACATTAGCCCATCATATCAAGAGTGGGTCCATGAAATCCTTGCTAATTTCCATACTGAGAAATCCATTGCGAGCCTTTATAACAGGCAACGGAAATATAAGCAAATTTGGGATCCCGTACACACTCTAATCACTATTGGTATTGACAAGGATGATGTTGACATTTGCTTATCTTAGTCCAATTATGGATTATGTTATCTTACTGCTGTACCGGGGTGGGGGAGGGCAGAACATGTTTTGAATTGTTATCATGTTGTGAATGTGTCACTATCTCTGTCCCTGTACTATTGCAAAATTTGTTAATAACATTTGAATTGAAAAAAAATGTTTGTAGACAGTGCACTGCTATGTTACACTGGAATATATATATATATATATATATATATATATATACTATACTGTATATATATATATATATGCATAAATATGTATATGTATTAGTCAGTGTGTATGTATCACAACAATAAGAAAGACAAGAATATTTTGATTGAACCTGAGGACAAAGTAGGAACTGTTGTAATTAAAAACACTGCTGACTATGTCCATGAGGTAGAAAGGCAATTGGAGAATGTTGTTTTTTATGAGAAGCTTAAATCCAACCCTACAATAGGTTTTAAAAGAAAGATTGATGCACATATTGAGAGCTCATTTCAGAAAGGGTGGATAAACTCAGACACAAGAAATCTTCTACTAGTAGAACACCCAGTGAGAGCTACAATATATAGATTACCTAAAGTTCACAAACCATTTATGCCTCCCCAAGGTAAACCTATTGTTAGTGACATCGGTTCCTTAATCGAACCCTTTTCCCAATGTGTAGATCATTTCCTGAGACCCTTGGTTACAACACAAGGATCCTATATAAAATAAACAACAGGGGCCAATTACTAATTATTGTTTGCTGCCAATTATGATGATATGACTACTGAAATGAACAAAATGTGATTTTTACTGTATTTTTCTAACTAAACTAAATACTCAACAGGGTGGGTAGTATTAGGCTATAGTGGACCACCCAGTGATGTGATGAGGCCAAACGCCACAGGCAGAGGGCCTTATAGCCCCCTGGAAGGTCCGGTATAACCCAATACTTCCCACCTTGGAGGGCAATATTGCACTTAGAAAATGGGTAAACATATGACATTATTATATAATATAATAAAAAAAATAGAAACATGAGCAAAAATACAAACATAAAAATCACTTTTCTTGTATAGTAGTCCTTCTACTGGCAAACATGCCAGTAGAGGGACTACTATACAAGAAAAGTGCTGTCTGTGTTTGATAGTTTCTATTCTGACTTTTCTTTATGGAGACTTTTCAGAGTGCATTCTTCCCCTCCCCACCCACACCCACAGGACGCAAGGCAAGACAAAAGACTTTCTTTCTTTCTTTCTTTCCTTCTTTCTTTCTTCCTTTCTTTCTTTTTCTCTCTTTCTCTCTCTTTGTTTCTTTCTTTCTCTTTCCACTCTCTCTATAGCCCCCATTCTTAGCCTACTGTTAAGCTGCTCAGTCCAGCCACTCCATCAACCCAGCAATAGGGAACGGCAGCAACACGGCAACTTCAGTTTCATTTATAAGCTTATAGCAAACACTTTTTTTCATTTTTTAAAATATTCCTATCCCTGCTAGACTTGTTGGGAGGGAAGCATTGAGGGCACTGTGAGCCAGCTCTAAAGAAGGAACAGAACATCAGGAGAAAGTTGGTGATAAGCTGTCACACAGCTCCTCTAAAGTACCAGCGACATCAGGAGCAGAGTACGATTGTACAAGCAATGCTGGCGATTAATGCAGTTTGTTCGTACAACCTATTTATTTACCACCCCCAATAACTGTTTAAATTAAAAATGTTTTTTTTGTTTCAGTGGCAGGCAGTGATGGGGAGTGGGAGGGTTGATCCTGGGCAAGGGAAAAGTTCTCTTCAGTAGCAGTCAGCACACAATGTGCTAGCGGTGTTAGTTTAAAATATAAACACTGGCAAAGGCACAATTTGGATAGTTTATGCTGGATGTTTTTTTTTTTTTTACAAAGGACATTTCTGTATTAACATGGTTAATGGCATTTCGGGCATTCGGGGGGGGAGCTGCCACCTGACATCTTGCACTCTCAATCCATCTAAGGACAATTGAAATACTGGAATTTTAAATTGAACCTTTTACAGCTTGATGATTCTAAAGGTAAAAAAAAAAAAAGCCATTTGTGGGATAGCAATGGCACTGGGGGACACAGATTTTTATTTATTTATTTACATGCCCAGTGAATTAAAAAACAAGCATGAGGGGTTTGTCTCTCGCTAAATGAGAGACAAAAAACATGGCTACTTTTTTGAATTGAAAATTCCATTGGCACACTGATTTTGGAATGTAATCAGGCAGTCAGAGACTGGGACTCTTTCTCAGTCTTTGTTGTCTAGTACTCAAATGGCTAATTGATACCATTAGCCAGTCAGGAACAAGGAATCTCCACACCCATTTTCTAAGCTTTATTGCTTGCAACAATACCATTGTATGACCAAGTGTGATCTGTACCACCATCTGGTGGTTTATGTTGCAATAACTTCTGACTGTGTTTGGATTTGCCTTATCCAATGTTGTTATGATTCTGTACAACAGTACCACCTAGTGGACTGCTGTCTGCCTGTAATACTAATTTATTGTTTAGCACCAGAATGCCTTAGCCAACATATTTCTATACTCTGTATATCTTTATACACTGGGAGCCACCTAAGTTTAGCCAATAGGGCTTGTTTTGTATGTTAGTTGTAATTATACGCCCGGACTAACCATTGTCATAGTTATTATCGCACTATACAAGATGTTGTATACTGTTTGCACTCCAAGTCTGATCATATGCTCCCAAGCATAGGGAGACAAGAATCATGCTCCCCTTTGCCTGTCAGCTTTGGAAGATGGAGTGGCAGGTGCCCGACATGGTGAACTGACTGCTGCAGGTAGCGGATCAATATGCACCACTTCATAGTCTCTAGGAAACTTTATAGAGGTTCGCTAAAATGGCCAGCAATATCTGTACAAATCTGAGACTTGATATCTCTAATTTTCTTGCCTCCCATGGAGGGTGGAATGATTTTGTGCTGGACATGAAATCAGAGGGAAATCCAGTGCAGAGTGTCTCCACACTATACGTAGATGCCAAACAAACAGCGAAAAAACATGATTAGAAGGGTTTGTTTGTTGCACCACTTTTTGCTGTCTTAGAAGCTTCTGAAGCATTGGTAACAGATGGTGAACTGAAAATTGCAGCTCTGAAACAGGAGCTGGGTTCTCAGGTGAGTGGTATGTCACTGAAACGTAAGCAAGTGGACCAAAAACTCCAAGTGCTACGCTATAAATATTAGTCAAACTTACAAAATGCTGTTCAAGAAAGTGAAAGAGAAGTAAATCATTTGAGAGAGGAAAATGGTAGGATGTTGCTGGTTAAGATGCAGGTATTGCATATGAATGACATATTGAATAGAATGAATGAGACATTGCATGATGAGAATGATGAGTTGGAAGAAGAGTTACAGAGAGTGTCTAGGGAGTTAGATAAAGAAGTTAGGGAGAATTGTGAATTCAGCACCACATACAAAGTTTTGCAGAAGCATATGAATGAGGGGGACAGCATAAAAGTAAAGTTTGCCATGTTTTGTGTAAAGCCAAGGTGGCAAAACTGTGCCATCAAAAAAGGGGTGTTGGCCAGCCACATCAAAGCTATGGGTGCACACCAGTACCCACCCATCAACCTAGCGTCATCAGGAAATGATGATGAACCCAATGACATAGTCATCAAAGATGGTGACTCCCATGACCAAGGTGGTGGGCCAGGCCTACCTCGTATTGTCACTGTGATTACCAAGCAGGAGAACAGTGAGATCATAACATGGATCAATGATGCATTGGTCAAATCCAGCATGAGCCCCACCAGATCTCTGCTTTGCAGACTGCCATGAAAGAAATTCTCTTGGAACAAACCAATAGGGAACCCCTCATCAAGACCATGGCCAACACCATGGAGAGCACAGCAGCTTGGCAAGCCCCTTGCAAGCCACTCAGTCAGTACAACAGATTGCTGAAAGTATAGGTCACATGACCCCCAGTGACAATCTCAGATGGTACCTGAAAAAAGTCCGAAGCCAGTGCAAAATGCTCAGCCGCCCCATGGAGTGCAGAGTACAGGTACTGTGCCAAACCATTGACCCAGCTCTAGGGAGGAACTCCCTATGAAAGTCAGGAACGCTGATGACATCAAGTATGATGATATAGCCATTAAGCTAATCACTGCCACCAACCGAGGGGTAGTAGTCATGATGCTTGCCCAACCTATTAAGCAGTTCTCTAAAGAAAGCCCCACGGCTTTTCACAACCATTTATGGTTGGCATACTGTGCAAGTAAAATCTTAGCAATGGAAGGAGCCGATGATGACCAGGTTGAGTACAAGGCCCTTTTCATCAAAAATCTGCTCCCTGCTATCTGTGACAATGTCAAACCCACTGTGTTCCCTAGAATGGATAAATTCTGTGATATTCTCCAGAGGGCAATGTGTGTTTACATTGTATCTCTGAGAGCTCACTTTCAGCAACAAGGATAAGGCAGCCACAGTGCAAAACAACAACAAGCTACCTAAGCACTATGCCATGGAAGGAAAGTCCCAGCAGGCCAAACAGAAGGTCCACCAGCCCCAGTGCCAAGGCTACTTCCAGCCTCAGCCTTACAAGACACAGGCCCAACCACAAGATTCCTAGGCCTCTGGCCAGGCCTATTCCCGCAAGCCACAGACCCAAGGGGAGGCAGGTCAAAACCAGAACTACATCAACAACTGGAACAAAGCCCCAAATCAGCAGCAATCCTCATACAAAGGCCCAATCAAGGGCTAAAGATAAGAGATGAAAACATTAGGATTAAAGAGAAGAATGACAAGCTCCACCAAATCCTTGGAAAGCTACAATCCATAATGGAAACCATTCCCAACAGACCATTGCAGGAGTCACTCCTGACAACATCCAGCCTCTGATGGAGATCAGGGACCTAGGCCTATCACCAACACCCTGGTCCCCGAAACTTCCCAAGGAACAGAAGTGTCTGTGGCCTCCACTACACAGGCCCAGAAATCAAAAACACAATCCCTGTATCCAGTTGATGAACTATGGGAATTACAAACCCTGCAGGCCATGCTCCAATACCAATACCCACTGGAGGATGTGCGTGTGTGCATTCCAGCTGATGATTACAGGCCCCAGTTCATATTATCAACAAACTCATGCTTGATGGTAGCGGTTGGCCTTACACCAAGGTCATGGTCGGGGGCCACCAAACAGTTTTACTTTCGGGTACTGGTGCAGCCATGTCAGTATCACACCAAGAAGACCCAGAGACATTGGCCTGATCCATGGACAAATGAACCATCACCCACTGAGTGGATGGAACCAGGCTAGCCACCTATCGATCACACCCATTGGCAGTGATAATTGACACCTTACGTACTTTATTTGTGTTCGCCCTGATGGTCCTACATCATCACCCGAGTATCTTGGAAACTGATTTCCTAGCTTGACATGGCTGTGTCATGGATCTAGATAATCTTCTGATCATCCATATTAAAAGGATAAGACTATGCGTATGTCATCCCTGACTTGCATGTTGTGACTGCAATAGCCAACAATGACACGGAGTATCACATCATTTCAAAATCACCCCTATACAGTAGGCTCTTGCCTATTGTGGAAGACACCTGGATGCTTTTGCAAAACATAAGCATGATTGTGGACAGATGGACACCTGTATAGTTATCTCTGAACCAGCACCAATCAGACTCAGGCAATATTCATTTCCTTCAGAGGCTTTGCCATCCCTGAAAGCCTCCATTGGATCCCTGTTACAGTAAGGGGTCATCAGACACTGTGTGTGAACCACCAACTCCCCCATTTGGCACAATAAAAGAACCAATCATTCTTGAAGACTCACCATTCATTACAGAAAACTTATTCAAGTCTCACCTAGCTGTTCACCCACAGTAGGATCAACACCTGATGTGCTCAAATTGCTGAAACCAGAGCAGAACTGGTTCAGTACCTTGAATGTCTCCAATGGCTTCTGGTCATTACCTTTAGACCATGATAGCCAGTACAAATTTGCATTTATATTTGAAGGGCACCAGTACATCTGAACATGTCTACCACAAGGATTCCATAATAGCTCATCACTCTTCTATATTCACATGCACAAAGTCATCAAGAGCTTCAGTGCCCATCGATGCCTCTTGTAGTAAGCTATTGCAGACTTAGAGGAGCACCTTGAGCTCCTGAACAAATTACTGACCCTCCTGCAGAGGGCAGGCCTCAAGTGTAACCCATCAAAGAGACAACTTTGCCAGAAGGACGTTACTTTCCTTTGCCTCTGTATCAACTCCCAAGGGAAGCAACCAGCACTAAACAAGATTCAGGGCCTACAAGATCTTCCGCTGCCAACAAGTGTGGAAACACTCAGATGTTTCCTGGGGATGGTAAACTACTCCACAGACTTTATCTACAATTTTGCACAAAAGGCCACCCCTCTGTATGAACTCCTGAAAAAGGACATCCCATGGATATGGGAACCAATACATACTAAAGCAGTCAATGACTTAAAACAAGCTTTAGGCTCTGCCCCTGCATTGGTCAACCCAAACCCTGACCTACCTTTCCATTTGGAATCAGCCACTTCTGACATTGCTATTTCTGGAGTACTTGCCAAAAAGGTGAATAGAATACTTAGACCAATCGCCTATGCATCCAAATGTTCACCACTGTGGAACTCAAATACACTCTCTGTGAAAGAAGCCTCCTGGCTACATACTGGGCAGTTAAACATTTTCTGTACATCACTGAATTCTCACCTATTGTGCTACACAGCACCCACATACCTACAAACATTGTGCTATCAGACAGAGTGAAGGATGGGACAGTCTCAAATACCAGACTAACTCATTGGCACTGCTTTTGCAAGACAGAAACATCCAAGTACATACAGCCAAAATGCATTCCCTTCTTGCCCATGGTCTCCTTTACATTGGAGAGCTGCATGAGTGTGGCCTCCAACCTCCTGTACAGCCTTACCTAGGTCCATTTTTTCCAGCAACAGACAAACAATTGGAAGACACAACCATATGCCACATTTTTACAGATGGCTCTGCCTCATATCATGAGGGAGTTCTTTAGGTGAAGCTACCTCTGGCTAGAAGTTGCAACAGTGGACTTAGGATTTGCAAGAAAGCGAGTTGTGCTCACAACAGAGAGAGGTGAACCTTACAATTTACAGTTGTCTTTGGTTTGAAGCAGATTTCTTAGGAAAGTTAATATTCTTCAGGTGGAGGATACTTCTAACTGAAGGGTGAAATAAGGAACTTAGAATTATCAGAAAAGGCAGTCTTTCAATCAACAGAGGGAGGTGGAGCTTGCTTTACTTTTGTTACAATTGTTAAAATTTTCAGTGCAGGAAGAGTTTAAACCCATAGCAACTCAGTACTGTTTACTGTGTCCTTGTGTACAGCTGACTTGCTTGGAGTTAATGATTGACTGTTTGCATTGCAATATTTGTAATACTGTGAGTTATTCTCTGGGCTAAGAATTTGTCATAATTCCTGACTTGAGAGCAGATTACAGGCTGTGTATTTGACCCAGACAATGCCTAGGGGGTGGAAATTGTTTTTTCTTTTGTTTATCTCTGTGTGCCTTAAAAGGCCAGGCCAGACTGTGTCAGGAAATGCTTACATCACAGCTACTTATCAGACAATAGCTTTGGAAGAATCTTAGAGACCTGATAGTACTAATTTTAGCAGGCTCATGAGATAACCTAAGATTCTTCAGGTGAAGCTACTTCTGGCTGGAAGCTGCAACAGTGGACTTAGGATTTGCAAGAATGCGAGTTGTGCTCACAACAGAGGGAGGTGAACCTTACAATTTACAGTTGTCTTTGGTTTGAAGCAGATTCCTTAGGAAAGTTAATATTCTTCAGGTGGAGGATACTTCTAACTGAAGGATGAAATAAGGAACTTAGAATTATCAGAAAAGGCAGTCTTTCAATCAACAGAGGGAGGTGGAGCTTGCTTTACTTTTGTTACAATTGTTAAAATTTTCAGTGCAGGAAGAATTTAAACCCACAGCGACTCAATACTGTTTACTGTGTCTGTCCTTATGCACAGCTGACGTGTTTTGGGGCTGACTGTTTCCAGAGCACAAGTTACCAGGCTGTTTTGGGGCTGGGGAGGTTTACCTGTGTCTGACTTGGATGTTTAGATCTTTCTCTGTTTGATGCAGGGTATTTTCTCTGTCAAATTGTCATGTAGGACATCTTGCTGACAGGAAGGCACTCATTGCAGTGGTAGGTCAGAGCTTTTAGCTGATTGTTTCATGAGGGCACAGTTTAGGCCCAAACCCTTCCCACCCTCACCCCACCCACCCCTGGAACTAGTTCCTTTATACCTGGGTTCTGATATCATTTCCTCAAGAGGGCAAGGTGCATATCACTGTCATATCCTCTCTAGCACACTGCACTGATAACATAAGCATACACACAATATAATATATATATATGTCTATATAACAAACCAGTCACACACACACACACACACACAAAAAAAACCTAAGGTAGACAGACATGTGGGGAGTAGTGCAATGTAATGGCTGTGGAGCAGCAGTCTTCCGGGAGTCTTTCTGGAGGCTGAGATGCTGCCCTGTTTGCAGACAACTCTCTGCCCTGAGGGAGGAAGTTGCCCATCTTCAGGCTGCACTGGACAGTAGTAAGGGCACCTCCCCCATCCAGGGAGCACCAGAGCCACCACCACTACCTCAGAGGTTGCAAGGAAAGTACAGCAGTTGGACCACAGTGGGCTCAGGGAGGGTAAGGGTGGTGGAACAAAGGCACACTCAGTCAGTTGTTCCACTCCACAATCCATACACCATTCTGGGGGAGCATATTTCCCCTATGGATGCACCCACAGAGAAGACTAAATAGGTTGCAGACAACTGTCACAAGGGAGACTCTCAGGAAAGAGGCAGAGGGCACCACAGGGAAAGGAAGCAACTCCTGGTAGGGGACTCAATGATTAGGGGAATAGAACTGGGGGGAGCAGGGAAAACTGAAGTAAGGTGCCTGCCTGGTGCCATGGCTTGGAGGGACAGGAAGTGCATCCTTAGGATCACGAGAACAGTTGCACGGGAGTCTGAGCTGGACATCATTGTCCACCTAGGGACAAATGACTTGGCTCATCATGAGATTAGAGCAGTGAAGAAGGACTTTGTAGAGTTGGGAAGGGGCCTAAGACAAGTAGCACACACAGTACCCTTCTCAGAGGTGCTGCCTGTTAGTGGCATGGGTGAGGCGAGGGTACTTTGCACCATGCAGTTTAACGAATGGTTGAAAAAATGGTGTGGAGCACAGGGGTTTGGCTTCATTGGGGACTGGGGTTCCACCTGGAGGACACCAGCCTATACTAGCAGGATGGTCTGCATCTGTCCAGGAAGGGAACAAGTCTTTTGGGCAGTCGGTTTAAATGCTTCATTGGCAGCTTTTAAACTAGTCAAGGAGGCACTGATAAGCAGCAGAACTCCCATCCTCCCCCTACAAAATGGGGTACTAAATGAAAAAAAGACCAAGGTAGAAAGGTCAGTGGGGGATGCTACTACAGAAGGTAAAGCCATCAAAAAATGGAGAGCAATGAGTACCAATGCTCGTAGTCTGGGTAACAAGCTTCCTGAATTAGTGGCCTTGATGGAGGAGGAACATCTGGATATTGTGGCAGTCACAGAAACATGGTACACACAGAACCATGACTGGGACGTAAACATACCAGGATACACTATCTACAGGAGGGACAGGGAGGGTAAAAGAGGAGGAGGAGTAGCTCTCTTCATAAGGGAAGGAATCAAAGCAACAGAGCAAAAGGGTAAACTGAGAGAAGAAGAAGCACTGTGGGTCAATTTGGAGGCAGGCAATGGCACCACAATCCACACAGGGGTTGTATACAGACCCCCCACTCAGGGGGAGGAAATGGACAAGGAAATGATAGAAAGTATACTTAGAATGGCAGATAAAGGGGAGATACTGCTGATGGGTGATCTGAATATGCCAGATGTTAACTGGAGTGCAGTTGCAGCAGCCACTTCGAAGAGTGGGGTTATTCTAAATGCCCTACAGGGGGCATGCCTTAGACAACTAGTATTGGAACCTACCCGAGAGGGAGCAATCTTAGACCTAGTTCTCTCAAATGGAGATGGAGAGAGGATCACAGATGTAGAAGTGGGTAGCCATCTGGGAACTAGCGACCATCGAACAGTATGATTCACAATAAACACAGCAATAGAGTCAAGCTATACAAAGGCAAAAGTACTGGACTTCAGGAGGGCTGACTTTGCCAAAATGGGTGGTGCCTAAGGAATGCACTAGCAAATGGGCAGGAAGGAGGGGTGGAAGAACAATGGGGAATAATAAAAACTGCCATCACAGAGGTAACAAGCCTTTGTGTGAAGCAAATAAACAAAACAAAATGATGTAAGAAACCACTATGGTTCTCAAAGGAGGTATCCGTGAAGTTTCAAGAGAAAAAGAAAGCATTCAGAAAGCACAGGGAATCACAGAAGGAGCAAGACAGAGAATTGCATCAGTTAAAAGGAAGCTGGGAAGGCAGTCAGAATAGCAAAGGCCCAAACTGAGGAAAAGATAGCCAACTCAGTTAAGAAGGGGGATAAAACCTTTTTAGGTACATCAGGGAGTGAAGGAAATCTAAGGAAGGGATAGTGAGGCTTAATAAAGGGAAGGGGGTGGGCAGAGGGTGACGGTGAAAAGGCAGAGATACTAAACAAATATTTTTGCTCAGTATTTACAAATGATGATGAGGAGGAGGTACCTAAAACAAACAATAAAAACATTCTGGATACAGAAGTTGATACCAGAACTTTAACTGAAGAAAGGGTCCTGAAAGAACTCTTAAAACTGAAGGTGGACAAAGCAATGGGGCCTGATGGGATTCATCCCAGAATTCTAAAAGAACTAAGGGTAGAACTAGTGACTCCACTGACTACCCTCTTTAACAAATCATGGGAGAATGGGGTGGTACCCGAGGACTGGAGGAGGGCAGATGTGATTCCCCTTCACAAAAGTGGGAGCAGGGCAGAAGCAGGAAACTACAGACCTGTTAGTCTAACTTCAGTGATAGGGAAAATGATGGAATCACTTCTTAAGGAAAGAAATGTCAAGTACCTAGAGGCCAGAGGGGCACAGGACCCAAGGCAGCATGGATTCACAGATGGAAGGTCATGCCAGATGAATCTAATAGATTTCTTTGACTGGGTGACCAAAGCAGTAGATCAGGGAGGGGCTGTGGACATGGCCTACCTAGACTTTAGCAAGGCATTTGACATAGTCCCACACAAAAGATTAATATACAAGTTAGCCAGCCTGGGAGTAGGTCCCAAGATGATAGCCTGGGTAAAGAATTGGCTGGAGAATAGGACACAGAGGGTAATAGTAAATGGAGTCCACTCTGAAGAAAGGAGGGTTACTAGTGGGGTACCGCAGGGTTCAGTATTAGGACCAGACTTCTTCAGTGTTTTTATGAGCGACATTGCAGAGGGACTGGAAGGAAAAGTATGTCTCTTTGCAGATGACATAAAGATCTGCAATTGAGTTGATGCACAAGGTGGGGTAGAAAGGATGAGAAGGGACTTGGCAAGGTTAGAAAATGGTCAAATGTATGGCAGCTTAGATTCAATGCTAAGAAGTGCAAGGTAATGCACCAGGGAAACAAAAACCCAGGGGAAGAGTACACAATGGGGGGTGAGATACTAACAACAACAAAAATGGAAAGGGACCTGGGGTAGTCATATCAGATGACCTAAAGGTGGGCAAGCAATGTGAGAGGGCAGTAAGGAGGGCTGGGGGATACTGGGATGCATAGGGAGAGGCATCACCAGTAGAAAACAGGAAGTTGTTATCCCTCTGTACAGACTACTGGTGAGACCCCATCTGGAGTACTGTGTGCAGTTCTGGAGACCCAATCTCCACAAGGACATCGACAAGATGGAAGCTGTCCAGAGGAGGGCAACTAAAATGGTGCAGGGTCTGCACCAGAAAACATACGGAGAGAGAGACTACCGGAGCTTAATATGTATAGCCTCGAGAAAGGAGGGAGAGGGGACATGATAGAAACATTCAAGTACCTCAAGGGAATCAACAAAGTCCAAGAGGGTAGCATCTTTCAAAAAAAGAGGTGTGCAAGAACAAGGGAGCACAATTTGAAGATGGGGGGCAGCTCAGAGGTAATGTAAGGAAGTATGTTTTCTCAGAGAGGGTTGTGGACGCATGGAATGGCCTTCCGGAGGAGGTTGTGGAGTCAGAAACAGTGGCTGAATTCAAGCCTGCATGGGACAGTCATAAGGCAATTCTAGGGGGTGAGGGAAGAAAGAAGTAGGCTGCTGGTTAACTAGGATCTGCAGCTTATCCATTAGGTAGGGAAATGGGCAGACTGGGTGGGCCAAGCGGTCCTTATCTGCCATCAAATTCTATGTTTCTATGTTTCTAAGTGGCTGGGCTAGGAGTCCTAATTCACTTCCCTGATGGAGACATTGTGTACACCACAAAAGGGTGTCACATCAAATCCTCACAGTTTGCAGAACTTGCTGCTGTTGCTGTTGCCTTGGAACTTGTAAAAGAAGGACCAGCTGACACCATCATTTTTACAGACTCTAATTGAGTCTTTATCTCTCTTACAGAGCTCCTACCATTCTGGAAACTCCATTCCTTTTCATCTTTTGATGGCACTCCAATCAAATACAGAGACCTCTTTGTTTACATTGAGACACTGGCACAGAAGTTTGTCTTCAAACTATACATCCACAAAGTTAAATCCCATTCCAAAAATTATCCTTATTACATCTTCTGTGAGAAAGCAGACCTCCTCACTAAGGAAAGTGCCCTGTGGGAGATGTCTGGGTAATGAAATACACCGATATCCCTGCTAGTATTGCCGCAATTCAAAAACAAAACAAATAGTTCCATTGGACTTGCAAGCTGCACAAAAATCTGGCAAAGAACTCAGACAAGTGTTTGGTTTCTTGAACAAAACCACTGAAAAGGAGCTGCCAAAGCATAATTCCTACATATGCTATGCAAACAAATTCCATCTTTCCAAAGATAGAAGACTGATATGATAGCCTGAAGATGACTCACAATTAAAGTTATCAGTAATTCCAAAATCACTGCGCACTGAATTTATACATCAAGTACATGATACTCCCATTGGTGGTTACCAGGGGACAGAAAACACATTATAGAGATTCAGAACTGCTGGCTGGTGGCCTGGCATGACTGCAGACATCCAACATTACATTGACAACTGTCTAGTCTGTGCACAAAACAATCCAATTCCCACAAAGCAAAATGCTAAATTACACCCCCGGAGGCAATCAGGCTCCTGGCATGGAATTCAAATTGACTTCATTGACCCACTAACAAACACTAGCTGAAAGAACAAATATGCATCTGTAGTCACTGATTTATTCTCAAAATGGGTTGAGGTCTTTCCCATCTGAGCATGCACAGCAAAGGCAACTGCAAAAATCCTGGTAGAACAATTGTTCACCAGGTGGGCCATACCACTCAAGGTAGACTCCAATCAAGGAACCAGTTTTACAGGTGAGTTAGTGAGACAAACACTTGAATTTCTTGGTGTAGACTGGAAGTTTCACATCCCCTATCACCCCCAGTCCTCAGGACATGTATAGAGAACTGATAGAAGAATCAAGTCCATGCTCACCAAATTTATTGATAACAATCCCAAAACATGGGATGCCTTGTTGCCCTTACGTCTAATGACAATTAGAGGTACTCCCGCTTCCTCTACTCAGCATACCCCTTTTTGAGGTTATAACTGGTAGAACAATGAGACTGCCTGAGCACCTGATGATAGACAAGAACATGCCCACTGTGGACAAGGCGGTGGTAGACACCTATGTTTCACAGCTCAGAGAGAATATTATTAAGACCCACCTGCTTGTTGCCCAAAACATTGGAAAAACCCAAATGCAATCAAAAATGCATTTTGATAAAACAGTTAAAGAAGTAAACAGACAAGTTGGATATCAGGTAATGGTACTCATATTAGCACACCCAACACATCCCTTTGCCAATAAATCGGATGAACCTTACCCAATCATCAACAAGCTCAGTCCAGCAGTCTAACAGATAAGAATCAACTCTGAAAACAAGCAGAAGGACAGATGGCTTCAAGCCAACCAGCTCAAGCTGTTTAAAGGAGATTGCATCCTCCTTCCTTTCTCATTTGGTAGGAAACAGTGAATACAGATGTTAATTTTCTTTCTTCCTTACAGGCTACCCACAAGGTGGCTATCTTGCTTCTTTTACTTATCACTGGAATCCTGACTGCTGTTATAACACAGGATGTATTTACTAAGTCCCAAAATATGAATCCTAATATGAACCCTAATCTGAAGAGACTTCTCCATTCTCTACACTCTTCAGATAAGCGTTACTTTCCCCTAGGCCATGTAGCAGAACACCCAAATCTTAAACAAGGAGTCAGTATTGCTGTCCTGTCCAGACTAATTACAGTCTGGGAAGGCAAGGATGCTTACCTCAATGCCATGATCATTTCTCCTGACCAATCCTCTCTCCAAACTGAATGGCAAACTGATGGCCAGGGTAAAAAAAATTCCAGTAGCCCGCCTAGCTAAAGGCACATTCCAAGGTCGGCCCTATACCCGCATTTCCCCAAATGGTGCTCTGTCTATACAATAAGCCCAAACCCAGCATACTGGTCTGTATAACCTTACTGCACTTATAAACCCCGCCTTTTGTAGCACTTATGATAATGAGTCTAGTAAGCAATTTTGCACACAACATTTTATTGCCAGCACTGCTGTTTTTAACTGTGGTACCCCCAACTGAAGAACTTGTTACTGAGTGACCCATTTTGGAACAAGGACCGACTAACGAACTTGTTGTCACTTGTCTACCAGGTACCCTTGTCAACAACATGCAGTTTATGCATGTTCCTGTTGTTCTAAATCTCACCAACTGGAATATGGCTGAATTTGGTAGGTTCTCCACCACCAATACTTCTAAATTCCATAGTACCATGCTGCTTGACCTTTTGGTAGCATATGAAACTCACACTCAGGACCCTGAAGCAGGGCTACATACTACCCCCACATTGAAGTGTTTAGAGCCTATCCCAAACCCAAGAAAGGTAAAGGAAACCCTGCAGCAAGCATGACTTTGCTGACATGGCAGGAGTCATAGGTACTGTTACTGGTCTAGTTGGGACTGGTATGTCCATCTGGAATCGAGCAAATTTGGCTGCCATACTTAGCCAGACTTTAAAATTCCAAACTGGTGTAGGTGTTATTTCTCCTGTTTCACAAGGTGTAGATGGCCTTACCAACGAGGAGCACTTCACAGTTTAAAACATGCATGACATAGCTACACATTTTAATGACACTAAAAACAAAAGCAATGAACTGGTTTTCCAGAAAAATAAAGAAGCAGAGCTGCATTTTATAACGAGAGACCTACTTTGCTCATCCTATGGCTCTTTTGTAATGACTATTATGATGAATCTCTTTCAGGATCTTGAATCTGGGTGCATCCCAGATTTGATCCATGATACCAGTATGGCCAAATGGTAGTACCCACACTATGGGTTAATATCATGCACCACTAAATGTATGGAAAGAACTGCACAGTTTCCATTATCTACTGACAGAAATCTTGGGTATGTTACTAGACACCCCAACCAGGGATCATGTTATGAAACTAAACAATGTTCTATTCAAGATACCATGTATGTCACCTTTACTGTTTCTCTTCCACATTTTGATCCTAAAACTACCATTTTTGACAAACTTGCCAACATCCATGCAGTGGGACATCTTCAAGAAGACATCTTTAGGGAATGGATTGACCTGCCTCCATTGCTGGTATTCCATGATATTCTCGACACCTGGGTGGTGCCATCAATGGACTGCTGTGCCAAAAAGGGTTACCACTACCTCTGTCGCTGTAATGTGTTTAATGTAATCAAACTTGTCTGTGGCTCTTCCATGGGTGCAATTGACTGGTATTTTTCTCTTGATATGGAACTGCAATCTAACAAAACTTTTAACCCTAGCAGAGATAACTCCACTTCTACTTCATCTCCCCTTCTGCCAAAGGGGATACCACTTCAACTGTATAACTACAAGGAAGACGTCCATTGCTATGCTAGCCACCTCACAAACTCATCCTTCACCCATCCCATCAAGCTCACCAAATTGTGAATTCAACAAGTAAAGGTATCTTATGATGGTGACAGCCAGTACTGTGTCATCACTAACCATAAACAGTTTACATATGGGTCTCTGACGTGTGATATTCCTGAACCTAATTTCTGTTTTATTCCACATGAAAGCACTGTTACTGGTCATATGGTTATCACCCCAGTCCAAGTCCTGAAAGCAAATTACGTTTCTAATGACCCTGGCTATTTAAATGCTCTCTCATGACACCTACCCATGTTAAATGTTAAGATTGATCCCTTGTCATTGAAACTCAAGTCACTATTGGACAGGAAGGATACATACCTCAACCATATTAGTAATAACATCTCCAAAGCTGGAGAATCCCTTAATGACCTCTTCCACAATGGTGACTTAAGGGTCGCCCTTGGTAATACCTGGTTAGAGTTTGTTTTCAAAGGTTTTGCAGTTATCCAGGTATTTTTAATATTCACCTTTTTGATAGCTCTCTGTTGTATAAGACACACACTAAATCAACATCATGCCCAACTCGACTTTCTATACAAGGCCGGTGGATCAGGCTTGTAATCCCACATTCATGTACTGATTTTGTTGCCTTAGCAGGAAGGCAACAAGGGGGGAAGTGTTAGGCTAGGCCCCCACTCCATATTGGCTACCCATAGTGCATCTTGGACAACCCTAGTCTGTTACTGCTAACCATGATGATACTGATTATTACTAACATGTTAGGGCATAGTACCCACCGTATAAGAGTGGTAACAAAGACCAATTACTGATTATCATTTGCTGCTAATTATAATGACTACTGATATGAATATAATGTGATTTTTACTGTATTTTTCTAACTAAGCATTATTTTATGCTTTATTGCTTGCAACAGTACCATTGTATGACCAAGTGTGATCTGCAGCACCATTTGGTGGATTATGTTACAATCATTTTTGATTGTATTTGAATTTGCCTTATCCAATGTTGTTATGGTTCTGCCTTATATAACAGCACCACCTAGTAGATTGCTGTCTGCCTGTAATACTAATCTATCATTTAGCACTGGAATGCCTTAGCTGACATATTTCTATAATTTGTATATCTTTATATACTGCGAGCCACCTAACTTTTAGCCAATAAGGCTGGTTTTGTATGTTAGCTATAATTATAATATACGCACAGACTAGCCATTGCCGTAGTTATTATCACACTATATAAGATGCTGCATACCGTTTGCACTCCAAAACTGATCATATTCTCCAGAGTATAGGGAATACTCTGGCTCCCTGTGTCAAGGTAAGGCAATGCAGGGCTTATATCTATAATCAGAATAAATATTCATGATCTGATCCCTTTTGTTGGTGTCCTGTCTCTTTTATCACTGGTCCCAAGTTCCTCAGGGGTCTGGCCCTATAGCTTCCAGACAATATGGAATGGGACTCATACAGAATTTGAGATGTTTATGTAGCATTTACATAGTTCTAATCCAAACTTACATTTTTCTTATGTAGTTAATGAAAAGGAGGTACAATTCTTAGATTTGAAGGTTTGCAAAGAGGAAGGAGGCAATATAAGCACAGATATTTTCAGAAAAGACTGTGAAATAAATACCTTATTGCACTCATCCAGCTGTCACCCTCAGCATACTATATGAAATATGCCTATATGGCAATTTTTGAGAATGAGATTTAACTGCAGTAGTATACAAACTTTTGTTTTTTGCTATTACTTTTTTCTCTCCCTCGTCCCAGTCAGCTCTTGCATCCAGCCATCCTCCCAGCCTCATCCCCAGACCTTCAGGCACCTACCGTTCTATTCCCATGGCTGATCATCCATGGCAGGGTGGTGGGGAGCCCCCCTATCTTGACCTGCCAAGACTGGATCCAGTTCCAGGAGGTGCCTTCTTGGGAGTGATGCCTGCAGATCATGCCCACCATGCCGCTTGATCAGGAATGATTTTCTGCCTTTCTGCAGAGGGGAGCTTGCAGTGCTGACAATGGCTGAGCTGCATGTGTATCCACATGCAGCATGATGGTTGGCCACTCCACCTCCATGTCCCTGTGTACAGGACATGGCATGCCAATATCTAGCCTCTGATAGCTGTCAAGCAGATGCTGGTCTCTGTTCCCCACCCTCCCTGGAAGAGGAGCACTGTCCCCTGGATGCTCAATCCTTTCCCACCCTGGCTGACCCAAGACAATCCACTCATACTGCAAGCATGGGTCACCGGTGTGGTAGGAGGAAAGGCATGATCCCTCAGCCCTCCACACCACTGGGATAGCAAGTATACAAACATTTAATGGAGCAGCTGCTCACCTCAGTCATGAGCAAACTCATGGAGACCATCCTATAGGAGAGGTTCATGAGCTTCTTGGAGGCAAATGGTATCCAGGATGACCAGCAACATGGGTGTGTCATGGGAAGATCATGCCGGACAAACCTTGTAGAGTTTAATAACTGGGTGACATGGGAACTGGACAAGTTCCATGCTGTGGATGTTCTGTACTTGTATTTCAGTAAGACCTTGGATTCAGAGCCACTTGGGAGATTGGGGGAAGCTGGAGTATGGGGGGGGGGGCAGAACCAAAAATGGTGACCTGGATCAGGAACTGGCTGAGGGGGGAGACAGCAAACTCTCATCACTGAGAGTGGTGACAATTGGGGTACCACAGGAATCCATGCTGGTACCTGTACTGTTTGGGATTTTCAGCGCAGATATCTCAAATGGGATCTGGAACAAAATCAGTCTGTTCGCTGATGATACCAAGATGGGAGCTGTGGTAGAAGACATGGTGGGGGGGGGAATGGGGTGCAGGAGGACCTGAATAAGCTGCAGGAGTGGGCAGATAAATGTCAGCTGGAGTTCAATGCGAAGAAGTGCAAGGTTCTGCACTTCAGAGCCCAGAACCAGTGGAGGGATTATCACTTAAATGGGGTTCAGCTGGATTGCTCCAGAGAAGAGAAGGACCTAGGGGTGATCATAACAGGGAGCATGAACAACTCTGTTCAATACAGAAGGGTGGCTGCAAAAGCCAAAAAAATGCTGGGGTATATAGCTAGAGGGATCTCCTCCAGAAGCATGGAGGTTATCCTGCCCCTGTATAGATCACTGGCCAGGCTCCACCTGGAATACTGCATACAATACTGGTGCCCATTCCTGAAGAAGGACATCAGATTGTTGGAGGGGTACAGCATAGAGCTACAAAGATGATCCATGGATTGGAGGGCAAGCCATATGAGGAAAGGCTGGGGGAGTTGAATATGAACTCTCTGGAAGGCAGGAGGCACAGGGGAGATATGATTGAGACCTTTAAGTCCCTGAAGGGAATAAACAAGACTAATACAGAGAGGATTTTCCAGAGGAGAAAGGGGAGGGACATGAGAGGACATCAACTGAGATTGGAGGAGGGTAGATTCAAGAGAGAGAGATGAGAAGACATTTTTTTCACAGAAAGAGTGGTGGACAAGTGGAACTCCTTGCCAGGTGAGATAGTAACCTGCAAGATGGTACACACCTTCAAGAGGGGTTGGGATAGGGTAAGAGTAAGGGGTAATAGGATGGGGAAAGGAGGGGCAGCAGCATTATACAGTGCTAGCTGTGCACTCGAGCAGACTCAATAGACCGTGAGGCCTGTTTCTGCTGCATTTTCATTTGTTTGTATGTATGTATCTCACAGAGAGATTTATTGAGAGAGGGTAAAGCTTGGATTTAGTGCAGAATGCATACCAGGAAGTAAGGAACCAAGATAGAGCCACTACATTACAATAAAATACACATACTAGTAACCATGGGGAAATTGAACTGAATTTTGTTACATTTTCAATACGTGGGGCAAAGGTGAAAGATATCATCAGCAGGAGCTGGAATATTTTAAGAGCTGACACAGGACTTACAGAATATCACAATGAAGTCCCAAGGATGTCCTATAGGAGGACTACAAACCTCAGAGATCTCATGGTACACAGCAGGCAAGTTGTACAGACTCTGAATACATAGCTTATGAATAAAAATGTAAGTTGCTTTAGATGCCAAAAGTGCCCCTACTGCCATGTTATTTTTCAGCACAAAGAATTTAGTAGCCCAAATGTCGTTAGTGCTAGCCCAAATGTGCCCAGAACTTTTCAGGTCAGGCAAGTTGCTACGTGTGACATAGCAGGTGTCATTTATCAAGCCATCTATAAGTGCAATGCATTCTACATGGGTAAAACTAAATGAAAATTTAAAACCTGTGTAGACAAACATTGCAGAGCTATAAGAGATGGTTATGAAACATATGCCACAGTTCTGCACATTAAAAATGCAAAGCATGCACCAGATCACTCATTTACTTTTAAAGCTTTTGAACAATTTTTCTGACAGTGAGAGGAGATGATTGCAATAATTCAATCCTTCAAAGAGAAAGATATTAGATTTTTACTCTTAGGGCATCTAGATGTCCAGGCTTGAATGACATGTTTGGCCAGTCACCATATCTGAATAAATAATGTATTTCACAAATGGATATATGCATAGGGATAAAAAGTCACTGCATATAGCGGAAATAGGGGCGAATGACAAATATTTGCAAGATAAAACAAGCCTGTGTTTATGGTTGGTGAATATGAAATAAAAAATGTTAAATGGGTAGGGGCCTTGTTCAATATTTTTCTAACATGCTTATTATCTTTATTCTTTGTTTTTAGGTGAATTATGTATTTTGGACCAAAATCTTTGAGGGAGCCGATTTTCATGCATAGGTCTATGAGTCACCACATGACTGCGTAGTTTGCATCAAATGGACTCTCTGGATTTTACGTTATACATACTTATACATATGTTATGTGATAAAATGAATTTATGGCGTTGATATTTATTAACATTTAACTAGTTTATATATGTTGTTTTTAATTTAGCACAGTTTTGTACAAGAGTGTGTTCACATGTTTTTGTCCCTTAGAAGAAGCCAGAAGGGGAAGGAAGGAAACATATTCAATTCAGTGCTTTAGAGTAACTGGTAATTGCTATTTTTCTTTTAAACTTAGATTGTGGGCTTTTAGTGACACTATACTTTCTTTGTTGTCTTTACTTATAATTGTTTTTGGGCTGTTGAAAATTTAAAACATAGTGGTGGTGTAATTCTGTGCTGTCTTTAATTGCTGCAGATTTTATCTTGGCTTGTCTGACTGCCCTGTAGTTGGGTGAAGGGTGTTAATTGTCTGGCCTCTGACCTCAGCTACGTGATAACTGGAGGTGGGGCTTAGTCAGAGTTAAAGTAGAAAGCAGAGTTTTATTTTCTCAGAAGAAGCCAGGAGGGGAAGGAAGGAAACATATTCAATTCAGTGCTTTAGAGTAACTGATAATTGCTATTTTTCTTTTAAACTTAGATTGTGGGCTTTTAGTGACACTATACTTTCTTTGTTGTCTTTACTTATAATTGTTTTTGGGCTGTTGAAAATTTAAAACATAGTGGTGGTGTAATTCTGTGCTGTCTTTAATTGCTGCAAATTTTATCTTGGCTTGTCTGACTGCCCTGTAGTTGGGTGAAGGGTGTTAATTGTCTGGCCTCTGACCTCAGCTATGTGATAACTGGAGGTGGGGCTTAGTCAGAGTTAAAGTAGAAAGCAGAGTTTTATTTTCTCAGAAGAAGCCAGGAGGGGAAGGAAGGAAACATATTCAATTCAGTGCTTTAGAGTAACTGGTAATTGCTATTTTTCTTTTAAACTTAGATTGTGGGCTTTTAGTGACACTATACTTTCTTTGTTGTCTTTACTTATAATTGTTTTTGGGCTGTTGAAAATTTAAAACACAGTGGTGGTGTAATTCTGTGCTGTCTTTAATTGCTGCAAATTTTCACCCCTCCCTCCCTTCCCCAACACTTAATTATATGCCCTGTTAAATCTGATTGACAGGAGCTAAACACAGGAGTATAGTAAGGGTGTGAAGTAGGAGGGGCATGAGAGGAAGCCCACCCTCAGCACGACAAGTGTTTTGACTCATTTATTTATTTATTGGTTTCTTTTTCTTTAAAAAAAAATTATCTGAGGATCAGTGGCAGGATTTTTAGTACAGTAAATTAATAAAAAGTGAACTAGGAGAGCTTCAGTAGCAGACAAGTAGTAGAATTGCAGTATAATGTGGGAGTGGTGCAATGCAGTGGCTGTGGGGCAGCCATATTCAGGCAAGACCTTCTGGACACTGAGGTGCTGCCCTATCTGCATGACATCTCTCTGGACTTTCGGGATGAGGTAGCCAGACTCAGAGCAGAAGTAAACTGGGTCAGGAGTACCATCACCCCTATCCAGGGACCACCCAGTCCAATGCACACTGCCTCAAGGATGCCGAGAATGAGGAGCACTTGGATGACAGTGGGCTCAGGGAGGTTAGAGCAGTCAGGCAGAGGCATCCCAGATCCTATTCACTCAAGAACTCATATGCCACACTGGCAAATGAGGACAACCAAATAACATTGCCTAGAGAAGTGGAAGGAAAGGATGTGGAGGTTAGCCAAGGAGGTGACCTCAGCGGGAAAGCAGTGGACCCCAGAGGAGGAGGAAGCAAATCCTGGTGGGGACTCCATCATAAGAGGATCCCTCACAAGAGTGGTAGCAGGAGGAGGCGGGGAACTACAGACCGGTCAGTCTTACCTCAGTAGTGGGCAAGATTATGGAGGCACTCCTTAATGAAAGGATAGTGCAACACCTGGAATCCATCAAGGCACAGGATCCAAGACAGCATGGGTTTACAAAGGAAGGTCCTGTCAAACTAATCTCATAGATTTCTTTGACTGGGTAACCAGAGTGGTGGACCAAGGGGAACAGTTGATGTCGCCTACCTTGACTTCAGCAAAGCTTTGACACTGTTCCACATAGAAGATTGATAAATAAGCTAGGTAGGCTCGGGTGGGTCGAAGTTGGTCAACTGGGTGGCAAACTGGTTGACTGGCAGAAAACAGAGAGTGGTGGTAAATGGTATACAGTCAGAAGAGATGCAAGTCACAAGTGGGGTACCTCAGGGATCAGTCCTGAGCCAGTCCTATTCAACATCTTCATTAGTGACCTCGCAGATGGACTAGAAGGAATGAAGCTTGTCTGTTTGCAGATGACACCAAGATCTGCAACAGAGTAGATGATCCAGATGGGTGGGCAGAATGAGAAGAGATCTGGATAAACTAGCAGAATGGTCAGAAGAGTGGCAACTGGGATTTAATGCAAAGAAGTGCAAAATCATGCACATAGGAAAGAGAACCCTGAAGCCACTTATAGGCTGGGAGGAGTTGCTAGCAGTCACAAAGGAAGAAAGAGACTTGGGCATCATCATCACTGATGACCTAAAATCATCAAGCAGACCTCTAAAGCAGTAGGTAAGGCTAGGGGTGTTAGGGTGTATTAGTAGGGTATCACAAGTCGTAGAGGAGGTAATAATCCTCTGTACAAGACATTGGTTAGGCCCATCTGGAGTACTGCATGCAGTATTGGAGGCCACACCTTCACAAGGACATTAACCAAATTGAGGCAGTCCAGAGAGGGCAACCAAAATGGTGCAGGGACTGCATCAGAAGACATATGAGGACAGATTAACGGAGCTCAATATGTATACCCTTGAGCAAAGGAGGAGAGAGGTGATATGATCGAGACATTTAAACACCTTAAGGGCATAAACAAGGTGAAAGAGTCTAACATGTTTAGATATAAGAAAAATAGCAGGACAAGAGGACACAGCATGAGATTAGAGGAGGCCAATTAAGGGAATGTGAGAAATTCTTTTTCACAGAAAGGGTGGTAGATGCATGGAATGGCTTACCACAAGAAGTGGTGGCTATGAATACAGTGCAGGGCTTCAAACAGGCATGGGATAGGCATAAGGAGCAATACAAATGACTATGAATAGATAGGTCACTGACAGAGCAAAGGCCGATGGCACATTTATAAGGTAGAAAAAGAAATGGGCAGACTGGATGGGCCTTGCGGTCCTTATCTGCCGTCAACTTCTATGTTTCTATGTTTCTATGTTATCCAGCTAGGAACACAGGAGGGGGAGGACAGGGAGGGGAGATGAGGTGCCTACCAGGTGCCACGGAATGGAGGGATGGAAGGAAGATCCTGGGGATCACTGGGAAGGCAAGACGGGAGGGTGAGCTGGATGTCATTATCCACCTAGGTACTAATGACCTGGCAAATGGGAAGCCAAAGGAAGTTCAGGAAGAGTTTAGGAAACTGGGGAGGGTCTCAAGCAAGTAGCTACTTCTGTCACTTTCTCAGAAGTACTACTTGTGAGAGGCAAGGAGAAACATAAGTGCATGCACAGGAACTTTAACTCATGGTTGAAGAACTGGTGCTGTGAGGAAGGGTTTGGATTCATTGGTGACTGGGGACCCACCTGGAGGGATGGAGGTTTGTTCAAGCCTGTGACCTGCATCCATCCTGGAGGAATCCAAGCACTCAATGATAAGTTTAAACGCTACATTGACAAGCATTTAAACTAGCAAAGGGGGGTGGCAGGCCAGCAAGGAGGGTACCTACTTGCTCACCCCCCACAGCTAGCAGTGGAACCAGTGAACCAGAGGAGTGGCTATCTCTGCAAAGCAGTGTGCAAAAGATGGAGATTAGTGCCCAAGAGGTGGATAAGCAGAAAAGGGGCAAAATTCAGCAGAAGGACAGACAGCAAGGAGAACCAGGGATAAATGACAACCAAGAAAGGGGCTGGAGTAGAACAGTGAAACAGTCTAGGGAGGTCAAATCGTGGAAAGCCATGTGTGCAAATGCCAGGAGCCTTAGCAACAAGATGGAAGATCTGGAGGCTGTCATGGTACAGTCAGACCTGGACATTGTGGCCATCACTGAAACCTGGTGTAATGATAACCACGACTGGGAGATGGCCATACCTGGCTACAACATATTCAGAAGAGATAGAGCAGGCAGGAAGGGAGGAGGTGGCACTGTATGTGAAAATGACATAAGGGCCACAGAGATCCAGGAGGAACAAAATGGGGAGAGATACTGTGGGTTAAGCTGGAAAGGAAAATGGGACAGCCATCTGCACAGGTGTGGTCTATAGACCACCAGCCCAAGAAGGAAGAAACAGATAGGAGCTGATGCTAGCCATCCAAAGGATGGCAGACAAGGGTGAGGTAGTACTGGTTGGAGACTTCAATATTCCAGGCGTGGACTGGAGCATCCCAGCAGCATCAACTAGAACAGATTTATCCTGGGCTCCCTTCAGGGTGCCTTCCTCAACAACTGGTCATGGAACCAACTCGGCAGAAGGCAATACTGGACCTTGTGCTCACAAACAGGGACAGTGTGATGGGGGTAACAGTGGGGGAGCACCTGGGAAACAGTGACCACCAGTCATTGTGGTTTGAAATCACAGAAAGAGCAGAACCAAACCACACAAAAACACGTATCCTGGATTTTAGGGGGGCAGACTTTGGGAAAATGGGAGATACTTGAAAGAGGCATTAAGGGAATGGGACAGGAATCAGGGGTTGAGGAACAGTGGGCAGTATTTAAAATGGGATTACAAGAACAACAGAATTAGGCATTAAGCAGGTTAGCAAGAGGAAAAGGAAGAGGAGACCATTATGGTTTTCCAAAGAGGTAGCAAAGAAGTGAAAGCCAAAAGGATTGCATTCAGGCAATACAAAAGACACAGGCAGAAGGATAGGGAGAAGTACCAGGAGACGCAAAGGGAGGCAGGGAGGCCGTAAGGAAGCCAAAGCTCAGACAGAAGAACACATTGCAAAATCAGTGGGTGGGGGACAAAACCTTTTACTGGTACATAAGTGAAAAAAGAAAGACAAGGGAGGAGATAGTGAGACTGAAGGGGGAGGATGGGGGCGGCGTGGAGGATGACAACAGTAAAAGCTGACATATTGAACAGGTATTTCTGCTCAGTCTTTACTGAGGAAGAGGAGGAGGTAATGGGTCTGAAGAAGTACAAGGGTGAGAATGGTGCAGAAATGGACACAAGTCCCTTTACACGAGAAAGGATCCTGAAGGAACTGGAAGTAATAAGAGTTGATAAAGCAATGGAGCCAGATGGGGTGCACCCCAGGGTCCTTAAAGAACTAAGACAGGTGGTGGCTGAACCTCTGGCTATCCTGTTTAGCCGATCACTGGACACAGGGGAGGTACCCAAAGACTGGAGGACAGCAGATGTAGTCCCCTTATACAAAAGTGGGAACAAAGAGGAAGCAGGGAACTACAGACCAGTCAGCCTCAGCTTGGTAGTGGGGAAGATCATGGAAGCACTACTGAAGGAGAGATTGGTGGAACATCTGGTTGTCAATGGAGTACACGACCCAAGGCAGCATGGTTTCACTAGGGGGAGGTCATGTCAGACCAACCTCATTGAATTTTTTGACTGGGTGACTAGGGAGGTGGATCAGGGGAGGGCAGTGGACATGGCCTATCTGGACTTCATCAAGGCCTTTGACACTGTGCCACATAGAAGACTATTACACAAACTGGGGAATATGGGTGTGGGCAGGACAGTAGTGTGGTGGGTAGGTAACTGGCTGGGTGGCAGGACACAGAGGTGGTGGTAAATGGCTGTCACTCCACAGAGGGAAGAGTGACCAGTGGGGTACCACAGGGATCAGTGCTGGGACGGTCCTATTCAACATCTTCATCAGTGACATTACTTGGGACCTAGAAGGCAGAATTTCACTGTTAGCTGATGACACAAAGCTCTGTAACAGAGTAGACACACCAGAGGTGTAGACAGAATGAGAAGCGACCTGCAGAAACTTGAAGAATGGTCAGGGGTTTGGCAGTTGAAATTCAATGCAAAGAAGTGCAAGATAATGCATATGAGGCACAAAAACCCTGGCACAATACATCATTTGTGGGGTGAGGATATAGCATGCACCAAGCAGGAAAGGGATCTTGGGGTTGTCATCTCTGATGACCTCAAGGTGAGAAACAGTGTGACAAGGCAGCAGGTAAAGCAAATAGGATGCTGGGATGTATAGGCGGGGACATCACCAGCAGGAAAGGAGGTCATAATTCCGCTATACAAGACACTAGTGAGGCCCCACCTGGAGTACAGTGTACAGTTCTGGAGACCATACCTAGTAAGGACATAGACAGGATAGAGAGGTTCAGGGAGGGCAACAAAGATGGTGCATGGATTGCATCCACAAGTCCTATGAAGACAGGTTGAAGGAAGTGAACATGTACTCCCTGGAGGAGAGGAGGAGAGAGGGATATGATAGAGACATACAAGTATCTTACAGGAGGAACAGGGTGCAGGAAAACACTATTTTTAAGCGAAAAGATGTTCCAGGACTAGAGGGCATGGGATGAAGTTGGAGGGAGGACGATTCAGAGGAAACATGAGAAAGAATTTCTTCACAGAACGGGTGGTTCTACAAGTTGAACACCCTGCCAGATGAAGTGGTGGGGGCTGAAACAATCATAGGATTTAAGAATGCATGGGATAGACATAAAGGAATTCTGGAGGTCAGGGGTAAGGGGCAACAGACTTCTAGGAAAACAAACTAAACTTACAAGCTCAAATGGGCAGACTGGGTGGGCCATAGGCCCTTATCTGCTGACACTGTCTTGTATCTATGTATCTATGTATGTATCTTATTTGATGACATCATTAAGAGCATTTAATGCATATCATGTTAGTGTACCACATGCTTTTTGAAAAAGAGGAAATTCGAAACACGCCAAGCAAGTGGTGTGGTGGTCTGCACCGGCACCTCAATTAAATTGCACTTTATGGAAATTGTGGAGCAGCATGGTCTTTTCAATGGTGGTGGTGGTGGTGGTGGTGGTGGTGGTGAGTGCAGGATTTTGAAAATTACATCGAATTCAGAACTGGCCTTGCACTCCAGCCTTGTGCTACTGTCTATTCTGAGTTAGTTGGTGCATTAAATATTTTTCCTTGTGAACAATATGTGCAAATATTGCAATTGCCACAACGGTACATACTTAATGGTCTAACTGGTAGCCAGGATTTCAGATGCAGTGTTATTTGGTTTAATCATTTTTAATTTAATACATTTTTTTATGAATGGTTAAAATGATATAAAAAGTTTTTTTCTTATTAGTAAATAATTAATGATGTCATAGTAATTAATGATGTCATAATGAACAGCTACAGTATACAAAAGATGAATAGTTTGACCAAGGTACCCGCCACTTGATGAAGCCTTACAAGGCGAAGTGTCGAGGCACCTGGTCTAAGCAGTAACACAGCATTGTTGTTTGTTTGCTCTGATTATATTTGCTTATATTATAACAATAAAATAAGTGGTGATTTTGAAACAAAATGTGGTTGGTAACATCACTGGAGTGTCTGAGCTCCTGGCTTTGGAGTGCGAGTGTTGTTGTTTTTTCATGTTATAGTTTGGGGTGGCTGCCCCATACTCACATCCCGCCCTGGCTCCTGAGTGCAGCATTTTTTGGTTTGATTCATTTAACTTTAATACTGATCTGAGCAGCACAGAATCTGCTACTTCAGGTGATGAATCAATGGAATAGACACCAGCAACTGCACAGAAGCAGATATCGAGGCATAGCCCCAGGCAGAACATCTATGAGGAGGATTTTCAATTGGCCTATCAGAGAGGCAGAGGGAGGGGCCAATACTGAAGAGGAGGAAGACATGCTGTGGGGGGGGGGAGAAGAATAGAAGGAACTGCACAGCAAGGTTGGCAATAACAGCAACAATTTATGACATAATCGGCATATTACCCCAACCCCCCAACAGCAACCGCAGTATTCATGCCAACAACAACACCAGGGTCACCCTCCCTTAAAGGATTACAGAAGGTGATCAACCTGTCTGAACAAACTTTATCTGAATCTGAGACTGATGTTTTAAATAAAGGGCTTAGATTTACACCAACTACGGGATTAAATCTGATTCTGAATCTGAAACTGATTCTGATTTGGAGGGTTTCTGTAGGAATCTTAGGTTTAAAATGGTTCTTTAATAGAAAAATGACAGACAGCCAGGCTGTTACCAATGAACCTGAGTTAAGTAGTACTCCTGTGGTAGAACCAACAGCAACTGATGATATACAGACCTGAAGATTTAAAGGAAAATCTTCCTTTTTTCCGGCCTCTACTGTAGCTATTTCTACCTTTAGAGAGGTTTGTGAACAAGAGTTGCAAGCTCTGTTCTCTGATTTGCCTAGTTTTAAGGTCAACAACATGACTAGAGCTGAAAGAGAAGCTCTTGATAGTTTGGAAAAAGAAGAGAATATTGTGATTAAACCTGCAGACAATGGGGGAATGGTTGTGATTCAAAACACCACAGACTATGTCCGTGAGGTTAAAAGACAATTGGAGAATATTAGTTTTTTATAAGAAGCTTAAATAATAGAAACATAGAAACATAGACGTTGATGACAGAAGGAGACCACCAGGTCCATCTAGTCTGCCCATTGTGTTTTAGCCTAACCCTCTAACTGCCCTTTGGGTTTGAGGGCTCTCTTGTGTCTGTCCCAAGCATTCTTGAAACCTACCGCTGTGCTTTCCCCACCACCTCTGCAGGCAGGCTGTTCCAGGCATCCACCACTCTTTCTGTGAAGAAAAACTTCCTGGTTTTGGTGGAGAACTTCCCTCCTTGCAGCCTTAGATCATGTCCCCTGGTTCTGCTGCCCTTCTTAAATTAGAAGAGCTTGTCTATCTGCACCTGGTTTATGCCTTGTATGTACTTGAATGTTTCAATCATGTCACCCCTCCCTCTTCTCTGTTCCAGGTAATACATGTTCAGCTCTTTCAGTCTATCCCTGTAAGACATCTTGTGCAGTCCCTGAATAATTTTTGTTGCCCTTCTCTGCACCATCTCCTCTCGGTTGATGTCCTTTTTGAGGAGGGGCCTCCAGAACTGGATGTTGTACTCCAGGTGAGGCCTAACCAGTGATCTGTACAGTGGCAGGATCACTTCCCTCTTCCTGCTTGTGATTCCCCTCCCAATGCATCACAGCATACCGCTGGCCTTTAATGCTGCCTTTTTGCACTGTTTACCTACCTTCAAGTTGTCTGAGATGATTCCCAAATCGCACTCTTGGATGGCGGCAGCTAGTCTTTCCCCTCCAAGGTAATATGCCTTATTTGGATTTGTTTTTCCTATGTGCATGACTTTGCACTTTTTGGCATTGAATCTCAACTGCCATGCTCCAGACCATTCTTCCATTTTCTTGAGGTCCACTTCTATCTTGTCCACTCCCTGCTGGGTGTCGACCTTGTTGCATATTTTGGTGTAGTCTGTGAACAGAAACACCTTTCCCTGTAGTCCATTATCTATGTCTGATATGAAAATATTGAAGAGCAGGGGCCCCAATACTGAACCCTGGGGCACACTGCTGGTTACCCTGCCTTCTGATGAGAGTGCTCCATTTATGTGCACTTTCTGGGTTCTGCCCTGCAACCAGTTTTTAATCGATCTAACTATTTCAAATTCAACTCCTGTGTGGTCTAGCTTCTTTACCAGCCTTCTGGGAGGAACCAAGTCAAAGGCCTTGCTAAAGTCTAAGTAGACCACATCTACCACCCTGCCGTCATCTATAACCTTTGTAACACAGTCAAAAAGCTTAGTCAGGTTTGTCTGGCATGACCTATCCACTATGAAACCATGCTGCTTCGGGTTCTGATGGCCGCTAGCCTCCAGGAATGCCATAATCCTCTGTTTGAGTTGTGTCTCCATTAACTTCCCCACTATGGATGTGAGGCTTATGGGTCTGTAATGTCCAGAGTCCTCCCTGCTGCCCAATTTGTGGAGCAGGACCACAATTGCCCTTTTCCAATCTTCAGGTACCTCCCTACTCTTTAGGGATTTGTTGAATAGTTTAGCCAGTGGGAAAGCCAACTCTAATCTCAGAATTGTAGAATTTGAGATGTTTGTGGAGCATTTGCATAGTTCTAATCCAAATGTACATTTTCTAATGTAATGATGGAAAAGAGGTACAATTCTTAGATCTGAAGGTCTGAAAAGAGGAAGGGGGCAATATAAGCACAGATATTTTCAAAAAAGCCTGTGAACGAAATACCTTATTGCACTCATCCAGCTACCACCCTTGACATACTATATGAAATATACCAAAAGGATAATTTTTGAGTATGAGATGCAACTGCAGTAGTATACAAACATTTAATCGAGCAGCTGCTGATGTCAGAGAGAGATATATTGAGAGAGGGTACAGCTCATATTTAGTGCAGAATGCATACCAGGAAGAAAGGAACTGAGACAGACCACTACATTATAACAACATACACATATTAGTAACCAAGGGGGAGTTAAGCTGAATTTTGTTAAAACATTTTCAGTGCATGGGGAAAAGGTGAAAGATATCATCAGTAGGAACTGGAATATTTTGAGAACTGACCTGCAACTTACAGAATATCACAATGATGTTCCAAGAATGTCCTATGGGTGGCTACAAACCTCAGTGATTACTTGGTGCATTGTAGGCAAGTTGTACAGACTTGGAATATATGACTTACGATTCAATATGTAGGTTGCTTTAGATGCCAAAAGTGCACATACTGCCGTGCTATTTCTCAAGACAAAGAATTTAGTAGCCCAAATGTTCTTAGTGCTAGCCAAAATGTGCCCAGAAATTTTCAGATCAGGCAACTTGCTACATGTGACACAACAGGTGTAATTTATCAAGCTATCTGTAAGTGCAATGCATTCTACATGGGAAAAACTAAATGAACATTTAAAACCTGTGTAAGTGAACATTGCAGAGCTATACAAAATGATGATGAAACATGCAGTACGCCACAGCTCTGCACATTAAAAATGCAACCCATGCACTAGATCACTCATTTACTTTTAAAGCTATTGAAAAACTTTTTCTGACAGCGAGGGGAGGTGATTTCAACAACCTGATCCTTTAAAGAGAAGGATACTGGATTTTTACTTAAAGAGCATATAGATATCCAGGCTTTAATGACAGGATTGACCTGTCACCATATCTGAATATGTAATGTATTTCACACTTGGATATATGTATAAGGATAAAAAGTCACTACATATAGCAGAATTAGGGTTGGTAATAGCTTGGCAGAAGACACCAGGGGAAAGGACTGCTGTGTGACTGGACTTCTCTGCTGGGACTAAAGAAGAAGAAGAACTCTTGTACTTGGACCTCTAGGGTAAAAAAAAACAACTAACAAACAGAACAAAAAAAAAAGTGTGTGTTTGTCTGAGTTAACTGAACTGAATGGTTATCTGAACAGTTATCTAGGTGTAAATCTCAGGTGATTGAAAGGACTTAATAGCTGTGAGGTTTAAATTACTTGTAGAAAGATCTAATAAGTAGGGGGAGTGGCTTAGCTAGAAGGAAGCTACATTTAAAGACTGCCTTAGAAAGATTCAGCTAATAGCTTGGCAGAAGACACCAGGAGAAAGGACTGCTGTGTGACTGGACTTCTCTACTGGGACTATATTGCCCTCCTTCCCTCTCCTCCACCCTCCCACCCAAAGCTAGTTCTACTTTTATAGGCACAGGATTTGACTGACAACAGGAACTTCCTGTTTGGGAGCAGAAAGTGAGTGACCACAGAGCCACCAAAGACCCATCATCCTAGAAGGGCAAGAGTAGCTCTCCAACCCCCTCTAGCTCCTGGAGGTCTGCCTCTGAGCAAGTAAGGGGTCTACTGAGAAATATAGGATATTCTTGTCTCAGAACAGGACAATCAGGTGCTTAAAGGACACACAGGCAGATAGTAAGGAGAGAGAGAGAGAGAGAAAAAAACAGAGGAAAGAATAAGGACTGCAAACAGTTAAAAGGCCAGAAATAAGACATGATTGGAGTGGTGTAGAGCAGTGGCTGTGGAGCAGCAGTCTTTCGGGAGACGTTCTGGAGGATGCGGTGTTGTCCCATCTGCAGGCACCTCTCTGGGCTGAGGGAGAAGGTTGCTCATCTCCAAGCTGAGTTGGCCAGGATTTGTGGGACCTTCTCTTCCATCCAGGGACCACCTGTGCCACTGCCGTTGCCTCAGAGGTTGCCAAGAAAGAGGAGTGATTGGACCACAGTGGGCTCAGGAAGGGTGAGGGTGATGGAACAGAGGTGCATCCCTCCAGTTGTACCTCTCTACAATTCCTATGCCATTCTGGCAAGTGTGGTTCCTCCCATGGAGGCACCCTGCATGGAGACCAAGGAGGATGTTGGGAACCTCCACAAAGGAGACCCACAGGAGGGTGGCAGGGGACCCCGCGGAAGGAAACAACTCCTGGTGGGGAACTCCATTGTTAGGAAGGTAGAACTGGGGAGGAAGGGAGAGGAGGTAGGTGCCTGCCTGCGCCATGGCTTGGAGGGACAGGAGCGAATCCTCAGGATTGCCGGAGCAGCTGTACAGGAGAGAGCTGGATGCCATTGTCCACCTAGGGACAAATGACCTGACTAAGAAAGGGATTAAGAAGTGCAGGAAGAGTTTGTGGAATTGGGGAGGCCTTAGACAAGTAGCACGCACAGTAACCTTCTCGGAGGTGCTGCCATCTATGGCGTGGGAGGGCTAGGTGTTTTGTACCATGGGATTCAATCAGTGGTTGAAAACTGGTGTGGAGCTCAGGGATTTGGCTTCACTGGGGACTGGGCATCCACCTGGAGTGATGCAAGCCTATACTGGCATGATGGGCTGCATTTGTCCAGGAGGGGAGCCAGGATCCTAGGTGATAGGTTTAAATGCTTTATTGGCAAGCATTTAAACTAGCCAAGGGGGGAGACACTGGAAAGGAGCAGGAAAATCCTAGCACCCCCCCAAACAATCACAGTAGTAAGTGCGGCAAACACCAACATAGAGGTGTCGATAGGGAGAAGGGCAGGGGTAAATGGAGAAAGTGACAAAGGCAAGAAGGACAGGGTTGGGGCAAAAATGAGTAAGGCCATCAGGAAATGGAGGGTAATGAGTACCAATGCCTGTAGTCTGAGCAACAAGCTTCCTGAGCTGGTGTCCTTGATGGAAGAGGGATGCCTAGATATCATAGCAGTCACAGAAACATGGTACACAGAGAACCATGACTGGGATGTTAACATACCAGGGTACATAACCTACAGGAGAGACAGGCAGGGGAGAAGAGGGGGAGGAGTAGCTCTCTATGTAAAGGAAGGGATAAAAACAACTGAACAAAAGAGTAAACAGGGAGGAGAGGAGGCACTCTGGGTCATCTTGGAGACTGGAAAGGGCACCACAATCTGCACAGGGGTTGTGTACAGACCCCCATATCAGGGTGAGGGAATAGACAAGGATATGATAGAAGGCATTCTTAGAATGGCAGAGAAAGGGGAGATACTGTTGATGGGAGACCTGAATATGCTAGAAGTTAACTGGAGCACATTTGCTGCAGCCACATCCAAGAACAGGGCCATTCTTGATGCCCTACAGGTGGCAGGCCTCAGACAGCTAGTTTCGGAACCCACTTGTGAGGGAGCAATCTTAGACCTCGTACTCTCACATGAGAGCAGTGAGAGAATCTCAGATCTAGAAATGGGTTGCCATCTGGGAACAAGTGACCATCAAACAGTGTGGTTCACGTTAAACTGAGCTACAGAGTCAAGCCATACAAAAGTGAGGGTACTGGACTTTAGGAGGGCTGACTTTGGCAAGATGGGAGAGTGCCTCAGAAAAGCACTAGCAAACAGGCTAGAAGGAGATGTGGAGCAACAATGGGGAATCATCAAAACTGCCATCACAGAGGCAACAAGCCTTGTGTGAAGCAAACAAATAAATCAAAATGAAAAAAAGCCACTATGGTTCTCAAAAGAGGTGACTGTGAAAGTCAGGAAGAAAAAGATAGCATTCCAAGTATAAGGAAACACAGAAGGAGCAGGACAGAGAGCTGTACCAGTTAAGGCAGAAAGAAGCAGAGGAGGGAAGCAGAATAGCAAAGGCCCAAACTGAGGAAAAGATAGCCAACTCAGTTAAGAAGGGGGATAAAACCTTTTATAGGTACATCAGCAAGCACAGAAAGACAAAGAGAGGGATAGTGAGGCTGAATAGAATGAACGATGAGTGGGCAGAGGGGGTCAGTGAAAAAGCAGGGATACTGAATGAATATTTCTGCTCAGTATTCACAAAAGAGGAGGGGGATGTGCCTAATCCAATTAACAGAAGCACTCTTGATACGGGGGTCGATCCCAGTCCTTTCACAGAAGAAAGGGTTCTGCAAGAACTCCTAAAACTGAAGGTGGACAAAGCAATGGGTCCTGATGGAATTCATCCCAGAATTCTAAAAGAATTAAGGGAGGAACTAGTGAAATCACTGGCTACTCTTTTTAATAAATCATGGGAGGATGGTATGGTACCCGAGGACTGGAGGAAGGCAGATGCGATTCCCCTTCATAAAAGTGGGACCAAGACAGAGGCAGGAAACTACAGACCTGTCAGTTTGACCTCCGTGGTAGGGAAAGTGATGGAGTCACTTATGAAGGAAACAATAGTGGAGTACCTAGAGGCCAGTGGGGCACAGGACCCAAGGCAGCATGTGTTCACAGTGGGAAGGTCATGTCAGATGAATCTAATAGATTTCTTTGACTGGGTGACCAAAGTAGTAGACCAGGGAGGGGCTGTGTACATGGCCTGCCTAGACTTTAACAAGGCATTTGACACAGTCCCATACAAAAGATTAATAGTCAAATTAACCAGCCTGGGAGTGGGTCCCAGGGTGGTAGCCTGGGTAAAACATTGGCTGCACAACAGGACATAGAAGGTAATTGTAAATGGAGTCCACCCTGAAGAAAGAGGGGTTACTAGTGGGGTACTGCAGGGTTCAGTACTGTGTCCAGTACTTTTTAATGCCTTCATCAGTGACATTGCAGAGGGACTGGAAGGAAAAGTATGCCTTTTTGCAGATGACACAAAGATCTGCAACAGGGTTGATAGACAAGGGGGCATGGAAAGGATGAGAAGGGACTTGGCAAGGTTGGAGGAATGGTCAGAAATATAGCAGCTAGGATTCAATGCAAAGAAGTGCAAAATAATGCACCTGGGAAACAAGAACCCAAGGGAAGAATACACAATAGGGGGAGGTAGTAATAACAACAACAAAAAAGGAAAGGGACCTGGGGGTAATCATATCAGATGACCTTAAGGTTAGCAAGCAATGTGAGAAGGCAGTAGGGAGGGCTGGGGGTATACTGGGGTACATAGGGAGAGGCATCAGCAGCAGAAAACAGGAAGTTGTTATCCCTCTGTACAGACAGTTGGTGAGACCCCATCTAGAGTACTGCATCCAGTTCTGGAGACCCCATCTCCGCAAGGACATAGACAGGATAGAGGCAATCCAGAGGAGGGCAACTAAAATGGTGCAGGGTCTGCAAGAGAAGCCGTATGAGGACAGACTAAAGGAGCTTAATATGTATACCCTTGAGGAAAGAAGGGAGAGGGGGAACGTGATAGAAACTTTTAAGTACCTCAGTGGAATCAACAAAGTCGAAGAGGGCAGCATCTTTCAGAAAAAGAGATATGCAAGAACAAGGGGACACAATTTAAAGATGGGGGGTGGTTCAGGGGCAATGTGAGGAAGTATTATTTCACAGAGAGGGTAGTGGATGCATGGAACAGCCTTCCTGAGGAGGTTGTGGGGTCTAAAATTGTGGGAGAATTCAAGAATGCATGGGACAGACATAAGGTAATTCTTGTGGGGGGTAGGAAGAAATAGGCTGTTGGTTAACTAGGATCTGCGGCCTATCCTGTAAGTAGGGAAATAGGCAGACTAGATGGGCCAAGCAGTCCTTATCTGCCGTCAAAGTCTATGTTTCTACGGATAACAAATATTTGAGAGCTAGAACAAGCCCATGTTTATATTTGGGGAATATGAAATAAAACATTAAAAATGGGTAGGGCCTTGTTCTATATTTTTCTAACATGCTTATCATATTTATTCTTTGTTTTTAGGTGAATTATGTATTTTGGACCAAAATCTTTGAGGAGGCTGATTCTCATTCATAGGTCTATGTGTTGCCACATTACTTTGTAGTTTGTAACAAATGGACTCTCAGGATTTTACCTCATACATACCTACACATATGTTATGTGATAAAATGAATTCATGGTGCTTATATTTATTAACATTTAACTAGTTTATGTGTGTTGTTTTTAAATGAGTACAGTTTTGCAAAAGAGTGTATTCACTTGCTTTTGTCCCTTATTTGATGATGTCATTAAGAGCATTAAAGACGTATCATGTTTGTCTACCACATGCATTCTGAAAAAGGAGAAATCCGAAACAAGTAAAGCAAGTTGTGTGGTGGTCTGCACCGGCACCGCAATAAAATTGCACTGTATGGAAATTGTGGAGCAACATGGTCTTTTCAATGGTGGTGGTGATGCGTGCAGGATTTTGAAACTGACATTGAACTGAGAATTGTCCTTGCACCCCAACCTTGTGGTATCGTGTATTCTGAATACTGATTACCTGACTCTGAACTGGTGAGCACAGGTTATGGAAGATATTCTCAGGTGTAAAACCATGGTTTGCTTGCTCTGAGTCACATTCCTTATATAGTGCTGCAGTGAGACTGGTTTTTATTCATTTATTATTTTTCTGAGGACCACCACAGATGTTTTTGAAAAATGTCACTGGAAGTGACACCAAATTTGGTATTTCAAGATGTGCCACATGAAGGTAATCCCTTTTCTTTTGTTAATGGACTTTTGGAACAAGCAAGTAGAGTCAATTCATTCCTCGCAGACCATTCAGCACCGATGTGAGAGAACAGTTTCACAACTGTAACTTTATTGGAAGCATTTAAGAAGCTAGAAAAAAACAGTTTCCAAAGCTACAGTAGAAAAATACATTGGAACATAACAAACATGGATGCTTACTTACAAGTTCAATGTATTTCCTGTGGACTATGACTACTGAAAAATCCAGCATTTGGCATTGAATTTGAGCTGTTTATGTGAAAATGGTGAGATATTCTGGACAAGGCATGAAATAAACTCATGAGCTTCATCGAGTATGGTAAGGAAGTAAATGAGACCTTAACTAAAGAAATTAAAGAACAAGAAAAGGTGGTGCTTACATTCAAGGGACATTTGGATTTTGACAGATGCAATGCACATCTGAAAGAGACAATAGCAAAACTAGACTTTGAATTAAAACACAAGAAAATAACAACATTTAAAAGAGGCTTAGATGAGTACCAGAAGGGCCGTAAATATAATTGTAAAAAAGCACAGACCAATCAACAACCAAGGGGGGAATTTAAAATCAGAAAGAAGGGTCTTTTTTAACTTTAATACTGATCTGAGCAGCACAGAATCTGCTACTTCAGGTGATGAACCAATGGAACAGACACCAGCACCTGCACAGAATCAAATACCAAGGCCCAGCTCTAGACAGAATATCTACTAAAAGGATTTTCAAATGGCCAATCAGAGAGGCAGAGGTATGGGCCAGTCCTGAAGAGGAGGAAGATATGCTTGAGATGGAGAAAGAGGAATAGAAAGAACTGCATAGCAAGGTTGGCAACAACAGCAACAATTTCAAGAACAATCAGCACATAACCCCAAAAACAACAACAACTGCAGTATTTGTGCCAGCAACAATACTAGGGTCACCCTCCCTTCCAGAATTACAGAAAGTAACCAATCTGTCTGAACAAACTTTATCTGAAACCGAGACTGATGTTTTAAATAAAGGGCTTATATTTACACCAACTACAGGAGTAAATTAATTTGAAACCAATTCTAAATTGGAGAGATTCTGTAGGAATCTTAGTTTAAAATGGTTCTTTAATAGAAAAGCTATGACACATAGCCAGGCTGTTTCCAATGTACCTGAGTTAAGTAGTACTCCAGTGGAAGAACCAACAGCAATTGATGATATACAGACCCATAGATTTAAAGGGAAATCTTCCTTTTCTCCGGCCCCTGCTGCTGCTATTTCTGCCTTTAGAGAGGTTTGTGAACAAGCGTTAGAAGCTGTATTCTCTGATTTGCCTCATTTTAAGGTCAACAGCATGACTATAGAAACATAGAAACATAGAATTTGACGGCAGATAAGGACCACTTGGCTCACCCAGTCTGCCCATATCCCTACCTAATGGATCAGCTGCAGATCCTAGTTAACCAGTAGCCTACTTCTTCCTACCACCACCCCCTAGAATTGCCTTATGACTGTCCCATGCATGCTTGAATTCCACCACTGTTTTTGACTCCACAACCTCATCCGGAAGGCCATTCCATGCATCCACAACCCTCTCTGTGAAAAAATACTTCCTTAAATTACCTCTGAGCCGCCCCACCCATCTTCAAATTGTGCTCCTTTGTTCTTGCACACCTCTTTTTATGAAAGATGCTGCCCTTTTGGACTATGTTGATTCCCTTGAGATACTTGAAAGTTTCTATCATGTCCCCCCTCTCCCTCCTTTCCTCGAGGCTATACATATTAAGCTCCTTAAGTCTCTCTTCATAAGTCTTCTGGTGCAGACCCTGCAACATTTTAGTTGCCCTCCTCTGGACAGCTTCCATCCTGTCTATGTCTTTGCAGAGACTGGGTCTCCAGAACTGCATGCAGTACTCCAGATGGGGTCTCACCAGCTGTCTGTACAGAGGGATAATAACTTCCAGTTTTCTGCTGGTGATGCCTCTCCCTATGCATCCCAGTATCCCCCCAGCCCTCCTTGCTGCCCTCTCACATTGCTTGCCCACCTTTAGGTCATCTGATATGACTACCCCCAGGTCCCTTTCCATTTTTGTTGTTGTTAGTATCTCACCCCCCCATTGTGTACTCTTCCCCTGGGTTTTTGTTTCCCAGGTGCATTACCTTGCACTTCTTAGCATTGAATCTAAGCTGCCATACATCTGACCATTCCTCTAACCTTGCCAAGTCCCTTCTCATCCTTTCCACCCCACCTTGTGCATCAACTCTGTTGCAGATCTTTATGTCATCTGCAAAGAGACATACTTTTCCTTCCAGTCCCTCTGCAATGTCGCTTATAAAGACATTGAAGAGGACCAGTCCTAATACTGAACCCTGTGGCACCCCACTAGTAACCCCCCTTTTTTCACAGTGGACTCCATTTACTATTACTCTATGTGTCCTATTCTCCAGCCAATTATTTACCCAGGCTGTCATCTTGGGACCCATTTCCAGGCTGGCTAACTTGTATATTAATCTTTTGTGTGGGACTGTGTCAAATGCCTTGCTAAGTCTAGGTAGGCCATGTCCACAGCCCCTCCCAGATCTACTATTTTGGTCACCCAGACAAAGAAATCTATCAGATTTGTCTGGCATGACCTTCCCACTGTGAATTCATGCTGCCTTGGGTCCTGTGCCCCCTCCGGCCTCTAGATACCCGACAATTCTTTCCTTCAGAAGTGATTCCATCATTTTCCCTATCACTGAGGTTAAACTAACAGGTCTGTAGTTTCCTGCTTCTGCCTTGCTTCCACTTTTGTGAAGGGGAATCACATCTGCCCTCCTCCAGTCCTCAGGTACCACCCCATCCTCCCATGATTTGCTAAAGAGGGTAGTCAGTGGTGTCACTAGTTCTACCCTTAGTTCTTTTAGAATTCTGGGATGAATCCCATCAGGCCCAATTGCTTTGTCCACCTTCAGTTTTAAGAGTTCTTTCAGAACCCTTTCTTCTGCAAATGGGCTGGTATCAACTTCTGTATCCAGAGTGTTTCTACTGTTTGTTTTAGGTACCTCTCCTCTTCCTTTGTAAATACTGAGCAAAAATATTTGTTTACTATCTCTGCCTTTTCACAGTCACCCTCTTCCCACCCTCCCTCCCTTTAGTAAGCCTCACTATCCCTCCCTGGTCTTCCTTCACTCCTGATGTACCTATAAAAGGTTTATCCCCTTCTTAACTGAGTTGGCTATCTTTTCCTCGGTTTGGGGCTTTGCTGTTCTGACTGCCTTCCCAGCTTCCTTTGCTTTAACTGATACAGTTCTCTGTCCTGCTTCTTCTGTGATTCCTTGTACTTCCTGAATGCTTTCTTTTCTCTGAACCTTCACTGCCACTTCCTTTGGGAACCATAGTGGTTTCTTACATCATTTTGTTTTGTTTATTTGCTTCACACAAGGCTTGTTACCTCTGTGATGGCAGTTTTATTATTCCCATTGTTCTTCCACCTCTCCTTCCTGCCCATTTGCTAGTGCATTCCTTAGGCACTCACCCATTTTAGCAAAAGTCAGCCCTCCTAAAGTCTAGTACTTTTGCCTTTGTATGGCTTGACTCTTTTGCTGTGTTTATTGTGAACCATACTGTTCGATGGTCGCTAGTTCCTAGATGGCTACCCACTTCTACATCTGTGATCCTCTCTTCATCTCCATTTGAGAGAACCAGGTCTAAGATTGCTCTCTCTTGAGTGGGCTCCTATACTAGTTGTCTAAGGCATGCCCCCTGTACAGCATCTAGAATAACCCCACTCTTCGAAGTGGCTGCTGCAACTGCACTCCAGTTAACATCTGGCATATTCAGATCACCCATCAGCAATATCTCCCCTTTTTCTGCCATTCTAAGTATACTTTCTATCATTTCCTTGTCCATTTCCTCCCCCCTGAGAAGGGGGTCTGTATACAACCCCTGTGTGTATTGTGGTGCCATTGCCTGTCTCCAAATTTACCCACAGTGCTTCTTCTCCTCCCTGTTTGCTCTTTTGTTCTGTTGCTTTGATTCCTTCCTTATGTATAGAGCTACTCCTCCTCCTCCTCTTTTACCCTCCCTGTCCCTCCTGTAGATAGTGTATCCTGGTATGTTTACGTCCCAGTCATGGTTTTTTTTTTTTGTTATAATCTTCTTTATTGTGTTTTTCCTTCAATAATCATTAGACAAACATACACATATACCCAGGATAGCCCTGGGCCCATATCCCAAAACTGAATGTGGCCACTATGTACAGTCAATAACTATGTACATACACAGCTGCGTTGCACACCCTCTAACAGCTTGTTTATATCAGAGTTTATATTGTAATAACTAGGACAACCCCTACCAAAGAGATGTTTTCATGCATCAAACTCTGTATCCCAAATGTCCTTTTGTGTCTATAGGGCCTTGCATCACATATATGATCCTCAGGGTAATACCCTGCAGCTGTGTCCCAAGGGAAAAAAGAGAGTCCCCCCCCACCAAAATCTGGCAGATTCTGTGGCACCTACTATCGATTCTAACAAAAAAACATTTAAACTGGGCATATATGCTTCAATATACTAACAGTAGTTAAGTGAGCCCACTATTACTAAAATATCCACTCCCTATCCACATATCATTAATTACATACTTTCCGACAGACAGACCCTTGTCTGAGGTATTTTATACTGTAGGGTATATACTACCTCTAAAGCCCTCCATCTTTTATCATAAGTTGCCTTTTGTCCACCTCGAAGCATTTGCCTTCTAAGTCTAGTGAACATTATCAGCAAATCTCCCACCCATTGGTCATATGTATAAATCAAGTCGCTTTTCCAATGCCTCAAGACAAATGCTTTAACCAAGGAGGACATTAAAGAAATGTGGCTTTTAATAAGCGTACTAGGGATGTCTGACATGTCCCCTAGTACACAAATCTTAGGCACGATAAATTCTTTATAATTCACCACTGGGTCCATATTGTGTTTAATTTGCTCCCAAATGGGAGAAATTTTGGAACAGTGCCTTAATACATGGAGTAAGTCCCCTGGGTTTGCACAGCACCTAAAGCATAGGTCTGTCTGTCTGAGGCCTCTAGCACATAGCTTAGTAGGGGTATAATATATATTAGAAGCTACAAAAAATTGCATGGTCCTATATTTAGGAATGGGAATATATCTACTACTCCTCCATACTTCTTTCCAATCAGGTCCCTGAGGGCTAATATCCTCTTGTTTATCCCAGCATGAAATCTTTACGGAGGAGCCCCCACTTAAGAAATCTAGTAATAACCTATAGATCTTAGACAGGGGATTTCTTGCACAGTTTACCTCCTTAAGGGCGTTCCATGTAAAAGAAATATCATGAAGTCTATCCTTCCCCCTTTCCATTTTTTGCATCAAATTAGTAAGTTGTATTTTCTTAAAGAAGTTCAGGTTCTTGCACTGGTCCGGGAGAACCACTTTATCGCCTTTTATAAAGTCCACCCACCTTGAATTGAGCAGGTGAGTAGCCCATTGTCTTTTAATTATTTGCCCTCCGATAAGCATATTTGGATTGCCCAAAAGGGGTTGTTCCCTAGAAGCTTTTTGGGATTTTCTTTGATTTGGGGACAAGAGAGTCCACCAGGCCAGCATTGCTTTATAAATTGGGGTTTGTTTTCCCCCATCCGGTAGATCTCCTGGATTAAAAAACAATACCGCTTCTGGGGAAAGACCCATATCCGAAAGGATTTGCTTCTCAACCTGGAGCCAGGTTGGGATATATCCCCCCTCATTCACCGGCCTTCACCACCGACTCATTAACCCAAGTTGACCAGCTACATAATATACTTGTAAGTTCGGAATTTTAAGGCCTCCCATGTTATAAGGTAGTCTCAAAATATATTTTCTTCTAGGGGGTTTAGCATTCCACAAAAAGTTAGAAATAAGCTTTTGTATTTTAATAAACCAACACTTAGGGATGATATATGGGGATAAATGTATTGGATACAGAAGTCTAGGCAATAGATTCATTTTAACCAGACTCAGTCTTGCTGTCCAGTTTAGAAGGAGTTTATTCCATCTGGCTATATCCGTTCTGATTATTGATAGCATCTTTCCTAGATTTGCTTCAAGGCCTTCGTCCTCATTAGCTGTGATCCAAATGCCAAGATACTTAAGCTTTCTTGGGGACCACTTCACTTGGAGTGGCTCAGAATCGGCTTTATAAGTAAATAGAGTAAGAGGGAGAACCTGTGTCTTACTCAGGTTTAACTTGTAGTTTGACATCCTAGAAAGTCTTTCAGCTATATCTAGGATCCGCTTGAAACTCTCTGCCAGTTCCTGGAGGTGCAGCAAAATATCATCAGCAAAAACAGATAGTTTCATTTCTGTCCCCCCAATAACAATCCCCTGTACCGCCAGATCCTTTTGAATCGCCCTTAATAAGGGTTCCAAGTAAATATTAAATACTATTGGCGAAAGGGGTATCCCTGCCTGGTCCCATTATCTAAACCAATTTCCTTCGATAAATAGCCATTACATAAAATCCTAGCCGTAGGAGCAGCGTATAAATTTTTTATACCCTTAAGAAAATCCTCCGGGAAACCCATACATCCCATAGTTGTGAATAGAAAATCATGAGAGACCCTATCGAAGGCCTTCTCGGCATCAAGCGCAATTACCGCCATAGGTAGCTTAGAAGTAGAGGCCTTATGTAATATATGGTGAAGTTTCCGAAATGCATCATGAGCTCCTCTACCTGGCATAAACCCCAGCTGTTCTTGGCTAATTATACCAGGGGCAAACCTCAAAATTCTATTGGCTAGTATCTTTGTCAACAATTTCAAGTCCTGGTTCATCAGGGCAATAGGGCTATAACTCTCAGGGAGTTCTTTGGGTTTCTCTGGTTTTGGAATGAGTGTTATATAGGCCTGATACAGCTGCGGGTGTGAGACCCCATCCTGCATAATGTTTAGAAATAAGTCTTTCAATAAAGGCAATATAACTGCAGCATGAGATTTATAGAATTGAGCCATTAGACCATCAGGTCCCGGTGTCTTACCATTCAGAAGTGAATTGATCACCTCTAATATTTCCAATTCCAAGATAGGGGCCACTAGCCACTGGGCTTGTTCTTGATCCAACCTCGGAAGAGGTATATTTTTCAAGAACCCTTTAATGTCCCCCTCACTAGCCAAGACCCCCCCCTTGAAAAATACCTTCGAAATAGGCTGCAAAAGTATCAGCCATGTTCTGGGGCTCTGTTATTGTTTCTCCCTGGTATTTTATAAATGAAATTACCTAAGCCACCTCCCATTCTTTTATTCTATTAGCAAGAAGCCTTCCTGGAGCATCCCCCTGCATTAGATAGTTTGCATGCACCTTTTCCGACCACCGCTCTAACTTACCATAATAGATGTTTGCCATCTCCTCTCTAAGCTCCTTAAGCTCTAAATCTAGCCCTTCTGTAGTGTCCTCTAGGGGAGCCAGTGAGTTAACAGCACCCAGAATAAACTCTTCCCTCGCCCTTCTCATATGAGCTCTCCTAGCTGTAAATCTCTGAACCATACCCGAATATAAAACTTTACAGGTAGGCCACCTTAGCCTGCTATCTGAAAGTATAGGAAGTTGGGTCTGAATAATTTCCACCAGTACCTGTTCTGATTTAGCTAGCATATATTCGTCCAATAATAAGGAATCGTCAAACCTCCATCGGTATGGTTTCATTGGGAGAGATTCTATCACCCAGGTTAACTGAACTGGAGAGTGGTCTGATAGAATTCTAGTGCGGGTAATCAACTCCCTTACTCCCTGAGTTGCTTCTTTGTTAACCAAAAAGAAATCAATTCTTGAATGGGTTTTGTGCACCCCCGAATAGAAGGTCATAGTGTGCCCCCCCCTTGTTACAGACCATAAGTGGATCAACCAGCACCACAACTTCCAGAAGTTTGGCCAAGGCTGCCTGTGCTATAGAAGGAGGACAATAGGATGGGGGTTTCTTATCCACCCTATTATTGAGACAGAGATTCTAGTCTCCTGCTAGGATTAGAGGATGGGATGGAAGTAGATCTATATCAACTTCTATCGAGGCAAAAAAGTCAGGGTTGGATGGTGTAGGAGCATATAGAAGCAATTGATAACACTTTACCCATAATAGTACCCGTAACATAAATCCCTCTGCAGTCTTCTCTAATTTTAGTTTGTAAGACTATGATCGGACAATCTCGCCCAATCAAAACAGCTACTCCCCCTGAAGCTTTGGCATTTCCATCTCCTAGAACCTGTCCTACCCATAGTTTTTTAAGAAGACCCAGTTCCTCCTTAAGAAGGTGTGTCTCTTGCAGGGCGACGATCTGAGCTCCCAGTTGGTGGATGTACTTTAATATCATCATCCTTTTCCTCCACCCTCTGAGGCCTTTAACATTCCAAGTAATAATTTTGATGTTGATCTTGCAATTTTGTTTACACCCCTGGATTCCACACCAACAGAATCTGCCTTAACAAATATAAAAACCTTGGACTCTCTCTTTTCCCATTTCCCACAACCCCAGCCCCCCATTCAGTCCCTGATCCTTGGATCGTCCTCCTAACTCAGATGGATACGTAAATGAGCTATCCGGCGAACAAGCCCCCGGATCCTCTAGAGCCCTAGTATCACCCTTATAACTGCTTACATTCCCTTGAACATAAGTCCATCTTCCTGATCACCCCTTACGGCTTACCCTCATAGCTTTAAGTATCCTCTACCATAATGTATAAAATTAAAAAGGACAATAATGACATCTTGGGCTAGAGTAAATACCATTCACCCTACACAGTTTGGAAAGAATATAGCATCCCTTTTTGGAGTCATATATTCATGTCTCGGTGAGGTCATAGACTTAAAATCTAAACTACTTAGATCTCAAATAACATCAAGAACATATTATGGACCTACAGTTCCCTTTGAGATACAATACAGTCCAACTGAGCCATGGTTTCTCAGATCTAACTAAGAACAATCAGTCCCCTCCTAGACCACTGGCTCAGCTAAAGTTAATATAGAAGGAATACTCAGCAGAACAGGTTTAACACTCCTCCTCAATCTTCGGAAGGAAATGCTGCAAGAAAGAAGAAAAAAAAAGGGGACGGGGAAAGGGAAAAAAGGGGAGGAAAGGAGGAGGGTAGGGGAGGGATAGAGAGGAAGGGGGAGAGGGAGGGGAGGGGGGAAGGGGAAGTACTTTCATTCTTCCACTCTTTTTCTTTCTTGTCTCCCTTCTTCTCTTCCTTTTTGTCTTCTTCTCTTCTTCTTTCCTTCATGTCCCATTTTCCCCCTTCCAACTGATTATGTAAGCCAATGCTTCGTTATTGCCCAACAGTCCTTAAAATGTCCAAAACCTTATAAAGAACCACTTCTGGTTAGTGCCTTCCCTGCGGAGCTTATTCAGGTCTTTGATTTGAACAAATCCGGGAATTCCAGTCTCAGTCCCTCAGCCGCCTCCTTCGCCGTTAGGTACCTCCAATCTCCAGATTGTAATTTCACAACCAAAGTGGTAGGATACTGGACTCTAAACTTCACTCCAGCCAAATAAAGCTTTTTCTTAATGTCCCCATATTCCTTTTGTTTCTCTCGAATCGCTGGGGTTTGGTCTTGAAACACTGACAAGGGTGCACCATTCCACTGCAGATTTTTAAGTGCTCTGGCTCTGCTGAAGACGTGTGTCTTCTCTTTAAAATTTAGAAAATGCATGATGATGACCCTTGGTCTGGCCCCTGGTGGAAGTACCTCTCTGAGAGAGCGGTGGGCCCTTTCCAAGTTATAAGAATCGCCATATGGTGTTGGACCTATGAGCTTCATTAACATCTCCTGAATAAAAGTGATGCAGTCTGCTCCTTCCAATCGCTCTGGTAAACCCACCAGGATTAAATTGTTCCTTTGGCTTCGAGATTCCTGGTCCTCGACTCGATCCTCTAATTTTTTAACTTGCCTATGGAGAGCCACCAGATCCTGCTCCTGAGAAAGAACTCTATGCTCCTGAGAGGCCATACGCACTTCCACGTCCCCCATTCTTTGGGCCAGAGCTTGCAGGGTAGGTTTAATTGATGAAAAGTCCGTGACTAGTCCCCAAAGCAAGATTTTAATCTCTGCAATATCTTCGGACGATGTCTGACCTCCTCCCACATTCTCGGAGCTAGGCCCTGGGTCTTCTGGGACAGGTGATCGGGGCTTCGGGTGCTTCGTTGCCAGTGCTTGAGCCTCCAGGCCCTCGGGAGCTTCGTACTCCATCTTGGATGTTGCGTCTGGTTCCATGAGCCGCTACAGTACCGTAAGTAAGCAGCTGAGATTTTGAAAAAAGAATTTCAATGAAGTTAAAAGGAAACCCTAGGGGGTTAATCCCTCTATTTCGGCTATCACCACAGGGTCTAGAGTAGCTTTGCAAAACAGTTAAATCGATAGAGCCCGGGAGCTCTGCTCAATGCTTCCTTCCCCGATCAGCTCATCACGTGATCTCCCAGTCATGGTTTTGTGTGTACCATGTTTCTGTGACTGCCACGATATCCAGGAGTTCCTCCTCCTTCAAGGCCACTAATTCAGGAAGCTTGTTACTCAGACTACAGGCATTGGTACTCATTGCTCTCCATTTTTTTGATGGCTTTACGTTCTGTTGCTGCATCCCCCACTGACCTTTCTACCTCGGTCTTTTTCTCATTTAGTACCCTGTTTTGCAGGGAGAGGCTGGGATTTTCCTGCTGCTTATCAGTGCCTCCCCCTTGACTAGTTTAAAAGCTTGCCAATGAATCATTTAAACCAATTGCTCAAAAGACTTGTTCCCTTCCTGGACAGATGCTGACCATCCTGCCAGTATAGGCTGGTGTCCCTCCAGGTGCAACCCCAGTCTCCAATGAAGCCAAACCCTTGTGCTCCACACCATTTTTTCAACCATTCATTAAACTGCATGGTGCAAAGTACCCTCACCTCACTCATGCCATTGACAGGCAGCACCTCTGAGAAGGATACTGTGTGTGCTACTTGTCTTAGGCCCCCTCCCCAATTCTACAAAGTCCTTCTGCACTGCTCTAATCTCATGATGAGCCAAGTCATTTGTCCCTAGGTGGACAATGATGTCCAGTTCAGACTCCTGTGCAGCTGTTCTCATGATCCTGAGGATGCACTTCCTGTCCCTCAAGCCATGGCACCAGGCAGGCACCTTACTTTAGTTTTCCCCCCCAGTTCTATCCCCCTAATAATTGAATCCCCTAACAGGAGCTGCTTCCTTTCCTTGTGGTGTCCTCTGCCTCCTTCCTGTGGGCCTCCCTTGTGACAGTTGTCCTCAGCCTCCTTAGTCTCCTCTGCGGGTGCATCCATAGGGCAGCTATGCTCCCCCAGAATGGTGTATGGATTGTGGAGTGGAACAACTGACTGGGTGTGCCTCTGTTCCACCATCCTCACCCTCCCTGAGCCCACTGTGGTCTAGCTGCTGTGCTTTCTTCACAACTTCTGAGGTAGTGGTGGTGGCAGCTCTGGTGCTCCCTGGATGGGGGAGGTTCCCTTCCTACCATCCAGTGTGGCCTGGGGGAAGGTTCCCTTACTACTGTCCAGTGTGGCCTGAAGACAGGCAACTTCCTCCCTCAGGGCAGAGAGTTGTCTGCAAATAGGGCAGCATCTCAGCCTCCAGACAGACTCCTGGAAGACTGCTGCCCCACAGCCATTACATTGCACTACTCCCACATGTTTATCTACGTGTGTGTGTGTGTGTGTGTGTGATTGGTTTGTTATATAGAAATATATATATTATACAATGTGTATGCTTATATTATCAGTGCAGTGTGCTAGAGAGGATATGACAGTGATATGCACCTTGCACTCTTGAGGAAATGATGTCAGAACCCCAGGTATAAAGGAACTATTTCCAGGGGTGGGTCGAGTGAGGGGTGGGAAGGGGTTGAGCCTAAACTGAAGCCCTCACAAAACAATCAGCTAAAAACTCTGACCCACCACTGCGATGAGTGCCTTCCTGTCAGCAAGATGCCCTACACAACAATTTGATAGAGAAAATACCCTGCTAATCAAACAGAGAAAAATCCAGACATCCAAGTCAGACACAGGTATACCTCCCCAACCCCAAAACAGCCTGGTGGTTTGTGCTCTGAAAGCAGTCAGCCCAAAATAAGTCAGCTGTGCTTTAAACTCTTCTTGCACTGAACATCTTAAGAATTGGAACAAAAGTAAAGCTAGATCCACCTCCCTCTGTTGCTTGAAAGACTGTCTTTTCCTGATAATTCTAAGTTCCTTATTTCACCTTTCAGTTAGAAGTACCTCCACCTGCAGAATATCTGCTACAAACCAAAGACAATTGTAAGGTTCACCTTCCTCTGTTGTGAGCACAACTCACTTTCTTGCAAATCCTATGTTCAGTATTGCAGCTTCCAGCCAGAGGTAGTTTCACTTGAAGAATATTAGCTGTTCTACAGCTGAAACGGAAGCTCTAGATAGTTTGAAACAAGACAAGAATATTATGATTAAACCCGCAGACAATGGGGGAGTGGTTGTAATTCAAAACACCTCTGATTACATCCATGAGGTTAAAAGGCAATTGGAGAATGTTAGTTTTAATGACAATCTTACATTCTACCTTATAATAGGTTTTAAAAGAAAGACTGATTCATATATATTGAGAGCTCATTTCAGAAAGGGTGGTTAGACTTAGACACAAGAACTTTTCTACTAGTAGAACACCCAGTGAGAGCTACTATATTTATAAACATCCTAAAGTTCACAAACTATTTATGCCCCCCCCTCAAGGTAAACCTATTGTTAGTGGCATTGGCTCCTTAACTGAACACTTTCCCAATATGTAGATAATTTCCTGAGACCCTCTGTTTCAACACTAGGATCCTATATAAAAGCTATGGCAGATATTTTACAGACTGGGAGATGCAGAGGTGTGCAGGGACTCATATCTAATCACTATGGATACTGAGTCCCTTTAAACCAACATCTCCCATGAAGGAGTTTTAGAAAGTACACCCTCCTTCTTGAATTAGAAATTCCAAAGTACTGAGTCTCACACAGAATTTTTCTTGCACCATACTGAATTTGTTCTCAAATTTTTTTTTTTACATTCTTGGGTGAATATTTTCTCCAGACAAGGAGTATAGCTATGGGGGCAACTTTTCTCCCCAGTCTGGCAAACTTGTATGTTTGAAAATGGAGAATAAATATTTAAGAAACCCAGACAAGAATCCATATTTTTCAAAATTAGAACTCTGTTGTCATTTTATAGACGTTTTATAAATTTTATGGAATGGGACTCTTGCAGAATTTGAGATGTTTCTGGAGCATTTACCTAGTTCTGATACAAACTTACATTTTTCTTATGTAGTTGATGAAAAGGATGTACAATTCTGAGATTTAAAGGTTTGCAAAGAGGAAGGGGTGATATAAGCACAGATATTTCGAGAAAAAACTGTCAACAAAATATCTTATTGCACTCATCCAGCTGTTATCCTTGACATACAATACGAAATATACCAAAAGGGTAATTTTTGCATATGAAACATAACTGCAGTAGTATACAAACATTTGATCGAGCAGCTGCTGATCTCAGAGAGAGATGTATTGATTTAGTGCAGAATGCATACCAGGAAGAAAGGAACTGAGATAAATTCACTACATTATAGCAACATACATGTATTAGTAACCAAGGGGGAGTTAAACTGAATTTTACTACAGCATTTTCAGAACATGGGGCAAAGGTGAAAAATATCATCAGTAGGAACTGGAATATTTTGAGAACTGACCTGCAGCTTACAGAATATCACAATGAAGTCCCAAGGATGTCCTATAGGAGGCCACAGACCTCAGAGATCGCTTGGTGGACAGTAGGAAATTTGTACAAACTGCATACATTGCTTACAATTAAATATGTAGATTGCTTTAGATGCCAATAGTGCCACTACTGCCATGTTATTTTTCAGCACAAATAATTTAGTAGCCCAAATGATCTTATTGCTAGCCAAAATGTGCCCAGAATTTTTCAGACCATGCAACTTGCTACCTGTGACTCAACAGGTGTCATTTATCAAACTATCTATAAGTGCAATGTATTCTACGTGTGTAAAACTAAATGCAAATTTAAAACCCGTGTAGGTAAACGTTGTAGAGTTATAATAGATGGTGATGAAGCATATGCCATGGATCTGCACATTAAAAATGTAACCCATGCACCAGATCACTCATTTACTTTTAAAGCTAATGAAAAACTTTTTCTGACAGCGAGGGGAGGTGATTTCAACAATCTGGTCCTTTAAAGAGAAGGATATCTGATTTTTACTCTGTGAGCATATAGATATCCAGGCTTTAATGACAGGTTTGACCTGTCACCATATCTGAATAAGTAATGTATTTCACACATGGATATATGCATAAGGATAAAAAGTCACTGCATGTAGCAGAAACAGGGATGAATAACAAATATTTGAGAGATAGAACAAGCCCATGTTAATAGTTGGGGAATATGAAATAAAAAATTAAAAGGTAGGACCTTGTTCTATATATTTCTAACACATTTATTATAGGTATTCTTCATTTTTAGGTGAATTATGTATTTTAGACCAATATCTTTGAGGGAGCTGATTTTCATACCCAGTTCTATGTGTCACCACATGACTTTGTAGTTTGCAACAAACAGACTCTCAGGATTTTACCTTATACATACCTATACATATGTAATGTGATTAAATGAATTTATGCTGTTAATATTTATTAACATTTAACTAGTTTATATATGTTGTTTTTAAATGAGTACAGTTTTGCACAATAGTGTATTCACATGTTTATGTCCCATATTTGATGACTTCATTAAGAGTATTTAAGATGTATCATGTTTGTTTACCATATGCCTTTTGAAAATGGGTAAATCCGAAACAAGTAAAGCAAGTGGTGTGGTGGTCTGCACCAGTACCGCAATAAAATCGCACTGTATGGAAATTGTGTAGCAACATAGTCTTTTCAATGGTGGTGGTGATGCGTGCAGGATTTTGAAACTGACATTGAACTGAGAATTGTCCTTGCACCCAGCCTTGTCCTACTGTGTATTCTGAATACTGATTACCTGACTTTGAACTGGTGAGCACAGGTTATGGAAGATATTCTCAAATGTAAAACCATGGTTTGCTTGCTCTGTTGCATTCCTTACAGAGTGCTGCAGTGAGACTGTTTTTTATTCATTTATTATTTTTCTGAGGACCACCATGGACATTTTTGAGAAATTTTACTGGAAGTGACACCAACTTTGGTATTTCAAGATGTACCACATGAAGGCAATCCCTTTTCTTTTGTTAATGGACTTTTGGAACAAGCAAGTAGAGTTAATCCATTACTCGCAGACCATTCGGTACCAATGTGAGAGAACAGTGGGACTGCTGTAACTTTATTGGAAGCATTTAGGAAGCTAGAAAAAACAGTTTTTAAAGCTACAGTAGAAAAACTTATTGTAACATAACAAGTATGGATGCTTACTTACAAGTTTGGTGTATTCCCTGTGGCCTATGATTACTGAAAAATTCAGCATTTGGCATTGACGTCAAGCCATTTATGCAAAAAATGGTGAGATATTCTGGACAAGACATCAAATAAAGTTATAAGCTTCATTACTGAGTATGGGAAGGAAGTAAATGAGACCTTAACTAAAGAAATTAAAGAACAAAAAAAGGTGGTGCTTACATTCAAGGGACATTTGGCTTTTGACAGATGCAATGCATGTCTGAAAGAGACAATAGCGAAACTAGACCTTGAATTAAAACACAAGAAAATAACAACATTTAAAGGAGACATAGATGGTTACCAGGTGGGCTGTAAATATAATTGGAAAAATGCAAAGACCAATCAACAACCATGGGTGATTTTAAGATCAGAAAGGAGAGTCTCATTTAACTTTAATACTGATCTGAGCAACACAGAATCTCTCACTTCAGGTGATGAATCAATGGAACAGACACCAGCACCTGCACAGAATCAAATAATGAGGTGAAGCCCAAGACAGCACATATATGAAGAGGATTTTCAAATTGCCTACCAGAGAGGCAGAGGGAGGGGCCAATCCCAAAGAGGAGGAAGACACACTTGGGGTGGAGAAAGAGGAATAGAAAAAAACACACAGCATGGCTAACTACAACAGCAACAATTTGAAGGGCAATCAACACATTACCCCAACAGTAACAGCAACCACACTATTTGTGCCAGCAACAATACCAGGGCCACCCTCCCTTCCAGAACTACAGAAAGTAATCAATCTGTCTCAATGAACTTTATCTGAAACTGAGACTGATGTTTTAAATAAAGGGCTTATGTTTACACCAACTACAGGAGTAAATCAATTTGAAACTGATTCTGATTTGGAGAGAATCTGTAGGAATCTTAATTTAAAATTGTTCTTTAATAGAAGAGAGATGACACATAGCCAGGCTGTTTCCAATGTACCTAAGTTGAGTAGTACTCCAGTGGTAGAACCAACAGCAACTGATGATATACAGATCTATAGATTTAAAGGGAAATATTCCTTTTTCCCAGCCTCTACCGCAGCTATTTCTACTTTTAGAGAGGTTTGGGAACAAGAGTTAGAAGCTCTGTTCTCTGATTTGCCTAGTTTTAAGTACAACAACATGATTAGAGCTAAAAGAGAAGCCCTAAATAATTTGAAACAAGACTATTGTGATTAAACCTGCAGGCAATGGGGCAGCTGTTCTAATTCAAAACACCTCTGACTATGCCCATGAGGATAAAAGACAATTGGAGAATGTTAGTTTTTATGAGAAGCTTGTCAGTGTCAGTGGCTCAGTAGATGGCACACTTGCCTCTGAGGCCGGGAGATCAGAGGGCCGTGGGTTCAGTTCCCACATCTGGCACTTGGGTTAATATCCAAGTACTGACACTGTAATGCAGCATGAGAGGGGTGCTGCATTTCTGAGGTGCCGTCTTTCGGATGAGACGTTAAACCGAGGTCCCATCTGCCTGGATTGGTGGTAGTTCAGGTGGATGTTAAAGATCCCATGGCACTTATCGAAAAGAGTAGGGGAATTTCCCCGGTGTCCTGGCCAAATTTCCCTCATTCACTAAAAATACCACCAACAGCTTAATCTGGTTCAAGGTCAGTTGGCATTCATCTGTATCCCCCTCCCCCGGGTCGTGCCTGAAAATAGGCAGGATTTGTCTAGTGCACTTACCCGGTCAACAAAAAGCTAAATAAAAAAAATAAAAAAATAAATCCAACCCTACAATAGGTTTCAAATAAGACTGATGCATATATTGACAGCTCATTTTAGAAAGGGTAGATAGACTCAGACACAAGAAATGTTCTATTAATAGAACACCCAGTGAAGGCAACAATATATACACTTCCTAAAGTTCATAAACCAATTATGCCCCCCCCAGGTAGATCTATTGTTAGAGACATTGGTTACTTAACCGAACCCCTTTCCCAATATGTAGATCATTTCCCGAGATCCTTTGTTACAGTACTAGGATCCTATATAAAAGATACAAGAGATATTGCACAGACTCTGGAGGATGTAAAGATGTGCAGAACTCATATCTAATCGTTATGGATATTGAGTGCCTCTACACCAATATCCCCCATGAAGGAGTTTTAGAGAGTATTGCCTCCTCCTTGAATGAGAGAGACCAATGTAATGAACCGTCCATGGAATTTTTATTGAAACTCACTGAATTTGTTCTCAAGAATAACTGTTTTACATTCTTGGCTGAATATTTTCTTTGTATAAAAGTTACAGCTATGGGGCAACTTTTGCCCCTAGTCTGGTGAACTTATATGCTGGTAAATAGAAGAATGAATACATAAGAAACCCTGACAAGAATCCATATTGTTCAAAATTAGAACTCCATCATCATTTTATAGATGATGTATTAATTCTATGGAATGGGACTCTTGCAGAATTTGAAATGTTTGTGTAGCATTTACATAGTTCTAATCCAAATGTACATTTTTCTTATGCAGTTCATGAAAAGGAGGTACAATTCTTAGATTTGAAGGTTTGTAAAGAGGAACGGATGATATAAGCATAGATATTTTCAGAAAACTCTGTGAATGAAATACCTTATTGCAGTCATCCAGCTGTCACCCTCGACATACTATACGAAATATACCAAAAGGGCAATTTTTGCTTATGAGACACAACTGCAGTAGTAGACAAACATTTAATCAAGCAGCTGCTGATCACACGGAGGGATTAATTGAGAGAGAGTACAGTACAGATTTAGTGCCGAATGCACACCAAGAAGTAAGAAACCAAGATAAAGCCACTTCATTGCAATAAATATTACATATCACAAATGTATATATGTTATATAACAAATCACACATGCACGCGCGTACACACACACACACACAAATACAATAAAAAAACTAGATAAACATGTGGGGAGTAGTGCAATGTAATGGCTGTGGGGCAGCAGTTTTCCGGGAGTCTTTCTGGAGGCTGAGATGCTGCCCTATTTGCAGACAACTATCTGCCCTGAGGGAGGAAGTTGCACATCTTCAGGCCGCACTGGACAGTAGTAAGGAAACCTTCCCCCAGGCCACACTGGACAGTAGGAAGGGAACCTCCCCCATTCAGGGAGCACTAGCACCACCACCACTACCTCAGAGGTTGCGAAGAAAGCACAGCAGTTGGACCACAGTGGGCTCAGGGAGGGTGAGGAGGGTGAAACAGAGGCACACCCAGTCAATTGTTCCACTCCACAATCCATACACCATTCTGGGGGAGCATATCTCCCCTATGGATGCATCTGCAGAGAAGACTGATAATAACTGTCACAAGAAAGGCCCACAGGAAGGAGGCAGAGGACACCACAGGGAAAGGAAGCAGCTCCTGGTGGGGGACTCAATTATTAGGGGTATAGAACTGGGGGGAGCAGGGAAAAATGAAGTAAGGTGCCTGCCTGGTGCCATGGCTTGGAGGGACAGGAAGTGCATCCTCAGGATCACGAGAACAGCTGCAAGGGATTCCGAGCTGGACATAATTGTCCACCTAGGGACAAATGACTTGGCTCATCATGAGATTAGAGCAGTGCAGGAGGACATTGCAGAGTTGGGGAGGGACCTAAGACAAGTAGCACACACAGTATCCTTCTCAGAGGTGCTGCCTGTCAAAAGCATGGGGGAGGTGAGGGTAATTGGCACCATGCAGTTTAATGAATGGTTGAAAAAATGGTGTGGAGCACAGGGGTTTGGCTTCATTGGGGACTGGAGTTCCACCTGAAGGGACACCAGCCTATACTGGCAGGATGGTCTGCATCTGTCCAGGAAGGGAACAAGTCTTTTGAGCAATTGGTTTAAATGCTTCATTGGCAAGCTTTTAAACTAGTCAAAGGGGGAGGCACTGACAAGCAGCAGGAAAATCCTAGCCTCTTCCTACAAAACAGGGTACCAAATGAGAAAAAGACTGAGGTAGAACAGTCAGTGGGGGATGCTGCAACAGAAGGTAAAGCCATCAAAAAATGGAGAGCAATGAGTACTAATGCCCGTAGTCTGGGTAACAAGCTTCCTGAATTAGTGGCCTTGATGGAGGAGGAACATCTGGATATCGTGGCAGTCACAGAAACATGGTACACACAAAACCATGATTGGGACATAAACATACCAGGATACACTGTCTACAGGAGGGACAGGGAGGGTAAAAGGAGGAGTAGTTCTTTACATAAGGGAAGGAATAAAAGCAACAGAACAAAAGGGTAAGCAGGGAGGAGAAGAAGCACTGTGGGTAAATTTGGAGACAGGCAATGGCACCACAATACGCACAGGGGTTGTATACAGACCCCCTTCTGAGGGGGAGGAAATGGACAATGAAATGATAGAAAGTATACTTAGAATGGCAGAAAAAGGGGAGATATTGCTGATGGGTGATCTGAATATGCCAGATGTTAACTAGAATGCAGTTGCAGCTGCCACTTCGAAGAGTGCAGTTATTCTAGATGCCCTACAGGGGGCATGCCTTAGACAACTAGTACTGGAGCCCACTCGAGAGGGAGCAATATTAGACTTGATTCTCTCAAATGGCGATGGAGAGAGGATCACAGATGTAGAAGTGGGTAGCCATCTGGGAACTAGCGACCATAGAACAGTATGGTTCACAATAAACGCAGCAATAGAGTCAAGCCATACAAAGACAAAAGTACTCAACTTTAGGAGGGCTGACTTTGCCAAAATGGGTGAGTGCCTAAGGAATGCACTAGCAAATGGGCAGGAAGGAGGGGTGGAAGAACAATGGGGAATAATAAAAACTGCCATCACAGAGGTAACGAGCCTTTGTGTGAAGCAAATAAGCAAAACAAAACGATGTAAGAAATCACTATGGTTCTCAAAGGAAGTGACAGTGAAGGCTCAAGAGAAAAAGAAAGCATTCAGGAAGTACAAGGAATCGCAGAAGGAGCAGGACAGAGAACTGTATCAGTTAAAGCAAAAGGAGGCTGGGAAGGCAGTCAGAACAGCAAAGGCCCAAACCGAGGAAAAGATAGCCAACTCAGTTAAGAAGAGGATAAAACCTTTTATAGGTACATCAGGAGCAAAGGAAGACCAAGGGAGGATAGTGAGGCTTAATAAAGGGAGGAAGGGTGGGCAGAGGAGACTGTGAAAAGGCAGAGATACTAAACAAATATTTTTGCTCTGCATTTACAAATGAAGAGGGGGAGGTACATAAAACAAACAGTAGTAACACTCTGGATACAGAAGTTGATACCAGTCCATTTACAGAAGAAAGGGTTCTGAAAGAACTCTTAAAACTGAAGGTGGACAAAGCAATGGGGCCTGATGGGATTCATCCCAGAATTCTAAAAGAGTTAAGGGTAGAACTAGTGACACCACTGACTACCCTTTTAACAAATCATGGGAGGATGGGGTGGTACCCGAGGACTGGAGGAGGGCAGATGTGATTCCCTTCACAAAAGTGGGAGCAAGGCAGAAGCAGGAAACTACAGACCTGTTAGTTTAACCTCAGTGATAGGGAAAATGATGGACTCACTTCTGAAGGAAAGAATTGTTGAGTATCTAGAGGCCAGAGGGTCACAGGACCCTAGGCAGCATGGATTCACAGTGGAAAGGTCATGCCAGACAAATCTGATAGATTTCTTTGACTGGGTGACCAAAGTAGTAGATCAGGGAGGGGCTGTGGACATGACCTACCTAGACTTTAGCAAGGCATTTGACACAGTCCCACACAAAGATTAATATACAAGTTAGCCAGCTTGGGAGTGGGTCCCAAGATGACAGCCTGGGTAAAGAAATTGGCTGGAGAATAGGACACAGAGAGTAATAGTAAATGGAGTCCACTCAGAAGAAAGGAGGGTTACTAGTGGGGTACGCAGGGTTCAGATAGACCAGTCCTCTTCAATGTCTTTATAAGCGTACATTGCAGAAGGACTGGAAGGAAAAGTATGTCTCTTTGCAGATGACACTAAGATTTGCAACAGTGTTGATGCACAGGGTGGGGTGGAAAGGATGAGAAGGGACTTGGCAAGGTTAGAGGAATGGTCAAATGTATGGCAGCTTAGATTCAATGCTAAGAAGTGCAAGGTAATGCACCTGGGAAACAAAAACCCAGGGGAAGAGTACACAATGGGGGGTGAGATACTAACAACAACAAAAATGGAAAGGGACCTGGGGGTAGTCACATCAGATGACCTAAAGGTGGGCAAGCAATGTGAGAGGGCAGCAAGGAGGGCTGGGGGTTACTGGGATACATAGGGAGAGGAATCACTAGTAGAAAACAGGAAGTTATTATCCCTCTGTACAGACAGCTGGTGAGACCCCATCTGGAGTACTGTGTGCAGTTCTGGAGACCCAATCTCCGCAAAGACATGGACAGAATGGAAGCTGTCCAGAGGAGGGCAACTAAAATGGTGCAGGGTCTGCACCAGAAGACATATGAAGAGAGACTTAAGGAGCTTAATATGTATAGCCTCGAGGAAAGGAGGAGAGGGGGGACATGATAGAAACTTTCAAGTACCTCAAGGGAATCAACAAAGTCCAAGAGGGTAGCATCTTTCAAAAAGAGGTGTGCAAGAACAAGAGGGCACAATTTGAAGATGGAAACAGAGGTAATTTAGAGATATTTTTTCATACAGAGGTTGTGGATGCATGGAGCGGCCTTCCGGAGGGGGTTGTGGAGTCAAAATCAGTGGTGGAATTCAAGCATGCATGGGACAGTCATAAGCCAATTCTGGGGGGTGGGGGTAAGAAGAAGTAGGCTGCTGGTTAACTAGGATCTGCAGCTTATCCAGTAGGTAGGGAAATGGGCAGACTGGGTGGGCCAAGCGGTCCTTATCTGCCGTCAAATTCTATGTTTCTATGTTTCTATAAATATATACATACTAGTATCCAAGGGAGATTAAGCTGAACTTTGTTACAACATTTCCAGTTAATGAGGCAAAGGTGAAAAATATCATCAGTAGGAATTGGAATATTTTAAGAACTAACCTGGGACTTACAGAATATCACATTAAATTCCCAAGAATGTCCTATAGGAGGACTACAAACCTCAGAGATCACTTGGTGCACAGTAGGACAGTTGTACAGACTCTGAATACATTGCTTATGAATAAATATGTAGGCTGCTTTAGATGCCAAAAGTGCACCTACTGCCTTGTTATTTCTCAGTACAAAGAATTTAGTAGCCAAAATGTTCTTAGTGCTAGCCAAAATGTGCCCCAAATTTTTCAGATCTGGCATCTTGCTACGTGTGACACAACAGGTGTTGTTTATCAAGCTATCTGCAAGTGCAATGCATTCTATGTTGGTAAAACTAACTGAAAATGTAAAACCCATGTAGGTGAATATTAGAGAGCTATAACAGACGGTGATGAAACACATGCCATGGCTCTGCACATTAGGGGTCCAATTCTAGAAAGGGAAATACACCAGATGCAAGTAAAGCAATTGCACAAGATACGGCAAAGCAATTGCAACATGCGATCTACGGCCTATTCTGGAAAATGCGAGAGATACGCCAAACACAACTGCGCAAGTCGCGACATGCAAGATACACCATATAAAAGGGCATAACATACATCAGCGGCCTAACATATACCAGCATAAATGTCACAGCCATGGCAGAAGCTGCGGTCGAGAGACAGAGGAGGAAGAAAAATTTCACTCATGAGGAGGTGAACACGCTGGTTGAGCAAATAGATAGGCATCATGCACTCCTCATGAGTCACAGAGGGGATGCCAAGAGGAGGGAAAAAGAGAAGAAGGCATGGAACAGGGTGACATGCACAGTCAATGCCATAGCTGCACAGTGCCAGATTATCTGGGATGTCCAGGAAAAGTACCAGGACCTCAAGCACCTGGTGAAGTGCAAGGTGGCATAAAACAGGTGTAGTGCACAGGGCACAGGGTGTGGACCCACCCAGCAGCAGCCACTTAGTAGCAACAAGAGGAGGATTACGGCACACCTCAACCAGCAGAGCATCGCTGGAGTCACACAGCTGGACAGCTTCAGACAGCACACTGCCACAGGTAGGGACAAACAACAGCAATGTATGTGACAGACCTGACATGGCAACAGCACTGCAGCCAACAGCAAAGATGGGGTGGGTGGGGTGACAATGTGAAGGCAGATGTAGCGGTGGGGTGGCATGCCACAGGAATGCCACATGTCTACAGCTGGCCACAGAGTGGGCCTAGAGAACCAGACAATGGCCATGGGCAGGCCAGGGACAAGCATGTGTGCAGTTGACATGTGCTGCTGTGCGTAGGAATGTGCCATGCCCATCTGTGGAGGGGCTGGCACATGCACATGACACCGGTGGGGGGGAGTTGTGCTCAGGCATGGGTTGTGCTGCACTGGGAGTCGCTGTGACATGCACAGTTTACTGTTGTGGGGGGTAGTGCTCAGGCATGGGCTGTGCTGCACTGGGAGTCGCTGTGACATGCACAGTTTACTGTTGTGGGGGTAGTGCTCAGGCATGGTCTGTGCTGCACTGGGAGTCGCTGTGACATGCACTGTTTACTGTTGTGGGGGGTAGTGCTCAGGCATGGTCTGTGCTGCACTGGGAGTCGCTGTGACATGCACAGTTTACTGTTGTGGGGGTAGTGCTCAGGCATGGTCTGTGCTGCACTGGGAGTTGCTGTGACATGCACTGTGTACTGGAGGGGCTATGCAGAGGTATGGTCTGTGCTGCACTGGGAGTTGCTGTGACATGCATTGCACATTGGGGGTGAGGATTGTGCCCAGGTATGGTCTGTGCTGCACTAGGAGTTGCTGTGACATGCACTATGTACAGGTGGGGGGGGGTAGTGCTCTGGTATGGACAGTTCTGCACTGGGAGTTGCAATGACATGCACTGTGTATTGGTGGGAGGGTTGTGCTCAGGCATGGGCTGTGCTGCATTGGGAGGTGCCGTGACATGCACTATGTCCTGGGGAGGCTGTACACAGGCATTGGCTGTGCTGTAGGGAGGGGCATGGGTCACTGTCCCAGTGCTCGCAGAGTGAGGGCGAGGGCTGCAGGAGATGTGCATGAATGGCAGGGACAACGTAGTCACTCAGTGGTGCTGGCCCCTGCAGTTCAGTGGTGCCCCATGGGTGTGGCCATGGATGGTGTCACTGTACAGTGCGGAACTGTACAGGGCTGCAGTGTGACAGCTGGATAAGATGTACCAGGATGGACAGCATAGCATGGGTAGCAATGGTGGGGGGACCACGTCATCAGTGCAGGACGTAGGTACAGTGGTGGCATACACCAGGTGGGACTGCATAGATGTGTGGTAGGTGCAATGCCATTGTGCAATGCTGAAGCAGACTTGGGAGGGCAACACTGATCAGGCAGGTGGGGGCACACAGTGATGTGGTGACACACTAACATGTTGTCTATCCAACAGGTGCTGTCACAGATGGTGCAGGTGGTCCCAGCAGAGCTGGTAGGTGGCAGCAGCAGCAGCGGCAGGGCCAGGATGGTGCTGGCATGGCCCAGGCCACTGGCACAGTGTCGGATGCTGGCAGAAGGACGATGTCTGGTGGAGACAGCCCAGATGCCAGTACACCTGTAGCCGGAACACCGGCGACCATGTTGGAGCCTGAGGGGAGTGGTGATGGTGACAGCCCCATGGTAAAGGAGGCAGAAGACAGCAGTGAGGAGGATGCAGCAGAACCACTATGGGAGCAGCAGGGGACCACGGAGGACACCACCAACAGTGCTGCCACACCTGTGGAGGCAGTGAGGATGCATGTGGCCAGCCAGGAGGTGGCAGAGCAAAAACAGCCAGCTGCAGAGGACACTGCCATAGGGTCACTGAGCCCATTGAGTGCCCATGGGCTGGAAGACCAATTGGATGAGGCCGTCTGTGAGCTGCAGGACCAGCTGTCCCTACTGGCCTACATTGGGGAATATTGCCAGTCAGTGCTGGCTGGCCAGGGAGATGTCAGACATGAGCTGGGGAACAAATGCCAGGGCATGCAGGAACACCACACCAGCATGGAGCTGCAGCTGTCTGGCATTACCAGCTGTCTGCAGGCATTCACCAGGGACACATCGGCATGCATGGCTGGCCTGGGGGATGCCATACAGGGCATCTGGCACTGTGCCAAACACCAGGTGGTCTTCATGGACTACCTCAGCACAGGCCTGGAAAACATTTTGGCACACTAGCAGTGCCACGATACATCCATGGCCATGGCCATGCAGGCCATAGCATGTGCACTGCAGCCACTGCACCACCTGCAATACCTGGCCCAGCTGATGGCACCCCCAGCCACTGCACATTTAAGCACCAAGACACAGCCACCAGAACCAGTTGCACCCCCACACCCACCTCTGGCCCTGGTGTCAGTTGTGCCCCTCCTGCCAGTCATGCTGCCAGTGCCACAAGTCCAGCCAGGCACTGCTCACATGATCCTGGGCACAGGCTGGTGCAATGCTGCACACTCTGAGACCCACACAGCCATGCCAGCAACATAGGCGCAGGCCAGCCAGAGCCCCACACACAGGCCCACTGCAACAGGCACAGGGCACATACAGGGGGTGAGTACACTGAGGCAGGTGCTCCACAGGCTGCACAGGGACTGAGACATTCCACACGGGATGGGGGATCACACAGTGCAGCACCAGCACTACAGCAGCCACATGTGGCTTTGAGGCATGTTGGCCTGTAGTGGCGGAGGCACAGCCAAGCCACCATGGTGGGACACACAGACCCACAGGATGTGATGCCAGGGGAGGGCTGCCAGGGCACCGCACAACATCCCCAAGCAGCTGGGTCCCCCACAAACCAGCACCTGGCACAGGAGGGGTCTGTGTGAGGATGGAATGGCCATGGCAGATGGCTGTGAAATGCCCATGTGACTGGTACAGATGAGGGATGGATTGGTGGGGCTGCAATGGGGAGGCAGTGCCAATAACATGGCAGGGGGTCACATGTATTGTGGTGCACTGTGCAGGTCACAAGGGTGTGCATGTGTGTATGTATAACTGTGTGCATGGGTGAGTGTGGGGGCATGCGTGCTGGGATGGACACGGGAGCACTGCGATATGAGCACCTGTCATATGTAGAGCACCATGTAAACAAACCATTGCACCCGATCCATTTGTTGTGTAGTTTGTATGTCAGCAGTGTACTTTTTCACAGGATACAGATTGGGTAGGATGTAGCCCTCATGCTCAGCAATGTCTTTCGTGGATCCACTGTACACATGGCTCCCTGAGCAGCAACCTAGGTAACATCAGATGTCCATCGGCGCTGGTCACAGCCCTGGGATGGTCTGCGCTGGTAGGCAGGTAAATGCCATCACAGGGTATGGGTCAGCCCATCGATGGGACATGGCAGCACAGCAGTGCAGCAGTGGTGCCAGGCACCTGGCACTGGAAACAGGACTGCTGAGTCAGGCCACATTCTGTGGGGACTGGTGCATGGGGTAATGCTGAATACCGGGATGACACATGCCATGGCATGCAGGTGCCATAGGAGGGGTACCGTAATGTCTGATGGCAGCAGGGGTGCTGCTGGATGAAACATGGCCAGACAGGTAGCCCCCAGCATCGACAGGTGCAGTGCACCCATGGAATCCCAGGTACCCAGGTGGTGGGCCATGCAGCCAGGCATACCATGGGGGTCACCCCCCCACACCACTGCGATACAGCCCAGACACTGGCAGGGCAGGTGCCCATGTGCAATGCTTTGCCAATGCCACACCATGGCTGCACACAGTGCTGTGCAGTCCCACCCCTGTGTGTGGGCCATGTCAGTTACAGCATCCTGCCTCTGACCACCACAGGGCACAAACACAGGGCCATGCAGGCCAGATGCTACACATGCAAGTGCTGCCTTACCCACACCGCAACTGCCAACATGCACTTCAATACCGCATACCGCAATTGCCAACACACACTTCAACATCGCATATCGCACAAGTCAACTTGCACCGCAACGTCGCATGTCGCAAATGCCAACATACACAGCATGTTGCATATCGCAAACTGCTTCAGCACACTGCAAATGCTCATCGCGAGTGCTGTACCACAGGTCGCAATTGCACAAGTGTGAACTGTGACATGCGATGCACATGCGGCATACACATACAGCACATGCAGTCGTGAGTAGCTAGGCCCTAGTACAGTGTAGGGTTACTGGTGCTGTAGTACTGGGCCTTGGACTGAGCTACAACACAGCACTACCTGCCAGGACAGGACAGGGACTGACAAACTGCAGACAGGTGAGTACTGGGCTACAGCAGCACCCCCCCATACATTCCCCTATTCCATCTTCCACTGACCTGAGGGCCAGGAACAGGTATGGACACCCACAATGGTGTACAATCAGGGGTTCAGTAATGTAATGTGCTATGGGATGTGTACAATATCCAGGATCTGTGCTCAGGTTATATGTCAAGGATTATGGGGGTCAGTTTACATCCAGACACCACTGTGTGGTGGTCAGTAACCAGGGCTGGACATATGTATGGATGGTAACATGTTACCCTAGTGGCACTTCACTATTCCTTGCAGGTAGGCTCACCATCACTGACCACCATGCCTGCATCAGTGGCAGACATCTTATGGCTGTGTTCACACCCAGATGTCACTGACAACCCCCCCTCCTACATGCGGTTGTGACTGCCTGCCATTTGGAAGGCACCAACACCTGTATTGGTGGCAGCAGGACCCTGGGGATGATGAGGGACACAGACCATTGGGATGGGGGTCACTGCCCATCACATAGAGATACAGGAGCAGATAACAGAGGACACCATGGTGTTGTACTGTACACCGTGTAGTACGGTGGTAGGATAGCTGTGGACATGGTATCTGGGCTGCAGCATACATTCACAGCATGGTAGCTGTGTGTGCAGCACGCTGCCCATGGGGATGTATGTAGGTCTGGCCACTGGTCAGGGGCATGTGGTTGCATATCCCCCATGATAGGAGACACCTGAGGGATATTCCCCCAGACCCTTGATCTCCTCAGCAGTACTACCCATGGCATGCACCATCACACCTGCTTGGCAAAGGCCTAGGCCATGGCCCTGTTCTACAGAGCTGTCCCTGATGCTGTTGCAGCTATCCTAGTGGTCACTCATATGGGTCGCACAGCTGCCACAGCAGAGTGGGGATAGGACTGCCACCTCCATGTCAGCTATGGGTGTGGCCAAGTAGGCCTCATCAGGGTATTGCTGGGCACACAAAGAGGCATGGTGTACACAGGTCTTGGAACAGATTCCACTATTGTGGTGGCTGGGACACTGGTGATGCACACACTGCCTCTGGGTTGTGCTGGGGGTGGGTGAGGAGCATGGACCTGACTGTGTGGCACTACCGCACTGTGCGCAGTACACTATCCATCATGGGTGAGCCCCACATTGTAGGCACTGAGGGACAAGCGTTCACACACAGGTCGTTAAGGTGGTCACGATAGGCACTATTGTCTATCATGGTGTGTGGTGTGCAGGGGTACCACCATGTCCCAGGTGGTTGGGCACAAGCCTCAGGTCGAGTGCATCCAACACTTGAGGCGTGGTGGTGACCGTGCCCTACACACACCCTGGCAGGCACTGCTGCTCCTCTATGATGGCATGTTGTACTACACAGTCCCAAAGGCATGTCATGGACTGTTGTGTATGTGTGGTACACATGTCATGTGTTGTAGGCATAGATGCACTGACAGAGTGCCTGCTGGCCCACCATGGGTGCACAGTGTGGCTGGGACCAGACACAGGATGCTGTGCCGGGATGCCCCCATGCCACCCGTGTGCTGCACCACCCCAGGACAGTGATGCACCATGGTGTCCATGGGCCATGGCCGCTCACACCCATGCCCAGGGTGGTACCTGGCTTGGTGTGCCATGGGCACTGCCAGGATGGTGCACATACTCACACTGCACCTCTGTCATGTGCACCCCACAGGGATGGGGCCATGGCCTTGTCACAATGTCACTGTGCACCGCAACTGGGTGTATGTCTATTGGGGGGAGTCTATCATTGCATTGGTGGGCTGTATCACCTGCTGGCTTGTGTGCTGTATCCATTCCTGATAGTTGGTTATTCTATGTGGCACCAGCCATGCCTGTGTGCAGCACTTGGATGCCCATGACCCAGCTGTCATGACCCTCACAGGTCAGGTGTTGCCACACATCCCTTCAGACAGTGTGGGGGGGAGTGGTGGGGGCTGACACAGGCCATTGCCAGTGCCTGGCACACAGGTGCATGGCTGACTGACTGGCTGGCTGTGTACCACTGTCCCTCTAACCCGCCCTGCATGGTATGCCTGTCAGATACTCAATGGCAGCCTGTCTGCATTACCATACACTGTCAATGCAGGCATGCACCAAGCGAATTCCACCCTGTGCAGGGTCAGTCATGGCATGGCATGGTGTCGGGGGGCTCCACCCTGGGTGATGTACAGGGACATAGCTGTGGGTTGGTGACAGTTGGGGGGGTTACAGCACTCACGAGCAGAAGGCCACAGTGGCACTTATGGCAGTCCATTCCCATGTCCATTCCCTCTCTATCACCACCGCAGACATGTTCGGCCCTTCGGTGAGTATTCGCCATTGCTCAACATACACTGTTCTATTGCCTGTACAGCACTGTGTACCTGACATTGTTGTTTACTGTCCCCTGTGTAAGATTCAGCACCACCGCACAGGAACAGGTAGGGTCACGCTGCCACACCACGGCAGCTGTGGTGGTCACCGACTGTTCCACTGTGTTATGATGCCCTGCTCTTTCCCTATCCAGGTGTGCCACCAGAGCCATCGGCACAACCCACTCCAGTCACCACACCACACTGTCCAGGTAGGTATCTGTCATTCTCCATTCTGTCGCCCACAGTTGGCATTGGGACTGCCCTATGGGCACCTGCTGGATGTGGCCGCATGCTGCTCTGCATGGGGGATGTGGTGCAGACATGTGGCAGGAATGCATGTAGCGCTCTACACCCACATCGTGCAGGGTCAGGCTGCAACATGCCTCTGCAGGGGATGGGTTGCATGTTGGTGCACTGTGGTCACTATGTGCAGCATTGTGTGCCTGGCCCCTGCATGTCACTGCCAGGTCTTTCCACACCTCATGCTGGGCATATCATTGGTGCAATGTGCACCTTATCTGGTGGTGGGCAGCGGTTGCAGTCCTGTGACCCGGCCCTGTCCCATGTCCCACAGCCGGAGGCCAGAGTTGCACATAGTGGGTGGGGGTGGTCAGCACATCCACAGTGACATTGTATAGTGATGCGTGTGCCATTCCTTCCTTGGTAACAGGTTCCACACAGTTATCCATACTGTCCTCAGGGTCTTCTCTCAGCCTCAGCAGCCTTGCCCCCAATTTCACACCACTGGAAATGGCCCTGATGGTAAACTATGTCCAGGAGTGGGGCAGAATATTGCTTCCGCCTGGATGCCACAGGAGCAGTGCTGCAGGGCGGGAGTGGGCGTGGTGTGCTATCAGTGCCCACATGGCTGCAGCAACAGGGACACCCCAGACTGTCCACCAGCTGCAACACCACTGGCAAGACCTGTCATGGAGGAAAGAGGGATACTGCACAGGATGCTGGGCATGGCATGGTGCTGGGATGCAGACATGCGGTCCAGGCAGGTCCTGGGTGATGGTAAGTAATCCTACAGCTGTTCATCTATTGCAGCAATGCTGGCATGGTGGCTATTGCGCATGGTGCCTCACATACACTCACCTGTCCCTACACTCCACAGGTTCCACTGGCACATCCCATGGTGGGCAGCAGACCTGCCTCAGTAACCTTAGGCAGGAGGTGCATCACTGGAGGTCAGGTAAGTTCATACAGTGGTGCCCTTGTGCTGTGGCCATGGCAGACTGCTACTTGTAGCTCATGCTGCACCCACACATTGATTGCCTATGTGTGTGTGCCCTCTGACTGGGCCCAGCACTGATCACATCATTTTCATCCCTACAGGTGTTTGTAGCAGGCTTTCCCAGCAGCACAGGGCTCTGCTGCAAGCCATGGCAGAGGTCAAGGCACAGGATGCTGCTGCTGCATAATGGCTGTGCATGCAGTGCAGGCAGTGGAGGGCCAGGGTTTTGCCACCAACCTCCTCCTCCTCCTCTACATCCTCCGTAGCGGGCAGCATCAGATGGGGACATGGCCACCATTGACCCACAGCCAGAACAGAGGGACCCCACAGCTGTTGGGCAACAGGGGCCTGAACAACATCATCCACCAGGCCTGCCTACTGGAGGCACTGATGCAGTGGACATAGAACAGGCCATGGCTGATGCACTGGCTGGGACCACCAAGGGTGATGGTGCAGCATGGGCAGATGAAGATGCCCCACTGTCTGTCACTGAGCCATGCACTGCTGCCCCTGCAGCAGGGGACTTCACACCATAGTGGGATGCTGCCATGCCAGGGAGACAGCGGGGGTAGCAGTACCTGTGGCAGCTGAGGACCCTGGTGCTGTACCTGTGTAGGGTGTGGGGCTGGATTGGGAGCACCTTGTGACCTTGATATTGGCCATACTTCAAGACATTGGGTGCCTCCAAGGGTCAGTGGGTGTCCTCCTTGCAGAACTGTGCTGAACATAGGTCCCATGGGTCCACACCATCTGGATGTGGGTGGGGCTGTGCTTGTGGGTGGGTGTATCTATGGGGTGGTTGGTATTGGTGGGTGGGGCTGTACATATGGGTGTTGTAGGATGTATTGGGGTGGGCATAGGTACTTGTTCCAGTATTATGTTATGGTTGGGATTCAGGGCCAGCGTCAGCACCCGGGCCACCTAGGCAAATGCCCGGGGACTCAACACCAGAAGAGGGGCCCCTCTCTATGTTGCTTGGGCTGTGCTTTGCAGACTGCTTCCATCCCCAGCCTGTAATGACTGAGCATGCTGATGCAGCACTGAAAGTGGAAGAAGCACAAACATCCCAAAAGATTCCCTTGTGGGCCCCCCCAAAAATGAAGGCTGTCAGTCCTGCTTGAGTGGGATGGCCCTTATCCAACAAGTAGTGTTTCCTGGCTGTGGGGTGTGTAGGTGCAGGTGGCGGCCAGTCATGGCTGGGGAGTGTGGTGAAGGGGCAGGGCAGGCCTGATCCTCCTGGCCAGTTAGCATCTTGCAGACAGCCAGACGCAGTTTCAAACATGAAGGCGGAGTTGGGGTGGGTGGGGGCATAGTGCAGTGGAGTGCACCAGTCATCTGGTCTGGGGTGGCATGGAAGCAGGACCAGGTGGTAAATAGCGGGCAGGTGGGCAGGTGGTGAGCAAGTCACCATGAGAGCTAAAGCAGAGACTGAGTCACTCTGAATCCATTTTGTTGAGGTGTCAAGGGCGGCAGACTTCAAATGGGACAGTCGGAGTAACGGGTCGAGATCATGGGTAGAGCAACGCAACAGAATCAACAGAGGCAGTAGCAGTTCTTCAGTGAGGATGTCAGTGTTGTGGACTGGAGCCCGGAGGAGTATCTTCTGGAGTTGTGGCAACAACAACAGGTCAGACTCGCGCTCACTAATACTGATTTACTTCCTTTTGTTAAATATAGTAATGTTTAATGAATAAAGTGAGGCAAGCAAGGGATCATGGTCATAGGTTGGAGCCAGGAAAGAAAAAAATAGTAAAATATGTATGCAGAAGTACAACTGGAAGTTTGGAACCAAAGAAAATATTGTTGCAGCTCAATCTCCTATTTGGAGCAAAAAGAACAGTTAGGGTGCATCTAATGGCAGACAAAATGAATTTCTGGGTGGCAGGTGCCTATAGCTTAACTATAAGCATTCCACCTGCACTCCCATATGTTTCTATTCTTATTTGGTGAAATAATTGTACACCTTTTGCACAGCGTGAGACAACAGCACCAATGGGGGGGGGGCTGCCTCTCTTTGCCAAGCACTGAGACTGGTTTGATTGTAGTTTACTTTGCATTTTTTTCCATTTTACATGGACAGATGAGTGAGGGGAAGCTGGGGGGACCCACTGGAGGTGCATTGTGCAGGGTCCACAAAAACCTGGAGCTGGCCCTGGTGGGATTGTATTGTTGTTTGTTGGGGCTGTGGTGGGTTGTTTGTGGCTGTGAAGTGGTGTTCGGGGTTGTTGTGGGTGGCTGTTTGGGTGTGGTTGGTTTTGTATGTTACTGTATTTTACTGTTGCCTGTTGTTGTTGTTCCCCATCCCCCTTTCTTTCTTTATCTGTACCCCTATACCTGTTCTTTGCATAAAACCTTTTGACATCATCACTGCGTCTGTGTGTCTGTTCCAGGTATGCATGGTCATGTGCGTGTGTGTCACCATGCACAGGGGTGCACACTGGTGGTGGGGCCTGCTGTCCCCAGTGTCCCTTCCCTGTGCATCTGGTCAATGTGCTGATTGTGCTGCCCATGGCCCATGGCACTGTCCACTGGCCACATCTGCGTGGTGTCCTGTGTGCTGCAGGTCACCATGCATGCTGTGGCATCCATACCACCTCACATTGTACCTCCTAGCTGTGTGGTGGCATGCTGCCTGTTCTGCACCCTTCCACCTTGGAATACCATTCTTCCCAGCAGGTGGCACCACTGGCATGGACATTGGTTTATCTCTCCACCATCTGTTCACTGGTCTGTGTCACCTGGTGCTGTGTCCCTGTTGTGGTTGCACTGCTTACATGTATCAGTGGCCGTGGCAGGGGCATTGTGCCTGGTGGTGCCATCATCCCAGCATTGAGCCTGTGGCATCTGTGCACCCTTTGTACCCTGTGCCACACTGACGGTGTGTGTCTGCCTTGCTCGCGCAATCTGTCTGTCATATCACCCATGGTGTGTTGCTGTGTGCTGCTTGCATGGGCCACTGCATGGCAGTGGTTCCACCCTGTTCATGTATGTCTTGGTGTCTACTGGTTGTGCCATGTGTCTGTAGGCCTCACAGGTGTGTGCCCTCATGGTGCACTGCCTGTCTTGCCCATTGGGACACCCTACTGTGTGCCTTGTCATGTGGTGCCATGCGTATTCTATGCTGCACTCTGCATGGCCATGGCCACCCCCCTTGTGACAGTGCTGTGCCTATCACCACCTACCTGTTGTGTTGGTCTTTTTACATTGCTCCATGCCATCTCTAAGTTGCCACACTGTTCCATGTCCACGGCTGTGTCTGCACTGCCCAGTGTGGTCACAGTCCACATGACCTGTTGCCATCATCTAGTGTCACTGTGGCCTGTGCACTGCACCAGGTGGCATGCCCATGTGATATTTCATTGGGGAACCTCACCTGGCCTTTGGTGGCTGTCACTGTTGTTCCATGGCATCACTCAGGTTAAGTGCCTCTCTATCAGGTCACGTCACGCATGTTGGCCTGCCTGTGCCTGCACAGCATCTGTCTGGTGGTGTCTCACATGTCTCTATACCCTGCCATTCCACTCCTGGTCCTCCTCATCCACGTTCTCCAGACGGTACAGTGATGGCACATGGTGTTCCACTGCGATGTTGTGCAGTATGCAGCAGACAATGAATATCTTGCAGGCTGTCTCTGGATTGTACTGTAACACCCCAAACGATCTATCAATACACCTGATCTGTGCCTTCAGGACCCCAAGAATGTGATCTATGATACACCTGGTCTGGCTGTGTGCCTCATTGTGGCATGTCTGTGCTGCTGTGCATGTGTGGTGCAGTGGTGTCATCACCCATGGCAGCTGTGAATAACCGCTGTCCCCTGTTGGATAGAAGGTACATCATCAGTCTCTGTGGCCTATGGACCTATGTCTGCATGTTGTGCAGGCATTCAGATCTGCAGTGATCTGTGCTGTGTTCATTTACCTACTAGCCATCCTCCTGTGACCTGGTCCCTCTGGTAGCTCCCATGTAGTCCACTTTTTCACAGGGTGTAGGAGTCATGCGTGGAACCAGGGTACTGGGCAACAACATCTAGTATGTGGCTGTGACTGTCACACACCACCTGCATGTTGATGGAGTGATGGCCCTTCCGATTCACGTACGCATCACCATTGACCGATAGTGCACATATTGCAGCATGGGTGCAGTCTATTGCACCCATGACACGTGGGGACTGGGCGATAGTGTAGAAGCCCTGCATCACTGCCTGCTGCTGCCGTGCTTCCCTGGGGATGGTGATGTATTGGTACATGTGGGCCACCATGGCATTCAGGAACTAGTGTAGGCACCTGGCCATGGCCGGCTGTGATGTTCTCACAATGTCACCTGTTGGTGTCTGGAATGTCCCTGTTGCCAGGAAGCATAGTGCTGCTGTCACCTTCACCTCCACAAGGACTGGCTTCCCCCTGCAGGTGACACTGTGCAGATCTGCGCTAAGGTCATCACATAGCGTGTCTATGATGGCCTGGGGCAGTTGGTAGCATGCATTACACTGTTCCTTCACCAGGTCCTGGTATGTCTTCCTCACCCTGTCCCGCCATGGTGCATTGCATCTGCCTGGCCTGTGCCATCCTGATTGCTGCCTGTGCCTCTGGTTCCAGGCATTGGGTCACCTCCTGTGCCTGTCTCAGTGCTCCAGTGGTAGCATACCTAGCATTGCTACTGGTCCATCCATGTTGTCTCTCTCTCTTCTCTCTCTCTGTCACAGTGCTGTGCTGCTGTGTCTCCTGCCTGTCTGTCTCTGCTCCTTTCTATGCTGTAGGAGTTACACTTGCTCCCACCTGGTGTATGTTACACCAACTGGTCTTGGTGTAAGTTATGGCACTGTTTCTTCTAGAATCTTGCCCTGGCATATCTCTTCCCTTTTCTTGGTGTATCTTCAATTGCTCATTGACATACCTGTAGGTTGTCACAACTGTGGAGTAAGTCACAATTGGCATACTGCATTGCCTCAATATGCATCTTGCAATGTAGAATTGTGTTTGGCACATTTGCTGGATGTATTTGTGACTTACACTATTTCCATTGACACATCTGCATTGTGATTTGGTGTATGCTTTCTAGAATTGGGCCCTAAAAATCTAACCCATGCACCAGATCACTCAGTTACTTTTAAAGCTATTGAAAAGGTTTTTCCAACAGCAAGGGGAGGCAATTTCAATAATTTGATCTGTCAAAGAGAAGGATATTGGATTTTTACTCTAAGAGCATATAGATATCCAGGCTTTAACGATAGGTTTGACGTGTCACCATATCTGAGCAAATAATTTATTTCACACATAGATATATGCATAGTGATAAAAAGTCACTGCATATAGGGGTAATAGGGATGAATAACAAATATTTGCAAGATAGAACAAGCTCATGTTTATAGTTGGGGAATATGAAATAAAAAAAAAATTAAAATGGGTAGGGCCTTATTCTGCATTTTTGTAACATGTTTATTATATTTATTCTTTGTTATTAGGTGAATTATGTATTTTGGACCAGTATCTTCGAGGGAGCAGATTTTCATGCACAGGTCTATATGTCACCACATGACTTTGTAGTTTGCAACAAACAGACTCTCAGAATTTTACCTTATACATATCTTTACATATGTTATGTGATTAAATGAATTTATGGTATTGCTATTTATTAACATTTAACTAATTTATATATATTGTTTTTAAATGAGTACAGTTTTGCACAAGAGTGTATTCACGTTTTTGCCCCATATTTGATGGCATCATTAAGACTATTTAAGATGTATTGTGTTTGTGTACCACATGCTTTTGAAAATGGGGCACTTGGAAACACGTCAAGCAAGTGGTGTGGTGGTCTACACCAGCACCTCAATAAAATTGCACTTTATGGAAACTGTGGAGCAGCATGATCTTTTCAATGGTGGGAGTGGTAAATTGACAACAATTAGAAAGTGCAGTTAAGTGGCTGAGTGGTTTCTTCAACAATTGATAGTTTACACACTTCTCACTGCCCACAATACCATTATTTTGCAGCTGTATTGGCTCTTGCTAGAGTTTGTTTCTAATGTATTTTCACAATGCAGATCTGCTGAGAGGCAGTTTCAAAGTGATCTTCCTTTTACACATTTTTACATTGTGTTTTTCTAGTAAATGCTTGCCGATTGATATATATTTAGCCTGGATAGTTCACAGAAGATTTTACATCTTATTTTCAGTGGGGTTCTACATTTACACATTATTTTCTGCATTGCATAAAGTCAGAAGATGCTGATTACAATATGTTGCATCTGGACTAGGCTTCCCTTAATAAATCCATTGTAAAAATGTGTAAAATCATGACCCCACTGAAAGCATGATATTGTCCCTAATCTGTGATATCCTGGGTAAATACTGTGCAAAAATGTGTAAAATAAAGATCACTATGAGAATGAGATGTAGCATCTCCCATGTGCTATCCAGGATACAAATGTATAGGATTTCAAATATTTAAAGGAAATCTATAATTCTTTCTATACTATCATTATGTAAATCATGTAGTCGAGATGTGCTGGAAGTGGGGAAGAAGCTACTTTGATGAATATTTTATTTTAATCATTAAACAGCTGAACATAAATATATAATAATTGCATTTACCATTGTATTGAATTCCACATTGGAGACTAAACTTCATTGTGTTCCATATAACCAAGACTGGCATAAACAAACAGTTTATTGCTTTATAATACATTATGCTGCAGTATTTATTTCAATTGTTTTGGCCATGAGTATGGTGTGTATATGCGTGTTTGAGTTAAAGGGGCTAAAGAAACAGCAGTCTTCTGATATAGTAAACTATACTAAACACAGTGCTGTAGTTTGTAATATGTACTGTACTTAGATTTGAAACCAGAAAAGTTGCTATTTACAGGGCTAAATGTTACTGGATGTGTTTGCCAGTTATACTGTAGTTCAATATAAATATTTTTTCCCAAAAAACATCCTAGTAAAATGAGTAACAAAAGATACCATTCTTTACTTGTCTTAGGGGTTAAAGAAGCAGCTTTCTTCTGCTATTCTAAAATGCAGTCTAGATACTGCTGAAGACAGTACCATGCTTTTGATAATTGTTTGTATTATGCACTTAGATTTGAAACCAAAAATGGTGACTGTTTTCAAGGCTAAAAATAATGTGTTTGTAAGTTAAAGCACAATCTAAATATTTTTTTCAAACAAGATAGTAAAAGTAGTAACAAAAGGTAACAGTCCTTTACTTGTCTTAGGAGCCAAAAAAAACATACGTCTTTTTCCATAGTAAATTATATCTGAGATGGTGCTAGTCAGATAGTGTCTTAAGAGGTTAAAAAACAATGTAAATCTTTTAATGAGATCCATTGCTGGGAAAGGGTGACTCAGCTAGCGTGTTTATGAGCTATGAATCTTTCTAGAAAAAGAATACTAGCCAAATTGAAGCTAGTAGTTATCACAATAAATAGGCTAGTGCAACACAGTTCATCTGAATAAACAGAGCAGAGCAAAGTGAGAGCAGAAACCTCCAATTTTATCTAGTCCATTAGAAATCTTGAGAGATCCCTTTGTCTACTCTAATAGCAAAACCTTTGCAGCCGTAAAAATGAATCAAAACACAGAGATAAAGCACCCACTGCATGGACTAAATATGCACCAGGACACTGCATGTGATAATTAAAGCCTGTCCTTTATGTATAGTACTCACGGTAACATAAATGTACAAGTGGCACAAGCAAACCGAGCAGTGGTTACAGCAGAAAGACTAATGTTTTGCTTAGCTAGCTGCTAAGCTTCCTGAGAGTGATATGGGAAGCCTAATCCAAGTGCTCAATATATACAGTGATCAATAATAATAATAAAATGTATTTGATTAAGGACCTTTAGAATTTCAAAGTGCTGTACAGTATTCATAAAAACAAAACACATGTACAAATACGTGCAATATAAAATCAGAATAATACAGGAAATGCCTTCCCCCATAAAAAAGTCTTACGTGTCTGCTTGAAACTCCCCACCATCCTGCACTCCCAGAGCTGACGGAGCAGAGAATTCCAGAGGGTAGGTGCCGCAAACCCAAAGGCACATGCACCAGATGACTTTAACTTAACCCTCGGAATCTCCAGTAACCCCTCGTCAGTTGAGCGGAGCTGTCACAAAGGGGTGTAAGGAGCCAGGAGCTCTTTCAAGTAATTGGGACCCAATCCATGTAGGGCTTTGCAAGTCAATAGACCTACTTTAAAGGTGATCTGCCACTGTATTGGCAGCCAGTGCAGAGCGCGCAGCACTGGGGTAATATGTAATCTTCTAGATGCCCCAGTCAACAAACATGCTGCCACATTCTGCACTAGCTGTGAATGATGGATATCAACCCCAGGAAGCCCTAGGTAAAGGTAGTTGCAATAATCAAGGTGCGATGTCACAAAGGCATGGACCAAAACAGGCAGGTCGCTGGATGGAACAAGGTGCCTAATCCTGGCAATGTTCCTAAATTGGAAAAAGGGCAACTTGATGACTGCCGATACCTGATGTCAAAGATTAAGACAATCATCAAGCACCACTCCCAGGTTATGCACCTGTTCAGAGGTGACAATCTGGGCCTCCCCCAGGACTAAACCAGAAGGGAGCCCAGTCCTCAACCCCTCTACCCTACATCCCGGGTCCACAACTAAAACCTCAGTCTTTCCTGGGTTCAACTTTAGATCACTGGAATTCATCCAATCTTGGATTTCTGCGAGGCAGCTGTTCAGTACTGAGATAGCACCAACCTGGTCAGGCACAAAAGACAGGTAGAGTTGGGTATCATAGGCATAGCAATGAAACCTCAGCTCATACCATCTTACAATGTCTCCGAGGGGTAGCATATATATTGTGAATAACATGAGGGACAGCACCGAACTTTGAAGTACCTCATAAGGCAGAGAGAAAGCCCCAGAGGAAAACAAATCCATGACCACTCTCTGTGTTCTCCCAGCGAAGAGAGATGAAAACCATCTGAGGACTGTACCCGACAGCACACAGATGAACCTCAGGCATTCAAGCAGAACCCCATGATCCACTGTATCAAAAGCTGATGACTTATCCAGGAGAACCAAGATAGAATGGTATTTCCAATCTCTCACCATCAGTAGATCATTGAGCACCCGAACCAGAGCAGTCTCAGTACTATGCCTCTTATGAAAATCTGATTGGAGAGATTTGTATAAATCATGGATGGTTAAATGGTTATCCAGTTGAGCAGCCACAACTTTCTCAATAACCTTCCCCACAAAAGGGAGGTTACAGATAGGCCTGCAGTTTGCTAGGTTCGCCGGGTCTAAAGCAGCTTTTTTCAGAAGGGGGATCACTACCCCCTCCTTCAGGGAGCTAGGGAACTCACTCATGTCTAGAGAGCACTGGACAATCTGAGCTAAGACCGGGCCGATGATCTCGCTACAACTCAAAATCAGGGAAGTAGGGCCCGGGTCTAAACTACAGCACATGGGACGCATCTCCTGGACAATCCTCAGAATGTCTAAGAAATCCAGCAGGTCAAAGGTACTCCAGGAAACTCTGGCTCTGTGACAGAGCACCGATCAACAGCAACCCCCTTAGAGTGAAGTTGGTGGCACTCCCTCCTGATGTCATCCACCTTATTCACAAAGAAGTGAGCGATCTTATCACAATCAGTTTGCGTAAAAACTTGACGGGGCTGCCGACAGGCTGGGTTGCACAACCTGTTTACTGTTCTGAAGAGGTGAGCTAGTCAGTTCCGTGTGACAGAAATTTCCCTGGACAGGAATTCTGCCTTCTTACAGGAGATTTCTGTTTGGTAGAGTTTATAATGCTCTAGCAAAATACGGTGGTCGGCATCAGCGGCAGTCTTCCTCCAATGACGCTCTAACCTATGCCCAATTTCTACAACTCTCTGAGCCACATCAAACCACGGGGCTCCAAGGTGATGCAGAAAGGGGTGAACTCAGATAGGAGCAATCAGATCGAGGGCTGAAGATATGGACACATTATAGGCCACAACCAACTGCTCGGGATCTGTGCAAGAGTCGTCCAACAATGAGAGGTCAATAACCAACATCAGGTCTTCAGGGACCACATCCCGCAAAGGGTGGTACCTGACCAACTCCACAGGGGCTGACCTACCTGGGGGGGTGCAAAATTGAACCCAACTGAGTAGTGATCAGACCAACTGACTGGTTCCACCACTAAATCAGAGGCCTTGATCTCCAGGAGGAAGATCAGGTCAAGAGAGTGACCTCCCTTGTGTGTAGCTCAGGAAACAACCTGTGTGAAGTCCAGAGATGCCATAACCTGGAGGAAATATTGACAAAAAAGTGAGGATTTGTCGTCGACCCAGGCATTGAAGTTGCCCAGAACCATCAATCTGGGCAACTCCAAAGCCATTTAGGTGGCGAAGTCTGCTATTTCCTGCAGGAATAGCTTCTCATCACCTGGTGGATGGTAAATGAGGGCGATCCTACACCCAACACCAGCTATCACGGTACACTCAAATAACCTGGCCTCCTCAATTGGTATACCTGTTAGGCCCAATTCGGTCTTGAAACAGACCGCAACCCCACCCCATGGTTCAATCGTAGGCGATGTACAACCGAGTACCTGGTAGGAACAGCAGCCTCTACAAAAGGGTCGCATTCCCATCCAACCAAGTCTCGGTAATGTAAACCAGATCTGCCCTAGCAACAAAGTCTGCAATAAGACCAGTCTTGTTGCAGACAGATCTGGCATTGCATAACAGCACCCGAGTTGGACAAGGTTGGCGAGCTGTCCCAACTACTTACCCTCCCAAATTGGAGGTGCCCTTGGGTATGGGAAACAGAACAGAATCACCACGTTCCAAGTGCATTTCACCCCGGGTGTCTTCTGTGCCTAACCACCCCTATGAGAGAGCCCCACTCACTCCGCTATCTGCAACTCCCCACCCACCCCTGAATCTCCCCCCACAAGCAATCCCCAGTGCCCGACAGCACTGATAGACAAAAGCAGGCGGGGGGAGAGGAGAAAGGGTGGAGGGCATGGAGAGCGGAGGCCAAATAGCACAGGACAGGAGGGGCAAGCAGGCACATTTCAACAACACTATTAAAATAATTGGAAAGCACAAAACTCCAAATTTCCCAAATCACAAGGTGATGCTGTAAACAGAACTAAAACTCCAAAAACATAAACAACTTAAATATCAATTCTTACCATAATAAATCAAATAGACTACCCCCCCCCAACTGTAAGATAATCTTCTAACCCTGAAAGAAAAGATAAAACTAAAAAATAAGACAATAACACAATCCCCCTCACGGGATAAAATAAAACATCAAAATATAAAATAAAAGTACTCCCTCTCCCACAGCCCTCTCACAGCCAAGGAGGGGGAAGAATAACAAAACAACCCCCTATCACAGGATATTCAAAACAAACAGTAACAAACATAAATTTCCCCCTGCCCTCCCACAGCTGAGGAAAGAAAAAATAATAACAAGGCTCACTAGTACTCTCACTACTAGGGAACCAAAACAATTAAAAAATCAAGGAAAAAGGCATCAAATACTAGGAGTAGCCATAATAATCCAAATAATCCAACATGAAATAAACCCAATGTCAAGTCCGATGGAGTAGAATAGATGTCTCCAACATACAAAAATATTCAGTCTCGATGAATATCCTATGAAGGGAATAAAAATCTCCAAAGAACCAAAAGTAAATACAGGCCAAACCAATGGAAAGCAGGGGCTCCCCCACCTCACCCCCAATCTGCCTTGTCAGGTTCAACTATACTCCCAAGGACCTACAGCCACAAATATCCCATGGTCATGCCAAAAGGACCAACCCAGAGATAAATTAGGAGCCCCCCCATTAATCCCTAGCTCCCCAGGGAAGAGCAAAGCAGCTTCCGCTCAGTCTCAGGTGACAACAAAATTACCCAGACACCAATATGGATGGGGGAACAAAGACCCACAACCAAACCACTATACTGGCCCTTCTTCTGGACTGGAAAAAAATATATAAAATTACAAGGAAGAAAAGGGGGCACTGATCAGCAAATCAGTCCCCCACTCACGGTATTCCAGACACAACGAGTAGTCCCATTCAGCCAGTTTCCAGTTTAAAGTCACCACAAGAGATCCCAAATCAGACTCTGCTTTGTCTAATAGAAACAAAATATATCTACTTGACCAAACAGTAACAGAAATTCATAGGACAAAAGCATAAAAAAGTCGATAGGATCCAAGGTCCAGGCTTCCACGAACTGGAAACGTCAAAACACACCAAAGGATAATCCAGGAACAACAGTTCGAGAGATTAATTTGTCTCAAGTCAGTGGTAACAGTCAAAGCATGCAAATCCCATTAGGTAAAAAAAAACTGCCCTCCAACTTTCAGCAGCAGACAAAAAGCATTCCCTTTTAATGGTGGAATAGCCGCTCCAGAGATACCGGCTAGCTCCCAGTCCCAGTCCTAATGCCAATGGGAAATCACCACGGTCCAGAAAAATGACCGGGTTTTGGCAAGCGACCAAGCACAGCTTCTCCACTTCTCCACTTCACTGCCCAAAAAAACACAGGGGAAATGCCACCAAGAACCAGAGACTTCAGCTACTGCAAGACTAGAGGATTTAAAAACTTAGTAAAAAACGAAAACATATAACACAGCTACGCCCGGTTTAATGTATAAGAAATTCAATTAGGGGGGTCACGTGATGCAAGCAAGCTAGAAGCAGCACTGTTTTCAAGCTCCCGCTCCTCTACCTCCTTAAAAGTCATTTTGCTCTAGTTTTAAATAATCTATCACAGTGTTTACTATCGGGCATCGAGTACCTGCACTCAGCATAGTTTGGTGTGCCTAGATGCATCGGACTCAGGGCAGTCGTCCCACAATGGAGGTCACAATGAAGCAGGCCCAGCTGAGACATACTCCACCCACGTCACCTGAAAAGCAGCAGCCAAAAAAATCCAGAGCGCAGGGAGAAAAGGGTGACCCCCCCTTTGAATCAACCGATTCCGCTCACAGAAGACAGGTTTCTGAAAGAGTTGGAACATTTTAAGGAGACCCTGAAGGATATAGCAGCGGATCTCAAATCCTTGAGTGGCGATATGTCGGAGCTATCGAGGCGGGTGGGAAACACCGAGGCCTGACTACACTCAGTGGAAACATGGAAGGATAAGCAGGACCCCAAGCTGATTTCACTGCAGAAACAAGTACAGAAGTTACAGTTGAAGACGGAGGATTTAGAAGGGTGCAGTAGGAGAAATAATATTTTAATCCTAGACCTACCAGAAAAAGAAGGCAATAATACAATTTCTTTTATTCAGAAGTTCTTAGAAAGGTTGGTGAGCCCATCACCACTGAATTCACCGTATCCAGTTGAGAGAGCCCATCGTTCCCTCCGCCCGAGACCTCAGCCAGGAGAGCCACCTAGACCTATCATATTGAAATTCCTTAGTTACATTGCGCGTCAGCATGTTTTGTCCAAGGTTAAGGAATTGAAAGCAGTAATGTGGGAAGGGTCTAAATTGCGCATCATACAAGACCTACCATATGAAGTCAGACAGAAACAGGCAGCTTTTCATCCAGTAGAAGCCAAGCTGGTGGCAGCAAGCATTCCATTCAGGATGTCATATCCAGCAAAGTTGCAAGTATCTCTGTCAGGCAGCTGGATCGCATATGAGTCACCGCTTCAGGCCAATACAGATCTTGCAAGCTAGCTACCAGAACTGTTTAAACCGGGATGAGCGTCAATATAAACAAAGTTGGACTTACTTAGTTGGACATGTATTAGTTTTGCTTTTTTTTTCTTTCTGATGGGTGGCGGTTCAGAGAAGCAGTTTGTTTTTAAAGCTGCTATCTAACTTTACATGTAATTTTAAGTTTCTTACCTATGGATGCGGATCCTGTGGGGTATAGGAGATGTAGGTTTCACTCCATGGTTTAACGTGGTTTTATTCCACCCTTTTCAGCATGTTTGATACCAGGGGAAGTAATGGGCTAATACTTAATTCAATGATAATCAGGAGGAACAATAGTACGTTGTTGTCTCTGCTTGGGGTTATAATTAAGACAGGGCGAGCAGAGTGCACCTTGCATTTAGTTCCCCCTTATGTTCGTCCCATGTTAGGCTCTATTTTTAATTTTTTCTGTCTTGGTAATCCTGTTGCATCGAGGTCTATTAGGAGTTTCTTTTAAGGGGATCCCTTTGGTTTAAGAAATAGTTATTATTGGGTAGGTAAGTTTAATATATTGTTAATGTTCTTTTTCCTTTTTCCAATGGCTTCATGATTTGAGGGCCATGGTGCGGCTATTATAATAGTTAATTTTGCCACTTCTGCTGCCCCTGTGCGATGTTTTCAGGGTAATTTTGCAATTTATCAGGGAATCTCTGGCTCTTTTTATTTAATTTATCATCATTGACATAATGTACAAATTGGGGAGTAATCGTTCTTTTGCGAGTAAATTAGTGTAAAGCTGATTATTTTCTTAACTCAGAGGGGGGAGTGGGTTGCTCGACTCAGTGTAGGCTCAGGTCGAGCTGCGCAGCGGGCTAGTTTTTTGGGGGGTCGGCCCCGTAATGCTCCCAATCTCTTTTGTTTTTACCTACTGGAACACAGCTTTTTGCTTTCAGCATTTTAGAATAGTTATTCTTTAACTTCCAGGGCCGGTTCTTAAGTATACAGGGGGTATTTGTAGGGGTCGTAATGGGCTGGTCTCACTGATTGGCTATGTTTGTATTTGGTTTATGTTTATGGATGTCTGTTGAGACTGTTGTATATAATTGTATTGTTCATAGGGTGAAGGGAATATCCTGAGACTTTATCAGGCCAAGGTTATACGGTGGTGGGATAATATGATGGGGGATGGGACTTTCCTTACCTTTTCTCTTTTTAGTATTATTTGTCAAATATCATTACTTTGCTATATTCCTGGACTATTTGAATTGCATTCATTTTTGGTCAAGCTACTCTGAGTACTGTTGTGGGAGGGTTGGGGGGCAGCGAGGTCATCAATCTCAAGCCAATCTGGTCTATGGCCATTGTTCTCAAGTAGTGTAAATGGTTAGTAGATTAATAAAACTGATGTCATGGAATGTCAGGGGTGCCCGTGAAAATACCAAGAGATATCAAATACTTAACCATTTAGCATTATTACACTCCGATATCTCTTTCATTCAAGAGACTCATCTTTTACCTAGTGAAGCCACCACGTTAAGGAGGCAAAATGTTGGGCAAATCTTTGCCTCAGGAAACTCGTCTGCTAGTGGGGGAGCGGCCATTTTAATCAATCAGGTCATATCTTTTCAAGCAGACCAGGTTATAGCAGACCCACAGGAGAGATACATATTGGTGGTTGGCTTATTGAGGTAAATCAGGGAGCTCCTGGGGAGTGTCTATGGTCCGGTGGGAGGGAACTCTGCCTTCTTTACAAATCTCACCAGTTTGATAACCACCCCTAATGCCGATACCAACAATACTAGGTGGCGACTGGAATCTGCCACCGACTCAGGCTCTAGATCACTTCAATGCCCCCAAGCGACCAACATCCACTCTACAGAGAGCCCTGCATAAATTTCTTGATTTTCTAAGTTTGTGTGATCCCTGGAGGTTACTGCATCCAGACTCATGTACCTACACCTGTTACTCTGCTGTCCACCAAACTTCATCGAGACTGGATTACATAATAATATGTCACTCACTTTTATCCGGTCTATTTAATGCAGGTATAGAGCCTGTTGTTCTATCCAACCATGTGCCGGTGTGGATCTCCATGGCTTTAGAACCTGAATATGTAAAAGATCCTTCTTGGAGATTAAATACCCAGGTTCTTTAAGATGACCATATAGTTTCCAGAATTTCTTCTCTTATTCAGTCCTTTTTAGAGCAAAATCTAAATTCCGTTCCCCGGATTGACCATGTCTGGTGTGCTTTGAAATGCTTCTTAAGAGGAGAATTCATCAGGTTGGTGTCTTCCCGCAAGCATAAAACAGAAGCACAAGCACTTTCCCTGTTGGCCCAGATTCGGATCTTGGAACAATCCCTATCCGCTTCATCTTCCCTTTCTCAAGTAAAAGTCCTCCTAAGGTTAAGGAATCAGTATGCCTCTATGGCACAGGAAAAAGCTGAATTGGCCATTATTCGGACTCAGGCGAAATATATTGAGCATGGTGAAAAAGCAGGCCATTTGTTAGCATTGCGCCTTCAGAAACTTGAGGCTTCCAGACATATTCCTGTGATCCAAGATGTTAATGGGGTAGTCAAAACCCATCCAAGGGATATTGTCATTGTTTTTGAGCAATTTTATTCTGCTCTGTATACAAAGAGACACACTTGTCCATCTATGGGAGACTTAATAACCTATATCACATCTACAGATATTCATTCCCTTAGAAAAGACCATCAAAATCTCTTGTCAGCAGATTTATCTCCACAAGAGGTAGAATTGGCAATTGCTTCTTTGTCCTCAGACAAAGCCCCAGGACTGAATGGTCTTCTTTCTAATTTCTAAAAAATGTTTCACAAGGAACTAGTCCCAATCCTTCTGCATTTTTATAACTGTCTATTGTCTGGTGATACTCTAGACCCCTCACTGCTAGAAGCAACTATCATTCTTTTACTCAAGCCGGATAAACCTCCCACTAATCCTGCCAGTTACAGACCCATATCATTGTTGAATTTTGATATCAAGATACTAGCAAAAATCTTGGCTAGTAGAATTGACAAAGTGTGGGCCTGTCTCCTCAGTTCTGATCAAGTTGGATTTGTATCAGGCAGCTCCGCATCGGATCACATCCGGAAATTGGCGCATATTTTTCGAGTAGCAGAGTCCCAACTCTCCCCAATGGCGCTGATATCACTAGATGCAGAAAAAGCATTCTATTGGGTAGACTAGGTGTTCCTTTGGGAAACACTGTAAACAATGGTGTTCCCTACTCGGTTCATTCAGTGGATTAAAGTGCTGTATAGCTCCCCGTCAGTAAGAATTAGGTGCAATGGGCTACTATCTTCCTCTTTTCCCCTTCACACAGGCACATGACAGGGCTGCCCACTTTCTCCCTTCCTATTTAATTTATATTTAGAACTGCTACTTAGGAACCTAAAAGCATCTCAACTAATAGAAGGTATCCAGATTAGTGGATTGAACCCCAAATTAACAGTTTATGCAGATGACATCCCGCTTCACCTATCCAATCCAGTCTCTTCCTTTAAGGCAGCCTTGGATATAATTCATAGTTTTGGACAATTCTCTAACTATAAACTAAATCTTAATAAAACAGAAATTTACCCATTAAATTGTGTTACACTTAGACATACTTTTTGCTCTTTTGGAGTGAAGTGGGCTCCCCATTATATCAAATACCTGGGAATCTACCTCACTACAGACCCAGTTCTCCTGAAGAAACTCAATCTCATGGATCTCTTGACTACTATACAACAAGATCGTTTGCACTGGAGATCTCTCCCTGTATCCCTTTGGGGTAGGATAAATATTATCAAAATGAATGTCCTTCCCAGAATGTTTTACCCCCTTAATATGTTAAATATTTGGCTCCCCTTAACCTTTTTTAAACAGATACATGCGGATATTTCTTCTTTTATCTGGCTTGATAAAACTGCCCAGAGAGCATATCACAGATTGTGTTTCCCTAGGGAACTGGGGGGACTTCACCTCCCAAATTTATTATCATATTACTGGGTGAGTCACCTCTATAAATGTGGTAAATGGCTCTCCTTACCAAGTGGACAACCATTGTCTGAGTACATACCTATCTGGTTGCAAGTGAAAGCTACTCGGCTTACTAATAATAGATTGGAGCCTGTGAATATAGTATACATCCTAGCGAAGGCTCTCCCATCCACCCTACTCAAATCCCCAATTGGAGTATCACTCAGAGTTCTTTCCCAATTAACCAACCACCACAAATTAAACCCAACCAAAGATTTTTCTCAGTCCATTTTCCTTAATCCAAATATCAAGATGGGGGAGCACTCATACCAGTGACCTGGTTGAAGATACTGGAAAGCTTTCAAATCTTGGATTTTTATTCCACCATCTCTATGCTTACTTCTCAAGAAATAATTTATCAATTTAGTCTCTCCACATGGACATATTTTAAGGTATATCAGTTACGACACATGTTAACCAACTTATTTGGACAAGAGTTACAGCCCTTCAGGTTTGAGGAACTCTTGCAACACATTTCAGGCCCAGCCCACCAACCCCATGGAATCTCTATAATATATAAAATCTTGCTCACCTTTCTGGACCCTCCCTCCCCAAAAGGTTCCATAGTGTGGGATAATCTGGTACCAGACATAGACCTTGATTGGCCCCTCCGTTGGAAGGATCTTTATACCTATATTTCTCAGGACAGGTATAGGCTGGTTCAATATAAAATCCTAAACAATATGTATTACACGCCAGTGAAGCTAGTGAAGATGTGCCATATCAGTACTTTACTATGTACCATATGAAACCTGGAAGTGGGTTCATTGTTACTTATTTTCTGGACATGTGTGAAAGTTGCCCCTTTGTGGATGCAAATCAAGGACAATTTGGATCCACTTTTAGGTTTGCAGGGGCTATTTACTCAGGAAGTCTGTGTTATTGGGGATTTCAGGAGAATCCAGGTTAAAGAAAGAAGATATCATATGGCTCTTATATCACTAGTGGTTAAGAAATTAGTTTTAAGGCATTGGAAGGATCAAGCAGTCATATCTATTCAGAGTGGCTGCACGAATTGTCCTTTTCGCTCAGAGCAGAATAGTTAATTGCTAGCGTTAAACATCAAGTTCTGGCTTATCACAAAAAGTGGGGGAAATTGCAAGCTTTAACTATAGGCTAGTTGAATCCTTTGTTTGTTTTTGTGTGCCTCCTGACAAACTCTTAGAGCCGTCTGATTTCAATTTGCAATTGGGACCAACTTACCATTAAAATAGGTTGCACATGTAGTAATCAATGTATAAACGTACCTCACTGGGGGAGGATATGTGCTGGGGGGGTATTTTAGGTAGGAGGTTTGTGGGAAGATTTTTTGTTGGGGGTAGTAGGGGGATAGTAATTTTTTGATTTATCCTGCTAGCATATTATTGTAAGCAGTTATAGTCCTGTTTTTTCTCTGGTTGTACTTTTTTTTGTTATGTGTGTGTATCTTTATAAAATGAATAAAGTACACTTGATTTAAAAAAAAAGAAATTCAATTAGACAAAGATAAAAACAAAAAACATGTAAAACAAAGGAGCTTTGAAACGGGGGCTACTCTAGCATGACCACCAACTTGGAATAAGTTAGATAGTGCATCAGTCAATCATAGTGTTCCTGTCACATTTAAAAAACAATTGTGTAAATATTTTAAAAGCACATCCATGTTATATATATATATATATATATATATATATATATATATATATATATATACATACACACATACAAAAGAAAAATGCATCCAAAACACTACAATGAGGGAAAAACATTTCTAAGGAATATTTTACTTCCAAGAAACAAGTTACACATGAGCACCTTATACAAATGTATTATTTGTTATTATTATCAAAATCTATTTGGCTTGTGAAAGCATGTGTAACCAAATTATTTTACCCAGGCACTTTATACTTAAAGCTTCCATTCTATACAATTCTAACTGCAGGGGATCAATATGCATAGCATCACACAAATCAATTCACACGTAAATAATATTACACATAGATGCCACTTTAAATAGTGAGTATTTACCATGTATTTCATCCTAAAGCAAATTTAACCAGGTACCTCAAATAAAGTATTCCCTCAGCATCTGTATTTTTGTAAGAAAAGCTGAAAGGTCAGTACTATCATTCAGGCCTGATGTTTGCATGCTCCCAATTGAAAAATCCAATAGCTGTGGTCATTGTATGTACTGTAAGCATGTCTGCACTTGCAAAACTTTTTCTCATCCCATAACAGGCAGAGAAATAAATATCAAAGATTTTTATTATATGTACTAGCACAGGTGTTGTATACCTATTATGATACAAGTGTGGGGCTTGCTACATTGGCAGAGCAACTTGCAATTTTAGAACAAAGAATATGTGAACATGTAAGAGCAGTATTGAAGGGAAATTAATCATATGCTATAGTGAAACATATGAAACAGAATCCTCAGATTAGCCACAACTTTGCCTTTGTGGGTATAGAATTAGTTGTAATTGGAGTGAGGGGTGGAGCCATAAGGAAACTCATTGGCCAAATGGAAAGCTATTGGATTTTTGAATTGGGAGCATGCAGACATCAGGCCTGAATGATAGTACTGACCTTTCAGCTTTTCTTAAAAAATATATATGCTGAGGGAATATTTTATTTGAGGTACCTGGTTAAATTTTCCTTAGGATGAAATACATGGTAAATACTCACTATTTAAAGTGGCATCCATGTGTAATATTATTTACGTGTGAACTGATTTGTGTGATGGTATGCATATTGATCCCCTGCAGTTAGAATTGTATAAAATGGAAGCTTTAAGTATAAAGTTCCTGGGTAAAATAATTTGGTTACACATGCTTTCACAAGCCAAATAGATTTTGATAATAATAAAAATAATACATTTGTATAAGGTGCTCATGTGTAACTTGTTTCTTGGAAGTAAAATATTCCTTAGAAATGTTTTTCCCTCATTGTAGTGTTTTGGGTGCATTTTCATAAACATATATATATATATTTATAATGAATGTGCCTTTAAAATAATTACACACTTGTTTTTAAATGTGAAGGGAACACTGTGACTGGCTGATGCAGTAATTAATGTATACTTGATCACTGTATATGTTGAGCACTTGAATTGGGCTTCCCAGATCACTCTGAGGAAACTTAGCAGCTTGCTAAGTGAAACATTTGTCTTTCTGTGGTAACCACTGCTTGGTTTGCTTGTGCCACTTGTACGTTTGTGTTACCATGAGTACTATTCATAAAGGACAGGCTTTAATTATCACATGCAGTGTCCTGGTGCTTATTTAGTCTGTGCAGTGGGTGCTTCATCTTTGTGTTTAGTTTTATTCTACTCATTATAGCACCACTGTTCTCCCCTGGTGCTGCCATTCCTGTTCCTTTTAGCCAAGAAAATTTCCAAAACAGCTTATGTAGGTATTGGGGGGGGGGGAAATAAGTTGTAACAACAATCAAATTCTTGTGTTTCCCAATTGTTAATTTAAGAGCAAGAAATTCACAGATGAGGTCTTCTGATAATATCTGCAGGTTAATGGCACTTAAATCAACCCTTATATAGAAACTAAATCCTCCACCTCGCTTAACAGACCTATCACATCTAAAATGTTGATAGCCAGGAATTTGTAAGTCTCTGTCCATGATTCGTGAAATTAACCATATTTCAGATAAGGAAATAATATCCAACCTATGTTAATTAATGCAGACAACAAACTGGTTAAATTTCAGAGTAATGCTTCTAATAATTACATGTGCCATCTGAATTCCACTTTGCATTGGTGAACTATGTGCTAAAAACCTGTAGTCACTGGTCTTGGATTAGGATGTACATTTCCTGAAATCATTTATAGGTAAAATGTAAGAAGCCTTACACCCAATTTAGACCAACAGCATTTCACTCTATAAATATTTAATCTAGAAACAATATGGTCATTGAAATTACTTCCATAGATTCCTGAAAAAGCGGATGCCAATTGTAACTTCATCAAAACTGTGTTAAAGTAAGCATCTTGCAGATTCAAAACATCTGAGGTAAGAAGACTACCCAAGCATCTTCAAAAGTAATTGCAAGAATAAAATAACCTGCAGAAAGCTGCTCTGCTAAATCATTTTGATTCCAAACCCTTCCGCAGATATATTTAATACTAATTAAAACAAGGCTAAACATTTTAAAATACAGACAAAACTAAAGTACTAATAATTTAAATAATATAAAAGCCAAAGTCCCTGGCAACAGCCACACCTAACTCAGTGGGCTCAGCAGACTCAGCAGATAGCGCTCTGCTGAGTGCTGCCACTCAGGGACTGGCTACAGATTTAAATGTCCTATGCCCACCCCTACACTGATGCTATTGGTGCAGTGATGTTCTGACCAGGAATGGTTGACAGCTCAGGGCTGGAGATTGTCTGTGTGACTGTTGTTACTTTCTGGGAGGAGATATTGACCATAAGTTGAATAACAGCTGTATCTCTTTGTAGGGAGTCTACCCCCCACCCCATAGCAGTGCACATAAAATCAGTTACCACAGTCAAATTGCCACTGAGCAGCACTGCTCAGGTACTGGCTGCAGATTTAAACGTCCTGTACCCACCTCCGCACTAATACTATTAGTGCAAGGATGCTCTGGCCGGGAATGATTGACAGCTCAGGGCTGGAAACTGTCTATTCAGCTTTTGTTACATCCAGGCAGCAGATATCAGCCATAAACTGAATAACAGTAGTGTCCACTTGTAGGAAGTCTGCCACTCACCCTCACAGTAGTGCACTTAAAATCAGCTGCCACAGTCAAATTGCAAGTGAACTAACTAAACTTACAACTAATCACTCATAAAAGTATCTAGAATGCCTTGTGAAGCTAGATTTCTATTTTTTGTTCGAAGTTTTTCAGATTTATATACTTTAAAATAGTGTTTTTGTTTTTTGTATTAAAGCAGTTATATGTGGTGGTGGGGGGGGACATTCTGTTTTAGCTAGCAATCAGGGTAGCCCTGTGAGCACCAGTCTAATTTGTTTTCCTCAATCTTTCTTCTTAATTATTTATTCTGGGGTCTGTGATGTATTATTTTATTTCTGTAGTACAGTGTTTTGTGTTTAAGTGAGTTATTTTTGGGCAGTCTGATGTTACTATATTGATTGTAGTTCTTTTGTTTAGTTATTGAAGTGTCAGTTTTACTTTAATACTTACAATAACTTGTTTAGAGTGACCCCTGTCTTACGTGTCTTGTTAATCCCCATTGTGTTGAAAGAAAAAACATTTAAAACATTTTTTTTTAAATTAAGTTTATTCAAAAATTCCAGATTAACATACAGGAGAACTATGATGCAAAAGTGAGCATTCTTCCAATCTAATTCACTAATGGGGAAGATATCTCTCCCATAATTTGGTACATTTTGGGAAAAGGGAAACAATACAAACATAGAAGCTGTTAAAAAAATAAATTAGCCACAGGCCTGCTCACCCCATTCTGTTTACAGTAAATATTATACTAGTTAAGTACGGCATAATCTACTACAAACATGGCAAGGGACTATTTTGTGGTGTTTTTCTGTAGCTACTGTTAGCTCAGTAAACTATTGTGTTGTGATTAAGATCATACTGCTGTTGTGAGGTGTTGCATTGTCTCTGCTGCTGGTGGTATTTAGTTTTATTGCAGTGTTTAAAAATCTAAATATCAAAATGACAGAAAAGAGATGCTTGAGTAAAGTTAGAGTTGCCAGCCAAGAGGCCAACAAGAGCATAAGTTCTATGAGTAAAAAGGGCATTGTACCTACAAAAATACTACTTCTGCAGCAGCTTCAACAGGGTTTGGCAGTAATACTGGAAAAGAGTAGCTGGTGTAGTTGGCAGAAGTGGCAGTGGTATTGTGGCCAAATGTTTCTCTGCTACATTTATAGCATCAATGCTGGTGGGTGCTGGGGGAGGCAGTGACAAGAGGATCAGTTCAAGAATTAGAAAAATGTCTGGCTTTGGAAATGTGGTCCAGGAGGTGATTGCTGTTGTGCCCATGACTGCTGGTGTTAGTGGCACTGAGCTTGATCTAGATGATGAGCTACCATTTCCTAATGAGAGTATTGAACTTGACTATGATTCACAGTGTGAGAAGTGAGATCTAACTGTTCAATGCAAGAATGATGAAAAGGAAAGAGAGGGTGGAGAAAGTGAGGACAGTTCTTAGGAGGAGCTTATCAGCCTAGGTGGGGATGGAGATGATGATTTGGACCCTCTATGGGAACATGAAAATTAAAAAGGTAGGGTCATACTGCTGAACCTGAGGCAAGGAGTTCCATCATGGAAACTACAGAAAGGAGGGCTTCAGAGAGAAATCAAACTTGTAAAAAAAAGAAGGGTAGCACATGGAAGAGAATGGTAACTAATACCAGAAGCCTGGCCAACAAAACCTCCGACCTCATGGCCACTATAGCAGAAGAAAGACTAGACTCAGTGACTGTGATGGAAACTTGGTTCAGAAGAAGCCATGGATTGGACATAGCCATTCATGGATTCAACATGTTCAGGAGGGACAGAAAGGGGAAAAAGGGAGGGGGATATCATTGTACATCTGGGAAGAAATTAAAACCACAGAAATCCAGGCATTGTGAATAATGGCTGAAATGGGGAATGGGGTCACCATTAGGTTAGGCATTATCTACATCCCTCTGTCACAGAGGGACGATGGGGACAAAGAACATAAGATGGCAAACAAGGGTGAGGCATTTATAGTAGGGGACTTTAACTTACCAGACATTAACTGGCATTCTCAGACAGCATCACCAACGAGAGGCAGGAAAATTGTAATGGCCCTTTAGGGGCAGAGCTGAAGCAACTTGTTGATTCACCAACCAGAAGTGGAGATATCTTGGACTTGATTCTCACCAACACAGTATTGATTGGGACAGGGTATTATCACTAGACTCAGTTGATACTACCTGAGAATCATTCAAGGATATCCTACTTGAAATAGAAATGAAATTTGAGCCACTGAAAAAGAAATATAACATTAAAGTCAAAATACCAAACTGGCTAACACCCAATGTCAGGAAACAGCTCAAAGGTAAACATAAAGCATTTACCAAATTTAGAAATAATAAAACAGTAGGTAACAAATTAGCCCATCTTAAACAACAAAAAATCCTCAAGAAGGAAATAAGACAGTCAAAAACATATTTTGAATTCCAAATTGCTCATTCTAAGGATAACAAACTTCTACACTCCTATATTAACTCCAATTGCAGGTATACTGATTGGAAAGTGGGACCAGTTATGGAAAACAACATAATTTTAGAAGATGATAAAATTGTTATGGACAGATTTAACATATACTTCTGTTCAGTGTATTCAACAAGGATTCAGAATGTAACTATAACCGATTCATCATCTGGAACTGAATTGAATATTAATACTAGGAAGGTTTATAATGAACTATTAAAAATTAACCCCTCTTCAAGCCCTAGCCCTGACAATATTAATGCCTCATTATTAAAACATGCAGCCTCATCTCTTGTGTATCTCCTATTGGTCATATTTAACATATCCTTAAAAAATAGTGTCTTGACTTGACTGGAGAAAAGCTATAGTTAAGCCAATATTTAAAAAAGACAGCAGAGGAAAAATTGAGAACTATAGACTGATAAGTCTCATGTCTCATTGTTGCAAGACAATGGAGCATATTATTAAAAACTACCTCGAGGCCTCCCTCGAACATTTAGACTTTAGAGACTTGAGTCAATTGGGTTTTAAAAAAGGAGTTCATGTCCAACTAATTTAATTTCATTTTATAATCAAATTAGTAAAAATCTGAGCAAGGGTGTGTCATCTGATGTAATCTTGCTTGACTTCTCAAAGGCATTTGATAAGGTCCAACACGGGAGATTCATTGTAAAACTCCTTGAATTTGGTTTTAATCGCACCATTATTAAATGGATCCAAGCTTGGCTCACAAATAAGACTCAATGTGTGCGTATTCATGATATTACTTCCTATGAAGGAGTTGTTGGAAGTGGTGTACCTCAAGTTTCAGTATTGGGACCCATCATATTTAATATATATGTCAGTGACATGAATAGAGACATTCAAAATCATATAATCAAATTCACTGATGATACTAAACTAGGCGGTGAGGTTGACACCGTAGGCAAACATCTTTCTATAGTTAATGATCTCGCCAAAATAGAAAACTGGGCAAATGTTAATGGTATGTCTCTGAATGTTGACAAATGCACAGTTATTCATTTTGGTGATAATAACCCAAACTACTCATATCTTAAATCAAAGTCTACTTAGAAGCTCTGTAAAGGAACAAAAATTGGGCATTACTATAAATAACAAATTGACACCTAGACAGCGAGACACTGTCTTGCTGTCTCAGAAAAGCCCAAAAATCTAGTGAACAGAATAAGGAAGTCTTTTACATGTAAAATGGAGCAGTTAATTTTCTCAATTTATAAAAGCTACATCCCTCCTATTCTGGATTATGAGTCCCAAGTCTGGTCCCCTACAACAGCACAAGATATGCAAATAATAGAGGGAGTGCAGAGATTGGTTAAAAGATTGATACCTAGTTTAAGGGAAAAAAACATATCAAGATTGACTTGCTTGTACCGGACTACACTCATTGCAAGTTTGTAGACAGAGGGGCAACATATTACTCTTTTTTAAAATACTACAATACCCAGAACTTATGGCCAAATGTGAAATTCATTTTAGGAATGAAAGGGAAAATCTTAGATCACATAATAAAAAGCTTATAGTTCCTAAAGCTACTCCTAATAAGAAATATTTTATACTGTACATACAATTATGGTTTGGAATTAGCTACCACAGAATGTAGTTGATATATCAGGCATTGACACCTTTAAAAACAAACTAGATGAACTTTATTACTCCAAACAAAGGATGGTTTAAATATACCACCATTTGTGGGGGACATTCTCCATGGGTCAGTTGGCTCCCTTATATCCTATTTACTTAGTAAACCTAGTAAACAGTGACAGGGTAGAAAGGGTCAAGGTAGGGTGCCATCATGGCAACAGTGACCATCATAAGGTCAGTTTCCAAATCAAGATAATTATGGATACCAGCCATTCCATGATCAGAGATTTGGACTTCAGAAAGGCAGATGTTTCTAAAATGAAAATCAGCCTAGCAGAGAAACTCAGGCACAGGGTGAGGGGAGGAGTGGAGGAAATGTGAGAGAACCTCAAGGGAGTTATCAATGAGGTAACTGAGCAGTGTGCCAGGAGGATCAGCAAGGCAAATAAGAGAAGGAAACCCCTCTGGTTCTCCAAGGAGATGGCTAATATAGTAAGGGAGAAAAGAAAGGCCTACAAGGCATATAAGGCATCAAACAATGATGAAAACAGGGAAACTTACATGGTTGAACAGAGGGAAGTGGGAAAAGTAATAAGCTAAAACTCACACCAAGCTAAGGATAACACACGGTGTTAGAGGGAGAGACAAAACCTTTTTAGGTACATAAGAGAAAGGAGAAAGACTAAAGAAGCAATAGTAAGGCTAGCAGTTTTGGGAGGGGGGCTAGTAGACAAGGACAGTGAGAAGGCAGAAGTCCTAAATAAATATTTCTGTTCCATGTTCACTAGAGAGAATGCAGGGAATGGCCCAAACCTGCAAAGCAGTTGCACCCAGGGACCAGGGCAGACTTGAGCCACTTCATGGAGGGACAAGTCTTGGAAGCCATAAATAAATTAAAGGTGGACATGGCCATGGGGCCAGATGAGATTCACCCAAGAGTTCTCAAGGAACTGGGGAGTATTATAGTAGCACTTCTGGTGGAGCGCTTCACCAAATCACTGGAAAGTGGGACAGTGCCTGAAGACTGGAAGAGGGTGACAGTGGTCCCACTGCACAAATCAGGGAGCAAGAAGGAAGCTGGAAATTACTGTCCAGTGAGCCTCAGTGGTAGTAAAACTGATGAAGACATTGCTCAAGCAAATAATAGTAGTACATCTGGAATCCAGCAGGCAACAGGACCCAAAACAGCATGATTTCATAGCTGTAAGGTTGTGCCAGACAAACCTGGTCAACTTTTTTGACTGGGTAATGAAGGCAGTGGACCAAGGGGGAGTGGTGGATGTGGTCTATCTGGACTTTAGTAAAGCTTTTGACTCAGTTCCACACAGAAGGCTGGTAAAGAAGCCTAACCACATTGGCGTAGGTAAGGAAGGGTTGGGTTGGGTGAGAAACTAGCTGAAGGGAAGAACACAAAAGGTGCAGGTAAATGGAGTGGTATTGACGGAGAGGGACATGACTAGAGGAGTGCCTCAGGGATTGGAGCTGGGGTCCCTACTCTTCAATGTGTTCATAGCTGACATCAGTAATAGATTAGAAGGGAAGGTGTGTATGTTTGCAGACGACACCAAGATCTGCAATAGAGTGGACACCCCAGAAGAAAAGAGCATGGAATCAGACTTGAGGAAACTCAAGGAGTGGTCAGACACCTGGCAGTTGAAGTTCAATGCCAAAAAGTGCAAGGTCATGCATTTAGGCAGGGGAAACTCCAAGGCATGACACTATCTGGAAAGGGAGCAGCTGGCATGCACTAACCAGGAGCGAGTTCTAGGAGTCATTATATCAGATGACAGTGGAGCAGTGTGCGAAAAGGCAGCACTTAAGGTCAGAGGTATGTTAGGCTGCATAGGGAGGAGAATCACGAGTCACAGAAGGGAGGTGGTGTTGCCACTTTATAGGGCCCTGGTGCACTACCTCTTGGAGTACTGCATACAGTCCTGGAGGACACACCTTAGGAAAGACATCAATAGGATTGAGACGGTGCAGAGGACAGCCACAAAAATAATTCCGGGTCTTCATCAAATGGCGTATGAGGATAGGTTGAGGGAGCTCAACATGTACTTCTGGAGCAGAGGAGGGAGACGGGAAACTTGATTCAAATATATCAAGGGTATAAATAAGGTAGGGGTACAGGATATCCTTCAGGAGAAGAAAAGCATCAGTGCTAGAGGACACAATGAGGCACAAGGTTGGGTGATTCAAGAGCAATGTTCTGAAGTTCTTTTTCACTGACAGGGTGATTGACCCATAGAATTGACTGCCCCGGGAAATGGTGGAGGCCAACATGGTAAATGCATCAACAATGCCTGGGCAAGGCACACAGGTATCATTTCACAGAAAGGATGGGGGGGGGGTTAATTACCCATATCGGGAAGACTAGAAGGATCTTCTAGTCCTCTTCTGATGTCAATTTCTATATTTCTTTGTAACTTGTTCCTGCTAGGACTGTTGAGCCAGTAACACAGCATGAATCACCTACTGTCAATGTGCAGAAATCATCCTCCAAAACATCCATTGTCACCCCTCCACTGTCCCAGTACCACCACCAGGTAAAATCAATGCTGCACAATCCATAGTTTGGGATATTTACACACTGGACCCAGCTGACGAAACAGTGGCTGTCTGCAAGTGGTGTCAAGTATGAGTAGCCATGGAAAAAATGGGAGCCACCAAGGTACTGATGGCCAACACACACACACACACACACACACACACACACACACACACACACACACACACACACACACACCTCATGTCCAGGCACCTGTTATACTGGACTCAGCACCATAGGGAAGCTAGTACACGGGGTCCCTCTCTGGTATCATCTTCATTTGGCATGGTATCCCAAAATGGCACAGAAACAGTTCCAGTGGAACCAGAGTCGACTGTGGAGGACTACAAAAGAGATAAGGAGGGATCTGTGGGATTGCCTAGTAGTGGCCATAGTAGCAAAGGTGAGCTTAGTACTAGCAGCCAGAGGCACCAACACACATCAACCCCAGTCCATAAAAGACCAAAAATCATTACTTTCATTTGAGCAGCATCTGTGCCCCCTGAGACAAATGCTACCCCACCAGCCATGTCACCATACAGAGTCCAGCTATTTAGTATCTCAACACACTGAAAGGTGTGGCTTACACTGCATACCATATTTGAGTGTCACACGAAATACCCAACCAATCAGACTATTGCATGGGAACTGAATGCAGCAACCACTGAAATGCTGCAATTGATCCATCATTCTCTTTGGTGAAGAATGTCAGATTCAGATGGTTGATGGCACATGCCTGTCCCGAATGGCAGATTCCATCCCAAATCAGCTTCTCCACCTCTGCCATTCCTGAGCTTTATGAGACTGTGTAACACATGGTAAGACATGCCTTGCTGCATTCAGTAGTCCCATGCATACATCTTAATACTGTAAACACCCCATCCCCACATCTAGGGGTATGCCTGATGGTAATAGCTGGGAGGGGACACACAACAGCAGAAGCACACACAAGCCATTTGAAATAGTTCTTACTAGGATCTTGCTGCATTGAACAATGTCCTTCTGAAACCAGTGAAGTGCCATGCTGGGTGTTGGGTTGTAATTTAACTTCCAGGTTTAAAAACTTCAGAACATTCAAATAACTGAAGGCCCACATAGGAATAAGGCTAGAACGGGGGATCCCATTTTAATTAATAAACCTGGTGAGTTCACAACTATTTACAGACTTGATTCCTCCAGACCTGGGAGTCCACAATGGAGTTAATAGAGGTGGTTCATCGTGATTGAGCTGACTCTCCACCAAATATAGTTATTCCTTGGGCCGGGTGGCCACAACTAGGATTATGGGCAGCAGCACTAAACTCCGAGGGACTGGGTGACCCCTAAATACTAGGAAGCAGCATCTCTTCCTCACACTAACTCAAACCACTCCCTCACTTAAAGGGCTAGTGGAGTCAAAAGAGGCAGACAGGAAAATAATACAAATTTTTAGTACTCATTTGTAACTTTATTTCTGAAGTTTTTTTCTTTTTCCTTTTGCTCATCAAAAAGTCTTCTATGTGATAATATGCTGGATGCATGGAACAGCTCTTTGCCTGACAGCTGACATATCTAACTCTACTGCCAATCACTACATCATCAGCATTATGATCTTACTGACAGTGACATCACAGGTGAATGACCTGGCAGTCACTCACTTGCTGTTCCTAAGTAGCAGTGATGTCACAGTTAGTGAGGTCACAGTGCTGATGATATAGTGTGGGGTAGTAGAGCAAGATATGTCAGCTGTCAGCTTAAGAGCTGTTCAACACATCACACCTATTAATATCAGGTAAACAATATTTTAATTGAACAAAGGGGAAAGAAAAAGTACTTCAGATACAAAGGTAATGTTGGCTGCTTTTAAAATCTAATATTAGTTTTAGGCAGTACACTAGCTCTTTAAGAGGAAAAGCAGGCTCCTATTCCATCATGAATGTGCAAGGTGGCAGGCTGGGGAAACCCTCACATACTGGGCTCTGACCCACACTCACCCCCCTTGACTCTCTCTCTCTCCCCCTCCTGATGCAAATGGGTGACTCTCTCCCAACACACTTGGGCAGTCCTCCCCATACTGGATGCATCCAAGCTGGACATCCTGACTTAGTCTGCTGGCTTTTCCTCCATGAACCACTGGCCTATCTGCACTTACCCTCCACAATGGTAATCTCTGGATCGGTGGTTTTGACCCTGGCAGAGTACCACCAACACTCACCAGCCATCATCTTTAGGAACATACAAATTTGCCAGCAGAAATAGGCCACATGGTCTATCAAGTCTGCTCAAATGTGCAGCTAGCACTCTTACCTTGCAGCTGTCCCACCCTTTCCTCCCTCTCTCACCATTACCCCCTCTCACCCTGTCTCATCCCCTTTTAAAACTGCCCACTGTCTTACAGGATACCACCTCCTCAGGCAGAGTGTTCCACTTAGCTATAACTCTCTCAATGAAAAAGTGCCATTTCATTCCTATATCTTCCCCTCCAATCTTAGACCATGCCCTTTCATGTCCCTCTCCCTCCTCAACTTAAATACCCCTTCTGTATCTGTCTTGTTTATTCCCTTTAAATCCCTAAAGGTCTCAATCATATCCCCCCAGTCCCTCCTCTCCTCCAGGAAGTACATATTTAACTCACTCAGCCTTTCCTCATAGGGCTTGTCCTGCAATCCTTGGATCATCTTTGTTGCTCTGCACTGTACTTTTCCAGTAATCCAATATCCTTCTTCAAATATGTGCACTATCACAAACTCACTCCGCAGGTCAGGCCCTCTTCTCCCACAGTGTCAAAACTCGAAGTGCATTATGTGAACAGGAGACAGGGTAATCCTCCTGTCTGTTTTAGATCTGAAAACACCTGCTAATCTTGAGTCCTGAGGTAAGATATGAACCCCTTTTTGCTAGCACACCCAATTAACAGGTCAGATATCGCACCCTCTTTGGGGAAATGCAATGCAATACTTCAACCAGTGGGAACCCACCCTGGCTCACAGTTCTACCCTCTTGACTCAATTCGAGACCTAGGTAATTTCTTAACTTAGCAAGATAGTAACACACTTCTAAGCCCTTAACAGTTGTCAGAATCATCCAGTATTGTCTCAGCATTCACATGCAAAAGAAACGACTCAAGCAGGATTAAGGAACTCAAACTGTTTACTAAAATAAAAAAACTGTAAATACATACAAAATATAGAACATATAACGTAAATACTTACAGCCAAAAGAAAAGGAGATTTCAGAAACAAAAACACCTGTAACTGAATTTCTAGTCCTAACCCAGTTTCAGTTTGATGTTACCTATTTTGACAGAAGGGACTTTTTAGTTCAGAACACACTGTGTGTGCTCCCTTAGGAGTCCAGAGATAGATGTGTCCACTCCTTTCAGCCTGAGTGAGAATAAGCCAGAAATGCCCTTCCCATCCTGTGAGGTCACAGCTCATGAAGTCATTGTTAGTCATGTAATTAATTTGTAACCTGGCCAAGTATATCCAAAAGGGTGTCACTTTACTGCTTGTTGGAAATCTGCAGAGATAGCAAAATTAATTTATACAGTCTCTTTCCTCCTCAGAACATTCCCTTTGATGTTCAGAAACACATCCTCTGGTAACCCGGGTTCACTGTCCGAGCCCAGGTGTCAGGAACCGAGCAGGGGAGGGGTTCCATATGCGTCCATTAGACGCCTCCCTCCCGGGGCAGTGAGCTCAGCCTGGAGACCTGCAGGCGTATTGGTGAGTGTGCTTGGGGAGACATGATGCCTCAATACACCCCCAGCACACTCTTGCCCCAGGATCCCCTGTGCTCTTGCATGGCCGAGAACTGTAGTGAGTGAGGCACAAGAACAAGGAAAATGCCTCCGGACCAAGGCCTAGATGACGAACACTCTAGGCCTCTACCACCCAAAGCCCCAGAACCAGCCCAGATCCAGCCCCATGGCACCTGAGAAGCTGTGTTGTGCCACAAGGCCATTTCCTCCCAGAGGAGAGGGACCTACACATACAGGGATATACTGGGGTCACTCTCAGGTAGGCCACTATAGGGAGCTGGTGGATGGTGGTACGATGTCAGACGGTGGTAGAAGGCACTGGCACTCTGAAGGGGGGGCAGCAGGGAAGAGCAAAAAAAAAAGAAACACATCCTGACAAAGAGTTCTCCTGTAGTGGTTAGAGATGTAACAGATAGCTGTTAGAATGTGTCTCTTCCTAGACTGTCATAAAAGATGCAGCCTTCTATGGCTTCCGGGACTTCAAAGTAATTGAAGTTTTACAATGTGTTATATAACAGCTAACGCAGGCATGAAAGGAGATGTCAAAAGGAAGCCTCTTAATTAATTAATTCACTGGGTCAGTGTTACATAGCCAATTGTTTTCAGCAAGCCAGGACCTTTGGGGGTCAAAAAATCAGGCCCCTTTAAAAGCTGATAGCTGCCATTTCCCTAAACTGACATTCAAATAAACATATATTTATATCACAAATATGATACAATATAATGACAAGTAGATAGGCAGAGCATCACAGTCCTCCCTCCCTTCCTCCTAGACTGAATTTGGGGAAATCTATTTCTAGGCATGGGATGAGTTCCCCAAAGTCAGTTCATTGCTCAAACTGATGTGCTAGCCCATCTGCATTTTCGTTTGCTGCCCCTGCTCTGTGTGAGACAGTCATGTTGTAACCCTGCAAGGCAAGGCTCCACCTTAACAGCCTACCATTTGTTTTACCCATTTGTGCCAGCCAAACCAGGGGGTTGTGATCTGTCTATACCTCAAAATGCCACCCGTATAGGTATGGCTCTAACGTCTTTAGTGCCCACACCATGGCAAGACATTCTTTTTCTACTGTGGAGTAAGTCTGCTCCCTGGGAAGTAACTTCTTAGTGAGGTACACTATTGGGTGATCTTTCCCTTGGTTAGATGTTTGACTAAGCACTGGCCCAATACCCATATCTGAGGCATCAGTCTGGACTACAAAGGGTTTACTATAGTCTGGACTGCCTAATATAGGAGCACTGTACAATGCCTCCTTTAGCCATGTAAAGGTCTGCTCACAGGCTGATTCCCAGTTAATCCTTTTTGGCATCCTTTTCTTTAACAGGCCAGATAGGGGCGTGGTCAGGGCATTGTAGTTTGGTACAAATGTTCTATGGTACCCTACGGCCCCTAGAAAACTCTGAACCTGTTTCTGTGTTTCAGGTCTGGGCCATGCCTTGATTGCCTTAATTTTTGCTTGGTTAGGGCAGAGCTGTCCCAGCCTACTATGTGCCCGAGTTATGCTACCTCAGCCATGGCCACCTGGCACTTTTGCTTTTACAGTGAGCCTAGCCCTCTGTATCCTGCCCAGCACTTCCCTAAGGTGGGACAGGTGTTCCTCCCAGCTGGTACTGAAGATGGTAATGTCATCCAGGAACACCACGGTGTACTCCTCAGCACCATTTAACACCTGGTTCACCAACCTTTGGAAGGTGGCAGGGTCGTTCTTCATTCCAAAAGGCATTACTTTAAACTCAAATAACCCTATCAGGGTGATGAAGGCTAACCTCTCCCTACCTCTGGCAGTTAACTCTACCTGCCAATGCTCTTTTGTCAGGTCAATAGCGGTAAGCTATGTCACCCCTCCTAACGTGTCCAGGATTTCGTCTGTCCATGGCATTGGGTGGGCATCTGACTTTGTGACTGTGTTGAGTCCATGACAGTCCACACAAAAGTGAGTAGAACCATCTGGCTTGGGAACAAGGACTATGGATGTGGCCAAGGGGCTGTGGGATTTCAGGATTACCCCTAAATCTAGCATTTCCTCCACCTCCCTCCTAATGTTCTTTTGGACAGCCTCCGACACCCGATATGCGATTCTCCAAATGGGCACTTGCGTCCCTGTCTCCACATTGTGCGTTGCTAAGGAGGTTAGTCCAGGCTTGGTGCTAAACAATGGGCAAAGTCTACTAAAAACTCCCTTACTTCTTGTATCTGGTCAGGAGTCAACTGGGGTGACATTTTAATTGCCTCCATAGAGGACTCCCACTTGCTTTCTTCCAGCAAGTCCAGATGGGGGTCTCCTTCATCCATCCCTTCCCCAGAACTACACACTGCAAAGACCATATCAGCCCTATTTGCATATGACTTCATCATGTTGACATGGTACATTCTTTGTGCATGTCTCCTGTCAGGTAGTTCTATAATGTAGCTTACATCATTCACCTGTCTGATTACCTTGTACGGTCCTGCCCACTCGTCCTGCAGTTTATTTTTCCATACCAGGATGAGGACCATGACCTTCTGACCCACAGTGTACAAGCGAGCTCTGGCTCTTCGGTCATACCACACTTGTTGTTTTTGTTGGGCAGCTCTCAGGTTGATCTGGGCTCCTTCAGCTTTTCCCTAAACTTAAGGACATAATCAGCTATAGGAGTTCCCTGGGTGGCATGCTTGCCTTCCCGGTCCTCCCAGATCAAGTCTAGGGGCCCATGTACCCTGTGTCCATATAAGGGCTGGAAGGGGAAAAACCCTGTCAACTGTTGGGGACCTCCCTGTATGCAAACAACAGGTGGGGAAGGTATTTCTCCCAGTCCCTCCCATGCTGCTCAGCAAATGCTTGGAGCATCGATATAAGAGTACCATTGAATCTTTTCACAAGTCCATTGGCTTGCGGGTGATACGGTGTCATGCATCTCTGCACCACCCCACACTTCTCCAACAAACATTTCATCAGGTCTGACATGAAGGAAGCCCCTCAATCAGTGATAACCTCCTGTGGAAATCCAACATGGGAGAATATCCCTAGCAAGGCATCTACCACTTTGTCTGTCCTCAGTGAGCATAGGGCGACTGCCTCTGGGTACCGGGTGGTATAATTCACTCTGGTTAGGATAAACCTCTTCCTGGAACAGCTGGGGGTATTCAAGGGCCCACAATATCCACTTCTATCCTCTGGAATGGTTCCTCCACTATGCACAAGGGAATTAGGGTGGCTTGAGTTTTCTTACCCACCTTCCCTATTTCTTGGCACCGGTGACAAGGCCTGCAGTACTTCTTCACCTGCTGGGTGAAGTTGGGGCAATAGAAATTCTGGGCTAATCGCTGCATAGTACATGCGATTCCCAGAGGACCAGATATGGGAATATCATGAGCAATCTTGAGCAACTGCTCACGGTACCCCTGGGGAACAACAAGCTGCCTGCCCATTACCCCTCCCTCTGTCTTTACATCCTGCATATACAGCAGTCCATTGTCACAATAAACTTTATGTTTCCCATCACCTCCCAGTGTTCCATCACAGTTTGCCCAAGCTCTCAGCTTCTCTAAACTACTGTCATTTTTCTGAGCAGCAGCAAAATCTTTACACATTCCCAAGGCATGGGACAGGTCCCCTCCAGTTTCTATACTATGGTCCCTAGCTCTATCATCAGGGCATTCAGTGTCACTGTCATCCCTAACCCTCTGACTACCTGGGGAATTTCTACCCCCCCTTTCATTATTCTCCATATCAGGAGATACAGGTTAGGGAACCAGTCTCTCAGTGTTTTCCACAGGGGCTTCTATGAGGTCCAGGGGACTACAATTTACCTTTGTTGCTTGACAGTGGGTAACTGCACAAACCAACTCCTGTTGGAGATTGTTCCCGATAATTACATCTACTGTAAGGCAAGAATCTCTGTTACTGCAACCTTTTTCACTGTCTCTGCTGTCTCATTCCAGTCCAGGAGAACACTAGCAAATGGCAGCATCTTCTCTCCAGTGAATCCTTGTATATTCACAAATTAATTGGACATAAGCTATTCAGGCTCTACCAAATCCCCCTTTTCCAAAGTCAGGAATGCCCCCATGTCCCTTAATCCATGGGTCTGTACCCCATTCACAGTAACTGGGTGTATGTGCTCTCTCATGTTTACTGGCATGCTTTCAGGGATACACAAGCAACCCACTTCTTTCCTAGCACAATTTTGTTCACTGTCTGCCCTTTTTGAACACTGTCTGGCAAGATGCCTAGGTAGTCTGCAAACCCAACATTCATTTCTTTTATTAGGAAAATCTTTTCTTTGTAACCTAGGGCTGCCTGCTTTTGGTGGAGGCAGGGAGGGTTTTAGCTACTCTGAAGATTAGCTTTTCCCTTTCTGTGCTGCCACATCTGCCCCATTCCCTCTCAGAGGAGGTCTGCTCCTGGCATAGTGGTCCAAGAGTTTAGCAGACTACTGCACTGTTTTTGGATCTTGGTCCTCTAGCCAGGTTTTCAGCTCTGCTGGGCATGCCCCAAAAAACTGCTCCAACAGTACAACATTTTCAATTTTCTCTACAGAATCTGCATCAATCCCTTCACACCAACATTTTAAAAATGTACATTGTTAAGTGTCTAGCTCCTCTTAGCTCATGCCAGGGCTTCTCCTGAGCTTACGAAATTTAACTCTGTATGCCTCTGCTGTTAAATCATATTTCTTTAACAAGGCAGCTTTTAGTTTGCCATAATCATTACTGTCCTGATTGTCCATTTGACCCAATGCATCACAAGCTTTCCAAATAAGCAGCTGGGATAGCTGGAAGCTCCAGGACTCTCTGGAAATTTTTACCTGAATACACACTTTTTCAAAGGAATTTAAAAATGCATCCATATCTCCCCCCCCTTTAAATTCAGCTATTAATTTAGAATTTAATTTGTAACCCAGTCCTGGAGTCCCAGATTCACCCAGGCCACTTACCTGCTGTGGCACTGGTGTTTGGAGTCATAGCTTCTCCAGTCCAAATTTCCTCTGGCGCTCATGCACTTCTCACTCTGCCTCTCTCTGCCGTTGGTTTTCTTTATCCGTGGCCTCTCTTTGAAGCTGCTCTTGTTTCTCCTGTCTCTCAATCTCTCTCTGGAACCCCTTTTACTCAAACTCCAGCTCAATTCTCCGTAACTCTATCTGCAGCCTGATCCCTTCTGGCTCCAGAATGTTGGTGAACTTCCCCTACTTCTGTGGCTGTTGGCTTGCACTGGTCCTGCTGTTCTCCTCCATGGGTCTGGACACTGCGTTGAACCCTGGCCTCTCCATGCCCAAGGTTCAGTCCTTTCCAGTCACAGACTGTGACTTGAGGTCTTGTGCTCCGGCTCCCACAAGACCCTCCACAAAGTTCTGCTTGGTTCGCCCCTTGGAATGGACTCCTCTCTCTTGGCACAACTGCCTCAGGTAGTCTGCAGTGTACTCGCTGTAGCTGGAAGCCATCTTCTTCCCTAAGCTACAACTACACTAGCTTACACCCAAAAAATATACAACAGGTAAGGAACTTAGACTGTAAGCACAATGATACAGTTCTTTACTTTTTGAATCACTGCCTTATTTTGTGTGTGAGCTGTTATAGTTATCAATCTGACACACTGGACTGTTAATGCTCGTGTTACCAAATACTTTTAAATCACACTGCTGCCAACCAGATCTGTCATAACTGCATTCCACAGGTGAGGCCCTCTGCTCCCACACTGCCAAACCTTGAAGTGCAATATGTGAACAGGAGACAAACAGGGTAACCCTCCTGACTGTTTTGGGTCTGAAAACACCTACTAGTCTCGAGTCTTGAGGTAAGATATGAACCCGTTTTCGCTAGCACACCTGGTTATCAGGATCAGATATTGCATCCTCTTCAGGGAAATGCAGTGCAATACTTCACCCAGTGGGTACCCAGCCTGATTCACAGTTCTACCATGTTGACTCAATTTGAAACCTAGGTAATTTCTTAACTTATCAAGATAGTAACACACTTTTAAGCCCTTAACAGTTGTCAGAACTATTCAATACTGTCTCAGCATTCACATACAAATGAAAAGACTCAAGCAGGATTAAGGAAATCAAATTGTTTACTAAAATTAAAAAAAATATAAATACAGGCAAAACATAGAACAAATAACATAAATACTTACAGTCAAAAGAAAAGGGGAGTTCAGAAACAAAAACACCTGTATCTGAATTTCAAGTCTTAACTCAGTTTCAGTTTATTACCTATTTTGACAGAAGGGCCTTTTTAGTTCAGAACACACTGTGTGAGTTCCCTCAGGAGTTAAGAAATAGGTGTGACCACTCCTTTCAGCCTGAGTGAGAATAAGCCAGAAATGTCTTTCCCATCCTATGAGGTCACAGCTCATGAGGTCACTGTTAGTCCTGTAATTAATTTGTAACCTGACCAAGTATAACCAAAAGGGTGTCATTTTACTGCCTGTTGGAAATCTGCAGAGATAACAAAATTAATTTATACAGTCTCTTTCCTCCTCAGAGCATTCCCTTTGATGTCCAGAAACACATCCTGAAAAAACAGTTCTCTTCAAGTGGTGAGAGATGTAACAGATAGCTATCATAATTTGTTGCTTCCTAGGTTGTCGTAAAAGATGCGGCCTTCAATGGCTTCTGGGACTTCAAAGTAATTAAAGTTTTACAATGTGTTATGTAGCAGCTAACACAAGCATGACAGGAGATGTCAAAAGGAAGCCTCTTAATTCATTCACTAGGCCAGTGTTACATAGCCAATTGTTTTCAGCAAGCCAGGACCTTTGGGGTCAAAAGGTCAGACCCCTTTCAAAGCTGCTGGCTGCCATTTTCCTAAGCAGACATTCAAATAAACATATATTTATATCACAAATATGATACAATATAATAACAAGTAGATAGGCAGAGTGTCAGAGGCACCAGTACTGCATGCAGCACTCCAGGTGTGGCTTGAGTAGTGATCTGTACAAAGGCAGGATCACCTCTCTACACCTAGAGAAGATCCCTCTCACAATGCACTCTGGCAGCCTATTGGCTTTAGCTGCTGTCTTCCTGCACTGTACTGAGTTGTTCATATTCCCTGTTATAACCACCCCTAGATCCTTTTCCTCCTTGGTGGTTCCTAGCTGAACTCCTCCCAAATGGTAGTTCCTCCCTGGGATCCTTGCTTCGAACTGCAGTACCTTGCACTTTTTAGCACTGAACCCCAAATGCCAGGTTTCTGACCACTCCTCCAGCTTAGTCAGGTTGTATTATAGCCCCTGCCATCCAACTATGTTGCCCACTACCACCCACATCTTGGTATCATCAGTGAACAGACTGATCTTATTCTTGATGTCATGTAAGATGTCTGCAATGAATATCCTAAAAGCACTGGGCCTAGTACTGAGCCCTGTGGTATCCCGCTCATCACAGCCTTTGGAGATGAGAGTTCCCCCACCCTCTGCTGCCTTCCCTGTAGCCAGTTCTTAAATGAGGTCACCATCTTTGTCTCTGCCCTCATGTACATCAACTTTCCCCCCAACCTGCCATGAGGCACCAAATCAAAGACCTTGCCGAACTCCAAATACAGGACATCCACTGCATGGTCTTTTGTCTAGTTCCCTTGTTACCCAGTCATAATATTCAACTAGATTTGTCTGGCAGGATCTTTCTGAGAAAAACCCATGTTGCTGACCATCTTGGAGTCCACTGATTTTCAGAAAAGTCACCAGCCTCTCTTTCAGGATTGTCTCCATTAGTTTCCCCACAATGGATTTGAGGCTTACTGGTCTGTAATTGACTGGTTCATCATTTGGGCCACTTGTGGAGGGGCACCACGTGAGCCATCCTCCAGTCTTGTGGTATGCATCCTGTGTCCAGGGAGGTATCAAATAGGTCTGCCAGCAGCCCCACCAGTACCTCCGCAAGTTCTTTCAGCACCCTGGGGTGTATGCCGTCTGGTCCTGGTGCCTTATCCACCCTCAGTGCCTTTAGACCTTCCAATATTCTTCCCTCTGTGATTTCCACATCTGTCACCACCTACCCCCTTGCCCACCTTCCCCATCCTCTGAGGTACAGTAGTTGCCTGCCCTTCTCCTTCATAAATACAGAAGTACTCATTAAGTGTTTCTGCCTGCTCTGACCCTTTTTCCACCCACCCCCATCCTTTCTAATCCTCACTATCTGGTCATTGCAGCTCCTTCTCTCCCAGATGTATCTGAAGATGTTCTTTTCCCTGTCATTGATGTCCTGTGCCAGCTTTATCTCTCTAGAAGCCTTGGCTGCTTTGACTGTACTCGCTACCTCTTTGGACCTCTTCTTATACTCTTCTCTGTCCTCCCCCCCTCCCGGATTTCCTGAATCTCCTGAATGCAGCCTTTTTTGCCCTCACCTTTTCCAAGACCTCTCAACTCAACCAGCTTGGCTTCTCAGCCCTTCTCTTCTTGCTCTGTGTTTTCATAGAGGTCCCAGTAGCCTCCACAATCCCCAGCTTAATTATTTCCCATTTCTGGCTTACATCCAAGCATGGATGAATTCTGGCCAGATGACTCTCCAAAATTCCCCCCATCCTTCCAAAGTCAGCTTTTCTGAAGTTAACCACCTTGGTTCCTATTCCTACAGCTTCCTTACCCATGTTGAGAGTGAACTACACCGAGCGGTGGTCACTCCCCACCAGAAGTTCCTCTACCCCCAGCTCTCTTATAGCCTCTCTGTTAGACAGTACTAGATCCAGAGTTTTCCCAAACTAGCCAGTTTGTTAAACACCTGTGTCAGGAAGCTGTCCTGGAAAACTTCCAGGAGGACCTGCTACCTTGCACTCGAGGTAGCTGGGGTACTCCAATCCACTCCTCACAGATTGAAGTCCCCCACTATCAGGGTGTTACCCTTCCCACAGACCCTCCTAATCTGTTCTGCAATTTCTCTGTCCAAGTCCTCCACCTGAGCCAGTGACCTGTGCATCACTCCCATCCTAAGTGTCCTATTTTTTGAATCATGGAGTTGCATCCATAATGCCTCTGTTCTAACCTCCTCTCTTGCACACCTTATCCTCTCCCTCACATAAATCACCACCCTTCCCTCTTTCCCTTTGCCCCTATCCATTCTGTAAATCCTATACCCTGGGATCATCAGGTCCCAGTCTTCATATTGGGTGTCCCATGTTTTGGTGATGGCAGCTATGTCCACCACCCTCACTGCCAAGAAAGCCTGTAACTTAGTGAATTTGCTACCCAGGCTTCTTGCATTAGGGGAGACAACCCTCCAAGTTTTTCCCTTCCCTTCTTGTTTCCCACCATTCATAACCCCCCCACCCATTTGACCTTTCCCTGGTTCCAACCCTGTTTGTATGGGGTTAAGCTTATTCGGTTCCCTTTTCTGGAGACCCTGCATACCTGCTGCCCTCTCACCTCATCTCACACCTAGTTTAAATCCACCTTTATTGCTATGTATTCCCCCAGACCTTGTTTTAATACCCCATGCCCCTCCCTACTCTAATGTAACCTATCTCCTGTGAACAATTTACTATTATCCCAGATCTTACCCTAGTCTCCCACCAGTCTGTACCCCTTGGTTCAACAACACACTCCCAGCCAAGTGGTAAACTTCTCTATTCTTTTCCTTACCGTGCTTGCTCTGGGTACTGGAAGTACTTTTGAGAAGGCCACTAATTTCCCTGCCTCCTCACACAACTTCCACAGTTCCTTAGACCTCTCCCTTACCACCTCGATCATATTACCCTCCAAGTCATTCATACCCATGTGCACCATGACATGCATCTTCTCCTTTCCTCTCCTTGCATACTTAAGACTAAACTGTCCCACGCTATCTGCTGTCAATCCAGGTACTGATTCCACCCATAAGCAACTATGCCACTCCCCCTTACTTCCCTATCTGACCCTTTTTGGTATTGAGTCTCCAGCACCAAGACCCCACCCCTTATTGCACTTTTTTGCCCTCGCACCATACTATTATCCTTGCACCCACTTCAAAGATCCACCCTATCCATAGATGTTGTCAGCAGATAAGGGCCTTGTGGCCCATCCAGTCTGCCCTATTCCTTTTTCTAATGCTTAAGGTACCTTAGATGCTACAAGTTCTCCCCTTTTGCCCTAGCTTGATAAATCCCATGTGCCTATTACACACATTTTTGAATCCCTGAACTATGACCACCACACCACTTCCTAGGAGAGACTGTTTTATCTCTCCATCACCCTTTCAGAACAATAAAAAGTGTATCCTCTGAATCAAGGAATGTTACACTGGGGGTTACCCAGGGATCAATATTAGGGCCCATACCTTTCTGCCTATTTATCAACTCTCTCCCCAGTGCCTGCCCTGCAAAGACGTCACTCTATGCAGACGATGCAGTGATCTCTGTTCCTGGTTACCAGCTGTCTGTAACAACAGTAGCTCTCCAAGATAGCTTTTCCAAACTTGAATTCTGGTTTTCATACAACAGACTCCTCTTAAACTACAGAAAAACAAAATCTATGCACTTCTCTCTTCTACGGTCTAAAAAGAATGCAAATCCTCTGATCCTCCATAGCCACAAAGGTGACATCATTGAACAGGTCTCTACTTTCAAATATCTTGGCATCAACCTAGATGATGCCCTCACCTTCACCCCTCACATTGATCACGTGATCAAATCTGCTAATATTAGATTGGGGGCCTCTACAGCCACACAAAAGCCATGACCCTGGAGGCTGTCAATCTTGTCACACAGAGCTCCATTCTCATAATTATTGATTATGGCCTAGTCATATTTAGAGCAGCCACTGAAACCACACTAAATTGTGTAAAATTACTCCTCAGTAAGGTCTGTCAGCTTGTACTAGGTGCAGACCACCTTACTCACAAGTGCAGCCTCTACTCCTCCTCTGGGTGGCTTCCCCTACACCTTAGGACTAAGTATCAGCCTGTCTCATTGGTAAAAAAGCCCTTTTAGGACTAACACCATAATCCACAGCAACATTATTCCAACATATCTTAATCTCTAAAACTGCCAGAAGCTCGACTAAGGGTGTATTACAAGTCCTGTTTAAAAGAACATCCTTTGCTCAGTGGTCCCTCTCCTATCGAGGTCCCCAATAGATGAATGACCTACCCCCCCACCCTCTTACAACACAAAAAAATTGGCCCATTTAAAAAAGACCTTGGTACCCTTCTGTGCAGAGCCAATCACTGTGACTGTAACACTTAATCTCTGGTCACGCCTCCCATGTGCTTGGCTTACTACCACTGTCTTCCCCCGATCCTTCCTTCACTCCCTATCCTGCTTTCTATCCTGCTTTCTCCACTTTATGCCTCTGGACCAATACTTTCCACTCCACCCCCTTCTTGGTATGATCATCCTGATTCTCCACACTTGGTTCACCATAACCCTACCCCCCCTCCACCCCTCTTACCCATTTGCACTCTTCTATGACAATGCCACTTCTGGCTGCTACCTCAATCCACCCCATTTTACCAACTCCACTTACCCATACCCACCTCCCCCTGACAATGCCGCTGACGGTTGCTACTTCCTTTCCAACTGCACTTAACAATGTAACAATTTGACTACTGTAAATTACTGCTATATGGCTACCTGTTTTGTATGATTTTCTGTTTTGAAACAAAGTGTATTTGATAATATTGTGTAATTTGTATCAGCATTTGTTGTACTACCTCTCCCACTCGAAGTGGTATTAATGCCATCTTGTTGAATCTCCTAACTGTATGTCATCTGTATTGTAATGTTCCTGTTCTTTGGCTTGGAGCATTTGTAAAAGAGCCTTTGGCTCAAAGGTTGTAATTCCGCATCTGAAATAAATAAAAATAAATAAAGTAGAATTTCCTCAAGTTCCTCCTAAGTTTTCCCCTTTTAGTCTCATGCTGTGCCCCTTGTTCTGCTATTTCCCTTTTTTTATTTTTTTTATTTATTGCATAAATTCAGAATTACAAACCTTTGAGTCACAGACTCATTTGCAAAGGCTCCACGTTGGTTACAGGGATGGAGGGGAGACGGAGTACAAGGATACATACATAGTAAGGCAGTATACAGGAGAACATACACACTCAAATATTACACAAACAGTTCTGAACAGTGCAGTCCAGGCTTTATCTTAGTTCAGCAGAGACAGTAGAAGGCAGCATTCAGGGTATCATTTGTTAGAGTAGGGGGGAGGCGAATTTGTGGGGTCCATGGAGACCCTATGTCAGTTATTAATGGGGTTAGGTAGCATACTTAGGTGGACAGAGCTAGCCACAGGCACAGGTAGCGGACTCAGTTAGGTGGGCTTTGAGGCCTGCTTTGAATAGGGAGATGCTGTGTGTCTGTGTGAGCCGAGGAGGTAGCGCATTAAGCCAAAGAGGAGCACGGTACCGAAAAGATCTTTGACCCATTGATGTCCTACAGTGGGAGACCAGGAATGAGAGATTAGTAGCGAGTCGGGTATTGCGCCTGAAGGGGGCTGGTCTGATTATTGGGAGAAGGCAAAGTGGGGCGGTCTGAAGTTGTATTTTTTTTTGCCAGGATACAGGTGTGGGTATTGTAGTCTTTGTTGGAAGTTTAGCCAGCCCGTCAGGGCATATAGGTCACATGTATGAGTTAGACAGTCGCTGCCGTGACTAGTCGGCAAGCTTTATTCAGGGCAGTGTTAATACTGTGTAGTGCTGTGGGTTCTGCCGATCCATATATCGCTATCCCATAATCGATTAGGGAGAGGATTGAGGTGGAGACTGCCAGATGCAAGGCCTGTGGGGGTAGACAGTGTTTAACTCGATAGAGGATTCCCACTCTTGTTGTTAACATTGGTGGAAAGAAGTTGAATGTGTCTATGGTAGGAGAGGGAGGTATCTAATGTGATACCCAGGTATTTGAAGTTAGTGACGTGTTCAAGGGGGGTGCCTTGCTTGTTTTTAATTAGTAGAGCCGATTGGCTGTGTGGGCTTTTTCGGTACGCAAATATAATGGATTTAGTTTTTTTATAGTTGATGATCAAGTGGTGCTCATCAAACCAAGATTCTAGCTCCCCAAAGAAATCCTGTAGGGCTTGCTGCAGGGTGCTAGGTCGAGGGTGTTTCCAGAATAGCACCGCATCATCCACATAGAGAAGCATATTTCCACTGCATGTCTTGGGAAGTGAGTTTAAAAAGAGGGAAAAGAGAAGAGGGCCAAGGATAGACCCCTGAGGGACCCCAGAGCACACTGCTTTGTGAGAGGAGATGGTGGTATTTAACCTGACTTGCTGAGACCGGCCTGATAGGTAGTCCTTGAACCAGGCAGTCGCCTCAGAGACCACAATTAGCTGTGGCATAACATGAAGCAAAAGATCGTGACTGACTGTGTCAAATGCTTTGGTAAGGTCCACGAAGATTGCACCTGCAATAGCTCCTTGATCTAGGGCCTCGTGGATGAACAAGGTGAGCTCGGACAGTGCGGTCACAGTGCTATGGCCTGTCCAGAAGCCGTGCTGTGCATGGCTAAGGAGGTTGTATCTAGTTAGGTGTTCTGTAAGCTGGTCAGTGACTATTTTTTCCAGTGCTTTAGAGAGCGGAGGAAGTATGGAGATAGATCTATAGTTGCTTGGTAAAGTGGGGTCTCCACTCTTCAGAATGGGAGTGATTAATGCACTCTTCCAGGTTGAGGGGAACTGACCGAGGCAGAGAGAGAGATTGAGAATTTTAGTGAGGTGGGGAAGTGTGACGTCCAGTGTCAGCCGAATGAGCTTAAGATCGAGTGAATCATTGCTGTACCGGGAATTGGAAATTGCATTGGAAATGTAATGTTTTGCTTCCCAGCTGGAGATGACTCTCAGCCTGAATGGTAGTGAATCCGAGTTAGCGGGAGTGTCGGGGGGGGGACAGGGTGGAAGAATTTAGGGGGGAGGATACTGGAGAGATCTGAGAAGGTGGAGTTAAGGGCTTCTGCTATTGCGGAGGGGTCTTGTGTAACTTCTCCGTTTACAGAGAGTAGGGAGGGGGATGGGGAGCGAGAATTCCCTTAGTTCTTTTAAGTTGCTCCAGAATTTCTTCCCGTCTCCCCACTCGGAGGTAAGGGTTTGCTGGTAGTAGGAAGCCTTTGCCTGTCGTATGGCTCATGTACATTTATTGCGGGCTGCTCGGTATAGTAGTCTATCATGTGTGTTTTGCGATTCAAGGGCCTTATGCCAAAGGTTATCCCACCATTGGAGCAGGTTAAGTAAGTGAGGGTGTGAACCAAGGGGTGGATCTGGTTTTCAGTACTTGTTTGGTGAGGGGGGCAAAAATGTCGCAGGCCTTGTTAAAGGTGGATATAAAGTGAGTGAGAGCTAGGTCTACGGACTGCGTGGTGTAAATGGGGAGCCAATCACAAGTAGCTAGATGGGCTATGAGTTTACGTAGGCCTCCTCTTTTTAGCCGTCTCTGCATGAAGATTAGTGGGGGGGGGGTAGCGGTCAGTTTGCCAGACCACCAGCTGGTCACTGGGGAGTGGTCACTAATTGAATCTGGAAGCACCGAGGCTTGGGAGAAGTTCCGTGGCCTATTTGTGAAGATAAGGTCTAAAAGGGTGGAGGCCCCGGTTCTGTAGTCCCTTCTGGTAGGAGAGGTGACTATTTGGGTTAGGTCATATGCTAGAGCAGCATCCTTAAAGCTGGACGAGGAGGTGGATAGCCAGTTGACACTGAAGTCACCCATTAGGATGAGTTCACTAGTATTTGGAAGGTTAGAGATAGTTTGGAGGATGGAATCAAAGGCGAGTTTTTGGTTTCTCAGGGGGATGTAGGCAGAAACGAGGTATAGTGTTTTGGTGCCCAGACTGAGTTTGACAGTTAGTGTCTGGGCGCCATATTTTGGTATGGGGGTGTTAACTTCAGTGGCTAGGAGTGGGGATTTTACATAAATTGCACAGCCGCCACCCCTCTTCCTGTATGTGAAAGATGCTCCTTTCTGGTACCCTGTTGATCCCCTTCAGATACTTGAAGGTCTCTATTATGTCCCCCTCTACTTTCCTCCAGGGAGTACATATTGAGAGCTCTGAGTCTCTCCTCATACAACTTATGTTGCAACCACCATTTCTGTTGCCCTCCTCTGTACCATCTCCGATCTGTCTATGTCTTTTTGGAGATGGGACCTCCAGAACTAAACACAGTACTCCAGATGAGGCCTTACTAGGGAGTTGTACACTGGTACTACCACTTCTCTCCTTCTACTTGTTATACCCCTCCCTATCACCCTAGTATTCTGTTAGCCTTTCTGACTGCTTTGTAGAACTGTTTAGCCACTTTGAGGTTGTCTTCTATGAATACCCCTAGACTTCTTTCCTCTGTGGTGGCCTCCAGTGTTACACCATCTAGTTCATATTAGACCCTAGGATTCCCTCTCCCCAGGTGCATAATCCTGCACTTTTTTGAATTAAAACCCAACTGCCATTTCTTGGACCAGTTTTCTAGCCTCTTCAGATCTCTCCTCATTTTTTCTTTACCTTCCTGTGCATCTACGCTGTTACACAGCTTTGTATCATCTACAAACAGGCTAACCCTCCCTTCAAGGCCCTCTGCAATATCACTTATGAAGACATTGAAGAGCACTAGTCCCAGCACTGATCCCTGGGGCACGCCACTTGTTACCCATCCCTCTTGTGAGCTAACCCCATTTACCACCGCTCTTTGTGTTCCATTACTCAACCAGTTCCTAACCCATGTGACCACCTCTGTCCCCACCTCAAGATTTGCCAGCTTGTGGATAAGTCTCCTGTGTGGGACTGTGGCGAAGGCCTTCCAGAAGTCCAGCTAGGAGACATATACTGCTCTGCTCTGGTCTATTTCCTTCGCACCCACTTGAAGAAATCAATCAAGCTGGTCTGACATGATCTCCCTGCAGTGAATCCATGTTGCATTGGGCCCAGCAGCCCCCTTATCTCTAGGTAGTCCACTAGCCTTTCCTTAAGTAGGGTTTCCATCATTTTACCTACTATCGAGGTCAAACTGATAGGGTGGTAGATTCCTGCCTCTTCCTTGCTACCACTTTTGTGCAGGGGTCCCACTTGTGCCCTCCTCCACTCCTCTGGAACCACACCTATTTTCAGTGATCCACTGAACAGCTTAGCCAGAGATTTAGCCAACTTCTCCCAGAGCTTTTTTAGGATCCTCGGGTGTATCCCATCAGGCCCCATAGCTTTATCCACCCTAAGCAGTTCTAGTGCTCTTTTTACTCTGTCCTCTGAAAAAGGTTTAATGTCCACCCCTTCTTCCTGTTTGCCCTTCTCCATTAATGGGGGACCGTCCCCATTGTCTTCTTCCATGAATATGGAGAAGAAGTATCTGTTGAGGCCGGTTGCCTTGTCAATGTATTTCTCCACTGCTTTGCCTCCCTCTTCCCTAAGTTTCACAATCCCCTCATCTTCCTCCTCTCACTAATATGCCTAAAAATTCCTTCCCTCCTTCCTTCACTGATTTAGCTAGCTTTTCCTCAGTTTTGGACTTTGCTGCCCTTACTGCCTTGTTCGCTTCCCTTCATTTTTCCAACTATTCTTGCCTGTCCTCCTTGCTTTGTGTTGCCTTGTACCTCAGAAATGTTATATTTTTTCCTCTTACTAGCTCTGCTACTCCCCCTTGAGAACCACAGTGGTTTTCTCTTTCTTTTGCTCTTGCTGCAGGGCCTGGCACAATGGTTTGTTACTAGGTACAGGGCTTCCCTTATCTTATCCCAATGTTCTTCCACTCCCTTTATGTCATCATGTCCCTGCATAGCCTTCCTGAATTTGTCCTCCATCTTACCAAAGTCTGTCCTCCTGAAATCCAGAATGCTAATTCTTGTGTGGCTAGCCTCCTGCTACATACATATGGTGAACCCCATAGCTTGATGGTCACTAGTCCCTAGGTTCTTCCCTACTGTGACTTCCTTTATCCTGTCCTCATTGCAAAGGATAAGATCCAGAATTTCATTCTCCCTTGTAGGCTCCCTCACTAGCTGTGTGAGACCTGCCCATTGCAGGGATTGTAGGAATCCCTTACTCCTTGCTGAGGCTGCCACCAGGATGCTCCAATTCACAACCAGCAAGTTGAAGTCACCCATCAGCAGCAATTCACCCTTTGTTGCCATATTCTCTATAGTCTCCAGCAGTTCTCTGTCTACATCTCTGCCTGCCCTGGGGGCCTGTATATCACTCCCATTCTAAGTACTGTTCCCCTCTCCATCTCCAGGGTTAACCACAGTGCTTCTGCTTCCCCCCCGTCTTGTGGGACTGTCACTTTTATCAATTCCCTGACATACAATGTCACCCCTCCCCCCTTCTTGCCTTCCCTGTCCCACCTTGCAGCATGTATCCTGGAATAGCTAGCTCCCAGGCATGGTTGCTGTTGCACCATGTCTCTGTGACTGCCATGATATCTAGGTCCGTGGAGGCAATTAATGCCATAAGTGCTGGGATTTTGTTACCCAAGCTGCAGGCATTGTTGCACATAGCTTTCCAATCACGGCCTACCCCCTCTACTATAACCTCAGTACCACCACCCCTTTTTCTGTGTCTGCCCCTCCTGTACTTTACATGAGGTCCCTCCTTGTTTACCTATGGCCACACCTTGCTCATTGCCATGCCTGTTTCCTTTGGTCTGATGTCGGGGGGGTTCCCTTCCATTATCCCTATCCCCTTACCGTTGTATCTTTCTGCACTTCTCTCTCCAGTCTCCTCAGCCTGTGACAAACTGGACACCCTCTTAGCTTCCTATCCTGTATATTTGTGACTCAATCTGTCTCCACTGCTATATCCCCAGCTACTACCCTAGTCCTGCCCCTTCCCCTGTTGCTCCCGTATCTGACTTGCTCATCACTCCCAGCATCATCACCTTCCTTCCCTTCCTCACTGGGCCCCTTCTTCCCTTCTCCCTCCTCCACTTTATCCCACTTGCCCTGCCTTTAACCCCCTACCCTCCTCCCCTTATCTCTGTCCTCCTCTTCTGTCTTCCTGTTGCCCCCTGGGCTTTCACTACCCCCTCTTCCTCCCACCACTTCCCAGATAGCCCATCCCTCATCATCCAACAATGAAGCCAGCACAGCAACACTATTGGCTGACCTCGATGTTCTGCTATTTATCACTCCTTTCATACTATTCTGAGGCTCCCCTTTGCTGCTGGCCCTACTGTGTTTTTTTTACCCAGTTCCCAGTCCTCTTCTTTTCCACTGGTTCTGTGCTCCTGTTTCCCCTTGGAGGTGGCCATCCTGTTCCAGCTACCCCACTCCCTCCCCCAATCTTCACTATCTCCCTTCCTAACCTCTGCACTTCTGCCTCCAGTCTCCTCAGCCTGTGACAAATTAGACACCCCCATGATTCCATAATGGGCTCAAACAGCCGCCCCACATCCATTGCACCCTACTATTTTTCCCATCCTTGTTTGTCTACGGTCCTTCTGCCCATTGTACCATACCCCTTTCCCATGCCACCAACCCCTCCCTTGCTTCCCTATTCCCCTCTGTTGTAACCTTCGCTATCATGCCACATCTGTAGTCTACAACTTTCCACAGTTTCTCCTAAATTCCATGTAGGAAACCCCTACACCACAGTGTAGCTAATATAGTACAGAGGATCCCCTTATCTCTAAATTAACACAGTTTCATCACACTCTATCAATTGTTAATGATGTACCCTTTTCAAATCACTTCCTCTTGTAATTCAACTACTTCACCCCAAGTACCTCTTTAAGATGCAAAAGCTCTTAGCCCCCTGCTACTGTCAACCACTACTTTTGTCACATATAGAAAATACCCCTTTAAGACCCCAAATCTCTTGGACCTTGCCCCTGTAAGCCACCACTTTTGTCACATACAGAAAAGATTTTGTTCACTGTATCCACTCATACCCCTTGAGAAACAAATGCCATTGTTATTAACTGTAAGATTAGCCTTTGTTCTCACCCTACTTGTTTAATGCTCCTCCACCACATCTGTGCTGTGCAACCCCCCTCTTGAACTTCGGGTATTTAAGAAGACATGGGGAAGGGGGAGGGAGGGGGACCTTTTAACATCTTCTATAGTTCTGCTCCAACAACAGAGTGGTCCACTGCTTAAGTTCTAAAAGAAACTTTACCTCTTAGATCAGAGTAGGATTCTGACTCGAACCTTCTACTTATAGGGAGGAGGGGGTCCCAGCAGGGACAAGTCAACACTCCTTCCCCAAACAGCCCTCTGTTCACACTGCTGGTTGTGGGGTGGTTCCCTGCCATAAACTGCTGCTGCAGTTTAAAGTTGGTGCTTTTGTTTTTTTGCATGTTTGTTTTTTAAATCCTCTGTTGTTCTGCTCTGGGAATGGAGCGGCCCACTGCTTAATTTTGAAAAGAAAATTCACCTCCTACATTGGAGCTGGATTCTGACTTGAACCTTCTGCTTATGGGGAAGAGGGGATTCCAGCGGGAACCAGTCCAGCCTCCTTCACCGACTATCCCTCAGTTCACACATCTTTGCTTCCATTCTTCTTCCAGCCAATCACTACTTCGGGGGCTTCAGGTTCCAATCCCCCCCAACCCATGGAGCCATTCAACCTTATCTGCGATCACTGCCACATCAAAACTGCTGCTTATCCTGATCACACTGCTAGCAGCATAAACTGGTGTTGCAGCAAGCAATCACCTCTGATTCTACAATCCCACCACTGAATGTTCCCATGGTGCAAGAAATGACTTCCAATCATGCCAAAACCTGCTATTTATGGCAGTGACACCCAGGGCGACCTTTGACCTGTAGAGACCTCACCAGTGGGAGGATTACATAAATATTAATGAATTAATTAGGCCAAAAGCCTGACCATTGCACATTAGTACACCCAACCTGCAGTTGTGGATTACAGTATGAATATGTGGACCTGTGGCCAAACAGCTGGTAGCACCTATCTCTGCATTATAGCCCACTGGGTACAGATACCTGGAGTAGTATTTGATGGTTGTATAGAGAAAAATTGTATCAAGCCCAACTGCAGTGGTAACAGCATTCTCGGTATCTGCCAGCATGCCATGCTTGCAAAGAATAGTGTAACAGGGTCACACACTAGTCAGAAATGCTAGAATTGCTCCACACAGAGATTGGTGATTGACCGCTCCCCTGTTCTCTGAAGGCAGGTTTTACTGCAAGCAATAATGTCTCAAATGTAGTGAAATGCATCAGTGATGTGGGGTTTCTCAGGGTGCCATGCCTGCCACACTGCCTTAATCTCATTGTGCAAGTGTTTCTAGCACATCCTGATATCAAGTCCATGTTGACTGTGACCTGTCACATTTGTGCCCGCTTTGCCTGTTGCAGAAAGGCCTGTGATCATCTCAGGCACCTGCAGATCCAGAACAAATTGCCTCAGCACTGTCTGAAGTTGGAAGTCATCACCAGATGGAACCTGACACTGTACATGGTCAAGCACTTGTACAAGCAGTACAAAGCCATCTCAGAATATTTCCTGCTGCATACAAGCTGGGAGGGGACACAGCTAGAAACTTGACTTGGCTCGGTGTGTGACTTTCCTGGCCAAAAATTCTTTAAAATACAAATAAAATAAAAGAATAATACCAACAACTCCCACACTTGGCAGATACAGTTACTTTACGTAGCAACCCTAAAACAATATACCCTTTAACTCAATAATGCAGTTTAGACAAAAGCACAATTCAAAAATGTATGAGGTTGATTGGGGGCTGGGGACAGGAACACAGGAACAATGATCTGGAACAAAAATTGCAATATGGCAGGATACCAAATAATTTTCAAATGACCTAAGGTTCAAGTCCCACGCACCTCCAAGCAAAAATCCCAAAACGAAGTACAAATATCTCAACACCAATAACTCCCTCTCCTTGGTGCACCACATATCTCAACATCCTTTCTGGGAGCTCCCACAGTCAATGTATTGTACTTTGTACACTTTTTATGTTGTTTGCTTCTATTTCTGGAATTTATTACTTGTACTTTACTTTAACAGTTCACGTACATGCACCCATTGTCACATTATTTGGCACCTTGAAACAAACTCCTGCTCACTGTGCCTATCCCAATCACTACCTGTAAAATAAATAAATAAATATGTGTACACACTATAAGAACACAGATTATAGGTTGGTAGTTGATGGTTTGTGCAGTATCAATGAAGAAATGTATTAGGGGACATGGGTCCCAAGTAACAGTTCCTTCTGAAGCAAGTGGGAAGTCAAATAAAATATCTCTAATACTGCAGTAGTATCTTTTCTATGGGTATTTTTAAGATCATGCAGGCCTTGACCAATTTAACTGCCTGTCACTAACTAACTAACTACAATAGTTGCAGGCCCAGGCCCTGAACTGTTCTCAGAACATCTATGATGCAATTGTGCAGCCAACTCTGTGGGGCATCTTCCAAGTGGATTCTGTGAGCACGCTAAGTTAAAGGTGTAGCAGACCCAATATGCCTCTGGTGGCCGAGAGTGCAGGCTGTGTTGAAACTTCGTCTCCTCTTCTACGGTTGTCTTCACCACATGATGTAAACTCCTCTTCACCAAACTGACTTCCCTTTCACAGAATCTGAGCTTCTGGAAAAGCAAACCCTACTCCAAAGGCAGAGGTCCAGGGAAGGCACTTCAGTCCTTAGGTAGAAGCAAAAAAAGGAGAATGTACTTCTTGAATGAGACAAAAAAAGAAGTCAAATAGCTATCTAGTGCAGAAGAAATATGTATAGTGCAAACAGTGCATGAATCGTCATACAAAAACTTGCTTACACAGCAAAATAACTGATCACTACCTTGTGGATGCTGAGAGCATTCACTAATCTGACATTTTGCCTTGTAAGCTAGGCTTCCTCAGAGAATAAATTACTAACTGTACATTATCTCCACAAAGAACTGCTGCTGCCATTGGGAGAACTTTGGAAAGCATGCTGTTTAGACACACTTCAACCTACTGTATATATTAGTTACCTTCTGTAGATTTCTCCATCACTTTTTATTGCAGAGAAAATAACAGGATCTTTATCCCTTAGAGTTCATATGCTCCTATAAAATATTTCCTACTTGACATAACAGTCCTCCATTTTGATATTGCAGCCTGTTGCTGTGGAAATAGCTGTGATGTTACAAGCAGGTTATTATGACATAAGGTGGGGGATAAGCCATAGAAGTTGAACTCTCCAGGAACAAAGATCAGGGACTGGATTTTTAAAGGGCTCTTAGACCAACTCAAGATGCATCAAACAACCAACTTGTGTCAGAACCAGGTGTGCCAAATGCTGTGTGCCATATTTTGTAAGAAAATCATTCTCAGTGGCAAAGTCCCTCAAAATGGTACAAGAGGTCTACTGTGTCAAAAAATATGATGCATGAGGAGAGAATGATGCAAACTGAGTCAAAAATGAATGGGGCAAGAATGACTCAAGCTGAGTCCAAAATGATTATGCAGGGGCAAGAATGACTCAAACTTGAGTGCAAAATGATGATGTAGGGGAGTGAGTGTCTCAAGGTAAGTCAAAAAGAGAATTAATGCATGATGCAAGAATGATGCAAGCTGAATCAAAAAGACGATGCCTGGGCCAAGAAATGACTCAAGCTGCATCAAACAGATAATGCATGTGTAACCGCCCTGAAAATGGGGGTTCCCAGAAGTCTTCCAGGAGCTTGCTTGAATGCTCCAAGTCTGGAGGTGTTCAGCATTTAAGCCGCTTGAGTGTGAGTGCTTTTAGAGCCTCTGGTACTGTCTCTTTAAGAGCTGCCTGCTTGTGACCATAATTAATTGAGGAGGGGGGACTGTGTGTTCTAATGCCTGAATTCTGCCCGGGCTGCTGCCAATTCGCTCCATTTTTGCAGTCCCTAAGAGTGCAAAGGGAGCTCATCTGAAAGCTGTAACTGTTTGCCTGTAATCATTTAGCAGCATTTGTGAGATCGCAGTTTATCTAACCTGTTTTATTGCAGCTGGGACTTTGTGTGTGTTTCCCCTCTATGTTGGAATTGAACTGCTGAACTGGACCAATCAGTGTGGGGGACCTTTAAAATGGAGCCTGCTGCTGGCAAATCAGAACTTGGACTCTTAAGTTGAGCCAGCCACAATGGGACTGTATGGCAGATGCCTCTGGGAATTGTAGTTTGGACTTCGGCGCCTTTTTGCACCAACAGGGAGAGTCTGATTGTGAGTGACAGTCAAACCAGCCAACTGAACTGGGAAGAACTCAAAGGAAATGCCCGGCTCTGTCTACTGGAAAGATCAGATGAAGCTGAGATAGTGAAGAGAGAAGGAGCTATGAGCGTCTGCGCTGTATAGTTTCACACGGGAAGCGCATGTAAGGCCCTGAGTTTCGGTCTGCAGCCTGTGCAAGCACCCGTTCGGACTGAATCCAACCTGTAGGAGAAGAAAGGAGATCTGAAGAGTAGAAACCAGGTTCACCCTGTAGAAGACTGGAGAAATTGCTGAATCGCGCTCAGTCTGTCAGGAACTGAAGCTGCTGTGTGTTCTCCCTGGTATTGTGCAGTAACTGCGGTCGGAATCGAGAAGCAGCCTGTCTGGTATAGTACTTTCATTTTACATATAAATGAGTGTAGTGCTTGTGGGGGATCATGTTTCAAATCCCCTGTACAGTGAATTGAGTGCATGAAGCTGAAAGTGAACCCAGCTTAATCTGGACTATATCCCATTTGCTATAAACTGCAGTGGGGTCCAGTCACAAGGGCCTTATCCTCATGTTCTGCTCCTCCTGGCAATCCAGGGGAATCTGCCTTCCATCTAGTTCTTAGCATTGAGTTTGTGAGTACAAGCAGGGTAGCTCCCTGCCATCTGTTTATCGAATTGCAAGTGTGTCATCTAATTGTTGTTTTTTCATTTCTTCATGAACTGAGCCATCCAGTTCCAGATTACAGTTGGGTATTGTGCAAGTGTTTTTCCATCACAGGGCCCCAACCAGCTGCACCAATCCTGGCTAGCCCCCCCCCATCCCGGGTACCCAGTGAAAGTGACAATTTGGGACTCTGAATATGCGCACAGTACTGTGATTATTAATGTGTTTAACCTAATCAACCTGATTTCCCCCTTCCTTGTTACAGCTCCTTAAATAAATCAGATCTGTTTGTTTCAGCAAAGTTACACTGTCTGAGGTATTCGTTTATGTTAAAGTATTGTACTGTGGCTTTTGCACTGTATCATCTTGTTTTACAGGGGGTCCCCATCATCCAGTCAACAGAGCCAGTCCTGGGGGTAAGTGTACATTGTGTAGATATTCCTGATGCATTGTGTGGGCCACTAGTGGGAAGAAAGTGGGGTTACAGTGTCCCAGAGGGCTGTGACCAAGTTAGTTTAACTACTGCAAACCCTGACCTCTGAGTGGAGGCACTCACCATTGGACCTAGGCCCCTCAACCTGTTATAGCGCCACCTAGGGGTTACATCTTGGAGGCACTGCTGGGATTAGCATCCTCTAGTGGCCACATTTACAAATTACTGTTAAAAATAAGTGGATACCCCAACAGAAGCGGCTGTACACCAGTTGATGAAGTGGTGTACTGGGCAGGAGATTGACCCCCAAAATGCTACACTTGTCTTGGATATCCCGCTGGGTACCAGTACGGACACTGTAGAGGGAATACTTTCCAAGGTCGAATGTTTACGAAACCCTGTGGTGGTGGGGCAGCTGGCTGATCTGCTCGCCCAAACTTTCATGGCTCTAATAGAGTGTAAGGACCCTATAGACAGTTCTACTGTGCCACAGACCATTACCCTAGAAGAAGCCCTCACTGCCTGGAAAGTGATAACTAAAGACAGTAAAGACCCCGGGGAGAATGAGCTCCCCCACTATCTGAAACTTTTGAGGAGAAGTTTGCTAAATTATTGCTGGAGGAAGGGAAAACTGTGGAGGATTTAAAGAAACTATTATTGCCACCTGAGAACGTTCCTCCACCAACACCCTCTCCCCCTCCAGCACCTGTTATTGCCCCTCTTTCTGTGCCAGTGCAAGCCCCTATGTCTGTACCTGCCAATAGTCATGACTCTTACCGCAGGTTGAAAATTTTCTCCGGCTCCCTCCCAACCCCACAAGGGGAGGATGACTGGGAGACCTGGATAGACTATATTGCCCCTCAAGTGCTAGAATGGTGATGAATGATCGGAAGCAGAAAAGTGAAAGAGGGTAAGTGAGAGCCTCCAAGGTCCTGCCCTGGCTACCATACATGCCAAACGGGTGAGTAACCCTGAAGCGACTGCACAGGACTAGCTTGAGGCCTTGGAGAATGTGTATGGGAGCCCAGATTCCGATGAGGACCTATGGTGGAGAGTAAGAAATGCACAACAGTACCAAGGGGAGTTGTTGTCTGTGTATGTATCTCGGCTGGAAAAATTGTTACAAGAATTCCTCAGAAAAGGTATTTTGCCAGTGATTGAATTGGACCGAACCAGGCTGAACAGGATCCTTAAGTCTGCCCCCTTCTCAGAACTGCTTTTGCTTCAGTTACACCTGGCCAATCGACTGGAATCCCCACCCTCCTATGATGAGCTAATGAGAGAAATTTGAGGAGTAAAGAAAAGGTGACCCCAGGAGGGACTTGCACCAATAGCTGCTGCTACAACCCGAGTGACTGAGGGTGACCCATCAAGTGAAGTACAGGGGCAAGGGTTGGCAGTTAATCAGTGCTCTGAGAATGAAAAGGGTGTGTCACCATGGGGTGAACTGCTGCGGGAGATTAGGAAAGCAACAAACAGTCTCATCATGAAGGCCGCTCCTATGAGTATGGGCACTGACGCTTGCCTGACTGCTTCTGCTATGGCGGTGGGGGTGCCCACCCAGGCACCTCATGCTGACAATAGTTCGAAACTTGATGCCTTGACCATGGAAGTGAGGAAACTAAAGAGATGTCTCCAAATGTCCACCCCACCACCGGCTGAGGTGGCAGCAAGGTTTTCTATTGATAGTACCAATGCCGCAGCCCCCAATGTGATGCTTTGGTCACCCAAACTTCAGCTGACATATTTTGCCATAATTGTGGGAAGGATGGGCATATGAAGAGGGAATGCTAGTCTCGGAAATACTTAGAGATAGTGGTGAGTCGGCTACAAGGAGAGCTTTGGAGCACAAAATAGTGGTTAAGAGGTGCACGAAATGACCACAGTGAAGGCCCCAAAAATGTTAACTCACATCCCTTTGTGGCAAGGTCAGTTGCCCAGACCCCCACTACCACCTCTCCAGACTGGTCCAATAGTGGGTCCCTCCATGGAGACCACTGTAAAGGTGAATGGAGTGTCTACAAGAGCTGTATTAGACAGTGGCTCCCAAGTGACAATTATGTTCCAAGACTGGTATCCGAAGAATTTGTCTGATGTACCCTTAGAACCGTTGGAGGGGCTGCATGTCTGGGGGTTAAGTGAGAAGGCCTACCCCTACTCGGGATATATCTGAATCTGCTGTCTTTTCCCACCTCTGTGGCTGGGGTGGCAGAGCAAGTAGAGACCCTGGCCTTAGTGTGTCCCCCTACTGGACTGTATGATGGGGTTCCTTTACTAACTGGGACTAATGCACATATGTTTGGATGGCTGGCACAGTTGTGTTATGAAAAACAGGGGTCAAGGACTAGTAGAGCTTTAAGAATTCCAGCCTTGATCAAGAAGGCCTATGAGGCACAGAGAGATGCTGACAAAGTGGAACCAGAGAAACCGGTTGGACTTGTCTGGAAAAAGGATCCTGAGTCTCTGATCCTGGCATCAAATGCCCAATGTACCTTACAGGGAGAGGTCAGTATCAGAAAGGATGTCAAGAACAAAATATTAATGTTGGGTGCACCAGGCGATGGAAAATTGCTGGAGGGACTGCTGGTCAAAACTAGTATTTTGCCTGCTTGAGCCCATGCTTATGCCAGAAGGGTAATGGTTCAAGTTCATAATGTGTCTGACAGAGAGATTCAAGTAAATAGAGGTTGCACCCTGGCTAATGTGCATTGTGCAGATACTGCAGTGCTACCCAGTAGCAAGAGTTCAGGGAAGAATGACAGAGTAACGTCTGACTTGTTTGATTTCGGTGACTCCCCGTTGCCAGCTGAATGGAAAGTGAGGATCAGTGAGAAGCTTGCTCAGAGAGACCAGGTGTTTTCTTTAAAGGAATGGGACATAGGATGCATGCAAGGAGCTGAGCACCATATTCAGCTGCATGATGAAAGTCCATTTCGTGAGAGGTCTCGATGCCTGGCACCTGCTGACACAGATGATGTGAGACAGCACCTGCAAGAGATGCTAGCTGCTGGTGTAATACAAGAATCCAGAAGCCCTTATGCTTCCGCCATTGTGGTAGTGAGAAAAAAGAATGAGACAGTAAGGATGTGCATGGATTATCACACTTTGAACCGGCAGACTATCCCTGATCAGTACACAATGCCCCCCATTCAGGATGCTTTGGACTGCCTAAACGGGAGCAAGTGGTTCTCTGTGCTGGATCTCCACAGTGGGTATTACCAGATCCCAATGTCCCCAGAGGACCATGAGAAGACAGCCTTTATCTGTCCGCTTGGCTTCTATGAATTCATGAGGATGCCACAAGGGATTTCAGGCACCCCAGCCACTTTTCAATGATTGATAGAGCGGTGCAGTGGGGGACATGAACTTACTAGAGTGCCTGGTATACCTAGATGATGTAATTGTTTTTGGCAGCTCAGTGGAGGAACATGAAAGCAGGTTATTCAAGGTGTTGGACCAACTGGAAGACTTTGGCCTTAAACTTTCCATTGATAAGTGTCAATTCTTTCAAACATCAGTAAAGTATGTGGGACACATAGTATCCACCGAGGGAATAGAGACCAACCCAAGTAAAGTGGAGGCCTTGACCACCTGGCCACAGTCCAAAAATCTAAAAGAACTGCAAAGATTCCTGGGATTCTGTGGTTATTATTGGTGTTTCATTAAGGACTATTCAAGAGTGATCCACCCTTTACTTAACCTTATTCAAGGGTATCCCCCCAACCCACAAAAGATACAAAAAGTCAGCATCCCTCGAGACTGAAAGAGTGTATTTTCATCCAAGTGAAGTATTTGGGTCCCACTGGACTCCTGATTGTGAGACTGCTTTTCATGAGATCATATATCAACTTACTCATGCTCCAGTGTTGGCCTATGCTGATCCAACAAAACCTTATGTCCTGCACACTGATGCTAGCTTGCAAGGGTTGGGGACTGTGTTGTACCAAGAGCACGAGAATGGCCTGAGACCAGTGGCCTTTGCCAGTAGAAGCCTGACCCCATCCGAAAAGAACTATCCTGTACATAAGTTAGAGTTCCTAGCTTTGAAGTGGGCTATTGTTGACCAATTCCATGAGTACTTGTATGGGGCTAAGATACTAGTAAAGACTGACAATAATCCTTTGACCTATGTGCAGACTTCAGCAAAGTTGGATGCCACTGGCCAGGGGTGGCTTTCTGCATTATCTACATACAACTCATGCTGTTGAATACAGAGCAGGCCTGAACCACATAGATGCTGATGCTCTCTCCAGGAGGCCTGTTCCCCAGAATGACTGGGTCAGACTGTCAGAACCTGATATTCGAGCACTCTGCCAGAAGTTTTACAGGGAGGAACAATTGTCCCCAGACGCAGTGGACTGTATGGTGGATTGTTTGGGACCCTCTGAGAATTGCATACCTGCTGCTTATTGCCACTTTTCTGCAATAGACATTGGTGCACTGCCTCAGCTGGACAATGACAGTATTCGGTGGGCTCAATCCCTCGATCCCATGATCAAATTAGCTTTAGAAGCCCTCTATGCAGGGAAATATGTGTCCAAATTAAGTTCCACTGATCTGAGAACTGCATTGTTATACAAAGAAGGTCCTGAGTTGAAACTGATCAATAGACTGTTATACAGAGAAACAGTAGACAAAGGGGGACAAGTAGACAAACAACAACTAGTGCTGCCCACTGCCTTTCGAGACTCAGTACTGAGGTCCTTACACAACCACATGGGGCACCTTGGTATAGACAGAACACTTGACTTGGTGAGATCCAGATTCTATTGGCCTAAGATGGGGGCTGATGTGGAGCAACACATTCGAACTTGTAGTCACTGCTTACAGAGGAAAGCTTTGCCCCAGATGGCTGCCCCCCTTGTTAACATCACCACCAGTGCACCCATGGAGCTGGTCTGTATTGATTTTCTGAGTTTGGAGTCAGATCAAAGAAATATTGGTAATGCGCTGGTGGTCACTGACCATTTTATGAGATATGCCCAAGCTTTCCCCACCAAGGACCAGAAGGCATCCACTGTGGCAAAAGTACTTGTAGAAAACTTTTTTGTTCACTATGGGGCTCCACAAAGAATCCATTCTGATCAAGGGAGAGACTTTGAGAGTCGTCTGATCAAAGAGATGCTTTCTCTGTGGGGAGTGCAAAGTCCAGAACCACCCTTACCACCCCAAGGGGGACCCACAGCCTGAATGTTTCAACCACACCTTGCTAGATTTGCTAGGCATCCTCTACCCAAAGGACAAGCCTAGATGGAGCCAACAAATTAGCACCCTGGTACATGCCTACAACTGCACCAAAAGTGATGCCACTGGGTTCTCCCCCTACCACCTGATGTTTGGAAGAGAAGCTCAATTGCCGGTAGATGTATGTTTTGGGGTTTCTCCTGATGGAGTTTAAGCTGACTACTATCTACAGTATGTGCAAAAGTTAAAGGCCCAGCTAAATCATGCGTACCAACTGGATCAAACCATGGCTGCCAAAAGAAATCTGGCCAACAAAGAAAGGTATGATAAAAAGGTGAAAGCACCGAAATCCAAGAGGGAGACTGGGTATTGCTAAGAAACCTGGGACTGCATGGCAAACATAAGATTGCTGGCAGATGGCACCATGTCCCTCACATTGTAGTGGGAAAACTAGATGATCTGCCTGTGTACAAAGTAAGGCCAGAAAATAATTCAAAAGATGTTAAAACAATGCATAGGAATTATTTACTGCCCATTGGACAAATCTTGATTGAGTCTGAGCCCCCAGTAAATGCCCCCTCTGGATCAGTGACTAGAGCTGCTGCTAAGAAGAAATCAAGAAAGTCTGCACCTACAGAAGCTGAGTTAAAGTGTCCCCCTCCACCAGTCCCGGTTGAACATGACTGTCAGTCCATGTCCGAGGAAAGTGAGTGTGGTTTTGAATACTACCCTTCTTACGAACTGAGTCAATTGTTTTGGGGCAATCCCCATGTCAATCCTGGAGATGAAGCTGGGCCTTCTGGACTGTCTAAGCCCCCAGCTTTGTCCCTGGTGCCAATGCTCCCAGAAAGTGAAGTGCAAAGCATTAAGTCAGATGATATGGAATCATCGTGTATGGTTGAACTGTCTGAGCTTTCAGAGGAGAAAAATGATGGACTGGAACAGATTGCTGACATACCAGAACAAGAAGAGTGTGTTGAGTGCCCTGATAATTCACTGTCAGTGTCAGAAAGCTTTCCATGTGAGCCAAGTGTTGTGGACTCGGAGATTGTAACTCCTGGAGCTGAAAGTGCCCCAAGTTCTAGCCTCTCTACCCCAATGGAGACTACCCTGACAAGTGAGGACAATGCTGAAAATGAGGCTCAGAGTGCAGAGACTGTAACAGTTCCCCCTAGAAAGACTGGTCGAGCTGTAAAGCCTGTGGTGCACCTCAGTTATGATTCCCCTGGAAGGCCTGTGAACTTGCCTCTCAATGTTGTCCATAAAGGAGTGTGTGTCCCCGAGCTCATTGTCCAAACTGAACATCAGTGCTAACTCCAAGTTACTTGTGTTGCCCTCTAGGTATGGTGTCCCTGCCCCATCCAGCCCCAAGGTAGCTGATAGGGAAGGGCCCCCTCTCTTCAGGTTTCATGTACAAGAGGTAATAAAATGAGTTATGGTACAATGTGTGTGTAATACTGTGTAAAGAGTGACGTACTGCAAAGTTTCAGAAATGTGTTTCTGGTGAAGTGATATACTGACTGATGATTACATGTATGAGCATAATGTGATACTGATGAAAATGTACATGGTTGTATTGAAACTTATGGGGGTATTTGCTTGATGCGGACACCAAGCTTTCCCAGGCCGGGAAGGGTGTAACCCCCCTGCAAATGGGGGTTCCCAGAAGTCTTCCAGGAGCTTGCTTGAATGCTCCAAGTCTTGAGGTGTTCAGCGTTTAAGCCGCTTGAGTGTGAGTACTTTTAGAGCCTCTGGTACTGTCTCTTTAAGAGCTGCCTGCTTGTGACCATAATTAATTGAGGAGGGGGGACTGTGTGTTCTAATGCCTGAATTCCGCCCAGGCTGCTGCCAATTCGTTCCATTTTTGCAGTTGCTAAGAGTGCAAAGGGAGCCCATCTGAAAGCTGTAACTCTTTGCCTGTAATCGTTTAGCAGCATTTGTGAGATTGCAGTTTATCTAACCTGTTTTATTGCAGCTGGGACTCTGTGTGTGTTTCTCTATGTTGGAATTGAACTGCTGAACTGGACCAATCAGCGGGGGGGACCTTTAAAATGGAGCCTGCTGCTAGCAAATCAGAACTTGGACTCTTAAGCTGAGCCAGCCACAATGGGACTGTATGGCAGATGCCTCTGGGAATTGTAGTTTGGACTTCGGCGCCTTTTTGCACCAACAGGGGGAGTCTGATTGTGAGTAACAGCCAAACCAGCCAACTGAACTGGGAGGAACTTAAAGGAAATGCCAGGCTCTGTCTACTGGAAAGATCAGATGAAGTTGAGATAGTGAAGAGAGAAGGAGCTATGAGCGTCTGCGCTGTATAGTTTCACACGGGAAGCGCATGTAAGGTCCTGAGTTTTGGTCTGCAGCCTGTGCAAGCACCCGTTCGAACTGAATCCGACCTGTAGGAGAAGAAAGGAGATCTGAAGAGTAGAAACCAGGTTCACCCTGTAGAAGACTGGAGAAATTGTTGAATTGCGTTCGATCTGTCAGGAACTGAAGCTGCTGTGTGTTCTCCCGGGTATCGTGCAGTAATTGTGGTTGGGGTCGAGAAGCAGCCTGTCTGGTATAGTACTTTCCTTTTACATATAAATGTGTGTAGTGCTTGTGGGGGATTGCGTTTCAAATCCCCTGTACAGTGAATTGAGTGCATGAAGCTGAAAGTAAACCCAGTTTAATCTGGACTATATTCCATTTGCTATAAACTGCAGTAGGGTCCAGTCACAAGGGCCTTATCCTCATGTTCTGCTCCTCCTGACAATCCAGGACAATCTGCCTTCCAGCTAGTTCTCAGCATTGAGTTTGTGAGTACAAGCAGGGTAGCTCCCCTGCCATCTGTTTATTGAATTGCAAGAGTGTCATCTAATTGTTGTTTTTTCATTTCTTCACAAACTGAGCCATCCGGCTCCAGATTACAATTGGGTATTGTGCAAGTGTTTTTCCATCACAGGGCCCCAACTAGCTGCACCAATCCTGGCTAGCCCCCCCCCCCATCCGGGGTACCCAGTGAAAGTGACAATTTGGGACTCTGAATATGCGCACAGTACTGTGATTATTAATGTGTTTAACCTAATTTACCTGATTTCCCCCTTCCTTGTTACAGCTCCTTAAATAAATCAGATCTGTTTGTTTCAGCAAAGTTACACTGTCTGCGGTATTCGTTTATGTTAAAGTATTGTACTGTGGTGTTTGCACTGTATCATCTTGTTTTACAGGGGGTCCCCAGCGTCCAGTCAACAGAGCCAGTCCTGGGGGTAAGTGTACATTGTGTAGATATTCCTGGTGCATTGTGTGCGCCACTAGTGGGAAGAAAGTGGGGTTACAGTGTCCCAGAGGGCTGTGACCAAGTTAGTTTAACTACTGCAAACCCTGACCTCTGGGTGGAGGCACTCGCCATTGGACTTAGGCTCCTCAACCTGTTAGCAGTTATGTATACAGAGGTAGTAGCTCTTGGGATAGTGCCACCTAGGGGTTACACATGGGTCAAGAATGACTCTAGCAGTGTCAAACAAATATTGTGGATGAAATGGCCAAGACAATGGCATGTTAAGTCCTCAAAATGCTCTAAACTAGTCCCACATGGGAATATGGGCCCTATAACCAAACCTCTGTGGGATATACCCTCTCCTTTATATGTGTCAGTGTCAGTTAGACTAGCTTTGACTGGTCTAACAGGCGCATGCTATCTTCGGCATAGTGTCAACAGCTTCTGCCTTCAAAAATAAAAAAGTGATGGTGTGTAATCTTTTTGACACAAGCCCCATTGTGACATGGTGCACCCAGTTTTTTGATGCAAGCCGGATACAAGCCACTTTTGCGCAGGCAGTTCTGCTTTTGACACAAGCCACACTGGAAAATCAGAATTGCTGCAAGTTTTGGTGCAGCTTACTCCTTGCATCATTCTTTTGTGGCAGAAGCACCTTGCATCTTTCTCTGACCTTTGAAAATCAAGACTCCGGTTTTTGTGCATGTAAACTGCTATGTTTTTCAAACTTCAGTGGTCCATTATAGATATATATATATATATATATATATATAGAAGACAAAAACTCCGTTTAATGCATTAGTTAGGGTTGTTCCACAGCGACAAAAGTGAGGAAATTGCTGTTAGGGTTGAAAACCCCCCTTGGACTACCGCCATTTGCACTGCGCAGTGAGATCGTCAGCCCAACTCTCACCCCATGACATGTAAAGCAGCAGAAGTATAGGAGAATGGGTGAGAGTTAGGACCACGATCCCAATGCGCACCCCAACGCCGGTTGGGGGTGGGCGGGGTCCAAGGGGTTTTCAACCCTAACAGAGAATTTCCTCACTTTTGTCGCTGTGGAACAACCCTAACTAATGCATTAAACAGAGTTTTTGCCTCTAATTTCCCTTCTTTTGAGAATGATAACGAAATAGTGAATGTAATGCAGCCCGTGCTCCGTTGCATAATGCGTTGGGAGCCCTCCCGCCACATGATGTGTTGTGGCATACTAACAGGGACAGCAACGCAAACAGAAATGCTAACAGTGGCGCACATGGTAACACAAGCACGAATGAGAACAGAAAGGGTAACGCACATGGTGGCGTAGACGGGAATGGTCTGCCACGTGATGTGTTGTCACATAGTAACATGGTGCCTGCAAACAGAAATGTCAATGGGCATGGTGATGTAAAGTGAAACAGTAAGATAAACAGTACTGTAGACAGAAATGGCAAAAAATAACAGAAACGCAAGCGCAAATGAAAACGCAAAGGATAACGCACATGGTGGCGCAGACGTCAATGGTAAGTGAAACGGGTACGGATCCGCAAGCGGAAAGGGCAACAGTAACAGTAATGTAAGTGCACAGGCTGGTTTTCCCCAAAACCTGCATTGAGAAAGACAGTGAGTACAAATAATGTATGCAAAATAATGAGTATCGGCGCAGAAAATGAGATCTTGGAATACTAAATACATTATATCTCAGGAACCGTACGACGTAGAAAAAAAATTTAAAAGTCATATTATTTACAACTGTCCTGGCTAATTTTAATCTTAGCCCCATTGAGGGGCTAAGAAATTTTCCGATAAAAAGTCCGTATCTCGTACCGTTTCCGAGATACGGGCCCTGAAAGGCGCGGTGAACGCCGTAATGTTATCCTATGGGAAAAAAAGAAAAGTTTGGGGCGCCATAACTTTGCCTCCCTGAAATGTTTTTTCACCAAACTACTGAAAGGCACATCTGTGGGCTGTTGGCTGTCTTCCTTCCAAATTTCAGGAAAAAAGACCAAACTTTTATTTTGCAGCAGGGCTCCAAATGATTTCTGTTAAGTGTCGGGCGCAGTAATGTTATCATATGGGAAAAAATGTCAGTTTTGGAGTGCCGTAACTTTGCCGCCATGTGATATTTTTTCACCAAACTACTGAAAGACACATCTGTGTACTGTTGGCTGTCTTCCCTCCAAATTTCAGGAAAAAAGACCAAACAGTTATTTTGCAGCAGGGTGCCAAAGGATTCCTGTAATGCTTCGGGCGCCGTAATGTTATCCTATGGGAAAAACTGTCAACTTTGGAGTGCCATAACTTTGCCACTGTGTAATATTTTTTCAATACAATACTGAAAGGCACATCTGTGAGATGTCGGCTGCGTTCCCTCCAAATTTCAGCCCAAAACTCCCAACGGTTATTTTGCAGTGCAGTGCCAAAGAATTGCTGTCATTTTCCCACAGACTAGAAAATTACTGTCACAATTTGCGAAAGCTTTCGCAAAAATTTGCGACACTTTCGTGAGCATGAAAGTAATATGCGAAAGTACTTTTTCCAGAAATTTGAAAAACATATTTCTGGGGTGTTTTACTACAAAATAAAGACATGGCAAGCATCCTCAGGGCCCGACTAGGTGAATACAAAAAAAATTAGGTTGCTAGAGGTCCCAAATTTAAATGCCAACCATTTTTCTGACCACCAACTGAAAACAAAATGGCTGATTTGCGAAAGTAACAGGCCCATTTGCGAAAGTAAAAATGCATTTGCGAAAGTGTTGAACTTTTTGTTAACTTTTCCCATTGACTTATAATGGGAAACTGTTTTTTGAATAACTTTTGAACCGTTTAATATTTTTTCACGAAATCTTTGAAAGGCACATCAGGGACCCTGGCTGCATGTTCCCTGAAGATTTCGGGCCGGTCACGCAAACCGTACGACCTGTAGGCGTGACCACATAGAATTCCAGAAAAGCGTAAACGTGCGCACAGATCACACTTAATAACTCCACAGCCATATATCCGACCAGTATGAAACTTGGCAGATCCCAAGGCCTATGGTTCTTGATCATAAATTCCAAATTTCAGGCAAATCCATCAAACAGTTGTAAAGTTATTAAGGTGCAAAGTTTTGGGGTTTAACATAGAAATGGCTCCTCAACCCTAACTATGGTAGCACTACCGTGCTACCATAATCCTATATGATGTTCTATTGTTAGGTACTTTGAGTACTGTTTGTATTTTATTTATTTATTTATATAATCGGATTTACAACCTTTGAGCCAGAGGCTCATTTACAAAGGTACCTCGTCACAGAGAGGACATACAGAGTCAACATACGTACAGAATACAGTCATACAGAGTAACATAGTATCTTAAAATGTCCCACAGCATGGCTTTTGGCCATTTCCTTGGTGACACCTGGTACCACAAACAAAATGTGGCAATCCTTGTGCTCAACCCACTTACCAGAAATGGGACTATTCATGAGTGGTCCCGTTCTCTGCTCCATTGTGGCATGTTCACATTCCCAGACTCTGGCTCCTGGCAGGGACCCAACATTTTATTTAATTTTCTGGTCCCATGTTGTGGACAAGATGCCTGTTCCTTGGGCCCCATTGTTGCCTTAGTATCTGCAGTCAAGCAGTGCACTGGTTTGGTGCTGAAGAAATATGCCACCTCCTTAAGGTGCTGCCTAGTACCACGTGCAATTCATGGGGACTGGGAACAATGCAATGGGTGTGCAGCAACAGTCATTAAAGGGAATCCATACAATTCTCTATATGATTATTTCAACAGTTACCATAGATGTGGAGAAATTGATTGACAAGGATACATTTAGAAAAGGACTGTAATAAAACATTGAAAAATACTTTTTAAACAGTGATGTGGATGCATTCATTTTGCGGATAGGAAGGGTGCTGTGATGATGTCACTGCCTCATCAGTATTAATAGTGTGCAGTGCATCAGGTGACAACAGTTCAGCTGGGATGTTAGAGATTCTATTATATTCTGCAGAACACCCTGGATTTTACCTTTGGTAGAGTGTAACAAAAGAATCCAGTGTTTTTCTTCATGATTTAATAGGGTTCCTGTCTGTAGGAGCAGCTTGTTTTAATGTACTTCATTGCACACTGTTAGTGCACCCTTCTTGTCCTCAAAATGGATTCCTCCGCATCACCATTTTAAAAGTGTGTTTCTGTCTTACTAAAGGCATTATCTAAATTTAACCCAGCAGTTTACATACTGGATAATGATAATAACTTTTACAATAATTATACAGGGAGTCATATGGATTCCCTATAAGAAGATATTCTACAGGCAGCTGCTGAGCAGTTTTGGTACTCCCAGTTAGAGATGCTGCGAAGTTTAAATCCACCTGCGTAGTGGAGGTGAAGCAGCCCACTTCACGTTGTCCTGCAGCTATGCGAAGCGCCCACGGGAAACCCCCACTTTGCCTTATAATAATGACTTTATGTTGCTCACTCCACCTTACTTCGCTTTAAAGGTGGAGTGAGAAGAGCCCACAGATCACATGTCTCACACAATCTCAGAGTCTGCAGGTCACATGCTTCAGGCAGGATGTGAATCATTTAAGATAGTGAGTTTCACTTTTGCCTTGTAAGGGAAAGAGCTGGTTGAATAGAGAGAGAGTGAGAGAGAGAGCTAGGAGACTAAATGCAAGAAGTACTATAGACCTTTTAATTGTTATGCTAATTAGCTGATTTTTTTTTTTATTTTAAAAGGCTATTTGTTGTCTGGATTTGTGTTTGTGCAGTATTTCAGTGTAGTATTTGTTAATTGTTAATTTTTTCATGTGTGTGTGAGAGAGATAAAGAGAGAGAGACCAGAATGGAGGGGGAGAGAGAGGTGGATTTTGCCGACATAGTGGAGGAGATCACGTAGATGTACACACACATGGTGGCAGGCTGCGTTTGAACCATAGCACCATCTTGACTATTGTTCTCTTCGAAGCAGGAGGTAGTGGACTTGGTGTCATGGAAGCAACACCTCCATTCCCCCCGAAGCAGAAGGTAGTGGACTTGATGCCATGGAAGCAACAACTCCAGTGGCATCTACCAGTGTCCCCCCCCCAGTGCCACCACCTGTTATGGCACCTGCACCAGTGGCTCAGCAGCAGGAAGTCAGAGAGGAGGAGGAACAGCAGCAGTCGCAGCAGCAGGTTTCCACACCGCCAGTCCCAATTGTGCAGCAGCAGCAGCTGCTGGCTCCAACAACACCTGCCCCCCCCACTTGTGCCTGGTCCTCCTAATACCTCATTAGAGTGGGAATTCTTTACTATAATGCCTGGGGACAGCAGTGTAGTGAAATGTAATCTGTATGGTGTGGTGTTGCACCATGGCCCCAAAGGAACTCACCTTGGCACAAGTGGTCAGTACACCCACCTGTACAACCACTACCATGTAGAGTGGCAGACCAAGGTTATGGAACAGGGCAGCAATGAGTCTACTGACTCTGTTGGGCAAGAGGTGGCAGCACGGCATTCACCTGCACGTGGTGGTGTGAATCGGGGGAGGGCCATTGATCAAGTGGCTGCTCCACCACCACAACCTACAGCAGGTGACAATGGCAACCCTCTTCAACTACTTGCCACACAGGCTGAGTTTGGCCTGTTGTGGAGTGAGTTGGAGGCTATTAACCACCGTCTTGACAACATTGAGCAGCAGCTGGAGCAAATTGAGGGGCACCAGCTACAAATTATGGGGATGCTTCAACTGCTGCTGTCCCAGCATAATGTTGATCTTTAGTTTTAGTTTGTCCTTGCACCCACCACCCTTTCTGTGAAAAAAAAAAGTTACTGATGTTGACCCTGATCCGTCCACCCTTTATCTTCAAATGTTGGCCCCTTCTTCAAGCACATCTCTTTGTCTGGATGATGTTACCCTCTTGTGCATTGTTGATTCCCTTTCGGTACTTGATCGTTTCTGTCATGCCCCCCCTTTCCTTGCTGCTATACGTAATATCCTTTAGTGTCTCTTCATCTGGCTTCTGTTGTATACTCTGCAACATTTTAGATGCTCTCCTTTGTACAGCCTCCATCCTGTCTATGTCCTTGCAGAGCTATGCTCGCTATAACTGTATGTTGTACTCCAGATGAGGTCTCACCAAATATCTGTACAGAGGGATAAGAACTTCCAGTTTTGTACTTGATTTTAAGGTGATGCCTCTCCAATGCATCCCAGTATCCCCCCAGCCCTCTTTACTGCTTTCTCTCATTTTGCCTACCTATAGGTCATCTGATACAGGTCACTTTTCATTTTTGTTGTTGTTAGTACCCCCCTCACATTGTGCACTGTTCAGTGTATATGTTTAAGTTTGTGTTCCATCTTTCTTTCTCATAACCATGTTTCCCCCCCAAAAAAAAATTGTAAGAACAGCTCCCAAAAACAGTTTAAAGAAAATAACCTAAACAAATGTTGTCCTTCCCTTCCTTATATTCCAACTTAATAAGGTCTGTTTACCAACAGGAAATATTTCTGGGGGCTCAGGAATGTTTTCTTCCTGTCATGGGGTGTTTGTGGAAAAGCAGCAGTGAGCAGTGCAATAATCTGCTAAACAGCATGTGCACACTGTCAGGTGTCCACTGCCCAGCCCTCTGAAAACATATATGATAGATGACTTGCTTTTTCACAAACACCCTGCGACAGGAAGAAAACACTACTGAGCCCAAAAAATATTTCCTATTGGTAAACAGAGATTATTAAGTAGGATTATAAGGAAGGGAAAAAACACCATGGGCTGGATATTCAAACTGCGCCATTCTGTGGCGCAAGCCCTTGCGCTGCTCAAAAAAGTTGCGCTGGGGTGTGGCCGGGGTGATATTCAACGGAGTTGCACTATTGAGCAACTCCTTTGAATTTCACCCCCCGGCCAGAGCCACTGTGCATGGCGCAGTGGAACTTGCACCACCGCAAGTGGTCAGAGCGGAGCATTCAAGATGCAGTGGCTCAAGTTCCATTGTGCCATGTGCAAATTTCTGATATTCAAAACGTGACATGCAAATGGGGCCATAATTCATGCAAGGTGCAGGGGGGGCCATTTGCATCTACTTATGGCCCCATTTGCATGCCATTAGCATGCAAGTGCGCCGATCCCCGACGTCTTGCTCCTGGCGCCCTGCCAGGCAGCAGCCATCGGGGACCGACGCCCCCTGCAGCCAGATCGCAGGCATGAAGTAAATCCCTGCCCCCCCGACTGGCCCGATCGTGGGCAAAACTGTAGTAACCCCCCCGACTGGCCCGATCGTGGGCAAAACTGTAGTAACCCCAGCCCCCACTAGCCCGATCGCAGGCAAAACTGTAGTAACCCCACCCCCACTAGCCAATCACGGGCAGAACAGAGTTCAGCCCCCAAGACCAATATCCCTGGTGGTCCAGTGGACCGTGGAGCCCGATCGTGGGCATTAGAGTCAACCCCCAGGTCCAAGTACCCTGGTGATCTAGTGGCCCCCACCCACCACCCACGGAGCCCCACCACCCTGCTCTCCCCTGTCAGCGGGCGGCAGCACCTCATCTGCCTGCTGCCCGCCTCACCCACTGACTAATCAAGTAGGGCTGCATGCCCATTGGTTCAGAGCAAGAGCCAATGGGTGTGCAGCCCTACTATAAAGGCAGTCCAGATATGTGAATGAATGAAAAAAAGTTTTGCCTGCGATCAGGCTAGTGGGGGGTGGGGAGTTACTACAGTTTTGCCCGCAATCGGGCCAGTCGGGGGGGTTACTACAGTTTTGCCCACGATCGGGCCAGTCGGGGGGGTTACTACAGTTTTGCCCATGATCGGGCCAGTCGGGAAGGGGGCGGAGATTTTACTTCATGCCCGCAATCGGGCTGCAGAGGGCGTCAGTCCCCGATGGCTGCTGCCTGGCAGGGTACCAAAAAAAAAGTTGTGTGAATTCATTCATTCACATATCTAGACTGCCTTGTATGGTATGGGCTGCACGCCCATTGGCTCTTGCTCTGAACCATGGTGCAGCCCGACCGTGAGCAGTGAGTCGGGCGGGCGGCAGGGCGGCAGGTGGGTGGGTGCTGCTGCCTGCTGGCTGTGACGGAGTGGGGTGGTGGGGCTCCATGGGTGGAGGCCACTAGATCACCAGGGTACTTGGACCTGGGAGGGTTGACTCTAATGCCCGCGATTGGGCTTCATGGTCCACTGGACCACCAGGGATATTGGTCTTGGGGGAGTTGAACTCTGTTCTGCCCATGATCGGGCCAGTCGGGGGGGTTACTACAGTTTTGCCCACGATCGGACCAGTCGGGGGGGGTACTACAGTTTTGGCTGTGATCGGGCCAGTCGGGAGTTTGTTCAGTTCTGTTCTGCCCACAATCGGGCTACGGGGGGGTTACTATTATGCCCGTGATCGGGCTGCAGGGAGGGCACAGGGAAGAAGTGGAGGGCCACCCACAGGTGGCAGCTGCTGTGTTGCGCCCTGCAATGCGGCAGCTCACCTGTGGGTGGCCCTCGACTTACTCCTTTTTTTTGCTCAAAGTTGTGCAGGCGCAGGTTGGGGGTTGCGCCTGCACAACTCTGCACAGCCCGGCTGAATATCAGACTGTGCAGTTTATGGATGGTTCCTCCTCCTCCGGTTGAGCATGCCTTCATTAGCATTGCACTGTTGCTCAGCATGACTTGGGGGGGTGCAACTGCCTCCTGCTGAATATCACAGAATGGCACAATTTCAGACTTGCACAGGTGCAACCCTATTGCGCATGGCACAACCCTTCTGAATATCCAGCCCCATTTGTTTAGGTTGTTTTCTTTAAACTGTTTTTGGCAGGTGTTCTTGCAATTTTTTAGCTGCTGTCAAAATGTCCCAAAAATGCCAGATTTAAGATGAAGAGAAATTACATGATAAAATGTTAAGAAAATTCTCAATTATTTCCTGATGCACTGATGTATGCATGCAGTGCGCACACTCTGCATAAGTGTGGCCCCAGAAATGGCTGCTGTCACAGTGTCCTGAAAATGCCAGAGTCCAGATGAAGAGAAATTACATACTAAAATGTTAAGAAAATTATCAATTATTTCCTGATGCACTGATGTATGCATGTACCCACTCCCACAACAACTATGGCACCCTGCTGCTGCTCCTGTATTTCTATCTTCTTCTGCCTGCCCTGACTGGGCTGATGCACAGTGTCTTGCCAAATGATGACAGCCACAGATGATCATTGTGTGAACAATGATGTAACGATGCAGTCACGGTCAGAAAGTCTGCTGCGCTGGCTGTAACATGATGCCCTATATGTGTGTGTACTCATACTACCATTAGTAAGTTACTGTATCTTGCAAGCTCATGTTTTTGCACAGAACCAGATGTTAAATTTTTATATATATATACATATATACATACACACGCACACACAGATATATACATATACATGTAATCATTGCTGTTTTTTCTCTCATGGTTCACCCAGTCATACTTTGCACATTTGTTGGCATGCTGATGAATTTTCTGTAGGAAAACTGTCAAGCCAGGACAGGTAAGTATTTTTTTTTTTGGGATGGGGTCATTTGGAAGCAAGTTTCATGAATGGTTTTGTTTTGACTTATTTACAGGTTTTCTGTGTATCCTCTGGATTCATACCAGTTGCATGTGTTCTTATTTGAAGAAAACACAGATAGCAGCACACAGCACCGAAATGTTACCTGCAAATAGATGAAGAAGAAATAGTTCTTACTTCATTGCACTACCACAGTCTGTTCTGAGTGTAGCAGTTACTGTCTGTTATATCCTGCTTAATAGATATCAAGCTATTAGTAAACCACACCAAGACCAATAACAAGTTTAGTGCATATAACATGCACTGTCCCAGTGTGTTAACTTAAGTTACATTCCAAGACGTCTTGTTAGGACCCCGATAAAACTTTGTTCAACCCCATGGCATGCTGAAGTAAGCCAGTGACTGATGTGCACAAAAATTATGTTATCTGCCGTACATGTCACCTACTTTGTATGATTTACACTGACTTGAAAAAATTAAATACCTAAAAGAAGTGATGGGGACTAATAATCTCACCAGCTGGTCAGTTGTGGAGACCAAGGAACACCTAACCAGGCTGGGTGACAAACTATCATCCATTTCGTCCAGCATCTCCTTCTCTAAGATCCTGCCAGTCTGGGAGAGGGGGACAGATGGACGGAAGGTCAGAGAAGGGGAGATAGGGGAGCTAAACATGTGGATCAAGGGCTGGTGCCAGGAAAAAGGACACAAATTTGTAGGGAACTGGCAACAGTTTTGGGAGCGAAGGTTCTTTAAATTTGATGGGCTGCATCTGGCTAAGGAGGGAGTCAGTGCATTGGGGCAGAAGTTTGATGTCTTTGCAGAATATTTAAACTAGTAAATGGGAAGGGGGTGCAGCATCCGAAACTTCGAAAGGGAAGAACATCCCCCCCCCCAGCTAGTGGTCAAACAGGAGTTTGGCATGTTTGTAGTTCATTTGCATCACCAGGTAAAGAAAAAGGTCCGCCTCCCCATACGATGCACAGGAGAAATGCCAGACCTCGACCTACAATTAAAACACTGAAATCTGACCAATGGAAAATCATGTACACAAATGCTCACAGTCTGGGAAACAAGATCCCACACCTGCAGGCAATAATGACAGAGGCTAAACTAGACATAGTAGCCATTAGTGAGACATGGTTTACCAGTAACCACACTTGGGAGACTTCAGTACCTGGCTATGTGCTGTTCAGAAGAGACTGAGGTGCAAAAAGGGGGGGGGGAGTGGCCCTTTATGTCAATGAAAATATCAAAGCTACAGAAATTCAGAATACACATAAGGAGCCAGAAGAACTGTGGGTCACCCTGGAAACAGGAAATAGGACAGCCATATGAACTAGGGTTGTGTACAGGCCTCCAGACCAGGAGGAGGACACAGATGCATTACTGTTAGAAGATATACAAAACATGGCAGCTAAAGGGGAGGTTCTGATAATGGGAGACTTCAACATGCCAGATACAGATTGGTCAATACCAGCAGGGACATCTGCCAGAACTAGACACATGGTGGAGTCCCTGCAGGGGGAAGGCCTCAAACAACTGGTACAACAATCCACAAGAGACAGGGCTATCCTAGATCTAGTACTGACTAACAGGGAAAGGATCACAGATCTCCAGGTAGAAGGTCACCTGAGGGCCAGTGAACATCACATGGTATGGTTCAATTTGGCCACTAGAACAACATCTTCCCATTCCAAGGCAAAATATGGGACTTCAGAGGAGCTGACTTTGATAAGATGGCCAACAGAGTTAATCTAGCCCTGGCAAAAAGAAATACAGGTGAGGAGGTACAGGCAAAGTGGGCAAGCACTAAAGATGAAATACTTGAAGCAAAATCCCATTGTGTTAGTGAGAAAAGGAAGTACAAAAGAAGATGGTAAACACTTTGGTTCTCAAACACAGTAGCAGAAAAGGTCAGAGCCAAAAGGCTGGCCTTCAGGAAATATAAGGGAACACAGCAGGACAAAGATAGGGAGGCATACCAAACTTCCCTAAGGGAATCAGGGAAGGCAGTAAGGCAGGCAAAGGCCCAAACTGAGGAAACACTAGCACGGACAGTAAAAGAAGGTGACAAGACTTTCTATAGATACATTAGTGAAAGTAGAAAGTCTAGAGGGGGTATTGCTAAGATCAAAGGGGATAAGAGGGCATGTGAGGAGGAGGGCCATGTAAAAGCATCTATCCTAAATAGATACTTCTGTTCAGTATTTACTGAAGAGAAGGTAGGGCAGGGCCCACAGCTTTGCACCATGGACACAGAGGGGAGGGAGGTGTACACTTGTCCCTTCACAAAAGAAAGGGTTCTACAAGAGTTCAATTAGCTCAGGGTGGACAAGGCAATGGGACCTGATGGCATACATCCTTGGGTACTAAAGGAGCTAAGGGTGGAACTAGCAGAGCCATTATCAGAACTGTTTAGTGAGTCTCTGAGCACAGGAGAGGTCCCAGAAGACTGGAAAAGGGCTCATGTGATCCCACTCCACAACAGTGGTAGCAGGGAGGAGGCAAGGAACTACAGACCAGCCAGCCTTACTTCAGTAGTGGGCAAGATTATGGAGACACACTCCTTAAGGAAAGGGTAGTGCAACACCTGGAATCCATACGAGCACAGGATCCAAGACAGCATGGGTTTACAAAAGGAACGTCCTGTCAAACTAATCTCATAGATTTCTTTGACTGGGTAACCAGAGTGGTGGACCAAGGGGGAGCAGTTGTTGTTGCCTACTTTGACTTCAGCAAAGCTTTCGATACTGTTCCACATAGAAGATTGATTAATAAGCTGGGTAGGCTCGGGGTGGGTCAGATGTTAGTTAACTGGGTGGCAAACTGGTTGACGGGCAGAAAACAGAGAGTGGTGGGTAAACAGTATACAGTCAGAAGAGATGCAAGTCACAAGTGGGGTACCTCAGGGATCAGTCCTGGGGCCAGTCCTCTTCAATATCTTCATCAGTGACATTGCAGATGGACTGGAGGGTAAGGTTTGTCTGTTTGCAGATGACACCAAGATCTGCAACAGAGTCGATGATCCAGATGGTGTGGGCAGAATGAGAAGAGATCTGGATAAACTAGCAAAATGGTCAGAAGAGTGGCAACTGGGGTTTAACGCAAAGAAGTGCAAGATCATGCACATAGGGAAGAGAAACCCTGAAGCCACCTATAGGCTGGAAGGGGAGTTGCTGGCAGTCACAAGGGAAGAAAGAGACTTGGGCGTCATCATCACCAATGACCTGAAATCATCCAAGCAGACCTCTAAAAAGTAGAAGTAAGGCTAGAGGGATGTTGGGGTGTATAGTAGGGGTATCACAAGTAGGAAGAGGGAGGTAATAATCCCTCTTTACAAGACACGGGTTAGGCCCCATCTGGAGTACTGAGTACAGTACTGGAGGCCACACCTTCACAAGGACATTAACCAACTTGAGGCAGTCCAGAGAAGGACAACCAAAATGGTGCAGGGATTGCATCAGAAAACATATGAGGACAGATTAACTGAACTGAATATATATTCCCTAGAGCAAAGGAGGGAGAGAGGTAATATGATTGAAACATTCAAACACCTTAAGGGCATTAACAAGGTGAAAGAGTCTAACATGTTTCAATATAAGAAAAATAGCAGGACAAGAGAACACAGCATGAGGTTAGATGGAGGCCGCTTACGGGGTAATGTGAGGAAGTTCTTTTTCACAGAAAGGGTGGTGGATGCATGGAACGGCCTACCTCAGGAAGTGGTGGATATGAATACAGTGCAGGGCTTCAAACAGGCATGGGATAAGCATAAGGGAGCAATACAGATGAGTATGAATAGATAGGCCATTGACAGAGCAAAGGCCTATGGCACATTCATAAGGTAGAAAAAGAAATGGGCAGACTGGATGGGCCTTGTGGTCCTTATCTGCCATCAACATCCTATGTTTCTATGTCTCTAAATAAGATTGATATACCTACCTGAAACTGATATCATATAGGTGATTGTAGACAGTACTGCAGTACTCCTGTCCTCTGGTCCGTTAAACGGTTTGAAACTGGAAACCTGTAAAAAAAGAAAAAAGCTGACTGTATATGTTTCTCAAGTGCATCGCTAAAATGGTAAAGGAAGCATTCACGCAGCTCAAGGAAATTCCATAGTATGACACATTAGTACATACTTTTTGCAAACTACTGATAATAAGAAGTGTGGTGGCTGTGACTGGATAAAGGCTCCTTCTGGCAGGTTCTGGTCACAGGAACACATTCCCTCTCACTGGCATAGTGACTGGTGGCTTTGGCTGGCTGTGGGTTACTTCTGGTCATGGGCACAGGAAGACATTCTCTCTCCCTATTAGACTGATCTGTGGCTTTGGCTGCCTGAGGGTTGCTTCTGGTCATGGGTACAGGAATACATTCTCTCTCCCTATTAGACAGATCGATGGCTTTGGCTGGCTCTGGGTTACTTCTGGTCTTGGGCACAGGAAGACTTTCTCTCTCCCTATTAGACAGATCTGTAACTTTGGCTGGCTAAGAGTTATTTCTGGTCATGAGCAGAGGAAGACCTTTTCTCTGTCTCTCTCTCCCTATTAGACAGATCAGTGGCTTTGGCTGGCTGATAGTTGCTTCTGGTCATGGGCACAGAAACACATTCTCTCTCCCCCTATTAGATTGGTGGCTTTGGCTGGCTGAGGGTTACTTCTGGTCATGGGCACAGGAATACATTCTCTCCCTATTAGACAGATTAGTGGCTTTGGCTGGCTGAGGGTTACTTTTGGTCATAGGCACAGGAAGACATTCTCACTCCCTATTAGATCAGTGGCTTTGGCTGGTGAGGGTTACTTCTGGTCATGGGCACAGGAACACATTCTCGCTCACTTTCAGACAAATGGCCGGGTGGCTGGATATGATGTGTTACAGTCTTTCAGTAGCACTCAGAAAGAAGATATCTTTAAATGGCAGGATTTTATTTATTTAGTTTTTATTTAGTTTTTGTTAACCGGGTAAGTGCACTAGCCAGCAAGTGACTATTTTCAGGCACGACCCGAGAAATACTGAAACAATACATAGTACAGTGCAAAGACAATAAGGCAGTTACATGATAAGGTGCATTGAAGTAATCAGACATTTTTTACAAATAAACAGGAGAGAACAACGGGTACTGGTGCTGGGATAGACCTCAGAGTAGAGGAGAGAGGAAAGAGAGAAAAAAGGAGGGGGGGCATGATAAAGAAGGGGGTCAAGGATAGGTAGGGTCTGTGCACAGCTAAGTTCAGCGGGAGGTGGCAGGGCTAGAGACCAGAGTCAAAGTTGGCTTACCAGCTAGCAGTGCAGGTGGGGGCAAGGGTTCGGAGGTGAGATACTGTGTAACCTGCGGCATCGGCGGCTGACAGTAAAAAAAGTGTCCGGGCTGCTGGTTCTAAAACTGGGCAAGGGAGTAAGCTCCAGTCAGGGGGGACGAGAAATTACGGTGTTTGCGGCAGAAGGCTAGGGCCTGCAACCGGGCTCGTGGAACCGATTGCCGGCTTGGAGTGATTCTGGAGGTGGGGGTCGGGGTGAAAGACGACAAAAGCTTGCAGCATCAGCGGATGATAGTGAGAAAAGTGTCCGGGCCGCTGGTTCTGTGACCAGGCATGGGAGCTGAGCTTCAGTCAGGTGACAACGAGAGATTATGGCGTTTGCGGAAGAAGGCAGGGGTCTGCGACCGGACTCATGGAACCGCTAGCCAGCTAGAGGGTGTTCGGGATGTGGGGTCATGGACGGCAAAACCAGTTTTAGCGGCCGAACGCACGAAGTGTACCTGGTCTCACGGTTTCGTTCCCGGGTAAGGTACCAGTGAATAAGTCAGAGATGGGGGGGGGTTACGGTGGTCAGGCGGCTTAGGAAGTCGGATGAGTAACTACTGAAACAGGTCCATCGCGGGGCAACAGGAGTGACACATAGCTTGGTATAGTGAAAACATTGTAGGAGGGGGACCAAACGGAGCCAAGCTGGCTTTAACAGGTTAAACAGGGGAGAGACCCACAAAGTTAGGGGGCTGGAAATGGAAGCAAGGACGAAGTCCTGGCCACTGATTCTTATTTTAGGTATAGGAGCCGAGGAATTCAGTCGGGGTGCGAGAGGGAATTTTACGGCATTTGCGGCAGATGCTAGGATCTGTGTCTGGGCTCATGGTGCCGCTCACCGATGAGAGCGCATGCAGGAAGCGGGGTCCGAGGTGAAATATGGCAAAAAGGCGGCTTTAGCGGCCGTGGGTGTGGAAAATGCCCGGGCTCATGGACCTGATTGCTGGGTAATAGGTCTGGGCTTAGTCGGTGAAGGGGGGGGAGGAGGGGGAACAAAAGAGGCTGAGATCATTAAGATGTACCAGTACCCAATACAAAAAAACTTTCACCTCAAATTATATAGGCAGCAAATTGAAACAACAGGCAAACAGTGTGATGGTGAGAGGCACTGTCAGACACAAAGGCATTGTAGAGGCATAAAATAGTAAGGTCTTGTATTTTCTAACATCAGCATTAAAAGTGCAAATAGGCTACCTAACATATAAGGCAGACAGGGGAAATATAGACAGTCAGCAGATAGATAGGATAAGGAAGCGATGGGAGAAAAGGAGGGTGATTGAAGCGAGGGGGTCCAACACATTGGGGAGAAAAGGGGCATGAAGGACAGGCTCAGGTAGGGTCATAGCAAGCACATTGGTCCATTGAAGTTAGGTGGTTGCGTAGCCCTCGCTTGAAAAGTTAGTGCAAGGAGGCATGCTTTAGGTCGAATGGTAGCAAGTTCCACATTTGTGGGGCAGCATGCCCGAATGCACCTGAAACCTTTGAGGTGCGGCAGAGGGGAACTTTCAGGAGAGATTTATCTGATGACCTCAAGTTCATGCGAAGAGACATTGGGCTGAAACAGTTCCGATAGTGAAGCTGGTCTATCCACTCTGATGATGGAGTCTGAGAGGCAGCATAGATAGTAAAGTCTGGTGGCAGAGGGGGAGAGCCAGCCTAGGTCATTGTACAGTTGGCAGTGATGCTTGAGACGGGGGGCTTTTGAGGCATACCGGCAAACATTGTTGTAGGTGACATCCCATTTTTGCAGGGTAGTTTTATGTGCCATAGACAGGATGGGAGCACAGTAGGTTAGAGTGGGAAGGAGGATTCCTCTGGCAATGGCCAGTTTGGCAGCAGGTGTAAGCATATAGCTGGTTCTGTAGGCAGCTCCCAGTCTGCAGTTTACAGTTTTGCAGGTTTCTTGAATATGCAGGTTCAGGTCCAGGGATTGGTCAAGCAGTATGCCCAGATAGCGGAACATGCTAACAACCTCAAGAGGCGTCCCGTCAAGGTCAAATATATTTAAGGGAGATGAGCAGGATCTTAGCTTGTGAGCAGTACCCAGTAGCATAGCTCTGGTTTTGCTGGCGTTTAGGATAAGGCGATGTGAGTTTAGCCAATGTTGAGCAGAGTGGAAGGCAGATGTTAGAGTCGCGCTTAGGTGGTCAGTATTATCTGACCGAGCATAGATGACCAGGTCATCTGCGTAGAGAAGTGAGACACCTGATACTATACTGCTGGGAAGACTGTTTATGAACAATGAGAACAGGAGAGGGCCCAGTATTGAGCCTTGAGGCACTCCAATATTGATAGTAGTGCTGTCAGAGATTGCAGAGTTGAGTTTGACAGCTTGGGTCCTATCAGTTAAGTAGCTTCTGAACCAGCTCGTTACAGGGGATGAGAAGCCAAGATCTTTGAGAGTAGACAGTAGAAGGGGGTGATCCACAAGGTCGAAAGCCTTGGTGAGGTCGATGAACACAGCCCCAGTAAGCTGGCCTTCATCCATGTTTGTGAGAGTATCCGAGGTGAACTTTGCTAATACAGTTGTGGTGCTGTGGTTTTTCCTAAATCCATGTTGTGCTTCACAGAGTAATTTTGAGGATTCAAGGAACTCAATGGCCTGGGTGGCTACAATTTTTTCTAGGATTTTGCTGAGGACCGAGAGAATGGCTATAGGTCTGTAGTTTGAGATTTCATTCTTGTTTCCCTTTTTAAAAATGGGGGTAATCCTTGCAGACTTCCATATGCCTGGGACAGTGCTGTTGGTGAGGGACAGTGTGAAAACCCTGGCTAGTGGATAGGAGATGAGGTGAGCAGCAGCCTTCAGCAGACGTGGTTCCAGTGAGTCAGAGCCTGGGCTGGTATTGTCAGATATGGTGTTTAGTAGTTGAAAAACTTTGTATTCCAGACACAGCTTTGAAGTAGAAAGACTTGGTTGCTGTAGGCACAGGTTTATTGGTCGAAGGGCAGGCTGTTTCATTGGTAGAAAGGGGCTGAGGGGCAGTGGGTGCAGTTGTTAGTGTGGACGTGTAGGGAGACAGGTCAGAGAACTGTTGATTGAAGGCATTTGCTATGGTGAGGGAGTCATTGCAGTGGATACCTTGTAGAATCATTTCCGGGGGGTGACTGATTTTGGGGTGCCCAGGAAGGTTATATGACCCCAGAACTTGCGGGAATCATTTGCAGAGCTGGTTAGCAGGTTTCGGCAGTATTTGCTTTTTGCAAGCCTGATTTGTTTTTTGCAGAAACTTCTATGTTGTTTGTAGATTAAGTGATCCCTGGGTAGGCCGGTGGTCTTGAACTGCTTCCAGAGATTATCCCTAATTCTGAGTTGGCGGAGTATATCTTTATTAAGCCATCTCGTTTGTTGACCTCTGACCCTTCTCTGCACTTTCGGTGCATGCCGATTTTGTACATCTCTGAACCTGGTCAGGAACACATCTAGGGCATCTTCAACTTTTGTTGCTTGGTAGATTTCAGTCCAGTCAATGTTGGCTATGTCTAGGAAAAGGTGTTTAGGCCCATATGTGCAAAGTTAGTAAATGTGACCAGGCGGGACTGAGGAGAGGGTGATGGACAAGAGTGCCAGTGGCAGATAGTGGGTGAGTGGTCAGTTATAGCATCTGCCAGGATGGATGCTTTTGTCATATGATCTAGTCTGTTAGTGAGGATCCAGTCTAACAGCGTTCCCGATAGGGAGTTGGTCATTCTTGTGTTCTCAGTTATAAGCTGGTGGAAGTTGTGCCTTTGGACTAGTGATGCCAGAGTGCTATGAGACAGGCCTAGCCAGTTTAGATTTACATCACCAAGTATGATGGCCTCATTCATGTTAATAACTTGTGATGTTTGTTGGAGTAGTTCCTAGAAACTTTCCACCCCACCAGTGGGTGGATTGTAGAGACATATTATGTGCAGATTTTTCACACCTAGGGACAGGGTTACATGCAAGGACTCACAGAGCCATTGGGAGCTAGGGACAGGAGCCACTTTTAGTGTGAGGTGGGTTTTGTGGTAAATGGCAACACCCCCGTCCCGTTTAGACCCTGTCCTGTCGGATAATAGAGTATCCAGGCAGGGTACACTGGGCATCCAGGATACAGGGTTTTAGCCATGTTTCTGTGAGGCACAGAATGTCAGGACCAACCACTTTGATCCAGGCCTCAAGTTCAGTCAGATGGCCCAGAAGACTTCTAATATTCATGTGAGCAATTAGAAGACCTTTTTTTGGCTTGGTATGAGGGTTTATCGGGGTACTGCTTTGGTGAGGGCCAGGGTTAAGTTCCACGTCGCCTGCCAGCAGTAGTAATAGAGGTGCTAGGAATTTAAGCTGCACCCTGTTTAGAGAATTGGAGGATTTCTGCTTTTTCCTTTATGGCAGATAGTTTGTGAGAACCAGGTACGTGCATCCTTTTTTAAGAAGAAGGTAGTGCAAGGCAGGTTTAGGGTAGTGATTGGAGAGGAGTAGGTTAGAAATACTAAAGTCACTGGTGATGGGGTGTCTTGTTGTAGGCCATGCGGTAGAGACAGAGAGATTTTGTTAAGTCCAAGCAGGAAAAGAAGGCAGAGCAAGAGGGTCAGTACTTTTAGTCTAACACATGAAGGCGATGGACTCTCGTGAAGGAGGAGCATGATAGCGATTTTGGAGAGGAGAGTAGGATTTAGAAGGAGCAGCAGAAATAAAGGGGGGAGGCTAGAGGGTGAGGTAAGAAATATACAGGGAGGTTTTTAGGAAAACCACGTAGAAGTATGGAAGGTTTGGGAGAGCAAGAACTCAGCGAAGGAGAGGCATCCTGGGAAGGTGAAGGGGGAGATGTGGAATAAAGGTTAAGGGAAAGGGCCGAGACCAGACTGTATAACTACAACAGAAAATGTTGTCTGCCGCTGTGTAGGACTAACGCCCCCAGTGGTTAGAGAGTATAAGGAGCCAATGGGAAAGTGGACACTTAGTCATATGACCAACAGAAGCCTATATAGCTAAAGGGTCGACCAGGGTGGGTGGGGAGCCAGCGCAAAGCGCCGGCGGGATGAGTGTTCACCAGAGAAGCTGTAACACTTAGGCACGGAGACGGCATTCACAGTCCCAGGGGTCATTTAGGCAGTCCAAAGTCCACAAAATAAGGTGAAAACAGACGCTTTCAGTGAAGGGTGGAACCAGCTAGAGCCACCAACCCCTACTGGAGAGAGCCGGCGGGAAGAAATCGGTGAGAACGTACCTTACAGCTTTAATGCCTTTAGCAGCACTAGGTACCAGTGAGCGGCCAAGCTCCTGGTTCCCTTCCTCGGTGAGCGTGCAGCGGCGTGGCCCCTGACAACAGGCTTCCTGGAGGAGTACGGCTTTTCTTTGGTGGGGGCCGCTGGGCAAGTGGAGACCCCAGGAGCTTCTTTGGGTGCAGCGGTGGGTTCTTAGGTCCTTGGAGGAGCAGGTCCGAAGGCCCGGCAGGCTTGGAGAGGTCCTAAGGAGATAGCAGGGAGAGGTTGTTAAGTAGGCAAGCCAGGTAAAACAGGACAAAAGGAGAGGGTGGGAGGTGAGAAAAAGGTGGAGATTAGCTTCGAGGAAGGCAGTTACAGCAATTAGGCAGCTTGTTTTTACAATTCTAGGTTACCAGCAGAGCTTTAACAACAGAATGCAAAATTCAAATAGAGAAAAAGGCGGGAAGAGAGTAGTTTGCAGCAGAGGACAGTTTTAGGTCAATTTACAGGTTTAGGGTGGCTAGTTTAGGACTTTACACTTAAATGAGACCAGAATAACTGATTTACAATAAAAGCACAGTAGGCAAGTAGGTCTAAAATTTTCACTGGAGGAGCTGTAACACTTAGCCACGGAGATGGCATTCACAGTCCCGGGGGTCATTTAGGCAGTCCAAAGTCCACAAAATAAGGTGAAAACAGCCGCTTTCAGTGAAGGGTGGAACCAGCTAGAGCCACCAACCCCTACTGGAGAGAGCCGGCGGGAAGAATTCGGTGAGAACGTGCCTTACGGCTTTAACGACTTTAGCGGCACTAGGTACCAGTGAGCGGCCGAGCTCCTGGTTCCCTTCCTCAGCGAGCATGCGGCGGTGCGGCCCCTGACAACAGGCTTCCTGGAGGAGCGTGGCTTTTCTTCGGCGGGGGCCGCTGGGCAAGCAGAGACCCCAGGGGCTTCTTTGGGTGCAGCAGTGGGTCCTTAGGTCCTTGGAGGAGCGAGTCCAAAGCCCCGGCGGGCTTGGAGAGGTCCTTATGGCTTTAACACCTTTAGCGGCACTAGGTACCAGTGAGCGGCCGAGCTCCTGGTTCCCTTCCTCGGCGAGCGTGAGGCCCCTGACAACAGGCTTCTTGGAGGAGCGCGGCTTTTCTTCAGTGGGGGACGCTGGGCAAGCAGAGACCCCAGGGGCTTCTTTGGGTGCAGCAGTGGGTCCTTAGGTCCTTGGAGGAGCGGGTCCGAAGCCCCGGCGGGCTTGGGCTTGGAACTACCAGCTACTACAAGTGGACATTTGTGTTTAAGAGGCTGAATGTGCTTGCTAATGACTGCACACATTCTGTTAAAGAGCAGGTACCCACTGTCAGGTACCCAGCCCCCCCCACACATATATAATAGCCAACCTGCTCCACTATTGAGTAATGTAATAAAAATTCCATGCGCTTTCCTCCAGTTAAAAAGGTATAGCACCCTGAATGTGCACCCCTGTAAAAACAGCCATGCCTGACACCCCCCAGTAATGTACCCACAGCCCCCTTTTGTGATGTCAGAAAATGAATACTGAGTGTGCATTCCATTAACCTGTATGTATGCAATATTTCTGTGGCTTTTAGTACTATTTATAGAAGCCATGTATAAAAATAAAAGCATCCACTGTAGTAACAGTCACAGTTTACTGGAGTGGTTGCTTTCATTTTTCCAAGTGACAACTCTAAATAGTACTAAAAGTCATTGAAAACATGGTGCCAATACAGTTCTATAGAGCACTTACACAGCCTTCATTTTCTGACATCACAAAAGGGGGTTGGGGGTACAGCCTTGGGTGTGTGTCAGGCACAGCTCTGCTTTCATGGGGGTGCACATTCGGGATGCTAAAACTTTTTAACTGGAGGGAAGTGCATGGAATTTTTATTACACCATTCAATAGTGGAGCAGGTCAGCTATTATATATGTGTGAGGGGGGGCTGGGTATCTGACAGTGGGTACCTGCTCTTTAAGTGGAATCAAAAGATATATCAAGGGGAAAGTAAAATGGAATGATTGGTATGGAGCATTATTTGTGCCAGTCTGAATTATGGAATGAGACTGAGTCAAGAATATTGATTTTATTTTATGAAAAACAAAAAATGTACCCTTAATAAAATGTGACAGCCTTTCAAACCATTAACTTAAATACCAGCAACATCCACCTCATTCTCATCAAATAGGAAGCTGCCCTTGCAGTCATCAAGGTCAGAATTGTGCCCAGTAGGGAATTCTTTGTCCATGATTGCATCATCAACCTCAATGGTCACCTGGTTGATACTGCCACCAGGATAGTCTGCTTCTCTCACATCATCAGCACAACCATCAATGTGATGGGGTATGAACACAAATGTGGTAGTTCGAAGTGGTATATAACCTTCATTCATTTGTATGAATGTCAGCATGCTGACATTTGTTGGCGAGAGGTTGGTACAATGGTCATGAACTATTGCCCTATGGAACTGAATACCCTCTCCACACTTACACTGGAGGGTGGGGCTGGTCAGGTACTTCAGTGCCACTGAAGTCAGCTCTGGTCATTCACTCACCTTTCCACTTTAGTACAGCAGTGGATCATCAATTACTGACATATGCCTTTTTTCAGACAAATCTGAGTCAACCATTCTCTCCTGCATGCAGTCCTGTTGCTGACTCATCCTCCTGTTCACCGGATTCATCGATGTCACAGATTCCCACTTGAGACAAGGCACCCCAAAGTGGGCTAATGGCAACCGATTTTGCTGACATCCCACCTGGACCCATAGCCGTCTTACTGGATGTGCCTAGTAGTCCACAGTGACCTTCAGCCTTATCATGCTGTGGTTTGATGAACTTGGCAAGTGACTTCTGTGCCCCATGAACCAATCACATCAGTTCTCCACTGAGGTTTTTAACCTGTTCAGGCCCTCCCTCCAGTAAGGATGTAATTCCACATTTGTATCGTGGGACCAGCATTGTTGCTATTCTGAATTCTGCACTTTGCAGAATACTTGTGATGTGGCAATTGTGGTCCAATACTGTCAGCATGTGTTTAAGTAACGCACTGCTTGAACAATCTCCAGACACATCAAGGCTACGCTGCAGTTTCAACAAATGGCTTGGCTTATGGAGGCAGTGTTGCCACTCACTGTCTGTGTGACATGTTCAAAGGGCCTCAAAATTGATATCATCGCGTCCATGAGGCACCACTGTTCTGTTGTCATAAACATCAAGCATCAGAAATGTCACGGCTAGTGTGCATGACTAGGTATTGTGAGATGGATTTATACTGTTTATACAAACTCTCTGCCATGAAAAGAGTCGAGTTTCAGCGTGACAACTTCCAGCTTGAGGCGATGCTGAGGGAAACTGTTTTGAATCTGCAGCTGCTGAAGCTGGTCACGGGCCTTTCCAGAGCATGAAAAGTGTGCACAGATGCGGCGTGTAACTGTCAATATTTTCTTGATGTCAGGGTGCTGCAGAAACTCCTGGACCATAAGATTTAAACAGTGGACCATGCATGGAACCCAAACAAAGCCACCATTGATTATTCATTTCACCACATTTGAGCCATTGTCACTGGCTATAAAGCCAGCTTTCAGGGACAGGCAGTGCAGCCACTCATCTGTTTTGGTCAGTAGCAAGTCAAGCATGTTTTCTCCAGTGTGGGAACCAGCCACACTGTGCATTGCAAGCGTTGCATGCTGTCAAATTCCAGGAAGGTTGCTACCATGACAATCTGCCTTACTACAGTGATTTCCAATACCACCAGCACAGACAACCCCCGGTACCTGCTCCCAATGTGCAGTAATACACAAATATGAACTGCCTGCCATTTTGCCACTTGTCCACATATCTATACTTAAGTGGATAAATAGTGAGGAGGAATGTTGGGGTATAACTCCAGGACAGCACGGGTGGAAAAATATGTCCTGGACAGGACTTTCCATTTGGGACAGGTGCACACCACAAAACGCTGGAATCCAGAATTCTCCACAAAGGAGAAGGGCAGCAGGTTAATTACCAGCCTATCCACTACAGCAGCATTTAGTTCACTTGACACCGCATGATTGGGTGGGTATTTCATGTTCTGGGCAAAATGACTTTGTAACATGGGCTGAGTGCATGAGGTGTGCTAAATGGCTCTGCTCTGTGAACAGCTGTGGGTGGGGTGTTTTTGACATGCGATGAAGAGGGGTGCTCAGGTGACAACTCCACAAATGAAGTTACTTTCCCCATTTTAAGCACAGGGGTTGATGTTGCACTTGCACTAGACATACTGCATAGATCACTACCACTGCTGCTACTCTGACCATCACTTGACAACAATTCAGAATCATCATCCTCCCCCTCATCATGCCTGTAGTAATCCTTAGGTGTTATTTTACCACTACTACAGACATGGCTACTTGGGCTACATACAGTCATGGAAGGGGATACCATGCTTAATAAGGTGGATGAGTGTGAACACCCCACTATGGCAGCATTAGCTCCCCTCTGGTGCTGAGTCCACAGTGCCATATGCCTGTTCTTCAAATGTGTATGCTGGCCCCCGGTGCCCAGATGACTATCCTTTTTACAACGTCTGACATTCACTTGGCAAAACTGGCAGATTGCCACTGCTTCATCACTTGGATCTTGTGCAAAAAAATCCCAAACAAGGGATTTCGATTCCCTAATTTTCACAGGTCCCTGATGCTGCAGATTGGACACCAGTTTTTTTGACAATGACATGGGGGGTGTGCCACATGATTTCTGTTGCTGGCCACACTTGGGCTCTACTGGCCTATCACTATCTATGATGACTACTGCTGGGTCATCACTATCAACAGAAACTGCCACATCACAACTTTGATGAGGGGGTGATTTAACACCGACCTAATAAGACTGTTTACCCACAGACACCTTTCATTTCTTTTTCTTCGGTTCCCAACTGGGGTCGCTAAAATCATCATCATATTCCTCATCTGCATCAACAATGTCAGCTTGGATGCTGTCCTGTGGAGAACAAGTATCAACCACAGCATCATTTCATGTTTCATAAGTAAATTCAAGCTGTGGGTCTTGCGTCCATAATGCTTGCCAGTCCTATTATTTAAAGGCAGTAGTTTTGTCTTGACAAAAGATATCAAGTCCAGTTTTAAAAATGTCCATACTTGTACTCTCAACCACATTTATTGGTAAGTTATTCCAGGTGGTAACCACCCTGACTGTAAATCAGTGTTTCCTTAAATTTGTATTCCATTTAGGCAGATCTAATTGCATATTATGTCTTCTAGCACTAGTCCAACCTGGTCTAAAAGTTATTCCAATATCTTGCTTTAATGATGCATCTTTAGATATTCTGAACATCGTGCATAGATCACCCCTTAATCTTCTATAATGCAAGGTGTACAAATTGAGTATTTCCAATTTCGCCTCATATGATAAATTTTTCAGTTCAGTCACTGATTTAGTTGCCCTATGCTGTACGCCCTCAATTCTTGCTATATCCTCACTTTTTCAGGGAGACCACACCTGGACACAATACTCCAGATCAGGTCTCACCAGGGCTCCATACAATGGCATAAGGACCTTCTCACTTCTGCTGGAAATATTCCTCAGGATGCAGTTTAAATTGTGATTAGCTCTTTTAACCTGCTGCTTGCAATGTGTACTGAACTTATGGTCTGTGTTTATGTTTATGCCTAGATCCCTCTCTTCACATGTTACAATTAGACTGTTGTTCCCGATATTATATGCATGATTATTATTAAGGCCTCGATGCATAATTTTGCACTTAGAGATGTTAACTTCTAATTTGGTAGAATTAGTCCACAAGTAGATTTCTTTTATAGCCTCCTGAAGAGAAAGGTCCTTAGTTATATTAGTCACAGTTTTACCTAATCTATAGTCATCAGCGAATTTAGAAATCCATATATTAGGATTGCTAAATTGCAAGGTGGAAATATAAATATTAAAAAGACAGGGTCCCAACACTGATCCCTGTGGTACCCCACGTGTGACTGCAGATCAGTCTAACGTCATACCTTTAACCACTACTCTCTGCTTTCTGCCAGTCAGCCATACAGTTATCTATCTTAGGATGTTTCTATCTATTCCCACCCTAGTTAGTAATTCTATTAATTCTTTATGGGGTAGCTTGTCAAATATTTTGGCAAAATCCATGAAAACCACATCTACTGCTTTACCCTTATCCAATTCAGAATTAACCTTTTCATAAAAAGATAATAAATTAGTCTGACATGACCTAGAGTTAGTAAAGCCATGTTGTGTGGGGTCAGACAAGTTATTTGCTGCTAAGTAATCTACAATAATATTTTTCAAGATCCATTCCATAATTTTACCCATTAATGATTTCAAACTTATGGGTCTGAAGTTAGCTGGCTCAGACCTAGACCTCTTTTTATGTAGAGAGACCACTGACTATAAACAGGCGCGCAACCTATGCACTTCACAAATCAGGCAAATGAAGAGCTCCTATTTCAACAATGCTCTAGAAACCACCTGGGGTGATGGGAGATCCTTCTGGGACAATATACATAATATTACAGGCAAACAGTCTAAATCCTCTCCCACGGCAATGAACATTGATGGCTCCACTACCCGTGACCCTAAGACTATGGCCGATGCCCTAAATAAAACCTTCACTGACCTCAGTGGTGTCCTCTCACCAGACTTCTTCCAGGACTTGTCAGTTTCAAAACTCATATCCCAAACCACCTCCAGACAAACCCTATTTCACTTTAAAATGGTTAAGACATAACAAACCTACAGATACATAAAAAGGCCTGCTCTAAATCTAGAAATAGCAGTGACACCATTGATCTAAAACTTCTGTCCCTCACCTTGGAAGAAGTGATCCACCCCCTCACCAAAATTCTCAACCTCTCCCTGTGCCAAAGTCAATTCCCCAACACATGGAAGGCTGCTATAGTCACACCAGTACATAAAGGGGGCGACAAATCCACACCAGGGAACTATCGGCCCATATCTATACTTCCACCCCTCTCCAAAGCTCTTGAACGGATCGTGGCGGATCAACTATCAGACTACCTGCAAAAGTATGATCTACTCTGCATTCAGCAACACGGATTTAGGAAAGGACACAGTACGTCGATGGCCCTACTTGATTTCTGTAGTGAAACTCACAAAGCCTTGGATAAGGGTTATTTAACTGGAGCTGTTTTCATAGACCTCACAAAGGCCTTTGACACTGTTCACCATAGCCTTCTAATCTCTCTTCTGCTCAACATTGGGCTAGCCGAGGGACCTGGAGCCTGGGTAAAAAGTTACCTGGCACAATATTCTCAAACAGTAAAAATCTCTGAGGTTCTCTCTGACTCCAAACCGGTCCTCTCTGGTGTCCCCCAGGGCTCAATTTTAGGTCCTCTCCTCTTCAGCCTATTTCTAAACTTGCTTCCCAAATCCTGCCCTCAAAAATTAATACTCTATGCTGATGATGCTGTAATTCTCTCCTCCCATAAGGATCCAAATCCACTACGACAGAGCTTGCAGCTTGCTTTCTCATGTGTTGAAAAGTGGTTCCTTGAGCATAAACTGGTTCTAAATCAAAAAAAAAAAAAAAAGTCATGCTTTTCACCAGTCATCAAAACAGAAATAGGCATACTCCACTTGTCATAAAAACTTCTCTTGGAAATACACTAGAACAAGTGAACACCTTCAAATACCTTGGTATCACTTTTGACGAATGTCTTACTTCTGCGGCCCATATCGATAACACTGCAAAAACAGTGCACCAATGCATTGGAATTTTGTACCGGAACCGTCAATTTTTCAACCAAGCTGCCTTGAGGATTGCTGTTTAAAGCTCCATCATCTCAATCATAGACTATGGTCTAATTGTCTATGGCTCAGCTACTACCACTGCACTAAAGCGCATCTCAACAGCACTAAACAAAACCTGTTGACTCCTCACTGGAGCACAGAGATGGACCCACACTTGTGACCTCTACATGGAAAATGGTTGGTTGCATCTTTCCAATCGCCTCATGTATCTCACATGCGTGACAGCAAAAACATCAATCTTGGGACTCACTCCTCCATGTATCCGGGACCTGCTCTGCCTGAACAATGGCACTCGTACCACCAGAAGATCTGACCACCAACCTTTCCTTGTCCCTAGATGCCAGACTGCCCAGGGACAAAGATCTTTTATATACTGTGCCCCTACCTGGTACAATGCCCTTAATCTGCCCTTCCTATCCTCCATGACATTGGGAACTTTCAAATCCATATTTTGCACTCACCTTATAGCCTCCAGCTCCTGTGACTGCTTTGACTAAAGTCTCATCCCACTGAGTGCACTTACATTTGTTTCACTCAATCACCATGGTCTCCTCTTTGACAAAGACAACCTGAGTACCACTAACCTGGATCTGTCTGCTCCTAAACTTCTTATTTCTCCCCCTCTTCCCTCTCAAGCTCTCCAATCCTTATTCCTTGCCCTTGACACTGCCTCTGAGTTCCTTTTTCTTTTCTGTACATAAATGTTACTGTTTAAGTTGTGGCCTTGTTAAACGGCTTACTGATTGTTTGTAACACTGTCTACTATGTTTTTGTACTTAATGACGTGGCACCTTTGTAAAAGAGCCTTGGCTCAAAGGTATTAATTCCTAGAACAATAAACTTCAAACTAGAGCATCTCTCCAATCCTGAGGGACCTCACCCCTATCCAGGGATGTTTGGAATAGAAAGCTGAGTGGAACTGTTAATGGATCAACAAGTTCTTGCAAGATTCTGGGGTGAATATTATCAGGTCCTGGAGATTTATTAATGCCCAAATTTGCTAGTCTGCTCCTAACTTCCACAGGTGTAATTATAATGTTTCCCGGGATAGGTGCTAATTCATCATGGATTGGGAGTATCTCCAGAGATAAAGACTGAACAAAAGTAGTTGTTTTGGATATTCACAGTCTCTTTTTCATTTGCCAGTTCTCCGGTAGAATTTTTAAAATGTCCTAGCATAGTTGATTTGCTCTTCATACCATTTATATAAGAAAATAATGACTTTTTGTTATCCTTAACTTCTGTGGCCAGGGTAATTTCCTGCTGAGCTTTTCCCCTTTCTATTGATCTCTTAACTAATTTAGCACATTTTTTATGTGCTTGGTAGTTCTTTAGAGTGTTTTCCTTTTTATATTTTTTAAACAACCTATCCTTGTTATTAATTAGATGTTTAATATGTTTATTTAACCAGCATGGTGTTAATTTCATTATCATCATACAATATTTTTTCTTCAACATTTGAAGGGTTGGATGGCACAGGCATGACCTCATCAACAACACTGGAAACATGAGATTGTGACCACTCTTCAACAGCATCAGAATCATGTTCAACCAACGTGGGAATGGGGATGGGGACGTCGGGGAATGTGACATCTACTACACTCTGACTCACGGTCACAGCTTTAGACTCCACAGTATTTTGGAAATCAGTTAACTTGTTGTCATGGGTTGAACTTGGGGGCAATACCATTAGCAATTTCTCTACCACCAGCGGGGACAATAGCATATCCAGCCATGATTGAAGCTACTGATTGCACTGTGAAAAACATAGTCAGAGAAATCCCTTTACTGGCATCAGCTAGGCACTTCTGCTTTGTACTACTACCATGTCCATGACCACTCTTGCCACTGGCAGCAGTGCCATGGCCAGAAGCAGATGTGATTCCCCTCACAAAAGTGGGAGCAGGACAGAGGCAGAAAACTACAGACCTGTCAGTTTCACCTCAGTGGTAGGGAAAATGATGGAATCACTTCTGAAGGAAATAACTATTGAGTATCTAGAGGCCAGAGGGGCACAGGACAAAAGGCAGCATGGATTCACAGCTGGAAGGTCATGTCAGACAAATCTAATTTATTTCTTTGACTGGGTGACCAAAGTAATAGACCAGGGAAGGGCTGTGGACATGGCCTACCTACACTTTAGCAAGGCATTTGACATAGTCCCACACAAAAGGTTAATAAACAAATTAGCCAGCCTGGGAGTGGGTCCCAAGGTAGTAGTCTGGGTAAAACACTGGCTGAACAACAGGACACAGAGGGTAATAGTAAATGGAGTCCACAGTGAAGAAAGGGGGGTTACTAGTGGGGTACCGCAGAGTTCAGTACCGGGGCCGTTCCTTTTTCATGTCTTTATAAGTGACACTTCAGAGGGACTGGAAGGAAAAGCATGTCTCTTTGCAGATGACACAAAGACATGCAACAGGGTTGATAAACAAGATGTGGTGGAAAGGATGAAAAGGGACTTGGTAATGTTGGAGGAATGGTCAAGTGTATGGCAGCTTAGATTCAATGCAAAGAAGTGCAAAGTAATGCACCAGGGAAACAAAAACCTAGGGGAAGAGTACACAATGGGGGGGGGGGATGAGATACTGACAATAATAAAAACGGAAAGGGACCTGGGGGTTGTCATATCAGATGACCTAAATGTGGGCAAGAAATGTGAGAAGGCAGTAAGGAGGGCTGAGGGGATACTAGGATGCATAGGGAGAGACATCACCAGTAGAAAACAGGAAGTTTCTGTACATCTCTACAGATAGTTGGTAAGATCACATCTGGAGTACTGTGTACAGTTCTGGAGACCCCATCTCCGCAAAGACATAGACAAGGTGGAGGCTGTCCAGAGGAAGGCAACCAAAATGGTGCAGGGTCTGCACCAGAAGACATATGAAGAAAGACTAAAGGAGCTTAAGACATATAGTCTCGAGAAAAGGAGGGAGAGGGAGGACATGATAGAAACATTCCAATATCTCAAGGGAATCAACAAAGTCCAAGAGGGTAGCATCTTTCAGAAAAAGAGATGTGCAAGAACAAGGAGGCACAATTTGAAGATAGAGGGGGATGGCTCAGAGGTAATGTGAGGAAGTATTTCTTCACAGAGAGGGTTATAGATGCATGGAACAGCCTTCCTGAGGAGGTGGTAGAGTCAAAAACAGTGGGGGAATTCAAGAATGCATAAGACAGACATAAGGCAATTCTAGTGGGGGTAGGAGGAAGTAGGCTGTTGGTTAACTAGGACTTGCAGCTTATCCATTAGGTAGGGAAATGGGCAGACTAGGTGGGCCAAGTGGTCCTTATCTGCCATCAAATTCTATGTTTCTATGTAAGCATGTTTGCATGCACGCCTTTTTGCAGATTTCTTTTGGATTACTTACAAAATTCACAATAAATTGAGATTTCTGAAATTTGGGGTGGATGGGAAACCAAAAAACAACTGTGGCTTGCAGATACTGATTGGGCACTAAACAGATGCAAATGCACAGATGCAGATTGCACACTATAAAGCGATGCAGCCACACAGGCATAAAAACACCTTAACTAGTGGTCACGCAAATCAAAAACTGCAAAGATAAATTATATTTTGTCGGTTGGGGGGGCACTGCAGTAACAGGTCACTATCTAGATAAAACAAAGCAGTAAAAAATACCGCAGGTGGAAAACTGATTAAGAGTGCGGTGATTACTGTGTGTCATGATAAAATGTGTCTGACTTGATGGCATGCACATGCACACACACTCACACACTACAGGTAAGGTGCAGAAAATTTAACAGTGCAGTACACTATATAACCAAATCTTTTAAATAGAATGAAAATATGCACTGCACCACAACAAACAGAACATAATTATCAAAAATTACTTCAAGTATTACTGTGTGTACATAAACACACAAATACTGACACACACTAGTACAAAACAATTAGAAAGACTGCTTTTCTCATTTAAATCTCACTCCACCACAACTACGCCCCTACCCGGAAGCACACTCCAACAGTGTCTGTCAGTACACAGGTTGAATGTTCTAAATTAACATTAAAAATGCACAGAAAAACAATCAACACTAGATGATCTAAGCACAGGAGAGTTTTCTACAGTTGATGTACTAAATTTGGACCAAAATAATTGGATCAAAAGTGATTTTTGAAAGCTTTTTCAATTATTTGATTCTCAGAGCTCTGACAGCAAACTGTCTCCAGCTTTCCACTACACACACTACACAAAACTGAGGCTGTGCAAGACAATATAGAGTCCATGTGACCTGTCATCTCATGAATCAATGCAAAATTCACCTCACATAACAATAAACAGGCGAAGCAAAGCGAAGTCCATTCAAATCAATGGCACTTTGAGTTAAAATTAAGGGGAGTCAGTAAAATAAGGTGAAGTAGTGCGAAGTCCTTTGAAACAATGCACTTCATGATCCTAATTTACAGGCAGAGTAATTTGCTTTGCGTTGCGAAGCACTACTCGGATTGAGGGGGAATATGCAGTGTGCTCCGTGTAGCGAAGCAGAATCACTTTGCCTGCCTCTACTGCCAGTCTGGGAGCAAATGTAAGCCTGGTAGAGGAGGGTTAAAATCTTCCCTTACTGAAACCTTGGTGCACTGACCAAGGATCTTAAAGTGAGCACAATTGCAAAACACAAACACATGGCTGTCCAATACACTACTGTAATTCCTCTCTAGACAGCAGCTTGTATAGCAGATATGGCAAAGAGAAATATTACTCTGGGCATGCATTTCCATTTTTACCCTTTTTAACCAATACAATAACTGTTCCCAAATATAACCTGGACTGGGCACCATGATCATTTTTATTTTTAATTTTTATTAGTATAAAGGTAAGTAGGGCAACTGATCGACCATCATGTAAGGATCTGTTTTCTAGTGATCCATAATATTATGTTTATGGTTATGAGGTTCCTAGGTTTCTTATCTGCAGTCAGTGTCTGATCTGCAGTGCTTGTTCCCAAATATGCTTGTCACACCTGACATTCTTAGATTGGTTGTTCTTACCAGTGAATTCCTGTGCCACGTGCTATGCCTCCCTTAGCTGCTCCCATAGATGTTCGATACAGTATATTCCAGGTAAGTCTCATGCACAGCAGCCCATCAGCTGACACACTGAAACACAAGTCCAATGGGAGTCGGCCTCTCTTCCAGATACAAAGTATGGGGAATGTATGGTGGCTTTGCTCTTTACACAGTTACTGGCATGCACCAAGAACTGGACCTGCTGACTCCTTGTGATAGTATGGGGTGGTGCAGGATATTTTGACTCCCATAATTTCAAGAGTTCCCAGAGAAGCTGACTATTGAAATGCCTGCCCTGGCCATTTGAGTATCTTATAATGTATGACACAAAGTACTGTACCTTTGGTAACTGCTGATATCTTCTAATCTTTTTTGAGTTGGCTTAGGCATTATGTGTGCAGTGGTCAGTTACTCCCAGGATTTAACCAGTCATGCAAACCAAGTCCAGTGGCCTGCTTCCAGTGATGCTGATAGAAAAATGGAAGCATAGATGCTGACGAGCAGGGCTGCCCTTTTTGGCAAGGTCTTTTGTTGGAGGCAGTGACCACGCTACTTGAAATGTCTGTCTACCGCTGTGACCATGTAAGGCCAGTAAAACTGTGCCTTGACCAAGTCCAAGGTCATGTCATTTTCTAAGTGCCCATGTCAATATGCAATAGTCTCATGGCTGCTTTCCTGTAACTGGCAAAGAGAATTAACTGTTTCCAAAGAAGAGGTGTTTGCCCCTAGGTCATCCATTTGTGCAATTTAGTTTTGATGACAGTCTTAATATGCAGGTCTTGCTAAAGTTCAGCTAGACTACTGCATCCAGACAGCCTCTATCCGGTAGTATGTCAATTCAGCATGTTAATTTCAGTGAGTCATATTCGAAGACTCAAATACAGTGATTGAAATGATAGCGGATAAGGAATATTAGCGATGAATTATTATAGCAAGACACGGTGTCATATAACCTACCTCTGAGGTCCAGGTGTGTCTCGGAGGATGTTAATTTAGAAATAGCGAGGGGTTCAGGGGCGCAGCCCTCCTGCATAACTATAATTAAGTGAGTACAGGTGTGAGGTGGGTATTTAAAGGTGCAGTCCCTGGTGGGGTGTGATCGAGGATGTCGGTGAAAATTATACAGAGTCAGCGTGGTATGCCTTTGCTTGTGTATGGGGGCTATGTTCATCGGCGGGATAAGGCTGTTGCCCAGAAGGTGTACTGGCATTGTGTGGATGCCCATCACAATGGATGTAGAGCAAGGATACATACAGTTGCTGATCGTGTAGTGACTATGACGAGGGACCATAACCATGTACCCAACGCTGCAGAGGTAAGTGCTAGAAGGGTTACGTGTGGTATTAGGGAGAGAGCATGGAGCATGGCGGATACCACTGCACAGGTGGTGCTCGATAGCACTGCTGGAGCACCTGATGCGGTAGCGGGGCTTTACCAGACATAAGTGCCCTAAGATGGACTATTTAGAGGATTCAGCAGTCAGAGATTGTAGCCCCTGTGACCCCCAGGTACCGTGGAGGAGTTATTACTACCCCCAACATATATTCGCCCCCATGGAGGGGATTGATTTTTTCTGCATGATTCAGGCACAGGAAAGGAACACATGTTGATTTATGCTGCTTATAGATCTCTTACCTTTTTATCAGGGTGTGAGTTCTGGTTTATGGATGGCATATTCAGTTGTTGTCCTGCATTATTCAGCCAGTTGTATACCATCCATGACTTGAGAGATGGAGTTGTTGTACCCTGCGTGTATGTTTTGATGAACAGTCACAAGGCAGCAGCATATGATGTGCTATTTGTGCACCTGAAGGCATGGGGTGCAGGATTGAATCCAAGTAATGTTATGTTGGATTTTGAGAAGTCGGCTTACAGATCAGTGACTGCTGCCTTCCCATGCGCTGATGTACATGGCTGTTTTTTTCATTTTGGACAAGCCATCTGGGAAATATTCAACAGTGGCCGGATATTCTGTCGAGGTATGTGCATGATGATGAATTTACTTTAAACATTAGGATGTTGTTGTCCCTGGCATGGGTACCTGAACAGGACATGGTTCAGGCATTTGAGGAGTTGCAGGAGTTTACATTCTATACAACAAATGATGAGGTTCTGGCACCTTTGATCATGTATTATGAGGATACATGGGTTGGTCGTCCCATGAGTAGATCTGGCTGACATCGACCAATGTTTCCCATTCCTTTCTGGAATTGCTATCAGGCTGGGATGAATGGGTATGCCCATAAGAATAATGCTGTAGAGGGCTGGCATAGTGCATTTAATACACGTCTCGGTGCCAGTCATCCAAATATGTGGAGATTTATTCATTGCCTGCAGGAGGAACAGTGCATTACCGAAGTGAAGATGGAGCAGGTGGTGTCGGGTGCTGCAGCAGGAGGTAGTAGACAATGGTACCGTGATCTTACAGAGCGGCTATGCCAGATCATTTACGAGTATGGGGTTCGTTCCTGTTACGACTATCTGCGTGGTTTGGCTTACAATTTCCACCTCAACATGTAGAATTGTAGCTGGAATTGCATGCACTGATATTGACGTTCGCCGTATTTACCGTCGCTATGTAAAAGTCGCTGAAATTGTAATCACCATTGTTTTTTCACCAAATTGACATGGAACCCCTCTATCCATCTCCCTTAGTGACTGGAGATAATGCGTCACTTAAAATGGTGGACAATGTTTCAATTAAATTGTATTCTCTCTATGTGCATGAGATCCTGGCATTAATTCTTCATCAACAATCAACTAATCCAAAAATCAGTTTAATAAAGAAATAATTTTATATTTTAAAAAAAATCTGCTTGAAACATGGTTTTATATCATTAATTGGGCTCTCCCAACCAAATTTATGTTATGAAATTTGATCTGTATCATACTCCACCTCCCTAGTTAGCCCCTCAAAGATTTGTTTGAAATTATGGGCTCGATTCACAAAGCCCTGAGTTTGATGCGAGGTGCCTGTGCCAAAAATAGATAGCACAGGTGGCACCCTGTGTCAAATACAGCCCCCTGAGCTATTCACAAAGGCAGCCAGCATCAACCACAGGCTGCCTGCCCCAAATGGGGCTTGCGCCGCTGGTGCACCCAAGACTGGGCTACGACATGGTGCTAGGGGGCATGTGGCAGACACAGGCTGCCACATCCCCTAATGCAGCATTCACAGACCTCTCACAAAAGGAGAAATTCTAAGTACCCTTAGACCAGCCAGGGCTAGTCTAAGGGTACTTAGAAATGTCTTCCCTGAGAGAAGTTCCTGTGTTTGGCAATGTGCCATGGTCCTGATCCCAGATGATCCCAGACACAGCAGTATGCATTAGTTCCCCTGCCCCCACCCTGAACCCTGATGCTGCCAGTAAGGATTGTAGTTAATATGACCCCTTTCCTGGTGGTCTAATGCCCCCCCCAATTCCCATACCCTGATGCTGCCCATATTATTTAATAAAATGTCTGCCCTCCCTGATCCCAGATATCTGCCCATATGAATAATAATAATATCACCCCCTTCCCTGGTATTCTAGTGGCCCCCTCCTCGATCTCTGATATCTGCCCATATATTATGAAACCCACCCCCATTCCTGGTGGTCTAGTGGCCCCCCACTCCAATCTGTGATGCTGCCAGTAATAGTTCATTAATACAATGTCCCCCCTCCATGAACCCTGATGCCGCCAAGTGTAATAGTGTAATAATACCCCTACTTCCCTCCCTGAACCTTGATGGTGACAGTAAAGAGTGTAATTAATATCACCCCAGCCCTGGTGGTATAGTGGCCCCTCTACCCCAGCAGGCAGTGCCAACCACCCCTCACAGCCCCCGATCATGGAGCAGAGACAGTGACCAGCACAGCCCACCACACACCACTGCAGCTGGCCACCAAGTGAACAACCATTGTATGCACACATTATAGTATGCTCAATGACTGTTTAGTCAGTGGCCAGCTGTGGAGATGTGAGGTGAGCTGGTCACCAGCTCTGCTCTGTGATGGGATGCAGTGAGGGGTGGTCTGCACTGCCTGTTGGGGTGGGAGGGCCACTATATCACCAGGGCTGGGGTAATATTAATTACACTGTTTACTGGCACCATTGGGGATCGGGGAGGGTGGCAGGGTTATTATTATACTAATAAATCTGATGGCATCATGGTTCAGGGAGGATGGACATTGTATTATTGAACTATTATGGGCATGATTGGGAATCAGAGTGGGCAGGCCACTAGATCATGAGGGACAAGGGTGGGTCTAATAATATTCATATGGGCAGACATCGAGAATCAGGAGGGCCAATCACAACGGGAAGGGATAATCTATTAATATTCAAAGCGCAATTAAGATCAGGAGGAATGGGCATGATAATTAATTAATAAATAAGTGTATAGGCGGCACCAGAATTACTGGGGAAGGGGGGACACTAGGCCACCAGGAAGAGGGTATGTTTAACATGTACTGTAGGATTGGGGATGAAGGAACCACTTGGGTTTGCAACAGGGGGCCTGTGACTGACCCTTCCCATGCGCCGGGTGTTTGCCACACAGGATCGGTTGCTGCAAGTGTGGGGACCTAGGCACTGGGACCTTTCCTATACTGGAATCTGGTGCAGGTCCCTGGCACACTGGGCTTCAGCTCAAGCTGCTGTTTGCCACAGCTTGTGCCGATCCAAAACTGCTTTGTGAATTGGGCCCTATGTTTTTCGGTAGTGAAGAGCCAGTTCTTCTTTATGTGCTGAACCACTGCACTCTTTATGATTGACTCAAATACTTTGGTAAGTAGTGAAGTAAGACTCAAAGGACTGACATTGGTTGTGTCCAAACTCACCCCTTTCTTGTAAAGGGGGGTATTAATTGCCTGTTTTCCAGTCCTCTATCCCCCTCTGCAAGGAGTTCTGAAAGATACCAGCAAAGGGGCTCAGGCAGAGAAAACCTCTTATTTATTTGGGTCCATCAGGTAAGTGCACTAAGCATAACAATGCCTATTTATTAGTATAAACTGACTCCACTCCACTAGCTTCACTATTAACTCCACTATTACCTTACAGTAGTTACTGTACTAATTCTGGCATAATCAACACTGCCTCCTGTCTGGCTTCATCTCACCAATAATGGTCACCCCCCCCCCGACAATTGTCCTCAACATGCTATCTGAAAACTGGCTTAAAGCAGGTATTCTGTGGCATTGCCTTTGCTAGTTCTCCCACCTAGTTCAATGCTTTATCCTCTCCCCAGTAATCAGGCAACCTTTTTATGATGCTCCTTTTTTCCCATTGCATTATAAAAGGATTTAATATTTCTCAGTGATCCCCTGTGTAATTCTGTCTTCCAGACCAGAGCTGGCATACACAATCATGGTATAACTGCTGGTTAAGGCTGCTATCAACCTAAAACCAGTTGCTGTGAAACTTCATAATACATGTTCAATGTACCTGAGCAACTGGTTTCATGCTTGTGTAACATAGATAATCTTTGGCTGTTCACCTCTCTATCTATGGGATATACCACCCTGTATGGGGTACGAAGACAAGGAACCCTAGAGGAGGGTTCCACCCCTTGAGGTGCTGCAGGAGTGATTCCCTTGGCTAAAGGTACCTTAATAAGAAGCCCATGGGAGAGAGATGTGTTGCTGCTGGAGGAGGAGGGGTGGATGGAGGGGCAAGTAAAAATGCTTGTGTGTGGAGTGAGGAGAGCAGCCCTTGAATGGGCCTAATGGGGGGTGTCCAGTTGCACTGCCCCCTTGAACTACAGGCTATCGTCTTCCAACTCAGAGTGCCTGTGCAACTGGTTTTGTGCTTGTGTAACATAGATAATCTTTGGCTGTTAGCCTCTCTATCCATGGGATATACCACCCAGTAGGGGTACGAAAGTAAGGAACCCTAGAGGAGAGTTCCACCCCTTGAGGTGCCATGGGAGTGATTCCCTTGGCTAAAGGTACCTTAGGAAGAAGCTCAAAAAGAATGTCGAGCAAAGCATACAAGGTGGTGAACACTTATCAGGGTCAAAGACCTGTACATTGGTCGGTTGGTAGTATGGCTGTTGGTAGCATGGGTCAGTTGGTTGTATCTTTTGAGTAGAGTAGGCAGGGAAAAAAATAGGTAAATAGTGACTTGCTCAGAGGTCTGACTGTAAGACATGGAGGCCTGGCTCCCAAGGAGAGAGAGAACAGCCAAAGGGGGAGAAGGGACAATTACGGGGCAGCCACCCAACTCCATCCAACAGTTGAAACCTAAATAAGTGATCTAGGGACTACAACTATACTTATCTAGTATTATAACCATTGGCACAGACGAGAGGAAAAAACCTTTGAGAAGGAAACCTCTGGGGATCCAATGCCTAGGTCGCCTTCCTTCCAGGCTTTGGGACAGTTTTGTTTAGAGACAGCACTGCTACTGCAATTTAGTAGACCAATCCAGGGGAATTGCAATTTTGGGGAACACTCTCGCTCTATCCCTCTAATGGGAACATTGTGGAGGGTTGCAAGTGAACTGTGCAACACCGGAGCATTTTGGTGCCAACCTCCAAGGCAGGACCAGGTGAGTAATGACTGCCAAAGCATTCAGTCGGTCTACCCATCTAAGAACAAACCAGGTGAACCAGAGGTGGTTGTAGGGAGAATAGCTTTAAAGGGTGCCTCCAAACCCACTTGGACAGCTAAAGGGGCCCTTCCCAAGAGAGCCCCACCCCTTCTCCACTGAAGTCTTCAATGCTACATTGAGAGGTGCTGTCGGTACAGTTGATGACTGAAGATCCACCTGGAGCGAGGTCATTCCCAACTATGGGCCAGGTGAGAATGACCCCACCCCAAGCTTGGCATGCTCAAGATGCAGACTTTGGGGTGCAGAGAGAGAGAGAGAGACCACCAGCCACAGACCTGGAAGTAATGCACATGGTCGTCATGTTTCCAAAATGTGGGGGAGCAAATTGTAATGAGGATGGGACCCTCATGTGGGTCATGATGGATGATATCAGACATGGAGAGACCTGTACATTGGTCAGACTGAGCACTGTGGACCCTCTCATGGGTCTTGACTGGATGAGAGCTGACAGGGAGAGACCTGCACATTGGTCAGGCTGAGCAATATGGACCATCTCATTGGTCTAGGTATGGCAAATAGCATTTGTCAACCACAGGAATGCATGCCAACTAAGTCCATTAGGAAGCCAAATTGGGAGTGAATAGAATTGTATGTTATGAGTAAGAGAATGGTGAGGCCGGGTGAAGCCCGAGGCCAACGGTTGGAGATGAAGAGGCTGTGAAGATGATTAGGCAGGAGGAATCTTCAAAGCCAGTACAGTAGGAGGTGCAGTTCAAAGCAAGTAAACATGATATGCTGCCAGACTTGGAAGGGGAGGAGCATTGCTGGTAGTGCAAGGGACAAGAAGGCTGGGATGACTGTGTAAAGCAGGTCATAATATTGGGTACGGGATGGTAGAAGGCTGGGTAGAGTCAGAAGCCGTTAGGTAGAGAGTTGCCTGGAATAGCTGGTTGTGTAGTGCCATAAAGGCTATGCGGAGCAGCAGGAGGAGGCTGGGTGAGCTAGGGGCTTATACAATACACAACATATAGGAAGCTGCTCCCACTGCCTGGCACCATGATTCCAGCTGTGACTCCTCAGTCCCCTGCTGAAGGAAAACCAAAAAAGCCACGGAAATGACACCATGACACCAAGCAGATAATGAAATATGTTAAATACGTGCTAGCCATGAAAGCAGGTTTAGGTTATTATCAGAAACAGATTGCTGTGGATTTGGTAAAAGTAAGGTTTGATAAAAGTAAGAGTAGCAATAAATGAGCCTAAATAACACAAACATAGAAGTGAGGAGTGATGCAGCAGGACAGGACACTGCTGGAGCAGGCAGGGGAATGAAACAGAGTGATAGCTGCTAACGGGAGTCAGTACTAAAGGCAGGTGCAAACAATTAAGGTGATGGGCACAGGGACTACAGCATGGAAACAGCAATTGGAACAGAGAGCACACAGGCACCTAGTACAGAGAAAGAGAGAGTGCTGAAATATGATAAATGAATTGAAAGCTTGATTAATAATGCAGCTAAATATAACACTGCAAACAGAGAGGCACTAGCATACCAGAAAAGCCCAAAAAGTAAATGAAGCAAACAGGACCACAGGAACAGTAGGGAGAACAAACAACTGAATAGTGCTGTGTGGAATGCAGAATTCCACTGGTGAAATTAGCATGGAATGACCATTCCGCCAGCAGACTTTCTGTCAGAATTTCACTGGTTCTTCTGCAGAATTTTGCCTACACTAAATCTATCTTCAAAGTCTATCAGCTAAAACATTTATTAGCAAAAGAATTTGGGCCGCTCCGGCCCCTTCCAGACAGGAAAAGGTTCCAGGATGTGTTTCTAACATTAATAGGACATCGACATTCGGTGTCCGAGATTTGCAAAAGTTTATATGATTGTAAATATCCTGAAGAATTCATACCAAAGGCATACTGGGCAGCGTACTTCTCCAGTTTAGAAATAGATTGGGCAGTCCTTTGGAAAAATGCTCACAGATATATTACGCAGGATAGATTGAGATTGACACAATTTCACATCTTGCATAATATATACTACATTCCTCAGAGGCTCCATAGGTTTGACCTTATAGACTCGACCTTCTGTTCCAGATGTGGGCAGGAGGAGGGTACGCTGTACCACATATTCTGGTCGTGTCCGAAAGTTACTACTCTCTGTGATGATATCCGTCACAGGATGGGTCCCCTCCTGGGCCTCTCCGATCTTTTCAAACCTGAGGTGTGCCTGTTGGGAGACTACACTTCCATACCAGTTGTATCTAGGAGATATCACATGGCCTTAATTTCATTATCGGTCAAAAAGGTCATCCTTCGGCATTGGAAGGACAGTGAGGGCATTCCTTTTTCGGAGTGTCTTAAAGAGATCTTAGCCAATCTCAGAATGGAGAAAATGGTGGCTAATTTAAATAATAGGCTGACTAAATATAAACGAATGTGGGAACCTTTGTACATGCTGTTTTGTATTTAGATTACCTCTCCAAGTAATCATTTAGGTTACCCTGGTGAACATTTTGTCAACCTGAGCTGTGCTGGGGAAGGGGAGGGAGGGAGGGAGGGAGGGAGGGAGTCCAGGGGTGGGGGAGCAGCTTCTTTAACAGTTGTACGAACATTCTACAAGTGTATTGTCATAAGTAATGTATGGAGCTGCTCTCATATGTAATTGTGAAAACCAATACACTTTGAATTTTAAAAAAGTATTTTGCCTACAATGATCCACGGAATAGCATTTTTTCTGCAGAAAATCATTCCTCAACTATTTTCTGTCTTGCAATTCCATCATACCATTTCTGGAGAAATTCAGTGGAATTTTGGCAGAATTTTGTTCTCCCAGAATTTGAAAATTCTGTACAGTACTACAACTAAGACAGAAGCACAGACTGCAGCCATAGGCAAAACACAGACCGAGAAGCAGGAGCAAAGGCAAAATTTATCGACCCAGAAGCAGGAGGAGTACAAACCAGGCAGAGAGTCTAGCACAGCCAGCAGATTCCAACAAGAAGGAAGGAAGGGAGGAGAGCAGTCCTTAAATGGGCCGAATGGGGTGTGGCTAGTTGTAACACCTACCAGATCTGATTGTCGCATGATCTATCGTGCAAGTCAAAACCTTGCAACAGGAACAGCGCAGTCGGGAAGAGCGAATGGGTGCAAAACCATGAAAGGATGTATGCATGGTAGTGCACACTCTCACTGTTCCCAGGAAGAGGATAAGACCTCTGCTGGTAGGAGGAGCTGGAGAGCAGCTGCCATGGCTCGACAGGATGAGCCACAGGCAGCAAGGGAGGCAGTGTGTCTGTGGACTGGGTTTTGATTCCCGGTCCCAGACATATAACATCTTTTTTATTTTTCGCATTTTGTGTGATTTTAAGTGTTAACCCTTCCCCCAGAGTTGGTTATTAAAGTTGGGGACATTGGGGGAACAGCCCCCTGTAATGGGGCATACATGGTGCAGAGCCCCCTGCAAGACATACAGTAATTAAGCTGGAATCTACCACACTGTACTGGCAGCACGGCATATTGCTGCACTGTAATGTCTTGCGAAATTATGACCCCATGCCATTGCACCGCCCCTTGAACTACAGGCTGTAGCCTTCCAATTGTGATGTCACAAACATGTGTTATGGAGTTGAGCCCTGCAAGTTGTTCTTTCACACTTACTAAAATGTCTCTTTTCTCAAACCAATAAATATAAAAAATAAAATAATGGTCATCAGTGCTGTTCTTAATTTTTTCACACACCCTTGGTGTATGATACTTTTAAAACCTACTTGAGCTTTGTTCTTGTGGTGTATGTGGTATCACACCCTCGAGGATGTAAAACAATCTTGCAACACACTGACATCCATACATTATTCTATATGTAATTGCCTGTGGTGTTTCTCTTTAAAGGGGCACTGTCAACCACCTAAGTCCTCAAAGTGTTCCTTCTGTAAACAACAAATGTTATGTTTAGTCACATTCTGTGGATATTTTTGATGTGACTGGTAGTTTGATTTTGATAGTTTTTTTCTTTTTAAAGTCAAAAACATACTGGTGTTACCACAAAAAAACATGTTTTTTTTATAATCCTTGTTCAACTCCTCCACATTTTTTCTGGAATTTGAAACACCCCCAGCACAGTCTAGACAACTAAGATGTAGTTGAAGGAGAGCAGACTATTGATCATGACTGGCTGTACAGTCTGGGGGTATTCCTGATGTTCAGGAAGTATACCATAATAGTACATCAAGGATTTGAAACAAAACAAGTCTGAGTATAATTATACCATTAGCATGCATTTCAGTTCTTTTAAGAAAGGAAACCTATTAAAAAACATCAACATTGGCCGGCCCAGTGGCGCTGAGGGTTGAGGCGCTGGACGCCACACCTCGCACCACGTTGGTGACCCGGGTTTAGGAATGAGCCTGGGTTGTCGGGGGTCGGCAGGGGAGGAGAAGGATCGAGTGTCCGTAGGACTGCGCTCCTTCTCCGGGGAGGAGGGGGTGGGATGTCTTGGTGTCCTAGTGGCCTCTAGCAGTGGCTGGGGGTGATGGCAGGTCACAGGCAGACTTGGGGGATGTGTTACAGCAGACACTGGGAAGCAGTGCATGCGGTAGCATGCGTGCTCCCGTCCTGTGGTGTCATTGCATGCTGCAGACGTCATGGGGAGGGAGAACATGGAAAATATGGGCACCAGCATGATAGCCGTCCTAGAAGGACTTGCTCAGTGCTGAGGGTGCATGACTTAACTGGATCCTGGTCTGGTGTGAGATCTTGAGAAGGGGGCTCTCCACCTCCCCACCACAGGGGGTAAGCCATGGGGGTGTGCTGTGGGCCGGAATGTGGAGCTGGGGAGTCCTCGGGATGGTGGCCGGACATAATCCTCAGACGGGATGCCTAGATGTAGAGGTAAGCAGACTGGTAGTCAGGGAGAAAAAGTACTAACAAAAAAACATCACCATCAATGAATTTTAGAGAAAGTAAGGAAACATAAAAGATGGGTTTTCAACTAGAAATAATATGAAGCAAATGGGTTAACAGAGTCCCTTTAAGGAAGTGTGTCCTAGCTGTGCCCCAGTTCCAGGAAGTAGAAAATTAGTATTAGTTGCTAGTGTTGAGAGTATGTAGCCAGTCCCTGGTTGGGATATAAAACTGGTTGCAGGTAGCTGAAATCCCTGCTGTAGGCTGTACACCATTATGGACTCTTAGACAAAGTCCCTTAAAGTACAACGTATGCTGTGATTATTTTCCCATCCTACATGGAGTGAAATATTCATTTCTTTCCAGTATACTTTATGTTTTAAATACACTAACTTTGGACTCTGCTAACTATTGATTTTGAACATTTTTCTGACTCTACTGCTAAGTTAGTTGGGGGTTATTGCAAGGCACATCATAGACCTCAACGATGTCCCTTATCATGGCCAACATTGCCATTTTAATGTCCTATTCCATAATTTAGGGGTGATCTGAAACTGAAGTGAACTCTAGCTGCATGGCAGGAAAAACAGTTATTTTGGGGTTGATTTTTTTGGGTGGTAAAGGAACACTCAGAGTTTTCATCCGTTTGCTGCTCACTTGTCATTACACAATATTTATACAGCAATTACATGGTACAGCACAACCGAGCATACTTGTAGCAGCTTAAACAGTGACACAACCCCCTTTTACATGGAGCAGCACTTAATCATTGTGAATCTGGACTGCTCGCACAACTCCCTCTGCACCGCTGCCTTTTCCCTCTACATGAAGGAGGAGTGGCTCTGCCAGCATCTTCTCTGTCTTTCCAGCTGGTCGAGAGTCCCAGACTTCCGTGGAGTTAGGGGGACGATAGGTCAGTGGTGAGCACTCGGCCATTCACATACCGGACCCAAATGCAGCCAAATATATATCAGCCAAATATATATCCTAATATTAGAAAGAGGGCTGAACTCGGGGCAAAAAATTAGCTTTTTGGAAACAAGGGCTACAAAATACTTTGAAAGTGCTCCACCAATGGAGTGTGACACTGTGCAATGGGCATGCACTCATGCACACTCAGATATAAATATGCATACGTGCATATCCAGTATCTCGTTTCCACTTTTGTAGTATTTTTAAAGTAACTTGTAGCCTTCGTTTCGAAAAAGTAACTAGTTTCCCGAGTTCAGCTTTCTTTCTAATATCTGAATATATATTTAGCAGAGGTAAGATAAAGAAAGTTGAATTTGGGCACAATATTTACAGTGCCAGCCCTAAGACCACGTGTAGGGAAGTGCAGCATAGCTCTCAAGAGAGGCTATCCTCGTACCAATGTGACAGCTGTCTTCAGATTAGACAGCACAACTGAGCAGTGTGAAATTCCAAAATGCAATGACGAACCACCAAGAACAGGGAATGTTGTTTCAGCGAATGTTCACTTTGGATGCATTGCCGGAAGCTTCTACATGACAACAGAGGTAACATTTTAGTTTCTCTGCACCACTAAATGCCGTGCAGAGCATGTCGTGTAAAAGGACCTACAGAAAATCATGATCAGCCAGGTGACATTTCCAACTCAAACCTGGCAGAGAAGGTCCTTTATGGAAAAGCTGTACTGTACAGTTCAGCCATAAAAAAATTTTTTGTTTGTTCTTTTTTAATAAAATAAATGATAGAATTGTTTAACATTAGTAATATGTGCACCTGTGTACTTGGGGTTCTGAGGTGAGGGATCTGTGTGACCCAGATTGCTGGTGCTGCATGAAGCATTCAGAGGCCCTGATCCACAAAGATGGTCTGGGTATGAACCAAAGATGGGTATCTAGGCAGTGGAGCCCTGCGCTTACACCCCCAGCCTGCTCCCACCCCAAAGCAATACACAGAGGCTGGGGATATGTTGGGGGCACAGTGGGATCTGACAATGGGCATCAAATCAAATGCCTTGCCCAGAGCTGTAGTGGATCCCTGCTACACATGGAGCAGGGAATTGTAGTACTGTAAGACTTCCAAGGAGTGACGTTATCCAAAAGGAGGATTTCATTAAAATAAAAAAAGTCAAAAAGTTATCCTGACATCCTGAGTCCTCCATGGTCATTCAGATGGTTGGGGCATTCATTGCCAGTGTTGATTGTGCCCCAGGAAGTCTTGTGTACATTGAAAAATATATACATGATGGGTCATCTAGTTTAATGGCAGAACTCTGGGTTGTTTAATGCTGCTGGCCAATGCACACCCTCAGCATTGTGCAAATGCTGTTCAGTATCATGGGGATGCTTGTCCCTGCCCCTGGCCAGCTCTCGAACTGGCTACTTGAGGAGATGCATGGACAACTCAGGACTGGGAACAGAGGAGGCATATATCCTACACTGTGGGTGCCCCAGGGTGTCCTTCAAGTGAGAATCACGTGGGGAGGGATAACTCTGCACCTTTTTCTGGCACTCCACAAGTGTGAAAGAGCCAGGACACTTTTATGGATTAAGCCCAGAGATGGAGAAAGAGCCTTCTGCAGCAGGCTAGAAAGCAGTAGCACTGAGACTGGGAGGTAACCACAGACTGCGGAGATTTTTGCAGTTCTGTGTTTTAAAAATAATGTATTTTTTTACTGACTGCTGTCTATCTGTCTGTGAGAGAGAACCTGTGCTGCTGAAGCTGATGTGGACTTGCATCTAGGAAGCAGTATGGTCTAGTGTTGGATAGACCCTGCTAGACCCAAAAAGTATCAGTTACTGGCTGTGCAAACTTAGGCAAGTCACTTAACCTCCCAGTGCTGTAGTCCATCCAGCTGCAGAAAAGGGGAGAAGAAGTAGGGGAGTGGAGGACCCATGGGATTCAGGTTGCTATAAAAAGAGCAAACTATTTAAAAACACTGAGAACAATAGAGCGGGTGCAGCTGCACATGAGTAAGTGAATTGTTTTTTGTTGTGATAAGGAGCACATCCCACTGTGCTGTGAAGCACCACGTAAAAGGAAATTGTGGAGAAAATGGCTGCTAGCTATCAAAGAGTCTGATAAGGCTTTTCACATGCAGCTACACTGTTTTTTAAGTTGTAATTAAAAACATTAATAAAAGCTAACCTCCCTCTTCTGCTTTGTTTATGATTCTCTCACCCAGATTACACATTACAGCATGTTGGCAAACCCACAGGTCCAGCAGGTAAGACGTCACCTACAGTAGCAAAAAAGATGCACCCATAAATCAAAAACAAGCACCCAACCACTCACCCATCCGTCTTGTGTGAACAGGACGATAGCTAACACTGCTGGCATGGTGACAGTTGATGGTTCACCTTGAACCACTAAATGGTCCTCCCAATGCTCCCATGTCTCAGCAAATTTGGCTGATGGTAACATCTGTCTAGTGCTGTACCTTGTTTGCAGTGCACACGCTAAATCTAGTGGTGATGCGTGCACAGTGCACAGCAGTGAATATCTGTCATGGGTTGCTCAAGTGTTCTGCAGTAGCCCATTTATCTTCTGAAACCATCTGAGCAGATAAAAAGGAGTTCAGTGCAGCACTGGCAACTTTGGCCTTAGCATGGTCATTCACAGGGTGAATTTGCTTGGCACTCGATCATATTTTGTTTCTGCAAATCTGCAACATCGGCTTGGTGACCATGATGATGATGATGGTGGAGCCCGGTGACAGTAGGTCTTAACAGCAGCAGTAGCAGCAGCAGGAACCCTTTTGATACAAGCCACCACAAGTCATCATGCTGTGATATTACCAACTGGCTCACCTGCAGCCAAGGGTTGCCAACAGTCCTGTATTGTAAGGGACATCCCCTATTTCAAGGAAAATTTGCCTGTCCTATATTAAATCAATACAGGGCGCCTGTTAGCCTATATTTTGTACTCTAGGGCAAAAGTCTCAATTTCCCACTGTTCCCAGTGGCTGTCAGCCAGCTCGACCCACCTATACACATGTTGGTAATGTTGAAGATGTAGCTGAAAGCAGGAAGCCTGGGGAATCTCAGCGTGTACATTGTCAACTTCAACTCATCCTGTAGTGGAGGGAGCAGAGAGCTAGTTGCTGCATGTGTGAAGAAGATATAGCATATGGAGGGTATCCCATGATAAGGGCCTCTGCTATTGAGTGCTTACAAAAAGGGTGACTCAAAAGTGGTGCCTGTTCACAGGGCTACTGGACAAGGGCGAATACGGGTATAGCGATATCCTGTTGCTATATGTATATGCGCGTGGGGGGGAAGCACACCATGCAATGGGTGGAAAGGGGGTGAGGGTTTGTGAGATGTAGCATGATGGCGGGTTGCTGAGCTGACCATGTGGCATTGTGGGTTCATGACAGGCTAGTGTTGGGAGGGTGCTGGGTTCGGTGCTGGGCGGGTTGGAATTTTTTCCGCCAGTCCGTGAAAATGTTTTTTTTTGTTTTCACCCCCCCAACATGCACCCCCCTGGAGTTGAGAGTTCTTTAGTGGGGAACAGCCCCCAAAAAGCAAAAAACTATCTTTTGGTGACCTTTTGGTTTGCTGCAGTGTACAGCCATAGAAACAGATTTTTGCTGCTGCACATTCATCCTAATGGTGATCGCTTTCCTGCGATCGCCATTATCACATCGACCCTGTATGGAGATCCCTTGTTACAAACTGAAATCCATCTCAGTCAAAATGTTGTTGTACCACAGTTGAAAATTCTTAGAACGCAGTAACACCACACTGTGGTATAACAACATTTTGGCTGGTTTTCAGAGCACACGACAGCACTTTGGTCAATGGGAAAACTGCCACGAGCACATCTCAATATTCAAACAGTAAATACAGAATGGTGGCGGCAGTTTTTTCCAAGGTGGCTGAGGACCATAAATTTTTTTTTTCCTTTTCTCCACAGTCTACCATTTATCTACAGACCCGACGATTTTAACGATCTGAGCCACAAGGACAAGATAAGACCTTCAATTAAAAAAAAAGACTGTTCTGTCGATTCCAACAAAGTGTTTGAATTCTTGTACTGTTTTTACCATTTAAATATTTATAAACATGATCAATACTTGATACTGTCTCTTCACCTTATTTCAGGTTATTTTTTTTTACTGCTATACTTTTTAGTCAAGTGGTTTCCATACACTATATAAAATACTAGCTGGGCTACTGTGTGCAACCAGCCTGAACTGCCACCTCAGGGTTCTGATTCCGTGAGACCTCTCGAGCTTTGTTGTTGAGGTCTAATGGAATCAGAACCTCTTGATGGCAGCACAGGCTAGTTGTGTACAGCAGCCCAGCTAGTATTCTCTATATTGCTGTCGGTGTCTGTTGCAGACTCACAGACATTGCGGTCAACTTGGCGCAGGCCTAGCTGGGTGCAGATAGGAACTTGAACAAGTTTTTAAAAAAAAATGTCTAGAAGTCCTTCTGTCCCATTAGAGGTGGTGGACCAGAGGATCAGAGACCCCAAAAACAAGTAAATTCATTCTTCTGCACAGTGCAGGCTGCCACGACAGGGTTGAAGTTTGGAACTAGGTTGAGGGGGTGCATTAGTGAGAGACAACTTCATGTCTGACTCAAGTCATGGACTGATCAAGATGAGTTGTGTGTAACTTAATTGCTGCATGCTGCTGGCCTGGGAGGGACCGGGGCTTCTTGAAGGATGGTGGTGGGACTCAGAAGGTCATCAGGGGACACACAGGGCAGGGTACACGTACACCGCTATGATGAAAGATGTACTTCTGCACAACAGCCCTCCTAAACTGGCCACTGTTCCAGCTTCATTGCATGCACACTTGTCCAGGTGATCTTTTTCCTCCTGGACCGCCTTATACCTTGTTTACCCATTTCAGAATTATATTTATGCAATAGGAGTGGGAGCATAAACCATTACATAAATGCATTTATTCTCACTGGTGTTGAGTAAATGGTGGTTCTAAGATTTATCTAACACCCTAACATCAATCAACCACCATTTATTCAACACCCTGCCATCAAACCCCCCCCCACCCACCAGAACTAGATCACTAAGGCCCCCAAAGCCATTCCATAGAGGGCCCATTTTGGCTGCAAACTTAAACACAGACCTTCAGAAATGTTCATCCCACTGCACTCATCCTAACCTCACAGTGCCTACATATACTTCCTCATCTCCTGCCAACAAAAACAACAGTTCAATTTTTTTTTTTTAATCTTTCACCTTGCGGTTTCTCCCCTCCTAGCTTGCCCGCGGCACTTACTCTCTGGGCACATGAATCTTTATAACTCTTCCTCAGGACATAAACTGCCACATAATCCTCCGAAACCAGGATCAACCAGATAATTAGCTCAGAAACCATCCAAACACAGGCTCAATCAGATAAATAAATGTAACTGGGGAAAAAAGAAAAATGAAAAGCAGCTCCATCTGACTCTTGCTAAGTGAGAAACCGATTGCCATGTTTAACGCACTCTTTAGCCCACCCACATGCAAAATCCCAGCTAATGACATAGCACACTTCAAGGTAACAAGCGTGCTGTCCTAGGAAAAGAGTTTCTAAAAACACCCAATCAAAAGTTATTACTAGCCCCATTCACAACAACAACCCACAAAAGTGCACACATAAAAAACTGAACAACAAAAAGTCCACTAAACAAATAAAAAAATACATAGAAATACTAACCAAACTTCAAAATAAACACCACCATCAAAGTGAGGCCTACTGCATAAATCAAACATGCAATGGGCATGTCCGTCATATATGCCATTTATTTTCACTCGTCCTTGGTGTTCTTGGGCAAACCACTCATAGCCCCACTACTCTCTGCCTCTTGTGAGTTCACCTGAGGACACCGGGGACTCATGAAAATAAATAGCTTATGTGACAGCCACCAATTGCAAATCCCCTATGTCTCAATTAGACACCTCCCTCCTCGCTTTCACGGTGTCCATCCATATTGAAATCCCTCAGTCTCTCATCAGTGCCTAAAGGAGGCTTTGTTGGGGTGGGGAGGACATCACACAACAGAAGCATGCATACTAGGGCTGGGAGAAATTGATGAAGTTCTGACCCTTATTAAATAAGAATCAGAACACAATGAAGTTCTGATTTGCTCTGATTAGTTCTGATATATTGACAAATATTTGAAAAACTGCAAAAAAATGCATTAAAGTAGCCAGAGTCGGTCATATTTGACACAGAGGCCCAAAGGAAATAATTTAATGGATTATTTGTATAAAAATTAATGTAAAATTGCTAAATAAAAAAAGCAATTACTCACTACTAGCCCCTTCGTGGCTGGCCTGTAATGGTGGTATATCCTGCTCGGGTCCATGACATGAGTGTGCTGGGATAGACCGAGAGAGATGGAGAGATCGAGAGAGAGAGACAGACAGACAGATGCAGATACCTATATCATTAGTATTCTAACCTGTAAAAAACCTTAGATCCCTCTAACTAATGTGTAGCGATGCAGTGAATTTAAATTCTGTGGGCAAAGTGAATGCAAAGTGCTCACTCCGCCTTGTCATTACCACTACGCGTTAAGGCATAATAGCAATGCGAAGTAAGGCAAAGTCATTGTTTTTAATGGACTTCGCGTTCCTCATTAAGATTCTAAGTGATCCACTTGGTGTTTCAGATTTGGCAGCCCCCCCACACATCACATGGCTTACAGTACTGTAAGTCACATGCTCTTTAGCTAGGCAGGAAGAAAGTGAGTCATACAAGCAGACGCTTTTACTTTCTCCTGTGCAGACGGAGAGAGAGTAGTGTGTTTTGTGACTGCTGATACTTTGAGATCAGAGCGAGGAGGAGGAGGAGATTTAAACTTTGATTTAGACCCAACAGCTTTTTTAAACGCTACATTTTTTTGTCTTTTCAGTGCTCTTTTTTTACTGAATTAGTTTTTTCTGTAAATTTTATTTTTCTTACCTTTATAAGTAGTTAGTTGCTTGTCTGTGTCTGTGTGACTGTGTGTATGTGTGTGTGTGTGTTGTGTGACAGTGTGAGTATTGATTGCTCTGACTGAGGGAGCTCAGTAGGAGAGATGGACCAGGGTGAGGGAATGTCTGGGGCGGGGGAAGCTCTGGGAGAGCGTGGTAGTGGTAAGCATCGTACCATGTGCATGTGTGGAGGGCATGGGCGCCCATTGCTGTTGGACTGCTCAAAACTTGTGAGTGTCCCCCCCCCCCAGAAGCAGGACCAGCACTGCCTCTTGTTCTGACTCTGAGGTAGTTGAACCACCACCACCAAGTCCAGCATCAGGTCCTCTGGAGCAGGATGTGCCTGTTCTCCCGGGCCCAGGTGTGGATCCCATCCCTGTTCAACACCGTGACCAGCTGGCTGCCAGTTCATCTGGCCATGCCCTGCCTGTGCCTGATCCTCCCCGCACCTTCGTTGTTTGGCAGTTTTTTGACTGTGTCAGGGGGACAGCAGTGTGGTCAAGTGCTGCCTATGTGAGGTGGAGGTGCGCTGTGGCCCCCAGGGGACTGACCTGGAGACTGGGGGGCCAGCACACCCATATGCTCAGTCACCAGCAGTTGGAGTGGCAAGCTGCCACAAAACGTCCATGCCTGCACCTGCTGGCCATTCTGTGGCAGAGGGTGCAGCTGTGTATTGCAGCATCCCTAAGAAGAGGAGGAGGGCCACAGTAGTACCTGCTGCTCCACCAGCACCCCCACTCCCCCACCACCACCACCACCAGCAGGTCAGCCTGTAGAACGTGTGGACCCCAGAGAACTGCATGTAACATAGGCTGACTTGGCAGTTCTCACGAGTGCTGTTGAGGATAACAACAAGAGGGTGAGTGCTGTAGAGCAGCGGCTGGATCACACAGAGGGACATCAGTTGCAAATTATGTCCATGCCGGAACTGCTGCTGGATCACCGTGGGATCCCACATTAGTTTTTTTTCCCTCACACCATGTGCAACCCCACACCTTCCTTGCTGTGTTATAAAATGTATTCCTCCACCATCCCCGACCCTTGTATGCAATTATGCCCTTTTTTTGTTGCCTTCCATATGCGTGACACTTTGTATTCTGAGCAGTGCAAGTATACTTTACTAAACTGCATGTGTGCAGTCAGTCTTCTTTCCAGTCTGTGTATGTACTGCAGACACTGTCCAACTCCCTGACTTAAAAACAAACATTAATTAGTACAATGGTGGGGTGGTGAATCATGGAGAGATACTACAAAACAGGCTTACAATACATCTAAGTAACTATTAAAAAAAATTAATGTTGTGATTCGTGATGTGATAGTGAATCGTGATCTGTGACTGCATTTGTGACCATGACGATGAAGAAACGTGAATGCTTACTGCCTACAGCTGTACTTCCATGATGAGCTGTAGTTTAAAACTCCCAGACTTAAAAACATGTATCAGTGAGTACAATGGTGGGGTGGTGAAGCCTGGAGAGACACTACAAAACAGGCTTACAATACATCCAAGTAACTAGAAAAAAAACTAATGTTGTGATTTGTAACGTGAATGATCGTGAATTGTGATTTGTGACTGTGATGATGAAGAACGTGATTTGTATCATGAGTGACTCGTGATGATGGTCTTGACTTAAAAACGCATATTAACGAGTACAATGTTCATGCAGAATTAAGCACTACACCTGTCCAGTACTTTGAAGGGAAGCCAAAGAAACAACTGTGACTTAAGTTACAGATGGAGACTGGGCCCTAAAGAGATGCAAATGCACAGACAGATTAAGATTGTGCTGTGCACTGAAGAGATGCAGACACAAAGGCACAACACCTAACCAGTGCTCACCATCAGAAATTCAAATCTGGAAAAGAATACCTTTGCCGGTTGGAGCGGGTCGCGGGGGGGGCAGTGTACTGCACTGCTGCAGTAACAGTCACTAGTACTAGTACCAGTAAAGATACCACAAAGAAGTACAAAATCACACAGCTGCAGTGGATAGCAGCTTCACATTGTTGAAACTATTATGGCATAAAAAAAGGTGTCTGATTTGATGACACATGTCACACACACACACACACACACACACACACACACACACACACACACACACACAAAGTAATGCATAGCAAATTGAAAACTTCAGTAATATAACCATATATTTTAAAGAAACTAAAATTATGCACTGCTGCACCACAACAACCAGCAAAAAAATGGCACGAAATATTGAAAATATTACTGTGTGTACATTAACTCAGTTATACAAGAAAAATATCACCAAAACAGAAAACACTGTCTTTTACTCCAAGTTAATCTACCTACACCACAGACACACCCCTCCCTCAAAGCACACGTCCACTGTCTCTCAGTACACAGACTGAATGTTGTACAATAACATTCAAAATCCACACTACAAACAGTAAACGTTCAATGACCTGAGCACAGGAGGGTTTCCTATAATTGAACTACAGTTTCAGCAAAAAAAAATTACTCAAAAAGACTTTTAACAGCTTTTTGAAGGTTTGAATTGCAGAGAGCTCTCACAGCAGATTGTCTCCTACAGTTTCCTACACACACTACCCCAAACTGAGGCTGTGCAGAACAATCTAGAGCCCATGTGACCTGAAATCCCATGAATCACTGCAAAATTTGCCTTTGGAGCTTAAAAACAAGGCGAAGTGAGGCGAAGTACATTGTTTTCAATGTACTTCACCTTAAGAATTGGTGGAGTAGTGGTTTGGGAAGGCGGAGTAATGCAAAGTCAGTGTTTTCAATGGACTTTGCCTTACCCATTAATAACTCAAAGTACTCCACTTTGCATTGCAGAGCACTCCGCAAATTCGCCTTCACTCTGTGAATCACTCCGGGGAGCGAGTTGGGACCACGTCACCCATCACTACTAATGTGATGTCCTTCTGATGACTCCCACCCATACCCACAGGCCAGGGACAAATTTACTGTCATGACTCATGACTGTACACAGCACACCGACAGCATAGCAGTTGTCCACTACTTCCTTCCAAGATTACCTGATTGACTCTTACAGTACAGTTACTGTGAAGTGACCAAATTCAGCAACTGTTAAGTGTGCCTCAGAATTTGAAATGGAGATGCAGACACATCTGATGCATAGCCGCACACAGCAAAGTCCCACACTGGGGTTGGTTAATGCTTCTATGTAATGTAACGCAATATACTATAAAACTAATGATAATAAAGAGGAATAATGGGGAATGAGTGATGATGACGACACTTGTATGTAGTTGTACTTGACTTGTGTTATAGTGTAAACACTCTGCTATGAGACACAAAGTCAGATTTTATCCCTTGGGCTACCCATAGCCAGCAGCACAGGCGCATCAACTTGTATATTGTTTGTCTGAACAGTATTTTTTTTAATACATGAAACTGTGAATAAACTTTAACAAGTGATCGTGATTGGATGGCACAAGTCAAATATTTATTTTGCTAGTCTGCTGCCCTTGCTCTGTACACATAGCCACACTGAAACCAGGAAAAACAAAAATTTTATTTGGGATTTCTGGAACTGTTACATTTCTCGTGGACCCCTCTGCATTCTCCCTCTCTCCCCTCTGGATGGCACAAGTCAAAGATTTATTTTGCCAGCCTGCTGCCCTTGCCCTGTACACAGAGCCACACTGAAGTAGAAAAAAATTATCTGGGATTTCTGGGACTGTTACATTTATCATGAGCCCCCCTGCAGTCTCTCTCTTCCCTCTGGATGGCACAAGTCAAATATTTATTTTGCCACCCTGCTGCCCTTACCCTGTACACACATCCACACTGAAGAAGGAAAACAAGATGTATTTGAGATTTCTGGGACTGTTACATATATCATGGACCACCCTGCAGTCTCTCCCCCCAGACATCACAAGTCAAAGAGTTATTTTGTCACCCTATTGGCCTTGCCCTGTACACACAGCCACACTGAAGCCAGGAAAATAAATTTTATTTGGGATTTCTGGGACTGTTACATTTATTGTGGGCCACCCTGCAGTCTTTCTCTCTCTCTCTCTCTCTCTCTCTCTCTTTCCCCTCTCTCTCTAGACGAGATTGTGAATGAATGTTAACAAGTGATTTTGATTCATGATTGGATGGCATGAGTCGAAGATTTATTTTGCCACCCTGCTGCTCTTGCCCTGTACACACAGCCACACTGAAGCCAGGGAAAGAAAATTGGGATTTTATGTAACTGTAAAATTTCTCTTGGAGCCACAGTAGTCTCTCCCTCTCTACTCTGGATCAGGAATGGCACAATCAAAGATTTTGCCAGCCTACCCTTTCTCATATACACAGTCAGCTACACTGTTTGAGGCCAAGAAAAGAAAAAAAACTTTAATTTGGGATTTTCTGTAATTGTAAAATCTATCTTGGGCCCCCAATAGTCTGTCCCTCTCTTCTATGGATCTGGAATGGCACAAGTCAAAGATTTTGCCTGCCTCTCCTTTCTCGTGTACACAGCTACACTGTTTGAGGCCAAGAAAAGAAAAAAAAAAATTAATTTGGGATTTTCTGTAACTGTAAAATCTCTCATGGTCTCCCAGAAGTCTCTCCCTCTCTCCTCTGGATCTGGAATGGCACAATTAAAATGTTACCAGCATGCCCTTTCTCTTGTACACACAGTTACATTGTCTGAGGCCGAAAAGAAAAAACTTTCATTTGGGATTTTCTGTAACTATAAAACCTATCTTGGGGCCCCACAGTAGTCATACCCTCTCTCCTCTGGATCTGGAATGGCACAAGTCAAAAATGTTGCCAGTCTGCCCTTGCTCATGTACACGGTTACACTGTCTGAGGCCAAGAAAAGAAAAAAGCTTTCATTTGGGATTTTCTGTAAGTGTAAAATTTCTCTTGGGCCTCCAGTAGTCTGTCCCTCTCTCCTCAGGATCTTCTGCAGTGGCACAAGTCAAATATTTTGCCAGGCTGCCCTTGCTCATGTACATACAGTCACACTGCCATACTGCCTGCCTTTTGCATCCCCCACCAGAAGCTACCCAGGCCACCACCATCTCCACAGTCCCTCCACATTCCTCCTTTCTCCAGTCCCACCAAGTCTCGACTCTTGACCCGCAGTCACCCTTACCAGACGATCAGTTTCTTTCCCCCCCTCGCCCTGGTAAGTCTCCTTTCTCTGACTTGCCCTAGTTTCTCTTTCCTCCCTTCATATATATTTATTTTTTTATTTTTTTATATTTTGGGGGGTTATTTTGGTTTTATTTGGCAACTTTTTCTGGTGGCGTCTCTCCCGAGGTGCTTCTGCTCCTCTGACCACCTTCCTCTCTCATCTGGGCAGCATTGCGCACTCAGCACAGTTATATACTGTGAGTGTGTCATGTGACAGTCTTTGCCTGATTGGATGCTGCCAGCTGCCTTTATGTGTAGCAGGCATGCCAACGGCATCCACATAGCAGCAGTAAATAAAATGGCAGAAATGCCATTTCCCTGGACCCGGAACTGGACTTCTGCGGCAAAGTCCATATTTATCCAGGTCCATGGATTGCAGGTTCAATCCGGGTGTCCAGATCACCCACAGAACAGTCTGCCCAGCCCTAATGCATATAGTACTTTAATTTATGCTAAAGCAGCAAATTTGATTGGCGGGTTGGGGCAGGGGGTGGGGGGCTTAGTCGGTCCCTTATTTTTGAAATCCAATATTGGCAACCCAAGTAGCCACAGGAGGGAGGCCTACTCTATAGCCTGGATACTGGTTACTGTCACTAAGGGTCAAGGTGGGGCTTAAATAAACAAAACGTTACATGAAAATGGAGAGTCTGGTTAGGGTAAGTGACAGACGTGAGTTTGGAAAGATGCTGTCTGCTAATGGCAAGGCACCAAGAGCTGATGAATACCTTCTTTCTGGGCACTTGGGAAAGGGGAGGTGTGTGGGGCGGGACACAATTTTAACTATTTTTTTAACTCGAACTCTTGCTGAAGCTGAATACCATAAATGATACCTATTATTCATTTTTTTTCCCCAAATAATGAATGTGCTAATATTCATGGTATTCGGGACATGCTGTTCATTAGTCACAAACCCCTAGTGCTTAATTTCCCCACCCTTTGTATTATAACCATATCAACCACATCTCTTGCCGAAGCTCAGTGCCCACTGTTGTACTGTAGCAAATCCTGCTTCACCATAAATTGATTCTTCCTGGCATTGGCCAGACAGGACACATTCTTATATTCTTTGTGCCATTTTGTTGTAAACTGTTCCTTCCATACCCACCACAGTGACCTGAAACCCAGACTGAGCTGGTCTTCCCTTAATCTGTGGCAACTCATGCATTGTGTCCTTGTGACATTCAAGTATTGAATCAACTCTTTTCCTGAATACCTGCACAGGCAGTGGCTGGTCAGGAGAAGGAGAGGCCTTGAGGTCCCCCTTCAGATCAGATTTTATTTAATGCAAATTATGTCCCATGCCAGGATTGTCAGTGGGTGGGGTGATGAGGAATCTGGGGGCATGGAAGAGCTCAATAATTAAGATAAAGGGGCAGGATTTTGGGTGACATACTTTAGTTTTCTGCAAAAATTGTGTTGGCTATTTTGGAGGAGACAGATAAAAATGTTTTGTTTGTACTGTACTGGACTGGTGGTTGGCCCATGTCATGACTCTCCACAACAGTAGGCCTTGGTATGTTCCGGGAAACTAGAGACTGGTCAGCCTGACATCCATAGTGGGGAACTTGATGGAGGCCATCTTGAAAGACCGGATATTGGAGTTTCTGGAGGTGAATGGTTTCCAGAATGAAAACCAACAAGGGTTTGTCTGGGTCAAATCATGTCAAACAAACCTGGTTGAATTTTTCAACTGGGTGACATGGTGCTTGAATGGAGGAAAGATGGTTGATGTCCTGTACCTGGACTTAAGCAAGGCTTTCAATTCGGTCCTGCACGGAAGGCTAATTTGGAAATTGAGGGAACTGGGAGCGGGAGAGAAGTTGGTGGGGTGGGTAGCAAATTGGCTTAGAAATAGACAGCAAAGGGTGATTGTAGGGGGAAAAGTCTTGACACACAGAGAGGTCATCAGTGGGGTCCCATAAGGTTCAGTTTTGGGACCTATCCTTTTATATGTGTTCATTGCGAACATTGGGGTGCGGGTTGGTAGTAAACTGAGTTTATTTGCTGATGATACTAAATTGGGGGCAGTGGTGGATAGTGAGGAGGGAAGGAAGGCACTACATGAAGACTTGGAGAGGATGAAAAACTGGTCCCACACATGGCAGTTGGGGTTTACGCACACAAATGTAGCATTCTGCACCTTGGTGTGAGGAACCCTGGGTATACCTACCACTTGGGGGGGTACAGCTGACTGTCGTGAAGATGGCAAAGGATCTGGGGGTGATGACTGATGCTAAAGAAAACTACCCTGTGCTTGGAGCAGTGCAGGAGAGCAGTGGCTAAGGCAAACAAAATGCTTGGGTGTATTGCCAGGGGGATAACATCAAAGAGAAAGGAGGTCATACTTTCCCTGTACAACTCACTGGTGAGGCCGCATCTGGAGTACTGTGGGCAGCTCTGGTGCCCCTGCTTAAAAAAGGACATCACACTGCTGGAGAGAGTGTCCAGAGAAGGGTGACAAGGATGATTAGTGGTCTGGAGGGGTTGTCATATGAAGATAGACTTAGAGAACTGGACATGTACTCTCTGGAGAACAGAAGGGATGGGGGGATATGATAGAGACATTCAAATATCTGAAGAGGTTCAATAGAGGGAACATGGAGAGTCTGTTCAAGTTGAGGGCAGAGGGGACTATGAGAGGCCATAGTAAAGTTGGCAGGGATGATACAGAGTGGAGGTGGGGGACATTATTTCATGAAGAGGGTGGTGGCACCCTGTAATGCACTGCTGGATGATCTGGTAAAACTGGGAACTGTGGGAGGTTTCAAGAAGGGTTGGGACAGGCACAGGGGCATGGTACGAGGAAGGGTTATAGTGCACACCAGAGGAGCACAGGATGGGGAAGTGGGTGGGAGAGGTGAACTAATGGGGGGAGGTAGAGCAGCTACAGTGCATTAATAGTGAGCTGCATTGAGCAGACAAGCTAGACCATTAGGCCTAATCTGCTGGCAACTATGTATGTATGTATGTACTATTTCAATGTGTGTACACGTGCATATGTGTGTGCATGTGCATACGTGTGTATATGTGTATGTGTGTGTGTGTGTATACTACACAGGGTGTGGACTGTACATTACACTGAGTGCATGTCATCTGCATGTCCAATGGATGCCTTGGGGGTGAAGCTAGTGTGTTCATACTATTGATGGTGGTTTTCAGTTGTGGGTACTGTGCTTAGTATTGCCAAGTGTTTTCCCTTTCCTAGTCCGTATTCTGCTTGAAAGTCAACCAGTGCCTTGGCATTGTTCACAGACTCGGTCTATGACAGATCAGGTGATTCATGCACATTGGTATCAGACACAGGTACTGTACTGAATGCAATGGTATGTCCTGGTACAGGGATTGCTGGCATCTGTGCAGCAGTGACAGGTGGACCAGGCTAAGCATGCTGTTGAACAGGTGTCTGCTCGGTGTGTTGTGCACACAAGACCTGTGTAATGTTCTTTAGGGCTCAGGACAACACATGTCATGCAGTTCAGAATTTTCATGACTGATATACTAGTACATGAGCTCAGTTTGAGGGCCACAAACAATGCAGTGTGGCCATGTCTGTTCTGAGGTGTTTCATCTTGGCATGTGTGGCCCTTGCCACCAGGAAGCATTGCTGCTCCTAGAGATACATCTCTGGGAAGAAAGCCTATAAGCCTTGTGTTCTGAATGACTGTGGGGCACTGTGGTATCCTAAATATCCTTCTAGTGGGTCACTGTTGTGTGTTTTTGGTGTGGATGTTGTGAGTGCATTCTGCTCTGTTGTGTACTACTGGCATCTGCTATGAGGCTAGTGTTTTGTGAAACACTCTGCACGTCACTTAGCAGTTCGGCATTTGCACACTCTGCAAACTGGGTGGTGGGTGTTTTGTGAAGAATTGGCCCTAAGACATTACCAAAAACCATGCTAGGTGTGAGTGTTCTAGTTTGTGTGTCACTGCTATCATCTATGAGGAGCTGTGTGCCCATCACGCAGTCTGTTGTGGTGGGGCTCGAACCCTGGACCAGTGACTTTATGTTGTGTTGTTCAGCATCTACACCTGTACAGATTAGATTACACATTGCTTACCTTTCAACCTCTACCTGGAACCATTAATCCGTAAGCTAATTTTATGTCCGAAGGTTCAGGGGCTTACCATTCTCGGCACCAAACTTAAAGTCGCTGCTTATGCAGATGATTTGCTCTTGCAGCTTTCTTACCCAGAATCATCTATTCCTGCCATGTTGGGCATTATCAAGCAATTCAGCAAACTATCGAATTATAAGCTAAATGTGGGGAAGTCGATCGTATTTCCTTTAAACCATAAAGTTTTTAAGAATGATATTACAGCCCTAGGCCTATCCTGGTCCAGGGACTCCTTGCGGTATCTGGGCATTAATATAACATCGAGACATTACTATCCACGGTGGCCCTCGATTTGGCCAGATGGTCGGCCCTACCTATCTCTTTCTGGGGAAGAGTTAACCTGGTTAAGATGAATGTTCTCCCGCGTTTTTTATACCCTCTCCAACTACTCAATATTTTCTTACTGGGTGGTTGGTTTAAAAAAGCCCAGAGTCTGATAGGTGAATTTATCTGGTCCAAAAAGAAACCAAGATTAGCTTTTTATAAGCTCGCGGCGCCTAAGCCTAAAGGCGGTTTACAGCTTCCATACCTATGCATGTATTACTGGGCCTGCAACGTGGTTAAATACCTCAGGTGGATGGATCCTAATCCCTCTGCCTATCTTCCCGCATGGCTCAAAATAGAACTGGAAATGATCCGATCTGCTAATATATCCCCTTCCGCATTATTATTCCTCAATATTGCCTCTTTACCAAAGGTATTAAAAGATACAGCAATAGAAACTTCTATGAGGATTCACTCGCAGTTGTCTGGATTCTTAAAATACAAAAATTGTTTGGATGCGGCGCAATCAATCTGGAACTCTCCTGCTTTCAAAATAGATAACAAAATGCTATCCCCTAGGTGGTTACCTAGATTGGGGGAGGGGAGTTTGTCTTCACTTCTTAAGGAGGATGATACTTGGTTATCAGCTGAAGACGTTGTGAAATTTAGGCTTCAGGAAAGTGATTACTTTAAGGTACTTCAGCTTAGACACCTCCTTATTAAAAAGTTTGAAGATGGTCCCTCTTTATCTTACAAATTCTCTTTCCAGTCTGAATTGAGCCCACTAGCTAACTCCCCCCAGAGTATCTCCAAACTTAATAATATTTTGTACGACTAGCTTTTCCTGAGCATTTGGACCCACAGATTTTGGCCCGATTTTTCCACTGGGATAAAGACTGGACGGCTATATGGAATCACTGCCATCGTTTTGTAAACAAAGATAGGCTACGTTAATGCAGTTTACATCCTCCACAACCTTTATCATTGTCCAGTGAAAACTGGCCAAATGGGAGTAACATCTTCTAATATATGCACGAAGTGCGCTCAAGTGGAGGCTCCTATTTCATATTTTCTGGGAATGCCCCAAGATAGTTCCCCTCTGGAAGTCTATTAAGGACAAGGCTGACCCACTGCTTGGGCTGACGGATTTGTTCACTCCGGAGGTTTGCCTTCTCAGGGATTACTCACAGATTTCAGTCAACAAGCATAAGTTCCATATTGCCTTGATCTCTATGTCAGTTAAAAAGTTGGTGCTTAAATATTGGAAGAGTACTGACATTGTCTCTTATTCTGAATGGCTTAACGAGTTATTATTTAACCTTAGAGTGGAGAAGACTATTTCGAGTATTAACAATAACAAATCCAAATAGGAAAGGATCTGGGCCCCGTTACATATGTTATACACCATTTAGTATTCTCTTTTCAGATTACTATGTAGTATGGACTGTCATGCCTCGGGACTGTGTGGGGGGGGTGGTGCTTTGTGGGGAGGTGGTGGTGGGGGAAGGGGACGGGGTCATGTAACCTGCTTTGTCATATATCTAAATGTGTTGGATATCATGACTCTGTCTATTGTAATTGTCGAACTTTCAATAAACTTTAAATAAAAAAAAAGATTACACATTGCTGAAGCTGGAATCATAGATTACATACTAGCCAATTACATTGCTGTGTAAACACATGTGGCCTGTTCACTCACCCACATTACCATTGCCACCACATTGTCCCTCCAATGTCTAGGTGTTATATGCTGACTTGTTATTGTTGCTGTCTTTACGATGTGAGATTCATTTCCTGTAATGGATGTAGGACAATCAGTATGCTGGCCACGTGGCTATTAGTATATGATAGTGTGTACAGTATTGGTAACTTACCATCAATGTTGCTCACACTGTCCTCTTCCTCAACATTACCCTGCTGGCAGAATGTGTCAGCCACACTGCCTTTGAGTTAAAGTCAGAGGCATTGTCTGGCCCATCACCACCTGTGAGTATTTGTTTCTGGTGCCTCAGTTCCAGCTTACAGTTAACTGTGCCACAGAGGTCACACCTCTTATGCTTAATGGCTGCAACCATCCATGGCATGTTCCCTCTGTATTGCCTCCCATATTTTTGTTTTTGTGGAGAATGTCCCTTTAATGTAACTGACCCTGACCTTTGTGGCAACTATAGCAGTTTCCTCATGGGCACAGTTGGGTGTGGTGGCTTCCATTTTTGTGAAGGACACCATCTCAAACCTTGTGAAAATGTTAGGGTTTCACCTCTTCACCTTCCTGTTCTATTCCAAAAGGGCTAACTGCTTTACAGAGACTAGTCTGTGTTAACGAAACTACTTTTGTTTGGCTTCTCTCTCTAGTATTCCCAAGGGAGGAACTACTTGAACATGCTCATCTCCTTGAAATGAGCCAATCACATCCCTTGGTGTGACATCCTCATTAATGCCAGTCCTACAGCCACACCACTCACTGCTAATTTGCATTCACACTGACACACTGGAGCTGCAAGTGGGTTTATCTCTTGGCACAACAGCAGGCATCCTCTCAAATCAGTATGTCTACAAAAAACACATATTACCAGAAATTGTAAGATCTTTATCAGGCTTATACTATAGCTACTTCTTTTAAGAATAGGCATACAGAATAATGTAAGAAGGATAGCAAGCTAAGAAACACAAATGTCTGCAGTAGATTTAATTGCAGCAGAGCAGACACACAGAACAATGGTTTAGCACAAAACTCTCCACTCTCATCCCTGTTTCATAACAAACATAAAATCTGCATTTCACTGCTTTGCTCCTTTTTATGCAGAACAGAAAACTTGTAAGGCTGAAAAGATAGATACCCCCTGGTCAACCTGACATTTATTTCTTTAATTTCTTTCATATATTAGAACCTGCAAAGGGGTATGTGGCCAATAGTGAAAACAAACTCAGTACCTAACTGATAATACCGCAATGCTTTAATTTCACACTTAGCTACCAGATACACTTTTGCACTAGAGGCTTACTTTGTCACTCTGTCATGCAATGTCCTACTCAAAAATAGAATAAGGCGTTCCTCTCCCTTGGTTTCATAGTTAAACACAGTTACAACCAGCATTTTGGTACATCTGTCTGAATCAGAAATGGTTTAGAGAAATCAGGACTCAGGACTCTTTAACCCTGTGGCTGCTTTAAAGAGGTAATCGATCAGAACAACTATTTGGGACTGGGATATGTTGTTTTAATAGGTAAACTGGCCCATGTGACATAAAAAGTGGTACAAATTTTATCCAATGTGAATTTTGTTTACTATTTTCCAAAATGCCTGATTGCTGCTCCATGCTGATTGCCATTGGACCAGCGGAAACTGGAAGTGACACATTGAGGTGAAAGGAGCTGGTGTCAGCATTATTCTCTCTGCTTGTGTGGTCTCTCTCTCTCTGTCTGCTGTATCTCATATCCTATCAGACTGCAGCTGCCTGTATATTTGTGGTATTGCTGCTGCATCTCTCATTGCCTAATGTACTGCTAGGTCATGTTAATGTGACTGTTTTTAGCAAGCCAGTTTTGTTGTTTAAAACCTGTAATTAATGTTTACTAACTGCCATTTACATTGCTAGGGATTTATCACTTATTGCTTTATATTCATAGTGCTGTGCTGAATTTTGTGCATGATGTAGTGTTCACAGTTAACCTGTGCTGTTTGGACCTTACAGGAAGATGTACTGCTGGAGTACAGGCACTGGGTAGAACCAAAGGTCAATCTAGTAGTCAGTCCCACACTAGGCCTCAAGCAGCATGGATGTATGAGTTGTTGTGCTGTTCAAATAAAAAACAGATGATGCTTATAGAGAATTAATCTCTAATTTACACATATTTCATGTGAATATTGCCTGTATAAGAAGTGTTTGAATGATTGTTTGTCTTGCATAGTAAATTTATTTATCATTCAGACCCTTTGGCTCAGTAAGTTTTACAATCTTTATATGTTCCTTGTTTCCTTTATTACTAATTGCTAAAAATGCTGAAGCAATGTGATACAGTGATAATACTTCTACAGTTTGAGTAACACTTCACTTTGTTCCGTAAGATGAGAGCTTAAAATAAATGGATACGTTTTGTGAATAGAAGTAGAATGAATTTTAATTACTTCAGCACACTTAATTATCTGCAGCCTACATTTTGGCGCCAGATCATTTCAGCCAAGTGACAGTTTGAAAGATATGTTAGGACTACAAGTAAGCCCAGTGGGAGTGTCTGTTATGAATCTGTATGGCATATGTACCACTGTAATTTTTACGGCTGCATAGTGAGAACTATGCTGACGTATTGCAATGATGTCAGTAGAACAAGGGGACTCTGGAATGTCTGGAATGCTTCTGAACACAGCACAGCCTGTCTTCTTTCACTGAGTGGAACTAAAGCACACCTCTCTATGTCCTCTCCATTCAGTGCAGGGTGGTTGCTACCCCCCCATTATTTTCTTCATGAGGTCTTGAAAGGCTTCTGGAAACTCTTTGAGGGATTGGTATGGACATATATAAGTTATCTAAACATGTATGAGCTAAGCAATAGGCAGCAACTGTGAAAATTGAGAAATGGCAGTTATCTGAGTCATCACGTAATTGCCACATCTCGCTTTTTGCAATTGTTGCCTGTTGCTTAAAAAATAAAGAAGCAGGACCTATAGGCCCTGATTAGCAAAAATGCAAAGCAGTTACTCTTTTGATAACTCACATGCCTGTATTTTGTAGTTTATCTGGTTGATCCTGCAACCCCCCTCCAGCCATTACTGGCAACTACCAGTCCCAGAATCCCCCTTGGCCAGTCCTCTAATAAAGGGCATGACAGGCTAAGCCACGGGGGATTTCTATATTCTTATAAGCAAATAGTAACTTTAATCTGCATATTCAGAATGTAATTGTGCTTATAGTGCTGGTGCCGATCAGCCAAGGACAGCGCTATAATCTGCTTATTCAGCATGTAATCGTGCGTATAGTACCACTACAGATCAGCCAAGGAATGTGCCTTCCTTGGCTGATCAGTACCAGCAATATAAGTGCAATTACATGCTGAACAAGTAGATTAAAGTTACCATATGCTTATAGGCACATACAAGTGTCCTGTGGCTTAGCGCTTCATGTGTGTCATCAGAGGGTTGGCTGCAGAGGATTCTGGGACTGGTAATTGCTGATAATGTCTGGGGGGGGTTTGCAGGGTCAACCAGATGAAAACACATAATACAGGCATGTGAGTTATTGAAAAATGTTAACTGCTTTGTGTTTTTGCTAATCATGTCCTTCTTCTGTGCTTCTGGTGAGCTGAGAGTTTCCCTTCAAAAAATATTGCTGTTGCTCTTTGCTGTATATGTTGTATTTACCTGTGCTTTTAGCCTGGTGCTACTTGCTGTTATGTGTGTCTTTTGACATCTGAACCACCATTTTAAATTCTAAAAAAAAAAATGTATCCTCCATTCTGGGAATTCAACCTAACCAGTTTTAGTTATTGCTGATTTATTTATTTAGTTTTTGTTTACCGGTCAGGTAATCTAGCCAGAAAGACTATTTTCAGGCACGATCCGGGACAGTACAGAGACAAACTTCAAAAAGGAACATCATGATACATAACGCAAGTTACATACAAACAGTAGTAATTTTGACAAGGAATTGAGGTAGTAAGACCAAATACACCAAAAATACAACAGTTGGTTACATAAGACAATAAAATTAGGTAAAATTTAAAGCATCCACACACTGATTTGAAAATGAAGGATAAAGTGCTGGGAGAGCAAATACCAGTCAGGCAGAAGATAGATGAAGGGAGAGCTAGAGAAGGTGGAGGGAGTAGAGAGGCAACAGGTATGAGGAGGTAGTAAAAATGGGCTAAGTAAGGGTACAGGCTACCCGGAGGCTACCGCAAGTAATGGAAGATAAAAGCAATAGAGTTTGATAGGAGGAAGCAGCAAGGATGGAGCAGAAAAGAGAAGAGAAGAGGAAGTACAGAATGAAAATGTTGAAAATAAGGAAGTGAAACTGAAAGAAAGTGCTCCATATGGGGTGGACCGCCCAGGCACTCAGGTTCCATCGGAGAGGGGGTGGAGTAAGAGAGAAAGGGCTAGGGTGGTTGAAAGCAGGAGTATGTGTGGGAGGAGGAGAAATAGTGTCTAAGGTCTCTCTTAAAGGAGATATGGGAAGTCAATTGATGAAGTGTTGAAGGGAGTGAATTCCAGAAATGCAGAGCATGACAAGGAAAGGCACGACTACCTTTTTGGGCACGATGTCTCTGGATAAGGACAGAGGCATTTTCGGCAGAGCGTAGCGCATAATTGGTTTTCTGGTAGGGAAGGAGGCAGGCCAGTGGTTTGGGAATATGGGATCTGATATTGTTATCAGTGATAGACCCGAGTGGGTAGGACCTTAGTTCATTAGGTGGAAGCCATTGTATATCTGTGTAGAGAAGGCAGTGATGTTTCAGCCACAGAAAGCTGGATGCAAAACAACAGATGTTATTATAAGCAACGTCCCACTTACAAAGACTTAAGTTGCAGGCAGAAGCATATGTAGCAACCCGGTAGGTTAGAGAGGGAAGTAATATCCCATGGGCAATTGCAAGCCTACCTGAGGGAGTGAGTGCATAACTTGTTCGGTAGGCGATCCCAAGCTTGGAGTTTACCTGCTTACAAGTCGATTGAATGTGGAGGTCAAAACTCAAGGATGGGTCAAGAGTGACCCCCAGATATTTAAATGAGTTTACCATGCCAAGTGATGTGCCATCAAGGGAGGAGACAAAATGAGTTTGGGTGTGTTTGAGTTTGAGACTGGAGTCAAATAGCATAGCTTGGGTCTTTGTTTTATTTAGGACAAATTTGTGATTTGTTAGCCATTGTTGGATAAGCTGATAATCACTGCAGAGTTTAGAGTTAATGTCCTCAATATTATTTGAACTGATGTACAATACAATGTCGTCCGCGTATAGTAGAGAGGATGTACTAAGGAAATTAGTGGTAATACTATTGATGAAAATAGAGAAAAGCAAAGGACCTAAGATAGATCCTTGGGGCACACCAATATTGATGGTCACCTTGTCAGAGAGGGTGGTATTAAATTTCACGTATTGAGACCTGTCTGCCAGATAGCTATCATACCATTTTAAAGCATTTGGCGAGAAGCCTAGAGAGTTTAGAGTAGCAGCTAGGATGGAATGGTCAATAAGGTCGAACGCCTTGGTCATGTTTGTCTATAAAAATGGCCCCAGTGAGCCTGCCTGAGTCCATGGACACTAGAGTGTCAGATGTGAGTTTGAGTAGGGCTGTAGTGGTACTGTGACCCTTGCAGAAACCATGTTGGGCATCAGTTAGGAGGTCATGTTTCAGGAGAAAGTCGGTAATTTGGGAGGCAACTAGTTTCTCAAGAATTTTACTGAGAACAGATAGAATGGCAATGGGTCTATAATTTGATGGGTCAAGCGGGTCACCTGTTTTAAATATAGGGGTCATTCTAGCCATCTTCCAGATATCTGGGACAGTACAGTGACACAGAGAGAGGGTAAAAATATTAGCAAGGGGAACAGCTATGTGTGGGACAGCCATTTTTAGGAGCTTGGGTTCCAGGTTATCAGACACAACAGCTGTGTGCTCAGAGATGTTTCTTAGAAGACTGAGCACCTCACTCTTTAGGATAAACTTGAAATTAAAAATAGGACCAGTGGAGCTTGCTGGAGAGATAGGGTTAGATGGGGTAGGGACGGTGGAGGAGTATTGAATGAGGTCAGCAAATTGCTTGTTAAAGAAGTTAACAATTTTGAGGGGATTGTTACACCGGATGCCTTTTAGAGACATGTCATTCGGAGTGGAGGACTGGTTTGATCCTAGGAAGAACTTAATATGGTACCAGAATTCCCAATGGTTGCCCTTTTAGGTGTGTTTTAAATATGTATTTTCTTAAATATACTCTCTCTAGTTATTATGCCAGATTCTTACCAGAGCCACTTGGTTTTCAAGAAGGATAGTGGCTAATTATGTAAGTCCATGGACTAGCTGTCCTGTATACATTATCTTACCTTGGGGCAAACACTGAAAAACTGCAGCTAAATAAATACACTGAAGGTGTAAGTTGTCCCATTCTAAATATCCAAAACTGCTCTCTCTTACTCAGCAGGTTTTGAAAGTGCCCCCCAGCCCTCGACATTTGACGGCATGGCTTCCAATGGAATTATTTTACTTTGTGTACCCTGGGATCCCCATGGTTATTTATGTGAACTGCCATAGCATACTCAGATTTATTGTTTTGAATGACTTGCAAATGCTTACCAATCCAGTGTTTCAGTTTCTGTTTTGTCCAGCCAATGTAAAATACATGCATGAGCATAACAGCATGTATACTACACCTTTAGTGTTGACATTACCACTGTTATGCACTGTTTCTCCAGTGCTACTATTCTTAAAAGACTTTGTTCGGACATCCATGATTATCTTGTTCACAGTCGCTTGAGAAAGAGAGATGGTGCTGGGATTTGAACTGCCAGTATGGGTAAACCCTGTGACATGTGCAAGATCTGCCCTAGCATAGCCCAAACAATGCCTTTTGAGAAGATTAGAATTGGAAAGGCAGAGCACATTAGTGGTAATATCAGTTGCAACACTGAAGGTGTAATATACCTGTTGTTATGCTTATGCAATGCATTTTACATTGAGCTGCCAAAACAGAAACTGAAAGATCAGATCAGTGAGCATTTGTGAGCCATCCAAAACAATAACTCTGAAAATATGCTATGGCTTCTCCTGAATAACAATAGAAGTCCCAGGCTGCACAAATGTGCCCTGCCTACTGTCTTGTCACAGCGCCTCACCACCTTAACATCATCAGATATGTCAACCCCACAGTCTCTTTCCTGTTTAGTGGCTGCCAATACCTCTTTCCCAATTTTATACTCCGCCTCTGGGTGGATTCTGTTTCATTGGTACATACAAGATATCGTATATATTGTAAATATTTGCTTTTTCTTGTTAAATTTTAGAGTTCCCTTGAAGAAGCCACATAACTGGTGGCAAAACATCGGGGCACGTAAAATAAAGCAATGCAGTAATCAAATCTGAGTTTCTGTTTTTTTTTTTTTTTGCCTAGAATGGCCTTCTCTTGGTTTTTGACATCTTTTACAATCAGGCCCTGCCAGGACAGGTAGTGGCATATTGGGGCAACACTGGACAAACCATGAGTTACTGAAATTTGCCACTGTTCTTAAAATGCAGAAAAGAAAATTCCACATGGGATATTGCATAATGGCAATTTTGCACTGCCCTGATCATATTCCCACACAGTGAACATCTCATTTCAGGTTGCAATCCTCATAACTGCTCAAATCCTCAACCCCAAATGTTCTCACCCACTGCAGTCTAACTACAGACATGCTTAATCTCCATGTCTTACTTGATCTGCTCATCCCCCCTCCCCATCTCCCTGTAAAATGAAATTCCTATCCAGCGTACTACTGGGATGTTATGGCTCCAGTGGCAGTTGGTGTGGTACGTTGGCTCTGGTCACTGCTTCTTGGATGCTCTGGCTTTGGTGGCAGCTGCTGAGGTGCACTGACTCCTGACAACAGTCACGACAATCACAGTAGCATTACTAGCACAAAGTGGTTACGGTGGCCACTTAGTACCAAAAATTGCGACTAAGAATGGGGCCCCTGTGTTTTTAAATGTGCTGAACTTTTCTGTTAATAATAAATAATAATAAAATGTATTTCTCAGAGCGCGCCTTTCAACCATCAAGGCATTTTACAGAAAGATAAAAGATCATGATAAAACTATGACAAACAGTAAAATAATCAGAGGATCAAATTTAATCAGTGCCACCAAGGGCATGGCACCATAAATAGGTTTTCATCCCCTGTTTAAACCCCCCCCACAGTTGTGCACTCCTGAAGCTGATGGGGTAGAGAATTCCAGAGGGGTGGGGCCGTGTGCTTAAATGCACGCGCTCCAGAAGATTTCAAAGATACCCTCAGAATCTCTAGCAACCCCTCATCAGCCAAATACAACTGTTGCACCGTGCGGTAAGGCATAAGAAGCTCTTTTAGGTAGTCAAGGCCTAGTCCATGTAGGGTTTTATAAGTCAGTAAACCAACTTTAAAGGTGATCCGCCACCTAACTGGCAGCCAGTGCAGATCACGTAGCACGGGTGTATTATGGGAAAAATGTGAAGTTCCCATCAGTAATCATCCTGCCGCATTCTGCATGAGCTGCAAGCAGTGGATATCAACCCCAGACAGCCCTAAGTAAAGGGAGTTACAATTATCCAAGGTGCGAGATCACAAAAGCATGGACCAAAGAGGGCAGGTCCCCGGATGGAACCAGGTGATTAATCCTGGAGATATTATTAAAATGGTAAAATGAAGTCTTGACGACGGCCGACACCTGAGCTCGTAAAGTCAGCCCGTCATCAAGAATTACCCCAGGTCTTGCACCCGTTCAGCGGTTGGGATCTGAAGGCCCCGAGAGAAATTCCAGAGGGCTGAACAGCCTACAACCCCTCTATTCGGTGACCCGGGTCCACTACCATCACCTCCGTCTTTCCAGAGTTCAACTTTAACCAGCTCAAATTCATCCAGTCCTGGATTTCAACAAGGTAGGAGTTAAGTACAGAGACAGTTCCATCCTGGTCAGGGGCAAAAGACACGTAGATCTGGGTATCATCAGCATAACAGTGAAACCTCAGCCCCTACCATCTTACCATGCCTCCGAGGGGCAGCATATACACTGCAAACAACATGGGGGACAGCACTGAACCCTGAAGGACCCCACAAGACAGGGAGAATGGGTCTAAGGAAAAATCCCAGACTCCACTCTCTGACTCCTGTCAGTGAGAAAAGAAGTAAACCATCTGAAGATTGTATCTGTCAGTCCGCAGATGGATCCCAGACGTCCAAGCAGCACCTCATGGTCTACAGTGTCAAAGGCTGAGGAGAGATCAAGCAGCACCAAGATACAATGGCTTTTCCAATCTCTTGCCATCAGGAGATCATTGAGCACCTGAACCAGCGCTGTCTCAGTACTATGCCTCTTTCGAAAACCGGACTGGAGAGGTTCGTAGATGTTATGGATGGTCAGGTGGTCATCCAGCTGTATCGCAATTACTTTCCCAATCACCTTCCCTAGAAAGGGAAGGTTTGAGATTGGTCTGTAGTTAGCAGAAGAATCTGGGTGCAAAGAAGCCTTCTTTAGGAGGGGGGTTACCACTGCCTCCTTCAGGGAGCTTGGAAATTCACCAGATTCCAAGGAGCACCAGACTATCTGCACGAGGACCGGCTCGATCAAGTCCCAACAACCCATAATCAAGGAAGCTGAGCCCGGATCCAGACTACAGCATGTATGGCGCATACCCTGGACAATCCGAATGGCATCCACAGGTTCGGGCAAGGTAAAGGAACTCCAGGAAATCCGAGGTGAGGTGATTGAGCACCGATCATCAGTAACCCCTATAGAGTGGGTCGAGAGAATTTCCGACCTGATGTCGGCCACCTTATCTGCAAAGAACTGAGCACATTCATCGCACTCTACTTTCAGAAAAGGTCTTCGGAGCTGCAGACAGTTTGGGCTGCACAACCTGTCGACAGTTTGAAAGAGTTGAGCTGGTTGGTTCTGAGCAGCACCAATCTCCCTGGACAGGAATTCTGCCTTCTTATGGGAGATCACTGATTGGTAGGTCTGATAATGGGCCACCAATCTAAGGTGGTCAGCCTCCAGGTTGGATTTCTTCCCACGCTGCTCTAACCTATGTCCTACTCGATGCAATTGCCTCAGGGACCCATCAAACCATGGGGCCCTAGGGTGAAGGGGGAGCGGACGAACACGGACGGGAGCAATCAAGTCCAGAGCTACAGAAATGGCCCTATTACAGGCCACCACTAAGGTCTCTGGACTCGAGCTGGCCACAGGAGACTCAGAGAGATCAATCACCGCTGCTAGGCCTTCAGGGCTCACTTCCTGTAAAGGGTGGTAACTGACCATCTCCACAGGGACAGACCTTCGAAGGGGGGTGAAGAAATTGAACCTCACAGTGTAGTGATTGGACCAACTGACCGGTTCCACCTCCAAGTCAGAGGCCTTGATCCTCAGGAGGAAAACCAGATCAAGAGAGTGACCATATTTATGGGTGGCTGAGGTAACAAACTGTGTAAGGCCCAGCAATGTCATAAGCTGGAGGAAGTGTTGTCCAAACTGTGAGAGTTTGTCGTCGACCCAGGCATTGAAGTCGCCCAGTACCATCAATCTAGGTGACTCAAATGCAATCTCGGTGATGAAATCTGTGACTTCCTGCAGGAATCATATCTCATCTCCAGGTGGACGGTATCCTGCAACCCACACTGACCACCACGGTACATTCAAATGATTCGGCTTCCTCAACTGGTACACTTGTGAGGCCCAACTCGGTCTTGAAACAGACTGCTAACCCCCCCGATCCAGTCTCTAGCGGTGTATCACCAAGTACCTGGCCGGAACTGCAGCATCCAAAATGGGGCCAGCATTTTTATCCAGCCAGGTCTCGGTGATGCAAGCCAGATTGATTGTTCCAACAAGATCTGCAGTAATTGCAGTCTTATTTTTAACAGATCTGGCATTGCATAACACTGCTCAAGTTGGATGAGCCTCTGGGGCTGCCCCGACTACTTGCTTGCCACAAAGGGCAGTGCCCTTGTGTATGGAGACTAGACAGGGAACGTCCAGTTAACTCAGCCACTCCATAGCAGCTGTCTGAGAGTTCCACCCTTTCTGCCCTCTATGCCCTTAAAAAGCAGCTGACTTCTTCAGGAGAACTTTCACAAAACAACATTTAGACAAAGTTCAGCATGTATTTTACATTAGTTCTTAATTTCTGCTCCCCGTTATTTATTACTGAGATAATTTGCTTGAAAACAGGATCTTTTCTCCGCTAAAGAGTCTGACGCCAATTTCAAATTTTAAACTCGGGACTGCTGCTGTAAATTAAATGTCAGAGTAGAAATGCAGATAGTTTTTCACTGCATTTGTTTTTCTGTAATTTCCCCTGTGCCGGCTAATCTCCGTGGTTGCCTAAGGTGTTTAGTGATATTTGCTGCTAGTGATTTATTTTGCTGCTAGCCTTGAGGCTGCTTTAAGCAGATCCAGCGACTTGCCAGGGGTAATTTTATTGCAAATGCCACACTGGCTGTTTGATGCTACTGTTGTAATTTAATTCTGCAATGCAGCAGCTCAGGGCAGGAAGCTGTTTCTACTAAATTAATTCAGCTCAGTGTTAGATATGGTGCTGCTAATTTAATTCTGTACCAGCCTAAGGTTTATTTACTGTTCCAATTAATTTAATTCAAACCAGTTGGGCTACATGCTGATCTAGTAAATGTTTGCTGCTGTATAAACTGTTCCCAGATATCTAATTCCTGCTACCAGCTCTGGGGCTAGCCTGCCAGAATTTATTCTGCACACAAATTTCTACTGTGTTACTGATCCAATTAATTTAATTCAATTTTATTTATTTATTTAGTTTTAGTTTACCGGGTAAGTGCACTAGCCATAGCAATGACTATTTTAAGGAGGATACAGTACAAACAGAGCAAGTACACAAAGCAAGACAACTTTTACAGAATTAAACAATGTAGACTACAGAGCAAAATAATAAGCATAGTAGACAATAGAATACAGAGCAAATAGTTATAGGCAAGGTAGTTACAAGTAACAGTGTAAATAATATGCCGGAACAGAGTATGCAGAGGCATTTTAGTAACCAGGGCTAATAACATATTGACAGACTTGTGAAAACAAAGTAAGATGGTAGTCATAAAATAGCTATGAGGGATTATGTAGGGTGGTGAGAGATAGAAAAGGGAAATAGAAGTGCAAGGCATGAGTAGCGAATATAGGGATAGTTTGGATAGCTTGGCGAGAGGGATGGAAAAAATGGGAAAGTGCTATACTACTTGATGAGCTCAAATAGAAGTGCCAGTCGGTTCGAGGCTAAGAAAAAGGAAGGGGCTAGAGGGGTTGGAAGCAAACGCATCTGTGGGTTGTGGCAAGATGGTTCCATAACCCTATTTTAAAGGAGGACTGGGTTGAGGATTGGCATAGGGCTAGCGGGAGGGAGTTCTAGAAATGGGGGGCATGACAGGCAAAAGCCATAGCACCTTTGGAGGAATTATGTCTGGGGATGAAGACAGGCGCATTTTCAGCAGACCGCAAACCATAGCGAGGTGCCAGATTGAGAAAGAGACCCACCAGGGGTCTGGGTATTCATAATCGGACAATATTGTTAATGACGGAGCCATAGGCATTAAACCTTAGCTCTGAAAGAGGAAGTCATCCCAGATCAGAATAGAGGAGACAGTGGTGTTTCAGTCGATGACAGAAGGATGTGTATCGGCAGAAGTTGTTGTATGTGACATCCCATTTTCTGAGGCTGGATTTGGACATGGAGGTGTAGGTGACAACACCATAAGTGAGCGAGGGAAGGAGTATGCCACAGGCAATGGCAAGCCGAGCAGAGGGGGTGAGCATATAGCTGGTTTGGTAGGCTATCCCAATTTTAGCATTAACAAGCTTACAGGTCTGTTGGATGTGCAAATTGAAGTTTAGAGATGGATCTAGTGTGATGCCCAGATATTTAAATGCGATCACCACCCCAAGAGTTGAACCATTGGGGGAGGAGACTTTAAATTTAGTTTGGGAGAGTTTGAGTTTGGCATTAGAACCAAATAGCATGGATTGGGTTTTGGACTCATTTAAGACAAGTTTATGACTAGACAGCCATAGATGGATTGGATTTGCTGAAAGTCAAGAGAGAGTTTATGATTGATGACATCAATGCTGTTATCACTAGTGTAAAGAACAATGTCATCAGCATACAGAAGAGAAGCAGTCCTATGGAGGTTAGAGGTGATGTTATTAATGAAAATTGAGAAGAGCAGTGGCCCAAGGATGGACCTCTGCGGCACCCCAATGTTAATGGTGGCCTTGTCAGAGAGGGTGGAGTTGTATTTCACGGTTTGAGTCCTGTCAGATAGGTAGCTGCCAAACCACCTTACAACATTCTGAAAGAATCCTAGTGATGAAAGGGAGGCAAGGAGGATGGAGTGATCGACAAGGTCAAATGCCTTGGTCATATCAATGAAAATGGCCCCAGTGAGAAGGCCAGAGTCCATAGCCACTAGGGTATCCGATGTGAATTTAAGAAGGGCGGTAGTAGTGCTGTGGCCCTTGTGAAAGCTATGCTGGGTGGAGGTAAGATGGTCACATTTCAGTAGGAAATCAATTGTTTGAGCGGATACAAGTTTCTCCAGTATTTTATTTAGAACTGATAAGATAGCAATGGGCCTGTAATTAGAGGGATCTTTGCTATCTCCTTTCTTAAAAACAGGGGTAATCCTTGCAACCTTCTATATCTCTGGGACAGAGCCTTGGGACAGGGATAGCATGAAAATGTTTGCTAGGGGAGCAGATAGCTTTAGGAGCTTGGGCTGAAGGTTGTCCAAGCTAGCTGCAGTGTGGTCAGAGATTTTATTTAATAAGCCAAGCACCTCACACCTGGAGACCGCCTTAAAATAGAAATGGGGACCAGTGACAGTTGCTGAGGAAGATGTATTTGACTGGGCAGGGAAGGAGGAGGTGTACTTAGGCCAGAGAATTTATCATTGAAGAAATTGGCAATGGTATGGGGATTATTGCAGTGAACACCATTTAGGGACATGTCATTAGGGGTGGATGAGGGATTCAATCCAAGAAAGAATTTAATATGGGACCAGAATTTTTTTGAGTCACCATAGCAGTTGATTAACAGATCTTTGCAGCAAGAACTTTTAGCCTTTTTGATGTCCTTTTCGCATGAGATCCAGAGGGCCCTGTAGGTATTAAGGTCAGAGGATAGCCCTGAGCTCTTGAAATGAAGCCAGCTTTTATCTCTTTGTTTTAGTTTAGCAAGGAGGTCAGATTTTAGCAAGCGGGTGTTCCTATTTTTAACCCACCGAGTTACTAGTTTGCAGTGCTTATTCTGAAGCACTAGGAAGTGTGTCATGAATAGATTGAGGGAAATCTGAGCATCATTTGACATTAGAAGGGAGGACCAATCAGTTGCAGCAATGTCATGGAGGAAAAGCTCCAAGCTGAAATTTGCATAGTTGCAGAAAGTAATGAGATGAGGTTTTGAAGGACTAGGCTTGCTTTTCCCCCCAGATACAGAAGGTAGGGGAGTGGTCCATGATGGCATCTGGTAGTACACCAGAGGCAATAATGTTTTCAGTGTGGTTGTTCATAATCCAGTCCAGCAGCGTACTTGTATTAGAGTGTGGAGTTGTCCTAGTAGGATCACTTATAAGTTGGTGAAGGTTAAACTTTGCAACCTGGTCAGTAGTGTTGATTGAGTGTTCCCCAGCCAATTAATGTTAAGGTCCCCTAGTATCAGAACTTCATGTTTCCCAGCAAGTTGAGAGATTTGATCCAGCAAATCGTCTGGGCCTTTCTGACTATTGGATGGGGGGTTATAGGCACATGCCTAGGGTAAGTAGAGTATGAAGTACCTCACAGTGGTTTAGGAGAGGTGATTTTATGGCAGTGAGATGTAGATGGTCTTTAAAGTAGACAGCAGTACCACCCCCTCTCTTGGGTGCAGTTCTGTCAAGTCTCAGGAGGTTATAGGAAGGGAGGGAGCACACATAGTCATGGGTGGAAGGATTTAGCCAGGTTTCAGTCAGGCATATAATGTCAGGCTTGCAGAGAGAGAGGTCCAGGATTCTAGATCAGTAAGATTGTGAGTGAGACTCCTGATATTATGGTGCATAACAACCAGACCTTTAGCGTTGCTAATCAGATTAGGTGTGGCATATGTGGGGCCTGGGATTTATTTGAACATCCCCAGAGAGGATGGCAAGTAGGAGAAGATACCAGAGCTTTTGGCACAGGAAGGGACATGGGTTACATATACTTAGGTGACACATTTTATAGGCATAAGTAGCTAGGTGGCGCCAGGCTCTGTTTAGTAGTAATGGGGAGGAGACACAGAGAGGGGTATGAAGTAGTAAACGGTTGGAAAAGAAGTAGTCATTTGGCAGGAACTTAGGGACCATAAAAACAGGTTGAGGTAAAGAGAGCATGTAAAGGTGGAGCAGTGGCAGAGAGGACGCAGTAATGAATAGCAACATATATGGGTGCATTTTAGCTACCTAGGGGCAGAGGGAGGTCAGCTAAGCTGAAGGCAGCCCAGTGAACTGACGAGGGACTGTAACTAGCAGTAGCCCTAGGTCAGCAAAGGCTGGTAGTTTGACGTACAGGGTAACCTTAAAATAGTAGTCCAGAGGTAAGACCTTAAGATAGTAGTTCAGGCAAGACAGGAAAGCGGCAGCTGACTATTTTATATGGAGACGGATTTAGATACGGAGGATTAGAAAGTGTAGCCAGAGTCGAAACAGACAGCCCCAAAGGATTATCTGGAGAAGTAGCCTTAAGATAATGTGATAGTGTAGTAGTTAGAGTGGGAAAAGTGTGATAGTGTAGTAATTAGAGTAGGAAAAAATAAATTTGGAGGTTAAGTTACCCAAGGGCAACACTGTGACACACAGAGGCAGGGGGTATTTAAGGAGGGGGGTAGTAGGTAGAAAGAAGGGACGTAGAGGATGAGAAACTGCAGAACAGTAGAGTAGAGGCTAAGTAGGGACCAAAGAATTTCCAAGGGGAGTGATTGATATAGGAGGAGGAAGGTGGGCCAATGAGGAGAGTGGAGTACCGAGGAGGAGTGGCTAAAGTGTATTTAAGAAGGCCTGGGGGGGCAGGAAAAAAAATATCTAATATCTGCGAGGATTTGAGCTGCTGAAATTTAAGAGCAGCTGTCTAGCAAGCGCCTAAACCTGCAGTTCATAAACCTGAAAAAGGAGCTCCAATCAGTGGAAAGTTTCAGAGCAGGTGAACCAATTGGATATGAGCAGCGGAGGCGCCGCACCAATCAGCCCTTAGCAGACAGAGGAGTAGTTAGCAGTTTATACCTCAGTGAAGATCCAAGGAAAGGGACCAGGAGGGCGGCCTTGGAGGCTTGGTGTAGGTCGATGGGGCTGCAGCTGATGCGGCAGCTGTGAAGTGGTGCAATCCTAAGGGGCAAGAGGCAACAGCAGGTTAAAATAGTGATTTACACTAAGGCTTAGGGCAGGAGCTGGTAGCAGGCTGTCACCAGGGGGTGAGGGTGATCAGGAAAACAAAAGGCCAGAGTTAAAGATAGACAGGGGAGGGGTTAGAAAGCATTAAGTTTGAGAGGGTGAAAATTGTCTCAAGGTGTCCGAGAGCAAGGAGGGGGTAGGGAAGGTGCCAACAGTGATTGTAAGTAAATAGGTCAGGCAGAGGATGTCAAGAGAAAAAGGGAGGGGGGGCTAGTGGCGTTAGAAATGGGTTAGAGTAAGGGGTGAGCTAGAGTTGAGGAAGGCAGTAAGATTAAAATTTAAAATAGAGACAAAAGAATCAGAAATGAAATCACTGGAGAGGCAGGAGAAAGACAAAGTTGAGCAGAAATAGGCTAGCAGTTAAAATGAATGCACTTTTAAATGAATCAGTTATTACCAAGCATAAAACTGAACACAGTCAGGCAATTTCAAACAACAGTGCATAAGAAAAAAAAATATCTGTGAGGATTTGAGCCGCCAAAATTTAAAAGCAGCCATCCAGCAAGCACCTAAACCTGCAGTTCATAAGCCTGAAAAAGGAGCTCCAATCAGTGGAAAGTTTCAGAGCAGGCAGACTATTTGGTTACGAGCAGCCGAGGTGCAGCACCAATCAACACTTAACAGACAGAGGAGTAGTTAGTGGTTTATACCTCAGTGAATATCTGAGGAAGGGGACCAGGAGGGAGGCCTTTAAAGCTTGGTGTCAGTCGGGCAGCGACCGGTGCGGTAGCTGTGAAGCTCCACCTCGTGGAGTAGGGCACTGCTTGGGAGGTGCAATCCTCAGTGAAGATCTGAGGAAGGGGACCAGGAGGGCGACCTTGGAGGCTTGGTGTTGGTCGGTCGGGCAGCGGCCGGTGCGGTGGCCGTGAAGCTACGCCTCATGGAGTGGGGCGCCAGCTGTGTTCCAAGATAACTAATCCCTGCTACCAACTCTGGGGCTAGCCCACCAAAATTTGCTCTGCACACACATTTCTTGTACCATCACTGTTTTGGCTTGCTTCTCCTGTTAACAAGGACTAGCACTGTAAGAGTGAAGCTGCCCTCCCCTGAATCCAGGAGCACCCAAGCAGGTACAGTGTTTCACTGTGCCATGGACATCTCTAAGGGTTGCTCTGCCACCCCCACACCACCCTTGGTGATCCACTCAAAGGGTTGCACTGTCTCCCACACCAGCCTTGGTGATCCACTCACTTTATAGTGGAGGGCCAGATGCTGGCAATAACCTATCAGCCAACTTTCCCTTTGCAGCCTATCATATTCCCCCACTAGTGGCCACTAGTACTTAATCCTGCACTAGCAGTCTATTCCAATCACTACAACCATGCTACCTCTCTACTTTGGTCTACTTGCCTCTCTATTGCCCTTAGAGTCACTCCCTCCCTCCACATATCCCGAGGAGCAGGGTGGTAATTTGACACTTTGCATCCTGTCAGCCCTGTCACCAACCTTTGCCACCTCCTCTGTTGGGCTGCCCCCTGCATCCCAACTGCTCAACTGTTCAGTTGGCCCCTCAATCCTACCACCCAATTTCCATGCTGGACTCATGCCCTAAATTCCACCCCCAGCAACCCCCCCCCACAGAAGTCATACAGCTGCAGCACACTATTCGCAAGCTCCAGCACACCAAGCAAGTAACTAAGCTCTTGGTAACGCTACTACTCCTACTTTCTGGGGACATTGAGCCAAACCCTGGGCCAACCACCCCCCTCCCCTTCTACCACAGGGCCTAAAATGAGTGCCCTTAATGTCTACAACCTACTGCATAAACTAGCCTTGCTGCAGCCAGCTGTCTTATCCATAAGGCCAGACATCCTGATTATTTCTGAAATCTGGCTAAAGCCTCACAACAAGGATGCAGAAATCGCCATCCCTGGCTACACCGTTATGTGCCACGACCACTCAGGCAACAAAAGAGATGGTGGTTTAACTTTGTATACCTTGTCCTCCCTCCAGTTTATGCCTGTCAATCTACCCCTGCCCACGCAGTCCATCGATGCCTTGCTGATTAAATTCTCCCTCACCCACACTATCCCCATATTTATAGCTGGCTCTTACTGCTCCCCTGACTCCCCCATGCTCTCCATCCTAGACCATCTGCAGACTTTGAAATCAAGTGCTACAGGGGGTGAGCTCCGTATCCTGGGAGATTTCAACTTAAATTGGCTCCCCAGTGCCACATTTAAGTTTCACAACCAGGTGACTGCTCTAAACCTGACACAACTTATTACTGAACCTACACATCTGAATCCCAAATCACAGAACCACTCTCTTCTGGACTGGTCCCTTACCTCTCAACAGCACCAAATAATTGTCTTAGGCCTCCTACCTGACTCCCTAAGTGACCACCACATGATATATATGGTACAGAAGATATTCAGGCCCAAGGACCCCCCTCCCAGGACCATTCTTACCTGTTCATACAGTTCCTTGGATTTTGCCTCACTCCTAAGTAACCTGGCTGCCACAGACTGGTCCTTCATCCCCCAGGTGACCTCTATCGACTCTGCTCTTCAAGGCCAGGTTCCTCGCCATTTGGGACTACTATGCCCCACTTAGACAGACTCATGTGAAGGGGTGCTTACCTGCCTTGGATTACAGCTGACATTATGTCCCACATCAGAGCTAGAGGCCAGGTATGGAAGTTGCTCAAAGTCTCTGGCTCCCCCGCAGATCACTTAAAATATCGATCCTTACACAATGCCTGTACTAGGCTAATCTGGCAGGATAACTACAACTACTTCAAAGCTTCCTTTCAAGCCAACTTAAATCACCTGAATAAATTCTGGAAGGTGGTCAAATCCCTCTTTTCCCCACCCTCCCAACCACCCACTCCTGTGCTAAATGTAGGTGGTACTGCCATATCGGACCCTCTTGCAGTAGCCTCAGAATTCAACTCCTTTTTCACAAGTTGCACCTTGGCGATGCTATCCGTTGTCCCCCAATACCAGCAAAAAAATCACCCCTCTATCCCCCCAGCCCAGGTTTCTTCTCCTGCTCTGTCTTTCTCCTTCCATATGGTCACCCCATTGGAAGTTTACAATACCTGGAGTTCCCTAAATCTGTCCAAGGACAAATGCCCCTCCGGGCTTGACTCCAAGATGCTCTACCTGGCTGTTCCTGCCATTGCCACTTCTTTGGTGCCCTTTCCAACCTTTCTTTCATTCTCCCTAGCCTCAATCCTTTTGGAATGGAAGCACTCAACTGTTATCCTGCTTCCACAGGGCAGTGACCCCTCAGCCCCTGGCAACTACCATCCAATTTCCCTCCTCCCCATATTGGCAAAACTCCAGGAACACCTTGTCCTCTCACAGCTCTCTTGCTTTCTTAACTCCTCCTCCTTCTTCTCACCCTACCAATCTGGCTTCAGGAAGGCCCACTCCACCGCCACTTCACTTCTATGGTTCACAGACTCCATCCTTGATGGCATGGACACAACACCTCAGCAATTTTGTCAACCTGGCAAAGGCATTCAACACTGTCTCCCATGCTCTACTCCTGGAAAAACTCTCCCTTGCACGGCTCTCTACCACGGCCACCAGCTGATTCCACTCCTACCTGGTAGATAGGTCCCAATCTGTTAAAATCAGAGTGTCCACCTCCACCTCCCTTCCAGTCACCACAGGAGTCCCCCAAGGCTCGGTCCTCAGCCTGCTCCTATTCTCCATCTTCCTTAGTGACCTGTCCACACATATCCATGCACATGCATGGGGACGACACAGTACTGTATACATCAGGCCCCTCGATCGCTGTTGTGGTGACCAGGTTACAACAGGACTTTAATGATGTCCAGCTCTGGTTTCATGCCAACCAGATTTTTTTCAACACCAAGAAGATGGTCTCAATGATCTTCGGCATGAGGCAGAGACTCTCTTGGCTTCCTACCACCCCCCTCTTTCCACACCCTAGATGGGACCGCTCTGAAGACTTGCACTTCCTTTAGATACCTCGGGGTCTGGCTTGATCATCACCTCAATTTTTCTGTACCTGTTGATGCCATCCACAGAAAGCTCCACCCCAAGCTTGGTGACCTATATCGCAACCATGGGAGCATCCCGCTGCCAGCTCTTACAAAAAATAATTTTCCCTATACTCGACTATAGGGACATAGTCTACAGAGCCGCTCCTAAGTTCACCGTGGCCAGATTGGACCCCCTTTTCCACTCATTCTGCCATTTTACTCTTGATTGCCCACCCACCACTCATCACTGCATCCTGTACTGGACTCTCAACCTCCCCTCACTCCAGGATCGCAGAAAGTCCCACTGCGATAGGCTCACAGCCAAGTTCTGGTCTCAGTCCCTGCCAATGTATCTCACCTCTGCCCTAACAGCTCGTGCCTCTCCAGCGTACTCCCTCAGGAATTTCAACACCCATCTTCTGGCTGTGCCACACATGTCCTCCTTGGGTGGTCAGGCAACCTTCAGACATCACATGCCCAAATTGTGGAACTCCCTCCCCACGGACATACGGCACATGACCCTAACTCAGCACCTCAACTCCCTCATGAATGTACATTTCTCCTCCACCTGTGCCTGCAGCTAAGAGGAGTCTGTTTATGCACTATGGCCTAGTTCACTGTTTTAATCTGAGTTTTCATCTTGGTTGATTGATGTTTGCTTATCCTCACTTTACCTTGCCTCTGTACTACATGTGTTGTAATGTACTTACTTAATGGTTCTGCCATTTTTACCACTAATCTCTGTTATATTTATAGTCAGCAATAATTGTATTCTGTATATATGTCCCCATCCCCCAGGACGCACCTGGAATCAAGCAATACTCTGTTCAGCGTACCTTCCTGGTAAAACTTTAAATTAAAAAAAATAAATTATTCCTTATGCTCTCTCCCTATCCGAGGTCATAAAGCACTGTTTGTGACATCACAATTATTCCCATGGCAACTGATTGTGATGTCACAACAGAGGATTAGGACTTAAAGTGGGGAATAAGTTATAGAGGTAAATGAACTCTAAGGGATAAACATCATGTATTCATGCAAATGTCCTCAGTAATAAACAATGAGAAGGAGAAAGTTATGGAATATATATGGAATGCAAGCTGAATTGTACCTAAATGTTATGTTTCTCAAAGATTTCTTTGAGGTGTCAGCAGCTCTTTAACACTGCATCCTGAGCTTCTCTAAACAAAAACGAAGGCGCATGCACCATACCCTAAACAAATGCAAATAGCTCATGAGCCGTAAATGCTATACACAAAGTATGAGTAGCAAAGTTGTTCAGCACAACATTACCTTTCTAATGGTGGTATGCAATAAATTCAAAGCATTTGGTTAATTTTTATACTAGCTAAAATACCCCCCAAAAGTTTTTTTTAAATAAAAAACATACACACCATACCATAAACAAATGTGAATACATCATGAACCGTAACTGCTACACACAAAGTAAAGAAGGCAAAGTTGTTCAGCACAAAATTACCTTTCTAATGGTGGTATGCAATCAAGTCTAATTGTTTTTTATACTAACCAAAATATCCCCAAAACAGATTTAAAAAAAAAATTAAAAAAGCAATGTAAACCCTTTAATTGTGGAAAACATATAACATAGCAACAACAAATTATGTATCCATACATGATAAGCAGGTAGTGAAGTACTCCTAGAAATACTTAAAGAAGCCCAAAGTTGATTGGCTGGCTAAATATATACTGTACAGCCAATCTCAAGACGTCCACAGATGTCTACCGATTGCTGCCAGCTGCAGAGGTCTACAGGAGTGAAGGGGGTGTTTTCTGCTGCCTTCTACAGACATTTACCAGATTGAATGAGTTTTAAATAAGGAAGCATAAACTGTATAGTGTGTGGGAATACCATAGAGAATTAGCCCTTGCCTGATGTCCACTAGAACATCTTAGGAGCCTGCTGGCTCTGGTTGCACTCTTCACCAGAGGCAGGTTAGAAAGGGAGGTCCTAAGTGGAGCTTGGAGTGGTATATGGGTGGGAACTCACTTCAATTTTAGACAATCTTTTCTTCATAAAAATGTATTTCCTAAGGTATTGTACCTGCATTTGAAATTACCATTTCAGACATTATTCATTTTCAGGTTGGTCTGTTTTATGTTATGTTATGCCCTAACATTCTCAAATGTATCACTTAAACTCATGTTTGAGTATTAAATAGGATGATGAAATGGATTGTGGGATCCTTGGTGTGGGATGTAAAAACCCTAGAATAGCTCCACATCAGAGAGGGAGAGCAATACAGCTTTGTAGCTGAACTGAGTAGGAATGTATACAAGCGGTTAAAATATGAGGCTGGGGGGGATGACTCAGGGGTAATGTAAAGAAGTCTTTTTTTCATGGAAAGGGTGGTAGATTTTATTTTATTTATTTTTCTTTTGAACTTTTGTTTACCGGGTAAACACAATGAGCCAAAGACCCTTTTTCATGTGCAACCCAGGTCAGGTCAGACAGATGGTAAATAACAGTGAACAAGACACAATACTCAACAGTCAATAAATAAAGTAAAATATACTGTAGATGCATGGAACAGCCTTCCTGTGGAGGTCGTAGGGGCAAAAATGATAAGTGAATTCAAGAATGCATGGGATAGGTAGAAGGCAACCCTAGTGGTAGGAAAGAGAATGTAAACTGCAGATCAATTGGAGCTCGATGATGCTTGTTGACTGACATTACAGTGACAGATTTATGTCGATCACAAGTTGTGGTTGACATAAATCTGGCCGGAGACCCCGGTACTTTTTCTATCAGGGCCTTTGCCCAACCCCCATGTGGGGGGGGGGTCTGTCACACTGCAGCCCCCGAACTATAGGATTCCAACTCCAAGTCAGAGTTAATTTGGTGAGGGGCTGTAGGACCAGGAGACAGAGTGCCAGGGTTGTCAGCATCAAGGTGTTCACTGTAATGGTGTTGCTGTATGATATGCAGTCCATCAATTAGGATCTAGAGTTTATGTAGGTAGGGAAATGGGCAGACTGGGTGGGCCAAGCAGTCCTTATCTGCCCTCAGATTCAATGTTTCTGTTCACCTGTCTATGCCACCTATCACATGAAAGGATTCCCTCTGAGTGTCAAGAAGAAGTAAAGAGCCCGACTTACTCTTGGTGAGTTTTGGTCCATAGATTAAGGTGTCCCTTTTGTTGTTTTGTCCCACCCCCAAAAGTGATCTGCTTCTTATTTCCTATCACTAAAACTGATGGTTTCATCTTTGCTCACTTCATTGCACCTTTTGTTTTCTGTGATACCCACATCTGGGAACACCGTCCTTCTCCCCATACCAACTGAATAATTCTCTAGTGTCCAGCAGCACCCTCTCCCTCTTCTGGTCCCCATGCCAAATTCCCTGGCATCTAGTGGCACCCCTAAACCCTACAGCACCTAACTCTCCACCCCGGTCCGGTGACTGTGTCTAGTACAAACCCTTCACACTATCTCAGCCTGCTGCTGTCAGACTCGGGCATTAACTCTTTCGATATACCAGTGAGTATGTTGATACAACTGGTTGTGTGACTTCTCTAAAAAGTCAAGGAGCTTCCATGTTTTTCAGAGATGTCTTACAACTACTGTGTCACTATACCCACTGGTATAGCAACAGAATGGATGCCCAGGTCATATGGTGGCTGGCCAAGGAGGTAAATAAAGATTTTGAAGCAGCCACCATCATGAGACTAGGGTGAGAGGTTGGGTGCTCCAGGGTGTGGAGATGTCACTGGATGCCAGGTAACTTTACATGGGGATGGGGAGAGTGAGGGATAGCCACCAAACTCTAATGAACTGTTCAGCAGGTACTAGGAGATGGAGGGGTGTCACCAGACACCAGGAACTGGTCAGTTGGTATTGGGAGAGGGAGGGTGTGCCACCAGAAACCAGGGAACTGTGAAAGAGGACAGGGCGAAAGATGGGGTTTCACTATTTGCATGTTTTTAAAACTTACTTTTTGAAAGCATTAAGTGCTACATAAAAAGGCTGTTAGTGCTTCCAAAAGGCTTCCAATATGCCAGTACACACCATATGCAGGACATCACCTTTCTCTAGCATGTGTTCAGGCCATCCAATAGCAATGATACCCTGATACAGTTGCAGCAACTGAAATGGTCAGATATTTCCTGAAATTTCTGTGATATCTCTAGAAAAATACCATGCCAGCCTACAGTACTACTGTAGAGACGCTGAAGAGAATCTTTGTAGAAAAATCATGACATATCTGGCACTATATGACCATGTATATTGCTGCAGCTATAACTTTGCAGGATGCTAACTGCGACTTTAAATATGACACTTGCCATGCTAACTACCTCTCCAGTGTTCAAAGCACAGTTTGCAGGGAACAAGTCCTGATGATATTAAAAATTGGGTACCTGCATTCCTGGCTAAAGACACTCTATGTTGATGCTACAATATGTTGTATCACTTGTGAAACCTTGTGACACAGTATGTATGGAATTACTGTATAAGGCTCCATAAACTGTTGGCAGTGTAGTATCAACATGGAGTAAACTGGTTCTATGTCATAACGGCAACTGCTGAAAGGTGATCGGCATTATGGCGAAGTCAGAGCGACAAAAATCAATTGTGGCCCTCTGACTCCCCAGTTCACAGCAAAATGGCAGCGAGGACTTGCATTTTAACATTTTGCACCCCCCCGACATGCACCCCTCTGGAATTGAGAATCCTTAAGTGGGGGGAGGTGCAGGGTGACTTACTTGCCCCACACCCTCACTTAAGATTCTGCTCCAGTCGTGCATGTCAGGAAATCTAAACTGTTAAAATAAAATTCAGGATGGGCGCCAACAAAAATGCACCAGGGCCCAGATCCAAAACCAGCACCTGCCCACCCAAACCCGAACCCACACCCACCGCCCGCAGGACCAGCTAAGCAGCGATCATGGCTCCAACCTCAAAACCCTCCGTCCCTCACTGAGCATGCTTGCTCCACCTCCCCTGCAGGCATACGTGTAGCAACATCCTGTTGCTATGTCTGCTTGACCCCCATCTAAATAGCCCTACCTCACTGGGCCCCCATGACACTCTTGGACTGAGTCGCCGTTATTGCAAGCGCTCAATCGCCGACACCCATGTCACTGGCTACTGGGTAAACTTAATCATCAATATCTCTGGACATGCTGCCCACTAGAGGTATGACCAATACCTTATTTAAAAGAACTTTGCACAAGCTTTCAGATGATCAGAGGTATTGTTCATAAATTTTCTCTTTTTGATTCTAAACATCAGCTGGGGAAAGCAGTATAGTTTTGTGGTTAGAGCTGAAAACTATGGACCTAAAGATCCTGTTTGAATAACACTGTCACCACTTACTATGAAAGTTTAAGCAATTAACTCCCCATGCCTAACTCCTCCCCATGTTTACTCTCTCTGTGCTTTCCTTAATCTCCATCAATCTCTTCTAATCTCCATATGTGCGCTGAACAATTGCTGCAGCAGTTAAATTGTAAAACACTCTATGACACAGTGTGTAGGAAGGAGTTTTGTCAAACCTAATGTAGTTAAGTTCTTTTCCTGTTCTGCTGCTTTATGGAAATTAAAGACAGGCCTTGCATATGGCGTGCTGTATCTTGTAAACACATTCAGATGTGACAGGAGTCAAGTATCTAGTTGTTTTGACATATCATGTTTAATGATAGGCTGTACATGTCTGATTTTCTTGACAGGGAAAGGGAGTCTGGGAAATATGTCTTATTTTAAACCTCATTGGGGGGGATACAGAAGCAATCCAACAAGTGACATTGAACCATGCAAAACTGTTGGTAGATTAGTGAATGAGGGAAATTTAACCAGGACACATGGGAATTTGCCCTACACTTGTGGAGAAGTACCATGGGATCTTTAATCTCCATCTAATCTCCACCTGAACAACAACTAAGACAGACAGACAGGACCCCAGTTTATCATCTCATTAAAATATGGCACCTAATGACAGCACACTGTCTCCAAATACCATGCTGGGGCAGCAGAATGGTCACTTGTAACCAAGGGGAGTATGCCCCTTGCAGAGCTACTAGCACCATTTCCTCAGACACCTGGTGTTTGCTGGTGGACTCCAATCTTACTACTGACCAGGCCCATCCCTTCTTGGCTTCTGAGATCTAACAGGATCAGGCTCTACTCCTTAATGGGAAAAAAAGAAGTAAAGTTTATAACTGATCTTGTATGATTTGTAAGACTAACATAAGGAAATGCACTTAATGTCAACATTACTGCATGTTCTTTACATGACTGTGCAATAATTTTATCAGACACACAAACTGTAATTTTCTTGCATGAACAAATGCAAGTTTATTGCAAGTACTGTACACACAAGGGGCTCAATTCTCATAGGTTGATGCAGCGCTTCCACAAGCTTGGATCAAACCCTGCACTGTGCCAGCCACACCATGTGCCCAATTCTAAAAGGTCATGTGCATTTGCAACACTTTACTCTTTTAATGGTGGCTTGTGCCAAATATTTGTTGCAACCCCTCTAAAAAGATCCACGAAGATAGACCAGCAAAAGCTGGCCTAACCCTCAGCATGTGGTGCATGGGGGGCTAGGGGACTGAGAATCCTGCTCAACAGCCACAGACTCCCGCAAGCTGTATGGTGTTTGGCATACCCAGGGCTTGTGCCAATCTAAATCATTCAAGAATCAAGCCCTCGGTTTGTGCAAGATCACAATGTAAGTTTTAACACTAGTCACAAACTCTGCAAGTTTAAAATGTGGTATAGCACACAGTAATTGCACTTGAATGTTTTTTAATGGTTTTATGTGACAAGGGCAAGTTTTTAAGTCACAGACCAAAAAGAGCGACTAAAAAACTGCCCCAAGTCACTAAAGCAAGCAACATTAGATTGACCGCTGCAAACAGCAATGGTCGATAACTTTAAATAAACGGACCAAAAAAACTTGTTTATGCAGTAAGCCCCCACCCCCAACAAGATTACCAACTCCGGAAGTGAACAAGAAAAAAATATAAACCCGGGTGAAAAAATTCTGTCTCACACCAGGACCCTAACCTGAGTCCTTCAGCTCCATAGGTGGTGGCTTTAGTCACTACGCCAAATAGCCAGCTCAGTTTGACCAAACTACTCCCCATATCTCCTTCTAGAGAGTGCAGCTCACTGCTACACTCGCTTTAACCTACTCCTCAATATTGTGCACCACTCACTCTTCCTACAGGCGGTATTATCGAATCGCTCAAATTGAGCCTCTCAATAATACTCACTTACATCACTGTACACATTCATGACTAGTTTAAGCACAGGATTTGTTATGTTTGTATGAACAATGACAGAAAAAATAGCCTGTGTTTACACTAGTCAAGAAACTCACAAGTATAAAATGTAATGTTTAAGGATGAATGACACCTTGTAAGAATTGTGCAAGGAGGATTGCTCTCCTCTGCATACTTACAGGTAAGAATGCTTGTCTTCATAGTGCTTATAGAAATCTTTAGCTACAATCTGAGCTGTAAAAAGCTGCATGCACTGCAGTAAAAACTTTTTAAAAATGTGCTATTTAATTGTTATTCAGCTATTATTACATACATCTTTCTTAAATTCCCCTTCCTGTCATTGCTGAAGAACTCTTTAAGAAAACAGGGTTCATAATCCTGTACAGTTTATTTATCCTTGTTTCCTACTCCCTGCTTGAATTCGTATCCCTCTAGCGTTACATCACAATTAATCAAGGTAATGTATGTGATGCCACAAATAGAGTACAGTATTATGACCTCAGGTGTATAGTAATACTGATGTGGACACCACCCTAAGAGTTGTAAGAGTGGTCTTGTGCATTCAAATCAAAAATATTGAGAGCAGAATGAAGACATTTTCTTTCCAAAATGCAAAAAATATGTAAGAATTTATCAAAGGTATTGTTTGCATATCTACATACTTTTATGCACAACACTTGAACAGCAAAGAGTAAGTGGCTCAGTAAGTTGCACATCTGCCTCTACAGCCAGAAGTTTATAGGTTCTCACCTCACATCAAGATGTAAAACCGGCACTGTAGTACAGTAACCCCACACACAGTTTTTCTTGCATCTCAGGATGTTGGCGAGGAATTTTCTTGCATGAATGTTTCATGTAAGGAAACTGTCACAATCCGTACACATTTCTTTCATGTAATTCTTACATAAAAACTTGTATCGGTTGGGAACTTTACTCTGCCAGACATAGACTGGTCCACATGCACAGCTTCCACACAAAAGAGCAGAGAATTTCTCATCACCTTTAAGGAACCTGGGTTGAACCAACTAGCGGACTCACCCACCAGGGATAAAGCAGCTCTGGACCTGGTCCTCACTAATAGCCCCAGAATATCCAACATCCATGTCAGCATCAATCTGGGAGCCAGTGATCATAAGTCTGTCTGGCTACAAATCAATAATATGGGGGTTCCAGGACACACCAGACTAAAGGTTATCGACCTCAAAAAAGCAGACTTCCAGAAAATGAGATCCAGCATTAAAACACTGCTGAGAGACAGATCAGCAGGAGATGTAGAAACTTGCTTGAAAAATGTAAAAGGCTCACTGAATGTGGTGACAGCATGCAGCACAAAGCTAGTAACTAAATCTAAAAGGAAGAGAAACCCCTCTGGTTTAGTAGAGAGATAGCACTAAAGATTAAAGAAAGGGAACAATCCTTTAGGCAGTTCAAGGAGGGGATAGGGAGCTCTACAAGGAGAAGCTCAAGGAGGCTGGAAAGTGTGTCATGTTAGTAAAAGCCCAAATGGAGGAAAAGATAGTGCTGAGAATCAAGAATGGGGACAAAACCTTTTTAGATACATCAGTAAGAAAAGTAAGAGCAAAGAGGGGATCATCAGAATGTCAACAAGCAATGGTCAGATAGTGGAAATAGACAAAGACAAAGCTGAAGCACTCAGTGCATTCTTTTGCTCAGTCTTCACAAATGAGCAGAACGGTAGCAGTCCGGCACTAAACAGAACAGAGCACCCTGCACGTGAAGCAGACACAAGCCCCTTCACAAGGGAAAGGGTGCTGAAGGAACTAGAAAAACTGAGGACAGACAAAGCCATGGGACTGGATGGAATTCGCCCTAGAATACTGAGAAAACTTTGAGAAGAAATAGCTGCACCATTAGCTGAGCTATGCAATGAATCTCTGGAAAGGGTCAAGGTGCAACTTGACTGGAAGAGAGCTACCATGGTACCGTTGCTTAAAAGTGGAGCAAGGAGGAGACAGGAAATTATTGCCTGGTCAGTTTGGCCTTGGCAGTGGGTAAAATCATGGATACACTCCTTAAAGAAAGGGTAGTAGATATCCTAAAAGATGCAGGAAAACTTAACCCCAAACAATATAGATTTACCACAGTTAGATCATGTCAGACTAACCTGATTGAATTCTTCAATTAGGTGACCACAGCAGTGGACTTGGGGCAAGGGGCAGTGGACGTGGTATACCTGGACTTCAGCAAGGCATTTGACGCCGTCCCACTCAGGAGGCTGTTCAATAAACTTGAACACACAGGTGTCAGTCATAAGATAGTAAGCTGGGTAGTACACTGGCTGTAGGATAGAACTCAGAAAGTCACAGTAAAGGATGCCATGTCCAGAAAGGGTTTTGTGATCAGCAGAGTTCCTTAAGGATCAATGCTGGATCCAGTTCTCTTCAGCATATTCATCAGCGACATTGCTGATGGTCTTGAGGGTAAAGTATGCCTGTTTGCAGACAATACAAAACTATGTAATAGGATGGACAATCAGGAGGAAGTCTCCAATATGAAGGAGGATCTCAAGAAGCTTGAACAGAGGCCCAATGACTGGCAACTTAGATGTAATGCTTAAAAATACAAAGTGATGCAACTGGGAAAACAGAAGCCAAGAACTCAGTACTTCCTAGACGGGCATCGACTTAAAGAGACCAGGACTGAATGGAACTTACGCATAATTATATTGGATGAACTTAAGGTAGGGAAACAAGGTGAAAAAGCAGCATGAAAAGCAAGCAGCATCCTTGGAAGCACAGGCAGGGAATAACTAGCAGGAAACAAGAAGTGATCATTGCACTCTATAGATCCCTGGTAAGGCCACATATAGTTCTGAAGACCCCACCTGAAGAAGGACATAGAACGCTTAGAATCAATTCAGAGAAGGGCCACAAAGATGGTACAAGGCCTCCATCACAAGCCATATGAGTCTAGACTCCAAGACCTAAACGTGTACCCTCTGGAACAGAGAAGGGACAGGGGGGGATATGATAGAAATGGTCAAATTCATCAAGGATATAAACACTGTTTAGGTAGACAAACTCTTCCATGTAAACGGAGAGGTGGATACAAGAGGGCACAACCTCTGCATGAGAGAGGGAATGCTCAGAGGCAATATCAGGAAGTACTTTTTTTTTTTTACGGATAGGGTAATAGACACATGGAACAGCCTACACCCAGTGGTGGTTGCAACAAAGATGGCGAATGCATTTAAACACACATAGAACTAAGGTATAAACAAAAACAGCAAAATATAGGGGAGGGGGTTAGGTTCATGGGCAGACTAGATGGGCCACTCGGTCCCCATCTGCCATCAAATTTGTATGTTCTTATGTTCTTATTGTATGCAGTCTGCATATGCCAGCATACGTCCTTGCATGTTGCACCATCAAAATTCTTGCAAAGTTCTTGCCTTTTTTTTCTGTAAGACATGGTGGTACAGCTGCAGGCCCTAAAAAGGATTTATGCATTATCTGGTAACTGAACTTAGGCCTCCCACAAGGTAGGCAGAAGTCCACTTTAAAAAGATTAACTCTATTAAGTTGAGTTAATTTACAGCCTAATGTAAGAGGTGTATTCTTAATGCACATTATGACAACTGAGTACTTCACCCGTATCACTAATGTCAATGTCTTCATTACACAAGCTTGGGAGGCACCAATGGCATTTTTATGAGAACTATGCTGCATGGGGTATGATTACATAAGCTCAGTAGGAGAGCATGTCAGGAATAGGATGTTGGCATTTCTACAGAAAGTGTATGGTACATCAGACATAAGTTTTGTGGTACTTGTACCAACTGCAAAAACTGGCTAGAGCCTAAGATTTGTGTTGATACTGAACATCTATTTTGGAAATAGACTACATACCTGATAAAACTTCATTTATGTTTCACTGAATGCTATCCCTTTATTAACTTTGGATACTACTAACTGTGTTTGTCTTTGCTTGCCATACCTACGTGATTTATCGCTGTTCTTGATGACGTGCAGCATTGCACAAGATATAGCATTTAATCAGGCTTGAGTAATGATTATTCTGATTAAATGTGGAACGTGCAAACATAGAAGCACTGCCACGGAATGTATTCAAAAATGAAGGGAGGAGGAAAGTCAACACTATTTTACCCAATTACTAGTTCCTTTATCAAAAATTCTGTGAAGGCAATATGTAGAAAACGCACAAGTACAGAAAATGTAAGAGCTGCAAGAGCTATACATGAAACACAAAATCTGACTGCAGATAAATGACCAGCAGCCTATGCAGCCTGCACTGGCCCTAGATACAGGTCTTCATTATAAAATAAAAAAACAGACTGGACTGGACGTTATTGAAAATTTCAAGTACAATGCAAGAACCATGGCAGTATTTACTTGCATTTTTCCACTGCTGTTCCTTCTGTAAGAACTGGTATATGTGGAGAACAAATCTGAAGAAAGATGTGAGAAGCTAAAAATTACAGAGTCCCATAGCGCTGAGAAAATGTAAAAGCAGAATGTCCTCTGGTGGTGGTGGTTGAGATAGCCATATATAAAGTCATATGGCTCAGTCTAATCTCTCAGCTAACAGGACTTTCCCTTTAGTTCAGTGGACCATCAAGCTTCTTATACGTGCAGTGGATGCTTAAGACGAAGTTGGGAAGTGGAAGTTGTAATAAACTACAATGCACTGAGCAGTTGAATGACAAGTAGTAGGTAGAATGTTTGTGCAACAGGGATTGTAACTTGGGAATAAACTGCCTGGATGCTCACTCTAAGTGTTCAGAAAGGACCTAGCAGTCGGGTTCTGCACTGTGTCTGGTTGAGACTGTGACTGCAGCACATTGGGGAGTCCCAAAAAAGAAAGAAACATGTGTCTGTACTTTGTTATTCTCAGTCAATAGTGGATCAGATACACAAGCATATTTAACAGGCAATGCCTCTTTCTGGCAAAGCCTTGTCAGTCTAACTTACACAAGCATATGCATACTCATGATGCCTTGCTCTGGGAATGAGGATTGGGAGTATGTGTATGGTTTGGAGAGATGTGCAAAAAAACAACAATATAGGTTTTTATTTTGGTGTATGCACGCTGTCCCTATGAGAGGAAGCACTACCCTTCTTTGGTGCTGTGAAAACACAGGAATGATCTCAAGGAAGGTTCCGCCCTTAGCAGTGCCACAGGGATTAGGTACCTTTAGACCAAAGGTACTGTACTTTAAGAAAGGAAGGTCCATTCTCATACCACACATGAAGGGCCACTGGAGGTGGAGGGTGAAAGGTGGTAGCAATGAAACAAGCATACAAAGGATGCTACAGAATGCAGAATTTAAGTTCTGTTTGATGGGTGTTTGCCATGTGTCACCCATTGCTCCATCTAGCTGAAGACAAGTTCCTTATATCAATGAACAACCAGGTTCCTTGAACAGCATGTGCATGCTTAGGCAATGTAGGGGGCTGATTGGTAGAACTGGTAGGATTGTAATGATGGGAGGAATCAGAATGATAATAAAGTGGAAGGTATTGAGTAATTGGAGGGCAGGTAGTATGTAACATGTTTGTGGAACATAGATTGAAACTTTAGAGTAAATTCTCTCTGTCTCTGCATCTGGGTTTACTACCCTTTTAGGGTGCTATGAAAACACAGAAATCCTCTTCAGGAGGGTACCACCCCTAGATGTGCTGGAGGGATGTGGTCCCCTTAGATTAAAGGTGCCTTTGAGAAGAAGGCCCAAAAAAGTAAATGAATGAAATGGACATAGCACTTACTTCCCATAAGAAGGGAAGTCTGTGTTTTTGTACATCTCTCCAAATCATATGCATAATGCCCAGCCTCATTCCTGAAGGGAGCATCATGGATATACAAATCCTTTGTCAAGTCAGGCTGAGAAGGCTTCACCAAAATAGACACATCCTTTTAAACAGGCTTATACTGTACATCTGATCCAGCATAGCTTGAGGGTGACAACACACAGATGTGTTTCATCTGCTTTGGGACCATTCACTACACTATGATCATAGTCTCTCAGTCAGGCATAGTGTCAGAACCCCAGTACTAGGTCAATTTAGAACACCTGGTATGCCAACTCTCAGTGTTCTAAATGGACCTAGCATCATTGGTATTGAAATATTTCAATAAATAAATAAATTGTGGGAGTTGAGGCAGTATATAGGACCTATAATGAATGCTGGCAGAGAAGAAATACCCAATTTGCCTGTCTTTAGTGCATCTATCCAAACCACGCACATTCTCTCAAGCCTCTTTCCCAGAACAGGGCATCATGGGTATTGAAATCTTTTTGCATGTCAGACTGGCAAGGCTTCGCCAGAATAGACATCACCTATTAAACAAGCTTGCGCATCTGATCAAGTCTTCTACAAACTTTACCTGGCTGCTGTGTATGAGTAGCTTATGTGAAAGAAAGATGGTGCTGATCTATCCATGATTTGCTCAGTGGATTCTTTTTTTTTTTTAGCTAGTGTGTACTTACTTTTAATTCTTTTTACATAATTTCTAGTATAGGTTGAGACTGACAAGGTACAGACACTTATTTCATCCTATCCGGGAGACCTCAGTGTACTGTAGTCATAATGTAAACCATGCACAATGTCTGAACACCAATGCTAGCTCCATTTAGAACAGTCATAGTAAGCATATTTTATTTATTTATTTATGTAAATTTTGGTGACCGGGTAGGCCCACTGAGACCGTAATGGCCCCTTTTTCAGGGGCGACCCAGGGTTAATCACAGTCAGCAGTACAAGAAGACGTAGGAACAATTCAAGAGAAAGTACACATATACAGACATTAAAATCAGAACATATAGTACAATCACAGGCAGGTTAGGTAATGTTTAGAATAACATGGGGTAAACACTAGTTTCACAAGAGTGGCAGTTACATAAGGTTCTTTTATCAGGTCAGTTTTACGGGTTACAATTTCAAGTGTTTCCAAGTGATAAATTCAACTGAAATAGGATACCAACCTGTTAGGTGGCGGGTTTTAGTATCAGAGGTGGAGTGCTGTTTTCTATCCTCAGTGGTGGCATGCACAGAGGCTTAGCTCTAGAAGGTACATCTTTAGGCCTTTTTAAAACCCCCAAAGGAGCTGCAGTCTTGAAGATTGCTAGGTAGGTCTTTCCATAGGGACGGGATGTAATTTTCGAACAACCGAAGACCTTGGCTTGTTCGGACTCTTGGGACATGGAGGAGTCGACGACACGAGGATCTAAGTGTTCTTTTAGGCTGCTTGAGTACTAAGGTATGACTCAGGCTGGGGGGAGCATCCATTTGTAGAATCTTGAAAGCCAAGCATAGGTAAATGTAAACCAGTCTGCCCTCCAGGAAGGGCCAATTCAGTGAGTCAGGTATATTACAGTGGTGTTCTACTGGCTGAGCTCCCAGGGCAAAGCATCCTATTCTGTGGTACAATTTTCCTAGCTTTCACATCTCTGTGTTTTGCATTGAATGTAGCACTGGGGCACCATAAAATAAGGTGGGCAGGAGCATGCCCGTGGCTATCTTTAGCCTGGATGCCTGAGTGTGAAAAGGGGTTAGATGGTACATGAGCCCAAACTTTTGATTTAGCGCCTTGGGTAATTGTTCAACATGAACCTTGAAAGAGCAGTCTTGATTGATATAGACTTCCAGGTATTTGATGCAATCCACCACCTCAATAGGATGGCCACTGGACAGATAAGGGGATAGTAGACATGTTCTGTCGGGGCCCAATTTACTGGGTCCGAATAGGATGGCTTTGGTTTTTTTCTCATTTAGGACTGGCCTGTTTGTCAGTAACCAGGTTTCCAGTAGGGAGAGATCATGGTTCAGGAGCTGGTTTAGCTGTACAGCATTTGAAGCAGATCTGTATAGTACTGCATCATCCGCATAGAGGGTCACTTTCACTCTGCTGCAGTGCTTTGGTAGGTTGTTGATAAACAGGAAGAATAGAAGGGCCCCAGTATTGAACCTTGGGGCGCCCTCAGCAATGGGCGCTGCCTGACTCACCCTGCCATCTGATTATCTGAGATCTGTCTTGCAAGTAATCTTTAAACCACTGTGTTGAGTGGTTGTCCAGTCCGAGAGAGCTAAGCTGCTGGATGAGCAATTTATGGTCTACTAGATCAAAGGCCTTGGTAAGGTCTAGAAACTACACCAGTAAGTTGGCCTTTGTCTTGGGCAGCAGGGATGTTGGATGTTAGACTCACCAGGGCAGTATCAGTACCATGTTGTTTTCTGAATCCATGTTGTCGTGGAGTGAGGAGGCTATGTTGTTCAGCATATGCCTGGACTTGTTGGTATACAGTTCTCTCAAGCATTTTATTTAGTGTGCAGAGAATAGAAATCGGTCTATAGTTTTCAACTGCCTCACTGGATCCTCCCTTAGGGATCGGGGTAACCAAAGCTGTTTTCCAAGCTGAGTTTCTGAGCATTCAGTATCGGACCCAGTCATTGGTTAAATTAGTGGACTTGTACCTGCCCAGGCCCTGTCCCTTTCCCTCATTAGTTTTTTTAGATCACGTGTCAGCCACCTAGACTGTTGTTCTTTGACTCTCATTTGTTTTAGAGGGGAGTGTTTGTTGGCGGCCGAGAGAAAATTCTTGGTGAAAAAGGCCAGGGCAGAGTCCAGGCTGAGCAAGATTAATTTGAGCCCAGTCAATTCCGACGGAGTATCCGGAAGAACGTAGCATCGAGTGGAGTAGTCGCATGCCAGAAAGGTACGGGGAGGTGGAGTTGGATAGTCATTTTTCCATATACCAAAGATGGGGGCATGGTCACTTAAGGAGTCGGCAAAAGTACTGGCCAGCTTGAATCTATTGGGGTTAGACACCAGTAGCCAATCAAGGGTGGTGTGGTTTCTGGATTTTGAATTCAGTCTTGTTGGTTCATGGATCAGTTGGGTAAGCTTGGCCTCTAGCAAGCTGAACTTAATGTCAGTCTTAGTCGAGGGGCCCCAGTGGAGATTAAAGTCACCCATGATTATTTTCTCATGGGGAGGCAGGTCAGAGATAAGCTTAGTAAGGGCCTTTAGTGCTTCTGTCACAATCTTAGGGGGGTGGTAAACACATCCTATTAGTAGTGGCTTTGTACCCCCCAGTAGTACTTTTACAAACAGTGTTTCGCAGCCCTCATCTGCCTTTGCTGGAATCTCTGCTAAGCACACCGTTAGTGATTCCTTAGTATATATGATAACCCCTCCACCCTTTTTTCCTATTCTATCTTTTCAAACGGTTTTGAATCCAGGGATCCTAATCTCGTGTGCTAAGATCATGGGTTTGAGCCACGTTTCAGAGATCAGATGGCTAATACATCAGGGGAGTGTAGGTCCGCCAAGGCTTTGAGCTCTTGCAGTTTAGGTCTGAGACTATTAATATTGATATGCACCAGTTTCAGCCCTTTAGTGTTGGTCCAGCAGGGCAGAGAGGGAGTTACATTTGGGATATTTGTGCAGGGGCGGACCTGGGTTTGTTTCAATATCCCCTGCTAGCAGGAGCTTTAGGAGAAACCATACCTTCGAGATGCCTTGGATGGGAGTTGTAAAGATAGGTGTTTGTTTAATTTGAGGGTATTGCACAGGCGTGAGCGACCATTATTCTGATACTGTTCAGAATAAGCAGGCTAGGGTGGGGCTTATTTGAGGATGAACACAGGGATAATGAGTTAGTATGAGGCCAGGTGGCAGACTATAATTCACCTGGAGTTTAACATTAGGCAGTCTGTATATAGTGTAAGAAAGATATAGCCACTCCCAGAAGTATGCCCAGCAGCATGCTTGGTATTATAAATTAATTTCTGACTACCTAGTTTATGATACAACTGGCAGTTTTGTGGGTAGCAGGCAATTTGGTAGGTAGAGACAGAGATACTTCCAGGTTGCATAGTAATTTGCAGGTGGTGCAAAAGGTTGGGAGTAAACAGGTGCATGTGACTAACGCCTACAAGAGGGGGTATTGGAGTTTTGTATTGGGCACAGTAGCCAGAAGCTCCTTTTGTTATAGCGGCCACTAGTGGACAGCTGTGATAACCTGCAAATGGAAAGCGTCACCTGACAGGTTAATTTCAGTCAGGTGCTTTGTCCTATAAAAGAGGAGTGATGACCAAGGGTGGTGGTGGGGGCGGCGGGGGCCTCGCTCTGCCGTTTGCACTCCTCGCTCATCCTGGTCTCCTTTACCTGTGCAGATTTTTTGGTTTGAATTCCGAGCCTTTTTCAGGGGGCGATCAGCGTGGGACTTGGAAAGAGTCCGTCGGCTGTGGGGGAGGGCTGCTCGGTTGCCCTCTCGACCCAGAAGGCTCCCCGGGGAGCAGGTTTGTCTCTGCAGAGAAGGAGGAAAAAGGTGAGGCTTTTATACAGATCCTACACAAAGCAGCAGAGTAAAGGAGCATGGGGGGTGAGGATGGCATATTCAATGCAGTTAAGGTTATTTTAGCCCAGCCCTGGTTAAGCTCATTATAGGACTTTCTAAACAGAGATTGTTTGCAGGGAAAGCAATATATGGAATCTGAAAGCAGATGCAAGCAAAGACAGAATATCCAGATGGTTTAGTCTTGTACATCTCTGCAAACCATACACAGATTCTCAAGCCTTATTCCCAAAGCAAGGCATTGCAGGTATGCAAATCTTGGAGAAAGGAGATGCCAGAATCCTGGAATGCAGGACCGCTTTCTAACTCCAATTTTCAAAGGAATAATTACTATAATTGAAGGGCGCAGCCCGTAGTTATGTGGGGGAAGAGCTCCTCCCCCACATACTACTTAATTCAAGCAGCAGACTTCCGCTCTGCATAGAGCAAGTCGCACTCTCTAGTGGCGCTGCCGGTGCTCGGCTGCTTTCCTTCATTCCTCCTGTGCTCCCCCCTTCACCCTCTCACTCCAGTGCTCCTTATTTGTCTTCTGTCCATTGCATTGCTTGTCTCCCCCCCTTCCCCTGCTCCTCCCCCATTGTTGTTTGTTTCTTCCTGCCTTGTTCTTGGGATTCTTCCTTGTTTGCTGTTTCCTAGCTCTGTCCTCTGCCCGACTACCTATCTACCCTGCTCCTTCATATCTCTCTTTTTCAGCAGCCGTTGCCCGTGCTTCTGCCATTTTCCATTTTGGCATGTACTGCTCCCTTACCTCAGCGCTTCAGACCTTCATTCACCTGCTCTGCTTCCTTCCACTGCAGTTGGATGCTGTCTCTCCTCGTGGAGTTCCACTCCTTGCTATGCCTCGGCCACTCTTCATCACTAAGTTGGAGCTCGTACTGTGTCAGTCTGGGTTTGTTTGCCTTGCTCCTTCATTTGAAACCTGCACTGCCTTTCTGACCATGCTCCCCTCCACGCGACAGTATGCTGCCCTCCGAACTGGGCTTCTGTCTCCTTCTCCATTTGGAACATCTGCACTGCATCCTCCCTAACTTAACACCTGCTTCAAGATGTCTTGGCCATTTCAGTGATCGTTGCCATGTATACAGTCTTCATTACATTTTGCATGGCTCCTGCAAGACAGGGCATTGCCTCAGAACTTAACTTTGGTATCTGTGATCTTACACGTCCATTGCAGCTAGCCGCTTGAAGTATAGTCTAAGTACCACAATCATTACAGCATTTATTTACAACGCCAGTGTTCCTATCCTGCATACTGCATTCTTTGTACCAGACCTGACTCATGTAGTGTTTTTAAGACTCATTGCTAGACCTAGTCGTGTCCTATTACCACTCAATAGCGAAATGCCCTACTTGCAGTTCCACACTTCTCTACGTGGAGACAACTGTGCTGCAATGCAGCCGCTCGCTGCCTGCCTTTACTGCCTTGGAGTTTTGCTACCATGCAGCACTTTCTTGTGTTCAGCATGAATCCACGGCAGTCTCCCTTTGCCATGCTCTTCCCTGCCCAATGCACTCAGGTCTGTGGGCACTGCTTCATTTCTCTGACACTTGGACATCCTCATGATTTGGATACTGAGATGGCCCTTCTCCTATCCTCTGGATGCATTGCACTGGTGCTGTCTCCCCCTTTCTTGGCTAGTTCCTGCCTACATATCAAACCCTTACAATCCCCACTGTTTAGCTGTGGACGCAAACAATTTAGGTGGGACAAGTTACTATTTGAGGCACAGTCAAAGATATCCCTGAAATCAGGGACTGTTGAGAGGTATGCATGCCTCTCACCTGTTTTCCCTGTGCTTGGCACTCCATATTTGGCTCACTGTTGCCTTCACTTGCTCGTTTCCTGGTTCTTCATTGTACTACTTTTCTGGATATCCAGATTGTTTCTGTTGTTTCCATTGATGGACCCTTCTCTGTCCATACCTATATGGGGCCTGTTTTCGTGGACTTGTTTCTATTTACACATCGGACTTTTGCTCCACCTTCTGGCCATTCCTATGAATTGCAGACTATGCTCTAGCTCATGCTGGGGAATCGGGAGGTGTGATTCTTCACTTCATGGCTATTCCAATGCATTATGGCACCTCGGCTCCTACGCCGCTCCTTCCTGCCTTAGCCTCCATCGGTTCTTCCTTATATGGCTTCTGCAGGGCTTGTATGGTTCCTTAGGCCCTCTCTTTAAGTGCTTCTGAATGTTCCATTTGGCTCCTCAACCATGCCTGCCTGCACTAATTTTCGTGATCGCACCTTTGCCTCACTCATGGACTACTGGATTCAGGATGTTCTTTGCCTCGTCAGGTTGCCTTCGCTTCTGCCAAGATCTTCACTGCGATACCTGCCATCCTCGATCTACAGGATACATCGGCCTTTAGCATCGTTTTACTTTCTTACATCTAATTTGCAATTACACTGCTACTTTGCACTTAACTGACTTAAGCTACTGCTTCCTTTGCAATACCTACTTCACCTCTTCACCCGCCTGCCCAGCTCGGGGCCTGGGGATTCACAGCTTCTATGACCTGCCTTTGCCCTTTGAGCTGGGAGGTTTACCTACTTCTACTCTTGCCTGCTCGCTCAGCTCGGGGCCTGGAGATTCACAGCTTTATGACCTGCCTTCGCCCATCGGGCTGGGAGGTTTACCTGCTTCTGCTCTTCTTCTGCCTCACCCTGCTCAGGGCCTGGTGATTCACAGTTTCTATTATATGCCTACCTGCTGCTGTGTCGGCCAACAAGAAGCTCATTTACTGGATTACATCTGGACGTTTCTTCTTCATCATCTGCTCTTGGATGTTTTGCCCTGCTGCCTCAGCCATGGAATTACTGATGCTTCCCGTTTCCAGGACACTTCGTTGGCGTTTCCTGTAGACTTTCATTATCATGATTGTGCTCTACTGCTTTCGGACCCTGTGACAATTCTACTTCATTTGATTCAGCCTCTTCAGTTATCTCCATCTAGGACTCTTCAGGTCTCGTCTGGTTTTCTGCCTCGAACTTTGCATACCTACAGTTTCAGATGTTATTCTTATGTCCAGTTGCCATCTCAGCCACGATCTCTTCAATGTGATCCCTGCCATCCTTGATCTACTAGGTACACCAGTCCTCAGCATCGTTCCATTCTCTAGGTCTGCCTTCCAACTGCAATACTACTCTGCTCTGAACTGATTCAAGATACGTCTCCTGGAGACTTTATGCCACACTTATTCCTTCAGCTGACCTCCATAAGTATAGCTGCATTTCCTGTTGCCTGGAGCTAGCTGCCTCTCTACTTACTTCACCAGCTGATGGATTTGCTGCACATCTCATCAAGAGACTGCCTACCACACTCTATTTCTACCAGCAGACATCCCTGGGTCTGGCTGCGCTTTCCCATACCTGGAATCAGCCGCCTCTCTCCTACCTCACCAGCTGTTAGTTAAGCTGTGCTTTCACCAGGGACTGGTTGACACATCTCCTTCCTTCTCATCTGCCTTCGTTGGTGCATTCCTTGCTACCTACTTCTCTCTTCGGATTCGCAGTCCACCGCCTTGCTTATGTTTTTGGGCTCACCATATTCTACTACTTGGATGCTTCCTAACCTCATACCAGTGCCTCCGAATAATCCTTTACAGCCTGCCATTATTCCAGCTCAGCTCTACAGCCATTGCCTTTTTATCAGTTCCTGAGACTATACTCTACTCCTATCATACTTACCAGAACTGGATTTGTCAGTCGGTAGCCTGGCTCCAAGCCATTTCCCATTCCACGTGCTATACAAGCCCTCTATTAGTAGAAACCTGGAAGTCATACTACGTCTATTCATCATGCCTCATTTGCGTCAAAGCTTGGATACAACCATTTCATCTGGTCACCTGTATTGAGTTCGTCAGTCATCGACTTTATCTTCACCACCATACAATTCCCTGGATTCTCATGCCTTCTATCAACTGAAGTCCAGAAGACGGTCTTTTCAATATATACACTCTGTATCGTTCCGAATTGTACGTGGATTCTCAAATTCGGAGTTCACTAAGAGAAGATTGCTTCACTGGACATGTTACAATTCAGTACTTTCTTAGGCTCCATTTCTCTGGATAAAGTTCTACAATTTGGAATTCAGATTAGCTGATTAATTCAATTGTTAATTAGGATCTCTCTCCTTTAGTATGCCCAGAAGGATGGGCAGGTCAGTAGCCATGGGTCCTCAGAAGTTCCCCCCCCCCAAGGGGTTTTTTCCCTCTCCTGCGTGCTACTGGTCACATTTTCCAGAGTTGGAGGAGGTGATCATCTATTCATATCTTTATTTGGGGTGTATTCCTGCTCGACTCATTCATCAGTCAGTTATAGAACATAGTTGATATTATATTCTTTTGGGGTCCCATAATACTAAATCAAGCTTCTTCCCTACAGGTGAGATACAGAGAAAAGCCAAAACCATCAAATAATATCAAATGACTCAATTCAAGCATCCAAGCACATTGCTCAGAATATCTGATTTATATGTACTATATTCATTGACTCTATTACGTTCATGCTGAAGTACCTAAGCACAAGTCATGTAGTACTAGTACCTAATAAACATTGTCCAATTACCTGCTGGCCTCTACATCCAACAACCATCTACATCATCCAGCTACAATATGTTACATAAGCACTGAGCTATGAACCACACATAATTGAAGGGTGCAGCCCGTAGTTATGTGGGGGAAAAGCTCCTCCCCCACATACTACTTAATTCAAGCAGCAGACTTCTGCTCTGCTTAGAGTGAGTCGCACGCACCCACCATCCTCCCTGACACCTCCTCCTTCTGCAGCACTCTTATCCCACCTGGGGGTCCCATAATACTAAACCAAGCTTCCTCCCTACAGGTGGGATACACAGAAAAGCCCAAACCATCAAATAATATCAAATGACTCAATTCAAGCATCCAAGCACATTGCTCAGAATATCCGATTTATATGTACTATATTCATTGACTCTATTATGCTCATGCTGAAGTACCTAAGCACAAATCATGTACTACTAGTACCTAATAAACATTGTCCTATTACCTGCTGGCCTCTGCATCCAACAACCATCTACATCATCCAGCTACAATATGTTACATAAGTACTGAGCTATGAACCACACATAATATTAGTATGACCATCAACAAAGAGGAGTGGGACTAAACCCTACAGAGGAAACCTTTGGGGAACCAAGGCCTTGGTCACTGTCCCTCCAGGCTAAGGATTACAAGTTATGTCTTTAATAGGTCCTCAGGCATGCTGCTTTGGTTAAGGGATAATAGATCTCTCCCTCTGTGACTTTCCATCAAAGATATTGCAGGGCTGGCCATGCAACTAACAGAAACTTTATGTGGAAAGACTCCACCCCTGAGAAAATGCTAGAATACCAAAGCCAATTTATTTATTTATTTAATTAAAAGAGATTTGTCAGGAAATGCATACTGAGCCATATTGCTTATTTCCAGATGTGTCCTGGGGGGATGAGGGTGGAGATAAGTACATAATAATAAGTAGAAAGCACAGCAATATTACAGTATAATACAATAAGACTCTGTAATGTACAGTAAAATGGCACGGGGTCATAATGTTGCATGGCAGAATGCCATGCAGCAGAATCATGTTGCGTGATTTCTATTTAATTATAGTTCTGTAGGAGGCTCTGCACCCCCACAGACCCCCCCACTAAAGATTCCATCTCTGGGGGGGCTCCAACTTGGAAAGCGCACAGGTCTGGGTTTTGCCATAATGCCGTACGCTATAAGCGTACGACACTATGACCTGATGCACAGTAAAACACATTATTGTATAGGTATAATTAATACCCAGTACAAATTGATTACATCAGAAATGTGAGGTAACAGGCATTCACAGTCACTACATAAAGAAACAGAATGTACAGGGGTGTAGCCAGGAATTTCTAAGCTGCACACCAAGTAGACTCACACCGCTACCCGCCCCCCCTTAGGGTGAGCTACCTCTACCCCACCGTCCATGCCCCCTCTCAGACGCTAGTGTCATTTTCTGTGCTATGCCAGCACACCACCATTCCACCACCAACAGGTGTCATACTAACAGACTGGCTTTTGGTTACAATACTGCATTGTGACAAGCCTCTGTACCAGATTGGCCAAGTTACAATGTTGCATTGCGACAAGCCTCTGTAGCACATCAAGGTAGCCAGTCCCACAGAGGTCCATTCACACTAGCCAGCCACCAGACTAGCTTTTAGTTACAATGTTGCATTGTGACAAGCCTCTGCCATATCAAGGTAGCCAGTCCCACAGATGTCCATTCACACTAGTGTCTTAATCTTACACTATCCACTCACTATCCACCAACACAGAAGGCCCACATCCAAGCTCCCCACACCAGCCACTCAAAAGCCCCAAGTCAGAGAACCCAAAATGTTCATTACCAGTTTAGATGTAAGCAAGATCCAAATACTCACCCAGTCCACACAACATGCATAACAAAATCAACCGCTGAAACATACCCACAGTGGAGCAGAGCTACACCCACTGCAGATAAGTACTTGCCCACACAGCAGACTCCGTCCACATTACAAAGAGGGTTGTGGTAAGCTAGATGGTGCTTTGGCTGGTGTTCAGATTTGTTCAGTTACATTAACTGAAACCATCGATCCCAAAAAAAGCCTCATTCCAGGCACAGCATTGTGTGTGTACCTGGTCAGGTTCCAGACTGACTACATGCAAAATCCAAGACAGTTGCAGAGCTTACAACCACAGTCATGCACTTCTGCCCACTCACACCCAAATAGCCCAAATCCACAACTGCAAGTGGCCACATACCCACAGCAGTGTTACAAGTAGTGCAAGTAACAGCTGAGCCCTCAGCCACACATTCATGCACTGCAAGTGGCCACATATACATATAAGTATTGTACTTGTAACACTGTTGTGGGTAAGTGGCCACTTGCAGTGGTGGGTTTTGGATACTTTGGGTGTGAGTGGGCAGAAGCGCATGAATGTGCGGCTGTGAGCTCAGCTGTTCACGTGCAACAGTGCAGTGGGTAACAGCTGAGCTGTCAGCCACACATTCATGCTCTTCTGCCCACTCACACCCAAAGTATCCAAACCCACCACTGCAATATCCACACACCACAACAGTATTCTGTTACATGAACACTACACAATTTGTCAGGTAACCGTAACATTACGCTCACTGTTATACGGAGGATCTGGGTAAGCTAGATGATGCACTAGTTTTGTTACCTTAACCAAAAGCATTCACCAAATAGCCCAATAGTTCATACCATGCAGTAAGTGTTCAAAGTCATCCTATTGGCTTATTTGAGAAGCGTCTGTCTTGGCATGGGTCAAAGTCTTTCAGCACCTGTTCCACATCAATTTCCATGTCTCTGTGTATATGTAATAGCCCGAGTCCTGTCAGGTGACGTTCCCCCATGCTGTTTCTGAGCCAGGTCTTCAGCCTCCTCAAGGCACTGAAGGATCTCTTTGCACTTGCCACGTGACTGGCATGGTGCCAAGACTGATAATACTGCATTAACATTTGGGTAGAGATCTGCATTCACATCCTGTAATGTCACGAGAATGGTCTCTGGAAGGTCTGCCACAGGAACATTGGCCACTTCTTTTCCATCTTTCCAGCTCCACCTTAAGCTCCTCCAGGCTGCCCAGGTTAGTCTTGTAGGCACTGTACACTGCTGCTATTTTGTCCTTCTGTAGCAAATGCAGTTTGCGTGGTAGAAGATACTGCCCAAGGAACCGTGGTCGGCACTCTATAAGTTTATCCTGCAATTTTGAAATGACATGGTCTAAGAAAGGAATGAAAATGTTGACTCTGAAGTAGTCTTGAGGGCTTGCAGCACTGATGTTGGTTCTCTGCATTTGCCTACCACGTATGCGAGGTACCTCCTCCTGAATGAATGCAGCCTCCACTAGAGTCAGGATACTCTGATACAGTTCTGCAAAGTGGCTTTCTGACCTGTCCCACACTTTCTTCAATATTTGCACAAGGTTGGAGGCGTCTTGTGTTGCTTGTAGAAGGTCAGTGTTGACACGCTGCAGATACAGATGAAGAGGTTTTGTTCAGGAAAAAACATAATCAACTGAATGAAGAGTCACAAGGAAGTCAAATCTCTGCATGCAGAGCAGCAATCTGCTCACTTCACTGTCAAACTCTGCAATTTTCTCAAGCGTATTTGCTACTACCAAAAATTTTGCTTGAGAATCTGCCTGACTCATCCACCTGGTGTTTCCAGCTGCAGGAATAGTGTAAGTCTGACCTGCTGGCTTATCATCATAGTCAGATGGCAAGTGGTTGAATTCTTTGAGTCCTGCCTGAAAGATGTTACTGTGCTTGTAGGACGACTTGAGTGTAGAGATAATCTTTTTCGTGGTATCAAACATATTGGAAACTTGTCGCAAGGAACATGAATGCACTATAGCTGTGTTGAGGCAATGAACCTTGCAAACTGTATACACTGCTTCAGGGACAATCGCTGTGATGTGTGCTTGCACTCCATTGAATTTTCCAGTCATGTTACTCTCCTTGTCGTACCCTTGGCCGTGCATTACTTTTGTGTCGATGCCCCAAGCCTTTAAACGTCACAACAAGAGTTCTGCTAAACCATGGCCACTTGTATCCATACCTTCAGTGAACTCGACAAAATCTTCACGAAGTTCAATTCCGCCTGAAAGGTCCCGATGTACATAGCCAACCAATAAAGAAATCTGCTCCTTGGTTGACACATCTGTTCGTTCCATCTGCTATCAAGCTGAACCATTTGCCTCTCTTACATTGCTTAGTATTTTCCGCTGTATTTGCTGACCCATCAATTGAATTAGTTCATTCTGAATTTCTGGGGATGTGTACAGTGCATTCCTTGGAGCCGCTTGTAGGTGTTCTTGCAGACTGCAATCTATTTCTGCGGTGTATTGCAACAAGCCATGGAAATTTCCGGTATCCTCATACTTACCCTGAAGAGCAACGTTGTGTCTCCCACAATAGAGAACAATCTTGATGATTCTGCGTAGAAAGTGAAGAGTATTCTCTGTCACCCTGTTGTTGCACTCCACCAGACAGTGGCTTGCCATTTTCATCTTCCCAGCATGAACGGAGAGAAACCCATCTGCTCTCACGACAGCATTTCCATGGTCCTTAGACTTGCTATGCCTCTCCAGAGTCTTCTTTGTATTTGACCAGTCCCTCATTGGTGCAGATACCAGAATGGTGCTAGTGCTGGAACTGTTGAACACAAAGCATGGACCACAGAACACACCATCCAATAGCTTTAAATATCTAGTAAATTTGAAGTCATGCAACACATGACCATTGAACCGCCTGTAATGCTGGCTCGGACCATCTGGACCCATCAGACGACTGGGAAACTGAAATCCTTGAGGTGGTTGCCACTGATGTTCAAGAATTTCCTTCCTCTGAGCATCTGTGAGATGGGATCGATTCATACAGCCGATGTCATCAGTATTTGGTGGATGCACATCTGGTTCCTGGGAAATGCTTAGAATCGGGACTGCTTCAACAGTTGCTTCTTCCACAGTCTCCAGTAACTGGGAGTAGACACCCGCTTTCTGCCGATCTTCCATGGGCTCCACTAACTGGGAGTGGACATCAGCTTCCAGAAGACCACCATGTGAGGTTGTGTATTCTAGAACTTCACCAGAGCCCTCTTCTTGTGCAATCACGCATGCATGGTTATTGGATGTGCAAGTGTCCTCCACACCAATTCCAGGCTGTGGCTCTGTGTTGTGGACCCTGCAAACAAAGGTCTGCAGTTAGCTAAGCTGTTTACCTATCAAAAACGCGGTGCACTGTGTCTCATGGTGGAATTTCTTACCCAGAGCTAGATGAAGGATGAGTGAGGAAGGACTGCATCAGCTTTGACATTTGTGCCAGTTCCTCCATTCTGGTCCTCTTTGCTTTTCGCACCTGTGCTCCAGATGGTTATTTTCTTTTTCCTGCCTCCATTCTGGAAACAGTAAAAAGAGTTTACCCCTGCACTACTACAAGTGACAGAGGGGGTAATATGGAAGTAGTATACAGGAATAAGGGAATGGAGGGGCATGAGGTGGCAAATTAAATATAATCAGTTACCTTACCTTAATGCAGCAGTTGGTGCAGTCAAGAAGTCTTAAAAAAAATTGGAATATGTAGCAGTAGCCTGTAAACCACTGATACTGCTGCCTCTGCCCGCGAATCAAACGCTGTGACTTGTTTTCAGTAACTTGCAGTGTTAATGCTGCTGGCACCTGTCCCAAGTAACCACGCTGCTTACCTGTCACGGCTGCCACCCCTCAATTGAAAAAAACAAAAGTCACCTCATTTGACAGCCCGTGGGATTGCGTGCAACTAAATTATCATAAATTATACTGCTTCAATGTAGCAATACCTAACTGTCTAGGCCCAAGGGTAAAGCACACAATTCCCAGCATCCACCAACACCCTATCACCAGCAAGGCTGCCCCAGCTGTCAAACTGTGGAACCAGATAGCATGCAGAAGAATAACTGTTCCTCATACAACATCCCTCTGAACTATGCTACACAAAAATGCCAAAAAAAATCACTTGCAGGCTTGGTATCTGACACTTGCTAGCATACACAGGCATCACGTCAGAGGTCCAGCACCAGAGATTAAGACAGAAACAGACTCCCACAATGTGGTTTACAGGATTTTTGGAAGTGGCTCTTTACAGGACAGTGTAAGTTAGCTCATAGGATGTATACAGAGACAAAGGTTTAGCCGGCAGTCATGTTAGTTGAAATAATGCAAGTTCAGTTACCTCACAACAGAAGTTGAATGCATAATGCAAGAGTATTTGGACACTTAATTGTGCTGATGGCAGCTGTCAAGGCAACATTTACTGTACATTGCTACAAAGATAATCCCTCTGGTTGCCCAGCATCAGATTCAGTGTACTTAACAAGTTACATTTATCTACAGTGTTTTTACATCCCAGCCCAAAAGTAAAGAGCCTACGAAACTGGGATGGAAGCAGGGTACACGCTTACAAAATAGCATTCAGGAAAACAAATCCTTCGCTACACAGTGGGTTCCAGACTTACTCAGATGTAAGGCAAGAGACTGCTGATAATACAGTTAAAATAAATATAGCTGCAGTAATTTATACTCCATTTCAGTCGGTTGCCCAGGCAGCATCTGCTTTCTGTTTGCAGAGGCCCTATGTGCGCCAAGTGTTACATGACATAAGTATCACTTCATGTTAAAATTCCAGCACTTCAGAAATGTAACCTGATTACAGATTCAACTACAACAAGACACTAAAGAGCAAACATACAACTTAACCTGCAAAAACATGCTTCTCTGTTGACTCAGATGCTGGGCAACTGCCCCTACCATTTTTATGTTTGCTTGCACGCATGTGCAAGAAACATAGTGCCATCATACGAGTTTTCCAGAGGTGTGTCAGCCTCTTCCAATTTAGTCAGTGTATTTGCAGGCGTGGTGGCAGAGTGGCAATCACTGCTCCAGTTGTCTATGACAGCTGAAAAATGCAGTGACATACAGTTGAAAGGGAGAGCTCTGCTTGAGTGAGCAGAGCTCTCCCTGCCCCCACACACACACCTGCACCTGCGCACACTGCGTGCTCATGCACTGCTTCCCCACGCTTGTACGGCCGCGGGTGCCCAATCCCGTCGGCTCCGCCCCCAAAGCATCCAGGTGCCACACTGGGAGCCCACCCCAGCATGGCAAAATGTTTTATGGCTGATGGGGTGCCCAATACCCGTCGGCTGCCGCCCAAAGCATCCAGGTGCCACCCTAGGGAGCCACCCCAGTGTGGCAAAATGATGTTATGGCTGGCGGGGTGCCCAATCCCCATTGGCTCCACTGTCTCTCCCCCTTGCTGTCGCTGATGGGGGTGCCCAATCCTATCGGCTCCACTGTCTCCCCAGTACAGGGTGCCACACTGGGAGCCCACCCCAGTGTGGCAACAGATGCCGTGGCCGACAGGGGTGCCCAATCCCAGTCAGCTCCACCCCAGCGATCCTTCTGCCATGCTGGGGCCCGCACACAACATGGCAAGCGTCCAGCGTAAATGCGTTAAAAAAAGCGAAAAGCAAAAAAGCGGTCCCTCGCGGTGTCTGCACCCACCCTCACGCACCCTGCACTCCCCACCCCCTCACCCCATACTTACCTCCAGTGTCCGGCGCGACCATCTTCGGTGGACCGGGAACACGTCTGCACTCTTCAAAGCCGACCGCAAACTGAGGAAATGCCAGTAAGCTGTATAATGGGATTGATTGTTTTTTTTTTTAACTTTGTTGCATATCTCAGGCATTTTTTGGAATTTTTGCACAAAATTTTCCACATGGGGTTTTTGGGACTCCTCCGCATGAATTCTTGCACTGTCATGGCATTACTCGGGCCCAAAGTGTGATTTCGCAGCCGCTTCGCGAAATCACCTTTCCAGAATGATTAATGAAATGACACTGCCAGTGTTCATAAGGTGGGATCTCAAAAAGCCTATTTTGAAAATTTGGTGGAAAAATTCCTCAAATCAGCTTTCTGCGTCGTTGCGCGGTTCTCATACGCTCATAAGTTGGCAATTTTCAATATTTTACTCCAGATTTTTCCACATTGCCATTTTACCACACCTTCTTATGAGCAGCACAGCTGTCATTTTCACATCTCACCCAAAATGTGTTTCCGCCCATGTAGCGCTAGGGCACAGTTGGTGTGGAAATCAATGTCTGGACACATTAAGAAAATCACAGTGACACTGTTCATGATCAAGAGGTCTTAAAATGGCTATGTTGAAAATTTGGTGAAAAAATTCTAAAAATTACTGTTTTCACGGTGCGTTGCGCGGTTTCTCGCACACTTTCGTAAGTTTGCTTAATTTCAATATTTTCACTCCAGATTTTCAACATTGCCATTTTACCACACCTTCTTATGAGCAGCATAGCTATCATTTTTCACATCTCACCCAAAATGTGTTCTCGCCATGTAGCGCACAATGGCGCAGTCGGTGTGCGAAATCAATGTACGGGACACATTAAGAAAATCACAGTGACACTGTTCATGAGCAGAGGTCTTAAAATGGCTATGTTGAAAATTTGGTGAAAAAATTCCTAAAAATGACTGTTTTACGAGCGTGCGTTGCGCAGTTCCTACGCACGCTCGTAAGTTCGCGAAATTTCAATATTTTCACTCCAGATTTTCAACATTGCCATTTTACCACACCTCCTTATGAGCAGTATAGCTGTGATTTTTCACATCTCACCCAAAACGTGTTTCCGCCCATGCAGTGAACAATGGCGCAGTCGGTGTGTGAAATCAATGTACAGGACACATTAAGAAAATCACAGTGACACTGTTCATGAGCAGAGGTCTTAAAATGGCTATTTTGAAAATTTGGTGAAAAAATTCCTAAAAATGACTGTTTTACGAGTGCGTTGCAGAGTTCCTATACACGCTCGTAAGTTCGCAAATTTTCAATATTTTCACTCCAGATTTTCAGCATTGCCATTTTACCACACCTCCTTATGAGGAGTACAGTTGTCATTTTTCACATTTCACCCACAATGTGTTTCTGCCCATGTAGCGCACAATGGCGCAGTCGATGTGCGCAATCAATATATGGGACACGTTAAGAAAATCACAGTGACACTGATCATGAGGAGAGGTGTTAAAATGGCTATGTTGAAAATTTGGTGAAAAAAATCCCAAAAATGACTGTTTTGGGAGTGCACGTTGCGCAGTTCCTACGCACGCTGGCAAGTTTGCGAATTTGTAATGTTTGCCCCCCAGATTTTCAACAGTGCCATTTTACCGCACTTCCTTATGAGCAGTGCAGCTACCATTTTTCACATCTCGCCCAAAATGTGTTTCCTCACATGTAGTGCACAATGGTACTGTCAGTGTGCGAAAACAATGTTTGGGACAGATTAAGAAAATGACATTGACACTGGTCATGAGCAGAGGTCTTAAAATGGCTATGTTGAAAATTTGGTGACAAAACTCCATAAAATGACTGTGTTACGAGTGAGCATTGCACAGTTTCCACGCACCCTCGTAGGTTCGTGAATTTGTAATATTTTCAGTCCAGATTTTCACCAGTGACATTTTTCCACACCTCCTTATGAACAGTATAGCTGTCATTTTCCACAACATGGCCGAAATGTGTTTTCACACTTTCAGTGCAGAGATGCGTGGTCGCTGTGGGAAATCATTGATTGGGACAGGTAAAGAAAATCACACTGACACTGTTCATGATCGGAGGTCCCAAAATGCCTGTGCTAACAATCTGCTGTAAAAGAAATCCCCAAACTAGTTACATTACGGGTCTGCGTTGCACAGTTTCTACGCACGCTCATGACTTCACCAGTTTTTTTAAGATTTTCACAGCAGATTTTCAACACCGCAATTTTTTACACCTCCCCATGAACAGTACCGCTGTCATTTTTCACATCCTGTTTGGAATGTGTTTTTGCACTTGTGGTGCCAAATGCCATAGTCGCTGTGCAAAAGCAGTTTTCGGCTAACAAACTGATATTGCCACTGTTCATGAGGTGGGGGTCACAAAAACATGTTGAAAATTTGGAGTGAAAATACCAACGAATGCCTGAGGCGTTAGGCTTTCTGACCATAATGCCCCACCCTGTTGAGTATGACAGGCATCAGGGGTGTGACTTGGGATTCTTGCCTGTCATGCTCATACCATTCCACCCCCACCCACACCCCACAGCCAGTGAGAGGCATCGAGGTGTGCCTCAGACTCTTCGGGCCCAAACTTCACCCCATTCTCCTATACTGCACCCATCTCACCATATTTCCTGATGGAATGGAGTGTGCATAAGGGCCAAAGACCCTAAGGCACACCGTGACACTTGTCAGTGTCTGCAGGGCAGGGTGTGGTGAAATGGCGTGGTCATTATGCCTGACGACCCAAAGGCACACCCCAATGCCTGCCACTCTCTGCACGGTGGTGGTGGGGTTGGCTTCAGTTCAATACTTCGCTGCCATTCCTATTATGCAGCTCTGTAACTTCTACACTACTAATGCCAGTGCCAGCAAGCAAACATTCGGCATTGACAAATGCTTGTATAGTGTCACTGCAGTATGATACAAATAGAGATATTGATTAAACAGTATAACAGCCAATGGCCACTATTCCAGTAATAGCCATCTATCAGTTAACTTAGGTTGTCAGATTCTGGCATGACTATTGGCCAAATAGTCATTACCCATTAAGACGGAGCTGCCTCTGGGGACATACAACTACAGTTGGTGAGCTTCACATTTCTGAACAAACCACCAAGCACACTGACATTTTATTTTTACAATGTTCCAACGTACACTAATTAAATATTGGCTTGAGCAAGGTGCAGCTATCAGTGTTCATTCCCGAGGTTCAGGATTCCCAAGCCTTCCAGTTTAGTGTGCGAGGTCTGTGCGACCGAACCCTTGGTGAACAAACTGGTTCTACACCTTTGCTCAGCCAGATTCTCTATACACTCAGGTTGTACCAAGTGACAAATGAATGATCTCTACAATCTCTTGTAGGTCTCTACAGAAGAGAAGATTAGTTTGTGGTCTGCGAGGCCAACATTCCGGAAAGAGACCTCCTGGCATAAAGAAGTTGCTGTGGTTACTCTCTACCCCACCCGTCATAAGTGAACAGGAAGTAATGTATTTCATGACATAATAAAGAGTTTTAATAAAAGAAACCCGTGCCTTTCTGTGTGTCCTTATAGTTCATTCATTGCACAAAGTGGGGCCGATTAGTAAATCGTAGAAAAAATGAAAAGTAACTTACTCGCGTCTAAGTTATTTTTAGATTGATCCTGAGTTGATCCTCCCCTTCTTGTTGACATTTTAAGATCAGAGCCCTCCCTGTTGCACTTGCTAGTACCAGCTGACTGTCCTTGTGATGACATTTCAGGTGGGGGCAGCCAGGGGCATCTGTATACTTAATATGTGGCTCCTTTGTAAAATAGCTCTGGTTGGAGCCTTGACATTCGTGGACATGCCGGATACAAATATTGGCTAACAAGTTCCCTGCCAGTCGGTACTTCGCCTCATGGTAACCAGGACATGAGGATTCTAAACTGCAGCATTTTGAAGATTTGGCAAAACAATTACTATATTTCCAAATCTTCAAAATGCTCCGGTTTAGAACCCTCGTGTCCTGGTTACCATGAGGCAAAGTACCGACTGGCAGGGTACTTGTCAGCCAATATTTGTATCCGGCAAGCCCACGAATGTCAAGGCTCCAAAACAGATCTATTTTACAAAGGAGCAACATATTAAGTATACAGATGCCCCCCGCTGCTCTCCGCCTGAAACGTCATCACGGGGACAATTGCAGGTGCTTGTGGGCCTGACAGGGAGGGCTCTGCTTCTTAAAATGTTAGGGCAAGGAGGGGGCAGGATCACCCAGATACAATTTTAAATAACTTAGATACGAGTAAGTTATTTTTTCACTTTTTCTACTGCATCTACTAATCTAGCCCCACTTCACATGGAGGTGGGGCCAGACTGTACGTGGACGTTTCCCTTTAATTTTACTTCAGGTAAGTGGACTCAAAATAGAGCCACTCAGGTACAACTAGGTAGCTGTGCTTTGGTCAGGACAAGAGTTCCCTTAATTAGTTTATCGCAGTTCAAACATTCCATGAACGTAATTTCTTTACTGCCTAATCATGGTGTCACAGCACAACAATGTGAAGTATAAACCTATAAGCAACTCTTCAGGAATAAGAGGCATAATATAACAAGCATTTGTCAATGCCGAATGTTTGCTTGCTGGCACTGGTAGTGTAGGAGTTAGAGAGCTGCACAATAGGAATGGCAGTGAAGTATTGAACTGGAGCCAACCCCACCACCACCCTGCAGATGCTGACAAGCATTGGGGGTGTGCCTTTGGGTTGTCAGGCATAATGGCCATGCCATTTCACCACACCCTATCCTGCAGACACCGACAAGTATCACGGTGTGCCTTGGGGTGTTTGGGCCTTGTGCTCACCCCATTCCATAAGGAAATACAGTGAGATGGGCGCAGTATAGGAGAACGGGCTGAACTTTGGGGCCAAAGAGTCCAAGGCACACCTCGATGCCTGTCAGTGGCTGCAGGGTGTGGGTGTGGGTGGAATGGCATGAGCATTGCAGGTGGCAATCCCACATGACATCCCTGATGCCTGTCAGTCTCTACAGGGTGGGGCATTATGGTTGGAAACCCTAATGCCCCAGGTGTTCATTGGTATTTTCACTGCAAATTTTCAACATTTTTTTTGTGACCCCCACCTCATGAACAGTGGCAATATCAGTTTGTTAGCTGAAAGCCAATTTGGCACAGCGGCTATGCCATTTGGCACCACAGGTGCAAAAACATATTTTGAACAGGATGTGAAAAATGACAGCTGTACTGTTCATGGGGGTGTAATAAATGGCAATGTTGAAGATCTGGAGGGAAAATATAAATAAAAAAAACAAAGTCATGAGCGTGCGTAGAAACTGTGCAATGCACACCTGTAATGTAATTAGTTTGGGGATTTTTTTTACAGCAGATTGTCAACACAGGCATTTTGACACCTCTGCTCATGGACAGTGTCACTGTCATTTTCTTAATCTGTCCCGAACATTAATGTCCCACAGCGACCACGCATTTCTGCGCCAGAAGTGCAAAAAAAATTTCAGGCAGGGTGTGAAAAATGACAGCTGTACTGTTCATAAGGAGGTGTTGAAAAATGCCAGTGTTGAAAATCTGGACTGAAAATAGTACAAATTTGTGAACTTACAAGGGTGTGTGGAAACTGCACAATGCACGGTTGTAAAACAGTCATTTATAGGAAGTTTTCCAACAAATTTTCAACATAATCATTTTAAGACCGCTGCTCATGAACAGTGTCACTGATTTCCTTAATCTGTCCCAATCACTGATTTCACACACAGACTGCGCCATTGTGCGCTACATGTGCGGAAACACATTTTGGGTGAGATGTGAAAAATGACAGCTGTACTGCTCATAAGGAGGTGTGGTAAAATGGCAGTGTTGCATATCTGGAGTGCAAATATTAAAACTTCATGAACTTATGAACGTGTGTAGGAACTGCGCAATGCACACTCGTAAAACAGTCAGTTTTGGACTTTTCTCACCGAATCTGCAACATAGGCTTTTTGAGAGCCCACCTCATGAACACTGGCACTGTCATTCTGTTAATTGGTCCTGAAAGGTGATTCCACGCAGTGACTGTGAAATCACCTTTCTGGGCCAATTAACACCATGACAGTGATAGTGTTCATGAGGAGGGGTCCCAAAAACCCTATATTGAAAATTTGGTGCCAAAATTCCAAAAAATGCCTGAGATATGCATCAAAGTCGAAAAATCCCTATTTATTCCATTATACAGCTTACCAGCATTTCCTCGGTTCACGATCGGCTTTGAAGAGTGCAGACGTGTTCCCGGTCCACCGAAGATCATCACGCTGGACTCCAGAAGCAAGTATGGGGTGAGGGGGGGTGTAGGGAGGCAGGGTGTGCAGGGTGGGCGCGGTGGGGAGGGCAAGGAGACTGCAAGGGACCGTTTTTGTTTTCAGTTTTTTTTTTTTTTTTTACAGCATGATGACACAGGACGTTTGCCATGTTGGGTGGGCTCCAGCATGGTAGCTGGAAGGCAGTTTGGGGGGCGTGGAGCCGACGGGGGATTGGGCACCTCCATTGTCCATAACAGTTTTGCCACGTTGGGTGGGCTCTCAGCGTGGCACCTGGAATGCTGTTTTGGGGGCGGGGATGGGGAGAAAGCACGCTTCAGGATCATCTAAAATGCAGTGCTCTACAGTTGAAAGGGAGAGAGTGCACTTCAGTTATCTGATCATGCTCACTGAAGCGGCTCGCACCCTTTCAACTGTACGGCACTGCATTTCAGATGATAGCACAGAAATAAAATACTGCAAGAGGAGACTTCTGCTCCACAAGTTTTTTTTTTTTTTTTTTTCAGCTTGTGCAATACCTGCAACCCCAGCTAGGCTTCCAGGACCATTTCATCCATTTGAAAATCAGCCTACCAACATTCTGCACTGATCTTGCCTCCCACCCAACCCCTTTCTTGAATGGACGTGCAGGTCATGCACACATGAGTTGTAGATTTTCTGAGATGGCCTCAGAAGACAGAATGGAGGGATTTAGATAATTGATACAGCTTGAAGAACTCCTGCACGATGTAACATGCCACACAGTTTTTGAAAATATCATGCTGGATTTTATAATGAATTACCCACAAATCACTTGAAAGTGTCCCAAGCTCCAGATTATGGCACTTTAAGGGATTTTTTTTAAATCAATGTGCCAGTCCCAGCATGTTTGCTTTGCTCTGGCAAACATGTACAGTGTGTGACATGTCTGCCTTGTGCTCCTTAGTTGGCTGTTTGCAGGCACATTTACCATGAATGGGGAAAAGCATGGCAAACGGTGGCATTTATCTAAAAGTGCTAGCTGGCTTGAGTAGAACTGTATGATATAGCTCTTGGCACCAATGGCACACACACACAATCGGACCCATATATATTTACAAGAATTTGCAAGTTGTCCAATGCCCACATTTCTAAAATTTTAAATATATAGAATGACTACTGGATTTCAGGGGCAGAAACTCAGTCATGCCATCCGAAATTATATTAACCATCATGGAATAGTTTTAGATTTAGCTGGTGAGTTGTGTCGAGACGTTTATCTTCCTAAGACAGTACTTTCACAAGTCCTGGTACAAACTTTGAAAATCGCTGGCAAAATAAGTATTTCCCTTAATGTGTAACTGTGTGCTCCCACCCCCGTATTGTCCCGGGGTGATTCCCCTGCCAGAACCCTTACAGGTTGCAGGTGTCTTGTTTCCAAAAGTCAAGCTATTACCATCCCTTGAATAAGTTCTCATAGATATTATTGAGGCATATAGGATAATGGCTTTACATAAAGTGGAAACGCACAATTGTTAATCAAAACATGTATACTGTATTAGGAGGTTGGACACACACTGCCAGAAGCTCTGCCTTGATATCAGTGTCACTTGGATGAAAAGGCTAACGTACATGCAGACTGAGGTGACCATGGATGACATATCCTCAAGTTTGATAAATTATCCTTAGCTACCCGGTGTGAACCACAAGAGCTACAGTAGCTGTGTTTAAGAAAGAGAGTATGTCCTGGTTCAGGAAGAGATATGCATACAGCACATCTTTACAGGAAAAAAATCACCTTTATCATACACCAACTTAGAAGTTTTTAACAGAAATGCAAGGATGCAAGAGCATAAGGCATCAGGCTTATACTCAACTAAAATAAAGACAAATCATGTTGCTAGCCTCCTAAATGCAGCTCCAGGTCTGCTATCTGCAGCTCTGTCCTTCTGTTCCTACATAAGCTGGGTCTGCTGTCAGCAATTCCGTCTGTTTCCCCTAAGGAGCAGCGACAACAAAAATGCCAATGTATTTAAATTCACAACCAGCAAAAGTATAGGGATGATAACCTGCGTGTCATACTATACAGCTTGACTGATGCACCGGCAAATATATAGTTCTACTGAGCCAGGAAGAGAAATGTTGTGCACTGAGTTCAGTGGTTGTGGAATTATCCAGACTATCGAGCGGCAAAAACTCATTCACTGCCGTGTCATTTAATTCCTCTTTCTTTTGATGTTTTATTTCTGGAGCGCACCTAGATGCCAGAGCACAGACGCAGCTAGAAACGGTATCTATTCGGACACACGGGATACATGGTCTGCCTGGGTACTCGGACAGTAAGCCATAGGGCAGCTGTCTGTAAAAGATATCTGCTGTAAAAAGTATTTTTGGGTAACCCTGCAAGGCCCGTTAGGCACAAGTGGCTGTTTTCTGGGGTGACTCAGGAACACTGGGGATGTTAAGTGACTTGCTCAGAGTCACGCAGTATGCAAGTGGAGGTTGTGGGAATCAAACCCAGATCTGTTGGATGTGCCAAGTATATCAAGCTCATTCGCAACTAACTCAACACTCTAACCTCTAGGTTACACCACCAGCCCCATTATATTAGATTTAAGCCCCACGCATGCATGTAGTGTGGCAACCTATCATGGACTAGGGTCACAATACAGCTTATTATTAATGCCCCTCACTTATGTGCTATACTTTAATGTGGGCTACTGGTGAATTTTTTAAATCACCTGTTTCTCGTATTGGTTTTTGCAGCTGCATACCCACAGTAGATGGCCCTACAATTAGAATCCTAGGGTGTAATTACAATGCCCACCTATTTCCATTTGAGAGACATGGTAAATGAAATACGAGTTGCTATTGAACATGCTTGGACTACACAGTATGGACGTGGGGTCACTGGCTGTGAGCACTTCAAGTTAGTTGATAATTTCAGACTGCTTTAGGCATTATTTAATGCGCATATTAATATTGCTTAACTTTTGTTATCCTTCAACCATCATATATAAAAGTAACTATGTACATTTAACCTAACAATTCGCAATGAACTGATCAGGATATCCCCAGTAGTCAGGAACGTGGGGACAAAGGTTAAGACAAGTGCACATTCTTGTCATATGCAGATCTCAGTCTCTGTTTTCAAAGTCTGCAAAGGGGTCGTTATCGGTATACCTATAAGCCACCAAAACTTAAGTATGCCTCCTATACTTCCAGTGGCTTCTTGGAGCCTGTACTTCGAATTTTAAATGTGACAACACCGTTGGGGGGGATTCACTAAAGTACAGAACAGTTTAAAAAAAAGGCAGTTTCAAAGAGCAGTGAATATTTTTTTTCTCATCGAAGGCAAGAGTACTGACTGAATTTAAACAATAAAACCCATGGTCCGATCCAAATGGGCTGGCAGTATAGCCTAGAGGTCAGAGTAACAAGCCGTGAATGAGCTTGGTATATCCAGCAGACCTGGGTTTGATTTCCACAGATTCATGCTGTGTGACTCTGAGCAAGTCACTTAACCTCCACAGTGCTCCCAGGTCGCCCCTGAAAACAGGCACTGGAGTCTAGTAGGCCCTACACAGTTACCAAAATATTACAAAAATTAAAGCATTTTTAAATACCCGAGGAAAAACATCCTCACACTTGTTGATTTAAGCATTTAAACACTAGCTGTCGTTTTACAGACCGTTGTTGTTGGAAGTATTTCTTTATAGTAGTTCATTCTTTCTCTGCCTGTTAGGCTGCAAGCTCGCATTGATCTAAATGCAATAACAACTGGTATCCTTCACCAGTAATGGTCCAAATGCCAGAGTTGTTCTCCTATGTCAGATATCTGGCTGTCAGTCCTGCCTACCAGGCATGCTTACCCATGGCGGGGAGGCGGGGGGGCGGGCGGGAGAGAGTGCGCTTCAGATAATCTGAAATGCAGTTCCCTACAGTTGAAAGGGAGAGAGCGTGCTTCAGTTATCTGATCGTGCTCACTGAAGCGGCTCTTTCCCTTTCAACTGTACAGCACTGCATTTTGGATGGTAGCACTATGTTTCTTGCACATGCGTGCAAGCAAACATAAAAACACTACGTGAGGCTGTTAAGTAATGCATATCACTGTTATATTTGCATAAAAACACACTGACTCTGTAATGGGGATTTACCCTTCCAGGCGCAAATTCCTCTAACCTCCACACTCCTGTAGGAAAGTTCCAACTGTCTAACATGAGGCACAGTACAAGAGGACCAGCAAAACAAGAATAGAGCTTTTAAAAAGTAGTGTTGCATATATTAAGTATGGCCCCCAAGCAAGATCCAGCATTTAATCAATGGGAAATGGTTTACTTCAGGGTCAAATTGTAATTAATCAGTGAACTAAGTATTTAATCAAGGGCTGACTGAAAATTTGGAAAGAATAGCTCTGGAAGCCTTTGGAGAACACACCTACAACAACATTATTGCTAGACGCTACAGAAAGCTAGTGAGCTTCAACCAACCGTTTATAACTGCTTGTCTCAATCAGTAACTGACTGCCACCAGTTGATCACTGCTGTTTCACTAACCCCCCTGTCATGTCTTTGAAATGACATCTCCGGTCAACAGACCCCCCACAGCAAACCCATAGACATAACAATCACTTTATTTTTGCAATCTTAAAACACCCGACATTGCAGGACAGCTCACTGCAATTGCAGCACATCTGCTCTGCTAATCCCACCCCCCGCCATGGAACAATTGTGTTACTTTATTTCTGCCCTGTTACATCGTATGTCTCCAGGCACCCCCCCCTTTTTATTTTTTGCAGGAGCATCATTGATCTATATTTCATATAGTTTGTTGTGCACATGAATCAAGGGGCTGCTACGGTATGACTGGTGCAGAGTAGGGCTTTTTGAGCAGTGGCCATAAAACATAACTTCAGGTTTTTAAAACCCTCTACACAATCTATGACACCATGTTTTGTTTCATTGCATCAACCCAGAATTTATTATGATGAAATAAATAAATTTGTAGTTAATGTTGCATTTCACCTTTCATACCATGAAGCACAGCTAAGTGTTTTGTTAACAAAACACAGCCAAGTAACTTTATGAATTAAAATATGCAAAAAAAAATTTGTAAAGCTTCTCTGGTGGCTTCCCTCTTGCACAAATACGCACAATGTGGTTTTAGCAGAGACTAAGGAAGACTGATATTGAATGGTAATCTGCAGTGTTAGAGTCTGTAAACACACAATGCCAGAGGTATCTCCATGGCCCCTATGTGAAAACATCCCATAGAGAAAGACATTATTTCCCTTTCCCCCTAAGCCACATTATTTGTGGCTAAATTATTTTACTGCTTGACTGATTAATTTTTTTGTGCTAAACTCCCTTATTTTCATTCATTTTTTTTTAGTAATTCCCATGGCCTCGTTAACTAGCAGCTGACCCACATGGCTAATGTTTTTACTGCTTGAATCATTTTATTTCTTTTTGTGCCAAAGTCTTTTCCTTTTTTTCCCCCCTTAAACATCCTGTGACATGAGCTCACTACTTGCCACCGAGTTTTAAGCGACTCACTGTGCCTACAGCAGGTTAAAACGGAATGCTGCTGTGACCTACACAGACAACAGGAAGCTGTCCATCTAAGTTTTGAATCCAGCTCCAGGCTTCTGAGCTTATTTCAGTCAGTACAAGCCTGCAGATTCTTATCAAATGGCAAGTAGTTACAGGACACTGCATTCATTTAATTCATAATCTCATTTTTAAGCACTTGGATCAACCCTTCTCTCTTTACCTGAAGACTTACCTACAGCCTGCAATGCATTACATATAGCTTGCCCCCCACTCTACTTTATACCAGCCCTACAATCCAACTATTCTGCTGTTGCCCCACATTTCAAGGTGATTGTCAGACATTTCTTCACCTTTATGGACACCTCAGCAAGTGTAGCACAACTCAAAATGAGACCCTAGCAAGTGCAGCCATATTATATATATATATATATATATATATATATATTGTTGTCTTCTTATATTCAGATTCAGATTTTCTATACCAGTGAAGCAACCTTTGAGGTGATGGCACGTTTTGGTTTCTGAGATATGCCATGTAAGTGCAATATCCATGCCTTTAATATGGCCGATATAGTCACTTACCTGAAGTTTACATTTTCCGAATGTATTTTCTAGTGTTAAAAGCTCAACTTGCACACAGGAGATATTGCACTTTGTGTATGTGTAAAGCCCCCTAATTATGGCTACCTTTCCATTTTTCAGATTTAAAAATCTTTTGTCTTTTTTAATTTAACTAAAAAAAAAAAACACGTTACCGGCCTTATTTAATATAACCATCTGGGCAAATGAATAGTGTAGTATCTCTGCTGACTTGACAGTTAAGAACTAGCATATTCCTCATGTTGCTTCTTTACGCCACCTTGGGGTTATTACATTTTCCCCCAACAACTGGCTCTGCTGGCCATACATACCAGTTTCTGTAAAATGTTTCACGTCTTTTGCTCCTAGTACTAATATGTGGTGGTAAAATTCAGGTAACAGATTAACATATGCCTCTGAATTCTCTATAAATAATTCCATGCTTGCTTTCTGATCTACAGTGGCGTGAAAAAGTATTTGCCCCCTTCCTGATTTTCCCTATTATTGCATATTTGTCACACCGGATGTTTTCAGGTCTTTAGACAAAATGTAATATTAGATAAAGGGAACCTGAGTGAACAAATAACACTTGTTTTTTTTTTACTTATTTCATTTAGTTAATGAAAAAAGTTAACCAACACCAACTGGCACTGTGTGAAAAAGTAATTGCCCCCCTAATTAAATCAACCCAATTAAAGGGATAATTAGAGTCAGCTGATTGAACACAGCCAGGCTTGATTACAGCCAGCCCTGCTCAATATAAACCTCACTTATTTTGACCCTTACCATCAGAGTCACGCTTGCCAGCACAAAGATTCAACAAGCACATTATGCCACTATCAAAGGAAGTTCCTGAAAGATCAGAAAAAAGTTGTTGCTATCTATCAGTCTGGAAAGGGTTACAAAGCTATTTATAAGGCTCTGGGACTCCATCAACCACAGTGAGAGATAATCTCCAAATGGAGAACATTTGGAACAGTAGTGAATCTTCCCAGGAGTGGGCGGCCTGCCAAAATTACTCCAAGGGCGCAGCAAAATCATCCAGGAAGTCTCAAAGGATCCTAAACAACATCCAAAGAACTGCAGGCTTCTCTTGCCTCAGCTAAGGTCAGTGTTCTATGACTCCACAATCAGAAAGAGACTTGGCAAAAATGGGCTTCATGGGAAAGTAGCAAGGTGGAAACCACTGCTAACCAAGAAGAACATAAATGCTCATCTCTCATTTGCCAAGAAGCACCTGGATGATCCACAAGCCTTTTGGGAAAATGTTCTATGGACAGATGAGTCCAAAGTGGAACTTTTGGACGACATGGATCCCATAATGTCTGCGTAAAGCATACACAGCATTCCACAGTAAGAACATCATACCAACAGTCAAACATGGTGGTGGTAGTGTGAGGGGCTGCTTTGCTGTCTCAGGACCTGACGACTTGCCATAATTGTAGGAACCATGAATTCTGCTCTGTACCAGAAAATTCTTAAGGAGAATGTCCGTCATCCGTCCGTCAGCTGAAGCTGAAGCGTAGTTGGTCATGCAGCAAGACAATGATCCAAAACACAAAAGCAAGTCCACATCAGAATGGCTGAAAAGAAGTACAATTAAAGTTTTGGAGTGGCCTAGTCAAAGTCCAGACCTAAACCCAATCGAGATGCTGTGGCAGGACCTGAAACAAGCAGTTCATGCTCAAAAACCTACCAATGTTACTGAATTAAAGCAGTTCTGCGAGGAATAGTTGGCTACAATTCCTCCACAGCAATGTGAAAGACTGATATTGAATTATAGGAAGCGTTTGGTTGCAGACATTGCAGCTAAAGGTGGCGTAACCAGTTATCAAGTGTAAGGGGGCAATTACTTTTTCACACAGTGCCAGTTGGTGTTGGTTAACTTTTTTCATTAAATAAATGAAATAAGTAAAAAAAAAAAAGTGTTATTTGTTCACTCAGGTTCCCTTTATCTAATATAACATTTTGTCTAAAGATCTGAAAACATTCAGTGTGCCAAATATGCAATAACAGAGAAAATCAGGAAGGGGGCAAATACTTTTTCACGCCACTGTACTTAGTTCCTTGTGCCATAACTGTGCTACAGTATATCCTTCTTGTAAGGATATTTCTTGTAGTTAAATAAGCAATAATACAGGACCAGGTATGGGGTATGCTCTGGTTAATGCCTGCCTAGGGGCATAGTTCAGCACCAGGCTGTGGGCTGAGTGCCCTACTGCCCATAGAAGTGGTTTTATTGGAGCATTACCAATGCTCTCACCCTGGAGTGTGTAATCACACTCACAAAATGAGTATATTTTGAGAAACACAGAAACATAGAGTTTCATGGCAAATAATGGCCACTTGGCCCACCTAGTATGCCCATTTTTTCCCTGCCTACTGTATCATGTCAGACCCCAACTTATCTCTGCCCCCTCCTCTTACCACTAAGATAAAACCTTATGCATTTCCAGACTTCAATGCAACCAGTCCAAGTAGCCCCTGCACTCAAATATGCCACTAACATGCATGTAGTGCAAAATGTGAAAAACTTTTATCAGGATAGAAATAGTAGGTGTGTAATTAAAAGTGAAGCAACAATAGCTGAAAAAATCACCAGTCACCCCACCGCTTCGACTAGCAGTCTTCCTCATGGGGTAGACCTCTGGTAAAGCATCCCCCTCTTAAATACCGGCAGGTTATGGCATCAACCAATAGGGTGAGCTACTTACAAATGATGACAGCTGTTTGAATGGCGAGACTTGAACCTTTCAATAACCAGAATGGGTGCTAGTCAAATATGTACACATGCGTTAATCAGCAAACAAATATAACTATTCCATAAAAAAAATTAGTACAGTACAATGAGTACGTATAAATGGCAGCTCCAGGAATCAATTTGCTAATTGACATTGCAATTGCTTGTTGCTGAGCTGTAAACAAGAAAATAAAGGAAACATCGGTTATGACTCAGATTTCGAGTATGGGGGTGGCGGGCTAGCAAGATAGCTGATGGGCTGCTCTGCTCCACAGCTGGCTTTCTCTATGCTTAATTTTTAGTTTTAAAATTATCTTTTGGAGGCTCTTTTTCTTTTTATGAATGTAACCCCGAATATATTTGTTTGGGTGAGCTTTTTAAGCTATATTGTGTCTTAAGTTCGAGAGCTTTTAAGCAATTCAGCCGAGTTACAGTTTATCCTCGGTGTTTGGCATGTATGCTGTTTTATTTGATTATTCGCCGTTTAGACAAAATGAATGAAGAGTCATATACAGGAGGTGTAAAAATGTTGATAAGTTTGACAAGCTAGATTAAGCTAAATGCTTAATTCAGCCAGCTCCTGTAAATGTGGACTTGAGGATATCCAGGCAACTATCTGACTTGAAGATAGATATTTTGCTGACTTGAAGAAATATATTTTGCTGAACTGTGAGGAGACCAGAGTGCATAGAACAAAAGGGTTGCTTGTATGCTTCGGACCTATGGCAAATTTGCTAACAAGCTCATTCCTTTCAAACCTAGGAACACTTACACTCAGTTGCAGCTGGCTGGTAAGTTCATTTCTTAAATTTTTTAGCATAGCAAGCAACAAGCACTGCAAAGTCTGCTGCAAGTAGTAGCACTATTGCCCAACTAGTACAGCAAAGTGAATTTAAGTAGGGAAAGGGAGCAGCAGAGTCACACTAAGACTAACTGATGTCTGTGACTCCACTCTCTGCTCGGTTCTTACCTCACTGTCTGCCTGCAGCCCTGCGATGATCCTGTAGTGGACAACTGGACAACTCCGTCGGAATCAGTGCAGCAGCAAATCCACGGGACGCAATGCCTATTTAACAATCAGCCACAGCCAGCCCCTCGGTGCCTCAGCTAGTCCACCAGTCACTAGCTCTGTCTCTTCACTCCACTCCACGAAACTGTGCACACTGCAACTGATGTACTTCTAGTGGCAGGATGGAAGCAGCTCCAATGCTCGGCTCTACGCTAGTATGCTCTAACGCAGGCTAAGGCTTAGCAGCAACCATGCAGCTCTTCCAAGTCCCGTCCTGACTCCTGATTGCCGAAATCTGCTGCTGCTGGCTCCTTTCTGGCTAGTAGACAACGCGCTCGGCTGGACTCACTGGCACAAGATGCTGAAGTCAATCGAGAAACACGAGTCCTGATAAACAGACTTCTCCACCCGTTTTTCACGCATTTAAAGGCACCGCCGGAATCAGACCCACCCACTGCCATGGCTCTTTTCTTCAATCAGACCTGATTGAGATGTCTTGAGAGGACTAGCAAGACATTTCTCAACCAGGTCAAATAGGGGGGTGGGCTAGTAGCTTGCGCGTCACAAAGCTCCACTCTGAAGAACCCACCTCCCCCAACCATTAAAGAGGAACATCACAGCCCGGGAAAGCCCGCGAAAAAGAACAAAAAGGAACAAAAGAATGCTGGGGGAGACTAGCACACTCTGCTACCCCCGCCAATCTCTGCAACATGCCATTGTGTGTTGGGCGTATCGGTAGCTACGCCCTTGATCTTCAAGTCAGATAGTTGCCTGGATATCCTCAAGTCCACATTTCCAGAAGCTGCCTGCATTAAGCATTTAGCTTAATCTAGCTTGTCAAACTTATCAGCATTTTTACACCTCCTGTATATGACTCCTCAATCATTCTGTCTAAATGGCAAATAATCAAATAAAACAGCATAAATACCAAACGCCGAGGATAAACTGTAACTCGTCGGAATTGCTTAAAAGCTCTTGATCTTAAGACACATTATAGATTAAAAAGCTCACCCAAACAATTATATTTGGGGTTACATTCATAAAAAAAAAAAGAGCCTCTAAAAGATAATTTTAAAACCGAAAATTAAGCATAGAGAAAGCCAGCTGTGAAGCAGAGCAGCCCATCAGCCATCTTGCTAGCCCGCCCCCCCATACTCGAAATCTGAGTCGTAACTGATGTTTCCTTTATTTTCTTGTTTACAGCTCAGCAACAAGCAATTGCAATGTCAATTAGCAAATTGATTCCTGGAGCTGCCATTTATATGTACTCATTATACTGTACTAATGTTTTTTATGGAATAGTTATATTTGTTTGCTTATTAATGCATGTGTACATATTTGACTAGTACCCGTTCTGGTTATTGAAAGGTTCGAGTCTCGCCATACAAACAGCTGTCATCATTTGTAAGTAGCTCACCCTATTGGTTGATGCCATAACCTGCCGGTATTTAAGAGGGGATCCTTTACCAGAGGTCTACCCCGTGAGGAAGACTGCTAGTCGAAGCGGTGGGGTGACTGGTGATTTTTTTCAGCTATTGTTGCTTCACTTTTAATTACACGCCTACTGTTTCTATCCTAATAAAAGTTTTTCACATTTTGCACTACATGCATGTTAGTGGCATATTTGAGTGCAGGGGCTACTTGGACTGGTTGCGTTGAAGTCTGGAAATGCATAAGGTTTTATCTTAGTGGTAAGGAGAGGGGGGAAGAGATCAGTTAGGGTCTACCACGATACAGTAGGCAGGGGAAAAATGGGCATACTAGGTGGGCCAAGTGGCCATTATTTGCCATGAAATTCTATGTTTCTGTGTTTCTCAAAATAGACTCATTTTGTAAGTGTGATTACACACTCCAGGGTGAGAGCGTTGGTAATGCTCCAATAAAACCACTTCTAGGGGCAGTAAGGCACTCAGCCTACAGCCTGGTGCTGAACTATGCCCCTAGGCAGGCATTTACAGAGCATACCCCATACCCGGTCCTGTATTATTGCTTATTTAACTAGAAAGAAATATCCTTACAAGAAGGATATACTGTAGCACAGTTATGGCACAAGGTACGAAGTTGATCAGAAAGCAAGCATGGAATTGTTTATAGAGAATTCAGAGGCATATGTTAATTTGTTACCTGAATTTTACCACCACATATTAGGACTAGGAGCAAAAGACGTGAAACATTTTACAGAAACTGGTATGTATGGCCAGCAGAGCCAGTTGTTGGGGGAAAATGTAATAACCCCAAGGTGGCATAAAGAAGCAACATGAGGAATATGCAAGTTCTTAACTGTCAAGTCAGCAGAGATACTACACTATTCATTTGCCCAGATGGTTATATTAAATAAGGCCGATAACGTGTTTTTTTTTAGTTAAATTAAGAAAGACAAAAGATTTTTAAATCTGAAAAATGGAAAGGTAGCCATAATTAGGGGGCTTTACACATACACAAAGTGCAATATCTCCTGTATGCAAGTTGAGCTTTTAACACTAGAAAATGCATTCGAAAAATGTAAACTTCAGGTAAGTGAATATATCGGCCATATTAAAGGCATGGATATTGCACTTACATGGCATATCTCAGAAACCAAAACGTGCCATCACCTCAAAGGTTGCTTCACTGGTATAGAAAATCTGAACCTGAATATAAGAAGACAACAATATATATATATATATATATTTTTTTTTTTTTATATAATATGGCTGCACTTGCAAGGGTCTCATTTTGAGTTGCGCTACACTTGCTGAGGTGTCCACAAAGGTGAAGAAATGTCTGACAATCACCTTGAAATGTGGGGCAACAGCAGAATAGTTGGATTGTAGGGCTGGTATAAAGTAGAGTGGGGGGGCAAGCTATATGTAATGCAATGCAGGCTGTATGTAAGTCTTCAGGTAAAGATAGAAGGGTTGATCCAAGTGCTTAAAAATGAGATTATGAATTAAATGAATGCAGTGTCCTGTAACGACTTGCCATTTGATAAGGATCTGCAGGCTTGTGCTGACTGAAATAAGCTCAGAAGCCTGGAGCTGGATTCAGAACTTAGATGGACAGCTTCCTGTTGTCTGTGTAGGTCACAGCAGCATTCCGTTTTAACCTGCTGTAGGCACAGTGAGTCGCTTAAAACTCGGTGACAAGTAGTGAGCTCATGTCACAGGATGTTTAAGGGGGAAAAAAGGAAAAGGACTTTGGCACAAAAAGAAATAAAATGATTCAAGCAGTAAAATCTTTAGCCATGTGGGTCAGCTGCTAGTTAACGAGGCCATGGGAATTACTAAAAAAAATGAATGAAAATAAGGGAGTTTAGCACAAAAAAATTAATCAGTCAAGCAGTAAAATAATTTAGCCACAAATAATGTGGCTAAGGGGGAAAGGGAAATAATGTCTTTCTCTATGGGATGTTTTCACATAGGGGCCATGGAGATACCTCTGGCATTGTATGTTTACAGACTCCGACACTGCAGATTACCATTCAATATCAGTCTTCCTTAGTCTCTGCTAAAACCACATTGTGTGTATTTGTGCAAGAGGGAAGCCACCAGAGAAGCTTTACAAATTTTTTTTTGCATATTTTATTTCATAAAGTTATTTGTCTGTGTTTTGTTAACAAAACACTTAGCTGTGCCTCTTGGTATGAAAGGTGAAATGCAACATTAACTACAAAGTTTATTTATTTCATCATAATAAATTCTGGGTTGATGCAGTGAAACAAAACATGGTGTCATAGATTGTGTAGAGGGTCTTAAAAACCTGAAGTTATGTTTTATGGCCACTGCTCAAAAAGCCCTACTCTGCACCAGTCATACCGTAGCAGCCCCTTGATTCATGTGCACAACAAACTATATGAAATATAGATCAATGATGCTCCTGCAAAAAAAGGGGGTGCCTGGAGACATACGATGTAACAGGGCAGAAATAAAGTAACACAATTGTTCCATGGCGGGGATTAGCAGAGCAGATGTGCTGCAATTGCAGTGAGCCGTCCAGCAATGTCGGGTGTTTTAAGATTGCAAAAATAAAGTGATTGTTATGTCTATGGGTTTGCTGTGGGGGGGGGGGTCTGTTGACCGGAGATGTTATTTCAAAGACATGACAGGGGGGTTAGTGAAACGGCAGTGATCAACTGGTGGCAGTCAGTTACTGATTGAGACAAGCAGTTATAAACGGTTGGTTGAAGCTCACTGGCATTCTATAGTGTCTAGCAATAATGTTGTTGTAGGTGTGTTCTCCAAAGGCTTCCAGAGCTATTCTTTCCAGATTTTCAGTCAGCCCTTGATTAAATACTTAGTTCACTGATTAATTACAATTTGACCCTGAAGTAAACCATTTCCCATTGATTAAATGCTGGATCTTGCGTGGGGGCCATACTTAATATATGCAACACTACTTTTTAAAAGCTATTTTCTTGTTTTGCTGGTCCTCTTGTGCTGTGCCTCATGTTAGACATTTGGAACTTTCCTACAGGAGTGTGGAGGTTAGAGGAATTTGTGCCTGGAAGGGTAAATCTCCATTATAGAGTCAGTGTGTTTTTATGCAAATATAACAGTGATATGCATTACTTAACAGTCTCACGTAGTGTTTTTATGTTATGCCTCTTATTCCTGAAGAGTTGCTTATATGTTTATACTTCACATGGTTGTGCTGTGACTCCATGATTAGGCAGTAAAGAAATTACGTTCATGGAATGTTTGAACTGCAATAAACTAATTAGGGGAACTCTTGTCCTGACCATAGCACAGCTACCTAGTTGTACCTGAGTGGTTCTATTTTGAGTCCACTTACCTGAAGTAAAATTAAAGGGACACGTCCATGTACAGTCTGGCCCCACCTCCATGTGAAGTGGGGCTAGATTAGTAGATGCAGTAGAAAAAGTGAAAAAATTACTCGTGTCTAAGTTATTTAAAATTGTATCTGGGTGATCCTGCCCCCTCCTTGCCCTAACATTTAAAGAAGCAGAGCCCTCCCTGTCAGGCTCACAAGCACCTGCAATTGTCCCCGTGATGACGTTTCAGGCAGGGAGCAGCCGGGGGCATCTGTATACTTAATATGTTGCTCCTTTGTAAAATAGCTCTGTTCGGAGCCTTGACATTAGTAGGCATGCCGGATACAAATATTGGTTGGTCAGTACTCTGTCATAGCTTTGTCTCATGGTAACTAGGATTACGAGGATTCTAATCGAGCATTTTGAAGATTTGGAAATATAGTAATTGTTTTGCCAAATCTTCAAAATGCTGCGGTTTAGAATCCTCATGTCCTAGTTACCATGAGGCAAAGTACCGACTGACAGGGTACTTGTTAGCCAATATTTGTATCTGGCATGTCCACAAATGACAAGGCTCCAACCGGAGCTATTTTACAAAGGAGCCACATATTAAGTATACAGATGCCCCCGGCTGCTCCCCATCTGAAATGTCATCACGGGGACAGTCATGGGTGCTTGTGGGTGCAACAGGGAGGGCTCTGATTCTTAAAATGTTAGCAAGGAGGGGGCAGGATCAACCAGATACAATCTGAAATAACTTAGACGCGAGTAAGTTACTTTTCACTTTTTCTACTGCATTTACTAATCGGGCCACACTTTGTGCAATGACAATATGAACTATAAGGACACACAGAAAGGCACGGGTTTCTTTTATTAAAACTCTTTATTATGGCATGAAATACATTACTTCCTGTTCGCTTATGAGGGGTGGGGGTAGAGAGTAACCACAGCAACTTCTTTATGCCAGGAGGTCTCTTTCCGGGAATGTTGATCTTTCAGACCACAAACTAATCTTCTCTTCTATAGAGACCTACAAGAGATCGTAGAGATCATTCATTTGTCACTTGGTACAACCTGAGTGTATAGAGAATCTGGCTGAGCAAAGGTGTAGAACCAGTTTGTTCACCAAGAGGGGTTCCGATTCGCACAGACCTCGCACACTAAACTGGAGAGGCTTGGGGAATCTGAACCCCTCGGGGTGAACGCACTGGGTGCTGCACCTTTGCTCAGCCAGTATTTGGTTAGTGTATGTTGGAACATTGTAAAAACAAAATGTCAGTGTGCTTGGTGGTTTGCTCAGAAATGTGAAGCTCACCAACTGTAGTTGTATGTCCCCAGTGGCAGCTCCATCTTAATGGGTAATGACTATTTGGCCAATAGTCATGCCAGAATTTGACAACCTAAGTTAACTGATGCATGGCTATTACTGGAATAGTGGCCATTGGCTGTTATACTGTTTAATCAGTATCTCTATTTGTATCATACTGCAGTGACACTATACAATGGTAGGGGCAGTTGCCCAGCATCTGAGTCAACAGAGAAGCATATGTTTTTGCAGGTTAAGTTGTATGTTTGCTGTTTAGTGTCTTGTTGTAGTTGAATCTGTAATCGGGTTACATTTCTGAAGTGCTGGAATTTTAACATGAAGTGATACTTATGTCATGTAACACTTGGCGCACATAGGGCCTCTGCAAACAGAAAGCAGATGCTGCCTGGGCAACCGACTGAAATGGAGTATAAATTACTGCAGCTATATTTATTTTAACTGTATTATCAGCAGTCTCTTGCCTTACATCTGAGTAAGTCTGGAGCCCACTGTGTAGCGAACGATTTGTTTTCCTGAATGCTATTTTGTAAGCGTGTACTCTGCTTCCATCCCAGTTTCGTAGGCTCTTTACTTTTGGGCTGGGATGTAAAAACACTGTAGATAAATGTAACTTGTTAAGTACACTGAATCTGATGCTGGGCAACCAGAGGGATTATCTTTGTAGCAATGTACAGTAAATGTTGCCTTGACAGCTGCCATCAGCACAATCAATGTGTCCAAATACTCTTGCATTATGCATTCAACTTCTGTTGTGAGGTAACTGAACTTGCATTATTTCAACTAACATGACTGTCGGCTAAACCTTTGTCTCTGTATACATCCTATGAGCTAACTTACACTGTCCTGTAAAGAGCCACTTCCAAAAATCCTGTAAACCATATTGTGGGAGTCTGTTTCTGTCTTAATCTCTGGTGCTGGACCTCTGACGTGATGCCTGTGTATGCTAGCAAGTGTCAGATACCATGCCTGCAAGTGATTTTTTTTGTGGCATTTTTGTGTAGCATAGTTCAGAGAGATGTTGTATGACGAACAGTTATTGTTCTGCATGCTACCTGGTTCCACAGTTTGACAAAGGAGCAGCCTTGCTGGTAATACGGTGTTGGTGGATGCTGGGAATTGTGTGCTTTACCCTTGGGACTAGACAGTTAGGTATTGCTACATTGAAGCAGTATAATTTATGATAATTTAGTTGCATGCAATCCCACGGGCTGTCAAATGAGGTGACTTTTGTTTTGTTTTTTTTCAATTGAGGAGTGGCAGCCATGACAGGTAAGCAGCGTGGTTACTCGGGACAGGTGCCAGCAGCATTAACACTGCAAGTTACTGAAAACAAGTCACAGCGTTTGATTCTCGGGCAGAGGCAGAAGAATCAGTGGTTTACAGGCTACTGCTACATATTCCGATTTTTTTTAAGACTTCTTGACTGCACCAACTGCTGCATTAAGGTAAGGTAACTGATTATATTTAATTTGCCACCTCATGCCCCTCCATTCCCTTATTCCTGTATACTACTTCCATATTGCCCCCTCTGTCACTTGTAGTAGTGCAGGGGTAAACTCTTTTTACTGTTTCCAGAATGGAGGCAGGAAAAAGAAAACAACCATCTGGAGCACAGGTGGGAAAAGCAAAGAGGGCCAGAATGGAGGAAATGGCAACAAATGTCAAAGCTGATGCAGTTCTTCCTCACTCGTCCTTCATCTAGCTCTGGGTGAGAAATTCCACCATAAGACACAGTGCACAGCGTTTTTGATAGGTAAACAGCTTAGCTAACTGCAGACCTTTGTTTGCAGGGTCCACAACACAAAGCCACAGCCTGGAATTGGTGTGGAGGACACTTGCACATCCAATAACCATGCATGCGTGATTGCACAAGAACAGGGTGCTGGCGAAGTTCTAGAATACACAGCCTCACATGGTGGTCTTCTGGAAGCTGATGTCCACTCCCAGTTAGTGGATCCCATGGAAGATCACCAGGAAGCGGGTGTCTACTCCCAGTTACTGGAGACCGTGGAAGAAGCAACTGTTGAAGCAGTCCCGATTCCAAGCATTTCCCGGGAACCAGATGTGCATCCACCAAATACTGATGACATCGGCTGTATGAATCGATCTCATCTCACAGATGCTCAGAGGAAGGAAATTCTTGAACATCAGTAGCAACCACCTCAAGGATTTCAGTTTCCAAGTTGTCTGATGGGTCCAGATGGTCCTAGCCAGCGTTACAGGTGGTTCAACAGTCATGTGTTGCATGACTTCAAATTTACTAGATATTCAAAGCTATTGGATGGTGTGTTCTGTGGTCTGTACTTCATGTTCAACAGTTCCAGCACTAGCACCATTCTGGTATCTGCACCAATGAGGGACTGGTCAAATACAAAGAAGACTCTGGAGAGGCATAGCAAGTCTAAGGACCATGGAAATGCTGTCATGACAGTGGATGGGTTTCTCTCCATTTGTGCTGGGAAGATGAAAACGGCAAGCCACTGTCTGGTGGAGCACAATAATAGGGTGACAGAGAATACTCTTCACTTTCTATGCGGAATCGTCAAGATTGTTCTCTATTGTGGGAGACACAACGTTGCTCTTCGGGGTAAGTATGATGATACCAGAAATTTCCATGGCTTGTTGCAATACACCGCAGAAATAGATTGCAGTCTGCAAGAACACCTACAAGCGGCTCCAAGGAATGCACTGTACACATCCCCAGAAATTCAGAATGAACTATTTCAATTGATGGGTCGGCAAATACAGCGGAAAATACTAAGCAATGTAAGAGAGGCAAAATGGTTCAGCTTGATTGCGGATGGAACAACAGATGTGTCAACCAAGGAGCAGATTTCTTTATCTGTTCGCTATGTACATCGAGACCTTTCAGGCGGAATTGAACTTCATGAAGATTTCGTCGAGTTCACTGAAGGTATGGATACAACTGGCCATGGTTTAGCAGAACTCTTGTTGCGATGTTTAAAGGCTTGGGGCATCGACACAAAAGTAATGCGCGGCCAAGGGTACAACAAGAGGAGTAACATGAGTGTAAAATTCAATGGGGTGCAAGCACACATCACAGCGGTTGTTCCTGAAGCAGTGTATATAGTTTGCAAGGCTCATGGCCTCAACACAGCTATAGTGCATTCATGTTCCTTGCGACAAGTTTCCAATATGTTTGATACCACGAAAAAGATTATCTCTACACTCAAGTCGTCCTACAAGCACAGTAACATTTTTCAGGCAGAACTAAAAGAATTCAACAACTTGCCATCCGATTCTGATGATGAGCCAGCAGATTGGACTTACACTATTCTTGCAGCTGGAAACATCAGGTGGATGAGTCAGGCAGATTCTCTATCAAGGTTAAAAGCAAAATATTTGGTAGTAGCAAGTATGCTTGAGAAAATTGTAGAGTTTGACAGTGAAGTGAGCAGATTGCTGCTTTGCATGCAGAGATTCGACATTCCTGTGACTCTTCATTCAGTTGATTATGTTTTTTGCCGAACAAAACCTCTTCATATGTATCTGCAGCGTGTCAACACTGACCTTCTACAAGCAACACATGAGGCTTCCAACCTTGTGCAAGTATTGAAGAAAATGTGGGACAGGTCAGAAAGCCACTTTGCAGAACTGTATCAGAGTATCCTGACTCTAGCGGAGGCTGTCATCATTCAGGAGGAGGTACATCGCATATGTGGTAGGCAAACGCAGAGAAGCAACATCAGTGCTGCACACCCTCAAGACTACTTCAGAGTCAAAATTTTCACTCCTTTCCTAGACCATGTCATTTCGGAATTGCAGGATAAACTTATAGAGTGCCGGCCATGGTTCCTTGGGCAGTATCTTCTACCACGCAAACGGCATTTGCTACAGGAGAACAAAATAGCAGCAGTGTAAAGTGCCTACAAGACTGACCTGGGCAGCCTGGAGGAGCTTAAGGTGGAGCTGGAAAGATGGAAAGAAAAGTGGGCAGATGTTCCTTCCAGAGACCATTCTCGTGACATTACAGGATGTGAATGCAGATCTCTACCCAAATGTTAATGCAGTATTATCAGTCTTGACAATGATGCCAGTCAGCGTGGCAAGTGCAGAGAGATCCTTCAGTGCCTTGAGGAGGCTGAAGACCTGGCTAGAAACAGCATGGGGGAACATCGCCTGACAGGACTCGTGCTATTACATATACACAGAGACATGGAAATTGATGTGAAACAGGTGCTGAAAGACTTTGACCCATGCCAGGACAGATGCTTCTTAAATAAGCCAATAGGATGACTTTGAACACTTACTGCATGGTATGGGGCTATTGGGCTATTTGGTGTGAATGCTTTTGGTTAAGGTAACAAAACTAGTGCATCATCTAGCTTACCCAGATCCTCCATATAACAATGAGTGCAATGTTACGGTTACCTGACAAATTGTGTAGTATTCATGTAACAGAACACTGCTGTGGGTATGTGACCACTTGCAGTGGTGGGTTTTGGATACTTTGGGTGTGAGTGGGCAGAAGAGCATGAATATGTGGCTGACAGCTCAGCTGTTACCCACTGCACTGTTGCACATGAACAGCTGAGCTCACAGCCACACATTCATGCGCTTCTACCCACTCACACCCAAAGTATCCAAAACCCACCCCTGCAAGTGGCCACGTAACCACAGCAGTGTTACAAGTACAATACTTATATGTATATGTGGCCACTTGCAGTGCATGAATGTGTGGCTGAGGGCTCAGCTGTTACTTGCACTACTTGTAACACTGCTGTGGGTATGTGGCCACTTGTAGTGGTAGGTTTGGGCTATTTCGGTGTGAGTGGGCAGAAGTGCATGACTGTGGTTGTAAGCTCTGCAACTGTCTTGGATTTTGCATGTCGTCAGTCTGGAACCTGACCAGCTACACACACAATGCTGTGCCTGGAATGAGGCTTTTTTTGGGATCGGTGGTTTCAGTAAATGTAACTGAACAAATCTGAACACCAGCCAAAGCACCATCTAGCTTACCACAACCCTCTTTGTAATGCGGATGGAGTCTGCTGTGTGGGTAAGTACTTATCTGCAGTGGGTGTAGCTCTGCTCCACTGTGGGTATGTTTCAGCGGTTGATTTTGTTATGCATGTTGTGTGGACTGGGTGAGTATTTGGATCTTGCTTACATCTAAACTGGTAATGAACATTTTGGGTTCTCTGACTTGGGGCTTTTGAGTGGCTGGTGTGGGAAGCTTGGATGTGGGCCTTCTGTGTTAGTGGATAGTGAGTGGATAGTGTAAGATTAAGACACTAGTGTGAATGGACCTCTGTGGGACTGGCTACCTTGATATGGCAGAGGCTTGTCGCAATGCAACATTGTAACTAAGCCAATCTGGTACAGAGGCTTGTCACGATGCATCATTGTAACTAAAAGCTAGTCTGGTGGCTAGCTAGTGTGAATGGACCTCTGTGGGACTGGCTACCTTGATGTGGTACAGAGGCTTGCCACAATGCAACATTGTAACTTGGCCAATCTGGTACAGAGGTTTGTCACAATGCAGTATTGTAACCAAAAGCCAGTCTGTTAGTATGACACCTGTTGGTGGTAGAATGGTGGTGTGCTGGCATACAGCACAGAAAATTACACTAGCATCTGAGAGGGGCATGGACGGTGGGGAAGGGGTAGCTTACCCTAAGTGGGGGGGTGGGTAGAGGTGTGAGTCTACTTGGTGTGCAGCTCAGAAATTCCTGGCTACACCCCTGTTGAAGATAGATATTTTGCTGACTTGAAGAAATATATTTTGCTGAGCTGTGAGGAGACCAGAGTGCATAGAACAAAAGGGTTGCTTGTATGCTTCGAACCTATGGCAAATTTGCTAACAAGCTCATTCCTTTCAAACCTAGGAACACTTACACTCAGCTGCAGCTGGCTGGTCAGTTCATTTCTTACATTTTTTAGCACAGCAAGCAACAAGCACTGCAAAGTCTGCTGCAAGTAGTAGTACTATTGCCCAACTAGTACAGCAAAGTGAATTTAAGTAGGAAGAGGGAGCAGCAGAGTCACACTAACACTAACTGATGTCTGTGACTCTGTAGTCTCCACTCTCTGCTCGGTTGTTACCTCACCGTCTGCCTGCAGCCCTGCAATGATCCTGTAGTGGACAACTGGACAACTCCGTCGGAATCAGTGCAGCAGCAAATCCACGGGATGTGACACCTATTTAACAGTCAGCCACAGCCAGTCCCTCGGTGCCTCAGCTAGTCCTCCAGTTGCTCGCTCTGTCTCTTCACTCCACTCCACGAAACTGTGCACACTGCAACTGATGTACTTCTAGTGGTAGGATGGAAGCAGCTCCGACGCTCGGCTCTACACTAGTACACTCTAATGCAGGCTAAGGCTTAGCAGCAACAGCGCAGCTCTTCCAAGTCCCGCCCTGACTCCCGATTGCCAAAATCTGCTGCTGCTGGCTCCTCTCTGGCTAGTAGACAACACGCTCAGCTGGACTCACTGGCACAAGATGCTGAAGTCAATCGAGAACCACGAGTCCCGATAAACAGACTTCTCCACCCATTTTTCAAGCTTTTAAAGGGACCGCCGGAATCAGACCCGCGCACTGCCATGCCTCTTTTCTTCAATTGGACCTGATTGAGATGCATTGAGAGGACTAGCAAGACATTTCGCAATCAGGTCTGATAGGGGGTGGGCTAGTAGCTTGTGCGTCACAAAGCTCCACTCTGAGGAACCCGCCCCCCCAACCATTAAAGAGGAACATCACAGCCCAGCCCGGGAAAGCCCACGAAAAATTAAAAAAAAAAAAAGGAACAAAAGAATGCTGGGCGAGACTAGCATGCTCTGCTACCCCCGCCGATCTCTGCAACATGCCATAGCGTGTCGGGCATATCGGTAGCTATGCCCTTGAATGTAGGAAGTGATCATTAAATCAGGAAGGGTCACAGGGAGGAGCAACTGGAATGGTACATGAGAGAGGAGATGGAGAGAAGAGAGAGAGAGAGAGAGAGAGAGATAGGAGAGGGGGAAGAAAGAAAGGAGAGGAAGACTGGTGCTTGGATAGAAGAGAAGTGGGGAGTTAGATGAGGTTTGGGAATAACAAGTATAGAGTCAGGGAGGGGGACAAAGTTATAGGACTATGTAAAGGGAAGGGGAGGAGAGTGAACAAGGTAGCGGGGGAGGAGAATTGGACTGTTAGAAGAGTGGGAGTGGGACTGAGGTAGAAGTGGAGGGGACTGAGGAGTGGGAGGTGACAGGGAGAGGGAAGAAGGGAGGTGAGTGAAGGTAGGGGTAGGACAGAGAGGAAGGGAGAGGATGAGACAGGAGGAGAGGATGAGAGTAGAGGTTACAATATGTGAAAGGGGGTGCAGAGAGGTATAAGAGATTGGGGACAGATAGTGTGTAGAGAAAAGAGAAATAGTGGGGAGGCAGGACATTGGACTAAGGGCATTTGCAGGAGGGAGTGGTGTGGGCTTGGACTAATGAGGAAAGGGAGCATTTGGAGGAGTCAGAGCAAATAGTTAGGGGAAGAGAGTTCCAGGTATTAGGAAAGCAGAAAGACAATACATTCTATCCAGCAATACTGAAGGAGAGATGGGGTCGCTGAAACATCCTTGAGCAGAAGGAAGACTAACTTTCAACTGCTTCAGGCTTGACTGTCCAGATATTCACCTCTGAGGACAAGGCCCATGGTAAATGTTGGAGCCAAAACCTTGAGGGGCAAAGTCTGAAATAAATGGGTTCTTGAGGGGCAGTAGTTGAAACTGGGTTGATTGCTGTAGATGAGGTTGGATGCAAATAGGGCTAAGCCTGGGTAGGTAGTATTATGAAAGGCGCCAAACTCAGGGTAAATAGAAAGATTAGTCTGACAGGGACCGTGAATATCCAGATAAGTAGTATGATAGGGAGTGTGAAGCCCTGTATGGTAGCATAATAGAAGTATTGAGCCCTGAGCAGGTCAGTTGACATGGAGGTGAAGCATGAGGTTCAGGGCCCATACATACCAGGCAAAAAGGACCAAAACACAAAAGCACAGCACAGCAAGCAGCAGTAGCTGTTCGGAGGGAGTGGCTCAGGGTACCACATCCACAATGGAGGTCGAAAAGGTCAAGGAGGCACAAGTTAGCCACAGTTACATGGCTGAGAGGCAGGAAGATACTGATGGCGTGAGGACAAGTGGTAGCCATGGGAAGTAGAGAGTAGACACAGACCACAGAAGGCACAGAAGAAAGGATCACAGGGATAGCAGGAGAACACGAATCAGGCCACACCAAGGGGCCCATGCAGGTTTCTCTACTCCATGAGCAATGGGAGGGAAAATGACAGTGATTAAATTGTGTAGGAGACCACAGGAACTCAGTTCCACCACCTTTTATAGAATTGTATGAGAGTTCCTCCATCTCTGTCATCTTTCTCTATTGAATTCTATAGGACAATTCCACCATCTAGATATGGCAATTTCCCCACCTAAAAATCTAGATATGAGAGTTCCTTCTAATCTAAATGTTTCCAGTTTAACCACTGGAAAATGTCAAAGGCCCCGAGTGAGAGAGCTAGAGCCAGGAGAACCAATAGAACAAATGGCAGCCATGAAAGTGTTTCCAAGTAGCACACCAGGGAGCCAGAGGCAGGTTGAGAGAAGCAGCCAATTTAAAGGGCATAGGGGAACTGGCTGTTGAACCCAGAAATGGGAAGAGTGGCAGTGGAATTGCTCACCAGGAAAGGCATGAGCCAGGAGGAATAGATTATGGGGAAAGGTGAGTGGAATGCCCAGATGCAGTTGCAGGAGTAGCCAACATCTGAGGTACTGTAGGCAGTTTGGGCAGAAAAACTGGTAGCCATATGGTTGTTGCAATAAAACAAGCATTCAAAGTGTGTTAGACCATGGGTGGTCAGCGTATCGCTTGATGGGGGCATAGCGCATGTCACCAGCTGCCTTACCAAACTGCAAACAAGCCTTTTAATTTACTTGTTCGAACTGCTGCCTTGGGACTCAGGGTTCCAGGTTGGATGCCTAGGATGGACTGCAGGGTGTTTCATTTTTTTAATTTGTATTTTATTAAATTTTAAAGACATAATGGGGCCTATCCACAAATGCGCATGAAATATGCCTATAAGCAATGTAGCAGCGTTGCGCACCTATGCACCATGCAGGCAGTTTGCATTATGTGCTATGCACAATCATGCATGCCAGACAAACAGAGGTAAGGGTGGGGCATACAGATGTGTGAAAGGTTGCATGGAGCAGATCCCAGGCAGGGCTACTGTATGTGGTAATGCCTCCGACCCTGTCATATATGGACATCTGCAATGCCACATGCGCATCTGCAGAACTGAATGCCATAATGGGCACTGAGGGGCATGATGTGATGGAGAACAGCAGGGGAGGAGCACCACCTGTAGAAGCCAGAACACCACCTATACCATATGGCTTGGGAAAAGGCTGTAAGGAAATGCAGGGATGTGGATGGACACTTTCCTCCAGCTTCTGTAGCAGACAGGTGGCAGCCATGGTTGCTGATATCCAGGTGAACTGTGGGGCCATGTAGGGGTATAGTTACTAAAGGCCCCAGCTGAAATGAAAGCCAAGCTATAGCTGGACATTCACACTACCGTTAATGCTGCTGTGCTGGAGGCACACATGCTGGCGGCAATAAATCTCAAGTGGCATGACCTCCAGTCAGCTGTGAGGCTCAAGCTGGCAGGTGTCTAGTGGCCCCAGACCACCACAGCTGGTGGGCCACCCACACAGGAGCACAGCCTATCCCCCATAAAGAGGATGGCAGTAGAGACCCTCACTGAGGTGTCCCTGCACAGGGAGGAAGAGGGCATGCATGCACTGCCAGGTATGTAGCACACCACATGTACATGCCAATGGGCGGGAGCTGGAACAACAGGGCAATGTTAATCACCCTGTGTTGCACCCTACAGACCCTGTGATGGGTGACATCCCCAACAAGGAGTATGCAACATCGACCAAGGGGCGGGGGTATGTGACTGGAGGCCAGCACTGGCAGCCAGAGACTGGAGGAAAGTGAGTAGGTGGTACCTCCGTGTCCCATGACACTCCCTCAATAAACCCACAGCTGTGCCACAGCCAATAACGTCTGGCTGTCTCTCACCCCCAGGTACCACGTGGGAGATAGTGGCCATGGGATATGAGGATGATTGCTGGAGGACATTGGCACAGAGACCTACCTGAACACACAGGAAGATGAGGAAGAGATGGACACACACCCACCCTAAACAGCCCACTCCCCCAGCCCCTGTGCAGATTGCCTGCCACAGATGCACCCTGGACAGCTGGCTCTGAATGGTCTACAGGGCACAGTACACCCAGCTGTGCAGTCATATGTAGTGGGCCTGCAGTAGGCCTGCCAGCACCATTGGTTAGACACAGGAGGTGGTCTGTTCGCCCTCTAGCACTAGACAGTGGAACCCAGAACAGTTGTGAGAGACCACACAACACCCCTGCAACAGTGGGGATGAGGGTCTGTCAATCCACCAAACCCTTTGTACAGGGATGATGGCCATAAGGAGTATACTTCACACCTACTACCCTGAGGTGAGGCTGATGGAACATGACTAGCTTTGTGCACAGGAGGAGAAAACAGAGACACTGTGGGAGCTGACCACAGAGGAAAGGGGTATGTGGCATGGAATAGACCATACAGTGGACATGCTTGAGAGGCTGATAGAGCACATGGTAGCCGGGGCCAGTAGGACCACACCGTCTGTACACGAGGCACCACTGGGGGCAGCCATGTACCACATTCCTGCCCACCCCACCGAGCACAACGTGCAAGAGGGCAACAGCCTACCACAACTGTCAGGTACACACAGTGACACACAGGCAAGTGATGGGGGAAAGTCCACAGCCATGACCTGTCACCTAGGCACATGCATGTTCACATGACAGGTACAGCAAAAGGTAAAGAAAAAATTATGCCTGCGGCAGCCACCAAAAATGAGTGTCACATAAGGAAACACTGTACATACACCTACACACATATGTCAACCACACATAACCCCCATCACATATACCTCCACCACATATAATCCTCCCCATATATACCCAGAGCATGGACATAGATGTCCCAGCTGACTGTGGGCTGTTCAGCACTCAGGGTGAGTAATGATCACAGTGCCACCCCATCCCCCCACTTAATGGCTGAATGATCCCTGTACAAGTCCATGCTGTGTCATCCATCCAGAGAGTAACTCTGCACCCCACCCTTGGAATGTCCTCCCATCACCCGCTGGGACATCTGTCTGTACATCCCATGTCATGGGTAGCCAATTCCTCAACACTGTTTTGTGCAGCATGGTACATGCTGTGAACACTCTACATGCCCTTCCTGGGGCAAGCACTATCATACAACCTGTCAGTGCCAGGCACTGGAACCACATCTTCAGCAGCTCTATCATTCATACAGTCATGGATAGTGCCTCCTGATGTGCCTCATTGTATGCCCCCTCTGCTGCTCTGTGTGCCTCCAGACATGGTGTCATCAGGTATGGCCATGGTGGATATCTGCTGTCACCTGTGCACTGGGTAAGAAACAGGGTTAGTACTGTGCAGCTGCCTGTCTTCCAGTGGTGTACCACATGTGTATGGTACAGATACCCACCTCTTAACCATCCATCCCTGCCTCTGGGCATTGAGGAGTACAGTTGGCATGGACCCATTGAAGATATAGACATCATGGCATGAACTGGGATATTTGGCACACATATTAGTGATGATACCTGTGGAATTGCAGACAGTCCTGTAGTTGATGCTGTGATACCCTCTGTGGTATTTATCCTCATCCACAGATGGTGCCAGGAATCCCACATGCATACATTAAAGGCACCGATAACATTTGGCATGCCTGTATGGCATAGAATGTCTCCTTTGTGGACCATATGTTGGCCTGTGTGTTGGGGAATTTTATGTTCTCATGCTCACTCAGCAGGCAAAGCATCAATGACCTGGTGCAATGCCAGGACACGGAGGACTGACTGACACCTGTGGCATCCCCTGCCACCTTCTGGAAGGACCCTGTGGCAAAGTACGCCAGTGCACATAGCACCACTGTCTCCACTGACATCACCCATGATGATTGGCTGCATGGTGTCACTTGGGTATGGACCATGTTACACAGCCATTTGATTGTGTCATGGTCCAAGCAGAATCTCTTCAGACAGTGTGGGTCCCACAGGGTGTTGGCATCCAGCAGTGACCAGCATGCTCATGGCTGCTGCCATGCCCTTAATGCCTGCTTGTGTTCCCTCTTGCTATCCAGCTGGAGGACATTCAGTAGTAGCCCCAGACAAATCCCATGTACCCCAAGGAGTTGCTTTTACTTGGCTGCCAGGTGGTGTGTATTGCACACCCATCTGTGATTCACTTAGCCAAGACCCTGACAGGGATACTGCACAGATGTCCCATGCAGATGGGGGCCTCTTTATGGGGCATGTAGATGGCATGCTGGTGCAGTGATGTGGCATGCATGGGCATCACCAGGTCATCACCTTCCTATCTTCATGCAGAATGGCAGTGTCTCACAGCCTTTCAGCTGAGGCAGTGGGGAGGGTGGGTGAATACCCTAGAAAGTTGAGAAAAATGTCAGTATTCACCTAACAGGACGCACCAGAGTGTGGAGTGGTCCAGCAGGTGACAGAGCCATTGGAGGGTAGGTATCCAACTGTCAGAGGTCACTGGGAAATGCATGCCCTGTGTTGTGTGTGCTGTGTCCGTGATGTTGTTCCCCTCTTTCTGTCTCTGCAGGACTTCTCTGCCTATCCTGGAAGAATAGTCCTGGAGCACCAGGACCAGCTGAATGGGGCAGTGGTGGTGGCCCAGAGGCAGTGATGGATATTACAGATCCCCACGTTTCTGTCTTGTAGAGTGGGCAGTAGGGGTGCCCATTATAAGGATGATGTTGGGGAGCTGTGAGCCCTGGTGGAGCCCATAAAGGTAGGTGCTGTGGAAGGGTGGCACTATGTGCAGGCTGTGTTCAGCTGCAACCTTACATGTGCAGCCCACTCATGGCAGTCCTTGGTGTTGTTGTTTCAGGAGTATCATGGGCTTCTATGACACCATATGCTAGAAGAGCGGGGGTATGCCACCACCACCCTAAAGGGTCCAGTGGAGACTCTGAGGAGGAATATGATTAGGAGGAGTCTTGGGGGGGGGGGGAGTTGTTCACCAGTGATTGACTGTGACCATGTACCTTGGCAGCGTGTTACCTGTTCCTTGACACACTGTAGTACTGTACTCAATTTATGGCTGCAGAGCAGTAATCAAACATTTTTGCAATACACCTGTGTAATGTCCATGTTTTTCTTCGGGTTAGCATTGTCATGCCACTGGCCAGGACTGTCAGCCCTGGGGTGCACCATTATCCCTTGGTGTCCTACGGTATCTCCTGTGCTGTTCCTGCATTGTGGGTTTATATTGCACATTTCGCTTACTGTTAAATAGCTGGTTTCAGACCTATGTATTACTAGGGGTCATTCAGTGGTAGTTCAGCCATTCATGTGTCAATGGCTTATATACTCTAGGTGTTCTGTCTTGCCCTGTATGCCTGCCCTGCTTTCCTTCATTTTATGTCAACCCTCCACATGGCATAGTGCTGCACATGTTGCAACACATGCCGAGACCCATATTGCACTTTGTGAATATGCATATGTGGGGGCACACATGCTGTTACATACCCACACCCCTCCACCCATGCATAGTGCTGCCACAGTGGTAGTATGGTGGGATACGTTCACACACATCTGTGCTCCCCATGTACATGGCACATGGCCATGGCATGCATATTTGAGAGTCATATGCCCTTACACACAGAAGTTATGTGCCACACAGGAAATGCCTACTATTAGTGCAGAGACCCTAGTACTGTATGTATAAACAAATCAATACTTACAAAGATAGATTTTATAAAGTATCAAGGAGGGAAGCAATAACTACTAATTCAGACAACATGGAAACAATTAAGAAGCAAGTTTCTAACATGCATTATTCTAAACAAAGAAGTTCTTCAGGAAGAATTTAGTCATTATGAGTCAATATGCTCATTACAGCAATATAGGATCAATTAAATTATTCCCAGGGCCATCAAAAAGGATACAATCATGAAACAAAACAAGCATTTGTGAATGCCAAATGTTCACCGCTAGCATTGCTGTTGTACTGGGTCTTGCTTGTATACATGTTTTGCTATATATTTACCCAATATAGCCCAGATCAGATGTAATATGTCAGTTACAATGGGGTTCTGATTTTACACAGTTTTATACTGCATTTACTCAAGATGGTAGAGGGAAGATGCAATATCACTTTTTTAGTGTGGTCCTGTTTTTATAATTGTAATTTTTTCCAGGATAGATAATTTTAGATGCAGCATCTCCTTTTCAGTGGGATTGTGCTGTAGGGTCCTGTTTTTACACAGTTGTGAAATACATTTACCCAACATAATCCAGCTGAGAGGCAATATCTTATTTTAAATGGGGTCCTACTTTTAAAAAAATTGTGCTGTATTTACCCAGGATAGCACTACTCAGATGTTAACTTGGTTTCAGAGGGATCCTGCCTTTACTCAGTTTCCACTCTGCATTTACACAGAAGAGCGCAGCCAAGATGCAATATTTAATTTTCAAGAGGGCCCTGCATTTACCCATTGTTATAATGTACTGTATTTACCCATGATAACCCAACTGAAAGGCCAGTTACATTTTCAGTGGAGCCCAGCTTTTAGAGTGTATTTTCCCAGTACAGAGCAGCATAGATGCACAGTTCAGTGGGGGCTCTGCTATACTGGGGTCCTGCTTTAACACATTTTTATTAAATATTTATCCAGGACAGACAAGTTGAGATGCAATATCTCATTTTCAGTGGTGCCCTGCTTTTACATAAGTTTAGATTGTATTTATCCAGGACAGGCCAGCTGAAAGGTAATATCTAATTTTCTGTGTGCTCACACCTTTTTACCCCAAATTTCCAACAGTTTTTTTATGACCTGACATTATGATCAAGACAGGTGGAATTTTTAAATCCCATCAGAAAGGTGATTTTGCAGTGACTGCGAAAATGTGTTTCGAAGGGGATATGAACAATTATATCTGTTATATGGGGTAACACAAGAAATATGTTGAATATTAGAGGGCCAAAAATCTGCAAAAATAAAGTTATGAGTAAATGTTGGAACACTTCAACTTTTCTTCATAACTTAGTTGTTTTTTTTTCACATTTTGACCCTAAATCTTCAGCATAGTCTTTTTACGATCCCTCCTTCTGAACATGACAGGTGTGATTTATAAAATACTGGTTGAAACCTCATGTTGCGCCACGAGTGTGAAAACACATTTTGGCCAGGATTAAAAAAATTACACCTGTCACGTTCATGAGGTGGTGTGAAAATGGCTGTGTTGAAAATTTGGGATCCAAATATTGAAAATTACCAAAGTTACGAGTGAGCATTGAAAAATTTCAACATACAGTACCTTCGTAACATTGTTGTTTTCTATTATTTCAACCCCAAATTTTCAACATAGTCTTCTTATGACCCCACCTCATGAACCCAGTAGGTAAACAGTTTCAAATCCTGCCTAACAGATGATTTTTCAGCGTGACCACAAAATCACCATTTGGGCCAGATTTGAAGAATTTCACTGCCCTTGTTCATGAAGAAGGGTCCCAAAAAGGCCATGTTGAAAATTTAGGGGAAAAAATTAAAAAGAAATTAGAAAGTTATGAACACAAGTTCAAAACGCATTGAAATACTTTGAACCACATGCCTGATTTCCTCAGTTTCTGCTCTGCCATTGAAGAGTGAAGACATGTCTATAGTCCAGAGAAGACTGCAGTGCTAGACTCCTGGTAGGTAACATTTTGACCCAAAATTTTCAACACAATATTTTTATGACCCCTACTTCAGAACATGAGATGTGCCACTTATAAAATACTGGCCAACATGTAATTTCATTCCACAAGTGCAAACATACATTTTGGCCAAGATTTGAAAAAAGACACCTGTCATATTCATGAGATGGTGTGAAAAAAATGACTATGTTGAAAATATTGGGTCAAATTATTGAACATTACCAAAGTTATGAGCGAGCATTAAAAAATGTCAGTGTACCTTGATAACTTTATTGTTTTGCAGTATATTGACCCCAAATTTTCAACATAGTTTTCCTATGAACCCATGTCATGAAGGTAGGTGAAGATATTCATATCCTGCCTGAAAGGTGATTTTGTGGAGTGACTGTGAAATCACCTCTTGGACCAGATTTGAAGAATTTTGCCACCCTTGCTCATGAGGTGGCATCTCAAAAAGGCCATGTTGAAAATTTTGGGGAAAAATATTGAAGAATGACTGAGCTATGAGTACAAGTTCAAAATGCATTGGAATGCATTGAACAGCATACCTGATTTCCTCAGTTCCTGGTCTGGCATGAAGAGAGAAGACATGTCTCTGGTCCAGAATGGATTATGGCATTAGACCACCAAAAGATAAGTAAGGGGTGGGGGTGTGCTGAGTGAGGGGTTAGGTGGAGGACGGTAATGGCGATGGGGACAGCAGCAACATACATTGATAGGCGATTCTCTTTTTTACAGGGTGAATAAAATTGGAAAAAAAGACGAGGAATGTTTTTTTTTATTTCAAGTACTGAAACTGGGGATTGGGCACCCCAGTGTTGGTTTAACCGCTATGGGCATGGGAAGTAACAGGGAAGTGGGAGGGACACTTGGCAGTGGGTGGGATTACAGGAACTAAAAAATAAAAATAAAAAAAAAGACTACAGGGAATGATTTTCTTCATTTCAGGCACTGACACTGGGGCTTGAGCACCCTGGTCTTGGTACTATGTCCAGCATCAGTGGAGGAGGGCTCCCCTGGTGTCCCAGTGAAAATGGGTTGGGTGGGGTCTACTAAATGGCACTGGGTATTAGGCATTCCAGTGTTGGAAAAATAAGAAGGAAGAGGGATGAAATAGGAGGTGGGAGGGATACTTGGCAGAGGGTGGAATAGACTGTTTTTATGTTGGGGAGAAGACAACATCAGGATGATTAAGACATTGATCAGCTGTGCTTGCTGGCCAGCATTATGCAGATCAAAGGAAAGAGCCACCTGTGATTCAGGTGGCTCTTTTCTTTGAACTTCACATGAGTTTCTACCCAACATGCCCAGAAGCGTATCATGATCAGCATGGCTGATGATTGGTATGACACTGTCAAGCCCCTTGCACACTGCATTGCATTAGACTGACAGTAACACACCTCTCAGAATCCACTATTATAACAACATGTTCACTTTGTTCAAGTACGAACATAACAAGGGGGACCTACAGAGATAGCATAGGCAAAGAAAAGGTTTCTGTGATGTTGAACAGAGACTGCAGTTTTATATAATCAGGGATGCATTCAGCCTGTCAGTCAGCATCAGCATTACTAAGCTTACAGTATGATAAAAGGGAAGAGGTGCTTATAAATAGAACAGCAGTTTCTCTTGGGACTGCACCAATACATATTGTAAGACCACAAAACACTGAAACAAACAGACCAGATATACCCTTACTTCTGCCAGTGACTGAGATATTGCAGTACACGCACTTGATTGTGTATCTCCTAATAGCAAAGTGGAAAGCTCTGAGCCCCCCCCAACACACACATCTGGCATAAAAAGTGTGAGAATTTAAGGAAACACCCACTAGTATAGCACCCACATTCCCTGTTTTCCATCCCACTCTGATGTCCTGCAAGGCAGAAAAAGAACTGATAGGTTTGGGGACACTTTTCTTCATTAAATGTTGCATATTTACAGTCTATTTAGTCAGTCTTATGCCTTTCGGGTAATTCATTTTTGGGAGGGCTGAAGCCTGATGCTCAATGTAGAGGAATAGCTCCTCCCACATTCCAAATAAAATCCAGCCTCTTCCAGCAGCTCACACTTGACGTGTTTTGCAGCAAGTGCATGTTTTGAAGGGTATCTGTACTTATTCCAGCTGACCGATTGCCCGGCGACCAAAATCCCGAGACCAAAATGCTGAAAAAGCGAAATCCCGACTGATTAAAATCCCGAGACCAAAATGCCGTTTGGATCCTGAATGCCGAAATTGCTCAATCCTGTGAACGCGTGCACAGTGAATAAAATCGTAGTATACCTTTTTGCCACTCTCTCTGAAATTCAAAGCCCTGGACATGCACCTGTTGGTATTTCTAAGGATGTGGTTCCACCTCCTGACATACAGAATTTAATTTTGAATGTTGCATCTACTAACACTAGTATTGAGGAAATGCCACCCCCCCCCCCCCAACACCCCTTTCCTGAACAATATACTGAGCAAGGTCCTGATCAGTTTCTTTTGGTCACCAAAGGCTCCAAAGCTAAACTACCAGCAAAAGTGGAAAACAGATTTGATGTATTTCAGACTTGGAGTGATGTGATGGAGGACACAGACTCAGATGTTTCTGTGCAGTCCTCACAAAGTGACCCTTCTGTTGAAACATGACTGCTGAAAAACCTTTTGTCCTCCCAGACACAGAGGAAAAGGGTTACCCAATCAAGCAGGAAAAATTCTTTAAACTCTTAAACATAATCATGTTCCTGTCTTACAGCTAGCTAGCCTTAATGTGAGTAGTATAAAATCCTATGTCAAGAGAGTAACCACGTTTGCACTTTTGTATCAATTGGCATATGATATTTATTTCTTACAGGATCCCAGGCTACATTCTTTAACTGATGTTCACACTGTAAGAATAGGGTTGCTTAAGAAAGAGTCACACTTATCCATGGGTGAGGATCAGTGTAGTGGTTTAGAGTTTCCTCACAGTTACTACCTATATCCTATATAAAAAACATCGGGATTTACACTGACGGAAATATCGGCGTTTGGGCAATTCTTTTTTCGGGAATTAGAGGACAGGATTTCAAATGTCGGGAAAATAGTCGGCGGGATTTAGTACTTAAATCATTTTGAAGCACTCTAGGCTTCTTCATGGCTCATGCGTCTGAGCCTCCTTCAGTTTCCTGCATCTTTTCTGCTGTTTCTTCTCTCCCTGCACTGTTCTGTGTCTGTTCCCCATTTTGTTCAGTGTCTGTCACCCCCCGCCTTCCATTTCTTTCTTCATTTTGTTTGTTTGTGCCCCCTTCCTTGCTCCGTCTTTCTTTTCTGTGCCCTGTTTGTTTCTGCTGTGTCTGTTCCACACCCCTTCATTCCCGTTTTCTGTCATTCTTGTTCTTTGTGCATTTCACCCTTCCCTCTGTTCCCTCCCTGCTCCTCCCTTTTGTCCATGATCCCCCTCCCACCTCATCTTCTGTGCTTTATTTCTCTGTTTCTCCTCTGTCTTCTTTTTGGGAATTTTCTGACTCTTCTCAGAGACACCGGATGGGTCCATCTCTGCATTAGCGCTTCCGGATTAAGCATGTTCCTGTAGCACTCATTTAAAGCTATACACACCCAATTTATCCTCCTAGCACTTCTGTTTTGCTGTGCCTTCAGTTTTTTTTTATTTTGCCTCTTGTTCAGCAGTGTACATTTTTTCAACCTTATTGCTGTTCTCAATCCTCCTTTCCCTGCCCTTTGACCCCTTCCTTCTGCTAATTATTTCTGTTGTGCTTAGATTTTTCTAGTAAAGCAGCAGCCAGCTGCTCTTTCCTTGCTCAGCCCATATCAGCAGTCGAACAGTCTCTGCCCCTAACTCATACTTTGTGAGGTTTTTGAGTGAGGGTGAGCTTGCCCTGTCTACCAGGGATAGAAGTCTGTTTGATTCAGTTACTATCCTCTTCTAGTTCTGCCTTCTTCTTGGTTCTCAGGTCCTACATAATGAGATTCTGGTCCACCATCACCAGTCAGAAGTGGGAACCCTCAAACTCATCATCAAAGCATCTTCCATGCTTGGGCCATTCATTCATTTTGATACCTGGCCCTAGCTGCTTGGGGTTACCCCCTTTAGCTCTCAGTGCAATACACAGCATGTATTGGCATTATGGCATCCTTGACACCTACTGGTATTATGCCTCCAAACCCCAAAGAGGGTCTTGCAAGGTCTCCTTAGACTTCTCCACAAGCTCCCCCAGCCTGTTAGCAGGCTTCCAAATTGAATTCTCCATTATAGATTGGACTCTTCCCTACCTCATGGCTGAACTAAAGACAGGGCATCCAACATTTGGCTTCTGTCCACAAACAGGAGTTGTGTGATTTATTCCTAGTTTCACAGCCTCAACCTGTTCAGGTTCCTGGTCCAGACAGCCTATTCCTCATCCAGAATCTTCTCTGTTGTCTGAAATTCAGGACTTCATGGCTCAGTTTGCCTCATCAGTTTCCAACCTGCAGTCCCCTGACAGCAATTGAAGCTTGCTTCCTGGCTCAGCCTTCTCCAGCCTCTGAAACATTAGCTCCTTCTCCTATCTCATCCACCAGCCATGCTTTGGACATTCCTGCTCCTCTGATTTCTCTTCCAAGTGTAAATACTCCACCCACCTCAGAGCCATCACCACTCTAAAACTTCTCTAATTATCTCTCCTGCTCACCTTATTCCTGATCACCTCCACAAGGAAATTATAGATGGAAAGAATGTTAACCTGATTTCCCTTTTCATCTCTTCACACAAGGCTATAGACATTAGAATTGTATCCTGCAGCAACATTTCCATTATGTTGAAGTCTAAAGCTCATAGACTCCTGAAGAAATTGACTATGTCTGACTTTGTCCCAGCATTCAACCTTTACTGCACCATGATCTATTCTGCATTTCCTTCGAGATGTAAGGAAGTGGACTCCTATCTATTGTGCAGCACATCCTTTTATGCTTTTCACATGGATTCCACACCAGCTGGCATCTCAGTGCTACCTTCTGATACCTTCAACTGTCTTAATCATCAGTCTGCTGTGAGGAAACCTACAGTTGTTCATCAGCTGTTATGAAAGAAACTTCAAAAAAAGTCCTGCTGTGTGCTTTTCAGTACCCGCCATTTCCTATACATCAAATCAATCCCATTGTTATCACAACCAGAACATTTTCTAGCAGGAATCTTCTCCTTGTTGACCTGTCTGCACCTGGGTCTGGTATGAAATCCCGACTCTCAGAATCCCGACAAGCAAAATCCTGACTCTGAAATCCCATCACATTCTTAATGCTGACATACATTTTACCAGCACATGTAATTCCAACTTACCCTACGGGGACACGCTTTTGATTATGCCAGGAGTTCCCTGATTGATTATGCCAGGAGGACATCTGTTTCGGACGATACTCCCGATCTTTTTAAGGGTATCCAAAGGAAGGACAGGTTCTGTTTTTATATTAGTATAGTGCCTGTATTCTTTATTTTTATTACTTTAGTAATTTTGACCTTCTAGCAGACTCTGCTTTCATGTTTTCGAAGGCAATCCAAGTCTGTATGTTTTTTTCAAATCAAACCAAATTGTAATCCAGAACTGAACTGGCTTTCTTGCATAAATCTGGCATTTCCTTTTGTCTTGGACTTCCTACATTGCATGGGAATCCTGGTTCGAACTGGTCCTGGTATGCAACTGCCAGATCGAAAGCAAGTTCGATTCTGGATTACAGTTTGATTTGAAAAAAACATTCAGACTTGGATTGCCATCAGAAACATGTTGGGATTCAGAACATGAGAGGATTTCAGAGCTGGGCTTTTGCTTGCTGGGATTCTAAGAGTTGGGATTTCATATGGATCCCTGCACCTTGGTCCTCATCCAACTCTAGCATCAATTCATCATTTCCCTCTGACAAATATTCTCTATCCTTTGCTCATATCGATGGTGCTATAACAATCATTAAATGCTTTGGCCTTGGCTCCTGGATTTCAAAAGCTGATATCACAGCTGCATGTAAGCTGTAACCCATTCATCTGTCTTTCTGGCAGCTGTATGGATTGTTTTAGGAGGACCACTATTACTTTGCAGTAAGTCTCTAATTCAGCTGCAACAGCAGCCCAAAGCTTTTCAATATGTTTGCTCAAGTGCTTTGTTGGGTATTTTTTCTTTTTTTAGTCTTTGATAACCTGGTAAGGCCCACTAGGCACAAGTGCCTGTTTTCAGGGGTGACCTGGGAGCATTGGGCAGTTAAGTGACTTGCTCAGAGTCACACAGCATGCAAGTGGAGGTTGTGAGAATCAAACTCGGGTCTGATCTGCTGAATGTACCAAGCTCATTCACACCTTATTCCTCTAACCTGTAGGCTATACTGCCAGCCCAAATTTTACTTAATGTTTGTCACCGTCCACCAGTTATTTTATTCGTTAGATGACTTTCTCCTGATTGATCTGCCAGATTCTCTTCCCACAGCTAGTATTACTGCTCTTGTGCAGCTGTTACATAACCTATCAGTTTCTCTGTCCGAAGAGAAAACTCTGAATCCAGTGACATTCCTCGAATTCCTTGGTATAATATTGAATACAGATTGCATGGAAGCCTGATTACCTCCTGATAAACTGCGCAGGATCCAAGCTTTAGAGGAATCCTTTTTGAACCGATCCTCTTGCACAGAATGTGAAGTTCTTTTCCTCCTGGGATACCGCAACTTTGCAATCAGGATATTTCCCCAAAGTCAAGCCTTCATTTTCTACCTCTTGACACTGGCATCATTGGTTTTTGGATTGTATCGTCATACTCAACTCACGACTCCTGAGAAAATCAGCTCTAGCTATGTGGTCCCAATTTGTTGCTCACTGGAACAGCTGTTCAGTGTTCTACAAAGACCCTTCTCCTGACTTGCACCCAAAATATACACCGATGCATCTCAAACACATGTCTAAACTGCTGTCTTTGAGCAGCCCTGGATTGTTGCATTCTGGCCTCTGGACTTTACGACACTTTGTGATTTTGTCATCTACATCTCCTCTCTTTAAGATTTACCCAATTAAAGCAGTTACTTTCCTATGGGGTTATCACTGATTCCTTCAGACAGTATCCATCTTTTCTAATAGTCAACCCATAATGGGTATCATCAACAAAGGCAGGTCTTTGTCCTATTCCATTATGCTGTTCGTGTGGAGGCTGACTTGACTATCTCTTTATCACACTTTTACACTACAATATTTCATATACTGGGCTAAGCAAATGAAGCAGGTGATGTGTTATCTCGATTCTGAATTTAGACCTTTTGTCACCTCCATCTTTCAGCAGACTCAGTCCTGACTCCTCCTCCTTCATTCAGCAACCTCATAATGATTTTGAATTTTATCACCAGCAAGTCAATGCCCTTATGTGTGTGGCACCCTAGCTCCAGCCACCCCAGCTACTTATACTACAATGTTGAAAACGTATTCCTCATTCTATGCATTGCGTCCTACCAGGGTACATCTGCTGCTGTAGAATATGTACTAGCATTTCTAACTTTTGCCAACAAGCCTTGAAACTATCATATGGAACTATCAAGCAATACCTATCAGGTATCCAGTTCTCTTCCTCACAGTCCTTCATCCTTGCCTTCACCATTTTCCAACCTTTCAGTTAAACTTCTTCTCCTGGGTATCCAAAGAGCTTTAATCAGTAATACTCCTCGTAGTCTCCCTGTAGATGGCTCCATAATGATAAACATGTTGGATTTACTGGACTCAGATTCATCTGATTCTACCTCCAACATCATGGTTTCTTTCACCATTTGTCTAGCCTTCTATGGATTCCTGTGTTCTGGAAGAATTCACTGTCTCATCCTTCTCTGCCAACTTCCTTAAGATGGCCAATTTACAAAAAGGGCTGATCATTATATCCCATTGCTGCCTTCTACAAAGACCGACAGATTACTGTACATAAAGGAGTTTACATAACCCATTACCCGTCCTGTAATAACTGGTGTCTGGTAGCTCAACTAGACAAACTCATGCTCTTCCACCCATGCTCGGATCCATCACATCCTCTGTTGACCTCTGATAAGCAATCAACTATGACCACAAAATGGATTCTGGATCATGTTAGAACCCATCTTCAGTGGCTTGGACTTAATCCATATTTATTCTCAGGCCATTCATTCCAAATAAGAGCAGCTTCTTAAACATCAAGAAATAACATTCCTACATGCATCATTAAGAGGCTTGGAAGATGGATTGCATCAGTCTTGGGATCTTACCTTCCTAACCCAGAACCAGAACTCAGTCAAGTATTTAGGATCATCTCCTCTCAGCTTGAGCAGAGGTTGGACAGGTCAGTAGCCATGATTTCTCAGAGGTTTACTGAAGATGAGGTTTTTTTCTCTCCTGCATGTTACTGATCACACTCTCTGTGAGTTGGAGGAGGTAATCTTTTTGGGCCCTCTATTCCCTACACACTACCCAGCTTAGCTACCAAGGGTGGGACTAGAGAAAGGCCAATGTTTTACAGTACACATAAGCACTTCTCTATTCCCTAGTCACTGAATGGGAGGGCTGAAGCCTGAGTTTCAATGTGGGGGAATAGCTCCTCCCACATTCCAGATTAAATCCAGCATCTCCTACCAACTCACACTTAGTATGTTTTGAAGCAACCACCATCCTCTCATCCTCCAGCACTCTGCTTACCCTTGGTGCTGGGCCCTCTATTCCCTAAACACTGCCCAGCTAGTATTTACCAAGGATGGGAATAGAGAAAGGCCAATGTTTTACAGTATACACAAGCAGTACTCTGTTCACCAACCATTGAAACATAGGAACAGCCATTTTCCATTTTGCTTCCAGATCTGACTCAGACTTTTAATATCACTCCTGGAACTGAGTCGTCCCCTTCCAGTTCTACCACTGGGGACCCAGCCACCACATGGCAACCTGCAGTTGAGCTCACTCAGCTGCTGTGGCTAAATGGGCAGATGAGGCAGTCAGCCAGTCTTATGTTTATTGCCAATGCCAGGTATGGTTGTGTAGGAACAATAGATTATAATATCACTTTTATAATACAGCACTTGGATTTACCTCAGGCCTTACACAAAATATTTTCACAAATTCCTAAAAATAATTATAAAATTCAAATATGATATTATCCCTGTTCTCCAGATTTTGGATAATGGCAATAACACTTTTGCCACACTTAGGAATATGAAAAATATATATTTTACTAACACCTATACAATAATTCAAAATATTACTAACTAACATAAATATCAAGCATAATAAAAATAATGTAAAAACACTGTAAACATAAACAACGAAGGTTTCAGAAAACCAAACAAGCCACAAAAAAAATAAAACAAATGAAAAAAAATCAGCAGATAAACAATGCAAATGAATAAACAATATTTACCACAATAAATGGTACTTGCTATATACTATGATTCCAGCTTACTTAATATTTATCATTACCTTTTTTTATATAAGAACCTGGACTCATTACACTAGTGTCTCAGATTTTATTTCTGTATAGGACTTATTTCAAAACCTTATAGCATGCAAAATGTATTTTATTTTTATCTGAATTTTAGCTTAACTATACACCCACGGTTCTGTTGTTAAAAGTTCACTATGTTCAATCAATCAATCCATCAATCAAAATCTTTATTTATCCAGGTGGACATCATTGAGCATTGCTTATTTGCGAGATAGACCTAGGTGCAACATAGAGTACATAACAACACAAGGTAGTACAATTGAGTACAGATATATTTTGGTAACAGGTCAACAAGAAAGAATGGAACATACAGGCCTGTATCAATCTGAGTTAGAAGTGCAAAAAAGGAGCAAGTACATGTATTCAACCTGGGCACAGTAATGGAGGTGAGGGAAAATGAAGGAGAGGAGGAGAAGGAAGAAGAGTGAGAAGTAGTGTGGGCAGCAGGAAGACAGAGTAGAGAGGAGCAGGGGGGAGGATGAGATAAATAGGGTTGCAGGTGGAGAGAACAGATGGATAGGAGAAGGGTATAAACAAGGGGTACTTGAGGAGACCATTAGGAAGGTGAGTGAGTTGCAAGGGAGGGGGCCTAGAAATAGTCTCATCCAGAGGGTACAAGCAATTCCTACCCTGAAGATTGGAGACTTAGACTGAAGATAAGGGGGGAAGCAAGTCGAGGGGTGGGGAAGGAGATAATGGAATGTCTAGGGCTTAGGAAGGCAAGGACAGTAATAGGAGGTCTTGAGATTTTGAGTACTGTGCAGGGTGGGATGAGGTACTATGAAGGATATTGATGCAGATCTTGGGAGGGAGAAGCAATTGCATACTTCTTTGAAAGAGTGGGAATATAAAGACTTGAAGGCAGAGACGCAGACAGGGATGCACAATTTAAGAGTTTTTTAAATTTTGTTCCATACTGAGGGCAGCACGAAGTTTATGTTTGCTCTGCTGAAGTGAGATTTAGCCATATGCACCTTGAGTGAGATATATGAGTAACTTCATAGTACGTAGTTACCTACTGCGCCTAAAGGAAGACAGTTGGTAATATAATGTGGAAATTTGTTTGAAATAGCTCTGCAGGTCCAGAGTGTGGCATTTCTATCTCTCCTGGACTTAAGGGAAGTCCATCCTACAGCCACATACAGAGAGCAGTGGTGCGTGCTGAAGGGAAGTCCTGTTATAAACCTCAGAGCTCTGTGATAAAGTGTGTCCAATTTTGTCAAGCAAGAGGTAGGACACTAACTATATAGGAAGTCCACATAGTCTACCAATGATAGAAACATGGATTGGACCAGCCATGTCTTAACAACTCTGGTTAGGAATTGACCAATTCTAAAGAAAATTCCCAGCCTCTGCCTTAGTCTTTTTAGTAGATCCTCAGCAAGTTCAGTGAAGGAAAGTCTAGCCACACTCTCAGGCACTTGAATTTTGTGACATATTCCAACTTTTCTCCTAACAAGGTGGTAATCTGAGGGACTGAATCAATAGTTGCAGGATTAATTGAGAGGGTAAATGGAGAGAGGAGCATTGCTTTAATTTTTTTGGCATTAAGGAGGAGTTTTTTATGAATTAGTTGGCTCTGGAGTAGATTGAATTCAGATTGGAGGTCTTCACAGTCAGCTTCTGGCATTGGGCGGCTTAAGTAGAGAACAGTATCATCTGCAAACAGATGAATATTGGCCTTGTATATGCAATTGTCGATATTGTTAATATATATCGCAAGCAGTAAGGGACCTAATATAGATCCCTGGGGCACACCTCACTGGAGAGGTTTAAGAGGTGACAATTTGCCTTCGGCTTTGACTTGCTGAAAGCATCCTGTTAGATAGTCAGCGAACCAATGCAATGAAGGAGAGTCCATGCCTATAGTTTGCAGGGAGAGGAGGAGCAGGCTATGATCAACGGTGTCAAAGGCCTTACTTAAATCCAGAAATACAGCCCAGACATAATTCTTGATGTCTAACTCCCTCTGCCAATCATTGATTACTTTGGCAAGAGCCGTGATAATGCTATGGTTAGCCCTGAAGCCAGATTGCATTGGGTTTAGTAGATTCATGGTTTCAAGATAGGACTGCAGCTGAGCAGTCACTATTTTCTCCAGTAATTTAGACAATACAGGAAGGAGGGAGATCGGCCCATAGTTATTTAGATCACAGGGAGTTCCCTGATTTAAACTGGGGAATAACATGGGCAGTCTTCCATACAGGTGGCAGAATACCCTGAGATAGAGATAGATTAAATAGGTGGGTAATGGGCAGGGCCACTGGAAAATTGTGGCCATGATTATATTGTGAAAAGTGCGATTTTCGGACCCCCCTCCACAAAAAATCACGCTTCCAGCAAAAAACACACTTCCGATTTTTTAAAGCTTGCCCACACACCAGCAAAGTCCACAGCACCCACCCGCAAGTCCAAAATTACAATGTCTACCCACCTGCACTCCAAGCAAAGTCCATCTGTGTCCCTCTGCAGAGAACCCACTGCAGAATCTCTCCCAATGTGCCCTGATGTGTCTCCATAACCTGTAGACTTGGTTTTCTCGCATGTGACATGCTTAGTGACATCGCCGGGAAGAGCGTTACACCAGCTGGGGCTAATTGCACCAGTCAGACATTGGCGCTCTTTTTAAGTGCTTTGCTCCCCCTCAGGTCTGCCAAACCACGTAAAAGAATGCGGACAGGTGAGGGGGAGCTACCTGAGAGAAGCGAGAGGAGCAAGTGGAGTAAGCACACGAGAGGACCAGCCATGAGGAGTAGCCAGCCAGTTGAGGGACAGAACATGGACAGAACATGGAGCAAAAGCAGAAGACATGCAGCAGAGGGGAACAACACAGCAGAACGTGGAGCAGAAGCAGAGGGAGAGTTACTGACTGCTGACTGCTGGCTAGCCTCTAAATTACATAAAAAGAGCTGTATCCTTGGCTGCCAGTAGTGGGCAATCTCCCTGCCAATTTGCTTTCTGTGCTGCCAGCTGTCAGTAACCCTTATTTGTGGAGACTGCTACTGTTGCTGTGGACCTGAACTATACTACCAGGTATGTATATGATTTTCTATTTTCTGCAGGGAGGGTGGTAGAGCAGGGGTTCAGCTAGGTGGTAGCTGCTGTAAAACATTTGTGTGTCCCCCTCTGAGGCAGGGAGGGCCCTGATGGGAGGAGGTATTTCTTTAAAAAAATTGTGCCTCTCAGAGGGAGGATGGGAGACCAGGAGGGTCCAGCTGCTCTAATCATTTTGTGTCCCCCTCGGAGGATGGGAGGGAGGGAGCCTTGGAGGAGGCATTTCTTTAAAATTGTGTCCCTCTTGGAGGGAGGGTGGTGATGGTGAGGGTGACCAGGAGGGTCCAGCTAGGGGGCAGCTGCTAAATAATTTTGTGTCTTCCTCAGAGGGAGTCCAGACTGAAGGAGGGAAAAGAAATGCATAGTGTTTCAAATGTACAAATTGCTATGGTTCCTCAGAGATGGGAGTGGAGAGGTGGGCCTGGCAGATTGGCACACATGGCAAAAAAATTGTTCTGGCCTCTGGTGAGCGAGTAGGTTGGGGCGGGCAACCAGAGTGACACAGAACAATTTTTTTCCATCATGTATGGCAGTCACCTGGGTCCATCCCTCCCTCCCGTGGTGTGTCCTTGATCGCTGCTGTGATTCCTCAGAGATGGAGCAGAGGGGTGGACCTGGTGGACTGGCACACATGGCAAAAAAAATTGTTCTGGCCTCTGGTGAGCAAGTAGGGTGGAGTGGGCGACCAGAGTGGTACAGAACAATTTTTTCTGACCATGTATGGCAGTTGCCTGGGTCTGTCCCTCCCTCTCGTTGTGTGTCCTTGATCGCTGCTGTGGTTCCTCAGAGATGTAGTGGAGGGGTGGGCCTGTTGGACTGGTACACATGGCAAAAAAAATTGTTCTGGCCTCTGGCGAGTGAGTAGGGTGGGGAAGGCAACCACAGTGGCAGAGAACAGTTTTTTTCCATCATGTATGGCAGTCGCCTGGGTCCGTCCCTCCCTCCCGTGGTGTGTCCTTGATCATTGCTGTGGTTCCTCAGAGATGGAGTGGAGGGGTGGGGCTGGTGGACTGGCACACATGGCAAAAATAAATTGTTCTGGCCTCTGGTGAGTGAGCAGGGTGGGGCGGGCTACCAGAGTGGTACAGAATAATTTTTTCTGACCATGTATGGCAGTTGCCTGGGTCCGTCCCTCACTCAAGTGATGTGTCCTTGATCGCTGCTGTGGAGTCATTTGTTCCATTGATACTAGCAAGTTTATGGGCAAGCTCAGTGCCATGACAAGCAACTCCATTAGCTGAGGTTTTGAAACCAATCTGCCCAGCTTAGAACATTGTGGGACGCAAACTAGTGGTGTGATATTGGAGGATCAAGCATCCCAAGGAAAGCTCTCCTCCCTCTATGCACTGATGTTCTAGTTCAAGTCTTAATTTTTTTTTGGTTTAAGTTTGGTTTAGTTAAATTACACCATGTCTACACCGCCACCAAAGTGCTTCCGTCTTTCTCACGAAGAGGCCAAGGACCGTCATGTCTCTTATCTTGTGCGTGCCCAAGATCGGGTTGCATTATATCCGGAGGATCTTTATGAGGATGGAGGATTGCTGTTTTGTTGTACTTGTACCCACACACTCGACTTCGTGCGGAAGCATACAGTTGACATGCACATGAAGTCACAGAAACATCTAGAAAGAAAAGAAGCTGCAAAGAAAAACATGCAAAGTAAGTACTAGTCGCACAGATGTTTGCAGTTATTTTATTGTTTACATAGTCGGTTTGTTTTTCCACTTGGGTGACTGATATCTGCTCTGTCCCTGCCTCCCAAGTCAATCTCATCTCTCTCTGGCACCGTGGAACCCAATTTCTGCCCCCCATGCACATGTGCCTTGTTCCTGCATCCCCCTTCCTTTTTTTTTTTTGGCAAATCACTTTATTTTATTAACATTTTCATACAATAAACAACCAAATAACAACTACTAAAAACCAACTAAGACAGAAATAAAAGGGGATAAAAAGAAGCCCCCCACCCCCGCTCTCTAAACACAAAAACCCAGTCCCCCCCACCACCCCTTATCCCATCAGCTGCCCGCATCTTAAACAAGATTATTAGAGAAAATGGAAGGAGTCATTGACTGTGATCCTTGACTAAGAATGGAAAATCCACCTCTAGGGGAAGGGGTGTACTGACATACATACAGTTTGGCATGAAGCAGGTAGGCTGAGAAAGATAACAGAAGAGGGAATGAGCACATACTGATAGATAAGCCCATACAGACCAAAAGTTAGGATTATAATAGATGATTTAAAAAGCCCAGACATTACTTATTGATCTATATCTCATAATACCGAGCTAATAACCATACTTTAATTTCAGTTTATCAGTCAAGTTACCCCAACACTTTGTGAACTTGGCTAAAGCATTGTAGTAAGTTAATACTGATTTCTCCGCATTTAGAGCATTCAAAAACTCTTCCCACCACTCTTTACAAGAAGGAGTCCAATTGCCTTGCCAATGGCGTAAAATTAATATTTTTGTCACCGACGCCACCAAGGCAATTTGGCATTTTTGGGATCTTAATAAAGTGTGGGGGTATTTCCCAAGTACACAGATTTCCATGCTGAAAAAGGGGGATAAATCACAATACGGTAGTATCCAACCTTTAACATCTTGCCAGAATTTGGCTATCTTAGGGCACACCCAAAACTTATGCAAGGTAGTAGCCAACTGATCACCACAGTCAGAACAATTTGGGGAATCATGTTTCTTTAGTCTGTATAGCTTAGCCGGCGAAAAATATAAATTATGAAGTAACTTAAATTGGATTTCCCGCAGTCTATCTTGCTTGACGCAAGAATGTAAATCTCTCCATATTCCCTCCCAAGTTTCCTCAGACCATCCCAAACCCAAATTGGTTTCCCAATATGGGGAATAGGAGATCTTTTGGGGCCCAAGTCTGAAATAATGTACTTATATATTCTGGAAACTGACTTGTCCAACCCTGCCTTCCCATTCAAGATCCTAATTAAATGACCAGCTGCCTCTGAAACAGTCCCTTTGTGCACAAAGGAACCTATGCTTTTATAAATCTGAAAAAAACGCAAAAGGTCAAATGGTTGAACCTTGAGCTTGTCCACCAATTCAGGTAGAGGGGAAAAAAGGGTGCCCGAAAAGAATAACGAAATACGAGGTTCCCCAGGGTAATTCTGTATAAACCTAGTTATAGGTCTATTTCCCACTAATAAGTTGGGATTCCTTAAAATAGGTTGGGACAGGTCATACACATGAGAAATATGCAGATTTGAAAACAGCTGATGCATTGCCCTCACATTCCATCCCAGGGGGGTATTCCTTAAATGCCTAGGTATTTTGGACCACGGCAGATATAAACAGGATTCTAAATCTATGTTCTCCAGTTCTGCGACCTTACGATCCAAGACCAATCCATACGATAAAAAATCATTTTGTCTTGACCAAAGCGCAAAATTAGCTGCATGTATGGCTAGATAATATGAATAAAAGTCTGGGATCTGTAGGCCACCCACTCTGTAGGGCAACGTCAACTTAGCGTAAGATCTGCGAGGGGGTTTGCCTCTCCATAAGAAGTCAGAACAGGATTTGTGGAGTTGGTCAAAAAAGGCTTTGGGCAAATATATATTAAGATTTCTCAAAGGATAAAGGATTTTTGGCAAAACCATCATCTTAATTGTATTAACTCTGCCCGAGAGAGTCAAGGGGAGATTTTTCCACCTCTGCAAGTCTTCCCCAATCTCTCCTATTAAAGGTTTGAAGTTTAATCTGGGTAATTTCTCCAAATCCTTAGATATCTGAATGCCCAAATAGGATAGAGAATCTGACTGCCATTGCAAACCTAGTGTAATACACCATGCCTTATGCAAGTGTGGCGATAATGAATAAACTAATGTTTTACTTCTATTGAGCTTGTAACCAGCAAAATCGCTGAATTTCAAAATTATCGACAGTAATCGAGGGAGTGAAGTGGTGCTATTCCTAATGTGTAGCAGCAAATCGTCCACAAAGGCGGAAGTTTTAAATTCCCTGTTACCTAGGCATATACCCTGAACTAAGGGATCACTTTGAATGGCCCTTATCAGGGGTTCCAAATATAGGTTAAATAAATATGGTGACAAGGGGCAACCCTGGCGAGTACCTCTCGAAAGAGGGAACGCACTTGAAATTAAATTATTACACTGAACCCTTGCTGACGGTTCTTATACAATATACGAACATAATGAATAAATTCTTTAGGGAAACCAAATTTAGTCAATGTTGTAAACATGAAGCTCCACTGACTCTGTCAAATGCCTTTCTGCATCTAATGACACAAGAGAGGCTTCAACATCGGGTCCTCCGCTGAGATCAAGTAAAACAATTTTCTAAAATGACCTGCAGAGGATTGGCCCATGCAAAAACCAGCTTGTTCCGGCTCAGCAACACATTCCATATAGCTTTTACGATTGGCCAAAATCTTCGCATATATCTTAATGTCCACGTTTAACAAAGAAATAGGCCTGTAGTTATTTGCTGAGTCTGGAGTTTTACCTGGCTTAGGTAGCAAAATGATCCTTGCCTCAAACAGAGAACTCTGTCTCACTCCATAACCATGCCAGTAAGTATAGAGCTGATAAAGGAGGGGGATCAACTCACTCTTAAACGATTTATAGAATAGGGGCATAAGCATCCCCTTCCTTGCTGCTAGAGTTCAAAACTACCACCTGGCCTCTAAGAGCAAGACAGCAGATTCCCACCCCCACTCAGGAGAGGAGAGCAGCCAGTTGGACACTCGATCCTCTCCCCTCCCCATCGACCTGATGTTGTTCTCAAACAGGTTGCCAGTGTGGCAGGAGGTAAAGCTCACAGCTCCTCAGCCCTCCATGACACTGGGCTAGCCTACAGTTTGTTTTTTCCCTGTAAAATATTAAATCTTGTTTGCTTTTGTTTTGTTTTCCAGGCACTGTTTATTTTCCCTGGTAAAATACTATATCTGGCTTTTTATTTTTTTAGGTACACCTCTACGACAGCAGTCACTGACTTCGTGTTTCAGTTGAGCAACGGAATCTTCCATTGAATGGAAGGAATTTGTTCTGGACTTCGTCCGCTGTTTGACCCGTGCAGACATACCACTGGAGAAGGCTTCTGGCTTTCAAGAGTTCTTAAAGAAGCACACAAAACAAGGTGGTAGTCTTCCTGGACCAGCACAGCTTCGGAGCACGTACCTCCAAGAACTTTGGCCTGATCATGAACAGTCCCTGAAAAGAGGCGGTGGAGGATCAAGATGTCTTCATTTTTCTGGATGAGACAACAGATGCCTGTGGGCGTAGCGTGTTGGCTATTTTGGCCCAACCATTGCTTAATGTTGGGAAGCAGCCACTCCTAATTGGTGTTGAGTTTTTGCATCATGTGAACAACACCACAGTATCCCAAGCTCTACTAAAAGTGTTAAACACCAATGGGGTGAACTTCAATAAAGTCTTTGCCATTGTCACGGACAGTGCAAGTTATATGCACAAGGCTTTTGAAACTGTGGTATCCTGTGTCCTACCAAATGCAGTGCATGTCACTTGCATTGCCCACCTCCTCAATTTGATCTTGGAAGTCTGGGCAGACCCACTGAATGATTTAAACACTGCTGTTTCCCTTGTTAAAAAAATATTTTGCCAGAGCCCAATGCGTAGGCATCAGTACTTTTCCCTCATGGAATCCAAGCAGAGCATTATACCCAAGATGCCAGTATATGCAGTGGTAAGTTGGTGGTGCTCCTGGGTTAATGCTGTTGAGTTTTTGGCAGAGTATTTGCCCATGTTAACAGAATTTGTTGAAACGCTACAATCTGATGCAACAACCTTGAAGTGCCTGAAGTTCTTATTGAAAGGCAAAGCAGCAGAGCTGGTAACACAAGCCACTTTTGTTGTGGAACACTCTTCTGAACTTGTCAACCTTATTCTACAATTGCAGTCAAGCAGCCAGCCACAGGGACACTCCATATTTGGAAGGGTGCAAAATGTGCATACGTTTTTGGACTTCTGTGCCACCGCAGGGGAAACTGAATACAGACCAAATACAGTAGAAATGTTGTCCTGCTGTCAGTTACATGAAAATCAAAACTGTGTGAACCTTTTTCAGAAGGTTATGTTGGACAGCAGTGAGAAACTGGAAAAAATTTTAAAATCTCATCCCTCAGTCGGCACATTCAAAGCTGCCCATATCTTTGACCCAAAGCAGCTGCCAACACTGGACAAGGAAAAAGTAAAACACACCCAGGAGCTACCATCTCTGGCTGGTGTTTCAAACTTTGAATGGCATGGGTACAGAACTTTTGCCCAGTCAGTACCCAGTGACTATTTTAATATTGCTGAGTGGTGGGAAGCACAAAGGGATACACTTCCACATCTTGCTGCTGTGGCAAAAAGGTATATCTGGCTTCTCATAAGCACAGCAGACATCTAACAGACTTTTTCGCTGTACGCAGACCTTTTAAAAGACACTAGACTATTTCTTATGTTGAAGTACAATAAGAAATTTTAAAGATCTTTGTTGGATAACCATTGCTGATCATTCTATGATGTAAAAATCATTTCTTGATGATCTGGGGTGGTGGTGGTGGTGGTACTATACTTTTACTGTAGAATACTAATAATGTTTATTGTTTGAATTATTAGAGGTGGTGGTGGTGGTGGTACTGCTTTGACAATGATGCTATTATTATAATGTATATTGTTTTTTGATCAGTCGTGGGTGTTTTAATAAAAACTTGTACCTTTTGTGTGTGTCTGTGTCTTTTTTGTTTTTTTACAAAAACCTATACCTTCTTGATGGCTAACTTTGCTATGCATCACAAAGCAACTGGAATTGAAAACCCCATACTTGTATCTCACAAAGGAAAATGTGTGCCCAGCAACCCGCAAAATCACCACAAAATACATGCAAAGTCCTGCAAAATCCCAGCAAAATTTGGGAGAAAAAAGTCCTGCAAAATCTGCTAAAAAATTCCACAATTTCCCAGTGGCCCTGGTAATAGGCACAGCAAGTACATGGTGTGCAATCTTTATAAAGTAAGGGTCTAAGGAGTCCACACCAGCAGTTTTTCTGGTGTCCATCTGCAAAAGGAGATCCTCCACCTCTTTTAGTGAAGCAGGTTGGAATGAAAATGCCGAGTCTGTGGCAGGGGGATCAGGGTAAGGGGTATCAACCTGGGTGCATAGGGAGCATGCTGAGTAAATATAAAATGCTAGGCCTGCAGTGGCAAAATGATTATTGAACGAATCTAAGATCTGTGACCTGTCAGTGATGGTTAAATTCCCAGAGTTGATCTTAGTCGGAAGGGGGTTGCCAGAGGCATGGCCGGACAAATCCTTGATAGTTTTTTAGAATTTAGCTGAGCTCTTGGCAGCAGAGTCAAGTTCCAGGTGAAAGAAAGCAGCCTTTGTTTCTCTGTCCATTTTCATGCTGACATTTCGTAATCTCCTAAACTGATTCCAGTCCATAGGGGTATTGAATCTACAAGCTTTTTTCCAAAGTTTATCCCTTTCAAGCAACATAGTCTTGAGTTCAGGGGAGAACCATCTACAGTCTTTATTCCTTATGTAGATTTTAACCAGTGGAGCGTATTTGTTGAGAGCCCCTGTCAAGATATCATGGAAGATGTCATACGCGGAGGTGACCATTTTTGCCAGGTAGAAATCTAGCCAACACAAGGAATATTTAAGCTCATCGAGGTAAGCAAAAAAGTGAAAGATACACCTTGATCTCTTCACAGTGAACTACGAGGTGGAAGGGGGTTTGCTGGCAGCTCTTACTCCAGCAATGAAGCAGTGGTCGCTGACATCAGAAAAAAAGGTGCCGGCATGGGTAAAGAGATAAGGTTTACTCACCATGATTACATCCAGTAAGGTTGCCACCCCAAATAGCGAAACTGGAATATTAAGATATTATTAATTAAATTTAAAATTCTGGTTATCTATAGGCCCAGTCTTCTTTTCCTTTTAGCTTTCAAAATCTTGGTGAGAACTTCTGAATTTGGATGATAAAAGCCCTTTAGTGGCTTGACTTGGCTGTAGTCCTCTGTCTTTCCCCCCTCAGACCTGGGACTATAGAATCTTCTGACATCAATAAAGCAGTGCAGGCTGGATCCTTCTTGATTGACATGATAAATTATCAAAAAGTTACTTATTAGGATTCTGATGGGAAAAATCAGACAACCAGATTTTAACAGTTCAGCAGCACAACAGTTTATAGGAAAGGATTTCCCTGTGAACAGCAAAGTTGCTTAGATAACTGGATTCTATTACTTCTTCATGTTTCAGTTCCTTCCTGCTTTCAAACCTGCAACTCCGGACTCACTGTTATTCAACCGCTCTGAAGGCTTGCCTTGGCTGGTAAATTTTAAAGTCACTCTCTTATCCAGACTTTTAGCAGAAATTTCAAAACATTACTTCAGTCAATACTCAGTATGTAAAACATTGCTTTATCCAATATTGGAAAAAGTCCTTCCTGTAAGAGGTAGTTTCAACAGCTGGATTTTGTTGCAATGTTGTACAGACTTTCAAACTTGTCCTTAGCACCCACTGGTGGATACAATGATGCAACCCAAATGCTGGTCCCAAGCAGGCATGGCTTTCAGCTTTTTGCCTAGTTAATGTTCTAAAACCACCAACATTACTAAGACAGCCAACATAGGTCCTCACACACAGAAGGATCAGACAGTTCTGGGCTGGACCAGCAGAAATTGCCTATATGTTTCTAGGTTGGATGACATCATCACAAAACTCTGATTGGTTCTTGCAGATGACGTATAGCTGACATTTATTACCAGACTAAGGACATCCCACTGGCTGCAGACTTACTTTTATCAATGACATTAATTTTCTTTTATAACTTCTTAATGCAAAATGATATAACTTTTATACCAACATTGTTGAATTTGTTTTCATTAAATGGAAACTTTTGATATGTGTTTCATATTTCTAGCATTAATATTTCTAAGGCTAATAAGGGTTCTAACTTTATATTTTTAACAACATTTCTCAAAACAAAGTGATAGTGTTATTTAAAATATTCTTGACCTCAGAATAACATAAGATTTGTTCATAGGTTCTTTTCAGAATATCTCTAAAGCATACGATTTCTGTAAAAGCACATGGTCATCTTTTTTTGTGCCTAATGAAGTGTGACATCATGCAGCTTGGGTTCATCGAGAAATTATTTAACACTAAATGACTAGATTCTGCCCTCAAGTAGTCAATCAACAATCACATTATTAGGAATGTCATAAGGTCAGCTTGCTTCTGACACCAAACTTGTGTGTTTATTTTTGACAGTTCTGGTACTACAAAATTTTATAAAGAGCAATCATTACAAAGCTCTTGCAGATCTGATATTCAGCCTTCCAAGAGATCTCTGTAGCATTTATTGAGTGTCTGAATTTGGTCTTACTGGGACCTTATAAAATGATTGCAGTTGCTAAAAGTTTCTCCTTTCCATTGCAGTGAATGGTACTTCTTAAAAGTGTTATATGTCTGTGCCAGTTTCAACTCAACATGAAGTTCAGATGTGTTATATCATTGGTCAAATTCCACAGTAACATCTCTTTCTTATCTCTTGGTTGCTAGGGCATTATAACCTTTGACTCTTCAAGAATTCAGGACTTCTGGTTCTGGACTAACACTGCAGAAAGGTTTTTCCTAATATCACTTGTTTTAAAGTGAAACCTAATCAAAGCACCATGCCCTTTCCAGTGCTCACTTAAGCAACATTTTGTTCTTGAAGTCCATGTAAACAAGGATGATAACCAGATAATTTTTAATATTACCTCCCTTAACCTTAATCATTTAATTAAGCCCTTATAAGAAATATAAAATAGTGATTAATACTTAAAAAGAATATAACAATAAAATATTTTTAATCAACTTAGATTTGTTCTTACATTTCCTCCCTTTTAAAATAAACATGCACCCTAAAATGCATTTTGTAATTCAAAACTATAATCTTACTATATGGGTATATAAATTAAGCATTACAGAGAAAAGGAACCATAGAACACAAAGTTGCATCATCATGTGGTAACTTATGACATCATCAACTCATGGCATCATCACACATGACATCATTGGAGATGTGCATTTTGGCATATAAATACAGAGGTTTGTGTATGAGTAAGCATACACAACAAGGCAGTTGTGATCGAGAGGTTTCCGTGGTAACCAGAGACCTTGAGAGCGTAGCTCGAGAGGTCCATTACCATGGAAACCTCGAGATCTTACAACTGCCTTGTTTGTGTGTGCTTGCTCATACACATTATTTTATAGTGTATGGACAAGCATAATCAGTGCTCCGTGATCTCCCAAACAAGTCTACCTCTTAAAATAAGGCTTACTTCAGGATGTGTAGCAGCGAGCCGACTTCCGCATTGCCGTGGTCCACTCAATTGCACATGCGCGAATGCATTTGATCTTGTTGTGCTGCACTGGTGATGTACTTGGTGCAGCACAACAAGATAGTGATGCACTGAGGCAAGCACAACAATGCTGTTGGGAGCATGGATTTCCATGCTCAACAGCATTCTACCATACACTGATGTACAGTATTACATGAACAAACATGATTACAACTATATACACCTTTAAATGATGTAATAATCTTTCACAATGTTTTTTTTTTTCATTCAACTTTTATTGGAGTTTACATACCAAAGAACGAACCACAACAGGCGGTACCAGTTAAATGCAACAATAAGCAGGATATACAGTGGTCCATTCTCCCCATACCCACCTCCCCCCCCCACGGACCCAGCACAGCAATATATCAACAAGGGTGCAAGAAGGAAAAGGGAAAAGGTGAAAACCAAAAAAAAAGGGCACGTATCGCAGCTTTACAAGGCATATAAGGTTTGAAAGGGGCCCCAGGTCTTGTTAAACTTGCCCATTTTATTAGCAAGGCTTGAGATTGTCCTCTCTGTTCTAAGGTTAGCCAAAAGCTCTTGTAACCATTCCACATAACTTAAACTCTCAGAATCTTTCCAGTGCTTAAGAACTACTTTTTTAACAGATGAGGAAATAAGCACCATATAATACCTTCTGCAGACCACATTGACGGGTGAGAAGTCTCCCAAAACACATATTTCAGGCGTAAAACAATCTGAAATCCTTAAAAGTGGATTTACTCTCTGCTTAATCACAGACCAAATGATGCCACTCTAGGGCACTCCCAGAAAATATGGAGGAGATCACCCGTTTGCTTCCTACAGCTTGTACAGAGTGGGGAGGGCAGGAGACCCAATTTGGCAAGTTTCTGAGGGGAGTAATAAATATTATGTAAAATTTTGAATTGCATCAGCCTGAGTCGGTCTTGTAGGAGGTATTTATGGCAATCCCGCCAAATACGGGACCAGTCAAATTCCGTCCCAGGTAACAAGGCTTGCCAGTAATGAACTGGCGCGCTGTTATCAGGGTATGCCCAGTCAAAGAACAAAGTATATAGTTTGGACACAGCGTGAGGAAGGCCTACCACATGGGTCACAGTGGGCAGGAAGCAGGAGAGAGTTTTGGGGGGTGGAGTAACCCCAAACACATGCAACAGAAGGTGTTGTAGCTGGTAGACCTTGAATATGTGTTTACCGGGAATATTACATTTATGCATAATATCCTCTGAGGAAGCCCACTGCCCTTGAGCTAGGATAAAACCCTCTAACTGACACTGATCTAACTGAGGTAGCCAAGAAAGTGGCAAAGGCTTATTATTTATTTGTATATTGGGGTTACCGTTGATGGGCTGAGAGATGTCTCTGGCATTATCATATTTGAGAAATGCACATAATTGCGTATGGATTTTAATCGAACATGCAATGAGAGAGTTCCTAATTACCTCCGGAAGAGAACGTAACTTAGCATGCAGCATCCCCTTGGGCAAATAACCACATTTTTTTATAAGGGCTGATTCAACCTTCAGCCATAGTGGGGTGTATTCAGAAGGAGCTGGTAGGTCTAATAGTAGCCATCTAAGATATTTAGCAGCCTGGCTGGCCCAGTAATATAGCCTCAAATGTGACAACCTTAAACCTCCTCTTTCCTTAGGGGCAGCTAGTTTATGATATGCTAACCTAGCTTTTTTGTGTCCCCAAATAAAATTAGAAAGTATGCTATGTACTCTTTTGAACCAGGACATCGGGAGTACAATGTTTAACATATTGATAGGATACAAAAGGTAGGGAAAAACATTCATTTTCACCAGATTTATCCTGCCCCAAAGAGAAAGAGGGAGAAGGGACCATCTTTGGAGATCTTGCTCGATCTTCTGTACCAGAGAATCTAAGTTTAATTGCTTCAGGTGGGACATGCTACGTGACAAAGTGATACCTAGATATTTAATAGAGTCGGCTTTCCATGCCAGACCTAGAGTGGTGATTTCATGTTTATAAACTTTATGGTTAAGAGGGAAAACCTGGGTTTTACCTAAGTTAAGTTTATAATTTGAGACTTGACTAAATTCTCCTATGATCTTGAGAATCGAGGGGATAGATGTAGCTGGGTTGGAGAAGTGGAGGAGAAGGTCATCTGCATATGCCCCAACTTTGACCTCATAATCGTTTAGGAGAATACTGAAGATATTATTAGCCTTAATCAGTTTACAGATGAGAGGCTCTAGGTAGATATTAAAGACAGGGGGGATAGTGGGCATCCCTGCCTAGTTCCAACAGATAACTTAATCAGGGTGGAGACCAAACCATTGCAAGATATCCTGGCAGTAGGTAATAAATACAATGAGTGGGCCCAGCCCCGAAATTCTTCGGGAAAACCAAAGGCCTCCATTGTTGCAAATAAATACCTCCAGTAAACTCTATCGAAAGCTTTCTCTGCATCAAGGGATACCAAAGCCATTAGGAGAGAGGCATCCCTGGAGGCAGAGAAGACATGAGCGAGGGTTCTGAGGTGATAGGCTGAAGATCTGCCTTTCATAAATCCAACCTGTTCTTCCCCTATAATAGAAGGAAGGACTTGATTCAGGCATTCAGTAAGCAACTTAGCGAGAATCTTAATATCTTGGTTGAGAAGAGAAATCAGTCTATAGCTAGATACCTGGTCATGTGGCTTGTCAGGTTTAGGCAATAAAATAATCAACGCTTCAAAAAGAGAAGCGTCAGTTGCTTGACCTGAGAGAAGAAAACGGTAAAGAGGAAGCAAAATGGGAACTAATTGTTTCGAAAACACCTTATAAAAATTGCAGGAAAACCCATCCGGGCCAGGGGTTTTGTCTGACGGAAGGGATTGTATTACCCTTTCTATTTCAGCTTCGGTTATGGGGGAGATTAGTGTGATTTGCTGAGACTCAACAAGAGTAGGAAGTTGTAGGTCTTCCAAAGACCCTTGTAGGTGTGCTTCTGGGGGAAGGGTAGTCATGGGACCATATAATTCCTGAAAGTATGTAGCAAATTCCTTTAAAATCTCTGGAGGGGAGGTTTTAAGTGAATTATCCTCTAGAGAACGGACAGCGGCAATGAACCTGCTGGATTCCAATTGCTTCACTCGCATAGCCAACATCTGCCCTGCTTTCTCGCCTTGATCTATATAGATTGCGTTTGTTTTTGAGATTGCAAATTCAGCTTGCTCTCTTAGTAGGCCCAGATAGGCATCTTGAAGTTTAACTAGCTCTTGTCTAGTGGTCTCAGGGGAGGCCGGGGAGAGACTTGCCTCTAAGTTACTGATCTGGGACAATAACTGAACAGCCTTATTTTCTCTCCCCTTTTTCCTTTTGGATGTAATACCAATCATAATCCCTCTCACATACACTTTGAGGGCCCCCCACTCCATATCAGGTCGACCCGTGGAATTATTATTTATAGCTACAAACTGTTGAATTTGAGAGGTTATATAGGTAACCTTGTCCGGTTCCTTCAGGATTTGGCTGTTAAGCTTCCATCTGCTGCCCTTCCGGGGCAGAGCTGTTAACGAGAGCTGGCATGTGACGGCTGAATGGTCTGAAAGTGGGGCCGAAACAATACTGGGATCCAGAACCTCAGGTAAAAGGTTGTGAGTTACCAAAATATAGTCAATCCGGGAGGAGGTTCCATGAACTTGAAAAACAAAAGTATAATCTCTTTGACTCGGGTGAAGCACCCGCCACACATCACATAATCCAGCAGAGTCCAATAAATCTCTGAGAGTCCTCTGCGCAGGCGAAAGGCCAGATTGAGATCGACCCGATCTGTCTACCCCTTGATCAAATACCAAATTAAAGTCACCCCCTATTATAATTAACAGTGTCAGTGGCTCAGTAGGTAGCACACTCGCCTCTGAGGCAGGGAGATCAGAGGGCTGTGGGTTCAGTTCCCACATCTGGCACTTGGGTTAATATCCCAGTACTGACACTGTAGTGCAGCATGAGAGGGGTGCTGCACTTCTGAGGTGCCGTCTTTCAGATGAGACATTAAACCGAGGTCCCATCTGCCTGGATTGGTGGTAGTTCAGGTGGATGTTAAAGATCCCATGGCACTTATCGAAAAGAGTAGGGGAATTCTTTATTGCAGAGAAATAACATCATAGAAAGTCACAAAAAATTAAAAAAAATAAAATCAGCAATATAAATAACAAAGGAAATGAACATCCAAAACCAATCAAAAAACAAGAAAAATTAATCAAAATAACTTATCTACATTATTCCAAAATATAGCAAATGTCCTCCTATCCATCTTTAAAAAAATCAGAAGTTTTAACTTTTTGTATTGCTTTTTCAATTTGTGAAATAATAACAGTTTAATAAAACAGCATGTTGCAAATAATAGTGACACCGAGCTTGCCAAAGATGATATTTTATGCAGGCAAAGATCACATTCAGAGTACTAGGGTGATATCTCCTTAAAAACCCTGAGTAGTCCCCCTAAAATTAAGGATTCATAATTAATAGGACCCCACTTCCATTTACTCTGTAAATCAAGCCAAAAAAGTACAATATATGGACAATTAATATAAAAATGTTCTAGGGTTTCTAATAACTCATCACACCCTGGTCTTAAACACTCCCTTTCCTCCACTGCCTTATGTTTCCAATTGCCACGGACCCTAATCTCCCATAACAACAAAGCCAAGAAACATCCCACATATGCACAGGAACTCTAGGGTCTCTTAAAAGTTTCAATGCAAACTGCAGTCTAGATGGACAGCATTTTGGAAAATCTACCTGAACCAAGAAATTCATTTCCATGATCCTACGATAAATCTGTTTTCTGTTCAGTAAAAAGGCCTCTGCTTTTTGTAATTGCCATGCTTTTACTTTTCTGAAACCAGAGACTGCAAAATCAGGAAGGTTCAAGCCTTTGACCTTAATTCCTTGATCCCCCCAATATTGAAAAAAAGAGCTAAACAGCTCATCCATCCAATCCATCCATAAATCCTCAGTAGTATTTGAATCATTATGCAAGATAGAACTAAAAAAGAAAGATAGAAAAAAAACACCGGATTTATCATACCAAGCCCCCCAGCCAGAATTGGCAGATAAGTAAAATCTCTTTTGATGGGATTTAACCTGCTACCCATAACATTTGAAAAACAACTTAATAATCGAGTTTCAAATTTTAAAGGTAAGGGAAAACATAACTAATATACAAAAATGGGAAGAAGAAACTTTTAATAATAGAAACCCGTTTTAATTTTGAGAGAGTCCAGGATTTCCACATCTGTACCTTTCTTTCCCCCAACACTAATTTCTCTTCCCAATTCAAAGAAGCCACATCACAAGATCCAAAATAAATTCCTAAAATCTTAATATAAGAATGTATTATATTAACAGAACCAATCATTTGTACCACATCCCCTAAACCTATTTGTAAACCAAAACATTTATCATAATTTAAATATACTCCCGAAAATCTGGAAAAATCCTCAAACTGTTGTAATGCCCTAATTCCTGAGACTGAATCTTGCACTATAAGACAAATATCATCTGCATAAGCAGAGATTTTTTGAGGGGAAATATCCATACCTGGAGAAACACCAAAATCAAATCATTACTTATTATCCCTCGGATCAAAGGATCTAATATAAAAGTAAAAAGCAAAGGGCTTAGCGGGCATCCCTGACGAACCCCTCATTTTAAATCAATACTTATCCCCACCAACCCATTAACTATTGGGGAAAAGGAAGCACCCTTATACAAGGATGTAATCCATGCCAGCATTTGACCAGGTAAATCCATAATGTTTTAAAACAGTAAACAGAAAAGCATGAGAAACAGTATCAAAAGCCTTCCTCTGATCCAGGGCCAAAAGAAACCCAGACAATTTATTTTGTTTACCAAATTCTGTTAGTGCCCTTAATAATAATAAATTTTGTTTAATGTTCCTCCCAGGAACAGAGCAGGTTTGTGCAGGATGTATCAGCATGGATGCCACCTTCTGTAATCTACTACACAGAATAGAAGAAAATATTTTATAATCAGTATTGAGGAGACTAATAGGCCTCCAATTACACAAATCACATCTATCTCCAGATTTAAAAATAAAAACTACCAATGCTGAGACAAAGTTCCGCACGAATCTGTCTTCTGTCTTAACCAAAGAATGGAATACATGTGGTAATATGACACTTAGTTCATCTATATACTGCTTATAGAACTCATGCGATAAACCATCTATCCCAGGAGAAACCCCCGGTTTTAATCTAGTAATTGCCGCCTTAACCTCTTGGGCAGAAATAGGCGTTTCTAGCTCAGTAATTAAAACAGAATCTAGCTGAGGAATAGAATAAGAAACATTCTACCCCCAAATACGTGAAGAAACAGGTTCTGTACCCAAAAATTGAAATAAATGAGAATGTACAATTTCCAACATTTCCACATCTGAAGTTTTCAAACAGCCATTATTATCATACAGACCCGTCATTACTTTATGAAGTACAGTATCCTTACAGGCCGCATACGGATCAGAATAAGGTTGAGTGGTCGTACTATATCTAAATTCTGTATTCTGGACAGTTGCTTTAGTAGCATGATAAGAAAACATTTGTTTTTTAATCTCATCCAATTGAGTTTTAATTCTATAGTCTGAGACATTAGGTAAGGACATTAGTTTATAAAACTGATCCCTATAGTGCAAATATCGTAAATAATCCTTATTACCAGTAAATTTACCAAAATCAATAAACAATTTTTTAAATTCCTCTTTTGTATCCAACCACCAATGCATCCAATCCTCGTAAAATTCTGCCTCAGATTTCCTATAAAAAAATAGATTTGCCAACTTTAATCTAAGCTCTGAGTGTTGTAAAAAGCAAACATTCAGCTTCCACCTCCGAGTAATAGCAGGGAATCTAGCAGGAATATTTTGGAAAGATATATCACATAATAGCAGAACATGATCAGTAAATTCAGAAAAAGAAAGTTGAAATCTTTGAGGATATAAAAACTGAGATACAAAAATGAAATCTATACGTGTAGACAATGCACTTCTATAATATGTGGCTCCTGTATCTTGGTACAGAAATCTATAAGCATCTTTAAGTCCTGCAAGCAATAAAGTTTCTCTAAGAGCACGAGAGTCACAATAAACCTTCTTTTGAATGTTATCTTTAAGTTTTAAATCTAACCCACAGTTCATATCCCCTCCTCAGAGCACATGCCGTTCAGTAAAAAGAAAAGGCTTAGTAATATTAAATAAATCCACTCTAGCTGCTTTACTTTGTGGAGCATAAGTGTTAATCAGGCGTACAGGAAACCCATACCAATAGCAATCTACCAAAAGGGCCCGTCCAGGGACAATATCTAAAATTTGCTGGACTTTGACATGAGATGTATAGAACAAAATCCCTAAGCCATCTGCAGCATCCCCCCCAAATGTCCAAAAGGAAATCCCCAAGGGCCACAGTCTCTTAGTGGAAGAAATATCATGCAGGGAATGAAGCCTAGTTTCTTGTAAAAAAGGATATCAGTTTTTAAATCCTTACAGAAGGATAAAATTGCAGCTCTTTTCTTAATGTTCTGTATACTCCGAACATTAAGAGAAGCTATCCGTAAGGAGGTCATAAAACAAAATAGGGAAAAGAAAAATTAATCCTTATCTTTTTTCCTTTTTTTTCCTAATTTCTTTTTAACTCTCCTACCAGACAGAACCATGTCATTGTCATACTCCATCTCTGAGACCACCTCAGACCTGGAAGAAACATCAGACTCAGAACCCATATCTCCATCTAAAAGTACCTGATAGGTATTCTGAAGTGGGATCTGTACAGGTTGGGCCTTACTTTTACTAACAGACCTAGTCACCTTTTAGGGAGCTGAAAATCAGTTCCTGGGGGCATAGGTTTCTGTAAGTTAGAAATTACAGGAGAAGACTGAGAGGGCACAAGTTCTTCAGGAGTATGAGAAGAAGCACCAGTATCTCGAAGGGGCCTGTGCAGTATGAATAGGGCTAGAGGGAGAAGCATCGGTGTGACTAGTTGGTCTAGCTTGGGGTTCTTCTTCAGCTGAAGGATGTGGCCCTTGCGGCCTACATCTATCTTGGACCTGACTGATAAGGGAGTCCTTGTCTGGGCCTCCAGGTCTATTCTGACCTGCCCAGGGACATTGATGGTACGCATGGAACTGTTCTTCACATAAATTACAGCGAAAGACATTTCTACAAACAGCACTATCATGGTCATAGTCACCACACAAAGCACAGCGTACCCGATCACAAGTACTGCTAAGGTGCCTACCACTACCACACTTATAACAAGCTTTCGGCTGACCTGGGAAAACAGACACCCCTATCTTTACCCAAAAAGCTGTTAGGTATATGGCGAACTTCATTTTCTACTATTTGTAATTTAACTTTAAATCTCCAGTTCCTGTCCAAATTCCCTCCGAATCCATGATGGCCTCGGAGGGCCAACACATAACATTTTTTCCTAACCAAAAGAATATCCCCACATTAACACCCTCATTCCTAAACATGATATTAATAGTTTTAAAGAGGGTTTTGTTAATGGTATTGCCAAAGGGTGTCCATAATGCAGTCACTTTAAGAGATTTATATTTCCTCCAAAAGTGTCTAACCCATAAATGTTTTAAAGCTGACATCAAAATAATCTTCACCTCTAATATTAATTAGGCAAATATGTCTTCAGCAAGAAAATGCATAGAATTAAGTAATAAAGTCCTGGCAACATAAATCCTATCCGGATGCTCTTGTAGACCATCTCTATACCGCAAGTGGACAGCATTACGGCGAGGAGCTTGCTCAACCTTGTTATTTTTGAACAGGTCTGAAAAAAAGGCCCACGCCATCTCCTGTCTTCATTTGGGGAGGGGGGGAATCCTAGGTGAAGTGGTCTCTGAAGCCAGGCCAGAAGGTCCCGATGCCTCCATTAATAGTTCTGTGTCAGTAAGTAACCCCCCGATGCTACAGCAGTAGCAGATGATGCAGAAACACTGACAGAAACTGCCTCCAAAGGGGGAGAACCACTCACAGAAGTACCTAAAAAAGTTTCCCAAGTCTTATCTGGGAGCCATCATCCATCAGCTCCTTGTATCCATCCAGCTTTTTGCAGAGCCGACTCTTTTGTCCAGTCTTCACCCATGAAGGGAACATCTTGCTCTGAAGCAATAGACGATTTCTGCATTCCAGTGGAGAAATCCTTCAATGCGTCTGACACTGACGCACTACCCTCACTCCTGTCAGCCGCTCGCTGACTCACCAGAAGCTCGTCACTACTGTCAGGTCGACAGACAGGCCTGTCAAGCAGGGGAACAGTCTCCAAAGGGTGTGCTTCATCAGAAAATGTATTAAAATCCTTGGACTGTAAGTGTAAAGCTGAAGAACTCTCTTGATTCTGCCACTGCAGATTCACAAAGGGTGCATCAAAGCGGCACAACAGAAATCATAATTGCAACATCCAAAGGTAACAGTTCTTTTGCAGCGCTTCACGTTGTGATTTAAACTGCTCTTCTTTTCTTAGCAGCTCTAAAACTAACTTCTCTTTATCTGATACAGTCTTAACATTATCAGGCAAGGTGTACGGTACCTGGGTTTTTTTCTTCAGCATCCTTCATGATCTGAGACCAATCCATGTTATCTTTAAAGAAACATACCGGCACATCATTATCCTCCATTGATGCACTTAAGTCTTTCTCATTTGCCGAAACTGCAGCCTCCAAAACAATAGCTTTCTGACCTTCCTCTCCCGTTTGCAAGTTTGTAGGCCTTGAAACCAGGCCTCCTCCTCCTTGCAGCACATCCTGCTCCCCTGCCACATCAGCACTTCCTCCTCCTCCTGTGTCTGGCTGCAAACTGAGCCCCTCCATCCTGTCCACAGGAAGTGACAGCACCCCTGCAGGCAGAGTAGGGGAATTTCCCCGGTGTCCTGGCCAAATTTCCCTCATTCACTAAAAATACCACCAACAGCTTAATCTGGTTCAAGGTCAGTTGGCATTCATCTGTATCCCCTTCCCCCGGGTCGTGCCTGAAAATAGGCAGGATTTGTCTAGTGCACTTACCTGGTCAACAAAAACTAAATAAATAAATAAAATAATGGGAAGGTCAGGAAAGGAGTGTACCACTTCCAGAAGCTTGACAAAGAACTCAGGGGTGTCTACGTTAGGGCCATAGACTGTACCCAAAAGAACATCTAGTGTATAAAGTGTCCCTCTTACGAATAGGAACCTCCCCTCCGGGTCAGCAACCACATGAAGAGACTGAAAGGGAACAGTTCTGTGTACCAAGATCATGACCCCTCTACTCTGAGTTGAGCCCTGTACCACAAAGATTTTCCCCACCTGTTGATGCCTCATCTTGTTAGCTTCGGCGTTTAGGAGGTGCGTCTCTTGCAGGAATATAATTTCAGCCTTGAGGTGACTCAGGAATTTTAGAATTGAGTATCGTTTGACTTTATGCCTAGCCCCTTTAATATTCCAGGTAATACACTTGAGAGCCCTAGCCATCTGCTACGATGCACAAGCCATCTAACATAAAAGGGCATCCATGACTCTTCACACTCTCACTAGCTCCCCTTGTTAAGTATATGCTGTGCTGGGCCCACCCTCTCCCCTCCCAACCATAACCCCCCCATACCTCTATAACAACCCCCCAAAAACAGCCCCATAGGCAGAGAACGAATCCCTACCCCTCCTTATCCACCCACATTGCTATGTACATGATGTACAGTTTACCACAGCATCCCCGTCACCCCCACCCCCATCCCGATCACCCATTTTAACTACACAGTACATAAGCTGTAACAAAATTAATAAAGTGGCTGCAGTGTTGTAGGGGCCAAAAACATCTTGGTCTAAACTCAGAGTCCCGGGCTAAAAGCCCATGTTGAAACATAAAATTGAGAAGCCCCAGTCCTGAGGATAAGACAAGTAAACATACTCTAAGATTCTTGTCTTAATATGCAACTATTATTCTGGCAGGCACTTATAAAGACTAGACACTGCTAAACCAGAAAACAATCTGGAATTCTAAAACAAAAAGAACAACCCCATTAACCCTTGCCAGGCAAACAAAATGGGTATAAATTACTTTTGAGTGGGTTGCTTCTCATCATGGTAAGTCAATCCATACCTAAGTACCCCGAAAAGACCAGTCCAGTAAACATTAAGAAAGCAGCAGAAAAAACCTTTGGTGCCATCTAGTGCTACACAGCTGGTGCTGCTACATAGGGTAGGCACCCATACTACAGAAGCAATGAATTACAAAATAAGTGAAAACGCTGACCCCCCCTTGCAAATAATCTAAGAAGTGATTAGTCTATTCACTGCAACATATTTTGCTTTGTGTATAGCTAATGTGGAGATTGTTGTCGAGAAATCAAGGAACCAAAGTAAACTGTCCATGGCACCGGGGGACCACACATCAGATCAGCTGAGATGACCATAGGATCGAGGATCTCGCTATTACTCAGTCGACTTTTACAGTGCCACTGAAGAAAGTGACGATGATCACCAGAACCAGACTTCGGAGATGTGTCATCTTGATTAGTAAGTACAAACTTGCAAACGAGGATTGGCCAACCATTACCAGAGCCTGGAGGGCTTTTCTCATTGCCCTTGTCAGTAGGTTTGCGAGGAGAATATGAGGATGCCCAAACCCTCAGATACAAAGAGATTCAGCCCATTAAAAAAGCTTGAGAGAAACAACCTCGTCAGAGATCTGCTTTATGGGGTGCCAAAAAGATCTGGAAAGGCAGACTTTAAACCATTAGTCGCTGCTTCGGCATCTTCATAGGCACACCAGGAACCTGCCACAAGAACCTGCAATTTAGCAGGATAAGCCATCTTGAATTTAATAGCTGCTGCAATTAGTTTGATGACTACAGGGTGGTAGGAGGCGCATTTTTGGCGTACAGATAAGGATAGATCCTGAGTGACTCTAATTTTGGCACCTTCCCAGGTGATTTGTTCAGCTTCACGGGCTTTGGTCAGGAAGTGCTGCTTTTCTTGATAATTCAAGAAGCGAAAGATAAAAGATCGAGGGGCAGCTCCTGGAGGTGGTGCTGGACGGAGTGCCCTGTGCGCCCTTTCGATAATATAGTCATTGCCAAACGGGGAAGGGCCAGCAATCTTGGCAACTAGTTTCTTGGCAAATTTAATAGGGTCAGATCCCTCTTCGTGCTCTGGGAGGCCAATTAAAACTGCATTACTGTGGCAACTAATGCCCTCCAGGTCCTCAACTTTATCTTCCAACCTGGATATTTTTTGCCTGACAGCCACCAATTCCGAGCTCACCTGATCTTGTCTGCGCTCCAGTGAATGTATGCAGGCCTCATTATCAGAGGTCTTCTGTGCAAGGGATTCCACTTTGCTAGCTACCATCTTGATTTCACCCAGGATCGACTGTAGTTCAGCCTTAAACGGTTGAAATTCGTCCAAGAATCTAGCCAGGGTGAGGGGCTCGGAGTCCGCACTCGTAGCGCCAGAAGGTTGCGGTGAACTAGCAGCAGAGGCCTTGGACTTTTTCGGGACCCTCTCGGGAGATGCAGGAGGAGTATGTTTAGGTAGATTTTTTTTTCATTTCTACCTCCATTTGATTCCGGATAAATCGAGCACCAGTTCGGCCACAGGATTATTTCAGGAAACCGCGTAAAACCACTGTAAACCGCGTAGAAATAGGTTTAAAACGGATCGGAGAGTAGGAGCAACGACTGGAGAGTGTTACCCGGTACGCTGCACCACGTGACTCCATCTTTCACAATGTTTTGAACATTATACAAATACAATAAATTCTCTTTACTCAATTACTGTAATTTCAAAGATCAGTATTGCAAGAAACATTTTAACTGAACTCTAGTTCCTGATCAGTACTCTTAGATTCATTCAGAACACTTTCCAATGTTTTTTTGCGTTCACATATTGCCTCAGCTGATTAACATGAACCCATTGAGGTACTACTGCTCCAGTGTTTTTCATTTTTAGTTCAATTTGGTACGCTACAGGTGAGATTTTGACAGTGATCACAAAGGGTGCTTGAAAACTTGGAAGAAACATTTTTACCTTGGCTTTATCCCTACTGTAGTTAAAGTTAAACACTTTATCAGCAATTTGATACTCTTTTGGATTAGTTTTCCTGTCATAATATGACTTACGCATGGGGTCATAATGTCACAAGACATTATGCCGCATGACAAAATCGCATTGCCAATACAGCGCGATTTCTACCATAAGGCATAAGTCTTTTTTTTACCTCCCATTATGGAGGGCTGTGCCCCACAACCCCGGCACTAAAAATTCTCAACTCCAGGAGACGTTAATTTGGGGAGTGCATGATGTTTAAAAAAAATAAAAGTTTCTGAGACTGGGAATCAAACCTGGTCCCAGACGCAGCGACTGGGTTCCTGCTGCTGTGGCTCAGTTCAGTGAGCCATGGCAGCTGCTTGGCAGAAACCACTCCCAGCAGAGGTCTTATCCTCTGCCTGGGAAAGTGTGAATGGTGCAATACTGCGTACAGCAGTATACGTGGTATTGCACCATTCGCTCACAGCTACAGTGCTGTACCGGTTTAGCCAGAATGTCATACACTATTAAGCATGTGACATTATAACCCAGTAGGTATGACTTAGAAGCCTTCTTTTTCTTTAAGTTCTTTCAAGCAAATGCAAAGGTTTCTCACAAATACTGTTTTAAATGGGTTACGTATTCCTGTGCTGTAGTGGCACAAGCTGACTTTACGTTTCCTGTAGTATACAGGAGATATAAAGGTAACACCATTTGTCTTCCTGTCATTATTTCAAAAGGAAATGCACTTGTGGACTTATTAGGAGTGGCTCGGATGGCCATTAATACTAGTGGTAACTTCACATCCCAATCTTTTCCTGAAGAACTGATATATTTCTTCAGTATGTACACCATTGTTTGATTAGCACATTCCACCTGTCTAGATGATTGTGGATGGTGGGACACATGTGGTTTCATCTGTACCCCCAACATTTTCCACACATTTTCTATTACTTCTCCTATGAAATGAGGACCTCTGTCAGATTCTACTCTTGAAGTTAATCCCCAGTGACTAAACACATGGTTTATTAACAAGAAGGCTGTGGCTTCGGCTGTGTTATTTAGAGCAAATATACAGTACAAGTCACATTAAATTGTTCCACCAATGAGTTGGTTTAATATTTTTTTTTTTGCGTTTGGCAATGCACTGGCAACTCACATTGCATTATTTTTCAATGCTTAACTAACTTAAGAGCAATGTTTGTGAAATGTTTTTGCAACTCATTTGGAATACACCTGCAGTCCAGTCACATTGCAATGCAAAACTGAGTTTTAAGTTTTACTAAACAGTTTGTACAGGGCTTTGTTCTGGAATCAGCAACACTTATGTAACTCAGTCAGAAATGCTACAGCAACTCACTGAAGGAACAGTTCAATGTGACTTGTACTATACACTTAACCCATTTTGTGAACAGACAAGTAACTGTCAAAAAGTATAGCTTACCCCTTGAGGATCTTGTAACTGGACCAATCCAGTCAATCTGGATGTCCGTCCAAGGCATGATGATCCCTTTTGACTGTAGTGGTGCTCTGTGTCTGGTTGTAGCTGGCTGGAACTTATAACGTGTTATACACACTTGAACATATGCTGCAACATCACTGTACAGGTAGGGCCAGTAGGCTATCTCTTTTAAGGTTTCGTGAGTGTTTCTATCCCCCTATTTGCTCCCAATGGTTCACCATGAGCATGTCTTAATATAGTTCTTCTGTGACCTAATGAAACCACCCATTGGACTGTGTGTGGGTTTTTACCAACTCTTAACAAGAGATCATTCCTTAATTGGAATTTATCCTTTTGGCTATACATGGCTCTCAGATCATGGCTATTCTATAGGTCACTGTCAGAAATTATGTTTTCAGTGGGATCCTTGATGAAACGATAAAATATCCTTACCACTTCGTCATTTTGTTGCATTTTTACTAAATCAAAGTCAGGTTTCTCACTATATGACTATAAGACCTTCTTTTCCTGTTCCTGTTGCTTTTGTCTGTGGGTAATCACATCCACGTTAGCTTGGACAGGAGGAACAAAGTTTCATTCTTCTACATTTAAAGCACTCTCCCTAGCCAGAGCATCTGCTAGGTCATTTCCTGTCTTGTCTGGTTCCTGAATTTTTGAGTGTCCTTTTGCCTTTTTCCAATAAACAACCAGGTTATGTTCCTGAACCAACTGATCTATGGCTAGGATAAGGTCTGTATGCATCACCTTACTGCCTCTTGAATTGATCATACCATTCACCTTCCACCCTGGTAAATGTGTAAGGAAGTCCTGCCTAATATAATCAGAGTCAGTACAAATTGCAATGTCTTGTAACTTATGTTGCATTGCAGTCTGTATCACTATATAGGCGGCTGCCAATTCTGCATATTGATTAGACTTAGGACCGAGATTGAATTTGATAGGAGTACATGGTACATTATCCTGCCATATCACTCCTAAACAACAATACCAGTCTTCACCTTGCTGGAATGAACAACCATCAACAAAGTCTCTTGGCAAATTTTCACACACATTCTCATTGTAGTGGTGGAGCCTGTTATGTTTGTATATCATTTCCAATTCAGGAGATAGGTCAGGCTCTTGTATTGGATGTTCATCTACAGCACAATTTGGAGTCTCCAAGTCTGCTAACCCTTGAGCTACTGTATTCCTTTTGTTCTTTGCATACCTCAGCTCTAGGGGTAGGCCCTGGAGTGCTAAGGTCCAGACCATAATATTGCTACTAGGTACATTACCATCCTTAAGTTTCTGGCTCACCAGAAAGGTAAGAGGTTGATGACCAGTCTCTATGACACCTTTCTTACCAAAAATGTTGTTTTTGAATCACTGTATTGTTTATACAGTGGAAAATTCTGCATTTTTACAGTCTGAAAATTTTCTCTCAATATCACTTAGTTTTACTCACATAAGCAATAACACGTTTGTCTGAATCATGTTTCTGATATAACACTGCACTAATGCTGCCACTAGTATGTCCTGTCCCTAGATGAAAATCCTTTTCCATTTGTAGGTAAGCAAGGCAGGTGCTTGACTCAGACTGTCTTTCAAAGCTTTCTTATCTTCTGGACAAATTTCTTTCAAAACAATTAAACCATTTGTTATAGACCAAATTTCTTCACCGGTTTCATCCTGAACAATGTCTTTTAGTAACTCCCAAACAACTGGAACAACTAACTCCAAATCATAAAAGGGTTCCCCTGTCGCTACTCCTAACTCACAGTTAGCTCCTATAGTGATAGGCTCTACCTTTGGGTTCTATACCAAGAGGTGCATTACTCTGCTGCTTATGTCCAAGCAAGTTATGGAGTGGATTTTTAAACCCATGTCTCTAAGTTGCTTGTCATGCACAAAGAGTGCAGTCTGGTCAGGCATTCCTTGGCCTTTCATTACATTAACCCTAAGAGAGAAATCCTTGACATTATCTGGAATTGTTATATTGAATTCATTTACCACCTGGCACACTTGAGGAATAGTTTGTCCAGACCTGAAGGCCTGTGGTGTCACTTTTATTGGATAAGGGTACCCTCTTATTTGTGACCAAAAAACATTATTGGCTAGGTCAACATACATACCCAGTTATACAAGGATGTCTAACCCAGATTGCTATGAAGATGTATATTATCAAGGTTTACCCCCTACTATTGGGACATAATTGGCACTTGAGCTTAAAAGGAGGTCCAGGGACATCCTCTGGAATATCAGACAGGCAGAACACATCTGGGACTCTGGAAGAGGTGATGACTCTCCCCCCCAAAAAAGGGGGGCCCCCTCCTAAAGTCCAAGAGTCTCAGGTAGCTATCTTGAATACCTTGGCTATGGAGGGGTGTGAGCGATCTACTCCCAAAAACAGGAGGCAAAGGAAGAAAAAGGGCAACAACACTCAACCAGAAAAAGCTGTGGAGCAGCCCAAGGTGGTGCCTGACCCCACAGTGGTAACCCAACCTACCAATCCTGCCCAAGCTTCCCCTATTGTGGTCCCATCACCTGGCCCTAAGCCACAGTTCTATCAAAGTCCTCAGCAATTACCATAGCCTCAGCCATACCAAAACCAAGGACCCTCCCACAGAGGCTGTGATCCTGGTAGACAGCATGGCCAAGGATATAGGCAGGATATTACAGAGGTGATAGAGGTGCCTATGGAGGGTGACAAAATTATAAAAATGATCAAGGCAGTTACAGGCCCCAAGACAAAGCTAGACCTGGTTCCCCAGTCATGGATGAAATACAGGGAATGAAGGATCAAATGGGGGACATAAAAACACTTCTCCAACATTTAGCACCTTTAGAAACCGTAAACCATTAACATTCTTTGCCTCAACTGATTAATATGAACCCATTTAGGTACTACCTTGCCATTGTTTCTTTTTTAATTCAATTTGGTATGCTGCAGGTGAGATTTTGTTAGTGATCACAAAGGGTTCTTGCCAACTTGGAAGAAACATTTTGACCTTGGCTTTATCCCTTCTATAGTTAAAGTAAAACACTTTTTTGCCAATTTGATACTTTTTGGATTCATAATATGACTTAGAAGCCTCTATGCTTTTTTTAAAGTTTTTTGAGCACATACAAATGTTTTTCACAAATGCTGTTTTAAATGGGTTACGTATTCATGAGCTGTAGTGGCACATGCTGAATTTACATTTCTTGTAGTATACAGGAGATGTAAAGGTAACACTATTTGTCATTTTGTCATCATTTTAAAAGGAGATACAACTGTGGAGTTATTAGAAGTGCCCCAGATGGCCATTAATACTAGTGGTAACTGTACATTTTAATCTTTTTTTGAAGAACTGATCTATTTTTTCAGTATGTACACAATTGTTTAATTAGTGCATTCCATTCCAAGGCTGGCTAACTTGTATATTAATCTTTTGTGTGGGACTGTATCAATTGCCTTGCTAAAATCTAGGTAGGCCATGTCCACAGCCCCTCCCTGGTCTACTACTTTGGTCACCCTGTCAAAGAAATCTATTAGATTCATCTGACATGACCTTCCCATCATGAATCCATGCTGCCTTGGTTCCTGTACCCCACTGGCCTCTAGGTACTCAACAATTCTTTCCTTCAGAAGTGATTCCATCATTTTCCCTACCACTGAGGTCAAACTAACTGGTCTGTAGTTTCCTGCCTCTGTCCTGCTCCCACTTTTGTGAAGAGGAATCACATCCACTGTACTCCAGTCCTCAGGTACCACCCCATCCTCCCATGATTTGTTAAAGAGAGTAGTCAGCGGTGTCACTAGTTCTACCCTTAGTTCTTTTAGAATTCTTGGGTGACTCTCATCAGGCCCCATTGCTTTGTCCACCTTCAGTTTTATTAGTTCTTTCAGAACCCTTTCTTCTGTAAATTGACTGGTATCAACCCTCATCTTCAGAGTGTTTCTCTTGTTTGGTTTAGGTACCTCCCCCTCTTCTTCCTTTGTGAATACTTAGCAGAAATATTTGTTCAGTATCCCTGCTTTTTCACTGTCACCCTCTACCCACATTCCTTCCCCTTTATTAAGCGTCAGTATCCCTCCTTTGGTCTTTCTTCACTCCATAATGTACCTATAAAAGGTATTATCCCCCTTCTTAACAGAGTTGGCTATCCTTTCCTTGGTTTTGGCCTTTGCTATTCTGACTGCCTTCCCAGCCTCCTTCTGCTTTAACTGATAAAGTTCTCTGTCTTGCTTCTTCTGTGTTTCCTTACATTTCCTGAATGCTATGCTTTTCTGCCTAACCTTCCCTGCCACCTCTTTTGAGAACCATAACATTTTTTTCCTTCATTGTGTTTTGTTGATTTGCTTTACACAAAGGCTTGTTGCCGCTGTGATGGCTGTTTTGATTGCTCCCCATTGTTCCTCCACCCCTCCTTCTTGCCTGTTTGCTAGTGCTTTTCTGAGGCACTCTCTCATTTTCCCAAAGTCAGCCCTCCTAAAGTCCAATACTCTTGCTTTTGTATGGCGTGCTTGTATGGCTATGTTTATTGTTAACCACACAGTTTGGTGGTCGCTTGTTCCCAGATGGCTACCCACTTCTAAATCTGAGATTCTTTCTCTGTCCCCATTTGAGAGTACCAGGTCTAAGACTGATCCCTCCCAAGTGGGTTCCAATACTAGCTGTCTGAGACATGCCCCCTGTGGAGCATCAAGAATGACCCCACTCTTGGATGTGCCTGCAGCAAAGGTGCTCCAGTTAACATCTGGCATATTCAGGTCTCCCATCAACAGTATCTCCCCTTTTTCTGACATTGTGAGGAAGCCTTCTATCATTTCCTGGTCCATTCCCTCCCCTGAGATGGGTGTCTGTATACAAACCCCATGCGGATTGTGGTGCCATTTCCTATCTCCAGGGTGACCCAGAGTGCCTCATCTGCTCCCTGTTTACTCTTTAGTTCTGTTGCTTTGATCCCTTCCTTTACATAGAGAGCTACTCCTCCTCCTCTTTTACCCTCTCTGTCCTCCTGTAGATTGTGTATCCTGGTATGTTGACATCCCAGTCATGGTTCTCTGTGTAACATGTTTCTGTGACTGCCACAATATCCAGGCAACCCTCTTCCATCAAGGCCACTAGTTCAGGGAGCTTGTTACATAGACTATGGGCATTGGTACTCATCACCCTCCACTTTTTGATGGCCTTACCCCTTTTAGCCCCATTCCTGTCCTCACTGCCTTTGCCTTTTTTTACATTTACCTCTGTTCTGCTCCCTAATGACTTCTCTACCTTGGTGTTTACCTCTCTAATTACCATGTTTTGTGGGGGGAGGCTGGGATTTCCCTGCTCCTTTTCAGTTCCTCCCCCCTTGGCTAGTTTAAATGCTTGCCAATGAAGCATTTAAACCTCTCACCTAGGATTCTGGTTCCCCTCTGGACAGATGCAGAGCATCACACCAGTATAGGTCTGCATCCCTCCCAGTGGCTCCCCAGTCCCCAATGAAGCCAAAACCCTGAGCTCCACACCAGTTTTTCAAATATTCATTGAATTCCCTGGTGAGGAGTACCCTAGCATCACCCTTGCCATAGACAGGCAGCAACTCTGAGAAGGTTACAATATGCGCTACTTGTCTAAGGCCCCTCCCCAACTCTACAAACTCCTCCTGTGCTGCTCTGATCCCATTCCTAGCCAGGTCATTTGTCCCTAGGTGGACAATGATATCCAGCTCCCTTCCTCATGCAGCTGCTCCCATGATCCTGAGGATTTGTTTCCTGTCCCTCCAAGCCAAGGAGCCAGGCAGGCTCCTTACCTCCCTCTCCCCTTCCTCCCCATTTCTACCCCCTAATGATTGAGTCTCTCACCAGGAGTTGTTTCCTTCCCCTGAGGGGTCCCATGCCACCCTCCTGTGGGTCTCTTTTGTGAAGGTTCCCAGCATCCTTCTTGGTCTCCACTGCAGGTGCCTCCATAGAGGAACCACTATCCACCAGAAGAGTGAATTAATTGTGGAGAGGTACAGCTGGAGGGATGCAACTCCATTCCACCACCCTCTCCCACCCTGAGCCCACCCTGGTCCAGCCTCTCCTCTTTCTTGGCAACCTCTGAGGTAGTGGCATTGACCCTGGTGGTCCCTGGGTGGGGGAGGAGGTTTCATGAATCCTAGCCAGGTCAGCTTGGAGATGGGCAACCTCCTCCCTCAGACCAGAGAGGTGCCTGCAAATAGGGCAGTATTGCAGCCTCCAGAATGTCTCCCAGAACACTGCCACCCCGCAGCCATTGCACTGCACCACTCCTATCATGTCTTATTTTGTGTCCCCTCTCCTGTTTCTCTGTATGCTTACTCTCTCTCTCCTCTAGTTACAGCTTTTACCCTTCCTGTTCTGGGACAGCAACTTCCTATATTCTTCAGTAGCCTCCTTCTTCCTTGCTCAGTGTCAGACCACCAGCAGCTGGGGGGGAGAGTGAACTACTTTTTTCCTTTAGGGTTGACAAAACCAGTGTTTCTCTATGATCCTTCCCTTCCTACTGCCAAACAGGAAGTTCCTGTTGACAGTCAAATCCAGTGGCTATAAAAGTAGAACTGGTTTAGGGTGGGTGGGAAGTTGTAATTTGAGTCACCTGCTTTTGTAGTGTCTAGCCACACTCCCAATTAAACTCTCTTTCTCTCTTCTCCTACTGGTTTAGCAAAGTAAGTTAATACAGTACCTTTCCCAGCACAGAACACACACTGACTTTCTTTCTTTTCTTTTTTTAACCCTAAATAAGACCCCTTCTACTTCTAATAAAGTATCTGTCTGCTTAATCTCAACAGACACTGACTCCTGCTGAGATATACATGTTAAATTAATAAGAAAATGTAGCTTATTTTAGTTAGCTGCTTTCTGCTCTACAAGCAAGGCTAGCAACATATGTGCAGTATACAGGGAGAAGCATGAAGAATAGTAATAGCACGGAAATCGATGAGCTTTGTCTGAATCCAAATGGTTGCGTAACAATGTTGATGTCCACGTTTCAAAGCCAGAATAGTACATTAGCTAGAATTGACTTGATAAGAATAGTCTGACGAGTCCTGAATAGTCGAACTTATGAGTCATGGTTGATGGTAATAGAAAAGGCTGAGTCAAATGAAGTAGCGATGTCACAGGGTCCAAAAAGCCTTACAGCATAAATCAGGATATGAAGGTCTTCTGGATAAGCTTTACTAAAGTCCTGGTAAGAGTGTAGTAGTAATTTCATATGACTGAAGCGGCAGGGCAGAAGCATCCAAGATAGAGGACAATGGCTAAACAATCCAAATATGAGTCCATGGTTAGGGGGCTCCTAGGGCTGGCTGACATGACAGAAAGATAGAAGTATGGTAGAATATGCAAATCTCCAAGCCCTGAGCTGGCGAGGCAGGTGTAGCATAGAAGTAATTAAAAACCCTCAGCCCGTGGGGCGAAAACAGATCATAGAAGTAGGCTATTATGGTGCAGTAAGATAGGAAAAAATGATCTTCAGGCTGTAAGGGTGCAGGTCTGGTGAGAGCGATGGTGAACCTCCAGCCCCGAGGGGCAAGGCAGGTTGCAGAGCAGTGGTAGATGACATAATGGAAATGTCAAACTGCATGCAATGCAGAAATAGCAACGAAGTTGTGAGGAAAAGTTGTAAATGGAATTGTATGACAGCATATTAGGAGTCAGTTTCATGCGGAGTAATACCGCAGTTTTGGCAGACTTATGAGTGCAAGACAGTGCTTTAGATTGTCATCTAGTGGAGATTGATGATGGCAAGGATTGCAGTGAAAAGACCTTGTTGGAAGAGTTGGCAACTCGATGAGGTAGTAAGCATCCTGAAACTGTAGTAATCAATATTGTAGACATTAGTTAAACTAAAGAGGACAGCATGGAATAAAGGTCAGCAGGGAATTTCGGTGGAGATGGTAGTAGTAACTCTGGGGAGTTGAAGTAGCACAGCAAGGAGCATCCGAGAAGTAAAGCGAATAACTTGATGTACTCCAAAATAATACAATGGAAGGCGGGAACTTAGGGAGCTTATTTTGGAAAGGTAGGTTGAAATGGAAAGCCGGTCTGTAGGAAGCATTCATGGAAATGAAAGGGAGTTAGCCTAATGAGATAGGAAGAAGTGGCTAGACCATGTGTAGGTCAGCTGATGAGCTGTAGATGGTATGCTTGAGTGAGTATGTAGCCGATGAGTAAATGGAATTAGTAGCTAAATCCAAGAAGGCTAGCATGCAGCTAGACCATGCGAGGTCAACTGGTAAGGTAAATAAAGAGTGGCAGCTAGCCCCATGTAAGCTAGTATGCACAGCTAGACCACACGTAGGTCAGCTGGTAAGGTGAGTAAATAGTGGCAGCAAAGCCCCATAAAGGTTATCCAATATGGCTGGACCACACATAGGTCAGCCGATAAGTGAGTAGTAAGAAAGTAAAATGCAGCATAGCAATATAACAAGCATCAAGGGACAGGTAGGAATTCAGAGACGTAGAGTAAAGGAGTCATTAGTGGAGCATGAATGGGCATCCCAGACAAATGAGGAGGAAGATGCAGGGTGAGAACAGAGCATCCTGAAGTCCAGTGATGAGGCTAGAGATCCTGTAATGTAGCTGTCTGAACCATAGAGGAGTCGCCTGAGTTGCTGGTAACTGAACTCGGAGAGGTAATAAGGAGAGGACTCCCCGTAGTCAGGAGGAGTTGTGGAATACAATCCTGGAGAAGCTAGAGCAGTACTAAACTATGGTGACATCTAGTGGGTTGATGTAGGATGCACAGGCATGGAAGGGACTGTAATCTAGAAGGAAGGAGAAGCGTTGTTAAATAAGCATATAGTACCCAGCTGCTGATCGGAAGCATTTCAAGCCTTGTACAAATGGCAGTGCACAGAGTCATACATATATATATATATATATATACGTGGTAGCTGATATAGGTGGTATGAGGCAGTCCAAGAAGTGCAAATGAATGAGATAAGCACTGGCAGTCCGATTGGGGGAGAGAGCCAGAGAGCGCAAGCGGCAGTGTGATGCTGTGGGTGAGATATCCATGCAGGGAAAGGTGCTACTGAGCTGAAAGTGAACAGGAATAGTCTGTGAGGGGAAAGTCAGAGTGCAATTGCAGTTCAAATCCAATGAGTAGGCTGGCCAGGCAGGTGCAGAATTGCAGTGAAAGGTAAATATACTGTGAGTGTCCTGGACGGTAGTAGAAAGTGACTGAATGAGGGAGGTCAGAGGCATCCCAGGCAACGTACAGTACAAGCAGGAGTGGCATGGAGCTGGCAGAATGCATGAGGCAGTAGTATGCAGCATAGTGAGACAAAGGAGGCTCCAGTAAGAAGGTCGGTAAGTAGAGGGGAAAGAACTCAGGCTAATAAAACATAGCGGCTGCAAAGCCGTGGTTGCAGGGAAAAAACAAAAAGGGAGGAATGGCAGGACAGAAGCAGGAGACATAAAACAGTGGCTAGAAGCTCAAGGGCAGGTAGACAGTGCAAAGGAGCATAAGCTAGGCACAGACCCCTCCCCCCCAAAAAAGGGAAGGAAAAAATGGACAAACTGACAGGACCAAGAGCATGAAGGGGGTAAGAAACGGACGAGACAAGAAGCAAGCAGGGGATGAATGGGGGAAGGGTGTCAGGCAGAGAGGGAAAAGCAACCACAATGGAGCAGCATGCACCGAGCACGACGAGTGTGACTCTCTCTAAGCAGGGCAGTGTGCAGCCTGCTGATTTAAATAGGATGTTGGGGAGGAGCTCTTCCACCACTTAACTACGGGCATGGCCCTAAATATAGCAACTAAAACTTCTCTTTCCTACTCCTTGTTCCCGCCTCCCCTCTTCATAAATCCTTCCTCACCCTCCCCATCCTACCTGTGCCTACTAGTTTAAGTTCCCATCAACCAGTTTCATCTTCACCTTTGAATTTATCCCTGTTTGCACACGTTTTTCTGTCTGCGCTATTTATTTAGACATCCTGTTGACATCTTTGGCTTTACTGTCTGTATTGTACATCAACTTGTGCACGTTATGTTATTATTTTGCATCATCATTAGCCTGGTCTGTATTTCTTTGTACATTTGACTCCCCTTTCTCTCTCCCCTGGGTCACACCTAGAAACAAGCCTTGGCTCAGCATGTGTCTTCTGGTCACCAATTTTCAAATAAATAAATAATAAATATGTAGGGCTCCTATTCCTACACACACATTCTCTCTATCTTGTCCCAATCCCTTCCTTGACAGAGAAACAGTCCTGCCATACTTCTAACGCTCCCTATAATTCCTGAAGAGACCGAACACCTCTATCATTGCATTTCAACTTATTCCATCCTTCTACCAGATCTCTGTAAATCCTAATACATTATAGCTTGCCTCAAGAAGTTTTCAATACCTTACAACTCATCTGTCTCTTTTGTTGTGCTCTTTATGTTTGCTGTAATACAATGAAGTTCTATGCTTCTCTTCTGCTTTGTTTTTGGCATCTTAAAGCTGATCACTTACTCCTCCCTGAACCTTGGTAGGGCATAAGTAGGAATGTACTTATGTCATGGAAAAGTTTGGAGAATGTCATGGTATTGTCATGGTCAAAATCATAAAATCTTGGAAATCATAGTAAAAGTCACAAAAAGTCACAGATCAATTGTGGGTGAAAAAAAATACTTCTAATTTAACATATTTTCATATAAGCACATTATCAAAGATTGGGAAGCCTGGATTTTTTACTCCTGCTGAGATCTAGATTCAATAGTTGAAATTAAAATTTGTGGTTCCTCTACCCAGGTAAAGTTACGGTGGGCTAGGTGGCAAGTTTAGCATTGCCCCCTGGGAAAATATTATCTTACTATGACCCCATAGCTACACCCACCCAGTACACACAGAATACAATTTAGGGTTAAACAGTAATGCAACAGGAACAATAGTGAAATACAAAATGCAAGTAGGATTTTATTGGGGAAACAGGATACAATGATCTGGGGAGGAAATGAATTATGGTTGAGCAATATCATATAGCCAAGTCTTTGTTGTGTGATTACTCACTGATTTAGACCATGCAGGTCTCAGCTGAGAAAAGCATCTCTGACTGCAGTTAGTTGGATTAGTTTGTCTTGCTGGTTCAGTTTGGCATGGCTCTAGTGGATCAGTATAGCTTACGTGTCTAACAACCAGTTGATCAGTTGGTTCCAGTACTGTGTTGAGGAGAACCCACTTCCCAGATCAGTTGTAACTTTTTATTTCTGAAGTATTTTTATGCTTTTCTTTTGCTCATTAGAAAGTCTTCTATATGATAATGCTGGATGTGGGGAACAGATCTTAGCCTGAAAGCTGACACATCTACCTCTGCCCCCCTACTACATCATCAGCATTGTGATATAACTGATATTGACATCAAAGGAGACTGGCTTGGCAACCACTGAGTGGCTGTTCTTAAGCAGCACTGATGTCATAGTTAGTAAGCTCACAGTGCAGATGGTGGGAGGATGGAGATAACTATGTCAGCTGCCAGGCAGAGTGCTGTACCACACATCACACCTGTTAACAACAGGTAAACAATCTTCACATCAAACAACGGGTAAAGAAGTACCTCACATATAAAAGATAATGGTCAAATGCTTCTAAAAACTAATATTAGTTTTAGGTAGCACACCAGTTCTTTAAATTAAAAGGGTAACAACTATGGGACCCATGGTTGTCATGGGGGATTTTCAACCTGTCAGAAACTGAGGTGGAGGTGGCAAGTGCTTAAAGGAGAACAATGAAGAATTTCTTGTCAGTTATGAAGTACGGTTTCCCTTTTCAACTTGTCAGGCATGGGATATTAGTGGATGCATTTCTTGATAAGCCACTCAGTAGTGGGGATGACATAATCAGAGTGGTAGAGTTTGAGGGACCCTTAGTAACAGTCTCCATTACAGGATTTAATCTGAGGTGTAAAGGGGAAGCTATTTCACCAACAATAACACCAGGACACTAAACATCAGGATAGCTGATTTTCATAAGCTGAAGGGGAAGATTGTGTGTAACTCAACAAATACACCATTGAGCAGGACAGCTAATGCCAACTGTGAGGCCCTGTTGAAAATATAATGGAGTCAGGGACTAGAATGTCCCTATGTGCAAAAAGGACAAGTGAACTAGGCCGAGGCCTCCATGGTTGTCCAAAAATTTCAGGCAAAGTTAAGAGGAAAATTGAGAATGTGTGATAAATGGAAGATTCTGGGGACAGAATAATCAAAGATTGTAGGGCATTACAGAAAGAATGTTGGGACAAAATTGCCCAGACCAAGGCTATTCTGCACAGGGGCTCAGGAAAATAATATATATTTTATTTAGTACATAGGGAACAAAAGGAGAGTCAGGAATAAGACAGAGCCACTCATCTTGTGGGATGGTGAGGAAACATTGGCTAAGGCCTGGGAAATGGCAGATGCACTGAATAACTCCTGTATTCTTGGTCTGTATTCAGGCATGAAGCCAGGAGGCTTGGACAAACAAACATGGAAGCATGAAGTGAGATATGAGCTGAGCAAGAGGCAGTGTTGATCATGCCAGACTGTTGGTATGTGCTTGGAAGGTGTAAATCTGGTAAAATTCTAAGGTCCAGATGATGTCCACCCAAGAGGAATAGTGTAGTTAAAAGATTCTGTCTGGATCACTCAATGATATCTTTCAGCACTCCTTACAGACAGGGATAATACCAGTGGACTAGAAAACAACCAATGTCACCCCCATATTCAAGAAGAAGGCAAGAGTGGACTTAGGTAATTACTGACCTGTAAGCCCTGTTTTAGTACTTGGCCAAGAGTCTGAGTCAATCATAAAAGATGTGTGTGTGTGTGTTCAGCACATAGATGAAAATGGGCTGTTTTCCGGCACACAATATGGTTTCACAAAAAGCAGATCCTACAAAATCAAGCTGATTTCCTTCTTTAAGGAGGTACCTAGGTAGGTAGGTAGCAGCTGGGAGGTGTATGGTAGTCTATCTGGACTTTAGCATGGGCATTGACAGTACCATATGCAAAATCCATGGAGAAAGTAGAAGAATATGGAGTCCACAAAGTGGTCAGGAGGTGCTCAGCAAACTGACTGATGGGTAGGAAGCAGAGGGTTGTGATGGATGGACCCAATTCAGTGGAGAAGGTGCTGAGTTCAACATATTTATCAATCACCAAGAGGAGGGGTTCAGAAGTAGACTGCTGAAGTTGGCTGATGACACTAAATCAGCAAGAAGAGTGGACAGAGCAAAAGGAAGGTATGCACTATAGGGTGACCTGCACACATTATTAGTGTTGGCTATGAAATAGGAGGTTAGATTTTATTTGGGGATGTACACTGTACTACATCGGGGGGGGGGGTCTGGACTCATCTGTACAACATGTGTGCTGCAACAGTGGGCAGCACAACCAAAGAAAATAACCTAGCATTACTGCAGACAGCAAGCTGAAGCCATACAGGTTGTGTGCTGATACTGTCAAGAAGGCAAATACAGTACACTACTGGCATGTAACAGGAGGGATTAAGAAGCAGGTCAAGGGAGGTGATCCCCCCCAGTACTGCAGTGACCCAGACAGGATGCAGTACTCCAAGTGTCATTGAACCAAGACCTTGAATAGGGGATGGATCATCTCCCTGTTCAAGGTATTGGTTTAATGATACCTGGAACACTGCATCCTGCTCTAGTCACCTTAATAGTTTTATTTTATTTATTTAAAGTTTTGTTAACCAGAATAATGTAATGAGCCAAAGGCCCTTTTTCATACACGACCCGGGGCTATTCCAACAGCCAAGATGTTGCATAAAAAAACATTCAGGACTAATACAAAGACAATACAAATAGCAGAATATACAGTTATGTGAAACAATTGCAGGAGAGTTGATTAGAATAGTACTTCTTCAAATGCAATTTGAAGGCTGGATACTTCAAATAAACTGTTAGGCAATGCATTCCAATTTGTAACGGCACAGACTGTACAAGCTATACCACCCATGCTGGTTGAAATTCTGGGAACAACAAGTTTAATACTAGAGTTCAAACTTAAAACCCTGGTTTCCGTCTTAGTCTCAAGTAAGGCAAAGAGGGAGGAACGTTTACCCTGACGGAGTACATTGTCAGGCAAACAATTCAAGGTATAAGAACAGCTCAGTTTTTGAGGTAACCTACCCAGACAGTCATATAAAATACAATGATGGGCGTGAAATAGTAACCTAAGAACAAATCTACAGATAGCATGAAATGTATTTATAAGAGACAATTAATTCAGCCCTTGCTAGGTTAGAGAATAAGAATGAATTATAGTCTAAAGTTGACAAAAGTAACACTTTTAACCAGTAGTGTCCTAGCAGGCAAGGACAGACAATGATGGCGTTTAAATAGAACACCTATTTTTAATTTACCTGATGACAAATCAGATTTATGTGTAAGAAAAACTTTAAATTCCAGTCCAGTAGCTCTCCTAAGTATTTAAATTGAACAACTTGTTCAAGTAATTCCCCAGAATTGTTGGAAACCATTAATGGTGCACATTTAGCAGTTTTAGGTTTTGAGCCAAAAATCATGCACTTGGACTTCTTACTGTTCAACAAGAGTTCATGTTTAATCAATAGATGACATCAACTCCACTCTCTCAAATGATTTTTTAAGTCCTTCAACTCTGGCTCTTGAACAGCCATCAATATCTTAACCAGGACAAAACACGAGCCATGCTATTTGGTTCCTCAAAAAAACTGCCCTCCACTGCCCCCAAGCTCTTGGTTCACTGCCTAGATGGTTCCCCTATCAACAACATGGTGTCCTTCAAATACCTGGGGGTCACACTTGATCCCTCCCTCGACTTGACATTACATGTTAACGTGGCATGTCGTGCTGTTAATGCAAAAATTGGTGGCACCCACCATGTGCGCCACTCCCCTCACACCTTCAGCCAGATTATCTGTAGCTAGGAGAGTCCTCTTACCCCAGCTCCAATACACTCTTCCTCTCATCTATGCTGCCAACTCTTCTGTACTCAGTAAATGGGACACCGTCTATAACAATATCTGCAGATTCGCCTTAACTGCCCCTCGCCTTACTCATCACTGCCTCCTCTACTCTGGTTTAAACTGGCTGTCACCTAAGGATCTATGGGCCTACTCCTTGGGATGTTTTATTGAGTCACTGACCAGGCCCCCTAGCCCAGACTATCTGGCTAATTTGCTGACTCCTGCCTCCCAAACCCATACCCTCAGGTCCTCCTCTGTCCCTATACTCTCAACCAGACCTTGCGCTACAAAAATGGGCAAACAGGCATTCTCTCACTTTGCTCCTAAGTTCTGGAACTCACTCCCCCTACAGATTAAAAATTCTGACTCCCACCGTGTCTTTAAAAGCTCTCTATTTTCTCACCTTCATGCTCTTGGTTATTGCAAATGCTCTGTACCTGTTACACCCCACTGCCGCCTGCGGCATGGACCTAAGCCCATTTCTTGTTACAATATGTCTTTTATTATGCACTGTATCAGATTTTGTTGCTCTAATCACCTTGTATGTTGTTAATTGTTATTGCTGTCTTATGTTTACCTAGATTTTAATTATGTACTACCGTAATTTGTATACCAATGTCCTGTGCTGTCCCGGGTCGTGCCTGAAAATAGGCAGGATTGTTGCCTACTGCACTTACCCAGTTACCAAAAGCTAATAAATAAATAAATAATTAATTAACCAATCCTGGAGAACGGAGAAGTCAGCACCCAATGATCAATTTAGCTTGTCCACTAAGGGGGCGCTATCATAAAGTATTATCTTGTCTGCATACATCAATACTTGAGTATTTTTAAGTTCAGAGGGTAGTGAGTCAATAAACAATGAAAACAGTAGTGGAGAAAGGGAATTCAGGATTCAAGAGCTCAAGAGGATCCTCCACAGTTTCAATAACATCATATGTGGCTTAGGAGGGGAGCTGCAAAATAAAAGCACATTAGATAGCATTACTTCACACAGAGGGTGGTTAAGTTGTGGAACAGCCTACTTAGTGAAGTTCAGTAAGCTAGCACTGTTAAGGACTTATAAGCAGGACTGGACTGATTCCAGCATAGGAATAGCATTAAAGGTCACACAGCATAATTACGGTATTGTTCTGGCTTTTATGTTTGGATGTGTGCCTTACTAAAATTAGGTACATTTACTGCCATGAAATTGGGGGCAGACAAGATGGAAACCCAGTCTATTCTTTCAATAAAATACTACATTGTGCAGTACAGCATTCTAAACTACCTCAGTTCCATATGTAAAACCCACACAGCACAGGCAAATGTTGACAGGCTGGGGTTAGGTGCCTGGCTAGCCAACACTGGTGTTCTGTACTCCATGGTATAGGGGAATGTGAAAGGTTGCATACACAACACAGCCTGAAGGGTTAGATAACCAGCAGCTATGTGCTTCTGAAACCTGAATAAGGAACAGCTAATTCTGAACTAGCATTCATTGAATGTGCTGAAATCCAGCAAGTTGGACACTGCTGAAGGACATCCGAAGAAACCTGGGTTCCCTTTGGTATTTCAGCACTTTGACATCATGATTCATCAATGTTTACAGGGAGCATAAACTGAGCATGTCCAAACTATTTGCAAGTCACCTGACCTGCAGCAGCCAATCAGCAATGCTGGAGATCAAGAAATAATTATTGTTGCAATGTAAAATATAGATTTTACAACGTTGATGTAAAAAATAGATATGGTAGATAGAGTCACCATTGTAAGAGTTAGATGGGTAGGTTACAATAAAGGTCATTGTTTGCCCTACTTATAAAAACACTTTGATCTTTTGGAGTAGGGGCTTAAATGCTTAGCAGGTTTTTTTTTAATTTAATAAGCTTTATTAAGATTTTGCAATATTACAAATAATACAAACAAAACAAAGAAGCGAATACAAAACAGACACCAGTCAAAACCCCAACCTCTGAAATCAAACAAATTATAGAGTAATCCAATCAAAGGCAAACCACACAAGTATCGTTGGAACTCTATACACAGGTAATGCTACTAAATACCCCTCCCGTCCCTACAACCCCGCCCAGAACACAATGAAGCCCAAATACCTACAACCCATGTAAGATCATGTATGGGGTATAAAAGCCTCTTGTTAAGTCAAAATCACTAAAGGATAGAGAGCCACCTCCAGTCTGCTCCTACCATGATTCCCTTGTCTCAGTCAAAAGCATGTGCAAATCCTCCCACCTATGACAGTATAAATATACCCTCTGATGTATTTTAGCAAACTGTATTTCAACCAATAAAGCTTGTAGAATTTCATGATGCCTTTCCTTATCGGATGGAGTTGTGTCATCCAACCAGTGCCACAAGATTATGACCTTAGTCGTAACTGAAATCAGCGCCATATGAGCCTTGCATTGGCCTAGCAGACTAGTTTGAAATTCCCCATGAGGTAAATTTCTGGGGTGAAGGCCTCCTCCAGTCCCAGTAAGGCATCAAGAAAGAACTTAGTCATATTCCAAAAAGGTGCTATTTTGGGGCACTCCCATAACATATGTAGTAAGTTGCCATTAGAGAGACTTCAGTGGGAGCAAACTGGAGATATGGACTTCCCCATCATAAACAGCTTAACTGGTGTATTGTACATATCAAGTAGCACTGTAAATTGTGTCCATCTATACTGATCCCTTTTTACATAGCTATATAAGTAGCACCACACAGTCTGCCGATGCTTGGAATCATGCTGTAAATTTAAAGCTTGCTGCCAATAAAACACACACCCGATTAAGAATTAGGGTCTATTGTCTGTAAATAGGAATGTAGACCAGAAACTGGGCGAGGTTGCACTGCCAGGGAAATGAGTTGAGACAAGATTTCATTGTCTGGGGTAAACCAGGGTGCTGGTCCAAAAAAGGATGTCAAAGCTTTTGTTAACTGTAAATATTTGAGCATATGAAAAAGGGGAATGGAGAAATGATCCTGCAGTGAAGCATGAGACAGTAATGAGCCGTTCTCAATGAGGGACGCCACTGAGGCTGTACCTAACTGGGAGCAGAATGCTGTTGGTATTGGCTGACCTGTGATACAAATGTTGGAATTACCCAGCACTGGCTGAGCTAGTGCCCAAGATCAATCTAATTTAAGAAGATTTGTCAACTATCCACGGGCCCTCAAAGACCAATCAAGAAGAGTGCGTCTCAGGGTGGAAGGCAAACTGAATGGCTTGGAATACAATAGGCTAGAAAGGTGTAAACTGACACTCTTACAGAGGTGAGTCTCTGAATGGAGCTTTAGGGGCTGGTAACCACACTCTGAAGCTTGGTCTCAACAAGCACCCCACTGTAGGAATTTTGAACTATGCAGGGATAAATAATATAAGAAAAAATTGGGAAGACGCAAGCCCTCTCTCTCTCTCTCTCTCTCTCTCAGAAGTGTAAGCTTGGAATAGGAGTGACGCACCACTCCCTCCCTCAAGAGTAACTGATTTAAAATCCTGTGCATCAGTGTGAACCATGTTTTTGGCAAGAACACCCCCATCATCCCCAAAGGATACAAGAGTCTTAGTAAAACATTCATTTTTATTATACTAATCTGGCCCCAAAGGGACATGGATAATATGGCCCATCTCTTTAAGCCCTGTTTAATGGCCTGCAATGATGAAGAAAGTTTCAGCTTACTCAAATCTGAGAGGAAACATGATAAGCAGATTCCCAAATATTGGAGCCCCTTAGATTCCCATGCTAAGCCCAGTGCTTGTATCCCCTGCTTGGGTACATAAGTGTTCAAGGGCATGATCTGATTCTTTTTGATATTCAGTTTACAACTTGCAATATTCAAAGATTTAACTAATCTCAGCTAATGTTGTCGGGATAGAAGTCAAAGGGTCCTCAGTATGAAGAAGCAGGTCATCGGCATAAGCCGAAATTTTATACCTGTCTCCTCCTATTAAGATTCCTTTGATATCTGGATTTCTTTGTAGATTAAAAAGAAGGGGCTCTAAATGAAAGTTAAACAACAGAGGGGAGAGAGGGTACCCCTGGTGAGTGCCCCTCTTGAACTGAAATAGAGTCGAGGAGGGTCCATTACAGCGCATCCTAACTGAAGGATTACTGTACATCACCTTAAGCCATGAACAGAAGTTAGGAGGGATACTAAATTTCCTTAACACAGCAAAGAAATAAGGCCAAGAGACCTGATTAAAGGCCTTTTCTGCATCAAGGGAGACTAATGCCATGGGAACCTTGCTCTCTCCAGATGCAGAAATCAGATAAAGCAACTTTCGCAAGTGGTCACTTGAAAGACAACCAGCCATAAAATCCACCTCAACGGGGGAGATCAGGTCATCCCAAACTGACTTCAATCTAGTCACTAGGATCTTACCAAGCACCTTAAGGTCAAAGTTAAGCAAGGAGATGAGGCAGTACCTGGCCATGAGGGTATCATCCTTACCTGGATCATGAATGAGTGATATCCAAGCTTGGGTGAAGAACTGGTCTGTCAGACTCTTCAAAAGCAAAAAGTTGGAAAAATTGAGCAAGAAAGGGGGATAGTTGTTCCTCAAAAACAACATAAAAATTATTACATAAACCACCTGGTCCAGGAACCTTATCTAATGGGAGCTGCCAGATCACCACTTGCACTTCTGATACTATTATTGGAGCTGCTACAAGTTCTTGTTGTTGCAATGTAAGATGACGGAGGGGAAAAGCATCCAAATATACAAATATTTGAAATTGAGCCTTTGGGAGCAGAGGACGGTCTTCATATAAACCTTTATAATAATGTCCAAAAGCTTTCACTATATTCCGGGGATGAGTAAGGATCTCCCCTCCAGAACCAGACCTCAACTGAGGAACTACCCTCAATGCTTCAAATTGCCTGAGTCTCCAGGCCACGAACCACCCTGCTCTTTCCCTGGTTTTCAAATATCTAATTTTAGTAAGGAACAGGGCCAAATCCACCTTTTCCACTAGCAGATTGGAGTATTTAGCCTGAATGGAATTAAGTTGCCTCCATAGCTCTGGAGGGAAGTTAGAAGACAACCATCTGTCCTAGAGCAAAATCTCTGAAAGGAGCTGATCTTCTTCATGCACATAGATTTTTTTCCTCTTGGATGCCAAGTGTAAGCACTCCCCCTGGACAGCATTTTTGACTGCACCCCACAGGACATCAAACTTTGAAACTGACACAGTATTGGCCTCAAGAAGATTAATAAGAAAATCTTTAAATTTCTACACTATATTAGGATCTTTGAGGAGCTGGGAGTTCAGCCTCCAAAAAGTATTCCTCTTCTCAGCCTCACTTAACATCTGTGTCAGTGCTGGGCCGGTGGCGCTGAGGGTTGAGGCACTGGACACTACACCTCACGCCACACCGGTGACCTGTGTTCAGGAATGAGCATGGGCTGCTGTGGATCAGCAGGGAGGAAATGGATCAAGCATCCAATGGACTCCAGGGAGTAGGGAGACCAGTGGCCAGTGCACACCTAAACCCTAGCGGAGGCTGAGGCTCAAAGGCATGGAGCCACAAGAATGTGGGGTAGGAGTGCAACAGATGCTTGATGTGGGGGTGCATGGGAGCATGTGCAACCCCAGTCTCAGGCATCATTGCACTCCATGCCCCTGTAAGGGAAGAAAACTGGAAAATAGCAACAGCCAGGTCATGTGATTTGATGTCATACGCCCAGCATTAGCCATATCCATGGGCACCACCTCATCCAGATCCGTGCCTGGTGGGGGAATTGGTGAGCTCTCTTGCCTCCCTGCTGTAGGGGGTTAGCCATGTGGGAGTACAAGTTGGTGGCCTGAGAAGAGATCAGAGTGGGCGAACAGCAGCTGGAGAAGGAGGAGAGGAGAAGGAGCTGACCGCGGGCCACAGGAGAGAAAAAGTAAAAAAAATTAAAAAATAAAATCTGTGTCAGGGAGATTGGTGCATGGTCTGATATGACTAGTGGCAAAATCTCAGAAGAAATGAGACCATTAAGTGAGTCCTTACTCATCAGGAAGAAATCTATACTGGATGATGTCCCATGTGGAGAAGAATCAAATGTAAACTGCTTCTCCCCTGGATGAAGGACCCACTAGGGATCTACCAGGCCAAGCTGATCCAATAGTTCCCTAAACCCCAATCAACCCAGAGACAAACCTTGCCTATGGGAACCTGATCTAACAAGATCAAACTGATAGATCAGGTTCCAGTCTCCCCCCAAGATGATGGGCAGTCTAGGGAATGAGAACAACGGGACCGCTAGGTTAAAAAAAAAAACAAAGGGAGTCAATATAGAGCCCAAGATAACTTCAGTAATCCCCAAGCATCCATGTAAAATAAGAACCGCCCCTGTGGATTAACTGGAAAGGAACTCCTCACACCAGCAAGATAGCCACTCACCCTTTTTTGTACTGACACCAGCTCCAAAAGTCTGACCCACTTAAGTCCTCCTAAAAATAGCACATCCTCCCATCTTAAATGAGTCTCCTGGAGCATAGCCACACTTGCCTGCATTTTCTTAAGGTGATTCAAAATCACAAATCATTTTTGCTTCTACAGCACCCCCTTGATGTTCCAGGAAATTAATTTATATCTTACATTCATTACAAATCACATTAGAATAAAGTGGGAGGAAAAAAACCCTCTGTGATGCAAAACCAAAATGGGAAGTGCTCTGAGATACCTTCCCCCTCCACCACAGCCACAAATACAGAACCCCAAGTCCCTATGCCTGCCCCCCAAAGCAAACCAAATCAATTACACAACAATAAGAGAATTCCAAAATATAAGTACACTGCAAAGATAAAACCCCAACTAATACCCCCCAGAACCCAGTAAATATATCCCCCAGTCCTAAAGACCTCACTCCAATATAGTTCAGACCCATAATGTGTGCAGCTCTAAACTCCCCCGAGCCCCCCCCCACTCCCCAACACTCAACAAGCTAGAAGCAAACAAAATTGTGTAAGGGCTAGCTGAGCAATCAGGACCACCCAGGGACCCGCCTTTCATGTATTTTAAAAAGTCAGAGAAAGATATTGCCTTTTAAAAACAAGAAACCTCGCAGGGCAGGGTCTACCTTGACTGGTACAAAAGAACTTCATTAACCAACATGGGTAAAAAAGTAGAAAAAGAAAAATGAAACATGCTAGCCCTAATTACCTCTGAGTAACTCTTGTACTCTAATGGCTATGCAGAAAGGTACTGCCCCCAAAAATCCCTACAGGTTGCTTAGCTGAGGAAATAAGGAGCATACTACTATGACTCTAAAATCTAAACTAAGGGTAGTTAGCCAACTCAGATGCATGAAAAATATAACAAAAACCAAGACATCTTGTGAGCTTTAAAATTAGAGGAGTCCCTTGGGCAGCCCCAATGACATGTCAATAACCCAGGCTGAAACAATTCACCCCCCCCCCACCAACTCTAAGTATCCATCAAAAACAGTACAGTTTACTAAAAAAAAAAAAAAGAACATAGTAACCCTTCCAATATTCTTACATAAACACATAAGGAACACAGAGGGCATTGCCAATCTAAATAGCCCATAGTCCAAAAAAGAACTTGGACAACCATAATGGAAGGTTTTGGAAATACCCATCTGAAGGCCTAGGAGAAAAGGCACAAAGTGATGAAAAAAAAGAGAAGTCTCACCATAAAGCATAATATTGTTTTTCACTTATCCAGCAATTAAGCAAACCCCTGCACTGAGGGAATAAGAATTCTCCAAGACTGTCTTCAGCTAAAAACAAAACCAGAAACCACCACCCCGTCCAGGCTGTATAAGTACTGTTGCATGCTCATAAGCAGAAATAAAAAACAAGAACTAAACATTAAAGGATAAATTAAAAGTCTATAAAAGGCATGGATGAGGTTCAAGAAAATCAGGAAATCTGGACAAAAGATACAGATGAGTCTGATGAGAGAAATTCTTAGGGAAGACTTCTGCCTCCTTAATCTCTATTGAGAAGATCCATCAACCCAAAATCGAGTTATGAAAGTAATTATCCAATTTTGTCACCACTGAAAAACACAACAAAGCCCTGAAGTGACCAGTCAGACCTGCTTGAAAAGGTCGGGAAACATCTTAGGCAGCTCCTTTTTCACAATGTCAGCAATTCAATTTTTTTTCAATTCATCTTTATTTACAAAATAAGATGCCTTTCCAAACCAAGGCATCTGTACAATAAAAACATGATTAAATAGTTATCCCAATTAAAATAAAACCAATAAAATACCATATCAGTTTCAACAATCAAGAAAGGCCAAATCAAAAAGGTATGTTTTTAATGCTGTCTTAGCAGAATCAAAGTTTTGAGTGGCTCCATTATGAGTGAGCTGGAGTTTAGCAGGGTAGATCATCCAGAACCTAATACTGGCAGCTAATAGTTTGGTCACAAAAGGGTGGTATTCTGCCAATTTCTTCCAGGAATGACATTAATGTCACTAGAATGGTTTTATGACATCAGAGGCCAGATATTCAAAAGTTGGCACTGGCATTATGGGGTTTGCCATGGCACTATCCAAGTTTGCATCTGGGTTTTGGGGGACTATATTCAAAGGCTCCTGTAGCATAAGCTAAACCCATTAGCAAGCTGGTGCTAACATAACACTGCACACATGTAAATGAGGGGGTCTTCTCTTGCATACAGACAGTAGCGGCATTTTCAAAGGTTTGCAATGGCAGTAAATTGCACTCAAAGTATTACTATTTACTGCCACTGAAAACCACATCTTAACCAGATGCAGGGCCCCCACTGTAATGCAGCTGCCTGCCCCTGATTGCTGGAACACCAGTAAGGTTTCCATCCTTGGTGTCCAGTGGCACCCCCCTCAACCCCCGACCACTCATTGTGTATATGGTACAGCACTCCCTTGTGTTTAGTGGCACCCCCACCCTTGAGCACTCATAATGTATATTATACACACATCCCTGGTATTTTGTGGCACCCCCACCCCTGAGCACTTGTAATGTATATTATACACACATCCCTGGTGTCTGGTGGCATCCCCTGATCAACCATCTTGAATGTTAAACACACATCCCTGGTATCTAGTGGCATCCCCATCCCCCAATCACCCATCCTGTGAATTGAACACATATCCCAGTGTCTAGTGGCACCAACCTGCCCCCTAATCAACTGTCCCAGATATTATACACACATCCCTGGCATCCAATGGCATCCCCATCCCCAATTAGCCATTCTATATGTGTATATATATATATATATATATATAGATATAGATATATAGATATAATATATATATATACATATATGTACATTTTTTATTAAGATTTGTTTACTGGGTAAGTGCACTAGACAAATTCCATCTATTTTCAGGCATGACTTGGGGAAGGGGGATACAGATGAATGCCAACTGTCTTTGAACCAGATTACGCTGTGGGTGGTATTCTAGTGAATGGGGGAAAATTTTGCCAGGACTACAGGAAAATTCCCCTACTCGTCTGATGGGGCTCTGTGCTGAGTCCTGAAGGACTCAGTGATGCAGGAATCAACACTGGAGCAGGACGTTCAAGACCCACAAGGTCCATGGGAGGATCAAAGTGAGAAACCAGATAATATGGACACTAATACAATGGTTGTTTCTGATAATACTATAGTCATGGATGTTCTGATAAAGAATATAGAGACCACAGAAATAAATCTAGGAGCAAAAGTGGATAAATTAAAAAAAACAAATGGAAACTGCTCAACGAGAATTTCAAACTACCCAAAAACAGCAAGAAGAAGAAAAAAAAATGAAATGCTTACAAAGCTCTTCTCCGAACAATCCAGGGAAAAGGTCAACACACCCCACAATATTCCATTTTGGTGCTGCACCTAACTCCCTGGATGGCATCACAGGACACCCTACACAACCCAGAGACAGTGTCACATCGTTGGAATGGAACTTGGCCTCTGCTCTCCAAGGGGAAGGCTGGACATTGATGTCCCAAGTATCTGGACGCCCGACCCTGACACCCCTCTGCCAGGGTCACCTGAATGGAGATTGCAGTATCTGAATGCAGAATTGGCAGAGACCAGCACATCAGAACAACAGACAGTTTTTGTGAAGGAGTGGGACCAACAATGGTATACCCACAACAATACAGATATGACAAAAACCAATGATCAAGATATCTCTGACAATGTTTTCTATGAGACTGCGAATGTAATTTCTGTTCAAACTGAAACAATGGCTCCTGAAATAATGCATGACCAAGAAAGTGCTAACACTGACACTGGTTCTAGAATCCGCTACTGAGGAAGTTAGAAATAATTCCTGTGATGCTGACAATGATAATAGGCAGCAAACAACCATCTATGCCACTTTACTATGCAAACCTGTGAAAAATGCAAAAAGTCATTATGCGGTTCAATTAAGGTGTACCGGGGACCTGTCCACCTCCACAGACAGATTTTTTGTGGGCAAAGATATTATTAAACATAAAGTGGGCTTCTCCCCATCTGAAGACTATGCCCTTAGCCATGCTGCAGGTGAACATTCCTTTGTTACTAGCTTTAGGACTGAAAATCTTCTGAACAGATTCTGGACCCTCCACAGCCAACAAAAACACGACCCTGAATGGCAAATCTTTCAAGCAATATCACTTACTAAACCCACAATATCAGTGGTTACCATACTGTTTCGCAAAGAAGGAGTAAATGTTGCTGACATTTCTAACTGGATAGAGAAATGCTGTGACATACAGGGAACGCCAGAACTTATAATTGACCAGGAAGGTTTCTGGACAGGAGGGTGGCAATTTTGGGTCAAACTGTAACACAATGAATCAGGCATTGAACATCTCCCCAACTGCTTCTTTTTGGGGAGAGATAAAGGTATTCTTTTTTTATCCTGGACAGACCAAATCATGATTCAAAAGTTGTTCAATCAGACACATCAGTATTAGAAATATAGAAACATAGAATTTGATGAGAGATAAGGACCGCTTGGCCCAACTAGTCTGCCAGTTTCCCCTTCCAAATGCATAGGCTGAAGACCTTAGTTAACCAACAGCCTACTTCCTCCTACCCACCCACCAGAATTGTCTTATGTCTGTCCCATGCATTCTTGATGTCCCCCACTGTTTTTGAGTCCACTACCTCCTCAGAAAGGCTATTCCATGTATCCACAACCCTCTCCATGAAGAAATCCTTCCTCACATTACCTTTGAGCTGTCCCCCCTCTACCTTCAAATTGTGCCCCCTTGTTCTTGCACATCTCTTTTCTGAAAGATGCTACCCTCTTGGATTCCCATGATGTACTTGAAAGTTTCAATCATGTCCCCCCTCTCCCTCCTCTCCTCGAGTGTATACATATAAGGCTTCTTTATTCTCTCTTCGTATGTCTTCTGGTGCAGAACCTGCACCATTTCCATTGCCCTCCTCTGGATGGACTCCATCCTGTCTATGTCCTTGCAGAGATGGGGACTCCAAAACTGGATGCAGAACTCCAGATGGGGTCTCACCAACTGTCTGTAAACAGGGAGAAAAACTTCCTGTTTTCTACTGGTGATGCCTGTCCCTGTGCACCCCTGTATCCCACCAGCCCTCCTTACTGCCTTCTCACATTGCTTGCCCACCTTAAGGTCATCTGATATGACTACTCCCAGGTCCCTTTCCATTTCTGTTGTTGTTATTATCTCACCCCCCCATTGTGTACTCTTCCAAGGATTTTTGTTTCCCAGGTGCATTACTTTGCACTTCTTTGCATTGAGTATAAGCTGCCATACATTTGACCATTCCTCCAACCTTGCCAAGTCCCTTTGCATCCTCTCCACCCCACCTTCTGTATCAACCCTGTTGCAGATCTTTGTGTCATCTGCAATGAGACATACTTTTCCATCCAGTCCCTCTCCAGTGTCACTGATAAAGACGTTAAAGAAGATCGGTCCCAATACTGAACCCTGCGGTACCCCACTAGTAGCCCCCCTTTCTTCAGAGTAAATGCCATTTACTATTACCCCCTGTATCCTGTTGTCCAGCTAATTTTTAACCCAGGCTACAACTTTGGGACCCACTCCAAGGCTGGCTAGCTTGTATATTCATCTTTTGTGTGGGACTGTGTCAAATGCCTTGTTAAAGTCGAGGTAGGTCATGTCCACTGCCTCTCCCTGGTCTACCACATTGGTCACCAATCAAAGAAATCTATTAGATTCATCTGACATGATCTTCCTGCTGTGAATCCATGCTGTCTTGGGTCCTGTGCCCCACTGGCCTCTAGGAACTCAACATTTTTTCCTTTAGAATTGATTCCATCATTTTCCCTACCACTGAGGTCAAACTAACAGGTCTGTAGTTTCTTGCCTCTGTCTTGCTCCCACTTTTGTGAAGGGGAATCATGTCTGCCCTCTTCCAGTCCTCCGGTACTACACCATCCTCCCATGATTTGTTAAAAAGGGTAGTCAGTGATGTCACTAATTCTACCCTTAGTTCTTTTAGAATTCTTGGGTGAATCCTGTCAGGACCCATTGCTTTGTCCACCTTCAGTTAACCGCTAACAGATTAAATGCTCAGTTTGTGGGGAGCTGGGCTATGCAGGATATCACTGTAGGGCAATTTCCAGATGTATCCTTTGTGATGCTGAGGGTCACTTATTCACTACATGTCCCTGGGCAGCCAATAACACTACCAGCACTGACTACGCTGAGCAGGACTTTTATATTAATAGAGCAGCCAGAGCACAACACCAACCTCCTCCCCCAAGACTACACACCACTACTACTGACAGACCTCCACCTGGTCAGAAGAACAGCAGGAGGGCAGATAACACAACAGAATACACCTCCAAATCTAGCAAACCTGACATTATTCACAAGGCTACAAGTCCGGAGGCCTCTACTAGCTCACCTGCTCAGATGCTTCCTCCTCCCCCCCTCCTGATATGGAGATGGAGAGATTTCAAGTGGTACAGAAAGGAAGAAAAACAACCTCCCCACCCATAGTAGCCACTGTAGATGAACTACCTCTTCAGAACAGTTACACAGCATTACAGTGGGGAGACACAGAAAAGGAGGAAGAATCTGATTCTGCCTCCATCTCCTCCAGGGCATCCTCCCAAAGAGACATACCATTAGATGCAGAAGAGGCTCAGAATGAGAAATCAATACAAAAACCACCAAAACAGAAATGTGGGACTAGATCTAAGGCAAAAAAGAAGACATGACACCACCCAAATAGATGGAACTTTAGAACCTAACAGTAACATCCCTTAATTCTAATAGCAACAAGTCACGCAGGAGAAGGGGTGCTACCTTTTTTTTTGAGGAACACTATTTCGGGTTGGTATTGTTTCAAGATACTAGGTTGCATTCAGACATAGAACTTCAAACGGCAACCAAAGATTGGTTTTGGGGTAGAAGTTTATGATCTATGGGAGATGATATGTGTTGTGGTTTGGGAATCAGTATCAACAATGATAAAACTGTTATTTAGAATGTTACAGATATTTTTCAAGGGCATGCCATGATGCTTGATATAACGTATTTAGAGAATAAATTCAGAATCTTTAATATCTCTGCCCCCCCAATTTAAGCATGAGAGGGTAGAATGTTTCAGACTTATCCAACCTTATCTCTTTATGTCTAAACAAACAATTTGGGCCGGAGATTTTAATTGTGGGAGACTTAGAACAGATACGGGTTGTAAAACAACTAAAATATTTTGTGACACTGTCTGCCTTAACAAAATTTTATTTCAAACAGGTTTAGTGGACAGATTTTCTCAACAACAAACAAAGCTCACTCATACATACAACAGGGGGAAACTGTCTTCCAGGATAGATTTCTTTATGCTATCCCCATCTCTACCCATAGAGTCAGTTCAGTCATGGCCCATGGCCACTACAGATCATGACCTCATAGAGGTTAAAATTGCCAATTTCAAAGAATCATCATCTGGTAAAGGATATTAGAAATTAAACAACACATTGCTCATGAACCCTTTGATACAGGAGGGTTTACAGGACATCATTTTAGCTAGAAAATCAGTTGAATATATATATGACTCACGAGTGTTGTGGTGGTTAGAAGGGAACAATGTTTTTTCAGGTTTTTTAAAACTGGTTGGATGACCGCAAGGGAAACATAACAAACATAAATATAACATGCCAAGAGATAAGCTGTATGAACTAATTTCCCTGAATAACACAATACAAATTGATTACTCCAGTCAAACTGCAGAACAACAACAAAAAAAAAATGACAGACCATCAATACAGTAGAATGAACTCACTTATCCAAGAACAAACGTTTGGTACGCAAGACACAGCTCCATCTATTAACCCATTTGAAAACTGTTGCAATAGGAGTAATGTCTGACATATGAACTGGTTAATTTCTGATCAAGGAATCCCAGAAATCACCAACCCATGCATTCTTAGAATAGCAGAAACCTACTTGAACTAAGACAAAGCCAATCAAGCCAACAAAAAGCATGCAGCCAAAATATAGCATATTGGCTACACCAAGTTCCTCTACCTCAGTTACCTAAATATATGCAACAAATATTCTCTCAGCCTATTTCAAAACAGGAAGTTATCTCCACTATAAAACAACTAAATACAGGTACTGTACCTGGTAAGGATGGTCTTACGGCAGAATTTTATAAATATGTCAGTACTGAACTAGCTGCTGAGTTAGCTAAAGTTTTTAACCATATCTTATCATTTTAAAATACTCCCCTAGAAATTAAAACTGGCCTTTTGATATTTACATTTAAAAAAGGAGAAAAACAGAAACTGCAAAACTGCAGACCGATTACCTTATCAAACTGTGATTTTAAGATACTAATTATAATTCTAAATAATAGATTATCTCTGGGATTACCTTACTTAATTCAACCCTCCCAAATGTGTTCTATCCCTGGCAGGAAGATGACAGCTGGTTTACTTTTGATTGGAGAAATAATAAATAATGGGACTAAAGAAGAAATCACGGGATATGTGATGTGCCTGGACCAACATAAGCATCTGACTCTGTACGACAACATTATATATGGGAAGTAATGAAAGTTTATGACATACCAGATACTGTACATTCATTAAACGGATACAAACTTGCTATTCTAAAACTTAAGTATCCCCCTATATCAATGGATGGATAGGGAACCCATGCTCCATTAAACGAGGGGTGGGACAAGGATGTCTGATTAGTAATTTACATTCTCTTTCTAGACCCCCTGATCAGGCATGTACACCAAATCAAAGAATCATCAGATTATCAGTTTTCTGCTCAGATCCTGAGATCAAAACACCAGCATATGCTAACGATCTGATACTCATTTTAGCAGATAAAGCATCAGCAGATACAGCCAAAATAATAATTCAGGGCTATGAAGAGATGTTAGGTTATTCAAAAAATTATCAGAAAAGCACAGGAATTCTGATAGGACCTAAATGTCTAGAAGATGAGGAACGTATGGGAATACAGTTGTCATCATAACTAATCAAGGTATTAGGTATTCTCTTTGGTCCTGGAGACCTTGCCCTTATTAACTGGGAGCTGATTTTACAGAAAGCAGGTACAAGAGTCAAAACTTCTTAGCCCCGGCTACAGGAGGGAGACCCATGCAAAGCAGCAACCTGTCTTGAAGCTCAGGCTCAAAGTGAAAGCCTCAGCTACAGGAGGGAGCCCCCTGAAAAGCAGCAACCTGCCCCGAAGCTCAGGCTCAAAGTGAAAGGTAATTTGCCTGCTTGCTCGAGCTGGCCTTTGTCTGTTTGAATTAGAATTTGGTGCTCTTTTTCCAGGGACTGTAACCTGGGGCTCAAATGGGCTAACAAGCCTGCTACTCTGCCACTAAATCACCGGACTTGAGATCCAAGTGTCTGCTTCACTAGACAGGAACATTAGGATTCTGTCCATAATTCAGCCCTTTATTTTTCTGCTGAAGCGCTGCCAGCTTCCGAACTGAATCCAATCTGGCACCAATTTTAAAAATCTGATTCTCCTGCAGATAACTGAGTTTCTGCTGCACTGCGCTGGTGACTGCTTCGGCTAACATTTTAAACCTGCCTGTAAATTAAATTAATTTAGTCTGTCAGCTAAGCTATCATCTTTTGGCTAGCATTTCTGGAATTAACTGTGAGGACACTGCAGCCTAAAAGCGCAGCTCCTCCCCTTACGGTTCCCACTTGCTGGAACTGGACAAAGTGCTCAGAGCTGAATTGGGTCTTATAAAGTTTAGTTTTGGAACAACAACCCACATTTTTATCCTGCTTTTAAGTGATGTGCATACTATAACTTCTGTTGTTCTCCTTCATGTTAGCTCACTGCCTAGTACCTGACTGAAGCATTGCAACTGATTTATTGTAGAAAGCCTATATTTTAAATGTTAAATTAGGAGATTTCTCTCCCTGTGCATTTCTCTAAAGCTAACCCTCCAATTACTGTAACCCATTTTTTCTCTCTCTCACTGCCAACTTTTCTCTCTCTCTCTCTCCCCCTCCCTCCTCTTACACTCTCCACCCACCTCCCTCTGCTCAGCAAATCATAGCTTTCCTGCTGCTCCAAATTAAGTATTTAGCTAGCCTCCTCACCTTTCTTCTTTCTCCTTAGCCTCGGCTACAGGAGGCAGCCCCCTGCAAAGCAGCAACCTGCCCCAAAGCTCAGGCTCAAAGTGAAAGGTAATTTGCCTGCTTGCTCGAGGTGACCTTTGTCTGTTTGAATTAGAACTTGGTGCTCTTTTTCCAGGAACTGTAACCTGGGGCTCAAACAGGCTAACAAGCCTGATACTCTGCCACTAAATCACCGGACTTGAGATCCAAGTGTCTGCTTCACCAGATGGGAACATTAGGATTTTGTCCATAAATCAGTCCTTTATTTTTTCTGCTGAAGCACTGCTGGCTTCTGAACTGAATCCAATCCGGCGCCAATTTTAAAAATATGATTCTCCTGCAGTTAACTGCACTTCTGCTGCACCGCGCTGGTGACTGCTTTGGCTGACATTTTAAACCTGCCTGTAAATTAAATTAATTTAGACTGTCAGCTAAGCTATCATCTCTTGGATAGCATTTCTGGAATTAAATGCGAGGACACTGCAGCCTAAAAGTGCAGCTCCTCCCCATAAGGTTCCCACTTGCTGGAACTGGGCAAAGTGCTCGGAGCTTTTCCCGCAGATGCTTTGTGTCTGCTCCCCACCTGCCCCCCCACCAATCCCACCCTAACTGACTGTTGTTATATAGTGTAGGCTAGCTAGGGAATGCCTAGTAGGCATTGCTGATTTTATACTATCTCCCCCTTTTCCCATCTGCAGCCTATGTTTCTTCACCTCTAGGGGATTCTGCACACTCTGTTAGTAGTCTGCTGCCACCACTTCCATTGCTTTAAACTGCACTGATTTTTACAGCATCTCAGTTCAGTCCTCTTCACTGACCACCATCCAGTCCTCTTGATTTATCCACAAAGCTTCCACCCAAGTGTAAACCATACCATACCAGGTTCCAATCTTGATTCAGGCAGAAATGGCTTTCATAGTTAAAAATCTACAGTCCATAAATTTCTACTCACTCCTTCTTCACCTCTTGCTTGCACCTCTTACAAGGAACACTGTATCACACTGCCCACCATCTCGGAATCTTCACCACACACATCCTAGGGACCATTTTGACCACAGTGGGGTTACACAATTTTACTTTCCCTTAGCCAGCACACCTCTTCTTATCCCTAACAGGTTTTTTTTTACCATGTAGCCTTCACCCTTCATAAATCTCTGTCCTGCAACCCCATACTGCCGACACCATTCGTCCACTATAAAATGTGGCATCTGCCCCTACTAGCACTATTGTTAGCTGGAGATATTGAATTAAACCCAGGGCCTGTAGGTATTCCACCTTACTCCAGCACAGCCTCAGCTCACTCTAAGGGCCTCTGCATTACTTACCTGAATGTTAGGAGCCTGTCCCACAACCTTACTGAACTTGAGGTCTGGGTTGCTCTGCATAACCCTGACATTCTCTGCCTGTCCAAAACCTGGCTGAAACCATCCACCCCTGATTCTCAGTGCATGTTACCTAACTATAAAATATTGAGCTCAAGACAGGTCCCTAGATAAGCATGGTGGTGGTGGTGTTGCCATCTTCTACAAATCTCATCTATCTCTATCTAGGTAATTCCCCCCCCCGTGAATCAATTCATGCAATTCTCCAACTCAGCTCAAAGAAACTGCACATAGTGTGTGCCTATAACCCACCAGGTGGTGGCATCTCTGTTCTAAAGGAGCTCCTCTCCCAGGTGGACACTATGATCAGAAGGAATGAGGTTCTGATACTAGGGGATTTCAACTTGAGCTGGACCAGTAAAGCAAAGCAGCCCTTCCACACCTTAGTACAGGGCCTCAACCTCCACCAGATTATCAATGACCCAACAAGGATCCTGGCTCCCCCTCAGTCTAGCTCACTAATTGACTGGATCCTTACAAGCTGCCCTGACAGTATAGCCTCAACTGGTACCCTTGCAAATGCAATAAGTGATCACTCTCCTATCTTCTGCATCTGGTGCACCCCCAGTCAACCATCCCTTCCCCCAAAACGTATCACCTTCCGCAATCTCAGTAATTTTTATCAGACACTGTTTATGTACGATCTCTCTGTGACTGATTGGTCCCCAATCTTCAATACCTCTAATGCTCAGTCAGCCCTTCATTTCTTCCTAGAAAGATCTGAACCCCTCCAGGATATACACGCTCCCAGAGCAACCCGCTATATATGAGGATCTCAAACTAAATGGCTAACCAAGAACCTTCTCTCCCAAATTAAGGCTCGAGACAAAAGTTGGTGGTGTTTCAAGGCCTCTGGACTTAAATTGGATTATGACACCTACAGATATACCTGCAAAAGAAGAATCTGCCTAGCAAAAAGTGTGTTTTGCAAAGACCTATTAACAAAAGCTGCAGGTGACTCAAAGAAATTCTGGTCAGTCATAAAAACCCTCTTGGGAACTGATCACAAGGCCACTTTGAATGACATGCTGCTAAATGGCATTCATTGTAATAACCCAGTGACCATCGCCAACTCCTTCAACCATCACTTCTCTGACCTATCAAGTCATGTGGCCTCCTTGCCCCCCCGGAAGTGCTACGTCCTACCCCACAGACACACAATCCATGCCCACTCATCCACCTTTTCGATTCCAGGCTATCACAAGAACTGAAGTACCAAAGCTACTACTGGCTATCCCGGACAGCACTAGCTCTGGGTCTGATGGGCTTGAACCTCGGCTTCTGAAAGTAGCTGCCCCATCATTGCCTCCCCCCAACCAAAGTCTTTAACTTATCACTGTGCCATGGCACCTTTCCTGATATCATGAAAATAGCCAAAATAACACCTTTACCTAAAAAATGTGATCCAAAAGAAATTGGCAATTATTGACCCATTGCCATTCTTTCAGTGCTCAGCAAAATCCTAGAAAAATTAGTGGCTACTCAAACCATTGCTTACCTACAGAAATTCAGCCTCCTCTCTGGTGCACAGCATGGCTTCTGAAAAGGCCACAGTACCTCCACTGCCCTCCTAAAGCTAACAAACAATATCTATGCTGCTATGGATACTGGCCTCTTGACAGGTGCGGTCTTCATTGACCTGACTAAGGCTTTTGATCTGGTCAACCACAGCCTTCTCCTCTCTAAACTTCGCTCCCTTGGTTTCTCTGCTGAAGTGGTGGTATGGTTTGAGAGCTACCTCTCAAACAGGAAGCAAGTCGTAGTTTTCAATTCTGCCATGTCAGATCTCTCCTCTATTCAAGTTGGTGTTCCTCAGGGCTCTGTACTGGACCATCTGCTTTTTTCTGTCTTCATCAATGACTTGCCCACTGCTAGCCCCAACCTGCTCGTCCCTTTTTCATGCGGATGACCTAGTCATCTACTATAGTGCCAAAAACACCACAGATATAAACCACTTTCTTGCCTCTGACTTCCATAGCATACAATCCTGGTTGACAGAGAGCAAACTAGTGCTCAATGTTAACAAAACACACTCTATGCTCTTTGGCTCCTCTGTCAGACTTAAAGAAAATCAAAATTCACTCAAAATCTCATGCGTAGATGGGTCCCCACTTGTACCTTCCAGATCCTTTAAATACCTGGGGATTCTCCTGGATGAATCCCTTGATTTTGATCAACATATTACTGCCACCTGTAAATCTGTCAACTTAAAAATTGGATGGGCCTACCATACTAGCTATGCCCTCACCCTATCTGCCAGATTTGCTGTTGCACAAGGCCTCCTACTCCCGGCCTTGGCCTATGGCATGGTCACATACCTAAATGCCACTAAGTCCTCCCTCCATAAATGGGACACAACCTATACCAACATCTGCCGCTATGCCCCTGCATCACCTAGATTTAAACACCACTGCCAGCTCTATGCTGACTTAAACTGGCTCTCTCCTACTGCCCATAGACTTCAGTCCTATGGCTCCCTAATTGATGGGATAGTTAGATCAGGGCTCCCTCAATATCTTGCTTCCATGCTTCACTCCCCATCCCCCTCTTATGGGTTCTGCTCTACTGACCTAGCCTCTTTCTATATCCCAAGATGCAAAACTTCTATGGGTGCATGAGCTTTCTCTCACTCTGCTCCAAAGCACTGGAACATCATACCTCAAGCTGTCCACCTAGCTCCCACCCATGCCAGTTTCAAGAAACTCCACCGAGATCATCTAAGTGCTTCTAACCCCTGCGCTTGTTTCCACCCACTGTAGATCCCTCTTTCCATTACTCTCTCCACCCACCCTTTATCTACTCCCTTCCAAACTGTCTTATCTTCTCTCTGTATCAACCTTCCCATTTCACACTCTCTACAACCCTCACCCCCTGCCTCTATATCATCCTCCTCCTCTCCCTTCTTTCTAAAGCTTGACTTCCACAAAGGCTCTTATTGTATACTGCATATAATCTATCTCATCTATTTTTGTACTCAATATTTCAAGTTATTTTGCACTTGTTCATATTTTGTTACCTTGTCTAATGTTATATTGCCTGTACCCTGACCTTGTTCTAAACTGTATTTCACTCAACCTCTTTTGCGTGTTCTGACCTCCTACTGTGTTACCTATTTCATGTGCTGTGTCACAAGGTATACCCATGTATTGTCTACCTGTATTGTCCCGGGTCGTGCCTGAAAATAGGCATTCCCATGCCTAGTGCACCCACCCAGTTACCAAAAGCAAATAAATAAATAAATAAATAAAAACTTGGAACTCTTGGTATATGGGCAAAAAGAAAAGTGTTTGCCTGAGTAAGACCTTTTTATTACCTATGTTTCTCCATCTCAGTCATATATACCCCTTACCAATAACATTAGAAACTAAACTCTTAGGCTGCTTCTTCTCGTGTATTTGGGGCAGCAGCCTAAACCCTGTCCAACGTTACATTACTTATTTACCAGTCTCAAAAGGAGGGATCAATATGATCAACCCCATAGTGTTTTTTTCCATTGTGTCTTTATACACACTAATTTAACACCTATTCTTATGAACATAACTTTATGTTGGACCCCCTGGATATATGATGCCATATTTCCCATTTTTTAAACTTGGAAACCAGCCTCTTCATTACACAAACAAAAATCCCTACATCAATTACCACTCTATTTACAGTATTGTTTTAAAAAAATAAAACAGTGGCAAATTACAAAATCATCCATTATTTTGCTAAGTCAAAAAGAATTATATAACTCCCTTCTAAACAAAGACTTCCATGTAACACCCTCTCCTTTTTCTAAAATATTGACAGACCATATACAGATTAGCCAGATGTTGTTAGACCCTTGAACCCCAGAACACATGGGGGATGTGGTATGACTGTGTTGTCATGGAAAGCTTAAGGTTAAAAACAGTTTAAAGCATAAGGAACAGAGAGATGGATGTTGTCCTAGAGATAGTTGCTTGAACGTTTTAGAGACTATGGGGCATTTACATTATTAATGTCCTTATACAACCATTTGCTGGCAATTGATGAAACACCAGTGGAATCAATCCCTCTTTTACAGTATACCTCCTGATGTTTTGTTCCTATGAATTATATCCCCTTCATTGAAAAAAAAACTGAACAGAAGTACAGTCAGACTACTATTGACATGCATAAAATTCTGGATCTGGAATACCAGATGCAAATTACCCTTACAACAAATTGAACTTTCGTAAGATCAACTATATTATCAAATCAAATTAGCACTACAGTCCATCAAGGGAAAATAAATAAAACAGAACTCTTATAGGAAAATAGAGGAATGGTGGGGTCTCTTACTAATACCTCCTTAAACTCTAACATAGTGAGATCAGAGATTAGGACATGACCATGTGTATATAAAAAGGGTAACATGTTTAGTGTGTATAAATTACTAAAAGGTTTTCCTTTGATTTTTTCTTTCTTTCTTTATTATTTATTTATTTATTTAATGGTATCGAATTGCAACCCTTTGAGTCAGAGACTCATTTACAAAGGTTCCTCGTGTCATTGAACCAAGACCTTGAATAGGGGATGGGTCATCTCCCTGTTCAAGGTATTGGTTTAATGATACTTGAAACACTGCATCCTGGTCTAGTCACATTAATAGTTTTATTTTATTTATTTAAAGTTTTGTTAACCAGAATAATGTAATGAGCCAAATGCCCTTTTTCATACACAAACTGGGGCTATTACAACACCCAAGATGTTACAGAAAAAAAAAAAAAACATTCAGGACTAACACAAAGACAATACAAATAGCAGAATATACAGTTATGTAAAACAATTGCAGGAGAGTTGATTAGAATAGTATGTCTTCAAATGCAATTTGAAGGCTGCATGACTGGATACTTCAAATGAACTGGCTGCACACACTGTATAAGTCATACCACCCATGCTGGTTGAAATTATGGGAACAACAAGTTTAATACTAGAGTTCAAACTTAAAACCCTGGTTTCCATCTTAGTCTCAAGTAAGGCAAAGAGGGGGGAAGTTTACCTTGATGGAGTACATTGTCAGGCAAACAATTCAAGGTATAAGAACAGCTCAGTTTTTGAGGTAACCAACCCAGACAGTCATATAAAATACAATGATGGGTGTGAAATGGTAACCTAAGAACAAATCTGCAGATAGCATGAAATGTATTTATAAGAGACAATTAATTCAGCCTTTGCTAGGTTAGAGAATAAGAATGAATTATAGTTTAAATTTGACAAAAGTACACTTTTAGCAAGTAATGTCCTAGCAGGCAAGGACAAACAATGATGGCATTTAAATAGAACACCTATTTTTAATTTACCTGATGACAAATCAGATTTATGTGTAAAAAAAGGTTAAAATTTCGAGTCCAGTAGTTCTCCTAAGTATTTAAATTGAACAACTTGTTCAAGTAATTCCCCAGGATTGTTGGAAACCATTAATGGTGCACATTTAGCAGTTTTAGGTTTTGAGCCAAACATCATGCACTTGGACTTCTTACTGTTCAACAAGAGTTCATGTTTAATTAACTAGTCATGGAGAACTGAGAAGTCAGCTCCCAATGATCGTTTTAGTGTGTCCACTAAGGGGGAGCTATTATAAAGTATTATGTTGTCTGCATACATCAACACTTGAGCCTTTTTAAGTTCAGAGAGTAGTGGGTCAATAAACAATAAAAACATTAGTGGAGAAAGGGAATGCAGGATTCAAGAGCTCAAGAGAGTCCACCAAAATTCCAATAACATGATAAGTGACTTCGGAGGGGAGCGGCAAATTAAAAACACATTAGATAGCATTACTTCACACAGAGGGTGGTTAACTTGTGGAACAGCCTACTTAGTGAGGTTGGGTCAGCTAGCACTTTTCAAGACTTGAAAGCAGAACTGGACTGATTCCTGCAGAGGAATTGCATTAAAGGTCACACAGCATACATACCGGTATTGTTCTGGCTTTTATGTTTGGATGTGTGCCTTACTAAAATTAGGTACATTCACTGTCATGCAATTGGGGCAGACAAGGTGGAACCCCGGTCTGTTCTTTCAATAAAATACTACATTGTGCAGTACAGCATTCTAAACTACCTCAGTTTGATGCGTAAAATCCACACAGCACAGACAAATGTTGACAGGCTGGGGTTAGGTGCATGGCTAGCTAACACTCGTGTTCTTTACTCCATGGTATATGGGAATGTGAAAGGTTGCATACACAACACAACCTCAAGGGTTAGATAACCAGCAGCTATGCACTTCTGAACCATGAATAAGGAATAGCTAATTCTGAACTAGCATTCATTGAATGTGCTGAAATCCAGCATGTTGGACACTGTAGAAGGACGTCCGAAGAAACCTGGGTTCCCTTTGGTGTTTCAGCACTTTGACATCATGATTCAGCAATGTTTATTGGGAGCATACACTGTGCATGTCCAAATTGTTTGCAAGTCACCTGACCTGCAGCAGCCAATCAGCAATGCTGGAGATCAAGAAATAATTATTGTTGCTATGTAGAATACAGATTTTACAACTTCGATTTTGAAATATAGATAGGGTAGAGTCACCATTGTAAGAGTTAGATGGGTAGATTACAATAAAGGTCATTGTTTGTCGTGCTTATAAAAACACTTTGATCTTTTGGAGTAGGGGCTTAAATGCTTAGAAGTTTTTTTTTTATTTAATAAGGTTTATGAAGATTTTGCAATATTACAAATAATACAAACAAAATGAAGAAATGAATACAAAACAGACACCAGCACAAAACCCCAACCCCTGAAATCAAACAAATTATAGAATAATCCAATAAAAGGCAAACCACACAAATATCATTGAAACTCTATACACAGGTAATGCTACTAGTTAACCCTCCCATCCCCCACAACCCCACCCAGAATAAAATAAAGCCCAAATACCCACAACCCATATAAGATCATGTATGGGGTATAAAAGCCTCTTGTTAAGTCAAAATCATTAAAGGACAGAGAGCCACCTCCAGTCTGCTCCTACTATGAGCTTGACTCAGTCCAAAGCGTGTGCAAATCCTCCCACCTATGACAGTATAAATATACCCTCTGATGTATTCTAACAATCTGTTTTTCAACCTATAAAGCTTGTAGAATTTCATAATGCCTTTCCTTATAGGATGGAGTTGTGTCATCCAACCAGTGCCACAAGATTATGACCTTAGCCGTAACTGAAATCAGTGCCATATGAGCCTTGCATTGACCTAGCAGACTAGTTTGAAATTCCCCATGAGGCAAATTTCTGGGGTGAAGGCCTCCTCCAGTCCCAGTAAGGCATCAAGAAAGATATTCCAAAAAGGTGCTATTTTGGGGCACTCCCATAACATATGTAGTAAGTTGCCATTAGAGAGACTTCAGTGGGAGCAAACTGGAGTTATGGACTTCCCCATCATAAACATCTTGACTGGTGTATCGTACATGTCATGTAGCACTGTAGATTGTGTCCATCTATACTGACTCCTTTTTACATAGCTATATAAGTTGCAAAACACAGTCTGCCAATGCTTGGAATCATGCTGTAAATTTAAAGCTTGCTGCCAATAAAACACACACCCGATTAAGAATTAGGGTCTAATGTCTGTAAATAGGAATGTAGACCAGAAACTGGGTGAGGTTGCACTGCCAGGGAAATGAGTTGAGACAAGATTTCATTGTCTGAGGTAAACCAGGGTCCTGGTCCAAAAAAGGATGTCAAAGCTTTTGTTAACTGTAAATATTTGAGAATATGAAAAAGGGGAATGGAGAAATGCTCCTGCAGTGAAGCATGAGACAGTAATGAGCCGTTCTCAATGAGGGACGCCACTGAGGCTGTACCTAACTGGGAGCAGAATGCTGTTGGTATTGGCTGACCTGTGATACAAATGTTGGAATTACCCAGCACTGGCTGAGCTAGTGCCCAAGACCAATCTAATTTAAGAAGATTTGTCAACTATCCACGGGCCCTCAAAGACCAATCAAGAAGAGTGCGTCTCAGGGTGGAAGGCAAACTGAATGGCTTGGAATACAATAGACTAGAAAGGTGTAAACTGACACTCTTACAGAGGTGAGTCTCTAAATGGAGCTTTAGGGGCTGGTAACCACACCCTGAAGCTCAGTCTCAACAAGCACCCCACTGTAGGAATTTTGAACTATGAAGGGCTAAATAATATAAGAAAAAATTGGGAAGACGCAAGCCCTCTCTCTCTCTCTCTCTCTCAGACGTGTAAACTTGGAATAGGAGCAATGCACTACTCCCTCCCTCAAGAGTAACTGATTTAAAATCCTTTGCAGCTATGTGAACCATGTTTTTGGCAAGAACACCCCCATCATCCCCAAAGGATACAAGAGTCTTAGTAAAACATTCATTTTTATTACACTAATCTGGCCCCAAAGGGACATGGGTAATATGGCCCATCTCTTTATGCCCTGTTTAATGGCCTGCAATAATGAAGAAAGTTTCAGCTTACTCAAATCTGAGAGGAAACATGGCAAGCAGATTCCCAAATATTGGAGCCCCTTAGATTCCTATGCTAAGCCCAGTGCTTGTATCCCCTGCTTGGGTACATAAGTGTTTAAGGGCATGATCTGAGTTTTTTTGATATTCAATTTACAACTTGCAATCCTCAAAGATTTGACTAATCTCAGCTAATGCTGTTGGGATCGAAGTCCTCAGTATGAAGAAGCAGGTCATCAGTGTAAGCCGAAATGTTATACTTGTCTCCTCCAATTAAGATTCCTTTGATATCCGGATTTCTTTGTAGATTAAAAAGGAGGGGCTCTAAGTGAAAGTTAAACAACAGAGGGGAGAGAGGGTGCCCCTGGTGAGTGCCCCTCTTGAGCTGAAATAGAGTCCAGGAGGGTCCATTACAGTGTATCCTAACTGAAGGATTACTGTACATCACCTTAAGCCATGAACAAAAGTTGGGAGGGATACTAAATTTCCTTAACACAGCAAACAAATAAGGCTAAGAGACCCGATTAAAGGCCTTTTCTGCATCAAGGGAGACAAATGCCATGGGAACCTTGCTCTCTCCAGATGCAGAAATCAGAAAACGCAACTTTCGCAAGTGGTCGCTTGAAAGACAACCAGCCGTAAAATCCACCTGAAGGGGGGAGATCAGGTTATCCCAAAGTGACTTCAATCTAGTCACTAGGATCCTACCAAGCAGCTTAAGGTCAAAGTTAAGCAAGGAGATGAGGCAGTACCTGGCCATGAGGGTATCATCCTTACCTGGTTCATGAATGAGTGTTATCCAAGCTTGGGTGAAGGAGTGGTCCGTCAGCCTCTTCAAAAGCAAAAAGTTGAAAAAATTAAGCAAGAAAGGGGGATAGTTGTACCTCAAAAACAACATAAAAATTATTACTTAAACTATCTGGTCCAGGAACCTTATCTAATGGGAGCTGCCAGATCACCACTCGCACTTCTGATACTCTTATTGAAGCAGCTACAAGTTTTTGTTGTTGCAATGTAAGACGAGGGAGGGGAAAAGCATCCAAATATACAAATATTTGAGACTGAACCTTTGCGAGCAGAGGACAGTCTTCATATAAACCTTTATAATAATCTCTAAAAGCTTTCAGTATATTCCGGGGATGAGTAAGGATCTCCCCTCCAGAGCCAAACCTCAAATGAGGAACTACCCTCAATGCTTCAAACTGACTGAGTCTCCAGACCAGGAACCACCCAGCTCTTTCCCTGGTTTCCAAATATCTAATTGTAGTAAGGAACAGGGCCAAATCCACCTTTTCTACTAGCAGATTGGAGTATTTAGCCTGAATGGAATTAAGCTGCCTCCATAGCTCTGGAGGGGAGTTAGAGGACAACCATTTCTCCAAGAGCAAAATCTCTGAAAGGAGCTGATCCTCCTCATGCATACAGATTTTCTACCTCTTGAATGCCAGGTGTAAGCACTCCCCCTGGACAGCATTTTTGACTGCGCCCCACAGGACATCAAACTTTGAAACTGACACGGTATTGGACTCAAGAAGATTAATAAGAAAATCTTTACGTTTCTACACTAGATTAGGATCTTTGAGGAGCTGGGAGTTCTGCCTCCAAAAAGTATTCCTCTCCTCAGCCTCACTTAACATCTGTGTCAGTGCTGGCCTGGTGGCGCTGAGGGTTGAGGCACTGTACACCACACCTCATGTCACACCGGTGACCTATGTTCAAGAATGAGCATGGGCTACTGTGCGTCGGCAGGGAGGAGATGGATCAAGCATCCAATGGACTCCAGGGAGTGGGGAGACCAGTGGCCAGTGCACACCTAACCCCTATCAGAGGCTGGGGCTCAAAGGCATGGAGCCACTAGAATGTGGGGTAGGAGTGCAGCAGATGCTTGATGTGGGGGTGCATGGGAGCATGTGCAACCCCAGTCTCAGGCATAATTGCACTCCATGCCCCTGTAAGGGGAGAAAACTGGAAAATAGCAACAGCCAGGTCATGTGGTTTGATGTCATACGCCCAGCATAAGCCATCTCCTTGGGCACCACCTGATACAGATCCGTGCCTGGTGGGGGAGTTGGTGAGCTCCCTTGCCTCCCTGCTGTGGGGGTTAGCCATGGGGGAGTACAAGTTGGTGGCCTGAGAAGAGATCAGAGTGGGCGGATGGCAGCCAGAGAAGGAGGAGAGGAAAAGGAGCTGACCTCGGGCCACAGGAGAGAAAAAGTAAAAAAAATAAAAAATAAAATCTGTGTCAGGGAGATCGGCGCATGGCCCGATATGACTAGTGGTGTAATCTCAGAAGAAATTAGACCATTAAGTGAGTCCTTACTCATCAGGAAGAAATCTATATGGGATGATGTCCCATGTGGAGAGGAATAAAATGTAAACTGCTTCTCCCCTGGATGAAGGACCCACCAGGGATCTACCAGGCCAAGCTGATCCAGTAGTTCCCTAAACCCCAACTGACCCAGAGACAAACCTTGCCTATGGGAACCTGATCTAACAAGATCAAACTGATAGATCAGGTTCCAGTCTCTCCCCAAGATGATGGGCAGTCTAGGGAATGTGAACAACTGGACCGCTAGGTTCAAAAAAAAAACACAGGGAGTCAATATAGAGCCCAAGATAACTTCAGTAATCCCCAAGCATCCATGTAAAATAAGAACCTCCACTCCCAATTCCAACATTTGTGGATTAACTGGAAAGGAACACCCTCTCACCAGCAAGATAGACACTCCACCCTTTTTTGTACTGACACCAGCTCCAAAAGTCTGACCCACCCAAGTCCTCCTAAAAAATAGCACATCCTCCTATCTTAAATAAGTCTCTTGGAGCATAGCCACACTTGCCTGCATTTTCTTAAGGTGATTCAAAATGACAAATCATTTATGCTTGTACTGCACCCCCCTTGATGTTCCAGGAAATTAATTTATATCTTACACTCATTACAAATCACATTGGAATAAAGTGGGAGAAAACCCCCTCTGTGATGCAAAACCAAAATGGGAAGTGCTCTGAGATACCTTCCCCCTCCACCACAGCCACAAATACAGAACCCCAAATCCCTATGCCCGCCCCCGAAGCAAACCAAACCAATTACACAACAAAAAGAGAATCCCGAAATATAAGTGCACTGCAAAGATAAAATCCCAACTAATACCCCCCAGAACCAAGTAAATATATCCCCCAGTCCTAAAGACCACACTCCAATATAGTTCAGGCCCATAATGAGTGCAGCTCTAAACTCCCCTGAGCCCCCCAACTCCCCAACACCCAACAAGCTAGAAGCAAACAAAATTGTGTAAGGGCTAGTTGAGTAATCAGGACCACCCAGGGACCCACCTTTCATGTATTTTAAAAAGTCAGAGAAAGATATTGCCTTTTAAAAACAAAAAACCTCGCAGGGCAGGGTCTACCTTGACCAATACAAAAGAACTTCATTAACCAACATGGGTAAAAAAGTAGAAACGGAAAAATGAAACATGCTAGCCCTAACTACCTCAGAGTAACTCCTGTACTCTAATGGCTATGCAAAAAGGTACCGCCCCCAAAAATCCCTACAGGTTGCTTAGCTGAGGAAATAAGGAGCATACTACTATGACTCTAAAATCTAAACTAAGGGTAGTTAGCCAACTCAGATGCATGAAAAATGTAACAAAAACCAAGACATCTTGTGAGCCTTAAAATTAGAGGAGTCCCTTGGGCAGCCCCAATGACATGTCAATAACCCAGGCTGAAACAATTCACCCTCCCCCTACCAACTCTAAGTATCCATCAAAAACAGTACAGTTTACTAAAAAAAAAAAAGAACATAGTAACCCTTCCAATATTCTTACATAAACACATAAGGAACACAGAGGGCATTGCCAATCTAAATAGCCCATAGTCCAAAAAAGAACTTGGACAACCACAATGGAAGGTTTTGGAAATACCCATCTGAAGGCCTAGGAGAAAAGGCACAAAGTGATGAAAAAAAACAGAAGTCTCACCATAAAGCATAATATTGTTTTTCACTTATCCAGCAATTAACCAAACCCCTGCACCAAGGGAATAAGAATTGTCCAAAGATTGTCTTCAGCTAAAAACAAAACCAGAAACCACCACCCCGTCCAGGCTGAGTAAGTACTGTTGCATGCTCATAAGCAGAAATAAAAAACCAAAAAACTAAACATTAAAGAATAAATTAAAAGTCTATAAAAGGCATGGATGAGGTTCAAGAAAATCAGGAAATCTGGACAAAAGATATAGATGAGTCTGATGAGATAAATTCTTAGGGAAGACTTCTGCCTTCTTAATCTCTATTGAGAAGATCCATCAACCCAAAATTGAGTTATGAAAGAAATGATCCTATTTTGTCACCTCTGAAAAACTCAACAAAGCCCTGAAGTGACCAGTCAGACCTGCTTGAAAAGGTCGGGAAACAGCTTAGGCAGCTCCTTTTTCACAATGTAAGCAATTCAATTTTTTTTCAATTCATCTTTATTTATAAAAAAAGATGCCTTTCCAAAGCAAGGCGCCTGTACAATAAAAACATGATTAAACAGTTATCCCAATTAAAATAAAACCAATAAAATACCGTGACAGTCTCAATAATCAAGGAAGGGCAAATCAAAAAGGTTTGTTTTTAATGCAGTCTTAGCAGAATCAAAGTTCTGAGTGGCTCCATTATGAGTGAGCTGGAGTTTAACAGGGTAGATCATCCGGAACCTAATACTGGCAGGTAATAGTTTGGTCACAAATGGGTGGTATTCTGCCAATTTCTTCCAGGAATGACATTAATGTCGCAAGAATGGTTTTATGACATCAGAGGCCAGATATTCAAAAGCTGGCACTGGCATTATGGGGTTTGCCATGGCACTATCCAAGTTTGCATCTGGGTTTTGGGGGACTATATTCAAAGGCCGCTGTAGCATAAGCTAAACCCATTAGCATGCTGGTGCTAACATAACACTGCACACATGTAAATGAGGGGGTTCCCTCTTGCATACAGACAGTAGTGGCATTTTCGAAGGTTTGCAATGGCAGTAAATTGCACTCAAAGTGCTACTATTTACTGCCACTGAAAACCACATCTTAACCAGATGCAGGTGCCCCCCACTGTACTGCAGCTGCCTGCCACTGATTGCTGGTACACCAGTGAGGTTTCCATCCCTGGTGTCCAGTGGCACCCCCCTCAACCCCTGACCACTCATTATGTATATGGTACAGCACTCCCTTGTGTTTAGTGGCACCCCCACCCCTGAGCACTCGTAATGTATATTATACACACATCCCTGGTGTTTAGTGGCACCCTCACCCATGAGCACTCATAATGTATATTATACACACATCCCTGGTATTTAGTGGCACACCCACCCTTGAGCACTCGTAATGTATATTATACACACATCCCTGGTGTCTGGTGGCATCCCCATCCCCCTGATCAACCATCCTGAATATTAAACACACATCCCTGGTATCTAGTGGCATCCCCATACCCCAATCACCCATCCTCTAAATTGAACACATATTCCAGTGTCTATTGGCACCAACCTGCTCCCTAATCAACTGTCCCAGATATTATACACACATCCCTGGCATTCAGTAGCATCCCCATCCCCCAGTCAGCCATCCTATATGTGTATATATATATATATATATATATATAAATATATATATATATATATATATATATATATATATATACATACATATACATATACATATATGTACATTTTTTTTTATTTAGATTTGTTGACTGTGTAAGTGCACTAGACAAATTCCGTCTATTTTCAGGCACGACTTGGGGAAGGGGGATACAGATGAATGCCAACTGTCTTTGAACCAGATTACGCTGTGGGTAGTATTCTAGTGAATGGGGGGAAATTTTGCTAGGACAACAGGAAAATTCCCCTACTCATCTGATGGGGCTCTGTGCTGAGTCCTGAAGGATTCTGTGATGCAGGAATCAACACTGAAGCAGGACATTCAAGACCCACAAGGTTCATGGGAGGATCAAAGTGAGAAACCAGATAATATGGACACTAATACAATGATTGTTTCTGATAATACTATAGTAATGGATGTTCTGATAAAGAATATAGAGACCACTGAAATAAATCCAGGAGCAAAAGTGGATAAATTAAAAAAAAACAAATGGAAACTGCTCAACGAGAATTTCAAGCTACCCAAAAACAGCTAGAAGAAGAAAAAAAAATGAAACACTTACAAAGTTCTTCTCTGAACAATCCAGGGAAAAGGTCTACACACCCTACAATATTCCATTTTGGTGCTGCACCTAACTCCCCAGATGGCATCGCAGGACACCCTACACAACCCAGAGACAGTGTCACATCGTTGGAATGGAACTCGGCTTCTGCTCTCCAAGGGGCAGGCTGGACATTGATGTCCCAAGGTATCTGGATGCCCGACCCTGACATCCCCTCTGCCAGGGTCACCTGAATGAGACTGCAATATCTGAATGCAGAATTGGCCGAGACCAGCACATCAGAACAACAGACAGCTTTTGTGAAGGAGTGGGACCAACAATGGTACACTCACAACAATACAGATATGACGAAAACTAATGATCAAGATGTCTCTGACAATGTTTTCTATGAGACTGCGAATGTAATTTCTGTTCAAACTGAAACAATGGCTCCTGAAATAATGCATGACCAAGAAAGTGCTAACACTGACACTGTGGTTCTAGAATCCGCTACTGAGGAAGTTAGAAATAATTACTGTGAGGCCGACAATGATAATAGGTAGCAAACAACCATCTATGCCACTTTACTATGCAAACCTGTGAAAAATGCAAAAAGTCATTATGCGGTTCAATTAAGGTATACCGGAGACCTGTCCACCTCCACAGACAGATTTTTTGTGGGTAAAGATATTATTAAACAAAAAGTGGGCTTCTCCCCATCTGAAGTCTATGTCCTTAGCCACGCTACAGGTGAACAAACCTTTGTTATTAGCTTTAGGACTGAAAATCTCCTGAACAGATTCTGGGCCCTCTACAGTCAACAGAAACAAGACCCTGAATGGCAAATCTTTCAAGCAATATCACTTACTAAACCCACGATATTAGTGGTTACCATACTCTTTCGCAATGAAGGAGTACACATTGCTGACATATCTTACTGGCTAGAGAAATGCTGTGACATACAGGGAACGCCAGAACTTATAATTGACCAGGAAGGTTTCTGGACAGGAGGGTGGCAATTTGGGGTCTAACTGTGGCTCAATGAATCAGGCATTGAACATCTCCCCAACTGTTTCTTTTTGGGGAGAGATAAAGGTATTCTTTTTTATCCTGGACAGACGAAATCATAATTCAAATGTTGTTCAATCCGACACATCAGTATTAGAAACATAGAAACATAGAATTTGATGAGTGATAAGGACCGCTTGACCCAGCCAGTCTGCTCGTTTCCCCTTCCTAATGCATAGGCTGCAGATCCTAGTTAACCAACAGCCTACTTCCTCCTACCCCTCACCAGAATTGCATTTATGTCTGCCCCATGCATTTTTGAATTCCCCCACTGTTTTTCAGTCCACTACCTCCTCAGGAAGGCTGTTCCATGTATCCACAACCCTCTCCATGAAAAAATTCTTCCTCACATTACCTTTGAGCCGCCCCCCCCATCTTCAAATTGTTCCCTCTTGTTCTTTCACATCTCTTTTCTGAAAGATGCTACACTCCTGGACTCTGTTGATTCCCTTGATGTACTTGAAAGTTTCTATCATGACCCCCCTCTCACTCCTCTCCTCGAGTGTGTGCATATTAAGCTTCTTTATTCTCTCTTCGTATGTCTTCTGGTGCAGAACCTGCACCATTTTGATTGCTCTCCTCTGGATGGACTCCATCCTGTCTATGTCCTTGCAGAGATGGGGACTCCAAAATTGGATGCAGAACACCAGATGGGGTCTCACCAACTGTCTGTAAACAGGGAGAAAAACTTCCTGTTTTCTACTGGTGATGCCTGTCCTTGTGCACCCCTGTATCCCACCAGCCCTCCTTACTGCCTTCTCACATTGCTTGCCCACCTTAAGGTCATCTGATATGACTACCCCCAGGTCCCTTTCCATTTCAGTTGTTATTATCTCACCCGTCCATTGTGTACTCTTCCCCAGGATTTTTGTTTCCCAGGTGCATTACTTTGCACTTCTTTGCATTGAATCTATGCTGCCATACATTTGACCATTCCTCCAACCTTGCCAAGTCCCTTTGCATCCTCTCCACCCCACCTTCTGTATCAACCCTGTTGCAGATCTTTGTGTCGTCTGCAATGAGACATACTTTTCCATCCAGTTCCTCTCCAATGTCACTTATAAAGACATTAAAAAGGACCGGTCCCAACACTGAACCCTGTGGTACTCCACTAGTAACCCCCCCTTCTTCAGAGTAAACTCCGTTTACTATTACCCTCCGTATCCTCTTGTCCAGCTGATTTTTTACCCAGGCTACCACCTTGGGACCCACTCCAAGGCTGGTTAACTTTTATATTAATCTTTTGTGTGGGACTGTGTCAAATGCCTTGCTAATGTCTAGGTAGGTCATGTCCACTGCCCCTCCCTGGTCCACCACATTGGTCACCCAATCAAGGAAATCTATTAGATTCATCTGAGAGGATCTTCCTGCTGTGAATCCATGCTGCCTTGGGTCCTGTGCCCCACTGGCCTCTAGGAACTCAACATTTTTTTCCTTTAGAATTGATTCCATCATTTTTCCTACCACTGAGGTCAAACTAACAGGTCTGTAGTTTCCTGCCTCTGTCTTTCTCCCACTTTTGTGAAGAATAATCATGTCTGCCCTCCTCCAGTCCTGTGGTACTTCACCATTCTCCCATGATTTGTTAAAAAGGGTAGTCAGTGATGTCACTAATTCTACCTTTAGTTCTTTTAGAATTCTTGGGTGAATTCTGTCAGGCCCCATTGCTTTGTCCACCTTCAGTTAACCGCTAACAGATTAAATGCTCAGTTTGTGGGGAGCTGGGCTATGCAGGATATCACTGTAGGGCATTTCCCAGATGTAACCTTTGTGATGCTGAGGGTCACTTATTCACTACATGTCCCTGGGCAGCCAATAACACTACCAGCACTGACTACATTGAGCAGGACTTTTATATTAATAGAGCTGCCAGAGCACAACACCCACCTCCTCCCCCAAGACCACACACCACTACTAATGACAGACCTCCACCTGGTCAGAAGAACAGCAGGAGGGCAGATAACACAACAGAATAAACCTCCAAACCTAGCAAACCTGATATTATTCACAAGGCTACAAGCCTGGAGGCTGCTACTAGCTCACCTGCTCAGATTTCTCCTCCTCCCCCCTCCTGATGTGGAGATGGAGAGATTTCAAGTGGTACAGAAAGGAAGAAAAACAATCTCCCCACACATAGTAGCCACTGTAGATGAACTACCTCTTCAGAACAGTTACACAGCGTTAGAGTGGGGAGACACAGAAATGGAGAAAGAAACTGATTCTGTCTTCATCTCCTCCAGGGCATCCTCCCAAAGAGACATACCATTAGATGCAGAAGAAGCTCAGAATGAGAAATCAACACAAAAACCACCAAAACAGAAATGTGGGACTAGATCTAAGGCAAAAAAGAAGACATGACACCAGCCAAATAGATAGAACTTTAGAACCTAACAGTAACATCCCTTAATTCTAATAGCAACTAGTCACACAGGAGAAGGGGTGCTACCTTTTTTTTTTTTGAGGAACACTAGTTCAGTTTGGTGTTGTTTCAAGATACTAGATTCCATTCAGATGTAGAACTTCAAATGGCAACCAAAGATTGGTTTTGGGGTAGAAGTTTATGATCTATGGGAGATGATATGTGTTGTGGTTTGGGAATCAGGGTCAACAATGAGAAAACTGTTATTCAGAATGTTACAGATATTTTTCCAGGGCATGCCATGATGCTTGCTATAACGTATTTAGAGAATAAATTCAGAATCATTAATATCTCTGCCCCCCCAATTTAAACATGAGAGGGTAGAACTTTTCAGACTTATCCAACCTTATTTCTTTATGTCTAAACAAACAATTTCAACTGGAGATTTTAATTGTGGGAGACTTAGAACAGATACGGGTTGTAAAACGACTAAAATATTTTGTGACACTGTCTGCCTTAACAAAATTTTATTTCAAACAGGTTTAGTGGACAGCTTTTCTCAGCACTAAACAAAGCTCACTCATACATACCATAGGGGGAAGCTGTCTTCCAGGATAGATTTCTTTAGGCTATCCCCATCTCTACCCATAGAATCAGTTCAGTCATGGCCCATGGCCACTACAGATCATGACCTCGTAGGGGTTAAAATTGGCAATTTCAAAGAATCAGCATCGGGTAAAGGATATTAGAAATTAAACAACACACTGCTCACGAACCCTTTGATACAGGAGGGTTTACAGAACATCATTTTAACTAGAAAATGAGTTCAATATCTATATGACTCACCAGTGTTATGGTGGTTAGAAGAGAACAATGTTTTTTCAGGTTTTTTAAAACTTTTTGGATGACTGTAAGGGAAACATAACAAACTTCAGTATAACATGCTAAGAGATAAGCTGTATGAACTAATTTCCCTGAATAACACAATACAAACTGATTACTCCAGTCAAATTGCAGAACCAAAAAAAAATTGACAGGCCATCAATACAGTAGAATGAACTCACTTATCCAACCACAAACATTTGGTACGCAAGGCAAAGCTCCATCTATTAACCCATTTGAAAACTGTTGCAATAGGAGGAATGTCTGACATATGGACTGGTTAATTTCTGATCAAGGAATCCCAGAAATCACCAACCCATGCATTCTTAGAATAGTAGAAACCTTCTTGAACCAAACACTGGGCCAACAAAAAGCACGCAGCCAAAATGTAGCATATTGGCTACACCAAGTTCCTCTACCTCAGTTACCTAAAGATATACAACAAATATTATCTCAGCCTATTTCAAAACAGGAAGTTATCTCCACTATACAACAACTAAATACAGGTACTGCTCCTGGTAAGGATGGTCTTACTGCAGTATTTTATAAATATGTCAGTACTGAACTAGCTCCTGAGTTAGCTAGAGTTTTTAACCATATCTTATCATTTTAAAATACTCCCCTAGAAATTAAAACTGGCCTTTTGATATTTATATTTAAAAAAGGAGAAAAACAGAAACTGCAAAACTGTAGAGTGATTACCTTATCAAACTGTGATTTTAAGATACTAATAAAAATTCTAAATAATAGATTTTCTCTGGGATTACCTTACTCAATTCACCCCTCCCAAATGTGTTCTATACCGGCAGGAAGATGACAGCTAGTTTACTTTTGATTAGAGACATAATAAATAAAGGGAATGAAGAAGAAATCACAGGATACATGACTTGCCAGGACCAACATAAAGCATTTCACTCTGTACGACAACATTATATATGGGAAGTAATGAAAGTTTATGACATACCAGATAGTGTACATTTATTAAATGGATACAAACTTGCTATTCTAAAACTTCAGTATCCCCCCTATATAAATGGATGGATAGGGAACCCATGCCCCATAAAACGAGGGGTGTGACAAGGATGTGAGATGAGTAATTTACATTCTCTTTCTAGACTCCCTGGTCAGGCATGTACTCCAAATCAAAGAATCATCAGATTATCAATTTTCTGATCAGATCCTGAGATCAAAACACCAGCATATGCTAATGATCTGATACTCATTTTAGCAGATAAATAATCAGCTGATACAGCCAAAATAATAATTCATGACTATGAAGAGATGTCAGGTTATTCCAAAAATGATCAGAAAAACACAAGAATTCTGATAGGACCTAAATGTCCAGAAGATGAGGAAAGTATGGGAATACAGTTGTCATCATAACTAATCAAGGTATTAGGTATTCTGTTTGATCCTGGAGACATTGCCCTTATTGACTGGGAGCTGATTTTACAGAAAGCATGTACTAGAGTCAAAACTTGGAATTCTTGATATATGGGCAAAAAGAAAAGAGTTTACCTGAGTAAGACCATTTTATTACCTATATTTCTCCATCTCAGTCACATATATACCCCTTACCGATTATATTAGAAACTAAACTCTTAGGCTGCTTCTTCTCGTGTATTTGGGGCAGCGGCCTAAACCCCATCCAATGTAACATTACTTACTTACCAATCTCAAAAGGAGGGATCAATATGATCAACCCCATAGTTTTTTTTTCCATAGTATCTTTATACAGACTAATTTAACACCTATTCTTATGAACATAACTTTATGTTGGACCCCTTGGATATATAATGCCATAGTTCCCATTTTTTAAACTTGGAAACCAGCCTCTTGATTAAGCGAACAAAATTCCCTACAGCAATTACCACTCTATTTAGAGTATTGCTTTAAAAAAATAACATAGTGGCAAATTACAAAATCACCCATTACTTTGCTAAGTCAAAAAGAATTATATAACTCCCTTCTAAACAATCACTTCCATGTAATTCCCCCTCCTTTTTCGAAAACAGTGACAGGCCACATACAGATTAGCCAGATGTTGTTAGAACCTCGAACCCAGAACACATGTGGGATGTGTTATGTCTGTGTGCTCATGGAAAGCTTAAGGTTAAAAACAGTTTAAAGCATAAGGAACAGAAAGACAGATGTTGTCTTAGAGATAGTTGCTTGAACTTTTTAGAGACTATGGAGCATTTATATTATGAATGTCCTCATATAACCATTTGCTGGCAATTGATGAAATGCCAGTGGAGTCAATCGCTCTTTTACAATATGTACAATAGGTAATAAAATGGTCTTACTCAGGTAAACTCTTTTCTTTTTGCCCATATACCAAGAATTCCAAGTTTTGACTCTAGTACATGCTTTCTGTAAAATCAGCTCCAAGCATGTGGATGTATTATTCTTGGAGTTCAGCAAGGCGTTTGACTCTGTCCCCCACAATGGTCTGGTGGAAAAACTGATGGGGTTGGGAGTAGGCCCTTTGATGGTCAGATGGATTGAAAACTGGCTAGCTGGATGCACCCAGAGAGTAGTGGTCGGTGAGGAGCTCTCGAACCCTAGACAGGTTGGTAGTGGGGTATCGCAGGGCTTGGTCCTGGGTCCGATCCTATTTAATGCATACATATTGGACATCAGTGAGGGTATAGGGTGTGAAATGAGTCTCTTCACTGATGACTCCAAGATGGGAGCAGTAGTTGAGGGAGAAGAGGGGAGGTTGGCCCTGCAAGGGGACCTGGACACCCTGGAAAGCTGGGCTCACACATGGAAATTAAATTTCAATACCACCAAGTGCAAGGTGTTGCATCTTGGGCAGGGAAACCCTAAACACAGGTACACCCTGGGAGGGGAGACGCTGGAGGCCTCAATAGGCGAAAAAGTCCTGGGGGTCATGGTGGATGCATGTATGAATAACTCTGAGCAGTGCAGGAGAGTGGCTAGCAAGGCAAACAGGATGTTGGGATGCCTTGTAAGGGGGATCACCTCTAGGAGGAAGGAAGTGATTCTGCCACTGTACAATTGACTGGTTAGACCACACCTTGAGTACTGTGTACAGTACTGGAGACCACACTTGAAGAGGGACATACAGCTCCTGGAGAGGGTACAGAAGAGGGCAACTAAGATGATATGAGGACTAGGGGATTTGACGTATGAGGACAGACTAGAGAAGCTCTGCCTGTTTTCATTGGAGGAGAGGAGAGACAGGGGGACATGATTGAGGTCTTCAAGTACCTCAAGGAAATAAATAGGGTAAACATGGAGGGGATCTTTAGACTAAAGCAGGGAGGTATCACCAGAGGGCATGGTTTGAAGTTGGAAGGTGGAAGGGTGAGGGGGAAAAGAGGAGGAGATGTTTCACTGAGAGGGTGGTGGACCCTTGGAATGCACTGCCTGGTGATCTGGTTCAGAGATCCACAGTGGAGGGCTTCAAGAGAGGGTGGGACAGACACAGAAAGTGGATGTTTCAGATGATGGCCTGTCCCAGGGGGGGGTGAGGATGGATGATAGGGGTTTCTGGAACACAAGGGGGGGGAGGGCCTTGGCACACAACTAGGGATCTGAGGTTTGAGCAGACTCGATAGACTGTAAGGCCTAATCTGCTGGCAAATAGTATGTTAGTATCTAATATACCTCCTGATGTTTTGATCCTAGGAATTATACCCCCCTTCATGGAAGAAACTGAATATAAGTACAGTCAGACTAGTATTGACAAATTCTGGATCTGGAATACCCAATACAAATTACCCTTACAACAAATTGAACTTTCATAAGATCAGCTATATTATCAAATCAAATTAGCACTACAGCTCATCAAGGGAAAAGAAATAAAACAGAACTCTCATAGGAACATAAAGGAATGGAGGGGACCCTTACTAATATCTCCTTAAACTCTAACATAGTGAGATCAGAGATTAGGACATGACCATGTGTAAATAGAAAGGGTAACATATTTAGTGTGTATAAATTACTGAATGGTTTTTCTTTGATTTTATTCTTTCTTTCTTTATTTTTTATTTATTTATTTAATGGTATCGGAATTGCAACCCTTTGAGTCAGAGACTCATTTACAAAGGCTCCTCATGTCATTGAACCAAGACCTTGAACAGGGGATGGGTCATCTCCCTGTTCAAGGTATTGGTTTAATGATACTTGGAACACTGCATCCTGGTCTAGTCACCTGAATAGTTTTATTTATTTAAAGTTTTGTTAACCAGAATAATGTAATGAGCCAAAGGCCCTTTTTCACACACGACCCGGGGCTATTACAACAGCCAAGATGTTACATAAAAAAAAACATTCAGGACTAATACAAAGACAATACAAATAGCAGAATATACAGTTATGAAAAACAATTGCAGGAGAGTTGATTAGAATAGTATTTCTTCAAATGCAATTTGAGGGCTGCATGATTAGATACTTCAAATAAACTGTTAGGCAATGCATTCCAGTTTGTAGCTGCACAGACTGTATAAGCTATACCATCCATGCTGTTTGAAATTCTGGGAAAAACAAGTTTAATACTAGAGTTCAAACTTAAAACCTGGTTTACGTCTTAGTCTCAAGTAAGGCAAAGAGGGAGGAAAGTTTACCTTGATGGAGTATATTGTCAGGCAAACAATTCAAGGTATAAGAACAGGTCAGTTTTCGAGGTAACCAACCCAGACAGCCATATAAAATACAATGATAGGTGTGAAACGGTAACCTAAGAATAAATCTGCAGATAGCATGAAATGTATTTATAAGAGACAATTAATTCAGCTTTTGCTAGGTTAGAGAATAAGAATGAATTATAGTTTAAAGTTGACAAAAGCACACTTTTAGCAAGTAATGTCCTAGCAGGCAAGGACAAACAATGATAGCATTTAAATAGAACACCTATTTTTAATTTACCTGATGACAAATCAGATTTATGTGTAAGAAAAAATTTAAATTCGAGTCCAGTAGCTCTCCTAAGTATTTAAATTGAACAACTTGTTCAAGTAATTCCCCAGGATTGTTGGAAACCATTAATGGTTCACATTTAGCAGTTCTAGGTTTTGAGCCAAACATCATGCACTTGGACTTCTTACTGTTAAACAAGAGTTCATGTTTAATTAACCAATCCTGGAGAACTGAGAAGTCGGCACCCAATGATTAATTTAGTGTGTCCACTAAGGGGACACTATCATAAAGTATTATGTTGTCTGCATACATCAATACTTGAGTATTTTTAAGTTCAAATAGTAGTGGGTCAATAAACAATGAAAACAGTAGTGGAGAAAGGGAATTCAGGATTCAAGAGCTCAAGAGGGTCCACCAAAATTCCAATAACATGATTTGTGGCTTAGGAGGGGAGCCACAAATTAAAAACACATTAGATATCATTACTTCACACAGAGGGTGGTTAACTTGTGGAACTGTCTACTTAGTGAGGTTGGGTCAGCTAGCACTGTTCAGGACTTATAAGCAGGACTGGACTGATTCCTGCAGAGGACTAGCATTATAGGTCGCATAGCATAAATAACAGTATTGTTCTGGCTTTTATGTTTGGATGTGTGCCTTACTAAAATTAGATACATTCACTGTCATGCAATCGGGGCAGACAAGGTGGAACCCCACTCTGTTCTTTCAATAAAATATGATGTTGTGCAGTACAGCATTCTAAACTACCTCAGTTCCATATGTAAAACCCACACAGCACAGGCAAAAGTTGACAGGCTGGGGTTAGGTGCATGGCTAGCCAACACTGGTGTTCTTTACTCCATGGTATAGGGGAATGTGAAAGGCTGCATACACAACACAACCTGAAGGGTTAGATAACCAGCAGCTATGCAGTTCTGAACCATGAATAAAGAACAGCTAATTCTGAACTAGCATTCATTAAATGTGCTGAATCCAACGTGTTGGACACTGCAGAGGACATCTGAAGAAACCTGTTCCTTTGGTGTTTCAGCACTTTGACATCATGATTCAGCAATGTTTACAGGGAGCATACACTGAGCATGTTCAAATTGTTTGCAAGTCACCGGACCTGCAGCAGTCAATCAGCAGTGCTGGAGATCAAGAAATAATTATTGTTACTATGTAGAATACAGATTTTACAACTTCGATTTAAAAAATAGATAGGGTAGATAGAGTCACCATTGTAAGTGTTAAATGGGTAGGTTACAATAAAGGTCATTGTCTTCCCTGCTTATGAAAACACTTTAATCTTTTGGAGTAGGGGCTTAAATGCTTAGAAAGTTTTTTTTTATTATTTAATAAGCTTTATTAAGATTTTGCAATATTACAAATAATACAAACAAAACAAAGAAGGGAATACAAAACAAACAGCAACACAAAACCCCAACCCTTGAAATCAAACAAATTATAGAGTAATCCAATCAAAGGCAAACCACACAAGTATTGTTGGAACTCTGTACACAGGTAATGCTACTAAATACCCCTCCCGTCCCCACAACCCCGCCTAGAACACAATGAAGCCCAAATACCTACAACCCATGTAAGATCATGTAGGGGGTATAAAAGCCTCTTGTTAAGTCAAAATCATTAAAGGATAGAGAGCCATCTCCAGTCTGCTCCTATTATGATTCCCGTAACACAGTCAAAAGCATGTGCAAATCCTCCCACCTATGACAGTGTAAATATACCCTCTGATGTATTCTAGCAATCTGTTTTTCAACCAATAAAGCTTGTAGAATTTCATTATACCATTCTTTATAGGTTGGAGTTGTGTCATCCAACCATTGCTGCAAGGTTATGACCTTAGCCGTAACTGAAAGCAGCGCCATATGAGCCTTGCATTGGCCTATCAGACTAGTTTGAAATTCCATGTGATGCAAATTTCTGGGGTGAAGGCCTCCTCCAGTCCCAGTATGGCATCAAGAAAGAACTTAATCTTATCTCAAAAAGGTGCTATTTTGGGGCACTCCCATAACATATGTAGTAAGGTGCCATTAAAGAGACTTCAGTGGGAGCAAACTGGAGATATGGACTTCCCCATCATAAACAGCTTGGCTGGTGTATAGTACATATCATGTAGCACTGTAAATTGTGTCCATCTATACTGATCCCTTTTTACATAGCTATATAAGTTGCACCATACAGTATGTCAATGCTTGGAATCATGCTGTAAATGTAAAGCTTGCTGCCAATAAAAACACACACCCGATTAAGAATTAGGGTCTATTGTCTGTAAATAGGAATACAGACCAGAAACTGGGTGATGTTGCATTGCAAGGGAAATAAGTTGATATAAGATTTCATTGTCTGGGGTAAACCAGGGTCCTGATCCAAAAAAGGATGTCAAGTCTTTTGTTAACTGTAAATATTTGATTCTATGAAAAAGGGGAATGGAGAAATGCTCCTGCAATGACGCATGAGACGGTAATGAGCCATTCTCAATGAGGGATGTCACTGAGGCTGTACCTAACTGGGAGCAGAATGCTGTTGGTATCAGCTGACCTGTGATACAAATTTTGGAATTACCCAGCACTAGCTGAGCTAGTGCCTAAGACCAATCTCATTTAAAAAGATTTGTCAACTATCCACAGGCCCTCAAAGACCAATCAAGAAGCGTGCATCTCAGGGTGGAAGGAAATCCAGATGGCTTGGAATACAATAGGCTAGAAAGGTATAAACTGACACTCTTACAGAGGTGAGTCTCTAAATGGAGCCATAGGGGCTGGTAACCACACCCTGAGGCTCAGTTTCAACTAGCACACCACTGTAGGAACTTTGAAGTATCCAGGGCTAAATAATGTTAGAAAAAATAGGGAAGACGCAAGCCACCCCTCTCTCTCGGAAGTGTAAGCTTGGAATAGGAGCAACACACCACTCCCTCCCTCAAGAGTAACTGATTTAAAATCCTTTGTAGCTGCGTGAACCATGTTTTTGGCAAGAACACCCCCATCATCCCCAAAGAATACAAGAGTGTTAGTAAAACATTAATTTTTATTATACTAATCTGGCCCGAAAGGGACATGGGTAATATGGTCCATCTCTTTAAGTCCTGTTTAATGGCCTGCAGTAATGTAGAAAGATTCAGCTTAGTCAAATCTGAGAGGCAATGTGGCAAGCAGATTCCCAAATATTGGAGCCCCTTAGATTCCCATGCTAAGCCCAGTGCTTGTATCTCCTAAGTGTTTAAGGGCACAACCTGAGTCTTTTCAATATTCAGTTTATAACTTGCAGTCCTCAAAAATTCACTAATCTCAGCTAATGCTGCTGGGATCGAAGTCAAAGGGACCTCAATATGAAGAAGCAGGTCGTTGGTGTAAGCCAAAATTTTATACCTGTCTCCTCATATCAAGATTCCTTTGATATCCTGATTTCTCTGTAGATTAAAAATGAGGGGTTCTAAGTGCAAGTTAAACAACAGAGGGGAGAGAGGGCACCTCTGGTGAGTGCCCCTCTTGAGCTGAAATGGAGTAGAGGAGAGTCCATTACAGCGTATCCTAACTGAAGGATTACTTCACATCACCTTAAGCCATGAACAGAAGTTGGGAGGGATACTAAATTTCCTTAACACAACAAACAAATAAATCCAAGAGACCTTATTAAAGGCCTTTTCTGCATCAAGGGAGACTAATGCCATGGGAACCTTGCTCTCCCCAGATGCAGAAATCAGATAAAGCAACTTTCGCAAGTGTCACTTGAAATGCAACCAGTCATAAAACCTACCTGAAGGGGGAGATCAGGTCATCCCAAACTGACTTCAATCTAGTCACTAGGATCTTAGCTAGCAGCTTAAGGTCAGAGTTGAGCAAGGAGATGAGGCAGTACATGGCCATGAGGGTATCTTCCTTACCAGGTTCATGAATGAGTGATATCCAAGCTTGGGTGAAGGAGGTCTGTCAGTCCCTCAAAAAGCAAAAAGTTGAAAAATTGAGCAAGAAAGGAGGATAGTTGTTCCTCAAAAACAAAATAAAAATTATTACATAAACCATCTAGTCCAGGAACCATATCTAATGGGAGCTGCCAGATCACCACTCACACTTCTGATGGTCTTATTAGAGCTGCTAAAAGTTCTTGTTGTTGCGATGTAAGATGAGGGAGGGGAAAAGCATCCAAATATACAAATATTTGAGATTGAACCTTTGGGGGCAGAGGACGATCTTCATAAGAACCTTAATAATAATCTCTAAAGGCTTTCACTATGTCCTGAGGATGAGTAAGGATCCCCCCTCCAGAGCCAGACCTCAACTGAGGAACTATCCTCAGTGCTTCACATTGCCTGATTCTCCAGGCCAGGAACCACCCAGCTCTTTCCCTGGTTTTCAAATATACAGTTTTAGTAAGAAACAGGGCCAAATCCACCTTTTCCACTAGCAGATTGGAGTATTTAGCCTGAATGGAATTAAGCTGCCTCCATAACTCTGGAGGGGAGTTAGAGGACAACCATCTCTCCAAGAGCCAAATCTCCGAAAGGAGCTGATCCTCTTCATGCATACAGATTTTCTTCCGATTGGATGCCAGGTGTAAGCACTCCCCTTGGACAGCACTTTTGACTACACCCCACAGGACATCAAACTTTGAAAGTGACACAGTATTGGTCTCAAGAAGATTAATAAGAAAATCTTTAAGTTTCTACGCTAGATTAAGATCTTTGAGGAGCTGGGAGTTCAGCCTCCAAAAAGTATTCCTCTCCTCAGCCTCACTTAGCATCTGTGTCAGTGTCTGCCCAGTGGCACTGAGGGTTGAGGCACTGGACACCACACCTCATGCCATGCTGGTGACCTGTGTTCAGGAATGATTACGGGCTGCTTTGGGTCAGCAGGGAGTAGATGGACCGAGCATCTGATGGACCGCTCTCCATCTCCAGGGAGTGGGGAGACCAGTGGCCAGTGCACACCTAACCCCTAGTGGAGGCTGGGGCATGAAGGCATGGAGCCACAAGAATGTGGGGTGGGAGTGCAGCAGATGCTTGATGTGGGGGCACACGAGAGCATGCATGACCCCAGTCTCAGGCGTCATTGCATGCCATGCTCCTGTAAGGGGAGAAAACTGGAAAATAGTGACAGCCAGGTCATGTGGCTTGATGTCATCCACCCAGCATGAGCCATCAACATGGGCACCACCTGATCCAGATCCGTGCCTGGTAGGGGAGTTGGTGGGCTCCCTTACCTCCCCGCTGTGGGGATAAGCCATGGGGGAGTACAGTTTGGTGGCCCAAGAGGAGATCAGAGTGGGTGGATAGCAGCCAGAGAAGGAGGAGAGGAGAAGGAGCTGACTGTGGGCCACTGGAGAGAAAAAGTAAAAAAATTAAAAAATAAAATCTGTGTCAGGGAGATAGGTGCATGGTCCGATATGACTAGTGGCAAAATCTCACAAGAAATGAGACTATTAAGTGAGTCCTTACTCATCAGGAAGAAATCTATACAGGATGATGTCCCATGTGGAGAGGAATAAAATGTAAACTGCTTCTCCCCTGGATGAAGAACTCACCACGGATCTACCAGGCCCAACTGATCCAATAGTTCCCTAAACCCCATCTGGGAACCTGATCTATCAAGATCAGACTGATCTGGTTCCAGTCTCCCCCCAAGATGATAGGCAGTCTAGGGAATGAGGACAGCCGGACAGCTAAGTCCAAAAAAACAAAACAAAATGGAGGAAGTCAATATTAGGGTCATAAATAGAGCCCAAGATAACTTCAGTAATCCCCAAGCATCCATGTAAAATAAGAACCGCCCCTCCCTATTTTAACATTTGTGGATTAACTGGAAAGGAACCCCTCTCACCAACAAGATAGCCACTCCACCCTTTTTTGTATTGACACCAGCTCCAAAAGTCCGATCCACTCGAGTCCTCCTAAAAAATAGCATATCCTCCCATCTTAAATGAGTCTCCTGGAGCATAGCCACACTTGCCTGCATTTTCTTAAGGTGATTCAAAATCACAAATCATTTTTACTTGTTCTCCACCCCCTTGATGTTCCAGGAAATTAATTTATATCGCACACTCATTACAAATCACATTGGAATAAAGTGGGAGAAAACCCCCTCTGTGATGCAAAACCAAAATGGGAAGTGCTCTGAGATACCTTCCCCCTCCACCACAGCCACAAATACAGAACCCCAAATCCCTATGCCCACCCCCTCAAAGCAAACCAAACCAATGACACAATAAGAGAATCCCAAAAGTACACTGCAAAGATAAAGCCCCAACTAATACACCGCAGAACCAAGTAAATTATTATTATTATTATTGAATTTTGTTGACCCGGTAAGCCCACTGGGCCTAGAAGTCCTTTTTTCAGGGCCAGCCAGGGGGATGGCTGATACAGATGGTAAGCAACTGAAATTGAACCAAATTAAGCTGTTGGTGATATTTTTAGTGAATGGGAGAAATTTGGCCAGGACACCGGGGACATTCCCCTACTCTTGCTTCCTGTGAGCAGGGGGGACCTTTTTGTCTGCAGGACCAATATGGTGGACGAGAGTCCTGGAGGAAGACAGGTTGCTGTGGAGATGAGGGAGCTAGTCTCCTCCCACACCTCAACACTATTACAGACTGAAGAAATGGCTAATCAACTAGATAGAGAACGAAATATGGAAATGGTAGAACTAAATGAGAACAAAGAAACCCATGGGATGACATCTGGAACCTTTAAAACACAAGAGGAGAGACAGGAGGAGGGTATGGAAGTGGATTGTAATGTTGATGGTCCTGAAGAAAATGGCGCTGGTACAGGACTAGGATTGGAATCAAATGAAACACTTGAATTGCAGAAAATCCTGGACTTAGAAGAATGTAAATTCTTGGCTACAAAGTTTCCCTTATGCAGAAGATGCGGCAGCTTAAAGCTGGCAGTAAAACTGATGCTGTCAGTGCTCAAGGGGACCAGGAAAATACCTCCTCCTGTAAGGACAAACCTGAATAATGACAATCTAACTGCACAAAATGGAATGTTGTTTAAAAAACAAAATAGAAATAAACCAGAAGCAAGGTCCTGGTCAGTAGAGGCTGCTCTCCAGGGAGCAGGTTGGGAAAAGCAGTCTGAATCAGGGCAATGGGTCTCAGGCTTCTTGCCTATTAGAATGCCATCACCGGGAGATGTTGTCTCTCTTATTCCTCAGACTGAAACTGAGGCTCAAACATGCACAAAGGAGCACATAACTGAAAATAGTGACCCTCTGGTGATTCCAGAAGACTTGGCTTTAACCCAAAATCCAATTTTGAACTCACCTTCCACAGAGACAGCTATGAGAATACAGGAAACCCCACACATTCAGATTGAGGCACCACTGAATGCTATCCCAGACAGACAGAAAAAAACATTTTCTTCTTTATTTCAACTGCCTATTTTACCTGCAAAGCATCACAATGCTGTTAGACTCTCCTATGTTGGGGGCCTACCTGAACCTCCAAACCGAGTTTATGTAGCTAGGAATCTTCTTAAGGACTCCATGAAGTTTTTCTCTCATGAGGTGTATGCTTTAATCCACATCTCAGGGGAAACAACATTTGATGTTAGTTTTAAAACATCCAAAGATCTAGAGAGATGCTGGGTGAAATACCATGCCCTGAAGTGTACAGCACTGTGGACCCCATTCCTAGCTATTCCCCTGATTAATCCAGCATACAAAACTATCACTATTCTATTTAGGAATGAAGTAGTGGACTAATCAGATGTACTGTACTGGCTGAAAATGAGATGCACTGTGATAGGAGAGGCCGAGGCTATTTTGGACACTGAAAACATTTGGACTGGGGGTTAGAGGGTTAAAGTATTGTTAAAATCAGATGACAATGGTGTGCTTCACCTCCCGAACTCTAACTTGTGACAGAGGGGTGCTCTTCTATGCAGGACATCCTAAGGCCTGCTATTGGTGTGGGGATCCATCCCACCTAAGCAGTGTGTGTGATGCTGTAAAATGCAATCTCTGTGGTGATCTAGGTCATATCAGTTCCAACTGTTTAAATTAATTCAGATGTAATTTATGTGACAAACTTGGGCACACATTCCAGAATTGCACCTGGGCTGCACATAAACAGGAACACCATGATGGGGGGTAAACCAGTAGTTTATCATCTCCCAGGCTCAGAAAGCAAAACTTAGGTCCAGAATGAATCCTGTCCCTCAGACTCATGAACCGGAAGAACCTTCTACATCATCAGCATCCCTCCCCCTTGCTGGAAATAACCCAGGGTCAGCAAATGGACCGTCCCCCCAGGTACGGGAAACAAATAAAGAAAATACAGCTGACCGAGTCTTGGCAATAGCAGAAATGCCACCCCCCCCCCAAACCTGTACAAAAAAGTTTTGGAAGATCTACCAGGTCTAAGCTAAAAGCAGCCCCCCCAAAAAAAAACAGTCAGGACTTCTCCTATACCGATTTCAAACAGTTATGAGACCTTGCAGGGATCGTCAGAAGAATCAGGGGAAGACTCTGACACTTCTTCAGTTCCGTCCTCACATCCAGAAGGGACAACTGACACTGAGTTGAGTTAAAAGGCAGAGGAGCCCAAAAGAGGAAAGCAAGGATGAAAGCGAAAGGGTCTCAGGGATTAGGGAGAAAAAAATAGTGGTAAAGCAGGGGTAGTAACATAAAAATATTTGGTGCCTCCTTCCAAATAACTAATCATGTCCCACACTAATTTTGAATGCCATAAAATTAATGTAAACAGCATAAAAAAGAGTCAACAAAAGAAATATTGTATTTGCATTTCTTGCTTCACTGCCTTTGGGTATAATCTTCTTGCAGGATGTGAGATTTCATACTCTGTCTGAAATAAAACAGGGCTAAAGACATTGGCTAAAGGGACCAGCTTTTTGGTCTATTGGCCAGGACACCTGCACAGGGGTAGGCAATCTGGTACACTCTATAAATTTTAAGCTACTAAAACTATACAATGTGGTCCCCGGTAGAGTGCTAATACTAGATGACCTAATAGACCAGACCCCATACTGTCTGATAAATATATATGGACCTCAGACGAAAACTGGAAGAATAGAGCTAATTTCCCTCATCCAGCCATACTTGCATACATCAAAGCAAGTTATATTTGCTGGAGACTTTAACTGTAGCCTGAGTAACCAGGATAAAAGCTCGTATGCTACTACAAAAAAATATATTGTGACTCCCGCTCCTTAAATACAGCCATTCAGACAGTCACATTGAAGGATGCTTACCTGGAATTCACCAAAAAACATACTCCCACTTTCCAAAAAGGGGTCCTGGCCACCAGGATTGATTAGGTTTTTTTGTCCCCAAACTTGCAGATTGTAAAAGCTGCTGTTTCTCCTTGGGAATTCACAGACCATAGGAGGGTCTCTATAACAATAGGTAGTGCCCCCCTGGACCTTAAGGGTCCAGGAATATAGAAGTTCAGTACCTCATTATTAAAAGATGGAGAGCTTCTTACTACAATAGAACAATTCTTATTAGCAAGGAAGTCTGTGTGGATATGCTATGATGACCCCATAAGACGGTGGGAGGACACAAAATTAGATTTAATATCATTGCTAAAGCAATACAGCAAGAAGAAATGTAACTTCAGTCACCTGCAGTATTTGCATCAGAGGCACCATCTCCAAAACGTATTAACCATTTCACATACAACAGGACAAAACCTTAGTTCCCAGATCCAATTAGTGCAAAAGGAAATGAGGGTTTTTTTACAGCAAAAAGCTGAACAGTTGTATAATCAGTACAAATTTGGGACCCAGAGAACTGCACAAGTGGTAAACCCATTTGAATATAATTGCAGCCAGGTGTACAAAAAGATTATGCATAGTTTAGTAGACACGGGAGGCCATTCACAGCAATCACAGAAGAACATAATGCAAGTGGTCATTGATTACTCTATGAAACTATTTGAAGAGATCTCCTCTAACCCACAGAAAATTCTAGACTATTTAGAAACAATACAGGTCCAAGATGTTCCCTTCCAACTGTTAAACAAGGCAGAACAGCCAATAACACAAGAAGAAGTTTTAGAAAATATCAAACAGTTAAAAAACAACATCTCACCTGGCCCAGATGGGCTTCCCAATGAATTATAGGAGAGCATCTAAGTGATGAACGTACAGCAGTCCTAAACACAATGTTAGACTCTGGCAATATCCCTCTAAATTTTAACAGAGGAAGTCTGATTTTTCTACATAAAAAAGGGGATAAGACTAATTTAAACAATTGGAGGCCTGTCTGCATGCTCAATGCAGATTGCAAACTTTTAACAAAAATCTTAACAAAAAAATTACTACCCATCGCTGACATTGTAATTTCCCCAGAACAGGTTTGTGCTTTTCCAAACTGGACAATACAAAATCACCTCTTCTTTCTGAGAGAAATATTTGCAACAAGCTATTCAAACATATGTCCTGGATATGTAGTTTCCTTGGACCAAAGAAAGGCTTTCGATTCAATTAGCCACTCTTTCCTGTAGGAAACACTATATCACTATAGGACACCGTCGAAGGTGATAGGTTGGATCAAATCCCTGTATAATACTGCCACAGTCATACCTATAGTAAATGAGAGAAGAGGGCCAATGATACCTATTAAAAGGGGGGTTAGGCAGGGGTGCCCCCGAGCCTCTTATTACATAACTTTTTCGTAGACCCTTTGTTAAAAAAGATGAACAGGTCAAGTTCCATCTCCCCAGTAGCGAGTCAGAGTATTCAAGCCCCTTTTAAAGCCACAGCATATGCTGATGATTTGTGCATACTAACTGCAGATCAACCTTCGGTCCAGCATGCACTTTCTCTATGTGCAGCTTTTGGGACAACATCAGGGGCTTCTTTAAACATGGAGAAATGCCTTGGGAAAGTGCTAGGAAATAATATGCAGCAGGATGGCATGATAGGCCCTTTGCAGCTTACATTAGCACCTATACCAATCCTAGGTATAAAATTTGGGGCCATAGATATGGATGTTTTAAACTGGGAAGAGAAACTGGAGATAGCTAGAAAGAAAATAGCACACTGGAATAGAAATAAGATTGGGAAAAAGAAAAGGGTATTTTTAATAAAAACCTTCCTGATACCAGTGTTTCTGTATCTCAGCTATGTCTTCCCAATCCCTAAAAAGCTTGAAACTTCATTAACAAGCATATTCTTTCAAAGCGTGTGGGGAAGCAGACTTAACCCCATAAAAAGGAATATTTTATATCTATCTATCAGAGAGGGAGGTTTGAATATGATCAATCCCATTTTATTTTTCAACAGCATTTTTTTCATGTATAATTTAAAACCTCTATTAATCAATGCTGGTGAGGGATGGGAGCTCTGATTGTATGAGAATTGTAAAACATGGTTTCACTCATGGGAACAGAATACCCTAAGGAACTTGAAAGGACCTGAGTGTTTGCAATATCTTAGAGGTACCTTTCTTAGGTTAAAACAATGGAGGGTGTCTACCCAACAGATTATCTCTGCCTCTTCACATAACGTTTTATACAAAACTCTAGTAAACACACAATGTGAGGTCTTAGTACCATTTGAGAAATGCCCAGATCAATTTCAAAACTCATTACAAACCCTCTTGCGTAACCCAAGGATTCCAGTTCATATATGGGATTTTCACCTGCTCTTGTGCCATGAAAAGATAAATATCAAAAATAATCAAAAACATAAACAGCTTCAAGAAAGAATATGCAGTAGACTACAGTGCATTAACATTTTAGAAACAATTGAGCACCTTTTTTTCCAGTGCTCCTTCATTAAAGGTTTTGGGATACATAGCTGAGAGCCTGGGGTGAGCCCTTGTTTAAGAAGATAACATATGAAAACATAATGTATGGTCATGTCTCCTCAGATTGGAGGAAGTGAAATTTAAGTACACTTCACCCATTGTTTGTTATCATTAAATGGAACATTTGGATGGTCAGGTGTTTGTTCACACTCCAACAGAAAGAGAGCTCTTACTTGGAATTATGTGGGAAAATTGTAAAGGATATACATACTGTATATATTACAGAATGTAGTAACCTATCCCAGAGGGATGTATTAGAGTTATGGGGAAATATGACCTGGATTACCAGTTTAGGCACAGTTGAGACTTGATTGAATATCATAGTGAAATAATTATAAAACAAACGGCACAAGCGATATATAAAAAGAACCGAGGTGACCTGGTTAGAGCCCTTGAGGATAAGGAGACATATCCAGAGTTTGGTGTTATAATTTGTATGGTTCTTCAAGCTTGTAATGTTATTTTTTTATCTGTATGTCTTCACAAGTTGTTTTTTTTTTCCTTCTAACAACTCTGGCAGTATTGTATGGATTGGAGAAATGGGCCTTATTATTGTGGGTGTATGATGTATAAGTATCATGATTTTTGTTTTGAATAAAATTCACCCTACTCTACAGCAGGGAACCCTTTGGCCATCTGGCTGTTTGCTCAGATGGCTGCCGCCCCAGACCCTGGAGGAGGTGGTAGTGCTGCTGCTCTTTGTCCCCAGGGTTCTGATCCTGTTTTTCTACCTGTTCTACAGCCTGGAACTCACTGCAATAGTTGTTTAGACATAGTGCCTGATTTGGATGGTTTTCCTTCTATACCCTCTTCTACTACTGCTGTGCTCCTGGATTCTGACCAGCTTCATCCAGCATGCCCTCCTGCTCCTGTTACTGAGGCCTCAGTTACAATCCTGACACCGTCGCAGCTGCGCTTTCTCTACTTGCACCACCGCTCTGTTTTGTGGGACTTTGCTAAGAAGGACGATATTTCTACTACTGACTTGCCACCCTCTATGGTTCAGTCACCACTAGTCGCTGCCTTTCCTGCCTTGCCAGTTCAGCCTGTGATCTCATCCAAAAGGGTTTTACCTGATTCTGCTCCTCAGCTGGACATTTCTGTGATTCCTCCTAGCGATGCTTCCTCTACCGACCAGGCCTGGTCTCCAGCTTCTGCTCTTTGAGCCACAGGATGTTTGCAACAGTGTCCCAGCACCCCATGGACCTCTCCACGGGCTGTCAATGCCCAATACATTATGCTGCATGCCTCGCGTTCTGGTGTGCCCATTTCAGCTACTCCTCCATTTGTTTGTTGCCCCCAGAAGGTCTCTCCCACAGTGATTCAGCTCCTCCATGGATTTCCTGTATGGACATTCCTCTGGTGCATCCTCCTTCTGCTTCCCTCCTCCTGGCTTCCTCTTCTGCATCGCGATCTTCTGCTACAGTGCACCTCTTCGGATGAGGACTCTCAGCATCATTTGGACAATTCTCTCTTGCCTTCTCTGCCTGCAGGTGAGCCGTTGGAGACTCCTCAGTTTCACTTTAGCGATTTGTTTCAAAACTTGGGTGCACCTGCTCAACATAAAAATGCTGTTCGCCTGAAATTCTTTGGGGATCTTTCCACTGCTCCTGATAGGAGGACTGTGTTGCATTCCATACTTAGAAAATGAAGAAGAATCAGCATTTATATAGTGCTTTTCATACATCCAAAGCGTTTTGCAAGCAATGCTAGACTGGTAGTGAAGTGACTGAATGTGTGGTGGCGGCCATATCGCACATCATCACCCACACACAGCCTGGATAATTGCATGAACCGGTTTTATGGGAAGGGGAATGTTGGCCAGGACACCAGGAATGTTCCCTACTCTTTTGCGAAGAGTGCCCTGGGTTCTTTTACTTCCACCTAGACACCCACCAGGACAACACCAGGATTGGCAGAAGGGACCTCGGTTTAACGTCTCATCCGAAGGACGGCACACCCCAGCAGTACAGCACCCCCCAATACTGCACTCAGATGCCAGCGATTTTTAGGTGCAAGTCCAATCCCGGTGTGGGACGAGAACCCACGACCTTCTGGTCCAGAGGCGAATGTGCTACCAACTGAGCCACACTGACACCTTAGGGACTCTTTGGGTATTACTGCGAGTGAACTGTTTGCATTCATACACAATAAAGGGGAATCAGTTTATGACCTTAGCATTAAAAATGTTTACACTCTGGAAAGATTTTGTTCTAAGTATGAGCTGGTGAAATCTCAGCCATTGTGGACCCCCTTTATGCTCATTCCCCTTACTAAGCCTACCATAAAAGTTATTACCCTGCCTTTTTGCAACAAGGGAGTGAGCATAGCGATGTCCAGTACTGGCTTAAGCAGTGCTGTGATATTCTCAAGGCTTCTCGACCTATTTTGGACAAGGACCTTGTCTGGACAGGGGGTTGGAAAGTAAAAGTACAACTGCAGCAGACTGACCGGGGCATAACACATTTACCTGGCAGCTTCTATACTAGTTATGACAGGGTTTTATGTTTTTACCCTGGTCAGCCCCGCACTTGCCATAAATGCGGTGCTCGAAGACACCTTAGCCATACTTGTGACAAGCCACGATGCTCTATTTGCTTAGCCTATGGTCATGTCAGTCTTGGTTGCCCTAATCCCCAGAGATGTAACCTCTGTGATGAATCTGGTCATACCTAGCAACAGTGTCCGTGGGCAGACCACAACAGGTTGGATCACCCCCCTCAAGACCAGGTGTCCCTTATATCTTACTCTCAAACTCAGATCCTTCATCAGCGTGAAGAGCTGCACCAGGAGGTGGTATCCTACCCACTGATGTTGTCCTGACTTCTCCTCCGGAGTCTTTGGTATGTACTCCTAGCTTGCAGACTCCTGCTCCTCCTTGTGAGAACCCTGCTCCAGAGGTCATTATCCCCTCCGACCCTATGCCCCTTCCCCCTCTGGACCTGACTCCCTTTATGGAGGTTTCTCAGGGTAAGAAGGGTAAGTCTAAGGGCAAGTGGAAGGCTCCTGGCCCTCCCCTCGACAGTCCATTCTGACTAGAAATCGTTACCAGGCTCTGACCAAGTGGAAGTAGTGGAGTGACATAATGGATGAGGAAAATTATTCTGACTCCTCCCAGGCCTCTTCTCTCCTTATGGATTACTCCTCTGATTCCCAGGGGGATCCCTCTTCCTCTAGATCTGCACCCTGGCAGCATTCTGCGGTTACTTAACTGCTAAGTTTTTCCTTTTTCTTCCCCGATTTCTTGTCACCTACTCCACTTTTCCTATGGCTGGGAGTTTAAGCCTTTGCTGCCTTACGCTTAATGTGTGCAGCATAAGTCCCATAGGAAACTTCTTATCTCTTTACAGTATCTTATGGATCTCCCTCATGATTTTTCTGCTTCAGGATACTAGACTGAAAACCCGATATGAGCTGTCCCGGGCTTCTGTCAGTTGGACCAAAGGCCTTTCCTATTGGTTCTCTGATGAAGATAAATGTGATGGCTTGGGCATTCTGTTTTCCAGATTCGAGTATGCTGTTACCAGACTAGTTGACATTGTCCCAGGCCACACATTAATGCTTGATTGCACATTCCGTCATCTACGACTCCAGATTCTGACTGCTTATGTGCCTCAAAGTATTGCTGATCATTCAGACTTGTTTCGGCTCTTACAACTGTATTTACATACCTCCCACCATCTTTATCTGGGGGGGATTTCAACTGCGGCCTCACCCTGGCAGATAGAGGAGGCTCCACTCAGAAACTGTTTGGAGACTCTACTGCTTTACATTCTATTCGACAGACTGCTTCTCTTCAGGATGGCTACTGTGCAGTGTACCTCACGGCAGCTAAAACCTACCATAGAGGCTCCCTAGCCACTCGTATTGATTTTTCTGTTCTTTCTCATAATATTCAGGTTCACCAGGCTAAAGTTATTCCTTGTGAATCCTCAGATCACATGGCCATTTCCTTGCTTTGCTCTCCCTTCTCGGCATCCCATCCTTTGATTGTTTCTTCCCATTGGAAGTTGAATAGCTCCTTGTTATTGGATGGTTGCATCATTGGAGATTGCGGAGATTAATTGTTGGCCTACATTTCAGTGTTGGATACCTATGCCTACCCCTTACCTTGGTGGGAGGACACCAAATCAGATATTAAATATTTCTTTCTTCGACAGGGTAGGAGAAAATTGGCTTCCTCTTATCAACAGTATTTACTTTTGCGGTGACATTTGCAGGACACCATTTCCAGGGTGTATGAGTCTGAACAGGATTATTCTCCTCTTATTACTTATCTGAAGACTCAGATGGAGGCATACCAGTATGATAGAGCTCGTTCCTTGTGTCATGAGACCTCTTGCGGCACCCGCTCTTCTAAGGCCTCTTTTGACATTTATAAGCATTGTTCTGATAGGGTGACAGGCACGCATATTGAATGTCTTGTAGACCCAGACTCCTCGGTGGTTTCTGGCACTATGACCTCTCTTCAGCACAAGGTATTTTCCTGTCTGAATAGCATCTTTGGCTCTCCTGTGACCTCATCTGCTGCTGCTTCTTTTCTTGATTTCCAGCACCCATCTCCTTCTTCTGATCTCTGTACTCTGCTGACTCTTCCAATTTCTTTGTTGGAGGTACAGGCAGCAATCAAGAAGCAGAAACTGTGTACTTCTCCTGGGCTGGATGGCCTAACCTCGGAACTTTATCACATGTTTTCTGATCTCTTTTCTCTGATCCTTACCCTGCTCTTTAATACCATTATCACTACTCATTCAGTCCCCCGACATTTCTCAGATGTGATTATGTTCCTCCTATTTAAAAAGGATGACAGGACAGATATTCAGAAATGGAGACCTTTGAGCCTCTTGAACGTGGACTACAAGATTTTTGCGTAAGTCCTGCTCAATTGCCTTCTTCCTTGTGCGTCTCAAGTTATCTCAGAGGTTCAGACTTGTGCTATCCCCTGCCGCTTTATTGTTTCAAGTCTTTCTCTCCTGAGAGATATTTCTACTTTCAGTTCTTCCTCTTCTCCCTCACTACTCCTTTTTCTTGATCAGGAGAAAGTGTTTGATAGGGTGAAACATGCCTATCTCTTTCATGTCCTCTCTCATTATGGTGTTCCACACCGCTTTATCCAGTGGCTACAACTACCATATTCTATTGCTTGGATCCAACCTCATGTAAATGGTGCCCCTTGTCCCCCATTGAGTACTCTTCTCTATGTTTTTCATACTGACCCTTTGCTTCGTAAGCTTTTGCATCATCCTACTATTCCCCATCTTTCCTTTTCTTCTCCATCCCCTATTCCTGTGGAGTTGGCTTATGTGGATGACCTTTGTGTTATCACTACTCCACAACTTCAAGAGTCGGACTTGCTTCATCTCCTTATGGACTTCGAGCAGGTGTCTTGTTCTAGGTTAAATTACAGTAAGAGCTCTGCTCTACAGCTCCCGATGTTGCCATCCCCCTGATTCTTCTCATTGTATTTCTGGGGAGCCTTTGTTCTTCTCTCCGATGAAGATTTTGGTATTGACTTTTGGTGCTGCTGCCGATGTCCTCACCGACTGGACTACCATTCTAGATAAGGCTTTACACATAGTTGCTTCCAGGAAGGGATATACTATAGCTAAGCAGAAGCGGGTTTTAATGTTGAAAACATTCATTCTTCCTTTGTTTCTGCATGTGGCTTCGGTTTCTCCTGTTCCCTTTTCCTTGGAAGCTCATTTGTATAATGTTTTTTTCCAGGGCTTTTGTGGCAGTCGTTTAAACCCGATCAAATGGAATTATACCTATCCTGATTATTGCCAAGGTGGAGTTTGAATGTTGAATCCTTTAGTCTTTTTTCACTGTTTGTTTCTAAAATCTACTTTTCATTCTCTATTGCATGACCAGCCGGTCTTTTGGTTGTCTCTTCTCCATCATCGAGTTGCCCCATTATGCATGCTGTGGACTCTTCCTCCTTTGGAGACTCCTCTGAACTTTCGGAAGTACAATCTTCCCTATTATATTCTCCCCTCCTTTTTAAAGATTCGCCAGTGGTCTTTTACTCCTTCGATGATTCTATCTTCCTCACAAAGGCATTTATATCAGTCTGTTTTGGGGTCTTCCTTTCTGGATCTTCTGGTGTTACGGAACTCCCTTGGCGCTATTCTGTGTTTCTCATCAATTGACTGACCCTCGCATTCCTCAGCGGGTTTGGGATATCACTTGGTTGTCCTGTCATGGTTGGCATGGTGTACATGATGACTTGAAGTACAAAGCACAGGAGGAAAGGACTTGTCCTCATGACTAGTGTCCTTCCGTCCCTGAAACCATGTTTCATTTTTTTTATAGATTGCCCCTTTACTCGACCTGTCTGGACCCTTTTCCTTCATAAGTGTAAGGAAAAGGCCATTTCCACTCTCACTTATGATATTTTGATTTATGGCATCTATCCTCCCGGACTGAATCCATGCCATCCTAGTACTCTCTGTTTGGTTTTTGCTTTTTGCCGCTACTATTTGTGGCAGGTCAGCTGTGCATTTTTGCTGCAACAGAAACTGTGTGACCCTACCCATATTGTTGCTCAGATTTTGCAAGGTCTACACACTATTTATTGCACTGAGAAAGCCTCATGGCCCCCAGAGGTTTTTCAGAGATATTGGAACCTCTGCTCATGGATTTTTCCCTGACAGATAGTTTTTTTTTTAACCTTCTTCCCCTACTCTCTTAGTGGGGTTGGGATGAGGGTTGTGTACATGTGCGTTTTATTTCTGTTTGTAGTTCATGTATACTGTGAATTCTTTATTCTGTTTTTTTATGCTTTTGTGTGTTGTACTTCCATTTTGTATATATTTTCTTATGAGTTTTATATTACACTTTCCCCTACTCTTTTAGTAGGGGTGGGATGGGGATTAAGTGCATGTACGGATTATTTATGTTTCAGGTTCATATATGTTATCATACTTGTTTTCTGTTTTTTGATTTCTTGCTGTCTGATTTTGTATGATGTAATACACTTCTGTATACTGTGTTTTCAGTTTTGGAAAAAAAATCCCCTACTCTTTTAGTAGGGCTGGGAAGGGGGTTATGTACATATGCACATTATTTCTGTTTGATGTTTATGTATGCTGCATTACTTTTTTCTGTTTCCTTTGATTATGATTTTGCATGATGTAATACAATTTTTGTATGTTTTATTTCAAGTTTTGAATAAAAAATTCCCCTCCTCTTTTTTGATAAGTGCCATGGGATCTTTAAAATCCACCTGCACTACCACAAATCCAGGCAGATGGGACCTCGGTTTAATGTCTCATTCGAAAAACGGCACCTCTAAAGTGCAGCACCCTCCTCATGCTGTACTGCAGTGTCAGTATCGGGATATTAACCCACTTGTCAGAAGTGGGAACTGAACCCACAGCCATATGAGCTCCCAGCAACAGAGATAAATCCATCAGAGGGATAAATATATCCCCTAATCCTAAAGTCCACACTCCAATATAGCTCAGGCCCATAATGTATGCAGCTCTAAACTCTCCCAAGCCCCCCCACTCCCCAACACCCACAAGCTAGAAGCAAACAAAATTGTGTAACGGCTAGCTGAGCAATCAGGACCACCCAGGGACCTCATTTCATGTATTTGAAAAAGTCAGAGAAAGACATTGCCTTTTAAAAACAAGAAACCTCACAGGGCAGGGTCTACCTTGACTGGTACAGAAGAACTTCATTAACCAACATGGGTAAAAAAGTAGAAAAGGAAAAATGAAACATGCTGGCCCTAACTACCTCAGTGTAACTCTTGTACTCTAATGGCTATGCAAAAAGGTACCACCCCCAAAAATCCCCACTGGTTACTTAGCAGAGGAAATAAGGAGCATACTTCCATGACCCTAAAATCTAAACTAAGGGTAGTTAGCCAACTCAGATGCATGAAAAATATAACAAAAACCAAGACATCTTGTGAGCTTTAAAATTAGTGGAGTCCCCTGGGCAACCTCAATGACATGGCAATAACCTAGCCTGAAACAATTCACCCCCCCACCACCAACTTTAAGTATCCATCAAAAACAGTACAGTTTACTAGCAAAAAAAAACAAAAAAGAACATAGAAACCCTTCCAATATTCTTACATAAACACATAAGGAACACAGAGGGCGTTGCCAATCTAAATAGCCCATAGTCCAAAAAAGAACTGGGATGACCACAATGGAAGGTTCTGAAAAATCCCAACTGAAGGCCTAGGAGAAAAGGCACAAAGTGGCCCCAAAAAAAAGAGAAGTCTCACCATAAAGCATAATATTGTTTTTCACTTATCAGCAATTAAGAAAACCCCTGCACTTAGGGAATAAGAATTGTCCAAAGACTGTCTTCAGCTAAAAATAAAACCAGAAACCACCACCCCGTCCAGGCTGTATAAGTACTGTTGCATGCTCATAAGCAGAAGTCCAAAAAGAGCCTAAATAGGAAAGGATAAATTAAAAGTCTATAAAAGGCATGGATGAAGTTCAAGAAAATCAGAAAATCTGGACAAAAGATACAGATGAGTCTGATGAGATAAATTCTTAGGGAAGACTTCTGCCTCTTTAATCTCTATTGAGAAGATCCATCAACCCAAAATCGAGCTATAAAAGAAATGATCCTATTTTGTTACCTCTGAAAATCTCAACAAAGCCCTGAAGTGACCAGTCAGACCTGCTTGAAAAGGTCGGGAAACAGCTTAGGCAGCTCCTTTTTCACAATGTCAGCAGAATCAAAGTTTTGAGTGGCTCCATTATGAGTGAGCTGGAGTTTCGTAGAGTAGATCATTCGGAACCTAATACTGGCAGTTAATAATTTGGTCACAAAAGGGTGGTATTCTGCCCATTTCTTTCAGGAATGACAGTAATGTCACAAGAATGGTTTTATGACATCAGGAGCCAGATATTCAAAAGTTGGCACTGGCATTAATGGGGTTTGCCACAGCACTATTCGAGTTTGCATCTGGGTTTTGGGGGACTATATTCATAGGCCCCTGTAGCATAAGCTAAACCCATTAGCATGCTGGTGCTAATATAACACTGCACGCATGTAAATGAGGGTGTCCCCTCTTGCATACAGACAGTAGCAGCATTTTCAAAAGGTTTGCTATGGCAGTAAATGGCACTCAAAGTGGTACTATTTACTGCCACTGAAAACCACATCTTAACCAGATGCAGGTGCTCCCACTGTACTTTAGCTGCCTGTCCCTGATTGCTGGTACACCAGTGAGGTTTCCATCCCTGGTGTCCAGTGGCACCCCCCTCAAGCTCAACCTCCTGTTGTGTATATGGTAGGGCTGTGCGAAAACCTTTTTCTGAATATTCGGTATTCAGGTCCCAAGTATTCAGTAGTTGTTATTTGGTATTCGGTATTCAGTCAGAAAATATGTTTTTTTAAGAAAACTTTAAACATAGAAACATAGACGTTGACGGCAGATAAGGACCGCGAGGCCCATCCAGTCTGCCCATTTCTTTTTCTACCTTATAAATGTGCCATTGGCCTTTGCTCTATCAGTGACCTATCTATTCATAGTCATTTGTATTGCTTCCTTATGCCTATCCCATGCCTGTTTGAAGCCCTGCACTGTATTCATAGCCACCACTTCTTGTGGTAAGCCATTCCATGCATCTACCACCCTTTCTGTGAAAAAGAATTTCCTCACATTCCCCTTAATCGGCCTCCCTCTAATCTCATGCTGTGTCCTGTTGTCCTGCTATTTTCTTATATTTAAACATGTTAGACTCTTTCACCTTGTTTATGCCCTTAAGGTGTTTGAATGCCTCGATCATATCACCTCTCTCCTCCTTTGCTCAAGGGTATACATATTGAGCTCCGTTAATCTGTCCTCATATGTCTTCTGATGCAGTCCCTGCACATTTTGGTTGCCCTTCTCTGGACTGCCTCAATTTGGTTAATGTCCTTGTGAAGGTGTGGCCTCCAATACTGCCCAGTACTCCAGATGGGGCCAACCAATGTCTTGTACAGAGGGATTATTACCTCCCTCTCACGACTTCAGACTCCTACTAATACACCCTAACACCCCCATAGCCTTACCTACTGCTTTAGAGGTTTGCTTGGATGATTTTAGGTCATTAGTGATGATGATGCCCAAGTCTCTTTCTTCCTTTGTGACTGCTAGCAACTCCTCAGCCTATGTATTGCTTCAGGGTTTCTCTTCCCTATGTGCATGATTTTGCACTTCTTTGCATTAAATCTCAGTTGCCACTCTTTCTGACCATTCTGCTAGTTTATCCAGATCTCTTCTCATTCTGCCCACACCATCTGGATCATCTACTCTGTTGCAGATCTTGGTGTCATCTGCAAACAGACAAGCCTACCTCTAGTCCATCTGTGAGGTCACTAATGAAGATGTTGAATAGGACTGGCCCTAGGACTGATCCCTGAGGTACCCCACTTGTGACTTGCATCTCTTCTGACTGTATACCATTTACCACCACTCTCTGTTTTCTGCCAGTCAACCAGTTTGCCACCCAGTTGACCAACTTCTGACCCCATTCCGAGCCTACCTAGCTTATTTATCAATCTTCTGTGGAACAGTGTCAAAAGCTTTGCTGGAAGTCAAGGTAGGCGACATCAACTGCTCCCCTGGTCCACCACTTGGTTACCCAGTCAAAGAAATCTATGAGATTAGTTTGACAGGACCTTCCTTTGTAAACCCATGCTGTCTTGGATCCCAGCCCCTATGGATTCCAGGTGTTGCACTATCCTTTCCTAAGGAGGCCCACAATCTTGCCCACTACTGAGGTGTAAGACTGACCGTCTGTAGAACCCCCGCTTCTTCCCTGCTACCACCACTTGTGGAGCGGGATCACATGAGCCTCTTCTCCAGTCTTCTGGGACCCTCCTGTGCTCAGAGACTCACTAAACAATTCTGCTAATGGCTCTGCTAGTTCCTCCTTTAGCTCCTTAAGTACCCTGGGATGTATGCCATCAGGTCCCATTGCCTTATCCACCCTGAGCTTAGCAAGCTCTTGTAGGACCCTTTCTTTTGTGAAGGGAGTAGTGCTCACCTCCCTCCTGTGTCCATGATGCTGAGCTGTGGGCCCTGCCCTCACCTTCTCTTCAGTAAATACTGAGCAAAAGTATCTATTTAGATAGATGCCTTTACAGGGTCCTCCTCACATGCCCCTTTTCTCCATTAGCTTAGCTAATACGCCCTCTGGACTTTCTCCTTTCACTAATGTATCTATAGAAAGTCTTGTCACCTTCTTTTACTGTTTGTGCTAGTGTTTCAGTTTGGGACTTTGCCTGCCTTACTGCCTTACCTGCTTCCTTAGGGCAGTTTGGTATGCCTCCTATCTTCATCCGCTGTGTTCCTTATATTTCCTGAAGACCAGCCTTTGGCTCTGACCTTTTCTGCTACTGTATTTGAGAACCAAAGTGGTTTCCTTCTTCTTTGCACTTCCTTTTCTGTCTAACACAATGGGATGTTGCTTCAGTATTGCATCCTTAATGCTTGCCCACTTTGCCTGTACCCTCACCTGTGTTTCTTTTTGCCAGGGCTAGCTTAACTTGTTGGCCATCTTATCAAAGTCAGCTCCTCTGAAGTCCCATATTTTGCCTTGGAATGGGATGATTTAGATGTAGTAGCAAATTGAACCATACCATGTGATGGTCACTGGCCCCAGGTGACCTTCTACCTGGAGATCTGTGATCCCTTCTTTGTTAGTCAGTACTAGATCTAGGATAGCCCTGTGTCTTGTGGGTTGCTGTACCAGTTGTTTGAGGCCCTCCCCTGCAGGAATCCACTATGAGTCTAGTTCTGGCAGATGTTCCTGCTGGTATTGACCAATCTGTATCTGGCATGTTGAAGTCTCCCATTATCAGAACTTCTTTAGCTGTCATGTTTTGTATATCTTCTAACAGTAATGTGTCTATGTCCTCCCTCTGGTCTGGGGCCTGTAGACAACCCAGTTCTTATGGCTGTCCCATTTCCTGTTTCAGGGTGACCCACAGTTCTTCTCCCTTATGTGTATTCTGAATTTCTGTAGCTTTGATATTTTCATTAACATACAGGGCCACTCTCCCCTTTTGCACCTCGGTTCTCTTCTGAACAATACATAGCCAGGTACTGAAGTCTCCCAAGTGTGGTTACTGGTAAACCACGTCTCACTAATTGCTACTATGTCCAGTTTAGCCTCTGACATTATTGCCTGCAGGTCTGGGATCTTATTTCCCAGGCTGTGAGCATTTGTGTACTGATTTTCCATTGGCCAGATTTTGGTGTGTTAGTTGTTGGGTGAAGTTTGGCAGTACCCTGTGCATCGTGTGGGGAGACAAACCTTTTTCTTACCTGGTGATGCAATGAACGGCAAACACGCATTGAATTCCTGTTTGACCACTAGCTGAGGGGGAGGGGTGTTTTTCCCATTCGACGTAAGTGGGTGCTGCACCCTCTCCCCATTTGCTAGTTTAAATATTCTGCAAAGACGTCAAACTTCGCCCCAATGCACTGACTCCTCTTTAGTCAGATGCAGTCCATCAAATTTAAAGAACTTCTCGTCCCAGAACTGTTGCCAGTTCCCTACAAATCTGTGTCCTTTTCCTGGCACCTGTCCTGAGCCACTGTTTAGCCCCTATCTCCCTCTTCTGACCTTCCATTCATCTGCTCCTTCTCCCAGACTGGCAGGATCTCAGAGAAGGAGATGCCGGACGAAATAGATGATAGTTTGTCACCCAGCCTAGTCAGGTGTTCCTTGGTCTCCACAACTGACCGGCTGGTGAGATCATTAGTCCCTATGTGTACTAGGACATCAATGTTTTCTCCTGCTTTGTGAACAATTTAGCAATGTGGTCAGTGTCTCTCCATGCTGATGTACCTGGGAGACATCTGACCATCACCCTGGCTGGAGATGGGTATCAACTCCTGAATCATGGAGTCTCCTATGATCAGAAGTTTTGGATTTCCTTTGTGCTTGTTTAGTTTTGGTTCCTGATTTTGGTGAGTATTGTTGTGCTAGCTCCTGTGCCTGCAGTGTCCTGCTTTGCAGTGTCTTCTGCCTCTTTATTTGATTTCAGAGATAGAGGCAGATACCTGTTTGTAGTGTTTATATGGTTTTTGGAGGTAATGTGTTGGAGAGCAGAGAGTGATGAGGCACCTGATTTGCTCCTCCTAACCACCTGCCAACCTCCTGGACCAACTACCTTCTGCGTTGAGGTTTTTCTGTTGGATGCTGGGGAAATGGCGTGGTGGTTCTTATAATGTATTTCCTCTTCAATATGAAATTTGAGGTGCAATCTCTGCCCATGCTGCCTGAGCTGAGACCTAAGATCTCCAAAGGCCCAGCATGTAGGACAGTGTCCTAAATCCTGTAAGACTGTCCTTCTGAAATTGTTCCACAGTACCTGCAGTTAATGAAATCCATTCCAAATAAGTTGCTGGGTTTGTAACCTAGTCAGAGTAATTAGAAGGAAAAAAAAAGAAAAAATGCAAGTAATGGTTTAATTGTGCTTTGTTTAACTTGTTATAACAAGTTAAATTACTAGTGCCCCTGTAAATGAGATCACCTTATGGAGGCCCCACTGATCCGCCCTTCCTGCTCTGCCACAGGAAATGTCACAACTGTGGTACTTATAAAAGGAGTGTAGCGTGGGTGGTTGATGGGGATGGGGTGGTGGCTGGGCCCTTCCCTGCCTAAAAAGAAGAACCACGGACGAAAGAACAAGGAGGTAAGAGCAGAAACAATCAGTCAACAACAAATGCAGTAACCCTGAAAGCTTATCCTAATGTTAGATAAAACTGTAAAACCTGTAAAGCACCACCTGTAATAATTTCAGAGAAGATATACCCTGTAAGAAACACTTTGCTCCAGAGAAAAATAAAGCAGTAACAGAAGATATGCCTTGCAAAAGACAATTTGAATCAGAAGATTACAGCAGTAATCTGTTAGCACACACCTGTAGGCACACCTTGTAATAATGCAGAAGAAGGTATACCAGCAACAACAATTTGAATCAGAGAAAAAATAAAGCAATGAAATGTTAGCAACAAACAGTAGCAATCTCTGTGAGTAAAAAATAAAAACACCACCACACAGTAAATCTGCTTAGCCAAACTAAGTCTTAACCCTTCTCCCTTGCTCTGGTAAGTTTCTCTACTCTGCCTTTCAAGCAGTCTTAGAAGGAAAGAGCTCAGGTGAAGCTAGGTGCCTTGGCCAGCAAACCAAGTCTTCTACCTCCAAGATATCAACTAACCTGACTTTTTAACCCTTCTTTCTGTTGGAAATTACTGACAGTTTGCCAGCTCCACCCCCACATACACACCTAATCCTTTGGAAGAGCTGTGGGAGGAAAGCAATTAGCTCCTTCAATGTGAGAAGGAGACTGAAACACCCTCTGAGACAACAAACCTTTTCAACAAACAAGAATAAAATAAAACACAGTGTCAAACAGTAATTTTACTTAGCCCAATGATAAAAAAAGTCACAAAAATGTAAGCTCCACCTGTAATACAGTAATTTCAGAGAAGATATACCCTGTAAGAAACACTTTGCTCCAGAGAAAAATAAAGCAGTAACAGAAGATATGCCTTGCAAAAGACAATTTGAATCAGAAGATTACAGCAGTAATCTGTTAGCACACACCTGTAGGCACACCTTGTAATAATACAGAAGAAGGTATACCAGCAACAACAATTTGAATCAGAGAAGAAATAAAGCAATGAAATGTTAGCAACAAACAGTAGCAATCTCTGTGAGTAAAAAATAAAAACACCACCACACAGTAAATCTGCTTAGCCAAACTAAGTCTTAATCCTTCTCCCTTGCTCTGGTAAGTTTCTCTACTCTGCCTTTCAAGCAGTCTTAGAAGGAAAGAGCTCAGGTGAAGCTAGGTGCCTTGGCCAGCAAACCAAGCACTCCAGCAACACCATTAATCACCCATTGAACCTGGTATACCATATACACCTCAATGACACTTTAGCCTCCAACATTGAGCTCTCACTAATGCAACACAAGCTTCATGTGGCACACTCGATCCACCACAACACACACATAGCACTCTGAAAAAAATATCAAGCATTGCATTGGGTCAGCACTACAGGGTGTTCATGGTCACAGACACAGGGTAGGAGGTGCTTCAGCCATGGGCATAAGAATAGTGGTAGCAGTGGCTGCAGCTGAAAGGGTGGCTGCTGCAAGAATGGCACTGGTGGTGGTGGGAAGCACACTGGCTGTGGATGTGACAGCAATAATGGTAGCAGTGGGCACACTGGTGGTGGTGTCTGCCGCTTGCTGCACAAAGCATGAATGCTGTAATTCCCCCCTACTACTGAACAACAGGATGTGACGGTGAACGTACAGATGGACAGGTGTTGACACTAGCAATAGCAGAACTGCTAATGGTATTAGTGGTAGTAGTACTATTACCAATGCTGCAAGAACTAAAAGGCTTGCTTGGGGAGATCAATATTTGAGCCCATCGAATAAAGAGAGACACCTGTATGTCATTGTCTATGTAATCTATCTCACCACCTTCTCTGGAATTGTATTATGTATCAATAATTTACAGTGGAGCAAGACAAGATGCAATTCAGCACTTTGCAGTCAATGACATCCCACAAAATATTGGATGACTGAAGGGCTTAATTGCCATTAAATTACACTGCTCCTTGCAGCATACTGCAGCATTTTACAGCAGTTTTGCAAGATACTGCATTGCGTACTGTCTGACACCACAGTATGAACTATGTTCTATAATCTTGGTGCAGTTTCATCCTTGGGTATGTTAGTTGTGGATTGTTTTATTACAACGGCATCTCAGTCTCATTCATTATAACTTCACTTATTTATAGTGTGTGTTACTTTAAGGGTTGTATATTCATAATGTGTTTTTATGCTCCTGACATGCACCCTGACAAAGACCAGGTTCTGGTCAAAGCACCAGGTCTCTATTGGCATCCTCCAGCCTTAGCACAAACAAATGTAGTGGCAACTTTATGCTCCACTGCTCTTAACTGTATTTTGTAACTGCAACCCCAGTGCTTCCTTTGTTCTACATAGATTGTGGGTTTGGCAGCCCAGGGACAACACTAGCAGTAATTGTCTGGATGTACTGTATGTTTGTGGTCTATCATCCTGTCCCTCACCACCTGGGGCCAGCGGTGCAGATGCTTTGCTGGGGCTGGAACAAGCATGTTTGCAAGACTGCTAAAGACATGGTGGATCGGGTCACTAGTAGTTACTGGGTAAAACACAAACTATTACCACGCAGTACCTGTGTGTGTGATGCTTTACTTAGTGCTTGTGGAACTACAGTAATACACCAACCTTTCCAGGTATACTGCACCACAAAAAAGTAGCAGTAAAGAAAAACACTGCTACTAAGAAGGGAAGAAAATGGCAACCTATTTAGTCAAACATGGAACTGAGCAAGGAACAGACAGATGACATACAGTTAACTCAGTGAGACAAGCCTGCCCCACCAAGTTAAATGGTTTAATTAACAAAACAACAATAAACAAACAAAAAAATGCATGTGCACAACTGCGCACACACACACGGCACAGACACACAGGGAGATATATTTCACAAGCACAGCTTAATTGTGTGCAGTGGGCTGTAGAAGTGTGGGGGGGGTCAGCCACCATGTCAGCGTGGCTCAGTTGGTAGCACATCTGCCTCTGAACTGGAAGGTCATGGGTTCTCGTCCCACACTGGGATTGGACTTGCACCTAAACATCGCTGGCATCCGAATGCAGTATTGGGGGGTGCTGTACTGCTGGGGTATGCCATCCCTCGGATGAGACGTTAAACTGAGGTCCCTTCTGCCCATCCTGGTGTTGTCCTGATGGGTGTCCAGGTAGGAGTAAAAGAACCCAGGGCACTCTTCACAAAGAGTAGGGAACATTCCTGGTGTCCTGGTCAACATTCCCCTTCCCATAAACCAGTTCATGCAATTATCCAGGCTGTGTGTGGGTGATGATGTGCGATATGGCCGCCACCACACATTCAGTCACTTCCCTACCAGTCTAGCATTGCTTGTAAAGCACTTCCGGATACACTGTGTATGAAAAGCGCTATATAAATGCTGATTCTTCTTCTTCTTCTCCTCATGTGTACAGGGATCTATCCCCAGAACCAGAGGAGACTAACAATACTAATTCAGTGAATCAAGCCTGACTGGCAGGCTTAGAACTGAAGAAGTTTATTTCAAAATCTGTGTGCACACAGTTGTGCACATGTGTGGCCCTGCCTCATGGAAAAATATATTAAGCATGCACATGCAGGGTGAAACCTCACAAAATCAAATATTTTGCACATATACAGCAAATTATAAGCAGTAATCTGCAGGAGGGGGAGTTAGCTGACACCCTCATCAATCATGCAGGGAACCAAGCCTGGAACCAGACAACAACAACAACAAAAAAAAAACACAAAAATTAAATGTGCTCCACCAAAAATAAATCACACTGGAGCTATGTCAGACAGCAGCAGAGAAGGGGTGTTAGCAGACAGCCCTCCTAGTCCCTGTAACTGAGTACAGCAATAAGGACAAAATACCTGTCAGAAAGCCAAACATAGCTTTTCTGACACTAATCAAAAAAACTATACTGACCCAAAAAAGCCTGTGAAGCAAAAATCAGTTTCCTTTTAGCAAGTTTAAGGTCTCAAATGTACTGCAGAGCAGCTCTCAGAAACCACTGTCTCCTGTCTTCTTTCAGCTCAGAGTGAGGAAGTCACATGGTGTGCTTGCCTTTGAGCTCAAGAAACAGTTTTTGATTGGCCAACAAAACTCTACGAGACTTGGAAATCTCACCAAATAGTAGTTCCCGAATAGTGGCCAAATAGTGAACTTTTCGGAAAATAAACCCAAATATTCAGGAAGCCTACTATTCGTGGTATTCAGAAAATACTTTTTGGCCCTTGCACAGCCCTAGTATATGGTACAGCACTCCCTGGTGTTTAGTGGCACCCCCACCCCTGAGCACTCGTAATGTATATTATACACACATCCCTGGTATTTAGTGGCACCCCAACCCCCCAATCATCCATCCTGGATATTATACACACATCCCTGGTGTCTGGTGGTATCTCCATCCCCTGATTGCCAATCCAGAATATTAAACACACACCCCTGGTATGTAGTGACATCTCCATCCCCCAATCACCCATCCTGTGAATTGAAAACATATCCCAGTGTCTAGTGGTACCACCCTGCCCCCAATCACTTATCCCAGATATCATACACACATCCCTGGCATCCAGTGGCATTCCCATCCCCCAATAAGCCATCATATAAATATATATATATATATATATATATATATTTATAAAATGGGGTGGTAAAATCATAGAAATTCCAGTAACATGATTGGACAGAATGCATCACATGACCGTGCATTATTTCCCAATGACCGCACGCCTCCCAGTACGACCGCACGCCTAAACTACTTTCCAGCCCTCAAAACCTTCTCACCAGCAGTGAGATCACTCCATGCCTAATGCAGTTAAGCAGCCACACACACACACACACACACACACACAAACACACAAGTGGCACCCACAGCCCTAACTAAATATATCACTAGTAATCCCACACTGTACAACCTGATTTACTTGATTGCACCACTCCTTTTTAAATAAACTATCATCTAAAAAGCAAATTCTGCCTGCCATTTTCACACTCTTACTGCAGAGCCACTAACTTTTAGTACTGCACACTGTGTCACCACCCTAAATTCTACAAAACAACATAATGCAACCCATTTAACAGAAACCTAACTGTGTATAAAAAAAAAGACAAACTACAGTTCTCTTACTTCCTACTCTCACTTTCTGTTAAAAATCTCCTTTCTACACAGAGCTGCCTGATCGCTCAGCACTTCACTTTTCCTTCTTGAATTATAGTTGAGTGACGGGGAAAGATTAGTGGTGATGTTGTTATTTATTGAAGTGGTTTTTTTTTAGTTAAAGATAAAAAGTAGTTTCCTCGTTAGAGTTTCTTTCACTTATAACAGTTGCAGAGTCTATGAATGGAGACGCTTAGTGAGTCGAGCAGCTTATAGTAGACGCAGAGCCAGAGCGAGTGTTGCTATGACAACTCTCGCTCTGGCTTGCGTCTACCTTCGTAAAGCTGCCGACTCACTCGGCGTCTCCTCGCTCCGTTCTACATAGACTCTGCAGCTTGTATTACTGAAATTAAGAGAAACTAACAGGAGGGAAAGCACTTTTTATCTTTTTTAAACACAAAAGGACTTACTTTCAATTCGTAACAGCTTGTCACTTCCCGCAATGCGCACCGCTCGGTCACGCTATACTTCATCACTGCCTCACTGGACTACTTTCCTAAAGCTGCTGACTCACTCACTGTGTCCTCGCCCCTTCTACATAGAGTCTGCAGCTTCTCTCACTTAACTAACAGAACATAACATAAAGAACACACTTTTCATCTTTTTTAAACACAAAATGACTAACTTTGAACTCTGCCACCATATCATTTACCAGCTAGACAGAGGGATTATTATAAACCAACAGAACCTAACAGGAGGGACACACTTTTCATCTTTTTTAAACACAGGACTTACTTTGAACTCTGCCAGTATATCATTTACCAGCTAGACAGAGGGATTATTTTTCCACCCATCCCCCAAAACATGTGTGGCTATTTATAAGATAGATATAATTTATGAAGCTTGATATACGCACGCTTTGGTGGTTGAATGCACTGCCCGTGCCTCGTGCATCACAACGATACCAAGGCATGTATATCAGAGCGACCAAGACACCCTAGAGTGGTATATCTATTACATATATATATATATATGTATATATGTACATTTTTTTTTTATTTAGATTAGTTGACCGGGTACGTGCACTAGAAAAATTCTGTCTATTTTCAGGCATGACCCTGAGGAGGGGGATACAGATGAATGCCAGCTGACTTTGACCCAGATTAAGCTGTTGGCGATGTTTTAGTGAATGGGGGGAAATTTTGCTAGGACAATGGGGATATTCCCCTACTCATCTGATGGGGGCTGTGTGCTGAGCCTTGAAGGATTCAGTAATGCAGGTATCAACACTGGAGCAGGAAGTTCAAGACCTGAAAATTCTGTGGGAGGATCAAAGTGAGAAACCAGATAATATGGACACTAATACAATGATTGTTTCTGATAATACTATAGTCATGGATGTTTCGATAAAGAATACAGAGACCACTGAAATAAACCTAGGAGCAAAAGTGTATAAATTAAAAAAACAAATGGAAGCTGCTCAATGAGAATTTCAAACTACCCAAAAACAGCTAGAAGAAGAAAAAAAAAAATGAAAGTGCTTACAAAGCTCTTCTCTGAACAATCCAGGGAAAATGTCTACACACCCTAGGATATTCCATGTTGGCGCTGCTCCTAACTCCCTGGATGGCATCGCAGGACACCTTACACAACCCAGAGACAACACCTCATCGTTGGAATGGAACCCAGCCTCTGCTCTCCAAGGGGGAGGCTGGACATTGATGTCCCAAGATGTCTGGACACCTGACCCTGACATCCCTCTGCCAGCATCCCCTGAATGGAGACTGCAATATCCAAATGCAGAATTGGCAGTGACCAGCACATCAGAACAACAGACAGCTTTTGTATGGAGTGGGACCAACAATGGTACACTCACAATACAGGTACGAAGAAAACCAATGATCAAGATATCTCTGACAATGTTTTCTATGAGACTGCAAATGTAATTTCTGTTCAAATTGAAACAACGGCTCCTGAAATAATGCATGACCAAGAAAGTGCTAACACTGACACTGTGCTTCTAGAATCTGCTACTGAGGAAGTGAGAAATAATTACTGTGATGCTGACAATGATAATAGACAGCAAATAATCATCTATGCCACTTTACTACGTAAACCTGTGGAAAATGTTAAATGTCATTATGTGGTTCAATTAAGGTATACGGGAAGGGGGGGGCCTGACCACCTCCCCAGACAGATTTTTTGTGGGCAAAGATATTTTTTTAAAAAAGTGAGCTTCTCCTCATCTGAAGACTATGCCCTTATCCACGCTACAGGTGAACAAACCTTTGTTATTAGCTTTTGAACTGAACATCTCCTGAACAGATTCTGAGCCTTCCACAGCCAACAAAAACAAGACCCTGAATGACAAATCTTTCAAGCAATATCACTTACTAAACCCACAATATCAGTGGTTACCATACTGTTTCGCAATGAAGGAGTAAATGTTGCTGACATTTCTTACTGGCTATAGAAATGCTGTGACATACAGGGAACACCAGAACTTATAATTGACCAGGAAGGTTTCTGGACAGGAGGGTGGCAATTTCGGGTCAAACTGTGACACAATGACTCAGGCATTGAACATCTCCCCAACTGTTTCTTTTTGGGGAGAGATAAAGGTATTCTTTTTTATCCTGGACAGACCAAATCATGATTCAAATGTTGTTCAATCAGACACATCAGTATTAGAAACATAGAAACGTAGAATTTGATGAGAGATAAGGACCGCTTGACCCACCTAGTCTGCCCGTTTCCCCTTCCTAATGCATAGGCTGCAGATCCTAGTTAACCAACAGCTTACTTCCTCCTACCCCCCACCAGAATTGTATTTATGTCTGTCCCATGCATTCTTGAATTCCCCCACTGTTTTTCAGTTCACTACCTCCTCAGGAAGGCTGTTCCATGTATCCACAACCCTCTCCATGAAAAAATTCTTCCTCACATTACCTTTGAGCCGTCCCCCCTCTATTTTCAAATTGTGCCCCCTTGTTCTTTCACATCTCTTTTCTGAAAGATGCTACCCTCTTGGACTCTGTTGATTCCCTTGATGTACTTGAAAGTTTCTATCATGTCCCCCCTCTCCCTCCTCTCCTCGAGTGTATACATATCAAGCTTCTTTATTCTCTCTTCGTATGTCTTCTGGTGCAGAAGCTGCACCATTTTGATTGTCTCCTCTGGACGGACTCCATCCTGTCTATGTCCTTGCAGAGATGGGGACTCCAAAACTGGATGCAGAACACCAGATGGGGTCTCACCAACTGCCTGTAAACAGGGAGAAAAACTTCCTGTTTTCTACTGGTGATGTCTGTCCCTGTACACCCCAGTATCCTACCAGCCCTCCTTACTGCCTTCTCACATTGCTTGCCCACCTTAAGGTCATCTGATATGACTACCCCCAGATCCCTTTCCATTTCTGTTGTTGTTATTATCTCACCCCCCCCCATTGTGTACTCTTCCCCAGGATTTATGTTTCCCAGGTGCATTACTTTGCACTTCTTTGCATTGAATCTAAGCTGCCATACATTTGACCATTCCTCCAACCTTGCCAAGTCCCTTTGCATCCTCTCCACCCCACCTTCTGTATCAACACTGTTGCAGATCTTTGTGTCGTCTGCAATGAGACATACTTTTCCATCCAGTTCCTCTGCAATGTCACTTATAGAGACATTAAAAAGTACCAGTCCCAATACTGAAACCTGCTGTACCCCACTAGTAACCCCCATTTCTTCAGAGTAAACTCCATTTACTATTACCCTCTGTATCCTCTTGTCCAGATGATTTTTAACCCAGGCTACCACCTTGGGACCCACTCCAAGGCTGGCTAACTTATATATTAATCTTTTGTGTGGGACTGTGTTAAATGCCTTGCTAATGTCTAGGTAGGTCATGTCCACTGCCCTTCCCTGGTCCACCACATTGGTCACCCAATTAAAGAAATCTATTAGATTCATCTGAGATGATCTTCCTGCTGTGAATCCATGCTGCCTTGGGTCCTGTGCTCCACTGGCCTCTAGGAACTCAACATTTTTTTCCTTTAGAATTGATTCCATCATTTTTCCTACCACTGAGGTCAAACTAACAGGTCCATAGTTTCCTGCATCTGTCTTGCTCCCAGTTTTGTGAAGGGGAATCATGTCTGCCCTCCTCCAGTCCTGCGGTACTACACCATCCTCCCATGATTTGTTAAAAAGGGTAGTCAGTGATGTCACTAATTCTACCCTTAGTTCTTTTAGAATTCTTGGGTGAATCCCATCAGGCCCCATTGCTTTGTCCACCTTCAGTTAACTGCTAACAGATTAAATGCTCAGTTTGTGGGGAGCTGGGCTATGCAGGATATCACTGTAGGGCATTTCCCAGATGTAACCTTTGTGATGCTGAGGGTCACTTATTCACTACATGTCCCTGGGCAGCCAATAACACTACCAGCACTGATTACATTGAGCAGGACTTTTATATTAATAGAGCTGCCAGAGCACAACACCCACCTCCTCCCCCAAGACCACACACCACTACTACTGACAGACCTCCACCTGGTCAGAAGAACAGCAGGAGGGCAGATAGCACAACAGAATAAACCTCCAAACCTAGCAAACCTGACATTATTCACAAGGCTACAAGCCTGGAGGCCTCTACTAGCTCACCTGCTCAGATGCCTCCTCCTCCCCCCTCCTGATATGGAGTTGGAGAGATTTCAAGTGGTACAGAAAGGAAGAAAAACAATCTCCCCACACATAGTAGCCACTGTGGATGAACTACCTCTTCAGAACAGTTACACAGCATTACATTGGGGAGACACAGAAATGGAGGAAGAATCTGATTCTGCCTTCATCTCCTCCAGGGCATCCTCCCAAAGAGACATACCATTAGATGCAGAAGAGGCTCAGAATGAGAAATCAACACAAAAACCACCAAAACAGAAATGTGGGACTAGAACTAAAGCAAAAAAGAAGACCTGACACCAGCCAAATAGATGGAACTTTAGAACCTAACAGTAACATCCCTTAATTCTAATAGCAACCAGTGACACAGGAGAAGGGGTGCCACCTTTTTTTTTTGAGGAAAACTATTTCAGTTTGGTGTTGTTTCAGGATACTAGGTTGCATTCAGATGTAGAACTTCAAACGGCAACCAAAGATTGGTTTTGGGGTAGAAGTTTATTATCTATGGGAGATGATATGTGTTGTGGTTTGGGAATCAGGATCAACAACGAGAAAACTGTTATTCAGAATGTTACAGATATTTTTCCAGGGCATGCCATGATGCTTGCTATAACGTATTTAGAGAATAAATTCAGAATCATTAATATCTCTGCCCCCCCAATTTAAACATGAGAGGGTAGAACTTTTCAGACTTATCCAACCTTATTTCTTTATGTCTAAACAAACAATTTCAACTGGAGATTTTAATTGTGGGAGACTTAGAACAGATACGGGTTGTAAAACGACTAAAATATTTTGTGACACTGTCTGCCTTAACAAAATTTTATTTCAAACAGGTTTATTGGACAGCTTTTCTCAGCAACAAATAAAGCTCACTCATACATACCATAGGGGGAAGCTGTCTTCCAGGATAGATTTCTTTAGGCTATCCCCATCTCTACCCATAGAATCAGTACAGTCATGGCCCATGGCCACTACAGATCATGACCTCATAGGGGTTAAAATTGGCAATTTCAAAGAATCAGCATTGGGTAAAGGATATTAGAAATTAAACAACACACTGCTCACGAACCCTTTGATACAGGAGGATTTACAGAACATCATTTTAGCTAGAAAATGAGTTCAATATCTATATGACTCACCAGTGTTATGGTGGTTAGAAGAGAACAATGTTTTTTCAGGTTTTTTAAAACTGGTAGGATAACTGCAAGGGAAACATAACAAACTTCAGTATAACATGCTAAGAGATAAGCTGTATGAACTAATTTCCCCGAATAACACAATACAAACTGATTACTCCAGTCAAATAGCAGAACCAAAAAAAAATTGACAGGCCATCAATACAGTAGAATGAACTCACTTATCCAACAACAAACATTTGGTACGCAAGGCAAAGCTCCATCTATTAAACCATTTGAAAACTGTTGCAATAGGAGGAATGTCTGACATATGGACTGGTTAATTTCTGATCAAGGAATCCCAGAAATCACCAACCCATGCATTCTTAGAATAGCAGAAACCTACTTGAACCAAACACTGGGCCAACAAAAAGCATGCAGCCAAAATATAGCATATTGGCTACACCAAGTTCCTCTACCTCAGTTAACTAAAGATATACAACAAATATTATCTGAGCCTATTTCAAAACAGGAAGTTATCTCCACTATACAACAACTAAATACAGGTACTGCACCTGGTAAGGATGGTCAAACGGTTGTATTTTATAAATATATCAGTACTGAACTAGCTGCTGAGTTAGCTAGAGTTTTTAACCATATCTTATCATTTAAAAATACTCCCCATGAAATTAAAACTGGCCTTTTGATATTTATATTTAAAAAAGGAGAAAAACAGAAACTGCAAAACTGTAGAGTGATTACCTTATCAAACTGTGATTTTAAGATACTAATAAAAATTCTAAATAATAGATTATCTCTGGGATTACCTTACTCAATTCACCCCTCCCAAATGTGTTCTATACCGGCAGGAAGATGACAGCTAGTTTACTTTTGATTAGAGACATAATAAATAAAGGGAATGAAGATGAAATCACGGGATACATGACTTGCCTGGACCAACATAAAGCATTTCACTCTGTATGACAACATTATATATGGGAAGTAATGAAAGTTTATGACATACCAGATACTGTACATTTATTAAATGGATACAAACTTGCTATTCTAAAACTTCAGTATCCCCCCTATATAAATGGATGGATAGGGAACCCATGCCCCATAAAACGAGGGGTGTGACAAGGATGTGAGATGAGTAATTTACATTCTCTTTCTATGCCCCCTGATCAGGCATGTACACCAAATCAAAGAATCATCAGATTATCAATTTTCTGATCAGATCCTGAGATCAAAACACCAGCATATGCTAAAGATCTGATACTCATTTTAGCAGATAAAGCATCAGCTGATACAGCCAAAATAATAATTCAGGACTATGAAGAGATGTCAGGTTGTTTCAAAAATGATCAGAAAAGCACAAGAATTCCGATAGGACCTAAATGTCCAGAAGTTGAGGAAAGTATGGTAATACAGTTGTCATCCTAACTAATCAAGGTATTAGGTATTCTCTTTGGTCTTGGAGACCTTGACCTTATTAACTGGGAGCTGATTTCACAGAAAGCATGTACTAGAGTCAACACTTGGAACTCTCAGTATACGGGCAAAAAGAAAAGAGTTTACCTGAGTAAGACCATTTTATTACCTATATTTCTTTTTCTCAGTCATATAAATACCCCTTACCGGTTATGTTAGAAACTAAACTCTTAGGCTGCTTCTTCTCGTGTATTTGGGGCAGCAGCCTAAACCCTGTCCAATGTAACACTACTTACTTACCAATCTCAAAAGGAGGGATCAATATGATCAACCAAATAGTTTTTTCCATAGTATCTTTATACAGACTAATTTAACACCTATTCTTATGAACATAACTTTATGTTGGACCCCCTAGATATATGATGCCATAGTTCCCATTTTTTAAACTTGGAAACCAGCATCTTCATTACTCGAACAAAAATCCCTACAGCAATTACCACTCTATTTAAAGTATTGCTTTAAAAAAATAAAACAGTGGCAAATTACAAAATCACCCATTACTTTGCTAAGTCAAAAATAATTATATAACTCCCTTCTAAACAATCACTTCCATGTAATACCCCCTCCTTTTTCGAAAACAGTGACAGGCCACATACAGATTAGCCAGATGTTGTTAGACCCTCGAACCCCAGAACACATGTGGGATGTGGTATGGCTGTGTGCTCATGGAAAGCTTAAGGTTAAAAACAGTTTAAAGCATAAGGAACAGAAAGATGGATGTTGTCTTAGAGATAGTTGCTTTAACTTTTTAGAGACTATGGAGCATTTATATTATTAATGTCCTTATATAACCATTTGCTGGCAATTGATGAAATGCCAGTGGAATCAATCACTCTTTTACAATATGTACAATAGGTAATAAAATGGTCTTACTCAGGTAAACTCTTTCCTTTTTGCCCAAATACCAAGAATTCCAAGTTTTGACTCTAGTACATGCTTTCTGTAAAATCAGCTCCCAGCATGTGGATGTATTATTCTTGGACTTCAGCCAGGCGTTTGACTCTGTCCCCCACAATGGTCTGGTGGAGAAACTGATGGGGTTGGGAGTAGGCCCTTTGATAGTTAGATGGATTGAAAACTGGCTAGCTGGATGCACCCAGAGAGTAGTGGTTGGTGAGGAGCTCTCAAACCCTAGAGATGTTGGTAGTGGGGTATCGCAGGGCTTGGTCCTGGGTCCGATCCTATTTAATGCATACATATTGGACATCAGTGAGGGTATAGGGTGTGAAATGAGTCTCTTCATTGATGACTCCAAGATGGGAGCAGTATTGAGGGAGAAGAGGGGAGGTTGGCCCTGCAAGGGGACCTGGACACCCTGGAAAGCTGGGCTCACACATGGAAATTAAATTTCAATACCACCAAGTGCAAGGTGTTGCATCTTGGGTGGGGAAACCCTAAACACAGGTACACCCTGGGAGGGGAGGTGCTGGAGGCCTCAATAGGGGAAAAAGACCTGGGGTCATGGTGGATGCATGTATGAATAACTCTGAGCAGTGCAGGAGAGTGGCTAGCAAGGCAAACAGGATGTTGGGATGCAACATAAGGGGGATCACCTCTAGGAGTAAGGAAGTGATTCTGCCACTGTACAATGGACTTGTTAGACCACACCTTGAGTACTGTGTACAGTACTGGAGACCACACTTGAAGAGGGACATACAGCTCCTGGAGAGGGTACAGAAGAGGGCAACTAAGATGATATGAGGACTAGGGGATTTGATCGATGAGAACAGACTAGAGAAGCTCTGCCTGTTTTCATTGGAGGAGAGGAGAGACAGGGGACATGATTGAGGTCTTCAAGCACCTCAAGGAATAAATAGGGTAAACATGGAGGGATCTTAGAGTAAAGCAGGGAGGTATCACCAGAGGGCATGGTTTGAAGTTGGAAGGTGGAAGGGTGAGGGAGGAAAAGAGAGGAGGCTTTTCACTGAGAGGGTGGTGGACCCTTGGAATGCACTGCCTGGCGAGCTGGTTCAGAGATCCACAGTGGAGGGCTTCAAGAGAGGGTGCGACAGACACAGAAAGTGGATGAATCAGATGATGGCCTGTTCCAGGGGGGTGGGGATGGATGATAGGGTTTTCTGGAACACAAGGGAGGGGAGGGCCTCGGCACCCAACTAGGGATCTGAGGTTCGAGCAGACTCGATAGACCGTAAGGCCTAATCTGCTGGCAAATAGTATGTTAGTATGTAATATACCTCCTGATGTTTTGATCGTAGGAATTATATCCCCTTCATGGAAGAAACTGAATATAAGTACAGTCAGACTAGTATTGACATGCATAAAATTCTGGATCTGGAATACCAGATGCAAATTACCCTTACAACAAATTGAACTTTCATAAGATCAGCTATATTATCAAATCAAATTAGCACTACAGCCCATCAAGGGAAAAGAAATAACACAGAACTCTCATAGGAAAATAAAGGAATGGAGGGGACCCTTACTAATACCTACTTAAACTCTAACATAGTGAGATCAGAGATTAGGACATGACCATGTGTAAATAGAAAGGGTAACATATTTAGTGTGTATAAATTACTGAATGGTTTTCCTTTGATTTTATTCTTTTTTTCTTTATTTTTTATTTATTTATTTAATGGTATCGGAATTGCAACCCTTTGAGTCGGAGACTCATTTACAAAGGCTCCTTGTGTCATTGAACCAAGACCTTGAACAGGGGATGGGTCATCTCCCTGTTCAAGGTATTGGTTTAATGATACTTGGAAGACTGCATCCTGCTCTAGTCACCTTAATAGTTGTATTTATTTAAAGTTTTGTTAACCAGAATAATGTAATGAGCCAAAGGCCCTTTTTCATACACGACCCGGGGCTATTGCAACAGCCATGATGTTACATAAAAAAAAAAACATTCAGGACTAATACAAAGACAGCACAAATAGCAGAATATACAGTTATGAAAACAATTGCAGGAGAGTTGATTAGAATAGTATTTCTTCAAATGCAATTTGAGGGCTGCATGATTGGATACTTCAAATGAACTGTTAGGCAATGCATTCCAGTTTGTAGTGGCACAGACTGTATAAGCTATACCGTCCACGCTGTTTTAAATTCTGGGAAAAACAAGTTTAATACTAGAGTTCAAACTTAAAACCCTGGTTTCCGTCTTAGTCTCAAGTAAGGCAAAGAAGGAGGAAAGTTTACCTTGATGGAGTACATTGTCAGGCAAACAATTCAAGGCATAAGAATATCTCAGTTTTCAAGGTAACCAACCCAGACAGCCATATAAAATACAATGATGGATGTGAAACGGTAACCTAAGAACAAATCTGCAGATAGCATGAAATGTATTTATAAGAGACAATTAATTCAGGCTTTACTAGGTTAGAGAATAAGAATGAATTATAGTTTAAAGTTGACAAAAGCACACTTTTAGCAAGTAATGTCCTAGCAGGCAAGGACAAACAATGATGGCATTTAAATAGAACACCTATTTTTAATTTACCTGACGACAAATCAGATTTATGTGTAAGAAAAAGTTTAAATTCGAGTCCAGTAGCTCTCCTAAGTATTTAAATTGAACAACTTGTTCAAGTAATTCCCCAGGATTGTTGGAAACCATTAATGATGCACATTTAGCAGTTCTAGGTTTTGAGCCAAACATCATGCACGTGGACTTCTTACTGTTAAACAAGAGTTCATGTTTAATTAACCAGTCCTGGAGAACTGAGAAGTCGGCACCCAATGATTAATTTAGTGTGTCCACTAAGGGGGTGCTATCATAAAGTATTATGTTGACTGCATACATCAATACTTGAGTATTTTTAAGTTCAAATAGTAGTGGTTCAATAAACAATGAAAACAGTAGTGGAGAAACGGAACTCAGGATTCAAGAGCTCAAGAGAGTCCACCAAAATTCCAATAACATGATATGTGGCTTAGGAGGGGAGCCACAAATGAAAAACACATTAGATAGCATTACTTCACACAGAGGGTGGTTAACTTGTGGAACAGCCTACTTAGTGAGGTTGGGTCAGCTAGCACTGTTCAGGACTTATGAACAGGACTGGACTGATTCCTGCAGAGGAATAGCATTATAGGTCGCACAGCATAAATAATGGTATTGCTCTGGCTTTTATGTTTGAATGTGTGCCTTACTAAAATTAGGTACATTCACTGTCATGCAATCAGGGCAGACAAGGTGGAACCCCAGTCTGTTCTTTCAATAAAATACTATGTTGTGCAGTACAGCATTTTAAACTACCTCAGTTCCATATGTAAAACCCACACAGCACAGGCAAAAGTTGACAGGCTGGGGTTATGTGCATGGCTAGCCAACACTGGTGTTCTTTACTCCATGGTATAGGGGAATGTGAAAGACTGCATACACAACACAACCTGAAGGGTTAGATAACCAGCAGCTATGCAGTTCTGAACCATGAATAAGGAACAGCTAATTCTGAACTAGCATTCATTAAATGTGCTGAAATCCAACGTGTTGGACACTGCAGAGGGACATCTGAAGAAACCTGGGTTCCCTTTGGTGTTTCAGCACTTTGACATCATGATTCAGCAATGTTTACAGGGAGCATACACTGAGCATGTCCAAATTGTTTGCAAGTCACCGGACCTGCAGCAGTCAATCAGCAGTGCTGGAGATCAAGAAATAATTATTGTTACTATGTAGAATACAGATTTTACAACTTTGATTTAAAAAATAGACAGGGTAGATAGAGTCACCATTGTAAGTGTTAGATGGGTAGGCTACAATAAAGGTCATTGTCTGCCCTACTTATAAAAACACTTTGATCTTTTGGAGTAGGGGCTTAAATGCTTAGAAAGTTTTTTTTTTATTATTTAATAAGCTTTATTAAGATAATGCAATATTACAAATAATACAAGCAAAATAAAGAAGGGAATACAAAACAAACACCAACACAAAACCCCAACCCCTGAAATCAAACAAATTATAGAATAATCCAATCAAAGGCACACCACACAAGTATCGTTGGAACTCTGTACACAGGTAATGCTACTAAATACCCCTTCCATCCCCACAACCCCGCCCAGAACACAATGAAGCCCAAATACCTACAACCCATGTAAGATCATGTAGGGGGTATAAAAGCCTCTTGTTAAGTCAAAATTATTAAAGGATAGAGAGCCACCTCCAGTCTGCTCCTACTATGATTCCTGTAACACAGTCAAAAGCATGTGCAAATCCTCCCACCTATGACAGTGTAAATATACCATCTGATGTATTCTAGCAATCTGTTTTTCAACCAATAAAGCTTGTAGAATTTCATTATGCCATTCTTTATAGGATGGAGTTGTGTCATCCAACCATTGCTGCAAGGTTATGACCTTAGCCATAACTGAAAGCAGCGCCATATGAGCCTTGCATTGGCCTATCAGACTAGTTTGAAATTCCCTGTGATGCAAATTTCTGGGGTGAAGGCCTCCTCCAGTCCCAGTACGGCATCAAGGAAGAACTTAATCTTATCACAAAAAAGGTGCTATTTTGGGGCACTCCCATAACATATGTAGTAAGGTGCCGTTAAAGAGACTTCAGTGGGAGCAAACTGGAGATATGGACTTCCCCATCAAAAACAGCTTGGCTGGTATATAGTACATATCATGTAGCACTGTAAATTGTGTCCACCTATACTGATCCCTTTTTACATAGCTATATAAGTTGCACCATACAGTATGCCAATGCTTGGAATCATGCTGTAAATTTAAAGCTTGCTGCCAATAAAAACAAACACCCGATTAAGAATTAGGGTCTATGGTCTCTCAATAGGAATACAGACCAGAAACTGGGTGAGGTTGCATTGCAAGGGAAATAGGTTGATATAAGATTTCATTGTCTGGGGTAAACCAGGGTCCTGATCCAAAAAAGGATGTCAAGTCTTTTGTTAACTGTAAATATTTGATTCTATGAAAAAGGGGAATGGAGAAATGCTCCTGCAATGAAGCGTGAGACAGTAATGAGCCATTCTCAATGAGGGATGTCACTGAGGCTGTACCTAACTGGGAGCAGAATGCTGTTGGTATCGGCTGACCTGCGATACAAATTTTGGAATTGCCCAGCACAAGCTGAGCTAGTGCCCAAGACCAATCTCATTTAAAAAGATTTGTCAACTATCCACAGGCCCTCAAAGACCAATCAAGAAGCATGCATCTCAGGGTGGAAGGCAAACCAGATGGCTTGGAATACAATAGGCTAGAAGGTATAAACTGATACTCTTACAGAGGTAAGTCTCTAAATGGAGCCATAGGGGCTGGTAACCACACCCTGAGGCTCAGTTTCAACTAACACCCCACTGTAGGAATTTTGAACTATCCAGGGCTAAATAATGTAAGAAAAAATTGGGAAGACGCAAGCCCCCCCCTCTCTCTCAGAAGTGTAAGCTTGGAATAGGAGCAACACACCACTCCCTTTCTCAAGAGTAACTGATTTAAAATCCTTTGTAGCTACGTGAACCATGTTTTTGGCAAGAACAGCCCCATCATCCCCAAAGTATACAAGAGTGTTAGTAAAACATTAATTTTTATTTTACTAATCTGGCCCCAAAGGGACATGGGTAATAGGGCCCATCTCTTTAAGTCCTGTTTAATGGCCTGCATTAATGTAGAAAGATTCAGCTTACTCAAATCTGAGAGGCAATGTGGCAAGCAGATTCCCAAATATTGGAGCCCCTTAGATTCCCATGCTAAGCCCAGTGCTTGTATTCCCTAAGTGTTTAAGGACACGACCTGAGTCTTTTCAATATTCAGTTTATAACTTGCAGTCCTCAAAAATTTACTAATCTCAGCTAATGCTGCTGGGATCGAAGTCAAAGGGTCCTCAATATGAAGAAGCAGGTCGTTGGCGTAAGCCAAAATTTTATACCTGTCTCCTCATATCAAGATTCCTTTGATATCCTGATTTCTCTGTAGATTAAAAATGAGGGGTTCTAAGTGCAAGTTAAACAACAGAGGGGAGAGATGGCACCTCTGGTGAGTGCCCCTCTTGAGCTGTAATGGAGTCGAGGAGAGTCCATTACAGCGTATCCTAACTGAAGGATTACTGTACATCACCTTAAGCCATGAACAGAAGTTGGGAGGGATACTAAATTTCCTTAACACAGCAAACAAATAAGGCCCAGAGACCCGATTAAAGGCATTTTCTGCATCAAGGGAGACTAATGCCATGGGAACCTTGCTCTCCCCAGATGCAGAAATCAGATAAAGCAACTTTCGCAAGTGGTCGCTTGAAATGAAACCAGCCATAAAACCTACCTGAAGGGGAAGATCAGGTCATCCCAAACTGACTTCAATCTAGTCACCAGGATCTTAGCTAGCAGCTTAAGGACAAAGTTAAGCAAGGAGATGAGGCAGTACATGGCCATGAGGGTATCTTCCTTACCAGGTTCATGAATGAGTGATATCCAAGCTTGGGTGAAGGAGGTCTGTCAGCCCCTCAAAAAGCAAAAAGTTGAAAAATTGAGCAAGAAAAGAGGATAGTTGTTCCTCAAAAACAAAATAAAAATTATTACATAAACCATCTGGTCCAGGAACCGTATCTAATGGGAGCTGCCAGATCACCACTCACACTTCTGATGGTCTTATTGGAGCTGCCAAAAGTTCTTGTTGTTGCGATGTAAGACGAGGGAGGGGGAAAGCATCCAAATATACAAATATTTGAGATTGAACCTTCGGGGGCAGAGGACGATCTTCATATAAACCTTAATAATAATCTCTAAAAGCTTTCACTATGTCCTGAGGATGAGTAAGGAACCCCCCTCCAGAGCCAGACCTCAACTGAGGAACTATCCTCAGTGCTTCACATTGCCTGAGTCTCCAGGCCAGCAACCACCCAGCTCTTTCTCTGGTTTTCACATATACAGTTTTAGTAAGAAACAGGGCCAAATCCACCTTTTCCACTAGCAGACTGGAGTATTTAGCCTGAATGGAATTAAGCTGCCTCCATAGCTCTGGAGGGGAGTTAGAGGACAGCCATCTCTCCAAGAGCAAAATCTCTGAAAGGAGCTGATCCTCTTCATGCATACAGATTTTCTTCCTCTTGGATGCCATGTGTAAGCATTCCCCCTGGACAGCATTTTTGACTGTGCCCCACAGGACATCAAACTTTGAAACTGACACAGTATTGGCCTCAAGAAGATTAATAAGAAAATCTTTAAGTTTCTACACTAGATTAGGATCTTTGAGGAGCTGGGCGTTCAACCTCCAAAAAGTATTCCTCTCCTCAGCCTCACTTAACATCTGTGTCAGTGCTGGCCCGGTGGCGCTGAAGGTTGAGGCACTGGACACCACACCTCATGCCACACTGGTGACCTGTGTTCAGAAATGAGCATGGGCTGCTGCGGATCAGCAGGAAGGAGATGGATCAAGCATCTGATGGACTCCTGGGAGTAGGGAGACCAGTGGCCAGTGCACACCTAACCCCTAGAGGAGACTGGGGCTCAAAGACATGGAGCCACAAGAATGCGGGGTAGGAGTGCAGCAGACGCTTGATGTGGGGGTGCATGGGAGCATGTGCAACCCCAGTCTCAGGCATAATTGCACTCCATGCTCCTGTAAGGGGAGAAAACTGGAAAATAGCAACAGCCAGGTCATGTGTTTTGATGTCATACACCTAGCATGAGCCATCTCCATGGGCACCACCTGATTCAGATCCGTGCCTGGTGAGGGAGTTGGTGAGCTCCCTTGCCTCTCTGCTGTGGGGGTTAGCCATGGGGGGGTACAAGTTGGTGGCCTGATAAGAGATTAGAGTGGGCGGACAGCAGCCAGAGAAGGAGAGGAGAAGGAGCTGACCGCAGGCCACAGGAGAGAAAAAGTAAAACAAATAAAAAAGAAAATCTGTGTCAGGGAGATTGGCACATGGTCCGATATGACTAGTGGCAAAATCTCAGAAGAAATGAGACCATTAAGTGAGTCCTTACTCATCAGGAAGAAATCTATATGGGACGATGTCCCATGTGGAGAGGAATAAAATGTAAATTGCTTCTGCCTTGGATGAAGGACCCACCAGGGATCTACCAGGCCAAGCTGATCCAATAGTTCCCTAAACCCCAATCGACCCAGAGACAAACCTTGCCTATGGGAATCTGATCTAACAAGATCAAACTGATAGATCAATTTCCAGTCTCCCCCCAAGATGATGGGCAGTCTATGGAATGAGGACAACTGGACCGCTAGGTTCAAAAAAAAAAAACAAAGGGAGTCAATATTGAGCCCAAGATAACTTCAGTAATCCCGAAGCATCCATGTAAAATAAGAACCGTCCCTCCCTATTCCAGCATTTGTGGATTAACTGGAAAGGAACCCCTCTCACCAGCAAGATAGCCACTCTACCCTTTTTTGTACTGACACCAGCTCCAAAAGTCTAACCCACTCAAGTCCTCCTAAAAAATAGCACATCCTCCCATCTTAAATGAGTCTCCTGTAGCATTGCCATACTTGCCTGCATTTTCTTAAGGCGATTCAAAATCACAAATCATTTTTGCTTGTACTGCACCCCCCTTGATGTTCCAGGAAGTTAATTTATATCTTACACTCATTACAAATCACATTGGAATAAAGAGGGAGAAAAACCCCTCTGTGATGCTAAACCAAAATGGGAAGTGCTGTGAGATACCTTCCCCCTCCACCACAGCCACAAATACAGAACCCCAAATCCCTATGCCCGCCCCCCCAAAGCAAACCAAACCAATTACACAACAATAAAAGAATCCCAAAATATAAGTACACTGCAAAGATAAAACTCCAACTAATACCCCCCAGAACCAAGTAAATATATCCCCCAGTCCTAAAGACCACACTCCGATATAGTTCAGACCCATAATGTGTGCAGCTCTAAACTCCCCCAAGCCCCCCCCCCCACTCCCCAACACCCAACAAGCTAGAAGCAAACATAATTGTGTAACGGCTAGCTGAGCAATCAGGACCACCCAGGGACCCTCCTTTCATGTATTTTAAAAAGTCAGAGAAAGATATTGTCTTTTAAAAACAAGAAACCTCACAAGGCAGGGTCTACCTTGACCGGTACAAAAGAACTTCATTAACCAACATGGGTAAAAAAGTAGAAAAGGAAAAATGAAACATGCTAGCCCTAACTACCTCAGAGTAACTCTTGTATTCTAATGGCTATGCAAAAAGGTACCACCCCCAAAAATCCCCACAGGTTGCTTAGCAGAGGAAATAAGGAGCATACTACTATGACTCTAAAATCTAAACTAAGGATAGTTAGCCAACTCAGATGCATGAAAAATATAACAAAAACCAAGACATCTTGTGAGCTTTAAAATTAGAGGAGTCCCCTGGGCAGGCCCAATGACATGGCAATAACCCAGGCTGAAACAATTCACCCCCCCACCAACTCTAAGTATCCATCAAAAACAGTACAGTTTAAAAAGAACATAGGAACCCTTCCAATATTCTTACATAAACACATAAGGAACACAGAGGGCATTGCCAATCTAAATAGCCCATAGTCCAAAAAAGAACTTGGACAACCACAATGGAAGGTTTTGGAAATACCCATTTGAAGGCCTAGGAGAAAAGGCACAAAGTGATGAAAAAAAAAGAGAAGTCTCACCATAAAGTATAATATTGTTTTTCACTTATCCAGCAATTAAGCAAACCCCTGCACCGAGGGAATGAGAATTGTCCAAAGACTGTCTTCAGCTAAAAACAAAACCAGAAACCACCACCCCGTCCAGGCTGAGTAAGTACTGTTGCATGCTCATAAGCAGAAATAAAAAAAAAACTAAACATTAAAGGATAAATTAAAAGTCTATAAAAGGCATGGATGAGGTTCAAGAAAATCAGGAAATCTGGACAAAAGATACTGATGAGTCTGATGAGATAAATTCTTAGGGAAGACTTCTGCCTCCTTAATTTCTATTGAGAAGATCCATCAACCCAAAATCAAGTTATGAAAGAAATGATCCTATTTTTGTCACCTCTGAAAAACTCAACAAAGCCCTGAAGTGACCAGTCAGACCTGCTTGAAAAGGTCGGGAAACAGCTTAGGCAGCTCCTTTTTCACAATGTCAGCAATTCAATTTTTTTTTCAAATCATCTTTATTTATAAAAAAGATGCCTTTCCAAACCAAGGCACCTGCACAATAAAAACATGATTAAATAGTTGTCCCAATTAAAATAAAACCAATAAAATACCATAACAGTCTCAATATTCAAGGAAGGCCAAATCAAAAAGGTATGTTTTTAATGCTGTCTTAGCAGAATCAAAGTTCTGAGTGGCTCTATTATGAGTGAGCTGGAGTTTAGCAGGGTAGATCATCCAGAACCTAATACTGGCGGGTAATAGTTTGGTCACAAAAGGGTGGTATTCTGCCAATTTCTTCCTGGAATGACATTAATGTTGCAAGAATGGTTTTATGACATCAGAGGCCAGATATTCAAAAGCTGGCAATGGTATTATAGGGTTTGCCATGGCACTATCTGAGTTTGCATCTGGGTTTTGGGGGACTATATTCAAAGGCCCCTGTAGCATAAGCTAAACCCATTAGCATGCTGGTGCTAACATAACACTGCACACATGTAAATGAGGGGGTTCCCTCTTGCATACAGACAGTAGCGGCATTTTCAAAGGTTTGCAATGGCAGTAAATTGCACTCAAAGTGCTACTATTTACTGCCACTGAAAACCACATCTTAACCAGATGCAGGTGCCCCCGCTGTACTGCAGCTGCCTGCCACTGATTGCTGGTACACCAGTGAGGTTTCCATCCCTGGTGTCCCGTGGCACCCCCCTCAACCCCCGACCACTCATTGTGTATATGGTACAGCACTCCTTGTGTTTAGTGGCACCCCCACCCCTGAGCACTCGTAATGTATATTATACACACATCCTTGGTATTTAGTGGCACCCCAACCCCTAAGCACTCGTAGTGGGTGTTTACTCACCTGGTAAAGGTGATTGTGTTGGTTGGCATCCATGGCACTCCAGACATTACCTCATGGGTTACAGCCCACCTGATAGGCTAGTGATGCACATGACCCATATCAGATTTCCAGTATATCCAGGTCCCAGAAACCCCTGCTCTCCGTTTGAATCTTCCATAGCTGAAATAAGGTTAGTTAGTACAAGAGAGAAGAAGCATTGCAGTGGATCAGCCAGTATACACAAGGAGGCCTACCACGACGTGGTGAAAGAAAGGCCTGGGGCCTGTATTTATTTCCTATTATTTACAGACTAATCTCGAACCTAGGAGTTTGACTGATAATGATAGTAGACAAAAAACTTCACTTGTCTCCCCCTAGGGTGCTTCGTGAGGACCCCTTTCTTGTCCCTGGACCGGACGCTCCGGTCACTCCTGAGGGAGGGCCTTGGAGTGCCATGGATGCCAACCAACACAATCACCTTTACCAGGTGAGTAAACACCCATTGTGATTGGTTGGCATCCATGGCACTCCAGACATTACCTCATGGGAGATAAGAAGCAGTTAGCACTCCGGGTGGGAGATGAGTGAGTCGGAGTGGCCGGTCGTAGAAGCTGCTGTCAGAACCTGAGTTGCTAAGGAGGGCCGGATGTCCTGGAGCTGCTCCAGCCTGTAGTGTCTGGTGAAAGTGTGCAAGGAACTCCAGGTGGCCACTCTACAAATGTCTTCTGAGGAGACAGAGGCTCTCTCCGCCCAAGATGTGGCAACCGCCCTGGTGGAGTGGGCCTTGATCCCCTGCGGTGGGGTCATCAGGTTTGTCGTGTAGGCATTCTGGATGACCCGTCTTAGCCAGCCGGCAATTGTGGTTTTGGAGGCTGCAAAACCCTGCCTCTGCCCTTTTGAGATGACGAACAGCCTCTCAGTCTTGCGGATGTGGCAGGTTCTGGCCAAGTAGACCGAGAGAACCGACCCAACATCCAGGTGATGGGGGGGCCCCACCCATGGCCCTGTGCGGGGTCGCGTGAAAAGGTGGGCAGCTCGATGGGCTGCTCCCTGTGAAACTTGGTCGAGACCTTGGGTTGGAAGGCTGGCACTGTTCTCAGTCTGACCCCCTGCGGGGTGAAGACAGTATATGGCTCAGCGCAAGATAGGGCGCCAAGATCCCCGATTCTTCTGGCTGAGCAGATGGCCACCAGAAAGGCGGTTTTGAGGCCAACCCAGAAGAGGTCTGCCTCTAGGAGTGGTTCATATGGGGCCGATTTGAGGGATCCCAGTACCAGAGGTAGGTCCCACGGGGCGATGACTGGTCTGGTCCTCGGTCGGAGGAGCTCTACCGCCCTCACAAAACTTATGGCGTCTGGGTGCGCTCCCGGTGGATACCCTTCCACGAGGCTTATGGCTGCCCCTATGGCCGACAGTTGTACCCTGAGGGATGAGGGGGCCAGACCCTTGTCCACTCCTTGCTGGAGAAATAGGAGTATGGTGGCCAGGTCGGACTGTTCGGGCACCGACCCTCTTTGGCACCACTGTGAGAAGATGGCCCATTGCCTCTCGTATGTGGACGTGGTGGAAGTCCATCTGGATTGAAGTAGGGTACCGATGACTGATTCATGATACCCCGTTGCCCTCAGTCTCCTCCTTTCAGGAGCCAAGCCATGAGTTTTAGGGTCCGCGGGGACGGGTGGAGGACCGGCCCCTGTGTCAGCATGTCCGGGCGATAGGGCATCCGGAAGCTGGCTAGCGACATCTCTCTGACTGTCGCGAACCAGGACCTGCGTGGCCAGTAGGGGGCCACCAGGATGATCCTGACGCCTGACTCCCGGATCTTGGTCAGGACCTGTGGGATTAGGGGGAGTGGCAGAAAAACAGAGGCGTACTCCCGCCTCCAGATTTGCGACAGGGCGTCCATTCCCTGGGAGCGAGCGTCCCTGAACCACGAGTAGTACCTGTCGACTTGGGCGTTGTCCCGTGATGCCATGAGGTCCATGGACACGGGCCCCCGCATCGCCTGGATTGTCTGGAATAGAGTCGGGTGCAACTTCCATTCTCCCAGGTGAACTTGTTGTCTGCTGAGCCAATCTGCTCGGACATTCAGTTTTCCTGCAAGGTGGACTGCTCCCAGATATGAGAGGTGTGTCTGTGCCCAGTTGAGCACCGCTGCCGTTTCCTTCAACATGGCCCTGCTTCTGGTTCCCCCTTGCTTTGCGATGTAAGCCACCGTCACCCGGTTGTCGGACTGAATCAGGACCGAGCGACCCATTATTAGACGCCTAAATGCCCTCAGGGCGTGGGACACGGCTCTCATCTCCAGGATGTTGATGGAGAGTTGCGTCTCCGCTGCGGACCACATTCCCTGTGCTGTTGTGTCCCCCAGGCAGGCACCCCAGCCAGAGAGACTGGCATCTGTCTCTATGGGGACCGGGCGAGGAAGTTCCAGTGGGACTCCCCTGGACAGGTTCCTTTCTGTTGTCCACCATGCCAGGGATGATCTTACCGCTATGGGCAGTGGCACCATGCACTGGAGGTTGTGTTCGCTCGGTGCCCCCCGAGACAGGATGTAGTTCTGGAGTGGACGCATGTGCCACCTGGCCCAGGGCACGAGGTCGATGCAGGAGGCCATGCAACCCAGCAGTTGGGCTATCTTCCCCATCGTGGTGTGGCTGTGTGTTTTCATTTCGCGCGCCAGCTCCCTTAGGTTGTGGACTCGGCTCGGAGACGGCTTTGCCCAGCCTTCGGCCGAGTTGATGAGGGCCCCCAGATGTTCAATCTGTTGGGTGGGGCTGAGGTGGCTCTTTTCTCGATTCACCACCCAGCCGTGGTCCTCGAGGGCCTGTAAGGCGAGTTCCGTGTGTGCTCGCGCCTGGTCCCTCGGAGGCGGGCGCGGATGAGCCAGTCGTCCAGGTACGGAATAATGTCTAATCCCTGTTCCCTGAGTCTGGCCACCAGGGTTATAGAAACCTTGGTGAAGACTCTGGGGGCAGATGACAGTCGGAAAGGAAGTGCCTTGTACTGGAAGTGATGGCCTAGGATGTGAAAGCGAAGGAACTGCCTGTGTTTTCTGAAAATGGGGATGTGGAGGTAGGCGTCCTTCAGGTCGATGGATGTCATGAAGTTGCCTACCCTGATGCATTGGAGGGTGGATCAAATGGTCTCCATTTTGAACCGGTGTGGGACCACGTGTCGGTTCAGCTGCTTTAGGTCTAGAATGGGTCTGAGCTCCCCCGACTTCTTGGGTACCAGGAAAAAAATGGAGTACATGCCCATTCCCTGTTCTGGAACCGAGACGGGCTGAATGGCCCTGTTCTGGATTAGCTCTGCTAGAATCTGCTGGACCTGATGGGGGGAGGCTCTCCTTCTGGACACGGGAGACGACACGAATCTGTGCAGGATATGAGCGTGGGATAGCTCGATGGCATATCCCTTGGACACTACGTCTCGTACCCACCTGTCCGATGTGGTGGATGTCCAGCGGTGGGCAAACAGGGCTAGCCTTTGCCCCACAGGTGGGTACAGGGCCTGACCACGGGTTTCCGGCAGTGGGCAGTCACTGTTTTCCCCTGAAGCCTCTACTTCGACTTCCGGATCTTTGTCCCCGGGATCTGAAGGAAGTGGGCTGGTAGTTCTGAAGGAATGGGCCGCGGTAGCTGGAGGGGGAGCCTCTACCTCGAAAGGGGTGGCCCTGCTGAAGGGAGTCCCTGCGGGGTTGGCCAAGCTTGTTCCCCACCCAAAACCTCCGCCTGGAGGAAGGCAGATAAGAGAGCTTGGTCCTATTCCTGAGGAGGTCCCTGCCCTCCTCCTTTGTTTTAGGTAGTCCTGAAGTCCCTCCCCAAAGACATGCTTTCCCTTGAGAGGTAAATTCTGTAATAAAGTCTTAGATTCCATGTCAGCATCCCAGAGTTTCAACCACAGCACCCTACGGGCCCGGTTGATGATGGCGGTGGCCCTCGCCTGGAGACGTAGCGAGTCCACCGCCATATCAGCCAGATATTTGGCTGCATCCAAGGTGCACTCCAGCAGCTCTGCCTCCCTAGATTTAGGGGTGGCCTGCTCCTGGAGCTCCTCAAGCCAGCGGATCTGTGCCCGAGTTGTGTAGATGGCGGTGGTCATTGCCTTGGCGGTGATTCCCTCGATCTCGAAAGTCTTCTTGAGCATATCCTCAATCCTCTTATCTGTTGGGTCCTTGAGGGCTATGGTGCCTCACGGAAGCACAGTTTTCTTGCTCAGGGCCGCCACTTGAGGGTCAATGGTGGGTGCCTTGCACCAAATGTCCGATTTCTCACCCTGAACAGGGTACATTCTGTCCAGGTTTCTACGGTTCGGCATCCTGCCCGGATCAGGGGACTGCCATTCCGTGCTGAAAATGTCCTCAATGGCTGGACATATTGGGAAGGTCTCTGTGGTTGTGGGTCTAAGCTGGATCATTGGATAGAGCTTCGACTCAGGCTTTCTCTCTTCGGGGTCCTCGGTGCCTAACCCCATGGTGGCCTTGATCATCTTCATGAGCCCCGGGATCATGTCGAATGAGCATAGTTTAGAGGTCAGGGAAGGAGCTGCCTGTGGTTCCATGTCCTCTGCGTCTGATTCCGCCCCATCTTCCTCCTCTTCTTCTCCTGCATCATCTCTCTCCCCTTCCTCGGGCGTGCCGTCATGGGGGGCGACCGGGTGGGTGTCCTCAGGAATGGGTGGTTCCTCTGGTAGGCCCCCTGTCTTGCCGGGTTCCGGGCTGGGAGGTCTTGCCCTGTTCTGGGTGAGGGCTTCCAGTTTCTCCATGATCTTGAGCATGAAGTTCTGTTGGCTCTCCATCATGGCCACCGCTGCTTGTTGGTTCTGGATCAAGAGGGAACCCGGGTCCATCCACATCAAGTTGCTGGGTCCGGGATTGGTGGGAGCCAGAGGCGGTGTCCTCTCCAGTGAAGAAAGGTCATCATCCAGGAGGCAGGCGGCGCATAGGGGCCCTGGGGTTTGGGGGAGGAGATTGACGCTGCACGTGGAACACTTCTTGGCCTTTATCATCTGAAATTAGAGACAGGTACACTTAAAAGCCGACCACACCCTGATCCCCTCTCTCTCTCCCCCTTTTTTTTTTGTGTCCCCATCTGAATGGGGGGAGGGGTTAGGGGGGACGGGGGGAGCACCTGAGTGGAGGGGTGCTGTGGGAGGACCCCAACAGGAAAAAAGGGCAGAGATATTTGGTGCCGAGGCCCGCTGTGGGAGGGGGCCGGGGCAACCATGGGGAGGAAAAAACCCGGACAACAACCTACTGGGGTCGCTATGGGAGGGACCCGAGTGGAAGGTTGACCAGGGACATACACTTTTTAGCTCCCCGGTTTTGTTTTTTGAGCAAGGAAAAAACAAGGCCTGATCCCCCCGCATCCTGAAGCTGGTCAGTGGCTGCTCGTGCCTGGCGGCCTGACTAGGAGACCTGCGGGGAGAATTCTGGTAGGGAGCGGTTGCGGAGACGTGGATGGCCTTAGCAGCCCACATCCAGCAGGAGTGCTCAGGAGAGAGCCCAAGGCCCCACGAGGATACCGGGGGAGTTTTGAGGAGCCGCAGACTCAGAGAAGGCAAACGGCCTTCCCCCCCAGCAAGAGAGAGAGAGACGCTGCCCTCGTGCTCCAGGCCCTGAGAGAGAGCGCCGCTCTCCTACTGTGTGCCTCCGCCTCTGCCAGACTGCACTGAATAGCGATGCGAGATGCTGCTCCCCTCCCGTGGGTCCTGTAGCGGGGGAGGGAGGAACAGCTGGCGGGAGGCCGGAGATGGGCGGAAGTGGCCGAGCCGAGAGGTGCGCCGAGGTGTGGATACTTCTCTGTGAGGAGAAGGCCCTAAGCGAGGGCCTACTGTAGCGCCGAAGACATGAGGAACTAAGCCCAGCCACCTTCCTTCCCGTGGCAAGGGAGACCCGTGGGCGGAGAAGGGCAGAAAGGGCTGAGAAGATGCAGCAAGCGGGGGGGGATGGAAGCGGGAGGCCTCTGGCGGCCTCGCGGACCTACGCGCACCCGAATGGGTGGAGGATGAAAAGGTAGGCCTACCTGCCTGCCGCGACTTCCCTGAGCTCAGCGGGCCAGGAAAACAGAAAGGCAACGGCTGAGGTACAGCGCTACGCTTGAACAGCGTGGGGCGAGATGAGGTCAGGGAGCAGTGTGGGAAGCGCCCAAGCTTATCACTCTGCCCTGAGCAGGCTCAGGTAGACTCCATGCTGGAGCCCTGAGGACGCCAGGAGGCTACAACACAGCCCAGCTAATCCTCCATAGGGAGGGAAATAGAGCATGGAGCTCAGTCTCTTTTAGTCACACAAATTAAACATTCAAGCATTTAAGATTGGCTTCGATAGAAGAACAGAGCAGGCAGGATAAATCAACAGACAGAAAGAAAAAAGCTAGTTCCTACCTTGCTAGAGCAGACAGGGATTCCTGGTGTGCTTCTTGCCTATTCAGATGCACGATTCAAAACTGGAGAGCAGGGGTTTCTGGGACCTGGATATACTGGAAATCTGATCTGGGTCATGTGCATCACTAGCCTATCAGGTGGGCTGTAACCCATGAGGTAATGTCTGGAGTGCCATGGATGCCAACCAATCACAATGCATATTATACACACATCCCTGGTGTCTGGTGGCATCCCCATCCACTGATCAACCATCCTGAATATTAAACACACATCCCTGGTATCTAGTGGCATTCCCATCCCCCAATCACCCATCCTGTGAATTGAACACATATCCCAGGGTCTAGTGACACCAACCTGCCCCCTAATCAACTGTCCCAGATATTATACACACATCCCTGGCATCCAGTAGCATCCCCATCCCCGAATCAGCCATCCTATATATATATATATATATATATATATATATATATATATATATATATATATATATATATATATATATATATATATATATACATAGATATACATTTTTTTATTTAGATTTGTTGACTGTGTAAGTGCACTAGACAAATTCCATCTATTTTCAGGCATGACCTGGGGAAGGGGGATACAGATGAATGCTAACTGTCTTTGAACCAGATTACACTGTGGGTGGTATTCTAGTGAATGGGGGGAAATTTTGCTAGGACAACAGGAAAATGTCCCTACTCGCCTGATGGGGCTCTGTGCTGAGTCCTGAAGGATTCAGTGATGCAGGAATCAACACTGGAGCAGGACGTTCAAGACCCGCAAGGTCCATGGGAGGATCAAAGTGAGAAACCAGATAATATGGACACTGATACAATGGTTGTTTTGGATAATAGTCATGGATGTTCTGATAAAGAATATAGAGACCACTGAAATAAATCCAGGAGCAAAAGTGGATAAATTAAAAAAACAAATGGAAACTGCTCAACGAGAATTTCAAACTACCCAGAAACAGCTAGAAGAAGAAAAAAAAATGAAACGCTTACAAAGCTCTTCTCTGAACAATCCAGGGAAAAGGTCTACACACCCTACGATATTCCATTTTGGTGCTGCACCTAACTCCCTGGATGGCATCGCAGGACACCCTACACAACCCAGAGACAATGTCTCATCATTGGAATGGAACTTGGCCTCTGCTCTCCAAGGGGCAGGCTGGACATTGATGTCCCAAGGTATCTGGATTCCCGACCCTGACATCCCTCTGCCAGTGTCCCCTGAATGAGACTGCAATATCTGAATGCAGAATTGGCAGAGACCAGCACATCAGAACAACAGACAGCTTTTGTGAAGGAGTGGGACCAACAATGGTACACTCACAACAATACAGATATGACGAAAACTAATGATCAAGATATCTCTGACAATGTTTTCTATGAGACTGTGAATGTAATTTCTGTTCAAACTGAAACAATGGCTCCTGAAATAATGCATGACCAAGAAAGTGCTAACACTGACACTGGTTCTAGAATCCGCTACTGAGGAAGTTTGAAATAATTCCTGTGATGCTGACAATGATAATAGGCAGCAAACAACCATCTATGCCACTTTACTATGCAAACCTGTGAAAAATGCAAAAAGTCATTATGTGGTTCAATTAAGGTATACGGGAGACCTGGCCACCTCCACAGACAGATTTTTTGTGGGCAAAGATATTATTAAAAATAAAGTGGGCTCCTCCCCATCTGATGACTATGCCCTTAGCCATGCTACAGGTGAACAAACCTTTGTTATTAGCTTTAGGACTGAAAATCTCCTGAACAGATTCTGGGCCCTCTATAGCCAACAAAAATAAGACCCTGAATGGCAAATCTTTCAAGCAATATCACTTACTAAACCCACAATATTAGTGGTTACCATACTCTTTCACAATGAAGGAGTAAAAATTGCGGACATATCTTACTGGATAGAGAAATGCTGTGACATACAGGGAACTCCAGAACTAATAATTGACCAGGAAGGTTTCTGGACAGGAGGGTGGCAATTTTGAGTCTAACTGTGGCACAATGAATCAGGCATTGAACATCTCCCCAACTGTTTCTTTTTGGGGAGAGATAAAGGTATTCTTTTTTATCCTGGACAGACCAAATCATGATTCAAATGTTGTTCAATCAGACACAACAATATTAGAAACATAGAAACATAGAATTTGATGAGAGATAAGGACTGCTTGACCCACCTAGTCTGCCCGTTTCCCCTTCCTAATGCATAGGCTGCAGATCCTAGTTAACCAACAGCTTACTTCCTCCTACCCCCCACCAGAATTGTATTTATGTCTGTCACATGCATTCTTGAATTCCCCCACTGTTTTTCAGTCCACTACCTCCTCAGGAAGGCTGTTCCATGTATCCACAACCCTCTCCATGAAAAAATTCTTCCTCACATTATCTTTGAGCCGTCCCCCTTCTATTTTCAAATTGTGCACCCTTGTTCTTTCACATCTCTTTTCTGAAAGATGCTACCCTCTTGGACTCTGTTGATTCCCTTGATGTACTTGAAAGTTTCTATCATGTCCCCCCTCTCCCTCCTCTCCTCGAGTGTATACATATCAAGCTTCTTTATTCTCTCTTCGTATGTCTTCTGGTGCAGAACCTGCACCATTTTGATTGCCCTCCTCTGGACAGACTCCATCCTGTCTATGTCCTTGCAGAGATGGGGACTCCAAAACTGGATGCAGAACACCAGATGGGGTCTCACCAACTGCCTGTAAACAGGGAGAAAACCTTCCTGTTTTCTACTGGTGATGCCTGTCCCTGTACACCCCAGTATCCTACCAGCCCTCCTTACTGCCTTCTCACATTGCTTGCCCACCTTAAGGTCATCTGATATGACTACCCCCAGATCCCTTTCCGTTTCTGTTGTTGTTATTATCTCACCCCCATTGTGTACTCTTCCCCAGGATTTTTGTTTCCCAGGTGCATTACTTTGCACTTCTTTGCATTGAATCTAAGCTGCCATACATTTGACCATTCCTCCAACCTTGCCAAGTCCCTTTGCATCCTCTCCACCCCACCTTCTGTATCAACCCTGTTGCAGATCTTTGTGTCGTCTGCAATGAGACATACTTTTCCATCCAGTTCCTCTGCAATGTCACTTATAAAGACATTAAAAAGGACCGGTCCCAATACTGAACCCTGCGGTACCCCACTAGTAACCCCCCTTTCTTCAGAGTAAACTCCGTTTACTATTACCCTCTGTATCCTCTTGTCCAGCTGAATTTTAACCCAGGCTACCACCTTGGGACCCACTCCAAGGCTGGCTAACTTATATATTAATCTTTTGTGTGGGACTGTGTTAAATGCCTTGCTAATGTCTAGGTAGGTCATGTCCACTGCTCCTCCCTGATCCACCACATTGGTCGCCCAATCAAAGGAATCTATTAGATTTATCTGAAATGATCTTCCTGCTGTGAATCCATGCTGTCTTGGGTCCTGTGCTCCACTGGCCTCTAGGAACTCAACAATTTTTTCCTTTAGAATTGATTCCATCATTTTTCCTACCACTGAGGTCAAACTAACAGGTCCATAGTTTTCTGACTCTGTCTTGCTCCCAGTTTTGTGAAGGGGAATCATGTCTGCCCCCCTCCAGTCCTGCGGCACTACACCATCCTCCCATGATTTGTTAAAAGGGTAGTCAGTGATGTCACTAATTCTACCCTTAGTTCTTTTAGAATTCTTGGGTGAATCCCATCAGGCCCCATTGCTTTGTCCACCTTCAGTTAACTGCTAACAGATTAAATGCTCAGTTTATGGGGAGCTGGGCTATGCAGGATATCACTGTAGGGCAATTCCCAGATGTAACCTTTGTGATGCTGAGGGTCACTTATTCACTACATGTCCCTGGGCAGCCAATAACACTACCAGCACTGACTACGTTGAGCAGGACTTTTATATTTATAGAGCAGCCAGAGCACAACACCCACCTCCTCCCCCAAGACCACACACCACTACTACGGACAGACCTCCACCTGGTCAGAAGAACAGCAGGAGGGCAGATAACACAACAGAATAAACCTCCAAACCTAGCAAACCTGAAATTATTCACAAGGCTACAAGCCTGGAGGCCTCTACTAGCTCACCTGCTCAGATGCCTCCTCCTCCCCCTCCTGATATGGAGATGGAGAGATTTCAAGTGGTACAGAAAGGAAGAAAAACAATCTCCCCACACATAGTAGCCACTGTAGATGAACTACCTCTTCAGAACAGTTACACAGTGTTACAGTGGGGAGACACAGAAATGGAGGAAGAAGAGACATACCATTAGATGCAGAAGAGGCGCAGAATGAGAAATCAACACAAAAACCACCAGAACAGAAATGTGGGACTAGATCTAAGGCAAAAAAGAAGACCTGACACCAGCCAAATAGATGGAACTTTAGATCCTAACAATAACATCCCTTAATTCTAATAGCAACCAGTCACACAGGAGAAGGGGTGCCACCTTTTTTTTTTGAGGAAAACTTTTTCAGTTTGGTGTTGTTTCAAGATACTAGGTTGCATTCAGTTGTAGAACTTCAAACGGCAACCAAAGATTGGTTTTGGGGTAGAAGTTTATGATCTATGGGAGATGATATGTGTTGTGGTTTGGGAATCAGGATCAACAACAAGAAAACTGTTATTCAGAATGTTACAGATATTTTTCCAGGGCATGCCATGATGCTTGATATAATGTATTTAGAGAATAAATTCAGAATCATTAATATCTCTGCCCCCCCAATTTAAGCATGAGAGGGTAGAACTTTTCAGACTTATCCAACCTTATTTCTTTATGTCTAAAGAAACAATTTGGGCCGTAGATTTTAATTGTGGGAGACTTAGAACAGATACGGGTTGTAAAACGACTAAAATATTTTGTGACACTGTCTGCCTTAACAAAATTTTATTTCAAACAGGTTTAGTGGACAGCTTTTCTCAGCACCAAACAAAGTTCACTCATACATACCATAGGGGGAAGCTGTCTTCCAGGATAGATTTCTTTAGGCTATCCCCATCTCTACCCATAGAATCAGTTCAGTCATGGCCCATGGCCACTACAGATCATGACCTCATAGGGGTTAAAATTGGCAGTTTCAAAGAATCAGCATTGGGTAAAGGATATTAGAAATTAAACAACACACCGCTCATGAACCCTTTGATACAGGAGGCTTTACAGAACATCATTTTAGCTAGAAAATGAGTTCAATATCTGTATGACTCACCAGTGTTATGGTGGTTAGAAGAGAACAATGTTTTTTCAGGTTTTTTAAAACTGGTAGGATGACTGCAAGGGAAACATAACAAACTTCAGTATAACATGCTAAGAGATAAGCTGTATGAACTATTTCCCTGAATAACACAATACAAACTGATTACTCCAGTCAAATTGCAGAACCAAAATAAAATTGACAGTCCATCAATACAGTAGAATGAACTCACTTATCCAACAACAAACATTTGGTACGCAAGGCAAAGCTCCATCTACTAACCCATTTGAAAACTGTTGCAATAGGGGGAATGTCTGACATATGGACTGGTTAATTTCTGATCAAGGAATCCCAGAAATCACCAACCCATGCATTCTTAGAATAGCAGAAACCTACTTGAACCAAACACTGGGCCAACAAAAAGCATGCAGCCAAAATATAGCATATTGGCTACACCAAGTTCCTCTACCTCAGTTAACTAAAGATATACAACAAATATTATCTGAGCCTATTTCAAAACAGGAAGTTATCTCCACTATACAACAACTAAATACAGGTACTACACCTGGTAAGGATGGTCTTACGGCAGTATTTTATAAATATATCAGTACTGAACTAGCTGCTGAGTTAGCTAGAGTTTTTAACCATATCTTATCATTTAAAAATACTCCCCTAGAAATTAAAACTGGCCATTTGATATTTATATTTAAAAATGGAGAAAAACAGAAACTGCAAAACTGTAGAGTGATTACCTTATCAAACTGTGATTTTAAGATACTAATAAAAATTCTAAATAATAGATTATCTCTGGGATCACCTTACTCAATTCACCCCTCCCAAATGTGTTCTATACCGGCAGGAAGATGACAGCTAGTTTACTTTTGATTAGAGACATAATAAATAAAGGGAATGAAGATGAAATCACGGGATACATGACTTGCCTGGACCAACATAAAGCATTTCACTCTGTACGACAACATTATATATGGGAAGTAATGAAAGTTTATGACATACCAGATACTGTACATTTATTAAATGGATACAAACTTGCTATCCTAAAACTTCAGTATCCCCCCTATATAAATGGATGGATAGGGAACCCATGCCCCATAAAACGAGTGGTGGGACAAGGATGTGAGATGAGTAATTTACATTCTCTTTCTAGACTCCCTGATCCGGCATGTACACCAAATCAAAGAATCATCAGATTATCAATTTTCTGATCAGATCCTGAGATCAAAACACCAGCATATGCTAACGATCTGATACTCATTTTAACAGATAAAGCATCAGCTGATACAGCCAAAATAATAATTCAGGACTATGAAGAGATGTCAGGTTATTCCAAAAATGATCAGGAAAACACAAGAATTCCGATAGGACCTAAATGTCCAGAAGTTGAGGAAAGTATGGTAATACAGTTGTCATCCTAACTAATCAAGGTATTAGGTATTCTCTTTGGTCTTGGAGACCTTGACCTTATTAACTGGGAGCTGATTTCACAGAAAGCATGTACTAGAGTCAACACTTGGAACTCTTGGTATACGGGCAAAAAGAAAAGAGTTTACCTGAATAAGACCATTTTATTACCTATATTTCTCCATCTCAGTCATATATATACCCCTTACCGATTATATTAGAAACTAAACTCTTAGGCTGCTTCTTCTCGTGTATTTGGGGCAGCAGCCTAAACCCCATCCAATTTAACATTACTTACTTACCAATCTCAAAAGGAGGGATCAATATGATCAACCCCATAGTTTTTTTCCATAGTATCTTTATACAGACTAATTTAACACCTATTCTTATGAACATTACTTTGTGTAGGAACCCCTGGATATATGATGCCATAGTTCCAATTTTTTAAACTTGGAAACCAGCCTCTTCATTACACAAACAAAGATCCCTACAGCAATTACCACTCTATTTACAGTATTGTTTTAAAAAAACAAAACAGTGGCAAATTACAAAATCATCCATTACTTTGCTAAGTCAAAAAGAATTATATAACTCCCTTCTAAACAAACACTTCCATGTATTACCCCCTCCTTTTTCTAAAACAGTGACAGGCCACATACAGATTAGCCAGATGTTGTTAGACCCTCGAACCCCAGAACACATGTGGGATGTGATATGGCTGTGTGCTCATGGAAAGCTTAAGGTTAAAAAAAGTTTAAAGCTTAAGGAACAGAAAGACAGATGTTGTCTCAGAGATAGTTGCTTGAACTTTTTAGAGACTATGGAGCATTTATATTATGAATGTCCTCATATAACCATTTACTGGCAATTGATGAAACACCAGTGGATTCAATCCCTCTTTTACAATATACCTCCTGATGTTTTGTTCCTATTAATTATACCCCCTGCATGGAAGAAACTGAATATAAGTACAGTCAGACTAGTATTGACATGCATAACATTCTGGATCTGGAATACCAGATGCAAATTACCCTTACAACAAATTGAACTTTCGTAAGATCAACTATATTATCATATCAAATTAGCACTACAGTCCATCAAGGGAAAAGAAATAAAACAGAACTCTCATAGGAAAATAGAGGAATGGTGGGGACCCATACTAATACCTCCTTAAACTCTAACACAGTGAGATCAGAGATTAAGACGTGGCCATGTGTATATAGAAAGGGTAACGTTTAGTGTGTATAAATTACTAAAAGGTTTTCCTTTGATTTTTTTCTTTCTTCGTTTATTTATTTATTTAATGATATTGGAATTGCAACTCTTTGAGTCAGAGACTAATTTACAAAGGCTTCTTGTCATTAAACATTGAATGATATGGACAAGACAAAATAACTTGAAATGCAGACAAAATAAAATACAGTGTAAAAGGAAATTCCTATACTGGGTGGTAGCTAAAGACATGACAATGGAGGCTGTACAGTGAGTATACAATTCAGGATAAAAAAAAGACATTCCTGTACAGGGTGGTAGCTAAAGATATGACAATGGAGGTTGTACAGTGGATATACAATTCAGGATAAAAGAAATAAATTCCTGTACTGGGTGGTAGCTAAAGATATGACAATGGAGGCTGTAAACTGAATATACAATTCAGGATAAAAGAAAGAAATCCCTGTACAGGGTGGCAGCTAAGGTTATAATACTTCTTTTACAATATGAAAATAGTGGTCAGAGCAGAAATTAACATACATTACTGAAGCAGTAACATGTTAGGGGAGGGTTCTCAGGGATGTGTCTCTGCTACAGGAAGTTACAGCTATGGGAGTTAACCAGATGTAGCTGAAGGGAAGTTTTAAAGGGCCCAATCCTTTGTTGAGTGGAGATGGATGCTGGGAGGGCATTATACTAGGAAGTATCTCTGTAGTGAAAAGACAGTTGAGCAAGGGAGGTCCTGACTCTGGGCACAAAAAGGGAGGTCTTGGTGGAATTTTGAGTGGAGAGAGTGGGGGGAGAGACATGAATGATGGTGTCCAGATTGGGGGGGCAAGGCCAATAGTGATTTTCTTGGCAAGGAGGCATGACTGGTAGTGCAGCCTCTCATCGAAGTCAAGAACATTTGCCAAGGAGCACAGAGTGCAGGTATGGGTTAGTCTATTGGACCCAATGAGTAGCCAGCAGGCCTTGTTTAGTGAGAGTTTAATTTTATTGAGGGTGGTTTTGTCTGCAGCACCATATATCAGGTGTCCGTAGTCCATGAGGGATAGTATAAAGAAATGGCCAGCCTAAAGGCATCGGGGGGAGACAACTTCTGTGATGATAGAGGAGGCCAATACTTGTGTTAACAGCAGAACTGAATGTGCAGATATGGTCATGGAAAGTGAATATGGGGTCAAACGTCACACCAGGGTATTTAAAGGAGTTCACCTGGTTGATGGGAAGAAATTGGCTGGATACGATATTAAGTGGGAAATCTTTGTGCATATTTTGGTGGTGGGCTAAGAGCATGACCTTTGTCTTCTTCAGGTTAAGCACAAGTCTATGGTCAATAAACCAGCTTTCAGCCTGGGAGAAGGAGTTTTGGAGGGTGGTTTGAAGGTTGATCGGGTCAGCATGAGTGGAGAAGAGGACCGCATCATCGACATAGAGAAGAACATTTCCCGAATGGTATTGGGGAGCAAGTTTAGGTACATGCTGAAAAGTAGGGTCCCCAGGATAGACCCCTGGTTGACTCCAGAGTGAACAAGACAGTTACCAGAGAGGGTACTGTCAATCTTAATGCACTGATAGTGGGAGGATGGGTAGTTGGAAAGCTAGGTATGGACACTCTTGGAGAAACCTAGCTGAAGGAGGGAGGAGAGAAGAATGGGGTGGTTGACAGTATTGAATGCTTTCGAGAGGTCAATGAAGACCACACCTGCAAGGTGCCTCTTATCAAGAGCAGAGTGTAAGTAAGTAGAGAATTTGATGAGGGTAGTGGTGGTACTATGGCCACGGTGGAAACTGTGTTGCTCCCAACAGAGGAGGTTGTGAGAGGAAAGGAAGTCACTGAGCTAATCAGCTACTATCTTTTCTAAGGTGTTAGAGAGAGAGGGTAGCATGGATATGGGTCTGTAGTTCTGAGGGAAGATACGGTCACCACTTTTGTGTATGGGAGAGATGACCACTGTTTTCCAAGTGAGGAGGAACTGACTAACGTAAAGGGAGCAATTGAGTAGGTAGGTCGGGGGGAGAGAATGGCATCCAGGACTAGGCAGAGAAGCTTTGGGTCTATGGAGTCATTACTGTGTATGGAGACCTTTAGGGCATCGAGGAGGTAGGGCTTGGCTTCGTGGAGGGGAGAGGGCATGAAGGTAGAAGAAGGGGTGGAGAATGAGCTGGGGGCAGGGTCAAAGAAATTGGGGAGCATAGCAGTAAGGTCTAGAAAGCTGCATTAAAACAGTCAGCAATGCACTGTGGGTCCATGGAGACTGAGCTATTGGTATTGGGTTGAGAGGGGGGGCGGGGACTTGGATTTACTGGATAGCTCCTTAATGTTATCCCAAAATTTATGGGATGAGTCCCACGAGGAGGCAAGAGATGCTCTATTGTATTCAGCTTCTTCTTTTTGGATGGCCCATGTACATCTGTTTCTTGCAGTACAATAAGCCTGCCTATCTATGGGCTTTCCAGATTCTATGGCTCTGTGCCATAGGTTGTCCCTGAGTCTCATTTGGTAGATTAGAGAGGAGGTGACCCACGGGGAGTCATGTCCTTTAATGGAGTTTTTAGAGGGGGGAGCAAAAAGGTCACAAGCAGTAATAAAGGTGCGGACAAAATAGTCGAAAGCAGTGTCGATATCTGGGGCTAGCTTAATAGGGGACCAGTCAAGTGAGCGAGATGTTCTTTTAGTTGAACCAGTCTTCCAGGATGAATACGTTACTGGATGATGACTTTGGGTGGAGGGTTCTGCATTTTTCAGGATGATGAGAAGAGAATAGGTGAGTGGTCACTTAGGGCATTGGGCAGCACCGTAGTGTGGGTAATCTTGTGGGGCTTGTTTGAAAGGACAGTATCCAGTAGGGTGGTGGTTTCTGTATTGGGGTTTGTCTGGGTGGGTGGACCACCTGTTGAGTAAGGTCAAGGGCCACTGTGGCATCTTTAGCCTGTGAGGCAGAGCTGGTGAGCCAATTGATATTAAGGTCACCCACTATGATTTGCTCAGCTCTGTGGGGCAGGTGGAAGAGGTGGTCAAGTAAGGATTGAAGAGCAGGATTCTGTTGCTGATGAGGGATGTAGGCCACAGTAATAAGTAGTGAGATCCTAGAGGTGTCTGGGTGATTTTGAGGGTGAAGGCTTGGGCACCATGGAGCAGCTTGGCAGGCATAACCTTGGAGGGAGTCCCGGAAATAAATGGCATATCCACCACCACGCTTACCTACTCGGTCTTCCCTGTAAAGGGAATAGCCTGGTAGAGAGGAGTGGACTTAGATAGCCACGTTGTAACAATTGCTAATATGTCAGGTTGATGTAGGGCAACCCAGCCTTGTAGGTCAGTAAATTTCTGTTAGAGACTGCAGATATTCATGGAAGCAATACAGAGACTGGCTGCAGGTGAAGGGAGGGTGGAGCTGGCTGGAGTGGGGCCTGGTTGGGGTGAGCATTGCCAGACAGCATGAGGAGGAGAGAAATCACTCTGAATAGAGCAAGAAGTTGTCTGTCATAGGAGGTAGGAGCAAAGCATGTAGTCCCCAACCAGAGGGAAACTGTGATGGGGAGGGAATGGAGAGAGGGAAAAGCAAAGAGGAGGGGGTCCAGGGGAGTCAGAAGAGGGGGGAGACAAGTCAGAGTGTACCAGAGGGGTGTAAAGGGGTGGAGGTAGCAAAGGTGGAGGAGTAGCAACAAAACAGAAGGGGACAGGTGAGAGGGGCCGGGGGAAGAGGGGGTTGCTGTACTACCTGGATGGGGGCAGATGGAAATCATATAATAAGGAGGACTAGAGAGAGTGGGGCCAGTGAGGCAGTAGAAAAGATGGCCATGGCTGCAGGGCTAGGTGGATATATGGGAGATAACTAGACTTCCACTGATGTGGTGGCTCAGTTGGCGCAGATGTAAGGCCAAGGACTACAGAGTGGAAGGTACAGGTTTTAATCATTTCTGTAAATCATCATTGTTTATGAATGCTCACTCTTTCTTTAGAGGTTTCAAAATAATTTCTAGTGGGGGTGGGGGTATTTCTATTTCTTTTCCTTTCTGTATCTTACCTTTTGGGATTTCATTTTGAATGTTGAAGAAAGTAATATTGAAATACTCAATTTGATTTATGTGTCTTGTTTTGTAAAATATTATTATTTGTGTGAAATTAACACTGTTTATACCAATTTGTTTTAGAAATTATAATAAAAACTCCCATTCTTACTTATTATGGGGGAGAGGGGGTTAGAGATGTTTGTTGGGGTTTTCTTTTTGTGTTGTTGTTTGGGATTATACTGAAGTTATATGTAGGGAGTATGAATGTAATACATCATTCTGGTTTTCCATACTGTGTGTTAATATATGATTTTGTGTGATGTAACACCATATGTTTGTATTTACTTTCAAGTTATAATAAAAATTCCACTACTCTTTCCGAGAAGTGCCATGGGATCTTTAACATCCACCTGAGCTACCACCAGAATAGGCAGATGGGACCTCAGTTTAACTTCTCATCTGAAAGATGGATATATATATAGAATTGTATATATATATATATATATATATATATATATATAGATAGATAGATAGATAGATAGATAGATAGATAGATATAGATATAGATATAGATATATCTGTTCTGTCTTCTTTATGACTTATGTACCTGTATCTACTATATGTAACTAACTCCAGGTCACCCCTCCAAAAGCGATCTCTGATCCCAGTGGGATTATCTGGTTACCATATATTATGGTAGCACGGTAGTGCTACCATAGTTAGGGTTGAGGAGCCATTTACATGTTAAACCCAAAATTCTGCTCCTTAATAACTTTGCAACCGTTTGACGGATTTGCCTGAAATTTGGAACACATGATCAAGACCCATATGCCTTGGGATCTGCCAAGTTTTGTACCAGTCAGATACACAGCTGCGGAGTTATTAAGCATGATCTGAGTGTGCATTTATGCTTTTTCTGGAATTCTACGGTCGCGCCTACAGGTCGCATGGTTTGTGCGACTGGCTCAAAGTCTTCAGGGAACATGTAGCTGGGGTCCCCGATGTGCCTTTTGAAGATTTCATGAAAAAATATTAAACTGTTCAAAAGTTGTGGCAGTCCGAACTTCTGTTTTTTTCCCATAGGATAACATTATGGCGTTTGCCGCGTCTGTGAGGGCCCGTATCTCGAAAACTGTGCGAGATACGGAGTTCTTGTCAAAACATTACATGGGGGCTATGTATAAAACTAGCCAGGAAAGTGATAATACATATGACTTTTAAAATTTGTTTCTATGTTGTGCGGTTACTGAGATATAAGCAATTTACTATTACAACTACTGATTTTTGTGTTCCGAGAGTCATTATTTTGCATACATTCTTTCTACTCACTGTGTTTCTCTATACAGCTTTTGGGGAAAACCAGACTGTGCACTTACATTACTCTTACCATTACCGTTTCTGCTTGTGGTTCCGTACCCGTTTCACTTACCGTCATGTTTATGCCACCATGTATGCGTTACCTTCTATGCTTACTTTATGGTTATGCCTCCGCTTGTTTTAAGATTTCTGTCTACAGTACTGTTCCTTCTTGTGTTTCGCTTTGTGTCACCATGCGACATGATTTATGCTTGCAGGCACAATGTTACAATGCGACAAGACATCACCCCCGCGCTCCCGCCGCAGCATTACATTCACTATTTCTCATTATCATTCTTAAAAAGAAGGGAAATTAGAGGCAAAAAAACTCCATTTAATGCATCAGTTAGGGTTGTTCCACAGCGACAAAAGTGAGGAAATTCAATGTTAGGGTTGAACCCCACCTTTGCACCCCTCCAGCCCACCCCCCCAACTGGAATCGGGGTGTGCATTGGGGTCATTGGTCCTAACTGTCACCCCATTCTCCTATTCCTCAGCTTCTTTCCACATGTGATGGGGTGACACTTAGGGCCGATGACCCTCAATGCACACCCCATTCCAGTTGGGGTGGGCTGAGGGTGCAAAGGGGTTTCAACCCTAACATCGAATTTCCTCACTTTTGTCGCTGTGGAACAACCCTAATTGATGCATTAAACGGAGATTTTTGCCTCTAATATATACAATATATATATATATATATATATATATATATATATATATAAACATAGAATTTGGATAGCAGATAAGGGCTGCTTTGCCCACCTAGTCTGCCCATTTCCCTATCCAATGGATAAGCTGCAGATCCAAGTTAACAAACAGCCTACTTCCTCCTACCCCACTAGAATTACCTTATGTCTGTCACATGTAGTCTTGAATTCCCTAACAGCTTTTGACTCCATGACCTCCTCAGGAAGGCTGTTCCATGTATCCATAACCCTCTCTGTGAAAAAATACTTCCTCACACTACCTCTAAGCTGTCTCCCCTTTATCTTCAAAGTGTGCCCACTTGTTCTTACACATCTCTTTTTCTGAAAGATGCTACCCTCTTGGACTCTGTTGACTCCCTTGAGGTACTTAAAAGTTTCTATCATGTCACCCCTCTCCCTCCTTTCCTCAAGGGTATACACATTGAGCTCCTTTAGTCTCTCTTCATATGTCTTCTGGTGTAGACCCTGCACCATTTGAGTTGCCATCCTCTAGACAGCCTCCATCCTGTCTATGTTCTTGTGGAGGTGGGCTCTCCAGAATTGCATGCAGTACTCCAGATGGTGTCTCACCAACTGTCTGTACAAAGGGATAACAACTTCTTGTTTTCCACTGGTGATGTCTCTCCTTGTGCATCCCTGTATCCCCCCAGCTCTCTTTACTGCCTTCAAACATTACTTGCCCACATTTAGGTAATCTGATATGACTATCCCCAGGTCCCTTTCCATTTTCTTTGTTGTTAGTATCTCATGCCCATTGCGTACTCTTCCCCTGGGTTTTTGTTTCTCAGGTGCATTACTCTGCACTTCCTTGCATTGAATCTAAGCTGCCGTACATTTGACCATTCCTCCAACCTTGCCAAATCCCTTCTCATCCTTTTCACCCCACCTTGTGTATCAACCCTGTTGCAAATCTTCTTGTTGTCTCTTTTCCTTCCAGTGCCTCCACAATGTCACTTATAAAGACATTAAAGAGGACCGGTCCCAGTACTGAACCCAGCGGTACCTGGCTAGTAACCCCCCTTTCTTCAGCCTGGACTCCGTTTACTATTACCCTCTGTGTCCTGTTGTCCAGCCAATTTTTTATGCACGTTACCACCTTGGGACCCTCTCCAAGGCTGGCTAACTTGTATATTAATCTTTTGTGTGGGACTGTGTCAAATGCCTTGCTAAAGTCTAGGTAGGCCATGTTCACAGCCCCTCCCTGATCTGCTACTTTGGTAACCCAGTCAAAGAAATCTATTAGATTCATCTGACATGACCTTCTCACTGCAAATCCATGCTGCCTTCGGTCCTGTACCCCACTGGCCTCTAGGTACTCAACAATTCTTTCCTTCAGAAGTGATTCCTTCATTTTCCCTAACACCGAGGTCAAACTAACAAATCTGTAGTTTCCTGCCTCTGCCTTGCTCCCACATTTGTGAAGTGGAATCACATCTGCCCTCCTCCTCAAGTCCTGAGGTACCTCCCCCATCTTCCCATGATTTGTTAAAGAGGGTTGTCAGTGGTGTCACTAGTTCTACCCTTAGTTCTTTTAGAATTCTTGGGTAAATCCCATTGGGCCCCATTGCTTTGTCCACCTTCAGTTTCAAGAGTTCTTTCAGAACCCTTTCTTCTGTGAATAGACTGGTATCAACACCACTATCCAGAGTGTTTCTATTGTTTGGTTTAGGTACCTCCCCCTCCTCTTCTTTTGTGAATATTGAGCTGAAGTATTCATTCAGTATCCCTGCTTTTTCACGGTCACCCTCCTCCCCATTCCCTCCCCTTTATTAAGCCTCAGTATCCCTCCCTTGGTCTTTCTTTGCTCCCTAATGTATCTATAAAGGATTTTATCCCCCTTTCTTAACAGAGTTGGCTATATTTTCCTCAGTTTGGGTCTTTTCTGTTCTGACTGCCTTCCCTGCTTTCTTCTGCTTTACCTGATATAGTTCTCTCTCCTGGTCCTTCTATGTTTCCTTTTATTTCTTGAAAGCTGTCCTTTTCTCCTTAACTCTCCATGCCATCTCTTTTGAGAACCAAAGTGACTTTTTTCTTTGTTTTGTTGATTCGCTTTACATAAAGGCTTGTTGCCTCGATGATGGCAGTTTTAATTTCTCCCCATTGTTCTTCCACCACCCCCCTTCTTGCCTGTTTGCTAGTGCTTTTCTGAGGCACTCTCCTATTTTGCCAAAGTCAGCCCTTGCTTTTGTATGGCTTAACTCTGCAGCTGTGCTTATTGTGAATCACACTGCTTGGTGGTCGCTTGTTCCCAGATGACTACCCACTTCTAAATCTGAGGTCCTCTCTTCATCCCCATTTGAGAGTACCAGGTCTAAGATTGCTCCCTCCTGAGTGGGTTCCAACACAAGCTGTGTGAGGCATGCCCCCTGTAGGGCATCGAGAATGACCCTGCTCTTGTATGTGGCAGCAGTAAAGGTGCTCCAGTTAATATATAGCATATTCAGGTCCCCCATCAACAACATCTTAGCCATTCTAAGGAGTCCTTCTATCATTTCCTTGTCAATTGCCTCCCCCGAGATGGGGGGTCTGTAAACAATCCTTGTGCAGATTGTGGTGCAATTTTCTGTCTCTAGGGTGACCCAAGGTGCCTCCTCCCCTCTCTGCTTACTCTTTAGTTCTGTTGCTTTGATTCCTTCCCTTATGTAGAGAGCTACTTCTCCTCATCCTCTTTTAGCCTCCCTCTCTCTCCTGTAGATTGTGTACCCTGGTATGTTAACATCCCAGTCATGGTTCTCTGTGTACCATGTTTCTGTGACTGCTACTATATCCAGGCATCCCTCTTCCATCAAGGCCACCAGTTCAGGGAGCTTGCTGTCCAGACTACAGGCATTGGTACTTATTACCCTCCATTTCTTGATGGCCTTACCCTTTTTTGCCTCATCACTGTCCTTATTGCATTTGTCATTTTCTCCATTAACCCCTGCCCTACTCCCTATCAACATCTCTATCTTGGTGTTTACCTCACTTACTACCCTGATTTTTTGGGGGGCTATGATTTCCATGCTCCTTTCCAGTGCCTCCCTCCCTCTCTATGTAAGAGAAGGGATAAAAGCAATGGAACAAAAGAGTAAACAGGGAGGAAAGGAGGCACTATGGGTCACCTTAGAGACTGGAAAAGGCACCACAATCTGCACAGGGGTTGTATATACACCTCCATGGCAGAGAAAGGGGAGATTCTATGGATGGGGGACCTGAATACGCCAGCTGTTAACTGGAGCACCTTTGCTGCAGCCACATCCAAGAGCAGGTCCATTCTCGATGCCCTACAGGTGGCATACCTCAGACAGCTAGTTTTGGAACCCACTCATGAAGGAGCAATCTTAGACCTCATACTCTCAAATGAGGACAGTGAGAAGATCTCAAATCTAGAAGTGGGTAGCCACCTGGGAACAAGTGACCACCAAACAGTGTGGTTCATGATACACTCAGTTACAGAGTCAAGCCATATAAAAGTGAGGGTACTGGACTTCAGGAGGGCTGACCTTGGCAAGATGGAAGAGTGCCTTAGAAAAGCACTAGCAAACAGGCTAGAAGGAGGGGTGGAGCAACAATGGGGAAACATCAAAACTGCCATCACAGAGGCAACAAGCCTTTGTGTCAAGCAAATAAACAAATCAAAATGAAAGAAAAGGCCGCTATGGTTCTCAAAAGAGGTGGCAGGGAAGGGTAGGGGAAAAAAGATAGCATTTAGGAAGTATAAGGAAACACAGAAGGAGCAGGACAGAGAACTATATCAGTTAAGGCAGAAGGAAGCAGGAAGGGGAGGGGAGGGAAGTCAGAATAGCAAAGGCCCAAACTGAGGAAAGATATCCAACTCAGTTACAAAGGGGGATAAAACATTTTAGAGTTACATCAGGGAGCGTAGAAAGACAAAGTGAGGGATAGTGAGGCTGAATAGAATGGACAGTGGGTGGGCAGAGAGGGACAATGAAAAAGCAGGGATACTGAATGAATACTTCTGTTCAGTATTCACAAAAGAGGAGGAGGAGCAGGTGCTTAATCCAGTTAACAGAAGCACTCTCTATAGGGGGATTGATCCCAGTCCTTTCACAGAAGAAAGGGTTCTAAAAGAACTGCTAAAACTGAAGGTGGACAAAGCAATGGGGCCTGATAGAATTCCCCCAGAATTTTACAAGAATTAAGGGGTGAACTAGCAACACCACTGACTACCCTTTTTAACAAATCATGGGAAGATGGTGTGGTATCTGAAGACTGGAGGATGGTGGATGTGATTCCCCTTCACAAAAGTGGGAGCAAGACAGAGGCAGGAAACTGCAGACTTGTCAGTTTGACCTCTGTGGTAGTGAAAGTCATGCAATCACTTCTGAAGGAAAGAATTGTTAAGTACCTAGAGGCCAGTGGGGCACAGGACCTAAGGCAGCATGGGTTCATAGCAGGAAGGTCATGTCAGATGAATCTAATTGATTTGTTTGACTGGGTGACCAAAGTAGTAGAACAGGGAGGGGCTGTGGACATGATCTACCTAGACTTTAGCAAGGCATTTGACACAGTCCTGCACAAAATATTAATAATCAAATTAACCAGCCTGGAAGTGAGTCCCAGGGTGGTAGCCTTAGTAAAACATTGGCTGGACAACAGGACACAGAAGGTAATTGTAAATGGAGTATACTCTGAAGAAAGGGGGGTTACTAGTGGGGTACCACAGTGTTCAGTAATGGGTCCAGTCCTTTTTAATGTCTTTATAAGTGACATTCCAGAGGGACCGGAAGGAAAAGTATGCCTCTTTGCAAATAACACAAGATCTGCAACAGGGTTGATACACAAGGAGATGTGGAAAGGATGAGAAGGGACTTGGCAAGGTTGGAACATGGGCAGAGATTTGGGGGGGCATGGGGCATCGCCCCACCAAATTAATTTATTTCTGTAACTTGTTTCTTTGCTTTTTTTATTAGTTCCAGCTGGCGCACTGCACCTTTAAGTTGCCCAAACAAGCCAGACTTGTTCGCGCGGCCACTTGCGGAACATCTCATGCAGTCCATGGCTCTGAGGCTCCATGCGTGCACAGCACTGTGACAAGCAGTACAGGAGGAGGAGGTCAGATCATAGCCAGCAGACAGACTGATTGGTGTAAGTGGGAGTCCAGGCAGCATGTCCTGATGTTAATCCCATGATTGGCTCAGGGATCCCACCTACACATCACATGACAATGACGGGTTGATGTGGAGGGTAGTTTCTTTCTCCAGGCTCCTCCCAGGTGGGCCATACCAGTCAGTGTTTAGCGAATCAGTGCTAGCGGTGCATCAGCAGGCTGGGCATCGGGGCATGAAGAGAGAATGAGAGAAGGAGAGCCAATTGGTGGCAGGGCATGCTTGACTGGTAGGCTGGCAGCAGGTGGAGCTGAAGGAACACAGCCACAATTCAGCCAATCAACCTAGCTAAGTCTGTAAGTACTGTCCCTTCTTGTACATTCTTCACTGCCAGCATGATGTTCAGTACACCATTAGACAGAGAGTCACTGAGTTGTGTGGTTGTGTTTTCTCTGTTGATGGAGGTAGCAGTGGCCCAGGACTTCAGAGTCTAATATTATTACTTATTTTGTTGTAAAAAAATAACACTGACTGACTTACTGTTTAAAAAAAAAACTAATAATAAATAATTTAAATGTACTACTCCTACAGACAGTTCCTGTGTGCAGCATCAGATGTTGTTGTGGAGGACTGCTTGGGCCTGGGCGGGGGGTGGGGGGAGGAGGAAGGCCAGGGGTAGGTAGCTGGTGGCTGGATTAGGAAGGGAAACTGGATGGAAACATAAGAAATAAGGAATGGAACTGTGTAACTTGTTGCTCGCTTTAACTTTATAAAAAAAGTCATTCTCTCTAATCTCTTGTCTCTCAGTAATTTTATTTTTTCTGACTGAGGCCAAAGAGACAGACTGTCTCTGATGTGATTTTTTTTCTTCTTCTACTGTTTGATAGCATAGATTAGGAGAAATAAACGTACTGTGAACAGACTGACTAATTTTAGTTACAATCTAAGAAAATATCTTTCTCATCTCATTTGCTTTCATTAGATGTCTCTCTGAGAGGAGAGGAAATAAATCTACAGTGATGGTTAGGTTGCTTACTTAAAATAAATCTGTGTTCTGTTCTTTCAGTCACTGTTCTTTCAGACATAATTTTATTTTTCTGAGAGACTGAGATTACTGTGACTGATGTGATGATGTGATGTGATTTATTTTCTAATCTTCTGGATAGTACCAAGTTGATATTGCAACAAGCAAATTGCAATTTAATAATTAGAGAAATAATAAATGTGAACAGAGTTAGTTAGTTTTACAGAATATCTTAGTCATCAGATGTCTCTCTGAGAGCGAGGAGAGGAAATCTCCCAAATCTAAATATATCTTTAGTATGGGAGCAGATGCAGCCAGCTTGCTGGTTGAAAAAAGTTTACCTCTGTGTATCTTTGATTTATATGTAATCTCATCTGTAAACAGATTACATTACAGTCAGGTCTATTCAGTTTGTCTCTCTGAGAGGAGAGGAAATCTATCTCTGTGATACGGGCAGCAGGGACTGGGCGCTGACAGATGCAGCCAGCTTGCTTGCTGGTTTAAAAAAAAAGTTTGCCACTGTGTAACTTTGATTTGTATGTAATTTCAGCAGTAAACAGTCGGACTAGTTGCGACTATTCAGTCTGTCTCTCTGAGAGGAAATCTATATATCTCTCTAGTACAGGCAGCAGGGACTGGGCACTGACAGACGCTGCCAGCTTGCTGGTTAAAAATAAAGTTTGCCTCTGTGTATCTTTGATTTACATGTAATCTCAGCAGTAAATAGTTGGACTATACTTGGGACTATTCACAGTCTGTCTTTCTGAGAGGAAATTTATATACTGTATCTGTCTAGTACGGGCAGCAGAGACTGGGCACTGGCAGACACTGCCAGGTTGCTGGTTTAACAGACAGCAGATCATATTATCCCTGGCTTCATCTGGTTTATCACACAGCTAACCAGATCATTTTTGTTTATTAAAAAAAATTACAGAAAAAATACCTCATATTCTACTTCTTATACCTTTTCTAACGCATCCATTTTTGTCACAGCTACTACTGAGTTAAGAGCAGTCACGCTTAGCCATAGTGAGCTAACTTTGAATCACTATTTAAAAGGTTGAAGTTCATTCTCAGCCTACTATTGCAAGCTGTAACTTGGCCAGCTGAGTCAGCTAAAAATAAAAATTGATGATGGACATTCGCAAGCTTTTGAGAAAAACAACAAATTGTTCTGAATCGCCAGCACCTGATCCACAGCAGCAGCAGCAAGATGCTACAACACCTCCAGGCCCAGGCTCAGCACTAGCTTCTGGTGAGCCCTTACTAGTTGCAGTATGTGCACAGCAAGAGGATTATCTCATATTTTCAGAGGTAGCGACTATGAGTAGGTCTTCCTCTTCTATTACCACAGATACTACAGAAATAGATGATTTAGCCAGGCCAACTGTCCCTATGAAACTTGGAGAGAAATGCAATGGGCCTAATCAACCACATTTCAAAGGATAACTTTTGGGAAACACAACCGGTCATTTTCTGTTTTCCATTACAAAAATTTCCTTGGATTTAATATTCGGTTCAACAAGATGCTGTATACTGCTTTTCATGTCGTTACTTTCATACTGAGACAGGCTATGTAGAAGATTCATTTATCAAAAAAGGTGAGAGAGATTGGAAAAAAACTCTCAGAAAAGCTGTGTAAACATGCTGTTTCCCAAGTTCATGTGAAATGTATGAAAAAATGGTAATGCTTCAAACTTAGTCAAGAAACTAGTTCAGTGGCTATGAAGCTTTCAGCAAGCCATAAAACTCTCATTGAAAGAAACTGTGATTATCTTGCAAAGGTTTGTGACATTGTCAAGTTACTTTCAAAACTTGGTTTACCATTTTGAGGGTACGATGAGGAGAAATAATCTAAAGTGAAAGGAAATTTCCTTGAGTTCTATGATTTCTTTTCAAAATATAACGATTCTTTCAAGAAAATGCAGGACAGTTATTTTAACTACACAAGCCCTGACTTTCAAAATGAAGTGCTGCAGATTGGTGCAGATTTGGTGTGCAAAGAAATTGTAGAGGCAGTGAGTAGAATTGTTTTTTTACTGTACTTGAAGATGAGGCCAGGTCATTTAAGACAGAGCAGCTTTCTTTTTGCATCAGATATGCAGAAAATCTGGAAGTCAAAGAAAGGTTCTTGTGCTTCATCAATTGCTCAGCTTCCAGAAATGCAAATGGCATTTATAGTGCCATAAAGAAAGCTTTAGACACAACTGGATTGCACCATCTGCCAATAGTTGCACAGTCTTATGATGGTGCATCCGTAATGTCAGGACATGTCACGGGAGTTCAGCAGCTACTGAAAGAAGTCTATCCATTAGCAATGTATGTACATTGTATGGCACACAAGCTCAGCCTTGCCCTTGTAGAATGCTGTAAAGTCAATCGTACTGCTGTGGGGTTTTTTCATGTAATTGAGAAACAGTATTCAGTTTTTGCTGAGCCAACCAATCATCAAGTGTTTCTTGATATGCAAAAAGCTTTGGGTCTAAAGCAACGAGAGATAGTGCAGTTGAACAATACACGGTGGGCATGCAAGTGGAGAAGTGTGTTTGCAGTACAAATGTAATACATTGCCATCATGCAGTGCCATAAACAACTTGACGAACAGGGAGAAACATGGTCTGTGGAAGCAAATGGTCTCTATCTGCATATGAGTGGTGTGCAGTTTATTGCTTGATAACTATCTTACAAGATGTTGTGAAAGTAGTTCATATCGCTCACAAAGGTCTTCAGTGCAGTGATATCACGCTTGCAAAAGCTTCTTGCATAATAGAAAACATGAATATGTACTTTGCAAAATGCAGAACTGAAAAAGGCTGGAATGAAATGTGGAAAGAAATTACAGAATTCTGCAAACAGCATAAGATTGCAGTGCCAGATGAAGATACAGAGCAAGCAGCAGGCAAAGCTCCAAAAAGCAGAAGAGTTGTAAAAACATCAGCATGTCTTAAAAGACTTCCTTCTACCAATCATTTTGAGTCAAAGAGAGGGTGCATAACAAGAGGCTGCAGCTACAAGTGTAAGTGAATCCTGGTAGCATCAGCAGTTATATTTACCTGTTTTGGATGCTGTTATTGATGAGTTAGGGGGGCGATTCTCAAAAGAATCTATGGAAATTGCTGCAGCCTGTGATTCAGTGTTAAAGTGTAACAAAAATGGCATTCAGCCACTCTTGCAGTGGTATGCAGACCCACTAAACATAAATCCTCATCTTGCAGCTGCAGAAATGGACATTTTTGCCAGTAGTGAATCTGCTATTACTATCCAGAGGCTTCAAGAAGAAATATCTCAAACCATTTACCCAGACTGTTACAAAGTAATTCAGTTAGCTCTCACTTTACCTGTCGGGACAGCCACATCTGAACTAAGCTTTTCTGCAATCAGACGGCTTAGAAACTGGTTGCGTTCAGCCATGGGAGAAGAAAGATTTTCTTCAGTGGGTCTTCTTCATATAGAAGCTGATCTGACTGCAAAGCTGATCCCAGAGAACATTGTAGATGTTTATGCTAACTGAAGTGAAAGGAGAATGCAATTACATTAAAGTATTTCTGTATTAACCTAAGACAATGTATGTATCTGTTAAACCACCAGTGAGAATAATACAGTCACGTGCAATCTGTTCAGCCCCACCCCTGTCCTGCCCGCCCCTAGCCCCTGCCCCCAAATGTCAAAGGCAAACTACACCCATGGGTTGGAGGAATGGTCAGAAGTATGGCAGCTTGGATTCAATGCAAAGAAGTGCAAAATAATGCACCTGAAAAACAAAAGCCCAGGGGAAGATTACACTATGGGGGGGTAGTAACAACAACAAAAACAGAAAGGGACCTGGGGGTAATCATATCAGATGATCTTAAGGTTAGCGAGCAATGTTAGAAGGCAGTAGGGAGGGCTGGGTGGATACTGGGATGTATAGGGAGAGGCATCACCAGCAGAAAACAGGAAGTTGTTATCCCTCTGTACAGACAGTTGGTGAGACCCTATCTGGAGTACTGCATCCAATTCTCGAGATCCCATCTCTGGAAGGACACAGACAGGATGGAGGCTGTCCAGAGGCTGTCCAGAGGAGGGCAACTAAAATGGTGCAGAGTCTACAAGGGAAGCTATACAAGAAGAGACTAAAGAAGCTTAATATGTATACCCTTGAGGAAAGGAGGGCGAGGGGGAACATGATAGAAACATTTAAGTACCTCAGTGGAATCAACAAAGTCCAAGAGGGTAACATCTTTCAGAAAAAGAGATGTACAAGAACATGGGGACACAATTTGAAGATAGAGGGGGGACGGCTCGGGGGCAATGTGAGGAAGTATTTTTTCACAGAGAGGGTGGTGGACACATGAAACAGCCTTCCTGAGGAGATTGTGGGGTCTAAAACTGTTAGGGAATTCAAGAATGCGTGGGACAGACATAAGGCAATTCTTGTAGGGGGTAGGAAGAATAGGCTGTTGGTTAACTAGGATCTGCAGCTTATCCTGTAGGTAGGGAAATGGGCAGATTAGGTGGGCCAAGCGGTCCTTATCTGCCATCAAAGTCTGTTTCTATATTTCTATTACCAATGGAGCTCCTGGTATTATCCCATCCTTGGGCACTATTCCCTGTGGACTCGATATAGCCCAGGTCCACGATGGAGCAGTGCAGTTTGACTTAGCTCTACACTGACATGGCTCCATATTCAGTTAGGTAGTGCCACTCCACTGTCAGACTGAATATGGCAGTCACTGGGTTGGGCACTTGTACAAGCACAGCACAAAAATTTGTGCTATGCTTGCGCTCATTTTTGAATATCTGGGCCCAAGTTGGGAAAAAGCAATAGAAGCAGATGAACTGTCAAGAAACAAAGAACCTGTTTTCATTTTTGACCTCAGTAGTACATAACTGGGAGAAGAAACATAGAGCTAGTGTGAAATACAAGCTGAACTGTAGTCTAGCATTTTGTTTTTCAAAGTTTCTTTGGAGGCATCCGCTGATCTTTAATAGATTTAGCAACAACTGTTGTCCCAAAAATTCTTGGCAGGATTTTATATGTTTTTGTGTTGTTTCATGGGTGATGCAGAGTTCAAGAGTTCACATTTTACTCAGGAAGAAGAACATTTAGCTGTGATGACAATCTATTGGTTGCACAGAAACTGTATTTCATGCAGTCCATGGAACTATCAGATAGCAAAAAGGATGATAATTCATATTTCTAAATCTGTGCCAACAAACAGATGTTTTTTTTAGATGGTATTCAGAGTAATCATAATCATGGTATAGTTCTGAAAGACTAACTGCATCTCAAGATGTTTAATGTAACACAGCATTACCATGAACTGAGCATCCTCCAGAGACAGCAAACAGGCTGAGCATCCTTAGGCAGTGTATTGTTCGGTGAAGTATTTCTGGTCAGCTTATCTGTACTTATCATTTGATTTGGGAAGTAGAGTGGCTCAAAATTTCCCAGTCGTATTTGTATGCTGCACAAATCACGTTCTCATCCTTAAACTGACTGACTGGATAGCAAAAATATTTATAGCCCATGCTGTGATACTGTAGTTAGGGTTTATTTATTTAGTTTTTGTTGACCTGTAAGGAAGACTAGACAATTTTGTACCTTTTTTCAGCCTTGTCCCGGGGGATGGGGGTACAGATGGATGCCAACTGAAACTGAGCCAGATTTTTAAGCTTTTTGTGGTATTTTTTTGGGTGAATTGGGTTGGATGTTACAATTCTATTAAAGAAGCCCCATTTTCACCATGTTATAATTTTGTACTCCTTAAGAGCAGGGAGCTGAAATGTTCAGGGTTGACTGCTCAAATTGACACAAATTTTCTGACAGGTCTGAAAAATATGGCTTTATACTTTTGCAGAAACAAAATCCTCCAATGTTTTCTTGCAAATGAGAAGGAGTCACAGTTTGACACATAGCATTTGGGATTTGGCTCATTATGGACTGAGTTAATACATGTACCATTGGTGTTAGTTTTGTAATAAAGCCTTCCCAGATTTAAGTAGTGCTTTAAGTTAACATATGCTCAGGAGCTAAAGAAAGGTTAAAACCAATAGCTAGACAAGAACCTATGGCAAGTTCTGTGGCACTGAGAAATGGGGCAATGCTGTGGCATACAGGCAATCCAGGTTCATGCCCCGAGCCTGGGATATCACATGAGAGGCCAGCAAGGATGAATTCAGGAAATCCATCGGATGCCTCCCTCCAGCAGGGTGGGTGCCTGCACTCTGCTTCAATAGTGGAGCCTGGTGGTGGCTTTGAGGAGGTTCTCTTGGCAACATCAGTGACCACACACTGCTAAGTGTCTCCAACTCAGAATGTTGCTGCAATTGCATGAATGTGGGTGGTGGGGAAGACCCCAATATGGAAAAAGATTGTGCTGGGTAACCTTAGCCACGGACTCCCTGGCAGCCCTCTACCATGTTATCGGGCCCTCACCAGGGGCAAGCTCTTTCACTGGGGGCTGGCCCTTCCACCTCCTGGCAGCACAGGCAAAATAAAGTGCTTCCTTTCTAGTGGCAGTAGGAGGGTATGCTCTACAGAGATAAGTCAGATGCCACTTGATGATGGAAGTACCAGGGGCCTGGGAGGAAGGTTCCAGCAGTGCATGGTGAGTCAAGCAAGCTGTGGGTGGGCACTTTGTAAAGTACCTGAAAGAGTGGATGTCAGGGCAGCAGAAACAAAACAAGAAAATAAGAGAATGTATGGATAATGGAGTAACCCTGATATCTGGAACAAGCGGCAGGCATGTCAGGATTTCAGGAACAATAAAAAGAAACTGCACACATTCAGTGCTTGCTAGTGCTCTTGTAATTAATTCATTGTGTAAAAAGCAGCAGTTTGACACACTGTGCAACACAAATAGCAAAACAACAGGCTGAACTGATTCCTCATATCAAGACTTTTGCTGTAAATTGTTAAAATTATTGAAAGTTGACTCCTCACTTCCATGTATTTTGCAGCACTCCTCATTCAGTCACCACTGCCAAAAAAGGGCCTGTAATTCGTTTAAAAGAAAACACCGCTGTTTTGTGCTTACCCCTATTTAAAAGGAAATATTTACTTTCCAGATTTCAAACAAGTGTGGGCAAGCTTGGCTGCCAACGTCACAGTATCTCTCGAGCTAAGGTACCACCCTGTTTTATACTTTTTAACCTACTATAGTGAATTGGAGTACAGTTGCTTTCTCTGTGGTTCTAAAGCCAAACACCTCTGAAAGTTAGTTTTCTTCTTACATTTACACAGCTCTGTTCATGATCACAAGTAACCATTTATGGACACTGTTTAATGGAGAGGTTCATACCTATCCCTAATGAACAAACTGTGCAGAATGTAACTTGCTCAGACAGGGCCCTTGCAATACTAGTACAGTTCAATCTATGTATGTATTTATTTGAAAAGTTTCACCAGGAAAAGCATTCTGAGCTAACAACAGCTCAAGTCCAGATGCATCCTGGTGGAAAGGGGAAAATGGGATACAATATGCATAGCAAAATACAAGATATACTAAATAGTAAATACAACAAAAAAAGTACACAATACCATTTTAAAACATGAATGGCATAACAATTAAAACTGAAATTGTGCATAAGCCAATAAGTAAAAGGATATGGAGAGGGGAAGGTAAACAAGCATTTGTTAATGCCGAATGTTGCTTGCTTGTATGTGCTGATAAGGTATTTGGAAGTCATTGGAGTGAAAATATTGAAAATTCACGAACTTACGAGCGTGCATAGGAAGTGCGCAACGCACATTTGTAAAATAGTCATTTTTAGGAATTTTTTAACCAAATTTTCAACATAGCCATTTTAAGACCTCTGCTCATGAACAGTGTCACTGTGATTTTCCTAATGTGTCCCATATATTGATTTCGCACACCGACTGTGCCATCGTGTGCTACATGGTCGGAAACACGTTTTAGGCAGGATGTGAAAAATTACAGCTGTACTCATAAGAAGGCGTGGTAAAATGGCAATGTTGAAAATCTGGAGTGAAAATATTAAAAATGCACGAATTTACGAGCGTGCGTAGGAACTGCGCAACGCACGTTCGTAAAACAGTCATTTTTAGGAATTTTTTCACCAAATTTTCAACATAGGTTTTGAGAGCCCACCTTATGAACACTGTCAGTGTCATTTCGTTAATCGGCCCAAGGTGATTTCACACAGTGACGGCGAAATCACCCTTCGGGCCTGATTAACGCCTTGACAGTGCAAGAATTCATGAGGAGGGGATCCCAAAACCCCATGTTGAAAATTTGGGCCCAAAATTCCCAAAAATGCCTGAGATATGCAACAAAGTTGAAAACACCCTATTTATTCCATTATACAGCTTACCGGCATTTCCTCAGTTCGCGGTCGGCTTTGAAGAGTGCAGACGTGTTCCCGCTCCACAGAAGATCGTCGCCAAGCTCAGGAGGTAAGTATATGGGTTGAGGGTGTGTGAGGAGGCAGGGTGCACAGTGGGTGGGTGCGGTGGGGTCAGTGAGACTGCGAGGGACCTTTTTTATTTACAGGGTTTTTTTTTTTAATTAAGACGACGTGAGACGTTTGCCACGCTGGGGTGGGCTCCCAGCATGGCATCTGGAAAGGCTGTTTGGGATTGTAGCTGATGGGGATTGGGCACCCCATCAGCTATAACAAGATTTGCCATGCTGGGTGGGCTCCCAGCATGGCACCTGGAAAGGATTTTAGAGGCGTGCAGCCGTGGAGCCAACAGGGATTGGGCATCCCGCTGGCCATAACATTTTGCCACACTGGGGTGGGCTCCCAGCGTGGCACCTAGACAGATTTTGTTGGGGGGTGTGGAGCAGATGGGGATTGGGCACCCTGCCCGGCCATACAGTGTGTGCGTGGGGGGGGCGCAGCAGCATGCAATATGCGTGCTTGCGTGCATGTGTGTGTGGGGGGGCTCTGCTCACTGAAGCAGAGCTCTCCCTTTCAACTGTATGATACTGCATTTTGACTGCTGTCATAGACAGCTGCAGCAGTCATTGGAGAACTGCGACCGCGCCTGCAAACTCACTGACTGAATTGGAAGAGGGGGTGCCACACCTTCGAAAACTCAGATGATGGCACTATGTTTCTTGCACATGTGTGCAAGCAACATAAAAATAGGAGGAGGAAAAGGTAAAATCCTAACTCACAGGAGTAGAGCCCCTAGGGGAGGAAGAGCAGTCTGAAGTATACCCAACCAGTGTAATAGTCATTGGAAGACAAGGGAGGAAGGAGGGCGAGGAAAGGTATGAAAAACAGAAATAATTAGAGAAAGAGAAAAGGTATAGAAGGGTGGAGGGTTCAAGAGCAGTTGCAGAAGGGGAACTATAGCTATGGAGATAATAAGATAAAAGAACTAGCAGCCGGGGCTAAGTGGATGTCTAGTTTAGTAAAATATTTTACAAGGGTGCCTAGCGAAACGGTTAATCAGTAATTCTGCACTCCTTGAGAAACTGATGACCCCAAACGTCCTGCAATACAGTGTATTTCAAACTTTTTTCTGTTTGTTCTTACCACTATTTAAATGGGATCCATCATTTACCACGTTTCAGACTGACGTGTAGCATGCACAGTAATACAGCAGCGTAGTCATTTAAGCTTGAAAGGGACACCTGGTCCGTTATGTAGCTCCTGACCCCACTATATAAGAAGTTATAAATAAGTATGCATATTAATTTAAAGTTGTTTCCTACCCAGTTAAATACCAAGGGTACCAAGTGATTCTCTTTGCAAGCAGAAACTTGTCCAGGCTTACACCGAGGACCAGTAATGTCTTGATACCCACTGTCTCCACTGGTAGGCAATTCTATTGGGTCACCATCTTCTGGAAGACAAAGTGCTGCCTAGTTTAAACCCTGAATTTACCACCTCTGAGATTCAGGGCATGTCTTTGTCTGTCTAGCTGGAAGAAACCCAAGCAAACATCTCTATCTGTTCGATCTTATTCATACGCTTGAACATGCAAATGACTGAGATCTGTTCCTGCCAGTCTTCCTTTCTCCAGCATGAACATATTTAGGGCCACCAGCCTCTCCTGGTAGTTTTTGTCTTCCATAACCTTGATCATTTTGGCAGCCCTGTGTTGCAACTTCTCAACTGCCTCAATATTTTTTTTTCTTTTGTATTCAGGAGCACAGAACTGCACACAGTATTCTAGGTGGGGCCTTGCCATGGCCTTGTACAGAGGTAGGATTACATCCCCTGCTCTACTGCTGGTAACTCCATTGTACATGCACATGGCTGTCATGCTTCAGCCTCATGTCTATTATGATCCCCAGATCCTTTCCCTTCTCCATTGCAGCAAGAGGAACTTCACACAATATGCTGGTTCTTCCTGTTGTTCCCCTTCAAGAGTAGCACCTTCAACCTGACTACCCTGAATCCAAGATTACGTAAGTCCAACCAATTACCAAGCTTGTTAAGGTCCTCCTGAAGTTTGTCCCCATCCTCAAGAGAGTTCACAACCCAGGGCAGCTTAGTATCATTAGCAAACTCAAACAGCCTGATAGATACCCCAGCTTCCAGATTGCTGATGCAATGTTGAATGGCAGTGACAGCAACACTCTGATGGAGACCTCTGAGTACATTTTGCCTTTATAAGACACTTTAACCTCAAGACTTTAAGCTGGGCAAGCTACCAGACCAGCTCATGATCGAAGAAGCTGCATCTTTAAAATCCATCAGCATATATGTGTGCCACCACCTAGAAAGATATTTGGAGTCAAACAGATGAGGTTCAGCATAGGAGGCCATGAGGACGGAAGCAGTCATCACTGACAAATAGGTAGCCAAATAGAAAAAACAGCAGGATATGACACACATTCAGGTGCAGTATATCCAATACATGAGTAAAGCTAACAGCTGTAATAACTGAACATGACCATGATTTAAATTTTATCCCGTTTTTCCCCTTTTTATCACAGCATGATCATATATTGCCCTTGAGCCTCCAAATGTTTGAGGTGACAAATATGCTACAAGTTGTTTAAGATAAGTGGTGCAATGAAAATCAAATCAGAAATTTGTTTTGGGAGGTCAAACACTGCCCCCACAGAATATATTTCTATGTAGATTTGCACTGTGCTACTCTTGTGTTCAACAGATACAGGGTCAGATATTAAAAACTTTGCCCCGGGGCTAAATTAGCACTGCCCAGTGTGCTAAATTAGCCCAGAACCAATAACCCACTATATTCAAAAGCGATAGCCCTGGTGCTAAACCTACTCAATATAGCATGCAAAGGAAGCCGGCCAAAATGGGCTGGGAATCCAGTACAAAAATAGTCTGGGAAAAAGACAGCTCTGAATATAGCAACTAGGGAAGTGCAAACCACAACAGCAGCCCAGTACACAGTGACATGAAGGAAGGTAAATGTAAACTATGTGGCCAATGTGTGTGCTAGCAAGGGAGAGGATTCATTAAAGCGGCAAGCATCAGCGCATGTGAAATTCTGCAGCCATGTACCATGTTTCTGAATAGTTTGCACAGTGCAAACATATTTGAGCAGGTTTTGCATGGAGCTAAGACAATGCCTGTCACTATCACGTTTGCCCAGGGCAAAATTTTGCTATATTCAAAAGTGACGTGCAAATGAGCCTACTTAGGCAGTCTGTGGGCAAACATTCAGATTTGTATCTCATTTTGTCCTCATCTGCATGCAGTTTGCCCAGCGCTATTGCAGGGTTCCACAGCATTACCTGTAGGTCAGTTTGGAAGTACAGAGGCTGGCTGAGCCTGCCCACAGCTCCACCTATAGGTTGATCTGGAAGTGCATGATGGTAGCTGCAGGCAACATTTGTATAGAACTGCCTAGAATATTGTGCCCCCAGGGGACTACATAGCACAGGCACATGCAGTGGTGCTGCATGCAATAGTCACACTGTAGCCCCTGCTACAGTGCACGCAGACAATACAGTAACAAGGGGACCAGTAGTGTGAGGGACACAGCAAAGCTGTGTAGGGCATCAATGACTGCTGCACTTTGCACAGTGACAGGCCCATCTTGCAGGTGTGTACTGACAGTGGACATTACTGTTATGCTGTTGTGTGACTCACAGACACTGCACCACTGGCATGGGATGCTCACAGTGCCATATACATGTCTGGCTGTGTGTGCTAGGGTGTCTGTACAGCTGTGCAGTATGTGGCTGGAGGGCACATACCATCAGACAGGCACACTGGTGTTAGTGTATTCCCTACACTGGACCATTTGCACTGTGTGGCTTGTGCCAGCCTTGTGGCAGCACCCAGTATGTAGTGCAGCCTGGCCACCTGTACACTTTCCCCTCAACAACCTTCATGCACCACTGCTACATGTCTTTGCTGGAATCTGTTGGTGTCCACCAAAGGGTGGTCTGTGGGTGTGTACTGTATGGGCACACACTGCCATGGTGTCCAGTGGGTGTCAGGTCACCACTTAATGCCTGGCATGGCTGTGACTGGTGGCAGATGATGGCAACCTAGGAGGTGCCATCTGTGTACAGCATGTTTCTTCCATGTCTGGTTTCTTTCTATGTTTAATATTTACTGATTTGGTTCAATAAACCACTGCTGGCAGACACTTGCAAACTCCAAAATTCACACTTGTGAATTACAGAGTTTCATAAACCATGGTTTTATGTCGCGCAAAGCCAAAAAGTCGTACAAAGCTGGTTTGCCCAGAGTTAAGACTACCTTTTCCTGGGTGGTAATTTGCACTACACAAAGTGTCTCACTAAGTCTTGCAAAAACACTTTGCTCAACACTAATGCACTAACTATAGCATTGTGCCTGGATTCATGTACATGTCCCCTCTTTTTGCCCCTTACATACATTATACTTTTGCATGGTGCTAATGCAGTTTGCCCCTGATATTTGGCATTTTGAATATAGCGGACCCACACAAACCCGGCACAAACCAAGTGTAAACGGTTTGAACCCAGTGCAAAGTTTTAAATATCTGGCCCATAGTATGCTGTTGAGTATAACACCCTGCAAGTTTAGAAGACTGAACATCCACATATGCCTGAACTTTATACAAGGAATGAAAATTCAGATTAAAAAATCAAAACCCTGTCAAGAGTCAGAGAATATTCAATTTGTATATTTTATGTATGTATGTATGTATGTCTGTATTTATTTATTTACCATTCACTTTTATCATGTCTTGCATAGGACTGTATTGACCAAGTTTACAGAATAATGAGGAGAGCCAAGAGATACTCTACGAGGGGCATGATGTATGTGTCTGGAAAATGAACTATCACAGCCATAGCCATTAAAATGAATAGAGGGGAATAAATAAAAAGAACATTATAAAGGGGATTATGCTGATTAATGTCAGTGTGGTGCCAAAACTCAATGTCTCTCCCAAGCTAGAAGGGTTTGAGGAAAGGTTCCATAAGTGTTTATAGGCTCACAGGAAGTCAATCAGAAATGTCTTGAAGCTATTCATAAACAAGGCACCTACATTGCCCATGATAGTGAGTGAAGGCCCAGATGTATGCTGACAGCTAGACTGGATTCATACTGGAGATTTATTTTGTATTTATTTATTGAAATGTTTCACCAGGAGAGCATGCTGAACTACAAGTTGCTTGTCTCCCGGTGCTACCTGGGGGGACGGGGTACAGAGTGGTGGATAAACAAACAGTTTTACATTCAAGGTACACGAGATAATAGATTACACACAGTGAATAAAACAGTAGGCAATTAATTATACATTCTAGGTATAAGAGACATCAGTTACATACAGAGAATAAAACTGTAGGCAAATTAATGGATATAAACAAATCATAACAACTAGTAGTAAGGTAACAATTGGATGTAAACAGAGTAGAGAGGATTAGGGAAAGAAAAGTGCATTCGCTTTAGGTGACATCATAAAGAGCCAGAGGAAAAGGGGGGGATTGGGACAGGAGTGGGAGGACTGGGGGGGCAGGGGAGGAGGAAAGCCAAAACCCATGGGCCCCTCCAGGATGCTGAGAACACTGCAAGGGGTTGAGGAGTGCTAGTGGAGGTGGGAATTCCCAAAGGGAACTGGAGTTTTGGGAGGGGTAGGTAGCTAAGTGCAAGAGTGGGAAGAAAAGAAAATCATTGGGGGAAGGGAGGTGAGGCAGATGATGAAAACGTGAGAGCCAGGTCTAAAAATGAATATAAAATGTGAGAGAAAGGCCTATTTGGAAGGGGGAAGGGGGAGGGAGGAAGGAAAACAAAAGAGAGCCCACCAGGATGTTGTTAACCCTGTGAGGGGGGTTCCTCAAGGATGCTGAGAATTCTGCGAAGGGGTAGGGAAGGCTGGAAGGCAATAGGGAGGATTTAGGGGAGAGCCAAGGGGGTGGAGGAAATATGCATATTTGCATAATGGTTACTGGTTACTTATGTGCAGAAAGGGGTAAGAAGAGGGAGAAAGAATAAGAAGGAAGTGGGAGGGAGAGCCTTCAGGATGCTGAGAACCCTGCAAGGGGGCATGGGAGGCTACAGATTTTATAGGGGAGGGAAGGTTGGTAAGGAGTAGATAAGGTTAAGGGGTATGGTTAGACATGTGCAGGATCATGGTTTAGGGTGGGTCATGGCAAGAGCAACTGGATGAAAGATAGTTTTGAAGGGCTGAGCTGATGGAATGGCTAGAGGAGGAGTGATGAACTTGGGGAGGGAGGGAATTCCAAATTTTGGGGAAGCAGTAGGAGAAACCTGATTGAGCAATAAGGGTGGAGCACCGAGGGATCAACAACATTCATGTGTCAGTGGATCTAAGGGAGTGAGAGGTAGGAGGAGGGGCGATGAAAGAGGAGGAGAGGTATGTAGGGAGTTCGCCCAGCCAATGTTTGGAGGTGAACTTTGCACAATGGGAACAAAGTCTGTTTGTGAGAGAGGGGAAGGACAACGTATGGTATAAATCGCAATCATGAGTGCGAGCAGGGGCATCAAGAGCAAAGCAGCAGAAAGAGAGGAAAAGGGTGTCCATCTGGTCAGGGAGGATTTGGGAGCAGAACAATAGACTACATCACAGTAGTCAAAAATAGGGAGGACCATCTTCTGGACAAGTTCATGCCTAACCACAGGAGGGATGCTACTATGGTTCCTGTAGAGGGCAGCAAGCTTGGGACACAGTTTCTTTAGGATGGTGTCAATATGTCCAGAGAAGTTGAGGAGTTGGTTAAGTCAAACCCCAAAATATCTGAAGGAGAATGTGTCCTGAAAAATGTTCCCATCTAGGATGGAGAGGCAGTATAGTGCAGTGGTCTAAGGCTCTGAGCTGCAAATCTGGAGAACTGGGTTTGAATCTCACAGCTCCCATTTGCATACCGTGTGACCCTGAGCAAGTCACTTAACTTCCCTGTGCTCCCAGATTGCACCTGTAAACAAGCATTCAGCTTAGTGTGCTACTCCTTGTTAAACAATTGGAAAAAAAAAGGGTGTGACAGGAGGGGAGATTGGGGAGCCTAGAGAATCTCTGCCTAGTGCCAGAGGTCATGGAGACAGTCTTCTTGGCGTTAAGGAAGAGGTGATGGTTAGCAAACCAGAGCTGAATTTTGTTGAAACCAAGCTACAAGCTGGTTGTAATCGCAGCAGGACTTGGGCCAGAAGCATACAAGGCTGTATCATCTGCACACATGTGGATGGAGGTGGAGGGAGAGCAGACTGATGGTAGCTCATTTAGTAATATTGAGAATAGCAAGGGCCCGAGTACCGAACCCTGGGGCACTCCTGTGGTAATTGGGGGGCAGGTGACTCCAGAAACCCTAAATGATTGAGTTCTATTGGTGAGGGTAAGCGCTGAACCAGTTAGTGGTGGAAGAAGATAGGCCTGCTGATGAGAAAGTCCAGGAGGAGAGTGTGGAAGACACTGTCAAACACCTTGGCTAGGTTGACAAAAATGGCTGAGGTGATGAGGCCATTGTCCATTCTGGTTAGAATGGAGTCAGTGAGCCTGAGTAAGGAGGTGGTGGTAGAGTGATTTTTCCTGAAGCCAGGCTAAAATGGGGTGAAAAAGGAGGAGTCAGACAGATAGGTGGTAAATTGAGTAAGAACCAGGTGTTCTTGGAGCGTAGCAAGTGTAGGGAGGAGGAGATAGGGTGATAGTTGCTAGGAGAAGAGGGATCCCCACCTTTGGGTAAGGGAAGGACTACAGCATGATTCCAAGAGGACAGGACTGAGCCAGTAGTGATAGAGAGGTTTAGAATGAAGGAGAAGGGGTAGGCAATGGCAGTGGCTGAGAGAGAGAGGAGCTTGGAGTCGAGGTCATCAGGGGAGGAACCTTTTGAAGGGTTAACGGTGAGCAGGATGTTAAATGCATCATCAATGGTGATGGTAGTGAAGTAGAAGGAGGATGAGGGAGGGGTTATAGTGTTGGAGGAGGTAGGTGGGGCAGGGTAGAAAGTAAAGGACTTTAGTAGTTCAGCAGCACATGAGGTGTAGTAGGAGTTAAAAGTCACTGCCACCGTGTTTGCATCATCCATAGGGGTGTTATTTATCTTAAGGATCACTGGAGGGGTGGGATAAGGGAGTGAAAAGGGCATGGACAACCTTCCAGAATTCTGAAGTAGTATTTATGTTCGTGAGGAAGGCCGATTTGAAGTATTCGGACTTTGTTATTTCGTAGTCTTAGTCCAGGCATTTCTGAGCATACGGTATTATGCAAAGTCACTAGGGGTCCGCTATAATTTATGGATCTTCTAAGAATGATCTGTAGCCCTGTGGTAGGCCAGGAGTTTGGGGTAATTTAAGGGAGGTGATTTCCCCTGACTCTGGATGTTTTAAGTGGGGTGAAAGTATCCCAAGTATCAAGGAATATACCTTTGAAGTAAGTAAGGGCCTGATTCACTGACAACACGGAAGCTAGTGGTGACCAATCAGAGAGGGCAAGGTTTTGCAGTAGGGGTTCAAGGTTCAGAGAGTTGAAAGAGCATAGTTGCAGGGTTTTGTGCTGTGATTGAGGCCTGTGGACTTTTCTGACTAAACAGATTGGGTTATGGTCACTGAGGGCATCTGGAAGGATACCAGATTTGATTACTCTGTGTGAGTGGGAGGTGATTGCCAATCAGGGAGTGGTTTAGTGTCTTATGGTTGGGGCGGGTGGGTTCTGTGATCAGTTGGGTGAGGTTTAGGGCACCTATATCATTACATGTCTTGGCAGATTTAGGGGACAGTTTAGATTGAAGTCACCCAAGATGTTCTGTATAGTTCACCAGAGTGGGAGAGGGCAGAGAGTGAGGTGATCAAATCTAGTGCTATGCTTGGCTGAATGTTTGGGCCGCAGTAGACACCGGATATGAAGATAGGGACAGTGTGGGGTATGGTCACTTGGATGGCTATAGCGTCATGTGTCACTGGATTGGAGGTAGAGTATATTTTAGTAAATAGTAGTGTGGTGAAAATATACATGGCCACACCTCCACCCCTTCCAGCACAGTCTTGCCTTAGGATGGAGTATCCTGGGACTCTCAGGAGTCAAGGCCAGTCCATGCAGGGAACGATGACCTGGAGAAATGGATGGACTACGTAGCTTCACTACTCACTAGTCAACTGATCCCTGAGATCTAGTGATCCAGACACCCCACACATGAGTATTTAGTTATGCCAGAGAGCATGTTAGCAGTGCAAAACCTAGTACCAAAGTCTGCTGGAAGTTTAGGATAACCCAGCAATGGAAAGGAGAACCATTTTTACACTTCCTGACTCAACTGGAGAGGATGCTGCAGAATGTTCACCAGAAAGGAGGTGTGGCATCCAAGGACTTAAACTGAGTAAGACTGCAACCAGGACTTCAGTTAACTCCATTTTGGGAGTATTTGACTACCAAAATAAGGCAAAAACCTTCCAAAATAAAGGGGGAGGAAGTCATTGACTTCCTAATGTAAAAATTAAATTGGATGACTTCCAAAACTGAAGGCACAGAAGTTAAGAAATCATAGATTTTTTCTAAAAGAAATTGTGTTTTACAATTAATATTCATACTAACATCCATAAATTGATCATTACTAGAATACTGGCATTCAAATCATGGGATTTGGGAAGTATTTTGACTTCCAAAACATTGGAATGACTTCCAGATTTAGACTCTTGGAAGTATTTGACTTCCACCAAAAATAAATTAATTGAACCCCTGACTGCAACATATGCTCAAGCCTGCCTGCTATTCTGATCAGCTAAAACTCAAGATGCATCTGCAGAAAAGAAGGAATTACCCACCTTCTCACCGAAAGAGGTGAAGGAACAAGAATAGCAGTGGGGCCCTCATATGATAGCAGTAGTAAGTTTATATTTTAGGTGCCCAGTCACAAGGACTGTGGGTGACTGGTTCTGCAGACTTAGCAGCCAGTATGCAAGTTTTCACTTTTTATTTATTTGTATATTCGGAAACAACCTTTGAGTATACACTCTTTTACAAAGGTTCCACGTTAGGATGTAAAACAGCAGAGACATAGCAAAAACTTGACAGTTAACACAAAACATAAGACTGCTGTGTAATACAGAAAATAGATAAATAATACATTCGAGTAACCTAGACAACTGAAATTAAACAGTGGGAGGAGATTTCCTATTAGCAACGTGCAGCATAGATGCACCGGGGGGCCTGTCAAGGTAGAGTATTGGAAAGGGTAGGAGAAAGAAAGAGGGGGAGTGCAAACAAGGTTTCCCAATTAGCAACATGTGGCATAGCTGCCCCAGGGGGGCCCTGTCAAGCTAGAGTATTGGAAAGGGTAGGATAAAGAAAGGGGGGAGAGTGCAGACGAGGGTAGATTACAGAGAAAGAGAGGAGGTGAGAGAGAAAGAGACGGGGGAGAGAGAGAGAGAGAGAGAGAGAGAGAAAGGATTGGGAAAAAGAGAATATTTAGGGGGAGAGTGGGTGGAAAGAGGAGGTGTTGGGGGAGTATGAAGGGGAGGGAGTTGGAGGGAGCTAGATGGCAAGGGATGGCAGGTGGGGGTCCAGGGTAGGTAAAACAGGAGGAAAGCTCAGACAGACCAGGGGGTACCCAGGTTGAGGATATGGACTCAGGTAAGGGAGTCAGAGGTGTTTAAGAGGGGGGTATCCAGGTTGAAGATATGGATTTAGGTAAGGCAGTCGCAGCCGTTTGAGTTCAGCAGGTATTGCTTCAGTTCTCTTTTAAAGGACCAATATTTGTTTTATTAAGAGCTGCATCAGGGATCTCATTTAGCCATAGTGGAGCTCGTTACATGAAGGATCATTGTCCTAGGGAAGTTCTATGAAATGGGACATCAAGCTGTGTTGTCACTGTTCACCGTGTGTTTTATTGAGAGCTTGCTTCCTTTACCAGGTCTGCAATGCAGGTAGGAGTTAGGGAGAGCATGACTTTTCTCCCTAGCAGGCAAGTTTGGTATCTGATTCTGGACTGAAACAGTAGTATATGGGCCAGTTGCTGAGAGTGAGGCCACCCCTAAGAGTCAGGAGCTCTGGACTTTGCTGAAGAAGTGCTGAGCATTCATGACTACCTCTGATCCTAAGGTACCTTCATCTGGTGGGCAGGGTGCCTCTAAGAGTCAGTGTGCTATGCCAGCCAGCCAACCAGCCAGAGGCTGTCTGTAACACCAGAGCACAAGTGCAAAGCTACCCTGTAGCTTGTGTTGTCTAGACCAAATGAATTGCCTGCGGTAGTAGCTGATCTACATATGTGCAAGTGGTACTGAAGATGGAAAGAGTTACCAAGCAAGTACCTACTGCTGTATGGGCCCAATGAATGTGCTGAATGGGAATCTTCCCAAGGCAGGGACCAGGACTGAAAACTCCCTGATGAGCTGTAACTGACCAAGTGAAGAAGCAGTCTTGTGCTACTGCAGTGAGGATGATGGTTATCTGAATGGAGAATTTCAACCCCCAGATTATTTGAGAAAAGTGAATGACCAGTTCCAGACACAAGATATGAAGCAGGAAGGTTTGACGAGGGGCTTAACAGAGAAGCACACCAGAGATACTGATGTCAAGAGCTTCATGTGACTGTCTGTTCTGTCAGCAGCATTTCAGGTCAGAATGTTAGAAAAAAACGTTTTAAAGGCCACTGATTTGTGGCGATTAACCTAGTGAAATTCCATTTTTAAGACATGAAATTCCAGGAATTACACCAGTGTTCTTAGTCTAATTTCTGGATTTTGTGAGAGCTTTAATTGTTACACTGTGTTTGCTGTTTTGCTCACTGTCCTCTATGCACAAATGGGAAGGAATTATGTGTGTATCCTGGCCTCATAGGTCTGCACCTGGGGGTATGCATGAACACTGAACACCTGTCTGCACCTTCCCCCCCGGCATGCAGGACTCAGCAGGGTGGCATGGGGCAGATTCCCAAAGTAGATCGCTAGCACAAGGCGGCGCTGGTCCAGGTGCGTGAATAGCACTAGTGCACATCTGGACCCACGTGGCACTGGCCTGGTGGGCAGCAGACCCCTGTCTGAGCACCTGGGGTGTTGCAGCCACCCACCACCCTGCCACCCTCACAACAGAAGGCACCCCAGTACCCATGCAGCAAGCCCCACGAACAACTCAGTCCTCTTCACCGTAGAGCACCTGCAGCATCCCTGCCCACACCCTTCCCTTGTGCAGCCCATGACACCGCCCACCCCCAAAGCACTGACCATCCAACCCCCACACTTTATAGTCAGTGCCGTGACCCAGACAGCCAGCGACACAGCCCTCCTCGCATCTCCATGGCCAATGGCTGTCTGACTTATGCAGGGCACGTGCAGCTGACATGCATCCTGCATAATCAGATGGCCAGCAGCTCTGAAGGTGTGAGGAGGGCTGTGCCACTGGCCGTCCAGTGCCCAGCACTGACCAGCAGGTACAGGGGACAGGGGGTGGGATGTCAGTGGGGAGGCACACAGACCAGCACGGGGACAGGGTGGGGGGTGCCAGGATGGGGGTCTGCAATGTGAGCCAGCCCATGTCAGGCAGCACAAGGATGGGCACTCATGATGGTGCTTCTGTTGGGGGGGTTCCAAGGAAAGGGCACAGTGCTGTGGAGTGGATTCTTCTCTGGGGTTGGGGCGTTGTGTCTCTTGGGGGAGTTGGATGTGTCCTGGGAGTCTGGCCGGAGCATGGCCCGCCGGCACCGGGCACTGTTCCTACACTTTGGGCTATCCCCAGTTCCACCACCCCTGTGCAACCCCAGTAGTCTACTGGCTGGGGCAGCACAGTGGCTCATCACCATGTCATGCTGTAACTGGTGAATCATATCTGTAGGGGCACGCAGTGGGTTACAGCAGGGTCCAAGCTGCCATAATCTATGTCCTCCTCTGCACCCTTGCAGGCAGCTCTATGTGTCTTGGAGAATGACGTATAGTGCTGCCACCACCCCCAGCCCACCCCTGATGTGTTGCTGTCTGCATAGCCAGGAGACTGGGTGCAGATCATGTTGCATGCACCAGTGGTGCATGTCTTGTGGGCTCCGTGGGTTTCGGGTGTAGCAATGCCTACGCACCAGGCTTACTTGGCTGGTTGGTATCGTGCATAGGGCCCACTGTGTGTATATCAATAGAAAATTATTTTTGTAAGTTGAAATTAATTCATTTCTTATCAAGTTAAAAAAACTCTTTCACTGAATTTAAATGGTTTTGAGTGCTGGTTCTTTACTGAAATTATTGCTTTTTATTTTATCCAACACCCACTCTTAATGTGAGCACTGTTTTCTGCAGTGGTAATTCACAGCATCATAGAAGGTTATGGCAGAAAAGGACCTCCCGGCCCACCCAGTCTGCCTCTTACACCCTAGTCCAACCTACCATATCTTGAGACACCCCCCCCCCCCTTCCCTTAGTCCCATGTGTCTGTTCCAAGCGGTCTTGAATCTCTCTACAGTCTCCAATTTTTCACCACCTCCTCCAGAAGCCCATTTCAGTTCTCCACCTCCCTCTCCATGAAAAATTGACATTTCACTTTGCTCCTGAAGTGCCCTCCCTGGATTCTCAGTCAGTGCCCCCTTGTTACGTTTCCTTCCTTCTTGTGGAGTAACTTCCCTGGGCCTTCTTGGTTCATCCCTTTGATATATTTAAAGGTCTCAATCATGTCCCCTCTCTCCCTCCTGGTCTCCATTGTATATAGCCCCAACCTCTTGTATCGCTGTTCATATGGTTTGCCTTTCATCTCCTGCACCATCTTGGTTGTCCTTCATTGAACCCTTTCAATTGTGTCAATATCCTTGTGCAGGTAAAGCCTTCAAAACTGGACACTGTACTTGAGGTGTATTCTCACCAAGGCTTGATATAGGGGCACCAGGACTTCCCTACACCTGCTGGTGATCCCCCTGCCAATACTTGCCAGCATCCCATACACCCTCCCCACCACCCTTGAGCATTGCTTCCCTACCTTGAGGTCGCTGGAGAATGTTACCCCAGATCTCTCGCACCCTCTGTCACCCTTACTCTCTCCTCTCCCAGCATTTACTCAGCCCTTTGGTTCCTGTGTCCCAGGTGCATAACAGCACACTTCTTGATGTTGAATTTTAGCTGCCAGGTCTCTGCCCACTCCTCCAGTATTCTCAGGTCCCTTCTCATGTCATCCCCACCTCCTACTCCGGGGAATCAACTCTGTTACAAATGTTCATGTTATCCGCAAAGAGGGCGACCCTCCCTTTCAGTCTGACCATGATGTCTTGTATATAGACATTGAACAGGAGTCCCAGCACTGTTCCCTGGGGAACTCCGCTCCTCACCTGCCTGATCTCTGAGTACACACCATTCACCACCACCCTCTGACTCCTATCTGCCAACCAGTTTTCTACCTATCTTGTTATTTTGACCCCCACCCCTATGCTATCCAAATTGTTGATCAGCCTTCTATGGGGTACGGTGTTGAGGCCTTACTGAAATCCAGATAGGCCATGTCCACCACACCCCCGTGGTCTACTACCTGTGTCACCCAGTCAAAAATTTTGATCAAATTGGACTCGCATGACTTGCCCCTAGTGAGCCTGTGCTGCCTGTCATCCAGCAGTCCGTTCACCTCAGGGTACTTCATTACTCTTTCACTGATCAGTGCCTCCATGACCTTCCCCACCACAGCAGTTAGGCTAATGGGGCAGTAGTTTTTCCTCTATTCCTTGCTTCTCCTTTATGGCTAGGCACCTCTGTCACCATTTTACAGTCCTCCAGCACTCTACTGGTGTCCAGAGACAAGTTGACCAGCCTCACCAGTGGGGCAGTTAGCTCCTCTCTTAGTTCCAAAATCACCCTTGGATGCAGACCATCTGGCCCCATGGCCTTGTCCACCTTTACCTTGGATAATTCCTCCCTAACTCTCTCCATGGTGAAGGAATTCGATACTATCTTTATGCCCACCCCTCTCTTTTCCAACTCCATCCCTCTACTCCCCCCTTCCTCCGTAAATACAGAGCAGAAATACCTGTTCAGGTCTTCTGCCTTCTCCCCGTCCTCCTCCAAGTGCCCCCTCTTTTCCCCTTCAGCTTTTCAATCCCCTGACAAGCCTTCCTCCTCTACCCATATATCTAAAAAATGTCTTTTTCCCACTCCTGGTCTGTTTTGCTATCCTTTCCTCTATGTCTGTCGTAGCCCATCTAATGACCTTTCCTGCTAGTCGCCTCGCCTCCCCATAAATCTCTCTGTCCCCTTCCCCCGAGTACTCTTGTATCTCCTGAATGCCCTCTGCCTACCCCCCTACTGCTCTTGCTACATCTCTACTGAACCAAAGTTGTTTTCGGCTTCTTGCCCCCTTCCTGATACTTTTGATGGATGCCTGTGTGGCCTCCCGGATCTGGTCCCTGATAGCCACCCATAGTTTGTCTGCGTCACTTATATCCCCTAATCCTTCCATCGCCTCCCTCACAAGCCTTCTTAATTTGTTGAAGTCTGCCCACCTAAAGTCCAGCAGTGTTGTGCTGGTTTGGGTCCCAGTCCTCCCTGCTGTCACCTAAACCAGACAGTCCTTTGGTCACTTTGCCCTAGTTTTTCTCCCACCACCACATCCTCCACATTCTCCCCATTTGTCAAGACCACATCTAGCAGGTTGCTCCCCCTGGTAGGCTCCATGATCAGCTGTTTAAGGAACACCCAACTTAGCCCATCCACTATCTCCCTACGTCTTGCTAAAGCTGCTTCGGGAATGTTCCATTCCACAGCTGGTAAGTTTAGGTCACCTACCAGTAATGCATCTCCCTTGAGAGCCATCCTCTCAATATCCTGCAGCATCACTCTATCCTGATGTGTGGTCTATATACAACTCCAAGTCTCAGATATTCTCTTGCCTGCCTGCATAACTTCACCATAGAAGTTCCGTAGCCCTCTTGACCTCCTGTCCCTCTGTAGCCCGTATGTCCTCTTTGATGTAAATGGATATTCCCTCCTTCCTGGCCTTCCTGCCCTTCCTAAACAGCCTGAAGCCCAGTATAGCTGTCTTCCACATGTGAAGGTCCATCCACCAAGTCTCAATTATCGCTATGATATCTAACTTGTCATGTGCAATGATGGCCATCAGTTCCTCCATCTTAAATGCCACGCTCCTGGTGTTCACTACCAAGCCCTTCCTCCAAACTTCCCCCTCCCTTGTTCCCCCCTGCTTGCCAGCACCTTGTTCATCAATCTTTTCCTGGTGGGGGGCCTAGGGTACCCCTACTTGTTTGTGGTATGGTGTGGATTGACATCCACCCCCCCGCTCTGTTTAAATTTAAAATCTTTTTAGAAAAACTGCCCCATCCGACACTTCAGTATGGCCGCCTCTTCTCTGTTGAGGTATAACCTGTCTGCAGAAAAAAGGCTTTCATCCTCTCAAGTTGACCCCCAGTCCCCTATCATCCCATACCCCATCTGTGCACACCATTCTGCTAGCCAACTGTTAGGCTCCCATATCCTTTGCTTCCTGAGAAGGTTAGAGATTTGAAGTTCAACTTTCCAAAGAATCTAGCTAGGGCCCTAAATCTTGCTTGCACCTCCATGAGACTATTATCTGCCAGGTTGTTAGTCCCCAAGTGGAACACTAGATGTGAATTCCTCTCCTGGTCCCCACCCCATGAGGGAATATGGTGCACAACCTCTAATATAATCATCCAAGGCATGCATTCAATCCATATCCCTCTTTTTCCGCCTCCCCACTTGACTCCCTTTAAGACTGATCACCAACCAGTAGCACCTTGACCCCCTTCCTCATCCTGGTTGGCCTATGACAGCGTTCTCTTCCCCCTTGTTGCCCTTGTGCTGTCTACCTGCCCTGTCATAGCAGTCTCCCCCAGCCCCTTACCCTGATCCATCTTCCTTCCCCTGGCTCTTTGTCCTTGCCACTTGCCCCCTCAGCCTCCTTGTCCTTTCTTTCACCTACATCTTGTACTCCTTCCCCTCCCTGCATCCCCCCTTGCTCTGGCTCCCCTGATTCTTCCTTACCCTGCTCACTTCCCCCCTCCCACTGACTCACCTGCCCCCAGCCTGTCCACTTGCCTACCCCAGCATGCGATTTCCTCTCCGACCTTGTGGCATAGGTATCCTCCTCAATTCCCTGATTGCTGCATTCCACTCCCCAGTGGCTTCCCTGTGATCCCTCCATATCTAGTTGGACCATCCCTTCATCCCTGCCCTTTTCCAGTATTTCACTCTTGCCAGTTTACCTTTATCTCCCCACATTTTTCTTACTTAGCTCCAGAGTGCTCCCCCGTCACTTTCTTCTCACACCCTCCTATCAAGGTCCCCTCTGGCCATGGACCACCCACCAAGATCCCACTCCCTGTTCCCTACAACTTCCTCCTCCTCTTCCATCATCTCTGTGAAGGTCCAATACCTATTTGAGCCTGATGTGTATCTATCCCCCCTTTCATTTGCACACTTTTCCACTGTGCATCTGCCTATCCTGGTATCTGCTCCCCTGGCCCCCAGTGTGGCCTGCTTTCTCCACCCCTTCATCCTTCTGTCCTCATGTCTCATGTCCTCTTCCTGAACACCTCCAGTGGTTTTATTTTCCATATCCCTCCTTGCCCAATATACTTCCCTTCTTAGCATTGCCATGTCAGCCTCCAGCCCCCTCAGCCTCTGACAAACTGAGCACTCCCTAACCTCCACAAGGTGCTCTTGAATACAGCTGCTCTGCAGTTATTACACCCCACAGTCCTCCCCCCACTGTTTCCCCTTCTGCCCTGTTCCCCTCCACCCTTATTTTGCGACTGCCCCATCCCCTGTTGTGGTCCCCCCACTGACCTTTCCACCACCTGCCACTGTATCTCCTCTTGACCCAATCCCCCCATCCCCTTTTCCCCTCGTATGCCATGTTCCACTCAGTTCCCTAGCTCAAATCTAAACAATTCAGCATGATGTCTTTCCTAGCCTTTCAATCCCACAGCAGTTAATCAATTCAGCATGAAATCTTTCATTAGCCTTTTAAATCCCTCTACCTTAGCCTTTAAATCCATTAGTATTTAAACAAGTCAGCATTAAGTCTTTCTTTAGCCTTTTAACCCCCCCCACCTGAGGCTGCCCCCCAGAGTTTTAAACTCCCATAGCATTTAAAACACTTCAGCATGCATACATTCCTTAGCCATTGGAAAACAATTCAGTCATGTGACAAGTTAATGAAAAAGGTAGTCTCCTATGGCCAGCTTAGATGACATCATTTAAGAACACTCTAGTATGATGTTAATTTAACAAGGTAGTCTCTTTTGGCCAACTTAGTTGCAGCTTTTAACCTGTTTTGATGCAACCTGCACTCGTCATGCAGTCTTTCCCCTACCCCACACTCCCAACTCAGAAAACCTTTAGAACATCTCAATGCTTCACCCCCTACCTGCTCTGACCAGTCCCTAGCTTGTTTCCTGTGAATTTAATAGAGAGTTTGGGGGCAGGGGATTGGTGGAAGGGCAAAATTTAAGCACTGAAGCTGCCACCACTGTTGTGTGAGTGCTGCTGGTCCTTGACTCTCTGCTTTCTGCCACTGGTCCTTGTCTCTCTGCTCACTGCTCCACCGCCTCTCACCTCTCACTGAATGCCTGACACTGATGCTGGTGCTGGGAGAGGGAGTCCCAAACAAAGGGACTGAAGCAACCTCTCCTAGTAGTTCTTCTGTGCTCTGAGGAGAAATGAGCCAAACAGCCTTTTACACCGTCTCTTCAAGGTGGCACCACCTGTCCTGATTGGGCCCTTTATGGCCCACTCGGATCTTCCTGATTTGCCAGCAGTGCACGCGACTGATTGGTGCCATCCAGAGCCTAGTTGCTGGTACAAATTCAAGCGCAGAAGCTGCTGCCACTGTTGTGCAAGAGCCACTGGTCCTTGGCTCTCCGTTTTGTTGCCACTGGTCCTTGTCTCTCTGCTCACTGCTCCATTGCCGCTCACTCCCAGCCAGTCTGCGCCTCTCGCTGAATGCCTGCCTCTGGTGCTGGCACTGGAAGAGGGAGTCCCAAGCAAAGGGACCAAAGCAACCTCTCCCAGTAGTTATCCTCTGCTCCAAGGAGAAATGACCATTGGGATTTTACCAGTAGCTCCATTCAGCTGAAGTTGTGAGTGTCTGACTGTTGCTACAGGAGAGAGGAGCCCCACACATGATCTACAATTCAGAAATGCCATTCTGAATTTGGCAGTCTCATCCAAAATTTGAAACAGGGAGGAGGAAATGGCTTTCTCACTATCAAGTTCAAGCTTGGCTACCAAACGAGTGTATGTGGACTTGGAAACAAGTGTGCACAATGGAGTCTCTGCATCAGACACATCAGACTGAGGTTAAGTATAGGGCATTTTCCACAAATTGAAGAAAGAAGCAATCAAGGAGATCACTCTTCATTACAATGTAGTGTCATTAAGGAAATATATTGAAAAAGAATGGGTGTCCCAGGGCCTTAGACAAACCAAACTACCAGCTTGCAGTCTTGAGAAAATGCATTTCAGAAGCAATTGGGAGGATATTTTAACAAGCATTTGTCAATGCCAAATGTTGTCTTGCTGGCATTGGCATTGGTAGTGTGGGAGTTAGAGATGCATAATAGGAATGGTAGTGAAGTATTGAAGTGATGCCAACCCCATCCCCACCCTGCAGAGACCAACAGGCATTGGGGTGTGCCTTTTGGTCATCAGCTATAATGCTCATGCCATTTTACCTCACCCTACCCTGTAGACACTGACAAGTATTGTGGTGTGCTTTGGGGTCTTTGGGAATTATACTTATCCCATTCCATAACAAAATACGCTGAGGTGGGTGCACTATAGGAGAATGGGGTGAACTTTGTGGCCAAACACTGCAAGGCACAACACGATGCCTGTCACTGGCTGCAGGGTGGGGGTGGAATGGCATGAGCATACAGCCGATGATCCCAAGTCACACCTCAGATGCCTGTCAGCCTCTACAGGGTGGGGTGCTACAGTTGGAAACCCTAACACTGTAGGTGTGTGTTGGTATTTTCACTCCAAAATTTCAACATGGGCTTTTTGTGAGCCCACCTCATGAAGAGCGGCACTTTCAGTTTGTTAGCTGAAAGGTGGTTTTGCACAGCGGCTATGCCTTTTGGTGACACAGGGAAGAAAACACATTTTGGGCAGTATGTGGAAAATAACAACTGTATTGTTCATGAGGAGATGTAAAAAGAGTAGCAGCTGAAAATCTGAAGTGAAAATATGAAAAATTGGTGAAGTCATGAGCATGCATAGAAACTGTGCAACACACATCCATAACCCAATTATTTTGGGAATTTTTTAACCACATTTTTAACATAGGCATTTGGGACCTCCCACTCATGAACATTGGCACTGTGATTTTGTTAATTTGTCCCAAACGTTGATTTCCCACAGTGACCACGCCATTGTGCACCACAGGTGCGAAAACACTTTTAGGGCAGGATATGAAAAATGACAGCTTTACTGTTCATAAGGAGGTGTGAAAAAATGCCAGTGTTGAAAATCTGGCATGAAAATATTGCAAATTTGCCAAGTCACAAGGGTGCGTGGAAACTGCACAATGTACACTTGTAACATAATCATTTTATAGAATTTTGTCACCAAATTTTCAACATAGGCATTTTAGGACCTCTGCTCATGAGCAGTGTCACTGCAATTTCCTCAAACTGTCCTGAAAACTAATTTTGCATAGAGACCGCTCTATTCTGTGCCAAATTTGCAACATAGGCTTTTTGAGAGCCCCCCTCATGAACAGTGGCACTGTCATTTAGTTAATCTGTCCCAAAAGGTGATTCCACACAGTGACTATGAAATCACCTTTTGGGACTGAATATTGCCATGACAGTGCCTGAATTCATGAGGAAGGGTCCCAATAACCCATGTTGAAAATTTGCTGTCAAAATTCCCAAAAATGCCTGAGATATGCACTAAAGTTAAAAGAACCCTATTTATGCCATTATACAGTTTACCGGCATTTCTTCAGTTCACGGTTGGCTTTGAAGAGTGCAGAAATGTTCCTAGTCCACTGAAGATTGTCATGCCATGCTCCGGAGGTAAGTATGGGGTGAGGGAGGTGTGGGGAGGTGAGGTGTGCAGGGGGTAGGAGTGCGGGTAGGGGGAGGGGACAGGGAGACAGCTAGGGACCGTTTTCTGTTTTACAGGTAAAAGAAAAAAAAAAAACATTGCGGGCTGATTTTTTTTATGGGGTACTGTGGCGTGCTGAGGTGGGCTTCCAGCATGCCTGAGTTTTGGGGAGGGCTGTATCCAGCGGGGGATTGGGCACCCCATCAGCAAATACCAGTGGGGCAGGAGAGCCAGGGGATTGGGCACCCTCGGCACACAACAAATGGGGAGGGACATTATGCCAATGGGGAGGGGTCCCCCATCGGCAGATTGAACTGGGAAAGGGGGTGACTGAAGATGATGGGGATTGGGCTCCCCTGTCAGCAAAGAAAGACTTTTTTTGGGGAGGCGCATGATGCCGAGGGGGATTGGGCACCCCCTTGGCACACAGGAGAAATGGAAGGGGGGACATTATGCCAACAGGGAGTGGGCTCCTCCGTCGGCATTGTGACAGGCGGCAGTCACTGCTACTACATTGCTTGCACATCGGGAGGCGTGTTGTGGTCCCGCTGCATGACAGCTTCACTCTCATTGCAGCAGACCATTTCTTAGATCTGGTGGCCACATTAGGGATGCATGATGTCAGCACCTGCTGCTGGCATATTTGGGAATGAGGGATGCACCTACTGATACGTGCTCTGCATTCACCCAACAGTGACCGCGCCTCCAAATTTGCTACTACTGCAAGATGTTGGCTGCGCACTAGTGTACCAACATAAAAAATGGCTTTACAAAATTAGTAAAGTTGCAAATTACTGAAGACAAATACAATAGGGAAGTGGTATTAAAAGAAATTGAGGGCTTACATTAAGATTTATTTAGATAGATGGACTTGTCGCTTGTAAAAGATTTGTACATGAAATTAACTAATGAAGCCAAAAAAATGGGAGGTAGAATTAATTGAAAGGAAAGGAACAAAGCTTCTGAGAGATAAGAGGGACTATTCAAACAGCTGCATTTATAAATGCGACAATTTCAAGATCCCAATCAAGAGGATGACGGAGGTCATGAGGCAGGTCAAATAGTAATAAGCGCACCAATTCCAACATGTCTTCCCCTTCATCTTCACATAGTGTGCATTTCTCGAGCCCATGATCAGTAAGCGGTGAAATAAATACTCAATTGCATTAAAAAAAAAAGAATAAAAAGCCCAGAATGGGACAAGATGGACAATGCAAGACACTAGTATATGATGGGACAATCAATGAATGTAATGTATCTGAACAAAAACTGTGATAAATTTGTCTTCATGAACCTTGGCTAAGGACCAATTAAGTATGCTGTCTCATGGTTTGTCTTTTTTACCCTGTCAAAATATCAATGAGTTTGAAATGTACAGAGATCTGTTCCGATTATTCAGGAAGCTTAATTTGAAAAGGTTTTTTGCTCACACAGATGTGTCAACAAATGAGGCTAGCATTACTCATGACATCAATGAACCAGAACTTATTATGCTGGGTGGGGCTTACCTGGTATTTGACAGAATTACAGAGTTTGAATTAGCTTGCCTTTTACAGGTGGCTGATGAAAGCTCTGTATTGAGCCTTGAAACATATTTGGCTGAACCAGAATTGGAAGTAATTAAGCCTCAAGTAAAAAAAAACATCTACTTTCATGCCACCTTCCCCAGGGAGTGCTGTTTTAAAAATCTTTCAGGAGGCAGTATTGAAATACAGCAGATTTAATTCTAGGTTCCAAACATAAAAAAAAAACACTGGGGCCCAGATATTCAGAGCAGTTGCACCGGCACAAGTGTGGTATTGTGCCAAGGAGCCTTATTCAGCAGAAGCCAGTGCACAGCGCAAAATCCATTGCACCAATGCGCAACTATAATGAATGCACGCACAAGAGCAGGGGGCATTCCCATGAATATCCAATGCAGTGGCATATTCAACCGTGAAGCCATGTTGCAAGTGTGGAGCAAATCAAAGTTGCTCTGAGCAGACTTGTTCCTATTAATACAGAGTGCAAGCACACAGACAGCACTTGTGCCATGGGTGAGAGGGAGAGACAGAGGGAGACAGACAGAGGCACAGACAGACAGACAAATGACACACACACAGGGAAAAAGACAGAGGTGGCATTGGAGAGGGAGAGAGGGGCAGAGAGAGAGAGAGAGAGACACACACACACTCACAGGCAAGCAGTGCACCAGGGTGGCACACAGCCAGAAAACCACCACCCAGGGGGACACTGGACATCAAGGGCCATGGACAGTGCACCCTTCATGATGGAGGCAGTAATGAGGGGTGTGAGGGGGCAGGAGGAACAGCGATGTGGCCAAGAAAATGCCCGTTAGTGGTATGCTTGACACAGGTGGTACCATATCCACATCACCTTTGAGAACTACAGTGACACTGAAATCCTGGGCCAGTACCACATGAACAGGGCCATTCTGGGGTAGCTTTGTGAGCTGTGCAGTGAGGAGATGCAGGCACCCACCAGACGGAGCCATGCCATGTCCATGGATACAAAGGTGACTGCCATCATGTGCCTGCTCGCCATGGGCACCTTCCAGAGACTAACAGGGGACACCACAGGCATCACCCAGTCAGCCATATCTCGCCTACTCACACAGTTCCTCAATGTGCTGCTGCCACATGCTTCGGAATTCATCCATTTCCCCAGCACACAGGCTGAGTGTACAGCAACCATGCAGGACTTCCACAGGGTGGCATGTATGCCTGTCATGATTGGGGCCATTGACTGCACCCAAGTGGCCATCCACATGCTACCTGGCATTGAGGGCATAGCATACATCAACTGGAAGGGGAGCCCAAGTGTCAACTGCCAGGTGGTGTGCGATGCCACAGGGCACATCACCAATGTCTGAGCCACACACCCTAGGAGTGCACATAATGCATTCATCTAGCACAACTCTGTGCTGTGTCACAGATTTGAACATGGGGACATCCCCACGGGCCACCTAGTGGGTGAGTATGGCATGGGCAAGGGGTTATGGGCAAAGCAGACCTAGGGATGGGGGTGGGAAGGGCATGCATGGTGGCATGGGCCCCAGGGACAGGCAAGGGGCACAGCATAGAATAGCAGAAGGCTAACCATGTTGATCTACACACAGGTGACAGCGCGTGTACACTGAGGTCCTGGCTGCTCACTCCCTACCGGTACCCATCGACCCCGGCAGAGGAATGGTACAACAAGGCACATGCCAGCATGTGCTAAATCATCGAGCATGTCTTTGGCATGCTGAAAGCATTGTTCCTTTGCCTAGACAGGTCAGGCGGTGCCCTACAGTACAGCCCCTCGAAAGCCTGTGGCCTATTCCTGGCCTGCTGCATACTGCACAATATGGCCATTGACCGTGGGATAGCTGTTGAGGCTGACAAGGGTGACAGCAGTGGGGACGATGGAGGCAATGGGCTGAAGGGTGGTGGACAGCCACCCTCTGGGTGGAGGAACCCCCAGCTGCTCCAACAGGTGAGACACCACCAGGACACCATCGGACAGGAGCACTATGGTGTACACAGGTAGGTGGTGCAGTACACATGCATGGGCCACACAAACAGGCACACATGCAGGGGTGTGCATGGCAATGGGCAAGCACACACAAAGGCATGAGGCAGGGATAGGGGAGTCAGTGGCACACAACCACACACAGCAACACACATACACCCACACACCCACATGCATCCACACACCCAGGCATTGGTATGTGGTATGGATCAAATGCATTGCACCGGTGCACAGGTGCAACTGATGTTAGACTGCCCTCATCATGGCCACATCACATGGTCCAGCGGCCGGGCAAGCATGCACACAGGCAGCATGCAGCATGACACACAGGCATGACACCAGTGGTAGGCACACACACACACACTGCTCATGTGCACACAGGGCAGCAGCTGCAGACTGCTGTTAGTCCGGCCCACACATCAGGGCTGCTGCACAGAACCATGGCCACCACGGCCATGGGGGCAGCTGCGCTGGGGCCGACTGGCAGCCACAGGGTGTGCAGCAGCCATGGGGGGTCTGCAACAGTCCCCACAGGGTTGAACCGCGGGACCATGACCGTGTCCATGCGGGGATGTGCAGGCACCCAAACAGGCCAGCCCCAGGCATGCCTGGGATGCCTACATCAGATCCCGGTGTTGACTGTGTTGGGGTTTCCTGATGCCGGGTTAATGGGGTGGACAGCACCCTGCAGGGGGTTACCTGTGCACAGCCATGCCCTGTAGCAGCCAGCAATCCAATGCCATCCATGATCGCAGTGGCTATGCAATCCAAGGATACAGTCGTGACCTCCTGCATGTGCTGCAACCCCGCCAGGATCTGCGCAGTGCACCTTTCCTGCTGCTCAGCTAACTAGCGCACCTCTACATGCAGTACATGTACCCCAGTGGCAAGCAGCACCTGTTGCTGAATGGACACCCACAGTAGACAGGTGTGCTCAGCCAGCCAGTCAGCATCCTGGGGCTCCCGGGTGGGATGCCAATCCTCTTGTGGTGACCGGCCATGCTGCACAGCCGCCCGCTCTGGTGGATGCTGCACAGTGAATTCTGCAGTGGTGAATGGGCACAGCAGGTGCACAGGTGGCGGACCCTGTCTCTGGCTGCCCAGTGGCACCTGCAGCCTGCTACCATTGCCCGCCTGGCCACTGTACACTGCCCAGTGCCTGTGCGGCCGCACCACCACCACCACCACAGGGCACAGCCATGGCAGCGCATACCACTGCACTCACAGTGATGTCAGGCTGCTGTTCCGCTGCTGGCAGAGTGCTGGGCATGATGCCTGTGTCGAATGCCAGCAGGGGTGACACACACACACAATGCTGCCCATGATATCCAGGAGCTGAGAATAGTCCTCATCGGAGTCAGACCCTACCCCAATCTGTGTCTCCACACACAGGGCACCAAGGCTGGCATCCTGAAGGATCACATCCAGGGCCTCATCCGACCCCAGATCCAGGACATCTGCCTGCACCGTGGTGCTGAGCTGCAGTCTTTTGGGTCCTTGGATGCCAGTAAAGATGGACGGCTGGTCCTCCGGGGCTGTACCAGCATCCACGGTTGCTGCCCTGCCAGTACCCCATTATCTGCATGGAGGTGTGATGGTGCTGCAAGAGAAACAAAGGTGTGTTAGTGATGCAGTGCCCACATGTGCCCCCCATACACTGCCACTGCATGTGTCCTGCAGCATGTCATGTGCATGGATGTGCACACATGCACATGGCATGCATGCCGGCCACATGCACGCCAGCATGCCCATGTACACATCCTCCATGCCACCGGCTGTGCGTGGCTGACATACTTACCATGCAGTGATGGGCTGCCACCCATCTGGAATCCTTCTCCTCCAGGCACACCCTCCATCATGGTGTGGTGCATGGTGGCTGCCACCAACTCCTTCTACAGTATTAGTGTGTGTGCATCCACATGCCCTCATCTGGTGGTGGAACAGGATGCCCGGATGGCCACCACCTTCTCCTTTATCTGCTGCTTGTCCATTCCCACCTTCTTTCAGCACTCCTGCACTGACCACTGGTAGCTGTCATGCTGGTTAATATAGGCTGCCACCTCCTCCCACACACCAGCCCTGGCCTGTGGTGTGCCTGTGGCACCATTCATCAGGGGCTCTCTGTCCAGGTAGGCCTCAAACAGGGCATCAGTCTCAGCCTTTGTGAAGTTGGGCCTCCGCTTCCGTGCAGGCCCCCGCTCTTTGCCCTCCTCATGTGCCGACATTTTGCTGCCTGTGGACATGGATAGCACAGTGTGACAGTGGTAACATTTCCCTGGTCCATCCCTCCATGCAATGCTGTTAGTTCCCAGTGAGCTGAAGCGGCATGCACAACTTACCTATCAAGGTTGCAATACTGGTCCATGGCTTGTGCTGTTCCATGGCATTTATAAGGTGCAACACATGCAAATGAGGTTGGGCGCAACAGTAATGACATGCTAATGTGCCACACATTGGCTGATGAGTTCATTTGCATGTGGTGTCTTAATATCGTGATATTGCGCCATGCGCAATGGGATTGTGCTGAAGCGAGTCACAACAGCGCAATGTGCATGCATATGTGATGTGCAGGCCCACAGTGCACATGCATGTCATGACAGCATGGTGTCAATCATGCACCGTGCGCTGACAGTGTGATGCAGTGGCATTGCACATGGTGTGCATTTGCCAGCTACGTGCATGGCCGCGCATAGGGTGCCATGCCCTATCGTGCAAGTACACAATGTCGGGTGACCCCTGAACCCTGGGTCAGACCTCTGACCCTGTGTAGCCTTGCCCATTCCATGCATCTCCAGCACTGCATGATGGAGGGGCACTGCGCATGCTCCTGTGCATTGTGTGGTAGGTGCATGGTGTGGACACGTGTGCCTCCTGCTGCCATTTTCACCGCCAAATGCGTTACACTGACCACAGCACAGGCAAGATGCAGGAGCTCCCAGAACTGGTCACAGGTTGAGTTGGCCAACTTAGTGGCCTGCATGGAGTCACACACCCCCCAGCTCTTTTGGCAGGTGCCCCTGCAGCGGGTCAGGGGCACCATGTGGCAGAACATAGCCGACAGCCTGGAGCAGAGGATGGAGGTGCCCAGGACAGGCAAACAATGTCACCATCACTATGGGGACCTCATGCAGTGGGACCCAGAGCACCTGTGGAGACTACAGGCATGTGCCAGGAGAGGGGCTCTGCCACAGCCAGGTAAGTCATCCCATGTTGCATGTCTGCCCTGGTGCTGTACTGTGGTGTTGGCTTGGCTGCCTGGCATGCCCTGCAGAGGGGTACACTGTCATCATGCTCATTGAAAGTGGCATTTCCAGCTTCCACTTGCATTGTGATGCAGCCAGGCAGCTGTGCGGGATTTGTCAGATAGAGCACGCCCTGTGCACAGGGGTGGGGGTGGTGGGCAGCTGCTGTGGTTAGTTCCTGATGTGCACCTGTCTTCTTTCCATTCCCAGGACCTGATGACCATCGGAGGGCCTAGGCTGCAGAAGTGCAGCAGGCTGCAGCAGGCCATGGTGGAGCAGGACTGGCACCAGCAGGGCCCCAGATCACAGGTAGGCACTGTCATGGTCCTTGGCACTGTACATGGGGATGGCGGGAGAGTGGGTGTTGCAGTGGCCACCTGTGCCATGTGTCATGGCAGTTGTGTGTGTCACACTGTGCATGGTACATGCCACTGTGGAGCATCCATTGGACATGTGTGCCAGCTGTTGGGGTGGGCATGCACCCATCTGCCACTGTTGTTGCTGTGGTACTGCTGGTGCACTGTGCCATGTGACTGTCATTGTGCAGTTGGGTGGCCATTGTGCAGTGGGGACCACCTCTGTGCAATGTTGTGGTGCACCCGAGTTGCTGGCTGGCATTGGCCCCCCCTCACGGGTGGCTATTAGGGGCCCTCCAGGGGTGTGTGTGTTCCCACTGCTCATTTGGCACTGTTGGTGGGAATAGTTCCTTGGGACATTGCACTGATCACCTGTCCTTTCCCTTGTTATTGGTGTCTGGTGGCGAAGACGTCCACAGACTATGTTAAATCACCTGCTGCACCAGACTCTGCTTGTGGCATCGCTTACCATGGAGGCAGTGATGCAGATTTGCAGGATGCTGCTAGCCAAAATGAGGGTGCATTGGCTCGCCAGGCTAGCTGGACAAGGCCGCCGTTAGTCTTGACCTTGTTTTCCCATGTTTCCCCTGCTGTACCTCCCCCTACAGTCCCCCCTCCCATTGTACAGTCCCTGTTCCCTGTCCCCTTCCCTCTCTATCCCTACCCTTTCCCAGCCCCTGGTTCTCAAAAACAGTTTGTAACAATATATATTTTTCTGCCTTACCTGCTTGTGTCTGTGCCTGCTTTGCAGGTGGCATGAGGAGCCATGCTGCAGTGGTTCAGTGTCTGTCTGTGTGGTGTCCATGTGATGGGTGCGTGTTGTGCTTCTGTAGTTCACTGCTGTTCACTGTGGTGTGTCCCACTGTGGTGGTGTCCATCCCCTGGGTCAGTGGCTGTGCCTTGGGGGGCCCATGGGCCAGCTGTCAGTGCTGTGTGGTGGTGGCACACAGCCATGGTCATTTGTCAGGTACTGTCCACACGCTGTGTTGGGCCCCTGCTTGGCATTGGGTGACCTGTCCCATGTGGTCTGCCATGCTACCTGCCACGTGGCATGTTCAGTGCCTATTGTGTGGGCTTCCTGTGCGCCTGTGTAGTGTGTGTGTGCATGGCTGCATGGTCCTGGGTGTGGCCTGCTATGGTCTGGGAGGGGGAGCTTTTCCAGCAGTCTGCAGGGGGTAGGAGGGCTCCCTTGGTGGCCCTCTGTTGGCCATTGGTACCCCCTGTTGCCTGCTATGCCACTGTTGTGTTCTGGGATCACGTGTCTGGGTGCCTGTGTCTGCCCTGCTGTGCCCTGCTGGTGGAGGCCCCCTGTGGCCTGTCACTGGGCTTCCATGGCTCTGTCCCTCTGTCTGTTCTCTATGCCATGCCACCCTCTGTTGCTCTGCTGCTCTGCTGCTCTGCTCTCACAGTTGTGCTGGAGCATCTCTTGTTGCAACATGGTGCAACTCTGTGCCATGGCGCAACTCTGTTTGCACCATGGTGCAACTCTGCCACATTCAGCCAGGTTGTGATGGTGCAGTCTGGCCTGCGCAACCTCTGAATATGGCTCCTGTTGTGCCATGGTGCATCAGATTTGCACTGCACTGGACTTGCGCTAGGCTTTGGCACATTTCTGAATATCTGGGCCTGGGTTTATTTATCTGCAGGGGAATGAAAAGCTTGTCAGAACTGCAACAATTAGAGGGCATTATAATAAAGCCCTCTGATAAAGGAGGGAACATGGTGGTCCTAGACAAAGAATACCATGTCAGGGTGGCATTGAGACAATTGAATGATGGGCACATATATAGTAAATTACCTTATAGCCCAGTTATTTTTCAAATCAGAGTTAGAGTCCTTCCTGTCAGATTCCTTAGAGGATGGTTGGATTAATGAAATGGAGTTTGATTTTTTGAACACCGAATACCCAGATGTGCCTGTTTTTTATCATTTACATCAGGTACATAAAAATTTATGTTTTCCACCAGGATACCTGATTATTTTGGGCTGTGACTCATTAATGGGGTCACTATCTGTATTTTTAGATGGCATGTTAGAGCATGAGGTAGTAAGACTACAATCATATTTAAAAGACACCACTTCTGTACTACAGGAATTTGAGGCAGTGACATGAAAGGATTCTTATTGGTGGGTAGCAATTGATGTTTCCTCTTTGTATACTAGCATCGATCACACATTAGGGATAAACACAATACGAGAAATGCTCCAAAATTCCACCTTTCAATACCAAGTTGACTTCATTACTCAAGCATTAAAATTAATTTTAACATCTAATTTCTTTGTACTTAATAGGGACTATTATAAGCAGAATATCGATATGATGATCGGATCCTCAGTCGTGCCCTCCTATGCCAACCTATTTATGGGTTGGTGGGAGGGTGGTGTGATCCTGGATCTCTTTGCAAACCCCTTCTTTGGTAGTATCATGAATTCTTAATGTTACATTGATGATTTAATAATTATTTGGAATGGAACAGCTCAGGAAATTTTAGAACTCTTGAAGTATATAAATAACAACAATCTAGGTCTTGAATTTACAGCTGTTCACAGCCAGAGTGAGATTGATTATTAGGATCTGACCCTGATTGGAACTGAGGGCCAGAAAGTGAAAACTACAGTATATCCTTTAGAAAAGAAACGGATGGAAATAGTGTCCTCCAAGCATGTAGCACCCACTTAAGACATACTACTGAAAATCTCTTATATGGAAAACTGGTTTGTCTTAGAGGCAACTGCTCTAAAGAAAAAGATTTTTTGAAGGCTAAGGATAATTTGTTTGTTTGGCAGGTTGCATCTAAGAGGCTACCAAGAGAAAATTCTGCAGGATGCCCTTATAAAACTAAATTCACTGGAAAGGTGTGAACTGTTGCGATACAGAACATGGCAGAGGATGCAGGATTGGGTTAATTTTATAACTACATATGGTCGGTACTGATGGATTTGTGATCAGTAATTAAAAAGCACTGGCCCAGTTTGGGATTGGACAAGGATTTTAAAAAATGGTCTGGGACTGAACCATTAGTTACTTTTAGGAGGGAAAAAGACTTAGGGATCTTCTAACATCAAGTGAGTTCAAGGGGGATGTAAAAATACATGGTTGGGGCAGAAATACCTTTGTTTTAACCCCTGCAAGAGATGCAAAACTTGTAAGAATGCATTGGCAGGGAAGGAGCTTATAAATCCAAGTAATTTGGGGATTAGAAGTGCAACTATTAGACACTTTGTGACATGCAGTACAAAATCCATGGTGTACACCCTGTGGTGCTCCTGTAGTAAAACTTACATTGGACAAACCACTTGTAAACTTAAGGAAATACTTCAGGAGCACCACAGGGCCATAAGTCACTTGGATCTTTTACATCCCATTAGTAAACATATAAGTGAGGTTGCAGACAAGGGGGAACTTCTAATTAGATATTTGGGGTTCGATCACCTTCCTACTGCAGGAGGGGGAGCAGAAATTTATTATTAAATCAAAAGGAATCAATATGGATATTCAGACTTAGAAACCCTCAAACCTAATGGGTTTAATAATTTCATGGACTGAACCTCCCTCATACATTAATTAATGAAGGCTGCCTGTAACTATGATATTATGTGGATGTACTTGGAAACTGAAATGTATGTGCATTAAATCTGCAGATGGAATACATAGAAAAGAACATATAGCAACATTATTCCTCTTTACTATAGCATTATAGTAACTCTGTGAAAACATGCATGTGTGTGTTTTTAATATAGATTGTAGTGAATGCACATTTATTTTGTCTTTTTCATTTTGGTCTAGTGGGGCAGCCTTCCAGGTCAGCAGTGGTTTGGGGTATGGGACAGTATTTTCCCTTGATTGGAGTTTTATTGAACTCTGCCGTTAACCATTCCACTAAAGAGAGCTGATCTAGATGGCTTACCGATAAGGACATACATGAAATCACTTTACTATTATAATTTAATGGGATTTCAATTATGTTTAATTCAAAGTTATGTGATGCACCTGAGTTGAAACACATTTAAACACTGGCATGTTGTGGGTTTCTCATGCCTCCTAAGGATGGGGTCCTTACCCTCGAAGCGCAGCGGCTGAGAGTGTGTGGGAGCTTTAATTGTTACACTGTATTTGCTGTTTTGATCACTGTGTGTATATCAATATGAAATTATTTTTTTAAATTGAAATTGATTCATTTCTTATCAAGTAAAAAACCTCTCTCACTGAATTTAAAAGGTTTGGAGTGCTGGTTCTTTACTGAAATTATTGCTTTTTACTTTTTCCAGCACCCACTCTTAATGTGAGCTGCGTTTTCTGCAGTGGTAATTCATTTCTGGATTTTACCAGAATTCTACTGTCATTCTTTTAGAATGTGTATAAACAATCAGAATAAAAGAAGCTTTCATATACGGAACATTAAATTAGTAAACAACACACAAGGGAATTGAAAATAATATATGAAGCAATTATAAGAAAAATACAAGTTCTGTAGCTCTACTAATCTAGTACAAAATGCCAAATTCCATGAAATTCGTTTGTTTTTACTAGTTTACAAGCAGTCCAGATTCCCAAAAGTTAACAGGTTTTCTGGTAAAAACAGAAAACCAGTGCCCTTGCCAATTTTACCTTGGTGGCAAAGGGAGCCTCTAGGTAGCCAAAGAGATTTATGGGAAGCTTTCTCAATGAGATGCCACCATGGAGGAAGTGGAAGACAAGAGCTATTTATCTATAACATATTTTGCCAGGTAAGCAAACCAAGTCCATAGGGCTCATTTTTAGTTTTGGCCTGGGCAGGAAGGGCAGGAAAAAACAAGGAAATACAATACAAATAGTTCAGTAGTAATGATGTACAAAGTCAGCATATATACAACTTTCCCATTACAGAATGTATAAACAGGCCCCAGTGAGTCCAGAAAAACATCGTAAGTTACACCACAGAAATAGAGTTGAAATGCATTCAGATATCATGGATACAGGAAGACAACATAAAACCCTGACAGAATATAAAGGAAAATATTCATCACCAAATAGAATACCCATGAACAAGGCACAACTCAGACATGGTCATAGTAGGAGTAAAAACTAGGACCTGGCTCCAGTTAAGGAATTATGAGACACGTCTACCACAATTAAGAAAGGTAAAAGGGGCCTTGTAGTACTCCTTACGCATAGCCTTCAAAGACTGGAGACTGGTTATGGTAGTGAGAGAAGACAGAAGGCTATTTTCTATGTGAGGAAGTTTATACCTCATAGAGGCTTGTCCTGCAGTGAGTCTACACTAATGAATTTGCATCTTCTTCTATTCACTGACCTTAAGGAGAATGAAGAGTTTAAAGAGGGCATAAATATAGCACTGCCCAGCAAAGCAATATGGAGGGATTGCCTCATAGGGAGGGAGGCCCAATTTAGGACCTTGTGCACTGTGCAATGCTAGGTAAAGGGAGGGCAGGCCAAAATAAATGCACAAATGAGTTGAAAAGGACAGTGTACTTAGAGCAGAAGTGGAGGCTTCGGAGATAACTATGTTGCCATAATCAAGCAATGGGAAGATCAAGTGCTCAGCCACTGTTTTTCCTGTACTAAAAGAGAGACAATCTTTTGCCCTATAGAGAGCCCCAAGTTTGGTGGAACATTTTCCCCAGTATGTTGTTTATGTGAAGTAAGTAGTCTAGCTGTTGGCTTGGGATCACACCATGCTATTTCTAAGAGTTTATAGAGTCAACGGGGTCGTCAGATAAGGATCACAGCTTCAGAGTGGCGGGGGTTGGTTGCAACCAGTGGGTGGCGCCAAAAGAGCATAGTAACTGTTTTCTTATGATTCATGTAGTGCAGCTACTGTACACGAGCAGTGAGTGGGCAGACACAATACTGTAGACCGTTAGGCCTAATCTGCTGGCAACTATGTATGTACCATATGTAATGTATGTATGTATGTATCTACAGTATGTATGCATGTATGTATGTTTGTATGTATAACTAGCTGCTTTTCGAGGAACCATTTTTTGGACATTATCAAACTTGTACTGAAGTGATAGTTTTATGTTGGAGAAGGAGTGACTAAAGGATGCAATTATAGTGTCATCTGCATACATATGGGATTTACTGACTTTTAGGCAGTTGGGGAGATCACTAATGAATACTGAAAAAGAAGGGGTCCAAGGACTAAGGGACACCTAGGCTGAGAGCAAAGAGGAAATTGAAGAGCCTAATTTGACCGATTGGCTCCTATCAGAGAAGTAGGACTTGCAACAGTATAAGGGGGAGGCAGAGACACCAGAGGAAACTAGTTTGGCTAAGATAATCATATGATTAACAATATCAAAAGCCTTAGCCAAGTTCATGAAGATTGCACTGGTCCCCTGGCTAGCATCCATGTGTGAGTGGATGTTGTCATTAATTCTGAGCAAGGAAGTAGGGGTGGAATGGACAGGGTGGAAGCCTCAATTGAAAGGAGAGATGAAGCCTGATTTGTCAAAATAATTAGAAAGTTGTTTACTGACCAGTCTCTTGTGTAATTTTGAGAGTGAGGGGAGTAGTGATGTGGGATCGTAGTTTGTCAGGACATTGGTGGTGTCTCCTTTATAAAGTGGGGCAACTAAAGTATGCTTCCAACTTGAAGGGAGGATACCAGATGCCAAAGATTGATTGAAAATGTGGGTGATGGGGGAGTTCTGGTTGTGACGTCATTAGTAGCTTTTCACTGAAACAGACTTTTTTGACTGAAAAGTGAATCAGTGTTTTTAAAAATGGCTTGTAACTTTTAATGAAGTAACTCAGACATCTAATTTTTGGTACAAAGCTTATTGGGAATGTGCCGATTCTAATTATGCAATATAGCACTTTTGGCTGCACTCCTTCTTTAAATCCCAAAGCAACACCATTCATAACTTTGGATACAGAGCCCATAGCCAAAGATACTATCATCAAGGAGGAAGATGGAGATTCCCAGGAAATGGAGGACATCATGGAACCCATTTCAACTCAGGATATCTCTTTGCTGGTTGAAGAGATGGGAGATACAGACACAGATTCCAAAGAAGAAGTGAAGTGACCATTCCACTTTGTTGCTCTGAGAGAGCATCAAGCTCATGATCAAGTTAATTCATAACTCTCTAAATGCCTCCACCAACATGCCCATGCATGTAGTCCACAGAGGTATATAGTATCCTGTGACATAGGCCACCACGATTGGGTGCCTACAAAAATGGCGACTCAATCATGGCACCTGTCATCAGAGCAGCCCAGCAGGGATGGTGACCAGATGGGAGGGTTTGCGCATATAGTGACAGGATGTTGCTACATGCAGATACACATGTGGGAGGAGTGAGCATGCTCAGCTAGGGGGCGGGAGCGGAGGGAGGGATTGTGAGGGGTGATGCCATGGTGAGCTGCCAAGCTGCTCCCATGGCATGGTGGGTGAGTTCAGGGCTGGGCTGCACAGGGTGCTAGTTTCGGGTCCGGACGCAGGTACCTTTTGTTGAGCCTGGCCCGAAATGTTATGTTTTTTTGATTGTGCCCCTTGCACCCCCCGTGGAGTTGAGAATCCTTCAGTGGGGGGGTGCAAGGAGCACAGACCCCCTCATTAACAAGTAAATCCTAAGTCCCTGGCACCCTTTTGCTGTGCTCTGGGGAGTACATCGCCAAAATTTATTTTCGGCGATGTACATTTGCCCTAATAGTGATTGCTATTCTGCGACCGCTGTTATCACATAAATTTGCGGTATATCTGTCACCCCAAGGTCCTTGCTCCATATTGTGTTTTTGCTGTGCCCAATCCTCATATCCAAGGGCAGTAGATAATGTATGGAAGTTACCTGTCTCCTCAAAACTGTGAACTCCCAGCCAGATTGTTGCTAACCTTGTCTGCTCTCTCCAACTCACAAGGACATGTATCATTGCCAGGGGACTAGAGGAGAGTGGCTGGAAGAGGAGTGTTTATTTAGTGCTTTACTCCAGTATGTGAGAGCAACTTCCACCACAAACCAAAGGGTGACTGCCTGCCATAAATGTACGAGCAGCACCAGTGCTCACAATTGAATGGGGGCTCCCCCCAAAGTCCTAACCGTGCAGACTGCAAGCATGGTTGTGTACACAGGAAAGAGGCATTGAATAGTAATTTAAGAGCAGAAGCCCTGTTAAAATAAACATTTGGAGCCTGTGTCCTATGATAGACAAGGACACCACCATCTTGGTTCACCCTGACCTACTACCAAAATGACCAAGTGCTTCAGGGACAGAAGAGGACTGACAATTATCTATTGAGTGATGGTGTACCTCCAGTCTTACCCTAGATTGATTGAAATCTCAGTGGACCAATGGAGAGCTGTTATTCCTCAGTAAACAGCAGGGCTATTCCAGAACCTATTTAGCCTGCAAAAGGTCCTGAAGGCAGTGAGTTAGGTGTTTGCAGTGAGAAGCAGAGTAGTGGAGCTGCTGCAGACTTCATGTGTGTGAGAGACAGAGTGAACATGAGAAGCAGTACTTTTCCTACAGAAAAGAAGGTAACTGCATGCTAGCCATGCGTAAAAGTAAAGGCTGAAGGCTTCAGCTTGATATAGAGACATCTGCTATGCTGAAAACCTTCCAAAAACTGAACTTTGACTACATCTAGTCTGATGAAACTGTCCAGCCAGTGCCACTTCCAATTGCTTGCTGTTATATGGCAGGATAATGTGTGGTGGACAGTGAAATTGGGTTTCCAAATTCTGAGCTACCATGTCCATCAGACAATCATATGCTGAATGCTGAGGTTAAGTGAGGCCTGACATGAACAGTAGAAACAGCCAGGGTACCAACAAATGTGAAGCCCTTCATGGAAGGAGGAGAAAAAGAGAGAGAGAGAAAGAGAGAGAGACAGACAGACAGACAGAGACAGAGACAGAAAGAGAGAGAGAGAGAGAGACAGAGACAGAGAGAGAGGCTATCAAGGGACATGTTGCAAACTGCACCATTACCCCTGTGAATCAGAGGAGATCTCCAGGTCTGGAAGCCATGAGTAAACTCAGGGCTTCACCTACAAGTGTGTCTTCTTTTGTCAGAGTTGATCAAAGCAATCAATGGACAAGGTCATCTGTCAGGGATTTCTAATACGTGCATGTTAAAGAGCATTCTGGCTGGGGTCTTAGGTTGCAAAGCATTTTTTTATAATTATTTAAATGTACCACCCCCAGTCAGTCATGTGTGATGTCATTTGGCCTTCACCATTTCCATGCCTGCATACCCAGAGAAGCACAAGGAACTCCCTATTATATTAAACGGTTTAAACACTGGTACCAGTGGGGAAAGGGGAGTGTAGCACCCTCCAGTATCATTAAGCAGCAACTAACAATGCTGTGAATGAGTGGTTTGGGAGTGGGTTGTCTTATTTTGGGCATAGCCTGGGAGGCCACTTAAATAACAGTCCAGATGATAACCATATTTGGCTGCACTGTAAGTGCTTAATTATTTGCCATAGTGCATCTCTTTTTAGAGGAATTTATGCTGGGCCTAGAAGGGCAGCAAAGAACCATCCGGGACTGCATACTGTATTTCATCTCATTTTCTTACTACAATATTTTATTTTAAGGTGTTGCAGTCCCTAAATAATGCTCATAGGATCACAGAATCATAGGAGACCATAGATCTCTATGTCATAGGCCAACATGACTCGTCTAATAGTTATATCAAATATTCTAATTTTCAAGCACCCAAGAACGTATCCAGTGCAGTTTTAAACACAAGTAAGGCATTACTGTAAACAATCTCCTTGGGTAGTCTGTTGCAAGCAGATACTACCCTCTGATTGAACCATGCTCCCCTTTTTGATGATCTGAAAAATTCCCCTTTTAGTTGAAGCCCATGGAACCTACTCCCCCTATTGAGTTCCCTGGTCTCCAGACCAGGCATTCCCATGAATCACGATTTTGGAAGGCCTATTAGACTAAATAAAGATCCCTTCTTGTTCTCCTGTATAAAAGGGAATATAGGCTCAGATCCTGCAGCCTGTCACCATCTGAACTATTTGAGACATTTCCTATCTTCTTGGTGACTGTCCTCTGCATCATTTCTATCAGTTTTGCATTTTGTTTAGTGTCAGGTGCCCACAGATGTGCACAATATTCCAAATGGGGACAGGCCAATGCCTTATATAATGGCATTAGAATCTCTCTCTTCCTACTTTTGATATTCCTTAAAAAACATCCCAAGATGCTGTTGCACTTATTCCCTACATTGCTCATCAAAAGTCAGATTATTTGTGATAATGATGGCCAGATCTTTGTGTTTGTCTGTTGTTGATAGGTTTTTGCCATTTAAATGGTATGATGCCATTATATTTCTACTGCCAATGTACATCACTTTATGTTTGTCTAAACTGAAAGTTAGTATATGATTGCTTGCCCATATTCCCAAGTTTTCTATATCTTGTCGAAACTGCAGTAGATTAATCATTGTCAACAATTGCTCTGATCTTGGCTCCGTCAGCAAATTTTGTGATCCAGGTCTTGTCTGACACTATCATTGATGAGATGTAAATATTAACAAGCATTTGTCAATGCTGAATGTTGATGCACTGGCATTGGCATTGGCAGTGGCAGAGCTAGAGATGCATAATAGGAATGGCAGTGAAGTATTGAATTGACGCCAACCCCACCCCCACACTGTAGAGAGTGACTGGCATTGGGGTGTGCCTTTGGGTCATCAGTTATAATGCTCATGCCATTGTACCTCACCCTACCCTGTAGACACTGGCAAGTGTCATGGTGTGCTGTGGGGTCTTTGGGCATTATACTTACCCCATTCCATAAGGAAATACACTGACGTGGGTGCAGTATAGGAGTGTGGGGTGAAGTTTATGGCTGAACAGTGCAAGACACACCACAATGCCTGTCAGTGGCTGCAGGGTGGGCATGGGAGGTGGAATGTCATGAGCATTACATCTAATGATCCCAAATCACAGCCCTGACACCTGTCAGTCCATACCGGGTGGGGTGCTACAGTTGGAAACCCTAACACCGTAGTCGTGTAGCGGTAGTTTCACTCTACGTTTTCAACATGGGCTGCTTGTCAGGCCACGTCATGAAAAGCAGCACAATCACTTTGTTAGCTGAAAGGTGGTTTTGCACAGTGGCTGTGACATTTGGTGACAGAGGGATGAAAACACAGTTTTGGGCAGGATGTGGAGAATGACAACTGTATTGTTCATGAGGAGCCTTCAAAAATGGCAACATTGAAAATCTGGAGTGGCAATATGAAATATTGGTGAATCAATGAACGTGCATACAAACTGCACAGCAGACGTCTGCAACCCAATTATTTGTGGGGGTTTTTTAGGCACAGTTTCAACGTAGGTATTTTGGGACCTCCCCTCATGAACAGTGGCGCTGTGATTTTGTTAATGTGTCCCAAAAGGTGATTTCCCACAGCGAGCACGCCATTGTGCGCCACAGCTGTGGGAATGCATTTTGGGCAGGCTGTGAAAAATGGCAGCTGTACTGTTGATAAGGAGATGTGCACCAATGCCAGTGGTGAAAATCTGGTATGAAAATATTGCAAATGTATGAAGTTACAAGGCTGTGTGGAAACTGCTCAACGCATGCTTGCAGCACAGTCATTTTATGAACTTTCAGCACCAAATTTTCAACATAGGCATTTTAGGACCTCTGCTCATAAACAGTGCCATCGTCATTTCCTTAAACTGCCCTGAAAACTGATTTCGCACAGCGACTGTGCAATTCTGCACTGGAAGTGCGAAAACATGTTTCAGCCAGGATATGTAAAATGACAGCTGTACTGTTCATAAGGAAGTGTGGGAAAATGCTAATTTTGAACATGTGGTGTGAAAATATTACAAATGCACAAAGTCACGAGCGTGCATGCAAACTGCGCAACACACGCTCGTAAAACACTAATTTTATGGACTTTCAAACCCAAATTTTCAACATAGGCATTTTAGGACCTCTGCTAATAAACAGTGTCACTGTCATTTTCATAATTTGTCTCAAACACAGACTTTCCACAGCAACCGCGTTATTCTGCACCAGAACTGCGAAAACATATTTTGGTCAGGATGTGAAAAATGACAGCTGTACTGTTCATAAGGAGGTGTAGAACAATGGCAATGTTAAAAATCTGTAGTGAAAATATTATAAATTCACAAACTTACGAGCGTGCGTGCAAACTGTGCAACGCACACTCGTAACACAGTCATGTTAGGGAGTATCGTCACCAAATTTTCAGCATAGGCATTTTAGGACCTCTGCTCATGAACAGTGCAACTGTCATTTTCAGAATTTGTCCCAAACACTGATTTCCCACATCAACCGTGCTATTCTGCGCCGGGAGTGCGAAATCACATTTCGGGTAGGATGTGAAAAATGACAGCTGTACAGTTCACAAGAAGGTGTGGAAAACTGCCAATGCTGAACATGTGGCATGAAAATATTGCAAATTCGCTAAGTTATGAGTGCGCGTAGTAACTGCGCAATGCACACTCATAAAACTGTCATTTTTTTGGATTTTTCCCACCAAATTTGCAACATAGGCTTTTTGAGAGCCCCCCTCATGAACACTGGCACTGTCATTTTGTTCCTCACTCCCGAAGGGTAATTCCGCTCAGTGACTGCAAAATCACCTTTTGGGACTGAATAACTCAACGACAGTGCAAGAATTCATGAAGAGGGGTCCAAAAAACTTCATGTTGAAAATGTGGTGTCAAAATTCCAAAAAATGCCTGAGATATGCATCAAAGTTGAAAAAAAAAACTATTTATTCCATGTACAGCTTACCGGCATTTCCTCAGTTTGTGGTCGGCTTTGAAGAGTGCAGACATTTTCCCGGTCCACTGAAGATCATCGCGCTGGACTCTGAAGGTAAGTATGGATCGAGGGGGGGGGTGTGGGGAGGCAGGGTGCACAGTGGGTGGGTGCAGGTGGTGGGTAGAGAGACTATGAGGGACCGTTTTTGTGTTACATGGTGGAAAAAACACACATCGCGGGACAGTTTTTCCTCAGGGGACTTGGCAAGCTGGAGTGGGCTCCCAGTTTGCCACCTAACTGTTTGGGGGGTTGCTTCAGCCAAAGGGGGATTGGGCACCCTTGTCAGCACACAACAAAAGGGGGGGTTAATTTATGCTGATGGGGATTGGGCACCCCTGTCGGCACACAAGGAAAGCGGGGAGGAAGAGCTGAGGGGGATTGGGCACCCCCCTCGGCATATAACAAATGGAGGGAGTGCTTTATGCTGATGGGGAGTGGGCTCCCCTGTCAGCACATACATTGGGGCCACAGCAAGCTGGCAGGGGGATTGGGCACCCCTGAAGTCGGCATTTGGGTGGCCGCCTGCCATGTATACAATGTGCCCTCAGTTTCCACACAGCCTTGAGCACGTCAGGAGGTCCGCTGCATCTGATGAGCTTTGCTTGGATTGCAGCGGACCTTTCCTTAGATGTGCTTGCCACACTAGTATGCATGGTGTGGTGCTGGCATGCAGGCTGATTGGGGAATGAGGGATGCACCTACTGATGCATGTCCTGCATTCGGCCAACAGCGACCATGCCTCCAAATCTCCACTGCCACAAGATGTTGGCTGCGCAAGCACGCCAACATAAAAAGGGTTAGCCCCAGCACCAATCACTGTGATACACCACTTGTCACATTAGTCCAGTCAAACAAGTGACCTGCTATATAGACCCTTTGTCTCTTGGCATCCATCCAAGATTCAATCCAGATAACTATGTTTGTATCCAGCTTTATATCATACCGTTTTCTAATTGTGGGGAGTGGAGATACCGTATCGAATGCTTTAGAGAAATCTAGCTGTACGACATCATCAAGTAATCCTAGATCTAGAGCCTAACTGATTGGTTCAAAAAAATGCAGCATATTTTTTAAACATGACCTGCCAGATCTAAAACCATGGGTTCCATGTGATAACAGTGACTGCTTAATAGTGATCTCCATTTGGGTGAGTCTACATTGCTGAAAATGAATTTTGGTGATGTAGACTCACGGCGAACAGCAAGATGGCAATGGAGACTTACGTTTTATTTTTTTATGCAGGAGGCTGTGCCCCTCACACCCTTGGGGGGCTTCACCCACTGCATCCCCCCACTAAAGGATTCTCAACTCCAGGGGGGTGCATGCCAGGGGGTGCAAAACTACAAAGGAAAAGAAAACCCAGCCGAAAAAACAAGCATGCCCAAAACCAAACCCGGCATCCTCCCAACCCCAGCTTGCCACCAACCCACCATGCCACACAGCCAGTTCAGCAGCCCACCACCGCACTATGCCCCACAAACTCTCCCTCCCCATCTGCCCGTTGCATAGTGTGGTCCATCCTCACCCCCCCGGGTGCATGTATACGTAGTGACATCCTGCCCCTATAGTCGCCGAACCCCCTATCCAGTTGCCCTCCCTGCCTGGTAGCCCTGTGTAAAAGCTTAATCACGGTTGCCTAATACATGTGATACCAAAACAATGTTGAGTGGTGTCAACTAGGCCCTTGCATACAACATGATCATAAAGTATATTCTTAACAATCTCCTTCAACATTTTCCCCACAATGGAGGTTAGTCTGATGGGTCTGTAGTTATGACTGTCAAGTCTAAGTCTTTTTTTTGTAGATTGAGATTATATTAGCATCCCTCCACGCATGTATAAATCTTCCCTCTGTCAATGAACTGGAGAAAATGTCCACTAATGGTCCTGACATTTCATTGGCCATTTCTTTCAAAAATGTCAGATGGAGTTCAACTGGACCCGCAGATTTGTTTGGATATAATTTCAGTAGCCTATTCTTAACTAGGGATGCAGTGAAATTTAATTTTGCTGGTGAAATTCCAGTGAAATTGGGAATTTCGCCCCAAAAAGTATTTTGTGAAATTCATGCATTTCACCAGGTCGAAATACGGAATTTGGACAGAGTACACAGCCAAAAATAAAAAATAAAAAGTGTTTTCCCCCTCCCATCCAAGCCAACATTAAAATCTTTGTCCCCATCCCCACTGTCATCCCATGAAGATTAATGACCCCCCATCCGAGATTCACACCCATCACCCCCCGTTGTCAATAAATGCCTCTGCCAAGCCCAACACCGGGACCAACATCAGTCATCTCATCTTATTCTTCATCATGTAATAATAAACAAAAAACTTTCCCTGGTGTCTAGTGGACCCCCTACTTATTCATTGAAAGGGCTCAGTTGGGCTCATTTGTAAAAGAGCTCAATTGGGTTGCTGGCCGTGGAGGTGAGTGGAGGACTGTGCTGGTGGTCTGCTAGGGTCCTAGATGGGGAGGTGCTGGGTGAGGTTACTACCAGACAGGGTGGGGAGGTCCATTAGACACCAGAGAACTTTTTTTTTATTATTAAATGATGGATATTTGAAGAATAAGATGAGATGACTGATGTTGGCTCTGGTGTTGGGCTTGGCAGTGGCACTTACTGACAAAAGGGAGGAGTGAATCTCAGGGAGGGTCATGAATCTTCATTTGGCCAGTGATCGGCTAGGGGGGTGGGACCACTAGACACCAGGGAAATTTATTTTTATTTGAAATTCTGGATGGGGGATGGGTCTGACTCTCGTGGGGGGATTCTTCATATTGGGCCAGCAATCTGCCAAAGGAGTGGGACCACTAAACACTAGGGATGATACTGGGAAGGGGATAATGATTTTAACATTGGCTTGGATGGGAGGGGGGAAAACACTTTTTTTTAAAACTATTATCATCCCCCTGGCTTTCAGATGCTGAATTTCACCCATGGGTGCTGAAATTCTGCATTTTGCCAGTGAAATTAACATTTTGCAGGTGATATGTCACATTTTGCCCAGGGGATTTTGCATTTTGCACCCATTGAATATTTTGCAAAATGTGAGGATTATGTGATATAGTTCACTGGGTCAAATTTTCCAATTTCGCACTTCACTATTCTTGACCTTATCAGGGGAGATTATAAATTTATTATTCAAGTTAGGCATGGAGCTTCCACCACTTGTGTCTTTTGGCTGATAGATACTACAGAAATGCTTGTCAAAAAACATCTTCCAATGAGTACCCATCATCAAGTATTCTGTTGTAGATAAGTGGATCAATTCTTGGCTGCCTGTTATGACTACCATTAACATAGTTAAATATAACCTTTTTATTATCTTTGGCTTTAGCTGCCAGTCTCTGCTTATGTTTCAGCTTAGATTGTTTAATGACTATTTTACATCTTTTTACTGTGTCCTTATAAGCCATCATAAAGCAGTGCATGGGTTTCTTTTACATGATGCGCAGGCTTTCTTCCTACTCCTGGTCATGGATCTTATATTACGAACATACGAACATAGGAAATTTGCCAGCAGATAAAGGCCTAGAGGTCTATCAAGTCTGCTCGAATGTGCAGCTAGTACCCCTTATTCTGCAGCTGCCCCTCCCTTCCACCCTTCCCCTTTATTAACCCTCCCCCTTGTGCTGTCCCATCCTCATTTGAAGCAGTCCACTGTTCTACTGCATACCACTTCAGCAGGTAATGCATTCCACCCAGCCACCACCTTCTCTGTAAAAAAGTGTCTCCTCATCTCCCTCCTGAACCTTCCTCGCTCCAGTCTCATATCATGGCCCCTGGTGTCCCTCCCCTCCCTTACTTTGAACAGCCCCTCTGTACCTGTCTTGTTTATTCCTTTCATGTATTTAAAGGTTTCAATCATGTCACCCCTGTCTCTCCTCTCCTCCAGTGAATACATGTTCAACTCCTTCAACCACCTCTCGTATGATAAGTCCCCCAGCCCCTTGATCATCTTTATCACTCTGCGCAGCACCCCCTCCAGTAACTTAATGTCCCTCTTCAGATATGGATGCCAGTACTGCACGCAGTATTCCAGGTGTGGTCTAACTAATGACCTATACAGTGGCAGAATCACCTCCTCCCTCCTTGAGGATATACCCCTTGCAATACAAACCAGCATTTTGTTGGCCATTGCAGCTGCCTTCCTACATTGTGCCGAGTTGTTCATTGACCCTGTAATGAGCACACCCAGATCCTTCTTCTCCTCTGTCTGGGCTAGCTGCACTCCCCCTAACTGGTAACTCCTCCTTGGGTTCTTCATCCCAAAGTGCAGCACCTTGCACTTTTTGGCATTAAAGCCCAGTTGCCAGGTGTCTGACCAGATTTCAAGCTTTGCCAGATCATCCTGCAACCCCTGCCATCCCCTTAGGTCATCCACCACCACACCTTAAATTCTTATTTAAGCATGTAGGGATTCTTCCCTTGTTGTTGTATTTGTCTACCTCAGGTACATACTGTAGGTTCTCATACAGTGTTGGAGCTTAGCACATAATAAGTCCCAGGACAATGTTCCTTGTTTTTCTCTTTTTTTGGTTTCAAAGTCTTGTCTGAGCATTTACTGTTTTAGAGAACATATGCTGTATGCTCATTGCTGTAACTGTTATTGCACTGCATTGATTCATGGGTGAATTGATCTTATGGGGAAGTGGGGAGGAACTGAATCCCAGTGGGTTGTAATGTACCCTCCTTACATCAGGTCAACTTACTGTTAACCTTTTCTGTGGGTAGAGACACTATACAGTTAACTAAAACATTTAATACAAACCCCTCAATCAAAGTTTAATGTCCCAGGCCCCTCAACCTTGGTGGAGCCCACAAGGAAGGGGTAGTAACTGCATCATTCACAGTGACCTGGCTGCATCTATGTTACACATTTTAAAGTTAACAGTTTAAATGCTATGTCACGCTTTATGATCTACCCACAGCTCAGAACATGAATAAAATCCTCGGCTGTACTGTATTTTAGTGGCGGAGCTGCAGTATATCCTAAGATGTAGAATGCTGCATCCCTCCAGCATTCTCAGTTCTGACAGACATTTTCCCAGCTCTATAATTGTTGAATCAAATCTTCCACTGCTCTGACTACTTATTCTATTAAAGTTGGTTTGTATTCCACAGAGAAGCTGTCCTGTTCTGCTGGCCCCCTTTCCCCATTACCAGAACATATATCTGAGTGAAAGGTCACTCTCTGTTTCAACGGAGAATTCTGCAGAACCTGGCTGTATACCCAGAGTTTTTACCACAGTAATATGCTATGTTGTTTATTTCTACCCAGATCAGTTTCCCTTGTGGTCTGGAGTACAATGCAACATGCTATTTTCTAATTAGATTTCATTTGTTTCTGCTGCTTGTCCTGCTTTGAAGTCATGACACTCTGCTTGGGATATATACGAACCATGCACTTGGCAATAATTTGTGATACCATATACAAAGGAGAATAGAAATATATGAAGTCTAAATAATAATAATAATAAGTTTATTTATATAGCGTCTTTCAGCATACCAAGGCGCTGAACATATTAAACCACAACATCAAACACAAACCAAAAACACATATAAATAAACTCATATCATATTAACAAACATTATTAAAATCAATTAATAAATACGAATACAAATTCAACGGAATAAAATTACTTAAAGCATCCAAAACGGTCAAGTATCCAAAAATGCCATTTGCCACAAATAAGTTTTCAAATTTTTCTTGAATTCCTCCACGGAGGTGCACTCCCATAACCGATGTGGTAGAGAATTCCAGAGAGTGGGAGCAGCATATGAAAATCTCTACTGCCAGAAAATTTTAAACTCACTCTCGGAACCTCTAGCAACCCCTCGACGGCTGAGCGGAGCGATCGGCCAGGGTAGTAAGGCACCAGAAGTTCTTTCAAATAGGCCGGACCTATTTTAGTTTTTATTAAAACAATTTCAGTAATAAGGAATGAGGGAGCTAGAAATTCCACTGTTGGAGAAGTTGTGCAACTAAGTTCTGCTGATGAAAAAAGGGAATTCAATCAATCAATCAAAATCTTTATTTAACCAGGTGAACATCATTGAGCAAGTTCATTTTTGAGATGGACCTGGAAAGGAGAGGTTAACAATACATACAAAGGAATATTCACTTACATCATAATTGGGTAAACAATATATACAAAATGAATTCACACTTACATAGTATTTACATAGAGCAGCGATTATACACAAAAGGTTTATAATACACACAAAACAGAGCATTAAAAGAGCCATTAAGCTAAGACCATGGAGAGTAAGCAGCTAAAAAGTATAGCAACTGTAGTACAGTATATACAGGTTAAACCTATGCAACTATAATTACAGCATGCATTTAAAGCATCCTTGAACACAATTACTGATTGAAGGAGCTTGGTGGGGCATGGGAGGGGCAGGGAGGGGGACACAAGAGGATGAGTAAGGAGAGGTATATGGAGTGCCCACAAAGGCATGTAGTGATTGCAGGGGGAGGGTGGAAACAGTTAGGGAGTGGAAAGCAAAACACCATGATGGTGTCAAGGGACATAAGCAAGGAGTGTAGGTGGGAGCCAGGGGGACATAGAAAAGGAACTAACGATAAGGAAAAAACACAGGGTCATGATAGGAGCAGTCAGATAAGTTCTTATAGACTCTAACATTGCCCAAGAGGGGTGGGAAAGAAGTACCAAAAAGGGATGCATGGAGCAGATGGAGCTGAGGCTAGGGTAAGGTTACATCAGGGGAAGTAATTACAGAATTCCATGACAGTGAGATTAAAGTGCTTTGAAGGCTGATAGTTTGATTGGTTAGGCCAACTTCAGAGTTTTGCAAGTTGTTCCAGAGACAGGGTAAAGCATGAATTATTCCAGACCTGCCAAAGCACGACTTGAACTTTGGTACTGCAAAGGAGATAACGGAAGAACTCCTTAAGGCATATTTACCTATCACACCTAGAGGAAGACAATCCAAGATGTACTGAGGCAACATCTTCGTGGTGGCCCTAAATGTCCAGAGAGCTGCATTCATCTGTCTTCTGTAGTTAAGGGGTGATCAACCTACTGCGGCGTAAAGGGAGCAGCAATGTGTGGAGTATGGGAGACCAGTTATGAACTTCAAGGCCCAATGGTAGAGTGTGTCTAATTTTGCCAGGGCAGACATGGGGCCTTGGCTGTAAAGGAAATCTGCGTAGTCCAATAAGGTAAGGAATGTGGTTTGGACCAGTCTCTTCCTGGCATCCAGTGTTAGAAAAGTTTTGATCCTATAGAAGAGGTCAAGCCTCTGCCTAAGCCTCTTTAAGAGATCCTCAATGTGACCACAAAAGGAAAGCTTTTAGTCTATTCACACCCCCAGGTATTTGAATTTAGTAACATATTCCAGTGATTTGCCAAGATGTGTATGGATCTGGGGAAAATTACCTTGAGTTGTGGGGTTATTAACGTATGAAAAGGGAGAAAAAAGCATCACCTTTGTTTTTTTGGTGTTCAGGAGCAGTTTCTGGTGCAGTAGTTATCTGGTATAATAAAATTATTTCCTTACAGAATTGATGCAGGTGATAGATTATCACATGCCAATGAAAATAAGGAAGATAAAACAATTTTCTGCTCCATGGTAATCAGCTGCTTTGAGAAAGTTGAAGAGACAAAAAGGGCAGGCCTGGGCGAGGGCACAAAATTCAAATTCACAAAGGGATTGGGAACATTATAGAGGCCTTAGAAATTCCTATGTAGCCACCATTAGAGAAAGTAAAAGAACATATTATAACACTAAGTTAGTGGGCTCTGTAGGGAATATTAAATCTTTCTGGGATATAATTAAATAGATAAATGGTTATCATAAACAGGGTGACACGAATAAAATTAATATGTCAGGATTTGGGAGGAAGGAGTCTCTGGCAGATGGGTTTAATCATTACTTTGTGAATTCAGGGAACTTTTTTGGTGACCCTGATTACTGAGTATCCTTTGCCCCTCACAGATTTACCTCATTTGTTTTCATTTAAAAAGTTGGTGGAATACAAACTTGTTGAGGCTTTGTTGGATTTAAAGACAGCTAAAAGTGGTGGCCCTGATGGTTTAACTCCCTATTTGTTAAAACTGTAAGCTTTACAGATTGCTGCTCTTCTTACCTATTTGTATAACTGGTCTATTTCTGAGGGAGTAATACCATCGGATTGGAAAATGGCAAGGGTTGTCCCCATCTTTAAAGGGGGGAGCCGGGACCAGTCCCAATTATTGACCTATTTCAGTTTTGTCACAGGTTTCAAAGCTTTTGGAAAGATTTGTAGTAAAACAGCTGACTGATTTTTTGAACCATGATGAGCTGTATGATAAATACCACCCAGGTTTTTGCAAATCACATGACACAATATCTGCTGTGTCGAGGGTCTTGGATGATGTCAACAAAGCTTTGGACAAGGGATACTTGACTGGTGCCATCTTTGTTGACCTCTCCAAGGCCTTCGACATGGAGGATCATCAAAGTCTTCTCTCAAGTTTGAGGGCTATCAGGTGGTGCTTTAAGATGGTTTACCTCTTATTTAGAGGGAAGTTCACAGTCTGCTGTCATTAATAAGGTTGTTTACAGGCCTTTGCCAGTAGTCCAAGGGGTCCCCCAGGGCTCGGTACTTGGTCCTTTACTTTTTTTGATTTATTTGAGGGAACTTGGATGTCATGTGAACAATGTAGCTTACCAACTGTATGCGGATGATACAATAATATATACCTCTTCTCCATCTTTGGATGAGATTCAAGTAAAATTACAGATAGGTTTTGATAGGCTATATGAATATCTGACAATGTTGAAACTTAAAATGAATATAAGTAAGACAAACTGTATGATATTTGGTACCAATATGAAACTTAAAGTTAGTCCTAAATTATCAGTAGTTGATGCAGATGGGAAAAAATTGGATTAAGTGACGACTTACAGGTACTTCGGCTACTGGGTGGACTCCTCGGCTACTGGCAATTCGCATGTGGATGAGCTGGTTAAATTAGTAGAAAAAAGGGTGGGTTTATTATATCGAAATAAAAATTGCTTGGGGGGGATGTACGATAAAGAAAATAGTTGAACTGCAGATTTTTCCTTTATGTGATTATGGAGATATGCTATATGATTATTCCGACTCTGGAAAACTGCACAAATTAGATATACTTTATAATCGCTTGGCAAGATTAATCCTACAGTGCCCTAGGGTTATCCACCACTGTTTGATGTATCATAAATTAAGATGGATCTGTCTGTCAGAGAGGAGACAATTTCATAAATATTGTTTGGCTTATAAATGTGTTACAGCAAAAATTCTGGATTATCTGGCCAAAAGACTAGAATTTAGGGGTGTGAGTTCCTCTTTAAGGAATGCAGCCTATCGAGAGCTGTCAATACCAAGGACAAAAATGAAACAGTCTGGGTACTTCTTTAGCCAGCTAGTCCCAAAATGTTGGAATAACTTGCCTTTACGATTTTGTTTGTTTAACAGCAAAAGCCCTACACAAAATGTTTTTAAATCCTGGCTCTTGGAGGCATTTTCAGCTCAGGTTAAGTCTTGTTGTGGTTAATTGTTTGTGTATGGTATTTGTTTGAATGTATTTGAAGATGTAACCTGAAATGTGTTTATGTATTGTATTGTGTTTTGTTATTTTTCAATGTAACTATTTTGTTATTTAACCAAGGGTCACCATTTTAAATGAGTTTTCTTAATGGTCTAACCCATTTAATAAAAATGAAATGAAATGAGTAGTTGTAGAAGATTAAATTCCCGTTGCAGATCCCTACATCTGCTTCCGGAGAGGGTCTTCCAATATAAAGTGCCGTGTCATCGGCAAATAGGTGGATGTTAGCAGATTTGATGTCAGCGTCAATACTGTTAATGTAAATTGCAAAAAGTAATGGACCCAGTATAGAGCCTGTGGTACACCCCTCAGTAGAGGTTTCAGGGATGAGAATTCCTCTTCAGCCTTGAACGGCTGCTGTCACCCTGTTAGATAGTTCGAAAACCACCTCAGTGATGGGGGGTTGCAGCTGGTGAGGGAGACAAGGAGCAGCTCATTGTCAACTATATTGAATGCCTTGCTTAAGTCTAGAAATACTGCGCAAAGTTCTTCAAGTCCAAGACACACTGCCAGTCATTGGTGATCTTTGCAAGGACTGAAATAGTACTGTGATGAGGCCTAAATCCTGACTGATAAAGATTGAGCAGGTTCCCACTTCCGAGGTAGTTCCTGATCTGCGCACTCACTATTTTCTCCAACAGTTTGGAAAGGGTGGGAAGTAGGGAGATTGGTCTATAGTTATTCAGGTTGCTGGAGTCTCCAGATTTAAAAGGGGGGATTATGTTAGCTGTTTTCCATATGGGAGGAATATTGCCCTGTGAAAGGGAGAGATTAAACAGGTGCATTGTGGGCACAGCCAGGATGTGAAGACTAAGCTTCATGAAGAATGGGTTTAATTGGTCTGCCTCTGCACTCTTTCTGATATCCAAGTGTAGGAAGAGATCCTTAACTTCTCTCAGGGTGGTAGGCTGGAGGGAGAAGGCCGCTCTTGTGACCAAATCTGATAAGTCCAGTGCTCCAAGACTACAGCGAAGGTGATTGGCAGGGGAGGCATCACAAGCAAGACTTGCAGTAGCAAAATGGTTATTAAAAGCATTGAGGATAGTTGATTTATCTGACACTGAAGTTGCGCTGATGGCAATTTTTGTGGGTAAGGTGCTCGTACCATGTGCCCTTGAATATCCTTGATTGTTTTCCAGAAGTTTGCCGAGGACTTGGTGGAAGAATCTAGTTCTTTGCAGAGATAGCTAGCCTTAGCCTCCCTAACCAGATTGGTACAGGGGTTTCTAACCTTCCTGAATGATGTCCAGTCATCTGGAAGTTTTGATTTTCAAGCTGTTTTCCAAAGCCAGTCTCTATGCAACAGGGAGGCCTTTAATTGGGCCGTAAACCAAGGACATGATTTATTTTTAGAATGAATCTGGAACAATGGTGCATGTTTATCCAGAGCCCAACACAATTTCCTGGAAGATATCATAGGCCGCAGGCATTGAGTTGGCCATGTAAAAATTCTGCTATCTCAAGGATTCTCTCAAGTTGGCAAGGAATGCAGAGATGTCAAAATTATGCCATTTCCTCTTGATTGAGAATTTGGAAAGGGATGGTAGTTTTGGGGTGGATCTTACACCTGCTATAATACAGAGGTCACTGAAATCTGAGAAGAACATTCCTGCATGAGAAAACAGATGGGGTCTGCTTACTAAAATGAGATCTAGAAGTATGCTATTTTAGGGCACTTTTTGTTTGGATGTGTTGCTTCAGAAATGAGTTGGGAAAGACCAAAGGAGTCACAACTAGTCTTTAGGGGTAAGGAACTTTCAGAGTACCAGTTCATATTGAGATCCCCTAGTATAATACTCTCCAATTGAAAGGATCCCATCGTATTATTTATATGGCCTAAAAATTGTAGCCCTGTCTGTAATAGGGTCATTGGTTCAGGAAACAATTAGCAGGCAGACATCCAGAGTTTGTACATAAAAAATGCCAGGATGGCATTTATCATTTTATTTTTATACTTCATAAAATGATTCAAGTTCTTATAGAAGAGAAAAACTGTCATTAGTTCAGCTTCAAAGAATCAACTATTTCACCCAGCAGTACTCTAAGGTCTTATCCCTCGGACTCACAGTTCCAGACTTGACTCCCTATTCTGGTCTCTGTCTCCTTTAACACCCTAGTGGCAGACTTTTATACATGTAGGTGGGGTCACCTGACCTAGCTATTATCTAATTTACAGAAATAAATCTGGGTTAGTCTAGATCACCTGGTAATCCACCATACCTGTCTAACATACTACCCAACATAGTTTTATAGCAACACCCCTCTCTTTGTATGCAACACTGAGCTAGAATAGCCCAAATATACCTAACTGTATCATCATTAGGTTCTGTAAGGAATTAAGCCCCTCCCATTCTGGAGTGTCCTCACTTCCTTACTTCTATAAAAGCAGCCATTTCTGGGGCTGCCAGCCCTATAGACAGTCCTGACTGCAGAACCAGGTAATGACTACTACTATTCTTTATGTATAGACCATAGGTATTCCTGAGTTGGACAAGTGAATAGAAGAATAAGGGCACACTCCTTATTTTCTTTCCCTTTGTCAACTTCAGGATACCAGGCAGTAAGTGAAAATAAACCTTAACAAAAGGAAAGGAAAATTGTTTAACCAGGAGTGGCACACTAAGCTGAAGCTTGTTTCCAGGTGCAACCTGGAAACACAAAGAAGTTAAGTGACTTGCTTAGGGTCACAGTATGCAAGTGGGGGGGGCTGTGGGATTCTAATCCAGTCTCCAAGTTTGCAGCTCAGAGCCTTAAACCACTGTGCTATACTGCTTCAAAAGGAACAATGTTCTCTTGTACTTTTCTTTCTGTAAGGGCTTTATTTCTTTAGCATTCACCTTTCTTATTCTAATTTTCTAATATTCTGATTCACAAGAGCTTTTTTGGTAAGTTCAGGATACTTTACCAACTCCCTAATAACTTGCAACTTTATATTTTTTACAAGCCGGTGGCTGAAATATCAGCCCGATGGTAAACATTTCAATTTGTCCCATTTTGACTTTGTTTAATGAGCTGCCTTGCAGCTACCTAGCCACTTTTTATTTTAGTTCCTGCTGCAATCCAGTGTTTGTAATGTTGCGCTCTTTAGAGCATACAGAGTTATTGTTATGTGAAGAGAGGTGGCTGAAATTAACCTACCACCCACTCTGCCATGCTATACTAACTGAAGAGAGACAGAATTTACATGCTTCCTTTATTTTTCATATCTCTCTCTCTCTCCGTCTATATAACTATGCAACAGAGAGGGCAGTAAAGCCCACAAATCCCACAGTGAGCAAGCGGCAACATGCAGGAGTAGAAAGAGAAAGTTATGTAGCCTGCTCCTGTTTTCCCCCACTCTCATTCGGTCAGGACATTTGCCCTACTTGAATAAATAATAAAGCTTATCTCTCTCTTAGCTTTCTTTAGACCTCACTTTATTGTGCACAGTTTATAGGATTGACTGATGAGCAGGGCAGTTACAATTATGTTCTGGCATTCTGCCATGACTAACACACCACACTGGAGCACGGAGCTGTATTTTCTACTCTCAAATACCTTACTGTCCCTTTTACTCCTGAAGTGCTCGCCTAAGAGCACTAAGCACTATTTGAAAGAGCTGGGCAGCTGCAATTGCATTCTGGCAATCTGCCAGCTGCTCACTATCACAGGCACATTGCACATCAGAGCTAGGAGTTTAGGGGTTTTACATTAACCCTGCCAAGCAACTGTTTCGGCTCCTAATGCCTTTGCCATGTTTTAAGGGCTCTGGCATATTATAAAGAAGCACGTCCTGCATTCTTTACATACTCCCTCTCGGGGAATTTGCACTTATAGCGCAACAAGTGCTTCATACAGATTTAGGGCATACTTTAATGCTAGCAGCACGTTAGTAGCTGCTAAAGACATTTTAGAGGCTCTCCTTTATGGATATTGGCTACAGGACAAGGAATAGCATGGAAAGGCACAGATAAAATTAGGTTCTTGTATTCTGTTTGTGGAAGCATGCAAGGGTGTCCTACCATGAAAGATTGCTATTTTGTGCAGGGAATACAGGAAGGGGTGCTTCAGCACTGTTAACAGTCAAGTTACAGTCAATATCATTCCTCTGTACCTGGGCACTTTATTTCTTGGGGGGGGTTATAGAATATCAGGGCCCTACTCATCACAGGGATCACCCTGCGACACTGTTGATGGAGGTCAATAGCATCCTAGGATGCATATTGAAGCAGAGGAAGATAGCTTGACATTGAAAGTCAGGCTCTCAAACTCCTCTGGGAATAAGGACAAATCTATAACTGATACATATAAGTGCTCCTTGACATAGATGGCAACTCCTCCTCCTCTGGTGAGCCTATCAGTTCTGAACAGAATTATTGGCTGGGAACTAGAAAATCTTTTTAATAATACCTTTCCTGTGACTGGAAATATTATTCCCTATTCTGAAAAATGTAATAATTAATAGATACATGAACAATAATATAGCATGGTTAAGAATGTCTAAAAGTAGGTCAGGATCACAGATTTGCCTGAAGCCAAGGGTGACTGAGCCACTCTGCACAGAACTGCTGTCTCTCAAAATAAAAATACATCTTGGTTTGGGAGAGGCATGATGAATGTCACCTGCTGCCCCAACGAACCATGGGGCTAGCCTTTGAATTCACAGATACATCAGGGGACTTATGTAGGAATGCTGGGAAATGTAGTATTAATGAACATCAGGATGTTTGGAATGATTGGTAGTATGTTTGGCACTGAGTACATTTGTAATGGAGCAGGTTAAGGTAAGAGTAAGTAGATGCATGTGGATGGCTTAGAATGACTATGCCACATAGGTTTAACCCTTCATTCTATCTGTCTTTACTACAGGGCTCCACCCTTTTGTTTTACCATGAAGACCCAGGAACCTTCTCGAGGAGGTGTTCCACACCTAGAGGTACTTCAGAGTCAAGGTCCCTTTAGATCAAAGGTATCTTATGGAAGAAAATAAAAAAAATGCATAGTCAATGGCGTTTAAAAGACTATCCCAAAATTGTGTCTTCTCATTAGGGGAGAGGGAACAAGGCCATTGATAATGACAGACAATATGTAGCCTGACATGGAAAAATATTGTATTTTAATTGCGTGTCATCATGAGGCATTCTGTACATTGTATATGTATTTCTCTAATGCACTAGCATGCAACATATTTTGATGTATTGTGATCATTACTAATTATTTATCGTAACTGTGGGTGTAAAGGATTTCTAGGATCCTGTTGCATTGGTATTTTTTTTAGTGAATGGGGGAAATTTGGCCAGGACACTGGGGAAATTCCCCTACTCATCAGTAGGTGGACTGACTGTCTGACTGCATGATGGCCACTCGGGGAGAGACTCCAGAGGAGAATGACGTTCATTTGGTGGGAGAGTTGGCCTCCTCTCCCACTGATTTACTGACAGAGGCTAGCCTGGAGATGGATTTGGAGGATGTGTTTCATGAGACATTTATTTCTTCACAAGATTTTAGAGCATCAAGTGAGCATCTAGAACCTGATGTTATTTTTTTAAATAAGGGTAAAGACGCTTCCATTACTGATATCCAAGCTACAAAAACTATAATGCAACATACAGAAACTTTGCAGGATTCAATCCTGCAGCCTGCTAGGTTATCAGCTGTTCCGCTTGTCAAGCCTTTGGAGTGGCCTGACAGCGGAGACGATGACGAAGATGAATCAAAGGCCTGCCGGCAGAGGGTGAGCCATTGCCTCTTATATTACCAAATCTATTGAATTTACAATGCAAGGATGCACTATTGAGGGCTGGCAGACAAAGCGTTCTTAGTAACGAGTGCCAAAAGCCTGTGATTCTTGCTGCAACTCCTGTTACTGGCAATCTTGCCCCAGACCTTTCAGTAAGGCAAACAGAAACAGTATTGGGGCAGTTTACAGGGGACAAACACTTTATTTCTGGCCAAAAGTGTTAACTGTCAAGGCAGACCGGATTCATTTTTAAATCACCAGTGCCATATGAGAAGCTGTCTGAAACACACTCCCCTGTAATTTTTCAATCAGATGCCACTCGACAAACTGGAGTTCCCAAATTCACGTTTGGAATAATGGACAAATGTGCACAACTACAGTCTGCTGAGTTTGGAGACATAGGGGTGAAGTTGGGGGAAAACCTTGCTGTGCAGCATGAGACGAAAGCTGAACAAATAAAAGGAAAAGTTTCTTTATCTTCTGAAATGCATGACGAGATTTGGTGGCCACAAAAAGCTCTCCTAGGGGCAGGATGGGAGAAAACAGCATCCAGGACTTGGACTCCTGACCCAATTTGGGATCCAGCTTTTAATTTACCTCACACTGCTCCTGACTGGAAACTGAAAGAAACTAACATGGCAGAGAGTAGAAACAAACATTTGCAGGGTATTAACTTAGCAGCAGCTCTGCCTTCTGATACAGTTACATACTCCATTACAAAATCAAATATTGAAGATCCCGCTGATGTACAAATGATTTCAACACTTTCTGTTGTTCCTCCTACAGCTAGTGAGGGGTCTACTACAGAAAATAAAAAACCTCTAATGTCAGACCTTTTTTCGAAATCCAGAAGAGAAGCTGCCCCAAGGCAAAATGCTGTTTGTATTCGCTATAAAGGAGGATTGGCAGATCGTCCTGACAGATATTATGTTGGGAAGTGTTTGCTGAAAGACTCTTTGCATTTCTCCCTTAGAGATGTTTATCCATTCATAAATATCTCAGTGGAGGATATTATGATGTGAGCTTCAGAACCTCATATGCCTTAGATTTGCTTTGGGAATGCTATGAGCAAGTGAAGTTTTCCCCTATATGGACCCCCTTTTTGGTCATTCCTCTTACGAAACCTTTAATAAAGTTTGTTACGGTGATGTTTCGGAATGAGGGGGTCCATGTGGAGGACATAACTTATTGGCTGTTGCAAAAATATGATGTTCTGAGTGAACCTGAACCTATTCTAGATTCAGAACAGTTCTGGACTGGGGGATGGAAATATAAAGTGAAACTGAGGCAAACAGATTCAGGGAATGAACATATTCCTAATTCCTTTCTGTTAGATAGAGATAGGGGGGTTTGTTTTTATGGAGGCCAACCTAGGGCCTGTTATAAATGTGGCTCAAAGACTCACCTCTCTAGTGTGTGTGATCAACCCAGATGTGATAACTGTGGGGAAATAGGACATGTGACTATGCAGCATGCTAACCACACAAAATGTGACCTTTGTGAAGGATTTGGTCATGTGTTTCAGGAATGTCCCTGGGCGGCAAAAAATGCTTCATGTATTAGTCCTGACCTACTGATACAACAAGATCAGGATGCATCTCCAAAGGTACCCCCTGCCTCTCCTTGATCTATAACTAATCCCCAACAGCAGGAAGAGGTGGCTGCACCCACCCTCAGCCCCACCACTTTGGTCCCTTTCAAGGAAGGATCAATAGCTATTGCATCTGGTATGGTTAAAAAAGAAGTTATAACAGTATATTCTTCTGATCCTTTACTTTTGAACCCAGTATGCTATGTGGATCCAGCTGTCCCTGATACAATCTCAGTGGTTTCTGCACTTTTCATTCCATTACCCCCTAGAAGGTCCTCAAGAAATCAAAAAACAAAATCTTCCCCCACTTCAGCTTCATTTGAATCACATGTCTCTTTCACTGCATTATTCACTAATTGGGGTGATTCAGAAATGGATCTTGGTGATTCAGACTCTCAGAAATCTGTGCAGGATCCTTTAGGGTTACCTGCGGAGGAGTATAAAGGAAAAAAAAGGAAAAGATTAGGCTCTTTTACTAACCAGACAATGGTAGTGCAGAAATGGGGATCTTTGAATACACATAGTATTTTAAATGCTGTAAAAAGACAGGCATTCCAGTATCTGCATGATGAAAACATGTCTGTGAGTTTCCTGCAGGAGACCTGGATGTTTTCCATCGAGCAAGTTGCAACTTTTAAAAGGGACTGGCCTTGGGGCCCCTCTTACCGGTCCTTTGGAATTGATAGTACTGATGGGGGTGGGAATTTTGTTCAATTCATATCAATTCACACTCTATAGGTTAATTGACCTGATACCAGGAAGAGTATTAATTCTTGATGGAAAATGGAATAACATTGATTGTAGGTTTATCAATATTTATAATCCACAGACAAAGGCAGATCGAGTTAAGTGCATGAAAGCTATTCAACCTTTTTTGGTGTCTTCATAGAGGATTTTTTGGGAAGGGGATTTTAACTGCAGTTTGTTGACTAAAGGACAAGCTAATAAGAACATTTATTGTGATTCAAATGCATTAGAGGCCATCATTAAATTAGCAGGCCTCATAAATTGTCTTAAGTATTTGAATTCGGGGCCCAGCTATACATTTATAAGAGGGAAATTTCAAATCACAGTAGATTATATGTTGGTATCCCCTTCGGTTCCGGTTGGAGCTTTTCAAACGTTTCCTGTGGAGTTTTCAGATCATTTCCTTTTAATCTGCTCACTAGAACCAATGACTTTGGATCCAAGTAGGCAAAATAGATGGAAGTTGAATACTTCCATTCTCACTAACCCTCAAGTTAGAAGTACTATTCAGGCCATTCTCAAAGCTCGGTTGTCAGTGGCTTTTTTATATTCAGATTTGGGGGAATGGTGAATGGATATTAAGCCTGACTTAAGTAAGTGGTTTAAAAAATATGGAACCTCTAGGAGAAATTCCAAATGTTTTACATACTAAAAACTCAGAAGGCAGTTGCAGCAGCTAATTTCTCTTTCTTACACTTCTCAGTTAGATTATTCTAAACAAATTGAAAATATAAAAGGGGAAATGAAACAATTTCAGTATGATAGTGCTCAAATAATTCAAGCTATGCTTTCTAGTAGCACTCAGAAAACCCTGATTGGTGATTCCTCTGAGGTCTCTAAAGCATTGCAGGATTCAACTACTATGGATTATTTAGTGTCAGATGGAATAAAAGTGGACAATGTACACAATATTAGTAAAATTATAAAATCCCATTATGAATCTTTGTATCCTAGTTCACCTATTTTACAAAAATATATTGATGAATATTTAGGTTCTATTCCAGCCCCTTCCTTGCCACTAGAGGCTATTAAGTTACTAGGGCCATTTACCATTTTTGAAATAGAATCAGTTATACAAACCTTAAAAAATGAAGTTTCACCTGGATTTAGATGGCCTCCCAAATTTATTTTATAAATCTTTTAAAACAGAAATAGTGGTTTGTTTACATTTAGTATATAAATTCTTAATGGTAGGAACTGCCTTCCTCCTTTAAGGGTGGATTAGTAATTCATATTTTCAAATCAGGAGATAAGGGTGATATAAAAAAACTGGAGACCAATCACACTTTTAAATTCAGATGATAAGATTCTTACAATATTACTAAACAACAGGCTTAAAATTTATGCTGGGAAGGTAATATCTCCTTATCAATATTGTGGGTTGTCAGACAGGCACATTCAATCATCTATCATGATTATAAGGGATATAATAGTGCATTTGTCATTAGAGGGTAAGACTGGGTATTTAATTTCTGTGGATTTTGGGAAAGCTTTTGATAGAATATATCTCCCTTATTTGTTTAGAGTTTTTAAATATTTTGGGATCCCCTCTCAGATTATCAGTATCATTCAGTCTCTATATACAACTGTCTTAGTTTTCCCCCTTTCTTAAGGGTGACCAAACAACAGGTATCACAATTAAGACTGGAGTTTGCCAGGGATGTCCTTTAAGTCCCCTATTATACATTTTTTTCTTTAGAACCTTTATTACGCTCCCTAACACTTTCTCCTATGTGGAAAGGGATTATTGGTCCAGACCAAAGAAAGCAGCTCCTTTTGCAAGCATATGCAGATGATGTCTGCCTATTTTTTACTAAATATGAACAACTTCAAGAGTTTTTTGCTGAACTTAAGTTATTTTCAGGCATGTCGAATGTGAAACTTAATATTGAGAAGACTAGAGGCCTGATTATAGGTGCAGGTCATCACATTGATATTTGTCAAAATAATATTCAAATAACTACCGAACCACTTCGTATTTTAGGAATCCTTTTTGGTCCACAAAATCTTCCAGAAGAAAATTGGGATATTGTACTAAAAAAAGTGGAAATAAAAGTTTCCCGATGGAGGCAGTGGAAATTTTCTAAGCAGAAATGTATTCAGGCTCTTAAACAATTTTTGGTACCCTGCTTACAATATGTGGCAATGATTTTTCCTTTGCAACCCAGTATGAGACAAGGCTGTATAGTAGTTTCTTTCAGATGCTATGGGGCAATAGGTTAAATCCGTTAAAAAGATGTTTCACCTATCTGGAGAAAAGAAAAGGAGAACTTGGAATGATTGATCTAATAGTTTTCTTTCATGTGCTCTTTTTTACACAAACAATTAAAAGTGGACTTATAAGACCTGACAGTAGAGAGGGGGATTGGATTTGGATGGTCTTAGGACGTTATTTTATGGCATGGCAAAATATGGCTCCAAAACTTAACCCACATATTCACATTCCTACTTATTTTAGACCATCAGTTCAAAAATTATTTAAATGGCAGCTCACCAAGGAAATGATTTGTACAAATACTGTTAAAGCATTGTATAGTATTATTATGAGTCAGATATACCCAACAGAACCTAGTTTTAAAAACTGTCCTATGGCTCAGAATTCATATGTCTTGGGAAAATCTAATAATTCTAGGACTAGGATTATGTGGGAAACACAGTGGCTCATAATGTATGGAAAATTAAATGTTAGGGGAAATGCAAATTATAAGGCAAAGGAAGAAAGGAATTGTCCATATCCTGAATGCGTTAATCAAGAAGAGACAATGGAACATTTCTTATTGCATTGCTCTTATGCTAAAAATATGTGGGGTTATGTAGTTACAAAATGGAAATTTCCCTGGCTAACTAATTTAACTTATGAAATTTTGGTTACAGGTGTTTATCCCTCTAGTTTAGTATCATTTAATCATAGTACATAGCAGTTTTTTTGGGATGTTTAAGATTTTATTCATGGCAGGTAAGATGCCAATGGGTTATTTATCAAAAAAAGGTTTCCTATGAGGGTTATTGTCAATTAGTAACAAAGGAATTGTTGAAAGTATTTTTAAAAGAAACACAAATGAATAACTCAAATAAGGTCAAAAACTGGTGGAAAGGGTTTTCTTTTGTTATTAAGTATAAATGAAATGTTAATTTATACTTCAGAGTGAGATTGCAGTTTAGTTTATTATGTGTTAGGATCGAATGTTTTCTGTAATTATTTCTGTAATTTTCTTTTGTGTTATGACTTATATTTCATAGTTAATAAAAACTCCCCTACGCTGCCTGCAGGGGGCTTGACTTCCTGTGAGCAGAGTGTGAGCAGATAGCCAGTTCTCCTGAGCCACAGATCAGGATGGATGTGGAGAGAGCTGAGAAGAAGACCCCCTCCTTTGCTCTTATTTCTCTAGAGGTTGAAGATATATTTCAAGATGCAATTGGATCTTTCACTGGGTTTGACTTTGCTGGTGACCAAGAAACTAGATTAGTTTTGACTATTGTGACGAGTGATGTGAAAATTGCCTTGGATTTGAATTTGGATAATAAGTCTATGGTGCCAGAAGCTTTATCGCAGGCACAAGTGCTGAAAAAACATCTGGAAAATGAAGTTCACCATATCGATAAGAAAAAGGCTGATTTGAAACCCGCCTTGGAAATATTGCAAACTGAGTCAGATGCAGGACTTCCAAACCTTCCGTCTTCTACTGGAGTGGGTGATTTGTCTAACCCGAGTGCAACAGCGGCATCTCCAACAGGTACTCAGTATCAAACATCTCGGTATGGTCAGGACAATGCTACTGTCTTTTTTTTTAAAGGGGTGAAAGTTAATCCTATTTTGGCTAAAAATGTATCTGAAACTGTTTTCACTGGTTTTGGGCCTATGGTACAGCTGGGTCCTATGGGACAGTCTGACATTTTTCTACTCACTAATTTTCAAGCCCCTGATATTTCTGCTACAAGTTCTGTAATAACACCTACAACTGCTAAAAGGAATAGTTAGTGGTCAGTAAATAAGGGAGTAGTGGAAGGAGTAACCCCCACAGGCATTAATGGACAAGAGGATGATGAAGTGTCCTTAGCTTCTGCTTTAGCTTCCACACAAATGGTTTTATCTACCCTGGTAACTGAAGATGGGAAGGACATTGTAGATATCAATCCCTTGCTTACACATGGACGGGGTGCTGACAAGCGTGATACTGCCTTTTCACCTGAGGTGAACCCTGATATCGATAATGACTGGACCCCAGGGGAAGCCTTAGGAAAGGTGGGTTGGAAACAAGGTCCTGATGGTCGGTGGCACCCAGATCCTGATTGGGACCCCCCCACTGTTGCAAGGCAGTCCAGAATGGAAACCATTGAACCAGGGGGTTGCCACTGCTGCTAAACAAACCAATAAGGGTTGTGTAGTTGAAGTCAGTCCCAAAAAAATCAACAAGGACCCATACAGTCACAGAACTCTCACAGAGAAGATCAGACTGAATCCCAACATACAGACAAGAGACATGAAGATAGGAAGAAATAGTCAGATTTCTTTCAACCATCCAAAGCAGAACCATGAAGGAATGTGGTTTGCATTAGGTGTAAAGGGGGTCTGGAGGTGAGACCAGACAGATACTATGAGGGGAAACAGCTATTGAAAGGATCATTGAAGTTTACTGCTGCTGAAGTCTTTGCTTTTATTAACATTTCTGGTAATGACAATTTTGACGTTAGCTTCAGATCCCCCCACTTGCTATAATTATTCTGGGCATGTTATAATCAGATCAAGTTTTCACCACTCTGGACCCCCTTTCTAGTAATCCCTCTTACCAAACCTTTGGTAAAGTATGTAACAATAATGTTTTGCAATGAGGGAGTTCATGTTGATGATATTATACAATGGTAAAAGCAGCATTGCACAGTACTGTCTATCCCTGAAGCCATTCTAGATGCTGAAAAATTCTGGATGGGTGGCTGGAAATACAAAGTTAAACTAACACAAGATGATAATGGGATTGTACATATTCCTAAATGTTTTTTTCTCAGGAGAGACAGGGGGTATGTTTCTATGCTGGGCAACCTAGAGCTTGCTATAAATGTGGCTCTGGGACCCATTTGTCATATGTCTGTGACAAACCATGCTGTGAGATTTGTGGGGAAGTGGGCCATATGAGCAGTCAGTGTATTACCCACACAAAATGCTCCCTATGCAAACTGTCTGGTCATCTTTTCCATGAATGCCCCTGGGCCTCAAAAAATAAAACTGATAAATTGGACCCTGAAGATCTTATCCATAAGGCCCAGCAAGCTGCAAGACCTTCAGCCCCTAGTACAGAATCTGAAGGACCACAGCAGGAACCTCAGGATGAACACCCCCCGGAACCTGCTTGCCAGGAGCATGCTCATCCAAATGATCCCCCTATAGTGACAAAACCAGTAGAAGGTTTACATAGTAACAGTCTTGACCCACCCTGTACAAATTTATTGGAACTTTCTCCTGTCACTTCACTGGAAGCCATCACGGAGCTCTCTGGGCATGAGAAGGGTTTACAGCCAGATTTATTAACTCCAGTTAGTTATTCAGAGATGGCACAGGAGGATGCAGATCTACAATTCCAGCTGCCAGAAGAAGATCTACTCAGAGTAGCTCCTCCACAACTGGAACTTTGAACATTACCTCAGAAAATCCCTTTTCAGTTCTAACTCTCAAAAATGGGGGGATATGGAGGTTGATGTGACAGACTCAGAGTCAATCCCAGGGTCATTGGACTCCTTTAAAATGGTGGAATATCAATATTCTGGGAAGAATAAAAAGAGGAAAAAATAAAGGCCTTCTGTCATGACCCTCTAAATGAATTCCGTAGCATCTTTAAATGTCTGCAGCATTTTAAATCATAAAAGGAGATCACTTGCATTTCAAACCCTGCATGACTTTGCTTTAGATGTCTGCTTTATTCAAGAAACATGGATGTGGTCAGCCAATCAGGCCCAGTTGTTTTCTTCTGAATGGCAGTGGGGTTCATTCTTCTGGTCTTTTGAGTTAGATAGGGCAGACGGGGTTGACAAGCTTTTTTCAGATTATGATTTCACATTAACAAAACTAGTGGATCTTGTCCCAGGGAGAGTACTGATTTTAGACGGTATTTGGTTCACTCAGCCGAGCAGACTGATTAACGTTTATGGCCCCCAAACAAAGGTGGATAGGGTGAAACTGCTGGAAAATATATAGCCTTTTTTAGTTACCACTAGGATTCTGTATGTTGCTGGTGATTTTAATTGCCCCTTATTCGCCAATTCCACTTGTCCGAAGGATAAAAAAAGTGTATTGTGATTCTCATATGCTGTTTAAATGTATCTCCAATGCTGGTCTAATTAACTGTGCTGAATTTAAATCAACAGGTCCCTCATTCACATTTCAGAGAGAGAAGTGGACATCTTCTATTGATTATATTTTCACTAGCAAACACCATAAACATATTACTATGACCTCTACATGTTTAGAGTTTTCAGATCATTTACTTTTAATTGGGTCTTTTTCAGATTCCTCTACTCCATAATATAAAAATAATAGATGGAAGTTAAATTCCTCGGTACTCCAAGACCCCAAGGTCCAACAGACCATTAGAGGTCTTTTGGTGGCTAGAATTTCTGTTTTAGAATTATATGAGAATTTGGGGGATTGGCGGTGGGACACCAAATCTGATTTGGTAAAATGTTTTCAAAAATTCGGGAAATGTAGAGCACAAAATTAATTTTTTCAATATTTAAAATTACAGGCAAGCTTTCAAAATTTGATGACTCTGGCGTATGGTCGGGGTAATAATGTAATAGATCAAGTTAAGAATTTGAAGCTGGAATTGCTAAAATTCCAGTATGACAGGGCATGATCTTTTGCAGCCAATTTATCATACGGGACACAGAAGTCCCCACAATTAGACCCTTTTGAAATGTGTAGGAATAAAAGGGATGCTACCACATTTCAGGAATTATGCAATACACTTGGGGATGTGACATCTGACACGGGAATTATACAAAATTGTCATAGATCACGTTAAATCCTTTCAAAATTTAGAACAACCACATCTTACACAAATATTACAGTATTTGTCCCATATTAAGATGATACCTGATGCGCAGAGAGCATCAGCTCTAGTTGGGTTAGTAACAACTGGGGAAGTTCAACAGGCCATTGCATTGTCAAAATTGGGTTCATCACCTGGGTCAGATGAAATACCTTATGAGCTCTATCGTACCTTTTCAACTGAGCTAGCTCCATGCTTAGCTATGGTGTTTAATTTTTTATTGACACAGGAGTTTATACCTGTTTGGTTTACTACAGGATTGGTAATATTTCCTTATAAATCAGGGGATAGGAAAGAAATTAGTAATTGGAGGCCTATTACGCTGTTAAATGCAGATTTTAAATTATTGTCCAGTATACTTAATATCCGGTTAAAAACGTATGCTGCCACCAAATTACATTATGCCCAATTTTGTGGGCTACCTGGGCAGAAAATTCAACAGGCCCTTATTATAATTAGGGAAGTAGTGAATTTTTATAACACACGCAGCCATTCTGGATTTTTGATTTTGGTTGACCTTGGTAAAGCTTTTGATAGAGTGCACCATGAATTTTTCTTTCACACTCTAAGTCTAAGTCTAAGTTCCCGGGGGAATTTGTTCAGTGGTTAAGGATGTTATATTCTGCTGATTCCATTAGTCTCATTGTACTAGATAAAACTAGGGAGGCTATTTTTCTTACTGAAGGTGTTAGACAGGGCTGTCCCTTAAGCCCCTTCTGTATGTTTTTTCTCTAGACCCCTTGCAACAATATATTTCGATGAATACTCTGGTTCAGGGGGTTCATGGATCTCAACCGCATGATGAGATACGAGTTCTAGCTTATGCAGATGATATTTGTTTACTGGCAGAGACCAGGGATAGTATTTCACTCAGGCTCTCAGAACTTCATATCTATTTGATGGTGTCTGGTGCCAAACAGAATTTTAATAAATGTGTAGGTTTTGGACTAGGTTTGGAACAACGTAAACAGATTCCTGTTGAGACTATTAAAATGGTCACTTCCCCAGTAAAAATTTTAGGGATTTATTTTTCAGGATATGATTTGGGTTCTTATAACTGGGAAGTATCCCTTTCAACTTGTGAGTACAAGGTGAATAAATGGAAAGGGTGGAGGTTATCAAAACTAAAGTGAGTGGCAGTTATCAAGAAATTTCTCATTCCTGGACTCCTGTATACAGGGATGATATGGCCCCTACCCCTTACTGCAGAAACCAAACTTTATAGTCTATTCTTTCAACTTCTTTGGGGCAGTTATTTAAACCCCATTAAAAGGCTTTACATATATTTAAAGAAAGAAAAAGGTTGGTTGGGGATGGTGGATCCGGTGGTATTTTTTCACTCCCTGTTTATATCACAAAATGTTAAACTGGCTCTACAGCCCTCGACTGCACTACCTACTAAATGGTTACTGAACAATTTAGCAGATTTTCTTCAAGTTTGGTCTGCCTGCATCCCTCGACTATCTAAATATTTCACCCTTCCACCTTACTTTACCAGTTTGATTCAGAAACTTAAGAAATGGAACTTAGATAAAGAGTCAATTTGTAAATTGTCCTGTTCCCAACTATATATGAATATAATATCTACATGTGTGCCAGAGTGCCCAGTGTTTAAACTTTGTCCTGAAGCAGAGCATGAGAAAGTATTACACCTTCTAAATGAACATCACATCCAATGAAAATATGGGAAATGGTATGGTTATGTGCTTATGGCAGACTAGAAATTAAAGGGAATAATAAGCATAAACTAGTAGAATGAAACTGTCCCTTTTCTGACTATATTGCAGTGGTGGAAGATAGCTCCCATTTTTTTATTTCTTGCACATACTCTAGAAAGTTATGGATTTATTTAGCACAATCTTGTGGATTACATTGGCTACCCACTGTCACTTATGAGTCTTTAGCTTTGGGCATATACCCCTCCACTTTGCAATGCTTTGACACTGGCACTTTACATGTGTCTTTTGCAGTGCTTAAATTTTATCTCTGGAATGCAAGATGTAAGTAGGTTCTACAACAACATCTGGTTTTGTATGAGAATTTTTGAGTTTTTGATGAAGTAAAATTGCGGGACATTTATGATTATGAAATACGTCATAACCCAAGATCAAATGTTTTTAAATGGTGGAAAGGGTTTTCTGCATTTATTAAATTCAAGTGATCCTCCATAGTAGAAAGATCTCCTTTTGGGGTTTGGGTCTTATTTGTGTGTTTTTTCCCCTCTCTTTTTTTATGTTCTAGTGGGTTGGTGATGCTGGAATTGGAGTGGGCTGAGTTATTGGGAATTTGGGTTTGTTTACACTAATGCAGAATTTTTTACTACTCTATTGTACACTGTTTGACTTGTTTTGTGTTTCAATAAAATATTCCCCTACTCTTTCATGGGGGGGCGCTGGTGAGATATGGGCGACTGATTGAAGCTGGTTCAGTTGGCTGGCAGACCTGCAGGGGAGCAGATCTCCTTCCCTTCAGGTCCAGCATTGGAGATTGTGGTTGAAATTTGTGATGAATCAGCAGAGAGTGAAGGAATGGACTGTGAGAGTGAAGGAAGACTGAATGAAATGATACAGGATTTATGTGATGCAGGTTTGCAACATGAGGTGGACTTCATCCAAGCGTTAAGCTCAGAACAGCAGAAGAGTCTGTTACATGTCCTGTCTACCCCTGGCAGAGGTTTACCACTGCATGTGATGACTCCAGAAAGAGCACTAAGCCCTGGTATGGCTGTCAGAATTAACAATACAGTGTGCGTCAAACCCTGTGATGGCGGTAAAGCAGAACACCAGATGAGTGGGTGGGCTTCGCCCCAGTGGCTGGAAGCTATGGTGGATTTAACGGAAGACATGGTGCATACATGACCAAACTCAGTGCCTGACTGTCTGCCCCAGGAGAAGGCCACAGTGAGTACAAGATGTTGTGATATTAATGAAGATGCTATGCTACTGGACTTTGATACAGACTCAAGTGTACCGTTACAGCAGCCAGCAGAACCGGCACTGGGGGATGGAGAGCAGGCTATAAGAAGCTTGGGTTTAAGACAAGGCAGACAAGAGAAGGGAGCATTAACAACAGATTTGTACAGTACTGAACAATGGTCAGTAGGAAATGCTTTAACATGTGCAGGATGGAAACACATGGCAGTAGGGGGGTGGCAGCTAGACTCAGGAGAAGTACTTATACCCGGGGTCCTGAACTGTATTCTTAATGCCAATATCCAGAGCGAGGCTCCTATCTTGTCCCTTCTACAAATGACTGTACTAGTGCTAGAGAAACTAGATGTAGAACCCTCCATGTTTCCAGAACAGCTGGAAACTGAGGAGCTTGACAAAACTGCTCCACAGGAGGCTAGCAAGTGGCAGGGGATAGAGTGGAACAAGATGAGGTCGGGAAACAGCATGGACCTGCTGGCTTGCAGGCTTTGCACTTATGGACACAATTCAGAAGGAGAGACACTGTCTTTACTACAACTACCCCAGCACAGTGGAAGAATGCAGTCTGCATTCAATAGCTGGGAAGCCTCTCCCACCCACCAGGCAGGATTTATGTAAGGAGAACATTAATTAAGAAATCTTTGTGTTTTTTCTCAAACAAGATATACACTCTCATACTGTACATGCCTTGGGGGACACATTGTATGATGTCAGCTTCAAAACCTCGGCAGGCCTGGATGGATTCTGGGCCTCCTATGAAAAGAAACACTACTCAGCTACCATTCTGGGCCATAACACTCATGAAGCTGGCAATAAAACTGGTGACCATTCTCTTCAGAAATGAAGGGGTGGCATGCATAACTTCAAGTATTGGCTACAGCAAAAATGTGATCTGTTGGGTGACCCTTCCCCAATCTTAGATAAGGAACATATTTGGACAGGGGTCGGGACATTCAGAGTTCATCTGAGATCTGGCCCACAAGACCCAAAGCATCTCCCTAGCGCCTTCTTTCTGGGGAATGAAAGGGGCCACTGCTTTTACCCAGGACAGCCAAAAATTTGTTTTTGGTGTGGTTCTCACCTGCACTTGAGTACTGCATGTGATAGACTCAAAAGCGCTCTCTGTATGGAATGTGGGCACAACAACAATGCATGCCCTAATGAACAGAAATGTAATTTGTGTGACCAGGCTGGTCATATGTATTGAAATTGCGAGTGGGCCACTCATAATATATAGGACCACCCGAATCAGGAAACTTTGATGGAAGCAGCACAGAAGAAGAGTATAGATCTACAACAGAAGGTAAGGGAGTGAAACAAGGAGACAGAACACCTACAACAGGATGCAAAGGAGCAGATCCCACCTCCTATGTTCGCGAAGGATACTGCAACATGCGCCCCCCCCAGACTCCAACAGCAGAGGATGCCATTACTGAGCTTGCCCAGAGTGACACCCATAAGGACTTGGCAGCCATGGAAGTGAATTTATCAGACCCGATCCTGGCTTCTACCATGGAAGGTACAGCAAAAGCTGCACTGGCTACGGAGCTGCAGGAGATGCCACCGCCTGATACCACAGTGGTGGCCTCGAAGAAAAGACCTTTAAAAAAAATGACCTTTGGAAAAAAATAACCCAAGAGCAAAGGTTCAGAAACTGGGTGGAGTGACAGACCCTGTGCCCCTCTCAAATTCCTATGAGGTGCTGCAACCACAGGACTCAGACTTGGGGGGAGAGGCCGAGTCATCCTCCACCTTCTCCTCCCAGCATGGACTATCCTCAGATTCTGATGAGGAGCTCTTGGTTGCAAAGGTTCAAAAGGCAAGATCTAAATAAAAAAAATTTGGGCCCTGCACACAGACAAAGTAGAAGATTGGGAAAACAGGCAGGAACCTGATGTTAAGTCCCCATTATACCTGGGAAGAGGTGGAATTCTGCTAAAGTGACTTTTTTCTACCCTACCCTACCTACCTATTATGTCTGCCTTACATGCCTTTACTGTAGCCACATTAAATGTGAATAGTATAAAGAACTGCAGGAGATGCTTGGTCACCTTTTCAATTTTACTGTAAAAGATCATAAAACTGGTATTTCTTGCTTACAGGACATTAGACTGCATACTAATCATGATCTTGAGAATGCAAAATAATTGTGGTGTTGGGGCCCAGCCTTTTTTCCCTGACCTTGGAGAGGTGTGGAGGAAGGGGGGGATTCTTTTTTCAGGGTATGATTATCTGGATACGGTCTGGAGGATAATTAACTTGTATGCACTACAAATGAAAAAAGAGAGGGTGGACTTACTTCAGATAGTCAAACCTTATTTATATACAACAAGGCATGTGATTTGGGCTGGGGATTTTAATTGTGTTCGTACAAGGGGGGATGGGGGGCTAAAACAAACAAACAATTTTGTGACTCCAGTGCTTAAATAGGGTTATAGGACATTCAGGTTTGGTGGACACGTATAGGGCAGTTCATCTTTCAGGTGGTTACATATTTTATAAATCTAATTTGGCTACCAGAATAGATTATGTCTTTTCCTCCCCTACACTACGGTGTTTACAGGCCTTCAGGGTACTGGTGGAGAACTCAGACCATTTAATGGTTAAAGTAAGTTTGACTTTAGGGAATGGCATTAGTAGGGGGAGAGGGTTGTGGAAAATGAATAATAACATACTGAGTGAACAGAAGAGTTTAGAAATGGTAAGAGACATACTGAATGCTAGGAAGTCTGTTGCTGGTTTGGAGGAGAACCTCAGCAGATAAGGTTGACATTAAGCAGGCTTTACAATCCCACTCATATAGGAAGCACATGGATACATATTTCAAATACTTGACCCTACGAAATCAATATACAATATTGATCTCTCTCTGATTAATGAGAGGAATATGTTACTCAAGTACACCATATTAAGAGACAAATGGAAGGCTAGCAATATGAAAGGGTGGTTTCTTTGCTGTACGAACATAGGATAGGCACCCAAGGGAATATTGTAGGACTAGAGTGCAGGAGAGAACAATGGACGCACTGCAGTTGCAGGATGAGAAGTTACCACTAACACTGAGATTATGGGTGTGGTTGTTCGCTGTTTGACAGACCTATATGCAGACCCACACATAACAACTGAAATGGTGATAGAGGTTTTACAGAACTGTAGGGTACCCGAGATACCAGAGGTGGTGATGGATCAACTAGTGGTGCCAGTCTTGGAAATAAAAATTAGGGAAGTCATTCGGTCACTGAATAATAACACTATTCTGGGACTGGATGGTCTGACTTCAGAATTTTATAAAACTTTGGAGCCAGAGTTAGTGGATGTTTTAATGCTACTGTTTAATAAACTGTTGGTTCAAGATGATATAGCCCCACACTTAGGACAGGCAGCACAACTCTTCATCCATAAGAAGGATGATAGACGAGAGCTCGGGAACTGACGACCCCTGAGCCTAATGAACACAGATTTAAAACTTCTGATGAAAGTTTTGGCAAAGAGGTTGGGACAAGTTGCACCGTATGTGATTGACCCGAGCCAGGCATGTACTGTCCAGGGTAGATGCATACAGGACAACCTGCTCTTGCAGTGGGAGGTGGTGGAGCAGGGGAACCAGGGTAATATGCATGGTTATGTTTTAAGCTTGGATCAAGAGCAAGCTTTTGACAAGGTATCCCATGTCTACTTGAAGGCAGTATTAGTAAAGTATGGTATCCCAGAGGTTTTTATCCCATGGATTATGAAGCTGTATAAAATAGCATCCTCAAAGCCATTGATTAATGGTCACCTGGGCAGGGCAGTACACATTTCTAGAGGGGTGAGGCAGGGGTGCCCAATGAGCCCCATATCGTACATCCTTTGTTTGGACCCTCTTTTAAAACTTCTGCAGCAAGATGCCAGGATTCATGGGCTTAGACTACAGGGAGGGGTGAGTATTTCCAAAACGGTGGCCTATGTGGATGATGTGTGACTGTTGATAGCAGATAAGGTGTCTGCAATTAATGTATTGAATCTGATTCAATGATATTCCCTACTCACGGGATCCACTTTAAATATCCAGAAGTATGAGGGATATATTTTAAGTGAACAGACTGAACAGGTACCGAACATTCAGGGTATTCAGATGTTGTGCTCTTCCATTAAAGAGTTGGGTGTCACTTTTGGAAAAATGGATATGGCACTGGTGAATTGGCAGGCCAAATTGGAACAGAGTAACTTGCAAGTACAAAGTACAAAAGTGGAAACAGTGGCAACAGTCAAAAAAAACAAACAGGTTGCCATAATTAAAACCTTTTTCTCCCCATGTTCACATATTTAAGTACAGTTTTCCCCCCTCCTGGGTCTTTAGATGTCACACTCTTGAGTCAGACATTCCAGTTAGTGTGGGGAAGCAGGCTAAATCTGATTAAATGGGAAGTATTATACAAACCATATAGGTTTGGTGGTTTAAACATGATTAATCCAATCGGCTATTTTCATAGTTGTTTCTTGTTTAATACCATTTCGGCCTTTTTGATGCCTGGGATAGCTGAATGAAAAATGGTCACTGCCTGTTGGATGATGCCTATGCTGCACAAATGGAGGCAAGGGCCAATGATGGTGTGGACACAAGGGTTATGGCCACAGTATATGCGGTATTCTATTGAGAAGCTTCAGAAATGGAAGCTTAATGTAGCACAGTCATCAGTGGTAAATCAGAAAGCACTGTATTGTTCCATACAAGCCAACGCTTACACAACTCCCATTTTGTATAAAGACATTGACTAGGAGCACATACAAAATTGGAACGCTATTTCATAGACCAGAGGACCCCCCCTCCCCGTATGTGGGATGTAGTGTGGTTGAGTGTGCATGGGAGACTGGGGTTGAAGGGCATTACGAAGCATAAGAACATTACAGAATGATATTGTCCACGGCCACAATGTGGACAACACACAGAAACAGTGGAACATTTCTTTATCCAGTGTTTATATGCCACAGAGGTCTGGAAAGTCATTGAGCATAACTGGGAAAATTTGTGGTGGGCACATGTGACCTGTGAGAATTTAATTACGGGAGAAATGTGACAGTTACAAGAGATGGAGGAGGGAACAGTACGATTTTTGTTTACTTGTATAAAATTTGTCATGTGGCAAGCACGTTGTAAGTATGTTTTACAACAAAAGGAGGTGATGCCCCGAGTATTGGTCAGCTTGATTGAAAAGGAAATTAAACAACAGACACATTTTGACAAAGCGAAACTGTCCTGGGAACAATGGAAAATAAGGTGGAATGGGGTTCCATTGCATAACATGGTCTGAGAGTAGCTGTCTATAGATGGACCTTGTACAGGTTTCATTTCCACAGCTCTCAATTGAAGTAAGCACCCATTGTGGGGTGGGAGATTGGGGACTGCCAGTGCACGTGTTATGTTTCTAGCCTGCCTTTGAGTTTTTCTGTCATGTGATTTCCTTTTGTGTTGTATGTTTTTGGTTTTTATGTTATGTGAATTTTTTGTACCAGATTGTATTTCTTTTGTTAGCAATAAAAATTCCCCTACTCTGACAGTAGGGGGAACCCTTGGCCATCTCTAGCAAGATGGCCATTTCATAGGAACCTTTGGACGAGATGGATGTGGCTGTGGCAGGGGAGCGAGCCTCCTCCCCTGTCATTAATTCACAAGAGGCTGTTGAGCTGGCTATGACAGCTGCTGAATTTTAAGCAGTCTCAGAAAATGTCATGCTTGGTTAGTAGCCTACTGTTGCATTGCTAGTTTCCCCAGCTGTGTTGTCTACAAAAATGGCAAAGTTATGCTCCATCCAGGAGTGATACTTATGGAAAGCTAAAGATCTTGAGCAGGAATTGGGAGTTCTGGCCAGCAGTGCTTCCACAATAGAGAATCATGTGCCACCACTGCAACCCATTTTGGAGGTATGCGATGTGGTCACAATGCCTGAAGAGACCGCCAAACACGCGGATGAAGCACCTGATAACTCTCTCTTGAATATGGAACTGATTATGAACAGTTCTACGGCTGGCAGTCTAAACAGCCTTCCGGTTGTGTGCCCAAAGCCGCAGGTTGCAGCTCCCAGCAAGACTAACAACAAAGCTAGGAAAACTAGACTTGGAACAGGGTGTCCCACCTCTGTGTTGGCCCTTAAAGGTACAGCCACTATTTCTGTTGCTTCCGCCAAAACTGTTCAGGATCGAGTCTTTGCCATTCCCAAAAATAAAAGCAAAGCTGGATTTAGCAAGGAAATCAGGAGTTCTCCTCATAGTACCTTGACTAATGCACCTCGCAATACTGGAATTGGAACTGGCAACTGGTCTCCTGTATATGTGCTAGGGGATGCTGGGTGACTGCAGGGAAAAGATGGTACATGGCTCCCTGACCCTGTTACATCACCCTATCATGCAGCTATTTCACTGGAAGGCTGGCATCATGCAACAACAGTGGTTCCAGATAACAGCTTGAGCATTTTGAAAGCAGTGTTTTATTAGCAAGGTATTATAAAAGTAAAAATCTCTCAGATAACTGTGACTGTCCCTAGGATGGTAAAGAGAATTTATCTCATGTTCTCTGAGAGTGCCCATGGAACACCAAAGAAAGGAAATATTGTCTGGGAACCTATATAAATACTAAATATATTTTAGAGAAATCTAGTCTAACATCAATATTGATGTATACAGCAGACCAATGGACATTGGAGAGACTTGCTAAAGATTTCTTAGCAATTACTAAAATTAGGCATAGACTAAAGGTGATGTGATGGTTGTTGGTGCTAGACTGTGAAACATAGAAACATAGAATTTGACGGCAGATAAAGACTGCCTGGCCCACCTAGTCTGCCCATTTCCCTACCTGATGGATAAGCTGCAGATTCTAGTTAATCAACAGCTTACTTCCTCCCACCCCCCACTAGAATTGCCTTATGTCTGTCCTATGCATTATTGAATTCTCCCACTGTTCCTGACTCCACAACCTCCTCAAGAAGGCTGTTCCATTCATCCACAACCCTCTCTGTGAAAAAATACTTTCTAACAATACCTCTGAGCCATCCCCTCTATCTTCAAATTGTGCCCCCTTGTTCATGCACATCTCTTTTTCTGAAAGATGCTACCCTCTTGTACTTTATTAATTCCCTTGAGATACTTGAAAGTTTCTATCATGTCCCCCATCTCCCTCCTTTCCTCGAGGGTATACATATTAAGCTGCTTTAGTCTCTCCTTGTATGTCTTCTGGTGCAGACTGTGCACCATTTTGGTTGCCCTCCTCTGACCAGCCTCCACTTTGTCTATGTCTTTGTGGAGATGATGTCTCCAGAATTGCACGCAGTACTCCAGATGAGGTCTCACCAACTGTCTGTACAGAGAGATAACTTCCTGTTTTCTACTGTTGATGCCTCTCCCTATGCATCCCAGTATCCCCCAGCACTCTTTACTACCTTCTCACATTGCTTGCCCACCTTTAGGTCATCTAATATAATTACTCCTAGGTCTCTTTTGATTTTTGTTGTTGTTATTATCTCACCCCCATTGTGTACTCTTCCCCTGGGTTTTTGTTTCCCAGATGCATTACCTTGCACTTCTTTGCATTGAATATGAGCTGCCATATATTTGACTATTCCTCCAACCTTGCCAAGTCCCTTTTCATCCTTTCCACCCCACCTTGTGTATCAACCCTGTTGCAGATGTTTGTGTCATCTGCAAAGAGACATATTTTTCCTTCCAGGTGCTCTCCAATGTCACTTATAAAGATATTAGAGAGGGTCAGTCCCAGTACCGAACCCTGCGGTACCCCACTAGTTACCCTCCTTCCTTCACTGTGGACTCTGTTTACTATTACACTTTGCATCCTGTTGTCCAGCCAGTTTTTTTGTCCAGGCTACCACCTTGGGACCCACTCTAAGGCTGGCTAACTTGTATATTAATCGTTTGTGTGAGACTGTGTCAAATGCCTTGCTAAAATCTAGGTAGGCCAGGTGAGGGGGAATGAACAAAGAAAATCTGATATGGACACATACTGCATTATATCTGGATTGTACAAACCACTGAGCACTTTAAGATATATGTACTGTATTATGTATCATGCATGTTGCACTGCCTGTTTTAACTTTTTTGATTTTTGATATTGTAATATCTATATACTGTAGCTGATCAATAAACAGAATTGATTGAACAGATGACAGCTTCACCAAACCCCGGGGTAACTCTCTAATTAGCAATGCATTGCATACTTATTTAAATGATAATAATACTAATGTTTCTGTGTCTGAGCATGCTACTTGTGTCACTACTAGGCAGGATGAAGTCCCTAACTGTGTTGATCTATCTACTGAAGCCCTGGTCAGGCTTGGTCCTCCTGAGATAACTCTACAAGACCCTAACAAACTAGCTGAACAAGCTTTCATGTTTAAGTTTTCTGATTTATTTCAGAATAAAGATGAACCAGCCCCCAGGAGGAATGCAGTTCGCCTACTATACAAGGGAGGCTTGGAGTCTCCTCCAGACAGGATTCACATTGCCAGAGTTCTGCTTAAGGTAGCAATCAAATTTTTCTCCTCCGAGATTTTTGCCCTGATTAGCTTAGACAACTCTAATTATGACATTAGCTTTAAAACTGCCTCTGGGTTGAATAGATTTTGAGCACAGTACCAGGACCCCAAAAATAATCCTATCTGGGCCCCTTTTCATGTGATTCCTCTCACCAAGCCTTTGGGTAAATACATAACAGTTATGTTTAAAAATGAGGGTGTCAACGTGGAGGCTATCCTCTTTTGGCTTTCATAGCGTTGTGAGGTTTTGGGGAAGCCCACACCCACCTTGGATAGTGAGCAGATTTGTGATGGGCAGTAGAGAATCAGAATAAAGCTCTTTTCCACTAATTCTAGACCTGTGCATCTCCCCAGTAGCTTTTTTCTTGGTAAAGACTGGGGCTGTCTTTTCTATGCTGGTCAACCCCGCTAATGCTTCAAATGTGGTTCACGCACTCATTTAAGCTCTGCCTATGACGCATCTTGATGTAGACATTGTTTAGAGTATGGCCATGTTTCATCTAATTGTTTAAATCTATTCAAATGTAATCTGTATGAGAAAACAGGGCATGCTTATGGTCGCTGTCCTTGGGCCTCCTACAGTAGGAAAGACTGCCCTTCCCATGAGGGTCTTATTCATGCTGCAGAACAAAATCAGGCCAAAAGAGTGGCAGAACACAGTTTAAGAATTACCCAGAACACCTTGGCTCAGATTCAGGCCCCCCATCCCTCATCAGACTTGGAAACCTCCCCTGATGCTGCCCATCAGGATGTAGTTTCCTCCTGCCCTGCTCAGAAGGACATCTCTGCAGTCCCTGGAACTAGTTCTGTTCCATCCTCGATATCTCAGGCACCAATACATATGGATATTGTAGAGATGCCCCCCTCCCCAGCTCTTCTTCTCCCGAAAGACAATGAGCAAACCTTCAAACCTGTCACACAAAGGAAAAGGACGAGATTGGGTAAATCAGTTTCTGGAAAGGTTGGAAGAAGCATGACTCAGGTCCCTCTTGGAAGAAAGGCAATAAATATGCTGCATTGACAGATGAATTAGGGACTGGGGATTCAGGGCATGAAGAGACTGACACCTCTTCCTTGGCTTTTACCACAGATAATGAGGAAGGTGGGGGTGAAGATTCCATCGCCAAAGACACATATCAAAGGAGACTGTCAAAAACACCTTAGCTTAGATGGGTCCCACCTTCATATACCTTCTTTTCATTTTGCTGCTCCTTTCCATCTCCACTTTAAATGTGAATAGCACCAAAAGTGAAACAAGAAGACTGGAAGTATTTTTTTCCTTAAAAGGGGACAGACATGATGTTATCTGTATACGAGACACCAGGCTTAAAACACATATTGAATTACATCATGCCTATCATTATTGGAACAGTAGACCTTCTTATTGGTCAATTGGAGAAGATGCTTATGATGGGGTAGGTATATTGCTGAATAACCCCATGCTTAAAGTTTCTAGACTAGTGGATATTCGCCCAGGGAGAGCATTGCTGCTAGATCTCTCCTATAATACATGACAATTTAGAATCATCACTACCTACACCCCCCTCCCCAGACAAAAGCTTTTAGAGTAGCTTTGCTCAAAACTATTCAGCCTTTCCTGTACACCTCTCACCTCATCATCTGGGAAGGGGACTTTAATTGTGGAATTGGTCAGGTAGATAGAGGCCTTCAGACAATTAAATTATTCTGTGATTCTTTAGCTTTAAAACAAATAGTCAAAACAGCCAGTTTGGTTGATGCACATTGGCATCTTCATCCTTTAGGGGGGGTCATACCTATTTTCAGGGTACTCTAAAAACTCGTATTGATTATTTTTTTGTTACCTCAGTTTTACACATCCTCCATGTCAAAACCAGGCTGTGGAGTTTTCAGACTATGTTTCAGTCTCCTTACAGGTTGCATGGGATAATACTCCACATTGTAAAAAAAAATGGTTTGAGTCTTAATGAAAGTCTCTTATCTAATCCTACAATTCTTAAATATGGAGACAAGAGTGGACTGCTAGGCTTTCAGTAATAGAATGCTATGACTCCATACTTGAATGGTGGGAAGACCCCAAACAATCTTGGCAGGTCCTATTTCAGAATAGAACTTGATTTGTCTCTAACAGAGATTACTTAACTTACATACGGCTATGCCATCAGCTTCAGCATCTGACTTCCCTAGCTGATACATCTAGGCACAATTATGCCCTGCAGATTAAAAAATATTAATGATCAAATGTTTTCACTCCAAAACAATAGGGCAAAGTCTTTAGATCAGGAACTCCGGTTTGGCACTCAGCTCCAGAAAGGGTCAATAGACACTTTTAAAGAATGTAAGGCTAGAGCAGATGGTCTAGTACTTTTTGAACTCATTACACCATCTGGGGATTCTGTAACTGATTCAATGAAAATCCTGCAATTAGTTGAAAGCCACATTGAGTCCTTGTTTGGGGTCCAGCAGCCAGCGGTGGGAATTAAGCCATATTTAGAAACCCTTGCCCTTCCCCAAGTTACTGAACTGGATGCTAACAAACTTATTAGAGAAATTTCTATGGATGTGGTGGAAGGTACAATTATTTCCCTACCTTCACAAAGCTGGCCTTGGGGTCAGCTTTACAAAACGTTTCAAGCAGAACTCGTCCCCACATTGATGGTATTGTACAATTATATGCTTTCAACAAATCAGTATGCTGCATCTATGAATGCTACTTTATTAGTATTACTACATAAAAAAGGGTCCAAATTTGACATCGGTAATTGGAGATCTTTGAGTTTATTAAATACGAATCTGAAAATGTGGTGCAAAATTCTGCTTAACAGGTTAACTAAAATTTCATTGGCTCTGATTTGTTCTGTTCAAACTTGCGCTATCCTTGATAGGAAGCAGCAAGACAATCTCATAATACTAAGAGAACTTTTTGCTAATGATTATATTAAAGGATATGTCCTTACTCTGGACCAGGAGAAAGCCTTCGATAGACTTTCCCATGCTTTTCTCTTTGAAACTTTATTGGCCTTTGGTATACCCTCCCAATTCTTCTCTTGGATTTGTACCATGTATGCAAATGCAGTATTAATACTACAGGTCAATGGCTGGGTGGGCAGGGCTATTAAGATCTGTAGAGGGGTGCCTGCATAGCCATCTCATTTATGTTTTTGGTATTGACATCTTAATTAGTAAAATATAGCCATGCTGACTGTTCATGGTCTCTCCCTTTCCCTTACTTCTCCACCTGTTAAAATATTTGCATATGCTGATGATCTAGTTCTGACTATATCCCCTGACACCAGTGAATATACCCTAGGAAATGTATCTTAGGGGTTCTCTTCTGTGTCTGGATCTAAAATTAATATTGGGAAATGTCGAGGAGTAACTTTGAGTGATACTCCCCCTTCCCCGGCTTCAGGGACGTTTGCTGACATTGCCATCACATCAAATCCTGTCTCTATTTTGGGATCCAACTTTGGGCCTGGAGGCATTGCGAAAACTAAGTGGGAGCACTGTTTATCTCAAGCTGATAGGCTTGTTCTAGATTGGAAGGGACAGCAGATTTAAAAAAAGAAACAGGTATTGCTAATTAAGACATTACTTCTTCCGGTTTTTCTATATCTATGTTTGGTTTTCCCTCCACCCCATAGTTTACTGATTAAAGTTTACAATGTTTTCTTTCAGGCCTTTTAGGGTTCAAGATTAAACCCCATCAAACAGGAGTTCACTTACAGGTCCCTACGGGAAAGTGGGGTTGGCATGATTCATCCCATTGCCTTCTTTTATAGCTTATTTCTTAGGTATAATGTACTGTAGGTAATGCACTTAAACCAGGGGTGAAATCTTGGAAGCCTTTTGTCCTGAAATGGTTGAGCCCTAGTCTTCCCTTATGGAAATCAGGTACAGTACTTGCATTTAGCAGACTGCAGTCCATCCCACAGTATGGCCAAGAAGGAATCAGGCTTGCTTTAAAATGGGGGGTGACCCCCATACACTTATAGACCATGGACAGGAAGGCCATTTATAATGCCGTTGTGCAAACAGAGTGTTCCATGGAGATCACATTCCCCATGTGTCACCAGAATAATCTACGGCAGGTTATGAAACAGCTCACTAATCCCAGGCTCCCCGGCTTTTTATGGGATTGTGTCTGGTTAGGTAACTTTGGCAGATTGAGCGTTAGGGCTAACAATAAACACAAACAACTTGACAATAGGTTTTGCCCCAGGGAAACATGTCCCCAGAGTCTGGAAATGCAGCAACATTTATTTTTGGACTGTCCCTATGCCACCTCCTTTTGAAATTGGTTAGCTGCTGAATGGGGGGAACCTCATTTCCTTATATTGGATTATACCATGGACCTCGGACACCAACCAATGAGAATGGCAGGCCTGGCACCTTACCTCCATTGTAAATCCTCTGATAATCACTGGAAAAGGTGCCAGCCAGTCACAGCTTTAAAAAAAAAACAATCCGATGCCGAAATCATGGAACTGCGACTGCCATCTTGTTTCCCCCTCTTAGAGAAGCCCATAAAACAGCAGTTTCGTATATCAGGGAAACAAAACAAAATAAAAACACTGCTTTAATACTGAGTGGCTTATTAGGCATTATACCAAGTACTACTTTTTTTAAAATAATAAAAAAGCAGTACTTGGTATAATTGAAGTAAACCACTTGGGGGACCTGGGTCATTGGGGGATTTACCATAGCTGGTATGGATTTACCTACTCGGCTGCACCTCATGGGCAAACCACTCCAGCTGTGGTAAATTCCCCTATAACCCACACCCCCTTGTGGCTTATTGCTTAACTATCCCACCCTTATGTAAGGTATCTTTACTGGATCATGGAGGAAATATCATTTTGACACAGTTTATGTTGTCTTTGCTATTATCTCTGGCAGGCCATATGTATGTGGGTACTGCAGCAAAAGTTACTCTTAAATAAAGAGATTCTCACAAATATTAGTAAGGCTATAGCCTCAGTTCATAAAATGGATCAACAAAGATTCTCAGCTGAGAAAACAAAGCATCTCTGTGTTAACTGTGATAGATGGTTCATTTATAATACTGGTTGACTCAGTTGATTTGCATTTCTTTATTAAATCTCCTGTATACTGTCATTTCCTACTCTGTAACATGTTTATGCTTGTTTCTTATTGTATTTTGAACTGTGTCTTTATTTTTGACTGTCTATGTAATGAAGTCCACTTTTCAATAAAAATTCCCCTACTCTTTTTGAGAAGTGTCATGGGATCTTTAACATCCACCTGAACTATCACCAGAACAGGCAGATGGAACCTTGGTTCAATGTCTCATCCGAAAGACGGCACGTCAAGAGTGCAGTACCCCCTCATGCTGCACTGCAGTGTCAGTATTAGGGTTTAACCCAAGTGCCTGGAGTGGGGATAGAACCCACCTTCTGATCTTCTGGCTTCAGACCCAAGTGTGCAACCTGCTGAATCACTGACACTTGCAACTTGCCTTGCAACTAATGAAGTTTCTGTACGTGTGAATGTCAACCTTAGAAAGGTGCATGTACAGCATGCCGGATAGTAAAGAAACCTGAATGTTACATCTCGTACCTCCAGGAGAAAAAGATGACATACATAACAGCTGCTTCAGGAGTGTCTGCCCGCTTTCTCACCTCTGAAATAGAAGACCCATAGGTGGATCACTGAAGCCAAGCTCTTGATGGTCTCAACCTGGTTGTAGAGTAGTTGCTAGTATTGGGTGAGAGCCCAATAGTCATGGAGACATGTTCTGGATAGTCATCTGAGCATGTGCCAGACAGTTGCATTATTTGTTTGTGTGACCAACAGTATTTGGGGCATGTGCCTGATAGCTGCTGGAGCTTGTGCCTGAAATTATGATAGCATGATAGTGTGGTAAAGAAGACACAGCCCTGGACAAGCAGTATGATATGTATGTAGTATGGTATGAGTGTTGAGCTCCAAGAAGATGAGCTGGACATTTACCTCAACAGACTGGAGGATTGTACTTACTGGGAGCAGAGCAGAAGATCAAAGGTCCAGAAGTCAGGAGGCCCACAATTTCCGGGAAAGCAAAGTATGGCCACTGCAACAGATGTCCAAGGAGGCATAGTGAGGACAAGTTCAGGATGGAAACAGCAAGTGAACGAGAAGGTCACCAGCAGTAGACAGCAGATAGGAAGGAAAAGGTCTCTAAGGCAGAAAGCAAGGACCCTCAAGGCAGAAGGCAGCAAGCGGGTTGGAGGGGCATTGGGGCTGAGACCACAAGTCTTAAGATGACAGTGCAGGAGTGCTGAAAGTCAGGTGAGAAAGTTCTGTAGGGGCAGACAATAGCAAGGAAAAAATAAGAAAATTAGTAGGGCAGACAACTACTGTCTGCAGCAGAAAGGCAGAATACCCTGTGCGAGCAGCAGGAGCAGCTACAAAAGTCCTTGCTTCAGGAGGAAGAGGCAGGAGCAGAACAGGTATGCATGGCCAACAGAATCAGAGAAGAAACCAGACTTAAAAGATGAAAGAGCAGCCATCACTGAGTCAGTGGCAAGAAGAGCAAAAGCAAGTAGGAGTAGAGGAGCAGCAAGAGTGGGTGGTGCCTGAAAAAGGTACAACAGCCATAGCACAGCAACCAAGGGAAAGCAAGATGGCCACCCATTAGGGCAAGAAGGAGTCCTTAGCTATGGAGGAGAGTGGAGGGATAAGTGAAGAGAATGGACGGGCTGCCATGCAGCTGCTGCAAGGAAAACAAATATTTGTCTGCAACAACAATGCGCATCAAAAGGATGCCTAGGCATGCACAGTATGAGTACTGCTCAGTATGTGGGGGGGTGCCTTATGAGTGTTGCCCACTGCCCCTACCAAATGTTGGGTCAGGCCCTTGAAATGTTGCCCTGGATTGTGATAGAGCAATTAGGGCCAGGTTCAATCAATGTGTGAGTTCCAGGGCTCCAATCCAATGGTATACAAACTACTTGTACCCCTGAGGAGACAGTAACCCATTGCAAAGGTCAAGGTATTTACTTGCCATTCATTGCCATTATGCATCATAATGAAAGGGAGAAAGCCAATATTTTAAACCTGTCACAGTACACTAGGTGAACAATAAATCTACTAAATCCCCAGTCCCCCACTCTTAATACAGCTAAACAACTACACCAAACAATGAAGAATATTCAGATTACAAAAATAACCAACACAATGATATATAACAAGCGACACAGAGTCTAGTTATTTATGACAATATTATTGTGCTATTTCATGATATCATTCCTAGTCCAATTAGACGCAGACAAAGACATTTTCTTAAAGTAAAATGTTACATAAATTTCTTCAGCCACTTAAAGGAAATTAACACACCTAAAATGTCCACCAGTATTAAAGTGTAAACCCCTAAAATAAACAAAAGTTAAGACATGGCAATAAAGTACAGTATCAGAGACCATAGAGATGCAATAGTTTTCATACTGAACTCTAATACCCAGTCAATTAAAGAAGACACAAATAAGTATAGGATTCTCCTGTTCTACCGTCCTCCTCATCAAGAACAGGAGTTGAATTTAATATCACTTATTGTTGCAAAAGTTTACCTACTGAGGACTTTAAAAACAATGACAGTGCTTGCTACACTAGTTTTAGCCATCAACATTCAGAATCATTTAATTTGCTCTCACTCAGATTTTCCACATTTTCTTTTTTCCTTATTTGTCTGTATCTTTGATTTTCTCCCATGCCAATGTATTTCAGTCGGTGTTTTTTTTTTTTTTTTTGCTATTTCCATGAACTGTACTCAGATTGCTTGTGTAACTCATGGTAAACGTACTTAGTTGTAATTTTTACTGACTACTCTGTTTGTATTATTTTGTCCACTGGCTTCCCTTAGTCTAGGCTCTACCTGCTGAGATAAATACAGTAAAAGCAAATACCAACACAAACACCTTCAACATAATCACTTTGGAACCTCTCAACCCTGAACAGACAGCAACTGGGGATGTTTAGCCTTAGGTTCCACAAACCAGCAACATTTAGACATTCAAGCTACTTTCTGAGTTTTTATTAAAGCTCAGATGCTTCATGAGATGAAGGCAGGCATGCTAACAGTGTACAGTGTGCAGACTACTTTCTATCATTCCACGCCAGATGTCTTAATCTACCTTGCTGGCATGCATTATTATAGTAATTATGATTGAGATGTAGTTGAGTGGCAGGGCAGCTACATTTAAAACAATGTTAACAGCCAGTAATACAGATATAAACAAAGCAAAAACAACGAAAAACAAAAAATATTTACTGAATTTTTATTAGTCTGGTGAATTAGTCCCATTGGAATTTATTTTGTATTCGATTGGGGAGGATGTGTGGAGTACTGTGTGTAAACTGTGAGTGTTTGCACTAATATCATGATTCATGACATGATGTTTGTACAGTATTTGAAAATGTAATCAAGTTATTGAACATTGAAATTATATATTTTTCTAAACATTTGTACGTATAGAAGAAGTCGACAAAGTGGTCAGCCTTGCTCATGAAGCCGACACACTTGGTGAAGAGCTCCGCTAGGTGAAGTGGACAGCTTGGCAACAACTTCACCTGCACACTTTCCACTTTATAATTCATGAAGTGGCAATTTGTAGTTCGTGAAGTGTATGCGAAGTTGGAGCAGTGTGTGCAAACACCATGCCATGTGACTGCAGAAGCTGCTTTCACATGGTGCAGGAACAGCATTTACACACAGTGCAGTCTCTGTTTCAGTGCAGCTCTAGATAGGTTTGCAGTGTGACTAGTTCTGCTCTCTGAGCTCAGTTGAAAGTGAAATTGGTTTGTTGCTGGGATATCTATTTTCATATGTACTATTCTTTTTTGACTTTCTCCTACTGTTTCTGTTGCAGTGAAGCTTTTTTGTGTTCTTAGTTGCTTAGCTGTAAGGCGCAATGGTATTGTGGTATGCAACAGGCTGGCAGTATAGCCTAGAGGTTAAAGGAGCGAGCTTGATACATCCAGCAAACCAGACCTGAGTTTGATTCTCACAACCTCTACTTGCATACTGTGTGACTCTGAGCAAGTCACTTAACTGCCCAGTGCTCTCAGGTCACCCCTGAAAACAGGCACTTGCGCCTAGTGGGCCCCACCTGGTTACCAAAGACTAAAATAAAAAAATAAATTACCCTGTTTTCTCAGTCTTAATTTCACTCTAGCAATCAGCAGCAGTGCAGATCTTTGGGAGAGGTGCTGAGCAGAGATAGCTGCTGCTGCAGATCAGAATGAGCGTCTCCTTTCTATGTTTCTGTTCTGTTGCACTTTCTTAGCTGTTGTTATCTTAATACACGTATTGTCGGTCAATGCATATTTTATTTTTATTTCTCTCTAGCGTTTACTAACCATTTCATTGCTGTGTTTTCTTAATATGTATTATATTTGATTAAAATAAGCAGAAAAATACATTTCCATGTCCTTGGCAGTGTCAGTGTTAGGTAATGTTAGGCCTATAAAACTTGCCCATCCTCCTGGTACCATCAGTGTGTCACTGGAAGGACACAGATCAACATCCTGGACCACTGTGTCTTCGGGCACACCTATCCCCTCTTGTTCATTGACAGCTCTAGAACCAGCTGCATGAGGTGGCACAGTGGAGTCCATCACTAGGACAGGCAAGAGCACAGTGCAACCATCCAGTTACACCACTCCAACCTTCAGTACTCCCAACAGTTGCCCCCCCCATTGTGCCTCTTCCAGTGCCAGCTGCAGGGGCCACACAATAGAGTCAGCCACAATGCGTATAGGCAGCATAGTGGCCCCACCTGTTGCAACACCTCAACTTTAGTATTCCCACAAGTTGCCCTCTGTTACACCTCCACAAGCTCCAGCAGCCAGAACCCCCCTCCTCCCACTGGTTGGCCATCAAAACCCCTTGTCTGAGACTTTTCAACATTGATTCCCCCAGACAATAGTGTAGCCATTTACAGTCTAGGTGACACCAGAGTCAGGCATGGAAAGAAAAACATGCCTCCTCCTGACCTCCACCTCCTCTGTGCAAGTGTCTGTGCAATGCAGTGCTTTCCTCATAGATTGCTCATCACTGAAAAAGTTGCAGGAGTAACCTAATCTGCCTAATTGCTTCCTTCAGTGCTCTGCCACCTCTGTTCCACTGCCTGTGCAGTGCTGTGATTTCCTCATAGCATTCCCATCACTAAAGAAGCTGCATAGGCAACTGGAGCCCAATGTCTGCCTGCCTCCTCCTCCAGTCCTTTGCCTCCTCTGTGCCACTGCTTATGCAATGTTGTGCTTTCCTCATAGCATGCCCATCACTAAAAAAGTTGCTGCAGCAACATCAACCCACTCCCCCACCACCACCTCCTGTCCTCTGCCTCCTCTTGTGCTTCTCTTCCTCCTGTCACATGCCAAATCATGTCCTCTGGCTGCTCTGTACAACTGTCTCTGCACTGTTCTCATCATTGTAGGGTCATTGGTCCCTGCTCCACTCTGTTCAAGTTACTCTAAGTTAAATCTAGAGATGAACAATTAATTCAAAATTTCCCTGAAAGTTATAATGAACTTCGTCATTGAAGTTACTTCAGGAAGTGAGTTAATGAAGCTGCAATTTTGCAGAGCTTTGTGTAGTATGAGGTGAATAAATTTGTAAGCACTTGGTCAATGAAATTTTAACTTACTGCATCTCTAGTGTATAGTACCCATGACAATTCAGTGTTGGATTTTGGAAGGTGACAGATGATGTGCTACCTTGCATCTCTAACAATGCTAATGTTGATTCTATCATCCTATGTACTAAATGTTGTTGTATTTTCTCTAAAACAGCTTTCTGAAGTGCTAAGAATATAGTGGACTTCCTAGTGAACACTTACTGTCAAAAATCTGTGGTATATGTCTAAATTAGTTGACCAAAAGAAAGGGGTTCTCTAAATGCAGGGCTAACAGAAAAAAACGGCACCCATACCAGGCACATTAGTTTCAGTATTTATTGAAGTGCAGTAAAGAATAAAAACAACACTCACATTGTCCAGCACCACATTCAGGAATCACCAATAGCTAAAAACCCTGACTGGTTTCATGTATATATGTTTCCTGAGGGAGGCCGGTTCTGTACAAAACTGTAGTTTTATACACAGTGTCTCTTAAAGATCAGTTACAATACAGTGTACATTTAATCCCACAAGATGCACAGAACCAAACAGAGACATGTGAAAAATGAATGTGAAGTTTCAAACTTAAGATTCAAAGGCTGCAGCTCAGTTCTTATACAGTGATATTATTTTCCAAAAAAGCATGTATGTTTTATGTCAAATATTGACATTGAAAAATATACATGATCAGACACATGCCTCAAGAAACTTCATTATCAGGTAGCTTATAAAAATACACATCATGCACAACTTGGAGACCACATTTGTCAAACTCCTACATCTGAGGTCTCCAGATGTCAACCAGGGTGCAATATGCTCACTACATCCACACTGAGCAAAATCAAACAAAGACATGGTTTAGACATTAACCATGGATTGCAGAGGAAAAAGTGGGAAGCACCAAGGGAGGTTGACAGTGAAAATGCTGACCTCCCACACAGCAATGGCATAATACCGATGCAGGTATTGTGCTGCCTGATGTCCGAGTGTTTTCTGTGCCCCCCGCACCCTCCCCCCACACTTTAGGATTATCAACTCCAGGTCAGAGTTGGTCCAGAGAAGGGGAAGAACACTGGGGGAAAGCAAAACATGAAAAAGAACCATTAAAGCAATTGCTGCTGTAACTGACTTTTTTCATGTTTCACTGTCAGGGTGTCGAGCTGAAGGGGGGGGGGGGCACTGAAAATTGCTGCCCATTCTAAAAAGAAAGCTCTGTGAAAAATGCACTGCTGATTGTGTACAAAATACCTGCAATTCATATACAAGTACCAGTGAAATGATTTTTAAGCAGCACTATCTCATAGAAACAGAAGAGACACTGAGTGTAAAAGTGCAATCTTTGCACAGAACCTGCCTCCCAGAGGAAGCGTGCATGCACAAAAGTGGCCAGGGCTTTTAGCTGTCGGTGATTCTGGATAGTGGTACTGGACAACGTGTGTGTGTTTGTTTTTTTTTTCACTGCACTTCAATAAATACTGAAACTAATGCACCTAGTATCAGTGCTTTTTTTACTGCTTGCCTTGATGTTGTGTGACCTGGCATGACAGAGAGTAAAGCATCTTCCTCTACCTGGACTGTTTCTAAAAGTGTGCTTGCAGCAGCCTTCACCTATCCTGCACCTTAACTCTAATCCTTAATTGAGTGCAGTGCAGCTGTCATGTCCTCTAACTGTAAGGATATTGAACTGGGTAACACCAACAGTAATTTTTGTGCACCTCTATTCATAGCAGTGGGAAACAAACCCAATTTTAAGTGAAGATTTGGATTTACAAACCTCTATGTCTGCTGCCCAACAGGAGCCCCTAGGTATTATACTGGATATTGCAAAATCCTATCAGGACTTAGAAAAGTCAACCTTAAGAGTAAAACAGAACTTTTGGAATCATACTTCACTTAAAGCCTATGTTCGCATAGACTGTGTCCCATGGTCTAAGGGTCAGAAAATAGCATGGGTATGGCCAGGACCGTGACCCATTTAGGAAAGAGTGGAAGGATGCAATGTAGCAATCCTCATGCTTTTCTTCAACTGCATAATCAGAGATTTTAAGTCCCAGCAAGAACTGTTGCAAGATGAGATGTCTGAGAAATAAAAGGTTGCCTCACAGTTTGAAGATCACAGTAACTTCAAGAAATCAGAAGCAGTACTCGAAGCAGTAAAAAAAGCAGAATAATAAAATCAAGGCCATAAAGCTTAAGAAATTTGAACATGACCATCTGGACTATACTCTGGACAGAGTATTTACTTGTAAGAATTTCAATAGAGCATGCTCTGGTCATGGTCAGAGGAGAAATGAGGTGATGGGGAGGCAGGACCAAGCTCTAGCCTAAAACATAACATCAGTTTTCATACCTCTACCAGTGAGTATAGGACAGACTCTGAAGATTATTTTAGAGGAATACCCCCTGTCACGAGCAAAAATCCCCAGATGCAGTATGTGCCTAGTTTCAAAACAGGAAGAGGACACAAAGGGAGGGCCACAGGTACAGGGGAAAATTCATGATACAATAAAAACTGGAGAGGACAATGCAAGGTGAACAGGAGATCAATATCCTAAACCTGTCCACAATCACACTCACTACTGACCAAGAGAGTGTTTTGAATGAGGTACTGAGCTTTGTACTGACAACTCCACTTCAGTCATTTGATTTGTTCCTGGATTTAAATAAATTCATCAGGAAACTTAATTTAAAGGTGTTATTCAAGAGATACAATATGTGACATGGGACCACACAGTCCATTGAAGGGGCACTTCAAGAAACATCTCAGAGCCCCTTTCCCAGAACATGGAGTCAGTGGAATCCAATTTTTAAACCACAGTCAACCTTCATTGCACCTCACAGCCTTACTGTTCAAGTCTTTGAGAAGGCTTTCCCTAAGAATTTCAAACTGCCATGTCAACAGAATGAAGACCACCATCATGTGAACATCACACATGCTGAAAGAACTGCACTCAAGGAGCTGGAAGGCAACACTGCTATTATTTATTTATTTATTTTATTTATTTAGGGATTCGGATCATACCTTTGAGCTCAGAGCTCTTTTACAAAGGTTCCACGTCAAACAGTGACAATGACAGCAATAACAAACAGTTTACATACAATACTTGAATAGTAGGTAGCTAGTATACAGTAAGGATACAATGTCATTCATAGTACCAATGGTGATAGTACAGCATCAAGAGCATTCAACTAGGGTAAAGGACAGTGTTTATATGTAGCGAAGGAGATAAACAGGTGTGACACCTAGTGTGAGAGTCCAAGGAGGAGTCAAGGTGAGGGGGAGGGGAGACAGGGGGGACTGGGCAGCCAGAAGAAGTGGCTTTGTCTAGGAGGTTGGGGAGGTAGTGGTAGTATGTTGGTTTTAAGGTTGATCCAGTGGGAGAAAAGGCACTGGGGGAGAGGAAGACAGAGGGATAGGGCAATAGGGAAGAGTGGGTGTAAAAGGAAGGGGAAGGAGAGTGTGGGTGAGTGGCATTATGGGTGTTAGAGTCCTAGTGGCAGTCACAAACTGTCCTAGTAAGAAGGTGTTGCCTTAGGCCATTTTTGAATTGCGAGATGCATTGGGAGTTTAGAATGTGCACTGGGATTTCATTGATTACCACAAAGCCAGCTGATAAAGGTGGATCAATTGTCATATTAGACACTGAAAATATATTCAGAAGATCCTCAGACAACTTAATGATGTAAGTTTCTATAGGAAGCTTAATCAAGACCCTACAGTTATTTTTAAGGCAGAAATAAATCAGTTTGTGGATGATTCTGTACAGAGGGGGAATGATATCTGAAGATTGTTCTGACATTTTGTATAGAAAAAAGAAATCCCATTAGGAGTACAATATCTGTACTTCAAAAGTGTATAAATCACTGACTGATCCCCCTGTTTAACCCAATGTTGCAAGGATTGATTCTTTAAACAACCCCTTTTCACAGTATGTGGACTCGCACATTAAAGAGACTATGGAATCCTTGCTGTTCTCCATACGGGACACTACTGACATCCTAATTGTCTTAGGTGACATGAAGTTGCAGAGGAATTGGATTATTGCAACAATGGATATCGAATCTCTCTATACCAATATCCCCATTGAGGATGGGTTAAGTGAATAGAGACACACTTAGTGGCAGTACTAACTACTCTCCTGAAAAGCAACAGTCCCTGGTGTAGTTTGCAAAATCTGTGTTGTCATGTAACTCATTTGTGTTTCACAACCAGTTTTACTATGAAGTTAAAGGGACAGCCATGGGGTCACAATTTGTGCTCGACTATGTAAATCTCTGAGAGAGAGAGGGAGAGACACACACATAGTTTTTACCCTAGAAGTCAGGCCTTATCATTCCAATATTGGCCTCTGGAAGCACTTTATCAATGGCATTATAATGGTGTGGCAAGGTGGAGTTGATGAATTGTATGATTTTGCGAATTTTATGCAGTCTTCTAATAACAACTTATGTTTTCAAGTAGAACACAACAAGACAAGTGTCATTTCTTGGACTTACAGATTTCTGGAAATGAGGATGGTATTGCAAGCACTGATCTGTATAGAAAGAGCACAGATGGGAATTCCTTGTTGCTCGCTTCTAGCTGCCAACAACAACACCTTATGGATTATATTACCAAAGCCCAATTTCTACATATTCTTAGAAACTGTTCCTCAGGTGTTGTCTTTGGCACTCAAGCCACTGAGATGCAATCATGTTTTACAAGAATGGTGTACAGACAGGGGGTGATGGAATAGGCCCAAATAATAGCAAGGAACACTAAAAGAAACACACTGTTGGTGTATAATCAGGCAAGAACACAGCAAACAAATGTCTTCAGTTTTGTGACAACCAACACTAGTCCCTCAGAAAACAGTTCAAAACATACTCCAAAAGGAGCCATTACTTGAGGAGGACATAGATTCACCCTCCATATGGTATATAAGAAGGGTCCATGTCTGACAGACATGTTAATCCATAACCTGCAAAATACATCTATTGTCAGAAATACATGCCTTCTGGAACCTCCAAAACGCTGCTAGTGTTGTGGCAATTGTCATCATTGTGAGAATGTTCAAAAAGCAAACACAGTTACCACAGTCAATACCGGTAAAACTTACCTAACTTGGCATTTTGTAAATTGCTTTAGCTCAGCTTTGGTTTTTCGGACAATTTTCAGCTGTGGGGCCTTTTATATGGGAAAAAAAACTCATGAATGTTCAAAGTGAGGATAAGAGAGCATCTTAGCTGCATCAGAACTATGGATAGATTGGGCCAGCTCAGTGGTGCTGAGGGTTGAGGCACTGGACACCACACCTCACACCACACCAGTGACCTGAGGTCAGGAGTGAGCTTGGGCTGCTGAGGATTGGCCAGGGGAGAGAGGCTTGAGCATCTGGAGGACAGCTCTCCTCTTTCAGGGAGGGTGGGCTGTGGCATCCTTGCTACTAGTGACTCCCAGTGGAGGCTGGGGGAGCAAAGACAGTGACCACCATGGAAAGGGGTGGCGGCAACAGTGGACATCCGTGGGACTGGAACGGGACTCCCCGCCTCATGCTAGACATCATTGCACAACCCTGCCTCCAGAGGTGAACCAAGATACTGGTAACACCCTGCCTCCTGGGGGTAGACATCACCTGCCACCATGTCCAGCACTGCATCCCACCCTCCAGAGACCTGCACATCCCCTGATCTTCACCTCCTCCTGAGAGACTTTGATTGAAGGTAGGGTGCTGTGGAGCTGAAGGTGGCCCCACCCCAGAGGGGGTTACAACAAGGGGGCCCCAAAGGTGTGTTGAGAGTGGGTTGGGGGAGCAGATCCTCGGATAGAGAGGATCTCAGTGGATGGAATCAAGCAGGATGACTGAAGGGACCACAGGCAGTGGTAACCAGAGCAAAAAACAGTTGACAACAAAAAAAAAAAAAGAAACGAACGAGGGGTAGATCCAATGTACTGTCAAAACTATTTTGAGAATTCAGATTCCCAGAACCACTCATTTTTGTTCAGTGGCATTGAGAGGGTCTCTGTTGGAAAATGTGAGGTAGATTTGGACAACCTCATTTTGCACAGAGAATCCTACTGGATTCACCAACTAGGAGCTTTGAGGCTGCCTGGGCTTAATGAGAGTTTTAACATTGTTCCATATTTGGCAAAATAAAAAAGAATTAAGAATTGCTTTCCCCCAGCAGCCATTTTGTAAATTATGGTGGTCAAACTGCCTTTGTATTCAATTTAAACATTTGATTAGTATTAGGTTATACTTTTTGAGACCTTCTTAGCAACATTTTGCTCAGTTTTTGTTTTACAGTCTATTGGTGCCCATTTCTTAAATCAGCATATTAATTGACCCTCGTTACCTCTGATTGGATGTTGGTCTGGATGATTGTTTTTTTTTTTTGCTTTGTAATTATTGTTTTATATAACTCTGTTTCTGTGAGATAGCACTGCTTTAAAATTATTTTACGGATACTTATTTATGATTTACAGGCAATTTTGTACACAACCAGCAGTGTGTCTTTCACATAGCTTTCTTTTTAGAATGGGCACTGCTTTTTCCTCTGCAATCCATAGTTAACCTGTAAACCATATTCTGGTTTGATTTTGCTCAGTGTGGATGAGGTAAGCGTTGACCTTCAGGGACCTCCGATATAGAGGTTTGGTAAATGCTTTCTCTGAATTATGCATGATAAGTATTATTATAAGCTACTAGATAAGGATGTTTCTTGAGGCTAGTGTCCGATCATGTATATTATTCAATGCCAATATGATGTAAACACACATCTTCTTAGAATATTAATATCCCTGCTTATGAATTAAGCTGCAGCTTATGAATCTTAAGTTTAAAAATTAACATTTATTTTTTTCATATGACTCTGTTTATTTGGTTCAGTGTAACTTGTGGGATTAAATGTACACTATATTGTAAATGATTGTACTGTCTGTTTAACAGACACTGAGTATAAAAATACAGCCCTACATGGAACTGGCCTCCCTAAGGAAATGTGTGTGTGTAAAACCAACCACGGGTTTTAGCTATTGGTGATTCCTCACTGTGGTGCTGGACAATGTGAATTTTTCTTAATGTTCACTGCACTTTAATAAATACTGAATACTGATCTGCCTAGTATTGATGCTGCTTTTTAGGGCTGTGGACGGAGCCTAGAGCCATTGTAGGATAGCTCAGTAGCTCTAAAAATGGCCGATCATGGAACCGTCCATTGGACTTTTGGAAATATCCTTCTGAAAGTCCAGTGGAGCTTGAAACCATCTGCCATGATCAGCTACTATGGAATAACAGCTGCAGTATTTCAGCTGTTACTTCTGCATTCTGGGGCATGAACTGCGTATGCATGACTCGCGCACATGCACAGTTCTGCTGGTGCTGTCATGTTGTGAATTGCAAAATGCCATTCACTGCAACTGTGCATGTGTGAGCACCGCGCATGTGCAGTTGTGTCACCACCGCCAGCATTGCCAACAAAGAAAACACGCTGACACTGGGGTCCCCAATTCCCCTGTCAGCATTATATAGCCCCACTAATGTGGCACATTTGGAGCCCACTCCAGTGTGCCCAAATGTATTTTTTTCATCTGATGATATCGTGGTCCCCAATCCCCTTGTCAGATTATGTAACCCCCACACTCATGTGACACAGTGGGAGTCCATCCCAGTGTGCCCAAATGTTTGTTTTTCTCCCTGCTGACATTGGGGTGCCCAGTCCCTGTGTCAGCATCATGTACCCACCCACCATCCACTGATGTGGCAGACTGGGACCCACCCCAGTGTGCCCAAATGCCTGTTTTTGTTTTTGTTTCCTGTAAATATATAAAACAGTCCCCTGACGTGGGTTTTGTTTATCTGTAAAAAAGAAAATGGTCTCTTGTCATCACCCTAGTCCTCCTCCCCATCCCCACCCTCCCACTGAGCACCCATCTCCCTGCAACCCCCCCTTACTCCATACTTACCTCTGGAGGTTGGCGCTGTCATCTTCTCTGGACCGGGACATAAGAGCACTCTTCAAAGTCGAACTGCAAACTGAAGAATCAAAGGTAAGCATGCTATAATGCCATTCAAAGGGATTTTCACCATGTTTGGGAATTTTGGCCCCAAGTTTTCAACATGGGATTCTTGGGACCCCACCTCATGAAAACTTTCACTGTCATTTTCTTACTCAGTCTCGAAAGGTGATTTTGTGGTGACTGCATGGAATCACCTTTCAGGACCGATTCACAAAATGACAGTGGCACTGTTCATGAGGTGGGGTCCCAAAAAGCCCATGTTGCAAATCTGGAGAAAAAAATGCCCAAAATGCCTGCAACTCTGCCAATTTTTAATATTTTCCCTCTACGTTTTCAACATTGCCATTTTTGCATACCTCCTTTTTAACAGTACAGCTGTCATTTATTGCATCCTGCCCAAAACGTGCTTTCACACCTGTGGCACAGAATGGCACAGTCGCTCTGCAAAATCACCTTTCAGGACAAGTGAACAAAATGACACTGGCACTCTTCATGAGGAGGGGGTCCCAAAAAGGCCACGTTGAAAATTTGGTGCAACACCTCCAAAATATGGCCACGTAACATCCAGGTGTTCAATAATTTCTATGCACACATGTAACTTTGTTCACTTGGCAGCTCATCACAGCCCTATTTGCTCTGACCAGAATTTGTTTCTGCTTGCCTTGATGTTGAGTGACTGGGCATGACAGTGACTGGAGCATCTTCCTGAACCTTTCTACACTATAAATGCAGTCAGTGCAGCATCTGCATACAGTATTTGTGGATTCAGAGAACAGATCTGTACACCCCACTGATGGCTTCTATTTCTTTGTAATCCATTATGTGGGATGCACAACACCTTTTGTTGCATACAGTATGTCACATGGTGCCCCTGATCTATGCTGTGTGTGGGCAGAGCAACAAGACAGCTTAAGTAGTGAATCAAAGAACATGTTGCTGGCATATGAATCACCAGGCTTGAGAATGCTTTGCGGGTACACTGTGCTGACATGCATGGGTGTGACCCCTTTACATTCAGATTTATGGGGATTTACCATGTGGAGCCTACCTCACCGTTTTCATCCATGACACCCTCCTCTGTTCCTGATCTTCAACCCTGAGAACTATATCCATAGTTTGTCCATAATTCCTGGACAAGATTGTCTATGGTGGATGAACATGCACAAATGCCTGAAGAAATCACCCAGTCAAAGAGAGATTAACACTATCAAGAAAGATTTTTTCAGGAAAACTAAATCTATTTTCACCTTGCTAAATTAAAGAAAAAAATATTCTGATAAAATAACATTTTACATTATTTCAGGTAGCAGCCATGTTTGTCCATGATTTAAATACATTTTAAATGTCCATGCTAAATAATAGTTATTATGTGTTGTTTTTATGATCATGCTATTAATCAAATTTATTTTCTTTGCATTCTGTTTAAGATCTCATACATATGAGCATATGAACATATGAAGAAGCCAGCAGAAGAAGGCCATTTCATCTATGAAGTCTGCTTATATTACAGGGTCCATAGCTTGAGCTAATGTCCCTGCCCTCCCTCTCTCCCCACTCCTCCCATCCTCCCTATCCATGATCCTTACCTTTCCCCATACCTGTCCCATCCTGTCTTAAAGCTGCCCACAGTCTTCAATGAGATGACCCCTTCTAGCAGCGCATTCCAAGTGTCCACCACCCTCTCAGTGAAGAAGTGCTTCATGACCTCCCTCCTAAACCTCCCACCCTCCAGCATAAGACTGTGCCCCCTTGTGTTATGGTTGCCACTCAGCTTAAAGAGACTGTCCTTATTAACCTTATGTATCCCCTTCAAGTACTTGAACATCTCAATCATGCCCTCTCTCTCTCTCTCTCTTGTCTCCAGGGAGTACATGTTCAGTGCTCTCAACCTCTCTTTGTATGCTTTACTCTGCTGACTGGCTATCATCTTTGTAGCCCTCCTCTGGACCTTCTCCAGCAGGTTAATGTTGTTTTTGAGGTGTGGGCACCAGTACTGAACTCCATACTCTAGGTGTGGCCTTACCAGTGACCTGTACAAAGGCAATATAACCTCCTCTCTCCTACTACTGACCCCCCCCCCAGATATGCATCCCAGCATCTTGTTTGCCTTTGCTGCTACTTTCTTGCACTGGGTTGAGTGCTTCAGGTCACTAGAGATCATCACTCCCAGGTCCATCTCCTCCTCTGATGCAGATACTCGGACTCCTCCCAGGTAGTACTCTGTTCTGGGATTCCTGGCTCCAATAAACATAACTTTGCATTTCCTGGCATTGAAGCCAAGTTCCAGATCATGTACCACCTCCCTAGCTTTTCTAGATCTTCCTGTAGGTCCTGTATCCCTTCAGCTGTGCCCACTCTCCCACAGAGCTTGGTGTCATCCATGAATAGGCACATTTTACCCTTAATGCCTTCTCCAATGTCATTGATGAAGACATTGAACAACACTGGCCCCAACACTGAGCCCTGTGTGACCCCCACTGGTTACCTCTCTGGTGCCAGATAATCCCCCCCCCCCCACAACCACTCTTTGGGTTCTGTCCCTTGGCCAGTTTTCCACCCATCTAGCCATCTTTTCTCTACCCTGAGATTCACCAACTTCCTGAGCAGCCTTTTGTGGGGCACAGAGTCAAAGGCCTTACTGAAATCAAGATACAAGATGTATACCGCGTGGCCCCTGTCTACTGTCTTAGTGACATGGTCAAAGAAGTCAATCAGATGATATCATGGTTAAAATATAAATATTGTTTTTATTACATTATTGGTTCCATCACTTGAAATACTTATGGTCTACATTCTACAGTAAAACTATAGAATATCTCAGATTGTTTAACCTCATTTTAAGATGGGTCCACTTCAGCCCCTGGGGTCTGGGTAATGTGACAAAAGTATCAACTACAAGTGTGAAGATTAAATTAAAATATGTGACTTTCTTGATTTATTGTATTTCTAGTTGGCTTTTTATAGTTACTGTCATCTTTTATTTCAACTGTCATTTATTTATTTAGTTTTATTTTATTTTATTCTTTGGTAACCGGGTCATAATCTATCCAAAGAATTAACAGGATCAGATTAATTCTAAGATTAAATTTTGCCACCTCTTATTGTGGCTGTACATGTCAGATACACAGCCTCATTTATCTTGATTAGTTTTTTTGCAGTAAAAAAAAACAGGTTCTCAAAATATATTTGAGTTGTAGCTATATTCCCAGAATCTATGGTTTATCAATTGACCATGTTAATTAAAAACTGTTTTGATTCTATTGGCTACTATTTTTGGTCAAAAGTTGTTACATAATTCTTCAAGTATCTTCTCCCTGTGTTATGGCCTTTTCCCAGTATATTTTCTGAATATTTTGGACACACCTGGTTAACCATCAGTGTCTGCATGCGCTATTTCTACTGGCTAGCTCCCTCCTGTCAGTTGTACTGTTCTGCCATGGTTCCATTCTTGCCTCATTGTCCACGCCAAGCAAAATTCTATCTCATTCTATGTCTTATTGGGATCTCGTCCATGTAATGTATTATTTGCAATGCCCAATTAAATGTATTATTTGTGATACCTAATTACCCATACCCGCCTGAGTGTATGGCAGATCCTATTTGTATATCCTGCATTCGAAAGCTGTTCCATCCTCACGTTGAATGCTCTTTTTCTTTTGTCCATTGTCTGTATCATGCTGTCTCTGTCTCCTGTTGTAATGTGTATTGACTGATGTTATTGTTTGTACCTTGTAGTCTCCCGGGTCGCACCTGAAAATAGGCACTTGGCTGTCTAGTGTGCTTACCTGGTTAACAAAAGCAAATGAATGAATAAATAAATAAATAAATAAATAAATAAATAAATAAATAAATAAACCTTGGTTCATAGATGTTTGAACATACAGTATTCTTTCCATGGTTATAAGAGCATGGAACAACAACCAAATGTGCATCTTTAACTACATATCATAATTCAGACCTTGATACTTTAAACTAACATGAATAATCCCATATATATATATATATATATATATATATATACAGTATATATATATTTTTTTCATTGAATCATAGAAACTGTTGGCCCATCCAGTCTGCCCATAACCCCCACCCTAAGAAGACCCCCTCTCTCCTTTACCAGCCTGCTCCCTGCCCGTTAGGCCCATGTATCTATCCCAGGCCACCCATTCCAGCAGACTGTTCCATGGCCTTACCACCCTCTCTGTAAAGAACCTCCCCCTGACATCCCCTCTGAACCTTCCCCCCTCCAGTTTGTAGATATGCCCTCTAGTGGAATTGTTCTTACTCATTCTGAAGATGCTGTTGACCCTCACCTTGTTTATGCCCTTCAAATACTTGAATGTCCCCACCATATCCCACCTCTCCCTCCTCTCCTCCAGTGTGTACAGGCTCAGCTCTTCCAGCATCTCTTCAGAAGACTTCCCCTGCAGCCCCCTCACCATCTTGGTTGCTCTTCTCTGGACTCTTTCCAGCCTGTCTTTGTCCCCTTGCAGGTATGGCCTTCAGAACTGGACCCCATATTCCATGTGTGGTCTGACCATGGCTTTGTATAGTGGCAGGATCACCTCCTTCCTCCTGCCTGTGAATCCCCTCCCTGTGCATGCCAGTATTCTGAATGCCTTTCCTGCAGCTCTGTCACACTAACTCTGGACTTTCAGCTTGTCTGAAATAGTGATCCCCAGTTCTCTTTCCTGTTCTGTTACCTCCAGCTCCTCCACCCCCAAGCCAGTACTTTGCCTTTGGGTTAATTCACCATATGTGCATAATTTTGCACTTTTTTAAATTGAACTGCAGCTGCCACCTTTCTGACCACTCCTCCAGCCTAACCAAATCCCCCCTCATATCCTCCACCCCCTTTCCACTGTATCAACCCTATTGCTGCATATCTTCATGTTGTCAGCAAACAGAAACACTTTCCCCCGAAGACCCTCTGTGATGTCCCCAATGTATATGTTGAAGAGTATGGGTCCCAACACAGATCCCTGGAGAACCCCACTCGACACCTTTTCTTCCTTTGAGTGCAACCCATTTACCACAACCCTCTGCGTCCTCCCCTCCAACCAGTGTTCTAACCAGCTTGTGAGCTTGCTCCCCACTCCTAAGCTATCTACCTTGCCTATCAGCCTCCTGTGGGGGATTGTGTCAGATGCCTTCCTGAAGTCCAGGTAGGCCACATCCACCACCCCCTTGGCCCCATATCTCTGTCACTCCATCAAAGAATTCAATCTGGTTGGTCTGGCAAGATCTACCACTTGCGAATCTATGTCGATTGTCATTTAGGAGGCCCTTCCCCTATAGATATTTTATCAGCCTTTCCTTGATAAGCACCTCCATTAGTTTTCTGACCACAAAGGTTAAGCTAACTGGGCGGTAGTTTCCCAGCACCGCCCTTCCACCCCCCCCCCCGTTATATAGGGGTACTATCTGGGCCGTCTTCCAGTCCCCAGGAACCCTTCCCTTGTGTAGTGACAGGTTAAATAACCTCACGAGTGGTGCTACTAATTCTTATCTTAATTCTTTGAGTATCCTCGGGTGAATCCCATCTGGACCCATTGCCTTATCTGTCTGCAGCTTTTCTAATTCTTCCAGTAAACTTCCCCCATGAAGGGACTTGAGTCCATTTCACTACCCATTCTTCCCCTACTTTCCAACTTCAGCCCCTTCCAATCCTCCACCACAAAGAGTGATGCAAAGTATCTATTATATATATATATATATATATATATATATATATACATATATTGCATTATATGAAGAAAACATAAGGTTTGCACAAGTAAATTATTTACTGGATCATAAACAAAGTAATATGAGAACTCACCACATCATAAAGGAATTTTATTTTATGGTGGTATGAATAGATGTTAGACTATGCTGTTAGTTATGAATAAGGAGGGAGTCCATTAGAAACAGGAACAATAGCAGAAATGGTAAGTCACTGAAAGCTATTTCATAAGACAGTATAGCAACTGCATAGTCATAACCAAATGCTAAGGCTGCTGTAAAAATGAAATTACTTGAATGTAGAGCTGTGTGGAATGTGGAATTCTGTAACTAGAAAGGTGTGAAATGGCAATTCTTCTTCCAAAATCCTTTTTGGAATTTTTTTCAAATTCCAAGGAATTAAAAAATAATTTCTGTGTAGACCACACAATAATTTTCTGCAGATCATGGAAACTGTGGAATATTTGTTCTGCAGGTTGTAGGAAAAGAATTCACAGATTCACAGATAGATATAACTTGTTAAATATAACATAGCATGACGAAACCACAACATGTGTTCACTAGCCGTTGGCAACCACCATTACCAGAAAACAGATTTGATGAGTTGATTATTACAGACATGGCAGACCCCAAACATCAGGGAGGACAGTTGCTGGTAATAGAGGAAATAAGTGCTGCGAGGGCAACAAGTTTAGATGGGAGTGTTAATCCACTTTTAGTAAATCAACATACAAAGGGCAATGTAGTGCAACCACAGAATACCTGCCAAGTATATTATACATTAGAAAAAAAATTTTTAAAAAGCGAAGTGGATGTATTGGTGCAAGACAGCTCCAGAAACCTATGTGCAGGTAAACTGGATCTCAAGAGGCTTAAAGTAAAGGTGCAAGTTTGCCATAGCAAATGGGAGTAGTTACCTGTAGGAGTTGGGAAAGAGTCTCCTACCATTCAAACTGCTAAATAATGCTGTTTTCCATGAAAAAAATCCTTTCATTTTGGTGCTGTGCTTCATTTGCATAACCCACCCCTTTTTTCTCAGTGCTGCAACCCCAAACTTTGACATCACACCAGGGAAACAACGTTATTAAAGGGATTCTACCAGTTTTCAGTTTTAAATAGACAAATCAATTATGTACTGTAACCACAATACCTCACTAATTAAATTAGTATACAGAGTAGTATATATCTGTGCTCACTGCAGAAATAGAAACATAGAAACATAGACTTTGATGGCAGATAAAGGCCGCTTGGTCCACTCAGTCTGCCCATGTCTTACCTATTGAATAAGCTGCAGATCCTAGTTAACCAACAGCCTGCTTCCTCCTACTCCCCATTATAATTGCCTTATGTCCACATTTTGGACCCCACAACCTCCTCAGGGAGGCTGTTCTATGTGTTCACCACCCTCTTGGTGAAAAAATGCTTCCTCATGTTGCCCCTGAGCCATCCCCTCTTATCTTCAAATTATGCCCCCTTCTTCTTGCACATCTCTTTTTCTGAAAGATGCTACACTTTTAGACATTGTTGATTCCCCTGAGGTACTTGAAAGTTTCTAGCATGTCCCCCCCCCTCCTTTCCTCGAGGATATACATATTATGCTTCTTTAGTCTCTCTTTATATGGTTTCTGGTGCAGACCCTACACCATTTTAGTTGCCCTCTTCTGGACAGCCTCCATTCTGTCTATGTCCCTGAGGAGATGGGGTCTCCAGAACTGCACGCAGTACTCCAGATGGGGTCTCACCAACTGTGTGTACAGATGGATGACAACTTCCTGCTTTCTCCCTGTGCATCCCAGTATTCCCCCAGCCCTTCTTACTACCTTCTCACGTTGCCTGCCTACCTTTAGGTCATCTGATATGACTACCCCAGGTCACTTTCCATTTTTATTGTTGTTAGTACCCCCCCCCCCATTGTGTACTCTTCCCCTGGATTTTTCTTTCCCAGGTGCATTACTTTGCACTTCTTTGCATTGAATCTAAGCTGCCATACTTTTGACCATTCCTCCAACCTTGCCAAGTCCCTTCTTATCCTGTCCATCCCCCCTCCCTTGTGTATCAACCCTGTTGCAGGTCCTTGTGTCATCTGAAAAGAGGCATACTTTTCCTTCCAGTCCCTCTACAATGTCACTTATAAAGACATTAAAGAGGATTGGCCCCAGTACTGAACCCTGTGGTACCCAGCTAGTAACCTCCCTTTCTTCAAAGTGGACTCTGTTTACTATTACCCTCTGCATCATGTTGTCCAGTTTGTTTTTTACCCAGGCTACCACCCTGGGACCCACTCCCAGGCTGGCAAACTTGTTTATTGATCTTTTGTGTGGGACTGTGTCAAATGCCTTGCTAAAGTCTATGTAGGCCATGTCCACAGTCCTTCCCTCGTCTACTACTTTGGTCACCCAGTCAAAGAAGCCTATTAGATTTATCTGACATGACCTTCCTGCTGTGAATCCATGCTGCCTTGGGTTCTGTGCCCCACTGGCCTCTAGGTACTCAACTATTCATTCTTTCAGAAGTGATTCCATAATTTTCCCTACCACTGAGGTCAAACTAACAGGTTTGTAGTTTCCTGCCTCTGCCTTGCTTTCACTTTTGTGAAGGGGAATAACATCCACCCTCCTCCAGTCCTCAGGTACCACACCATCCTCCCATGATTTCTTAAAAAGGGTAGTCAGTGGTGTCACTAGTTCTCCCCTTAGTTCTTTTAGAATTCTGGGTTGAAGCCCATCAGACAGCATTGCTTTGTCCACCTTGAGTTTTAGGAGTTCTTTCAGGATCCTGTCTTCTGTGGATGGACTGGTATTGACCCCCTATCTGGAGTGCTTCTATTGTTTGGTTTAGGTATGTCCCCCTCCTCTTCTTTTGTGAGTACTGAACAAAAGTATTTATTCAATATCTCTGACTTTTCACTGTCACCCTCTGCCCACCCCTTTCTCCTTTATTAAGCTTCACTATCCCTCCCTTGGTCTTTCTTTGCTCACTAATGTACCTATAAAAGGTTTTATCCCCCTTCTTAACTGAGTTGGCAATCTTTTCCTCAGTTTGGGCCTTTGCTATTCTGACTGCCTTCCCCGCTTCCTTCTGCTTTAACTGGTACAGTTCTCTGTCCTGCTTCTTCTGTGATTCCTTATACTTTCTGAATGCTATCTTTTTCTCCATAACCTTCCCCACCACTTCTTTTGAGAACCATAGTGTTTTTTTTCCCTTATTTTGTTTTATTTATTTGCTTTACACAAAGGCTTGTTGCCTCTGTGATGGCAGTTTAATTTTTCCCCATTGTTACTCCACCCCTCCTTCCTGTCCATGTGCTAGTGCATTCCTTAGGCACTCTCACATTCTGCCAAAGTTAGTCCTGCAAAAGTCCGTACCCTTGCTTTTGTATGACTGGACTCAATGACTGTGTTTATTGTGAACCACACTGTCTGGTGGTCACTTGTTCCCAGATGGCTATCCACTTCTAAATCCAAGATCCTCGCACTGTCTTCATTTGAGAGTATCAGGTCTAAGACTGCTCCCTCTCGAGTGGGTTCCAACACTAGCTGCCTGAGGCATGCCCCCTGTAGGGCATCGAGTATAACTCCACTCTTGGATGTGACTGCAGCAAATTTACTCCAGTTAACATCTGGCATATTCAGGTCCCCCATCAACAATATCTCCCCTTTTTCTACCATTCTAAGTATACCTCCTATTATTTTCTTGTGCATTTCCTCCCCCTGAGATGGGGGTCTGTATACAACCCCTGTGTGGATTGTGGTGCCATTTCCTGTCTCCAAGGTGACCCAGTGTGCTTCCTCTGCTCCCCGTTTACCGTTTAGTTCCATTGCTTTGATCTCTTCCCTTATGTAGTCTTAGATAGCTACTCCTCCTCCTCTTTTACCCTCCCTGTCCCTCCTGTAGATTGTGTAACCTGGAATGTTAACATCCCAGTCATGGTTTTCTGTGAACCAGGTTTTTGTGACTGCCATGATAGCCAGGTGGCCCTCTTCCATTAAGGCCATTCAGGAAGCTTGTTACCCAGAACACGGGCATTGGTACTCATCACCCTCCATTTTTTGATGGCCTTACCACTTTTAACCCTATCCCTGTATTCTCTGACTTTGCCTTTTTCCCCATTTACCCCTGCCCCCTATTGAACTCTCTACCTTGGTGTTAACCTTACTAACTACCCTGTTTGGTGGTGGGAGGCTGTGAATTCCCTGCTCTTTTTTAGTGCCTCCCCCTTGGCTAGTTTAAAAGCTTCACAATTAAGCATTTAAACCTAACACCTTGGATCCTGATTCCCTTCCTGGACAGCTGCAGATCATCATGCTAGTATAGGCCTGTATCTCTTCAGGTTGACCCCCAGTCCCCAGTGAAGCCAAAGCCCTGTGCTCTGAACCAGTTTTTCAACCATTCATTGAATCCCATGGTATGGAGTACCCTAGCCTCACCCATGCCATAGATAGGCAGCACCTCTGAGAAGGTTACTGTGCATGCTTCTTGTCTATGGCCCCTCCCAACTCCACAAACTCCTCCTGCATAGCTCTGATCCCATTCCCAGCTAGGTCATTTGTCCCTAGGTGGACAATGACATCCAGCTCCCTCTCCCATGCAATTATTCCCATGATCCTGAGGATTTGCATCCTGTCCCTCCATGCCATGGTGCCAGGCAGGCATCTTACCTCCCTCTCCCCTCCCTGCTCCAGTCCTACTCCCCTAACAATTGAGTCCCCCACCAGTAGTTGTTTCCTTTCCCTGTGGGATCCTATGCCACCCTTCTGTGGGTTTTCTTTGTGGCAATTCCCAGCATCCTCCTTGGTCTCTACTGAGGGTGCCTCCATAGAAGAACAACGCTCCCCCAGAAAGCCATATGAATTGTGGAGAGGTACAACTGGAGGGATTTGCCTCTGTTCTACCACCTTCACCCTTCCTGAGTCCACCATAGTAAATCATTCCTTATTCTTGGTAACCTCTGAGGCAGCAGCAGTGGCCCTGGTGGTTCCTGGGTGGGGTGGGGTAGGAGATTTCCCAATCCCCTGCCAGGTCCTAGGTGGGGGAGGTTTTCCTACTCCTTGTCAGGATGACCTGGAGATGGGCAACCTCCTCCCTCAGAGCAGAGAGGTGTCTGCAAATAGGGCAGCATCAAAGCCTTCAGAATGTCTCCTGGAAGACTGCTGCCCGACAGCTAATGCATTGCACCACCCCCCACATGTCTCACTCCCTTCCAGTTGAATTTTTTTTTTCACTATTAGGGAACTCCACTTCCCCTTAGTAGTGTAACCTTTTTCCTAGGGACTCTGTACTAGGAACCCCCAAGTATTTTTTTTTTTTTTACAATTTCAGTCACAAGAAGATATCCTCCCAGCTTATGCAACACTGCCTGGCTGCCTTCTGTGGCACACCCCACCCTGTTTTGTGTCTGAGCAGGAAGTCATCACACTTTCCTACTTAACCCCATAAAGCTAGGTTAGCTGAAATTACATCTCTCAGTATAGAAGTCTTGTAGCTAGATATTGTATGCACAATGCATTGTTGTGAAAACAAACATACAAATGCTTATATTGTTGACACCACTACAGAACAATAGGACAGCATCTCACTGTAAGGAAACTGGAAAACAGGTTCGTATTTTACTCACAATGCCATGCTTTGGACATTTACATATCGGTGCTCACCACTACCACATACAGGACCATGCTTCTGAGTAAGGCACATTTAAGACAACATTATAAATTACCCATAATTCCTTGTTGCTGTATGTAAAACATTAACAGCTCCCTGGTATGACATTCTCGGGGTGTGGCTACACACAGAAAACTGGAGGACAAAACACTGATAAAACATAAACAAAATTACTATTACAGATTTTTTTTATGAAACAAAGTGCAGCTTCAACATCTGAAGCATGCCTGGCAATGGCACACAATGTATAAAAGGCATTTGGGGAACCTTCAACATTTACTTTAAGAATTACATTGATCCCAGCATTCAGGACAGACTGATTGAACTTTGTGCAAAAGTGGCAACTCATTATGCATGAAGCATCAATCAAGGTGTTTTGATTAATACTAGCAGAAGCAATAACAGTTAGGGAAAACATGGCAAAGGAAATCAAAGAAATATAAGAAACATTAAAAGCAATGATATTAGCTGAGTTTGCTAAGTTGACTAATGAGGTAGAAAATAAAATGTTCAAATTTGATGCCAATATTTAAAAGACCAAAGAAGAAAGTTTAAAAGAGACACAGAATATTACTTGCATGATAGGGGTGTTTAACTAGACAGACAAGAACACATAGCCCAACCCTAAATCCATTTTGAAAAATGCAGAGAATTTGAGTACAGATTAAACAGCTAGCAACATCCTAGAGTAAACAACAGGACCAAGCTATTCAGAGCTCTCAAGCTTCTCAGATATTTTAGTAGCTTCCTCCAGAGAACAAAACCACCACTGTGGAGAAGCAACCACAGGTTTCAGTTCCCATATCACAGCCAAAAAAACAAGGGGGAGGGCAGGCTATACAAAGGGGCATTTCTAACATAGTTGTAAACATATCACAATTCTAACTGACAGAAAATCAAATATCTATTCTGAACAAGGGGCAGTCTATTGTGTTATCAGTAGGCATAGATTACTTCCAGACATTTATTGATGTACACAAATTTACCAGAAAACTAACTTTTAAAACAATTTATCCACCAGAAACAGAAGTGCAGAGATCAGTGGAACTAGAACAGAATGAGGAACAGCCATTGAACAAGATGAATATGGGAGGAGGCCAAGGGCAACAGAAGAAGAAGTCCAGGAGAACAGCAAACTGAATGATGATATGGCCTGTCATGAACAAACAGAGGGAAGTACCAATGCAAAATACTTACAGAAAAAGTCTCAATACTGTCTGGCCTTTGGGCCTATTATATAAACATTTGTAAAAAACATGTCAAAGACATTTTCTCAATATGCATAAAATGGGTACAGAACCAAATCCATATTCTAATTGTACTAGCCAAGAGGAAGACGTGTTCAAAGAAAAAATGGGCAATACATTCCTTACAGTTAGACTAGTGGACAGACAGAGGCAATTAATTATGATTATGACAGCATATGTGGTAGAAATAAGATGGCAGCTGTCTGATAACACATTGTGTAGGAAGTGAGCCAGTGCCCATTTTTCAAAAGAAAATAAAGTATTGAGAGTTAACATTCAGTTCTGGTCTATATCTAAAGAATAAAAAGCATTTTTGATTGTAGACCATCCTACAATCCTTACAATCTATGTGAACCCCACAAATCACAAAAGTATGATAGACTCACCTGGGCTCCCAATCTTTTTGAGCATAGGATAGTCAACACAAATCATTTCAGAGTATGTGGACCAAGTTTCTTAATCACACTGTAGCTAGTTCCCCATCATGCAAATGCGATTCAGCAGACATACAGGCCACTACTAATGAAAGAGCCATGGACGATGATTCACTCTTCCTAACATTGGATGTGGAAGCCCTCTACACATCAAGTCCATCCAATGAGGGCTTGGAGGCACTTCATCAGTTTGTAAGCAGAAGAGGTAACAACACCTGACTCCTCCCCAACAGATTTTCTGGTGACCCTGGCAGAACATGTCTTGATGTTCAACGTTTATTTTCAACAAGATATATTGTCTACAAGTACATGGCACCACCATGGGTGCCACATTTGTTCCCAGTTATGCAAATTAATATTTAGCATGCTGGGAGCAATGTCACATCAGGAACATTGCCACAAATCCATTCTTTTTAAAGATGGATTTGTAGCAGGGTTGTATTAAAAATGTATCAGTGATTTGGAAAGGTAGTAAAAGAAAAGTACAGTATACCTATGTGGGGAGTATTTGGAAAAGACAAACCAAGCACTAAAATTCAAGCTTACAATTCATGAAAGTGAGATCATTTTTATGGATGTTAGAGAATTCAAAGCAGAAGAGGGAAACATTGGCTCAGATCTGTATACTACATCTACAAACAGAAATTCCCTCTTACTAGCCTCCAGTTGCCACCTCAGTTTCCAAGTTACCAATATACCAAATGGACAGCTGATATGAGCAAAAAGGAATTGTTCTTCCCCATAACTATATGAAAAAAAATGAGAGGCAGAAAAAATATGGATTAAGGAATAATGCAGTTAATATACAGAAAGCCAGAGAAGAAGTCAGAAAAAAATCTAGACATGTATTATTATAAGCAAAGTAAAAAAGTAATAAAAAAAACAGAAATGAGTGGATGGTCTAGGTTCATAACCTTTAGTCAGGAAGCAAGGAAAGTTAGAAAGATGCTGGAGAAGAATTGAGATATTTAAGAAACAGATAAAGTGCTAGTGAAATTGATACCAGATGCCTCACAGTGACTTTTAGGCATATGACAAACATTAGGGACAGGGTAGTTAAAAATGTGTATGATGGGGTCAAGAACAACAAAAGATTCTGGCACTATTGCCAAAAAAAAGAATGCTCATTGTGGATGATGTAAATATGGTGATTTACTTACCCAAGGACCAACCTTTTCACACACAAAGGGGGAGCAAAATATTATCATGCTAGATTTAATCACTTGCAGTATGGAGTGGGTAGCATATTTATTGGTGTAATGGTATATTTTACATTGGTCACACTCCTGGGCCTTCAAAATTTTCAAAATTTGTATTAGGGAACAGGATAGGGCAAGGGCAAATCAGGACAAGAACCATGCCACTGGAAGACATGTGAAGAATAAGCACATGTGAGAACACCCAAACAAGTTTTTTGGCATAGAGCAAGTAATGATGAGCCCTTAGGGAGACAACCTGGAAAAACATATTAGTCACCAAGCAACATATTGGATGTTTAGAACCAGAGCATGCAACCCCACAACTAAATGAGTCATTTGAACTTGCAAGGTTTTTTTGTGAGAAATAGCAACTAGTCATTGAAATAGAAGCTACTGTAAAGCATCTGCTTAGTTTATCCACCATTTGAACAAATGCTGCCCCCACTATCCCTTCTTATTTCTAGCTCCTTTTTATATTTGCTTATGTCACTGGTGATTTAGGTTAGAATGTCTTACTGGCAACATCTATTTGATATGAGTGAAAATGCTGTAATATTCATGTTGAACGATACGGAAATCTTAGTACAGGGGAATTGTCTAGTATGACAATGATATGCAGCTAAGAAATAAGGGTCCTGATGTGAAAATTAGTGTTGTAACTAGGGATGGGAGAATCGGTTAATCAAAAACACAAACCGACTGAAACATGCTGAAGTGTTTGTCAAGTGTGGTTGCTGCCCCCTTTTTTTTGCCAGAGGACTCACCACTGGTACTGCCTCACAAACTGTTGTCCTGAAGGTGAAGCAGAAGAGATGCTTGAACTGTGAACTGCAGAGTAAATGGGTGCGATAACCCCATTTCTTTCTTTTGCCTTAAAATTTACATTATAATAAAGGCAGTGACTGAAAATGTTGTGACTCTGCATAATGGGCGCCATAAGGACTATTTGCATTACTGGGGAATTTCAAGTAGGTGTGGTAGGACTGTTACTAGGGATGGGTGAACCATTTCATCCAAAATACAAATCGACCTGAACATGCCAAAGTGTTTGTAAACAAATGGCTTCCGAACACTGTCGGCTGTTTGGATCAATTTGGATGGCCATAGTATCACAGGAAATGCAGTGCAAGAAACACCAGAGCAAGAGGAACCCACAGAAGGAACCAGAGACAAGACTCTGGTTCCTCATTGGATGGACAAGCTGTCCGTCTTCCTATGGTGGCACCTGATTGGGTTTGCCCTAATAACCCACGTGGTCCACCTTAGGAGCTACACAGAGGGATACAGGATGGAGAAGGAGCTGCAGCTTCTACAGGCTGCTCTGTGATTCTGTGCTTGTGTGTTCTGCTTACGTTTGCCCATAGGGAAAGAAAGAAGTCAACTCACGGACTTAGAAAAAAAAAACTAAAGAATTTAATTTTTTTTATATTTACATAAAAAAAAAAAGAACTAAGAGAAAACTTGGGGGTGGGGAGTCAGGGACTCAGGATTGGGAGGGGATTAGTCAGAGCTGAGGACTGGGTCAGGTGTGGGAGTCAAGGATTGGGGAAATGGGTGAGAACTCTCGGGAAGGAGAGCAGTAACTTGGAGACTGAGGGCAAGTGAGTGAGTCAAGAAAGACAAGAAGAGAAAAGACTAAAGTGCCAGAGCCAGACTGCCAGTTGTTTTGGGGAGGAGCAGCAGGGGGGGTGAACGAAGCCATTCATACCACACCACTCCCAGTTAGCATTCTTGCTGTTTGCCCAATTGCCCCCCCAAAAAAAACATGACAGGTCTCAATTCTCCTGCCTATGCTCACTGCTCAGTCACTTAAGTGGGATTTATCATCATTTAATTTTTTATTTTACAATCTTTGGCTCAGTGGGCAAGTACTGTGTCAGAAAGGGTTAGGCCAGGCATGGTTGATTGCATACTGTCTGTGCAACCCCCACCCCAAGAAGCCAGTGATCTATCATCTTCCTCCTGGTGCTCGCTCAGTGGGGTATAAACTTTGGCTCAGTTTGCAGGGCATTCTGTCACATCACATGGAATAAATAAAAAAATTAAATAAAATCCTCAAGAAAGTACTGTGTCAGAAAAGGTTAGGCCAGGCAGGGTGCCTGATTCTCTGTTGGTAGCAGCAGTGCCTGCAGCATTGCTCTTAGTGTAGGTGGTGTGTGAAATAATTTTGTTTGTGTGTGTGAAAATTAAAAAAAATCTGCCAGATAGTTGTCAATGCATGAGTGCCACTTCTTGCATACTGTCTGTGTGACCCCCAAGAAGTCAGTCATCTGTCATCTTCCAAGCTGTGCTCGCTCAATGGGGTATACGCTTTGCCTCAGTGGGCAGGGCATTCCATCACATCATGTGGAATAATGAATAAAAAAAAATTCCTTGAAGGGGAAAAAGTACTGTGCCAGAGAGGGTTAGGTCAGGCAGGGTCCCCCAAAATCTTTGTGGATATACTAGCAGCAGTTCCGGCAACATCGCCCTTTGCATGGGTGCTGTGTGAAATAAATTCTGTGTGTGAAATAAAATATGCCAGCCAGTCGTCAGTGCACTAGTGCCACTTCTTGCTTGCTGTCTGTGTGACCCCCACACCCAAGAAGTCAGTCACCTGTCATCTTCTTCCCTGTGCTCACTCTGTGGTGTATAAGCTTTGACTCAGTGAGCAGGGCATTCAGTCACATCATGTGGAATAAATTAAAAAAAAATCTTTCAAGGAAAAAAGTACTATGTCAGGGAGGGTAAGGTCAGGCAGGGTCTCTGAATCTCTCTGGGTAGCAACAGTGCCTGCAGTATCTCCATTAGTGTAGGTCATGTGTGAAATACAAATTGTGTATGTGTAAAAACTCTGCAAGCCAGTCATCAGTGCACCAGTGCCACTTCTTGCATACCATCTGTGTGACACCCCACCCCCAAGGAGTCAGTCATCTATCATCAGGGAAGTACAGCCGTAGGTATTTCAAATTTTCAATGGCAATTATTTGTGGAAGCTCAGTTCCATCCAGTTTCTGGTGCTCTGAGAAGAGCTGCCAATGCCAAGTTCATGACTCGCATCATGTCACAATGAATCAAGTTCTTCACAGTCATCACGAATCACACCACTTCAATTTTTTTTGATGCAACCCTGTTTTTGTCTTTTTAATCTTTTGTTTCATCATGAATCAGGACACTCAGTTATCATGTCACGTCACTCACAAGCCTTGGTCCAGTGCAATGCTTCTGTTAGTGTTCATGTTCTGCAGGATGCCCTACTAGTAGATGGACTTGAATCTTTGTCCTCACAAGCCAGCTGTATTTAATCCAGTAGATATAATCTCAGACCGAATATTGTAGCAGTTCAGGGAAGTTCAGCCATAGGTATTTTGAATTTTCAATGGCAACTGTTTGTGGAAGCTCAGTTCCATTCAGTTTCTGTTGCTCTGAGAAGAGCTGCCAGTGCCAAGTTTATGACTCACATCACGTCACGATGAATCACGTTCACTGTCATCATGTATCACACCACTTCAACTTTCTTTTGTTACTCTTCAGTTTCATCATGAATCAGGACACCCAGTTATCCTGTCACGTCACTCATGACCCTTGCTTCAGTACAATGCTTCTGTTAGTGTTCATGTTCTGCAGGATGCCCTACCTGTTGTGTTCCATGCCAAGAGCCATTGCTGAACATAATTGGTGACATATATTACAAACACATTGTCCCCTTCTACAAAAAGTCAGACTCAGGAGACTGGTTTTAAAAAAATAGAGATATGGATTTGCCTGCCTTTAGACTGCATCATCATCATCCTGGTGGTGGGTGGGAGGTGTAGCAGTACATCACGTCATTGTACTGGTAGCAACTGTGGCAGACAAGTCCCTGATCTCACACACAGTCGTTTTTTCATTCTGAGGAGATCATTTCGCTAAATGTGCCTTAACCAGATTGATTAAAAGTTAAAAATGTTGCTTAGCTCCATTTTTCTCCTTGAGGCTGCTAGTAGTGGTAGTAGTAATAGTCAAGAGGTGACTTTCGGACTGCCTAGTGCTGTCTCTTTTTGCCATGTTGCTTCTCATCGTGTTCCTTTCTGAGAGCCGTTGCTAAACAAAAGTGGGGCCAAACATATCCCATTCTACAAAAAGTCAGACTCAGAATACTGGTTGAAAAAAATAGAGATACGGGACTTGCCTGCCTTGGGGTCAAATAATTGTCATCCTCCAGTAGCCACATCCACAGTTACATTATTCACTTCTCATCTCATTTGACTACTTCTGCTGTTTAGTACTACTAAACAGTGGTTTAATTCCTTTTTTCTATAGATATGTTGATTAAAAACTGTTTAAAATGATTTTTTTCACATACAGTTACCATAAAACCATAAAGGTTATAAAAGGTTTAGATAAGGTTTGGATAAGCATCCAAACCTTTTTTTTTCCTTATCAGAACTTTTTAGAACCTCAGAACCTTCAGAGGTTCTCCCATCCCGAGTTGTAACACTTTAGTATCTATTGAACCCTGTAACTTACAATATGTCTTTAATACCTTTAGGAAATACCTCATATGAAATACAAGCGACTGTCAGAGTGCAAGCATTTCAAAAATGCCACAAAGGGAGCTACGAGTGGGACAAATTCACCCTTGGAAGAAAGATATCTGCAACAGAAAGATGCTTTTTATGGATTTAGGATTGCACACATGGACATAACCTTAAATAAGCATTTGTCAATGCCGAATGTTGTCGCGCTGGCTTTGGCAGTGGGAGTGGTGTAGCTAGAGATGCATAGTGCTGTGATTTTGTGAATGTGTGTCAAAAGGTAGTTTTGCATAGTGAGCATGCCATTGTGCGCCACAACTGCAGAAACACGTTTTGGGCAGGCTGTGAAAAATGGCAGCTGGACTGCTGATAAGGAGATGTGCACAAATGCCAGTGGTGAAAAATGTGGCATGAAAATATTGTCGATTGACGAAGTTACAAGGGTGCGTGGAAACTGCACAAAGCACACTTGCAACACAGCCATTGTATGGAGTTTCGGCACCAAATTTTCAACATAGGCATTTTAGGACCTCTGCTCATGAATAGTGTCACCGTCCTTTCCTCAAACTGTCCCAAAAACTGATTTCGCTCAGCGGCCATGCAATTCTGTGCCGGACGTGCAAAAATACATTTCAGGCAGCTGCAGTGTTCATAAGGAGGTATGGAAAAATGCCAATGATGAACAGCTGGAGTGAAAGTATTACAAATTCACAAAGTCATTCACAAAGTCATGAGCGTGCGTGCAAACTGTGCAATGCACGCTCATAAAACACTCATTTGATTGACGTTTGTTCCCAAATTTTCAACATAGGCATTTTAGGGCATCTGCTAATGAACAGTGTCACTTGCATTTTCATCATGTGTCTCGAACACGGACTTTCCACAGCGACCACTCTATTCTGCACCGGAACTGCGAAAACGGATTTTGGTTAGGATGTGAAAAATGACAGCTGTACTGTTCATTAGGAGGTGCAGAACAATGGCACTGTAGAAAATCTGGAGTGAGAATATTAGAAATTTGCGAACATACGAGCGTGCGTGCAAACTGCGCAACACACGCTCGTATCATTTTATGGAGTATTGTCACCAAATTTTCAACACAGACATTTTAGGACCTCTGCTCATGAACAGTGTCACTGTCATTTTTGTAATGCATCCTGAACACTGATTTCGCACAGTGAACGTGCTATTCTGCGCCGAAAGCGTGAAAACACATTTCAGCAAGGATGTGAAAAATGACAGCTGTACAGTTCACAAGAAGGTGTAGTAAAATGCCACATTTGAGAATCTGGAGTGAAAATATTGCGAATGCGCTAAGTTATGAGCGTGCGTTGTGCAGTTGCTATGCACCTCGTAAAACAGTCATTTTATGGAGTATTGTCACCAAATTTTCAACTAAGGCATTTTAGGACCTCTGCTCATGAACAGTATCACTGTAATGTTTGTAATGTGTCTCAAACACTGATTTACGCTGTGACATTGCTATTCTGCGGAGTGTGAAAACACATTCGACAGCGGATGTGAAAATGACAGCTATACAGTTCACAAGAAGGTGTGGTAAAATGTCAATGTTGAGAGTGTTGCATGAAAATATTGAGAATGCGCTAACCTACGAGCGTGCTTTGCGCAGTTGCTACGCACGCTGGTAAAACAATCATTTTATGGAGTATCGTCACCAAAGTTTCAACACAGGCATTTTAGGACCTCTGCTCATGAACAGTGTCACTGTCATTTTCATGATGTGTCCCGAACACTTATTTCACACAGCAACTACGCTATTCTGCGCCAGAAGTGCGAAAACACCTTTTGGGCAGGATGTGAAAAATGACAGCTGTATAGTTCACAAGAAGGTGTGGTAAAATGCCAATATTCTGATCTGGCATAAAAATAGTCTGTATACACTAACATGAGCATCGTTGCACAGAAAGTTCTTTCTGGCGGCTCGTCAAAACAGTCATTTTTGATTTTTCCCGCAAACTTGCAACATAGGCTTTTTGAGAGCCCCTCTCAAGAACAGTGGCACTGTCATTTCATTACTCGGTCCCAAAAGGTGATTCCACACAGTGACTGCAAAATCACCTTTCGGGACCGAATAACGCAATGACAGTGCAAGAATTCATGAAAAGGGGTCCCCAAAACCTCACGTTGAAAATATGAGGCCAAAATTCACAAAAATGCCCGAGATATGCATTAAAGTTGAAAAAACACTATTCATTCCATTATACAGCTTACCGGCATTTCTTCAGTTCGCGGTCGGCTTTGAAGAGTGCAGACGTGTTCCCGGTCCACAGAAGATCGTCGCGCCAGACTCTGCAGGTAAGTATGGGGTGAGGGGAGGCAGGGTGCGCAGTAGGTGGGTGAGGGTGGGGAAGGGCCATCAAGACTATGAGGGACTATTTTTGTTTTACAAGTTATGAAAAAAAAGAAAAAAACATCGTGGGATGGTTTTTGTTTTGCAGGGCATTTGGCACGCTGGGGTGGGTTCCCAGCATGCCACCTAACTGTTTGGGGTGGGGTGTCTGTAGCCGACAGGGGATTGGGCACCCTCATCGGCAAACAACACGGGTGGTTATGCTGATGGGATTGGGCTTCGCCGGCACACAAGAATGGGGGGCAGGAGTGAGCCGAGGGGATTGGGCACCCCCTCAGCATTAAACAATTGGGGGGTGCTTTATGCTGACGAGGAGTGGGCTCATCCATCAGCATATTCACAGGGAGCAGGGGCAGCTGACAGGGGGATTGGGTACCCCCGAACTCAGCAGTTCTACCGCCATGTTCCGCCATGTACATAATGGCAGTGAGCATGGCAAGAAAAGGACCACTGCGTCTGACGAGCTTTGCTCAGATTGCAGTTGACCTTTTCTTAGATGTGCTCACCCTATTATGTATGCATGGTGTGGCGCCGGCATGCAGGCTGATTGGGGAATGCAGGACGCACCTACTGGTGCGTGCCTGCATTCGCCCAACAGCAACTGCGCCTATAAAGCTGCACTGTCCCATTATGTTGGCTGCGCAAGTGCGTCAACATAAAAAAATTAATAGAGTATGCAATTTTGTTATTTTAGAAAAGTGTAACATCTGTATCAATTTGTAACCTAAGCTAATACCTCCCACCAACACAGACACACCTTAGTCTAGGTTTTGTCTCTGGAAAGAACAGTTATGTAAGCACTTACCAAAACAGTAGATCTTCAAGAGAATCTCTTCCATCACAGCACACCTAAGCAACTTAACCGTCAGGCACTAGGATCCCATGGAAACCTTTTGAAGCAGTCTACCAGGGGCCTTCCACTCCAATGTCACACACTGACCTCAAGACCCTATACCAACGTGGGTGGCCCCGTTCCCTCCTCAGTTCTTTTTTCCCCACAGACCAAGTGAGCAAGTCTCCCTTATGGGACCAAAGAGAGAGAGAAACAAGCCCGGCGAGATGCAAAAGGCTGGAATGACAAGAAACGTGCAGAGAAAGCAGAGACACAACAGGGATGGAGGGAGGGATGTGATGAACTGGTGAAAGAGATTCCCTCGTAGATCTACTGTTGCAACAAGTTCTTATGTACCCATTCTATCTTATTTGGGGATATCTCTTTCATCAGGTATACCTATGGAATGAGTCCCAAGCAGTTGTGACAGCGAGACAGTCTGAGTGGCAGAGGCCAAAAGCCAGAGAAGAAGGCCTTAAAGCATAGCTAAAACAAAGCCTTCCCTCCTTCTAGAGGCAATGTCCAGACTACAGTGCTTTGTGAAGGTAGACAGTACTCCCAGGTGCAGCAGCACAGACATCTGTGGCTGAAACATTCCTGCAACAGGCAACCAAAGTGGCCAGGCTCTGCGTGAGTAGCCATGAACAACCCCAGGAAGTTCCTTACCACACTTCCTATAACAAAAAGTAATACAGTTGGCCAACCATTTGGACAAACACCATTTAGAAACCAGAACACCCTCTCTTCCCAGTGGCAAAGAAAACAAACAACTGGGAGGACCTTCTGCAGTCTTTAGTGTGGTGAGTACAGTACCTGAGAATTCTATGCACATCTAAAGTATGGAGCAATGCTTCCCCCTGACTGGCATGCTCTGGGAAACAAACAGGCAGGTGGATGGATTGATTTAAAGTAAACTTGGACACCACCATAGGAAGAAACTTAGGGTTAGTGCACAAAGGCACCCTTTGTTTGTGGAAAATTAAATAAGATTGCTCACACATGACAGCCTGTAGCTCTGAAATCATTTGAGCAGATGCAATACTTTCCATGACAGGAAGTGTAGTTCACAAAATGCAGCTGGCTCAAAGGAGGCTGGGTTAGCTTTCCTAGAATTAAATTCAGGTCCCAAGCCAGGACCTTATGATGGATAGGAGGCTTTAAGTGAACAATGCATCCCAGAAAAGTACCAGCCACATCCTGCTAGGTCGCAGTACAACCAGCAACAGGCACATAGAAGGTGGATATAGCCACCAGGTGCCCCTTTACTAGAGAAGCATTGAGGCCCTGCATCAGTCAGGGATAAGAGATACACAAGAACCTGTGACACTGGTACATAGAAACTTAGAAGCTATCAGCAGAATAGGATCTCTTAGCCCACCTAGTCTACCCTAAAGTCCCTACCTACTGTGCTACCATAGACCCTAATTGATCTCTGGCCTTACCCCCCCCCAGTCTTGTTACTAAGGTTCCCCTGTGTCTATCCCATGCATGTTTAAAACCTGTTACCATTACTGGTACAAAAAAAGGGTCCGGGGATGTGAAGCAGCTCCAGATAACAAAGCGCTTCCATCCCATCCAGGAAATGGCCCTAGTGGAAGGTTTCCTGGCAGCCATTAAGACGTTAGCCACCCTCAGAGACACCCCGAAGCTAGCTATGGCTATGTCCTCAGGAGCTAAGCATGCTGAAGGAGGGATTGGAGATCTAGAATGGGCCTCAAATCTCCCAGTCATTTAGGAACCAAGAAGAACTGGGAGAAGAACCCTCTGTTCCTTTGCTGCCTGGGCACAGGTTCTATGGTATTCCTGCACTGCAAGGTGAGTGCTTCCTCTTTGAGTCCCTCTGCAAGGTTGAGGTGGGGAGGTGGGAGCTGAGGAAACAGCTGTAGGTATTCTAGAGGCTCCAGAGCACGAACTTGTTCAAATATCTGTGGGATCAAAGCATAAGTGGCAACGGCACTCCATTATGATAAATGAAGGGAGAGTTGACTCTCTACCACCACGATCCTCCTTAGCACAAGTGAAAGGGAGCCTGGCAAGGAGTCAGACTGAGGCAGAATTGGTGGCCAGGGCCTCATCCTCTCCTCTGGGGTGTTTGACAGAAGAGCCTGTGAAGGAGGAAGGGGCGGGCCGGGTAGCACTAGCTCTGCGCTTGCCCTGGTGCTTGGATCCAGGTTTGTATGAGACTTTGTGATAGGAAGACCTGGGTTTGCTCCTAGACTGGGTATGGTACAAGAAGTGAACAGACCTAATAGCCCTGCCAGAGGCCTGCAGGTCACTGGTGATATTCCGTACCTCAGAACAAACCGTTCATGACCTACAAAGGGGGATGCAACACCTTGTGCTGGATACCAGCTACAAAGTCAAAGACGCTAAGCCAGGGGAGTCTTCTAAGGCAAATGCCGGAGGCAGTGTCCCCAGTTGAAGTACCTGCAATTTCATAGGTGGCTTTGAGAGGAGATGCTTTCTAACATCTACTGAGGTCTGGAGAAGCTTAAGGATTTCCCATTTCTGGGGATCCTCAGGAAGGACCTAGGCAGTAATCTTTCCTTCTTCCAGAGTGTGTTCTGGAACTTGGTTAGGTGAGCCAAATTGTCAACCATTCTGAGGCCCAAAGTGGCAAAGGCCAAGAGTGGATTGCCCTAGTTATCAAGCAGGTGTACACCCCACCCCAGGCCCAAAGCATACATGGTGAGGGCCTTTTGAGACAGCATTGGGAGGGCCCCCCTGCTCAAGAGATTTTTTTTGGGGGGGGCAGCCAGCCCTAAAGCACTGCACAGACAGGAAAAGAGGACCAGAATCTGCTGTTCCAAGCCATCAGAACGGTAAGCCTACTGGACTCTGAGAGTCCACCAGGTGCTACACACAGAGTTTGGCCAAGGAGACAGGGACAATGGCCATGGCCATCAAGCCCAGCAACTGTAGGGATGCCCTAGCTGCAAAATGCCAGCTTCAGGCTACCAACTGGGCCTGAGATAATAGACTTTCTGCTCTGTCCATTGAAAGGGAGGCCTTGTTCTGGGTTGAGCCCAGAACCACTGCTGTGTGCAGCAGGTGTAGACCTGTGGTCATGTTTGACTTGGACAAGATGACCATCGTCAAAGTCTGGAACAGCTGCCTGATGCATTCTAGAGGCATGGGCAGAGATTCCCTGTACTTGGTTCTTCAGTAACCAGTTGTTTAGGTGGGGGAAGCAAATAAGCCTTCCCACTTAAGAGCTGCTGCCACTGTTACTAAGCATTTTGAGAAGACCCATGGGGCAGAGGATGAGCCATAGGGTTAGTTCTCAAGTTCCTGGCTCTTGTGGGAGTCAGGAAGAACCTGAAGCAGAACCCTGTGTGTCTGTGTTGCAGGGTGCAGCCATGTGGACACCTGCCCTAAGAGTCACGCCAGGTGGACTGGAGGATAAGGAACAGGAACCTGAGGAATAAATGGGAGCCAAACTAGGAGACCTAGAGAATGGCCCTATTTGATGATCTTCAGGATCCCTGTATCCAGAGGAATGGTTCGTCAGTGATTCAGTGACAGTCTGATATGGAACCATGCAGTGGACCCCAGCCTGGACACTACAAGTGACCAGGCAAGAGGAAGACCCCCGGTAGTTCTCAGGCTTGGCACTGCATAAGAAAGGGGCACACAGGATATCTATGTCTGTCTGATACCCATAAAGACTGCCTCATAGCAAGAAAATGGGAGACCCTTAACCAGGAGTGCCTTCCAAGGCAAAAGCCAGAGCCAGTGGTCTTGGTGTCCTGGACAAGGGAAAAGGGCAAATGGCCCATGTAAACCCACTGGCCTGAAGCAGTACCAGGGCCAGGATTCCCCAGAATCTCTCATGTTGGCCCCACACTGGCAGCCCTGGAAAGAGTGGGGGGGACTCAAAAGGGGGATAAGGCCAGAAGGGAGTTCCTGAAGAGTGAGAACCCTCTAAAACAGGCAACAGATGCAAGGCCCCTGCCCCGAGAAAGATGGGGGGAAAGGACCCAGGCTGCACCTTCACCCAGGACCAGGGGGTAGATTGGAAAGCCTCATAAATGCCCATAGGTGAGTAGCAGAGTCACCAAAGTAACCTCCAAATGCAGTGGTGAGCCTCTGCAGGTGAGACAGCAGGGGTAGAGACTCAACCTGCCCAGAGCAAGCAATAGTGTACCTTACCAAAAGGGGGCTTTCCACAGTCTCCTGGTTCACAGTCCCTATGGAAAGAATGCAATGAGCACATGTCTTACATCTGGAAAAATACCAGGGATGCTGAGGGGGGATGCCACACAGGCAAAAGAAATCCCAGGGGCCAATGGAGAAAGGACACCTGGTGCCACCGTTGGAGGAATGGGCTCACCACTACAGAGTGATGACTGGGAAGACAATGGAAGAGTTTAGGAGTGCCGCCATCTGAGGGCCTGTAAGGAGAAGCATGTAGGCCAAACTCCCTGAGGCCTGAACTGACCCACCAGGGTAGCAGGGGAGCAAAAGCCCACTGAGCAGAGGGTGGGGAGATGACAACAGTGCAGAAAAGCTCTGCCATTGGGAGGCCTGGAGTGGGGAGCTGAATACAAAACTCCATGAGGCCAGTTCCGACCTGCTAGAGAAGCAGGGGGTGAATACCACCCTTAAAGGGCCAGTGAGGGGAGCATGAAGCAAAAATCCCTGTGGCCTAACCACACCCACGAAAACAGCAGGGGAGGTAGTAAAAGGAGCCACTGTAAAAAAATAAAACATCCCGTGGCTATAATCCTTGGCTCCAAAGGCTGTGGGAAGAGGTGAATCACCTCAATGAGCTGCCTGACATCTCCACTCCCCTACAGAAGACTTGTAAGTAGACTGGGAGGAAATGGGTGGAGAAAATGAAACCCTTCTAGACTCCTGCTCACGGGATTCCATGCTAAAGAGTGGGCACCAGACAAACAAAGGCACCAGGGGCCAGTAGAAAAGAAGGCCTGCCAACAAGGGACCTCTGGAACACCCCAACAGGAGATGGCAAGCCCCATGCCTCCTCTGGATGAGATGTTAGGAATGGAGGAGTCACGTAAATAGATGATGTATAACAGAAAACAAGGTAGAACATAAAAACTGAATAAAAGCCAAAGAAAGCAGACTGTGCAATAAAGCACCTGCAGGGCCCGATGAACACTGGTCGAAGATGGGAAAAGAACTGAGGAGGAAGGGGGGTTGCCCATGCTGATATAGGGTTGTGACGTTGGTGTGTGAAGTTGGAGTGGGTCACCCCTGGTAGACTGCTGTAAAAGGTTTCCATGGGATCCTAGTGCCTGATGACTAAGTTCCATAGGTGTGACCTGATGAAAGAGATATCCCCGAAGAAGAGCTTGAGGTTAACAAAAGTTTCAAGGTATTGCAACGCTCTATGATATACCACTCACACCATGACTTATGCTAAATTCACATTTATTAAACTTAAATTCAAGTTACTGCACAAGTTGTGGTGCTAAAAGTTAAGCCGTGTGGAAATAAGTGTTCCAGGTGCCCCAGTATTTTGCCTGTAAAGACTTCATCAGTGCTCTTTACCATTATTAGGTAAGGTTATTAAGAAGGTTATGGTGTTATAGCTTGAGGCACACCTCACAGCTCATGACATCTATGAATTTAAGTTTAATGAATGTGAATATAGTACAAATTGTGCTCTGAGTGCTATATCATAGAGTACTGCAACATCTTGAAAATTTTGTGTTTGATTGGGGCTGGCCTGCCCAAAGCTGCACCTTACTCCCTATACTCCGCAAGCATGAGTTTACCTTGGGTTGGACTTGATGTTAGCAACCTCGAGATTGATCTGGTCAGCTGGTCAGATCACTGCATGGTGAGGTTCTCCTTCAGGCCCCACTTGTAGTCCACCACCCTATTGAGACGATTCATTACTGCCCCTTAAGAAGGCTCAGTTCAGAAACATAGAAACATAGAAACATAGACTTTGATGGCAGATAAGGACTGCTAGGCCCATTTAGTCTGCAGAAGGACTGCAGGTGGTAATGGACATCTCAGAGATGTTGGCAGCCTGTGAGATGTGCTTGGAGAACACAATGTTGACCTATAACGTGTCATGACCAGGGCATTCAACTCCATGGTATCCACTCATGCAAGACCCATCATCTCATGCTTAGTATCCCCATGATTTGATAGGTAGCTTAGAAAGTTGAAGACCAGAGGTCAGAGGTTAGAACAATGTTAGAGGAGATCCAGACTTCAGGAGGACAAACTGGCTTTGATGATTCATTATGATGAATATCAGAGGGCAATCTCCCATAAGAGGGTAGCATTTCTGTCCAGGGAAATTGCGCCTGGTAGGAATCGATCGGCTCAGTGCATCCATGCAGTGGACAGTTAATTAAATCCAACCTGTCTACAGCTGGTTAGATCTTGTTCATTATCTACTTGTGAAGAGTTTGCTCACTTATTCTCAGACAGGGTGTCCTCTATTTAGGGCAGGTTCTCTCCAATTGGGCTGACACAACTCAGCAATGTCAAGTCTGCACTTCAAGGACACACTAGCGTGTCTTGAGGAGGGTTTTGGGCAATCATGCAGGAAGAGATCTGTGAGGTTATCTTGGAGCTGCAGCCTTCTTTTTGTGAACTAGACCCAGGCCACAAGTATCTACTAGTGAACTGCACTGGGTTATTGGGATCAGTGTTTGTTTGAATAGTTTGGTGCTACCTATCAGAGAGGATCTTCTCAGTGGCATTGAAAAATGCACTGGTTTGGGCCCTTCTCAAGAAACCCTGTCAGGACCTGGGTATTGTATTGAATTATCGTCTTAGTAATAGTAGTAGTAGTAAATCATTTTTTATTCACAATGAATAAAAGGATACATTCAATTGAGCAAAGCTCATTTTCAATGAAGTTCCAGGTCACAGTTAATTTAAAGTAAATTTCAACATCTAATCATAAAAACCACATGTAATTGACAACTACACAGTACACCAAATGAAACCAACAAACATCCAAGAAAAATCACATAACTTGATAACATACATAAGAACACTAACAATTTAAACACCTAATATCGTTATGTAATACAGTAGTACACCAACTCTTCAATTCACTTTTATTATAGCAAGTTCTATTTGTTCTCAATTCCAGGGGAGAATTATTCCATATCCTTATTCCTCTAGAGGGTATGGAAGATCTTCCAATGCTCAGATTATACTTATTTAAAACGAATTGGGTTCCATTAGAGGCTCTCAAACATTCCTTTATCTTCCTAACTTCAAATAAATCAGTTACATATTTGGGTATTTCCCCAAACCATACCTTAATCATAAACTGTAACAGATGTAGATCCCTTCTCACTTCTGGTTTATACCAATTTAATTCCTTAAAGAGTGTGCACCTATGAGTTCTATAGGGGACGTCCAATATAAAACGAGCCAACCTACAAAAAACTAAGTCCACTTTGTCTAGATACTTCCCAATAGCCCCTCCATAAAGCAGGTCTCCATAATCCATTACTGGGAGTAAAAGAGAGTCTACCACATTCAAACGAATCTCTCTAGTCATAAATTTTTTGTACCTATAGAGAACACCTAATCTCCTGTTTATGTTTTTTATAAGGGAGTCAATATAAACATCTCAACTTAGACATGGATCTAACCAAACTCCCAAATACTTATATGCATCTACCTGCTTAATGGCTATACCTTCCTTAGTATTAATTTCTAAGAGTAAATTTTGTTTTTTATTATTTGGAAACAATAGTGATTGTGTTTTATTAGCATTTAAAATGAGATAGTTCAACTTTAGAAATTCCTGTACTTCATCAAAAGCCAATTGTAATCTCATATTAATCAATTCTAAGGTATCGCCCTCTACATATAATATGGTATCATCTGCATACATATGATACCGGGCATCCATTGATGTAATTTTAAGTTCATTCTTAAAAATATTAAATAACAAAGGCCCCAATATCGAGCCCTGTGGTACACGGTTTTTTACCGTCAATACCCTAGATTTATGAAGACCCACCTCTACTTGTCTCTAATCTGCCATTTCTGAGTAAGGTAATTGAGAAGGCTGTGGAACTACAGCTTGAGGCACACCTCAGAACTAATGACATCTATGATCCCTTACATTCTGGTTTCAGATCCAGGCATAGCACCAAGATGGCATTATCAGGGCACATAATAACCTCTTCAGGGTTAGAGACAGGGTGAACGATCAGTTCTCATTCTCTTCAGTCTGTCTTCAGAGTTTGACACTGTGGACCATGGATTGTTGTTGGATTATGTGATGGAGTATGGTGGTCTCACTGACACTGTATTCTGCTGGTTTGAGTCCTACCTCTGTGATAAGTCACAGAGGGTAATGATGTGAGCTTCCTTATTGTTCCTAAAGCCCCTTCTCTGTGGCAGTCCTCATGTATTGGTACTCTGACCTATGCTATTCACAGTGTACATGCTGCCCCTAGGGAGGATCATTTGGCAATACAATTTTCACAGCTATGTGGATGACACACAGTTGCATTCGCCTTTTGCACCTGGGATGCCTGACGCTGTTGAAGTGCTTAATTAATGTCTGGCTGATATTCAGAATTGAATGGCATGTAGTTGGCTGAGACTTAAATGACAACTACAAGGAGGCATGGAAAGGATGAGAAGGGACTTGGCAAGTTTGCAGGAATGGTCAGAAGTATCGCAGCTTGGATTCAATGCAAAGAATTGCAAAATAATGCACCTGGGAAACAAAAACCCAGGGGAACATTACACAATGGGGGGGGGGTAGTAACAACAACAAAAATGGAAAGGGACCTGGGGGTAATTATATCAGATGACCTTAAGGTTAGCAAGCAATGTAAGAAGGCAGTAGGGAGGGCTGTGGGATGCTGGGATGTATAGGGAGAGGCATCACCAGCAGAAAACAGGAAGTTGTTATCCCTCTGTACAGACAGTTGGTGAGACCCCATCTGGAGTGCTGCATCCAGTTTTGGAGACCCCACCTGTGCAAGAACATAGACATGATGGAGACAGTCCAGAGGAGGACAACTAAAATGGTGCAGGGTCTGCAATAGAAGCCATACAAGGAGAGACTAAAGGAGCTTAATATATATACCCTTGAGGAATGGAGGGAGAGAGGGGGACATGATATAAACTTTTAAGTACCTTAGTGGAATCAACAAAGTCCAAGAGGGTAGCATCTTTCAGAAAAAGAGATGTGCAAGACCAAGGGGACACAATCTGAAGAAAGAAAGGGACAGCTCAGGGGCAATGTGAGGAAGCATTTTTTCACAGAAAGGGTGGTGAATGCATGGAACTGCCTTCCTGAGGAAGTTGTCAGGTCTAAAACTGTGGGAGAATTCAAGAATGCATGGGACAGACGCAAGACAATTCTTGTAGGGGCTAGGAAGAAATAGGCTGTTGGTTAATTAGGATCTGCAGCTTATCCTGTAGATAGGGAAATGGGCAGACTAGGTGGGCCAAGCAGTCCTTATCTGCCATCAGAGTTAATGTTCTATGTTTCTATGTCTAACTAAACCCCTAATTTTGCCCTTAAACAATTCCAAAAAGTGGCTTCTCAACAAGATAAAGGAAAGGCCACTGTTTACATTGATGCTAAAACTGTATTTATATAATAAATATAAATGTAGTTTCATAGCATTGGAAAAATGTAAACAACTGCCCTCCCCTTTCAAAACTCCCTTGGGTCTGCTCTACAAAATAGCCGGCAAATGTGGGACGTTCTGACATCCAAGGAGTGAGAGCTAGCCTGCACTCTACACTCAATGCTAATTGCTATGTACTAATATTAATAATATTTTGTGTATTTTTTTAACAAACAGATCAAAATCATGACTTACCGGAGGTCACATGGGTGCCTAACAAAGATGACTGCTTAAGCGCTAAGCTCTGGGCAGGCCTCCCATTATCCTATGCCATCCATTGATTATAAATGAGTGGGTACTACTAAGAATCGACCACAGGGAATGGGGGCAAGTACAGTATGTCAATAGAAATATCTGCTTTGGACAATGCATCTCTGACCAGAAAAAGGAAAAAAGTAATCTGGAAACACCATCCAGCAACGAAACCTTAGCCTCCAAAATGGCATTGCTGGAGATGCCAACAGACCAGCAAGGCTCTCTCTCTCTCTAAAATGGTTTATCAACAGATTGTCAATAGTGTGGATAGACTGACAGCTGCAGTAATGGAAACCAACCTTAAAATCGACCACTTGATTGACCAGATTACCAGGTCAGAAATCAGCTAACAACACTGACAGTTACTCAGGGTCACCACCAGCTGTCAGTGACATGCCACATCATACCCACCGCTACATGGGTCTATATGAGCAGTGGACAGGCTGGCTATCTCCTTCCTCCACCTAGTAGTGATATACCCCTAACCTACCCACGGGCAATGCCAAAAAAATCAGATTGCATTAAACAATTGCAGGCCCTAACATATCTAAAATGGCAAGCTATAAGGATCACATGGTTGCTCCTACTGATCTCAGGAAATATTCATCCCAACCCAGGCCCAATGACATACACTGCAACAGTTCATAAGAAACAGAATGGTCTAACAATTTTATTTATTTATTTATTTAGATTTTGGTAACCAGGTAAGCCCACTGAGACCAGAGATCCCTTTTTCAGGGGCAACCCGGGATTAGTGACAGAGAGTACATATCTTGGCAACATTAAACAGTAGTCATTAGGTATACATTTGTAGATCCAGAGTGTACATACATAGCAGAATTGTATCGGATGACATTGGGTAAGAAACATAACAAGGAGAGGGATACACATGAGTAACTGTGGGACAGCGATAGCTGAGTATATAGGAGGTCACAGGGGATACATAGTTAGGTATTAATCATACATAAGTTTATGGTTTGTACATGGTACACATTGGGTAACATCAATTGGCCCAGGGAGCAGAGGGTTCCACAATAACATCATTACGTATCTGTAGCCTGCTAGCAAAAATGGACACCCTCCAAGTCTGGGTCTAGCAGTACAAGCCTGCCATTCTTGTGACAGTAGAGACCTGGTTGTCACCTACGGTGCCAGACTGTGCTATACAGCTCACTGGATATGCTGCGTTCAGATTAGACACACTCTGTAAAAGAGGAGGTGGTTGTATTATATATATTAAAAACCATATTCAGGGCCAAATGCTTAACCCATGTGATACCAAATGTGGGCTCAACTGATGGCCATAAAAGTAATATTTGGCAAGAATGGGAAAACCCTAACAAGAGTCTTGGCCTATATCCCTCCCAAGGAGCAAGTGAATGGTTTCAATTCTGTCTTCAACTACCTCTCTGAAAGGGGGAACCAAACACAGAGCTGATAATGGTTGGAGACTTTAATATCAACTGGTCCTCTGCTGAAGCTGCACACTACAAGGACTCATTAGCCTCTCTCAGCCTTGTGCAATTGGTAGACTCCTCCACTCAGTACAACAGCAGAACAGGCATGGGGTCAATAATCTACTGGGTGGTCACAAATCTGCCAGAAAGAATATCCTCCATCACGGTTCTCCCCAACTCCCTCAGTGACCACTCCACGGTAATCTGTAAATGGTCAAATAAGGCCCCAAAGGTGCCAGCCAGGACTATTACTGCTAGACTTCTGAAGAAAAGCAAGTTTGGAGTTCTAAAAGCACACCTCAGCCTCCAAGATTGGAGCTCTATTAACCACAAAACAGATGTCAACACTGCCCTAGAATGCTTTATAAGCAAACTACAGTCTGGAGGTGGAAATTAATGTCCTCCTGATGTAAGCAAATGAAGTGTACAATGTCTACACCCCCTACACCAAAAGAAGGATCTGCAACTATGACAGCCCCTGGATCATGCCACAGCTACTAGCCCTCATGAAAAATAGAGATGACTTGCGGTACAAAGCAAGGAACTCTGGTACCCAGACAGACTACCAGAACTATAGAACTGCATGGATTAAATGCACCTGGGCTATTCGCAAGGCCAAAAACACTCACTTTAAAAATGAGCTGACAAACTCATGTGGTGATAGTAGACGGCTCTGGGAGAACATCAAGTCCCTAACCAGTAAACCTAATAAAACTCCCCCCACCTTCCTGAACACAGGGCCAACCTATGCAGAATCATAGTTGCATAGCAAATGTCTTCAACAAAGCTTTTACTGACCTCAGCTGGGTGTTGCCCCCTAGCTTCCTTCAACATCAATCAGATACTTGCACCGAACGAAACCCAGGGACCCAATCAAACTCCCATCTGCCTTTCTACTTCAGAGCTATCACCTTGATGGAAGCAAAAAAGTGCATCCTAAAAGCGCTAGGTAATTCCAGAACCAGCTCTGATCAACTTGACCTAAAACTAGTTAGGCTTACCCTGGACATAACTCTCAAACTCCTCACCAAAATCTTAAATCTCTCCTTGGTATGTGGCGAATTCCCATGGATCTGGAAGGTGACAGTGGTTACCCCTGTTTACAAAAGTGGTGACAGGGACAACTCTACAATTTAACGCCCAAAATCTATCCTTACTCCACTCTCCAAGGTCCTGGAGCGAATAGTAACCGACCAACTGATGGAATATCTAGACAAGCATCATTTACAATATCAGCAACGACATAGACTTCAAACACAACACAGTACCACAGCTGCTTTAGTGGAGTTTACCAGCTTTATCCATATTGCACTAGACAGAGGGTTCTTGGTGGGGGCAAAATATATTGATCTCACCAAGGCCTTCAACACCATCAAATACAATCTGCTCCTGGATCAGCTCTCCAATACCGGCCTCTCGTCTGCAACAGTAGCATGGTTCATAAGCTACCTCTCTGGGAGGGTCCAAAAAGTGAAAATCCTGGACACCTTCTCCAACCTTAGTGTTAACAAAGGGGTTCCTCAAAGCTGTGTCCTTGGCCTTCTACTGTTCAGCCTGTTCTTAAACAACCTCCCTCAATCGGTAAATGACCAACTACTACTATATGCAGATGATGTGGTCCTATATTCATGTAAAGCTGACACCTACATACTGGAAAAGCAAATGCAGGCTAATTTCACTGTGGCTGAGCACCGGTTCCTTCAATCAAAACTGCTCAATTATAAAAAAACATGACTATGTTATTCGCATCATCACTTAACAAACACCGCACCCACCAACTTTGCATCTGTAACAATCAGAACACTTCCCTGGAGATGGTTCAAACATTTGAATACCTGGATTGACACTGGACTGCACCCTCTCATTTAACCAACATATAGATGCAGTTACAAAGTCATCAAATGCAAAACTAGGATTATTGTACAGACACAGAAAAGGCTTGACTTCTGAGGCACTAAAAACTGCTGTAAATAGCTCAGTCCTCTCAGTGATAGACTATGGCCTAGCAGTATATGGGGCTGCCTCCTAAACCACTTTGAAACATATCAAAACAACACTAAATAAAGCATGTCGTTTAGTCCTAGGTGTACCCTGTCTCACTCACACCTGCGAGTTGTACACTCAAATGAACTGGCTCAACCTTGACAGCCACGTCCAGTGTCAAGTATGCCTACTCACCAAGAAGTCTGTGCTAGGACTTACCACCCCAGGCCTGCAAAGCCTTCTTAGCTGACCTAATTCCATCAGATGCACTAGGGGTACAAACAACTCAGCCCTCTACGTCCCTTTCCGTAGAACCACGCAAGGCCAACGATCCTACGAATACTGGGCACCACTTTGGCTTAATGCACTTAATCTAGACATCACTAAAGAGGACAAAAAATGCCCCTTTAAAGATAAACTCCGAGTGGCCCTTGCCACAAACAGTAACTGTGACTGTGAGACCTGAACCCCCAACACGCTTCCCTCCTCTTTCCTGCTACCCTAATTCTAACCTGCCCCTTGCCTTCTCCTCTCTTCTTGCTAACTAACAGTCCCCTAGTAGGCTCCAGATCCCCACCTCAGCACTCCCCCCCAATGAGTCTAGTCCTCCTATATGACTACATGATTTAGCACTTAAGACAAAAGAACTGCAGCCCATCAAGTTCTCGCCTCTTTGCATACAGTTTTAGTTAATTATTTTACAGACTATATCATCCTCTGTTCCCTACCTGATTTGCTCTATATCCTGTAGATTCTCAAGCTGTTCACTTAAACTTCTTGTCAACCTAGCCTGCTATAAACTATGTATCTGTATATTTTTACTTATGTGATCCCTGTTATTATAATTATGCAACCTCTGTAACCTGATGTACTCATGTTTTTCTAAGGCATGGAATCTCCTTCTGTCTGTTTATGTACTTACCATTGTAAATGATGTTATGCTCATGTATCACTATGACGTGGAACCTTTGTTAAGAGCCTTTGGCTCAAAGGTACTTCCTATAAATAAATAAATAAATAATGCTCTCAATCCATCTAGTACCCTGCTCTCTGTAATCCCTACATCTGTTGTCCCCTCTCCCCACTACCCACCCCCTCACCTGGGATATCTGCCCTCCTTCTCCTGCATGAATACAGAGCAGAATTATTTGTTCAGTTCCTCTGCCTGCTATAGCCAGATATAGACTTTGTAAACTGATTATACAAATGCTTGACTTAAGTATCGCTGGCTACATAGCCATATGTAACTGTAACTATGTCAGAAACATAGAAACATAGAAATTGATGGCAGATAAGGACCGCTTGGCCCACCCAGTCTGCCCATTTCCATACCTAATGGATAAGCTGCAGATCCTAGTTAACCAGCAGCGTACTTCTTCCTACCCCCACCCCGTAGAATTGCCTTAGTCCCATGCATGCTTGAATTCCACCACTGTTTTTGACTCCACAACCTCCTCCGGCAGGCCTTTCCATGCATCCACAACCCTCTCTGTGAATAAATACTTCCTTAAATTACCTCTGAGCTGCCCCCCCATCTTCAAATTGTGCCCCCTTGTTCTTGCACACCTCTTTTTTTGAAAGATGCTACCCTCTTGTACTTTGTTGATTACCTTGAGGTACTTGAAAGTTTCTATCATGTCCTCCCTCTCCCTCCTTTCCTCAAGGCTATACAAATTAAGCTCCTTAAGTCTCTCTTCATATGTCTTCTGGTGCAGACCCTTCACCACTTTAGTTGCCTCCTCTGGACAGCTTCCATCCTGTCTATGTCTCTGCAGAGATTGGGTCTCCAGAACTGCACGCAGTACTCCAGATGGGGTCCACCAGCTGTCTGTACAGAGGGATAATAACTTCCTATTTTCTACTGGTGATGCCTCTCCCTATGCATTCCAGTATCCCTCCAGCCCTCCTTGCTAACCTCTCACATTGCTTTCCCACCTTTAGGGCATCTGATATGACTACCCCCAGGTCCCTTTCCATTTTTGTTGTTGTTAGTATCTCACCCCCATTGTGTACTCTTCCCCTGGGTTTTTGTTTTCCCAGGTGCATTACCGTGCACTTCTTAGCATTGAATCTAAGCTGCCATACATTTGACCATTCCTCTAACCTTGCCAAGTCCCTTCTCATCCTTTCCACCCCACCTTGTGCATCAACTCTATTGCAGATCTTTGTGCCATCTGCAAAGAGACATACTTTTCCTTCCAGTTCCTCTGCAATGTCGCTATAAAGACATTGAAGAGGACCGTCCCCACACGGAACCTGCACCCTGCTAGTAACCCCCTTTCTTCAGAGTGACTCATTTACTATTACTTCCCTGTGTCCTATTCTCCAGCCAATTCTTACCCAGGCTATCATCTTGGGACCCACCCAGGCTGGCTAACTTGTATATTAATATTTGTGTGGGACTGTGTCAAATTCCTTGCTAATGTCTAGGTAGACCATGTCCACAGCCCTCCCTGATCTACTACTTTGGTCACCCAGTCAAAGAAATCTATCAGATTCATCTGGCATGACCTTCCGCTGTGAATCCATGCTGCCTTGGGTCCTGTGCCCTCTGGCCTCTAGATACTCGACAATTCTTTCCTTCAGAAGTGATTCCATCATTTTCCCTATCACTGAGGTTAAACTAACAGGTCTATAGTTTCCTGCTTCTGCCTTGCTCCCACTTTTGTGAAGGAGAATCACATCTGCCCTCCTCCAGTCCTCGGGTACCACCCCATCCTCCCACGATTTGTTGAAGAGGGTAGTCAGTGGTGTCACTAGTTCTACCCTTAGTTCTTTTAGAATTTTGGGATGAATCCCTGAGATGACTAACTTAAAACTCAATAAAAACTCTGATGAAAAAATATCATGACTTACCATGTACATTATGTAATCAAATGCACATATTAAGCTATAGTTTTGATCATGTTTTTACATGGTTGGTGCCAGAATTACAATGTTTCACAGGCTGTCAAAGCCAAATGTCTTCAACGGCAGTACAAAGCAGCAGTGTTGCCACTGCTGTTGTCATTTACCTGGTGATCTAGTGGCTGTGGCATTGCTCTGGGTTTCCACAGTCAAATGTAGTCTGCTGTGCAAGCAGAAGCCTGTAAAAGCCCCTCAATTTCATATAAATTTAAGAAAGTTACAGCAGTGATGAGTGACCACCCCACACCGGCTCAACTGCTTCATTGGCAATAGAAGAAAACCTTGTGATTTAGACCTGGTGGTCTAGTGGCTGAGACATTGCTCTGGGTTTCCACAGTCAAATGTATTCTGCTGTGTGAGCAGAAGCCGTAAAAGTTTCTCAGTTTCATATAAATTCAAGTAAGGTACTGCAGTGCTGAGTGACCCCCCCCCCCCAGCTCCACTGCTACAACAGCAGTAGAAGAAAGTTATGTTGTGATTTACCTGGTGGTCTAGTGGCTGTGGCATTGCTCCTGTTTCCTGAAGAAAGTCTAAGAGAAGTGTCTTTTAAATAAATCCAAATGTGTTATTTCAGTGTTGAATGATGATCCCCCTCTGCCACCTCCGACAGGACTGTGCTTTGTCCTGATCACTGCCTGCCTCCATGCAGTCAAACCTAGTCCAACAGGAATCTTTTTCAGGTCAGATCTTCACAGTGACCAAGAATACAAACAAAACTTTCCTCTTTAGTTCGAGTATAGCATGCATGCTGATTAATAATACTGTTCTGCCTGACCAGCACTGGTAAATGACAGAGCTGGGGGGGGGGTGGTCACTCAGCACTGCAGTAACTTTGAAATCGAGAGACTATTTCACATAGTTTGATTGTGAAAAACCACAGCAATGCCACAACCACTAGATCACCAGGTAAATGACAACAGTAATGGCAACACTGCTGCTTTGTAATTGCTGCTTGAAGGTATCTCGCCTTTTAGAGCCTATAAAACTTTACAATTTTTAAATCTGGCACTAGCTATGTAAAAACATGATCAAACTATGTCTTAACATATGTACTGGATTAAATAATACACCATAATACATGATTTTGATCTGTTTGTTAAAAATTACATAAAATAATAGTACATGGCTATTAGCTACTAGCATCGAGTGTTGAGAGCAGTCTAGCTCTCACTTCTTGGATGTCATTACATCCCACATTTGCTAGCCATTTTGCAGAACAAACCCGAAGGAGTTTTGAAAGGGGAGGGTTGTTGTTTACATTTTTCAAATGCTATGAAACTGCATTTAATGTTCTTATATAAATGCAGTTTTAGCACCAATGTAAACAGCAGCCATCCCTTTACCTTGCTGTTAATCCATTTTTTGGAATTGTTTGAGGGAAAAATTAGGTGTTTAATTGTCTTTTATGCAGACAAGCCTGAGGTACAAGTGATAGGGTCAGGTCACACAGGGGGAGCAGAAGTAGCCATAGGAGAGAGGGTGCTTTGGCTTGAGTTGTCTGGGCTGTTGGCTTCTGCAAAGGTGAAAAATCTGAGTCATTCTGAATGAATGGCTGACACATGAGGCTCAGGTGTTGGGTGTCTTCTGTAGCCTGGAGTGGCTTTTACCACTTTGGAACATCAGTCAGATTAAATCCCTTATCCCCCTTAAGATCTGCCAACACTGGTAAGTGCACTTGTGACATTCAGGCTGGATTACTGATGGGCGCTATGTCAGTGTTAGTGGGGGTACCCTACAATGCTTTCAGTTGGTGCAGAATACAATGGCCAGGTTACTGACTGGCCTCTCAAGGTTAGTCACATCACCCTTGTTCTGACTGAACTGCACTGGCCGCCTGTGAAGTAATTCATTACATTGAAGGCTGGTTTGCTAACCTATACAGCCAAACATAGTTGGGCCTGGGTTACCTGTTTGATCTTTTGAATCCTCTCCAGTTCTCACACCCCTCCACTCCTCCAAGGTGGGTCTCCTCTCAGTTCCAAGGGCTCAGCTTAAATCCTCAGGGGACTGGGCTTTTGAGATCACTGGCCCTTTGCTTTGGAACACTCTGTCTAGGAATCTGAGGGAGGCCCCCTCAGTGGAGGTCTTTAAAAGGGGGTTGAATGCGAACCTGTTTAGACAGGCTTTTAGGAACTAATGATGATCTCCTTAGCCAATACAGTATATGGTTTTGCAGCTGCTATGTTATATTATTTATTTTAATTGAATTATATTATTTATATGTTTATCTACTGACATTTTATTTATTTTATATAAAGCTATTATTTTATCTGAATGTTTTGTTTCTACTGCATTCCTGTCTATGACTGTAGGGTACCCTGGATCTCAGGGGAAGACACCTTGTAAATAAACTTATCACTACTACTACTTACTACTATATAAATGGAATTTTTGGTTGTAACATGAGATTACGTAAGCACTATGTGACTTTAAGTTTTGTAAATGAGGTTCATGAGCACTAATGCACTTTGTCTGAAGAAGTCCATGTGTGAAACATAACCCAATATTTCTTGTTCACCTGACAGCACTTTGAGCATTGCAAGTCTGTAAGGTGTTAGGCATCAGCTAAGTCTGAATGCCGACCTTTGCAGTGTAAAAATAAAAGGCATGAAGGAAACCTGTACTCTGTAAGCAGTTATTTTTTTCTATGAGGTGGGTGTTGCCTTTTCTTCCAAAAAGTTTATGTAGACTGCAGATAACTAATCTTCAAAAATTATTTTGCATTCATAATGGCAGAATTCTGCCACTGGAAGAATTTTGATAAATTTTCTGAAATTCTGTGGAATTCCATTCCATCAGAATCTCAACGTTCCACACAGGCCAAAGTAGAACAGTGTAGAAATGTGTTTTATAATTTGTAAAACTTCTGCAATTGCCAACCATGGATAACTAGGGATGGCTATGGTCAACTTGACTAATTGCCAAACTATATTGACCATGGCCATTCACTGTCTATCTCTGGACAATTTACCATCAGTGGTGTCCATGGATAACCATGTTTACTGCTGTGTACAAACAATAAATGACCATGGACAGTGACCATATATAATCATGGTTCAGCTATGTTCAACTGTGGTTTATCCATGCTCCTAAGAGCAGGATAGAGACAGGGATGGGAACTGAGTGATACTTTTGCTGCAGTGATGACCAAAATGGATACATATTTTATAGTCCTTTCAACCAGCTAAAGCTAACTTAAAATAAGCTAAAGAAGTTGTTGAAGTTAAACACCTGCTGAGGTCTTTTTTTGTTGACGGGTTATTGGAGTTCAATATGAATATTAACAATAATGCACCTCTGTGGTCCATTTTTGATACTGTGCATTATTGTCATATCCTAATTTTTGTTTTATTTCAGGGACTATGCTTTAATACTGGTGGGTATTTTAAGTGTGCTAATTTCCTTCAAGTGGCTGAAGGAATTTATGCAACTTTGCACTTTTGCACTTTAAGAAAAAAATTATGGGCTCAATTCTCAAAGCCATCTTCATGGCACAAGGTGACTTGCATACAACATGATGGACGCAAGTAGCACTTTGCGCCAATAGATGCACCCTGTGGGATTCTGAAAGGCAGCATTCATCAACACACATGCTGCTTGCAGCAAAGTTGACTTGTGCCATTGGTGCACCACAAACTTGGCTGCAATGTGATGCTAGAGGGGTGTATGGCAGCAGCAGTACCCAACTGACAAAGGGTGACTGCTGCAACCCCTAAGTGGTATTCCCAAACAACCCCCAGAGGACATCCGTCAAAGTACAGTTACACCAGCTATGAGTTGGCATATGTGTACTCTGCTGCCCACTGGGGGTTGTGCCAATGTGCCCCCAACTGTGCCACCAGAACATGTAGCCCCCTTACCCAGCCCTGATCCCTGGAAAATCACAAAGTGGCTTTTGCAAACCCCAATCCCCCACAATGTCAATAAACACCCCTTCCCAAGCCCTGATCCCCTAATGTAATAATGAAACCTTGCTGGATATCATCCCCCCACAAGCCCTGATCCCTAATGGTATTAATACATATGCCTTTGTGGGCTATTGGACCCCTGTCCTGAACCCCAATATTCATCACAGTGAAGTCCTCATGCTAGGGGACCCCCAGCCCTGATCTCCAATTCACGATCCCTGATCCTCAAACCCCTATATGTTCATGTCAGTTAGTAAAATAAAAGAAATATGCTGTATTCCTGAGCCCTAGTGTGTAGTAGCTCCCATCCCCCCACCCAGCAGTGTCAGACCACCCCACCCTGACCTGTACCCAGATGGTGACTGGCACAGCTCAGCTCTCACCACCATGGCCAGCCACCAACTGAGCTGTGCATGAATGTGTACTGTAACTAGTACATGCTCAGTGAATGACAGCAGCTTTCATTCACTGAGCATGTACTATTTACAGTACGCACTCATGCACAGCTCAGTTGGCAGCTGACCACAGTGGTGAGAGGTGGGCTGTGCCAGTCACCAGCTGGGTATAGGTCAGGGGGAGCAGGGTGGTCTGGCACTGCTGGGGGGGTCACTAGACTACCAAGGCTCAGGAAATATGGTATTTTTTTAATTTTACTAACTGACATGAACATATGTCAGGTTTTGGGGATTGGGAATTGGGGCTGAGGGGTCCCCTAGCCCATGAGGGCTTTATTGTGATGAATGTCAGGGGTCAGGATGGGGGTGCTAGTAGCCTACAAGGGCATATGTATTAATGCCATCGGGGATCGGGGCTTGTGGGGGGGGCAATGGCCCAGCAGGGCTTAGTTATTTCATTCAAGGATCGGGGCTTAGGGGGTGTTTATTGACATTGTAGGGGATCGGGGCTGGGGGGAAGCTTGCACCCTGTTATTGGACATTGTGGTGGCTTGCAGCACCCTTTTCAGGTGTGCCCTCCCTTAGGCGCATCACTTGGGTGGCCGCAAGTTGCAGGATGTAGCTGTGGGGACTCTGCCCAATAAACAATCAGATGCAGGATCCCTGGTGCACTGGTATTTGGCACAAATCACCTATGACGTGACATGCACCATGCCTGTGAGAATCAGGTCCTATGTCTTTGTCTACTTGAACTAGGAATGATAGACATTTAGTCTTGAAATTACACAATGATATTATGATAAATGGCAACACTCTGTGATCCTTGTTATATTTATTTTTGTTGGTGTCACAGACTGAGTCTCTCCCAGAACTCAGACTGCACTGCTACCAGTTTTCATGAACCTTCAGATGCCTGAATGGTCAACTTGGTATGCTACCACTACCCAAATTGACTCTTGCACAGGATAGCTCTAGATCTGATTTCCACTAGAGCCACTGCTCACACAGTACAGTGCTCTTTCCCAAAAGGCAAACAACCCACCCCTTTTGTCACAGCTGAGAACACTTCTGGTTTAGATGTGGTAGCTTTTTAGCCTGTCTCTTCAAAAATGGATCATGAACATGCCAGTTTACCACAGGTTATCTATACCCTAAAATACATTCACAGAGAACATGAATTATATAAAAATAACATTTAATTCTTCACAGTATTTACATATGTTACAGGATCATACACACTGATACTTATGGGGAATACAGGGTTCTACACAGATAAAAAATAATCACAGTTGGCTAGATAGAGGTCACACAGAAAAATGTAACTTCTAGTTAACCAGATTTCTAAGTAGGGTAGCTTAATCCAACTGGGAACTGGTGATATAAGGTAGGCTTTATGATGTGATGGTACAAGCTCAAATCAGAAACATAACTGAATTCTCATTGAAAACATAGAACAGAAATGCCTTTGGATGGCCAGTCCACTATACCCATATCATTGGACAGACCTCTTTGACATCACACCCTGGATCTTCTTTTGATCTACGAGGGCCACCTTCTTTATAGAAGGGGTCCAGACTGGTTTTGAAGATTGAAGCTTAGTCCTTTTGTCATCCTTGTGTGCCATCTCACCAGACTAGCTATTTTTTTATGGACAAAGCAAAGCATTTTTTTGGATGGAAAGGGGCCCAGCCCTTTCTCATTTACCCAAAACAAAAAGTCTTTTCAGGACAGGAACTGCTGCTGTCTCCCATCCATCCTATTTTTGCTTTGAGCACATGTGATGTTTTGCACAAAAGCACTCTCAACTGAGTGCCCTAAAGCCTGCACCACAGAAGAATGTAATTTTCAGTTTCCACAAGTAATACAAATAAAAAAAAAACACAAAATGTACACTGTATATTTGTTACAGTTAGTTACTTTTGTAATCCAAATAGGCTTCATTCTTTGGTGAAGTTGTTCAACTATGCTAAAATTGGGTAATATGAGGATTTGACATTTAGTTTTCTAAATAAAGTTTATTTTTCACCTAGCACTGTTAAACTATTGACTTTCTCTCTTTCATTATGATAAATACCATCTGATGAACGGCAAGTAAATGGATTTACCTTGGTAATGGGGTGCTGTCTCTTTAGGAGTATATACGATCCTGGACATTGGGAGAGTGATAGGCACAACTCAAAAATTGGGAGAGTCTCTCCTTGGCTGACATGGGGCTTTAGTAGAGTAGGAGCAGGATGTCTCACTTGGGGGCATTCACAGGGGAATTGACCCTAAAGGTGAGACACCAGATGAGGAAGGAAGTAACACGTAACTATCTTCTTTTACAATGTGACATCCAATTGACAGTTATCTAATCATGTAGCAGCAAGGATTCATAGGTGTTGAGAGCATGTTAAAAAAATCTGCTAGATTTGTCTGACTGGATGACCAGAGAAATAGATCGGGGGAGTGCGAGATATGGTCTACTTAGACTTCAGCAAGGCCTTCAATACTCTGCTACAGTTGCAGCCATGATATGGTCAAATATTTCAAGATATTTTGTGATACATCTACAGAGGTTTTCTCTGGTGGTCCATAGCAGTACTACAGGCAGGCAGGCAGGCAGGCAGGCAGGAAGTTTCTCCAGAGATACAGTATCACAGAAATTTCAGGAAATAGCTAACCATGCTGTTGGCTGCCAGTGTATATAGGAGGCTCATAAGAAAGCTGGGAAGCTTGGGGTAGGAACCAAGGTGGTACAGTGGGTAGGTAATTGCCTGACAAACAGGAGACTGAGGGTGATGGTTAACAGCACTCACTCAGGAGATGGGAGGTTGACCAGCTCCTTAGGGCTCAGTACTGGGTCCAGTACTCAATAATGTCTATGTAAGTGAAATTGCAGAAGACCTTGAAGGGAAGGTGTGCCTCTTTGAAGATGACATCAAGATCTGCAACAGGGTAGACACTCCAAAGGTGGTAGAGACAATGAACAGAGGCCTGAAAAAGCCTGGGGAATGATCAAGGGTATGGCAGCTGGATTTTAATACAAAAAAGTGCTAAATCATACACCTTGGGTGCAGAAACGCAAAGGCAGAGTATAGAATGGGAGGAAGGTATTAATGGTCACTAATCAGGAAAGAGACCTAGGGCTAATTATAATGGATGACCCTAAGTGGCAAGGCAATGCTACAAAGCAGCCATGAAAACCAGTGGGATGCTGGGGTGTGTAGGGAAGGGTATCAACGGCAGAAGGAGGGAGGTGGTGTTGCCACTGCATCGGTCATTGTTGAGACCACACCTGGAGTACTGTGTCCAGTTCTGGAGAGTACACCTCAGAAAGGACATAAACAGGATAGAGGTCATCCAAAGAAGGGCAAAAATGTGGTGCAGGGGCTGTATCAAATATCCTATGAAGAGAGATTGAGGGATGTAAATGTGTACACCCTTTTAAGAGACGAGTAAGGAGGGTGACATGATAGAGATCTTGAAATGCCTCACAGGGGTGAATAAGGTACAAGAAGGGAGCATTTTGCAGAAAAGAAGGTGTACAAGAACTAGGGGGCATGCAATGAAACTGGAGAGGAAAATTGAGGATGGATGTGAGGAAGTATTTCTTCACTGAGAGGGTGGTGCATGTTTGAAACACTCTTTCTGTGGGGGTGGTGGGGGTGAAAACAGTGGTGGGCTTCAAGAATGCATGAAATAGCTATAAAGAAAATCTCATATCAGAGCGAGGGGGGGAGTAGGTAGTGAAAAACAGGAGACCTCGCAGTCACACACCCAAAAATGTATAGCTGACCTATACAGAAATTAAATATTTTATTTACTCACATTCTAAAAAAGTGCAGTAAGCTGTAGTTGAAACCTAAACATAGCATCCACAAAGGCCTCCAACACGTTTTGTGCCTGTCCAGGTACTGTCTCAAGGGGAATAAAGATATTCACTTAGGTGTACTAGTTGAATAGTGTAGTGAGCATGACATTATCAGACCATGTGACATATATGTTAATTTAAAGTGATAATACCAAATATCAGAAAGATTATTATAAATTTCAGCTCACAAGCTTTATACCAACTATCCCAAAAAAAAAAAACCTAACTACACTAACTCTTATACATGATAAATTAAAGATGGTGCCAACAGATAGTTGTCAAACAGCAGTTCATCAATGGGACTTGGTTTGATTCCCACCACTCTGATTTCAAGATCAGCATTATATATATATGATGTAATTTGTTTCAGTTCAAAAGGAGCAAAGTCCTGAAATTATGTCTTCCCACTATATCAATCAGAGGAACCTATAGCTTCAATTAGTCTGTGACTGGACTATTCTTGGTGTATCATTGCTCAAAGGATCATTGGCTTCCATGGCAACTTGAAAACATATCTTCCTTAAGTCAGATGTTTCATGTCATCGTCGTCATCATCATCATCATCATCATACTTTATTTCATATAGCACACTTTATCATTGAGTCTCAAGGTGCTTTACAAATACAAATTCATAAAAACAGTAAAAGACATACCATAAAACAGAAACAATAAATTGCTTAAAAAAAAACAGGTCAGCTAGACTAATCAGATAAAAAAGCGTGACTAAACAAAAAAGTTTTCAGCTCACATTTTAAGATTTCTAAAGACTGACTTTCCCTTATGTGACAAGGTAGTGAATTCCACAGGATCGGTGCGCTGAAAGAAAATGCACGAGTGCCCAATGTCTTAAAGCGAATCCTGGGAATTTCCAGGAAACTCTTATCAGCAGAGCCGAGGGGATGGACAGAGTGGCAGGGCCATAGGAGGTCTTGCAAGCAGCCAGGCCCCTGACCACACAGGGCTTTATAGGTCAGCAAACCGACCTTGAAGGTGATCTGCCACCTAATTGACAGCCAGTGCAGAGAGCGCAGCACAGGTATGATATGACACAATCTCAAAAGACCAGTCAGCAACCTGACCGCTGCATTCTGCACTAGCTGCAGGTGGAAGAGATCAACCCTTGACAGCCCCAGGTTGTGAGCATTGCAGTAATCTTGCTGTGAAGTCACAAAGGCATGACCAGGGATGGCAGATCATCTGGGGGTATCAGATGTTTGATCCTGGCGATGCTTCTTAGGTGGTAATATACACTTTGGACCACAGCCAATACCTGTTGTTTAAGTGTCAAGCTGCAATCCAAAACAATGCCAAGGTTCTTCACTCCAACTGAGGTAAGCAACTGGGAGACCCCAAGCATCAGCCCTGAGACTCCACTAAATTGCATCTTCACCCATGGGTGACCAGATTCCACCACTAGTACCTCAGTCTTATCCAGATTCAACCTCAACCAGTTGGGTCTCATCCAGTCTTGGATCTCACAAGGCACTGATTAAACACTGACACTGCCCCCTGCTGTTTGGACACAAAAGACAAGTATAGTTGAGTGTCGTCTGCATACACCATGAACAACATGGGGGAACAGAATGGAGCCTTGCAGAACTCCACATGGCAGGGGCAGGGGCACCGAGAAAAAAATCCCAGACATCACCCTGTGCATCCTGCCAGTGAAGAATGATTGAAACCATTTGAGGACTGTACCAGCCAGTCCACAACAAACCCATAGGTACTCCAATAGTACACCATGGTCCATGGTGTCAAATGAAGCCGAGAGATCAAGGAGAATAAGAATGGAACAACTTCCTCGATCTCTCGCCACCAGGAGATCATTTAGCACCCAAACAAGGGCAGTCTCAGTGCTATGCCACTTCCTGAAACCCAACTGGAGAGGGCCATAGATGTTATGAGCTGACAAATGAGCCTCCAGTTGATGAGCTACCACCTTCTTAATTGCCTTACCCATAAAGGGAAGGTTAGAGATAGGTCTGTAATTGGCCAGTCAGTCTGGGACCAGTGAAGCTTTCTTCAAAAGGGGTCTTACCAATACCTCCTTTAAGGGCTCAGGGAAGATCCCTGTCACTAAGGAGCACTGGATTATGCTGGTCAGGACCGGGCCTATGACATCAACACACTTCACTAGGAGGAGCGTTGGTCCCAGATCCAAATTACAGTAGGTCAGCCATATCTCCTGAACAAACTTCATGACATCCATGACAGCCAGCTGGTCGAAGTCGGACCAGACAGACTGACTACTCATGGCTTCCAGCCCATCACTGCATACTCCTTTAGAGGGCACAGACTGCATCTCTGACCTGATGGAGGCAATCATATCAGTAAAGAACACAGCAAACTCATCTCAACTTAATTGTGAAAAAGCTCCCTTGGACTGAAGACAGGCAGGATTACATACTAACATACTGTTTGCCAGCAGATTAGGCCTTACGGTCTATCGAGTCTGCTCAAACCTTAGATCCTTAGTTGGGTGCCGAGACCTTCCCCTCCCTTGTGCTCCAGAAACCCCTATCATCCATCCCCACCCCCCGGGACAGGCCATCATCTGATACATCCACTTTCTGTGTCTGTCCCACCCTCTCTTAAAGCCATCCACTGTGGATCTCTGAACCAGCTCACCAGGCAGTGCATTCCAAGGGTCCACCACCCTCTCAGTGAAAACCTCCTCCTCTTTCCCCACTCACCTTCCACCTTCCAACTTCAAACCATGCCCCTGGTGATACCTCCCTGCTTTAGTCTAAAGATCCCTCCATGTTTACTCCTACTTATTCCCTTGAGGTACTTGAAGACCTCAATCATGTCCCCGTGTCTCTCTCTCCTCCAATGAAAACAGGCAGAGCTCCTCAAGTCTTTCCTCATACGCCAAACTCCTAGCCCTCGTATCATCTTGTTGCCTCCTCTGTACCCTCTCCAGGAGCTGTATGTCCCTCTCAAGTGTGGTCTCCAGTACTGTACACAGTACTCAAGGTGTGGTCTAACCAGTCCATTGTACAGCGGCAGAATCACTTCCTTACTCCTAGAGGTGATCCCCCTTACAATGCATGCCAACATCCTGTTTGCCTTACTAGCCGCTGTCCTGCACTGCTCAGAGTTATTCATACATGCATCCACCATGACCCCTAGGTCTTTTCCCTATTGAGGCCTCCAGCCTCCCTCCCAGGGTGTACCTGTGTTAAGGAGTTTCAACCAAGATGCAACACCTTGCCCTTGGTGATATTGAAATTTAATTTCCATGTGTGAGCCCAGCTTCCAGGGTGTCCAGGTCCTTGCAGGGCCAACCTCCCTCTTCTCCCTCAACTACTGCTCCCATCTTGGAGTCATCCACGAAGAGACTCATTTCACACTCTATACCTCCTGATGTCTGATATGTATGCATTAAACAGGATCAGACCCAGGACCGAGCCCTGTGGTACCCCACTACCAACCTCTCTAGGGTTCGAGCTCCCCACAGACCAACCTCTGGGTGCGCCCAGCCAGCCAGTTTTCAATCCATCTGACTATCAAAGGGCCTACTCCTAACCCCATCAGTTTTCCACCAGACCATTGTGGGGGCAGAGTCAAACGCCTTGCTGAAGTCCAAGAATAATACATCCACAGGCTTACCCCTGTCCAGTTCTGATGTTACCCATTCATAGAACTCCACAAGGTTGGTTTGACATGATCTACCTGGCACAAACCCATGTTGCCGATATCCAAACCTCCCACCTCCTCCAAGTACACCCCAATCGCTCCTTTAGTATACTCTTCATTAATTTTCCCACCACTGAGGTCAAACTGATGGGTCTATAGTTACCTGGTACTTCCTCGCACCTTATGGATTGGCACCACATATGCCTCTCGCCAATCCATGTGTACCCTCCTGTCTCAAGTGACCTGTTGAAAAGCTCTGCCAGGGGTGCAGCCAGTATGTCTGCCAATTCCATAGTACTCTCGGATGAATGCCATCCGCCCAGGAGATTTGTCTTTCTTAGGGCCTTGAGGGCTAACACACCCTGTTGGCGGAGATATCATCATCCGTCCTCCACCTTACTGGCCTTTTTATCCTTACCCAGATGACACCCTGGGGTACTTCTCCCCTCTTGCTCCATTTCTGTTGCTCCCTGATCCCACTTACTGACGCTTCTATCCCTTCGTGCCTTGCTTTGTAGATATCCCATCCCTCCCTAGTGAACACAGAGGCAAAGTACTCATTAAATACCTCTGCCTGGTCCCTTGCCTTCCACCCACCTCCTTTGATCTCAATCTGCTGAGATGGCCCTTAGTTTTTCTCCACTCCCCAATGTACTGGAAGAACCCCTTTTCCCCTCCATGTATCCCCTGTGCCAGCCACTGCTCTTTACTGGACTTTGTTCCCCTCACCATACGGGTGACTTTTCTAAGTGCAAGCTGGTACATTTCCTTATCCCTATCCCCTCTTGTTGTTTTATATTTTTTCTAGGCCGCCTTCTTTTCTCTGACTGCTACCTGTACCTCACTGGACCACCAGCATGGTTTATGTGACCTTGCTCCCTTACGCTTCAACTTAGCGCAGATCCTGACTGCCTCATGAAGTTCCTGCTTTATGACCTCCCATCTCCTTTCCACACTTGTCATTGAGGTAATCCCTTCAAGTGATCCTTGAGAATATTTCCTTGCCCATAAAGTCTGCCCCCTGAAGTCCACTGCCAGTGTCCTAGATCTCACCCCTCCCCATGCTTATTTGAAACCAGACAGTATTGTGGTCACTCCCAGTCAGGGGTCCTGTACAACCATGTCCCTACTAGATCCCCATCTGCCAGAACCACATCCAGGACATGCCCTTCCTTGTGGGCTCCATCACATGCTGTGTTAAGAACACATCCTGGAAGCCATCCAGCAGCCTCTGCTCCTTGGCCACCTTAGAGGACATGGTTCCCAGTTTGTACCTGGCATATTGGTCCCCATCAACACCACCTTCCTTTTGGTCCACACTGGGCAATGATGTTGTCCAGCAAACCATCCTCTAGAACATCACTCATCCCGGGAGCCTATACTACACCCAGCTTGACCTTATCTCCTGCTGGGGAATCGTAGACCCATAAGGCCTCCACGTTTCCCTCTGCCTCTTCTACCCTAGCAATTTCTATGTCATCTCTAATGAACATAGCAACTCCACCCCCTCTGCCCTCCTTTCTATCCTTCCTAAGCATAGTGTACCCCACACGTTTAGGTCCCAGTCATGGTTTTTGTTGGCCCACGTCTCCGTGACCACCGCCACATCCAAACCCCCAACAGCATGGCCTGGAACTCTGGCAACTTGTTTCCCAAGCTCCTGGCATTTACTAACACCAACCCCAACCCCTTATCCCTGATCCTCTTTGTCGAACCCCACCCAGATTCCTTGTACTTCCATCCTCCCTCTGCTCCTCCTGAAACCACCACCCCAGTCTGTTTCCCCCCTTCCCCCCTTGGGCTTAAAGGCTACTCCCCTCATCTGGAGGAGAGGGTTTCTGGTCAGCCCTTCCCTTATCCCTTCCCCCCCTCACAAGTTTAAACCCCACCTTTCTTGTATGTAGTCAGCCATCCCCTGTTTAAGGACTTCCTTCCCTAATGGGGCAAGATGAAACCTGTCCTTGGCATATAGTCCCTTATCCTCCCAAACTCCATTCCAGTTCCCCTAACACCCCCAACCCACTCTCTTCACCCCACTTCCTGAGCCAGTCATTAACCTCTGTGAGCTTCATTTTTTTCTCCACTGAGGCCTTTGGTACTGGCAATATCTCCGAAAAGGAAATGTTGCATCCATTATCCCAACAGACTCTGGCAAGTTCTTGGAACCTTGCTTGGATTTCCAAAACGTTATTTCCCTCTAGATCATTAGTTCCCAAATGCACCAGGAAATCCGGTTTCCCTCCACAATCCCTAACCATTTCATACACCATGAACTTTGTTCTGTGCACTGTCAGCCCAGAGATACCTACTACCTTCACCTGGCTATGGCATCCACCCTGTCCCTCCCACTGGATACCCTCAATCATCGAGTCTCCCAATATCAGAACCTTAACACCACCATCATCCTTATGGTTACTCCACTATGCCCTCTCAGCCCCCTTCCTCCCCTTTATTCATGATCTCACTTCATGGGAGTCTTCCTGCCTTATTAGAGACCCCTTGTCACCCTCCCTTTCTGCCTCCCTGTTATTTTGCCCACTTAACTCAAACCCTCTGAATAGGTGTCCCCTTTAACCTCTCTTATCTGAACCATTTATGCTGGCCCTGATGGTTTCCCCTCCCACACCGCCATCCTCCCCTTGTAATAGCACCCCTGCCTCCAGAGGTTGTCTGTGGTCCCCTTAGCTAGGGCCCCATCTCTAGTACTGACCCCCTGCTGAAGGGGCCCTCTCCACCTCCTTGTCTCCCAGTTCTCTCCAATCATGCTCTCCTCCCTCATGTCTGGAATATGTTGCATCTCCCCCATTTGCTTAACATATATGTTTCCCCTTCTCCCTCTGGGACTATTTCTATCCTTTCCGTAGCCGGTCTGTGATGCCCTATGGGTATCCTACTCCTTCCCCCCGGCCTCTGTATAAGTGTCCTCATTTCCACCAACCCCTTCCTCCCCCTCTAGGTTGCTTAGTAGCTCAAATTTATTGTGACACTCTATGTCAGCCCCCATCAAGTAACCCGAGTTTCCCCTGACTGCACCTCTAAACTGCCCCTCTTCTTCCCCTCTTGCTCTGTTCACTTTAGGAGCTCCTTCCACAGTCTGCTGTTTTAGGCTTCCGCACAACAGCCCCTCCTGACTCTTCCCCGCCACTCTCTTTGTATTCAGAATGTTCACCCCGTACGCTTTCCCCTTAGCATCAACTTCCCTATCTAAGGGTCCTCTGTCCCTAATTATCCCTCCTGCTTGCTGTAACATAACGCCCTGTAATTTCAGAGTGTTGCCCCAGTCTCCCTCAGCCCCACCCTTCTGCTGCCCATATCCACACCCCTTATCCTGACACCCCCAGCTCCCCAGCTTACTTCCTTAACCAGTATACCTCACTCCTGATACAAGATAGCTGTCTACAGAGTGGGCAGCCTCCTCTCCATGCCCAATTTAGAATTATTGCATCCCACAGCCTGTGCAGCCTACAACCCTTCTGAAGATGCCTGCCATGGTGGAATATGGCCACCTGTTTATCCCCCTCTGTTTATAATGGCACACCCCCTTTTCTCAGTCCCTTTCCCCTGGAATACAGTTTCTCTCTATAATGACTGTAGTTATTTACAAATCCAATATCAACCCCACCAATAAAGTTCCCAAGTCTCACAAACACATACAGTCCAGTGTGTGTTTGGTCCCACTAACAGTGTGTGTAAGCAGACATCAGGTACCGTATGATGTCACAGGCCCACCAGCTCCTGTTGCTTCAAATTTCAGTCCCAAACAGAAATAGTCAGCCCTTCAATCCCAACCCTCAGTGGCTTTTCAGTATTTAAAAAAGCCTACAAAACAGGGTGGGTTGGAGGGTTCTTACCAAACACCAGGCAAACAACACATTTAAATTTCCCTCTAATTAACCCTGCCAAACAACTGTTCCCCAAGCCTCCAAAGTTACAATATCACAGCCCAAGTAACAGCTCTAATTCAAGGTAATAATTTTTAACACATAGAACTAATTTCACTTACAAACTATTCAAATATTTCAGTTAAAACAGAATATAACCCCAGACCTCTGTCCTACCAGCCTGCTGCTTAAGTTCCCAAGTGAACAATGAAGGCCAAGGTAATTCCTGTTTAAAGACAAGGTAATTGCAGCTAATGTCCCCTCCTCCTAACTCCAGGCACAGCCTGTCAACAGTACGGAAGAGCTGAGCCATTCTGACAGTTGCTGTAGCAATCTCCTTGGACAGGAATTCTGCCTTCTTACAGCAGATTGCTGATTAATAATACTCATAATGGAACATCAATATAAGTTTGTCCTCCACAGATCCGAACCTCCACTAGTGCTGCTCCAACCTTCGACTTCTCATCTTCATCTCTCTGAGGAGGATCTCTGGTGTGAAGTAAGGGGTTAAACATGGACAGGTGCACTAGAGTCGAGGGCTTCAGTAATAGCACTGTTACAGGCCAGAACCAACTCCCCTGGCTCCTTGCACACACTCATCATAACTGATAAGTCCAGCACTGCCATCAGACCCTGTGGGGTCAAACCCCTTAAAGGCCAGTACTGGACCATCTCCCAAGGGGAAGATCTGTTGGGCGGGGGGCTTTGAATGAGATCCTCACAGTATGGTGGTCCAACCAGATGACTGATTCCACCATAAGGTCAGTGACCTCCATTCCCAGCAGAAAGACAAGGTCCAATGAGTGGCTGTGTATATAGGTTGCAGAATTAACATCCTGTGTTAGGCCCAATGAATACATCTGTTGGAGGAAGTCATGACCAAACTGTGAGAGTTTGTCATTGACCCAGGCATTGAAGTCACCCAGAATAAGCCATCTGGGACAACTCCAACACCCATTCGATGATAAAGTCTGTGACTTCCTACAAGAATTCCTTCCCATCCCCCAGAGGATGGTGGATGAGAAGGATCTTACAACCTACACCTGCAGCCAGTTGAGAGGCCACACATTCAAAGGTTCTTGTTGTTCCCACTGGGATGGCTGTGAGGTTCAAGTCTGATTTAAAAGAAATTGCCACACCCCCACCCCTATGATCCTTTCTCTGGCAGTGAACCACTGACTACCAGGCTGGAATTGTTGATTCCAAAACTGGGTCACCATTTTCATCCAACCTGGCCTTGGTGCTTCAAGCCAGATCAAATGTTGAAACAAGATCGGCAATAATTGCAGTCTTGTTCTTAATGGATCTAACATTGCACATCAATGCTTGAGAAGGATAGGCAGACAAGACTGGTCTGGATACCTGCCCACTAACCACAGAGCCCTTGGGTATTGGTACAAGATGGGGGGACCCCTTTCCTGGACACATTTTGCCCTAGGGGCCTTCTAGTTCCCACCACCCCAATCTGCCTCCCCAGCTTTATTCCCCACAAAAGATCCCATTGACCTCCATTTTCTTCCCCCATGAACTTTCCCCAATGCCCTGCATCATCTATATACATCCTCTGGCAATGGGGAACAGTCAAAGGAACAGAGGTTGCAGAATCTAAAGGAAGACTAATACCTTGCCGGGGGAGCTGTCATCCAACACATATTAAGGCCTTATTCAATTACTATCACAACTGTGTCAACTACATGTGTATGAGCTATACAAATACGCTACTATTGACTAACCCATCCTAGCAATAAAATTTACCACTCTCACTCCCTCCACACACTCACACCCAAACACACTTCCCATTTCACCACACTAACCCTCCCAGACACTACCCTCCCAAGCAATAAAACTCAAACAGTAAACCATACAAATAGGGGAATCCATAAATCTGTGCAGCAGTCTTCTCAACAGATATCAGTTTAAGTCTTCAAAAAACTTCAACATAAGAACGACACTCACCTCTCTCTCAGGAGGTGCCTCTTCAAACACTGTATAAACATGGGGCAGCAGCAGATTCCCAAAGAGCTGTGAGAACAAAAGAGTCAGAAATATTAAGCAGAGTCACAGTAAAATCAGCACAAGGCTCTCACCCCTATAGCTGCTCTTCTTTACTTAGATGCAAAATATAGGGCCTTCAAACCCTCTTACATTTCTAGGTTCCCTTCTGGGCCCAGTTCAAAGTCCTGGGCAGTGCTTCAGATGCTGTAATCACCTTTTCAGATCTCCCAAATGGACAGCAATGACCAGATAAACTCTGGTCCCAAGGGCTCACACAAGCTGTCTTACAGCATTAGCTAGACAAGTTTAGCTCTTAAGTCACAGTCTAGGTGAATAACAAGCAAATATACAATTCTCAAATCCTGCTTTATGTTATGGACTAATCGGTGCCATGGTGTTTAATAGTCAAGCTCACCCCTTACCTCAGTGGGTTAAAAGAGGCAAGTGTGTTGCACAGCAAGCTGTAGAACTCTTTCATGGTCCTTCAGAGTCACAAAAGATTTGGCACTCTCCCTTCTTCTCACAGTCTGGGAGAGTACACAAGCCACATGGCAATTTGCAAGAGGCCTTCTGGGTTACAGTGCTATTGGATCTCCCTCCCCAGAACAGTCCAGGGGAAACACACACACCACAGTAATCCAAGGATGCCTTACACCACCCCCTGACAAAAGCAAATCAATTACTGACCAGCAGAACACTTCAATTTTTCCTGCATCCAAATCTGCAGTGATAAGGGACCACAGAAAGCACCACCAGCACCAGAATATTCCTCATGCAAAAGTCTCCTCCCGCCGGTAGTCCATGGACCTCAGAACAGGCTACACACAAAGCTCTGCTGCCTCCACTTCCATGGATTCAGTCCACGCTGCTGTGTCCAGTTCACAGGTAACTGAGACACAACTCCAGAGATAAATCCTCACTGAAAATAAAAAATCTGACTCCTGCTTCTTACTCACTCGTGTCCCTAAGTACACTTCCCACTCTACACCTAATTGCTAACTAAAAACATTAAAAAATGAACACAAATGCAATTAAATCAATTCACATAAAACTCCTCTTACTGATAGCAGCCCAGCGTGGCCACTGTCTTGTACACCCTGTATAATGTAAGTGTGTTGGCATAATAAACAAGAAGAAAATGGGAGAGATCAGTACAATGTAAAAATAATAAATGCAAATGTCTAAACTTTTATCAGAACTCTTAGGATAAAAATAGTCTATGTCAGGAAGTAAAATTACTACCAGGTTCCTGTTAACTGCATGGATTACACAGGATATGAACAGTTTGTGTAGTTGTAGCCTCCTCATGCTAAGTTCAGCTCCAAAATACTAGTTGGGGGTTGGGGGCACATTCTTGCAATCAAACACAGAAGCACTTATGTAATTTTCATTAGTTGTCTTCTTTAATTTTTTCAACCTTTTTCTCAGGCAAATTAATTCTACGTATCACATATTTCAAATAGGCTTCTTCAGAAAACTTGCCTAAAACTGATAAAAATAATAAAACAATTATTTTCTGCTTTTGGTAACTGATTCAGGTTAAATTCTCAAACCTCAAATGTACTGTTGCTTTAAGAACGTGTACAAATCATTCTTAACTCTCACTTGAAAAGTCAATTCTGTAGAAAATACAATTTTATTTATTCATTTATTGAAGAATTGTTGAGCACAGAGTGCTCGTTTGCAAAGGTTCCATGTCAAACTAGAGGACAATACAGATATAGTCAGCTCAAGTGGATCCTAGTCACAGGTGTTACAGTTTGGGAAATTACAAAGACGTATAATATGATACAGTATAATACAGAATATTTGCACAATTGTACAGATTTAGGAAATGACACAAAAGTATAACATGTTACAGTATAGTACAGAATATTCAAACAGTTGTGCAAACACCCAGACTTAACGATTGCAATGAGATAAAACATGGTACAGTATATTACAAAAGTATGCACATAATTATACAAGTACCCCAGCATGGCTTTAAGTAACTGGTTAGCAGGTGGCAGAAGTAAGTTTGATTGAACAGTCATAGGAAGCAAACTCTGACATGACTGACAACAGTAATAGCACACTGCTGTGAGGTGCAGAGGGAGTAAGAGCACAGAAGAGGCCAAAGAGTATTGTCAGTCAGGTTGGGTCAAAGCAGTGTCATAACAATAGGTCAGAATATCAATTTTTATTATGGGCACTTAGCTTATGCCTCAGGCCTTACACCAAAAAATTTTCAAAAATCAAAAAAGTAATTATAAAATTCAAATCTTAAACTCTGCCCATTGTAAATCTTCTAGATTATGATAAAAAAGTTTTCTGTCACACCTAGAAGTATGAAAAATACATTTTATTTACCCTGTACAATAATTTTAAGTATCCCTAATTTTCATAACTATCAAGCATAACAAAAGTCATGCAATCACAAAATGACAAAGGCTTAGAAAATCAAATAAAACAAAGAAATAAAACAAAAAGCAAAACAATTTTCAGAAAATAAACAACACAACTAAGAAATGAGCAATGTTCGACACAATAAATGGTATTGGCTATATACTATGCTTTCAACATGCTTTGTATTTAGCATAAGCTTCTTGTATAAGAACTTGCAAACTCATTACATTAGTGTCTCAGATTATACAGTATTTCTGTATAAAACTTGTTTTAATTCTCTATAGCATGCAAAATGTATTTCTTTTGGTTTAAACTCAAGCTTAACTTATATACCCAAGATTTTGTAATTAAAAGTTAAGTTACCCTGTTACCTCCCCAGCTAAGCTTAATTAAAATATTAAGACTTAAAATAGTTAAAATAATTAAAATAATACTTAAACTTCTGGTTATTTGTAGAAGCTTTATCTTCTTTTCTTTTAAATTTAAAAATCTTGGTGAGAATTTCTAATTCTGGATAATAAAAGTTCTTTAATAGCTGGCTTTGCTGTAGTCCTAGACCGAGATATTCAAAGGGGTTGTGCCTGGCACAACTGTGTTGAGCTGGCGCAACCCGGCATTGTGCCCTGGCTGGATATTCAAAAGGCTGCCAGGCGCAGTGCAATGCCCAATGCGCCCGGGGTGCAATGTAAGCCTATGCGGCGCAGATGCATGGGGCGTGCCCATGCATTTGCGCCACATCCTGATTTTCAGCCCGGGATGTGTGATGCATATGCCAGTGCACCACACTTCAAAGTTGAGCACTGGAAAAGCAGGAGCAAGTCCCGGCCACCTACAGGTTGGCTGCTGTATTGCAAGGTGCAACACAGCAGCCGTGAGCTGTGGGAGGCCACCTGCCCACCCAGAACACCATAGCCGAGCACACATACCCCCTGGTGGTCCAGTGGACCTCCCACCTACCCTGAATGCCCAATCATGGGCATCCCAGTAATGTAAAGAATCCCTGGTTGTCTAGCAGTCCCCCTTCAGTCTCATCGCAGGCATCCCAGTAATGTAATGATTCCCTGGTGGTCTAGTGGTAACCCACCTGTATGCCCGATCTCGGACTGTTGCTGAATAAGGAATTACCTGGTGGTCCAGTGGTAACCCCCTCCCCCACCCACAGATCCCTGGCCACCCAGCACCCCCCCATCATCGGTGGGTGGCAGTATCCTGCCCTCATTCCACCCGGCCACCAGCTGAATGACAGCATACAGTATGATCTGTACGCCCATTGGTCCACAGTGTGGACCGACGGGCTTGCAGATCATACTGTACTACACAGGACCAGATATGTGACTGAAGCGTTCATACACATATCTGGTCCTGTGTAGTACAGTATGGTCTGTAAGCCCATTGGTCCACACTGTTGACCAATAGAAGTACAGATCACACTGTACGCTGTCATTTGGTGGGCAGCCGGTGGAATGTGGGCAGAGTTCTGTCACCCACCGATGATGGGAGCGGTGCTGGGTGGCAGAGGGACCTCTGTGGGTGGGTGGGGAGGGGGTACCACTGGACCACCAGGTAATTCCTTATTTCAGCAACAGCCTGGGATCAGGCATATGGGGGGGGTTACCGCTAGACCACCAGGGATTCTTTACATTACTGGGATGCCCACGATTTGCTGTATGGGAGCGGGGGGTCTGCAATAGCCCACCATTGTGTCAATGACAGCAGCTTGGCAGGGTGCCAGGTGCAGTACACCAGAAACCAGCATATCACATGCAAATGGGGCCAAAATGACATGTAATTGGCCCCATTTGTGCCTTGCATATATTATGGCCTCATTTGCATGCCCCCAGCTGAATATCACGGGTGATGCGCCTAGCGCAACTGCACTTGCGTTGGTGCATCCCAGTGCTCCCTTTCTGCATCTTGCACTGGTACAGTGCCACTGCACCTTGTGCAGTGTGTGCACCCTCAGTGCCATATTCAACGGTACTGAGCCATGGCACATCACCATTGAATATTGCCTGGTCCTGGTCCCGGCGCAGCCCAGTTGTGCTGCACCCAGGCTTGCCCCACTGCCCAGCACAGTCTGAATATCTGGCCTCTTGTCTTTTTCTCCTTTCTCACCCTAGAATCCATGACTTTGGACTCCTCTGGCATCAGTTCAGTAGTGCAGACTGGCTCCTCCTGGCTTAGATGTCATGAATCATCAAAAGTCACTTATTAGGATTTTGGCTGGAACATCAGAAAATAAGATACCAACAGTTTAAAAGCACACCAGTTTAAAAGCACAACAGTAGAGTCTTCCACCATCTCAGTTGTTTGCAGAAAAAGTTTCCTTGTGGCTAGCAAAGTTCTCCTTTTTTGGTAAATGAATTTTATGACTATTTCTGTTTTTCAATTCATTTCCTCTCAACCCCAGGATGTTGGACTCATTTATTGTCAAACAGCACTGCAGACATGCTTTGGCTGATGAATTTAACAGTCTCTATCCATGCTTGGCTTTAGCAGAAGTTTCAAAACATTACTTCAGCCAGGATGTCCAGTACTTGGGCAACATGCTTTGCTCCATCCCAAATTGAAAAAGTCCTTCTTGTAACAGCTACTTTCCTAGAGCTGTTTTTTGTTGCAATGCTGTGCCTTCTTCCAGGCTTGACACCAGCACCTCTGGTGGACACATCAATGGCTTAGCCAAGACTGGTCCAAAACATTCAAGGCAGGTGTGGATACAGGCTTTCAGCCTAGTAAGAGTCTCAAAACCACAAAATTACTCAATCCAACTGGTATAGGCCCATACAGCTGCAAGATTTTAAAAATTCTGGGTGGACTTAGAAGGATTTGGGTATATCTTTCAGACATGGAGTGACATCATTGTCAATTGTGATTGGTCCTTACAAATGGTGTAGGTGTGGTTTTACACTCCTCCCAAGAATGATTTTTTTCAGAAAGTCACTCAACTTAGAACAAAATTTTTGTTTAAAATCATTTCTCTCTTTTGAATCCAGAGACATTTTCACACCTGCATGAAACTTACATTTTGTTGTCCAGCTCAAGGCCTGGATTAATTAGATACCAAATATAATATATATATATATTTCCAGTATAAGGTCCATAGTATATAGAATGTTTTATAAAACTTGTTTTTTTAATAGATATCTTAGAAATGCTTGCAGATTCTTGATTTGCATTTCCTGCAGTTCAGAAGGCTATGTCTCTTTCTTATCTACCATTTTCACAAAGTTTATAAAAGTGAAAAAACTTTCTTCTGAAGATAAATCCTTTTGTCTGAGCTTAATGAGGCATGACACCATGCTGTTTGCAGCTTGTTGAAGAGACCTTTTAGATGAAGCTACACCTTATTGCTTTCAGGCACTTAACTAAAGGTCATATATCTGGATGGGTCATGAGACCTGCTTTCATTTAAAACTAAACAAATTTGTTTATTCAGGATAGTTTTAATACCACAATGTTCTACGGATAGCAAGGCTAACATAGATGCCGCAGACTTTAAACTCAGCCATTTAACAGATTCCCAGATCCCCTATTAGGTGGTGTAGTTTGGTCTAAATAAGATTTCAAACAGCTTTACATTTGGTAAAAGTATTTTCTTCTCTATCAAAGTTAATGTACTTTAGAAAAAAGATTGCATTTTTTTTTTCTTCTTGACCATGGCTTGTACCAATCTGTTACACTACTGTAAATCTATTACCTGTCAAGTGTCCATAGTAACTATCATCTTATCTGCAGCTTCAGAAAAGTTAAACTTTTTTCCTTAAATGGCATGGATGCTAAGTCCTTTTTTAATTAAATAGAATGCACTTGAAAAAAATTGAAAGCAGATCATATTTCTTACTTGCAGTATGTAGAAAGTAATTCTGACCAGATGTTTTATAGCACGGCCTCCTAGTTATCTTACCTTACTAATTAAGCATTTATAAAGACCATACAATAGTAATTAAAATAAGGCAAAAATAATGATAAAATAAAAATACAATAAAATGTTTTCTTAACTAAGTTTTGTTCCTACATCTCCCCCCTTTTGAATTAACAATGCACCCAAAAAATGCATTTTATAATTCAAAACAGTAATCCTACAATATGGGTATATAGTTTAAGCATACTGGGAAAGCAAAACACAGAACACAAAACTGCATCATCATGTGGTAACATAACATCATCAACGCATGACGTCATCACATGTGACATCATCGGATGTGACCTCATTAGGTGTGACATCACTAGATGGCATCACTGGAGATGTACAGTAGTTTTTGACATATAAATATGCACAGTACAGTACTACATGAATAAACATAATTAAACATGATTACAACTATGTACACTTTTCATTAACATGCTGTAACAATTTTCACATTATTTTAAGCATTCTACAAGTACAACAAATTATCTTTCTTCATAATTTCAAAAATCAGTAGTATAATTAGCATTTTAACTTACGAACATATGAAATTGCCAGTGGAAAAGGCCACATGGTCTATTAAGTCTGCTCAAGTGTTCAGCTAGTGCCTCATCTCACAGCTGCCCCTCCCCCTCCTTCCCAGTATCCCTTCCCCTTTTCCTTACCCTTTCTAAACCTCTCTTGAAGCTTCCCACCATCTTAGAGGACACTATCTTGTCTGGTAAGGTGTTCCATTTGTCCACCACTCTTTCAGTGAAAAAATGTTTCCTCATCTCCCTCTTGAATCTTCCCCCCAATCTCAGTCTATGCCCTCTCGTGTCCCTCCCCCTTCTCATCTGAAAAATCCCTTCTGTATTGGTCTTGTTTATCCCCTTCAGATACTTAAAGGTCTTGATAACATCTCCCAATCCCTCCTCTCCTCCAATGAATACATATTCAGCTCTCCCAGCCTGTTCTCTTAGGGCTCACTCTGGATCATCCTTGTGGCTCGTAGCTGCATCCCTTCCAACAATATGATGTCCTTCTTCAAGAATGCATGCCAGTACTGCATACAGTACTTCAGGTGGGGCATGACCAATGACCTATACAGCAGCAGGATAACCTCCCTTCTTCTGGAGGAGATCCATCTCACAATACGCCCCAGCATTTTATTGGCTTTTGCTGCCACCATCCTGCACAGAGCAGAGTTGTTCATGCTCCCTGTAATGATCACTCCTAGGTCCTTCTCCTCTTTGAAACTCTCAAACTGTACCCCATTCAAGTGATAATCCCTCCCCTGGTTCCTGGCTCCAAAGTGCAAAACCTTGCACATCTTGGTGTTGATCCCCAGCTGCCATGTTTCTGCCCACTACTGTAGCTTAGTCAGGTCCTCCTGAAACCCCTTCCACCCCTCTGCATCATCAACCTCAGCTCCCATCTTGGTATCATCTGTGAACAGATTGATCTTGCTCCAGATCCCATGTGAGATATCTGCTATAAAAATCCCAAACAGCACAGGTCCCAGTACCGATCCCTGTGGTACTCCACTCATCACCACTCTCTGTGATGAGAGGTCCCCCACCACCGCCTTTGCTGCCTTCCCTTTAGCCAGTTTGTGATCCAGAGAACTTGACACTTGTTCCTGATCACCAGTCTTAGATTCACTTGAAATATTTTTCAATGTCTTGTTGCGTTCCCAATATTGCCTCAACTGATTAATGTGAACTCATTTAGGTACCACATCTCCAAATGTTTTTCTTTTTGAGTTCAATTTGGTATGCTACAGGTGAGACTTTATTAGTGATCACAAATGGTCCTTGTCAGGTTGGAAGGAACTTTCTGACCTTACTTTTACCCCTACTGTAGTTAAAGTAAAACACCTGTCTCCAGTTTGGTACTCTTGGATATTTTTGTGCATAATATGGCTTAGAAGCCTTGAAGCTTTTCTCTAAAAGTTCTTTTAAGCAAATGCAAATGTGTCTTGCAAGTGCTGTTTTAAATGGGTTTCATATTCATGTGCTGTAGTAGCACATGCAGAAGGTACATGTCCTGTAGTACACAGGAGATGTAATGGTAATACCATTCATGTTCCTGTCATCATTTGAAAAGGAGATACACCTGTAGACTTACTACTAATACTAGTGGAAAATTTACATCCCAATCTTTTCCTGAAGAACTGAGATATTTCTTCAGTAAATACATGATTGTTTGATTAGCCTGTTTCACCTGCCCAAATGATTGTGGATGGTGGGACATATGTATTTTTCTTTGTACCCCTAGTGTTTTCCACACATTTTATATAACCTCCCCTATGAAATGAGGACCTGTATCAGATTCTACTCTTGATGGTAATCCCCAGTGACTAAACACATGATTTATTAATAAGAAAGCTGTGGTTTTGGCTGTGTTATTTGGAGTAGGTAGACACTCAACCCATTGTGTGAACAGGCAAGTAACTGTCAAAAGGTATCATGGCCAATCCAGTCAATCTGGATGTCAGACCAAGGCATAGCAATCTCTTTTAACTGTAGTCGCGCTCTTTGTCTGGGAGTAGCTGGCTGAAACTTGCAACGTGTTATACACCCTTGTACATACTCTAACATCACTGTACATGTAGGACCAGTAGGTTACCTCTTTTAAGGTTTCATACATTCTTCTGTCCCCCTTATATGCTCCCGATGGTTCATGAGCACGCTGTAACATATGTCCTCTGTAGCCAAAGGAACCACCTATTTGACCTCATGTGGGTTTTGACCAAAAGATCACTAAAAGATCATCCCTTATTAAGAATTTACCCTTATGGTTATACATGGCTCTCAAGTCACAGTTATTTTGTAGGTCACTTTCAGAAATCACATTTACAGTGGGATCCTTGACGAAACAATAAAACTTTCCTACTGCTTCATCATCTTTGTTGTATTGTTACCAAATCAAAATCAGGCTTATCACTATACAAGTGTAAGACCTTTTCTTGTTCCTCTTGCTTTTGTCTGTGGGTGACCACATCCACATTAGCTTGGACAGGAGGAACAAAGTTCCATTCTTCTCCATTTAAAGCACCCTCCCCAGCAGAGCATCTGCTAGGTCATTTCCAGTTTTATCTGGTCCCTGAAGTTTTGAATGTACTTTTACCTTTTTCCAATAAACAACCAAATTATGTTCTAGAACCAACTGATCTGCAGCAAAAATAAGTTCTGCATGCATCACCTTACTGCTTCTGGAATTGATCATACCCTTCACCTTCCAACCAGGTAAATGTATAAAGAAGTTATGCCTAACATAATCAGAATCAATACAAATTACAATGTCTTATAAGTTATGTTGTACTGCAGTCTGTGCCGCTATATAGGTGTCTGTCAATTCTGCATATTGGTTAGACTTAGGACCAAGCTTGTATTTGATAGGAGGACATGGTATATTTTTATGCCATCCCACTCATAAACCAGAATACCAGTCTTCATCTTGCTTGACTAAACAACCAACGTATGCTCTAGGCAAGTTTTTACACACATTTTCATCGTAGTGGTGGTGTCTGTTATGTTTTCATACCATTTCCAATTCAGGAGATAGATCAGAATCTTGTGCTGGATGTTCATCTACAGTAGAGTCAAGCATCTCCAGGTCTGCTAACACTTGAACTACTGTATTTTTTGGTTTTTAGCATATTTCATCTCTAAGGGTAGGCCCTGGAGTGTTAAGGTCCAGATCATAATTCTGCTGCTAGATACATTACCATCCTTAAGTTTCTGGCTCCCCAGAAATGTAATAGGTTGGTGACAAGACTCTACAACAACTTTGTTATCACAAATGTAGTTTTTGAACTGTTGTATACTGCCCATACTGTGGAAAATAATGCTTTTTCACATTCTGAAAACTTTTTCTCAACATCACTTGAAGTTTTACTCGCATAAGCAATAACACGGTTGTCTGAATCATGTTTCTGATATAACACTGCACTGATGCTGCCATCAGTGAACCTTGTTTCTAGATTAAAATCCTTATCCATCTGTGGGTAAGCAACACATTGTGCTTGATTCAGACGATCCTTTAAAGCTTGCATGATGTTCTCTTGTTCCCCCCCACACCCAGAGTTCTGCCTTTTTCAGTAGCCTGGTAAGAGGATTAGCAATTTCTGCATAGCCCTGGATAAACTGTCTTGAGTAGTTACAGATTTCAAGGAAGATATGTAACACCTTTAAAGTTTTGGGAGGCCCAATTTTTTGGCCTGCCTCTACTTTGGTGTGCTGTGGGCATAGCCCATCAGGCCCAACTTCATGCCCAAGATAGTTTACCTGATTTTTGAACCACTGCCCCTTTGGTAAGGACACTATGACATCAGCATTTTTCCACTGGTTCAATACATGGGTTACTTCTGCTAGGTGTTCCTCAGAAGTGTTGCTTTTGATTAGTACATCATCCATGTAAACAATTTTCCCTTTACTTTCTGCATCAGGCATGGCCTGATGCAGAAATATATTAAAATCTGCTGGTGAATTTAAGTACCCAAAAGGACACCTGTTCCATGTGTATTGACTTCTCCTAAAGGTAAAACACAATTTATATTAATCTTTTGGAACTTCCTTTAATGTTCAGAATCCATTTGCTATGTCTAGGGTAGTGAAACATTCTGCACCCTCAACATTGGCCAAACTTTGGTCCAAGAACATCATGGGCCATCAAGACAGGGGTACCTGCTAGTTCAACTTTCTGTAGTCAATAGTGAGCCTTCACTTCCCTGTAGAGATTAATATAGGCCAAATGTAGGAATTATAAACAGAGTTCACTTGTCTTATAATTCCTCACTCCATTAAGGTAGTCCGTATCTCTTGCATGTGTTTGGAAGATGCTAGTGGTAGTCTGTACTGGCGTAATAAACTGGACCTTTACTAGGGTCCATCGGCACCCTGGTGACATAAAGGTCAGTTACCCCGCAATCATGAGCATCTTTAACGAACATGTCCTTGAGCTGAAGGAACATTTCACAAACCTTTTCTTTTTCTGCTTCAGTTTCACAATTACAATCTTGTATAGCCTGTTCAATTTGTTCTTTAAGATCAGGGAAAGGTAAATTTTCACCTACTTCTGTCTCATCTTCTATTATCTCAGAAACATTTTCAGCATCAATCAGATGTACTTCTTTAAATTGCTGTGCTTCATTAACCATAGTGGAGAATACAAGATAATCATTTTCAGCTTTACGTGCATGTATTTCTTCCTTATCCACTGGACACATTTCTTGTAAAGCAATTAACCCATTGGGTATAGACCTAATTTCTTTATCTGTCTCATTCTTCTGAACAATCTACTCTGGTAGCTCCCCAATAACTGGAACAACTAATTCCAAATCATAAAAGGATTCCCCTATTGCTCCCTCTAACTCACAGTTAGCTTCTGTAGTGATAGGCTCTACAGCTGGGTTTTGAACCAAGTATATTCATCACTCTGTTGCTCATGTCCAAGCAAGGTGTGGAATGGATTTTTAAACCAGTATCCTTACGTTGCTTATCAAGCACAAACAGTGCAGTTTTGTCGGGCACTTCTTGGCCTTTCTTTACATTAAGGCAAGTCAAATTTTATTGAAGAGATGCTCATTCTGGAGGCTCTGGGCACAGAACATTTTAAAAATAAATACTATACATTATAAAACAAAATGCATAAGAATATCTCAAACACAGCACACACAACATATCAACAAGAAACAAAATTTATATAAACATTAGCCTAAGCAGCAACAACAAATACCTAAAAAGCCAGGGCTAACCTAAAGGTAGATTCTAAAAATAGGCAAGGACTATAAAGCACAATCTGGGAAGGTCTGATTGTACAAGAAGGCCTTGAGGCAGGCTTTAAATAGCTCCACAGAAGGGGCCTCCCTAACAGCTGGAGTAAATGAATTCCACAGGATGGAAGTGGCTACAATAAATGCTCTGTCACCAGCTGTTTTTAACCTCGTCCTGGGAATCACAAGATGGCACCTAGAGAGGAGCGGAGGGAGCCAACTGAGACAGCAGAACTGAGAAGGTCCTTCAGGTAACCAGGGCCCAGGCCATGTAGGGCCTAAAATCTGAGTTTTAATCCTAAAAGAGAACATCTTTACATTACCTGGAATTTTTGTAGTGAACTCACTCACCACCTGGCACACTTGAAGAATAGTTTGTCCAAACCTCAAGGCCTTTGTTGTCACTTTTATTGGGTAAAGGTCTCCCCTATTCGTGACCAAAGAACATCATTGGCTAGCTCAACATACACACCCAGTCATACAAGGATGTCTAGCATAAGGTACACAGGGGATTCTAGGCCTTAAACTACCTTCACATGGTGCTGAATTTTCTTTTGCCCTATTTGAGGATTCAAAGCACAGATGCCTGTGCTTTTCAAGATGTTTTTCTGGTATGGAACATTATCCAATCACTCCTGTTTCTTTACATATCTTAAACTAGGCTCCCACCTTTTTAAAACCTTGTAAAACAGTTCACTGATTAGACAGTGCTCATAACCTAAGCATAACACAGAATTAGCAATCTGCAAATTCTCTGCTTTGATGGAAACCTTTACTCTGTCTTCCTTTATCCTTATTTTACAGAGAAAAGACCCATGTTTCAGTGGCAGCATTTCCTTTCCTTCATACTCAGAGTGGGTTGGGTACTCAAGATTAATGTCCCTGTGTCAGATGCAGGTGACGTTTCTGAGATAACAGGGTTCACTTCCTTTGTGAAGAAGGTTAGGCCTCTTGAATTAACCTCAGACTTTACTACATCATGCTTTGACAGGCAAATCACATGAGCTCTACTCTTCCATGGAGCCAAATTTTCACAACTACCCAGTATAGACATATCAGGTACATCAGAACGTACAAATCTCAATTTAATCATTGCATCATTTCTCTCTAGATAACATGATTCTGATTATTTAGCAACCTTAAGACTCTTCCCAAATGGAATTGGCCTGTTTAGCTGTGACCACAAAATTCTATGAAAATAGTCAGTGATGGCCTGAAATCTTTTTAGGATGTCATTCTCAATTAAGAAATTATCCCCATTTCTATCAGCAATATACACTGGGTGGTTGACTTCCATTTGGCCAAACCTTAACTTCAGCCATATTTTACCTAGAGTCTGTTGAGTCCTCCTCCATAACTTATGACCTGTAAGCCATCAGAAAGGGTTTTATATACCTTGGAGTCACATCCCACATCAATCAGCCTGTCATAGAAGTTTTGGAACATCAGGGTCACTTCTGCTCTGGAGTCCACCAAAGCTTCATGATTTAGGCAGTTTTCAATGTTTAGGTCAAAGTGAAACCTATCTGCCCTACCTTTAAGGATTAAGTTTCCCAGGTAAAATTTGTTTTTCTTAACACCTGGCAACATCGCAGGTTCACTGTGACACCCTACACTGTTTCTGGCAGTAACTCTGGCTTCCTCTAGGGAAAGGTCAGGTTCTGAGCAAACATTTCCATTTTCAAATTCCATAGCAGTTTCATTAACATTGTCAGTAACAGCAATTTCATTTACCTGGACAGCAAAAGGGGGTATAGAAGGAACTAGTCAGTTGGGTCCAAGATTGGTGTTTGTTCCACCTGTGCTGGATGTTGCAGAGCTAAGCACAGGGGAATGAAATGCATAGAGTAACTGGGGGTTTTGAAATAAATGGTTTTACAGAAGTGTCTTTAAATCCCCCACTTGTTTCTCCACTCCATGTATCTCTCTTCTCATCTCTTCCTGTGTCTTTTTGATTCTCTCATCTAGGCTGGGGGAACTGGATCTAGACCTTCCTTGGGCCTGTGATTGTTTTGATCCTGGTCATAGTTTTGGTGCCCCCCCATAGGCACCTCTACCTCCCCTATAGTAGCCTGGTCATTATGGTATCCTCTTCCATATCCTTGGCCATGCCCTCTATCAGAGTCATATTCCCCACATGAGGGGCCATGGCTTTGGTACGGCTGAGGCTGTGGAAATTATTGAGGTCTTTGATAGAACTGTGGCTCAGGACCAGACTGTGGAACCAGAACAAGGGATGGTTGGACAGGGTTGGTAGGTTGGACCACCACTACAGGATTGGATACAGCCTTGGGCTGCTCTACAACCTTCACTGGCGGAGTGTTGCCCTTTTTCATTTTATGCTTTTTGCTTTTAGGGGAAGATAGCTCACCCCCTTCCATAGTCAAAGTATTCGAGTTAGTTACCTCAGGCATTTGAGCCTTAGGAGTGGGCCCCCACCCTTTTTCTGTGAAGGGGAGTCTTTGCTTCTTCCAGAATCCCAGATGTGTTCTGCCTGCCTTACAATCCAATGGACATTCCTGGGCCTCCTTTTAAGCTCACATGCCAATTGTGTCCCAATAGAAGCAGGTAAACCTTCGTAATATGCTTGTTGACTGTCATCTGAGTCACTGTCTGAGTGATCTTCTGCTCCAAAGTACACATCCTTCAGCCTAATATAATATTCCCCTGGAATCTGGTCAATGCCACATCACATTTGACAGGCTGCATGCCTGGCTGCCCCCTAGAGTGATATTTACCAAACTCCTTCTTTAGGAATTTGTACAGCCTATCTGGTTTATTCCTACTATCTCTAGGCATTCTTGACCACTTGGCTTGAGGGTCATCGACAGATCACCTGATTACAAAATTCTGATCTCCCTCATCCATTACAGAAAATTAGTCAAACTATTCTTTCAATTTATGAATATGTTGCTCAATGCCTCCTTTTTCACTTTTAGAATTGTACCTATCTCCTACCAGCTTCAAGGCTTGTGTAACAGTCTTTGATTTTAGATACCACTGCTCCTTCTTAGACACCCTTTTACTTCTTGTGGACCTGTCAGGAGACTCATCTTTGGAATCAGAACTCCTTTCTTGTTTAGTTTTATGTCTCTTTTTATGTCTATCATATGATTCCTCTTCTGAACAGGGATATTTTCATTTCAGGGGAGGAGTTCTCAGCGCCTGATTCCTTAGATGCTCTTGATTTTACCTGAGTTTTACTTTTGGCCCTGGTGTCTCCCAGTTAGGCCTTTAAGTAGCTATTTATTTTCCCAATTTAATAAGCTTATTTCCTAAAGTGATACAATACTCCCTTAATTGCTTATTTTCTAGCTCATTTGGTTTAGCTTCTAAATTACCCTTTTCTATCAGTGTGTATGGTTTACTTGATGTACTCATCAGTTTCTTTAGTGGGTTAACTTCTTTATTTACATGTATTGTCACTCTCTCTCCTCTATCCCTATGTCTTTTCGCTCTGATTTTATTTCAGTACCAAACTGAGGAAGGAAGTGCGGTGGGCAGGAAGAAGTCCACAAAGGATTAAATGCTCTACTGGTACCTTCTTCTAGTCCATTACTTTGAAACTGATAACATGGTAGTGGTCAACTTATGCCTCCCAGTTTTGAGGTTTCCTCCTTCCCTGTGGTTAAGAGGTACTTTTCCAGTTCATTTTCAAATTGCTCCTTTAAATCTTTATCCCATTGTATGTCCTTGGTAATCTACTCATTAGCATTTGTTATTTCTACCTTTTTTTTTATCGTTACTTCTTCTGTGTCTGATTCATCCTCACCACTAATCACCACTGGAGAGTACTGCTGGTGTCTTTCCTTCAATTCTATATACATTACTTATTAAATAATTCTAGTGAAGCCTTTTTAAGGCCCTTATGAGCATTCCCTAATTCATACTAATTCTTGTCTAAATCATAATATAACCTCCTGTATCGCTTAAGCTCATCTAATTCTTTTTGTAAATCCCTACACTCCTTTTTACTCTCTTTTAGTTGCTCGCTTAACAATTGAACTTGCCCTGATAGCATAATACATTTTTTGCACAGGTCAGTTTCATTCTCACTGCCCTCCTGATTTAGAGGTGCCCGTGGCTCAGTTTTGATGTCCTCTGCACTTGAGTTTTCTCTCCAAATAGCTTTGTAATAATAATCACTACTTCAACAATAGTAATAATCTTTAAACAACAATTAAATGTCAATAACCTTTATATAACACAACAATTTTAAAGCAAGTGTCAAATCTTTCTTGTGATACTTCAGAAGTCCTTTCTTGTAGCTTTACTGAGTCAGCCAATCACTCCTTTTTGTTTTTTTCTCATGTTGTCTAGAGGAACATTATCTTTCTTTGAGAAGCAAGAACAGAAAAACTACTGTATTATTTATGCCATCCAGTACCTTTACAAATAATAATAATACTATTCTCCATACACTCTCAGGTGTGGAGTGTTATTTACTAACAATTATCCCCCAGAGGAGCAACCCCCAAAATGTAGTAACAATAGGTCAGAATAGCAATTTTTGTTATGGGCACTTAGCTTATGCCTCGGCTCTACACCACAAAATTTTCAAAAATCATATAAATAATTATAAAATTCAAATCTTATACTCTGCCAATTGTAAAGATTCTAGATAATGATAAAAAAGCTTTTTGTCACATCTAGAAGTATGAAAAATAAATGTTATTTACCCTGTACAATCATTTTAAGTATCCCTAATTTGCGTAAATATCAAGCATAATAAAAGTAATGCAAACACAAAATGACAAATCTTTCAAAAAATCAAATAAAACAATACAAAGAAATGCCTTCCTTTTCTCTCCCACCACCCTGCAACCTCCTGTCTGCTGTTTATCCCATGTCATGGATGCCCCTTTCCACCCTCCACTCCTCCCTTGTTCTCTGCTCCCTCCCCCAACCTCTAGTCCCCCCTTTTTTCTGTTTTTCTCTCTCCTCTTCTCTCTCTATGGATCTCTCTCTCTCTTTCTCTCTCTCTCTCTCTCTCTCTCTCTCTCTCTCTCTCTCTCTCTCTCTAGTCCACTGGAAACCACATTCCCCCTTTTCTGCTGTTCCTCCTTTTCTCCCCCTCGCTCCCTCCTCTCTCAGATCTCCTTGTCTTTCACTGACAGACCAGCCCCTGCACTTTTTTGACTAGGTCATGATTTGACTGCTTCACTGTACCTGCAATTTTGTCTCATCCTTGTAACTTTGTGATTTTGTAATTGCTGCCACCTTGTTTGTACCCATATTTGTTGTAACTCTCCATGCTTAATGTGGAATCTTTGTAAAAGAACCTCTGGTTCAAAGGTTATTCTAATCCTAGTTCTCAATAAATAAATGAGACAAAAAAAAAATAGTTTCAGAAAATAAACAACACAACTAAGAAATGAGCATGGCTCAATACAATAAATGGTATTGACTATATACTATGCTTTCAGCATGCTTTGTATTTAGCATAACCTTCTTTTATAAGAACTTGCAAACTCATTATATTGGTGTCTCAAATTATATTTATAGATCAAACTTGCTTTAATTCTTTATAGCATGCAAAATGTATTCCTTTTGGTTTAAACTCCAGCTTAACTTGTATACCCAAGATTTTGTAATTAAAAGTTAAGTTACTCTTTTACCTCCCCAGCTAAGCCAATTAAAATATTAAAAATTAAAATAGTTAAAATAATTAAAAAAATACTTTTGGTTATCTGTAGAAGCTTGGTCTTCTTTCCTTTTAACTTTCAAAATCTTGATAAGAATTTCTAATTCTGGATGATATAAAGTACTTTAATAGCTGGCTTTACTGTAGTCTTTGTCTTTTTCTCCTTTCTCACCCTGGAATCTGTGACTTTGGATGCCTCTGGCATCAATTCAGCAGTGCAGATTGGCTCCTCCTGGCTTAGATGTCATGAATCATCTAAAGTTACTTATTAGGATTTTGGTGGGAACATCAGACAATAAGATACCAACAGTTCAAAAGAACAACAGTAGATTCTTTCACCATCTCAGTTGTTTGCACAAGTTCCATTTTTTGGTAACTGGATTTTATGACTGTTTCTGTTTTTCAATTCATGTCCACTCAAACCCAGGATTATGGACTCATCTGTTGTCAAGCAGCACTGCAAGCTTGCTTTGGCTGATGAATTTAACAGTTAGCAAGGGCGTAGCCACCGATATGCCAGGCATGCCACGGCATGCAAAACATCAGCGGGTGAGTAGCAAGAGCCAGCTGGCGTGTCAGCGTTCATTTGTTTGTTTGCTCTTCTTTTCATATGCTTTTCCAGTCTCTCTCAGTCCGTTTCAATTTTTTTTTAGGGAGGTGGGGTCTAAACCTGTGACTTGACCTCAGCGGACCTGATTGAGATATATTTTGCCATCTCAATCAGGTCCGCTTGCTAAGAAAAGAGGCATGCCTAGTAATGGGCAGGTCGCATGGGCTCTTTAAATGCCCTGGAAAAACAAGTATGTGGTCTGTTGTTCTTGATCTTGTTCCTTGTCTGGAAATTGGAACTGTGGGAAAGTGGAGTGAGACTTGGAATGAGCACTTTTGAAGGAGGACTTGGGATGGAACAGTGGTTGCCTGCAGATGCAGTCAGAGAGGCCACAGGAGAAAGCCGGTTCGGTCCGTGAGAGTCAGTGAAAGAGCTGTAATCACTTTCTCTGTGTGGATGCTATTGCTGAGAGTCAGAAAGTGTGGTGCAGTTTTTAGGAAACTGAAGTGAACAAGGAAAGAATCTAAGGTGTAGCTGAGACTATCTGAGAGTGCCACTATAGTCTCCGGTTGAGGAAGGTTTGCCGCCTACACATGATGCTAGCCTCCTGACCCCAGAAGTCAGAATTGAATGAGAGGAGTCTTCTCGGGGTTGAGAGATTGGAGTCAGAGACTACAGCAGCAGGTGAGGGAGAGTAAATGGGAAGGGGGTGTCTTTGTCTTTCAAACTGAAATACTTTACTTGGCTGTTTCTCTTGCAGTAGCTGTTTTTCTAGTACTCAGGCTGGTAGCCCCCAGTGACCTCCCTGTCCCAACTCCCAAAAACAAATCCCTTACTAGGGTTCCAACAGCATGGGGTCTGAGACTGAGCGACAACCATCTTTGGGATGGAACCATGCTTATTCCCATTTCTTCATTGTACACCTCTCACCATGGTGCCACAGTGAGTAACCAGGGACATCACTTATATTCAGCTGCCACTGCAGTGGGAGGACAAATCCTCCATGGCGTTACCACTGGGGCTGCTAATACATGGAAGCATGATGTCTCCCACCTGGTCAAGGCCACGTTGCTGACAACAGCTCCTAAACCCCAGCTGCCATTTTCCCAGTAGCCCAGGCTGGTTCTTGAATCTGGGTCAACAGCATAGTCATGTGATGCCTTATCACATGGCCAGCAGGCAACCCTGAAATATCTTGTAAATTAATTTATTTCACTCACTGTATCTATCTGAAACAGCACACAAGGGGCATCACTGCACTGGCTCCCTTGGGTGCATTGATGACTGTGTGTTGAAAAAGCTGACATCCATATCAGGACATGCTCAGATAATCTGTGACATCTTTCATTAGGGGCTGATGGATTGGTCTCCTTTAAATCAGAACCACCCAGATCTAAAACCATCTGGCAGACTCTGATAGATCAAGATGCTTCAGTAGGAGCTCTGTCTGCCTCTCTGTTTCCTGAAAGAGAAAAAAAATCCCCACTTCAGTCTGCCTAGGCACCATCCTGACACCCAGAAATTGCTAAAAAAAATGCCTTTTTAAATTGTCCAGCCATCATGCCCATTTCATACACTAACACTCCTTCTACTGCCAGGTCCCTCCTAGCATGCAAATTGAGAGAGTGTGAGCAGGCAGGAAATCAGTGGGAATCTCTCAGCATTTCATGTCCTGTGCTTTGGCCATGCAGGTGGGCAGTCAAACAAGCAGAAGCTTGGTAAAGCAAGCAGGCGAGCAGTCAGTCAAGCAGGTGGTCTGTTAGTCAAACTCACACAAGTGAACTAATGGGACATTACCTTGCTTAGTCTGCACTGTCTGCTGTCTGGCTCTGGTTGTGGGTGATGGAAGGGAAAGAGGGCAGGAACTTAACCTCCACTGGTCCAGGTGAATGGCATTGTAAAGGCAATTGGCAATGGGTGATCCAAGTGTTTCTTTGTGGAGGATCAAGTTGTTTAAATATCTGATGACAGTCTCGCTCAAGGAACCTGAACAGTACTTCAAATGTCAGGTTTCCTCCAGATGGAGATTGTTTTGCAGGCCACCTCAGAACAGGAAATGTTTTCCTTAAATTGTTACCATGCAGACAACAGAGCAATACGTGGTCTCTCAGCTGGCTGAAACTGAAATAAACCACAAATTTAGTAAAATGAGAGATACACACTGAGAGTTTATGTCAGTTTCTCCCAACTGAGCACAGGCCACATATTGAGGAATGAAACAAACTGCAGTACAGCTTCCAAAACAACTTCCCTTGAAAGAGGGACATCAGCTTTTTGTCTAAAATCTAGTATAGTTACACAGTTTTACTTTATGTGCTGAACTGAACAATGTGGTAAAATGTAGGGAAATGCCTCTGAGTCTGTCTACTCCTTTTTTTTGTGTTTATGTTTCTTTGGTAACAGAGTAAGGCCCACTAGTCACACAAGTGCCTGTTTTCAGGGGTGAACTGGGAGCACTTGGCAGTTAAATGTGACTTGCTCAGAGTCGGTGTGTAAGTGGAGGTTGTGAGAATATGATCTCAAGAGTTGGTGATATAGAATTTGGTCAAGGATTGTGCACTGCACACTCATATTTAAGTTATCCTGGTAATGTATTTCCAAGAAGTAATTAAAGATAATGCTGTATTAACTGCACATTATGTCTGCCTAACTTTCGCAGTTATCAGTACTATGATGGATTATACTGTATTTACTGTGGGGCTGTTGTAATAAAAGAGCAGTTTTCATAATTAAACCTTGCAGGCAGGCATGGGCATATGGTGTAAGTAGCTGCTGCTGTTAATGCCATGAAAAAGCTTGCTAAAATGTTTGTTTTGAAGTGCACATTTTAATGCAAATTATACTAAATTAAGCTGCCAAAATGTGCAGTTCATTCATCTTTAAATACTACTTGGAAATGAAGAGTGCCATTATCGCTTTCATCTTCACTTGAATTGTGGTTTTGAGCACTGTCAGTGCTCATAGAGGGACACATGTATTTAATCTCACCCTGCAGCAGAAATGTGTGGTTTTGATCACTGCTGCCTACTAGAGTAGGGAGATGTATTTTCTTTTGCTCCCGATTTTTTGCTCTAGTGCTTAATTGAAAGACTTTGCCTGTAGTTTGGTGTACAAGCAGCCATCCACTCTCACTTCCTGAGCTATATAAGCAGTTCCTCTCAGCCTCACCATGAAGCATTTTTTCTTTGCAGTCGAAGACTCTGTCAGTTTTTTGTCTGAGCTGGTTAGGCCTCCCCGGCTGGTTAAGCCTGCCCCCCCCCCCCGGCTGCTTCTTCTTGTCTCTGCTGGGCTTCTGTGTTTATTTTCCTGCTTCTGGTTTGTATTTTGCCTTCAGCTGTGTGTACTTCCTTCCTTTTGGGGGGGCTTTTCTGAGCTCCTAGCATACTGCTACTTCAGAGCTCATACTGCTTGCTTTCAGTTACTCACAACTCTCAAACACTTGCACTACAACTGCAAACCTTATTTGTGTGTTTCAGCTCAACTATAGCTGCTTCATGTGGCATACTCTATTACTTTCACCTGACTCAGATTTACTCGAACCTAGTTATACAGATCACTCATGCTTGTTCTAATTACCTCATTGCAACAATTACAACTTAGTGTACTCATTTGTTTTTACTATTGCTTCACAGGCCTAATTGCTTCCTGCTACTGCTTTGTTTACTCCCATTTCTATTGTACATTGTTCTCCCCTGAGGTTGGCTAAAGCTCCTACAGAGGCTATTAAATTAGCTTTTATATCTGCATGTGGTTCTCGACCCTTCCATCACTTCCTTGTTTGTCCTGCGGTGGGGACAAGGAGGTGTTTGGGGGTCATGGCCTATGTGGCTAATTAATTCTGTTCTAAATCCTGTCTTTGCCACCAAAAATCCTCAGAGTTTGTCACCTTGATTTGACTTTGAAATGCCTGGCTGGCTTGCCCCACTATTCAGTGCTGTTTGCTCTACATTATGCAGACCTGCATACAGGTCCAATTTTTACTGCTCTGTTTACTGCCCTACGCGCAGGTCCACACTTGCTTATGTAACCATTGCTCCTTGCTTACACAAACCATTGCTTCATGCCTACTGCCATCCTCTCGGCTTCAGCCTGGGATTCTGTTGCACTCAATCTGCTTTCGACCTTGCAAGGTATTAGCACTCAATGTTCATTATGATCTCAGTATGCCGTGCTCATTCAGCTCACCAGCTTTTCAGCTCTCAATCAATTCTGGGGCATGTCAGCTATTCTATTCTGGCACAGGGTTCCTGCAACCGACGGTTTCGCTCTACATTTAGTCTGCATCTCTAGCATGTCCAACTTGAGGTGGGATCCTTCTCACCTGGCCCATAGCTGGGAATGTCCTCATGCTGGGCTTGGCTTTAGCTGCCTGCTATGTGACAGCAGTTCCTGGTGTAGAATTTAAGACTAGTGGTGAAGGGTGGTTACGATGATCTCCTTTGGCTCTATTGTTCCACTATACCAGTTAGCCATTGACTTTAGTGATTTTCCTAGCAAGGCACCTTCACCGTGTTCTCCCTATGACTGCCTCTGGTTCACCTGGTTTGATTTAGGGTGAGTAGGCCAGGTGAGTGCTTCAGGAATTATTGCTCTCCTCTTGCACCTTGGATGGACGTTGTTGCAGAGTTTTCTCGCAACCTTCCACGGCTTTCCTGCTAGTGGGTTTGAGTGAGAGTCTTCATTGAATTGGAGTATTTTCCACCTCCCTTTAATTGGGTTTTCTAAATTGCATCTGCAGAGCCGTCACTAAATAAACTATCCCTAGCCTGGAGGGAAGGCAACCTAGGCCTTGGATCCCCAGAAATTTCCTCCTCATAGGGGTTTTCTTCTCTCCTCCATTGCCTCAGGTCATAATGATTAATTAGCTTAGTTGTTTTCCCTAGTTTCTTAGGTAGGTTCCATTGTTGGATAGAGGTGAAGGATGTCCTACCGTTCCCTCTCTCCTTAGGGGATCCCTTAATCTCAAGCACACCATCAGTTTCATACTACACAAACCTGGGCAGTCATTATGTTATCCAGCTGAGCATCTCATTGCATTATTGAACTGCCTATGCTTCTCTACTACTATGTTATGGTTACTGCTCCTATGTCACAGTTACTGCTTGTTCTTATACTTCATGTTGCCTCCTTTTGGGGATGATACTACATTTCTTTTGGGGATTCCTAAGGTACCTTTAGACACGGGAACCATCCCGTGGCACCTCTAGGTGTAGAACCCTCTCTGATTGTTCCTTGCTTTCGTGCCCCTACAGGGTGGTAATTTCTCTGGAATAGAGAGTGCGAACAACCATAACCAAAACTAACACAGTTACACAAGCATGACACTATACTGGCTGTACAGGTCTGTGAATTGAAAGGCTTTGCCTGTAGTTTGGTGGCCAAGCAACCAGCCACTCCCACTTCCTGAGCTATATAAGCAGTTCCTCTCAGCCTCACTGTGAAGCATTTTTTCTTTGCCCCACCATCCTCCCCTCCTCCTCCTCCTCCAGTGGCAGCGCTTTCTCCTTGGGGGGATTCCTAAGGTACCTTTGGCCATGAGAACCATCCCGTGGCACCTCTAGGGGCGGAACCCTCTCTGAGAGTTCCTTGTTTTTGTACCCCTACAGGGTGGTAATTCCTCTGGAATAGAGAGTGTGAATGGCCACAACAAAAACTAACACAGTTACACAAGCATAACACTATACTGGCTGCGTAGGTCAGTGAATAAATAGGTTTCTTGGACAGTGCATTCATTTTGCATGCCTTTGGGCTGTGACTTTGGTAGTGTTCTTTGTGGTGTTCCGAGCATTTGGCTTCTTTGTCTAATACTACTGCTTCAGAAAAGGAAATGATACAAAGGTGAGAGAGAGGTGCCTCAGCTGGGACTTGAATCAACCCAGACTGCACAGAACAGTGTTCCAATTGTGGTAACCAAATATTTTTATGTAGCAATCACACCAGAGTGGAGTACATATTTATGCATCACATACTAGCAGTGTATGTGTTCCATAAATATGCACACAGCACTCCTGTGTGATTGCTGCAGTAAATATTTGTGTTACCATTGGGTTGTGCATTTGAGTACTGTGCTGGACAGCCCAGGTTCCAGATCAGTTGTCTCAGCACAGCTAGTTGGCTCAATTGGGCCAGTATTACTGGAGGCCTGAGTTCATGTCCTAGCTGAGGCACTTTCTCTTGCCTCTGTTTTTATGTGTTACATAAACAGACACACAGCACTTTTTGGTGATTGTAGCAGTAAATATTTGTGTTGCCATTGGGCTGTGCATTTGAGAGTACTGTGCTGGACAGCCCAGGTCCAGACCAGTATGGGTTCGGGAAACTGTTACAGTTAATTTATGACTTGACTAGGTTGGATAAACATTGTCCTTCGGCACACAGGAGTGTGGTGTGCATATTTATAAAACATTCAAAGCAGACTGTGATCCATAAATATGCACACAGCACTCCTGTTACAAGTAAATATTTGTGCAAGGGCATAGCTACAGCCCTAAACATTTTGATTAGAACATCCCTGGCCTATTTCTGTGTGATACATACTGGATAGATACTGTCATCAGATAAAGTGCCTACGGCCCACACAGTCTGCCCATTTGAGCTTATAAGTTCAGTTTTCCTAGAAGTCTGTTACCTCTTACCCTGACCCCCTGAATCCCCTTGTCTATCCCATGCATTCCTAAATCCTGTGATTGTTTCAGTCCCAACTACTTCCTCTGGCAGTGTGTTCCACTTGTACACCACCTGTTCTGTGAAGAAATTCTTCCTCATGTTTCCTTTGAATTGCCCTCCCTCCAACTTCATCCCATGCCCTCTAGTCCTGGAACATCTTTTTTGTTGAAAAATAGTGTATTCCTGCACCCTGTTCTCCCTGTAAGATACTTGTACATCTATCATATTTCTGTCTCCCTATTCTCCAGGGGAGTACATATTCAAGTCCCTCAACCTGTCTTCATGGGACTTGTGATGAAATTCCTGTACCATCTTTGTTCCCCTTCTCTGAACCTTCTCTGCCCTATGTCCTTACATAGGTAAGATCTCCAGAACTGTACACTGTACTCCTAGTGAGGCCTCACTAATATCTTGTATAGTGTAATTATGACATCCCTTTGAGAGCTGGTGATGCCCCTACATCACATCATCCTATTTGCTTTACTTGCTGCCTTGTTTCACTGCTTTCCTAACTTGAACATCCCTTTCTTGTTTGTTGCATGCTATATCCTCACCCCCACAACTGATATGTTCCTGGGTTCTTGTGCTCCATATGCATTATCTTTCACTTTACATTGCATTTCACCTGCCAAACCCCTGACAATTCAAGTTTCTGCAGGTCCCTCATTCTGTCTACACCCTCTGATGTGACCACTCTGTTACAGAGCTTTGTCGGGACTGGCTACCTGAAGCACAGAGGCTTGTCACAATGCAATTTTGTAACCAAAAGCCTGTCTGTTAGTCTGACATCTGTTGGTGGTATGGCGGCATGTCTAGTGTGGAGTGTGTGAATGGACCTCTGTGGGACTGGCTACCTTGATGAGCTACAGAGGCTTGTCACAATGCAGTATTGTAACCAAAAGCCAGTCTGTTAGTCTGACATCAGTTGGTGGTGTGGCCAGTGGTGTGTTGGCATATAGCACAGAATATGCACTAGCGTTGGGTGAAAGGGCATGACAAGAACATGGACGGTGGGGGGGTAGATCACCCTAATGGGGGGGTAGCAGTGAGTCCACTTGGTATGCAGATCTGAAATTTCTGGCTACACCCCTGAAAGTTAATCTCTAGCCATGCTTGGTTTTTGCAGAAGTTTCAAAACATTATTTCAGTCAGGATGTCCAGTACTTAGACAACAGGCTTTGTTCCACCCAAAACTGGAAAAGCCCTTCTTGTAACAATTATGTTACTGGAGCTATTTTTTGTTGCAATTCCATGTCTTCTTCCAGGCTTGACACCAGCACCTCTGGTGGACACATCCAGTGATGTAAGTGAGCAGGAACGCACAGGAACTCAGTTCCTGTACCTTTTTTGCAGCAGGAACTGAGTTCCTGTACTTTTTCCCACTGATACTGGAACTGAAATTCTTAAACCAGCAACATAATGACTGTTTCTAAGCCTATGACCTGAAATCAAAGGTTTCTATCACAAAATATGACTGGCACTACTTCAATATCTCTAACTGAATCTAGTAATATCTATACAGATAGATATGCTTTGATACGAGTTTATCTCTTAGTGAGGATCCTCATTCTGCTTTTCATATTTGCTAGAGTTCTGAGTTCCTGTACTTCTTGTCTACCACTTGCACCACTGGACACATCAATGGCTTAACCAAGACTGGTCCAAAATGAAGGGGACGCTGTGGAGCCCGAGCAGAGAAGCAGCAGTTTTTTGTGCCCCTGAGAGTTCTCCTCTATTTTGCCTTGAATCGCTATTTTGCATCAAGCAAAGTTAATTTTGATGTTACCATCAGGTTGTGTACCCTTGAAATAATAAAATGGGCAACCTGAAAAGAGAAAAACTGCAAGCTGGAGCGGATAGAAGCAAAGGATCAGGTGAGGCCTCGCAGTCTCAAACTGTACAACAGGCTGATGCAGAAACCGGATTACAAGAAACCATTGCTTTATTGGGGCAAAAGTTCCAAAATGTAATTGCTTCAGTCTCCACTCTAAGTCAAAAGGTGAATGACTTTAATAGTCGGGTTCTGGTTGTGGAAAATGCTGAGGATGTAATTAAAAAAGAGCTACGTGATGTCTGATGGCAAACGGATTCCAATACTACCACCAACGCACTCGTAGTGAAGGAAAATCAACATCTTCGGGCATGTTTAGAAGCCCTAAAGAATCAAGCATACTCTGGAAATGTTCGGATTCTAGGCCTCTCAGAAGGTAGCGAGGGAGATCATCCCATTATGTACTTAGAAGAATAGCTGACAGAAAAGCTTGTTCCAGAAGTGGATGATATTTCATGGGTCATTCAGAAAGCCTACAGAATTAATCCCAGAGGCCATTCTCAGAGCATAGAGGAACCCTGTACACTGACGATCATTACTTTTGGAGTTGACGCTCTTGATTGGATCCTCAGATAAGTTTGAAAGGCAAACCCTATAATGCAAGAGGAACAAAAAGTTTTTTTTTCCAGACATCAGCTATTCTACTTGCCAGAGGAGTGAGTGTTTTGATGGGGTGAGAAGGACTTTACGAGATGCTGGGATTATGCATTCCATGATTTCTCCAGTGAGGCTCCAGATTACACATCAAGGGAAGGTCTTTCTATTTTCGAATCCAGTTGATGCAGGGAAATGGGCTAAACATATGGCTGCAGCCTCCAGACACTGTGAAGAAGCAACTGACTCTGATGACTCTGATGGAGATACCTGAACGGGAAGCCCATGTAAATAAGCCATTTATATTTTCCTCCACACTTCCCAGCTAAGTGTCTCAGTGCATTGTCTGATCTCCTTTGCCTGTTTTCTGTTGAGAAGATGATCAGTTTTTCAACTAAGTGATCTTAAACAGCGACTAATGATCTCTGCTTGTTTTGTATGTTTAAGGGCTATATCCAAGATGGGATATTTTTAGTATATTTTGATGTTTCTCTAAACAGTGGATGAGGTCTATTACATTACCCCTGTAGCAATTTTAATTTTGACTTACTTAATTTATGGTTCAATGTAAAGGGGGGCTTTGTTACGGGGCTACATATTACAAGGAGGGAATAAGATTTTATTAATTTAGCTGGCTTTCCAGAAGATAAACTTGAAGTTCATGTTTAAAATGTCTAACTGTAATTGTTGTTTGATTCTGCTGCACAATGTTTAACTTTTAGAATTTATATTAACATTTTAGGTATTAACAAGTCTCCCTAAGTCCCTTCTGTGATTTGTTTCCTTTTACAAGGCTGGACACTGATGGACAAGCCTATAATGTTAAGCTAGCCATGTAGCTCATGGGCACATTCCCATGACATATTTGTGATTTTTCATTAATAGTATTAAGAATGTACCCCCACATGATATAACACAATATAGTGGATGCAAATGTTTATATCCTGTACTGTAGGGGATCGATTTGTATTCCCAATGGTGCTAAACTACCTCACGGTCTGTTCACTATATGATCTATGTATATTGTCATGATATATGATAAAAAATAAAAATAAAGTTTTTTAAAAAAGACTGGTCCAAAACATTCAAGGCAGGTGGGTATACAGGCTTTTTGGCCTAGTAAGAGTCTTAGAACAACAAAATTGCTCAGTTCAACTGGCACAGGTCCATACAGCTACAAGATTTTATAAATTTTGGGTGGACTTTGCAGGATTTATGTATATCTTTCAGACTCAGAGTGACATCATTGTCAGTTCTGATTATTCCTTGCAGATGGTGTATTTGTAGTTTTACACTCCTCCCAAGACCTATTTTTTGGAAAAAGTCACTAGCTTAAAACAACATTTTCATTCAAAACCATTTCTCTCTCTTGAGTCCAGAGGCATTTTCATACACAAATGAAACTTGCATTTGTTTGTCCAGCTCGAGGCCTGGATTAATTAAATACCAAATATGATAGTTATATTTCAATATTAGGTCCATAGTATATAGAATGTTTTAGAAAACTTGTTTTTTTATCAATATCTTAGAAATGCTTACACATTCTTGGTACACATTTCATGCAATTTAAAAGGATATGTCTCTTTCTTATCTGCCATTTTCACAAAGTTTATAAGACTGAAAAACTTTCTTCTGAGGACGAATCCTTTTGTCTGAACTTAATGAGACATGACACCATACTGTTTGTAGCTTGCTGAAGAGACCTTTTAGACAAAGCAATACCTTACCTCTTTCAGGCACCTAACTAAGGGTCATATATCTGGCCGGGTCAATACTAAACATCTTTGTTTATTCAGGATAGATTTGATACCACAGTGTTCTGCTGATAGCAAGGCTGGCATAGATGCTGTAGATTTTTAACTCAGCCTTTTAACAGATTCTCAGATCCCCTATCAGGTGGTGTAGTTTGGTCTAAATATGGTTGCAAACAGCTTTGGAATTAGTAAAAGTCTTTTCTTCTCTATCTAAGTTAATGCACTTTGGAAAAAAGCCTGCATTTTATTTTCTTCTTGACCACGGCTTGTACCGGTCTGTAACACCATTGTAACTCTATCGCCTGTCTAGTGTCAATAGTAACTATCTTCTTATCTGTAACTTTATAAAAGTGAAACTTATTTCCTTAAATGGCATGGTTGCTATGTACATTTTTAGTTAGACAGAACGCACTTAAAAAAATTGAAAGCAGACCTTTTTTTTCTTGCTTGCAGCATGTAAAAAAAGCAATTCTGACCAGATGTTTTATAGGATGGCCTCCCAATTAACTTACTAATTAAGCATTTATAAAGACCTTAAAATAGTAATTAAAATAATGCAAAAATAATAATGATAATATAAAATACTATAAAATGTTGTAGTAACTAAGTTTTGTTCCTGCAGCAGTGCTAGCCAGAGTTCATGTCAATATTAGATATGAGGGCCATTTAAATTGTGAGCTATTTTGGAGGCTGGCTATTCCAGCAGGGAGTTCATTGAACCACAGGACTGCCCAATTTGTGAAGGAGCTCTGTCCCAGGCTAGTTCTTCACAGTGGTATAGCTAGGACTTGTTAGATCACACTATGTGTGGTACATAGGTTGTGGATGGGTCTGAGGAGGGAGCCAGTGGTGTGGGGTGTAAGGCCCAGAAGTACTTTCTTGGTCAGTAAGAGTGTTTGATACTTGAGATTAGCAGATAAGGGGACCCAGTTTGTGAGGGCATATAGATTGCATTTATGTGTGTATTTGTGCCAGCTAAGTACAAATCACCAGGTTTTATTAAGCAACATCCTGACTCTCTCTAACATCGTATCAGTGACTGATCCATAAATTGAGAGACCATAGTTTATGAGTGAGAGCACAGAACTGGAGATGGCCATGCATTTAGCATCAAGGGTTAAATTCAGCCTTAACTATAGAGTGGTCTAAGTTTTCTATCTGCAGTCCCTATGATGTAGTCAACACACTCAGCAAAGGATACAGTGTTATATAGGATAATACCCAGGTATGTAAAGGATTTTATCTGCTCAATGGTGGTGCCCAGTGTGTTGTGTATAGTGAGGGGAGGTACCTTATTCTTGAGGTGTACTCCTGAGAAGAGCATCATTTTTGTTTTTTTATAGTTGAGAACACAGTTGTTAAGCTTAAACCAAGTTTCAAGGGCCTCAGAATCTTTTTGTAGTTCATAAACAAGGGTGATGTGCAGAGCACTGCTGCTGAAAATCACAGCATCATCTGCATATAGCAGCATCCTCAACCTTGGGCAAGTATCAAGCAGGCCACTGACAAAGAGACCGAATAGAAGAGGGTCCAGGACTGACCCCTGTAGGACTTCTACAGTGACATTTCTTACACGTGAGAGGACCCTACTAATCTTCACTTTCTGAGAACAGCCTGTGAGGTAGCACTGGAACCACAAAGCAGCTTCCTCAGAGAGGCCAAGAGGGTGCATCTTGGTGAGCAGCAATGGGTGATCCACAAGGTCAAACACTTTTGTTAGATCTACATACTGTAGATAACACCGACTACTTGCTCTTTATCCAGGGCCTCGTGGAGAAAACTAATATATTCAACGAGTGCCGTAACTGTGCCGTGCTGCTTTCTAAATACATGATGCTGTATGCACAGCGGGTTATGTTTATTAAAATACTCCATGAACTGATCTGATACTATACTTTCAAGGGTTTTATATGACAAGCAAGAACAGTAAAACTACTGTAGTATTTATACCATCAAGTACCTTTGCAAATAATAATAATAATACTATTCTCCATACACGCGAGGGTGTGGTGTGTTATTTACTAACAATTATCCCCCTGATGAGCAACCCCCAAAATATTGTAACAATAGGTCAGAATAGCAATTTTTGTTATGGGCACTTAGCTTATGCCTCAGCCCTACACCACAAAATTTTCAAAAATCAAATAAATAATTTTAAAATTCTAATCTTATACTCTGCCAATTGTAAAGGTTCTAGATAACAATAAAAAAAAAACATTTTTGTCACACCTAGAAGTATGAAAAATAAATGTTATTTACCCTATACAATCATTCTAAGTATCCCTAATTTGCAAAAATGTCAGGCATAATAACAGTAATGCAAACACAAAATGACAAAGCTTTCAGAAAATCAAATAAAACAAAACAAAGAAATGCCTTCCCTTTCTCTCCCACCACCACCCTGCGACCTCCTGTTTGCTGTACATCCCATGTCATGGATGTCCCTTTCCACCCTCTACTCCTCCTCTGTCCTCTGCTCCCTCCCCCTAACCTCTAGTCCCCCCTTTTTTCTGTTTCTAGCTCCTCTTCTCTCTCCTTGGTCTCTCTCTCTCTCTCTCTAGTCCACTGGAAACCACATTCCTCCTTTTCTGCTGTTCCTCCCCTTCTCTCCATTGCTGTCCCCTCTCTCAAATCTCCTTGCCTTGCAGTGACAGCCCAACCTCTGCACTTTTTTGACTAGGTCATGATCTGACTGCTTCACCGTACCTGTAATTTCATCTCATCCTTGTAACTTTGTGATTTTGTAATTGCTGCCAACATTGTCTGTACCCATATTTGTTGTAACTCTCCATGCTTAGTGTGGAATCTTGTAAAAGAACCTCTGGTTCAAAGGTTATTCTAATCCTAGTTTTCAATAACTAAATAAAACCCCAAAAAAATGTTTTCAGAAAATAAACAACACAACTAAGAAATGAGCATGGCTCAACACAATAAATGGTATTGGCTATATACTATGCTTTCAGCATGCTTTGTATTTAGCATAACCTTCTTGTATAAGAACTTGCAAACTCATTATATTGGTGTCTCAAATTATATTTATATATCAAACTTGCTTTAATTCTTTATAGCATGCAAAATGTATTATTTTGGGTTTAAACTCAAGCTTAACTTATATACCCAAGATTTTGTAATTAAAAGATAAGTTACTTTTTTACCTCCCTAGCTAAGCCAAATTAAAATATTAAAACTTAAAATAGTTAAAATAATAAAAACAAACACTTTTGGTTATTTGTAGAAGCGTGGTCTTCTTTCCTTTTAACTGTAAAAATCTTGATAAGAATTTCTAATTCTGGATGATATAAGTACTTTAATAGCTGGCTTTACTGTAGTCTTTGTTTTTTTCTCCTTTCTCACCCTAGGATCTGTGACTTTGGATGCCTCTGGCATCAATTCAGCAGTGCAGACTGGCTCCTCCAAGCTTAGATGTCATGAATCATCAAAAGTCACTTGCTAGGATTTTGGCAGGAACATCAGACAATAAGATATCAACAGTTCAAAAGCATAACAGTAGATTCTTTCACCATCTCAGTTGTTTGCAGAAAAGATTTTCCTTGTGGATAACAAAGTTCCGTTTTTTTGGTAATTGAATTTTATGTCTGTTTCTGTTTTTCAATTCATTTCCACTCAGACCCAGGATTTTGGACTCATCTATTGTCAAACAGCACTGCAGACTTGCTTTGGCTGATAAATTTAACAGTTAGCAAGGGCATTGCCACCAATACACAAGGCATGCCACGGCTTGCAAAACATCAGTGGATGGGTTGCAAGAGCCAGCTGGCATGTCAGCATTCATGTGTTTGTTTACTCTTCTTTTCATGCACTTTTCCAGTCACTCTCAGTCCATTTCAATTTTTTTTAGGGAGGATGGATGGGAGGTGGGGTCAAAACCTGTGACTTGACCCCAGCAGACCTGATTGAGATATATTTTGCCATCTCAGTCATGTCTGCTTGCTAAGAAAAGAGGCATGCCTTGTAATGGGCAGGTCACGCAAGCTCTTTAAATGCCTGGAAAAACAAGTGTGTGGTCTGTTGTTCTTGTCCTAATTCCTCATCTGGAAGTTGGAACTGTTGGAAAGTGGAGCAAGACTTGGAATGAGCATTTTGAAGGAGGACTTGGGATGGGACAGTGGTTGCTTACAGGCACTGTCAGAGAGGCCACGGGAGAAAGTCGATTCGGTCTGTGGGAGACAGTGAAAGAGCTGTAATCACTTTCTCTGTGTGGATGCCATTGCTGAGATTTGGGAAGTGTGGTGCAGTTTTTAGGAAACTGAGGTGAGCAAAGAAAGAATCTAAGGCATGGCTGAGACTGCCTAAGAGTGCCACTATAGTCTCCAGTCAAGGGAGCTTTGCTGTCTACACGTGACACTAGCCCCCTGAGCCCAGAAGTCAGAATTGAATGAGAGGAGTCTTCTCGGTTTTGAGAGATTGGAGTCGGAGACTACAGCAGCAGGTGAGGGAGAGTAAATGGGGGGGGGTCTTTATCTTTCAAACTGAAATACTTTATCTGGCTGTTTCTTTTGCAGCAGCTGTTTTCCTAGTACTCCGGCTGGTAGCGCCCAGTGACTACCTTGTCCCGACTCCCAAAAACAAATCCCTTACTAGGGTTCCAACAGCATGGGGTCTGAGACTGAGTGACAACCATCTTTGGGATGGAACCATGCTTATTCCCATTTGTTTCTTGTACACCTCTCACCATGGTGCCACAGTCAGTTACCAGGGACATCACTGATATACAGCTGCCACTGCAGTGGGAGGACAAATCCTCCATGGCGTTACCACTGGGGCTGCTAATACATGGAAGCATGATGTCTCCCACCTGGTCAAGACCACGTTGCTGACAACAGCTCCTAAACCCCAGCTGCCATTTTCCCAGTATCCCAGGCTGGTTCTTGAATCTGGGTCAACAGCATAGTCATGTGATGCCTTACCACATGGCCAGGAGGCAACCCTGAAATACCTTGTAAATTAATTTATTTCACTCACTGTATCTATCTGAAACAGCACACAAGGGGCATCTCTGCACTGGTTCCCTTGGGTGCATTGATGACTGTGTGCTGCGAAAACTGACATCCATAACAGGACATGCTCAGATAATCTGTGACATCTTTCATTAGGGGCTGGTGGATTGGTCTCCTTTAAATCAGAACCACCCAGATCTAAAACCATCTGGCAGACTCTGATATATCAAGACACTTCAGTATGAGCCCTGTCTGCCTCTCTGTTTTCTCAAAAGGAAAAAGCCCAGATCCCCACTCCCATCTGCCTAGACACCACCCTGAACCCCACAAATTGTTACAAAAAAAAAATTTTTAAATTGTCCAGCCAGCATGCCCGTTTCATACACTAACACTCCTTCCACTGCCTGGTCCCTCCTAGCATGCGAAGTGAGAGAGTGTGAGCAGGCAGGAAATCAGTGGGAATCTCTCAGCATTTCATGTCCTGTGCTTTGGGCCTTGCAGGTGGGCAGTCAAACAAGCAGAAACTTGGTAAAGCAAGCAGGTGAGTAGTCAGTCAAGCAGGTGGTCTGTTAGTCAAACTCACACAAGTGAACTAGTGGGACCTTACCTTGCTTAGTCTGCACTGTCTACTGTCTGGCTGTGGTTGTGGGAGATGGATGTGAAAGAGGGCAGGGACTTAACCTCCAACTGTCCAGGTGAATGGCATTATAATGGCAATTGGCAATGGCTGATCCAAGTGTTTCTCTGTGGAGGATCAAGTAGTTTAAATATCTGATGACAGTCTCACTCAAGGAACCTGAACAGCACTTCAAATGTCAGGTTTCCTCCAGATGGAGATTGTTTTGCAGGCCACCTCAGAATAGCACGATTTTTTTCTTAAATTGTTACCATGCAGACAACAGATCAATATGTGGTCTCTCAGCTGGCTGAAACTGAAATAAACTGCGCATTTAGTAAAATGTGAGATCCTGGTATGATGCAACTTTCTAAATTCGCAGTTTTTTTCAGTTTCTCCCAGTTGAGACCAGACCACATATTAAGGAATGAAACAAACTGCAGTACATCTTCCAAAACAACTTCCCCTGAAAGACGGACATCTGCTTTTTGTCTAAAATCTAGTAAAGTCACACAGTTTTACTTTATGTGCTGAACTGAACAATGTGGTAAAATGTAGGGCAATGCCTCTGAATCTGTCTACTCCATTTTTTTGTGTTTATGCTTCTTTGGTAACCGAGTAAGGCCCACTAGTCACACAAGTGCTTGTTTTCAAGGGTGAACTGGGAGCACTTGGTGGTTAAATGTGACTTGCTCAAAATCGATGTGCAAGTGGAGGTTATGAGAATATGATCTCAAGAGTTGGTGATACAGAACTTGGTCAAGGATTGTGCACTGCACACCCAGATTTAAGTTATCCTGGTAATGTATTTTCAAGAAGTAATTAAAGATAATGCTGTATTAACTACACATTCTGGCTGCCTAACTTTCACAGTTATCCGTCCTATGATGGATTATGTTTCTGGGGGGCTGTTGTAATAAAAGATCACTTTTCATAATTAAACCTTGTAGGCAGACATGGGCATATGATGTAAGTAGATGCTGCTGTTAATGCCATGAAAAAGCCTTGCTAAAATGTTTGTTTTGAAGTGCTTATTTTAATACAAATTAAACTAAATTAAGCTGCCAAAATGTTCAGTTCATTCATCTTTAAATACTACTTGGAAATGAAGAGTGCCATTATTGCTTTCATCTTCACCTGAACTGTGGTTTTGAGTACTGTCAGTGCTCATAGAGGGACATATGTATTTAATCTCACCCTTCAGCAGAAATGTGTGGTTTTGATCACTGCTGCCTACTAGAGTAGGGAGATGTATTTTCTTTGGCTCCCAATTTTTTGCTCTAGTGCTTAATAAAAAAGGTTTCTTGGACAGTGCATTCATTTTGCATGCCTTTGGGCCGTGGCTTTGGCAGTGTTCTTTGTGGTGTTCCTAGCATTTGGCTTCTTTGTCTAATACTACTGCTTCAGAAAAGGAAACAATACAAAGGTCAGAGAAAGGTGCCTCAGCTGGGACTTGAATCAACCCAGACTGCGCAGAACAGCGTTCCAATTGTGGTAACCAAATATTTATATGTAGCAATCACAAAAGAATGCAACACATACTAATAGTGTATGTGTTCCACAAATATACACACAGCACTCCTGTGTGATTGCTGCAGTAAATATTTGTGTTGCCATTGGGTTGTACATTTGAGTACTGTGCTGGACAGCCCAGGTTCCAGATCAGTTGTCTCAGCACAGCTAGTTGGCTCAATTGGACCAGTATTCCTGGAGGCATGGGTTCAAGTCCCAACTGAAGCTTTCGCTCACCTCTGTTTTTATGTGTTACATAAATTCGCACACAGCACTTCTTTGTGATTGTTGCAGTAAATATCTGTGTTGCCATTGGGTTGTGCATTTGAGAGTACTGTGCTGGACAGCCCAGGTCCAGACCAGTGTGGGTTTGGGGTACTGTTACAGTTAATTTATGACTTGACTAGGTTGGGAAACATTGTGCTTCGGCACACAGGAGTGTGATGTGCATATTTTTGCAACACTTAAAGCAGACTGTGATCCATAAATATGCACACAGCACTCATGTTACAAGTAAATATTTGTTCAAGGGCAAAGCTACAGCCCTAAACATTTTGGTTAGAACATCCCTGGCCTAGTTCTGTATGATACATACTACATAGATGCTGTCGGCAGATAAGTGCCTACGGCCCACATAGTCTGCTCATTTGAGCTTGTAAGTTCACTGTTTTTCTAGAAGTCTGTTGCCTTTTACCCCGACCTCCTGAATCCCCTTGTCTGTCCCATGCATTCCTAAATCCTGTGATTGTTTCAGCCCCAACTACTTCCTCTGGCAGTGGGTTCCACTTGTACACTACACGTTCTGTGAAGAAATTCTTCCCCCATGTTTCCTTTGAATTGCCCTCCTTCCAACTTCATCCCATGCCCTCTAGTCATAGAACATCTTTTTTGTTGAAAAATAGTGTATTCCTGCACCAGGTTCTCCCTGTAAGATACTTGTGCATCTATCATATCTCTGTCTCCCTATTCTCCAGGGAGTACATATTCAAGTCCTTCAACCTGTCTTCATAGGTCTTGTGATGAAATCCCTGTACCATCTTTGTTCCCAATCTCTGAAACTTCTCTCCCTATGTCCTTACATAGGTAAGGTCTCCGGAACTGTAAACAGTACTACAAGTGAGGCCTCTCTTGTATCTTGTATAGTGGAATTATGACTTCCCTTTGAGAGCTGGTGATGCCCCTGCATCCCAGCATCCTATTTGCTTTACCTGCTGCCTTTTTGCACTGCTTCCCTAACTTGATCATCCCATTCCTGCTTGATGCATGCTATATTCTCATCCCCACAACTGATGTGTTCCTGGGTTTTTGTGTCCCATATGCATGATCTTGCACTTTACCTTGCACTTCACCTGCCAAACCCCTGACCATTCAAGTTTTTGCAGGTCCCTCATTCTGTCTACACCCTCTGGCATGTCCACTCTGTTACAGAGCTTTGTTGGGACTGGCTACCTGAAGCTCAGAGGCTTAACACAATGCAATATTGTAACCTAAAGCCAGTCTGTTAGTCTGACACCTGTTGGTGATGTGGTGGCATGTCAAGTGTGGAGTGTGTGAATGGACCTCTGTGGGACTAGCTATGTTGATGAGCTATAGAGACTTGTCACATTGTAATATTGTAACCAAAAGCCAGTCTGTTAGTCTGACATCTGTTGGTGGTGTGGTCAGTGCTGTGCTGGCATGTAATACAGAAAATGACACTAGTGTCAGGTGAGAGGGCATGAAAATAATGTGGCTGGTGGAGGGGGTAGCAGTGAGTCCACTTGGCATGCAGATCTGAAATTCCTGGCTACACCCCTGACAGTTAGTCTCTATCCATGCTTGGCTTTTGCAGAAGTTTCAAAACATTATTTCAGTCAGGATGTCCAGTACTTAGACAACAGACTTTGCTCCATCCAAAATTGGAAACATCCTTCTTGTAACAGTTATGTTCCTGGAGCTGGCTTTTGTTGCAATTCAGTGTCTTCTTCCAGGCTTGACACCAGCACCTCTGGTGGACTCATCAATGGCTTATCCAAGACTGGTACAGAATGAAGGGATGTTGAGGAGCCTGAGCAGAAAAGCAGCAGTTTTTTGTGTTCCTGAGAATTCTCCTCTATTTTGCCTTGAATCACTATTTTACATCAAGCAAAGTTAATTTTCATGTTACCATGAGATTGTGCACCCTTGAAATAATAAAATGGGCAACCCAAAGAGAGAAAAACTGCAGGCTGGAGTGGATAGAAGCAAAGGATCAGGTGGGGCCTCGCAGTCTCAAACTGTACAGCAGTCCGATGCAGAAACTGGATTACAAGAAACCATTGCTTCACTGGGGAAAAAGCTACAAAATGTAATCACTTCAGTCTCCACCCTAAGTCAAAAGGTGGATGACTTTAATAGTTGGGTTCTGGTTGTGGAAAATGCTGAGGATGACCTTAAAAAAGAGCTACATGATGACCGATGGCAAACGGATTCCAATACTACCACCAACGCCTTCGTGGTGAAGGAAAACCAACATCTTCGGGCATGTTTAGAAGCCCTATGGAATCAAGCTCACTCTGGAAATGTTCGGATTCTAGGCCTCTCAGAAGGTAGCGAGGGAGATCATCCCATTATGTACCTAGAATAATGGCTGACAAAAAAGGTTGTTCCAGAAGGAGATGATATTTCATGGGACATTCAGAAAGCCTACAGAAGTAAACCCAGAGGCTGTTCTTAGAAGACAGAGGAACCCCAGACACATGATCATTACATCTGGTGTTGGCACTCTTGATCAGATCCTCAGATATGCTCAGAAGGCAAGCCCTATAATGTAGGAGGAATAAATTTTTTTTTCCAGACATCAGCTATTTTACTTGCCAGAGGAGTGAGTGTTTTGATGGGGTGAGAAGGACTTTACGAGATGCTGGGATTATGCATTCCATGATTTCTCCAGTGAGGATCCAGATTACCCATCAAGGGAAGGTCTTTCTATTTTTGAATCCAGTTGATGCAGGGAAATGGGCAACCCATAAGGCTGCAGTCTCCAGACACTGCGAAGAAGCTACCGACTCCGACGATTCTGATGGAGATTCCTGAACAGGAGGCCCATGTAAATAAGCCATTTATATTTTCCTCCACACTCCCCAGCTAAGTGACTCTGTGCATTGTCAGATCTCCTTTGCCTGTTTTATTTTGAGAAGATGATCAGTTTTTCAGCTAAGTGACTTTAAACAGTGACTAATGTTCTCTGCCTGTTTTGTATGTTTAAGGGCTATATCCAAGATGGGTTATTTTTAGTATATTTTGATGTTCCTCTAAACAGTGGATGAGATTTATTACATTACCCCTGTAGTAATTTTAATTTTGGCTTACTTAATTTCTGGTTCAATGTAAAGGGGAGCTTTGTTATGGGGCTACATGTTACAAGGAGGGAAAAATATTTTATTTACTTAGCTGGTTTTTCAGAAGAGAAACTTGTAGTTCATGTTTAAAATGTCTAACTGTGATTGTTATTTGATTCTGCTGCACAATGTTTAACTTTTAGAATTTATATTAACATCTTTAGGTATTAACAAGGCTCCCTAAGTCCCTTCTGGGATTTGTTTCCTTTTACAAGGCTGGACACTGATGGACAAGCCTATAATGTTAAGCTAGCCATGTAGCTCATGGGCTCATTCCCATGGCATATTTGGGAGTTTTCATTAATGGTATTAAGAATGTACCCCCACATGATATAACACAATATAGTGGATGTAAATGTTTATATCCTGTACTGTAGGGGATCAATTTGTATTCCCAATGGTGCTAAACTACCTTATGGTCTGTTCACTGGATGTTCTATGTGTATTGTCATGATATATGATAAAAGATAAAAATAAAGTTTAAAAAAAGACTGGTCCAAAACATTCAAGGCAGGTGTGGATACAGGCTTTTTGGCCTAGTAAGAGTCTCAAAACCACAAAATTACTCAGTTCAATTGGCATAGGTCCATACTGCTTCAATATTTTAGAAATTCTGGGTGGACTTAGCAGGATTAGGGTATATCTTTCAGACTCAGAGTGACATTATTGTCAGTTCTGATTGGTCCATGCAGATGGTGTATTTGTAGTTTTACACTCCTCCCAAGAACTATTTTTTACAAGAAGTCACTCAGCTTAGAACAAAATTTTCATTTAAAACCATTTCTCTCTCTTGCATCCAGAGGCATTTTCACACAAACATGAAACTTACATTTGCTTGTCCAGCTTGAAGCCTGGATTAATTAATGCCAAATATGATAGATATATTTCAATATTAGGTCCATAGTACTGTATAAAGAATGTTTTATAAAACTTATTTTTTACAGATATCTTAGAAATGCTTACACATTCTTGGAATAGATTTCCTGCAGTTCAAAAGGATATGTCTCTTTCTTATCTGCCATTTTCACAAAGTTTATAAGATTGAAAAACTTTCTTCTAGGTACAAATCCTTTTGTCTGAACTTAATGAGACATGACACCATGCTGTTTGCAGCTTGCTGAAGAGACCTTTTAGACAAAGCAATACCTTACCTCTTTCAGGCACCTAACTAAGGGTCATATATCTGGCCGGGTCAATACTAAACAGCTTTGTTTATTCAGGATAGTTTTGATACCACAGTGTTCTGTAGATAGCAAGGCTGGCATAGATGCTGCAGATTTTTAACTCAGCCTTTTAACATATTCTCAGATCCTCTATCAGGTGGTGTAGTTTGGTCTAAATATGTTTGCAAACAGCTTTGCAATTAGTAAAAGTCTTTTCTTCTCTATCTAAGTTAATGCACTTTTGGAAAAAGCCTGCATTTTATTTTCTTCTTGACCACGGCTTGTACCGGTCTGTAACACCATTGTAAAACTATCACCTGTCAAGAGTCCATAGTAACTATCTTCTTATCTATAGCTTTATAAAAGTGAAACTTATTTCTTTAAATGGCATGGTTGCTATATCCCTTTTTAGTTAGACAGAACGCACTTAAAAAAACTTGAAAGCAGACCTTTTTTTCTTGTTTGCAGCATGTAAAAAAGCAATTCTGACCAGATGTTTTGTAGTATGGCCTCCCAATTAACTTACTAATTAAGCATTTATAAAGGCCATAAAATAGTAATTAAAATAATGCAAAAATGTATTTTATTTTATTTTATTTAGTTTTTGTTGACTGGGTAAGTGCACTAGACAAATCCTGCCTATTTTCAAGCATGACCCAGAGGAGGGGGATACAGATGAATGCCAACTGACCTTGAATCAGATTGAGCTGTTGGTGGTATTTTTAGTGAATGAGGGAAATTTGGCCAGGATACCGGGGAAATTCCCCTACTCTTTTCGATAAGTGCCATGTGATCTTTAACATCCATCTGAACTACCACCAAGCCAGTCAAATGGGACATCGGTTTAACATCTCATCTGAAAGACAGCACCTCAGAAGTGCAGCACCCCTCTCATGCTGCACTACAATGTCAGTACTGGGATATTAACCCAAGTGCCAGGTGTGAGAACTGAACCTACAGCCCTCAGATCTCCTGGCCTCAGAGGTGAGTGTGCTACCTACTGAGCCACTGATACTATAATAATAATAATAAAAAATACAATAAAATATTGCAGTAACTAAGTTTTGTTCCTGCAGCAGTGCTAGCCAGAGTTCATGTCAATATTAGATATGAGAGCCCATTTAAATTGTGAGCTATTTTGGAGGCTGGCTATTCCAGCAGGGAGTTCATTGAACCATAAGACTGCCCGACTTGTGAAGGAGCTCTGTCCCAGGCTAATTCTTCACAGTGGTATAGCTAGGACTTGTTAGATCACACTATGTGTGGTACATAGGTTGTGGATGGGTCTGAGGAGGGAGCCAGTGGTGTGGGGTGTAAGGCCCAGAAGTACTTTCTTGGTCAGTAAGAGTGTTTGATACTTGAGATTAGCAGATAAGGGGAGCCAGTTTGTGAGGGCATATAGATTGCATTTATGTGTGTATTCGTGCCAGCTAAGTACAAATCACCAGGTTTTGTTAAGCAACATCCTGACTCTCTCTAACATTGTATCAGTGACTGACCAATAAATTGGGAGACCATAGTTTTTGAGTGAGAGCACAGAACTGGAGACGGCCATGCATTTAGCACCAGGAGTTAAATTCAGCCTTTGGCTATAGAGTGGTCTACGTTTTCTATTTGCAGTCCCTATGATGTAGTCAACACACTCAGCAAAGGAAAGGGTGTTATCTAGGATAACACCCAGGTATCTGAAGGATTTTACCTGCTCAAGGGTGATGCCCAATGTGTTGTGTATAGTGAGGGGAAGTACCTTATTCTTCAGGTGTACTCCTGTGAATAGCATCATTTTTGTTTTTTTTATAGTTGAGAACATGTTTTTTAAGCTTAAACCAAGCTTCAAGGGCCTCAAGACCTTGTTGGAGTTCATAAATAAGGGTGTTGTGCAGAGCACTGCTGCTGAAATCACAGCATCATCTGCATATAGCAGCATCCTCGACCTTGGGCAAGTATCAAGCAAGCCATTGACAAAGAGACTGAATAGAAGATCCAAGACTGACCCCTGTGGGACTCCTATGGTGACATTTCTTACACATGAGAGGACCCCACTAATCTTCACTTTCTGAGAACAGCCTGTGAGGTAACACTAGAACCACAAAGCAGCTTCCTCAGAGAGGCCAAGAGAGTGCAGCTTGGTGAGCAGCAATGGGTGATCCACAAGGTCAAACACTTTTGTTAGATCTACTTACTGTAGATAGCACTGACTACTTGCCCTTTATCCAGGGCCTCATGGAGAAAACTAGTATATTCAATGAGTGCCGTAACTGTGCCGTGCTGCTTTCTAAATCCATGATGCTGCATGCACAGCAGGTTATGGTTATTGAAGTATTCCATAAGCTGATCTGATACTATCCTTTCAAGAGCTTTAGATGGGGGGGAGAATTGAAATAGGCCTATAATTCGTGAGGCATGAGCTAGCCTCACTCTTGAAGATAGGTATTACTGTAGCATTCTTCCAAACTTGGGGGAATTGGGAGATCCTCAGTGAGAGGTTGAAGATTTTGTCAAGGGGAGGAGCCAATTCATTCAGGGCTGTTGCTAACAGCTTCATGTCTACTCCATCACTCCTGATCCTCTTTTTCAAGAACATGCTTAACATATTTGATAGTTTTCTTGATACTGATTATTACTGAATAACATATTCAATTCCTTTTGCTACTATTTTTCATCTCTTCACCACAGAAATGTGATGATAACAAGTCATCTGTTTTTTTACCTCAACGCTCCTTCTTTTTAAATCATAAGTCAATACATTCTAGGTACTTTCATGTTGTCTGGACCTGTATAAAACAATTCTTTTTTGCTTCGTTCATTTTAATCATTAGTTTCATACCAAATAAAAAACATTCTTTATACAGCATATTTAGCTTTCAGCATATCTTAATTTTTAACTTTATGTAACACCTAGTTGCTTTTTAACATAGTTTATACAGCTGTTAACTTGCTTAATCATTTTTATTACAAACAAAACTTTTTTTGAAGTAGTCATCATTTGTTACAAACTTTCCTCTGAGTCTGTCTTCTGAGCTGCTTACTGTGCATGCTGTTGTTTAGCAAACAAGGAGCTGAGCAAAAAACTGCTTCATTGCTTTATCATTTTATAGCCCAACCCCATGGCATCCAGTTGATGATGTCATTGCACCCAATGTCACTCAACATGTGTTACGCTGATAACAGCACTGAAGTTGCTGGATGCTGAACAACTTATACACAAAGCCTCACCAAATTTTCATGAGGCTTGGTGCCATGGAGATGAACTGATAGTAATTACTGTATTACTATTCTGCTTGTAAAGCTAACTGTAGTGCACTGACCACTATTTGGTATTGTTCTCATATGTAATCAGTATTCCATAAGGTTTAAGTTAATAGCCAGAAAGATGGTTGAGAGGGAATCTACTCTCCCAACTTTGCCCTCTTTGTACCACCATTCTTCACAGCATTGCACCCCCACTGTTTACAACATAGGATTTATTACAGTTTTTGACAAGAGACGCTATTGCAAGTAAGCTTCCTGTACTCATTTGCTATATCCTGATTCCCTATTTGTTTTTAATCTCTGCAATGTAAAAATAATTTTTGACAACAATGATTTCAAAATTACGTGAACAAGGTAGAAACTGGGAGGGGGAGGTGGGGGAAGTTTTAAGCCAGAAGATTCAGTTACAAGTGTCTGTAACAAACTTCAGTAAGTTATTTTTTTGGTTACCCGTCAAACTGTACTTGCTTTCTAGTGAAAGACAAAATTCAATCTTATTTAAAAAATAGGATAACTTAGTTGCTAAGGGTCTCTTCTATAGGTTTTATTCCATTAGATTTTCAGCTGTGGAGATCAGTGGCTCACATTCCAGTTAGACTCCCTATTCATGCCAATGTTTGGGTCCAAAGCCTGCATTTCATGTATCCATCACATCTCCATATATTCTAATACTTTAATATAATAACTGGAATGTGAGCTGCTGATCTCCACAAGTATGGTGTGATACGTAGGCCCAAAAATAACTTGCCAGAGTTTGTTACAGACACCTGTAACTGAATCTCCTGGCTTAAAATTTCCCCCTTCTCCTTACCCCCTCCCAGTTTTTCCCTTGTTTATAGTTAGCTTTGCAAGCAGAATAGCAATAGAGTAATTATCTTTGGTTCATCTCCATGGCACCAAACCTCATGAGTATTTAGTGAGGCTTTGTGTATAGGTTGCTCAGCAATTTCAGTGCTGCCATCAGCGTAACAGAGGTTAAGTGATGTCAGGTGCAATTACTGTACATCATCTATTGGTTGCCGTGGGCCCGGGCTATAAAATGGTAAAGCAATGAAGTGGTTTTTCACTCAGCTCCTTGACTTCTAAACAACAACATGCACGATTAGCAGCTCAGAAGGGAGACTCAGAGGAAAGTTTGAAACAAATAATGAGTACTTCACAAAAAGTTTTGTTTGTAATAAAACTATGTTAAAAAGCAACTAGGTGTTATACAAAGTTAAAAATTAAGATATGTTGAAAGCTAAATATGCTGTATAGAGAATGTTTCCTATTTGTTATCAAACTAATGTTTAAAACAAATGAAGTAAAAAAATATTGTTTTAACCCTTGCAGGGCCATGGACTGCAATGTCCACCTACAGCTCCAGTACGTTCTAACCCTGTTGGCGGTCTAAGGTTTAAACAGGTCCACACAATATGAATGTACTGACTACCAGTTCAACAAGCATTTGGCAATGCCAAATGCTTGCTTGCATGCTGTTGTACTGGGCGAGGGTCACGTGATGGCACCCAGCTAGACTGCAGCTGAAGCCTTCAGCTCTGCCCTCCGGATGCTTCCCTTTCCATATTTTCTCATCTTTCGGAGCTTGTAACGCCTGAAAACTGTAAGAAATGCTCACGAACCTTCCCAGTGGCTCTTTGGTGGCAAGTTTGTGACTGACGATTGTGAGTTTGCCCGCTGATGGAGATCGGACAGTTAAGAAGGTGCATACACACCACCTGCTTCACCCGAAAAAGCGGCCAAAAAACAGAAAAACCAGCTAAGTGCAAAATCAGAAAGTGGAGCAGACAAAACCCAGACGCCCAGCCCGCTCTTAGAAGAAAGGTTCCTGCAGGAGCTGACCCCTCTGAAGGATTTGCTTCGTGAACTAAGCGGAGAGCTCAAGTCCCTTAGAAGCGACCTGGTCTCAGTTTCCACTCGGGTGGCCGATGTTGAAGCCAGGGCCTACTCGCTTGAGCAGTGGAGAGACAGGACTGACAGGGAGATGCAGGGATATAAGCAGCAGATCAAGAAATTGCAGAAGAAGGTCAAGATTTAGAAGGAAGAAATCGGAGGAACAACTTGCTAATTTTAGGTCACCTGAGGCCGAGGAGGGCCCTGATATGTTATGTTCCTCAAGGAGTTCCTGGTAAAGGTAGTGGGGCCTTCGTCTGTCAGCCTGTACCATTTAGAGTGGGCCCACGGTCCCTGAGGCTCGTCCCCACCGGGATCTTCTCCGCTACTCTATCATTATTAAGTTCCTGAGCTATATCGAACGTCAGCATGTTTATAGTAAAGCTCGGGAACTAAAGGAGATTTTGTGGGGATCAGCTAGGCTAAGGATATCCCAGGATCTACCGAAAGAGACTAGGGTCAAAAGAGCGGCCTACCATGGGGTGGTCCAGAAGCTGATCGCGGCGGCCATACCCTTCAGAATGACCTACCCTGCGACACTCCGGGTCACCATAAATGGATCATCTACCTCCTTTAATACTCCGGAGGAGGCCCTGAAAGACCTCGCAGCCAGGTTCCCGGATCTGTTCAAGAAGGTCACCTACTGGACTTTAACTGCGCTGGATGGCCTGGTGCTGTGGACTTGCCAACTGCTAAGAGACTCTTACCTTGCTACTTTGCAAGGACCTTTCATTTTATTGGACCCCCCCCTTTGTCTTTCCCTTAATCTACTTCCCCCCCTTCCCTGCCTCTTTGTTTAATCTATTTTATTTCTTTTTTCTTTTCTGTGATTAAACTTAAGGTCAAATTTGATGCTGGGCTGAGATCCTGCCCTGTTAGCCCCCCCCCATCCAGTGGGTCTCTTACCTGGTGGTTCGGGAGGGAGAAGGGCTGTCCAGGCTGTGGGGTGTCTCGCCGGGAAAGGAGCTCCATTTTTGGGCCACTGGGAGTGTTTATCTGGATCCCATCTGTGCGGTAGTGGTTCCCTGGGGGACACTTCCGGGTGGTGGGACCGGTTTGGTCTGTGACAGTTTTCGCTCCCTCCGGCAACATAAGGCCTGCTGGCTTAGTTTTTAGATGCGGATACCGACTTGCCTTATGGAGGATATGGTCGGGGGAGGATTTCCAAGAGGGTGAGTGTCCCTTTATGTCTTCGTGTTGGGGGAGCTGTTGCAGTTTAACCTTCGGGAAGGGGGCTATATACTCGTGGAGGGGTAATGTCCTCCTCAATATCGGAAATGGTCTTTCTCGTTCCCTTCCTCGAAGGAGAGTATCGGGAATCGGAAGGGCCAGGGCGCGGGTGGGCTATCAGAGGCTCGCTGGATGTGTATTCATGAGCCTAATCTTGGGAGGAGTTCTTACTTCGCCCTGGTACGGAGGAGTTCCAGGTTAGATACCTTGTTGTGGGGACGATAATCGTCGTGCTTGGTTGGTCACCACAGCCTCTCAGGGCTTGAATTTCTATCTGAGGGGGCTGAAGTTCGCCATGGGGTGGGGAAGCTGGAGCTCCTTAATCTTTCTGTAGTACTAATTGGATCGTTGCTCTGGCTCCCATTGTATATAGTTTTTGTGTGGGGTCTATGGGCTTTGGGGTATGGGGGTGGATGGATCAGTCTTTATTGCACTCAGTTGTTGGATGCTGGTAGAGTTGGGGTACCGGAGGGGGAGGGTTTTCTATGAATTGGTCTGTTTTAATTTTTGGATGGGGGTTTCTTGCAGGGTGGAGGGGTGGGGATGTTATGAAAGGGTCTCTGGTTGTTATATATGAGGTGCAACTTGCTTTTGTAGGTAATATGTACTTTGTCTGGATGTCTAACTGTTTGATACACTCATAAGATGGCTGGAAATACAGTTAAAATAGCATCCTGGAATGTCAGAGAGGCTGAGGGATCGGCTAAGCATCTACAGGTCTTCAATCACTGCTCATTACTCCACATTGACATCCTTTTTCTGCAAGAAACACACCTATGTCATGACGGGTTAGGCTGCTTCTCGATCTGGGTTTTCTCAATTTTATTTAGCCAGGAATTCCTGTTTCAGCAAAGGGGTGGCGATTCTTTTTAAAAGACATGTTTTGTTTATTAAGGAATTAGTTCTCTCAGACCCAGAAGGGAGATATGTTTTAGTTAAAGGTAACTTAAACGGAGAAAATGTGGTTCTTGGTTCAGTCTATGGACCGGTGGGAGGGAACCCTGAGTTCTTTATGACACTGGTGGAAAAGTTGGCCAGCTTTTTGCCCACTCAATTTGTGTTAGGTGGGGATTGGAACGTGCCCTTCTCCCTGAAGTTAGATAGGGAACCCCAAGATAGGTGTACGCCTACTCCGGCCCAGAAAGCCTTTTGTGAAATGGTTTCATTGCTAGGTTTGGGTGATCCGTGGTGTCTGGCCAACCCTTCCTGCCGTGCTTTTACTTTCCAGTCCCAGTCACATGGTACTAAGTCAAGATTAGACATGATATTAGTTAGTCTCTCTCTCCTCCTGAAGATCCGTTTGTCTGGTCTGGAACCGATCATTGTGTTGGATCATGCTATGGTTTGGATACAACTGTCCCTTGATCCTGACTATTCACGTGACTCCATGTGGCGCTTAAATACTCAGTTATTAAAGGACCCCCAGTGCGTCTCAGAAATTAGCTCTAGAATATCTCTTTTTCTGGCCGATAATATAAGCTCCACCCCTAGGGTAGATATGATATGGGGAGCCTTAAAGTGCTATCTCAGAGGTGACCTTATCAAAATGGTTTCCCTTAGGAGGAAGGCACGGTTAACTAGGACGCTGGAGTTGGTTGTTAGGATTAGGGAATTAGACTATAGGTATTCATCATCTTCCTCGGTGTCAGATCTTAAGGAACTTCTCTTGGCTAAGAATGAATACTCAGATCTTTTGAAGGAAAAAACAGAGTACTGTTTGGTGAAAACCTGGGCTAAATATCTGGATTTTGGTGAAAAATCCGGTAAATTATTAGCTTTGCGCCTGCGTGCACTTGAGAGTTCCAGGATTATTCCCTCTTTGGTTTCCTCATCTGGTAACACTGTCTCCTCGCCCAGAGATATTGCTCAGGTTTTTAAAGAATATTATTCGAGCCTTTATAGCCATTCCCCAACATCCTATCCGATAACGGATATCAGAGAATATGTAAGAAGAATTGGTGTTCCGTGCATATCGGAATCTCAGAGTGCAAGCTTATTAGCCCCTATCTCAGTTGAAGAAATAAAGAGTGTTATAGCTTCACTGGTTCCAGACAAGGCACCGGGTCCAGATGGATTCCCAGCAAACTTCTACAAAGTTTTTGTTAAGGAGCTCACTCCTATCCTTCTTAAGTTATATAATTATTTCCTGGTCTCATCTGAGCTTGATCCTGCTTTATTTGAGGCCACCATAGTTCTAATTCCCAAGGCAGAGAAAAAAAACCCTCTGATCCGGCTAGTTACCGTCCAATTTCTCTCCAGAATTATGATGTTAAAATACTGGCTAAAATACTCGCCGAAAGGATCAAGAAGATTTGGTCGGGTCTTTTGAGCCTTGAGCAGGCCGGTTTTGTCCCTGGAAGGTCGGTGGCTGATCATCTGAGGACCTTGTCCCATATCTCACAGTATGCCCGGACTACCTCAGGCCCAGTCACCCTAGTTTCTCTTGATGCTGAGAAAGCATTTGATCGGGTTGACTGGTCCTTTTTATGGACAGTAATGGAGGAAATGGGCTTTCCAACTTCCTTTTTGAATTGGATACAGGTATTCTATAAGTGCCCCTCTGCCAAAATTTATTGTAATGGGGTCTTGTCCCCCTCTTTCCGTCTCTTTGCCGGTACTAGGCAAGGATGTCCCTGTCTCCTCTGTTGTTTAATTTATATCTGGAACCCTTGTTGATTAACCTTAAGTCTTCCCTCCAGGTGAGGGGTATCAGGCTCCAAAATCGGGATCTAGTCTTATCGGTGTATGCAGATGATGTCTTGCTGCACTTAGTGGAACCAGTAGCATCCCTAGAGGCAGCTCTGGGTATCATCAGGCAGTTTAGTTCCTTTTCTGGTTACAAATTAAATATTTCTAAATGTGAGATCTTTCCTTTAAATAATTATACTTTCAAGCGGGATTTTCTCTCCTTTGGGATGAGGTGGACCTCCAGTTCAATTAAATATCTGGGATTTATTTCTCACCGACCTCTCTCTTCTCAAAAAATTGAATCTAACTAAAGTTAGAGACTCGATCAGCCAAGACTTGCAACGCTGGACAGTGCTCCCTATCTCCCTGTGGGGCAGAATTAATATTATTAAGATGAACGTCCTTCCCCGGATCTTCTATCCATTGAATCTTACTAACCTTTGGATCCCCCTTTCCTTTTTCAGCAGCTTCATAGCTTGGTTTCTACGTTTATCTGGCGGGGGAAGGGGGCACGTTGCTCTTATGGTACCCTATCACTTCCTAAAGAGAGAGGTGGCCTGAGACTCCCTAATTTCCTATTATACTACTGGGCGGCCCACCTGTCCAAGTTAGGAAAAATGGTTTTCACGAACACTGAATACTCTTACCCAATCTGCTTCAGCTGGAAAAGGCCTTTCTCCTAACTTAAAGTGGATATGTCGGCTTTATTTTACCAAACTCCAAAATCACTTTCTCAACTGATCCCAGACGATGCGGTGGCAGTTTCCCTTAGAGTGTGGGCCCAATGTCTCAAGTCTTTTCAGATTTCTAATCACATGGATTTAGGGCAGCCGATAACTCTTAATCCCAATATTAAATTAGGAGACTCTTGGATAGGGCCAAACTGGCTCCCACAACTTAAAGATCTCATGGTTGAGCACTTGTTCGGTCAAACCTTGCTCCTTGATTCTGGTGATATCCTAGCTAGGTTTGGTATATCAACCAGAGATATTTTTAAGGTGTTCCAACTCCGGCACCTGGTGGGTAGTAAGTTTGGTGTGACGTCTAAACAATCGGTGGTTCACCCCTTTCTCTCCAATATTGTTACGATGGCCTCTCAGCCCCATTCAATCTCGCAGATTTATTCTTACCTCCTGACTTTTAACTTGCGGGAGGAGGTTGGGGGTCCCTGGGTCTGGACGTATCTCCTTCCAGAAGACGCCCCGCTTGGAGGAATTTCTGGCCTAACTTACACAGATATTACACACAAGATAGGTTTCGGTTAGTGCAGTACAATATTGTCAATAACCTCTATTATACTCCTGTTAAACTTTTCCAGTGTAAATTAATTTCCGCCCCAGATTGTTTCAGGTGTTTGCAAGGGGAGGACAACTTAATTCACATTTTCTGGGCATGCTCTAAAGTTGCCCCTCTCTGGTCCTTGATTCGGGACAATTTGGATCCCCTTCTGGGTCTGAGTAGGTTCTTTTGCCCTGAAATCGGTGTTTTGGGGGATTTTTCTCATGTAGACAGTGTGGAGCACAGATATTATATGGCTCTGGTATCCATGGCAGTCAAGAAGCTGGTTCTAAGACACTGGCGGGACCAGTTGGTCTTATCATATGCTGACTGGTTAAAGGAGTTGATGTCATATCTTCAATCTGAGAACCTGATTGCCAGCTATAAGAATCGCTTGGACCTATTTCATAAAAGATGGGGTAAACTCCAATCCCTTTGCTTACCCTAAGGGATAAGGCCTGGTGGCCCGATCCCTTGACCCTCATACCATATAGTATAGTATTTGTTAACTTTATGGTTCTTTGTCTCATAATGGATGTTGGACCTGTTAACTTCTCGTTACAACTAACTGTGCTGCTGGTTGGGATACCAATCATTATGTGATGAGAAGATGATATCCAGACTCTTGTGGCTCTGTGTTGTAGGTTATCTGCAGGTGCACTCTGGGGAATAGGGGGTATGGGAGGGGAGAGGGGGAAGGGTTATGTCTTCTTGATACTTTGGTTGGGGAATTTATTCTTCATGCTTTGTTTTTTTCTTGCTTTCAAGGTTCCCTGATATCCTATACATTTCGTTTATAGGGGGGGCTTGGGGTGGTTATGGCTTACTGGTTTATATCTTGTCTGCTTTGCCTTGATTGTATTGTCTTTGAAACTAATAAACTTAAATTTCAAAAAAAAAATGCTGTTGTACTGGGTCCTACTTTTATACATATTTGCTATATATTACCCCAAGATAGAGGACAGATCATCGTAAATGCAGCATCTCCTTTTCAATGAGGTTCCACTGTAGGGTTCTGTTTCCACAGATGTTTACAATATATTTAACCAGGATAATCCATCTGAGATGAAATATCGCATTTTCAATAGGGTCCTGCTTTGACATATTTTTGTACTGTATTTACCCATAATAGCACAGCTCAGATGCTATCTTGTTTTCAGTGGGAGCCTGGTTTTCTAGATTTTTACACTGTATTTACCCAGAATAGCACAGCTGAGATGCAATATTTTGTTTTCAATGTGGCCCTGCTTTTATCCATTATTATACTGTCTATGCCTGGATAGCTCAGCTGAAAGGCAAGTTACATTTTCAGAGGGGTTCAGCTTTTATATTGTATTTTTCACAGGATAAAGCAGCATATGCACAGTTCATTAGGGGCTTTCCAGTACTGTATCCTGCTTTTACACATTTTTACTATACCTTGTCGAAGGCTCTAGCAGTATTTGTCTTTTTTTTTTTTGCTGGGCTGGAAACTAAAGCTATTTAATACGTCTTGCATTTCTTTGAGCAAGCTGAGCAACATGGTCTATAGATGCCAATTTTCTTGGTGGTGGAGTAATCCAGAGATGAATAGTAGGCTCTACAGATTTAAAGATCTGGTCACAAAACATGGTTAACTTTTAGATGCTGGCTGGGATCAGACATTCCCTTTTCTATCAATTAGAGGTTTCTAGTTTTCTATGTGAGCAGCTGCTTTTTCTTTTCTTTTCTTTTCATTTCTTTTCTTTTCTTTTCTTCCCCCCTCCCACACCTTGCTGTCAGAGAGTCCAGTATCCATACCTGTATCAGTTGTGTGTGCATTGTCAGTGATACTCAGCCACTCTCTAGCAACTCCATGGCACATAACTAGTTATCTGTATCTCGTCCTCTCTAGACATCATTCTTTAGAAAGTGGCACATAACTAGTTATCTGTATCTCGTCCTCTCTAGACATCATTCTTTAGAAAGTGGCATATAACTAGTAATCTGTATCTTGTCCTCCCTAGACATCATTCTTTAGAAAGTGGCACATAACTAGTTATCTGTATCTCGTCCTCTCTAGACATCATTCTTTAGAAAGTGGCATATAACTAGTAATCTGTATCTTGTCCTCCCTAGACATCATTCTTTAGAAAGTGGCATGTAACTAGTAATCTGTAACTCATCCTCCCTAGACATCATTCTTTAGAAAGTGGCATGTAACTAGTCATCTGTATCTCATCCTCCCTAGACGTCATTCTTTAGAAAGTGGCATGTAACTAGTTATCTGTATCTCGTCTTCCCTAGACATCATTCTTTAGAAAGTGGCATATAACAGCAGTAGTTATCTGTATCTCATCCTCCCTAGACAGAATTCTTTAGAAAGTGGCATATAACTAGTTATCTGTATCTTGTCCTCTCTAGACATCATTCTTTAGAAAGTGCCATGTAACTAGTCATCTGTATCTCGTCCTTCCTAGACATCATTCTTTAGAAAGTGGCATGTAACTAGTTATCTGTATCTCATCCTCCCTAGACATCATTCTTTAGAAAGTGGCATATAACTAGTTATCTGTATCTTGTCCTCTCTAGACATCATTCTTTAGAAAGTGCCATGTAACTAGTCATCTGTATCTCGTCCTTCCTAGACATCATTCTTTAGAAAGTGGCATGTAACTAGTTATCTGTATCTCATCCTCCCTAGACATCATTCTTTAGAAAGTGGCATATAACTAGTTATCTCTATTTTGTCCTCCCTAGACATCATTCTTTAGAAAGTGGCATGTAACTAGTTATCTGTATCTTGTCCTCCCTAGACATCATTCTTTAGAAAGTGCCATGTAACTAGTTATCTGTATCTCGTCCTCCCTATACATCATTCTTTAGAAAGTGGCATGTAACTTGTCATCTGTATCTCATCCTCCCTAGACGTCATTCTTTAGAAAGTGGCATGTAACTAATTATCTGTATCTCGTCCTCCCTAGATATCATTCTTTAGAAAGTGGCATGTAGCTAGTTATCTGTATCTCATCCTCTCCAGACATCATTCTTTAGAAAGTGGCATGTAACTAGTTATCTGTATCTCATCTTCCCTAGACATCATTTCTTTAGAAAGTGGCATATAACAGCAGTAGTTATCTGTATCTCATCCTCCCTAGACAGCATTCTTTAGAAATTGGCATGTAACTAGTTATCTGTATCTCAACCTCCTATACATCATTCTTTAGAAAGCCCTTATGAACTTCGTTCAGCACATCATTGAAAAGAAAAATAAGGAAGTCTGTAGGCTAAAGATTTCATTTAGTCCTGGTGGGCAATGTGACCACAGTTCATATGGCCAGAAACCCTCCTGCATTAACAATCTGTTTTCATGGTCCCACCTCTCACAAGTGGCATTGCCCGAAGGGTGCCAACAAACTCAGACTAGTACACTTCCCCACTCTTTTTCATAAGGCCTGCAAATGCATTATTTATATATTTTCTCTCAATAGCTCTAACATGTTGAAATATTGTTCTGAGTTTAAACCATCTCTTGATTTTCTTATTGTAAAATGCCTGGCAGCTACGATTAGCCATGTATGTCAGTCCCTAACTGTTACAGTTCATAAAACTTTTAATGGCATAATTTCTATTGTTTTGAAATCCAGGAAATGTGGCAAAAACCTGAATGAAGTCACAAAACAAGTAATTACCACACCTGTACCTCTCATGAGCTAAGGGAGGATTTCTTTGAATTCTAGTTTCTTTATCAAGATAGCTGGTGGTGATTCTGTCTGCGATATTTCTCCCACATCAGTATACTATATGGAGCAATTCTCTCAAGACAGTTTTCAATTTTGCATCAGTTGGTAATATATGCCAATTTTGGGTTATAATGACTTGAATCAGTCTGTGTTCTCGATTCAATACATGTACTATTTGCTTGAACAATTGCATCATTTACAGAATTTCCACAATAGCCTCATTCAATAATTGTTTTTTTTAAATTCTCCACCCCTAAACTGTAACTCTCTCCCCTGCTGCAAATTGTTCAAGTAAATAATATGCAAACTGATGCAAAATTGAAAACTGTTACAAGAGACTTGCACCGCACAGTATACCTAAAATACAGTTCATGTTTCCCATTGTATTGGATTTGTCTCACATGACCCCAGCATCTGTCCATCAGTAATAATTTCCACCTACTCTGTTTGCCAACTAATGATGCTTGACAAGGACTATACACTGATGTGATAACTGCATGTAGGTTAATCAGCATGAGTAGATAGCCCCTTCTCCAAACAAAGATCCAAAGATTGCAGCTGTCAATAGCTCTATAGGAAGCAGCATCTAATGGAATGGAATGGAAGCAAAAATCACTCCATGGGGGAAAAAAGAACTAACTATTTATAAATTCCATTCATGATAAAAGACATTCCTAGTAATGTTTTAGAACTCTGATTCATTTCTAAGGATGATTTGACCATACTTACAGACAACAATCCTTTTAGAAGCATGCCAGTCCTGAAGTCCTGATAGCACTGATGAGAAATGAGTTTGTAATTGCTTTATTTGCTTATTAAACCATTATGCTTAAAAATATTTTAAGATATATCCATTAATGTTATGATTTGATTACAGATTTGGGAAGAAGGTTCAGGGCAGTGATGTGATATGATGGGGTGGGAGTTTTCAATTTCAGTATTTATTTTCTGGAGTTTCTGATTTCAGTATGTAATTTGGGGCTTTGATAATGAGTTCAGAAAGGTTTTGTACAGCTGTTGTGGGGCTGGTACATTGTGCAGGAGAACTGACAACAAGGTGGGGTAAACAGTGTGCAATCACACACTAACACCCCAGTGTAGTGGCTACAGTTTCCATTGGGTTAGTGTACTATAACTGGCAGGGAACAGAGAGCCAGAGGGAATGAGAACATGACATGCAATGAAAAGATTTGTTCTTTATAAGGTAAGCAAGGCAGTTGGGATGTGTCTCATGAACTAATCTCAGTAGCCCGACTCAGCTTGTAACACTGTGCTGGGAGTCCTGGCAGCCAAGACCAAAGATGGTAATGGGAAGTAGGCTGATTATGACACTGCTCAGCTGGCTACAGGGCTGTGTTATGTAGATCAAAGGAGACAGCTGCTTTATGATATGAGCAGCTGGCTTCTTTGAACTACTCAAAGTTTTCACCCAACAACCAGCAAACAGCATCATGATCAGCCCTGCTGATCATTGGGCTGCCACTGTTGAGCCCATTGAAGCTTGAGCTCCATTGGACATGATGTGACACACCTCTGAAATACCATTCTTTGTAACAAAATGTTTCTTGTGCAGGCACAAGCCAACATAAAAAGAAGGACTGTTGAGAAAAAAAACAGATAACTTGATATAATTAGATTTCTTCGGTGAAAAGATCAGAAATAGTAGCAAAAGGAATAGAATAATGTTATTTTATTTTTCACAGAACTGACTGTTCAAGTAAAAGTAAACAGCATGATTTTACAAGTTCTTAAAATAACAGTACACTTGTAAGTGAAAAGCACACCGTTTTGGAATTTAACCTGAATCAGTTACCAGAAGCAGAAAATAATTATTATTTTTATCAGGTTTAGGCAATTTTCCTGGAGAGGCCTATTTGAAATAGGTGATATGTAGAATTAATTTGCTTGAAAAAAAGATTGTGAAAATCAAAGGACAACTAATGAAAAATGCATAAGTGCTTTTGTGTTTGATTGCAAGAATGCACCCCACCCCCAATTAGTACTAAGAAGTACATTTAGAAAAGCAACAGGAGAAGAGTGGGTATAGAGAAAAGCAAAAATTAAGTAAGGAGACAACAAAGGTGGATAAAAAGAGGGGAAGGGGGGAAGGTGAATATGATGACCATTATTGATGGCCAACAAGGGAGACCTGTTATTAATGGGGGATTTCAATCTACCTGATGTAGACTGGTCCTCATTCATGGCATCGTCTGAATGCAGCAAAGAGTTCCTACTTGCCCTGAAGGAGGCAGGACTTAATCAGCTGGTGAAGTCCCCCAGCATAGAAAAGACTATCCTGGACCTGGTGCTAACAAAAAGCTCCAGAATCTCAGACGTAACCATAAGGATAAATCTGGAAACCAGCAACCACAGGTCAATCTGGTTAATAGTGGAAAGAGTAGCAGAATCAAGTCACACAAAGTTTAAAATACTTGATTTCCACAAAGCAGACTTCAACACCATGAAAACTCAGTTAAGAAACTTGCTGGAAATCAACAACTCATGGGACATGGAGAGAAACTGAGAAGCCTTGAAGACAGCTTTACTTCAAGTTATTGAATAGTGCACCAAGCATATCAGCAAGTCAAAAAGAAGAGAAAAGCTGTTGTGGTTCTCCAAAGAAGTAGCAACAATAGTAAAACACAAAACAAAGGCCTTCAAGCAGTATAAGCAGACAAAGAAAGAAGCAGACAGCATTACATATCAAAGCTAAGAGAAGTGGGAAAGGCTATTAGAATAGCCAAGCCCAGACAGAGGAGAAAATAGTGTAGGGAGTAACAAAGTGGGACAAAACATTTTTTAGATACATACCTCTCTGAACCCAGGGTGCATGCCCAGGGACTGGAGGGAAGCACATGTGGTACTTCTCCATAAGAGTGGGCCCAAGGACGAAGTGGGGAATTACAGACTGGTAAGCATTACTGCAATTGTGGGAAAACTGATGGAGACAATCCTCAAGGAAAGACTGGTGTAATTTCTTGAAGATAATCTCCAGGACAGCAGGCAGCATGGGTTTGTCTCAGGCAGATCCTGCCAGATGAGCTTGGTTGATATTAATGACTGGGTTATGAGGGCACTGGACAGGAGACATGCAGTGTATGTCCTCTACCTGGATTTCAGCAAGGTCTTTGACTCTGTGCCACACGGTAGGCTGACCTGCAAGTTGAAGAGTCTGGGAGCAGGAAGGGAACTGGTCAGATGGGTTGAGGACTGGCTGCAGGGCAGACAGCAGAAGGTAATAGTTGGGGGGAGGCATCTGAACCCAGGGCAGTAATAAGCGGTGCACCAAAGGGCTCAGTGCTGGTACTGGTTCTGTTTAACATTTTTACAGCCGACATTGAGGTGGGATTAAGAGTAAGATCAGTCTCTTCACAAATTACACAAAGATTTTGGCCGAGATAGATGGGGGAGGGAGCAAAAGTACTTCAAGAGAATTTGGTAAAACTGAAGGAATAGTCTCACACTTTGCAGCTTGGTTTCAATGCCAAGAAGTGCAAGGTGATGCATTTAGGAGGCAAGAACCCAGGACACAGTTACTGGCTGGAGGGTGTCCCATTAACAAAATCCTAGGAGGACAAGGATCTGGGAATGCTGGTAACCGGGGAGATGAACCACTCTGCTCAGTGCAGAAAGTCAGCAGTGAAGGCAAACAGGATGCTAGGGGGATTACTTCTAGAAGTGGGGAGGTCATCTTACCCCTGTGCAGGTCCCTGGTGAGACTGCACCTAGAGTACTGTGTGCATTTATAGCACCCCTACTTGAAAAGGCACATCATACTACTAGAGGGGGTATAGCACAGGGCAACAAAAATGATCCTGGGGTTGGGGGACACACCATATGAGGAGACACCAGGAGAGCTCAATATGTATACCTGGAGGAAAGAAGGGAGGGAGGGAGGGAGGGAGGAAATGATTAAGATCTTTAAGTACTTGAAGGTTTGAACAAAGTAGACACCAGGTGTATGTTGAATCTGAAAAGGTAGAAGGGAAACCAGGGACACTCTATGAAGCTGGAAGGGGGCGGGTTCAAGAGGGAAGTGAGGAGGCATCATTTCACAGAAAGGGAGCTGGCATTTTTTCTTTCATTCCTTGCAGGCCAATCAATGAAAACAATTACATCTCTGCTGTGATGCTGGCTGGTGAAATGGAGCAGGAGGTGAGCAAGTTGAAAGGCTCAGGAGGGTGTAGCCAAGGAGGAGGAGGGAGCCGCACATCACCATCATGTGGTGGTGGAGTACAGGATCAGAAGTACATGCTGCTGTGCTGAACATCACAGGTCAGTTGGTTGGTGACAGGAGTCAGCAGTCAGTCTCCTGAGTGTTGTTCGATCACCTCTCCATAGACCTTCTTGCTCTGGAGATGACAACAAGAGAAGAGAAGAGAAGAATCTTCATAAAACCAAAAAAAACAAATGCTATGCTCTAGCCAGGACTTGGAGTTGGATAAATCACAGGGGCAACTGGGCAAGGCTTCAGGTGGTGAGGTAAGTTGGTACAGCCAGGTTGCAGTGGCAGCAGAGTGTTGGGCTTCCCACATTTATTTATTTATTAGATTTTGGATATACCTTTGAGCCAGATGATCATTTACAGAGGTTCCACATCATAATGCCTTACAGAAAAGTATAGGAATCAATACATTTAGAACAGATTGAAACATTTAGTCCAGAAAACAATTAATGCAAAAGTTAAGTTAATACAATAGTCAGTGAGGTAGGTATAAATGGTGTATTAAGGGGAGAGGTAAGAAATTGATACAGTACACAATTTATACAGTGAAGTACACACATGGGTTACAATTGTTCAAGTTGCTGGAGCAGGGATTAAAGTCAGAACGTGTTATAGCAAGTAGTTCTTTCATCTAAGTGCAAGGCAGTTAGACTGCTGATGTTCCTAGTAGAGGTGAGGAGGAAAGTGCAAGGCAGTGTAGAGAGATAAGAACCAATGGAGGGATAGGTCATGAGTAGGGGGGAGATGCAGCAGGGACAGGTAAACAGGTAGAGAAGGGTGAGCTAAGGACAGGTGTTCTGAAGATGGTAGAGGTAGACACAGGCAGGATGGGGAAGGCCAAGGGGAGAGGGAGAGATGGCATAACCAGCAGGTAGGGGTGTCAAGGAAGAAGATGGGGTGCCAGAAGACAAAGGATAGTCTAGCAAGGTATAAGGAGGGTAGGAAGGATGCCTAGGTCCCACAGTCACATCCACTGGTAGATGCAAGTAGGGAACAAAGTTTAAACTTAAACAGACCAAGCCTAACTTCCTTCTGTAAGTGTACACTGAGAGAGTTGAACCAGGAGGGTGCATGGTATTCAAAGGACTGCTGGCCTTGCATGGTGTGGCAGAAGGGGACTTTGAGAGCATGGTTATTTATGTTCCTAATGCTTCTAGCGGAGTCAGGCAGGCTAATGAAGTTCTTAACACCCATTGGGGTAAGCCTGAGGGTAGATTTCTTTGCCAGCAGACAGACATGATACCGTACCCTGCTATCCAAGTTAAGCCAACCAGTCTGAGCATATGGTTTGCACATGTGGGTCATTTGGTTTGCATACATAACAAGTCTACAGGCCTTGTTAAGTGAAGTCTTCACCTGTCTGAGGGCCATGGCGGTTGCAGAACCATATACTACAAGGCCATAGTTGATGACCGATAGCACTGAGCTAGTGACGGCCTTTTTCAGGGCTTCATTAGTTAAGCATTGCTTGCTTTTATACAGCAGCTCTAATCTAGCATTTTCTTTCTTTGCAACTTGGTCGATATGCTGAGTATGATAGTGAGCTGTCTAATGTTATTCCTAGATTATTTGAAATAATGTACCATTTCCAGGGAGGAATTAAGCTTGTTGCAGATTTGTAGTTGGAAAGATTTGTGTCTGCTATTGGGGGGATGTGAATGTCATGGTCTTTATCTTTTTGTAGTTTAACAGTAGATTGGATCTGAGGAACCATTGCTCAGCTAAGGAAAAGTTGGATTGCATTTGGCTTTCTAGTAAAGTAAGGTCGCAGTGACTTGCAAAAAGTACTGCGTCACCTGTGTATAGTAGTATGTTGTTTTTAACAGCCAATGGGAGTTGGTTAAGGAACAAACTAAAAAGAAGAGGACCAAGGATGGAGCCTTGGGGCACACCTGTTAGTACCAGCCTGCTGTCAGAGAGGATATTTTGGATTTTGACTCTTTGTTCTCTCACAGAGAGGTAGCTCCTGAACCAGGCAATGGAGACAGAAGAGAGACCAATATTGGTTAATAGATTCAGCAACAGTTCATGGTTAATGGTGTTGAAGGCCTTGGTGAGGTCAATGTAGGTTACCCCCACCAACAGTCCTCTTTCTAAGGCATTGCGAATGAAGCCAGTGAACTCAACTAAAGCAGTAGAGGTACTGCTCTTCTTCCAAAAATTGTGCTGCTGCTGGCACTGCAGTTAGTAAGTGTCAAGGCAATCTGTAAACTGATCTGCAACAATGCACTTGAGTGCTTTAGAGAAAGGGGGAAGGATTAAAATAGGTCTGCAGTTAGAGTGGTTAGTTTGATCCCCACTTTTATGAATAGGTGTGACCACCATGGTTTTCTAGAGACAGGGAAATTTCCCCGAGGTAAGGGATAAGTTTATTATTTTGGTTAGTGGAACAAGGGCAATATCTAGGGCATGCCCAACAAGCTTGAGATCAAGGAAGTCAGTGCTTGCCCTAGATTTGCCGATTGCTTTCGATGGGTCCATGTCAATTCACTCCTGTCAATTTACTCTGTGACAATTCACTCCCATCAGTTTGCTATGGTGACAATTCACTCCTGTCTGTTTTGCTTCCAACAAATTCACTCCCCTAAACAATGTCACAAGAAACCCTGTAACCTTACCACCTTAAGAGGTGCAACTGCATTACTAAGTTAAGCAGAACAATTCTGGAAGAAGTATTGTTATTGAACTCTTGGCAAAACAAACAGAAAACTACAAAATACCATACTGCCAGCTAAACAAGCTTTGTTGCAAAGCCACGCTGTAAACTTGGTAATTGAATTTATAGCACATTCAGGGCAATTATTAAAACAGGAACACCCCCCCCCAAAAAAAAGGGTCTAAGTAGAAGAAGAATTTTCTAGGTGTTAGACCTTTTATGGCCTTCTGTCCTATGAATAACCTTTGATGACAGGACAAGACAGTTTATTTGCAAGATAATGATTGTCACCCTGTGGCTCTGTACTGGGACCACATAGCTTTTTATTCCAAAGCAACCAAAGCCCTTACCTGCTCATGAGTGGCAGTATCGAATGAAGGAACCAAAGTTAACCAAAGCTACCCCGAGGCTGTCATCCAGCAAATGCACTACTGGTGTCAACTTCGCACGTGGGACAACATGAAAGAGCGAGAGAAAAAAAATCTTTATTAGACGTTTAACCCAGTTTGCCAATGTAACATTTCAGTTTTATTTTTTATTGTTTAGCTAGTTAATGGCTGGGGTCACTCATCGTGCTATTTGGAAATCAGGGGAGAAGGTGCATGAGAAGGACTGAGGATGGTGAGTCAAAGGGACAAATTCTTGGGAACGAGTTGATGGATGTTTTCGGGATGGACAATCTGTGTTTCCCTTCCACCTCCCTTCATCATGCCTGTCCTTCTCAGACGCTGAGGTACTGCTGACACATTTTGCTCAGCCCCAACTCCAGAATAGCCCAGGTGTCACTTAGTTAGCAGCAGATAGCATTTCAGTGTGCATCATCATACAATTGGAATTGGGATTGGAAATCAGGGGAGAAGGTGCATGAGGAGGACTGAGGATGGTGAGTTAGAGGGATGAATTCTTGGGAGTGGGTTGACAGGGAGCGGATTGTTGGAGGTGTGTAATGTCATGGGAGTGAATTATCTGGAGCAGATTTTCGTGGCGCAAATTGTCGGAAGCGAATTGACATGCTCCCACTTTTGACAGGTATTTTTTTGCCTTGGCAGGGGTGATGACTTTCAGGTAGTAGAGTGGTGAAGAGCCCTGGAGGGTCCCCTGGTCCTGTGAAAGAGATTCATCCTTCATGGGTTCAAGGAAGTCCAGAGGCAGTACATTGCTTAGGTCCTGAACACCTTGCAATAATCTTGGGGTCCAGTGTAGGGGTTCCTTCAATGTTAAGAATGGAGGGGATGGTCTTACTAGGTTTATTTGTTACCTGCTTGTTGTTATCCCAGAATCTTCTGGAGTTTCCCCACGAGTTGGTTAGCTCAGTTCTGAAATGGTGGCTTTTGGCCTTTGAATCACCCACGTACAATTGTTCCTGGCTGTTTTATAATTCTGTAGATTAGGAGGTGAGCCAGAGTATGTAGCCTTTTCCCACAGTTCATCCCTATGTTTCATTAGCTGCAGGAGCTGAGGCATGATCCAGGTGTTATTGGAGGCCTGGATTTTACGTTTAGTGATGGGACAAAGACATCACAGGATCTGTTAAAATTATGAATTAGTCCATCGAATGTGGTGTCAACATCATTAGTAGTATCTAGAAAGCTCCAATACTCTTTTTTTTTAAATTTAACTTTATTAGTTTTACAACATTACAGCAATACAGAGATTAACATCGAGACTGTCATAGGATTAGTTAACACTGCATTTTTGACCAAAATGTAAAATGAAATATGGAATCGGAGAAACATAGAAACATAGAAACATAGAAGTTGATGGCAGATAAGGACCACAAGGCCCATCCAGTCTGCCCATTTCTTTTTCTACCTTATAAATGTGCCTTCGGCCTTTGCTCTGTCAGTGACCTATCTATTCATAGTCATTTGTATTGCTCCCTTATGCCTATCCCATGCCTGTTTGAAGCCCTGCACTGTATTCATAGCCACCACTTCTTGTGGTAAGCCATTCCATGCATCCACCACCCTTTCTGTGAAAAAGAATTTCCTCACATTCCCCCTTAATCGGCCTCCCTCTAATCTCATGCTGTGTCCTCTTGTCCTGCTATTTTTCTTATATTTAAACATGTTAGACTCTTTCACCTTGTTTATGCCCTTAAGGTGTTTGAATGCCTCGATCACATCACCTCTCTCCCTCCTTTGCTCAAGGGTATACATATTGAGCTCTGTTAATCTGTCCTCATATTCTTCTGATGCAGTCCCTGCACCATTTTGGCTGCCCTTCTCTGACTGCCTCAATTTGTTAATGTCCTTGTGAAGGTGTGGCCTCCAATACTGCATGCAGTACTCAGATGGGGCCTAACCAGTGTCTTGTACAGAGGATTATTACCTCCTCTTACGACTTGTGATACCCTACTAATACACCCTAACACCCTAGCCTTACCTACTGCTTTAGAGGTCTGCTTGGATGATTTTAGGTCATCAGTGATGATGATGCCCAAGTCTCTTTCTTCCTTTGTGACTGCTAGCAACTCCTCCCAGCCTATAGGGTGGCTTAGTTTCTCTTCCCTATGTGCATGATTTTGCACTTCTTTGCATTAAATTCCAGTTGCCACTCTTCTGACCATTCTGCTAGTTTATCCAGATCTCTTCTCATTCTGCCCACCCCATCTGGATCATCTACTCTGTTGCAGATCTTGGTGTCATCTGCAAACAGACAAGCCTTACCCTCTAGTCCATCTGCAAGGTCACTAATGAAGATGTTGAAGAGGACTGGCCCCAGGACTGATCCCTGAGGTACCCTACTTGTGACTTGCATCTCTTCTGACTGTATACCATTTACCACCACTCTCTGTTTTCTGCCCGTCAACCAGTTTGCCAACCCAGTTGACCAACTTCTGACCCACCCGAGCCTACCCAGCTTATTTATCAATCTTCTATGGAACAGTGTCAAAAGCTTTGCTGAAGTCAAGGTAGGTGACATCAACTGCTCCCCTTGGTCCACCACTCTGGTTACCCAGTCAAAGAAATCTATGAGATTAGTTTGACAGGACCTTCCTTTTGTAAACCCATGCTGTCTTGGATCCTGTGCCCCTATGGATTCCAGGTGTTGCACTATCCTTTCCTTAAGGAGTGCCTCCATAATCTTGCCCACTACTGAGGTAAGACTGACTGGTCTGTAGTTCCCCGCCTCCTCCCTGCTACCACTCTTGTGGAGCGGGATCACATGAAGCCCTTCTCCAGTCTTCTGGGACCTCTCCTGTGCTCAGAGACTCACTAAACAATTCTGCTAATGGTTCTGCTGGTTCCTCCTTTAGCTCCTTAAGTACCCTGGGATGTATGCCATCAGGTCCCATTGCCTTATCCACCTAGGCTTAGCAGGCTCTTGTAGGACCCTTTCTTTTGTGAAGGAGTAGTGCTCACCTCCCTCCCCTGTGTCCATGATGCTGAGCTGTGGGCCCTGTCCTACCGTCTCTTCAGTAAATACTGAGCAAAAGTATCTATTTAGGATAGATGCCTTTACAGGGTCCTCCTCCTCCTCACATGCTCCCTTTTCTCCATTAAGCTTAGCAATACCCCCTCTGGACTTTCTCCTTTCACTAATGTATCTATAGAAAGTCTTGTCACCTTCTTTTACTGTTCGTGCTAGTGTTTCCTCAGAAAGGAAAAGAAAATAAAAAAGAAAACACCCCAGTTACCCCAACCCCTCCCTCCCCCACCCACAAACTGCCCTGAGTGTGCATATTCAGATAATCTTGTGCCATGTATCTAATACCATGTGCAAATGGGAATGGTAATAAGGTAGGTGAGGGAAAAGGGCATCGGAGACAGAACCAGATAGACTGTAATGTAGATACAACGAGAATAGCTTATCCCATTTTTTATGGAACAGGTCCATGTGACTATGCGAGCTAGCCATGAGTCTCTCCATATTAAAGCAGGTTGATAGGTCTTTCAGCCATTCTGCATATGTTAAGGTTAGCTGGTCCAACCAATGTTTAAGTACCAGTCTTTTGACCACCATAGAGATGAGTGCCATGTGAAATCTACGTTCCTAGATCTCCACTTTGGAATAGATACCCAGGATACATATTTCTGTGGTGAAGAAACCATCAAGACCCAGGAGAGGATCAAAATTGAACTGAATGGAATGCCAGAGGGGGGTCACTTTATCACATTGCCAGAAGATGTGAAGAAGATTTCCCTCTGATTGCGAGCATCTGGTACAAAGAGGGAGAGGTAAATGCCCTAACCGGGATAATTTGACTGGAGTATAGTACATGTTATTTAAAATGTGATATTGGACAAGCCTAAACCTATCCTGAGTGTGGTATCTGTGTAGGTCCTTCCAGATTCGGGACCAGTTGGGAACGAGATTATGCAGGAGAGAAGTCCAGACACCAGAACCTGGGAGGGAGTCTAGAAATTTGAGGTCTATCAGGTAGGAGTAAATAGTGGAGATTCCATGAGGATTAGAGACTAAATCCTGAACCTGGGAGAGAAAAGGGCCCATCTGTGATCGACGATAGTCCGTCTTGAAATTGGTGCTAATGAGGTGCCTTAGTTGGTATACCTTGAAAATGTACCTCCGAGGGAGATCTAATTTGGCCATTTTCTCTGGGGAAGCTAGAAGGGAGTCTCATGAGTATAGGACCTCGACCACGGCCTCTTGGATTTGGGGGAGCCATTCTAAGATAATCATTGAGCCTCCCAATTGAATATTGGGGTTGAGGGCAAGGGGCTGAGCCAGGTCCCATTTTGGGGAAATTTTGAGGTAGTGTAGGCACAGAGAGAGGTTTTAAGGGAAGTGAGGATGGTTGGGTTTGATAATGAGGATGGGAGTGCTGAGGTAGGAAGAAAAAATATGGCCGGGGAGCAAAGATTGGCCTCTACGAGTAGTTGTCTCTCGATTTGGAGCCAGATCAGGGAGAGTTCTTCTTCCCTGTTTGTCAGCCATCTGCTCAGCTTAGAGAGGTGGCAGGCCCAGTGGTAAAAGAGTAGGTTAGGGAGACGATGTCCTCCTTTGTCCTTAGGAAGACATAGTTAGGGGAAAGCCCATCTGGGAGATTTATTTTGCCAGATAAATTGAGAGACAGTAGAATGTAGGTGCAGCAAATATGAGAGGGGTAACCAGGGGTTCAGTAAGTTGAGAGGGTAGAAAATCCAGGGCAGGACGTTCATCTTAATGATGTTGATTCTGCCTTAGAGAGAGATAGGGAGTTTGGACCATCTCTGAAGGTCTACTTGAATGTTGGTCACAAGGTCATCTAAATTGAGTTTCCTAAGTAATAGTGGGTCATTGGTAAAGTGGATGCCCAAGTATTTAATCAATTTGGGAGACCACCTCATACCAAATCTAGCAAAAGTATCTTTATGAGTGAAAGAATTTAATGAAAACACTTCTGATTTTGCTAGATTCAGTTTATAATAGGAGAGGCGGCCAAATTGCATAATAACTTGAAGGACGTGTGCTAGTGACTGTTCGGGTTGGGCGACGTGAAGGAGAATGTCATCCAGGTAGACGGAAAGGATCAACTCCTGCTTGGAAACCGTGCAGCCCCGGATGTGGGGGACCTTTTAATGTTTTGGAGGAGAGGTTCTAAGTATAGATTAAACAAAAAGGGGGAAAGTGGGCAACCTTGTCTGGTGCCTGTAAATAGATAAAAAATTGAAGAGAACATGCCATTGCAATAGATCTTAGCCGAGGGAGATTTATAAATAACCTGAATCCACCGTATGAAGGAGGCGGGGAATTCCATCTTATCTAGCGTTGCCCATAAAAAGCCCCAATTGACTCTGTCAAATGCTTTTTCAGCATCTAGTGAGATTAAGGCCAATGAAGTACGGGTTGATTGGGCTATGTGTGAGATGTGTGAGAGGGTCCTAAGATGGTCAGCCGGAGAGCGACCTTGCACGAACCCGACCTGTTCAGGACTAAGAAGATGGATCCAGATCTTTTTAATTCTCTCGGCTAAGATCTTGGACAGGATCTTAATGTCACAGTTTAATAGGGAAATGGGGCACTAACTTCCGGGATCAATAGGGGGTTTGTCTGGTTTGAGAATCAAGACTATTATGGCTTCTAATAATGTGCAGTCCACGACATCAGCTTCAAATATGTAGTCATAAAGCTGAAGGAGAAGAGGGGCCAATTCCTTATTAAAGGTCTTATAGAAGTTGGACAGATAGCCATCTGGTCCCGGTGCTTTATCAGGAGCTAAGGATGCAATCGCCTCTTCTACTTCGCGTAAAGTGATGAGAGAGGTGAGGGAGCTTTTATGATGTGGGAGGAGATGAGGGAGGTCAAGATTGGCTAAATAAGTGGAAATTCCCTCCAGAGACGCTGGGGGGTGGGTCTGCTGTAGAGCCTACTGTAGAAATCCTCAAAGATCTGAGTGATCTCTCTGGGGGTTGTCTTGACCACACCCTCCTGGGTTTGCACCATTGGGATCAGTCTCGAGCTCTCCATCTTATGCAATCTGAGAGCTAGTAGTCGACCGGCCTTTTCGCCATGGTCAGTATACTTGGATTGTGTTTTTAACATGGCGTATCCGGCTTTTTCTTTTAATAAATCTGTGTAATCATTTTTTAGCTTTAGTAAGGATTCTAATGGGCCTGAGAGTGGGGGGAGGGGAAGGGACTGCTCTAGTTCCTTAATTTTGATTAGCAGTGAAGCAGTCTGGGCCTGCCTGAGTTTCTTCCTCACTGAAGCTGGTTTGATTAGTTCCCCTCTGAGATAGCATTTCAAGGCACACCATATCAAGTCTATCCTCAGCGTGGAACTTTTGTTTAGGACCATAAAATTTGAGATCAGGTCTTTAAGGTGTGAGACAATCTGATTATCTTTAAGAAGTTGGGTGTTTAACTTCCAAATGGTGTCACGTAGAAAGTTAGGGTTTGGTGAGATCCTAATCCAGACTGTTGAATGGTCTGATAGGACTATTAGTTCGATACCTGACTGGGAGACGCCAGGGAAGAGGGACTTACTAATCAGAATGTAGTCTAGTATAGACCATGAGTTGTGTACCTGGGAAAAAAAGGAGAAAGAGCGGAGTAGAGGGTTGGCAAGTCGCCAAGTGTCGCATAGCCCTAGAAGCTGCATGAAGTCCACAAGAGCTTTTTGAGCTGGGGATGCTGACCTTGTTGACATATAGGTTTTATCGAGAGTTTGGGATGGTGGGACATTCCAGTCCTCCCCTAATATTGACTGTGAGGGCAAAAAATTCCCAATCTTATTTGCCAAAGTCATGAGAAAGTCCGGACTCCCTCCGACTGGACCGTAGATAGATCCCAACACGATACTACAGCTATTGAGACAGCCCTTAACCAGAATGTATCTGCCCTCTGGGTCGCTTAACTTCTCTTCAGCCAGAAAAGGGACATGATTCTTAATTAGGATAGCCACTCCCCTGCTAGCTTCAGAACCACTTGCCAAGAAAACTTGGGAAAAGCCAGATCTGTGTAGCCAGGTTACTTCCTTGTCAATCAGATGGGTTTCCTGAAGCATGAGAACCTCAATCCCCAGTAGGTCACAATGTTTAAAAACTTGGAGTCTTTTAGTTCTGTCCCTGAGCCCATGCACATTCCATGAAGCTACTTTAATCGCCATATTAACCAGATGTAACCAATTGAATTAGTTAGATAAGAAGGTGAAAACCACCAAGCTAAAAAATAGCGATAGCACACTCTGGAGCCCCATATAAATTCATAAATTACACATAAAAGGTAACAGTTAGCCTCCTGAAATGCAAGATCTATAAAAGGAAATTTAGAACCATTAAACTGTGATCGAAGCATCGTGGCCCGAGGCCAAAAATAACCCCCCCCAGTAAGAAATATAACCCCATAAACTATGTACACAGTAGTTCCAAGTACAGTTAAATGGAAAACAAGGTACCCAATAGTGAGAAATTGGAACTAACTTCCCATTGGCAGATCCCAGGAGCACAATGCACCAACTGCTTCTTGAATTTGTGCAACAAAAGTGGGGGAGTAGAGTGACTAGCTGTGTTAGCAATAAAATTATATAGCAACCCCCCAAAGAGGACCCCTGTGAATCGCCAACCCCCCCTTCTCTCAGATTGTGAGGCAGCTTCCTACAAGCCTCTCCCCTCCCCAGGCCTCCCCCACCATCTTCCCTTAGTATAGTAGTTGGGAACTGCTCCATGACGCGATCAAGAAGAGCTCATTCAGTGACGTGGCAAGGCCAGCAGTTAGATATCAGCCTGACCATAGAACATTCAGTCGTATACATCACAACAATGAAAATAGGGGCTTACCACCATATGCAAGTTCAAACCCGAGTTGCGAGCCATTGATGGATATGACAGACCCAGGGGATGAAATCTCGGGTGGCGGTTAGGCAGTATCGCACCTCTGCACTACCGGGATGCTTGGGGGGCATATTACCTGCAGGACCAAAATCTGGTCCGGTATAAAAACCTCCTTCCAGAGCACCACTCAGCACCATGGTTCCTCTAATGGCCATGGGAGATCAGGGCAACAGCTGGCCCTTAAAATCTGGATCTAGGGGACACCCCCACAAAGAACTTGGGTCAACTATATTTAACAAAGACATGGAGGTAACTGACCACAGTAACAGTATACTTTTATAGAAACAACAAAGCAGTTATAACTTTGGGGGCTGTACAGAGTTCAACCCTCTTTGAAGAGGTTGGGGAGTTTAACAGAAAAGTCCTTAGAGGCTTGTTCAGGCGTCTCATAAGTGGTTGAAGATCCGTCGATTGTGATCCTGAGATTGGCAGGATAAAGCATTCTGAATCGGATGCCAGCCACGATTAATTTATGCACGATTGGGTGAAAGGCAGTTCTCCTCTGCCTGGTTTCCAGCGGGAGGTCTTGAGCGATTCGGATCTTGGAGGAGCCCCAGGTAATGGCCTGCAGATCTCTTGCCTTGTTAAGGACATGCTGCTTTTCAATGTAGCTTAAGAATTTGATGATAATCGGGCGGGGGGGAGAATCTGACGGAGGCCGCGGCCTCAGAGATCTGTGTGCTCTCTCTCGATGTGGTACTGAGGATTCAAGGCGAGGGCCCCACAACTTTCAGAAGGAACTTTTTCAGGAATAGTACGGCATCCGAGCCCTCTTCCATTTCAGGTAGACCAATAATCAGTAGGTTGTTCCTCCTACTACGCCCTTCCAAATCTTCCGTTTTAAGTTGAAGTTTCCGAACTTGCTGCTTTAGCGAAAGGATCTCTGTGTCAGCTTTTTCTCGCCATCTTTCTTGGGAGGTGATTCTGGCCTCCGAATCGCTCATTCTGGTACTAAGTGTAGCAAGATTGCCCTTGATAACCTTGAGATCAGAGGTAATGGTATTCAGCGCCTCACGGAAGGTAGAAAACTACTGGAGGAATCTTTCTTCCGATAAGGGCACAGTCGGGGAAGTAGAGTTACCCGCTTTGCTTGAACTCCCGGAGGCCTGGCTTTTCACTTTCTTGGGGAGTTTCTCAGGCGTGTTAGGCGGGTTGCACATCATGCCTGCCTCATCTCTGCCTCCATCGCCGCGGTAGAGCTATGCGATGCTAAGAAATGCAATTCAAAATGATAGGCAGAGGATGAGAAGTCTTCAACCACTTCAGTTGTGGAAAATAGAGCTCTGAATCTGGTTTAAAAATTGGTTATGTCGGATGGTTGGAAGGAGCCCAGGGTAGGCACAGCTTTCAGGCAGCTTGCATCACGTGACCTCTAGAAAGCTCCAATATTGATGTCTTAGGTGTTCTTTAAAGGCCTCCAGCTTCCCTTTTTTTTCAGCAATCTGTTTGCGACTGTTTTAGGTGGAAGATTATGGGACTTATTAGACCAGCAGCAGAGTATAGGTGAATGGTTGCTAATGGAGTCTGGAAGAACTTTTGTGCCTACTATCATTTCTGGCTGGTTAGTAATGAGCCAGTCAATAAGAGAGTTTGTTCCCATGCTTTAACCAAGTGGGGGAGCATACTTGTTTCAACATATTTAGCATGCCTTGGGCATCTTTGATTGGGCCTACCTCAGAGAATATCCATTGATGTTGAAATTACTCATCATTATTAGTTTTTTGCCGATGATCAGATAGGAAGTCATGGATAGTTTTAAAACCACTATGTAGGTCCTTGGTGGGGATATAGATGGATGCCACAGTTAAAGTTTTTCAATTTGTGCCTAGCATAACTTTTATTGCTGGGAATTGAGTGTTACAGGTGGATGCGACATTGTCACAAACTCACTCAGCTGGTCAGGCCCTCTACTACCAAAGTGCCAACCTCTGAGTGCAGTCTTGTGAACAGTTAATAGAAACAGGGTAACCCTTATGTCTGTTTTGTGGGTTCGAATCAACCTTTGGTCTCAAGTCTTGGAGGGTTTCAAACTGTGAACCCCTTGTTAGCATATCCAATGCACAGGCTCAGATAATTCTGTCTTTGGGGGCCAACTATCTTTGCTTACAGGCACCTAACCAGGTGTATAAAAATGAACCCTTAAAAACTCTAAAAAAAGACCTCAGATTTAAACCGCTTACCTTTTTCCAGTTTGGTTTCACCATTCAAGCTTATGCATAGTGTCAGATTTAACCATATATACTTCACTTGTTAAAGAAAGAAATTCAAAGACAGACCAAGTAGGCTTTAAAAATATAGTTTTACTAAAATAGATAAAAATATGTAAAAATAAAATACAGAACCATATATCACGAGAACCATACAATCTTTTAAAAGAACAAGGTTTTAACAGTGCAGTTCCTACTATAGTGCTTAGATTTGTCTCTCTCTCTCTCTAAATACCTGCTCAAAGATGTGTCTTTCTCAGAGTGTGGATAGAAGTGTTTCAAATGAAAACCAGAATACTGTTTGAAAAACTGTCTTTGCCAACCTCTTTCCATGAGGTCACCTAGCCCCTCCTCTGTTTATTAAAAATCATATACCCAGGATGTTTTATCATAGTAGAAGGTAAGTTAATTAAGGTTACATCAGCAGAAACTCCTTTCCCCATGTGACTTCCCCAATCAAGTCTATAAATTACCTTTCATCTATGAGCAGTATCCTCTCTCACACAGATGTCAAAGCATTTATGATTTTACACCAGTGTGCCATAACCTGGTTTCCTCCTCCAAACATCATAAAGTGGATATTGATTTCCCTCTTAGCAGTTAAAGCTATATTTAACTTAGATAAACAGGAGATCCTTGATTAAGGCCTGTTCTAGTCTATAATTAGCTCCTGGCCTTCCAGGTAACACCTTGTATCTAAAACCTGTGTGTGTGTGTGTGTGTGTGTGTGTCATCTTACATGCTGTCTCAGCATCTCTCATGAGAGACAGTCAATAACACATTTTTATATTACAAAATGCATACAGTGATCAGAACCAGCTGTCCAAGTGTCACAGACATTAGATAGTTTTTGTGCCTTTTAAGTAGAGAGCACAACCATCCCTTCACTTGCCAATCCTGTCTAGCCTAAACATTGTGTAACCTGGTGGTTGAATCACCACGTCAGCAATCCTAGGATTGAGCCAGGTCTCCACAACTGAAAGGATACCCAGCTGGTGCTGGGTGACCCAGACTTGTAAGGAGCCTAGCTTAGTCAATAGGCTGCAAATATTTATGGAGGCTAAGGTGAGCCCGCCATGATTTTTCAGTATAGGTGAGGGACCTGCCATAGGACCAGGGTTGGGGTGTATATTCCCAAAGATAAGCACATTTCTCACATATTGTGGCTACCACAGGGTCTGAACAGGTTCACCTTGTCATGCAGTATTTAGTGACATGTTATTTACTGCAAGTAATGAAACGGACAATACAAGAAGTACAGAAAGGATTTCAAAGTTTTAGATGATCAGACAACATTCAAGTGGTTTGCATCTGTTGAATACGTAAGGTTAAATTCTACCCTCCTTCTGAGCAGAAGCAAAGTGTTTTAACTCTTGTTGCCACATCATTGGAGCAGCACTATCATCAATTCTGAGTGTTGATCCCATATGTGTGTAATGTGTATGGGCTGTTACACAAGGTCCCTGCAACCTAATTGGTACACCCAGAGGTACACCGCTGACAGCTAGCATTTAGGTATATGTTATACTACCATATAGTGCTAACGGCATCTACCGTATAAGAGTAGATGTCAGGATATGTATGCACATAATTGCTATACACTTTACTTTTCAATATACACATGTATTTCTTGCTTCTAAGATGCTAGGACACCTGTGTCCTTGTAGTGTTATGATATATGAGTCAGCATTGCTATCTTCTGATGATTTGTATTACTACACAGCTATGTACAAACTGTACCTCTTTGTTTCCACAAAGTGACGACTATAACCAAATTGTATAATGTTATCTAGGACTGTGGAGCCACCTCTAGTTTAACCAATAGGGATCATCTCTGTAACTAGAAATGTTTCCATCTTACAGTAACTATGGTAATTATCTTAGGTGTATAATGTAAGACATTACGTCTTCTACCTCGGAGACCCCAGGAGACATGGAGATTCCTCGAGGTATAGGGAATGCTTATCATTGGCTCCCAGTTCCTAATGGTAAGAACTGTTTAGGGCAACTGTGATTTTCCTTTTGGTAGTAATAAACAAGCTTTATTACTATTATACAACATGTCTGTGATTCCTTGCATTCCCATTATTGCCAAGAACCTGAAAGTGAGGTTTAGACCTTCTGACAATTGACGACCAAGTGCAGGCAATATTTGGAGTTTGTAAGGTTTTCACTTGTTGCTACAACTTTCTCTCCCCAACGGGGACAGTAGGTTTGCATTCACGCATCACCTCTCCTGTTTTTCACCCACTTTGAAATCACTTGAGAAGTCTGGCTGCTTACTGGGTGTGGTTGATGCCGACTCACCTCACCCCATTACAGTTTTGAATTGCAAGCTTACAAGTGCACAGCAGTCCTCCTGTGAATTAGTGCACCTGTTGTGGACTGATACACAGCATGGTGCCTTTTCACAGTTTGATTTTTTATTCCCTCCCGCACAATGGGCACCGTATCAAATATCTGCACAGAACTGAGACTCGATGTCTCAAACCTCCTTGCCTCCCATGGAGGATGGGCTGACTTTGTGCCGGACACAAGTCAATCCAAAAAACCCATACTGGGGATTTCAACCCAGTACACAGAGATGAGACAAACAGTCAGAAAGTGAGAAGATAAAGGGCTGTTGATAATGGCTCTCTACACTGCTTTGGAAGCCTCCGAAGTGAGATTTTGAACCATAGAACTGGAAATCTCATCTCTTAAGCAGGAGATGGGACTGCAGGAAACTGAATGTGTATGATGAGAGCAGGATTTGGAGGCAGAGCTCCAAACTCTGCGGAATGAAAAGGATTCCATTTTGCATCATTCTGCACAGGCAAATGAGCAGGAACTTTGTATGTTGAAGCAGGAGTCTGAAAGTCTGAGACAGAATAAAGGACAGGCTTTGCAAATGAATGCCTTGTTAAGTTGAATGAATGATGAGATGTGTGAGGAGTTGGGAAAGTTACAGGATGAGACAAACCAGGTACATAATGACTTAGGAGTAGCTAGTAGGGACAGTCACCATCAGCGAGAGGTGCTGGCTGGTCACATCAAAGCGATGAGTGGCGTAACCCCCGCCTTGTTGACATCATCTGAGGAGGAGGAGTCAGATGATGACATCTCCCAGTACAACACCCAGTCACACCCCTACTATGGCCCAGTAACCCCACTCCCACCCCACCTCCACAACATGGTGGACCCCCATCACATGACCCCATCAACGGCATGATGACCATCATGGGCGAAGCCAACAAGGTGACCCCCATCATGGGGGGAGCAGGCCCAGGTCTAGTTCCAATGGCACCACTGATCACCATTATTAATGTGAACGATAAGCAGGAGATAGAGAAAATGATTGAGACTGCCTTAAGCAATGTGACTATCCCCAAGAGAAACAAATGGGTTCTCCGGACCCAGATTAAGCAGCTGCTACAGGAGGCTGCTACTAAGGATTGAATGGTCTGTACTGTGGCTGAAGCCACAGCTCAGGCAGCCCTGCAGGGCACCTGAGGTAATCTACCTCCAATCGATCATCCCAATATTCCCCTACAAATGGCCCACTCTGTTCAGCAAATAGCTGACAGCATTGGTCAGATGAGCCCATCCGACAACCTCCATTGCCACTTGGAGAAGGTGCATGCTAAATGTGAAAGGCTTAGTCTTGCTGCAGACTACCAGGTACAGATCCTACACTGGACCATCTATCCTGGCCTGTGGGAAAAACTCCCCGATGCTGTCCACCAGGACAGCCACACCACCTTTGACAAAGTAGCACCTGAACTCATCAGTGAGCACAACCCAAGTGTGGTAGGAGTGATTCTCACATACCCTGTGAAACAGAATGCGAAGAAAAGTCCAGCGATCTTCCATCAGAGGCTCTGGATGGCCTACTGAGCAGGGAAGCACCTCACATGAGAAGCCGTAGATGCAGACCTCATTGAATACAAAACCTTGTTCCTTCAGAACATGATCCCTACCATGTGAGAGAAGGTAGAGCCAACCACCTATCCCAGCACTGAAAGTTTTGCCGATATTCTTCAGAAAACAGAGAGAGTTTATCAACTCTACATCCATGATTCAAGCTCTGGCTCCAAGAAGATAGCTGTCATGGAAGCCATTCCAGAGGCCACGATGCACTACATGGTGGAGGGGCAGGCCCAAGAGAAACAGCTTCTCCCCACAGATAACCAACACCCCCAGCAGACCCAACAACAACAATCCTGGGACAGGAACTGGAACTACCATAAAAATAAGAAACACTACAAAAACAATAAGGGTAAACAACAGAGACCAGGCCCTTCATACAGGGAAACAGCCAATGAGAACCAGAGTCTCTGAGACTTCCTTGGGAAAGTGTAGTCTGTAATGGATGCTGTTGCATTATGGGCCCTTGCTGCAATACAACCAGGAGAGCAGGCCTCCACAGGCCATGGGGATACAGGAAGTCCAGGCTCTCGGGCCTCTACAGGCCTGAATCCTGAAGCGGCTCCTTATATAGCATCAGTACAGCATGGTGAGATGGTTCACAGGAAGCAGACCCAGACTATCTTTCAAGAGCTTCCCCATGCTTCCACTGGTACAGACTGACAATTACAGGCCCCAGTCCATATTGTAAACAAGCTGGTCTTGGATACAAATGGAAGGCCCTGAACAGAGACCGAGGTCGGGGGCTGCTTACTAACAGTACTGCTGGATACCGGCATGACTGTGTCTGTATTACAGGATGACAACCCAGACACATCACCTTGGTCTACCGGATGGAGGACAAATATGTCTGGTGTAGATGGAACTAGGCTACCTGCATACCGCTTCCTGCCACTACCTGTGATACTGGGACACCTGAAGGCATATCACACCTTTCAGCTGATGGTACTGCATGATCACCCTAGTATAATCAGAACTGACTTTCTGGCACCACACAGCTGTGTGGTAGACCTAGCCAACATGTTACTGATACAAATTAAGGGACAGTATCACACCATCATGATCCCTGACTCACATGTAGTTGCAACAATTTCCACAAATGACAAAGAGCATGACATCATAGATTTGTTTAAGAACCATGAGCTTTTCCCAAAGCTCCTTCCCATCCTACAAAGGCATCTGGAGGCATTTGCCACCAACAAGCATGATTGTGGCAGGATGCACACTGTCATTGAAGTGACAGGTCCAGCAGATGAGCGGCAACGGCAATACCCTTTCCCATCTGAGGCCTTGCCTTCTCTTAGGGAAACAATTAAATCACTTCTAAAGCAAGGTGCACTCAGGACTTATGTTTCCACTATAAATTCCCCAGTGTGGCCTGTGAAAACCTGAAGACTCACTATTGACTACAGGAGACTAAACCAGGTCACCCTCAGTTGTGTCATTACTGTGGCATTAACTCCAGACATGCTATGACTACTGACCCCTGACAAACAATGGTCAATGCCCTGGCCCTCTCCAATGTTTTTTTGTCATTGTCATTGGCCCCCCAAAGTCAATATAACTTTGCCTTCACCTTTGAGGGCAGGCAGTACACGTGGGCCTGCTTACCACAGGGGTTCATAACAGCCCCTCCCTGTTCCATCTGCACATGATGGATGCCCTTGAGGGTTGCTCTACATCCCAGTGCTCTTGCAGTATGTGGACAACCTGTTGTTGGCCACAGCCACACAAGAACAACATCTGGATCTCTTAGACGAACTACTGACCTTCATCCAGGGAACAGGCCTCAAATGTAACCCAGCAAAAGCACAACTATGTCAGAAAGAGGTACTCTTTTTGGGCCTGAGGATAACAGATCAAGGCTGAAGCCCTGCCTGGAGGAAGATACAGGTATTGCAAGATCTGCCACTGCCCACCAGTGTGGCCACCCTTAGAAGGTTTCTAGGTATGGTAAATTATTCTAGAGATGTTATTTGTGATTTTGCTCAGAAGGCCACCCTTCCGTATGAACTACTGAAAAAGGATGTCCCCTGGACTTGGGGCCCCATTCATACCCAAGCTGTGATGTCATATAAGCAGGCCTTGGCCTCAGCTCCAGCTTTGGTTAACCCCAATCCAGCCTTGCCATTCCATCTGGAATCTGCCACCTCTGACATTATGTCAGCAGTGCTGGCCCAGAAGGTCCATGGCACCCTGAGACCCACTGCATATACATCACAGCTCTTGACCCCAGTGGAACAGAAGTACAGCCTTTGTGAAAGGAACCTTCTGGCCACCTACTGGGCTGTCAAGCACTTTCGGTATATCATTGAGTACTCCCCCTTGATTATCAATACAAACCATACCCCAACAACCTTCTTGCTATCAGACAGAGTAAAGGATGGGTCAATCTCTAATACCAGACTGACACACTGGTCCCTCTTTCTCCAGGACAGAGACAACAAGGTCCACCCAGCCAAAATTTCATCCATGCTGGCTCATGGCCTCCTTTTCCAAAAAGAGCCCCATGACTGTATACTGCAGCCACCTGATCTACCAGATCCAGGACCTTTCCTTCCTGCTACACCACAACTACTTGAGAACACCTCACTGTGTCATGTCTTCACAGATGGATCAGCTTCCTATTATCAGGAAGAACAGATAGTAGGAATGGGCATACTTGTAGTTTACCCTTTGGGTAACACTGTTAAGATTTCTAAACATTGCAGTGTGGCATCATCACAGTATGCAGAAATGGCAGCGGTGGCCTGTGCCCCCGAGTTCATCCAGTATGGAACTGAGCATACCATCATTTTCACAGACTCTAACCGGGTTTGTTGCTCTCTTACAGAATTCCTCCCTTTCTGGCAGAAGAACTCCTTTATCTCTTCTGATGGCACCCCGGTGAAACACAAGGAACTGGTAATATACATTCAATCCCTAGCACAGAAATTTGCACACAAACTCTATGTACACAAGGTTAAGACCCACTCTATACATGATCCCTATCATGTCTTCAATGACACTGCTGACACCCCTTCCAAGGAAGTGGCTCTAGGGGGGGACACCTGGATGATGGACCATCCAAAGGCCGGAGCAGCTGTGCACATCGCACCAGTCAGGAAGAAACCTGAACCCTTCTCACACTTGGATTTGTCAGATGCCCAACATGCTGATTCTGAACTCAAAGATGTGTTCAGATTCCTGGATAAAGGTGCTGAGAAAAATTTACCTACCCATAACCCCTACTGAAGACATGAAAGTAAATTACACCTGTCCCCAGATGACAAGCTCATTTGGTATCAACCAGATGACACCCGCACCAAATTGTGGGTGGTCCCTCATCATCTCAGATCTGAATTTCTACACCAAGTACATGATACCCCCAAAGGTGGGCACCACAGAGTGAAAAACACACTGCAATGTATGCACTGTATGGCAGTTTAGATTCAATGCTAAGAAGTGCAAGGTAATGCACCTGGGAAACAAAAACCCAGGGGAAAAGTACACAATGGGGGATGAGATACTAACAACAACAAAAATGGAAAGGGACCTGGGGGTAGTCATATCAGATGACCTAAAGGTGGGAAAGCAATATGAGAGGGCAGCAAGGAGGGCTGGGGGATACTGGGATGCATAGGGAGAGGCATCACCAGTAGAAAACAGGAAGTTATTGTCCTCTGTACAGACAGTTGGTGAGACCCCATCTGAGTACTGTGTGCAGTTCTGGAGACCCAATCTCCACAAAGACATAGACAGGATGGAAGCTGTCCAGAGGAGGGCAACTAAAATGGTGCAGGGTCTGCACTAGAAGACATATGAAGAGAGACTTAAGGAGCTGAATATGTATAGCCTCGAGGAAAGGAGGGAGAGGGGGGACATGATAGAAACTTTCAAGTACCTCAAGGGAATCAACAAAGTCCAAGAGGGTAGCATCTTTCAAAAAAAGAGGTGTGCAAGAACAAGGGGGCACAATTTGAAGGTAGAAGGGGGGCAGCTCAGAGGTAATTTAAGGAAGTATTTTTTCACAGAGAGGGTTGTGGATGCATGGAACAGCCTTCTGGAGGAGGATGTGGAGTCAAAAACAGTGGTGGAATTCAAGCATGCATGGGACAGTCATAAGGCAATTCTAGGGGCTAGGGGTTGGAAGAAGTAGGCTGCTGGTTAACTAGGATCTGCAGCTTATCCATTAGGTAGGGAAATGGGCAGACTGGGTGGGCCAAGCGGTCCTTATCTGCCGTCAAAATCTATGTTTCTATGTTTCTATGCAAAGGCTCAAGACCACAGCTTGGTGGCCTTGGTTTCACCAAGGATGTTAAGCAGTACATAGACAGTTGCCTTGTTTGTGCACAAAACAACCCCATCTCTACCAAACAAAATGGCAAACTACTACCTCAAAGGCATTCTGGCCCTTGGCATACACTACAGATTGATTTTAGTGGTCCCCTAACCAATACCAATAGAAACAACAAATACACCCTTGTGGTAACTGATCTTTTCTCTAAGTGGGTTGAAGCTTTCCCCACCAAGACATGTACTGCAAAAACCACTGCCCAAATCCTGGTGGAACAGATTTTCTCCAGGTGGGGCCTACCTCTCAAGGTAGATTCTGACAAAGCAACCAGTTTTACAGGTGAGTTGATGAAAGAAGCCCTTGAACTCCTTGGGGTTCATCAGAAGTTCCACATACCATACCACCCACAATCATCAGGTCAAGTAGAGAGGGCCAACAGACAGATTAAGCAAATGCTTTCCAAATTCATTGAGGACAATACCGAGGATTGGGATTCCCTACTGCCATTACTCCTTATGGCAATTAGGGGCACACCCTTAGCCACCACCCACTTGACACCCTTTGAGGTGATGACTAGTAGAAATATAAGATTACCTGAGCACCTGTTGTTTGACCTGCACAACCCTACCACAGACCATGTCTCTGTGGACCAATATGTGGATAAACGCAGAAAAGACCTTATACACACTCATTTGTATGCTGCAAACTGCATGGGCAAGACCCAGCAACAGTCCAAAATTCAGTTTGACAAACATGCACGAGAAGTGGATTGGCAAGTTGGAGATCAGGTAATGGTTCTTAGATTTGCGCATCCAACACAATAAGTGGGAAGGACCCTATCCAACTGTCAACAAGCTCAGTCCTGCAGTCTATCAGGTTAGACTCATGCAAAACAACAAACTGACTGACAAATGGTTACATGCAAACTAGCTGAAACTGTGTAAAGGAGTATAATTTATTTTCCTCACCCCATTGGATGGAATAGTACTAATTTGCTAATGTTTGATTTTCCTTTTCAGATACACTAACAAGATGGCTATCTTGTTCCATTTTCTCCTCATCTCAGGAGTTATCCCCTGCATCCAAGGCATGATAAAGCACCTCCTTCCTCACCTTGATCCACCTGCAACTATCCTAGAGGGAGTCTCCATCAATATTCCTGACAATTTAATTACAGTTCAGGAAGGTTCAGATGCCTACCTCACTGCCTCGGTTGTTGCTCCTGATAAATCTACCCTACAAATTGAGTGGCAAACCAAGACTTAAGGACAAATGCTCCCCGTGGCCAAACTCTCCAAGGGAACTTTCCATGGATGGCCCAATGCAAAATTAGCCCCAAATGGTACTTTGTCCTTGCACCAGACCTCTCTTAGACATCCTGGTTTATATAATATCACTGCCTTGATTGACCCCCTCAAATTGTGATTCACTGTCTAAATATTCTGCCAGGAAATTTTGTGCTGTACACAACATGGCCTCAGTTGCCATGCATTTATCTGTGTTACCACCTAATGAGAAACAACTTTTGGAATGTCCAAGACAACCCCCTGGTCCTCGTAGTGGTCTCATAGCCACTGTTTTACCTGGCTCACTGATTAACAACTTACAATACTTGCAAATACCTGTTTTTTTAACTTGACTTACTGGAATATGAAAGAATTTGATATGTGTCATACTACTAACACCTCATTGTTTTATAGTACATTGCTACTTGATTGCTTAGCAGCTTTTCAGATTCATAGCCAAGACCCTATTGCCAGGGTACACACCACCGAGCATAGAGGCAATTTTAGAAGAAAAACCTAAAACAGATGATCAAAGTCATAAAAGAAATACACGTGACACATCTGATGTCACTGGTGCCACAGGTACCCTTACTGGTGTCTTTGTACCGCAATGTCTATCTGGAATGAAGCAGACATTGCCACTATCAAAGCACATTCACAGAAGTTTGAAACTGGTATGATCAATGACATCATACCCCAATTATTGCATGGTGTGGATGGCCTTAGTCAGGAAGAAAGATACACTGTGTATAATATGCACAACATTGCTAAGGCATTTTTAGATTCTAAAGATAAGATTAAAGCCCTTATTGCACAAAACAATAAGGAAGCAGATGAGCAATACATTGCCCGTGAAATATTATGCTCCGCCTATGGATCATATATTATCACTACCATCAACAATCTCTTCCGTGATCTGGAATCCAGAAGAATCCCTGATATCATACATGACAGATGCACCTCTAAATGGTATTGTCCACAGTGCAAATCACCAAACTGTGTTGCCATGTGTATGGTATAGTCTCTTACTATTCCTATTTCTACTACTAGGAATTTAGGATTTGTGACCAGGCACCCCAGTACTGGTCCTTGTTTTACTTCTAAGAAATGTTCTATTAAGGTTATTGTGTTTGTTTCTTTTATTGTGTCTTTACCACGTTTTGATCCTACTACAGCTATATTTGATAAACTAACATCTGTACACTCCATTGGGCACCTTGATGACGACATCTACAGAGAACGCCTTGACTTGCCTCCTCTACTGGTTTTCCATCCTCTTCTGGACGCGTGGGTCACTCTGTACATGGATTGCTATGCAAAGAAAGGGTATATTTATTTGTGTCGATGTGACGTATTTGATGTTATTAAACCTGTATGTGGATATTCCCCAGACAGTATCGATTGGTCCTTTTCCATCAACAAAGACATCACCACCAATGGCACAGAATACCAGGACTCAACATCTGCTCCAGACGCTTCTCAATTGTACCAGTCTTATCGGAAGGAGGTTCACCACCTGTCAACGTGGATTTCCAAACAGACTTATACTTACATAGTACACCTACAAAAATGGACACTGACTACTATTAAAATGCAATATAATTTGGATGGTGAATTTTGTGTGGTAACTAATTTCAAATAGTTTACATAAGGAGAAAAGACATGCAATATTAATGATCCTAATTTTTGGTTTGTACCTCATCAAACTACTATTATTGGACACACAGTTATTACCCCTGTTCCCCTTTTGGAACCTGATATCATTGATGGTAACCCTGATTATCTGCTTACTCTTTCAGAGTACTTATCCTATTTTAATGTACACATTGATCCTTTAACTTTGACTTTAAAATCCCTTTTAGACAGGAAGGACACCCATCTCATCCACATCAGCAATAACATCTCCAAAGCAGACAAAGCAGTATATGACCTTATTAATGATGGTGATTTGAATAGTGCACTTACTAACACTTGGTTAGAGATTACTTTTAAAGGTTTTGTTATTATACAAGCATTTTTGAGATTTGTTCTCATTATTATGCTTTGCTGCCTCTGGCACACACTATGCCAACACTGTGTGCACCTGGAATTATTTTTTTTTTGTAAACCATCTTTATTCATTTTCCATAACAGCCTTCACAAGTAAACAAACACACATACAGATACCTGGTGAAGCCAGGGTGCACAGCCTCAAACTGACCGCGCAAACTATATACAACCCCACTATTTACAATCACAGCAGGTAGCCACCCTGGAGACTGGCTTAAGCTCTCATATATTCTGTACTTTATCGCAATGAGCATATATATCTATTTACCTCATCTGTGATACCTTTAAATCCCCATATATTAGTAATCTCCAAACAACCTTAAAGCTCCTCCTAAAATCTAAAGCCTTCCCCTTAGGGTAGGACCCGTCTGTGTCCCCCAGAAAGAGAGAGAGATGGTCCTCCATCCCCCCTCTAGAATCAGCAGACATTTACCCAATCTACAACTATCCATATACATATGTCTAAGTTGTCTCTACATATTTCCAATTAAGACCAGAGAAAAAAAGAGCATCTTCACAATCTAGGATAATTACCATCTACTCTTCATCGTCCGACAGACAGCCTGTGCTTACCCATTTGTGATCTGCACAGAATAGACTGCATCTAACACTGCCCAATGTTTAAGGTATAGTTCACCTCTTCCCCCCATATACAAGTATCTCTGTTTTACTCAGCATCCCCATTAAATCTTTTACCCATTGACCATAAATGATAAACTTGATCATCTTTCCAATGTTTTAATAAGTAAGCTTTAACTACCACCGTCATCAAGCAGAGATGGTACTTAGGTATAACGCCCGAGATTTGGGAATTATCACTCAGAACACATATCTCTGGTGTTATAAATTCTGAATAATCCAACACTGGGTCCATACACCTTTTAATTTCCCCCCAGAGTGGTGATATTTTACTAGAACCCCAGATCACATGTAATAAATCCCCTACTCCTGCCTCACACCTAAAGCATGGGTCTGTCTGTCTCAGGTTTCTGTCACATAGCTTCACAGGGGTAAAATACAAATTGAACACAATAAAGAAGTGCATACTTTTATATTTGGGTATAATATTGTACTTGCTGCTTTCCCAGATATTATCCCAATCTAGCTGCCGAGGAATCATCAGTTTTTCCCAATATGTAACCCTCCTAACAAAACTTGGGTTGAGGAAATCTAATACCACTTCATAAATTTGTGAAAGAGGATGAACTCTTGGATCAACCTCCTTAAGCATCCCCCAGGAGAAAACCATATCTGCAATATCCCCCAGCTTCTTCAATGCCCTCTCTACCATATGCTTAATTTGTAATCTTTGAAAAAAGGGCACTCCATCACATCGTGCCAGTAAGACCACTCTGTTACCCTCAACAATTTTCTTAAAATTCAAACCTAACATCTGGCTAGCCCACCGCTGTCTAACTACCCAATTCCCAATTACAAAGTTAGGGTTGCCTAGAACAGGCTGGTCTCCAGCCCTCATTTGACCCTTTCTTTGCACAGGGGATAGGAGGGACCACCACGCATCCGCCGTTTTCACAATTGGGTTCCCATAGCTCTTTTTAAAAAATTTTCCCAAATTAGCATACAACATTGCTTCCGGATCAAGGCCTGAATCTCTAAACTTTTGCTTCTCTAATTGAAGCCAGGTTGGATTATAGCTCCCCTCTTCTAGCTCCTTAGCCCATCGACTCATCAAACCCAACTGACCCGCCACATAATACAGATGCAGGTCAGGAAGCTGAACCCTCCCTTTTTGTACGGCAAACGCATACTGTTGTATTTTAATCTAGGAGGCCTACCCTTCCATAGAAAACCAGAGATTAATCTCTTGGCCATATTGAACTATTTGTGGGGAATGCTATATGGGGCCAAATACACCGGGTATAACAAGTAGGGTAATATGTTCATCTTAATAAGGCCCAGTTGGGCAGTAAAATTTAAGGGCAGTTTATTCCACCTTATTACGTCCCCTTCGAGTACTGATATAATTCCCCCCATATTAATTTCTGCTCCCCTTTCCAGGTCCGCCGTGATCCAAATACCTAAATACTTAATTTTATCTGTCCTCCTTTGTATTTGTAATGGTATAAAATCAGCCCTGGTAACATGGGGTGTCAGAGGAAGGACTTGAGTCTTATTTAAGTTCAGCTTATAGCTGGAGACCCTAGAAAAACACTCTATTACCTCTGCTGCTCTCTTGAAACTAACTGCTGGCTCCTCTAGATGCAGCAATATATTGTCTGCAAAGACTGAAAGTTTCAGTTCCTTCCCCCTATCTTAATTCCTTTAATATGCACATCTCCATTAATAGCCCTCAAGAGGGGTTCCAGGTAAATATTGAAGAGTATAGGCAAGGGTGGACACCCCGTCAAGTCCCATTTTCTAGTTGTATTTCTCGTGTAAGGTGCCCATTACATAATACCCTAGCCGATGGCGCGGCATATAGATTCCTAATGCCCCTAGGGATACCCTCCTGGAATCCCATCCACTTCATAATAGCAAAAAGGAAAGGGTGAGAGACCCTATCAAAAGCCTTCTCTGCGTCTAACGATATCAGAGCTAGGGGTAACTGGGAGTCAGGCACATGGCTCAATATGTGATGTAACTTCCTAAGGGCATCATGTGCCCCCCTCCCCGGCATAAATCCCACTTGTTCCTGACTGATTAAACTAGGGGCAACGTGCAACAATCTATTTGCTAGGATTCTTGTAAGAATCTTAATATCCTGATTCATTAAAGCTATGGGTCTATAATTTTCGGGGATATCCCTGGGTTTGTCTGGTTTAGGAATCAATGTAATATATGCCTGGTACAGCGAAGGGTGGGGTACCCCTTCATGCATAATGGCTCGGAACAACTCCTGAAGCATAGGAAGTATTGTTTGTATATGTACTTGATAAAATTTGGTGGTAAGACCGTCTGGCCCTGGCGTTGTACCCGTAGGTAGCGATTGCACTACCTCCATAATCTCCGATGCCCTAATTGGAGCCGCCAACTCCTTAGCCTGCATTGGGTCCAAATTTGGTAGGGGGATCTCCTCCAAAAAACTCTCAATCTCCCTCTCCCCCACTAGATCTCCAGCCCGGTAAATTCCCTGATTATATGAGGCAAATGCCTCCGCCATCTCTTGTGAATCAGTTAAGAGTCCCCCCCCAATGAATGGAGGTAATCATTTTACTCGCTTCCCATTCCCTAACTCTAGCTGCCAATAGCTGCCCTGGGACATCTCCCTGCATCAGGTATCTGGCATTAATTTTGTTTAACCAAAATTCTATTTTACTGTTAGCAATATCCCTAGCTCCTCCCTTAAATATTTAAGTTCCATATCGATCTCACTGGAAGACCCTTCTAATGGTGTCAGTGAATCAATTGCCCCCAGTAGAAACTCCTCTTTTGCTCTTCTTTGTCTACTTCTCTGTAGCGCAATACCCTGGGCCACCCCCGCATATACTACCTTACAGGCGGGCCATGCTAGTGTTTTATTTTGCATTGTGGGCACTTGTTGATGCATGAACTCCAACATCGCCTCTTCCAACCTATCTCGCACCAGAGGGTCTGCCAACAATGCATGATTCAGCCTCCACCTATACAGTCTAGGTGGAGTGGGGCTAGGTTCCCACACTATTTGGATGGGAGAGTGATCCAAATAAATTCTACCACCCTGTTATCGTTTCTTTCATCTCCCCAATCATCTCTCCATTTACCAGAAAAAAATCAATTTGAGATTGACTCTTGTGGGCTGCCGAGTAAAAAGTCATACTCATGCCCTCCTTCGAGTACATCTTTAAAGGATCTACCAATGCCATCACCTCGAGGAGTCTGTTCAAGACCACCTGCGCCTTGGACATAGGACCTCCGGATGGTGGAATTCTATCCTTATGATTACTTAAGCAGGCATTCCAATCCCCTGCCAGAATTAGTAAAGGTGAAGGGAGAGCCTCTATATCCCCTTCAACCATGCCAAGGAACACTGCAAAGAGCGGAGGTCGGGTCGCGAGGGCAGGAGTCCCCAAGCCTTTCCCACAGCCCTTTGAAAAGAGAGATGGACCCCCCCGACCACGCTGAGGAACACTGCAAAAAGCGGAGGTCGGGTCGCAAGGGCAGAAGTCCCCAAGCCTTCCCCACAGCCCTTTGAAAAGAGAGACGGACCCCCCCGGACCACGTCGAGGAACACTGCAAAGAGCGGAGGTCGGGTCACGAGGGCAGGAGTCCCCAAGCGCTCCCCACAGCCCTTTGAAAAGAGAGATGGACCCCTCTGGACCACACCGAGGAACACTGCAAAGGTAGCTGGAGTTTTTTTCCTGCAGCTGCTTCCCTGAGCCAAGAGGAGCTGTACCACGCCACATTGTTTGAATTTGGCGCCTTTTTAGATCACAGTACTGCCTTGAATTTTAAACTGCTGGTGTGCACCGAGCATTTCCACAGCTCTCTGTCTCCAGTCCTGTTAACTGCAGAATTTTGTGTTCAATTTAAGGGAGAGAACTGTTAGTCTGGGCAGAATTTAAAGCAGGGTTTTTGTCTGAAATGTTACTGCCTATGCGCAGCCTAGCCCAGGGGTAGATACTGTTTGTGAAGGATAAGAGGAGTTGCAGGAATCTCTGTGGCTACAGTCTGCTGCTCGGGGCTCTCCCACATTTGCTCTTTTTTTCCAAGGCTAATTTTGTAATCCCCGGTTTGCGATTTTTACTGCGCCACTTTTGATTTTGCCCTACATATAAGAGTCTGAGTTCCCCAAGCTATTATTAGGATTTGAAAGCACGGCCCGCCTTCTAGCCACTCACCTGTATTTAAGCCCTTCTCCTTCTTTCTGCAGAGCGGAGGTCGGGTCATGAGGGCAGGAGTCCCCAAGCCCTCCCCACAGCCCTTTGAAAAGAGAGACGGACTCCCCCCGGACCACGCCGAGGAACACTGCAAAGGTAGCCAGAGTTTTTTTCCTGCAGCTGCTTCTCTGAGCCAAGAGGAGCTCTAGCCCCACCTGCACTACACGCAGGCTCCCCACCACCCCACCACCACCCTTGGTCGGCTTGTCTTTATATAGTGGAGGTGCTCTTATACCTTGACCATCACATGGTATGGTTCAATTTGGCTACTACATCTAAATCATCCCATTCCAAAGCAAAAATATGGGACTTCAGAGGAGCTGACTTTGATAAGATGGCCAACAGAGTTAAGCTAGCCCTGGCAAAAAGAAACACAGGTGAGGAGGTACAGGCAAAGTGGGCAGGCATTAAGGATACAATACTTGAAGCAACATCCCATTGTGTTAGACAGAAAAGGAAGTGCAAAAGAAGAAGGAAACCACTTTGGTTCTCAAATACAGTAGCAGAAAAGGTCAGAGCCAAAAGGCTGGCCTTCAGAAAATATAAGGGAACACAGCGGGATGAAGATAGGGAGGCATACCAAACTGCCCTAAGGGAAGCAGGTAAGGCAGTAAGGCAGGCAAAGTCCCAAACTGAGGAAACACTAGCACGAACAGTAAAAGAAGGTGACAAGACTTTCTATAGATACATTAGTGAAAGGAGAAAGTCCAGAGGGGGTATTGCTAAGCTTAATGGAGAAAAGGGAGCATGTGAGGAGGAGGACCCTGTAAAGGCATCTATCCTAAATAGATACTTTTGCTCAGTATTTACTGAAGAGAAGGTAGGCAGGGCTCATAGCTCCAGCATCATGGACACAGGGGGAGGGAGGTGAGCACTACCCTTCACAAAAGAAAGGGTCCTACAAGAGCTTGCTAAGCTCAGGGTGGATAAGGCAATGGGACCTGATGGCATACATCCCAGGTACTTAAGGAGCTAAAGGAGGAACTAGCAGAGCCGTTAGCAGAATTGTTTAGTGAGTCTCTGAGCACAGGAGAGGTCCCAGAAGACTGGAGAAGGGCTCATGTGATCCCACTCCACAAGAGTGGTAGCAGGGAGGAGGCGGGAACTACAGACCGTCAGTCTTACCTCAGTAGTGGGCAAGATTATGGAGGCACTCCTTAAGGAAAGGATAGTAAACACCTGGAATCCATAGGGGCACAGGATCCAAGACAGCATGGGTTTACAAAGGAAGGTCCTGTCAAACTAATCTCATAGATTTCTTTGACTGGGTAACCAGAGTGGTGGACCAAGGGGAGCAGTTGATGTCGCTACCTTGACTTCAGCAAAGCTTTTGACACTGTTCCACATAGAAGATTGATAAATAAGCTAGGTAGGCTCGGGTAGGTAGAAGTTGGTCAACTGGGTGGCAAACTGGTTGACTGGCAGAAAACAGAGAGTGGTGGTAAATGGTATACAGTCAGAAGAGATGCAAGTCACAAGTGGGGTACCTCAGGATCAGTCCTGGGGCCAGTCCTATTCAACATCTTCATTAGTGACCTGCAGATGGACTAGAGGGTAAGGCTTGTCTGTTTGCAGATGACACCAAGATCTGCAACAGAGTAGATGATCCAGATGGGATGGGCAGAATGAGAAGAGATCTGGATAAACTAGCAGAATGGTCAGAAGAGTGGCAACTGGGATTTAATGCAAAGAAGTGCAAAATCATGCACATAGGGAAGAGAAACCCTGAAGCCACTTATAGGCTGGGAGGGGAGTTGCTAGCAGTCACAAAGGAAGAAAGAGACTTGGGCATCATCATCACTGATGACCTAAAATCATCCAAGCAGACCTCTAAAGCAGTAGGTAAGGCTAGGGGGTGTTAGGGTGTATTAGTAGGGTATCACAAGTCGTAAGAGGGAGGTAATAACCTCTGTACAAGACATTGGTTAGGCCCATCTGGAGTACTGCGCAGTATTGGAGGCCACACCTTCACAAGGACATTAACCAAATTGAGGCAGTCCAGAGAAGGGCACCAAAATGGTGCAGGGACTGCATCAGAAGACATATGAGGACAGATTAACGGAGCTCAATATGTATACCCTTGAGCAAAGGAGGGAGAGAGGTGATATGATCGAGACATTTAAACACCTTGAGGGCATAAACAAGGTGATAGAGTCTAACATGTTTAAATATAAGAAAAATAGCAGGACAAGAGGACACAGCATGAGATTAGAGGGAGGCCGATTAAGGGGAATGTGAGGAAATTCTTTTCACAGAAAGGTGGTAGATGCATGGAATGGCTTACCACAAGAAGTGGTGGCTATGAATACAGTGCAGGGCTTCAAACAGGCATGGGATAGGCATAAGGGAGCAATACAAATGACTATGAATAGATAGGTCACTGACAGAGCAAAGGCCGATGGCACATTTATAAGGTAGAAAAAGAAATGGGCAGACTGGATGGGCCTTGCGGTCCTTATCTGCCGTCAACTTCTATGTTTCTATGTTCTATGTTGTGAGCTCGTGAACCAATCAGCCCACTTTCCCATTAGTCCCTTATACTGCTCCACCACTAGCGGGCCACCACTGAGCAGACTGTGTTTCCCTCCTTGCACACAAGAAATTACTTGAAAAAAAATGCAGTTTCTCACTGCAATTATTACTATAGCCCCATCCTCCCTCCCTCCCTCAGTCAATCCTACCCTACCTGACCCTGTGCCACCTCCCACCTTAACTCTCAAGCCTACACCCCACTCCTCCTCTGCTCCAGTTAAACACTACCTACACCTGGGGCACAACTGGACCCTGGGGGCCTCTATCCTCCCCCTACTCTTTCCGCACTGCAACACCTGCCCTATATCTCCCAATCTTCTTAGCCCCAAAGGCAAACTCAACTCCCGCAATTCAACCCACCCGGAGGGGGCGCACCGATAAAGATCATGCACCAATTAAGGCACGCCCTGGTATTCCTGATGCTCATAGCAGGGGATGTTGAATGGAACCCTGGTCCACAGGCACCCATGGCTGCCCTACCACCAGCACAACCCACACACCTCCCCAAAGGTCTCAAAATTGTGCACATAAATATATGTTACATCCTAAATAAAATTGCTGCCCTACAAACAACTGTCCTTGCCCTTTGCCCAGATATTGTAATCATCACAGAGTCATGGCTGAAGCCCCATCACCGGGATGAGGAATTCTCAATACCTGACTTCTCACTAATCCACCAAGACAGGCAGGGGAGAAAGAAGGGTGGCGGTGCTGCCATGTATGTCACCACCTCAAATCTCCAGTTTTCTGTAATCACCTCACCAACACCCTCAATAAACGTAGATTCCCTCCTGATCAAAATTCCCCTGCCCCACTCTATCCCAGTATACATATCTGGGTCATACTGCCCACTGGACACACCGCTAACCAGCATCCTTGAACACCTAGGCAACCAGAGGGCCCTCACAGAAGGCAGAGAACTCCACATCCTTGAGGATTTCAATCTGAACTGGCTGGGATGTGCACCATCAAAGACATGCTGCCAAATAAGTGCACTAAACTTGCGCCAGCAAATAGATGAACCCACCCACCTAAACCACAATCTAAGAAACACACATTACTGGACTGGGCACTCACTACCCACCCACATAGGATACTCAAAGCCGGCCTCCTACTGGACTCCCTTAGCGACCACCATATGATTTACATAGTGCGCAAAATCTTCCATGTCCCGGCACCCCCACCCCATCTGCTGCACTGCAGAGCTTACAAATCATTGGATCTGCCTGCACTCCTAAACGTCCTCACCACCATTGACTGGTCTCCCATCCCTAGCACCACCACCATGGACGAGGCCCTGAGCTGCTTCTCTAAAAATGTCCTCGCTATCTGGGACATATATGCCCCACTTCAGGAGATCCAGAGTCAGGGGCTCCCACTTACCCTGGGTAACCTCAAACCTCATGGAACAACTCCAAGCCAGAAACCGGGCCTGGAAATCTTTCAAGGCCACTGGTTCTCATCTGGCCCAGCAATAATACCGGTCCCTTCGAAATGCCTGCACAAGACTCATATGGCAGTCCAAATCAAGCTACTTCAAAATGTCGTTTAACAAAAACCACACCCACCCTTCTCAATTCTGAAAATCCATAATATCCCTCCTCACTCCACCAACCCAACCCCTCACCCCCACTCTCAACCTCACAGGCAGAATCATAAATTACCCTTGCCAGGTTGCATCCGAGTTTAATGCCCTCTTCTCCACCGCTACTGCCTCCCTACTCTCCTCCCACCCCACCCCACCCACCACCACTCATTCTCCCCAAGGCTCCCCCTGATCTCCCTAACACACCACCCTGGGCCTCCTTCTCGCTCCGCCCAGTCACTCCAGACCAGGTGTTAAAAATTCTACACTCACTAAACACAACCAAAGGAAAATGTCCATCGGGATTAGATTCTAAAATGCTCCAACTCTCTGCCCCGGCCTTAGTCTACCCCATAACCATGCTCTATAATCTGTCCTTTAAATTAGGTGCTGTCCCCAGAAAATGGAAACAGGCCACAGTCATTCCTCTCCCCAAGGGAGGGGACCTCTCCTCCCCATCAAACTATTGGCCTATATCTCTGCTCCCCATCCTAGCCAAAATTCAAAAGCGCCTTGTTCTATCCCAGCTACACAACTATCTAGATACAATCTCCTTTTTCACTCCCTTTCAAGATGGTTTCAGAAAAAAATCACTCCACCACCACATCCCTCCTTCGCCTCACCAACTCCTTCCTTACAGGCATTGACAATGGGGAAATAACCACAGCTATTTTCATAGACCTAGCAAAAGCCTTTGACATGGTCTCACACCCCCTGTTGCTATCTAAACTTGCCCAAACTGGTCTGTCGATGGCAGCACTCAGTTGGTTCCACTCATACCTATCAGGCAGGTCACAAGCAGTCCGCATCGGTATGGCTCTATCCATCCCCCTCCCTGTCACCAGTGGTGTACCTCAAGGGTCTGTACTCGGCCCGCTGCTTTTCCCAATCTTCCTCAATGACCTGCCTGCTGTCTGCACACAATCTGGCATCCATATGTATGCAAACGATACGGTGCTATTTGCCTCTGGCCCATCTAGAACCACTGTAGCATCTCACCTTCAGAAGGACTTCGACTCCATCCAGCGCTGGTTCATTGAGAACCAACTATTCCTAAACTCAAAAAAAACTGTGTCCCTCACCTTTGACTCCCAAACCAAACTAACCCGGCTTACTGACACGCCCACCTTCTATACCTTGGATAGGACTCCGCTTGAGGCCTGCTCCACATATTGCTATCATGGCATCTGATTGGATCAGCACCTTGACTTCTCAGCGCATGTAGAGGCTCTGCAAAAAAAAATTACATCCTATGCTGGGAGCTCTCTATCAAAACAAGTTCTGCATCCCTCTACCAACCAGGCAAGCAATGGTACAAAAAATGATCCTCCCAATTTTTGACTACGGTGATGTCATCTACGGTGCCGCCCCCCAAACATCCTTAGCCAGGCTCGATCCCATTTTCAACTCCTTCTGCCGGTTCACTTTGGACCGTCCTCCCAACGCCCACCACTGTGACCTCTACCAGTCCCTTGACCTTCCATCACTCCAAAATCAGCGATTGCTGCACTGTACTAGAATTACTGCTAAATTCTGGTCACATACGCTGCCCTCTTACCTATCAACATCTCTAACCACCGTTCCCCCACCTACCTACAGTCTCAGGAACTCTGACTCCAGGCTTCTTCACATTCCCCACAGATCCACCCAATCAGGTCAGGTAGCTTTCAGCTACAGACTGCCCAAATTATGGAACTCTCTAGCAGCTGACATCAGACTCACCACAAGTACTCCCCAACAAAATGCTCTCCTCAAAAAACATTTTGCTACCAACTGCTCATGCTTTCCCCATCGCTGAATTCCCTGCTCAACTCTTATCAGCTATCCTGGGCTCCATTTCAAAATCAGTACCATATGTCACTTAATCCTTTCTCTGTTGCTGTAGATACGCACACCTACCCATATGTTCGCCTGAATAAAGATTTGATGATGATGATGATGATGATATAGTAGATAATCTAATCACACTATGTAATTGTTGCAATTTCTACCATGCTACTATATCACTGCCTGTAATACTCTTCATTTTGTATAAACCATTATGCATCTCAGTTACTGCACCCATCCTACTGGGCCATTACTTGTTATCTGCAAATTATGTATGTACTGTTTTTTTTTTTGTATTATGTGCTACACTCTTGTAACCCCCTACCCCAGGGCGCATCTGGAATCAAGCGGTACTCTGCTCAATATGCCTTTCCTGGTAAAGCTCTTAAATAAATAAATAAATAAATAAAATAGAGGCAAAGAACCATGGGTCCGGAGGTGTTGGGGCGTATATAGAAGCCACCGAAATTGACTTGCCCAATAGTATGCCCGAGATATATATTTCTATGCTATCTTCCCTTGCATTGACTTGTGCCACCTCAAATGGACATGATTTCCTTATTAATATCACTACCCCTCCTGCTGCTGTATCTCTACCTACCCCATATACCTGCCCCACCCATCTTCTCTTAAGCCCTTTCAGTTCCTCTGTCAGCAAGTGCGTCTCTTGCAAAGCAGCAATATGAACCCCCATTAATTCAATATGCCTCAAAATCAACAATCACTTTCGTTTACCCCTGAGCCCCTTAACATTCCAAGAAATTATTTTAATACTTGACATTGAAATAACCTCCAAACAGTTTAATTATATCAGCTTTTTCTATCTTCTCCAGGTCTGCTCCCAAGTTACTCTCCATAGGGGACTCTTTCTCATTCCTACCCCCCCACCTCCCTCCCTCTCATCCCTTCAACCCCTGATCCAAAGATCAACCACCTACCAAATATCGAGTCATGGAGTCATGGATGAACCCGTTCCTGTGCTGCCCCCAACCCCTCCTTTGCCTGAGTAGCTCCAAAACCTGACTCACGACCCTCCCTGCCTATAGCGCCAAAAGCATTCCTCTCTCCAATACCTTTATTTCCCTTTGTCTTATGCAGCCCCTCCCTCTCATGCTTTGTACCCCACTAATAACAGCTATAGCCCGTTTTCTTCCCCTACCTTTTAGGGTAGATCAGAATTCTCGTTCCCCTGCCTCCTAATGTCCTAAAACCTAAGTGACTCTTCTTCTCTAACTACCGATCTCCCTAAATATCCTCTCGTATCCAGCAGGGGGGGATTGGCAGCCTCCTATCCCCATTTTCAAGCTGTATATTTCCCCCCATTCCTTCACCCACAAGATCGTACCCCGAGGTTCCAATTGCTATTGCCTTATGTGGCCATGTTATAGTATTGCACCCCACTTAGGGCTGCTTTTATCTGGGAACCCTGAAATTATTACTCACCCCTATATCATGGGGAATTCTCTCTCCAAACCCATTATTAGTCCCCCAGTCCACCCTCTTTCCAGCAGACCACAACCATTGAATAACTACCCCAGTCTGATAATCCCTGCTCCCACTTCTACCAAATCCCATCCAAGAAAGCGTGGTCCTCCCTATTAGGTTCACTTACCTATGCTGACCCTCCTCCCTCCACTCTAAAAACCTCCCCTCGACCTTACCACTCCCCCTTACAGCCTGCCCCTCTCTACTTGCCTAACTTCATTACCTGACCCCTCCCCAATACGATATTGAAGTTTACAATCTAAGCCTCCAGCAGATAATTCCCATTCATGTACCCATCCCTAATTGCCCCTCTTTACTTTTCCCCTCTCAATACCACCTACATTTTACCCCAACGCCACTAGGCAAGTAAAAAGCTTTCACTTATGGACACAACATCAGAACATCAGGCACCCCAACCCCCCCAAATGCGTTGCTCCCCCAAGCTTTTAAACACCGCCTGTAATCAAAAAGCATATCAAGAATCAGGTAACCCGGAGTAACAAACAAGCTCCCTAAATAACAGATTCATTGTTGTTTCCCAGTCCCAGTCCTTTAAATTGCATCATCTCTCGTCCCTCAGGACATCTTCAAGTTGTAGATTTGAACAAGTCTGGGAGTTCCACTCGCAACCCCTTGAGAGCATCTTTTGCAGTTAGAAACCTCTTCTCCCTGGAGTGCAACAGCTCCACCAGGGTTGCTGGATATTGCAGACGAAACTTTATTCCTGCCAAGTAAAGCTTCTTCTTAATTTCAACATATGCTCTCTGCTTCTCTCTAATCACTGGCGTTTGATCTTGGAATAGCCAGAGCGAAGCGCCGTTCCACTGTAACTTTTCCTTTTGCCTAGCAGTAAGCAATACATATGATTTCTCCTTATAGTTGAGAAAGCGCATGATTATCACTCTGGGCCTGGCTCCAGGTGGTGGCCCTTCCCTTAACGCCCGGTGGACTCTCTCCAGATTATACACCTCGCCGAAGGGCATGGGGCCCAACAGCTTAAACAGAAGATCCTGCATAAATGCAACACAGTCTTGCCCATCAGCCCTCTCCGGTAATCCTGCAATGGTCAGGTTATTCCGCCTACTTCTTGACTCCTGATCCTCCATTCTTTTTTCCAATTTCTTAATCTGCCTTCTAACCCCCACCAATTCTTGCTCCACCGCAATTGTTTTTCTTTCTTGCGAGAAGATCCGAGCCTCCACAACACCCATTCTCTGGGCTAGAGAATGTAAAACTGGTTTCATCGCTGCAAAGTCTGACACCAGCCCCTGCAGCATTGCCTTAATGTCTTGGAGGTCCGTATTAGTCGAATGTGAACCCCCTTCTTTCCTGAGCTCGTCCTCTTGTTCATTTGGAGTAGGGGAGTGGGGCTTTGGCCACTTAATAGCCAGAGATATTGCTGCCAAAGGCTCACCAACTTCGGCATCCATCCCAATGCTTTCGAGTGGCCTACTGCTTCAGCTGAACACTCGCTATCTAGGGGGCTGCCCCTGCTCCTTTCTGCAAGCAACTTCCACCAAATCTCCTCGTAACAATCCCGCCGAGCTTCTCGACTCGATTACAGCTGTTTCAATACAAAAGAAGAAGGTTTTGAAGCTTTTGTTAACTTTTATTAATAGCAGGGCCTCGGAGCAGCACAGGAGATGTCCGAATGGATTCAGCTCATCACGTGATCCCCCCTGGAATTCCTTTACAAGGCTTGTGCATCGGGTCTTTGAACAACACCTGCTCTCTCTCCACTTCCTTACTCTTGCTTGCATTACCCCTTTTGAGGCAACAAGGGGGGGCGTAATGTTACACAAGATCCCTGCAACCTAATTGGTACCCTCAGAGGTACACCACAGACAGCTAGTATTTACAGTAGGTATATGTTATACTAACATTTAGGGCTAAGGGCATCTACCGTATAAGAGTAGATGTCAGGATATGTATGCACATAATTGCTATACACTTCACTTTCCAATATACACATGTATTTCTTGCTTATAAGATGCTAGGACACCTGTGTCCTTGTAGTGTTATGATATATGAGTTGGCATTGCCATCTTCTGATGATTTGTGTTATTACATGGATATGTACAAACTGTACTTCTTTGTTTCCACAAAGTGATGACTATAGCAAAATTGTATAATGTTATCTAGGACTGTGGAGCCACCTCTAATTTAGCCAATAGGGCTCATTTCTGTAACTAGAAATGTTTCTATCTTATAGTAACCATGATAATTATCTTAGGTATATAATGTAAGACATTACGTCTTCTACCTCGGAGACCCCAGGAGACATGGAGATTCCTCGAGGTATAGGGAACGCTTCACTTTGGCTCCCAGTTCCTAATGGTAAGAGCTGCTTAGGGAAACTGTGATTTTCCTTTTGGTAGTAATAAACAAGCTTTATTACTCTTATGCAATGTGTCTGTGACTCCTTGCATTCCCATTATTGCCAAGAATCTGAGAGTGAGATTTAGACCTCCTGACAGGGCCATTAAGTGACTCAAGACAAAAACATGAAATGTGAGGTAAATTATAAAGAGATGGATACTCCGATGAATAACCCACATTCTCATTCTGAGTTTGTACATGCACTGATTGTCAATTTGCATAAGTACTGAAGCCTTGACAGTTGCCAGGTGAACCCATTTAGACCCCTGGCATCCACCCTATGTGAGGAATGTGCTTTGACTCAATGATATTTCCTAAGTCATTGGCAACTGAATGAGAATTTTTCTAGCAATCATGACATCAGACAAATAATGCACACAACATATCACCTAATACAGCAAAATAGAAAGAGTCCATGCAGTAGGAAAAGTGCATCTGAAACATATAGTGGAGCCAGCCACCATGCTACACAATGACTTGCAGTGAATAACATGTCACAAAATACTTCATGACACTGGCCCGGTGGCACTGAGGGTTGAGGAGCTGGATGCCACACTTCATTCCACACCGGCGACCCGGGTTTGGGAACGAGCCCGGGTCATTGGGGGTCGGCAGGGGAGGACTAGGATCAAGCATCTGAAGACAGCTCTCCTAGTCCTGGGGAAAAGGGGTGGGTGCATGCTGTGTTCTGGCAGTCCCTAGGGATGCCCAGAGGAACTGCAGTGGTGCGGGTACTCAGCAGGGGGGATGCATGGCAGATGTTTGCACATAGTGTGTGGACATCATTGCACGCCTGTGCTCCCATTGGGTGAAAAAGTGGAAAGGGCAACATGGGCCATGGCAGCCTGATGGCTGTTCGCTTCACCGGTTGACGATGCCTGAAATAGGTGTGAGCCAGTAGTTGATCCTCGCCGGTGCGGAAGCTGAAGGGGGAGCCCCTCTCGATGGTTGTAGCTGCATATGCCAGCTGGCCATATTGGCTTTGGGGTTGGAGGTGAAAGTAGGAGTGGTGGCTGGATGTATAGCAGGACTGTGGCTGCAAGGAGGAAAAACAGAGTAGTGATAAAAAAACAAAATACTTCATGACAAGAGGGCTTAATTGTCACTGAATTACTGGGTTCCCTGCCGCATACTACAGCATTTGCTTATATAATGCAGCATTACTGTGTTGCATCCTGACTGGAGCTGCTGTATAAGAGATGACAAACTCTCAATCTAAAAATTCATTAGGATCTATAATATTCCCTCATTATGCTGAAAGATGGCTTAATGACCCTTCCAGCACAAACAGCTGCCTGCCAAAACAAAGTGTAAAATAAGGGAGGAAACTTTTTTTATACATTTAGCATGTGCATTGCAAAAGGTATTTTACATGTGGTGGACATCCTGGATAAAATCTTAAGGGGACCCAGTCCCAGACCTAGTCAGCAAGCCACTATGCTTATGGGATTACCAACCTAGGATCCCTAACATTCATAGTACCCCCTCCCACCTCATGTGGCTTTTGGGCATAGCAGTAGAAAAAAAAGTGCTGGCACAGGGTTGGCTGGTAGGGCCATCACCACAACTGGCCCAATGGTGTAACCAACTGCTGGAGTGATGAGGGTAGAGCATTTGCAGTACACACTGCAGAGTAAAGAAGAAGTGTACAGACTAATGTGGGGTTCCCTGCAGAGGGCCTTGGATGCTGGTGTTTTCCCCTTCTAATCTCTTTCTGCTCTACACTACTTGATGAAACAAGCTAGAACTGAACTGGGATACATGTCAACAGGGGTGAGGGGGGAATCTGATGTTGGGGTACTCCTGGGGGTATTACTGAAAGTAGCTTAGGGATTGTTTGCTCTGTAACAAGCCTAGACAGTTTGCTTGAATTTTGCCTTGAGAGTTATACAAACATATAAACTTGTCAGCAGATAAAGGCTTTTTGGTCTCTTGAGTCTGCTCGATTGTGTAGCTAGTAGTCTTCATACTTCAGCTGCCCCTCTGTCCACTCCACCCTCCAGTGCCCCTCCCTCTTACCCTGTCCCATCCCCCTTTGAAGCAGCCCACTGTATTACAGGATTCCACTTCCTCTGATAATGTGTTCCACCCTGTCACCACCCCCTCTGTAAAAAAGTGTCTCTTCATTTCCCTCTTGAACCTTCCCCGCTCCAGTCTCAGATTGTACCTTCAGGTGTCCCTCCCCCTCCTTAACTGGAAAAGCCCCTACATGTCCATCTTATTTATTCCCTTTATGTACTTGAAAGTTTCAATCATGTCCCCCAATCCCTCCTCTCCTCCAGGGAGTACATGTTCAACTCCCTCAGCCTATTCTCATAAGCAAGTCCCCTAGCCCCTGAATCATTTTTGTTGCCCTGCACTGCACCGCCTCCAGTGACCTAATGTCCTTCTTCAGGTATGGCTACCAGAACTGTGCGCAGTACTCCAGGTGTGGTCTAACCAGTGACCTATATAGCGGCAGGATCAGCTCCCCCCCCTCCTGGAGGATATGTCTCTGGCAGTACAACCCAGCATCCTGTTAACCTTTGCAGCTGCCTTTCTACACTGTGCAGAATTGTTCATTGCTCCCATTATGATGACTCCCAGATCCTTCTGCTCCTCCTCTGTCTCGGGTCTGCATGCCATGGCTACATTTCCACAGTCCTGCATGACCATCTCCTGCATTATGTAAAAACTGTGGTTATATACTGCAATCCAAACAACTAATAAACAACATTTTTTTTTTCATTTTTTTTAAAGACCACAGGTCCATTTGGTCTGCCTGGAGATACCTATCTGTCCTGCACTGTATTGTCCATGCTAGGTTTTATCCCTCCAGTTCACTCCTCCCCCGATTCCCCTCCCTCCCTACTGCTACCAACCTAAACAACCACCATACACTTCACTGTGTCCCAGTCGTGCTTAAAACCATTTATGGTCTTGGCACCCACCACATTCTGCAGAGTCTAAGGCTAGCAAGAGTCTATCACTTCCCTAAGTATGGGTGATTTTTTCCCCTGGAATCAGGGGTAGAGAAGATGTGACAAAGGTGTGTTTTAACCTTTAATAAAAGCCTCAGAACTCACCACAGAGCATCTAAACTCCCAGAGCTTCAACTTTAGCTGGTATGGAAGATGGGGCCTCATCTCAGATTACTTGTCCTAGGCCCCAAAATTCTTAGCTGCAGCCCTAGTCAGAAGTGAAAAGAATCGGCCCCCATCTGTAATCTGAGTCCTCCATTCAGTAGTCCTTCACCTGGAGGCAGTATAGCATAGTGGTTTAAGCCTCTAAGCTGCAAATTTGGAGACCTGGGTTTGAATCCCACAGCCCCCACTTGCATACTGTGTAACCCTGAGCAAGTCACTTAACTTCCCTGTGCTCCCAGGTTGCACCTGTAAACAAGCTTTCAGCTTAGTGTGTCTCACCTTGTTAAACAATTGGAAGTCTGGAAGTGCCCACAAGAGTGTGTTTGCAGCAGTTTTTATTATTTTATAAAGAAAAAAAACAGTTTATTTGCACGGATAGAGCATGGTCCAGAGCAAAAGCCAAGCCATAGACAGACAGACCAAAGTAGAGCACCAGCATGCCACTGGGACAAGAAGCAGTACAGCAGCTGGTACAGCACCTATGAGAGAAAAAACAGGAGCAGGAGCATACCTGAAGCCCAGCCAGCTGATAAAGCTGCCTCATTACTGTTCTTCTTGACCCCCATGGGGAGAGTGCAGTAAATCTGCCTTGGGTTTTTCCTCCATCCCTCCCTCTCAGCAGACAGCTGTAAGCTGGAGATGCAGAAAAGGCAGGTTGTTCAAAAGAATGAAAAAAAAAAGTAACTTCCCTTAGCAATGAGTGAAAATAATGTGAACCTGCACAGGACTGAAGCAGGCTTGCAAAACAAAACTGTTTGGAAAACTGAAAATTTAAAGAGTCAGCCACTAATTTTCCTGAAGTGTACAGTACAATTTAAAGTGACTTTATTCTCTGTAATTTTGTAACTAAGCAGTGGCAACAGCAGCAATGTATCATATCCAGCCATCTGAATCTTTGGATTTTGCCAGTTCAGATGACTTTCCAAAATGGCTTAGACACTTCAAAAAGGCTTTGCCAAGCAAGTAGTGTACCAGAGTCAGCAGCAGAGAATCAGGTAAACACCCTGATCTACTGCATGGGGGACAAAGCAGATGACATCCTCAAGGGGGTGACACTAAAGAATACAGGAAAAAAACAATAACATGGTTCAGGAAAAATAAAGTGTGTATTTCACAGATCACAAAAATATTATTTACAAAAGAGCCAAATTTAACATACACAGGCAGGAAGCAGGGGGAACCCATCAATGACTTCATTACAGCATTGTTCACCCTAGCTGAGCATTATCACTATAGAGACTTAAGAGAGGAATTGATCCAGGCTAAGATTGCCGTGTGGCTCTGAGACAGCAGATTGGCTGAATGCTTGCAACTCAGTAGCAACCTCACTTTAGAGAAGGCTGTCACAATGACCCAACAGACTGAAGCTGTATAAAAACTGTTATCATACCAATTCCAGGAGACAGTTTAGAGGCAGAGCAAAGCACCCTACAAGTGGATGTCATGCAAGGCATGCATTTCTTCACCTAGATGTATTCAAAGAAACCTAATCCAGTTCTGAAAGTGATTCAGGATCAGTGATCCACAGGGACAGCCCACAAGGGAAATACACGTAGAAGCCAAGCAGTAGGCACACACCATCACACGTAATAGCCGAGTGTCCAGCAAACAATGCTACCTGCCTTGTGTGTCACAAAAGAGAACATTACAGGAGTGTATGTTGGTCAAAAGCTACAGTGTACAATACCAATGAAGTTCCAGAGTATGAAACCAGTATGCTTTTTTGCTGAATGGTTCAGATCCAAGAGACTGGATGGAAGATGACAATTCTCACCAACAAGATGCCAACAGAGTTCAAGACAGAAATGGGTGCAGATGTCAAAACCATGCCAGAAATCCTTTGCAATAAACAGTTGGGCAAATACTGCATACCTTTGTAGGCCACAACTAAAGTCCTGATAGTACCTGGAAGATACTCCTTAGAAGTGTGCTGAGTGTTCACTGTCATTGTAAGTAAAGGCAGAAACACAAGTCAAGAGGACATTTACATTGTGAACCTCCGTAATCCATTGTTAGGCAGACAATCTATTGAGAAGATCCATAGTTCTGCCAGACTTCATAGTGTGAAACAAAGCAGGTAGAGGGAGGAGTTCCTAACATTATTCAATGGATAATGAGAACTCATAGAAGAGCACCATATTCAGCTTACACCAGGGGCCATACAATTTTCACTGACTGCACCCAGAAGAATCCCAGTTCTGCTGATGCCCAAAGTCAAAGACAAACTTTCCAGAATGGAGAATGTGATGGAGATCTCCAAGATCAAGGGTCCCAAAGATTAGTGAGCTGGATTGGTAGTGGTCTCAAAGCTAGAAGGTGTTGTAAGGATCTGTGTTGACCTAACTAAGCTGAACAAGTCAGTCAGAGAGAAAAAATCAGCCTTCCCTTGGTGGAGTGGATTCTGGGGATTCTTCACCAAACTTGATGCCAGTGCAGGATTGTGGTAGATATGTCTGTCAAAGGCAGAGAAACTGATCACCCTCATTATGCCTTTTGGACACTATTGTTTTCTGAGATTACCCTGTGGCATCTTGTCTGCCCCGAGCACTTCCAACACAGAATGTGTCAAGTCCTGCAATGTTTGGAGAGGGTTGTGTGCCACATGGATGATATCCTCGGCTTCGGTCACACATTCAGAGAGTCTATACAGACCTACAATAGGTTCAAAGTGCAGAGCTGACGCTGATAACCAAGAACTGTGTGTTTAGGAAAACCAGTGCTTAGTTTCTGTTACATCTCATCTCTGACAAAGGTGTACAGCCCAACCCAGAGAAGTTGGTAGCCATACAGAAGATGACAAGTCCCACAAATGTGTCCATAGTTCAAGGTTTCCTGGGAATGGTTAACCAATAAAGCAAAAGTCCGAAGAGAACTTTTATCCTAGGAAAAACAGTGGGTTTGGGGTCCAGCCCTAGAGCAAGGTTTGCAGCACTCAAAGCAGAACTCATGGCACTGCCTATCCTAGCCTTGTTCAGTCTCTACAAAGAAAAAAGTTGTAACAGATGCATCATTGTTCAGATTAGGAGGGGCCCTTATGCAAAACCATGAAAACCACTGAACAATCTGTCGGGTATGCCTATGGAGCACTGTCACTAACAAAACAGTGCTATGTGCAAATTGAAAAAGAGATGTCTCAAGAAAGCTAACGATCCATTTAAAGCTTTCCTTGTCTACTGAGCCACATTACTTGCCAGTGTCTACAGTCTGGCAGAAATGTTAATGGGCCAAAAACTGAGAATGACTGTGCCTATTTTGCCATCTCTTTTGAATCTAAAACTTATAGACTAATGAAAAATCCAAGGCCAGGAACAGTTTTCAAGTTTCAAATGCAAACGTATGACATAAGACACATGCTCATCAAATGTCAAATGTTGTATGATTCAAGGCACATGCTCGTACTTCTTTGCCACAGCTGTAGCCTGGAGAATGAGTCTGGATTCTGAACATGAAGATTTTGGCACAGATCACAGAACAGCTGTCACCTCATTCCTATCTTCTGTCTAGTTTACAAGGACAGTTGATTACTTTCACAATGCCCTCTGCTTCCACTCAATCGTGGTGGCCTAGGACCTCCTTAATCTCATTCTTTATGTTCAGTAATGGGCCTGCTTCTCCTGTCAGAGCCTTGTAAACAAAAACTTTGTTGAAACCCGCCACATGGTAACAACCTGTATGAGACAATCCCAAGAGAGCAGAAGGTGTTATTGCACTTTGCTTCGACCTTGATGTAATGGTAAAAACACCCACGAATGGCTCAATCTGTCCCTAAAGGGTTGAAATCCTTAATACTATGTAGTTGAGTGCTAGTGATTATTATACTGAGAGTGTGGTAATAATATACTGTGAGTGAGTAAGGGAGTAGGTGAAACAGCTTGTTACAAGTTGATGCCTATTTTTTATATCTCACAGAAAGGAAGTATAGTCCCCTTCTGGATCAGAGAGTAAAGTAAAGCATACTTCAGAGACCTTCTTCCTATATACTGAAAGTCTGGTACATACTAGTGGATGTAAGTAATACAACAAAATTGCAGGCTTGCCTTTTTTTTTATTTATTTTTTTTAAGGCTGGTCTGCTGTTCCTATTAATTGGGCTGCTGTTCTTTCACCACTCACCTGCCCAAGGTTGCACCTGGAAATTAGTCTTGGCTCAGTGTGCTCCTCCTGGTTCCCAATCTTCAAATCAATAAATTAAATAAATAAGCAAGGTGAGGAAGTATTTTGTTGCTCTGTTAGAGGGCGTGAACTGCTTAACGAGTGGATGTACTTGCATCTTATTTGTTGTTACCACTGTCAGTCACATAGTTTGGTGATACAATCAGATGAGCCACCAATTATGCTTGAGAGTCCCGTGACTGAGTGGCAAACCCTTTAAGAATGCGGCAGCAAAGGTGTTTTGAACATGTTCTTAAGCCACAACATTTAGCAGTAGTATGCTTTATTTAGACATGAAAAGCCTACAACTTGAATAGACCACTTCCTAGTACTGTGGTAGAGGTACTGCAAACTGAAATGACCTGGAATTCATATAAAATTGTGCCTAGCAATAGCTAAAAAATGCATTACTAAGTTGCACTGAATTAGACTGATATGATTTTAGGTCCAAGTTTGCCACATTTTTAAACAGTGACTGAGACTATGTTATAAAAGAGAGATTACATGCATACATACATAAATACATATTGAATGATGTAAACCACTGATATAAATAGAGGAGCAGAATTCCCATTTAAATAAACACATTTCATGCTGGAGCTGATTAAGTTGAACATGAAGCTTTTGCAAGTCAGCCTGAGAGTCTGTTGGGCTTTTTTACATTTCTGCCAGTCTCAGCTAGTGTCGCATCCATCATGACACCTGGAAGCACGAATAAATGTTATTTGTCACTAGATTACACCGTACAATATTATCATTTCATACATTATTCTTGTAAAATAACTTAGAAGGCTAAACGTACTTTCATTCTCATTACTAAGAGAAATTAATCCTATAATAAAAAGATACATATTTGCCGCAATTTTTTAGGGCTGGTCTGCATAACTGATCAGTTCATTTTATGTGCATATTCACCATGTGCGATTTGGTTTAAATACGTTACAAGAATAATTTATTGTTACTTTACAGTGTAATCCAGAAACAAATAAAATGTATTTGTACTTGCAGGTGCCGTGATGGATGTGGCACTGGTCTGATATGGCGAATGTGTACCAACAGCCTAGCCAACCCTTATGCTGTTGAACGTCAGTGCCCAGTGCCTAACTGAAAGACATTAACAATGCGGTGAAGTGGAAGTGTGCTGTTTTACTAACATCTGCGTTGTTTACTTAATGCTGTGTGTAATTGAGAACATGTATCAGCAGATTAGTAGGGCTACCCTTCTCTTGGATACTCTTTGAAATGGTAATCCAAGAAAATGATCTTCTTTGCTGATGTTTGTGGAGTATCAGTTACAGTTGTGCAATCTAAATCATTTATTTTTAAAGGAAATGCGTTTTACCTCCCAAGGGACAGAAGCAATTTGTTGTTTTCTTTTTTTTTTTGGCTGCGCCTGGTCAGCTCAGGTTACATGTTTATTTAGCACTCTGGCACAGAGTTTTGAAGTCCCCTCAGGGAGGGTAACATTAGAGTTGCATGTGGCAGCGAGAAAGAGCAATCCGAGCAGGTTAGTAATGAAGTTATGCATCTTAGAGAAGCATAACAATCAAGTCTGACCTAATTGAGTCCAATCTGGAAGCAGTTTGGATCAGGAGTTGTTGAAATGCATCCTGAGTCACCGATTAGCACACATGTAGCCAGAGGATTATTAGATTTAAACAAGCATTTGTCAATGCCAAATGTTTGCTTGATTAAATAGACAGTGTTTGGGAGAAATTTCTTCCAATTGATGAGTTCATTGGGGCTGGCACAGGTTATTACATTTGCAAGTCACATTCACAGTCATCAATTGGATCTAGTCTTTTTGCTTGGGATGGAGATCAAAGACCAGTTGGTGGAGCCAGTGAGTTGGTCAGACCATTATACTGTCCGGTTCAGGTTTGAGGCTCCCCTTAATAGACCTGTCCTTACGGAGATGGTCCAATACCTTCCCTAAAGGGGAATGTCCACATGTGGTCTAATGGAGGTATTGGCCCTATCAGGGATGATGAATTTATGCAAGGAGCCAGGGGAGTGGGTGCTGATCTATAATAGGGCTATTACCAATGCCCTCAACTCTGTAGCACCTGTCCATGTTTGCCCCTTACATCCCATCAGAAGTCTCCTTAGTTTGATGAGACTCTGAAGGAGATGAGGAGGGGGGGTTGAAGATTGTAGCGGTGTTGGAAGAAATCCAATCTGGTAGATAGGGTTGCCACCTCTGAATAAGGCAAAAACTGGACATTAGCTCCTACCCCATTCTGACCCTAAACCACACCCCTTTTGTGGCCACACTGCTTTCAAAACTGATGATTAACTTAAGCCATCACATAAATGTACTGTATTAGTGGAAATTAAGGAACTGAACCACAATACCACTTTTTTTTGTTATATCTTTTTGCTGTTACTGGCCTGTCTCTGGAGGGAGCACCCAGCTCTGTTCCCTGGCATCCACCATCTGGCACTGGCCTGGCCCCAGGGCTTACCCCCTGGTGGAGCCGGTGGGGTTCCCCAACCCCCACCAAAGACCAGATTCAGAAGGCCAGCACTGTGGCTGGCTGGAAGCAGGGCCTGCGAGGCGCCCTCCATCTTTCTGCTCTGGCAACTTGGTTTCTGGATTTTCTCCTCAGGAGTCAAGGTGTGCAACAATGCCTGTGGAGAGGAGTGTGCACGTGTCTGCATGCACTCCTTCCAAGTGTCTGCCCCGACTCTTCCCCTTTCTACAGCACGGCGCCCTGTCCCCAGCCTCCGCTAGGGAGCAGACAGGTGCTGACTTCTGACAAACCCTCTTCCCGGAGGGGAGCAGTCCTTCGGATGCTCAATCCTTCTCCACCCCTGCCGACACCCAGTGGCCTGTGCTCATTCCCGAACATGGGTCGCCGGTGTTGTGTGAGGTAAGGCATCCGGCGCTCAGCCCTCAGCACCACTGGACCGAACCACAACACCACTTATGGTTTAGTTATACAGTATAATAGTTTATTGCATTTAGGCAATTAAAGATTTAAAATGTACTTTCATATCATGTACAGGGCAAAATGCACAAATAAGCAGGAATTGAAATTATATTAGAAAAAATAAATGCAATTATTATATCTTGTAAAATTACTATTGCACCCATAATGTGGAACATATCAAACAAATATTGCACATAATTCCTATTTTTAAGGTGGAACATATCAAACAAATATTGCACATGTATGATTCCCATTTGTTTTGCACTTATTGTCTCATCGGTAGCTTAAGTGTTCACCAGCACTGTAATTTGAATTTGTATTTTTTTTTTGATTTTGCTGCATCTAACAGCTTTACATTGTTTTTTATGATGGCATGGAACTGTGAGCAGCTGCGTTCAAAGTTCAGTTTAACCTGCAGTTCAGCCTTTACTAAACTGACAGACATATGGTTCCTCTCATCTGTCCAGCAATTCCCCATGATTGAAAAAACTCATTCCACAAAGTTGTTGCTGACAGGTACTGACAAAGCAAACTGTACCAGCTGTAGAAGTGTTTTACATTCTGGTGCCTTGGCAAAAAAGGTTACCCATTTGTCTGACACATACTCTGTCATACCACTCACTGCTGGCAGTGCATTACTCAGCTGGTACTAGTCTGAACAAGCATTTTCCAATGTCAAAAGTTCGCTGCACTTCTAAATTAACAGTACGGGGATGTGCTTCATAGAGTTTAATGGGGGCAATGCTTAAAAGGTTGTTTTTATATTTTCTAGTGATGATTTTGTCAAAGAAAGGCAGTTACTTACCTTGTTAGGTAAGCAACTGCCTTTCTTTGACAAAATCATCACTGGAAAGTATAACAAGCATTTTGCAATGCTGAATGCTTGCTTGCTGGCATTGTCACTGGTAGTGCAGGAGTTAGAGAGATGTATAATAGGAATGGCAACAAAGTATTAAACTAATGCCAAACCCCCATCCCCACCCTGCAGAGACTGAAAAACATTTGGGGGTGTGCCTTTGGGTCATTAGTCATAACGCTCACACCATTCCACATCACTCCACCCTGCAGACACTGACAGGTGTTGCTGTGTGCCTTAGGGTCTTCATCCCTTATGCTCACCACATTCCATAAGGGAAATAAGGTGAGATGGGTGCAGTAGAGGAGAATAGGGTGAACGTTAGGGCCAAAGACCCCAAGACACATCTCAATTCCTGTCACTGGCTGCAGGGTGAAGGTGGGGGTGGAATGGTGTGAGCACTACGGACGATTACCCCAAGTCACACCCCCAATGCCTGTCAATCTCTACAGGGTGGGGCATTATTGTTGGAAACCCTAGTGTTCCGGAGGTTTGTTGGTATTTTTGCTCCAAATTTTCAACATGGGCTTTTTGGGAGACCACCTCATGAACAATGGCACTATCATTTCATTACTCTGTCCTGAAAGGTGATTACGCACAGCACCTGCACCATTCAGTGCCACAGGTGTGAAAATACATTTCAGGTAGGGTGTGAAAAATGACAGCTGTACTCTTCATGAGGAGGTGTGAAAAAAATTGCATTGTTGAAAATCTGGAGTGAAAATATGAAAAACTGGCGAAGTTAAGAGCGTGCATAGAAACTGTACAATGCACACCCATAACACAAACATTTTTTTGGAATTTTTTCACCATATTTTCAACATGGGCATTTTGGGGCCTCCACTCATGAACAGTGCCACTGTGATTTTGTTAATCTGTCTCAAAAGTTGATTTCTCACAGCACCCATGCCAATCTGTGCCACAGGTCTGAAAACACACTTTTGGCAGGATGTGAAAAATGACAGCTATACTGTTAATAAGGAGGTGTGAAAAAAATGGAAATGTTGAAAATCTGGAGTGAAAATATTAAAAATTGGCAAAGTTATGAGCATGCATAGAAATTGCACAATGCATGCTTGTAACACAGTCATTTTTTGGGAATTCATTAACCAAATTTGCAACATGGTTTTTTTGGGACCCCCACCTCATGAACAGTGGCACTGTCATTTCATTAATTGGTCCTGAAAGATGATTCGGTGCAGCAACTGCAAAATCACCTTTCAGGACTGAGTAACCAAATGACAGTGACAGGGTTCATTAGGTGGGGTTTCAAGAACCCCGTGTTGAAAATTTGGGGCCAAAATTCTTAAAAATGGCTGAGATAGCAACCTAAGTTGAAACCCCCCATTGATTCCCATTATACAGCTTACCGTCATTTCTTCAGTTTGCCAGTCAGCTTGGAAGAGTGCAGATGTGTCACGGTCCATAGAAGATCGTTGCTTCTGACTTCCAGAGGAAGCATGGGGTAAGGGGTGTGTATGGAGAGGTGGGTCCTCAGAGGAGGGTGGGGATGGGAGGGGAATGTGGAGATGACAAGGGACCATTTTCTTTTTATAGGGGAAAAAAAAAGACTTCTGGGGATGGTTTTCATTATTTTACAGTCTACCAAAAATTAAATACATTTAGACACACTGGGGTGGGTTCCCAGTGTGCCACAATAGTGTGTGTGTGTGTGTGTGTATTGGGGGGGCATGCAGACATGGGGCCTGGGCACCCCGATGTCAACACTTGAAATATTCAGGTTGGTGGGGGGGTTATCTGACACCAGGAGTGGGCATCCAAGTGTCAGAAAAACATTAATGAAAATTATTTCAGCACACTGGGGTGGGCTCACAATTAAGTGGAAGGGGGAGATACATGCTGACATGGGGATTGGGCCCCCCCAATATCGGCAAATAATATAAATGGGTTTGGGGAGGAGGGGGTGCATGTGACATTGGGCATCCCAGTGTCAGAAACATAAAACATTATTTTGGCACACTGGGGTGGGCTCCCAGTGTGCCGCATTAATGGGGAGGAGGGGAGATACATGCCAACATGGGGACTGGGCACCCCGATGTCAGCTTTCCAGGGAGTGTGTGGCAGGAGCAGGAGCCACCGATGTGGAAAGTCACACTGCGGCTCATTCATTTATTTATTCAAATGGTTCACCATGAAAGGCACACTGAACAAACAAGCTTTTAAAAGTGCCCCTATTAAACTCTATGCAGCGCGTCCCTGCGCCATTCGCTTCCACACATGCGCACGTAGACTTAGTGGCGGTAGTGGGCATGTGCAGAATTGGCTACATTCCACACATTTTTCTTTCATGACCGAACAATGAGCAACTGTTCAGTAGCTTTTTCTTTTTATGTTTTTGCACTGGCCACTCATAGTAATAAGTTTGCAGCGCACAGGTGTGTCAAACCTAATAAAGTGCATCCATGTCCAAAATGCTGGTGAGCTGTAGAACTTCTGCACAGTGGAGCTGCTCATTCCATGCCATTTCTGGCTGGCTCAGTGCCATGATCTGCATTCCTTGAAGAGGACTAGTTTCAAATTTAAACCATTTCTTCAAATATGTAACGGTATGACTGTAAAAGCAACAGAAGTCTTTTAAAATTCTGTCTTTAATGTTCCTTGGAAATGTTTACAATGTTGCAGTCACTTTGTAGCCAAAAAAGTTGTCCTGTAGTCTTTTCTACAGTTCCTGTTTTAGGATGTGTATTATGCCATACACCTCCATACTTGTCACACTTTTGCTCTCCAGCAGTGCTATTGATTTGTGGAAAATGCCCATTGTATACTTCATATGAACATACAAACATACAAATGTGCCAGCAGAAACAGACCACCCAGTCTATTTAAGTCTGCTCAAGTGTGCAGGTAGCACCCCTAGTGTGCAGCTGCCCCATCCCCTCCCATTTGTCATTCCACTGCCACCCCCACCTACCCCACCCTCACTCTCCTCTGTTCCTTGTCCCATGCCCTTTTGAAGCTGTTCACAGATTTACGTAATACCACTCATTCTGGTAGGGTGTTTCATTTTGCTACCACCCTCTCTGTGAAATAGTGTCTCCTCATTTCCTTCCTAAATCATCCCCCCTCTATTCTTAGCTCATGCCACATGGTGACCCTCCCCCTCCTTAACTTAAAGACCCCATCTGCCCTATCCTTATTGATTCCCCTCAGATACTTGAATGTCTCTACCATGTCCCCTCTGTCCCTTCTATCCTCCAGGGTGTACATATTCAGGTTTCTCAGCCTGCTGTCATAGTCTGTCCCTTCCATTCCACATATCATCTTTGTTGCTCTCCTCTGCACCCCCTCCAGTAGCCTTATATCATGCTTTAGGTATGGCCTTCAAAACTGCACACAATACTCTAAGTGCAGCCTTACCAGCAACCTGTAGAGGGGCGAGATCACCTCTCTTCACCTGGATGAAAACCCACTTGCTATGCACCCCAGCATTTTGTTCACTTTTGCAGCCACTCTCCTGCACTGGGAAGTGTTGTCCATGGTCCCTGTTATCATTACCCTAGGTCCTTCTCCTCCTCAGTGATCCCCAGCTTAACCCCTCCTAGCCAGTATTCTCTCCTTGGGTTCTATACCCCAAAGTACATAACCTTACACTTCTTTGCATTAAACCCCAGCTGCCACTTCTCTGACCACTCCTCTAGCTTGCTTAGGTCCCCCCTGCAGCTGCTTCCATCCCTCCTCTCCATTCACCACTGCTCCGATTTTGGTGTCGTCAGCAAACAGACTTATCTTGCTCACTACCCCATGTGCAATTTCTGATAAGAAGAGCCCAAACAATACTGGCCCCATCACAGAGCCCTGTGGCACCCCACTCATCACCTGCCTTGGCATTGAGAGCTCCCCTCTCACCACCACCCATTGCAGCCTCCCACTCAGCCAGCTTGTAATCCAGTACATAATTTTGGCCCCTACCCCTACACCGGTTAGTGTCCCCCCAAGCCACGCATGAGGCACAGAATCAAAGGTCTTGCTGAAGTCCAAGTAAAGAACATCCACCGCATAACCCTTATCCAGCTGACCTGTCACCCAGTCACAATATTGTATCAGGTTGGCTTGACAAGACTTCCCTGACACAAACCCATACTGCCTCACATCCTGGAGGCCATTGTCCTCCAGGTACACCACCAGTCTTTCCTTTAGTATTGTCTCCATGAGTTTGCACACTATGGAGGCGAGACTTACCAGGTGATAGTTACCCGGTTCATCCCTTGGTCTGCTCTTGTGCAATGGTACTACATGTGCCAATCCTCCAGTCCAGTGGCACACATCCCAACTCCGGTGAGGTGTTGTACAGATCCATCAGTGGCTCCGCCAACACCTCCGCCATCTCCTTCAGCACCCTGAGGTGGATGCCATCCGGTCCTGGTGCCTTGTCTACCTTCAGTGTCCTCAGTCCCTCTAGGACTGTACTTGCCTCAATTCTTCCATTTGTTGCCTCCTCTTCCCTGTCCCCACCCTCCCAGCCCATGGTGGTAGCAGTGCGTTTTAACTATCCTGAATCTCTCTCTCCTCAGCAGTTGCTGCTGTCTCTTTTTTATACTGCCTGAACATTCTATGACATCAATAACACCATGCCAGGCCATTCAGAGTAATAGCATGGAATGATGTTATTGATGTCACAGAATATTTTACAAATATGAAAAGAAGGGGCAGTAGTCATTGAGGAGGGTTGAACTTTATGTAGATCTGAGGCACCCAAAGCTATATTGTGTATCAAATATAGTCAAAGTATATCACAATACATAACTGGCATGGAAAAGAAGAAGGAAGGGCAACTAACCACATAAAAAGCATTTCCTGTCTCCTTTAAGTGAGTTATAATAACATACCCTGAAGACTTTAGCTGTGCCAGTAGCATAGCCCTCAGTGTGAGCAGATAAGATTTAAAACAATTTGTGAAAAGAATAGGTACCAATGGGTGGCTTCTTATAAGGTGATTAAGAAACAAAAGATTTGGCCTGGGCAGTTAAATACCCATTATCAGGCCACAGTGTTCTTAAATGAGTTCTGATTAAATACCATGAAGACTTTGGAAGTGCAAATAGCATAGCCCCCAGTGTGAGCAGTTACATTTTAAGCAAAATACAGTCTATGTGCCGGCCCAGTGGTACTGAGGGTTGAGACACTGGATGCCACACATTGCGCCACTTTGGTGACCCAGATTCAGAAATGAGCCCAGGGCATCAGGGGTTGGCAGAGGAGGGTTAGGATCGAGTGTCCGCGGACTGCTCTCCTATCCCTGGGGATGGTTGAGGGACTCCACCCTCTGTAGCGGCCCCTGGTGATGATCAGAGGCACTTCCTAGGGCTGGTGCACTTAAGGGTGGAGTGCGGCATATGTAGGCACATGGTGCCTTGACATCATTGCACTTCTGCACTTCAAGGGGCCAAAAACTAATGGAGGAAAAGGATGGGTGTGAGTGAGTGAGCAGCTTGATAGCTGCACTCATACTGTCTGGAGGTTCTGTCATGGAATTTCACTGTAGTGGTTCGGTCTCAGCTCAGCACGGGAAGGTATGGGGGCCCTCCTAGTGGGTCGGGGAATGCCCATACCTACTCCATATCACATGAGTGAGCCTGCTGCCCTCCAGGCTGGTCAAGCTGGCAGCTGGTTGTCCCCACTGATCGCACCACAGCAGGGTGGATAAACAATGACATGATAAAACAAAAAATACAATCTATGTGTTTCTACTTGAGTAAGGAAGGATAATTCTGGCCAAGGAAGTTGCTAGGTCTCAACTAACCATAGGAGTTTTGCTGTTTCACTGAGCTATCAAACAGATTCTAGGCTCCAAATACAATACTGTATTTCAAATAACAAGAAAGGCACTTTCAGCTTTTGTGTGAATTTGTCTTTTTTATGTACTACCAACAATATCAACAAAGCAAGGAACAAATGCGGCCCCCCCCCACATGCACACAAATGTGCTACACTACAATGGAGTACAGCTAGGTTAATAAAGGTAACATACTTGTTGACTGATTTTTTTTTTTTTTGCATCTAGCCATAGCTGAGATGGCCATAGACCATTTCTCTCCCATGTGTTTTGAAGCCTACTGGGTCAAAAAGTCACACACTCTACAGCGCATGACATGACCCTGAGGTAGGAACAGCATGGTAGGTAAGAGCGAGAGGGTGCAAAACTACAAAGGAAGTATGCATGGTAGTGTACCGTCTCACTTGTCCCAGTGCAGGATAAGAATCCTGCTTGGACAGGGGTCCACTGGGCAGCTGCCGTAGATCTATGGGATGAGCCACTGGCAGCAAGGGAGGCAAACAGTGCATCTGGGACTGGGTCTCAGATGCATGGAATTTTTCCTTTTTTCACACTTTGTGTGATATCAAGTGATAATCCCCCCCCCAAGTTAGTTTTATTAGTTGGGGGGTTGGGGGGATGCGGGTGGTGGAGCATCCCACAAAAACAAGAATTATGCCATTTGCAATATATCATACTGTATTGGCAGTGTGGTATATTACTACGGCATAATGTCTTGTGACATTATGACCCTGTGCCATTTTGAAGTGCACCCCAAGAGAACAAGATACATCCCACTTTCTGGTGTCAGGTTTGTTTTTGTCAACCTCACCATAAGAAGCAGCACGGTAGAGCTGCAGAAATCCGCCTCCAAAGCAGGAGAGCAGATTCCCTTTGCTTACCAGATGGGAGAGGATTTCAAGTGAGACAGACAAAACAGCAGTGCCAATGCATCCACCCACACCATGAGCTGGAGGGAAGTGGGTTGCCTTTACTACATAGCAACACTTAACCCCCAGGCCCCAGCCTGAAGGCAGGTTCACTTCTGAGTTTGCTTCTGCCTCCTGTCCTGAACCTTAGTACATGCACAGAAATGCAGGCCTACCACTGTGCAACTGAGGATCTGGTCCACACCTCTGTGATTTACTTGCCTTCCCACACAACATAAATGCTACACAACTACAGTAAGATGAGACCTAGTCTGATAATGTATTTGTTTCTCATACAGTATAAATAATATAACACACCAGACTATTCAAATTGGTGAGCCAGCCTTATAGCATCCCTATTAAAATTAAGTAATGTAGTTTCAAGTACAGCCAAAAAAGGCACTGCAGCAACACACATGGCAAACATAAATTCTGTTTCATGCTGATAGCATTTTATAGCTTTTGAAAATATAAAGAAGGCAAAAAGAAATGTATTGTGTAAGACAACCACAAAACACAATGACATTTTCCAATATATTTATATATAAAAAACAATATGTAGTGTAACAGTGGCGCCAATTATGGAATACAGAAATCACATTAATTTGTGGTTTCTGGAGCTATCTGTGCATCCTTTATCTTCTCATAAAACAAACAAAAAAAGTGCTCATTAAGGTGATGGAAATGTAAGTTTAATAAATTTATTGTGTAAGACATTTCCATCACCTTCGTGTGTGCTGTAAATTATATACAGTATCACAGCAATTAAACTTACACAGTACATTTATGTTTTGCCATCTTCATATTTTCACAAGCTATGCAATGATATCATCATGAAACATAATATATGTTTGCCATTTTTGTTACTGCAGTTCTTGTTTTTGGCTGGGCTTGAAACTACAGTACTAAAGAAATGTATTATTTGTGTAAAACAACCACAAAATACAGTGACATTTCCTTTATATAAAAATTAAAAAGCATAATTTTAACAAAAACAAAACAACAGAGCTATCTGCACAGCCTTTATCTTCTCATAAAACAAATTCAAATAGTTCAATTGCTGTGACATATACATTATTTACAGTGTACACTAAGCTGATGGAAATGTAATCTTATCACACAGCCCCCCCAATAAAAAAAAAATAAATAAAACACAAAGGACATTCAAGTAAGAGCCTCATCTGGCTGGGACCCTGGGTGCCCTGGAAATGCACTGTTAAAATTTAAATTGCACTGTTTAATTTTTTAATCCACTTTAAAAGGGCAAGCCTACCTTACAAAGTTGATCCTTGTAGTCTCCAGTCTCTTCAGGCAAGCTTGGTGGTGGGGTGCAGCTCTTCTTCATCCCAAAGTTTTTTCTGGCCCAAATCTGCTTCTTCTTCTTCTGTCCTCGTGGTGGTCTCTTAAGATCAGGCAGCAGCAGGTATCACAGTGGTGGTCGGTCGTCGTCGATCATTGCAGTCAGTCAGCCAGTCAGTAGAGGTTGTCCGAAGACAGATAAATCAGCTATTTATTTATTTATATATTAAATTTTGATGACGGGGTAGGCCCACTGGGCCCCAGAGGTCCCTTTTTCAGGGGCGACCCAGGAGTTACAGACTAATAGGATACACAACTAGTACAGATGTAGCTTATAGCATGTGACATGTTAACATATATATATAGCAATGACATATTACATAGCAGGTTACATTGATTAGCAAAGTGAAACAATGTAGGAGAGCCAGAGCCATACCTGGGTCACAATTACCCGAGTAGAATATTTTGGGAGGAGAGTCAGTAGAGAAGGGTTAGGGCTCCCAGCTCAGGCAGTAGTGATGTAAGTGCTCGGGCAGGAGGGTAGTGTGAAAGTGTCTGGTAACAGCATTGGCATTGACTCGTGGCAAGCATATGTGCCTTGAGTCTTGTTCGGAAGCTCACAGGTGATGGAGCTTCCCAAACCTCAGGAGTAAGGTTGTTCCACAGGGAAGGGGCAGTGTGGGAAAAGGTCATGTCCCCTGTCTTGGTCCTTACCCTAGGGACTTCGAGAAGAGTTTGGCCTGAGGTCCATAGGTTGTGAGAATTTTGCTAAAAGCTAGGGTATTTATAGCCAGTAGTAGGGGTGCCCTTCTTTTGTTTTCTTTCCCACTGCATATTCATATTCCCCAGGGCCAGAAAACAGAAGAAAATGATTGGTCCCTTTTAGAGGACCAATGAAAATCAACAAATTCCAGTGGGTGGTTACTAGAAGTCAGACAGTAACCTGACTGGTAGAAAATCAACTAGCCAGTAATGGAAGCCCCTGATTGGTGGGGCTTTCAAGTCTGTCTGCTATCTTGAAAGCACACAAACCTCCTGGAAGTTTAGCTGGGCAAGAGAGACTACCAAGAAGCGGGGTTCTGGAAAGGGCGGAGGAAAGAGTGAGTAGAATGTCCTGCGCATCTCATAGTCACTTATTCATTCCAATTGATTTTGTGTCTCACTGCTGTGACCATGGCTGGCTGCTTGATCCTTCTAAATGGAGTCACGGAACTTTGAAATGACTCCCAACTGACAATTTTGTTGTATCAGTACTGTAAGTTATTTTAAATCTAGATAGATATTGTGAATGTTCTACTGCCTTCCTTTTTAGAATATAATCTGGGGGTAGATGGGGTGTGGAAGAAAAATAGTTCTTGTTCTTGGTTGGATGGGACAGGACTCAGAGTCAGTGCGGTCTGGTGGTTATAATATAGTATCAGATGGACCTACCTGTGTAGGATATATATTATTTATTAATTTGTTGTTGCTGAGCCTTCTCCAGCCTCCATTATTTAAACTAAACATTTGACTTTTATATGTTGTGTGTGCTGTGCTGCACACTGTGTCTGTGCTAAATAATAATTATGCTGCTTACCTTCTAATGTGTTGTTGCCATCGTGGGGTGGCAAGGGTGGTTTTCAGACCTTATGGGGAAAACTGGAGCAGTTGGGGAAGAAACCAGAGAACCACACAAACAAGCATAAAACCAGGCGATCCGGTCAAAAACTGGACAGGTAGCAACCTTACTGGTAGAGGACAAGCTTAGATTGTTAGCAAATTATAAAGACTATCAATCAGCAATCTCCTGTAAGAAGGCATAGTTCCTTTCCAAGGAGATTGCTGTGGCAACTAACAGACCAGCTCAGATCTTCCATACTGTCAATAGGTTGTGCAATCCAGCCTGTCTTCTGTCTTGGGGAGCCTTTTCACAATCTAGACGTGATGAGTTTGTTCAGTCCTTTGCCGTTATGGTTGCCACTATCAGACTGGAGATCCAGTCAGCACCTCAAACAGGCCTTGCAGTAACGAGTCTGAGGTCGCAAGTACTCAGCCTATCTGGTCTGACTTTGGCCAGTTGGATGTTGTGTATGTTGTGTGGATCATCCAGGAGTTGTGGCCGACCTACTGTGGTTTAGACTCAGGGCCAACATGTCTCTTGTTGGGGTGTGTGGAGGTCATTGGCCCGATCCTTGCTTGGAATGTCCAGTGTTTTCTAGTGACAGGGGGTTTTCCAGAATCCATGAAGGAGGCGGTTGTCAAACCACTCCTGAAAAAACTTCACTGAACCTGGACCTTCTGGCAAACTACAGACCTGTCTCTAACATGCCCTTCATGGGCAAGGTTACTGAGAAGTGGTGGCCGCACAACTGGATGATCATTTAACAACTCATAACATCTATGACTCTCTCCAGTCTAGTTTCAGGAAGAGGCATAGTACTGAGACTGTCCTTGTCTGAGTGTTGAATGATCTTCTGATGGTGAGGGATCTAGGGAGTCATTCCATCTTAGTACTCCTTGATCTCTCAGCAGCATTTGACACTGTGGACCATGGGGTGTTGATGGTGTGCCTGTGGGCATGCTGTGGACTGCCTGGTACAGTCCACAGCTGGTTTAAATCTTCCCTCATAGACAGGATGCAGAGACTGGTATAGGGAATTATTTCCTCCATTTCCCTGCCCCTGTCTTGTGGGGTTCTACAAGGTCCTGTCTTATCCCCCATGTTGTTCACAGTGTACATGCTGCTATTAGGGGATATCATTAGGCAATATGGGCTGAGTTTTCACTGCTATGCAGATGATACTCAGCTCCAAATGTCCTTCATACCTGGGCAGGAGGAGATGGTCTCAGTGTTCAACAACTGCCCAGTAGGTAACATTTTTCAAATACATCAACACATCAATGGATGTTTTTCTGCCTTTCAGGTTAAAGTTACTAACACTGCCTCACCAGGAGTTAAGTCCGGACAAGACTGAAGTATTGGTGTTGGAACCTGGTCACCAGGATGTCAGGGTGCAGGGTGGTCAAACCTCAGGAGTTTGGCTTGGGGACTCCCAGCTGCTTACCTCAGATCAGGTGAAAAATTGGGGCATCGTGCTTGACTGCAGATTGACATTAAAACCACAGTTGTCGGCTGTAGTCAAAGCCTCATTTTACCATCTGAGAAACATTGTCCAGATTAAACACCTGATCTCCCTTGGTGTCATGCCAACTTTGGATCATGTCTTTGTGACCTCTCGATTAGATTACTGCAATGCCCTATACCTAGGGCTACCGGGGTGAACCTTCATCAATTGCAGCTAGTGCAGAATGTGGCACCCAGACTGTTGACTGGTTTATCTAGATCTTGCCATATCACACCTGTGCTCTGCTATCTGCATTGGCTGCCAATAAATTGTCAGATCTCCTTCAAGGTTGGCTTGCTGACCTATAAAGCCCTACACAGTCAGGGACCCAGCTATCTGCAAGACCTTCTTTGTCCCTACTGCTCATGCCGCCCTCTCGGCTCCACTGACAAGGGATTGCTAGAGATTCCCATGGTTAAATTGAAGTCATCTGGGGCCTGCATGTTTGCTTTTGTGGCCCCTTCTCTGTGGAATTCTCTACCTCGTCAAGTTAGAGAGTGCCAGACCATTGACCATTTTAAAGCTGAGTTGCAAACATTTTTATTTAGCCATGCCTTTTGTGATGAGATTTAATTTAAGGATTTTGCTGATTTTAAAAAGAGATGTAATTTTCTGACAGTATGTAAAGTGCTTTCACTCTCTGAAATTTGTACTGAACAAATAAAGTATTGATATTGATATTGATATTGATTGATGAAATGCATGTATATTGCATAATTATATAATACATATTGAATATTACTAAAGTTGTAAGTGAACATTGAAAACTGACAAGGCATAAAAGGGGATTTTGATTAGTGAACATTGAGAATTTGCAAGGCTCAAAAGGTGATTTTGATTATTGACTGCAAAATTACCTTTTGGGGAAGATTTGAACATTTTCACTTACCTTTTTCATGAGTTGGAGTCATAAAAAGACTATGCTAAAAATCTGGGGTCACAATATTAAAAATTACCAAAGTTATATGTGAACATTGAAAATTTGCAACCTACCTTCATAACATTGGTGGTATTTTTAGATTTTGACCCCAGATTTTCCAAATTTATGACCCCACATCATGAACCCAGTAGGTGAAATTTTTCGAATCCATCAAGACATCGATGGATGTTTTTCTGCCTTTCAGGTTAAAGTTACTAACAAAAAAAAAAGACAATGTGAGATTTATTTTTACTTGAGCAAGGGTGACACTGGGGATTGGGCTCCCCAGAGTCACAGATGTATGGCAGCACTGGGGATGGGCACTCTGGTGTCCAGACACATGAATTGGGTGGGGGATGCACTACATGGTTGACTGATTACATTACAGATTCAGTATGGTGGCAGGGGTGGGCACCCCTATGTCTGAACACATGAAGTGGAGAGGTACAGTACATGGGGGTGACATTACAGATGCACCCTCAGGGCTCTGCTTATAAATTACAAAGAGATGCAGTCAAGAGTGATGCATAAATAATACATTGTTTTTATTTCATGTTTTATACAGAGAAAAATGCCTGTGCAAGTGTGTATTATGAGGATTTTCCACACGCCCGAGATGTGTGATAATCTCAAGGAGTTTATGAGATTAAAACACACTGAGAGTGTGTGTGAAACATTCTCATAAAACAAACTTTGCAAGGGCATTTTTTTTATAACAACCAGTGTACGGTTTCAACAGAGAGAAAAACTAAGCTGTATTTGTGTGAGTGAACATGCCCCTGAGCAGCTGCCATACTCGCACAAATGCAGTGAAGTGAGAGTGCGATGAGGAAAATTGGTTTAACTTGGTGTCATTGAACAGGAAAAGGCATTAGCCCATCATGGCTGTTCTCCACAACAATGTGGGACATAGTTAATAATTTCCCCCAATCCTAATGTTCAAATTATTTTTGAATCTAGTAATGTTTTCTATGTTGATCAAGGCCTAAGGAAGCATATTCCAAATTCTAGGAGCCCTAATAGTGAAGAAATTACCCCTCTTATTAGTTTTATAAGCCTTCACCTCGAGTTGTTTGTTATGTAGCCTTGGGACTAGTCTTCTATTTGAGTAAGACAGTCCACACTGTTTCACCATATCAGGTGATTCGAGTAATTTGTAAACCAAAAGCATATCACCTCTCATTCTCCTGCTTTGAAGTGAAAAAAGTCCAGTAGCTTTAAGTATTGAAGGAGAATCAAAAGGTGCCAATTTGGGCACCATTTTAGTGGCTCTCCTCTGAACCTGTTCCGTCCTTGCTATATCACTCTTAAGCTCTGGATTCCAAAAAGGGGACCCATAGTCTAAAAGTGGTCTAACATAGGCCTTATAAAGTGGTATGTGGCATTGTTCAGAATGGTTTATGAATGTGCGCTTAATTTGCCTCATGAGACCGGAAAATGTCATAATAATCCGCTATCACGTTATTATGGAATTCCACAGGTTGTTACAGCATTTTATCAGGAATGCTTTTCCAGCCATTATAGGGAGTTACCGGTTCTTATATCCACTTATCACATATGCAATATCATAATCATTTTTGAACTATTTATTAAAGCAGCTGCATATATTATTTTAACTTTCAGTGTATTTTATGTGAAAGCAAAATAAATATTTTAAGCAAAACGTAAACAAATATTTCAAGGTTTAACTATTTATTAAGTGATTCAGTATCATATTTATATAATAACTATTACTAGGGGTCTGCCCAATGGCCCAGAGATAGCCTGCTGTGCTATTATAATGGGGACCTGGATGGCAGTCAGGACCACTCTCAGGGGGTGGCACTTGGGCCACTAGAGCTGGGTAACCACTACTGATGGCATCACATCTTAGGCTGGGGAGAGATGTGCCATACACACCACTTACAGTCACTCCATTGTGACCCTGTGGTGGGATAGAAAGCTTGTTTCCCCACATCTGCTGCATGCATATAATGCCTGACAGGTTGTGCACTGTGTCAGTAGAAGGTGGGAGGCTCAAAGGACACAGCAGTCCAGCAGTGATCCTCAGAGCTGAGAACCTCTACATGAAGAAAAATCCCCAGCAGTCATCAAGATGGCAATCTGCCACTGGCACCCATGGGTCCATGCCACATGTCTCTACACTGGACTGTGCAACTTAGGGCAGAAAGCAACAACTCACTCTGACAATCCAGCCACAGTGAGTATGCCATGGGGGCTGCATGAGGAAGAAAGTAGTGCTGGGAATGGAAGGTAGCCTATAGCAGCCTGAGCACTAGACAGCTTACAGGTGATAAAAAAAAAATGTGGTAGTCTCATATTTTTCCTGTACTTGGCATGTACTTAGTTACTGGTACTTTCTTGAATACTTCTTCAAATAACACTGCACATTCACAGCACATCTAGATAAAACTCAAAAAAATCTTTCTACTTCACTTTGTACCTTCACGTACTGTACATTGAAGGTTAAGAGAAGAGGAAGGAACTTCTGAGATCCTTTCTTTTATTTTTTACTGTTGTTTTTTTACTTCAGTTGCAAACATTTACCTCTGACCATTAAAAATTGTAGGGAAAGACAGAGAACAGAACATTGTCAGAGCTGTGTCATACTGTGAGTGTTGTTTTGCAGAATGTGGACTACCAATTAAGAACTGATCATTAAACTCACTGTTGTTTCTAAATGTGCTCATGCAGTATTGACCCACAGTTTTTAACAGTCTTGCTTCAAAGCAGCTTTGCATTTCAAAGAATTGATGCAAAAGATCATTTGACTCTCACCAGCTCATGCTATGAGTCAGAGGACAGCCACATTTTGCTTGAGAAACATTATTGCTCAAAAGGACTACATGATGACTGACAAATACTGCTGCTTTAATTTTACTTTTTTTCTGTTCTTAAGCCTGGTTTTCATATTATGTTACCCCTCCAAAGAAACTGTTTCTTATCAACAGCTTTTGATTATGCATCTCTCACATTTATACATTAATGTTATACTTTGATATGAAAGCATTTTTGGGCGGCACAATGATCCTTTTTACAAGCTCTGTTTCAGGATATCTCCTAGGATTGAACCCGAATGCCACCCAAGGAAAGGACACTGGAAATGAACTGGGTTTGCTGAGATTGTACTGTCTGACATCAAGTCCATTAATTAATTCATTCATTAATAGACCATTACATTTCACCTTTGCAAACCTGAGCAGAGTGCTGCTTTCTTTCTGTTGGTACTTTTGTAGAACTGTAACCTGTAAAGAAAACAATTTTGCATTTCAATTTTCTGTTTATCTCCCCCAACACAGATTTGAGGCCACTGCTGGAACAATTAATGGAGACCAGCTAGGATCACAGATACAGTTCTCCTTTTTCCTATCCCTGCTGAACTCTAATGATATGGAAAATGTGGACATCATCTCCAGTAGTACTGAGGGTAACCCACATTTTGAATTTGATCCTGAAGCCATAGTCAACTATTGGAACCATAAGGAAAATACACCAAATTACATGGCACACAATAACAATGATATAACACCAGAATGCTCTGAACAGAAGATCTGGTTTGATAAAGTGAAAGATACAGAGACTACCTATTCACAGTGGTTGTCTGACAAAAACTTGATGAATTGGGTCCTCCCTTGCAGCAGCAGTGGCATCTACACCATGAACATGCCCTTTGAGATGTATTGCTTTCAAATGGGGAAATCTACTTACATCATGACAAAATTGCACACTGAGATGTTCCAGACCTGGGGGAAAGATGCGTAGGTGGAGCTCTTCTTCATCTTCAATCAACTGTAGCAGGATTGATATTAGTACTGCTAGAGAGAGCGGGGGAATTTGAAATCAGTTCAAGGACTTAGTTAACAAAATAGATTATCCCTGGCATGTTGATTGCTGCATGACTTAGTTTGTCTGTCAGCTATGTCATAAGGAACACTCTGAAGGCTGTATACTAGCCCCAGGGGCCTAATTTGATTTTAACATGCCATGGCATGATGATCCTTCACCCTGGCCAGCAGGTAATGCAAACAGCAACCCTGCAGCTAACACTGATGGATGGAGCAAAAAGGGTAAAGCTGCATGTGAAGAATGTGAATTGCTTTGCCAAGGAGGCTGCTGCTGCATCCTCAGTAAGTAATCAGAAGGTCCAGGGGCTGTTGCTGAATTACTAGCAGGAAATCTTCCAGTCAAAGGGGCTGCTACTGAATTGCAAGCAGGTAATCTGCCAGTCAAGGGGACTGCTGCTGCATTGCCAGCAGGTAATCTGCCAGTCAAAGGGACTGCTGCTGCATAACTAGCAGATAATCTGCCAGTCAAAGGGGCTGCTGCTGAATTTCCAGCAGGTAATCTGCCAGTCAAAGGGCTACTACTGCTTTGCCAACAGGTAATCTGCCAGTCAAAGGGACTGCTGCTGCATCACTAGCAGATAATCTGCCAGTCAAAGGGACTGCTGCTGCATCACTAGCAGGTAATCTGCTAGTCAAAGGGCTGCTACTGCATTTTTTCAATTTTTTTTATTTGGTTCAGATAAGAGTTTGAGACCATAATTTCATTGTATTATATTTTCAGATTAATAGTCTTGTTTATCATCATTACCAGGGATCTAGGATTCTATACTTTCCTAATAACTGCTCTGTATTTATTCCATTTCTTCATACTTTTATCTTTTCCTTTTTCTTTGGTCAATCTACTCTCTTTTGGTTTGTCAATCCTTATCCTTGTTTCTATCATCTTATATTTTTATTATGTATACAGTAAGTTTGTTAATTTATATATGTGTCCTCCATGCAGTATATCTCTGAATGGTGCCCATATTTTTTCAAAGATTTCTTTCTGTTCATTCTTTATGTAGTATATTTGTTCAATTTTCATAACAACAACCATACAATTCATCCAAGTTTTAAACACCGGTGGGAAAGGTTCTTTCCATTTCTACAAAATGCATTTTCTTGCTATTATTAACATAACTGTGAGTAATTTCTGTTAAGATTCATCCATCTCATTATTTAATGGAGTCATATCATATATTATAAGCATTGGAGTTAATTTTACAGTATCTTTGAATATCTTTTTTATCATTTTTATCATTTTGCTCCAGAAAATGGTGAGATATGGGCATGCATAGGTCATGTGTATCAGTGTTCCTGATGTGGTTGCATATCTGGGACATTTATCCATTATTGTTTTGTTAAAATGATGTAGCTTTGTGGGAGTATAATAAATGCAGTGGAATGTGTTCAGTTGTATTGGTTAAAATTTAGTTGATTTAATGTTTATTGTAAAAGTGTTGATCATTTGTTTCCATATTTGGTCTGTAATAATAATTCCTAAATCTGTTTCTCATTTTATTTTTAGTTTATTTAGGTTAAGTCTACTATTGTCCATTATGAATTGATATATTGTGGCAGTCATTTTTTACCTGTTTTATTTTGTAGCAGTTTGAGTAGTTTTGGTTCATCTTTAATTTTTAAAGTGCCTTTATTCTTATCAACGACATTTTTTGTTTGGATATATTGAAAGTTTTGTGTATTGGGGATGAATTAGAAGTTTTGTAAGTTTTCAAACATTTTATATTATGTCCCTCCATAATCAAGACTATTCGATGAATACCTTTATCTTTCTATAATTTAAAGTTGTTTTTGTTTATGGAAGGTATGAAATTAAAATTGTTATATTTAGGTATACATTTAGTGATTCCTAAATCCTCTCTAAAGATAGTATGTGCCTTTATCCAGCAATTAATAGCTGTGTTAGTTGTTATACAAACTTACAGTATGCATTTTTTACTTTTATATTGTATGCCGAATAAAGAAGCTTAGTATAGGGTAGGGCTGTGCTTGCAATTCCAGCATCATAGATATGGGGTTTTCACTTTCATCTTTTAACCAGTGCCATATCTGCACTATTTGTGTAGTGATATAATATATATATAAATCAGGAAAAGCCAATCTACCTTTTTCTTTTGGTAATGTGAGTGTTGAATAAGAAATTCTAACACTTTTTTGTTTCCATAAGAATTTTGTGATTATTGTTTAAATTTGTTTTGAAATATATCTGTGGTATTGGAATTGCAATGCGTTAACAGAGAAAGATTGCTGGCAATATTTTCATTTTTATTATATTTATCTTCTTACTAAAGTGAATGGTATCGTTTCCCATCTTTCTAGATTTTTTTTGCATTTCTATGATCATATTTTCAAAATTCACCTTATACATATCCTGTATATTTGCTGTTATATTGACTCTCAAATAGTGGATTTGAGTATCAGTTTGTTTACAGTTATATGATTTTGGAATATCTATTGCCAGATTCTTATTAAGTATTACAGATTTTTACCAGTTTATCTTGTATCCAGACACATTACCACATTCTTCAGTTATTTGAATTAATTATTTTAAGGGTTGCTCAGGGTCTATTAAATATAGTAAAGCATTATCTGCATAAAGGTTTATCATTTGTTTTTTTTATTATTTATTTTTATGCCTTGTATTTTTTATTTTCCCTTATGGTGTAGGCAAATGTTTCCATTATTATTATAAAAATCAAAGAGGACAGAGGACACCCTTGCCTGGCTCCTCTTTGTAGTTTCATTTTATTTGAAATATTATAGTTAGTTCTAATCATTGCCTCAGGACATTCATATGGCATTTTTATCCATCAGTGAAATGTGCCCCAAAGCTGACTTTTGCAAGGTTGCAAAAATATATGGCTACTCTACACCATCAAAAGCCTTTTCAGTATCTATAGCTAAGAGTATTGCATCATTTGATTTATTTAAATTATATTATATTTAATGTGCACCTTATATTTTCAGTAAGTGATCTCCCTTTTATAAAGCCATTTTAATCTTGATTAATAATATGATGTAATATCGGATTTAATCTTTTTGCCAATATTTTGGTGAATATTTTATAATTGGTATTTAGTACTGATATATTTATTTACTTATTTAGTTTTTGTTTACCAGGTTGGTGTGCTAGCCTACAAATGACTAATTTCAGACACGAGCCAGGAGGTTACAAGGTCAAAGGCAATACAGTATATTACTGCTACAGTAGACGGGCAAAGGAGTACAATCAGAAACATTTCATAGTATTTGTAGTAGATACACAATGGAAAAGACAGGTAAGCAAAACATAATAAATGACAGGTAAGCAAAACATAATAATCAGTAGGCCCAGTAAGATAGGTACACCTTGTTAAGCAGGCTAAGTAGTACAGACAGATTAAATGCAAGAAACTGCTGGTAAATGCAGTACAGTAGGTGGAAGAGAAAAATAGCAGTGTTTACATACAAGAGTTTAAAATGGCTTCATAAATCTGAAACAGTGCTATCATATCACAGTTGTAATATCCAGTGAGAAGCAAAAATTAGTAATATCAGGCAGGATATTCACGAACATCAGGGAAGGTCCCACAGTTGCGGGAAAACCTCGGCACTAGTGGGTTGCCACTTGTGAATCCGCAGGTCACCCACAGCTGCGGAGTACAACCAGCTCCATGGATTATGACAGCTTGCAGGTGCTGTTGCCAGGGACAGCACTGCAGCTGTGGAAGGCTGCTATGGCCAGTGGGACCTGACATAACACCCTCTGCAACTGCTGCTGCTGTGGATCGGCTGCTCAGCAGCTGTGGCACTTTCAAAGCACAACTTGGGTTGCAGAGTGGGACTTAGTCCCAAAACGCTTCATGAATCCTGTCTATTGAGTGGAAATATGCCTAGTAGGGAGCTAGGGGGGCTTAAAATAAGATCATAGGTTTATAGAGAGTAGGTGGTTACAAAGTTGTTTTCTAAAAATGGCATGAGGAAGGGCCTATTTAACCACAAGAAGCAAAGAGTTCCAACTTTGTGGAGCATGATAGGAGAAGGCACAGGAGCCTTTTGAAGTTTTATATCTCAGGACAGTAAGAAGGGATTTCTCACTGGAGCATAAGCCATATGTGGATGACTGAGGAATCAGCAAATCAGCCAAGGGTTTGGGAATTTGAGACCTTATGATATTGTCCACTAGTGAACCAAGTGAGTATAGTCTGGTAGCAGAGGGTGACCATCAGCTTAGATCGACATAGAGTAGGCAGTGGTATTTGAGACGTGGAGTCTGGGAGGCATAGTGACATGTGTTATTGTAAGTAGTGTCCCTTCTATGAAGAGTGGTCTTTGGGATAGCAGCATATGTGGTGATGCCATAGGTCAATGCTGGCAGCAATATTCCATGGGCTATGGCCAGTCTGGCTGAGGGGGTGAGTACATAACTAGACTTGTAAGCTATGCCTAGCTTGGAGTTTACAGATTTGCATATGGATTGTATATGTAAATCAAAGTTTAGGAACTGGTACAAGAGACCTCCAAGGTACTTGAATGAGGTAACAGTTCCAATAGGAGAGCCCCAACTCCAGATACCCCAAAGCTAGGGTGACAGGATTTAAGCTTGGAGCTAGTGCCAAATAACATGTCTTGGGTTTTGGTTTTAAGTATTTGCTTGTTGTTCAGGAGCCAAGTTTTGATGTGCTGAAAGTTTGGAGAAAGCCATGAGTTGATATCAGAAATATTCTTTGAGCTAGTATACAGCACGATACCATCAGCATATAGGAGGGATGAGGAGGAAGTGAGATTTTATGTTGTTGATAAATAGTGAAAAAAAGAGGGGGCCCAGGATGGAACCCTGAGGGACACAATATTTACTGTTTCCTGTTCAGAAAGGGCTGAGTTATATGTAACCACTTGTTTTCTGTTGGACAGATAACTGCTGAACCAGGCTACTATAGTGGGAGTGAAGCCCATAGTTTGTAGGGTGTTGAGTAGGATGGGATGATCTACAAGGTCAAAGGCCTTAGTCTCATGTCTATGGAAACTGCCCCAATGAGAAGGACCGAATCCATAGCTGAGAGTGTATCAGTTGTAAACTTGCGTAGAGCAGTTGAGGTGCTTTGGCCCATTCAAAAGCCATGCTGTGCAGTGGAGAGAAGATTATTTTTAAGCAAGAAATTGACAGTTTGTGTGGCAACTAGTTTTTTGAAGATTTTACTTAGGACTGATAGTATAGTGATAGGTTTATAGTTTGCACAACCTTTGGAGTCTCCTTTTTTTAAAACAGGAGTGATATGGTCAATCTTCCAGATGTCAGGAATATGGCTTTGACATAAGGATAGGGTGAAGATCCTGGCCAGTGGGGAAGCAATACATTTAGCAGCACTTTTCAAGAGCCTGGGCTCAATACCATCGGAACCTGTACTAGTTGCATCTGAGATTGTGTTCAGGAGTTTTAATACCTCTTTCCTCATTATGGCCTTAAAGTGAAAAAGGGGGTCAGTAGCCTCCATGCATGAGGGGTGGCTTGGATCAGTTTGGTGAGAGGCAGGGAAGATGCAAGTATACTTTGTTAGGTCAGAGAACTGTCAGTTAAAAAAGTTTGCAATGGTCTGGGGGTCATTACAATATACTCCACTGAGAATCATATTATTTGATGTTGGGGATTAAGTGGAGCCCAGAAAAGTTTTGACATGAGTCTAGAACTTTTTCGGGATACCAGCAGCATTAACAAGTAGGCTTGTGCAGTAAGTGCTTTTTGCAGTTCTTACCAGTTTTATTTATAACTGTTACACTGTGTTCTGTAAAGGTCATAGTCCAGTTGGAGACCAGAAGACTTAAAGCATCTCCAGCTCTCATCTCTTTCCCTAACTCCAGCATCTTGTTTGTTTACCCTTTAAACAATGTGTAATATATGGAGTGTGTATGTCTTGTAGAGACATAAATTGTTGAAGGAAAATATTAAGGGCAGATTGTGCATCATAGGCATTGTAAAGAGTAGACCACTCTATCAAGTAAGTAAGTAAGTAAAAATTTATTTTTTAAGTGCTTTTCAAAACCAAAGCGCTGTACAAATAAAACAATTAAAATACATACATATAGCATAAGATAACAACAATAATAGTATAATCACAATAAAATCAATCTCCATATGCCTGTTTAAATAAATAGGTTTTTAGTTCTAACTTAAAACTCTCAACGGTCAGGCAGCTTCGTATCTGGCGAGGTAGAGAATTCCACAGGGTAGGGGCAGCATAAGAAAATGCCCGAGCTCCAGAAGTTTTTAAGTGAACCCTGGGAACCTATAGCAATCCCTCATCGGTGGAGCGGAGTGAGCGAGAGAGACAGTAGGGAATAAGGAGATCTTGAAGATACTGAGGTCCCTGTTCATGTAGGGCTTTGTAGGTCAGTAGCCCGACCTTAAAGGTGATCCGCCACTGAACCGGCAGCCAGTGCAGTTCGTGCAGCTCAGGCGTAATATGACTTCTCATAGATGTCCCAGTCAAAAGCCTGGCTGCTGCATTCTGCACCAGCTGCAAGCAGCGGATATCAACCCCTGGTAGCCCTAGGTACAGGGCATTGCAGTAATCAAGGTGAGAGGTAACAAAGGCATAGACCAATACTGGAAGATCAGCTGGAGGAACTAGATGTTTCACCCGAGTGATATTCCTAAGATGATAAAAGGAAGATTTGACAATGGATGACACCTGAAATTTCAGGGTCAAACCATCGTCAATAATAACACCCAGGTTACGCACCTGGTCTGAGGTTGAGAGCTGGGCACCATCGATCCATATACCCGAAGGAAGTCCAGCCCTACAACCCACCTCAAGGCAGCCTGGGTCCACCATCAACACCTCAGTCTTATCCGGGTTTAACCTTAGCCAGCTGGCACTCATCCAATCCTTGATCTCGGATAGACAGCTGCTAAGTATAGAGACTGCATCTTCCTGTCCGGGACTAAAAGACAAATGCAGCTGGGTATCATCTGCATAGCAGTGAAAACCCAAGCTGTATTGCCTAATAATGTCTCCCAATGGCAGCATATAGACAGCGAACAACATGGATGCTAAAATGGAGCCCTGCGGAACCCCACAGGGCAAGAGGAAGGTATCAGAGGAATAAATTCTGGTGATAACCTTCTGTCTCTGCCCCGTGAGAAAAGATTGAAACCACTGCAGAACTGTACCAGACAATCCGCAGTAGAACCGCAGGTGTTCCAAAAGCACACCATGGTCCACAGTGTTGAATGCTGCAGAGAGATCAAGAAGGACTAGAATAGTAAAAGCCTTTCGATCTCTCGCTATCAGGAGATCATTTAGAACCCGGACCAGGGCAGTCTCAGTACTATGTCTTTTCCTAAATCCTGATTGGAGAGTATCATAGATATTGTGATTTGTAATATGGTCGTCCAGTTGAAGTGCTACCACCTTTTCAATAACCTTGCCCAAAAAGGGCAGGTTAGAGACAGGTCTGTAGTTAGCTGGGCAGTTCGGGTTCAATGAAGGTTTTTTTAGGAGTGGTCAAATGACCGCCTCCTTTAGGGGATCAGGAAAGATCCCCTGCTCCAGAGATTTCCAAACAATTTCAGCAATGGTCAGACAGATAGTATCTATGCAACTTAATAATAGAGGCGTAGGGCCCGGATCCAAACTACAACTGGTTGGACGTACAGTCTGGACAATCCTCACAATATCCATGAATTTCAGCCTACCAAAGTTAAACCAGGTAACACAGGTGTTTGTTTCCCCCTGCTGATCACTGCAAACCCTTGAAGAGTGAGCCTGGCCAATATCCAACCTAATGCTGGCAATCTTATCAGCGAAAAACCGAGCAAGCTCATCACACTTTATTTGTGAAAAATCTCTTCCAGACTGTAGACAGAGTGGATTGCACAGTCTGTCAACAGTCTGAAAGAGCTGGGCTGGTCGGTTCCGTGCAGCAGCAATCTCCCTGGACAGGAATTCTGCCTTCTTATGGGTTATTGCCGATTGATAGATAATATAATGATCCATCAATCTAAGTTTATCAGCATCCAAGCCAGATTTCCGCCAGCCCTCTCTAGCCTTCGCCCTACTCTCCTCAGTTCCTTCAAAGACTCATCAAATCATGGAGTCTTTGGGCACGGAGTGAGGGCTGAACACATAGGAGCAATTTGTCCAGGCCCTGCTCACTGCCTTATTATAGGCAAGAACAAGGTCTCCTGACTCCATGCTCCCACCCAAAACACCCGATGAGGTCCAGTACCACTGATAGAGCCTCTGGGTTTACTCCCTTAAAGGGCGATACTGGACCATCTCCATAGAGGCAGGCCTATTAGGGGGTGCCCCAAAACTGAATATTATGGTGTGATGGTCTGTCCACACATTTGGTTCCACCCCCAGATGCGTAACATCCAAATCCAGTAGGAACACCAGGTCTAAAGAGTGACCCCCTATATGGGTAGCAGAGGTAACTACCTGTGACAGCCCCAACATAGACATAAGTTGGAGGAAATTCTTTCCAAAGTGCGAGAGTTCATCGTTGACACAGGCATTGAAGTCACCCAGTATTAACCATCTGGGTGACTCCAATGCCATGTCAATGATGAAGTCTGCGAATTCCTTCAGGAATTCTCCACCATCGCCGGGTGGACGGTAGATGAGGAGAATCCTAAACTCTGCACCTGCTGCCAGGATACACTCAAAAGACCTGGTGTTACCCACCGGCACCTCCACAAGACTCAGATCTGATCTAAAAAAGATGGCCACTCCCCCGCCCCTATGATCCAATCTTGAACGGTGCATCACCGAGAACCCAGCTGGAGCAGCAGAGTCTAAAATAGGACCTGCATTCTCATCCAGCCAGGTCTTGGTGATACATGCCAGGTCAGATGTTGCAACAAGATCTGCAATAATAGCAGTCTTGTTCCTAATAGACATGGCATTGCATAGCACCGCCCGAGTTGGATGGGTTTTTGGAGAGGAACGGAGTACCTGCCCACAATCTGTGGAGCCCTTGGGTATGGGAATCAGGCAAGGAGGACCTCTCTTCTGATCTCATTTTGCCCCAGGGCATCTCCTCGACCCAACTACCCCTATCTGTCCACCCCCTCCAATCTTCCAATCAAGGAGACATCAAGAAATAAATTCACTGGATCAAAGTTTGCAAAGTTTCTAAAAATGATGTAACATGGTCATTGAGGAGGAGCAGAGACGGGACTCTAGATACAAAAAACAGAGGAGTGACCAGTGATTGCATCTGCCGGGGTACCGGCAAGATGGATGTGCTCAGGGTGATTTGCTAATACCCAATCAATTAGGGTGCTAGTGTTTGTGTGAGGAGTGGTTCTGGTGGGCTCAGTGACAAGCTGGTGGAGATTGTGTCTCTGGACCAGGGAAAGTAAAGTGTTCTGGCTCTTTCTTGTCCAATTAAGGTTGAAGTCCCTTAGGATGACTACTTCATTGTGCCCAGTGTACTGGGTTGTCATATTGAGCAACTCTTCAAAGCCTAATAGGCCACTCTTCGGGGGACTGTAAGCACATACAATGTGTATTTTTTTTGCCCCAATGGAAAGGAGTGCATGAAGTGAATTACAGTGGGAGATGGTAGGTGTTGTAACAACTGAGAGATTTAGGTGTTCCTTGAAATAAATAGAAACCCCTTCAGCCCTTTTGGGGGAGGGTATAACCCTCTGTAGGAGGTTGAAAGTGGCTCGAGAACATTCAGAGTCAGGATTAGAAGATTTAAGCCATATCTCTGATAGGCAGATAATGTCAGGATTGTAGAGAGTTACCCATGCTTCAAGATCTCCAAAGCTGTGCACCTGGCTCCTAATATTGTGATGAGCAATGCGGAGAACTTTCATGTTTACAGTTAAGTCAGTATAAGAGTAGTGGGCTGTAAGGCCTGGGTTTGTCTCAATATCCCCAGAGAGTCAAAGAGCCAGGAGGATAAGGTACCAGAGTTTATGGTGGATAAATGCGGTAAGGGGGAAATGCCATAAGAAGCGTTTTTCAAGATTATACACTGTAAAATAAATGAAACCCTTTTTAATTAGGAGAGGGGTCAGATCATGCTGCTTAGCTGTCAGTGCAAGGAGGTTTGAGAAATAGAAGTCATTTAGGAAGGGCTGTGAGGAAACACAAGTCCTAGGGCCTGAGGAGATTGTAATCACTGAGACGACCAGGACTAATAGAACAGCAGACTGTGGGACTAGGAGCTTTGTGTAGATCATAGTTCACACTAAATTATTTAGTCAGTAAGGGTCCTAGCTAGAAGGCTGTATCAGAGAAGGGTTTATGAGTAGAAAGTGAGTATAGTAAACCAGTGAAGTAATAGCTTAGTGGGAGAAAGTGAAACAGAGAAGTTTATATGCAGGTTCAAAGAGGGGTTGTCTGTGTGGTATGTAAGCTACTAGAAAAATGTTTAGGATGGTGCAGTGATCCACTAAACCATGGTGTCTGTGGGGGAGAGAAGGAATTTATGCAGGCACAAAAGATAGATTGGCTGTATGGTATGTAAGCTACTAGAAATGGTGCAGTAATCCACTATACCATGGTGTCTGCAGGGGAGAGAGCATATGCCACATTTATGCTCAGTGTTTGATTCATGATGGCATGTAAGTATAAGGTGTAGACTAAGAGAGGAAAATAGTCCTGATAGTAGTAAGATTCTTGGGTTAGATAGCCCCTAGTGGGTATATTGCATAGAATAGCTCAGGTATTTTACTGGCATTGAAATGGGATGATTCAGTTGCAGGGAAACTGAGTAGGTGTGCCCCTGGTTGTTATTCAGTATAAGGAGCCAATGACTAAATGGACACTTAGTCATATGATTGACTATAAATATAAAAGGAAGTGTCTGACTTGGCGGGGTGGGAGGGTGGGTGGGGCTTGAGTTAGCTCCTGTAGCTTTCTGTGCCACGCAACCTGTGAGTGGGCTTTTGGCTGGTCTCTGTACCTGTGAGCAGCCCTTTGGCTGGCAGTCTGGTCCAACTTTCAGGTGTGATTCGAACAGGGAAAGTGGTGTGTAGCAGTGACTTTCAGCTTTTGGTTTTGGGAAGGGGGCAGTCTGCCACCAGAGAGCAGGATCACCACAAACAAACCCCAGAGAAGGAGGACCAACCAGTCCAAAGGGCAGTGGAAGCCTGGTGAAGAGTAAAAATGAAGAGGGTTATAAGGGGTCAGACAATGGGAGGGCTACAGACAAAACAGAAGGACCACGGAGGGCTAAGATTACAGACAGAGAAATGGATGGGCTGAGCAGCCAAAAACAAAAGAACAGGGCATGCTAGTCACAGAAGAGAAAAGGTTGGAGATAGGGGCTTACTAGCTAGGTTGGGAAAAAAGTTTTAAATAGAAAATCAAGGGCTCAAACAAATTCCTTGATTGTTCTACAGAACAAAACTAAATCCAGCTTTAAACTACAATTTTATGCAATGTTAGGCTCTAAACTTAAATGAACTAAGTTTCAGTAAAAAATGAGGATTGGAAAACCTCAATAGTAGAAAGGGTGCCAAAAAATTCAAAAGTTCTTTGTGTGGGGCTTAGATAGCTCCTGTAGCTTTCTGTGCCATGTAGCCTTTGAACAGACTTTTTTGGCTGGCTCTCTGTACCTGTGAGTGGCCCTTTGGCTGGCACAGTCTGGTCCAGCTTTCAGGTGGTGCTTTCGGTGGCTTTCTCTCCAGTCCCACACCAAACCACCAGGGTGATTCAAACAGGGAAAGTGGCATGCAGCAGCAACTTTTGGCTTTTGGTTTTGGGGAGGGGGATGGTCTGCTAGTAGAGAGCAGGGCCACAACAAACAAACCCCAGGGGAGGACCAACCAGCCCAAGGGGTCTGTATGAGGCACAGTTCAGTGGATCTTTATCTTTCTTCAAAAATACTTGAATAGTAGCTTGCCTGAAAGAGTCCAGATTTTTTTTTTAATGTAAGGAAAAGGAGTTAAACAATATTATTAATTGGGGTATTAATATATTTTTTAATTTTTTTATATACCTTGATTGGTAATCCATCTGGGCCTGGTGCTTTACCCAAGGGGAGTTCTTGTATTGCTTCCACTATTTTGAATTGTGTTGTTGGTTGATCCAACTGTTCTTTCATAGTTTGTGTAATTGTTTCCATTTTAATTTGTTTCAAGTAAGTTTCTATTTCCCTAGCTTTGCTATCTAGTTGAGTAGTATATCACTTTTTGTAGTATTCTGCAAAACATTTGTTAATTTCTTCTGGTTTGCTTAAGATTTGATTATTCTAATTTTTATGGTTATTATGGCTCCTTCTTTCTGTGTATTTTTTTTGTTTGCCATGATAGTAGTTTCAGTGGCTTATCAGCCATGACATACTATTTTGCCTTAGTGTTAATACACTTTTTTTTGTTCCATTACTATTTGATTATACTGTTCTTATTTAATTAAATTATTAAATGTCATTGGGTTGAATGTTGCACTGTGTATATTTGCCAAATTTTGAATTTCTTTCTCTACATCTGCTAATGTTTGATTCCTTATTTTTTTTCTGCTTTATCAATAGTTATCATTCTTCCTCTTAGCCAAACTTTGTATGCTTCCCAGATATTATAGTTGTTTCTTGCTGGGTATTATTTACAAAGAATTCTTGCATTTTCTGTAGGATTTTTTTTGAAACTTATATTTTTGTAATTAAGATTAATCTAATCTCCACATGCTACTGACTATTCTATTTTCAGAGAGCTGCAGAGTCAAAATGCAAGGAAAATGATCAGAGATTGTTATCCCTGGATAGTCCATGCCAGCTATTGCATATTTATTTGTCTCTGAAATTAAAAAGTAATCTGTCCGAGAGTGTGCTTGGTGCATAGCCGAAAAGAAGGAAAGAATTTTTTTGTGTTTATTAAATTCTCTCCATGGATCCATTAGTCCTAAGTCTATCATATATTGTTTTATTATCTTCCTACATGTTTTATGTGTGTTATGCATTGTGGAAGTTTTATCCAATTGTGACATAGTTAAATTAAAATCTCCTCTTATAATATAAGGTGGCTCAAATGTAGTGAGTGTTAGAGAAAATTCATTCAAGAAATTGGGGTCATTTTGATTAGGAGCATAGATTGTTGCACATTTATATCTAAAATTTTGCATCCGTAGCAGTGTTGTAATATATCTTCCTTATGTGTCTGTAATTTTTTTTCATTATCTTTGGGACTTATTTTTGCTTATTTGCTATGATCATTACTCTGCTAGAATTTCTGGAGTACTCTGATGCAGTAGCTGGCCCCATAGATTTTCAAACTATTTTGCTTCTTTTTTTTGTCAAGTGTGTTTCTTGTAGAAGAGCTAAATTTATGTTTTTTCTGTCTCAGTACTTAATAACTTTATTTATCTTTGTTCTATTTTGCATACCCTTGACATTCTAAGTCAACACTTTAACTGTAGTCCCCATTGAGTATTTTCTTTCTTAACTCTACCCCTTCCCCCCATCTTTCTTAATAATATTCCTTACATATTTTACCTGGGCCGCTATATTTTCTATATTTTGTCTTATTTGTTTTTAGTCTTAATGGTCTCCTTTTCATATTTATTTCATCCTATCTACACACCCCCTCCACCCCAAGTAGCCCTTAACCAAGAGTCACTAGGATCCCTGGCTTCCCCCCCTCCTAAAATCAGTAATGACTGTGGTGTCGTCACTATACACTGCCTGGCACACCTATCTCTTCATTTTATACTTTCCAACTTTAATTGTGTTAGCATGCTACAATTTCACTCCTCATTTTTAATTCATATAGATTTTTATTTGTTCTCTCAGGGTTATTCATAGTGATTTATATCAAAGTCAGTATATACAACATCTGAATCGATTTATACACTTCCATAATTTTTTTTTCCTTTGGTTCCATCTGTCTTCCTTCCATTCACTAATGCACTGTGTCTCTAGTTCATTTATACATTCAGTTTATGTCTTACTTGTTCCTTAACTTAAGTTTTGTGTATTTTGTCCAATATCATCTCTAACTCAGTTATATTTCTTGAGGATGCTGTGATGCTTGTGGTTGTGAGAGTTGTGAATGTGAGCTGTGTCTTTCTGGGTTGTCTTTCTTATTCTGATTTTCATTTTTATCCTCATAGTAGCCCTTGTATGCTTCCATTGCTTCTTCAGGGTCTGAGAAGATGTGTAATTTCCCCTTATAACAAATTAGATTTTTGCAGGATACTATATTGAGAGTCTGATACATTTGTTATACAGAAGTTGTTTCAGAGGGTTAAACATTTTTTTTCTTTTTTCAGTAGCTTCTGTGGATAAATTGGGGTAAGCATTAAAGCTTATTGTTTGATAACACAGACCTCTTGACATTCTTGCTTTTGCAAATATAGCTTCCCTATCTTGATATTAATGTGACTTGATAAAAACAGTCCTAGGGTAGTTTGAATTTCATGCATATCTTGCCCCTGCCCAGTGTGATCTGTCTAATCTAACTTTCTTGGGGTATTTGTGATTAAGAGTAACTGAGAGCCTCTGTAATAAGTTTTTCAAAAATTGGGAGTGTATCCCATGTGCCTTTAACCCCCCTCTGGTATCTTGCAAAGCCTTACATTGTCTCTTCCAGCTCTGTCCTCTTGTTCTGCCACTTTTTCCTGTAAGGCATTTAACTCTTTTTCCAGTTGAATTTGCTTTCTGGGTGTATAATGGGTCACATCTTCTACTCAGAAACATAGAAACTGTTGGCAGATAAGGACCACTAGGCCCATCCAGTCTGCCCATAGGCCATATACTTAGACTGTTGCCACTGACCCTATCTGTGGCTTTTCATCCTTCCTTCCCATCTGTAAGGTTCCCCCATGCTTATTCCAGGCATCTTTAAATTCCTCCACTGTGCTTGCTCCCACCACCTCCTGTTGCATGCCATTCCATTTGTCCACCACCTCTGTGAAAAAAAAAAACTTTCTCAAATTCCCTCTTTATCTGTCTCCCTGCAATTTCATATTGTGCCCCCCCCCTCATTCTAGTACTCTTTCTAACTTGGAAGATATCTCCCCACTGCACCTTGTTTATGCCCTTGAGGTACTTGAATGTTTCTATCATGTCCACCCACTCCCTCCTCTCCTCCAGCGAGTACATATTGAGGTCCTTTAATCTCTCCTCATATATTTTATGGTGCAAGTCCTGTACTATCTTGGTCACCCTCCTCTGTACCACTTCCATCTTGTCAATGTTCTTGCAAAGGTGTGGCCTCCAGAATTGCACACAGTACTCTAGGTGAGGCCTCACTAGTGTTTTATACAATGGCATCATCACTTCCCTCCTTCTGCTAGTAATACCTCTGCCTACACATCCAAGCATGTGACTGGCCCTCTCTGCAGCCTTAGTACTCTGCTTTGACACCTTTAGGTCACCAGTAATGATAACTTCCAGTTCCCTTTCTTCCTTAGTGATAGTCAACTCCTCCCCCCCCATTCTGTAGCTCTCTGCAGGGTTCCCTCTTCCCAGGTGCATTATTTTACACTTCTTTGCATTGAACCCCAATCACCACACCTGAGACCATTTTTCAAGCTTCTCCAGGTTGCTCTTCATTCTCTCCACCCCCTCTGGGCTATCCACCGTGTTGCAGATCTTGGTGTCATCTGTGAACAGGCAGACATTTCCCTCCAGCCCTTCTGCAATGTCACTAATGAAGACATTGAATAAGAGAGGCCAACGGACTGATCCCTGAGGCACCCTGCTGGTCATCCCCCTCTCCCCAGATTGGACACCATTCACCACCACCCTCTGTCACCTGTCCATTAGCCAGTTCTTAACCCAATTAACTACCATGTGCCCCATGCCCTGACTACCCATCTTGTTAACCAGCCTCTTATGTGGGATGGTGTTGAAGGCCTCACTGAAATCAAGGTATGTGATATCTACTGCCCCCCCAAATTTACTTCTTCATCACCCAGTCAAAAAAATCTATCAGATTTGTTTGACACACCCTTCCTGCTGTGAATCCATGTTGCCTCAGATCCTGGGCACCGCTGGATTCCAGGTGTTCCACTATTCTTTCTTTCAGCAGTGCCTCCATGATCTTCTCTACCACTGAGTTGAGGCTGACCAGCCTATAATTCCCTGCCTCTTCCCTAATACTGCTTTTGCGAGGAGGGACCCCATATGCCCTCCTTCAGTCCTCTGGAACCACTCCTATGTTGAGTGACTCAGTGAACATGGCTGCTAGAGGTGCCACTAATTCCATATGTAGCTCCCTTAATATCCTTGGGTGTATGCCATTTGGCCCCATTGCTTTGTCCACCTTCAGTTTTGTGAGCTCCTCTAGGACACTCTCCATTGTGGATGGACTAGTGTCCACCTCCCTTCCTTCATTACATTTGTTGGCCATCTGTGGTCCCTGACCATTCCCTCTCCTTGGTGAATACTGAACAAATGTATTTATTCAGTATTTCTGTTTTATCCAGGTCTCCCTCCTTACACTCTCCTTTGTTCCCTTTAAGTTTTACAGTCCCAACCCCGGGTTTTCCTATTTTCACTGATGTACCTATAGAATGTCTTATTCCCTTTTTTCATCAAGTGCTCTGAACCCTCCTCAGTCCATGCTTTAGTGCCCCTAATAACAGCCTTTCCCTTTTCCCTTGTACATTCCAGGTATGCCTCCCTGTCTTCCTCACTTTGAGTCCTTTTACATTTCCTGAAACTTGTCCTTTTAGCTCTGACCTTATCTACCACTTCTTTTGAGAACCACAGAGGCTTCCTCCTTTTCTTTCCTTTGGACACCACCTTGATGTATTGGTTTGTTGCTTCCACTATGGCTCCTTTTATTTTCTCCCCCTGCTCTTCAACCCCCCCTCCTGCCATCCCCATTCCAGGGCTGCTGTAATACATCTTCCTATTTCAGTGAAGTCCGCCCTCCTGAAATCTAAAACCTTTGCCTTTGTGTGACTTGACTGATTCCTTGTCTCCACATTAAATCACACTATGTTGTGATCACTGGAACCCAGTTGTCCTTCTACCCAGACTTCCTTGACTCTGACCTCATTGGTCTGTACCAGGTCTAGAATTGCTCTGTTCCTGGTGGGATCAAGCACTTGCTGCCTCTGCCCGCATCCTGTAAGGAATCTACGATGCCTCTGCTTCTTGTTGAAGCAGCTGCATGGGTAGTTCAATCCACGTCTGGCATATTGAAATCCCCCAGCAGCAGAACTTCACCTTTCCTTGCCATATTGTGTATTTTATCCACTAACTCTCTGTCCCCTTCCTCTCCCCATGATGGAGGCCTGTATATCACTCCTGTGTGTATTGTTATTCCATTACCGGGTTCAAGGGTGATCCACAGTGACTCTGCCTTCCCATGCCCATCTTTCACCTGTGTTGCCTTTATACCTTCTCTGACATACAAGGTGACTCCCCCACCTTTTTTACCCTCCCTATTCCTCCTGAACAGAGCATAACCTGGTACATTTATGTCCCAGCCATGATTTGTGATGTACCAGGTTTCAGTTATTGCAACTATGTCCAGGTCTGCCTCTCCTATCAAGGCCTCCAGGTCTGCGATTGTATTTCCTAGGCTGCAGGCATTAGTTACCATGCCCTCCATATCTTGCTACTTTGATCTATTCCCCTGCCCCTACTTCTGCACCCCTGCTGCTCTCCCCTACCCCAGTTGTCCTGAGTGGTCCTGATTTTTTTGCCTTGCCCCTGACTGCTTCTGTTGCTTTTGCTGCCAGTTTGTCTTCCTGCCCATGGAGGGGCTGATACTAAGCCTTCTGACATCCATGGCTCTCCCCCCTGACCAGCTTAAATGCAAGTTGCTGAAGCATTTAAACTTCTTACTGAGGAGCAAGGTCCCCCTCTCAGATGGATGTAGACCATCATCTTTATACAGGCTCACATCCATCCAGGTGGGGCCCCAGTCCCCCCATGAAGCCAAATCCCTCCCTTCCACACCATTCTTCAATTAGGAGTTGAATTTCTGGATGCGGAGTGTCCTAGCTTCTCTCATGCCATGGGCAGGTAGTATTTCTGAGAAGGACACAGAGTATGCTGTCTGCTTCAGACTCCCTCCCAGCCTCCTGAAATCCTTCTGGATTATGCCTGTCTCTACCTTGTCTCCTGTTATGTCATTCATCACCAGGTGGATGATGACATCGAGTTCATCCCTCCTTACTACTGCCCTTGTGATCCTATTGATCAGCTTTCCGTCCATCCAAGCAGTGCTTTCTGGGATGCACTTTACCTCCCTGTCCTTCCTGCTAGGTTCCCCCAAAGTTAATCCCTAGACAGTTGAGTCCCCCTCTAGGTGAAGCTTCCTCCTCTGAGGTTCCCTTCCCCCCTTCCCTTGTGCTCTGACATGGAGGCCCTGCTCATCCTCTCTGGTCCTAACTGTGGGTGTAGTTTTGGGGCAATCCCACTCCTCCAATACAGCATAGGAGTTACTCAGCTGGACTGTTTGGGGGATGTGCATCAGCACCCCACCCACACACACACCCCCAAGCCCACTGTGATCCTACCACTCCTCTCTCTGGGCAACCTATGAGGTTTAGGTTGTGGATCTGGTGACATCTAGGTGAGGATGAAAGACTCCTGTAACCTGCCCAACTAGGCTCAGAGACAGGTGATCTCCTCCCTCAACCTAGAGAGGTGCCTGCAGATAGGGAAGCATCACAGCCTCTAGAACGTCTCCCTGAAGACAGCTGCTCTACAACTACTGCACCGCACTACTCCCTACATGTCTGTCTGGGACTTCCCTCTGTGCTATTTAATAGTCACTTTTTCCTCCCCATCCTGGTCCAATATGTCCTGATTGGTACTCTCTATGGGCCCACGGTTAATAAAAGGAAGAGAAGCCTAGGGGTGGGTGGGTAGAGGACTGGGTGGGCAGCAGATATGCTCCTTCCCCTGTCCTCCAAACAACAATGAAGCACAGAAAAGTAAAGCAGGAAAGTGAAACAGCACTCAACACAGCAGTAGTGCCTGTGATCTGTTCACTCTCTGACTACCCCTCCAACTGAAGCATTCCCAGCAGTTGAAATCCAAGTACAATCAGATCAAATTAAAATTCAATTAGGCAAGTCCCTTTTGACATCAGAATTCAAGTAATATACACCCTGTATTTAACATCAATACATATAATTGCTTCCCCTCACAGTCAAAAATACTGCTTCAGTAGAATTAAATACTTCTCTGCCCTCAGTTAAGTACAGCCATCAGTGAGCACCACTCCACTCTATTTACCAGGTCTGTGAGGCACCAAAAATACTGCTCAAATATAATTAATTTCCCTGCCCTCACAGTTACATATTGTTGCTATACCGCTGACGCCACAAACAAATACTGTAACCCATTGGAAAAATAAAAGCTTCAGTCACAGTCCCAGTAACCTTGATGACCAAACAAACCACCCCTAAGCTGTAGGAAACAAAAACAAAAGATATAATTCAAAACAAATCTGTCAGTTGGGTCCCCAACTCAGTTTCCCCTTCCCTTGTGGAAGTAAAGCTGCTTTGAGAACTCACCCATCCAGGGAAGCATTTAAATACCCTCTGGGTCTTTGTTTGAAATGGTGCCTTTTCTCTCTGTCAGCTATTGGCACTTATTAATCCTCCTGTAGTTCTGAATTTCAAAATGCACCCCTCCTAGTCTTGGGACCTGTAAGAAACAATCAGCAATACTGCAGCTGGTCCGATGCTGCTGTCCCCCATCGTTACTTCTCCCCACTCCTGCAGACAAATGGATGCTGAGGAAAAGAAAGAAATGCAAGGAAAAAGGTAAATCAAAACCTGTGGTCACACTCCCGGTAACCCTGACCACAAAACAAATATTGTAACCTGCAGGAAAAACAAAACCTTTGGTCACAGTCCCAGTAACATCGACTACCAAACAAATCACCCCTAAGCTGTAGAAAATAGAACAAAAGATATAATTTAAAGAAATCTGTTGGATGTGTCCCCAACTCACTCCCTCCCTTGTGGAAGTAAAGCAGCTTTTTTGACTTTAGACGTCCTGTTTCCTAGTTCATCTGTCCTTACTGTTAGTTTCTCTAATTTGTTATTTATCTCACCCAGTGAGCCTGTCACTGTGTTTAGTGATGTTTTTATATCTCTCAAAGCCTTTAATATATCTGTTTTCAATGCATTAACTGCATTTAAAACTGTTTCATCCAGACCCTCAATTTTTCCATCCTGAGCAGTATTTGGTGTATTTTGCATTGACTTTTGCTTTTGGTTCTCCCCTATCTTTTTATTTTGTTCCTCATTTCTCTTATTTTATTTCTTCCATCTTTTCCTCTTCACTATCACTAAGTATTTCTTCTTTTTCTGATTCTTTTTCCAGTTCTGCAGAATTTGTTATAGTCTGTTTTTTTATCTTGGTTCTCTTTTTTTACCCTTGTCTTTCCCTTTGAGTTTGTCATCCCGTTTTAGTAGTCATATTTTAATTATTGCTTTCTTTCACCTTGTCTGCAACATCAGTATTACTTTCTACGTCCTGCCCTCCTGATGCTCCACCACCTATCTGGGTCACATTTCGCTGAGCTATAGTTTTTTGGGTATTGCACCCCCTTTCCATATCCATTTGATTTACAGTGATCAGTTCCATATAGTTCAAAATATTACCTTTGGCCCATCAATTTCTAGTGGGCAGTGATGCAGGTAGCGGTGAAAGCACAGTGTGTGGCGCTTCTTGTAATGTTCTTAAATCCAGTAGACTGGGCAATAGCTGTCATTTCTTTTCTTTTGTTGCTCTAGTAAATCATTGTGTTTTGGTTTTTCTTTCTTCAGTGATGTGCGAGTCAGTAAATTCTTGTCTTCGTCGTATGGCTTTAGACATACTCCCAGGAAAAAACTAATTATTTACTTGCCAGTGTCAGTCATCTTCCATTTAATGGCTGTTATGTTTATCATATTTAAATTCCTCTTTACAAGCCAGCACTGAGTTTTAGTTGAAAGAGATGCCTGCGAGGTGTAACAGCATCTGTTTCACTTGACCATCTTGGTTCATCTATTAGCCCATGCACAGATGTTCCTCACATTTTCCTACCTAGGGCTGCTACTGCATTGCCAACAGGTAATCTAGCAATTGAAGGAGATGCTACATCATTGCCAGCAGGTAATCTGCTGGTCAAAGAGGTGGTGCTGAATCACCAGCAGGTAATCTGCTGGTTAAAGGGACTAATTCTGCACCTGCAGCAGCTAATGCACCAGTCAAAGGGGTAATTCTGCACCTACAGCAGTTAATCTGCCAGTCAAAAGGGCTAACTCTGCAACCTCAGCAGATAATCAGCCAGGCAAAGGTACTGTAATGGCAAGTAGAGAAGTATAGGTAGTGGATGTGATAAATTCTGGTATGTATCATATATATATATATATATATATATATATATATATATATATATATATATATATCAACCAGCTTTGAAACAAGATAAAATATCATTCTTTAATGTAGCAGAACTTCAGAATGTTTGAAAACAATTGGTAATAATGTACATTTTTGAATCTTTGAACTAGATCCTATTGTATTGATTACATTTCTCCAATGATTTATGACCATGCTGAAGGGATGGGGGAGCAGTAGCTGGACTGAGTTCAGAGAAAAAGTAAAATTTCTGGCTACACTCCTGGACCACTTTAAAGCAGCACTGCAAGAGCAGAGAAAGGAAGAAGGGGTGGGGCACTTCAGCCCAGCTCTGCACTGTTATATTACAACTACAGTATGTCTTGGTAGTTTATGAAGTTCATAATAAAAACACCCCAAAAATAATTCTCTTGAGTGACAGCCTCTCCCTTTCTCACCCAAGTTAAAAGAATTTCTGTAGAAAGATGTAAAAAGTGGGTGATTTGATACCTTTTATTGGACCAAAACAAAATCTACAAAACCCATGCTTTCAGGATAAACAGAGCCCTTCATCAGACATAGTTGCCAGGTTCTACAGAAAGCAAATCTCTTTACCAAGGACAGAGAAATCTATTGGTAAACAAACTTCCACACATGGGTATAACAGTTCTTTTCATAAGGCAGTATGTAGAGACAAAAAACAGTCTTTGAAATATTAGGCGGTTGTAAACCAGATTAGTGATGTAGATGCTTCTCTAGAAATTGAACATGACAGCAGGAGATCTACAAATTGTAAAACATTTATATTCTAAGATCCTCCCTAAATACAGACTGTGTGTGTGTGTGTGTGTGTGTGTGTGTGTGTGTGTGTGTGTGTGTGTGTGTGAGTGTGTGTGTCTTCTTGGCAAACATTGAAAACAGAACACTAGGAGACACTAAACCCTGCAATATTCCTAAATGTAAAATGTGAGCTCATTTCCACTTCAAACCTTTTCAACACCCCCCCCAAAAAAAAAGCAACTCAAGATGGAGGGGAGTTACACTTATGGATCCCCGAGAGTTGTCTGTGACATCCAGTGCAAGAAGTGTCCACATGCAAGCTATGCAATCCTACCTTAATCATGCACCTCCACCGTTCTCTACCCCCTATTCTATTTCTTCTTGCCTGTCTCTCCCCTACTGCATGCCCCAAAAGCCTGCTTTCCCTCCCTCCCCCACAGCTTCCACATTCCTATATCCTTCCTCCACTTAGACATGCTGCACATTGGTCACTGCCCCTTGCCCAGGGTCCATCCTACTGCCATGAAACTGTCCTACATCCACACTGGTCCTAGCCCTCCACTCTGGTCCCCCCTGTCTACGCTTACCCTCACCGACTATCGTCGATGCTCGGCAATTTCTCGAGATGCTAGCAGGCGAAAGCATTCCCTTAAAGAAATATGCTGCAGCTCCTTGAGGCTAGTCCTCCTCCTCCTAATGCTGTCAGGCAATGTGCACCCAAAACCTGGCCCATTCTATTCTAAAACCATTAATCTGAGCAAGCCTTTGAGTGCCCTCTCATTCATATCAATCAACATCTGCAGCCTCCTTCCTAAAATGGATGACTTACAGGCCTTCACCAGCCAGCACAGCCCTGACATCCTGGCAGTTGTTGAAACCTGGCTCACACCATCAGTACCGGACCATGCAATCAGCCTTCCTGCCTACAATGTCTTTAGGCTGGATCGCCTCTCCAAAAGAGGTGGGGGCTGCGCTCTCTACCTAAAAGACTCCATACAGGGGCACCACATCATTACCTCACTCCAACCCACAACTGCTCAGATACTGCCAGTGAGAATCCTCATCAGAGCCCAAAACAAAACCCTCACTGTTGCCACCATCTAAATCCCTCCCAAAGAACAGGGAACTGATCTAACAGCTGTTCTTGACTTTGTAAAGTCACTCCCACCGGACACCGAATCCATCCTCCTAGGTGACTTCAACATCAACTGGCCTGCGGCTGATGCTGGTGCACACAGGGTTACCATTGCTACGACGAACCTCACACAAATGGTTGACTCACCAACCAGGAAAAATTACAGGACTGGCACCAGCACACTCTTGAACTGGATCCTTACTAGTCACCCATCATGGATATCTAACACTAATGTCCTCCCTGACTCTCTCAGTGACCACTCCCCTGTTAGCTGCACCTGGTCAAATAAATTCATCAAACAACCACCAAAAACTATCACCAGCAGGGTTCTACCCAGTGGTCACCTTCCTTGACTCAAATCCCACCTCCTCCATCAAGACTGGTCTTCTTTCTTCAATGCAACTAGCGTAAACACTGCCCTTGACCACTTCATAAACATCTTCACTTTGGCCTGTGACACGTATGCTCCTATTAAGAAATGCAAAGTCAAATCACTCAGTAACCCTTGGCTCACAGGTGACCTCCTCAGGATGCTAAAAACAAGAAACCACTTATGGGAGCTGGCCAGAAACTCTGGAAAGCAAAACAACATCCGAAACTACGAACGTGCCCGCAATGACTTCACCAAAACCATCTGGCAAATGAAGTCCACCTACTATAAGCATGCCGTCACAAACTCCAGAGGCAATGGTCAGGAATTCTGGAAGAACATAAAGGAACTCACCGGGAATCCACCACAAACCCCCCCATCAATACTCAACATCAATGAAACCACAACCCTCAACCCAAAAACCATTGCGGATACCTTTAACAAAGCCTTTACTGACCTCAGTGCTGTCCTACCCCAGGACTACTTCAAAAATGGTGAAGCCCCTCTGTCCGCAATGAACACTACTCCCACCAGCTCCCCCCGCTTCTACTTCAAAGCAGTCAAGGCTCACCAAGTACACAAATACCAAAGCCCTTGGTAAATCAAGACTCAGTAATGACTCCCTCGATCTCAAAATCCTGTCTCTCACACTTGACGAAGTGCTTAGTCCTCTTTCCAGAATTTTCAACCTCTCCCTCAGCCTTAGCTAGTTCCTGGACAGATGGAAATCTGCCACTGTCACCCCAATCCATAAAAGTGGTGACAAAACTGCCCACGATAACTACAGACCTATCTCCCTACTACCCCCACTCTCCAAGGCACTAGAACGCATCATCTTGGACCAGCTTACAGAATACTTGGATACGTATAACATCCTGTGCAAGCAACAATGCAAAGGTCACAGCACCTCCACAGCCCTACTTGAATTCACCGGTGCAATCCACAATGCACTTGACTCCAGTGAACTACTAGGCTCAATCTACATTGACTTAACTAAAGCCTTCAACACCATCAATCACCGCCTCCTGCTTGTCCAGCTTCAGAACACTGGACTGTCAACCAACTCCATTGGCTGGTTTAAGAGCTACCTTGAAGAATGGTCCCAAACAGTAAGAATCACTGATACACTCTAAGACCCTAGACCGATCCGCACGGGAGTCCCCCAGGGCTCCATTCTGGAACCCCTCCTCTTCAGGCTATTCTTAAACTCACTACTGGACAGCTTCCCAGAACAAATAATTCTCTATGCTGACAATGCTGTGATCCTCACCTCAGACCCTGATCCAATCCAATTACAAAATAAACTTCAGTAGGCCTTCTCCTCCATCAAATCCTGGTTTCTAAATCATAAACTGCTTATCAATCAGATAAAAAACAAGTCTATGGTCTTCTGCAGCCCCCTCAACAAAAACAAACAACTCCACCTCTCCATTGCAACCAAACAAGGAGCCATCCAAGAGCAAACACAATTGTTCAAGTGTCTCGGCATCACCCTTGATCCCCACCTCTCATACGCTGTCCATATCAGCAATGTTGCAAAGTCTGCCAATGTGAAGTTAGGCATATTATTCTGGCACAGGAAACACCTAACCCCAGAAGCACTGGCAGTGGCCGTCCAAAGCTCCATCATCAGCATCATAGACTATGGTCTTATCATATATGGGTCTGCAACTACCTCTGCTCTCAAATGTATCGCAACCTCCCTGAATAAGGCCTGTCATCTTATCACTGGCTCACATCGCTGTACCCACACATGTGACCTTTATTCCCAATCTGGATGGCTTCAACTGGGCAAACGCATAAAATACCAAACCTGCATCACGGCCAAGAAAATTATAATGGGTCTGACCCCACCTGGTGTCTGTGCCCTCCTTAAGCCTAGACATAGGAATGTCACTACAAGGAGATCCAAGTCCCATCTAGTACATATCCCACGATGTTGCACAACCCAAGGACAAAGGTTATTCGCCTATCGGGCATCCAACTGGCTCAACTCTCTTGGCAGCGATATAGCGACTGGTCCAACACTCGGCCTCTTCAAGTCCAAGCTGCGCCTCTCACTGCTTGTATCCTGTGATTGCTTATCTTAACATTTCCACCATTCCAGCTGCAAATGCCCCAGCACCCAGCACTTACAATCAGTCTTTGCACCTCTAGCACCTTACCTGTCATATTCCCTCGACAAGGCCCCCTGACTGCACTGTCTCCCACCCTCACCCACCTCCCCCCGTATCTCCCCCGTACCCCCTGCACCTCCTCCCCCCCTTGATCTCCTCACCACTTCCCCCACCACCCCCCCTTCCCTTGTCTTGCTCATTGCTCAAGTCTTGGTACTGGTTATTACATGTCTGTAAGTCAATGACTATATGTTTGTAACTAAAATGATGACTGTTGCACACACTGATGTGGAACCTTTGTAAAAGAGCCTCGGCTCAAAGGAATTGTAATCCTAGAATGAAATAAATAAATAAATAAATAAAAAATGTGAGGGAAATTGGGCAACCCCTTTGAGCCCAAATGAACTCACACAGGCACAACATAAATTTCTCTGACCTCTCTGTCCTGGTTCTCAAAGGACACTTCAGAAATACACAAGAAAGGTGAGCTTATGAGCTTAAACTTATTCTCCTTCTGGATGCTAGAAATCATGGACTAAAGATAGACCTTTGATTGATGAACCATTACAAATTTTAACTGTCAGCTGTCTTTTTCTTGGTTCAGGTGTATGTGCATTTTCTCTGCATATAATTATATACATTGGCCCAGATATTCAAACTGCACCAGGCTGTGGTGCAAGCCTGGGCACAGCTCAACTTTGTTGCGCACGGGTGTGGCCAGGGCGATATTCAACGGAGCTGCGCTATGGCACAACTGCTTTGAATATCGCACCCTGGCCACCCCCACTGTGCATAGCGCAGTGGTACTGCACCAGCGCAAGTGGTCAGAGTGGAGCATTGAGATGTGGTGGCGCAAGTGCCATTGCGCCATGCATAGCACATGCGATATTCAAAGGGGAACATGCAAATGGGGCCATAATTTATGCAAGGCGCACAGGAGGCCATTTGCATTTGATTATGGCCTCATTTGCATGCCATTAGCATGCAGGTACACTGATCCCCGACGACTTGCACCTGGTGCCCTGCCAGGCAGCAGCTGTTGGGGACCGACACCCCCTGCAGCCTGATCGCGGGACATCCCATAAGGGACAAAGAATGTCCATTATCCCTGGTGGTCCAGTGGACCGCATAGAGCCCGATCGCAGGCATCACTGTATCCCCCCCCAAGTCCAATATCCCTGGTGGTTCAGTGGACTTCACAGAGCCCGATCGCGGGCATCAGTCATCCCCCCAAGTCCAATATACCTGGTGGTCCAGTGGACTGCATGGAGCCCGATCGCGGGCAGCATTCATCACCCCCCAAGTCCCATATCCCTGGTGATCTAGTGGACCCCACCCCACCGTCCACTGGGCCCACCACGCTCCCCATCAGCGGCGGGTGGCAGCACCCACCCGCCTGCCGCCCGCTGCCGACTGACAGCTCAGTAGGGCTGCACACCCATTGGTGCAGGCATGAGCCAGTGGGCATGCAGCCCATACCATACCAGTCAGTCCAGATATGTGAATATGTGAATTCATTACATATCTGGACTGACTAGTATGGTATGGGCTACGCCCTTGGCTCATGCTCTGCACCACAGGGTGTGCAGCTCTCGGCCTGTCAATCGGAGGGCAGCGTGGTGGCAGGCGGTGGGTGCTGCCACCCACCAGCTGACGGGGAGCAGGTGGGGCCCAGTGGACGGGTGGGGGGTCCACCAGATCACCAAGGATATCTGACTTGGGGTGATGAATGCTGCCTGAGATCAGCTCTATGCAGTCCACCGGACCACCAGGATATGGACTTGGGGGGATGACTGATGTCCATGATTGGGGCAAGTGGGGCGCCGCCAGGTGTGGTAGGAATGAGGATGGCCACCCACGGTGTGCAGCTGCTGTCTGCACCTGCAATGCAGCAGCTCACCTGTGGGTGGCCATCACTTGTTCCTTTTTTTATAGGCATAACTTTGTGCAGGCTCAGGTAGGGGTTGCACATGCATAACTCTGCACGGCCCGGGCTGAATATCGAGCTGTGCAGGTTATGCATGGGCACGCCCCACCCACCTGTGCCTGCATACATCACTGATGTGCCCCAGCGCATCAGGATTTGTGTGGCGCACTTTTCCCTTTTAAATATCACACCGGGACACATCAGTGGGTTGCATGGTGTAAACACTGTTAAGGCCATGCTAACTTTTGAATATCTGGGCTGTTATGTTTTACAATTGATATATTTTTAATGTGCCTTATACAGTACATTAACATGGTTTTATTTACATAGCAGTGTCTCTCTCTCTCTCTCTCTCTCTCTCTCTGTGTCATACACACACACATGCACACACACACACACACACACTCTGTATATAGGGAGGATCTTTGAATATGCAAGCAATAAGACACAAAAAGGTGTGGGTTATGGCCTGGTAAAAGCACACCCCAGGTGCATTATGAGGCAAAAGGTACTTGTGCCGAGTGCCTTCAGCACCTGGGAAGTGCTCTTATCAGGCTATAACCACCACACCTCGGAGTGTCTTATTGCACTTATAAAATAGCTCCTGGTAAAGAAGTTAAATAAAAAAAATGGATATACCAAATGTACATAAAAAAACAGTAAACAATTTAATCAGTAGAAATACGAACATACGAACATATGAAGAAGCCAACAGAAAAAGGCAATTTGGTCTATCAAGTCTGCTCATATTGCAAGGTCCATAGCTTGAGCTAATGTCCCTGCCCTCCCTCCCCACTCTTCCTATCCTCCCTGGTCATGACCCTTACCTTCCCCCTATGCCTGTCCCAGCATCTCTTAAAGCTGCTCACTGTCTTATAAATAAACAAAAAATAGTCCTTCTCATTGTCTTAGAATGGAGGTGTTTAGTTACAAGCTAGTAGAGTAGGTTGGTGTCTATCTGTGTCTGCACTTCCCAGACACACAGACACACACACAAACACTGAGAAACCATGTTTTTATTTTGTTTCTCTTTTTTTTTTACTACTGTATTTTTTACTTTGGTTAACCTGTTTCAGTTACAGAGACCAGCAGTGACCTGTTCCATATAGGGTGATGTAGTGTGATGTTTCGTGGCACTCCCTCCCTTCTCAACATACATTTTTTTGTGTGTTTGTGTCTAATTTTATTTTTTAACTTTGCCTCCTCCAGTGACTTTCTTTGTATTAAAAGGCTATCTAGAGTGGGAGCCAGCATGTCCTTTAACAGCCACCGTACATGGTGGTTGCCTGTTTCGAGGTTCACAAGTTACTAAGATACAAATGTAAATGACTTTTAAACTGACACTAATGCGGAGCAGTTTTGGGGAATGGATTGTTGCTGCTCACTTTTGATATTAATCATGGTACGAATATGGTCCCTGCTGTATCTCCCCGGCACAAAGCCCACCTCCGAGGGATGGATCAGGGAGGTGAGAAGAGGGTTTAAACGGGTTGTCATTATTTTGGTTAATATTTTACTGTCGGAATTGATTAAAGATATGGGCTGATAGCTGGAGGGTTTAGTTTGATCTTTCCCCTTTTTGTGGAAAACTGTAATAATAGCTTCTCTGAGCGTATTCAGGAAAGAGACAATCATTCTCGCTGTATTAAAAAGAAACGCTAATATGGGGCGACTAGTGGGGCTACAATGTTCCATAATTCAGGGAGAAAGCCATCACTTCCTGGGGTTTTGCTCTTGTTTAAAGCTTGTATGGCTGCTATCACTTTGGAGGAAGTGATGAGGGCTTCCAAGGCTTCTGCCTGTTGTGGGGATAGTCTAGGGATAGGGAATTTATCTAGAAACTGGCTCATATTGATAGGATCTAGGATCCTGGAAGAGGTATGCAAATTTCTGTAAAAATCTACCATACAGGAGTTTATACCCTCCTGAGTCATCTGTGTTACTGCTTCTGAGTCTCTAAGGCTAGATATATAGCTTTCTGCCCTCTGCTTGCGAAGCCTATATGCCAGGACCTTCCTCCCTTTTTTGCCTCCCACCCAGAATTTATGTTTTAAGCGGAGAGCCACCAGCTCAGCCTTCCTTTCCAATAAACAATTGATGTCTGATCAAATGCGTATCATTTCTAGGTGACTGGGGGAGATTTTAGGGTTATGTGTGGGGGGGGGGAGATGATTGGCAGCATTTTCTAAAACCACTAGGTGTTGTTCCAGGGTTTTGAGGTGCTGCTCCTTCCACCACCTGCGGGCAGAAGCATAGGCCATAATAGCTCCTCTGATAGTTACTTTCAGGGCTTCCCATAGGTTGGCCGGATCTGTCAGGTGAGGGGGGTTATCCTGCAGATAAAGCTTGACTTGGGTAGTCAGCCATCCAGGGAAGTCTGGATCCCTCAATAAGAGGAGGTCAAGCCTCCAAGTGCGAGAAGGACCCACTTTTGGGCCCCATGTCAGCAGAAGTCAGACCAGGGCATGATCCAATACAACTATCGGGGAAATCTGTGTATCAAGAACTACTAGTCTCTAAAAGGGGGAAACTAACCAGTAGTCAATACGGGAGAAGATGCCATGCACTGGAGAGAAGAAGGTGTACTCTCTGTCCTTCGGGTGAAGTGTTCTCCACACATCTTGTAGCCCTATATCAGAGACAAGTTGCTGTATTTCCCTCCTAGTTCTAGGGTGTTTGTCTGCGGTATTGGAATTCCTATCCATAACTGGGTCTAAGGGGACATTAAAATCTCCGCCCAGAACCACTGGAGTTTGGTCTCCCGCAAGGGAAGAAAGGGACTGCACCAGGTCTTGATAGCAATCTGGGAGGTCCTCATTGGGGCCGTAGACACTGGCCACCAGTAAGGGCACTTGTTGGGTAGCGAAGAGTGCCATCACCCATCTGCCTGTCTTGTCCCTTTTGGAGGTCGTCAGAGACCAATGTAGTGCCTTATGCTGTGCACCAAGATGGAGACCCCTCGCTTATGTGTAGGGGTGGATGATGAGATAATCTGTCCCACCCATGTCTGTTTTAGGCCATCGTGTTCTGCTTGCCTTAGTTTTGTCTCCTGGAGGACAGCAACATCTGCCCTTAGCCTGCTTAAAGTGTTGCAATACCTGTGAATGTTTCACTGGGGTGTTAAGGCCCCTCATGTTCCAGGTAACTAGATTAATGTCTGCCATTATCCACTATCTGAAACAGTACTATTTTAAGCATATGAATATAGTCTTCCAGCAAAGCTGGGGGGTAGACGTCCCCACCAGGGTAAACTGTGGCAGTCCTGCAGCTTGGGCTCCTTCCTGGCGACATACTCTCGTATATTATTACACTGCGAAGGACAGTACAGTACAACAAATAATATCAAAAAACAAACTAAAACAACAGAACTATTACAACAAGTCCACGCTCTACCTGGAAAAGACCCCATGGTTTAAAGCAAATAGCATATACTACAAGGCTTCCATGTGGATCCCGGGGGGGGAGAGAGGGTAAAGCCTGCTCTGGCAGCATACAAAACAGGCTCTGGCCCATAGCTATGCAAGGGGGGAAGGAAAGAGATCTTGTAGCCAAAGAGACAAAAGGGGGGTTACCCACCCTGCATCTTATGAACCAATTTGTTCAACTTTTAAATAGGTATAGAGAAGGAGGATGGGGAAGGCAGAGCAGGTTTACATTTAGATAAAATCAGAAGGGGAAAGGGGAAGGGGAGGGAAAGAAAGTGTAAAGAAAATAAGAAGTATTCAGTATCTATGGGGGAAGGAGATCTAGATTGCCGTGTTCAGGTGCACCCGCAGAGACAGGACTGAGAAGGCAGAGAGAAAGAATATCAGCACTTATCTAAAGTCTGTCATGTAGCATTGTCTGGGTAGGTTGATGGCCGAGCAGGTTCAACATCCTTATTCCCTGGGGACTGAACAGCATCCTTAGGAGTCAAGAAGGAAGTGGGGCTCAAAGGGGGCTCCACTCCACTACCTCTGCCCAAGTCTTAGACTGTCCTGCATTCATGGCCCAATCCTTCTCTGGTGGTAGCATGATGTCCCCACTGCTCTCTCCTTGGAGATCTGAGTTATCTGCCTGAAGCAGTGCATAAGGATTGGGTGAGAAATATGCTCTTAAATCCATAGACGAATGCGATTGTCGACTGCAGTCAGGCTGGAGGCTGGTCGAAGTGGCCCTCATTTTGGGATGTTGACGTTTAGAGTGTCTGGCCATGGGGTGTCACTTCCAAGACCTAGGAGAAAGGACAGCTTCAAAATTCCATATCTGTGAGGTGACTGGTGTGTCAAGCTCAGCCTGCGAGGATTCCTCCATTTCCACCTGCTTTTCTCCTGTCTGCCCAGTCAGGTAAAGTCTTTGCTCCAGGAAGTCCTCTGGATGTTGGGCTCTTAAAAAGTCCAGGAGGTTTTCATGCGAAGCAAACAGTATGAATTACCCTCACGGTGGCTGGGTAGCGTAAGGAATATGAGTAGCCGTGTGCTCTTGTAGGATCTTCCTTGCCGGGCCATACTCTCTCCGGCGATCAGAAAATTCTCTTGAGTAATCCTGAAAAATATGTATATTATGTCCCTGCCAGACTAGATTACCCACTGTCCTAGCCGTCTTCACTATCAGCTCCTTTTGTCTGAAATCCAAGAATTTGGCTAGCAGCAGCCTAGGCCTTTCGCCTGACTTGGGCGGTGGGGCTAGGGAGCGATAAGCACGCTCAATCTGGGGCTTGAACTCTTCTGATAGACCTGGGAGTTTAGGAAGCGTGTGCTGTAAAAACATAGCTGGATTATTTTGTTCTGCCCCCCCTCTGGAAACCCCACAAGCCTGAGATTATTTCTCCTGCTTCTGTTTTCGAGGTTGTTAACCTTTGCTTGGAGGAGGTGAATCAGTTTAGATTGCTCCTGTAGATTCACCGATAGTTCATGTATGGCAGCCTCTTGTGAGTTCTGTCTCCACTCTGTGTGAAATAGGCAGACTTCAATGCCTTTTAGGGCCTGAGTAGTTGCATTGGCAGCTGTGGTAAGTTGCTCCATTTGGAACATCAATTGAGAAAACATCTGTTCAGTTTGGGAGCTCTCCCCCGTGGTCACAGTGCTGCAGGCCATTTGTGAGTCAGGCCTAGCTCAGGATGCAAGAGTTAGCTTCAGCAGGCACAAATGGAGTGTACGCAGATTGTTTTAGGTTATTTTCCAGTCCCATGTTAGCCTGAGCTTTCCCCTTCCTTATGTAGTTAAGGGACACAAAAAAGTCGATCTCTAGTGCCGGATATAAGCTGAATATCCCCCTTTAGCTGCAGAGCAAATATTCTAGGCTGCCATCTCACCCGTGGTTGGCCACACCCCCTTGCTGCTCACTTTTGAGGAAGAGGACAAAGGGGGGTGGGGAGGGAAACAGTCTGTAGATACAAGAAATAGAGTCCTGAGCAGTGAGACCGACATCTGAAATGGGCAGTGAGTACAAGATAATAACAGTAAAGGTTTATGGTGGCATTTCTCTGCTGCTGCCAGTGTGCCTGTGCTGGTTTCTTAGGTAGGACAATGATGAAACAGTTAAGAGAGTTTTAGAGTAATGTGGCACTGCTCTCACTGTTTCCTGTGCTACCTGAAGAGTTGCAGTGGGAGAATGGTGGCATGCAATGGTTTCTACCTGTGCTGCAGTTAGCTGGACTCAGTTAGTGCTGGTCTTAAGGTTATGTCCTGAAAAGGACCCGGCTGGAAAATACTTTCAGCCAATCAGCTTTCAGGAAACTTTTTGCACATTTTATAAAAACATTTTAACATTTATAAGCCTCCTGCTACCACATTCCATTTTAGGAAAGGAATCTACAACACTAATCTGATTTACAACCACTTAGTATTTCAAAGGCTGTTTTTTTTTGTCTCGGCATACTGTCTTTTCAAAAGAACTGTTATATCCAGTAGAACCTGGCTGCAATGTCAGAGGAAGGTCTCTGTGTAGCCTGAAAGCTTGTGTTTTTAAATATCTCGTTGGTCCAATAAAAGATCTGAAATCACCCACTGTGTTGACCTGTACAATCTGTTTGTACAAGGACTGATAGAGTTACAAACAATTCTCTGTGTTTTCAGAAGAATGCAGCTGGCTTAAAGAAGCAATGCAAAAAGCTTGAGCTTTTAGCCAATTCATTTTAAATGCTGTATTCTGGTGAATCACATATAGTTAACCTGTAGTGGTGTAACTAGTTCTTTTGTCTGTTGCCTCAATTTTATTTATTTTTTTGCCATAGAGGTTTTTCTCACCAGGGTTGGTCTGGGCAGGCTCTCGGCCATGTCCCCATCTCCTCACACCCGGCACTCACCATACCAGACTGCCATGCCTGAGATCCACCCATGGATTTCTCCTTTTGGTGGGGCCAGGAAGGGGGGTTGTTCTCCCTTCACCCAGTGAAACACATCCAGATGGGGCACCGGACCGGTCGATGGTACAGACTGGAGATAGATAGACAGGGCTTCATATAACCTGCACCAAACATTTCCCAATTTTCTCCCTTAGTCCCCTTACCATGGTGGCATGCAGGCATGGATGTGGAGGTGCACACACCTATGGAACCACAGCCCTTCCCTTCATGTCACTCAAAGCTGCCAGCATTGCCCACAGGCCTCTACCTGGTGGCAGCTAAGTACTAAGATGGCAAGCCACCCAACCCTGAGAGAGGAGGGCTGTCCTCTGGACGCTCATTCATAGAAATATAGAAACATAGACTTTGATGGCAAATAAGGACCGCTTGGCCCACTTAGTCTGCCCATTTCCCTACCTACAGGCTAAGCTGCAGATAATAGTTAACCAGCAGCTATTTCTTCCTACCCCCAACAAGAATTGCCTTATGTCTGTCCCAAGCATTCTTGAATTCCCCCACTTTTTGATCCCATGACCTCCTCAGGAAGGCCATTCCATGTGTTCACCAGCCTCTCTGTGAAAAAATGCTTCCTCACATTGCCCCTGAGCCGTCCTCCTCTCCCATCTTCAAATTGTGTCCCCTTGTTCTTGCACATCTCTTTTTCTGAAAGATGCTACCCTCTTGGATTTTTTTAATTCCCTTGAGGTACTTAAAAGTTTGTATCATGTCCCCCCTCTTCCTCCTTTCCTCAAGGGTATACAAAGTAAGCTCCTTTATTCTCTCTTCGTATGGCTTCTGTTGCAGACCCCACACCATTTTAGTTGCCCTCCTCTGCCTCCATCCTGTCTATGTCCTTGCGGTGATGGGGTCTGCAGAACTGCACACAGTACTCCAGATGGGGTCTCACCAACTGTCTGTACAGAGGGATAACAACTTCCTGTTTTCTACTGGTGATGCCTCTCCCTATACATCCCAATACCTTCCCAGCCATCCCTACTGCCTTCTCACATTGCTTGCTAACCTTTAGGTCATCTGATATGACTACCCCCAGGTCCATTTTCATTTTTGTTGTTGTTACTACCTCTGCCCATTGTGTACTCTTCCCTTGGGTTCTTGTTTTCCAGGTGCATTATTTTGCACTTCTTTGCATTGAATCCAAGCTGCCATACTTCTGACCATTCCTCCAACCTTGCCAAGTCCCTTCTCATCCTTTCCACGCCTCCTTGTGTATCAACCCTGTTGCAGATCTTTGTGTCATCTGCAAAGAGGCATACTTTTCCTTCCAGTCCCTCTGCAATGTCACTTATAAAGATATTGAAGAGGACCAGTCCTAATACTGAACCCTGCGGTACCCCACTAGTAACCCCCATTACTTCAGAGTGGATGCCGTTTACTATTAACTTCTGTGTCCTGTTGTCCAGCCAATGTTTTACCCAGGCTACCACCCTGGGACCAACTCTCAGGCTGGCTAATTTGTCTATTAATCTTTTGTGTGGGACTGTGTCAAATGCCTTGCTAAAGTCTAGGTAGGCCACGTACACCGCCCCTCCCTGGTCTACTACTTTGGTCACCTGGTCAAAGAAATTGATTAGATTCATCTGACATGATCCTCCCTCTGTGAATCCATGTTGCCTTGGGTCCTGTGCCCCACTGGCCTCTAGATACTCAACAATTCTTTCCTTCGGAAGCGATTCCATAATTTTCCATACCACTGAGGTCAAACTAACAGGTCTGTAGTTTCCTGCCTGTGTCTTGCTCCCACTTTTATGAAGGGGAATCACATCCACCCTCCTCCAGTCCTCAGGTACCACCCCATCCTCCCGTGATTTATTAAAAAGGGCAGTCATTAGTGTCACTAGTTCTCCCCTTCATTCTTCTAGAATTCTGGGCTGAATCCCATCATGCCCCATTGCTTTGTCCACCTTCAGTTTTAGGAGTTCTTTCAGAACCCTTTCTTCTGTAAAAGGACTGGTATCACCCCCCCGATCCGGAGTGCTTCTATTGATTGAAATAGGTACCCTCCTCTTCATTTTTAAATACTAAGCAGAAGTATTTGTTCAGTATCCCTGCTTTTTCACTGTCCTCTCTGCCCACCCACCTCCCCTGTTATTCAGCCTCACTATCCTCCTTTGTCTTTTCTTCGCTCCCTAATGTACCTATAAAAGGTTTTATCCCCCTTCTTAACCAAGTTGGCCATCTTTTCCTTGGTTTGGGCCTTTGCTATTCTGACTACATTTCCGGCTTCCTTCTGCTTTAACTGGTACAGTTCTCTGTCCTGCTCCTTTTGTGTTTCCTTATACTTCTTGAATGCTATCTTTTTCTCCCTAACCATCCCCACCACCTCTTTTGATAACTATAGTGTTTTTTTCTTTTGTTTTGATTTTTTTATTTGCTTCACACAAAGGCTTGTTGCCCATGTGATGGCAGTTTTGATGTTTCCCTATTGTTACTCCACCCCTCCTTCTTGCATGTTTGCTAGTGCTTTTCTGAGGCACTCTCCCATTTTGACAAAGTCAGCTCTCCTGAAGCTCAGTACCCTCACTTTTGCATGGCTTGACTCTGTAGCTGAGTTTATCGTGAACCACACTGTTTGGTGGTCACTTGTTCCCAGATGGCTACCCACTTCTAGATCTGAGATCCTCTCTCCATCCTCATTTGAGAATAGTGGGTTTAGGATTGCTCCCACCCGAGTGGGTTCCAGTACCTGCTGTCTGAGGCATGCCCCCTGTAGGGCATCGAGAATGACCCTGCTCTTAAATGTGGCTGCAGCAAAGGTGCTCCAGTTAACATCTGGCATATTCAGGTCCCCCATCAATAATATCGCCCCTTTCCCTGCCATCCTAAGGATGCCTTCTATCATTTCCTTGTCCATTTCCGCCTCCTGAGACTTGGGTCTATATACAACCCCTGTGAGGATTATGGTGCCATTTCCAGTCTCCAGGGTAACCCACAGTGCCTCTTCTCCTCCATGTTTACCCTTTTGTTCTGTTGCTTTGATCCCTTCCCTTACACAGAGAGCTACTTCTCCTCCTCTTCTACCCTCCCTGTCCCTCCTGTAGAGTGTGTACCCTGGTATGTTGACATCCCAGTCATGGTTCTCTGTGTACCATGTTTCTGTGACTGCCATGATATCTAGGCATCCCTCTTCCATCAAGGCCACCAGTTCAGGAAGCTTGTTACCTAGACTATGGGCATTGGTATTCATTACCCTCCATTTTTGATGGCCTTATCCCCTTTTGATTTATTTATTTAATTTCATTTTTGTTGACCGGGTAAGTGCACTAGACAAATCCTGCCTATTTTCAGGCACGACCCGGGGGAGGGGGATACAGATGAATGCCAACTGACCTTGAACCAAATTAAGCTGTTGGTAGTATTTTTTTTAGTGAATGAGGGAAGTTTGGCCAGAACACTGGGGAAATTCCTCTACTCTTTTAAGTGCCATTGGATCTTTAACATCCACCTGATCTACCACCAATCCAGGCAGATGGGACCTCAGTTTAACATCTCATCTGAAAGACGGCACCTCAGAAGTGCAGCACCCCTCTCATGCTGCACTACAGTGTCAGTGCTGGGATATTAACCCAAGTGCCAGATGTGAGAACTGAACCCACAGCCTTCTGATCTCCCAGCCTCAGAGACGAGTGTGCTACCTACTGAGTCACTGACACTGACCCATTCCATTTTTACCCCATCCTGTCTGTACTGCCTTTGACTTTTTCTACATTTACCACTGCCCTTCTCCTTATCGACTTCTCTAGCTTGGTGTTTACCAAACTAACTACTCTGATTTTTTTTTGGGGGGGGGCTAGGATTTTCCTGCTATTTTTCAGTGCCTCCCCCCCCTTGTCTAGTTTAAATGCTTCTCAATGAAGCATTTAAACCTATCATCTACGATCCTAGTTCCCCTCCTGGACAGATGCAGACCATCATGCCAGTATAAGCCTGCATCCCTCCTGGTGGACACCCAGTCCCCAATGAAGCCAAAGCCCTGAGCTCTGCTCCAGTTTTTCAACTGTTGATTGAATCCCATGGTGCAGAGCTCTGTCCCAAACCATGGAGAGAGACAGATAGTGTGCACAAATAGCAGTGACTTGCAGGTTATTGAAACTGCTTTGTAGTTCATGTGAATGTACGCTATGCTACACACAACTGATTTTTGTTAAAAAGAAATTTTCATTTTCATTTTTGTAAGGAGTGTACAAATATTTCTACAATGGCTAATTATGAAGAAATTATTTGTACTTGCATTTGAAGTTGTATCCGTTCAGTCTAAAAACATAGATTGCAGCCAGTGTACATTAAGTGATGCTATGTATAAGGTATTTCAAGTTCATTTAAGATATTTAATTAGCATAAATATATGATTTATAGTGATCATTTTTTCATCCTAATCATCTGTATTTATTATGCTAGCACTGATGATGGTGGAGGTGGTTAGTAGTGGGGAGTGACTCGTAACAATCATCATGGTTGTATTTCATACAAATGAAGAGATGATTTAGAGTATATAAAAAGATATTGCTAAGACTGATATTGTTAAACTCTAACTCACCATATGTATTAAAGTCCTCCATAATATTCAGTAATTCTGATTATGATGCAAGGTGCTTGATGTTTGGGTCCCATCCCTCATTTTTTTATGTAGAGAGATGTGTTGTCTATTCCACAAATCTGACATCTCCTTCCCAGAGGAGCAGATTCCATGATACAGTGTATAATGTTCTATGATAAAAGCAGGTGTTATTCACATTATGTCATTTGGGCCTCAACATCGATTTTTTTTCATTTTAATGCATTAAGATAGTCTGTATATGTGAATACCAATCAAATTGAAGAACAATCTGTTTTAGGAATGTGCTTTCTAACCCTGTGCAAGGCCAGATTAAAAACAAAGTAATAATAATGTTTGTCCACAGAGCTTTTAATCTTTGCCACAACAAATTCTATCAGATATAGTCACTCAAACCATTTTTGTACTTATACCACTTATGAGTGAATGCCTGTGCAATACCTCAAAGTATAGGAGGTTCCCCAGCCATGCCCAGTGTCTCTCAGCATAGTCCCCAGTGTGCTCAGGTGCCCCTTGTAGTGTAGGTGGCCGGGGGGGGGCAAACTTAGTGCAGAAGCCCTTGCTAAATAAACTGCATGCTTGCAGTTTTAACATGTTTTTCCTCCTCTTTGCTGCAGCCTGCCAAGCTATGACAAGAGCTAGTGCCATTCTAAGTCCAGCTTGTGCTGGGCAGCTGCTTGCCTCCCTAGTCACTAGGGACTAGGCATTCCGAACACCAGGGAGGGCTCTGTGGTGGCCAGCAACAGCCATTTTTAAATAGTTTCAGTGACCAGCAGCAGTGATTAGGAGAGCACTCTCAGATGCCCCAATTAAGAAAAGTGAAAGAAAAGTTAAGTTTTGCGGCCAGTCAGGAGAGAGAGGGGATGCAGGGAGGTAAAAGTAATAGGTAAATTGTACTTGCAGTCCTCCTCTCATCCCTGTAGTGCAGCAGCTCCCTGAAGTGTTCCAGTGGTTCAGGGTTGTGGCGGGTCCTCAAGTGCAGCAGTCAGCGGGTGTCAGGATCCATGGTGTGGGCTCAGTTTCGCCCCGTTTATTATTTTATTTTAAAGTTTAAAAGTTAAAGCTCCATCCCTCTCTGGTGATACCCTCAAGTGTGCCACATCCTCCAGAACATGCGTTGGGCCAAGCAAAGGCCCCAGGGAAGACCAGCCAGCACCTGCCAGTCAGCACAACACCTCCTGCCTCCTCTCTCCAGTTATTCTTCCCCAGGTTGGGGTGGTGAGTAGATGGCAGCACCAATGGGCAGGTGCTGATCACCAGAACTTTAAAATAAGTAAAGAAAAAAATTAATTAAAAGTTTCTGTGCTGGGTGGTGCATGGAAGACAGACATGAGTGGGCAAAACAAGGCCCCTAATACAGGACTGTCCTGGGGGGGCATATGTAAATTTAATAATTTAAAGTAAAGAAGCATGAGCAGGGGCAGGTCATATGTAAATTAAAGCTCCCTGGAAGCAGAACTTAGGCAAGACAGGCCCTGAATAAAAGAATAAATAAATAATCAAAGCAGCAATCAGGGCAGGGTAAAGCCCCAGTATTATAGACAAGTTAGCCAGGTGGGTTAATGGACAGGGCTAGTTAGCCCAAAACCTTGATTTATTTAAAATGATAAATAGAAAGTCCAGTCAGAGCAAAGCAAGGAGAGCCTCATTTAAAATGGTAGCCAAGCTAGCCAAGTGGGCTATTGAATCAGAGGCCAGTTAGCCCAAAAAGTAGTTTCATCATTTTACTCAGTTAATTGAGCTCCAGGTGGGCCTGATAGGGGAAGCAAGCCTCAGACTTAAAAGGAGAGTGCCCCAGAGTGAAGAAAGGTGGCCAGTAGCCAAGTGGCCACCAGTAGGCCAGACATGGCTAGTATTTAAAGAGTGCAAAATTCTGCTATTTTATAAGTGTACTCAGGAGTTAGACTCCACCAGCAGTAAGGAAAGTGGAGTGGGTACAAGCTTAACAACTCTAGCAGCATAGTAACCTTAGCCCAAGTCAAGGGCTAATAGCCTGTGTAACTGACCTGTAGCCCATAGGCAGGCCACTGGAAAATTGCAACAGCAATTTTTTCGCAGAATCCACAATTTTCACCATTCTCCACGAAAACTGATACGTTCTGCAATTTCTTGCAATTTTTTAGTTTTCACGTTGAACTGTGTAAAAAGTATTAACATTTTTTAATAAAATACTCTCAAATATATTGACAATTTTGCATGCAGACTTGGGCTTGGCTGAAACAATGCAGTTCAAGATAGGGCAAGGGTTTTATGTGACACTGCTTTCTTCTGAATCCTTGTCTTGTTTGGTTTCAAAATCCATTAACTAAGCATCAGTACACTTAAACATTTAACATTTGTTTTGTGTTGAAGCAGTCTATCAGAAAACTTTTTGTTGCCACAGAGACTGAAACAAAAGATGGGAGAAAAGATGCAAATCATCCCATTCACCTAAATGGGGTGCTAACTACAGTATAAAGCCTTTTTGCAAGTGGTAGGACAGGTTTTTCCTTTCATTCAGATTAGTTTTGATTCAAACAGCTGAGGATTTTTGGATGGCCCTGTTGATTTTAAACTCGAATAAGCTAGTTGCTGACAGTGATCTTGCTCTTAGCAATCTACTACCTAGATACTCACATGCAAAGAATACAATAAAAACCTGACTAAAGTCTAAAAACAAGCTTGTAAAACACATAAAATGTATCTGAACATTTATCTTTAACTAAACAAAATCATTGTAGCCAGAGTAAAACAAAGATAAATTACAGGGTACCCTGACCAGTGTATGATGCGTTAAAAATATATCAGTATTTTTTCATATTTTTTAGTAAACAGGTAAGGCCCACTAGGCACAAGTGTTTATTTTCAAGGGCAACCCAGGAGCACTGAGGAGGTTAAGTGACTTGCTTAGAGTCACACAGTATGCAAGTGGAGGGTGTGGGAATGAAATCCAGGTCTGCTAGATGTCCCCAGCTCATTCACAGTTTGTTACTCTAACTTCTAGTCTATACTGCCAGCCCCAGTAACCCCCAGATTTAATGTTTAAATATGTGATTTCAAAAACAGTGTACAGTACGTACAGTGCAAATTATGAACATTAAACACTTTAACAACATTTTACTAAAACTCAATTATTCACCACTCTATCTGTTTATTTTATTCTCGTACCAAAGTGGGTGAACAGCCTGCAGAGCACTGTAAACAGCTGTTGATTAGGCTTCATTATTCTACAGCCAGAAACAGAAAAGTGTATTTCTTCTGGATTTATTTAATATTGATTAGCTGTGTCTCACTTTATAGAATCTATTTAGTACTGTTTGAGGCAGATGTTTTTAAATTTTGGAAGATGGGCAATGCTTATGATAGATTATTCATTTAGTATTCATTTTATGAACATAAACTTTATGTTTTAAACATATTCAAGTGGCAGTGTATTCATTTAGCAATTTATATTGACTAATACATGCTGCAGAAAACATTAAAACATTTACTGTGACGCACTCAGGGTCCGTAGTAGAACTCCTGCAATTTCCCTCCAAGTTTTGCAAAAAGATCCACAATTTTGGGTAACTTTTTCTGCAATTTTCCAGTAGCCCTGCCCATAGGTCTGGAAAAGACAGTTAGCAAGGGATCCTTAGCATGCCAGCTAGACAGATTACCCTCAGCCTCAGAAATCTCCATTAGGCTCCTTTGAATTTAAATGCCTGTGGGGGGGGGTCATACCCCAGGGTCCCTGTGTAGCTAGTTATCTAGCATTTGACAGGTTTTCCCCTTGCATCACCTTCCTGGAGTTCCTGTTATAGAAAATGTTTCTGTGGACCATTGTGAATTGTGAAAAAGGCAAAACCTTGTATAGACATTCAGCCTGCATTTAAAGGGGCAGCATCCGTACGTAACAGTGTAACAGCCTTTCTGCTCAAGTTTGCCTAGGTTATTTCAAAAGACTGTTGGATTAATCCTGAATTTACCCTACATGTACTAAAGTGACCTTTCTGTTTGAACATGCCTTGTTCACTCCGAAGACTATTGGATTAATCCTGAAATTGCCTTTCTTGTCAAGAACTGCCCTGCCTACCATTGAACTGCCTACGCATTCAAGAATCTGTTTGACTAATGCCAATCTTGTCATCTAATTATTGCTCAACTTCAGATTGTCACTAGCAGTGACCAATCAGAGACTGTGCTGGCCATCCTTCTTTGGCTTCTTCCTTAGTCGTCCCTCCTCATGATGCAGTTTGTTGTTTTCCACCAGCTCCAAGTGTTGTCTAGGTCCCGTGTGGGTGCAATGATCAGTTTGTCGTTTCCCTTTCATCTGCATCTTGTTTTCCCTGGGATCCTGCTTTAGTCCAGAGGGCTTCAGCCAGTTTCATCTGCATATTGTGTTCCCTGGGATCTTGCTTCAGCTCAGAGGTATTCAGCCAGTTTCATCTTCATCTCATTTTCCCTGGGGTCTTGCTTCAGCCCAGAGGTCTTCAGCCAGTTTCATCTGCATTTTGTTTTCCCTGAGATCCTGCTTCAGCCCAGACAGCCAGTTTCACCTGCATCTCATTTTCTCTGGGATCTTGCTTCAGCCCAGAGATCTTTAGTCAGTATTGTCTGCATCTTGTTTCCCTGGGATCCTGCTTCAGCCCAGAGGTTTTCAGCCAGTTTCATGTGCATCTCATTTCCTTGGGTTCTTCTTTGGCCAGGAGGCTCTACAGTTGCTTGGCTCTTGTTCTTCAGCTTTTCTGCATCTTGTTTTCCCTGGAGTACCACTTCAGCCAGAAGGCTTTACCATTGTTTGGGGGTCTTGTGCATTTCAGTTCTTTCCCCTTCATTTCTCCCAGCTCAGCTAAGTCAGCTAATGAAGTGCACTGGTAACAATTGCTCTTGATCCTTGATGAACACTGTGCTCTGACTTTTGGTCTATGCTAGTCATGCTGTTATAGTGTAACAGAATAATAGAATGATAGAGTGCTAGTGTTATTAAATTTTAGAAGTATAGAGAATAGAATTGTAAAGTATAAGGTTATCATAGAGTATAGAGAATAGAGTTTTAGAGTATACAGCTGTGTAATTGCCTATCCTCTATGGTGGTTTGCACCTAGTAAACCTTTTCCATTCTTTGAGTTTGTCTCCTACCTCTCCTTATCCTAGCACCACTACACCATCAGCGAATAAGAACTAGTGCTTTACATCTGATCCTAGCCCAATGTAATAAGCAGACTGATCTTTTATAACATGTGAGGCACAGTGTGCATATGATCATGTGTGCATGTTAGCATATAATTACATCCTTACTCCCAACTGGACATTTTGCGGCAGTGTAAACAGGGAGTTGTGTGGTCCTGAGGTAAATGTTTGATGCTATAATTGGCTGCTGATAGTAAGATCCCATTGAAATACTGTTCAGTAGGAAATTGTTTTCTATGAACCCTGCATCCCCTTCCCGTTTCCTGCTATGGAAAATATAAATACATGAAGTTATTAGAAACTCTTCACTGCCACCTAGAATAATTACATTTGCTCTACCAGTTACTGGCCACTCCCACAGGGACAGCTGAGGGTGTAGATCCTGCACTGCATAATTGAAATGCAGGGGAGGGTTTGGGGCATCAACATTCATGAGCCATCTTCTTGGCAAACATTGAAAATCACTGTCACCAGCCTTTCATAACTTCAGCTTACAACATTTTGTACAAGCAACCTTAACTTTCATTTTTTTTATTGGTCATGCTTAAGGATGTATGCTCCACCTTATACTGATACCATTATTATGTCCTCACGTTACCTATGCATCATTCCTGGTACAAGATAACACTTATCTTTTCTTTGTAAACATTGTGCTAAACTGTTTATATGCATATTACATGGATGATAATATTAAATAATTTAAATCAAGAAAATATATGCATAGACTGTGTCCTGCATTTTATGTATTCAAGATGTGACTAATGGTTTGCAGTCCAATCACCATCACAGCATAAGTGACATCTTAAGTCATATGGATGAGCTTTAAATAGTCACATGTCAGTGTGATTAAACATGTAAAGAAATATGAAAAATAAGATTCAACACTGACATTGTTTCAAGTAACATGAATAAATAAAGAACTACATAATAAAAAAATGACTTGTGGTTCAATGGTTGCAGAACTGCGATCCACCCTTGAACAGCACCCTACACAGCAAATGTCACACACAACACAAAAAAAGAAATAAAGAAACAAAAAACACCAGTGTGGTATATTCATTGCAGAATGGTGTAACAAATGATCATATGTTCGAATCCCACCAGAGCCACTCGATTACTTCTTTTACGCAACCACAAGTTAGGGTTATTTAATGTATATATAAACATAAATCATGAGATCACAAGATCAAGTTCAAACACCAACACACTGAATAAATTGATAATAAATAAATACATAAAAACATGATGTGTGTACTAGTGTTTTCATAACTGTGATCCAAGGGATTCCATGATCACATCCCCAGAACTGCCACTGTCACAATAACAATAAAAAAAAAAAAGAAAAGGAAAAAAGGAAGAAGCCTGTGTGATCTATTGGATACAAAATTGTGTAACAAGAGATGCCATGTTTACACTCCACCAGTGCCACTGACTAACTTTAATCACCAGCAAGTCAAGGTGATTTAAGGGGTACAGAAATATGAACTATGAGAGCTCAAGATAAAACCCAAATGCTGACACATATTCAATTAACAGGAATAATTAAACCAACGTTAAGCTGTGTGTGGTATTGGTTACAGAACTGTGATCAAGAGGGATCCCATGTTCACTCCAAACCTCATTAACTGACACAGTTTATAAAAATGATGGCATTGTGATCCATTTAGATGCAAAATTATGCAAAACAAGATCATATGTCCACATCCTACCACAGCCACTAGCTCACTATTGAAGAGCACCTTTAGTGCTCTTTTACCAGTTGCTCCCCCCCCTCAGAAACACAGAAGGACCCATACTTGCCCTCCAGTTAAAATCTACATTAAGTAGATTGTAGATAATCTCAGTCATGGCACACCTGCACAAAGTGAATAAAAAGGCAAGAAACAAGTCCGCTACTTAACCAGAATATTGAATTATTGCCACCACAACAGTGTGTGGGCAATAAATCGATGTGCCATGACTGAGATTATGTTGAATAGTTATTTGTCATAGAACACCCAGCCTCTTGTTTTTGCCTGTAATTAGGAAGGGAGCCGAGTCACCAGTCCCTTTCACTTCTCGATCCTGAGCACCACCCCCATGCCAGCACGGTCATGATGAGATTTATGATAAACCACACAATGTGAGATTATAAACAGGACTCCATAAAGGAGTAGGTGGTGGGTCACCATCTCATTTTGGTACCTTGAAGAAAACAGAAAAGAAAAACATGATTAGTTCAGTACTATTTCACCCTGTGGGTGAGGAAAAGTAGTTTAATCTCCTTTATATAACTTCATCTGTGTGGCATGTTGCCATTTGTCAGTGAGCTTCTTATTTCGTGGCAGTCTAACTTGGTAGACTGATGGACTGAGCTTATTTACAATAGGACAGGGATCTTCCCATTTGTTTTCAAATGCATGAGTAGGAGCAACAAATCGGAGCACCATCACTTGCTCTCGGATCCACCAGTCCACATCATGGACTGTCTTGTCAAATTGTATCTTTGACTGTTGTTGTGCCTTGCCCAAGAATTTTGCTGCAAACAAGTGTATCTGTTGGATGTCTTGTTTCAGTTTCTGGACATATTTGTCTATTAATACTCTGTCAGTAGTTGGAGCACACAAATCTAAAAGTAGATGTTCTGGTAATCTCATTGACCTTCCGGTCATGGTCTCAAATGGAGTAAATTTTGTACTCATTGAGGATGTAGCCCTTATTGCCATAAGGAGCAAAGGCAATAAGAAATCCCAGTTCTTGGGGGTTTCCTTAGCAAATTTGGATAACATAAGCTTGATCTGCCTGTTTGCCCTCTCCACATGCCCTGATGATTGTGGGTGGTAAGGGATGTGAAACTTATGACTGACTCCTAGGAGTGTCAGAGTTTCCTGCATCAGTTTGCCTGTGAAACTAGAACCTTGATCAGAGTTTGCCTTCAATGGAAGACCCTATCTGGTGAAAAGTTGTTTTACCAGAACCCTGGCAGCTGTTTTTGCAGTGTTGTTTTTCATTGGGAATGCCTCTACCCATTTAGAGAACATATCAGTGACAATCAAAGCAAACTTGTTGTTGTTCTTGGTTATTGGGAGTGGCCCAGTATCGATTTGGATGGAATTCAGGGGCCTGAGTACCTCTGGGTAACAATTTGGTGTTTTTCTTGGTCAAAGTTTGGATTATTCTGTGTTCAGATCAATCAATTATTAATGTAGTGTTCCACATCATGTTTCATGTGTGTCCACCATCCAAAAGTAGTTAGTCTATCCAGGGTTTTTTCCACTCCTTGTTGACCTCCAGTAGGAGCGTCATGCACTTGATAGATAAAATACAACCTCAGTTGTCCTGGAATTACCCATAATTTCTCAGAATTGTTTGGGTTGTGATACCGTATGAGTAGGTTATTACTTGAGAGGTGAAGGTGATCCATTACCTTCTTGTAGGGACTGTGTGGTGGAAGGTCTTCCTCTCTTTCTCAAGGAATTGGAATACTGCCCTCAGATGAAGGTCCTGTTTTTGTGCGGATGCTAGATCTAGTGGCACAAGAGGCATTGTTTGCTGTTTCACAGCAGCAACGCAAACAGTACCTGTAGTAGAGGGGGTTTTCAGTTCCCATTTGTCCCCTCCTGGAGTGCTGGCTTTTGCAAGAGAATCAGCATGGTCATTGAAAGAATGGTAGGGCTCACTCTTACAGTGGGCAAAATCTTTGTGGATGTACAGTTTATGCTTAAACTGCTGTGCTAGTGCTGTGGTGTACACTAACAAGTCTCTGTATTTTACTGGTGTACCATCAGAGAATGCAAAGTTTGCTTTCTTCCAAAATGGTAAGAATTCAGACAGGGAGGAACAGACCCAGTAAGAGTCTGTAAAGATGATTGTATCTGTAGTGCCTTGTTTTAGCAACTCCAGAGGGGTACCCGTGAAAATAGCAACTTCATAATCATGACTGCTATAATTGTGCGGTCAAAACAGCTCTGCTCATATCAGCTACTGTATTAATGGTGAAACACCAATAATAGCACCATCACCTGTCATTTTCAAATCAAGAACTGTGACTTGTTGAAAACAGCTCCACCTAAATGCGTCAAAATAGCTACTTTCGACTTTTTAAAAAAAAAAAAGGAAGTCACAAGGATTTGGTGTGCTCTTCCACACATTGTTTTTTATTGACTCATCCTTTAAAAAGGTACTCAATGGGCTTGTTCTTCACTTCAATCTTTCAGACCTGGTACCTTTTTTGGGGGCAGAGGGGGTGGGTTCCTTCAGTTTCTTTATTTTTACTTCAGACCTTGAACTGAAAATTGTATGCTAGCCCCCGTAGTTAATTGTATCTGCTTCTCTGGGCGTACTCTCTGATGATGGATACAACTCTCTCATTCATGTCTTTTGTATTTCTTTTTCCTTCCACTTGTCCCAGCTCCAGAAACCATTTGCTCCAGCTTCATTTCGGTGAGGCTTTGTTCCTCCTTTAAGCACAGTATAAACTTCCAAATAGTTGGATGACAGGCTCCTAGTCAGCTATTAAACCCATGATGCCACTCCTCCACAGCATTGTTAGTGCATGCTATTCCCTGTGTGGTGGCATCATAGCAATTCCACTGTTGTGGTGGAAATAAAACCCTTCTGTGGCCCGAGCGACCCCTTTGTTTACCAATCCATGTGCTTTTGAAGTATTCAAGCAGAGGTGAAATAATGTCGGCACGCTCACTGAAAAACTTGCATTGCTTCATATCATCAAATGTTGCAATAACATCTTCTGGTGGTACAAATGCCAAAGACAACAGCATTTGAAAATGCAGTGCAAAATACAGATCCACACAGTATTTATCTAGCACCAGGGGGGAATTCTGTATCCTGCGCCAAATTGCCTACTCAAAATAGAACCCCCCCCCACGTCTATATCAGGGAAGTCACGTTCCACTTGTCGGAGGCACTGAATAGTTCTCTTCATAAGGGGCACTCCTGGCAGATGACCAGTAACAGCATCAGGGGCTGATGTTGTACATTGAACAACTACCTGAGTAGTTATTTCAGCACTATATCTTGCAGACTCATGGATATTGGCCATTACCTTTTGCACACCTACTTCACCAGCATCAGGAGCGTGGGTATGCTCCTTAATATGAGCTGACACCCTGTTACCCACAGTATGCATTCTAGCCAGACAGGTGAATTTAGGGCCATCAGCACAGCACAAGTAAATCTTCCCCCCCTTCTTTGTCTTTTCTGCAAACATATCCAGCATGTACTGCCAAGGGCTTACCTTTTTGGCTACAGACTGTTCTAATTCCATTGCAAGAGCAGCAGTGAGCACATACATGGAGAACAGGTTCTGGGACAGGGGGAAAGAAAACAGTAATGGGCAATTAAAAGCTAAATTAGTTGCATTGTGGATATCAGGAAGTAAAGTGCAAGGAGCTCAAAAGTTGTGAGAGAAAAAAATAAAGAAGCAAGAAGCCACATAGTGATCAAAGTAATGTGAGTATAATTCACTAATTTTGCAGTCGGCAACATTGTTCAGCACTTTTATTAATACACGCGCTGATGGTGCTCACCATTAAGACCATGCTATATTGTATTGCACAATTATGGGGTCGCTATTTTCACATGGAACCCTTCAGAGCACAGGCCAAGCTGCCAATTTGGCATACTGTGAGGAAATGACAGTACAGTTCTGGGCAATGTGGACTGTGTTATTGTCAGGGTGCACAATGAGTACCCCAAATCCCACTACCTGATCCCCATCATTGTATAAGGCTGAGCCATCAGTGAAAACATGACACAAGTTGGTGTCATTTAGTACTTCCAGTGTTGCTGGAAGAAAGGGTCCTTGGTCAGGCAGGTCAGGTGGCTGGAGGGAACACTCATGTGTGTAACCTGCATATAACAGGTCATGGGCCAACAGGGATGGTAATTTTGTAGAGTGTACAGTAAAGTTGAGATCCTGTAAAAGAAGAGGCCAGTGTGTAAGTCTGGTGTTGGAGACAGAACCGTCTTTGACTCTGTCTGACAACAGAAAATTAGTGGGCAAATGACTGGTATGCAGAACAATGGAGTGTAACCAATGATGTATGAAAAGTGTTTCACAGCCCAGTAAATAGAAAGGAGACTCCTTTCACAGAGATTATACTTTCTCTCCACTGGAGAAAGCATTTGTGATGCATAGGCAATAGGCCTAAGGTGTCCAATGGATTTCTGTGCTAGAACTGCTGAAATGGCTACATCTGAAGCTGCTGTTTCCAAATGGTAGGGCAAAGATGAGTATGGATTAACTAAAGCAGGAGCTGAGGCCAGTGACTGTTTTAGGCTGTCTGTATTGGACTCCATGTCCAGGGGATGTTCTTTTTCAGTAGCTCATACAGAGGCACAGCCTTCTGTGCAAAATCATAAATAAAATCCCTAGATTAGTTTACCATGTCTAGGAAATGTCTGGGTGTTGCCACACTAGTTGGTAGGGGCAAGTCTTGTAGTCCGTGAATCTTTTTCAAGTCTGGGCTTCTGCCTTTTTCTGTCATGCAGAGGTCTAGAAAGGTGCCTTCTTTCTGGCAAACTGTGCTTTAGAAGGTTTGCATTTGAGACCTTCCCTCTGTAAAAGGGTCAGTAGCTCATCAAGTAGAACCAAATGTCTTGTTTTAGTAGCTATGGAAAAGAGCAGATCATCCACATACTGCAGAAGGCATTCAGGGGTTGACAATCCCTGTAATGCATCTTTCATGTGTAAATGAAAAATGGAGGGGCTATTATGGTACTCCTGAGGGAGACAGGTCCATGTGTACTGATGCCCTTCAAAAGTGAAGGCAAATTTATATTGGCTATCCTTAGCCAATGGTAAAGACCAAAATCCATTGGAAATGTTCAATGCGGTGAACCATTTGTGGTCAGGTGTTAACACCCTTAACACATATGGTGCTAATGCCACTGTTTGGGTACAGCTTGGAGTTACTTGACTAAGTTTTCAGTAATCAGTTGTGAGTCTCCAGGCCCCAGTTGGTTTCTTCATAGGACAAATGGGGGAATTTACAGTTGAGACACATGGTCTAATCACCCCCTGTTGGAGTAGGGACTGGATAGTCTCTCTCTCTCTCAATGATGGTAAGACTTCTGCAGGAAAAGTGTATTGTTTTTGTCTAACAGGGTCTGGGCCTGAAACTTAAATTGATGTTTTCATCCTGCCACAGTCATGTTTGTTTGTTGCAAACACATCTTGGTGTTTTGCAAGTATATGCTTCAGCTCACTATGTGAGTCATGATCCTTGTGGAGATCTATGACATTATACTCAGTGTAATTGTGTGTAATGGCAGCCAGGACATGTGAATCACATATCATGACAGTATGGCACTGTCCTGGAGTCTGAATCATTAGCCTATTGCCTAAATCCACAACACAGCCATGTTGTGTAAGGAAATCAATCCCTAAAATACTGGGATGATGACGTAATACCATGAGGTCAAAAGTGAATTGGGTGTTTAGGATATCCACTACCACTGCAATGGAGATGGACCTGTATGTCTGCAATATGATACCATCCACACCTTGAGCACCGGTGAACCATCCAGTGGACCAGTGTGAGGAAGTTGGATCCTCATCATGTAGTACTAACAAAGCTGATCCTGTATGAAGCAGCATTACCTGTTGGCAGCCCCCTACCATGGCATCTACACAAGACTTTCCACTTGTATTCACAACCAAAGGGGAAACAATGCAGAATGGGGCCTATAATTGTCATTGTGATGTATTAGGGCTCCCCCCTGTGAGTCATGCAACCATTGCTTGCACTTTCTGACCAGTTGTGGCTTTATTCACATTATGAGCTGGAAGCAACTGACTTTGGCTAGTACTAGCCGCTGCTGCCATAGGTGATGCTCCAGTGGCAAGTGTCAGTGGAGAGGGCTGCATGGGTGGTGGAGCAGGTAATGTGGGGTTGGGGGTGGTGTTGGAGCAGTAAAAAGAGGCTGCAAGACATGGACTGTCTCAGGCACTGTATTCCCCCCCCCCATCATGGTCTGGGATGCTGGAACAATCACTGCCATGATGTGGTCACTACCAGGGCCTCTAGAAAATCTGACTTGATCTAACATATCCCGTAACCATTTATTTTCCTCAGCAATCTGTTTATATGGTGGCCAGTCAAGCAATTCCAACTGCCTTTATTAGTCCCAGATTGATTAGCATCATTATACTTCTTACCCTGATAGTTGTTCTTGCTATTCTTTTTACCATGCCCATATTTGTTGCCCCCATCTGGGTTGGGGTAGTGGTGGCAGCTGAGCTGGTTGATGCCCTCCCTCCTTCCATTGCATAAGTGGTGTTGCCTCCGGAAGGCTGCAGTATGGCAGCAACCTTGTTTTTGTCTTTAAAATTGAGAGACCGGTTGTAAATCTGTTACTGTTTGAATTTTTTCAAAAGTGTCTTGTTCTGGGAACACAACACACTCAACCCTCTCATCCAGGGCTGGTGTCAAGTTTCTGATATACAGATTCTTGTATTCAGTCTGGTTTGTGTTATGCTCCTTCTTTGCAAAGAGCTTGCGTGTGTGATAAGCCATCCACAAGCATGAAAGGTAGGTGGCGGGGGATTCCCTAGCCTGTTGTCTCACATTCAAGGCTAAATGCACACCCACAACTCCTGGGTTGGCTGCAGATAACAAATTGGTACAGATATCATCAAAATCTGTGTTATCAACATTCCGTACAGCTGGCTTGAGTTTGGATCAGAGACCAGGATCGATTTTCAACCTTAAGACTTTCACCTTACAGTCCTCTGGAAGGCTAAGCATTTCACAGTGTGAGCTCACATTTTCCATAAGACAGCTCAAATTATCATTAGGCTGCATACACCCAATACTGTCAGCAATCTGTTGTACTGAATGGGCAACCTGTATGGGGTTGCCTGTAGATGGCTTCTGGTGAGTTTCTAGAGCTACAGCTCTGGAGGTATTATGTGCAATCTCCGCTGCAGTCTGTGCTACTGACTTCAGCAAACTTTCCTGTGAACTGGCTTCCCTTATCATTTTAACCTCCTCTTGCAATCTGTCTTGCTGCTCTTCAGTGATACCTATCTTCTGTATAGCCTCATCAATCATAGTATTAATCTCTTTCATGTCTTTTGAATTCAAAGCAGCAATTGCAGGAGGATAGGATGGCTTTAATTTATCCTTGGCTTGCTGCCGTTGGTCAGCTTGGAGGAGGGTATAGGCTGTATGGGTGCAGCCATTTTGGAGGAGGGTATGGGTGTGGTCACCTTGGAGGAGGACCTCCTGTGGGCCATCATCTCGCTGTAGGTCAGTGTCATTTTGTGAATGGCACTGCTGCACAAGATGTTGACATCCACCTCCATTTTGTGAATGAGAACATCCACCATTTTGTGACAAAACAGGAGCAGGGGACAGCAGTGGGACGTGCCTGCCCTGATTGATCTGCAGAGCCCTCTGCATCAGAGTTCTCATCCCCAGAAGAATAAACATCAACATGGGGGTAACTAAAGCCCTTCATAGCTTTAATGTGACCTTGGAAAAGGAATCTTTGTTGGCACAACTTCACCACTTTAGCAAAACTTTTGTCATGATTAACCTTTGCATTTGTAGCAAATAAACCTCTAGATACATCTTTCTGTAATACTCGGCATGTGGCAGACACCTCGATGTGATCTAGCCGTAACTGTTATAAATCATGACTCACCTGTTTGCAATCAGCTTTCAGTTCATCATTCTCCTGAATTAAAGGTTCATTAGTTTTAGACAGTAGATCATTCATTTGTAAAATTTGCTGTCTATCAAGTTGTAGTTTATCACAAAGTTCCCTCAGTTCAAGCACTTTTATGTTAGAGTGTTCATCTGAAGTAGCTAGCAGGCAGTCATACTGCTGATGTAATGCCTGTAGCTCAGACTGAAGTATGTGTACATTCTTCGAATGCTCTGCATTCTGTCCTCCAACACATCTCTTATAATCAGTGAAACCTGACTTCACTGAGATCAGCTTCTGTAATGAAGCCTCTAATGAAACTAATAATGTAGCTACAAGCAGTCCCTAAGCAGATTACTTTTTAGTTGACAGTCTCAGTGCATTATACTGCTCACAAATCAACTTAAATGGATACAAAGCATCTTTAATTAACTCATCTTTAGTTAATTCATTATAACACTCCCACTCACCATGCATAGTGAGATAAGCAGAGATGTCTTCTCTCAACTCTGTGCGAATTACCATAGACATGTCTGTCAAGCAGGGAAAATCCTTAACCATTTGTTAGTCAGCCTCTGTGTTTTGAACCACAGAAGATGAACACTGGCAAATAGATAGGTGTGTGTGAATGACTTTAACAGACAGAAAAAGTTACCACAAACTGCTTTTTTTTTTTTCTTTTTTTTTACGCTTTTCACTCCACTTTTTGTTTATCCAGTAGGCAAAGGCAGCCTGTCTGAACAGAATCAAAGCTGTAGAGCAGTGGTTCCTGGTGCCTTATGAATCACACTGGAAAACAAAGACCGAGAAGAATTAAACAAAAGTCACTCACATCAACTTGCCTGTCATTAGAGAAATTACTTTCCTAGCACTCAATTTCAAAGAGAGCGTGATTAAGTCTTTACTAGCCACAGCATTAGCAACACATCACCAGTATGTTACATATGAGTCCTGCTCATAGTTCAGGTTCTTGTATGCATGTGACTGAGTAAAGAAAACACAGGACAAGTAAGTAATAAAAGAAAATGTGTTACTAAAATACTCACGCCAAAGCATGTAACAAGGAATTACAAAGAGGATGATTTCCACCAGTCAGTCCCGGGGTACATGTACTATATGAATCTTGATCTAGACAAGAAATGGACACAAACAACGTACGGGAAGAACACCAAAATCTCAGAGACTGGGGAGGGGCTGGTTGGCAGTTACATATATACTACTGACAAGAATGCAACATTTGGATAAGGCAGACAAATACAATTGGATATAATATGCAGAGTGTAATATATGTGTGGAAACACCAAGAAACAAGAGTGCATAGCTTGGCATAAAACTTAGACAAAGGAAAATCATAGCAAGAAATAGAAGAACTGTTATCAGTCTCACTGGAGACGGTGAGTCCGGCAATACTTGCAGTGTCATCAGAAAAGCATACAGCATGTTACAGTAGTGTAAAATATTGCAGAATATATGTGGAAACTAGAAACAGTATATATGGCAGAAACATATCATATAGGTAAGACATACAAAATCACACATGCCCCCACAATGCAAAGCATCATGGGCTGCATTTATTTGTTCATTTTCACATGTTTTATATACAGGAATACCCAGCTTGCACAGCGGAATGACAAATGAGGGGCACGCTCCCTATTTGCCTTCCCCTGCCAGTCCAGGAGACCTGATACTCAAACACAAGTTATTTATTTTAACAAAGAAAAAGAAAAAAGAATTTATTTACTTAAAGTTGCAGGCTTTATTCCTAGTAAGCCTCTGCAAACCATTTTAGCAGGCTTTCCTTTATTTTACTGCTGTTGGCTTTATAATCCCAATGGCTGAAATGTCAGCTGTCGGCTAACACATTTAATTTTGGCCTTGGTTTTGACAGCTTCCAGTCATTCACTTTCTGGGCTGTCTAAACAACTAATATTTGCAGCACTTCCCTTTTCTTTTGAAGCTCACAAAAGCTTTTCATTAATACCGCAACAAGCGGTTTTCTTTTTATTTACTTTGCCTGATATCGGGCTTGCAGCACAGCATTTCTGTGCTTCTTAAAGAGGCACCAGTTACAATAGCACATAGTGCTTCACTTTTGACACCTAGGCACCTATTTCCAGCACCGAAGTGTAACATAACAAACCAGGGGCACCCTAGGAGCACAACCATTACTCAAACACAGAGCTCCTTACTGAAAAAGAATAAACTTTCATTGTGCAACCATGAGGGTTTTTAGGATTATTTAAAGGACAGTTAAGTTTGCAGAGGTATGCCATGTTGGCCACCCTGACATGAAATTTAGTAAAGAAAGGAGGAAGAAAAAGATGAGAGAAAAGAAGGAAAAGAAGATTTGGAGGTGGTTACACATTTTTACTTCAAGACTAAATATTCATAACAGGGACACCCTGTTACACCCCTCCCCCGGGTTGTGCCTGAAAATGGGCAGAAATTGTCTAATTTCATTAAATTAATATCCCTGGTGGTTCAGTGGACTCGATCCCAAAGCCCGATCGTGGGCTTACAGTAAGTGAAATAACCTCTGGTCTGGTCCTGCCTCAACTCACCCACCAGTCCCGCCACCCCCAGTCAGTGGTGGTGGCAGCACCACCTGCAAAGCCGCTCAGCGCTCATCGACCGACAGCGCACGGTATGTTGAAAAGCATACTATTGGTCCATAGCATGGCTAATGGACGTGAGATCTGCATTGTACTACACAGTTCAAATGTGAATGAATGGATTCATTCACATTTTGGGACTATGTAGCAGTATGGTCTGCATGCCCATTGGCCCATGCTGTGCACCAATGGAAGCAGTAGGCATACCGCACGCCTGTCAGGCTTGCAGGCAGCCAGGCAGCTGTGGAGCTGGGTGCTGCCACCCACCGCTGACTGGGGGAGGCGGACTGAATGGGCGGTTGGGAGGGGGCACCGCTGACCACCAGGGTTATTTCACTTACTGTAAGCCCGCGATAGGGCTGTGGGATTGGGTCCACTGGACCACAAGGGATTTTACTTCATTGAAGGCCTGCGATCGGTCTGTGGGATTGGGTCCACTGGACCACCAGGGATTTTAATTAATTGAATGCCCATGATCAGGTGTTAGGGTGCGTTGACAACCGAGGGGCAGGGGGCGTCGGTCCCCGATGGCTGCAGCCTGGCAGGGCGCCAGGTGCAAGTTGCCAGAGATCAGAGCACCTGCATGCAAATGGAGCCATAATGACATGCAAATGGCCCCATTTGTGCCTTGCATGCATTATGGCCCCATTTGCATATCAACAGCTGAATATCGCAGTTGCTGCACCTAGCACAATGGCACTTGCACTGGCGCATCCCCCTGCTCCTCTCTAGCCACTTGCACTGGCGCAGTGCTACTGCACCATGTGCAATGCGAGTGGCCATAGTGCCATATTCAATGGTGCTGAGCCATGGCGCAGCACCATTGAATATCACCCTATCAGCACTACAAGCTCAGCTGGTGGACTTGCGAGTTGGAATGAAGAATGTCAGAGCGGCAGCAATGTCTGACAGGGATACCGCTGACGCAGATGGATCAAAGGCCCAGTCGGGGCCAGGTAAGTCACCAGCTAACTATGCTTCAAACACTTATCGGAATGCAGAAATAGGGGAAAATAAGTCAGCTGGCAGTCTCAGCTCAGATAGTAGCGTGTGTCTAAAGCCGATCCCTATGACTCAGAAATTTACAAATGCTGTTTTAGACCATGTTTCCCCCTCAAATTCTGATGCAAGTAACAGGGATAATTAGGGTCTAGGTAGCCCAGTTCCACAAGTTGCTAAAATGATGCAAATTATAGTAAAGCCCTTGTCTAAAATTTCAGGGTTTGTATCGGTTTCCACTACTTCTTTTTCTGACATGTCTCACGATTCTGGGCAAGTCATTTATCAAATACAAAAACCTGAGTCTCGGGCTACTGCCACTCAGTTCTCCTTTACAGCTGGGGGGGGGGAGTAGTAAAACAGGGCCTAAAGAAGATAAAAAGGATAAACAGTTAGCTATGGCTCTTGCAAAAAGACACATTGGTATAGAAATCCCTGGGTCTGGTTTGAAGACTGTTGCTGAAAATACAATGCCTGTTGAAGGATTATTGACTAAGTCGGCCATACAGAAGGCCTTTTCCTTATGTTCAGGCCCTGTTTCCCCAGAAGATGAATGGTAACCTGATAAGGCTGTTAGTGAAACCGGATGGAAGCAAACTCTTGTGGGTATTTGGCTTCCAGACCCAGCATGGGATCCTAAATTGACCTTTAGTCCAAAATTTACTACCTGGGTTCCAGGGCCTCCTAATATTATTTCTCCAATCAAGTCTGACATACCCCTACAACATAAAACTGCCATATCTAAAGAAGAGAAACAGAATGGGGGGCTGCCCAGCACATTATTACCCCATAAAGAGGGAGTAGAACCTGTGGACCTCAGTTCAAACTAAGAAGATGTGAAGGAAGACCCCTTATTGGGGGGGGATACACCCCAGGATCAAATGAAGTCTCAAAAGCCTTTATTATCTGAACTATTTGCTAAAATTAAAAAGGAAGCAGCTCCTAGACAAAATGCTGTTCGGATTAGGTACAAAAGGGGCATGGAAGAAAGACCTGATAGGCATTTTGTAGGTAAAAACTTGTTGAAGGACTCCCTACATTTCTCTCCTAGAGAGGTGTTTGCATTCATTAACATTTCTGAGGAAGATAACTTCAATGTGAGCTTTCGTTTGGCTCACTTTTTGGATTTATTTTGGGAATGCTACACTCAAGTGAAGTTTTCTCCTATATGGACTGCATTTGTTGTCATTCCATTATCAAAACCTCTAGTTAAATTTGTAACAGTTATGTTTAGGAATGAGGGAGTTCATATAGCTGACACTACCTACTGGTTGTCACAAAAATGTGACTTATTCAGGGGATCCTGAGGCCATTCTAGATACAGAGATGTTTTGGACTGGGAGGTGGAAATATAAGGTGAAATTATGGAGTACAGAGACTGGTATTACACATATTCTGAATTATTTTATGTTGGGAAGTGACCGGGGGGGAGGGGGTTTATGCAGGGCAGCCCAGGGCCTGTTACAAATGTGGGTCTAGAACCCATATCTACAGTACTTGTGACAGACGGAGGTGTGGGAATTGTGGAGAAGTGGGCCATGTTTCCTTTCAGTGTGCCTCTCATACAAAATGTGACTTATGTGAGGATTTTGGTCATGCCTTCAAAGATTGTCCTTGGGCTGCCAAGAATACAGTCACATGCGTGAGTCCTGAGTTACTCATTCAGCAGGCTCAGGACGCAGCAGTGCAGCAGGACATACCTATTCCAAAGGTTCCTGTACGTAAGTCTCACTCTCCACAATGTACTGAAATGGAGGTTGTAGCGATAAAGGACGAGGTGGACCCTCCAGAGCCACAGGATCCTTTATCCCTACCTGGACAGGAGATTCTAACACCAGTCTGTTACATAGACCCAGATCAGATAACTATACCTTCCCCTATTCCTGATTCTCCTAAACAAAGATGTAGGTCTTCTAGGAATGTGAAACCGGTTTCCATTCCTCCCCTTGGAGACATTGTTGCAATTCCAAATCCATTTGCTATTTTGGCCCCTGAATGGGGGGATTCTGAAATGGAACAGGATGAAGCACATACTCAACCTAGGGATCTGGAAGTGGAGGTCCAGAACCCAGATTCCGTGCGGTATCGAGGAAAAAGGAAAAAAAGAAGGAAAAAAGCTAATCCTGTATAAATGAAGGGTGTATAATTAACTCCTGGCTTTTCTAGAAGTAGGTACAATTAATGTACATAGCCTATTAAATGCTGTGAAACATCAGGTGGTATTTAATTTCATATGTAACGCTGGCCTGGATATTTGTTACCTTCAAGAAATATGTTTTTTTTTCACCGATCAAGTTAGATGTTTTAAGGGGGAATGGGCATGGGGACCTTCCTACTGGTCCTTTGGTCAAGCAAGTGCTGATGGCTTGGGAATTCTGTTCAACTCGTTCTCTTTTAGGCTATTGAAATTGATAGATCTTGTACCTGGAAGGGTGTTCCTGTTTGATGGGATCTGGAATACAATGATCTGCTGTTTAATTAATGTTTATGGTCCTCAATCAAAGGCAGATAGAATGGCAGCATTTAAAGTAGTGCAACCTTATCTGGTGGCTTCATATAACATTTTTCTATGTGGCGATTATAATTGTGAGGTGAAATCTTAGGTGATCAATTCTAAAACACATGGGAAAGTGTATTGTGATTCTAGTGCTTTGTCTGAGATAGTGGTTCCTGCAGATTTACTAAATTGTATAGCTTTTCAGACAAAAGGCCCAAGATTTACATATAAGCGAGGGAAATACACCACCTCTATCGATCATGTTTTTATTTCCTAAAACCTTCCTACAGCTTCACTTCAAGCTCATCCTGTAGAATTTTTAGATCATGTGGCTTTAATTGTTACATTTCAGGATAAACCTGTTTTGAGACAGAAAGTATCTCGATGGAAATTAAATACTACAGTTCTGGATGAAACCTGGGTCCAGCATGGGATATGGGAAATTATAAGTGCTAGATGTTCAGTATACTTTTAATATTTGGATATAGGTCAGTGGTGGCTGGATACAAAATCAGATTTTCAAGTTTGGTTTAAAAAATATGGGAAATGTAAAGAAAACGATAATTTCTTGAAATATCTTTCCTTGAGACAACAACTCTTTAAACTATTTTCATGGTCAAATACGACTACATATGATTATTCGGCCCAAATCAAAAACATTAAAGATCAGATGTTGATTTATCAATATGATCGAGCACGAATTATGTAAGTCCTATTTCAAAATGGGTTAAAAAAGACTCCTGTAGGGGATCCATATTTGGCCTGTAAACACCTAAAGGACACTATGGAAATACTATATATTATTTGGTGGATTCAAAGGGGGTGACCCGTTCTTCAGAACAGGACATACAATGTTATAAAAGAACATGTATCTGCCCTGGAGCTAGAGGTTGTCTCCTCAGCTCAGGATATTGCTACATTTTTGAATAAAATAAAACTTCCTTCTATTCCCTTAAACCCCTGAAATAGGAATTTTCAGATTAGTAAAACAGATATAGAAAATGCTATTAAATCTATAGCATCAGGTAAATCTCCGGGGTTAGATGGTTTACCTATCGAATTTTATAAAACTTTTGTTACAGGACTATCAGAATGTCTAGAGATAGTGTATGAATACTTTTATAATACAAATGCAATACCATCATCTTTTTTGGATGGTATATTAATATATTTGTATAAATCTGGAGATAGGCATTTGATTACAAACCGAAGACCAATTACCATTTTAAAAACAGATTATAAAATCTTGACTCATATTTTGAACAATAGGTTAAAAACATTTGCCATTCAGGTTATTTCTCCATTACAATTCTGTGGACTCCCCTTCTGAAAAATACAGCATGCCCAAATGATTGTTAGGGATATCATAGATTATCTATCTCTTTCTGGGAAGCTTGGCATTATCATTTCAGTTGATCAAGAGAAAGCATTTGATCACATTTCTCATACTTATTTATTTTCTATATTAAAATATTATGGTATTCCGGACGTATTGTTAAAAATTATAAAATGATTGCACTCTTCTACAATGGTTTATCCAGTTATTAGGAGATCTGTTACCATAGAATTTAAGACACGAGTGGGAGTAAGGCAAGGCTGTCTGCTGATCCCCTTCCTTTACGTGTTTGCACTGGACCCCTTTTTATGAACTCTGACAGAAAAACCTAAATGGAAAGGGATTATGGGACCTGGAATTCAGGAGACTTTATATCTTCAGGCCTATGCAGATGATATCTGCCTTTTTTTCAGACTATGCTCAGTTTCCCAAATTTTTACAAATTATGTCTGATTTTGCATGTATTTCAAATTCCAGATTAAACATTAAAAAGTAGAGGACTTTTTATTGGTGTAGGATATCCTGAATCTCTTTAGATTGCAGGGCTTCAGATTTCAAATTAATCCCTTAAAATCCTTGGGATTACATTTGGACCCCAGAATATGGCCACCCAAAATTGGGAACAATCCTTATTTAAAATAGAACAGAAGGTTAATTGATGGAAGAAATGGAGTATGTCAAAATTGAAAAGAATTCAAATAATAAAGACATTTCTGATTCCTAGTTTATTATATGTTGCCATGATTTTTCCTCAACCACAGACACTAGAAACAAAACTGAATAGCCTGTTCTTCCAAATGTTGTGGAGGAGTAGCAAGAGCAAGAAACAGCAGTCTAGAACTACAGATGTTTTACTGATAAATCACTTCTATCTCAGCAGGAGTCAGTACCTGTTTGGATTAAGCAAACAGATACTTTATTAGAAGAAGGGGGTCTCATTTAAGTAAAAAAAAAGAAGAAAGTCACTGTGTGTTTCTCTGAGGAAGAGGGTTATATCATCTTAATTTACTGAGTCAGAGCAGAGGGTGAATCTAATTGAGGTGTGGCTGAGCAGCTTAGGAGTACAAAAGCAGGTGTCTCCAATTGCTACTTCCTGCTGTCTTTGTCAGAGGAGAACTCTGGTTTCAGGGCAAGAAACAGCAATCTAGAACTACAGATGTTTTACTGATAAATCACTTCTATCTCAGCAGAAGTCAGTACCTGTTTGGATTAAGCAAACAGATACTTTATTAGAAGAAGGGGATCTCATTTAATTAAAAAAAATGAAGAAAGTCACTGTGTGTTTCTCTGAGGAAGGGGGCTGTATCAGCTTAATTTATTGAGTCAGAGCAGAGGGTGAATCTAATTGGGGATGTGACTTAGCAGCTTAGGAGTGCAAAAGCAGGTGTCTCCAAGTGCAACTTCCTGCTGTCTTTGACAGAGGAGAACTTTGGTTTCAGAGCAAAAAATGGCAGTCTAGAACTACAGATTTTTACTAATTGCCCTCCGTCCCACCCCTCCTTCCCACCCAAAGCCAGTTCTAGTTTTATAGCCACTGGATTTGACTGACAACAGGAACTTCCTGTTTGGCAGTAGGAAGGGAAGGATCACTGTGATACATTAGTTTCATCAACCTTGAAGAAACCTAAAAAATAACTCTTTCTCCCCATCCCCACCCCCATCCCCAGCTGCTGGAGGTCTGAATCCAAGCACAGAAGAAGGAGACTACTGAAGACTACAGAAAGTTCCTGTCCCAGAACAGGAAGGGCAAGAGTTGTAAGGACACATAGACAGTAGGAAAGTAAGTGTAAAAATACATAGAGTGATGAGACAGTAAGCATACAAAGCAACAGGAGAGGGGACACAAAATAAGTCAAGATGGGAGTGGTGCAGTGCAATGGCTGTGGGGCAGCAGTGTTCTGGGAGACATTCTTGAGGCCGCAATGCTGCCTTGTTTGCAGGCACCTCTCTGGTCTGAGGGAAGAGGTTGCCCATCTCCAGGCTGACCTGGCTAGTATTTGTGAAACCTCTTCCCCCACCCAGGGACTACCAGGGCCACCACCGTTACCTCAGAGATTGCCAAGAAAGAGGAGTGGTTGGACTAAGGTGGGCTCAGGGAGGGAGAGAGTGGTGGAACTGAGGTGCATCCCTCCAGTTGTACCTCTCCACAATACATATGCTGTTCTGGCAAAGAGTGGTTCCTCTATGGAGGCACCTGCAGTGGAGACCAAGGAGGATGCTGGAAACCTCCACAAAGGAGACCCACAGGATGGTGGCACAAGACCCCACAGGGGAAGGAAACAACTCCTGGTGGGGGACTCAATCATTAGGTGGTAGAAGGGGGGAGGAAGGGGATAGGGAGGTAAGGTGCCTGCCTCGCACCACGGCTCAGAGGGACAGGAAGCGAATCCTCAGGATCACGGGAGCAGCTGCACGAGGAAGGGAGCTGGATGTTATTGTCCACCTGGCTGTGAATGGGATCAGAGTGGTGCAAGAGGAGTTTGTGGAGTTGGGAAGGGGTCTTAGACAAGTTGCATGTACGTTGGAGGTACTGCCTGTCTATGGCAAGGATGATGCTAGGGTATTCCACACCATGGGATTCAATGAATGGTTTAAAAACTGGTGTGGAGCTCAGGGTTTTGGCTTCATTGGGGACTGGGGAGCCACCTGGAGGGCTGCAGGCTTATACTGGTGCAATAGTCTGCATCTGTCCAGGGGGGAACCAGGATCCTAGGTGACAGGTTTAAATGCTTCATTGGCAAGCATTTAAACTAGCCAAGGGTGGAGGCACTGAAAAGGAGTAGGGAAATCCCAGCCTCCCCCCACAAAACACAGTAGCTAGAGAGATAAACACCAAGGTAGAGAAGTCAGTAGGGAGCAGGACAGGGATAAATGCAGAAAAAGGCAGTAAGGACAGGGATGGGGCTAAAATGGGTAAGGCCATAAAAAATAAATGGAAGGTGATGAGTACCAATGCCCACAGTCTGTGCAACAAACTCCCTGAACTAGTGGCCTTGATGGAAGAGGGATGCCCGGATATTATGACAGGCACTGAAACATGGTACACAGAGAACCATGACTGGGATGTCAACATACCAGGATACACAGTCTACAGGAGGGACAGGGTGTTTAAAAGAGGAGGAGGAGGAGTAGCCCTGTATACAAGGAAAGGGATTAAAGCAACAGAACTAAAGAGTAAACAGGAAGTTGATGAGTCACTATGGGTCACCCTGGAGACAGGAAATGGCACCACAATCCGCATGGGCGTTATGTACAGATCCCCATCTCAGGGGTAGGAAGTGAACATGGAAATGATAGAAGGCATCCTTAAAATGGCAGAAAAAGGGGAGATATTGTTGATGGGGGTCCTGAATATGCCAGATGTTAACTGGAGTACCTTTGCTGTAGGCACATCCAAGAGCAGGGTCATTATTGATGCCCTACAGGGGGCATGCCTCAGACAGCTAGTGTTGGAACCCACTCAGGAGAGAGCAATCTTAGACCTAGTACTCTCAAATGGGGAAGGATAAAGGATCTCAGATTTAGAAGTGGGTAGCCATCTGGGAACAAGTGACCACCAAACAGTGTGGTTCACAATAAACACAGCCATAGAGTTAAGCCATACAAAAACAAGAGTATTGGACTTTAGGAAGGCTGACTTTGGGAAAATGAGAGAGTGCCTCAGAAAAGCACTAGTAAATGGGCAAGAAGAAGGGGTGGAGGAACAATGGGGAATAATCAAAACAGCCATTTCAGAGGCAATAAGTTTTTGTGTGAAGCAAATCAACAAAACAAAACGAAGGAAAAAACCACTATGTTTCTCAAAGGAGGTGGCAGGGGCGGTTAAGGAGAAAAGGATAGCATTCAGGAAATATAAGGAAACACAGAAGGAGTAGGACAGAGAACTTTATCAGTTAAAGCTGAAGGAAGCAGGGAAAGCAGTCAGAATAGCAAAGGCACAAACTGAGAAAAAACAACTTTGTTAAGAAGGAGGATAAAATCTTTTATAGGTGCATTAGGGAGTGAAGAAAGACCAAGGGAGGGATACAGAGACTTAATAAAGGGGAGGGAATGTGGGCAGAGCATGACAGTGAAAAAGCAGGGATACTGAATTAATATTTCTACTCAGTATTCACAACGGAAGAGGAGGGGGAGGTACCTAAGCCAAACAAGAGAGAAACTCTGAATAGGGGGGTCGATACCAGTCCATTCACAGAAGAAAGTGTTTTGAAAGAACTCTTGAAACTGAAGGTAGACAACGCAATGGGGCCTGATGGGATTCACCCAAGAATTCTAAAAGAACTAAGGGTAGAATTAGTAACACCACTGACAACTCTCTTTAGCAAATCATGGGAGGATGGGGTGGTACCTGAGGACTGGAGGAGGGCAAATGTGATTCCACTTCACAAAAGTGGGAGCAGGGCAGAGGCAGGAAACTAAAACCCAGTTAGTTTGATTTTAGTGGTAGGGAAAATGATGGAATCACTTCTGAAGGAAATAATTGTTGAGTACCTAGAGGCCAGTGGGGCACAGGACCCAAGGCAGCATGGTTTCACAGCAGGAAGGTCATGTCAGACAAACCTAATAGATTTCTTTGACTGGGTGACCAAGTAGTAGACCAGGGAGGGGCTGTGGATATGGCCTACCTAGATTTTAGCAAGGCATTTGAGACAGTTTCACACCAAGGATTAATATACAAGTTAGCCAGCCTTGGAGTGGGTCCTAAGGTGGTAGCAACACTGGCTGGACAACAGGACGCAAAGGGTAATAGTAAATGGAGTCCACAGTGAAGAAAGGAGGGTAACTAGTGGGGTACCACATGGTTCGGTACTGGGACCGGTCCTCTTTAATGTCATTATAAGTGACATCGGAGAACACCTGGAAGGAAAGGTATGTCTCATTGCAGATGACACAAAGATCTAAAACAGGGTTGATACACAAGGTGGAGTGGAAAGAATGAAAAGGGACTTGGCAAGGTTGGAGGAATGGTCAAATATGTGGCAGCTCAGATTCAATGCAAAGAAGTGCAAGGTACTGCATCTGGGAAACAAAAACCCAGGGGAAGAGTACACAGTGGGGGATGAGTTAATAACAACAACAAAAATTGAAAGAGACCTAGGAGTAATTATATCAGATGACCAAAAGGTGGGCAAGCAATGTGAAAAGGCAGTAAGGAGGGCTGGAGGGATACTGGGATGCATAGGGAGAGGCATCAACAGTAGAAAACAGGAAGTTGTAATCCCTCTATACAGACAGTTACTGAGACCCCATTTGGAGTACTGCATGCAATTCTGGAGACCCCATCCCTGCAAAGACATAGACAGAGTGGAGACTGTTCAGAGGAGGGCAACCAAATGGTGCAGGGTCTACCGGAAGACATAATGGAGAGACTAATCAGGCTTATCGTATACCCTTGAGGAAAAGGAGGAGAGGGGGACATGATAGAAACTTTCAAGTATCTCAAGGAAATTAACAAAGTACAAGAGGATAGTATCTTTCAGAAGAAGAGATGTGAAAGAACAAGGGGGCACAATTTGAAGATAAAGGGGGGATGTCATAGAGGTAATGTTAGAAAGCATTTTTTCACAGAAAGGGTTGTGGATGCATGGAACAGCCTTCCTGAGGAGGTTTTTGAGTCAGAAACAGTGGGAGAATTCAAGAATGCATGGGACAGGCATAAGGGAATTCCAGTGGGGGATAGGAGGAAGTAAGCTGTTGATTAACTAGAATCAGCAGCTTATCCATCAGGTAGGGAAATGGGCAGACTAGGTGGGCTAAGCGGTCCTTATCTGCCATCATATTCTATGTTTCTGTTTCTAGGTTTCTATGAGTAGATTGAACCCCACAAAATGGGATTTTACATGTCTCCCTCTATCAAAGGGAGGCCTGGGCATGATAGATCCAGTAACATTTTTCTATACATTGCTTTTATCACAAATGGTGAAATGTAGGTTAGGGGTAGAGGATGCCCCTCAAAATCACTGGTGTAGATTGAATTTATCTCAATATTTTCAAGCTTGGGGTGGTGCCTCCTAAACTGGGGAATAATTTGCTTGTTCCATATTTTTTAAAATCAGCAGTGTCCAAAATATAGAAGTGGGACTTAACAAAACAGCAATTAATATCCCTTTCAGGACGTAACTTATATCAGACAATAATGGCACACTGTTTTCCTATAGAATCTAGTTTTAAAAACTGTTCACCGGATAAAATACAATTGGTATGTGCACAGTTGATTAATCCTAGGATTTCTTCTCGTATGTGAGAGTACCTTTGGCTTTCTGTATACGGTAGAATCAGTATTAGGGGAAATGTAAAGCATAACATTTTAGAAGAGAGGAATTGTCCCTATTCTAAATGTATCAATCAAGAGGAGACCATGGACCATTACTTGTTTACAGGTTCATATTCAAGAACTTTGTGGATCTTTTTAGCAGCAAAATGGAACATGAAGTGGTTAACTAATATGTCTTATGAATTCTTGATATTGGGTCAGTATTCCCTGGTGGGGTCCCAGTTTCATCATGACACATGAATGATTTTTCTTTGCTGTATAAAATTCTATTTATGACAAGCTAGATGTAGGTAGGTGTTAAACCAAAGCAATATGTCATATGACACAAGTACAGGGTTTGGTGCACCAAGCTATGGTGCATGTTTATGAAAAAGATGTAGCTGTTTATTCTCCTCAGAAGATAAAAAATTGGTGGAAACGTTTTTCTTTTTTATAAAATATAAATGATTTTTGAGTAGATAAGGTATTTTGTATTAGAGCATGGGTTTGAGGAGAATTAGAATGTTTCTAATAAAATTAAAAAGTAGATGATAAAAGTGAATATGGTATTGAGAATAGGATGGATTAATTGGGTTTCAGTTATGATTAAAGAGTCCTCCTATATGGTGGAGGGGGGAAGGAAAGGGTATTGATAATAGTATATGTATGAGTATTATTTTTTTTGATTACTTAGATTTTTTCTAATTTGTTGATTTTGTTACAATTATATATACAATGTTCTTACAATAAAACTACCCCTACTCTTTTCAAGAAGTGCCATGGGATCTTTAACATCCACCTGAACTACCACCAGAACAGGCAGATGGGATCTCGGTTTAACGTCTCAACCGAAAGATGGCACCTCAGGAGTACAGCACCCCCCTCATGTTGCAATACAGTGTTAGTATTGGGATATTAACCCAAGTGCCTGGTGTGGGGATAGAACCCACATCCTTCTGATCTCCCAGCCTCAGAGGTGAATGTGCTACCTACTGAGCCACTGACACTGCAAATGTCATATGTGAGTGGTGTCTGGCGATGGGGGGTAGTGCTTGGATTTTATTTGACAACGGGCTGGTGATCGGCTGAGTGGAACATTGAAACATAGAAACATAGACTTTGATGGCAGTTAAGGACCACTTGGCCCACCCAGTCTGCTCATTTCCCTACCTATTGGATAAGCTGCAGATCCTAGTTAACCAACAGCCTACTTCTTCCTAACCCCCACCAGAATTGCCTTATGTCTGTCCCCTGCATTCTTGAATTCCCCTACTGTTTTTCACCCCACAACCTCCTCAGGAAGGCTGTTCCATGCATCCACCACCCTCTCCATGAAAAAATACTTCCTAACAACCCCCTCTATCTTCAAATTGTGCCCACTTATTCTTGCACATCTCTTTTTCTGAAAGATGCTACCCTCTTGGACTTTGTTGATTATCTTGAGGTACTTGAAAGTTTCTATCATGTCCCCCGTGTCCCTTCTTTCCTCAAGGGTATACATATTAAGCTCCTTTAATCTCTCTTCATATGTCTTCTGGTGCAAATCTTGCACCATTTTAGTTGCCCGCCTCTGGACTGCCTCCATCCTGTCTATGTCCTTGCAGAGATGGCGTCTCCAGAACTGCACACAGTGCTCCAGATGAGGTCTCACCAACTGTCTGTTCAGAGGGGATTACAATTTCCTGTTTTCTACTGGTGATGCCTCTCCTTATACATTCCAGTATCACCTCAGCCCTCCTTACTGCCTTCTCACATTGCTTGCTTACCTTTAGGTCATCTGATATGATTACCCCAGGTCCCTTTCCATTTTTGTTGTTGCTAGTACCCCCCCCCCATTGTGTACTTTTTTTGTTTCCCAGGTACATTACTTTGCAGTTATTTACATTCAATCTAAGCTGCCATACTTTTGACCATTCCTCCAATCTTGCCAAGTCCTTCTCTTCTTTTCCACCTCCTGGTGTATCAACCCTGTTGCAGATCTTTTTGTCATCTGCAAAGAGGCATACTTTCCTTCAGTCCCTCTGCAATGTAACTTATAAAGACATTAAAAGGACTGGTCCCAGTACTGAACCCTGCGTACCCTAGGTAGTAACCCCCTTTCTTCAGCGTGGACTCTGTTTACTATTACCCTCTGTGTCCTGTTGTCCAGCCAATTTTTTACCCAGGCTACCAACCTGGAAACCCACTCCCAAGCTGGCTAACTTGTTTATTAATCTTTTTATGTGCACTGTGTCAGATGCCTTGCAAAAGTCTAGGTAGGCCATATCCACAGCCCCTCCCTGGTCTACTACTTTGGTCACCCAGTCAAAGAAATCTATTGGAGTCATCTAACATGACCTTCCCGCTGTGAATCCATGCTGCCTTGGGTCCTGTGCCCCTAGCCTCTAGGTACTCAATAATTCTTTCTTTCAGAAGTGATTCCATCATTTTCCCTACCACTGAGGTCAAACTAACAGATCTGTAGTTTCCTGTCTCTGCTTTTCTCCCACTTTTGTGAAGGGGAATGTCATCTGCCCTCCTCCAGTCCTCAGGTACCACACCATCCTCCCATGATTTGTTAAAAAGGGTAGTTAGTGGTGTCACTAGTTCTCCCCTTAGTTATTTTAGAATTTTGGGGTGAATCCTGTCAGGTCCCATTGTTTTGTCCACCTTCAGTTTTAAGAGTTCTTTCAGAACCCTTTCTTCTGTGAATGGACTGGTATCAACCCCCCTATCCAGAGTGCTTCTGTTTATTGGATTAGGTACCTCCCCTCCTCTTCTTTTGTGAACAAGGAGCAGAAGTATTTATTCAGTAATCCTGCTTTTTAACTGTCACCCTCTGCCCACCCACTCTCCCCTTATTATGCCTCACTATCCCTCCCTTTGTCTTTCTCACTCCCTAATGTACCTATAAAAGGGTGGGGCTACTAGACACCAAGGAATAGGGATGATATTGATTTATATAACAGTTGGGCCTGTGATTGGGGGGTCCACTAGACACCAGGGATGATTATATTTTTGTTTTACATTGGGGCCCGTGATTGGTGTGGGGGGATCTAGACACCAGGGAAGTGGAGGATTTTTAATTTGTAATTTCTCCTTGATTTTGTTTTTTTTTTTAATAACAATTTGCATTTAAAAAAAAACAAAGCAAGGCGAAGCTGCAAATGGTGAATTGCCATTTAATGGGAAAGCTTCACAAATTGATCTGCAAAGGTGAATTTGCCACCTTCATGGAAAATTCATGCGTGAGCTAAAACTTTGCTGCACCTCTAAGCTCTAGTGTGTCCTTCCCTCTGTCTGCTATTAGGAGATTTTTCTAAGTTAGCCTGCTAGTTTTACAGTAGTTTTATGGTCCCTGGGGATCTCCATCTTAGCATGGTTTATTGTTCTTATTGTTCCTACAGTTCCTTCTTTCCCATGTGACACTGATGTATCCAGGACCATGGATTCAGCAAGCACTGGTTTTGAGTTAATTACTACAGCAGAACTGTGATATTAAATAACTTTCCTTACCCAGTGAGCATTAATTGCTACATTTACAGATTAGCAAATACTTGACAGCTAATTGAGTGGATTATTCTGTAAGAAAACTGCTAGAGTCTTTATTAATTCTAGCATTGATGATCTGGGATGATTTGTGTGCTTTTTATGGCTGTGTGTAATCTGATGAAATGAAAAGTTTTAAAAGCAAAACATTTACCCCTGCTGGCTAGACCTGACACACACATAGTAAACAAAAATACTGAATTAGAGCTATTCATTGGAAGCCAGAACATAGGGCTCCTATCTCTAGTAATTGCTGAATCAATGGTTGCAGATGCATCACTGTCACATGAGACAGGATGCATTGTAGAAAAAAGAAGAGTGATAAACTGTGCTGAGATGGAGATCCCCAGGGGCCATAAAAATGCCATATAACTAGCAGGCTAATTTAGAAAAAAATCCTAATAGTGAGCAAAGAGAAGGATACACCAGGACTATACATGGAAATCAAAACACTCTCCACAACTTATGTTTTTCTAAATTTTTATGGTACTACTCCTTTAATCAGTCTCCTTTATGGAAATGAGTCAAAGGCATTGTTAAAATCAAAGTATAGTACATCCCCTGCCTGACAACTACTGTAAGTTATTTCGCTACATTAAAAAAATTCAGTCACGTTAGTCTGACAAGTCCGGCTCCTAAACCCATGTTGATTCTCCTCCATCCATAATTTTGGTTAGGTTGGAATGAACTCATGGGCCCCCTTATTCAAAGGAGATATGTGGTGCATCTCACTGGAAAAGGGAGATGTGCCACCCAATTCCAACAATGCCCCACAGTGCGATATTCAAATGTACGGGATGCACCAGCCACAAGGGAATGGGTCATGGTGCATACAAATGTATGCTGCACAAGTGGAGAGGGCATTCCCATGCATATGCCACGCTGTGACATATTCTTTGGGAATGCACCACTCGCAGTCCAGAACTGCATGGCCCACAGTTAGGCCATGAAAAGCTGGCCTAACCCAGCCAGCCACCCATAGGAGGGCATCATAAGTGCACACAAGTGCACCACTGCCTCTCAGTCCTGGCAGTCAAGTGCTGACTCCCTAGCCCCATTCTCCGATGCCCATGAACAGAACTCACAGTCCTTGACTTCCATAATGTAGTGGACTCCCTCATCCCATGCTCTGAACCCCGATCGTAAATCACAGACCACGGTCCATAATCGCATTTCAACCACTTCAGTACCTTTAAACAACAATCATGCTTTGCACAGTTTCCATAGTGTAGGGGCCCCCCACCCCTACCCCAGTAGACAGAACTCCCTCCCCACACACACCCACAACACCTTTGCCAGCAACTGGCACAGCCCTCCACTCACCCCCATGGCTTGCCATCGACTGAATGGTCCAGGAACTACACTGTTCAGAATTTACACTCAACCAATGAGCGCATTTTCTGAACAGTACAGTTCCTGGACTGTTCTGTTGGTGGCTGGCCGTACTGGTGAGCGGAGGGCTCTGCCAGTCACTGGCCTGGGTGGTGTGGAGGGTGCGGATAGGGGGCCTGACTTCTGGGATGGGGGGGCCACTGCACTATGGAAACAGTGTGAAGCATGAGTGTTGTTCAAATGTATTATTTGAAATGTGATTATGGACTGGGGTCTGTGATTCACGATCATGGTTCGGGGATTGGGGCTTGGCCTGTGGGCTACCCTGCACTACATGAATGGGGGATTTACTGTGATGCCACAAGACCACCAGCGATTAGGATATGGGTAATGCTGTGCAGAGGGATAGGGGCTGGGGGGCCACAGGACTACCAGGGCAGCACAGGGGCTAGTATGTGGCTGACAATGAAGACTGGGGAATTGGGATGGGGGTTCCACTAGATTGCTGGGGCATCTACTGAGCTCTCACATTGCCCTACACCAGACATTGGTGGATGGGAGGGGGCAACCACTGACCTCTGATTGGGGGTTCTGTGCTGCTGTCTGCACAGTACAGAGATTGGGGATGGGTGGGGACTGGACAGGTGCACCCCACATGGTGCAGCTATGCTAATGGACTCATAATGAGCATGCATGATGCCCATTTGTACCTTGCATGCCCAATGAGCTCATTAGCATATACGAGCTGAATATCATCCTTGGGGTTATGGCGCATCCAGGTATGAACCTCGCAGTTCCCATTGGTGAGTGTCATCCCTGTCCCTTGCTGCGCTGTGCCAAACCAGGGGGTGACTGCTCTGGGTGGTGCATCCAGGGTCAGATATTTGAACAGTATGCGTGATATGCCGATGGCGCATGCTGTTTGAATATACCATAGGGGCTGCCTGGTGCATTTTGGCCCCCATGCAACTGACCAGCTCTGAATATGTCCCCCCTAATGTTCTGCTTTAGTATCTAACCACAAGGCAATCTCGAATCTGTTGTATCTCTGGACCCATTTTCACCAGCCTTGTGTATCTGTAAATTTCAATTGCTGTGAGGGTATCTCATGAAACGAATCTGCCATTTTAGGACCACTGATCCAGTTTCTTATTTAGTCCTCTGTTCCCATGTTTTTTGTTTCTTTGTTTTATTTTGTTTTCCTTCACTCTCCAGCACTCAGAGACCCTGCAGATCTTTCTGTCTTTAGTGTGAAGGGGTCAATGCATTGATCCTAGTGCTGTTTGGTCAGTAGGTTTCATTAATCCATGAAAATAAAGTTTGCATGTACAGTATACCCAAATGAGAACTGTGTCTGTGCTCCTTCCTTGTGCATGCTGTGGCTTGCGGTCATGGACTGAATCATGTGCACACCACATGTTTCCAGTGCAGCTTCCCTTGGTGTTCCATCTCATGTACTTGGTTTTGTGGCCATGCTGACACCATGTACTGTAATATACTAACAGTTTGCTTTTTGTGCATCTCTCTAAGCCATGCACAGACTCTCAGGTTCCATTTCCAGAGCACGGCATCATGGCATGCAAATCTTTGTACAATTCAGGCTGACAAGCTTCACCATAGCAGAAATCACCTTTTAAACTGGCTTGTACATCTGACCCAGTATAGGCTGAGAATGACAAAGTACCTGTGCTCCAGGGAGTCAGGCTCCCATAGGCCTTAGCTCTACCCGGGCAGTATTTTGAGCACTTAGTATACCTTTAAGAGCCTTGGGTCAGATGGTACTGACTTAGAGTTCTGGAGGTGGAGCCAGCTCCAGAATCTGGGTCTAACCAGCCAGGAGGTTGAAGTTTAGTTGGGCCTAGGAGAAAGAAGAGGCAGCCTCTCATTTGGTGGTGACTGATTGTTCCTGCTGATTAGCGTTCCAGAAAATTCACTAGGACTGTCGTAGTGACCACACAATTGTCCCAGAGGGGTGAAGCCCCTGCTAACAGCTGATCCTGAGGGTCTGATAGCATTTAACAAGAAGAATGTACTTCAAAAGGAAACAGTAAGAGGCCCTGTCACAATACTGGTAACATGAAAGCATGTAGCTTAGAACTGAGTGAAAGAGTTTGAGTATCTAAACTTGTGGCATCTAGTGCCCTGTCTATTGGTTCACAACTTCCATGCCTGTAGGGGATCGCAAGTTCAGAGGGTGAGGTGACAAAGTTCTGTGGTCCCCCCAGTGAGAAATGCCCCTCTGTTGACAATTTTCAAAAGGAAAATGAAGTCAGCAAGAGAATGTTTAATGGTAAATTGCATTAAGGTTGAGCAGGGTTCAGAAGGCATGCACATTCATGGATCCCCTGAGGGCACTCAGGTCTGGAGGAATGAGCATTGACCCTGGGCAGCTGAAAATAACTAGAATAATACTCCTCAGCCCTCAGTTTAAATGCTGACATTGTTCCTCCAATGTACTGTACTTGAGGCATAAATTATGAGTTTGGCAACAGGCTGGGGGACTACAGACCTAGCAGCTATGCAGAAAGGTGGCTGAAGCAATTTTAAAAATATGGCACTCAACAGTGGGTCAGGAGAACCTATAATGGACCATCAGAAAATAGTGGAAGCTTTTCCAGGCAATTATAGCATTCTTTACTTGAGGGATCAGGAACCAGCTTCAGGGGACAAATTGACTGGCACTTTTAGAAAAATCAACTTAAACAAGTTGTTGGAAGAGGCTATGACACTAGATGGCTCTATTACAGAAGGGGAGGTTGGGAGGCCATTTGGGGACTGAAGCCAGGAGAATCTCCTAGTATAGATGGTATAGCCTCTGAATTGTATAAATCATTTCAAGAGTTACTCACCCCAGGGCTGACAAAGTGTGTCTTACTGTTTTTTTTGGGGGGAAGGGGGTGCTCTGCCTCTTGGCCACAGGGTCACATAAACAGGGGAAGAACTCCACACTCTGTAGTTCCTACTGTCCCATATCTTTTCTAAACCTTGATCAGAAAATATTCAACTCCGTTTTGGACGGGAGGCTGCAGGACACTTTTGGACCCCTGGTCCAGGCTGATCAGACTAGCTTTATAAAGGGTCACATTTTGCATGATAAAGCTGATGTCTACTAAATATCTTTTATAAGCAACAGTCAGAACATAAGCTTTTTCTTAGCTATTTTTATGGATGCCAAGAAGGCCTTTGGCAAGGTGGGCTGGGTCTTCCTGCAACATACTCTTTAAATCATGAACATAAGGGAAAGTTTTATTAATTATGGACACCCTTTAATAATGAGCCAGATGCAGTTCTAAAGGTTGATGGATTTGGACTCAGTATGCTTCCCTTTACAGTGGCATGAGGCAGGAGTGCCCACCTTCTCCTCTCCTTTTTGCATTCTACAGTGAGCGAGTGATAACCCTAATATCAGAGGTATATGGAAAGAAGAGGGGGAGCACAAGTTATCCCTTTACATGGATGACATCTTCATCTATGTAAGCTTCCTTGAAACTGTAGTCTCAGAGTTACAAGGGGGTGCTGGCTGACAATGATTAAAACAAGTGGTCATTACGGAGACTTTTTTATGAGACAATTTCATTTGCAAGAGCTCTTCATAACACAGTATGATACCTAGAAGTTCAGATGGCACCTTCCCTCCATAAACTTTTTAAGCTGAATTATTAGAAATTAGTTGGGCATGTGGCCCAGCACATAGCAAGATGGAAAGCATTACCCTTACAGTTAGCATGTTGGGGGATCAATGTATTTAAAATGATTGTCCTGCCCTGACTAACACTCCTCTTCCAAACTCTTCTGATTAGGATTCCAGAGAACTTCTGGAAACAGCTATATAATTTGACCGTAATATTTTGCCTGGGTGGGGGGTAGGCACAGGAGTTTCAGATCCTATCTCTTCCTTGGGCTTGAGGGAAATGGGGGTTCCCAGTTTCAAGGCATACTACCTGGAGGCTCAAATTATTCTAGTTGTGGCCTGGGAAAAGTAGCAATGGGAGATGGAGTGATATGACCTGGATAATAGTTCTTCACTCCTCTCTCCTCTCTCCTGGTTTGCCATTCCACATATAGACTTTACCCCAAGGTCTGGAAATTGGTCCTTAACACATGAACTAAACCCATGATGTGAATGCTGATGAAATTTCCAGGACAAACTGACATGCCTAATAGGGCAGGGCCTCTGACAATATATATCGGAGATCCAGAGTTTCTTCTACCAAGGTCTGATGCAGTTTACAGAGATTGCAGTATGAAAGCTTTAACCCACTATGGACAATTGGCTGAAAACATCCACTTGGTAAGCTCTGAAGCACAAAGAATACATTTGGGCTAGCTCATTGGAATTTCTTTTGGCTTCTGCAATTGTGCTACTACTTACAGTCTCAGGTACAGCTCCGAAATAGCACCAGGAGCTTGCATGTCTGGATGCCTTTCTGTACTGGCTGGTGAAGTTAATAAAGGGGGTTTACCTATAGTGCTTCAACAGCGCTAGCACCGACATCCCCTACAGCGACAGCTACAATGCCGACTGTTGGCACTGTAGCCACGGGGGTGTCAGTGCACACACCCCGATCTCTAGGATTCTAACTCCAAGTCGGAGTTGGACTGGGGGGCAAACACCCAGCGAGGCTGTCCCAATCACCACACAGACCATCAAGGCAACAGGCAGGTTTTGCCCAGTTTCTGCCGCTGTGATGGTCTTCGCCATCGGGGAGTCGCTACGGTGACGGTACACCAATAAGGGGGGCTGATACATTGCTCAGGTACACCTAGTTTCCTGTAGTAACTCTGCCACAGAATTGCTCAAAACTGGATTGCACCCTGATGGGTTCTACTTTGTGTGGCATACGTCTAAAGGCAAGGGCAGACCCTACCCCATATATTAAGTCACAGACGGAGTCTGAATCAGGTCACTCCATCTGGAAAGAAGAAGGGAGGGGCCTCTGGGAGAAGACCTGGAAGGTTTCCTCCACTATAATATGGTGCTAGTATAAATAGAAAGTCTGCATAAGGTACTTCCACACAGCAACAGACACACAGACAAAACAGTACTTTGGTGCTGGTAGTGGGTGCTACTACCGGGATGGCTAATCCCAAAAATGCTTAGCAAAACTCAGAATATGGAGCAGTCACAGGAGGAAATGACTGCACAATGGATTCAATAATATACTGTATATTCCAGCTTGTGAGTCATAGGCCTAAGACTGATTGCCACCCTAGTCACAGGTGTGACACTTTGATGGTTTTTAAAGTGCAAAAAAAAGCAGTCTTTTAAGTGCTGACAGTCTACTAGTACGCTACTAAGCCTTTGCAAAAACATAGTTTATATCTATTTCTAGCAATCAAAAATGCAATACGAGTTCAATAAAACTTAATAAGCAATATACTGGAAGTACAATACCTTTGGTGACCTCTCACATATGCCCCAGCACTTGAACTCTCATGAGTCTTCATCAGGGTATGGGCTCACAGAGGACAAGGTACTTGTTATGTAGTCATCAATTTAAAGACACATGGAATAACATACAGAAATGGAACAAGTATAAAAGATAAAGTGGTTAATAGCCTCTATGTGAGCAGTGTTGGAATATTATTGAATTTAGTGTGTAATCGTATCCTCCTGCGACTGCTCACCATTGTGAGTTTTATTTTCACACACCAACAATCACAGGTCTCTATGCAGCTTGTGGATCAGAATGGTGTTGGCAGGGGTGTGACCAAATAGACCCCCACTACCACATCTTTTGGCAGTGCCCTGAAATCAAGCCCTACTGGGCTTTGGTATACGTGGAACTGGGGAAAATATGAGTTAATCCCAAACTAAAACACTTGAAACACCTTGTCCTGGGGGCACTGGTGAAGGATTTGACAACCCAGATAGAGAAAGAGCTTGTCTCTCTACCTCTCACTTGTGCCTTGTGACCATGAAAGGCATTACTTCCCATTGGTTATCTGTGAGAATCCCCATGGTGGAGGCATGAAGAATCAAAATTCAGGACATCCAATCAATGGAATGCATTACAGTTGACATGAGAATTAACTAGAGAGCAATTTTTTGACCTGTAAGTCAGGTGGGAGACATATACAGTAGGACCAAAAACAAAATTGGATAATGTTCAAATGAAAGCAGGCTACAGCTTTAAACCATCATAAAAGAACCTGAATAAACCAAAGAAACAGTGCAAACCACAGACATTAGTCAGCGCAGGTATTTATTGATATTCAAGTGCAGTACACAGTAGGATCAGCTTGCCATTTGGAGCACCTGAGGCACAATGAAGGGGACAGTGAGATCTGTGGTCTCCCTGCTTCTCTTACCCCTCTCTGGCCCTTCCTCTATTTTTTTTTCCTCTATTTTTTTGTTTAATTTTCCTTGATACAGTATGTAATCTTACCCCTCTTGAACACCATTTGGTATCTATAATGCATGATAAATTGGATACAGTGGTCCCCAGACAGGGCAGGTTTTGTTGTTTGGGAAATATGTTTGGCAGGTTTGTTATTCAACTTCAGGAAGCAATCAGCGAATGTATCAGATATGAGAAGTATAAAATAACATGTATTTTTGTGTTTGGTGCCATTCATATATAGTAATAATGTACTGTACTTTGGATGTTACCGATTATGTTAAAGATGATTAAAAAAAAAGAGAAAACATTCCCATATTTTAGAAAGCTGAAGATATGATTCTTTTATTCAGTTCTAGAAAGGGGGTTCAGATCTGAACTATTATTGTCCTGTTTCTCATGTGTCTGGGCTTCCCACACATCTTGTGTCTCCAGTTAATGAACCAATGAAAATGAGTTTGTATTTCTCATTTGTTGACATTAATTCAGTCAAGACATACAGATAAACTTAATACAATTACTGCTCTTGTTAAGGTTCTGGAAAACACTATTTGCTTTGGAGTAGAGCCACGTTTGGTTTGTCACTTTTATCAAGTGAAACAGGCAGGTGCATGAACTGTGTCATTGATAATGTGGGTGCTTGAAATTACCTTTTAAACAAGGAATTTGGCTTATCTGATAGTGACAATATTATGGAATATTGACTGCTTCATCTTATCTACAGTATACTGGTTCAAGGCAAAACCCATTTTATGGAATTTTTAAAAAGCAAGTGACATCATGGTCAGCATAGCTGTATGGCCAACAAAATAACTATTCACACTGGTGAGGAATTATCAGCCTATGTATGTAACAATATTATAGTGTATGGTTTGCACCTATTGTGTATGATCTCCATACTGACAATTTTCTTGTTGTGGTAGAGTTCAAAAGTCACCAAAAGTTGATGTGGTATCGTTCTGATGTCACAACAATACCACAAAAATGTTTCAGCCTTGAGCTGTTACCTAATTGGTTAGTGATGCATCTCTCAATAAAAAGATCAGAGGAAAATGGTGATGCCATTTAGTGAGTAGGTGACCAAGGCAGTTTGGACCCAGACAACCACTAATGGCTCCATGGCACCAAACAGGATCTATTTAAACAATAAGGCATGATAAGGTGTGTGTTATTATGTAAAAATGTCACTCCTGGGGTGGGTTGAAGCATGAGGAGAAGCCGAGACACGCTGAAGGGGTATGGAGGCTGCGGTGGATGTCCTGCACACAGGTGCAGGAGCCCACCCATTGTACGCTGGATGTCATTGCTTGTCAGTGCCTCTGGGACCAGAAAATATGGAAATACCCTGGCATCTGGGAAGGAGAAGATAGGTCCTGCAGTCGACCCTCCACACTCAGTGCCGAACCTCCTCACCCAACCTCTGGTTTACCTCTGTGACCCGACTGCACTCTAGATTCTAGATAGAGTGCTGGTCAGAAGCTGGTGGCCCCACCTTGGGAGGTTCAGAGCCGGGGAGATGGCAAGTCAGTGATTCAGTAGGAGGACACGTAGGGACAGAGGCATGGTGTGAGAGGTCTGAGGCAAGCGGGATCAGGGTTGGTCCCTATGTCCTGTCAGAGAGAATCCTATGGGGCCAGTGCAGGAGGATACAGAAAGTTAAAAAAAAAATTTCACCATGTGATTGCTTTACATTACACACCTGCAAATCAGCCTATCTAACCTGTTGCATTCGTATCTGTCTTGATGTTTATAATCTTGTAACTGTAATTCTGATGTAGTATATATTTTTTTCTTTTTCCTCTGTGTAGTAGCTAAGAAGGGGCAATGGTCTCAGTCAACCTTACCCAGTTCTCAATAAGTAAGTACAAAGAAAACTAATATGCTTGTGCAACATGATTGTAAATTTGACTTACACTCTGTCTGCTCCTGTTAAGGGGACTACCACCCTTTCCGAGTGCCACTGATACAGGAAGTCTTTTTAAGAGGGTTTCATCTCCAGAAGCTGTCACAATGATGAGGTCCCTTTAACCAAACGTACCTTAGGCAAGATGACCCAAAAAGAAAGCAAAGGAAAAGACAAGCACTTACTTTCCATAGAGGATAGGACACATAGTAGTGTCATCATGCATTTCTGACTTACTGATTAAGTAGAGATGTATGAAGTTGGTGAAATTCACTGTGCATAAAAATGTGTGAATTTCCGCAACTTCACTGAGCTGGGAACTGCAATTTACATTGTTATGTGCCATGAACACTGGCCAAATTTGCCTGGCAAATGGCAAATTCATCTGACGAATAAAAAGGTGAATTGTGTGAGAATATTGATACCACCCTTTGATCGAAACAACCAGTCCACCCCCCACAACCCCCTCTGATCCCCAACACCTTCCTCCCAGCACCCACAAAATTTACCTGCAGATAAAGAAAATGGTTCCCGGAGCAGAATGTCTGCTCTGTTCAATACCAACTCCCATCTTGTAATGGCTTTAATGGATGAATGGTGACATCTTTGGTCCCAGTAAAATGAAAACTCAACCAGTCAGCTTTTACTGGGAGCAAAAACATCACCATTCATTCACACCATTACCTGATGAAAAGCTGGCACTGAACAGAGCAAATGCTCTGCACTAGGGGACTTTTTTTAATTTGCAACCAGTTATACTGTATTTTGTGAGTGCTGGTAGGGCTAGGAGAGTGGCAGAGACCAGAGGAGAACTGGGTGGAGGTCTGCATTTTCTAATAAGACAGTAGGACTCGGGTGGGGAGGTGGGTGAAGTGTATTTGGTGGGACTGGCGCACAGGTGGGGGAGGGTTGAACTTTTGTCATGCCAGCTGACAACCACAGCAGTGTGATGTTGGGGAGAGGAGGGTGCCAGTGGAAGTGTAAAATTATTGCATATATGTGCTTGGGTGGGGGAGGGCTGGTTTCACAGCACAGTAGGTGGGGGGTATTTAAATTTAAAAAAATCCACCTATAAAGATGGCAATTCTGCCTTGTAATTTGCAAATGTTTTCATGAATGTAGATATTGTGGATTTGAGCCAGCTTCTCCATGAATTACAAATTCGCAACACCTTTGCTGATTAGTAGTAATGCATATTTATTCTGCTGGATTATACATGTGTTATTTCTATTGTACTACTTTGGAACTACTATTGAATTTAGAATGTTATTAAAGTATTAATCATAAGAAAAATGTAATTCTTGAAAGAACCTCATGTTATTAATAAGGATAGCTTTATTCATCAGAATTGTTTTTCAGATTATTTACTGTATTGCTTATTATTGAACCACCAATGCAAACCTGCATACTTCTATTGTACTATTTATTTATTTATTTTTTTAAATGTTTCACCAGGAAGGCATGCTGAGCAACAAGTTGCTTGTCTCCCGGTGCGACCTCGGGGGTAAGGGAACATGAGGATAGTTTACAGAGATTTGGCACACAATATAAATTTACAGTACATTACATTCAAATAATTTGAGCAGACTGAACAGGAATAATGAAATAGTAGGATGTTAACAATTTTGAACTAGACAGATACTGCACCAATAGTTTTGGACAAGATAGATACAACAGCACAAAGTAACATTTAGGCATACACTAAATGACACATTACTGTGTAGCTAGAAAATGGCTGAATAGAATTGTTGTAGTTTGATCTAGGGAAGTTAGTGAGGAGTAAACACAGGCAGAACAGGTTGGTTATGGTATAACTGAAGTGCAAGTTAACTACAAGTGCAGTAGAGATTAGGGGTCAGCCATAACAGGAGTAATTCTATCAGACGACCTAAAGGTGGGCAAGCAATGTGAAAAGGCAGTAAGGAGGGCTGGAGGGATACTGGGATGCATAGGGAGAGACATCAACAGTAGAAAACAGGAAGTTGTTATCCCTCTGTACAGACAGTTGGTGAGACCCCATCTGGAGTACTTCATGCAATTCTGGAGACCCCATCTCCTCAAAGACATAAACAAAGTGGAGGCTGTTCAGAGGAGGGCAACCAAAATGGTGCAGGGTCTGCACCAGAAGACATACGAGGAGAGACTAAAGCAGCTTAATATGTATACCCTTGAGGAAAGGAGGGAGAGGGGGGACATGATAGAAACTTTCAAGTATCTCAAGGGAATTAGAAAAGTACAAGAGGGTAGCATCTTTCAGAAGGAGAGATGTGAAAGAACAAGTGGGCACAATTTGAAGATAGAGGGGGAATAGCTCAGAGGTAATGTTCAAAAGTATTTTTTCACAGAAAGGCTTGTGGATGCATGGAACAGCCTTCCTGAGGAGGTTGTGGAGTCAGGAACAGTGGGAGAATTCAAGAATGCATGGGACAGGCACAAGGCACTTCTAGTGGGGGGGGGTAGGAGGAAGTAAGCTGTTAATTAACTAGAATCTGCAGCTAATCCATCAGGTAGGGGAATGGGCAGACTAAGTGGGCCAAGCGGTCCTTATCTGCTGTCAAATACTATATTTCTATGCAAGTTAACAACAAGTGCATTAGAGATTGGGGCCAGCCATAGCTAGGGCTACGTAAGGGGGAGAAGAGAAGGTGAGAGAGAGGTAGGTATGTCAGTAGGCAGAGAAGCAGGGAAGGGTGGTGGAAGGGACTAGGAGGCAAAGGAAGAGGTAGGAGGAGAAAGGTATTCTGGGGCCTGACCCCTCCAGTATGCTGCACAAGGCAGGGGTCAAGCTCAACAGGAAGGGAGCAGATTGTGGCAGCAAGAAGTAGAGTACAATAGGAGGGAAGCAGGTTGTAGGCAGCAAGAGGGAATAGGTTTCGGAAGGACAGAAGAGAGGATGAAGGTGAGAGAGAAGAGAGGCCTGGATCCCAGCCCTTCAGGACGTGAAGAAGTGGAGGGAAGAGTTGGGTTAATGGTGCAAGGATAGGGTAGGGATTGGTCCTTGGTAGAACTTTGGATTATAGAGAAATCACAATAAGAGAACAATGGAAAGTCTGAAGGGAAGGAACTGGAGAAAGGGAAGTAATGCTGTTTTTTAGGTAGGTGGGGTGGAGCTGCAGCAGGGGCATTGCATGGGTACTGAGAGGGGTAGCATTTGTCGAGCTTAGGGGAGAGTTTGGGAAGGTTGTAGCAAGAACAGCTAGGTGCAACAAAGTTTTTAAGGGCAGAGCTGCTGGAGTAGTAGGAGGATGAGTGACGAATTTGTCGGGGGAGGGGATTCCACATTTTTGGGAGATGGTGAGAGTAACCAGATTGGCTGATGAGGATGGCTCTGCGGGGGACCACCAGAGTATGAAAATTGGATGATCTAAGGGAGTGAGAAGGAGTGGGGGGTGTTATAAATGAGGGGAAGAGGTAGGAAGGGAGTTCACCCAGCCAGTGCTTAGAAGTGAATCTAGTGCAGTTTGTACTTTGTACAAGTGCTTTGGAGTTACTACTATACTTTGACAGGTATTAAGGCTTTATTTATAAGAATGAGGCGACTGAAAGAAGCTCAATTTTTTGTAAACATATTTTATTGCAAATCATAAAAAATATACAGCAGATACAGCTTATCTTGATATTAACTACATTTTCAAATCAATTAATCATATACATGCAAAGCACATGGAACAAACAATGGTCTGGTATAGAAATATAGACACAAGTTAATAAAAGTTCAGAGGACATCACTTTCTGTAGAGTTCTCCCGGTGATAAAGGCGTGAAAGTTCAAAGCATTTCAAGTTAATACTGCTATGTACAGTACAAGTCACATTAAACTGTACCTCCAACTCACTGGTTAAAGGACTCATAAAGGAGTCTAACTGCTAATCTCCCTGAATTACAAAGTTTAGTTCTAGTTAATAACCCTGACTCACTAGCTCTATCTGAAACCTGGCTCAAGCACTCCATCCCCAGCTCCATATGTTCAATTCAAGGTTACAACTTACTTTGAGTTGACCATCCTGCCGCCAGTAGAGGAGATGGTCTAGCACTGTACTATAAGGCCCAGCTAAACGTCACCCTTATACCTACACAAAATCTGAATAATTGTGAAGTACTACACTCTCTCTTACTCCTGGGAGGCTCAAAGAAACTACACATATTTAATGTATACTTACCCCCTCATGGCAGCAGACTTGGTCTTGAGGAACTCATTGACCTAATACCAACTGTGACATCGAAAAATGAAATCATATGCCTGGGGGATTTTAACCTTGACTGGCTTGGCCCTAACGCCTCTCAACTTGCATTAACTATCAGCAAGGCAAAACTTGCTCAGCTTGTCCAGTCACCCACAAGGACTGCTGTCAATGGGACCAGTAGAACTCTTATAGACTGGGTACTAACAAACAGAAAAGACCGACTCGCCTTAGTCAGTGTACTCCCTGACTCGATCAGTGACCACTGCCCTGTTGATTGTGTATGGGATGCCTCTCCCCCTTCATATCCACCCAAAGTGCTAACTTTCTCTAATTTTGCTCTACTTGATCCGGTTTCCCTTATTCGGGACATGCGTCAAGTTGACTGGTCCCCCATCATTGTCACTAATGATATCAACAATGCGGCTGAATATTTCAACTGCACCTTACTCTCTCTGCAGAAGAGGCATATCCCAAGTACCACGCGTAGGGTAAGGGGTAAAACCACAAAGTGGCTTAAGTGCCCTCTATTACAACAGCTGAAGCTGAGGAACAAACTATGGTCTACACAGAAATCCTCCTCTCTTCCTTCTGATTATGAGAAGTATCAGGCTCTGCGTAATGTCTGTACAAGAGAGATTCGTTTAGCACAAAGCAACTACTACTGAGAGCTCCTTCGCTCCTCTTCATCCAATCCAAGAAGGTACTGGTCCCAAGTAAATGAGATCCTAGGAAGTAACAGGTCTGAGGCTCCGAAAGAGATGATTGTAAATGATATCAACTGTAGTAACCCCTCCACTATAGCCAATGCTTTCAACTCCCTCTTTACTAAGCTTCCCATGACATCTCCCTCCCAAGCCCAATGCCCTCTTTTCACTGAGCAGGACTCTAATGACATTACCCCTCCACTGTATCTTGCCTCTGTCTCCCATCTGGAAGTTCTGAAACTACTTAAAGCTATTCCTATCCACAGTAGCACAGGTTCTGACAACATTGAACCTAGGATTTTTAGACTGGCAGCCCCTCTTCTAGCCACACCTATTACTAGACTTTTTAACCTATCCATCTCCTCCTCTACTGTACCAGTGTGAGGACTATTCCTGGGTTCAAAAATGGTGACCCCATGATCTTATCTAACTAACGACATATTGCCAGTCTTCCTACTCCTAGCAAACTACTTGAGAAACTAATGTATGGTCAAGTCTCTTCTCATCTCCTAAAGTTCAAAATCCAGACACCTGTCCAACATGATTTTAGGCCAGGACATAGCATCACTGCAGCCCTGACTCTGTTTACTAGTGAAGTCAAGATGAACATGGACAATGGTCTCATTACTGGGGCTGTTTTATAGACCTCTTGAATGCTTTTGACCTGGTCAACCACCCCCTGTTCTTAAGGAAACTCCAAATGCTTGGTGTGGCAAGCTCCACCTTGTCATGGTTTAACAGCTATCTTAACAATCGTACACAAGCTGTCACCTTCAATAAAGTCTTCTCTTCCTCAGCAGCCCTCCTCTGTGGTGTCCCCCAAGCTTCTGTACTTGGTTCCTTGCTTTTTTCTCTCTTCATTAATGGTATTTCTTCCTTTCATACTCACTGCTGGACCATAATGTATGCTGATGACTTGGTCCTCTTCTCTGCCTCTAAATCTGTCACTGACATAAGTGATCAATTATTATCCTCCTTCCAAATCATCCAATGCTGGCTCTCCTTAAATCAGCTAATCCTTAACCTACTCAAAACATATTCCATACTCTTCGGGTCAACCAGAAAAGTTCAGACAGTTGCCCCCAGTCTGCAGGTCCATTGCCTTGATGGATCCATAACATTAGATACTGATTCCTTTAAATACCTGGGTGTGACACCTGACCTGTCTCTAAATTTTTTTGCTCATATAAATCAGGTCTCCAAGTTTATCAACATGAAGATTAGAGTCGCCTACAAAGTTCACCATTCACTGACCCCCTCTGCTAGGATTTCCATAGCCCAGGGTATCCTCCTCCTGGGGCTTAAATATGCTGTACCTGTCCTGTCCGGGGCTAATGTTAATGCTCTCCACAAGTGGGAAGTCACATATAATAATATATGTCTACTCTACTCCTCCTTAAACTGGCTGGCTCCCAATGACTTGCTCTCCTACACCCTTGGATGCTTTATTGACTCTCTTACCTGTATCCCCAGACCCAACTATCTTGGAGCTATGTTAAACCCTGTGACTTATTCTCGCTCCCTGAGGTCCTCTGCCTCTCCTCTACTCTCTGTTCCCCCTTACTGTACAAGAATTGGAGAACTAGCTTTCTCCCACTTTGCCCCCAAATTCTGGAACTTCCTTCCTCCCCATGTTAGGGGCTTCACTTCTCATGACTCATTCAAGAAAGCTCTCTTCTCTTACCTAAGGACATGTGGTGTCTGCAAATGCTCTTAACCTTCCTTTTGTAGCAAGTCTTGTCCGTAATAACCGCTGTGTTAACTCCCCTACACAGTGGTCTGTTTTTGCTTCTCTCCTTATTTTCTCTGGGTGCCCAATTGTCTGAATGTAATCCACTTTGTCTGACCCTCCTGTGTTGGGGTCCAGTACAGGTTTAATTTATTATTTGTTTTTTGTTTGTCTCACTTTTACATGGGTCACCTATGTAATTACTGATGATTTGTATTTTGACCCTCCTGTGCGAGGTCCTGCTTGTCATACTGTACCATTTTCTACTGTTTATGCTCCCTGTAATTTTGTATCTCTCTATTCTGTACGCTCCTGGGTCATGCTTGAAAATAGGCAGGTCCAATTGCCTAACGCACTTACCTGGTCACCAAAAGCTTATAAATAAATAAACAGGGAAGTATAAATCAGGTTAGTGGCTTACCTACAAATTGTTGTGCTCCTTTTTTCTGTAAATGCTTTTAATCCACAGTCGCTAGGGTGTGAAGATCTCCGTAAAATGTAAATAACTCCCCACACCGTATTTAAACCTGCTGCTTCTGTAGCTTCATAAAATTGCCGCTATGTGTGAGCATGACGATGTCAGTGAAGCAGCAGTGCTCCGGAGTGTTAATACTGGTTATATGGGAACCTTATTAATTACATATTAAAATAACATTAACAAAGTGCTTCTGAATCAAATCCTTTACTGTGCAGGTGTGAAAAGTTTATCACACCTGCACAGTAAAAGATCTGCAGCAGAAGCACTTTGTTAATCTTATTTTAATATGTAATTTATAAGGTCCCCATATAGCCTGCATTAACATTCCAGAGCTACAGGAGCGGCATGTTTAAATATGGAATGGAGGGTTATAGAAACTAACCTCTTTAATAACTCTGTTTTTTAGGGGAATCATTGTTATATGGAAATAAGGTAAGGAGTATATTTATGAATATATACTATGCAAGATTTTTGTTGATGTCTTAATATATATAGTGAGTATAAAGTTTATTCTTTCTATTCTAAAAACAGAAATCTGATAAAGTTTTGTTTTAGTTTTGTATTGCTACTCTTATCTTAACTAGTCAGAACTATAGGTGATACTGTTTACATATATTGTTTACTCATAAATGTTCTGTCTTTCCCTATGTTTGTAAATCTAATTTTGAAAATAAAAATATTATTAAGAAAAAAAAAGATATGAAATGTTTATCATGGAATGGTTACCATGGAATACATGGATACATAATTCTACTCAGTTCCATTGGCAGAATGTTTCTTTTCTAACACACTGTACACACAGACAACAAAGGCCTTTATTACAGCCAGAAACTCAATTAGCTCACTGTCAGGGCAAGAAGAAGAGAGTTCCCTGATGAGCAGGAAAAGATAGAAGGGAGATTTTTCACTGTCATCAAGGAAACAGTTGTAGTGAAAATTATAAACAAAACTTATTTTTTCTAATGTGCTTATGCATGTAAGGAGAGTGTGATAATCAGGGAAACAACATTTAATTAATTTGTTTTATTTTTTATTTAAGGTAGTTTTATTTTTAGGGCCCAGCTGAAGTTTTTTTACAGTGTAAAGGTAGCAGCCATGTTTGTGGTGGAAGATCAGTTCTGGTTTAAGGCGGCTAACTGAAATGCCTGTGTCCCAAATGGTTCCACATCAGTAGCGTGCAAATTACTTCAGCATGATCAGTTACAGCATGGACATTTCAGCACTGCAATGTACAGCGCTGTCCTATTTCATCGCAGTTATAATGGCCGCAATTCAATTCCATTTCATCCAACAACAAATGCTGCAGTCTTAAAAGAACTGAACTGCTTCCCAAATACTTAAGTCCCCTACAAGAGGTACCACAGCATCAAAAGATGCTAAACAATAGTGATAATATAGAAGTAACAAACCATCTTTTACAACTCCAGTCCTCCACCACAGAAACCAACTACTCGCTGAAAATGGTAGCCGATGTTAGCCAATTACAACCCATACAGTAGCCAATGATGGAATGTTGTGTAGCATGGTGGCAGCTTATGCAAATTTCACATACATAAATCTGGCAGTTTGCTAGCAGCACCGTTCCTAGATCAGACATGCTGTTGCATTTTGTTTTGAGTAACCGAGGACAGCCTCTCCTAAAACAAGAAGGCTATATTTATCACAAGGAGAGAAAGTATGGAGACAAGCAGTATTGGAAATGTCAGCAATATGACTCATACAAATGTCCTGCCCATGTGCACACAGCTAATGATGCTGTAGTTAAGTATGTCAGGCAGCACAACCATGTTCCAAATCCAGTAGATGCTGAGGTCAGAAGGGTAGTAAATGAAGTAAAGGACTGCGCTTGCAGCTCTCAAGAAACCACCCAGTAGGTAGTAGCAAATGCAATCATTGGTATCAGACAGTCTGCCAGTGCTAAACTCCCCTCAATACCCAGTTTAAAACAAAGTGCACACCGGGCATGGCAAATTGCAGCTGTTGCTCTGAGCCAACCAGTTTCCCTCACTGATCTTCAAATTCCACCTGAATACTGTGTTACAGACAGTGGGAAACAGTTCCTACTGTTCGATTCTGGCAGTGATGACACAGAACGATTTCTCATATTTTCGACCAAGAGAAATCTAGCATATATGAGAAACACTATGCACTGGTTCATGGATGGAACATTCCAGGCAACACCTAGTCTTTTTTCACAGTTACAGTATATACCATTCATGGTGTATGTTACTCCTCTGCCATACCATCTGTTTTTATTCTCATGTGTAACAAAACTTAAGCAAGTTGTATGTGTATACTTGAATAGTTAAAGAAACTGTGCCCTGGCCTTTCTCCACAAACAATAATGATAGATTTTGAATTGGCTGCATCAAAAGCATTTCTGGCACAGTTCCCAACAGCCACAATGAGGGGGTGCTTTTTTCATTTATGTCAATCAGTGTGGCGTAAGGTCCAAGAACATCATGACCTTTTAAAGTACTACACTTTGGACTCAGATTTTGCACTACAAATTCGCATGATGCCGGCACTAGCCTATGTTCCACCAGCTGATGCCATACATGCTTTTGAGACTCTGAGGGACACAGAGTTCTACAGGACACCTGATGACCAACTGGCCCCCCCAGTTGACTGTTTTGAAGACACTTGGATAGGGAGGCCAGTTGGTTGCCGTAAGCAACACTTTGATATCAGGTTTTGGAACTGCTACAATGCAGTGAAGGAGGGTTTGCAGCACACAAACAACTCAATCGAGGGATGGCATAGAGGCTTCAATAGTCTGTTGGGGTCGAGCCGTCCCACTATTTGGAAATTAATTAATGCCATAAAAGTGGAACAGAAAATGAATGAATTAAAAGTTGAGCAATACCTGTCAGGCATGGAACCCCCAGTTCAGAGAAAAAGTATCGAGATACTGGAAAACGCATTGAGTTGGTGATTGATGCTTACAGAACATCCGATTGCACAGAGTATCTCGGGGGTAACTCATAACTTTCAATTACAAGTATAAGTGTATGTGGAAGTGGAAGGACAGCAACAGTTTTAGTAATACTACTTTTTAATACAAGGATAATAAAGGTTATGTTTTAAAAGTCAACTAGAAAAAAAAATGATAAAAATCTGAATGCCTTTGGACAAATGAGGCACACCGTATGATGTCATCAAGAAGCGACAGAGTATGGGGAAACACAGGATGATATGTAACTTCTATTTTATTGCTATTACCCTACCTAATTCTCTCAATAAATGTTCATTCTGTGCTATAAAGAGCTAGAAGGCCACAAGGTGGTCAGTCTCAGGATGGTATTTAACTTCTATATTATCGTTATTATCATACCTAATTCGCTCAATAAATGTTCAGTCTGTGTTATAACAAGCTAGAAGGCAACGAGGTAGTCAGTCTCAGGATGGCATTTCATAATCTTAATTAATGCTAAATAATACACTGAGAAGATCACGCTATTTTGTATTTTGCTGAGATGTTCTTTAGGCTGAAATGTTCCTTGCGCTGTTTTTACATTCGCTGATCTTGCCGCGCTGTGATGTCTGCACTGAAATGTTAATGGCGAATTGATGTACTACTATCCCAAATACCCATTGATCTGGGTTCCAGACTCTTCACTGCTGAGCAGTCCTTTTTTTAACCATGTGTAAACCATATTTTACATATAAATAGGAGCCAATCAGATTACTGGATTTTACCCTGACATTTTATAAAGTACTGTTCAGTACAGTGCAGTACACAGGGTAACTGAAATCTGTATCTCCACTGTGATTGCAATGAGTTTCAGTTGATATGAATTTTTGAGTGTGTTAGTAACCTCAGTTCAGTGCAACACTAGTATATCATTTCACTCAAAATGAAGTCACAGTAATGTTAGAAAGGTGTATTCTATTTTTTTCAGTCTAGAGAATGCTTCATGGCCGTTTTTTTTCACAGGCAGAAGACAGAGGCTTTGTATGGCTGCACAGGTTCTAATTCACAATAAGTGTGCATTAGTGTATTTTAATTGGTTCTTTCATGTTTCTGTTTTTACTATTATTCTTAAATGTGATACTGTATTTATGTATTGTATGTTATACTGTATTCGTCTGAGCCTTAAATTCAAAAAAGTAAATAGCTGATGTCAGACTGTCAGACCATAATACTGATTTATATCTCTCCTGGTGCACATAGTAAATTCTATCCATTTGTGATGTGTTTAAAATTCATTTTAAGCTACCCATCCTAAATGCCTGCTGGACAATTCTCCAATGTGTCATTAACATAAAACAGTATGTCACTGAGAAACTAGTAAACTCATGTCTGTACTTTTTTCAAGGTACTTTCAGGTATTTTTTGGAAAAAAGCAGAGTCATCTTAAAAATCGGTTTGGTTACTAACAGCAAATAACTCATCTCCTTTTAAAAGTCAAAAACAGATGTCCTGGGGAGCCTTCTATAGGCTTCACGCTAATAGATTCCTTTTGCCACTGGTGACTTGGAATGCTGTTTTATAAGAAAGGCATTCTTACCACCCAAGAATGTACTAGCGTCCTATGGGTGAACTTCCACCCAGGGATGTACTAGTACCCTATGGGTGAACTTTTACCCAAGGATGTACTAGTGCCCTATGGGTGAACTTTTACCCAAGGATGTACTAGTGCCCTATGGGTGAATTTTTACCCAAGGATGTACTAGTGCCCTATGGGTGAACTTTTAATCAATGATATACATGGTTCCAGCAATCACATGTTCCCCAGTGTGAAAACAGATCAAGTATTCAGCAAGACAAAGGTTTGTAAAATAATATGTTTAAGTCATCATTCAAGCTAATCTAGTTCAGTGTTGTTTTTTTTTTTTTTTAAGCCGATGGCACATTTATAAGGTAGAAAAAGAAATGGGCAGACTGGATGGGCCTTGTGGTTCTTATCTGCCATCAACTTCCATGTTTCTAATCCAGTGGTACCCCGCCCATTGCCGTGATCGTGTAAATCCCCATATAATTAATCCCTGGTGATCCAGTGACACCTCCACCCCTCCCACCCACAGAAGCCATGCCCACCCCGCTCCCCATATCCTTGGTCAGGTGGCTGAACTGCCCTCGCCTGCTCGACCTGCCGAATGACAAGTACAATGTATGGGCTTGCAGGGCATACTGTACTAGACAGCCCCAAATATGTGAATGAAGTCATTCACATGTTGGGACTATCTAATACAATATGATCTCAAGCATTAATCGAACTGTGGACAAATGGGCTTTCAGCCATATTGTACCTGTCATTCGGCCAGGCGGCAGATGTTATGAGGTGGGTTGCAACTGCCTGCGATGATGAGGCGAGATGGGCATGGGGTTCTGTGTGGGTCAGAAAAGGTGAGGAGTACCACTGGATCACAGGGTGGTATATGAGATTACTGTGATACACAGCAACAAGCGGGCAGGTACCACTGGACTATCAGGGAGTGTATCCGTATACATCTATCAGGGCTTCGGGAGGGAGGAGGTCCACTAGACTACCAGGGATTACAATAAAGGGCAGATATTGACGATCAGGGTATCGGAAGGGAGGGGGGTCCACTAGACTACCAGGGCATCATGTGTGCTTGTGGACTGTGTTCAGGGGTGGGTGGGTGGCCACCCATGGCAGGCAGCTGCTGTGTTGCACCATGCAATACAGCGGCTCACCTGTGGGTGGCTGGGAGTTGTTCCTACTCTTCACAGGCTCAACTTTGAGCACCCCTATATGGTGCAATGCAGGGTTGTGCCAGCATAAGCGCCGCACATCCTGGGCTGAATATCGGGATGTGCTGCATATGCATGGGCACGCCCCCTACGTCTGTGCCACATACCATTACATTGCGCACCGGCGCATCAGGATTTGCATTGCACCTGGCAGCCCTTTCAATAATGACAGAGGCTATAATGACAGAGACTAAATTGGACATAGTAGCAATTAGCACGACATGGTTTACCAGTAACCACACTTGGGAGACTTCAGTACCTGGCTATGTACTGTTCAGAAGAGACCGAGATACAAAAAGGGGGGGTTGAGTGACCCTGTATGTCAATGAAAATATCAAAGCTACAGAAATTCAGAATACACATAAGGTGCCAGAAGAATTGCGGGTCACCCCGGAAACAGGAAATGGGACAACCGTAAGAACTGGGGTTGTCTACAGGCCTCCAGACCAGGGGGAGGACATAGACACATTACTGTTAGAAGATATACAAAACATGACTGCTAAAGGGGAGGTTCTGATAATGGGAGACTTCAACATGCCAGATACAGATTGCTCAATACCAGCAGGAACATCTTCCAGAACAAGACACATGGTGGATTCCCTGCAGGGGAAGGGCCTCAAACAACTGGTACAACAACCCACAAGAGACAGGGCTATCCTAGATCTAGTACTGACTAACAGGGAAAGGATCACAGATCTTTAGGTAGTTGGTCACCTGAGGGCCAGTGACCATCACGTGGTATGGTTCAGTTTGGCCACTACAACTAAGTCATCCCATTACAAGGCAAAAATATGGGACTTCAGAGGAGCTGACTTTGATAAGATGGCCAACAGAGTTAAGCTAGCCCTGGCAAAAAGAAATACAGGTGAGGTGGTACAGGCAAAGTGGGCAAGCATTAAAGATGCAGTACTTGAAGCAATATCCCATTGTGTTACAGAGAAAAAGAAGTGTAAAAGAAGAAGAAAACCACTTTGGTTCTAAAAAACAGTAGCAGAAAAGGTCAGAGCCAAAAAGCTGGCCTTCGGGAAATATAAGGGAATGCAGCAGAATGAAGATAGAGAGGCATACCAAACTTCCCTAAGGGAAGCAGGGAAGGCAGTAAGGCAGGCAAATGCCCAAACTGAGGAAACACTAGCACAGACAGTAAAAGAAGGTGACAAGACTTTCTATAGATACATCAGTGAAAGGAGTAAGTCCAGAGGGGGTATTGCTAAGATCAAAGGAGATAAGGGGACTTGTGAGGAGGAGGACCATGTAAAGGCATCTATCCTAAATAGATACTTCTGCTCAATATTTACTGAAGAGAAGGTAGAGAAGGGCCCACAGCTCAGCACCATGGACACAGGGGGAGAGAGGTGTGCACTAGTCCCTTCACACAAAAAAAGGGTCCTACAAGAGCTTGATAAGCTCAGGGTGGACAAGGCAATGGGATCTGATGGCATACATCCCAGGGTACTAAAGGATCTAACGGTGGAACTAGCAGAGCCATTATCAAAACTGTTTAGTGAGTCTCTGAGCACAGGAGAGGGCCCAGAGTACTGAAGAAGGGCTCATGTGATCCCGCTCCACAAGAGTGGTAGTAGGAAGGAGGCAGGGAACTACAGACCAGTCAGTCTTACCTCAGTAGTGGGCAAGATTATGGAAGCACTTCTTAAGGAAAGGATAGTGCAACACCTGGAATCCATAGGCGCACAGGATCCAAGACAGCATGAGTTTACAAAAGGAAGGTCCTGTCAAACTAGTCTCATAAATTTCTTTGACTGGGTAACCAGAGTGGTGGACCAAGGGGGAGCAGTTGATGTCACCTACCTTGACTTCAGCAAAGCTTTCGATACTGTTTCACACAGAAGATTGATTAATAAGCTGCGTAGACTCAGAGTGGGTCAGACGTTGGTCAACTGGGTGGTGAACTGGTTGATGGACAGACAACAGAGAGTGGTGGTAAATGGTATACAGTCAGAAGAGATGCAAGTCACAAGTGGGGTACCTCAGGGATCAGTCCTGGGGCCAGTCCTCTTCAATATTTTCATCAGTGACATTGCAGATGGACTGGAGGGTAAGGTTTGTCTGTTTGCAGATGACACAAAGATCTGCAACAGAGTAGATGATCCAGATGGGGTGGGCAGAATGAGAAGAGATCTGGATAAACTAGCAAAATGGTTGGAAAAGTGGCAACTGGGGTTTAATGCAGAAGTGCAAAATCATGCACATAGGGAAGAGAAACCCTGAAGCCACCTATAGGCTGGGAGGGGAGTTGCTGGCAGTCACAAGGGAAGAAAGAGACTTGGGCATCATCATCACCGATGATCTGAAATCACCCAAGCAGACCACTAAAATAGTAAGTAAGGCTAGAGGGATGTTAGGGTGTATTAGTAGGGGTATCACAAGTCAGAAGAGGGAGGTAATAATCCCTCTTTACAAGACACTGGTTAGGCCCCATCTGGAGTACTGCATGCAGTACTGGAGGTCACACCTTCACAAGGAAATTAACCAAATTGAGGCAGTCCAGAGAAGGGCAACCAAAATGGTGCAGGGACTGCATCAGAAAACATATGAGGACAGATTAAAGGAGCTCAATATGTATACCCTAGAGCAAAGGAGGGAGAGAGGTGATATGATCGAAACATTCAAACACCTTAAGGGCATTAACAAGGTGAAAGAGTCTAAAATGTTTCAATATAAGAAAAATAGCAGGACAAGAGGACACAGCATGAAACTAGAGGGAAACCGATTAAGGGGTAATGTTAGGAAGTTCTTTTTCTCAGAAAGGGTGGTGGATGCATGGAATGGCCTACCTCAGGAAGTAGTGGATATGAATACAGTGCAGGATTTCAAACAGGCATGGGATAGGCATAAGGGAGCAATACAGATGAGTATGAATAGATAGGCCATTGACAGAGCAAAGACCGATGGCACATTTATAAGGTAGAAAAAGAAATGGGCAGACTGGATGAGCCTTGCGGTCCTTATCTGCTATCAACTTCTATGTTTCTACGTTTCTATATCCCACCGGGGTACAAAGCAGGGTTGCGCCAGCACAGCTCTATTGCATCATGCGCAACCCCTTTGAATATCCTGGCCTGTATGAACAAATGTAATTTTTTGTTTCAGTTTGGTAATCCATCTGTGTCAAATGCTATACTTTTAAATTGTTGGTTAGCACTTGCATACATGAAACTTTAAATCCTATTTTTAAGCTTATGTTAATAACCTAGTTCAGTTTTTTGTGAGATTGTCTAAGAGAAACATTTACTTCTTAATGTCCCACACCTCAGTGTGCGTCAGCCCACAATTATCAATTTCACAGAGATGAAAATGTGTAACTTACTATCTAATGTACTATCAAGACTAGCTCTATACTTTATCTTGTTATAGCACCTAGACCATTAAATCGTAAACCAAATATTAATAGTTCTATCTGTAAGGCCGTACAATACACATTACTGTGGCTACTACCAGTCTTTGATGTTGGACTGAGGACCTTGTGTGATTCGCTGCTAGAGGTGGTTACTCAAAACGCCAAATGGAGGAACAGCAGGATCAAACAAATAAACTATAAAAAAACACAAAAACAGTAAGTTAAAAATATTCATCTCTTTGCGAAATAGATAATTCTGGGGGTGGCATGCTCTGAGATATGGGGTATTTAGAGGTGGATGTTTCCCCTTCAAGTAAGTGCTATATACTGAATGTCAGCATTTATCATCTAATAAACATTTTTCTGTTTAAACGTGCGGACTTTATGACACAGTGTAATGAGTACAGTAGTGCTAGTTCTTTTAAAGTTTCTGCCTACACACATCTGGAATTACTGGTAATGAAGTTAACACTCCTCTTTCTATTATTAATAACCCTTAAGAAAAAACTTCAGGCACCACTTGTAATCAGAAGATATAGACAACACTGAGATAATGTAAGTACATTTTTATTGTAAAACGGTTCACAGTTCTCTGTGTTTTGGTTAAATCTGAACTGGTACAAAACACAATTTGTTACTAATGTTAATAACATGTTAACTGGTACAGATGGTTTTATGCAGTCTACATTACACCTGGTTACAATTTAAACATCATCACATTGGTCAGAAAGCATACACAAAACAACTTTACAGAATCTTAGAGTTGCCAGACATCATTTTAGTTAAATTATTGTGTACTTGTCTCACATGCTCTTTAACTGAGCAAGAAATGCAGTTTTATTTACAGTATATATATATATTTTTTTTTTTGGTGGAGGGTTAAAATCACAGAACACATACAGTATAATGATCTAATTGGACCATAACTGGCTTGTGCCTCTCTTTCTCCAGATATTAAATCTGGTCATGAATATTAAGTTTAATACTGGAGTAATAAATGCTCAAAGCTTTAAATCAAGCAGAATAAGTTTGCATCACTGACCTGTCTGCTATCTCATTCTGGTTTATATGACAGCTTTGGATGTTGTCTCTCTTTCTTGCCTTTTAATCTCTTGTCCATAATATATAGTTTATTACTAGGGTATTGAACACCCAAGGCTTAAAATCAAGTAGAGTAGGATTGTGTCTGTCTCACCTCTCAACTTTTTTCAGAAATATAATGTTTATAACTAGGGTATTGAGCATCCAAGGCTTTAAATCCAACAAAATGTATCAGCAGCAATGTACTCTCTGGCTAGCTCATTCTGGTTTACTCATCAATTTCAGATTTTGACTCTTTCTGATCTCGCAACTCTTGTCAGAAATATAAAGTTTATTACTAGGGCACTGAGCGCCCAAGACTTTAAATTAAGCAGAATAAGTATGCAGCAGTGTCCTTTCTGGTTATCTCGTTCTGGTTTATACACCAGCTTTGGACTGTGTCTATATTTCTCATCTTTCAATTCTTGTCAGGCACATAAAGTTAATTGTTAGGGTATTAAGCACCTGAGACTAACTTTTACAGAACACATCAGTCAAGTTATAAAAGTGTGTGAACGAGGAACTGGGAGTCTGTTTTAGGCTAAAGAATCTCATGACCCCAGAAGTATGGCTGGCCATTTCCCAAGGCACACTTCTACCCATCCTGGACTACTGTTCCCTTATTTGTACCAAAACCTCCAGTTGCAACCTTGCTAGACTCAACATTACCTGTAATAATATCTATAGGTTTGTTTTGCTGCCCCTTTCAGCGCCCTTTATTGCTCCTTATAGCTCATGCTTGACTTGCTATCCCTGCAGGCCCACTATGACTTCCTTATGGGCACTATCATTTATAGGGTTCTTTGGGACAAACAGAACTCCTCCCATCATGACTCCTCAGTCTTAGGTTTTGCACATTAACCTTCAGATCATAATTTCAGTATCTCCTTGAACATTTCCAGACTGCAACCCAGATGGGTCAGAAAGCATTCTTCCTTATTGCCCCTAACTTTTGGAAAGGATTGGCTACCTCACTTCATTCACAGGGCACATCCCCCCTTCAAATTATGTTTGAACAAGTATTTGTCAATGCTGAATGTTTGCTTGTGGCATTGGTAGTGCAGGAGTTAGAGAGATGAATAGTAGGAATGGCAGTGAAGTAGTGAACTAACACCAACTCCCACCCCTACCCTGCAGAGACTGACAGGCATTGGGGTGTGCCTTTGGGTCGGACATAATGCTCATGCCATTCCACCTCACCCCACCCTGCAGACAGTGACAGGTGTCACGGTGTGCCTTGGGGTCTTCAGCTCGCATGCTCACCCCATTCCATAAGGAAATAAGGTGAGATGGTTGCAGTATAGGAGAATGGGGTGAACATTAGGGCCAAAGACCCCCAAGGCAGACCTCAATGCCAGTGAGCAGCTGCAGGGTGAGGGTGGAATAGTGTGAGCCTTACGGCCGAGAACCCCAAGCCACACCCTCGATGCCTGTCAGTCTGTACAGGGTGGGGCATTAACAGCTGGAAACCCTAATGCCCTGCACGTTTGTTGGTATTTTTGTTCAAAATTTTCAACATAGGCTTTTTGGGATCTCCCCTCATGAGCAGTGGCACTGAAATGTCATTAATCTGTTCCAAAGCTTGAATTCACACAGTGACTGCACAATTCTGCGCTACAGGCATAAAAACACTTTTTGGGCAGCATGCAAAAAATGACAGCTGTACTGTTCATAAGAAGGTGTGTAAAATAGGCAATGTTGAAAATTCTGAGTGGGAATATTAAAGATTTTTAAAGTTACGAGTGTGCATGGAAACTGCGCAATGCACGATCATAACATAGTCATTTTATGGGCTTTTGTCACCAAATTTTCAACATAGGTATTTTAGGGCCTCTGCTCATGAACATTGTCACTGTGATTTTCTTAATCTGTCCCAAACACTGATTTCCCTCAGCACCAGCGCTATTCTGTGCTGGAACTGCTAAAACACATTTTGGCCAGGATGTGAAAAATGACAGCTGTACTGTTCATAAGGAGGTGTGAAAAAATGGCAATGTTGAAAATCTGAAGTGAAAATAGTACAAATTGGTAAAGTTATGAGGGTGCGTGAAAACTGCACAATGCAAGCTCATAACACAGTCATTTTTTTGGCATTTTTTCACCAAATTTGCAACATAGGCTTTTTGAGAGCCCACCTCATGAACAGTGACACTGTCATTTTGTTAATCAGTTCTAAAAGGTGATCCACGCAGTGACCATGAAATTACCTTTCGGGACCAAATAATGCCATGACAGTGACTGAATTCATGAGGCAGGGTCCCAAGAACCCCATGTTGAAAATTTGGCTCCAAAAGTTGAAAAAATGCCCGTGATATCCGCATAAGTTGAAAAAAACTCATTTATGCCATTATACAGCTTACTGGCATTTCTTCAGTTTGCGGTCGACTTTGAAGAGTGCAGACGTGTTCCCAGTCCACCGAAGATCGTTGCACTGGGCTACAGAGGTAAGTATGGGGTGAGGGGGGTGTGGGAGGTGGGGTGTGCAGAGGGTGGCTGTGGGTTGGGGGAGGGGGCATGAGACTCAATGAGGGACCGTTTTCTTTTCTTACAGGGTTTTTTTTCTTCCCTTTTAACAAAAGATGATGCAGAACTTTTGGCATGCTGGGGTGGGCTCATAGCGTGCCACCTGGAAGTTTGTTGGGGGGGAGAGTGGAGCTGACGGGGATTGGGCACTGCTGCTGGCCATGCAGTGTATGGGGGTGCACATGAGCACACTGGGTTGGGCTCCCAGCGTGCTACCTGGGTGCTTGTTGAGTGGGGCTGGAACCAACGAGGATTGGGCACCCCCGTTGGCTATACAGTGTGATTGGGGGGGGGAGTACGTGAGCCGAGGTGGATTGGGCACCCCCTTAGCACACAGCAATGGGGGGGGCGCATCATGCTGATAGGGATTGGGCTACCCTGTCGGCAAATAAACTGGGGAGGGGGCACCGACTGTCATCTCTGTGGGGTGAAACAGAAGATTAGACCATTCTCCTACACTGACCGCTACAATCAGGAACATTCCGGCATCACAGCTGGTTGTTCCATGTCGAGGCACTCCCTGATTGCAGTGCTCAATTCGTTTGGTCATAGTGGCACACTCATTAACTGCAGCATGCTCCTGTATTGGCACAGTACAGACCAGCCCCAGAATGGACTGCTGCCATTTGCCATAACACTGCCGTGCCTCCACCACCCGCTTGTGAAGGAAGCTGACACAATGTGTTTCTTGTGTGTGCACACAAGCAAACCCAAAAATGCCCTTTTGAACATCACTGTATAAAATTATCCCACCTGACCTGGGGAAGGTGGAATGTTTCTTCACCTGGCCTCAGTCTGCTGGTCATATTTCAGAATCATCTGTCTATTCAGTTGATTCACTGTCTTTTCGTTATATGGTGATATATATTATCTTGAGCGGTATATTATCTGGAGTCAACTTCCTAATTAGCCAGGTTGCTATTATTCCATATTGTTCCCCTTACACTATGGCTGACCTGGGCAGTCAAACTATGGACCTAGCTGTAACATTGTCGCTTATTGCATCACTGGCTTGAGTATATTACTGGGGGTCCTAAACCATTTGTTGTTTTCTTTTTGCTTATTGCTCTCTCTCTTCTTTTTGGCTGTATGTCTTTACCTGTACAAACTGTTACACATAATCATCTGCCTGTACGTTATGTACTACTTGATCTGCATGTTGTGTTGACTGTACTGTTGTGTGCCATCTCGATGGCCAAGGTCATACCTGAAAACGGTCTCTCGGATCAGTGTACAATACCTACCCAGTTATCAAATTAATAAATAAATAAGGGCTTTAAACAAGCAGAATACATCTGCAGTGATGTCTTGTCTAGCTATCCCATTCTCTTTTATGCAACAAATGCTGGTTTGTTATCACTGTACAAAAGCATAGAATAGGGCAAAATATCATTTTAAAGTTGTCATAAACCTCTCCAATTAGCACGCTCAGGCAAATGAGAGAACTGGATTTTCAAAGTAGCAGGGGCACAGTATGAATAGTTGAAAGGAACTGTCAGCACCATGGGACCCACACCCCAGTGTTGGGCTGGTTCCACTTTGCGCTTCATGTGCAAAAACATTTTTTGTTTTATTTAAATGTTTATAGGGCTAGTGGTGGTTGTTCCTTACAAGATAAGAATGTTATCCCAAGCTGGTTTGGGCTAGAGGACCGCCAAGTGAAGCTGAGCGGTTCTGTCAGTCCAAAGCAGTATGAGATAACATTCTTATCGCATAAGAAACAACCACCACTAGCCCTATAAATATATTATGAAGCACTCAAACTGCCTCCAGTGGAAAAAAAAACATGAAATTTTAATGAGAATGTCTGCTTTATTTGTACCATTTCTGCATGCCTCCCCCACTTTTTGGATCTGGTAGTTGTATATTTCGTGAGCGGTCACGCCGTGTAATTGTGGCAGTGGGGACTGAGTGCAGATAAAATAACTTTTTTATTAATTTGAAAGTTTTGCCACCATATTTACGATTCTGCATTTGGAAAAAGGGGCTAACTGGATTTTGTATGAAGAAACAGAGCTTTTACACAGAGCATCAGAATTTTTTTTATGTTTTGCCAACAAAACTGGATTTTATATTTGGAAATGGAGCATTTCCAGTTTGCATTCAGAAATGGAGCATTGGGCATTTTTATTTTTTTAACATTTTGCCAACATCTTTGAGCTTTGCTAGTACCACTGTATATCAATGAAGCAGCATTTTTACTGCATTAAAACAAACTGCGAGGAAGAGTTTTTCATTTATTTATGAGTTCATGGTTCCACTTACCGTTGCTCGTTCAGTTATGTGGATGAAGGACTGGTCATTTCAGAACCTGTCCTGACAGCTTTTTGGCAACTTTTTAGCTAGATAAACTGCTTTTAGGCTGCTTTTTCTTAGATCGGGATTCCTGCTGCACCTGATTCCGCCGTGCCGATTCTGACAGGAATAGTGTGACAAGCCAGCATTGCAGCGGTGGTAATCAGCTGTGAGGAGGAAGATCACAAAGCAGCAACTGTATTCTAAATAAGATGTACAGTAATGCTGGCCTCTGATTGGTTAAGGCAGTTTGAGTGCTTTATAATTATTGTTTATTGTAATATAGTAGCTTGTATCAGATTCATTTTGCTTACTTCAAAGCTCCCCAAAAAAGAAACCTACAGGTAATCATAGTCTTTTGTGTATAGTAAAGCTGTGGAGCTTGCTCCAACAGATTTGTTACTCTTCTCACATGCCAATGATGAGCCACTCTGAGCCTCAAAATAAGGTCACTACACAAAACTGTTGAATCGGTAATCTTACGCTTTATTTTACCAACATTTCACCATATCATGCTTCCTTAGGGTACACTAAAAACAAATTAAAGAAACATTTTAAGTACATGTATTATATACAACTTCCTGTACAAAAAAATATCTTGAGTTAATCACTGCTTTATAAAAAATATACTTTTATAACATTTTTTTAACTTATATTGTATTTTTTTTATAGAAAACAGGGGCATACAGTTAATACCTACTACCAGGCATACAATCTTAACTGTGAGCCATTCAATAGATGACAGAATACAAAGCCTTAGTAAGTAGAAATAAGGAGGTGAGTGTATTTCAACATCATTTATACATTAATGAATCCAACATTGCTGCACCTCACAATTTTGAAGTGATCATTCTATAATGATAACATCCGACATATTTTATACTCAACCATTTGGCTGATGTGATCCCAAAGCTAACATATGAATTTCAACAAATGGTTAGTACTCCTCCTCCCCGTGCAGAACTTCAGAACCCTGTACAGGATGTTACCTTCAATATTTTAAAAGACAATACTCCACAAATGATTAACAAAACTGCCAGAATGACCAAGTATAACAACATTATGTATTTTTCAGAGGGACCCTAGAAGACATTTGAAGGTGAGCTATAGTGTCAGTATGTTACAACTAAAAATCTTAGCTTACTACAATATAATGACTGGAATGGCATAAAGAAATAAAGGATGCTGTTCACGATACATAGCTTATAAACCTGAGAAATACCCCTAAAACTTTCCCAGAATAGAAAAATACAAGAAACAGCATGAAGAAAATATTCAGCTACATACTGTAAATTACTGCATAGTAGGTTGCCCTGAGGTAGCCATCATTATCACTCCAGAGGCCTAAACAAATCTCTAGTCCTTACTAAAGCACCACATAAAATAACTCAGAGTGATCAAATAAAAGAAAAGTTACTGATTAGGTCCTCCAGGTAACTTCTTCAGATTCATTGTTTCTCGGCGATCGAATGGCAGCAAATTTGCGGTCCAGTACCTTCACCTTTTTGCCAGCCTCATGCAGGTCAGTGTAAATATATGTATGGCGTCCATGATGTATACACAAATGAACAGGCATCAGTAATGAGTGCACAATTCCCAGACTCCGGAGACGAGTCCTCACCGCATCGAACTTCTTCCTTCTTGCATGGGCGGTGAAGGAGAGATCCAGAAAAATGTGCAGAGTATTCCCAGAGAAATTAAAGTCTTGTGACTCCCTTGCAGCTTGTAGGAATAGATCCTGAACAGAGACATCTGTAGCAGCTATCAGGATGGTTCTGGGAAGATTTGACTGCATTGGTGCGGCTCGAGGGGAGATCCACTAGGCTTTGAGGAGCCATCACAGTCCCTGAATCTATGCCCAATGAGAACCTTCACTACCTTCCGGCAGCCCAATCAACCTAAGATTCACACCTCACTGGGCATTCTTTATAGCTTCCATTCTGTATCTTATACTAGGTTCTTATACTAGGTTTTTGGAATGGAAGAAGGCAATACTGCCTATAGAAACTGTTCCCCCATATCAATGGGACCAACTCAGTCCATTACTAATTAATAATCTGTCAGTTTTTTTCTTGAAAATATTTAAGGTACTACTCATGACAACTTCATTTGGTAACACAGAAACATAGAAAAATAGAATTTGATGGCAGATAAGGACCGCTTGGCCCACCTAGTCTGCCCATTTCCCTACCTAGTGGATAAGCTGCAGATTCCAATTACCCAACAACCTACGTCCTTCTGCCCCTCGCTATAATTGCCTTATGTCTGTCCCATGCATTCTTGAATTCCCCCACTGTTTTTGACCCCACAACCTTGTCAGGAAAGTGATTCCATGTATCTATCACCCTCTCCATGAAAAATACTTCCTCATGTTGCCCATGAGCTGTCCTCCCTCTATCTTCCAATTATGCCCCTTTGTTCTTATACATCTCTTTTTCTGAAAGATGCTCCCACCTTGAACTTTGTTGATTCCCTTAAGGTACTTGAAAGTTTCTATCATGTCCCCCCTCTCCCTCCTTTCCACAAAGGTATACATATTAAGCTTCTTTAGTCTCTCTTTGTATGACTTCTGGTGCAGATCCTGCACCATTTTAGTTGCCCTCCTCTGGACTGCCTCCATCTTGTCTATGTCCTTGCAGAGATTAGGTCTCCAGAAATGCATGCAGTACTCCAGATGGGGTCTCACCAACTGTCTGTACAGAGGGATAACAACTTCCTGGTTTCTACTGGTGATGCCTCTCCCTATACATCCTAATATCCCCCAGCCCACCTTACTACCTTCTCACAATGCTTGCCTACTTTAAGGTCATCTGATATGACTACCCCCAGGTCCCTTTCAATTTGTGTTGCTGTTAATACCTCCCTCCCCCCAGTTGTGTACTCTTCTCCTGGGTTTTTGTTTCCCAGGTGCATTACTTGCACTTTTTTGCATTGAATCTAAGCTGCCATATTTTTGACCATTCCTCCAATCTTGCCAGGTCCCTTCTCATCCTTTGCACCCCATCTTGTGTATCAACCCTGTTGCAGATCTTTGTGTCATCTGCAAAGAGGCATACTTTTCCTTCCAGCCCCTCTGCAATGTCTCCTATAAAGATAATTAAAGTGGACCAGTCCCAATACTGAACCCTGTGGTACCCCACTAGTAACTCCCCTTTCTTCACAGTGTACTTCATTTACTATTACACTCTGGATCATGTTGTTCAGCCAGTTTGTGACCCAGGCTACCACCCTGGGACCCACTCCTAAGCTGGCTAACTTGTTTATTAATCTTTTGTGTGGGATTGTGTCAAATGCCTTGCTAAAGCCTAGGTAGGCCATATCCACATCCCCTCCCTGGTCTATTACTTCAATTACCCAGTCAAAAAAATCTATTAGATCCATCCAACATGACCTTCCCACTGTGAATCCATGCTGCTTTGGGTCCTGTGCACCACTGGCTTCTAGGTACTCAACAATTCTTTCTTTCAGAGGTGATTCCATAATTTTCCCTACCACTGAGGTCAAGTTAACAGGTCTGTAGTTTTCTGCCTCTGCCTTGGTCCCACATTTGTGAAGAGGAATCACATCTTCCCTACTCCAGTCCTCAGGTACCACCCCATCCTCCCATGATTTGTTAAAAAGAGTGGTCAGTGGTGTCATTAGGTCTCTCCTTAGTTTTTTTTAGAATTCTGGGGTGAATCACTTCAGGCCCCATTGCTTTGTCCACATTGAGTTTTAGGAATTCCTTCATGACCCTTTCTTTTGTGAATGGACTGGTATTGATCTCCCTATCTACAGTGCTTTTATTGTTTGGTTTTGGTACCTCCCTCTCTTCTTTTGTGAATACTGAGCAAAAGTATTCATTCAGTATCTCTGCTTTTTCACAGTCACCCACTGCCCACCCCCCTCCCCTTTATTAAGCCTCACTATCCCTCCCTTGGTCTTCCTTCACTCCCTGATGTACCTATAAAAGGTTTTACCCCCCTTCTTAACTGAGTTGGCTATCTTTTCCTCAGTTTGGGCCTTTGCTATTCTGACTCCCTTCCCCACTTCCTTCTGATTTAACTGATACAGTTCTCTGTCCTGCTCCTTCTGTGATTCCTTGTACTTCCTGAGAGCTATATTTTTCTCCCTAACCTTCTCTGCCACCTCCTTTGAGAACCATAGTGTTTTTGTTTTACTTCGTTTTGTTTTATTTGCTTCACACAAAGGCTTGTTGCCTCTTTGATGACAGTTTTGATTTTTTCCCATTGTTCTTCCACCCCTCCTTCCTGCCCATTTGTTGTGCATTCCATAGGCATTCACCCATTTTGGCAAATTCAGCCCTCCTAAAGTCCAGGACCTTTGCCTTTGTATGGCTTGACTCTACTCCTGTGTTTATCGTCAATCATACTGTTTGGTGGTTGCTAGCTCCCAGATGGCTACCTACTTCTAAATCTGTGATCCTCTCTCCATTTCCATTGGAGAGCACCAGGTCTAAGATTGCTCCCTCATGAGTGGATTTCAATACGAGCTGTCTAAGACATGCACCCTGTAGAGCATTGAGAATGACCCTGCTCTTGGATGTGGCTGCAGCAAATGTGCTCCAGTTAATATCTGGCATATTCAGGTCCCCATCAACAATATTTCCCCTTTTCCTGCCATTCTAAGGATACCTTCTATCATTTTCTTGTCCATTTCCTCCCTCTGAGATGGGGGTCTGTATACAACCCCTGTGTGGATTGTGGTGCCATTCCCTGTCTCCATGTTGACCCACAGTGCCTCCTCTCCTCCCTGTTTACCCTATAGTTCTGTTGCTTTGATTCCTTCCCTTATGTAGAGAGCTACTCCTCCTCCTCCTCTTTTACCCTCCCTGTACCTCCTGTAGATTGTGTACCCTGGTATGTTTACATCCCAGTCATGGTTCTGTGTGTACCATGTTTCTGTGACTGACACAATATCCAGGTGTTCCTCTTTCATCAAGGCCACAAGTTCAGGAAGCTTGTTACCCTGACTATGGGCATTGGTACTTATTACTCTCTATTTCTTGATGGTGTTACCACTTTTAACCCCACCCCTGGGCTTATGGACCTTGTCTTCTCCATTTACTCCCATCCTGTTCCCTGTTGACCTTTCTACTGTGGTGTTTATCTCACTAAACTACCCTGTTTTGGAAAGTGTTCCATAGTCTCCCTGTTTTGTATATAAATGAATTATATCTAGCTTTTATTTTACTTTTTTTCAACTTTATCTGTTGTTTAAATCCCCTTAAACCATGTGGCTTATTCACAAATTGTATACCTATAACTTCAGTTAATTCAGTGTCATTTATAATCATATACCTGGTTAACAGGTCTCCCCTCAGCCTTCTCTGTTCCAGTGGAAAAAGATCTAGATAGGCTAATCTTTCATTGTAATCATAATTTCTAATGGTTGCAATCATTTATGTTAACCTTCTTTGGACTTTTTCCAACCTGTCGACATATCCCCTCATATAAGGATTCCATAACTGGGATCCATAATCCATGTACAGTCTAATATATGTTTTGTATATGGATGTTAGACACTCCTTTCTTTTGTTAATAGAACTCCTTTTTATGTTCTTGATCTATCCGGTGCTTCCACTTCAATTCATTTATTTTTTAGTGGACCTGTTTGATTAACTATTCTATTTTGACTATTTATATATGCTTAGAAACTTTTCCCATTATCTTTTCTATGTCTTAAATTAATTTCCAGTTTGACTCTCTCCTGCCTAATAATCCTCTTTAAATTTCTCAGAATGGTTTTGTATTTATCCTTGTCTTCCAATAAACCAGATGTTTTCATCTTGTTATATACTTCCCTTTTTACTAGTCATTTTTAGTATTCTGCTAGTACACCAAGGTGGCATTTTTCCTCTTTTTGTATACATTTTTTTAGGGACATATATATCCTCTAACTGCTTCAACTTAGCTTTTAATATTTCCCACATTTAATTCATTTCTCCCAGTCCCAATTTGCCAAATCCATTTTAATTTTCTGGAAGTTAACCTTGTTATAATTTTTGATTACCATTTGTCCTTTCAGAATTACTACCGGTTTCTTGATTATGGCTTCAATGATGTTGTGATCACTATTACCTAGGTGTTCGTTTACTCTTATGTTCTGAACAATATCCATCCTATTTGTTATAAATAGATCCAGAATATTTTCTCACCTTGTGGGTTTGCTAATCATTTGCTTTAGCCCATTCATCTTAAGCATTTCCACAAAATTATTGCTGTTATGTGTTTTAGAAGTTTTTCCAATCCAATCTATTTCTGGATAATTAAGTTGCTAGTAATGATGACATCCCTCTCAGAGGCCATAGTTTCTTTCTTTTCCTTTATTAGGTTATTAACAGCACTACCAGAATTGGGTGGTCTATAATATGTTCGCAAATATAATTTCTTGTCAGAGGCTGACTTGGCTATTACCCATAAGGATTCTACTTAAGGTTTTTGTTGTAGTTTGCTATACAATGAACACTGAATCTCATTTCATATATATATATATATATATATATATATGGCTATTCCTCCACCATTTTATCCATTCTGGCTCTGTAAAACAGTATGTATCCTGTGTTGTTTCTGTTCCATGTAACGTCTGGTTCCCACCAGTCTCAGTAATATAGCATATATCGTCTTCCTGTGTTTTTAGGGCTAATTCCAGTTCTGAAAATTGTTTTCTATATTAAGGCTTCTGGCATTTACTGACCAGATGTTAATCTCCATATTCCTATTATGTTTCCTTGTTTGCCTCTTTCTATCAGATTTGACTGCCACATCTCTCCCCCTTTGTTCTTAGTTTAAACACTCTTCATCTATCCTTTTTATTTTCATTCCCAATTTTCTACTCCCCCTCTTGCTTAGGTGTAGGCCATCTTGACAATAGTAATTTGGTTCATTAATGAAGTCTTCCCAGTGCATAATGCAACCTATTTTCTCCTGCAATGTTCACTGTCTCAGCTAATTGTTTATTTCTTTGATTTTATTTTGGTTGAACCTACTCTCAATAGGAAGCGGTAATATTTCTGAAAAATACACCTTACACTTTAAATGTTGTGTATAATGCCATATTTTCTTACATTTATCTTTAGTATCTGATACACCCTGACCCTTGATATTGCTTACTCTGAAGGCAGGATAACTGTTTCTGACCCATCTCTTTCCTTGATAAAGCTTTGAAGTGTTTTGGTTATCCCCTAATTTGGCTCCAGGATAATAGCAAGGTGTAATGTGTTCCTTGTTACCTCTTGAAGTATACCTGTCTGTAAACTTCAAGACTGAATCCCCCAGCACATGAACTTGTTTCAATGCCCTATTATCGCATGGTTTATTAGATGCTGGGTTGTGTGTATTAATCTCCATCTCCTCCTTAAATATTACCCCGGGTGTATTTTTATTCTGCAAGCTCCTCGATATTAACTGTAGAGCTTCATTCTGTATGGAATTTAAGTACTGAACCACCTCAGCTGTTATCAATTCTCCCGCCAGAGATGCAGTCTGCTGATTAGGAGTAGGTTGCTTTACCACTGTCCTTGGTTCTAATGGAATCACATTCCTATCTATTTCTGTTGTCTAATTACTTATACCGGCATTCTCTTGTTGGCCACCTGATACAGATAATTCTGTTGTACCTGTTTCCCCTTCATTTTCTTCCAAAAGCAGTAATGACAAACAGCTGTTATTCAGCTCTAAATTGAACTCCAATGCTCTCCTACCCTTTTTAAATTTTCTGGTTTCAGTTATCCATTTACCATCATCACCCACATCACTGTTTCTCTTTCTACTTTCTTTTTCCTTCTCCTTATTCTTTTTGCCCTTTAATCTAGGGATTTCCACTGTTTCATCCATTAACTGATTCTGCTTTACAGTAATTAATTTCATTTCCAGAGCCATTAGTTTATTTCTCAACTCCTTAATCAGTAAACATTCCTGGCATGTATAAATTAACACTTCATTTATAACGTCAGTACTAAATTTCCTGCATAGGATGCATCTGATTCCCATTAGACTGCCCTCCAATTTAACAATATTAGGGTCCATTTTCAATAAGCCACAGCAATAGCTGGAGTAACACTGTTTCAAGAATACTTCAATTAGTAATAATATAAGCTAGACTTTTGTAACACAGCTTTTTTATCTGTTACTGACCTTCTATCCTTTGAAGACGTATGCCCTCCTTTTCCTCATCCACTTCTGACACTTCCAACATGTGATAAGATGCATGTCTTAGTGTGCATCTCTGTGCATGGCGACTGCAAGCTCACCCCTGCTCAAGCTCACCCCACTCACTTTGGGCACTACTGAAATGCTGGTAGACCCACAAGTTACCCAGGACATGTGACCTCCCTATTGGAGCAAAAGCGCACACAGAAACTCCCTCTTTCCCTTCAAAAACCTTCCTTAGCCCTTACAAGGGATCTTCTAAAGCCACAAATGCCTACTATGACCCAGCATTTAAAAAAAGGGTGCAGTTAAAAAAAACATGCTGTTTTGTCTGTTCCCTACAGAACTATAATCCCCAGCTCACTTCCTGGTTTCCCTGGATACAGTCAATAACAATGCACACTACAGCACTCTGGCTTCCAGTCAAAATGAGGATCCTGCTGCTGCCAGACCTGTCTCACTGACTCATAATCAGTCCCACAGTATGTGATCAGCCACAATATAAGATCCCCTCTCACTTGGGGTGCTGCCAAAATGCTAGTAGACCCAGGAGTTACCCGGGACATGTGACCTTCCTGCTGGAGTGACAGCACTCACAAAAACTCTGTCTTTCCCTTCAAATACCTTCCTTAGCCCTTACAAGGGCTCTTCTATAGCCACAGATGCCTACTATGGCTCAGTGTTTAAAAAAATGAGTGCAGTTAAATGATTGTGTAGTTTTGTCTAATCCCTACAGAACTACAATTCCCAGCTCACTGCCTGGATACAGTCAACAACAATGCACACTACAGCACTCCGGCTCCCAGTCAAAACAAGGATCCTGCTGCTGTTAGACCTGTCTCACTGACTCGTAGTTAGTTCCACAGTATGTGGACAGCCACACTATAAGATCCCCACTCACTCAGTGTGCTGCCTAAATGCTGGTAGACCCAGATGTTACCTGGGACACGTGATCTCCCTGCTGGAGCAACAGCACTCACAGAAACTCTCTCTTTCCCTTCAAATACCTTCCTTAGCTACTACAAGGGCTCTTCTATAGCCACAAGTGCCTACTATAGCACAGCATTTAAAAAAAGGGTACAATTAAATAAACATTTAGTTTTGTCTGACTCCTACAGAACTATAGTCCCCAGCTCACTTCTTGGTCTTCCTGGATACAGTCAACAACAATGCACACTACAGTACTCTGACTCCCAATTAAAATGAGGATCTTGCTGCTGCCAGACCTATCTCCCTGACTAGTAGTCAGTCCCACAGTATATGGATAGCCACAAAATCTGAGCTGATTGTTTTCTTTTATCAATTTGGTAGTCACATTAATAGCTGTGGTAGCCTGTGCCTCAGCCTGAGAAGCTGTCTTAGTGGCCTATTCAATTTTCAGGTTTTGCTCGTTCATGCGGTGAAGGATCTCCTCTATCTTTCCATCAATGGCCTTCATGGATAAGGCCAGTGAGTTCCAAGGTGGTGTACCAGAGTCAGAGGTTCCTGCGGGCACATTGGGGCACTTTGCTATGCTGGTTGTACATTTTTAGAGCTGCTCGTTCCTCCCTTAGTCATTTATCCCATGGTAGAAATAGGAATCATTTGGTTCTTCTTCTTCTCAAGTTCTACTTGGTACTGCTGTTCTCAAATCGAGAAAGTAGGAATATTTTCATTTATTTTGTTAATAAGATTGAAAGCCTACAGAGAAGAAGTGAAGCACGTCTGTTAAGCAAGAGTGCTCAATAGTGTCCCCCTTTTAACCTTTTTAAACAGATTTTTACTTCTGTTTATAGCAGTTGGGAGTTTAAATTATGTTGTCTGACCCTGCAGTAATAAATAATATGTTGTAGAATTTTATAATTTTCTTCATTAATTGTAAACACCATTACTGTGCTACCATAACTCAAAATGGTTGCCCAAGTGATTTACTACTGTTTTCGAACTGTGCAAATAAAATTTTGCTACAAACACTTCTGACCCACCGAGTCCTTATTGCAATAAACACGGTGGTGCTTTTTTAGTCTAGGTTTCATTCTTAGATATACCATAATCAGAGAAAACATTTTTCAGAAGACTGTTAGAATCTTTAACTGTTATGGAAGATACTATGAACAGACTTCAAAGTATAGAATAAGAAATTAAAAGTTTGTTGAACCATACAGCAGTGCATCATTTTCATTTCTGTGAGTGATGTTGCAGGTCTTCTGAATACATCTAAGAGATAAATTAAACATGTCAGCAAAAGTCCACCTTAATTGCTGAACAAATGTCAAGTCACTTAGTTCAGCTATCTATGTAATTGGCTGCTGTGCTCAGATTCATTTCAGTTACTGATCACTGCCAGAGAGAATGTCTCCATGCCTTCTGCAGTGCTTAAATGCTTACTATATCTACATCATGAAAATTACTTTCTGTATGGACTCCCTAGGCTATTAGAATGTATCGATAAATGGTTTTCTGACCCCTTACTTTTTCAGTTTTTCACTGAAATAAAACTTTTTTAGCCATTAATGTTTCATTTATTCATTTACATATTTCAATTTAGAAACTTGCCTATGCTCTTTATATACTTACTGTGTTCATATTAAGTATAAACAAATGTTTTTCTAGCCTTTTACATTCTTTCACTAAAAATATCTAGCCAGTCATTAGGTGCTAAAAGCATAGCTGTTAACATGTACAGTGGTCATGTGTACTCTTTTTTGAATTTCAGTCAAGTCTACGGTTACTTTCAATGTAAGTGGCTTGGCTCCATGATGTCATTGATGAAGTTAGTGATAGGGTTTTAGCTCTTGGCATACAGTTTCAGGTCTACACAAGCCTGGGTTTAATCCCCTGTATTGCACAATTTTTTCTTTCTCATGACAATTTTTGTTGTATGACTGACATTGTTGGATGTCATTGCAGATGTAGTAAAGGGTTTCAGCAGAGCTAAATGGCAAACTTGCAGATAATTGAATTTAGTTCTACAGTACACTGTAGTTAAATTAGTCCCAGCTGAGGTTTGCTTAGGTTTGAATATAATTTGAGCCACCAGTTTTATAGGTTATGACATGACCTCTATACCACAGAAACTGCAGTTCACTTACTTATAGGTCAGTAGCACACTGCATGTATGTTTGCTTAGTAGGCAAAGAATCAGTGGCTCAGATCCTGACAGGGACTTAAACATTTTTTGTAAGATGGAAACTTCTTTGAGTGGTGATTTGTGGTGTTGTGGAGTTGAACTAGTAAATTATATGAGAAGCAAATTTAGCTAAGAATAACAAATTGTGATGGCAACTCACCTGCTGGGATTAGATTCCCAGTTGCCTGTTTTGCAGGTTGTGTCAGAAATTCAACACCATAGGAACTGCAACTCTCTTACCTGCAGCTCAGTGGCACACTGCATTTGTGTTTACTCAATAAGCAAATGATCAGTGGTTTAAATTCTTGTAGCCATAGTTTGAATTCTGGCAAGGACTTAAAAATGTTTTTCAACTGTGTTTCATGCAATTTGTTCCCCCATAATAATCATGTGCGTGTACACACACACACACACACAGACAGACACTCTCTCTGTCTCTCTCGCTCTCTCACACTATCTGGTATAAGGCCCCTTGGAAGTTATCCCCCCCAAACACACAATTTCAGGGCTGATAACTTTTATTTGTTGCCCTCCCTCAACACTCAGTCTCTCCAACAATCCAGTCATTCCCCAAAACACACACACACACAGTCTCTTCTCCAAAACATTCCTCCCAAGCCTCCCTAAGAATCACAGTTGGGCTGTCCCCCAGTGAGTACAGTGTGCTCCTCCACTAGGAAACCCCCCCCTAAGAATTACAATAAGCTCCTGTCCCTGGTGTACTCCCAATTACAGTATATTCTCTCCCCCTCCCCAGTAAAAAATAAAGCTTACAAGCATGCTGCTCTCCATTGACCTCTCCACACAACAATAATAATTTGCAACAGCCTTGCTGGATGTAGGTTGTTTTGGTGATCAAGGAGGCACAGTTTAAGTCTGGCCCAGTGGTGCTGAGGGTTGATGCGCTGGACACCACACCTCGCACCATGCCAGTGACCCAGGTTCGGGAGCAGACTCAGGATGTCAAGGAATCGGAGGGGCAGAGAAGTATTGAGCATCTGGAGGACTGCTTTCCTTCTCTGGGAGGGAGGGGGGACATGACCACACCATTCTGGTGACCCCAGTGGAGACTGGCCATCCGATCCAGCAGTCATGGTTCAGCCAATGGGGATTGGCTGCAGTGGCTCTCCTGTGGACATCCACAGGAGTGCAGACGTACCGTGCTGGAGAGCATTGCACTGCTTGACGGTATGGGGAGAACAAAGTAAGAAAAAAACATAGAAACATAGACTTTGACAGCAGATAAGGACCACTTGGCCCACCCAGTCTGCCCATTTCCCTACCTATTGGATAAGTAGCAGATTCTAGTTAACCAACAGCCTACTTCCTGCCATTCCCCACTATAATTGCCTTATGTCTGTCCCATGCATGTTTGAATTCCCCCACTGTTTTAGACCCCACAACCTCTCCAGGAAGGTGGTTCCATGTGTCCACCACTCTCTCCTTGAAAAATAATTTCCTCACATTACCCCTGAGCCATCCCCCCTCTAACTGTAAATTGTGCCCCCTTGTTCTTACACATCTCTTTTTCTGAAAGATGCTACCCTCCTGGACTTTGTTGCTTCCCTTGAGGTACTTAAAAGTTTCTATCATGTCCCCCGTCCCTCCTTTCATCAAGGGTATACATATTAAGCTCTCTCAGTCTCTCTTCATATGGTTTCTGATGTAGACCCTGCACCATTTTAGTTGCCGTCCTCTGGACTGCTTCCATCCTGTCTATGTCCTTGCGTAGATGAGGTCTCCAAAACTGCACGCAGTACTCCAGATGGGGTCTCACCAACTTTCTGTACATAGGGATAACCACTTCCCTTTTTCTACTTGTAATGCTCCTCCCTATGCATCCCAGTATCCCCCTGGTTCTCCTTACTGACTTCTCACATTGCTTACTCACCTTTAGGTCATCTGATATGACTACACCCAGATACCTTTCCATTATTGTTGTTGTTAGTACCTCCCATGCTTTGCACTTCTTTGCATTGAATCTAAGTTGCCATATGTCTGACCATTCCTCCAACCTTGCCAAGTCCCTTCTCATACTTTCTACCCCCCCTTGTGTCTCAACTCTGTTACAGATCTTTGTGTCATCTGCAAAGAGGCATACCTTTCCTTCCAGACCCTCTGCAATGTCACCTATAAAGACGTTAAAGAGGACTGGACCCAGTACTGAGCCCTGAGGTACTCCACTAGTAACCCTCCTTTCTTCAGAATGTGTTCCATTCAGTATTACCTTCTGTGTCCTGTTGTGCAGCCAGTTTGCTGCCCAGGCTGCCACCCTGGGACCCACTCCCAGGCTGGCTAACTTGATTATTAATCTTTTGTGTGGGACTGTGTCAAATGCCTTGCTAAAGTCTAGGTAGGCCATATCCACAGTCCCTCCCTGGTCTAATACTTTGGTCACCCAGTCAAAGAAATTGATTAGATTCATCTGTCATGACCTTCCTGCTGTGAATCCATGTGGCTTGGCCTGCAGATAGGCGAAGGCTCCACCTGGGACCAGCCATATTCCTGCCATCAGACTCACTGGACCGGGCGCAGCCAGTTTTCCAGTTTCGGCACATCAGACTTTCAGATAGAGCACCAGGGCAGGTGTCTTTGCCTCGGGGGGCTCAGAGCCAGGGGGATTGCTGAGCTGGAGTGGCCTGGCCTGGATGGGTTTCAGACAGGGAGGTAGAGCTGGTTCCTGGGGGTAGATGGAGAGAGTTTTTCAGGAGTCCTGGAGGAGATAAATAAAGTAAAAAGAAGGAGGCACAGTTTGCTCTGTTGAGAGGATGCTGGCTGCACAACAAGCAGCAAGCAGAAAGCTTGCTAGAAGGTCTTGGCAGAAGATCTCTGAGGCTATCGGTGGTGTCTCAGAATGTTACTAATAGCCACAGCAAACAGGCTGTTGCATTTCTAATGTTAGTGTACGCTAAATTAAAGTTGGCAGGTCAGAATCTAAGTCTCATGGGGTGTCTCTTCAAGATCAGCATCCAAGCAATCATGCTTAAGTTTACACTGTTACTTAATGCCTGCCTGTTCATCTTGCAGCAGAAACTGTGATCGCTCCAGGTGTTGGAACATCAATTCAAAACCCATTTGCAGTCTAATAGTCTTTCTTCATCTCTGCTCCCACTTGCTACCTTTATGATCAGCTGCTGCATTGCACATGGTACACACGCCTACCCACAGAACCACCACCAACCACACACTGAACTGCCTTGGAGGAAGGAGAAGCCAAGTTCTGATCAGCCGCAAGCCACTTCTTCTGATCTTCATTGTACATATCTGCCTCACCCAGTGCCAGTGATAACAGTGCCCATATGCTTGTTTCCTCACTCTGTCTTGTCTCCACACATGTGCGGCCATGCCCATAATAAGCAGTCTTTCACCACTTCACTGTGAGTCAGCTCTCATCCTGAGTCCTGACTCTCAATTTAATGAAATGGTGAATGTTTAGCTAAGGAGTTAATGAGGTGAGGGATTTGCAGAGACACTAACAGCCTTTGAAAAATTTCAGACAGTGACTGTTTTAATAGGAGTCTGGGGCCAGTGCCGGACCCCTCCTGTGCATACCTATATTTGTCAGTGTAAATCTCCTGCATGGATTAGATCCCCTGTCACCTGTTTTGCAGGGGTGACATAACCTCAGAATCATAAGAACTGCAGATCACTTACTTGCTGTTCAATAGCACAATTCGTATGTGTTTGCTTAGCAGGGAAAGGGTCAGTTGTTCAAATCTGAGCAGTGACAAACATTTTTTAGTAAGATAGAAACATACTTGCATAGTGATTCATAGTGATGTGGCATTTGAATAACAATTTATACAAGTATATTCAGCTAAGAATAATTTGTGAAGATAAGTTGCCTGCTGGTTAAGATTCCCAATTTCCTGTTTTGCAAGTTGTGACATAACCTCTGCATGGGGACATTTAAACAAGATAAGCCATGTTGCCTATCAAGCTTGTGTTGTTTTTCAATGGAAATAACCAGAAATGCCCATTGCTATTAGGTGCTTATCCAGATGTGCCTTAAAACTGTTGAGTGTATTACAATCAACTACTCATGAAGGCAAACTATTCCAGACACCTATCACCCTCTGGGTGAACTATGGCCTTCTCGTCTCCGTCCTGAAAGGATTTCCCTATAACTGATGTGTTTTCCCCTTGTTGTCTTATTTACACCTTTAAACGCAATATATAAAGTTAGCCTTAGGTCCTCATAGAAACATAGGATTTTACGACAGAAAAGGACCACTTGGCCCACATAGTCTGCCCACTTTCCCCACCTGTTTCATATACCGTAGATCCTAAACGATCTGTGGCTTAACCTCTCTTTCTTATCGCTAGAGTTTCTTTATGTCTGTCCCATGCATTTTTGAATTCCACTACAATTTTGGCCCCTACAACCTCTTCCAGGATTCTGTTCCATTTATCCACCACCTTTTCTGTGAAAAGGTACTTTCTCATGTTCCCCTCCATCTACCCCCTGTATCTTTATATCATGGCCCTTTATTCTTGAACATCTTTTTTTTTTTTGAAAGATGCTACCCTCTTGTACCTTATTTACATCCTTTACATATTTGAAAGTCTCTATTGTATCCTCCCTCTCTGTCCTCTCCTCCACGGAATACAAATTGAGATCTTCCAGTCTCTCCTCATATGACTTTTGGTGCAGCCCTTGCACCATTTATGTTGTGGTTCTCTGAATTGCTTCTACTCTGCCTATGTCCTTCCAGAGATGCAGCCTCCAGAACTGGACACAGTACTCTAGATGAGGTCTCACCAATGTTCTATACCGTGGCATCACCAACTCCTTCCATCTGCTGGATATACCTCTCCCTATGCCCCCCAGCATTCCACCATCCACCGTCTCTCCTCACAGCATTCTCGCATTGTTTGGTAACCTTCAGATTATCAGATATGATTACTCCTAGGTCCCTTTCCTATTTAATTGCTGTCATTACCTCTTCCCCAACATGTACTCCCTCCCCCACATTTCTGTGCCCCAAGTGCATGATTTTGCACTTCTTTACAATTAAATCATTAGTTAGAGACTTAAATATTTGTGTCATATTCCCCTTAGCCTGTGCATCTCCAGTTTATATAATCCATGCTCTTCAAGCCTCTCTTTGTAACTTAATCCCTCCATCTCTTTAATCATTTTGGTTGTTTTTCTCAGCACTCTTTCCATTTTATTAATAGTCCCTTTACTAGATGTACTCCAGAGTGGATCACAATACTGCAGATGTGGTTGCATCAAGGCTTTGTATACTGGCAACACCACCTCTCTGTTTCTACAGGTTAAATTCCTTTTTATACATGACATGATTCTTGCACATTTAGTTGCTATTTCTTTACAGTGTTTTGAGTATTTTAGAGTACTGTCCACTGAAACACCGACCTGTAAATCTCTCTCACAGTCAGATTCCCTTAGCAATGTTTCATTCATATAATACACTGCCTTATTGTTATTGTCACCAAAGTGCGTTACCACACCCTTGCCTAGATTGAAACTCATTTTGCTCTCAATCACCCATCTATATAATTTATATATACTGTATATCCTCCTGTAGTGCCTATGTACCATACTGTGTATCAACAATGTGACCTAGTTTTGTGTCATTCGTAAACTTGGAAAACCACCCCCTACTTCTCACTTGCATATTATCAAGATAAAGATTAAACAGGATTGGTCCCAGAACATGCCCCTGAGGAACTATGCTTGTCACTTGTATTTCAATAGACTCAAATCCATTTATTTTACCTTTTTGTGATCTATTACTTAATCATGATTTAATCCATCTAACCAGCCTGGTGTTGAATTTGGCTCCCAGCACACATTTCATTAATTCTGCATGAGGCACAGTATCAGATTTATTTGTTCATTCATTTATGTAATTCAGAGAACACCTTTGAGCACAAGTGCTCTTTTACAAATCTTCCACATCAATAACACAGGTTACAAGGCAACATAACAAATACAATAAGTGATTTTCAGTAGAAAGAAGTCAAGCACAATATAATCAGATAAGTACAAATAAATAGGCTACATCAGTTGCATGTGGTTTTGCAATAAGGCAAGTAAACAGAAACAGTGCTATTAAGCCTTACTAAGATCTAGATAAAACACATCCACAGGCTTCCCTTCATCAAGAGGCATGCTAACATTTTCCAGAAAAAGTTCTTTAGTGTGGTTATACAAGATGTCTGCTGCTTAAGCATGTTGCATGTTGTCCCATAATTGGTTTTTATCCATAAAGAAGTTTATGCTATCACTTATTAAAGTTCCATCATAGAAACTGTAGCTCACTAAACAGCAGTTCTGTTGCACACTGAATGTGTGCCCACTTAATAAGCAAAGGATCAGTAGTTTAAATTCAGGTGGACATAGTCTGAATCCTGACAAGGACTTTAACATTTTTTTGCAGCTTTCTTTGTAGAATGGAAATTTACTTGAGTAAAATGTCATGGTGGTGTTGAGTGGAATGGTAAATTATGTAAGAAGTAATTTTAGCTAAGAACAACAATTTGTGAACAATGGTGTGCACTGAGTCAAAGAACAAGGGAGGGGGGGTCAAAATCTCCACAAAGCTAGGCATCCCTCCATCCTAAAATTTAAAAAAGCAGTGTAAATGGTGCATTTTCCTGCATGTAAAGCTCTGTTTTGTATAGCTTGTCCCCCCAAAAAAAACATGCACACACATAGTATCAGGCATAAGGCCCCTTGAAAGTTATCTCCCGCAATACACTCTCAGACAATTTCAGGACTCAGAACCTTTATTTGTTGCCCTCCCTCGACATCCAGTCTCTCTACCAACCCAGTCATTCCCCAGTCACAGACATCCTCTTTGCTACAGCAATCCTCTCCAGCCCTTCCCCACAGAGCTGCAGTTGGGCTGTCCACCCTTGTGAGAACAGTGCACTCCTTCCCAGTCAGGCTGCTGTCTCTGTTACACTTCTGGTTACAGTATATTCTTCCCCCACCCAAAAAAGAAAGCTCAGAAACATGCTGCTGCCTGCATTTTCTGTCACCACAGAGCCTACCTGGTCTCTAGTCACCTCCTCTTCCCCTGCTTTGAAACCAGTTTGCCTTTTTAACTCTTTGCTTTCTTGAAACCCACTACTATTTCTTCCACTTCCATCCCCACTAAAAGACTGTTCCAGGCATCCACCACACTCTCAGTGATGAACTAGCTCCTCATATCCATCCTAAACTTCCTCCTCCAGCTTCATTGCTCCTTTCCTTACCTTATTCACCCCTGTTAGGTATTTGAAGGTCTCTAGCATGTCCCCCTCTCCCTTCTCTCTTTCAGGGTGTACATGTTTGGATCACTCAGCTTTCCTCATAGGACATTTGGTGCACCCCCTGCAACATTTTTGTTGCTCTTTTTTTGTATGGTCTCTACACTGTCTATGTAATCTCTGAGGTGAGGTCTCCAGAACTGGATACAGTACTTCAGGTGTCTCACCATTGACTGATTCAGTGGCAAAATCACCTCCCTCCTTCTGCTGGTGGTATCCCTGCCTGTGCACCCAAGCATCCCACTGGCTTTCCCTACTGCTTTGTCCAATTACCTTGCCACCTTAAGGCCATCTGTTATGATTGCCCCAAGGTCCCACTTCTGTTTAGTGACCATCAATACCTACCCCACATTCTATATCCTGCCTGTGAGTGTCTGTACCCAAGGTGCATGAGTTTTCACTTTTTGCATTGAAACCCAGCTGCCATACCCCTGATCATTCCTCAAGCTTTTTCAGGTCTCTATTCATTCTCTCCATCCCCTTTGGAAGTTCTGCCCTATTGTAGATCTTGGTGTAATCTGCAAAGTGGTACATGACCCCTTTCAGTTCTACTGCAAGGTCACTTATAAAGACATTAAAAAGGATTTGAGCCGGTATTGTGCCCTGAGGAACCCCACTTGTCACTCCCTCTTCCCCAAGTGAGTGCCATTAGCCACCACCTTCTGTTGTCTATCCATTAGCCAATTATGTACTCAGTGTACCACCTTGGTTCCCACCCCAAGCTTCCAAGTTTGTATAGCCTCTCATGTGGTACAGTGTTGAAAGCCATGCTGAAGTCTAAGATAGCCAAGTCCACCCCCCCACCAACAATTTCTCTGGTTATCCAGTCAGAGAAATCTATCAGGTTTGTCTGACGTGATCTCCCTCTCATGAATCGGTGCTGCATTGGGAAGGCTTTAAGTCTGCCTTAAAAACCCATCTTTTTAGTTTAGCATATCCTGAACATAGTTATTGTTAGACTATTTTTAGATATTTCATTGTTTCAAATTTCTCTGCTTCATGAATTGTTGCTATGTTACCTCACATGTACCCTGTTTGTATAGTGTATTTGTTTGTAAAGTGCTGTGGTCTTTTTTGGAACAGCATTCTTAAAAAAAGATGACATGACTGTTACCCACCAGATACAAGGTAATCTGCCAGTCTTTCCCATAGAAGTAACTCCATTAGTTTCCCCACTACTGCTGTTAGACTGACCAGTCTGTAGTTGCCAGCCTCTTCCCTGATGCCACTCTTATGGAGTGGGACATATCTGCCCTTCTCCAGTCACCCCAGTGCTCTCCACGCAACAGTGATAGTTTGTGGTAGGCTTACCAGATATAGATTATTCCAGTGACCAGGAAGGTGAAGTTTGCTCTCTTGAGTGGGATCTGGCTGCACAACAAGCAGCAAGAAGAAAACTGGCAGGATGTATCTGAGGCTATCAGTGTCATCTCAGTGCGGCACTAATAGAAACAGAATAACAGGCTGTTGTGTTTCTAATGTTATTTTATTCTAAATCAAAGTTAGCAGGCCAGGTTCTAAGTCGCATGGGGTATCTCTCCAAGATCAGCACCCAAGTAAGCATGGTGAAGACAGTGTCTTAGTGCCTACTTGTTCATCTTGCAGCAGAGGCTGTGATCACTCCTAGTAGCGGGACACCAATTCAATATCCGTTTGCATGCCCAGTAGTCTTTCTTCATCTTTTTTTGCGCCACCCCTCACCTGCCATCTCCATGATCAGTTGCTGCACCGTACACAGCACACATGCCAATCCACAGACCACCATCAACCACACACTGAGTGGCCTTGGAGGAGGGAAGGAACAGCCAAGTTCCAATCAGTGGCAAGATTCTCCTTCTGATCTTCACTGCACACATCTGTTTTGTCCACTCTGCCAGTGTTAACCTTATTAATTTATTTATTTATTTATTTTTGTTAACCAGGTAAGCACACTAGACAACAAGTGCCTATTTTCAGGTGTGACCCGGGAGGTTACAATACAGAAGAAAAAAAAATTACGATACAGCAAATTACGATACAGCAAACATGGTCTTGACTATATTGTGCCTTTTTCCTTGCTCTCTCTCTTGTCTCCACACATTTCCAGGATGCCTATACTCTGTTGTCTTGTCCCACTTCTCGATGAGTCAACTCCCATTCCAAGTCCTGACTCTCAGTTTTGTGAGTTGATAAATGTTTAGCCATGAAGTAAATAAGGGAAGTGGTCCATATAAACCAACAGCCTTTAACACATTTTTAGAAGGTGGCTCTTTTAACATGGGATCTGTGGTCAGAGTCAGCCCCCTCCTGTGCATGCCTGTGTTTATCAAGGTAAATTGCCCACTAGGATTAGACCTCATTCCCCAGTCTCCTGTTTTGCAGGTGTGACATAACCTTTACATCACAGTAACTGCAGCTCACTTGCCTATATTTCAGTAGCACACTGAAAGTGTGTTTCACTAGCAGATAAAGGGTCAGTGGCTCAAATCTGAGCAAGGATTTAAGAATTTTTTTAATTTTTTTGTAAGATGAAACACATTTGAGTGTGATTCATGGTGGTGTAGAGTAGGATTAGTAAACTGTATAAGTACATTCAGCTAAGAACAACAGCTTGTGAAGGTAAATTGCCTGCTGGCCTTATATCCCCATTCACCCACCCATTTTGTGGGTTGTGACATAGCCTCTACATCATAGGAAATGCAGCTCACTTACCCAAAACTCAGTGGCACACTGAATCTGCGTTTGCTTTGCAAGCAAAGGATCGGTGGTCCAAATCCCGGTAGGAACTTAAGTATTTTTTAAGATGGAAACTTACTTGAGTGATGATTCATGGTTGTATGCAGTTGGACTACTAAATTATGTGATAAGTAAATTTAGCTAAGAACAACAATTTGTAAAGGTAAATGGCCTGCTGGCATTAGATCCCTAGTTGCTTGTTTTGCAGGTTGTGGCATAGCCTTTACACCATAGGAACTGCACCTCACGTACAGTGAAGCCCACCAGGATGAAGCCCAACTCTGCAGAATTCTGCAGCCGTTACTGCAGCAAACAATGCAATTTCAATGGGACTTAATTCTATCTGTCATGCAGGAAATCTGTGACACTGCGCTTCATCCTGGTGGGCTTCACTGTACCTGCAGCTCAGTAGAACTATGCATGTGTGTTCACATAGCAAGCAAAGGATCAGTGGTTCAAATCCTTGTAGAGACTTAAATGTTTCATTTTTTGTTTTCTTAAGAGGGAAACTCAAGAGGCGATTTATGATGATGTGGGGATGGAATAATAAATTATATGAGAAGTACGTTTAGCTAAGAACCACAATTTGTGATGGTCTATCACCTGCTAGGATTAGATCTGAAGTCGGCTGTTTTGCAGGTTGTAACATACCTCTATACCACAGGAACTATAACACACTCACCTGCAGCTCAGTGGCACAAAGACTGTATATTTGCTTAGTAGGCAAAGAATCATCAACAGTTTGAATCCAGGTAACAAAAGTTTGAATCCTGGCAGGGACATAAACATTTTTTCAATTTCAATTTTTTTTTGTAAGATGGAAGCTCACTTTGGTGGCAATGCATGGTAGTGTTGAGTTGGAATAGTATATTGTATGAGAAGTAAATTTAGCTAAGAAAAACAATTTGTGAAGGTAAATTGCCTTCTAGGATTAGATCCCAAGTCACCTGTTTTCCAGGTTGTGGCTTAACCTCTACTCCACAGAAACTGTAATCCCCATGCCTGCAGCTCATTTGCACACTGAATGTGTGTTCGCTAAGAAGGCAGCAAGCACAAAGTATTCTATATTTTAAAACATACTTATTTTACAGTTTACAGATCTTATTTGGCACCTGTAATCCCCATTGTACTTTGATTTTTTAGGCTGTATGATGCTGGTTCGACAACCCTTTTGTCAACCGACATCTCACTGACTGGAATCATGTTGACTGCAAGTTATGGTCTACACAATTCCAGTGTGTCTCCTGGTCTGTTTTTCTATCGGGGGCTTCACCTCCGAACCCCCAATGTGGGTGGCTCTGCTCCCCCCATTTATAGGCTTCTCAACTCCAGTCAGAGTTGATTTGGGGCAAGGGTGCAGGACCAGGAGACAGTGTGCCCCTGTCTCGGGCACACCAACACTGTGATCTGTCAGCAAAGTGTTGATTTTGCTGGCAGGGATGTAGTTCGCTGTGTTGGTGTCGGCGTACGTGGGGCATACCAATTTTTTATTTGTGTATCTGAATGCTACCGAATTTAAAATGGTGTCTGTACTGGTAAAGATGCTTAGTCAGTGTGTTCTTGGCACTTTATTGTCAATGTAATTAAGAAATCTTGTCAGTTTATGAGCAGGTACACTGACCCATTTGACTGCTTTACATGTAAAATTCTAAACTGCTTGATGCATTGCAAATGTATCCTGCACAATGCAAGTGCCTTAGTGGGTACTGTTTTTGTTAGTAAAGTGTATGCAGCTACTTTGCATACATCTCTCTAAGAGTCAGACGTAATGAGCATGCCATGAGCAGCTCTGAATTTTGCATTGCAAATTTAGAGAAATATTATACCCATCTATAAACATAGCAAAGGGTACTTCTAATGCGGCTTTCAGAAAGTAAAAAGTGATACACTTATCTGGAGCAGTTTGCTCTGACGTGCAGAGTGCAAAGGCAGTGTGAGATAAGGATAGTGCAACTCTCTTATACCTATGTCTGTGAGGCAGACCAATAAAAGACATGCTAGCCAGCACCTAGATACTATTGCTAGGCAACTGCCCAGCTGATGGATGCAGCCAGCCATGCCACCGGTACAGTATATGTGAATTCAATCCTGACGAACAGCACATTGTATTGTGACATGGAGATCATTTAGTTGCAAGAGGCTAGTGTTGCTGTGTGAACCTGAAAAAAAACAAAGGCAATATAGACATGGGAGTGGGAAGGTGTTAAAGAGTCTGCTTATCTCAGAGTCCATAATAATTACCTGTGGGTGGTTGTGTAAGGTGCAGGTTGGGGGAGTTTGAGGCTTACTTGCTAAATTTCACTGTGATTGGATTGCTGCTAATAAGGTTACATACACTGGCTACCATCACACAGGCCAGTTGGCTTCCTCATTTAATCCACATTGACTATTAAAATTTTTGAGATCATGTATCCACCACATAGAAAAATAGTAACATAGAATCTGTCACAGATAAGGACCTCTTGGCCCACCTAGTCTGCCCTAAATTCCCTAGCTACTGTGCTACTGAAGACCCTACTCGAACTCTCGCCTTACCACTCCAGCCCTACTACTATGGTCCCCTTGTGTCTATCCCATACATGCTTGAGTCCTGCTACCATTTTAGTACCCACCACCTCAGATGGGAGACCATTCCAGGCATCCACCACCCTTTCCATAAAGAAGTATTTCCTCATATCCCCTCTGATTCTGCCCCTACATCTTCATGTCATGACCAGTTGTCCTCAAGCATCTCTTTCTGTGTAAAATGCTACCCTTCTATATCATATTAGTATCTTTGCAGTATTTGAATGTTTCTATCATGTCCCCGCTTTCCCTCCTTTCTTCTAGACAGTACATATTTAATTCCTTGAGTCTTTCCTCATAGGGCTTTTGATGCAAGCCGTACACCATTTTGGTTGCCCTCAACTGTACCACCTCCATACGATCTATGTATTTCCTGAGATGGGGCCTCCAGTACTGGACACAGTACTCTAGGTAGGGCCTCATCATCAGGGCCACTGAAAAATTGTGGGTGCAATTTTTCCACAATTTCTGCAATTTTCACCCTTTTCCGCACAAAATCCGCAAAAATTTCTTGCAGTTTCTTATATTTATGGAAATTTCGACTGAAATTGTTTAAAATATTTAAATTATCAAGGGAATCTACTCAGATATGCTAACAGTTTAGTACACAGACTTGGATTTGACAAAAACTGTACAGTGTGAGATGAGAAAGGGTCAAATGTGACTCTGCTTTCATGTGCTTCACTTCCCTGCTTTGGTTTCAAAATCCTCTGGTCATACATATGTAGACTTGAACACTTGAAATCTGTGTTAAAGCAGACTATCAGAGAACTTTTTGTGACACAAGGACTGAAACAATAGGTGTGAGAAGAGGTGCAAAGTGTCCCATTCACCTAAATGAAGCATTGACCACAATGCTTGTTTTTGAATGGTAGGGTAGATTTTCCTTGTATAAATACTTTCAATCTGAAAGGATTTTGATTCAGATGTGTCAGGAGTTTGGGTGGCCCTGTTGATTGTAAACTTGAATGTGCTTTTGAGGGGTTGGTGACAGTGATTCCTTACATGTTAATCTGCCACTTCTGCATACTAACATGCAAAGCCTACAAAAAGCAAACATTTCTGAAAACATGCTGAACAGGTTAAGTATAGTTAAACTGTCACCTTCAAATAGACAAAATAATTGCAACTTAAGTAAAATCACTGCAAACCGAGTAGAACAAAAGTACAATGTATTGAAAACTATTGTATGCTGTAATGAAAAGCCACTGGTATGATTTGATACTTTTAGCATGTGATTTTAAAATGTACTTACAGTGCTGATTAAGAACAGTAATTATTTTAACAAAATAAACATTTTTCTTACTAGACCTTTATTAGGCACCCTGGTTATCTGTTTATTTTTTTCTTGCACCAAAGCAAGTAGTTTAAACAGACTTCATTATTTAACACCTAGAAACTGGCAAAATATGTTGTTTCAGGATGTATTCAGTGCAGACTAACTGTAAATAACTGAATAAAATCTAGTTAGCACTGTATAATTTAGATGTCTTGATTTTTAGAAGATATGCTACATAATGATTAATTTGCAGTGTATTTCAAAAACACACACATTTCTTCATATTAAAAGCATTTACAAGTGGCAATACATTTATCTAACAATTCATGTGATCAATACAAGCTGCAGCAAACAATAAAAGATTTACTAGGGGTAGTGGGGATGAACAGTGAATTTCCTCAATTTTTCCACAATTTCTACAAAAAAGTTCACGCATTTTTGGGTAAAATTTTCCACAATTTTCCAGTGGCCCTGCTCATCATCCATCTACTGTATACATGGGCAACACTACCTCCCTATTTCTGCTTGTGATGCCCCTCCCTATGCATCTGAGCCTTCTGGTAGCTTTACTCACTGCCTTATCACACTTCTTTGCTACCTTCTGGTCATCAGATATGATTACCCAACCCAGGGCCCTTTCTGTTTTGTGGTTGCCAATACCTCCCCACCCAATAAGTACATTGCCCTTAGATTTCTGTGTCCCACGTGCATAATTTTGCACTTTTTGGCATTGAAGCCCAGTTGCCAAATCCTTGACCAGTCTTCCAGCGTTTTCAGATCAGCTCTCATTTTTTCCACTCCCCCCCCAGTGTGTCCACTCTGTTGCAGAGTTTTGTGTCATTCATGAACAGGCATACTTTCCCTTCCGTCCCTCCTGCAATGTTGCTGATAAAGACATTGAAGAGGATTGGGCTCGGTACTGACCCTATGGCACCCTGCTGGTTACCCTGCCTTCTTCAGAGTGAACTCCATTTACAACCACCCTCTGACTCCTGCTTCATACACATTTTACTACTTGGGACCTACTCCCAGGCTCCCCAGCTTGATTACCAGTCTTCTGTGTGGAACAATGCCAAAGGCATTACTGAAATACAGGTAGACCACATCCACTGCGCCACCCTGATCCACTTCCCTGGTCACCCAGTCAAAGAACTTGATAAGGTCTGTTTGGCAAGATCACTCCCCTCTAAACCTATGCTGCCTTGGATCCTGCAATCCACTGGTCACAAGGTGTTTCCCAGTACTTTCCTTCAGTAGTGTTTCAATTACTTTGCCCACAATCAAATTCAGGCTGACAGGGCTGTAGTTTCTTGTCACCTCCCTATTCCCACTTTTGTGAAGTGGGACCTCATCTGCTCTCTAGCAGCCACAGCTTCCTTGAATCAAGGAGGTTATTTTCTAGACTAACTGAACTGAATTATTACTTTTTGGACCTGAGTAAGTAACTAGTATTGATTCAGTTTTTGGGGTGGACTTTTCTTAGTTTTAACTTTAATTTGCCAGGGAGGAACTGTAGCTGGGAGATATTTGAAGTCAGTTGTGACTAGACCTGTTACTTAGCCTTTGTGAAATAGGTGTCTGTTAAGGGGAGGAGCTGAAAGGGGCCTAGTTGAACTGAGGATTTATAACTGGAGTTGCTTGTGATCTCTGTCTGCTGAGACTGAGACAGAGAGAGTGAGAAAGCAGCCACAGCTTCCTTGAATCAAAGAGGTTATTTTCTAGACTACACTGAACTGAATTATTACTTTTTGGACCTGTGTAAGTAACAAGTATTGATTCTGTTTTTGGGGTGGACTTTTCTTAGTTTTAACTTTAATTTGCCAGGGAGGAACTGTAGCTGGGAGATATTTGCAGTCAGTTGTGACTAGACCTGTTACTTAGCCTTTGTGAAATAGGTGTCTGAAAGGAAGGAAGGCACTCCCCGGGGTGGAGGGTAAGAGTTGTAGGTGATTATTTCTGGACAGCATAGGTTTACTCCCACCCACCCTTCCCTCACCCCACCCACCCCAAGCACATAACTTCCTTTATAGCAGGGGCTCTGACATCACTTCCCCAAAACTGCTAACAACATACCGCCATTTTTAAACCTAAGCAGTGTGTGGATCTCTCTGCAGGCTCTTTGCTTTAAAATTACAAGTTATTTTAAAAACTACTGTGATTCTGTTCTGTGTTTGTGTTTGTGCATACTACGAGTGTATGACTGAGCCCTGCTGACATTTTGTCAGGAAGCAGGAAGAGGAACTGTAGTTCTTTTGACCAGGCTTGAGAACTACAGTTCAAAAAGGAACTTTTTATTTTTAATTTGGGGACTAGTATACACTTATACTCCACCAGCTCCACGCATGAGTGGTTTTCGTGGAGTTTTAAAAGGGCATTAAAAACATTAAATCTCGAGGGGCTCTGTGACCTTGTTTGACTACTTCCAGGTCACAACATCCTATTTAAACCCCCTGGTTTGTTTGTTCTGTTCTGACATTTTTAAACCTAAGCAGTGTGTGGATCTCTCTGCAGGCTCTTTGCTTTAAAACTACAAGCTATTTTAAAAACTACTGTGATTCTGTTCTGTGTTTGTGTTTGTGCATACTATGAGTGTGTGACTGAGCCCTGCTGATGTTTTGTCAGGAAGCAGGAAGAGGGACTGTAGTTCTTTTGACCAGACTTGAGAACTACAGTTCAAAAAGGAACTTTTAATTTTTAATTTGGGGACTAGCATACACTTATACTCTACCAGCTCCACACATGAGTGGTTTTTGTGGAGTTTTAAAAGGGCATTAAAAACATTAAATCTTGAGGGGCTCTGTGACCTTGTTTGAGTACTTCCAGGTCACTCCTCTCCATTTATTGCACTTCTCATACGAGCAGGATGAGCAAGGGAGAATGGCATGCGTGACTCCGTGCGCAAAGACGTGCGCTAAGACATGCGCATTCAGCGCTTGTTAAGCATGTTAGGCGGTGTTAGAGGGAATAATTAAGGCCGTGTTGTCACCTTCACTTATACTTGTGAGTACTATTACATTACGTGGTTCTGTTGTTTCACCTCTAACACGTGGTAATGGCATCCTCCTTAAATCTACCAAGCAATATTAATGTGTTTGTAACCACTACTAAAGGGGAAACAGGTATACAATGCACATCTTGCTATATGTTTAGCCTATCAGCGGACATTGCTGAAAATCTCCCCTTTCAATGTGCAAAATGCACTGACAACATTGTATTACAATGTGAGAATAGCTTATACTATAAACGGATATTGGCATTCAAATCAAGAAATGATTCTGAACCTATAACAGTTCAAGATGCTTTACATGTAACAAATATCCCTTTAAATGAGACTTCCTCTACCTCTACTTACAGCATCCCTTCTGACAAAATAAAATCTAGTGAGAATAATCATGCTACTATGAGTAGTTCAGTGATTTATCCATCTGATGTCTCTAAAAAAAGAGCTAGAGAAGCTGAGCACAGTTTGGTAAACAGCATAGAAGATACAACTTGGTATAATGTGCAAGGGTCTAAAGCTACTAAAAAAAGAAGGAGAAAGGCTGACATTCCACTACATAATAGCTTTGACCCATTGTCCACTGCCCCTGTCGATTCTAATTGCATTCCTATTGAGTCCCCTAATGAAGGATTAAATTCTAAAAACACTTCCCAAGTCATGGTTGATATGCCAAATTCTTCAACTCCACCACCTAATTCCACGACTGATATTCCTTTGATTGATTTTGCTACTATTCAAACTGGTGAAGAGGCACCCTCTATGTGTGTTCCTAATAATGATGATTCACATACCAGACAAATATTTGTTCTGGGTGATTCCTTAGTTAAACATTTGGATAGGGTTTTATGCGAGCCTGACACACATAATAGAACTTGTTCTAGTTTCAGTGGTGCTAAGATCTCAGATCTAACATATATGGTCGATAATATTATTAGCTCTCAAGACATAAATCTACTGTGTATTATCCATGTTGGAGCCAACAACATCTACAGGGACTCTGTTCAGAATATCAAATTAGCCTATGTTTCTATGACTAATAAAATGATTGATCTCGGGGTGTGATATTGTTTTTTCGGAGATTCTACCCATACCACGGTACTCCCAGTTTCTTAATCATAAAATTAAAATTATTAACAACTGGCTTAGGCAATGGTGTTTACAACAGAATATTCAGTGCATGACCCATTGGGAAGAGTTCTGTGATAGATCTGAGCTTTACTGTCCTGACGGCTTGCATCTTAACAAACTAGGGAATGCATTGCTGAGTCAACAATTCCTATCTACAATTAACATAAATTTAAACTAAATAATGGGGGGGGAAGAGGAATGCAAATGTACACACCTCTTCGTCTCACTCTTATAAAGTCTCCAGTAAACAATTACAGTTTCTTAGTTTTAATGCGAGAAGTTTGACACATACATTCGATGAGTTACAAACTGTGATTTCGAATAAGGATTTTGATATTATTATGGTTTGTGAAACATGGGGTGATTATAACTCCCACTGGATCAAGCAACTCCCTGGATATATCTCTTATTATCTAAATTGAAGTGAAAGAAAAGGTGGAGGTGTTGCCTCATTTATTAACAATAAAATCAACTCAGTCAATATTTCTAGTTCTATAAAAATTCATAATCTCCCGACTGAGAGTCTTTGGCTTAAAATTTTCCTATCCAAACAACATTTTATTATCTTTGGGACATGTTATGTTCCTCCAAATTCATCTAGTTTAATTATGGACGCCATTCTTTCCAAATTTGAAATAGCTACTCAAATGGGTTATGTTATTATTACAGGGGATTTCAATCTCCCAGATATAAATTGGCAGTCATTCACAACATCTAGCAGTATTAGTAATAAATTTGTGTCCACTTGTTCAGAATTGGACTTACAGCAATGGAGCAATGGATAACTTCTGCAACCCAAGGTAATAATATATTAGATCTGGTTGTGAGTAGTGCCGCCTTAGATATTAGGGATGTGCATATTTCATCACCAATTGGCAGCAGTGATCATAATTCTATTTTATTTAACTTGCAGAGACATATTGTCTTTAATACTAATTCTTCGATTATATACCTGCACGACAAAGCTGATCTTCACAATATCAATCTATACCTTGAAAAAATAAACTGGTTATCTTTTTTTGATAACCAGTCCTTATATCAAAGTTGGGTACTTTTCAAATCACTTATTTCGACTCTTCGTGATACTTATATTCCATCAGAAAATAGGAATTCTAATGGGAAACAGACTCCTAGATGGATGAATAAAAACATAAAATGTTTAATAAATACAAAAAATAAAAAACATTGTAACTACCTAAAGAATAGAACAACTTCTAATTGGGAATCCTATTTAAAATCAAGTAGGAAGTGTAAATTAGTCATCCGTAGGGCCAAATCTAGATGGGAAATGAAATTGGCAACAACAGCTAGTAAGTCTAATTCCAAACAATTTTACTCTTATATAAACTCCCTCAGGAAAAGTCCAAGTGTGGTGGGGCCTCTTACAGCAGAAAACTTACTTATCCATGAGCTGAAAGCCATGGCTGATGTATTTAATAATGAATTTTGTAAAGTTTTCTCTGCATCAGAAGTTCAATCACCTGTACCTATGATTTCACCATCAGATACTTTTATCACATTCTCCGTTGTGTCTATTCTTAAAAAACTACACTTACTAAAAGGTAAATTTTGTTCAGGCCCAGACAATATAGCAGGGCATTTACTTTACCTATTATCTAAATATATTGCCTTTGCACTCAAACTTTTATTCAACCTTTTTTTACAATATAATTTTATCCCTTAGGAATGGAAAGAGGTGTTTGTGGTACCAATACATAAGAAGGGATCAAAACATCTATGGGAAAATTATCGTCCGATTAGTTTGACTTCATCCATATCTAAGGTGTTAGAAAGTCTACTAAAGGATATTATTGCCCCTATTATTGATGCATCTGATTTGGAACAACATGGCTTTAAGAAGGGTAGAAGCTGTCTGACAAATTTGCTCTGCTTTTATGAACATTTTAGTTCTTGTTTGGATAACCGGTTAGCCTGTAACATTGTCTTCATTGATTTCAGTAAAGCTTCTGACACCCACGCACACTGGGCTCTAATTCAAAAACTCACAGGTCTTGGCATTAATTGTCATATAATTACATGGATTCATAATTGGCTTTCAAACAGAACTCAAAGGTGATGATTAATGGGGCATTTTCTAACTCTGGTAAAGTTTTAAGTGGTGTTCCACAAGGCTCGGTTCTCGGCCCTGTCTTTTCAGGCTTTTATATCTGATTTAACTAATTCCCTGCCTTTCATTTACAATTAAATATTCAGATGATGTGAAGATTGGAGGACCATGTTCTAATTTAGACCAAATATCTTGTATTCAGCATGATCTTGATATTATTAGTACCTGGGTTAATAAATGGGGCATGAAGTTAAACTCCACAAAATGCAAAGTAATGCATTTGGGTTCTAATAATTTAAATTTCCAGTATATTCTGGATGCTTTACCATTGTGTGCCACTAATGATGAGAAGGATTTGGGTATAAACATTTCAGATGACTTAACATATTCCAAGCATATGCATTCGGTTATTAGTACATCTAATAAAATTATTTGGTCTATTTTGCGTAATATTAGATCTTGAGATCAGGAGGTGTTATTACCCTTATTCAGGTCCTATGTCCGTCCCCATCTTGAATATGCTTCACAGTTGTGGTGTCGTTTTAAAAAATCAGATAGTCACTCTCTTGAAAGGGTTCAGCTAAAATACACTAAAAAAATATCTGGTCTCTAATTCTCATCTAATGAGTTTAGGTTGGATACATTGAAACTAATGCCTCTTACTATCATAGACATTAGAGGTGACCTTCTCCTCCTATATGACATTATTCATGACCCCTATATCATGACTGAGTTAGGATTTTATTTTAAGTCATCAATACATAATAGTAGAGGTCATGTCCTCCAGTTAACTGGTAAATCTTTTAAACACAATAATCGTAAGTTTTTCTTTTCTGTAAGAACTATTGGGCCTTGGAATAGACTTCCATCTGATGTAGTAACAAGTAATGCTAATGAGATTTTTAAACATTGTCTCGACACGCTAATTATGTCTGGGTAAGACTTAACATTCTACTCTATGGTCTAGCATAGGAGCATTATGAGCTTTAGCCTACTAGCTCTTTCTTCTAACCTTAGTATGAACCTTAGTATGAACCTGTTCATATCCTTAAATGCACAGCACACTGAATGGGGTAGAGACACTCACAAGCTTGTACACACTAAAATAAGAACAAAAAGCAAAAAAGCATCTGTAACTGGAAGGGACACAGACATGTGGGGAGTGGTGCAATGCACTGATTGTGGAGCAGCAGTCTTCCGGGAGACATTCTGGAGACTGCGTTGCTGCCCTATTTGCAGGCACCTCTCTGGTCTGAGGGAGGAGGTTGTTCGTCTCCATGCTGACCTGGCAAGGATTTTGGAAACCTGCTCCTCCACCCAGGGACCACCCAGGCCACTGCCACTACCTCAGAAGTTGCCAAGAAAGAGGAGTGGTTGGACTACAGTGGGCTCAGAGAGGGTGAAGGTGGTGGAACAGAGGTGCATCCCTCCAGCTGTGCCTCTCCACAATTCATTCACCACTCTGGTGAAGCATGGTTCCTCTATGAAGGCACCTGCAGTGGAGACCAAGGAGGATGCTGGGAACCTCCACAATGGAGACTCACAGGAGGGTGGCCCAAGACCCCACAGGGGAAGGAACCAACTCCTGGTGGGGGACTCAATTGTTAGGAGGGTAGAACTGGGAGAGGAAGGGGAAAGGGAGGTAATGTGACTGCCCAGCACCAAGACTTGGAGGGACAGGAAATGAATCCTCAGGATCATGGGAGCAGTGGCAAGGGGGAGGGAGCTAGATGTCATTATCCACCTAGAGACAAATGACCTGGCTGAGAATGGGATCAGAGCAGTGCAACAAGAGTTTGTGGAGTTGGGGAGGGGCCTTAGACAAGTAGCACACATGGTAACTTTCTCAGAAGTGCTACCTGTCTATGGCATGGATGAGGCTAGGGTACTCCGCACCATGGAATTCAATGACTGGTTGAAAAGCTGGTGCAGAGCTCAGGGATTTACCTTCATTGGGGACTGGGGCTCCACCTGGAGGGATGCAGCCCTATACAGGTGCGATGGTCTGCATCTATCCTGGAGGGGAACCAGGATCCTAGGTGATAGGTTTAAATGCTTCAATGGCAAGCATTTAAACTAGCCAAGGGGGGGATGCACTGAGGAGGAGAAGGGAAATCCTAGTCCCCCCAAAAAATCAGGGTAATTAGTGAGGTAAACACCAAGATAGAGCAGTCAATAGGGAGAAGGGCAGGGGTAAATGGAGAAAAAGACAAAGGCAGTAGGGACAGGGATGGGGCAAAAAGAAATAAAGCCATAAAAAATGGAGGGTAATGAGTACCAATGCCCATAGCCTAGGTAAAAAGCTTCCTGAAATGGTGGCCTTGATGGAAGAGGGATGCCTGGATATTGTGGCACTCACAGAAACATGGTACACAGAGAACCATGACTGGGATTTCAACATACCAGGGTAGACAATCTACAGGAGGGACAGGGAGGGAGGGAGGAAGAGGAGGAGGAGTAGCTCTCTATGTAAGAGAAGGGATCAAAGCAACAGAACTAAAGGGTAAACAGGGAGGAGATGAGGCACTGTGGGTCACCCTGGAGACTGAAAATGGCTCCATAATCTGCACAGGGGTTGTATACAGATCCCCATCTCAGGTGGGAGGAAATGGACAAGGAAATGATAGAAGGCATCCTTGGGATGGCAGAGAAAGAGGAGGTATTGCTGATGGGGGACCTGAATATGCCAGATGTTAACTGGAGAACCTTTGCTGCAGCCACATACAAGAGCAGGGTCATTCTTGATGCCCTACAAGGGGCATGCCTCAGACAGCTAGTTTTGGAACCCACTCAGGAGAGAGCAATCCTAGACCTGGTACTCTCAAATGGGGACAGAGAGAGGATCTCTGATCTTGAAGTGGGTAGCCATCTGGGAACAAGCGATCATCAAACAGTGTGGTTCAAGGTAAACTTAGCTGTAGAGCCAAGCCACACAAAATTGAAGGTTCTGGACTTCAGGAGGGCTGATTTTGTCAAAATGGGAGAGTGCCTCAGAAAAGCAGTAGAAAACAGGCAAGAAGGTGGGGTGGAGCAACAATGGGGAAACATCAAAACCACCATCACAGAGGCAACAAGCCTTTGTGTGAAGCAAATAAACAAATCAAAATGAAAGAAAAAATCACTATGGTTCTCAAAAAAAATGGCGGGGAAGGTAAGGGAGAAAAAGATAGCATTCAGGAAGTATAAGGAAACACAGAAGGAGCAGGACAGAGAACTGTACCAGTTAAAGCAGAAGGAAGTGGGTAAGGCAGTCAGAATAGCAAAGGCCCAAACCAAGGAAAAGATAGCCAACTCGGTTAAGAAGGGGGATAAAACATTTTTAGGTACATTAGGGAGCAAAGAAAGACTAAGGCAGGGATACTGAGGCTGAACAGAGGAAGGTGGTTGGGCAGAGACCGACAGTGAAAAGCAGGGATACTGAACAAATACTTCTGCTCAGTATTCACAATGGAAAAGAAGGGGGAAATACCTAATCCAGTCAATAAAAGCACTCTGGATAGGGGGGTTGATATTAGTCCTTTCACAGAAGAAAGGGTTCTGAATGAACTCTTAAAACTGAAGGTGGATAAAGCAATGGGGCTTGATGGGATTCACCCCAGAATTCTAAAAGAACTAAGGGAAGAACTAGTAACACCACTGACTACCCTTTTTAATAAATCATGGGAGGATGGTGTGGTACCTGAGGACTGGAGGAGGGTGGATGTGATTCCCCTTCACAAAAGTGGGAGCAAGACAGAGGCAGGAAACTACAGATTTGTCAGTTTGACCTCAGTGGTAGGAAAAATGATGGAATCACTTCTGAAGGAAAGAATTTTTGAGTACCTAGAGGCCAGTGGGGCACAGGACCCAAGGCAGCATGGATTCACAGTGGGAAGGTCATGTCAGATGAATCTAATTGATTTCTTTGACTGGGTGACCAAAGAAGTAGACCAAGGAGGGGCTGTGGACATGGCCTACCTAGACTTTAGCAAGGCATTTGACACAGTTCCTCACAAAAGATTAATAAAGAAATTAGCCAGCCTGGGAGTGGGTCCCAGGGTGGTAGTCTGGGTAAAACACTGGTTGGACAACAGGACACAGTGAGTAATTGTAAATGGAGTCCACAGTAAAGAAAGCAGGGTTATTAGTGGGGTACCGCAGGGTTCAGTACTGGGGCCGGTCCTTTTTAATGTCTTTATAAGTGACATTGCAGAGGGACTGGAAGGGAAAGTATGTCTCTTTGCAGATGACACAAAGATCTGCAACATTGTTGATACACAAGGTGGGGTGAAAAGGATGAAAAGGGACTTGGCAAGGTTGGAGGAATAGTCAAATGTATGGCAGCTTAGATTCAATGCAAAGAAGTACAAAGTATGCACCTGGGAAGCAAAAACCCAAGGGAAGAGTACACAATGGGGGGTGAGATACTGACAACAACAAAAATGGAAAGGGACCTGGGGGTAGTCATATTACATGACCTAAAGGTAGGCCAGCAATGTGAGAAGGCAGTAAGGAGAGCTGGGGGGATACTGGGATGCACTGGGAGAGGCATCACCAGTAGAAAACAGGAAGCTGTTGGCCTTCTGTACAGACAGTTGGTAAGACCACATCTGGACAACTGTGTACAGTTCTGGATACCCCATCTCTGCAAAGGCATAGACAGGGTGGAGGCTGTCCAGAGAAGGGCAACCAAAATGGTGCAGGATCTGCATCAGAAGACATATGAAGAAAGACTAAAGGAACTAAAGCTGTATAGCCTCGAGGAAAGGAGGGAGAGGGGGGACATGATAGAAACTTTCAAATACCTCAAGGGAATCAACAAAGTCCAAGAGGGTAGCATCTTTCAGAAAAAGATGTGCAAAAACAAGGGGGCACAATTTGAAGATAGAGGGGTGATGACTCAGAGGTAATGTGAGGAAGTATTTCTTCACAGAGAGGGTTGTGGATACATGGAACAGCCTTCCTGAGGAGGTCGTACAGTCAAAAACAGTGGGGGAATTCAAGAATGCATGGGACAAACATAAGGCAATTCTAGTAGGGGGTAGGAGAAAGTAGGCTGTTGGTTAACTAGGATCTGCAGCGTATCCGTTAGGTAGGGAAATGGGCAGATTAGGTGGGGCAAGCAGTCCTTATCTGCCATCAAATTCTATGTTTCTATGTTTCTCCTCCAGTCCTCTGGAACTCCCCCCCTCCCATATCTAGTGATAGGTTGAACAGGGCTGTCAGAGGTGCAGTCTGCTTCTCCTTAAGCTCCCTCACTATCCTAGGGTATACTCTGTCCAGCCCCATTGCCTTGTCCACTTTTAATTTTGATAGTTCCTTAAGGACTTTCTCCTTCGAAAAAGGACTAGTGTCCATATTCCTTCCTTTAATACTCTTTTCTTCCATCTGTGGCCTGTCACCTACCCCTTCCTTTATAAATACTGAACAAAAGTACTTGTTCGATATGTCTGCTTTTTTCTGGTCCTCTTCCATACAAACCCCTCCTTCTCCTTGTAGCCTTACTGTTTCTCCCTTGCTCTTTCTCTTTTTGCTTATATACCTAAAGAATGTACTATCATCCTTTTTATTGACTTGGCAATATTCTCCTCCATTTGTGCCTTTGTGCTCCTAACTGCTTTCCCTGCCTTTCTTTGTTTCTTCTGATAACCCTCCCTATTGCCTTCTTTCTGTGTCAACTTGTACCTTCTAAATGCCAGCTTCTTTGCCTTTACTTTCTCCGTTACTTCCTTAAAGAACCGTGGCAGTCTCTTTTTTTCTCTTGCTCTTTTTACCCTGCCTGACACAGAGTTTGTTGCCTTATCAATGCCCTTTTTTATTTTTTCCTACTGTTCCTCTACTCCACCCAGTTTTTATATCACTGCTAGGGCTTCCCTGTGGCATTATCTTGTTTTCTTGAAATTAGCCCCCTTGAAGTCCAGAACCTTCATTTTAGTGTGGTTTGATTCTGACTCATTTCTTATATTGAACCACACCATACGGTGATCACTGGGCCCCAGGTGGCTACCCACCGTGACAATGTCAGTGACACTGTCCCTGTTTGATAGTACCAGGTCCAGTATCAGCCCCCCCCATGAGTGGGTTCCTTAACTAGTTGCCTAAGGAATGCCCACCTGCAGAGAGTCTAAGATGTCCCTACTTTTAACTGTTGCTGCAGCTAGGAGTCTTCAATCCACATTTGGCAGACTGAAGTCCCCCACTAGCAATACCTCCCCCTTGTTTGCCATTCTCTGGATATATTCCATCATATCCTTATCCACCCCTTCCTCCATGCTGGAGGTCTGTAGATCACCCCTGTGTGAATAGAGGCCCCCTTCCATGTCTCCAAGGAGACTCACAGTACCTCTGCTTCTTGCTGTTCCCACTGAATTTCCATAGCTTTTATGTTTTCCCTCGCATGAAGAGTCACTCGTCCCTCCTTTTTTCCTACCCTGTTCCTTCTGAATAAAGCATAACCTGGTATAGCTACATCCCAGTCCTGGTTTTCACTGCACCAAGACTCTGTTATTGTGATTAAGTCCAGGTCTGCTACTACCATGGTGGCCTCTAGGCTTGCAATCTTGTTGCCCAGACTTTGAGCATTTGCACACATTGCTCTCCAGATTGTGCTGCCACCTCCTCTCATTTTGCCCTTTTGCCCACCCTTATTTCCTCCACTATTTTCTTTCCTCTCTCCCTTCTCCTCCCCGGGTTCCTATTGTTATATATTCCTTCTGGGATTTCTCTCTGTCTGTATTCCCACTGCTGATGTAAGTAAGTGTGTGTGTGTGTGTGTGTGTGTGTGTGTGTGTGTGTGTGTGTGTGTGTGTGTGTGTGTGTGTGTGTGTGTTGGGGGGGACAGTTTATGTCATCCTGCCTCTTTCTACCTCCCCTCATGGCTAGTTTAAATGCTCACCAATGTATCATTTGAACCACAATTTGGCTTTCTCAACAGCCTTATTGTGGTTCCCACCTCTGTGTGGTGGTAGGATTTTCTGAAGTCATTAAAACTGAAGTGAATCTCCAGGGTGCTCCCTGTTGGAAAAATGGCAAGCATCGTAGGAGTTTTCATCTTTTCTTATGATGTGGTCTTTTAAATTTATCTTATTGCTCCAGATGTCACCATTGCACAGCTTTATTTAGCAAGCTAATGTGTCATTGTAGAAACTCCATTGGCTAATGTCAGTGTCTGTGATCAACCCCATGAGTGGGTATAGCACTTATAAATAGAAGGAGCTATAAATAGCTCATATTTGCTGTTTAATGATCCTGGTGCTAAAGCAATACCAACTGACTTGCATTCTGTACTTAAGTCTTGGTATAGCACTGTGACTTGGTAAATAGCAATATCGATCTATTTAGAGCTCATTCTAATTTTAGATGTTATACACACACTCCAGTGGTTGATCAATGGGTCTGATGGCAACAGGGGCATCTTCAGTGATGTGATGCATTAAGCACTTCTTAAAAGAAGCTGTGTGTTGTTGGCATCAGGATCAGCCAGAAAACATTACAATATCGCTGCTCTGGTAATTTTAAAATTATGCTTTCTTTGCAAAAAATGTTAATATGGAGATTCATATACCACAAATAGTGCACACAAGGTCGGCGGTGCTGTCAATGCAAAAGTTTCTCACAATCACAAAATTTGGGCACTCTCCACCACATATGGACACCGACTACATTATAAATAGCAAATACTTTTATTTACATACAGTAATGGAAAATTTGTCAGTATGTAAATAAAAATGGCTAATGGGTTATCTACATTGCAGAAAGCAGCATACCTGCTTCAATAAAGTCCTCTCCGAGTCCCTACTGGTGACCTCCGGAGTGCCTCAAGGCTCGGTACTGGGTCCCCTCCTATTCTCCCTCTTCATCAATCAACTACCCATGGTTACTACCAGCTGTAGTGCCACCATGTATGCAGACGATCTGGTAATCCTGGCTCACTCCCAGAATGCCACTACCCTAAACCAGAACCTGACCGATGACTTTAACAGGGTATTGTCATGGGTTACTAGTCACAAGCTGGTCCTGAACCTGAAAAAGACACAGGCTATGCTCTTTGGTTCAATGGCTAAAGACAAAGCCTCATCGGCCTGCTTACACGTCACCAGTGCAGATGGATCCTCACTACCCATAGTGAGCTCCATCAAATATCTGGGGGTAACACTTGACCCCAAACTTGACATGGGTAATCATATCCTTAACATCTGCAAGGTGGCAAACTGCAAACTGGGTCTGGCCTATAGGGCCAAGTATAACCTTACACCGGCAGCCAGGCTTGCCCTAGTGAAGGGTGTGCTCCTTCCCTCCCTCAGCCATGGGCTGCACCTATTTGGTCACTCTCCAAAGACACATCTCACCCGGTGGTACACTGCTTACAATAACATTTGTCATTTTGCCTTGGCTGCCCCCCGACTCACCCACCGTTGTGAGCTATATGAGAAACTCTGCTGGCTCTCACCAGCTAGATACCTTGATTTTGGTTTAGGATGCCTCTCTGGGAAAGTGATCAGAACTAGCATCCCCCAGGGGCTGGCTCGGCTTCTGCCTAAACTGAATCCCACCCCCTACCAACTTAGGTCTCTCACATCAGGGATGCTCAAAGTCCCTCCTACCTGGACCCTTATGAGGGATCGGGACTTTGCCATAAGTGCGCCCAGACTCTGGAATTTGCTGCCTGTGGATATCCAAGCTGCCCCCTTCTATCTGAGTTTTTGAAATCCCCTGTGGGGTTTCCTAAAACTAGCATCAGAGTGTGACTGTCCCAAACCTCCCTAGAGTAAAGTGTCAAATTGTTTTGTCTGAACCTCCCCAGGGTGTCTTCATTGAATTCCTGGAAATATTTTTCCCAGTGTATCAATGACTTCTGACTACTCCTGCTTAAAAAGCCTTGGGCATTTTTACACCCATTATTGCTCCACTGTCATAGGCTAACCATGACATATTGCACCTTGGTCACTTGGTAGAAACTTGTACCACCAAGTGTTGCTGTTTCTGTCTAACGTGCATATTTAGAAAAATGTGATGAGCTGTATATACCCGTCTGCGATCCAACTAGCCTAGGGGGTGTATACGACAATGTTATAAGTTATATTATGACCAATCCAGTCCTTGAGCTATGCTCCACTCCTATGTATGATGACCTGTATATATCTGTCAGTTGAACTAGCTAGTCTAGAGTGTATAATCTGAAATGGGCTTACTACTATATGTTTCCCCTAGCGTCAAATGAAGTATTTCCCACATGTTTGTTTACTGTGACAAAAAACTGTACTCTCTTTGCCATGTCTCCTTGACTGTTGTTCCTCATGTTGTATTCTCCCGGGTCGTTCCTGAAAATAGGCATAATACTTGTCTAGTGTACTTACCTGGTAAACAAAAGCTAAATAAATAAATAAATAAAAGTATTTGCTGCTTATAATGGAGTCAGTGTCCATATGTAGTGGTGAGTGCCTGAGTTTTGTGATTGTGAGATACTTTGGAGATTGCATTCAGTAAGATGTGGTGCAATTTCAAGTGTACAGTTCACATTAATTTTAAAAACATTTTAAATGTAATTGTTCTACAGTAGGTAGACATTGTTCAGTTAGGAGCATGGCCGATGTTGTAAAAAAGTGTATACACAGGTGTTTGTTATAGCTTATACAAAAACAGACATGCAACATAGCCCATATTGAAACAGACTCAAAGTAATCTCTGCTGAGAGAAAAATATGCATGACTACAAATCATGCTGCTTTGTACTAATGCTCCGTTTGTGCAGCCAGACTTGCCACTTGTCTGTTTCAGCAACCAAGAGCACTGTTAGTTGTACACTGGCTTTCATTTGTAGATAAAATTCAATTTAAAATAAGAAAGAAAGAAATCATTGAAAACAATGCTAAATATAGCTGATGGAGGATAAGACAGTATTCTATCAGTTAAAATATCACAAAACATTTTAGTGCGGTACTAGATCAATTTAACAGGGCAGTTGAAGGCAGCATGCTGCCAGCCTGTCTACAGAAAATCACAATACCAATTCCTTTTTATGGGGTCATTCATACAAATTAAGACTGACAGATAATACAATTGACACAGCACCTCTGAATACAAGTGTGGACAAGTAATGGAAAATTGGCTGTCCTTTGAAAATCTAAACATGAATTTCTGTCACGTTAAAAGTACTACTGAATATTGTCATTTCTCAAAATTTGCAAACCAGACTCATGTTGCTGGAATTTACTTTGTTGAAGATCAGTATATAATTGGTCTGTCGAATTAGGCTTCCATAATTAATAAAAAATACAAATTCACTGGTTAATGGATGTTTTCCCTTTCTGAATAGCAGCTTGAGACTTACCTTTCAGGAAATAAGCATTATATGTATGCTCAATGGCATCAGACCGGGCGGGTGGACGACAGGCTTCAACGGGTCGTCCCCCCCCCCCGCGAACACTTTCAACAGGATTCCCGGGGTCGAGGCGCCGGCAGCTTCACAAAGCCGGGCGGACCTCCCCTAGACCTTCGGCAGCACAGAACCCAAAGACTGTAAGCAGAGGGCAGGTCGCAGCTCCTCGGCTGATTTTCTTTGTTAGACTTGGCGCGCTGAGGAGGACTCCTGATTGGCTCCTAGGATCGGTGGTGGAGACACAGAGGGCATATAAACAGGACCACTATACGACTCCCACTTACTCCACGGCATCGGACCGGGCGGGTGGACGACAGGCTTCAATGGGCCCCCCCTCCACGAACGCTTTCAACAGGATTCCCGGGGTCGAGGCACCGGCAGCTTCACAAAGCCGGGCAGACCTCCCCTAGACCTTCGGCAGCACAGAACCCAAAGACCATAAGCAGAGGGCAGGTGGCAGCTCCTCGGCTGATTTTCTTTGTTAGACTTGGCGCGCTGAGGAGGACTCCTGATTGGCTTCTAGGATCGGTGGCGGAGACACAGAGGGCATATAAACAGGACCACTATTCGACTCCCACTTACTCCACGGCATCGGACTGGGCGGGTGGACGACAGGCTTCAGTGGGTCTCCCCCCCCCTCGCGAACACTTTCAACAGGATTCCGGGGTGGGCGCGGCAGCTTCCAAAGCAGGCGGACCTCCCTAGACCTTCGCAGCACAGAACCCAAAGACCATAAGCAGAGGGCAGGTTGCAGCTCCTCGGCTGATTTTCTTTGAATTTCCGCCCACCCGCCGTGTGGTTGTGGCGACCAATATAGGCTGCAGCTGGATGAAGCCCAGCCCAGGTATTGACTCCTCCTATCAAATCCAATTTTTGCTTCACAAGGAGGAGCTCTACTTTTACGTCATCAGCCCTTCACTCCCCAAGCTGCGGAGGAACTCCTTATCTCTGGACTTAACTACCTGTCTTTGCTCTACAAAACCCTTTTGCTCCACAAATAATCTAATTCTCACTGTCTCCTATTGTTACTGCCCCTATAGTCCTTACTCATTTGCTAGCTATTAGTACGATAAGCTACAGCTTCAGCTGCATTTTAAGTAACTTATGTGCCTAGTATGTGCCTAGTATGTTCATATGTCATTTAGCCAAAGGACCCTACAAATGTTTTTTTATGTTTGACTTAGACTCTCTCCAGCAGCATCATAAATATCCTGTGCATTTTGTTTTAAACTGACTTTTCCAAAGGCCAATATAATCGTTGATTTAGGGTACTGCTGCATACATCACAAGGTTTCTGTACCAGTGAATTCAAACTGCTAGCCCTGTTAATGCTGTATACTTAACTTAAGCCAACTGTGTTGTCAGCTCAAATCCTTTAGTCTGCTGCTACTAGCCAAGCCGATGCTACACGATCTCCTGCATCCTGCCGGCACCTAAGTATCCTTACCAGATATCAATGCAAATACAGACTCGAGGTGAATTGATTATTAACTCCTTACTGAATTGATTATTAAATCCTTACCAGATACAGACAGGGAACCATCATGTCCCCCGTTCATTGGAACAATGGTATTATCCTGTCTATAATCTACATTCTGGCTCAACTAGGGACCGATACCCTAATCAGAAATGCTTACAGCCCCCGCGACACACGAGGGGGATAGGGAGAGGATATGGTGAGGCACTTCTTATGCCCTTCACCAAGGATTAGCATCCTTCTCCTAGCGGCCCATGAATTCTCTAGGAAGGGGGTCCTCTTCAGAGTCCTTCTCTGTACCAGGAGCCTGACCCTATGGCAGGTTAAGCTGATGCTACCTCCTCCTACCCTCTCTCTCCTTAGCTCTCTCGCTGCCTTACTCCTACTGGCCGGGGACATCCAACCTAACCCTGGACCAGGGACTTTGAATGCATCTATCTCCTCCCCAATGGATAAGGCCTGGGATGGAGCTAAGGGTCTGCAGCTGGTCCACATGAATATCCGTAGCCTGAGGCCAAAGATCCAGGAGGTACAAGCATGGCTGGCTGTGTACAAACCGGACTTACTCGTGGTCTCGGAGACCTGGCTAAAACCCCACATTCTGGATCACGAGATTGCAGTCCCTAGCTACTCCCTTTTTAAAAAGGACAGACCCTCGAAAAGAGGGGGTGGAGTACTAATTTACGTTAAAGACACTATCACAGCCTCATTAGTTAGGCAGCCCTTTGACTTGTCCCTGGACTCAGAAGCAGTTTTTCTGAAGGTCACATTAGGTGGGGCTAAACACCTCACTATTGGCTGTGTATACAGCCCCTCAACCAGTGCCCTCGGCTCCCTTGATTTGCTCCTGAAGAGCCCTGTGGTGGACTCAGCCTCGGAGATTATCCTATTGGGTGACTTCAACCTAAACTGGGCACAAGAGGCTAAGTCTGCAATAAACAGAGTCTTACATGACTCCTACCTTGCTCAAATTATCTCCCTACCAACCAGATTGAACTACAAATCAGGGAGACATTCCACAATAGACTGGGTCCTGACTTCATCCCCAAGTAACGTAAAGTTGGCTGGGACTCTGGCAGATGCCTTGAGCGACCACTCGCCGATATTTGCCATATGGAAGAATAATGGGATTAAAGTCCCGCCTCGAATTATCACTGCCAGGGACTACTCTAACTTCCATCCTGACCAGTTCATTGGCTACCTAAATGGCATTAACTGGAACCCCATAAGACTTCTACCCAACCTGGAGGAAGCTGTCAAATTTTTCCAAACCACCCTAACTGGTATCACCGACCTTGTAGCCCTATGAAAACCCACAGGGTTAGGGAACTGCTATAAGTGGATCTCACCCCACCTAAAAGCCCAGATGACCACCCGGGACAAAGCTTGGAAAAAGTGCAGGAGAACTAATCTTCCTGAGGACTTAATCAGATACAGAGCCCTGAGAAACCAATGGAAACAGAACATAAAAAAAAGCTAAGAAAGATTATATCTCTAATCTCCAAAAAACTAACCTGGGAAACCCTAGGTTCTTCTGGTCACATATTAATGAACTCCTAAAGGGTCACAAAAAATCCACAACTGGCCCTATCCTGGCGAACAGGCAAGTACTTGATGAGGGGCCTCGCATCGCAGAGGCCCTAAACGGCTACTTTACGAATCTGGATGCGTACAAGGTGGGGCACATAGACAACGGGCATAAGCCTTACGAGCCTCTGCCCCGTGAACTTGACCGCCCACAGTTCCATCTGCAGATAGTTAAGGTAAAGGAAGTTCTGCTCATCCTTAAATCCCTACAGAAGAGAGGCACTGGAGGCCCTGATGGGATCCAGCCAAGAATCCTTAAGGAAGGGGCCCCAGCTCTAGTGAAGCCACTAACCTGGCTGATAAACCGGTCCTTCTTGGAGGGGTTGGTCCCCGAACCATGGAAACAGGCCATAGTGATTCCCATTCACAAGGGAGGGCCTACTGAGCCTATAGGGAACTATAGGCCTATTTCCTTGCTGTCTGCAATAGCGAAAATACAAGAGAAGCTAGTCTACTCCCAACTTTGTGAATACTTGGAAACACACCAGGTAATCTCCTCATCTCAGCACGGCTTCAGAGCCAAGCAAGGGACAGATACTGCCCTAACCAAATTCTCAGCTGATGTCCTGTGCAATATTGATTCAGGGGCCAGTACAGGCGTGGTATTTATTGACCTCTCTAAAGCTTTTGACTTGGTAAATCATAGTCTCCTCTTGCATAAAATGAGTGCTATAGGCCTGGACACCCATGCACTAGGTTGGTTTGCGAGTTACCTCACTGACCGTACCCAGAGGGTCAGGTGGAAGGACAATGTTTCACAGACCGCACCGCTCAAAGAAGGTGTACCACAGTGGTCAATACTCATCCCCCTTCTCTTCACCCTGTTCATAAATGACCTGCAGTTACACTGCGGGAGCAGCAGCATCATCCAATATGCGGACGATGCTGTCATTTACCGAGTCTCCCCTGATGTAAAGGAACTGAAGATTGCCCTCCAAGAGGACATCCTTCAGATGGAGGACTGGCTCACATTGAACAAAATGGTATTAAACACCAGCAAAACCAAGGTGATGCTGTTTGGGCCCAGATCCCTGGGATCTGAGCGTTCGACGCTCCTTAAACTGCAGTCTAGAGGGGGAGACAAACTCGAGGTGGTTACCCATACAACGTACCTCGGTCTAACCCTTGACCAAGGCTTCACTCTAAAAAATCACGTGGACCAACTCACCAAAGCCATCCATGTGAAACTCGGCATCCTCTATAGATTAAAGGACCAGATTATCCCGTGGCCAGGGGTTGCCATTGCAACCAGCGTCCTACTCTAGCTCACCTATGCAGCCTTCTTTCTACAGGGTGGCCTCACAGGAACTTAGCCGCTCCAGACCTTATACAACAAGATCGCACAGTTTGCCACAATGTCCCACCCTAGAACACACCACTGCGAGGCCCAGGCCAGGCTCAGGTGGCCGTCACTGGAAGCCCGCCTCATCTACCCGACTCTTTGCCTGGCATCAAAGTTACTGGGCCCCTCTCCTCCCCCTAGCCTCAAAGGGCTAATCACGGTCAAATCCATTCATAGGAGCCTCTGCACCTCAGGACAAACTCTCCTCATGGTTCCTAAAACAAGGACCAAAGGTGGGTCCAGATCCTTTGTGTTCATAGCCCCATCCAACTGGAACAACCTCCCACAGGAGGTAAGGGAGGCGGGGTCGGGCCCCTGCTTCCGGTCCAAACTCAAAGCACACCTGCTCGACAGGAGTACTTGCCAATGCCTTAGGACCTGACCTCATCATCCCCCCCCCTTAGGAAGGTGACCTGACTCCAAGCAACGTAGCTCTTATCTCGTGCTCTCCCTAGATCTTCATGTTTATGTGCATGTAACATGTTGTTATATATCCTACTCTGGAGGTCTCTCTGACTGTATGTTCCCACTCTACCTACTCTGATTGTAACCCTATGTAAACTAGCACTGTAACACAATATGTCATCTATCAACTTGTACTGTTCTGTTACTTGTATGTTATTTTTACCTCCGGGTCGCCCCTGAAAAAGGGACCTCCGGGGCCCAGTGGGCCTACCCGGTCAACAAAATTCAATAAATAAATAATATGTTTGTCTGGGACTACCTAGCAGCCTACTGCCAGTTCCATAATAATTTTCCATGCAGCCTTTCATCTTAATAAATTACTTTTACTAATTTCCAGTCAAATGAGCCTAGAATGACATAATCAACCTGCTGTTTAATTGACAATGCAAGTTTCTGACTGATGTGTAACTCATCTGTACCATCCAGAATATCACTGCTGGAAATTATATTTGCTGGCCCTATCTAGTCATAGTGAAAAACTTGATTTCTCTTTGTTTTTCTCACCACTTGTTGTACATTCATTGCAACTTGGTTGTTTTGGTCACATGGAGTTATTAGTATTAGTTCTTGTCTTGGATTTGTCTTGTTGGCTTATAGGAACTGTGTTGTTGTACAAGGCCTCGCTCCCTATGTCATAATTGTCTTTCAAAAAGGTCTGGATAAATGAAACAAATGCCACAAGTTACTAGTACGATACTGTAATTACAGGGTTTGTACATGCACTGGTAACTGTCATTTTTAAATGTTGTTTAAAAATAAAGAAACTTACCCAGTCACCAATAAATCAAGAAGTTGGGAATCTTCACTGTTGGGCAATGAATTTTGTGACCTTCAGAAAGAAGGTGCAATATGAAATATTAATAACTATTAACTGCAATCCGTGTTAAGGAGGGACTCTGAGAACTCTTGCAGTAATACTGCATGATCTAGAGTGCCATATTAAGAAAAATGCATGGAAATATCATTGCTTTTATATAGTTTCTGTTTTGTGGTATAACTTTATCTGCTTTATCTGGTGACATCACACACACCATAAATATCTCAGTATCCATATACCAAAAGACTTAGGTAATCTTGAACTGCTTGGTTATAAACCTTTAATGTTTGCGTTAACCAAAGACCTTTTCTGTTGGAGTCACCTGCCTGTTTCATTCGTTTCTCACTTGGAGATTATTCAAATGAATATTCTGCCCTGTTTTTTGTATCTCATACAAACTTTTCCTTTATTTCCATCCGCTTATTATTTTCCCTCCTGAAATAAACTATTTTCAAGATTTTTTTTTTTGGGGGGGGGGGTCAACTGTGTATTTGATTTTCTATGTTACGATTACCAGCCCAACAGGGGGAGATCAATCCCCCAAACCTACCTGGATATGTGAGGGCCTGTCATCTCCATATGATATACATCTGACTACATCCACATGCTGACCCATCTAAGAAACAATTAGAGTTCATCCTTAATGATCTCTATGATACTGTTTTCCATTTTTTCTCCCTCACAGTTCCCTCGTCTGGCATATCTCACTACTTTTATAGCCTGCACCTTTAAGGTTTGGTTCCAAATGCAATCCCTCCCACAACTCTCTCTCTCGTCTTTAATTTCTGCAGGATGTTGGTGTCGAATGCAGAGTTTCTTCCCTTGGAAAATTGACCACACCTTCTCCCAGTGGAGGCATTTATGTCTTACTTATATCTTTCAGTTCTTAGATTCATGGGGAATTGTTTCATTTGAGTATTTACAAGTTAAGTTTGGTCTCATGGGGTGGGAACACTTTCAGTATTTGTAACTTCATATGTACTTACTGCCTAAATTGGCAGAGAGATCTAAGTGCCTGGATCTGGCTCCTCTATGGCTCACCCTACTTACTGGAGCAATTCCAGGTATAATGTAAGGCCATTTAATTGGCAACTTCTATAGGGTATTGCAAGACCTCTTAGGGGACTCCACAAGCATGGTGCTGACAAAATGGAACTAGGAAATGGAGACCGAGACATCATATGAATCTGGTTTCATCATACCCTTCCAGCACTAAAGGTTAGTCCTCCATGAAGTGGAAAGAATTTGCCTGGAAATGCAGGTATAGATTCTTTTGGACCCTGGTGATCCTGGCACATTTTCTGCTGCTGGAATATGATAACTGCTGGTGCAGCTGTGGCAGAGAATAGCTACTCATTCTCATGTTTTCTGGTTCTGCCCAGATTATTTTTTGGCAAGCAGTGGTTCAGCAATTTGGAGAATTGCCTCTTCCACAGGAGTTGGTCTCAGCTTCCATGGTTTTCTTATCAATCCCACTGCAGTGCTGCTGATTCTGTAGTTTTGTAGCTGGGCTGTAGACAGTCTGTATATATTAGCAGCAAAAAAAGTAATTACTTGACTCTGGAGGCAGATGGCTCCCATTCCATGGATAATTAGCAAACTATAGTACTAGAACATTTTTTTTTTTTGGTAACTGGGTAATGCCCACTAGACACAAGTGCCTGTATTCAGAGGCAACCTGGGAGCACTGGGTGGTTAAGTGACTTTCTCAGAGTCACGCAGTATGCAAGTGGAGATTGCGGGAATCAAACCCAGGTCTGCTGCATGTACCAAGCTCATTCACAGTTTGTTACTTGTTATTATATGGAGCTCCTTAATCCTCAATCCATGGTCAACACGACCAGTTCTGAACTCGGTGTCTGGGATGGATGCAATGCTTAATGTTGGTGGACTCCTCATTTGTACCTTAAATTGCCTTAGTTTGTTCCTCGAGGCTGTTTTCTAGTTCTGGGACTACCTCTTCTTTTTTGGGACCTATGGGTCCAGTGTGCACCTACATTCTTTATAATTACTATTCTGTGGCATTGCCTCTGGTAGTACTTATTATATTTTGTATGAAAATTGTTTTTAAGTGAATTTGGTTCCACTATTCATGTCTGATGCACTACTGTTAGATTTCTTGCTATACAAGTCTCAATAAACTTTAAATTTAAAAAATAAAAAAAAAATAAAATGTTTTTTTACACAAATTGCAAATGGGACTAAACCCACTCTTAGGTGTGGGTCTCTTAGTGATAACTGTTCCCCTTTAACAAACTGGTGTATGAGGGGAAGTCACGTGATATACTACAGAGTGTGAACACTCTTCTTGATCTCCGGCTCTTGCACCACTGTTTAGTTAATCTTCCTCTTTAGGGCTCTTTTTGCTTTCAGAAATAGTCCTCATCCTGCTGGTCCTTGATTTGTTAGCACGTTATCAAGAAATGGAAGCAGAGATGAAGCCAGCTCTGCCATGTCACACACCACCAGCAACCCCTGAAAGGGATAAAGGATCTAAGAGATCAAAGGCTCAGGCCACAATACATACAGTAGATACATAGAGACATAAATGTTGTCAGCAGATAAGGGCCATGTAGCCCATCCAGTCTGTCATATCCCTCTTTCTAATGCTTAATGTACCCTAGATGCTACATTGCCCCCCCTCACCCCTAGCTTGATAATGCTCATATGCCTGTCCTATGCATTCTTGAATCCCTGAACCATGGCCACCCCCACCACTTCCTGGAGGAGACTGTTCCATCTCTCCACCACCCTTTCAGTGAAGTAGAATTTCCTCAAGTTCCCTCTAAGTTTTCCACCTTTTAGTCTCATGCTGTGCCCCCTTGTTCTGCTACTTCCCTTTATGTGAAAGATGCTCCTCTCTGGTACCCTGTTGATCCCCTTTAGATATTTGAAGGTCTCTATCATGTCCCCCTCTCTCTCTCCTTTCCTCCAGGGGGTACATATTTAGAGCTCTGAGTCTCTCCTCATACGATTTATGCTGCATCCCCGACACCATATTTGTCTCTCTCCTCTGTACCGTCTCCATCCTGTTTATGTCTTTTTGGAGATGGGGCCTCCAGAATTGAACACAGTACTCCAGATGAGGCCTTACTAGGGAGCTGTGCAACGGTACCACCACTTCCCTCCTTCTACTTGTTATACCCCTCCCTATGCACCCTAACATTCTGTTAGCCTTTCCAACTGCTTTCTCGCACTGTTTAGCCACTTTGAGGTTGTCTTCTATGACTATCCCTAGATCTCTTTCCTCTGTGGTGGCCTCCAGTGTTACCCCATCTAGTTCATATGCAGCCCTAGGACTCCCTCTTCCTGGGTGCATAATCTTGCATATTTTTGCATTGAAACCCAACTGCCATTCCTTGGATCCGTTCTCTAGCCTCTTCTGATCCCTCCTCATTTCTTCTATACCTTCCTGTGTATCAACCCTGTTACATAGCTTTGTATCATCCATGAACAGGCTAACCTTCCCTTCTAGACCCTCTGCAATATCACTTATAAAGACATTGAAGAGCACTGGTTTCAGCACTGATCCCTGGGGTATGCCACTTGTTACCTGTCCCTCCTGTGAGCTAACCCCCATTTACCACTACTCTTTGTGTTTTGTTACTCAACCAGTTTCTAACCCATGTGACCACTTCTGTCCCCACCCCAGATTTGCCAGCTTGTGGATAAGTCTTCTGCTTGGGACAATGTCGAAGGCCTTCCTGAAGTCCAGATAGGCCACATCTACCTCTGTGCCCTGATCTATTTCCTTTGTCACTTACTCGAAGAAATCAATCAAGCTGGTCTGGCATAACCTCCCTGCAGTGAATCTATGCTGCCTTGGGTCCAGCAGCCCCTTTGTATCTAGGTAGTCCACCAGCCTTTCCTTAAGTAGGGTTTCCATCATTATACCTACTATCAAGGTCAAACTGACTGGTCAGTAGTTTTCTGCCTCCTCCTTGCTACCAGTTTTGTGCAAAGGTACCACTTGTGCCCTCCTTCACTCCTCTGAAACCATGCCTGTTTCTAGTGATCCACTGAACAGCCTTGCCAGAGGTTTAGCCAGTTTCTCCTGGAGCTCCTTTAGAATCCTAGGGTGTATCCCATTGTGCCCCATAGCTTTATCCACACTAAGCTGTTCTAGAGCTCTTTTTACTCTGTCCTCTGAAAAAGGCTTAATGTCCAGATTTCTACAGAATTGACTTGGCGTTTCTCTGGTACCCCTTACGGAGGAAAGGTTCATACAAGAATTTACACAGATGAAAGATGCTTTACAACAGCTTGCTGATGAAATCAAGGCTCTTCAATCAACAACTGAAGCACTGACCTGTGGGTCATAGACATGGAGATACAAAATCACACATGCCCCCACAATGCAAAGCATCATGGGCTGCATATGCAAATCACCACAGAATGTTATGCTAGTCCAACTTTAAGCAGAATTGCATGGTGCCGAAAGGCCTCTCACACAGTTTGCAAAGGGTGCTATGGGGTTCACATTAGTTCACAAGATGATTGGCGTTGCTGACTCAAATCTGAGGAGACTTCCCTATGCCAAAAAACAGACAGGTTGGAAGCTCATCTGGAAGATCTTGAGGGTAGTAGTCAGCACAGCAACATTGTGGGCCTCAAATTGCCAGAAAAAGTGAAGAGCTCATGCAGTGCTGTTTGTCCAAAAGCTTTGTGAGAAGTTGGCGGGGCCCTACCCTAATGGACCTTCTTCTATTATAGAGAGGGCTTACTGAGCACTGCGACTGATGCCACCAGAAGGAGCACTACCTTGCCCTTTCATCTTTGAATTCCTAACCTACCTAGATTGTCAACATCTCCTGAATAAGGTACGTGGAATGCAAGAGTTCTTATGGGATGGTACCAAGCATCAGGTAGTACAGGATAGGGTTACCACCTTTAAAGAAGCCCAAAGTGGGACATTTCTTACTGAAATATGATTTTTGGCAGGACAATACCGAACCTCGACCGATGCAACAGACCTGTTTTCTCTATATAATCAGAATTAAGGCTAAGTATTGTAGTTTATTAGTAGCTTCTATTGTTTCTTATCATTTAAGGTATTTTAGTTAAGCTATTGTAGTTTTCTAGAACATTTAGTGGAAAGTTCGAAAATATTTTTACTACTGTAAAATCAGGACATTTAGTATTTTTCATGTTTTTTTGCAGGACACAGTTGCCCAAATCAGGACTGTCCTGCACAAATCAGGACAGGTGGTAACCCTAGTACAGGATCTGCCATTAGCTGTGCAACAAAAGAGAGCTGCTAATCAGTCTATTGTTTCTAAGCTCCTGGCAGCCAATGTCAAATTTCATATGTTATGGTTGACCCAGTGGCACAGAGGGCTGAGACATTCTACCTTACCTTGCATCATGTCGGTGACCTGGGTTCGGAGACAACCTCAGGTAGTCGGGGAACTGGCACGGGGGGGGGGAGGAGAGGAGCATGATTGAGCAGCCTAATGGCAGCTCTCCTCTCCTGGTGAGTTTGTTATCCCCCCATATCTGCTGCCACCAGGTGGAGGTCCAGTGATGGCATAAGTGGGAGGGGGCAGCATGTAGGGAGGGCATCTCAAAGTACAGTTTGTGCATGCCTACACATGCACACTTGCATGCCCAAGATGAGGAGTGGGCAAAAACAGGGGTAAAAAACCTATAACATATAAATAAAAAAACAATTTGCATGTTGTACCACACACACTTGCAGGTCACTTGCAGTGGAGACTCAAAGACCTTTCTTCCTTTTGGCATTTTATGGGAGTTTGTTTATTTTGGTTGGGGTCATCTGGGGACTAATGTATGATTTATGGGTTTATATAGTTTGTGTGATACTTCTTAGGGTAAGCAGGAAATATATAATCCGGTTTTAAAATGTTTTATTATAGGCTGATATGTAATATGTGTAAGATTGTGGATTGTTTTAATATATGTTAAAGGGTAATACTGTATGTGCAACATTGTGGGTTTGATTGTAGTTTATGTGTATTTTATTATTGTAAGGGTGCCTTGAGCAATGGGAGGGTGCTTTATTAAAATAAAGTTGATGGTGATGAGGGTTGGGGTACTGTCTATAGTTGTTGTTAATAGTTGGGGGGAAGGGGTGTGTGACCCAGAGCAGGGGTGTAGCCAGGAATTTTCAACTTGTACTTAAAACTGATGCACTGTCCCCCCCCCATTATGTTAACATAAACCAAAATATGTGCTGCCACACCACATCAACAATAGGTCCTCCCCCCTGCTTGCCATGTCAGAGTTCAAGTAATAGGTTTCTTCCTGTAATCCTCCTTTAGTTTTCTGCCTGCCTGGTGGTTGTTCTTGTTTATGTATTTGGCTGGTGGTATCAGTGCCCCACAGCGAACAACAAAGGTAAAAGGGCTCAGCATGACACAGACACAATATGACTTACCATGTCCTTGCTTTCCTCTTTTTGTTGCCCTTACCTGATTTGTTGTCCCTGCCTGACCTTTTTCTTTTTTTTTTTTACTGTACTGTGCTGAGTATAGTGCATATGCCTGCCAACACCCCTGACCCAGAGCACACTCACATCTCTTGGTTCAACGCCACATGTTCTTGCGTTACCTTAAAAAGCTGCAAGCAGGGATTGTTTTCCTGCAGGAAACCCACTTGTGCCAGGAGGACATCTGTTATTTCTGGAAAGAATGGCTAGGTCAGGCATAAGATGCAAGCAATAGTAATAAGAAAGGGGGGCAGCTATCTTGTTGGACTGCAGGTTGACTTTCCTGCTTAACTGAGAAAGATGGGATCCTGAGGGGGCAATATATTTCTTTACATGGCCAGTTGGGCTTAACGGAAGTATTACTTGGCTTGGTATATGGTCCTAAAGTAGATTCCCCTCCCTTTTGTATGCACCTGGCTGCCCAATTGGCCCCATTTATTCATTTACCCATCATTGTCGGAGGTGATTGGAATCTTGTGTATCAAACAGATCTGGACCGGTCAGGTTTCTCATGTAAAGGTCTATCCACTGGGCAGTGGGGACTACTGGACTCTCTTGGCCTGATAGATCCTTGTCATACCCTTCATCCCACTGACAGACAATTCACCTTCTATTCCCCACCTCATGGCTCATTCTCCTGGATTATTTTCTCATTAGCCAAACAGTCCCTTCCTGGTCTATCTTCTTGAGAAATTCATCCCATTGTCAGCTCAGACCATGCCATGGTCACTATGGCACATTCTGTCCAGAGACAAATGGAACGGGACAAGGTGTGGCACCTGAATTCCCAACTCCTTCATGACCCCACTGCATTGCAGATTATACAATACTACATTAAGACCTTCTTTCTGACCAATGAATCCTCAGTGTTGGCTCCAGACATACTATTGGGGGCAACTAAGTGTGAAGTCCATGGGGAGTGCATTGGCAGCTTACAATCAATTACTTGGTCTTGTATTAGAGGTAATCAACAAACATGCCCCCCAACTAAAATTAGAACAAAGAAAAGGTCCTGTCCCTGGTTCAATGACCATATTAAATCTGCTCTTCAATGTAGGGACTTCCTCTGGAAATATGCCTGCAAATCTAAGCTATCTTCTGAATGGGCGGCCTTCAGAGAAGTGCAGAACCAGTGTACCAATTTAATTAGGACTGAGAAATATAACTTATTCAAGTTCAAATTAGACTCCACTTCTACTAACCCTGCTTCGTTTTGGAGAACTCTGAGAGACATTGAAGGGTATCACCCCCCCCCACCCACCAAAATCACGACTGGTGGCTTAACCACGTCTGATAAGTCCCATATATTGGACTTACTCAACAATCACTTTGCGACAGCCAGACTGGCCTTCGACATGTATTCTGCTAGCAAATTGTTCTCCCATTACAACACATCTGACAGGCCTGAACAAATGAACAAGGACTCTTCCCTGCATGTAAAGTTCAACTTCAGTCCGGCAACCCACATAGAAGTCAAGATCTGCTGTTAGCTCTCGATCCTAAAAAAAGTGCTGGCACAGACATCCTTGCTCCCTTCTTCTTGAAACTGGGATACTGTGCTCTCACTGCCCCCATTACCCACTTGTTTGATATGTCAGTTTCTCAAGGCTCCCTCCCTGATATATGGAAAATTGTTCATGTTGTTCCACTTTTTAAATCAGGGGTCCACTCAGACCTCAGTAAGCACAGACCAATTTCACTTCTTCCCATCCTGTCTAAACTATTAGAAAAAATTGTCAACATACAACTGCGAAGCTACTTAGAATCCAATATGAAGCTAAACCTCGTACAATCTGGTCTTTGCCCAAAACATAGCACAGTATCCACCTTAGCTAGTGTGACCAATGAATGGCAGTTAGCGCTGGACTCAAAAAAATACATAGGTGCTATATTTCAGGACCTGAGTAAGGCATTCGACACAGTCGACCATGGCCTTCTTATACTCAAATTGCGCAACATCGGTCTCGATAGCACAGCTCTGAAATGGTTCCAGTACTACTTAGCGAACCGCTAACAGCAAGTAAAAGCACATGGTGATCTTTCCCCCTCAAAACTGTACATAGGTGTGTGCCCCAAGAATCCATACTGGGTCCACTCCTTTTTGCGGTTTACATTAACAAACTCAGCTCCAGTATAAAGTCTGCATATGTCCACCTCGTCACAGATGATACTGTGATCTATGTCACAAAGTACACCCTTGAGCAAACTTGCATCACACTGCAGCATGAATTTAACACTCTTCAGCACAATTTCTTGAAAATGAAACTACTACTCAACACTAAAAAAACTAAATCCATTTTTCTCTCTTCACAAGTGTATTCTACCTCCACTAATTCAACAAGCACTTATCACTATGCTGCTGGGTAAAAATCCAAAATCTGTGGATAGATTTAAATATTTGGGCATGTGGATCGATCACAAACTTTGATTTACGGTGCATATTGAGGAGCTTTCAAAAGAACTGAGACAGAGATTGGGTCTCTTCTTTCTTATTAAACATCTTCTTACATCTGAAGACAACACTAGGATGGTGCAATCATTCTTCCTCCCTCTCCTAGACTACACTGACATTATCTATAGCCATGGTCCCAACACCGCTCTGGCCAAGCTGGACACCCTGTATTACAGGGCCATAAGATTCATAACCGGAGGCCCCTGTAACACACATCACTGCTCTCTTTACTCCTTGATGGGTTGGCACTCCCTCAAAACTAGAAGACTAAAAATGCAGCTACTTGGACTTACAGAGCCCTAACAAATAAACTTCCAGAGTACATCTGCAACTTCCTTATAATCTCTCAAGGAAACTATTCACTCAGGAGATATTCTTACATCTCACTTGAAATTCTAAGACTCAGAACCTGATATGGCTCCCACTCTATAAGTCATGCTCTTCCTAACATCTGGAACAACCTGCAAAATTCCCTCAAACTTTCCAACCTTGTCTGTCCTGCACAATTCAAACCCCTCCTTAGTCAGTCAGTCCCTGCAGGACCTCTGTACATTTATGAGGTAGAAAAAGAAATGGGCAGACTGGATGGGCCTTGCGGTCCTTATCTGCCGTCAACTTCTATGTTTCTATGTTTCTATGTACCTGCTTTGCTTAAGCTTTCCCCTTTTCCTAGGCTCAACCCTACCATCTTTTTCCTAAACCCCTGTCTCCTCAAAACTATTATCCTACTACCTATAGCATGCTCTATGTCACCATGCCTATCTCACATCATATGTCATACTGACTTGCTCCTTAACTCGCCTTCTTTGCCTTCTACTATAATCCTGCTATGCTGCTCCTGCCTCTTTTGCCTAGGGTTTCAATGTATTTTCCACATGCTGCTATAGGTCCCAGCAATTATCTGCTGAAAGCTCATCCTCCTTAGGGCTTGCACATTTTATGCACTTATTATGTATGTACTACTGTACTTCCTTGTTATACTCACTCAATACAATTTACACATTGTTGACTACTTATAGTATGTATCCAGGTATGAATCATTGTGTGTTTACACCTCTGTCTCTCATTAGCTGATTGTATTTCTTGTATTTTTGTCCTTTGTAAAACAATTATGTGTATTTTGGTAAGCTGTCCAGGACCATCTTGTAAATGAGTCTTTCTCAAGGGTGTTCCACTTGGTTAAAGAGTGATTGATGGATTTAAAATGAAACTGGCCCGCACTGTTAAACTAGACCAACTGCTCCAGGATATTTGACAATTGGAGCACTGATTATCTCCTGATAATTCGGCTTCCAATTGGGTACAACTTAATTCTCTTCAGGCACAGTATGCTATTCACTCTGGAGATATTCTTACATTTCACTTGGAATTCCAAGAATCAGAACCTGATATGGCTCCCACTGTATAAGACATGCTCCTCCCACCACCTGAAACAACCTGCAAAAATCCCTCAAACTTTACAACCTTGCCTGTCCTGCACAATTCAAAACCCTGCTTAGTCAGTCCCTGCAGGACCACTGTACCTGCTTTGCATAAGCTCTCTCCCTTTTCTAGGCTCAACCCTACCATCTTTTTCCTCAACCCCATCCCCTCAAAACTAACTATTATCCTACTGCCTATAGCTTGCTCTATGTCACCATGCCTATCTCACATCGTATGTCATACTGATCTGCTCCTTAACTCTCCTTCTTTGCCTTCCACTATAATCTTGCTCTGGTGTTCCTGCCTCTTTTGCCTAGGGCTTCAACTTATTTTCTGTATGCTGTTATAGGTCACAGCAATTATCTGCTGAAAGCTCATCCTCCTTTGGGCTTGCACATTTTTATGTATATTATGTATGTACTACTGTACTTCCTTGTTATACTCATTCGATACAATTTACACATTGTTGATTACTTATAGAATGTATCCATGTATGAATCATTGTGTTTTTACATTTCTGCCTCTAATTAGCTGATTGTATTTCTTGTATTTTTGTCCTCTGCCAAACAGTTATGTGTATTTTGGGAACTTGTCCAGGCCCACCTTGTAAATGACTCTTTCTCAAGGGTGTTTCATTTGGTTAAAGAGTGAGTGATTGATTGATTGATTGATTGATTGATTGATTGATTGATTGATTTAAAATTAAACTGGTCATGCACTGTTAAACTAGACCAACTGCTCCAGGATATTTGACAACTGAAACACTGATTATCTCCTGATATGTTGGCTTCCGATTGGCTACAACTTTATTCTCTTCAGGCACAGTATGCTGATCTCCTAGCAGAGAAGACAGAATTAGCTCTGTTGTGTACCAAAATTCTTTTTTTTAGAATCTGGGGAACAAGCCAGAAAGCTGTTGGCTTTTCAAGTTTAGACAACTAGAATCTTCTAAGGCCATTCCTCGTATTCAGTTCTGTACTGAGAGTACCATAATTACACAGCCATGTGCCGTTGCTGACATTTTCCAGAACTATTACAGTACTTTTGTATCAGTGAGAATCCTCTGACACTGTTTCCCCTGACCAAATTAAATCTTATCTAGCTCCTCTCTAGCTCCTGATACTGACGCCACAGCAGCAAGAGATTTTTAAAGGTCCTATTATGGTGCACGAGATTTGTGCGTGATTGAGCAGCTCCCATTGGACAAGGCTCCCAGTCCTGATCATTTTACTAACAACTTTTATAAGGCTTTAGTGCTGAATTAGCTCCATTTTTAACCCTAAATCATTTATTTTCATCAGGCATTACCAACTCTATGTTCACCCAGGAGTGGATCACTCTCATTAGAAAGCCGGGGAAGGATATCACCAGGTACTGTAGTTATTGACCGATTTCATTGCTTAATTCTGATAATAAACTTTAAGCTAAAGTGCTCGCCAACTGATTACAATTGGTAAGGGATAGTCTTATAGGCCAGATGCAGGTAGGTTTTATGACAGGTCATCTCTCTAGCAATCATCTTTGTAAACTTCATTATTTAATGCTCGTGTCCGGGGAGAGAAAAAATCCTTCTGTTTAGGTCTCACTGCATGCAGAAAAGGCCTTTGACCAGGTCTCTTGGTCTTGTATGTTTTGTGTTTTAGACAAATTTGGTTTTCCTTCTGAGTTCCTCACTTGGGTCAAGGTGTTATACAGTAATCTGTCGACTCAAATCTGGCGTAATGGTGTTTTGTCCACTCCCTTTTTGTTGCAGCATGGGACAAGGCAGTATGCCTGCTTTCTCCATTTCTTTTTAATTTATACCTAGAGCACTTAATTCATTGTCTCCAAAACAACATGATGGTAGGTGGAATTTCAGTCGGAGGGGCCTGTTATAAATTATCTGCTTATGCAGATGACCTTTTGCTGCATATTAAGGATTCCGGTACCTCCATTCCTGCTGGGTTGGCTGAAATCCAATGGTTCTCCGCCATTTCAGGGTATAAATTAAACTTAGAGAAGACTAAGGTTCTGCCTCTTAGAAACATAGAAATTGTCAAAGATAAGGACCACTAGGCCCATGTAGTCTGCCCATAAGCCTATCCTTGTTTGTGGCCTCTGTCCCTACTTGGTCAGCAGCTTTCTCCTTTCCTTCCCACCTCTAGGGCTCCCTTATGCCTGTCCCATGCATGTTTAAATCCCCCCACTGTGTTTTCTCCCACCACCTTCTGTGGCAGACTGTTCCATGAGTCCACCACTCTTTCCATGAAGAAAAACCTCCCCACATTTCCCCTTATCCTGCCCCCTCCAATCTCATATCATTCTTCCTCATTATTGTTCTCCACCTATATTGAAAGATGTCACTCTCCTACACCTTGTTTATGCCCTTAAGGTACTTGAAGGTCTCTATCATGTTTCCACCCTCCCTCCTTTCCTCCAGTTAGTATATATTGAGGTATTTTAATCTCTTCTCATATGTTTTCTGGTACAAGCCCTGTACCATCTTTGTCACCCTTCTCTGGACTGCCTCCACCCTGTCTATGTCTTTTTGAAGAAGCAGCCTCCAGAATTGTACACAGTATTCCAGGTGATGCCTCACTAGTGTTTTATGCAGTGGAATCACCACCTCCCCTCTTTCTGCTAGTGATACCTCTGCCTATGCACCCCAGCATGTCACTGGCCTTCCCAGCAGACTTTGTACTCTGCTTCGACACCTTTAGGTTGTCAGAAATGATAACCCCAGGTCCCTTTCTTCCTTGGTGACTGCCAGCAACTGCCCCCATCCTGTAGCTCTCTCCTAGGTTCCTGCATCCCAGGTGCATTATTTTGTACTTCTTAGAATTGAACCTCAGTTGCCACACCTCGGGCCATTTTTTCAGGTTCCTTAGGTCCCTCCTCATTTTCTTCACCCCATCCGGAGTATCCACCCTGTTGCATGTCTTGGTGTCATCTGCAAACAGGCAGATCTTTATCTCCAGCCCTTCTGCTATGTCACTAATGTAAATAATAAACAGCACTGGCCCAAGGACTGATCCCTGAGGCAGTTCACTGGTTACCCCCTCTCCCCAGATTGGATCCCCTTTACCACCACCCTCTGCCTTCTGTCCATTAACCAGTTTCTAACCCAGTTTACCACTTGGTGGCCCATGCCCAGACTACTATGTTGTTAACCAGCCTTTTATGTGGGACGATATCAAAGGCCTAGCTGAAATTGAGGTAGGCAATGTCCACTGCTCCTCCCTGATTCACCTCCTTTGTAACCCAGTCAAAAAAAAATCTGTCAGATCTGTTTGACATGACCTACCTGCTGTGAATCCATGCTGTCTTGGGTCTTGGGCACCATTGGATTCCAAGTGCCCCACTATTCTTTCATTAAGCAGTGCCTCCATGATTTTACTCACTACTGAGGTGAGACTGACTGACCTATAGTTTCCTGTCTCCTCCCTGCTACAGTTTTTGTAAAGAGGGACTACATGTGCCCTCCTCCAGTCCTCTGGAACCACTCCTGTGTTGCATGACTCTGTGAACTGGGTTGCCAGAGGCACTGCCAGCTCCCTTCATAGTTCCTTTAATATTCTCAGGTGTATGCCATCTGGCCCCATTGCTTTGTCCACCTTCAGTTTTGCGAGCTCCTCCAGGACTCCCTCTACTGTAAATGGACTGGTGTTGACCTCTCCCCCTCTTTGTATCAGTTGCTCGGCTGTGGTCCCTGACCCTCCCCCTTCTTCAGTTAATACTGAGCAAAAGTGTTTACTTAATATTTCTGCCTTTTTCAGGTCTCCCTCCTAACACTCTTCTCCATCCCATCTGAGCCTTACAATCCCTCCCCTGGCTTTCCATCTTTCACTGATGTGCCTGTAGCATGTCTTGTCCCCTTTCTTCCCCATCTGCACTAATCTTTCCTCAGTCCACACCTTTGTGCTCCTAACAGCCTTCCCCACTTTCTTAGACACATTAGGTACACCTCCCCATCTTATTCCTTTTGATTCTTGTGGATGTGTGGGTTCTACTAACAGACACCAGTTAATAGATATATAGTGCATAAAAATGCCTCAGCAGCATTTATCATTTTATTTTCCAAAAATGATAAATAAATAACAGAAAATGTCCAGATATTTACAGAAAAGAAGTGTAACATGGTGTTAAAACTTGCACACCAAAAGAAAATGCAAAATCAAATAATCAGGCAAGTCTTCTTCCAGGCTCCCTGCTCTTCTCTGTACATACAATATCTCTCACGATTCTTCAATGTGTCACCTCTCACACCTCCTCTCTCCTTGCTGATCAGAAGACACTGACCAACCTCCAACTTCTTCCAACAAAATAGCACCCTGGTGGGAAGGTTTTATAGTGTTCCATCATGACCTCATAATCACGTGGCCTATCAATTAAGAGTAAAAATTGTATTTTGCTGTTAAAATGTCACCTTAGTCCCACTTACCTCCATAGTAATGCTGAACACAAAAGATATTTTATTTCTCTTAAAATAACCTTAATTCGGTGCATGGGAATCATCAGGGGTTTGAAGCTCCTCCCCTTACTCATGACATCACTATACCCCTTCCATATAAACAGCCATTTGCTGGGCTGCCATCCCTATAGAAGGACCTTCCAAAATTAACCAGGGCTACATTCAGGTAAATAACAAAATTATTTATAATAACAATTTCTTTCAGGTTTCAGAGATCTCCAGCCTTCCCAGATATAAACAGATTAGGGGCGCACTCCCTATCTATTTACTCGGCAAAGCAGGAGAGTTCCTAATAGTATTCAAAAAATCTGCTTTAACATTTATACTTTAAACCTCTTATTATTTGTTTGAATACATGGTTATTTCTTCATTAAACAGATCTTTACAGCCCAGTATACATTCTGACCTACTAGCACTGTTAAACTGGAGGTTTACACTTTTGCAATTCAGCCCGATGGTTTTTCCTTTCAGTCGTTGGCAACTATTTCATTTTCAGCTTCACAACAAGGCTTTTACATTTTATTGCTTCTGTGCATACAAATAAGACATTCTTCATAAGCCTTACTAAAGGACTTCACTTCTAGAGCCTGAATAACATGTCTTTAATTCACATTTTAACTTTTATTTGCTTTATTTAACTTTTATTTTACTGTTCACATTCTGCAATAGCGAGCAGCTGCAGGGATTGTGTACTGCTCCCATAGCAACAGCCAGCTCACTCAATGCAGCAGCTTTCAGGACCGTGCTTGCTTTTAAACCTTCTTTAGCAAATGGTCTGCTTCTCCAAAGCTCTATGGCTCTATGGCAGACATTCCTACATGAATGTGTGCACAACTCTGTGTGAACACTCGATCGTGCAATCGTGTGCACATTTTCTCTGCATAGCGAGTGGCTCCATTTCACAATAGCGCTATGAACTACGAGCTGCTGTTTTAAGAGGAGCAAACATGATCCATTCATTTTAATTCATGGCAAACTCTATGGGTGTAATTAAATGGGCAGCTTTAGGAAACTCACATAAACGAATAAATAAAGGGATAGTACAGGGAAAGTAGAGATGTCAGGTTGGCCACCCTGGCATGAAAGTTAAGGAAAGTTAGAAAGAGAGTTTAGGGAGCCAGAATAGAGTGAAAAGAAACTTTTGGTCACAAAATATATGTGGTTTGTCTCATCCTGCTACAATTCTCCTTATAGTTCCTGAATCCCATCCTTTTGGCCCTTTCTTTCTTTGCCACATCTTTCAAGAACCATAGTGGTTTCCTTCATCTTTTGCGTTTGTTTAGCAACCTAGTGCATTGGTTTGTCTCCTCCCCTGTGGCTCCTTTTATGTGTTCCCACTGGGCCTCAAATCCACTCTTTCCTTTCTCCTCACCAGTGCTTCTTTGCTACACCTCCCCATCTTATCAAAGTCAGCTCTCCTGAAATCTAAGACTCTTGCCTTTTTGTGACTTGACTGTGTCCCTGTCCCCATGCTAAACTACACTATGTGGTGGTCGCTGGACCCCAGCTGACCTTCTACCTGGACTTCTGTGATTCTGTCACCATTTGTAAGTAGTAGGTCCAGAATTGCCCTGTCTCTGGTGGGATCAACTACTAGCTGCCTGAGGCCTGCCCCCTGTAGGGAATCCAAGATGTTTTGACTCCTGGTTGAAGTAGCTGATGGGGTGGTCCAATCCATATTTGGCATATTGAAATCACCCAGCAGTTGTACTTCCCCTTTTGCTGTCATCTCATGCATTTCTTCCTCTAGCTCCCTATCCACCTTCTTCCCCTGCACTGGAGACCTGTAGATTATCTGTGCAGATTGCTGTGCCATTACCTGGCTCAAGGGTGACTCACAGTGCCTCAGCCTCCCCCTGTGTACCTTGTACCTCCATTGCCTTTACAACCTCTCTGATGTACCTGGCCACCCTCCTTTTTTTTACTCCCCCTGTCCCTCCTGAAAAGAGCATACCCCACTACATTTATATCTCAGTCATGAGTTGCAGCATACAAGTCTGTTACTGCTGCTATGTCCAGGTGTGCCTCTACTAGCTTTTTATTTCCCAGGCTGTAAGCATTTATAACAATGGCCTTCCATGTTTTGCTGCCTATCTTCCCCCTACTCATGCCTTTGCTCCCCTGCTTCTTCTTCTCAACCCAGATCTATTTTTCTGCTGCTGTCTTTCTTCTTCCTTTCCCTTTATGTCTGTTTCAGGTGTTACTGTCAGCATCTTGCCTTCCTGTTCCTCATTTCTGGCTTCTCTAAGTTGTGGGGGTAGGCTGCTAGAGTCTTTCTGCTCCTGTTGCCCCCCCCAGCTAGCTTAAACGTTCAGCAAGGAAGCAATTAAAACATTCATTTAGGACCACTTTCCCCTTCCTGGACAGATGCAGCTCATCACCAGAGTACAGGGCCACATCATTCCATGTGGGTCCCTAATGAAGCCATATCCCTTCTCCCTGCACCAGCCCTCCAACCACTCATTGAAGCTTCTGATGTGGAGATTCCTAGCCTCCCCACTGTGATGGACCGGAATCACCTCCGAAAAAGTTACAGATTCTACTACCTCTCCAAGGTGCCCTCCCAACCACCTGAAGTCCTCCTGTACCTCTTCAATGTTAACCCTATCACTGGATAGGTCATTTGTCCTCAGGTGGACAACAACCTCCAGCCCCCCCCACCCACTGCTTTAGCGATCCTCAGGATTTGCTCCCCCCTCCAGCTGAACGGTACCTCCTAGAAGGCAATTTACCTCCCTCTCCTCCCCTGCTCCTGTACCCAGTTCCATGCCTCAGACAGCTGAGTCCCTCACCAGGAGTAGCTTCCTCCTCCTTTTAGGTTCTCTACTACCCACCCCCTGGTTGCCCTCCTGGATGACCTGCACATCCTCCTTGGTCCCAACACTGGGTTCCCATTTGGGACTCTCCCTTTCTTGTAGGACACCATATAAGTTTCTTAGTTGAATCAGATTGAGGATGTCTCAGACCCCCCTCCCTCAGTCTACCTGAGCCCTCTGTAGGCCATCCAGCCCACTGCCTAGCAATACATTGGGGTGATAACTGGGGACATAGTGGCCTCTGGGTGGGAGTGAAAGTCCTCAGTACTCCTGCCAGCTCAGCCCAGAGACTGGTCACCTCCACCATCAGCCCAGAGAGGTGCCTACATATGGGGCAGCACTGCAGTTCCCAGAACTTTCTCCTGAATACTGCTGCCCTGCACCCACTGCAATGTACCACTTCTTGCATCATGCTTGAGCAAAATATTTCACCTCCTTTTCCCTGCCTGTATCTAGGCCCCTGGCTTTATTGAACCAATTTTGTTTATGCCCTGTTGTACTTTTGTGTTTTAAATCAGACTTAATCTTTGTATAGGGGTTGCCCTTTAGATACTTCTACAGATAAACCTAAATATATAGGGTTCTTTAACTGTACTCTTTATGTATATTTCCATGCACACCAGGAAGTATAAATGAAGTGGCAGCCTATAAAGGTGGATGAGCTCTGCGTGGGTGGGATAGGAAGAGGAAGGGCGGGCCTCCCTTAGTGGCCTCCAAGTGAAAAAACAACTAGCTCTTTCTGGTGAGCTAGCAAGCTTCTTTTAAATAAATTGCTTAACTTGTGTTCTAGCTAACGGCTATTTCACTCGAGTCCCAACAAGGAAAACACAGTAGATCAAGCAAGCCCTTCCCCTCAAACACAGAACCTACAGCAAACAAGGAATGTGATGAAAAGCACCAATTTGAATCACTCAGCTATCTTTAAAATGATCCTGAAAAGCAAAATCAATTGAGGTATGTGCCCAAAAGTAACAGAATTAATTTACCCAGCAATCAATAAAAAATATCCTATAAAGCAAAACCCTACAGCAACTAAGTGTGGTCACTCGGCAAATCACTGTAAAAGCCTCTGAAAAGCAGAAATCCTCCCCTTCTACCAGAAACAAATGAATTAATTACTGAGAAGCCAAGTAAAAATACCAGAACCTGCAGCTTGCAAGAGAATCGGAACCGTGTCTATATCCTCCAGACTGCCTCTCAGTCATAGACCCCTTCAGCTCCCTTCAGTGGTTTTCTCCTCCTTATGCCTATATCCATAAACAGGAGATTTTAGACTTGGGGCTAACATGGGAACCCATAGTGCTAAATTATTTAAGCATACACCTTACTACAGTCTCTTCAGCTTTAATTAAAGAGAATCTCACTTCCCTCTTGCAAATGATTAAGCTCGACTTACAGCGCTGGGCCTCCCTGCCTCTCTCACTTTGGGGGAGAGTTTGCATAGTTAAAATGAATCTCTTACCACATATTTTATATCCCCTTGGTATGTTATATCTCTACTTCCCCAAGTCATGGTTTTCCCATTTGCAACACCTGATTAATGAATTTTTGTGGAGGGGAAAGGCAGCCCAGCATGCCTACTTTCAATTACCAATCCTGAAGGACCGGGGAGGTTTGCAGCTTCCAAACTTTTTTTATACTACTATGTTTTACATAGAGTAAGTTTTTTAAATGGGGTTGGGTTTGCTTGGCACAGTTTGAAGCCTTTTAAGTCCTACTCTGGCTGACCACTGAAAGGGGGCTTAGTCAGCAGGCCAGCATAAAGTTAAGTAGTTTGCTTTACCTGAAGCCATCCTGCCTATGCCCAAAGCTTAAGATCACACCACTTTTTTGGTCTCTGAAAGCCCATCGGCAGTTATGTATTTATCTGTGCCAGGACTGGACAAAGGTTCTCACTCAGCCCTTACTGGGCAATCCAAACATTTATGTTGCCCATCATCCAGCTCCATTTGTTTTTTGTCCACAATTTCAAGACATTTATATTGTTGGTCTTCTAGATGAGGGCAGATCTCTCCTACTTACAATCCTCGGGGAACACTTTTCTTTACCCCAATCATCTGATTTTAAATATCTTAGGTTGAAGCAGGTAATTTCTTCCTATTTGGGTCCAGCCCAATGGTCCCTCCAGGTGTCCTACAATATTCAACACTTCTTACCCCTTGTGGAGCAACCCCGCTCTGTATCTAAGCCTTATGGCCTTTTACAAGCCAAAGAACCTAGCAGCCCTACTGGTATCTGTTATTACTGGCAACAGGCCTTAACTCTCTCTGAAGAACCTCAACTTTGGCAGACTATGTGGTGGAATTTTTTTAACTGTGAGAAAAACACAGATCTAAGATTTATTGCCACTGAAGTTGCAGTGATCAACATCCATAAACATAGTAACCTACAATGTGCCACCCTCTGGCAGCAGCACTAGAACATAAGTCTCCACTGTGCAAGACCCATACAACTAATACCAATTTCCCCTGTCAAAACAAATGGTCCCTTGATGGGGCAGATGAACTCATCATAAGTGCCCACTGTGACACTTGGACAGCTGGTTCTGATCACTGTATCATTTTTTGTAATATAAAAATGGGTTATAGACTGTCTGTCTTGAGAAATGCTTAAACAGCATGTGAGATCACACACACACACACACACACACACACACACACACACATGTTTTAGATACAAGGTGTTACCTGGAAGGCAAGAAGCTAATTACAGGCTAGAAGATGCCTGACTGCCAAGATAGATCATAAACTTGCATAATGCTTGGAGGAAGAAGAGCAGGGTATGACGTTTTAGTGTGAAGTCATAAAAGATGCTTTGAAGTCCTGGAAAGGGGAAACTGATCATAGATCAAAGAGAGTCATTTGAAGAACATGTGTTATGCTGAGGTTGCAGAATTTAATACTTGGAAAAGACAACCTGTTTTTATATAGATATATTTTTTATATATTCTGACAGGGAGGAGCTAGGTGACCTCATGCAAAGATGTGGGCAAAGCCAGCTTTTAAACATTATTCTGTTTTACTTCAGAGACACTTTTATCTAGACTCTGACAAAGAAACATCTGTGAGCACTTTAAGCAAGTATTTAGAGAGAGAGACAAAATCTAAGTACTGTAGTAGGAATTGTACTGTTAAAGCCTTGTTCTTGAAATAGATTTGTATGTCTTGTGATATAATAGTTCTGTATTTTATGTGTTACATATTTTTTTATCTATTTTAGTAAAACTCTATTTTTAGAGCCTTCTTGATCTGTCTTTGATTTCTTTCCTTTTACAAGTGGAGTATATATGGTTAAAGCAGACACTGTACATAAGCTTGAATGGTGATACCAAACTGGAAAAAGGTAAGCATTTTAAATCTGAGGACTTTTATTGCAGTTTTTAAAGGTTCATTTCTGCACACCTGGTTAGGTGCCTGTAGACAAAGCTATCTGGCCCCCTGAAGACAGAATTATCTGAGCTTGTACATTGGGTACACTAACAAGAGGTTCACAGTTTGAATCCCTACAAGGCTTGAGACCAAAAGTTGATTTGAATCCACAAAAACAGGCAAGAGGGATACCTTGTTCTGTTAACTGTTCACAAGACTGCGCTTGGAGATTGGCACTTTGGGAGTAGAGGGCTGACCTGCTGAGTGGGTTTGTGACAGATTGTTTGGCAGCGATGGGATAATTTTGGTATCACAAGCTTTTATTATTCAGCGTGTCAGCTTGAGACTGTAAACTCACTTGCAAAGAAAGAAAAAGGCAGTGATTTATTTTTAAAAAGGAAACAGAACTATATCACATGACGTACAGTCAAGTTCCTACCCGTTTTATTTTTTTTTCTAAGGTGCAAATCAGAGTAGCAGTGGTGAGGGAAGAAGATGGCTTCTGACTACAGCAGGCACACTGTAGACTCCTTAAAGCAGTTGTGTGGGGACAGAGGAGTCCCATTTGCAGTGAAAGCCAGCAAGCAGAACCTCACAGATGCCCTGATGGTAGCAGTTACCTAGAGCAGCGAGTCACAGACTGTGACTGAAAAGGACCAAACCTCGAGTGTGGCAGGGTTAGTGGCCAGTTCAGTGTCCAGATCTGATGAGGAGGGCAACAGGGCCACTGTCAGTGAAGGCCACAGCAGCAGGGAAAGGTCACCAGTTTCCTGGATCCGGAAGTACTCAGGCTACAAATTGAGTTGTGCAGGATGGAGCTGGAGTTTCAGGAGAAGAGGGAGTGAGAGAAGCGAGAGGCAGACTGTGAGGCAGAGTGAGAATGCTGAGAGGCAGAGTGTGAGCACCAGTGAGCTGCAGAGGAAAGGAGAGACTGAGAACACCAAGAGGCAGAGTGAGGACAGAGACACGCTGACCGTGAGGAGCAGGAGCACCAGAGGCAACATGGACTGGAGAACATATGACTCTGACCAGCAGCACCAGAGCAGGTAAGTGGCTTAGGTTTGACTGGGACTGCAGGACCGGGTTACAAATTGAATTCCAAATTAATAGCCAAATTTAAAGAGGGGGAGGATATGGATGCCTTTTTAAATTCTTTTGAAACATTTGTATCCAGTCTAAAATTCCTAGAGAGTCCTGCAACTATTCCTGCTACTTACCGGGAAAGCTCTGGATGCACTGGGTCAAATGGACAATGAGGACAGTGATGATTACAGCAAATTTAAAGTTGCACTGTTAAAAAAGTTTGAATTAACTACTGAATCATACAGAGCTAAATTCTGTAAGCTCAGAAGAAGCCATGACATGAGCTATGAGGAGCTAGCCACAAAACAACGTCAGTTTTTAAAATGTTGGTGGGAAGGAATTGAGGCAAATTCTGTTGATAAAATTGAAAATGTGATTTTATTAGAACAGTTTTATTGGGCTAGCCCAGCCGAGCTAAAAACCTGGCTAGAGGACCAAGATCTCAAAACAGTGCAAGAGGCTGCTGAACTCTCAGACTGCTATGCCAAGAGCAGACCTGCTCTGAGAGTGAATGGGGTGGATGTGGCAGTGCAAAAAAGGAAAAGAGTGCCTTCAGGGCAGCTAAAACCCTCGCTGCCTCCACTGAAACCAGTTAGCCCCAGGTTTCAGAGAAAAGATTTCTCTGAGAGAAGAAATGAATGTTGGTTGTGTAAAGAAACTGGGCATATTGCCACACAGTGTCCCAAAAAGGTGAGCAATAATACACAGCTAGGTGCTAGAAAAGAAGTGGGTTGTTTGTGTGTCCCTGGAAGCATGCCAGTGAACATGAGGGACACATGCACCCAGTCATGGTCAATGGTGTACAGGCACAGGGGTCAAGGGACACAGGGGCATCCCTGACCTTGGTAAAGGGGGATCTGGTACAGCCTGGTCAGTTTATACCCAATAAATACGTCACTGTACAGGACTTTGTGGGTGGGGAGAAAACATTGCATCTCGCTAGTGTTCTCCTAGACTGGGGTGAAACAGGGGGAACTGTGCAACAGGTGGCTGTAGCTAAAACATTAGCAGTGGATGTGATCCTGGGCAAAAATCTCAAACAAGGGATGATATGTGCAGTTACCCATAGCCAAGTGGCAAGGGAAAATTGTAGTTCCCTGAACCCCACAGAAGCCATTGTGGAAACCACTGAGAGGCTGGTTCCCCAGTCTGTGTCTCCAGATGGTGAGACTAATGAAAAGGGGGTAGAAATTCCCCCAGTAGCAAATAACCACACAACTACAGAGGGTTACTCCAAAGAGGAAGGGGTGACCCATTGTCAGAGGGTTGGGATTGACAGTGATCCTGAGTGCCCTGAAGCTAGTGCTAGGGACCCTAGTTTAGTGACTGAAGGGGACCTGTCCCATGCCTTGGGAATGTATGAGGGGTTTGCAGCTGCTCTGAGAAGTGACTCTAGTTTAGAGAAACTGAGGGCTTGGGCAGACTTAGACGGCACACAGGGGAGGTGAATGCAGACATAAGGTTCATTGGGAAAATGGACTTATGTATACTCAGGTAGTACAGACAGGGGGAGGGATGCTAGGCAGGCAGCTTGTCATTCCCCAGGGGTATCGTGAGCAGTTACTCAAGACTGCACATGATATTCCCTTGTCTGGTCATCTGAGAATCATGTGCACCATGCAGCAGTTGGCCCAGAATTTCTATTGGCCTAACTTTACCCAGCAGGTGAAGGAGTATTGCAGGTCTTGTCACCAGTGCCAAGAAATAGGGAAGGTGGGCAAAAAAAAAAACCAAGCCACCCTGATTCCCTTGCTCATAGTGGAGGACCCATTCCAGAGGGTGGGAATGGATATTATGGGGCCTTTAAATACCCCCAGCTCCTCGGGGAAGAGATTCATCCTAACTGTGGTGGATTATGCCACCTGGTACCCAGAGGCAGTCGCCCTATCCTCACTGAGGAGGGACAAAGTGGCAGATGCCTTACATGGGATTTTCTCCTGTGTTGGGTTTCTGCAGGAGATAATCACCAATCGAAACATTGACTGGAGGACACAGAAGGTAATTGCAAATGGAGTCCACTCTGAAGAAAGGGGGGTTACTAGTGGGATACCACAGGGTTCAGTATTGGGTCCAGTCCTTTTTAATGTCTTCATCAGTGACATTGCAGAGGGACTGGAAGGAAAAGCATGCCTTTTTGTAGATGGCACAAAGATCTGCAACAGGGTTGATACACAAGGAGGTGTGGAAAGGATGAAAAGGGACTTGGCAAGATTGGAAGAATGGTCAGAAGTATGGCAGCTAGGATTCAATGCAAAGAAGTGCAAAATAATGCACTTGGGAAACAAGAACCCAGGGGAAGAATACACAACGAGTGGGGAGGTAGTAACAACAACAAAAAGGAAAGGGACCTGGGTAATCATATCAGGCGACCTTAAGGTTGGCAAGCAGGCGGCCGCGCGCAGGCGGTGGGATTTCGCATGACGCCGGGCGACCCGGGTTCAGGAATGGACCCGGATCATCGGAGGGTCAGCTGGGGAGAAGGATTGAGCATCCAATGGGCAGCTCTCTTCTCCGGGAGGTGTGGGTAACATCTGAGCACTGGGGACTCCTGGTGGAGGCCGGAACTCAAGCTGCCGCCTCAAACAGGGGGGAGAGGGAGGTGGGGCAGACGCTGGCATCATTGCACATCCCCGCCTCCTCGGGGGAGGAAAATGGGAGGGAACAAAAATCCCACGCCTTGCGTCTCAGTGACGGTCTGCCCCAGGAAAGCCCTGATTGGCCACCGGAGCCATTCCCCCAACCAGTTACAGTTCCGCGGTCCAATATAGGGGGTCGGTACCATGGCCCCACTCTCTGGGGAGTAAGCCAGGGATGACCGGGGGAGACGGCAATATCCGGTGGCTGGGGCTCCAGGGGTCCGTGACCAGAGTGGATGGTCGACGAGAGGCGTGGGTAAAAAATAGGAAAATATAAAAAAAAAAAATAAGGTTAGCAAGCAATGTGAGAAGGCAGTAGGGAGGGCTGGGGGTATACTGGGATGTATAGGGAGAGGCATCATCAGCAGAAAACAGGAAGTTGTTATCCCTCTGTACAGACAGTTGGTGAGACCCCATCTGGAGTACTGTGTCCAGTTCTGGAGACCCCATCTCCGCAAGGACATTGACAGGATAGAGGCAGTCCAGAGGAGGGCAGCTAAAATGGTGTGGGGTTTGCAAGAGAAGCCGTATGAAGAGAGACTAAAGGAGCTTAACATGTATACCCTTGAGGAAAGAAGGAAGGGGGGACATGATAGAAACTTTTAAGTACCTCAGTGGAATCAACAAAGTCCAGGAGGGTAGCATCTTTCAGAAAAAGACTTGCAAGAACAAGGGACACAATTTAAAGATAGAAGGAGGGCGATTCAGGGGCAATGTGAGGAAGTATTATTTCACAGAGAGGGTAGTGGATGCATGGAACAGCCTTCCTGAGGAGGTTGTGGGGTCTAAAACTGTGGGAGAATTCAAGAATGCATGGGACAGACATAAGGCAATTCTTGTGGGGGGTAGGAAGAAATAGGCTGTTTGTTAACTATGATCTGCGGCCTATCCTGTAGGTAGGGAAATGGGCAGACTAGATGGGCCTAGCGGTCCTTATCTGCCATCAAAGTCTATGTTTCTATGTTTCTATGAGGGGGTTCCTTCATGTCAGACCTGATGAAATGTTTATGGGAGAAGTGTGGGGTGGTGCAGAGATGCACAACACCATATCACCCACAAGCCAGTGGGCTTGTAGAAAGATTCAATGGTACCCTAAAGGCAATGCTCCAGGAGCTGGCTGAACAGCATGGGAGGGACTGGGAGAAATACCTTCCTCACCTGTTGTTTGCATACAGGTAGGTACCCCAAGAGTCGACAGGATTTCCTCCATCAAACTCTTATATGGACGCCAGGTACATGGGCCCTTAGACTTGATACAAGAGGACTGGGAAGGCAAGCACGCCACCCAGGGAACTCCCATTGTGGATTACATCCTTAGGTTTAGGGAAAGGCTGAAGGAGCTTATGGGGACAGCCCAGAGCAACCTGGCAGCTGCCCAACAGAAACAAAAATTGTGGTACGACCACAGAGCCAGAGCTCACTCATACATGGTAGGTCAAGAAATCATGGTCCTTATTCCGGTCCAGAAAGACAAGCTGCAGGCTGAGTGGGCAGAACTGTACAAAGTGGTTAGGAAGGTAAATGACGTGAACTACATTGTGGAGTTACCTGACAGAAGACAGACAGAAAGGATGTACCATGTCAATATGATGAAGCCATATGCAAATAGGGCTGACATGGCGTTTGCAGTGTGTAGTCATGGGGAGGGGACGAATGAAGGAGACCCCCCTTCTGGACTTCTAGAGGAAAGTAAGTGGGTGTCCTCTGTGGAGGCCATACAATTGTCTCCTCAGCTGACCCTGGACAGGATCCAGGAAGTAAAGGAGGTTTTAGCAGACTTTGCTCTGTTGTTTAGCGCCAAGCCTGGACTAACCCCCTTAGCAACTCACGATGTGGAGACAGGGACACAGACACCCATATGGCAGACAACAGATCAGGTGTCAGAGGCTGTCCAAAAGGACATGAGGAGGGAAGTGGAGGAGATGCTGGATTTAGGGGTAATCCAGAAATCCCACAGCCCCTAGGCCTCACCCATAGTCCTTGTGCCTAAGCCAGATGGCTCTACTCATTTCTGTGTGGACTATCATGGACTGCATGCAGTCTTGAAGTCAGATGCCCAACCGATGCCCCGGACAGATGAACTCTGGACAAGTTGGGGGGGCGACCTACCTTACGACTATTGACCTGACCAAGGGGTATTGGCAAGTAGAGTTGACAGACAGAGCTAGGGAGAGGTCGGCCTTCATCACTCCAATAGGCTTATTTGAGTTTAAAGTAATGCCTTTTGGAATGAAGAATGCCCTGGCCACTTTCCAAAAGTTGGTGAACCAGGTATTAAATGGTGCTGAGGAGTACACAGTGGCGTACCTGGATGACTTTGCCATATTTAGTACCAGCTGGGAGGAACACCTAACCCACCTTAGGGAAGTGCTGGGCAGGATACAGAGGGCCGGGCTCACTGTCAAAGCCAAGAAGTTCCAGGTGGCCATGGGAGAAGTGGCATACCTTGGGCATGTGGTAGGCTGGGGACAGCTCCGTCCTAGCCAAATAAAAATAGAAGTAATTCAGGCATGGCCCAGACCAGAAACACAGAAGCAGGTCAGGAGTTTTCTAGGGACAGCAGGGTACTACAGAAAATTTGTACCCAATTACAGTGCCCTGGCTGCTCCCTTGTCTTACCTGACAAAGAAAAGGATGCCTAAGAAAATTACCTGGGGCCTGGCCTGTGAGGAAGCCTTTTCCAAGCTAAAGGAGGCATTGTGCAGTGCTCCTGTTTTGACAAGTCCTGACTATAGCAAAACCTTTATAGCTCAGATTGATGCCTCAGACATGGGTATTGGGGCAGTACTGAGTCAGACATCCAGCCAAGGGACAGATCACCCAGTAGTGTACCTGAGTAGGAAGTTACTTCCCAGGGACCAAGCATACTCCATGGTGGAAAAGGAGTATCTTGCCATAGTGTGGGCCCTAAAGAAATAAGAGCCATACTTGTATGGGCAGCACTTTGTGGTACAGACTGACCGCAGCCCCCTGGTTTGGCTGATGCAGATGGGAAAGAACAATGATAGATTGCCAAGATGGAGTCTTGCTTTGCAAGGGTATGATATGACAATATTACATAGGGCTGGAGCCAAAAATCAGAACTCAAATGAGCTGTCTAGGGTCTATGAGGAGTGAACTGATTTGGGAAGCTCATTCCATGTAGGGGAAAGAGCCCTTGAATTCGGTCTAGGTGGGGAGGAATTGTGACACTTGGACAGCTGGTTCTGATCACTGTATCATTTTTTGTAATATAAAAATGGGTGAAGGACTGTCTCTCTCTTGAGAAATGCTGAAACAGCATGTGAGATCACTCACATAGACACACACACACAGGTTTTAGATACAAGGTGTTACCTGGAAGGCAAGAAGCTAATTACAGGCTAGAAGATACCTGACTGCCAAGATAGATCATAAACCTGTATAATGCTTGGAGGAAGAAGAGCAGGGTATGACGTTTTAGTGTGAAGTCATAAAAGATGCTTTGAAGTCCTGGAAAGGGGAAACTGATCATAGATCAAAGAGAATCATTTGAAGAACATGCGTTATGCTGAGGTTGCAGAATTTAATACTTGGAAAAGGCATCCTGTTTTTATATAGATATATTTTTTATATATTCTGACAGGGAGAAGCTAGGTGACCTCATGCAAAGAAGTGGGCAAAGCCAGCTTTTAAACATTATTCTGTTTTACTTCAGAGACACTTTTTTCTAGACTCTGACAAAGAAACATCTGTGAGCACTTTAAGCAAGTATTTAGAGAGAGAGACAAAATCTAAGTACTGTAGCAGGAATTGTACTGTTAAAGCCTTGTTTTTTTAATATATGTGTATGTTTTGTGATATAATAGTTCTGTATTTTATGCATTACATATTTTTTATCTATTTTAGTAAAACTTCATTTTTAGAGCCTACTTTGTCTGTCTTTGATTTCTTTCCTTTTACAAGTGGAGTATATATGGTTAAAGCAGACACTGTACATAAGCTTGAATGGTGATACCAAACTGGAAAAAGGTAAGCATTTTAAATCTGAGGACTTTTATTACAGTTTTTAAGAGTTCATTTCTGTACACTTGGTTAGGTGCCCATAGGCAAAGCTGTCTGGCCCCCCGAAGACAGTATTATCTGAGCCTGTACATTGTGTACACTAACAAGAGGCTCACAGTTTGAATACCTCCAAGACTTGAGACCAAAAGTTGATTCGCATCCACAAAAACAGACAAGAGGGTTACCTTGTTCTGTTAACTGTTAACAAGACTGTGCTTGGAGTTCGGCACTTTGGGAGTAGAGAGCTGACCTGCTGAGTGGGTTTGTGACACCCACCACTGGCACAATAGCAAATTAATCCACAACATGGCTGATAGTAACACAAGTGGCTGAGAATTAGCCAATCAGGTATTACTATTTGACGTCACTTACCTGATCAATAATTATTGCTGTAGTGGTCAACACTGAAGGGTAATTGAGCATGCTGCAGCCAGGAACAATTTTGTGAAAGGAAGTTTGTCTCAGAAACATAGACTTACTGGCAGAAATAAACACTTGTCCAACCAGGTCTGCCCAGATGGTCCCTGCCTAGTGTGTCTCTGCAGAGCCTAACTAGTCTCCGGTGACCCCTCACCCTCCTCCTCCCTGCTTATTTACTAATATTTCCCTATGTCTATCCCACCATGCTTGGAGCCCCTATCTGTTTTTGTCTCCACCACTTCTGACAGCAGTCTGTTCTGGGCATCCACCACTCATTCAGCAAATTAGTACTTCCTCACATCCCTCTTATACGTCCCCTCCCCAGCTTCATCACATGCCCTTTGGTCCTGCTGCTCTGTCGCATTTGAAAGAGAATCCCCTCCTGCACTCTGTTTACCTCCTGAGGTAATTGTAGGTCTCCATAATGTCACCCCTTGCTTTTCTCTCTTCCAGAGTGTACATGTTGAGATCCCAGAGGGTTCCATGTCAAAACAACATAGGAAAAACAGTGAAGACAATTTCAACCCAGCAATATAAATGCCGGGAAAGACAACAACTGAAAACTTCATTGAGGGGTCAGAATAGCGAAAAGCAAACAAACACCACACAAAAGTTTACAAGTGTGGGGCTTTGTCCCCTGCTCCACCCTTACTTAATTTTATGTATTTATATAGTTATTTATTTATTTATCTATTTATTTATGCATTTAAATATGTATTTATTTGTTTATATATGTTTTTATTTATGTATTTATTTATTTATTTATGTATGTAGTTATTTATTTATGACTTTGATAAACGGGTAGTTGCACTGATCCAGTAGACTGTTTTCAGGCAGAACCAGTGCCACAAGGTATGAGTAGAACTAGCAGTAAAAATAACTTAAAGATAACAACAGAGATGGTACAATAGCAAAAAATTACAAATATGGTAGGTGAGTATAAGGAAGCAAAAAACAGTTCAGTAGTAAATAACATAAAAAATGAAATACCCAGCAAGGCAGAAATCAGGTAGACAATGGGTACATAGATACAATATCATCAGATAAGCCACCAGCAGGGCCCCGTGTTTACTGCGGCAAAATGGACCTACATTCTGCGGCAGGACCTCATACTTTCTGCAGCAGAACAACTGCTGATTCTGCGGCCATTCTGTGGCAGATAAATTGTGGTTAAACAGCATACCGTCAAAGGGATTAAGTCTTAGTTAACCCTTTGACTGCCTTCGTGCAACCACTCTGCTACACTGAAATTGGAACAGCAGGTCATTTAACAGTATGTAGTCTTCTTTTCACAAATATTAAACTGCAATAACCCAAATCTGGTGCAGCCATGGGCATCAGTGTTCTCTTTTAATAAATTGTTCCTCTCACCCTGAATTTGAAGACTCATCTATTCTTCTGGAAATGGGTGGCCTTTGCTGTTCTCCTAGGTTATAATCAGAGGAGGACATACACACTTTAGCTAAAACTACAGAGGAGGCAAAACCTGGTTGGATTTGTTCTGGTTTATATAAGAGAGACTCCAACTTGAAAGCCATTTTGTTTCTGATTTTGATCAATATTCTGTTAGATTATTATTTTTTTAAACTAGGAATACCCCAACTGCCTTGCAACAAACATATTGAGTGCAGTGTGCAAATCTGTGAGCAGTGATCACCTTGGATGTAGTAGAGGCACTTCACCTGTCTGGGGGGAGATTAAACTGGTGGAGGTGGCCAAGGTCATTGAGGTTGCTTTGAAGCTGAAGCACACATACTGTGAACTGGACCCAGTTCCAATGTGTTTTGTAATGGGATGCATTGATTCCATTGGCTGGGTGTTCGCCTTGATTGTCCAGTGCTTGTTGTCAGAGGGAGGCTTCCTGGATTCCTTGAAAGAGGCTAAGATGAGGCCCCTTCTGAAGAAATCATCTCTCCACTGGACATCTTGGCGAAATACTGACTCATCTCCAACCTTCTATTTTTGGAAAAGGTTGTTGAGAAGACTTGTGCAACAGCTTGAAGAGCACTTCATGACCTTTGACATCTATGAGCCACTCCAGTGTGGTTTCCAAGCTAAGCATAGCACCGAAACAGCGTTAGTTTGGGTGCATAATGACCTACTTAGGGCGCAGGATAGAGGAGACGAGTCAGTTCTTTTTCTCCTTGATCTCTTCCTCAGCCTTTGATACTGTAGACCACTTTATGCTGCTTAATTGTCTCAGAGAGTACCATGGGCTTTCTGGCACCGTCATCCACTGGTTTGCGTCCAACCTCACTGACAGGAAGCAACAGGTAGTGATGAAAAATTTCTCCTCCTCCCTGAACATTCTGTCATGTGGAGTGCCTCAGGGATTGATCTTGCTGCCAATGCTGTTTGCAGTGTATATGCTTCCCCTGAGTGAGCTCATTAGGAAATACAATGTGGGTTTTCACTGCTATGCAGATGATACCCAACTGTATCTGTCCTTTGCCCCTGGAACATCTGATGTTGTGGAAGTGTTAAACATCTGCTTGGTTGAGATAAATGACTAGTTGTCCTCCAGCTGGTTGCAACTGAACCCTGATAAGACGGATGTTCTGTTAGTGGAACCGGGCTGAAGGGATGATAGGAATGCCTCCGGTGTGGCAACTGGTCTTTTCCTGGGGCCTAAACCATTGATGGCTTCCTCTAGGGTGCAAGATCTTGGCATGTTCCTGGATGATGGACTGATATTTGAATCTCAGATGTCAATGGTTATCTAAAGTGGTTTTTACCACTTGAGGAATATTGCAAGGATCAAACCCCTAGTTCTGCCTGAGGACCTTCCCACTCTGGTTCATGCCCTTATAATGCCCAGGCTTGATTACTGTAACATGCTTTACTTTGGAATCTCTGGAGGTACCCTGCACTGACTGCAGCTAGTTCAGAATACAGCTGCCAGGCTGCTGACAGGCCTTTCAAGGTTCTGTCCTGTAACTCCAGTGCTGCACGAATTGCACTGGCTGCCGGTCAGGTGGAGGGTTATCTTCAAGGTGGGCTTACTCACCTTTAAGGCCCTGTAAGGACTTGGTCCTGGCTATCTGTATGATCAACTAACACCTGCCACCCCATTCTGCTCCCTCTGTTCCTCCTCTAGAGGACTCCTGGAGATTCCCTGGATGAGACTTAAAAATGCCGGTGACAGGACATTCAGCATCGCCGGCCCTGTGCTATGGAATTCGCTTCAGTTAGTCATCAGGGAGGCCCATTCAGTTGAAGTATTTAAGAGCCACCTTAAGACCCATCTTTTCTCTCTGGCCTTCCCAGACATAGATATTTTACCTGATGCAGAAATTGTTAGTGAAATGAACTAATTACTGATTTTATATTATCTGCTTTTATTATCATTTTACTGTGAATTTATGTATGTTTCTTCTACCCCCTTATGTGTTTTTAAATGTAAGGTGGCCAGAGCTTCTGGGAATAGGCACCATAGAAATAAATCTTGCCTTGCCTTGCCTTACACATGTTTTTGTTTGATGATTTATCTAGAAACTAGACATAACCTTTACTCTGTCTAATTAAAAAGGATCCAAGGTTCCAAGGATTTTGCTTTGTTTTGGCAATACATAGATATGACATTCATCAAGGGTCAGTTTAGTATATTAATAACTAAAGAAAAAGTCAGTTATTACTAAAATCCTTTCACAGTTATTTATGTCTCAAATACAAGATATTGACTAACTGAAGAATTATTTACTGAACAATATTTTAATAAGTCTTGTACGGTCTGACCCTCACTGCCAAGAGCTATCTAGTCCCTCATTTTGTAAGGAAGCAAAAAGAGGATTTAACATTTCTGAAAAGTTTTCAATTTGTAGTTAATAAGATGTAACATATGCTTGTTATTCACTGTATTTCCTATGCACTGTTTTCTAAGTACGTACATAATTTAGATCACAGTTTCATTCTGAGGCCCATAGCAGCAAATAAAAACCATAATTTTGAATGTCAACAAAATAAAAGAAAGATGTGTCCCCTAGAATAAATACCACTGGATGATATGAAATTATGTGTCCCACCACAGTTAAACATATTCTACAAAGGTCTTCCCATGAATATTTAATAACTGGGCAGTCACACAAGATATACTAAAAAGATTCATGTTTCTGCTTACATGTCCAACAAGTCCCATCTATAAGCTTTCTTGTTTTCTCCAGTCTCCCCCAAGTAGAGTTGCAATTGTGTAAGATGTTGAATTGAATTAGCTTTTATTTTATAGCCTTACATGCCTTGTATGTATTTTTTCAAAAGTAGCTCCCCAGTTGTTTTCTGTAATTTTAAGATGTACAGTAATTCTTGTTCCCAATTTTCTTTTGATTTCATGGTTAACAAAGAAACATAGACAATGATTGTAGAAAAAGGCCCATGGTCCATCCAGTTTGCCTGAGTTCCCTATTTAGCACTGGGGCCTATTGTTCTTCCAGAGTCCTATCTGTTAGGGTGTGATGCAAATCCCTCCTCAGGGACTTCAATTTAACTGCCACCAGCATGGGTTTTTACCTACAGAACCCAGGGAAACCTGTTTTTCACAGTTTCCTTTGCACAAGGTCAAGAAGGTTAACACAATAACTATGGGTAGAGTACCCCTTCAGAGATGGACTGCAAACAGAGTCCAGTAGAAATAGTAGAACTACTCCTTTAAATAAAACAAGCAGTCACTGATTCTATAAAAATATGATTCTTTACTAAAAGACTATAAATATTTACAACAGAATGTATTTACAGGAGAACAAAGGGTTGCACATTTACTAAGAAGCAGAAAATAAAACAAGTTGAACAGACAGTTGGTGTACAGCAGAATTCTGAGCTGTTCTCATCTAAAATCCTTCACATGCCCTAGCTAAGGAATTGCACTGTCCCTTACTGTGCTATTTTACCAGTCAGCTAGTCTTTGTATGGCAGGGCTCCTGGTCTTCAAATGTTTCAAGTCCAAGAGTGTGCTTTCTTAAATCATCTCAATTTATTTCTTACTCACTGTGGGAAGTCTCATTCCCTTTGAGTGACAATTCTGTGCTGTCCCAGCCCCATTTGAGTGTCTGCGGTGTGTGTGTGTCCACCCTTCAGCACCTCCTTGCTAACATTATGACACGCACCTGGGTCCTTTGTCCAACATGGGAACATCTCCAGGAAGAACTCCTGTCACTAAGGGTGGGAAATAACAGACAGGACAATGTTTTAAGATTTAAAATACAGAGCTTGTGTGATATTTTTTTACAAAACTTATTTACAGAAAGGAAGAATATAAACCAGAAAATAAGAAAAAACAAAATAAATCACCTTCAAATCAGGTAAAACAAAATATTTCAGCAATAAAACGATCACTTGTCCCTTCAGTGGTTTCTTGCAACTTCAAATATTCAATACAGTCTTGGATTGTAGAAATGCTACGGACTCAGTACTTCTGTATCTACTCACTCACCGTTGACCTCTCCTTGTCACATCCCAGGGTCAACTTTTTTTTTTCCAGGAAAGAGGGTTATTTATACCCCTGGGTCATGGTCACATGACTCATACTCTTAACATAAAAAGCCTATTTCTTTACTCAAGGTAGCGATTTAGAATATCTTTATGAGTCCTCCATATAATAATCCTTTCCACTTTCTTTAGGATATCACAAAAATCCCCATATATCACACTATAGCCAGACATATATAGAAAACATGGTAATGAGGCTATTAATCACCTAGCAACTCTGAGGTAGCTACCTTGGCAACAGGAAGAGTGACAGTTCCTAATCAGACCGTCCTATAAAATAGGGACATTAGAGGGTGCTCACTCCTTAAGGAATTCCCCCACAAAAGCAGTAGCCCAGCTGAGGACATTTCTGAAACAAACAGTAAGCTTGTTTATGTCTATATTTATTTCCCTTCTGCACTAACCCAAAATGACTCAGTCTCATTTACATGGCTAGCGACTACATAGACAATTACAGAACAGTTTAATACAGTACAAAATACTGTTTATTGCAACTGCATAATGTTAACACTGTTCTAAGCTGGTTCTCCTGAGTCATTGCAGCCCTTTTTAGTGTCTGGAGTTTAGTAGAGCTCATTGCGCTCCCAGCGTAGTAGAAGCGACAGCTTGAAATATCAAAACCAGTCACACTTTCTCTCTCTGTCTCTCTAGTCCCAGACTGTGTGCATGCTTATTATAGCTTGTCTTATCCAGGTAGCAGCATACTATGACTAAAGACAGGAGGCTGTAGACAGAAGGCTCCCTTTTTGCATGAGTCACCTGCAGCGCAACTTGAAAAATGGAAAGCACTTCACTTTCATGTTCTGGCGGGCGGCTGATATTTCCTTTTGCCACACCGCCTGTTCTTACGTTTTCCCCTTGGCATTTCCAGCTCCTTGTCTCTTGGTGCTTTAGGAGCTGAAGGCGAGAGACTAAAATTGGAGCTTCTTAGCATTAGAGGCTTAAACCTCTTGTTTTTAAGCATTATAACATTTTCCCTAACTCTGGCAGCTGCAACAGCAGAGTGCCATCCCCGAGTTAACACAGCAGCTCCCAGCCGTTTTATTGTTAATACTTCAACATAATACTAGCAATATACAGAATTCTGCTGGTTCCTATACAGCACATAATAATTTATTTTATTTTACTAACAATAAATGTTTCATTTCCTACAAAACACTGTAGTAACTCTGTACAGTCTTTCATGTATTTATTATAACCGGGGGCTGAATGAACGAGAAGAACAGAAAGCAAACACAGTACTAAGAGGAGATGGTTGATACAGACGAAGATAGTGCAGCCCCATCCCAGGTGGCCTACCTAGGATAAAGGAAATAAATCAAATATGAAAAATAAAGGGATACTGTTGTGCAACAGATGTTTTATAGAGGTGAAGACAAAAGAAGATAGAAAAGGGTTTATCAGTTAAAGTGTTTATGTTTCTATACATAGGGAGTGTAGGACACTTTCTCACAACTCTCCTCTTGGGTTATTGCTTTATTGCCTCCTCTCTAGCCTTCCTGTTACCTTTCCCACAAGAAAATCTGTCCCTCAACCCTGGCTGACATAAGCTGTCATATACTACTTGATCATGTGATCTGGTAGCCATATTGGACCTGAAGCAAATGCATATTCAGAAAAGAATAAATGAATCAAAAAATACATGGCTCTGGTCCCCTCTCCCATCACATCTCCCCCTTCAAGAATTGAAGGTGTGTCTCTTTTGGGCAACCCCCAAGAGATACTGCTGTTCATGTAGTGCCTGGGGAGTGCCTAAAGGAATGTGCCAAGTACTTTGCCCAACCTCAACAGTCCATCTGCATTGGCATTCTGCACCCCCACTTCAGTGCTGAATGATCATATTATATGACTGTAGTATCAAACTCCAGTGCAATAACTTTGTGTTTTGCCCACTAGTCCTATGGAGCCATGTCAAGAGTTATGATCTGTGACCACAGTGAACTCCCTCCCATACATATATGGCTGCAACTTCTAAAGCACTCACACTGTCCCCAGACATTCCTTCTCTACTGTGGCATATGATGCTTCTCTTGCAGAAGCTTCTGGCTCAGATACACTATGGAGTGCTCCTCCACCTGCAGTATAACCTGATTCAGGGTGGCACCCAGCCCATGGTCTGAGGCATCCAGATGTACTATGAATGTTAAGTCATATTTGGGGCTAGCAAGCTCATGACCCAAATAATGCCCCCTTTAACCATCGGAAGGCATACTCACAGACCTCTGTCCAGAGGACTTTTTGAGGCATTCTCTTTTTCATCAGGTCTGTCAGGGGCTTGACCACATCACTGTAGTGAGGTACATACCTCCTGTAGCACCTGGCTAGTCCCAGAAATAATGTGAATGTGGTCTGCTGGCCCTATACAAATCAGCACTTTCTGCTGCCTGCTTTGTGGAGTTGCATGCCCGGTCCAGTAGCCAAATGCGCAGATTATCAGGTACAATTTTAAGAAACTGTTTCTTTACAATTAAATCTTTAATTTGATCTACAGTCCTTGCCTTAGCCCCATCTACCCACTGGTCTAAATAAGCACACATTTGGACATGCAGTTCTACATAAATGTCTCCTAGGCCCTTTCTTAAATCTCTAAATTTCCATTTATAAGCCTCAGGAGTCAGTTCAAAATGTTGTAATAACATTTGTTTAACTTTATTATAATCCATTCAATCATTATCGTCCATCCAAGCAAATGCATGCAAAGCATGGTCATTATCCAAGAAGCCCTGTCTAATTCAAACTGCCCACATACCCTCTCAAATGATTTTAAAAAATCCAGATTGTCTCCCTCCTGGTATTGCAGGAACATTTTAGAAGTAATCATGGCATTGTGGGTTGAACCCCCTTTGCCATTACTTATAGTTTACTGTGGTATTTGCTGGTGCAGTTTCTCCTTCTCGATCTCATGCTATCATTTTCTCTCTCACTTTGCTTATTCCTTCTCTCTTTCCTCTAGCATAAGGATCTCATGCTATCAAATCTTCTTCCTTTCCTCTTGAATAAGGATCTCATGCTGGTAAATCATTTCTCTTTCCTCTACCTCCAGCCTTATTTTCTCCCTTTCAGTCTCCAGTCTTGCCCTCTGCAATTTGGCATCCTGCAGCACAAGCTCTGCCTTCAGGATCTCAAGTTGAGATTGATTAGGCTGCACAGCTCTCCCAGTTTGTGTCACAAGGTACCCCCCTTGCTCAGCTGCTGTGACCTCAGCCTTACTATCTGGGTCACTGTCCTCCTTGAGTGCCTGCTGACCAAGTTTTGGGCCATGCCCATCTGAGACTCTGTGCCTCTCCTGCAGCCAGTCATGTGCCAACAGGGCTTCCATGACCGCACTCTTTGTCATACCCTCACAGACAATCCCCCTTCCTGTGCACTGCTCATGAAGCTGCTGTACATGAAATTTGATATAGCCTAAGGAGTTCATATTCTCTAGCTATACTGCACTAAGCTATCCAGAACTAAAAAAATACAGTAGTAAACAATGTAACCTTTTGAAATCTTGTTTCATGACTGTTAATGTATATTTCTGCTCAGGGGTGTCATGCAACCACAAAATGTGGAGGGGCACAAATCCAAACCACTCTAAAGGGGTCTGGGGGCATGCTTCCCCAGGAGAATTTTGAAAGATGGAGGTCAAATGGTGCATTTTGGTGACTTCTAGCAGGCCAAGGAGCTGTTCCCCAACATGCTAAATGCCATCATAATGATAGACTATTGATACAGTTCAGCCTGGGGACAGTGATCTTTTGTATTTTCAAAGACATTTTGTAAGAATTGAACTGAAATGGTATGGTAAACAGCAGGTTATGCTAAGTAAGAACCAAGATCAACCTATTCAGCTGCATGTGGCAAAAGGGTGATGTCCAGTGGCAAATAGACACTCAGAACCCCACCCACAGCAATTGGCACAACCCCACTCTTATCTCCTTGTCAGTACAACAGCTGAAAAAATTCACACAGTTTGAGCACATAAACAATGAGATCTGTGTAAATCAGTTCAGATGGTGGCCAACCAAGGAAGTGTGAGAAGTGGATTGTGCCAGTTGCCATGGGGAATGGAACAGATTCTGTGGGCTGGAGAATATCGGCAATTTGTAACTGCAATTTATGTGGCCCAGAGTAGATTCCAGCAGGTGGGGGACAAAGACCACATTGTAAGATTTGTGGTAGCTGGCCCTGGGAGCTGGCCACAATGTGTACTCTGTGTGCAAAAACATTTTTGCTTACTACTTACTGTTTATTGCAGCACAGTAGATTGTATCAGACTAATTGTTTACTTCTAGGCTGATGTCTTCTCTTACTACAAATCCCAGAATCTACTGCAGCTGGCCTCAGAACAGTATTCAGCAGTGAGAGATTCATTAGCCTGCATTGTATGTTACAGTTTACGTAAGTTTCCTTTTGATATTTTGTTTGCTGATCCTGCCATCCTCCCTGGGCCATGTACAATCACAGAGGGCTGTAAGTAGCAACTGGAGAAAAACAGAACTGGGAATGATCTAAGTGAAGATTAAAAAAAAGCGGTAACATGCACTGCAGGCTTTTGAATCTCCCACTGCTGCCTACTGTTGATACCAGCTGAAAGGGATTCTGGAATTTGTAGATACAGAAGATGCCAACCTAGAACTAAACAAAATTATAGTAGTTTGATACAGTCTACTATACTACAGTAAACAGTAAGTAAACCAAAATGTTTTTGCGCATAAAAAAAGTGCACAATGGGACCAGCCCCACACTTGAGTGTGGGGTTCTTTGTGCTCACTGATCCACTTTAATGTACAAGCCACAAGTCCTCCTCCATAAAAACTGGGGATGATCATGTCTATTGTAGACTCCCCGTATACACACAATACAGCTGCAGGCACTCATCCCTATTTAGTATTACAGCAATCCCTAATGCTATCAAGATTTATGCAACAGGCAGCAGGATAAAAAGTAGCAGATAACTCTAGTTATCTGAGTCACTGTGTGTATAAATGAGTGATGACATAATCACTGTGAGAATAACTTTGTTATTCCCATAGTGGTTACGTCATCTCCCATTTATCAACACAGTGACTATGTCACTCACCACCACCACATGTGCTGCCTTCTCGATGATACTACCTCACAGTTTCACTTTTACCTTCTCACAGTGTGATTTACATGTTATCACGAGATAGAAAGTAAAGAGAAGCTATGACTTATTAACTTGGCGATGATGACAAGGGAGAAATACACAGCAAATTAATTTTAAACTTTCCAGGGCACACTGGCACTGATTCTTTCTGCAGCACCACTAAAAAAGTAATTAAATAAATGACCTTCTGTAGTGAAGGAACATAGTTGAACCAATTTCAAAATGCCCTTAAGCATGGGGTGTGTAGACAATGCAACAGATAAAAAGCATAAGTAGGAAAATTATTTGAAATGACATTATTTTAACTGTAACTGATATTAAATTATTTCACTAAAACATGCTAGCATGGGGGGGACATGAATTACGCTACCTTCTTCCTCCTCCTACCTTTCAGAAACAGCTCTGGGCACTTTTGTACTGAATTTTATTCAGATATTACAACTTCAATTAATACATTTTAGAAACCTGACTCACTGTGAATTAAATAAAAAATAAATAAACTGATAGTTTTGGCTTGCTGCAGGCTCAGAGCTGATGGATAATTCTGCTTAAAGTAAAAAGTTCTCTCCCTTCTTCTCCCTCTCTGTCTTGATGGTAGGGGACAGGACAGCTACAAGTACCCGCCAAGCATGCCCCCCACCACCATTTCCATATCAGCATATAACCTTACTGAGACTGCAATCCACCTAGTACAGCTAGAGAGTATTGGCACTGGCCTTGGAATGAAAAGTAATATCACCCCTTGCCTTAGATGACATCATGGCACTTCATGCATTCACTGCTGTGGGTGCAGATAGGCTTTCACACATTAAACCTGTGTGCGACCTGCCATGTACCCTGACAGGCATGTGCAAAGAAAAGACAACACATACATGCCGTCCTGAGCACTGTGTTATACAAAGTCTGCCTATTGCCAAAACTCACAAACAAACAAAAAGCGCTGCTGTAGCCTGGAACCCAATACCAGGCTGAACCACAAGAAGAATGACAAAAAAGTCATCCTAAAAAGCTGGGTTATTACTTACAAGCAGAGTCATTAATAACAACAAAAGTAAACAGGAAAAGTAAAGAATCTTGCTCATAAAAATAGCTAGTGGTGGTGGGCGATGCAGACACGAAGTAAAATGATCAAAAGCAGTCTTATCCTGGGGTTACGGTCAGAGACCGGCTAGGTTCACACAGCAAGGAGGAACTCTCTAAATGTCAGGTCAAGTTACAATTACCATGGAGCTGAGTATCTATTTACTACATTATGAATATCCTGACTTTTCTTGTTTGTAGCAGAGTAGGTGCTATTCTCAGAGGAGATGTTGTTGCTGTCCTGACATTAATCAATCAATCTAGTCCCCACACGTAAATAGGTTAATGAGTTGCTACTGCCTGAGCTGTTAATCTGAGGCACTTCACACTTCTGGGTGTGTCAGTGAGCTGTATTGCTTTCCAATTGTAGCTGCCTTTCACAGTTTCACGGGTAATGGAGACTGACGAGAGAAGTGGTTCAAAGGTTCAAAAGGTTCTTTATTTAAGTACACATAGATATAAAATCATGACATACAAAACATCACTAAGTTTTATAAATTGCATCACATCATATCATAATTGTTACACCAAAACAGTATAACAATTATAATTCAAAATTACTTTGGCCTCCAACCATTTAAATTATACAGTGCAGACTTGGCAAAATTAACTATTGCATACATATGGGCAGGCTTATTGGATGATGACATGCAATTTATCACATTTCTAGGCTTATTATTTTCTAGATGACTCCAAATTGATTTAATTTATTGCTCTCTGATTTTTGTAAGTCGTGGACATTCAAAAATCAAATGGTTAGTATTTATAACAGTAATAGAATCACAAAGACATACCTTATTACAAAGACCTAAAACATGTTCTCTTCTAGAATCAACTTTAAAAATGCCCAGTCTGAATTTACATAAGGTGTTTCTTTGGATACAAGTCTCACAAAAAGTCAAATAAGGGTTCACATTCCATAGTTTGTTTATGGTCTAAATAACTTTCAAAATAGGGGATCTCTCTTATTTTACTAAATTCCATCTTAAAATTAATATCTCTCATCCTCTGCTTAGCTATACTTATGTATTGCTCAACATTCATAATCAACATGTCCCAAATTTGGGGCATACCAGATAGAATTAATCGAGTATTAAGCTCTTGAAACCATCCCCCAGGCATAGTCATACTTTTACTTTTTGTTTCTACATAGTCTTACTTTTACTTTTTGCTTCTAACCAGCGTTTCAATAATAATGTATTTGGAGCTGTCAACGTAATTTTTTTCCAGAAACTCAAAGCCCTAAATTGTGCTCGTATATTTATAAGGATAATATGAAGCTCAGTTATTAATACAGCCATAGGGGTTCTAAAAGGTAGATCAAAAATTACCTTATAAAACATATTTTGCACTGTTTCTAATATCAGTGCATTCTTTGAAAAGGCCCATATTTCTGAGACGTATACCAATAGATTTGGACTCAAAAGCTCTATTAAGAGCTATATAGGAATTACCTGCAAAATTCTGAGCAAACCTAAAAATGGCTCTAGAAGAACTTATAGCATGTTTCTTACGCCAACTAAAATGTGAACTCCATGACCCTTTTACATCAAAAATGACCCCTAGATAGGTGTATTCATTTCTTATTTCAAAACTTAGATTACTTATAATCAAGCTGTTATGATGAATTTTATTTTTATTTCTGAAAATCAGAATAGCTGATTTTTCACTATTTACAACCAACTCCAGGTTTCCAAGAACATTAATACACCTTTCCAGGGCCTGTGTTATTCCAGCTTTGGTTAAACAACATAGCACAATATCATCCGCATATACCAGAATACTTACTTTTCCCCCATATATAGTAGGTGCTGCACAATTTATGGCTTTTTTTTCCCTTATTAGTTTCTCCATGTATAAGTTAAATAATAATGGTGCCAGCAGGCAGCCCTGTCTGATCCCTTTTCCCAAAGGGATTGGCTGAGATGTATGACCATCTCTTGATGTCCTAACCAAGGCATACGTCTTATTATGCAAACACCTCAATACATTCAGCAATTCAGGCTGGATACCTAGATTTTGTAATAAAGCCCACAATATCTCCCTATTCAGATTATCAAAGGCTGCCTTCAGGTCCCCCCAAAAAACAGTATATAAAACTCCCTTTTGTTGTTCACAATATTTATCTATAAGAAATTTAAGAATAAATATATTCTTCATAGTCCCTTTTTTCTTTCTAAACCCTGTCTGCTCTTCAGAGATCAGATTATTCTCCATTACCCAATTCTCCAATCTCTGTAAAAATGACTCGGGTAAAAATTTTCTCTGCAATACATAATAAACTAATAGGTCTATAATTTCCTGGATTGTTAATATCTCCTTTCTTGTAAATTGGGACTATCAAACTAATCAGCCACTCTTCTGGTAAAATTCCTTTTCTAGTATATAGTTAAAGAGTATAGTAAGTTTATTAGACCACCAATCAGGAAAGGCCTGGAAAAATTCTGCTCCCAGCAAATCATTACCTGGGGCCTCATTACTGCAGTAACTTTATCAGAACTTAGTTAGGCCTGCGCTCTGCAGTTCTCTCACAAGTTCTCCTGTTTGTCACCGGCCCATCCATTCAAAAGGGGTGCTGCTTCACAGTCAGAAGTATGGGGAGTGGGCTGCTTCCCCCACATCCGTAACTGAGCTGCAGCCTCCGCTTCGTTCTGACTAATCACCTGCTTTACAAGTTTTCAACTTTGCTCTCGCCTCTCAGTGTGGGAATCCATTACTTCACTGCCCTGAGTCCCAGCACTGCAGCAACTGCCACTTTCCCCAGTGTGACTGCACACAAGCAGGAGCCTAGCCACTGCCTCTCTTCAACCCTGAGCCCACCAAGCACAGAATTCCTCAGCCACGGGCTGGTGCTGGCTAGTCAAGTTGGTGGACACTGGCACAGAACTGAAGAATGATGCTTATCTGACTCACCCACTCCCCTACTCTCATTCAATGTCCTCCAACAATAGAGTATTTACAAACCAATCCAGTCCTGTCAACAAAGATGCTAAGACTCACCTCCTCATCTTGCTGCTGAAACTGCTACTACTCTTCTCCCAGGAAGCAACACTGGTGCGGCAGCACATACACAACCATGGCCACTGCCTATCTTGCTTCTTCATACAGTGACTCGCTGCCGGTGAGTGTTACAGTTTACTCTCCTTTGTTGCAGCTTTGCTTTCTCTCACATAGGTTGTCTCCTCAGTCAGTTCTCCTCATGTGCACAGTGAAGATGGTGCTTGGAAATGCACACTTTGCCATGCGTCAGCTTCACTGTGGGATTAGAGAGCTCCTTGGAGACTGACAAACAGCACAAACAGGAGAAGTGACTGGTGGAAACTACATCGAATGCCATCACAGACCACCAGCCACCCCTCACAGCCCAGCCAGCTAGCAGTAAGCAGATATCCACCCGTACGACCACCAATGACTTCATAAAAAGTAAAAAGCCTATATTGTTTTGAACATTGGGATTTTCTGGAAAATAAAATAAAATTATATGTATTTTTTGCTAGTTTGGTAATTATATTGAGAGTACATGTCCCCTTAGGCCCTATGGGCATGACATCACTGTTTCTGCTGGCACTCAGTCACCAGTGTGCTATTTCTCTCTCTCTCTCTCTCTAAGAGTTCCTGCCACACAGGAAAGCACACTGTCCACTGCTCTGCACTGCACTGGTACCAGTTGCAACACTGATCGCAGCACTCTGCCACCAATGTGACAAAATTCCCTCATCATGGACGTCGAGTTCACTGACACCACTGTGTGTTTTTACCAACAGGACACAGGGAAACCTGTTTCTTACCTCCTCCTTTGCACAAGGTCAAGAAGATCAACACAATAACTGTGGACAGAGTACCCCTTCAAAGATGGACTACAGAGTCCAGCAGAAATAATAGAATTTCCCCTTTAAATAAAGCAAGCAGTCACTGATTCTATAAAAATATGATTTTTTACTAAAAGACTACACATATTTACAACAGGATGTATTTACAGGGGAACAAAAGGGCTTCACATTTACTAAGAAGCAGGAAATAAAACAAGTTGAACAGACAGTTGGTGTACAGCAGAATTCTGAGCTATTCTCACCTAAAATCTTTCAGATGCCCTAGCTAAGAAATTGCACTGTCCCTTACTATGCTATCTAACCAGACAGCTAGTCTTTGTATGGCAGGGCCCCTGGTCTTCAGATGTTCCAAGTCCAAGAGTGCGTGCTTTCTTTAAGCATCTCGATTTATTTCTTACTCACTGTGGGGATGGATCTCATTCCCTTTGAGTGACAGTTCTGTGCTGTCCCAGCCCACATTGACTGTGTGTGTGTGTGTGTGTGTGTGTGTATCCACCCTTCAGTACCTCCTTGCTAACATTATGACATGCACCTGGGTCCTTTGTCCAATGTGGGAACATCTCCCGGAAGAACACCCCTCTGGGGTTATTGATTTATTTCCTCCTCCCTTGCCTTCCTTTTAGCTTTCCCACAAGAAAATCAGTCCCTCCACCCTGGCTGACAAAAGCTGTCATATACTACTTGATCATGTGACCCGGTAGCCATCTTGGACCTGAAGCAGATGCATATTCAGAATAGAATTAAAGAATCAAAAGAATACATGGCTCTGGTCCCCTCTCCCATCACATCTCCTCCCCCTCTCAAGAAATGAAGGTGTGTCTGTTTTGGACAACTCCCAAGAGATACTGCTGTTAATGTAGTGCCTGGGGAGTGCCTAAAGGAATATGCCACACACTTAACCAAACCTCAACAGTCCATCTGCACTGGCATTCTGCATCCCACTTCAGTGCTGAATGATCATATTATATGACTGTAGTATCAAACTCCAGTGCAATAACTTTGTGTTTTGCCCACTAGTCCTATACAGCTATGTCAAGAGTTATGATCTGTAACCACAGTGAACTCCTTCCTGTACATATATGGCTGCAACTTCAGAAGGGCCCACACTATCCCCAGACATTCCCTCTCTACTGTGGCATATGACTCTTCCCAGGGCAGAAGCTTCTGGCTCAGATATACTATGGAGTGCTCCTCCCCTGCAGTGCAACCTGGTTCAGATTGGTACTCAGCCCGTGCTCCTTCACATGCACTATGAACTCTAAGTCATAACTGGAGTTGCAAGCATGGGTGACCCACATAATGTCTCCTTTAACCATCAGAAGGCAGACTCACGGTCCTCTATCCAGTGAACTTTTTCAGGTGTTCTCTTTTTCATCAGGTCTGTCAGGGGCTTGGCCACATCACTGTAGTGAGGTACAAACCTCCTGTAGTACCTGGTTATTCCCAGAAATGCCCTTACCTGTTTCAGTGTGGCAGGGGTGGGCCAGGTCTGCATAACATCAACCTTTGCTGACTCTGGTTGGAAGCATCCACTGCCCATCCAGTGCCCAAGGTAGGACATGTCAGCCATCCACAAGCCATTTTAAGGCTGCGAGTGCATTCTTCATCCCAAATGGCATTACTTGGAATTCAAATAAGTCATATGAGGTGACAAAGGCAGACCTCTCCCTGGCTGCAGGGGTTAACAGCACCTGCCAGTAGCCCTTTGTCTGGTCTGTCATAATCAGAAACCTAGCTCCTCCCAGCAGCCCCAAGGTCTCATTCATTCTGGGCATGGGGTAGGCATCAGATTCTATACAGCTGGTGAGCCTCCAGTATTCAACACAGAACCATCTGGTACCATCCTTCTTGGGGATCAGGACTATGGGTGAAGCCAAGGGGCTACTGGACTCCTTAATAACTCCAATGGCCAGCACTCCCTGAGTTCCTTCAGCAAGGTCTTTTTAACCCCCTCTGCTATCCTGTAGGGGGACTGCCTCAGCAGAACTTGGGCCCCAGTGTTCATGTGGTGTTCAGCCAGTGTGGAGTACCCCAGATTCCCCATGAACACATCCCCAAAATCTCACTGCACTCCCTCATCTCCTTGGCCTGGTCTGGTGTCAGCTGTCCTGAGAGGGTGAGGTTATTCACTGAGAATCCCTACCAAGCTCCCTCAAGCAGGTCTACCAGTGGATCAGTCTCAGTCCCCTCCTCTGGCACACTGCACACAGTGAGGATCATCTCCTCCCTATCATACTGGGGCTTCATCATATTCACATGATATTCCTTCTCCCTGTGCATTCGGTCAGGCAGCCCTACTATGTAGTTAACATCACTCAGCTTCCTGATTATGGAGAATGGGCCTTCCAAAACTTCCTGATTGTGTCAGACTGGGACAAGTACCATCACTCACTGTCTGACTTCATACTCCCGGGCTGTGGTCCTGCAGTAGTACCAGGCTTTCTGTTGCTGTTGTGCAGTGGCTAAGTGCTCCTGGGCAAGCCCCATGAGCTCCTTAAGCCTGGTCCTAAAATTTAGGATGTACTCTACAATAGACTCCTCTTGGGAGGCATGGTTACCTTCCAGTTCATCTCTGACAAAATCCAGGGGCCCCTGACCCTGTGGCTTAACAGGAGCTTGAAGATTGAGAACCCTGTGGACTCCTGTGGGACATCCCTGTATGCAAACAGGAGGTAAACATAGACTTTGATAGTAGATAAGGATCATTTGGCCCACCTAGTCTGCCCCTTTTTCTACCTATCAGAAAAGCTGCAGATTCTAGTTAACAAACAGCCTACTTCCTCCTACCCCCCACTATAATTACCATATGTCTGTCCTATGCATTCTTGAATTCCCCCACTGTTTTTGACCCCATGACCTCCTCAGAAAGGCTGTTCCATGCTTCCTCCACCTTCTCTATGAAAAAATACTTCCTCACATTGTCCCTGAGCCGTGTCCCTCTATCTTCAAATTGTGACTCCTTGTTCTTGCACATCTCTTTTTCTGAAAGTTGCTACCCTCTTGGACTTTGTCGGTTTCCTTGAGGTACTTGAATGCTTCCAACATGTTCTCCCTCTCCCTCCTTTCCTCAAGGGTATACATATTAAGCTCTTTTAGTCTCTCTCTTTGTATGGGTTCTGGTGCAGACCCTACACCATTTTAATTGCCCTCCTCTGGACTGCCTCCATACTGCCTATGTCCTTGCAGAGATGGGGTCTCCAGAACTGCATGCAGCACTCCAGATGGGGTCTCACCAACTGTCTGCACAGAGGGATAACAGCTTCCTGTTTTCTACTAGTGATTCTTCCACCTGTGCATCCCAGTATCCCCCCAGCCCTCCTCACTGCCTTCTCACATTACATGCCTACCTTAAGGTTGTCTGATATAACTACCCACAGGTCCCTTTCCATGTTTGTTGTTGTTAGTACCCCCCCCCACTGTACATTCTTCCCCTGGGTTTTTGTTTCTCAGGTGCATTATTTTGCACTTTTTTGCATTGAATCTTAGCTGCCATATTTTTGACCATTCCTTTAACCTTGCCATGTCCCTTACCATCCCTTCTACTCCTTGTTGTCTATCAACCCTGTTGAAGATCTCTGTGTCATCTACAAAAAGGCATACTTTTCCTTCCAGCCCCTCCACAATGTCACCTACAGAGACATTAAGGAAGACCGATCCCATACTGAACCCTGCGGTACCCCACTAGTAACCCCCCTTTCTTCAGTGGGTACTCCATTTACTATTATCCTCTGCATCCTGTTGCCCTGCCAATTTGTTATCCAGGCTACCACCCTGGGACCCACTCCCAGGCTGGTAAACTTCTTTATTAATCTTTTGTATGGGACTGTGTCAAATGCCTTGCTAAAGTCTAGGTAAGCCATATCCAGAACCCCTTCCTGTCATACTACTTTGGTCACCCAAAGAAATCTATTAGATTCATATGACATGACCTTTGTGCAGTGAATCCATGCTGCTTTGGGTCCTGTGCCCTGCTGGCCTCTAGGTACTCAATAATTATTTCTTTCAGAATGATTCCATCATTTTCCCTATCACTGATGTCAAACTAATAGGTCTGTAGTTTCCTTCCTCTGCCTTTCTCCTGCCTTTGTGAAGGGGAATCACATATGCCCTCCTCCAGTCCTCGGGTACCACACCATCCTCCCATGATTTGATAAAAAGGGTAGTCAGTGGTGTCACTAGGTATCCCCTTAGTTCTTCTAGAATTCTATAGTGAATCCTGTCAGGCTTCATTGCATCATCCACCTTGAGTTTTAGGAGTTGTTTCTGGACTCTTTATTCAGTGAATTAACTGGTATCAACCCTCCTGTCCAGAGTGCTTCTATTTTTTGGTTTAGGTACCTCCCCCTCTCCTTCTTTTGTGAGTACTGAGCAAACATATTCACTCAGTATCTTTGCCTCTTCACTGTCACCCTCTGCCCACATCCCCTCCCTTTTATTAAGCCTTACTATTCCTCCCTTGTTTTTTCTTTACTCCCTAATGTACCTATAAAATGTTTTATCCCCCTTCTTAACTGAATTGGCTATCTTTTCCTTGGTTGGGCCTTCGCTATTCTGACTGCCTTCCCTGCTTCCTTCTGATTTAACTGATACAGTTTTCTGTCCTGCTCCTTCTGTGATTCCTTATACTTCTTGATTGCTATCTTTTCCTCCCTAAGCTTCCCCACCACCTCTTTTGAGAATCATAGAGGTTTTTTACTTTGTTTTGTTTATTTGCTTCACACAAAGGATTGTTGCCTCTGTGATGGCAGTTTTGATCTTTCCCCATTGTTCTTCCACCCCTCCTTCCTGCCCATTTGCTAGTGCATTCCTTAGGCACTCACCCATTTTGCCAAAGCCAGCCCTCCTAAAGTCCAGTACCCTTGCTTTTGTATAGCTTGAGTCTACGGCTGTGTTTATTGTGAACCACATTGTTTGGTGGTCACTTATTCCCAGATGGCTACCCACTTCCAAATCTATGATTCTTTCTCCATCCCCATTTGAGATGTGGGGCAAATATTTGTCCCACTCCTTTTTCTGTTGGTCAGCAAATGCCCCTGAGCATAGTTTTAAGGGTCCTATTGAACTGCTTGACCAGGCAATTTGTCTTGAGGTGATGGGGTGATGCACAGAGCAGTTTCTCTCTACACTTCTCCCACAAGCTGGTCATTAAGAACTACATGAAAGAACTACATGAAATTTTCCTTCTGGTCTGACAAACTCTTCTGGGGAAACCCTGCTTGGCTAACAATTCCCAGAAGCTCATTCACCACCTTTTCTGACTCCATGGAGGACATGGCCTCTGCCTCGGTGTACCTGGTTGAGTAATCCACAAGAACCAGTATGTATCATTTGTACATGCGACTTGGGGTATTCAGGAGCTCAACTATGTCCATGGTTACCCTCTTAAAGGGTTAATCTATAATAGGCAGGGGTACCAAAGCATGCTTAGCCTTGTTCCCAACCTTTCCAACCCGTTGGCACTGTTTACAAGTCCGACAGTAATTTATCACATCTGTGTACATGCTCAACAAAAAGAAGTTGTTAGTGAGCTGTTTTTTTGTGCAGTTTATACCCAGGTTTCCTGAAAAAGGAATGTCATGGACCAGGGGCATAAGCTGCTTTCGGTAGTCCTGGGGGACTACCAGCTGCAGGACTACCTCTCCCTCTAGCTCCCTCTGTGGTATACAGTACACTCCCTGTACAGCAGCTCATTTTCCCAATAAATTGACTTTTTACTCTCTTGAGAGGTCTCAGCACTATCTGCTATCTTTCCAATTTTGGAGGGTAGGATCAGCTTGTTGTACCCTGCCCAGTTCCTCCCATCTGACCCTTTCTAGTTCCCCTTCAGAAGGAAAGCTGCCCCTGGTGGCAACCTCCATTGCTTGCAGTTTGGACTCAGGCCTGCTAATCCTAGCTAGCCTTTCACTCACACTAGTGACTTTCTCATCTGCTGAGAGATGGGTCTGCACAGGCTGTGTCACCCCTTTTTCACCCTCAGAAGCTTGCAATTTTGCCTGGCTATGAGTAGTAACACATATTAGATTTTCCCTGTGGTCAGAATCATTCCCTATGATCACACCCACAGGGAGATCAGGTGTGACTCCCACTTTCTGTACCCTATGGCCACCCTCCCAGCTCAGGAAAACCTGAGCGATTGGCACTTGGACCACTGGACCTGTGATTCTCTGAATCTTGGAGAATTGCCCTGGCAGAATCTGCTCTGCCTGGATCAGATCCTGCCTTATCATGGAAATGGAGGCACCAGGGTCTGTCAATCCCAGTGTTACTGTCCCATTGACTAGAATAGGGTGCATATGCTTGGTGGAGTTTGGTGGCACTACAGTGTTTTTGCAGTTTATCAGCTGTGGTGTACTGTTTTGGTCACCCCCTCCCCAGGCTTTTGCTCTTTATCCTTGTTATCAGGGGCATCAGCAGGTGTACGCAGTGTATGCAGTCATGTACATTCTGCTGTGGTGGGGGTACCATTTTGTGCTGCAATGCCTGCCCAGCCTGCTCTCGTATTTTTACACAGTGCACTGTCTGTCTGGGGCGGGGGAAAACTATGGTGCTAAATTAGATGTTAAAGCGGGGGGTGGGGGTGTATTACCTCATCATCTCTGACTCAGTCATGAAATTCCTGCAACCCACTTCCCACTGTCCTTCCAGTCCTGATAAACCTTTCCTGGAGCTGAGCAGTCTGAGCAAAGCCTGAGAGCCACGAAGTCAACGCCACCACACCATCACCAGATTCGCCACATCTCCTTTTCTTTGTCACTCCCCGGCCCTCCTTTCACAGTTCTTCACACAGAGGGAGACAGAGACAGTGTAGACAACTCGGAGCACTTTTAAAACATCACAGGTAGTGGCGTCATGGTGTGTGTGCCCTTTTGACCAATATCAGGGCACCATTTGGTCCGTGCTCTTTCTTGCACCTACGCCCCTTGAACCAGCACTTTTCTATCCCCCCCTCAGGTCCGAGGCAGCAGAATAAAAGGAGTCTCTCCAGTGCTCTTGGCACTCATCCAGCCTAGGAGAGCTCCAGCATCGGAGAGAATTTGGGAATTTGCAGCCCCAGCATTGGACTCTTCATCACTGTCACGTCCTCAGTCGGAGCAGCAGACAGAGCAGAGCCAGGAGAGCCAGGACTCAGGGCCTGTCTTCAGTGTGCAGACTAGCCTAGCTAGGAGGACCCAGGAGACTCGAAGAAGAGCACAAACTTCGCATAATAAAGCCACAAAAAGAGCTGTTTCACTTATTAGTCACTGTACAAAACAGACCGCCAGTCACCCTTGAGAAGAAGAAAACAGCGGAGGTAGAGCCAGTCATCAGTCAAAGAGTGAAAAAGGTTTTTTGAAGACCAGTAACTCGGTTGTTGAGTAAGTAAGCTGACCAAGTGTGCTTTGTTATCTAGGTTTGTGTTTGTTCTATTTTATAATGCTGAATTTCTTCTGGGACTGGAACATGGAGGGTTTGGCTTTTGTGTGCACTTTTTCAGGGGGGTGGGGGTGTTTAGAGAGAGCCTTCCCCCCCTTTTTTTTTGTGTATGTTATTTCTTTAATATCTGCTAAATTTCTGGACACTGCTGTAAATTGTTTGCCGGAAACAGTAAAACCCTTTTAATAGATATCAGAAATCAACCTCATTCTATTATCTATTTAGATGAAATAGTTAGAGGCACTGTTTCTTATGGTGGGCTTTACCAGCTGCCTTATTTAGGCAGCATAATATGGCAGTGCAACTTAATAACACATCATGACAGGGTGTGTATTATTTTGGAATAAAAGCACGCCTTAGTTAGGAAGGGAGGGAGACAGCATCCACGAGGCAAAGCTGAGTATGTCAGGCACTCAGGAAGTACTGTTAATCCACAGTTATGCACATATTGGAGTGCCTTCATAGCCAGTGACAAAGCCAACAGAGGGTTGAGAACTCTGGCTGCATGCTCTCTCTGGTCCTGGTCACCTCAGTTGGTCACACAGTGGAGTTGAGCAGCTACGCTCCCTGCAGAAGGAGTGCATCCTTAGTTTGCAAATTCTTAATACTCCTTCCAGAAGACATGAAATGAACCAAGCAATATGGCATGACAAGGGGTGCATTAGGGTGGGATAACTGCCTACCTTGGGTGAGTTGAAGCAAGAGGTAAAGTCGAGTACTTCCACCACCCAAGAGGGGCAGTTATCTCACTGTAACACACCCCCTGGAGTGCCTTATTGTGATTATGGGTGGTTTGGGACTTGATTTTGTCTTTTTTTTTTGCTTGTTTCCGGGGGGTGGGGAGGTCTCCTCATTCTGTCTCATTTCCTATATGTGGATGTGGCTGGAGGCTTGAGACGTGTGTGTGTGTGTGTTTAGTTTTGCTTCTGATTTGGCATTTTAGGATATAATGGGTTGTAGTAGAGTCTGAATTCACAGCATGTTATTTGTAATGGGAGCAGAGAGGTATGACTAAGATGTAAAAACCTGTGCATATACAGGGTGTTTAGAAGACAAAACCTTATCAGCCTACATCCATTAGTATCATAATTCATTTTGGTACTGGCAAGCCTGTCATTCCAGTGGCATGCCCATGTTTTGAATTGGCATGCTGATTATTCCGTGCTATATGCTATGGTTCTTGTGGCCCATTGGTGTCGAGCGTGTGCTTGGGGGGAGGGGTTGGAGAGTGAGCAGCCTTTTTTCTATTTTATTTATTAGGTAAATGTCTTGGCGGTCTGGCAGTGGAAGGCTTTAGCACCGAGAATGGCTTTGGTCTGGGATGTGTGGCTGAGTGCCTGAGTGGATGCACATGCTTGCCCTGTTCAATTCTGATTTAGCATTTTTAGGATATTATGGATTTCAGCTCTAATGTCAGAATTCACAGCATATTTTTTGTATGGGAACAGAGCCAGAGAGATATGGCTGGAGGCTTCCTCAGCTTAAGAAGTTATTAGCACCCCAAACTTGCACCCCATGAAAACAGAGCCATATCTGACACACCCCAGCCCCCTTTAGTGATGTCAGAAAATGAATACTGAGGGTGCATTTCATTAACCTGCATGTTTGCGATATATCCATAGCTTTTAGTACTATGTAGAGGTGCCATGTATAAAAATCAAAGCAGACGCTGGAGTAACAGTCCTGTTTAACTAGAGTGGTTGCTTTCATTTTTCCAAGTGGCAACTCTAAATAGTACTAACAGTCATTGACAAATGGCACCAGTACAGATCTATGGAACACACACAGCCTTCATTTTCTGATATCACAAAAGGGGACTAGGGTACTTTAATATGCTATGGCTCTTGTGGCCCACTGGGGTCATGCTATCATTTGAGATGCCAGTGGTCAGACCAAAAGGCCATCCTTGTCTAGTTAGGCTGCTTGAGATTACAGCTAGCTCCCTTTTCAGCAGCTGCCCCACCCCACCCACTCCCCTTTGCCCTGTTCCACCCCTTCTTGAAGCATTCCACTTTAACATGCCACCACCTCAGCCAGTAGTGCATTCTGCTTTGCCACCACCCTCTCAGTAAAGAAATGCCTCCACAAATTAGAGGGTCTTGGTGTCTGTTACCAGTACAGCAGCAAGTGATTTATCATTGTCATTTCTAATTTAAGTGCACATCTCTGGTACAGCACTGCTTTCAATTACTGCCAATCAAGTGCTGTATTAGGAATGTGCAGTTAGACAGCTGCGACCACACAGTATATTATTCAACACTGTGTATAATTCCATGTGGTTCACTGTTTTCAGTACCTTTTGTATGTGGACACTACCAGCATATGTGATTGCTTTGCTCTGTCATGCATCAGGGGTTAAAATTGGCACCTGCCCGCTAGCCAAATGCTGGTAGATTTTGTATCGGGCTAGTGAGATTTTCATTTAACTAGCTAAGCGGGCTTGTACTGGAGAAGGCAACACTTCAATATATACACCAGCTGGTCCAGAGGAAATGTCTGTAGGGCCAGTGGATTTTCCCAGTCACTAGCCCTGCTGGCTAGTGGCTGCGAAACTTAATTTCAACTCCTGTGCTTGTGTGCATGCATGCGTGCATGTGTGTCTCATTCAAGCCCTGTTGTTGTGTGCAAGGACCTTGATCCCTTCCCGCTGGTGCAAGTGCAACATGGGATGGGCCTGCTTAGGTGGTGGTGATGGGGGGGGAATCCATGCCCGGAGAGGGGCTGGGGTAGGTTGGACATAGGGATGGTTGTTGTGTCAGCAGGGAAGTAAGGGGTGCACAGGCACCTGGCAGGATGCAGATGCCTATGTATAAGATACAGAGGCATATGTACCCTGCCAGGTGCCAACACAATCCTTTACTGTCCCGCTTACAGAAAAATCCTCCCTATGCCTCTCTGTGCCCCTACTGCCCACTGACCCCACATGAAGCCCACCTAGAACAGTTTCCCAGGCTGTCACAGTAGGTTTAGACTGCCTCCTGGCAGGTCTAGGTGGAGTCCCTTGAGATTGCAAATGCCATGGGGTGACTTTTGGAATCAGAAATAAGAAACCTTGAAATTAAAAAAAACCAAACACACAGGCCACTGTCAAGTTTTAATTTTATTAAACTGTAAAGTACAGCAACAATTTCCTAGCTCCAAAGGGCTCCTTCTGTAATAACAAGGCGTAAACACTGGATTCACACTAATTATATTTTTAGCTTTACTGCAACATCACATTTAGGAATACAGAAACTGAGTACTGCTTAGTAGTAATTCAACTCTACTTCACTGGATAAAATGTTGACGCACAGTCATTTGCTGCTCATTATGAACTTTCCAAATGTGTGAGGCAGTGTGTTTGCGCTAAGTTAAAAACTCATTAACAGTTGCTTATATCCAACCAGGAATTGGTAACAACACAATAAACTTAGAATATAGTGTTAACTGCTACTAAGTAATTCTAAGGAGAAAAGCATTAACACACATGCATGATAGTATGCTGCATCTGCATCATGACAAATCTTTCTGTATGAAGTGTTTCTGGAACTTGGCCCTATAGTTTGATTTTCATAGTGCAGGACATACCATTACCTTCTGGTTTCCATCCAGAAACTTTCCTGACACAGCAAGTGAATAGCTAACTGGAAAAGCAGTGGTCTCTTATACCAAACATGTAAGTTGCAAGTAATTGCATGTGTATTATAATTCCCAGCCCTCAAGCTTTCCTGCTAGATTTCTAACAGGTTTTGTACTTGCCTTTCTAGGATGGAATCCACACAGAAGAGAAAACTGTCTGGTGCCCAACAGAGGAAAGCTAAACATGCCCAGCAAGAGGAGACAGCACAGCTGTCTAAGGGTTTGGCCTCTTTTCTAATTCGGTACGTGAAAACATATAGTAGTAATAAGCTCTATACAGTATGCCAACCCTCATGTGTCTAACAGTATTAAGATGGCAGGTATATTTGTAATATAAACTAGTACACCTCTGTGACTGTCTTTCTCTTGTAAGACTTTGTTGCCATATTTTACTCTAGCCTCCCCCCCCGTATCTTTTAATTTTTACTTCTGTGTAATTGGCCATAGTTTTTTGTCAGCTTACTGTTTCATACCAGTAACAGCTAAATTAAAAGGTAACTTTTGTGTTAATTAGAAATTCTGTTAATGCATTTTGTATGTACCTTTTTGCTGCAGTTCACATCACTGTTATTTCATTTCAGGCACGTTGAAAAACCTGCATCTGCTGTGACACCAGTCGAGCACCTCGAAGGACTGTGCTCAGCTTGGTAAGTTATTGAGATACCAGCCATTAACATTCAATGAAATGGCTGTTGTATTCATTACAATATAATTAGTTTACATCTGTGCATCTCTTTCACTTCTAGGTCTTTTGATACCTTGTTAATAGTACACTAGAAGCATTTATTTTATTGTTCATTACATTGTGCTTCTGTGTAATGTGCTATACTGTTTAGTAAGTTTATGGCCTAATACTGGCAAAAGGTAAGATATAATAGGTGAAGTATGCTAATGATGAAATTTTATTGCCCTTCAAACACACCTTTGTTCTACAGTTTATATCTAACACCGCTGTTTCATTTTAGCCACGTTGAAACACCTGCATCTTCTGCAACACCAGCACACCTACATGAAGTACCATCCTCAACTCGGTAAGTTATTTTGATGTCCTGCTTTAACTGATTAAGGCCCACTTGGAATAAGTGTATAGTCCCATAGTCCTCAAAGTGTTATCCATCCAACCCCTTACAAGGGATGGGGGGGTGGTGGTGGTGGTGACTGTGTGATAACTTATCTGATACAGTTGCCTATGAACGCCTGATGCCCTTATGTAAGTGTAACGAGAAGTCACAGGCTAGTGTATCAAATGAGTTATCACACACCCCCAACCCCTACGTCTGATTTATGCAACCAGCTCTTCACAGGTTTGCTTTATTTTCATTGTCGTAGAACAGCACTCTTTATGAGGCAGCTATTGTAATGCGTGTATTTGGTGAGGACTTGTAACTTGTGTATATCATGGTTCCATGCTATGATGTGCTTTTTCTGCATGTGATTTAGTTCTGGAGTGTTATTTGCTGGTTATGTAATTCTGACTTGATGATGAAGGTACCTGCTATGGTGTGTATAAAGTGGTATGTCTTTTTTTAATTTTTTTTTATATTCATTTTTCTCAGTTCGTACAATGGTATGTAATGATTAGTGCTTTTCGTTTCACTTACTAATTTAATTTCAAAAGGAGTGTTTGTCTTTTGGTATTCACATTGGGGCCCTGCTGTGAAATAGACCCACCCATCTGGTGGGTCACTACCTCAATCTGCATCTGCCTTAAATGGATTACCTTGATATCGGGTGCATTGGCCCCAAAACAGGCTTAAGTAAGGTGTGGTTCCAAAGCAAATATGCAGGTAACTGGTGGGAAGCTAGTTAAATGAGAAAGTTATACTTCTCCCTTTTCAAACCTTATCCACTGTTAGCTTCTCTCACTTGCACATTCACAAACTATAAATGGGATTCTAAATGATGGGTGCTATTGCATATGGGAAACAACCAAAAAAACAAGTGTGTACCAGCCATCGGCTTAATTGTCACAACAAACATATTATTATTTTTCTGCCAACTTTTGGATCTGATTTCTGATCAGGAGTGGGGGTCTTTTGGTATTCACTTCAGGGCCCTGATGTGAAGTCGCCCAGCTACCATCGTCTAGGTAGACCACACATCAGCTGGGTCCATAACACAAACCGTGCCTGCCTACAATGGTTTACCATTATATAGGGTGCATTGGTCACAAATTGGCAGGTGACAGAGTGCACTATTGAGTGAACAGTGTTTTGTAGGCATTGAAAGTAACAAATTATCATGCCTCTAATATTACTTTTTCTTTTATCTTGCTTCCGTTATAGGCAAGTCCTTGGCAATGGATCCGAATCTGCTGTGGCAGCTCAAGTTTATGTCCCTGAAAAGGCAACTGAAATTTCTGTAGTTGGAGCCTTTAATATTGATACTGCAGCAAGACCTGTACCTGGGACCACATCTTTGGGTGAAGAACCTGTTACACCACAGAGCAGCAACACAGAGAGCCATTTAAGAGGAGATCTGCATATGCATGATGAAGGAGACATTGGGTTCTATGACCGCCAGACACTGACAGAAGTGCAAAAAAATATCGTCTTAACAAGCCAATGGCAACCACTGCAAAACTTCCAGTTTCCAAAATGAATGATGAAATCTTGCAGTGGTCAGCAGCAGTAGTATCGACGTTTCAATCCTCAGCTTCTGCAAGAGGACAATTTTGCACGATACTCCAAGCATCTGGATGCAGTCTTCTGTGGACCATGTTTTGTGTTTAACACCTGCAAGGAAACGGTGTTGGTATCTATACCAATGATAGACTGGTCAAATGGGAAAAAGATTCTAGACAGGCACAGCAATTCAAAAGAACATGGGAATGCCACTGCAAGGGCAGAAGCATTTGTAAGTGTATGTGATGGAAGACAGACAACGGCTTATCAGTGCCTTTTAAAGCAGGATCAGAAAACAACTGAACGAGCAAGGCATGCTCTGCGACGCATTATGAACATCATTCTCCTTTGTGAAAGGTACAATATAGCACTGAGAGGAAGGCTTCTGACCACTGGAAAGTTCAGTGCACTTCTGCAATACACAGTTGAGTTGGACACGCTCTTCAAAGAATGCCTGAATTGTGCACCACGGAATGCACAGTATACTTCGGCACAAATTCAGAATGAGTTGATACAGTTGATGGGTCAACAGATTCAAAGAACAATTCTGGCACAGGTCAAAGGGCAAAATTCTTCGGCTTGATTGCAGATGGGACCCTTGATATTGCCACAAAAGAGCAGATAACCCTTGCGATGCGATACGTTCATCAAACTCAAAATGGTGCTGTGCAACTGCGAGAAGATTTCCTTGAGTTTGTGGAAGCCTTCCAGACAACTGGGCAAGCACTTGCAGAACTGTTCTTGCAAAGACTTACTGCTTGGGGTATTGATAAGGAATGCATGAGGGGCCAAGGCTATGATCGAGGCAGCAACATGAGTGGCCAATTTAATGGAGTGCAAGCCAGAATATGTGCAGTCCTTCCTGAAGCTACCTACAGTGCCTGCAAAGCACATAATTTGAACACTGCAGTTGTTCACTCCTGTAAAACACACCAGATTTCAAATATGTTTGACACATGCAGAAAAGTAATTGCAATACTGAAATCCTCTGCCAAGCGCAGCAATGTGTATCTGACAGAACTGAAAGAATTCGCCAACTTGCCATGTGACTGGGAAGATGAGGAGGAGGAGAAGGAAGACCACAGTACAGTCTTGCCTGCCCCTGGGAATACACGATGGATGAGCCAAGCAGATTCACTTAGATGTTTCAAAGCAAAATATCTTGTGATAGTCAGCACCTTAGAGAAAGTTGCCGATTTTGATGAGGATGCCGACAGATTTAAATTTTCCATCACAAAATTTGATTTCCTCGTTTGTTTGGTGTCTGTGGAAGCAATTCTGTAACTTCCTAAACCTCTTCATCTGTACCTGCAACATGAGAATATTGACTTGATTCAGGCATGTGAGGAAGCAAATGTTGTGGTTCAGACACGTCGAAGCATGAGAGAGGATGTAGATACCAGATTTTGTGTTCTGTATGATGAGGTGAAATGGATAGCAAGTTGTGCATTTGTTGAAGAAACCATGCCAAGAATATGTGGACAACAAATGCAGAGGAACAATATTGCTGCATCAGATCCACTGGAATACCACAGAAGAAACATCTTCATTCCTTTCCTGGACCATGTTATTTCAGAGCTGTCGGAACAGCTGATTGAATGCCTCCCACGTTTTCTCATGTAGTACTTGATGCCACATAAACTACATGCTATGGACTCTGAAGAAATGGTGACTGCTGTGTATAATGCATACAAGGGTGACCTCTCCAGCTGGGACAGCTTTAGAGCAGAACTGCAGAGATGGAAAACTATGTGGATGTCTGTCCCAAAAGAAAAACAGCCAAACAGCATCATCTCTACATAATCTGTGGTAAATCCTGCATTCTACCCAGATATTAACACAGCTCTTTGTGTTTTGGCCACAATGCCAGTCAGCGTTTCTACGGCAGAGAGATCATTTAGTGCACTGCGAAGAATAAAGACCTGGCTACAGAACAGTATGGGTGAAAGTCGACTGACCAGTTTAGCACTGCTGCATCTACATCACGATATCCTAGTCAACGTGGAGCAAGTACTGAAGGATTTCGACCCATGCAGTGATCATCGGATTAACTTTGTGACAAGTTGAACTCTGCCAGCGGAGCGTGTTTTACTGTCTGTGCTGTGGTTTGATGTACTGCTTGGTTTCTGCTGTATTTGGTAAATTAGAAGAAATTTATTATACATTCTTCTATTGTCGGAGTGGTTATTTGGCTGTGTATGAGTGAGTATACTAATTCTGATTGGCGTGGGTGGTCAACTTTTGATGTGTCTTGTTTTGTTAGATTTGTTGCCCATTCTTAAATGAAACTCAATTTACACAATTTGCAATTTTTAAACTGGAAATGTACATAATTCTTTAAGGTATGGGACTAGTTTGTACTAGCACACTGCTGTGGCTATGTTACCATTTTGTTGAGTGGGTGATTTTGGTTACTTTGGGTATAAGCGGGCTTTCGGTTGGTGTCAGGCTGTGCATTCTTTTTGTGTTTATTCTGTTGGTGTTGCATCTTGGCATGCTTCATAGTTGCATTTTACATTGTAAATGTTGAAGTAACAAAGTCTGAGGTACTGGGCTAGTTGGTGTGAATGATTTAGGTGGTTAAGGTGATTGGTTTTGGTGTTCTGGTTTAGGTTCAGAGCACCATCTAGCTTTACCCAACCATCTTATATGGTAAATAATGTAAATAGTTACTGTCATTTTTCATGTAATTGGTAAGGGTACACTGCTGATAGGATGTTACCATTCAGAGTTTGATTTGACTACTTGACTTCTTTTGGTGTGGCGATTCAGCTTGAGTGAGTGGATAGAGTGTATGAGCACAGGCACTGGTATGAATGGACCTCTGTGGGACTGGCTACCTTGATGTGGTACAGAGGCTTGTCACAATGCAATATTGTAACCAAAAGTCAGTCTTGTTGCCGTGTATGTAGTACTGAGCCTTGTCACAATGCAACACTGTAGCCAAAAGCCAGTCTGTGAGTCTGACACCGAGGGTGATGGGGGTGTATGAGAATAAGAGTGTGGACTGGGGGGTGCAGCTCGAGTGGACCGGCGGGTGGGGCTCGAATGTGGACTGGGGGCGGGGCTCGACATGTGGGGGGTGCAGTGTGGCTGCTCTGTGTACAAATTTTAAATCCCTAGCTACATCCCTGCTGTCAAGGACCAGGCATTTCCCCAGACCTTCCCCCAGAGAAGCAGAGCAGTCCTTGGGATGCTCCATCCTTCTCCCCCCAGCTGGCCCTTCGATGACCCAGGTCCATTCCCGAACTCAGGTTGTCAGCGTCGCAAGTGGAAATCCAACTGCTGCACCGATGGGCCAGCACCAATTGGCATTCTACAGGACTGAGTAACATATAGAATATGTTTCTCTGTCTGTTTTACCACATATTCAGCAGTTGTTTTCACAGAGGTGACACCAGTGAAGGAAAAGAGTACTGCATCCTTTCAAAGCAGTTGGAAAGCAACATTTAACTGGGTCATGGAAAGCAAGTGTGGCCCTGGCATTGCCTTTTGTGAAGTCTGTGCCACCTATTTCAGTGCTGGTCATGGAGGATGCAAGAATCTTCAGAGACATGTAGATTCAGAAAAACACATGTAGAGTGTCAGGCATGCATCTGTCAGAAAGCTCTCAGGAATGTTTGCCTCACAAGCAAACACAAAAGTAGCTGAAGCTGAAGTAGCCTTCATTACACTACTGGCTGAACACAACCAATCATTTACTGCTGAAGATCACTTGCTCAAGTTCATGAAAAAAATATTGCACTGAGGCAGAAGTAGTTAAACAGATCACCCATGGGGCTAAAAAGGCTGTCTGCATTGCCTGGGATATTTTGGGGCCAAAATACTAAGAACACATAGTAGGAATGTGTTGTGCTTTGCCATTCTGTATTTACCTAGTTCACATCACTGATATGGGGAATGACATTTTAGTTGTATTCTTTGATCAGAGCATGAGAAGGAATGGCATGGGATCATAATGTCATAAGACATTATGCAGCATGGCTAAATCGTGCTGCCAATACAGCATGATTTATGCCATGTGTCATAACTCTTTTTTCTGTCGGTGGCTCTGCCACCCACACACCCCATTGCGGGGGGGGGGGCTGAACCATCGGACCCCCCTACTAAAGATTCTTAACTCCAGGAGGGTTCAACTCGGGGACCGCACAAAGTTTGTGAAAAAATGAAATTTCTGGGACTGGGAATCAAACTTGGTCCCAGACGAAATGCCTGGGTTCCTGCTGCTGTGGCTCTGTCCAGTCAGTCATGGCAGCTGCTCAACAGAACCCACGCCCAGCAGAGGTCTTATTCTCTTCCTGGGAGTGTGTGAATGGTGCAATACCATGTACAGCAGTATACGCGATATTGTACCTTTCTCTGTCCTAGACAGCGCTATTACAGGTTAGCTATAATATCATACACTATTAAGCATACGACATTATGACCCGGTATGAGAAGGAACATGTTTTCATTTTTAGATATGCCCCTTTGTGTGTTGGGAACTAAGCAAGCAATAACTGATTGTGTTCTTGAAACCAAAAACCAAGTTTAATATTCCACTGAACAACATGGCTGCATATTCTTCAGACAATGCACCTTCAATGACTTGAAAGAGAAACATACAAACATGGAAACAGAATCTGTCAAAAAAATAAACTGTTAGGCCCATCCAGTCTGATCTATTTTTTCCTTCTTATTCCAGCATCTCAGACCCTATTTGGTCACTTTTGTCACTCCTGGCTCCCTATCCTCTACCTATTATACCTGTGTGCTTATCCCTTGCATTCTTGATGCTCCCTTGCCACTGTTTTTACCACCACCACTTCTTCTGGAAGGCTGTTCCAAGCATCCATCATCTTTTCTATGAAGAAGTATTACCTCACATCCCTCTCAAACTTCCGCCCTTGTAGCTTCATTCCCTGACACTGTTCTTGGTGCTCTTCTTCCTCTGACAGTGACCCCCCACCTGCACCTTGTTCACCCCTGTGAGGTACTTATTTATCTCAATCATGTCCACTCATTCTCCTCTATTGCAGAGAGTAAATGTTGAAATCCCACAGCCTCTTCTAATATGACTTCTCGTGCAACCCCCACACCATTCTGATAGCCCTCCTCTGGACTGCTTTCACCCTGCAGATGTCCTTTTCGAAGTGCAGCCTCTAGAACTGGAACAATACTCTAGGTGGGGTGTCACTGGTGAATGATGCAGTGGCAACACCATGTTCCTCCTCCTAATAGAAATCTCCTTCTCTTTTCACTCCAGCATCCCATTAGCCTTGCATACTTTCTTGTCACACTGCTCTGCCACCTTGAGATCATCAGATATGATTACTCCAAGGTCACTTTTTTGCTTGGTGACTGTGGAACATAAAGAGTAATTCTCTTTTGTCCCGACTAAAGACGCTCAATCCACATATGCTGTAGTTCGCATGAGCAGTTTATGTCATTCGGCAGATCTGTGCATCAAATCAGATGTAAAAGCAATGGCACTGCCCATTGAGGACATGGAATCCAATGTTTACATGTATCACTCAATGGCTGAGCATGAGCTAGGTCACTAAAAGGATGTTAGACACGAGGCATGGTTAGTAGCTTCAATCTGGGTAGTATTCTCTTTCAAGAAAGATGGATAGCTCATAAACATGTCAACTTAATCAGTGTTTCCCAGCTATAGCTTATAAACATGTCAACTTAGTCAGCATTTCCCAGCCATAAGCTATAATAGAGATTGAGGAAGAAGGTTCAGATTTCTGAAGCTATTACGAAATGCCTGAGATGAACACAGAGTAAAGTGTTGATATCAGTTCAGGAGAACTGCAAGAGTAAAGAATGACAGCAGTAAATTGCACACTAACTTATGTAAATCACTTAATGAGTTTTTTATTTGCATTGGATATTCTGGTTATTGTGTATATTTTTAAAATTAATTGATGAAAGTTAGTACATCAAAAAAGACTAAGAAAGGGATATTCCATGCAGGCAGAGTCAAAGGGCTCTGTGTGTTTCCCTATAAGTGTGTTTGGGGTGGGGGCACTCTGTTAACCTTTTCCTAGTGCATTAACTGTTTCCTAGTCAGTTTGCAAATGACTGTAATGCTATAGAGTAGTAATGTGCACTGTTCAAAACATGAAGCAGTACATGTGTGTTAGTGTGTCACAGTGCTTATCCTAAATACAGTAAAAGTTAGGGTTAGATGAATAAGTAAATAAATGTCATATGAGGCAGTGTATTTGTGCATGTGTGTGTGTGTGTGTAGACAGTGCACAGCTATGTTGTACTGGAATATATATGCATATATGTGTATACGTATTAGTCAGTGTTTATGAGCCTCACAACATTTAAAAAGTGCAGTTCAGTGGCTCAGTGATTAGTGCAAAAATTGCTAGTTTACATTTCTCCACTATCTTGATCAGTTTCAGCCTTAAGCATGCCATTGCTGATTTAAATGAGATGTTCAGCAATGTTCTTCAGAGATGTTCTTTTCGGGCTCTAAGGGACATCTGATTGTGGGGGATGCCATTAGACTCCAAGGCAAGCATAACAACCAAGGGGGATTACCACTGGTAGTGAGGTGCCACTCGACACCAGTGATAAAGTGCAGTATTATGAGGTTGAGCATGGGAAGGTGGAGGCACCACTAGACACCAGGGATACATAAATTATTTATGTGGAGGGGAATTAGAGGGTGGGGTGTGCAGCTAGACACCAGGGAAAGAAATATTATGGGGATGACAATCGGAGGGTTTGGAGCACCACTGAACACCAGGGAAAATATATAAAAATGTGTAATCATAGTTCTAAGTGGGGGCAGGTGGTATGATAGCAAGTCATAGTATTTGGGTTTGTAGGTACAGTTTCAAGTTCAAGTTTATTGCAGGAAAACTCCATTGAGCAAGCTCATTCTCAAGGAGGTCCTGTAGTTTGCTATGGGGACGGGCAGTGTCATGACAAGTAATGGTTTTTCTCTCTCCCTGCACATGTACAAGTGACTGTCTCTCTTTCTCTCTGTTTGATGGCAAGTAACGTGTTTGGCTCTGTGGTCACAGTTCATTGTTGTGGCAGGCAGTTGAGTGGCAAGTCATGGTATCTGGCTTTGTAGTTGCTCTCTGGTGTAGGGATGGGTTGTATGATGACAAGCAATGCTATTTGTAATGAGACTGGAAGATGTGCTATGTACAGTATTACCAAAACATTTGAGGTTGTATCTGTTACATTGCTGCTGTTGCATCTTGGGATTCTAGAGACATCAATAACCTCTCGAGCATTGCTGTTCAGGTAATGATATCACTAGAATCCCTAAATGGAGTTACAGCACTGTAACAGAAAGAAACCGTATGTTATTCTATTTTTAGCATCTTTTAAATGCTGTTGTCCGGGGTCTCAGCATGTTGTAATCCAGGATCTCCAGACGTAAATACATTCAAATAATGGTGCTGCAGCAGTTATTCTATTGTTTAGTCCATTTTAGTGCCTGATAATGCAGAAAATAATAGTCCAAGTGATGCAAAGTTTAAAGCAGGAAGAAGGCACAATGTGACTTAGAGGACCTGGTTACTGCAAGGAGTCATATGTATGCAAGTTGCACTGATAAACAGTATTATACAATGACAAGAAAGAATGCTGGCTTCTGACTGGTCAGTTGGCCATCACAGCAGGGATGTTATCCTGGCATAACATCCCCGCTGATGATCTGGATGATGATGACCATTTGCTCTATCATTATTTGCATCTTCTCTAAGAAACAAAAATATTTTTCCAGACTAACAAAAACATTCTTTAAAATTATTTTTTTTAATTATAAAACAATATATAGAATAGTGGATGATTAAGCATCCACAACAAGGCTGTGTTTCCATCGAGGTTGTGCGATGACATCATAGAGACCTCGAGAGCGAAGCTCGAGAGGTCTCTATGATGTCATCACACAAACCGAGATGGAAACAAAGCCTTGCTGTGGATGCTTAATCATCCACTGTTTTGTATAGTATATCACTAACCCGCTATAGTACATGGATTTTCAGTAGCTGGGTGGAAAAAAAAAAAAACATGACACAGACGAGTGGTATTCAGCCGTATATTGTGAAACACATTACAGATCAGGCACAAATATGCCATCGCTTCATACAGAACAACAGTGAGAGAAGCAATTTAAGAGAAAAACTCATTAGAAAGGATACGATCACCGTGGCGTCATTGTTCAGCATTTCTGTGAGAGCAAGAAAAATAATCATGTCAGCATTTGTCAGTTGGCAGAGCAACCCCCGCCCCCCCCACCCATTGTTCTACATCTACATCTAAAACCTAACGGCTATTAGTGCTAAAATCTTAATTTTATTTCAATTTCTGGGTTAAATGCAGAAAAAAAACTTACTTATTCAGAGTCACTGGTGTCCACGATCACCGCTACTAGCCTCGCGCTTTTCCGTTTTGAGTAGTGTGTTACATTGACGGTGACTCCTTGCTGAAAAACACAATGTTCCCCAAATGATATTTGGAAAGGCAGCTTTTCTGTTGGGAGGATATTTTGATGCTGGACAGGCACTGATGTATTTCCTGTTTCCATCCAATCGTGAGCTGTCTCAGTGGGGCTGACACTAGGCGTGGTTTCAGAAGTTAGAGCCAAGAAGATTGACGAGTGTCTCTTCTGTTTTTGAACCGGAGATCATGCTGTAATTATTAATACTTTGGATATTTTGATGCCCGGAGACCTGTGCAACTTCTGTGGGAGGGACGTTATGATCTACCAATGCCTGGATCGATGTTTTCCTGGTGGAGTGATTTGTGATTTTTTTACTTTCAGGCAAGCCAGCAGACATTTTCATTTGCTTCATCATGTTTCTAATTTGTTTTCTCCTATGGTCATACTTCTATACCACAGGGAGACTCCTGGCTTAAAATTTATGTTGGGGGCCAGATAAAAAGGTGCATCGGGTGTATTCATTGCTTGTGGTCTTTGGGAGGCATATTTCAGATAGGCAGAGATCGGATCCCTTTCTTTATTTATGCTGTTCTCATACATGCGGGGTTTCACAGGCCAGATGTCCCTGGGATTTTCCCCGTAACGAGTCTTTGTCTGTCGCTCATTATACTCCAAGTATCTTTGGCCATTGGTGTCAGTTAACAGGGTTAGGTCTCCCCACTTTAACTTGTACTGCTCCATGGTACGGAGTGCAAAATACAGTCCAACGTTAAAAAATACCATGCTGAGGAGGGATGATGGATTTGAGAGACCAAGTGTGCCTGAATTGTACAGCTGGTTGATGTCAGTGTCAGTTAGAGCCTCAGCCCTATTGGGTTTATTCCCCTTTCCCTGCTTTTTTAGGTATTTTAGCTTTGCTGTCATTGTCCTTAATGTTTGTACGAATGGACTGTTCTTGCTATGGTAGATGGAGTGACCATAGGTATGCTTTATTAAATAATGATCAACACTGCCTAATATGCCTCTGATTGTTTCCGGTTCATAATACAACCCATCTATTCTTCTTATTTTAAACACAAATTCAGCCAGGAGTATGTCTAGCTCTTCTAGTGGAATTGTGTATATCTGCCGATGCTCGTCTACATTTTTTAAATAGTTCTGCACTATTTTTATGTCGGCTGCCGTTTTCTGGATTGTCCGAGCATTTTCCTGGTCAGCTATAAACTGCTCTCTGTCTGTGGTCAGCTTCGAAAACACTGCTGCTGCCATGCCCTTTTTATTTTGTCTGTGCTTGGTTGCGATTTATTCGGTTGTGAAAGACACTGATTTGAAACTCAATTTTGGAATCTTGAATTATGCGCGCAACTATTCAAATGACAGAAAACTTGTTGTACTATCGATGTGACATCAGATCAGTACTACAACAACTTTTCTGACCTTTGAACTGTAGTACAACAGCTTTGGAGCAGCTGCTGAATTCCATGTACAATAGGGGGTTAGTCATATACTATAAGCCAATATATAATAGGAATAATGCCCTCCAGAGTGGGTGTTATGCTAAGATAACATCCCTTTTTGGATGTTGGACACCCCTGGCTGGTGGCCTCAGGCCCAATCACCTGAGGTGGGATGCTACCCCTGTCAGGCATTATTCCTTTAATAAACAGTTTAGATGAGCTTCCCTAATGAGGTCACAGCGGACATAGTCACTCTGATTTTAACTAGAGTGCAGTTTGTTTAGAATGCAGGAAAGAAGGTGAGACAGAGCTGCCCTTTAGTTAATAACGTGTGGGTCATGATAAATACATCAACCCACCCCCCCAACACCACCACATGCATCGATCCCCCTCCCCCATGGCATTTCTAGAACCTTCCCTGGATTACAATGTTTTAAAAATATATGGATGCAGGGGCGAGAAGAGAAGAGTGCTTACAGTACTTCCTAAAACACTGTGTTAGTTGAGAGAAATTACTAATATGCAGTACTTCTTTAGTTGTGATTATTTTTAGTTGTTCTTGTCATTTTTCGGAAGTGTGAAGACCAAAGCAGTAGCAACTTAGATTAACGATTTGTACACAGCATTGTGTAAGATATGACAGTAGGTTAAAAAAAATGCCACTGTGACCTTTAGTAAGTTCCCTGGCATCCATGTGGTTCTGTCACTAAGTTCTAGAAGGAACCCCAACAAAATAAGATCTCAATTGGGCATTCCGATATAAATAAACTGGTCCCTTGACATTTATTGTTTCTGTAGGTCATACGTATTCAAATCATCTTTATAAGTTGATGCTAGATAGCATAAAGTCCTCTGCACAACAGTGAGCAGACTCGAGCAATAGTAACCACCTCCATTGCTTGATCAGCTGATACAAGATGACGATTCTGAGGAGCTAGATGCTGTAGCTCTGCTGAGCCCCTCCAGCATGTGAGTTTCATGCACCAGTAAAATCCTTGAATAAGAAAAAGAAAACTTTGGGCAAACCTCAAAATCTTTTAGTGCAACTTTCTCCAGATCAAGAAAACAAAGATGGGATCTATAGGGGGGCATGGCCTAGCTAGAGAGCATGGCAGAGGTCTAACTGTAGAGCTCCATGAGGATCCACATCAAATAAATAAATTTCCCCCTAAGCACCTTCCCTGATTATACTGAGTTAGATCCCAATGAATCAAGCATTGTTATAGCTGTTTTTTACTGTATCATGCTGTTTCTCCAATGTTGCCATGTATGTCTACTGTATGTTTTGTGCTCTCCCGGGTCGTTCCTGAAAATAGGCATACTACTTGTTTAGTGTACCTACCCGGTAAACAAAAGCTAAATAAATAAATAAATTTATGCAATAGGTGTGAGACCAAAAGCCATTGAATAAATCCATTTATTTCCACATATGTGGAATAAATCTAACCACCCTATATTTATCCCACATATGTGGGATAAATGCAAACTGTCAATCAAAGCTTTTTTGTTCACTTTTTTGACAAACAAATGTGAATAACTTTAAAACGAAAAATGATAGCATAGTACTGTGAGCACGAAAAATGTTCTGGACAAAAATATCTACAAAATGAGTGGTGTTTCATTTATAGATACCTTTTAGTTTTTTTTATAATTAGCAAAAAACAGCAAAAAATCCTATTTTCTTTTCACTTTTCAGACAAACAAATATAAATAACTTTAAAATGAAAATGATAACATGGTACTGTGAGCACGAAAAATGTTCAGCATAAAATATCTACAAAATGAGTGGTGTTTCATTCAGAGATACCTTTTAGTTTTTCAAAATTAGCAAAAACAGCATAAAATTCAGTTTTCTTTTCACTTTTTCGACAAACAAATGTGAATCACTTTAAAACTAAAATGATAGCATGGTACTATGAGCACAAAAATGTTCAGCATGAAAATATCTACAAAATGAGTGGCATTTCATTAATAAACACCTTTTAGTTTTTTTTATAATTAGCAAAAACAGCATAAAATTAAATTTTGTTTCACTTTTTCATCAAACAAATGTGAATAACTTTAAAACAAAAAGGTAGCATGATACTGTCACCATGACATTTGTTCAGCAAGAAGTTCTCTACAAAATGAGTGGTGTTTCATTTAATAGCAACCATCCGCTTAGGGCGGACATACACCAGGAAAGTTAACCAAAAGTCCCGGAAAGTCCCAGAAATTACCATTTAAAAAGAACATAAACAGTCAAAACCAAATGTTCCCACACTGATAAGAAGCATCCCTATTGCATAAATGAAATATACATGGTGAAGCTGTCAGATAAATGATTTATCTACACTTGTACTGTTTGACCTCGGACACCTCACTCGTGGCTTACGCCACTCGTGAAGTTCCCCGAGGTCAAACAGCACTTGTGTAGATAAATCATTTATCTGACAGCTCACCATTGTATATCCCATATTTATACCATCCTGAGGCAATTCTCAACAAAAGCTGCACAACTTTTTACTGCAAAGTGTTCTAAGGCCATCCACAGCTCAATCTACCAGGAAACAGGTTAAATTACACTTTAATCTACTGCAGAAGAGATCTGATATCCTGGGCCCAGGCAGGCCTTCTCTCAAGTCAGCTAACCATACCAAAGTCTGAAGCACAGGTGTGGAGGATTCTTCTGCAATGGCCAATCTGGAGACGGGGTACCACACACACTAGAAAGGCTCATCCAAGATCTAAAGTACTATCTTGGGTCACAAATGCAGTCGGGCTTTGACAACCTGACAACCCAATTACAACACCTCCAGCAAACTGTCAACACAGTATAGGAGACTGTGGAGATTCATGAAGCCAGGCTGAATGAGATAGAATTCCATCTAAGCGCCCAGGAAGACAGCAGCAACAGGCTCTCCTCAGACCTCCAATCTTTCCTGAAAGAAATTGCATTTCTGAGGGAAGCTATCAACGACCATGAAAAAGGAAAAAGGAGGAACAATATTAGATTAGTAGCCCTCTCAGAGGGACTAGAGGGGAAAGATTGCAACAACTACAGTACATGAAGAAATGGTTGATACAAACACTGTCACTTTTTTCCTGAAATACTCCTTGAAATTCAGAGAGCCCACCAGTCGCAAGAAGCAAGACCTTCTTCTGAACAATGACCCAGACACCTGCTAGTGAAATTCCTGTGATACCAAGATAGGCAGGCAGTCCTGGAAGCTGCACAAAAGAGGAATCCCATCATGGTACAATGTTCTTGAGTCAGCATATTCCAGGACTACTCTAGGCCTCTGCAGACCCACCAGCAAACTTTTAATGAGGTCAAGAAAAAGCTGCATGATTTGAACTGTCCGTTTTCCCTAGTATACCCTGCTAGGCTGATAGTGCACAACAAGGGGGCAGGCAATGAGCCTTCATGGACCCTGAAGAGGCAATGGAATTCAACAGGAGCCTGGATAAAGAAAAAGAGGAGAGCCAGATTGCACCTCAGAAAAAAGGAAACCGCTGAGCCCTTCCAATAGGTACTGTTGTTTACGCTGTATGGTGGTTCCATGGGGGGTTATGGGGAAAGATCATCTAGTGGCCCACAACACTGGGATCAATGGTCTATCAAGGCTGGGTTGCAATCATCCAACTAGTTTCCCACCCACCCCACTCTGGGGATCAAGTGGGCCCTGATCAAGCAGACTCTAGGCACCATTTCAAATGCAAAAGATTCATATAGTACACAGCTCTCTCTTGGGATCTGCCCTGTGCCAACTGTATGGGACCGTGACTGTGTGAGCACTAGTAACACAGTGCTAATACCTAAATTTAATGTCTGTTCAGGTACTCCGAGCAGAGCACCTACAAGAAGGACCTTTTTTTTAAATTTTAATTTTTTTCCCTGGACATTTATACCAGAAACATTCACTGTCTTTCTTGACCCATTTGCTGAGAGGACTTGAGATGGGAAATGTTAACTTCAGAAATATAGCTCTTTTACCAGCCTCTCAGTGTTTAAAGTCAGCAATACTTGTTTTTGTTTCTAGTTGGGGTGGTATCTAATGTTAGCTTGCTTGGGTACTACAAGCAGTGCACTTACAAAAAAGACCATTTTTCTTTTTACTCTTTCCTGGGACATTTACTTCTGAAACTTTTAATATTTCTCTTGATTTATCTGCTGAGAGGACTCGATATGGGTAACATTAATTCAAGAAAGTAGTTCTTCTATCAGTTTCTCAATGTTTAAAGACAGCTATACTTGTTTTTTTTATACATTTTCTATGCCTATTCCTCAGCTGGGGAGGATGTACCTATGGTTTCCCCTCATCCATTCTGCTATCTATGCAGCCACTGCCCCATCAGAGCCAGGAGCTCAGAGACACCCCTATGTCCCACCCCTCCCTAGCCACATTGCATCAGGTACATACCCCTCACACCATGGAAGACCAGGGGCAGGCACACCAAGGGTGCTGCTGTGGGTGTGATCGACATGGCAGCACCAGATTCAACTGTCATCACACACAGGGGGACTGGCTTGATTTTTCCTGTGTGTTACCTCCTCCATGGTGTAGGTGTGCAATAATGCCAGAGACTCTCTGTGTGCTCACCCGCACCCAATGAGTCCAGCGTCAGCCTGCGTTGACCACCACAGAGGATCACTGCTTTGCACCAGTGCCCAGCTGCCACCAGGAGCCAGTACAACTGTGGTCAATCCCTCCCACCTTCCCCGGAGAAGTAGAGCAGTCCTTCGGATGCTCGATCCTCCTCCTCCCCAGCTGATTCCCAGCACCTGAGGTCACTCCCCATCCCAGGTCACTGGCATGGCATGAGATGTGGCATCCAGCACCTCAACCCTCAGCACCACTGGGCTGGTGCAGCTATACTTATTTCTGATACAAGTTGGGGGGTGGAGACCTGGGGCAAGTGGGCTTGACAGCCTCCATGTCTCGTTCTGCACAAAACGGGATCTCACTGAGACTTTACAGGGGCAAAATACTTAATCAGGAAAGAGTCATGGAGTCAAATCTGTGAAAAGCATTGGCATGGGAGACTCTCAGACTGTCATTCAGGGCTGGATAATAAGGTCCCCCCTCTGATAGCCCCTGAAATATATTGGGCAAGTACCGTGTAATAGCTCCCATGGGATCCTGAAGGACGAGTGCAGGTGTGGGGGCCGGGAGGCATGCATGAAAGCCCTGGCTCCGATTCTCCCCCACATGCCTCTCCTTGAGCAGGAAACAGTTACTTTATAGTAGCATTTATGGGGGTAGCTAGTGGATCCTTAGCTCACTCCATGACAAAAACAGGGTGAAAAGGATTAGCATAATCCACTGTGGGAGTAGTTTAGGATTACTACTTTTTTCTATATTGTTGTTGATTAAAGGGGGTGGGGAAGGAGGGGTATAGTTCAGTTGGGGGTGGTGATGGGGGATTATGAATGCAAGGAAAAGTGAAGAAACAGGTAGTTTTGTTCTATGAGTTGATGGTTAAAAAGTTTGGAAAGCTCAGATTGCATCTAGTAACAGATTCAAGTATTCTCAGACAGTTTAAATGGAGGGGCATATATGTTTTTTTATCAGCGGTATGTTATGAAGAGCCTTACACTGATCTCTTGGAACATCAATGGCCTGAAAATGGTGGACAAGTGGAAGAGGGTTTGGACACAAATTAAAAAACTGAAAGGGTATATATTTTTACAAGAATTGCATCTTACAAAAGAGGAGACTGCCCAGCTGGCAACTTGCTGGGGAGCTCCCTACTGGTAGCACCTTTCACTTCCAATGCCCGGGAAGTTGCTATCTGGATTCATCCCACTCTACTGCATAAAATAAACAAGGTTATCTCGGATCCTCAGGGGAGATACATAATAGCCGAAATTGACCTTGGGGGAAGAGCAAGGTCACTAAAAGGATGCTGGACAAGAGGCCTGCCCTAAAGTCTTATTTTTTGACATATGAACAGCACAGAGACTGCAGAGTCATAAGGTGAAGCTGCATTCCATTTTTATGGCTGCAGGGTAAAGCTCGGTAGATGTCTTGCTATCACAGTAGAAAAATGGAGCACTTCAGATTCTGAATGGCCTTGACAATGATGGAGGTGAAATGCAACCACTCCATTAATGCTAACTGAAGCAGTCTGCTGTGTTCATTCAGCTGAGCAGTGCTGCACTGCACTATTTTGTGTGAAAGCTTGGTTAGTAGCTTCAATCTAGGTAGTATTCTCTTTCAAGAAAAATGGACAGCTCTTAAACATGTCAACTTAATCAGTGATTCCCAGCTATAGCTCATAAACATGTAAACTTAGTCAGCATTTCCCAGCCATAAGCTATAATAGACATTGAGGAAGAAGGTTCAGATTTCAGAAGCTATTGGGAAATGCCTCAGATGAATAGAGAGTAAAGTGTTGGTATCAGTTCAGGAGAAAGTTAGTACATCAAAGAAGGCTAAGAAAGGGATATTGCATGCAGGCAGAGTCAAAGGGCTCTGTGTGTTTCCCTATATGTGTGTTTGGGGTGGGGGCACTCTGTTAATCTTTTCCTGATGCATTAACTGCTTTCTAGTCAGTTTGCAAATGGCTGTAATGCTATAGAGTAGTACTGTGCACTGTTCAAAACATGAAGCAGTGCATGTGTGTTAGTGTGTCACAGTGCTTATCCTATATACAGTAAAAGTTAGGGTTAGATGTATAAGTAAATAAATGCCATATGAGGCAGTGTATTTGTGTTAGTGTGTGTGTGTGTGTGTGTGAGTAGACAGTGCACAGCTATTTTGTACTGGAATATATATGCATATATGTCTGTATGTATTAGTCAGTGTTTATGTGTATCACAACAATTAGAAAGTGCAGTTCGGTGGCTCGGTGGTTAGTGCAAAAATTGCTAGTCTACATTTCCTTACTATCTAGATCAGTTTTAGCCTTAAGCATGCCATTGCTAATTTAAATGAGATGTTCAGCAATGTTCTTCAGTAGTCCCCCAGAGCCACCATCTGCTGTTGGAATTGCCAGTCACAATTTACTGCAGTTGCAGCATTCTTTTTTTTTTTCTGGGTGGTAGGAAGGAACCGTGTCTGTCTAGGTCGGGGCAGATTAAGAGGAGAGGGCACAGTGACTGGAACAGCAGCAGCAGCATACTTCTCCCAGGACCCAGGCGAGTTGAGTACAGCAGCCGGAGCACAGAGGACCTTGCAAGTTTTGACTGGTATGTATTTAATTTAAGCATGTTGGAGGGTTGGAGGCACTATAATGATTTTTTTGGGGGGGAGGGAGAGTCAGTCAGTCAGTCATCCTGAACTTTTATTGCAGGAATGCATGTCAGCAGGTGAGTGGAACTAAAAAAAAAAAAGACTTAGTAAGTGGTGGTAGTGCAGTGGTAACTTTGCTTGCTGGCTTTGCTTTGGCTTCTTTTGGTGGATTATGTTTCTGTTCTGCTGTGTTCTTGGCATGCAACAGTTCTGCAGTACCTGCAGAATAATTGTATTCAGTTAAGTCATTTGGGGCATTGCTTTTTAGCTTGGGCTCAAGGTGTGGGGCCAGGGTGAGGGTGCAATAGATGCTGCTGGTTGTGATGTTGTCTTGTCTGTCAGTGTGACGGCTTGGCCACCAGGTTAGCATGGGAAGACCTGTGAACTGGGTGGTCCATGACAGTGCTGTCTGAAGACTGAGAGACAGCAGCAGAGCTAGAGCTTGCCTTATTGTGACTGTCAAACCATAGAGCTTCAGGCCCCCAGATGCCAAGCCTTCATAAAACAAACTTTCACAGTACATTACAATAATGCTTAGGGGTGGGTGGAAGGCATTGTTGGTCAGCCAGATGCCCTAAGGCCAGCCAGCATCTTCCACACACATCCCTGACTCCAGGGGGAAAATATTTGTTCCCTGGAGTCAGGGATGGGAAGGGTGTAACAAAGGTGTATTTTATCTTCAAAAACTCACCACACAGCATTGAAACCCCAGAGTTTCTGGAGGTCTAGTGGCCCCCCAGACCCCAAATGTTAATATGTGCCCCCTTGAGCACTCCCTGAAATTTGGTAACCTTAGTTGAGCCAGTACCTTGGGGCAGAAGATGAATCTTTATCAAACTAGTCCAACAAGGCAGGCAGTGATAGGGCATACTACACTGATATACAGCAGGGGTGTCTGTCAGGCCCTCCTCATCCCAAAACAGAATATAGAGGTAAAGGTAAGGACTGAAGAAAAAACAGGGACAACGGAGGGCAAGGGGAGGGGGAATAGTGGTGGTAGAGGGGAGAGAAACTGAGGACAACTTAGAGGGCATTCTACATGAATGCTACAAGCCTGACCAACAAGATGAAGCCAGGAGTTGCCTTAGTAGCTGGGGATGAGCTAGATCTTCTGCCCATGAAACCTGGACAACACAAAATCATAATTAGGTATTCATTATGCCTGGCTATTTCCTATTCAGGAGCAACAGAGGGGCTGAAAAGGGGGCTTGTGGTGGTAGCAATGCATGTCAAAGGCTTCACCAAAGCAGTAGAGAGTAGAGCAGATCTAGGGGTACAATCCAAAGATACCAACGCGCATCACCCCATAGTATAGCATCACATATTTAAACTTCCCTCTATCAAAGCTGGCTATATTTACTTCAAGCTCCATGTGAGGACACAGGTGTTTAACGTTCCAGTGCCTCAATGGCTACTAATTGACTCACTTTATACTGTGCTCCCAGCAAGGATATTACACAGGTGTTTTAAAGGGAGCATGCTAAAAAGGAGCACCACAGATTCCCCAAACTCAAACAAATCCAGTGTGGAGTAACATAAAGGTCTGAGCATGCTAATTTTGGATTTGTTTGAGTTTGGAGAGTCTGTGGTGCTCCTTTTTAGCATGCTCCCATTGAGGCACTGGAAAGTTAAACACCTGTGTAAAATCCTTTCGGGAGCACAGTATAAAAGGAGTCAGTTAGCATCCATTGAGGCACTGGAAAGTTGGAGACTAAATCGAAGGGTCCCACCTTGATGTTGGTGATTTAACTTACTCAAATTGGAATTCCAGTCTGAAACTAAGAGGACCCTCTCCTCACAAGGAGTTTGAAGTAAATATAGCCAACTTTGGAGGCGGAAAGTTTAAATATGTGATGCTATACTATGTGAGCGGGGTGGTGGTGGTGGCTCTATCTTCAATTTGTGTCTGTCCCCTCATTCTTGCACATCAGTTTCTGAAAGATTCTACCCATTTGTTGATTCTACTGAGGTAGTTAATCGTTTCTATCATGTCACCCCTTCCCTCCTTTCCTCAAGGGTATACATATTAAACAGGAACTTCAGTGATGGTCCAAAAAATTACAGCTTGTAGTCATTATATGCAGTACTAGACCCGAAAGGATGTATGCATTTGTGATTTTTGGCCAAGGTTTACTCTGTCTTCCATAATTTGGATTTGTTTTTCAGCCCTACTGCTCTTGCCATTGATGTTTAGCTGCTGGGCTGCTAGCTCCTGGTGACATCATTGTAGGATAGGGAAGTGACTCACACTGTGCAGTACCATGCAGTTGCAAAAATGTTGCAAGGGAAACCTACCAGAACTCAGTATACATACTGTATTCCCCCTCCCCCAAGACACCCTGCTAGCAATGCATTATGCCAAAATCCAAATGCCTTGTCAGTATGTTTTTTTTTTTTTTTGAAAATGACTCTGCCCTACAGTGATGTCAGCAGTACAACAGTCCACAGAAACACCAGGCTTGCTATAGAAGACCTGATACACCCTGCAGTTTTTAGCAGCTCAGAATGCAAAAACTAACTGCAGCAGACAGTAATGAAATACAGTTCCAGAATCAATGCAAGAAGGGGTAATTTATTCATGGAACTCAGAAGGACTGGTGAAGGTTCCCTTTAAGCTCCTTTAGTCTCTCCTCGTATGGCTTCTCTTGCAGACCCTGCACCATTTTTAGTTGCCCTCCTCTATACTACCTCCATTTTGTCTATGTCCTTGCAGAGATGGGGCATCCAGAACTGGACGCAGTACCCCAGATGGGGTCTCACCGCTGTCTGTACAGAGGGATAACAACTTCCTGTTTTCTGCTGGTGATGCCTCTCCCTATGCATCCCAGTATTACCCCCAGCCCTCCCTACTGCCTTCTCACATTGCTTGCTTACATTAAGGGCATCTGATATGATTACCCCCAGACACCTTTCCTTTTTTGTTGTTGCTACTACCTCCCCCCCCATTGTGTAATCTTTCCCTGTGTTTTTTGTTTCCCAGGTGAATTATTTTGCACTTCTTTGCATTGAATCCAAGCTGCCATACTTCTGACCATTCCTCCAACCTTGCCAAGTACCTTCTCGTCCTTTCCACGCCTCCTTGTGTATCAACCCTGTTGCAGGTCTTTGTGTCATCTGCAAAGAGGCATACTTTTCCTTCCAGTCCCTCTGCAATGTCACTTATAATGACATTAACAAGGACTGGACCCAGTACTAAACCCTGTGGTACCCCACTAGTAACCCCTTTTTTTTCATAGTGGACTCCATTTACAATTACCTTCTGTGTCCTGTTGTCCAGCCAATATTTTATCCAGGCTACCACCCTGGGGCCCACTCCCAGGTGGGATAATTTGACTATTAATCTTTTGTGAGGGACTGTGTCAAATGCCTTGCTAAAGTCAAGGTAGGCCATGTCCACTGCCCCTCCCTGGTCCCTTTCTCTCTTAAGTTGTTACTCACTGTCAGGGCAGACCTATTATCTCATTGACTGCTAAAGCACTACTTTAACTGTACTGTTGTGTCAAGATCCAGTAATGTATGTGTTCTATATCAGTAACCATACAATAAATGTTATTATGGAATACTCAATAAAACTTTAACAGTAAAAAAATGTTCTCTGCCTTCTCAATTACATGCTTTAAATTCATGCATTTCCTGCAATTGCTGTCATCCGTGCACTGTACTCATGAATTTTGTCATCCCAAGGGCAGTTGTTTGAAATATGATATGATGTTTTTATATAAGTAAGTATTTTATCTGATTTTATCTGACTTCTCAGCTATAAGTTTAATTCCTATATTTCCTGCATTTGCTGTAATCTGTGTACCGGCTTCATGCATTTTGTATTCTTTTATGACATTGTACTGTATTATGTAATGATGTTTGCTTATTAGTAAGTATGTATATACCCCTCCATCCACCCCCCCGTCGCACCTGGGGATGAGCAACTTGTTGCTTGGTGTGCATTCCTGGTGAAACATTTCAATAAATAAAAATAAGTGTAATGAAATGGATTCATTGTAGTCAAAAATGAGTTATAAGAATCAATATGAAATTATAATTATGAACTCATGAATAAAAATATTTACAAAAAAGTACAGGTTCTATGTACAGTAGGTTTAATGCTCATTGAAGTAGACTGCTGGATATAAGATTTTGGAAAATATCCAGGAACAACAAGAATGAGCAATGCTTTTAAAATATAGGACATAAAGAGGATCTGATACACCTTGTTATCATACACCCTTGCTCTCAAGAGGTGAAAACCAAACAGCTATACGTATTTTTAAGTAAAAACTATTTATCAGCTGATGTGCTAGTTAAAATGCTATTTGGGTCTACATGGAATTACATACTTTTTTGTTGGGCCCGTATTTGTTGGATACAGAAAAAATAAGGAAAATGAAACTGTGCCTATACGATTGTGTGGATGATTGTGTGAATTAAGGTATAACAGTTAGTGATGCATCTATCTGTGTTATGTTTTTATTAATGTTTTTTCCCCTCTTTGTATCTTGCATATTTTGTATCCATTTGATCAGCCTGGGTTTTATGTGATTCTGTAACGTCTCAAGTGAGATGATCAATAAACGTATCTGAATCCTACCTCTCTGTGTCCTTCCATAATTGCACACAATTCTCCAAGAATAGTTTAACCAGTGATCATTAGTACAGAATACTAAGAACAACTCATTGCTGTGACAAATTATATTTCTGCCATGAACCTGTTAATGCAATATTCCGTCGGTTGATTTTTGTTTGTAATGTGTATCACCTTACCATTTTTGGCACTAAACTTTAATTGTTAATGTCCCTACTGCTCCAGCTTTTTCACATCCCTTTTCACACTGCTAATTCATTTATCACTATTCACTGTCACAGAGACATTTATGTCATCTGTTAACAGACTTACTTTATACTGTAATCCCACCCAGTCTAGCTTACATACAGGTTATATTGCATTGGTCCCATTAAAGGACTATTAAAGCATCCCATCAGCATCATCAACTAGCAGCAGATTTATCCTGGACTCCCTTCAGGGTGCCTTCCTCAAGCAACTGGTCATAGAACCAACTCAGCAAAAGGCAATACTGGACCTTGTGCTCACAAACAGGGACAGTGTGATGGGGGTAACAGTGGGAGAGCACCTGGGGAACAGTGACCACTAGTCATTGTGGCTTGAAATCACAGAAGGAGCAGAACCAAACCACACAAAAACACGTATCCTGGATTTTAGGGGGGCAGACCTTGGGAAAATTGGGAGATGCTTAAAAGAGGCATTAAGGGTAATGGGGCAGGAATCAGGGGCTGAGGAACAGTGGGCAGTATTTAAAATGGGGATTACAAGAGCAACAGAATTATGCACTAAGCAGGTTAGCAAGAGGAAAAGGAAGAGGAGGCCATTATGGTTTTCCAAGGAGGTATCGGAGAAAGTGAAAGCCAAAAACATTGTATTCGGGCAATACAAAAAGACACAGGCAGAAGGGGATAGGGGGAAGTATCAGGAGAAGCAAAGGGAGGCAGGAAGGACAGTAAGGGAAGACAAAGCTCAGACTGAAGAGCACATTACAAAATCAGTGGGTAGGGAGGACAAAACCTTTTACAGGTACATAAGTGAAAAAAGAAAGGCAAAGGGAGGGGATAGTGAGACTGAAGGGGGAGGATGGGGGCCGCTTGGAGGATGACAACAGTAAAGTTGACATATTAAACAGGTATTTCTGCTCAGTCTTTACTGAGGAAGAGGAGGGTAATGGATCTGAAGGGAGTACAAGGGGTGGGAATGGTGCAGAAATAGACACAAGTTCCTTTACAGGAGAAAGGGTCCCGAATGAACTGGAAGTGATAAGAGTTCATAAAGCAATGGGGCCAGATGGGGTGCACCCCAGGGTCCTTAAAGAACTAAGAGAGGTGGTGGCTGATCCTCTGCCAATCCTGTTTAGCTGATCACTGGAAACAGGGGAGGTACCCAAAGACTGGAGGACAGCAGATGTAGTCCCCTTATCCAAAAGTGGGAACAAAGAGGAAGCAGGGAATTACAGACCAGTCAGCCTCACCTCGGTAGTGGAGAAGATCATGGAAGCACTACTGAAGGAGAGATTGGTGGAACATCTGATTGTCAGTGGACTACAGGACCCAAGGCAGCATGGTTTCACCAGGGGAAGGTCATGTCAGACCAACCTCATTGAATTTTTTGACTGGATGACTAGGAAGGTGGATCAGGAGAGGGCAGTGGACATGGCCTATCTGGACTTCAGCAAGGCCTTTGACACTGTGCCACATAGAAGACTATTACACAAACTGGGGAAGATGGGTTTGGGCAGGACAGCAGTGTTGTGGGTAAGTAACTGACTGGGCAGCAGGACACAGAGGGTGGTGGTAAATGGCTGTCACTCCACAGAGAGAAGAGTGACCAGTGGGGTACCACAAGGATCAGTGCTGGGACCGGTCCTATTCAACATCTTCATCAGTGACATTGCACAGGACCTAGAAGGCAGAATTTCCCTGTTCGCTGATGACACAAAGCTGTGTAACAGAGTAGACACACCAGAGGGTGTAGATAGAATGAGAAGGAAGCTGCAGAAACTTGAAGAATGGTCAGGGGTTTGGCAGTTGACATTCAATCCTAAGAAGTGCATGATAATACATATGGGGCACAAAAACTCTGGCACAATATATCAGTTGGAGGGTGAGGATATAGCATGCACCAAGCAGGAAAGGGATCTTGGGGTTATCAACTCTGATTACCTCAAGGTAGGGAAACAGTGTGACAAGGCAGCAGGTAAAGCAAATAGGATGCTGGGATGCATAGGCAGGGCATCACCAGCAAGAAAAGGGAGGTCATAATTCCACTATGCAAGACACTAGTGAGGCCTCACCTGGAGTACAGTGCACAGTTCTGGAGAGATTACTTACATCAGGACGTAGGGTAGAGAAGGTTCAGAGGAGTGCAACAAAGATGGTGCATGGATTGCATCACAAGTCCTATGAGGACAGGTTGAAGAAATTGAATATGTACTCCCTGGAGGGGAGGAGGGAGAGAGGGGATATGATAGAGACATGCAAGTATCTTACAGGGAGGAACAGAGTGCAGGAATACACTATTTTTAAGTGAAAAAGGTGTTCCAGGACTAGAGGGCATGGAATGAAGTTGGAGGGAAGATGATTCAGAGGAAACATGAGGAAGAATTTCTTCACAGAATGGGTGGTGGTCATGTGGAACACCCTGCCAGAGGAAGTGGTGGGGGCTGAAACAATTAGGGGATTTAAGAATGCATGGGATAGACATAAATGAATTCTGGAGGTCAGGGTTAAGGGGTAACAGACTTCTAGGAAAACATAAAGTCAACTTACAAGCTCAAATGGGCAGACTGGGTGGGCCATAGGCCCTTATCTGCCGACGCTGTCTATGTATCTATGTAGCACTCCACTTGTGACCTCTGACATCAAAGAATTTGGTATTCAGGACCACTATCTGAGTTATTTCTGTCAACCAGTTCCCAAGCCATCTACAATATAAAGCCTTATCCCTAGTCCTAAGTCCCAACATTTTGTAAAGGTTTCTGATATGGTAGCAACTCAAAGGCCTTGCTAAAGTCAAGATACAAAACATCAACTGTCTTGCCTTTTTTAACCATATGTGTCATTAAGTAAAAAAAAAAATCACTCAATTTAATTTGCAATGCCTACCCTTTGTGCACCTCTCTTCAGAAGTGTGTGAAGATTCAAGGACAGCTACTATTTGTGTCTTGATTTGATCTGTTTAAGAAGAGGACCATTTGGTTGTGGTCTAATTACAGACACTGATCTTAAACTAACAGTGCATTTACTCAGCTGAAATGCACACCTATGATGACATAATGACTTTACTACCATACTGTACGGTGAGTTGAATGCAACTCTCCCTAATCATTCACCCCTAACTCTACCATTAAGGATATAACAGCTCTGACATTTGCACATCAATGATTTCTTGCCATTTTGGTTAATGACATTGTCAAAGCTGTAATATTTCTTTGTTTCAATAATGGGTTAACAGAATGTGCATTATATTGAATTATAAGGTGGTATCCTCCCAGTTTTGGTTCATCATGATTCAAGAGTCAGCCACATAGACTCCCTCCTAGAGTCAACTTGACAATTCCAGTTTTAAACAAGCATTTGTCAATGCTGAATGTTGTCTCACTGGCATTGGCATTGGTAGTGCAGGAGTCAGAGATACATAATAGGAATGGCAGTGAAGTACTGAACTGACGCCAACCCCACCTCCATCCTGCAGAGACTGACAGGTGTTGGGGTGTGCCTTTGGATCATCAGCTATAACACTCATGCCATTTTACCTCACCATACCCTGTGGACACTGACAAGTGTCGTAGTGTGCTTTGGTGTCTTTGGGCCTTATACTTACTCCATTCCATAAGAAAATATGCTGAGGTGGGTACAGTATAGGAGAATGGGGTGAACTTTGGGGCCAAACACTCCAAGGCACACCTCGATGCCTGTCACTGGCTGCGGGGTGGGGGAGGGGGTGGAATGGCAAGAGCATTACAACTGATGATCCCAAGCCACACCCCTGACACCTGTCAGTCTCTACAGGGTGGGGTGTTACAGTTGGAAACCCTAACACCATAGGCGTGTGTTGGTATTTTCACTCCAAATTATAAACATGGGCTTTTTGTGACCCCACCTCATGAAGAGTGGCACTATCAGTTTGTTAGCCAAAAGGTGATTTTGCACAGCTACTGCGCCATTTGGTGCCACACATATGAAAACACATTTTGGGCAGGATGTGAAAACTGACAACTATATTGTTCATGAGAAGGTGTAAAAAAATGGCCTTGTTCAAAATCTGGAGTGAAAATATGAAAATTTGGTGAAGTCATGAGCATGCATAGAAACTGCACAACACACATCCGTAACCCAATTATTTGGGGTATTTTTTAACTACATTTTCAACATAGGCATTTTGGGACCTCTCCTCATGAACAGTGGCACTGTGTTTTTGTTAATCTGTCCCAAAAGTTGATTTCCCACAATGACCATGCCATTGTGTGCCACAGGTGTGAAAACACATTTTGGGCAGGATGTGAAAAATGACTGCTGTACTGTTCATAAGGAGGTGTGAAAAATGCCACTGTTAAAAATCTTGCATGAAAATATTGCAAATTTGCGAAGTTACAAAGGTGTGTGGAAATTGCACAATGCACATTTGTAACATAGTCATTTTATGGACTTTCGTCACCAAATTTTCAACATAGGCATTTTTCGACCTCTGCTCATGAACAGTGTCACCATCATTTTCTCAAACTGTCCTGAAAACTGATTTTGTACAGTGACAGCGCTATTCTGTGCCAGATGTGCGAAAACACATTTTGGCTAGAATATGTAAAATGACAGATATACTGTTCATAAGGAGGTGTGGTAAAATGCCAGTTTTTAAAATCTGGAGTGAAAATATTACAGATTTATGAAGTTATGAGCGTGCATGAAAATTGCTCAATGCACGCTTGTAAAACAGCCATTTTTTGAATTTGTTTCACCAAATTTGCAACATAGGCTTTTTGAGAGCCCTCCCCCCCCATGAACAGTGGCACTGTCGTTTTGTTAATCAGCCCCAAAAGGTGATTCTGCGTAGTGACCGTAAAATCACCTTTCGGGACCGAATAACAAAATGACAGTGACTGAATTCATGAGGAGGGGTCCCAATAACCCCATGTTGAAAATTTGGTGCCCAAATTCCCCCAAATGCCCGAGATGTGCACCAAAGTTGAAAAAAACCCTATTTATGTCATACAGCTTACCGGCATTTCTTCAGTTCGCAGTCAGCTTTGAAGAGTGCAGATGTGTTCCCGGTCCACCGAAGATCGTCACACCAGGCTCCGGAGGTAAGTATGGGGTTAGGGGTGTGTGGGGAGGCAGGGTGCACAGAGGGTGGGCACGGGTTGAGTGAGGGCCACCAGACTCGATGAGGGACCATTTTCTGGTTTGGAGGTTTAAAAAAAAAACATTGTGGGACATTTTTTTTTTACATGGGCATTTGTCACACTGGGGTGGGCTCCCAGCATGCCGCCTAACTGTTTGGGGGAGCTGTAGCTGATGGGGGATTGGGCACCCCCATCAGCACATACTGAGTGGGGGGGCAAGAGCCGAGGGGGATAGGGCACCCCCTGGCGCGCAACAAATGGGGGGCATTATGCTGATCTGGAGTGGGCTCCCCCATCAGCAGATTGAAGCAGGAATTGGGAGACTGAAGCCAACGGGGATTGGGCCCCCTGTCAGCAAAGAAAGACTGTTGGGGGGGAGGTGCACGATGCTGAGGGAGATTGGGCACCCCTCAGCACAGAATTGAAATGAGAGGGTGCCATTATGCTGACGGGGAGTGGGCTCCCCTGCCGGCACATGAAGTCGGTCAGGGCATGCCGACCGGGAGATTGGGCACCCCACAAAGTTGGCATTGTGGCAGATGGCAGCGACAGTCACTGCCCCATGTTTATTGGACTGCTTCACCAGGAAAGGGATGTTGGGAGGCATGTTCTGGTGCCACTACATGAGGAACTTTCCTTTCATTGCAGTGGCACTTTAGTTTGATCTGGTGGCCAGTTTATGTATTGCTGGTGTGGCGCCTGCATGCTGGCTTATTGGGGAATGAGGGACGCACCTACTGATACGTGCCCTGCATTCGCCCATAGTGACCACACCTCCAAATCTGCTACTAATGCAATATGTTGGCTGGCTCGCATGTGCAAGCCAACATAAAAAGGTCACAGTAAAAAATTCCAAGCCATGATATAACCATTGCAGGTCACAAAAGTAACTACGCAAATAAAAAAACAATCGTATCACCACCCTCCATGTGACTAGCTTTCACACATGCACGCACATACAAACACCTACAGAACATTATATAGAAAAATAGAACCTGCAAAGAAAATAAAAAAGAGAATTCTGGCAAAGAGATTAGAGTTCTAACAAATGGGGCAAACAATTTGACACCAAACCTTTTCCCTCTGAGGTCCAACGTGGGCTCCCTGAGTGGTGCTCTTTGCTGGACACTGAACTATAGTACCACTCCATCCATAGTCACTCCAGCTAATAGCAGAAGCTCCCATGTCTCTGGACCTCAGCCTTCTTCCCTCTACTACACCTCCATCTACACTCTAAAACTGCTACCAACCTGACCTACTCCTCACTTTGTTAGTTTCTATTATACCTCTTCTACCTCTATATGTGCTTTTCTGCATCCACCTGCACCCTCTCCTCCAACTTCTGCAGATACTATGTCCATCTCTATTGCATCATAACCATATAATTGTGACTATATATGTATCTAATGCTTGTGCTTCTCTAACAATGCTCCAATTGTGTTGGCAGTTCTTTGTAACTCACTGGCAATGCTCCAAATGTGCTGAAAATTCTCTGTAACTCACTGATGTGGTACTTTTTCAAATGAGCACTTGTGCTTGAAGTTTATATCTGATTCTTTCCAATACATAATATTAAAAAATAGCAGAGGCTTCGTTTCTTAGGAGTGTTCCTTTTGGTTTTTTTTCTGTTTTGGGGTAGCTTTCAGGAGTGTCTAGGGTAGCAGCCACCAGAAAAATGTTGCCTAAATGTATGAGTATTTTACACTAGTTAACATGTAACTACTGTATATGCTCATGTAGAAATTTGAGAAAAATGGGAGAATGGAATGGAGACCACAAAAAACAACCAAAAATGCCTTGACCAGTGCCAATTATGTTTGTTTGCAACTTTTTGTAGTGGAAAGTAGGGAGAAGGATGATCTGCCTGCAGCAGCAGGCACTGATGAGAACAAGATGAATGAGAAGCCACTGCACTTTGAGAAACAAGTGCAGAGATGGTAAACTATGCAACACATAGAGTGAAGTCTGCCAGATATTTTACATTACTTGGTTAATGGCATGAGTAACCTAGCCTGACTATAACTTGAGAAAAAAGAGTTACTGCTGATTCTACAATTACAGATTAGTAGTTTATTAATTATTTTTTTAGTTTTAGATGCTGCCATGCAATGCTGATATATAAAAACACAGCTGTAATCCTTAGCAAAGTGGACTGGCTCACCAGCTAGTTACGTGTTGTCCATTTGGATCTCAACATGTAGAATAGTGGATGGGTGAACATCCACAACAAGGCTGTGTTTCCATCAAGGGAGTTGATGACATCACAGAAGTCTCATTGATGTCATCAACTGCCCGAGATGGTAACACAGCCTTAGTTGTGGATGTTCACCCATCCACTATTTTGTATAGTATATGTTTTTGTTTAAATTTTGTTTTTACCGTTGTTACTTGATGCAGATGCGGCTTGCGCCCGTTCAGGCGCTTGAGCTCCGTACAGCTTCTCAGTTTTCTCCTGCACATCATTCATTTTAAAATCGGGAGAAAAAAAATAAATTGTTTTTCAGAAGCGGAGCCATGTGGCTCTCTGTTTCCGACTTCTAAGTCGGTGGCTAAATGCTCAGGCTCACTATCGGCGCCACCATGTTTTTTTTTCTAGAGAGCCTCATCTGAGCCAATCAGGTGGCAGGTCAGGGTAAAAGTTGTTGTACTATCAATGTGACTTCAGAGCGATAGTACAACAACTTTTTTGACCTTTGAGCTGTACTACAACAAGATTTCAGCAGTTGCTGAATTCCATTCACAATAGACAGCACCCATATACTATAGTGCTGTTACATACAGTGAAGCCCACCGGGATGAAGACCAGCACTGCAGAATTCTGCAGTAGAGTTACTGCACCAAACAATGCAATTTCAATGGGAGTGAATCCCTTTTGTCATGCAGTAAACCTGTGACACTGCACGTCATCCTGGCAGGCTTCACTGTAGATGTACAAATTTTTTGCCCAAATAAATATAGTTTTAGGATTGATGTAATGATTCATAAAAGTAGAATAAATAGCATTATATTCTAAATATAGAAACAGTCGCCATCTAAAATGGGTGTTTACTCACCTGGTAAAGGTGATTGTGTTGGTTGACATCCATGGCACTCCAGACATTGCATCATGGGTTTTAGCCCACCTGATAAGCTAGTTGATGCACATGACTCTAGGATCAAATTTCTAGTATATCCAGGTCCCAGAAACCCCTGCTCTTCAGTTCGAATCTTCCCAAGCTGAAAGTAAAGTTAGTAACACGGCCACTACTAGTAACAAACAGTAACTATCCTGTATAAATAATGCAGAGTGAGGCGACATGTAGCAGTGGACCTGCGGCCCTCCTTTTATTTTCCTATTTTGTACAATCTAAACTCGACCATAAGTGGTCAACGGTCGACATCCTGGATGTCCATTTGTAATGCAGATTCTGTTATTTTCAGATAATCCTTTACTCTATAACCTGATTACTACTAGAGCACTGTGTCGGGAGGGTCTTGGAGTGCCATAGAAACATAGAAACATAGAATTTGACGACAGATAAGGACCGCTTGGCCCACCCAGTCTGCCCATTTCCCTACCTGATAGATAAGCTGCAGGTCCTAGTTAACCAGCAGCCTACTTCTTCCTACTCCCACCCCCTAGAATTGCCTTATGACTGTCCCATGCATGCTTGAATTCCACCACTGTTTTTGACTCCACAACCTCCTCTGGAAGGCCGTTCCATACATCCACAACCCTCTCTGTGAAAAAATACTTCCTTAAATTACCTCTGAGCCGCCCCCCTTCTATCTTCAAATTGTGCCCCCTTGTTCTTGCACACCTCTTTTTTTGAAAGATGCTACCCTCTTGGACTTTGTTGATTCCCTTGAGGTACTTGAAAGTTTCTATCATGTCTCCCCTCTCCCTCCTTTCCTCGAGGCTATACATATTAAGCTCCTTAAGTCTCTCTTCATATGTCTTCCGGTGCAGACCCTGCACCATTTTAGTTGCCCTCCTCTGGACAGCTTCCATCCTGTCTATGTCTTTGCGAATTGGGTCTCCAGAACTGCACGCAGTACTCCAGATGGGGTCTCACTAGCTGTCTGTACAGAGGATAATAACTTCCTGTTTTCTACTGGTGATGCCTCTTCCTATGCATCCCAGTATCCCCCCAGCCCTTCTTGCTGCCCTCTCACATTGCTTGCCCACCTTTAGGTCATCTGATATGACTACCCCCAGGTCTCTTCCCATTTTTGTTGTTGTTGGTAGCTCACCCCCCATTGTGTACTCTTCCCTTGGGTTTTTGTTTCCCAGGTGCATTACCTTGCACTTCTTAGTATTGAATCTAAGCTGCCATACATTTGACCATTCCTCTAACCTTGCCAAGTCCCTTCTCATCCTTTCCACTCCACCTTGTGCATCAACTCTGTTGCAGATCTTTGTGTCATCTGCAAAGAGACATACTTTTCCTTTCAGTCCCTCTGCAATGTCGCTTATAATGACATTGAAGAGGACCGGTCCTAATACTGAACCCTGCGGTACCCCACTACTAACCCCCCTTTTTTCAGAGTGGACTCCATTTACTATTACTCTCTGTGACCTATTCTCCAGCCAATTCTTTACCCAGGCTGTCATCTTGGGACCCACTCCCAGGCTGGCTAACTTGTATATTAATCTTTTGTGTGGGACTGTGTCAAATGCCTTGCTAAAGTCTAGGTAGGCCATGTCCACAACCCCTCCCTGATCAACTGCTTTGGTCACCCAGTCAAAGAAATCTATCAGATTTGTCTGGCATGACCTTCCCACTGTGAATCCATGCTGCCTTGGGTCCTGTGCCCCTCTGGCCTCTAGATACTCAACAATTCTTTCCTTTCCATGGATTTCAACCAACACAATCACCTTTACCAGGTGAGTAAACACCCATTGTGATTGGTTTACAATCCATGGGACTCCAGACATTACATCATGGGTAGATAAGAAGCAGTAGTGTACCCACGGGTGGGAGACAGGGTGTTCTAGTAGTGAAAGGAGGAGCTGGTGGCTGAGAGAACCTGTGTGGCAAAGGAAGGCTGTAGCATGTACAGGTGCTCTAGTCTATTATGCCTGGCAAACGTGTGGATGGACGTCTAAGTTGCCACTTTGCAGATGTCCTCTGCAGAAACGTTAGCCCTTTTGCCCAGGAAGTAGCTACTGCCCTAGTGGAATGGGCCTTTATGCCCAGGGGTGGCATCATCTGTTTTGCTTTGTAAGCCTCCTGAACAGTTCTCTTGAGCCAGCCAGCAATGGTTGTCTTTGAGGCTGCCTTCCCCTGTCTTTGACCCCTTGTGACAATGAACAACCTCTCGGTCATGCGTAGAGGTTGAGTTCTGGATATGTAAGTGGATAGGGTGTTTCCTACGTCTAGGTGATGTGGGACAGGGTTGTCTCTAAGATGAGTGTTTTCTGTAAATGTTGGCAACTCAATGGGTTGTTCCCTGTGAAAGTTGGAGGGACCTTTGGTTGGAAGGAGGGAACAGTACGGAGGTGGACCCCTTGTGGGGTGAACACCATTTAGGGTTCTTTGCAGGACAGCGCTCTTAGTTCCCCAATCCTTCAGGTGGAGCATATTTGCAACTAGGAAGCAGGTCTTCAGGCTGGCCCAGAATAGGTCTACCTCCCATAGTGGTTCGAAGGGGGTGGTGCTGAGACAATCTAGCACCAGGGGGAGATCCCATGGGGTGACGGATGGTCTGACTCTGGGTCTCAGTATCTTGACTGCCTTTAGGAAGTGCAGTGTGTCTGGGTGAGCTGCTGGGTAGTGTCCCCTTGGGGGGCCAATGGCTGCCCCAATGGCTATGAGCTGTAACCTAAGGGACGAGTGGGCTAGCCCTTTTTCTACCCCTTGTTGGAGGAACAGGAGAATGGTGGCCATGTCTGCCAGCTCGGGATCCCTGTCCTGAGTTTGACACCACCTCGAGAAGACTGACCATTGTCTATCATAGGTAAAAGTGGTGGAGGATCGTCTGGACTGCAGTATCGTAGAGACCACTGAGTCATGATACCTTGCGTTCATCAGTCTCTTCCTCTCAGGAACCAGGCTGGGAGCTTTAATGTCCATGGTGCCGGGTGCAGTACTGGTCCCTGGGTCAACATGTCGGGTTGGTATGGTAACAGGAGATTGGCTAATGTCATTGATAGCACTGCTGCAAACCATGCTCTCCATGGCCAGTAGGGTGCCACTATAATGATGGCCTGCTGTGAGGATCTGATCTTGGCCAGTACTTGGGGTAACATGGGAATGGGTGGGAAGACGTACACCCGATCTTGTGACCATGGTTGTGAGAGGGAGTTGGTCCCCTTGACCGATGTTCCCTGTACCTTAAGAAATATTTCTTGACCTCTGTGTTTTCTGCTGTGGCCATGAGGTCCATGGATATTGGCCTCCAAGTATCCCAGATCAGATGGAAGAGGTTTGGGTGTAGGTGCCACTCCCCTGGGTGGATCTGCTGTCGACTGAGCCAGTCTGCGTGAATGTTGAGCTTGCCGGTGAGATGAACTGTGCTGAGATGTGAAAGGTGGGACTGTGCCCAGTTGAGGACCATTGATGCCTCTCTTAGCATAGCCCTGCTTCTGGTGCCTCCTTGCTTGGCGATGTACGCCACCGTGACCTGGTTGTCGGAGCGTATCAGGACCGACTGACTGGCAATGGAGGTCTGGAAGGCTCTCAGAGCGTGGTATACCACCCGCATTTCTAGGACATTGATCGACAACTGGGCCTCTGAGACTGTCCATTGGCCCTGTGCTGTCCTGTCACCTAGGCAGCACCCCATCCCAGAAGGCTCACATCCATCTCTATGGAGGCTTGGTAGAATGCCTCCAATGGGACTCCCCGGTCAGATTGGTGTGCACCGTCCACCAGGTCAGTAACTGTCTCACTGGTAGCAGCAATGGAACCCTGACCTGTAGATTGTACTCATTTGGTGACCCCCATGACAGGATGTAGGTCTGCAGGGGTTGCATGTGCCACCTGGCCCAAGGGACCAGGTCGATGCAAGATGCCATGTAGCCTAGCAGCTGGGATAGGCATCCCATGGTGGAGTGATGGCATTGTTGCAGTTGACATGACAACCTGATGAAGTTGTTCACGCTTGTCTGGGATGGTTTTGCCCAGCCCTGCAGTGTGTTGATCTGTGCCCCCCAGTGTTCTATCTGTTGCGTGGGGACCAGATGACTCTTGGATTGGTTTACCACCCATCCGTGTTCCTCAAGAGCCCTCACAGTGAGCTCGATGTGGTGGAGGGAGCACTCTCTGGAGCATGCCCAGATCAGCCAATCATCTAGATAGGGGATGATGTCAAGACCTTGTTCTCAAAGTCTGGCCACTAGCATGACTGACACTTTGGTGCTGAGGTAAGGCCGAAGGGAAGGGCCTGGTACTGGAAGTGCTGACCTAGGATGTGGAATCGGAGGTATTGCCTGTGTTTTTCTCTGATGGGGATATGGAGGTATGCATCCTTTAGGTCTATGGATGTCAGGAAATCTCCCATGCGGATACTGCATAGTGTGGATTTTAAGGTGTCTGTTTTGAACCTCTGGGAGATGACATGTTTGTTGAGGAGCTTGAGGTCCAAGATTGGGCAGAGTTCTCCTGATTTCTTGGGAACTAGGAAGAAGATGGAGTATACTCCTAGCTTCTGTTTGTGTGGGGGAACGGGCTGTATGGCTCTGTTCTCGATCAGGTCCCACAGGATTTGTTGCACCTGGTGGGCCATAGCCTTCCTTGTGGCAATCGGGGAGGTGATGAACCTGTGTATGATGGGTGAATCAGATAACTCTATCAAGTATCCTCTGGAGACCACCTCTTGAATCCATTTGTCTGTGATGGTATGGAACCACTGGTGGCTGAAGAGCGATAGCCGTTGTCCCACAGATGGACATCAATCCTGCTCCTGAGGAGATCTGACCAAGTAGTCATTGTCTTCCTCGTAGTCCTCTACCTCTCCCTCTGAACTGTGGTCTGTGGGGTCGGAAGGAGGAGGGCTGATAGGAATGGGTCAATGGGGTGAGGTGTGGGGTGTGGGTACCTCTGCTTCAAAAGGTAGTGGGTGGGTAAGAGGTGTCCCTTCGTGAGTGGTAAGATTTGTTCCCCCCCAAAACCTCCACCTAGCGGAAGGTAGGTAGGAGTGTCTGCTCTTGTTTTTGAGGAGTTCCTTCCCTTCCTCTTTCTGCTTCAGGTACTCCTGCAAGCCCTCCCCAAACACATTTCCCTTTCATGGGCAAGTTTTGTAATAGTGTCTTGGATTCATTGTTGGTCTCCCATAGTTTAAGCCACAATGCCCATCGAGCCCAGTTGGTGATGGCTGTGGCCCTTGCGTTAAGTCTTAGTGAGTCCATTGCCATGTCGGCTAGATATTTTGCAGCATCAAGAGTGCACTGCAATAGTTCCACCTCTCTGGACTTTGGGTTGGACTGCTCAAAGAGTTCTTCTAGCCAGCGTATCTGGGCCCATGCCATGCCATGTAAATGGTGGTAGTGGATGCTCGTGCTGCCATTCCTTCAGTCTCAAAAGCCTTCTTCAGCATGTCCTCCACCTTCTTGTCTGTGGGGTCTTTTAGTGATATGGCCCCACATGGCAGGATGGTTCTCCTACTGAATGCCGCCACCTGAGGGTCAATGGTTGGGGCGGTGCACCAGTTACTGGCCTTGTCCTCTTGAACTGGGTACATGCGGTCTAAGTTCCTTTTGTTGGACATCCTGCTAGGCTCTGTGGAATGCCACTCCTTATTGACGATGTCCTCGATGGAGGGGCATACTGGGAATGTGTCCCTAATGGTTGGCTTCTGCTGGATCATGGGGTCCAGTTTTGACTCTGGTTTGCTTTCATCAACGTCGAACCCCATAGTGGCCTTGATTATTTTCATGAGGCCTGGAACCATATTGAAAGAGCATAGCTTGGATGTGAGGGATGGAGTGGATTGTGGCTCCATGTCCTCATCATCGCTGTCGGGCCCATCCTCCTCATCTGGCATGTCCTTGTCCTCTGCTGAGTCCAGTTTATGGTTGTCTGGGATCGGCTCCGCATCATCCAGATGGTCCTCATTGGGGCCCCCATGATGTTGGACTCTGGAGGTGGCGCAGTTGGTGTTCTGTGCTGGGTAAGGGATTCCAGCTTCTCCATCATTTTCAATATGAAATTCTGATGACTCTCCATCATAGCCACAGTGGCCTGTTGGTTCTGGAGTAGAAATGCACCCAGGTCCATCCATGTGGAACCACTGGAGCCTGGCATATTGGGACCCATGCCAGTAGACTGTTCCAGTGAAATGTCATCGTCGTCATGTAGACAAGCAGTGCATAGGGGGCCCTGTGCATGGGGCAGGAGGGTAGCACTGCAGGCAGTGCATTTCTTGGCCTTGACCATCTAGTGAGAGGAGAGACAAAAGAGAGAGAGAGAGAGGGTTGCATCTTGTTAGGCTTGCGTAGCAAAAAGTCTCCAGTATATGGGTGCCCCATATCTGTTACCTAGTCTTTTTTTGCAGTGATATGGGCTGGCTGCGCATGTGGGTTGCTCTGGAGAGGGACCCACATGGTGCCGAACAGAGTGGAGGTCACTATGGGGAGGGACCACCAGCATATCAGAACATGATATATGGGTTGCTATAGGGAGGCACCCATATGGACCTGGGTAGTCTGACCTCCATGTATAGAGTTGCTGTGTGAGGGACACTATAAGGAGGTAATGATGGGCTGTGCTTGATAATGTGGCCCCTTAGAAGCAACCCAGTTGTGGGGCCTGTAAGCAGTGATATGACTTAGGGCTGATTTCCAGCAAGGTGGCCCTACCGAAGAATCCTGCAGATCGAGAGAAAACAACATAAATCCTGAAGGGTTTAAGTGTTAAGGACCCCTGATCACAATCCTTGGCATGCGCGAGTGCGCGTAATCACCTGGTGTCCCCCCCAACCCCCCTCTACTGGTTGTGAGTTAGGCCTGGGCCTAGGTGGCCAGGGGCCTGCAAGATGAAGGAGAGGAAGAGGGAAGGCTGGAGGCATGGGTGATTTGCCCGTGATCGCTTGTGGGGCCTTTCGTGGCCTAAAGTTGCTTATTTGTCCCCAAAAAAGGTGTGGTTGACTAGGAGGGAGGGGGATGCGGCTTGCGGGCATTGGTGAGGCTGGCCATGCTGCTGGGGAAGGGGAGGACTCCCGATTATCCAGGTAGCATGGCAGAATTTCTTAAAATAGTGCTCTGCAGGCACCAAGAATAAGAAGAAGGGCTGTGCCCTTAGCCAGCAACCGAGCTCTCTGACCGCGATGCTTCTGGTGGGCTGCACTGGGGTGGAGCGTTCTGATGCTCACGACCATGAGTGAGCATGGGTGGTGCACCACGTTGGTAGCTACGAGTGCTGGCATGGTACTCCACATGTCGTGGGAATGGCAAGAGGCAGTAGGAGCCTGGGGCTCACCATAGGAGGCAAGAGAGGTAGTGAGGTGTGGTTCTCCCATGGCAGTGGTCAGAGACTGAAGCGCCAAGCGAGCACAATCTCCATTTTTGCCCTTGTGAAGGCGAGGAAGCTAGAGGGCCTTCTAACGGCCGCTTCAGACACCAGAAAGGGGATCCTGTACTGTGACACATTCATACCACAGGATTTTACAGCAAGGCAAACAATAAATAAGGCTGGACAGACATAACAGCAGCATGAGTAATGAACATTCTTTATCTATTCTTATGAGTTACAACCAGCGCTATTCTCTCTCAGTGTAGGAGGGGGACAGAGGGAATGTCCCTTGCTCCATAGCTAAGTCCCTTATGTACCCTGTCTTGTCCCTGAACTCAGGGTTAGCTTAAGGAACAGTAACAAACCATGCTCTCCAGTTAACTAAATGCAGCAGCATAAATCAAGAGGGGAGCTTAAAATACAGCAAACATTTTTATAAAAGCAGCAGCATAATCATGAGCCTGCAGACCAAATTAAAGCAAAAAAGCACAGGTCTGAATTCAAACTATTGTAATATAATTTCTATAACAAAAAAAGGACTTCATGTAGTGGTAGGATGTATTCCCCTAAACCATTAGATCAATTAGCTGAATATGAAGAGGCCTACCTTCTTAACACAGAAGAAGCTGGAAATCCTGGTGTGCTTGTAGCCTGATCAGATGCACGATTTGGACTGAAGAGCAGGGGTTTCTGGGACCTGGATATACTAGAAATTTGATCCTAGAGTCATGTGCATCAACTAGCCTATCAGGTGGGCTAAAACCCATGATGTAATGTCTGGAGTGCCATGGATGTCAACCAATCACAATGGATTTTTGCTAAATGACATAAACATGTTTTGGGGGATTTAGAAGTTATACTTGTCATGTTCACTGGGGGGATAAATAAAGACTATGAAGTAAACTTGGGGTCAAAATCACAAAATCATCAAAGTTATGAGTAAACATTGATATTTTTTAATGTTCACTTAAAACTTGTTTTTTAGATTTGGACTCCAAATGATCAAAATAGTCATTTTATTACCTCACTTTATGAACATGACAAGTGTCATTTATCAAATCTTACCCAAAATGTCATTTGGTGGAACAACCATGAAAGCAAATTTTGGTAGTGGTGGTGGCGGGGACATGAAAATGGTACTCATTATGTTCATGAGGTGGTATTTTAAGCACTTACAAATTCCAAAATATGTCATTGGTGAGCTGTGAATGAAAATGATCTGGGTCATAAAAATTATTTTTATTATCATGTAACCCCAATGAGACATGACTGCACTCTCAGATTAAATTTAAACTTATGAAGTTGAAGAAAACTATTGCTAACTATAACCAGGCAGATGGCAAACTCTAGATTTAATGTGTTTTTGTGACAAAGGTCATGAAGAAACTGTGTATCATGAGTTAATTAATTGTCCATTATGCAGAATGATAAAACACAGAATGCATTTCATATTGATATTATCAAGATCTACAGTTATTCTCTTGATGCTACTGAAATTCTGCTGAATTCAATAGATAGTAACTATGTGAAGAAAATTGTTCAGGTTTTAGTGCTGCTTGAAAGTTATAGAAAACATGTGGTACATAAGTAATTACTGTACTTCCTATAGGCAGATATGGCAAGCCATTAGGGACATAATTCAGAATCTCTGGACATATAGTAAAACACATACACTATATAGTGAAAAACATACTGTGCATCACATAGTAAAATATTTACATTATATAGTGAAACACAAACACAATGTAGTGACCCCCTACACTATTTACTGAAATATATACAGCATACAGTGAAATTCATATACTGTATACTGATATGCTTATGTCATATAGTGAAACACATACTGTACATTATATAGTGAAATGGCTTACATTAAATAGTGAAATACTGTACATAAACTATCTACTGAAATGCATATACTGAGTACTGAAAATCCACATACATGATTTACTGAAACAAATGCAGTATGTACTGAAACATATATACTACCTATTGAGATGTATACATGACAGGCTGAAAAAGCCACATAAACTATCTACTAAAACAAATACACTATATATTGTAACACACATACACAATATATTGCAAAAAGATCTGCATGCACTATATACTGAAACAAATATACTACATATTGAAATGCATACAGTACACATTGAAAAATCCACATACACTATCTACTGAAACAAATACACTATATACTGGAACACTTACACTATGTACTGAAAAGCTTTGCATACTCTGTATACCAAAAGAAATGCATTACATGTTGAAATACATACACTGTATATTAAAAGAATCAGCATATACTATATAGTGAAATACACTACATGGTGAAACACATACTGTACACTATGCATTGAAATACATACACTACAGACTGAAAAATCCACATACACTAAATACTGAAACACATAAACTATGCAGTGAAACAAATACAATACATACTCAGATTAGCCCCACTCTGGAATGCCTTGCTCCTGCACTCATTTTGTGCTGCATTCAGGGGAACTGCTGACCTGGTGAGAGGATGTCTAAAGCTGCAGAGCAGAAGGTAAACAAAACAGGGATATCTCTTATTTTATTTCTTTATGGGGTTTTCCATCTTGTTTTGCATGCACACTGTTAAATTTCAGAACATTTTGATGTGACAAGAAACTTTTTGAACTCATTTAAATATACAGTAGTTTATTCTTTTAACTGAGTGCTGCCTTCATTTACTGTTAAAAACATGTGTATGGGAAGCTAATACTTAGAACATTCCTAACATTTCACTCTCATACCATATACACATAGGGGACTGCATGCATTTTTCTAAGTTAAATATTGGTCAGATTTATTTGTAATTAATTAATGTGTTAGTCCAGCAACTTATCTGAGCTGAATGCTTGGGAAGCACTGCAGGAACTGTAATAGTGTACTTCAAAAATTTTCCTAGTTTCTTCTGTGTGGAGTTTGTTTTGATTTAGTTTTTGTTTCTTATTTTAATGTTTAATTTAACAAAGGTTCTTGGTTAAGAAACAAAAATATATATTTTTTGCAGCAATTGCTCAGGGCCCACTTCTCATTGGGAGCTTAACTGGCATATGCATGATTTTCACATTTCTGTTCTGAATAACTTCACTGTGATGCCTCACTGGTGGCACCCACAGTCCCTAGCCTCCCCATTACATATCTGTGGAGCACTGCAAGGTGGATAGAGCTTTGTCAGGCACTGGGTCTCCACTAATAAGCCTGCCATGGTCTAGCCGCATAGTGCATAGTTACTTTGCTTATATGGTATGACTGCATTACAGGGTTTGAACTTCCCAGACTGTGTTTTGTTTTGTTCATTTTCCATAGAGACTTTTATCTTTTTAGTCATCCATTGACCCCCTTGCCCACTGACCTGTCCAACCCCATTACCCAACATCCCCTGGACTTACCTGCTCTGAGAGCCTCCGTTGTCCCCCACCACAGCCAGGAGGGAAAGAGCCATTCGCAAGGAAACACATATTCAGACAGGAGCAGAGCTTGATTAGTAGTACATAGCCTGAGACAGGTTGGTGGATCATTCTGCCATTCTGGGGTTTCTGCCTTTGGTTTCATCCCTGGGTAGCTGAGCATGCAATGATGCCAATGTGTGTAATTTCAAGTACTTGCTTTGTGCTTGCTTGAGCCCTTCCCTTTATGCCACGCCAATGCCCTGCCTGCCTTCCTCAGCTAGATACAGTAGCTGTTGAAGATTAGGTTGGTCAGACTTCCCCTCCCTGAAGGGAGAGCAGTCCCTGAGATGCTCAATCATCTCTCCCCTCAGATGACCCTTGTTTGACCCATGTCCACCCCCAAAAACAGGCCACTTTCATGGGAAGCAGTACAGCTACCACTAAGCCACTACACCAGCCCACCAGACTGCATTTTTGTAAGTAAATAAAAGCAGCACTTGGATGAAAGAAAAAACTGTATTTTAACTACAGTTGTTATAAATGTTTTAAGTCACATCACAATGTTTTCAAATTGGATAACAATTTTGCAAGAAAAATAACATTAAAAATATATAAAGAGGCAGACTAGGATAACCCTTTTTTGTTTACTTTCTGCATCTTAAGAAGCATTGACCAGGATTTTTAGTGAGTTAGAGCCCCAATTTCAGACATTTAGCACAGCGTTAAACATCTAAGCACCATGCTATGTGGGAACAGCATGGTTGGACTGGTGCCATATTCAGTAGCCCCTGATGCTAACCTGAACATGTGCATATGTACTACTATAGCGATGCAAATGAGGGATCTCCTCCTCCATACAGAGCACAGTGGTATATAAAAGGTTATGAAAGTGCTTAACACCTGAAATTGCAATGCTGTTTACTGTTTCCAAACATCCTGCCCTCATTTGAGCACACAGTGGTGCATATTGTTACCTCACACCTGGTCACCATTCTGATGCCCCCAAGTAGTATAATAAAATGATCCCTGGCATCTTACAGTTCCTCCCCCCTCATAGCAGTTTAAATGGCCTCAATTATTCTGGTAAAATTATTCCTGGTGTCTAGTGGTCCCCCCACCCAAAATTGCCATTCAGAGGCCCAATTGTCATAATAACATGTGTGTAGAAATTAGTTGAAAGACAGGCAGAAGAGGGTTGTGATTAATAGTGTCAAATCAGAAGAAAGGGAGGTCATGAGTGGGATGCCACGGGTATCCATCCTAAGTCCTGTCCACTTCAATATGTTCATCTGCAACATTGGAGAAGGAATCTGGGGCAAGTTGGTTCTCTTTGAAGATGACACCAAGCTCATCAGAGGGGGGATAGTGACAAGGGAAGTAGGAAACTGCATAGTGACATGCAAAGAGTAGCGAGGTGGTCAAAGGTTTGGCAGTTGAAATTCAATGCCAAAAAGTACATGGTGATGCACCTAGGGAACAAGAACCCCATGACAGAGTACTGGATAGTAGAGGTAAAGCTGAGCACTACAGGTGAGGAAAGAGACCTAGGAGTTATCATTAGTGATTCCCTTAAACAATTAAGCCAGTGCAGCAAGACCTCTTGTAAAGCAAATAGGATGCTAGGAAGTACCGGAAGGGGTTCTGGCAGTAGAAGAAAAGAGGTATTACTGCCTCTTTATAGATCATTGGTGAGGCTGCACTTGGTGTACTGTCCCCAGTTCTGGAGTCCTCACCTCAGGAAAGATAAGGACAGGTGGGAGATGGAGTAACAAAGGATGATCTGGATGATTCAGAGCCAGCAGAACAGATCTTATGAGGATCTGCTCAAGGCACTGAATATGTATTCTTTGGGGACCAGGCAGGAGAAGAGTGATAAAATAGAAACCTACAAGTTCTTGAAAGGAATAAACAAGGTGAACGGAGATCTACTTAGCAAGAGAAACAGTTCAGGAACATGGAGGCACAAGTGGACACTGATGGAAGGGAGGTTCAAGAGGGATATTAGAAAGTTTTATTTTACAGAGATAGTGGTGGAAATGTAGAATAGTCTGCCAACCAAAATGGCATGCACCATAAACGTAAATGGTTTTAAGCATGGCTGAGACAAAGTGAAGAGTATAATGGTTACTCTGGGTGGTAGTAGTAGGGAGAGAAACAGGGGAGTGAATAGTGAAGATTAGCACCCTGTATGGACAGTAGGTCCCAGGGTTTAATAGGGAACTAGGGGCAAATTGGATGGACCATTGGTATTTTTCTGCCATCATTGTCTATGTTTCTATTTTTCCTTGAGACCTGGCATGTAGTAGCCCCACCCCCCAATTGCAAATCTGAGCACCCTCCCAATCCCATCCAGTCAGGTCCCTCCATCCCCTCCTCACTGGCCCTCCACTTACCCAAGATGGTATCCACCTCCCTGTGACTGTCATCAGTACAGCCTTTCAGCTCACTACCTTGGCTGGCCACTGTCTGAGTGATAGGGTGTGAGTGCATGTCCACTGTAGAACATCTGTTTCTATAGTACTGAAGGTGTGGCCTCACTCCCTGTCACTCAGACAGTGGCCAGCTAAGGTGGTGAACAGAGGGGTGGGGCCTGTCACTGTCACAGTGGTGGGGGCTGGCAACTGGGGTAATTTATGGGCCACCGTGGGGAGGTGGTGGAAGGACATGAGTGGATGAAATGGGGAGGGGGCTCAGACTTGCAATCAGGGGGTGAACTAAATGCCCGGGGATCCTTTTAATATACTAATCAGGAGCATCTGAATGGTGATTGGTGATGGTGGGGATACTAGATGCCATGGATCATTTAAATATACTAATTGGAGACATCTGAATGCAATTGAGGGGTCTATTAGATGCCAGGGATCATTTTATTATAATCCTCATCACAATTAGGCCTCCAGAGCCCATTATTAGGCCCAGCATGGCTACCCATTTCAAGCCCAAATTTAAACCATCAACCAGTTACTGGATGCGAATTCAAGTTGTTTAGGCATCCTCATTAAGCAATCAAGTAGACCTTCCATTCTATGGTTTAACATTAAAACTTTAAGATATTACAGCAATTAAAATTAAGAAAAAAAAGAATGTGACACAATTTAGCACATATTCCATAATGTACATTTTAACCAAACTATTACTATTGCTATGCACTCACACATATTGATTTTATCCCAAATATTTAAAACTCCTTAAGTCAGGAATTCATCATTTGCATCGAAATTTAGGGACACTGACAAGCAAAGATAGATGAAAAAAGTTCAGGACTCAACCAAGTGTAAGAGTGTACTTGCAGTTCAACTGTCTCTTAGTTTCAATGTGACTTAAACCCTGTTTTTCAGAAGTCCACTTTCTGTTCTACCAGCACACCATAACTTTATCATTCTTAAGAAGCTAGCACATAAGAGCCCTCAATACTTTTGGCAAAGTTACTGGAGCGTTTCAGATCCTAGCTCGTTTCTCATCTCTCAGCTTCTCACTCCAACTTTGCAGTCTAAATTATAATCATAAGATACACACACGTCAATCGATAATGCAGCGTCCTCCATTTCTCCATTACTCCATTTCTCCATTTCTCTATTACTGCATTTTTCCATTACTCTGTTTCTCCATTTCTCAATTACTCCATTTCTCCATTATTTCCATTTCTCCATTTCTCCATTACCCTATTTCTCCATTTCTCTGTTACTCCAGTAGACCAGGGAGGGGCTGTGGACATGGCCTGCCTAGATTTTAGCAAGGCATTTGATACAGTCCCACACAAAAGATTAATACACAAGATAGCCAGCCTTGGAGTGGGTCCCAAGGTGGTAGTCTGGATAAAAAATTGGCTAGACAACATGACGCAGAGGGTAGTAGTAAATGGAGTACACAGTGAAGAAGGAGGGCTACTAGTAGGGTACACATGAGGGTTCAATACTGGGACCGGTCCTTTTTAATGTCTTTATACATGACATTGCAGAGGAACTGGAAGGAAAAGTATGTCTCTTTGCAGATGACACAAAGCTCTGCAACAGGGTTGATACACAAGATGGAGTGGAAAGGATGGGACTTGGCAAGGTTGGAGGAATGGTCAAATGTATGGCAGCTCAGATTCAATGCAAAGAAGTGCAAGGTAATGCACATGGGAAACAAAAACCCAGGGGAAGTGTACACAATGGGGGGTGAGATACTGACAACAGTAAAAATAGAAAGGGACCTGGGGTAATTATATCAGATGACCCAAAGGTGGGCAAGCAATGTGAGAAGGCAGTAAGGAAGGCTGGGGGATACTGGGATGCATAGGAAGAGGCATCAATAGTAGAAAACAGGAAGTTGTTATCCCTCTGTACAGACAGTTGGTGAGACCCCATCTGGAGTACTGTGTGCAGTTCTGGAGACCCCATCTCCACAAAGACATAGACAGAGTGGAGGCTGTCCAAGGAGGGCAACAAAATGGTGCAGAGTCTGCACCAGAAGACATCTGAAGAAAGACTAAAGAAGCTTAATATGTATACCCTTGAGGAAACAAGGGATAGAGGGCATGATAGAAACTTTCAAGTACCTCAAGGGAATTAACAAAGTCCAAGAGGGTAGCATCTTCCAGAAAAGAGATGTGCAAGAACAAGGGGGCACAATTTGAAGATAGAGGGGGGACAGCTCAGAGGTAATGTGACGAAGTATTTTTTCACTGAGAGGGTTGTGGATGCATGGAACAGCCTCCCTGAGGAGGTTGTGGAGTCAAGAACAGTGGGGGACTTCAAGAATGCATGGGACAGGCATAAGGCAGTCCTAGTGGGGGGTAGGAGGAAGTAAGCTGTTGGTTAACTAGGATCTGCAGCTTATCTGTTAGGTAGGAAAATTGGCAGACTAGGTGGGCCAAGCGGTCCTTATCTGCCGTCAAATTCTATGTTTCTATGTTTCTATACTCCATTACTCCATTTCTCCATACCTATTAGTATGTTTTTCAGTCAGAAATGTAAATGAGCTGGATCAGTCTTATACCACAGACACCTAGAAGGAAAATAAAAAAAACAAACAATGAGCTCCTCTAAGCGCTGTAACTTTATAAACTTTTGTAAAAAGATCCGAAGCCCTGGGTAAGGATTGGCATACTTTTTCAAGGCATTTTACAAGCCCTTCAACATATTATTCTCCACAGGTCTCCTCGTTCCACATCTTAGCAGGCAAACAAATCTATGACCTTCTCTAACAGAGCTTTTCTCCAGGAGTCTTCTCCATGCTTCCTTCCTCTTTTCAAAGATAGTTGAAGTCCAGCCATTTCTCCTCCAAATACTGTTGAATAATTCCCGTCACTCACAAAGGCAACACCAGCTCAGAGCAGGCAGGATAGCAAAACAACACACATAAGGCAGACACAAGCGCAACACCAAAATATCAAACTGTCGACCGAGTATGCAGCCAGCACAAAAGGGACCATAAAATAAATCAACAGTGTAATCCCAATAAATATTAGGCCAAAGTTTCTTTAAAAAAAAAAAGACATATAAAGAAGCTAAATAGTGGATAAAGCCCAGACGCTACTAAAAGCGCAGCAAGGAGCGGGTCAGCGTTGCAGTCATCTTGCTGCCCTGCCCCTCACTTGAGGAGTGGCCAGTGAGGTGGCAATCCCTGAATGCCTGACTTCAGCTAAAATCAGATTACAGGTGTGTGGAGTTAAATTGTTTGTGCTTAGTGAATTTGCTTCTTTTTGACTGAATTGCTGGTCCCAAACAGTTCCAGGGCTTGCATTCTTTGAATCCAGCAGTCCAAAGCTTCCAGCACATTCTTCTCTGAGTGTCTGACTTCAGCTAGCATCAGATTACAGGTGTGTGGAGTTAAATTCGTTGTGCTTAGTGAATTTGTTTAATTTTGACTGAATTGCTGGTCTCAAATAGTTCCAGGGCTTGCATACTGTGAAACCAGCACTCCAAGGCTTTCAGCACATTCTTGTCTGAGATGTCTGCTTTTCTGTTAAATTATAGTGCAGGTTGTCTTGCTGAAAGGAAGGAAAGCACACACCAAAGTACATGTAGAAATGTTAGTGAGCCCATAATGGCATGCAAATGACCCATTAGCACCTTTCCTGCCGTATGGGCTTATCAACATGCTGAGAGGTGAAAATGACTCATCGGGTAAGGGTGCTATCCTATTTGGGACATGCTGTCTCCCTTTGCTCCTCTGAATCCCTGTCCTACTGAAGGCTGTGACAGTACAAAGTCACATTACAGTGGGCTGTCCCCTGGGAACCAGTCATCACTGAACAGTGTTGTTCAGCATTAAGACAGGTGTAGAGGCAAGCCACAAAAAGACAAGGGTCCTTGACTTAAGTTGGTTGGATTTTAAAGAAATGGGAGACTGCCTCAGAAGCAGCCTATTAGGGGAGGATTGTCAGGGAGGGGTAGAGGAACAGTGGAGAAAATTAAGGGAAGGCAACAAGTATTTGCATGAAGGAAGTGAGCAAAAGCAGATGGGAAAAGGACCATTGTGGTACTGTAGGGAAGTGGCCATAATGCTGAAGGAAAAAAGGGTAGCATGTAGGAGGTCTGAAGAAACATAGAAGGATGAGGATAGAGAGGTGGAACAGGTAAAACAGAGGGAAGCATGTAAGGTGGTGAGGGGAATAAAAGCTCAAACATAAAAAAGGATTGCCAAAGGGGTAGGAAAAGAAGATCAGACTATCTTTAGGTACATTTGCAAGGAGAGGAAGGCAAGGGGAGAGATTGTGAGGATAAGGAGGATGACAAAGAGAGGCTGTAGAGAGGAGAATCAGAAAAAAGCAGGCATCCTGAACGTATACTTCAGTTCAGTCTTCACAGTGGAGAGACAAGGACAGACCACTGAAGAGCAACAGGAACACTGTAGGGGGGAAGTGGACACAAATCCATTTTCAGAGGAAAGACTATTGAAGGGAGTTACAAATTTGAGAGTGGACGAGGCCATGGGACCAGATGGATACATCCAAGGGCATTAAGGTAAACAGGCAGGAAGGTTCTTGCTACACTACTCATGGCCTTGTTCAACAACTCACTGGAAACAGGAGTGGTTCCAGAGGACTTGAGGAGAGCAGACATAGTCCCATTCTATATGAGCAGCAGCAGGGAAAAGGCTAACAACTATAGTCTGGTCTGTCTTACTTGAGTTGTGGGGAAAAGAATGGAATCCATACTGAAGGAGAGACTGGTACAGTATCTTGAATCTAGTGGGCTGCAAGACCACAAGCGGCAAAGATTAACATGGGGAAAGTCATGCCAAATGAATCTGGTAGATTTCGTTGAATGGGGGTGACCAGGGAAATGGATCAGAGAAAGGCAGTGGACATGATTGATCTCGTGTTTAGCTAGGCCTTTGATACTGTGCCACATAACTGGCTGATAAAGAAACTGAACAGGCTAGTGGTGGGATCCAAAGTGGTGAATTGGGTTAGTAACTAGTTAATGCATAAGATACAGAGGGTGGTGGTTAACAGCGCTCACTCCAATGAAGGGAGAGAGACCAGTGGGATACCATAGAGCTCAGTACTGGGACCAGTACTGTTCAATGAAGGGGACATTGCAGAGGAACTGAAGGGGATGTAAATCGTTTTGCAGATGATACCAACATTTGCAATGTGGTGGACACTTAGGAGGGGGTGGGGAGAATGTGCAGGGATCTTGTGAAACTCAAGGAGAGGTCAAAAGCATGGCAGTTGGGTTCAATGCCAAAAAGTGAAAAATAATGCACCATAGGGCATAGGAATCCAAGATATGAGTACAGGATGGGGGGAATTATTGATAGTCAATAATCAGGAAAGGGACCTAAGGGCTATCATGTCTGAGGACCTCAAGGTGGCACTGCGACAAAGTAGTGGATAGGTCTAGTTGGATGCTGTGGAGCATAGGAAGGGGCACCTCCATCAGAAGGGTGGAGGTAGTGTTGTCACTGTATCACTTAATGGTAAACCTCCACCTGGAGTACGGTGTACAGTTTTGGAAAATAAACCTCAAAAAGAACATAAGACATGGTGAAAGAAGTTCACAGCAGGGCAAATAAAATGGTGCAGGGTGTGTACAAGAAGCCCGAAGAGGAAAGACTGAGGGATCTCAGCATGTACACACTTGAAGAGCAGAGAGAGAGAGAGAGAGAAAAAGGTGACATAAAACAGATCTACAAGTACCTCACAGGAGTGAACAGGGTCCAGAGGAGTCTCTTTCAAATGTGAAAGAGTACCTGGACCAGGGGGAATGCAGTGAAGCTGGGGAAGGGGGGTTCAAGAGAGATGTGAAGGAAATATTTCTTCACTGAAAGGGTGGTAGATACCTGGAACAGACTGCCTGGTGAAGTGGTGGGGCTAAAGGTTTGATGTGATAAGAGTGAGTCTACAAGACCGCCAATCACAAAACATGAGTCAAAAACCGCTCAGCGTCAAAAGGGTGAACTGCACAGCACCAACTGTTGCAAATAGCGATGGTCACTTACTTAACAAGAAAAAACGAAAGAAAAACAAGTTTCTTATGCAGGGGCAAGTCCTCCACATCCCCCAAAATAAAGACTGTCAGCTCCAGGGAAGCGAACATAGAAGGAAAAGCAACTCCCACAGGAATCAAAATAGCTTCCTGCATCAGGATGTGAACCCAGTGCCATAGGCTCCAGAGGCAGTGGCTCAAGCCACTACGCTACACAACCAGTTTGGCAGGGCTTGGCCAAATTGATCTATTTTATCGCCTTTTTTTGTGAGTGTAGCACGTATCCCTTAGTGCTATACTCGCTATAATCATTCGGTGCTCCTTTTCTCCACTCACTCTACAGGTAAGCAGTATTATTGAGTCGCTCATATTGAGATGCTCAGTAATACTCACCCATATAGAGTGTTACCAAGGCTAAAACAGTAGGGAGCTTCAAGCATGTGTAACATAGACATAGCGGTATATTAGAGAAGAGGCAGGGAGGTGGGAGGGTTGATGGAGGCCAGACAGCAAGTGACGAGGAAGATACGGCAGGAAACATCTGGGAAGACTAGGAAGGCCAAGCAATGCTTTTCTAATGACAAATTCTGTGTTTCAATGTTCATGATCATGTGCCTGCTGTAGAAACAGCTTTTACTACAGTAGGCATCTGATCGTGAACTGTCATTCAGTTGGTGGCTGCTATGGATGAGAGTGGAGGGTCTGTGCAGATCATCATTGGGGGTGTGTGTACACCATACTTTGGGGCCAGTGGGGGCAGTGGTAGTGGGGGTACTGGGTGGGTGGGTTGTGATGAGCTGGGCATCATACTTATGGGGGGTGGGGAACCACTGGGCACCAAGAATGTGGTTGAAAGAATTACAGCTATTGCCAGACTGCTAACTGGGGCATGTGGGAACCTTGGTCTGGGTGGGTTTCTGGAGCACAAGGGATGGGAGGGTCTTGGCACCCAACTAAGGATCTAAGGTTCGAGCAGACTCGATAGACCATAAGGCCTAATCTGCTGGCAAATAGTATGTTAGTATGTTAGACATCAGGCAAGTGATCTTACTGATCTTACCAAGCAGCTGATTGGGGGGCAGTTGATCAGAGGAAGGGCAACATACGATTCATAGGAGTTACATGGGTCAAAAGCAGAAATGCCATATAGACTTGCCGACATGTAAATGTTGGTTTGATAACCAAAAATGCTTATAAAGGGACCATTTAAAGATATCCATTGAGTCACTGTCCACAATGACCTGTGGTAGTGAAGTCCAGACCGTACTCAACCTTTGGCTAAACCATTTACCTCTCTTAGAGGTGTAGCAATAGTCTCCTTTTAGCTGTTGGTTATGTCTTCTAAGACTTGAGTCTGTATTTTTTAAATTCTAAACCCAGACACTCAAATAAATCTGGATTTCTTGTGGCTTTCATGAACCATGCAAAATTCTCCACAATGTCTCCTGTATTCAAATGGCTACAGGTTTAGTTCAGTTAATCTTTGTTTGTAAGTGAGCAATTCCATATTTGTGATCTTTCTAGTTGATTTCCTCTGTATCCTCCCCAGAACCGTTATATCCCTGACAGTATATGGTGACCAGCACTCTGCACACTACTCAAGGTGCAGTCTAACCAATACTCCATACAGTGGCACTATAACTCTCCTGTCCCGGCTAATGATATGTTTAAAAATGGACACCAATATCCTGTTACCCCTAGAGGCCAAATGTCTAGTGTGTTCAGAAAAGGTTAGCTCATTCGTGATCTACTAGACACCAAGGAAAGATTTACCCAGGCATGCAATTTGGGGGTACTGGACACCTGTACAATTATGTCATGTACCAGCTGGGGGACCAGGGTTGATGGTAGCCTGACATGGCCAGGTGTCGGAGAATAGGAAGGCACAGCCCATAACATCTGGTTTGGGGAGCCAGTAACTAGTGTTGCATTAATGGATAGTTTCTACCTCCCCAAACCTACCAGCATGTCGATATATCTATGTGCAAGGTGCTGTCAGCTGCTTTACATAGGTGCACCAGGATGGATTAAGACAACTTACAAATGGGTTACTGACTCAGTAACCAAGCCAACTAATATGACCCTTTGCAGTATTCTCCTGCTTTAGAGGTGCAAAGTCAGGTTAGTGAGTCGATAACCATGCCTTTGGCCTTTTTTAAACCATTCTAACTTTGTTAAATGGTTTAAAAAGTTTGTTTCCAAATTGCAGCATGTTAAAACATGTTAAAGTTCATGTTCTAAACTGAGCTTAAACCCTGCCCAGAGGTAGGCCATAGCACAGTTTTAGACCCACTCTTGCCTTAACCCATACTGACATCCATGTGGAAGTGATTTGTGTTGAAACATGGGTTAAGACAATCACAGTGACCCAAAATCTGTTTTTTTGGCTATTATGAAATAAAAATAAAAACATTCCTGAGCTCACAAGCTACTGGCTATAGTGGTGACACTTTCCCAAAATCAGCATCTGCACCAAATCATGATTATGATGGCACTGCAGTACCAAGAAATTGGCAGATTATCCCTGTGAACTCGCAAGGACTAGTGCAGCAGTGGAGTGCAGTCTGGACACTCTGACAACCATGCAGTAATATGGATAAGAAGCACTTTTTTAAATGTTTTTGAACACACTACATAGGGTGTACAGGACCTTTGTGCAACCCCTGCTTAAATGGTATGACTGCATTATATTATAAATATTCTAAGTCTGAGCTTCCCAAACTGTTTTTAATAGTAAATGAATGTAGCACTCAGATGAAAGAAGAAGCTGTATTATAACTTCTGTTATGAAAGTTGACACATCATGTTCTGAAATTTGATAAAAATTGTGCAACCAAAACAAGATGGAAATAAAAAACACAAAAATAAATACTGTACATAAGATACTCCTATTTATCTTCTGAAATTTAAAGCAGCAGTACTACGGAAAAAAAAACTGTGCTTTTTTGACAGTTTATTCCCTGTGCCCTGCGAATCATATACCTTTGTACTCTTTGTCGCCGACATTGTATTATTGCCGAGTAATTTGCTCGGTTATTCTCCGTTTTTGTTTACATTTCTGCCAGTAAGCGTGTTGCACTGGAACCCCCTCTGCTGCCAACTTCACATGTGAATGACTTGCAGAGACATTGGAAATGGTCAGCAGAGGGGCCCTCTGCTGTTTTCAAAAGACGTGATGTGACCTGTAGAAAAAGCGCATGGAAAATTAGTCAGCCGCCATATTTGTTGTAGTGCTACAACCATTCAAATAAATTGCAAATATCTAAAAAACTAAAGATGACTGGAAAAAACATTTACAGGTATGGACACTGGAACTTTGGCAACATGCTTACAGCCAAAAAACAGAATTTTGATAACTCACTTCCTGATTTCGTAGTACTGCTGCTTTAAGAGAAAATGGCCAGGATTTTTAATCAGATAGTGCCAGATTAACAGGATTAACTTGATGCTATAATTCACATGGCTGACAACCTTTTAGTATGGCCAGTTAGAAACACATAGAAGTTGTCGGCAGATAAAGACTTCTTGGCCCACATAGTCTGCACAGTTTTTCCTGCCTACTGTGCCATTGCAGACAATACATGATGTCCGGTTGTCTCCTCCCTTTGCCTTATTACAATGGTTCCCTTGTATCAGTCCCATGCATGCTTGAATTCTTTCATCATTTTGGCACCCACCACCTCTGCTGGGAGGCTGTTCCAGGTATCCACCACTCTTCCCGTGAAAAAATATTTCCTCACATTTCCACTGAGCCTCACCCCTTCCAACTTCATAGTGAGACCTCTATTCCTCAAGCTTCTTTTTCTATGGAAAATGTTACCTTCCTGAACCTTAGTAATACCTATTAGGTATTTGAATGTTTCTATAATATCCCCCCTTTGTCTTCTCACCTCTAGAGAGCACATATTCACTACCTTCAGTCTCACCTCATAGGGCTTTTGACACAGGCCCTGCACCATTTTGGTAGCCCTCTTTTGTACCACATCCTCCTTACCAATGTCTTCTGGAGGCAGGGCTTCCAGAACTGGACACAGTACATGAGGTGTGGTCTTACCAGTGATCTGTATAGAGGCAATACTGCCTCCTTCTTCCTATTGGTGATACCCCTCCCTATGCACTCAAGTATCCTGTTAGCCTTCCCTACTTGTTTGGCTACCTTCAGGTCATCAGAAATGATTACCCCAGGTCCCTTTTCTGTTTGTTGGTTGCCAGCACTTTTCCTCCAAATTGGTACTTAGCTCCCCTTTGTTTATGTGTCCCAAGTGCATAATTTTGCACTTTTGTGCATTGAAACTCAGCTCTGCCAAACCCATGACTATTCTTGTAATGTGTTCCTTCCTTCATTTTTTTCATCCCCCTGGTGTGTCTACTCTGTTGCAGATTTTTGTGTCATCCATGAACTGGCATACTTTCCCTGCTAACCCTTTTGCAATGTTGCTAATAAAGACATTGAAGAGGACATGCCATGAGGTACCCCACTGGTTACCCTGCCATCTCCAGAGTGGACACCATTTACCAACACCTTCTGACTCCTGTTGCTTAACCAGCATCTTACCCAGTTTAAAACCTTTTGACCCACTATCACACAAACCTGCTTGTTCACCAGTCTTCTATGTGGAATGGTGTTGAAGGTCTTACTGAAATCTGGGTAGGCCACATCTATCACTCCTCCATGATCCACTACACTGTTCACCCAGTCAAAGAACTCAATCAGGTTTGTCTGGCAAGACCTCGCCCTGTGAAACCATGTTGCCTTGGATCCTATAATCCACTGGTTAGCCTGTTGCTAATTGTCTGTGCAGGACGGCTAACTGCAACCAGATGCCAGTGCAAATGAGGGGTACCGCCAATACATACAGGGCATACTGCTATCTTAAATATTTCCTGGAAGCTCCAACTATCATCTTTTAGCTGCACACAAACAGTCTGCCAGTGCTAGGGATGCTCAGAATTGACTGATTCCTACCCGAGTTTAGGACTTTTGGAATTACTGAATCCGGTGGAGCAGCAAGATGGCAGTGGTACTGCTCCGCTTTCCGCAGCTCTGAACATGAAGCAGCATTTACTCCTTACTCACCGCTGAAACCTGATTTGTTCCCATTTTTATTTTGAGATGGTGAATGAAACCTGTGTTGGTTTTAGCCTTGTTTGTTAATACAGGACTGTTTTTGTTCCTTGATATGCCAAAGCAGAGTTTGCAGCTGGTATGCTGGTGTTCAGAAGGTGTATTTGCAGCATTGACTTAATGGAGTTTTTATAGCTCTGATAGTCCTAAATAGTAGAGATGACATGGCTTGTTATTATAAAAACAAGGCTGCTCCACTCCTCTCTGCTGTACTGTAGTGGCAAAACTCCAGTAAAATGCCTTGCCTTTGAAATACTTAAATATTGGGTTGGAAGATTCTGGTGCTGCTCCGAGTGTTTTAAGCACTTTTAAGCATCTCAAGTATTTTTGAGATAGCTGTTGTGTTAACATGTGGCATTATTAAAGTTTTTTTTAAAGCAACGCCTTTATTTCTTTGATGGAAATGTAAATTTGGAGAAGTGAAGAACTGACGCTGAATGGAACTGGTGCTGTACCTAGCTAAGGGTTCAATTTCCTGATGAGAGGGAACCTAAGAGGCTAATTGTGCTGTTTGCGCTGGAAGGTCCAATTTATTAATTTAAAAGGTATGCCAATGTTACCTAAAGGAATGGGGTGCTGTTGGTTCATTATTAATAAAAATAGTATGCTCAGATGAGCATTCTCTCCCTATTTTATTTTTCAGATGATTTCACGGAAGTGAACAAAAGATGATGCAGACCTATACAAAGGATTGGAAAGATTCAACCTACAGTTGGAAAAAACAATTTCCCAACTATGGAGAGATGGGGAATTTGGGGGATGTCCTTTAATGGGATTGGACCCCTGGCCCTTGATTATGAAAATGGAGACAATTTATGTTTTATCTGTGGTAATCCTCCTGCTATAAAATTATCACAAAGTTGCTGAGCAGTGACTGGAGAAGTATTCACAGGCGGTAATTACCCCCTCTGAGGTACAGATTTGCTCTTTATAGCTGATGTACTGATACCCAACTTAAGTAAAACAAATTAAAAGTAATAGGGCTGAATCAAATGATTACTGTTATGGAGTTGGATCTCTTGCAACTAGCATTCATAGCCTTAAACTGTTATTGTCTGTCTCTTTAAGCAATGAAGGTAATTTTCCTTTTCTGGACCTTTTTGCAGAAGTGAAATTTAGGTTTATACAGTGCTTGCTACAGTAAAATTGCATGGTAGTGCAGTATACTGAGCAGTGTGCAATTGCGATACCCATTGAATAACATGTATACCGCTACCATGCAATTTGCACAATAGCACAGTACCAATCAACTTTACTGTAGCCAGCACTGTAGATGCCTTCAACTGTTAAATGACCCTGCTGGATGTTATTATTTACAAGAGGTTCTGTTATTCTCATGGCTCTCTACACAGGGTTTTTTTGAGTTTGTTTAAACTAACTTTTACATTTGTATTGGACCAGTGTGCCGAAAGTGAACTTGTTTGTTGGTTGAACTAGTGGGATATAGTCACCACTGTTGATTGCTTATTTGACTTGATGAATTTATCCGGTACTTGAGTAAACAAATAAATCTGGGCAACAGCATATACAGAGTGAGCACTTTTGAAAATGTATGATTATACAAAGTGATGCTTTCTAGCACAAATGGAGCCCCTAAATCTTCCCCTCTTTAATTGGTAGTCTCTTGGGAGTAACCAAAGCTTTACAATCCGTTTTATAAACTGACAGACTCCTGAGAATAACTGGAGTCTCACAACTCCCATTTTTAAAATGGTTGGATTTCAGAGAGCAGACAGCATTGCCTAACTTTTGTTTATAAATTTGTGGATCCTTAAGAGTAAATGGTGCCTTTTAACTCCCACTTCTCATTTTTAAAATTAACTTAATTTCTGACTATGAGTGTGAGCTGTTTTATGAATTATGATGTGTTTCTAATTGTGGACAATATATGCCTGTATAGAGACACAATAATCATAGTATTTTATGTTTTATATTTTATATTATGTCCCTCTAGTTGGGTAAACATCTGTTTAATGAATTAGGTGAACTGGGGTTTCCATTATAACGTTATATGATATGTTTAATATTAATCACCCAATTTCAAATAGTGTTTCTCCATTGCATACTATGTATTTTTATATTTGTTTTTAGAATACTGTAAAGGATCATCTGCCAAACAATAAAATGAAATATGAACTTGAAACTTGACTTTCCAAATCCTAAACTGATTAAAATAACCCAATAATCACATTTAGGATTCAAATTTGAAATCTGAAATTCTAATGCATATGTAAAACAGGTTTTAGGATTCATTTTAGGATTTTTGGACTGCAAATCTTAAAATATTAAATCCGTAAATTAGATTGTAATTTGACAAATCTAGTTCCATTTGATGGATTCCGAGCAACCCTAGCCAGCATCCCGCACACTCTTTGTCCTGATCAGAATACAAAAATAATTCCCTAGTAGTCCAGTGCCCCTCTGCAGATCCCCATAGAAACAGAACATTTATCACTGATACTCTGGTAGTCCCATTCCCTCACCTGATCCAGGAAACCTAGAACATTTATACCTGGTAGTCTAGTGGTTCCTGCTTCCAGTATCTGCTGAAAGCCCCCCCTCACCCTGGCTCTGAGACACCAGCCGGCACTTACCCATAACTCACTGCCATGGCTGATTGTTGCCTCCTGAAAAAAGATCTATATCAATCGATAACTGTTCTTTGATTAACAGATGGCAGTCAGCTGTGGTGGTGAATAGACGCAAAGTGCCTGCTACCTTCTCGGGGATGAGGAGGCTGTCACCAGATGGGAGAGTTATCACCAGATACTGAGGACTGTCACCAGATACTGGGGGATGGACACTGGATTATGGGAGTGGGAGGGGCCACTGTAGTACCAGAGATAAGTTTTCTGTTTTTACTAGGATCTGGTAAGGGAGGAGGCCACTAGACTGAGAGGAATAAATGTTCTAGCTTTACCTGGATTTGGTGAGTGGGGGACCAGTGGACTACAAAAGAATTCTTTGTTTTTATTATAACCAAAACTGACAGTGTGTGTGGAGGGGGGGGGGTGATGGCAGGCTGTGTGTGTGCAGTTAAAACAGACAGTTAAAACATTAATTAGCGCTATCCAAGCAGTCTCTTAGCACTTCCAGAAAGCATTTAATATACATGTATACCTTATATGCATTAGAGTAACCCCCATTTGTATGGGCACCTAGTTGCAATTAGTAGTCCTTCACAAAAAAAAAAAAAAACAGTGCCACGATAACAGATTAGCACTGCACAGAAGAATGCTTTTTAAAATGGTACCAGCCATGCTTATCACAGCACAGTGCTAATCCTGTTACAGTGGTACACAGGCCCCCATTTTCAGAGCCAGACATTAGTGCCATACACTCCTAAGTGCTGCACCTGAGATAGCGCACAGCCAGCCTGGGAACATATTCAGACAGCCAGCATGCTCCGATAGATGTGTACTTCCTGTCTCAGAATGCAAGCTGTGGAAGTGCAGTGCACAGTCTTTCCTTCTTAGTGACTGTCAGTACCTCCCCCTACATTTTATACTCAGACTCTGGGTTTCTATGCTCTAGATGCATGATTTTGTACCTTTCAGCTTTGAGCCCCAGCTGCCATGCCTAAGCGCTAAGGTCCGAATTCATTCTCTCCACACCCACCTATCCACGCAATTACAGATTGTGGTGTCATCTGCAAAAAGGCATATCTTCCCTTCCAGTTCTTCTGTAATGCCACTTACTGTATGAAGACATTGAAGAGGACTGGTCCCAGTACTGAGCTCTCCAGCACCCTACTGGTCTCTCTCTCCTCACTGGAGTTAATGCCAATTACCACCAGTCTCTGTTGCATATCCATTAACCCATTTTTTACTCAGTTTACCACTTTGGATCCCATCCCTAGAAAGTCCAATTCTTTATTAGTCTCCTCCGAGACACAGTGTTGAAGGCCTTGCTGAAGTCCAAGTAGACAACATTCACTGCCTTTCCTTGATCTAGTCCCCAAGTCACCCAGTTGAAAAAAAATCAATCAGATTCATCCAGAATGACCTTCCCCTCCATCAGTGAATCCATGCTGCCTTTGGGCCTGTAACCTGTAGGATTCAAGGCACCCCATTAGCCTTTTCTTTCACAGCTTTACCATTTATTTCCTCAACACTGATGTGACACTCACTGAGCTCGCCTATAGTTGCTAGCCTTCTCTCTGCTGTCATTCTTAAAAAGTGGGACTATATCTGCTCTCCTCCAGTCCTCTGGAAGCACTCATGTTTCCAGAGAGTTGCTGAATAAGGCTGTTAATGGTGCAGCAAGCACCTCCCTGAGTTCCCTTAACATCCTTGGGTGTATCCTGTTCAGTCCCATGGCATCTTCCACTTTCAGATTTGTAAGTGTCCCTTCAGGACTCTTTCCTTTGAAAATTGACTTGTGTCCAACCCCCTCCCCCCCAGAGGTCTTCCTGTTTCTTGGTAGTCCACCCCCTCTCCCTCTACTGTGAAGACTGAGCAGAAGTACCTATTCAGGATGTCTGCTTTTTCCTAATCTTCTGTGCAGTTCCTCTGCCGTCCTCCTTATCCTCACTGTCCCTCTCATTGTCTTCCTCTTCTTGCTTATGCACCTGAAAAAAAAAGTCTCATCCCCTTTTGATACCCCTTTGGCTCTCTTTTCCTCTGTTTGAGCATTTGATCCTCTCACTGCCTTGCCTACTTCCCTCTGTTTACCTGATACACCTCCCAATCCTCATCCTTCAGCATTTTTTTGTACCTAGTGAATACCACCCTCTTTTCCTACATCTTTGTGGCCACTTCCCTAGAGTATCATAATGGTCTTGTTTTTGCTCCTGCTTTTGCTCAATTCCTTTATACAGAGGCTGGTTGTTTCACTATGAATTCCTTTAATTTTGTCCACTGTTCCTCTTCTCCTTACTGGCAATCCTCCACGTGAGGCTGCTTCTGAGGCAGTCTCCCATTTCTTTAAAATCCACTCTACTAAAGTCCAGGACCATCATCTTTGTGTGGGTTGCCTCTGCACCCATTTTAATATTGAACCACACTGTATGGTGATCACTGGTTCCTGGGGTATAGCCCACTATGACGTGACTATGTGCTATCACAGCTCCCTGCAGAACATGGATTCAGAGGGGCAAAGGGAGATAGCATGTCCCAAATAGGATACCACCTTTATGCCTGTGAGTTATTTTCAGCTGTCAGCATGCTAATACGCACATAGGGCAAGAAGGTGCTAATGGGCCATTTGCATGCCATTGTGGGTTCATTGGTATCTCTGCACACTGCCGCTGTGAATGACTGCATGGAGGCATAGTGCAAAGCACTCCTAATCGCCATTCAGATGCCCTCAAGTATTATAATAAAATGGACTTCTGGTGATGCAGCAGACTCTGTAGCAGCTTTTACTCTCAGCTCCCATAGCCCAGCACTAATTTTCTTATTTTTGGGCTCCTAAAATAATTTCCAGATGCTTCGTTGAGATTGGAAAGCCAGTGGACTCTCAGAGCAGCAAAAATATCCAGGAATGGAAGCCGAAATGCGGCTCACGTTACCCCGCCATACCCCTCCTGTTTCACCGGAGAAGATTGGAAAAAGACACAGGGCCCAATCGACTAGCAGCGGCAAACAAATTACTACCACAGCCTCCACTATGGCAGTTCCTGCAGTGACCCCCTTACCCTCGAACTGTTCCTGAAGGAGCATCAACCTTTTCGGGAAGATTTAAAATCAGTGGTAGTCGAAATGAAACAAATGTTGTCAGCTCTGGAGGACTTGTCCACGAGGATGATGGACAGTGAGTCTCATCTTATTTTCCTGGAAAAGAAGTCTGACCGTACTGAAAGTGAAATTGTAGAAGATCAACATAGAATTAAAAAACTTGAGCAAAAAATAGAAGATTTAGAGGGGAGGAGTTGCAGAAACAATGTTGTGATCTTGGGTATCCCTGAACGAGAGGAAAGTAACAATACTATTTTGTTTATCCAGAAACTGTTAGAAAAATTATCGGGCCCTTCTCCTTTCGGTGCAACATATACAATCGAAAGGGCTCATAGAGCATTGAGACCGATACTGGCACCAGCGTCTCAACCCCACCCATTAATATTTAAGTTCTTAAACCATCAAGAGAAACAGCTTTTCTTGGGAAAAATAAAGGAACTTGAATATGTTCTCTGGGAGGGGAACAAAATCTGTATAACCCAGGATTTGCTGGTTACTGTAAGGCAAAGGAGAACTCTCTTCCACCCAATAGTTTCTAAATTAATCGCTGCAGGTCTGAAATTCCATATGGTTTACACAGCCCGACTTCAGGTCTTGATTTCTGGAGCATGGGCCTCATTCGAACATGTAGACCCAGTCCTATCGGCATTGCAGAAGGCCTACCCTGACTTGTTTCACGCTCACTAACTAGCTTGAGATGGACTCCTGGCCAAATAGTAGGTTCACAAACACTTCCTCTGCCTTAGAGGGATGGAAAAAATGAAAATAAAGGGAAACTAAATAACTACAAACAAAGAAGATTTATATCAAACTGGATTGCAATTTAGGAAGAGGGATTCCTCGGGAAAAGATGGCTGATCAAGCAAGCTTGATGTCTTCTATTGTTTTACTAATATTTTTCCTTTCTCACTCGATGGTACAGGAGCAAGATTTGGGACAAGACTTGTCATGCATTAACTTTCTTTCACCCTAGCTGTAGTGTTTGAGACTGACTGCTCCGACATATAAGACCACATTCTGAACCAACTAGTGGACTGACATGACTCCTTTTATTTCTTCCATGTATATGTAAATCCAGCCATGTCACTGAACTAATTTTAGTTAATGGTTACTATGGGGAAATACCAGATCAAGCTGGGACAAATATCCATTTTGATGTTGCTTGTATGTTTTATTTCCACTTGATTATACGCTCTTAGATCAGAGTATTGTTGTTTATTGAAAATTGGAGACAGTTAACAGCCCAAAATTATTTTTTGGGGGGGCTTATTGCACCGAGTGAGAATTTAGGTCTTGGGCAGCAAATGCATTTATCAACATACACTAATTTTCCCTTACGTTATTTGTTGTAATTTACCCTTTCTGCTCTGATATATAAGAGCTCAGGATAATACAGCCATTTGGCTGTTATAGATATGCAGGGGCACTGAATCACCACAAGAGGGTGCTTTTGCCAAAGAATTGTAAGCATAACCTGGGGACCCATTGATTGTGTTCTGTGTTATTTTCAGAAGCCAAGTAATTGTGGTGGAGCACGGTTTTAATTCCTGTTATTAGTTTGGCAGTGACAACTAAATGTCCATCTAGTGATGGCACACAATATTTATAATCAGGAATATCCCTGTTAGAAAAGGGCTACTACTCTTCTAGTTCTCCATTATGTACCTCACCTTAAATTGACTGAGCTCCCAGGAAAATCATAATGTATGTTGTATAAATAACATCTGATTGGGAAAAATTTCCTTTTACAAGATCTTCTAATCTGTTTCTAGCCTGGGCAAATAGGGAGCGAGAAGAGGGAAAGACATAGGACTTGCTGTATAACACCTTGTCAATAAGAAGGGGGATTTGTGGGGATGTTAGTTTTGAGGTATTAATAGGGTTTAGATACAATAAGATGCAGGGGGAGAGGAGGGAGAGGGAAGGCAGGGAAGATACTATTAGGAGCACAATTCACAGGAAACTAAGGTTGTGATCCAGACAGGACAATTACTTTCTAGATTTTCTAGATTGTATTGGAAGATTTAGGGACAAAGAAATTAGGAAAAATGGCTAATTGTATTCATATTGCTAGTTGGAATATCAAGGGGGAACGGAAAAAATTGAAACAATATCAGGTATTAAAGCATTTGAAATTAAAGGAATAATGCCCGACAGGGTGGGTGTTATGCTGGGATAACATCCCACCTTAGGTGTAGTTAGACTGAGCCAACGTCGAGGCGTCCAAACCCAAGGCGGATGTTATCCCAGCATAACACCACCCTGGAGGGCATTATTCTATTATACAATGGCTCGTTACATTTTACATTAGAAAATGGTTAAAAATAGTGTTTTAATTGTATTTTTTTAGGTTTTTTTATTGTGGAAGGATGTGGATTTGAAAAATAGTGCCTTATACTGTTTGTACAGCAGGTGGAGCTGTTTTTCTGTGTGTCTGTTGCAGGTCTCTAATAGGTGTGCCCCCCCCCCACAACCTGCTCCTCTAGGTGTTCTCCTACTGGGTTCCTTTCTTTACTGTTTTTCTCCTGCTATTGGTTCATGTATTTAAAGAAAAAAAGACATAGAAGAAACATGAGTTGAGCGGCGTTAGAGCAATGGCGAATAAGGCGGGCACCTGAGAAAAAGCGGAGACTGCTGTGGCGGCTTTGATTTCAGGTTTTTTCTTCTTTTTTTAGAAATAAATAAAGCTTGTTTGGGGAGCGTGAGAGCTGTGTCTACTGTTTTTGCCAATCTATAATGCTGCTTTCACTTTCAGTGCGGGCAGATGATAGTGTTAGTGCCGGGGCACCGGAGAAAATGACAGACTTTTGTCACGTTAAGCGCTGCATGTCGTGAAGACAGCTTTGATTTTAGTTTTTTTTTCCTGTTATGAAATAAACGAGGCTTGTTTGGGGAATGTGTGAGAGCTGTGCCTGCTGTGAAGCTGATCGGAAATGCGGCTTTCACTTCTAGTGCGAGCAGGAAGCAACGGACAGCTGTGGATGGATTTTTTTTTAAACTTTCGATGCGGCCGTTACTGTACTGGGACTAGAGCCGGGATGTTATGCTGGGATAACATCCCGGGTCCAGTCCCAGTCTGACCAATCAAGGACCAGGATTTTCTCTTGCCATTGTATAATGCTGAATATAGACATCACCTATGTTCAAGAGACACATCTTCTGGACATAGAAGCATCCCAACTTTGCAAGCAGCAATTTGGACAATTTTTTGTGGTAGAAGGGATGACTAATAGTTGTGGGGTAATGATCCTCATACATAGGCGGATTTCTTTCATAGCAATCAATGTGATTCAAGATCCGAAGGGTAGATATGTTTTTGACCAGGGCCTCCTTTACAATAAAGAGATAATACTAGGCAGTGTGTATGGACCGAATCAGGGTACCCCAGAGTTCTTCTCTCAACTTGCCCAGGTCTTACAACCACTCCTTCCCATCCCATTGATTATGGAAGGAGATTTCAACCTAGTATCTGATCTGGTGATGGATAAGTCAGGTCAGCTAAGAAAAGGTCTATCTCCCACTCAAAGGGCACTCCAGGAACTGATGGATCAGACTGGAGTATGTGATATTTGGAGGGTATTTCATCCCTCAGACAGGGAGTATACCTTCATTTCACCAGCTCATTTATCCTCCTCAAGGATAGACTACATACTCTAGTCTCATTCTCTAATACCCGGAACCCTTGACACTTTGATTCTGCCTGGCCCTCCCTCTGACCATTCCATATCTTCTTGTAAAATCTCAATTCTTTCCCTAACAAAAAGAGGCACTAGATGGAAACTCAATGATTTATTATTGAAGGACCCTTCCTTAACTAAGCTCCTACAAGAACATATCAACAGCTTTTATGGGAATAACTATGAGCCCCAAGGTAGACCACATATGTTATGGGGAGCCTTTAAAGCATACCTTAGAGGTACTATTATTATTTTAACCACCCTTAGGAAGAAGATTTCCACCTCCTGGATCTCCTACATACTATCTCAAATCAGGGTACTAGAAAGGGACCTGGTCCTACAGTCACCAGAACCCGTAAAGCAAGAGCTGATCAAAGTAAAAGCGACATATATGGATGTCCTTCGGGAGAAATCTGACTATACCATCTTAAGAACCCAGGCATCATATACTAACCAGGGAGAAAAGGCAGGACGTCGCCTGGTGCTCAGGGCTAAACAAATGGAGTCTGCCAGATATATAGCTTCCATAATTTCTTTATCTGATGGCTCCTTGAAAACCCACCCAGAGGACATTATAAAATAATTTTTTACATATTATAAGAAATTATATGACCCTATGCCTACTGCCCCCATGGTACAACAATTGCGTACCTACCTACAAGAGTCCACTGTTCCCCAACTTACCTTGGAAAAGTAAGAGAGATTGCTTGCCCCCATTATGAGTAGGGAAGTTTCTGAGGTTATTAGAGACTTACCAGTAAATAAAACCCCAGGGAGGGATGGATGGGTACACAGCCCTTTTCTATAAAACATTCACAGCCCAGTTAGTCCCCATGCTCCTACCCCTATATCAACAAATCTTATCGGGAGTAGATACAGACACCACCTTATTTGAGGCATTGATAGTTCTGATCCTCAAATCTGAAAAATCCCCGAAATATGTAGCAAATTATGGCCCTATCTTGTTAATAATCCGAGACATTAAAATCCTAACTAAACTGTTAGCCAACTGCCTCGGTGCGGTCTTGGACACCCTCATTGGACTGGAACAAGTTGGATTTATGCAGGATAGATCCTCTTCTGATCACCTAAGAACCCTGCTGCATGTCCTCTCGGTATCCAGGAATGCACCGTTCCCCGCTGCTTTAATTTCCATGGATGCTGAGAAGGCTTTTGACACGGTGCACTAGGAATACTTATTTCATGTTATGGAAGCCTTTGGTTTCCCATCAGGGTTTATAGAATGGATTAGAGCACTCTAAAAATCCCATACTGCAAGGGTATCAGGCAATGGGGTGTTTTCAGACAATTTTACCTTCTACTCTGGAATCAGACAAGGGTGTCCCTTATCCCTGCTACTCTTTAATATTTATTTGGAACCACTAATCCATAACTTGCGGAACTGTCAGGCTATCAAGGGGATCCCTCTTTATCCCTTTGAGATCAAAGTATCTGCTTATGCAGATGCTCTCCTCCTTCAACTCTCAAATCCATGTATATCTATACTCCATGTTAAACATTATCGAGACTTTTAGCAAGATATCTAACTACTAATTAAATGTTAATAAAACAATAATTTTCCCTCTCAACCATAAACTGTTTAGAACGGATGTAACGCCTTTAGGATTTACTTGGAAACAAGATTCCCTCAAATACCTAGGCATAGAATTATCTAGAAACCCCAGGCAAATTATCAAATTGATTTTGGATTCTCTAGTCTCTACAATTTCTCAAGATTTATACCGCTGGGCTTCACTTCCCATATCTTTGTGGGGTAAAATAAATCTAATCAAGATGAATGTTTTCCCACGGCTCTTATACCCCATTTCTATGCTTAATGTCTGGCTCCCAGCTTTATGGTTCAAGAAATTACAATCCCTATTCACCAAATTGATCTGGAGTAATTAATCCCCTAGGATAGCTTATCATATCCTAGCTGCTCCCAAATACAACGGAGGACTGTGCCTCCCTCACGTATGACTCTATTATTGGGCCAGCCGCATTAATAAGTACCTGAAATGGCTATCTCTAGACAATTTACACTCTGCCCCATCCTGGCTCAAAATTAAACTAACTCTCATGTGTTCGTATGGGTTAAACCTGAGGGCCTCCTATATACTAAAGAAAGCCTTCTTCCCCTAAAGCTCAAGAATTCCACAATTTCTATATCTTTAAAAATCCATGCCCAGATCTGTCGTTAGCTTAAATATAATTATATTAAGGACCTTCACCAACCGATAGAGGGAAACCTGCAACTCAAAATAGATGGCAAACCAATCCTCTTAGCATGGTTCCCTGCTCTAGAGAATCTGAACATAACTCATTTTGTTACAGGTGATGTCTATGGCTCTCGGTTAAAGAACTTATGGCTAAGCTAGATATATCCTCCAGGTTCTCCTTTAGGCTTCTCCAGGTTCAACATTTATTAATACACACATTTGGTCAATCACCCCAGTTAACCCAAACCTTTCCCTTTTCTAAAGAACTACAGGAGTTCTGTGGAAACTCCAAAGCAATTTCAAATATTTATAATACAATATACTGTACCTTTGGAAATTTCTGGACAGTTATGGGCCAACCCAACTCTGGGAATCCTTTTTTCCAGACTGGAACACAGAATGGCCAACTATCTGGAGAAACTGTCACAAAATGGTTACACAGGACAGACTTAGACTCATGCAAATGTATATCTTGCATAACGCCTATTACACTCTGTGTAAATTAGCCAGGATGGGGTTAGCACCTACATCATTATGTGTGAGATGTCAACAAAACGAAGGGACGTTGTATCACATCTTTTGGTCTTGCCCTAAAATCTCGTCATTATGGGATATCATCAAACAACTTTCAGACCCCCTAATTGGTCTTAAGGACCTATTTATCCCAGAAATTTGTCTCATGGGAGACCTATCAGGTATTAGAGTCCATAACCGTAAATACCATATGTCCCTTATAGCTATGTCAGTCAAGAAACTGCTGTTACGACACTGGATTGATCAATTAGAAATCCCATATACTGAACGGTTAACTGAAATCTTGGCTAATGTGCATACGGAGAAAGTTATTGCTAATTTAAACAACGCAATGAAAAGATTTATGAAAGCATGGGACCCTCACTATACACTATATTCATTATAACATAGACCTTTGTAGGGTGATTCTTGTTTGCCCCAAACCAGGATGGATCTACAACCAGTCTTAGCAACTTATCACACAATTATTGTTGTTGCTTTAACAAGAGAGCGATGGGAGGGCGGTGTGAGGGAGATGGAAGGGTGGTAAGGGAAGGGGGAGGGGCAGACTTAGGTATATCCAATATCCTATGTATCCTATGTCTGTATATTTGCATCTGCCTTTGCTATAATTTTGTAAAAGATGTTAATAAACTTTCAATAAAAAAAAAGTATTATAATAAAACGATCCCTGGCATCTATAGTAATCTCTCCACCCCAATTACTTTTCTGATGCCCCTGATAGTATATTCAAATGACCCCTGGTATCCACTAGTTCCTCCACCCTGATCACCATTCAGATACCCCAATTAGTATATCAAAATGATCCTTCACATCTAGTCCACCTCTCAATCACAAGACTGAGCCCCTTCCCCATTCCACCAACTTGGATCATTGCACCCACTACCCATGATGGCCTCCAACTTTCCTCAGCAGTTAGTGCCCCACTTGTGATTGAGACAGGCCCCAACCCTGTGTTTACCACCTTGGCTGGCCACCATCTGAATGATAGGGAGTGAGCACATGCCTGCTGTAGAAACAGATGTTTCTATGGTAGGCACATGTTCACTCCCTGTCACTCAGTGGTTGGCCAAAGTAATGAGCAGAGGGGATGTACCAACCACTGTCACAGGGAGGTGACTGCCATCTTGGGTAAGTGGGGAGCCAATGGGGGAAGGGTGGAGGGACCTGGGTGGGTGTGATGGGGAGAAGGCTAGGATTTCTGACTTAGGGGATGGGGGCCAGTATTTATTTATTTATTACTGATTCATTCAATTAATTTTTTCTTTCTTTGGTAACCAGGTAAGGCCCGCTAGGCACAAGTGTCTGTTTTCAGAGGTGACCCGGGAGCACTGGGGTGGTTAAGTGACTTGCTCAGAGTCACACAGTATTAAAGTGGAGGTTGTAGGACTCAAACCCATATCTGCTGAATGTAGCAAGCTCATTAGCAGCTCCCCTAGATGCCAGGGATCAAAGAAACATACACAATGATGACTGTAAAAGGCCATTAGTCCATCCAGTCTGTCCATAGTTCCCTATCAAATCTTGGGAATTATTGTCCATACAGGGTACTAGACTTCACTACCCATCCCCTTTTCACTGCCCCGTTACTAACACCCTCAGTAACCATTATACCCTTCACTTTGTCCCAGCTGTGCTTGAAATGTTTATGTGTCTGCCGCCCACCACCTTGACTGGCAGACTTTTCCATGGTTCCACCACCCTTTCTGTAAAATAAAAATTTCTCATATCTCTCCTGCCTCCCCCCCCCCGTTAGTTTCCACTCATGCCCCCATGTCCATGAACTCTTACTCATGCTGAGTAATTCCTCACAGTTCACCTTGTTTTTCCTTTCAGGAACTTGAAGGTTTTTATCATATCACCCCTCTCTCATCTGGTCTCCAGCAAGAACATCCTCAGTGCCTTGAGCTGATCCTCATAAGACCCACCCTGTAAGCCCTGAATCATATTGATCACATTTTGCTACACCATCTCTAGCCTGTTTTTATCATTCCTGAGGTGAGTACTCTAGAACTGGGCATAGTACTTCAGGTGCGGCCTCACCACCAATCTACAAAGAAGTAGCAATATCACTTTTTTTCTACTGTCAGTACCCCTTCCAGTACATCTCAGCATCCTATTTGCCTTACTGTAGGTCTTGTTGTGCTGGCTTGATTGTTTAAGGGAGTCACTGATAATGACTCCTAGGTTCCTTTCCTCAGCCATAGTGCTCAGCTTTACCCATCTTATCACGTACTCTGTCCTGGGGTTCTTGTTCCTTAGGTGCATCAACTTGTTTAATTTCAACTGCCAAACATTTGTCCACCTCTCTAGTCTTTGCAGGTCACTGCATCTCCCTAATTTCCTCACCATTATATACTAACATACTAACATACTATTTGCCAGCAGATTAGGCCTTACGGTCTATCGAGTCTGCTCGAACTTTAGATCCTTAGTTGGGTGCCGAGACCCTCCCATCCGTTGTGCTCCAGAAACCCTTATCATCCATCCATCCCCACCCCCCTGGGACAGGCCATCATCTGATACATCCACTTTCTGTGTCTGTCCCATCCTCTCTTGAAGCCCTCCACTGTGGATCTCTGAACTAGCTCACCAGGCAGTGCATTCCAAGGGTCCACCACCCTCTCAGTGAAAAACCTCCTCCTCTTCCCCCCTCACCCTTCCACCTTCCAACTTCAAACCATGCCCTCTGGTGATACCTCCCTGCTTTAGTCTAAAGATCCCCTCCATGTTTACCCTATTTATTCCCTTGAGGTACTTGAAGACCTCAATCATGTCCCCCCTGTCTCTCCTCTCCTCCAATGAAAATGGCAGAGCTCCTTAAGTCTGTCCTCATACGTCAAATCCCCTAGCCCTCGTATCATCTTTGTTGTCCTCCTCTGTACCCTTCTCCAGGAGCTGTATGTCCCTCTTCAAGTGTGGTCTCCAGTACTGTACACAGTACTCAAGGTGTGGTCTAACCAGTCCATTGTACAGCGGCAGAATCACTTCCTTGCTCCTAGAGGTGATCCCCCTTATGATGCATCCCAACATCCTGTTTGCCTTGCTAGCCACTCTCCTGCACTGCTCAGAGTTATTCATACATGCATCCACCATGACCCCTAGGTCTTTTTCCCCTATTGAGGCCTCCAGCGCCTCCCCTTCCAGGGTGTACCTGTGTTTAGGGTTTCCCCGACCAAGATGCAACACCTTGCACTTGGTGATATTGAAATTTAATTTCCATGTGTGAGCCCAACTTTCTAGGGTGTCCAGGTCCTCTTGCAGGGCCAACCTCCCCTCTTCTCCCTCAACTACTGCTCCCATCTTGGAGTCATCCGTGAAGAGACTCATTTCACACCCTATACCCTCCCTGATGTCCGATATGTATGCATTAAACAGGATTGGTCCCAGGACCGAGCCCTGTGGTACCCCACTACCAACCTCTCTAGGGTTCGAGAGCTCCCCACAGACCACTACTTTCTGAGTGCGTCCAGCTAGCCAGTTTTCAATCCATCTGACCATCAAAGGGCCTACTCCTAACCTCATCAGTTTCTCCACCAGACCATTGTGGGGGACAGAGTCAAACACCTTGCTGAAGTCCAAGAATAATACATCCACAGGCTTACCCCTGTCCAGTTCTGATGTTACCCATTCATAGAACTCCACAAGGTTGGTTTGACATGATCTACCTGGCACAAACCCATGTTGCCAACTATCCAGACCTCCCATCTCCTCCAAGTACACCCCCAATCGTTCCTTTAGTATACTCTTCATTAATTTTCCCACCACCGAGGTCAAACTGATGTCCCTCCCACAGAACTCAGTGTCTTCTGCAAAGAGACATCCTGAATAGGTACTTCTGCACAGTCTTTTGAGGCAGTCTCCCTTTTCTTTAAATTCCAACCTACTAAAGTCCAGGATCCTCATCTTTTTGTGGCTGGCCTCTGCACCCATCATAATGTTTAACCACACTGTACAGCAGAGGTTTTTTAACCGGGGGCCTGTGGATGCAAGGTGTAGGAGGTCCGTGGAATGAGCAGGAAACATTTGGCACCAGGTACTACATATTCATTTTCAGGAAAGTGAGTCTCTAAGTATTGGTAGTACTTGGCAGAGATTTTTTTGTATGTCACAACACTTACAGCAGCACTAAAGACATTGGCAGCTTTCTTTTCTTAAAGTCTTGTACCCATTAATAATTTTAAACAAAACATTTCAGTCATCCCTATGTTATACAAGCTGTGGTCTCCTTCCCATGCACTGAATCATGCCTAACGATTGCATGAACAAGTCTGGTGTTCTCTGAGGCAAATCACCAGACAAGGTTTAGTAAGACCAAAGGGACTTTCAGAAAGAAATCAATGATTTAAAAGTAAAACTGAAACTGACTGCATGTGCACTAGCACCAGTTTTTTTGTGCATGCATTGAGTTACAGTTTTACTTTTAAGTCACTGATTTCTTTCTGAAATACCCTTTGGTTCAGGAAATTAAAAGTGTTGCCAAAAACAGCAGTGTTCCAGGAATACTGCCAGCGGTTCTGTTGATGTGACTCAATTTTCTCATTTTCTGCTGATTGTTGTTTCCTAGTAAGCTAAAAAATACACCACTAACAGCTTAATCTGGTTCAAGGTCAGTTGGCATTCATCTGTATCCCACCTTTCCTGGGTCGTGCCTGAAAATAGGTGGATTTGTTTAGAGCACTTACCCGGTCAACAACAAAAACAAAATGATTTTTGTGCTGCTGTGGAAGCGAGCAGTGAAGCAGGTTCTGGAGTGATTTTCGTCGGGATTGGAACATTGGCAGGACCTGGCTGCGGTGGCGTACCTGGTGTACTGGGAGATTGGATTCACAGCCTACAGCAGTGGACTGTTACTGCTGAACTGGAGGGATTACCAAGCCATGCTGTACAGGACATGGATTACCAAGTCGCTTTGTACTGACCCAGGAATCTTGTTCCAAGAAGTATCTGTTCTGTCTTCTGTGGTGGACTGGGTGAGCTGAACCGACTTGCCCCAAGGTGGGTGATGGGCCCAGCTATTTCTTCCTGGGGGATTGGGTGGTGCCAACTGGAAGGTGGGTATCTCCATGGATCTGCTGGGGTTGCCAGGGTTTGCCTGACTAGTGTTGGGTATGCTCTAGCTGCCTGCGTGGGGGGATTTGCAGAATTCCATTGTCAGCTTTGGGGTTTGGCTGGATCTAGGCCAATTGAGACCATCTATTTGGATCTATTTTCTCAGATATTTGGTTTGGTTTTGTGAAGATCTGCCTGATTCAGCCAAATGGGGGACTGGATGTGAGATTTATCACTGAATGTCGCAAGTATATCTTGAACGAAGACTTTTTTGCAGTTATATCTCCAACTTAGGAGGCAGTGAGAGGGCCTCCCTCTGGTTCAATTTCACTAATTTCTGTGGAAGTGTGGCAGTGAGAGGGCTACATTGCTTGGACAGAGTTTTGATAAGAGGGTGGTGAGAGCTCTCCCTTTTCAACAGCAAATACTTTTATGGAGTGGTGACATACTTCTTTGAACCGTTAAAAGCAACACTGCATACAGTGGGAAAGCATTACTGCATTGAACAGTGAAATGTGGCTATATAGCTTTATTTGACTGCTGTTAATACTCTATTGGTTTTCTTGTTTTACATTTATTTGGTAGCTTTTGTGGGGGTCTCTTGCTTTGAGTGGGGTGGGGTTAGTGTTTTGTGGGGGACATTTCTTATTCTGATAATTGTATTTTCACCTTAAATTGTTGTTTGGTAAGGTGTGGCAGGATTATTTTAGATACTGTTATATATTTTAGTATTTTGTTGGGGTTAGGGGGGTTATTTTGAAGTTATTTTGCTTTTAGTGACATATGTGTGTGTGTGTGTGTTTGAGTGTGTATTATTGTTGGGGTATTTGGGTGGGGTTTTGTGCCATTTGAGGGACTGAATAGCCAAGTCAAGATGTGTTTGTGCCGTGACCCGGTCTACATTAGTTATGCTGCTGCCCTGCTCTGGGATCTTTGCCCCTTTATTGACTTCCCAGTTACAGCCACCACAGCAAGGTGCTACAGGGAGGTCAGGATAACCAGATGGTGGAAGGGTCATGGGTTTTGGGCAGCTGAGGAGGGAGTGTTTAGTAATATTGAGGCTGTCCGGTGCAGAAGATGCCCTGGGCATAAGTGATGCATCGGGAAAAGCCAGACATGTTTGGTTTTCATGCCCAGGGTTCCCACCCAACTGAGTGGGCAGGTAGCTAGAGGGCCAACCACGTCCTCTAATCCTCTTCAGGTGGTGCTGTGCAATGCCAGGTCGATGCGGAACAAGACTACTATTTTTACAGACTTGATTTCTTCCGTCGGCCTGGCTTGCATCACAGAGACCTGGTTGGGTGATGATGCTAGCCCAATTCTTACAGCTGCCATTCCCTCCAGGTACTCCATGGTGCACTGCCTGAGGAAGGTTCACAGAGATGGGGTTGTGGCCATTGTTTTTTTATCCAACCTGGGCTTCTCAGTGCACCTAGTTGGTAGCACCCGATCCTTTGAGTGTGTCACTGTCCGTGGGGGTACAGGGGCAGGCTGCAGAATTCTCCTCATTTACCACCCCCCCCAGGGCAGGAGGAGATTTCCTTCAGGAGATAGTTGACTTCATCATTGACCAAGTGTTGGACTCCCCCAGATGTTTAATTCTGGGGACTTCAATCCTTGGATCGATGATAAATCCTCATATTTTGGATTTGACCTCCTCCAGTTGATGCAGACTCTAGGCCTGTCACAAACAGTTGCTTCTGCTACCCACCAGTTTGGCCACACACTCAATCTGGTGTTCCAGCTGGATCTTGAGGTTGATAATCTCCAGACTGATCAGGTCTTCTGGTCTGATCATTATACCATGAAGTTTACATTTGGAGCCCCCCAAAAGTCCTGCCCCTGCAGAAATGGTCAGCTATCACCCTTTGAGGGGCTTGCACACAGCGTGACTGTGGGCAGTAGCTGATCTATCTAGGGTTGAAGTGGCATGTGCGATTGGCACCAGAGAGGCCTATAATAGGGTGGTTTCTGAAGCTCTGGATGCCATCGCACCAGTTCATTTATGACCCAGATCTTCCCACGTGAGATCCCCGTGGTTAGACAGGGATCTCAGAGTGATGAAGATCAGGGGTTGAAAGTTGGAGCATTGCTGGTGGAGGACCAGGCCGAAGTCTGACAAGCTGGCCCTGCGTGCCCACTATGGTGAGTACCAGGGGGAAATCTCCTGTAAGAAGACAGAATTCCTGTCCAGGGAGATTGCTGCAGGGAGGAACAGACCTTCTCAGCTGTTTTGAACTGTAGACAGGCTCTTACTTCCTACCTGTCTGCAACCAAAAAATGATTTTTTTTTCACTTCATGTGAAGAGTTTGCTCTGTTCTTCTCCAACAGAGTGTCTGCTATTTGGTCGGGGATTCCGCCTGTTGGGCTTTTGCCTAGCAGTGGTTGGTTTGGGGGGATTAGAGGCACTCCACCTGTCTGGGAAGAGTTTAGGCCAGATGAGGTGTCTGATGTGACTAAGCTGATCACAGAGCTGAAGCACACATATTTTATGAACTGGACCCAGCCCCAACATGGTTCTTAATGGGATGTGTTGAGGCTGTTGGCCCATTGTTCCCCAGGATTGTTAGTTGCTCGATGGTGGAGGGGGTTCTCCCAGCTACCTTGAAAAAGGTGCTGGTGAGGCCCCTCCTTAAGAAATCTTTCCTTGACCCAGATGACTTGGCGAATTAACGTCCTTTCTCCAACCTGCCTTTTTTGAGCAAGGTTGTTGAAAAGTTAATGACACAACGGCTCGAGGATCACCTGGTGTCCTTGGACATTTATGAGTTATTTTAGTTGAGTTTTTTGGGCTAGACACAGCACTGAAACAGCTCTAGTGAGTGTGCATAATGATCTAGTCAGGGCTAGAGATAGAGGAGACAGATCAGTTCTTGTACTCCTCGATCTCTCTTCAGCTTTTGACACTGTTGATCACGTCATGTCATTGGATCAGCTCTGTGAGTTTTGTGGACTTGCCAGTACTGTCACCAGGTGGTTTGAGTCCTATTTCTCAGATAGGGTGCAGTGGGTGATGATGGGGAATTTCTCCTCCTCCCCAATGCCTCTGTCTTGTGGAGTTTCACAGGGCTCGAGCCTGTCACCGATGTTGTTCGCAGTGTATATGCTGCTCCTGGGTGAGATCATTTGACAATACAGTGTGGAGTTTCACTGTTATCCAGATGATACCCAACTGTATTTGTCATTTGCTCCTGGAACATCAGGAGTGGTGGATGTGCTTAACATCTATCTGGCTAAAATCAATGACTGGATGGCTTCCAGCTGGCTCAGACTCAATCCAGCCAAAACGGAGGTACTGGTGATCGAGCCTGGTCGAGGGCATGATGGGTTACTGTTTGGAGTTGATGTTGGTCTTCTTCTAAATTCTACTCCATTGGCAGCTTCCCAGAGGGTGCTAAATCTGGGTGTGATTCTTGACAGCAGGCTGACTTTTGACAATCAGGTGTCATCTGCTGTCGGTAGTGGCTTTAACTATCTATGGAACATTTCCCAGATTAAGACCATCATTCCACCTGAGGATCTGCCGACGTTACAGCAAGTATATGTTTCCTCCAGACTCAACTACTGTAATGCTGTTTACTTTGGGGTCACGAGAGGGAACATCTGCAGACTGTAGCTGGTGCAGAATGCTGCAGCTTGGCTGCTGACTGGCCTTTCTAGGTTTAGTCATGTGAGCCCTGTTCTGCATGCTCTGCACTAGCTGCCAGTCAAGTGGAGGGTCCTTTTCAAAGTAGGGCTTCTCACCTATAAGGCCCTAAATGGACTGGACCCTGGCTACCTGTTAGAACTTCTGACACCAGTGACCTCTGATCACCCCCTTCATGCCACATTGAGGGGCCTCCTGGCCAGGGGTCAACCTTAACCTTTTTTTGCACTAGCCAACAGGGCAAGTTGATGCAAAATTGCAATAGCCCACAGATGGTTGCACTAGCCCTCAATTATAATAGTAAATTTGGATCATTTATACAGGAAACAATGCAAGCCAAGAGACACTCTGATTATTGTACATTTATCATGTTCCCACATTGCTTCCAGCGTCCCACCAGAAAAAAAGACTGCAATGTGCCATCACACACAGTGAGGACCCCCCCATTGTTTTGTACCATGACCTCTTCTCTTCCTCTTTCTGCAACACACACACACATACCAAACCAAAGGTTATCACAACAGCAAATGTTCAATCAAGCAGGCCTAACTCTGCACACACAACAGATGACATCATCATGCATCTCACCACACTGTCACCACCACCCACAAGGCAATGAACAATGTCCAGCAGAGAAAGACACTCTCACCCCCCCCAAGTCAACTGGAGACCTGCACTTCTGGAAGTTTTTGTACTGTCTCAAGTGAGCCAGGAGCACATCTAAGATATCTTTGGGGTGGGGGCTACACAAACCTAAGGGGATTGGGAAATAGAAAACTATGACATTTTTATTTTTAAAGTCATTGATTTTAATATGCTCTGTCCCAGCAATAACAGATTTTTCTTTAACATTGTCCTTTCATCAGCCCAGGGGAAACAGTACACAGACATAATGCTATACTATCTCTAGTTCTATATAGGATGATCTATGTACCCCAAGAATGTCTAATTCAAGCTTTCAAAAGTTTATTTTTGTACCATACATGATTCAAAGCTTTATTTTTAGGATGAAAGGACATGCTGGGTGGGATAAGGGTGGGACTGTATGGATGGTGATGGCTGGCATGGTCCATTTAGAAGAGCTGGGGACCCCCTACCCTTGCATGTAATGGCAGATATGGATCTGTGGATGGTCATTTCAGTGTCTGGTCTGCAGTGGTGTCCAGGGAAAGAACAACGTTAAGAGATTTGGAGGGGAGAGGGATGCTATGGTGAGGCTGGGATAAAACCTACCACCTGCAGAGAGACATTCTGGAGGATGCAGTGTTGTCCCATCTGCAGGCACCTCTCTGGGCTTAGGGAGGAGGTTGCTCATCTCCAGGCTGAGTTGTTCAGAATTTGTGGGACCTCCTCTCCCACCCAGGGACCACCAGGGTCACTGCCATTGCCTCAGAGGTTGCCAAGAAAGAGGAGTGGTTGGACCACAGTGGGCTCAGGGAGGGTGAGGGTGGTGGAACAGAGTCACATTCCTCCAGTTGTGCCTCTCCACAATTTCTATGCTGTTCTGGAAAAGTGTGATTCCTCTATGGAGGCACCCACAGCGGAGTCCAAGGTGGATGCTGGGAACATCCACAAAGGAGACCCACAGGAGGGTGGCATGGGACCCCACAGGGGAAGGAAACAACTCCTGGTGGGGGAATCCATTGGTAGGAAGGTAGAACTGGGGGAGGAAGGGGAGAGGGAGGTAAGGTGTCTGCCTGGTGCCATGACTTGGAGGGACAGGGAGCGAATCCTCAGGATCACAGGAGCAGCTGCACAGTGGAGGGAGCTGGATGTCATTGTCCACCTAGGGACAAATGACTTGGCTAAGAAAGGGATCAGAGCAGTGCAAGAAGCATTTGTGGAGATGGGGAAGGGCTTTAGACAAATAGCACACACGGTAACCATCTTGGAGGTGCTGCCTGTCTATGGCATGGATGAGACTAGGGTGCTCCACACCATGGCATTCAATCAGTGGTTGAAAAACTGGTGCAGAGCTCAGGGATTTGGCTTCTTTGGGGACTGGAGGTCCACCTGGATGGATGCAGGCCAATACTGGCATGATGGTCTGCATCTGTCCAGGAGGGGAACCAGGATCCTAGGTAATAGGTTTAAATACTTCATTGGCAGCATTTAAACTAGCCAAGGGGGGGAGGCACTGGAAAGGAGCAGGGAAATCCTAGCCCACCCCAAAAAAATCAGGGTACTAAGTGAGATAGACACCAACATAGAGATGTCATTAGGGAGAAGTGCAGGGGTAAAGGGAGAAAGTGACAAATGCAATAAGGACAGGGATGGAGCAAAAAGGGGTAAGACCATCAAGAAATGGAGGGCAATCAGTACCAATGCCTGTTGTCTGGGCAACAAGCTCTCTGAACTAGTGGCCTTGATGGAAGAGGGATGCCTGGATATTGTAGCAGTCACAGAAACATGGTACACAGAGAACCATGACTGGGATGTTAACATACCAGGGTACACATCCTACAGGAGAGACAGGGAGGGCAGAGGGAGTAGCTCTCTATGTAAGGGAAGGGATAAAAGCAACTGAACAAAAGAGTAAACAGGGAGGAGAGGAGGCATTGTGGGTCACCTTAGAGACTGGAAATGGCACCACAATCTGCACAGGGGTTGTATACAGACCTCCATGTCAGGGGGAGGGAATGGACAAGGATATGATAGAAGGCATACTTAGGATGGCAGAGAAAGGGGAGATACTGTTGATGGGGGACCTTAATATGCCAGATTTTAACTGGAGCACCTTTGCTGCAGCCACATCCAAAAGCAGGGCCTTTCTTGATGTCCTTCAGGTGGCATGCCTCAGACAGCTAGTTTTGGAACCTACTCATGAGGGAGCAATCTTAGACCTCATACTCTCAAATGGGGACAGTGAGAGGATCGCTGATCAAGAAGTGGGTAGCCATTTGGGAACAAGTGACCACCAAATAGTGTGGTTCATGATAAACTCAGCTACAGAGTCAAGCAATATAAAAGTGAGGGTTCTGAACTTCAGGAGGGCTGACTTTGGCAAGATGGGAGAGTGCCTTAGAAAAGCACTAGCAAACAGGCTAGAAGGAGGGGTGGAGGAACAATGGAGAAATATCAAAACGGCCATCACAGAGGCAGCAAGCCTTTGTGTGAAGCAAATAAATCAAAATGAAAGGAAAAGCTGCTATGGTTCTCAAAAGAGGTGGCAGTGAAGGTTAGGGAGAAAAAGATAGCATTTAGGAAGTATAAGGAAACACAGAAGGAGCAGGACAGAGAACTGTGCCAGTTAAGGCAGAAGGAAGCTGGGAGGGTAGTCAGAATAGCAAAGGCACAAACTGAGGAAAAGATAGCTTACTCGGTTAAGAAGGGGGATAAAACCTTTTATAGGTATATCAGGGAGTGTAGAAAGACAAAGGGAGGGATAGTGAGGCTGAACAGAATGGATGGTGGGTGGGTAGAGAGTGACAGTGAAAAAGCAGGGATACTGAATGAATACTTCTGTTCAGTATTCACAAAAGAGGAAGTGGAGGAGGTGCCTAATCCAATTAACAGAAGCACTCTGGAGAGGGGGGTCAATCCCAGTCCTCTCACAGAAGAAAGAGTTCTGAAAGAACTCCTAAAAACATAAGGTGGACAAAACAATGGGCCAGATGGAATTCACCCCAGAATTCTAAAATAATTAAGCAGAGAACTAGTGACACAACTGACTACCCTTTATAACAAATCATGGGAGGATGGTGTGGTACCTGAGGACTGGAAGAAGGCTGATGTGATTCCCCTTCACAAAAGTGGGAGCAAGACACAGGCAGGAAACTACAGACCTGTCAGTTTGACCTCTGTGGTAGGGAAAGTGATGGAATCACTTCTGAAGGAAAGAATTGTTGAGTACCTAGAGGCCAGTGGGGCAGAGGACCCAAGGAAGCATGGGTTCACAGCAGGAAGGTCATGTCAGATGAATCTAATTGATTTCTTTGACTGGGTGACCAAATTAGTACACCAGGGAGGGGCTGTGGACATGGCCTACCTAGACTTTAGCAAGGCATTTGACACAGTCCCACACAAAAGAATAGTAGTCAGATTAACCAGCCTGGGAGTGGGTCCCAGGGTGGTAGCCTGGATAAAACATTGGCTGAACAACAGGACACAGAAGGTAATTGTAAATGGAGTCCACGCTGAAGAAAGAGGGGTTACTAGTGGGGTACTGCAGGGTTCAGTACTGGATCCATTCCTTTTTAATGTCTTTATAAGTGACATTGCAGAGGGACTGGAACAAAATGTATGCCTCTTTGCAGATGACACAAAGATCTGCAACAAGGTTGATACACAAGGAGGCATGGAAAGGATGAGAAGGGACTTGGCAAGGTTGGAGGAATGGTCAGAAGTATGGTAGCTTGGATTCAATGCAAAGAAGTGCAAAGTAATGCACCTGGGAAACAAAAACCCAGGGGAAGATTACACAATGGGGGGAGGTAGTAACAACAACAAAAATGGAAAGGGACCTGGGGGTAATCATATCAGATGATCTTAAGGTTGGCAAGCAATGTGAGAAGGTGGTAGGGAGGGCTGGGGAGATACTGAGATGTATAGGGAGAGGCATCACCAGCAGAAAACAGGAAGTTGTTATACCCCTGTACAGACAGTTGGTGAAACCCCATCTGGAGTACTGCATCCAGTTCTGGAGACCCCATCTCCACAAGGACATAGACAGGATGGAGGTAGTTCAAAGGAGGGCAACTAAAATGGTGCTGGGTCTGCAAGAGAAGCCATATGAGAAGAGGCTAAAGGAGCTTAATATGTATACCTTTGAGGAAAGGAGGGGAGAGGGGGGACATGATAGAAATGTTTAAGTACTTCAGTGGAATCAACAAAGTCCAAGAGGGTAGCATCTTTCAGAAAAAGAAATGTGCAAGAACAAGGGGACACAATTTGAAGATAGAGGGGGGACGGCTCTGGGGCAATGTGAGTAAGTATTTTTTGACAGAGAGGGTGGTTGACGCATGGAACAGCCTTCCCCACGGAGGTTGTAGGGTATAAAACAGTGGGAGAATTCAAGAATGCATGGGACAGACATAAGGCAATTTTGTGGGGGGTAGGAAGAAATAGGCTGTTGGTTAAATAGGATCTGCAGCTTATCCTCTAGGTAGGGCAATGGACAGACTAGGTGGGTCAAGCGGTCCTTATCTGTCATCAAAGGCTATGTTTCTATGTTATGTTTCTGTGTTAACTCTGTATGTCTCCTCACATTTTGTCACTGAAATGTTAGAAACAGACACTCAAAATATAGAGAAATGATGGGCACTGGTCTTAATAATATGGGACAAATTATTAGACAGGGACATATTCAGAAAACTGAAAGCTAGTGACTTAACAGCACTCTATTCTTGATCACACCCTGGACACTAGCTGAAAGTCCTAACAGTGGCATAGTAATGACTCACATTGAGTCTTTTGTGGGATCCCACACTTGAACTGCCAGATAATTGCAGCTCTTGAGCTGTTAATCACACCAAGCCATCTGGAACATTGAAAGAGTTTAGCATAACGATTACAGCCTGCTAAGGTAGAGACTTTTTTAACTTCATTAACAGCCATGAAAACCTGTACTAGTCAATACGGACAAGTAGAGAGTTAGCTGCACTAGCCCTGATCAGTTTGTGCTAGTATTTGGACTAGTAAAACAATGTTAAGATTGACCCCTGCTCCTGGCTGTTCCCAGTGTATGGCTCAAGACCTCTGGAGATCATGCCTTTAGCATTTCTGGGCTGTTCCTGTGGAACGTATTACCATCTGCAGTCTGGAAGTTTCTCTCAGTTGAAGTGCTTAAGCAGAGGTTGAAAGCACACCTTTTCAGCTTGGCTTTTAATAAATTCTGAATTTTAATATATTCTCTGGTCTCTGTTTATGATATTTTATTAGTATTTAGTGCTTTATATTTTAATTGTTTTATACTGTACTTTTTTTTTATGTTTATAATTCTATGTTTATTTTACTTTACTGTGAGGCACCCAGAACCTCCAGGAATGGGCACCATACAAATAAAACTAGTCTTCCCTTGTCTAACAGAGCAACACAGTACATAATAACATAAAATTTGACAGCAGATAATGACTGCTAGGCTCACCCAGTCTGCCTATATTCTCTGCCCACATCAGTGTTCACTTACCCTACTTTGTCATTAGCTTTGGCTTTTCCTACCCACCTCTAGGGTTCTCTTGTGCTTACCCCATGCATGTTTGAATCCTCCCACTGTGCTAACTCCCCATTACTTCCTAGGGGATGCTATTCCATGCATGAACCACCCTTTCTGAGAAGAAATACTTCCTCACATTCCCCTCTATCCTACCTCCCTACAATCTCATATCATGCCCCCTTGTCCTTGTATACCTCCTATACCAAAATATGTCACCCACTTGCACTTTGTTTATTCTCTTAAGATGCTTGAAAGTTTCTGTCATATCTTCCCATTCTTGCCTCTCTTTCAGTATACACATATTGAGGTCTTTTAATCTCTTCTCTTCTCTTACAGTACGTCTCCTGGTGCAAACCCTCCACCATCTTTGTCGCCCTTCTCTGAACTGCCTCCAGCTTGTGTATGTCTTTATGAAGATGTGGCCCCCAGAACTATACACCATACTCCAGCTGAGGCCTGACCAGTGTTTTGTACAGTGGCATCACCATCTCTTCCCTTTGTTTGCTAGTGATACCCTTTCCTATGCACCCCAACATGCTACCGGCCCTCCTCAGAGCCTTGGTACACTGTTTGGACACCTTTAGATCATCTGAGATGATTATCACTAAATCCCTTTCTTCCCTGGTAACTGTCAGCAACTCCTCCCTCATCCTGTAACTCTTCTCAGCACCTCAGTCATCAGGACATTTTCATAGTCAGCTTCATACTCAGCTAGCTGTTCTGTTGACTTGCAACAAAAAATGCCAAATTGCCCAACTGAAAGCACACTGCTGCTAACTTTGCCGTCTGATAATAGTTCTTACTAAGCCTTACTTAAGGAATTGCTCCCAATATTTAAGCCAGCAGTGACTATATTGACATTCATTCAGTCATTTAATTTTGATTTACAATGAGTTGTATGAGTGCATTAAAATGAAAAACCAGTAAAAAGCATTCATTAGCATTTAAAGTATTTATTATATTGGTAAGAAACTTAACCTTCCCCCCACACCCTCTGTCCACTGTTGCAGGTAGGAGGTCCCTGTTACTACTGGCTTTTGCCCTGGGGGTTATGCACACAAAAACATTGAAAACCACTGCTGTACAGTGATCATTGGTTCCCAGAGAACAGCCCATTGTGATGTGACTATGCACTATCACATACTCCTGTAGGACAGGGATTCATCTCTCTTATTATAAAAATTGGGGTATCTGCATAGCAATGTTGGGGGGTGGACCACAACCTTTACAGAAATAGTTATATGAAATGTCTTCATGCTGCACACATAAACTACCCATGTGATATGTGTGATGCAAGTATGATTTAAATGTTAAACTGAAACCAATTACATGCATGTGGCATGAGTGCAGCAAACAAGTGTGGAAAGCAAGCTTTTTATGTTAAATTGGAACAGACTACATGCATGTTGTATGCGTGCAAAAATCAAGTGGTCACTGATAACTGCACACATAAAAATTAAGTGACTTGCTCAGGATCACACAGTATACAAGTGGGGGTTGAGATTCAAAATGAGGTCTTCTGGTCTCCTGGTTTGCAGTTCAGTGCCTTGAACCACTAAGCTATACTGCCTGCATACATATGGCTCACTTGTACTTCAATACAAATTTGCATGCATCTGCATGCATGTAGCATGCTTATAGCTACTGATATTCTTTTTAGTTTTCTTGTTCCCCCTCATCTCAGCTGTACAGTGAAACTGTAGCAAACATAATGCCATTAGAAACACACATGGTTCTTTCCACCCCCAATACACACACGCACCCACAAAACTACTTAATTACTTCTGTCTGGCCTGTACTCCTACTATTTGCTCTCCATAGTTTTGAATGCTTTCACACAAACAGACTTTAAGGGGCAAACACAAAAGTAGCAATAACTTGACACCCCCCTCTCACACACACACACACACACACACACACAGCCAGTCCCTCAAATGCACACACACACACACACACACACACATATATATATATATATATATACACACACTGTAGTGGATGTAGCCACACTGCTACAGACAGTCCACCAAGTATAGATATAAGTTGAGAGTCTCTTACCTGAGTACAAGGGAGCCAGAGGTAGAAGTCTTTAAGAGATGATGTCCATGGGTCAGAGTGCTGGGGTGTACAGCCTGGAAATGAATGGAATTAATTTGTGTTACTGTTTTACACATAATGATGGCAAACTGGAGAATAATGTAGGCCACTGTTCTGCAAACAAGGCCCTTGTCTGTTGAGCAGTGGCCTTCATTAATCTCAAAATCTCCATCAATAATGTATAAAATAGTAATAAAAAAACACTTTTATTCATTTCAATGGTGCACGCCTCTACACTCTCCCTTGCCCTATGGCATAAAGTGCCTGAGTGTGGGGATGTGGAAGTCAGCATCAGTTGGGGAAGGGCATAAGCCTGACTATAGTGGGGCTCCAGTAGTCTGTGCATACCATACTGCTCATCTGTCCCTAAATGCAAGGGACAGCACTCATTTTACCCATGAAAACTGCTCTGCACTTCATCCATCTCACATGGAAAACATACTGCTCACACAGAGGATGTCCTGCAAATTTAGACTTTATGGCAGGGGGACCATTTCAGATTTCAGCGGGGGGAGCCAACAACCAGTAGAGGCCATGTGCTAGTTATCCCCTTGGTGGCAAGCTCTGGAATATCTCTAAAAGGAAAAATGTATTTGCTGTGACTGAAAAGTGATATGTAGATCAGGAAAAATTCAAATGTATAAGATTCATCTGTCTGTACCCCGGAGCAGTGCAACAGATTTGGGCTTAAACCCACCCAGTAACTAACCATTTTTTTTCCTGACTGAAGTTCTAGGCCCCCCCAAAATAAAACTTGGTCCCAATTTCTCTACACAACTCCATTTCATTGAATACCCGTTCCATGTGGTTTGTGAAGCCTCTCAAGTGCACTGAAATGTGAAAAACACATGAATATTTCAGTCCTTTCTCTTGCCCCAATCCCCTGCTAAAAACAAATTATTTTTTTTACTTACCCAGCCATCTGGCCAGAACCTGTGGCCTAGCCCAGTGTGCCACCAGCCCAGTTTTCAGCCTGCTCCTCCTTTGTCCTTCTGCCAGAAGCTGGATACTAGAACCAATGATCCCAGGTCCCTAACATGGTCTGCAGACTGCAACCAAGTCACCTCACCAACTGAACTCATCTAATCTGTGTCGCCTGCTTCTTGATTGGCTGCTGCCACACTACACTGATCAAGGCCTGTGAAGGCCTAGGTCAGGGAAGGGGTGGGCAGAAGATGTAAGGGAACAGGCTGAGGTACTAAATGAGTACTTTGCATCAGTCTTCACTGGGGGAGGATGGTGGGGTGGCACTGCACAAGGGGAAAAGTAGAGGACCAGCAGAAGAAGAGAAGGGACTTATGAAAGATGGCATCCCTTCTGGGACCGGAGGGGGGAAAGCTGGACAGACAGAGGAGGTGGAGGCCAGGGAAGTAGACATCCCAGTTGGGAAAGTGTGGGAGGCCCTCAGATCCCTAAGAATGGGGAAAGCTCCAGGGCCAAATGAAATCCATCCCAGGGTGCTGAGGGAATTGGCTGATGTACTGGTGGCCCCTCTGGTGGAGTTTCTCAACAGCTCCCTTCAGATGGGATGGGTGCCCCATGACTAGAGGATGGTCCACACCATACCTATTCACAAGGGTGGCTCAAGAGAGGAACTGGGTAACTACAGACCTGTCAGCCTGATGTCGGTGGTGGGCATAGTGATGGAGGGCATTATCAAGGCAAGGCTAGGTGGGGTACTGGAGGAAAGGGGTTATGTGGATGATAGACAGCAGGGCTTTGCCCAGGGCAGATCATGTCAGACAAATCTTGTGGAATTCTATGATTGGGTGATGAAGGCGCTGGGCCAGGGTAGGCCAGTGGATGTCCTCTTTCTAGACTTTAGCAAGGGGTTTGATTCAGTACCTCACAGTGTGCTGCTGGCTAAGCTTGGAGAAATTGGGGTCGGGAAGCAGATGAGCAGATGGATAGGGAATTTGCTGTGGGGGCATACTCAGAGGGTGGTGATTGGGGGAGGAGTCTCATCTCCTAGGAGGGTCATTAGTGAGGTCCCCCAATGATCAGTCCTGGGGTCACTCCTGTTTAATGCCTACATCTCAGACATCAGGAAGAATATCAGGAGTGAAATGAGTCTCTTTGCAGATGACTCAAAGCTGGGGGCAGTGGTGGATAGGGAGGAGGAAAGGGTAGCCTTGCAGGAGGACCTGGAGGCTCTGGAGAAGTGGTCAAGAAGCTGGAAACTGAGGTTTAATGCGGGGAAGTGCAGGGCGCTTCACCTGGGTGCTAGAAACCCAAGCCACGAGTACACCCTGGGAGGGGATACACTGCAAGTCTCAAATGGGGACAGAGACCTGGGGGTGATGGTGGATGTCAAAAATGAACAACTCTGAGAACAGTAAGAGAGCAATGACCAAAGCCAATCAGATGCTTGGAGCCATTGCTAGGGGGATAACCTCAAGAAGGAGAGCAGTGATTCTCCTGTTATATAACTGCCTGGTTAGACCGCACCTTGAACACTGCATGCATTTCTGGCAGCTGCACTTAAAAGGGACATAACACTCCTGGAGAGGGTCCAGAGGAGGGTAACCAAGATGATACGGGGTATGGGTGAGAGGACCTATGGGGAGAAGCTTGAGGAGCTCAATCTGTACTCTCTGGAGGAGATGAGGGACGGGGGGACATGATTAAGGTCTTCAAGTATATAAAGGGTATAAATGAGGTAGGCTTAGATGTGGTGTTCCATCAGAAAGAGGGGGGGCAACCAGGGGACACAGGTAGAAGATGGGGGGAGACTCAGAGGAAAGGAGGAGGCATTACTTCACTGAGAGGGTGGTAGAACCTTAGGATGCACTGCCTGAGTGGTTGGCAGAGGAGGATATGGTGGAGGGATTCAAGAGGGGATGGGACAGGTATAGGTGGAGGGTGAAGCTGGGTAATGTCAGTGCTGGGGGGATAACTAGAACAGGGGGTAGGGGGTCCACGAGGGAGGGGATACAGCAGAAAAAGTGCCTATTATGGGTGCTGACTCCCGAGCAGACTCAAAGGACAATGATGCCTATTCTGCTTGAATTTTAGTATGTTAGTATTGCAAGCAAAGTATTTTTATTTCCCTACCTTTTGAATTGGACACTTATCATATATTATACAATGGCAAGAGAAATTCTGGTCCCTGATTGGTCAGACTGGAACTAGAACTGGTATGTTATCTCAGCATAACATCCCAGCTCTAGTCACAGCACACTATTGACCACATTAATAGAACTGGTATGTTATCTCAGCATAACATCCCAGCTCTAGTCACAGCACACTATTGACCACATTAAAAGAAAAAGAAAATCAGTCCACAACCATCCCAATCACATCAGCTGCAGTGCTTCCCACTCCCAGGCAAATGGGAAACCACATTCTGACCAGAGCCCTCACACATTCCCCCAAACAAAATTGTCTTCTCTTCACACAGCAAAGATTTAAACAACTGGAGAAAAAGCTGTGCAGCTACTAAAAATCATTATTTTCTCCCTAACAAGAAACAAGCAATTTCAGTGAATGAAAACTGAAACTGCCGATCACAAGAACGCAAATGGCAACTCTGACTCGCAACTGCCAGTCCACTTTATAATGACAGGGTGCTTCAAACAAACCTTTTTTTTTAAATATTTAATAACCCCCTCATTCCCCATTGCCTTCTGAATACAGTGCAGTCTTCCCTCATAAACAGGCATAGACAGCATGTGTAAGACGGACCACACTTCAGTGCGTCTCACCTGATTGCCTTTCCATGTCACTGTTTTCGTACTCCATTAATTTTTCCTGGTACAACCTGAATCTGGAGGAACCACAGAGCCACAAATGCAGTTGGTGGTCTCCAATGCCCGCAGTCATCAGAGGGACACCAACAAGGGGACAACTTGGGATTGCAGAGCCATACATACAAAACAGCAGCTCCACCTACTGGCCAAAAGAAGAAATACACACTATTGTTTTAAACAGCACACCTACTCTTAAAAAAAAAACAGCAAAAAAATTGCTTTTAAATGAACTTCTTCATCTATTTTGTTTCCTTTTTAACTCATGAGCCATTGTTTAATAGAAATAATGCACTCCAGGATTGGCATTATAGTGGGATAACATCCCTTCTCAGGTGTTGGATGCCCTCAGCCTGCAGCCTTGGACCCAATGGCCCAAGTCGGGATGTTATGCCAACATAACACCCACCCTCTCATGCATTATTCCTTTATCATAGCCTGCCCAAAACACCATTTTGAGGAATGACCATGAAAGCATGTTTTTGGAGGAATTGAAAAATGACACCTATCATGGTCATGAAATGAGGTAAAGAAAAGACTCTATTGAATATTTTGGGACACCATCTCAAACAATAGCAACGTTATGACTAAAGATTGAAAAATTTAAATTTTCTTCATAACTTAGTTTTTTTTTAGATTTTAGCCCCACATTTTCAACATAGTATTTTTATTACCCCACCTTACGAACATGACAGGTGTAATTTTTTAAATCCCATCCACAAGGTGATTGTATGGAATGATTTCAAGCACATATTTCATGGGGATTTGAAAAAGGGCATATGCCTTGTTTGGCTGCTTTCACCCCCTTTCACTTTTTCTTCAAAGGAGAGTATGCAGCATCCAAAACAGTAAACCAGTAAATATAAAAAATAAAATATGAGGAATGGTGTGCAACTCAAGTTATTTTATACAGTCTCATTGTATAACACCTCTAGAATCTACTTGAGCTTAGTTTTCATGGTTTAAGTAGCATCCCACATCTCAAGTGTGTAAATAAAATCAACTCATTGCACACCATTAGCCATGCATTATTCTTACTTGTACACCACCATTGCCAACGGCCTTGTATCACTGTGTTGCAACCTTGATGTCTTCTGAAATAACCCTGAGGTCCATTTACTTCCTAGTAACTACCAGAACCTCCCTCCATCCTATATTCAGCAAATCAGCACCCATATAAAGTTGAAACTGTGAAATTCCAACAATGAATACCATTACAGTGACAACTTTGAACAATTTTGATATTGCTGCTGTAATGGTCCTAGTTTCAAAATGTTGCTGTTTTGCTGTTTCACCCATACTCCGAACAAACTCTGACTCAGAGTTTGTTATATAGTAATTGGGGTGTGTGGGGGGCCAAGACCCCACATGAGGAGTGTAGGGGGCCAAGCCCCCATCGAAAAAACACTAAATGTCTGACAGGCTAAATTTTGCCTGTCAACACTGGGGATGTCACTGAGCTGCATTTTAACAACAAAGTTGTCAATGTGGCTTGATGGAACCCTAAGCAGCAGGGTTCCTGTGCTCCGGGTGCAGGATTTTGCACATTTTGTCATTTAATCCTAACTGCCATGCCTTCTACCACTCTTCTAGTTTCTCCTTGATCTCTGCACATTGTATCCACTTCCTCCTCGGTGTCCACCTTATTGCAGATCTTGGTGTCATCTGCAAAAAAGACAGACCTTCCCCTACAGTTCCTCTGCCATGTCCCCTATGAAATGTTGAAGAGAACTGGTCCCAGTACTGAACCTTGCAGCACCCACTGGCCACTCTCCCATCCACAGAGTGTGTGCCATTTATCATAACCCTCTGCATCCTCTCTATTAGCCAGTTACAAACCCAATTTACCATCTGCCTACCTCAACATTGATTTGTCTCTTAATCAGCTTTCCAAGAGGCACAGAGTCGAAAGACCTTGTTGTAGTCTAGACAGCATTTAGAAAAGTAGGCTGGTATACACTAGGGTGGTGGTGCACCTTGCAGAATGTCAGTGCAGGATTATAAAGCAGAGCACTCACCCTCAATAAAGCATACAGGGGATACTGTAGTCAGACGAAGTTCTTTATTACATCAAACCACCACACAAACGCAAGTGCAGAAAAAAAAGCTAGACAGCATTCTCCGCTGATCTCCCCTAGTCTATTTCTCTGGTCACTTGGTCAAAGAAGTCTATAGGAATTATTTGTCATGACCTTCCCCCTGTGAACCTATGCTGCCTGTGGTCCTGCAGCCATTGGCTTCTAGATAATCAACCAGTCTCTCTTTCAGTAGGGTTTCCATCAGTTTCCACATGACCACCAACATAAACAATAAAAAACATGACTCACTCTGCTGTCATTCTTTCCAGAGAAACTTACCTTAGATGGCTGGAACTGAAAGAAGAGCAGAGATCTGTGGTGACCCTGAAGTGCAAAGTATAAACATAACAAGGGCCCTTCAGAGGGAGAGCTATGACACTGCACACTGTTCTGTTGAGGAAAAGGAGCAGGATAGCTAGAAATGCATTACTCTTTTTTAAAACAGGTATGCCACCATTGCCTGGAAATTCAGCAAGATATCTTGATATCTGTTAGGTCAGGCTATCTTTCCAGTACAGCTTGTGTGTCTGTTTTTTTTTTTGGTACTGTGTTTTTCTGCTGCTGTCTTTTTCTCCTTCAAGAGCCTGGAGTTTTCAAGGTGGCCAAATAGCCAACCCACCAGGAGTTTAGCAGGGAGCCCTGTTGTGGTCCTTCTGCCAAGAATGACAGCATTTGGAGGAACAAAAAGGGGGAATTTTTGAAAAAATAAATCCCTGAGACAATTCCTTAACTGGTTTTTATTTATTAGCTCCCACCCACAGACTACTGCCCAAAAACAATTGAGCAACTGAATTAACATTTTGAAACAAAAGGGACTTTCAGTTTGATTTATTTTTTATTCCTTCTTATATGTACTTGTTATGTCTCAAAGACAGTTCGCTTGTTAATGATCCTCACTGCAAAAAATAGACTACAGAACAATCTTAACCAATTTTAATTTAGCATTTTTAGTATCTCTATCTCAGTCTGAGTTTTTTTTTTTTGCTTTTTCAATTTCTGAGAGAAAAAGTGGTAAAATCCGAGATTCATTCTTGGAACTCTAACTTGAATTTCTCATTACCAAGTAGTCATGTGATTCAGCCCTCTAAAGCACAGGCATGGCGTGATGTTCCTCAGATCACCATTTTGCTGCAAGGTGAACACACACCACTGTTCCCTTCAGTTCTTTCCTAACCCTTTTTGTTTTGCCTGAAGTAAGTAGCCAAATCAATTATTGCATAAAATTGAGTTAAATATTTAGATTAATGTTGGTAGAGATTGTTCCGGTTGTGTCCTATTGTTTAAATTTTAAATATTTTAATTGCCACTGATACTTCTATCATGCATTTTTAAGTAACAACCCAGTGTACTTTACTCATCAGCTTCGGTGCCTGGTAAATCACTGTTTACTTAGAGGAGGTCTCTTGTTGCTATATGAGTTAAGATTCTTTTCTCTCTCAGATTTTCATTCTGGTATAGAGTTTACAGAAGTAGCCTCCCCAGAGTCTTTCAGCATTTTATTGGATATTTTATCAGGTATCTCTTGAAAACCTGAAAACTAAAAGACTAGATTATCTGGCTAACATTTTCTAATATTGGTTTTGTAAGTAGCTTTGAGTAACTTTAGTAGTCTTCAGGAGTTTTACAAATTTTCAGCCCCCTAGTTTTAGCTACATACAAATTATAATTGGAAAATCTATTCACCTGATCACTCACTACACTCTGTCTTTTGTCTGAAGGATCAGAGGCAGGCATTATCCCTCTCCATGCCACTAGTGGTGGGCGAAGTGGCCCAAATTCACTCTGCAAAGTGATCCATGGAGTGAAAGCGAATTTGCGGAGTGCTCCGCAACACGAAGCGGAGTACTGCGCGTTATAATGGGTAACGCGAAGTCCATTGAAAACAATGACTTTGCACTACTCTGCCTTCCCAAACCACTACTCCACCAATTCTTAAGGTGAAGTACTTTGAAAACAATGTACGCCTCACTTCGCCTTGTTTTTAATCTCCAAAGGAGAATTTTACAGTGATTCTTGGGATTTCAGGTCACATGGGCTCTAGATTGTTCTGCACAGCCTCAGGTTGGGGTAGTGTGTGTATGAAGCTGTAGGGGACAATCTGCTCTGAGAGCTCTGTGATTCAAACCTTCTAAAACCTGTTGAAAAAGCATTTTGGGGTCATTTGTTTTGCTGAATCTTTAGTTCGTTGATTAGAGGAAACCCTCCTTTGCTCATATCATCGAGCGTTTATTGTTTGTGTGTGGATTTTGAATGTTAACGTACAATATTCAGTCTGTGTACTGATAGACAGTGGAAGTGTGCTTTGGGGGAGGGGTGTTTCTGTGGTGTAGGTAGATTAACTTAGAGAAAAAGACAGTGTTTTCTGTTTTGGTGATATTTTTCTTGTATAACTGCGTTAGTGTACACACAGTAATATTTTCAATAATTCTTGCCATTTTTTTGCTGATTGTTGTGGTGCAGCAGTGAATAATTTTAGTTTGTTTCAAATATGTGGTTATAGTACTAAAGTTTCAATTTGCTATGCATTACTTAGTGTGTGTGTGAGTATGTGTGTGATGCATGTCATCAAATCAGACACCTTTTATTGTGCCACATAATTTCAGCAATGTGAACCTGCTATCCACTGCAGCTGTGTAATTTTTGTACTTCTTTGTGTTATCTTTACTAGTACTAGTGACTGTTACTGCAGCAGTGCAGTACACTGCCCCCGTGGCCCGCTCCAACTGGCAAAGGAATTATTTCCCAGATTTGAATTTCTGATGGTGAGCACTGGCTAGGTGTTGTGCCTTTGCATCTGCATCTCTTCAGTGTGCAGCACAATCTCAATCAGTCTGTGCATTTGCATCTCTTTAGGGCCCAATCTCCATCTCTAACTTAAGTCACAGTTGTTTCTTTAGCTTTCCTTCAGAGTACTGGGCAGGTGTGGTGCATAAATCTGCATGAACATTGTACTCATTAATGTGCATTTTTAAGTCAGGACCATCATCAAGAGTCATTCATGATACAAATCATGTTATTCATCATCACGGTCACAAATGTAGTCACAAATCATGATTTACGATCATGTCACGAATCACAACATTAATCTTTTTACTAGTTACTTGGATGTATTGTAAGTCTGTTTTGTAGTATCTCTCCATGCTTCATCACCCCACCATTGTACTCATTAATGAGTGTTTTTAAGTTGGGGAGTTTTGTGTCACACCTCATTGGGGCCTGGGGAAGTACAGCCATAGGCATTTGCGTTTCTTCATCATCACGTTCACAAATGCATTCACAAATCACAATTTACAATTATGTCATGAATCACAACATTATTTTTTTTACTAGTTACTTGGATGCATTGTAACCCTGTTTTGTAGTATCTCTCCAGGCTTCACTATCCCACAATTGTGCTCATTAATAAGTGTTTTTAAGTCAGGGATTTGGACAGTGTCTACAGTACATATACAGACTGGAAAGAAGACTGACTGCACACATGCAGTTTAGCACAGTATACTTGCACTGCTCAGAATACAAAGTGTCACACATACGGAAGATAACACAAAAGCGCATAATTACATACAAGGGTCAGGGATGGTGGAGGAATACATTTTATAACATAGCAAGGAAGGTGTGAGGGGCACATTGTGTGAGGAAAAAAAAACTAATGTGGGATCCCATGGTGATCCAGCAGCAGTTCCAGCATGGACACAATTTGCAACTGATGTCCCTCTATGTGATCCTGGTGGAGCAGCAGGTGCTGCTGTGGCCCTCCTCTTCTTAGGGATGCCGCCATTCACAGCTGCATCCTCTGCCCCAGAACAGCCAGCAGGTGCAGGCATGGCCCTTTCTTAGGCAGTCTACCACTCCTACTGGGTGTGCTGGCCCCCATTCCCCAGGTGAGTCCCTCGGGGGCCACGGTGCACCTCCACCTCACATAGGCAGCACTTGACCACACTGCCATCCCCCCAACACAGTCAAAAAACTGCCAAACAATGGAGGTGTGGGGAGGACCAGGCACAGGCAGGGGAGGGCCACATGAACTGGCAGCTGACTGGTCATGGTCTGAACAGGGATGGGATCCACACTTGGGCCCGGGGGAACAGGCACATCCTACTCCAGAGGACCTGGTGCTGGACTTGGTGATGGTGGTGGTGGATCAACTGCCTCAGAGTCAGGACAGAGGTAGTGCTGGCCCTGCTTCCGGGGGAGGGGGACAAACAACTAACTACTTATAAAGGTAAGAAAAATAAAATTTGCAGAAAGAACAAATTAAGTAAAAAAAGAGTACATAAAAGACAAAAAAATGTAGCTGTTGGGTCTAAATCAAAGTTTAAATCTCCTCCTCGCTCTGATTTCAAAGTTTCAGCGGTCACAAAACACACTCCTCTCTCTCCATCTGCACAGCAGAAAGTAAAAGTGTCTGCTTGTATGACTCATTTCCTTCCTGCCAGCTAAAGAGCATGTGACTTACAGTACTGTAAGCCATGTGATGTGTGTGGGGGGGCTGCCAAAATCTGAAACACCAAGTGGATCACTTAGGATCATAATGAGGAACACGAAGTCCATTAAAAACAATGATTTTGTCTTACTTTGCATTGCCATTTTGCCTTAACGTGAAGTTTTAATGACATGGCGGAGTGAGCACTTTGCATTGCCCACTCCGCGTAACGGAGTGGCAAAGTGAAGTACCTACTTCGTGTTTACTTCGCCAGTGGAATTTAAATTCGCTCCTTCTCTACATGCCACATACATTAGAACTCCACTTCCTTATGCCAGATCGTATATTTCACCTTCTTTCATACTGGCTTGCTTGGAATGTGAAGAAAAAGTAAGAATCAGAAAAAGAAAATGAGAAGGAGAAGGAAAAAAAGGGAGACAGAGAACTGTTCCTCAAATCACACAAATTTGCAGTGTGACCATTTCAAAGAGTTGTTATGATATCCCCACTGATTGTCTTCTTCTACTCTGAAGGAGGTTGGGAGATAGGGAGTCCAGGAGTCTTAGAGATCTGGTGATCAGGAAACCTGGACATTTTTTGGCACTGCACTGAAGAGCACTTTATCTTATTAAGGCTCAGAGCAAACTCTTTTTTCCTGAACAGGTCAAAGTGGTACTAGAAACATAGAATCTGATGACAGATAAGGACCGCTTGGCCCACCCAGTCTGCCCATTTCCCTACCTGATGGATAAGCTGCAGATTCTAGTTAAACAGCTTACTTCCTGTTACCCCCCACTAGAATTGCCTTATGTCTGTCCCATGAATTCTTGAATTCTCCCACTGTTCCTCATTATACAACTTCCTCAGGAAGGCTGTTCCATGCATCCACAACCCTCTCTGTGAAAAAATACTTTCTAACATTACCTCTGAGCCATCCCTCCTCTATCTTCAAATTGTGCCCCCTTGTTCTTGCACATCTCCTCTTTTGAAAGATAGTACCCTCCTGTACTTTGTTAAATCCCTTGAGATACTTGAAAGTTTCTATCATATCCCTCCGCTCCCTCCTTTCCTCAAGGTATACATATTAAGCTGCTTTAGTCTCTCCTTGTCTGTCTTCTGGTGCAGACCCTGCACCATTTTGGTTGCCCTCCTCTGAACAGCCTCCACTCTGTCTATGTCTTTGCAGAGATGTGGTCTCCAGAATTGCACGCAGTACTCCAGATGGGGTTTCACCAACTGTCTGTACAGAGGAATAACAACTTCCTGTTTTCTACTGTTGGTGCCTCCCCCTATGCATCCCAGTATCCCCCCAGCCCTCCTTCCTACCTTCTCACATTGCTTGCCCACCATTAGGTCATCTGATATAATTACTCCTAGATCTCGTTTGATTTTTGTTGTTGTTATTAACTCACCTCCCATTGTGTACTCTTCTCCTGGGTTTTTGTTTCCCAAATGCAATACCTTGCACTTCTTTGCATTGAATCTGAGCTGCAATATATATGACCACTCCTCCAACCTAGCCAAGTTCCTTTTCATCCTTTCCACACCACCTTGTGTATCAACATTGTTGAAGATCTTTGTATCATCTGCAAAGAGACATACTTTTCCTTCCAGGTACTCTCCAATGTCACTTATAAAGACATTAAAGAGGACCGGTCCCTGTACAGAACCCTGTGGTACCTTACTAGTTACCCTCCTTTCTTCACTGTGGGCTCTGTTTACTATTACCCTTTGTGTCCTGTTGTCCAGCCAGTTTTTTTATCCAGGCTTCCTCCTTGGGACCCACTCCAAGGCTGGCTAACTTGTATATTAATCTCTTGTGTGAGACTGTGTCAAATGCCTTGCTAACATTTAGGTAGGCCATATCCACAGCCCCTCTCTGGTCTATTACTTTGGTCACCCAGTCAAAGAAATCTATTAGGTTCATCTGACATGACCTTTCTGATGTGAAACAATGCTGCCTTGGGTCCTGTGCCCCACTGGCCTCTAGGTACTCAACAGTTTTTTCCTTCAGAAGTGATTCCATCATTTTCCCTACCACTGAGGTCAAACTAACTGGTCTGTAGTTCCCTCCTCTGCCCTGGTCCCACTTTAGTAAAGTGGAATCACATTTGCCCTCCTCCAGTCTTCAGGTACCACCCCATCCTCCCATGATTTGTTAAAGAGAGTAGTCAGTGGCATTAGTAGTTCTACCCTTAATTCCTTTTAGTACTGTTTTATTTTAATCCTGGCTTGGATTCTACTTGCATTCAGTGACTTTCCTGAGATTTAAACAATAGAATAATTCTGGAGGCTGTATTTCTCCTTAGGATCTGGCCTCATATTTGAGGCCAGTGATTTTATAACTGTTTATAACTATTATAACCATTTTATTCCTTCAATATTTGTGATAGAGTTTTGACTTGTTAGGTGGGGTGACCCACAAGAAATGGCAGATAAGTGAGAAAGGGTTTGAGGAATTATTCCTAGTTTACATCTATCACTTTTCCCATTTGCAACTAAAACTCCTTAGAGTCAACAGAGGAATTAAGCAACATGTTCAGAAGAAGTGGAAACGAATTAAACAAAAACCATAGTAGGAAAAACAATTGTGTGTCCTTAGAGGAGTTAATAATAACTACCTGTACCTCTACTCCTATGGAAGCTACTAAACCATTTACTTATGCTCAAGCTTTGACAAAAGGCAGCATGACAGCAACTAACAAAACAGTAATAAGTTTTATGGAAGAAAATGCTTAGGGCCCTGATAAAATGAAGGAAGATTTAAATATAAAAATTGAGAAACCACCTAGAAAGGTGGAAGTTCCACCCTCCAACATGGTTAAAAAGAAAAGGAAGAAACTAGTTAAAAGTTCAAACCATAGAGAGAAAGCTCTGAGAAAACTAAAACCTGGGGAAGGGACTCTTGGCGCTGTCCCCAAAAATGAATCTAAGGAGAAAAATAATAAAGGAAAAAGTAAAAAAAAGGCAGATATAGAAATTTCAACAAAAAAAAGAAATGATCACAGACTATTTCTCTCCTGTAGCAAATAAAAGCATTCAAGAATCAGTAGAGCTCATAATGGAAAGGGATGATACTGCATCGGAGAATGAACCTAGTGATAGTCATGTATAGCCACTGTACATGAAAAGATCAGGAAACACATGTGATGAAGCTTGACTTTTTTAGTCCATTATTCAGAGACTCTAAGGTGGATTTTCATGAAAATGGAGAAACTTATACAGCAATTTTGGCAGGGTCCCCTAACGCAGTCTTTGAGAAGCTTGATAAAGAGGTAGAAAATATTAGACTGGAAGACCAATCCTTAGCCCAGTGTCCAGATCATTTATCTAGATACACAATAAAAGCATTGGCACACACTATAATGGTCTATAACTGTGCTCCTGGAAATGGAAACATAGACTTTGATGGCAGATAAGGACCGCTTGGCCCACCAGGTCTGCCCCTATCCCTACCTACAGGACAAGCTGCAGATCCTATTTAACCAACAGCCTATTTTTTCTACCCCCCACAAAAATTGCCTTATGTCTGTCCCATGCGTTCTTGAATTCTCCCACAGTTTAGACCCAACAACCTCCTCATGAAGACTGTTCCATGCATTTACCACCCTCTATATGAAAAAATACTTCCTCACATTGCCACTGAGCCACCGCCCATCTTCAAATTGTATCCCCTTGTTCTGGCACATCTCTTTTTCTGAAAGATTCTACCCTCTTGAACTTCGTTGATTCTACTGAGGTACTTAAAGGTTTCTATCATGTCCCCCGTCTCCCTACTTTCCTCAAGGGTATACATATTAAGCTCCTTTAGTCTCTCCTCATACGGCTTCTCTTGCAGACCCTGCACCATTTTAGTTGCCCTCCTCTGGACTGCCTCTATCCTGTCTATGTCCTTGTGGAGATGGGATCTCCAGAACTGGACGCAGTACTCCAGATGGGGTCTCACCAACTGTCTGTACAGAGGGATAACAACTTCCTGTTTTCTGCTGATGATGCCTCTCCCTATGCATCCCAGTATCCCCCTCAACCCTCCCTACTGCCTTCTCACATTGCTTGCTTACATTAAGGGCATCTGATATGATTACTGCCTAGGTTTCTTTCCATTTTTGTTGTTGTTACTACCTCCCCCTCAAATTGTGTAATCTTCCACTGGGTTTTTGTTTCCCAGGTGCAATATTTTGCACTTCTTTGCATTGAATCCAAGCTGCCTTACTTCTGACTATTCCTCCAACCTTGCCAAGTCCCTTCTCATCCTTTCCACTCCTCCTTGTGTATCAACCCTATTGCAGATCTTTGTGTCATCTGCAAAGAGGCATGCTTTTCCTTCTAGTCCCTCTGCAATGTCACTTATAAAGACATTAAAAAGGACTGGACCTAGTACTGAACCCTACAGTACCCCACTAGTAACCCCTTTCTTCAGAGTGGACTCCATTTACAATTACCTTCTGTGTCCTGTTGTCTAGCTAATGTTTTATCCAGGCTACTGCCCTGGGACCCACTCCCAGGCTGGTTAATTTGACTATTAATCTTTTGTGTGGGACTGTGTCGAATGCCTTGCTAAAGTCTAGGTAGGTCATGTCCACAGCCCTTCCCTGGTCTACTACTTTGGTCACCCAGTCAAACAAATCAATTAGATTTGTCTGACATGACCTTCCTGCTGTGAACCCATGCTGCCTTGGGTCCTGTGCTGCACTGGCCTCTAGGTACTCAACAGTTCTTTCCTTCAGAAGTGATTCCATCACTTTTCCTACCACAGAGGTCAAACTGACAGGTCTGTAGTTTCCTGCCTGTGTCTTGCTCCCACTTTTGTGAAGGGGTATCACATCCACCTTCCTCCAGTCCTCAGGTACCACACCATCCTCCCATGATTTATTAAAAAGGGTAGTCAGTGGTGTCACTAGTTCTCTTCTTAATTCTTTTAGAATTCTGGGGTGAATCCCATCAGGCCCCATGGCTTTGTCCACCTTCAAGTTTTAGGAGTTCTTTCAGAACCCTTTCTTCTATGAAAGGACTGGGATCGACTCCCCTATCCAGAGTGCTTCTGTTAATTGGATTAGGCACCTCCTCCTTCTCCTCTTTTGTGAATACTGAGCAGAAGTATTCATTCAGCATCCCTGCTTTTTCACTGTCCCTCTCTGCCATCCACTGTCCATTCTGTTCATCCTTACTATTCCTCCCCTTGTCTTTCTACGCTCCCTGATGTACCTATAAAAGGTTTTAACCCCCTTCTTAATCAAGTTGGCTATCTTTTCCTCAGTTTGGGCCTTTGCTATTCTGACTACCCTCCCAGCTTCCTTCTGCCTTATCTGGTACAGTTCTCTGTCATGCTCCTTCTGTGTTTCCTTATACTTCCTAAATGCTATATTTTTCTCCAAAACCTTCACCGCCACCTCTTTTGAGAACCATGGTGGCTTTTTATTTCATTTTGATTTGTTTGCTTCACACAAAGGCTTGTTGCCTCTGTGATGGCAGTTTTGATCTTTCCCCATTCTTGCTCCACCCCTCCTTCTAGCCTATTTGCTAATGCTTTTCTAAAGCACTCTCCCATCTTGCCAAAGTCAGCCCTCCTGAAGTGCAGAACCCTCACCTTTTTATGGCTTGACTCTGTAGCTGAGTTTATCATGAACCACACTGTTTGGTGGTCACTTGTTCCCAGATGGCTACCCACTTCTAGATCTGAGATCATCTTACCATCCCCATTTGAGAGTATGAGGTCTAAGATTGCTCCCTCATGAGTGGGTTCCAAAACTTGCTGTCTGAGGCATGTCACCTGAAAGGCATCAAGAATGGCCCTGCTTTTGGGTGTGGCTGCAGCAAGGTGCTCCACTTAACATCTGGCATATTCAGGTCCCCCATCAACAGTATCTCCCCTTTCTCTGCCATCCTAAGGATGCCTTTTATCATATCCTTGTCCATTCCTTCCCCCTGACATGGGGGTCTGTATACAACCCCTGTGCGGATTGTGGTGCCATTTCCAGTCTCTAAGGTGACCCACAGTGCCTTCTCTCCTCCCTGTCTACTCTTTTGTTTTGCATCCCTTCCCATACATAGAGAGCTACTCCTCTCCCTCTTTTCCCCTCCCTATCTCTCCTGTAGGTTATGTACCATGGTATGTTAACATCCCAGTCATGGTTCTCTGTGTACCATGTTTCTGTGACTGCTACAATATCCAGGCATCCCTCTTCTATCAAGGCCACCAGTTCAGGGAGCTTGTTGCCCAGACTACAGGCATTTGTACTCATTACCCTTCATTTCTTGATGGCCTTACCCCTCTTCTCCCCATCCCTGTCCTTATTGCATTTGTCATTTTCCCCATTTACCCCTGCTCTTCTCCATGTTGACATTTCTATCTTGGTGGTTACCTCACTTACTACCCTGATCTTTTTTGGGGGGCTAGGATTTCCCTGCTCCATTCCAGTGCCTCCCCCCTTGGCTAGTTTAAATGCTTGCCAATAAACCATTTAAACCTATCACCTAGGATCCTGGTTCCCCTCCGGGACAGATGCAGACCATCACGCCAGTATAGGCCTGCATCTAAATGCTCTAAATCATAGACTGGATAGTCTCACTAATTTAGTCAAGCAGCAAGCTGATTGCATTTCTGAGCTTGCAAAACAATAATATAGTTGCATGACTAATAAAATGGGGAAATTATCCTTTTCTACTATCATAATACCAGATACATCAAAGGGTAAAAATAAAAATAAAAAATGGAAATGACATAGGAAAAACACAAAAAACAGGAAAAGAAAAAGTAGAAGATCTGAACATTGCGAACATAGAGGTAAAATCCCTTTCTCATAAAGGGAAGCTTAACATTCCACTTTCCCCTAAGATAATGATATGGAAAAAATCATCATCTTTTGTAGAATCAGGAAACAAGATGTATTACCCAGCATCAGATGCAGGAAGAAGAATGCTCAGAAAAGCCCCTCAAAAAATAGTCTGCCAGTTACCAAAATATCAAGATAAATTCACAGCAGTGAGAATATTATACAGAAACCCTTAGAGAAGGCACATAAAAAGATTTTTGAAAACTCTAAAGTTCAGATAGAGTAGACAATTGTGATCTCAGGAAATGAGGTTGTGTGAGGTTGTGGTAAGAATCATTGGCATCTATGAGAAATCATGTGAGACTCCAGCCTCATTAACTGAAATAATCTTCCACTTGCTGTAGGCTGAATGTGAAATTCCCAAAGCCAGAGGTCAAGTCTAAATAATATACATGGACAAGCTGGATCCCATACTTGCTGTGTATATCTTGACCAAGGATTTGGAAGTAGCAAAAAAAAAATCTTGTCAAGACAAGACAGAATGAATTATTAGGGTCTAGAAATTAACTCTCCAGTTACTGTACATGGCCAACAATAGAAAGTGTCTTAGGCAAGGATATGAGTAAGAAAGGGTACACCAAAATGTAATGACTACCTCTGTGCTAGAGAAACTACAATGGCATTTCACATCAGAAGGGGCACACAGAACAGATTTTGCAAGGGCTTTGTCTATCTGTAGTGAGGACCATCTCTTCAATGAAAATAATGGCATGCTTTGAACTTTTTGATAGCACTATTGTCTTACACATTAGAGTTTGAAATTGAAAAAGATGAAATTTTATATGTTGAAAGAATAGCCACTCTAACAGATGGCACACACACTGATTTCATGGTAGGATCAAAGAGACTTGTACAGAAAATTCTAAGCAACTCCCACAAATTGGGCAAAGCAAACGTCTTAGTACTATTGTAGATATGAATGAGAGAAAGCCAGGAACCATTAATATATGACTAGAAAAGCTAAATGATGAAACATTAAATAATTCAGTTTCAACTTCAGGACATATAGGTGCAATAAATATTTTGATATGGAATATTGCTGGTTTGTCAGCCAAATTTCTTGATTCTGACTGGAAATCATTTGTTTGTAACTGTGCACTTTTATTCTTTCAGGAAACATGGGCTGTGCAAATGGTTAATATAAATGGAGATGAAAATCTAATTTCTCCAGCAATAAAAACTAACATGTTTGGAAGACCCAAGGGTGGGTTACCAATTTATGTTAAGTTAAGTAAAGATATGAGAATTTTGGATTAAAAAAATTCTGTAACAAAATTATATTTTACTTGTCTTGAAATGGGATGCCTCAATCCTTATAGTAGTTAGTGTTTATATCCCTCCAATGGACCAGCTAGAAGCTGACAAGAAATTTGGCCAGAACTAACTCTTAATCTACAGCTTGCTCTGACTAATTACCCCATGGGAATAGTGATGATTGCTGGAGACTTCAACTCAAGAATAGCTTATTATGATAACCTAGAAGTTCTATAGTGACATATTTACTTGAGTAACTTGGAAAAAATATTAAGTAAAGATAAGCATATGAATGAACAAGAGAAAAGGTTTATCCAATATATTGAAAGTAACAATTTTCTCATTTTGAATGGCAGACATTTGGGAGATAAGGAAAGAAATACTACTTATGTTTCACCCAGTGGACAAAATACTATTGATTATGGGTTATGCACTCCAGACAATTATTGTTTTTTTTTAAGTCACTGTTGATAAGTATGTGACCTTAGAGTGACCATGAACCTTTATGCCTCCAATTTTATGCTATTGAAAATAGTATGAAAAATGAAACTACACACTGTCCCTCACTTATATTAAATCCACAGGGAAGGAATCAATTAGTACTATCTTAAAGAGCATGGGATGCAGTAGATGAGATTATTACAGTCCTGGATTTGAACTTAATATTGGATAATATTAATGACTGTGTCATTACAAGATATAGAAAAGATATTTATACAACTAAAGAAAACATTATAGAGAAAATATATATTAAGGATTATAGGGCACCCCAAAGCAAACTTTGTTTGATGTAGCTTGCAAAAATGCAAAAAATAAAATAAAATAAATAAGCAAACAATTTGAGGAGACACATTAGAGATGCTAAAAAAAGTCCATCAAGAAGTGACTTCTAATACTCTTAATCAAATTAGAAAGCAATATAAAAAATTCTTGGAAGAAAAGAAACAAGAGTTTAGACAGAAACAGTGGATAAATATGCATAATTACTGGGTAAGTGATTTATCAGCCAGATTATGGTTACCTTCAAAATCCAGAATAACTGGATTTTGGGTTATTACACTGTCAAAACCAATAATAGCCTGAAATTTGGTTATTACAGCTTCCCAAACAACTTTCACTTTTCCCACTGTTTGTAGCATGACTGAGCGATATTTGGTGATCTAAACAAAATTCTACAAATTTTTGAGAAACTACACTGCTTAGTATAAAAAGCCTGTTATTTTTTTTAGTTGTTTAACCAGGAGTAGCACACTAAGCTGAAAGCTTTTTTACAGGTGTGACCTGGGAGCACAGGGAAGTTAAGTGACTTGCTCAGGGTCACACAGTATGCAAGTGGAAGCTGTGGGATTCAAACCCAGGTCTGATCTGCTTGATGTCACCAGAATTGCAGCTCAGAGCTTTAAACCACTGCACAATACTGCCACTGCCTACCTGTTAAGTTTCTTTATCTACCTTTAGTTTTCCTATTTTTATGAGAAAGAAGATGCTAAGTGTGAATGAAGAGAGCAAGTGACTCAGCGACTTCAGAAGACTGACACAAGAGTCATCTCATGAAAATAGGAAAACTAAAGGTAGATAAAGAAACTTAACAGGCTTTTTATACTAAGCAGTGCCATTTCTCAAAAATTTGAACAGTTTTGTTTAGAACATCAAACACCACTCGGCCATGCTACAGTCATCGGGTAAACTGCAGGCAACTAAAAATCAAAGAAATATAGGCACAAGCAATTATAAAAAAATAAAGGATAGGTGAATGTGAGTTTATGGATTTTTTCACATACCCTCGGTGTGTGATGACCACATAAACCTCTCAAGCTTCTCCCTCTAGATTTATGGGTCATCACACACATCAGGTGTGTGAAAAAAATCCATAACACACACTTACCTGTCCATTATACTCTATATAATGCCATCCTGAATAGTTATATAAAGAAATTTTGAAAGCTGGTGGCAGCTGGTACCAGTGATTCCCAGACATCTTTAGCAATTTTTATTCGGAAAGAGACCTGGGTTCAATATTTTAAATTAATATTTAATAAAGAAGAACCACTGAGATTTCCTGACCCGTTACTGGACAGGTTGTTGAATCTAGACTATTTCCCCTATTACTGTAAAACCTTTGGAAGTGGAAGATGTAATATCAAACCAGTGAAATAATAAAGCCCCTGGTCTAGACTGGAGGTGAGATTTATAAAAAAAATAAATCATTTTGGGTTCCAATGCTCACAACTTTTTTTTAATCTTTGGTTAGCATAGAAATTCATACCCCCTTCATGGATGAAAAATACCATTATCCCTCTCGATAAAAAAAGGTAATTTTTATGATCCTAGCAATTTCAGACCTATTAGATTATTAGATATTAGTTCTAAAATAGTTACAAAAATGTTATTAAACAGACTGATACTTTGGCTAGAAATAAACGCTCCCCTATTCATATATCAGGCAGGATTCAGAGCCAGCTTCTCTACAGAAAAAGCTTTTGCCCTTTTTATTTATTTTTGATTTGCATTTGATTCTGTAAATAAAGCAACTCTTTGGACTAATGTTCTCATCCATAATTGATATACATTCCTTCTAACTAGTTATCTATACATTGGTTTTACCCTGGTGGAGGGGGTAAGGCATGATGGCAGGTAGTAGATTCCCTCAGTTTTTGTTTCAGATTTCTAGAACTGTTATTGTATATACAGAAGATTTGATATATACTGACACATTTTGATACAGGATCATATTAGGATACAGTATCTCACTTACTAGGGAGTGTTTGTTAGGAGTCTTCATTAGGTTTGACTTTTAATTGTGCACAAACACTTGCCATTTGGTTCAGCATTGCAGTGGATCATGGTTGAGTAGTATAGGTTTTAATATTCATGAATAATATTCACTTATAATGTATGGTAAGTACCTATTAACCACCATAATCAGCAGTTACACAGCTTTGTTATGCACTGTTTAGAATTTTAAAAGTTGTTAACCACACTTTGGAACTTCCAAACAGTGGCATAAGAAAAAAGAATGCACCAGAGTTCCATAACTCTCACACATAGAACGCAAACAATGTTTTTTTGACCATACACTATAAAAGATGATGGCTGGGGATCGGGTGACAACCACACTGAAATCACCTCTCATGGTTGCTAGGGCTACAGTAAACCTCTCGAGCTGCGCTCTCGGGGTTCACCATATTGCCTCAGTGAGCCACAGTGTGGTTATCCTGATCTCCAGCCATTATCCTCTATGTTGAGCATAAGGCTGAGGACATGCATCTCCTGACAGGGCTAACACTGTATGAAAGTGTGAAACAGCTTGTGAACAGTAATTGTTCACACGAGGGCAGATTATCTTTAAACCCACTAATTCTCACACATGAAGATAAATTCTTATTTAGAAGACTTTTTAGCATTATATACAGTACTATGAGTTCTTAGCTTATTGTAACTTGGGGTTTTAAACCAGTTATTTTCAAAAGTATGTACTCACACACACAGGCAAGATCTTAATTGAATTAGCTGTGTTCTGGGGTTTCTCTCAGATATAGTTATTCATTCTGCAACTTTGATCTTGAAATGCTTTCTTTTTGGATGGGATGATGCCTGTTTTATGAGTTATTTCAAGAAGGGAGTTATGTAGTCTGTGACATCTGACTTTGAAATGCCTTTCCTTGATAATAGTTAGTTTGTGTTCTCTATATGGTTTTAAGTTGACTTTTAAATGTTAGTTTTTGGCCAATAGGATTCTTTACAACTTTTTTGTTTGTTTTATATGTATGATCTGGTCTTTAATACATTGCATTCTTCCAAAACAACTGGCATTAACTTCTGATGAAGAACTGTGTGTAGTTCAAAAGCTTAAGTACCTGTTTTCTTTTGTAACATCTATGTTGGGCCAGTAAAAGGTATCAAATCATCTTTTTTTCTGGATCGTTTGCTACAAGGACTAGCACAGCAACAAAAATATTTTATCTTTTTGCAAAGGCATTCCCAGATTAAATGCAGCTGTTTTTGTTGTTTATTATTACTATTTATTATTGTCTATTTCTTGTTATAGTTTTAACTTGTAATTTGTATAACCATTCTCAAGCTTTGATTTGTAGGCCGTTGGTGTTTACCTTACCTGTTTTGATCTTCTGTAAGGCACCAAAAGCCCCTGGAATTGGGGACCATATAAATGAAGTTTACATTACCTTTCTTTCTCTCTTAACTCATTAATTGCCAAGGACTCTCCAGTGTCCAGAGATAATTGTACCCAGCCAATCCTTAGTTGATATCCAGTGGTACCCCCTCTTTGATCATCCCAGCTCCATGCCAAGGAGTTCCTGGTGCCTGGTGGTAACCTGCTGCCACATGTCGATCCTATGTCAACCAGTCTCTGATATCAAGCAGCACCACCTCTCTCTTTTTATCCCATGACAAGCATTCCCTAGGGTCCAGACCTCCTCCCTTAATCTGTTTCAAATGCCCCTTCCCCATCCTGCACCAAGCACTCCTTGGTGTCCAGTGACACCCCATCCCTCATCCCATCCCATATCATAAACTCTGTGTGCCCGGTGACATCCTCTCCTCCACCCCATCTAGTGTTAAGCAATCCCTGATATCCCCTCCCATCCTAAACACTTCCTAGTGTCCAGTGGCACTCCTGTCTTACCCCATTCAATTCTAAGCACATCCTACCTTTCTCTATCCTATGCCAACACCTCTCTGCTATCCAGTGGCACCTCATTTACTTGATATCATGCCAAACCCTCCTGGTATCCAGTGGCACCTACTCATTCACCCTGCCCCATTTTAAACATCCATGTTGTCCAGTGGCACCCCTTCCTCACCCAGTCCTATGGTAAGCACACTCTGGTGCTATGTGTGTCATATTCTTACCTAATCCCAATCATATTAGTGCAACTTATCTTTTTCCATACCAAGCAGTAGTTGGTGTCCAGTGACACCCTTTCTGTTATACACAATACAACAGCACGGCTTACAGATAAATGCCAACCATTTTACACATTGTTAATAAAAGCCTGAATTCAAGTCACTGTGCCATGAGTAGTGTTTCTTGAACATTCCATGCTATTTGGTTTTGTGGGTTTCTTTAAATCAGCATTTGTTAACTTGTTCTGCACTAACTGAAAACAGTCAGGCTGTTTCGGTCCCTCTGACTGAACCTTGGAGAGTGATGATGACATCATATTGGAATAAGCTGCTGCTTCAGCAGTGCAAGCCTCTGCTTGACTGAAGAGTTGAAGAGCAGTTAACTTTCCAATTCAAACAGCCTGTAGAGTTAATTGTGTGCTGTCCAGGGTTTTTACTAACCCAGTCTCTGGTTTGTGTTCAGATAAATTAGCTGACAATCTAAAATTCTGTTCTTATAATAAGTTGATCATTTGAGTTTCAGTGCTGAATTAAAGTGATATGCATATGATAAATCAACTTGTCTGTATCAGAGCTCTCAGTTCCTTCTCATCAAAACTCTTTTTTTTTGTCCCGCTATATAGCACTGCATTATTTAATGGATATAAAATAAGTCTAAAGTGTGTTAATTCATACAAGTAATTTGTCTTTGGTGTAGCCTCCATAAATTGGTTCATGTAAGAACATTTTTCTTTTCCTGTCAGATTGATAAACAGGTGCCTGCCACACTCTGCTATTTCAGGCACATGTACTACATGAACTCACACATTTTAGTTCTTTGATGGTTTCTGTGTGAAAATACATCATGTATGTGTATGTGTATGTGTATAGCTAGAAACACTATATGACATCCTGATGCCTCCATCCCCTGCCCACATTTGAGGCAGCTACAATCTGCTGCCCCTGTCCCCTGCCCCACAAGCTCTCTGTCTTCTGCCCCACATTCAAGGCTGCTGCACCCTGCTGCCCACTCTCTTCTCTCATAGAGTCAGTGCTGCTGCACCCTGTTGCCCCAATCCCCTGCCTGAACAATCATGGCTGCAGCACCATGATGCCCTCTGCCTGAACAGTTGGAGTTGCTGCGCCCTGCTTCCCTTGCCTTCCCCACTCAGGGACACTGCAACCTGTTGCCCCATTCCTGTCACCACATTTGGAGCTCCTGCACCATGCTGCCCATGCCACTAGAGTTGGGGATTTTGTTGCACCCTCCTACCTAGTTCCAAGTTCCCAAATGGGCAGGGCTGCTGCACCATGCACATCCCATCCCACAGTCAGTTTAGCTTTACCCTGATGCCCCCATCTGTCCCACAGTCAAGGCTTATGCATCAGGTTGTTTGTAGTCTGTCTGCTGCCACCATAGCCAGAGCTGGTGCACCCTGCCCCTATCTACACATGAGGGCTGCTGTGCCCCACTGCACCCTGCAGCCCCATACCTCCACAATTAGAGTTGCTGTGCCATGTTGCCCCCTGCTACCAAAGTCAGATCTTTTGCTACATTTCCCAAACTGCACAAAAGAAAAAAAACAGACAACATACTTTCATCTTGTGTTATGGGGTGGGCTACAGAGGGCAGAAGTCCTGACTGTTAGGGCAGGAGACAAGAGAGGCATCAGGGTATAGCAGCCCAAACTGTGGGACAGGGTACAACAGCCACAACTGGTTGCAGCTGACACAACTGTGGGGGCAAGTGGCAGCATGGTGCAGCAGCCCAAATTGTGGAGGCAAGGGACTCTAGGGCATAGTAGGCTACAGCAGCCCTGCCTGAATAGGCAGTATCAGGGTATAGCAGCCCTGGTTGTGGTGGCAGGAGACAGAGGACAACATGGTTCTGAAGCCGTGACTGTGGGGCAAGATACAGAAGGGCATCAGGGTACAGCAGCCCTGACTGAGGGATGGGGAGTGAATGGTGCAGCAGCCCTGCTCATTTGAGACAATGGATGTAGATAGCAGTGTGCAGCAAAAGCCCCACCTTTGGTGGCATGGGGTAACACTGTGCAGCAGCCCCAACTGTAGAGACAGGAGACATGGTACTCTAGGGTGCAGAAGAGCAAATCAGCCTTGACTATGAAGAGATGAACAGGGACAATGACCCCAAATGTGGGGGTGGAAGACAGAGGACAGCAGGGTGCAGCATCCCCAACTGTTCGGGCAAGGGGCAGCATGGTGTAGCAACCCTGACTGTTCAGGCAGATGATGGGGGCAACCAGGTGCAGCAACTCCAACTATGTGGGAGATGACAGTGGGCAGCAGGGTGTAGCAGCCTCTGATGTGGGGCAAGAGACAGAGTGCTTGTGGGTCAGGGGATAGGGGAAGCAGAGTGCAGCTTCCTCAACTATGGGTCAGGAGACAGGGGGCATCAGGATGCCATATAATGTTTCTAGTTATACTCCTACATTATGTATTTTCTTGCAGAAACCATCAAAGAACTGACATTTGTGTGTACATATAATACATGTGCCTGAAATAGCAGAGTGTGGCAGGCACCTGATTGTCAATCTGACAGGAAAAATTGTTCTTACATGAACTTATTTATGGAGGCTACATCAAAGACAAAGTACTTGTATGAATTAACAAACTTTAGATTTATTTTATATCCATTAAACATCCCAGTGCTATATAGCTAGGGAAAAAAACAGAATTTTGATGAGATAGGACTGACAGCTCTGATACAGACATGTTGATTTCTCTTATGCATACCACTTCATTTCATGACTGAAACTCAAAAGATCAACTTTTTATAAGAACAGAATTATATATTTTCAGCTAATTCATCTGAACACAAACCAGACACTGAGTTAGTAAATTCCCTGGACAGCAAACAATCAACTCTACAGGCTGCTGTATTTGGGAAGTTAACCAGGTCTTTAACTCTTCAGTCAAGGATGGACTTACTCTGCTGAAGCAGTAGCTTACTTCAATATGATGTTATCACTCTCCAAGGCTAGAAAAAGGCTGACTGTTTTCAGTCAGTGCAGAACAAATTAACAAATGCTGATTTAAAGAAAACCAAAACCAAATCAGAGGCGTTGCTAGGATTTGGTGAGGGGTAGTTTCCAAATATTTCTGGGGGAGTCTGGGGGCATGCTTCCCAGAAAAGTTTGAACATTTAGGAGTTAAATGGTGCAGATTCATGCATTTTTAGGCAATAACTGTGACCTGGGACTGGGAAGGGATGCAACTGACAACTTAAAATGTGATGCAGTTAAAAAATTCATGCTGTGAGTCTCATCCCTCCCCAGTTTGATTTGAACTCAGGATTCTTTTCTCCCTTTTTAAATTTCTATCTTTCTCTTCTGTAGATCTGTCCTACTCCTCTGTGTAAGGGAGGCACAATGATCTTCTCTGTAAATGACCTCTGCGTGCAAGAACATCCCTTAGAATACAGGAAGAACTGACACATGCTCTTTCATCACCCATACTTTTTCTTTTTTTTCTTTTCCCGTAGCCCCACCATCTTCATTCCTGACCATGGCTTATTTGTTTTGAATGGGTAAGGAGATGAACTGAGTCATAGGCCCTTAAAAGCCATATTTTTAATTTTTTTTCTCTTCCTGCCAGATCATCTCAATTCCTGACAGTGGCTTTCCCTTTCTACCTTTTGCCACTGACTAAAGTTCTGCTGCCTGCAGTTTGAATCAGGTGAATGCTGTTATGGCCCTATCAGACTACAGTATGGTGGGGATGGCTCTAACAGATTCCAGCTCTTGAGTTTTTTTTTTACAGTTTTTCCTCAGCCATGACAACCACAGTTGAGACCTAGCTGTGCAGGGAGATGTGACAGATGACCATTGGGAGTCAGGTTTTGAATTTAATTTAATATTAGCAAGCAGCTGCCATGAAGAAGCAAAGATCCAAGCTTCACTGTTCACACACACACACACATTGCTACTTTCAAGACTGGTAGCAGAAATTTTAGATCTCATAACTTAACTATCTTATCATAAAATGTTAATGGGTCTCGAATCCCACTAAAAGATACAACCTCCTTCATTATGCAAGTCAACAGGAGGCAAACCTGATATTTTTTCAAGAGGCACACCTCTCCCCTGCTGACCATGATGTTTTAAAATGTGGCTTTTCTCAGATTTTTTATGTATTGTTGGAGAAGGGCAGATGTCTAGGGGTTCTAATTTTGGTCAGGTGTGGTCTCCCATTAGAGGTTAGAAAGTCATTTTCTGATTCAGAGGGCAGGTATGTCTTAGTGAATGGTTTGTTATATGGCCAGGAGGTGACACTTGATACCTACTTTCCTCCGAACACATCCAACCCGGTATTTCTTAATATGTTTTGCAACTGACATCAGTCATTTCAGGGAGAGTTATTTGGGGTGGAGACCTTAACGTTACTTTGAACCACTCGTTGGATGCCTCTAATCCTAAGCGTTACCACCATTCTCCTTCTGTTCAGTATATAAATAGGACTTTGAAGCATTTGAGGCTGGTGGATAGTTGGAGGTGTTTGCACCCTAATGATAGAAAATATACACATTACTTAGTGAGACATGGTATCTTGGCAATATTGGACTATTTTTTTTATCACTTTCAAACAGTTGGTAGATATCCAGCAAGTGGATTTTGGTTCTATATGGTTATTGGACCATGCTCCTGTTTTGATCACTTTTCTATAGGGCATATTAAAGAACCCACAACTAAATTATGGTGGCTTCATATGGCCTACTTAAAAGTTCAGGAACCATGTCACAACCTTGCCGAGCATATTCATGTTTTTTTGGAATTTAATGATACAGGGGATATGAGTGATACTGTTCTCAGGGATACTTTGAAGGCCACAATACATGGTCAATTAATAGCTTATGCTTCTCCCAAGCAGAGGGAGTGTAGGACAAAAACATCCAATCTTTATAGGTAAGCTCAACTGTTGCAACAAACTGTTTTTCTGGGGGACAAGTCAGACCGGGGTAGATTGTTGGAAGTTAAGGCTGAGTTGCAAAAGTTTATGGATCATAAAATTGAACATGCTTTATACTGTTTAAAACAAAGAGTAGTATTGGGTGGTGCTAGGAGGGTCAAATATTTAACACCTCTTTTAAGACTACAAAAAGTGGAGTCCACCATTTTAAAGATTAGAGATCTGGCTATGTCTAAACTTATCCACAGTACGGGACAAATTTTAAAGGTTTTTCAGTGTTTCTATAAAAATTTGTATTCTCTGGATTCAGCAGAGACATCTCCTGAGAATAACTTCCAGGTCTTAGCTCAGGCTAAGCTGGCTAAGCTCTTCCATCAAAAATTGGGCAGTTTTTTTATTTTTTTTTTGTATTATCTGTTTTCTTGCCTTGTGCCTCATGACCCACCATTCCTTTCGCCTGTCCCTTCATGACCCATCCAACCTAAAATCGTTGCTATCCCCTGGGGTAACCCAGATGTAACCCTTTGCCAGGTGGGTCCCCCTCCTCTGAGGGAGAAGGCACCGGGGGGGCACCCAGCACATATACTTGGCTCCAGGGTGCTGCTGAGGTGAAGGGTCTCCTTCAGGGCATCAGTGGCAGTGGTGAACCAGCAGACATCATCTAGTCAGTTGAAAAGTGGATTATCCGATTTTCTACTGTTACCTCTTACGTGTGTCTGCAGCACTCCTGGTCTCCACCAGAGGCCGCTGCTGCACAATGTCAACCCACAACCCATCCCAGGAGAGGAAAGCAGTCCTAAGGATGCTCAATCCTCTCCTTCCCCTGCCTGCCCCTGGCATCCAGAGTCTGTTCCCGACTCCGGGTCACCAACATGGTTTGAGGAAAGGCGCCAGTGCCTCAACCCTCTATGCCACCGGGCCAGCAAAAATTGGCCAGTTTAATTTCCCCCATTACTCATACTGAGTTGGTCGAGGCCAGTAAGCATTCAAAGACTGGGAAGTGCCCAGGTGCTGATGGCTTTCTCTCTGAATTTTATAAGTTACAGGAATTGCAGCAGTTATTGTGTTCAATTCTTTTGCCAGCTTTGAGAGGGGTACAAAAGGGGAGTCTCCGCACCCTCTTGGCATAGAGTGATTATTGTGGCCATATTAAAACCTGGGAAGGATTCAACCAGAACGGATCCATACAGACTGATCTCTATGTTAAATGTCAACTATAAGTTGTTTATGTCAATTATGGCTTGCAGGCTGGAGGGCCTTCTCCTATTGTTGGTTGACCAGGATCATACCGGATTTATTCATGGCTGTCAGGTGTTTGACAATGTCAGGTGGACTTTTTTACTATTGGATTATGTTCATGAGGATTCAATCCTGCTGATCCTGGTCAGCCTTGATGTGGAGAAGGCCTTTAACAGGGTTCACTAGCCTTATTTCTGATCAGTTTTAGATGCTTTTGGTCTTCCATCAGCCTTTATCATGATACTTCAGCAAAATGTATGCCAAGCCCATGGCTTATGTTCAGGTTAACAGTTCCTTATTGATTTCCTTTCCACTATTCCAGGGAACCCACCAAGGTTGCCCCTTATCTCTGTTACTATTGGCTTCCCATATTCGACTGGCCCAGACCATAGAGTGCATCTTGTTGTGGGGGAGGATTATAAGATTGCGTTGTTTGCAGATGATATTCTTTTAACCCTGACTAACCCTTCTGCATCTTTAAGAGTGGTATTGCAGATTTTAGATAAGTTTGAATATTTAGCTGGGTTCCTTTTAAAAAAGACTAAAACTGAGGTTATAGTACATAATTATAAACCCCCACATGAGATTTGTACTTTATTACCAATAAGATGGTACAGGAACTCAATTAGGTACTTGCGGGTGATGTTAACAAAATCTCCCAATAATATAGACATTCTAAATTTTGAGCCTGTAACTCAGAAGATACAGCATGATTTTCAGTTGTGGTCAACAATATCCCTGTCTTTTCTGAGAAGAATGAAAGTCATTAGTATGGTGATTTTACCAAAACTTCTATTTCTGTTACAAACCCTCCCCATTATCCCTTCAAAGGCCCTTATTGGAGAATGGCAGAAATATTTTCTCCAGTTTATGTGGAGGGGTGTGCAGCCAAGGGTTTGAGCCTCAATTCTTTATCTTTCACCAGACCAAGGGGGGTATTGGGCTCCCAAATCTAGAACGGTATGCTAGAGGGGTGTTTTTGCAAATTATTTGCTTTTGGATTAGTCCCTCTTACTTGGTACACTGAAAGAACATTGAATTTGTTTTGAATGACCTGCATGATGTTGGTTGGACTTTATTTACATCCTTTATCCCCAGATTCCACTACCTCATTTCTTTCATTATACTAAGATGGTTGTCAGGATCTGGTATGAGTATCACATTTCTCTTTCCCAGCAACACCATTTTCTAACTATAGCTATGGCCTGGGAAGGAGACAACCCATTTTATGGGGGAGGTGTTTCTATGAGGATGGTCACGTTTAGGGTTGGAGTATTATTTCCAACTCTTTAAATCTATGGGCATTTATCCTTTGAGGAAATTCAGGCTAACTATGGCCTGGGGAAAAGGAAACATTTTAGGCTTCTTCAGATAGGTTCTTATTTACATACAGTCCCCTACATTCATTCCCTTCATATGCTGCTTGCTGATCCAGAGGTCAGGTTTATTGTTTTGGCTCAGAGGGGAGAGGTGCTTTCTCATTTAATAGGTAACTAGTACATGGTTATCTGTACATCAAAAACAGAGGAAACTAGATCTATTTTTACCCAATGGGAGCAGGAGTTAGTTGAAGTTTGTGTTTGGGAGGAATGGTTACAATTGGCTTTACTGAGTTATCGCCTATTTGCATCTCCTTATATTAAAACATTTTCATGGAAGTGCAGGACAAGATTTTTTTTTAACACCGTTGCGCATGGCTAAATATATGGGACAAAAGTATGCCCACTGCTGGCAGAACTGTGGGGAGCCTCGAGCAGATCAGCCACATATTTTTTGAGCTGTCCAAGACTACTCCCTTTTTGGCAGGCAGTTGAGAGAGCCTTGCAAGTGTTTTTTTTCCAAGACTTTGATTATGTCTGGTAAATTGGTATTACTCCAGATATCTCCATAGTCATACAATTTTTCAAGGTGACAGGCCCACCTTTTATTATTATTGATTTTATGTGTGAAAAAGGTTTTGTCTAAGCTTTGGTTACAAGATAAGCTACCTACAGTGGAAGGGTGGTATCAAGTTATTAATTTTGTATACCAAGCTAAGAAATTTCACTATAAGTGTCTTGCTAGGGAGACACTTTGTAGTGATTATTGGAGACCTTGGATAAATTATCAGCTAGAGGTTGATCCTCCTTTTGTGACATAAATAGCAGGGTGTGGCGGTGCTGGCCCAGAGTGTCCTCCCCTTTACATATAATTTTTGTAATTTTCTTTATTGATGTATTTGATGTTACTGAACTTTTTTAAGGTTTGTTTTTAGTTAGAGTTCTTTTCGGCCCTACTAAAAAGTCTTAGAGTGCTTCCCAGTAAATACTGGTCTCTGAGTTGGATTGATCTGTTTTCAAAATTTTTTATTGTTTGTATATTTTGAATTATTTAATTTGTGGGTTTGGTGCTCCATTTTGGATGTCTCCACTTGCTTGCTGTAAATGAATATTGAACTTTTAATAAACTATGATTACAAAAAAAAAAGGCTGTTAGTGGGAAAGTGTCTGAGTGTCACATGCGTCTGTACTCTCTGCTCAGAACAATCACGTGACCACCCCTTTCACAGTCACCTGACCAAAATTGGACCTGTCAATGCAAGGCTTCTCATCTGTCTCTGACAGGAGGCTGTGCTCATTGCTGCATATTCATAGGCTAATGCCTGCCCCCTGTCTTGCTAGCGGCACTTTAAATTGATAATTTTCAGACACTGACCTGGCAGCTGCTGTAAATAAAATCTAAGGATCAGACTTTGGCAAGCCATAGGTTGGGGCAGTTTTGGCAAGCAGGGGAAGGGTTTACAATTGCAGTTTTTGAGTTTTGGCAATTGGGGGGGCAGTGCACCCAGGAACTCCCCCTTCCTGGCTACGTCTATGCAAATAGCATGAAATTTCAGGAAACACTCATCATGACACGGGGACTTGAATTCAGGCGTTTATTAACAATGTATAAATGGTTACCATTGATCTTTAAGATCCCTTTTCACAGATAATATACTAACACAAATAGCAAATGGTTCTGTTTCACACACAAACCTCCCTCACACACAGCCCAACTATCAAACAAGGTATTATACTTAGTCATACAAAAAATATCATGCAAAATGACACCACAAAACTTTCAACTTTGTTACAGCATAGTCCAGAAGCGCTAACCACATGTGTTTATTGTACAGTATGGCATAAAGTGCCAGGTGAAGTCTATACTTAATGAAAAACTGACACAGTTTTCATTCACTTACTGGCAACCCAATAGCTCATTCACGCTCACTGACCGACCGACTGACCGACTGACTGACTGACTGACTCACTCACTCACTCACTCACTCACTCACTCACTCATAGTCTCACTTGCACACTTATTCACTGACAGATCCACTTTACAGTCAGTAACAGAATAAACCACTTTACACACTCAGTCACATACTGACTTACTCATTGAACGACTTGCTCACTCATTTACTGATTTACTCACTTACTCATTCACTTGCTCACTCACTCATCAAACTACTCACACACTCACTCACTGACAGTCACTGACTGACTGACTGACTCTCCGACAGTCCCACTCACATACTCAGTCACACACTGATCCACTTATCCACTAATTCACTGAATGACTCACTCACTCACTCACTCACTCACCTCTCTACACTCAGTAATAGCCTAGACAAGGATTTGACAATAGTAACATGTTCAACCATAGTTGTAAATGGTTGAATACGGTTGTGAATGGTTGAGCATGCTTGGACTGTGGTTGTTGGCCTGGTAATAAACTGCTGCCAGCCTAGACTGGTCACAGCATGGTCCACAATGGTCATTATCATCCTAGAATTATATTTAACCATATTTGATCATACCGATGTCACTACTAATCCCACATTATCTGGCAACTAGAAATGGAACAAACATCTGTGAAAGCAGGAGATTACTAGAGTTGTTTGCCTGCAGTGGGGGTCATTATATTCAATAACATTTTAAGGGTGTCATACATTTAGATAAAGAAAGTTTTAGAGGTATGCCCTCTTACAGCTTAAATATGCTGTCTCTTCATCTTAAGGGGTTCATGCCTCCACATTTTAAGTCTACTAGTCTCTCTCCTCCCATTTTAAATATACAATACCCTTCCACACTCCTTCTACTACATTTAAAATACACTGTCTCCCATCCTTTTTATCTCTGCTTGCTACAGGCAAGTCAAAATGTATTGCTATTAGTACCAGGGATATTGGGATAGTGATAAATATTACACTCAATCATTCCAAAATAACAGTTATGGCACTTTATAGTTGAATGGGACTGTGACATACAGAGATATCGTAGGAAATGGCAATGTCACTGAAAGTTCTCACTCATTTGCTCTCCTGATGATCACTTCTGTGTTTGTGTTCAAATAATTTTTCTGGTGGTCCTGTTACTTTTCCAGGTAGCCCACTGGCCCCCATTCCCCATATTCTAGGCACTACCTGGCATCCAGTGGAACTCTCCTTCCTAGCCCCAGGCTGTTCATCTTTAGGTCTGAAAACTGCATGGTACCTTCCTGTTGGTCATTTGTCAGCTCTCACTCAATAGTACACAGCTCTGTGACAACCCTGCCACTTGCCCAAACCTTTTGTTTTTTAAACTTGTATTGTATGCCTATTTCATATGTAACACCCCCCCAAATGGGGGCTTCCCTTATTCTCCCATTGCTCCCATTTCTTGTTTTTTATTCAGATTCCTCCCTCTGAGCCCTTGCAGGGGCTTCAGCCCTCCAGAGGAGGACTATCTCTCAGGTCCCGCCACTCTCCTGCACCTTCCAACCCTGATGATTTCCCTTACAGCTTGGCCCCTGTGTTGCGGCCAGGGAGGTGGTGTCCCTTCCCTGGCGACCCAATACAGAGGTTGGGGTCAGCCCTTAGGTGTGGCAGACCATCAAGGGGCCCTGCCAGGCTCCTTTTCCTCCTTTTGTTTCTCCCATTCCCCCCTCCTTACCAATGTGATTATGCTGGAACATGCATCCCAACCTGTGTCGCCCTCCAGCCACCACCAGAGGGTGATCAGTGGGTGGGATTACATGGCACCCTCCCCCCAAGAGAGGAGAGCAGTCCTCCAGATGTTCAATCTTTTCTTCCCTGCTGACCCCTGGTGGCCTGGGCTCATTCCTGAACCCGGGTCGCTGGCATGTCCTGAGGTGTAGCAACCAGTGCCTCAACCTCCAGTGCCACTTGCCTGGGTCCATTGCTCCCATTTCTGGAGCACTTCCTGATACCTTCCGGGTGTTCCCCAATTTTTCCCTGTCTCACAGTCACTGGCCCAGGTTCCCAAATTGCCCCATGCCTTTCTTCAGCCTATCTCGGGCTCATGGAGTAGGATCACGAGCCACCAGTATTTCTTCACTGTCTGGTGAGTTCATGCATGCACAAAAAGTGCACTCTGTTTTCAGCTGCAATTGCAGTCACCGAATGTCTCCTCCGGTGGTCCCAGTCCCCGTAATGTGCAGGGTGGGGGCCGGCGACTTGGGCAGAACTAGAGAGGAGCCACCGAAAAGTTAACTAAAGAGTGCTGTATGTGCTGTTTGGATTCAAGCACAGCTCTATAAATATTAATGATGGGACATTAATATTCATGAGCAGGTCAGTTTTCCATTAGAAACTGTGAGTTTCGGTGGCTGCTGCAGGGACAAAGTGGTGGGGAGCCCTGCCTCAAGCTTCATCTGTTGCTCAAAGGTCTTAAGCGGTTGAGAGCTGAGCAACAAGCTCTTTCCTAGTGTTGTTTAAAGGATGTAATTTAAGCTCCTGAGTGTTTCTTCATGTACTGTGAGAGTCTGGGTCACCCTAGCCCTAGGTTATAAGCACCCATTCTGTTACTACAAGCTATGGAAATGCCCAAAGAGATAAATGTGCTGAATGCAATATAAATGTGTGGGATATGACTAAGCCATTAGACTAGTTTGGGAAACAGCCTAGTAGTGTACCACCACCTAAGGTACTGCCATATGCAGATTGGAAACACCAAGTTTGGTCGACAGTAAATCTGTCAACCACCCACACAGAGATGGCACAATACAAACACAGGTATTGTGCCGCCCATGCCCCCAGTGTTTTTTGGGGGGGCTGTGCCCCCCTATGTGGGTGGCTCTACCCCTCACACCCTCTGGACTTTAGGATTCTTGACTCCAGGTCAGAGTTGGTCAAGGGAGGGGGCAGGACACAGGGGGAAAGAGTAACATGGAAACGGACCATTACAGGACTGTCACTGTAATGGTCATTTTCCGTGTTTCGCCGTAGGGGTGTCAGGCAAAGGGGGGCCACCCATGCAACTTCCCCCTGGTGGTTATAGCCTAGATGTGGGTGTTGAGGCATGCTGGCCCTGCTCCCTGCTTGTCTTTTCCAGAAACTTCTGCTGAATATGACTGTAAGCCTAAAAGAAAGGGTTTAGTTTCTCAAGGATGAGAAAAAGTATTCAATCTGTTCAAAGCTGCAAGAGTCTTCCCAAACACAGGGATAACAAAGCTCCTCCCATGCCTCAGCTAAAGTCTAGTCATGCAACTACCTCAGTTTCTTCAATTTATCTAACTCATCTAAACTGTGCATACACAGGGTTCCCCCTACTCAGCCTGGATTGACTTGTAAATAGAGTTGTTGCCAGAGTTTAATAATCAAAGCCTGGGTCCCTTAAATCCAGAAAGGTTTAAAGTCAGTGCTGTTATAGTCAGGAATGTGTCTCTGAATTAACAAGAGAGTTATTGGCCCAGATATTCAAAAGGGTTGCTCCATGCGCAACAGGGTTGCGCATGCGCAAGTCCTACATTGCGCCATTCTGCGATATTCAGCAGGAGGCAGTTGTGCCACTGACAACAGGTTGCGCAAAACAGCAATGCAAATGAATGCATGCTCAACAGGAGGGGGAGGAACCATGCATAAACTGCACAACCCGATATTCAGTCGGGTTGTGCAGAGTTGTGCAGGCGCAACCCCCAACCTGCGCCTGCACAACCTTGAGCCAAAAAAAAAAGGATCAAGTTGAGGGCCACCCACAGGTGAGCTGCTGTATTGCAGGGCACAACACAGCAGCTGCCACCCCTGGCTGGCCTCCAACTCGGTCCCTGTGCCCCCCCACCAGCCCGATCGCGGGCAATACAGTTACATGAACCCCCACCCACACATCTCCCACAGCCCGATCGCGGGCAATACAGTTATGAACCCCCCACATCTCCCACAGCCCGATCGAGGCAGGAACGTGTATCAACCCCCAGTGCCCGATCGCGGGCAGAATGTAACCCCCAACCCGAATATCTCCCTGGTGGTCCAGTGGACGTAAAGCCAGATCGCGGGCAGAATGTCAAGTTACAACCCCCAAACATCTCTCTGGTGTCTAGTGTCCCCCCACCTACCCTCCACCCCTCCCCCCGCGCGGGGGCAGCATCCACCCGCCTGCCGCCCGCCGCCCACCGACTGACTGTCCGGTGGGGCTGCCACCCATTGGTGCAGAGCTACAGCCAATGGCATGCAGTTTCATATCAGACATGACAGTCCAGATTTGTGAATGATGTCATTCACAAATCTGACTGTCATAACGGTATGGGCTGCACGCCCATTGGCTGTAGCTCTGCACCAATGGGCGCTGCAGCCCTACTGGACAGTCAGTCGGCGGGTGGCAGGGCGGCAGGCAGGTGGATGCTGCCGCCTGCCGCCGGGGGAGCGGGTGGAGGGGCTTCGTGGGTGGGTGGGGGGACACTAGACACCAGGGAGATGTTTGGGGGTTGTAACTGACATTCTGCCCGTGATCAGGCTTTACGGTCCACTGGACCACCAGGGAGATATTCGGTTGGGGTTATATCTGCCCGCGATCGGGCACTGGGGGTTGATATACGCTCTGCCCGCGATCGGGCTGTGGGAGATGTGTGGGCGGGGGGGGTTCATGTAACTGTATTGCCCGCGATCGGGCTTCGGGAGATGTGTGTGGGGGGGAATGTAGACTTACAGAGATACTGCCCGCGATCGGGCTGCAGGGTGCGTCGGTCCCCGACGGCTGCTGCCTGGCAGGGCGGCCAGGCGCAAGTCCTCGGGGATCGGTGCACCTACATGCTAATGGCATGCAAATGGGGCCATAAATAGATGCAAATGGCCCCCCATGCGCCTTGCATAAATTATGGCCCCATTTGCATGTCACCTTTTGAATATCGGAAATTTGAGCATGGCGCAATGGTACTTGCGCCACCGCAAGTTTAATGCTCAACTCTGGCAACTTGCGGTGACGCAAGTTCCACTGCGCCATGCGCAAGTGCTGTGGCTGGGGGGTGATATTCAAAGGAGTTGCTCAATATTGCAACTCCTTTGAATATCACCCCGACCACACCCCTGTGCAACTATTTTGAGCAGCGCAGGGGCTTGCGCCTCAGAATGGCGCAGTTTGAATATCTGGGCCATTATGTTTATTTTCTTCAAGGGCCCCAACTTAGCTGCCCATTTATCAGCTGCACCGAACAACAGGCCTGCACCTTTAAGACTTTAGTACTGGGTACCCAGGTCAAATATATAGCATCGCAGGGTTCTATAATATTCTGGATCAGGTACCAGTGTGGGCAAAGGCCATGTGTTATCTAACTGTCTAAATGCAGCTAGTTAAATAGCCTGAGAAATCTGAATGCATATGGGGTTGGTAAGTGGCCACTGTACTTACTGTACAGAATGATTATCTGATACCAAATCAAAAATACCAATCTAAACACATTCTAAATAATTCTAAATAGCTTAACCTCTATTCCATTTTACCTTTTCTAACCCTCACCGCATGTTAATAAATTGTTGTTGTTTTTGCATGACCTCAGTGTGTGAGCATATTATTAGAGAGAGTCAATAATTACAAAATGTTGGAGATGTGGGGTTTTGAATTGTGGGACATGTGTGGGATGACTTTATTGTAATCTGGGTGGGTGCAACATCCCAGAGGATTGCACCAGGATTTATTTTAGCCCACGTAAAGGTAAACTCTGGGTGGAGGCACTGCCCATTTATGTTATTCTTGGGAAGAAAACAGTTTTAAAGTAAAGTAAGAACCCAGACCCCTCATCCTTGTTCAGGCCTGCAAGGCAGTGGTAGTATAGCCCTTCAGATGCCAAGACTACACATACATTAAAGTTGAATTTTGCAGCCCATCTAACCAGCAGTACAAGTGGCTGGGAAAATCCACCATGATGAGTGCACCAGCCCTACTTATGTATTTATTAAAATAGTCCTGCATTCAACACATGCCAGAAAGGCTAGGTAAAGAAAATATTTACTACTTCAATTAAAAAATTCTGCCAGCATTTGGATGATGTGATAGTGTCAGTTTCAACCCTTTCTACCTCACTGGCCTTAACCCATCTACTTCTAGCTACCACACTTTCCCTGAAGTACTCCTTCCAGCTCCACAACTTGTTCTCCCCATCCTCTTCATAGTAGAGCTTGAAGGCTGAGATCCCATTCAGAGCACAGGTCAGTAGAGGCAACAGGAGACTGCAGGGCCAGGGTGCTGGGCATCATCCTGCAGTTCATGCTTTTCAACACTTTTTCTTTCTTGCCCCAAGGACACTGGTGTTTGTGGCACACAACTGTATACTAGCAATCAAGAAATCCTCCCTCCTCAGCCTCTCATACCTGCCCTACTTCTTGTCATAAACAAGGTATTTACATTAGAGAAAGGTAAGCTGAAAGACAGCTGCATCACACAGTCCCATGCTCTGTGATGACACTGACCTAAACATCAGCTTTGATGCCTGGTATTCAGCCTATCTCTGCTACCTGAATGCCCCCTGCCCCCACCTGAAGTTCTGTTTGCATGGATCATGGTGGCCAGGGGCAGTAGATTTGTCAATGTGTGGTTGAATTTGCAGGTGTGGAGATTGGTGTATATCCAGTCTACATCTGAGGATGGAGCCCAGAAGCTGGGTGCCAGATATGTTTATTTCAATATGCATTTGAAATTAGAGGGAAAAGTATGTGTCCACATGCCTTTGCAAGATTAGTTGAATCAGCTATAGTTTTGATAAATTAGATTATCTGAATTTGTGAGTGGGGATGAAATGGAAGTCAGGTATGTGCTGTACTAGCTGGAAAGAAAAAAGACTGGAAAACAGTGTGGAGGGGTAAAGAGCTACATTTTTGTGAGACTGGCCAGATTAGGTAAGGGGAAGGATAATACTGTTCTATCTTAACCAGACTTCTGGTAAACTCTGTAGTTTATGTAAGTTTCTACAAGAGAAACAATAATGTAATTAATTGTAGGAGCTTAAAAAGGACAAAAACTATATATGTGGTTCTAAAATAATCCTTATCACAACCAGTGAACAAATCAGAAACACACACTGACCTTAGGAAAAGTACAGACTGAACAGTAGCAGTGTACCTCCACTGTTTTGTAAAAAGAGATTTTAGCCATCTTGGTACTTGGAAAACAGTAGTCACTGGAAGGTTTGATACCTTTGATACACCTGAGGGAACCTCCACTGACTGCAGCTAGTGCAGGATGTGGCGATCAGGTTTATGACAGGCCTGCTTAGGTCTTATCATGTGACCTCGGTCCTGTGAGATCTGCACTGGCTGCCTGTCAGGTGGAGAGTCATCTTCAGGTTGGGCTTGCTCACCTATAAGGCCCTATATAGCTCAGGCCCTGGCTAACTGTCTGAGCTCCTTACAACTGCCACACCATTCCTCCACTGTTGACATCCTAGTCATTCTGAGGGCCAGACTGAAAACCTTGGGTGATCATTCTTTCGAGGTTGCCTGAACAGTCCTCTGGAACTCGCTTTCCAGATCTCTGAGGGAGGCACTGTTGGTGGAGACATTTAAGAGGGGTCTGAAAACCTATCTTTTTAAGAAAGCATATCTTGAAAATTGCTACTGATTTTAATGTGACTTTATTATTGTTTTGTAAATTTATTGTATAACTTATACACCCTGTATGTTCTGTCTGTTCAACCCTGTTTGTTTGACTTTTTGTAAGGCACCCAGAGCCTCTGGGATTGGGCATCATATAAATAAACATTTACTTACTTACTTTTATTGCACCAGCTGGTCCAATAAAAGATATCAAACCTTCCAGAGACTTCAGTGTACCCCCATCAATGTGTGGGATGTTACCTTTGGCTCTGCAGAGCCCAGTCACCACTCTGCTGCCAGCATGTTGCTGCCTTTGGCTCCCAGAGACTTTCATATAATTATTTATTTATTTACTTTAAATGTGGTAACCAGGAGAGGCACACTGAGCCAAGGCTGCAACCCGGGTGAGGGGGAGCTGGAGCAAGCAGCAGACAATTGCACTGTAACAAACATTTGAATGGCTAAGTAAACAAAGTAATAGAATACATAATGTGCCTTTTTTCATGTATAGGTAATAAAGTGCAGAGAACATTAGCAGTGGATAGAATAATGAATAGTAACACAGATGGATTAAGATTCAGCCTTCAAGGGTAACTGACGTAGGTAACAGGAGCAAGTTGGGGTGAAGCTTTAGCTGGCATTTGAAGGAGTTAGGGGATGGGGAGTAAAGGAGAGAGGAGGAGAGTTTGTTTCAGAGTGAGGGAAGTCTATAGGAGAACCCAGATTGCTCAGCAGTGGTGGGGAGGGGGTGATAAGTGGAAAACGTGTGATGGTCCCTAAAGAGGAAGGAGCAGAAGGCAGGAGGGAATTCTGATAGGAGTGAGGAGATGCAGGCAGGAAGGCTGCTGAATAAATATTTGGAGATGAAGGTAGTGCATTAGGCCTGGTGGTGAGAGGTCAGTAGGAGGCTGGATAGGGAGGACTATAGCAAGTAATGCTGCGTGTGGGTTGGAAAGTTTGAAGCAAAATGGCAGAAGGAGTTGAGGAGGGTATCCAGTCTGGAGAGGGAAGAGGGAGAGGCAGAACCATAGACCATATCTGTGTAGTTGAAGACAGAGAACACCATTTTGGTAACCAGCTCCCTGCAGACATGTGGAGATAGGTAGTTTTTGTTATGATAGAGAGCACCAAGCTTTGGACAGAGACTGGCATGGGTGGCATCTATGGCATGACTTGGGCTGAGATAGGGATTGGAGTGGGAAAAGACAGAGAAGGCTATCTTTGGCACAGCTGTCACCATTCAGTTTGCAGCTACCAGCCACCATTTCATTCCCAGAATTGAGAGTACAATTAGTGTTCACTGGAGTCAGGGACTCTCTCCTAATACCACTCCAAACTGATTCAACATTAGTGCAAGCTTCACAGAGGCCTACCTAGGTGGGCAAAGTATGTTCTCTTTAAAATAAAGATTTTACGTCTGAGTGCCAGTAGAACTATTAGTCATCACCATCATGCCTATCTCTGATGTCAAGGGACATGGCAATTGTATCAGAGGTCAAACCAACAGACAATCAGGCTCTAGAGGCCTGTTTAGAGGCACAGAGGGCTCCAGAGACCCTGGAGGATTTCAATTTAGCTGGCAGTTGGACAACCAATCAGTCAATGAGGAACAGTCAGACAGACCCTCCCAGGTGACCAACAGAGAGATTTCACCAATTGGAATGCTGGCTGGTTGCTTCTTCACTGAAGAATTCTCCAGCATGTCCGCAGTCTTCCCACTGTGAAGAGTCTTTTAAAGAAGAATTGTGCTTGTACACTCTCAAAGAAGAGACTGTTGCTAGCAGCACAATGAGCTAGATGCTGAAATCTGCAGCTGAAAGCATTAGTCTGTAAGGATAAGCTCCCTTCAGCAGACCCTTATTGTTCTTTTCCAAGAGACAAGTTTTCTGATCAGACCTGAGGGGTCTGTTACTGTGACAGAACCAAAGAGAACTGCAAGCAATTGTTCAGTCACCACAACCCAGTGATTGCCTTCAGGAGAGGTGCCTTGAGGTTGTTTGAGCCGAACATGCCAGAGTGGGATTGGCCAAACCTCCCAGGTAGACTGAAGGAGCGAAAGCCCAGCTGATCTGTGTGAGATGCCAGACATAGTGACCATCAGAGAGGAGAGCTGAGCGAGCCCTTGTCAGAGTGCCAAGTTATTGTAGAATGAGAGCCAATGTGCATCCAGCCAGCACTGCAGAGACTGACTGAAAGCTATTGAGCCAGCAGGTAACTGTGAGTAACTGAACAGGGCCTACTGGTCCTAAAATCCATCCTGCTTATTAAGATGGAGCAGTTTAGGGCTTGCACTGAGTTAAAAGCAAGAGGGATGTGCCAGTAGTGACCATAGTGAGCTGTTATTGCTACCCGACTGGTAGTAGTAGCTTGACACCTAGCCCATGTAAATTTCCCTGGTTAGAGGCACTACAAAGTTTTATTAGAACTTCTGTCTTTGGATAATGCCAGACATCAAACTGGTGCACCCACTTCCTTATTTTACCATTTCACACTGTTCAGTGGTCTATAGCATCACTGTTTGGATAAAAAGATGAACGACCATATACTCACAGTCTTTATAATTTGTTCTCACATAAAAAAGAGGAAAGCATCCACATTCAGTAAAATTCCAGTGAACACAGCACACAAAGCATGACAGTCTATATTACATGGAAAATAAGTTTATTTTACAGTGATGGGGGGTCAGTGATCAGAGAGTGGGGAGAGACCGCTTCACTATGGAAAAAACGTTGGTGTCTTTTACAGAGACGGGGATTGGGGACCTGGAAGGGGGGAGGGCCACTACACTATGGAAGATAAGTTTATATTACAGTGATGGGGGATCAGTGATTGGGGAGGTGGGAGGGACCACTATACAATGTAAAAAACTTAGGTGTCTTTCTCAATTACAGGGATCTGGGACCAGGGAGGGCCACTTCACTATGGAAAATCTTATCTTCACATATCAGGTGGGCTATCGGAGTGGGGGGAGGGACCATTACACTATGGAAATTATTTTTTCTATATGGGGTAGGCAATTGGGACTGGGGAGGGGGGTGGGTGCAGTACTTCCTCCAACCACTAGGGTTGTACAGATTACCGCCCCGGTTTATGTCAGCTGTAAATTGCTCCATGCAAGGACCTTTTCAAAGGCCCTTATGTGGAGCAAAACCTTAGTGAATGGGATTGCAGGGATATGCAGGTCCCTTCCCTTTCCTTTGCATTGCGCCCCCCCCTCACTACTTTGGCCGGGTGCAAACTCAGTTTGCAGGGGCAAACTGGGCTTTGTGAATACCAACTCCTGGTAAAACCCACTTTACCCCCAGGCAAGGTTTTGTGAATTTGGTTCCCGGGCTGATTACAATAATCCCTTTGTGTGCAAAAACATTTTGGTTTACTTACTGTTTACATTAGTATAGTGGACTGTATCAGACGTCAGAGCAGCAGGAAAAAATTGGAGATTCAATAGCATGCAGTGCATGTTAGAGCTTTTATTAATCTTGGATCAGATATTTTCAAGGTCTGCTTTTCTCCAGGGGCTAAGTACAGCCTTTTGTGACTGAATTTGGGACTGTAGTTTTTCAATTTTCAGCTATTTGATTGCCCTAATTAGTGATTTTCCATTTTACGGGCTGTAACAGCAGAGGGGTTGAGTCTTCTTCTCTGGCTAGCCAGCGGGTGGTAGTCTTTTCCACTAGGGATCCCTGGGAACCTATTTAGTTGGGTTCTGCTGGGGTCCTTTAGTAGCTGTTGTAGTCTGGTGGTGGACCGTGGTGTGGACTTTCTGGGCTCTTAGCTGGGGAATGAATGCAGTCCCGAAGATGTTTTAATGAATTTTCCTTGGATTGACTGGTCAACTTTGTATAAAACTTTTACCTGAACCATGAGAGGTTTTGGAGATTGCATTCACTTGAGTTATCTGCTAGAACTTTTGGTTTATGTGCATTGTTACATTATCCAGTTTATACAGTATCTGGTACTGAGAGTCCCTCTGCTTCTATGAAGTCCTAGCAGTGAGAGGGCATGGTCTGGGTATCTTAGATTCTTATCGGTGACATTTTCACATGAACTCTATGTTGACATTTTGGACATTTTGGTTTTCTGTTATTTTAATTTTTTTTATTTTTTATCATAATTGCTTATGGTAGTGAGAGTACCATTATAGTTTCTCCGGGCATTAATAATGAGAGTATTTTATTGCCTGGGGATTTATCTGGCTTATTAGATTCATTTTTCTCTTAGTATTTAGATATGTGTTGAAATATTCTGGATTTATTCATTTTCTTTTTTTTTTTGTTGTTGACTGTTACACTATTTTTGGCAGTGAGAGTGCCAGAAAAGTTCTTTGGGCACCAGTTAGTGAGAATACCTGGTGCCTGAGGATTTTTATTGTTTGTTTATTGTTTCGTTTTTTATTTGATTTTGTTGGGTCTATGGGATTTTGGGGTGTTATGATTTGTTTTTGAATTTTGTTTTGGTTTTTAGGCTCCTTTGGGAGGTTTTATGTTTTAATTTTAAACTGCAATTATTTTAGGATTCTGTTACTAGGAAATTAGGATTATTTGGTGTTGTTTTCTAGCCACACCTTGGTGGTCATTTGTGGAATGTGCCTGCTCATTCCCCCGGTCCTGTGCTATTCGTCCTCCTCTCTCCATGCCCTCTGCCCATTCTCTCCCCCACGCTTGCCTCTGTTTACCAATGCTGTCGTGTGCTGGGGATTGCTCGTGAGGGGGTGGGCTTGTAGGGGGTGCAGACATTGAAGTTCAAATGAGCAGTTCTCTCCCATAGAAGTATTTAGGACCAGAAGATGCCCTGGGGTGAAATGGTGTCTGGAACATGATGGTCCATGCCTAGTCCACATACCCAAGGGCACCACCTTTTTGGGTGGGCAAGTAGCTAGGATGACTCACGAACATCGTCCAACTCGGGCCTTGTTATGCAATGCAAGATCCATTAAGAACAAAACTTCACTTATTGCAGATTTTGTTGGAACAGTGGATCTGGTTTGCATAATCGAGACCTGGCTGGATGGAAATGCTTCTCCAATTTTGGAGGCAGCTATACCTCCTGGGAACTCGGTAATACATCGCCCAAGATTGGATCATGGGGGAGGAGTGGTCTGTTTCAAGGCCAAATTGGGTCTCACGGGTGTACCAGCTGAGGAGGCTGATTCCTTTGAGTGCACTGTGGTAGCTGGTGTGGGGTGCAGGATAGCTCTCATCTACCGTCCACCGGGGGATGAAAAGCTATTTCTGCAGAAAGTAGCTGACTTCACCACCGACATGGCTTTGGAGTTGCCCAGACTGATGGTTCTGGTCCACTTCAATGCCTGGGTCAATGATGAATCCTAGCTTTTTGGACAACACTTGCTCCAGTTGATGATATCATTGGGCTTCAAACAGGTTGTTTCTTCAGCTACCCATAATGGCTGTCACTCCTTGGATTTGGTCTTCCTCCTGGGGATCGAGGACTCCGATTTGGGGTGGAACCTATCAGTTGGTCTGATCATTACACCATGGGGTTCAATTTTTCTGCCTCCCTGTGTAGGTCTGCTCCTGTGGAGATGGTCATTTTCCGCCCTTTGCAGGATATGGTCCCTGAAGACCAGATGGCGGTGACTGACCTCTCAGAGTTCGCTGATGCCTGGTCAGGTCCAGAGCCATTGGTTCTGGCCTATAATAAGGCCATTTTCACAGTTCTTGACCTGATTTCTCCAGTCCATCTCCGTCCCCTTCCACTTCATCCTTGGGCCCTTTGGTTTGATGGGTCTTTCATGGAGTTGCGGAGGTTGGGACATTGGTTAGAATGGCGCTGGCAGAAATCTACCTTGGATGCTGACCATCTTATTTTGTTGGAGTATTATCAGCTCTACCAATCAGTGATCTCCCATAAGAAGGCAGAATTCCTGTCCAGGGAATCACTGTCACTCAGAATCAACTGGCCAAACTCTTTTGAACTGTGGACAGGCTGTGCAACCCAGCCTGCCTGCAGCTCCTTCGATTTGTTTTACAAACTGATTGTGATGACATTGCTCAATTCTTTGTGAATATGGTAGCTGACATCAGGTTAGAGATCCATCGGACCCATTCTATGGGGGATGCTGTTGGTCATTGCTCAGCCTCTATGCATCTTGTTTCCTGGAATACCTTTGAACTGCTGGAGTTTGTTGATATTATGAGGATCGTCCAGGGGATACACCCTACATGCTGTAGTTTAGATCTGGGCCCTACATCCCTGATCTTGGGTTGTATTGATATCATTGGCCCGGTCTTGGCTCAGATTGTCCGGTGTTCCTTGGAACCGGGTGAGTTTATAAGCTCCCTGAAGGAGGCAGTGATGACACACCTTCTGAAGAAAGCTTCTTTGGACCTGGATACTCTAGCTAACTACAGACCTATCTCGAACCTTCCTTTTGTGGGAAAGGTTATTGAGAAAGTTGCGGCGACTTAACTGGAGAACCATTTGATCATCCATAGTATATATGAACCTCTCCAATCTGGTTTTCGTAAGAGGCACAGTACTGAGACTGCTCTGGTTCGGGTGCTCAATGATCTCCTGATGGAGAGAGAGATCAGAGAAACTGCTCCATCTTGATACTCTTTGATCTCTGTTCAGCCTTTGACACTGTAGACCATGGGGTCCTGCTCGAGTAACTGATGTCCATCTGTGGACTGACTGGTACAGTGCTCAGATGGTTTTCATCTTTCCTCATCAGTAGAACTCAGAGAGTCATCTCAGGAATTTTCTCTTCTGAGTTTTTCTCTCTGCTTTGTGGGTTCCACAGGGCTCGGTGCTGTCCCCCATGCTGTTTGCAGTGTATATGCCGCCCCTCAGAGAAATTGTAAGATGGTACATGCTGAGGTTTCATTGCTATGCTGATGATACCCAGCTCTACCTGTCTTTTGCCCCCAACCAGGTTAGTGCTCTCTCTGTATTTAATAGCTGCCTTGTTGAAATCCAAAATCGGATGAATTCCAATGAGTTAAAGTTGAATGCAGGTAAAACTGAGGTTTTGGTAGTGGACCCAGGACATAGGACAGAGGGGTTGAGGACTGATTCACCCTCTGGTTTATTCTTGGGGGGTGCTCAGATCCTTACCTCTGAATGGGTGCATGACCTGGGAGTGATACTTGATGATGGACTGACCCTTTGTCATCAGGTGTCAACAGTCATTAAGTTAGTCTTTTACCTTCTTAGGAACATTGCCAGGATCAAGCACCTTGTTCCGTACAGTGATTTGCCCAGTTTGATCCACGCCTCTGTGACCTTGTGCCTTGACTATTGCAACTCTCTTTACTTCGGGATTCCTGGGGTTGATATTCACCACTTGCAGCTAGTGCAGAACGCTGCTGCTCGCTTATTGCCTGGGGTATCTAGGAGATCTCATATTACCCCAATGCTGCGCGATCTGCTCTGGCTGCCAATTCAGTGGTGGATCACCTTTAAGGTAGGTTTGTTAACCTACAAAGCCCTACACGGACTTGGTCCTGACTACTTGAAAAAGCTTCTGACCCCTTACACCCTTGTGCAACAGCTCCGCTTGGCTGACATGTGGTTGCTGGAGATTCCGAAGGTTAGTCTGAATTCATCTGGGGCTCACGCTTTTATGTTTGCTGCCCCAACCATCTGGAATTCTCTGCCCCATCAGCTTCAGGAGTGCAGGACTGTGGGGAGCTTTAAGAAGGCACTGAAAACACTTTTATGGATTAAGGCATTTCCTGATTTGTTGTGATTTTAATTATGTTTTATTGAATTGTTTGCGACTGTGTGAAGTGCCTTCATAATGTGAAAGGCACTCAATTAAATTATGTCATTATTATTATTTAATCCAGGAAGAACAGTGGATCTGGCAAACAAAACAGCAGAGTTTACTGTATATAAACTCTAACATGCACTGCAGGCTATTGAATCTCTCACTGCTACCTACTGCTCTGCTGTCATAAGCAGGGAATTCTGGGATTTGTAATAACAGAAGAAGTTACCCTAGAACTAAGCAAAATTAGTCTGATACAATCTACTATGCTGCAGTAAACAGTAAGTAAACCAAAACGTATTTACACACAAAGTGTACACTGGGACCAGACCCACATCTGAGTGTGGGGTCCTTGGTGCTGACTGTTCCCCATAAAATGGCATTGAAACCCAAACACAAGGTACTTGTAGATCCTGAACCAATGACAAAATGCCCCTGTAGGTTCTATAAGTAGACTCTGACCACTCCCCACCATGTAGTTTCCCGACCTAGTCCCCAAACTATCACAGCAGTCATGCCCACACTCTTGCCACATTGTCAGTCTCGACTGATACCCACTGCCCACTACCAGAACCACAATTCCCATACTAGTAAGCCTCACCAGTTCACATAAATAGCATATTTCCATTTGGTATCCAGAGAATACAGTGATTGCAAATTGAGCGCTTACAAAAATGATGATTGTGTTCAGGACTACCTGGCAGGATAGCGACTGGATACCTGGCTGGGCGAGGTTGGGCGATGGGAAGCATATGCATGTGCACATGCATGGTGGGACCACACTACATGAGGGTGGAAGGGAAGGGGGGTATGTGGGAGTGAGTGTGGCAGACAGCTGCTGAGCTGGTTGGCTAGCGTGGTGGGGAGGGTGGTTGGTTGGGGGTGCAGGGTGCAGTGTTTGGGTTTGGAGCAGCAAATATTTTTTGCTGGCAGGCGGTCTTGATTTTTGTAAGAATTTCACCCCCTCTGATATGCACCTCCCCCAGAGTTGATAATCCTTAAGTAGGGGTGTGCAGGGGGTGCTGCCCCTGCATACATGCATGTCCGGTCACTGCCTTGCAGTTTGCCATGAGTGTACATTGCCATAATTCATTCTCGATGATGTATACTCACCCAAATGATGAGTGCCCTTCCATGATCGCCATTTTCACATAGAACCTTCCCATTCACAGAGCCCATGCCCATGGTGGTATCAGCTTTCCAGCTCCTGTATGCTACACCTGCACACTCCAAGCAACTATGTTAGTATCTCTTGCCAGTCCCTGTACATTGCCTGTTCCTACTCCAAGCACTCATGTATATTCTAATATCACATTTCCTGCATTGTTTATAGCCTTGGCACACTCTGTACCCTGTGCCTCACTTGTAATCCTTTGCTGGCCTCCAATATAGCCCATTCTCACTTACAGCACCTATGCAACAATGGGACAACCTCAACAATCTCCATTTAGTCCCCATACAATTATACACCCTACCATCTACCAGCATATTGTCACACAGTTGTAGCCATCACCTGTCCATGTACAAATCAAGCAGCGGGCATGGAGTTTGCAACAAAGTGAAGACAGGCATGTTTGGGTCTTGTCTCACAGCTCAGTTTCTTGGCTGCCTTTCACCAATTCTCAATCACCGAATATCTCTCTTCTTCCAACTTGGAGCCTGTCTGCTATAGCAACAGCAGCATGACAGTATGAGGGAGAGAAGCCAAGAACAGGGCTGGCTGCAACTGGCGCTGGTAAATGTTGCTACATACCCGAGTTGGGTGCTGCTGTGATATAAAATGGTGGCTTCCTGAGCATCCTCTGGCTGCTGCTGCAGCTTCCAGAATGGATCCACGTTAATATGCAACCACTGGCAGCATTGTTGAATGACCTGATCAAGGCTACAATAATTTGCTGCTACTTGTGGATTCAAAGAGGCTCATGGGGAAGAAAGGATACATAAAGTAGGGGCGTTGTAAGTGTGGAAAGAGGGGCTTGTAAAACAATGACAGGAGTCAGCAAGAGTTTGACCTAGTTACAGCTGAGGATGGGGATGGTGGTTGACTGAAAAGGGAGTTGGAAGTGTGGTCTAGATGCTAGGAAAATGTTGAGCTAGGGGTGGGATGCTGGTCCAAGAGAAGTAATGGTGGTTCTCTGCTGGGAGGTTGGTTATCTGGGAAGGGGAGGCTGGTCCAGGGGCTGGAATGGAGGTCCAGCTGCCGGGAGGCAGGATTGCTAAGGGTTAGAGGCTGGTCCAGGGGCTGGAATGGTGGTTCAGGTGGCAGTGGTCCAGTTGCCTCCAGCTTGGTGTATGCCTTAAATGCTTCAATAAAGGTACTACTTTTTGCAGAAAGTCAAAGTTCTTCATTGTTGTTATCTGGAGTGCTTTCACCTATGTCTCTGGCAGTGGTCCAGTTCCAAGAAGTCTGGTCAGCTTGTGGGTAGGCTGGTTGTGGAGCTGAAAGGGTTGCTAGCAGAGGGTCATAGTCTGGTAATGTGACTGGAAGGGTGGTCAGCTGGGCATTGGAAGCTAGTCCAGTGACTGTAAAAATGGTCAAGGAACAAAGGCTGGTTGGCTGAGAAGTGGAGGCTGGTCCAATGGCTTGAAGTGTGATGCAGGTATTACAAAAGTAGTATAGGTGCACAAAGTAACATTCTTTGAAAAAATCTGCTATTTCATTGGAATACATTACCCACTCTGCTACCCAGGGTACCCTGTGATGCATTTAATAAGCAGCAGTGTATCTGCACTCACCTTGAAGGCACGTGTAGTCTTCACATGTGTTCTCTGCTGATAGGCTGCGCAGTAGGTTACTCACCCTCTCTGAAAAAAGCATTGTACTACCCAAATTTCCTAAGACTACCTCCAAAGTTGAGCTTAACTTTGAAATACAAGCCATGTCACGTGGGACATATAATAAAGATAACAGACATACCCTTCCCTATGCATTTTGTACTGCAGCTGCCAGTCATACATTGCACACCGATATCTGAGATCCAGTGCCTGCAGACCAGTCCAATCCTTGCAGTACCTTATGTTGTATTTCTTGTAGGCTATCCTGGGTACATTCTTCTAACCATACACACTGTGAAATAAAGGTGATGAAGCCCAAGCTGATGCAGGCACTTGTCTCATGTGTGTCAGATGGGCAGGAGTGTTGATGTACACAATCCTGCCAATTTAGGGGGTGGGAACATCTGCAGCAGAGTGGTGCAGTTGCCTACCTTCCCTAGAGGTATAGAGGGTTCCACCAAGTTGCTTTGACAACAAAGTTTTCGAATGAATTTATCACCTCACCACTTTGCCGACTGTGATCTTATCGCAGTAGCAAAGTGTCGACAGATCCCCCGCAGCAGCATAACTATTCACTGTTTGCAGGGGACTTTTCCCCCAGCATCCTTTGGAATTAATGATTGCCAACCTGAGGGGGTGTGCAGATTATGGGGGAGAGCAGCTTACAGTGAAGTCGCTGTATCCATTCATCGCTGCAACAATCCATTCAACACTGTGGATGTCAAAAAGGTTGTTGTCCACGTAATGGATTTACTGTGGAGGGTTTGTTTTCATAACAGTATACCAGCATAGAGTGTAGTCAAGGAAACAATGGTGTCCAAAGTGGGCAGGTTATGTGGCATGCATTTTGGTGGTTCTTGTCCACTGGAATGTCTGTTCCTAGTTCAGATTATTATCGTCATAGGTACATGAATTCTAAGGAGGATACATCATGAAATAAAGAACTATCCAAGTTCCTGAAGACCAGAAGGATTGCTAAGTGACCCTAAAGATTGCAGAATTTTATTGAAACAATGCTAATGTAACAGGACCTGTATTACAGAAACAGAAAATTGTTTGTCACTGATCCTGCCCAGTCCTATCAAGACAAGATGTTGCAAGACTGAGTGTGTCCTGCTGGGTCACATTCAAACAGACTGGAGCTGGCGTGTTTCAGGGATATCACTGAGAACCCATACCCCCAAGGTGACAGTCATGTCTCCCCTTCCAGTTTCCCACCACTAGTTTGTCAACTCACCTATTGTTAAAATCCCTGGTCCCATCACTGATTCCAGACCCCCATCCCATCCTCACTGGTTACTTCTCTGACTCCCCTTCACAGCTAACCAGTCCCCAGCAGTTATGGAAATGAATGCTTACAACCACTAGGCAACAGAGTTAGTGACTGGAAACATCTATATGTATATTTCACATGCCAAACTGGTGGACTTTTTGACAGGTATTATCCTACATTTATCTATTTATTTATGTATGTATGTATTTATTTATTAATTTCAAATGATTCTGTAGGAATAACATACTGAGCTGGGGAAAGCTTGATTCCAGATACATACTGAGAAGACAATATATTATCCCTGCCCTTCCCCGGCAACATGATCAAAACTGTAACACCTTGCCAGTCCTAGTACATTCCCCGTAATGCTTTCAGCACCCTTTTCCAACACTTTCAGCGCTGCCAATCACCATACCCTGAAAACTCCCTGCACCTAAGCCTAAACTTGGTATTTAGAATAAAATGTTCACCATTGTTTCCTAGGCCAGATGTAACCACAGAATGCTGTATGATGGGAGGTTTATTATCCATATTTTGTTATACCGCCTGGCATGGCATGTTCCTTAAAAGTGTTAACTTTAGAGGCAATCTTAGGAGACATTTATTCTCACATAAGAAGGTGAACCTATTGCAAATTTTTCATCAGAGGCTACAGATATGAAGACTCTACAGGCAGAGAATGAGTAGGAGATCTCTTACCTGGGTTCTTGGGAACCTGGGACGGGGGTCTCGAGGCAACATCTGGTTGTGCCTACCAAATAAAACCAGTGATGGAGTCACAAAGGATCTGTAGTTCTTTTCTTTTAACTTCTATTTATGGCTTTTTAGCCAGGCAGTGATGTACTCCCTCAGACACACAACCCCACATCACCCATCAGCAATCTACCTTTACCTGCCTGGGCGGGTGGACTGTAACTTACCCCTCCCAGCAGGGTTCCCCAACAGGAGAGACAGAGGTCAATTGTGGAGTCCCATCTGAGTCTTAAAGTGGAATTGTTCCAGTGTAGGATAGCAGTCATCCCTGGGAGCTTCATGTTGCACTGCCTCGAGGGATTTTAGACTTATGTTCATTGCTGCTCTGGTGGCGTGGATGTGCTGTGATGTCCTGGCATGTCAGACATGCTCCAATGCCCAACATGCTGATGTTCACCCCTTCCACCAATTGAAGCATCTGCTTCAGTCCCTGACTTACCCACTCATGGCCGCTGCAATGGGTCCGTATACCTTTGGACTCAGAGATCCTCCCTCACAAGAAGAGGAAAACAGTCCATCAGATGCTCATTCTCCTCCTCCCTAGCTGGGCCTCCAATACCCTGAGTTCATTTCCAAACCTGGGTCATCGGTGACACAAGTGGTAGCACTATCACTGCACCGGTGGGCTGACTGGATCTGAAGATCTGTAGGAACAAATTCAGACAGATAAGGAAGGTAAAACATAAAACAATACTGATCTGACAGCAGAGGTTGGGACCAGTAAGACCTATAGAAATAATGGAAAAAAGTTGGTTAGTATGAAGGAAAATAATAGTGAGAGTAGAGAAGAGTTGTGGAGAGGTACTAGAGCAACAGGTTGAGCACGGATATTAAGTTAAAGGTATTTTTAGAGAAAATGTTCAGTTTAAAGTAAAAGTGAGGGAGAATGTGAAAACAGAGAAACACAAACCTTAAAAAATAAATGAGACAGATAGGGGCAAGAACAAATAAAAAAAGAGCAGCAGGTATGGTAGGTATTTAGGTTTACCCCACACCATCCTGGGCAGCCTATATTAAACATAATATAGTTCTAGTAGTCCAGTGGCAACTGTAGGTCTCCTTTAAGATAGAGCAAATTTCTTATAAAATACAATATGGTGGGCATATAGTGGATTCAAGAAGGATTTCTCCCTTCTTGGACTGCTGGCCCCTTTGCTCACCTTCTTCCTGGTGCCTGAGGTTAAAGACAGTATGATCAGAAGGCATTTAAGAAGGTGCTCAGTTGTTCTTCCTCCACAGGCCAACTACGTGAGGCTAGGATGCTGCAGCTTGACTTTTCCTCCAGACTTCTTATTACTTTTATAAATCATGACATCATTGTTAGAGAATCAGGATTTTTTTCCCTAAACATTCCAGGTTCTTCTATGTATGTTTATACATAAAGTTCCTGTGTTTCTTACAGTTGCTTTGGATTTATTTATTTATTTACTTATTGTTAACCGGGTAGGTACACTAGACAGCATAGCTGCCTATTTTCAGGTACGACCTGGGAGATTACAACAAAGGGTATGTAAACAATAGGAGATACAAGAAAACATCATGGGAACAAGTAGAAGTCAGGCATAGTACACTTATACAAAATTTTCAGCAATGACAGTATATTTTCAGGAATCTATATGTACTGTAGCAACAAAACAGGAATATAAGTCATACAACTAGTGAGTAACTACTAGAAGAGGAAATAGCAAGATTTCCAAGCAGGTTTGAGAGTAGTAGAGGTTGGAGCTGGTAGTCAGATAGGAGGAGCCAGTACAGGAGTGGGTGGATAGAGAACAGGAGCAGGATTCAGAGCTTAGAAGAGCCATACAAAGCTCCTGTTTGAAGCTGTGTGGAGAAGGGGAGAGTCTTAGATTCAGTTTTACCATGCTGCAGCGACAGTGGCTCCAGAGACATCCCTGACAGTGACAGCCACATTGCTGAGTGTTGGCAATGCAGTGTAGGGGGATGCCTCCTGTTTTCATCTGGGGGCTGTGCCCCCAAACTCCCCACACCCCTGGTCTCTAGGATTCCAACTCTGAGTCAGAGTTGGATCGGGGGGGTGTGAAACACCCTGTGAGGCAATCCCCTGGCCATGCGGAGACCATCACAGTGACAGGTGGATTTTGGCCGAATCCTGCCGCTGTGGTGGTCTTCACTGCCAGGGATTCACTGTGGCATTGGTATACACTTAGATTCAGTGGAAGGGAGTTCCATAATTTAGGGGCCCAGCTAGAGAAAGCATTCTCCCCCATTTTGGTTTACATCTTGGTTGGACAAGAAGGGATTTGTCAGCTGATCTCACTGGGTAGGCAGAGGTCACAGGTTTGAGCAGTAGAACCAATTTGTCAGGTATCTGAGAGGAGATTATATTCTTTATAAAACAGTAGGAAGTAAACTGACAAAAGGCTGAGGGGGTAAACCATCCCAAACTGGAGTATAGTGTGCATCAGTGAGTAAGCTTGGGTAAAGACAGAGCAAAACATCAAATGCTGTTGTAGCAGACATCCTATTTTCAGAGGAGCCCTCCAGTAGTTGCCGGAAAGGCTATTAACCCATATGCCAGTTTGGGTCTCAGGACCCCTGTGCAATGGTCATCCTCACCGTGGATGTTAGGCTATGTCTCACATTATATGCCAGTCCAAGTTGAATATTGACGGATTTAATGACTGAGGCTAGGTGCAGGTCAAAATCCAAGGCAGGATCAAGGGTTACTCCTATGTATTTAAAGGAGGTAACTGTGTTAAGGGGAGAGCCATCAAGAACTCTGATACTTAATGGTTGGGTGCAGTACCGAATTTCTGAACCTGAACTGAAGAGCATAGTCACCATTTTATTTTTATTTAAGACAAGCTTGTTTTGCAATAACCAGCTCTGAAAGGTATTGACGTTACTATTGAGATTCAGGTTGATATCGGAGAGGTTTGAGGAGGATGAATAAAGAACAAGATCGTCGGTATATAGCAGACCTGAGTAAGCACCAGTGAGTAGTGGGATGTCATTTATGAAGACCATAAACAGGAGAGGACCAAAAATTGAACTCTGGGGCACTCCAATCCAAGTAGGATGAAGCCCAATCTGATGCAGGCACTTGTGGGGGACTTAGCATCTCTGATCTGGACAAATTGTTGACACTTCAAAAGATAATTTTGGAACCAGGTGGTAGAGAAGCCTAAGGATGACAACTTTGATAGGAGCAGCAGGTGGTGAACTAAATCAAACGCTTTTGTAAGATCAACAAAAGTAGCCCCAGAGAGAGAGCCTTTGTCCATAGCGAGTCTGACATCATTAGTAAACTGTATAAGAGCAGTGGATGTACTGTGCCCATGTCAGAAACCATGTTTGGCAGGGTGAGGAGTTTGAAGGAGTAGAGGTAATATGAGACCTGGGTAGCAACAATTTTCTCCAGTATTTTAGAGAGGGTGGAGAGGATGGCAATAGGGTGATAGTTGTCTAGATTAATGGTGTCACCCTTTTTGTGGACCGGCACAACTCAAGCAATCTTCCAAAGGGAAGTGACATGTCCTGTAAGAAGAGATAGGTTGATAAGTCTAGTCACTGGAGAGACTATAGACTGTGCAACGGTTCTTAGGAATTTTGGTAAGAGTCCATCTGCCCCTGCCGATCCAGCAGGAAAGATGGACTTAAGTAAGCATAAGATTTCAGTGTCAGAGATTGGGTGAAGGGTGAAAGATGGGTTGGAAGGTTTAAGGTTATACTGCAGAGTGACAGGTGAGGGTCAGGAGGTGCAGTATAGGAGGAGAGGTCAGTGAATCTGGAGTTAAGACCCTTGGTGATAGTGAGCAGGTTATTGCAACTACAACTATCCACGACCATATCAGAGATGGTATTGCCCTTGTTTTTCCCCCATGATGGTGTCAACATGACTCCAAAAACCACGAGCATCACTGACACAGGTACTAAGGAGCTGACAGTGATAATTGCCCTTAGCAGATCTGATGGAAACCTTACATAGGTTTCAGAGTCTTCTGTACTCTGCCCAATCCAATGGGGACTGGGTTAGCTTAGCTTTGTTCCAGGCTTTATCCCTCTTTTTGAGAGAGGACAGGAGTGAAGATTTTTCTCCCAGCCCCAGTCACTATTAAGTACACTTAAACCTCACCCTTTTTATTCCTCCCCTCTCCTATTGGTTGCCTGTCAAGGGAACTTTTACATTATTAAAGTTTCTGATCTTTGTTTCTCTCATTTGAAACACTCTGCCACCACAAAGATTATTAAGTATTTGAGTTTCCCACTTGCAAGTTACAATATTTCACCAATATAGGACTAACTCTCACTTAAACTGTCCTCCCCAAAATAGCCACCTCCAGCACAGACCTAATATACAACGCTTGTAACGTGATGGCCCCAATGCTCTATGTGTCCTATCTGCTCATCCTGCTCACACTGACTGCCTACTCAGGCACAATCAGAGAATGCCCTCCCCACTGTACTGCACTTCACATAGATGAATCCCCCCTGTATATCTACGGTACCATAACCACTGGAAGTACTGAGTTTAAATTCCAATGTGTACTGCACACTCAATTGTACATGTGGCCCCCACTAAGCACCCTCACATTCCTCTATACACCGCTTCTACTACCAGGTTTCCCCCTCTGCACATTGTACAGTCAGCAATGTACCCTCCAATAGAACAGAATGTAGGCTTTGTGGCAAGTACCTCAAGGAACATGTGAGATGGCTGGTTCTGTTGCTACTGCTTATCTCAGGCAATATACACCTTAACCCTGGCCCTCTGCAGCATAGTTCCAATGATAAAAGTAGATCTTTGTCTCTCTCCTTGGCTAGCATGAACATCTGTAGTCTTCTCTCACCCAAGATCCCTGACACTGACATAGCAATACCAAGCTACACTGTCTTCAGACAAGACAGGTTATCTAAAAAAGATGGTTGTGCTCTTTACCTAAAAGAATCATTGATGGGCCATGCACTGTCTCTACCTTGTACTGGGATTGACATTCAGGTCATTGCCACAAGATATTGCTTGGTGCCCACAAGAAGTCACTAACCATCGCATCAGTTTATATACCACCCAAGCTGATAGCTGTGAGTCTCAACCTCTCCTTGTCTGTATCTGCAGCTTAGGACACAACTCAGAAATCAAAATGTTGGGGGACTTCAATATAAACTGGCTCTCTCCCAGCACAAGCAGCTACAAGGATGCCTTGACTGCTGCAAATTTCTCACAGCTAGTACAGTCCCCAACTAGGATGAATTATAGAGCAGGGACTAGCACACTACTGATAAAACATCCAAGCTGTGCTCCAGCAAAACCAGTGGGTGCTGAAAAGATAAAAGGTATAAGTCCAGATAAAAAAAAATTCAGCACTCCAAAACTCAGAAAATTAAGAGAGAGAGAGAGAGAGAGATTTATTGCTCAAAGATGTGCAATGCATACAGAAATGTAAGGAAACAAAAATGTTAGTTCATATTGAAAATAATTTCTGCTTCACTTCCCTCAGACCAGCCTCAGTGCTTTGAGGCTGTGCCACCCATTCATCAGGAGGTGTGACCAAGTTTCCAAATCTTGTGTCTTAAATACTAACAAAGTGCAGGTGCAAATAATAAAATATTTCAATCATTCTATTGTGATGCTCACCATTTTTTGATAAGGAATGAGTGCAGCCCAGAACAGCTCTCCTTAGTAATGACATGCCCACATATTTAAAGGGAATTCCCTAATACTATGCATATACATCACTACTGTTGTGCACTGCCATCAGTCCAACCATCAAAGTGGAAAAGCAAATAAACATTTTTTTTACTAAATCTATTGTGCTATAGTATTCAAATGTCATTCAATTAAACACGATTATTGCAAGAAACTTTTTTTATATACATTTTTCATTTTTTCTTTCAATAACTCGTATTCATCCTATTATTTCTTTGAAGTATCAACATCATAAACAAACTTATAAGTCGTATAGAATAATTCACAAGGAGAATGCAAAGTTGGAGTAGTGTGTACAATGTCATAACTAAGCAGTTTTTCTAACCACACCTATGAATTTTTAAGTCTACAAAATCAAATTTAGCACATTACATGCCTACCAGCAAATGTTTTTCTTTTTGATAAACACCATTCCACAGATAACAAGTTCCTAACTCCATGGAACAATAAACTATACATTTTTATATTTTCATAATGTTAGTCTATATTTGAAACTAGTACAGTACTGGACTGGGTGCTCACAAACTTCCCTGAGCATATCCTAAACACAAAGGTCCTCCCTGATTCTATTAGCTATCATTCCCCCATTCTGTGCTTCTGGTCAAACAAATTCATCAAACCCCCAGCTAAAACAATAAATACTAGAGTACTGACCAGTGGACACCCTGAGCCTCTAAAAGCTCTGCTGCAACAGCATAACTGGTCACAAATTGATACTGCTGCTGACATGGACACTGCCTTGGACTACTTCATCTCTAACTTCAGTGCGGCTTGTGATGTCCATGCCCCCTTCAAAATGCATAAGATTAGGGGCATCAGTAACCCTTGGCTTATGCCTGACCTCTTACAACTCATGAAATCCTGAGATCATCTATGGTACCAGGCAAGGGCCACTGGCAGACAAGTAGATATCCAGGCCTACAAAACAGCTAGGAATGCCTCTAGCAGAGCAATTCACTCAGGAAAAGCCCAGTACTACAGAGATGCTCTAGCCAACTCCTGGGATGATGGCAGAAAATTCTGGAATAACTTCACTGAAATGACAGGGAAGGACCCTAAAGTGGCATCTTCCATGCTCACCATAGCACCATCAATCTAGACCCCTTAACTATAGCTAATACATATAACTTGACCTTCATGGACCTTAGTCATATACTTCCCTCAGATTTCTTTGATACCTGCTCAGGCACAGATCAAGTGTGAAACAGGAGAGAAACAGGTGCATCCACCTTTCTACTTTAAAGCGGTGAAGGAAGGTGAAGCTAAAAATACATACTCAAGGTATGGGAAAACCAGGTCAAGTGCAGATACGCTTGATTTTAAACTAATTTTCCTTACACTAGATGAAGTCCTGTCCCCTCGAATAAGATTATAACCCATTCCCTCATGCTAACCCAATTCCCCCTACTGTGAAAATCAGCCCTGGTGACCCTAGCCCATGAGAGTGGAGACAGGGCATGTCATGGAAACTACAGGCCTATCTCCATTCTCTCCCCTCTTTCCAAAGCCCTCAAATGAATTGTGGTTAACCAATTGATACACTATCTGGAAAAATACAAGTTGCAATGTCCCCAGTGGCACAAATTCAGGAAAGGGCACAGTACCATCACCGCCCTACTCAAATTCACATACTACAGCCATAATGCAATAGACCAAGGAAAACTTGTTGGAGCAACCTTTATTGACCTTATCAAGACTTTGGATATGTTCAGCCATTCCTTGCTGCTTGAACAACTAATTGACTTAGGGTTCTCTAAGGACACCGCCAGTTGCTTTAATAGTTACCTTAGTGACCGTTCCCAATAGGTGAGGATTGGAGATGTCCTCTCAACCACACAATCCATCCATTCAGGCATTCCTCAAGGGTCAATCCTGTGTCCCCTACTTTTCAGTATTTTCTTAAACAAGCTCCCTGCCTCCTGCAATAACCATATCCCTCTTTATGTGGATCATGCGGCAATCTATACCGGCAGCCATGATCCTTTGCTTTTGGAGAACCAGCTACAGACCAGATTTGTAAATGTTGAGGCCTGGTTCATTTCACAGAAGCTCATACTAAACTATATAAAAACAAAAGTAATGCTATTCCATGGCTCACACAGCAAACATAAAGCCGAGGAATTAACAGTCAGAAACTGCTTGGATGATGCTCTTGAACAGACACATTGATTCAAATATCTAGGAGTGACCTTAGACAGAACTCTATCCTACACTAATCACATTGACAGTGTTGCCAAAGCTGTGAACCTCCGCATTGATCTACTGTTCAAACATAAGCACTGTCTGTCTACAGAAGTTCTCAATCTGGCAATTCCGTCATCAATTACTGGCTTGTGATCTATGGATCTGTCACTGACACAGCTCTATGTCATAACGCTATAGCACTTAACAAGGCCTGCCTACTCCTTATAGGAGCTGCACACCTCTCACATACCTGTGATATCTATGTGCAGGAAAACTGGCTCCAATTAAAAGGCAGCGTCTCCTATCAAACCTGCCTATTAGCAAAGAAAGTCTCTCTTGGTCTTATTCCCCAGGGGTTCAGAGGATCCTCTGTCCTTCTGTAACTCCCTTCAAACAAGAAGTACCAAAAGCCTCACTTTCCTAATGTCTCATTGTCATATTTCCCAAGGTCAGTAATCTTTTGCAATCAGAGCCCCTAAGTGGTTTAACTCACTTGATTATGATGTCGCCAACACAGCCACACTAGCCCCTTCAAGAAAAAACTTTGGCAACTCCTTGCAGCTAACGCTACTTGTGACTGCTTCAATTACATCTGGTAAAGCCTGCTCCCCTCAGCCAACATTTTTCTGCCACTTTTCCTCTCCTTAATTACTTCCCACCTCACACCTCCTACAGTACATCCACCACCCCATTTTTTATACTGTACCTTATATCGCACCATCTCCTGCTATTTTCAACCCTCTTCCTCATCCTCCTTCTCACCACCCCCTCATCCTCCTCAACACTTCCACTAGTCTGTTTTCCCTCCCGCTTACACCATACTCCCCAACCCTCTTCCACTCCCCCTCACTCTCTACTCACCTCCTACCACAACTAAATTCCACCACTCAGTATATCTCTCTCTCTCCTACCTTGACAATGCCTCTGGGCTGCACTTCCTCCTAACGTGCACTAAGAAAGGTTGTTCTAGTTGATTAATCACTAGCACAAGTATACTTTGTACAATGTCTGTTCCAGTTTTTGCATCATTTTAATTTTTTTCTGCCTGCCTCCCATAATTTATATTCATATGTCCTCTTGTCACAGTTTGTATTGTACCTTGTCTACGTACCATGATGTGGAACCTATGTAAAAGAGCTCCTAGTTCAAAGGTATTAATCCTAGATTTAAATAAATAAATAAATAGATGTCAATGAACTTTCTACCAGTGCTCATCCATAGCCAATCAAGCAATTGTTCCAGACTCTCAGACACAAAACACTCCCCCTACTCACTCACAGCCCCCTCCCATGTACTCAGACTGGAAAACAAAGATTGCAGGATGAAGTGGATGCTCTAGAGCTCATTTCACAAGCAACAGGGTTACAATCAATTGCAGCAGACTCCGAGGACTTGATTCAGATATAGAGTGATTAAACCACAACAAGACTACCTCAGGTTAGAAAATAAATGTATGAAATAGTGAACACTATGTATACCTGCCAATGTTCCATGCCACAGAGGAGAACAGGACTCTCCATAATCTCCCATGGTTCCATCTCACCATAAGTCTGGATTCTCAGAATCAGTTTTATAATTTTGAAGAAGCCAACTCAGTTTGGCTCACTGCAAGCCAGCTCACATGACACCATTCACATCACTTTGCCAGAGCTCAGTGTAAGTGTCCTGCTGCTCCAAAAAAGTTTATCTGTCACTTCCCCTTTTAACTGCATATTGGTTAGTACCCATTGCTAAATATGAGCCATCTGAGGTTTTGATTCTGAGGATAAATCTCCAGGCTATGAAGAGGTTGAAACAAAGTATTCCATTAATTTTCCACCTATCACACACCTAGAACCTCAGTGGCCCTCTGACTCTGGGGGGATGGAGGATGGTGGGGAAGGGGAGATGGTGGAGATCATATGGTCGAGGCAGTCACACAGCAGTCAGCCATACCCAAGAGATACCAATGGCAAATTGTTTTGCACCCCTGGAAGACATACAAGTGCCTGACTCTAATTGGGAAGGGAACAGGACCTCGACTCAGGTGTTGTTGAGGGGAAAGAAGACATAGTGACACCTGGGGAAAGAGCAGGTAGAAGTTAGTATGGAGGATTCTCATGATAGGGAACTCTATGGTTAGAGGTGTAGAGACAGTGGTAGGCAGTGCAGAAAAAAAGGGAGAGGATGATCAGACACCTCTCTGGAGCATTAGCCATCCGGGAGTGGAAAAGGATGGAGAAGATAGTGGAGGAGTGGAGGGAGTGAGGAGTGTTGATGAGCTTTAGTACCAACAATCTGGAGAACTGGCCTGTGGAGACTGTGAGATGGGGCTTTCAGAGGCTGGGAGATAGACTGAAAATGCACTCATCTTTCTTTACCTTTTCTGAGATCCCCCCTGTCCAGGATAGGAAGAAGGGGGAGGCTAGAATGCAGAAGGAGGAGACTGAGGGGTTTGTATGGGATGTTAAAAGGTGGTATCAAAAACAGGGGTACCACTTTGTGGTGGACTAGGGGACTTCTTGGACTAAAGGCTCTTCAAAGGAGATGGCTTTCACCTGACAAGAGAAAGGACTAGAGAATTAGGGAAGTAATATGACGTCTACATTGCCAGACAGTTAAAATAATTGCTGGGCTGGCTGGCACTAGAGATTCCACAGACAGAGTAGGTGGATTGTGGAACCTGGACAGGACTCCCCAGGGATGGTGGCAAGGTGTACAAGAAGTAATAGCAGAGTGAAACAATTTCAGGGGACCGGGGAGTGTAGACCAATTACGCCAGTAAAAAGGAAAAACACAGGGCACTTAGGATTTCAAGGAATCATGATGGGGGAGTCATTCAAGAACCAAATAAGCAGGAGCAGACAATGGAAGGTGGTGTGCCTCAATGCCAGAAGTCTGGGTAGTAAAATTAGCAAATTCCAAGCACTGATGGCAGACTCTGAGCTGGATCTATTTATTTATGGAATTTTCATAGCTGGGTAGGCTCACTGAGCAAACCCACAGATTCCTTTTTCAAGGGAAACCCAGAATTAGTTACAAGCATTGTTTACAAGCAAGAACAAGAACAACAGGACATTGTCAAAGGTACAATTATGAGCAAAGACAAGAGATTTAGTTACATACCATATATTGCACAATAATTTATAAAATACCATATCCCATAAATAGGACTGGATCCAGTGGCTGTTACAGAAATGTGGACCAGCAGGACAATAACTGGGACCTTGCAATGCCTGGGTACACATTATATAGGCATGAAAAAGTGCTGGGTAGAGGTGGAGGGGTGGCCAGTTATGTCAGCAAAGGAAGAGAAGCAGTAGTGGATGCATGAATTTGTGGGAAAGGGGAGTTAGAATCACTTTGGGTACAGCTCACAGAGTCCTCAAATAGAAAACTTTACTTGTGGGTGGTTTATAGACCACCTGGGTAGGGAAATTAGAGATGGAGATAAGGAACTAGAAGCAAAACTAGAAAAGGGGTCAGCAAGAGGGGGTGTTGTACTAGTACATGTCAAACTGCCAGACATTGACCAGACCATTCCAGCAGCCAGGGCCACCAGAAGACAGGTCCTGCTTGATACTTTCCAGGACTGCATGCTGGTGCTGTATGTTAGGGAACCCACCAGACATGCACCATTCCTGATGTTGTACTCACCAACTTGGAAAGTGTAGATGGAATGTAGGTTGGGGAACCATTGCAGTCCAGCAAATGCAATACTATTTTGTTTTAGATTGCCATGGGCACCAGTAAGCCCTCATCTAAGGATGAGGTGCTAGACTTTAGAAGGGTGAATTTCAAACAAATGAGGGAACTAGTTCTGGGCAGGTTACCTAGGGTCGACAACATCAGGGAAGTAAAAGAAAGATGGTGAGTTATAAAATATACCATTCTAGCAGCAATTAAAACATACACAAAAACAGTTATCAAGAGAAACAAGTACAACAGACTAATTTGGTTCTCTGAAAAGGTCAGAGAGCCAGTGAGGGCCAAAAAGAAGGCATTGATAAGATACAAAGAAAATTGGGGTAATAAGAAATCAGATGAGTATCAAGAAAAAATAGAGAGGGTAGCAGGGCAATTAAGATCACATAGGCAGACACAGAACTGTACATTGAGGAGGGGACCAAGGGAGGGGAAAAGAGTTGTTTAGATATACAGTGGTAGTTTAATAAAAATTTACCAGTACTGTGGCATGATGCTCAGCATGGGGGCAGAGACACGATAATGCAGTGTTCAACGCAAGGTACACTAGTTGCCTAAATGCACTTCCTGAGTTATCCACAGGAAGGCAATCACTACTCATCCCTAAGTGATTACTTTCCTGGACTGCGATTGTGTCTGTTTTTTTAATTGCATGATACATTCACTGGCAGATTGCACTGTGTTTTTAAATCAAATTGTGTTTTTTGTCAGTGTTTTAATCTAGTATTGCTGATATTTGTGTTCAAAACCTGACCAGTCACTTTGTTAGTAGGCAGTTCATTTTGTACTGTGTCCCTTGGTATAAGAAATTTTGTTTTCCAAATGATACAATATTTTCAAATTCAAGAGATGTGTAAAAATGATGTAGGTCACAAATTGTCTCAAACTGGTCAACAGATCATGTAAGCACAAAAGATAAGCCACGCTGTATGCAGTACAGTTTCTTCAGTCTCTGCTAGATGATAGGTAGAGGTATTGAGAATAACTGTGTTATTTTTCTGCCTCTCCTCAGCTGCCCTCAATTCTTGTTCCCACATTTGTGGTACTGGGGCAGATCTTGATAGTGATAACTTGGTTGATTTTGATAGCCACTTTTCCCACTGGCTCTTGTAGCTTCAACCCTTGCCACTTGCTCCTCTTCTGCTTTTTACAAAATCAGGAAAATTCATGGGCCCGGAGAATGCTCTTGCACAGCACGTACACAAAATGGGCAATCACCATGTGTTCCAATTTGCAGGTACTGAGAAAGTTGTATTGGGTCCCAGAGTTGGTGAGCTGGGAAATCTGCTTCTCAGGTGTGAAACATTTTGACAATATAGGTTGCACGCTCACAAGACTCCAGGATGAAATGATCATATTCATTTGAAACTGTTTTTATAAATAGTCTTCATGGAAATAATAATATGGGCATAAATTAGTGCCTTTAATAATTTCATAACAGCATACACATTGTATTGTGTTTTATGCCTCAGAAATTATAAGCAATAGAGTTACAGGACCCTTTATGTGATTTATTGCATTTGATATGTGTTTTCAGAATTAATTCTGTAATAAAACTGTTTTTAGATTTTTCCCCATTTCCAGTCCCTTCCCTCCCTTCCTGTTACTTCCCTTCCCCCTCCCTTTCTTGGTTTTTCTTGTCTCAGGGTTGCAGTAGTTAAGTGTTGGATTTTCTCACCCTCACATAATGTTATAAACAATTTATCATACGATATGCACTTTGTAAAATATTTTTATTTATTTATTTATTTATTGAAACAATCAGATTACAACTTTTGAGTCAGAGACTCATTTCCAAAGGCTCCACATCAGAATACAAAACATAACAAGAGGCAGACATTATACATAGTTACATATGGCTGGAGGCAGACAGAGACAACAGGGTATATAAATTACGTGTTGCATATAGGTAGAGTACTATAAGTAGGGACAAGCAGGTAGTGCTGCTAGACCTATACAGATTTGGTAGCTATACAGTCTTGTAGGGAGCTTAAGAACTTCAGTGAGTAGTACAATCAACAATTCTATGCATGGCCTAAATGCTGGTAGGTGATGAGAGCAGTCAGAAAACCAATGTTGTCATGATACACAGTGGCAGAAGTGGGTCAGGGATATCTTTAGCCCAGGGTCTTACCATCTGTGGAAGATATCTATATATTAGTTGGGGCAGAGGCAGGGGTGGGTAGAGATTATGTGGTTCTTGAGGGCTGTTTTGAAGGGGCCTAGTGTGGGGATGGAGGTGATGGCCAGGGGGAGTTCATTGTACCAGGAAGGTGCTCTGTAGGAGAAGGACCATTGTGCCAGTGTGTTTGAGACTCTGGGAACAGCCCATATTAATTTGTCTGCTGCACGAGGTTTTGTTGTAGTATGTGCAGCATGGATGGAGGATGAGACTCCAGTGGGAGTAAGGCCTAGTTGGATTTTCTTAGTAAGGAGACATGTCTGATAACGTATTCTTTTGTCTAGGGTGAGGATCTTTGTTAGTGTCTATAGGGAACATGCCAGGAACTCCCCTACCACTAAACAAAAAACATTACTCATATCTGCGTAAACCTTCACAGTTGGATGCTCATGCCATACATAGAAAACAAATCATAAAATGTTCTCTACATTTATTTCACATGTAAAGTATCTTAAACCCCAAATAATTACTATTCTAATGCATTTATACACAATGAGTGCTGATGCATCATGTAGTGGGGTGAAAACCTTTGCCAGCAATGACAATCATTCACTCCCTGCCTGGCACAAATGCTTTTTTATTTACTATCCTCTTTAAAGACAGACTGCTAGATGTCTGAGATCTTTCTTTTGTAAAAAAATTCCACTGAAGAATCTTGTTTAAATCAAATGTGTTTGATGTTTTCTTTGTTATGCTGATTTTCTTTTTTATAAAAATCATTCATTTTTTATTTTTGGCTCAATTTGTGTAAGAGTGTGTCACTTCAAAATCCAGAACTTGGCTCAAATGCATGTTGAAGTCTGCCTGTAAAATTGTGAAAGTTAATCCAAGGTTTTTTACCTGCCCTTTGAGTTAGATCAGGTTCTCTCAGCAAACGGGAAGCAATCCCAAAATGTATCCAGACAGCCCTTATGTGCTGGTGCTCTCAGCCCTCAGAATTCAATCAACAAATGAACAAAAACTCCAGATGAAGCTTGAAGTTTTATTGCATGAATTGTGTTCACTTAATCTCACTTCCTCACACTGCTCCAGCGCTTTGGCTACTCGCCTTCCTCAGGGGCATCAACAAATTATGATTGTTACTTTACTATCCAATACCGGTCATCTAAGCAAGAATGTTCTGCTAAAGCTGCTTCATGTTATAGTACATTCTGTCACTGTGCACTTGGGTGCATTTGCTGATTTTGAAGTGACCTGCTGTTTTATCAACCCAGCCAAAATAAAAAGAGAATGATTTTTATAGAAAATGAAAATCAGCATAAGAAAGACACCATCAAACCCATTTATACATGATTCTGCAATAGAACTTGTTACAAAAGCAAATAAATAAAAATATCAGACTTCTGACAGTCTTCCTTTACTCAAATGTGAATGTGCTTATTACAGTCAGCTGTTCAACCAAGCTGACTCATGCTGATGTTTTCATTTCCCCTTGTTTTCAGTCAAGTGCTGACTAAAAAAAAGATCAATTACAGCACCTGAAACATCTTCCTTGTGTTTTACTGGTATTTTTAATCACTTCACTGATTCATGAAAACTTTGTCCACATACTGTATGTAAGCCACACTAGTTTAAAAGGGGGTGGGAAGAGGTAACACAGCAGTAGTATAAGTTCATATATCTCATCAAATATTAAATTTCAGCCAATCAGTGCGTGCCATTTCATTTGACAGGTGGGTGTGGCCTAAAATGGACCAATTAGAAATGTCCCTTGTTAAACCAGAAGTCCCTCCCTAAAATGTGCTAGCCCTACCCACTTCCAGCAGAAATGATGTAAGCTCGAACCCATGTCCCACACACTTGCACAGGAAATGACCCACACTGAAGCCCTGAAAGTGACATAACACCACCATTTTGTAAGCGTCCTTCACCCCTCCTTCTCATACACTCCTTGAACCCTGCCATCAACCATTTTGTAAGCATCCTATGCCCCTCCTTCTCGTACACTCTTCAAACCCCTGCCATGCCATCCTGGCTGGAACCCGAGTCCCACCATGCTAGCTCAAACTCCTGCCCCCTCTTTCTCCTGCATCCCCACCATCCTGGCTCAAACCCCTGTCCTTCTTCTGCAGGGGCATGTGTGTGTTTTTTGACTAGGATATTTTCAGAAAGCAGTATCTAGGAGGCAACCTGATCATGCAGAGGTTTCACAGATCTGTTTGGAGACCCCCCAGAGGGAAAGCCATCTGCCTGTGTGAGTACACCTTATTCTGTTTACAACACGTTATAAAATGTGTAAAACTTGCACCAAAAGGATACCTTTATGTATATGTATGTAACATTTATAAGCTAAAACAGAGGGACCTCTGTGTAAATAAGATGGTTCAACAGTTTTCTCTGAATAGCATTGCAACATGCTGGCAGTATGGTGTGTGTGTGTGTGTGTATGGGACCTCTGTGTAAATAAGATGGTTCAACAGTTTTCTCTGGATAGCATTGCAACATGCTGGCAGTATGGTGTGTGTGTGTGTGTGTGTGTGTGTGTGTGATTATTATAGCAATCACAAAACTAATAATTTATACTCCATCATGAATTACAGAATAAAATACATTTCTCTTTGGAGGGACTTGCAAGTATATGTTCTAAGACTGAGAAAAAACATCTGTTTTCATTTGCACACCCAGAATCATTTATACTCCATCATGAATTACAAAATAAAATATATCAGAAAAAAGGAAGACACATACCTATAGTTTTCCCCTCAGCTCTGTGTAGTATCAAGATTTTTGGATTACAGGGTCCTTGTATTTACAGAGACCTGTAAAAAATGTAGCTTTATGCTTTTGTTACAAAATAAATGTCTATAGTTACACTATAAAAAAAATTAAAATTCATGTAATAGGTTTGTAACCATTACCTGTACAATGTTTTTGTAATTTGTCTGACTTGGAACCCTTGTAAAAGAGCTCATGGCTCACAGGTATTGATCTGAAGCTTAACTAAATAGGAAAATAAATAATATGTTACAAAGAAAATACAGAATGTATCCACAGCTTTGCTTAGAGTCAGTGCAAAAGAATACATGCTTTGTGTGTGTGTGTGTGTGTGTGTGTGTGTGTGTGTAATTATTTTATAACAATCATACAATTAATCATTTATACTCCATCATGAATTACAGAATAAAATACATTTCTCTTTGGAGGGACTTGCAAGTATGTGTTTTAAGACTGAGAAAAACAAAATAAGACTGAGAAAAAACATCTGTTTTAATTAGACTGTAACCAAAGTTTTAGCAGTATGACATTACTCTTGCTAGACCCCTACTGTGTAAAAGAGAAAAACAGGTGATTTTCATGATTAACTTTTTAGAACAGACAAAATAAGTTTTATCTTCTGATTAGTGGAATGTAAGCTATGTTACACTAAATTACTGAGTTAAAGGATGCAGCAGTTTTAAAAAAAAAGACAGCATTTCCATTTTGACTTTTAAAACATTATAACTAAGATAGTACACAACTGACCTTATTATAAAACTGTGACTCTGTCTTAAGACTGAGAAAAAACTTCTGTTTTAATTAGACTGTGACCAAAGTTTTAGCAGAAAGGCATTAGAGAGATGCCTTCCTGCTGTCGCAGGAAGTGAAAAACAAAGCCTACAAGAAGTAGCCTAGGACTTATGTATTTCCCCATGGAGAAGGGGTGGGGAGGGGGGGTTTTTGATGGACAGTACCGGATGTTCCGACATTTTTTCACTACTAGCCATGTACTTGGGGTGTGGTTTAACACATTTTATATAAGCATTTTAAGATACTGGGAGCTAAAGACAAAAGAACAGAGCAAGACTGCCAAAAATACGTCTTGAGCTAAAATAATTTTTAAAAACATTTAACAAGCAATAATGGAGTCATGGTATGGAAATGAAGCCCTTTTCCAATCGATTGAAGAGCTGGATAATGCACAGTTTACCACTACAGAAGGTGTGTATTTTTATTTTTAACTAGGAAAAAGGCTGCAACTTTTAGATTTGAAATATGTTTTACAGTATAAAGTTGAAAATGGGAGATTGAGAAGGAGGGGGTTTAAAAAAATGCTGCAAGTTTTTAGAGTTAAAATTTGTTTTACAATATAATGCTGAAAATGGGAGATTGGTGGCAGGGGGTTAAAAAAGGATACAACTTTTAGAGTTGAAATTTTGTCTTACAGTATAATGTTGTAAATACAAATGTAGTGACAGTGGTGTATTTTCTGTTTTTGCCAACAGCACAAAAAATCCTACAGGAGAGAGAGGGAGAAAGAGACTATTACTTGAATGCAATGTTTTCCAAAGGTGCTCAAAAGTTTCTGCTGGTGTGAGTCATGAGCAAAACAGATTTGTAAATTTGAATGATGACTTACACACATCTATGAGCAGTAGCAGCAGCAGCACAAGGGTTTCTGACAAAGAATTATTTCACCCAAGGTTTCAAGAAAGGGACATTGACATGTTCAATGCTGGAAAAGCGTGTATTCTTAATGCATTTGATTGTTTGTTTAATGGCATGGTAATTGAGAGCAGATTATCTAGTGAGGATTACAATCATCAGATTTTTAAATCTGAGTTTTGTAAAGGGTACTTTACTGAGATCGTGTGCATTTCTGAGATATAAGAATCTCAAGGATTTATTTCAACCCATAACAGGTAACCCCAATTTTTTATTAGATGGTAAGCCTCTCCCAGTGACCTGGCTCCCTCAGATAGGAAACTGCCATTTAGATGAGTTCATGTCACCCAATAGTCAATGGTATTCTTCAGCCGATATTATGCATAAGTTTACAATACCTCGCACGAGAATCATCAAGATTTTCCAGTTTCATCATCTCCTGGTTAAGGTAATGGGTTTGACCCCCCCCAGCTCCCTATATCAGTTTTCAGGTTACCCCTAATGGAGCTGGAGGGTCTGCCTCATGCCATATCTAAAATATACAGTGCTCTTTTTACCTGGGCTTACCCTGACAATTACGCTCCCATCTCCTTTTGGGCCTCTCTCTTTCAGGGCAGAGATCTGGATTGGTTTCTCCTGTGGCAAAGTTGCCATAAGTTCCTCAAGCAGGATAGACTCAGATTAATGCAATTCAAAATTTTGCACAATATTTATTACTCTCTGCAGAAGCCTGCTTGGCTGGGTCTTGTGTCCTCTCCCCTATGTACAAGATGTCAGTCTCAAGAAGGAGACCTTCTTCATATTTTTTGGAGCTATTCTAAAGTTGTCCCACTCTGGATTGCGATTAAACAGAGTGTTGATCCTCTGTTAGGGCTCTCAGACTTGTTCTCCCCAAAATATGCCTTCTTGGGGATTTCTCCTCCATTTCAGTGGTGAACAGGAGGTACCACATAGCCTTGATGTTGATGTCTGTTAAAAAAGTGGTGTTAAGACACTGGAAGGTTACGGAGGTACCAACATATGTTGAATGACTTCAGGAGTTACTTGTGAACCTTAGAACAGAAAGGACTATTGCCAGTCTATATAACAAACTTAAGCAGTTTGTTAGGATCTGGGGCCCACTGCAAACTCTCTATGCACTACAAGTTTAAGCACTATTAGGCTATATCCATAGGTATTGTGTTAAAGGTATAAAGAGGCACTGGGTTGTTTGGGATGGGTGCTGGGTTGGAGTGGGAGGGGTAGGGTAGTGCGAATCATCCTGCATTTTGTAGCTGATGCATTGGGTCATGTTTACACTGTTTTGATTCATTCTCTGTATTGGAAACTTTAATAAAATTTGAATTGAAAAAAGGTACTTTACTGAGCAGTGTATTTTCTTTATTATGTGCAACCAAGTTCTCATACTCAGAGCTGAAACAGATGGCAAATGTGGCCCACATGTTTGAAAAGTACAGGAGAATGGAGGAAATGGTGTCCAGATACAAAAATAAAATTACGAAGTGAAAACACAGAAGCTCTCACAAGCTGAGTAAAAAGGGTGGCAGCACTAACAAAATGAAAAAAACAAACAAATGGGGTCAAAAAAGAAAAATCTGGGTAAAAATAAAACAATCCAAGAAAATTTGAAAAGAAAAGTAAAGTGTGCCAGGAAAATATTACAACGCAGGTTATTACAGCATGTTGCTAATGTTCAGCAATCCAGTGAATTAGAAAACCAGGTTGCTGCACATATGCAAGATGATGATGAGCTGGCAAACAGATCACCCCTACAGTATTTTTAGAATCTGTGCAGCAATATGAACGTGTTTTTAAAAAATTTAACGCTACAGAATTCCATCAACGATATAAGTTTACAAATCTAGATAAAATAAAATCTTTTACAGAGGCCATTGCTGCAATGCACCAGGCTATACAATAATTGCTGGACAGGATGATGAGACAAACATGCTGTGGAGACTTCATAGAGTTAAGATTAAATGCTGCTTCTTTAAATCAACCCTTGTTCTCAAGGAAAACATGCACTAATGAGTTAAATGCAACCACTTTCTTAGATCAGCTAGCTGATATGCCACAGAGCAATACTGAAATCATTACTGATGACACTATACATCTCGTGGTAACAACTATCAGGAATCACCAGGGGGGGATGGGGGAGCCAGACACTGAGCTCCATCTTGTATAGCAGGATTTTACAAAAAGAGACAATACTTGATTGATTTAAACAACAGAGATAATAGTTTGTGTTTTGGTGGCTCCATTCTTGCACTCCTAAATCCACATATGAGTGACAGTCAGTTGTTGAATAAGGCTAAAATATTGCACGCGGAGCTAGGTTTGTCAGACCAAACCCTGTCACTTTCAGTGATGTGCCCCAGTTTGAACGTTTTTAAGGAGTCAAAATTAAGATTTTATATCATTATGAAGGAAACTAGCAAACATTTTCAACAGAGCCAGAAAGACTTCCTAAAACACTGTTTGTATTACTGCATGACAACCATTACTATGTTATAAAAAATGTAAAAAAATTCAACGGTGCTAGGTACCTATGCAAATATTGTGATGTAGCCTATAGCCATAAGGGAAATCATATCTGTGCACAACAGTGCAAAGTTTGCTTTGACCCCAATTGTCTTGAACAGAAAACTGACACTGCATCCTGCCCCTACTGTAAAAAGATTTGTAGGTCTTTAGCATGCCTAGAAAGGCATTTAGCTACAGCTGATGGGAGTACAGGGTCTTGTAAATCCATGAAACTGTGTGAAAAGTCTTTTGTCTTTTACAAGGGATCTCATACATGTAAATTGATTCGGTGTAACAGATGTGGTTCTTTCATGACTGCAGACAAGAATCTGTGTTACATGTCACCACTCACAGATGTAAAAATCTCTAAGAAATATATAGTGTTTGATTTTGAGGCCACAAAGGAAATGGGAAGGCACATATCAAATTTTGTGTATGCTAAGCAAATAGATCCATCTTTCAGATGAGATGTTAAACCGAGGTCCCATCTTCCTGGATTGGTGGTAGTTCAGGCAGATGTTAAAGATCACATGGCACTTATCGAAAAGAGTAGGGGAATTTCCCTGGTGTCCTGGCCAAATTTCCCTCATTCATTAAAAATAACACCAACAGCTTAATCTGGTTTATGGTCAGTTGGCATTCATCTGTCTCCCCCTCCCCCCGGGTTGTGCCTAAAAATTGGCAGAATTTGTCTAGTGCACTTACCCGGTCAACAAAAACTAAAGAAAATGAATAAATAAAAAAATAAATAAATAAAGATTGGGAGAAGTCCTGGGAATTTGAAGGGGAAGATTGTATAAAAAATGTTATAGGACATTTTATTGACGCACCATTTAGACACTACACATTTATAGCACACAATGCCAAAGGCTATGACAGTTATTTTATCATTAACCAGCTAGTCAAGGAAAGAATTTATATTAAATTGCTCACACAAGGAGGAAAATTACTCTGTGTCACAGTGACATCCCTACACATCAGATTTATCGACAGCCATTGTTTTCTTTCTTTCTTTTAAACTAGCAAAAATCCCTGTAGCCCTTGGATTTGAGAATGAGATTGCTAAAGGTTACTTTCCCCATTTTTTTAACACCAAGGCTAATGAAAATGATGTAGGTCCCCTGCCTGATGCTCAGTTTTATGGTTCTGAATATATGCTGCCTGCAGAAAAGCAAGAGTTTTTGCAATGGTACCTAGCTAACTGACATAGAGAATTTGATCTGAAAAGAGAGCTTCACTACTATTGTCAGTTAGATGTTAAAAATCTTCGAAAAGCCTGTGACAAATTTAAGAAAGAAGTGATGAACATGACTGCCAAAAGTGTTTTAAAACAGTCAGATGGTGATACAGTAGAGCATGAAACAGTATCCTTAGACCCATTCCAGTACATCACGATAGCCTCAGTCTGCATGGCCATTTATTTTTGAAAGAATGCACTGTCGCTGTTCTCCCCCCAGATGACTACCACAGACAGAGAGGTACTCCACACCTGCTATTCAGGGTCTTATGTACATATCTGAGAAAGAAAACATTTCTATTCAGCATGCGCTAAGGAGTGGTGAATTTAAGGTGGGGTCGTACTTTTTGGATGGATATTCTGTCATAAATGGAATACCCACAGCATTTGAATTTAGTAGTTGTTTTTTTCACAGCTGCAACATCTGTTACTGTGAGAAAGATAGAAACCACATGACAGTGACTAGTTTTGGACAGTTATTCAATAGGACCATGCACAAATTTCATTTTCTAAAAAGCAAGGGTTTTTCCATTAGAGTATTATGGGAACACGAATGGAAAGCAATGCTGGCTACAGATCAGGGTTTGAATAATTTCTTGAGGGACAGGCAGCTACCACAGCCACTTAAACCTAGGCAGTCACTGTTTGGGGGAGAACAAATGCCATTTGTCTGTACTATAAGATGCAGCCTGATGAGAAAAGACACTATTACGATTTTACCAGCCTCTACCCTTTTGTTAATAAAACAAAACAATATCCAGTCGGTCATCCTGACATCATTTATGACAATCTTGATGACTTCACTTAGAACTTTGCTTTAGCAAAAGTAAAAGTCTTACCCCCAGAGGTCTTTTTTTTCCAGTGCTGCCATCCAGGATTGGAAGAAAACTTGTGTTTACATTATGTCTCGCATTTGCTGAAAACAGACTTCAAACAACATACACGATGATGACAGAGGGCAATTACAGGTGCCTACTGTACTGTAGAACTAAACCTAGCACTGGAAAAAGGCTACAAAATCATTAAAATTTATGAAGCCTGGCATTTTAAAGAGTCATGCACAGAGCTTTTTGCAGACTGCATCAAGCTGCATCTAAAAGGCAAGCAAAAGGCATCTGGTTCCCCTTCATGGGTAAAAAATGAAGCAAATAAAGACAGGTACATACAACAGTATTCTGAAAGGGAAAATGTACATTTGAACCCTGCGGCCATAGCTGTTAACCCCACAAGGAGACAGATCTCTAAACTGTTTTTAAATTCTCTTTGGGGCAAATTTGGGCACAGAGCTAATTTGCCGACCACTAGCATAGTAACAGATCCCGACTCACTCTTTCAGTATATGTTTGCCCATTACTATGATATAGCCTCATGCTTTTTCATCGATGATGAAACAGCTTGTTTAAGCTGGAAATATACAAGCGATCATTACCCAAATTCTAATAATATCAACATATTTATAGCTAGTTTTACAACCACATATGCCAGAGTGGAACTCTACAATCTGCTAGATAAGTTACAGGACAGGTGCCTATACCACAACACCGACTCTGCATTTTTGTGTCCAGACCAGATGACTGGGCCCCACCTCTGGGCAATTATTTAGGGGAGCTAACCAGTGAAGTTCCTACAGATGAACACATTACAGAGTTCATTTCTTCAGGCCCAAAAACTTATGGCTACTGGCTGTCCAGTGGAGAGGTTGTTCTTAAAGTGAAAGGGTTTGCCCTTAATGTAGCCAGCAGTAAACATATTAATTTTGAAAGTCTGAAGGACCTGGTCTTTGATTATATGGGGTCACAGATCTCTAAAAAATTACTGTGAGTCAATCCAACATTGTTAGGAATAAAAAGCAGTGGTCCCTTGAAACAAAAACGCTGTCAAAGACCCAGAGAGTAGTTTATGACAAGCGAGTTTTACAAGCCAAATTTAAAACACTTCCTTACAGATACTGATTGTGAAAAATGGATATCAGGTTGCAGCACCCCTTTACTTGTCTGTTGGCTGGTCCCTCTAATAGTGGAAAGAGCTTCTTTATAAAACAGTTGTTGGAACATGCTGATGCCACTTTATCACACAAGCCTGAATATATTGTTTGGTTCTACAGCTGTTGGCAACCTTTCTATAATGAATTGTTGTTAAAGTTCCTGCAGATTAAATTTGTGGAAGGGCTACCAATGTCACTAGATGACAATGATCTCTTACCCCCTGGGAAGGTAAATTTTGTTGTTATAGATGATTTAATGGACTCTGTCTGTCAAAATAGTGAAGTCCAGTATGGGTTTACCAAGTACAGCCATCATAAACACTTGACATATTTGTAATTGTCCAGAATGTGTTCTGTCAAGGCAAAAAAAGCAGGACCATCACACTAAATGCCAAATACATGATTTTGTTTAAAAACCCCAGAGACAAGCTGCAGATCATAACTCTGGTTAGGCAGATGTAACCTGGTCAGACAACATTTTTCTTAGAAGCTTTTGAAGATGCCACAAGAAAGCCTCATGGCTATTTACTGGTTGATTTAAAATCCAATACACCAGATGAATATAGACTGCATAGTGGGTTGTCCCTGACTGGCCTGTGGCATATGTCATGAAAAAAACACATTCTGCTTCTAAAAATATTTGATACTGTATTGTCATTATATCTAAAAGACTACAGAGAAATCTGTTTGTTTTAAAGTTACTAGTAAAGGGGCCTCTGAGCTCAAGAAAAACTATGTTATGTTCAGCCTCTGATGATCTGATATCAGCTATAGCTGAGATAGCCTTAAACACTCTCAAAGTAAATATTCCACTGTCAGCAAAACAGTTAGGTTTGCTGAAAAAAAGGAGAGTCATTAAAACTTTAAGCAATAAACAAATAACCTTAAAAAGGAAAAATAAAACAGTTAGACAGGTGGTTTTATAAGGACACTGTTAGGAATTGCCATTCCATTAATCACCGGCCTGCTGGCTAACAGATAATGGATTTTACTCAGAAAATGTATTTGGTCCCTCAGCAACAGATGGATCACATTAAAACTAAGTACCCTGATCAGGATATGAGAAAAGTTGCAACTAACAGTTTGGACACTGACATGAAAGCTATACTGTCCTGGACTGATTTATCAGACTATGACAAAGTCAAAATGTATTCTGCTGTATTACAGTGCTATCTGACTTTGGTAAGACAAGGATAACAAGCTAAAACCAGTTTGATATTACTGATTCCTGAAAATGAATCAATTTCTGACCCCCCTGCGGACACGGCAGAGACAGCTTCTGGAGCTAGTACTATGGAAAAAGACATTTTAAGTAGTGTTTCTCATCGGTCTAAAACCAATGCTGAACTTTTGTTAAAGCATATGTCAAAGAACAAGGATATTGTGTTTTGGAGTAATAAGGGGGAATTACTGTATAAAGGTACTGTTGTTTCTGGGTCTCACATGGTCGCTTTGGTAAAAGCAGCTACAGACACTCATACAATCCCTGACCACAGAAAGCCAAATGGCTGGGATGTTTTTGTCAAAGCAATGGCTGACTCTAACATACCCACCTCAGTGCTTGCTCATTCAGCAAACAGGAGCTATGTGGAAAGGTTAAAATCAGCTGGTGCAAGCTAACCACAGCCATCTCCAATCAACCAACGGTTGTGACACCCAAAAGACGAAAGTCTTTTAAAAAAACCTACATGGCTCACTGTGTAAAATTTAAATGCAATCTCTATGTATGAATGTTATATACCTCAGTGATTGCTGTGTACAACCTATGTTAACCTTTTACCTCATATTGACTATGTAATCCTGTTTTTGCGAAAAAAGTGTTTATATTGATGCATGCTAGCCTACCTCATATTGACTAAGTAATCCTGTTTTTACAAAAAAAGTGTTTATATTGATGCATGTTAGCCTACCTCATAGTTAAATATGTTAACATGTTTTTAGAAAGAGATGCTTATCATAAATCTAACTCAGTGCTATGGTATATATAGTGTGTATTTTTTTAACAGGAGATGCTTCTGTGTATTATATCTTATCCATGATGTTACCACTGATGTATGTTGTATTTTATTGGCATGCTTTTTACAATAAATATCTTTGTATTTTATATATTTTTGTCATTATTGAAGACATTGCATATCTGAAAATTTTAAACACACGTGCCCCCCACACCCAAGTTTAAACACAGACCCCCAGAAAAATTGATAGAGACACACAATTATGAGTGTTTATATATGATTTTATAAGTGACTGGTTTTGAATAAAATTACAAGTGGTTGCATATTTTAAATTTATTACAAGACAAACAAGTCTGAACATGTTGCCACCTCACTGATATGTGCCCTGACATGTTTAGATGTCTGAAAAGTTGACGTACAAAACTAGTTACCATGGCATTATTTTTCAGCAAATCATTAGAGTACATTTTTAAAATTTGATCTTAAGAAAGTTCTTTGCATCTGTGGTGTAAGAAAAAGATGCAGTGAAATCCATAGGTGGGAGAAAAGGTATTTTGCAACTTTGTGTTTTGGTACAATTTTTTTTTTGCATTTCTGTTTAAAAAAAAAACAAACAATTATTTGTGCATGATTGTCAGGATGAAACCGTAGCTGTCGAAGAACTCCCCAGTCCCATTTTCTGAAATTTATACAGCTAACCAGTACTTTCCAGGGAGGTCATGGGGTCAGTATTGATGACTAGTGCTGTGGGAAGGTTTCTCAGTCTCTCCTTGGGTAGCAGATCAGAGAGAAACACACCCAAAAAGCAGTTATGGATGTGGGAGTCATTAGTTACAATTTTTTTCCAGCTGCTTTGTGTTCATTTTTTATGTTTCATCACATATAATCAAAAATGACATTTCTTCTCTGGTTTATTTCAATGACATTATCAAACACTGCAAGATAATGAGATTAACTGTTAGTGGAAGGGCTTCTGCAAATCTGATCTCAACTCTGAGGTTCCCAGTTTTAATTAAAGAATAATGATCAACACATTCTTGGTCTGGAGTGAGATCAAAGGCAAGCAGGGTGTACCCTTGGACAAATTCCTGATGGTTAACAACTAGTGGCCGATCTTTCATAGATTTCCCAGCCACTAGTACTAGATTAAAATATTCTCTCACAGCATTCCCATTTCTAAAATCGGACTGCAGAGGTTTAGTGGGGATTTGTTCACCGTCCAGATACAGAGCCACAAAATTAATGTTATAATGTTTAAAGTTAAAGCAGTTTTTAGTGTAGGAATTGCTAAAAGCATCATTGTCAACAAATACCATGACCATCATTTTTAGTAACTGTCCCAAAAACAAATTATCTTGGTTGCAGACCCTGTGGCCTGCAGGGAGGCTGAACTCTTTCATTCCCACTCTGTCTATAGGATATTTAGCGTTGGAGGTCAGCAGGGCTTCTGAGTGTCCCAGACGAACACCAGGGGTCACTTTAACCCTTTTGACAAACAGAGAGGTGGCCATGACTTTTAGCTTATAAGGCTCAGCATCTCCACTCATCAGGCAAAAGCTGTCCCTGTTACATGTCAGTTTAATTTTAATATCCATGCCATTCGGCATCAGTTTCTCTTGAAAAAATAAGTCTGTGTGCAATTGTCCCAGAAGCTCTATCCCTCTTCTGAGATGTGTGAAGGAGCTTCTTTTATTAAAACCTACATTGTCACCATCTCTGTCTGTGATTTCATTTTTCCCTGGGGTGTCTTTGCAAAATAACCCTGCAGTGAATTGGGTAGAAAGGGTCTCTTCATTGAAGTTCAGCACTGATTCTATGACTACCCTGTAGGGGTAACAGTTATTGCTCTGACCGATGAGCCAATCACTGATAGTCACATCCAGCTAACTGAAAATGGTGGCCACTGGGTAATTTATAAGGCCTGCTTTGGCCGCTGCAGGTATATCACCACCATCCATTTAATTGATTTTGCAAACCAGGTAAAGAAGCGTGTTGTTTAGATCCAAATAGTCTTCACCATTCCCTGCTATATAAAATTAAATCAGTGAGTTTTCTGAAAGGGCAGCCAGAAGGGGTATCTCTACATAAATGTTTTTTTCAATGCTTGTCTGTGTGGAAGCAATGGCAAACAAGTCAAGTTCTGATTTTGTGCATTCTTCAGAACCACTGTGCACAAAAGCCATTTTTTTTTAGAACAGGTCTTTGCTTTTTTTACGCCCACTTGAAGGTCCTTTGAACACTTTCTTTTATGTGAAGTTTTGCATTTTGAAACACCTCTTTTAAAGTAGCTGGGAGGTCCGATGAGAAGTGAAGGGTGTACTCTGCGCTTTCTCTTTTTACCTCTCTTGAATACAATCAGCCCTGAACCACCCTGAGTAGGCTTATCACCCCCTGACACCTTTAGAGTGACAGCACTAGTTACATGCCCCACAACATCCTTTGCAACACTTTTAGCAACTGTCTGTAGATGTGGTTTTGCAATTTCAAACCCCCTTCTTAAAAAAGGAACTGCTTTTCTGAACAGACTATGAAATATTCCTGCTACACTAGAACCATACATTGTAGGAAGTCCATGAAAGCCGGGCAGACCATCTCCTGCCTGTGTCTTGTAATAGCTTCTGTACAAGGCAGGGTCCCCATAATGTCGAACGATCACCATCCTTGTTTAAATTTTAAAGCACCCTTTGGGGACAAAAATGCAACTTCATGATCACCATTCCAAACTGAAATGGTACAGGTTCATTTTGATCATTCTTTTTTTCAATAGTGACTGTATCGATCTGATGTTTACTGACTGTTTGATAATCAGGTTTATCGTAGGTCACGGTCAATATCTCATTGTCTTGGCCCCTGATGAGTAAGCATCTCAGCAAAGGCACTAGACTGTCACCCACTATTTAATGCGTGATAATGTCAGTGTAGATATACAATGTGTAAAAGCCCCCATTAATATCTGTAGGGTTCTTTGTTAGAGTCTTTCCTATACCTACCTTGAGTCTGCTAAAACCCAAAAGGTACTGTAACTGCCCGTGCATAAACGAAATGCATTTGATGTCACTGCCAATGCTTATTTCTCTCCCGACTGCTTGTTGTTCCAAAACCACTGGCAGTTTATTTACTTCAAATATGCTTTTATTAATTTGAGTAATAACACCAGCCATGTTAGGATATTAGCCTGATAGAATTTTAAATGCTGCTGACTCAGTAAAGGGGCTGGTTGGTGGTGTTTTACTGTGGCTATGCTTAGAGGCTGATAGAGCATACTGAACCTGTTTTTTCTGGGCAGGCACCTTGTCCCAGGTATGAGGGTACTGAATTTCTGCTAAGCCCACTTCCCATTCACCAGGTAGTTCAAGCATTTGTGGTAACTTTACTTTAAAAGTGGATATAGTATTGTTGGAGAAAATGTTGTGCAAGGTAATATAAAAACCATTTTTGAGCATTTTAAGCCTCATCTGCTTCTAATGTCCTGAACCTGTGTTGCCTCAACACAGCTATTAAATTTATCGGGTCACCCTATCCACTTCACCAGATACCAAGTTTTTCTGTCACGCTTTTTCTCTGCCAGGATTTTCTGCACCCTATACACATGGTCCTCATCAGGTTAAATTTTTTGCAACTCTTCAGGATAAAAAGTACCTTTGATGTCTTCCCCCTGATAGTCTTTTAGCTTATAGGTGGGCCTCTGTGTCTTTAAGACCTCCATCACAATAAATATCTCACCTGTGTACGTCTGTTCATATCCTTTTCAAACACTGCTTTTAGCTTAGATAGTCTCACGTGATCATCTTTCTGAAGGGTACCCTTTTGTTTTTTGCCAAGAACAGTATTACCATAGAGGATCTTCCATACACCCAGGGCATTGGAAGGGTTAACATCCACAGGCCTGTGTTTAATGCTTCTGTGATAAGTATGGTTATAGCTGTGCACCAGGTCTGACAACACATCTGTATATTTCCAAGTATTCTGGGCTGTAAAGTAACACCTCATGTGTGACTTCAGTGTCCTATTAAATCTTTCTACAATGCTGGCCTTAATTTCATTATTCATCACAAAATGGTGTATTTTATTTTGTTTTAATAGGTACTTTAAGGGGGCATTTAGAAACGCTTTACCTGATCAGTCTGCAACTTCTGAGATGTGTGTCCACTTTCAAAAATAGTTTTAAAGGCTTGTGTCACTGCCTTGCCTGATTTGTCTTTTAAAGTCACTACCCAGGCATACTTGGACAACACATCGATGCACGTCAGTATGTACTTAAACCTATTATTGTACTTTGCATATTGACTCATATCCACTAAATCGGCTTACCATTGTCTGTCTGTGTCAGAAACAATGACAGGATTTCTCTTAAATAGGACTCTGGCTGCTTTGTGTAATGAATGGGGTCCTGCTTCGCAAGCCATTCTGCAATACCTTTCCTGGTGACATCTTTATCAAATTTTTTTGCAGCCTTACACAGCTGAATCTCCCCTGTGAAACTACCCACTTGTTTTGCATTAATATATATATTCTGGCGCAGGTGATCCTTCATCTTCTTTCATCAACCCCGATACATCTGTTAGCAAGCAAAACTCTTGTCACCAGTAAAATAACGCATGTGCTCTTTCTATTCTTTTAAAAACACTATGACAACCACAAAGTGCAATGCATGATTATATTTTATTTATAAATACACACATCATAACAGTATTTGAAGGTTTACTTTATATACTTTATAATACATAAACTAATGCATATAGCTGCTATCTACAAAAGGCATAACACATGGCAAGCATGCAATGATTGCATAATATCTTGTTTTCTACTCTTCCAGTTTTACATGTTTTACAATACCCAGAGACAGTAACTTTTGAGCTGCATGTTTTACACAAGCATGGGCATTGCCCACGTCCCCCTTAGTGATGAAGCAGGCACAATACATACACACATATGCCATACACCACTCAAAATAATTAGCTTGATATTTAAGAAAATCTGTTACATCTACAATGTCGTTAACCTTACATACTGCTCTGATTAATTGTTTCCATTACTTCAGTATAGGTTTCCATATAAAGTGAGGCAACACTTAATCAGAGCCAGTGTATTTTCTGCCAGTGAAGCAGCTGCATCTTCAGAAGACATTTAATGGAGGCTGCTTTCCAAAGTATACAGATTCCTTTAAAATGTCCTTTACCACACAGTAAATTGTAGACATCAAGACTGCCTGGAATATTGGGAGCATGCCAGTACGTTCCATCTGAAAGTACATTATAGTGCACTATTTAGGAAAAGCATATGCTAAATCTGATTTATGAAACACAACAAAAGTGATAAAAGAAGCAAAATATATGATGACACACTCAGATCCCCCATTCTGCAGACTAAACACTAAAAATTCAACATCATAAGGACTATGCATAAACTCCATAGCAATTTTATACATTGCTTCCTCAAGAGTAGCACCCTCCTCCTTAAAATAATCCACAGTTTCCTTTTGGGGTCCCTCTAGGAGACCGTCAAAAAGGCCTTGGCATGTCTCTAAAAGTGCAGACAGTGCTTGTCCTGTAGGTAAATTTAAACCAGGGTGTTTAGCTCTATGTTTGACTAGTTGGTAAATAAGCCTCTGGGCGCACTGACAGGGCATTTGCCATCATGATATACTCTGGAAAAAACATACAGCACTATGTTTTAGTGACATCTCACTGGATGGTGCAGTTTAGCAAAGTACAAAAGCCAGGTAACAACATGAACAATATTAAAATGGTAACAAGCAACAGTTTTTTTTTGGGGGGGGGGTAAATTTTTACAACATAAACAGGGTTCCTGAATTTCCTTATAGAATTTTTTTTAAAGGGCCCTTTTTTGGCCAGTAGATCATTTCAGCAGGCAGAGAAGCCAAGTTAACAACAAGTACAATATTACAAGGTTTTTTCTGCTTTATAGTACACACATGACTATGATGACCATGATATAGAGTCCACAAAGACATTCATTGTCTTCCATGAATATATTAGCAAACACTTTAACATTTTCTACAAGTGGCAACACCGATTCATTTATATATTTATCTTTATCCTCCCATACTTCTGGAAGGGCACACATCATCAGTTCAGAGGCTGCATGTATCTCACAAGCGCAAATGTCATATTGAGGTGAACAAACAGTGATGGAGCAGTAATGCTTAGGATCAGATACATAAGTTTTTGGATTCTCTCTGTACTTGCATCCATTATAATTTGGTAACAAAATGTTTACATGTATCAGTTTTGGGGAGGTAATGGTTTTTATAATATAAACAGGGTCCCTGAACTTCTTTTTAGACATTTTTTAAAGGGTCCTTTGCTGACCAGATGTGTGGCCTCTCTTCTAATCTCTCTGTCTGTCTGGTGGTACATATTTTTAATACACCACTTGGGATCATCAGCTCTTTTCACATAATTTTAAACATGACCGATATGCTATAGTGTTTCGTTGGTCATATTCAAGCCCTGTTGTTTCATTGCTATTGCTAAAATTACAGGCATATATTTAAATTTCTCTATAATACAGAAACATTTCTGTATAATTCTGTAACGGTCAACTCATCGGTGATACAAGAATGATTTTTCTGACTAGGGTCATCTATCTGCCACCGGGACAGGCATCAACCAATTCAGCATGTGTCACCCTCTCTATCACTGCAGCAATTCGCCACGGATGGTATGATACATAACGTGCTTACAATACTTATTGTGGTCAGTTTTGGGAGGTTTACTACTGAGGCCTGGTTTTTCACATGAGTGCCCCTGTCTAATCTAAGTAGAAGAAGAAGAGGGTTGGGTAGTGATCACAGCCTGTTCTGTGACATTTTGAAACTTTCTATCACTCTCTGTATTTCTAACATACTGGTCCCCACATATCTCATTAACAACCACATTTGTATCTTTCACACAGCAAATAAAGTCGAGCAGTAGATTTGTGGAAAGTCATGAATCCATGCTGTCCAAATATGACTGCTGCTCCATTGCAAATCCTTCAGTCTATTAAAGTAAAAACACAAAGCAGCATTGGTCCTGTGACTCACTATAGGTAAGATTTAGTTCTACTGCTAACTCATCTCCTCAGTTACACCATGTACACATATCACCACACACACTTTTTATGTTAAAATGCATTTGCTTCATCAAGGCAACTCTTTTCTTCTTCTTCTTCTTCTTCTTCTTCTTCTTCTTCCTCTTCTTCTTCTTCTTCTTCATTTTCTTATCTTACTCTTTCTTAGCCTGGACTTGACTGCTTGTGGCTGCATTATCATCATCATCATCCACCTCTTGGGCAGAGGTGCCTCTTGCTTGTGTCTTGGATTTCTTTTTCACAACTTTCTCTGATGCTTTTTTTGGCAGTGTCTCACTGCCCATCTTCTCTGGCTCCCCCTTTTTGTTACTCTCTGTTTTGGGTTTCATAGTAACTTCTTTTTCTGCATCAGATTCACACCCCAGCAACTCTTTAAGGTCTTGCAGTGGTGCCACTTCAGATGAATAGTCAGATTTAGGATTTTATGATTCACCAAACTGTTCAGTGAGTTTCTTTTTTATGTCAGGCACTCTTCCACTCAACAAGACTTGTGTGGGATATTCTTTTTCACACCTCATGTAGTACACATACGTTGGCTTGGGTTGTGGGGCCCCGATAGCCATCTTCTTGCTTGGTTTTTCATCTCCAGACTTTTCATTCGGTGGTGTGACAGTCTGGCCTGTTGCTGGGAGGTTGAATTGAGAAGAGCTGTGCCATCTTCTTCTTGATGTTTTGAAAATCTGCTCCAAAACTATAAAACAGAATCTGAGGAGTCTCTCAAAAAGTTGTGCCTTCTGGCTTCAAATGCAGGGTTTATATAAGGCTTTGTAAGATGGACTGTCCCTTGGGAAAACCATCTCCACACCCATCATACTATACATGGTAACACATGTCAGAGACACATCTATTGTAGCCCCCACACCCCATTTTAAAAACATTATAAATATCACTCACATTTCATTCAGCCTTCTCCTTGATACTACACAGAGCTGAGGGAAAAACTATAGGTATGCGTCTTCCTTTTTTTTCTGATATATTTTATTTTGTAATTCATGATGGAGTATAAATGATTCTGGGTGTGTAAATAAAAACAGATGTTTTTTCTCAGCCTTAAAGCACATACTTGCAAGCCCTTCCAAAGAGAAATGTATTTTATTCTGTAATTCATGATGGAGTATAAATTATTAGTTGTGTGATTGCTATAATAATACACACACACACACCACACACACACACACACACAAACCATATTGCCAGCATGTTGCAATGCTGTCCAGAGAAAACTGTTGAACCATCTTATTTACACAGAGATCCCCCCATTTTAACTTATAAATATTACATGCATATACATAAAGGTATCCTTTTGGTGCAAAGTTTTACACATTTTTAAGTTCGCTTGAGCGCATGCACAAGGAACGTTTTGTGAGAGTAGCACACTTGGAGGTGTGCCTCTCCCACCCAATGCACTGCTCCCTGGAGCAGGCATGAGTGATCCTCACCAATGGTGTAGGAGCTCTGTATGACAGCGGTGTTCCTCTGCTTCAAAGCAGAACACCGCTGCCATATGGAGCACTGCCTCAGCCTCCCCCCGCGCATGTCATGCCACCCCCAAAGCTTAAACTTTGTTTGCCGATGGGGGTGCCCAATCCCCATCAGCTCCATGGCCCCCCACCACAAAGCCATCTTGCTGCCATGGTGGAGCCCACCCAGCATGGCAAACCTCTGCTGTGTTTTTGCGAAGGGTGCCCAATCCCTGTCGGCTCCTTGGCCCCCCATCTTCTGCCATGCTGAGAGCCCACCCCAGCATGGAAAACATCCAAAACATTGTTTTTCCTGTAAAGAAAAACGGTCCCACTGCGTGTCTCACTCTCCCCTCCCACAACCCGTACCCACCACTGCGCCTCAGCCTCCTCACCCCCCCTCACCCCATGCCTCTGGACTCTGGCACGATGATCTTCAGTGGACCAGGAACCGCGTCTTCACTCTTCAAGCCGACCACAAACTGAGAAATGCCGGTAGCTGTATAATAGGTTAGATAGGGGTTCAACTTTATGCATATCTCAGTAATTTTTGGAATTTTTGCACAAATTTTCAACATGGGGTTTTGGGACCCCTTCTCATGAATTATGTCACTGTCATGGCGTTACTTGGGCCAAGTGTGATTTGCAGGCACTCTGCAGGCACTGCATGAAATCACCCTTTGGGCCGAATAATGCCATGCAGTGACATCATTCATGAGAAGAGTCCCAAAAACTCATGGTAAATTATGTAAATTCAAAAATACTATTTCTAGACGTGTTTCCACCCATGTAGTGCACAATGGCGCACTCGGTGTGCAAATTCAATGTATGGCACACAGTAAGACAATCACAGTGACACTGTTCATTAGCAGAGGTTTTAAAATGCCAATGTTGACAATCTGGTGAAAAAATTCCTAACAATGACTCTTTTACGAGCATGCATTGCACAGTTCCCACACACGCTCCTAGCTTTGTGAATTTTCAATATTTCCACTCCAGATTTTCAACATTGCCATTTTACCACACTTCCTTATGAGCAGTACAGCTGTCATTTTTCACATCCTGCCCAAAATGTGTTTCCACCTATGTAGCGCACAATGGGGGTAACAAAAAGGCCATGCTGACAATTTATTGTGCAAATACCAGCAATCACACAGGGCATTAGGGTAAAGCACCATACATGCCACACACCACTGCAAATACCTGCAAGTGAACGTTCGGCATTGACAAATGCTTGTATAACTTGTTATAAAGCAGAAAAGGGTACTCACACAGGCAGATGGATTTCCCTCTGTGGGAGGTCTCCAAATAGGTCTGTGAAACCTCTGCATGATCAGTTGCCTCCTAGCTACTGCTTTCTGAAAATATCCTAATCAGAAACACACACATGCCCCTGAAGTTATACCCCAAGCCGACAGGGGCACATAACACTACATAAACCCTAACTTATTTTTGGGATGAGGCATGGTGGTGAAGAGGGACAGGGTTTGAGCCAGGATGGTGGGGGTACAGGAGAAAGTGGGGGGACAGGAGTTTGATCTAGCACGGTGGGACTTGGGTTCCAGCCAGGATGACATGGCAGGGGTTTGAGGAGTGTACGAGAAGGAGGGGTAAGATGCTTACAAATTGGTGGGTGGCAGGGTTCGAGGAGTGTATGAGGAAGGAGGGTGTAGGACACTTACAAAATGTTGGTATTATGTCACTTCTAGGGCTTCAGTGTGGGTCATTTCCTGCACAAGTGGGTGGGACACAGGTTCACATGCATGTCATTTCCTGCAGAAGGAGTGGGACACAGGTTTGAGCTTACATTACTTCCATAAAGTGGGTGGGACTGGCACATTTTAGGGAGGGACTTCTGGTTTAGCAAGGGACATTTTTGATTGGTCCATTTTAGGTCATGCCCACCTTTCAAATGATGTGGCATGTGCTAATTGACTGAAATTTAACATTTGACGAGATACTGTATATGAACTTATACTACTCACAGCATTGAATACTGCCCTTATTTAGTAAGATTTCACTTTGGTTTTAAAATATATAAGAGACTGGGAGTGAAAGAAGGCTTGGTCACAAAATTAACCTGGATTTCTGTATGTACTGTATGTTATGGGTGGGGGTTGCTACATAAGCATCAGACACTCTGAATCCCATTCACAAAAACAATCAGAGCACTGTACTAATTATATAGTACAATTTTCAGTATTCTCAGTCTTGCCCCATCCCAGACAGATAGAAGTTAACTGCAGTATGTCATTCATCTTCATCATATCTGAAGCTTCCCAAGCCTCCACACACACACACACAGACTCACATACACACACAAACTCACATACATACACAAATTCAAATTAATTATCCCAACTTACAACATGTTAATATAAATGCTGGCTCTTGTGTGTATCGCTCTACTCCATTTTGCACTACAAACCTCAGCAGACACTATTCTTACATCAGGCACAGTGTATTATACATTGGAAGTAATAAATGGAAACCCACAACTGCTAATAGAAGAACTGCAATTTATTTTACTGAGGCATTGGCTCAGTAAGGAAGACAGAGACTGATGCATCTCTGACTGCTGCTGAATGTCGTGAGTCCTTTTTATTATTATTCCTTTTAAATGATTACAGCCTTGAGAATCCACCCTCCCCAACTGACTTGATGGAATCTTTCAAACACTGAATTGGAAAGGACTAAATCAAATAAAATCAAACTTTATTTATAAAAGGTGCCTTTCCAAATACAAGGCGCCTGTATATAACATAATAAAATCAATAAATAATTAAGACAATATTAAAATTAATCCAGTCCTGCAACATTTAAAAATCATTATATGCAAGGCTAAAAATGTGTGTTTTTAATGCCCCTTAAAGCTTTGGGCAGTCGGGCAATCTCCTACCTGATGAGGTAGAGAATTCCACAGGGTTGGGGCCATAAAACTAAAAGATCTGGCCCCAGAGTTCTTTAAACAAACCCTGGGAATCTCTAGTAATCCCTTGTCAGTGGATCAGAGACAGCGGGAGGGACAGTAGGGACAAAGGAGATCTTTCAAGTAGCCAGGTCCCTGATTGTGCAGGGCCTTATAGGTCAGCAAACCAACCTTGAAGGTGATTTGCCAGCATATTGGCAGCCAATGCAGTCTGCAGAGCACAGGCATTATATGACTGAACCTAGAGAGACCAGTCAATAGCCTGGCTGCCGCTTCTGCACTAGCTACAGCGGCGAATATCCAACCCACCCGGTAGCCCAAGATAAAGGGTGTTGCAGTAGTCAAGGCAGAGGTAGCGAAGGCATGGACTAAAGCAGGAAGATCGACAGGATGAGCCAGGTGCTTCACCTGAGTGATGTTCCTCAGATGTTAAAAAGAGGCTTTGACAACTGCCGACACCTGAGATTTAGGTGTCAAACAGTCATCAAACACAATGTCCAGGTTACACACCCGGTCTGAGGTAGTTAGCGGAACACCCCAAGCCATAAACCCAAGAGAGATCTTGCCAACAAACCCACCTCCTGGTGACCTGGGTCCACAACCAACACCTCCATTTTTTCTGGATTCAACTGCAGCCAACTCACATTCATCTAGTCCTGGATATCGGCCAGACAGTTGTTAAAGACCGAAAAGGCAGCATCTTGGCCGGGCACAAAGGACATGTACAGTTGAGTGACATCTGTGTAGCAGTGAAAACTCAGACCGTACCACCTAATAATCACTCTAATGGCAGCATGTACACCACAGACAACATAGGTGCAAAATAGAGCCTACATCACCCACAGGATGGGGGAATGATGCTGAGGAAAAATCCCAGACACCACCCTCTGAGTCCTACCCTCAAGGAAAGAATGAAAGCAACTGAGGACTGTACCAGACCCCACAGATAAACCACAAGCACTCCAATAGCACACCATGGCCCATGGTGTCAACGCTGAGAGAGATCAAGAAGGACCACGATGGAACAGGTCCTTCAATCTCTCATATTAGGAGTCATTTAGTACCCATACAAGAGCTGTCTCAGTACTTTGTCTCTTCCTAAATCCAGACTGGAGAGAATCATAGACATTGTGGCTGGTCAAATGATCATCCAGCTGTGATGCAACCACCTTCTCAATAACCTTACCCACAAAGGGCAGGTTAGAGACACACCTGTAGTTAGCCAGACAATCCGGGTCCAAGGAGGGCTTTTTAAGAAGGGGCTGAACCACAGCCTCCTTCAGAGGATTTGGAAAAATCCCCCTCTCCAAAGACCTCCAGACTATCTCAGCAAGGACCAGGCTGATTTTATCCACACAGCTCACTAGGAGATGTGTGGGGCCCAGATTCAAACCACAGTTGGTCGGACGCAGTGATTGGATAACTATCACAATGTCACTGATTGTGGGAAGGCTGAAGTCAGACCACACAAATTTGGTGTCCGACATCTCCTGCCGACTGTCACAGCTCCCATTAGGGAGGGTCAAGTGGATATCAGACCTGATTGTGGCAACCTTATCTGAAAAGAATTGAGCAAACTCCTCACACCATTCTTAAGAAAAGGCTCTTCTGGGCTGAAGACAGATTAGATTGCACAATATGTCCACAGTCTGGAAAAGCTGAGCTGGTCTATTCTGTGCAGCAGCAATCTCTCTGGACAGGAATTCTGCCTTCTTATGAGAGATTGCTGATTGATAGACCATGTAATGGTCCATCAAACTAAGTTTGTCACAATCCAGGCCTGATTTCCGCCAGCACCTCTCTAATCTTCGTCTGACTCTCCTCAGCTCCCTCAGAGTCTCATCAAACCAAGGAGACCTGGGGTGAAGAGTTAGGGGATGAATACAAACAGGAGCAATGGAATCCAGGGCCTCTGCTACCACTTTATTATAGGCAAGTACCAAGTCCCCTGGGTCCATGCAATCACTCGGTAAACCCAATAGATCTAGCACCACCGTCAGGCCATCTCGGGAAATACCCCTCAAAGGGCAGTACTGGACCATCTCCATAGGGGCTGGCCTACTAAGGGTGGCCTCAAACCTGAACCCAATAGAGTGATAGTCAGACTACCTGACTGGTTCCACCACAAAATTGGATATCTCCATCCCCAGTAGGAACACCAGATCCAATGAATGACCACCAATATGGGTCGAGGAGGAAATAACCTGTGTGAAGTCCAGTGAAATCATTAACTGGCAGAAGTCTTGACCAAACTGTGAGAGTTCATCACCGACCCAGGCATTGAAATCCCCCAGAACCAACCATCTGGGGGATCCCAATGTCAGGTCAACAATGAAGTCTGCGACTTCCCACAGGAAAACATTTCTGTCACCTGGTGGATGGTAAATGAGAAGAATCCTGCACCCCACACCCTCACCCATGATACATTCAAAGGAGTTGGTAGTGCCCACCATACCTCCACTAGGCCCAGTTCTAATCTAAAACAGATAGCAACACTCCCACCCTACAATCCATCCTAGGGAGTGTATCACTGAGTACCCAGCTGGAATTGCTGATACCTAAACTGGGCTAGCATTCTCATCCAGCCAGGTCTCAGTGATGCACGCCAGGTCAGATGTTTTGACAAAATCCGCTATAATAGCAGTCTTGTTTTTCATAGTCCTGGTGTTGCATAACACCACCCAAGTAGGATGAGCATCCGAGGATGACCATGCTACCTGCTGACTACCAGCAGAACCCTTGGGTATGGGAACCAGACAAGGAGGACTCCTTTCCTGGACCCATTTCACCCCAGGGCATCTCCTTGTCCCCACGATCCCTATCCACCCACTCCTTTTCATTCCCTCTCCTGGCCCAACCATCGTCCTCCTCCTTTTTCTAACAATCCCCAGAGCCCTACACCATCTGTACACCTCTGGCAATAGGGGAGGATAGAAAAAAGGACAGAGGTCCCTAAGCCTGGAGGGGGAATAATACCCGACCGTCCTTATGCCTTCCCAACACATATTTGCCACACTAAGCAAATACCAGCAAGTAAACAATCCCAAAATACAGATTTAACCCACACCCAAACATATGATAATCAAATATTCCGTAAACCATAAAATAAATAAATACCCCCAATCACCCACCCCCAAAAAGAAACAAATATAAATAACTAAACTCAAAAACAAAATAATAAAAGGTCAGCCAAAGAAAAACAGTCATAAAATAAATGAGGTAATTCTTTAAGGTTATAACTGTAACTTAAGTCCAGGAATGTAGTTTATAATGGAGGAAGTAAAAATAAAAATCTTCAGCCCCCAAAGACCCTCTCACAGCCTAGGGAGGCCAATAAAGCACAGGTACTCTCACTTACTGGCCCAAAACTGCTTTTTGTTTTTGTTTTTTTCTTTCAGCCCCCAGGCATTCTCACTACAAGGTGAACCAAAAAGGCACTCTCACTGCCTTCCAATAAAACACAAGTATCAGTAAAGTAAATAAATAAAATTCAAAGTCTGACCGTAATCAACTAATTCAGTTGAAAACAATATACATGATGATGACAGAGGGCAATTACAGGTGCCTACTGTACTGTAGAACTAAACCTAGCGCTGGAAAAAGGCTACAAAATCATTAAAATTTATGAAGCCTGGCATTTTAAAGGGTCATGCACAGAGCTTTTTGCAGACTGCATCAAGCTGCATCTAAAAGGCAAGCAAAAGGCATCTGGTTCCCCTTCATGGGTAAACAGATGGCAAATAAAGACAGGTATGATACAATGTATTCTGAAAGGAAATGTGGCTACTTGAACCCTATGCCATAGCTATAACCCCAATAAGGAGACAGATCTCTAAACTGTTTTTAAATTTCTTTTGGGGCAAATTTAACAATAGAGCTAATTTGCCGACCATCAGCATAGTAACAGATCCCTCACTCTTTCAGTATATGTTTGCCCATTACTATGATATAGCCTCATGTTTTTCATCGATGATGAAACAGCTTGTCGGCCGAAACAATATGCTTTATCATTACCTAAATTTAATAATATCAACATATTTATAGCTAGTTTTACAACCACATATGCCAGAGAGTGGAACCTACAATCTGCTGTGATAAGTTAGCTGGACAGGTGCCTATACCACAACACCGACTCTGCATTTTTGTGTCCAGACCAGATGATCTGGCCCCCACCTCTCCAAGTACCATTAGGGAGCTAAACTAGCAAGTTCCTGTACAGATGAACACATTAAGAGTTCATTTCTTCAGGGCCCAAAACTTGTGGCTACTACGTCCAGTGGAGAGGTTGTTCTTAGAGAAAGGGTTTGGCCCTAATGTAGCCAGCAGTAAACATATTAATTTTGAAAGTCTGAAGGACCTGGTCTTTGATTATATGGGGTCACAGATCTCAAAAATTACTGTGAGTCAATCCAACATTGTTAGGAATAAAAACGGTGGTCCTTTGAAACAAAACGCTGTCAAAGACCCAGAGAGTGCTTATGACGCTTAGTTTTATAAGCCAAATTTAAAACACTTCCTTACAGATACTGATTGTGAAAATGGATTCTAGTTGCAGCACCCTTTACTTGTCTGTTGGCTGGTCCCTCTAATAGTGGAAGGTTCTTTATAAAACAGTTGTTGGAACATGCTGATGCCACTTTATCACACTTGCCTGAATATATTGTTTGGCTCACAGCTGTTGCAACCTTTCTATAATGAATTGTTGTTAAAGTTCCGCAGATTAAATTTTTGGAAGGCTACCAATGTCACTAGATGACAATGATCTCTTACCCCTGGAAGGTGAAATTTTTGTTGTTATAGATGATTTAATGGACTCTGTCTGTCAAATAGTGAAGTCCAGTATGGTTTACCAAGTACAGCCATCATAAACACTTGACATATTTGTAATTGTCCAGAATGTGTTCTGTCAAGGCAATAAAAGCAGGACCATCACAGTAAATGCCAATACATGATTTTTTTTAAAACCTCAGAGACAAGCTGCAGATCATAACTCTGGTTAGGCAGATGTAACCTGGTCAGACAACATTTTTCTTAGAAGCTTTTGAAGATGCCACAAGAAAGCCTCATGGCTATTTACTGGTTGATTTAAAATCCAATACACCAGATGAATATAGACTGCATAGTGGGTTGTCCCTGACTGGCCTGTGGCATGTCATGAAAAAACACATTCTGCTTCTAAAAATATTTGATACTGTATTGTCATTATATCTAAAAGACTACAGAGAAATCTGTTTGTTTTAAAGTTACTAGTAAGGGCCTCTGAGCTCAAGAAAACTATGTTATGTCTAGCCTCTGATGATCTGATATCAGCTATAGCTGAGATAGCCTTACCACTCTAAAGTAATATTCCACTGTCACAAAAACAGTTAGGTTTATGAAAAGGAGAGTCATTAAAACTTTAAGCAATAAACAAATAACCTTAAAAAAGGAAAAATAAAACAGTTGGACAGGTGGTTTTATAAGGACACTGTTAGAATTGCCATTCCATTGAATCCCGGCCTGCTGGGTTACTGAATGGATTTTACTCAGAAAATGTATTTGGTCCTCAGCAACAGATGGATCATTATTAAAACTAGTACTTGATCAGGATGAGGAGAAGTTGCAGCTAACAGTTTGGACACTGACATGAAAGCTATACTGTCCTGGACTGATTTATCAGACTATGACAAAGTCGAAATGTATTCTGCTGTATTACAGTGTTGTCTGACTTTGGTAAGACAAGGATGCCAGTTAAACCAGTTTGATATTACTGATTCTGAAATGAATCAATTTCTGACCCTCTCTCGCGGACACTGCAGAGACAGCTTCTGGAGCTAGGTACTATGGAAAAGACATTTTAAGTAGTGTTTCATCGGTCTAAACCCAATGCTGAACTTTTTTAAAGCATATGTCAAAGAACAAGGATATTGTGTTTGAGTAATAAGGGAATTACTATAAAGGTAATGTTGTTTGTGGGTCTCACATGGTCGCTTTGGTAAAAGCTACAGACACTCATACAATCCCTGACTACAGAAAGCCAAATGGCTGGGATGTTTTGTCAAAGCAATGGCTGACTCCTAACATACCCACCTCGGTGCTTGCTCATTCAGCAAACAGGAGCTATGTGGAAGGTTAAAATCAGCTGGTGTAAGCTACCCAGCCATCTCCAATCAACCAACGGTTGTGACACCCAAAGACGCAAGTTTTTAAAACCTACATGGCTCACTGTGTAAAATTTAAATGCAATCTCTATGTATGAATGTTATATACCTCAGTGATTGCTATGTACAACCTATATTAACCTTTAATTTTATATTGACTTATGTAATCCTGTTTTTATGTAAAAGTGTTTATATTGATGCATGCTACCTACCATATTGACTAAGTAATCCTGTTTTTACAAAAGAGTTTTATATTGATGCATGTTAGCTCATTTCATAGTTGTTAAATATGTTAACATGTTTTTAGAAAGAGATGCTTATCATAAATCTAACTCAGTGCTATGGTATATATAGTGTGTATTTTTAACAGGAGATGCTTCTGTGTGTATATCTTATCCATGATGTTACCACTGATGTATGTTGTATTTTATTGGCATGCTTTTACAATAAATATCTTTGTATTTTATATATTTTGTCATTATTGAAGACATTGCATATCTGAAATTTTTAACACACGTGCCCCCTACACCCAAGTTTAAACACAGACCCCGTAAAAATTGATAGAGACACACAATTATGAGTGTTTATATATGATTTTATAAGTGACTGGTTTTGAATAAAATTACAAGTGGTTGCATATTTTAAATTTATTACAAGACAAACAAGTCTGAACATGTTGCCACCTCACTGATATGTGCCCTGACATAAGTTTAGGATGTCTGAAAAGTTGACGCATAAACTAGTTACCATGGCATTATTTTTCGTGCAAATCATTAGAGTGCATTTTAAAATTTGATCTTAAGAGTTCTTTGCATCTGTGGTGTAAGAAAAAGATGCAGTGAAATCCATAGGTGGGAGAAAAGGTATTTTGCAACTTTGTGTTTTGGTACAATTTTTTTGCATTTCTGTTTAAAAAACAAATAACACTTTGTGCATGATTGTTGGGATGAAACCGTGGCTGTCGAAGAACTCCCCAGTCCCATTTTTCTGAAATTTATACAGCTAACCAGTACTTTCCAAGGAGGTCATGGGGTCAGTATTATTGACTAGTGCTGTGTTAAGGTTTCTCAGTCTCTTTGGGTAGTAGATCAGAGAGAAATACACCCAAAAGCAGCGGATGTGGGAGTCATTAGTTACAATTTTTTTTCCAGCTGCTTTGTGTTCATTTTTATGTTTCATCACATAATCAAAATGACATTTCTTCTCTGTTTATTTCAATTGACATTATCAAACACCGCAAGATAATGAGATTAACTGTTAGGTGAAGGCGCTTCTGCAAATCTGATCTCAACTCTGAGGTTCTAGTTTTAATTAAAGAATAATGATCAACACATTCTTGGTCTGGAGTGAGATCAAAGAAGCCAGTAGGGTGTACCCTTGGACACATTCCTGATGGTTAACAACTGGTGGCGATCTTTCATAGATTTTCCAGCCACTAGTTGCTGAGATTAAAACCTCTCAGCATTCCCATTTCTAAATCGGACTGCCAGAGGTTTGAGTGGGGATCTGTTCACCGTCTGTGATACAGAGCCACAAAATTAATGTTATAATGTTTAAAGTTAAAGCAGTTTTAGTGTAGGAATTGCTAAAAAGCGATCATTGTCAACAAATACCATGACCATCATTTTTAGTAACTGTCCCAAAACAAATTATCTTGGTTGCAGACCCTGTGGCCTGCAGGAGGCTGAACTCTTTCATTCCCACTCTGTCTATATAGGATATTTAGCGTGAGGTCAGCAGGGCTTCTGAGTGTCCCAGGCGAACACCAGGGGTCACTTTTAACCCTTTTGACAAACAGAGGGGTGGCCATGACTTTTTAGCTTATAGGCTCAGCATCTCTCACTCATCAGGCCAAAGCTGTCCCTGTTACATGTCAGTTTTATTTTTAATATCCATTGCCATTCGGCATCAGTTTCTCTTGAAAAATAAGTCTGTGTGCAATTGTCCGACTCTATCCCTCTTCTGAGATGTGAAGGAGCTTCTTTTATTAAAACCACATTGTCACCATCTCTGTCTGTGATTTCATTTTTCCCTGGGGTGTCTTTTGAAATAACCCTGCAGTGAATTGGGTAGAAAGGGTCTCTTCGACTTGGGGTTCAGCACTGATTCTATGACTACCCTGTAGGTAACAGTTGCTCTGACCGATGGGCCAATCACTGATAGTCACATCCAACTAACTGAAAATGGTGGCTACTGGGTAATTTATAAGGCCTGCTTTGGCAGCTGCAGGTATATCACCACCATCCATTTAATTGATTTTGCAAACCAGGTAAGAAGCGTGTTGTTTAGATCCAAATAGTCTTCACCATTCCCTGCTATATAAAATTAAATCAGTGGGTTTTCTGAAAGGGCAGCCAGAAGGGGTATCTCTACATAAATGTTTTTTTCAATGCTTGTCTGTGTGGGAGCAATGGCAAACAAGTCAAGTTCTGATTTTGTGCATTCTTCAGAACCACTGTGCACAAAAGCCATTTTTTTTTAGAACAGGTCTTTGCTTTTTTTACGCCCACTTGAAGGTCCTTTGAACACTTTCTTTTATGTGAAGTTTTGCATTTTGAAACACCTCTTTTAAAGTAGCTGGGAGGTCCGATGAGAAGTGAAGGGTGTACTCTGCGCTTTCTCTTTTTACCTCTCTTGAATACAATCAGCCCTGAACCACCCTGAGTAGGCTTATCACCCCTGACACCTTTAGAGTGACAGCACTAGTTACATGCCCCACAACATCCTTTGCAACACTTTTAGTAACTGGTTCGTAGATGGTTTTGCATCAAACCCCTTCTTAAAATGGAACTTGAACCTTTTCTGCTATACTAGAACCATACATTGATAGTCCATGTAAACCAAGTAGACCATCTCCTGCCTGTGTCTTGTAATAGCTTCTGTACAAGGCAGGGTCCCCTGGCAATGTCGAACGATCACCATCCTTGTTTAAATTTTAAAGCACCCTTTGGGGACAAAAATGCAACTTCATGATCACCATTCCAAACTGAAATGGTACAGGTTCATTTTGATCATTCTTTTTTTCAATAGTGACTGTATCGATCTGATGTTTACTGACCGTTTGATAATCAGGTTTTATCGAGGTCACGGTCAATATCTCATTGTCTTGGCCCCTGATGAGTAAGCATCTCAGCAAAGGCACTAGACTGTCACCCACTATTTAATGCGTGATAATGTCAGTGTAGATATACAATGTGTAAAAGCCCCATTATAACATCTGTAGGGTTCTTTGTTAGAGCTTCTTCCTATACCTACCTTGAGTCTGCTAAAACCCAAAAGGTACTGTAACTGCCCGTGCATAAACGAAATGCATTTGATGTCACTGCCAATGCTTATTTCTCTCCCGACTGCTTGTTGTTCCAAAACCACTGGCAGTTTATTTACTTCAAATATGCTTTTATTAATTTGAGTAATAACACCAGCCATGTTAGGATATTAGCCTGATAGAATTTTAAATGCTGCTGACTCAGTAAAGGGGCTGGTTGGTGGTGTTTTACTGTGGCTATGCTTAGAGGCTGATAGAGCATACTGAACCTGTTTTTTCTGGGCAGGCACCTTGTCCCAGGTATGAGGGTACTGAATTTCTGCTAAGCCCACTTCCCATTCACCAGGTAGTTCAAGCATTTGTGGTAACTTTACTTTAAAAGTGGATATAGTATTGTTGGAGAAAATGTTGTGCAAGGTAATATAAAACCATTTTACATTTTAAGCCTCATCTGCTTCTAATGTCCTGAACCTGTGTTGCCTCAACACAGCTATTAAATTTATCGGGTCACCCTATCCACTTCACCAGATACCAAGTTTTTTCTGTCACGCTTTTTTCTGCCAGGATTTTCTGCACCCTATACATGGTCCTCATCAGGTTAAATTTTTGCAACTCTTCAGGATAAAAAGTACCTTTGATGTCTTCCCCCTGATAGTCTTTTAGCTTATAGGTGGGCCTCTGTGTCTTTAAGACCTCCATCACAATAAATATCTCACCTGTGTACGTCTGTTCATATCCTTTTCAAACACTGCTTTTAGCTTAGATAGTCTCACGTGATCATCTTTCTGAAGGGTACCCTTTTGTTTTTTGCCAAGAACAGTATTACCATAGAGGATCTTCCATACACCCAGGGCATTGGAAGGGTTAACATCCACAGGCCTGTGTTTAATGCTTCTGTGATAAGTATGGTTATAGCTGTGCACCAGGTCTGACAACACATCTGTATATTTCCAAGTATTCTGGGCTGTAAAGTAACACCTCATGTGTGACTTCAGTGTCCTATTAAATCTTTCTACAATGCTGGCCTTAATTTCATTATTCATCACAAAATGGTGTATTTTATTTTGTTTTAATAGGTACTTTAAGGGGGCATTTAGAAACGCTTTACCTGATCAGTCTGCAACTTCTGAGATGTGTGTCCACTTTCAAAAATAGTTTTAAAGGCTTGTGTCACTGCCTTGCCTGATTTGTCTTTTAAAGTCACTACCCAGGCATACTTTGACAACTACATCGATGCATCAGCTGGCATGTAACTAAACCTATTATTGTACTTTGCATATTGACTCATATCCACTAAATCGCTTACCATTGTCTGTCCGTGTCAGAAACAATGACAGGATTTCTCTTAAATAGGACTCTGGCTGCTTTGTGTAATGAATGGGGTCCTGCTTCATAAGCCATTCTGCAATACCTTTCCTGGTGACATCTTTATCAAATTTTTTGCAGCCTTACACAGCTAGATCTCCCTGTGAAACTACCCACTTGTTTTGCATTAATATATATATATTCTGGCGCAGGTGATCCCTTCATCTTCTTTCATCAACCCGATACATCTGTTAGTGCAAGCAAAACTCTTGTCACCAGTAAAATAACGCATGTGCTCTTTCTATTCTTTTAAAAACACTATGACAACCACAAAGTGCAATGCATGATTATATTTTATTTATAAATACACACATCATAACAGTATTTGAAGGTTTACTTTATATACTTTATAATACATAAACTAATGCATATAGCTGCTATCTACAAAAGGCATAACACATGGCAAGCATGCAATGATTGCATAATATCTTGTTTTCTACTCTTCCAGTTTTACATGTTTTACAATACCCAGAGACAGTAACTTTTGAGCTGCATGTTTTACACAAGCATGGGCATTGCCCACGTCCCCCTTAGTGATGAAGCAGGCACAATACATACACACATATGCCATACACCACTCAAAATAATTAGCTTGATATTTAAGAAAATCTGTTACATCTACAATGTCGTTAACCTTACATACTGCTCTACGATTAATTGTTTCCATTACTTCAGTATAGAGTTTCCATATAAAGTGAGGCAACACTTAATCAGAGCCAGTGTATTTTCTGCCAGTGAAGCAGCTGCATCTTCAGAGAAGACATTTAATGGAGGCTGCTTTCCAAAGTATACAGATTCCTTTAAAATGTCCTTTACCACACAGTAAATTGTAGACATCAAGACTGCCTGGAATATTGGGAGCATGCCAGTACGTTCCATCTGAAAGTACATTATAGTGCACTATTTAGGAAAAGCATATGCTAAATCTGATTTATGAAACACAACAAAAGTGATAAAAGAAGCAAAATATATGATGACACACTCAGATCCCCATTCTGCAGACTAAACACTAAAAATTCAACATCATAAGGACTATGCATAAACTCCATAGCAATTTTATACATTGCTTCCTCAAGAGTAGCACCCTCCTCCTTAAAATAATCCACAGTTTCCTTTTGGGGTCCCTCTAGGAGACCGTCAAAAAGGCCTTGGCATGTCTCTAAAAGTGCAGACAGTGCTTGTCCTGTAGGTAAATTTAAACCAGGGTGTTTAGCTCTATGTTTGACTAGTTGGTAAATAAGCCTCTGGACGCACTGACAGGGCATTTGCCATCATGATATACTCTGGAAAAAAACATACAGCACTATGTTTTAGTGACATCTCACTGGATGGTGCAGTTTAGCAAAGTACAAAAGCCAGGGTAACAACATGAACAATATTAAAATGGTAACAAGCAACAGTTTTTTTTTGGGGGGGGGGTAAATTTTTACAACATAAACAGGGTTCCTGAATTTCCTTATAGAATTTTTTTTAAAGGGCCCTTTTTTGGCCAGTAGATCATTTCAGCAGGCAGAGAAGCCAAGTTAACAACAAGTACAATATTACAAGGTTTTTTCTGCTTTATAGTACACACACACATGACTATGATGACCATGATATAGAGTCCACAAAGACATTCATTGTCTTCCATGAATATATTGGCAAACACTTTAACATTTTCTACAAGTGGCAACACCGATTCATTTATATATTTATCTTTATCCTCCCATACTTCTGGAAGGGCACACATCATCAGTTCAGAGGCTGCATGTATCTCACAAACGCAAATGTCATATTGAGGTGAACCAAACAGTGATGGACGGCAGTAATGGCTTAGGATCAGATACATAAGTTTTTGGATTCTCTCTGTACTTGCATCCCGTATAATTATTTGGTAACAAAATGTTTACATGTATCAGTTTTGGGGAGGTAATGGTTTTTATAATATAAACAGGGTCCCTGAACTTCTTTTTAGACATTTTTTAAAGGGTCCTTTGCTGACCAGATGTGTGGCCTCTCTTCTAATCTCTCTGTCTGTCTGGTGGTACATATTTTTAATACACCACTTGGGATCATCAGCTCTTTTCACATAATTTTAAACATGACCGATATGCTATAGTGTTTCGTTGGTCATATTCAAGCCCTGTTGTTTCATTGCTATTGCTAAAATTACAGGCATATATTTAAATTTCTCTATAATACAGAAACATTTCTGTATAATTCTGTAACGGTCAACTCATCGGTGATACAAGAATGATTTTTCTGACTAGGGTCATCTATCTCGCACCCGGGACAGGCATCAACCAATTCAGCATGTGTCACCCTCTCTATCACTGCAGCAATTACGCCACGGATGGTATGATACATAACGTACTTACAATACTTATTGTGGTCAGTTTTGGGAGGTTTACTACTGAGGCCTGGTTTTTCACATGAGTGCCCCTGTCTAATCTAAGTAGAAGAAGAAGAGGGTTGGGTAGTGATCACAGCCTGTTCTGTGACATTTTGAAACTTTCTATCACTCTCTGTATTTCTAACATACTGGTCCCCACATATCTCATTAACAACACATTTGTATCTTTCACACAGCAAATAAAGTCGAGCAGTAGATTTGTGGAAAGTCATGAATCCATGCTGTCCAAATATGACTGCTGCTCCATTGCAAATCCTTCAGTCTATTAAAGTAAAAACACAAAGCAGCATTGGTCCTGTGACTCACTATAGGTAAGATTTAGTTCTACTGCTAACTCATCTCCTCAGTTACACCATGTACACATATCACCACACACACTTTTTTTATGTTAAAATGCATTTGCTTCATCAAGGCAACTCTTTTCTTCTTCTTCTTCTTCTTCTTCTTCTTCTTCTTCTTCCTCTTCTTCTTCTTCTTCTTCATTTTTCTTATCTTACTCTTTCTTAGCCTGGACTTGACTGCTTGTGGCTGCATTATCATCATCATCATCCACCTCTTGGGCAGAGGTGCCTCTTGCTTGTGTCTTGGATTTCTTTTTCACAACTTTCTCTGATGCTTTTTTTGGCAGTGTCTCACTGCCCATCTTCTCTGGCTCCCCTTTTGTTACTCTCTGTTTTGGGTTTCATAGTAACTTCTTTTCTGCATCAGATTCACCCCAGCAACTCTTTAAGGTCTTGCAGTGGTGCCACTTCAGATGAATAGTCAGATTTAGGATTTTATGATTCACCAAACTGTTCAGTGAGTTTCTTTTTTATGTCAGCACTCTTCCACTCAACAAGACTTGTGTGGGATATTCTTTCACACACCTCATGTAGTACACATACGTTGGCTTGGGTTGTGGGGCCCCATAGCCATCTTCTTGCTTGGTTTTCATCTCAGACTTTTCATTCGGTGGTGTGACAGTCTGGCCTGTTGCTGGAGGTTGAATTGAGAAGAGCTGTGCCATCTTCTTCTTGATGTTTTGAAAATCTGCTCCAAAACTATAAAACAGAATCTGAGGAGTCTCTCAAAAGTTGTGCCTTCTGGCTTCAAATGCAGGGTTTATATAAGGCTTTGTAAGATGGACTGTCCTTGGGAAAACCATCTCCACACCCATCATACTATACATGGTAACACATGTCAGAGACACATCTATTGTAGCCCCACACCCATTTTAAAAACATTATAAATATCACTCACATTTCATTCAGCCTTCTCCTTGATACTACACAGAGCTGAGGAAAAACTATAGGTATCGTCTTCCTTTTTTTTTCTGATATATTTTATTTTGTAATTCATGATGGAGTATAAATGATTCTGGGTGTGTAAATAAAAACAGATGTTTTTTCTCAGCCTTAAAGCACATACTTGCAAGCCCCTTCAAAGAGAAATGTATTTTATTCTGTAATTCATGATGGAGTATAAATTATTAGTTGTGTGATTGCTATAATAATCACACACACACACACACACACACACACACACACACAAACCATATTGCCAGCATGTTGCAATGCTGTCCAGAGAAAACTGTTGAACCATCTTATTTACACAGAGATCCCCCCATTTTAACTTATAAATATTACATGCATATACATAAAGGTATCCTTTTGGTGCAAAGTTTTACACATTTTTAAGTTCGCTTGAGCGCATGCACAAGGAACGTTTTGTGAGAGTAGCACACTTGGAGGTGTGCCTCTCCCACCCAATGCACTGCTCCCTGGAGCAGGCATGGTGGTCCTGCACCAATGGGTGTAGGAGCTCTGTATGACAGCGGTGTTCCTCTGCTTCAAAGCAGAACACCGCTGCCATACGGAGCACTGCCTCAGGCCCCCCCCGCGCATGTCATGCCACCCCCCCAAAGCTTAAACTTTGTTTGCCGATGGGGGTGCCCAATCCCCCATCAGCTCCATGGCCCCCCCCACCCAAAGCCATCTTGCTGCCATGGTGGGAGCCCACCCCAGCATGGCAAACCTCTGCTGTGTTTTGCCGAAGGGGTGCCCAATCCCCTGTCGGCTCCTTGGCCCCCCCACATCTTCTGCCATGCTGGGAGCCCACCCCAGCATGGAAAACATCCCAAAACATTGTTTTTTTTCCTGTAAAGAAAAAACGGTCCCACTGCGTGTCTCCCACTCTCCCCTCCCACAACCCGTACCCACCCACTGCGCACTCAGCCTCCTCACACCCCCCTCACCCCATACTTACCTCTGGACTCTGGCACGATGATCTTCAGTGGACCAGGAACACGTCTTCACTCTTCAAAGCCGACCACAAACTGAGGAAATGCCGGTAAGCTGTATAATAGGTTAGATAGGGGGGTTCAACTTTATTGCATATCTCAGTAATTTTTTGGAATTTTTGCACCAAATTTTCAACATGGGGTTTTTGGGACCCCTTCTCATGAATTATGTCACTGTCATGGCGTTACTTGGGCCCGAAGTGTGATTTCGCAGGCACTCTGCAGGCACTGCATGAAATCACCCTTTGGGCTTGAATAATGCCATGACGTGACATCATTCATGAAAGGTCCCAAAAATCATGTTAATTGGTGCAAAAATTCCAAAAAATTACTGTTTTACGAGACGTGTTTCCACCCATGTAGTGCACAATGGCGCACTCGGTGTGCAAATTCAATGTATGGCACACAGTAAGACAATCACAGTGACACTGTTCATTAGCAGAGGTTTTAAAATGCCAATGTTGACAATCTGGTGAAAAAATTCCTAACAATGACTCTTTTACGAGCATGCATTGCACAGTTCCCACACACGCTCCTAGCTTTGTGAATTTTCAATATTTCCACTCCAGATTTTCAACATTGCCATTTTACCACACTTCCTTATGAGCAGTACAGCTGTCATTTTTCACATCCTGCCCAAAATGTGTTTCCACCTATGTAACGCACAATGGGGGTAACAAAAAGGCCATGCTGACAATTTATTGTGCAAATACCAGCAATCACACAGGGCATTAGGGTAAAGCACCATACATGCCACACACCACTGCAAATACCTGCAAGTGAACGTTCGGCATTGACAAATGCTTGTATAACTTGTTATAAAGCAGAAAAAGGGGTACTCACACAGGCAGATGGATTTCCCTCTGTGGGAGGTCTCCAAATAGGTCTGTGAAACCTCTGCATGATCAGGTTGCCTCCTAGCTACTGCTTTCTGAAAATATCCTAATCAGAAAACACACACATGCCCCTGAAGTTATACCCCCAAGCCGACAGGGGGCACATAACACTACATAAACCCTAACTTATTTTTTGGGATGAGGCATGGTGGTGAAGAGGGACAGGGGTTTGAGCCAGGATGGTGGGGGTACAGGAGAAAGTGGGGGGGACAGGAGTTTGATCTAGCACGGTGGGACTTGGGTTCCAGCCAGGATGACATGGCAGGGGTTTGAGGAGTGTACGAGAAGGAGGGGTGTAAGATGCTTACAAATTGGTGGGTGGCAGGGTTCGAGGAGTGTATGAGAAGGAGGGTGTAGGACACTTACAAAATGTTGGTATTATGTCACTTCTAGGGCTTCAGTGTGGGTCATTTCCTGCACAAGTGGGTGGGACACAGGTTCACATGCATGTCATTTCCTGCGCAAGGAGTGGGACACAGGTTTGAGCTTACATTACTTCCGCAAGAAGTGGGTGGGACTGGCACATTTTAGGGAGGGACTTCTGGTTTAGCAAGGGACATTTTTGATTGGTCCATTTTAGGTCATGCCCACCTTTCAAATGATGTGGCATGTGCTAATTGACTGAAATTTAACATTTGACGAGATACTGTATATGAACTTATACTACTCACAGCATTGAATACTGCCCTTATTTAGTAAGATTTCACTTTGGTTTTAAAATATATAAGAGACTGGGAGTGAAAGAAGGCTTGGGCACAAAATTAACCTGGATTTCTGTATGTACTGTATGTTATGGGTGGGGGTTGCTACATAAGCATCAGACACTCTGAATCCCATTCACAAAAACAATCAGAGCACTGTACTAATTATATAGTACAATTTTCAGTATTCTCAGTCTTGCCCCATCCCAGACAGATAGAAGTTAACTGCAGTATGTCATTCATCTTCATCATATCTGAAGCTTCCCAAGCCTCCCACACACACACACACAGACTCACATACACACACACAAACTCACATACATACACAAATTCAAATTAATTATCCCAACTTACAACATGTTAATATAAATGCTGGCTCTTGTGTGTATGCGCTCTACTCCATTTTTGCACTACAAACCTCAGCAGACACTATTCTTACATCAGGCACAGTGTATTATACATTGGAAGTAATAAATGGGGGAAACCCACAACTGCTAATAGAAGAACTGCAATTTATTTTACTGAGGCATTGGCTCAGTAAGGAAGACAGAGACTGATGCATCTCTGACTGCTGCTGAATGTCGTGAGTCCTTTTTTATTATTATTCCTTTTAAATGATTACAGCCTTGAGGAATCCACCCCTTCCCCAACTGACTTGATGGAATCTTTCAAACACTGAATTGGAAAGGACTAAATCAAATAAAATCAAACTTTATTTATAAAAGGTGCCTTTCCAAATACAAGGCGCCTGTATATAACATAATAAAATCAATAAATAATTAAGACAATATTAAAATTAATCCAGTCCTGCAACATTTAAAAATCATTATATGCAAGGCTAAAAATGTGTGTTTTTAATGCCCCTTAAAGCTTTGGGCAGTCGGGCAATCTCCTACCTGATGAGGTAGAGAATTCCACAGGGTTAGGCCATAAAACTAAAGATCTGGCCCCAGAGTTCTTTAAACAAACCCTGGGAATCTCTAGTAATCCCTTGTCAGTGGATCAGAGACAGCGGGAGGGACAGTAGGGACAAAGGAGATCTTTCAAGTAGCCAGGTCCCTGATTGTGCAGGGCCTTATAGGTCAGCAAACCAACCTTGAAGGTGATTTGCCAGCATATTGGCAGCCAATGCAGTCTGCAGAGCACAGGCATTATATGACTGAACCTAGAGGAACCAGTCAATAGCCTGGCTGCCGCATTCTGCACTAGCTACAAGCGGCGAATATCAACCCACCGGTAGCCCAAGATAAAGGGTGTTGCAGTAGTCAAGGCAGGAGGTAGCGAAGGCATGGACTAAAGCAGGAAGATCGACAGGATGAGCCAGGTGCTTCACCTGAGTGATGTTCCTCAGATGTTAAAAAGAGGCTTTGACAACTGCCGACACCTGAGATTTAGGTGTCAAACAGTCATCAAACACAATGTCCAGGTTACACACCCGGTCTGAGGTAGTTAGCGGAACACCCCAAGCCATAAACCCAAGAGAGATCTTGCCAACAAACCCACCTCCTGGTGACCTGGGTCCACAACCAACACCTCCATTTTTTCTGGATTCAACTGCAGCCAACTCACATTCATCTAGTCCTGGATATCGGCCAGACAGTTGTTAAAGACCGAAAAGGCAGCATCTTGGCCGGGCACAAAGGACATGTACAGTTGAGTGACATCTGTGTAGCAGTGAAAACTCAGACCGTACCACCTAATAATCACTCCTAATGGCAGCATGTACACCACAGACAACATAGGTGCCAAAATAGAGCCCTGCATCACCCCACAGGATGGGGGAATGATGCTGAGGAAAAAATCCCAGACACCACCCTCTGAGTCCTACCCTCAAGGAAAGAATGAAAGCAACTGAGGACTGTACCAGACAGCCCACAGATAAACCACAAGCACTCCAATAGCACACCATGGCCCATGGTGTCAAACGCTGCAGAGAGATCAAGAAGGACCACGATGGAACGAGTCCTTCAATCTCTCATTATTAGGAGGTCATTTAGTACCCATACAAGAGCTGTCTCAGTACTTTGTCTCTTCCTAAATCCAGACTGGAGAGAATCATAGACATTGTGGCTGGTCAAATGATCATCCAGCTGTGATGCAACCACCTTCTCAATAACCTTACCCACAAAGGGCAGGTTAGAGACACACCTGTAGTTAGCCAGACAATCCGGGTCCAAGGAGGGCTTTTTAAGAAGGGGCTGAACCACAGCCTCCTTCAGAGGATTTGGAAAAATTCCCCTCTCCAAAGACCTCCAGACTATCTCAGCAAGGACCAGGCTGATTTTATCCACACAGCTCACTAGGAGATGTGTGGGGCCCAGATTCAAACCACAGTTGGTCGGACGCAGTGATTGGATAACTATCACAATGTCACTGATTGTGGGAAGGCTGAAGTCAGACCACACAAATTTGGTGTCCGACATCTCCTGCCGACTGTCACAGCTCCCATTAGGGAGGGTCAAGTGGATATCAGACCTGATTGTGGCAACCTTATCTGAAAAGAATTGAGCAAACTCCTCACACCATTCTTAAGAAAAGGCTCTTCTGGGCTGAAGACAGATTAGATTGCACAATATGTCCACAGTCTGGAAAAGCTGAGCTGGTCTATTCTGTGCAGCAGCAATCTCTCTGGACAGGAATTCTGCCTTCTTATGAGAGATTGCTGATTGATAGACCATGTAATGGTCCATCAAACTAAGTTTGTCACAATCCAGGCCTGATTTCCGCCAGCACCTCTCTAATCTTCGTCTGACTCTCCTCAGCTCCTCAGAGTCTCATCAAACCAAGGAGACCTGGTGAAGAGTTAGGGGATGAATACAAACAGGAGCAATGGAATCCAGGGCCTCTGCTACCACCTTTATTATAGGCAAGTACCAAGTCCCCGGGTCCATGCAATCACTCAGTAAACCCAATAGATCCAGCACCACCATCAGGCCATCTGGGAAACACCCCTAGAAGGGTGGTACTGGACCATCTCCATAGGGGCTGGCCTACTAGGGGTGGCTCAAACCTGAACCCAATAGAGTGATAGTCAGACTACCTGACTGGTTCCACCACAAAATTGGATATCTCCATCCCCAGTAGGAACACCAGATCCAATGAATGACCACCAATATGGGTCGAGGAGGAAATAACCTGTGTGAAGTCCAGTGAAATCATTAACTGGCAGAAGTCTTGACCAAACTGTGAGAGTTCATCACCGACCCAGGCATTGAAATCCCCCAGAACCAACCATCTGGGGGATCCCAATGTCAGGTCAACAATGAAGTCTGCGACTTCCCACAGGAAAACATTTCTGTCACCTGGTGGATGGTAAATGAGAAGAATCCTGCACCCCACACCCTCACCCATGATACATTCAAAGGAGTTGGTAGTGCCCACCATACCTCCACTAGGCCCAGTTCTAATCTAAAACAGATAGCAACACTCCCACCCCTACAATCCATCCTAGGGGAGTGTATCACTGAGTACCCAGCTGGAATTGCTGATACCTAAACTGGGCTAGCATTCTCATCCAGCCAGGTCTCAGTGATGCACGCCAGGTCAGATGTTTTGACAAAATCCGCTATAATAGCAGTCTTGTTTTTCATAGTCCTGGTGTTGCATAACACCACCCAAGTAGGATGAGCATCCGAGGATGACCATGCTACCTGCTGACTACCAGCAGAACCCTTGGGTATGGGAACCAGACAAGGAGGACTCCTTTCCTGGACCCATTTCACCCCAGGGCATCTCCTTGTCCCCACGATCCCTATCCACCCCTCCTTTTCATTTCCTCTCCTGGCCCAACCATCGTCCTCCTCCTTTTCTAACAATCCCCAGAGCCCTACACCATCTGTACACCTCTGGCAATAGGGAGGATAGAAAAAGGACAGAGGTCCTAAGCCTGGAGGAATAATACTCCACCGTCCTTATGCCTTTCCCAACATATTTGCCAAGTACTAAGCAAATACCAGCAAGTAAACAATCCTAAAATACAGATTTAACCCACACCCAAACATATGATAATCAAATATTCCGTAAACCATAAAATAAATAAATACCCCCAATCACCCACCCCCAAAAAGAAACAAATATAAATAACTAAACTCAAAAACAAAATAATAAAAGGTCAGCCAAAGAAAAACAGTCATAAAATAAATGAGGTAATTCTTTAAGGTTATAACTGTAACTTAAGTCCAGGAATGTAGTTTATAATGGAGGAAGTAAAAATAAAAAAATCTTCAGCCCCCAAAGACCCTCTCACAGCCTAGGGAGGCCAATAAAGCACAGGTACTCTCACTTACTGAGCCCAAAAACTGCTTTGTTTTTGTTTTTTGTCTTTCAGCCCCCAGGCATTCTCACTACAAGGTGAACCGAAAAGGCACTCTCACTGCCTTCCAATAAAACACAAGTATCAGTAAAGTAAATAAATAAAATTCAAAGTCTGACCGTAATCAACGAATTCAGTTGAGAAACTGGAGTCCTCTTCTTAAAATTTGGCAGGATGGTTTAACAACAATCCTCTTCTTCAAATTGGGCAGGATAAGTTCAGGCAGAAATCCTCAACACAAATCCAGAACTTCAAGGAGCAGTAACCCAGCAATATCCTATACGGGGGGTGTGTGGCTGAAAATGCTAATGACTACCACCCAAGATCCCCAACAGAGCCAACCCACCAGTTGGCCCCTTGGGAAACTTAAGAAGACTGTCTACCCAGTCTGCTGGCTACCTGACCAAACCGCAGATCAGCCCCCCTGTGCAGCCACAAGCCTCAGCCACCGCATACCTCACAAAAATGGGACCACTCTCAGAAATATCACCAATCAGTCCAAAATCTAGCACCAGCCAGATGTTCTCGAATAGCCCTTACTGACGAGAAATCACCATCTTTACTAATAGTTATATCCCAGGTACATTCCCGTGGCAAAGCACTTCCTCTCCACAACCTTTCCCCTCACGTCTTCTCCATTCTTAGTCCATCAACATCAGGTCACAGAAGGTGAAAGAACAGTACCAGATAAATCCGGGGAAAAAGTAAAGATGAAGGCCCAGAGAAACTTATTCCTTCAATTCATCAAAGACGATCACGACATAACTTATCCATGCAGTTTTGAGAAAGGACACAACATGAAGGAGCTCCCCACATATACAGCTAAAATAATAAAAAGGAAATAAAAATGACACAAAATTAGGGCAAAGTTAAATAAAAAGTCCAGGAGAGTTAAACACAATTTAGTTGCATCTATTTAGCTACTGCAGCACACCCAGCCTGGTGGCCATCTTCATCTTCATCTTTCCTGGACTAGGGCACACCTGTAACCAATCCCTCCTCCAAATAACTTCAATCAGACATATCAGTATTGCTATTAGGAAGAAACATCAGTCCAGACCATCCGCTCACTGTTGTCATGGTGACTAACTGCTCTTTCTCACACACTCCCTAATTTAAATGGAGGCCAGCCTGCTACACAAACTGGACAAACTTAGAGTATATGGACATTACTCATTATTATCTTTTTTTAGTGAGCTCAAAAATGTTCTGTTGCAGTAGTGATGTTTGTACTGCAGAAGAATGCCTATTCATTCTGCTACAGGAAGAACATCACACAGCACAGATCTTGAGCTGAATATCCCATCATTTAGGCTGAATCTGCAGTGTGCAGCAAAGTGACAAGAATGCTGTACAGTAATGTTAAAATAAAAGTTACACCAACCAGAGTAAACATACAAAAAATAGCACTGTATTTCAGGGGCCAGAACACATGGTTTAGAGATGACAGCCTCTGTATTGTCTAAGTGTCTTTCAGAACAAGAACCATTCATACTAGAGCAGGAAAATAAAAAAAACTGTAAACAAAAAACCCAGAAAATGGCATCAGGCTTATTCAGAGTTGTCTCTGAGATAACAATGAACACAGACCATTGCAAGACATCCCGCCCGAACAGCTTGACCCACTGCAGGCAGAGTATGTTTTTAAAATTAGATGGCCATATGGCACAGGCTATGAACCCTCCAAACTAAAAGGTATGTTAGGCAGTGTGGACAGGTATTTAGAAAAGTGTGACAATGAGTACTTTATTTACAAAACCACTGACAGTGCTTTCCCTGAGACTCTAAAAACAATGTCAGCTAAACAAAATTATTTGAAAAAAATGAGGAAGGGCAACAAGTCAAATCGAGCAGAGGGCTTTAAGTTAATCTGATATTGATAAGTTGTACAGCACAGGAACACTAGGCTGCCACAATCTCACTGCCCTCCTAAATAGGATGTTTTTCAGTGCTGGACTCTATTTTGCCTTGTGGACTACCAAGCAATATGACCTGAAATGGGGAGACCTGCAGCTATGCAAGGACACAGAGTGAGCTATGTTTCTTGAATACAGTGAGAGACAAACCAAGACAAGATCAAGTGAAAATGCCAGAGATGTTTAAGTCAGTTAAGCCTCGGATGTATGAGAGCACAATTCCAAACCGAGACCTTATAACTGCATGTCTTAAATATCAATCTGAAACACACCCAAAATGTTAAAGCCTGATACCCCATTTTACCTGGCCCCTGATATAAATTATAAACCTGGAGTTTCTCACCAGTTTAGAGCCATGACAGTGGGTGAGAACAAAATGAAGTCCATGATGAAAATAATAAAAAAACAGCAGCTGACCTCCCAGAGTTAAAGAACATAAATCATTCCACACTGAAGACATCTATACAAAGATTAGTGGACCACAACATTCCCCAGACTGAGGCTGCATAGGTTTCTGGTCAGAAATCTACAGCCAACAACTGTCCATTCCCATCAGATGAAAAATAGAACAGGAATTCTTTAATTTTCTCTGGTGCCTCCATACAGACCATCTCTCACTTGCCTTCTGTATGCAGTACAACATCCTCCCAAGCAGTCCATGCCAGTAGTGAAAAGCTGTATCGCCAGCCACTCAGTGACATTTTCAACATACAAATATTTGGAAGTGGCTGTATTTTTCAAAAAAGAGTGACTGTTAAGATTGTGAACCCCTCTGGTGTGGAGAAATGAAAATGTGTTGCTGCGATACAAAACAGCACTTCCAACACAGACTAGGTGAGTGGGATTGGTGCTCCCTGTTTTCACTCTCTTTTTTTAAATCATCATCCAGTCTCTAACTTCTGAGGGTTGGCTAAAGGAGGGGGGGGGCTGGTGAAGGAGGGTCAAAAATGATGATGACTTCATCTTGAGGTTATAGGTCGGAGGGCAATCATTATCTAGGAAACTGTGGTCTGTCTGAGATTTTAGAGTGGGGGAGGTAAACAGAAGACAACCAAGTTGTTAGTTTCCAGAGACAGCAAGAAGCACATTAGGGAGGGAAGATAGTAAACACTAAAGCAAGTGACCGATTATTTTTTGGTGTGTTTTTCTTTTCCAGATCTGGGACTTAGCCAACAACAGAGATGAACAGAAAGCTTCTGCAAACAGTAACATTATGACATCTCTGACATTGAATGAACTAGGAAACTGTTTTCTTTCCCACAGTTTGAAATGTTTATATTGTTCATGTTATTGACAGTAAAAGTAGCCTTTTGAAAAAGAAAACCTTGTTGTGTTCTTGTTTGTTTTCTAATCTTTTTAATGAGCAATGTCCATACACTACATAGAACAGGGTATGGGAGCCCATGTGCAAAGCTAATCATCCCTCTCATGGTTACCATGATGACTGAGGGACCTCTCACATGAAGAATAGACTTCATGTGTATGGACTCCATTACTCTATCCTATATATAGTTTTCTATGGGGGAGTTCTTCCTTGGTAACGGAAGTAGCAGCCAGTAATTTTGAACTAAATATCATATTTGACTCCTAAATTGAAATCTGTGGGAGAGGAAGAGCTTAGTAAAAAGTGGATTTCTCTGTACTGGATTCAAACAAATTTAAAATGTTAAGTGAAATTGAGCAGGAGATGCACAAGGAGATTTTAAAAACCTGTTTAGCAACTTGTGTTGCAAGCAATCAGTGACCTCCCCGAACCACTTCCAGGGTAGTACCCACTTAAATACTCAGCCTGCTGCGAGCGAGTGGGTATATTAGCAGAATAGTGGAATGAAACTGTGTAGGATACAATTGATGTACCAGTGCTTAGTCTGTATTTAAACAATATTACATCCTTACAAACATGTTTTTTTTTAAGAAGTTCTTTTGAGCCCTACATTCTGTCATACAGGAAGTGGGAGGAGAGTGGTAGTTCTGGGGAAGCCATATGAACTACAAAACCACTAGTTTTAGCAAATATATGATTTGAGACACATTTTATGCACTGTGCCTCTCTTGCGAATGAGCAGGAGACACACAAGGAGATTTTAAAAACCTATTTTAGCAACTTGTGTTGCGAGTGATCAGCGACCTCCCTGAAGCACTTCGGAGTAGTATTCACTTAAAATACTTAGCCTGCTGCTAGAGGAGTGCGCATCGACGTACTTGCAGGATGATGACGATAGATGCATGTCGGCGCATGTCATAAGTGTCAATAGTGCCAATAGGGCTTAAGGCCACATTATTAAGAAGTATTGAAGGAGGAGGCATAGCGAGTAAAAACATGGACTTATTAAATACAGAACAGCGTTTAAGCAGTGTATGCAGCAAATGCCAAATGCATCTATTGGGTGAGTGTAAAATTGACTTTACTTGCACAAAGTGTGAATTAATAGAAGCATTACAAGCTGAAATTCTGTCACTATGCAAAAGATTAAAAACACAAGCTAACATTAGCAGCCTGGAAGACTATATAGATTCTGTAGCTGAAGAGGTAGGATCTAGCATTAGTCAGGTTACTGCAGATCCCCACAAAACTTTACAAACACCAGCATTATATGTTGCTGAGAAGGAAGAGGAGTGGTGCAAGATCCCCCAGAATGTAAGGAAAGGTAGACAGGATATTGGGGGCATATCAAATATATTGACACCTAACAGGTTTAGCCTCCTAGCAGATGATGTTATGACTGAACAGGAGACTCAACATCTTAGCCAGCAGATTCACATTATAGGCCCCAATGTGGTATGCCCAGAAAATTAGGTAGAACAGGTTGTTACATAACACAGTACATCTCATAGAGACGTCCTGGTAATAGGAGACTCTATGGTAAGATATACAGATTCAGTATTATGTAAACACAGGAATACTACTACTACAGTCAGTGTATTACCTGGTGTAGGGATTTCAGATATTAGTCGTCTTATACCTGGCCTCCTTGAACACACTGTACAACCACTGGTGTTGCTACATGTAGGTATTAATGATGTGGGCAAAAGAAAAATGCTAGACATCCAAAAGGATTTTGAGTATGTAGGCACAGATTTAAAAGCTAGAGGCTGTGTCCTAATTATCTCAGGCATTATCCCAAGCCCTGTGGTTAACTTCAAAAAAAGACTGGGAATTGAGAGCCTAAATGGGTGGTTGAAGAGGTGGTGCCTTAGAAAGGATTATGATTTTTTTTGAAAACTGGGATAACTTCTATGACACAAGGCTGTTTGCATTAGATGGGATGCATTTGAATAGGCAAGGAAAATGCCTTTTCTCACAAATATTGAAACAGAAAATCGACAAATCTTTAAACTCCCAGAATGGGGGGATGGGAGATGCATATCTGAAACATCAACAAAACTGGGGCCAGTACTTTTAGAACAATGGAGATGTCTCTTAATAAATGCAAGAAGTCTTAACAACAAACTAGACAAACTGGTGTTTGCATTAAATAATTACCATATTAGTTTGTGTGCCATTGCAGAAACATGGTGGAAATACAATGACTCCTGGGATAAACAAATCCCTGGTTTTGTTCTCTATCACAGAGATAGGTCACTTCAAAAGGGCAGGGGTGTTGCTCTATACACAGTCGACCACATTATATCAGAAAGTGTAGACACCTTTAAATATGATACAACAGAATTGATTTGGGTTAAGTTATCCCCCCTGCATATGTCAAAAATAAATGTGGATGTTGTATACAGGCCACCATCTAGCTCACAGTCAGATGATCTTCAATTACTAGAATTTATACAAAATCTCACTCAGGCAGGAAATTCCCTGTTAGTAGGTGATTTTAATCTCCCAGGGTTAAGCTGGAACCCCCCACAAACTGAGTCACCAAATGAGCAAAGATTCCTCAAGTCTTTTCTATTAAATGGTTTAGAACAGTTTGTTAAAGACCTTACTTGGGGTTCTCATACTTTGGATTTAGTCCTTAGCAATTTGGAATATGATATCCAGGATTGTAAGGTCTTACACCCCCTAGGCTCCAGTGATCATAATATGGTGAAATTTTGTATCAGCAAGGTTACAACTAAGCTGGCTAGTAGGACAGTGGTATATAATTATAGTAGGGCTAATTTTAACAATATAAGTGCACATTTAGCATCTTGGGAATGGCAGACAGATTTAAGTGGACTGAAGTTACAACATTGTGGGATATATTAAGCAATAAAATTAAATCTCTTGTACAGGAGTTTATCCCTAATTTTAAGAAGACTACAAAATCCCCAAAAAAAACACCCTGGTTTACTTCAACTATAACTAAAAACATAAAATGCAAAAATAAGGCATATAGTAATGCTAAGAAAAGCTGGCAGCTGGAAAGCTGGGAAGAATATAGACTTGAATTAAAAAAGTGAAGGTTAAGTATACGTAAAGCAAAACAAGATTACAAATATAAATTAGCAACTAAAGTTCAAAACAACTATACATCTTTTTTTTTCCTATATAGACAATAAAAAGGGCATAAACAAATCAATAGGGCCCCTAAAGCAACCAAATGGTGAATTAATATTAGATGATAAGGATATGACTTGCCATTATAATGCATATTTTGCTTCAGTGTATAACCCAAAAACCCAAAATACTTTGAAACATCAGGCTAAAGATGTGGATCCAGCACTTAAAATTGAGGTTAAAGATGTGAGACACAGGCTAAAAGCCTTAAATCAGAACAAAGCCCAGGAACCTGATGGCCTTCACCCCAGGGTGTTAAAGGAGCTGGCCAATGTATTGGCAGCCCCTGTAGCTTACTTATTGCAATACTCTATAGACAAGGCAGAAGTTCTGGAAGAATGGAGGCAGGCAGAAGTTATTCCCTTATACAAAAAAGAGTCTAGACAGGAGGCTTCCAATTGCAGACCAATTAGTCTGACTTCAATATTGGGGAAAATCTTGGAAGCTATTATCAAAACTTATATTACTAACATATTAACTCAGTCAGGAGATTTTGACCATAATCAACACAGTTTCAGGAAGGGCAGGTCCTGCCAGACACATTTGTTGGAGATTTATGGCAGGGTAAATCAGGCACTTGATTCTCAGAATGCAGTGGATATCATCTTTTTGGATTATTCGAAGGCATTTGATAAGGTTCCACATGGCCTTCTGATTGAGGCCTTAATTATGCATGGTATACATGCAAATATTTCTCTTAAACTGGTTAACAGATCGGAAACAGAGAGTTTCAGTGAGGGGGTCCTTGTCAGGATGGGCTCAAGTGACTAGTGGAGTCCCTCAGGGCTTGGTATTGGGCCCTTGTCTTTTCAACTTGTATATATCATCTATGCAAACTTCAACACAAGTATGGTTGTCTAAGTTTGCAGATGATACAAGGATAGGTTTTCAGATAAATTCTAAGGAGGATGCGGATACTTTACAATCAACCTTAAAGGAACTTGAACACTGGGTAAAAAGATACAATTCTACTTTCAATACTGAGAAATGTAGGGTTATGCATTTGGGAAAAAGTAATAGCCATTATAAATATAACTTGAATGGAGTGGAGTTACAAGGGACAACACAGGAAAATGATGTGGGTATCCATATTACCAGCGATCTTAGTTTCAGAACTCACCGTAACCAAGATATTAGGAAAGCTAGTGGACTCTTGAATTGTATAAATAAGCACATTATAAGTAAAGATAGATTAGTGGTGATGCCACTGTACAAGGTATTGGTCCGCCCACATCTGAAGTACTGTGCCCAATTCTGGTCACCAGGGGGTAAATTACTTATAAAATTTCTCGAGCAAGTACAAAAAAAGGCAACTAGGCAGGTGGCAGGCCTAGATGGGCTATGCTACCAGCAGAGATCGCAGGAACTAGGTCTTTATTCACTGGAGGTCCATAGGCTCCATGGAGACGTGCATGGTATATAGAGCACTTTTGGATGATGACGTATGGCCAAAATTAGGCCTTGAGTTAAGGACACAATTATATGATACTAGGGAACATCTACTTCAAATTAAGATCAGTACTTATTGCACAAATAGCAGGAAACATTGGTTTAGTAAAAAAGTAACCAGAATGTGGAATAGTCTGCCAATGGAGGTGGTGGCAAGTGTGAATATGTCAGAATTTAAGATAACACTAGATGACTACTTGATTACACAAGGTATTATGGGTTATTAATATGGCAGGCCGCAATGGAATTCGGTCTTCTTGGCCTTGTATTTACCTATGAGACCTATAATTAATGTGTATTGATAATTCAATATACATAAAGTTAAAAAAAATGTTTAGTAGAATTAATAGTGGCAGCCTAGTTTTACACATTGCTAGTTTATGTAGACCACATCAACAATGAAGCTATATACACATCATAGCACAGTAAATAACTTATCTCTAGCTGACTTCCCTGTGCTGGATTTACATCACATACATTTTGTGATACATAAGAAAACGTACAGGGAGCTTCATTGTGGATGCAGTCAACATAAACTGGCAATGAGTACAACTTGATTTCTATGCACAGGCTATGGATACATTTCTTAATGCCTTCTCATACTGCAAGACCGAATACAGAAATGTTTTATTATGTCCTGGAGTTGGGTTTGGGGGGATGGTTAAAGTATGAGAGTATAAGAGCATAGCTTTGGCAGCTTTCATCCATGAGGCAGTATCCTTATGATGTTTAATCAAATTATTAGAGTAAGTATAGTCATTAATAAATAGTTGTATGATTTCACAACACAGGTTTTCTAGTGGTTTCTGACTAAGGACTGTTTGTTGGCACCCACTGGTGAAACTAACAACTGATTGCATCTTGCAAGTTTTGTACTAGATGCTTACTAGTAAGACTGTTACTATTTATTCTGCTTAACATTTTAATTTTGTGTAGATCCAGCACAATAAAAGTTGTGGTACATAAGAAAATGTGCATGGAGCTTCAGTATGGATGTGGCCAACAGAAACTGGCAATCTGTACAACTAAGATAAAAAAACATTGGAGACATACTAACAAAGGTTTATCTGCAGCACAATTGATTTAGAAAACATATTAACTCAGTAAGGAAGACAGAGAGTGATGCATCTCTGACTCCTGTGAAATGTTGTGAGTCCTTTTTATTACTCCTTTTAAAAGATTCTTGATGAAAGCAACTGGTCCTGTTCATCCTGTGAGTGATAGAGAAAAACCTCACAGCTTTCATCAGCTGTCACAACATCAACCAACATTCTCCATGACTGAGCCATCACCCATTTTTCTGTCTCTCTCAATAACCAGCTATTTAATGGACTCCTTTTTGCACTCAACAGGCAACCTAACTTTTCAAAGGAGCACCAAAAAAAATCTAAACATCATGATCTGCAGATATTGAGGTGTTGTACATCATGGAGATGGAGCAAGTTTGATTGGTAAAATAAAAAGCAAAAAAACAAACACATGAATAAAAGATGTACAATAATTTCTTGTACAAACAAATTACTTTTACATTTTATTAATTAGTGTTACAACAAAAAAATGAAATAATGTATAACAACACACTAGTAATGATATTATCAAAACAATCATTGCAGTCTAGAATATCATTGTCAGGTCCTGATGTCACTGAATGCATATTTAAGAAACTTTTACTTTAATGATAATGTAAAAATAAAGTCCATTCACGTAGTTCATTAAAAATGTAATAACTTGCACCTGTATTCCACCAGTTGTACAGTTTTCTACTATCATTTGGAGTGAGGGGTGAGGATGGGATGGGGTTAGTGAAGTTGTGCCATTTGAAACATGAAAAAATAAACCCAATACCACACACCCACTCTTCCATCACCACCATCATCCGTCTTCATTCATACTGGTGATGGAGAAGTTTGTAACGAGTGACATATTGTAAAGTGTGTTTTCATGCACTCCAAAAATTGTTTTACATAAACTAAACTTCTGTTAACATTGCAAGATAAGAAACCTATTATTGATTTGTTGAATTTAATAGCAGTTGATGCAAAAATGGAAAATAGGTAACAAGAAATTATCTATTAATTGAAGTTAGTTGGGGAGGGGTTGATTTCTGGTGTGTCCTAGTCCTTTCCAACTCAGTGTTCAAAAGATACCATCAAGACAGTTGGTGGTGGTGGTGGGGGGGGGGGGATTCCTTCAGTACATAATCACTTCAGACTCCCTGCTCTGAAGAAAGTCTGCAGTCGGTGTGTTTCAGAAACATCCAACTAGTCTGGATTCTGGATAGTATGTGACTCCCTTGAATAAAGGCAAAAAATATTACATTCCTACATTCATGAATGGACCCTGTTGCCTTTTATACGATAGCAGTAAGGGTGTGTGAAAAAGAGAAATGAGTTATAAGTAGTTATACAGCCCTGGTTGGTTTTTTTGGGGTTTTTCTTTTGGCCCCACAGTTTCAATTGGCAGTTTAGTGCCATACAGGCTAATGTCAACTAGACCTCCAATTTGAGTAACAACAGTCAATTTCATCATGAACTACCAATTAATTTTAGTTTTAAGTAAATCTTTTTTTAACAAAATCCAATAAATAAAATAGATGTATTAATTAATGGTTAGTGGCAATCTGTAATATGGCTATTTGCAAAATTGACAATCAGCGCCCAACCCAATCATTCATACTGTGGGAGCTTATTTCATGCATGCACATTAGATATTATTCATTAAAAAGTTCAGGTTAGCCAATTGGATGATTGAGGAGATTTTTACAGGTTCAAAAAAGTGAGTATATGTTAACAGTATGCTTTACATAAAAAGGGATCAACAGATTAAACATCTTCACTAATAAACTTAATCTGGATAATTATATAAGATCTAAATTTTGCAAAGTTCCACACTACAGGCAATTATCTCTCAGCTGCAAATCCAAACAATGTGGGAGCATTATGCTTTACTACAGTCCAGTATTATGCAGTTTCTTTCAAGTTATTTTGCACAGTAAAGTCAGTAATTAACTGACAGGAATATACAATGGTGATTGACATCATACATTTCCCATGTAACTTTAAAATTATATTAATAACAGCAACCTCCAATATGTAACAGATGATGTGTGACTTCCACAGCTTGCATCACATTGTTTTGTATTTGCTTTGTCTTTTTTATCTACTGTGTTATGAGCATCAACAATATTAAAATATAAAGGTTGAGTGTAAATCTCCTAGAAACATACTAGGCATGGGTTAACAAAGGGTTAACTCTCTATGCCACATTTGGCCCTCTGCTACAGTTGTCTTTTTTTTTTTTCCCGATGTTATTTCTCAGGAACCTCCCCCCCGCACTCCGCTGTTCCTCCGGCGCCATCCCCGGACATGAGACCCCCTCCCTTCAGCACCCCGTGACTTACCCTTCGCGGCAGGGTGGTGGGGAGTGACTCAACCCACCAGAACGGGTCCATGCCAGGGAGGCATCCTCCGGGAATGGTGACGGGGAACAACGCTGTGCTGCAGCTCCATTTTCCCTAATTCTTCCCGCGCGGGCGGGCATGCAATGACGCCAGCGACTGAGTATGCGCACGCCCCTGCGGCGCACACTAGTCAAGCTGCCTGCCACGCCCCACCTCCCCTGTCTCTGTGGCTGCGTGTTGCTGATCCCCAGCTCCGCTGGGGTCAGGCAAAGCACCGGCGCCCGATCCCCACCCGGAGATGGAGAGCAGTCCTCGGACGGCTTCGATCCATCTCCTCCCTGCCAACCCCCGACAACCCGTGCTCGTTCCCGAACATGGGTCGCCGGCGTGGCGCGAGGTGTAGCGACCAGCGCCTAAACCCTCAGCGCCACCGGGCCGGTGCTACAGTTGTCTTAATACTTTTACTGTTACCATTCCAAATGGCTAACATTGAAGCTGCTTTTCCAGGCAGTAATCCAATGTTTAACTGTAGATTCTGGCTGCATAGCAAAACTACATAGAATTGAATTGTGCCAAAGTGTAAACGTATCTATTCTGTAATACAGTACAATATACAAAATTCTATGCCCTTATTTTCACTGAGAACATGCTAGTAATCTCTGTCTTTTGGATTGTGCAGAAGATTACTTTTTGTAGTAAACAATATTGTGTTTGACATAATCAGATCACATTTATTTTCATGGTGCTTCTTTTGTATGAAAGTGCCATGGTTGATGATAGAATACCATAATACTTTATTGCCCTTGCCACTTCATTAACAGTTTATTTTCTGTAGTTTGTAGCAGTAGTACAAACTTTTCATCCCTATGGTCATAATACACCTTTTGCTGGTTCCGGGCCTATTCCTATTTACAGTACTATGGTCAATTTCTACAAATTTTGCTAGCTTCTTTCTCAGGGCACACATACTGTATAAGATGTAATAGATTTATTTTTTGAGTGAGGATATCTTCCCATGTTTCTTTTATTTCATCTAGTGGCCCTGTAGGTTGTCTACCATATAGCATTTCAAATGGTGAAAAACCTGTTGAAGCATGTGGCACTCCTTTGTAAGCAAAAGTATGGTAAGGTAAGTATTGGTCCCAGCCTTTACCTTCCCCTTTCACAAACCTTTTTAACATGCATTTTATAATTTGATTAACATACTCAGAAGACCATCTGTCTGAGGGTGATAAGGGAAGATTCTTACGGCAGTGATACCTAGTAGTTGATACAGCTCCTTTAGTAATGCAGCACCAAAATTTCTACCCTGATAAATAATCTCTTTAGGTAACCCCACCCAAAACTTTTGCAAGCTCTATTGCCACTTTTGAGGCTGTGAGAGTACACATTGAAACTACCTATGGGTATTGTGTAGTATAGTTATATTCTACCAGAATGAATCAATTACCTTTTTACTGTTCTCTAAGGGGCCAACTACATCCATTGCCATTCTCTCAAAAGGCACATCTAACAAGTGTAGGGGCAACAGGGGCACCTTGCCTTTCTTAGTCACTGGGGCTACTTTCTGACATTCAGCACAAGAACTGTAATAGGTAGCACCATGTTCATGAATTACAGGCCAGTAAAATCTGTACATCAATCTGGAAAAGGTGCAATACCTCCCAGAGTGACCAACCATAGGACTATCATGTGCAATTAGTAACAAATCAGTTCTATACTTTTGTGGTATAACCAATTGTTCTCTCTGTTCCTGTGTCTGAGGTTTAACCCAAACTCTGTACAGCAACCCATTATATTTTTTAAATATTGGTTCTGTCTGTTTTTGTTTCACCCCCAGCTGCATAAAATAACCTTGGAGAGAAACACTGTTAGTTTGTTATGAAACAAAATCACAATCAATTATCAGTGTAGTTTCTGCATTTTTATATATTAACCCCTTATGTTCATCAGTCTTTTGTTACCACTGTTTTGCTTTTGTTTTTTTAGGCATCTTCTTTCTTTCCTTGACTTTTGGATCTTGGAGATGTGGTAAGACAAGTGTGAATTAAAATCACCAAAAGTTAAAGAGTCCCCACCATCTGAGATTTTATTTTCTTGTGCTCTTGTCATCACAGCTGCTGAAACTACAGGTTTTGCTCCCTCTGTGATTAACGGAGTATATCCTGGAAAGTCATTTCCAATAATTACAGGTACTGGTAACTTAGGAACTACTTCAATAAAAGAAAGGCGTGATTACTCAGAATGCTCCTGTCAAAAACATATGTTTTAATTAAATGGACAAAACAAATTCCACGGCACTTCAAGGGATACCCCTCTTTATCGGGGGGGGGGTTGAACAGAGTTATCCCTTGAAGCATCTAGGAATTTATGTCTGTTTGAATAAAACATAACTTTTAGACTTGAGTATTCTGATCCACAGAATGATCTGGTTGTGCATTGGTCTGCGTGTTTGTATTAACTTAGATACTAGCCCCTCTTTCATTTGGTGTGACACCCCATTAATATTCAGGGTCACTTCAGTGGTGGGATAGTATTGAGAGTCACTATGGATGCACATTACACCAGTACCTGGTCCTTTTGCACAATGTTTTCCTAACACTTCAATATGCACTAGGGTCTTTCTGCTTCCCAAATCAATAAGTCCCTTTACAGTCTTATCTTCCACCTTGACATCTGTTAAATACTTACCTCAATTTGCAAAGGCCAAATCTGCTCCAGTGTTACCCTCTTTATTGTTATGGCACTTTCTTGTGATATTGCCTGGCTTGTTACACTTATAGCAAATCAAGTTTTAGGGTGCAGATTGTTTGCTCCCACCAGAGTTCTTGCCTGACCCAGAGATAAATCAGGAAAAACAGGGTCTTACTAGTCCTTGTGTGTTACTTCACTGCTGAAGTGTCTGTTTGGCTATCAAGTCCCCAGCCAAAGAAGCAACCTTTTCCCCACTTTCTGGTTGTTGTTCTTTTACCCAAAGCTGCACATCTGTAGGCAGACTGTTGATGAATTGCTCCATAGCAATCGTGTCAGTGATCTGTGGGACTGTTTTGCCCTCTGGTTGGAGCCATTTAATGAGGAATTCTCTGAGTTGGGTGAAGGCTTCTCGAGGATTGTCAACTGAGTGGTACTTCAGGGGCTGGAATCATTGCCTGTAGGTCTCTCCTGAGATGCCTTATCTTTTCAGGATTTCTCTTTTCACAAGTTCACAGTTTTCTGACTGTACGGTGTCCATATTACTGTAGGCAAGTTGGGCTTTACCTGTCAGATAAGGTATCAACCTGATTTCCCATTGCTGCTTTGGCCACTGGTAGCCTGTAGAAACCCTTTCAAAAGCTGACTGGTAAGCTTCAATATCATCTGTGAGACACAGCTTTGTAAGTTTAAGGTCTTTTAAGTTGTTTGTGTTTTGGTGCTCTGCTGGACCTGTGCCAGACCCTCCAGCTTTGATAGCTTGCAAGGCATCCAGTCATTGCTGCATCTCTTCTTTTCTCTTCTTCTCTGTTTCTCTTTGTTGTATAGCACCCAATTTGAAGAAAATGGACTGACTTTCAGGTTTCATCCTTGACCATTGCTGTTCTTCCATCACTGGTTGTGGCTGTACAGTCTCAGTTTGGACTTTTTTTTCTGCTTGTTTGACTGCCATTCTTCTGGTAATCACTCCTAGGCTTGTTGCTGCAGGATCCATACCTTTCTTCTATGCTTCCATGGTACCAGGTCTAGTACCCACATGCAAATCTCCTGTCTTAGAGTATGTATGGTGTAAATCCTACTTCTGACCCCTTCTGTAATTGAGGCACAAGTCAGAAAGCATAGGAAAACCAGGAGCAGTTATAAAATTCAGGAGTAGCATTTTATTATTTCCAATAACATTAGAGTAAAAATAAAAATAATTGTGCAAATTTTTTTTTTAACATAGGCAGTTCAGACAGAACAAAGTCCATCCTATGAGGGTATCTCTAATTCTAACTTTCAGTTTCTCTCTCTCACTAATAAAAATCATTGCTCTTTTTATAAGAAGTATTTTCCTGGCAATCCATTTCTACATCCTAAGCCTGTTAAGAGGCATCCTGTTTCTCACAAAATGTATCAGAACTTCATCAGTTTATTTCCTTGAAGGTGCAACAAAATAGAAAACAGTGTTCCAAAATTGACCTCCTGTTGACATCTCTGCAAATGAGTTTATGCTACATCTCAAGGTTAATCCCTTGAGTTCCAAATTGCTTTTTGAAATCATTTCAACAATACAATTGTATACATTGGCAAACAAAGGGATCCCAATCTGGCATACATATTCACATTTATTTTTACAACCAGCCACAGATAAGCAAAGGGGAAAAAAAGACAGAAACAGCAAGTTAAGGCAGAGAAATCATGAGAGGCAGAGACTTGCAAGACCCTCAGAGTGATCAGTTCTAGGATTCACAAGAAAATCTGAATGCACGATCAAACAGACAAGAGACAGAAAATGAGAGAATAGAACAGATTATTGTGTTTAACTCATTCTGTATAACAAAAGCAACAGGGCCTTATTCAACCCTGTCACACGTAGCAAAAGAAAAGAACCAGCTGGCAAGAGCTGGAATTTGAAGGTTAAAGGTATTATAAGGGTGTTAACCAAAAATTGCAGGATACAAAGTTTAAATGGTTGTTCGCCAAAACTGCTACATTTTATAACCCCATACTGTAGTTTCATGATCTCATCTGCCATTTGGTATGCCTGAATATTGAACTGTGTCTGATATTTTTCAGGGAAAGGCTCCAAAACCATAAAAAGGAAATCACATGTTAAGAGCCTCTATTCTGCATTATGTGGCATTATTTTTCCTAGAAAACAAAACACTTTTTCAAGTGTTGTCTCAATTCTCTTTACTGCTGTTTTTGTATTTGTTTTCTAGCTTTGATTTACAATCATCTTCCTCCCCATAACAATGTGAATGCTAATCAGCCTTAGACACTGGCACAGACTAGGGATTAGAAATATGAAAAAAATTAAAAGAAGTGTTATAGTGAAACAAATGTACCATGATGCGAGGAAAAACTCCCAAGAAGTGACTTCCCCCAGTGAGTTTTTAATCTTCATTTACTGCTGACAGTCCATCAGTCAGCTTCAGGGCACCGTTTAAAGAGACAGTATACCTGTCAACACATCTGTGAGATAGAAGCACAACAGATGCAAATACACACCATAGCAGGAAACATTCATCACATTTGTGTTGCGTACAAGTACTAATGAAGCAAATATTTTCTTTACCCAGTTCTGTGTTCTTTCTCAAAATAATGACGTCCTCTACAGTATTGCTAGTTAAATATGATAAATGCAAGTGTATTTGTTTCACTCAGACCTAACACAGGTAAAAACTTGATAACATCTGGTAATCGACATTATTCATTCAATCTGCACCACTACATTGTGGTTTGGGTTCCAGAGTGCAGCTGCAGAATTCCAGCATTCATGCACACTAGGCAACTGTCTGCACAATGTTAAAAATCTTTTCTCAAATGTTTAAAGAAATGTGCATCCCATTCATGAATTATAAAGAATTATTTTCAAGCATTGGTTCCTTAAGTTTACATTATTTCACATATGCTGATTTGGTGTTACAGTACGTGAACTGATATGGCCACCTGGTCCTTAAACTGGCCAGGTATACTGCCCATTAAATTCCATTTACATACAAAGTGAAAAGCCACCAGTATAGCCAAGTGAACCCTGTGTGCTCTGGTTGTCCTGCACTTCTTATAGGAGCTTAAAGACCCAATGGCAACTATAGAAACTAGTCAAATGTCAGCTTTGTTCTATTGCATCCACACAAGTAGCTCCTGATTGAGATATGTCACTTTCTGAAATGTACTCTATTTTTTTTTTCACAATCTTGGCTTTGTGCTGACTGCTATTGATACCATTCAAGGACTGATGTCAGTGGCAGCAACACAAAAGTGTCATAACCTCAAAACATCTGAGAAATCATCCCAAGCTGTTCATGAGTCTTTCCCAACAAAATTTTAAGTGGTGTGCCAGTCAGTATGATTGAACTACTAATCATAGCACAGTACCCAAGAATTAAAAAAAAAAAAAAAAAAACTATTGGTCTTAATCTGAATGGTAGTGCTACTGCTCCTCACTGTTGAAAACAGTTCCTTGCCTTGAGGAACTCCTTTTCAACTAACTTCTAGAGCAACTAATAATCAGCCCCAGTGTTTGCAGTATCTATATGCTCTTAAAATTGTAGCAGTTTGTAAATACCTTGTATCCAGCAGCCAACTTTGCCAAATACAAAATCACATGACCAAAAATGTAGTTCATTCAGAGACATAGAAACATAGACAAGACACTATACAGTATATGTTTTCTGCATTAGCCTGCTCATATTCAGTCTGATACCTACATTACTGATTTTTATGTACAGTAGCTCTATATTAAATGACAGAAAAAAGGTAATTAAATACAGCATGGTTATCAATAGTCATGCATTTTTTTTTCATCAGTTTATCTCCTGAATTAGATACCCATTCTACATTTATGTTGCAGTTTCTGGTAACTCCCCCAGTTTGGTTTTCCTGCACATCGGTCACACACATGTCATTATATACATACTATCACCCCCTTGTTCAAGGTATTCACCTTTAATATGCTGCACATTGCCACAAACCCACTCGTGAGGGTCAGATCGCTGAGCTCACATTGCCCATCCCTAAGTGCAATCCATGACAGGGAAGGTTAAAACAGAGGTACCCTCCTCATGTCCTTCCAGAGTGCTCTCTGGGTGTACAACTGAACACTCACCACCAGGTCCCAGAGTATCCCTCTATACATCGAATCAGGGCACAATACCAGTCTCGAGTCTTGTGGCCAAATATGAACCATTTTTGGTGTCTATTACACAAAGGAGGAAGGCTCAAGTGTTACACTGTCTTTGTGGTAACAGTGCACCACCTGATTTGGTCTTCGCCTGACAGGACATGCAATAGCTAAATTCACTCCCCCCCCAAGCAGTATTATATGAGACTCTGATATTCTCCCAAAATCCATCCGGATTATTCCCACAGATCCTTTTAATTTGGTTGCTATCTGTGACCCTCTTAAACAAGAAACAGTTGTCACAGATTATTAATAAATCTTCTACAGTGACACATACAATATAAAAACCCTCACACAAGCAGAATTTCTTTAGGAAACAAAAGTTTTACTAAACATATTTATATTTATTTATTTAGTTAGTTTTTGTTGACCGGGTAAGTGCACTAGATAAATTCTGCCTATTTTCAGGCATGAGAAGTGGGGGGGATACAGATGAATGTCAACTGACCTTGAACCAGATTAAGTTTTTGGTGCTATTTTTAGTGAATGAGGGAAATTTGGCCAGGACACTGAGAAAATTCCCCTACTGCATTGCTAGCAGTAGGGGGACTTGCTATCTGTGAGCCATGGCCACTTTGAGTGGAATGCTGGGGGAGCAGGACGTCCTGACTGCAGGAGGGAAAGTTTCTTCAGAGCAACCAGTTTTGGATGATTCAGAGGTGTTTATGGACATTTTGTCAGATTTTCAGCAAGCTAAGGACTTAGAGAACTTGCCTGAGGTAATGTTTTGGTTTTAAATATACCTGAAATACTGAATGCTGCACGGACTTTGCATGTTATGGATATGGATGAGAAATCCCTACAAGAGCTGTTAAATGCAGAGAATGAGAGGCATCTTTGTGTGACTGGGCGCTTGGTTGCAAAACTAACCTGTTTCCAGGATTCTGGACCTAGTATCAAGCCACCGGACTCACCTGTTGTTAGGCCTGCATTCCATAGTGATGTGGCAGCTGAGCTGCACTGTGAAGGGCAAGGTAAGCCTGTCAAGCCTTTTACTTCTGAACTTCCTGAGAAATGCTCTGATGTTACTGTTCCTCCATCTGGCAATGAAACTGTTCTGGATAACTCGTGCCTAAAGCTGGAGAAACCTACAGTATTGTCTCCTGAAACTGCAGTGCAAGTGGAGGATTCTACCTCTGAGGGTGCTCTAATTACAGTTCATTTGATGCAGACTGTGTTGCTTGACTGTCAGGTGGCTCCTGGAGAATCATCACGTCTAACTCTTTCAAGGACTGCTGGATTTGTTTTTCATGCAGAGCTCTCTACAAAACCATCACTTGTACCAGGTCCAGCCATAGTTTACCAGATCTCTCCCACTTCTCAGGAAGGTTTGATTGTTTTTTCATTTACCTAAGATTCAAACCCACAAACGGGTTCATGGGATTCTTGCACACTTTCACAAGCTGTTTCTGCTACACCTACAGAACTGCTTTCTGCAGCCACTCCTGCATTAGGAACATCTCATATTCACCCTATTTTGCCTGAAGTCTCTCAGGGTTCTGTTACATGAGTCCCTGATGCTATACTACCTGCTGGATCTTCTAAGGAGCCATGGTCCCTCAGAAAGCCTTAAGCAAGGCAGACTGGGCAAAAACTGAAAAAGGAATCTGGATTCCCACTCCAGACTGGGACCCCATGTTAAATTTCACCCAAAACTCCCCAGAATGGTGCCCTAAAATGCCTGTTTCTGCTTTACCTATGCTAATACAGGACAGGAATGTTGAAACTGATCCAGGATTTGACTGTCAGAAGTTACCATTACAAGATATGCCTTCTGAAAATATCAACCTGTCTGATCCTTCAAAAACTAAAACTCTCCCAAATGTGACTGAAGATCCTCCTGCCTCTATGGATACTACCAAGCTGCTTCTTTCAGATCTTTTTTCAAAAATTAAAAAAGAAGCTGTCCCAAGGCTTAATGCAGTATGCATATGCTATAAAGGTGGTTTACATGTACGTCCTGACAGACACTATGTGGGAAAGTTGTTATTAAAGGACTCACTTAACTTTTCTCCTAAAGATGTATTTGCATTCATAAACATTTCTGGAGAAGATAATTTTGATATAAGTTTTAGAACTGCTTATGGTTTAGACATGTTCTCGGAAAGGTATAATCAAGTCAAGTTCTCTCCCACATGGACCCCCTTTTTGGTCATTCCCTTAACTAAACCTTTAATAAAATATGTCACTGTGATGTTCCGAAATGAGGGTTCCATGTGGAAAACATAACTTACTGACTTAGTCAGAAATGCGATGTGATGAGCCCACCTGAAGCTATTCTAGATACGGAACTTTTTTGGACTGATGTTGGAAGTATGAAATCAAACTCTGGCAATCTGAGGCTGGTATTGAGCACATCCCAAATTCCTTTCTACTCAGCAGAGACAGAGGTGTTTGCTTCTATGCAGGTCAGCCTCAAGATTGCTACTAATGTGGCTCTAAAACGCACCTCTCTAGCTCTTGTGATAGGCCCAGATGTGACAATTTCGGGGAGATTGGGCATATTGCATTTCAGTGTGTGAACCTAACAAGATGTGACCTCTGTGAGGAAACTGGACATGTCTTTTCAGAATGTTCTTGGGCTACTAAGAACAAAGCCTCTTGCCTTAGCCCAGATCTCCTCATTCAGAATGCCCAAAATTTGGCTCCTTCTAAATTAGTTAAACCTTCAACGTCTGTTGCCTTGCATTATCCTCCATCTGAGGATCTCCCTCCTCCCTCATTCCCTTCCTTTTTAGACCCCCATAAAAAAGTAGATGTGGAACCCCCTCCTCCTTTGGTAGTTTTGCCCCCAGGTGCATCCCTCCCTGTCTGTTATACTGACTCAACAGAAGTGGTTGCAAACACCTCCCAACCCTCTCCCTCTATTATTGTCCCTGTACGCAGATCAGCCAGAAATCTGAAAGGAAGTCAAGCCCAACCTATGGCAGACCTCGAGCTGAAGAACCCTTTTTATATTCTGCCTACCCAATGGGGGGTACACTGAAATGGATATGGGAGACTCAGACTCCCAATCCACTTAAACAGAAAATAGTACTCTTTCCCAGAATAGATCTGATTACAAGGGAAAGAAAAAAAAAAAGGAAAAGAGAATCTTGAGTCTAACTAGGACTTCACTCTATGGCTTCTATAAGTATTAGTTCCTTGAACGTTCATAGTTTATTAAACTATAAGAAAAGGACCGTAGTCTTTCACTACATCCATGATAGTAAATTTGATGTCTGTTTTCTTCAAGAGATGTGGATGTACACTACTGACCAGGCAAGTTTTTTTTCAAAGGGAATGGGTGTGGGGTCCTTCTTACTGGTCTTTTGGAACTGCAACTGCAGATGGTGAGGGATTTTTATTTAATTCATTTGATTTTAAATTGCTGAAACTTATTGATTTAACCCCTGGTAGGGCTTTAATTTTAGATGGAATGTGGAAACATATACATTGTCGGTTTATCAATGTCTGTGGTTCACAGGTTAAATCAGAACGGGTAGCTTTATTTAACAGTTTAAAACCATATTTGCTCACTTCCTCTATAATTTTCTGTTGTGGTGACTTTAACTGTACTTTGAAACCCATTTCTACTACACCACTCTTGAAAGAAAAAAATATATATTGTGATTCCAACGCTTTACAATTATTGCTTGAGACTGCGGATCTCTTGAATTGTCATATTATGCACACCTCAGGGCCTAAATTCACCTTCAAAAAGAATAGCTGCACTTCCACTACTGATTACATATTTTCATCCAAATCCTTCTCTACTGTGCAGTTTCACACTATAGTAGCTACATTTTCAGATCATATGCTATTATTGGGTACTTTTACACCTAGTTCTAGCATACCTAATGTTAAGCCACGATGGAAACTAAATTCTTCCATTCTGGATACTCCAGATATTAAACCCCATATGAATAATATACTGGAGGCTAGGTTATCTGTCTCTTTTTTATATGAAAATTTGGATGATTGGTGGCTGGATTAAAAAATGGATTTTAAAAATTACCTTTCAAAACAAGGAAAAACTAAGGACAATATTCAATTTTTAAAATATTTACAACTCAGACAATGATTACAAAACTTATATACACTAGCCAATACCTCTAGATTCGATTATTCTGACCAGACTAACAAGCTTAAAGAAGACTTAATCAAGTACTAGTATAATAGGGCTCAAACTATGAAAGGCCTGTTACAACATGGGGCATTGAAAACTCCCCATAAGGATCCTTTTGAAGCCTTTTGAACCTGTAAAAATTCCATTGTTATGGACTCTCTAAGAACTGAAACAGGTGATATAGTGTCATCAATACCAGGGATACATGCTATAATTAAGAATTTCATGTTCACTCATGTCCCTTCACGCCCCCCTTCAGAAACCAATATTAAACATTTTTTTAAATTTGGTAGCAGTCCCTATAAATTCACATCTTAGTAATAGACAGATACAACCTATTACGATCTTTGAAATTGAACAAGCCATAAAATCATTAAAAAATGGTACATCACCTGGGTTGGATGGTCTGACTAACGAATTTTATAAATCCTTCTCTGGTCTTTTGGCCCAGTGCCTGGAAAAGGTGTTTAATTTCTTTCTCACTTATGCAATACCTTCATGGTTCACAGGCCTATTGACTTTATTGTTCAAATCTGGAGATAAACTTTCTATTGATAAATGGAGGCCCATTACACTCTTGGATACTAATTACAAAATCTTTGCTATCATTCTTAACAACAGAATAAAAACCCATGCGATAACAGTGTTATCCTCCTGGCAATACTGCGGTCTGCCTGGCAGAAAAATTCAGCAAGTTCTAATAATTATTAGAGATCTAATTGACTATGTGGGCTTACAAAATGGTCATAGTCGCATACTCTCAGTTGATCAGTATAAGGCCTTTGATAGGGTTTATCATCCCTTTTTGTTTTTCACTCTGGAAGCATACGGCATCCCTAAATGATTTATACATTGGCTTCAATCCCTATACTATGGGGCAGTAGTACACCCTATTATTAGACACCACATCACAACTGGTATCCCTTTACAAACAGGTGTAAGGCAAGGCTGCCCCCTTAGCCCTTTCCTGTATATTTCTACTTTGGACCCTTTAATACGAATGCTGACTACCTCCCCTAGGTGGCAAGGAGTCACAGGCCTAAACAAGGATACAGCTTTTCATCTGCTTGCGTATGCTGAGGATATTTGTGTATTTTTCACAGACTATACTCAATTTACTATTTTTTTAGATTCTATGACTACTTATGCTAATTTGTCTAACTCAAAATTGAATACGTTAAAATGTAAAGGTATTTTTATAGGCATTAATGGTCCAACTCCGCTGTGTCGCAAAGAGATATCTCTCTCTCCACTGAGCCCCTCAAATTATTGGGTATCTATTTCAGAGCTCAAAATATTCCCTCTTTCAATTGGGACTTGGCACTTGATGAAGTAGATTCTAAAGTACAGAGATGGAGGCATTGGAGACTATATAAGCTTAAACGGATCCGGATTATGAAGCAATTCTTCATCCCTCTGCTTTTATATGTTGCCATGATCTTCCCACTGCCACAGCAGTTAGAAACATGTCTCTATAGTATGTTTTTTCAAATGCTGTGGGGGAACAGACTAAATCTTATTAAACATCAATATACCTATCTTAAAAAAAAAAGGAGGTCTAGATATGATAGATCCGGTAGTATTTTTTTTTACCCTATTTTTTGCCCATTCAGTCAAATATTGTTTAACATCAGAAATAGAAATATATTCTTATTTTACTAAAATAAATTTAGCAAACTATATTTCTAAATGGCAGACTATCCCACCAAAACTAATTAGCAGCATTACTGTTCCACAATGGTTTATTCCCACTGCAAAAAAACGTTATAAGTGGGGGGCAATGAAGCAGATGGTCAGTAGTAATACAGGGCCTCAACTATATACATTGGTGATGTCTTTAATACATCCTACCAAACCCTGTTTTAAAAACTGTCCATCCTCTCACTATAAAGACATTTTAGTGCAACTTAACAACCCAGAATCCCATCGTATATGTGGGAATTTTTATGGTTAACAGTTTATGGCAGGATTATTGTGTGAGGTAATGCAAAGTATAAAGCCAAATCTGAAAGAACTTGTCCATATGAGGCATGTATAAATGAGGAAGAAATTATTGAGCACTTTTTTGTTTTTTTGCTCTTATACCAAAGCTCTTTGGAAACACCTTGCCTCACAATGGAATATGAAATGGTTAACTACAATGACATATGGAAATTAAATTTTAGGACAGTTCCATAATCTTGGAACTGTCTATTCTACAAATACTGTACATTGGTGGTCTTTTGTTGTATATTAAAATATTACCTTTGGCAAGCTAGATGTCAATGGGTCCTTTATCAAAGAAGGATGCCCTATGAGACGGTGGGGAAACTAATACAAACTGCTATGGAAAATGTGCATACCTTAGATCTAGCTCATTATACATTTAAAAAGGTACAAATTGGTGTAAAAGGTTTTATTGGTTTATAAAATATCAGTAGTTCTTTAGTGGTTTAAACAAATGGCATTAGCTTTTATCTAACATTTCTACTAATAATGTTTAATTTTTTTTCTTAGCTCTATCGTTAATTTTCTTTTTGGTTGATTATTTTTGCAAACTTTCTTTTAGTGTGCTGTTAACACTGTTTTCTCTTATTGTTTTTCTTGAGGTTGTTTTTTTTTTGACACTATGTTACTTGATGTTCTTTCAATAAAAAAATTCCCCTACCCTTTTTGATTAGTGCCATGGAATCTTTAACATCCACCTGAACTACCACCAATCCAAGCAGATGGGACCTTGGTTTAACGTCTCATCCGAAAGACAGCACCTCAGAAGTGCAGCATCACTCTCATGCTGCACTACCATGTCAATATTGGGATATTAACCCCAAGTGCCAGATGTGGGAACTGAACCCATAGTCTTCTGATCTCCTGGCCTCAGAGGCGAGTGTGCTACCTGCTGAGCCACTGACACTGTGGACATTTGCAGACATGGGGAAATTAAATGCAGTACAACTAAAAGAGAACATTTATTAATTTAGGTTACAGTACGGAAATAAATTTGGACAGCATAAAGTATAAACACCTTAAAACTGTCTAATTATGTCTTTACCTTAAAGATGAGTTTCAAAGTTCAGAGAATCTTTGGTTGGCAAAACATCTCAGTCCTTGTGTAACAGCCTGGCAGTTCTTCTGCTGTGCTCAAGAGAATGCCCAAAACCAAAATTACACTGAGTGACTGTCCTGAGAGTTTAACTATCCTTCTGAAAAATGCAGTGTCATCAATGTTTCAGATATAAGGACACTAATTTATTTTCCCACCATTGACTCACAGCACAGTTTATAACCATTCAGAATTAACCTCTTTGAAGTCTCAGGTTCTGACAATAACACACTGGAAGTGAATTTCAAATTGTACTGCTAGAATGGTGTTTCCTGGTGAATATATCCTGTTCCCTCATAAAATCTGATATACTTATAATAGGTCCTGAGATCACAAGCAATCTTGCTTCTGTAGTGCATGTTTATGGCAGGTAAATGGCTTTTGACACATCTCTGTCAAAAGAACCTGGAAATGAAACTCTCACTTCCTGGCAAGCAGGTGGCCTTCGAGTCAAAAGGTCAAACCCCTTAAAAAAATCTAGTCTTTCCCTATGCCTTGAATTAACACTGGCATGGGCATACACAGAAACCCTATAAAATAATATATAACAGAAATATATGCTGCAAATAATAATTTGCAGTTGGCTAGCTTGGGACACTCCTCCCTCCTACACTGAATTTGTGGGAATTCATAAATAGGGTGGTATGAGTTTGACAAATTCTGTTTATTGCTCTGACTGGCAAGATAGCCCATCTGCGTCTGCATTCACTGATCCAGCCCTGTGGGAAATGGTCAAATCATAACACTGTAAGACAATACTCCATCTCAAAAGATGACCATTCATTTTACCCATTTGCATCAGCCACACCAGGGAGTTATGATCAGTCTGTACCTCAGAATGCCTCCCATAGAGGTACAGCTCTAACTTCTTCAGGGCCCATACCAGAGCAAGGCACTCCTTATTGATTGTGGAATAGACTTGCTTCTAAGGAAGCAATATTTTACTAAGGTACACTACTGAGTGATCTTTCTCTTGGTTAGAGGTCTGACTGCAGACTGCTCGCATCTCCATGTCTGAGGCATCTGCCTGGACAACAAATGGCTTACTGTAGCCTGGACTGGCTAACACAGGAGCACTGCATTGTGCCTCCTTTAGCCATGTAAAGGCTCAATCACAGGCTGGTTCCCATTTTACCTTTTTAGGCATTCTTTTCTTTAGCAGGTCAGATATGGGAGCTGCCAGGGTACTGTAGTTTTGTACAAACTTACGATAGTACTCAGTGGTCCCTAGGAAACTCTGAACCTGCTTCTGGGTTTCCAGCTTGGGCCATACCTCTATCACTACAACACTGGCTTGATTAGGGTGAAGCTGCACCTGCCCTACTACATGTCCTAGGTATGCCACCTCCACCATTGCCACCTGCCACTTTTCAGGCTTGACAGTAAGCCCTGCCCTCTGTATCCTGCCCAACACTTCCCTCAGGTGGGACAGGTGTTCCTTCCAGCTGGCACAGAAGATGGCAATATCATCTAGGTACACCACAGCATACTCTTCAGTACCATGTAATACCTGGTTCACCAACCTTTGGAAGGTGGCAGAGGCATTCTTCAATCCAAAAGGCATTACCCTGATCTTGAATAATCTTATTGGATTGATGAAGGCTGACCTCTCCCTAGCTCTGTCAGTCAACTCTACCTGCCAATACCCTTTTGTCATATCAGTGGTGGTGAGATATGTTTCCCCTCCCAACCCATCCAGTAGTTAGTCCATCTATGGCATTGGGTGGGTGTCAGACTTCATGATTACTTTGAGTTCACAATTTTCAACACAGAAGTGAGTAGAGTCATCAGTCTTGGAAACAAGGACTATGGGTGAGGCCCAGGGACTATGGGATTTCTAGATTACCCTTAAATCCAGCATTTCCTCCACCTCCCTCCTAATGTCCTTTAGGATGGCTTTGTACACCTGGTAGGCTTTGCATCAGATGGGAGCTTGTGCTCGTGTGTCTGTATCACGTGTGGCTAAGGGAGTATATCCCATCATGGGTGTTAACAAAGGGGCAAAGTCCTCTAAAACCTCCCTCACTTCCTGGGACTGTTTCAGGGTCAGCTGTGGCAACAGTTTGATTGCCTCCACAGAGGACTCCCACTTGCTTTCCTCCAGCAAGTCCAGTAGGGGGTCTGCTTCATCCGTTCCATCCCTAGGACTATACACTGCAACTACCATGTCAGCCCTATTTGCATATGGCATCATCATGTTGATAAAGCACATTCTATGAGTCTGTCTGCTGTCAGGCACTTCTACAATGTAGTTTACATCATTCACTTGTCTGACTAATTTGTATGGCCCTGACTGCTCAGCCTGCAGCTTCTCTTCTGGACCAAGATTAGGACCATGACTTCCTGACCTACACTGTACGAGCGAGCTCTGGCTCTATGGTAGTACCAGACCTTTTGCTTCTGCTGGGTGGCTGACAGATTCCTCTGGTCTGCTCCCATAAGCTCCTTCAGTTTTTATCTAAACCTTAGGACATATTCCACTATGGGAGTTCCCTGGGCAGTATACTTGTCTTCTCAATCTTCCTGGACCAAGTCCAAGGGCCTACACACCCTTCATCTATATAAGAGTTGGAAGGGGGAGAACCATGTCAACTCTTGGGGCACCTCCTTTTATGCAAATAACAGGTGGGGAAGGTATTTCTCCAAGTCCCTCCCATGCTGTTCAGCAAATGCTTGGAGCATCCCTTTAAGGGTACCCTTAAACCTTTTCCCACAAGCCCATTGGCTTGTGTGTGATAAGATGTCATGCATCTATGCACTACCCAACACTTCTCCCACAAACACTTCATCAGGTCCGACATGAAGGAACCCCTTCAATCAGTGATAACCTCCTGCAGAAACATGACACGGGAGAAAATCCCTAGCAAGGCATCAGCCACTTTGTCCTAAATGAGGAGAGGGCAACTGAATCTGGGTATCTGGTAGCATAATCAACCACCGTCAGAGTAAATCCTTTCCCAGAAGAGCTAGGGATACTCAAAGGTCCCATAACATCCATTCCTACCCTATGGAATGACTCCTCTACAATTGGTAAGCGAATTTGGGTGGCTTGGATTTTAGTACCTGCCTCCCCTACTTGTTGGCACCAGTGACAAAACCTGCAATATCCCTTCACCTGCTGGGTGAAGTTGGGCCAGTAGAAATTCTGGACCAATTGCTGCATGTTGTACATGATTCTCAGATGTCCAGACATGGAGATATCATGAGCAGTCTTGAGCAACCACTCATGGTACCCTGGGGGAACGACAAGCTGCCTGGCCATCATCCGTCCCTCTGTCCTTATGCCCTGCACACACAACAGTCCATCATGTCCAAATACCCTATGTCTCACGTCACCTCCTTGTGTCCCATCAGATATTGCCCAAACCCTCTGCCTCTATAAACTAGGGTCAGTCCTCTGAGCAGTTGCAAAATCTTTACATTTTCCCAAGGTATGGGACATGTCCCCTTCAGTTTCAAAATTATGGTCCCTAGCTCTAGTGACAGGGCATTCAGGGTCACTGCCATCACTAGCCATTTGATCATTGGTTACCCCTTCCTCTTTTGAACAACCTTCTGTAGCTGTTTTGTGAACTGCTACATGGGGAAATCCTACCCACCTCTCACTATTCTCCATGTTAGGAGGCACAGCCTGTGGAACCAGCCTCCCAATGTTTTCCACAGGGTCTTCTATGAAGTCCAGGGAACAACAATTGTCCTTTGCCATCTGACTGTGGGGAACCACACATATCACCCCTTCTGGAGATTGCTCCCTATTATCACATCCAGAGTGAGATTGTCTGTCACTGCCACTTTTTGCACCTTTTCTCCTGTCTCACCCCAGTCCAAGAGAACGCGAGCAAGTGGCAGAGTTCTCTTCAAGAAGACCACAGAAAGGTCAGTGTGGCCCTCAACATCTGAAAAATAAATCACAGGTCTGGGAGGGATCTTGCTCCAATTAGCCTCTTGTAACTTCTATCGACAGAATTGGAGAAACAGACCCACTCATCGGGCTAGAAATTCAAATTTAGTTTTATTCAGTTGAATCACCAAGTAATTTCATCAACGTTTCACAGTTATTCTTACTGCTTCATCAGGATTTTATATGTAATAAAAAATAATAACAAATATGTCCATTTAAAACATCACTTAAGTACACTTGTATATCATGGTATTACCAATCATATCCATTTTTAATGGTCTAATAGACATTCTTTTATTTCATTATTAATTACAATTTCTCCTTGTTAATTGTTTGATTGTACACTACTTTTTAATTCTGATCATGCTTCATAAAGCTTGCTGCCCACCTTTTGATCAGTGAAACACATACTCCATTATCAGGGTTAAGAACTCTGTTTTCGTTTATTTTTATCTTTTTGTTTTTTTAACAGCACAAAACCAATTTTTCATCACTTTAAGCGTACACTAACTGTTCTGTTTTTTGTTTACTCTGTTCAGGGTAAGGCAAGGCAAAATTTATTAGGAGATGCCCAATCCCGGAGGCTTGGGGTGCCATACAAATAGGTAAAACACATATATCAAATCAAATAAACAAGAAAAATAAGTATAAACATATAAATATTTAAATCCTCATAAAAACTGTTCCCATAAATAATAAACTAAACATCAGAGTACCACTATTATAATCAGATTTATAGATTAAAGGCCTGGGTGAATAGGAGGGCCTTAAGGTGGGCCTTGATTACCTCCAAAGTGGGGGCCCCCTGAACCCCAAGGAGCAGAAAATTCCACAGGACAGGGGCAGTGACACTAAAGGCCCTGTCACCAGCCAATTTCAACCTCATCCTGGGAATTGCCAGGGGGACTCCACAGGAGGAATGGGGAAGGAGAAGTGAGAGAGCAGGTGCAAGAAGGTCTGACAGATCACCAGGGTCCAGACCATGTAGGGCCTTATAGGTGAGAAGACTCACCTTAAAGAAGATCCTCCACCTGACTGGCAGCCAGTGCAGCTCACACAACACTGGTATAATACGGCCAAATTTTGGCAGCCCAGTAAGTAACCAGGCAGCTGTGTTCTGCAGTAGCTGCAGTCTACAGACAGATCCTCCCATGACCTTGAGGTAGAGCACATTACAGTAGTCAAGTCTTGATGTAACTAAGGCATGCATCAAAGTGGGGAGGTCCAGAGGCGGAACAAGGGGCTTTATCCTGGCTACATTTCTGAGATGGAAAAAACAAGAGTGGATGGTACTGCTGCTTTAAGGCACCAGGCCTTTTGCATGTATTTCCCCAAAAGGATTTCTGTGTGGCATCTGAAGTTTGCTTCCTGCTTTGTTGCTTAACAGAGTAAACAAAAACAGAACAGTTGGAGTAAGCCTTAAAGTGATGAAAATTTTATTTTGTGCTGTTAACAAATGAAAACAGAGTTCTTCACCTTGAAAATGGAGTATGTGTTTCACTGATCAAAAGGTGGGCAGCAAGCTTTATGAAGAATGATTAGAATTAAAAAGTAATGTGTAAAATCAAACAAGAAGAAGAAATTGTAATTAATAATTAAAGAAAAGAGTGACTATTAGAACATTAAAAATGGTCATGATTGTTAATACCATGATATACAAGTGTACTTAAGTGATGTTTTGAATGGACATATATGCTATTATTTTTTATTAGATATAAAATCCTGATTAAGCAGTAAGAATAACTGTGAAATGCTGATGGTGTTGCTGGCCCATAGTCTTGACAATGTCTGTTGGACTACCCTTTTTTTCTTTTCCTCACCCCCCCCACCCTTCCACATAGGTATTTCCCGGTATGACCAGGGTTGTGACTTCTACTACTGTTATACTTTATATGATTGCTATTTACTGTATGTAACTTTATTCCGTAAACCACTGTTATATTGTGTTCTTTTGTTATCTGTGTTGCACCTGTATGTTACCACTGTTGTATCTCACACTGTAACCATGTCTATCCTCCCTGCACCTAGGTGCCTTTGTAAATGAGTCCCTGACTCAAAGATTGTAAATCCAGCTTTCAAAAATAGATAAATAAATTACTTGGTAAATCAATTGAATAAAATTACATTTGAATTTCTAGCCCGGTGAGTGGGTCTGTTTCTCCAATTCTGTGTATAAGAGCTTTCTCTTCCCAAGTGAATCCCCTTACTGTTACAAACTGATTAGGTATAAGCTGTTCAGGCTCAACCAAATCCCCTTCTACTAAAGTAAGAGATGCCCCCATGTTCCTTAACCCATGGGTGCGCACCCCATTTACAGTAACCAGTGTATGTGCTCCCTCATGTTTGTAGGCAGTGTTACACGAGGTCCCTGCACCCTGATTGATACCCCAGAGGTACACCGCAAGACAACTAGCATTTAGGTGTGTTATACTAAAATATAGGGCTATGGATATCTACCGTACAAGAGTGGATGTCAGGATATGTATGCATATGATTGCTATACACTTTACTTTCAAATTTACATATGTATTTCATGCTTGCAAGATGTTAGGACACTTGTGTCCTTGTAGTATTATGATATATGAGTCAGCACTGCCATCTTCTGATGATTTGTATTATTACATGGCTATGTACAACAAACTGTACTTTCTTTGTTCACACAAAGTAATGACTATAACAAAATTGTATAATGTTATCTAAGACTGTGGAGCCACCTCTAATTTAGCCAATAGGGCTCATCTCTATAACTAGAAATGTTTATAACTTACAGTAACTATGGTAACTATCTTAGGTACAGTATATAATGTAAGACATTACATCTTCTACCTCGGCTACCCCTGTGATTTCTATGTTCCTCGAGGTATAGGGAATGCATAGCATTGGCTCCCAGTTCCTAATGGTAAGAACAGCTTAGAGCAACTGTGATTTTTCCTCTAGTAGTAATAAACATGATTTATTACTCTTGTGCAACTTGTTTGTGACTTCTTTGCATCTCTATCATTGTCAAGAACCTGAGATGGAGGGTTTAGACCTCCTGACAGTATGCTTTCAGGGATACACAGTGCACCCAACTCTGTTTGAGCACCACTTTGCCCTCTCTGTTCCCTTTCAGGACACTGTCTTGCAAGATGCCCTGGTTGTTTGAAAAAACAACAATCATTATTTCTTTTGTCTGAGAAATATTTTTTGTAACTTGGGACTTCCACCTTTCTGTGGAGGCAGTGAGAGTTTTAGATGCCCTGAAGGTACACTTTTCCCCTTCTGCACTGCCATGCCCACCCTGCTCCCATTCAGAGCAGGTCTGCTCCTGGCATAACTGTCTGAGAGCTCAGCAGCCTGCTGTGCTGTTTTCAGGTTTTGGTCCTCCAACCAGATTTTTAGCTCTGCTGGGCAAGCCCATAAGAATTGCTCCAAAAGTGCAACCTTCTCAATTTTCTCTACAGAGTTTGTTTCCACTCCCTCCCACCAACATTTCAAAAACTGATGTTGCTTTGTGACAGGTTCTTGTAGCTCATATCAGCTTCTTCAGAGCTTACAGAACTTAACCCTGTATGTTTCAGGAGTTAACTTATACTTTTTAAGCAATGTAACTTTAAGTTTCTCATAAACACTACTGTCCTGATTTGATCCAATGCTTCATGGCCTTTCCCAGTAAATAGCAGGGATACCTGGAAGCTCCAGGACTCCCTGGGTATTTTTGCCTGAATACAGACCTTTTCAAATGAATTCAAAAATGCATCCATATCCTCCCCTAATTAAAATTCAGCTGTTAATTTAGAATATAACTTGTACCCTAGTTCTGAAGTTCCAGGTTCACACCTGCCACTTACCTCCTCTGGTGCTGGTCATTGGAGTTTTAGCTTCTGCAGCTTGAATTCTCTCTGGAGCTATTTTTCTATTTCCTCTGCCTTTCTCTGATGCTGGTTTTCTTTTTTCTGCATCACCAGCTCCAACTTCCTCTGTTTGAATTCCATTTGCTGCTGGGCTTCAGACCTTTTCTGCTCAAATTCCAAATCCATTATCCTCAGCTCTAGCTTCAGCCTGATCCCTTCTGGCTCCAGCATGGTGGAGACCTTCCCCTACTGCTGTGGCTCAGGGTTCCTTCTGGTCTCGCTGTATGCTTCCCTGGGACTAGAGTCTGTGATGGAACCTGGCACCCCCACGCCCAGGCACTGGTCTTTTTCAGTCATTGGCCCTGACTCAAGGTTCTGGGCAGCTGCTAGCTCATCAGCTGCCATGACAGCCTCCACAAGGTGCTTTTTGACTTGCCCCTTATACTGGAGTCCTCTCCCCTGGCACAGCTGCTTCAGGTATTCAGCAGTATATTCTCTGCAGATGGAAGTCATCTTCTTCCCTATACTGTTGCACTAGCTTGCATACAAGAAAAAAACAAAACTGGTAGGAAACTTGATACTGCAACCAAAAAAATATATATATATATATTCCTTTTTTCTATGCAAAAAACTGTGTTAATGCATCATTTAGGGTTAAAACAAAAAAAATCAGGAAATGAAAAATCTTTAGAGTTGCCCCTCCCCCACCTGCCAATCATCCCCAGACTGACAGATGATGGGTGTGTCTTTTGGGTTGTGAGACCTAAATGTCACCCCATTCCATGTGTAATCATATTGACAAGGGACGACGAAAAAGAATGTGGTGACATTTAGGCCTCACAACCTCAATGACACACCCCATCATCTGTCAATCTGGGGATGATGTGGGTAGAGGGAGGGGCAACCCTAAAGATTTTTCGTTTCTCAGCTTTTTTTGTTTTAACCCTAAATGATGCATTAATGCAGTTTTTTGCATAGCATTTCCTTACTTTTTGAGAAAGAATACAAAACTAAGTACTTGCACAAGTTGGTGGGAGTGCAGGCCTGATCAACCTACAGAACTTGGTGGGAGCATGGGCCCTTTGGGCCCTGCACTGCAACCAACTTGTAAACGTGTGTGTACCATTAACATCCTCCAAATTTAGTGTAAAATACCAAACCATGTCCGAAATATAACATGTAAAAGTTTGAGATTTTCATTCATCAGAGATGTAGAATTCTGCACCTGTTAACATTTAACAGGCACAATGACTGAAAACTACATCCATGACACTAAGACCCTATCAATTTCAAGCCACCAGCACAATGCAAAACACTGTTCGCAAAATGTAAATTGCATCACACAATATCTCTGCAAAAAAAAATGTTCTTCAACACGTAAACACCATTGTTCACATCTACAGGACATGCCAAGAACACCCTCCAAACTTCAAGTAAAAAGACCAAACCATTTCCGAGACATAACATGTTAAAATTGGAGATTTTCTTTCATCAGAGTTGCACAATTCCGCTCATGTTGACATTTTACAGACAGAACAACTGAAAAGTGCATCCATGACACTAAGGCTAGGTACCCTATCAATTTCAAGCCACCACGACAATGCAAAACACTGTCCGCAAAGTGTAAAGTGCACCACACAATATCTCCACAGAAAATATATTGTCCGACACATAAACATGGTAATTGACATCTACAGGGCATGCCATAAACACCCTCCAAATTTCAAGCAAAGAGAGCAAACCATTTCCATCAGCCACAACTTGCTGCTACAGAAGCTGCAAAATATAGGCCTAGACAATCATGCCCTGAAATGGATTTGGAGCTACTTATCAGGCAGGGCACAGAGGGTCCCATGGAAAGGGACCATGTCTGACCAACTACCCCTAAACCAGGGTGTACCTCAGGGCTCAATTCTAGGCCCCCTCCTGTTTTTCTTGTTTACCAATGACCTGCATACCCACCATGGGGAGAGCTCGTTTGTGCAGTACACTGATGATACTGTCATCTTCTGACCCATGCATGACATGGTTGCCCTAGGCCCTCTACTCCAAAAGGATCTCACTTCACTAGAGACTTGGCTATGTAAAAACAGAATGGTACTAAATGCCGACAAAACCAAGGCAATGCTATTCGGGCCAAGATCCCTGGGATTTGACAGGTCCCCGTCCCTCTCTTTAACCTCACTGTCTGGTAAAGCCATTAACGTAGTCCCCTCCCTTAAATACTTAGGCCTCACATTGGATCAGAATATTACATACAAGGAACATGTGGACCAGGTCACCAGGACCCTACATCGGAAACCTGGCACCCTGTACCAGCTCAGGGACCAACTCATCCCTGAAGCCAGGTTCTCCATAGCTACCAGCGTCCTTCAACCCAACTTGACCTTTGTGGCCCCTATTATACAGCGCATGGCTAAACAAGAGGTTACCAGGATGCAAACCCTATATAATAAAATAGCTCATTTTGCAACCTTAGACCACCCGAGACATCACCACTATGACACTTTGGCCAATCTTCGTTGGCCCACGTTGGTCGCCCGCCTCCAACACCCCTTGCTTGACCAGGCCTACAAACTTCTCAAACCCCACGCTCCACCAAGCATTGCTGGGACCATAACCCTCAAACACAACCCAAGGAACCTAAGGACCTCAGATAGAATGCTATTAGAAGTCTCTAGGGTAAGGACAAACACTGGCAGAAGATCCTTTTCCTCCCAAGCAGCCTGCCAATGGAACAAGCTCCCTCCCCAGGTCCAGGCCTCCTCCTCACTCATGAACTTCCGCACCAGGCTTAAGTCCCATCTGCTGACCTCAAGCACATGCCACTGTCATGGCACTTAAAGCTCCTAAGGTACTCCCCTCCTCTCCAACTCCCGTCTCCTAGCTTAACCTACCTACTACCTGCCTTATACAGACTGCTCACCAGAGGCCACGTGTAACCCCTGAATAAACTATATGCAAAGTACTACCAATTGCTTACATGTTATCATGATAACCATGCCTGCATCCACTGCTTTTCTTTTACCGTGCCTGTAAGTCATGCCTGTATCCACTGCTTTTCTTTTACCATGCCTGTAACCATGCTTGCATCCACTATTTTTCTTTACTGTAACCACCTCATGATGTAACTCACAATGCCTCAAATGTTCCTTATGTCCTTGTTCATTCTTATAACTTGTATTGTTATCCCAGGTCGCCCCTGAAAAAGGGAACTTCGAGGCTCAGTGGGTCTACCTGGTCACCAAAATTTAATAAATAAATAATGTTAAAGATTAGTAGAATTGGCCTATCTAATGCATTATAAAATCTGGCCATCTTGTCCCTATCTCACGATCAAAGATAGCGATCAAAGAATCTCACGATCAAAGAATTTGCAGGCTCGCTATCAAAGAATTTGCAGGCTCACAATCAAAGAATAAAAAGTGCTGAAAATAAAAATTTTGAGACAAATGCGGCAAACCACCACAATGGTTCATGATCAAAGAATAAAAAATGGTGAAACATGAGTTTTTGGATGATTTAGATGAAACCACCACCATGCCTCGATAGAACGGAGCCCCTGATCAAAACCCACCCTAATTTGTCTTCCTAGGCTACCCCGAGTTGAGAAAATTGTATTTTTAGGTCACAATGCAAGATTGTGGTCAAAGAATCTCACTATCAAAGAATTTGCAGGATCGCAAACAATGATCGTTAGCGAGCCGTGATCAAATAATTTAAAAGCTTATAACTCTATTGTTTGACCATTTTGGATGAAACCAAAGGCATGGCTCAATAGATGGGAGCCCCCTGAGTAGAACCCATCCATGTTTTACTTCATGAGTGACCCCTGAGCGGAGATGTTTGTGTTTTTATGATCGGAAATCTAAAAACAAGATGGCGGACCTCGTGATCAAAGAATTCTCAGGGACAAAGATTCTTGAACCATGAGGCTGCTAATTCTTTGAATACCAGGTGGGATGAAATGGCCAGAACCCCATTCTTTGTTTACAAAACATACATAAAAAATGCTCCCATTGACTTATAATGGGAACTTAAAAGTGGCATAACTTTTGAATGCCTTAGCATTTTTTCACCAAATGAAAAGTGGCATGTTCAGCCATGACAACTCTTTCAAATGAGCCATCTCACAGAGTGCACTGCCACATGATGACCATGCAGGACCACATACAAAATCCCAAAAGCTGCCTCCAAAAATGGGTAATTTTGCATTTTTCAGTGTTTTGGTGCACAAGGACCGTAGGTCCGACCAAAATGAAATTTAGCAGATCAAGATATCTACCATGCCCCACCACGTATGTCAAATTTCAGGCAAATCTGTTGAATGGGTCCAAAGTTATTAATGTGCAAAATTTGAACTTTAACATAGAAGTGACATCTCAACCCTAACTATAGTGGTGCGACCACACCACTATAATATATATATATATATATATATATATATATATATATACACCATTTTTACATACACACATACACCAGATTTCACCATTTAACCTTAAATTGGTACTGAACCCTAACTATAACTGCACTACCATGCAGCTATAACATACATACATATATATATATAGATAGATAGATAGATAGATAGATAGATAGATAGATAGATAGATAGATAGATAGATACATACATATATATAATATATAGCTGCACGGTAGTTCAGCTATAGATAGGGTTGAGTACCAATTTAAGGTTAAATGGTGAAATTTTGTACCTTAATAACTTTGCCACTGTTAAACAGATTTGCCTGAAATTTGGAAGGCATGGAGTGTTAGCACAGATCTTGTGATCTGCAAAGTTTCGTACTGGTCAGCTATACGGTTGTGGAGTTATTATGTGACATTCTGTAGTGCATTTACTCTTTTTTGTGCATTCTTTGATCATGCCTACAGGTCACACAGTTTGTGTGACTGGTCTGAAATCCTCAGGAACATGTGGTCAGGGTCCCTTATGTGTCTTTTGAAGGTTTTGCAAAAAAATATTGAATGGTTCAAAAGTTATTCAAAAAACAAGTTTCCCATTATAGTCAATGGGAAAAGTTAACCAAACATTTGAAGGTGTCGCAAATGCAGTTTTTAGTGTCGCAAATGACCCCTGTAGTATCGTGAGTGGGCCATTTTTTTCAGTTATTGATCACAGAAATGCTTGGCATTTAAAATTGGGACCCTGTAGGAACACAATTCTTTTTTGTGTTTACCTAGTCGAGCCCTGAGGATGCTAGGCATCTCTTTGTTTTGGGCTTAAACACCCAGAAATATGTTTTTGAAATTCTGGGGAAAAGTAGTGTCGCAAAGTAGTGTCGCACCTGTGACACTTTTGTGATTTATTTTGCGAAAATGTTGCAAATCACGACACTACTTTGCAACACTATGGCCAAAATAACAGGAATTGTTTGCCACCCTGCTGCAAAAGAACAGTTTGGTCTTTTGGGCTGAAATTTGGAGGAAAGAAAGCCAACATCCCACATATGTGCCTTTTTCGTTGATTTGAGACAAAATATTGCAGGGATGCAAAGTTATGGTACCCCAAAGCTGACACTTTTTCCCATAGACTAACATTGCGGCATCTGCCACACCTTTCGGGGCCCGTATCTCGGTAACAGTGCGAGATACAGACTTTTCATCTGGAAAAATGTTTAGCCCCAAAGTGCAAACCTAGCCAGCAAAGTCATGAATCATATGAAATGTTAATTTTTTTTCTACGTTGTACGGTTCCTGAGATATGGTCGGACCATCACTCCATTGGGTTCAGTTTTGAGGCCACCCCTTGTAGGCCGGCCCCTATGGAGATGGTCCGGTATAGCCCTTTAAGGGGTGTTTCCCCTGACGGCCTGATGGTGGTGCTGGACCTATCGGGCATACTGGGAGTTTGCATGGATCCAGGAGAGCTGGTACTTGCCTATAATAAGGCAGTGGCAGGGGTCCTGGATTCCATTGCTCCTGTTCGTGTTCATCCTCTCACTCTTTGACCCAAGTCTCCTTGGTTTGATGAGACCTTGAGGGAGTTGAGGAGAGTTGGACGAAGGTTGGAGAGGTGCTGGCGGAGGTTGGGTCTGGATTGTGACGGACTTAGTTTGATGGATCACTATGTGATCTATCAATCAGCAATCTCTCGTAAGAAGGCAGAATTCCTGTCCGGAGAGATTGCTGCTGCACAGAATAGACCATCTCAGCTCTTCTGGACTGTGGACAGATTGTGCAATCCAATCTGTCTGCAGCCTGGAAGAGTGTTTTCTCAAGAACGGTGTGAGGAGTTTGCTCTATTCTTTTCAGATAAGGTTGCCACAATCAGATCGGATATCCATCTGACCCTCTCTAATGGGAGTGGTGATGGTCAGCAGGAGATGTCAGACACCCAGTTTGTGTGATCTGACTTCGGCCTCCCCACAATCGATGAAATTGTGATGATCATACAATTATTGCATCCGACCAACTGTAGTTTGGATCCAGGCCCCACACGTCTCTTAGTGGGTTGTGTGGATAAAATCGGCCCTGTCCTTGCTGAGATAGTCTGGAGGTCCTTGGAGAGGGGAATTTTTCCAAATCCTCTAAAGGAGGCTGTGGTTCAGCCCCTTCTTAAGAAATCCTCCTTGGACCCGGACTGTCTGGCAAACTACAGGCCTGTCTCTAACTTACCCTTTGTGGGTAAAGTTATTGAGAAGGTGGTCGCATCGCAGTTAGATGATCATTTGACCAGCCACAATGTCTACGATTCTCCAGTCCAGATTTAGAAAAGACATAGTACCGAGACAGCTCTGGTACAGGTGCTAAATGACTCCTAATAGCGAGAGATCAAGGACCTGCTCCATCTTGGTCCTTCTAGATCTCTCTGCAGCATTTGACATGGTGGACCATGGTGTGCTATTGGAACACTTATGTCTATCTGTGGGCTGTCTGGTACAGTCCTCAGTTGGTTTCGATCTTACCTCGAGGGTAGGACTCAGAGAGTGGTGTCTGGGATTTTTTCCTCTGCATCATTCTCCCTATCCTGTGGGGTACTACAGGGTTCCATTTTGGCACCCATGTTGTTTGCAGTGTATATGCTGCCATTAGAAGCAATTATTAGGCAGTATGGTCTGAGTTTTCACTGCTATGCAGATGATACTCAGCTGTACATGTCCTTTGTGCCCAGCCAAGATGCTGCCTTTTCGGTCTTCAATAACTGTCTTGCTGAAATCCAGGACTGGATGAATGTGAGTTGGCTGAGGTTGAACCTTGACAAAACCGAGGTGTTGGTTGTGGGCCAGGATTGCCGGTAGGTGGGTTTATTGGTTGGATCACCCTCGGGTCAATGGCTTGGGGGTGTCCCGCTAATTACCTCAGACCGGGTGCGGAATTTGGGTGTTGTATTTGATGACTGCCTGACATTTAAATCTCAGGTGTCAGCAGTTGTCAAAACCTCTTTTTACCATCTGAGGAACATCGCCTGGGTGAAGCACCTGGTTCCTCCAGACGATCTTCCTACTCTGGTCCACGTCTTCGTTACCTCCCGCCTTGACTACTGCAACGCCCTTTACCTGGGGCTTCTGGGGGTTGAGATTCGCCGCCTGCAGCTAGTGCAGAATGCGGTAGCCAGGCTGTTGACGGGCTCTTCTAGGTCCAGTCATATAACGCCTGTGCTCCGCGGACTGCACTGGTTGCCAGTTTGCTGGAGAATCACCTTCAAGGTCGGTTTGCTGACCTATAAGGCCCTACACGATCAGGGACCTGCTTACCTGAAAGATGTCCTTCACCCCTACTGCCCCTCCCACTCTCTCCGATCCACTGATGAGGGATTTCTAGAGATTCCCAGGGTTCATTTAAAAACTTCAGGGGCCAGATCTTTTAGTTTTATGGCCCCAACCCTGTGGAATTCTCTACCTTGTCAGGTGCGGGATAGCCTGACTGTCCAAAGTTTTAAATAATCTTTAAAAACCTATCTCTTTAGCAAAGCATATAATGATTTCTAATATTGTTGTTTAGTTTAATTTTAAAATGGTTTTATTTATTGTTTTATTTTGTATTGTACAGGCGCCTTGGTTTTAGAAAGGCACCTTATATAAATAAATAAAGATTGAGATTGAGATTGAGATGTAAGCAATTTAGTATTCCAAGAGCTCATTTTGTGCTCCGAGGCCCATTAGTATGCATACATTCTTTGTAGTCACTGTGTTTCTCTATGCAGTTGCTGGGGAAAACCAGGGTGTGCACTTCAGTTACTGGTACGTGTTGCGTTCCCAATTGCGTTTCCATACCTATTTGTGTTACCGTCCCCGTGTATGCCACTGTGTGCATTACCCTTTGCATTTTTGTTTGCACTTGCGTTTGTGTTACTGTAACAATTTGCATCTCCACTACTGTTTGTGTTTGCATTTTGGTTTGCATCAGCATGCTCATTGCCATTTGCATTTGCAGCCACCGTTCCATTTGCATTTGCTTTTGTGTTTGTCTTTCATTTTGCATGATTATTGCTGTTACCGTTACCATTTGTATTTCCAATTGCATTACCGTACTCATGTGCATTACAGTTTGCACGTCTGTACTTGCTTGCATTTAGGTTTCTGTTTCCTTTGGCATTATTGTTGCTGTTACCGTTACCATTTGCGTTTACAATTGAGGTACCATGACCGTGCACGTTACGGTTTGCGGTTTCTGTACACGCATGCTTTCGCATTTCCATTTCTGTTTCCTTTGGTGTTATTCTTGATGTTACCATTACCATGTGTGTTTCCAATTGTGGTACCGTGACCATGAGCGTTACCACTTGCGTTTCTGTACATGATTGAGTTTGCATCTCGATTTGCATTACTGTTCACTGTGTCGTCACTCTGCACTTGTGTTTCTCTTACCGTTTGCATTACCATTACGTTTGCGTCACCATGTGTGTTACTGTTTGCTCTTGTGTTTCCATTGCAGTTACCATTACTATGTGACTAAAAATCATGTGGTGGGATCGTGGGCCCCACCACATTCTATTCACTATTTATAGTCCTCATTCTCAAAAAGAAGAGAAATTCATGGCAAAAAACTCTGTCTAATGCATCAGTTAGGGTTGTTCCACAGCGACAAAAGTGAGGAAATCTGATGTTAGGGTTGAAAATGCCCCCTTCACTGTGGAACAAGTCTAACTGATGCATTAAATGGAGTTTTTTTGCCATGAATATATACACATGTATATATATTTAAAAGCTTTGCCTTGATTGTGTGTGGACTGTTTTCAGTTTAACAATCTGATACACTGGACCTGGAATCAAGCCCAACTGTTATGTCTGTGGCCACCAATCTCTCAAATTGCAATGCAACCAAATCTGTTGGATCCTACCACTGTGCACCAGATCTGTTATGAACCCACTTGTGAGGGTCAGATCACTGAGCTCACAGTGCCCACCCTTATGTGCAATCCATGACAGGGAGGGGGAAAACATGGATACCCTTCTCGTGTCTTTCCAGAGTGCTTGCTTAGTTTACATCTGAACACTCACCACCAGGTCCCAGCATATCGCTCTATACTTTCGAACAGGGCAGAATAACAGCCTTGAGTTTTATGACCAAATATGAACCCTTTTTCATTGCTATCACACACAGGAGGAAGGTCCAAGTGTTACTCTCTCTCTCTTCAGGGTAGCAGTGCTCCACCTGATTTGGTCTTCACCCTACAGGACATGTAATAGCCTAGTTCACAGCCCCAGCAGACTCGTATGAGACTCTGGTATTCTCCCAAAATATGTCCAGATTATCCCCACAGACCCTTTTAATTTGGTTGCTATTCATGCACCTTCTAAGTAAGTAATAGTTGTCACAGATTATTAATAAATCTTCTACAGTGACACATACAATATGAAAACTCTCACACAGGCAGAATTTCTTTAGGAAACAAATGTTTTACTAAGCATATTTAAATCAATTGCAGTACAACTAAAAGTGCACATATATTATTTTAGGTTACAGTATGGAAATAAATTTGGACATTATACAGTATAAACACCTTAAAACTGTTCAACTACAATGCTACCTTAAAATGAGTTTTAAAGTTCAGAGAATCTTTAGTTGGCAAAATATATCAGTCTTTGTGTAGCAGCCTGGCAGTTGTTCTTTTTTTGTCATTAAATATACTTCATTAAGGATTTCATAACAATGTTTACAGGCATCCAACATGCATCATATTCATGTTTCACTGCAAGCATATACACAAAAGAAGATTTTACATCTATCAAAGTACAGCTAGTTGTATAAAGGACAACAAAGTAAACAAATGCCTGTACCCCACCCCCTTCCCATCCCACCCTGACTGCCACTAGGTAATAATTCTAATTACATGTTGAATGTTACACCTCTAAGTCTTTTATAACCTAATAAGCTACAAAGGGCACTGGTGTTGGAATTGACCTAAACAGGTTGGATCAACAACAGGCTGAGTAGGGGGTCCCAGATGTGTTTAAACTTTTCCAGATTATTAGTCATCCCTGCTATAACTCGCCCTGCCTGTATAGCAAACATTATTTTCTGGTGCCATTCAGTGTAAGAAGGGGTAATTGCATTTATCCAATGTCTAAGTAATACTTTTTTGGCACATGCTGAGATTAGTACTATATGAGCTCTTTGAGATCGGCCCTGAAGAGTAGCATAGTCTCCTAAAATGCAAATATCAGGAGTAAACTTAGAGAGATAATAATGGGTCTACATGGCATTTGATGCTAATCCAGAATGGAGAAACTCTTTCACATGACCACAACATATGCAACTAGTCTCCCAGAAGCTTTAAACATTTGGTACTGAGATCAGAAGTCAGGGAACCTATCTGATGAAGTTTAACCAGGGTATAGAATAGATTATGGTTGATTTGAAACAGCATAAACCTATATCTGTCCCATTTAGTATATCTATATAGGTGTTTCCAGATTATCGGCCAACATCTGGGGGGGGGTAAATATTGGTAATGACTGGTTCCACCAATAACATCTATGACTTTCTGACCAAGACATTGTGGTCTGCAAAATGTGTACGCATACACTGTTAAATTGGAGGTCGGGAGAGAATTAACATATGGGGAGAGTACAGATGACAAAGTGTTAGTCCAATGCCCAGTACCAAAGTGTTTCATTAGCATATGGGAGACCTGCAAGTATTTAAATGCATATACCAGGGGCCACTTATAAAGAGTGCAGGCATCCTGGAACAGCACCAGTTTATGATTGATAACCAAGTCATCAATCTTCTCAATTCCCAATTGGGCCAGAATGAAGTAGCCTTGAGGAGTTTACCCGAGATTAAAAAGTTAGGGTTGTTGAAAAGAGGTTGTGCTAAATCCCTATGGCCAACAGTCTTAAGGACAGTATTAAGTTGCTGTTCTATCTCGAGCATAGAACCCAGCGGGGAGTCTTTTAGTTTGTTAGGAAGATTCTTTTTGATGATGAAAGGGAGGGCTCTGGGGTTTACCTCTTGTGCAAGGCATAGGGAGCGCTCTATTTCCAACCAGAGGGGATGGTAGTGAGAGTCAGAAGAGGAGCTGGGGGAAGTAACCAATACTTCATCCTTGTAAGGTGTATCGCTAAGTAGTATAAATAAACTTTCCGGGCTTGTAAGCCACCATCCATCTTTCGATGAGTAAGCTTGATATAGCTATGTCTAGACTTTTTTTACCACCCATAAAAAGGAGTTTACTATTTTCTGAAGTTGGGGGAACCAAGAACTCAGCAAGGCCCAATTGTACATTTGCCATGGATACAGTATGTGGGGTAAAATATTCATTTTTTTATACTCATTTGACCCCACAGAGAAAGGGGTAATCAAGACCAACATTTGATATCCTCCTTTAAGGTATTAATGAGAATATCAAGGTTAAGTATTTTCATTGTTTTGGGAGAAGAGTGAAGGTTGATACGCAAGTATTTAAGTTTATCCGATAGCCGATGTAGTCCCAGGTTTTCAACCTCTATCCTCTGGGAATATTTATTAAGAGGAAAGACTTCTGTTTTATCAAGATTCAATTTACAATTGGAGAGGGAGCTGAACTGAGAAATTATTGTAAATGCAGCTGGAAGGGATTGGGAAGGGGATGAAATATGCAATAAGATATCATCCACATACGCGGAAAATTTGTATTCTGTATTACCTATCTTAATGCCAGAGATTAATGTGGAGGACTTCTGTTTTCTTATAAGGGGCTCTAGGAAAAGATTAAATAACTAAGGTGAAAGGGGTCAGCCTTGGTGGTTCCCTTGTTTAAAAAAAGGGAGTAGAAGCACACTGTTACACTGAACATGTGCAGAAGGAGAGAAATAAAGTATTTTAACCCAATTTATAAATTCCTGGGGAATACAATATTTAGGAAGTAATGAAAAGAGATAATCCCATGATACCCTGTCAAAAACTTTTTCTGCATCCAAGAACAACAAAACAGCAAGTGTAAGGGAGTCCTTGGACAAAGAAAAAAAGGTAGGCCACCTTCCTAAGATGGTCAGAGGAAAGACGGCTTTTAACAAAACCTACCTGTTCTGGACTAATCAGTGAGTCCCAGACTCGGCTCAATCTAGATGCCATGAGCTGAGCAAGGATTTTTAAATCTACATTAATAAGAGAGATGGGTCTGTAATTAGGGATGAACAGATGGTCTTTACCAGGTTTGGGAAGGACTACTATAGTGGAATGAGTGAGGGAGAGATTGGATATGCTGTTTTCATAAAGATATTGAAAGGTGCTCAGAAGAATAGGTGCTATTGTGTACTTAAGGGTCTTATAGAAGTTGGAGGAGAACCCATCTGGGCCAGGCGCTTTGTCCAAAGGAAGTGAATCAGTGGCATTAAGTATTTCCTTAATTGTTATAGGGGCCTTCAGAGTGAGGATTTGAGGTTCGGAAAGTGTCAGAAGAAAAATATCACTCACAAAGGAGTCCAGCACTTGTTGGGGGAAATAAGAGGTAGGCAGGGTATATAAGCAACTATAATAATCCCAAAAAGCTTTGCTAATGTCCCTGGGGGAGGTGAGAATGTTACCTAATGAGGAGTGAATGGAGGTAATGATCCTGTCAGAGGTTTGGTACTGAAGCTGGAGGGCCAGGAACTTTCCAGTTCTTTCTCCTTGATCAAAATAAGATATTTTAGACCTAAGCATGAGAAATTCAGCCTTTTCAGCCAGTAATAGATTATATTATGCCCATAAAGATTCAGCTTTTTCCCAGTCCTCTACAAGAGATAAAGACGATAGATTGACTTCAGCTTTTGTGATCTGATCAAATAAAGAAGAATGGGCCTGATTTTTCTGTTTTTTACATTTTGATGCTATACGTATCAGTTCCCCCTCTTAGAACACATTTTAAAGTACACCATAAACTATCCATTTTGGGCATAGATGGGGAGTTATATTCCATGAAGTCTGAAATAAAAGATTGTAAATGTTGTATAATGTCTTCAGATTTTAGGAGTTGATTATTAAGCTTCCATATTTAATGTTTATGGACATTGGGTGTGATATTTAGTAATAGTTGTGCCGTGTGATAGTCAGAGAAAACTTCAGAAGAGTAGTAGACTGATACAACCCCATGGAGATACTCTGCACTCATCAGGAAGTAGTCTAGACCTGAAAATGTGTGATGTGGGAGGGAGTGGAATGAGAACTCCTTCCTCTCTGGGTAGGCTATTCTCCAGGGATCTGTAAGACCTAGTCAGTGCATTAGCTCATGTAGAGCTTTTTGCCCTAGCGACAAGGAAAGTCTAGGATGGCCTGGTCTATCTAGATTGTTTGATAGGACTTGATTCCAGTCTCCCCCCAGAATTATTGGTACCATAGACCACGTAGTTAGTATTGTCATTAGGTTCACAAAATAAATCGGGGTCATCTGAATTGGGACCAGAGATGGATCCTAGAATCATCTCTGATTGTCCTAAAACAGCCCTTATAATGATGTAATGAACCTCAGGGTCAGATATTTCTTGTAGTAGGTGAAATGGTATCCAACATGCAATAAGTATGGCAGTCTCCCTTTTTCAGGAATTAAGTCCCAAACCAAAAACTTGTCCTGCCCAAGTCCTACAAAGAAGCTGGATTTGAGTGGCAGGAGATGCGTCTCCTGTAGGAATACTATATCTGCTTGAATACTACGAAGATGCAGTAGGACTTTTGTTCTCTTAGCTGGTGTTTGTGCCACTTTGATGTTCCATGAGCAGAATTTGTAACCAGGAAGGGTTACATCCTTGTGCAAAAGAGTAATATGAGTTAAAAAGAAAGTGAACAAGGTGGCCCATTTACCTATGGCAGTCCCCACCCATCCCAAGCCTTTTAGGTCCCCCTGCCCCCTCCCAATGTCTCATTTCCTCTTGAAAAAAAAACCAAAATAACAATCCCCTGAGCCCCAAGTGACCAGTTTAAAAAAAAGAGGAAATCTTGATCCCCTGCTAGGCAGTCGATAGTGGAGGCTCTTCTCCCAAATGTAAAGACATGACTGCTTCTACCTTGATAATGCAGCATGACCCTATCCCCTCCCCAGCCCTCCCAAAAAGCCCAGAACAACAACATCATAAAACCAATTTAAACTCCAGGGGTAACATGAGTAAGAGAACCCCTTCATGTATTCTAAGCTATATTATCTTAAGGTGCATGATAGCGATCCATGCCACCATATGAACAATTAGTAAATTCCACATTAAATTAACACACATAATATATCTATCCATCAACTGCATAGCATTTAACTTTCAAAAACAAGTATATAAAACAGGGGGGAGAATATTCAGGGGGAGGGACAAGAATGGGGGGGTGAAGAACCTTGCAGCCCCACATTTTGTACAAAAGCAGCTTAGCAATGAGTTATGTATCAGGACCTAGCATGTCTAATTTACATGGAGGCATAATGAAGAGAAAGAAAAAGAACACAACTAAAAAAAAAAGGAAAAGGGAAAACTTTCAGATCCATGAGTCCAGGACTAGAACTGTATCTTTGAAGCCAATATGTGAAGACTGGGTGGCTTATGCATGTCAGATGAGTTTGGTCACTTATGGTGCACTTGCCGTGGTAATCGCATAAATAGGAAGTGGACTGCCTGCACTTGCACATGATAGAGCAGTCAGATAATTTGCATAAGAGATGGTGCCATTTAGATTTTATTCCATGGTCCACAGTTTTGAAGCAGATCAACTGTGCTGTGTATTGATTGAGAAGGTAAAGATGGAGAACTGTACAGGCAGGTCTAATTAGGAAGTGATCAGCCATTGTAAAGATATTGGACTAAGGACCAAGGTTAAACAGTTCTTGTTTATTGGGGCGATTCTTTGTTAGGAGGATCTGATTTACTCGGTGCCACACCGACAAACAGCTTCAGTAAACTCAAAATATTAGCAGATCAAAACAATTTGTCAACAGATCTCCGATGAAACTGCAAAGCATCACCAAGACAATACCCTTGAAATTGCAGGCTCAACAATGAGAAAACAGGTCTGGAAACATGACAGCTAGGTTGTCAGTGGTTTGTTCTGCATTGTCAAACAATCTCCAGCTACCCTGATGTTGGACTGACAGTTTAGCGGGGTATATCATTTTGAATTTAATTCTGGAGGCAATTAGTTTGGTTACTGATGGGTGGTATTCAGCCCGTTTCTGCCTGGTGGCCACTGGTAGGTCTTGTGAGATTCTCAAATGGGCATCCTCCCATTTCATTTCCTGCAGCTCCTTAATTTTTGTCAGGATATGGTACCGATCTATAAAGCTCAAGAGATGGATGATAAATAGTCTAGGTTTGGCCCCAAGAGAGGGTCTGAGCTTTAATGTTCTGTGAGTCGGTTCCACATGATTGGTGTGGAATGCGGCGGAGGGCATGCAATTTTCACCAAAAGTTTCTGTGTAAATAAGATTGTGGAGGATCCTTCAGCTTTTTCAGGCATACCAAAAATAACTAGGTTGTTTCTCCTATTCCAACCCTCAAAGTCTTCCAATTTTGCTTCCACCTTATTCAGCTTTTGTCTGAGTGGCACAATTTCTGGATTTAATTGAGACTGCCAGCCTTCTAGTGAAGTAGCTTGTGCTGAGACATCAGAAATCTTCTTATTCGTTTCTTTTAAATCAGTCTTCATATTTTTAAGGTCTGAGGCAAACTCCAGAAGGGCTTGTTTAAGCAGCTCCATTTCAGCAAGAAATCTGTCTTCTGACAAAGGCACAGAACTGCTGATTGGTGTTGGATTTTTGATGTTAGATGCAACCTGGTTTTTCGATCACTTAGCAGTTTTGTCCAGCGTTTGAGGAGGTGTATGAGCTGAGAGGGCCTGGCACATTTCAACTTCTATTATGAATCTTGGAGGTTTGGAGAGATTTCTCCCAGTTAGATAGCAATTGCAGGTTCCTCCAAGCTGTAAGATGTTGCAATGTTCAGTTGTCAAAGGGTTTTGTTGTCAGGAAAATGTTAAATTGAGGGCTTTTAGCTGGGCCAGAGCGAGAGCAGAGCAGCCACGCATCCTCTCAGGGTGAATGCATCACGTGATCTCACCTAGCAGTTCTGTTGTGCTCAGGAGTATGTCTAAAACCAAAATGATACCGAGTGACTGCTCTGAGAGTTCAACTATCCTTCTGAAAAATGCAGTGTCATCAATTTTTCAGATATAAGGAAACCAATTTATTTTCCCACCAGTGACCCACATCATGGTTTATCACAGTTCAGAATTAACCTCTTTGAAGTCTCAGTTTCTGACAATAACACGCTGGAAGTGAATTTCACAAATTACTGCTAGATTGGTATTTCCTGGCAAATATATTCTGCTCCCTCATAAAATCTGATATACTTATAATAGTTCCTGAGATCACAAGCAGTCTGCTTCTGTAGTGCATGTTTATGGCAGGTAAATGGCTTTTGACACATCTCTGTCAAAAGAACCTGGGAATGAAAATGTTACTTCCTGGCAAGCAGGTGGCCTTTGAGTCAGAAGGTCAAACCCCCTAGAAAAAATCTAATCTTTCCCTATGTCTTGAAATGACACTGGCATGGGCATACATAGAAATTCCTTAAGACAATATATAACAGAAATATAATGCTCCCTAATCCATTCACCCACCAGATGCTGCCTAACCTAACTTTAACCTCCCTACCTCATAGCACTTCTTACCCTTACTATCTCCTTGAGAGTTAATCTACCCCAAACTGCCCCCCCACACTTGAGTCTTGTTTCAGAGGCCATGATAATGCATCCTGCCCAATCAGGAATTTTCCCTTGCCTTGTTTTGCTGCCTATTTGAATCTTCATTGTTGTGACTAATTTGAACAATATTTCTTTGCTGCTAGGTTGTAATATCTCTTCCTAGACTGTGTAGATTTTTTCTGCCTAACAATTATTTGTGAATTGCATTGATTGTTATTGTCCTCACTGCATGTATTCATTACTACTAACTGTTTTGACCTATGCTATTGTAATTTTATTGTACTCATGCTATGTACCTGTCTTTGATTGTTGTACTCCCCCAGGTCATGCCTGAAAATAGTGATTTCATGGTTAGTGCACCTACTCGGTTAATAAAAACTAAATAAATAAATATGTTGCAAATAATGATTTGCAGTTGGCTAGCTCATGGCACTCCTCCCTCCTACACTGAATCTGTGGGAATCCACCTGTAGCACGGTATGAGTTTCACAAATTCTGTTCATTGCTCTAACTGGTGAGATAGCCCATCTGTGTTTGCATTCACCGAACCGGCCCTGTGGGAAATGTTCATATCATAGCACTGTAAGGCAATAATCCATCTCAAAAGACGACCATTAATTTTATCCATTTGCATCAGCCACACCAGGGGGTTGTGATCTGTGTGCATCTCAAAATGTCTCTCATAGATGTATGGCTCTAACTTCTTCGGGGCTCATACCAGCACAAGGTACTCCTTCTTGACTGTGGAATAGGTTTGCTCCTGAGGAAGCAATTTTTTACTAAGGTACACTAACACTACTGGGTGATCTTTCCCTTGGTTAGAGGTCTGACTGAGGACTACTCCCATTCCTATGTTTGAGGCATCTGTCTGGATTACAAATGGCTTATTGTAGTCTAGCCTAGCTAACAAAGGACCACCGCACAGTGCCTTCTTTTGTCATGTAAAGGCTCATTCACAGGCTGGTTCCAATTTTACCTTTTTAGGCATTCTTTTCTTTAGCAGGCCAGATAGGGGAGCTGCCAGAGTACTGTAATTTTGTATAAATGAACAATAGCACCCAGCGGTCCTTAGGAAACTCTGAACCTGCTTCTGGGTTTCTAGCCTGGGTCATGCCTCTATCATCTCAATCCTGGCTTGATTAGGGTAAAGGTGTCCCACCCTACTACATGTCCTAGGTATACCACCTCCACCATGGCCACCTGGCACTTTTCAGCCTTGTCAGTGAGTCCTGCCCTCTGTATCCTGCCCAACAATTCCCTCAGGTGGGATGGGTGTTCCTTCCAACTGGAACTGATGATGGCAATATCATCCAGGTATGCCCTAGCATACTCTTCAGTGCCATGTAACACCTGGTTCACCAACCTTTGGAAGGTGGCCGAGGCATTCTTCATTCCAAAAGGCATTACCCTGAACTCAAATAATCCTATTGGAGTGATGAAGGCCGACCTTTCCCTAGATCTGTCAGTCAACTCCACCCATCAAAAAAACCTTTTTGTCAGGTCAGTGGTGGTAAGATAAGTTGTGCCTCCCAACCCATCCAGCAGTTCATCCACCCATAGCATTGGGTAGGCATCAGACTTCATGACTGCACTGAGTCACCAATAGTCTACACAGAAGCAAATAGAGCCATCCAGCTTGGGAACAATGGCTATGGTAGAGGCCCAGGGACTATAGGATTTCTGGATTACCCCTAAATCCAGCATTTCCTCCACCTCCCTCCTAATGTCCTTTAGGACAGTCTTGGACACCTGGTAGGCTGTCCATCAGATGGGTGCTTGCATTCCTGTGTCTACATCATGTGCCACTAAGGGGTTTATGTCCCAGCTTGGCTGTAAACAAAGGGGCAAAGTCCTCTAAAACCTCCCTCACTTCCTGGGACTGTTCCGGGGTCAACTGCAACAACAGCTTGATTGCCTCCACAGAGGACTCCCACTTGCTTTCCTCCAGCAAGTCCAGTAGGGGGTCTGCTTCATCCTTTCCACCCCTAGGACTGCACACTGCAAATACCATGGCAGACCTATTTGCGTATGGCTTCATCATGTTGACATAGCACATTCTATGGGTTTGCCTGCTGTCAGGCACTTCTGCAATGTAGTTTATGTCATTCACTTGTCTGTCTAATTTGTATGGTACTGCCCACTCGGCCTGCAGCTTCTCCTTCTGGACTGGGATTAGGACCATGACTTCCTGACCTACACTGTTCGAGCAAGCTCTGGTTCTATGGTAGTACCAGACCTTTTGCTTCTGCTGGGTGGCTGATAGGTTCCTCTGGGCTGCTCCCATAAGCTCTTTCAGCTTTTCCCTAAACTTTAGGACATATTCCACTATGGGAGTTCCCTGGGCAGCGTGCTTGTCTTATCAACCTTCCTGGACCAAGTCTAGGGGCCCACACACCCTACATCCATGTAAGAGTTCAAAGGGGGAAACCCTATCAACTCTTGGGGAACTTCCCTGTATGTGAACAGGTAGGGAAGGTATTTCTCCAAGTCCATTACATGCTGTTCAGTAAATGATTGGAGCATCACTTTAAGGGTACCCTTAAACATTTCCACAAGCACATTGTCTTATGGGTGATAAGGTGTTGTGCATCTCTGCACTACCCCAGACTTCTCCCACAAACACTTCATCAGGTCCAACACGAAGGACCTCCCTCAATTGGTGATAACCTCCTGTGGAAATCAGACATGGGAGAAAATCCCTAGCAAGGCGTCAGTCACTTTGTCTGTCCTAGGTGAGGAGAGGAAAGGATCACCGCCTTGGGGTATCTGGTGGCATAATTAACCACCATTAGAATAAACCCCTTCCTGAAGGAGCTGGGTATACTGAAAGATCCCACAATATCCATTTCTACCATCTGGAATGACTCTTCCACAATTGGCAAGGGAATTAGGGTGGCTTGGATTTCACTACCTGTCTTCCCTATATGTTGCCACAAGTGACAAGATCTGCAATATTTGTTCACCTGCTGGGTGAAGTTGGGCTAATAGACATTCTGGGCTAATCACTGCATAGTGTGTATAGTGTGCATGATTCCCAGATGTCCAGATGTGGGTATAGCAACCACTCACCGTACCCCTGTGGAACGATAATCTGCCTGTCCATCACCCCTACCTCTGTCCTTCTGTTCTGTGTATACAACAGTCCATTGTCCCAAAATACCCTGTGTCTCATGTCACCTCCTTGTGTCCCATCAGATTCTGCCCAAGTCCTTAGCCTCTCCAAACTACGGTCAGTCCTCTGAGCAGCTGCAAAATCATTACATTTTACCAAGGCATGGAACATGTCCCCTTCAGTTTCTAAACTAGGGTCCATAGCTCTAGCATCAGGACATTCAGGGTCACTGCCATCCCTAACCATTTGACCATTGTTTACCTCTCCCTCCTTAGAGCAACCTTCTGTCACTGTTTTGTGAATTGCTATATGGGGAAGTCCTACCCACCTCTTACTATTCTCCATGTCAGGAGGCACAGGCTATAGAACCAGCCTCCCATTGTTTTCCACAAGGGCTTCTATGGGGTGCAGGGAACTACAACTGGCCTTTGCTGTCTGACTGCAGGTAATAGCACATACCACCCCCTTCTGGAGATTGTTCCCTATTATCACATCCAGGGTGAGATTGTCTGCCACTGTCACTTTTTGCACCATTTCTTCTGTCTCATCCCAATCCAAGAGAACGCTAGCAAGTGGCAGAGTATTCTCTTCCTCAGTGAATCCCCTTACTGTTACAATCTGATTAGTTATAAGCTGTTCAGGTTCAATCAAATCCCCTTCTACTAAAGTAAGAGATGCCCTTATGTCCCTTAACCCATGGGTGCACACCCCATTTACAGTAACTGGTGTATGTGCTCCCTTATGTTTGCAGGCATTCTTTCAGGGATACAACTTGCACCCAACTCTGTTTGAGCACCACTTTGTCCACTCTATGCCTTTTTAGGATACTGTCTTGCCAGATGCCCTGGTTATTTGCAAAACCAACGATCAACATTTCTTTTCTCTGAGAAATTCCTTTTTTGTAACCTGGGGCATCCCCCTTTCTGTGATGGCAGTGAGAGTTTCAGCTGCCCTTAAGGTGTGCTTTTCCCCTTCTGTACTACCATGCCCACCCCACTCCATTTCAGAGCAGGTCTGCTCCTGGCGTGGCTGTCCATGACCTCAGCAGTCTGCTGTACTGTTTTCAGGTTTCGGTACTCCAGCCAGGTTTTTAGCTCTGCTGGGCAAGCCCATAAGAATTGCTCCAAAAGTACAACCTCCTCAATTTTCTCTACAGAGTTTTCTTCCACTCCCTCCTACCAACATTTCAAAAAACTGACATTGCTTTGTAGCGAGTTCCTCATAGCTCATGTCAGGGCTTCTTTGGAGCTTACAGAACTTAACCCTGCATGCTTCAGGAGTTAGGTCATACTTTAAGCAATGCAAATTTAAGTTTCTCATAATTGCTACTCTACTGCTTTGACCCAATACTTTACAGCCTTTTCCAATAAGTAGCGGGGATAGCTAGAAGTTTGAGGTCTCCCTGGGAATTTTTTCCTAAATATAGAGAACTTTTCACATGAATTCAAAACTGCATCCATATCCTCCCACTCTTTAAATTCAGCTATTAATTTACAACTTAGCTTGTACCCCAGTCCCGAAGTTCCAGGTTCACCCCTGCCACTTACCACCTTCTCTGGCACTGGTCATTCGAGTTTCAGCTTCTGCATCTCAAATTCTCTCTGCCACTGTTTTTCTCTTTCCTTGGTCTCTCTCTCTGAAGCTGTTTTTGTCCTTCCTCAGCCTCTCTCTGATGCTTGTTTTCTTTTTCCTGCATCTCCAGCTCCAACCTCCTCTGCTCAAATTCCCTTTGCTGCTGGCTTGAAATCTTTTCTGCTTGGATTTGAGCCCCATTCTCCTCAACTCTAGCTTCAGTCTGATCCCTTCTGGCTCCAGCATGGTGGTGACTTTCCCCTGCTGCTGTGGCTCTGGGTTCCTTCTGGTGTCTCTGTATGCTTCCCTGGGACTAGACTCTGCAATGGACCCTGGCACCCTCACAACCTGGCTCTGGTCCTTTTCAGTCACTGGCCATGACTCGAGGTTCTAGGCAGCCACTAATTCATTGGCTGTTATGAGATCCACTACATGGTGCATTTTGACTCACCCCTTGTACTGGACTCCTCTCTCCTGGCACAACTGCTTCAGGTATTCCACAGTATATTCACTGTAGATGGAAGTCATCTTCTTTCCGATACTGCTTCACTAGCTTGCACCCCAAAAAAAAACGTAACAGGTAGGGAACTTGATACTGTAACCAAATTAGATATATATATTTTTTTAAATATCTGCCTTGATTGTTTGTGGAATGTTTTCAGTTTAACACTCAGATACACTGGACTTGAAATCAAGCCCAACTGTTATGCCTGTGACCACCAATCTCTTGAATTGCAATGCAACCAAATCTATCAGATCCCACCACTGTGCATCAGATCTGTCATGAACCCACTTGTGAGGGTCAGATCACTGAGCTCACAGTTCCCACCCCTAAGTGCAATCCATCACAGAGAGAGGGAAAACAAGGATACCCTCCTCGTGTCTTTCCAGGGGGCCCTCTGGGTTTTCATCTGAACACTCACCACCAGGTCCCAGAGTATCCCTTTATACATTGGATCAGGACACAATACCAGTCTCAAGTCATGTGACCAAATATGAACCCTTTTTCATGGCTATTACACACAGGAGGAAGGCCCAGGTCTTACACTCTCTTCGGGGTGGCTGGGCACCACCTGATTTGGTCTTCACCCTAGAGGACATGCAATAGCCCAGTTCACACCCCTGGCAGTCTTGTACAAGACTCTGGTATTCTCCCAAAATACATCCAGGTTGTCCCCGAAGACTCTTTTAATTTGGTTGTTATCTGTGCCCATTCTAAGCAAGTAACAGTTGTCACAGATTATTAATAAATCTTCTACAGTCACACATACAATATAAAAACTCTCATGCAGGCAGAATTTCTTTAGGAAACAAATGTTTTACTAAATATATTTAAATTAAATGCAGTACAACTAAAAGTGAACATATATTAATTTAAGTAACGGTATGGAAACACATTTGGACATTATACAGTACAGGCCTTAAAACTGTTTAACTACATCTCTACCTTAAAGATGAGTTTCATAGTTCAGAGAATCTTTGGTTGGCAAAAGATCTATGTCCTTGAGTAGAAGCCTGGCAGTTGTTCTGTTGTGCTTAGAAGAGTGTCCAAACCCAGAATGACACAGATTGACTGTGCTGAGAGTTTAACTATCCTTCTGAAAAATGCAGTGTCATCAATTTTTCAGATATAAGGAAACTGGTTTATTTTCCCACCAGCGACCCACAGCATGGTTTGTGACAGTTCAGAATTAGCCTCTTTGAAGTCTCAGGTTCTGATAATAATACACTGGAAGTGAATTGCACACAGTACTGCTAGAATGATGTTTCCTGGTGAATATATCCTGTTTCCTCATAAAATTGTGATATACTTATAATAGTTCCTGAGATCACAAGCAATCTGCTTCTGTAGTGCATGTTTATGGCAGGTGAATGACTTTTGGCACATCTTTGTCAAAAGAACCTGGGAAAGAAATTCTCACTTTATGGTAAGCAGGTGGCCTTTGAGTCAAAAGGTCAAACCCCTTACAAAATGAACTCTTTCTCTATGCTTTGAATTAACACTGGCATGGGTATGCACAGATAACCCATAAAACAATATATAACAGAAACATATGTTGCAAACAATGATTTACAGTTGGCTAGCTCTAACACACATTAACAGGTATCTGGCTGGGGTTCTATGTTATAATGGCGAGTGCCAAATGGCGACCTGCATTATTGTGATGTCAGGGCGGTAAAAACAATTTTGCCACCCTGACATCCTCGGTGCACAGAAGAATGGCACCAGGGACTTAAAGCATTTGCTTTCTGTGGGGGGCTGCACCCCCAACACCCCCCTACCCCCCTTAAGGATTCCCAACTCCGGGGGGGTGCATGTCAGTGGAGTGGAAGCAAAAAGAAAGTTTTGGGCTGGGCACAACAAAACCGCAGTAGCGACCAGACCCAGACCCAAACCACGAACCCCATGCATAGCAAGTGGAGGCCAACCCCTGATGCTACAGCACAGCTCAGCAGCTGACTGCAGCTCCACCCCTACATCCCCTCTGCCCCCTCCCAGGCCATGCTCCCCATGCTCGGTCCTCCCCAAGCACATGTACATATAGTGACATCCTGTCGCTACAGTCACCCACCCCACCACATCCGGTCACCCTACCCCCCCACCATTCGGGCTTTTGCCCACAGCAAGTTGATATTTTGGATGGCACCTTAATTCAGGAACCAACCTCGCATGCTACCCCTGGCTGGCAGTGTAGCCTGGAGGTTAGAGTAATGAGCTGTGGATGAGCCTGGTATATCCAGTATGCCTAGATTTTATTATCACAGCCTTCAATTGCATCGTGTGTTACTCTGAGCAAGTCAATTGACATTCCCAGTGCTCCCAGGTCACCCCAGAAAACAGGCACTTGTGACTAGTGTGCCTTATCCAGTTACCAAAGACTAAAGTAAATAAAATAAAGTATCTCATCTTGTTGCAAAAATCAGGTGTACAGTATGTGAATGTAGATGCTCTGAGACAACCACAGCTTCTCTGATGTAAAAAATACTAGTAGGGGATTAGATTTATTTTTGACATGTTGCTTTTATATGCACTGTAAATTGCAGTTAATCTTTATTGAGTAGATCTTTTCAGTTTTTACAATCAGCAAACCAATTAATAAGATTTATGGTGAGGCTTTTTCTGTTTATTGGTGGTATTTGATTATTCCTAGAAAAGTCTTACTATTCAGTTTGCTATGTTGGGTCTTCGGGGTTGCACTTGAAACTGTTGTTTTATCTACCAACGGAAGTTATTTTATTTCAAGACTTCAAGAAGACGTGTTCCAAATAGCTTGCATGGAAAGGGGGAATAAAATCACCTATTGATGGGTCTCTGAAATTAATATTAATTCTTAGGTTTCAGCAATAGACAGCCTTGTTTTAGAGATCAGCTATATAGTTCACATGGCACTGAGGGATGAATTTGTAGTTTTATTAAAACATGACTATATTTTTCCGGGTCTGCTCTGCAACTGCATTTGAAATTATTATTTAATATTTGTGAGACAAGTGAAACTGATATGCTATGCTGCCACAGCAATTAGAAAATGTGACACATCCTATAAAAATGTGTTTAATTCTACAGGCAGGTATACATTCTAGATAATGAAAGCATACATTCTAGATAAGACTAGTCATTTTGCTTATTTAAACAATGGCATTGATGCTATGCTTCCTTGATATTTATAGAGCAGTGTTGCTATGGAGTTCTAAACATTCTGTTAGATTTTGTTCTCCCAAGATGCCATCCACGTCAATATCCTGATCAGTTTTACAATGTATTAAATTCCACACATTTATTGTGTTAAATAGCTTCATTTCTTTCAGCAGGGACAGTTTCCTATGCTATATTTGTGCACTGGAATAGCTGAGATCACCAAACTTGAAAACAAGAAGTTACCTGATACACTGCACACACACACTTGGGAGTGGTTGCAGTTTATGCTGCAGGTGTCATGGCAGACAGGAAACAGTATGAACAATGGGAACACCATCATGAACAGGAACCCTATCAGAGCCATAGCTGTATATCCATTACAAAAGTGTACCAACATAATGCTGACTTTTTTTATTTGTGGGGGGCTGCACTTCCCACATCACCCTTGCATGGGGCAATATAATCAACTCTGAAGTTGCACCAAGTTGAAGAAAATGAAAGTATTTGAGAAACACGCTTCCAGTTTGTGGGTGCAACCACAAAGAATTTCGTTGTCCATCTATCTAATGTGGGAAGCTGTGTGAACCAAACCCTGTTCCTACCTGCCTGTCTAGTAGTCCACTACCCTAACCACTATGCTAAACAAGTTCAGATGTTGGGACCAGCTCTGTTTCTAAACCTTATAGTTTCAGGCAGTACGAGGTAAACTGAGCAGCGCATGAATAGTCTGGAGTAGTACTCTCGTGCAGCATGAGACTCTTGTCTGACACATCACTTCCACTGCAAGATGTCCACCATGACACCTGCAGCAGAAAGTGCCAAACAAGCCCTCACTTGCATGTGGCTTTGTACTCGGCAAAGCTGACTGTGGGATGTACAGAATTTATAAACTGTTATGATTTTAAAAACATGCACTTACTGCAAATACAGGGGTTAATTGTTAGTTGATCTGGGAGCACCACGCAGTAGTTAGTTATCCTCTATGCACCTGTTACTGCTGTCTTCATGTTATGTGGCTATTTTATCACCTCTTGATATGCACTGATTAACAGAAAGTTAAGCACAGTCATGCACCCTTCCCCATCCCATTCCTTCAGACTCCATCTACCACTCCTCCATGAGTGAATATCTAAAGAAACAGTGACATTACAGATCATTGTTCTGATGTTAGGATGCTGGGCCATTGTTTAGAAGTCAGACTATTCTGTTGGCAGTAACAGTCATGCCAGCATTCAGACCATACTGTTAATTTCACTGACAAAAACTGACAGAAATGAGCACATAACAAAGCAAGCCAGCAAACACAGCAACAACTAATGATGGCTTAAATGGTCAAAGACCTGCACTATAAAAAAGACAATACATGGGCAAAAATTGTACAAGAACAAGGTTTGCTCTTGTGGTTCATGGTGTCACTAGGATCCTTAAAATGAGAACACAGAGTTTTATTTGGCAGCATTGCCTATGTTTTATTCTATCTACTGTTTCTGTCAGTGGATACATGAAAAAAAAATCTGTCTGAGCAAACAAGCACGTATACTCTCATTCTTACAATGAAGTGCCCTGGCAATATGAAAATGAACAGAAAGACAGCTGTTTGTATTAGTACAGTTCCTACAGCTCATGTCATTGAACAACTGTACAGATTTAACCAGAGGCTCATTAAAGAAAGTGGTAAAACATGTCAGAGCAGAGGTTTTTATGAACACACACCTACTTATTTGCTGTTTGTTATTTATGATGCTCCTTTGCTGACTTAAAAAAAACTTGGCATATAAAACCAGATAAGATTCCTTGGTGTGTAGCTTATATGGAGATCTACAGTATAGCATATGACAACTAAGTGCAGGAGGGCGGGTGTGGGTAGAGATGTCCAAAATGGACAAATTTTCTTCTGTGAAATATTTTGTGAAATTCAAGCATTTCGTGAAATATTTCATGGGTGCAAAATGTGAAATTCTGCAGGTGAAATTGTGCACTTTGCTTGTGATCGGCAAAATTTTGTCACTGTCTGGTGAAATTCTGCCACTTGCGGGTGCAATTCTGCAGTTCATGCGTGAAATTCATGATTTCCCAGGTGGAATTTAGCATTTCATATCCACGAAATTCAGACAAAATGTGCAAATTTCACAAAACATTTTGCATGGCAAAATTCATGATTTCACTAGAATTTCACCAGCAAAATTAGATTTTGCAGCAACACTAGGTGTGAGTAGGGATGGAGAAAAAATATATATTTTTTTTTACTTTCTAGCATCTTAGGACCAACTCTACTCTTGCTAGTGGAGCCAGTAGAGAAGTCAGTGGTGTACTTGGTTGTGGGTTCACACTGAATAAATGTAGAATTTATCTACAATAGGAACCTGTCTTAATGTATTTATATTAAATATTACATTTTGGTTTGTTTTGGATGGCCGTCTTCTGTCAGTGAACTTGAGAAGAGTTTGACAGGGCTCTAGCCCAGTGTAGACTATATGATACAAGGCTGTGTGTGTTTTATTTTAATATCGCAGCCCCTGACCATGCAAAACCACAACCAAGTATGCCACTTGCAAATCATTTGCTATTGCTTTAAACAGTGAGGGAGACAAGGTGATATGGACTGTGGGGACACCTACAGGAGAATTGAAATTAGCAGCAAATTAACTATGAAAACAGTGCCATCTGGTGAGAACAGCAGGCCCTTGCCAGAGAGGGACATAAAAGCAGCTGATAGAGGGGTCCAGAAATAATGCTGCAGAAGTATACTAGTGAAAGAGTCAGAAATGGGTTAGCAGCTCTGAAGGCAAACAAGGCCACAGTGCCAGGTGGGATGCATCCAAGGATTCTAAGGGGACTGGCATCAGTGTTAGTCAAACCCCTGGTGGGGCAATTCAACAGCTCTTTGCAGCAAGGGGGTGGTTCCCAAGGACTGGAGGATGGCAGATGTAGTTCAGCTACACAAAGAAGGGGACAAAGAGCAATCAAGAAAGAATAGACCCATCAGCTTTACTTCTGTAGTAGAGGAAACCAATGGAGACACTACTCAAAGAGGACTTAGCGGAATAGCTGAAGAACAATGAACTTCAGGATAGTAAGCAGAATGGGTTTGGGGAAGGGAGGTCTTGTCAGACCAACCTGATAGTATTCTTTGCTTGGGTAATCAGGGTAGGTAGATAGATAGATAGATAGATAGATAGATAGATAGATAGATAGATAGATAGATATTTTCATTTTTAAAGCACCCACTTCCAGAGACTCTGGGTGCTATACAATATAAAATTATATAATTTAACATTGTGCACAAATATATATATAAAAGAATACAAGAATACAGCTGGGAGCATACGATCATCTATTCCATATAAAACAGATACTAATTTTAAAACATAATAAATAAATCAATAAAACACTTATTGGAACAAATATGTTTTAAGGCCCTTTTTAAAGGTTCTACTGAGGGAACCCTCCCTTTAAATAACTAGGCATGGAGTTAGAGTAGTTGACAAGGGACATGCAGGAGACTTACCATACTTCAGTTTCAGCAGACATTCGACTCTATACCATAAGGACAGCTTCTGAAGAAGATGGAGGATCTGGGTACAGCTAGGGAAACAGTAAAGTGGGTAGGGAGTTGGTTAGAGAGGAGGCAGCAGAGAGTTGTGATGAATGGTAGCAGATCAGTGGAAAGATAAGTTACCAGCGGTGTATCACAATGGTCTGTCCTATGTCCAGTCTTCAGTCTGTCCATCAGTGCCACAGGAGATGGAATCCATGACAGTTTTTGTCTGTTTGCATATGACTGTAAACTCTGTAGTAGAGTTGACAACGTGGAGAGAAAAGGGTATTGCAGAGAAGCCTAAGAAGGCTGGAAAATTGGTCTGAAGTCTGGCAACTGATATTCATTGCCAAGATGTGCAAAATGATGAACTTAGGGAACAAAAACAGCAGAACAGAGTACTGGATGGGAAGGGTTCAGCTGAACACAACATCAGGGAAAATGGACTTGAGTCATCATTGATAAAAAATCATTGGTAAAGCCTGTAAACAAACCAGCCAGTGTAACAAGACCTTCAGCAAGGGTAGCAAGATGCAAGGATGCATTACAGTAAGGTTCATATGAAGGGTCTGTGGAGCAGAAAAAGGCTGACTGCACATGCCCCCACTGTTTCAGTGGTAGTATTTCAAAGCTGGCCTGAAGCCATGTACTGTAGGTACCCACATTTCTTTTGAATGTGTTGTTTATTTATTTTATTTATTTATTAATGCCTGGTAAGGCTATGAGCAAGACTGCCTGTTTTCATAGTTAACTAAACTGGAGGAAGTGTTACAAACAGAAAGTAGGAGTACCTTTACAAAATACACAGCTAGCATGCTACTGGTAATAACAATGTAAGCAACTAGCATATTACAGGCAATTGCAAGTATTTGAGTTATTCAACCAGTCCCACAGTTTAGATTTAAAAACAGAGAGGGACAGGGTTTGGTCAGACACCTGCAGGGGTAGTGAGTAGTAGAGAAAAGACAGATGATATAGTAAAGTCCTTTGTCCAGTGCATGTTCTTAGTGTTGGAAAATTGTAGTAGGCAGAGTTGCTGATCTGGTTTGGGTCAGGGGAGCTTTGGGTTGGAAGAAGGAATTGTAGATATGTGGTGCATTATTCATGACACTTTTACTCATTATGGTACCTAAACAGAACTTGGCTCTAGGGCTGCAAGTTCGGTTCATCATAGTTCTGTAAATGTGCGAACTCCCCGAGTTCATGCTTGTCTGTGGGTTGCAAACATTTTGAAAAGAAACGTGAACTTTGGTTTGCGATTCACCCCATTGAAAAAAGAATTTTGTTTCACCTACCTCGTGACTCCTCCTAGCTGCCGGCAGTGCATGCTCCATGGTTTCCCCCAGAGTCTGCCCCACATGGTACATCAGAGGAGAGTCACAAGATGAGCTTGAAGGCAGTCTGTCATCCAGCCTTTATCCACCAAGGAATTCTTTGATTAGAGGAAGGAGGATTTCTCCACCACCCACTCTTTTGACAGGGAAGCAACTAAAACAATCTTTGGTGGAGCAGGTTGCAATACATGTAGTTGAACAGAATGATACCTTAGAGCTTAGACCTGCTCCATGTTTTCTTGTCAGAGTGTCAAGCGTTGGTAGTGTGAGCAGGATGCTTGCTTACTGCTTTGTTCAGTCTGCTTCTTCAGTCGAACAGAATATTTCAGAATTAAAAAAAAAACATTTAGTTCAACTAATTGTTTGTCTTTGTAAATAAAAAAAAACATTGTCATTTACCTATAAAAACACACTACACTTGACTTGAGTTAACTTAAGAGAGTGAGTAGTTTTAGTAAGGAACTGATGGTAGCACTCAGACAGGAAGGATACCTCGAGGAGGAGCAGGTTTTGCAGTTTTACTGTAAAAATTAAAATTACAGTTCATAGATACATAGAAATTGTTGGCAGACAAGGACCGCTAGGCCCATATAATTCCCCAATATCTTTCAAGGTCCTTTCTTGCTTTAGTTTGGAATTGCTTGGATTACATTTTTTTATTCAAATAAAAACAAGTCAGGACTGTGGCAAAAAGTAAAGTTTAAGTACTTTTTTTTTTCAACCTCCAATTTACAGTTACAGTCTGTACATGATTCTCTGCAGTCTGTGGCACTAAAGAAGTATAAGAAAAAAAGTAAGGCTTTTTTATAGTATATTTAGTGCAGTGTGTAAGTGTGGGATAAATGACAGACAACTAGGCAGTAGGCAAATGCATAAAAAATGCCAATAAATGCGATTATCATTTAATTTTTTAAATCCAAAAGAAAAATCCAAAAACAGTCACTATATACAGAAAGAAAATACTGGTGTTAACTTCACACTCCACAGGAAATAATATCTTCTTAGACTCCTGTCTTTCTTCTGTAAAATGATAGCTTTTTCTATGGTATGTGCAAACTCCCACATACACTTCCATCTCACTCGGTGGTCAGGTACTTACTGATCCACTTCTCTATTTTCCACCTCTAGGAGGAGCTTAAAATATCTTCAATTAGGGGGTTGTGACTCCTCCACTTTTTGTGACATCATCACCCCTGATTCCTATAAAGCCTGTCAGCAGAGGGGCTGTCATCCCTATAGAAGGAGGCTGCATAGTTAACTTGGCATCAGATAAAGACTTTTCCTTTTATACAGTTTTAGGAACAGCAATACTCAGCCTGAACAGGGGAACAGCAAAGGAGGGGTGTGCTCCCTCTTTGCATTCTCCTAACAGCCAGAGAAAACTGATAATTGTTTGAAGAAAGAAAGCTCAAAACAGAACATAATAGTAAATATTCTTCTGTATGTGATATTCTATCCAACAGGTTTATTTTGGCTGCTTTCCTGTAAATCTGGAACAATACTGCACTCTCCATTGCACTAACTTTAGCAGTACACAGTGCAGGGCTTTTAACCTGACAGCTGAAAATTCAACCATTAGCAAAACATTTCATTTCAGCCTTTTATTATCAACTTTCAGGCATTTGTTTTCATCGCTATCACCTATTTTCCTATAACGTCCTTTTAAGGAAGCTTCTTCCTTCACTTTCCTTGTCCTGTGTGTCATTTTCACTCTTTATTTCCTGAAGTACTCTGCTTTGTAGTACACACAGTGCTGCACTTCCCTGCAAACATTGGGGCGTTTTTCTGCTCCAGTAAACAAAGCAGCAAAGGGGCTTTGTTTTAGCTTCTGGAGGCAGCATTTCCAAATGATAAGCTCTTTCAAAGAGCTTTCTTTTCTACCGCTTAAAGCGGTTCCTTCTTTAAGTTATTCAGCCTAACTTTCGGCTTGCAGTGAGGTGCCTTAGGGATACATTGGAGAGCTTTCCTGCTCCGACGTAAGATTTAGTGCCTATTTATTTTTAAACAGGCAGCGAACGGCTGCAACATAAAGAGAAAACAAGGGCTCCTCTTTTGTAAACCATAAGCTCCAAATCATGAGTTTAAATAAACTTACCGCAAAGGCGGTTTCTTTATTAAGAAGCTCAGCCTCAAGCTTTTTAAGGTCAGGGCTTCAAAAGGCTGGTAGAAGCACCAGCATTACAATGCATAGTGCTTTATAATTAATATGGGCACTTTTTATGTAGGAAGGCATACATACTGTTGATAAATCTTTATTTGTGCTTTTTCAAATGGGGATTTAGGTCAAACTGGGATAGTAAAGGGTTTAAGAAATGCCAGGTTGGCCACCCCGACATGAAAAGATAGATAAAGAAGAAGAAAAATAAGAAGATAGATAAATAAACAAGAAAGGAATAAGGACAAGGACGCATGTATCTTTCTGTAATTGACATTTTTAGCAGGGGGACCATGTTACACAGTGCTAAATCTGAACAGTGTTCTGCTCTCTCTGTCTGAGCGACTCTTACTGCTCTGCACAGCCAGCCCTGCAGTGCTGAGTGAGTTCCAACTTCTGACTGAGTCCTCCTGACCTGTTTCAGAGAATAAATCTGAGACTCTCCGTTTTACTTTTCACTGCTGTAGTACTGACCTGTTAGGGAAAAAAATCCCTGTGTTCCCAAGTACACACAACCCACCTACTATAGTGTTTTACTGACCAGTTTGGGATAATTTTTCTGTTTTCAAAGCCACTAGATGCAGCCAGCAATGCTGTATTTACCTGTTAGGGAACACATAATTGTGTGTGTTACTACTTAAAGTACTTGACTCAACACAGTCAGTAGTGCTGTATTTGCCTGTTGGGGAACTAATATCCCCATATGTTACTGCTTAAAGTACTTGACTCAACATAGTCAGCAGTGCTGTATTTGCCTGTTGGGGAAAAAATATCCCCATATGTTACTACTTAAAGTACTTGACTCAACACAGTCAGTAGTGCTGTATTTGCCTGTTGGGGAACAAATATCCCCATAAGTTATTACTTAAAGTACTTGACTCAACATAGCCAGCAGTGCTGTATTTACCTCTTAGGGAACAAAGATCCCTGTGTTTAGCTACTTAAAGTACCTGACTCGACGCAGCCAGCAGTTCTGTCTTTACCTGTCTGTGAAATAATCTCCCTGTGCTTTACTACTTAAAGCACCTGACGACAGAGCCAGCAGTGCTGTCTTTACCTGTATGGGAAAGAATCTCCCTGTGTTTTACCAGTTGAAGTACCTGACTCAACACAGGCAGCAATGCTGTCTTTATCTGTGTGGGAAATAATCTCCCTGTGTTTTACTAATTAAAGTTCCTGACTTGACGCAGCCAGCAGTGCTGTCTTTACCTAGTAGGGATAAACTATTCCTGTGTTTTACTACTTTAGTGCTTGATGCAGCCATGAGTGATAAAAAACAAAAAAACAGCAGCACTTCTCAGGCAATCCAGGCAACGGTGACAATAGTACAGAAAATTCAGGACATTGCAAGAGTAACCCGTCGTGGTACTCAGAGGATGAGTACAAGTGCCACTACAGTGCAGGAGCCATTCTTAGTAAGCAGAGTGATGGATGAGGAGGAGAAGACAGATGAAACTGAGGGAGACGTCAGTGACACAGATCCTGAGTTTGTAGTAGATAAAGTAGCAGTCAGTCTGTCAAATAGTAGCAGTTCTTAGGAATGGGATGATGATGAGGACTACAGGGTCAGAAAGAGAGTAAAAAAGTTCTAGGAAGGATGGTGGTGCTAAGAAAAAATAATGGGGCTTAATGAGACAACCACACCTGCAGTGTAGAAACAGAGTCTAGAAGATGAAAAGGGTTCTAGAGGAGTAGAAACAGAAGCAGTTGAGGCAGGAAGAGTTGCTGTGCATCAACATTCCTTGATTGGCATGGAGATGGAAAGACCTCAAAGAGATACTGGCAGCAGTAGTGACGGTGGCAGGGGCGGTGGCGAACATATCCTCCTCATAAGTAGCAGTGCAACAAAATCTGTTAAATCCATAGTGTGGTATCTTTTTTTTTTTTTTTTTTTACACAAGATAAATCATCCTGCAGCCATGTGGTTTGCAAATTATGCAAAACAAAATTAAGTTGTGGTAAAGTGGGTACCAGGAAGGGAACATCAACAATGATAAGACATATGAACAAGTCTCACATTTATCAGTATCAAGAAGCACAAAAGCAGCACACACAAGTTGCTGCACTGCCGCGTGTTGCTGAGGAGGATGATTAAATGGATGTTTACCAAGGTCTCAGTGATGATGTAATTGATGTGGAGTTGGAGGATGATGAAAGTCTGACTTACGGTCAAAACACGACATCTTCAATTTCACGTTTCTTTAACCCTCTGAGCCCACCACCACAGCCGGCCAGGAGTCATACACCATCCATGTCCACAACATCCACCCTCGAGGTGGTAAAAGTCAAAGGAAGCTGCCCAGAAAATCTATGGATATCAGCAAGTACAGTAGTGATCAAATTTCACTGAAAGACTGTTTGGACCGGTCAAAGAAATATAAGCCCAACAGGCCTGAGGCAAGGCAATTAATAAAGGCAACTGGAGAGATGATAGCCACCAACTTGCTGTCATTCTCCTTTGTGTCCAACCCAGGTTTTAAATCACTAATGGAAAACACTGTGCCCAAATATCAAGTCCCCAGCTGGACTTATTTCTCAACTTTTGCCATCCCAGACTTGTATGATGCTGTTTGTAACAGTGTGTCTGAGGTTCTTAAAGGTTCAGTGGCCAAACACGTCCATGTCACAACAGATAGGTGGACCAGTGGCCAAACAACTGACAATATGGCTGTGACTGGCCATTGGGTAAACTTTCCTTCCTCCTCATCATCATCTTGTAGTGGCACTGGTGGCAGTTGCAGCAGCAGCAAAAAGCAAGGGTCTTTCTCTGTTTGCAGGCAGGCAGCATTATGTATGTATGGTTTTTAAAAAGATCACAAAGTGGAACATCTTCTGGTGGACCTTGAAAAAAGTTTGCCAAGTGGCTAACTCCAAAGTCCTTGCAACCAGGGTTTGTAGTGTCTGAAAATGCTTCTAATATTTTGAAAGTAGTAAGGCTTGGTAAATTTATATGTGTACCATGCTTTGTACACACTGTTAACTTGATGGTTAATGACTTTATCCTTGAGGATTGAAATGATCAGAACATGACTGTAGGTGCCTGCACTATGTGCACCCACTTTAGCCATTCTGTTAAAGCCAGAAAGTTGTTGCAGCAGATTTAAATAGAAAACAGCCTCCCTCTCCAGCAGATGATCCAGGAAGTTCCAACCAGGTGGAATTCCACCTACTATATGATGCAGAGAATGCCTGAGCAACAGAAAGCCATCCATCAATATCAAGTCAAACATGGCATTGGAAAAGGAGATGTGAATATTAACCCCAATCAGTGGCATCTGATGGAGAAGTTTACTTGTATTCGTAAACCCTTTGAGGAGGCTTTACAAGCGGTGAGTTCTGATGGTGTTGGGCTAAGCTAGATATCACCCTTAATCTCACTCATCAGAATGAGACTGGAGTGTCTTGAGTCACAGTTCCTTGCCACTGATGACATCAATGCTGCAGCCCTTGTGGGAAAAATGTTGAAAACATTCCTGGCTGATGAGCGCATTGTAAATATGTGCAAAGCAGAACATTACGTTATGGCCACACTTCTGGGTCCTCAGTTTAAGGATACAATTGAGACATTCTTCAAACCACATGACTTTAAAGGGAAAGTAAACATTACAGGGGTCAGTCAAATTGTGAAAGCACTAGATATGACCATTCAAATGAGTTGCTAGGCTTAGCTGCAGGTGTCAGGAGTCCTGAGATATGGAAATCAAATGATCTCTAAATGAAAACAACACAGCAGCCATTTCATGTAATCTTAAACCAGGAAGTGATGCCACTGAGGGGCCAGCTCTATGTTGTTCATTATAACTTGCCCCTCAGTGACATCACTTTCTGCCTCAGGATCCCATGAAATGGCTGCTGCTGCCTTGTTTTGATTTACAGAGTATTTAGATATTCATATTTCAGTGCTCTTCGCACCTACAAGGAAATACAAAATTACACATGCCCACACAATGCAAAGCACCATGGGCCGCATATGCAAATCACCACAGAATGTTATGCTGGTCCAACTTTAAGCAGAATTGCATGGTGCCAAAAGGCCTCTCACACAGTTTGCAAAGGGTGCTAACAGAAGACATAGACAAGACCTACAAGGAAGTTCCATACCTCATTTGAAATATATTTTTATAGGCTTTCGCAAATTGAGAGACTCCTGCAATGTTTACTTCTCCTTTAAAGACCTGGAATACTATCACAAAGTGTTAATTGAGAAAGTTTCAGCAGTTTTAGTTGAGAAAAGTAGTACATCATCAGTGTCCTGGCGACATTCAAATTATGAAAAAGATGTGGTGGAGATGGAGAGAGCACAATCTGCTGTTGCTGGTGGTGATACCACCACTACTGATGTTTTTTGTTGTCAAACACCAACCAGAACTGCTGCTACACCACAAGAGGACAAACCACTGTGGGACATGCTGTCAGACTTTGGTCTGATAAAGACAGCTGGAAATGCTCAGCTGGCTATTGTGGCACTAGAAGTCCCTGCTGCAAAAATGGTGAAAGATTATATGCAGGAGACTGTACATCGCACCGCAGGTGACAAACCATTGCTATATTGGCAACATAAAAAATCAGTGGCCTTCTATAACTAAGATCGCAATTGAATACCTCAGTTGCTCACCCACAAGCACATATTCAGCAAGAATCTTCAGTGCTGCTGGGGAATAGTGAATGACAAAAGAACATGTCTTTCCAGAAAGAATGTAGAAAGGCTCACTTTTCTTAAAATGAACCTGCCACAGTTCAAAAACATATACTGTCCAAAATATATGTAAGCTGACAGCACCCAGATAGCATGCCATGCTGCTGATGATGATAATGGTGAGGGATTCTATTGCCAGTAGTAGCCACTAGCCTTTCCATTTGTCTGTCCTCCACTGGGGGGTCCACCTGTCTTGTCCTCATTCTGTTCCTTGACTTCCATTAATTTCAGAAACAAGCATCCGGTGCTGGTTCTGACATGCCACTGAGGCCCAATCTGGCCAGCACCAGAAACTGAAGGGCCACTACATACTGCGGTTCAACTAAAACAACCAGAGCTAACTACACATTACTGTCACACAGCTCTTAATCCATTTGCTTTTATTGCATTTTGATAACAAATACACAATAAATACTTATTAGGCTATTAAAAACAAAAGCATTAATAAAACTAATTAAGCAATAAGGCATGACAAGGTGTGTGTTATCATGTAATAACGTCACTCCTGGGATGTGTTAAAGCACGAGGCGAAGTTGAGTGTTTCTACCACCCCAGGAGTGATGTTATTACACGATAAAACACACCTCGGAGTGCCTTATTGCAATTATACAATGGCTTGATGTTATAGAAAACAAAAAATAAATATGTGTTTAGTAGATTTTTAGTGAGGCAGTGTATCTTTGTTTCTAAAAAAAAAATAAAAAAGCTCCATAAAATCAGAACAGTGATGTTATTGTGTAATATCATCACTGTCTCTGGTACACACTGACCAATCAGAGTCCAGGAAATTTTTTTTGCCATTGTACAAGAAATAATACATTACTGTTCTGGTTCAACTCTGGATGGGGTTTTAATTTTAATAATTGTTTTGCTGTAAAATGTCAACTTTACAATACATTCACAATGTCAATGCTGCACCCATGGACTCATCAGATGTTTTGATCTGAAGGAGCCATCAACCAGATAGAAACTATTTTCATCATAACCTGTAAAATGAAAATAAAAGAATAGAATTTAAAAAAATGCTGTCCCCACATACTGCACTAATTGACCATCATGATGACAGTAAAAAAAAATTCCTGGTCTTACTCTAGCCCCCCTCCCCAACTCCAAGTCCAAACCCCCTGGGACACTCCCTCTTACAAATACAATTCACTCTCCTTTGTTAAACCCCAAACCACACACCTGGCATCACAAAGACAATTGGCAGATGATACACTGTTATGGGTTTGTCAATTATTCTGAGTAAAGATGAAGAAGGGATGAGTGTTTGAGAGGGTGGGGCAAATAAAGTAATGCTGGCATAGTTATCTATGGAAGGTTTAGGAATAAGAGCAGAAAAGTATACTAGAGGGAAAGGAGAAAATGAGTGGGGGTAATATATTGCTAATATTGACATTTACTCAGAATAACAGGACTAGTAGGGGCTTACTACTTGTGCTAAGCTTAAAGCAGGAGACAGTCAGAAAGGGATCACCCTCAGATTCTGAAAAGTTCAACACGACGGGCACTCCTGGTACCTACAGTATAGTCTTAGCTGCTATAGCACTAAATAATAAGTACACAGACAAAAGTTTAAAGTAGAAAAATAATTTAATCCACACAATGTGATAAAGTAAACTGCCACATTGCCCCAGAGCTTTGGCATCCTGCCTTCCTCTGGGGGGGGGGGGCACTGAGAAAGCTAAGGTGCAGAAGCACTGGGTCAGTGTGGCATTTTGCTTTACCACATTGTGTGGATTAAATTATTTTTCTTCTTTTAACTTTTGTCCCTGTTCTTATTTGGTACTATAGCAACTGAGGCTATAGATACCAGGACTCCGGAGCACCAGTCATTTTGAACTGGCTGTATTAGTACCTGTGTCTAACAGTGGGGGAAGATTTAAAATTATTGTAACAGGGTGTACCTCAGTGGGTTAACCCTTTAGGATGCAACCAGATTTAAACAGCTAAAGTTGTTAGGGGTGATTTATGAGCCATATATCATTCCTGACCTTTATTGCTTGCTAAATCTGTTTCAACAGTATTTTGCAGTATCTACTGGGTAACCAGGTGGTTCTACAATATATAATCACATTCTACCTGGTTGTACTTAACTATGAAAAAAATCCACATATTTTATTTTGCATGTTTGAGAAAATACATGTAGTACTAAGATTCTAACTTTAAGAATTGTAAGTTTTGCAAAGCTTTCGTCTTTGAGCACTGAGACAGAATCCTATGCACCAAAAGATTTTTGATACTTAACTGTACATACCATGCTTAGTACTACGTGTACTTTCCCAAACATGCAGAACAGTACTACTGTGGATTTCTTAATTAAGTAGAACCAGGTAAAAATTGTTTTGGCAATATATATTCTAGAACCTTGTTATACCATTTAGAACATGGTTTTATTTGGTAGAACCTGGTTCTATTTGGTAGAACTTGGTTTAACTTGGTAGAACTTTTTCTACTGGGTTCTACCTGGTAGAACCAGGTAGAACTTTTTTGGGTTCTACTCAGAAAGTTCAGGAGGTAGAACTTTTAGAGGTTCGAGCAGCCCAACTTGGCCCTGGTGGATGGGGTGGAGTAAGTTGACCTTCTCGAATGGGTCACAGTGGTGGGTCTGGGTGGGGAGTTGTGTAGTGAATCTGGCTATTTGGTTATAAATGGTTTTAATCCTGTGGATCCCAGAGTCGGCTGCCACAGAGGATTGGGTTCTGCCATAGCTGATGAGTGAGGTATCTTTACTTAATATGACACCCATTGGAAGGTTGTTCCTTAACCCAATCATCTGGGTGTGAAAGTATTTTCTTATTCACTTCTGAATGCTTTTATTTGATTAGTAGCAGGTGTCCTCCTGTACCCATATGAACTTGTTTGAAGCCTATACCCAGTGTTAACATCAGCTCAGGGTTGTTAATGATGTCAAACAAACAGTATACCTCCCAGCATGTCTTGATTCTAATGATATTAATTTTGTCGTGCTTAATCTTTCTTCATAGCTAATATCCCCCATGACCTTAAGAAATTATGTTGTTGTCCTCTGTGCTCTCTCAATAGTGTTAATATGTGTTTTTGTATGGAGCCAAAAATGAAAATGGTGTCCCATAATCAAGGAGTGGGTGGATGTAAGCTCTGTACAGAGGGGCCATAACACATTGAGCCCCACTTTTTATTGATTATTCGATATTCCACCACACTTTGTTTGCTTTTGAGATCACCTCAGTACACTGACTAACTTAATCAAATTTGCTGTTAATTGATACACCCAATTATTTTTTCATATTCCACCAATTTGAGTACAATCCCAAGAAATGTATATGTGTAACTAGGATTTCTTTTGCCTAGGTACAAAGCACATGCCCCATTTGTTGGCCAATACACAAACTTTATTCAGGACAGACTGAACAGAGTCACATTGTTCTTCTGTTGCGCTGCAGGTATTCAGGGCATTAGTGAGCTGAGCCATTAGGGCACCAAAATTGGAATTCTCTACTCCCTCCCTGAGGTCCACCCCCACCAGAGCAAGGAATCTATAGTTGTGGGGTGCAAATCCCCCCACAAGGTGGTGAGGGGGGCACAAACCCCCACAAAAGCAGTGGTCAGTGACATTGCTGATTGGCAACCTAATGACCCAGTGCCGTAACACTGGAGTGTTCAGAGGGTGGAACCCTTCTGTTGCACATATTCCCCCTATCTTGGTGTCTTCATAGCATTTTTCACATCAGTTTACAATATTGGAGTCCAGATCTGAAAAATCAAAATTTGACATAAAGCTCTTTCTAACTGCGGTTGGATGGGTGTCTCTTCAGCCATATCCCCATGTCTTGCAGCCAGCTATCCACCACCACTGGGTTAGGACTAATTTTGCCCAGCAGATGACCCCCCCTTGTAGAAGGGCAAGGAGAGGAAGGTCCATCCTCTCCTCCACAGATGTACATATCCAGAGGTCTCTAGTCTGCAACTTGGTGAAGTGGGCTGCAGGGAAATGGGCAGGGCTTCATGTAGTTCATCCTCCCATTTTCTGATTCTGTCCCCTCCGTGACACTTGGGCACATACATTGGAGCATGTGTGTGAAGAGATGCACATTTTTCAGAAGTCCTGCAACTCTCATCTTTGTATGTCTCTTTTGGTCCATCCTACCACCAGGCCTTCACCTTGCAGTGATATGGCTGAATCAGCAGCCACTCTCCCCCAAGGAGAGGAGAGCTATCCATTAGATGCTCAATCTTCTCCTGCCTCAGCTGACCGCTCATGACACAAGTCTATTTCAGAACCTGAGTTGTCAGTGTGGGGAAAAAGTAAGGCCCACACAGCATCTTACCCTCTTTGCCACTGGGCCAGCCACGTGAGATAAAAATATTAAATAATAATGGTCCCAGTATCAATCCTTGTGGCACCCCACTTGTAACAAATCCTTTAGAGGACAGATGTCCACTTAATTTGACCCTCTGTGTTCTAGCGGTCTGCCATGCTTAGGTCCATTCTACCAATACTGAGGTTATGCCTTGTGCTTTTAATATTGCTAGTATTGCTTAGTGAGGGACCAGGTCAAAAGCTTTTTGGAAGACTAAAAGAAAATGATGTCTACAGGATTGTTTTTATTTATCTGCTCATGTTCTCATAAAAACATGGCAGATTTGTCAGACAAGACCTGCCTTATCGAAATCCATGTTGATGATTATAATTTCTTTGTGGTGTGTCACAGCTAATTAAGATTTCATTCTTGCTGAGGGATTCCTGGCATAGAGGTTAGGCTAGGACTAACTGACTCATAATTTCAACCTTTCATATGGATGGGGTAATGTGGGCAACCTTTCCTCTGAAAGCACATTTCCTTCCTGCAAGGATAGAGGAATATTAACTGTAGAGGCTCTGTTATCTGTCACTTAACAGTTTTATCATTTTGCTTGTGGTGTTGTCTGGACCAGGTGCACAATCATGCTTTAAGTTTTTGATTTCATCTGCTATTTTTTCCATTGTTTTCCAGGACAGGCCAGCTGAGCAGCTTGCATTCTTGTTCATTTACCTAACCTTTTTAGTGGGGTTACTTGCAAAAACTGAAGTAAAATAGCTGTTTAACTCTTCATCCATTGCTTTTGGTGTGTTTATAGTTTGATTATTTGACTTTAGTGGCCAAACCAATACATTTCCTTTTTTAAGTGAGTTAATTAATTTATAGAAGTTATGTTATTTGCTTTTGATGCTGTCTTGGCCAATGCTAACTCAGATTTATGTTTCTACTTTTTAATTAAGTTCTTAGTTTTCTTTAGTGCTGCCTTATAACTATCCCAGATACTCGGTGCGCTGTTGCCCTTACAGTTCAAGAATGCTTTATGTTTCTTTTTGAGTTCCCTTTTTATTTTCTTACGAAACCATTTTGGCTTTTGTCCCTTCAATCATATTGTATTCCTTAAGTTTGTGAATAAATGTATTACATGTTCCCAAGATTATATTTTTTAGGGTACTTCAATCATTCTCTAGAGTTCCATTACAAAGTATAGTTTTCCAGTTGTGTTCTCATAATACCTCCTTTATTTTGCATCTGTCTGCTCTGGTGCATAAAAGATCTCTGTAGTTCCAGTTTTCCTCATTTTAGGTAATGAGACTTGGAAATTCATCATAGCGTGCTCACTTTGTGCTAACAGCACTTCTACAGTACCATGCAGGAATCAGTGTGGATATCCCAAGAAGCCAATACAATTTCCAAAGTATTTTCATCTCTATTGTTTTTTTTTTTAAGTGTTGGATAAAGTTATATTGATTAATTCAAACCCCCCAACCTGCTCCACTTGTCATCCCCACATGCCCAGGCCTACCACCCCTTGGCAGAGCCACAGGGAGGGCTCCCCCCAATGGACACCATAGGCAAGCCCTGGCTTACCCCATGGGTCGGGGCCACGGGAACAGTACACCCTGGAAGAAGCCAAAGGCAGTGGAGACAGCAGCAGAGCAGGTCGTCATGCTGGGGGGGGGGCAGTCATTTTTTTTTTCCAATGCATCCCTGGAAGTAGGGACATGCAATGATGTCCCGCATCCTCCCTGCCCCCCTCAAGTGATGGCACTGGCACAGTGGTGTCCTCCATCCTCTGCCAGGGGTCCATGGTGTGCCAGGCACTCTACTCCCCTTCCTCTGGAGAAGAAGAAGGAGAGCAGTCCCTAGGATGTTCAATCCCTCTCCCCCAGCTGGCCCTCTGACATCCTGAGTCTATTCCCAAACTTGGGTTGTCAACATCGCCAACGGGTGCCCTGCCCCTGCACCAGCAGGCTGGCATGAGATTATGAATTTCTTCCGGTATTGACGTGTTAGTGTCTTCACTTGAATTCAGTGGTCTGCAGCATTATCAGACTATGATTTTTTTTGCGGGGGGGGTGGGATTAACTTGGACCCAAATAGGCTCTACAGTAATGTCTGATTTTCTAATTTTAGTTGAAATACCCACCACCTTTATATCCCTGTTCAAATACATTGCTAAGCCACCCCCTCACTTATGAGTACTGGCTGGGCTAAATAAGTTGCAGCCATCGAATTCCATGTCCCATGTTGTATCCTCCTCTTCCCACCAGGTTATTAGTTATACATACTATATCAAGCTTTTCTCTTTCAAGTACTGCATCTAGGTCCTTTTTTCATTATTGAGACTCTGAGCATTGATTAGAATACCTTCACAGCCCTCAGTTTTCTGGTGTTTTGCATGATTTGTGCTTTTGCTATTTTGTAAGCAGTGGGACCTGCCAGTTTTACTTTCATTTTACTCAGTATTCCTGATTATATCACTTTTTGCCCTCAACCTTATCAGTTTAAATTATCTGTCAGTGTGTTAAGTAATTTGCTGCACATCTGTCCTGCCCCTTTTTTTGTTTAAATGAAGTGCATCCTTGTCCTAAGGGCCCCTCCTTCTGTAAAAGCTGCCCCAGTTTCTAACAAAGTTCTCCTTCCTACAACACTCCATCAGCCATTTCTTAGGCCTGACAATCAGCCTTTGTTTTTTATACTGAAGCCCTTGGGACTGGCAGAATTTCTGAAATTATAATTCTGCCACCTTTTTCCTTTTATTTAGTTCACAGGTATTTAAAATCCCTCGCTATGTCTTTTTTGGTAGACTTCCCAATATTATTCATGCCTACGTGTAATACGGTTGTAGAATTTATACCTGACCCCCTTTAGTATGTCATCAATTCCAGTAGTGAGATCATTAATTCTTGCCTCTGGGAAGCATGTGACCTTTCATTCATTTTGCCATTTTTGCACGTGGTGGATTCTGTGTATCTAATGATGGAATCCTCTATCACAGTTTGTGTGTTCATTATTCCTCTTCATTTTATGGTGTTGTGCCATCTTCAAGTGGGATAGTAAAGTTGTTTCTCTGATCTTGATCTACTTACCAAGAAAATGCAGACTCCATTTTGGGTTGGTATTGTGGTTTGTTGAAATCTTTCTGCCCTCCTACTCCATTTGGATTTTTTTCAAGTTTGCACAGGATACTGGACTTGGTGTTCTGTACTATTGCTTTGAATTACTTTCATCTGCCCCCGACATCATTTACCAGATCTGGCCTCTGTTTCAAGTACACTTAGAACCAGAGAAGACAACAACCTTATTTCTTTTTCCTCTAATTCCACTTCTGTTTTCTCTAGTTTCATTCCGTTTGATATTTTACATTTCTATCTCTATAGATTTTATGAATTCTTCCATTCATCTGATTTCATGTGACTTCCTTAATTCCTCTTTAAGTCTCCCAATTTCAAAAAGGAATTTTTCATTTAATATGCATTTCTCACATATAAAGATTGTTTGCTAAAAGTTTTTTAGCTTTATCTCAAAATACTACAGGGATCCAAAAGAGCTTACTATCACTCATTTCAAGCAGAAAACCTTAGCAACCCCAAGGAATTATTGAAACAGATTAACTCTTTAATCAAGGGTAAATCAGCACAGTGTCCTAGTTCAGTTCTGTCTGGTAGAAACCTCCTACAAGATCCCACTTCCATCGCGGAGGGAATAAACCAGTTTCTCACAGACCTGAATGGGTACACATTGCATCTTTCGCCAACCCTGATTTCTCCGTCCCCATGCTAGTCTAGGTTTGCACCCTGCTTTCTACTTAAAAATTACAACCAAAAATGAAGTTCTCAGGTTGTTATTAAAATTCAAGGAAGAGAGCTCCCCTAGCCATGATACCATGGAGCCCAAGTTCCTTAAAGTAGGAGCTGCACTTGCTGCACCCATCAGTAATCTAATAAGCAGGTCCTTCCTTTCAGGATCTGTCCCAAGCAAATTGAAGGTGGTTGTGGTAGTCCCCCTCTACAAGGGTGGATCTTATGATATTGAAAACTGCCCCCTGGCTAATATCCAAGGCAGGATACTTTATAACCAATTGCAGTCCTGTTTGGAGTCACACCACCTGCTCACTGACTGCCAACATGGCTTTAGAAAGAACTATAGTATGACCATGGCCCTGGTAAAGGTATCTGCAGACATTCTCAAAAGAAAGTGACAAAGGCCTAGTTACAGGAACAGTATCTGTTGACCTGACAAAGGCCTTCAGCCTTGTCAGTGACCACCTCCGACTGAGACAACTTAACCTACGGGGTCTGGACTGCTTAGCACTCACCTGGCTAAAGAGTTACCTCCTTGAAAGATCCCAAATGGTCAAGTGCTCCAGATCACTGTCATGTCTCAGGCCTAAAACACATGGGCCCGGATATTCAAACTGCGTCATTCTGAGGCGCAAGCCCTTGCGCTGCTCAAAATAGTTGCGCAGGGGTGTGGCCGGGGCGATATTCAAAGGGTTGCGCTGTTGAGCAACTCCTTTGAATCATCTTAGCCACGACACTGTGCATGGGGCAATGGAACTTGCACCACGCCAAGTTGTCAGAGTTGAGCATTAAACTTGCGGTGGCGCAAGTACCATTGCGCCATGCCCAAATTTCCGATATTCAAAAGGTGACATGCAAATGGGGCCATAATTTATGCAAGGCGCAGGGGGGGCCATTTGCATCTGATTATGGCCCCATTTGCATGCCATTAGCATGTAGGTGCGCTGATCCCCAAGGATTTGCGCCTCGCCGCCCTGCCAGACAGCAGCCGTCGGGGACCAACGCACCCTGCAGCCCGATCGCAGGCACAACGTGAAAACAACCCCCCCGCCCACACATCTCCCAATGCCCGACCACGAGCAGAACGTAAAAACAACCCCCCCAAACATCTCCCAATGCCCGATCGCGGGCAGAACGTAAAACAACCCCCCGCTTAAACATCTCCCAATGCCCGATCGCGGGCAGAACGTAAACAACCCCCCAGGTGCCCGATCGCGGGCAGAGATGAAAAACCCCCAACCCAAATATCTCCCTGGTGGTCAGTGGACCGTAATATCGATCGCGGGCAGAATGTCCAGTGACAACCCCCAAACATCTCCCTGTCTAGTGTCCCCCCACCCACAGACCACCACCCCACTCCCCGGCGGCGGCGGTGGGCAGCATCCACCTGCGCCCGCCGACTGTTATCGGTAGGCTGCCGCCCGTTGGTGCAGAGCTAGAGCCAATGGGTGTACGTCCAGCCCGCTCCGTTATGCCAGTCAGATTTGTGAATGTACCCATTCACAAATCTGTACTATCTGCCGCACGCCATGCAGGCTGCGCCCGTGGCTCGGCTCTGCAGCGCTACCGACAGTCAGTCGGCGGGCGGGCGGCGGCTGGCGGGTGGGATGCTGCCGCCGCCCGGCTGCTGAGGCGGGTGTGTGGGGCTTCGTGGTGGGTGGGGTGGGGGACACAGACACCAGGGAGATGTTTTGGGGGTTGTCACTGGACATTCTGCCGAGATCGGGCATTACGGATCCACTGGACCACCAGGGAGATATTCGGTTGGGGGTCTTTTATATTCTGCCCGTGATCGGGCACTGGGGGTTGTTTTACGTTCTGCCCGCGATCGGGCTGGTGGGAAGCACAGGACTGAGTTGGGGCCAGCCAAGGTGGCAGCTGCTGTGTTGCGCCTGCAATACAGCAGCTCACTGTGGTGGCCCTCAACTGATCCTTTTTGGCTCAAAGTTGTGCAGGCGCAGGTTGGGGTTGCGCCTGCAGCAACTCTGCAACCCGACTGAATATCAGGTTGGCGCAGTTTATGCATGGTTCCTCCCTCCTGTTGAGCATGCATTCATTTGCATTGCGCTGTTGCTCAACCTGTTTTCAGTGGCGCAACTGCTGAATATCGCAGAATGGTGCAATGTAGGACTTGCGCATGCGCAACCCTGTTGCACATGGCGCAACCCTTTTGAATATCTGGGCCATGGTGTACCCCAGGGATCAATCCTTGGTCAGTTACTTTTCTCGCTGTTCATAAATGAACTTCCCAAATTCTGCGGTGGTGCATCTGTGCAACTTTATGCAGATGACGCTGCTCTGCTCCATTCCCCCAAAGACATAGACTGGCTTACTCAAAGCCTTAACTCAGATTTCAATACACTTGAATCATGGTTCGCAGATAACCAGCTAATTCTTAATACAAAAAACAAAATAAAGCCATGGTATTCTATAATCTTTCCTCTAAAACCTCTCAGATATGTTCACAATACCCTCTCAATATCTGCTCACTATCAGGGGATTCTATAGAAGTAATCCAAACCATTAAATACTTAGGACTGAACCTTCATTCAGCTTTCTCTTTAGAGTCCCACATCTCCTTGCTAACTAAAACTTTCAACCAGAAATTAGGTCTGTTATAACGTGTCTGCCCCCTTTTATCCACCGCCTTCTACCAGAAAATTGCTTCCACATCCCTCCTCTCTATACTCTACTGTGGCACACCTCTACTTCACTCTGCCCAACCCTCATCCATTGCCTGCTCCAACAATGCTATTATAGAATTAGGTGCTTTGCCTTGGGTACTGATCCCAGGAAACACCACTGTGATATCTTGACTTCCCTACGGTGGCCAGATAATGACTGAAGGCTACAGTACCTCATGTTGTGATTTATATATAAGCTTGTGAATCTTTTCAATCGACCACGTCTAAGGGACATTGTCTATTGCAAAGAAGCTGTTCATCCACACATGTCTTAGATTTTACCTATTCTAGCAACTCTTAAACCACCCTGTCTCTCTGGTAGGCGATCTTTTGCCTACTCTGCCACCACCTCCGCCAGGAATGCACTACCACCTCATCTCCTCTCTTGCTCCTTCCTATCACTATTCAAAAAATTGCTAGTTACACACCTGCTTGAACCCCCATCTTGCAATTGTTTTCACTAATCTCAGCCTGCTCTGTACCCTCAATTTAACTGCCTCAGCTGCATCTCTCCTGGCATGCTTTTTCTCACTCTGTTATGTACACATTAAACATACTCTTGTCTGCTGAATAAATCCCAGTTGAATCTACTACATAAACTTTGGTAAAATTGTATATCACTCTGTAAATACTGCAAATTAATCTATATGTATTGTATTGCATTGTATTGTTTTGTCTCCTGGGTCACCTCTGAAAAAAGAACTGCATTGTTTGAGTGGGTTTACCCAGTTACCAAAATTCAAATAAATATATACATACAGAAACACAGAAACATAGACTTTGATGGCAGATAAGGACCGCTTGGCCAACCTAGTCTGCCCATTTCCCTACCTACAGGATAGGCCGCAGATCCTAGTTAACCAACAGCCTATTTCTTCCTACCCCCCCCCACAAGAATTGCCTTATGTCTGTCCCATGCATTCTTGAATTCTCCCACAGTTTTAGACCCCACAACCTCCTCAGAAAGGCTGTTCCATGCATCCACTACACTCTTTATGAAAAAATACTTCCTCACATTGCCTCGGAACTGGCCCCCCATCTTTAAATTGTGTCCCCTTGTTCTTGCACGTCTCTTTTCCTGAAAGATGCTGCCCTCTTGGACTTCGTTGTTTCCACTGAGGTACTTAAAAGTTTCTATCATGTCCCCCCCTCCCTTCTTTCCTCAAGGGTATACATTTTAAGATCCTTTAGTCTCTCCTCATATGGCTTCTCTTGCAGACCCTGCACCATTTTAGTTGCCCTCTTCTGGACTGCCTCTATCCTGTCTATGTCTGTGCAGAGGTGAGGTCTCCAGAACTGGATGCGGTACTCCAGATGGGGTCTCACCAACTGTCTGTATAGAGGGATAACAACTTCCTGTTTTCTGCTGGTGATGCCTCTCCATATGCATCCCAGTATACCCCAAGCCCTCCCTACTGCTTTCTCACATTGCCTGCTAACCTTAAGGTCATCTGATATGATTACCCCCAGGTCCCTTTCCTTTTTTGTTGTTGTTACTACCCCCCCCCATTGTGTAATCTTCCCCTAGGTTCTTGTTTCCCAGGTGCATTATTTTGCACTTCTTTGCATTGAATCCTAGCTGCCATTACTTCTGACCATTCCTCCAACCTTGCCAAGTCCCTTCTCATCCTTTCCACGTCTCCTTGTGTATCAACCCTGTTGCAGATCTTTGTGTCATCTGCAAAGAGGCATACTTTTCCTTCCAGTCCCTCTGCAATGTCACTTATAAAGACATTAAAAAGGACTGGACCCAGTACTGAACCATGTGGTATCTCACTAGTAACCCCTCTTTCTTCAGAGTGGACTCCATTTACAATTACCTTCTGTGTCCTGTTGTACAGCCAATGTTTTACCCAGGCTACCACCCTGGGACCCACTCCCAGGTTTTTAATTTGACTATTAATCTTTTGTGTGAGACTGTGTCAAATGCCTTGCTAAAGTCTAGGTAGGCCATGTCCACAGCCCCTCCCTGGTCTACTACTTTGGTCACCCAGTCAAAGAAATCTATTAGATTCGTCAGACATGGCCTTCCCGCTATGAACCCATGCTGCCTTGGGTCCTGTGCCCCACTGGCCTCTAGGTACTCAACTATTCTTTCCTTCAGAAGTGACTCCATCACTTTCCCTACCACAGAGGTCAAACTGACAGGTCTGTAGTTTCCTGCCTCTGTCTTGGTCCCACTTTTGTGAAGGGGAATCACATCTGCCTTCCTCCAGTCCTTGGGTACTACACCATCCTCCCATGATTTATTAAAAAGAGTAGCCAGTGGTTTCACTAGTTCCCCCCTTAATTCTTTTAGAATTCTGGGATGAATTCCATCAGGCCCTATTGCTTTGTCCACCTTCAGTTTTAGGAGTTCTTGCAGAACCCGTTCTTCTGTGAAAGGGCTAGGATCAACCCCGCTATCAAGAGTGCTTCTGTTAATTGGATTAGGCATTTCCCCCTCCTCTTTTTGAATACTGAGCAGAAGTATTCATTCAGTATCCCTGCTTTTCACTGTCCCCTCTGCCCACCCACTATTCATTCTATTCAGCCTCACTATCCTCCCTTTTGTCTTTCTGCCTTCTGATGTACCTATAAAAGGTTTTATCCCCTTCTGCCTTAACTGGTTAGCTTCTTCCTGCTCATCTGTGTTTCCTTATACTTCCTGAATGCTATCTTTTCTCCCTGACTTTCCCAGCCACCTCTTTTGAGAACCATAGTGGCTTTTCTTTCATTTGATTTGTTTATTTGCTTCACACAAAGGCTTGTTGCCTCTGTGATGGTAGTTTTGATGCTTCCCCATTGTTGCTCCACCCCTCCTTCTAGCCTGTTTGCTAGTGCTTTTCTAAGGCACTCTCCCACCTTTCCAAAGTCAGCCCTCCTGATGTCCAGTGCCCTTACTTTTCTATGGCTTGACACTGTAGCTGAGTTTAACATGAACCACACTGTTTGGTGGTCACTTGTTCCCTGGTGGCAACCCACTTCTAGATCTGAGATCCTCTCACTGCCCTCATTTGAGAGCACAAGGTCTAAGATTGCTCCCTCATGAGTGGGTTCTTAAACTAGCTGTCTGAGGTCTGCACCTGTAGGGCATTGAGAATGGCCCTGCTCTTGGATGTGGCTGCAGCAAATGTGATCCAGTTAACATGTGGCATATTCAAGTCTCCCATCAACAGTATCTCCCCTTTCTCTGCCATCCTAAGAATGCCTTCTATCATATCCTTGTCCATTCCCTTCCCCTGACATGGAGGTCTGTACACAACCCCTGTGCAGATTGTGGTGCCCTTTCCAGTCTCCAAGGTGACCCACAGTGCCTCCTCTCCTCCCTGTTTACTCTTTTGTTCAGTTGCTTTTATCCCTTCCTTTACATAGAGAGCTACTCCTCCCCCTCTTCTCCCCTGCCTGTCTCTCCTGTAGATTATTTACCCTGGTATGTTAACATCCCAGTCATGGTTCTCTGTGTACCATGTTTCTATGACTGCTACAATATCCAGGCATCCTTCTTCCATCAATGCCACCAGCTCAGGGAGCTTGTTGCACAGACTACGGGCATTGGTACTCATTACCTTCCATTTCCTGATGGCCTTACTCCTTTTTGCCCCATCCCTGTCCTTCTTGCCTTTGTCACTTTCCCCATTTACCCCTGCCCTTCTCCCTATCGCCACCTCTATGTTGGTGTTTACTGCACTTACTACCATGATTTTTTTGGGGGGGTTAGGGGGGGTAGGATTTCCCTGCTCTTTTCCAGTGCCTCTCCCCTTGGCTAGTTTAAATGCCTGCCAATGAAGCATTTAAACCTATCACCTAGGATCCTGGTTCATACATACATACATAAATAAATAAATTATAGCATCCTAATTTTCTTTCCCCTCCTATTTCAGGATTCTTACTGCCATTTTGGTAGATAACATAGAAATATAGAAGTTGGCAGATAAGGATCTCCTGGCCCACCAAGACGGCCCTAATTTCCTTTCCTGCAGTGCCATTGCATATCCTACTTGGTTTCTGGGTTTTACCCACTGCCTGACTTCTAATATCCCCTTGTGTCTATCCCATGCATTCCTTGAATCCTGTAACCATTTCATCCCCCACCACCTCCACGGGGAGGCTGTTCCAAGTGTTCACAACCCTTTCTATGAAGAAATCATTCCTTATATTACCTCTGAGCCTTCCCCCCTCCAACTTCATATTGTGACTCCTTGTCCTCCGAGCATCCTTTTCTTTGGAAAATGTTACCTTCCTGTACATTGTTTATACCTGTGAGGTATTTGAATGTTGACTGACAGCCTTGTAAGTATAAATGAAACAGAGGCCAGATCTGGTAAATGAGGGGGTGGCAGATCTGGTAAATTCCAGGGAGGCAGATCTGGTAAATGGCAGGGGAGGGGGGAGTGTATAGGGTGACTTAGGCACAGGGATTTTTTTTTAATTTTCACACTAGCATAGAGTTACTACACACAGAACCAGTAGCATATACATTTGTGTTTGTCACAAATTGAGACACACTGTTTGTTATAAGCATTCTAGTAACTATTCCCTCATTGGTATTGACAGGCTCTGTGTTTATTAACTTTTTTACAGTTACTAGGGTCCTACTTTCCAAAAGCCAGGGGTCTGGGCAGTCAACCAGTCTTCTGTGGCTGACACACCAGGCACATCCGGGGCCTCTGTCATGTCACCACCACTGGCATTGGGAGAGGGTTCAACAGTAGAAAGCAGGCGGTACTCTCATGTCTGTACAGGTCACTGGTAAGGCCACATGGGGAGTACTATCCCCAGTTCTGGAATTCCCACCTAAAAAAGAACAGGGACAGGCTAGAGACTGTACAGCACAGGGTAACCAAGATGATTCCTATGAGGATTGGCTAAAGGCACTGAACATGTATTCACTCAAAACAAGATGAAAGGTGACAGGATGTTATTCAGACTTTCAAGAACCTGAAAGAAATATACAACATGAATTGTGAAGAGCTATTTATTAGAAACAAAAAATCTAGGACATGGGATCATGAGTGTAGGTTAATGGTGGGAAGATTTAAAAAGAGCGTGAGGAAGTATTATTTTACACAAAGAGTGGTTGAGCCATGGAATGATCTGTTGGCAGACATGGTTGATGCCTGAAGCATAAAGAGCTGCAAACACAGCTGGGGTGGAGTTAATGGTATAGTAGTTACACTTCAGGATGAAGGAAGTGGAAACATGAAGAACAAAAGGGGTAATGGGGCATACATAGACCTACAGAGGCAATAGGTCCTGAAGTAAGATAGGGTAGTATAGGCAGACTTGATGGACCATCAGTCTTTTCTGACATCATCTACATTTCTATATATTTTTGTTTTACTATGAAGAGATTACATTGAGTAAAGCTCATTCACGAGGAGGTCCTGGGAAGGACAGTATATAATTAAACACGGACAATACAATATAGCAAGACATCTACCTAGTTTATTTCAAATAGATAGTGTATCAACAGATGCTAGCCAGTGCAAGAAGATATCATTTATTACATTACATAGTAGGAATATACAGTCAATAGTAAAACATCGATACAGAAAACCATGGGACCAACGTAGGTATAAGTCATACAACTGATATTAATATAGAATACACAATTAAACTTTTCCCAGCATACCCAAGATCAACAATCTTCATAACATCCAATTTCAGTATTCATTACAGGCACGTGTCCTTACAGATCCTGGCTAATAATGCTTTAAATACACTGGTACTCATGAGACATGAAAGTCTCAAAGACTGCTGCAAATTATACCAGACCCTGGGGATAGTATGACTAAAAGCAGACTTACCATTACTACCTCAGAAAATGCTACTTCCCCCTTGTCCCATGTTATATTTATGAACTACACTTTTATTACAAAACCTAGTTACATACACAGATTTGCAAACCTACATCTACCACTTTTTCAAAATACTGCAGCTACAGATCCAGGGCTACACCCCCCCCTTACTCTCAGTTACCACCACAGTCTTGAACTCCCAAACATCAGACATCACCATGACCCCATTATAGGGAGGAGGGGAGATTGGCAACTCTGACCTGTGGCTGGTTGCAGCTGGCACTTACCATGCCAGCTCTGGCGCACAGAGAGCAGATGGTTGGTGCATTGCAACTCTTGAATATCATCCAGATAAGCCACTGTGTACTCTTCAGTACAGTGTAACACCTGGTTGATCAACCTGTCAGGGGCATTCTTCATTCCAAAAGGCATTACCTGGAATTGAAATAATCATATTGGAGTGATGAAGGCCAACCACTCTAGCTCTGGCAGGTAACTCCACCTGCCAGTACCCTTTCATCAAGTCAATGGTGGTTAGGTATGTCACCCCTCCCAACTTGTCCAGTAGTTCATCCATCCATGGTATTGGGTGGGTGTCAGATTTCACGACTGCATTGGGTCCATGATAGTCCACACAAAAGAGAATAGAGCCATCTGGCTTGGGAACAAGGCCTTCGGGGAAGGCCCAGGGGCTGTGTGAGTTCAGGATTACTCCTAAATCCAGCATTTCCTCCACCTCCCTCCTAATGTCCTTTAGGATGGCTTTAGACACCCAGTAGACTGTGCGCCGTATGGGCACTTGTTTCCCTGTGTCTCCATTGTGTGTCACTAAGGGGGTTCATCCAGGTTTTGCTGTAAACAAAGGGGCAAAGACAACTAAAACTTCCCTCACTTCCTGGGACTTTTCCAGGGACAATTGGGGCAACAGTTTGACTGCCTCCACAGATGACTCCCACTTGCTTTCTTCTAGCAAGTCCAAGAGTGGTCTTCCTTGTCCATCCCTTCCCCAGGACTACACACTGCAAGTACCATGTTGACCCTATTTGCATATGGCTTCATCATACTGGCATGGTACATCCTATGGGTATGTCTCCTGTCAGGCAATCACACAATATAATTTACCTCTTGACCTGTCAAGCTACCTTATGTGGTCCCACCCACTTGTCCTGCAGCTTTTCTTTCCAGACCGGAATTAGGACCATGACTTCCTGACCTGCACTGTATGAATGAGCTCTGGGTCCATGGTCATACCAGTCCTTTGGCTTCTGCTGGGAAGCTAACAGGTTGCTTTGGGCCACCCCCATAAGCTCCTTCAGCTTCTCCCTCAACTTAATGACATACTTCACTCTGTGAGTTCCCTGGGTGGCATGCTTGCCTCCCCAGTCTTCTTGGGTTCAAGTCTAGGGGCCCACACACCCTATGTCCATATAAGAGTTCAAAGGGGGAGAATGCTGTCGACTCTTGCAGCACCCCAATGTATGCGAACAACAGATGGAGAATGTGTTTCTCCCAGTCCCTCACATGCTGTTCAGCAAATGCTTGCAGCATCAATTTTAGAGTACCATTAAACCTTTCTACATGCCCATTGGCTTGTTGGTGATCAGGTGTCATTTATTTCTTCACCACCCCACACTTCTCCCACAAACTCTTCACCAGGTCCATCAAGAAGGCAAGGCAAGGCAAAATTTATTTAAAAGATGCCCAATCCCAGAAGATCTGGGTGCCACACAAATATATAAACACATATTTCAAAAATATATCAATAAAATACAGAAATTGTTAAAATAAAATAATCAATATAAACATTAAATAAATAGCAAATTCTCAGCATCTATACTCAAATCAGTACTGGTAGATTAATATTAATCTGAAAAAGCCTGGGCAAAAGGAGGGCCTTAAGGCAAGTCTTGAAAACCTCCAAGGTGGGGGCCCCCTTAACCCCAGAGGGGAGCGAATTCCACAGGGCAGGTGTAGCGACACTAAAAGCCCTGTCACCAGGCAATTTCAGCCTCGACCTGGGAATCACTAGGGGGACACCACAGGAGGAGCAGAGAGTGCAAGTTAAGATGCCAGGTATGAGAAGGTCTAACAGGTAACCAGGGCCCTGATCATGTAGGGTCTTATAGGTGAGAAGCATCATCTTATCGAGGAGCCTCCACCTGACCGGCAGCCAGTGCAGGTCATGCAGCACAGGTGTAATATGATAAAACTTCGACTGCCCAGTAAACAATCAAGCAGCTGTGTTCTGCACTAACTGCAGTCTGTGGAGAGATCCTCCCATGACTCAGAGGTAGAGTGCATTGCAGTAGTCAAGCCTTGATGAAGCTACCCCCTTGATCAGAGATAAACTCCTGCAAAAACCTGACATGGGAGAAAATCACTAGCGAGGCATCTGCCACTTTGTCTGTCCTAAGTGAGGAGAGGGCAACCACCTCTGGGTATCGGGTGGCTTAATTGACCATTGTCAGGATAAACCTTTTCCCAGCTGAGCTTGTGGTATTCAAGGTCCCACAGTATCCATTCCTACCATCTGGAATGGCTCCTCCACAGTGGGAAATGGAATTAGGGCAGCTTTGGTTTTAATACCTGCCTTCCCTATTTGTTGGCACTAGTGACAAGACCTGCAATATTTACCTGCTGGGTGATGTTGGGCCAACTGAAATTATTGGCCAATTGCTGCATGGTGTGTGCGATACCCATATGTCTGGAAATGAGGATATCATGAGTGATCTTGAACAACCACTCATGGTACCCCTGGGGAATGATAAGCTGCCTGCCCATCACCCCTCCTACTGTCCTCATGTTCTGTGTATGCAACAGTCCATTGTCCTAAAATACCCTATGTCCCATGTCACCTCCCTGTGTCCTGTCAGATTCTGCACAGGCCCTCAGTCTCTCCTAACATGGAACAGACCTCTGAGCAGCTGCAAAATCTTCACATTTTACCAAAGCATTGGACATGTCCTCCTTAGTTCCTAAACTGGGGTCAATGGCTCTAGTGTCACAGCATTCAGAGTCAGTGACATCCCGAACCTTCTTATCATTGGTTACCCCTCCCTCCTCAGAGTAACCCTCTGTAGCTGTTTTGTAAACTTCTACTTGGGGAAGTCCTACCTCCCTTTCACTACTCTCCATGTCAGGAGACACAGGCTGGGGAACCAGCCTTTTTTTACAGGGGCTTCTGTGGGGTTCAGAGAACTACACAGAGCCTTAGCCATCTGACTGCAGGTAACCACACACACCAACCCCTGCTGTAGATTATTCCATATAATCACATCCAGGGTGAGGCTCCCTGTCACTGCAACTTTTTGAACCCTCTTTCTTGTCTCACCCCAGTCCCAGAGAATGCTAACTATTGCAGAGTTTTTTCCTCAAGGAAACCGCAGAAAGGTCAGTGTGTCCCTCAACACCTGAAAAATAAATCAATCAAAGGTCTGGGAGGGATCTAGCTCCAGTTAGCCTCTTGTAACTTCTATCCACACAATTGAAGAAACAGACCCACTCACCGGGCTAGAAATTCAAATTTAATTTTAGTCAATTGAATCACCAAGTAATTCCATCAACATTTCGCAGTTATTCTTACTGCTTCATCTGGATTTTATGTCTAATAAAAAATAATAACATATATGTCCATTTAAAACATCACTTAAGCACACTTGTATATCATGGTATTACCAATCATATCAATTTTTAATGGTCTGATAGATATTCTTTTCTTTAATTATTAATTGCAATTTCTTCTTGTTAATTGTTTGATTTTGCACATTACTTTTTAATTCTAATCATACTTCATTAAGCTTGCTGCCCACCTTTTGGTCAGTGAAACACATACTCCATTATCAAGGTTAAGAACTCTGTTTTCATTTGTTTTTATCTGTAGAAAAAAACAGCATTTTATTACATAGCACTAAATATGTTAACTCAGTTTCAGGTTCTATTTATAAGGAATATAAGAAATATACCTTTTTGTTTTTTAACACAAAATCTATTTTTTATCACTTTGAGGTGTACTCTAACTGTTCTGTGTTTTGTTTACTCTGTATTAAAATTATATTGAATTGGTAAGTTTTCTTTTTACCATGTCTATTGTTTCTATCTAAATGTGAAGGCCTTATTGTGTATATTTTACCTGTTCAGGGTACTGCTGCTTTAAGGCATTTGGGCCAGATATTGAGAGCTCAGTGCCTGGCACAATGCCATTGTGCTGGATTAGCACTGACTTTGTGCCAGACTGCAATATTGAAAAGTACAGTTAGTGCCGGCCCTAGGTGTTAGTGCCAACGCTGACCATAATGTATGCAAGGGAAGGACAGAGGGGAAGGGGCCCTAAATGCTGGTGCACCTGCATATTTTAAAGAATAGCACCACGCTACAGGCATTAGCGCAACCTGTAGTGTGGTGCTAGTTACCACCAGAAAAAAGCTGCTTTTAATGCAGTGCTAATAGCGGCAGTGCCCTAAACCCCCATCACAAAACCCGACCCCCATGTCTAGTAACAGCACACCTAATTTCTGGTGTACTAGTGGTCCCCCCACCCACTAGCACGATCCCTGACCCTCGTTCCCCATAGAATAACATCTTCCTGGTAGTCTAGTGGTTCCACCCACCCCCTAGCATGTATCCCGACCCTGTTTCCCATAGACAATCCTCATTTCCCTGGTAGTCTATTGGTTCTCCCAACCCCAGCAGGGTTCCCAACCCTGTTCCCCGCAGACACCACCCATATCCCTGGTAATCCAGTAGTACCCCCCACCCGGCAGTGCTGCCCATACACATTCCTCCCATCTGCCATGTAGTGGGCCGGCGACTGGCTTAGCCCTCCTCACACCACCATGGCTGGCTGCCAACTGAGGAATGAATAAGCTGTACTGTAATGAATGCAATATAGCTCATTCATTCCTTAGTTGGCGGCTGGCTGTGGTGGTGTGGGGAGGGCTGAGTGGTCGGCAGCTTGATTCCTGGCAGATGGGAGGGATGTGTGGGGGCAGCACTGCTGGGTGGGGGTAACCACTAGACTACCAGGGAAATACGATGTATTACGGGGAACGGGGTTGGGTAATGTGTCGGGTGGGGTAACCACTAGACCACTAGGATAAATATGTTAATATACATGAAATGGGGATCAGGAAATGAGCTGGGGGTGGGGGTAACCACTAGACCACCAGGATAATTAAGTTAATATACGTGAAACGGGGGTTGGGAAACATGCTGGGGGTTGGGGGAACCACTAGACCACCAGGATATGTATGATAATGTACATGTAACAGGGGTCAGGGAAACGTGCTGGGGGTGGGGGGACCACTAGCCTAACAGAGTATGCAACAGACACACATGGCAACAGAGACCATGACGGCAGGGTGGTCTGCCTGGCCTAGCCAGCCTGCCCAGGTCCCTAATGATTGGATATGTAGGGGTTATATGAGGACGTTTATGTTCACAGAAAGGGTGGTGGATGCATGGAATGGCCTACCTCAGTATGTGGTGGATATGAATACAGTGCAGGGCTTCAAACAGGCATGGGATAGGCATGAGATTGCAATATGGATAAGTATGGATAGATTGGCCTTTGATGGAGCAAAGGCAGATGGCACATTCATAAGGTAGAAAAAGAAATGGGCAGACTGGATGAGCCTTGTGGTCCTTATCTGCCATCAACTTCTATGTTGCTATGTTTCTATAATATGCTGTACACCTTATGTAACCTACAGCATATGTCCTCCCACCCCCACCAGGTATGCCTTATGCTTGTCCCATGCCTTCGTGGGTCCCCCCACTGTGTTCCACCAACACCTACCGTGGGGTGCCTATGTTGTTGAGGGGGTATCTACAAGGGCACATATGGCCAGTGGACATGAGTGTGACTATCTCTCTCTGTCTCTCTCTCTTTATACTGTATATATGTATCTATTTATGTGAGTGTTTGTGTGTGTGCTTGTGTATCATTTGTATATCTAGCTATGTGTCACATAGTTATCGCTCTCTCCCTGTGTAACTCTCTCTATATATGTGTACCTTGTGTTGTACAGCTTGCAGTGCTGCATGGGCAGGATGTCTGCTCTGTTTGTGCCTGCCAGCACACAGTTCCTGCTCTTTCCTGCCTGTACTTCCCTGCTGACCAACAGGGGACACAGTGGGCAAGCCTTGGCCTGCTGCATCCAGCCTGTACTACCATTCCAACCAATAGGTGGTGCTGTGTGACTCATGCAGTAGCACTGGGCAAACTGCATGGTAATGTATGCTAAGCAGCAGTTAATGAGATGCAAATGTACCTGTTTGCCCACAGATTACCTGAGTAGGCTCATTTGCATGGGAGCTTTGAAGGTAGCTCACATTTGCCCCAGGCTAATCAACTTGCACTGGGCTAATGTGTTAGCAGGTTAGCATGGGCAAACCTCACATCAGCATAGCACAGTTCTGCAGCGTGTGGCTTACATTGTTTGCAGTAGCTGTGGATCATCTCTGTGCAGTCACACGTAATGCTGTCCACCTGCAACACTGGCTTTCTCCAGGGTCTAATGGGCTGCAGTGGCAGTGTGCACTTCTCTGTAGCTATATTCAGTCTGTCTTATTCCTGGGCTATTTTTGCCCTGCACTTCTAGCCCTGTTTGCACAGCTTCCTTTGCTTGCTATATTCAGCTGCTTTTGCTCCGGGATAATCCTTTTGAATATAGCTTGCTTTTTTGCTCCAGGCTATGTTTGCCTGGCGGGCAGTGCTACTTTAGCCCTGAAGCACAGTTTTGAATATCTCTCCCCAGACCTCTTGAATGTATTCCCCCTGTAAAAAAAGTATGGTGTCTATTTTAAATCTTTCTACACAATCCCTTAGTTCAATACTAGATGAATCCTTTATAAGTTACTCTTCTTTAGTACTCATTCATTTAAAAGAACTTACCAAAATGATTTCTGTGTGGCATCTGCAGTCTGCTTCCTGCTTTGTTGCTTTAAGGAAGCCATACCTGCTGTACTTGCTGTTTTAAGCCCAATGTCTCTGCCCTGTTGTTACATGTCAAGTTTCAGTTGGGAGACATCCTTGTCTGTCATGTTATGTCTGTTTAAGTTTGTGAGCATGCTCACTAGAGTCCAGTAGGGACTTATTATTTTTCCTCTCTCATAATTTCTCTATTTCTTTTCATACACATGCACCCTAGAGGAGAAGATGGACTTATATTTTTTCACACTTACATTAGACTACAAATTGTCCATTGAAATTGGTTCTATCACGTTGTCTTTTATGTATTTGAAGATAAAAATGTATTATTGCCATCTTTTTGTTCACACTACCCGCTCCATATTTCCTACTTTATTTATTTTAAAGGTGTATTACCTTGGACTTTGTGTTCATCAGTATTAACTGATTTATATAGTAGTCTTATTTCACATTTTTCATTTGTTTCATGAAATAAGTATGGACTTAACCTTTCAGTGTGATGGCAAGGTTTTTTTTATACATACTTTATATCACCTCTGCTGCCTGGGGGTGTTACATATGGTTTCTCTCCAGTTCGGCTTGATCTTACAGCCCTGCACAACCCCAAGCCCCAAGCTGTACCTCATCCTCGGTCCTACACAGTGGTCCTTCATTCGGTGGGTACACAACCACCACTATGGAAGCTGGGGAAGGTCCCAATCCGGGGGGGAGGATCCAGAGTCTGAAGCCAGGCAGTGCCACAGACTGGCCATCATGTAGCACGCTGAGATGGATTTTTACGTACTTGCCCCACTACATGCGAGGCCATGCAGTGATGTCAACATGGAGATATCTGTAGATGTTAGCCTTCGCACACCCCCAATGTGCTCCCAGCACTAGTAGTACCTCCTGGCCTCCACCAAAGGTCACTACTGTGCTGGGTTGCCCCTGGATCCCACCCCAGGGAGATGAGAGCTGTCCTCCAGATGCTCAATCCTGCTCCATCCCCTACTGACCCCCAGTACCCAGGCTCGTTCCAGAACCTGGGTCACTGCCGTGGCACGAGGTGTGGCATCCAGTGCCTCAGCCCTCAGTGCCACCGGGCCGGAGTGATGGCAAGGTTAATGTATTGACTTCATTTTTAACAGGTATACTCTTTTTAGGTTTTTCTAATTCAAGGTTTTAAACCTAAAAAGAGTACATCTATTATAAATGAAGTAACCTTGCTGTCACACTGGCACCCAATTCCCCCTTACAGAGTTCTCCCAAGACCTATGTATTCTCCCCTACTTTATGCATTGGATCCCCTTACAGGATCCCTAGTCTTTGGTAGCAATGGTGACACCTTGCATTTACCAGGTTGGTCTCAGAATTGAATACACCTCTTACTTTTACACACACATAATCACTCACAGGCAGCTTTAAAAGCAAAGTGCTTTACTTAATTACTTAAATAATTATCATACAAAAGATTCAGAAATTTGGTTTAAGATAACAAGACAAAAGTTAGAAAATGCACATAAAACAAATGGACTGTAAACTTTTAACTGTCTAGTTTTCCACCTGATCTGTAGATGATCAAGGTCCATAAAAAATGAGTTTTCAAATATTCAGTTCTTTCTTGTATCCACTGTTCCTTAGTCTGTCTCTGTGGCAGTCTTGCTTGGTGTGTAACAGGAAGAGTATCCCAGGAAAAAGTGTGTGGCATGCCTGATTTGAGGGCTTTAAATACCTTTGGTCCATGCAGTCTGTAACTAATTGGTGGCCTTATCTTTTTGGGCCAACATGGGTCCCTCTTGCTCTGTCCAATATTTTTAAGTGAACCATATTATTGATTAGTTGGATTCTCTTACAGTTAAAATATCCTTTGATACTCTGTCATCCTTCCTGACTTCTTCTAAATGGAGATGAATTATAACACCTGAAGTGTATTCACACTAGACTTCCAGTGTAGATACCCCTCTCCTTCCTGCCACCTAATAAAATGAAATTATACTAGGATAGTTCCTGGAACCTAAAGCACTTTTCCTTTTAAGTGTAAGTTTATGATAGGGGGAGATGGCTTCCCCATTCCAGTCACTTTATGATACCTCTGCCTTTGAAATATATTGTTCAGCTTCCTGGCAAGTAAGCCTTTCTCAGATCACAGAATACCAATTTCCTCTGCATGTATCCTTTTAAAAATAGGAGCATCTTTTGGCAGCTCTTAGATCTGGCCTGTTTGGAACTTTGAAACATTACCAAGTTCCTCTGCATGTAACCCTTTTAAAGCATAAACAAAAATCACAGAAAAATATATTACAAAAATATATCTGCAATATTACACCACGGTGGTCAAATCGCCACAGATATAACTTAGGAAAATGTTCAACTCTGACAATAATTACTCCCAGTGGTGATTTTATTAAGCAAATGCAGTCTTTTTAATATTTGGGGGTCTTTTTAGACCCATTGTTGTCTTTCACATGCCATGTTGATTATGTGGTTAAAAAAATATCAATCACTGCATTGGTTTTCTTTATCGAAATAGGAATAATTTTACTTTTGAAGAAAATAAATTGTTCATAAACATTTTGATTTTTTAGTTGTTGATTTCAGGCTAGTAGTTTGTTCTGCAGCCTGTGGTACAAAAAATAAATGTTTATATAAATAATGCTTGAAGATATGTTCTAAATAGTAAAAGAGGTAGTCATAGTTGTTGTCTGTACACTGCCCTTAATTGGTTATCACTATATTCGAGACTTGATTTGTAAAAAGGCTCCTTTGGACTATTCTTCTATTGGAGTCCAGAAGCTTTGTTAACTATGTCTTAAATATATTTTCAACTAAGAACATGGTAAATGAGAAACTTCAAGTACCATTTAGTAGAATAAATCTGGACAAAGGTCCTTTTCAATGAGAGCAGCAAAGGTTTGGAACTTTCTTCCACCCAAGATTAGTTACTTAAGCACTTTAAATTATTTTAAAACACATGTATTTCAGATGTTCTTAAATAAGACTACACGTGACTGTAAGTAATGTTTTTGTATCACTGTAACTTTGATGTAGACAGCATTGAAAAAGGGCTATTTTAGCTCAAAGGTTTTCTGAAATAAATGAAATGACATAACAATTTGTGGCATTGCCCTTTTACGCAAATTATGTGGTTCTAACGCAAAGCTAAACAAATTGTATCTTTATTGACACCCAACATATATGAACATATGAAAGCACCATCAGAAAAAGGCCCATAGAGCTATCAAGTCTGTCTGAGAGTGCAGCTTGCAGTTTAATTCTCCTGCAGCTGCCCCCATTCCCTTCCCATCATCTCCTCCTCCTACTCTATCCTCTCTTTTGTTCTTGTCTGTACTTACCCTCCCCTTGACTCTGTCACATCCCCTCTTGAAACTGTCCACTGTCTTTAGTGTGATCAACTTCTCTGGCAGTGTGTTCTACCCAGCCACCACCCTTTCTGTGAAGTAGTGCCTCCTCACCTCCCTCCTGAATCTTCCCCTTCCAACTTCAGACTGTGCCCCCTTGTGATTTTTCCTGCCTTTAAGGGAACAGTCTTCCCATTTTGACCCTGTTTCTGGTCTCTATCATGTACCCTCTCTGCCTTCTGTCCTCCAGGAAATACATGTTAAGCTCCCTCAATCTTTGGTCATAGAGTTTTATTCCCTAGACCCAGGATCATCTTTGTCTCCCTACACTGTGCCCCCTTCAGTAATCGTACATCCTTTTTTAGATAAGGGCACCAGTACTGTACACAGTACTTCAAGTGGAGCCTCATCAGTGGTCTGTAAAAAGGTATGATAACCTCCTTTCCTCTTGCGGTGATACCCTTGACAATGTACCCCAACATCCAATTGGCCCTTGCTGCCACCCACTGGCACAGTGCTGATACTCTTATGTCTCCTGTGACTAGTACCCCTAGGTCCTTCTCCTTCTCTGATATTGATACATGTACTCCCCCCCAGCCAATAGCCAGTCCTGGAGTTTCTGACTCTGAGGTGCATGACCTTGCACTTCTTAGCATTAAACCCCAACTGCCACACATTTGACCAGTGCTCGAGTTTAGCCAGATCATTCCTGAGTTTGTGCCCCCCTTCCTCACTGTTCACTGTTGCACATATCCTTGTATCATTGGTGAACAGGCTGATCTCACATAGAAACATAGACTTTGATGGCAGATAAGGACAGCTTGGCCCACCTAGTCTGTCCATTTCCCTAACTACAGGATAAGCTGCAGATCCTAGTTAACCAACAGCCTATTTCTTCCTACCCCTAACAAAAATTGCCTTATGTCTGTCCCATGCATTCTTGAATTCTCCCACAGTTTTAGAACCCACAACCTCCTCAGGAAGGTTGTTCCATGTGTCCACCAGCCTCTCTGTGAAAAAATACTTCCTCACATTGCCCCTGAGCTGTCCCACCTCTATCTTCAAATTGTGTCCCCTTGTTCTTTCACATGTCTTTTTCTGAAAGATGCTACCCTCTTGGACTTTGTTGATTCCACTGAGGTACTTAAACATTTCTATCATGTCCCCCCTCTCCCTCCTTTCCTCAAGGGTATACATATTAAGTTCCTTTAGTCTCTCCTCATATGGCTTCTCTTACAGACCCTGCACCAGTTTAGTTGCCTCCTCTGGGTTGCCTCTATCCTGTCTATGTCCTTGCGGAGATAAGGTCTCCAGAACTGAACGCAGTACTCCAGATGGGGGCTCACCAACTGTGTGTACAGCGGGATAACACTTCCTGTTTTCTGCTGGTGATGCCTCTCCCTATACATCACAATATACCCCCAGCCCTCCCTACTGCCTTCTCACATTGCTTGCTAACCTTAAGGTCATCTGATTTGATTACCCCCAAGTCCCGTTCAATTTTTGTTGTTGTTACTACCTCCCCTCCCCCTCACTGTGTAATCTTCCACTGGGTTTTTGTTTTCCAGGTGCATTATTTTGCACTTCTTTGCATTGACTCCAAGCTGCCATACTTCTGACCATTCCTCCAACCTTTCCAAGTCCCTTCTCATCGTTTTCACACCTCCTTATGTATCAACCTTGTTACAGATCTCTGTGTCATCTGCAAAGAGGCATACTTTTCCTTCCAGTCCCTCTGCAATGTCATTTATAAAGACATTAAAAAGGACTGTACCCAATACTGAACCCTGTGGTACTCCACTAGTAACCCCTCTTTCTTCAGAGTGGACTCCATTTACAATTAGCTTCTGTGTCTTGTTGTCCAGTCAGTGTTTTATCCAGGCTACCATCCTGGGGCCCATTACCAGGCTGGTTAATTTAACTATTAATCTTTTGTGTGAGACTGTGTCAAATGCCTTGCTAAAGTCTGTAGCCCCTCCCTGGTCTACTACTTTAGTACCCAGTCAAAGAAATCAATTAGATTCATCTGACCTGACCTTTCTGCTGTGAACCCATGCCACCTTGGGTCCTGTGCCCCACTGGCCTCTAGGTACTCAACAATTCTTTCCTTCAGAAGTGATTCCATCACTTTCCCTACCACAGAGGTCAACCTAACAGGCCTGTAGTTTCTTCCCTCTGTTTTTCTCCCACTTTTGTAAAGGGAATCACATCCACCTTACTCCAGTCCTCAGGCACCGCACCACACCATCCTCCCATGATATGTTAAAAAGGGTAGTCAGTGGTTTCACTAGTTCTCCCCTTAATCCTTTTAGAATTCTGGGGTGAATTCCATCAGGCCCCATTGCTTTGTCCACCTTCAGTTTTAGGAGTTCTTTCAGAACCCTTTCTTCTGTGAAAGGACTGGTTATCGACCCCCCCATCCAGAGTGCTTCTGTTAACTGGATTAGGCACCTTCCCCTCCTCCCATTTTGTGAATACTGAGCAGAAGTATTCATTCAGTATCCCTGCTTTTTCACTGTCCCTCTCTGCCCACCCACTGTCCATTCTATTCAGCCTCACTATCCCTCCCTTTGTCTTTCTACACTCCCTGATGTACTTATAAAAGGTTTTATCCCCCTTCTTAACCGAGTTAGCTATCTTCTCCTCAGTTTGGGCCTTTACTATTCTGACTTCCCTACCTGCTTCCTTCTGCCTTAACTGGTATGGCTCTCTGTCCTGCTCCTTCTGTGTTTCCTTATACTTACTCAATGCTGACTCTTGATCCCCTCTGCATTGTCCCCTATAAATACATTGCATAAAATGGGCCTAGCACTGAACCCTGCAGTACTCCAGTAGCCACAGGTTTTGGCTTGGAGGTCTCCCAGTTATAACTATCCTCTACTGTCTATTCTGCAACCAGCTCCTAACCCAACCCACCAGTTTCTCCCCTGCCCCCAGGTTCCTCAGCTTGCCAGATAACCTTCTGTGTAGCACTGAGTCAAAGTCCTTGCTGAAGTCCAGATACTGGACATCTACAGTAAGGCCCCCATCAACCTCTCTTGTTACCCAATCAAAGAAGTTGACTAGGTTAGTCTGACTTGATCTTCCTGAGAGAAACCCATGCTGTCTTTCATCTAGGAGTCCATTTCTATTCAGGAAGATTGTCAACTTCTCCTAAAGAATAATGGCCATTAGCTTCCCCATGAGGGAAGTCAAGCTTACTAATTTATAATTGCCTGGTTCATCCCTGGGACCACTTTTGTGGAAGGGTACCACATGAGCCAGCTTCCAGTCCATGGGCACACTCCCTGTCCCAAAAGAGGTGTTAAACAGGTCTGCCAGTGGCCTGCCAATACCTCTGCCAGTTATTTCAGGACTTTCAGATGTATACCATCAGGTCTCAGTGCCTTGTTTACTCACAATGCTTTAAGGCCTTTTAGAACCCTATCCTCCTGGATGACCCAATCTGTTACTTCGGCCCCTGACCATCCCTCCATTCTCCTATGGTATTGGCCCATCTTTTTCTTTAGTGAACACCAAGCAGAAGTACTCATTGAGTGCCTCCACCTGGTCTTCCCTTTTTTCTGCCCAACTCCCCTTCCGTCTTGCTTCTGACAATCTCATCCGTACAACTCTTCTTCTTATGTACTTGAAGAAATCCTTTTCCAGTCTCTCAGCTCCCTTGCTGTTTTAGCTGCCCTGACTGCTCTACTCACGTCCCTAGATTTTTTTGAGTACTCCTCCTTGTCCTCCTTTCACCCAGATTTCTTGTACCTGTTGTAGACCACTCTCTTCTCCCTTGCTTTACCCACCGCTTCTCTGCTAAGCATGCAAGGATTTTTGACCTGGACTGCTTACTCTGTGTCTTGGCACATGTGTTTGTGGCCTCTATCAGACCTCTCTTTATAACAGACCATTTCTGTTCAGCTTCCATCCCTGAGCAAATTTCAGCAAAATGCCCCTGTAGGATGCTGCCTATCCTAGAAAAATCTGCCTTCCTGAAGTCTACCACTCTTGTCCTGGTCTGGCTGACTCCCTACCTGTGTGAAGGAAGAACCACACTGAGCACTGGTTGCTTCCCGCTAACAGGTCCTATAAGACTACGTCCTGGACTTGGTCCCCATTTGCTAACACAATATCCAGTATGTTACCCTCCCTAGTGGGCTCTGTCACCCCATGCACTAGGTAGCTGTCTTGGATTACCTCCAGCATTACCTGTTCCCTGGCATTCGTGGCAGTCATGGTTCACCAGACAATCTCAGGCAAACTTAAGTCACCCACCATGACCATACTCCCTTTACCACTGAGCTTCCTGATTTTCTCCCCTAGCTCCATGTCATTTTCCTCATTCTGTGAGGGTGGCCTGTACACCACCCCCATCCTGATCTTCTTATCTTTGGAGTTTTGGCGCTCTACCCATATGGCTTCTGGTTCCCCCTCTTCTGCCTTCTCTCTGGTACATAGTATCCAATTCCCTCACATAAATAGCTACTCCCTCCCTTCCCCAACCCCTGTCTCCCTGCCTTTCAGCCCGGTTATTGTTAATGACTCAAGTCAACCAGTCACCCCTGCTAGGTGCACACCAGTGATCTCGCTCTCCCATGGGGTGCCACTTCAACCCACACCTCCCTCCAAACCTCAGTGAAACTCAATGTCATCTCTGCCCTCATGTCTGTTGGGGTCCTACCACTCATCCTCAGTACCTGTCCCCTTCACTTCTGCCACTCCAAATCATGGATTTGGGGAGGCCATTCCCAGTGTGAGGCACTAAACATGGCTAGACAACACCTCATGAGGCTCATCCTGCTTATTTGTTCTGGCAATGTTGAAATAAACCCCAGCCCCCCCCGATCCTCTTCATCTCCCCCCTGGATTTCACCTCTGCCCCAGGCCTATTTGTTGTCTTGAGTTGTGTTTGTGCACCTACTTCAGTCTAGTATTTCTTAATTGTTAATTTTTTTAAGTGTGTGTGTGTGTGTGTGTGTGTGTGTGTGTGTGTGTGTCAGACAAAAATAGAGAGAGGTGGTTTTCATCCAGGGAGTGGAGATCATGTAGATGTATGCATGCATGGTTGCACCCCGCGTCCGAACTGGAGCACCTTCCAGGCTAGTGGTCCCCTTCCCGAAGCAGGAGGTAGTGGTGCCATGGAAGCATCACTTCTGGTGGCACCTACCAGTGCCCCCATCAGTGCCACCACCTGGCATAGCCCCTGCACCAACAGCTCAGCAGCTAGTGAGGGGAGTAGCAACAGCAGTCACAGTCACAGCCACAGCAGCAGATTTCCCCACCCCAGCCCCAATTCAACACCAGCAGCAGCTGCTAACAACATCTGGGGCCCCCCATCAGTGCCCAGTCCTCCCTGCAGCTCATTAGTGTGGGAGTTCTTCACTACACTGCCTGTGGACACCAGTGTAATGAAATGCAATCTGTGTGGTGTGGTGGTGTGCCATGGCCCCAAGGGAAGTTATCTGGGCACAGGTGGCCAGTGAACCCACCTATACAGCCACCACTGTGCAGAGTGGCAGGCCAAGGTTGCCAAACAGGGCAGGAATGCACCTACTGGGCAACAGGTGGCAGCATGGCCAGTATCTGCATATGGTGTCAAGTGCAGATGGGCCATGGAGCAAGCAGCTGCTCCACAACCTACAGGTGATGGTGGCAACACTGCATGAATACCTGTCACACATGCTGATCTGGGCCTGTTGTGGAGTGAGTTGGACCATGTGAACCACTGAATTGACAACGTGGAGCAGTGGTTGGGGTGCATGGAGGTGCACCAACTTCAAATTATGGTCGTGTTTCAACTGTTGCTCTAGCACCATAACACTAATCATTCATTTTTGTTTGTCCTTGCACCCACCACCCTCTCCATGAAAAAATAGTTCCTGACATTGCTCCTGATCCATCCCCCATCTTCAAATTTTACCCTCTTGTTCATGCACCTCTCTTTCTCTGAAAGATGCTACCCTCTTGAACATTGTTGATTCCCTTGCAGTACTTGATAGTTTCTATCATGCCACCTCTTTTCCTTGCAGTTATGCATGTTAAACTCCTTTAGTCTCCCTTCATCTGGCTTATAGTGCAGACCCTGCAACATCTTAGGTGCCATCCTTTGTACAGCATCCATCTTGTCTATATCATTGCAGATATATGCTCTCCAGAACTGCACGCTGTACTTCAGATGAGGTCTGGCTGCTGTCAAAGTGTCCTAAAAATGCCAGAGTCTATCCCGATCAAGAGAAATAACAGAATAAAATGTGCTGAAAACTCTCTATTTCCTGATGCACTGCTTTATGTGTGCACCCACTCTGCCTAAGTGTGCCCCCCAAAATGGCTGCTGTCAAAGTGTCCTGAAAATGCCAGACTTCAGATCAAAAGAAATAACATGATAAAATGTGCTGAAAACTCTCAATTACTTCCTGATGCACTGCTTTAGGCATGTTCCCACTCTGCATAAGTGTGCCCCCCAAAATGGGTGCTGTCAAAGTGTTCAGAAAATGCCAGACTCCAGAACAAGAGAAATAACAAGATAAAATGTGCTGAAAACTCTCAATTATTTCCTGACACACTTTCTTTATGAGTGCACCCACTCTGCATCCCACTCAAATACTGGTTCTTTGCTTGACTGGGCTCTCACAAACTACCTAGATCATATACCTGCCTCTGAAACCCTTGTAGATGGGATAAAAGATCACTCTCCAATATTCTGTATATGGAGCCCTATGACTGCCCCATCTCCACCACCACATTGCATCACCTTCAGAAACTTTGCAAGGTTTGATCAGGGCAAGTTCCTCCATGACTGTGCTTGGATTGATTGGGCCAAACTATACCTGGATAATGGGAACACGACAACTAGCTCCTGACAATCTGACCAGCATCAACTCGCTCCCGACATTTCACCCCAGCGCTAATTCACTCCTCCGACACTCACTGCCCTATGACAATTCACTCCCACTTAGTGCAAATCTTATTAAATTTAAAATGCTCTTACCAGTTGCGATAGCTAGTCTCCATATTTCAACTCCGTGGCATGTCAGCGTGTGATGTTGTATGGTGTATGATGTACTGTTAGTAGTCATGGTAACCTAGTTCAGGGCTGTACGTTATCCTGTTAAAAGTCCAAACTTTATTGTAAATTATTAGAAGAGATGAAATCCATTCCATTTAAATTAATACTCAAAACTACGTGTCACTCCGTGTAAAAACTCCTCAGTAGTGCGATCAGCACATTTCTCCAAAATGCAGGTGAGCCAGGCAACATTGTCTCTGTATACTCTCTGAGATGCTGCCGGTGGAATCCCGGCTATTATCTGCTCCACTTCTGAATCCCTTTTTCTTTGCACCCCCCTCAGCCCGTATATAAATTTCCACACCGTGGGATGCGACATGCATAACACAGTCTGCATCCCACGGTGAAAAGCCTCCACAACATTATTTGTTTTTGCACAACCATTAGATGCACTCTCTGAATGGCTCCACAACTGTCTATCATAAAGTGGGTGTCTACATCCTGTTCCTCTTCTATTTCTCCTTCCCACCCAAGTGTCCTCGAAATAGTCAATTAATGGCTGTAATTCATCAGGGAAAACGTGTGTTGAATTGTCCGAGATTTCCTCAAATCATGCAACAACTTGATCTGTGGGATGGAATGCTAGTGCAGGTAGATATTTACACTTTATTGCAAATTCTGGGTCCCTGGGAATATTTGACACCTAATCCCTCAGCTTGGATTTTCTGGTAGATACACTGTGTGAAATGAAAAAAAAACATCCCAGTATCTTTGATTGTGGGAAAACAGACTGGAATGCAGCAATAGATGCCCTCCCAAAGTCAGTCATTACCACCTCTGGGTTAAGATTTAGAGAAATTGTTTTCAGTGCAGACAGCAGATGTTCACAGCACTCCCTTGATTTCCCAGGTAAAAGGGCATAAATTGCAGGCTGAACATTACCAAAGCGTTTCCTCATTATTACATACAACTGTTTAAACAGTGGAGGGGCAATGCTGAATGTTCCGTCTGCATACCACTGTTTGCATTTCTCAAGGAATGCCAAATTTGTATGTGTTCCAAACAGTAGAAATCGGTTCTGTCCAGGGCCACTATCATGCAACAAAAATGAGACTGTCTCACCTCAATCTGTTGCTTTATACATCTTGTATTCATTCGGTATTTGCAATTCAATTAGGTCCTTAGGGTTTGGTGGAGCTCCGTGGACTCTCACCCGTTGAATGGTTTGTTTCAGATTTTTATCACATATTTTACCCTGTGATGCAAGAAAAATATTTGCCTTTCAGTGAATGAGAACCTGTGCTCTGGTATCTTGTGCCGCTGCAGCTCTATCTTTGGCTGCATTTACAGCAACTGCCTTTTCCAGTGCACATACATTGGGTACATGAGAATGCATTGAAAAACAATGTATTATTGTCGGGTCCTCAAAACCTTTTGTGTGTACTCTTGCATTGCACAGCTTTACTTTATGGACACCCATCTCACACTGCCAAATTGCCTTGTTCATATGTCCAAATTTATGAAATATGTTGATGAAGTTTAAATCATCTACCAGCTTTTTGTTCCCTCTCTCGGACAAAATGAAGTGGCAAGTCATTCTTCACTGTGATTACTGAGGAGCGCATGCAGGGGCTAGCAGTAAGCATTACTTAAAGATTCCTAATTACCCACAATCACTGACCAGCAATTTTGAGTATTGGCAACAGTCAATCAGGATTAGTAACAAGCTGAACTGTGATTTGAGCATACAACAGTGGGCCAGCGGTCGACCAACAGTTACGTTTATTGGCAACATACTTTTTTTAAAAGTGACAGGAGCAAGTGTAGTAACAGCAGTTAGGTATTGGCAGCATATTTTTTTACTCAGTAGAACAGCAGTTACTTGTACTAAAAAACAACATTTTTAAAGTTTGACAGAGGGAGTGAGTTGACATAGCTAGAATTGACGTAGGACCGGTATGACGGTGGAGTGTACTGTTGGGAGTGAGTAGTCGCAGTATGAATTGTCAGGAGCGAATTGTCATGTACCCCTGGATAATGATACCCAGTCTGCACTTAGTATCTTCCTATGAGCTCTCTCGACCCAACAGGATATCCATTCCCCCCCAACTCACTAGGCAGGTTAGGGGCAAGTGGACTAGCTGGCTCCATATGGACCTATTTACCATACTATGTCAGAGATACAAGAGCTGGTCACGCTTTAAGTCAACAGGTCTGCAATTCGACTATGATTGCTACAGGGCTCAGTGAAGTAACTGTAAAAAATAGATCGGAACCACCAAATGTTCATGTTGCAAAGGCCTATTGCTGGAGTCAGCTGGAGACCCAAGAAGATTTTGGTCCCATGTAAAAACTTTCCTCGGATCAACACAAAAACAACTTGACAATGACATGATACTAAATGGAGTCCACTGCAATGATCCACTTACAATCACAAACTCCTTTAATTGGCACTTCTCAGACCTTATTAAATGGACCAACTCCCCCCCCCCCACACACACACACACACAATCAGCCACCCTTGGGGCTCCATCCTACCCTAAGACAGTGACACCATCATTTTACTTTAAGGCCATATCCAGGAAACTTGAACACTAGACCTGGTGCTGATGGTCTTGAGCCGAAGCTGTTAAAACTTGCCACCCCATCATAGCCTCTCCTCTGGATAGGGTTTTCACACTGTTCTTTTGCCAAGCCAAGTTCCAGAAATCTGGAAAATTGTCCTTGTCATGACAATCTTTAAAAAAGGAGATCCCAAAAAGCTCTCAAATTATCGGCCCATTGCCATCCTCTGTGTTGGGAAAGATCTTGGAAATGTTAGTAGCGACCCAAATAATTGAACACCTTCACAAAAATAACCTCCTTTCAGAGGCTCAGTATGGCTTCCATAAAGGGCACAGCACATCTACTACACTGCTCAAATTTACGTCTGATACTATCTCTGTTATGGACTACAGACTCCTGACTGGGGCTCTATTTATCGATTTAACTAAGGCATTTGACCTTGTAGATCACACACTGCTCCTTACTTCACTTCAGGCTATGGATTTCTCATCATCAGTTATAGCCTGGTTCAATAGTTATTTATCAAATAGGGTTCAGGTGGTCAATTTCGACTCGACACTTTCAGGGCCTGCTACCTTCAATATTGGAGTCCAGCAGGGCTCAATCCTGGGGGCCCTCCTTTTCTCAATTTTCATCAACAGCATCACCTCAGGCACCCACTACTGTTCTGCCCTTTTATATGCAGATGATATTGTCTTGTATAACAGCTCTCATACTATAGCCAACATCAACAAGCAGCTCTCCGCTGACTTGATCTCTATTCAGTCCTGACTACATAAGCACACACTTGTCCTAAATGCTAACAATACCCTGGCTATACTCTTTGGCACTGGTGCCAAGCTCAGATACTGTCAAGGCCAGCTCTTGGTATCCATCTCTGATGGTGCTCCTATAGAGAATGTCTCCTCATTTAAAAACTTGGGTGTTATCCTGGACCAGTCCTTGGATTTCAACCTCCACATTCAGTACGTATGCAAATCAGTTAATGCTAAACTTGGTATAGCCTACAAGATGAGTTAGGTTTTAAACTTCTCCACTAGACTGGCTGTAGACCATGGTATCCTTCTCCCATCTCTGACCTATGGCGCTTCCACCTATGCAGCAGTAACTAAGTTGATGATCCGCAAGTTGGATATCACTTATAATATCTGCCAATATGCCTCGTCATCTCACAGGCTTAAACACCACTGCCAGCTATACTCCGAACTAAACTGGCTCTCTCCCTCTGCCACCAGATTCCTCACTTTCAGAACTTTGGTGGATAATGTGGTCAGGTCACAGATTCCATCAGCTCAATCTGTTATTCTGACTCCTCAAACCATTTCCTATGGCCTACGTTCTGCTGATAAGACTCTTCTCCACATTCCCAGATGCAAAACCACTAAAGGTATGTGTGCCTTCTATCACTCTGCTCCACAATTTTGGAACTCCCTTCTACCAGCTGTCCACATATCGCCTCCGCATGCTACTTTCAAGACAAATCTTCAGCCCTTCTTGTCCTTAGTGGACCACTGCACTTGCTTTGACCCTCTTTGACTCTTTCACTTTGCACCTATTCACTCCTTCCATATACCAGTGTACTGCTCCTTTTTCACATCATCCCTCCACTTCCTCCCATCTTCTCTTTCTGTTTTAACACTGAACATAAGCTTTCTCAGACCTAAACTTTTATTTATTTATCCTGTATTTGCCTTGGTTTTGTTGCATCTTCCCATCAACATCAAATGCTGTCTTATATTGTCTAATGTCTCCCCCATCATAGCATACCTATTTTTCTTACTATTTTAACATACATGCTGCCTCTTGTTGTAATCTATATTCCTGTTTATGCTGTATATTTTTGACTATAAAGTGTTTTTACAATTCATAATGAAATGTTTTCTCCTTATATATCATAGTGTGCTGTTGTATTCCCTGTTTAGCTCAAATGTTGTAACCTCCTGGGTCATGTGGCTAGTGCACTCTCCAGGTAAACAAAAACTAAATAAATATATAAGTATGCCCCCAAAAATGGCTGCTGTCAAAGTGTCCTAAAAATGCCAGACTCCAGATCAAGAGAAATAACATTATAAAATGTGCTGAAAACTCTCCATTAGTTCCTGACCCACTGCTTTATGCATGCACTCACTCTGCATAAGTGTCCCCCATAAAGGGCTGCTGTCAAAGTGCCCCAAAAATGCCAGGCTCCAGATCAAGAGAAATAACATGATAACCTGTGCTGAAAACTCTCAATTATTTCCTGAAGCACTGCTTTATGCATGCACCCACTCCCACAACAACTATGGCTCCTGCTGCTGCTCCAGTAATTCTATCTTCTGCTGCCTGCACTGACTGGGCTGATGCACAGTGTCTTGCCAAATGATGATAGACACAGATGACCATTGTGTAAACAATGATGTAATGATGTTATGGCAGACCAAAAGACTGCTGCGCTGGCTATAACGTGATACCCTATGTATATGTGTACTCATACTATCATTGGTAAGTTATTGTACCTTGCACACTCATGTTTTTTCACATATATATATATTTAAGCAATAAGGCACGACAGGGTGTGTGTTATCGTGTAATGATGTCACTCCTGGGGTGGGTTGAAGCACGAGGCAGAAGCCAGTGCGCTACACCAGGAGTGATGACAACCATGTAACCTCAGAGTGCCTTATTGCTATTATACAATGGCTAATTTTTTATGATAGAAGAAAAAAAGAAAAATATATATTTTGGGGGCTTTTTTGATCATTTTTCATGTGTGGAAGTACATGTTTTAAAAAAAAAATCCACAGTTTCTGTTTTACCCACTAGATGGTGCTGTGAGCATATGCTGCCTTTGGTTTGCCTGTCTACAGGTTTCTTTCTGTTATCACACACACCCTTGTGTTGTCACAGTGGCAAATCGTGGCTCCAGCTTGTCACCTTGCCGCTTTTAATATTTTTAAAATCTGTTGAAAATAAAGCATTTTACAGTGGGGGCATTTATTTTGTTGAGTAGAGATGTGGACACTGAGCCCGATCGGCGAATGCAGCGAGCCTCCAGCACATTGGAATGCAGCTCTGCTGTGTGTGAAAAGCTGATTGCAGTAACGGCTTTGTATTTGTTTTATTGCTTTTTTTTTAATTTGTAATGCTGTGGAAACACAGATGTGCGCCGTCACAGTGAAGGAGCGAGCATCAGCTGTAGTGTTGGTGGCTAGCCCATAGTGTGTGAAAAAAGCCGGGCTGCAGGTACGGCTTTGTTGCTTATTTTCGTTTTTTTTTAAATTTGTAATGCCTGTGTAAAACACAGATATAGCTGTCACAGTCAAGGAGCGAGCATCGGCTGTAGTGTAAGCACGGTAAAACAGCCCCAATTATGAGTGAACTGTGACGCTTCAAGGTACTGTCACTTTCCTGGTGGATTGCGTGGGGAGGAGGGGGGATTTCTGTCACTGTTGTACGGTCACTTGTGTGCCTGGACTTCATACAGTGATGTTATTGTTCAATAACATCACTGTCCAAGGAACACACACTGACCAATCAGGGAACAAGAAATTTTATTGCCATTGTATAATATATATATTATACTGGCTCAGTAGGGCCAGTATAGTTAAGGTTTGTAGGAGTGTTTAATGTTAAAGGGAAATTTGTCCGAGTTTATAACTTTAAATTGGTTTCACAGATTTTCCTGACATTTGGCAAGCATCATTTACTGGGGTACTGTAGGTCTGTTGATGTATCAAATTTGGTTTGAATCCCTTTTGAGACTTTTGAGATATAAAGTGTTGAAAATGCAGAGATTTCCCCAGTTTTTTGCTGTTTTTTTGGCCACCTGAATCTCAGAAATGGCTTTAGATGCTGGGCTGAAATTTTCAGGGTAGAATGCCTTGATCTCACAGATGTGCTTTTTGTGGTTTGGTAAAACAATAGTAATCCATTCCAAAGTTATAAAATCTTGAATTTGCCATTATTTCCTATGGGAGAAAATAGATGTAAACGTGAAAGTGATTTTCACACACTGTCATCCAGTTTTGTATACTTTGCACCTGAATAACTTTGCAACACTTCTACAGCTTTGCAGGAAATTTGACAAGCATTAGCCTAGGGCAAACATCTCTTGACTTGACAAATTTAATTTGAATCCCTTGTTTGGTTTCTGAGATACATGGTATTGAAAAGAAAAACAGATTTTGAAGGTTTTGCGATTTGTTTCTTAATGTTAAAGGGCAATTTTTGGATCTTAATAACTTTGTAATGGTTAAAATGATTTCTATGAAATTTGGCATACCTAATTACCCTGGGGTGGTGTTTGCAAGTGATACATTTTATCTTGATAGCTTTAGCCATTTCCGAGCTGCAGAGTATTAAAAATAAAAGTTTTTTTTGAGGGGTTGACACTTTTTTGTCCACCTGTATCTTGGAAATGACTTTAGCTTCTGGGCTGATGTTTTCAGGGTTGAAAGCCTTGGCCCCACATATGTGCCTTTTGAAGATTTGGTGGGAAAATATAAATTTGTTCCAAAGTTATGACATGTTGAATTTCCCATTATTTCCTACGGGGAAAAATAGATGTCCCACATAACACAGGATTCTACTTTGAACTAGGATTGTGCTTCAAACTAGGATTCTGCTTCAAACTAGGACTCTGCTTTGTATGAGCCCTATAGAAAGGGGTTCTGCACTGTACAATGATGCTGTTTTGCAGTAATAGATCCCTTTTGGAAGACAGAACCAACACAGTGGGGGAACAGGAACCAACAGTCAAACCAACCTTGCCTATTCTACAGCCCCCAGGGCCTCACACCAGGCTGCATGACCCCAATAGAGAATTGTTTTAAAACATAATCTCCACTCTGGGGTGATTTGCCAGACTTTGTTTCTGCAACACTGTGAACTGAGATTTAAACTTACTTTAGGACTGAATGAAGTGCTGACCTTTTTGCTGGTTTTCCAGTTCGGTGCTTTTCAAGTGAGTTTAACACCCTGGTAAGAGCATCTCATGCTTGAAAGCTAAAAGTTGTGTGCCATTGAGCTACTGCCTTTTGTGCTTTTTGCTGTTTCAATATCTTATTCCTCCCCCCCCACCACCGCCACCAGCACAATAGGACACTTCAGAGCCAAATCCCAGTGTCCCAGATAAAGTATCCCTCCCCCCACCGTGGGTCACTAGGGAACACACTCCCAGTGTCCTGAAAAATGTACGTAATGGTTTTCCCAACAGTGGGGTGCTCAAACCCCAAGTCAGCACTACACTCACCCCCACCAGCAGTGTGTGACTCTAGGGAGCCCTCTCCCAGTGTATATAGTGTACCCAGTTATGTTGTATCTCCCAGAGCAGTGTGGGACACTGGGGAACCCACCCCCAGTGCCTTGAGAAATGGTTATACTGTTCCTGTGAAAAAAGAAAACTGTCCACATCTTTTTTAAAACTCCTGTAAAAAAAGGTCTCTCATTGTTTCCCCATCCCCCTCTCACATCCTGACCTTCTCTCTGAGCAACCAACCACCTCACACCCCCATGCCCTATACTTACCAACTGAGGTTGGTGGCTGTCATCTTCTGTGGACTGGGACATGTCTACACTCTTCAAAGTTGGACAGCAAACTGAAGAATAAAGGTAAGTGCCATATAGAGACAGCCAGTGGCATGTTGAACATACTGCATGTTAATATCTCAGCCAGTTGTAAGTATTTTACATATATAGGTAGACATTGTTGGCAGATAAGTGTCTATGGCCCACCCAGTCCTGCCCAGTTGAGCTTGTAAGTTCACTTTATGTTTTTCTAGAAGTATGCTGGCCCTTACCCCTGACCTCCAGAATGTCCTGATGTCTATCCCATGCATTCTTATATCCTTTGATTGTTTCGGCCCCCATCACTTCCTCTGTCAGGGTGTTCCACTTGTCCACCACCCTTTCTGTGAAGAAATTCATCTTCATGTTTCATCTGAATTGCCCTCTCTCTAACTTCATCCCATGCACTCTAGTTCTGGAACATCTTTTTCACTGGAAAATAGTGTATTCCTGCAACCTGTTCCTCCCTGCAAGGTGTATGTCTCTATCATATCCCTTGTCTCCCTCATCTCCTCCAGGGAGTACATATTCAGGTCCTTCAGCCTGTCCTCATAGGACTTGTGATGCAATCCCTGTACCATCTTTGTTGCTCTCCTCTGAACCTTCTCTACCCTGTGTATGTCCTTATGTAGGCACAGTCTCCAGAACTGCACATGGTACTCCAGGTGTGGCCTCACTAGGGTCTTGTATATTGAAATTATCACCTCCCTTTTCCTGCTGGTGATGCCCCTTTCTATGCATCCCAGCATTTTTTTTGGCTTTACTTGCTGCCTTGTCACACTGTTTCCCTACCTGATAACACCAAGGTCCCTTTCCTGCTTGGTGCATGCTATATCCTCACCCACCCAACTGAAATGTTGTTCCAGGGTTGTTGTGCCCCATATTCATTATCTTGGACTTCTTTGCATTGAATTTCAACTGCTAATCCCTTGATCTTTTGTCAAGCTTCTGAAAGCTTCTGCAGGTCCCTCCTCATTCTGTCCACACCCTCTGGCATGAAACCAATTTTCAACATGGACTTTTTGGGACCCCGCCTCATGAACACTGGCACTGTCATTTTGTTACTATATCCTGAAAGATGATTTCACTGTGGCTGAACAAAATCAACTTTTAGGACTGAGTAATGAAAAGGAAATGCCATTGTGCATGAGACGGGGACACAAAAAGCCCATGTGGAAAATCTGGATGTAAAAATACCTCAAAATGCTCGAGTTATGCATGGTCATTGAAATGTTCCTTCGCACGTGTGTAACTTTTCCAATTTATATTTTCACTCTAACATTTCAACATAGCCACTTTTCACACCACCTCATGAACAGTACAGCTGCATTTCTCACATCCTTCCCAAAATGTGCTTTTGCAGCTGTGCCGTTGAATGGTGCGGTCAAGGTGCAAAATCACTTTTTGGGATTGAGTAATGAAATGACAGCGCCAGTGTGCATAACGCAGGGTGCCAAAAAGGCAATGTTGAAATTTTGGAGCAAAAGTAACAAAGAATGCCTGAGTTACACACAATTAAATTTTCCTATGAATGCATGTAACTGCCAATCATTTATATTTCCACTCCAAAGTCTGAACATAGCCATTTCTTCACAGCACCTCATGAATACTACAGGTGTCATTTCTCACATCCTGTCCAAAATGTGTCCACACCTGTGGCACAGAATGGCATTTTACATGGACTAAGAAATGTGCACCTACAGTATGAGCGCTATAAGGTGGGGTGATAAGAAGACTATGTGAAAAAGCTGGGGTCACAATGTGAAAAAAAATGACAAACTTATGAGCATTTGTTGCAGTTTGTTACATGCCTATCTCAAAAGTAAGGAAATTCACTGCAAAAAAATCCATTTTACAAAACCAATTAGGGTTTCCATTACACTTTTAACAGTATGGAAATTCAATGTTAGGGTTAATACATGTATCGGCACAACACCACCCATCTCTGCAAACATTAGAAACATAACAGTTATTTGATATATCCCTTAGTGTCCTTCCACCTAACTCGTACGCCATTTGAGCTGTTAATCATGTGGTACAGAACAATATATTTGTATGGTGTATGAGTTAGGTGGAAGGATACCAAGGGATATACCAAATAACTGTTATGTTTTTAATGATTGCAGAGATTGGTGTTGTTGTGCTGATACACGTATTAACCCTAACATTGAAACCCTAACTGGTTTTGTAAAACTGAGTTTTTTTGCAATAAAATATATATATATATATATATATATAGATATACACACACACACACACACACACACACACACACACACACACACATGTAATCATTGCTGTTTTTCTCTCACAGGTCATCCAGTCATACTTGTGTTGTACGCTTTTGGCTTGCTGAGGAATTTTGCTGTAGGTAAACTGTCAAGCCAGGAAAAGTAAGTATTTTTTGGGGAGGGGGGATATCATTTAGAAGCAAGTTTCATTAATGATTTTGTTTTGACTTCTTTACAGGTTTTCTGTGTATCCTCCAGATTTATACAAGTTGCATGTGTTCTTATTTGAAGAAAGCACAGATGGCAGCACACAGCACTGAAATGATACCTGCAAACAGATGAAGAGAAAATAATTTGTACTTCATTGCACCAACACATTCTGTTTTAAGTGTGGCTGTTACTGTCTGTTATATCCAGCTTAACAGATGCCAAGCTATTAGTAAGCCACACCAAGACCAACTAAGAAGCTTAGTATGTATAGCATGCACCGGTCCACTGTCATCTTGTCATGACCCAGATAAAACTTTGTTCAACCCCATGGCCTGTTGAAGTAAGCCAGTGACTGATGTGCATGAAAAATATATTATCTGCCATACATGTCACCAACTTTCTATGATTTCCACTGGCTTGAAAAAATGAAATACCTAAAAGAAGTGATGAAATAAGACTGATCTACTTACCTGAAACTGATATCCTATAGGTGGTTGTAGACAGTACTGCAGAACGCGGCAGCCCAGCATTTGACGGGATCATCTCAGTCCTGTCATATCTTGCCAGTGCTGTATGGACTGCACTGGCTGCCTGTTCAGTGGTGTATCACCTTTAAAGTCAGTCTTCTGACTTTTAAAGCCCTACACAAACTTGGCCCAGACTACCTGAAAGAGCTTCTGGTCCCTTACTGCCCTGGGTGATTGCTCCGCTCAGCCAATGAGGGGTTGCTAGAGATTCCAAGGGTATGCTTGAAATCTTCTGGGGATAAAGCATTTGTGTATGCCACCCCTACCCTTTGGAATTCTCTACCCCATCAGTTACATGAGTGCATGACCGTGGAAGGATCTAAGCAGGCACTAAAAACTTTTCAATGGTGTCAAGCTTTTGGTAACCAATCATTGGATGATACCAGTTTGACATTTTGTTATTGAGATGTTTGTTTTGTTTATTTTGTGGTTTTAATATTAAGGTGACTTGGTTTTTGAAAGGTGCCATACAAATAAAGTTTATTATTATATTATTATCATCATTATAACTCCAATCCTCTGGTACTGTTACATTGTTTGAAACTGGAAATCTTTAATAAAAGAAAAACGTTGACTGTATATGTTTCTTAAGTGCATCGCAAAAATGATGCAGGGTCTGCATCAGAAGACATATGAAGAAAAACTAAAGGAACTAAAGATGTATAGCCTTGAGGAAAGGGGGGGGACATGATAGAAACTTTCAAATACCTCAAGGGAATCAACAAAGTCCTAGAGGGTAGCATCTTTCAGAAAATGAGATGTGCAAAAACTAGGGGACACAATTTGAAGATAGAGGGGGGACAGCTCAGAGGTAATGTGAGGAAGTATTTCTTCACAGAGAGGGTTGTGGATACATGGAACAGCCTTCCTGAGGAGGTCATAGAATCAAAAACAGTGGAGAAATTCAAGAATGCATGGGACACACATAAGGCAATTCTAGTGGGGGGTAGGAGGAAGTAGGCTGTTGGTTAACTAGGATCTGCAGCTTATCCTTTAGGTAGGGAAATGGGCATACTAGGTGGGCCAAGCGGTCCTTATCTGCCATCAAATTCTATGTTTCTATGTTCCTAAGGTAAAGGAAGCATTCACACAGCTCAAGGGAATTCCATAGTATGACAAATTAGTACATACTCACTCTAAACTACTGATAATAAGAAGCATGGTGGTTGTGGCTGGATGTGGGATCCTTCTGGCAGGGCATGGGCACAGGAACACATTCTCTATCACTGTCATACAGACTGGTGGCTTTGGCTGACGGTGGGTTACTTTTGGTCATGGGCACAGGAATATATTCTCTCTCCCTATTAGACAGACTGGTGGATTTGGCTGTCTGTGGTTTACTTCTGGTCATGGGAACAGGAACACATTCTCTCTCCCTATTAGACAGATTGATGGATTTGGCTGGCTGCAGGTTACTTTTGATCATGGGCACAGGAACACATTCTAGCCCACTGTCAGACAGACATCTGGGTGGCTGGATATGGTGTGTTACAGTCTTTCAGTGTCACTCAGGAGGAAGATAAATTTAAATGTCAGGATTTAGGTGGCTACCACCTACTACAAATGGACTGTTGTTTTTAAGAGGCTGACTGTGTTTGTTAAAGACAGCACACATTCTGTTAAAGAGCAGGTGCCCACTGTCAGGTACCCAGCCCCCCTCAAACATGTATAATAGGGGACCTGCTCCACTGATGAGGGGTATTAAAAATTCTATGCGCTTCCCTCCAGTTAAAAAGTTATAGCACCCCAAATGTGCACCCCCATAAAAACAGAACCATGACTGACATGCCCCCAGGCAGGTACCCCAGACCCCTTTTGTGATGTCAGAAAATGAATACTGAGTGCGCATTCCATTAACCTGTATGTATGCAACATTTTTATGGCTTTTAGTGCTATTTAGAGGTGTCATGTAGAAAAATCAAAGCAGCCACTGGAGTAACAGTCCCTGTTTGCTGGAGTTGTTGCATTCATTTTTCCAAGTGGCAACTCTAAATTTCATTCATTTGATTTTCATTTATTCTTTGGTAACCAGGTAAAGGTATTGGACCAATGGTCCATTTTCAGGCCCAATCCAGACAGAAATCATACAAAAATACACAAATACAATCAACAGCAATACAAAACCAAAAAATACAAATGACAAATTGCAGTTACAAACAGATTTATGTAATAAATAACTTTTAACCTTTATTTAAAAGTTAAAACAGAGGGAGCAATCCTAACATCAAGTGGGAGTGAATTCCAATATAAGAGTGCTGCTATTGTGTGGTGTCCGATTGAATTGCCACTTGTTAGCGGCTGGAATTACGAGTAACTGGCAGATCTTGAATTGGTCTCGTTTCTACACCGCTCGTAAGCGGCAGCATATTTGAGTGTGGTCTTGGTCGAGTGCCACTCGTTAGCGGCTGGAATTTTTTTCAGCTGGCAGTTAATGCCTGATTGTGTCCCTACCTGCTGACCTCCCTCTCCCCTATTCATTTCAATCGGGGAAATCACAGCGTGAGAGGCTGTGTAAATTTCACCAGGTTTTGGCTGATACTGGAGAAGTGGGAGGGAACTGGTTTTGTTGTGAGGGTTGGGGTCGAGTGTATGCATATAAGCAAACGCCGCTCGCAAGCGGCAGCTGAGTGTGTGGTGTCCGATCAAATTGTCGCTCGTTAGCGGCTGGAATTACGAGTAACTAGCAGATCTTGAATTGGTCTTGTTTCTACACTGCTCATAAGCGGCAGCATATTTGAGTGTGGTCTTGGTCGAGTGCCACTCGTTAGCGGCTGGAATTTTATTCAGCTGGCGGTTAATGCCTGATTGTGTCCCTACCTGCTGACCTCCCTCTCCCCTGTTCATTTCAATCGGGGAAATCACAGCGTGATAGGCTGTGTAAATTTCACTAGGTTTTGGCTGATATTGGAGGAGTGGGAGGGAACTGGTTTTGTTGTGAGGGTTGGGGTCGAGTGTATGCATATAGGCAAATGCCACTCACAAGCGCATGCGTCGTGAGTGGCGCGAGCACCACACGGTGCCACATTTACACTCTGTTTGTAATGAAGAATTGGGTAGTAGTTTTGTTTATTAAGGGCCTTGGATTGTAGTATGTTTCTAAATTAGAAATATTTTAAACTTGCTGAATTAGTTTAAACTAAAGTCTATTTGTCATTTTTATCTTTCAAACTAGGAATGTGTAGGGGGTCTGAAGGGCAACCTGCGAGGGTTAGGATTATTTATGGGAAGGCACAGCTGCATGCTTTGCGTCCCTTTGTTCCTCTCCCTGTGTCCATTGTTGCGAGTAGGCATTGCAGGGAGGTGGGGATTACAAGGGACTGTTTGGCTTGCAAGCTGTGGGCTGATCAGAGGTGGACTGAAGGTAGAATAGAGGTGGTTGGATCGAGGAGATGCCCTGGTATATTTAGGGCACATAGGCGACGCCAGACGTGGTTGGTGCCCATTTCCAAGGAATCCACCAGAACGGTGGTCAGGTAGCCCGAGGGGCTACACCACCTGCCATTCCTCTGTCAGCGGTGCTGTGCAATGCCAGGTTGATTAGAAACAAGACGGCAATTATTGCCACCTTGGTTTCTTCAGTCGACCTGGCCTACATAACGGAGACCTGGGTGGGAGATGATGCTGGCCCTGCTTTTGAGGCTGCAGTCCCCACAGGTTATACCGTTGTGCACTGCCCCAGAGGAAATTGCAGGGGTGGCGGTGTAGCCATTTGTTTTAAATCTAGCCTGACCTTTACCGTGCACCCGGTGGGAGCTCTGGATTCATTTGAATGTGTGGCCATCCGTGGAGGACTCGGCATTGGCTGCAGGATCCTCTTCATCTATCGCCCTCCTGGCCCGGTGGGGGGGTTCCTGTGGGAATTTGCCGAGTTCATTGTCAGCGAGACATTGGACTCCCCTAGATGTGTTATTCTGGGGGACTTCAATGTCTGCACTGAGGATAAAACTCAAAGATGTATTGACGAATTTCTGCAGAATATGTCCTTATTAGGGCTTCTGCAGTTCGTTGATGCACCTACCCATCGGGATGGCCACACACTGGATCTAGTGTTCTCACTGGGGATTGAGATCTTGGATCTCATGGTTGATCAAGTACTTTGGTCTGATCATAGCACGGTGAGGTTCATGCTTGGGGCTCCCGCCGGAAGTTTCTCCCCTGCTCAGATGATCTGCTGCCGCCCTTTAGGAGATCTTACCCCTGTGAGTTTTATGGCGGCTGCTGATCAATCTAGTTTAGGTGATGTATGTGTTACAGCTGTTGGTGTCGGTGTGGATACCTATAATAAGGTACTATCTGATGCCATCAACTCCCTTGCACCTGTCCAAAGCTCAAGTCAAGGTGAGGAGATCTCAACCAACCAGAAGTGATGGGCCATACATACACCTTCTCCTGTTTGATGCAGGCCAGTTGCGGGTACCAGACACTGATGTGCTTATCTGCTCTGCGGAGGCACCATACTGACAGCCACATACTGTAATTTAAATTCCTATTCAGACAGAGCTGAGCACATTTCAGTTTATTTTGGCATAATGGGCAAGATAAAAAGCTTGGAGGAGTGAAACTTATCGGCTCCATTGTTTAGTTTTAAGGATATTTACCGCTCTGGGCTGACAAAGAACAGAAAGTGTTAGTCTGTCTCCCCACAACCACCACCACCACCACCACCAAATCTGACTGTCACTGCTTTTTTGGGGAGAAGGGAAATGTAATTACAGCTTTACAGCTGCTGTGATGCAGCACTATTATAACAAAGCCATATCCAAAATGTTGCAAGTGACATGAATGGCTGCTTAAAAAATTGGAAAGACATGCCCCCCCCACCCCGGATGCACCCATGATGAAGAACTGCCTGAACTGAAGCAATCTTCTCTCAAACACAGTATGGCCTAGATGATAGAATAACAAGCTCTGTACAAGCTTGGTACATCCAGCAGACCAGACTTGGGGTTGATTCTCACAACCTCCACTTGCATACTGTGTGAATCTGAGCAAGTCACTTAACCACCCAGTGCTCCCAGGTCACCCCTGAAAACAGGCACTTGTGCCTAGTGGGCCTTACTGAGTTACCAAAGACGGAAATAAATAAAAACACTACCCAAAACTACCAACAACCAACCATTTTACTGCAGCAGATTCTCATCATGGAATGATTGCCAATTTTACTGCTTCTGCTGGCTTCAAGTACTGTGCAATGACCCAATATAGGGCCAGTGTTTTATCTGCCTGCACCAACTAAGGCACATGTTACTGCTGCTCTTTTTCTGCTCAAGCCAATTACTTACGCACTGCAGATCCACACAGAAGCTCTGACAGCACTAGGTCCAGTGTTTCTGCTCCCTGATCCCCAAACTACAAAAAATCAAAGGTATCCATCGAATGCATATTTGTGCATCTGAACTTCAGCAGCCTCTGATGACTGTAACTGGGAAACTCTCAACTCAGCCGCACGTTCAGGCAATCCCAATCCAGATCCGCACCACCGAGACCAAACCCTCCTCCAAGCTTCCAACAGCCGCAGACCGCTCATCTGGAGCACCAGCACAACAAAAAAGACTTTACAAACAGGCCCCTACAAAAGAAAATAAATACCTGCTCATGCCTGTTCCTCTGCTCTTCAGCAGAACAAAATCAAAACCACTTTGCAGCAGTCACTGAAGTTCCAACTGCAACTGACAATGAAGCATTCATTACTCACAAAGTGCCTCAAATGTAATTCTGCCTAAACAAACCCACTATTTCCAGCATGAACTTCAATGTGACAGCTTCACTTGCAGCCCAGCTCCTATTTTTCCAAGCAGGAATAATGCACAGTAATATCCAGTTTAATATATACTGTACCAGGGACCATAGATGACTCAATAAAATTATAAAAATGCCCGTAATCTGGAACTGAAATGCATTGCTCAATTGCTTAAATGTTCTTAAAACATTGAAATCATATTGAAAGTATCAAGATACAGTTAAATTGACCTAAGCTGAGTTAAAGTTACTGTTTGTTAAAAATTACTATAATTCTAAACAAAATGTACTTAGAAATATAGAAACATGGAATCTGACAGCAGATAAGGAGCATTCTGTTCACCTAGTCTGCCCATTTTTCCTTACCTGTAGTATCACCACAGTCCCTACTTGATCTCTGGTTCTTTTTCCCTCCACCTTTCCTTTCCACCAAGATTCCCTTATGCCTAGCCCATGCATTTTTTAACCTCTCCACTGTTTTTTGCCCCCACCACCTCTGCTGAAAGGCTGTTTCAGGAATCTACCATTCTTTCTGTGAAGTAGTACTTCCTCACACCTCTCCTGAATCTACCCCCTCCAGCTTCATAGCATATCCGCTTGTTCTTAAGCTCCTTTTTTTTTTTAAGTCCTTCCTGTACCTTATTTACCCCATGATGTATTCACCCCCTCTCCCTCCTCACTTCTAGGGTGAACATACTGAGGTCCTTTAGTCTCTCCTCATCAGGTTTATGGTGCAGAACCTGCACCATTTTAATTGTCCTTCTCAGGACCACCTCCACTCTATTTATGTTCTTTCAGAGTTCTGGTCTCCAGAACTGGACACACTACTCGATGTCTTAGCAATGATCTATAAAGAGATAACAACACCTCACCCTTTCTGTGGGTGATACCCCTCCTTATGCACCCCAGCATCCCAGTAGTCCTTCCAGCTGCCTTGTCACACTGCCTGACAACCTTTAGGACTTCCAATATGAATACCACCAGGTTTCTTTCCTGCTTGGTGGTTGTCAATATCACTCCACCCATTTTGTGCTTTGCTGCAGGGTTTCTGTGCACTAATTGCATTATTTTGCACTTTTTCACATTGAAACCCAGCTGCCATACCCTAGATAGCTCCTCAAATATTCCCAGGTCTCTGTTCATCATTTACAAACACACACACACACACACACCCCCACCCGGGGTGTCTGTCCTATTGCTGATTTTTGGTATCATCTTCTAAGAGACAGAGCTTCCAGTCCAGCTCCTCTGCAATGTTGCTTATAAAGACATTAAATAGGACTGGTCCCAGCATTGATCCCCGAGGCACCCTGCTGGTCATCCTCCCTTCCTTGGTGTGAACTCCATTTACCACCACCCTGTGTCACTTATCCCCTTACCAATTCTTACCCAGTTTACCACCTTTAAACCCACTACTAAGTTACCTAGCTTTCTTACTAGTCTAAAATGTGGAATAGTATTGAAAGCCTTACTGAAATCTAGGCAGGCCATGTCTGTTGCTCTACACTGATCTAATTCCTTGGCCACCCAATCAAAGAAATGTATCAAATTAATTTGACATGACCTCCTACCCCCTGTAAATCCTTGCTACCTTAGGTCTTGTAATCCATTGTATTCAAGATACTCCACAGTCCTTTCCTTCAGCAGTGATTCTATTAGCTTTACCACTACCAATGTCAGGCTGACTGAGCTATAATTGCCAGCCACCTCTCTGCTACCACTTTTGTGAAATGGGACTACATCTGCCCTCCTCCAGTCCTCCAAAACCTCTTCCATTTCCAGTGAACTGTTAAATAGGACTGTCAGAGGTGCAGCCACTACCTCACTGAGCTTACTCAATATTACTGGATGCACCCCATCTGGCCCTTTTGCTTTGTCCACTTCCATATTAGCAAGTCCCTTAAGGACTCACTTCTCCAAAAACAATGTCTGGCCAGAGCCGATAGGGCTGCATGGGAAGAATGTGGGGTAAAAATATGGAAAAGTACCCAAGTTATGAGCCTGTGTTAGCAAAATGTAACATAGGCTCATAAATTTGTTGTTTTGTAATAGTTATACACCAGATTTTCAACATAGCCTTGTTATGACCCTATCTCATGAAAATGTTCAACTTCTGGCCAAAAGATGATTTCACACAGGGACTGCAAAATCTGCTTTTGGGAACACAAAAACACTCTTTGGGCAGAAGTTAAAAATGACAGCTGTAACATTAATGAGGTGATGTAAAGAAATGGCTATGTTGAACGTTTTTCGTAAAAATATTGACTATTACCAAACTTACAAGCCTGTGTTCGTAAAATTCACCATACTGTAGCCTAATAACTTTTTAAATATATAATTTTACACCACATTTAGAACATAGCCTTCATATGACCCTGTCTCATTAACAAGGGCAGAGAATATTTTAAACTCCATTCCGAAAGGTGCAGGGACCGCTAAATCACCTTTCAAGATATAATAACAAACATTTTGGTTAGGATTTGAAAAATGACAGCTGTCACATTTATGAGGTGCTGTAAAGAGTAATCTGCTTGTCTTTTAAGGAGCCCTTTCATATTAATGCATTATTCTACGTGACTGGGCTGAGTGTATGTTTCAATTAAGTAAAGGATGAGAGAAGACACTCAGTTTTCTTAGGATTTGTGAATTGATCTTTGGCCACCCAGTAAGAGAGGGTAGTGGTCTTGTCAAAGCTACTGTGAAGAGTTTTACTGAGCACACTTATGTAAGAACTGACCAGACTGTATAAATGTTTTTATTATATGTTATTCTTAGTTTTTATGTAAGGTTTGTTAACTGGATAAGACCCCAAGGACAAAAATGCTCATTTTCAAGGATGACCCAGAAGGGCTGTTGTCTTTTATGGACACTACACCAATTTTGGATTGGCATCTAATTATTTCACAACCTGGTGAGAGGTGTCAGCGGTGTAGCGTCCTTACTGCGGTTGGGTATGGACCTCTGATAAAGTACTGAAGTTAACCATGGTGCTGTTTTGAAGGTCCTGAGCTGGGATTTTTGTACAGCCTCTGGTGGAAGCTGCTGGGGCTCTCTGCCACTGGAACTTAAAAATAAATGTCCTGAGGCTGGCCCGGTGGCACTGAGGGATGAGGCACTGGATGCCTTATCTCACGCTATGCCAGTGACCCAGGTTCGGGAGTGACCTCAGGTTGTTTGGGTGCCAACACGGGGGGAGGGGGGAGTAGGATAGAGCACTGGTTCTCCTCTCCCAACAGGCAGAGTCACCTGTCTGTAGTCCTGCCACCACTGGATGGAGGTCTGGTGGTAGGTGCAGGCAGTAATGGATAAACTGGTGGGCTGGGGCATCCCATAGTGCACGATATGTGGGTGCCTCCACACATGCATGCTAAGTCAGATACGGAGTGGTCGGGGAGAAAACAGAAAAAAGACTACAAATTACATATAGAAAAAAAAATGTCATGAAATGTATTCATCTCAATTGACAGACAGTTTGACCCCCATTTTGAAGGCAGTCTTGAAAACTCCATTGTGGTAACCCTTGAAATAAAATCTTAACTGGTGACTGCTGGATCTCTTGTACCCACTTGGGTCTTGAAATAATAATGCTGTGTTCTCTTGTATTTTGTGTTTTATTTTGAGTTTTGTAAATTAGAGTGAGGGAGAATTATTTGTGTATTTGATATAGAAATTGGAGTGAGTGAAGTTTTGGGCAGGGATATGGGTAGCAATATTTTTGTGGGCATCATTTTTGGTGGGTTTATTGAGTGTGTATATCTGGCTCCCTCATTATCAAGTTGCAGTGTTGCAACGGACACCTACCACTATGCACATATATTCCCCAAGACTATACTGTCAGCAACACCCCTTTGTGGCCCCCAGCTTTTCTTGCAGTAGCCTGTGGCCATTGCAGGTTACTGACCATCTAAAGACAGTGGAGAAAGGCACGGATGCAAGACCTAGGGATAAATGTTGTTGGCAGATTCAAAGTGATAAGCTGAGCAGATTACTTGGGTTGAAAGAGGGTGGAGAGAGAGTCCCTTGCCTTATCCTAATTTCAGTGAAGCCCCCTGATAATGGAAACAAGTGTATTTATTTATTTATTTATTCAATTTTAGTGACCAAGAAGGCCCACTGAGACCCGAAGGTTCCTTTTTCAGGGGCAACCGGGAGTTAGTTACAGAGAGAAGGCATTCATAGTGGTTTATAGGAATGTTAAACAATACTTATTAATTGAACGGATTCCTGGGATTATGTGGGGGAAGAGCTCCTCCCCCACTGCCTATTTAAGTAGAGCAGCTAACTCCCGCTCTGCTTAGAGCGAGTTGCACTTGCTGGCGTGCTGTGCGGGTTCGTGGCTCTTCTCTTCCTGCCTGTTTTTGCTTGTTGTCCCCCCCGCTCCATTGTTCCTGTCCTGCACGTTTGTTGTTTATTTCTCCCCCTCCTTTTTGGCCTCCTGTTGTTCTGTGTTTCTTTCGTGCCTTGTCTTTCTTCTCAGGGTGTCCTGTGGCTATTCTCTCCTTACCATGCTGTGCTCCATCTCCTGTAGAGGCCCGCTCTCCCTTCACTGTTCTTACTCTCTCCCTGTCACTGTGCTTCATTCTGTCTGTTTACTCTGCTGCTGTCCTATTCCTCTTTTGAGCAACCACTGTTCTGTGCCGTTTAGTTCGCCACTGCACTGCCTTTGCTCTGCAGTCTGCTGAGAGCCTGATTGCTGCAGTATCCTTCTGCTTGCACCATAAGTCTTCACAGTCTGCCAGCCTCCACCGCCATGTTTGCTTCCTCCTCCATGCTATTCAGCATTCGGCGATCCTATACGCCAGCCTCTGGTACTCAACTGTGATGCTGAGTTATTGTTGGGCACCCTGCCTACCTCTCTGTATGTTTGAGTGCCTGTATATGATTCTACCTTTCACAACTCCGTCCGGACCATTTGGAAGCCCGAGCTTTGTCTGCAGTCGTTAGTGGAACACCATGCAACTCTTCCTCAAACATCTGTACGCATGATTCCTGCCTTTCGATCGCACTGTTTCCTGTACTGCCTCCCGATCCTGGTGTTGGATATGGAAGTCTTAGCTGGCATTGGGCGTTCAGGGACTGTCTATTGGCATGGACAGATCTGAGAAGTGATTTAGAGCACTTCCAGATGGTGTGATTCATTGACTTTCTCAGGGTCATGTAGTGACTGGAGTAGCTCTGGGTTTTTAGCCTGCTTTTTCAAGTTCATTGCTCTGCATTCCACCTATGGACTACTATCTACAGTGCTATTCCTCATTTCCACAAGATTTCTACTTCGCAATCAGCTGCATGTCTTTCTATTCGGATATCATATGGCAGTCTACCAGGATTTCTTGGACATGTACAGCGCAGTACTTGACATATTATTCCCCTGTTTACAACTCAGTGGAAACTTACAGGCAAGGCATTCCTCATACTTCCTATCAAGCCCACAGTTTCCTATTCCATTTCTCCCATATTTATTTCCATCTGACCTATGCAGAGTCAAGTTCTCCCACAAACCTTGAGCTTCGCCTGTGATCTGCGCAGTTGCAGCCACTGTAGCTTCCTGTGTCTGCCATTTAATACATGCTTCTATGACACTGCTCATGTATCAGCCTGGTGCCTCATTGCCTCGACCTCTGGACTTATGCCTTGTGCCTTAGTTATGTGCCTCATCATTCTTTCCATGCCCTGTTACGGATCCTTCCTGCTAACCATCATCCCTGCTTTTACATCGGTATTGGACACTTCAGGATGTCTTGTCTTCCGCCATGTTACTCGAGACCGGGATGCTGCAGTTCTCACTTCCATAGGTGCTTAATGTTGACTTACTTGCATTATGTCTCAGAATTTGCTTCATGTCCCTGGATGCTTACCATGTTACTGCTCTATGTTTGTTTGTTTCTACTCCCTTATCGGCCAACTTATGCATCAGCCGGCCGTAGTCGCTACCCTTTGGGGCTTAGCTGCCACTATTTCCTTGTCTTCCTTTGTGTGGTCCAGCTGAGCTTGCTAGCTTACATGGGGCTAGCTGCCACTCTATTACCTTACCAGCTGATTTACATGGAGTCCAGCTGCATGCTAGTCTCGTGGGACTTAGCTACTGTTTCCTATGCACTTACTGATTGTATGGCACGTCATCCTCACTCCTACCTTCTATCTCCCATCAGCTAATTGACATGGTTCAGCCGCACATCCTCACCTCATTTGGACTCACCTCCATATCTCTGGATACTTCCTATTGAGATACTCATTGATTACGGCCTACCTTTGCTGCAATGGATGCTCCTTCCCATGTTAATTCAATTTTCTGGAGTTCATACTGCTGCCTCGGCCAGTATTCCCTGATGAACTTTTCTTCTTGTCCACCTGATTGAACCAATTCCTCCTACATCACATACCTTCAGTTCCTGGATGCTTGCTGCCTCACTCAGTCCTGTGCCCCTATGAGTGCTCGAGGTCCTTCGTTCCTATATATTACTACACCATACTCGCCTGCTTCTATGACCTGCCTTCGCCCATCAGGCTGAGAGGTTTTATCTACTTCTACTCTTGCCTGCTCGCTCGGCTCGGGTTTGGAGATTCACAGCTTTTATGACCTGTCTTCGCCATTTGGGCTGGAAGGTTTCTTGTTTCAGCTCTTCTGCAGCACCCTGCTCAAAGCCAGGAGATCCTCACTTTTCTTTGCACCTACTTGCTGCCGTGTCGGCTGACCAGAAGCTTCTTTCCTGGATTTCATCTGTCGTTTATTCTTCCTCATGTGCTCTTGGATGTTTTGCCTGCTGCCTCAGCTGTGGAATTCCTTCTGCTTCCCTTTCCAGGACTTGGTTGGCATCTCCTGCAGACTTTCGTTCTCATGCTTATGCTCTACCGAATTCAGACCTGTGACAACGCTACTTCATTGGATTCAGCCTCTTCAGTTATCTCCATCTAGGACTCTTTGAGTCTCATCTGGTTTTCATGCCTCGACCTCTGCATACCTTCAGTTCTCTATGTTATTCCTCTCGTCCAGTTGCCACATCTCAGCCTCAGTATCTTCCATGCGATTCGTACCTCTCCTGCTGATGGATTCCTGCACATCATCGAGGGACCATCTACCATGCTCGATTTCTGCCAGCAGACATTCCTGGGTCTGGCTTCACTTCCCCTACTGGAATCAGCCGCCTCTCTCCTATCTCACCAGCTATCGATTCAGCTACACTTTCTTCAGGGGCTGGTTGCCACATCCTGTTCCTTCTCTCTGCCTACATTGGTTTAATCCTGCTCCTACTACCTCTCACTTCGGATTAGCAGTCCCACTGCCTTACTTACTTTTGGGCTTGCCATATTATACTACTTGGATGCTCATAGCCTTGCACCAGTCTCCGACTACTATACAGCCTGCCATTATTCCAGCTCAGCTCTACAGCCATTGCTTTCATATCAATTCCTAAGGACTATTCTTACTTATCAGAACTGGATTCGTCACTCGATAACCTGGCTTCAAACCTTCTCTCATTCCTCGTACTATACAAGCCTCTATTATTAGAAAACTGGAAGTCGTATTACTTCTATTCGTCCTGCCTCGTTGATGTCAAAGCTTGAATTCAACTATCTTTCAGCTCTCCTGTATTAAGTTCATCAGTCATCAACTTCATCTCCACTATCATATAATTTCATGGATTATGCCCTCTATCAACTGAAGTACAGAAGATGGTCCTTCAAGATATCCACTCTCCATCATTCCAAATTGTACATGGATTCTAACTCTGAGTATATTAGGAGGAAATTACTTCACTGGACATTTACAGTTCAGTTCTTGCTTAAGCTCCAATTATCTGGATTAAATTCTACTATTAGAATTCAGAGTAGCTGATTAATTTAGTTTAATTAGGATCTCTCTCCTTTAGTATGCCCAGAAGGATGGGCAGGTCAGTAGCCATGGGTCCTCAGAGGTTTCCCCCCAAGGGGGTTTTTCCTCTCCTGAGTGCTACTGGTCACACTCTCTGGAGTTGGAGGAGGTGATCATCTATTCTTATCTTAAGTTGTTAAGCACAACTTCTTCAGCATTCATTTGCTGAACAATCATTTATATTATTTTTTGGGGCTTCGTAATTCTAAACCAAGCCTCCTTCCTACAGGTGGGATACAGAGAAATACCAAAACCATTAAATATTATCAAATGACTCAATTCAAGCTCCAAGTACCTAAGCACAAATCATTCTATGCTGGCCTCTGTATCCAACAACCATCTACATCATTCCAATATACTGTATATGTTATATAAGCACAGAGCTATGAACCACACATAATTGAAGGGATTCCTGGGATTATGTGGGGGAAGAGCCCCTCCCCCACTGCCTATTTAATTAGAGCAGCTAACTCCCGCTCTGATTAGAGCGACTCGCACTCACCCAACATCCTCCCCAACACCTCTTCCTTCTGAGGCACTCTTATCCCACCGGGGGGGGGGCTTCATAATTCTAAACCAAGCCTCCTTCCTACAGGTGGGATACAGAGAAAGGCCAAAACCATCAAATATTATCAAACGACTCAATTCAAGCATCCAAGTACCTAAGCACAAATCATTCTATGCTGGCCTTTGTATCTAACAACCATCTACATCATTCCAATATATATGTTACATAAGCACTGAGCTATGAACCACACATAACAGGAGTACAGATATAAGGCATACATAGTGGTATACAAGGGGTGTTAAGCAATACATAAGAACAGGAGTACAGAATATTTGATCAGTGTACAAGACATAAATGCACCATATGTTGACAGTAGGTGGTACAGTGGTCAGATCAAGTGCAGTAGCAGGAACAGGCACTGGTGTCGAGCAAGAGGCCCTGAGCCTGGTTTGGAAAGTTTTGAGGGAAGGGGCTTCTCGTACAAAGGGAGGGAGCTTGTTTCACAGCAGAGGGGCAGAGGAGACAAAGGATTTACTGCCACCTTGGTCCACACACTGGGTTCTTCCAGAAGGATTCATCCTGTTGTACAGAGATATCAGCTGGAGTGTTTGGGGACCAGGAACCCTGAAAGGCTGGCCAGAGCAGAGGAGCGGAAGAACTTATACACATTGCAGAGCAGGGGGCACTGAAAGCAAGAGTCAAGGGATGATCAATTTTGGGAAGCCAAGGTTTCGAAGTGGTGGCATCTTGCATGAGACTGAGAAGCAAAGCGAGCCACTTTGTTGCCTGTAATTCTCCAATTTTGCCATACCCTGCATAACTGGAGCAGCATAGGTCAGGGTGGGGAGGAGGACACTTGTAGCAATCATTATCCTGGCCTCAGGAATCAGTTGATAATTTAGGTGGTAGAACATTCCTTGTTTGCAGTGGATAGTTTTTGTACATGGTCGACATGGTTCTTTAGGGTAAAGCCCTGATCCAGCAGTAGACCCAAGTATTTAAGAGAGACCACCATCTCAATGCAGTTGCCAGGTGAGGAGGTATGTAGGAGTGATGGGGTTCTGTCTTGGCCCAGGGATCTAGATCCAAATAGCATAGCCTTGGTTTTGCTTGTGTTGAGGACCAGCCTGTTCACTGTTAAGCTGGAGGCCTGGCTAACAAAGTCAACCTGTAGCTGAAGGCCTAGGTCAGCTAGGTTGTCCAGGAATCTGTATATGACAGCATTGTCAGTGTACTGGACAACTCAGCTACCACCACAGGTTGCCTGTGGGTTTCTTGACACTGCTTCTCCCTTTTGGGAAATTATGTGCAGATTCCTGAGGAATGAATTTGTGATAATAGCAGATTTTATCATGGATTTCTCAGGAGATATGATGTGCTTCAATAAGGGAATTCATGCTCTTCCCATTCACTTTCACTCATGCTCCTCAAACCAAAAATATATTAAATGTCTTCAAGTTAAGCAGAGTATTGAGTTAGTATTTTTGTAGAACATATTTATTGATAAATTATAAGGATCTCATTCATAGCTATCCATTCAAAAAATACCTGGCAGAAATATTGTTTCCACATAGTGCGTGCAGTCAACTGGACAGAAAGTGGCCATCTACTGTACCACTAGTGAAGGCAGAAGAGGAAACTATGGTAATATTGACAGGTGCACAGATATGAAGAACTGTTTTTGCATTGCTCTTGGTAGTTTCTTTATCAGCGAGGTTCTGTAATGGACCTGTACCAACTTCTGCTTAATAAATGTAATTGAATACTTGAACACATGTACCCTTTTCATGTCTTTGGTGTTATTTTAATTTTCTTAATCAGTGAATAAAGTTGTGTTCACTGTGAATAAAAAGTGTTTATGAGGAAGAGGTTTTTGACATGTTTGATGACAGTTAAACATTGTTTGTATGCCACCAGTATTGACACATCAATATTTTTAATTGTTTAGCTATTTTTTGGTGATGCCAAAAGATAAAAAAATCTTTGTTCAGAGAAACTACATTTGCTACTGTTATATAGACAGTGGCATTAAAACATATGTCAGATACTAGTCCTGGAAATGCTACAATTTAGCTCAAAAATGCCATCTACCCCTTGGGATCAGATTCATCATCTGTCAACATTGAAGCACTTCAAGGGGCCCTTTTTATGCTCTGTTGACTATTTTAATGCTTGTAACTGCAAAAGGGGATAACAGGTTAAAATCCCACCAGGACCACTTGCTCACAGTCCGAGTTGCTGCAAGTAACTTCCACGTGTGTAATTATTTTCTATCTTCCTTTGTATCTACCACATTAAATAATAATTATGTAATATTTTTCCTGATTAACATGAAAAACATGTGTTAGCAGGAACACAACATGAAAGGGAGAGAGAGAATGATTCATACTGTATGTCCTGTAATGCAGTAACCCATGCAAGCATCCCTTCTATAGGAGAATTCTGATACACTGAGGTAAACTTGAACTTTGCAGTTTGCCATGTCTCAATCAGAAAACTATAACCATGCATGCTATCAAATGTTCTCTTAGAGAAGCAGTGCCTGTGTGAGTTATTGTGTCACATAAGGTGAGATGGAATGTTCTCTGTCTCATTTTTGTGTATTCAGAGTGACTCATTGGCTTACTGCAATCTAGTAGTTTTGGCAGGTGTAATTTACTTTTATGCCATGGAAGGAATACTTTGTGAACATTAATTAATTAAATGCAACTGATTATATCTGAGACATGCTGCAGCAACTATAACACTGGAGTGAGAGAGAGAGATTCATATCAGGTTGTCTGACACAATAACTCACTCAGGCATTGCTTCTCTATGAGAACTTTGGACAGGTTGCATACTTTTAGAAATTTAACTGTGAAATGTCACGCTGCACAATTCACATTTATGTGTTTCTTTTTATTTTGTTAACCAATTGAGCAAGACTTGCAAAAAGGAAAAAAAAATCCGTGAACAGCGAAATTACATTTTCCTTGGAAAAATGCCAATTCTCATCCCTGACACAATTTTAAACGATGGCTTGCCAGTGGAGGGTGTGGCAGAAAAACATAGTACACCAAGCAGCAAATGTATTTTTCTGTACTGTAGTTTAAGCATGCTGTCTTATTACCTAGTCACAATTTTACCCTCAGCAAGACAACAGAATAAAGGGATATCAGTGTCCCTAATGGGCATTGCATTGTGATTGTAACCACTCCCCCATTCCTTGCAGCATCCAACACATATACAGTTGTTCAATTCTTAAAGGACATTTTTTTCCCCTAGTCATCACAGACAATCCAAGACAGCTGTGCTCATACCTCACAGCTCGTAGCTTGTCTGTTAAAATTAATAAACTGGTAAAGCAATCAGGAGTCTAACTGAAACAGTCAACAGCAAGTTAAGCAGGTACTCATTTATTTTACTTGGCACAGCAACACACTCCAGTCAAACATGAATAATAAAATAATCCCACACAACTATGTAGAGCTGCCCACAGGCAAGAAACAATAAATGGGAGGGGGGCAAGATAATAAAATGCTAGTTTACCCATTTTGCACTCCATTTATTGTTTTGATGTTTTGGGGAAGGGTTGGTACTGCATTTTATTTATATTTGAAAGGGAGGTAAAATTTTAAAAGGAATTGTTACAGGGAAAAAGTTATTACACAAGAGGTGGTGCTTTCATGGGCACATTGTAGCCATTATTTCATAAGGCTACTGGTGTTTTGTCTTTGGTAGCTGGCATATGGACATTCAGATGGTAATATGGTCATAACAAAATAATTATATACCGTGTAATGTGTCTCAGCCAGTTAGCCTATACGATTTGTTTGGCATACTTTATGAAACTCGCTTAAACCAGCAATGTTTGCTAAATATTAGGTTACTTGGTTCCTATATGAAGCTTTGTAAGTATCACTGGATTGTCATGTTTGTACACACAAAATATTATAGCACAAAAGAAGTTTGTCATTCCCAAGAAAACAAAGCAAAGACACCGACCAGGGCAGGGCCCAAGACACAGAGTGGCAAAGAGAGATAGCATTAAGCAACAGATGGCACCAGAGGCAAGAAAAAAAAATTATCTTCTCTGACACACACACAAACAGAGGAAGGGAGAGAAGACACGGATCGGGACAGGAACAGAAAGACAGAGAGACAGAGAGGGAGACAAGGGACTTTGTTCTTCCTTTTCACATATACAGCATTTCAAGGGGCCTTTTTATGTTCCATTGAGTATTTCTAAAGCTTTGAACTGTGAAAGGGGATAACAGGTTACAATCCCACCTGAACTCCTTTTTCATAGTCTGACTTTCTACCAGTAACTCCTATGTGTGTAATTATGTCCCACCCCACTCTGTATCTACCATATAAATTAATATTTATGTAATATTTTGCCAGATTAACAAAAAAAACATGTGTTAGCAAGAACACAACATGAAAGGGAGAGAGAGAGAATGATTCATACTGTATGTTCTGTAATGCAGTAACCCACGCAGGCATCCCTTCTGTAGGAGAATTCTGATACACTGAGGTAAACTTGAACTTTGCAGTTTGCTGTGTCACAATCAGAAAACTATAACCATGCATGCTATCAAATGTTCTCTTAGAGAAGCAGTGCCTGTGTGAGTTATTGTGTCACATAAGGTGAGATGGAATGTTCTCTGTCTCATTCTTGTGTATTCAGAGTGACTCATTGGCTTACTGCAATCTAGTAGTTTTGGCAGGTGTGATTTACTTTTATGCCATGGAAGGAATACTTTGTGAACATTATTTAATTACATGCAGCTGATTATATCTGAGACATGCTGTAGCAACTATAACACTGGAGTGAGAGAGAGATTCATATCAATTTATCTGACATAACTCACTCAGGCATTGCTTCTCTATGAGAACTTTGGACAGGTTGCATACATTTAGAACTCTAACAGAGAAATGGCACGCTGCACAATTCACATTTGTGAGTTTCTTTTTATTTTGTTAACCAATTGAGCAAGACTTGCAAAAAGGAAAAAAAATCTGTGAACAGCGAAATTACATTTACCATGGAAAAATGCCAATTCTCATCCCTGACACAATTTTAAACGATGGCTTGCCAGTGGAGGGTGTGGCAGAAAAACATAGTACACCAAGCAGCAAACGTATTTTTCTGTACTGTAGTTTAAGCATGCTGTCTTATTACCTAGTCACAATTGTACCCTCAGCAAGACAACAGAATAAAGGGATATCAGTGTCCCTAATGGGCATTGTGATTGTAACCACTCCCCCATTCCTTGCGGCATCCAACACATATACAGTTGTTCAATTCTTAAAGGAAATTGTTTTTTTTTTTGTCCCTAGTCGTCACAGACAATCCAGGACAGCTGTGCTCATGCCTCACAGCTCGTAGCTTGTCTGTCAGAATTAAAAAACTGGTAAAGCAATCAGAGTCTAACTGAAACAGTCAACAGCAAGTTAAGCAGGTACTCATTTATTTTACTTGGCACAGCAACACTCTCCAGTCAAACATGAAAAATAAAATGATCCCACACAATTATCTCTTTATGCAAGAGCTGCCCACTGGCAAGAAACAATAAATGGGGCAAGATGATAAAATGCTAGTTTACCCATTTTTCCCTCCATTTATTGTTTTGATGTTTTGGGGAAGGGTTGGTACTGCATTTATTTATATTTGAAAGGGAGGTAACATTTTAAAAGGAATTAAGTGTTACAGGGAAAAAGTTATTACACAAGAGGTGGTGCTTTCATGGGCACATTGTAGCCATTATTTCGTAAGGCTACTGGTGTTTTGTCTTTGGTAGCTGGCATATGGACATTCAGATGGTAATATGGTCATAACAAAATAATTATATACCGTGCAATGTGTCTCAGCCAGTTAGCCTCTATGATTTGTCAGGCATACTTTATGAAACTCACTTAAACCAGCAATGTTTGCTAAATTTTAGGTTACCTGGTTCCTACATGAAGTTTTTTAAGTATCACTGGATTGTCATGTTTATACACACAAAATATTATAGCACAAAAGAAGTTTGTCATTCCCAAGAAAACAAAGCAAAGACACCGATCAGGGCAGGGCCCAAGACACAGAGTGACAAAGAGAGATTGCATTAAGCAACAGATGGCACCAGAGACAAGAAAAAAAAATGATCTCTGACACACACACAGACAGAGGAAGGGAGAGAAGACACGGATCGGGACAGGAACAGGAAGACAGAGAGACAGAGAAGGAGACAAGGGACTTTGCACTTCCTTTTCACATATACAACATTTCAAGGGGCCTTTTTATGCTCCATTAAGTATTTCTAAGGCTTTGAACTGTGAAAGGGGATAACAGGTTACAATCCCACCTGAACTCCTTTTTCATAGTCTGACTTTCTACCAGTAACTCCCATGTGTGTAATTATGTTCCACCCCACTCTGTATCTACCACATAAATTAATATTTATGTAACATTTTGCCAGATTAACAAAAAAAAATGTGTTAGGAACACAACATGAGAGGCAGAGAGCGAATGATTCATATGTTCTGTAACACACCCACGCAGGCATCCGTTCTGTAGGAGAATTCTGATACACTGAGGTAAACTTGAACTTTGCAATTTGCCATGTCACAATCAGAAAACTATAACCATGCATGCTATCAAATGTTCTGTTACAGAAGCAGTGCCTGTGTGAGTTATTGTGTCACATAAGGTGAGATGGAATGTTCTCTGTCTCATTTTTGTGTATTCAGAGAGACTCATTGGCTTACTGCAATCTAGTGGTTTTGGCAGGTGTGATTTACTTTAATGCCGTGGAAGGAATACTTTGTGAACATTAATTAATTACATGCAACTGATTATATCTGAGACATGCTATAGCTATTATAATACTGGAGTGAGAGAGAGATTCATATCAGGTTATCTGACACAATAACTCAGGACAGTGGCGGAGCTAGAGGGGGGGCTGAGGGGTCGGTCACCCCTCCTGGCTGCCCCTATGTGAGTAGTGGTGCCCCACCACCATCTTTATTTACTGTTTAGTGCCCATTGTGGAGCCCATGAATGACTGAATGGCCCCCTTGGCTCCCAAATGCTCCCAAACCTGGCTCCGCCACTGACTCAGATATTGCTTCTCTATGAGAACTTTGGACAGGTTGCATACTTTTAGAAATCTAACTGTGAAATGGCACACTGCACAATTCACATTTATGAGTTTCTTTTTATTGTGTTAACCAATTGAGCAAGACTTGCAAAAAGGAAAAAAAAAATCTGTGAACAGCGAAATTACATTTACCATGGAAAAATGCCAATTCTCATCCCTGACACAATTTTAAATGGTGGCTTGCCAGTGGAAGGTGTGGCAGAAAAACATAGTACACCAAGCAGGAAATGTATTTTTCTGTACTGTAACTTAAGCATGCTGTCTTATTACCTAGTCACAATTGTACCCTCAGCAAGACAACAGAATAAAGGGATATCAGTGTCCCTAATGGGCATTGTGCTTGTAACCACTCCCCATTCCTTGCAGCATCCAACACATATACAGTTGTTCAATTCGTATAGGAAATTGTTTTTTTTTTCCCCGAGTCATCACAGACAATCCAAGACAGCAGTGCTCATGCCTCACAGCTTGTAGCTTGTCTGTCAGAATTAAAAAAACTGGTAAAGCAATAAGAGTCTAACTGAAACAGTCAACAGCAAGTTAAGCAGGTACTCGTTTATTTTACGTGGCACAACAACACACTCCAGTCAAACATGAAAAATAAAATGATCCCACACAATTATCTCTTTATGCAAGAGCTGCTCACAGGCAAGAAACAATAAATGGGAGGGGGGGCAAGATGATAAAATGCTAGTTTACCCATTTTGCACTCCATTTATTGTGCTGATGTTTTGGGGAGGGGTTGGTACTGCAATATATTTATATTTGAAGGGGAGGTAACTTTTTAAAAGGAATTAAGTGTTACAGGGAAAAAGCTATTACACAAGAGGTGGTGCTTTCATGGGCACATTGTAGCCATTATTTCATAAGGCTACTGGTGTTTTGTCTTTGGGAGCTGGCATATGGACATTCAGAAAGTAATATGGTCATAACAAAATAATTATATACCATGTAATGTGTCTCAGCCAGTTAGCCTATATGATTTGTTAGGCATACTTTATGAAACTCACATAAAACAGCAATGTTTGCTAAATTTTAGGTTACCTGGTTCCTATATGAAGCTGTTTAAGTATCACTGGATTATCATGTTTATACACACAAAATATTATAGCACAAAAGAAGTTTGTCATTCCCAAGAAAACAAAGCAAAGACACTGATCAGGGCAGGGCCCAAGACACAGAGTGACAAAGAGAGATAGCATTAAGCAACAGATGGCACCAGAGGCAAGAAAAAAAAATTATCTTCGCTGACACACACACAGACAGAGGAAAGGAGAGAAGACATGGATCGGGACAGGAACAGAAAGACAGAGAGGGAGACAAGGGACTTTGCACTTCCTTTTCACATATGTAGCATTTCACGGGGCCTTTTTATGCTCCTTGAGTATTTTTATGGCCTTGAACTGTGAAAGGGGATAACAGGTTACAATCCCACCTGAACTCCTTTTTCATAGTCTGACTTTCTGCCAGTAACTTCCATGTGTGTAATTATTTTCCATCTCACTCTGTATCTATCACATAAATTAATATTTATGTAACATTTTGCCAGATTAACAAACAAAAACATGTTAGGAACACAACATGAGAGGGAGAGAGAATGATTCTTATGTGATGCAGTAACACACACAGGCATCCCTTCTGTAGAAGAACTTGTTGACAGCTTGCATACTTATGGGTTATTGTGATACTGAAAGCTTCAAAGTTCAGATTTCCAGTTTCCTTATTGTTTTTGTAACTAACTGATCAATCTGAATCGAATATGTCTTGCAAGAAATGAAAAAAACGACTATGGGTAGTGAAACTACATTTGCTACTGTTACAGATACAGTGGCAGTAAAAGAATATATTTAATTCTGATACACAGGGGTAAACCTGAACTTTGCAGTTTGCCATGTCACAATCAGAAAACTGTAACCATGCACACTGTCAAATGTTCTCTTATAGAAACAGTGCCTGTGTGAGTTATTGTGCCACGTAAGGTGAGATGGATCTGTTCAGGGGTCTTTCCCACCAAATGGAAGTTGGCTACTATAAAACCTTTTTAAAAAAGTGGGAATCCATCTCATGTGTCTAATTATCATCACCCAATTTCTTTATTAGCTCCACTTTCTAAGATTTTGGAAAAGATTATTCTCGATCAGACTACAGAATTTCTTGGTAGATACAATTTATTTTCTGAGTTTCAGCATGGCTTCAAACCCAAATACAATATGAAGATGGCCTTAATGGGGTTCACCGGCTGCATTCAGGGTGTCCTTGATAGAGGGCGTTCTGTTGCAACACTTTTTGTGGACCTTACCAAGGCCTTCGACTTGGTGGAATATTCATTATTATCTGTAGCCTTTTTGGAATTTCATTTCTCTCAAGTTGTCATCATATGGTTTTCAAACTTTTTAAATAACAGAAGTCCTAGAACAGTAATAGAGGGTATTTCTTTTACTTCTCAAGAGATCTGTTGTGGGGTTCCACAGGGATCCATCCTGGGCCCCTTGATCTTTTTACTCTTTATGAATTAAGCACCACAAGGTTGTACCTGAACAACTATGACACTTTATGCAGATGATGCATTTTTGTTTAGTGTTGCTGATGACCCTTGTTCTGTTATGGTGAGTGTGCAGAATGATTTCAGCCACTTTCAGAACTGGCTCATCTCTAGCTGTATGGTGCCGAACTAAAAAAAGACCAAGCTGATGCTGTTCACAGGGCCCAGGAGGAAACCTGTTTCTTTAAATCCCATAGTTGATTTAAAAGGCATTGTTATCGAACTATTTGGGCATTTTTTTTGGACTCCCACACGTCTTTTGAACCCCACATCAGATTTCTCAAGAAAAACTTAAACCAATGACTTGGGTTACTATATAGGAGTTAGACCATTCCTGTCTAATGAGTCACGTACACTCTTAGCCCATAGGTTTTTGTTACATTTATTAGATTATGGTTTAATCATTTATTCTGCTACCACTGATACAATCTTCACAAGCTTAGGGTCACTTATCAATTTAATCTTGAGATTTATGTCAGTGTCTGCTTATAGTACACATCAATGCATACTGTTGAAATTGTCAGATTGTCTATCATTAAATAATAGAGTATGTTTTAAGTCTGACCTTTTTTTGTTTAAGTTCACTTTGGGTCTGTTACTACCATTTATTTATGCCTTGTTTACAAGGGCCTTAAATGGAAGCGGGACCAGATTCCAGAGTAAACTTTCCTTTACCATTCCTCTTTTTAAAAAAACCTTATGCCGAGGTCACTACTATGTAATGCTCCTTTGCTGTTTAATGCATTCCCTTCATATGTTGTGATGTGTTCAACAGCATTGTCTTAAAAAAAAAAACTTTTGAAAGTGGCTTAATGATTACAATGAATGTACCTGTTTTTCATCATAGGTCCTGTACAGCCGGTTATTCCATTTAATATGTCCATGTTTTTTGTATTTATTCTTTGTAATGTCTATTGTAATATTCTGGGCCAGATACTCAGAAATACACCAAAACCCAGCAAAAATCAAGTGCAGTGCAACCCAGATGCACCAGGGCAAGCTGAGAGCCATATTCAGAAGATGTGCCACCTGAAATGCTCCAGCGCAAGTCGTATGAATATGGCAAAGATGCACCATGTCAAAACCAGAGATGTGCTGGTGCAATCATGGATGTGCAGAGAAAACCTGAGCACAAACCCATTGAGCAGGGCAAGAGCCACAGGCTGCAGGTACACATACACAAGCAAACATAGGGTAATGGTCACATGCCCTCCCCAGCAGTGCATACATATGAAGATAGAGGCATGGCCCCAGAAGGCACACAGGGCACCAGGGGAAGGTGCACAGAGAACCCGAGCCCACAAACCATGGAACACACCCCTGGTCACAGACCTGCCACCCCAGGCATGCTATTGGCATGGACATGCAACAGACACCCACCAGACAGGGTGACAGTGCTCCTGGCACCATAAGTACAAGCCCCCCCCAGGCACATGGCACAGGCATGTGCCCCCTCCCATAAGCATGTGTGCACACTCATGCATAGTGAGGGCCATGTGCCACCAGGCCGACAATGCCCCAAGATGACAAGGACACTGTGCAGAGCCACTGCACCCCCCCCCGTCACAACCAGCAATATAAGGCTTCACACAGACAACATAGTAGCACACCAAACATGTACATCCCCCAGTCAGACACACCATGGACATGTGAAACATGGCTGAACACAACAAAGACCCCACAGGAACACTGCCAGTGAACTGACCCACCCCTGCAGGGACACCATGCACCACACCCACACATCTGCAGCATGGCTCCGCACACCACCTGTAAATCAGACACTGACACAGGCCTTTATCAAAACCAAAGCTTTATATAAAAGAGCATTTGTAACAGGCAAATAACAAGGGGCAGAGATGGGTGAGGGGAGAGGAGTAGGAGTACAGGGTGCAGGAGCTATACAGAATGATGTGGGACAACATGGGAAATCAGTGTGGGGAAAGAAAAGGGGCAATATACAACATGGGCCACTGTAGGCCCCTCTATCTTCAGCCCCTGATGACCCACTGCAACCATTGTATGGCCTGCCTCAGTGCTGCAGTCTCCTTCAAGTGCCACCTCTGGAGTGAAAGCAGCCACCTCTGGAGTGCCAGTATCCTCCCTCGGTCTGAGACACAGGGGCATGCAGCCCTCCCAGCAACATTCATGCAACCACTAAGGGGAAGGGACAGGACAGTCAATCAGTGCAATGCCCCAATGACCCCAGCCCACCCACAGTGTGCAATGGACTTCAGGGACATACACCACTAGGGGACTGCAATGGACTCATACCTGGAGGGCCACACCAGCCATCCACACAGCACACCACAATGGTGCAGCTAGTCAGATTGGTAGCACAGTGTACCCATGTATGCATGAGCATTGGCACAGGGCACAGGTGTTGCACCCTGTGGCCTACGGCAGCCCCTCACACCTTCCATGGATGCCCTAGCCCATCTGCAATCCTCAGGCCCTTGTGGAATATATGTAGAAAGGTAGACGTGAGTACACATGCATGCATGGAGAGCCCCCTGTCACCACGCAGCCTGCATGTTGCATAGCATGTCCCTGACCATCCTCTGGCCCTCATACCTGCATGACTGCAACATGTGCAGCAGCCATGCTTGACACGTGGCTGCCAATGGGATTGTGATGTACCCCTGCTGTGGGCCATGCCACACAGCCCAACACCCACCACTGATGAGCATCGGTGCATGCAAGAGCATCGTGCACATCTATCTGGTAGTGGCACTACCCGGCGCTGGACACGCACCTGTGTCCATGCAGCTGCTCCAGATCCCTGTACCACAAGTGCCGCATACTGGTGGCAACATTGCTCTGCACTCATTGCCACCCCCATGCATCTCACCAGGACTGTGGCCACCTACACCCAGACATCATCCGTGACCTGTTGCAGTGGCACAAGGCTGAATAGTTGCCCCTCAAAGAGCTGCACCACCGCAACAAGATTGACCAGTTCAACATCAGTCCCACTGATGGCCCTTCATGTCCTCCCCTGCTCCATGGCAGATAACAACTCTCAATGCCAGCTTGAATGGTGGTGCAATCATGCATGTGGTTGTAGTACATGTAGGATGCCTGATCGGGAATGGAATGATGCAACCATGCATTATGGTGATGTGCAACATGGGTGCATTGCACAGTCCTGGACATGCACACAACACCCTGGCCCACTGGCTACTTGGAGTCAGGAGCCATGACCCCACACACAGTTGTGTATGTGCTCTGGGATGTACAATGCCCAACAGCATGGCACCACACAAGGGCTGTCAGTTGTATGATAGACACATGCAATGCCATGCACACATGTGCACTGCAGGAACATGCAACGTGTATGCAGCAGATATGTACCACAGGGTTGCTCCAGTGCAACCCCATTGCACACAGCAAATTTACACAATATTCAGCCCTGGTATGCAAATGACCTCATCAGCTAATGCACAGCACAGTAGGGTGCATTAGCATAGCATTACCATTGCACACAAGCTCATTTGCATGAGATGTGCCATACAAGCACCAGTGAACATCACAGGCCACAGACTGGTATTGCACCCTACAGGTAGGTGGATGCTGGCTTGGGGAACTGGTAGCCTCCATCAACATAGCCACAGAGGACAACATGGGCCAGGCCCTCTCTGGCATACTGTGCTGTCCCTGTTCACAGGTGGCAGAATGTCTGGTCATGAGAAGGAGCAGGAGGAGTGTGGGCCTGCATGCAGGCACAGGCCCAACTTTACAAAGGATGAAATGAATGCTCTGTTCAAGGCATACCTCAACAGGGAGGCCCTGTTGAGTGGTGCCATAGGCACACTGCATGAATGGTCAGTAGGGTGGGATGAAATGGCGGCGTACATCAACCTGCAAGGTAGGCACCAGTGGACAGCACAAGTGTGCTGCAAGAAGGTTGGGACTGACAGGTGGAGGACTAAGTAGCAGGTGGCAGCCATTTTTGCAGTGCTACCAGTGGAGGTCCATCCACTGCATCCACCCTGTTGGCCACAGAAGAGCTAGTGGTGTCCACCATCCATCGCACTGCGGTGGAGGGTGTGCCCAGGAGGGGATTCCAGATGGGTGGCATCCCATCACTGCATGGTACAGATGTGACTAACACTGACCTGGCAGGTGTGACTGCTGCTCTGCCACATGCCACATGCATGTGTGCATGCCACTGGTCATGGCACACCACTGGCCAGTGACACCAGTGGCATGCACAAGGGGGGGTACATGGACACCAATGCACCACTGACCATGTCTTCCTCTCTTGCAGTACCATCACACTTCCATGCAGAGGATGGGGCAGTTGAGGAAGCAGCCACAGTCAGTGCAGATGGACCCTCAACATCCACCAACATCTGTGGCCCAGACAGGCTGCGGCTGAGCACTGTGGGGCTGGTGGACATCTTCGGCCTGGGGTCAGATGAGGCCCTGGATGAGTTCCTACAAGATGCCATCCTGGGTGTGCTGTGAACGGAGACTCAGCTTGGGGTGGGTTCTGACTCTGATGACATTACCCTGATCCTGAACAGCATGGTAGACATTGTGGATTACATGCCGCTGCCTGCCTCACAGGCATCATCGCGCCCAGCACTGTGCACGTGACTACACAGCCACCTCCCATACCCACAGGTGCAGCAGGGTTTGGCACCACTGCTGTGACCAGTGTGGGTGGTAGTGCTGTTGCGGCTTCGCCGACACAAGGCACCACCCAGCAGACAGACGGGTTGCAGCAGCAAGATGCAGGTACCACTTGGTGGTGGGACATGGGGCCCACCATTGGTGTACCTGACATCACTGTGCCCCCTGTACAGCCCACTGTGCAGTGTCCACCAGAGTGGGAGGCTGGGCAGCATGTCAGATCACCCCCAGCCAATTGGCATCCCAGCGAGGAGGCACAGGATGCCAAGTGGCTAGCAGATCACACCCAGTTGCTGTGGGCATCCATGGAGAACCAGGCGCTGCTTGCCACTGAGGTGCAGGCACTGCAGGCAGAAGTGTACCAGCTGGCCGAGCATCAGGACAGGGGTACTGCGCAGCTCATGGATGGGCTGTACCACTTTCAGCAGTTAATGACCGCATCTATGGACTGCATGTCTGGTGCCATTATAGTGGCAATGGACCGCATGACTGGTACCATTGTGGCCAGCTTTGCATCGCTGGCTGCCACTGGGCACAACCATGTGCAGAGGATCCCCTGCAGTGTGCTGTCCACCCCACAGTCCCAGCATCTGGTGACTCCATTGCAGCAGATGCCAGGCTCTGTTGTAGGCATCCCAAGCATGCCTAAAACTGGCCTGTTTGGCCACCTTGGTACCCCTGCAAGGACATGGTCATGGTCCCACATATCTTCTCTGGGGGGGCATCTGACACACCCACTGTAGCCGACATGCAGCCAGCATCTGCTGATCAGCCCCAGTGCAGCTGCCCATGTGGCCGTGGTGGCCATGGGACTGCGTGGTTGGCCTGAGGTGTGTGCTGCCCTGACTTGCTGTCCACTGCTGCTGTCATGTGCACACATGGACGGTGATAGTGTAGCATGCATCTGGTGGCATGCATGTGTCTTGTGCCGCATGCCTCCCATGTATGCTGGCTGGGATGCTGGGATGTGTGGCCTGGGTGTGATGAGGGCAGCTCTGTGCTGGTTGTGCCTGGTGCAGCGGTGTTGTGCATCTGATCCATGCCATGTTCCTCTGCCTGTGTGTGTGTGTGTGTGTGTGTGCCACCACCTATGCCATCCCTGCAGTGCACCCCATTCCTTGCATGCATCCCGTGGTGCACACACCTGCTTGTGTATGGTGTGCTGGTCTGTGACCCATGCATGTGTGTCACTGCACCTACCTGCATTCACCAAAGTTCTCTTGGGCAATAGTGTCACATTTGCCTTTGCGCCATCTGTGCCACACGGGGGTCACATCTATCAGGGGTGGCAGCCCACTGCCCTCCAGCCCACTGTCACCATCGTCCCTGCTTCTGCCCTCATCAGCCTCTACAGCTATCCTTCAGTCAATGGCCATGTTGTGCAGGATGTAGCAGGCCAGGAATAGGCCACAGGTTTTGGATGGGCTGTGTTGTAGGGTAGGGTGTTGCAGGACTTGTCTAGGCAATGGAATCATGCTTCCAGCATGCCAAAGACATGCTTGGTGATATTGCATGTGCTGACATGTGCCTTGTTGTACATCTCCTCTGCAGGGGATGACAGTCGCTGGAAGGGGGTGAGCAGCCAGGGCCTCAGTATATATGAGCTGTCACCTGTGCTGGGAAGGACATGGTTAGCCCTGTGCTATGCTGTTCTGCCCCTTTACCCTGTCACCCACTGCCCACACTGCCACACCTGCCCTGCCTGCCCACCCCACCCCCATGGCATTACCACAAATGCCCCGTCCCATGCCCTACTCACCCACAAGGTGACCAGTGGGGATGTCACCACATTTGAACCTTTGGCATAGCATGGAGCTGTGCCAGATAAATGTATCATGTACACTCCCGGGGTGTGTGGTGCAGACATTGACAATGCGCCCCTTGGCATTGCACATCACCTGGCAGTTGATAGTTGGGTTTCCCTTCCTGTTGATATACACAGGACCCTCAGGGCCAGGTGGCATGCAGAAGCCTGCATGGGTGCAGTCAATGGCCCCAATCTTGCCAGGCATGCGTGCCACCCTGTGGAAGTCCTGCATGTTTGCTCTATGTTCTGCCTGTGTGCTGGGGAGCCATATGAGCTCTGAAGCACGTAGCAGCAGAGCATAGAAGAACTGTGTGAGGAAGCAGGATGTGGCTGACTGGGTGATACCCGTGGTGTCCCCTGTTGGCCTTTGGAAGATGCCTGTGGTGAGCAAGCACATCACAGTGGTCACCTTAGTTTCCACAGACATGGCATGACTATGTCTGGTGGGTGCCTGCATTTCATCATGGAACAGTTCACAGAGCTGCCTCAAAATGGCCCTGTTCAGGTGGTACCAGAACACTATCTCAGTATCACTGTAGTTCTCAAATGTGCTATGGGCACAGTACCACCTGTGCCAGGCATACCACCGCTGGGCCACTCGTTGGCCATGTCGGTGTTCCTCCTGCCTCCTCAAACCCCTCATTACTGTCTCCATTAGGAATGAGGCACTCTCCATCCCTCTGTCACTGTGGGTGTCTGTCTGCATCTGTCTGTCTGTCTGTCTCTCTCTCTCTCTCTGTCTCTCAGCATCTAGCTCTCGCTCTCTCTCACACTTTCTCCCTCCCTCTCTCTCTCTCTGAGCACAATGTTGCGCATCTGCTGTCTGTGTGTTTGAGCCAGGTTTTTATTGGAAGAAGCCCAGCCAGTGCATCTTGGGTTTGCTCCTGACTTGCGCCATGGGTTCCCAATTGAATATCCCATTGCACTGCATATTCATGGGTGTGCCCCCTGCACTTGCACTACATACATTATAGTTATGCCATGGCAGAATGAGAGTTGGCTACACAGCTGTGGTCTTTGAGTATCACTCAGAGGCGCATTTCCATAGTTGCACTGGTGCAACTCAGTTGCACCATGTGCAACTGCTCTGAATATCTGGGCCCCTGTGTTTTTTGTACACTTGTCACATATGAAAACAGACAGAAATGCTTATTGTGCTTACAAGTACAACAAATTAAAAAAAAAACACATTGGCATTCTGCAATCTAGCAGTTTTGGCAGGTGATTTACTTTAATAAAATGAAAGGAATGCTTTGTGAACATTAATTAATGATATGCTATTGATGAATTCTGCAAAGTGCTGTAGTGACTATAACAGAGAGAGAGATTCATATCAGGCTATCTGACACAGTAACTCATTCAGGCATTGCTTCTTTATGAGAGCTTTGGACAGCTTGCATACTTACATCTAACTGTGAAATGGCAAACTGCGCAGTTCAAATTTACAGTCCAACCTTCTGCAAATAACTTTTTCTGTTATACGACAATGCATTATTTTGCTGTTTGGCTATGATGTACTGTTGTGTATAACAGGTTATGACCCACATTGTTGCTGTTTATAATCTGTTATCATACTGTCTGTCTAGGCTCATTTACCATGAAAGACCCATGTTCAATATAGTTATAAAATGTAGTTGAGACTTTTCTGCTTTTCTAATGATCGGTGGGGGGGCTGTTGAGCTTCCATCTGTTAGACATCATCTACTTGCTCCTGTCTTGTCCAAATAGCATTCTATTTTCTACTTGGTAATAATTAAGCATTGTGTTTTCAGTACAGTGTACCCTCTATTATCCACCAACGTTGGTGCACCAACTTTTGACAGATATTAGAGGGTGGCGGATAATAGAAGTATGTTATGTTGAATTGGTAAAATATGGGAAAATTAGCACAGGACTAAATTTTGGTAATAACTATTCATTTTCTTTATTTGTGTACAGTTTGGTAATGAAAATACTTGAAAAACACAGTATAGCTATAACAATCTAGTTCAGTTCATTTCTCATTTATCGTCTATCAACTTTAAAGTCATCAGTTATGGACATCTGTTTGGCTTTATTTGTCATGATTAATTTAATTCAAGCATACAAGTCCTCCTCTTTCATCGTCCTGCAGTGGTGTCCAGGGAATGTACAGAGCTGGGAGATTGGGAAGAGTAGAGAGTAGAGAGGGAATGACTATGAGGAGGCTGGGATAAAAACCCACCACACTATATGACTGTTAACATTTTGTCACTAAAATGTTGGCCAATTGTACTCAAAATGTAGGAAAATGAAGGAAAGTGTCCTTAATAATGTGGGACAAAATCAATACACTTGGAGCCACAAACTCAGAACACTGAAAGCTAATGATTTAAGAGCATTCCACCCCAATCACAGTTTGAACACTAGTTGGAAACCCTAACAATGTGGTAACAATGACTCAGATTGAGTTTTTTGTGGGATCCCCACCTTGCACTGCTAGGTGCCATGTAATTGCAGCTCTTAAAGAGCTATTAATCATACCTAGCCATCTGAAACAATGAAGGAGATTAGCATGTGGACTACAGCCTGCTAAAGTAGGGACTTTTTTTAACTTCACTAGCAGCCATGGAAGCTGCATTAGTTGAGATGGACAAAAAGAAGGTTACCTGCACTAGTTCAGGTCCCAGACAAGCAAAACAATGTTAAAATCCACCCTTGCTTCTAATATGAAATCTTCCTTTAATCAGTTTCAATAAGCTCTTTATGATGTTGTTAAAAATCCCAATTCCATTCTCAAAGGTACTATAGTCCTCAGCAATGCACTGTAAAATATGTCTTACTAAGCCATTTAAAATAACCAGCAACTCAGGACCAAAATAATGCACTGCATCAGTGCTAGTGACTTGGCAGAGAATAGAGAGAGAGAATAACATTAGGAAGATAAAGCCTGTACATCAGAAAGTGCTGGTGGATGGTGGATAGAGAGGGTGGTGGATAATAGAGGGAATTTCCATATAGAAAGAATGGTACAGGAGATCAGGCTGGTGAATAAGGAGGGTGACGGATAGCAGAGGGGTGGATAATAGAGGGAGCACTGTATCTTGATGTGTCATCTGCTGGAAAATTAATTTATGATATGAGTTCTGAGATGGGAAAGTTGGCATGTTGTTGGGGAACAGATGGCTAGGATAGAAAATTAGACATTTTGAGTTAAGAATTAGACAACTGCATATGTGCTTAATGCTGCATGATGGGGACATTTACAATGACAACACACAGTACGGAGGCTGAAGTCAATTTTTTCTACCCTCTTATTGAGACTAAAATTATAACTGTGGGATAAGACAACATGTTTCTAGCTTCAGAAGAAATACATTTCATGCACTAGGCACTATGTTTTTCTTTCACACACTCCATTATTATTATTTTTTTCTTTCAAGTAGGTAAAATGTCAAATTACAACTCGTTTTTCATTTCTTTGGAACTGCTTTGTCACAGTGAATTGTTACTTCCAAGTGAATCTCTTTGGAAATATCAGGGACTTTGATCTTTTTTTCACATATCACATGAGGGATCTAATGAAGCTGTCCTCCTCTATTAGCCGGGCTGGGAAAGGGAACCCACAGCAATTCTGCACTGTCCTGTACTCCCCAGAGCTGTTGAGGGGTCAGTGATAGTCTGTTGGGGGAGGGCTGGAACACATGCAAGCCCTCACAACCCCCCACTGCATCAACAATGTCTGGCAGCCCCTGTTGCAATGTCCCAACAAGGACATATGTTTTCTGCAGGATCTGACATTTGTCAGGCAGTAGTGACCACTAGTGTATGAAGACCTGTTGGGAGCCTTAAATTAACTGCCCCAAAGGCCATTGTGGGCTTTTTACTCACTTTTTCCATGGTAACCTGTGAGATCTTTGCTCCTCAAATCCCATGGTTAGACTTCTTGAATGAGACAGAGATTTTAAAACAATAAAAAAAGCATTTTTTAAGAATGCATATTTATTCAGTTGATGTTCACTCTTGAAATGCATCTGAGCTATTCTAATGTTCAACCCAAAATTATATAATTGGACTGAGATGTATCCAAATCAGGTAACAGAAGGTTATTTAAGAGAGTTAGCCAAATGTTAAAAACATGTTTTAAAACTGCTGTTTTTTTCCTGAACAGTTCCTTTAGTTGCTGTTCTTTATTTATTGAACATTTTCAGAATACAACCTTTGAATCACTGACTCATTTACAAAGGCTCCACATCATAAAACAAATACAAAACAGGAATAAACAGGATATACAACAAAGACAACAATTCAGTTGAGTTTCAGGAGAACAAACAAATAATGATTTAAGCTGGTGGTTACACACAAATGATTCAGGGCAAACAGACCACTATCAGCCAGCGGTGAGACAGTGGCAACATTCTTATTGTAGTAGTGTAGAAGCAGGGGATGGGGTGCAGGAGAAGGTGGGCTTAAGGACCGTCGCAGACATTTGTGGCCTGAAGGTGAGCCTTGAGGAGGGTTTTAAACTGTCTGAGCTTTTGTTCAGAGGTTATGGAGTGAGGAGTGTCATTCATCCAGAGAGGGGTTCTGTAGGAGAAATTTCTTTGGCCAAGTGAGGTTCTGAAGCAGGGAACAAGGAGAGGGGATTTAGTGGAGCTGTGGGTGGCTCTAGCAAGGGGGGACAGTTTCACTAGAGCAGAGAGTCCAGGAGAAGGACAACCCTGTGGAGATCTTGTTAGCCAAGAGGCAGGTATGGTGAGTAAGCCTGCTGTCGAAGTTGAGTCAGTTGGTCTGCTGGTAGAGGGTGTTGGCATGCATGACATGATCACAACCAAGAACAAGGTGGTAGACCTTAATGAGGGCAATCTGAACTCTCTGGAGGGATGTGCTGTCAGCAATACCATAGACTAGGATGCCATAGTCAATAAGGGCAAGAATGGAGAAGGAAACTGCTAGGCGGAGAGCATCCAGAGTGAGGCAGTGCTTGACTTGGTAGAATAAGCCAATTCTTGCATTGACAGCAGTACAGAGTTGGTGTATGTGTTTATGGTAGTTAAGTGCTTGATCAAGGGTGATGTTGAGGTATCTGAAGGAGACTACCTGGTCTAATGGTTGTGACTGGGAATTGAGTATGTGGAGGACATGTCCCCTATGTTTATTTTGGTGGCTGGTGAACAGCATGACCTTCGTCTTTTTGTAATTTAGAACTAAGCGGTGTTCAGAAAACCAAGCCTCTGCCTCTGTGAAGGACTTCTGGAAGGAGAGTTGGAGCTGATGGGGACTGGAGTGTGAGGTGAACAAGACAGCATCATCAGCATATATAATATGCCAATGATTCTGTCTTGGGAGGGAGTTAAGGAATACGCTGAAAAGGGGGGGGGCCTGAGGATGGAACCCTGTTGGACTCTGGATTTAACTGGGAGGGGGGAGGAGGAGAGGGTATCGCCTATCTAGACTTGCTGTGATCTTTTGGACAGATTGTCAGAAAACCAGTTTGAAGCATCAGGACAGAGACCTGTGTCAGTAAGAGTAGTGATGAGGATGGAGTAGTTTACTGTGTTGAGGGCTTTCGACAAGTCCACAAAGGCAGCCCCAGCAAGACAGCCTTTGTCTGGGGAAAAGTGTAGGGAAGATGTGAACACAATGCAGATGTGGTGCTATGGCCCTGGCTGAAGCCATGTTGTTCCTGGCATAGCAGATTGTGTTTAGTGAGAAGCTCCATAAGTTGATCTCATACAAATCTTTCCAGGGCTTTGGAGGGGGGATAGAGATGGGGCAGTAGTTCCCAGTGGAGGCATGGTCACCGTTTTTGTGGATAGGGGTGATGACCATGGCTTTCCATTTGGAAGGGAAAGTCCCAAGACAAAAGGAGTGGTTGATGATACTGGTGAGGGGGAGAGGACTTCTTTGAGGGCGAGGTGCAGGAGTTTGAGGTCCAGGGTGTCCCCACTGAAGTGTGTGTTCCCTAAGGCTTTGAGGAGATAGGGCTTAACTTCCACAGGGGTTACAGTCCTGAAGCAGAATAGGGGGAAGGAGGTGGAGTTGGGATTGCACGGGAGGTGAGGGCATTGAAATAGTTTGGTGAGAGTAAACTACTGAGGTGTGAGAAGGATGCATTTAGGGTGTTGGCTGTTTGTTGGGGATCACTAGTAGGGGTACCATTACTGTTGAGGATGGGGGGGATAAGGTCTTCCTATAAGCTCTTTTAAGTTGTCCCAGAATTTTCTACCTGAGTCCCTGGTAGAGGTGACGGAGACCTTGTAGTGCTCAGCTTTGGTTTTACGTATCTCCCAGGTGCATTTGTTTCTCATTGCACAGTATAGTTGTCTTTCAGCTGGTTTTCCAGAGTCAAGGGTAATTTGCCAGAAGGAGTCCCTGTGCCACATCAGGCTTAGGAGTGACTGGCAAATCCAGAGGGTGGAGAGTCCCTTGATAATACACTTTGTGAATGGGGCATATATATCACAGGTGAAGGAGAAAGTGGAGATAGAGTATTCTAACGCCTTGTTGATATCAGAAGCCTTGTGGATGGGAGACCAGTCACATAAGCTGACGTAATGTTTTAGGTGCTGGAGCATCCAAGGCTTCAGGTGGCATTGGAGCAGGATTTTTGGTGGCAGTTTCGACCTCTTACAGGACCAGATGCAGGTTAACAGGGAGTGGTCCCACCAATTTATTCATTTATTTATTTTATTTATTTATTGAGTATTGGATTGCAACACCTTTGAGCAATGCAACTGATTTACAAAGGTTCCGCAACAATAGTACAAAAACAAAACAAGGTAAACAATAGATAAGTATATAGCAGATATCAAGAATGTACTTAAAAAGATGACTTCTGGTTGTAATGGCCACCTGATAGGCACGATCTGCATCGCTCCCCCACTCCTCTGCTCAAAAACCACTTTTTTACCTCAACAAACTATGCAAACAGCAGAGGAACTCCCTCTCAACAAATCACAAAAAGCACAGTTACCAAATCGGAGAGATTACTCGATCGGCATACTTTTAACATGATGATGAAACCTCAGAGGCCTAAGCATACGCCCCCGCCATCTCCAGAGAAAGATCAACCAGCAAAGCGTACCAAAGCGGTCAGTGGGGAAGATACCACTACTCCACAGCTCCTGATGGTTGAAACTTTCTTCGAGGGATTAGCCCCAATTAAAGATTCCCTCCAAGCAGTCGTTGGGGACTTGAAAGTGCTCAAGAGCTCCATGAATAAATTAACAATTTGTACCAGCGATAACAAAGTATGCATTTCTTCACTGGATGATTGGAAGGCCCAGCTAGATCCGGAGATTGTTTCCCTGCATCAGCACTTAAGAAAGACTGAGGACAAACTGGAGGATCTTGAGGGTAGATCCAGAAGAAACAATTTAGTAGTACTCGGACTTCCAGAAGGTGAGGAAGGAATCAACCCTATCTCCTTTATACAAAAAATGTGCACTAAAATAGCTGGTCCCTCACTAAATGGCCTGACATATATTGTTGAGAGGGCACATCGGCACTGAGGCCCACACCTCCAGTCGGCTCTCCCCCTCAACCCCTTATTTTTGGACTCCTAAACTATCTGGATAAGCAAATAATACTAAAGAAACTAAAAGAGGTGAAAGAGGTCCAATGGGAAAGTGCTAGAATAAGGATAGCTCAAGACCTGCCATTAACAGTAAAGCAGAAGCGTACTGAAATGCATCCTATCGTGGTTAAGCTCATTGCTGCAGGAGTAAGATTCCAAATGCGATACCCAGTGATATTGCAAGTGAATAAGGAAGGGCAATGGCTTTCCTTTGAAAATGTGAATAAGACTACTACAGAACTCAAGAAACTTTATCCGGATCTGTTCCGCTGAATAAGGATGATGTGCCCCATTATTAAACAATACCATAAATCATTAAACTGCCTTTTTTTAATGATCCAGCTTAAGTATAACCAGACCCTGTGAAGAAACGTATGTATTGTTCTGGCTGACCAGACTTCAGAGCTGATCTTAAACTTGCTCTGTGATATTAAGACCCAATGGAGGCAATAAGTTAAAAGTCACTACCAAAAATCCTCCTGAATGGTTTGTCCTATGTGTAACTATGATCTGAGAGATGGTGGATGTCCAGATATCTTTGACTAGATCCTAATGGAGGAATAAAGCAACAGACTTGTATGTGTAGATGCCGGAGCTTAAACTGCTAGTTAACTTGTTAAATGGACTCTTCATTGTTCTCTGCTTTGCAGTGTTTGACCTCTCCATTGTTACAGTTTTATTTTTCCTTGTTAGTTTGATACTTATATATAGCTAATTGCCACCAATGACATGCTTTGCGAGTTATAGTTATGTAGAATTTAACATATGATCTCATTATATGAAAGGGATCTGAAGAGAGATTTTAAGGGGGGCAGATGGGACTGTCTGTTTGGTGGGGGAAAAGATCGCAACCAAACAATCGAAGGGAGTACGGTCGAGTGGACCATGGCATTACGATAATTTTGTTGGGTAGAACTGTTTTGTTTAAGATTAGAAAGTTTAGTGTAGTATTAAATGTGGATGCCAGAAGACAAGTGCTAGATACAATTTCTAGTTTGATCATGATGAGGTGGACTTATAATTATGAACTACCCAAAGGTAGTATACCAACTACCATTATTTATGTAGCTTTTCCTTGCTTCAAATGCCATAGTTACCCAGGTCTCCAGGGGTGGAACCCCCCTGAGTTAGAGTTTGATCCTGACCCTCAGTGGTGGTGTGTGTTATATCCTGGAATGTTAAAGGGTCCCTTTCCCGAATCAAACACCATCAAATCCTTAGACACCTGGAAACTCTGCAATGCAATGTTGCCCTATTGCAAGAAACGCATTTATTAGATACAGAAGGTAACCTTTTTAGGAGAAGGCAAATAGGACAGGTGTACACTGTAGGCAATGCAATGGCACAAAGAGGGGTAGCTATCTTATTTACCAGGGGGACACCATTTAAGCTGCAACAATCCCAAACTGATAAACAAGGGAGATATGTATTTCTTAAGGGATTCCTAAACCATACTGAAAATATTTTAGGATCCATATATGGACCTAACATTGACTCACCTGAATTTTTTTGTAAAAATAGCAAATGCCCTGAATTTTTTCCCTAGACTACCCACAATAATCGCTGGGGACTGGAATTTGGTCCTTTTACCAGTCCTCAACAGAACAGCAGATAAAGGAAGTAGTCTCTCTCCAGCTCAAAGAGCTTTAAAGGAATTCATTAAAAGCTATAACTTTAATGATCCCTGGAGACTATTACATCCTAGTACTAGGGGATATACCTTCTACTGGCAAGTTCACAAATCGTTATCCTGCATTGATTATTTCCTAGTAAATACTCCAGTTCTTGAAGGCTTAATAGGTAGTGATATGTCCCCGATGGTTATTTCGGATCACGCGCCTGTTTGGATGGAGGGTGCAATCTCGAATCAAACAGTTAGAAATGGCATATGGAAATTGAATACACAGCTTCTACAGGATGAACAAGCAGTGAATTCCCTTAAAGAGACAATTGCCCATTTCCTTATACAAAACCAGGGGTCAATACAGGATATTGATAAGCTTTGGTGTGCCCTAAAATGTGTGGTTAGGGGAGAGTGTATCTGCTTATCCACCATGTGAAAGAAAAAGAGAGAGATTCTATCCTCTTTGCTCTTATCACAAATTAAAATCCTAGAAAATCAACAAATTAACCAACAGAATGAAGAGACACTAGAACATATAACTAAATTAAAGAATCAGTATTTGGAATCCTAACGAGAACAAGATCAGTATATGCTCTTTAAGACTCATGTCAAATATGTAAAACAGGGTGACAAAGCTAGCCCATCGGCTGAGGAAACAAGAAGAGTCCAGGATCATAGTGTCCCTTAATTCTTATACAGACAATTACCTCCTTACCACACCTAAAGAAATTGTTAAGGAATTTGATGCGTATTACAGATCCTTATACTCCCCACAATTACCTACCCCCTCTACTAAGGAGATTCAGGTTTATCTTAATGATATTCTGCTCCCCTCCCTCCAACATTGCCAAGTGAAGCTCCTTGAGGAGGCCATAACCCAACAAGAATTATGGGAGGCTATTGATTTGCTGCCGGATGACAAGGCACCAGGCCCAGATGGCTTCCTACCTCATTTCTAAAAAGTGTTTAAGGAACAATTATCACCGTTAATACTGAGCATGTTCTCTTATCTTTGTAATTTTGGACTCTCTGATTCTTCACTATTAGAAGCCCTCGTAATAGTACTCCCCAAACTGAACAAATCTCCACAAGCGGTCTCCAATTACCGACCAATTTCCCTGATGAATTATGATATAAAGCTTTTTGCAAAGATCTTGACTACTAGAGTGGCATGAATTTGGACCCCATTACTTAGTCCAGAACAAGTGGGATTTGTAGCTGGTCATTCTTCAATGGACCACATTAGGAAATTGTTTCATGTTTTCTCTGCATCTAGAGTAGCACCTTATCCAATGGCACTGGTATCTCTGGATGTAGAGAAAGCATTCAACAGAGTAAGTTGGACTTTCTTATTTGAAGTTCTCAAAAAATGTGGCTTTACTCATAAATTCATCAAGTGGATACAACTATTATATACATGCTCCACACAAAAGTGTACTGCAACGGTGTTTTCTCAGAGTTATTTCCCTTATTTTCTGGAACGCGCCAAGGATGCCTGCTCTCACCTTTAGTCTTTAACCTATACCTGGAACCATTTTTGTATCACCTCTAACATTCCCCCCCAGGTACAGGGCATACAGATTGGTGAATGGGACCTTCGCTTTTCAGCATATGCAGATGACATTTTGTTGCATTTCACTAATCCTCAAACTTCCCTTCCAGCGATAGTACCTATTATAGCAAATTTGGTACGTTATCTAACTACAAACTGAACATAACTAAATCGACAATTATGCCACTAAATGGCCGTACTCATCGCTCTCAATTAGAAAACCTTCGGTTTAGTTGGGCAACCCAAATGACCTACTTAGGTCTAATACTTACAACTAATTTATCACAGGTTAAAAGATTGAATCTCGATGCCAAATTAGGAATTATACAACAAGATCTTGAAAGATGGGCCCCTTTGTATCTCTCATTACAAGGACGAATCAATGTATTCAAATGAACATACTTCCAAGACTTTTTTATCCCCTGAATATGTTAAATTTTTATCTCCCACAAACCTGGTTTAGGAGGGTTCAACAGATTATTTCTAAGTTTCTTTGGAAATCACAACCGCGAAGAAGATCATATATTGAACCTGGAGCTCCCAAGCACAAAGGGGGCCTCAAACTACCAAATTATTTACACTATTATTTAGCAAGCCATATAGCTAAATATTTCCATTGGTATTCCCCTACCCCTATCAGAACGGCACCTATCTATGAGCCATTATGGCTAAAAATGGAATGCCTTGTTATTAGAAAATCTGGTATCTCTCCTAGTAGCTTGCTATACATCACTCCTATGAAAGGCTCTAAGATTCTAAAAAATGAACTAATATGCATGTCCTTGAAAGTACACACCCAATTGTGTAAAGTCCTTAAATATGATAATACTAAGGATATTTCCCAGCCTATTCATTTTAACCTGAACCTTTTATTAGATAATCAATATCTAAGAACTACAGGGAAGCCCCCGAACAGGAAGTTAAGATCCTGGACTTACTGGATCAAGGTAAGATTAAGGCTTCACCTGACCTTCTCAAGACCTCAGGCCTTCCTTCCACTCAGATATTTAAAGCATTCCAAATTAGACACCTTCTAATATCTATGAAGGGTTCTGGTATTTGGGATACTGACCAAACTGATCTCATTAATATGTTTTGTAACCTGGTATGGAGTCCTCATACAGTATCCAAAATAACTGCAGAGTTATACCCAATAATTTATCCAGATATCCAAGGAATATCATCATATTGGACAACTTAATTCCCGGATAAACAACTTTGCTGGGACAGTATTTGGAAAGCAGTGTACTCTTACATTTCTAATGATAAACTGCATCTAATTCAATTCTACATAATACATAATATGTATTTTACTCCAGCAAAGTTAGTTACCATGGGCAAACTACATGACTGCAAATATAATAGTTGTGGCCTAGATGAGGGTACTGTATACCACATGCTCTGCGAATGTCCCTTAGTCAAGTCCCTATGGAACATGATTAAGACCAAACTTGACCCCCTTCTTGGACTGGAACCATACTTTGAACCCAAAATATGTATCCTGGGAGTCTATACCAAAACTCCAGCTCTAGAAAGAAGATATGCTATGGCTTTAATTTCCCACACTCAAGCAATTGGTATTAAGGCACTGGAAGAATTCCCAAATTGTTCCCTACTCAGAATGGTTGAATGAATTCTTACATAATTTAAGAATAGAAAAAATGATAGCTAGTCTCAGACACTGCCCTGCTAGCTTTGATAAAAAATGGAGTAAGATTTATACATTAACCTCAATTACAAGGTAATGTAAGGACCTGGCTATGGATATCCATGAACATACCGGGTACCTTTGTATAAGCCCACCAGCGGAACCTACCTCTAGCACTCCACAGGGAGGGGGTGAGATAAGGGGAACTGTAGGAATATAGTTAGAATTGTGTTTAGATTTAATGATAGCAGATATTAATAGGCCGATGTAACCTCAAGGCCACAATCATGTGTATACAATTACTCTTTTGTCTATGAGCCTGGTAATATTATGCATGTATGACTAAAACAAAATAAAGTATTTTTAATTTCAAAAAGAATATACATAAAAAAAAATAATACAACAAAAGCAATCAAAATAGCTGTAGAGTGGGCTAGAAGAGAGGGCAGCCACGGAGGCCTTGTTAAAATCTAGGAGAGAAAGTAATGGGGTGTAAGGTGGGGGATGGGAGAAACAAGAGGGAGAAGGAGATGAGTTGCACTCGAGGTGGAGAGGGAAGAAACAGAGTTGCAAAGGAAGTAATGGGGATAGAGAGATGAGAGGATGGGGAGGTGGAAGGAGGGAAATGGGGTGAGTGCAGAGAGAAGGGGAGACTGCTGGTGAAGTGAGTGGGAGGAAGACAAATTAATAGTATAAGGAGAAGAGGTGGTGTTTAGTCAGGAGAGGGGGCAGACTAGCAGGCCTGGTCAAAAACCAAAGAGAGAGAGTAACATGGAAGGGAGAGAGGTAAGAGAGAGAAATGTAGAGAGAAGCAAGGGAAGAAGTTGCAAAAGAGGTGGTGTGAGATAAGAGAATGGGTGGAGGGCAGATCAGGGAAGGTGAGGAGGAGCAAGGGAAGAACTTGAAGATGCATGAGCAGAGAAGAAGCAGGGGTGAGGGTGGAGGGGAAAAGGTTCGAGGGTGGGATCAAAATGAAGTGGAAAGTGTTAAAAGTGCTGAAAGGTATAAGTTCAATGTATAAGTATTTAAAAGTTTGGTAACCAGGAAAGGTACACTGAGCCAAGGTTCATTCCCAGATGCAACCCAGGGATGCAATTGTGACAAGTCTTGCATCTCTTGCTTGGCAACACTGCTTTTGAATCACTGTAAGCTTGAGAGACAGAAAGAGAGGAGGGAGAGAGAGAGAGAAGAGAGACAAGAGACAGAGAGGAGACAGAGAGAGGCTGCATGGTTTGCACTCCAATTTCTCTCTCTCTCTCTCTCTCTCTCTCTCCCCACTGTACACTGCCAAAAGGCATTTAAGCAGACCTACTATTCTGTCAGTTTCAAAAGCTCATTGTAGTCAATGACAACCAGAAAAAGAGTATGAGAGCCACACACAAAATAATAATAAAAAAAATAGTCAGCTGATATAGTGCACTGCTGTTTAACTGTTGTCCTGATCCTCAGCTCAACAACCTGGCCAACATTGCAATCTCTCTTTACCCACAGCAGAGTTCAGTGAAGGTGAACTGCTTAGTGTTTTATTTTTTTTTTTTTTTTTGTTACTTATGACAAAAACATTGAATGAGAAGGAACAGCTGTGGGTTTTACAGTTTGGGCTGTTCCTCCACCCCAGAATTAAGTCAATTAACTTAAAATACCCACTAGGATTAAACATAGTGGCGGTTCCACATTAGTTACTAAGAGTCAGAAAAAAATACATGTTCCAGCAATTCTGTAGACCTCAGAAGAGGTGGAACATGTTTTTTGTTTGTTTTGTTTTGTCCCTCCCACATACAGAAAATAGCACTGTGAGAATGAACATACGTGTGTGTGTGTGTGTGTGTGTGTGTGTGTGTCTGCCTGTTTTCTTTCTTGGTGCTGTGGGAGAGAATGCCCTTAGTTTTCCTTTCTTGTCCGGCCCACACGGAGAACAGGCAATGCCCTTTGTTCTTTTTATCTTGCCCATTCCACACAGAAAAAACAATACTGTGGGACTCACATAATAGCCTCTGGAAACATTTGCTTTAGCTTATTTTGTGCTTTAGAGCCAAAGAGCTGCCAAAAGAGTTTTTTACTTTTAGTAAAATCCTTTGGAGCTGAAATTGTCCTAATCTGTCCACTCCAAATTAAAGGGAAAACAATTGTGCTTGTGCAACAAAACGTTTTACTACAAATACAACATTAAGAAAATTACTTAATTACAGATACAAATATGTGTTTGGTATTTTTTTAAAGTTTTATTTGAGGAAAGCCAATAAGCAAACCTTATTCCCATTGGTGTTGAGCATTTAAATTTGAAATGTAACATTTGCATTCATTGTTTCCAATGTTTTGGTTTTAAATCACCTTTTGTATTAAAACCAAAATGGATGCAAATTATTTTGATGCAATGGGCTATGAAACACTGTGCCACAAGTAGATCAAGCTAATTCCTATTAGTCATTGTTTAGTTTTTGAGATGGAAATATAGAAACATAGAAATTGATGGCAGATAAGGACCGTTTGGCCCACCTAGTCTGCCCATTTTCCCTACCTACTGCAATACTACAGATCCCACTTGATTTCCAGCTTTTACCCTCTCTTTCCTATTGCTAGGATTCCCTCATGCCTATCCCATGCATTTTTGAATTCCCCTGCCATTTTTGCCCCCACCACCTCCACTTAGAGGCTGTTCCATGCATCCACCACCTTTCTGTGAAAAAATACTTCCTCAGTTTACCCAAGTCCCTCCCCAGCCTCATATCATAACCCTTTGTTCTTGACCATTTTTTTTCTTAAAGATGATACCCTCTTGTACCTTATTTAGGCCCCTGAGGTATTTGAAGGTCTCTATCACATCCCCCTTCTCTCTCCTCCCTTCCAGGATATACATATTCAGGTCCTCTAGTCTCTCCTTAATGACTTTTGGTTCAGAACCTGCACCATTTTTGTTGCTCTTCTCTGAACTGCCTCTATTTTGTCTATGTCCTTCCAGAGATGCAGCCTCCAGAATTGGACAAAGGACTACAGATGTGATCTCACTTATGATATGTACAATGGTATCACCACCTTTTTTCTGCTGGTGATGCCTCTTCCTATATATCCCAGCATCCCACTGGCTCTCACCACAACATTTTTACAATGCTTGGTCACCTTTAGGTCATTAGAAATGGTGTTTGGTAGTTGTCAATTCCCCCCCCCACCACCACCATCAAGTACTCCTCCCCTGGGTTTCTGTGCTCCAAATGTATGATTTTACACTTCTTTGCATTGAATCCTGGCTGCAACACTCTTGACCACTCCTTAAGCCTGTTTATGTCCCACCTCATCCCCCACCCTCTTCCGGACTGTCAACCCTGTTGTAGATCTTCATGTCATCTGCAAAGAGGCATACCTTCCCTTCTAGCCCCTCTGCAATGTCACTTATGAAGACATAAAAGAGGACTGCCCCATAACTGATCTTTTTGGCACTCTGCTGGTCACCCTCCTCTCTTCAGAATGAATGCCATTTACCACCATCCACTATGTTCTATCCCTTGACCAATTTCTGACCCAGTTTACCATCTTGGGACCCACTCCCAGGCTGCCCAGATTGTTTTCAAGCCTCTTATGTAAAACAGTGTTGAAGGCCTTGCTGAAATCCAGGTATGGCACATCCACTGCCCCTCCTTGATATAATTCCCTGGTTACCCAGTCAAAGACATCTATCAGTTTAGTTTGACATGACCTTCCTGCCGTGAATCCGGTCCATGCTGCCTAGGATACTGTAATCTGCTAGATTCAAGATATGCCTAAGTTCTTTCATTTAGCAGTCATTCCATTTATTCTTGTTGCAGTTCCTAATGTTTCTGTGTTTCTACCTGCTGTATAAACCTATCTTATGTGTGACTGCACTATATGTCTTAATACAGATGCAAACAAAAACAAGCATTTGTCAACGCCAAATGTTGGCATGCTGGCTTTGGTATTGATAGTGCAGGAGTCAGAGAGATGCATAATAGGAATGGCAGTGAAGTATTGAAGTGATGCCAACCCCACCCCTACCCTGCAGAGACTGACAGGCACTGGGGGTGTGCCTTGGGGTCATCAACCATAATGTTCACACCATTTCACCCCACCCTACTCTGCAGACACTGACAGGTATTGCAGTGTGCCTTTGGGTCTTCACGCTTTGAGCTCACCCCATTCCATTAGGAAATATGCTGAGATCGGTGCAGTATAAGAGAATGGGGTGAAGTTTGGAGCCGAAGACTCCAAGGCACACCTTGATGCCTGTCACTGGCTGCAGGGTGGGGGTAGGGGTTGAGTGGAATGGCATGAATACAGCTGATGATCCCCAGTCACACTCCCAATGCCTGTCGGTCTCTACAGGGTGTGGCAGTATGGTTGGAAACCCTAATGCTCCAGGTGTTTGTTGGAATTTTCACTTCAAATTTTCAACACAGGCTTTTTGTGACCCCACCTCATAAACAGTGGCACTATCAGTTTGTTAGCCAGAAGACGATTTTGCACAAACGCTGCGCTATTTGGCACCACAGGTGTGAAAACACATTTCAGGTAGGATGTGAAAAATGACAGCTGTACTGTGCACAAGGAGGTATAAAAATATGGTAATGTTGAAAATCTGGAGTGAAAATTTATACATTGGTGAAGCCATGAGCGTGTGTATAAACTGCACAATGCACACCCATACCACAACAATTTTTGGCATTTTTTTTAGCAAACTTTCAACATAGACATTTTTGGACCTTCCCTTATGAATAGTGGCACTGTGATTTTGTTACTCTGTCCGAAAGTTGATTTTCCACAGTGACCACACCATTGTGCACCACAGGTGTGAAAACACATTTTGGGCAGGATGTAAAAAATGACAGCTGTACTGTTCATAAGGAGGTATAAAAAAATGCCAATGTTGAAAATCTTGAGTGAAAATATGAAAAATTGACAAAGTTACAAGCGTGCATGCAAACTGCACAACATACACTTGTAACTCAGTCATTGTTTGGAGTTTTTTCACCAGATATGCAACATGGAGTTTTTGGTCCTCTGCCTCATAAGCAGTGGCACTGTCATTTTGTTAATCAGTCATGAAAGGTGATTCTGTATAGTGACCGCGAAATCACCTTTCAGGACCGAGTAACGAAATGACAGTAACATGTTCATGAGATGAGATCCCAAGAACCCCATACTGAAAATTTTTAGCCAAAATTCCAAAAAATGGCTGACATAGCCATCTAAGTTGAACCCCCCCCCCCATTGATGACATTATAAAGCTTACCATGATTTTTTTCAGTTTGTGGTCAGCTTTTGAAGACTTCAGACGTGTCCCACTTCAATGAAGATTGCAGCACCAGGCCCCCAGAGGTAAGTATGAGGTGAGGAGGGTGCAGGATGCAGGGAGGTGGGGGTGAGCAGAGGGTGGGTGAAGGTTGGGGAGGGGGGTGGCAGGATGAGGGACAATTTTGTTTTTACAGAGACAAAAAAAAGGACATTGGGAGAAGGTTTTCTTTATTTACAGGTTTAAAAAAATGTTGTGTGCACTGGGGTGGATTCCCAGTGTGTCACATGAGTTTGGGATGGGGGGCTAATGCCAATGGGGATTAGGCACCCCCATTGGCAAACAAAGTGGGAGGGAACATTATGTCAATGGGGCTTGGGCACCACTGTCAGCAAACAAATTAATCATGGGGGAGATACATGATGCCGATGGGGATTAGGCACCCCCATCAGCAAATAAAATGAACTTGGAGGGGACATGCCAACATGGGGATTGGGCACACCTGAAGTCGGCTTTCAGGAGATTTGTGGTGGATGGCAAGAGCTGTCATATTTATTGAAATATTTCAACAGGAAAGGCATGTAACAGAATCTTGTCATATGATGCTCCAGTGAGGAAACTGCACCTCATTGGAGTGGCAGATTACTATCAACTACATGGCTCTCTTTGAAACTGCTGTTATTGGTAGCACAATCACTAATTGGTAGTTGATGGATGCACCCACCAAAGCATTCCCTTCATTGGTGACAACACTTAAATGCTCTACTGCCACAAGATGTTGCTTGTGATGCACAAGCCAACATAAAAAAAGAACCACGTCTATTTTTCTCTCTTGAATCATACACTATATGAAACTGTGGATGGGTGATCATCCACAACCGAGGCCGTGTTTCCATCTCAGGAAGCGATGACATCAAAGAGATCTAGCAAGCTTTGTCCTCGAGGTTTCTATGATGTCATCACCTCTCTTGACAGAAACACAGCCCTGCTGTGGATTGTCACCCATCCACTATTCCATATATAGTGGATGCTGCACTATAGTAATAAGTATGTTACTGTACAAACACGTTTCTGTGAGGAATGTTTGGAACCACTGGAAAAAAGTACCAGCACACCCCTGTGTATGTACCTATAAACCTAGAAATATAGGTGGGGCAATAACTTGATAATGCATTTACACAGCAGAGAGAGACTCCAGAAATCGGGTAGGTGATAATTTCAGGAGAAAGAGTCAGAAAATGCATAGCAGCCCTGAAAAGAGATAAGGCTCCAAGGCCAGATGGGAAACATAGAAATAAAGGGCCTGATTTTCAAAGGATGATGCAGGACTTGTTTCAAGCTTGTGTCCAGCCCTGCATCAACCCGTTTTTTGGCGCAGCTGCACCAAGCACGTTTGACGCAACTGTGTCCAATTTTGTTAGGTCTGGTGTCGTTATGACACTTTATCCAGTTTACAGCAGCTTGTGCCAAGAAAGGGTATGCAGGATTGCTGCAAGCTAGACCAGAAATTATCTCTCTTTTTGTACTTGCCCTTCAAGGAAATGTTCGTGCCCCAGACAGGGGGCAATAGGGTTTGCACACCCCTGCATTAACCAGTCACAGAAGGCAAATTGGATGTGGAAATAAGTGTTCTTTGGAGTAGGATTTATTTATTTAGTTATTTATGCAGTTTATTTAAAATTTGGTAACCGGGTGCATCATAGTAAAGCATGACATATAAACAGTAAGTTACTACCTGTATAATGTATGTATGTATGGTACAGAGCTATAGGTGTGCAGTTACATTGTTCCATGATAAAGTAGCCCAAGCCATAATACAGTTTGATTCTGCTGTACAATGTGTAAAAAGCCCTCAGCCCACGTCTGTACCATGCATACATGCAGTAACTTATTGTTCTTAGGAGTAGGATGTGATGCATCAGAGCAAAGTACTGTATATTTTTGTTCTCTTAAAATAACACACGATTACATTTTGGACCAAATCTGAAGTGGGAAAAACAACAATGCAAGAACAGCCATAGCTGGTCATGTGCATGGTTACAATATAAACACTTAGTGGTCTTATTTCCACATCCAATTTGCCTTCTGTTCTAATCTGTGACTGGTTAATGAGGACATTCTTTGCTGCTGGCTGCATTTGTTCATTATGCCTGATTTCTTGGTTTACCTAAGCACACATCTACTTGGCTGGTAGGCTGGCTGGCTAGTTTTTTGGCAGCTACTCTTAATTATATTCCCTGCCAAGATTAACTGATTACAATAGCTAGGAAGCCTTTTCTCCCATACAGAAACCTGGTTATAATTCACCGTTATAACCCATGGGTTATAACGGTGAACATGCATCAGGTTTCTCTTGATCCACGCATGCGCCTGCCACTGTTCTCTCCGTACACACTACCAGAAAGCTGCCTGCCTCACTCCATCACTCGATGAGTGGGCGGTAAGTCAAATGGATTAAAAAAAAGACCTCATTAGTTGAGTTGGTGGACATGTAATCTGTGATTAAACTTTAAAAAATAAAAATAGAGATTTTTGCAGTCACTTGGCAGTACAGATGTAGACGGCACTTCAATCTGACTGGACTTTGGCAGTTTTATTTTATGTAATTCCTGTGGTGAGAAAAGGCTCCCCAGCAATTATATAAAATAAAACATGGGGTGGTGTGTCACTTGAGATTTTACACACATCCTTGATGTCAGATGCTAAAGTAAACCCTCGAGTGTTTATGTAGTAGATACTTTGGGGGCATGTAAAATCTCATTAAACACACCACCTATGTATTATTTTATATGTTATAGCTGTCAGGCTGGCTCGCTAGTTTTTTGGTAGCTACTGGTAGTGGTAGTTATAATTGCTGACAACAGTAACTGAGTATTATGTTATCAGCTTTAAATAAGAAAAAACACTGGCTACTGCTTCAATGCTGAAGGCGTTGCAAATTTTACAGCAGAATCTAACTGTGTTATGGGTTATTTTTATAAGAATTAAATATGAGATGCCTATATATGGTGTGAGTGTGTGTGTGTGTGTGTGTGTGTGTGTGTGTGTGTGTGTGTGAGTGTGTGTGTGTGTGTGTGTGTGTGTGTGTGTGTGTGTGTGTGTGTGTGTATTCTTAGGAAATAAATCCCTAATTCCTGTAGGAGCCATCCAGCTTGTAGTTCAAGTTACATCTTATATTTATTGTGTCAGCCCAGAAACCTATACCAGTACTGTGTTCTGAAACAGAATATACTAATGTACTAAGAAGCCAGCAGAAGAATGCCATTTGGTCTATCTAGTCTGCTCGTATTATAGGGTCAGCAGTTTGAGCTACTGTTCCAGCCCCCCCCCACTCCTCCCATCCTCCCTACTCATGATCCTTCCCCTATGCCTATCTCAGCCTCTTTTGAAGCCACCCACTCTGTTAAACAAGATCTCCTTTCTTTTGCAGCACATTCCAAGTGTCACCCACCCTCTCTCTGATGAAGGGCTTCCTGACCTCCTTCCTATTCCTCCCACCCTGACTGCCCTCTTGTGTTGTGTTATGGTTGCCACTCAATTTAAAGAGACCCTTCTTCTCCACCTTATTTATCCCTTTCAAGCACTTGAAAGTCCAAATCATGTCTCTCTCTCTCTCTCTCTCTCTCCTGTCCTGTCCTCCAGGGAGTAAATACCCTCGACTTCTCCTCCTATACCTTACCCTGTTGACACACTATCATCTTTGTAGCCCTCCTCTGTACCTTTTTCAGCAGGTTAATGTCTTTTTTGAAGTGTGGGCACCTGTACTGAACTCCGTACTCTAGATGTGGCTTCATCAGTAACCTGTAAAAGGGCAGTATAGCCTCTTCTCTCCCACTACTGACACACTCAGCTATACATCCCAACATCTTGTTTGCCCTTGCTGCTGCTTGTTTGCAATGTATGGAGTGCTCTTCAGGTCACTAGTGGTCAACTCTTCCAAGTCCTTCTCCTCCTCTGGTGCAGATAGCAGGACTCCACCCAGGTAGTACTCTGTCTTGGGATTCTTGGCTCAAGGATGCAGAACTTTGCATTTATTAGTATTGAAGCCAAACTGTCAGATCCTGGACCACCTTCCCAGCTTTTCCAGATAATCATGTAGGTCCTGTATCCCTTCAGCCAAAAACCTTATCAGTGATATTATTCTTTCTGTCGAGGTGCTCTGCCTCCCCCCCCCATGCACCCCCAGCTGCACTGATGAAGTTGTGTTTATGCCCGGGGAGTGAGCTGTGGAGGGTTCCCACAGAAAGAATAATATTATTGAACATTGTTGCTTTTCATATTGTTGCTTTAAGTTGCTGTCAGTTGAAGTCAGAGTTATCTTATGTTTTGTAATAATCAGTGCTATTCTTTATGGGGGCGCTCCTGCCCCCACACCCTTGAGTGTACCGATGAGGTTGTGTTTATACCCAGGGGTGTGGGATGGAGTGCCCACACAGAAAGACTAATATTACTGATTATTACAAAATACATATAAAAGAACTCTAACATAGAAAGACTAATCACTGATTTAGTTTTATTTTTTTGGGACTTGCTGATCACTAAACATTTTCTTTGTGCAGCTATGTTTTGTGTTTCTTGGAATGTTTTGGCAGTATCACATCAGCGCTGTAATACACAGTGTACTAAAAAAGTGCAGCAACAGGTCAGTGATTTGCAGCAACAGGCCAGATATAATCACACAGACACACACACACACACCCCTCCGAAAAGCCCATGTGTTTCTAGGTAATGCTCCCCTATTGCTGAATTGGAAACTATATTCCTTCCTGGGTAGCCTCAGCTGTGCAGTGTTTGATATGGGGGAGAGAAAGAGAGAGAGAGGGAGAGAGGGGGTTACCAGGTGGTCTAAGTCAGGAAACCAAGTGGTGAATTGATACTTAAAAAAAAAAAATTGGTTTGATTACCAGACTTTGACAGTTACTGGCCAACTTGGCTACCAGTCAACAAAATTACTTTTGAGCTTTGAAAAAGACTGGCCACAACAAATATTGGTTTGGCTACCAGATTTTGAATGCTAGTGGCCAAGCTGACCACCAGCTCACAAACTGATTTGTCCCACTCTGTGGAGTACCCCCCCTCCACAGAATGTAGTTGTTGCTGCAGCTGTCTGGTGTGGTAGAGCAGGCTGTCTGATGCATGGAGGGTGCTGGAGCTGATGCTGGAGAGAAGGGGGTGGTGTTGTTGCTGCTAGAGGTGGGCAGAAAAGGAGGGCTCCCTCAGGCTCTGGTTCTACAGATGCAAGTCCTCCAGCCTGTGTTCCAACTCATTGATTCATTGCCTCTAACTGATCGATTCTTTGCCTCTGGCTCTGTAACAGGCTTTGCTGGCTTTGTATGATAGTTGTCCACTCGTTCAGGTATAGCACCCATTTCATATGGTTCTCCAGGAGGCTGTCCATCACTGGCAGCAGCAGACAAGTGGTGGAGGAGGAGGAGTGGAATGCCAGCCTCAGCTTGGGGAAGGAGATACAAGGTGTGGAGTGATGTCACCACGCAGCAGGAGGTCGTGTTTAACTGGGGCTCTCAGCCCCTGCACTACTGATCCATCTCGCAGCAGGGGGGGAGTGACATCAGTCATTTTACTTGCCCCTCAGAACTTGTGGTAGAGGATTGGGCAGATGGTAACTATAGGTGTGTAGTATATCAGTTACTGAAAAATATAAATATATCCCTCATTACCAGTATAGTTCCAGAAACTAGAGTTGCTATTGTTATTCTGCTTCTTGTCTTAAAAATATTTATTTCAAGTCTGTTCTGTCCCCCCCAAATAAGTATGCAAGGTAAAATGTCACTTCTCTTTGTTTAGGTTGCTTTCATCATAATCTCATCTAAAAAAATTTCCAATATAATAAATATAACATTACAAACCATGATGATCAAACAATCAAACCATATTATAGTGGCATATATATTTATTGCAATTAAATATTTCCATGTTCAAGCATAATGGCTCCAGTAACCTGCTCTAGTTTTTATCTTCTATCCTGTAAGTAGCCAGAAGAAAAACTATAAAAATGTCCATATTCTAGATAATAGCAAACAAAACATTACCCAAAATAATATCTCCAAATTTATTTACAATACAGGCATCTTAAAGCAGCAGTACTATGTTATTAAAAAAACTCAAACATCTTTTATTAAGTTACAGTATTTAAATAAAATAGTTGCAATTTTAAAATGTTTTGGAGCAGCTCTGGAGAGTCAGATTTGCTTGCAGGCTTGGTAACAGTATGCTGTTGAGCACTCTGGGTACTTTTCAGCTCCTGTACTTATCCTCTAATGTAATGTTAAGTCATTTGTATTTACCTACACTATTGTAGGCACTTGGAAAAGTACAGTCAGGTGAATGGTTTGGAAGGGGAAGGGAGGGGCCAGGGGAATGCAACACTTACTGTGTCTTGCTCTCGGTGTCTCTCCCCCACAGTGGGTTGTCTCTGCCCATGTCTTGCTATTTCCAGGGACACTGGTTTACCGGGATTGAGAAAGGGCATATTCCATTTTGCACATTGTAAAAAACGGTATTGTCACCAGTGTCTGCAAAGCCAAAATCTGGTTTTACCGGTGTTTGGTTTTGTGTACTTAATTTAACAATTTTTAACTCTGCTAACATGCATTTTAGCAATTTTGACCTCCACTATTACACATCCTTCCATCCTTGTACCAATTTAAAGTTAGTTTAGGTACAAGATGTGATGGCAACAAGCAGGACTACAGCCCCATCCCAAAGGTGTAATGAAAGCAGCACTATGGCCCCATCCCTCAGGTGCGATGGCAGCACCAACAGCACTATGACCTCCCTCCCTCCTCCCTCAGGTGTGACAGAAGCAGCAGCACTGTGGCCCCATCCCTTAGGTGGGATGGCAGCAGTACTACGTTCACCATTCCTCAGGTGTGATGGCAGTATCAGCATTATGGCCCCCATCCCTCAGGTGGGACAGCAGCAGTACTACATTCCCCATCCACCTGTGGTGATGGCAGAAGCACTACAGCTCCAACCCCTTCAGTGTGATGGCAGTAGCAACAATGCAGTCCACATCCCTCTGGGGTGATGGCAGTAGTGACAGCACTATGATCCCCTTTCTTCAACACCCACACCCCACAAGCACAAGTTACAAATGACTTGGTCTCTTTGCTTGTTAGAACTCAGATGTGAATTAATCTGTACCATCACCACTAAGGTGTACTACCTTTGTTTTTCCTATCTATAATTTAACTGCCTGAATTGGATTTCTGCCTGTGACACCTCTGCCCAGGGTTAGGGAACAGACTTGGGTGTTGGAGGGCCAGCTGGTGGGTGAAGGCTTGGTGTCCAACAACCACTCACCTTCTCCTGGAAGGGAGGTGGGTTCACAGCTCAGCATCTGCTGACCCCTGGTGGAGGCCAGAGGCACAACAACATGTCAGCCCTCACTGCAGGAGGGGTGTGACGGACATCAGCTTGTGCCTTGACATCATGTGGCCTGTCACGCTCCCAGTGGGAAAACACCCACTGACCAACCGAAGGACAGCTGTTGGTCCCTCCATAAGCTGGAAGCTCCAGACATGTGTCCGTTCTGACCCCTGCCATGCCCAGGATACACAGGAAGCTCTTTAGGGCAATTCCCCTTCCCTAGTAGCCTCCCACAGGGGCCCACTCAATGAAGGGTTACTTTGGGTTACCTGGTAGCACAGCAGTAAGGGGCAGTGGATGGTGGTTGGGACTCAGCAGCAATGGTAGGGCCTGGCAGGCCTGAAGAAGTGAATCGCCAGGGGTAGGAGAAGCAGAAAAAACTGCTTGAATTTGCTTCTTTGAAATAAAGTGTCTTCACCTAAAAATTCACAAGTGATTAGTGGGGATGTTCAAATGGATTTATGCTTCTCCCAGACATGTGGATGCTTTTTTTTTACTTGGTGGTCATGAAAAGGGTGTCTCCCAGTTTTCATGTCTTTGTTCAGATGTGAATTGAGCACTACTCTGCTCACCAGCATCATACAGCCCCTGGGGTCTTACCTTCTGTACGTCATTGACTGTGCTTTCAAAATCCACTGGCCAGACATAAGTACACTTAAATACTTAACATTTGCTGTTTGTTGAAGCATCTATCAGAAAACTTTTTGTTGTCACAGAGACTGAAGCAGTAGTTAGGAGAAAAGGTGCAAATTATCCAATTCACCTAAATGGGGTGCAAACTGTGAAGTCTTTTCATAAGTAATAAGGCAGTTTCTTCTTTGTGAACATACTTTCATTCAGACTAGTTTTCATTCAAACAACTGAGGATTTTGGATGGCCCTACTGATTATAAACTTGAATAAACTAGTTGGTAACAGTGATCCTGCATTTAACAATCTACAAACTAGATGCTTATATGCAAAGAATACAATAAAAACCTGACTACAATCTAAAAACAAGCTTATAAAACACATAAAATGTATCTGAACATTTATCTTTACCTATACAAAATCATTGTAGCCCAAGTAAAACTCAGGTAAATTACATGGTACCCTGACTACTATTCTGTGATGTAGTAAACATATATTGGTAATTTTTTATATTCTTTGTCAAGCAGGTAAGGCCCACTAGACAGAACTGTCTGTTTTCAGGAGTGACCTAGAAGCACTGGGGAGGTTAAGTGACTTGCTTGAGTCACACAGTATGCAAGTGGAGGTTGTGGGAATCAAACCCAGGTCTGCAGGATGTACCCAGTTCATTCACTGTTTGTTACTCTAACCACTAGGCATGGGTGGTTAAACTGAATGGCTGATTACAACAAAAGCAGTGCAGGTGATTTTCTTACTGACTCTATATGCAGCAAAGCAGAAAGAATGCAAAGCACAGCAGCATTCATTTTAAGATGATAAATCTGAGTCAGACATGCTGGCTCTGCGGTAGCACTATTGCTTTGTGCTGAAACCCAGGGTCAAGCGAACTTCAGGTTGATGGAGGTCTGGCCAGGGGAGTAGGATCGAGCACCTGGGGAACTGCTCTCCTCCTCCGGGGAGGGTGGGCTGCAGGTCCTGCTGCTTTACCTCCACCTGTGTGACCACGGGTGGTGATACAGTGGTGCTGCAGAGTGATCAGGAGGGGAGGACGCTAGCCAGGATCTGGAGCAGTAGCATGTCTCTATGTGACCTACCTCCTTGGATCTCCTCTAGTGCCGGTGCCCTCAGGGACAGACAGCAGAAAACCAGGAACAATCACCCCACATCGGCCAATGGCAGAAGGGACCCAGGTGCCACAGACTTCATAACCAGGCTCCATGAGGGACCCACTGGGCTGCCTGACACACACTAACAGAGTGTAGAGGGGTGACCTGGGGTCCCCCTCCCTTCCCACCTGGGGGGGTACAACTCAGGCAAGATAGGAGCAGGCCCACAGGAGCTCCTGAGCATTACCTGGGGTGAAGCTAGGGGATACCCAGCCTAGTGATCTCTGAAAAGTGGAGACTGATGTTGTGAGAAGGGGACATAGAAAGAGAAAATTAAAAAAAAAATGTAAAAAAATGCTGAAATGTTTGAGATTCTGTGCAGTGACATGCAATTTCCGTGAGGCACCGGTACAAGAATTCAAAATCCACAAACCAAGCAGGATTCCGTGATTGTTACCGGTGTTACCGGTAAAAAATGGAAAACCAGTGTCCCTGGCTATTTCTGTCTCAGTCTCTTGGGAAGCTTCAAGCTGTTGTCTAGCATACAGGATGCTCCTTTCAAGAACTGTGTAACAACAGAGGTTAGTGAGCTAAGCACAGAAGCTAAGTCTGCCATAAGCCGGATTACAAACTCGCTCTGTCTGACCAAACTGAATGTAGAACAGAAGCACATGACTGTGATAATGCACTGCTTGCCTTACCTGAAATACTGTCAGCTCCAGGGGCATTACAAGTACTGTATCTTCCCTCTTCACTCTGCTGAATAAAGAGATGTTGCCAGTGGACATTGAGTCAGTGATCCAATGGTCCCTGAATAGTAAATGCCATGTTTCAATCGGAGGTTTCAATCAGAGTCAAGCGGGGAAGCACTGAAAAGTAGCAGGGAATTCCCAGCCTCCCCCTACAAAACAGGGTACTAAATGAGGGAAAGACCAAGGTACAGAGGTCAGTAGGGAGCAGGACAGGGGTGAATGGAGAAAGCAAAGTCAATGAGGACATGGATAGTGCTACAAGAGGTAAAGCCATCAAAAAATGGAGAGCAATGAGTACTGATGCCCATAGTATGGGTAACAAACTTCCTGAATTAGTGACCTTAATGGAGGAGGAACATCTGGATATCATGGCAGTCACAGAAACATGGTACACACAGAACCATGACTGGGATGTAAACATACCAGGATACGCTATCTACAGGAGAGACAGGGAGGGTAAAAAATAAGGAGTAGCAGCTCTCTACATAAGGGAAGAAATCAAAGCTACATAACAAAAGAGTAAGCAGGGAGGAGAGGAAGCACTGTGTGTCAGTTTGGAGACAGGCAATGGCACCACAATCCGCACAGGGGTTGTATAGAGACCCCCATCTCAGAGGGAAGACACGGACAAGAAAGTGATAGGAAATATCCTCAGGATGGCAGAAAAAGGGGAGATATAGCTGATGGGGGATCTGAATATGCCAGATGTTAATTGGAGTATATTTGCAACAGCCACTTCTAAGAGTGGGGTATTCTAGATGCCCCAAAGGGAGCATGCCTTAGACAACTAGTATTGGAACCCACTCAAGAGGGAGCAATCTTAGACCTGGTACTCTCAAATGGAGATGGCAAGAGGATCACAGATTTAGAAGTGGGTAGCCATCTGGGAACTAGAGACCATCGAACAGTATGGTTCACAATAAACACAGCAGTAGAGTAAAGCCATACAAAGGCAAATGTACTGGACTTCAGGAGGGTTGACTTTGCCAAAATGAGTGAGTGCCTAAGGAATGCACTAGCAAATGGGCAGGAAGGAGGGGTGGAAGAACAATGAGGAATAATCAAAACTGCCATCACAGAGGCAACACGCCTTTGTGTGAAGCAAATAAAACAAAATGATTTAAGAAACCACTATGGTTCTCAAATGAGGTGGCAGGGAAGGTTAGGGAGAAAAAGAAAGTGTTTAGGAAGAACAAGGAATCACAGAAGGAGCAGGACAGAGAATTGTACCAGTTAAAGCAAAAGGAAGCTGATGAAGGCAGTCAGAACAGCAAAGGCCCAAACCGAGGAAAAGATAGCCAACGTAGTTAAGAAGGGGGATAAAACCTTTCATAGGTACATCAGGGAGTGAAGGAAGACCAAGGGAGGGATAGTGAGGCTTAATAAATGGGGGGGGGTCACCGTGAAAAGGCAAAAATACTAAACAAATATTTTTGCTTAGTATTCACAAATGAAGAGGGGGAGGTACCTAAACAAAACAATAGAAACACTCTGGATACAGAAGTTGATACTAATCCATTTACAGAACAAAGGGTTTTGAAAGAACTCATAAAACTGAAGGTGGACAAAGCAATAGGGCCTGATGGGATTCATCCCAGAATTCTAAAAGAACTTAGGGTAGAACTAGTGACACCACTGACTACCCTCTTTAACAATCATGGGAGGATGGGGTGGTACCTGAGGACTGGAAGAGGGCAGATGTGATTCCACTTCACAAAAGTGGGAGCAGGACAGAAGCAGGCAACTACAGACCTGTTAGTTTAACCTCAGTAATAGGAAAAACAATGGAATCACTTCTGAAGGAAATAATTGCTGAGTACCTAGAGGCCAGAGGGGCACAGGACCCAAGGCCGCATGGATTCACAGTGGGAAGGTCATGTCAGATGAATCGTAGATTTCTTTGACTGGGTGATCAAAGTAGTAAATCAGGGAGGGGCTGTGGACATGGCCTACCTAGACTTTAACAAGGCATTTGACACAGTCCCACAAAAAAGATTAATATACGTTAGCCATCCTGGGAGTGGGTTCCAAGATGGTAGCCTGGGTAAAGAATTGGCTGGAGAACAGGACACAGAGGGTAATACTAAATGGAGTCCACTCTGAATAAAGGGGGTTACTAGTGGGGTACCGCAGGGTTCAGTACTAGGAACTGTCCTCTTCAATGTCTTTATAAGCGACATTGCAGAGGGACTGGAAGGAAAAGTATGTCTCTTTGAAGACAACACACAGATCTGCAACAGAGTTGATACACAAGGTGTGGTGGAAAGGATGAGAAGGGACTTGGCAAGGTTGGAGGAATGGTCAAATGTATGGCAGCTTAGATTCGATGCTAAGAAGTGCAAGGTAATGCACCAGGGAAACCAAAACCCAGGGGAAGAGTACACAATGGGGGGTGAGATACTAACAACAACAAAAATGGAAAGGGACATGGAGGGTAGTCATATCAGATGACCTAAAGGTGGGCAAGCAATGTGAGAGGGCAGCAATGAGGGCTGGGGGGATACTGGGATGCATAGGGAGAGGCATCACCAGTAGAAAACAGGAAGTTATTATCCCTCTGTACAGACAGCTGGTGAGACCCCATCTGAGTACGTGCAGTTCTGGAGACCCAATCTCCACAAAGACATAGACAGGATGGAAGCTGTCCAGAGGAGGGCAACTAAAATGGTGCAGGGTCTGCACCAGAAGACATATGAAGAGAGACTTAAGGAGCTTAATATCTATAGCTTCGAGGGAAGGAGGGAGAGGGGGGACATGATAGAAACTTTCAAGTACCTCAAGGGAATCAACAAAGTCCAAGAGGGTAGCATCTTTCAAAAAAAGAGGTGTGCAAGAACAAGGGGTACAATTTGAAGATGGGGGTGGCTCAGAGGTAATTAAGGAAGTATTTTTCTACAGAGAGGGTTGTGGATGCATGGAACGCCTTCCGGAGGAGGTTGTGGAGTCAAAAACAGTGGTGGAATTCAAGCATGCATGGGACAGTCATAAGCAATTCTAGGGGGTAGGGGTAGGAAGAAGTAGGCTGCTGGTTAACTAGGATCTGCAGCTTATCCATTAGGTAGGGAAATGGGCAGACTGGGTGGGCCAAGCGGTCCTTATCTGCAATCAAATTATATGTTTCTATGATGTCAAGAAGTCCAGGTGCAACACTCTGCTGAGAATCAAAATAAGGCCTTGTTTAGGCTGTTCGCGATGGTAAGCAGGTTTTGAACCATTTCACCATCGATAGAGAATGGGGGGAGCTGATGGACCACTTTAATGTTTCACCAGAAATCACACCCAAAGCTCCAGGATGCAGACAACGCTTGGCAGAAGTGTGATGCTTTAGCCTGGTGGATTGCCTAGGTATATTTGTTCCTGGCTTCTTGGTAGAATTGCCTGTCACAGAGAAGCCTACAATCAGGTGCTGTAAGCCAGAGGTTGTCCCAGTGGCACATCATTTCAAGTAGATCACTGGCGACCCAGGAATTATTCTTGTTTTCTATGTATTGCTTTCTTCGAGGGATGAAGATGTCACAGTCATGGTTAAAGACATTGATGAGGTGGGCAAGGGCAGCATCCACATTTGTGGCATTGAAGATGGGGACCAATCAGTGGCCAGGAGAAAGGATTTGAGTTTGTGTAGGGAACCCTTTTTAAGTGTCTGAGGTAGGTGGTGATGGGGGTGTTAGAGGGGGATTTATTCGACCAGTGGCATATGATAGGGGAGTGGTCACTAAGGGAGTCAGGGAGGACTGAGACATGGAAGATGTGTTTGGGATGGTTGGTGAAAACTGGGAGGGTAGATGTACTGGTTGTGTAGTTTAGTTGGGTGGGGGATTAGACCAGCTGGACTAGGGACAGGGCAGTTGCTGAGTCCTTGAAAGCTTTTGAAGACTGGGCTAGCCAGCCAGTGTTAAGGTCACTGGACATAATGATTTCCGTAATTATTGGGAGGGACATAACAGTGGATAGGATTTCATTGAAGGTTGGCCTTTGATCCTGGGGGGAGGATATAGGAGGCCACGAAATGTATATTTTTTGACTGATTCCCTAACATTATTTTGAGGGCTAGGGCTTGGGTGCCAATAGTGAAGGACAGGAGGGAGAGTGGTAAGGCTTTCAGGGGGCTCTAAGTAAATCACACAACCCCTACTTGTTTTTTTGCCTAGTCTGTCCGCTCTGTAAATTGAGCAACCTAATGACACAGCGGAGTGAGGGGTACCTAGTGACAGCCACTTTTCTGTCAGTGCTAGAATATCAGGGCAGTGTTGGGCAATCCAGGCCTGGAGGGAGGAAATTTTATTAAGTAGGCTACGGATGTTCATAGAGGCAATTATTAGGCCATTTGAGTCTTTACTTAAAGAAGGGTGGGACATAGTAGAGCCTGGGTTGGGGTGCACATTCCCTAATAGCAGGAGAAGGAAGATGGCATGACAAAGTAGGGCTATGATAATATGCTTAGTGGTTCACTGGGCTCACCAGGCTGAACAGCGGGGAGCAGTGGTAGATGTAGGAACAGGGAGGAGGAGAACCGTGGGTGATAAGAGGAGAAAGGGGGAAGGAAGTGGGCATGGTGCTAAAGGGCAGGGTAGGGGAATACAAGGTATGGGGGTAGATAATGGTGCAGAAAGCAACAAGGCTGGATGCAATAGTAGGGCCCATTATAGGCAAGCTTGGTTGAAGAGCAGGGAGTGGTATGACATCCTAAGCCACTAGAAGACTACTCCACCTTGGTATATAATAAACTCCCAGACTATATCACCTTTCTCATCCACATCTCACACTGTGCTTATTCCCTTTAGAAGTTTTCCTTTGTCCTCCTAGATATCCCCAGAACCAGAACCTCTCTCAACATGGAAGCAATATCGCATTCCCTCCCTATGGCTTGAAACAGCGTTCAAACGGCACTTAAGCTCACCTGCCTGATCCCTATTAACTTCTTCATGTCACTTGCCTCCAGATACCGCATGAATGCTTGCAAATGCATGAGGGTTTAGGTCTCTGTTTCCCTCCTCATCTCCATCCTTCTAACCTTCCCCTCTGGCCCTGTCTCATGTACAGTCCTGTCACTGCCTAAGTCCCTTACTCTCCCCTGTAGCACTCCCCTCCCCTCTAACTAATTATCTCACATCTGTACTCACTCCTGTCCTGTCTCTTCACCCTGCTGCATTTCTTGCCTTCCGCATCCTACCACAGATTGCCACATTGATGCAGTATGTAAGTCCCCTCTTTATTTGCACTGTCTTGTTATGATGACATTGCGACATACTAAACCCGTTGTCTTATGCATCTTACGCAGATTGTCACATTTTTACAAAATGTAATTTCTTCATTTGCTGCTCTATCTTATGGCCATAACTTATTTTTACTGTGATTGTACATTGTGTTGTATGAAACCCATTGTCTTATTCAAAGTACAGTATGTTCCTTTTATTTTGTAAACCTGTTATTGGATACCTGTCTTGTATCAGGATCTCCTTGTGAAAGAGCATGCTCAATGGAGTTTTCCTACAATATACTTGAACTTTGCGGTACACCTTGTATCTAGCTACAATATTTACCTCCCCTTCCACCATCATTGCCTGGAATTCTACTACATTGTTTGCCAAGCTCCTTGCATTCAAGGATACTACTACCCACCGTGTCCTCTGCCCCTCCTCTCCCTGTCCATCACCCCAATGGTGCTTTTTTGATAGATTATTTTCCTGCCTAACTGGGAGCGGGGGGGGGGCCTTGTCATCTCCCCTGACAGGTGGCTCCACTTTGCAGTCTTCCTGTGCCCCCCTCCACATCCTCACTTTAAAGTTATTTTGGTTGTAATGTAATCCTTCAGCCTGTGTTTCAATGTCCTCTTTCCCTCCTTGCTCTGGTGCAACCTATCTGGTGCATAGAGTTCTTTTCTTATCCCACTTCCCATCCCACCCTACTACTACCCATTCTTCTGCACCCTGTTTTGCTCACAAACTCCTATTCCCCTGCTTTCTAGTGAGCTGGCCCTTGGTACTGGGAGCACCTCCAAGAATGCCACTGACTTACCTACCTGAGTGCATATTCTTCCAACCTCCATGAACCTGTCTTTTCTACATCAGCCTACTCCCCTCTAGGTCATTTGTACCTAGGTGCACCAAGATATGAGGTTTATCCCTCCCCACCCTACCCACCATCTTACCTGGCATACACTCCACCCAGGTGCAGCTTTTCCTCACCCCTTCCCCCATCCCACCCCTTTCAGAATTGAATCCCCAGTATGGCTACCCCTTCCCCTACTGCCTGTCCTACCCCCCCATGTTTTATCCTGCCTTGGGCCCCCTGCACTAATGTGTCTCCTCCCCATTACACTGCCCTCTCCTCTCCCTGTTTCTCCCAGACTGTACCTCCACCTATGCTCTTCCCCTCCAATCTCTTCATATTTCCTTCCCAGCCCATCCCCTTCCCCTCCACTGAATTTACCCCTCCTCTCTGACCTTTTCTTATTTCTGTCCCTTCCCCTTCTACTTCTACTTTATTTGCCTCCTCCGCTCTCTCTTGTTAGTGGTGCCTTGCCACCCCCCTTGTTTCCCTGCCTTCTGCATTTCCCTCCTACTGTCCTTCTCCTCCCCTTGGTCACTGCCCTCACTCCCCCTCCTGTTCATCATCCCCTTCTCTTGTTCTATGCTGCCACCATCATCCTCCTGCTCCCCCACCCTAACAAGCACTGAGAACCTATTCTTAGTCTCTATCCACCTGCCTGAGCCTCCCCTAATACTCCAGCCTGCCTCTGCCTTCCCTGGTCCTGTCCCATATCCCTCCTCCTGTCTTCCCCCATTTCCTACCACCTGTCAGTTTCCCATCCCAGTATCTCCTGGTCCTTGATTAGTTGATGCTCCTGGCCCCTTTGATTGCCCTCTCAGTTTTGACCTGTGCCTGCCTGGTATAGCCTGTTGAGAAGCCCTCCTTGTCTCCTTAGAGCCCCCATGTCCCATCGTAATTATACCTGCTTCCTCTACTCAGCACCCATTGTAACCTTCCTATTTCCTGCCAAAGTTGGCTTAACTGACTACACACTGGATACCCCCACCCTCCACAAGTTCTCCAAGAAACTGAGTGCTCCACATCCATCACAGCTCACCAACTTCCCAGCCTCCCCAATCTACTATGCCAGTCATCCTGATCGCCCCCACTCTGCCCCGGGCATCTGTCTGCCTTAGTTCTTTGATTTCCACATCCTCACTCTACCCCCTCCCTTTTTGTTACTGATGGTTTGTTTGTTTGTTTTTTACTCCTAACACTCCTTCTGACATATGGCCTGCGGTCCTCCCTGCAGATGCCCTGCAGACACCACCTAATTAGATACCACACTCCTGCTTTGTGGCACTCATGCTTCGGGGTCGCTCATGATTCAGGGTTGTTTGGCCTTCTTGGTAATTAATACCAAACTCTGTGGCCCGATTCACCTTCCTGGAGTCATGTGGTCCTGCACCCCTCCTTTGTTCACTCCCTCCCTCTTTCTCCTTTTGTCCACTTCCTCCCTCCTCCTGTAGTCCCACACACCATAAGACACAGTGTTTCCTGTTTCATATCTTACATTGCTTCTACCAATGTTCCAAAAGCAGCAATAGTGATCTAGAAATAAACAAAGCAGTAATAATGACCTAGAAATAAACAAATTAAGCAAATTCTTCCTACCCCTGGGTTCCTCTCCACTCCGTGGTGGCCTGTTGTGAAGAAAGAACTACATTAATGGTGCCTTCCACAGACTGAAAGTGTTTTATTGAGCCACAGTTTGGAAGTGAGGCTCAGTAAAAATAAGCTTGTCATGAACACTACAGTAAGAAAACACAAATTATGTTACTTGGGTCCCCTGCCATGTTAAGAACTTGCCCTACCCCCATCCATCTCAGGTACTGTACTGATGAGACACCTCTGAAGGAAGAATAATCCTTCAAAGACCTGGGAGTCATACTGGACCCATGCCTTGACTTTTCCATCCACATCCTTAGTGTTTGTGCAAGACAGTGAATGTTAAGCTTGGTCTGACCTAAACAGCCAGACACCGTCTAACATCTAACACTAGCTTTGCCTTTACCAAGGGGGTGTAACTTCCCTTTCTCAACTATGGGCTCATCTCATTCACTAATGCCTCAAAGTCCTCTCTCCTGATGCTGCCTAAAACAACATCTGCAGATTAGTTTGTTTACTCATACGACCCATCTTTGTGACTTTTACAACCATCTTGGCAGGTTGTCACCTTCGAATAGTCATGCCTTTGCACTAGGTTGTTTCACAGTCAGAATTGTAAGGTTTGATGCCCCTGCCTCCTTGGCAGTCCAACCTAGGTTCTTCCACTTCTCCTAACCCCTGAGATCCAATGAGCAGTCCCTACGTGTCGTCCCTGAAACCTTCTACCAACCTAAGAAACTGTCACCTCACTAGTTCCCTTTGGTTAGCTTTCTGGCCCCTTATTCTATTCCTGCTGTCCTTAACATAGAAACATAGAAACATAGAATTTGACAGCAGATAAGGACCACTTGGCCCACCTAGTTTGCCCATTTTTCTACCTAACGGATAAGCTGCAGATACTAGTTAACCTACAGTCTACGTCCTCCTATCTCCCACTAGGATTGCCTTATGTCTGTCCCATTCATTCTTGAATTCCCCCACTGTTCTTGACTCCACCACCTCCTCTGGAAAGCTGTTCCACACATCCACAACCCTGTCCATGAAAAAATACTTCCTCACATTACTTCCGAGCCATCCCCGCTCTATCTTCAAATTGTGCCCCCTTTTTCTTGCACATCTCTTTTTCTGAAAGATATTACCCTCTTGGACTTTGTTGATTCCCTTGAGGTACTTGAAAGTTTCTATCATGTCCCCCCTCTCCCTTCTTTCCTCAAGGGTATGCATATTAAACTCCTTTAGTCTCTCTTCGTATGTCTTCTGGTGCAGACCCTGCACCATTTTGGTTGTCCTCCTCTGGACAGCTTCCACTCTGTCTATGTCTTTGCAGAGATGGGGTCTCCAGAACTGCTCACAGTACTCCAGATGGGGTCTCACCAACTGTCTGTACAGAGGGATAAGAACTTCTTATTTTCTACTGTTGATGCCTCTCCCTATGCATCCCAGTATCCCAACAGCCTTCCTTACTGCCTTCTCACATTGCTTGTCCACCTTTAGGTCATCTGATATAATTACCCCAAGTCCCTTTCCATTTTTATTGTTGTCAGTATCTCACTCCCCATTGAGTACTCTTCCCCTGTGTTTTTGGTTCCCAGGTGCATTACCTTGCACTTCTTTGTGTTCAGTCTAAGCTGCCATACATTTGACCATTCCTCCAACCTTGCCAAGTCCCTTCTCATCCTTTCCACTCCATCTTGTGTATCAACCCTGTTGCAGATCTTTGTATTGTCAGCAAAGAGAAATACTTTTCCTTCCAGTTCCTCTGCAAAGTCACTTATAAAGGCATTAAAAGGACCGGCCCCAGTAATGAACCCTGCGGTACCCCGTTAATAACCCTCTTTTCTTCACTGTGGACTCCATTTACTACTACCCTTTTCATCCTGTTGTCCTGCCAATTTCTTATCCTGGCTACCACCTTGGGACCCACTCCAAGGCTGGTTAACTTGTTTATTAATCTTTTGTGTGGGACTGTATCAAATGCCTTGCTAAAATCTAGGTATGCCATGTCCACAACTCCTCCCTGGTCTACTACTTTGGTCACCCAGTCAATGAAATCTATTAGGTTAATCTGACACAACCTTCCTGCAGTGAATCCATGCTGCCTTGGGTCCTGTGCCCCACTGGTCTCTAGGTACTCAACAATTCTTTCCTTCAGAATTGATTCCATCATTTTCCCTACCACTGAGGTCAAACTAACTGGTCTAGTTTCCTGCCTCTGCATTGCTCCCACTTTTGAGAAGAGGAATCACATCCACCCTCCTCCAGTCCTCAGGTACCACCCCATCCTCCCATGATTTGTTAAAGATAGTAGTCAGCGGTGTCACTAGTTCTACCCTTAGTTCTTTTAGAATTCTTGGGTGAATTCCATCAGGCCTCATTGCTTTGTCCACCTTCAATTTTACTAGTTCTTTCAGAACCCTTTCATCTGTAAATGGACTGGTATTGATCCCCATCTCCAGTGTGTTTCTCTTGTTTGTTTGGTTTAGGTACCTCCCCCTCCTCTTCCATTGTGAATACTGAACAGAAATATTCATTCAGTAGCCCTGCTTTTTCACTGTCACCCTCTGCCTACATTCCCTCCCCTTTATTAAGCCCCAGTATCCCTCCCTTGGTCTTTCTTTCTCCCTAATGTACCTATAAAAGGTCTTATCCCCTTTCTTAACAGGGTTGACTATCCTTTCCTCAGTTTGGGCCTTTGCTATTCTGACTGCCTTTCCAGCCCCTTTCTGCTTTAACTGATAAAGTTATCTGTCCTGCTCCTTCTGTTTTTCCCTATATTTCTTGAATATTATCCTTTTCTCCTTAACCTTCCCTGCCACCTCTTTTGAGAACTATAGCATTTTTTTTCCTTCATTGTGTTTTGTTGATTTGCTTTACACAAAGGCTTGTTGCTTCTGTGATGGATGATCACTCCCCATTGTTCCTCCACCCTTTTTTCTTGCCTGTTTGCTAGTGCTTTTCTGAGGCACTCTCTCATTTTCCCAACGTCAGCCCTCCTAAAATCCAATACTCTTGTTTTTGTATGGCTTGACTCTATGGCTGTTTATCATGAACCACACTGTTTGGTGGTCGCTTGTTCTCAAATGGATACCCACTTCTAAATCTGAGATTCTTTCTCCATCCCCATTTGAGAGTAGCAGGTCTAACATTGCTCCCTCCTGTGTTGGTTCCAATACTAGCTGTCTGAGGCATGCCTCTTGTAGGGCATCAAGAATGACCCTGCTCTTGGATTTGCCTGCAGTAAAGGTACTCCAGTTAACATCTGGCATATTCAGGTCCCCCATCAACAATATCTCCCCTTTTTCTGCCATTCTAAGCCATTCTAAGGATGCCTTCTATTATTTCCTTGTCTGTTCCCTCCCCCTGAGATGGGGGTCTGTATACAACCCCATGCGGATTGTGGTGCCATTTTCTGTCTCCAGGGTGACCCAGAGTGCCTCATCTGCTCCCTGTTTACTTTTTAGTTCTGTTCCTTTGATCCCTTCCCTTATATAGAGAGCTACTCCTCCTCCTCTACTTCCCTCCATGTCCCTCCTGTAGATTGTGTATCCTGGTATGTTGATATCCCAGTCATGGTTCTCTGAGTACGATGTTTCTGTGACTGCCACAATATCCAGGCTTCTCTCTTCCATCAAGGCCACTAGTTCAGGGAGCTTGTTACACAGACTATGGGCATTGATACTCATCACCCTTCAATTTTTGATGGCCTTACCCCTTTTAGCCCCATCCCTGCCCTTATTGACCTTGCCTTTTTTTGCATTTACCTCTGTTCTGCTCCCTAATGACCTCTCTACCTTGGAGTTTACTTCACTAATTAAAACTACTGCCATGAGCTTCTGAAGAAGGACTGGTTGGTCCAAAAGCTAGAGCACTTTGTTCTTGTTACATTTATGTTGGTCCATTAAAAGGTATCAAATCATTTGCTTCTGGATCTATTCTTGCAAGGACCAATACGGCAACTACTAAATCTAGAGTTCATATTTTGAGGGTGGAGGCTGGGATTTCCCTGCTCCTTTTCAGTGCCCCCCTTGGCTAGTTTTACTGCTTGCCAATGAAGCATTTAAACCTATCACCTAGGATCCTGATCCCCCCCCCCGGACAGAAGCAGACCATTGTGCCAGTATAGGCCTGCATCCCTCCAGGTGGCTGCCCAGTCCCCAGTGAAGCCAAAACCCCAAGCTTCACACCAGTTTTACAACCATTCATTGAATTCCATGGTGTGGAGTAGCCTAGCATCACCCTTGCCACAGTAAGGCAGCACCTCCAAGAAGGTTACCATATATGCTACTTGTCTAAGACCCCTCCCCAACTCTACAAACTCCTCTTGCACTGCTCTTATCCCATTCCTAGCCAGGTAATTTGTCCCTAGGTGGACAATGACATCCAGCTCCCTCCCTCATGCAGCTGTTCCCACAATCCTGAAGATTTGCTTCCTGTCCCTCCATGCCGTGGCACCAAGCAGGCACCTTACCTCCCTCTCACCTTCCTCCCCAAATTCTACCCCCCTAATGATTGTGTCCCCCACCAGGAGTTGTTTCCTTCCCCTGTGGGGTCCCATGCAACCCTTCTGGGGGGTCTCCTTTGTGGAGGTTTCCAGCATCCTTCTTTGTCTCCACTGCAGGTGCCTCCATAGAGGAACCACTATCCACCAGAACAGTGTATGAATTGTGGAGAGGTACTGCTGGAGGGATCTGCCTCTGTTCCACCACCCTCTCCCTCCCTGAGCCCACCTTGGTCCAGCCACTCATCTTTCTTGGCAACCTCTGAGATAGCGGCAGTGGCCCTGGTGGTCCCTGGGTGGGGGAGGAGGTTTCATAAATCCTAGCCAAGTCAGCCTGGAGATGGGCAACCTCCTCCCTCAGACCAGAGAGGTGCCTGCTATAAAGAGGCAACACCACCGCACCTTTTCTGCTGGTGATAGCCCTCCCTATGCACCCCAACATCCCAGTAGCCTTTCCAGCTGCCTTATCACATTGTCTGGCCACCTTTAGGACTTCCAATATGAATGCCACCAGTTTCTTTCCTGCTTGGTGATTGTCCATATCACTCCACCCATTCTGTATTTTGACACAGGGTTACTGTGCACTAATTGCATTATTTTCCAGTTTTTCACATTGAAACCCAGCTACCATACCCTAGATAACTGCTCAAATGTTCCCTGGCTTCTTCTCATCCTTTACACACACACACACACACACACACACACACACACACACACACACATATACATGCATAAGGGAGTGTCTGTCCTATTGCTGATTTTGGTGTCATCTGCTAAGAGACAGACCTACCATTCCAGCTCCTCTGCAATGTTGCTTATAAAGACATTAAATAGGACCAGTCCCAGCATTGATCCCCAAGACACCCTGCTGGTCATCATCCCTTCCTTGGTGTGAACCCCATTTACCACCACTCTGTGTCACGTATCCCCTAACCAATTCTTACCCAGTTTACCACCTTTAAACCCACTACAAAGCTTCCCAGTGTTCTTACTAGTCTCCTATGCGGAACAGTAATGAAAGTCTTACTGAAATCTAGGCAGACCATGTCTATTGCTCCACACTGATCTAATTCCTTGGTCACCCAATCAAAGAAATGAATCAAATTATTTGACATGACCTCCCACCCTCCGTGAATCCTTACTACCTCAGGTCTTATAACCTATTTTACTCAAGATACTCCACAATCCTATTAGCTTTACCACTACCAATGTCAGGCTGACTGGGCTGTAATTGTCAGTCACCTCTCTGCTACCACTTTTGTGAAGTGGGACTACATCTGCCCTCCTCCAGTCCTCCAAGGCCTTTCCCATTTCTAGTGAACAGTTAAATAGGACTGTCAGAGGTGCAGTCACCACCCCACCTAGCTTACTCAATATTCTTGGATGCATTCCATCTGGCTTCTTTGCTTTGTCCACTTCCATATTAGCAAGTCCCTTCAGGACTCACTACTTCACCAAAAACAAACTCTGACCAGAGCCGACAGGGCTGCATGGGAATAATTTGGGTTAAAAATATAGAAAAGTACCCAAGTTATGATCCTCTGTTAGGTAAGCAATAAGACATGATGGGGTGTGCATTAGACAGTTCTAATGCATGGCTAGGGGGATGTAGTGAGGCACGAGGCTACAGGCCGAGTGCATCCAGTCCCCTAGCCGTGCATTAGAACTGTCTAATGCACATCCCCGGAGTGGCTTAATGCACTTATAAAATGGGCCTGTGTATTCTAAATGGGGTTCTAGTTTTAGCTGTGCATTAGACATATCTAATGCATGGCTAACAACCAATCAGATTGCTTGCAATCTTTTGCCCATTTTATACATTTAACATATGCCCATAAATGTGTTGTTTTGTAATACTTATACACCAGATTTTCAACATAGCCTTGTTATGACCCTACTTCATGAAAATGTTCAATTTCTGGCTTAAAGAAGATTTCACACAGGGACTGCAAAATCGGCTTTTGGGCACACAAAAACACTTTTTGGGTAGAAGCTGAAAAATGACAGCTGTCACATTCATGAGGTGCTATAAAGAAATGGCCATGTTGAAAATTTGGGTAAAAATATTGAATACTACCAAGCTTACAAGCCTGTGTTTGCAAAATTCAACATACTGTAGCCTCATAGCTTTTTTTATATATATTGTTACACCAGATTTTGAACATAGCCTTCATATGACCCTGCCTCATTAATAAGGGCAGAGAGAATTTTAAACTCCTGTCCAAAAGGTACAGGGACCACTAAATCACCTTTCAAGATGTAAAAACAAACATTTTGGTTAGGATTTGAAAAACGACAGCTGCCACATTGTAAAGAGTAATCTGCTTGTCTTTTAAGGAGCCCTTTCATAGGACTGCATTATTCTACATGACTGAACTAAGTGTATGTTTCAACTAAGTGAGTGATGAGAGAAGACACATAGCTTTCTGAGGATTTATGGATTGATCTTTGGCCACCCAGCAACAGAGGGTAGTGGTCTTGTCAACACTACTGTGGAGAGTTTTATTGAGCACACTTAAGTAAGAACTGATGAGTGTGTACAGTATAAATGTTTTTATTATATGTTTTTCTTAGTTTTCATATAAAGTTTGTTAACTGGGTAAGAACACAAGGATAAAAATGTCAATTTTCAATGGTGACTCAGAAGGGCTTTAGTCTTTTATGGACACTATGCCGATCTTGGATTGGCATCTAATTATGTCACAATCTGGTGAGAGAGTGTCAGGGATACAGTGTGCTTATTGTGGTTGGGTATGGACCTCTGATAAAGTACTGAAGTTAACCATGTTGCTGTTTTGAAGGTCCTGAGCTGTGATTTTGTACAGCATCTGGGGGAAGCTGCTGAGGCTCTCTGCCACTGGAACTTAAAAACAAATGTCCTGAGGCTGGCCCGGTGGCACTGAATGCTGAGGCACTGGATGCCTTATCTCACGCTATGCCAGTGACCCATGTTTGGGAATGGCCTTGGGTCATTGGGGTGCCAAAATGGGGGGAGCAGGATAGACCACTGTCTTTCCTCTCCTGGCAGGCAGGGTCACCCATCTGTAGTCCCACCACCACGGATGGAGATCCAGTGGTAGGCGCAGGCAGTAATGGATTGACTGGTAGGGTGGGGTATCCCATAGTGCATTACATGTGTGTGCCTCCACACATGCAAGCTACATTGGGATACAGGGGGATCAGAGAGAAAATAGAAAAAGCCTTCAAATTACATATAGAAAAAGAAAAAAAATGTCCTGAAGTGTGTTCCTCTCAATTGACAGACTGTATGACCCTCATTTTGAAGGCACTTTTGAAAACTCCATTGTGGCAGCCCCTGCAATAAGTTCTTAGCTGATGACTGCTGGATCTCTTGCACCCACTTTGGTCTTCAAATAATAATGCTGTATTCTCTTGTATTTTGTGTTTTATTTTGAGTTTTGTAAATTAGAGTGAGTGTGACTTATTTGTGTATTTGATATTGAAATTGGAGTGAGTGAAGTGTTGGGCTGGGATATGGGTAGCACTATTTTTGTGGGCATAATTTTTGTTGGGTTTATTGGATGTGTATAGCTGGCTCCCTTATTATCAAGTTGCTGAGTTGCAACAGACACCTACCAATATGCACATATATTCCCCAAGACTATAATGTCAGCAACACCCCTTTGTGGCCCCGAGCTCTTCTTGCAGTAGCCCATGGCCATTGCAGGTTACTGAGCATCTAAAGACACTGGAGAAAAGCATAGAATCAGGACATGGGGATAAATGTTTTTGACAGATTCAAAGTGATAGGCTGGGCAGGTGACTTGGGTTGAAATGGGATGGGGAGAGGGTCCCCTGTCTCATTTTAATTTCAATGAAGCCCCCTGATAATGGAAACAGGTTGCCTGTGAGTTTCTTGACCCTGCATCTCCCTTTTGGGAAATCATGTGCAGATCCCTGAGGAACAAAATTGTGATAATAGTTGATTTTATCATGGATTTCTCAGGAGATGTGATGTGCCTTAATAAGGGAATCATGCTCTTCCCTTTCACTTTCACTTATGCTCCTCAAACTCACTTTTTAAACCCTTACTGTGTTGTGGACTAATATATCAGTAAAGAATTCCTATATGTTCTACTTCTGTTGGCAGCCTAAGGGTTAACATTAAAAAGTAGTATATTAAATGTCTTCAAGTTAAGCAGAGTATTGAGTTAGTATTTTTGTGTAACATGTTTATTGATAAATTATAAGGATCTCATTCGTAGCTGTCCATTCAAAAAATACCTGTCAGAAATATTATTTCCACATAGTGCAGTCATCTGGACAGAAAGTGGCTATTTACTGTGCCACAAGTGAAGGCGGAAGAGGAAACTATGGTACTATTCACAGGTGCACAGATCTGAAGAACTGTTTTTGCATTGCTCTTGGTAGTTTCTTTATCAGTGAGGTTCTGTAATGGACCTGTACCAACTTCTGCTTAATAAATGTAATTTAATACTTGAACACATGTACCCTTTTCATGTCTTTGGTGTTATTTTAATTTTCCTAATCAAAGTGAATAAAGCTATGTTCACTATGAATAAAAGGTGTTTATGAGGAAGAAGATTTTGATGTAAGTCTCATGACAGTTACACAATTTATATGCTGCCAGTATTGACACATCAATGTTTTTAATTGTTTAGCTATTTTCCTCTGTTGCAAAAAAAACAAAACATCTGTGAATAGAGTAACTACATTTGCTTCTGTTATATAGACAGTGGCATTAAAACATATGTCAGATACTAGTGCTGGAAATGCTGCAATTTAGCTTAAAAATTCCCTCTTTCCAATGAGATCAGATTCATCATCTGTCAATACTGCAGCATTTCAAGGGGTCTTTTTATGTTCTGTTGACTATTTTAATGCTCAGAACTGTAAAAAGGGATAACAGGTTAGAATCCTACCAGGACCACTTGCTCACAGTTCGATCTTCTGCAAGTAACTTCCATGTGTGTAATTGTTTTCCATCCTCCTTTGTATCTACCACATTAAATAATAATTATGTAACATTTTGCCTGATTAACACAAAAAAATGTGTTAGCAGGAACACAACATGAGAGGGAGAGAGAATGAGTTATATGTTGTGTGAATCAGCAACGCTCACAGGCATCCTTTTTGTAGGAGAATTCTGATACATGGAGGTAAACTTGAAACTTGCAGTTTGCCATGTCACAATCAGAAAACTGTTACCATGCACAATGTCAAATGTTCTCTTAGAAAAGCGGTGCCTGTGTGAGTTATTGTGTCACATAACATGAGATGGATCGTTCTCTGTCTCACTCTCGTGTATTCAATGTGACACATTGGCTTACTGCAATCTAATAGTTTTGGCAGATGTGATTTACTTTTCTGACGTGGAAGGAATGCTTTGTGAACATTAATTAATTACATGCAATTAATTCATTCTGTAACCGTGTTGTAGCAACTACAACATTAGAATGAGAGAGAGAGAGAGAGAGAGAGAGAGAGAGATTAATATCAGGTTATCTGACAATAATTAACTCAGGCATTGCTTCTCTATGAAAACTTTGGACAAGGTGCATACTTTTAGAAATCTAACTGTGAAATGGCATGCTGCACAATTCACATTTATGAGTTTCCTTTTTATTTTGTTAACCAATTGAGCAAGACTTGCAAAAAGGACAAAAAAAAAATTTATGAACAGGGAAACTATATTTGCCATGGAGAAATGCCAATTCTCATCCATGACGCATTCTTAAATTGTGGCTTGCCAGTGGAGGGTGTGACAGTAAAACATAGTACATCAAATAGGAAATTTATTTTTCTGTATTGTAGTTTAAGCAAGCTGTCTTAATTCTAGTCTCAGCAAGACCACGGAATAAAGGGACATGAGTGTCCCTATTGGGCATTGTCATTGTAACCACTCCCCCCATCCCCTGCAGCATCCAACACATATACAGTTGTTCAATTCTTAATGGAAATTGTCTTTTTTCCCCCTAGTCAACACAGAAAATCCAAGACAGCTATGCTCATGCCTCACAGCTCATAGTTTTTCTGTCAGAATTAAAAAAACTGGCAAAGGGGGGTCACGTGATGGCAGCCTAGGAGTGCAGTAGCGAACTCCATTAGCTCCGTTCCCTGCTCGCTAAAACCTACTATCTGAGCACCTCTTTAGAACTTAACACAGAGGATTTGAGTTAAATTACTGCAGTAGACTTTTGCAATGCAGTAAAAATCGTCAATCATGGAGGTCTTAATGCGAAAAGCGTCGCTACGGCACTCACCGCCACCATCCCTCGAAAAAGACAAGGCCCCTAAGCGGCCTAAAGCTCAAATGCCAAAAACATCTACAGGTACTATGCCACTTACAGAAGACATACTCCTGGAAATTATGAAGCCTATGCAGGAGTCGATAGACAGCATAGTGGAAGAACTCCACCAGATTAAAATAGCTACCTACTCATTATCTATTCAAATGGCTGATTCGGAAGCTTGTCTTGCATTGACGGAGAAAAAGCTTGACAAGGCTGCTATAGATCACACTCTCATTAACCAGATAATTAAAAAGCTTGAAGATAAATTAGTAGATTTGGAGGGAAGGAGTCATAGGAACAATCTACTAATAATGGGCATCCCTGAAAAAGAAGAAGGTGCAACTCCCACACTCTTTGTTCAGAGGTTTTGTGAGAAGATCGCAGGGCCCCCTCCTAACGGCCCTACCTATATCATGGAGAGAGCACACAGGGCACTTCGAACACCTCCACCCCCAAGGCTCGGCGCCCAGGCCTATAATCTTCAAACTACTTAACTTTCAGGATAAGCAACATATTATTGCAAAAGTAAAGGCATTGCAAAAAGTTCTCTGGGAGGAGAAAAAGGTCAGGGTGACCCAAGATTTGCCACAGTCAGTCCGCATTAAAAGACAAGAATTGCACCCACTTGTAACAAAGCTTATAGCGGCGGGTAAGCCCTTTCAAGTTAAATACCTGGCGATCCTGCAAGTAAAGTTTGGTGATCAATGGCAAACCTTTGATTCCCAGGAACAGGCACTGAATGAATTGAAAATAGCGCTCCCAGATCTATTTAAGCGAACTTGTGCTAAAGAGAGATGTTACACTGTGTTTGATTCTACTTGTAGTGGCAGCTTTTCTGTGCCAATGCTACTAAGGCCACATCTTTATGTATAGGTGGGCCGTCTCTAACAGCCTGGTACTCGTTAAAAATGTAGATCTTCTTTTTTGCACTGGGAATTCAGTTTGAACACAGCCTAAGATGGTAACGTATCCCTGAATTCTCTGCCTGACCCAGTGACAGACTGTTGTTATTCTTGATGAAGAAGTCTCTTCAAATGGATCCCCTCTGTGCAAGGATGCAAGACTAATCCCATGATTAGTGAATTTTGTGTTGTAATTTTTGAAGGTCCACTCGTTAAATTACAGACAGTGCTGACCCCCGATTCTGATATAAGACTGCGCAAGAATATGAGACTATTCCTATGATCTACAAGCTCCATATTGAGGCTTTCAGAGGCCCGCTTGTTATAAATGAAAAACCGTTAACCTACGACCCTCGAGTCTGACTGTACAATTAAGTTCATATGGAGTTAGAATCTTGAAAACCAGTTCATCTGTGAAGTGGCGTAATAGCCACAGTGGGACTTAACATCGAGACCACCAACATTTTATGCACTGTGTTGTCCTTCTATTACTTATATTGACATAGCAGAACCCTACTGTTTTATCTGGCAAATCCGAAGGAGTAGCTTTTTTGATTAGGAAAGTTCTTCCTTTTAACAAACCAGTAAATTACTTTTGCTGTTTTTAAGGGCAATCACCTGATAGTTTAAATTCCCAAAATTGCCAGATAAAATTAGCGAGTTGGGGAAGGGACTTTTGGGGGAAGTAATGGCTTTTAAGCTTGTTTGCTTGTTTACGTCACCTGACATATCTGATGGCAGATCAGTTATTGGAACTGGGGGTAGTTTTAAGATTTATATGGGGTAATATGGTTAGGGGGCGGGAAATTATTGGGATGGGCTATCTCCTCCTTACCTACCTTTATTAACTACTGATAAAAGCATCAGGTACTTTAATCAGACTCAGATGTGCCCTATTTTGCTTGGAGACCTAATCTTAATATAAAATAATGGCGGGTCCTTATACAATTCTCAGTTGGAATATAAAAGGTGCTAGGGAAAGAACCAAGCGGCAAGTAATATTAAAACACTTGCAATCCCTTAGAGCAAATGTTGTCTGCTTACAAGAAACACACCTTAAACGAGAAGACACCTCATTATGGTGTAAAGGATGGGTAGGACAGTCTTACGGGGCGGGCATATCCACAAGCAGAGGTGGAGTCACCATCCTTTTCCATAAAACATTCCTTTTAGATTAGAAAATGAGGTATGGGACAGTCAAGGGTGATATATAATACTACATGGTATACTAGGTATACACCAAGTAACAACTGGGTCTATTTATGGACCAAACGTAGACTCCCCAGCCTTTTTCACCAACTTAATAGGAAGTATCTCCCCTACTCTCCCTAGAACTATAATTCTGGGAGAAGACTGGAATATTACTCCCCGGCTTTCATTAGATAGATCAGAGCCTAGGAAATCTGGTCTCTCCCCTGACCAGAGAGCCCTACAAGATTTAATAAGTGGGCTGGGTCTCCTTGACGTATGGAGGATATTGAACCCCAATGAAAAACAATACACCTTTTTTTCTCACCCCCATCGCACTTGCTCATGTATAGATTACATTTTGGCCAGCTCCCACATTATGCCTAGAATAATGGAAGCCTTGATTCACCCACAAGTGTTGTCAGGCCACTCCCCAGTCTCGATAGTTTGTGTATCGGGGCCCGGAATTAAAAGAGGCTCTATATGGAGACTGAATACACAGCTGTTTCAGACCCCCAATATACAGACCCATTTTAAAAATGTTATTACTTCCTTTTTGGATAATAACATAGGAACTGTCTCCAAAATTGACATCGTATGGTCTACCCTGAAGTGTGCCTTACGTGGGGAGTGTATCCATTTAGCCTCAGTTAAAACAAAAAAATATAAAATACATACTGAATCCCTGCTTCAAGAAATAAAAACATTAGAATACAACATCAATAAACACTCCTCAGACTCTGAATGGTCTAAGCTCCATATGTTACATGCTCAATTCTCAGACCTGATGTACCAAAAAGTGGAGCTTTCCTTAAAATGCGTCCAAATGAGGTACCTAGAATTGGGAGAACGTGCTGGCAAGCTACTAGCTATCTGAATTAAGCAGACAGAATCAACTCGCTTTGTACCTGGGCTGTCCTCAGATAAAGAAGGCCCACTTGTTACAGACCCAAGGGAGATTCTTTCCAGCTTTGCAAAATATTATAGAGAGTTATGCTATTGTATGAATGAAGATACCCCAAATGAACAATTACAAGCATATTTCAATCAATTGATGCTCCCAACACTACCCATGGATAAAAAACTATGCCTGGGTTCCCCTATAATGGAATGGGAAGTAATCCAAGCAATTAAGCAGCTTACATCTCTCGCTCTATGTATCTATGTTGAAAATTACCACCCTATCTCACTACTTAACACAGACATTAAAATACTAGCAAAAAATATTAGCTAATGGCTTGAAACCTCTAATGGACACATTAATCAGTAATGAATAAGTTGTTTTTTTGCCAGGGAGATCCTCAAGCGACCATATGTGTAGATTACTACACCTTATTCCCCTAGCTAGTCAGTACATAGATACATAGACTGTGTCAGCAGATAAGGGCCTATGGCCCACCCAGTCTGCCCATTTGAGCTTGTAAGTTCAGTTAATGTTTTCCTAGAAGTCTGTTGCCCTTTACCCCTGACCTCCTGAATTCCTTTATGTCTATCCCATGCATTCTTAAATCCCTTCCCTTGACTGTTTCAGCCCCCACCACTTCCTCTGGCAGGGTGTTCCACTTGTCCACCACCCATTCTGTGAAGAAATTCTTCCTCACGTTTCCTCTGAATCGTCCTCCCTCCAACTTCATCCCATGCCTTCTAGTCCTGGAACATCTTTTTCGCTTAAAAATAGTGTATTCCTGCACCCTGTTCCTCCCTGTAAGATACTTGTATGTCTCTATCATATCCCCTCTCTCCCTTCTCTCCTCCAGGGAGTACATGTTCAGTTCCTTCAACCTGTCTTCATAGGACTTGTGATGCAATCCATGCACCATCTTTGTTGCCCTCCTCTGAACCTTCTCTACCCTGTCTATGTCCTTACATAGGTAAGGTCTCCAGAACTGTACACTGTACTCCAGGTGGGGCCTCACTAGTGTCTTGTATAGTGGAATTATGACCTCCATTTTCCTGCTGGTGATGTCCCTGCCTATGCATCCCAGCATCCTATTTGCTTTACCTGCTGTCTTGTCACACTGTTTCCCTACCTTGAGGTCATCAGAAATGATAACCCCAAGATCCCTTTCCTGCTTGGTGCATACTATATCCTCACCCCCCAACTGATATATCAGTCAACCATACCTATGGCCCTGGTAGCCTTAGATGCAGAAAAGGCCTTTGACCAGGTCTCCTGGCATTTTTTGTTCACTGCGTTATCCTGGTATGGCATCCCACAAACATTCATTAATTGGGTCAGACTGTTATATTCATCTCCTACAGCCCGGGTCTGGTGCAATGGTCATCTTTCAGAACCATTGACATTGAATCTTGGCACTAGGCTGGGCTGTCCCCTTTCCCCGCTCCGTTTCAATTTCTATTTAGACCCCTTCATTAGAAAACTACTTATGATGACCCAGGGTTTGCAAGGAATTCTAGTAGGAAGTAGACAACACCTCTTGTCTGCTTATGCAGACGAACTCCTAATACATGTAATGAACCCAAGTACAAGTGTCCCTATCCTTTTACAAGAAATTGACTCCTTCTCCCAGATTTCCTATTATAAACTCAACCTGGCTAAATCTATTATTTTCCCCCTAAACCAGAAACTACTTAAAAGTGATGTAGAACAATACGGACTACACTGGGAAAACAAAAGTATAACCTATTTGGGTATTAAAATCTTTAAATCATATTCCTCCATTGTTAAAGAGAACCTTTTTAAGTTAACAAAAGTAATAAAAGCAGACCTGGAAAAATGGAACACCCTGCAGCTTTCATTATGGGGAAGGATTAACATCACTAAGATGAATGTCCTCCCCAGAATCCTCTACCCTCTCAATATGTTTACCCCCTATCTTCCTAAATTATGGTTCACGAATTTAAGAAATTTACTTAACAAATTCATTTGGAAAGGTAAAATGGTGAGACGGGCATATCATAAGTTAACAGCATCAAAAAACCATGGTGGGCTTTCCTTACCATCTTTTTTCAATTATTATGGAGCAGTCCACATTACAAAACTGGCATCCTGGATGTTCTGCCCACATGAAGGAGAATCTGGGTCTTATACTCTGACATGGTTAAATATTGAAAAGACCCTTGTGTCCCCCACATTGTGTTCCCTACCATCTCTACTATATTCCTCTTTGAAATATATCCCCAAAAACCTCTGGAAATCCCCAACAGGGTGGTCACTGAGAGCCCTGAATCAGTTACAGAACCACCTGAAAATAAACTGGCAAGTGGACGGAGAACAACCACTCTTAAACAATCCACATTTCAAAATTCAGCAGAAACCTATCCCAGCAAAGTTTTGGCCTGCTCTAAGGGATATTAGGCTTAAGGATCTCATACCCAATGGCAATATGCTCTCATATACTCAACTCCTACAGAATTTTCCTGAATTAAATGGTTACCCTTTTAAATACTGGCAAGTTACGCAAGCAGTCTCTTCTTTCATGACAACAGGTCAATCCCTTGAACCTCCTAAGACTGCCTTATCCTCCTTATTGAGAGTAGCTACCCACCCACATCCAATAGCCACGGTGTATAAGGAACTGCAGACTCTTGATACACGACTACCGGTAGGTATATGCCAGTATTGGGTTAAGGCCCTATCTCTATCACCTGCACCTGATTTTTGGCAACAAAACTGGAAAAACCTATATAAGTTTATTATGCAAGACCGCTTGTGGCTTGTGCAATTTAATGTGATGAATGACCTATATTATACCCCCCAGAAGCTCCATAAAATTAGCAAGATACCATCCCCCTGCTGTCCTGGGTGCCTCAGTAGAAACGGACACCTCTATCATATGTTATGGGCATGTCCTAAAGTTCAATTATTTTGAAGGGCTATACAAAATTCTCTAAATCCTATGCTAGCCTTAGATTCATTGTTTTCCCCAGAAGTTTGTTTACTTAATTATTTTCCAAAAGGAACATTGAAATCCAAGAAGTACTATATGGCCCTTATCTCTGCAGTGGCCAAACTTTTACTCATGAGGCACTGGACCCTGTGCTCCTTGCCTACGGCATTAGAATGGCATAGAGAAATTTTGCTGGCCTTGCAGCTGGAAAAACATATTGCTAGTATGGGCAACCGGCAGCAAAGCTATCTAGATAAATGGGGCACCCTAGATGCATTATTGGCGATATGGAAGCCTGAAAGTAAATAACCTAATGGTTACTGATTTTTTCCCTTGCATCCTGGTTTTCTCTGAGAAAAGCTATCCCTAATTGTAGTAGAGAAAAACTTTTGTGCCTGATGCCTTCAAATGGAGAGAGGAGAGTATGAGGGGGATAAGGAGTTTAAGGGAGTCTTTACGGGGTGTTTGGGGAGGTTTTTTTTTCTCTCTCCTTTTTTCTTTCTTTTCTTATGACTAAACTATTTCTGCCTAACCAAAGGTTAAAGTGATACCTCAGCAATGTCGCAGTATACTTTTATGTTACGTTCATACTTGACTATAACAACATGTGCTAATCACATTGTGTTATGCCTACATAGAAATGTTTGAATCTAGATACTGCGACCAGGATAGGCGCAAATACCAAGCATAATATGTTATATTTTATTTTATATTTCTGTGCATCAGTGTGCTGAAAACAAATAAAGCTTTTTGAATTATAAAAAAAAACTGGCAAAGCTATCAGAGTCTAAATAAAACAGTCAACACCAAGTTAAGCAGGTACTCGTTTATTTTATTTGGCACAACAACACACTCTGGTCAAACATGAATAATAAAATAATCCCACACAACTATCTTTTTATGCAAGAGCTGCCCACAGGCAAGAAACAATAAATGTGTGTGGGGAGGGGGGGCAAGACGGTAAAATGCTAGTTTACCCATTCTGTACTCCATTTATTGTTTTGATGTTTTGGGGAGAGGTTGGTACTGCATGTTATTTATATTTGAAAGGGAGGTAAAATTTTAAAAGGAATTAAGTGATACAGAACAAAAAGCTGTTACACAAGAGGTGGTGCTTTCATGGGCACATTGTGGCCATTATTTCATAAGGCTACTGGTGTTTTGTCTTTGGGAGCTGGCATATGGACATTCAGATGGTAATATGGTCATAACAAAATAATTATATATCATGTAATGTGTCTCAGTCAATTAGCCTGTACGATTTGTTAGGCATACTTTATGAAACTCACTTAAACCGGCAATGTTTGCTAAATTCTAGGTTACCTGGTTCCTATATGAAGCTTTTTAAGTATCACTGGATTGCCACATTTACACATGCAAAATATTATAGCGCAAAATAAGTTTGTCACTCCCAAGAAAACAAAGAAAAGACACCAATCAGGGCAGGACCCAAGACACAGAGTGACAAAGAGAGATAGCATTAAGCAACAGATAGCACCAGAAACAAGAAAAAAATGATCTTCTCTGACACACACACAGACACAGGAAGGGAGAGAAGACATGGATCAGGGCAGGGACAGAAAGACAGAGAGGGTGAGAGACAAAGAGGGAGACACGGGACTTTGTTCTTCCTTTTCACACATGCAGCATTTCAAGGGGCCTTTTTATGCTCCATTGACTATTTCTAAGGCTTTGAACTGTGAAAGGGGATATCAGGTTACAATCCCGCCAGAACCACTTGCTCATAGTATGACTTTATGCAAGTAACTTCCATGTGTGTAATTTTTTTCCATCTCTCTTTGTATCTACCACATCAAATAATATTTATGTAACATTTTGTAACAAAACATATGTAACAAAGGGGACAAAACCTTTTACAGGTACATAAGTGAAAAAAGAAAGACAAAGGGAGGGATAGTGAGACTGAAGGGGGAGGATGGGAGCCGCGTGGAGGATGACAACAGTAAAGCTGACATATTGAACAGGTATTTCTGCTCAGTCTTTACTAAGGAAGAGGGGGGTAATGGGTCTGAAGGGAGTACAAGGGGTGAGAATGGTGCAGAAATGGACACAAGTCCCTTTACACGAAAGGGTCCTGAAGGAACTGGAAGTAATAAGAGTTGATAAAGCAATGGGGCCAGATGGGGTGCACCCCAGGGTCCTTAAAGAACTAAGAGAGGTGGTGGCTGAACCTCTGGCTATCCTGTTCAGCCAATCACTGGAAACAGGGGAGGTACCCAAAGACTGGAGGACAGCAGATGTAGTCCCTTTATACAAAAGTGGGAACAAAGAGGAAGCAGGGAACTACAGACCAGTCAGCCTCACCTCAGTAGTGGGAAAGATCATGGAAGCACTACTGAAGGAGAGATTGGTGGAACATCTGGTTGTCAATGGACTACAGGACCCAAGGCAGCATGGTTTCACCAGGGGAGGTCATGTCAGACCAACCTCATTGAATTTTTGACTGGGTGACTAGGAAGGTGGATCAGGGAGGGCAGTGGACATGGCCTATCTGGACTTCAGCAAGGCCTTTGACACTGTGCCATAGAAGACTATTACACAAACTGGGGAATATGGGTGTGGGCAGGACAGTAGTGTGGTGGGTAGGTAACTGGCTGGGTGGCAGGACACAGAGGGTGGTGGTAAATGACTGTCACTCCACAGAGGGAAGAGTGACCAGTGGGGTACCACAGGGATCAGTGCTGGGACCAGTCCTATTCAACATCTTCATCAGTGACATTGCACAGGATCTAGAAGGCAGAATTTCACTGTTCGCTGATGACACAAAGCTCTGTAACAGAGTAGACACACCAGAGGGTGTAGACAGAATGAGAAGGACCTGCAGAAACTTGAAGAATGGTCAAGGGTTTGGCAGTTGAAATTCAATGCAAAGAAGTGCAAGATAATGCATATAGGGCACAAAAACCCTGGCACAATATATCAGTTGGGGGGTGAGGATATAGCATGCACCAAGCAGGAAAGGGATCTTGGGGTTGTCATCTCTGATGACCTCAAGGTAGGGAAACAGTGTGACAAGGCATCAGGTAAAGCAAATAGGATGCTGGGATGTATAGGCAGGGGCATCACCAGCAGGAAAAGGGAGGTCATAATTCCGCTATACAAGACACTAGTGAGGCCCCACCTAGAGTACAGTGTACAGTTCTGGAGACCATACCTACGTAAGGACATAGACAGGGTAGAGAAGGTTCAGAGGAGGGCAACAAAGATGGTGCATGGGTTGCATCACAAGTCCTATGAAGACAGGTTGAAGGAACTGAACATGTACTCCCTGGAGGAGAGGAGGGAGAGAGGGGATATGATAGAGACATACAAGTATCTTACAGAGAGGAACAGGGTGCAGGAAAACATTATTTTTAGAGAAAAGATGTTTCAGGACTAGAGGCATGGGATGAAGTTGGAGGGAGGACGATTCAGAGGAAACATGAGAAAGAATTTCTTCACAGAACGGTGGTGGACAAGTGGAACACCCTGCCAGAGGAAGTGGTGGGGACTGAAACAATCACAGGATTTAAGAATGCATGGGATAGACATAAAGGAATTCTAGAGGTCAGGGGTAAGGGGAAATAGACTTCTAGGAAAACAAACTTAACTTACAAGCTCAAATGGGCAGACTAGGTGGGCCATAGGCCCTTATCTGCCGACACTGTCTATGTATCTATGTATCTATGTATTTTGCCTGATTAACAGAAAAAAAATATGTTTGGAGCACAACCAGAGAGGGAAAGAGAATGATTCATATGTTGCGTGATGCAATAATGCACGTAGGCATCCCTTCTGTAGAATAACTTGTTGACAGCTTGCATACTTATGGATTATCTTTGATACTGAAATGTTCAAAGTTCAGATATCCTGGTTCCTTATTGTTTTTGTAGCCAACTTATCAATCTGAATTGAACATGTCTTGCAAGAAGTGAAAAGAAACTATGGGTAGTGAAACTACATTTGATGCTGTTACAGATACAGTGTCATTAAAAGAATATATTTCATTCTGATACATGGAGGTAAAGTTGAACTTTGCCGTTTGCCATGTGACAATCAGAAAATTGCAACCATGTGCACTGCCAAATGTTCTCTTAGAGAAGCAGTGCCTGTGTAAGTTATTGTGTCGCATAAGGTGAGATGGATTTTCCTCTGTCTCACTCTTGTGTAGTCAGTGTGACTACAGATTTATTAAATTGGGGATTGACTCCTTTTCCTGTTTCTTATCAGTATTTTTTCATTTCTATTTATGTTTGAGAGTCTTTCCCACCAAATGGATGTTGGCTAGTATAAAACCTATTTAAAAAAGTGGAAATCCATCTCACATGTCTATCTCTGAATTTCTTTGTTAGCTCCACTTTCTAAGAATCTAGAAAATATTATTCTGGATCAGACTACAGATTTTCTTGGTAGATACAATTTACATTCTGAGTTTCAGCATGGCTTCAAACCAAATCATAATACAGAGACAGCCTTGGTGGGGTTCACCGGCTTTATTCTGAGTGCCCTTGATAGAGGGCACTCTGTTGCAGCAATTTGTGTGGACCTTACCAAGGCATTTCAACTTGGTGGAACATTCATTATTATCTGTAGTCTTCTTGGAATTTTATTTCTCTCAAGATGATATCACATGGATTTTGAACTATTTTCACTCTTTATGAATTAAGCACCACAAGGTTGTACCTGAACAACTATGACACTTTATGCAGATGATGCAGTTTTGTTTAGTGTTGCTGATGACCCTTGTTCTGTTATGGTGAGTGTGCAGAATGATTTCAGCAACTTTCAGAACTGGCTCATCTCTAGCTGTATGGTGCCGAACTAAAAAAAGACCAAGCTGATGCTGTTCACGGAGCCCAGGAGGAAACCTGTTTCTTTAAATTCCATAGTTGATTTAAAAAGTAATGTTACCGAACAAGTCAAGACCTTAAAATATTTGAGCATTTTTTTTGGATCCCCACCTGACTTTTGAACCCCACATCAGATTTCCAAAGAAAACTTTAAACCAAAGACTTGGGTTACTATATAGGGTTAGACCATTCCTGCCTAATGAGTCATGTACACTCTTAGCACATAGTTTTTTGTTATGTGTATTAGATTATGGCTTAATCATTTATTCTGCTACCACTGATAAAATCTTGGACAAGTTTAGGGTCACTTACAAATTCAGTCATGAGATTTATGTCAGGGTCAGCTTATTGTACACATCAATGCATACTGTTGAAATTGTTGAATTGTCTATCATTTAATAATAGAGTATATTTAAGTCTAGGCTTTTTTTGTTTAAGGGCACTTTGGGTCTGTTACCGCCATCTATTTATGCCCTGTTTACAAGGGCCTTAAATGAAAGCAGGAACAGAACCCAGAGTAAACTTTCCTTTCCTTTATCATTCCTGTTTTTAAAAAAGCCATAGGCCAGAGGTCACTACTATATAAAGCTCCTTTGCTGTTTAATGTGCTCCCTTCATATATGATGAAATGTTCAACAATGTTTTAAAAAAAAACTTTTGAAAATAGCTTAATGATTCCAGTGAATGTACCTGTTTTTCATTATAGGTCCTGTACAGGTGGTTATTTCATTTAATATGTCCATGTTTGTCATATTTATTCTTTGTAATGTCTATTGTAATATTCTGTGTTTTTTGTACACTTGTCATACATAAAACAGGCAGAAAGGCTTATTGTGCTTACAACTATGAAAACTAAAAACTAACAAACACATTGGCTTACTGCAATCTAGCAGTTTTGGCAGGTGTGATTTACTTTAATGAAAGGAAGGAAAGCTTTGTAAACATTAATTAATGACATGCTATTGGTGAATTCTGCAAAGTGCTGTAGTGACTACAACATTAGAAAGAGAGAGAGATTCATATCAGCTTATCTGACAAACAATAAATCACTCAGGCATTGCTTCTCTACAACAGCTTTGGACAGCTTGCATACTTATATCTAACTGTGAAATGGCAAACTTCACAGTACAAATGTACAGTCTGACTTCTGCAAGTAACTTTTTCTGTTATACGACAATGCATTATTTTGCTGTTTGGCAATGATGTACTGTTGTGTATAACAGGTTATGACCCACATTGTTGCCATTTATAATCTGTTATCATACTATCTGTCTAGGCTCATTTACCATGAAAGACCCACGTTAAATGTATTTGTTAAATGTAGTTAAGACTTTCCTGATTTTCTAATGATCAGAGATGGGGAGCGGGGCTGTTGAGCATCCATCTGTTAGACTTCATCTACCTGCTCCTGTCTTGTCCAAATAACATTCTATTTTCTACTTGGTAATCATGAAGCACTGTGTTTTCAGTACAGTGTACCCTCTATTATCCACCAACGTTGTTGCACCAACTTTTGACAGATAATAGAGGGTGGCGAATAATAGAAGTATGCTATGCTGAATTGGTAAAGTATTGGAAAATTAGCACAGGAGTAAATGTTGATAATAACTATTCATTTTCTTTGTGTACTGTCAGGTTGGTAATGAAACTACTTGAAAAACACAGTACAGCTATGAAAACCTAATTTAGTTCATTTCTCACTTATCGTCTATCAACTTTAAAGTAATCAGTTATGGACATCTGTTTGGCTTTATTTGTCATGATTCATTTAATTCAAGCATCCTAGTCCTCCTCTTTCATTGCCCTGCAGTGGTGACCAGGGAATGTACAGAGCTGGAAGACTGGGAAGAGAGAGGGAATGACTATGAGGAGGCTGGGATAAAAACCCACCACCTGCATGGCAGACACTATATACCTGTAACTCTTAACATTTTGTCACTAAAATGTTGGGCAATTGTACTCAAAATGTAGGAAAATGAAAGACAGTGGCCTTAATAATGTGGAGCAAATCAACACACATGGAGACACAATCTCAGAATACTGGAAGCTAATGACTTAAGAGCATTTCAACCCAATCACAGCTTAAACACTAGTTGGAAACCCTAACAATAGGGTGACAATGACTCACATTGAGTCTTTTGTGGGATCCCAACCTTGCACTGCTAGGTGCCATGTAATTGTAGCTCTTAGAGTGCTGTTCATCATACCTAGCCTTGCAAAACAATGAAGGAGATTAGCATGTGGAATAGAGCCTGCTAAAGCAGGGACATTTTTAACTTCACTGGCAACCATGGAAGCTGCATTAGTTGAGATGGACAAGAGGAAGGTTATGTGAACTAGTCCAGACCCCAGACAAGCTAAACAATGTTAAAATCCACCCTTGCTTCTAAAATGAAATCTTCCTTTTCTCCACTTCTGACAGTTTCAATAATATCTTTATGATGTTGTTGAAAACCCCAACTCCATTCTTAAAAGTACTATAGTCCTCAGCAATGCACTGTAAAATATGTCTTACTAAGCCATTTAAAATAACCAACAACACAGGATCATAATAATGCACAGCATCAGTGCCAGTGACTTGGCAGATAATAGAGAGAATAACATTAGCAATATATAGCCTGTACATCAGAAAGTACTGGCAGATGGAGGATAGACAGGGTGGTGGCTAACAGAGTGGTGGATAATAGAGGGAGTACTATATATTGATGTGTAATCTGCTGGAAAATTAATTTATGATATGAGTTCTGAGATGGGGAAAGTTCGCATGTGGTTGGGGACACATTACTGGGATAGAAAATTAGACCTTTTGAGTTAAGAATTAGACAACTGCATATGTGCTTAATGCTGCATGGTGTGGTGCGGTTACAATGACAACATGCAGTAAGGAGACTGATGTCAGTTTATTCTGACCTCTTATTGAGACTAAAATAATAATTGTAGGGTAAGACGCATGTTTTAACTACAGAAAAAATACATTTCATGAGTTAGGTACCATGTGTTTCTTTCACACACTCCACTATTTTTTTTTCCTTCAAGTAGGTAAAATATCAAATTACAACTTGTTTGTCATTTCTTTGTAAAAGCTTTGTCACAGTGAATTGTTAATTCCAAGTGAATCTCTTTGGAAATATTAGGGACTTTGATATTTCTTTTCACATATCATGTGAGGGATCTAATGAAGCTGTCATCCTCTACTAGCCTGGCTAGGAAAGGGAAAGCATGACAATCCTGCACTATACTGTACTCCCCAGAGCTGATGAGGGGTGTGTGATAATCTGTTGGGGGAGGGCTGGAACACGCTAAAGCCCTTACAACCCTCTACTGCATTAACAATGTCTGGTGGCCCCTGTTGCAATGCCCCCACAAGGACATGTGTTTTTTGCAGGATCACATAATTAACAACCACAGTTGTCAGACAGTAGTGAAAACTGGTTTATGAAAACCTGTTGGGAGCCTTAAATTAACTTCCCAAAAGTCACTGTGGGCTTTCTACTGACTTTTTCCATGGTAACCTGTGTGACCTTTGCTCGCCAGACCCCATGGTTAAACTGGAATGACATCTTCTTGCATAAGACAGCAATTTTAAAACAACAAAAAATCATTTTTTAAGAAAGCGTATTTATTCAGTTAATGTTCACTCTTGAAATGCATCTGAGTTATTCTAATCTTCAACCCAAAATTATATAATTGGATTGAGATGTATCCAAATCAGGTAACAGAAGGTTATTTAAGAGAGTTAGCCAAATGTTAAATAAATGTTTTTTAATTGTTTTTTTCCCCTAAACAGTTCCTTTAGTTGCTGTTCATCATTTATTTATTGAAAATATTAAGAATACAATCTTTGAGTCAGTGACTCATTTACAAAGGCTCCACGTCATAAAAAATACAAAACAGGAATAAACAGGATATACAACAAAGATAACAATACAGTTGAGTTTAAGGAGAACAAACAAATAATGGTTTAAACTGGTGGTTACATATCTATGATTCAGGGCAAACAGACTACTATCAGCCAGGAGCTAGATAGTGGAGACATTCTTATTGCAATAGTGTAGAAGCAGGGGAAGGGGTGCAGGAGGATGTGGGCTTAAGGACAGTCACAGACATTTGTGGCTTGAAGGTGAGCCTTGAGGAGGGTTTTAAACTGGCTGTGCTTTTGTTCAGAGGTATGTCATTCATCCAGAGAGGGTCTCTGTAGAAGAAAGTTCTTGACCAAGTGAGGTTACAAAGTGGGGAACAAGGAGAGGATATTTAGTGGAGATGAGGGTGTCTCTAGCAAGGTGGGCTGGTTTCACTAGGGCAGAGTCCATGGGAGGACAACCCTGCAGAGATCTTTTTAGCTAAGAGGCAGGTATGGTAAGTGAGCCTGCTGACAAAGTTGAGCCAGTTGATCAACTGGTAGAGGGTGCAGGTTTGTGTGACATGGTCAAGGCCAAGGACAAGGTGGTAGGCCTTGCTGAGGGCAATCTGAACTCTCTGGAGGGATGTGCTGTCAGCAGCACCATAGACTATGATGCCATAGTCAATAAGGGCTATAATGGAGGAGGTGACAGCTAGGCATGAGGCATCTGGGGTGAGGCAGTGCATGACTCAGTAGAGTAAGCCAGTTCTTCCATTAACAGCAGTACAGAATTGGTGCATGTTGTGGCAGGGTCTGTGTATGCCAAGAGATTGTTATTTCTCCCATTTAAGACTGTTGCATCAGCACTGCTTTTCCCTTCTAATGCTCTTTTCTATCCTGCCTAAATTTCCCCATCCACAGGAAAGGCCACCTGTGGATGTTCTTGCTATCCCACGTTTTGTTTCCCTTTGTGGTCTTTATGGTATACACAACCTCAATCTTTCCCCTGCAGTTTACAATCCAACACCTGCTTGATCATGTGCATATTCACCTTCACAATCATTCACAGAGTACTATGTGATTGTGTGAACATTTCCCCAGAACCAATTATGCCGCTTCTGTAGCCCGGGGGACAGGAATAAGGTCCCAGAATTGAAATAGAGTGGCTAGACAGGTATTTCTCTTGTTTTGTTTTTCAGTCCTCACAACTGCAGGTTCATTCAGAAAATTGTTTTATTTTACCTGCTCGAATACTGCCAGTTTTCTTTCGACAATGTTCTTGTCACGAATGCTACTCAACTTGCTCCCTAAATATCTGAGGTTGTTCTCAGCAGCCGACCAGATGAAAATGGGTCTGTGCAGGAAAGCCAGGGGACAGTGCTGCTCTCATTGTCTAATTTCATTTGTTTCCTTTTAGCACTACCTCCTAAGAAAAAATGAGGGTAGAAAAGGAAAAATATAGAAATAAAAATAAAGAGATAACAAGGGGTAATTACCAACAGAATGTCATTATTGTGCTAGCGCAATTTTCCTTTTCCTCCACAAGGTTCTCCTTAGCTTCTGCCTTCCTATAGAGCCGGCTGGCCTCTCCATTTCACCTTTTACGGATAGAAGCTTGTGGGAGTTGCATGTCTCCTATGTAATTATGATAAAAATGTTTGACACCGTCTGTTATTTACTTTTATGCATGAATCTATTTACTATAAACCATAACAAAGACGAAAATATTCTAATATATTGTTTGTGCATTTAGAGCTTATTTTATTTTGATTGTAAAACAGGGAAGAGCTTAGTGTGTCACATGTTAGAAGCACAGTACAAAAAAACTGCTCCCTACCTGAGTCAGTTTGTTGTAGGATGCTAACCCTGTGAGCCCCCTAGCATGCTTCTAGGTGGTATTTTGGGCACAGTACTGTTAACTATGATTGCCTGTTTTCATTGGTATTATTGTTTTTGTATATTTGTTTTTTCTATTTTGTCATCTCAGGTCCACTTATGTTTGATTCTGCTGCAAGAATATTTTTTTTAGCATCCTGACAAGTGTAAGAATCCATCATTAACCCACAATCTCACACTTGGTGTCAGCAGTGGGATTTGGTGGAGTGCTCTAATGGTACTTCCAGTTGGATACTGTGGGAGTATCCTGGTGTATTACAGATGAAGTAGGACATGGTGGAAGGGTCCAAGCCCAGTGGGGTACTGAGCAGAACAATGATTGAACAGTATCAGATTCCCCTGGTGACTGGCTTGGGGGATGTGAGATGAGTGAGACTGAGAGAGAAGACCCACTAAATGTTCACTAGCTATGAGGGAGACTAAATATTTAGGGTTTTTAATTGGAGATGGGCAGGTTAAGCCCGACATAGGAAAATCAGACATGGTAGAACAGAGTCCTTGCCCTGTGACCAAGAAACGTGTTAGGTCCTTTTTGGGATTGGCCAGCTATTATAGGAGATCTGTGTCTAATTTTGCAAATATCGCCAGTCCCTTGATGGACTTAACAAAGAAAAACAACCCTACTAAGGTTGTGCGGACACTCGCTTGCGAAGAGGCATTTTGTGCATTAAGGCAAGCTTATGCTCCTCACCTGTTTTGAGGAGCCCTGATTTTACTAAACCTTTTATAGTGCAAACTGATGTTTCCAACACTGGGACTGGGACAGTGTTGTCCCAGATCATTAAGGGAGAGGAACACCCCATTATGTATAGAAGTTGAAAGCTGCATGAACGAGAGACACAATATTCCACTATATAGAAGGAATGATCACTCTGAAGTGGGCAGTAGAGGTTTTATGATTTTATTTATCGGTTCAGAATTTGAGGTATGGACCGATCATAATCTCCTTTGTTGGTTGAAAGTAATGAAAGAAAAGAACTCTTGAATCATGCAGTGGTATCTTGCACTACAACCATACCGGTTCACAGTTAAACATAACTAAGGCAAACTACATGGAAATGCAGATTTTATGTCTCACTATGGAGCAGATACAAAGAAGTATGTGACAGGATCTGTGTACGCCAAGAGATCGTTATTTCCCCTGTTTAAGACTGTTGCAACAGAGCTGCTTTTCTCTTTTAATGCTCTTTTCTATCCTGTCTAAATTTCCCCATCCACAGGAAAGGCCACCTGTGGATGTTCTTGCAATCTCTTGTTTTGTTTCCTTTTGTGCTCTCTATGGTGTACACACACTCAATCTTTCCCTGCAGTTTATGATCGAACACCTGCTGGATCATACGCACATTCACCTTCATGATCATTCTCAGAGTACTGTGTGATCTTGTGAACATTTCCACAAAGAAATTACACCACTTCTGTAGCCCAGGGGACATGAATAGGTCCCAGAATTGAGATATTGTGGCTAGACAGGTATTTCCCTTGTTTTATTTTTCAATCCTCACAACTGCAGGTTCATTCAGAAAATTGTTTTATTTCACCTGCTCGAATACTGCCAGTTTTCTCTCGGCAGTGTTCTCATTGCAAGTGCTACTCAACTCACTCCCTAAGTGCCTGAGGTTGTTCTCGGCAGCCACCCAGTTGAAATTGGGTCCATGTAGGAGAGCCAGTGGGCAGTGCTGCTCTCATTGTCTAATTTGGTTTGTTTCCTTTTAGCACTACCTCCTAAAAAAACGGGGGTAGAAAAGGAAAAATATAGAAATAAAAATAAAGAGATAACAAGGGGTAATTACCAACAGAATGTCATTATTGTCCTAGTGCAATTTTCTTTTTCCTCCGCAAAACCCTCATCAGCTTCTGCCTTCCTATAGAGATGGCCAGCCTCTCCATGTCACCTTTTATGGACAGAATCTCATGGGAGTGGCTTGTCTCCGGTGTAATTATGATAAAAATGTTTGCGACTATATGTTATTTACTTTTACGCATCAATCTATTTATTATAAACCATAAGAAAGATGAAAATATTTTAATATATTGTCTGTGCATTTAGAGCTTATTTTATTCTGTTTGTAAAATGAGGTGGAGCTTAATGTGTCACATGGTAGGAGCACAGTATAAAAATAGCCCTGCTCCCAACCTGTCAGTCTGTTGTAGGGTGCTAATCCTGTGAGCCCCCCTAGCCTGCTTTCTTGTGGTATGTTGGCACATCACTATTAACTGTGATTGCTTGTGTTTGTTGGTATTTTTTTTTCTTGAGTATTTTTTTTTTTTGTCATCTCAAGTCTGCTTATGTTTGATTCAGCTGCAAGAATTATTTTTTTTTCATCCTGACAAGTATAAGAATCCATCATTAACCCACAGTCTCACATATGTGTTCATGGTAGTTAAGTGCTGGGTCAAGGGTCATGCCAAGGTATCTGAAGGAAACTACCTGGTCAAGTGGTTGTGACTGGAAATTGAGTATGTGGATGGTGTGTTCCCTGTGCTTGTTTTGGTGGCTGGTGAACAGCATGACCTTCATCTTTTTGTAATTTAGAACTAGGCAGTGTTCAGAAAACCAGGCCTCCGTCTCTGTGAAGGACTTCTGGAGGGAGAATTGGAGCCGATGTGGATCGGAGTGTGAGGTGAACAAGACAGCATCATTGGCGTATAGTATCAACTGTCTGGAGCAAGCTGTCAGAAGGGTGTTAAGGAATAGGTTGAAAAGAAGGTGCCAGAGGATGGAATCCTGCAGGCCCCCAAATTTAACTAGGAGGGAAGAGGAGAGGGTATCACTTATCCTGACTTGCTGGGCTCTTTCAGACAGATAGTCTGAAAACCAGTTTGAAGCATCAGGAGAGACACCGGTGTCAGTAAGAGTACAGATGAGGAGGGAGTGGTTTACTGTGTTGAAGGCTTTTGACAAGTCCACAAAAGCAGCCCCAGCAAGGCAGCATTTGTCTAGGACAGACCGTAAAGAAGATGTGAATTCCAACAATGCAGATGTAGTGCTATGGCCCTGGGGAAGCCATGTTGTTCCTGGCATAGTAGATTGTATTTAGTGAGATGCTCTGTAAGCTGATCTGATATAATTCTTTCCAGGGTTTGGAGAAGGGGAAGGATAGAGATGGGGTGGTACTTCCCGGTGGAGGCACAGTTGTCGCTTTTGTGGATAGGGGTGATGACCATGGCTTTCCTTTTGGAAGGGAAAGTCCCAAGACAAAGGCAGTGGTTGATGATACTGGTGAGGGGAGAGAGGACTTCTCCAAGGGTGAGGCACAGGAGTTTGAGGTCTAGGGTGTCCCCACTGAAGCATGTGTGCTCTAAGGCTTTGAGGATATGGACTTAACTTTCCCAGGGGTGACATTCCTGAAGTGGAATGGGGGGGGGATTGGGACTGCATTGGAGGTGAGGGGGGTCAAAAAAGTTGGGTGAAAGTATACTGATGAGGTTTGAGAACAATGTGGGCTATTTATTTGGGATCAGTGGTAGGTGTACCATTACTATGGATGGGGGGATAATGTTTTCCCATAAGCTGTTTTAGGTTGTCCCAGACATTCCTTTTTTTTTTTTTTTTAAATTCAAATTTATTGACATACTGTCGGCACTCAGATAAGAGACCAAACCATTACAGAAAATAATCCGTGACAGCACAGTGCCACTTACAATGCACCATTAGTAAATGACCTCAACAATTTTATAGTGTTAACCCCCTCCGGCTTAACTACCCCACCTAACCTCCCTTACCCACCCACCCCCCCCAGTACTGCGAAGGCTGAGATAGATCTGCTCATGAGGGAACGAACCAGGGTTGACTTGTCCTGCAGTGGCTAATTATGAATGGAGCAAATAAAGGGTCTGAAGGGGCCCCAAACTCGATTGAATTTCGAAAAATTACCCTCCTCATAGCCCCAAATTTTTCCAGGCTTAAGTTAAAAAGCAATTCTTGTAACCATTCCACATAACTGGGTGAGGTGTTATCCAACCAGTGCCTCAGCACTATTTTCTTGACCGAGGATGAGATCAAGGCCATATAGTATCTTCGGGACTTAACAGCAATACCAGTATAATCACCTATTAGACAGATTTCGGGGGTAAAGCAATGTTCAATGCCCAATAACGAGTCCGCCTCATGCCTAATTTGGTCCCACAACCCTTTTACCGATGGACATTCCCAAAAAATATGCATTAGGTCTCCCTCCGTTTGCTGACATTGGATACATAACACGTCTGGGCTGCGCCCAACCTTGAGTAGTTTGGAAGGTGTCCAGAACAAGTTATTTAAAAAATGGTATTGCATGATACGTAATCTGTCCTGAGTAATATACTGATACATGTGCCACCAAACAAGATCCCAGTTCTGGTCCTGATCCCCCAAACGGTCCACCCAAAACCTCGGCTTGTTAACAGTGTCTATATAGACTTGCTCAAATAGTGCTTTGTAGACCTTAGAAACTGCATGCCGTTCCCAAACCCAGCGGATCAGGGTTCAAACCATGACCCATTGATCTTTCTCTCTTTTAATTTAGTCTTGAAATTTTCCAACAGGTGTGTGAGTTGATATATTTTAAAAGATTGGTTAGGCCCTATGTTATACTTTGTTAGAACTTCTGCAACTGTTAGGCACCTATCCCTTTGCAAGATATCTGCCACCTTTAACCCTTTCAAAAAAGGAAGCCAGGATTCCTTTATCATATTCCCCCCAATCCGCAGATTAGGGTTATGACATAATGGCTGGTATCTATCTGCACACGGGGAGTAACGAAGAGAAGCACACAGTTGGATGTGCGTACGTAAGGAAAGTTTAATTGGGGTTGCTGCTAGACTAGAGGGGAGAGATTTCAGTGGGATGAAAAGGAGAGCCTTCGGGTCCATGCCAGCCTCCTTTATTAACTCTGTTTCCAATTTAACCCAGGGAGGAACATACGATAAAAGTTCCAGATCCCTGGGGTGCAGGAGCCAGCGCATGTATTTACAGAGATTGCTTGCCTAGTGATATAACCCAAAGTGCAGCAGTCTTAAACCAGCCTTCTCCTTGGGGGCAGCAAGTTTGTAATAGGCTCTGCGGGGTATTTTCTTTCCCCAGATAAAGTCTGAGATAATTGAGTGCAGTGCCTTGTGCCATTTTAAGGGTAACCATCATGTAAGCATATTTAAAGGGTAAAAATCTTCAACACATTCATCTTTATTATGTTGACCCTTCCCCAGAGAGAGCAGAAGTTTGCCCCATCTTTCCAGATCTTGTTTTATAGTTACCTTAAGGGCATCCAATTAAGTTTCACCATTTTGGCCTCTGAACTGGCCAAAATGATGCCAAGATATTTCATGGTGAGAGGGGTCCAATGTATCCCCAGCTTCGAGATATCTGACTTATAAACTTTCATGTTAAGAGGGGAAAAACTGAGTTTTCCCTATGTTGACTTTATAATTGGATAGTTTGCCATAGGACTCCATAACATCAAGCACCACTGGAATAGAGGTTCGGAGATGGCTAATATGAAGTCGGATGTCATCCGCAAATGCAGAGACCTTAAACTCCAGCGACCCGATTTTTATCCCTTTAATCTTGGGCTCCTGTCTGATACTACACAGCAGTGGCTCTAAATATAGGTTGAACAAAAGGGGGGACAAAGGACAACCCTGCTTAGTACCGATAGCAAGGGTAGGCTTGCGAAAATACTATTACAGTATATTTTGCAGGCGGTGATCTATATAACGCAAAACACCATGTCGATAAAGTGAGCTGGAAAACTGAAATACTCCATGGTCAAAGACAGAAACCTCCAATCCACCCTGTCAAATGCTTTCTCGGCATCGACAGACATCAAACCACATGGGATTTTACTGTCTTTGGATGCTGAGAAGATGTGGGATAATTTACGGAGATGATCTGATGCTAGTCTACCGGTCATGAATCCCACCTGGTCTTGGTGGATTAACCTAGGGAGGACCTTAGCTAGACGGGCTGCTAGAACCTTTGCTAGAATTTTTATGTCATAGTTAATTAAGGCTATGGGCCTATAGTTTGGAACCTTCTCTCGATCTTTCCCTTCTTTGGGCATAAGCACTATCAGGGATTCAAAAAGGTGACTATCAATGATTTCGGAAGTAAATATACTGTGAAATAATCTTTTTAATCCTGGGCTTAACTGTCTCCTGAAACATTTATAAAAATTCAGAGAGAAACCATCCGGTCCGGGAGCTTTATCAGCTGGGAGCATCTGAATCGCATTTAGGATTTCAGATTCTGATACCGGGGAGGTAAGCATTTCCTTCTGATCTTCCATTATCTGAGGTAAGTTACACGTGGACAGATAAGCCCTGACTTCCTCATCACTAGGTCTATTGGGCATAGGGCTATATAATTCCCTGTAGTAATCCTCAAATTCTTTAACAATTTCATGGGGGGTGGTTTTGATGGACCCATCAGTGAGGGATGATATACTTTGAATGATTCTGGATGTTTCGGCTGCTTTAAGTCGCATGGCAAGGAGATGACCCATTTTCTCCCCTTGATCTAAATATAGGGCTTTCGTTTTATTAATGGCATACTCTGCCTTTTCTCTCAGAATGTCATCATATTGATGCCGGAGCCTGACCAACTTTTCCCTAATTGCCATTGGAGTAGTCTTTGAAAGAATATTCTCCATATCTCTGATCTGGGTGAGCAATTGTTTGGCCAAACTCTCTCTCTTTTTCTTCCTAGCAGCAGCTAACTTGATAAGCTCCCCCCTTAATGCACATTTTAATGCACTCCATTCTATATCACCCCTACCCGTCGTGTTACAGTTCTCCTGATCATATTGTACTATACTCTGGTTTATACTATTTCTAATCTCCGGTGCGCTGAGGAGCTGGTTGTTTAATTTCCAAATGGTTTGCTTTGGGATATTGAATACAAGATTTAGGGAACATTGGACCATTGAATGGTCCGAGATGACCCCCGGTGCAATTTTACAATCTATCAGACCAGGGAGCATGCTCTGACTCATTAAAAAATAATCGATTCGAGACCTGGTTTTGTGGACCTCCGATAGGAATGTGTATTCCCTCTTAGAGGGGCACAAGATCCTCCACGGGTCACACAGGCCCAAATTGTCTGCGAGATCCCTAATGGCTCTTTGAGCTGGAGAGAGGCCCCTATCCCACCTACCTTCTCTATCCAATTCTGCATTGAATACCAGATTCCAATCACCTCTCAACAACATTGGGAGATGAAAAAAGGGGGACAAAACTTTTAGTAGATCAGTGAAAAACCAGGGTGAGTCTCCATTTGGACCATATATACTACCTATCACCATCCTTATTTGACTAATACGCCCTACTACTATTATATACCGACCCTCAGGATCTGCCAGTTTTTCCTCACATACAAAGGGAATATTCCTGGTTATTAAAATGGCTACTCCCTTACTGGCGGTACTATCGGCTGCAGCATATACCTGGCCCACAAATTGACATCTCAGAACCTTAGCTTCCCTCTCTAATAAGTGCGTTTCCTGCAAACATATTATCTGGGCCTTCTGCAATTGCAAGTGTCGCAGAACCTGGTAATGCTTTGATTCCTTCCTAGCCCCTTTAATATTCCATGTGATAAACTCCTGGGTGCTACCCATTGTCCCTATGTTCCATTTGGAGTCCTCCTATATTTGACTGCATTCCAAATCCTCCTTCTACCCCTGGCCTTCCCTCACGAGCAGATCCCTCTGAGCTGTTGCCTTTAAACCTTAATGCTACCCAATCCCCCTTGTTTTCCCTTTCCCTTCTCTGACCTCTAGTAACCACACTTTGTCCCCTTACCCCTCCTACATCAAGTGCCTTAAACCTTAACTTAGGTTGATAAAGAATCCCACCCTCCCGTCCCACCAACAAAACCACCTCCCGCCCATGAGTTCGCAAGTTCCAACAGCTCCCCGCTTCCTCTAGCTTCTATCTTAGTACAAGCCCTTTAACTATACTTCCCTGCCAAGAAGCTTGACTGTTCTCGAACTACCCAACATCCCAGAATAACTCTTCCTGGGGCAGTTTTGTATAAGGTCTGTTGCTCTTCAAAGTAGGGCACTTAACAATCTGAGCTTCCCCAGACCTGTTAAAATACTAATTATGAAAGTAGAAAAGGGATAGTTCCTCCTTGCAATCTAGGGAAAGAAAATACTGCCCCAAATACACTGCATGCACCCAACAACTCCATAATACTGTGCTTTGAGTCAATCAGCACATTTAGCAGACAGTTAAACAACCCCATGAATTACACAACGCACTAACTACTTAAATAATAAAATTCTATGTGGAAAGAGTCCAGAAGATCGTGTCCGTTTAGCCCGAGAACGAACAACTGGTGGGGAGAAACACACATGGCATAGTTTGGACACTCCCCAATGAGTCTGGCTTTTCCAAGAAAGAAACGGCAACACAACTGGTCTCCGGATCCCTATAATGGGAATAATCAGGCAACAGCAATAAAAAGAAAAAAAAAGGAGAAAAAGTGTGACCAAGGGAGAGGGAAGCACTGAGATTGCAGCTGGCAGAAACCAGGGGATGCAGGATTGATTAGACTGTCAAAACCCCCTGGCAGAGGCTTCTCGGTAGAAAACATAATACTGGAGCTCCCTCTAGTGGCTAATGATCAGGACGACCTTGCTAACTTCCATTGAAACCACACAGAAATTCTGTAAACGGAGCCCCCTCTAACCCGGTTCCAGTCCATCGGGCATTGCTATTGGCGAAAACAGGAACACAATCTCCCAAATACTCTCTCAACAACCCCCGAGGAAACTTGCCAAACTGAAAGACGTCACCCTGGTAAAAAGCAAGGTGCATGTTGAAAAAAGCTAGATTTTAATATGGGATGAGGGGTCATTTGAAACGATATGGGGAACGACTCCAATGAGTACATGATACTTAGAGCAAGTCTCAGCAGGACGCGCCGATGCTTTAGTAGAGCTTCCCGGGGTGTGACATTTATTGACTGCTACCTTCCAATTGGCTCGCGATGTCCAGAAACCTTAAAAAAACCAACCAGTTCCCGGATTTCGTTTTCTGGTCCAAAAAATCCAAGGCAAAAAGCAAAAAACATAGAGGGACACCATTGAGGTACTCCTGAACGATCCGCCTCTCTTCTAGTAAAACTGTCTATTTTGGGATCTAACATCAATAACATCTCTCTGAGATATCCTGCACACTGCCTCATGGGTGCATCATCCTCTCCACTTCGTGCTACTGTACTATATTTCTTTACCCTTCAAGACGAGTCTGTTATAATACATAGACACAGTCTTTACTTTTTTTTGAACAGATCCGGAAGGGCCTCCTGCAACCCTTTTACCACAGCGTGAACATTTTCGGAGCTGGACCACTGGCCAGACAGGACCACCTGCAGACGCGCTGCGTACCCCATACGGAAACAGATGCCTGTGGCTATCAATTTGGTGACCACTTGATGATATTCCGCTCTCCTTTGGCGCACAGTTAGTGGGAGATCCTGGGCAATTCTCAGCAAAGTCCCCTCCCACCTAACTTCCTTAAGATCTTTAATTTTTGTTAGGACATACTGTCTCTCTTGGTAGTTTAGGAAGCGGAAAATCAATATGCGAGGCAGAGAGCCGGCAGGAGGCATGGCCCTTAATGCACGATGGGCCCTCTCTATCGTATAGTTGTCACCAAAAGGCGTGGGGCCCGCAATCCGATGGAGGAATTTCTGGATAAATGCGATTGTGTCGGGTCCCTCTTCCTTTACAGGGAGACCAACAATTATCATGTTATTACGCCTGCTTCTTCCCTCCAGGTCTTCAATCTTCATCTCCATTTTATTGATTTTTTGTTTTAGTTGAATTAGCTCAGGCCCTTGTTTCTCCATCCGTTTTTCTAGTGAGGCGACCCTGACTTCCGTGTCTCCCATTCGGCGAGATAGATCTTCCAACGCCTGTGTCACTGCCTTCAGTTCTTCGGTCACCGAGCACAGCTCAGAACAGAAAGGCTTGAACTCTGCTAAAAATTGTGCCAGCGTCAGGGGCTCCTTATCTTGATTGCTTCTTTCACTTTCTGGGCCTCCTGCCTGCGGAGAGGTTCTGGCTTTTTTTGGCAAGGCCTTAGCCGGGGACGCCGGTGGGGTGTGTTTCGGTGGGGGTTTTCTCATCTCTGCATCCATCAGCTCTGGAAAACCTTGCAAGGTGCTCTAACAGTATTCAGGCACACAGCTTAGTGATCGCAGTCAGTATAGGTCCTTCTTAACTGGGTATAATAGGCTTGTAATGGAGTGGGAGGCCGGAACAAACACAATCAGGCAGCCACCATGAAACCTGCACCACGTGACCGCCCCGTCCCAGACATTCCTACCTGAGCCTCTGGTAGAGGTGAGGGAGGGCTTGCAGTGCTCAGCTTTGGCTTTACATATCTCCCAGGTGTGTTTGTTTCTCATTGCATGGCATAGTTGTCTATTGGCTGGTGTGCCAGAGTCAAGGGTAATTTACCAGAGGAAGTCCCTGTGCCTCATCAGGTTTAGGAGTGTCTAGGAAATCCAGGAGGGGAAGGATCCCTTGAGAATACACTTTGTGAATGGGGTATATATATCACAGGTGAAGAGAAAGAGAAGATGAAGTATTCTAGCATCTTGTGCATCTTGTTGATGTCAAAAGCCTTGTGGGTGGGAGACCAGTCACATAGGCTGAGGTGATATTTTAGGTGCTGAAGCATCCCAGGCTTCGGGTGGTGCTCAAGCAGGATTTTTGGTGGCGGCTTTGACCTCTTACAGGACCAGAAGCAGGTTACTGGGGATTGGTCACTTAAGGCATTGGGGAGCACTGAGATGCTTGTAATTCTGGAGGGGTGGTTGGTTAGTATCATGTTCAGTAGGGTAGCAGTACCAGTTTTGGGGCTGTGTCTAGTGGGACAGGGGACAATGTGAGAGAAGTCCATCATGGTGATGGCATCTTTGAGGGGTGTGACAGTGGGGGAATGCCAGTTTACACTGAAATCCCCAAAAGCTAGGCATTCAGACTTTGGGGGGCAAGAAGGAAAGGTAGTTGAGGACAGAGACAAAAGCAGGTTTTTGATTACATAGGGGGATGTAGATAGAGGTGGCAAAGAGAGGGGCAGTGGCTTTACTGCTGGTAATTGTCAGGGTGAGGGCTTGCACACCATGGTCCAGTAGGGCAGGAGGGAGGGCTTGGCACTGGAGGGTATCATTCAGATAGATGGCACAGCCTCCTTAATGTTTGCCACATCTGTCGGCTCGGTAGACAGAATACCCAGGATGAAGATTGCTGAGTTAGGGGTATTTTTGGATAGCCAGGTTTCCAACAATGACATTATGTCAGGTTAGTATTGGATACTCCATCCCTGTACAGAGTCACATGTTTTCTGCAAGCTGCAGATGTTGATAAAGGCTAGTCGCATGCCACTGGTAACAGGGTGGTTGAGGTTTGTAGCCAAGGTAGGGCCAGGGTTGGGGTGTATGTTGCCTAACATTAGCATAAGAAGAAGAAGTAGGGGCATGAGCAGGGCAAGCAGTAGTTGCTTGTGAGGGTGGTGACCTAAGGAGTTGTGGTTGGAGGGCTTGGGGCCTATGACAGGGATAGGGAGAGAACGTATGTGTGGAGCAGCAAGCAAGGATGGATGGGGGCTATGGTGGGGGCTGTGGGGTTGAGGGAGAGTAGGGAGGCACAGGGGTGCTTAGAGTATACCGGGGGTAGAGTGCCAGTGGGAGGGAATGGGATCCAGAAGGGGTACGTGGAGCTATGAGAGGGGCCAAGACTATGGCAGGAAGAAACAAGAGGCAGATAATTGAGGAGTGGGGGCGAAGGTGGTGATGAGGAGAGATGTGATAGCAGGGGCTGGAGAGGAGAAATGGTCAAAGGGTTGTTAGGGCAGGAGACTTTGAGGTGTATAGCCATGTGCAGAGGTAGTAACACCACTTGTAGTGTGCCAGGTGCAAGGTTTGAGTCTGGGTTGGGAGATAAGAGAGAAGAGGCAAAAAAAGCGGGAAAAAGATGACCGGGGTGAGGTAGGGCAGGTAAGAATAGGGAAGAGCTAGAGATTAGAACTAGGGAAGGCAGGACAATCGGAGGGTGAAACAGTGACTCCTAGCTGACAGAAAATATAAGGAGCTAATGGGAAACTAGACACTTAGAAATTGGAGTCAGTGGAGTCAGTGATCATGTAATAGGTCACATGCCCTGGGTGGGAGAGTGGCTAGGGCAAGTGGGGCAGTCAATGTGCAGCATCAATGGTCTAATGCCCCTCAGAGAGTGTGCAGTAGAGAGGAAGTAATTACCTTTAGCCCCAGGAGTCCCACACTAGCGACCGCTGACTGAGTGAGGGCAGGGAGAGTTCCAGGACAGCCTAAGAGGTGGAGAGAACAAAGGGCATAATTAGTATGCAGTGGCAAAGGGGGTCATAACATAACCCAGACTGTCTGGAAGGGACAGCCACTGCACATGCGCAAACTCTGGCTGCAGTACTGGATTAGATTGATGCCTTCAGGAATCAGGAGAGAATGCTACCATCGGGCAGTAAGCCTGTCCAGGATCCTGGGCAAAGTTCAACATACAGAGGCAGAAACAACACCAGAAATCAAGCAAGTGCAATGCCAATAGTGCTGAGCTGCAGCTAGGCTGAGTATCACAGTACAGGGTGCATTAGTTGAGGACTAAACTACAAACAAGGTCCTAGAATACCGATCCCTAGCTAGCATGTCATACAGTGCAAAACACACAGAAATGCTGCTGTTCAGGTTCAGCTAAAGCTCCGGTGAAAAACGCTGCGATGTCCTGGTGATTGCATTCCAAATTAGCAGCCAAAAACAATCAGACAATGTCAGAGGCTAGAAATCAGTTGAAACACCCCTCAGAGAGTGTGCAGTAGAGAGAAAGTAATTACCTTTAGCACCAGGAGTTCCACGCTAGTGATCGCTGACTGAGTGAGGATAGGGAGGATTCCAGGGCAGTTTTTAGCCCCAAGAGTCTGACGCTAGTGATCGCTGACTGAGTGAGGGAAGGGTGGGTTCCAGGGCAGCCTTTAGCCCCAGGAGACCCACACTAGCAACTGCTGACTGAGTGAGAGGTCAGGGGATGGAGGGCAGGACAGGACGCAGACGGAGGAAGTGGGAGGGATTTTTTTTTTATGTACCGGGACATGGAACTGAGAGTGGGGTAGTATGGCACGCACAGAGGGAGGGAGGAGGGAGTGCTGAGAGGGAGGATCTAGTGAGGGGAGAAACTAGAAATATATGTAAAAAAATCCAATAACCGCATGAATGGTAGTGGATGGGGTAGGGGGCAGGTAGGCAGTTAGAGGAAGTGTGATCAGGACACTGGGGAGATTGGGTACTCCCAGTGTCACCATTACATTTCTGGGAGGGGGGTGGTGGGTGCTGAAAGCCTCTGGAATGAAGTTCCATATAACAGTCATAAATCATCAATATAATTGTTAGCTGCATTGTTCTATTCACTTAAAAGTCTCACTGAAACTGAAACTGTAACACTTAAAAGATTCATACAATCAATACTGCTCCCATAAATAGTAACAACTCTGTCTTATACAATCTCAGATCCCAATAACAGTCTAACAAAAAAGCCGATATTTGGCTCTAAGGTCCCCAAATGGGTGTGAAATTTCAAGGTTCATGTTGTCGCAACTTTTATTACTTATTACTTTATGTCCTTGGCTGGAAGGGAATTGTGCCTTTGTTTCCCCTTTCCAGCCAACCTTCATGGCTGCCGTTGCAGTCTCAGCCAGAGCTCCGACCTCCCCGCCATAGCCCTTTCTGGCCGCATCATAGCAGGTACTTACCCCACCACTGTGGAGACCTGGAGGGCAGGCCCCAAGAGGGAATTAACTTGAGCATGTCTGTGGTGGCACCATCAGGGCAGCCTTCATGCTACCAAGGGATGTTTTTCATTTTTTCCACTGCTGGGAGGGACATGTAATGATGCCATCAGAAGGAGCATGCATGCGTTTGCATGCACTCCTCCAGGAGTCTGCCTCATCCTGCCCCTCTTCTGCAGTATCGGTGCACTGACCCCCAGTCTCCACTGGGGGCCAGTCAAATGCCAGCCACTGATGTCCTCCTTCCCCGCAGAAGGAGAGCAGTCCTTCAGACACTCAATCCTTCTCCAACCCTGCCAACCCTTGGTGGCTAGTGCTCATTCCTGAACATGGGTGACTGGTGTAGCACAAGGCAAGATGTCCAGTGCATCAGCCCTCAGCAGGCCTATGTTGTCACAACTTTTACCATAAGTAGTAACAGCTCAGACTTATTCATGTCATACATTTTTCCATATGTAGTAACAGCTCAGCTTTATTCACTCTAGGTCTCAAAGTGAGCATAGGGAAGTCAATGTTTAAGTTAATGCACAACATACTAAATTCCTTTAACACTGACCCCACATTTGCAGGTATACATGTAAACACTTTTAGAATAAAAATCCTTTGTAAATAAAGTTACATACGACATTCATCAATACATTTGACAGCTATCTTATGTTAATTATGTAATAATCTCAGTGGGGCTGTTACAATTAAAAAGTCAAAGCTTCTCCCATCAATAAATTTATTTATTTAAAACTGTGGTAACCGGGAAAGACACACTGAGCCAAGGCTCGTTCCCAGGTGCAACCCGGGGATGCAATTGTGACAAGTTTTGCATCTCTTGCTTGGCAAAACTGTTTTTGAATCACTGTAAGTGTGAGAGAGAGAGAAGGGGGGAGAGAGCGAGAGAGAGACAGACAGAGAGAGAGAGAGAAGAGAGATGAGAGACAGAGACAGCGAACAGTTTGCATCAAGTTTGCTTTCCAATTCCTCTTTCTCTGTCTCTCTTTCTCTCCACAGCACACTGCCAAAAGGCATTTAAGCAAACCTATTTTTCTGTCAGTTTCAAAAGTTCATTGTAGTCAATGACAACCAGAAAAAGACTATGGGAGCCACACACAAAATAATAATAATAAAAAAATATTCAGCTGATGTAGTGCAGTGCCGTTGGCTGTTCTCCTGATCCTCAACTCAGCAACTGTGCTAACATTACAATCTCTCTTTACCCACATCAGAGTTCAACGAAGGTGAACTACTTAGTGTTTTTTTTTTGTTACTTATGACAAAACATTGAATAAGGAACAGCTGTGGGTTTTGCAATAAAGGGCAATGCAAATGGTGCAGGGTCTGCACCAGAAGACATATGAAGAAAGACTAAAGGAGCTTAAGATGTATAGCCTCGAGGAAAGGAGGGAGAGGGGGACATAATAGAAACTGTCAAATACCTCAAGGGAATCAACAAAGTGCAAGAGAGCAGCATCTTTCAGAAAAAGAGATGTGCAAGAACAAGGGGGCACAATTTGAAGATAGAGGGTGATGGCTCAGAGATAATGTAAGGAAGTATTTCTTCACAGAGAGGGTTGTAGATGCATGAAACAGCCTTCCTGAGGAGGTCATAGAGTAAAAAACAGTGGGGGAATTCATGAATGCATGGGACAAACATAAGGCAATTCTAGTGGGGGTAGGAGGAAGTAGGCTGTTGATTAACTAGGATCTGCAGCTTATCCGTTAGATAAGGAAAGGGGCAGACTGGGTAGGCCAAGTGGTCCTTATCTGCCATCAGATTCTATGTTTTCATGTTTCTATGTTCCTCCACCAACAGAGATAAGTCAATTAACTTAAAATACCCACTTCATTTTACAATTTAATAATAATAATAATAAATATAGGATTAAACATAGTGGTGGTTCCATATTAGTTATTCAATGTCCTGCACAGCCAGTATAGTGTTATGCTTGTGCAACTGTGTTAGTTTTGTTTTGGCCATTCACACTCTGTAGTCCAGAGAAATTACTACCCTGTGGGGGTATGAAAGGCAAGGAACCCTCAGAGAGGGTTCCACCCCTAGAGGTGCCACGGGATGATTTACATGGCTAAAGATACCTCAGGAATCCCCCTAAGAAGAGAAGTGCTGCCACTGGACGAGGAGGCGGGGAAGATGGTGGGGTAAAGAAAAAGTGCTTTACAATGAGGCTGAGAAGAACTGCTTATATAGCTCAGGAAGTGAGAGTGGCTGGCTGCTTGGCCATTGAACTCCAGGCATAGCCTTTCCAATTCAATGTCCTGTGCAGCCAGTATAGTGTTATGCTTGTGCAACTGTGTTAGTTTGGTTTTGGCCATTTGCACTCTCTATTCCAGAGGAATTACCACCCTGTAGGGGTACAAAAGGCAAGGAATCCTCGCAGAGAGTTCCACTCTTAGAGGTGCCACAGAATGATTCCCATGGCTAAAGGTACCTTAGGAATCCCCCCCCAAAAATGTAGTACAATCATATCCCAAAGCATAAGGTGACACGAAGCTAAAGTAGCAACTATGACATAGGAGCAGTAACTGTAATACAGTAGTAGAGAAGCATAGACAGTTTGATAACGTAATGAGATGCTGAGTTAATGATGTAATGAAATGTCCAGCTTTGCGTAGCACGATTCTGATGGTTTGCATTGAGAATGGGAGATTCTCTAAGGAGAGAGGGAACAGCAGGACATCCTCCACCTCCATCCAACAACGGAACCTACCTAAAGAAACTAGGGAACACTGCTATGCTAACTAACAGTTATGACCTGAGGCACAGAGGAGAGAAAAAAACTCTATGAGGAGGAAACCTCTGGGGATCAGAGGCCTAGGTCGCCTTCCCTCCAGGCTTGGGATAGTTTATTTAGTGATAGCTCTGCAGCCACAATTTGGAAAACCCAATTAAAGTGAGGTGGAAAATATTCCAATTTGGAGGAAGGCTCTCACTCAAAACCTCTAGTGGGAATGCCGCGGAAGGTTGCAAGAAAACTCTGCAACATGATAGGCAACCAAGGCAGGAGGAGATGAACAACAACTGCTGAGGCACTCACCTGGCCTAATCACCCTAAACTCAAACCAGGTGAACAAGAGGCAGTCATAGGGAGAATGCAGTGAAGGTGCCTTGCTAGGGAAACCACTAAAGTCAATGACTAATTAGTATAGTGGAACACTAGAAACAAAAGAGGCAAATTTTTCCACCCTTCACAGCTAGTCTTAAATGCTACATCAGGAGCTGCTGTAGCTAAAGTCAAACCCAGAGTGAAGACATTCCCAGCTATGGGCCAGAAGGACCCCGCCTCAAGTCAAACATGCTCAAGATGTGGACTAAATGCAGAGCGAGACCATCGGCTGCAGGGAACCTGTGCCAGTACGGTATGGCTGGCATGCCCCAAAAACTGATAGAGAGCTGAAAAGCTGTTGATCAGCTGAATGAGTACTGGTATACTGAAACATAATTAGTGTTGAGTGCTGAAACCTTGCAGGTCGAATGCAGATTGTGTGCCACACACATCCCAGAGACTGAAGCCAAGGGGATGCAGTAGGCATAAAGCAATGGTTGCATAAGCAAGAGTGGACCTGCACGTAGGTCAGAAAACAGTAGCAGTGATAGGTGGACCTGCACGTAGGTCTGCATAACATATAGCAATGAAACAACACTGAATTGTGGGCAAGCCAGACAGACATAAAAAAGCCAGCTCAAGGTGACAAATACTCTGAGGATTTTCGGTGGTGAGGCAGGATTTAGAACAGAAATAATTAGCCACATGGGGCCACAACTCCCCAAACACTTCCCAGTCCCCACTGTAGGACACACAAGAAAGTGATGGAAGAGAATCACATGCAGATATCAAAGCTAGGTTAACAGTCTCAACAGGAACTCTTGGCTGACCTCAGAGTAGAACAAGGTGAATAAATATAAAAGCAACATCTGTATGAAGTACACCGAGTAGTAACTGCAATGGAAATAAATAAGGAGACACACTGCTCTGAAAGCAGGTGTAGCAGGCAATGCAATGAAGCTGCTATAATGAGGCAAGTAGAATGAGAGAGCATGATTAAGCTGCATAGCTAGGCTCAGTGTAAGCCTGAGTCAGGTGAAATCAATTGGGTATGCAACATGGAGCAGCTATGGTTGAGCTGAAACACACAAATAATGATTGCAGTATTACATTGCAGAGGTTTGAGATGTGTGAGTAACTGAAAGCAAGCAGTAGGAGTTCTGGAACAATATGCTAGAAGTTTAGAAACAAAGCCCCACCAAAAAAACAAAACCAAAGACACACAAACACAGAAAACAGGGAACAAAGAAAAAGAAGCGTACACACACACACACACACACACACACACACACACACACACACACACAGCAGAAGGCAAAATACAAACCAGAAGCAGGAAAAGAAACACAAACATCCAGCAAAGACAAGCAGGAGCAGCAGGGGGGTGGCTCAGCCAGCCCTGCAGGCCCCAACCAGCTCAAAAGACAGAGCCTTTGGCTGCAATGAAATAGTGATTCACAATGAGGCTGAGAAGAACTGCTTATATAGCTCAGGAAGTGGGAGGGGCTGACTGCTTGGCCATTGAACTCCTTGCATAGTCTTTCCAATTAAGAGTCTGGAAAAAATATACATTCCAGCAATTCTGAAGACCTGAGGAGATAGAGAGAGGGAGGTGGAACAAATTTTTTTTTTGTCCCTTCCACATACAGAAAATATCACTGTGGGAATGAACACGTGTGTGTGTGTGTGTGTGTGTGTTTTCTTTCTTGGCGCTGTGGGAGAGAATGCCCTTTGTTTTCATTTCTTGTCTGGCACACACAGAGAACAGGGAATGCCCTTTGTTCTTCTCATCTCGTCCGTTCCACTCAGAGAAAACAGTACTGTGGGGCTCACATAATAACCTCTGGAAACATTTGCTTTAGCTTATTTTGTGCTTTAGAGCCAAAGAACTGCCAAAAGAATTCTTTACTTTTAGTAAAATCCTTTGGAGCTGAAATTGTCCTCATCTGTCTGCTCCAAATTAAAGGGAAAACAATTGTGCTTGTGCTACAAAACGTTTTAGTACAAATACAATATTAAGAACATTACTTAATTACAGATACAAATATGCATTTGCCATTTTTTAAGTTTTATTTGAGGAAAACCAATTAGCAAACTTCATTCCCATCAGTGCTGAGCATTTAAATTTGAAATGTAACATTTGCATTCATTGTTTCTCATGTTTTGGTTGGAAATCACCTTTTGTATTAAGACCAAATTAGATGCAAATAATTTTGATGCCATGGGCTATGAAACACTGTCACAAGTAGAGCAAGCATGTCTTCCTACTAGACATTGTTTAGTTTTTGAGATGGAAACATGGAAACACAGAAATTGTTGGCAGACAATGCGTATTTGGCCCATCTAGTCTTCCCATTTTCCCTACCTACTGCAATACCACGGATCCTACTTGATTTCCAGGTTTTACCCTCTTTTTCCTTTTGCTTGGGATCCCTTGTGCCTATCCCGTGCATTCTTTTTTTTAACGTTATTTTTATTGCATTACTGCATAGTAGGTATAGCACACAACACCCATAGGCAGGCACAAAACCATATCAGCATTTTACAGTAACATTTGCTAAGCCCCTATATGTAGTTACATCAATGGAGGGTTACCATGACAAAGAAAATAAGTCTTTATTAGGTAATTGAAATGACATATTGCAACCCATACATCTTAATGAAGAAAAACTCGGAAAAATTCCCCTATCAATTGAATAGTTATATCTCCTCCCAACATTTCTGTATATAAAGAAGAAAAAAAGAGGGTGTAGCTTTCAACTCTAGCAGTTCTTCAATTCTGTACAAATAGTTATAGTCTCTCTAAAGCTAAACAATGCTCAATGTTCCAACCATGTTAGTCCTCAGGCTTCAAGTTATGTATCTAGAATTCAGATTAATTGGAGATAACTTTCCCCCATTTGTTTATACCAGCAAGAAAAATTAGTATTCAATTACAAATATTCTCTAAGAGGAGCCTCAGAGATCTTAGGTTAGAATATTTTTTGCCTCATATTAAAGGCAAGTGAGAGTACAAATATTAACCCCAAACCATTTTACTCATCACTGTTGTGATCATCACTCTTCATCTTAGGCTTTTTTGCTGAAGATTCCTTCTCTATCCAATATGCAAACTTCCTTGCCTCAGTCGGTCAGAGAACTGAAACGTCTTCCCCCCCGTAGAAGATATGGAAACTTGCCGGGTGCAATAAGTAAGCATTAATCACCAACAGAGGAGGGCTCTACCGTGGATTAATGCCCTGCTAAGGGGTGGGGTTGGCGCACAAGGACAAAGGCTGAGTGCTTCCAACCACTCAGCGGACATTAATCCATGGTAGAGCCCAACGCTGGAGGTAATTAATTTGCTTGCAACATGGGCGTAACATTATGGCTTTATTATTGTGTGTGTGTGGTCTTGGCTGATCACAGCGCTAAAGATCGACGCTGACATTCAGTAATGTAGGAAATGCACTCTGCTTCATTAAACAATATTTGTTTACGTTACGATTTGTTCTCTGCTACCCACAGAAATGTTAACATTTCTCAAGTTTACCCCATAATTAGTCTCCCAGTACCATAGCACATGAAATCGAAATGTGCAGTTCCTCAGAATTCGGTTTCAACACTGCATACCTGTACAATTCTAGTCTGTCTTTCCCTGTCGCTGTGCTTCATTTGCATAGTTTTGTCTCTTTCCGTTACTCTTTCCAGTATACCTGTCATGTCCATCGCCCCGTTACTAATTGTCCATGGATCGCGCTATTTGCTTCAGTCCACAGAACCCGGACGTACCTATGCAGTTCTGCATATGTCAGAGTCCTGCAGACGTTGCCACAATCGACAGTGTTAAACAGCAATGTAGGGCTGATATTTCTATCTGTCTCCTACTGCTGCACAGTGCTTCTGCTTAGCGCTCTGTGGGATCTCCGACCCCGTCATTCGCATCCCAGTGCTGCACCGTGTGGCTGTGGTATGGCACCAGCGGGCTCTACTGCTGGTTAATCACCGTTTGTTTTCCATCACATGACGCCTTTGCACCAATCTGCACTCTGCATTTGCCTCGTATCTTTAGAGCCATGTTACAAGACATGTTGAATGCCCAGTTGTCTGAGGTGAGTTTGAGTGGCATCATACTCCTTTCTTCCTTGGCGAGTCGAAAAGCTCAGGTCAGGGAATATATGAAGTTTATTCCCCTCCCATTCCATTGTGCCATTCTTTTTAACTTGGGATATGACAGCATTTCTCTTTCTGACAGATCCCAATGCCACCAAGAAAGTGCAAGGAGGTGTTAGGCCCTTGATCTTATTATTTCTAGCACTATGAGGCATTATTCGGTAGGCCTTGATGATAGTACAGGCAATCGGTAGCTGGAGAAGATCTTGAAGAAAACCTTGCAAAAAATTGGAGGCATCGTTCAATTCTACATTCTCAGGTATGCCCAAAATTCTAATATTATTTCCTCTGGACAAGTTCTCTAGATTTTCAAGGCGATGCCTCAGAATGCAGTTCTCTTTCACAAGACCCACCGAAGCAGTCATCGCAGTAGATGCTGGCGAGCTGCTGCCTTAGTGTCTTCCACTAGTTGCCCAACTTTAGAATCTAGAAGTTTGAAGCGGGTAATGAAATCCTCCAACAAGCTGTCCAGCTTTTGTATTGCTTTAAGAAGAGCTGCATTAGATGGTTGAGTTGCTTCATCTGGTATACTGACTGTCAGTTCTTTACTTTGCCCAGCCTTTACTTCCTTCGGGCAGGCATCATCTCCTCCAGCAACTGCTTTGTTTGAACGGCCCATAACTCACAAACCTCAAGTCCGATTTCGTGTTATGTGAGGTATCAAAATGATCAGCTCAGAGAGATCTCTCGAAACAGAGGTCTAATTGTTGTGGCAGTAATATTCTAATAGTAGATTGTTGTCAATTAAAAGTCTAGTTGCAGAGCTTCAGTTAAATGCTGTTGCTATCTCGGCTTCTGGCCACGCCACCTATCCCATGCATTCTTGAATTACCCAACAGTTTTTGTCCCCACCACCTCCGCTGTGAGGCTGTTTCATGCATCCACCACATTTCTGTGAAAAAATGCTTCCTCAGGTTATCCCTGATCCCCCTCAGCCTCATATCATGACCCCTTGTTCTTGGACATTTTTTTTTCTGAAAGATGATACCCTCTTGTACCTTATTTATGCCCTTGAGGTATTTGAAGGTCTCTATCATATCCCCCTTCTCTTGCCTCTCTTCCAGGGTATACATATTGAGGTCCTCTAGACTCTCCCTAATGACCTTTGGTGCAGAACCTGCACCATTTGTGTTGCCCTTCTCTGAACTGCCTCTACTCTGTCTATGTCCTTCCAGAGATGTGGCCTTCAGAATTGGATGCAGGACTACAAATGTGATCTCACTTATGATATGTACAGTGGTATCACCACCTTTGTTCTGCTGGTGATACCTCTTCCTATGCATCCCAGTATCCCACTGGCTCTCACCACAGCCTTTTCACAATGCTTGGTCACCTTTAGGTAATCAGATATGATGTTTAGTTGTTGCCAATACCCGCCACCCCATCATGTACTCCTCCCCAAGGTTTCTGTGCCCTAAATACATGATTTTACACTTCTTTGCATTGAATCTTATCCGCAACACCCTTGACCACTCCTCAAGCCTGCTTAGGCCCCGCCTCATTCCTCTCCTCTGCCAGAGTGTCAACCCTGTTGCAGATCTTAGTGTCATCTGCAAAGAGGCATACCTTGCCTTCTAGCCCCTCTGCAACGTTGCTTATGAAGACATTAAAGAGGACTGCCCCAGAACTGATCCTTGAGGCACCCTGCAGGTCACCCTTCTCTCCTCAGAATGAACTCTGTTTACCACCACCCTCTGTGTTCTATCCCTTAACCACTTTCTGACCCAGTTTACCAGCTTGGAACCCACTCCCAGGCTACCCAGCTTATTTTCAAGCCTCCAACATGGAACAGCGTAGAAGGCCTTGCTGAAATCCAGGTAGGCCACATCCGCCCCCCCCTTGATATAATTCCCTGATCACCCAGTCAAAGCAATCTATCAGATTTGGTTTGACACAACTTTCCTGCTGTGAATCCAATCCATGCTGCCTAGGATACTGTGATCTGCTGAATTCAAGATATGCCTCAATTCTTTCTGGAACCACTGGAAACAAGTACCAGTACACCCCTGTCTATGTACCTAGAAACATAGAAACATAGATGGGGCAATAACTTGATAATGCATTCACATAGCAGTGTCAACATATCTCAGCTTACACCTTGATAAGATGTGTGCAAAGCCCCAAGGTGGTGATTTTAACAGATTACTGCTGCTTGTCTGAAAGGAGGGATGTTGTCTGTTTCCTGCATTACAGATTTCGTTGGCACTAGCCACTGGTTCAATATATGGTCTGTGCAGCTTAGTTGTATACCCTACTGAGCTGCAGCAAGACAAGAGCCTGGTGGGGAAAAAGCAACAACCTGGTAAGACTTGAATGCCAGTGCCAGAGTTAGGGGGGTGGAGACTGAGTCACTTGGTGCTATTTTTTTTTTGTCTTTGTTGTTTGTCCTAAGCTATCCATTGGCATTTGGATCTTCCCTCACCCCAGAGGTAAGTCAATTAACTTAAATTACTCCCTTCGGGAGTCACATGATACAGGCAATGGAGTGAGCCACACTACACGGAGTTCCACTCCACTCCTGTTAAATATAGCTCATTTAGTATAGTCAATCCCATAAATTCACCTTATTGACTACTGCAGAGTTTGGGGAACTTTCTGTGTAGCCAGAGGAATAGTTTGCTGTAACTTTCGGTGATGGAGATATCAGAGTCATCACTCCCTGAGCGCCACAGTGATGACCTGCAGCTCGGCCTGGAACCAAGAGACCACGCAGGAGTTCTTCGCCGATACAGGTCTCTTCCTCAGATCTTAGCTCTGAAGCTCGGAATCCAGCAAGTATTGCTACAGATCTCTCCACAATAAAGGCAGCAGTGCTAACTATCTTGGACGATCTTAAAAACATAAAGCAAACACTTAAAGACTTGGCAATAAGAGTTGGAGATGTGGAAACTCATGTATCTTCGTAGGAGGACCATCATTCGAAAATGGCCCCTAATTTGACTGCTCTCAAAAGGTGAATTAGAAAGTTAGAAGACAAGGTGAATGATCTCGAGGGACGCAGTAGACAGAATAACCTGGTTCTACTGGGGTTACCTGAGGGGCAAGAGGGAGCCAACACAATTGAATTGCTGCAGAAATTCTGTACTAAGATAGCTGGGCCGAGTCCTCATGGCCCAACATATATTATAGAGACGGAGCACCGGGCACTCAAAGCCAAACCTCTGCCTTCATATCCTCTGTGCCCCATTATCTTTCAGATGTTAAACTATTTGGATAGAGACCACATTTTAAGAATGGTTAGAAAGCTTGAAACAGTGCAATGGGAAGGGAAAAAACTCAAGATTTTGCAAGACATGACCTTGACGGTTCGACAGGCTTGACAGGAGTACAAACCAACATTGTCTAAACTCTGGCCTGCACAAACAAAACACTGCCTTCTATTTCCTGCATGACTGGAAGTCACCCTACAATCTGGAACTCACAGGTTTGAAATGGCTGAGACGGCCCGGGCGGAATTACAGAAACTGCTTCCATACCTATTCAAAACATGGAGAGGTCAGCAGAGCAATCAGCAATCTTTCAAGTCTGGCATCTTAGTAAGTCAAGAAGGAAAGGCCCTTGTGTAATGCTTGGTTCTTACTGTTTTAGACTTACGGCTAGGGCAGGAGCCTGATTGAATATGTTTACGTGATCGTCTGGAAATTTGGGACACTGATCAACAAGTGAGACATTTTTATTTTCATCTTCAAGGTCCTTGACCATAAACTTCAAGTAACCAACTGTATTAAGTAAATTTTTTGCTATTTTCAGTTTGTGTTATGAGGTACTCCTGCAATGAAAAATGTAAGACCCATATCACCAAGTAAAATGGAGATGAGCTCCCTCTAGTGGTGTCTTTTTAGTTTTAGCTGTTGGATTGAGTTGTAACCAGACTCGGAAGAGACTTCTATATTAAGCAGGACCTTGTAGGATCTATTAATGCTAAGATACCTCTTCTGAATGGATGGAGAAATTGTTAATCTATGCTCTGGACAATTTAATTGTATGATAGTCGGGGAAAATGTTAATGTATACTATAGCTAACAGGAATTCTAGTGGGGCAAAATTGACAGCAGGGGAAGGGGGGCCTCTGTTGCTGCATATGGACCAAATGTTTAGGAGTAGGCATAAGGCCAGAATGGAGAGTTCCTTTATTTTATTTCTATATCTTGTTTTTTTGGAAGGGGGGATGGGGGAAGGGAGGTAAGCTGCAGCTCCTCGGGGAGAGAGGTCAGGTACTGTATGTTAATTTCTGTAGTTAAAGGCACAAGGGGTTAAGATTGTAACTTGGAATATTGAAGGGGGCTGTGATAATAAGAAGAAATACATGATACTTCAGCACTTAGCTGCATTTTCTCCACAGGTGGCATTTCTTCAAGAATCGCATATCCCGGAAGTCCATATTCAGTTATTAAAGAAAACATGGGTGGGGCAGGCATACAGGGTGGGAAAGAGTCATAGGAAGGGTGGCGTAGCTATTTTAATTGCCAAAATTCTGCCATTGCAATGTCACCATGAAATTAGAGACCCTGAGGGGAAATTTTTATTTCTCCATGGCTTTTTGGGGACTGTTGAAGTGGTTATGGAGACAATTTATGGACCAAATGTAGTTTTGCCATCCTTTTTTGTAAAAATTATGTCAGCTTTGGCTTCAGTATCATATTTGCCTTGCTATCTAGGAGGGGACTTCAATTTGGTGTAAGTCAATGATATAAATAGGACATATAGAACCCAAGCTGGTCTTTCGCCTGCACAGAGAGCTTTGAGGGATTTAGTGGATACTCTAGGTCTAGTTGACCCGTGGACAGTGTGGAATCCGACAGCAGCCGATTTTACTTTTTACTCTATTCTGCACAAAGTTTTTTCTAGGATAGATTATTTTCTTCTTAGCAAAAGGGTTTTACATGATGTGCTAGACTGTACTATACAGGCTAGAGTGATCTCCGACCACTCTCCAGTTCTGTTAACAATTAGCTTTACGCACATTACCATTCATCCACATACATGGTCTTTATATAATCTTCTCCACAAAGATAAGGAAGCAGTGGAACATTTTCAAGACTATACGAGGAAAGTAGTACAAGAGAATATATCTTTGAAAGGGACTTTTGATGTGATCTGGGCAGCCCTAAAGGCAGCATGAATGGGGAAACTAATATGCATTGCTTCCATTTGGAAAAAAACATCCTAAGCACAATCCGAGAAGTGGTTAACGTGAATAAGGACAATTGAGAAGTCCCTTCCCCTCTTCAAATGAGTTAGATTGGACTGAGCTAGCAAGACTTTGTACCCAGTATTCGATCTTTCTGATGGAGGGAGTGGATAAGGCAACCTCCCGCATGAAGGAGACCTATTTGGGACAGGGAGAAAAGGCAGGAAAATTATTGGCAATGCGCTTAAGGCAGCAAAGTTCTAAATGGGTCTCAGCTTTGGCTATTCCAGGTACAGACAGAACTACTAGTAATATAAAAGAAATATTGGAGAGTTTTAGGCTTTTTTACCAGGCCTTATACTCTTCTGCTAATCTAACAACACCAGATAACCAGCAAATGTTCTGCTTCTTAGATCAATCCTAGTTACCTTCCCTTGAGTTAGAGCAACAGAAGAAGTTGAGCAGCCCCATTACAGAACAGGAAGTTCAGCAAGCTGTAGCCTCTTTACCACCAGACAAAGCTCTGGGGCGGGATGGCTATACAGCTTTACTTTATAAAACCTTCTCAGCAATTTTTGTACCATTATTAACGTTTTTATTTAATTATTGGTCAGCATCCCCAGTTTTGGAGAAATTGTTCGAGGCACGCATTATTGTATTACCCAAGCCAGGGAAAGACCCTCTTCAACCGGGAAACTACCGTTCAATTTCCCTTATAAATAATTATATAAAATTATATGCAAAGATCTTAGCGACTCGGTTGTCAGCAGCTTGGTCTACATTAATTGGCCCAGAACAAACAGGTTTTATTTCAGATCGTAATGCAAGTGACCATTTTAGGAAGTTTTTTTATCTTATCTCTGTGTCTGGGGACCCAGGGCTGGAAGCAGCTCTGGTGTCCCTAGACACAGAGAAAGCTTTTGATAGAGTCGACAGGTGCTATTTATTTGCAGCCTCGAAACAGTTTGGCATACCTGAGGATTTCATTCGGAAGATCCAGGTTCTATATGCATGCCCCTTGGCTAGAATTTTCTTTAATAATGAGTTGTCTGATATTGAACCCCTGATATGCCAATTGAATATAGCACCTGGGGAGTGGGGGATCACAATAGAAGGGCAGCAATACAAAATATCAGCGTTTGCGGATGATATGCTGTTTCATATTGCTGGTTGGAGTACATCTTGGCTGAAAGCTTTAGAAACCATTGAGGAATTTAGCTCCTTCTCAGGGTCCAAATTAAACAAAAGCAAAACAGTAGTTTATCCATTGTCCCCTCTATGTTCAAAATTGCAGATAGAGGAGCTGGGTTTGCTCTGGAAACCAGAAGCTTTAACATATTTGGGCATTAAGTTATCTAAGGACATGGGTAAGTTAAAGGCAGCTAATAGTGACCCCCTGATCAAGCACATATCTGAAGACCTCCATCCATGGCAAGGAATGTCACCCTCTTTGTGGGGCAGAGCAAGCATTATCAAAATGATAGTGCTTCCTCGGTTATTAAACCTAATGTTAATGTTCAGTCTACCACTTCAGTCCAGATGGCTTATGGAGCTCCAATCATTATGTACCACATCTTTATGGGCAGGGAGACCACCAAGGCGGGCCTATAAGAAACTAACCAGGACCAAAAAATTAGTGGGGCTACAATTGCCAGATTGTTTCTTATGCCACCTGGTGATACATACTTCTAGATACTTTCAGGGGGGTCACAAAAGAAACTACATTGAAATATATGCCAGCTTGGCTGAAAATTGGGCCCATGCTGTTGCAGAAGTTTCACATTTCCAGGTTATCCCTGCCCTACATTTCTCAAGTGAAATTTCCTAAGGAACTGAAAGATACACATTTGGGATGGGATATCCAAGTCCATACCCAACTGTGTCACAGCTATGGCCTGGAAAATGTGCAGGATCTGTCCCAGCCTTTGCTTAACAATCACAACCTAACTATAGTGGATAAACAAATTTTGGAAACATTCTGCCTGCATTGGCAGGGGCAGTCCCCCGGAATTTTGTTGAAGATACCCAGGTATTACAGCCTGTTGGATTCCAGTCTAAGTTTCTCTTGGCTCCCAAAGATATAGTCAAAATTATGCAGGTCAGGTCAGCAATTAATACATTTCTTGACTCCCCTTCCTGGTCCTCTCAGGCTGGAAAATGGTTTCAAGATTTACATACATTAGCCTCAGTTCCTAAGCCGATCGCTGGTTTGTACAATAAGTTAAGTTTGCATATGGCTAAAAAAACTTCTCCTGTGGCATTTTATTGGAAATCAGTTTTAGCATTAGAGAAACCCCAACATTTTTGGCAAAGTATCTGGCTAAATGTCACCAATTTTGTTAAGCAAGACAGACTGCGCTTATTGCAATGTAGTATTTTACATAACCTATACTACACCCCAACCAAGCTACTTTATATAGAATGGGGAAAATTGTATCTCCAATTTGTGACGTGTGTGGAGGAAAAGAGGGATCATAATTTCATAAGCTGTGGACCTACCCTAGAGCTAGTGGCCTTTGGCATATGGCTCAGTCCAAGGTATAAACTTTATTTCCCCATCAGGACTATTTTAATCCAGAAGTGTGTATATTAGGGGTTTACTCTAAAGTAGCATGTTTTAAACATAAGCATTACATCATCTTGATAGCAACAGTTACTAAATTATTACTATTGTAACATTGGAAAGCGGAATGGAACACATCTTTTTCAGAGTGGTACCAAGAGCTTTAATGGCCCTTGCAGCAGAACGGGCAGTTGCATGGTCCACAGGAGCTTGGCTAAAATATGCAAAACATTGGTCCCCCTTTTCCTCCTGGTTACAACAACTGTAAGGTTTATCAGGTAGGAACGAACTGGACCTCTAAGTATTGGTAGCTCTACCTACTGACATTGTTCTGTTTTTTGTCAGTTATACATTTCAAATACATCTGGTGGGATGCAAAGGATTTTAATGGGGTGCTGCATAAGGGGTTGGGAAAGGTGGGGGGAAGGTCGGGAGGAGGGTAGGGGGGATAAGGATAGGCTATGAGATTTCACTGTAATGGTTTCTTTTTACATACTGTAAGCCAATTCCTTCTTATAACTGATTTTTTTTCTTGTGTTAGACTTCTTAATTTATTTTTGTTGTATGGTTATTGGAAACTCAATAAAGTGAACTTATTTGCAAAAAAAAAAACTCCACTTTACAATATAATAATAGTAATAATAATAATAAAACAGTATAGGATTAAAAATAGCAGCTTTCATTGGATGCTTTAGGCTTGTCACTATTATTAATATATTTTCAGTTCCTGGCGCCAGACAACTCTGTAATGCAAAGAAACAGACATACTTAAGCAAATTATTTAACATCATTCCTTTCAGACAAGCAGCAGTGCAGTAGCCAAGAGCTCACTGATTTCACACTACCAGTTATGTTCATTTGATTAAATCATGTTGTAATTCATTTGATTCCTACACATACCGGGTGACATCAAAATTACCATTGAGACTAGCTTTTGTGCATGCCCAGAGGATATGTCATTGCAATAATTGGAAAGGCTATGCCTGGAGTTCGATGGCCAAGCAGACAGCCACTCCAACTTCCTGAACTATATAAGCAGTTCCTCTCAGCTTCATTGTGAAGCACTTTTTCTTTGCACGCAAGGGCTCTGTCTGTCTGTCCTCTGAGCGGGTTTGGGCCTGCAGGGCTGCTCCTCCCCACCACTGCTTCTGCTTGTCTTTGCTGGATTTTTGTGTTTATTTTCCTGCTTCTGGTTTGTATTTTGCCTTCAGCTACATGTGTGCTTCTTCTTTGTTTGTTTCCTGTTCTGTGTTTGTGTGTCTGTGGTTTTGTTTACTTTTGGGGGCCTTTTTTCTAAACTCCTAGCATATTATTCCAGAGCTCCTACTGCTTGCTTTCAGTCATTCAACTCTCAAACTACTGCAATGCAATTGCAATCATTATTTGTGTGTTTCAGCTCAACCATAGCTGCTCCATGTTGCATACTCAATTGATTTCACCTGACTAAGACTTACACTGAGCCTAGCTATGCAGCTCAATCATGATCTCTCATTCTGCTTACCTCATCATAACAGCTTAATTGCACTGCCTGGCTACACCTGCTTTCAGAGCGATGTGCCTCCTTATTTATGTTTATTGCAGTTACAACTCAGTGTACTCCATATGAATGTTGCTTTTATATTTATTCACTCTGTTATACTCTGAGGTCAGCTAATAAAGCTCCTGATAAGGCCATTAAATGTTCTGTTCTAAATCCTGCCTTCGCCTCCAAAAATCATCAACCTATTTGTTACCTTGATTTGGCTTTTAAATGTCTGGCTGGCTTGCCCCACTATTCAGTGCTGTTTCATTGCTACTACGTTATGCAGACCTATGTGCAGGTCCACTTTCTACTTGGTTTACTGACCTACGTACAGGTCCACGCTTGCTTATGCAATCAATTGCTCATGCCTACTGTATCCTTTTGACTTCAGCCTCTGGGATGTCTGCTGCACTCAATCTGCTTTTGTCCTTGCAAGGTCTCAGTACTCACTGCTTATTATGATCAGCACACCGTGCTCAATCAGTTTACCAGCTTCTCAGCTCTCAATCTAATTCTGGGGCATGCCAGGCATTCTATTCTGGTGCAGGGTCCTGCAGCCGATGGTCATACTCTGCATTTAGTCCACATCTTGAGCGTGTCCAACTTGGGGCAGGATCCTCCTGACCTGGCCCATAGCTGGGAATGTCCTTACCCCGGGCTTGGCTTTAGCTGCCTGCTATGCGACAGCAGCTCCTGGTGTAGAATTTAAGACTAGTGGTGAAGGGTGGTTATGATTATCTCCTTTGGCTCTAGTCTTCCATTATAATGGTTAGCCATTGCATTTAGTAGTTTCCCTAGCAAGGCACCTTCACCACATTCTCCCTATGACTGCCTCTGGTTCACTGGGTTTGAGTTTAGGGTGGGTAAGCCAGGTAAGTGCCTCAGCAGTCGTTGCTCTCCTCCTCCTCTGCCTTGGTTGCACATATTGTTGTAGAGTTTTCTCACAACCTTTCACAGTGTTCCTGCTAGAGGGTTTGAGTGAGAGCCTTCCTCCAAACTGGAATATTTTCCACCTCCCTTTAATTGAGTTTTCCAAATTGCTGCTGCAGAGCCATCACTGAATAAACTATCCCAAGCCTGGAGGGAAGGCGACCTAGGCCTTGGATCCCCAGAGATTTCCTCCTCATAGTTTTTTTCTCTCCTCCATTGCCTCAGGTCATAACTGTTAGTTAGCATAGTAGTGTCCCCTAGTTTCTTTAGGTAGGTTCCACAGCTGGGTGGAGGTGGAGGATGTCCTGCCATTTCCTCTCTCCTTAGAGGATCCCCTCTTTCTCAATGCAAACCATTAGTATAATTCTACACAAACCTGGGCATTTCATTACGTTATCAAACTGAGCATCCCATTACATTATCAAACTGTCTATGCTTCTCAACTACATTACAGTTATTGCTCCTATGTCACAGTTACTGCTTGCTCATATGCTTTGTGTCACCTCCTTCTTTGGGATATGATTGTACTACATTTCTTTTGGGGATTCCTAAGGTACATTTAGCCACAGAACATTGAATTGGAAAGACTATCCTTGGAGTTGGATGGCCAAGATGCCAGCAACTCCCACTTCCTGAGCTATATAAGCAGTTCCTCTCAACCTCATTGTGAAGCACGTTTTCTTTGCCCCACCATCCTCCCCTCCTCTTCCAGAAGCAGCACTCTCTCCTTAGGGGATTCCTAAGGTACCTTTAGCCATGGGAATCATCCCGTGGCACCTCTAGGGGTGGAACCCTCTCTGAGGCTTCTTTGCCTTTTGTACCCCTACAGGGTGGCAATTCCTCTGGAATACAGAGTGCAATGGCCAAAACCAACTAACACAGTTGCACAAGCAGAACACTATACTGGCTGTGCAGGACATTGAATACTGTGTTAAAATCATCATCTTGATCCTTTGCACATAGTTTATCAATGGCCCTAAATAAAAACCCATGTTCTTCCTTATTTTCACTATGGCTAATGTGCAGAACCTTATCATATTTAATATCCCTCTTCTGAATATTGCTACATTGCTCTAGGACTTTGGTTTTAAACATCCTTTTCATTTCACTAATGGAAAATGCTCTTCATTTACATATAGTCTCATATATATAACTCTAGAACTCTCTAATAAAATGTACTGTCTAATACTGTATTGAGAGACAGATTTGCTAAACCCGTGAACTCTTCTTGGCTTACAAGGATTGTAACAGGGTGCTTTACATGTAAAATGCATGAATATTTCAAGCAGTATCCACAGGGGACTCTTTTTAAAACCCACATAATGGTAATCAATACAGTATTAGAAAGCACATTACATGCAAGAGCTCTGGAGTTTTTTATGTGGCTAAATGTGAATGTAGAGCAATTAACACTGATAAAACTAAATTGCCCTTTAAAATCTGAGTCACAGAGCGCTGCAGAGATATGCAGAAGGGATATATTAAATATGCTATGGTTCTGCACATTAGCCATGGTAAAAATAAGGCAGAACATATTTTCTTAAATATTCAGAAGGGATGTGTTAAATATGCAAAGGCTCTGCACATTGGATGTGGTAAAAATAAGGCAGAACATGTTTTATTTTTTTTTGTTATTTAGGGCAATTGGTAAGGTGTGTGTGAAACCTGTAGGTGGCTTGTCTGATGTGAGGGACTTTGGATAATAAGGAACGGCTATGGGTTTCGCAATGTGGATTCTCCCTCCACCCCACAGTTGTCAATTAATAAAATATCCACTATACTTTACAATATAATAATAAAAAACCTGTATAGGATTAAAAATACTGGTGGCTCCACATTACTTATTAAGACCCTGAAGAAAAGAATACATTCCAGCAATTTGGAAGACCTTGAGAGATAAAGAGAAGAAGGTGGAACAGGCTTTTTTTTCCATCCCACAGATAGAAAATAGCGCTGTGGGAATGAATAATGTGTGTGCATGTGTGTGTGTGTGTGTGTTTTCTTTCTTTCTTGGCACTGTGGGAGAGAACACCCTTTGTTCTTCCTATCTTATCCATTCCACACAGAGAAAACAGCACTGTGGGACTGATGCAATGCATGGAGTGCCCTAAGAAGTAACAAACTAGTATGAGTTACTAAATAGTGTATTTTCACTGTAAATCCCCATTTTATTTTGTAGAGTATTATTTTGTACATGCCAGTTGTCTGCAAGCTGTTCATCACTGTTCAGTGCATAACAGAGCAGCTAGAGCTTGATTTTTGCATTAGTCAGAGACACTCCCTTTTGGCACACTACCCTATGTTTAAAATTATTTAATCAAAGAAACACTGGTAGCAGCTAATTTTTTTCTTATAGTTTTCCTGATAAAATACATGTACAAGCTAGTCTTTTCAGTGAGAGTGGATTCCCCTTAGCATTGCAGTTAAACCGGACAAACCGCTCTCAAGATCCCGTTTGTAAAAGTATGTCTTCTATGCTGCTCATATGAGGGCTAGAATCCCATATAATAACCTCTGGCAACATTTGCTTTAGCTTATTTTGCGCTTTAGAGCCAAAGAACTGCCAAAACAGTTCTATACTTTTAGTAAAATCCTTTGGAGATCTTCCCTTGCAGCATGCATCTCAGAGCTTTCATTGAGACAGAGGCAGCTGCTTTGAGGACTTAGTGAACTTTGTTTCAAGTTTAGATATTTTTTCAAAATTCCAGGACTCTCTCAGAGGGTTCTATGTAAGCAATAATACCCAACAGGGTGGGCGGTATTGGGGATTACTGGACTGCCCAGGGGCATAATGAGGCCTGACACTGAAGGTGCAGGGCCTTATAGCCCCTGGAAGGTCTGATATTCCCCAATACTGCCCACCCTGGAAGGTATTATTGTGCTTAGAAAATGTCCCACTGTATTACATGTTTTTAAAAACCAAAAGATTGATATATATAAAAACTCTTATGTGTTTCAATTATTGTGTAAAAAAGGTTCCTCTGCCTGCATTACACTTGTATTTTTTAAGGACTTTGGTCCTATTAGAGCTCCCATAGTTGTATGAAGCTGGTTGCTATGGTTGACACCCCCCACCCCCACCCCCCACACACACACACACACTGGGCTTATTAAATGGGCAGAAATAGTTTTAACTAGTTTTTTTGGCTTGATTACAGTTTTTTTTTTTTTAATTTTTTTACAGTTTTATGAACTGCCATTTCTTTTCCCCGACTGACAGCATGAGAGCAATAGTAACGGGAGAGTGGTGTATGCTGTTTCTGGCAGTGAAATTTAGGTACTGTGACTTTCTTTTGTGTGTGTGTGTAAAACTTATAAGAAGGAACTTGTAGGCTTAAAAAATGTATTGCGTTTAAACTCACATACCGAATTGAGTGTGCACCGAGTGAGCAAGATCCCAAGTGTGTCAGAGAGAGTGAGTAAGAGCTCGCTAGATCTGCAGTCTGGAAAATCAAGAAACTACAAGTCCTCTAAGCAGATCTAGTGCTCTTTGTCTCGCTTATCTTAGCTTCTGATTGTGCAGGCGATTGTCATCTTGCAAGAAGTTTTGTGCCTTTTATGTGTATCATTCCAGTGGAGACAGGGGAGATCAGTGGCTGCTGTAGGGCTTGCTTAGTGAGAGAGAAAAAAATGGTGGCTAAGGAGTTTGAACAACCGGAGTGCTCAATTATACTGTTGGTAATGGGGCACCCTGAATTGGCACTTGTTTTCCACCGGACATCTATAGAAAAATAGACACCCAGGTTGGAACTGCTTTCAACCAATCAGATTTCACAATCAATTATAGCCATTTTCTAAATTAATATAATGATGTGAGGCCTGGTGGTGCTGGGAGCTGAGGTGCTGGATGCCTTACCTCATGCCACACCAGTGATCCATGTTCAGGAACTAGCATGGGCCTCCGGAGGTCGGTTCGGGAGGAGAGGGATCTAGTGTTCCATGGACTGCTCTTCTTCTCCAGTGAGGGGAGTGGGCAGCACTCAGTGATGGCTTTCCCCCTAGCAGAGGCTGGGAGGAGGCATGCTGGTGCTGGAAGATGTGGGCTGGGGATTGTGGAAGATGCCTGGAGAAGCACACATGGGAGTCTGCATGCTGCCACTGCTGGCATCATTGCACACTGCATCCCCAAGGGGAGCAAAAACAAATGGGAAAAATGGAGTCCTCTGCAGAATGATGATGGTCCCCCAGCACAATGGTCTGGGAAGGCACCTCCCCTAATGCTGGATCTGGTCTGGTGGGTCATGATGTCTCCCCACTCCCTGCCACGAAGGGTAAGTCGTGGGGGTTAAGGGAAGGGGGTCTAATACCCGCTGCCTGTGTGGGAGGAACATCAGATGGACAGCAGAGAGCTCTGGGGGAAAAAGTAATAACAAAAAATAAATAAATAAATAATATAGTGATATGGAAACTTATTGTCACACTGGAGAGACCGGGGAAACAGCAGGGAAAAAACCATACAGTCACACTGGAGTATTCTCTCTCTCTCGCTCCCATTCTCTCCTGATGTTAGCATGCTGTGGTGCAGTTTCCTAAACTTACAGAATGTCTTAGGTAAGAAAAGCTCTCTGTTTTTTTTTTCAAGCTCTTGGATGCACTAAAACAAGGCGCATGCTTACTGAAGGATGAAATCAAGCCAAATTTACATAAGTAATTATTTTTTTGTATGTATCCCTCTAAAAAAATTTCTCTCAAGACCAAATAAATTTTAAAATTTCTGCTCATAATAAAGAACTCTTCCTGTAATTTAAATTGGTATGATACTTATTTAGTTCTCCAAAACCACACATAAAGAAGACAATGGGAGTTGTGACACTTGCTCACTCCCATTCTTTTTTCTTGCTCTTGGGGAAAAAACTGCTTCAGTGGTGAACAACAGGGACAAAAGAAAGCTCTGGAGGTGCATGGTTGGTAGCAGCTGATGAGTGGCCAGCGACCCGGGAAGGGCTTTTTCTCACAGGGGTAGTGAGTAGTTGCGATCGAGACACTGGGGGATTGGACACCCCCAGTATCACTATTATGCTTTTTTTGGGGGGGTGCTAAGAAAGACAGAGCCGGGTGGGGGTTATGCATGTATTTCAGCAGTCAGGAACCGCAGAGAGTGGGGAGACAAATAGTGCAAGTGAGAGCGGAGTGTTTCAGAAATGCAACCTTGGATTAACTTTTGTCACTTCATCATGTTGTCCATTTGCAAGGAATGTGGTAGTGGCTGAAGTGCTTTTCTGTAGACATAGGTCTGCAGGGCTATGCCCACTGCAGCTCTAAAAAGGACTAGAGTCCACCTCCCTCTTTCTAAAGCTCCTGTTATTTTTCTGTGGCTCCTCCCCATCTCCTTCCTCAGTGAACAGCGGACAAAAAGTATTTGTGCGAGATGTCTTCCTTTTCCTAATCCACCTCTGAACTGAACTATTAAGTTACAATTTTAATCCACTTTAAAATGTGCTGCTAACAAGCAAAAGCTGTCTGCAGGTTCTGAAATCTTTTCATTTTTAATAAAACTTTATGAACGCAAGAACATACAAAGTAGCCAGCAGAAGAAGACCTTATACTCCATTGACTCTGCTCAGTTTTGAGGTCCCCGATCCAGAGATGACAGTGTGCCCTGATCATCATCCCTGCAAACTCTAACCCCCTCTGGCAATCTTGACCCTACCCTTCACCCTGCTTCACTCTCTCTCTTTCTCTCTCTCCCTCTCTAAAACCCCCACACTGCCTTTTAATGACAGCATCAGATGAAAGTTCATTCCACCCAGACACTACCTGCTCTGTGAAGAAGTGTCTCCTGACCTCCCTCTTGAACTCTTCCCCCACTAGCTTATAACAGTGTCCACATGTAATGTTTTCACAGAGGCACAAAAGTTATCCGATATCCACCTTGTTAATACCTTTCAGGTATTTGAAGGTTTCAAAGGTTTCAATCATGTCCACCCTCTCACCTTCCTCTCCTCAAGTGTTGAGATCTTTCAGCTTGTCCTCATATGCCTCGTCCTACTGCCCCTGAACCATCTGTCACCCACTTTTGAACTGGCTCAAACTGGTTAATATCTTTTCAGTTTGAAGTTCTAGTACTGCACACCATACTCTGGATCTGTACAGTGGCAGTATAACCTCCTCTCAATTGCTTGTCAGTCCTCTAGCAGTAGAGTCAAACATTCTGTTTACCTTGGCTGATGCCTTTCTAAACTGCATAACCTGTTTAACATCTCTGGTGATGGCTATCCCCAAATTTTCATCATGTGATTCACAGTTCTTGACCCACCCCCAAGACTGTGCTCAGTCCTGTAGTTCTTTCTACCTATATTGAGGACCTTGCACTCCTTAACTTTGAAACCCAGTTGCAAGATACTTTACCACCACTCCAGTTTTTAGGTCCTCATTTAGGTCCTGCAGTCCTTTGTATGTGTCCATCCTCATACAGTGCTTGATGTCACCCACAAAGAGGGTGATTATGCCTTCAACACCATCCCCATTGTTGTTAATGGACCCACTGAACAATACTGAGCCAAGCACTGTTCCCTGTGGGATACCACTGGTGCCTTCCCTTGTACTTGAGAGTTCCCCTCCCACCACCACCACCACCACCCTCTGGGTTCTACCACTGAACCAATTTGGCACCCACTTGGTTAATTTTTTCCCTGCCCCTAGGTACTCTAACATCCTGCTCAGTCTCTTGTGGGGCATGGAGTCAAAGGCTTTCCTGAAATCCAAATATAGAATGTCAACCACCTAGCCTTTGTCCACCACCTTTGATACCCAGTCAAAGAAGCTGACCAGATTGGTTTGACAGGACCTCACTGCCATAAATCCAATGCTGTCTCTTGGCCTGTAGCCCACTGGCTTTTTTTCAGAATGGCCTGCATCAGTTTACCCACAATGGTGATCAGACTGATTGACTTGTAGTTCTCAGGATCACCTCTAGACCCAGTCTTGTACAATGGTACCACATGTGTTGTTCTTCTCTCCTGCAGTACCAACCCCATCTCTGAAGAGCTGCTGAACAGATCCACCAGCTGATCCACCAGCTCCACCGCCAGTTCCTTCAACTCTTGCGTACATGTTGCCTGGGCCCAGGGACTTGTTAAACTTTAGGGACATGAGCTCTTTTTAAACTGTGTCTTGTGTTATCCTGTCCTCAGTCATGTTCCCCCTCTCCTCTTTCTCCCCCATCCTCCCTTGTGATTCTGGTCAATCCTCTTCTTTAGTAAAGACTGAGCAAACACAGTAGTTCAACACCTCTGCTTTCTCTTTACTGCCTTCCATCCACATCTCCTCCTTTTTATCTCACTGTGCCTAACTTCATGTCTCTTATTTTGCTGATATGCCTAAAAAAGCTTTCCGTCCCTTTTTAATCTGCTCTGTAGTTTGTATCTCCTTCCTAGCCTTGGTCTGCTTGACTATCCTTCTGGCCTCCGTAGCTTTCTCCAAGAAGACCCCCTCATCCTTGCCCTTCTGTGACCTATTGTACTTTCTGTACATGGCCTTCATCTCCCTCATTTCCTGACTTGCCTCCCTATCAAACCAACTTGGTATAATGGCCTTGGAGTTCTTCCTCTTCTGCTTAATGCAGATGTTAGTGGCTGCTGCTAGCCCTTCCTTGATCACATTTTCATTTTGACACATATTTAATTCTAAAGGCTACCCACATGCCCCCTCAATGTCTTATCCATGATAACAAAGTCAGCCTTCCTGAAATCTATGACTTTTTCTTCATGCATGGTACTTCTTCCTCCATGTAAACTCTGAACCCCACCATTTGGTGGTCAGCTTCCCAAAGACTTCTCCACCATGATGTCCCAGATGTGATCCTCTTTAGTTAATACCAGCTCCAGGATGTCTACCTTTCTTATTGGCTCAGCCACTCCTTGAACCAGAAGCCTGTCTTGGACTGCATTCAGAATAAATTGGCTCCTAGCATAGGCAGTGGATGGGATACTCCAGCCCACCTTAGGCAAACTGATGTTCCCCATTACCAGTACTTCACCCTTTTCAACTGCCATCCTGATCATGGTACTCAATTCCCTATCCTTGACCTTGTCAAGGTTAAGCAGCCTATAAACTGCACTCAGCCTCAATTTTCTTCCTGCTACCATTTAGATCTGTACCCACAGTGTCTCTATTTTCCCCTCCCCATTCACTCTCTAGTGGCAGTAATGTCCTCCTTGATGTACAGTGTCACCACCCTTCCCTTTCTTCCTACCCCCTCTATAGAAGGAATACCCTGGAATGTTGAGGTCACATCATGGCCCTGGCTAGCCTAAGTCTCAATGACCACTGACAGATCCACCTTTTCCTTTACCATCATGCCCTGCAGGTCTTCCATTTTATGCCTGAGATGTCTAGCGTTGATGGACACTAACTTTCACCACACTATTGATTCTCCCCCTTCTTTTTGACTGAGTACCTCCCATTTCTGACTGTTCTATGTTTTCTACCTTGGGAGACTGTCTACCCCTTCTCCAGAAACCTCTGAGTGCTGCAAGCCTTTCTGGTCCCCTCATTTTAGTTTCAATTTAAGCACTTGCCTATATATTCCCCAATACATTCCCTGAGGATCCTTGTTTCCTATCTATCCAAATCCCTCCTTCCTGCACCATTTTCTCATCCAGCCATTAAAAGCCTCTATCATATGGGGGTTGCGCCATGCGCAACAGGGTTGCGCGTGCACAACTCCAAAAACACGCCATTCTGAGATATTCAGAAGGGGCAGTTATACACCAAAACATGCTGAGCAACAGCACAATGGAAATGAAGGCATGTGCAACCGAAGGGCGGGTCCATGCATAAAGTGCGCAATGCGATATTTGAACACTTGCGCAATGCGCAAGAGTGCCTAGCTGAAGTTGCGAGGTAGCTTTGAATTTTGAGCCAAAATAAAAAGGCTCAAGGAAGCGGTGCAAGAACCGTGAGCAGGTCGCAAACTGGGGAGAGAGACAGAGACAGAGAGAGAGAGAGACAGAAGCTGGAAGGGCAGATAGGGACAGTGGGTCCAGGAGGACAGAGAGGCCAGCGGGGTGCCGTGCAGTGGAAGCAGCAGTGGGGGCAGCGGGGTAACACAGGAACAGCAGCTGGGGGAAGAAGCCAGGGAATGGACAGTGCCAGCTTCCACATGGAAGCTGTAATGAGGGGTGAGACACCATGCTGCAGGGGACATGGCATGGAGGGGCCGCCAGGCGTATGCCCCGACAGGCGGTATCGGCCCGCATCAGCTTCAAGCTGTACACAGATGTCGAGATTCAGGGCCGGTACCGCCCTGAACAGGGCAATACTGAGACGGCTCTGTGAGCTGTGCAGTGATGTGATGCAGGCACCCTCACGACGGAGTCACGCTCTGTCTGTGGAGACCAAGGTGACAGCCTGCATGTGCCTGCTCGCCACGGGCACCTTCCAGAGGCCGACAGGGGACACCACAGGCATTACACAGTTGGCCACATCACACATCCTCACCCAATTCCTCAGCGCACTGCTGCCTCATGCTGCAGAGTACATCCATTTCCCCAGCACCGCGGCAGAGCGTACAACAAACATGCAGGAGTTCCACAGGGTAGCACGTATGCCTGGCATGCTAGGGGCCATAGACTGCACCCATGTGGCCATTCGCATGCCACCTGGCCCCGACGGCCAGGCATATCGGAACCGAAAGGGGTTTACCAGTGTCAACTGCCAGGTGGTGTGTGATGCCACTGGGTGCATTATCAATGTTTGTGCCACACACCCTGGTGGAGCACATGATGCCTCTCATATGGCACCAGTCTGCACTGTGCCATCGATTGAGAGTGGGGACATCCCACAGGTCATCTAGTGGGTGAGTACACATGTATGGAATGCAAACTCTGGGCAAGGGTGGGAATGACACAGGTGCCATGGTAGTGGCACACAAGGATATGGTCAATATGGACCTGACATGACACTGCTTTCCACTATCTCCACACAGGTGACTGCGGATACCCACTCCGTCCCTGGCTGCTCACACCGTACCGGCGCCCCACGACCCCAGTGCAGCTATGCTTCAATGAGGCACATGCCACAACACTTAACATCATAGAGCGGGTGTTTGGGATGCTCAAGGCACGCTTCCGATGCCTAGACACCTCCGGTGGTGCCCTACAGTACAGCCCCCAAAAGGCCTGTGGGATATTCCTGGCCTGTTGCATCCTGCACAACATGGCCAAAGACCATGGGATAGCCATACAGGTCAAGAGGGGACAGCAATGGGACGCCAGTGGCGCCGGTGATGTTGGTGATGAGCAGCCCCCCCTAGGACGGAGGGACCCCCGACTGACCCGCAGGCCCAGCTGCACCGGGACACCATTGCAGAAGAGCACTACGCCCGACACAGGTAAGTCAAGGGGACATGTGCAGGCAACACTGTCCATGCACAAACCACAGGCACACAGGGGAACACACCGTGCATGAAGGTCAGGGGAGTTGAAGGTTCCAGGCATGCCAACACACCGTCAGGGAGGGGTGAGCACTCATATGGACACACACACACACACCAGGCAGCGTACATGGGCAGAAGCACAGCACTGTGGAAACAACATTGCCAACACACAGCACCACCGACCACCCCCACCACCTGTACTGTCCACGTACGCAGTGTCAGACCTGGGCACCCTTGCACCTTGGTGTACAGTGCAATGCAGGCATCATCATGCACATGCACCTGTGGACAGCAGTTGGGAGAGTGTGCAGGTGGTCCATGTGTCAGCATGGTGAGCAGAGCACCCAGCAGTGCACTTCCCACCATGACACACATTGCACACAGGGCAGCACCAGACAGGGCCTGCACTGGGAGACAGCTCAGTCAGGTAGCACTGTCCCACGACCACCACAGATGCATGGGTGGCCCCGCCGTGGCCCAGCAGCACTGGCAGGCTGAGCAGGGGCCACATCGAGTGGCGCTGTTGCACCACCAGGGGTCCCACTGCGCGAACGTGACCTTGCTCACACAGGGGTCTGCATCCTGCCAAACAAACATGCACCAGGGGTGCTCGGGATGCCCACAGCAGAACCCGGTGTCGACAGGCCTGGTGTCACACGATGCTGGGAACGGGAAGTGGAGAGCACACTGTGTGGGGTGTGTGGTACAGGGGCACCTGACAGTGTGCCCAATGCGTCTGTGATAGAGACCACTGCCTGGGTCAGCCTGTCAATGGCGGCGGTCACATCCGTCCGCATAAGGACCAGCTCGGCTCGGTCCCGAGCACACTCCCTGCTATGCCACTCCACGGACACAGACAGTGCCTCCACGGACCTTGCAACCCGCCCTGCAGCTGTACTGATTCCTGCAGCAGGCGGGTGTGCGCGTCTAATGGGTACTGTGCCCCAATGGCATCGTGACCCCCAGGGTGTGGATGGTCCTGGTGCACAGCACCCCTTGAGGGTGGGCGCTGTTCACCAGGACCAGGTATGGGCGGATCAAAGAGTGGTGGACATGTGCCACTGCTTGACACTGTACCCCCAGACCTGGTGTGCGACTGCTGCGGCCACCCCTCCAACTGCTGAGCCCCTCAGATCCACCTGTTCCACTCCTCCGCAAGGGCAACAGTGCCAGACACTCAGCCACAGCCACCGGTGCTGCCTCACGGTGCTGACAGGCACAGCCTGGGACTGTGCCAGCATGCTGGTCACAGGTGTGAACCAGGAAGGCCCAGGGCACGTGCTGGCCTGCCATGTGTCCGCCAGGGACACACACCATCACTGCCCATTGCAGGCCTGCTATCATCAATGGTGCAGGTACGTGCCACTGCCATAGGCACAGCATGCTGGCATACCTGCATGCCAGACTACTGAGACACAGGCTGTGCACCCCCGCACCCGTATCACTGACACCAGAGTTGTTGGCCCAGCGTGCATGCTGTGCAGTGCCTGCTGGCTGGTGGCGGAGGTGGATGGTCCTCCTCCACGTCCAGCAGGTCTGCATCACTGTCTGGACCTACCACCACCACCATCTCCTGAAGACGAACAGGATCTGTAACAGAAAGAGAGTACATGTGAGTGCATGTGAACAACCGCCCCCCCCAACACCACCACCATGTCATACCGTGCAGTGATGGGCTTCCACCTGTCTGGAATCCTCCGTCTGGTGCACCCGCAATGGCACTCAGCTGCATGGCCACGACCAGTGTCTCCTCTGTTGGGGTCAGCTGCAACACCACTGGCGGGCCCCCACCAGTGCCAGCACATGCCGCCTGAAGGCTGCCACCTTCTCCTTCAGCCTCCCGCGGTCAGTCCCCATCTTCTTCTTGCATTCCTGCATGGAGCTGGTGGCTTCCATGCAGGCTGACGGCCCAAGATACTCCTCCCATGCAGCTGCACGCCCTGAGGGGTGCCCTCCGTCCACTCATCATGGCTCATCCTCCAGGTAGGCCCGAAGAGGCCTCTCTCGCAGCTGTGAAGTCTGCCTCCTCCGCCTCGCCGCCCCTCACCCTCACCTTGTCTCTGGTCAGTCATGGTGATCTGTATGGGTGGAAGTGGACACCTGTCACTGTGCAGTCTACAGCATTTCCCATGAGCATAGGTGCTGGCCCTGGGGCGGAAGCCCCTATTTCATCTCTGTATGGCAGATACTAACAGAAAAAGTGCCCTTTGTCCTTTCTATGCGTCCTTTGATTCTCAGCCCCTCAGCTCTTTATCATCCTCCGCAGCCTCTGCCCATGAGCATTGTCCTGAGCATCACACAGCATGTAACTCACCTCTCACCTGCAGTAACCAAATCTGGCCAGCACAACCCACTGTCACATTTTTATAGCGCAACACATGCAAATGAGGAGTGGCGCACTTTAATGACATGCTAATCACGCCACTGCGCCTTTGAATGGCTGATCGAATGATCTGCATATGTCGGCTGAATATCGCGTATTTCGGCGCTTTGGCGCACACGGAAGGTCCGCTGAGCCAATGGCGCAGGTTTGTGCTCTTCACGCCACCGCATTGCGATGCCCAGACAGCTTACTTATGCGCTCATTGCACTGCAGACCTGCTGAGCGCGATCGGCACTCAGCCATGGCCACCATTGTGCCAGTGGCGCTATAGCACTGGGCACTATATGGCGCTGTGGCACTACTGCGATGGTCCACTGTGGCACTGGTATGCAGCTTGGCAGTCATGCAGGATGCCTATACGTCCGATGGCGCTGTGCGAGCCTGCGCCATTGCCGTGACCTTGTGTATGCCCTCTGCCTCCTCTGGCGCGTTCGTATGCTATGTGTATAACCCTTATTGCGCCTGCCTGCGACAGCCCATGTGAGTGACGGCACTGTTCGAACAGCGCCGATTGGAGCCTGTGGTGGTCTACGCGCAACACTTCCCACGGGGTTACAGTGCAGCGGAGCGCCATATTGCCTGCTGTAAACTGGCTGAGATAGCTAGGAGGAAGGCAGTGACTTGGAGCCCACTGGAGGTGGCCAACCTGGTGGCCCTGGTGGAGCCCCACTGTGAGGCACTGTATGGTGAGGCCCCTCACCATGCCTAGGGATGCACATGTGGCAGCAAGTGGTCTACTGGACCTGGTGGAGGTCACTGGACGGGCCGGGTCTGCTGAGCAGTGCCGCACTGGTACAGTGACCTCCGCTGAGGGAGCCAGACCTTTGACGTGGCTGCGGTCGTGCTAGGCGGGGTGTGGTGCTCAGGCCAGGTGAGTGTACCATCTATGCACCCTATTCTCTGTAGGGTGTGTGTGTGCTTGGGTGGTGCATAGGTGCCGGACACGTGCTGGCTGTGCTAGTGTGCAGCTGTGCGATGGATGGTTCATGGCTGTAGGCAGGCACCTCACTGGGGCAGGGGCACTCTGCTTTGGAGTCACACTGATGTTTGTCTCAACATATGTCTCCCACAGGCCGGAATCTGAGGACGCAGGGCGAGGGTGAGGTGGGCGTGCCAGGGCCCCGTGCCGGTGGGTGTTCTGCCCAGCAGCAGCAGCAGCAGCAGCGGCAGACCCAGCTGCTTGAGGGGTGTGAATATTACTCATGGATGCTATTGCATGCTGGGGGCAAGACCACCAGCCATGCACAACACAACCATGCAGGAAAGGGAGGTCTAATTACACTATACAAGACACTAGTGAGGCCTCACCTGGAGTACAGTGTACAGTTCTGAGACCATACCACGTATGGACATGGACTGGGTAGAGAAGGTTCAGAGGAGGGCAACACGGATGGTGCATGGATTGCATCACAAGTCCTATGAAGACAGGTTGAAGGAACTGAACATGTACTCCTGGAGGAGGGAGGAGAGGGGATATGATGGGACATACAAGTATCTTACAGGGGGGAACAGAGTGCAGGAAAACACTATTTTAAGCGTAAAAGATGTTCCAGGACTAGAGGGCATGGGATGAAGTTGGAGGGGGGACGATTCAGAGGAAACATGAGAAAGAATTTCTTCACGGAACGGGTGGTGGACAAGTGGAACACCCTGCCAGAGGAAGTGGTGGGGGTTGACTTGGTCACGGGATTTAAGAATGCACGGGCTAGACATACAGGACTTCTGGAGGTCAGGGGTTAGGTGCAACAGACTTATAGGAAAACAGAGTGACTTACCTGCTCAAATGGGCAGACTGGGTGGGCCATAGGCCCATATCTGCCGACACTGTCCTATGTATCCATGTATGTAGGCACCCACACAGGTGACATGCATCACTGTACAGTATCACAGCACGCCTGTGTATAGCGCTACTGGTGGTCCAGGCATGCACCGGGCACATAGCTGTGTAACTGGCATCGACCACGCTGCCACGCCACTTGCCAGCCTAGTTTGTACCTGTGATTGACGTGGGCAGTGTGTGGGGCGGTGGTGCTAGTAGCTGGTGCCGCCTGTTTGTGATGGCCATGTGCATGTTCACTGTGGGTGGGTGCATGCCATCAAAGGTGTGGGACATTGGGCTATGTGGCTGCAGGTTGGGTGGTGTTCAGGGTGTGGTCAGTCACAGCCATTGACTGTGTTCCCTTTTTCCTAGGCCTCACTGTTCTCAGGAGGATACAGTGGAGCTACATGGCTGACGCAAGTGTCCCTGGACAACCAGGCCATCCTCAGGGACATCCAGCAACATGGCCTGCGGAGGAGGCATCACCAGAACAGCCCCCACTGGGTGGAGGAGGACCAGCCTGCTGGGCCTTAGGCCAGATTACTCCTTCCCACTTCACCCATCCCTACCACCTTGCCTTCCTCTCCAAGTTGTTCATCCTACACGCCTTGCCCACCCTTGTACCCGCACTTCCTTGTAAATAATTATAGTTGATTGTTTTACACATTTTGATAATACATTTATATTTTGATATGAATACTGTGTTGGTCTCTGTTTTGCAGCTGGCTATGGTTGTTCAGTTGCAGTAGTGTACATGCCATCTGGGGTGATATGGTCCTGTGTGTGTGTGTGTGTGTGCATGGGGAGGTATCTCCAGAATGGCAGTGACTTTCTGTTGGTCTTGCCATCTGCTGCCACCGACTGCTGGGTGCACAGGGTGTGTCTGGCTTGTAGGCTTCTGTGTTGCATGGGGCTGACGAGTACTGGGGGGACTGCATGGTTTCCTGCAGTGCCAGTCACTGCACATGGGTGGTGTCTTGGGGTCACAGTGCAGGATGTGCTGTGCGTATGGGGGGCTGATGTGCACTGTGGTTGTCAACCCCTGTGTGGCACTCTCAGCCTGCCAGTGGTTGTGCTGGGGTGTCATGGCTCTGCTATGCTTTGTTGGCTTGTCCCCATGGGCAGGTAGATCATCTGTCCCACCCCAGTGATGCTGTTCTTAGGTGTGCAGGTGTGGTGTGGGTTCTGCAGTGTGTTCCTGTGCCCATGTGTGGCATGGCTGGCGGTGGCCCCAGCCTGCCTCCCTGGATGTGCAGTTCATTGCTCTGGGGGGGCTGTGCTATGCTTATGGCAGCTCTGGAATGCTCAGCTGAGCTTCCCTGGTTGCTCCATAGCGCAACATTTTGGCTCAGCTTCTCCTTCCTGGTTGTGCGATGGCGCAGTATGTGCAATATTCAGATGTTGGTTGCTTGCGCAATTTACTCTGCTCCATGTTTGAATATCGCACCTGTTGCGCATTTGCGCAACTGGTTTGTGCTTGCTCCTGCTGTTGCGCTAGTTTTGAGCGCAGTTTGAATATCTGGGCCAATGTGTCCTAGCTGTGCTGGCTCAAGGCATGGGCAGCACTTTTGAGAATGCTACTAAGCTAGCCTTCCTGCTATAAACCTGCACCACCTCTCTGACCCTCTCTGGCACTGTCTCTACCTCACAGCCAGCTTGACCATTTGTACCTAGGTAAGCCACCACATGTGCCTTCCCTCCTATCCCCCTTGTGACTGATCTTGTCTTCAGGCCTATATGGTCTGCTGTTATTCCCAGGAGATATACCACTCTCCTACTTTATTGTTCTCCCCCCTCCTAGCCTGCCTAATCCCCTTCACTATCAAATTCTGTATACGGTACTATAACGTCTACACTCCCCTCCCCTTACTTGAACTACACATTCCTGCTCACCCACTCTTACAGCACACCCTTTTAAAGCAACTCCTCCCTTTTTCACCTCTTTCCTCTCCTCAACCACTATCTGCCTAACATCCTCTTCCCCCCTTCTCATTCACATCCCCTGCCTCCCTGATTCCAGTGAAACCATGTCTTCCCTGACTTTGCACCTTAGTCCCCTTCCTACTCCACTAAAGGGACACCCCTTTTCTCCCTGTTGTCCTTACATCACCCCCATTCCCCTCCTGTCTCATTGAAACCTCTCTAGAACCCCTCTGCTAACTAGTTGACCACATGTCATCTGTGTCACACCTAGGTCCTCCTCTGCAGTACTCAGTTGTTGGAAGTGTTTCTTTACGGGTACCACCATGGATGCTCCGTCACTTGCCTCCTCCTGCTGAAACCCTCTGTTCCTCCCTACAGTCCTCCATCCTGTCTCCCAAGGCTTCCCTTTCTTTCTGGGGCAGTGAGTCCCAGTGTATCTGAACCCCCAACCCAACTACTTGTCTTCTATTCTCTGTTTCTTCCTTTTGCCAGGCCCAGCTCTCTTGCATGTTTGTCGATATTCCAAATTCCTTCCTTAGCATCTCCACCTCAGCCATCTGAAAACAACATCCTGCACACACCCATACCTCACACAATGCTCCCAGGAACACTGCAGCCCTATATGCCCTACAGCACACTGCACCCCTACTACCTGCCTTCTTCCTCAGCTTTCTTTTCCAACCAATACCCCACCTGACTTTGCAAGCCTACCCTAGACAAGGAACAGTTATGAACAGGCCACAAACCTGCCTTTTCAGGCCTACCCCAGGTATGGAATAGTTCTACCCAGTACAACTGCTTGCCTTTGCAAGCCTACCCAAGATAAGGAATACTGTTACAAACAGGACCCCTGACTGCCGACGCAAGGCCTACCCAGATAGGAAGTAATTCTACACAGTGTACCTAACTGTCTTTGCAGGCCTTCAACAGATAGAGAGTAACTACAACAGGGCTCCTACCTGCCTTCGCAAGCTTAAACTAGATAGGGAGTAGATACTGTGATGAGATAGCCCCATACATTTGTGCTGTTCAGATATGATATATATATATATATATATATATATATACATGGGTTGTGTTTCAGAATTAAGCCACTGGCCCATTAAGCATCCTATGAAAAAACATATGGAAATATTTTTTTTGCAACTGAGTGCTGGGTCCAGCCCTCAGCCAGGTTTACATATCAAAGGCCTGGAAGCCAGGAACTGGCTTAAATTAATCATTTAAAATGTAATTTGTGTTTGAATGTCCAGACCTCGCAATCAGGAGAATGATGACATGACACCTGCGGTCCTTTTGTAATACTGTATATGCTGTGGGTTTCCTGAGATCAAAGGCAGAAATGTCTTTTACCAGAAACTGTTTAGCAGGGGGTCAACATGCTAAACTAAGCTTGTTAGACCACACCCGGGGGGTGGGGATTAGGATGGAGGACAAAGACCCCAATATGAAGGATTTTCTGGTATTTTATGCTCTGAAGAATCTAGGGTGGAGCGAGAGAGACCCCTCCAGGAAAAAGAGTGAACTGCTGAAACATCCCAGCCTAAATAATAAACCTATCAAAAGGGTAGGCTGGAATGTCATCACTTGAGATATAAAAAGGGAATCCAGCCAGAAAACCATCCTTTTTGGTATAAGTTTGCCAAGTGTTACCTCTGAGTAGTTTTGATGAAAAAGAACTACTGATTTGTGAGGAAAACATTGCCTTACTGAAGAGAGAAAAACTCTTGAGAAAGGAGCTTTTCTCTGAAAAACCCTGAATTTAGTTGAAGAAGAAAATTTAGAAACTGACATCATCTTGTTGAACTATTTGAGAACTCTTTTCAGAAAACTTAAAGAAGATTTCTGGCAGATGGGACTTTTCATACCTTGGATTCCAAACATCAATAAAGTAGAACATTATAGCATTCATAGTGTGTAGGTTTACTGTTTAATTCCACATTTCTTTTTAACATTATAGCCTGCAACCCAATACCCTAAATTGTGAAAACTATTTTAATGTATTTTATATCTTTAAGTAAACTTTTTATGATTTTCTTTTCAATTCTGAGACTAATTTATGTGGTACAAACATTTTGAAGGAATAGGTTTTGTCAGACTGATGCCTCATTTTAGTAGGTCCTCTTGACTACTAACTACTGCATTTTAGGAAAAAAAGACTCCCTGGATAGAAAGAGTGGAAGCTCTCCTTCTTAACAGTCAAAGTCACAGGGTTCACCAAAGGGGGGAGGGGTCTCCTAGGAGTAAGTAATCCAGCTGTGCCTAGAGGTGAGCCTGTGACAAATACAAACAGGATACCCACCCACCATCTCAGGCCTACCCAAGATTGGGTATAGTTCCACTCTGTACACCCACCTGACTGCAGTTTGGCCCCAGAAAGGGAGTAGTTACACACTGGACACCTACCTGCTTTTGCAGTCCTACCCCAGATTGGGCATAGTTCTACATGGTACACCCACCTGCCATTGCTGGCCTACTCCAGATAAGCAGTAGCTACAAACAGGACACCTACCTCACCAACCTGTCTTTGCAAATGTACTCCAGATAGGGAGTAGTTATAAACCGGGCACCCACTTGCCTCTGCAGGCCTACCTGCTTGGGGTTTGTTTGCCCACCAGTATCTGAAAGCCCCCTTCTCCCTTTTATTGCTATCCTTATCCAATGTTAGCTGCTCACCTTGCTCATTCACAAACTATAAATGGGATTCTAAAAGAGAGGTACTACTGCATATGGCATACATCAACAAAAACAAGTCAGTGCATACGCGCAACCCCCTCCTCCAATAAAGATTAAATGTAAAAATAAACTTTTTTTTCAGCCTGGATTGGCAATTGACTAATCTGATTTCAAAGGGAGTGGGGGTCTCTTGGTAGTCACCTCGGAGCACTGCTGTGAAGTTGGACAGCTACCATCGTTGAAGTAGACCACCCATCAGCTGGGTCCCTACTCCAAACTGCATCTGCCTCAAATGGCTTCCTTTGTATTGGGTGCATCAGCCTAAAATTGGCTTAATTAAGGTGTGGTCCCCAGCCAATGTGCAGGTAACTAGTGGGGAGCTCACTAAATGAGAAAGTCATACTTTTCCCTTTACAAACCTTATCCAATGTTAGCTGCCCACCCTTGTTCATTCACAAATTATAAATGGGATTTTAAATGAGGGGTGCTACTACATATGGCATACATCAACAAAAAAAGCAAGTCAGTGCATCCCCCCCACCCCAAATAAGGGATAAATGTAACAATAAACATATTTTTTCAGCCTGGATTGGCAACTTACTGATTTGATTTCAAAAGGTATGAGGGTCTTTTGGTATTCACCTCAGGGCCCTGCTGTGAAGTCGCCCAGCTACCATTATTGAGGCAGACCACCCATCAGCTGAGTATCTACTTAAAATTGGATCTGCCTCAAATGACTTCTTTTATATAGGGTGCATTAGCCTAAAACTGGGTTAATTAAAGGGGAACTGTCATCAGCAGGGTTTCTGTATGTCTGAAAGACCATAACAAGCTAATTTGAGTGAGCCATTGTGTTTATCTGTGAGTCTTTGCAGTCCAGAGTTATTAATATGTAAATCAGCCTGTAATTAAGGGATGGTAGCAGCTGCATGTTTTAGGCTCCTGACAGGAATGTATGTCATGAAGGGTCTTGACCCCCCCCATTGACTCTCTGTTAAATAGGAAATCATATTTTATTAAGTGATTCTTAAGGTATTATTACAGCACTTTCTACATTTATAATAATTGTTTTGCATGTGCATTGAAATTAGTGAGTTATCACCCTTACATTTCAAACTGTTAGTAAAAAATTATCCATCGTTAGGCTTACTTTAACTGCTAGGCTATATTGCCAGCTGTTCATTAAAAACTACACATCTCAAAGCTGGCTCTGTGGTGCTAACAGGTATTGGGGTCCCATACTGTATCAGGGTTTCTAAACCCTGGCTGTGTTCATGTCAGTGCAGATTTCTGGGGCTGCCACAGCACTAACATCTGTCTTATTCCATTCCCTCTCTTACAGCCTTTTCTCTACACACCTACTGGCCTGGCATTATGGGTCCAGCCTTGAAATGTGTAGCTGTGTGCCTTTCCTGGACAAAGACAGTAAAAACAATCTGAACATGTGTCATGATTCTGAAAATATTCTGCTCTTTCAATCCAGATTTGACTTGAAAATAAAAAAAAATAGGACACAATTTTTTGTTTATTAATTGCAAAAACACATAGACGGACAACATTGTTTAAAAAAAGCATAATCTGAACTGCATTATTAAAATATAGAATAATATATGTGTGTGTGTGTGTGGCCAAACTTTTACATACACTCAAGATGTGGGATGCTACATCAACCCCAATTGCAAAGTCTGAATGGTTTATAAAAGCATCCCACTCCAAGGGTGTGTGAAAAATTCTGTTTTTACACACATCCATCCATATATTATTTTATTTAATTAATGGTGATAATTTTTCCCTTTCAGCACAGTTCAGTGAGTGTATCACTTCTGTCAGAGATATATACACACACACACACTTCACACCTCATGCACACCACACACACACACACACACACACACACACACACTCACCACACAATGCACACCACACACACACAGGAATGTAAAAAGACAGAAGTTGGTGCTGTGTCAGCCACAGACATTTGTACTGACATAAATACAGACAGGGTTTAGAAATCCTGATATGGGGCCCCAATACTTGTTGGCACTACAGACCCAACCTTCAGATGTGTAGTTTCTGATGATCAGTTGGTAGTATAGCCTAGAGGTTAAAGCAACCCTAAAGATGGATTATTTTTACTTTATAGTTTGAAATGTAAAGGTGATAACTCATTAGTTTCAATGCAGATAAAAAAACAAGTATTATAAATGTAGAAAGTGTTGTAATAACACCTTAAAACACACTTAATAAAACAGATAATTTCCTATTTAACCTACAGTCAATAGAGGGCCAAGATCCTCAGTGACATCATTTCCTGTCAGGAGCCTAAAATATATGGCTGATCTCAGCCCTTAATTACAGGCTGATTTACATTTGAATAACTCTGGACTGCAAATACTCACAGATAAACACAATGGTTCACTCAAATTAGCTGTGTATGTCTTTCAGACATTAAGAAACCCTTTTAATGACAGTTTCCCTTTAAGATGTGGTCCCCAGCCAATGCATAGGAAGAGGCATCACCAGTAGGAAACAGGAAGTTGTTATCCCTCTGTACAGACAGTTGGTGAGAACCCATCTGGAGTACTGTGTGCAGTTCTGGAGACCTCATCTCCACATAGACATAGACAGGGTGGAGGCAGTCCAGAGGAGGGCAACCAAAATGGTGCAGGGTCTCCACCAGAAGACATACAAAGGGAGACTAAAGGAGCTTAATATGTATACCCTTGAGGAAAGTAGGAAGAGGTGGGGACATGATAGAAACTTTCAAGTACCTCAAGGGAATGAACAAAGTCCAAGAGGCTAGCATCTTTCAGAAAAAGAGATGTGCAAGAACAAGGGGGCACAATTTGAAGATAGAGGGGGGATGGCTCAGAGGTAATGTGAGGAAGTATTTTTTCATGGAGAGGGTTGTGGATGCATGGAACAGCCTTCCTGAGGAGGTCGTGGAATCAAAAACAGTGGGGGAATTCAAGAATGCATGGGACAGACATAAGGCAATTCTAGTGGGGGTAGGAGAAGTAGGCTGTTGGTTAACTAGGGTCTGCAGCTTATCCATTAGGTAGGGGAAATGGGCAGTGTAGGTGGGCCAAGTGGTCCTTATCTGACATCAAATTCTATGTTTCTATGTAATGTGCAGGTAACTGGTGGGACGCTAACTAAATAAGAAAGCCATACTTCTTCCTTTAAAAACCTTATCCAATGTTAGCTGCTCACTCTTGCTCATTCACAAACTAAAAATGGAATGCTAAATGAGGGGTGCTGCTGCATATGGCATATATCAACAAAAACAACAAGTCAGTGCACACCCCTCCCCCCCCACCAATTAGGGGTAAATATAACAATAAACATATTTTATTGATAACCTGTCGTCTGTTTGGCAATCCACTGCAGGCCAGCAGTCTACCCTGTGGATGCCCGGCCAGTTCCCCTAGGTAATATGCCACACTTCTGCTTCATGTTAGTCACAATTTGGGGTTACCTGTCCTTCTGGGACTTATATGTGGTCTACAGCCACCTTATTGACTTACTGCATTCATGTGCTTGGTCAACCCACAAGTGGCATTGCTTTCAGGGTCCAGTGTTCCAACTCCCTTCTCCTGAGTCTGTCACCCTCTTCCCCCCCTTACAGTTCAAATCAGGTCCCCATTGCACAATACAAGCTCAGCTCAAACTAAAGAAAGCAAACAGTACTAAATATTGCAAATAGTTAAAAGACCATGCTTTTCAGCATTCACTTAGCCCCCTTGAGATGGTTGACTCTCCCTCTGGGTGGCAGCTCTTGGAAAGAGTTAAATTCAGCTACACATTGGTTTTGTGGTTTGACTCCCTGGCTATAACAAATAAGCACTAGCCAGAGCTGATAGGGCTGTGAAGAGCTACCAAATGACCAGAGTCATTTTCTTGGTGCCATATAGTGCTATTTAGTCACACTCATCACAGTGCTCCCCGATCCAAGTAACCATTTTCCTGTAACAAGCCCTTCATTTTTCCTGTATTTTCCCTGTAGAGGCAGCATCAAATCCCTGTATAAATCCCTGCAGATTTTTCCATATGCCACTAGTTCTCTATTTGTTTATTTAAATGTAATATGTTGGCAGCCTTTTATAAGGAAAAGGGCTCTGATTTGCTGTTAGGTATTAAAATGATATGCCAAGTTGACTGAAGTCACAGATGAATGATCTAGCAGTCTCTGAATTGCTGTTCCTAAGTAGCAGTGATATAACAGTCAGTGAGGTCACAATGCTGGTGATGTAGTGGGGGCAGTATAGCTACCTATGTCAGCTGCCACACAGAGTGCTGTTCCACACATCACACATATTAACATCAGGTAAACAATCTTCTAATTAAACAAAGGGAAAAGATAAAGTACCTCAAATATAAAAGTCAATGGTTGACTGCTTATAAAATCTAATATTAGTTTCAGATAGTACATAAGCTCTTTAACCCACATGCCTAGTGTGGGGATAGAACCCACAGCCTTCTGATCTTCCAGTCTCAGAGGCCAGTGTGCATGCTAGTTTTTGAATCTTTCATTTGTTAGTTTTTACACAAATTCTCTTAGACTTTTTTCTAACCACCTGATGGAATCTTGAATGAGTTACATACATGTTATTTTCTTCAAGGCCCTGACCTTGCAACTAAATACACACTCAATAGATCATATTATAAGATGAGAAAACAAGCATTTGTCAATGCCGAATGTTGTCGCGCTGGCATTGGCATTGGCAGTGGTGGAGCTAGAGGCGCATAATAGGAATGGCAGTGAAGTATTGAAGTGGCGCCAACCCCACCCCCACCCTGTAGAGTTCGACAGGCAGTGGAGTGTGCATTTGGATCGTCAGCTATAATACTCATGCCATTGTACCTCACCCTACCCTGTAGACACTGACAAGTGTCATGGGATGCTTTGGGGTCTTTGGGCATCATACTTAACCCATTCCATAAGGAAATAAGCTGATGTGGGTGCAGTATAGGAGCATGGGGTGAAGTTTGTGGTCAAACAGTGCAAGACACACCATGATGCCCGTCAGTGGCTGCAGGGTGGGTATGGGGCGGAATGGTGTGAGCATTACATCCAATGATCCCAAGTCACAGCCCTGACGCCTGTCAGCCCGTACCAGGTAGGGTACTACAGTTGGAAACCCTAACACTGTTGGCATGTAGTGGTAGTTTCACTCTACATTTTCAACATGGGCTGCTTGTTAGGCCACCACATGAGAAGCAGCACAATCACTTTGTTAGCTGAAAGGTGGTTTTGCACAACGGCTGTGGCATTTGGTGACAGAGGGACAAAAACGCAGTTTTGGGCAGGATGTGGAGAATAACAACTGTATTGTTCATGAGGAGGCATAAAAAATGGCAACATTGAAAATCTGGAGTAGCAATATGAAATATTGGTGAAACAATGAACATGTATACAAATTGCACAGCAGACATCCGCAACCCAATTATTTGTGGGAGTTTTTTAAGCACATTTTCAACATAGGTATTTTGGGACGTCCCCTCTTGAACAGTGGCGCTGTGATTTTGTTAATGTGTCCCAAAAGGTGATTTCCCACAGCAAGCACAAAATTGTGCTCCACAGGTACGGGAACACGTTTTGGGCAGGCTGTGAAAAATGGCAGCTGTACTGTTGATAAGGAGGTGCGCACAAATGCCAGTGGTGAAAATGTGGCATAAAAATATTGCAAATGTACAAAGTTACAATGCTGCATGGAAACTGCACAACGCACGCTTGCAGCACAGTCATTTTATGGACTTTTGGCACCAAATTTTCAACATAGGCATTTAAGGACCTCTGCTCATGAACAGTGTCATCGTAATTTCCTCAAACTGCCCCAAAAACTGATTTCACACAGCGACCATGTGATTCTGTGCTGGACATGAGAAAACACTTTTCAGGAGGAGACCGGAGGTCGCCAGGGCCAGCCCTTGAAGCTCTCCCTGCACACAAGAAGCCCCGAACCCAAGCTGCTACAGGTAATTTTACCTTGCACCAGGCTGCAGTCATGACTGTTGGGCATCTGGTGCCTTTTACAGCAACAGCTGCAAGCTCCCCTTCTCGCTGCTCGAATCACAGCCGAAAAAGCACCTCGAGTTGCTGCTCAGGCTTAAACAGAACAGAACTTTAATTTTGTGTCTGATTTTTACCAGATTTAAAATGAGCCTGCACAACTGTTTGTATTAGTCTGTAGTGTGTATAAGAAGCTTAGAGTTTCTGCTGCCAGAGGAATTGGGCTTAACTGAAGTGCCCCCTGTGCAAAATTCAATTGTGGACTGTATGTAAAGGTTTAAATTGCATTTCCAGCGTGCAGACATCTGTAAACCCTGCTAGTAACCACCATTTTATCCATCCAGATTTGAATTGCAAATTACCAGATAGCCCTGTGCTCATTTGCTCTTCTCTCCACACCCCAGTACCTGCCTGCCCCCAACAGTTAATCGGTTTTCCCTCAACTGCCTTCTTAATCTCCCTCTCTCTCCATTCTCCCGCAGATACCACACCCCTCCCCTGAGGAGACCAGAGGTCATGAGGGCCAGCCCCTGAAGCCCTCCCTGCCCACAAGAAGCCCCAAACCCAAGCTGCTACAGGTAATTTTACCTTGCACCAGGCTGCAGTCGCGACCGTTGGGCATCTGGCGCCTTTTACAGCAATGGCTGCAAGCTCCCCTTCTCGAAGCTCAAATCACAGCCGAAAATGCACCTCGAGTTGCTGCTCAGGCTTAGCCCTGCAGAATGCTACACCTTCGGCTCCCTACTGCCCCCATCACCACCCTTGGTCGGCACTCGAATTTACAGCTAGGTTTAGTCAGGTGACCTGCCGAAATAACCTATCATCCCACTTTTCCAGCTGCAGGTTATACTAACCAAACACTAGTGGCTGCTGTAACATACCTCTCACTTTCTACATATACAATGTTATCCCTACTATTAGCAGCCCTCCTGACTTCCAGGATCTTACAACTTGCTCTACAACCCACCCCAGAGGCTCCAAAACCACACCACTATGTCTATTACACTAATCATTCATCTATCAATGATAACTGCAGACTCTGTACCTCCAACATCTCCCACACAAGCCAAATTGATCCCGCTGGCCTATACTCACACACGCTCACGTTAACCCTCCCACTCACACATGGTAAGCATTGTACCTCAGTTCTCCCTCCCTCCAGACCTCAACCCCCCACAACCCACGTAAGCCCCACCATCGTCCCCCTCACTTCCCTAACCCTTCTATCAAGCGTCATTCCCAGTCTCCCAGTCCCCACCTCCAACACAAAAAGCCCTACACCCTACCAGTCCCAGCGTCACTCATCCAAACTCTGCAGTTTGGCCCTCCTGCAGCATACCTTTCTACTTCTCTTATTATCTGGCAATATCCATCCCAACCCTGAACCACCTTGCACAGTGGCCTCTCCAAAAAACCCACTGGGGAGTCTGCTGCTAGCTACTCTAAATATATGCAGCCTACCAAAAAAACACACCCCTCTCCAAGGCTGGATTGCCCAGCATGCACCAGACATACTAGCCCTCTCTGAGACATGGCTCTCTGAAAAAATTCCCAATGATGCTGTCTCCCTCTATAATTATGCCATGTTCCGGGCAGATAGGACCAGCAAGAGAGGAGGTGGCTGTGCAATTTATGTTAAATCCTCACTCCATGCCACAGAAGTACATACCCACACACCACAATATGGCACCCAGACACTTACAGTCAAACTCAGTCTGGGTACCAAAACTCTCCACATCATTTCGGCCTATATCCCCCCGAGAAACCAAAAACTCACATTTGATTCTATCCTCCACATTATCTCCCACCTACCTAATACTAGTGAAATCATTGTAATGGGTGACTTCAACATCAACTGGCTATCCCCAGCCTCATCCAGCTTCAAAGACACTGCCCTGGCATTTGATCTTACCCAACTAGTCACCTCCCCTACCAGAGGGACAATAGATCTGGGACCTCCACCCTTGTAGACCTCATTTTCACCAACAGGCCATGTAACCTCTCCCATGCAATGGTGCTCCCTGACTCTATCAGTGACCACTCCCTGGTAACATGCTGGTGGTCGGGTTAATTGCCCTCTGCCCCTCCAAAAATCTCCTGGCAGTGAAGGCTAAAAAGAGGAGGCCTAGAGAACTTCAAAGCCCATCTAACTAACAGCAACTGGCTCCCCATTTACACCGTGAAGTCAGTTGACCTTGCACTCACCCATTTTATAATCACCTTCAACAAAGCCTGTGATATATTCACTCCCCTCTCAAAGCAAGTTGTGAAAACCAGAACCACCCCCTGGATCACACCCTCACTACTAAACCTGCTACAAAAAAGGGACAACCTTTGGCACAAGGCCCTTGACTCCCAACACACCCAGGATAGACAGATTTACCGGGAGGCACGCAATAAATGTACATGGGCCTTGCGGCAGACAAAAGCTAATTACTAGCAAAAAACCCTTACCTCCTCCTGGGGAGATGGAAAAAATTTCTGGAACAACATAAAAGAACTCAGTGGGAAATCCTGCTCCCCCACCCCTACCCAACTCAATTTAAATGGGGACGTCACACAGGATCCCTCCACTATCACAGAAGCCCTTAACTCCGCCTTCACGGACCTCTCCCATATCCTCCCTCCTAATTTCTTCCACCCTCCCCCGAAAAACCCCGTGTAATGTCAACTCGCCTCCCTTCCGGGTTTGAGTCATCCCCTGCAGCGAGGCAAATCACTATATTACCAAAGCTATCGCCAATACCCATTACAGCAATGACTCCCTAGATCTTAAACTCATTCAGCTTACCCTGGATGTCACATTACTCCACCTTACAAAAATTCTCAACCTCTCGCTATGCCTCGGTCAGTTCCCCTCAGCCTGGAAAAGAGCCATAATCACTCCCATTCTGAAGAGCGGCGACCCCACTAATACCAGCAACTATAGACCTATCTCAATACTTCCACCTCTCTCCAAAGCACTGGAAAAAATAGTCTCGGACCAGATAACAGAACACCTAACTAAACAAAACCTTATCAGCCAGCAACAGCATGGTTTCCAGACTGGCCATAGTACTGTCACTGCACTTTCTGAGCTCACCTCGTTCATCCACGAGGCACTTGACCAAGGCTCAATTGCAGGGGCGATCAATGTGGATCTGACCAAGGTATTTGACACAGTCAGTCGTGAGCTACTGCTTTGTGTCCTTCCACAACTAAATGTGGTCCCAGAGGCAACTGCCTGGTTCAAGGATTACCTCTCAGGCCGGTCACAGCAAGTCAGGGTAAACACCACCATCTCCACCTCCAAAACAGTTTGCTCTGGGGTCCCACAGGGGTCTATACTTGGCCCACTGCTTTTCACCCTCTTTTTAAACTCTCTCCCTAAGGCATGCAGCGGCCATCTTCTACTCTATACTGATGATGCAGTACTGTTTTGGAAACACCTTCAACCGAGCACCCTCCAACTGGCCCTTCAGAGGTTTTTTGGGGAGCTAGAGAACTGGTTCACTGAACACCGCCTGATCATCAACTATAAAAAAACTAAGTCCATGATCTTTGCGCATTGCCAAAGCCCACATAGTCAGTTGGCACTCCTAATTAAGAACTCACTAGGTGCCCCACTGGAACACGTTACAAACTTTAAATACACCTCCCCCTCCTACCATAGTCACATCCAACTTCTCGCCTCCGCTGTCAGTGCTAGAGTGGGCATCCTCTACAGACTCAAGCACTGCTTACCCACACAGGCCATGCAACTTGCAGTCACTTCCTCCATCCTCTCCCTAGTTGACTATGGGATAGTTATATATGGCTCAGCAGAACCCACCACACTAAGCAGTATAAACACTGCCTTGAATAAAGCCTGCCGCCTAGTCACAGACAGTGACAGACTAACCCACACCAGCGATCTTTATACTTTGGCTGGTTGGCTAAACTTCCAACAAAGACTAAAGTGCCACACCTGCATCCTTGCAAAAAAGATACATCTTCAACTAGCCCCCATCGGCCTACTCCCCATAATCAGTGCAGCACCCCTCAGGCGCAATACAAGACTCGCAGCAAACTCATCATTTCTGGTCCCCCTTTGTAGAACATCCCTTGGGCAAAGATCCTTCCACTACCGTGCCCCTCTCTGGCTCAATACATTACCACCCCCACTCTCCCAGACCCATAGCATCTCACAATTCAAAACATACCTCAACGCTCAACTACTTGAGAGTGCTAATTGTGACTGTGGCTAACACTGCCCACCCAATTTGCTCCCAAACCCTCCACATTCCCGACACAGGGTCTCTCTAGACCCCATGAATCAGCATCCTACAAGTCTCTGTCTAGGGATGCCAAGAATGCTGCCAAATACCTTCACCGGTTAAATAAGTTCAAGCCTGGACTGCTCTGTCAGTACTGATACTGTAAATACTGCCTGTTTATGTACGTCTTTTTCTGTATTTGTTTACCCTCCACCCCTTGTAACTGACGTGGAGCCTTTGCAAAAGAGTTTGTGACTCAAAGGATTGTAATTCCGATTGTATTCAATAAATAAAATAAAATAAATATTACAAATGCATGAAGTCACAAGTGTGCGTGCACACTGCACAATGCATGCTCGAAAAACACTAATTATATGGAATTTAGGCCCAAATTTTCAACATAGGCATTTAAGGACCTCTGCTAATAAACAGTTTCACTGTCTTTTTCATAATGTGTCTCAAACATGGACTTTCCACAGTGACCGCGCTATTCTGCGCCTGAACTGCGAAAACACATTTTGTTCAGGATGTGAAAAATGACAGCTGTACTGTTCATAAGGAGGTGCAGAACAATGGCAATGTTGAAAATCTGAAGTGAAAATATTGTAAATTTGCTAACTTAAGAACGTGCGTGCAAACTGTGCAATGCACGCTCATGACACAATCATGTCATGGAGTATTATCACCAAATTTTCAGCATAGGCATTTTAGGACCTCTGCTCATGAACAGTGTAACTGTCATTTTTGTAATCTTCCCCAAACACTGATTTGCCACAGTGACCACAGTATTGTGCGCCAGAAGTGCGGAAACACATTTCAGCCAGGATGTGAAAAATGACAGCTATACTGTTCACAAGGAGGTATAGAAATATGACAATGTTGGCAATCTGGCATGAAAATATTGTGAATTGTGTTACGAGTGTGCATAGCAACTGCACAACACATCATTGGAAACAAGCGATTTTTGGATGCCTAATTAAATTTGTAACATAGGCTTTTTGAGAGCCCACCTCATGAACAATACCATTGTCTCTTAGAAAGACCAGTCCCAAAAGGTGATTCCACGAGTGACCGGTAAATCACCTTTTGGGACCGATTAACACCATAATTGTGACAGAATTCATGAGGAGGGGTCCCAAAAACCCCATGTTGAAATTTGGTGCAAAAATTCCCAAAAATGCCCGAGATATGCATCAAAGTTGAAAAAAACCCTATTTATTCCATTAAACAGCTTACCAGCATTTCCTCCATTCGTGGTTGGTTTTGAAGAGTGAAGACGTGTTCCTGGTCCACTGAAGATCATTGTGCTGAGCTCTGGAGGTAAGTATGGGGTGAGAAGGGGTGTGGGGAGGCAGGGTGTGCAGTGGGAGGGTGTGGGTGGTGGGTAGGGAGACTACGAGGAACCATTTTTGTGTTACAGGGTGAAAATAAAAATAACATCACGGAACAGTTTTTTTTTCTCAGGGGATTTGGCATGCTGGGGTAGGCTCCCAGCATGCCACCTAACTGTTTGGGGGTTGCTGCAGCTGACGGGGATTGGGCACCCTCGTTGGCACACAACAAAAGGGGGTTAATTTATGCCGATGGGGATTGGGCACCCCTTGCCGGCACACAAGGAAAGTGGGGGGCATGAGCCGAGGGGATTGGGAACCCTCGGCATATAAGAAATGGGGGACTTGCTTTATGTCGACGGGGTGGCCTCTGGTCAGCACATACTTATACACAGCAAGCTGCAGCCAGCCATGTATATTATGTGGTTGAGCATGAAGGGTCCGCTGCATCTGACAAGCTTTGCTCAGATTGCAGCGGACCTTTCCTTAGATGTGCTCACCACATTAGTATGCATGGTGTTGCTCTGGCATGCAGGCTGATTGGGGAATGAGAGACACACCTGCTGATGTGTGCCCTGCATTTGCCCAACAGCAACCACACCTCCAAATCTCCACTGCCGCAAGATGTAGGCTGTGCAAGCACACCAACATAAAAAACAATCTTCTGTTTCCAGTGCTTGCCTCCAACCTGTCCTGCGGAAAGAAATGTCAACTAATAAACCGCAGTTCCACTGTCTGTAATCTGACACTGAATCTGACTTTCGTTTTCACAAAAACCAAAAGGAAATGAGTTAACCCCTAGGTTGCTGAAAAAAATAGAACAAATCTGTTAGACCAAGCTGGACAGATGATAGAAACAGAAGCTTAAAAATCTTTTTTTGATACTATCCTGAGATGTTCTGCCTGCCCAGTGGTGCTGAGGGTTGAACCACTGGACAACACACCTCGCACCACGCCAGCGGGTTCGGGAATGAACTCGGGCCACAGGGGGCTGGTAGGGGAGAGGTAGGATTGAGCATCCCACGACTGCTCACCTACCTCTGGGGTAGGTTCAGGGCATGTGTCACGCTGCAGCAGTGCCTAGCAAAAGCTAGGTGCACTGTTAGTGGTGAACATACAAAGGGGAGGGAGCACGGTGGATGTCTGCATGTAGGTGCATTAGGCGTCAATGCACGTCCGGCTCTTGCTGAGGAAGTAAAAAGGTGGAAAATGGCAGGACAACCACAATGACTCATGGCCAAGCCCTGCACCTCAGACATGAGAGGCATGGCCACCTGGTTCCTGGTCCCAGGCCCCCCAAGGGAGTGTCCTGTTAATTTCATTGGGGACTGTGTGAGTCAGGCACAGTAGCATATGCCAGACCTGATCCAGGGCACAGGTGCCACTCGCTGGTGATTGTTGTGACCCGCTCCGCTCCAGAGGTGAGTAAAGTGTTACATGATAAAAAAAAAATATCCTGAGATGTTCTGAGGTACAATACAGTAGTATCTTCCCCCCCCCCCCTTCAGATGCCTTTAACATAGAGCAACAAATAGCAAAAATCAGAGGGGGAGTGCATTATTTTACAGCGGTGGAGGAATACATACAAATGTCTAAAAAGGAAGTTCTAGGAAAAGCCATTTTTAGAGCTACAGATGACAGAAGGGCTGTAGGCTCCACCCACAACCCTAAAAAGATTACAGCCACCCTACTGGCATACTGTAGTCACGTGGTCATTCGACCCACCAATGGTACTGCTCTCAGCATTGGCATTCCACCTCCCTTTTCTGACCCTTGTCCCCACTTCATCTTCCATCCTCCAATACAATTCAGATCAGGTCTCTATTGCACAACACAAGTTCTGTTAACAAAAAAAATAAATAAAACAAAACAAACAGCAGTAAATATTGCAGATAGTTAAAAGACTGCTCTTTTCAGTGCTCACTTACCCCCCTTGAGTTGGTCAGCTCACCCTTTTGCTGACAGCTGTGGAATGAGTTAAATTCAGCTACATGCCAGTTTTGAAGTCTGAGTCCCTGGCTACAAAAAAGAAAACTACAGACACCCTATTGGCTTGCTGCAGTCATGTGGTCAGTCAACCTACCAATTGCATGGCTTTTAGCATCTGACATTCTACCACCCCCATCCTGCCCTCTGTCCCCCTCCTTCCCTCTCCCCCCCCTTGCAGTTTGAACCAGGCCTCAGTTGCTTAACATGAGCTCAGTTCAAACAAATAAACAAAAAAAAAAAGCTGTATATATTACAAGTAGTTAAAAGGTCATGCTTTTCAGTGCTCACTTTGTCTCCTTGAGTCAGTCATCTCTTTTTCCAGCTGGTGACTGGTTGAAGAGTTTTTATGCACAGTTTAAAGATGTTACTATTTAACTCTTAACTTAACAATTCTAAAGTATTTCACTCCTGACTTAGACTGTTTCTGGCATTTACTAATCTAAAAAATCTAAATATATTAGAAACAAATTTGCAGTTAGATTTTACAGGGCTTTGTAGATGGTTGTCAGATTCAGATCTGGTACCTAATGAAAAAAACTAAGCTAATGTTATTTAATAAAGTATATAAAAAAACCGAGAAAACCATACCTGAAGTATATATACAAACATTAAAAGGTGCAAAAATTGCCCAGGTATCAGAATATAAAAACCTGGGCATTTGGTGTGACAAATACCTAAAATTTGATTATCACATAGAAGATACAATAAAAGGAGCAAATAAAAAGTTGAGGGCCTTCAGATGTACTAGTTTTTGCACAAATATATTTATAAGAACTTATAAATCAACTATTCATGTCAGTACTTGAATATGGCAACCACATATATGGCCTAGCAAATAATGGATTACTATCAGAAATAAGTGTGGTGTAAAATTGCCTGGCCAGATTTATTCTGAAACGGGATTATAAAACCCATCACTGTGACCTTTATGAGAAACTTAGCTGGTTAACACCAGAAAATAGACAAAAGTTATTCTGGGCAAACCAGATACATAAAGTATTAAATTCTAAGACATCATCATATTAAAAGAATAAATGCCTGACAGGGTGGGTGTTATGCTAGGATAACATCCCACCTCAGGTGGTTGGGCCCGAGGCCATTGGCCGAGGGGACCGAGGGTGTCCAACACCAGAGAGGGGATGTTATCCCAGCATAACACCCACCCTGGAGGGCATTATTCCTGTTATACAATGGCTTGTTGTTATATATAAAATAAAATAAAAATTTAAAGAATGTTTTCATTAGTGTGGAAAAATATTTTTGTTTCTTAAGAGGAGATGCAAAAAAAGAGGTGCTCCATAATGTCCATAATGTTGGCACTAGACCTGTGAATAGAAGGGATGTTATGCCAGAATAACGCCCCTGCTGTGATGGCCAACTGACCCAATCAGAGCCCAGGATTCTTTCTTGCCATTGTATAATTATTTATAAAATGGCAAGAAAAAAATCTAGAAATCTCATTGCCAAGATACATCAGCTGACTGTACATTAAATCTCTATATATGCACAGTCATCCTGGTCCTAAACCACATCACACATTGAGCAAATTAGTCCCCCTACAACCAGAACTATCTAGTATTAGTTCCCCTGCAACCAGAACTGATTTTCCATCACAAACATGGTTGCTACCTTTACACTGTAAAAAACCTTCAACTGGGCCCTAAAAATAAAATTGTCTTAAATAAAAAATAAAACAAAATAATTAGATGTTGTTTACCTGATCATCTCACTTTCCTTACACATATAAACAAATTAGAAACATTAAGTATTGTTTATAGCTTTCATTACAACTGTTTCTTTACTGACAGTGAAAAATTCCCCTTCTGTCTTTACCTACTCATTAGAGAAATCTCTTCTGCTTGCCCTGACAGTGAGATAATTGAGTCTCTGGCCCTAAAACAGACCTTTCAAACAACATGAAGTCTTGCTGTATTCTGACAATAGCAGTGAGTCCCAACCTTCGAACTGCCCCAGAGGTGAAAGAGTTAACTTTCCATGCCAGGCATGGAACGCTGAGCTCAAGCTCAGTTGAGACTCTGTCTGTTGTTCTTCAAATTCAAACTGTCAGATTCTTTACTCCGCCTCACTGAACAGTCGCTCCAGAGATTTCTCCTTCTGCTCGGTTCAATTTGTCAGTTAAAGTACCGCTTTTCTCGGTTTTCGACCGAATTTAAACCGTAACCTGTCGGTTCAGTCTCTGTCTGTGGTATTCGTGAGTACTAGATAGGTTTTATTTTGTTCTATTCTGTGTGGAACTTGTAAACGGTTTATTGGTTCGGTTTGAACTGATCAAGTTGTTTAAAAAATCTTAAATTGTGCTTTTAGAGTGTGGTTACCGGTTCTTATCGGTTCTAAAAAAAACGGATTTTATTACGTTTTTTTCCACGACCCGTGACACGGTTGGGAACCGATAAGAGGGTCTTGCCTGGCGGATTGCCATAAAAGGGTAAGTTTGGTTAGGACTGGCACTATGTCTGAGAAACCCAAAAGAAAAACCGGACCCACTGGGTTTCAACACTGCAGTGTGTGTGGGGAAGTCTTTGCCAAGGCTGACCCCCACACCACCTGTGTTTATTGTCTGGGGTTTGACCACCTCAATGCAGACTGCCAGATTTGCAAAAATTTCCCTGCAGCTACCCTAGAAAAGAGAGCTGGTAGGCTCAGGGATAGGGAGGCCAAAAAGTCCGCTGAACTGGATGGCCAGCCCGGTTCAGTTCAAACTGAACCAGAAGGAGTGCCCTCTGACTAGGGCGAGACTTCTTCGGGCAAAAGGAGAACCGATTCTGAGGAGTCGGTTCGGGCTAAAAGACTAGAAAAGAAAAATCAGTTGGTGTGGAGCCAAAACTTTCCTCTCCAACCGCTGAAGAAATAGCCAAAGCGATCAAAATTGTCCAGTCTCTTTCCCTGGTTCCGACCGAACCGGCACCATCAGGCAGGCGCTCGGTTCAGCCGGTTCCACCAGTTCAAGAGTATGATTTAGAGGAATTTTATGAACCAGAGGAGGAGGAAGAGGAATATGAGGAAAGTGAATGTGGATTTGAAAGTCTGGATGTACCCATTGACCAGGACATCTCCCCAGACAGATCTACAGGAGTGTCTCCTCCTAGGCTTTCTGAGTCCCCCTCCCATTTCATCTTTTATAAAAAAGTGTCTGAAATCCTCCAGCTTCCTATGGAAGAAGCTGTGGATGACCAGGAGGAGCCTAACTATGTGGAAATGATGGATATCCCAGAGTCTAGGAGGCTGTCTATTCCCTTGCACAAATCTTTTGGGAAACAGACATTTAAGATTTTAAAGACTCCTAACACTATACCTCCTGTTGATAAGAGAATGGACAAGAGGTATACATTGTCAGGCTCTGACACAGAGTTCCTTACACAACAATGCAGCCATGTTGGGGTAGTGCAGACTGCAGCCTGTGATAAGGCAAACATTCCCTTGGCTTCACACCCCCCGGACAAGGACTCCAGGAGGATTGATGCCATGGCAAAGAAACAGTACATGGCAGCATCCTCAGGACTCAGACAGGCCAATTATATGGCCTATACTGCTAGGTATCAAAAATCCAGATGGGACACTGTTATGGCCCTAGCAAAACAGGTCCCTGGCCAGCTTGCCAAGGAGCTGGAGCAGGTGGCTGCTGATGGTATTGAGGCATCCAAGGTGCAATTCCATGCTGCAGTAGACTCCAATGATGTGTCATCTAGAGTCATGGCTACATCTGTGGCACTTCGAAGAATGGCTTGGCTCAGATGTACTAGCCTGTCACAGGATACGCAGACTAAGGCCATGGATTTTCCTGTTGTGGGTAATTCTCTGTTTGGGGAGCAAATAGAGAATTATATGAAGAAAATGGATGAGTATAGGACCACATATAGGAGTGCACAGGCCAAGGAAAGGCAGGCCACTCCTCAAAGGCAGCTTCCCAGGGGTAGGGGCCGGCCTTTTCATAGGCCTTTTTACCAAGCCCAGGCCTCCTCTTCTGCTTATGCCAGAGGGGTTCTTTAGAGGAGAGGCAGATGGGGTACAAGCAGGCCTGCTTCCCCCCTCAGTCCAAAGCCCTGCCAAACAGGCACCCTGATGGGGTTGCCAGGGCCGATTCTCAGCTACCGTAGGGGCAGGCTGGCTTACTTTTCCAGGACTGGGAGTCTCTGACATCAGACAAATGGGTCCTGGAAGTAGTAAGCCAGGGACTGGTTCTCAGCTTCAAAAAGTTTCCAAAGATGAAAACCAGATCCTTTCCACCTGCAAGTCCATCAGAGGCACTTGCCTTAGAGGCAGAGGTCTCTTCCCTCCTAGCTCTCAGAGCTGTGGAAAAGGTTCCACCCCTACACCAGGGCAAAGGGTTCTACTCCAGGTACTTCCTTACCCCAAAAAAGACAGGAGAATGGCGGCCCATCCTGGATCTCAGATACTTAAACAAGCACCTTTTAAAACCAAAATTCAAAATGGTGACTCTGGGAATTATTCTACCCTCTCTAAGGCCAGGGGACTGGCTAGTGTCCCTGGACCTCAAGGATGCCTACTTCCATATTCTCATCAGAAGTTCCCATCGAAAGTACCTCAGGTTCGAGCTGCCCACAGGCCATTACCAGTTCAGAGTAATGCCCTTTGGCCTCACCTCTGCTCCAAGGGTATTCACAAAATGCCTGGCAGTGGTAGTTGCTGCTTTAAGAAGGCAGAAGATTGCCATCTTCCCTTACCTGGATTACTGGCTCATAGTAGGCCAGTCCCCAGACCAAGTCAAGTTACACTTACAGATAACTCAGCAACTTCTCACTTCCTTGGGTTTCCCTTCTAAATCTTCCAAAGTCAGTTCTAGAGCCTGTCCAGCTCCTCACCTTCATAGGTGCAGAGCTAAACACAGAGAAGGCCAAAGCCTTCCTTCCCCTGGACAGGGCAAGGACCCTGGTCTCTCTGGCCTCCTCATTCACCCTGCAGGTATCTCGACCAGCAAGGCATTTTCTTCAATTCCTGGGGCACATGGCTGCTTCTACAGCAGTAGTGCAGGGAGCAAGATTTCAGATGAGGGACATTCAGTTTCATTTGAGAGCCTTTTGGTCTCAAAGGAAGGACCATCTGACCAAATTGATCCCAGTAACTCGAACCCTGATCCAGGCCCTACAGTGGTGGCAGGATCAGAACAATCTGAGACAAGGGGTTCCCTTTGTCACTCAGTCTCACTCTTTAATCCTTACTACAGATGCCTCCCTCTTGGGGTGGGGGGGCTCATATGGGCGACCTCACCACACAGGGGTTGTGGTCCCCCTCAGGAATCTCTGCTCCACATCAATCTGTTGGAACTCAGAGCAGTATTTCTAGCACTTCAAGCTTTTTCCAAATCTGTTCAGAACAAAGTTGTACAGGTCAGAACAGACAACACCACCACAATGTGGTACATCAACAAGCAAGGAGGCACTCGGTCTACGGCCTTGTGCACCGAAGCAATGAAGTTGTGGTCTCTGGCTTACTCCCTGAACACCTCCCTCATGGCAGTTCACCTCCCAGGCAAGGACAATGTCCTGGCAGATGCTCTCAGCAGGATTTCCCAGGGCCATCACGAATGGTCACTGGACCCCCTGGTCTTGAAGGTGATATTTTCCAGATGGGGCACCCCGTAGATAGATCTTTTTGCAGCCCCAGACAATCACCAACTTCCCCTTTTTTGCTGCAGGCCCCCAGTGTTGGGCTCAGTCCCACAGGATGCCTTAGTTCTCAATTGGGAAGGGAAGTTTCTCTATGCTTTTCCCCCCTTCCCTCTCCTGTTCAAAGTGCTAGTCAAAATTAGATCTCAGCCCTGCAAGATGATCCTGGTTGCTCTAGACTGGGCCAGACAGCCCTGGTATCCACTCCTACTGTCCTTAGCAGTCCATCTTCCCCTGTGTCTTCCCAGGAAGCACAACCTGTTAACCTGTGCTCAGGGGAGGGTTTGGTACTCGAACCTCAAATCTCTCAATCTCAAGGCCTGGCTCTTGAAGAGTTAGAGTTTGCTGATTTACACCTCTCCCAAGGTTTAATGGACATCCTGAAGGCTTCTAGAAAACCTTCCACCAGGGCTACTTATAATTCCAAATGGAAAAGGTTTTCCATATGGTGCTCTGGGAAGCATATTTCCCCAGAATCTGCTGATTTGCCCACAGTCCTTGATTATATGGTCCACTTAAATAGCTTGGGGCTGAGACCAGCTACACTGAAAGTGCATCTGGCAGCTGTGTCTGCCTTTATTTCAGCAGGTAAGCCCTTTTCTCTTTCAGCTCACTCTGTATTCTCCAAGTTTTTCAAGGGATTGCTTCACACCAACCCTCCATTCAGGGACCCTGCCTCTGCCTGGGACCTTAATGTTTGCATTGCTCAGCTTATGCAACCCCCTTTTGAGCCTTTGTTCTCAGCAGAGCTTAAGTACTTGACTTGGAAAACTGTGTTTCTGGTAGCCATCACTTCTGCCAGATGCATAAGTGAATTACACGCTTTGTCAGTGGAGCCTGATTTTATCTACTTTCACAGAGATAAGGTGGTCCTCAGGACTAATAGGAAGTTCTTGCCTAAGGTGGTTTCAGATTTCCACCTTAATCAGTCTATGTCTCTTCCAGTGTACTTCACTGACCATTCCTCCTCTGGCGAGAGGAGGCTGCACAGTTTAGATGTGAAAAGGGCCCTTGGCTACTACATAGAGCATACCAAGGGTCACAGGTTTGACTCCCTCCAACTGTTCCTCACTTATGGCGAGGTTGGTAAAGGGAAACCTGTCACTAAAAGATAAATTGCCAGGTGGATTGTCTCTTGTATCCAATTTTGTTATGAAAAACTGGATAAGATTCAACCCTCAGGCCTGAGGGCTCACTCTACCAGAGGTACAGCTGCTTCCCTGGCTGCTGCCAGGGACATCCCTATTCTAGAGATATGTCAAGCAGCTACCTGGAAAACAGTTTACACTTTTACCAAGCATTACTCCCTGGATATCCAGGCTAGGAGTGATGCTCGGTTTGGCACAGCTGTGCTTCAGAGCCTATTTCCTAAGTAGGTTCTGTCCCTCCTCCATGGAGGTACTGCTTTGTAGTCTGCTATTGTCAGAATACAGCAAGACTTCATGTTGTTTGAAGAAAAAATTACTCACCTTAGTAATGTTGTTTCTTCTAATGGAGTCTTGCTGTATTCTGACCTCCCCCCCGCCTGCCCCTCTCAGAACCTTTGTTTTTGGGATGTGGGTGGGCAATGCAGTGTTGGCACTCAATAGGTGCCCACCTTGTTCTCTTCACCCCCTTTTTTCTTGGGGTGAGTAGGTGTTGTGTTTTCATTTTTTGGGTCTCCTGACTTGAGTCTTTGTTTTGGGACCAAAAATGTGTTTTTATGTTTAGTAGCCAGTTGGCTAGTGTAGGTTTACAGCTTCCACACAGAGCCTTAGTGAGTTTAGCTCATAAAGATCTGACGGTTTGTGTTTGAAGAACAACAGACAGAGTCTCAACCAAGCTCAAGCTCAGCGTTCCATGCCTGGCATGGAAAGTTAACTCTTTCACCTCCAGGGCAGTTCGAAGGTTGGGACTCACTGCTATTGTCAGAATACAGCAAGACTCCATTAGAAGAAACAACATTACTAAGGTGAGTAATTTTTTCTTGTTGTCTGTGTGTACAGTATGTTAGGAGAATAACATTCTACCAGTGGAACTGAGCAGAATTTTGAATCCCTGTATTCCATGGTAAACATTCCATGATAAACATTCTATGTCTTGAATGTGGGGAAAAACAGAAAAAAAAAACAGGATGAAGAAAGTAGGCAATATAATAATATTTCATAAACAAAGAAAAAAGTGGGAAAACAGTTACATAGGCAGAGGCAGATCCAAACTGTTCAACTACGTTGCTGCTGTTTGTAAAAGCACGTATATTTTAATCATATATATAGGTGTTTTCAGGGGAAATCTACCCCACCGCCACCACCACCACCAAAAAATAGGCAACTTGGCAGGTTTAAAGTTTTTTTTTCCTTACTAACCTTTCATGTCAATCCTAGAGCAGTTTTCCTTTTATGTACTAGACCACAACACATAAGTAACAAAAAAAAAAATTAAGAAAAGATTGCCTTCAATGAAAGTGTGTAACTAGAGTGTAATGAAATTAAGTTTTAAGCACTACTTATGTTTTCCACATTCACAGATGTTACAATGCATTTATATGATAATTTACGTTACAGAGAAAATATTTATTTTCAACCAACTCTACTACTAAATACTTTTACTGCAAAGTATTATACTAGTTAACCTATTGCTGAGATTTGCTATTTTATTCATCAATATGGACTACTTTTTCAAATTTTAGATGTTGTAGAGGTAATGTATTGTACACTCTTTTGAAAACTGTAAATAAGTTTTAATCCCTATCAGAGTAAATCAAACTAATTATTTTATGACAGTGGCCCATGTAAGTGTGATAAGCCACTCCAGGGTGTGCATTAAATTATTTTAATGCACTTCCCAGGGGTGCAAGGACACTCAACCTTTGGTCTTGTGCCTTAGCATGCCCCTGGGGCATGCATTAAAATCCTTTAATGCACACCCTACCATGGATTATTACTTACATGATAAACTGAAAAAAAAAAAAACAGAACATGAATATAACTTAAGAACTATGAATCTGAGAGGTTTTAAACTCCCAAACTATTACATAAATTCAGAAGTATAATTTTTTCTTATGTAACTTTTACCATATGGAATTCAATAAAAATCACCACAAACAAAGTTCGCAATAGCATAAAGTCTATTACTGTTGAATTAAAATATGAACTGAATGTAAGGTGTATGTGTAATGGTTAGTTATATCTGCACATAGGATGTGTATCTAGTATGTATAGAGATGTTTGTTGACTCCCACTGCTGTTGTAAAACTGAATGTTTGGTAAACCATTTGTGTCTAATTTATTGTTTATATTTTTATGTGTCAATTCTATGTAATAGCAGGACCATCTTGTAAATGGGATTTTGGTCCTAATTATGTTTTTTTTTTCCATCTTTAATGACAAAAAAAAATAAAAGTTTTAGTACTACTACTTTTTTGGACTATTTTGCCTCAAATTATCTTGCAATATCAGTTTCCCTATATCATGTCTTCTTTTGTAGAGCAGCAATAATATACTCCAGAGTGTGGTATATCATTAGATATCATCACTCCTTGGGTGCATGAGTCACTTAGCCAGTGGCCTTGTGACTGACAGTCTACCAAGTCATGATGACATCCCATAATATACCACACCCTGTTGAGTATCGTTGCTTAATTGTAAAATGCCCATGAAAATCCTGTAACCTCATTGGTGAAAATACATCACATGTCTGTTGATTAGTTTCTGACAGACACACACCTCACTTAACTGCATATTTTTTTAAAATAAATAAAATACCATTTTATAAGTGAGATAACACACTCAAGGGTGTGAGGTTACAATGGAATAATGCATTTCTTGAGTGGTTGTGGCACTTGGCTATGCCTTATGCCTTACAAAAACCCAAGTCTTTCATTATCCCTTATAAACACACACCCTGTCACTGTGTTATCCCTTACTTAAATAACCAGGTGACGTGTTAATCATAGTGGAAACACAAAAGGAAAAAGTTTTTCAAACTGACTGTGGGTGTGTCTAAATTGAATGGATGGGAGATTTGTGTGGTATTGTGTGATAGGCATGTATTCTTTTCTGAGCCAATCACAAGAGACAGAACACAATTTAATACTCCACAAACTTCCCATCCCACAAAAGGTATTCAATTTACCCTCTCCCACACATCAGTTATTCAGTTTTGGCATGCCCACAGCTAGTTATTCACTTATCAGGGAGGAGGCAGTATAACACAGTGCTTAAGGGCACTGAGCTGCAGACCTGGTGACCTGGGTTTGAATCCCATCAGCCCCACTTGCATACTGTGTGACCATGAGCAAGTCACTTAACATCTTTATGCTCCCAGGTCGCACCTGGAAATAAACCCTGGCTTAGTGTGCCTTTCATGGTTAAACAATTTCCCTTTTTCCCCATTTCCCCTTATCAAAGCTCCACAACATCTGCCTTCAAACAGTAATTTTAAAAGCTTTATTCTCTTCTAAATTTGTCTAAAATGTTTCTAAATATGTATTAGTAATAACACTCAGTGTGCTGGAGTACACTTGAAATTATCAGCTTCTGCCACTGATTGAATGCCTCAGCCTTCAGCCTCAAGCATTTAATCCCCCACATAAGCCTGTGTCTGCATTGTAGATTCACGAAAACTGAATGTTATTACTTAATTAAATGACTTTCTTTTTTTTTATTTTGATTGACCTATCATGCCCCAGCACCCAGCACTTGCAATCAGTCTTTGCACCCCTAGCACCTTACCTGTCATATTCCCTCGACAAGGCCCCCTGGCTGCACTGTCTCCTGCCCTCGCCCACCTCCCCCCCGTATCTCCACTCCTGCTCCCACCCCCAACCACCTCCCATACTCTCCCTACGCCTGCACCTCCTTCCCCTTCGATCTCCTACCCTCACTTCCCCAACCCACCCCACCCATCCCCTCCTTTCCTTGTCTTGCTCATAGCTCAAGTCTTTGTACTGGTTATTACATGTCTGTAAGTCAATGACTATATATTTGCAAGTAAAAATGATGACTGTTGCACACGCTGACATGGAACCTTTGTAAAAGAGCCTCAGCTCAAAGGTATTGTAATCCTAGATTGAAATAAATAAAAAATAAATAAATAAAATATATTGCTTCTTAATAAGTTCAAAGGTGATTTTTGACATTTCATAGGGTCAAGTATGCTTCCAAAATTCAAATGGTAAAAAGACTGTAAATGACACAAATTCTTCAAAGTGGCTTTATCTTACATGTTTTACAGTAATACTATACATTTTTATGTTAGCTTGCGCAGGGGTGTAGCTAGGGATTTAAAATTTGTACACAGAGCGGCCACACTGCACCCCCCCATGTTGAGCCCCATCCCCCGGTCCACACTCGCGCCCCACCCCCGGTCCACTCGAACCCCGCTCCCCCAGTCCACACTCTTATTCTCATACACCCCATCACCCTCAGTGTCAGACTCACAGACTGGCTTTTGGTTACAATGTTGCATTGTGACAAGCCTCAGTACTACATACACAGCAACAAGACTGGCTTTTGGTTACAATATTGCATTGTGACAAGCCTCTGTACCACATCAAGGTAGCCAGTCCCACAGAGGTCCATTCATACCAGTGCCTGTGCTCATACACTCTATCCACTCACTCAAGCTGAATCGCCACACCACCCAAAAGAAGTCAAGTAGTCAAATCAAACTCTGAATGGCAACATCCCATCAGCAGTGTACCCTTACCAATTACATGAAAATGACAGTAACTATTTACATTACTTACTGTATAAGAGGGCTGGGTAAGCTGGATGGTGCTCTGGTTTTGGTGTTCTGGTTTAGGTTCAATCACTTTAACCACCTAAACTGTTCACACCAACTAGCCCAGTACCTCAGACTTTCTTACTTCAACAATTTAAAATGCAACTATGAATCATGCCAAGACACACCACCAACAGAATAAAAACCAAAATAATGCAGAGCCCGACACCAACCGAAAGCCCACTCATACCCAAAGTAACCAAAATCACCCACTCAGCAAAATGCTAGCATACCCACAGCAGTGTGCTATTACTGTTACAATTACAGGAATTATGTACATGACTTTCTGTAGGAGAGGGCTGGGTAAGCTAGATGGTGCTCTGGTTTTGGTGTTCTGGTTTAGGTTCAATCACCTTAACCACCTAAACTGTTCACACCAACTAGCCCAGTACTTCAGACTTTCTTACTTCAACAATTTACAATTTAAAATACAACTATGAATCATGCCGAGATACAACACCAACAGAATAAAAACAAAAAGAATGCAGAGCCCGACACCAACCGAAAGCCCACTCATACCCAAAGTAACCAAAATCACCCACTCAGCAAAATGGTAGCATACCCACAGCAGTGTGCTAGTTATAACTAATCCCATACCTTACATAATTAGGTACATTTCCAGTTTAAAAATCGCAAATTGTGTAAATTGAGTGTTTCATTTAAGAATTGGCAACAAATCTAACAAAACAAGACACATCAAAAGTTGACCACCCACACCAATCAGAATTAGTATACTCACTCATACACACACAAATAACCACTCCATCAACAGAAGAATGTATAATAAATTTCTTCTAATTTAACAAATACAGCAGAAACCAAGCAATACATCAAACCACAGCACAGACAGTAAAACAAGCTCCGCTGGCAGAGGCCACTTTGCCACAAAGTTAATCCGACGATCATTGCATGGGTCGAAATCCTTCAGTACTTGCTCCACGTTGACTGGGATATCGTGATGTAGATGCAGCAGTGCTAAACCGGTCAGTCGACTTTCACCCATACTGTTCCGTAGCCAGGTCTTTATTCTTCGCAGTGCACTAAATGATCTCTCTGCCATAGAAACGCTGACTGGCATTGTGGCCAAAACACAAAGAGCTGTGTTAATATCTGGGTAGAATGCAGGATTTACCACAGATAATGTAGACATGATGCTGTTTGGCCACTTTTCTTTTGGGGCAGACATCCACTTAGTTTTCCATCTCTGCAGTTCTGCTCTAAAGCTGTCCAGGCTGGAGAGGTCACCCTTGTATGCATTATACACAGCAGTCACCATTTCTTCAGAGTCCATAGCATGTAGTTTATGTGGCATCGAGTACTGCGTGAGAAAACGTGGGCTGCATTCAATCAGCTGTTCCGACAGCTCTGAAATAACGTGGTCCAGGAAAGGAATGAAGATGTTTCTTCTGTGGTATTCCTGTGGATCCGATGCAGCAATATTGTTCCTCTGCATTTGTCGTCCACATATTCTTGGCATGGATTCTTCAACAAATGCATAACTTGCTAGCCGTTTCACCTCATCATACAGAGCACAAAATCTGGTATCCGCATCCTCTCTCATGCTTCGAAGTGTCTGAACCACAACATTTGCTTCTTCACATGCCTGAATCAAGTCAATATCCTCACGTTGCAGGTACAGATGAAGAGGTTTAGTAAGTTCCAGAACTGCTTCCACAGACACCAAACAAATGAGGAAATCAAATTTTGTGATGGAAAATTTAAATCTGTCGGCATCCTCATCAAAATCGGCAACTTTCTCCAAGGTGCTGACTATCACAAGATATTTCGCTTTGAAACATCTAAGTGAATCTGCTTGGCTCATCCATTGTGTATTCCCAGGGGCAGGCAAGACTGTACTGCGGTCTTCCTCCTCCTCATCTTCCCAGTTACATGGCAAGTTTGCGAATTCTTTCAGTTCTGTCAGATACACATTGCTGCACTTGGCGGAGGATTTCAGGGTTGCAATTACTTTTCTGCATGTGTCAAACATATTTGAAATCTGGTGTGTTTTACAGGAGTGAACAATTGCAGTGTTTAAATTATGTGCTTTGCAGGCACTGTAGGTAGCTTCAGGAAGGACTGCACGTATTCTGGCTTGCACTCCATTAAATTGGCCACTCATGTTGCTGCCTCGATCATAGCCTTGGCCCCTCATGTATTCCTTATCAATACCCCAAGCAGTAAGTCTTTGCAAGAACAGTTCCGCAAGTGCTTGCCCAGTTGTCTGGAAGGCTTCCACAAACTCAATGAAATCTTCTCATAGTTGCACAGCTCCATTTTCAGTTCGATGAACGTATCGCACTGCAAGGGTTATCTGCTCTTTTGTGGCAATATCAGTGGTCCCATCTGCAATTAAGCTGAAGAATTTTGCCACTTTGACCTGTGCCAGAATTGTTCTTCGAATCTGTTGACCCATCAGCTGTATCAACTCATTCTGAATTTGTGCCGAAGTATACTGTGCATTTCGTGGTGCACAATCCAGGTGTTCTTTGAAGAGCGTGTCCAACTCAGCTGTGTACTGCAGAAGTGCACTGAACTTTCCAGTGGTCGGAAGCCTTCCTCTCAGTGCTATATTGTCCCTTCCACAAAGGAGAATGATGTTCATAATGCGTCGCAGAGCATGTCTTGCTCGTTCAGTTGTTTTCTGATCCTGCTTTAAAAGGCACTGATAAGCCATTGTCTGTCTTCCATCCCATACGCTTACAAATGCTTCTGCCCTTGCAGTGGCATTCCCATGTTCTTTTGAATTGCTGTGCCTCTCTAGAATCTTTTTCCCATTTGACCAGTCCATCATTGGTATAGATACCAACACCGTTTCCTTGCAGGTGTTAACCACAAAACATGGTCCACAGAAGACTGCATCCAGATGCTTGGAGTATCGTGCAAAATTGTCCTCTCGCAGAAGCTGAGGATTGAAAAGTCGATACTGTTGCTGCTGGCCACTGAAAGATTTCATCATTCATTTTGGAAACTGGAAGTTTTGCGGTGGTTGCCATTGGCTTGTTAAGATGATCTTTTTTTGCACTTCTGTCAGTGTCTGGCAGTCATAGAACCCAAAGTCTCCTTCATCGTGCATATGCAGATCTCCTCTTAAATGGCTCTCTGTGTTGCTGATCTGTGGTGTAACAGGTTCTTCACCCAAAGATGTGGTCCCAGGTACAGGTCCTACTACAGTATCAATATTTAAGGCTCCAACTACAGAAATTTCAGTTGCCTTTTCAGGGACATAAACTTGAGCTGCCACAGCAGATTCGGATCCATTGCCAAGGACTTGCCTATAATGAAAACACGATAAAAGAAAAAGTAACATTAGAGGAATGATAATTTGTCACTTTCAATGCCTACAAAACACTGTTCACTCAACAGGATACTCTGTCACCCTGCCAATTTGTGACCAATGCACCCTATATAATGGTAAAGCATTGTAGGCAGGCGCAGTTTGTGTTATGGACCCAGCTGATGTGTGGTCTACCTAGACGATGGTAGCTGGGTGACTTCACATCAGGGCCCTGAAGTGAATACCAAAAGACCCACTCCTGATCAGAAATCAGATCCAAAAGTTGGCGGAAAAATAATATGTTAGTTGTGACAATTAAGCCGATGGCTGGTGCACACTTGTTTTTTTGGTTGTTTCCCATATGCAATAGCACCCATCATTTAGAATCCCATTTATAGTTTGTGAATGTGCAAGTGAGAGAAGCTAACAGTGGATAAGGTTTGAAAAGGGAGAAGTATAACTTTCTCATTTAACTAGCTCCCCACCAGTTACCTGCATATTTGCATTGGAACCACACCTTACTTAAGCCTGTTTTTGGGCCAATGCACCTGATATCAAGGTAATCCATTTAAGGCAGTTGCAGTTTGGGGTAGTGACCCACCAGATGGGTGGGTCTATTTCACAGCAGGGCCCCAATGTGAATACCAAAAGACAGACACTCCTTTTGAAATTAAATTAGCAAGCGAAACAAAAATCACCAATCATTACGTACCATTGTACAAACTGAGAAAAATATAAAAAAATAAATTAAAAAAAAGGACATCAAAATAACTTACCGAGTTGAGGATGGTCTTTCTTGGAGGTGTGCTGGTGTCGCAGAAGATGCAGGTGTTTCAACTGGGCTAAAATGAAACAGCGGTGTTAGATATAAACTGTAGAACAATGGTGTGTTTGAAGGGCAATAAAATGTCATCATTAGCATGCTTCACCTATTATATCGTACCTTTTGCCAGTATTAGGCCATACACTTACCAAACCGTACAGCACATTACACAGAAGCACAATGTAATGAACAATAAAATAAATGCTTCTAGTGTACTATTAACAAGGTAGCAAAAGACCTAGAAGTGAAAGAGATGCACAGATGTAAACTAATTATACTGTAATGCATACAACAGCCATTTCATTGAATGTTAAAGGCTGGTATCTCAATAACTTACCAAGCTGAGGATGGTCCTTCAAGGTGCTCGACTGGTATCACAGCAGATGCAGGTTTTTCAACGTGCCTGAAATGAAATAACAGGGATGTGAACTGCAGCAAAAAGGCACATACAAAATGCAACAACAGAATTTCTAATTAACACAAAAGTTACCTTTTAATTTAGCGGTTACTGGTATGAAACAGTAAGCTGACAAAAAACTATGGCCAATTACACAGAAGTAAAAATTAAAAGATACGGGGCTAGTCTAAAATATGGCAAAAAAGTCTTACAAGAGAAAGACAGTCACAGAGGTGTACTAGTTTATATGACAAATATACCTGCCATCTTAATACTGTTAGACACATGAGGGTTGGCATACTGTATAGAGCTTATTACTACTATATGTTTTCACTTACCGAATTAGAAAAGAGACCAAACCCTTAGACAGCTGTGCTGTCTCCTCTTGCCAGGCACGTTTAGCTTTCCTCTGTTGGGCACCAGACAGTTTTCTCTTCTGTGCGGATTCCATCCTAGAAAGGCAAGTACAAAACCTGTTAGAAATCTCGCAGGAAATCTTGCGGGCTGGGAACTATAATACACATGCAATTACTTGCAACTTACATGTTTGGTATAAGAGACCACTGCTTTTCCAGTTAGCTATTCACTCGCTGTGTTAGAAAAGTTTCTGGATGGAAACCAGAAGGTAATGGTATGTCCTGCACTATGAAAATCAAACTATAGGGCCAAGTTCCAGAAACACTTCATACAGAAAGATTTGTCATGATGCAGATGTAGCATACTATCATGCAAGTGTGTTAATGCTTTTCTCCTTAGAATTACTTAGTAGCAGTTAGCACCATATTCTAAGTTGATTGTGTTGTTACCAATTCCTGGTTGGATATAAGCAACTGTTAATGAGTTTTTAACTTAGCACAAACACACTGCCTCACACATTTGGAAAATTCATAATGAGCAGCAAATGACTGTGCGTCAACATTTTATCTAGTGAAGTAGAGTTGAATTACTACTAAGCAGTACTCAGTTTCTGTATTCCTAAATGTGATGTTGCAGTAAAGCTAAAAATATAATTAGTGTGAATCCAGTGTTTACGCCTTGTTATTACAGAATGAGCCCTTTGGAGCTAGGAAATTGTTGCTGTACTTTACAGTTTAATAAAATTTAAACTTGACAGTGGCCTGTGTGTTTGTTTTTTTTTATTGCAAGGTTTCTCATTTCTGATTCCAAAAGTCACCCCGTGGCAGTCACAATCTCAAGGTGCTCCACCTAGACCTGCCAGGAGGCAGTCTAAACCTACTGCGACAGCCTGGGAAACTGTTCTAGGTGGGCTTCATGTGGGGTCAGTGGGCAGTAAGGGCACAGAGAGGCATAGGGAGGATTTTTCTGTAAGCGGGACAGTAAAGGATTGTGTTGGCACCTGGCAGGGTACATATGCCTCCGTATCTTATACATAGGCATCTGCATCCTGCCAGGTGCCTGTGCACCCCTTACTTCCCTGCTGACACAACAACCATCCCTATGTCCCTCCTGCCCCAGCCCCTCTCCGTGCATGGATTCGCCCCCCCCATCACCACCACCTACACGGGTCCATTCCATGTTGCACTTGCACCAGCAGGAGCGGATCAAGATCCTTGCACACAACAACACAGTTTGAATGAGACACACATGCATGCATGCATGCACACAAGCACAGGGGTTGAAATTAAGTTTTGCAGTCGCTAGCCAGCAGGGCTAGTGACTGGGAAAATCCACTGGCCCTACAGACATTTCCTCTGGACCAGCTGGTGTATATACTGAAGTGTTGCCTTTTCCAGTACAAGCCCGCTGGGCTAGTTAAATGAAAATCTCACTAGCCTGATACAAAATCTACCAGCATTTGGCTAGCGGGCAGGTGCCAGTTTTAACCCCTGATGCATGACAGAGCAAAGCAATCATATATACTGGCAGTGTCCACATACAAAAGGTACTGAAAACAGTGAACCGCATGGAATTATACACAGTGTTGAATACTATACTGTGTGGTCGCAGCTGTCTAACTGCACATTCCTAATACAGCACTGATTGGCAGTAATTGAAAGCAGTGCTGTACGAGATGTGCGCAAATTAGAAACAACAATGGTAAATCACTTGCTGCTGTACTGGTAACAGACCACGAGACCCTCTAATTTGTGGAGGCATTTCTTTACCGAGAGGTGGTGGCAAAGTGGAATGCACTACTGGCTGAGGTAGTGGCATGTAAAGTGGAATGCTTCAGAAGGGGTGGAACAGGGCAAAGGGGTGGGGTGGGGCAGCTTCTGAAAAGGGAGCTAGCTGTAATCTCAAGCAGCCTAACTAGACAAGGATGGCCTTTTGGTCTGACCACTGGCATCTCAAACGATAGCACGACCCCAATGGGCCACAAGAACCATAGCATATTAAAGTACCCCAGCCCCCTTTTGTGATATCAGAAAATGAAGGCTGTGTGTGTTCCATAGATCTGTACTGGTGCCATTTGTCAACGACTGTTAGTACTATTTAGAGTTGCCACTTGGAAAAATGAAAGTAACCACTCTAGTTAAACAGGACTGTTACTCCAGCGCCTGCTTTGATTTTTCTACACGGCACCTCTGCATAGTACTAAAAGCTATGGATATATCGCAAACATGCAGGTTAATGAAATGCGCCCTCTGTATTCATTTTCTGACATCACTAAAGGGGGCTGGGGCATGTCAGATATGGCTCTGCTTTCATAGGGTGCAAGTTTGGGGTGCTAATAACTTTTTAAGCTGAGGGAAGCCTCCAGCCATATCTCTCTGGCTCTGTTCCCATACAAAGAATATGCTGTGAATTTGACATTAGAGCTGAAATCCATAATATCCTAAAAATGCTAAATCAGAATTGAACAGGGCAAGCATGCGCACCCACCCAGGCACTCAGTCACACATCCCAGACCAAAGCCATTCCCGGTGCTAAAGCCTTCCACTGCCAGACTGCCAAGACATTTACTTAATAAATAAAATAGAAAAAAGGCTGCTCACTCTCCAACCCCTCCCCCAAGCACACGCTCGACACCAATGGGCCACAAGAACCATAGCATATAGTACGGAATAATCAGCATGCCAGTTCAAAACATGGGCATGCCACTAGAAAACAGGCTTGCCAGTACCAGAATGAATTCTAATGCTAATGGATGTAGGCTGATAAGGCTTTGTCTTCTAAACACCCTGTATATGCAGAGCTTTACATCTTAGTCATACCTCTCTGCTCCCATTACAAATAACATGCTGCAATTCAGACTCTGTTACAACCATAATATTCTAAAATGCCAAATCAGAAGCAAAGTAAACACACACACACACACACACACACACACACACACACACACACACACACACCGTCTCAAGCCTCCAGCCACATCCACATATAGGAAATAAGACAGAATGAGGAGACCCCCCGGAAAACAAACAAAAAAAAAGACAAAACCAAGTCCCAAACCACCCATAATTACAATAAGGCACTCCAGGGGGTGTGTTATAGTGAGATAACTGCCCCTCTTGGCTGTGGAAGTACTCGACTTTACCTCTTGTTTCAACCCACCCAAGGTAGGCTGTTATCCCACCCTAATGCACCCCTTGTCATGCCTTATTGCTTAGTTTGTTTCATGTCTTCTGGAAGGAGTATTAAGAATTTGCAAACTAAGGTGCACTCTTTCTGCAGGGAGCATAGCTGCTCAACTCCACTGTGTGACCACCACCTAGGTGACCAGGACCAGAGAGAGAATGCAGTCAGAGTTCTCAACCCTGTTGGCTTTGTCACTGGCTATGAAGGCACTCCAATATGTGCATAACTGTGGGTTAACAGCACTTCCTGAGTGCCTGACATACTCAGTTTTGCCTCAAGGATGCTGTCTCCCTTCCTAATTAAGGCATGCCTTTATTCCAAAATACACACCCTGTCATGATGTGTTATTAAGTTGCACTGCCATATCATGCTGCCTAAATAAGGCAGCTTGTAAAGCCCACTACAAGAAACAGTGCCTCTAACTATGTCATCTAAACAGATAATAGAATGAGGTTAATTTCTGATATCTATTAAAAGGGTTTTACTGTTTACGGTAAACAATTTACATCAGTGTCCAGAAATTGAACAGATATTAAAGAAATAACATACACAAATAAATTAAATAAATAAATAAGGGTGGAAGAAGGCTCTCTCTAAACACCCCCCCCCTGAAAAAGTGCACACAAAAGCCAAACCCTCTGTTCCAGTCCCACAAGAAATTCAGCATTGTAAAATAGAACAAAAACAAACCTAGATAACAAAGCACACTTGATCAGCTTACTTACTCAACAACCGACTTACTGGTCTTCAAAAAACTTCTTTCACTCTTTGACTGATGACTGACTCTGCCTCCTCTGTTTTCTTCTTTCAAGGGTGGCTGGTGGTCTGTTTTGCTCCTATCACTGGCTGCACAGTGACTAATAAGGAAAGTGAAACAGCTCTTTTTGTGACTTTATTATGTGACGTTTGCACTCTTCCTCGAGTCTCCTGGGTCCTCCTAGCTAGGCTAGTCTGTACACTGAAGACAGGCTCTGAGGATTGGCTCTCCTGGCTCTGCTGCTCTGACTGAGGATGTGACAGTCAGTGAAGAATCCAAAGCTGGTGCTGCAAATTCTCTCCGACGCTGGAGCTCTCCTCAGCTGGATGAGTGCCAAGAACACCGGAGAGACTTCTTTTATTCTGCTGCCTTGGACCTGAGGGGGGACAGAAAAGTGCAGGTTCAAGGGGCGTAGGTGCAAGAAAGAGCATGGACCAAGCGGTGCCCTGCTATTGGTCAGAAGGGGCACACACACCATGACGCCACTACCAGTGATGTTTTAAAAGTGCTCAGAGTTGTCTACACTGTCTCCGCCTGAAAGGAGGCCTGGGGAGTGACAAAGAAAAGGAGATGCGGCGAATCCGGCGATGGCGTGGTGGCGTTGACTGCATGGCGGCTCTCAGGCTTTGCTCGGAGTCAGACTGCTCAGCTCAGGAAAGGTTTATCGGGACTGGGAGGACAGCAAGAAATGAGTTGCAGGAATTTCAGGACTGAGTCAGAGATGACGAGGTAACACCCCCCCCCGGCTGTAACATCCAAATTAGCACCATAGTTTTCCCCCACCCCAGACAGACAGTGCACTGTGTAAAAATATGAGAGCAGGCTGGGCAGGCATAGCAGCACAAAACGGCACCCCCACTGCAGCAGAATGTACGCGACTGCGTACACTGCCTATGCCTGCCGATGCCCCTGTGCTGGCGCGCTTGCGCAAGGAACATTTTGGGAGAGTAGCACACTTGGAGGTGTGCCTCTCCCATCCAATGCACTGCTCCCTTGAGCAGGCATGGGATCCCTGCACCAATGGGTGCAAGAGCTCAATATGACAGCGGTGTTCCTCTGCTTCAAAGGAAAGCACCGCTGCCATACTGACGCCGCTATCACGCCGTCCCCTTGCATCACGTATGCCCCACGCACGTCATGCCGCCCAAAGCTTGGTGCCACGCTGAGAGCCCACCCCAGCGTGGCAACGTTCGTTTTGTTTGCCGACGGGATGCCCAATCCCCGCCGGCTCGGCACCCCAGCCATCTTCTGCCGCGCAGGAGCCCACCCCAGCATGGCAAATGTCCCATATCATCTTTTTTGTTAAACCTGTAAAACAAAAGCGGTCCTGACGCGTCTCCCACCCCCACAACCCGCACCCACCACTGCACACCAGCCTCCCCACCCCCACCTCACCCCATACTTACCTCCGGACTCCGGCGGCGATCTTGGTGGACCGGGAACACGTCTGCACTCTTCAAAGGCGACGCGAACTGAGAAATGCGGTAAGCTGTATAATGGGCTAGATAGGGGTTTCAACTATTATGCATATCTCAGTCATTTTTGGAATTTTGCCAAATTTTAACATGGGGTTTTGGGACCCCTTCTCATGAATGATGTCACTGTCATGGTGTTATTCGGACCCGAAGGGTGATTTACATGAGCACTGCGCGGTCACTGTGTGAAATCACCGCTGGCCTTGAGTCTTTGCCATGATATCGACGTATTCGAGGCTAAACCCCATGTTAATTGGTGCAAAATCAAAAACTATTTCTGGCGTGCATTCGCGGTTCCTACACAGGCTCGTAAGTTCGTGAATTTTCAATATTTTCACTCCAGATTTTCAACATTGCCATTTTACCACACCTCCTCATGAGCAGTACAGCTGTCATTTTCACATCCTGCCCAAAATGTGTTTCCGCCATGTAGCACACAATGGCGCAGTCGGTGTGCGAAATCAATGTATGGAACACATTAAGAAAATCACAGTGACACTGTTCATGAGCAGAGGTCTTAAAATGGTTATGTTGAAAATTTGGTGAAAAAATTCCTAAAAATGACTGTTTTACGAGCGTGCGTTGCGCAGTTCCTACGCACGCTTGTACGTTTGCGAATTTTCAATATTTGCATTCCAGATTTTTAAGATTGCCATTTTGCCACACCTCCTCATGAGCAGTACAGCTGTCATTTTTCACATCCTGCCCAAAATGTGTTTCTGCCCATGTAGCGCACAATGGCGCAGTCAGTGTGCGAACTCAATGTATGGGACACATTAAGAAAATCACAGTGACACTGATCATGAGCAGAGGTATTAAAATGGCTGTGCTGAAAATTTGGTGAAAAAATTCCTAAAAATGATTGTTTCTGGCGTATATTTGTGCACTTCCTTGCAGCTCGTAAGTTCTAATTTCAATATTTTCACTCCAGATTTTCAACATTGCCATTTTACCACACCTCCTTATGAGCAGTACAGCTGTCATTTTTCACATCCTGCCCAAAATGTCTTTCCGCCCGTGTAGTGCACAATGGCGCAGTCAGTGTGCGAAATCAATGTATGGGACACAGTAAGAAAATCACAGTGACACTGTTCATTAGCAGAGGTTTTAAAATGGTAATGTTGAAAATTTGATGAAAAAATTCCTAAAAATGACTGTTTTACGAGCATGCGTTGCACAGTTCCCACGCACGCTCGTAGGTTTGCGAATTTTCAATATTTCCACTCCAGATTTTCAACATTGGCATTTTACCACACTTCCTTATGAGCAGTACAGCTGTCATTTTTCACATCCTGCCCAAAACGTGTTTCCGCCTATGTAGCACACAATGGGGGTAACAAAAAGGTAATGCTGACAATTTATTGGGCAAATACCAGCAATCGCACTGGGCATTAGGGTAAAGCACCATACATGCCAAACACCACTGCAAATACCTGCAAGCGAACGTTCGGCATTGACAAATGCTTGTTAGTACATATACTGAACAGCATTTTCAAATCCCATTAACTATTTGAAAGGACATATGCAAGACACATCCTCACAACTGGAAAATGCTTTCCAAAATGTTTCCACTATCTAAAAGTGATATGCATTTAAAATTGACATTCTTTATTTTTCTAATGTGCAAAATCTCCTATTTTGTTTTGTAGTGTGAGAAGAGTTTCCTGTGAGTGAACTTTGGTGTATTAAGTCAGTGTAAGTGCTTGTCCAATATGCACTGCTTGATTTGATGACATATTCCATTCACACACACATCTTTGTAATTGGCACTAAATATAGACATTCGGAAAATATTCTGTAGCTGCCCTTGCCACAGGAATAGTTTGTTCCACTGCTTGTACACAACACATAAAATGAAGTGATTACCTTCATGTGAAGCGCCTTTATTACCACAGATTTGATCATCCATAGCTATTTTATTTCCATTTGCTGCATCACAAAACATATTTTCCTTTAAAAACTATGCAACTGCCCTGCATCAGACTGTGTTACCAGCTACTGTCAATAAAACAGGTCCCTGTAACTGACCCCCTGGATGTACCTAGAAACAAATTATCACAGCTTAGTGTGCCTTTCTTTCTTGGCCAAATATAACAACTGACTAGCTAACTCACTCACTCACTCATCTACTCACTCACTCACGTATCTAATTAACTAACTAATTAAGTGGGATTACTTTAAATCTAACTCTGCATGTAACTGCATTTAATTTCTGGTACCCCTCCCCCCATCCCTATGAGTGGTATACTGTACTGCTTAGCCTGGCTCTCTTTAGATCAATGCTTGTGTAAAATTATAACTTATTTACACTGTTTAAACCTGCTGTATTCATTTTCCATTCTTAACTTTTTCTATTATATTGCTGCCTCCTCACTGTTAAGTTTTTGTACTGTCTGTATATGCTTTGTGACCTGCCAGGTCATACCTGAAAATAGACATATGTGTCTAGTGTGCTTACCTGGTCAATAAAAGCTAAATAAATATAATAAATACTTTTACTTCCCTATCACTATGCCACCTGTGTATGTAACCATAGGTTTTAAGTCCTCTTCTCAATCTTCGATGGCAGGCCACACTTGAACAGATTGATACTGAGAGGGGGTATTTTTTTAGAGGTATGGAAATGTATAAGTATTACTGTCCCAATCAGGTGTGCTGGGAGTAGGGGACACAGTCATGCTGCTGACCGACCTGGTTAAAAAAATAACACATTTCCTAGGGCTGTAAGAGAAAACAAATTGCTGACATACCAATAAAGAAATAAATAAAAGAAAGAAATAGTGAGCACCACAGCACTACAGATTCATATTTACCTGGACATTAATTCAACTAGTGTAAACTTACATTTCTGGGATTTTAGCTTCAGTTCTGGTTTTGGAGTAGGGATCTGGGGGAAATCAGCCTCTTCACATACTGTATGATATCAAGATATGTGGAAGACTGGACAGCAAAGAGGAGGTAAGAGCTCTGAGGAAGGATCTGAAAACCTTGAGAACTGGTCCAGTATATGGCAACTGAAATTCGATGCAAAAAATGCAAGGTAATGTTTATATGGGCAGAAAGAATAAAATAAAACAGAACGAAGGATAGCAGTGGAGAAAGCAGCTCAGGAGAGAGACCCTCCGGGAAGATAGTGTCAGGATTTAAAAAAAAAAAATCAGAGCATTGCATTAAGGCACTAGGGGGAGTGAACTGCATGCTAGGATGCATAAGCAGGGGGATCAGCAACAGGAAGAGAGAGGTCATTCTGCTCCAGTACAGATCCCTAGGGTGACCTTGCCCAGAGTACTGTGTGCAGTTCTGGGGTGGAGCCAACACTAGAGGAAGGACATGGACAGAGTGGAGGCAGTGCAGAGAAATGTAACCAAAATGATTTAGGGATAGCAGGGAAGGCCTTACATGGAGAGGTTGGAGGACCTAGAAATGTTCACACTGGAGGCGAGAAGGGGGGGGCATGACTGAAACATATTAATACCTTTATGTGATAACTCTTGTCATACATTGATGCCATCTACTTTAAGCTCTACCCCAAGCATGGTGCACACTATACAAGAACAAATGAAGTATCCCATTTCCCACCCACCGTGAGATTGCACTGAAGCTGATACTACCCATTTTTGCCTATGGTGACATGATCTACAGTGGCACTCCCAAATCCTCCCTTGCCAGACAGGATCACCTCTTTCATTCCTTTTATTGTTTTGTCTTTGACTGCCCCCTCATACTCACCACTGTATGCTTTACCTCTGCCTTTGCCCTCTTGATACCAGGTGCCTCTTCCACGGCATCTCTTTTATATTCAAATTCTGGTTTGGTTTCCTCCTACCCTCTCTGTAGCTGTGTTTCCCATCCACTTTCTATTACATTTAGGAAATCTACTGCTGGTCAGGTTGCCTTCTGATATTGCTTTCTACACTCTGGTCTTTTCCCCTTTCTATCCTCTCTGGCTCTTCCCCCTTCTCCCAAAAGTCTCTTTTCCCCCTCAAGCTCTCCCCAATGGCCTCCTTCTGCCCGACCTGGTCTCAGCCCCATCATCCTGGCATACCCCAGTACTTTAATGGGTCCCTCCCATGTTCCCCCAGAGCCTTTCTCCTCTGGTGGTGGTGGTCACAGAGACCTCTCTTACCTTCCATCGTGGATAGGATCCAGTTAGGGAGTGGCCATGCCTTGGTCACAAGGTGAAAGATCTGCAGACCAGGTGGCTTAATCCTACCATCAGGAAGTGCTTTCCTTTTTGCATCCCCAAGCCTCCTGGGACATCAGCATCAAGGACAAGCATGTAGCATGCAGCACCTGCCAGCATCCCCCACTAGTCACTCTAGCTGCTCTACCACCTGTAGACACTCAGGTGGTAGTAGAGCAGTGGAGTCAGCTGCACTCCCTCCCTAGTGAAGGAGAGTGTCCATTGGGATGCTTGATCTTTCTCCTCCTGGCTTACCACCTACAACCTACATTCATTCCTGAACTCAGGCTGCCAGCGTGGGAGAGGTAAGGTGCCAAGCACCTCAGTCCTCTGCACCACCAGACTGGCTAAGTCTCTTCTTTGTGACTTTTCTTATCTCAACTGCTACAGTCTGTGGCCCCTTTCCTTAACTGATTCCCCTCCCCTCTTCACATATTACCCACACTGTATTGCACCCCTTGTTATGTCTGGTTGTGGTAAATTTCTCTAGCCTATTCAAACCCAAATTATGTATTGTTTCTTCTTGCAATGTTTCTGATCATGCTCCTTTTAATGTATTGTATTGCTTGTATAGACTATTATTCTTGTAAATCTGTTAATAACATTTTTTCTCCTCTTCTACTATCCTCCATACCCCTCCCCCCAGATGCATCAGAAAATCAACTATCAGCTGAGCCTCTCCAGGTAAAACTTGAAAGAAAATAAGCAATAACTAAATAAAATAAATATTAAAGAGTTGTTTACACTGAGTGGGAACACAAGAACCAGGGCAAGGTCAATGAAGCTGGAAGGGGAAGATGTAGGAGGTAGTGAGGAAGTATTTCTTCATAGAGAGGGTAGTGGATGTGTGGAACAGACTACCAAGAAATGTTGTCAGGGGAAAACTCAGTGGGGGGGATTCAAATGTGGGTGGAACAGACAAATGAGATCATTGAGTTCTATATACAACTAGAGGGCGGACTGATGCTATGCGATCATTGGGTGATATGATGCTGTGCATCCACCATATTGCCGGGGAGTCCGTTCCTGGAGGTGAGTTGAGACTGCATGGTTTTCTGCGGTGGTTTTGTAGTGCGATCGGCTGTTTCATGCAGTGAGTGCAGCAATGGCATTGGGCACCAGTGGGATTGATGGTAGAACAACTGTGTTGCTTGTCTGAAAACTTCCCACAAGTAAGAGACTTTGCTAGGATCACTCTGGGATTCTAATTAATGTTGTGATAAGAGTTGTAGTTATTGCACCCTGCCCCATATTCCTAAAACCTGACTACCATGTCTGGATACCCTATAATCAGGAGAGCTAGTATTGTTTTCTTTAGACTCTTTATGCTCATTTATCTATCATGCAGTCCTGTCATTGCCCCCCCACCCCACCCCTCACCACCACCCATTTGAAAGCATCCTTGCCAGGATTCAGTACTGTATGTATAAGTGTGGAGCAGGTGGTCTCTGCCAGCAACCCTTAGGGATCTGTTTATGCAGGTCATGCTCGGTGTCCCTGGTCACAACTGCGGGTGTCACTATTGGACCTAATGAGAAAAATAAATCCTAATAGCAAGCAAAGGGAAAGACATGCCATGACTAAGCACACAAATCAAAACAATCTGCACAATATACACAAATTTTGACTGTAGTACTCCTTTAACCTCCCGTCCACCCAGCTGCAGAAATGGTAGCTGCAGAACAACACTGGAAGTAAGAGGTCACATCTCAGCTGAGCTGTAGTGGTTAAAATAAGTTAAAATGCTTTAGTGCATATATGCACAAACATATCTTTTTAACAATGCATCAACTCAGGATGGTTCAAGTGACAGGATATCATGTGTATATATATGTGTGTGTGTGTGTGTGTGTGTGTGTGTTTGCTGCTTCTACCAAATAAGTCTTCTGCTCAGGGTCACACGGTGAGCAGGTGGATAAGGCCAGGTTTGAACTGGGAAGCATTTAGGTCAAAGTTCTGCACTCTAATTCCTGTCCATCCTCACTGTCCTTTAAAAAAATTTATTTGTATGCTCTGGTACAGCATATATACCAAATGTCAGGCCATTTTTGGCTATCACACAGCATGGGCATAGGGGATTTACCCCTTAGTTACTCCATGCTACTGAAATCCCAGGAGCTCGGATGTTAGGACCCAGTGGAACAAAACACTTCACAACATCTCCACATCTCATCTTCTCTGCCACCTGTATAGCAGCATTCAGAGGAGAGCATCTGTTGGGAAGCTCAATCCTCCATTCCTCCTGGCCAGCCCCTGATGATCCAGACTAGTTCCCAAACCAGGGTCACTAATGTTGAGAGCAGCAGCACTACGTGATGAGGCTGGCTTTGTCCAGTACTGTCTGTTTTGTCATTGAACTTTTTATTGTTTTGCTCACCGTAGTGCTGTACATCAGGGCCTAGATATTCAAAGGAGTTGCACCTGGCACAACTGAGTTGTGCCGGTGCAACCCCAGAACTGCACCCCTGGGCAATATTCAAAAGGGGGAATGGCGCAGAGCAATTTCCGATGTGCCGGTGCGCAAAGATAATGTATGCAGCACATCTCTAGGGGGCGTGTCCATGCATATGTGGCACATCTCAATATTCAGATGAGATGTGTGGTGCATACGCTGGCACATCCCGGAGATGTGCCGCATACCTGGACACGAAGTTAAGCATGCTAAAAACATGCTCAAGTGGAAGCCACCCACAGGTGAGCTGCTGTAATGCAAGGCACATCACAGCAGCCATCAGCAGTAGGTGGCCTTCCCCCCCCAGAACACTGTACACAAGCACCCACATATATCCCTGGTGATCCAGTGGATCCCCCCTCACTGCCCATAACACTGATCACTGTAATAATATATGTTTATGATCCCTAGTAGTCCAATGCTACACCCCTCTCTGCCCATAACTCCATTCACCATAATAATAAGTATTTATGATCCATAGTAGTGCAGTGGTTTCCCCCTCCCCATCCTGTACCACCGATCACTCAAAACAAATGTTCATAAAGTCTCTGATAGTCTAGTGGTACCCCCTCACCCTGATCGTAACCCTGATTTCCGGAAAACATGACCAGAATAGGTCCCTGGTAGTCTAGTGGTACCCCCACCCTCCCACCCACACAGGATCCCTGCCAGCCCAGCTCCCGGTCATGGCCGGCAACATACCCACCCGCATACCTCCGCGGCTGCCCACCAAATTACAGCTTACAGTATGTGCTGCAAGATCATTGGTCCACACTGTAGACCAATAGGCTTTCAGTGCATACTGTAAGAGTCATTCACAACTCAGAGCTGGTAAGCCAGTGCAGGGGAACAAACTGTGGGTCCCACATTGACGATTTGGTGGTTTGGCTTGCTCACATTGGAATTCTGATCTGATAACGGAGAGGACCCTTTTGTCATGGAGTTTAAAGTAAGACTAGCCAATTCAGGCAGTTAAAATGTTTCATTTCTAATGTATGCCATGTTGGGGGGAGGGCTGTGCACTGGATCTTGTTTTTTTGTCTGTTACGTGCCACAAACCAGTAGCACCCCTCAGTAGAAATGTGAATTTTATTTTGTGAGCAATGCAAAGGTTAATGCATGCTAGTTTTGGATGTGTTTAGTTTCAGGAGCTGTGGTACTCCTTTTTAGCATGCTCTCTTTGACCACCTGTGAAATTTCCTGGGTGGAAGCACTTTATTAAAAGGAGTCAGTTAGGCAATGCACTCTCTATTTAAGAATAGCCACTAAAGGCATTTCAGAGCTGAGAAGCTAGTGTAGGGACCAAACCGTGGGTCCCACCTTGATGATTTGGTGATTTGGTTTGCTCACATTGAAATTCCAATCTGATAACTAGGAGGACCCTTTTTCATGGATTTTAAAGTAAGACCAGCCAATGTAGGCAGTTAAAATGTTTAACTGCTAATATGTGCCATGTTTGGGGGGAAGGTTGTGCACTGGATCTTGTTTTTTTGTCTGTTTTTTCACCCTGCCACAGTGCCAATGTTAGTTGTAATAAAATGGAGTCTGAAACCTGCAATATGTTTTAAGAAGCAAACTAATAAATTGTAAAAAAGTAACTGCTGTAAAGGTGTCTAAGAAGTCCAAGAAAGTTATATATTTTTTCTTTTTTGCATATTCTGCTTAGGCCTCCTTCCAACCCATCTGCCCCCTCCTTTGGATGGCCAAGTCTCACCCATTCTGCCATCTGTTGCTCCCATCCGCCCAACTGTCCTGATGTATCCCTTGACTGGGGGGTGCCCCTACCTGAAGGAGGGATGTGGGAGGGGAGATCGAGGTACCCGCCCTCTCAGTCCCCCCTCGCATCTTGGATGGGTGGTGGGGTGCAATTCGGAGGCTTTCCTGGCTTTGCAGACAGGGGAAGCGGGCTGCCGTCATCCAGACAACATTGTGGCCATCTTCCTGGTTTCTGTCTCCCCACCCCTGCTGGTTGTATGCCATGGTGTCCATGAAACCTGCACATACGGAATGTGGTCACATACGTTGCAAAGCGCAAGGCTGACTCCAGCCATGAGGAGCCACTGAAAGGCAGTGCATTCACAACCCTCCCCCCGGGAGATCATCAATAGTATGCTCATAAGCCCTCCCTGCCAGTCTTTGCTTCTGACATCCTGGGCTCGGGCATGAACCCGGGCCACTAGTATGCCAGGCTATCCCCTATCGCCTGGTGCCATGGAGCTGGTGTCTCTTTGTTTTATTACAATCCGTGAAGTTAAGGAGACCGGGTGTCCATGGAGATATGCAAATTAGATGTTAACTCTTGGCAGCCTCTGTGGTTTCTGCAGTGAAAAGAGAGAGAGAGAGAGAGAGAGAGAGAGGAGAGAGAGAGGAAGGAATGAATGCTATATTTGTTTCATGTCACTTGATTTTTGTCTACAGAAGTTTTTTATGTTGATTTAATGAGTAAAAGCAGTAGTGTAGGAAACTGCGCACTGAGCAGTAAGCACAAGTCTCCCATATGAAAAGCTGGTTTGTGTTCACCATTATAATGCGCGTGTTATAATGGTGACATATGAATAGTTTGTTCTATGGGAAAATTACAGACACCAGTTATTACAAGCTTATAGTGATCCAGATACTGGAAATGTTATCAGGGTAATGATCTGAGTACATCATCATTATCCCCCTCCAGTCAAAATATCTGAGTCTACAACTCCCACTACGGGAGTACACGACAGTGGGAGGCTTTAAACAGGCGCTAAAAACTTTTTTATGGTGCCAGGCCTTTAATGGCACTGAATGATTGAACCCTGTCAGATTAATGTTATTGCTTTATACTGTATTTATTGATTTTATCATTCTTATTTTAACCTTTTGTAAAGTGCCTTGATATTTTGAAAGGCGCTTGTGTGAAATAAAGTTATTATTATCATAATCAGCTGGTGCAGCAGCCGGGCAGCCACTTAGGATGCTTGAGTGAAAGACAGTAGGGGAAACTGGCGAAGTGGGGAGGAGAGGGTGTTCCAACTGAAAGGAGATGAGAGGAGAATGAACCCTGGAATGGATAATACAACAATATGGCAGCATGCTTTTTTATAATGATTTTTGGCCTGCTCCCCAATTCCCATGATGGCAACTCTGCCCTGCCCAGCCCCCAATGATTACATGGAAGCATGCCTGGTGTACCCCACCCCAAGGTGGGGCCATGGGAGAGGGCCCCCCTGCCGGCAAACAACAGAGGATGCTGACACATCGACAGAGCAGAACATCATGTCTAGGGCCAGATTTCTTTGATTGCTGATGATCCTCGGAGGGGGGTGCTATGATGCCAGTATCTGTTCCACCTCCATACAGTGAGGCCCAAGCACCTGTCTCCCAGAGGTTCTGGCCTGGCACCCACTGGGTGGCACTTAAGCACTGGAATACTGTGGAGGCTCCCCCCTGTTGTCCACAGTTCTTAGCTGGAACACACCCTCCCATGTAACCAGTGGTAAGCAATTAAAGGGACAGCATTCTTTTGCCGCTAAAGCATCAGGCTCTTGCAGGGACACTCATGTCCATAGCACAGAGCATTTAACAAGACAGGGCCCTCTCACACCCACAGCAGCATGCTGTCATTGGGAAGGTGCCCTCTTGCATCCTCAGTGTACACAGTACCAGGCTGTTAAAGATACAATGCCCGTTCTTATCTATAGCACTAAGCTCCCATATTGTATAGCAGAGCATTGCTCTGTACAGAATTCCATCCATTTCAAAATGCTGTTGTACCACATATTCTTCTGTGTGCAACAGCATTATGAAACCTGTAGAGACTTGCCAAGGCCCCTGTGTCGTTAGGGGGGGAGGCCCCTGCGTCAGGAGGGGGGTTGCAGGCTCAAGTCAGGAGGGGTGGTTGCAGACATCTGCATGTGCAGTGAGGTGCAGTTCCAAGAGTAGGGAAGGCTAGGTGTTTGCAGGCCACCGTGTCAAGAGTATGGCTGTCACTGCACTGTGCCACATGCACTGCTGTGATTGCACTTTGCCACGTATGCTGCCATTACTAGTTACCAGATGCATCCCTCTCAACCCATCATATAGATCAACTGGTGTCTTGTGGGATGGAGTGTAAACAGGTGGTCCTGGATATTTGGAGACACCGTGTTGGGGTAGGTTGGGAGAGTGGGTAGTGGCATTGGTGGTCTTGTTATGTGGAGACGCTGGTGTGGGGTATGTATGCGGAGAACCTGGATCATTGTAGGTGGGGTTGGGGAGGTAAATATTAACCAAGCCACTCCATCTAGTAGTCTGTTCCAGGGCTCCACCACCCTCTCCATGAAGAAACACCCTCTCACATTGCCCCTGTATCTTTTTCCTTGCAGTCTGGGGCTGGGGGTTGGGACCTTTATTTGCATACAGGATTGAAAAATTGGTTGTCCATACACTATAAAAGATTTGTTTAAGAGCAACCATGCACAAACAAGTACATTTTTTGATCGAGTGGTTACCATGGTAATAAGACGTCTAGAGCTGCACTCCCATGATCTATTGTTACCACGGAAACCGCTCGGTCAAGAAATTAACTTGTTGTGCATGAATGTTCATACACAATTCTCTATATATTGCTCACTGGGCCCCTGTTAGGTGGATTCTGCACTTAACTGTTGGAGATATTACCCAGACGTGCCTTTTTTTAAATTATATTTTAAATCCATTTTATAGTTTAATTCCTTTTTCGTGACTCACTGATATTTGCGTTTATATGAAAATATGGTATCATTACAAACAGCTATGTCCTGTAATGTAAAAATGTTCATATGAGTCGCCGTCCATGTAAATTGTTTCATCTTGGTGTCTAGTGGTGGCCCCCCAACCTCCGATTGCCATCCCTGTAATTATTTATTTTTCCCTGGTGTCTGGTGGCACCCCCACCCTCCAGTCACAGTCTCTGTACTTTGTAATCATTCCCTGATGTTTAGTGGTGACCCATGCCCACCGACTGCCATCCCCGTAATTTAATATTTCCCTGGTGTCTAGTGGCAGCCCCCACCCTTCGATTGCCATCATCAAAGTTATATAATTTTGCCCTGTTGTCTTGTGGCACCCCCATCATCCAGTCCCCTTTCCCATATTTATTCAATTTTTCTCTGGTGTCTAGTGGCAACATTGCCGTCTCCATGTTAAATAAAGGAAACTGTCCATCAATGTCTTTTTTTTTTTTTTACCTGTCAAACAGAAAATGGTCCCTCGCCACTCCAACCTACCTCCCACCTCCCATTGAGTAATCAGCACCCTGCATTTTTAGTATGATCCAGCTTTCACAATGTATTCTTTCCCAGGGTAGAGAAGCACGGGGGTGGGTGGGGGCTGTTATACTGTGGTTGTGTTTTTACATATTTTTCAAGAAGAGAAAGCTAAGCACCCAATTAAGTGGAGGGTGTCAATAAACAACTCTGCTTGGAGAGCTTTTTACTCCATCTAATATATTTTAATATCTCACTGTGCTGGTATTCAAGAGGAAGCACGCTCATTTACATAGGCACAGTGGTATTGTAGCACCTTAGTTTAGGGGAACACCCAGGGCCTCTGAATAACTGCAGAGGGTCTGTTGCCTTTTTGAAGTCTTTTGTTTTCTAGCTGTGTAAAAAGCTTTATCAATTAATGGCTATAAAGAGAAAATATTGTTGACCCGGTGGCGCTGAGGGTTGAAGCTTTGGATGCCACACCTCGTGCTATGCTGGAAACCTGGGTTCGGGAGGGGAAGGTGAGGAGTGAGATCTAGTCACCAGAAGGCAGCTCTCTCCTCCTGGGAGGGACTGGGGGCTCCACAGCCATTGACCACCACTAGATGGAAGATGGATAATGGCGCCAACCTGAGGGAGATCTTACAATAGCCACAGTGATCAGTGAAAGGGGCTGAGCAGGCTTCACGGGGCGTGTGTGCACCTCCATGCATGCATGATGCCCGGCTGCTGGGGAACAGGGGAGAAAACATGTTAAAAAATACTGCAGATGTTGTAAATAATTGTTTATTATTTATTTAAACATTTGATGACTGGGAAATGCATGCTGAGCCAAGGCACGTCTCCAGGTGCGACCAGGAAAAAAAGAGAAAACATTGATTCTGATGGATGAACTATAATCAACAATAGTCATGTCTATTAATAGTCAGTAGCTCTCCTGAGGAGTCAAGAGTTTCCCATTATATACCAAAAACATTTATGGTCTGACCACCACAGCTACCATCATTAGGTGCCCAGATAAGCCATTACACCACATGGCTGACCACCCTCCCCACCACTGGATCACCGTTTCAGGAACCGGACCAGGCCTCTGTTTTCAGCTGACCATCCTCCATACAGCTGGAAACCCTTCCAGTCCCTGCCTTCCCCAAGCTGGGCAACCTCCCTGGAGCTACACCACTCCACAGCCCAGGCTCATCCACCAGCTGACCAACCTCCTTGCATCTCAACCAGCATCCAGCCCTATGTCCTGCAACTTCCTTGGAGCTGGATTACCCCCCCAAGTCCCCAGACTATCCCCACCTGTAGGTGAATGTCTCTGCAGCAGCAGCCCCACTTAGCACAGAAACTGGCTCCCCTGCACCCCCAGTAAGCAACTGTTTTAATAGCTGGACACACCCTAAGCCCTGTACCAGCTCCCTAGCCCAACCATCTGCCCTGCATCTGGACCTCCCTTCCATCCCCTGGACTGTCCCCCCCCACTGGACCACTCTTGCATGTTCCTCACTAGCACCCCCCAGCAGACAACCCTATCACAGATGATCACCCTCCCTGGAGCTGCAGCCACCAAAACCACCATTTCCCCCTATAGACTAGCCCCACCTTCTGCAGCTGGACCACTCTTCCAGTCCCCAGACCAGCATCTGATAAAACTTCCTGCAGCTGGAACACCCCCCACCCTCCCCTGTAGCTGGACCACCCTTCCAGATCCAGTACCAGGCTTCCTGAAGCCAAGCATTGTCTCTAGATCAGTATGCAGCCCACTACATTGAACAGTGCAGTGGTGACAGTGTTTGTGGAACAGTGAAGTTGCAGCAATGCATGTGCGCTGTGGTGTTGGGAGTGCATGTGGCAATGCTTTGAGATGTGAATACATATGGTTCTGGGTGGTAACAGTGGCATTGGGTGGTGTTGGCAGTGCACGTGTCACAGCATGTATTTGGCAATGCACATGGCAACACAAAGTGGCGGCACCATTATTGATATTTCGCAGTGGTGTCAGAGCATGTGGCACCGCACTGTGGTGGTAGTGCACTGCATAGTTATGGCAGTGCATGTCAGGGTTTGAGGGTGCTACAAGTTAATGAGTCAAGGTACAAATGTGCATGCACTATATCACCCTTTGGCCCCTGGACCAGCCTCTGACCCTGAGGTGACGAGTCCTCGCAGACCACTCTTAACACGTACAGACAAGCCACCTTGTTGACAATCTCCCTGCATCTGGAGCACACCCGTACACCAACCCTGCAATTGGACCAAACTTCCTTCCGCAAATCATACTTTACAAAGCCTATCACCCTCTCTGGACCACACCACAGCCCCAGGACTTGATGCCTTCTACTCCATATAGCCTACCCATGGACAAGCGTTCCATACCATGCCAACCACTCTGCACAAAGACAGAACCCCCATATGCACACACACACACGCACACACACACACACACACACACACACACACACACACACACACACCAAATAGGGCTGATCACTGTGTCCTAAACTAAGCACTCTTCCTGGCCCACTACAGTCCCCCCCCAACCTGCATCCCTCACAACCAACAACCCTCCATACAGTTGGACTCTTACCCCATACCACCCTTTCTGTCCACAGACCAGCTATCCAACCTCACCCTGCTGCTGGAACACCAACCACAGACCATCATTAACACCTACGGACCAGCCACTCTGTTGACAATCTCCCTGCAGCTGGAGAACACCCATCCACCATTCCTGCAACTGAACCAAACTTCCTCCTGCAAACCAGATTTTACAAAGTTGATCACCCTCCCTTGACCACATCACAGCCCCAGGACTTGATGCCTTCCACTCCACATATCCCACACAGGGACAAGCCTCTCATACCATGCCAACCACTCTGCTCACAGCTAGAACACCCCATCTCCCACACAGCTGAAAACTGTCAAACTAAGCACCCTTTCTGGCCCACTACAGCCTCCCCAACCTGCATCCCTCACAATCAACAACCCTCTGTACAGCAGGACTCTCACCCCATACCATCCTCTCTGTCCACAGACCAGCTGTCCTACCTCATCCTGCAGCTGGAACACCCACCACAGACCATCGTTAACACCTACAGACCAGCCAACTGGAGAACACCTGTCCACTATCCCTGCAACTAGACCAAACTTCCTCCTCCCAATCAGCTGATACATAGCTTATCACCCTCCGTGAACCACACCAAAGCTCCTGGATCCTCTCTGCAGCTTGATGCCCCCCACTCCAGACCACATATCCCACCCACAGACAAGCTTCCCTCTCAATACCAACCACTCTGCACACACCTAGAACTCCACCCCCACCCTACCTGGCCCACTGCATCCCACAAAGCCAACAACCCTCCATACAGCTGGACTGTCACCCCATACTGCCCTTGCTGTCCACTGACCAACCGTATCCCCCCCCCACTTTGCAGGGGTTACATTGGGCAGGAACTGAGTTCCACCTCTTCTGACACCGGTAGGACACATGGAACCACTGGTGCCTCTATGTCATGAATGGAGATCCTACCATTGTACCATAAGGTAATAAAATATATTAATCCTGGATTTAGATAAACCTAGTTAATATGAAGGAATCTGTATGCCAGCATCTATCAGGGCACCCCGAACCCCAGATTAAATGAAGATGAATTGTTTTGCCAATATCTTCTAGAGTTTTGAATAATAATAAGTAATGTTGTATGACTGTAAATAGTATGTGCTGTTGTTTGTTGTAAAATACAATAACATCTGAGTAAAAAAAAAAAAGAATACTAGTGAAGAGTTACACCTCCTACAAAACACATTGACAATTTAACCACTGCCCCTCGCCCGCCCTGGCCCACAGATAGTACACCTGTCCCCCAATTGAGTGGTTCACATTTTCTTGTAGCCAATTTGCATTTGGGGAAAGGGCTGGGGTAAAATGAGGGTCGTGTGTGCCTCCTATGGAGACAGTGTGTATGGGATCACCCCCCCGCAGCTTAATCATCCCACCCCCACAGCTCAGCACACTCATCAGCAATATGCTTGCTTTGTGCTCCCTGTTTGGGCTGCAGATAGGAAGAGTGTTGACCAGAGAGCAAAAATTAGATGCATTTTTTTACTGCGCTGCACAAATGATGTGATACTACCAGTAGTGCTCTCTGGTCCTGATTGGACCAGAACAGAAATGCAGGCTGCATGCAGTTTGTTTTTGTGCAAGCACTGATGTGAAAAACCACTTGCAGCCCATCGGCAACCCCCTGAGGCAGCATCTTTTGCCAACCAAAAGATGATGGTGTGCTTTACTTGCTTCTAAAGGGGGAATCTTGCCATTCTCTTTCTTCCTGAGTTCTGTGCCCGAGATCTTGCTATATGGCAGCTTGTGGCTAGTGAGCAGGGTCTTTTGGAGGATGTCAGCATCAGCTGACAGCACATGTCCACCCTCTAGTTAGTATATAGAACTCAATGAATGAGACTAGTAAAGGCATAAGTAAAAGGGAAGCGGGGAAGGGCAGGAGTGAAGGACCACTAGAGCTCTCACAAGCAAAAATAGATAGGGAAAGGAAGACATAATATGCTGCAGTGTCTTTCTGATGACAATTTCTATGCTTTTGTATGTTAAATTTAACTACATACAAAATGCTCATGAACAATGACCGCTAATAGAAACAGAGAAATAGAATTTGACAGTGGATAAAGAACACTTAGCCCACCCAGTCCACCCATTTTTCCCAACCTATAGTATCACCACAGACCCTACTTGATTTCTGGCCCTCAGTAATGATAGCACATCAACCACTGACGTTTTGGATCAAAATTAAACAAGTGGTTTAAACTTCCTCCTGTTCAAGTGATGCTCGTCCTTTGATAGTGTGCATTTCTTTATGGTATTTCATATTTCCAGTCATGGAGTGTGAGCACTTGGATTTGTGATCTAAACCTACAGCAGTAAAACTGACAGCTGTTTACATTCCCCATCCAGCCACCTACAGCTTGGATGAAAATGACAGCTACTGCAATGGCATGGGGAGAAAAGACTAGTCTGCATCCTCCAGCTCATCCCCTCTGCTGCACCTCATGGTCATGCTCTGTACTTTGATTTATAAATGAGCATGTAGTTTACTATGCAGCAGCAAGTGGAGCACAACTTTTAAATTCTTACCCTCTCCATGCAGTTGGGACGATTGCATGCACACAACTATTTCTCCATTTCTGCCACCTCTGCACATTTATTTAAATAATTTAACATTCCTGGAGAGATCTAAACCTCTGAATTTACTTCAGGCCTGTGTCTTCTGGTGTGTGCATGCATGTGTGTGTGTGTGAGTGTGTGTGTGTGTATGTGTGTGTCTGTGTGTTGGGGACTTTTTTATGGTAGGTGTTGAAAAGGACAGGGGTCTGGAAGTTCTTATGAGTGACTCACTCAACCAAACCATCCAGTACAACAATGCCTACAGCAAGACATCTAGGATGCTGGGGTTTGTATAGGGAGAGGTTCTGACAGTGGTGGTGGTGGTGGGGGGGGGATACTGCCCTAGTGCAGATCACTGGTGAGACCTCACCTGGAGTACTGTGCCAGGTTTTGGAGTGTTCAGCAGAGAATAGACATTAATAGACTGTAGTCAGTGCAGCAAAAGGTCTCAAAAATGATTCAGAGCTAGCAGGGCAGATCTTAAAAGGAATATCTAAAAGCCATGAACATTAAATCACACAGAGCCAGAAGGGAGAGGGGGGACATGATAGAGAAATGTAAGTTTCTAGGGGGTAGAAACAGGGTAAATTGTGAGGATCTGTTTGTTAGAAACAGATGTAGTCATGAGGGGGCATGAATGGACATTATTGGAAGAAAAATTCTGGAAGGATGTAATGAAGTTTTTCTTCATGAATAGGGTGGTGGAGCCTTGGAACAGATTACTAGCAGAGGTTGTAGGGGCAAGGATCATTTATAGGATTTTCAAGCATGAGTGGAATAGGGCCAGGGGACTAATCAACCCACTTCGGGAAACCAGAAAAGGATGAGAAAGTGGAAGGGAAGGAGACAGGGGTTGAATAACCCACTGCCGCATTAGTCCAGGATGTAACGTAGTAACAACTATGGAAAGACTTGCTGGACCATCATTCTCCATTTACATAAGATTCTATGTTTCTTTTTAGCTAAAATATTTAAGGAATACAAGGCATGTAATGTAACAAGAAGTAAAACAGATACTCCAGCATATCTTTCTTCAAGTTCCCCAAAATTTTTACCCATCCATTTGATACATTTCTCATTGTTGTTCATATGAGAGGGAGATAAGTTACATCAGCGATATATTTTCCCATCTCTGCTGGAATCCTGCCAGCTCAGCAAGTAATGAAAGAATATCAGCTCAAAGACAGTAGCACCACTGTCATTTTGTAAAATAGTTTACCTATCTTTTCTTGGCATTTTGTCTGCATTATCGCTGACAGTCATTACACTTATATTAAGTACAAAATATTAAAAAAAAATAAAGTTGTAAGCCTACGTTGAATTTTGCAAATGCAGACTTGTAACTCTGGTAATTTTCAATATTTTTACCCCAAATTTACAACATTGCCATATCTTTACAGCACCTCTTGAATGTGATAGTTGTTATTTTTCAAATCCTGGCCCAATTTTTTTAATATATCCCGAAAGTTGACTTCATGGTCCATGTGAGAAATCACCTTTCAGGCAACAGATGAAAATTTTTGATGACCTTATTCATGACAGGGGTCATAAGAACACTGTATTTTAAGTTTGGTGTAAACATATTTCAAACAAAGTTATGAGGCGATACTGAATTCTACAAATGCAGGCTCATAACTTTGGTAATATTCAATATTTTTAGCCCAGATTTTCAACATAGCCATATCTTTGCAGTACCTCATGAATGTGACAGCCATCATTTTTCAACTCCTGACCAAAATGTGTTTTTGTGTCCTGAAAGTTGATTTCACAGTCCCTGGTAAAATCACCTTTAGTCCAGGAGTTGGACATTTTCTCTACCCTTCTTCACGAGGCAGAGTCATAACATGCCTATGTTGAATATTTGGTGTAAAAATATTGAAAAACAAATAAGAGCAGTCAAAAAATGACTATTCTGAAAATATAGGGTTAAAAAAAAAAAAGTGAAAGTATCCAGGGTGAATGTGTAAAGAGTGAATGTATGAAGACTGAATGCGTGAAGAGTGAATCAATGTGTCCTGAATGTATGAAGAGTGAATGTATGAAGAGCTATTGTATACTGAATGTGTGAAGAGTGAATGAGCCAGGCCCTGCTTTTCTGTAGGCAAACAGAGTCTACCCATAGTGCACAGCCCAAAGGGCTCTCCATATCTGCTTCTGTTAATGCATCAATTAAATTGTCAGCTTTCCTCTGGTCTGAAGCAGCCTCTCACTTTTTTGTGGCTGCATCAATATCATCATTTTACAGCTATAAGGGCTCTGATCAGAACTTGTTTACAGTAGGAGCTAATCTTACATACTGGTTTAGATTTTGTTATTGCTCTAGCTAAACAGGCTTTTCAGTTATCTTGGTAGGTGTTTTTGATTGACATGCTGCTGGTAAGAACCATTTTAGAACTGTGTGACATAGTTTATGTCCATGTTCTGCTTCTCTGTTGCTGGCACAAAGCATCCATGTTCTACTACAGAAGTATATGGTTATTAGGGACATAAACTATGTCATACAGTTCTAAAATGGTACTTACTACCAGACTGTAAAGCAAAAATACCCACTGGGGTTACTCAAAAGGACTGTATAGATGGAACAATAACAGAATTCTAACCAGTACTTAAAACAGTTTCTACTGAACAAAATGACTTACAAGTTCAGTGCAGTTCTCCTTTAACCCAAAGCATATAGATGGTAAAATAGGAGTACTGTTATGATGCACTTCTTCTCACAGAAGGGTGGTAAGTCTATGGAACTGGCAACCAGATGAGAAGAATTGCATGAAGACAGTAATGGTATTCAAGATAAGCCCAGACTAGTTTCTTCTTGTCACATAAATTGCTTTGTTTCTGAAATAAAAAGGGTGGGTGTGGAGTTAAAATAAAACAGAATGTGTTTGCATTAAATATTTATTTATTATTGAGCATGCAAAAAGTCTAGGTTTATTGAACACTAACTGTGGTGTTAATTGAAGCTCAACCAAATTGATTTGCTGTTACAAAAATGGCATGCTTCTGGATTAGTGCCATGTTTGTTTTATGTGTGGCTATAAAACAAGGATGACTAGTTTAGGGATAGGAGGGGAGAGTTTCAGTTCAAGTGCCCATGCTGCTGCTGATGATGATACGTGAGAATGTGACCCACAACTTCAGCTGATCATGGCCTATTCAAATGGTTAATAACAAAAATAACCAAAACATTATGCCATTTTATTGATTCATTTAATGAGTATGACCTTTGCAACCAGCCCCCAAACCTACATTATGGGCCAGATATTCAAAAGTTTACCCTCTGCACAAAGTGACTGTGCATGAATTGTGCAGGAATTGTGCCACAGAGCAATATTCAAAAGGGACAGTATCATGCGCTAATGGAATTAGCACATGCATGTAAACATAATATATGTGATACATAAAGGGAGGGGTGGGGCCATGCATACCAACACAGTGCCATATTTAGTGCAATTGTGCTGCACAACAGGGTTAGCAAAGGCCACTTAGTGTAGTGCAATTACCACATATAAAAAGGCCATCTTAAAGCTGGGGAAACCTCAGAGGTGGACAGAGACACTACAGCGATGAAGGAAGATAGCAGTTGGGGGAGCACGCCTACTGTACATGCTACAGGAGGCTATACAGCAGAAGGAGAGGACAGATGCCCACCCTGGGCCCATACATAGGCCTCAGAGGCACTGTGCTGCACACAGACATTACAGGCAATGAGTCACGTTCAAGGTCCTCAGTGATGACCACCTCATTAGCTGGTACAGGCTTAGCAGGCCATGCTCAAGCAGTTCTGTGAGCTGCTGCATAATCAGCTCTACAGTAACACCCAGCACAGCCATGCCATGTCTGTGGAACTGAAGAAAATGTCTGGAATGTATTTCCTAGCCACGGGGACATTAGTGTGCCAATAATCTGAAGGTGGGGCATACTCAGTTGACACCTTGTCATTGAGAACACACAAGAGCCCCCCTTAAATCCCCCATATGGGGTGTAAAGGTGTAGCGCCATGCAGACCTGCCTAGTTTTGGGAATGGGAGGGCGGACAGGTGCACAGTATGGCCCACTGGGTGTGGGCTGTCACCATTGCACAGATGCTTTAACTGTTAACACATGCTAACAGATGCCTTTCCCTTATGGTGACAGTGTGTGTCCCCTGCTCCCCGGCTCCTCGCACCTGTCCTCTGCACAGCATCCATAGCATAGGACAGGTACAATGCAGTTCACACCACCTCATGCAACATCATACAGCACGTCTTTGGCATGCTGAAAAGACAGCTTTTTTGCTTGGACTTTTCTGGTCGTGCCTGACAAAATATCCCTCAGAAGGCACTGTGCCATATTCCTTGCCTGTTGTGTACTACACAACAAGGCGCTCTCCCATGGAATACGCCTGCCTGTCCAAGAGGTACACAGTGCATCGTATATAGAGCCAGTGGAGCCAGGGATATCAGAGCAGCTCCACAGGTGATACCCATGAATATCCAGGAGAGCCCAGGAGTACAGAGCCTGCATCATGCTTGACATCTGTGCATCTGGCAGGTGAGAACAAACCACACAGGACACTGCTGCATGCTTTACTACTGCACACAGACCATTAACAATAACAACAAATGTAGCAACACCAGCAGCAAAAGTGACAGATGAAACAGTACAGCTGGAAACAATGCAAGTGGTGCTGGATGGGCAAGTAAGGGGACAAGAATGTGTGCCTAACACGTGTATATGCCACAGGACCAGAGGGAAGGTATATGGTACACAGATTGAGGTGGCCATGCAGACTTGTGGTCTGTGGCTGCCAGCAGTGAAAACAGGGATGCTGGAGGGTGCTGGGCAGTGGTGGATACTGACATGGGTGTATCACCACCCCCGGGGCAGATCATATGCCAACACAGCCCTCTGTTTGGGAGGGGCCCACAGTGACAGTAAGGGGGATGCCTGTGGTGACAGTGTCACCCTGGCCCAGCTGTGGGTCCATGGGGTAATGGCCCCAGGAAGGGTCTGGTCATGACCAGGTATGCAAGGTGTCCCTGTGAAATGGGGGATCCTGGACAAAATGCCCATGTCTGCCCACCATCCTTTGATGCCAGTGTACACCATGGATTTTACTGGGCAATGAAGCTATGCAGACTGGAGAGACCAGGACTACAGACGGCTCCCACAGCATCGACCACCATGGCTGTAGCCTCCCGCACTGTCCCACACAGGTTCCTGAAGAGGTTGTCTAGGGCAGTTAGAAACCATGCCTGACGGGCCTCTGCCCACTGCTCAGCCTGCTGCTGGTCCTCATGCAGCAGAAGGAGGAGGTAGGTCATATCCTCATACAGGACATGCCAGAGGTGTGTCAGCTCCTGCTGTGCTGTGGTCTTTGACCCCGCTCCATGATGGCCCACAGCAGCTGCTTGGCCTCTGATCCATTCTGATGCCACTAAGGACTGTGGAGAGGGACAAGGTCAGGCTGCACCCATGGGTGTTGTGAGGCCTGAGGTCACACTACGATGGCTGGGAGGTAGCTCTGTTGTGGCATCTGTGTCTGACCTGGTATGATTGGGTGTAGAATGAAAGGGGTGCAGACATTCCACCCAGTTCCTCCAGGGGAGGTGCACTGGTGGTGAAGGTAGTGGTGTCAGTGGTGCCCAGTACAGTGGTGGTCATAGTGAAGGTGGGACCTAGGTGTGTCCTGGATGTGGCAGTGCTACAGTCTAGGGTGGGCAGCAGCCATGTGCCCAAGGGGCTGCATGGTGACTGTGGCTGGACCCTGCTGGACTGGGGGCTTACTGTGAGGGACTGCCTGTCCTGTTGTGGGGCCAACACTGCCTGCTCCAGGCTGTCAATGTATGTCTCATCATCATCTTCCTTAAAGGCCTTCTTGCAGTAGTCCTCCAGGTTGTCTGGCTAGGTAGGTGGTGGTTGCTGCACACACCAGGATGTTCCAGCAGTATCCTCCTCTGTGTCTGACACCATGGCTTATACTGTAGGGATATGAGAGGGTCATTAGGATAGCAAGCAGTACACAGTAAGCCATGCAGTAGGGGGTGGCATGCATTCCCTGGCAGACAGTGCCATGTATCAACACCTGGTCAGCTGGCAGGTACTGAATGTGGCATGGGAGAACACACACATGCATACAGGGCAGAAAGCAACCACCAGTGGGGGTGGTTGGGGGCAATGTTAACACTACAGTGGCCCATCAACATTGTGCACACATACCACACACATGAAGCACACCATGCACTGTGCTGACCACACTCCACCACAAAGAGCAACCAGCCAGCACACATGACATCACACCTCATCACCTATGACAACACACATGACAACACTGTGTTCTCACCCTATGTGAATGAGCATACCCCAGTGGTCCTAGGTGCATGGTCTCCACCACTGGGGTGTCTGGGTGACATGCTGCTGTGGCCAGCCTTGGGCAGGCCCACAGCAGGGCTTTCAGTTTCTGTTGGGACAGGATGATGAAGCCCCACACTATGTGTAACACAGCCAGGGCTGCAGAGTGCCCCAAAACTGGTGGACAACAGCATGATTAACCCATGCACACCAGGGGTGAGACACATGCAGGTACTCATATGGCTGGGTGCTTGCTACTTGGGACTCATATCTGCCAACTGGCACTACTGTCACCTACACAGGCCATAGTGTTGATATAATGACTTCTTCCATTGAATCCAGGGAACAGGCGTCCTCCATTGCCCATGGGATAAACCCGTGCCATGCAGTTCCTGGTGCATGGTTGCCATGATCTCCTTCATGTGCTGCCATAGGTCTCAGAAGTGCTTCTGCACTACCTCCACAGACCAGCCTCAGCCACCAATGGCATTGCTCTCATAGAAACATAGAAACATTGACTTTGACAGCAGATAAGGACTGCTTGGCCCACCTAGTCTGCCCATTTCCCTACCTACAGGATAAGCTACATATTCTAGTTAACCAAGAGTCTATTTCTTCCTAGCCCCCACAAGAATTATCTTCTGTCTGTCCCATGCATTCTTGAATTCTCCCACAGTTTTAGACCCTACAACCTCCTCAGGAAGGCTGGTCTATGTGTTCACCACCCTCTCTGAGAAAAAATACTTCCTCACACTGCCCCTGAGCTGTCCCCCCTCTAACTTCAAATTGTGTCCCCTTGTTCTTGCACATCTCTTTTTCTGAAAGATGCTACCCTCTTGGACTTTTTTGATTCCACTAAGGTATTTAAATGTTTCTATCATGTCCCCCTCTCCCTCCTTTCCTCAAGGATATACATATTAAGCTGCTTTAGTCTGTCCTCATATGACTTCTCTTGCAGACCCTGCACCATTTTAGTTGCCTTCTTCTGGACTGCCTCCATCCTCTCTATGTCCTTGCAGAGAAGGGGTCTCCAGAACCGGACGCCGTACTCCAGATGGGGTCACACCAACACTCTGTACAGAGGGATAACAACTTCCTGTTTTCTGCTGGTGATGCCTCTCCCTATACATCCCAGTATTCCTCCAGCCCTCCCTACTGCCTTCTCACATTGCCTGCTAACCTTAAGGTCATCTGATATGATTACCCCCATGTTCCTTTCCATTTTTGTTATTACCTCTACCCCCATTGTGTAATTATCCCCTGGGATTTTGTTTCCCAGGTGCATTATTTTGCACTTCTTTGCATCAAATCCAAGCTGCCATACTTCTGATAATTCCTCCAAGCTTGCCAAGTCCCTTCTCATCTTTTCCGTGCCTCTTTGTGTATCAACCCTGTTGCAGATCTTTGTATAATCTGCAAAGAGGCATACTTTTCCTTCTAGTCCCTCTGCAATGTCACTTTTAAAAACATTAAAAAGGACTGGACCCAGTACTGAACCCTGTGGTACCCCACTAGTAACCCGTCTTTCTTCAGAGTGGACTCCATTTACAATTACCTTCTGTATCCTGTTGTCCAGCCAATGTTTTACCCAGGCTACCACCCTGGGACCCACTCCCAGGCTGGTTAATTTGATTATTAATCTTTTGTGTGGGACTGTGTAAAATGCCTTGCTAAAGTCGAGGTAGGCCATGTCCACAGCCCCTCCCTGTTCTACTACTTTGGTCACCCAGTCAAAGAAATCAATTAGATTTGTCTGACATGACTTTCCCACTGTGAATCCATGCTGCCTTGGATCCTGTGCCCCACTTTCCTCTAGGTACTCAACAATTCTTTCCTTCAGAAGTGATTCTATCACTTTCCCTACCACTGAGGTCAAACTGACAGGTCTGTAGTTTCCTGCCTCTGTCTTGCTCCCACTTTTGTGAAGGGGAATCACATCCACCTTCCTCCGGTCCTCAGGTACCACACCATCCTCCCATGATTTGTTAAAAAGGGTAGTCAGTGGTGTCACTAGTTCTCCCCTTAATTCTTCAAGAATTCAGGGGTGAATTCCATCAGGACCCATTGCTATGTCCAGCTTCAGTTTAGGAGTTCTTTCAGAACCCTTTCTTCTATGAAAGGACTGGGATCGACCCCCCTATCCAGAGTGCTTCTATTGACTGGATTAGGTATTTCCCCTTGCTTTTCCATTGTGAATACTGAGCAGAAATATTCACTCAGTATCCCTGCTTTTTCACTGTCCCTCTCTGCCCACCCACTGTCCTTTCTATTCAGCCTCACTATCCCTCCCTTTGTCTTTCTATGCTCCCTGATGTACCTATAAAAGAGGTGAAAAGACTATAAGCTGCAAATGGGAAAAATTAGTATCAATCAGTAGAAGAGGGAGGGGCAAAGACAGATGAATAGTGATAGATTGACCACACAATAAGTGAAATGAGACAGTAACTATATTGTGTTGAATTGGGTAAGTGTGCTTATAACTGGGCCCTCTAGTGGCTAAAGAATATAATCTGTTAATGGAAAAGAACAGACAGGGAGGTTCTGAAGCAAATTTTTTTGGGGGGGCACTGCAGCAGCCTCGATGGGGCACTGAGGTCAAGGGTGCAGCCCATAGACTTACAGCTCAAAGAGAAGGGGCATAGCACTCAGGGCAGACAGCAAAATCACAGTACCTTAAGACCTCTCTCAAAACTTAAGTCAACTCTTAAGAAATCTCTACATCAGACTAAACATTACTTAAAGTGAGAAATCAAGAACATGTCAAGCAGAGGTCAGTCCTAGAATTCATTTCTTGGTAGCAGTTCCTAGAAGACTTCTGGATTGCTGCACAAAGTGTGAGAAACACTGGCAAACGGGGGCAAGTGATATTCCTCCAGGGGTAGATGCCAAAATTCAGGGTTCCAACCCGTACCTTGCTTGGAGGGTGAGCGTCAGGCAGCTTCTCTTTGTTCTGCTTACCAAACTGCAGAATGCAGTTTGTTTGAGAGGAGAGAGCCCGAAAGGGCAGAGTTGTCCCCTTGCTTGGAGGGTGAGTGTCAGGCAGCTTCTATTTGTTCTGCTTACCAAACTGCAGAATTCAGTTTGTTTGAGAGGAGAGAGCCTGAAAGGGCAGACCTGTCCCCTTGCTCGGAGGGTGAGTGTCGGGCAGCTTCTCTTTGTTCTGCTTGCCAAACTGCAGAATGCAGTTTGTTTGAGAGGAGAGAGCCTGAAAGGGCAGAGTTGTCCCCTTGCTTGGAGGGTGAGCATCAGGCAGCTTCTATTTGTTCTGCTTACCAAACTGCAGAATTCAATTTGTTTGCGAGGAGAGCCCGAAAGGGCAGACCTGTCCCCTTGCTTGGAGGGTGAGCATTGGGCAGCTTCTCTTTGTTCTGCTTACCAAACTGCAGAATGCAGTTTGTTTGAGAGGAGAGAGCCCAAAAGGGCAGAGCTGTCCCCTTGCTTGGAGAGTGAGTGTCGGGCAGTTTCTCTTTGTTCTGCTTACCAAACTGCAGAATGCATTTTGTTTGAGAGGAGAGAGCCCGAAAGGGCAAAGTTGTCCCTCAGCATTGCCATTGATCTTTAAATTACTGTTTATTCAGATTTATTAATATTGTAATGTATTGTCGTACTCATAGTTACACTATGCAGTGCTCTGTGAATAAAGCTGCCTTTTTTCCTTTTTGAATTTTTAACATTTCTGGTTAATACGTTAGGTGATGCTGTAGGCACTTTAGCTTATGTCACCATTCATTTTATTCCTTTGACAGATGCCGTCTTGTGATCCAGTTCCCAATTATTGCTTTCAAGTGGGGGTCTGAGTCTAGTTCCTTGCTTTGATTTCATACATTGCATATCCCCCGAGAACCAGTCTGCTCAGTTTTTGGAGCAGTTTGGCCTCCACTGAAATTGGAGTGCCTTTGAGGAAAAGCAATCAATCACCATGGTGACAGACAATCATGTAGGTGAACTGATGTTTCTTCTAAATGGCAATGTGCCAAAGTGAAGTTAGTTGTCACTCACATGCCACAAGATCGGAGTCACATCTATCAATTTCAGTCAGTGCTCTATCAGCCACAGAAGGCTAATACATTCTAGCAAAGAGTTCTCTCTGAGAAGAGAACACTTTGCAACAATGTATTTATTATCTGTGATCTGTAGCTTACTATCTGAAAATGTTTCACTGTTTCAAACATCAAAGAGAATCATTGGCAACAATGTATTATTTTTCTGCTTGCTGTAGTAACTTCAGTTGTTTTTAGGTGCCTATGTGCCGCAGTTTTGGGTATCTTCCATGAATCTCTCATTACAGAGTCTATCTCAACTCACAGCCCCATTGGGGGTTCCCTGCATTTATTAGCCCACCTCCCCAATAGGGGTATCCAGCACTTATTAGCCCAGCTACACTTCTCCTGGCCCTCATCATTCTATCCTCTCTCCCTCCTCACATACTCTCTCCTCCTCTTCCCTTTTTCCTCATTCTGTTATGATTTATAACTGATGCTACCTATGTTAGTTCTGTATGTATAGGCCTATATTATCCTTCACATGTACAGTGCCTTGTTTTTGTCCATTTTATTTGTGAATGTGTATTATATTGTTGACCAGGACCACTTTGAAAATGAGCTTGCTCAATGGTGTTTACGCCTGGTTAAATAAAGTTTGAGTGATTGATTGATTGATTGAACATGCTGTTTTTTTTATTTATTTATGTACAGTGAGTTGATCAATGAAACCCATATCTTTTTATATTATTTTATCAAATCTTTCAGTTTCTGCCTCATAATATTGATTGTTTGACAGACTGCAGCAACAAAAGAGACCGCAAGCCACTTGCGCTGACAGCTTCTCATCAGTGACTCATTTCTTCCTTATTCAAATGTGTCAAAAATCATTTCAGAAGGGGGTGGAAATCAGACCAACTGTGTCTCTATGATAATACCTTTGAACTGTGGCAAATACATGTACAGCTGTATCACAGCACAGATGTGTTGTTCTGACAACCAAGCTGCAGCATAACGTGAGCGCGAGTCACTTATGCTGTCATCGTGTCATTTCTAAGTCCCGTTCCTTTTTCCACTGTGAGTGTACCATGTCATTTTAGAGTGGTTGTTGAAAAATATAAAGCAAGTCTTTTAATGATGGCAGTTAGTATTGACAGTGCCAGATAAAGAGTTTTCACTAAATGTTCATATGACAAGCTGCAGCATAGGAGAGAACAAGAACCTCACTCATGCTGTCAGCTGGTCAGGCCTAACCCCTCCTTTTTTTGTTACATTTCAGGGTGTGCCAAATCATTTCAGATTACCCATAAAAAACAGAACTATTTTGTTATGCTGGCACTAATATTGAAAGTGGCTAACAAGAAAGTGTTCTCGCTAAGTGTTTCTATGACAGGCTAAAGCATAAGAGTGAGTGAACGCTATTCACTCATGCTGCTAGCTTTTCATCATTCACTCATTTTTATTTCAGTGCTATGTATCATGCCAGGGGCCAAAAAAATCAGACCTACTGAGCTTGGATAGTTCCAGATAGGACAGATGGAAAGGGATACTGGCCACTCTGGCCTCAGATACCTCTGTGCAAGTTTCCACACATGAATGGCATATTCCTGAGTTGCAGTAGACTTGCAATGTTCTGAGTATCCCACAACACATACTCGGGGGGGGGGGGGCACTGAGATCCCCATTCTCTTTCTAAAGCCAACCAATAGATTTTGGTCTCCCAGTACTTTGAGTGAAACCAAAACCAAATGTGGCAGAGGCTCACTGCAATATAATATCCTTGTAGCCAAGGTACTGCAAAACCTCCTTTCTGATAAGGTGCCATCAACCTGGTCCTAAAAAGGTGGGGCTTCATTCCTTGCCAATAGAAGGATGAAAGCACCTCTTGAAACTGCCTCCACCAACCATCCATGATCTTCAGCAGTAGATCTCATAAGACATATAAGACTTTGGGCAAGAAGATCATCTGAACTGCCTGGACTTTACCCTACAATGAGAGATGTAAGTGCTGCCATCGCCCCACGTTGCTCTTTAATTTCTCCAGGATTGGGCTGAGGTTCAAGGATGGTTGCTTTATTTTTTTAACAAACATTCTGAATCTACATGGTTCACTCACAATGAGAAAAAGATCATCATTAAGAAACGACAAGCTGACAGCATGAGGGACTTACATTTACTCTTATGCTGCAGCCTGTCAGAATAACACATCCTGTAATGAGAAATCTTTATTTGCCATAGTTTGAAGGCATTACCACAAAGAAACAGTTGGTCTGATTTCCACCCCATCCCCTTCTTAAATTATTTGTATATGGCAAATGACAGCAAATATTCATGTGTGTGTGTGTGTGTGTGTGTGTGTGTGTGTGTGTTTAAATTTCCACAACAAGCCATGCTATAGTGTATTCTCTCATTATCTTTATTGATGGTTTAAGAAGGAAGGGGTGGGAGGGATTAATGGACAGTACTCTTTGCTTCACTTTACATTGGAGGAGCACAGCAGGCTGATCATGACAGATCAGCTCTGCTTGCTGGCCACCACTATGCAGAACAAAGGAAAGAGCCACCCTGTGATTGGGTTGTCTCTCTCCTTTGAACTACATAGTTTCTGCCCAGCAAGCCAGAACACTGTCATGGCCAGCCTGGCTGATGATTGGTGTGACTTGGATGAGCCTCTTGCAGACTGTTCTGCATTGGACCAACAGGGACACACTTCTTATGACCCACTCACATAAATAAAAATGTGCTGCTCTTGCACAGTGCGAACATAAAAATTCAGTCAGACAGGGTTAATGGGTTGGATGCTGCCAGAGGGTGAAATGGTAAGGCATGATATTTATTAACATTCATAAAATGTAGCTGGGGGTGTGGTTTAGCCACCAACAAAGATGGCCACTTAGGACCCATACTTCGCTCCACCACCAGACTAAATGTTAGTTTTTAAACTGTGACAGTTCATATTTCTTGCTTTTCATGGGTATCAATGGTAACAGGAGGATATCTGGTGCAGTCCTTAGAGGGAATTAGAGCACCAGGACATAACAAGAGACCACAACTATTTTGTTTTTAATTTTTAATTTTAATTAAAAACTTTGGTACTCGGGAAAGGCACACTGAGCCAAGGCTTGTTTCCAGGTGCGATCTGGGGGGACGATTGGATTACATAGGGAAAGATATTTACAGACTGACATATGTGACAAATATATACAGATATACAGGTGAGACATCAGAGTAGGTACATCCAACTATATAGCAATTAACAGTCCATTTTCAGGACAATAGTGTAAAATTACAACACGAGTTGAATATACCATAATACAAAATGTACAAAAAGCAGAGTATGAAAAGGCATAAGAGTGGGTGCATCATCAATACATCGATCAAGCTCACTAGTTTTAGCATCAGGTTATAGCAACACTGTTGCAGTAAGTATAATTTGATTTGGGAGTAGAGATAAAAAAAAATTAGTAGCTGATCAAACCGGTGTCTCGGCCATGAGGCTCCAGGTTTCCCACTCACCAGACACTAAGCAAGCATTGAGGAGCAGGCTGAACAGGAAATTGCAAAACTGTTAAATTGTGTATTGCAGTAGCAGAATCAGTTGGCACACACTCAACACCTTGAAGTCAGGTGACCACTTATAACTACAAAGTGGCAGAGACATCCAAAGCTACCAGAACGGATTTGAGTTTAATGTAAGAAGTCGCTGAACAGCTGCAAGGCAGGGTCCACCTGCCACAGCATGACATCCAACGATGCTGGTACCCTGGCAAGCCAAACTCTGGAATCCCTAGGATATATAATGCAAGTGCAGGAGGCACTGTTATTGGATATGGCATTAATAAAAACCTCACTGATAGGGACTACAGAAGATGTCAAAAAACTGCAGGACAGAATGAACAAGGCAGAACATCATGCAGATAAGGTGCAGAGACAACAGTACTTCATTTTTGAGAAAACTAGAAGACCACAAACACCTCCATAAACTGTGGGTCAGAGCCGAAGATCAAAAAAATAGGGGATGTCATAACAATATATGCATCCTCGGCATCCCCAAGGGCATGGAGGACTCAAATATGGAGGATGTCTTGAATAAATTTCTGCTGCGGCTTTGGGCACAATGTGGCAAGGGGCCATAGATGCTGAGAGGGCCCACAGATCTAGGGGTTCCCCAGCAGTACCTAGAGAATCCCCAGGCCAATGATTGCATATATTCTCAACTATTCTGTCAAGGAAAGATTGCTAATGGTTGCCAGGGATGCAGATGACCTGAACTGGCTGGGAGCTTGAATCTTTTTGCCAAGGCTTCTCTCATGAGGTGGCAATGAAGCAAAAGGCATCTGCCCCCATAAAAACTGCTCTTAGAGATTCTGGCTTCAAATACAGATTCAAAGGACTAACTAATCTGCTTGTTTTCAAGGATGGCAGGGAATTTGTTGCCTCCACACCACAAGAAATTTCAAACTAGATCTGTAAGCAATGGCTGAACATCAGGCTGGGAACTACAGTCTGTCTCCCAGATGGCTATGGGAGCCAGATGATCATAAGGCAATGCACAGGAACAGTACAACAGCAAAGGAGCACACATCAGCCACCTCAAAGGTGTTCCAGCAAGAACAGAAACTAAAAGCAAAATGAAACTGGGCACACAGCTATACACGGAGAGATACAGAATGCAGTAATTCAGAGTTGTATTAAACACAGGGCAATGTCTGAAAACCAGGGCCAACACCACTATGTATTGACCCAACCACATGGGTCTTCCTCAGAGGATGGAGTTAGCCTTCAAAGAGACTGCTTAAATGCATAGGAATAGGTGTGATCAGTAGAGGGATGTGGAGGAATGTAAACAAGGTGACCCACCTACTCACAAGATGGCATCCTTGGCAACCAACATGGTACATTCAGCTACCACAGCACAAGATCACACGCAGAACCAAATGGGGGGTCCCAAAGCTGGAGGATGCAGGGGCTTGAAAATTGCAGGAGCCTGTTGCCCCAAAGAACCAAAGATCAAAAAGCTGAATGGACTTGGAGAAAAGGATGCTCAACTACCCTGCCTCCCCACCAACAAAACTGCCTGGGTACACATCATCAGACAGCGATCAACAAAATGGCCACAGGGATGGCAATCATGATCATCACTCAATGGTGTGCTCTCCTATAGACTGGGCTGGCACAGTGGAGAACTTCAGAGAAGAAGCAATGGATGACATAGACCCTCGATCCTCAGTGATTCGACCAGGGCCCAGAACATTTGCCAAAGTAACAGCAGCTAACAAAGGCTGAGTTTTCTTTTCTTGACTTTTTACATTGTGTTTCTCCTGCTAGCCTGCTATGGGATGCCAGAAGGTAAAAGTGACAGGATGTGCAGTCTGGTCATGGAGGGCATGTGTCTGCCTACATTTGGTTATGTTTTTCTTTATATTTTTGTCTTTAACCTCATGGGTTGGGGGGTAAGGGGATCTGTGCAAATAAATTATTTCCTTCTCTGCTCTTGGGGGCCTTGATAATGGAGGGGGTTCAGGCATATTGATGGTGGGTATGTGACTGGTAGCCACAGTATTAGCTTTTGTAACCCCTTAGGATTCAGGGAACATCTCAGAGGACAAATACCCCTATGAAGCTTATGCCTTCCACCTCCTGCATGATACTTATGTTGCTCAGAGTTTCATACCCAAGTAAAGGATTGACCTGACCAGCACAAACAAAGGGGAGAAGGCCTGTAGTTATGCTTGGAGTGGGGAGACATACAGGAGAACATTCTATAAAATGCAGAACCCCCCCCTCCCCATGAGCTACTTACATGTGGGACCCAGACCCTAACAATTAAGAGCTGTATGCCTCTCTGCCCCATCCCCCATTCACCAGGGGATTGGATAGAATGAATATACCACTAAATACCAGGTCGGAAGTACCCATCAGATACGATACATCCCCACATGGAAGGGTCATCTCTATACCTGCCCCCCCTCACTTGAGGGAGGAGGAGGAGAAGATAGAGACATGGCAGACATCTCCACAGGCATGTTTCAGGATAACATCCATCAAGAAAGGGAAAATAACCAGGGCATGTAGCATGCACCCCATTAGATGCTCAGTCTGTGGCCTTCTCCTCCCCAGACTGGATCAGGCCTCAAAACCCTCAGGGTAAATGAGAAGCATGGTTACTGGCAAAGGACAAGGGCTGAAAAACTATTTCCATTCCACAGAACAGCACACTAATATAGCAGTAGCTCTTTACCTGCAGAAAGCTTGAGAAAAGGGGGCCTGGTATGCACTGCCCCCTCATGTGGAAAGCCTTCAATAACCCCTTTGCTCATTTTAACATGATGTGTTATGAAGGCTTATAAGACACAAACCTAAATTTGTATCCAGTTATCCTCCCAATACGTCCAGGGCGGATCAGGTATGACCAGTCAAAAAGAAGCTGTGCCCCGATAATGAAGGTTGCTGAGATAAATCACAGTACAAACTGACCTACACTTGAGGAAAATTTATGTGACAAAAACACAATATTTAGATTTTGAAGATGCAGTGCCAGTATTTAATTGCCAGTTGACTATGAAATAATACAGGATACAACTTTAAAATTCTTGTTGATTGAAAATTCAGTACATGAGACATATAACACTGCAGGTCTAGGAACACTGCCCCAGTGCTTCATTTCACTAGAGCTTCCTCAGGGGGTGCTATAGTAACAAAAAATCAATCTTTATATAGCCCACAAAGAAACTAGTAAACCAAGCACAAGTTATGGCGTCATAACTGAACATTTTTACTGCATTGGTGTGTTCCATACAATTCTTATAGGGCTCATAATCGAAGGACGAGTGTAATAATTAGTCACTTATTAAAATATATATAAACATTGAAATATTGAAACAATATTATAACTAATTATAGTACAAAAATAATACAAAAATGTCCAAGAAATCAGGCTTGTGTCAGGATATAATAAATCTTTTATGAAACACTTCATCACACTTAATTCAAAAAACAGTGCTGTTGGGCCAGAGTAATAATTGGGGTACTTTAGTAAAATAAAATATTCATGTCTGAGACCTAGGGTTGGAGCAAAATAACAACACTGATGCTAAAACAGGTAAAAGTTTCTTGCACTCTGCCAGGTCAATGGTCTGAAAAGGAAGAGAAAAAAAGACATTAATCAAAACAGGCAGTGTATGTAAATGCATTAATCAAAAAAGACAGTGTAAGCAAACACATTAATCAAAAAAGGCAGTGTATGTAAAAACATTAATCAAAAAGCTGCATATGTAAAGAATGCTTTTAAATTTCTGTAACAATTTCTATAAAGGTGGGGGAGGGGGAGGTAATAAGAGAAAAAGGAAAAAAGTCCTATGTGTGTGAGGGGGTGAGGGGGTGTTCACCCAAATTCTTGTTAAGAAAAACAGTAACCTTAAATAACTAAAAGATCTTCAGAATACAATAGAACTCAGAACTGAGGTGAGGGCAAAATGGTGAGAAAAGGAGACAAAGAATAAAAATAAAAGTAGGCTTGGTAGGAGAAAGAGCCAAAATGTTGAAAACTTATTATTCAGTTATTTAAGTTTTTTTTTTTTAATTTTGCATGTAACCAGTAGGGCAGAAATATGAGAATAGGCCTTAATGCTAAGGAAATTTCCTCAACTGGAAATAGCATGTCTTTATACAGAAGAAATATTAAAACACTTTACACTTCCATTTAAACATCACATAAGGTTCCAACCATAAATAATCCCATATATGAATTCACCAGTATGGTTTGAAGTTCATGCCATCTGGTGTGAGAGAATCCATGGTGAAAATCCAAAATGTCTCACGCTGTAACAAGCGTTGTTTGTAATCTAGTACCACCCCTTCTGCCCTCACACACTTGTTACAGACCCACAAACTGAAATCCTGTGATGTCATTATTACGGTGATGAAAAAAAATGCTCTGTAACTGAATTCTCTAAGTCATAATTCTTGATGTCCCTAATGTGTTCCTGCATCCTAAAATTTAATGCACGTGTGGTTCGAACCACATACAAAGTATTACATGGACACCATACGGCATACACCACAAAAGCAGTGATACATGATATAAACTGTCAAATGTGTACATACTTTTCATTTTTAGGGTGTTCAAATTTATTGCCCTGTTTACAAAAACAGCAGATGTTGCAATTGCCATATTTATGCATTCCAGGTGGTTTAATTGATAACCAGGTTTTACTCCCACCAGTGTCTCCCACAAACTGACTTTTGACAAGTGCATCCTTTAAATTTTCTCCCCTTCAAAAAGTTACTCTGGATTTTTCACCAATGTTGTTTTTTAATACTTTATCATTTATAAGGATAGGCCAATATTTGTGCACTATTCCTCCAATTTTACCTGAAAGAAGATTATATTGGGTGCTAAAGCACATCGGTTCCACAAGTCCAGTATGGGAGGCCTTGGGGTGAGCAGAACTGAATGATCTGTGTTTAATGCTTTAGTTAGTGCATTATCTAGAACTCCTCAGAATAGTCTCTAACAAGAAACATTTGCCTCAGTGCATCAGCTTGTTTGTGAAATTCCTCAGGTTCAGAGCAATTCCTTCTTAGCTTTAGAAATACATAGATACATAGACAGTGTCGGCAGATAAGGGCCTATGGCCCACCCAGTCTGCCATTTGAGCTCGTAAGTTCAGTTTATGTTTTCCTAGAAGTCTGTTGCCCCTTACCCCTGACCTCCAGAATTCCTTTATGTCTATCCCATGCATTCTTAAATCCCGTGATTGTTTCAGCCCCCACCACTTCCTCTGGCAGGGTGTTCCACTTGTCCACCACCCATTCTGTGAAGAAATTCTTCCTTATGTTTCCTCTGAATCGTCCTCCCTCCAACTTCATCCCATGCCCTCTAGTTCTGGAACATTTTTCACTTAAAAATAGTGTATTCCTGCACCCTGTTCCTCCCTGTAAGATACGTGTATGTCTCTATCATATCCCCTCTCTCCCTCCTCTCCTCCAGGGAGTACATGTTCAATTCCTTCAACCTGTCTTCATAGGACTTGTGATGCAATCCATGGACCATCTTTGTTGCCCTCCTCTGAACCTTCTCTACCCTGTCTATGTGCTTACGTAGGTATGGTCTCCAGAACTGTACATTGTACTCCAGGTGGGGCCTCACTAGTGTCTTGTATAGTGGAATTATGACCTCCCTTTTCCTGCTGGTGATGCCCCTGCCTATACATCCCAGCATCCTATTTGCTGTACCTGCTGCCTTGTCACACTGTTTCGCTACCTTGAGGTCATCAGAGATGATAACCCCAAGATCCCTTTCCTGCTTGGTGCATGCTATATCCTCACCCCCCAACTGATATATTGTGCCAGGGTTTTTGTGCCCCATATGCATTATCTTGCACTTCCTTGCATTGAATTTCAACTGCCAAACCCCTGACCATTCCTCAAGTTTCTGCAGGTCCCTTCTCATTCTGTCTACACCCTCTGGTGTGTCTACTCTGTTACAGAGCTTTGTGTCATCAGTGAACAGTGAAATTCTGCCTTCTAGGTCCTGCGCAATGTCACTGATGAAGATGTTGAATAGGACCAGTCCAAGCACCGATCCCTGTGGTACCCCAGTGGTCACTCTTCACTCTGTGGAGTGACAGCCATTTACCACCACCCTATGTGTCCTGCCACCCAGCCAGTTACCTACCCACAACACTACTGTCCTGCCCACACCCATATTCCCCAGTTTGTGTAATAGTCTTCTATGTGGCACAGTGTCAAAGGCCTTGCTGAAGTCCAGATAGGCCATGTCCACTGCCCTCCCCTGATCCATCTCCCTAGTCACCCAGTCAAAAAATTCAACGAGGTTGGTCTGACATGACCTCCCCCTGGTGAAACCATGCTGCCTTGGGTCCTGTAGTCCATTGACAACCAGATATTCCACCAATCTCTCCTTCAGTAGTGCTTCAATGATCTTCCCCACTACCGAGGTGAGGCTGACTGGTCTGTAATTCCCTGCTTCCTCTTTGTTCCCACTTTTGTATAAGGGGACTACATCTGCTGTCCTCTAGTCTTTAGGTACCTCCCCTGTTTCCAGTTATCGGCTAAACAGGATAGCCAGAGGTTCAGCCACCACCTCTCTTAGTTCTTTAAGGACCCTGGGGTGCACCCCATCTGGCCCCATTGCTTTATCAACTCTTATTACTTCCAGTTCCTTCAGGACCCTTTCTCGTGTAAAGGGACTTGTGTCCATTTCTGCACAATTCTCACCCCTTGTACTCCCTTCAGACCCATTACCCTCCTCTTCCTCAGTAAAGACTGAGCAGAAATACCTGTTCAATATGTCAGCTTTACTGTTGTCATCCTCCATGTGCCCCCATCCTCCCTCTTCAGTCTCACTATCCCTCCCTTTGTCTTTCTTTTTCCTTATGTACCTGTAAAGGTTTTGTTCCTCTACCCACTGATTTTGCAATGTGTTCTTCTGTCTGAGCTTTGGCTTCCCTTACTGACCTCCCTGCCTCCCTTTGCTTCTCCTGGTACTTCTCCCTATCCCCTTCTACCTGTGTCTTTTTGTATTGCCTGAATGCAATCTTTTTGGCTTTCACTTTCTTTACTACCTCTTTGGAAAACCTAATGGTCTCCTCTTCCTTTTCCTCTTGCTAACCTACTTAATGCATAATTCTGTTGTTCTTGTAATCCCCATTTTAAATACTGCCCACTGTTCCTCAACCCCTGATTCCTGTCCCATTCCCCTTAATGCCTCTTTCAAGTATCTCCCCATTTTCCCAAAGTCTTCCCCCCTAAAATCCAGGATACGGGTTTTTGTGTGGTTTGGTTCTGCTCTTTCTGTGATTTCAAACCACAATGACTGGTGGTCGCTGTTCCCCAGGTACTCCCCCACTGTTACCCCCATAACACTGTCCCTGTTTGTGAGCACAAGGTCCAGTGTTGCCTTCTGCTGAGTTGGTTTCATGACCAGTTGCTTGAGGAAGGCACCCTGAAAAGGGAGTCCAGGATAAATCTGCTCCTAGTTGATTCTGCTGCTGGGATGCTCCAGTCCACGTCTCGAATATTGAAGTCTCCAACCAGTACTACCTCACCCTTTTCTGCTATCCTTTGGATGGCTAGCATCAGCTCCCTATCTGTTTCTTCCTCCTGGGCTGGTGGTCTATAGACCACACCTATGTGGATTGCTGTCCCCATTTTCCTTTCCAGCTTAACCCACATTATCTCTCCCCCAATTTGTTCCTCCTGGATCTCCGTGGCCCTTATGTCATTTTTCACATACAGTGCCACTCCTCCTCCCTTCCTACTTGCTCTGTCTCTTCTGAATATGTTGTAGCCAGGTATGGCCATCTCCCAGTCGTGGTTATCATTACACCAGATTTCAGTGATGGCCACAATGTCCAGGTCTGACTGCACCATGACAGCCTCCAGATCTTCCATCTTGTTGCTAAGGCTCCTGGCATTTGCACACTGGCTTTCAATGATTTGACCTCCCTAGACTGTTTGCTGTTCTCTCAGCCCCTTCCTTGGTTGTCCTTTATCCTGGTTCTCCTTGCTGTCTGCCCTTCTGCTGAATTTTGCCCCTTTTCTGCCTATCCACCTCTTGGGCACTAATCTCCATCTTTTGCACACTGCTTTGCAGAGATAGCCACTCCTCTGGTTCACTGGTTCCACTGCTAGCTGTGGGGAGTGAGCAAGTAGGTACTCTCCTTGCTGGCCTGCCACCCCCCTTTGCTAGTTTAAATAAATAAGTGCGTAATTATTACACTCGCCCTTTGATTATGATCCCTATAAGAATTGTAGGAAACACACCAATGCAGTAAAAATGTTCAGTTATGATGTCATAACTTGTAATTGGTTTACTAGTTTCCTTATGGGCTATATAAAGGTTGATTTTTTGTGACTACAGTACCCCCGAGGAAGCTCTAGCAGAGCGAAGTGCTGGAGCAGTGTTACTAGACCAGCAGTGTTATATGTCTCATGTATTGAATTTTCAATCAACAGAAATTTAAAAGAATGATGAAGTATTAAAAAACAACATTGGTGAAAAACCCAAAATAAATTTTCGAAGATGAAAAAATTGAAAGGACGCACTTGGCAAAAGTCAGTTTGTGGGAGACACTGGTGAAAGTAGAACCTGGTTACCAATGAAACCACCTGGGACGCATAAATGTGGCATTTGCAACATCTGCTGTTTTTGTAAACAGGACAAGAAATTTGAACACCCTAAAAATGAAAAGTATGTACACATTTGACAGTTTATATCATGTATCACAGCTTTCATGGTGTATGCCGTATGGTAACCATGTAAGACTCTGTATGTGGTTCGAACCACAAGTGCATTAAAACTTAGGATGCAGGAACACATTAGGGACATCAAGAATTATTACTTAGAGAATTCAGTTGCTGAGCATTTTTTTATCACAATAATAGTGACATCACAGGATTTCAGTTCATGGGTGTGTAACAAGTGTATGTGGGTGAAGGGTGGTAATAGATTGCAATGCTTGTTACAGCATGAGACATTTTGGATTTTCACAATAGATGCTCTCACACCAGATGGCATGAACTTAGAGATTGATTTCAAATCATACTGGTGAATTCATATATGGGATTGTTTATGGTTGGTACCTTACGTGATGTTTAAATGGAAGTGTAAAGTGTTTTAATATTTCTTCTGTATAAAGACATACTATTTCCAATTGAGGAAATGTCCTTAGCATTACGGCCTATTCTCATATTTCTGCCCTACTGGTTACATGCAAAATTTCAAAAAAACTTAAATAACTGAATAATATGTTTTGAACATTTTGGTTCTTTCTCCTATCAAGCTTACTTTTATTTTTATTCTTTGTCTCCTTTTCTCACCATTTCGCCCTCACTTCAGTTTTGAGTTCTGCTATATTCTGAAGATCTTTTAGTTATTTAAGGTTACTGTTTTTCTTAACAAGAATTTGGGTGACCCCCACCGATAGGCCTTTTTCCTTTTTCCCTTTTTCTTTTCTTACCTCCCCCTTCCCCACCACCACCTTTATAGAAATTGTTATGGAAATTTAAAAGCATGCTTTACATATGCAGCTTTTTGATTAATGTGTTTACATACACTGCTTTTTTTGATTAATGTCTTTTTTCTGTCTTCCTTTTCAGACCATTGACCTGGAGGAGTGCAGGAAACTTTTACCTGTTTTAGCATCAGTGTTGTTTAACTCCAGCCCTAGGTTTCAGGTATAAATATTTTATTTTACTAAAGTACCCCAATTATTGCTCCAGCCCAGCAGTACTGGTTTATGAATTAAGTGTGATAAAGTGTGGCATAAAAGATTTATTATAAGCTGACACAAGTCTGATTTCTTGGATATTTTTTATTATTTTTGTATTATTAATTATAATATTTGTTAAATGTTTATATATATTTTTATAAGTGCCTAATTATTACACTCGTCCTTTGATTATGGGCCCTATAAGAATTGCATAAAACACACCAATGCAGTAAAAATGTTAAATGATGATGTCATAATTTGTGATTGGTTTACTAGTTTCTTTGTGGGCTGCATTAGGTTGATTTTTGTGACTAAAGCGCTACTTGATAAAGTTCTAGTGGAGCAAAGTGCTGGGGCGGTGTTCCTAGACCCACAGTGTTATATGTCTCATGTATTGAATTTTCAATCAACAAGAATTTAAAAGTTGTATCTTGTATTATTTTGTGGTCAACTGGCAATTACATACTGGCATTGTGTCTTTAAAATCTAAATATTGTTTTTTTTGCCATGTTCATTTTCTTCAAGTGCAGGTCAGTTTGTACTGTGGTGGATCGGGTATGTCACTTATAAATAGCTAACCTCCCTGATTAGTACCAGGGCGGTGGAGCGGGGCTAATCTGATTTGCACTTCCCCTTTCACAATCCCCACTGGGTACTCTAGTGTATTCACTATTTCTTACCTGACTCGATTACACTATTGGAAATTTGCTGTACAGTATAAGGTGTTAAACAAGAGTAGTGGTAAGGGCATTAGTCTCCACAGTTTTAAACAATTTTTTGACTTCAATATGTTACAAGCAGTGATTTAATCTGCAGTTTTCCCTACTGTTCAAGAGTGTTTGGATAAAGTAATGTTTAAATCTGTTCATTTTCTCTCCTAGTATACCAGGATCTAGGTCAAGGCAAAAAAACACAAAGCAGAAGACCAACTGCCTTCTTGCCCAGGGCCCTCTTCATTGGTGGGCTGCAACCCACTCTGAAGGGGGACACAGGTACTTACCAGAAGCCCCAGAGGCAGGTAAAACACAGGTGCTGACTATTGGACAATATGGCCAATAACACAAATTGTGAGGTGATGTGCATCTCCTGGAATGTGATGTGACTTAATCACTCTGTCAAGTGTACAAAGGTGTTGCAACAGCTAAACTCTTTGAAGGATGACATTGCTATGCTCCAGGAGACACACCTTACAGTCAGGATAGTACAGTGGCTTAGGAAACATTGGGTTGGGAAGATCTTCCATAGCTCTGTGGCATCTAAATCTAGATGGGTGGCCATATTGGTATACAAGGCCTGCTTGTGAATGGAGGAGTGAGTCAAAACTGACAGACAAGGTCGGTGGGTAGTCATAAGGTTCTCCTACCCAGGAGATGAAGTCATTCTGACAGACGTCTATGCCCCAAATCAGGATGATCAGGAATTTCTTCCCCAGATCAATCAAGCCATCTCTGAGGTGAAAAGACAGGAAGAGGCAATTCCTCTTCTCCTGGAAGGGGATTTCAACATGGTCCCACATGTGTTCTTAGACAAATCCTGGACTACTGCAGACTCTCATCCAAAGGCTAGGGTGGCCTTCTCCAGTTTGATGGAAAAATAGGGGCTAATAGATCCATTGCACAGAGATAACTCCACAAGTAGAGACTTTATTTTCTACTCTACTGTGCATGGCTTGCACAGTCATATATATTTTTTGGTTGGTTGATGGAATGGCCACACAGGGAATCTATAACACTAGCATCGAGCCAGTGGTCATCTTGGACCATGCACTGATTGGACTGTTGTTCCTCCCTCCTGGAACACAACTCCAATCCACAAGGTGGAGGTGCAGTCCCATGCTGTTGCAGGACTGAGTGTTCTGCACATGGATCAGAGCTGAAACACAAACCTATTTTATGATTAATTCTAATGGGGAACAAGGAGCGGGGACAGTATTGGAGGCCTTCAATACCTACCTTAGGAGTTGAATAATATTCTACACAGCCTTTCAGAGCAGAAAAATATGGATGGAGGTGGACAAACTTAAACAAAACTCTTGATTATGGAGGCCCAATTTATGACAATCTGCCCCCCACCTTATCTACTTGATTATAGGATTAAAATATAGGATAAATGATTTTCTGCAGCACAAGGCAGAATGGCAAATTATCATGATGAAGAGCAGAGTCCAGGAATCTGGGAATAAGGGGAGCAAACATATGGTATATCACCACAGGAAACAGAAGGCTAACTCCCAAATACTGAGAGCCCCAAATGGGGAAACTATAACAAACCCCCTTGAGGCAAACGTGGAAATGCGTTGATTCTATCAGAAGTTGTATACATCCAAGGCCCACACTGGGGAGAACCCCATGAATCCATGATCTCAGAATTACTGGGCATCCTCCTGATCTCCCCATTAAGTCCTAAAGAAGCTCAGGAATTGGATAAGCTCCTCTCCAGGGAAGAGGTGCAAGCTGCACTCGGACAAGTCTTAAAAGGGAAAGCACCAGGGGAGGACAGCATGTCAGTGGAGATATATCAGCTTCTAAAGGAAGAGATAGTTCACCCATTGCCAGAAGCCCTGTAGGAGGTAAGGGCCCACGGGATCCTTCCTCCTGTGATAAGAGAAGCCATCATTGCCCTATTACCCAAAAAACTGAATGACACTCTGGACTCTTCCAGTTACTGCCCTATCTCATTGATATCAGTAGACATCAAAATAGCTGCAAAGGTACTGGCCAACATATTAGAATTGGTGCTATATTCCCTGATACATCTGTCTGAGGTAGGCTTTTGCAAAGGCAGAAAGGGAGCAGACAATATCTGCACAGTTTTAAATCTCGGCATCATAGAAACATAGAATTTGATGGCAGATAAGGACCACTTGGCCCACCCAGTCTGCCCATTTCCCTACCTGATGGATAAGCTGCAGATCCTAGTTAACCAGCAGCCTACTTCTTCCTACCCCCACCCCCTAGAATTGCCTTATGATTGGCCCATGCATGCATGCTTGAATTCCACCACTGTTTTTGACTCCACAACCTCTTCCGGAAGGCTGTTCCATACATCCACAACCCTCTCTGTGAAAAAATACTTCCTAAAATTACCTCTGAGCCTCCCCCCATCTTCAAATTGTGCCCCCTTGTTCTTGAACACCTCTTTTTTTGAAAGATGCTACCCTCTTGGACTTTGTTGATTCCCTTGAGGTACTTGAAAGTTTCTATCATGTCCCCCTCTCCCTCCTTTCCTCGAGGCTATACATATTAAGCTCCTTAAGTCTATCTTCATATGTCTTCTGGTGCAGACCCTGCACCATTTTAGTTGCCCTCCTTTGGACAGCTTCCATCCTGTCTATGTCTTTGCAGAGATTGGGTCTCCAGAACTGCATGCAGTACTCCAGATGGGGTCTCACCAGCTGTCTGTACAGAGGGATAATAACTTCTTGTTTTCTACTGGTGATGCCTCTCCCTATGCATCCCAGTATCCCCCCAGCCCTCCTTGCTGCCCTCTCACATTGCTTGCCCACCTTTAGGTCATCTGATATGACTACCCCCAGGTCCCTTTCCATTTTTGTTGTTGTTAGTATCTCACCCCCCATTGTGTACTCTTCCCCTGGGTTTTTGTTTCCCAGGTGCATTACCTTGCACTTCTTAGCATTGAATCTAAGCTGCCATACATTTGACCATTCCTCTAACCTTGCCAAGTCCCTTCTCATCCTTTCCACCCAAACTTGTGGATCAACTCTGTTGCAGATCTTTGTGTCATCTGCAAAGAGACATACTTTTCCTTCCAGTCCCTCTGCAATGTCATTTATAAAGACATTGAAGAGGACCTGTCCTAATACTGAACCCTGCGGTACCCCACTAGTAACCCACCTTTTTTCAGAGTGGACTCCATTTACTGTTACTCTCTGTGTCCCATTGTCCAGCCAATTCTTTACCCAGGCTGTCATCTTGGGACCCACTCCCAGGCTGGCTAACTTGTATATTAATCTTTTGTGTGGGACTGTGTCAAATGCCTTGCTAAAGTCTAGGTAGGCCATGTCCACAGCCCCTCCCTGATCAACTACTTTGGTCACCCAGTCAAAAAAATCTATCAGATTTGTCTGGCATGACCTTCCCGCTGTGAATCCATGCTGCCTTGGGTCCTGTGCCCCTCTGGCCTCTACATACTTGACAATTCTTTCCTTCAGAAGTGATTCCATCATTTTCCCTACCACTGAGGTTAAACTAACAGGTCTGTAGTTCCCTGCTTCTGTCTTGATCCCACTTTTGTGAAGGGGAATCACATCTGCCTTCCTCCAGTCCTCAGGTACCACCCCATCCTCCCATGATTTGTTAAAGAGGGTAGTCAGTGGTGTCACTAGTTCTACCCTTAGTTCTTTTAGAATTCTGGGATGAATCCCATCAGGCCCCATTGCTTTGTCCACCTTCAGTTTTAAGAGTTCTTTCAGAACCCTTTCTTCTGTAAATGGGCTGGTATCAACTTCTGTATCCAGAGTGTTTCTACTGTTTGTTTTAGGTACCTCCCCTCTTCCTTTGTAAATACTGAGCAAAAATATTTGTTTAGTATCTCTGCCTTTTCACAGTCACCCTCTGCCCACCCTCCCTCCCTTTATTAAGCCTCACTATCCCTCCCTTGGTCTTCCTTCACTCCCTGATGTACCTATAAAAGGTTTTATCCCCCTTCTTAACTGAGTTGGCTATCTTTTCCTTGGTTTGGGCCTTTCCTGTTCTGACTGCCTTCCCAGCTTCCTTTTGCTTTAACTGATACAGTTCTCTGTCCTGCTCCTTCTGTGATTCCTTGTACTTCCTGAATACTTTCTTTTTCTCTTGAACCTTCACTGCCACTTCCTTTCAGAACCATAGTGGTTTCTTACCTCGTTTTGTTTTGTTTATTTGCTTCACACAAAGGCTTGTTACCTCTGTGATGGCAGTTTTTATTATTCCCCATTGTTCTTCCACCCCTCCTTACTGCCCATTTGCTAGTGCATTCCTTAGGCACTCACCCATTTTGGCAAAGTCAGCCCTCCTTAAGTCCAGTACTTTTACCTTTGTATGGCTTGACTCTATAGCTGTGTTTATTGTGAACCATACTGTTCGATGGTCGCTAGTTCCCAGATGGCTACCAACTTCTACATCTGTGATCCTCTCTTCATCTCCATTTGAGAGAACCAGGTCTAAGATTGCTCCCTCTCGAGTGGGCTCCAATACTAGTTATCTAAGGCATGCCCCCTGTAGGGCATCTAGAATAACCCCACTATTCGAAGTGGCTGTTGCAACTGCACTCCAGTTAACATCTGGCATATTCAGATCACCCATCAGCAATATCTCCCCTTTTTCTGCCATGCTAAGTATACTTTCTACCATGTCCTTGTCCATTTCCTCCTCCTGAGAAGGGGGTCTGTATACAACCCCTGTGCGGATTGTGGTGCCATTGCCGGTCTCCAAATTTACCCACAGTGCTTCTTCTCCTCCCTGTTTACCCTTTTGTTCTGTTGCTTTGATTCCTTCCTTTATGTAAAGAGCTACTCCTCCTCCTCCTGTTTTACCCTCCCTGTCCCTCCTGTAGATAGTGTATCCTGGTATGTTTACATCCCAGTCATGGTTTTGTGTGTACCATGTTTCTGTGACTGCCACCATATCCAGATGTTCCTCCTCCATCAAGGCCATTAATTCAGGAAGCTTGTTACTCAGACTACGGGCATTGGTACTCATTGCTCTCCATTTTTGATGGCTTTACCTTCTGTTGCAGCATCCCCCTGACCTTTCTACCTTGGTCTTTTCTCATTTAGTACCCTGTTTTGTAGGAGAGGCTGGGATTTTCCTGCTGCTGATCAGTGCCTCCCCCTTGACTAGTTTAAAAGCTTGCCAATGAAGCATTTAAACCAATTGCTCAAAAGACTTGTTCCCTTCCTTGACAGATGCAGACCATCCTGCCTGTATAGGCTGGTGTCCCTCCAGGTGGAACCCCAGTCCCCAGTGAAGCCAAACCCCTGTGCTCCACACCATTTTTTCAACCATTCATTAAACTGCATGGTGCAAAGTACCCTCGCCTCACTGATGCCATTGACAGGCAGCACCTCTGAGAAGGATACTGTATGTGCTACTTGTCTTAGGCCCCTCTCCAATTCTACAAAGTCCTTCTGCACTGCTCTAATCTCATGATGAGCCAAGTCATTTGTCCCTAGGTGGACGATGATGTCCAGTTCAGACTCCCATGCAGCTGTTCTCGTGATCATGTGAAAACAGCTAAGCAAAAACAGCGACAACCAAAAACAGCTAATACTGCACTGCGAGTGCAGTCATGGGGAAAGAAGATTGCATAGCCATGACTTTGATGTGACCAGTGAAAACACATTGCGCAGTGGGACTGTGTCAAATGCCTACCTAGACTTTAGCAAGGCATTTGACACAGTCCCACACAAAAGATTAATATACAAGTTAGCCAGCCTGGGAGTGGGTCCCAAGATGACAGCCTGGGTAAAGAATTGGCTGGAGAATAGGACACAGAGAGTAATAGTAAATGGAGTCCACTCAGAAGAAAGGAGGGTTACTAGTGGGGTACCACAGGGTTCAGTATTAGGACCGGTCCTCTTCAATGTCTTTATAAGCGACATTGCGGAAGGACTGGAAGGAAAAGTATGTCTCTTTGCAGATGACACTAAGATCTGCAACAGAGTTGATGCACAGGGTGGGGTGGAAAGGATGAGAAGGGACTTGGCAAGGTTAGAGGAATGGTCAAATGTATGGCAGCTTAGATTCAATGCTAAGAAGTGCAAGGTAATGCACCTGGGAAACAAAAACCCAGGGGAAGAGTACACAATGGGGTGAGATACTAACAACAACAAAATGGAAAGGGACCTGGGGGTAGTCATATCAGATGACCTAAAGGTGGGCAAGCAATGTGAGAGGAGCAAGGAGGCTGGGGGTTACTGGGATGCATAGGAGAGGCATCACCAGTAGAAAACAGGAAGTTATTATCCTCTGTACAGACAGCTGGTGAAACCCCATCTGGAGTACTGTGTGCAGTTCTGGAGACCCAGTCTCCATGAAGACATAGACAGGATGGAAGCTGTCAGAGGAGGTAACTAAAATGGTGCAGGGTCTGCAGCGGAAGACATATGAAGAGACTTAAGGAGCTTAATATGTATAGCCTCGAGGAAAGAAGGGAGAGGGGACATGATAGAAACTTTCAAGTACCTCAAGGAATCAACAAAGTCCAAGAGGGTAGCATCTTTCAAAAAGAGGTGTGCAAGAGCAAGGGCACAATTTGAAAATAGTGGAGGCGGCTCAGAGGTAATTTAAGGAAGTATTTTTCTCAGAGAGGGTCGTGGATGCATGGAGCGGTCTTCGGAGGAGGCTGTGGAGTCAAAATCAGTGGTGGAATTCAAGCATGCATGGGACAGTCATAAGGCAATTCTGGGGTGGGGGTAGAAGAAGTAGGCTGCTGGTTAACTAGGATCTGCAGCTTATCCAGTTGGTAGGGAAATACGCAGACTGGGTGGGCCAAGCGGTCCTTATCTGCCATCAAATTCTATGTTTCTATGTGGTAATACAAAACAGCATAGTCAAATACAGCAAGTTTCATTTTGCAGGGTCAAACCCCTACTCCCATTGTGAGAGCTTGCCCCCCCACACACACCTTCTTGTATATACTAATTCCAGGGGCTGCATCTCGGGAGGGCAATTTTTGGTTGCTGTATTTGACTTAGCTGTTTTGACTTAGCTGTGTTTATTTAGCTGTTTTCACTGGTCACATCAAAGTCATGGCTATGCAATCTTCTGTCCCCATGACTGCACTCACAGTAGACTTTTGCAGGGCCTTTGATTCAGTGGAGTAAAAGTATCTGCACTCCACTCTGAGAGCATATTGATTTTGCCCACAGATTCAGAGTCATATAGTAAGCCTTTATAGTTGTCCCATGGCCTCTATTCTTTCAAATCGTAATATCTCCCAGCATTTTACTCTATCTAGAGGCACATGATAAGGCTGTCTGCTTTCCCCGCTGCTGTTTCTGATGGCTCTGGACCCACTAATCAGAATGCTGCTGGCTGCACAGACAGTCCAGGTTATAAAGGTCAGAGGGAAGCAGTATCAGGTCAATACATATGCGGAGGACCTTCTGCTGACAAGTTCCGATCCTGCCCAGTCTCTGATACTCATGACACGTATCCTACAAGAATACATAATCATCTCTGGCCTCACGGTAAATTAAAGTAAAATGACTATATCCCCATTAAATTTAGCGTGCAACAAGAACTGCATGCAGGGCTCTCCCTTTGTTTGGGTTCCACAGGGGTTTTCCTACCTGGGAGTCAACATTATGGCTAGCTAGAAGAAGATGATAGATGCCAATTACACTCCCTTGCTAACCACACTGGGAGCAGAGGCGCAATGATAGTGGATTCTACGCTTCTCCTTGAAGGGCAAAGATGAAACCATCTGCATGTTTGCCCTACTTGGAGTAGCTTACTTATTATGCAACTTTCCAGTGGTAACTCACTCCAATGTACTTCAGTCCTTGGACAAAATGGTGACAGCATTTCTGTGGTAAGGGAGAGCCTCCTGACTTAGTAGAGACAAGCTGAGAGCTGATTGGTCATCAGGAGGCCTTGGCCTTTCATCGACCCAGGGCTATTTATTAGCCTATAGGAAAGCACAAGCCATCAGATGGCTTCTTCCCAGTGCAGAATGGACCTCAGCATGGACTAGTTTTGAGGCAGACTTGGTAGGCACCTCATGTTTGGGGAATGTATTAGAAGACAGCCCCTCCCCAGCATTGTCAAACTTATGTGTGATAGGGGAAACTTGGAAGGCATGGTGCAAATGCATGAGGTGGACGCAACACCCTCGGTCTCGTTGGATACCTGGATACCACCAGTGAGATATACCCCTCTCTAGGACAATCCTAACCTATAGGTGGGAGGTAGTAATATTAGGTGGCAGTCATGCCTCATGAAGGGCATATGCACAATCACTGACCTCATGGTAATGAACAATGAGAGCCCGGTGACTTTCCAACAGCTCCAGACACAGTACCAGCTCCCCAGGATGGATTTGTGGAACTACCTCCAGATCTGGGAAGCTATTCATATATAAAAGCAGGACTCTGAAAGTGGACTTGAATGGAAGTGGCTCTATGACTATATAAACCAGGCAAACTCAAGGGGGCTGTGGGACAGATTTACCACTTGCTCAGAGACTCCAAGTCCAACTCTACAGATGCATGTAGGCAAAGGTAATCTCAAGACCTGCAAACAGAAATCCCTGAGCATACATGGAAGCGATGCCTCAAAGGGGAACATCTAGCATACAGGGATGCTAGGACCCAACATATACAGCTGAAATTGCTGTTAATATGGTACTGTACACTAATAGCTTTGCAGGACATGGGACTCCTCCCTTAATCCAAGTGCTGGAGATGCCAGGCTCCTAGAGCCAACCAGCTGCATATCCTATGGGAGTCTCCGATGGTAGAATCCTTCTGGTCTGGAGTCTTCAAAGATTGCTCTAAAGTAATAAATCTCCAAATCCCCCACACCCCAACATTAACCTTGTTGGGTGATACCTCACATCTGGTCAACTTCTCTACACAAATGAAAGAATGGCTGTTGACAATGTGCATGGAGGTTAAAAGGGCACTACTGGTGAAATGGCAGCAACCTGGAGCTCTGTCTCTCATTACTTAGAATTTAGCCATTGCAAAATTGTCAGTTTTTAACCATTTATTCTTCACCAGTCTAGGCCAGATACAGAAGTATCACAAGAAGTGGAATGCTTATCTCCATTCCCACCTATGCTCAGTCCCATTCCCACCGCCTAGCAACCTGCCACTTTCGTGAGTAAAGGACACCTTTAAGTTCACCCTGAAATACCTTTCCGGGTAGCCATGTTAGGGGGAATTGTGTAGGTCAGTGAACCCACAACAGTTCAGTTATAGCAGATGTTTATACTTCTATTTGACAGAGTTCTTATGACATATAGATGTAGTTGGTACAGCTCAAGAGTTAGATGTGGGGACTTGGTATAGCTTTTACCTTGCATCCTCATGCAAATCTGTTACATGCGCCATTATTTGATGTTATATTTCCTTTACTGATATTGAAAACATCATTGATGTTTTAATACTGGTATGTACTGCCTTATATGTATCGTATGAACTGTATCTGCTTACTCTTTCATAAAATCTCAATAAAATCTTTTGTGATAAAAATAAAAAAATGGATCCAGGCAAGGTTGAATGCTAGTGAGAGGTGGAATGGGACTGGAGGGAATTTATTATTAACAATATGGGGCCAAACAAGGTTGAGGTTAAATACTTTCAGAGCATGGATCTGATAGAGTTTATACAATAAAATTGGCAGCAGCTTTTATTTGGGAGGAGGGTATGGAATCTAATCACTTGGCAGTTCTTTACTCACTGTTCAGGCAGCTGGGCCCAGGTCTGCCACAGTATTCAGCATTAACACATGAGACCCAGGACCCAGCAGCAAAATTCATTACCATTGTCTGTAATATTCTGACAGAAGGAGAAACAGCTTTGGCTGTTCAAAGAGCAACTGTATGATTTTTTTTTGTGATTGTTAATAAATACCCTGCCCTACTATTTCACCTTCTGACAGTATCCAACTCCTTAACCCTGTCTGGCCCTGTTTTTAATAGTTCTCTCCCAGTGTAGACTGTATGATCTAAGTACTGTGTGTGTTTTATTATGTTAAACTGAATATCCCATCCCTGACATTGCAAACGCACAACCAATTATTCCACTGACGACTCAGCAGGCTCTGTGAGCAACAGACAAATTGGTTATAAGGGTCTAGAAAGTAAAACAATATACAATGAATTTCCCCTCCCTACCCTCATCCACCCTCCTGGACTGACAGCCACATAACTCTCTCTCTCCCTTTTGGCCTCACTCTCAGAAATCTGATCTGGTTTTATATACCAAGATTTGTTTGTTTCTTAAGTCAGCAAAGGAACACAACTATTTCCCCAGGGACATCTCTCTTGACTTCTATCTTTTGGAGTGACCTGGTCAAGTGAAAGATGCCATCAGTATGTTATTTGTTTTCTTTTGTAAGAGTCTTGTCCGCTGTGATCCCTCCATTCACAACACACCCACTAAATGTCCCATGTAATGGATCTGTTGAGAGGCAGAATCACCGTACAATTCAAATGGCGTACTGTATATCTGTGGACCAGTCCCCTGATATGGCAAGCTGTCATCTGATCCATGCCATTGCACATTAGGTATGTGGGGGGGGTGATGGATTACTAGACACTTTAAAAGTTTATTTTTATCAGTCCCATTATAAAGGAGCCTCATAGAAAAGAGTTAGTGGGTTGATGCCATGTTAACAGTTTGTACATCCACAACATGGGACTCTGAGGTGCATTGTGGATGGAGGAAGCACAAGAGACAGGACTGATATAAACAAAGAAACATACTGATGGCATCTTTCACCTGACTGGGTTACTCCAAAAGACGCAAGTTGGGAGACCAGTTCTTGGGGTGACAGTTATGTTCCTTTGCTGACTTAAAAAAAACTTGGAACACAAAACCAGATCAGATTCCTGAGAGTATAGCCTGTATGGAGACCTACAGTATATGACACTCGGTGCAGAAGGGTTGATGTGGGTAGGGAGGAGAAAAGTTCATTTTTATCTTTCTGGCATCTGAAAACCAACTGGGCTCTTGCTAGTAGACCCATTCAAGATGTTGATGGCATACTTGCTTGTAGGTTCACACAGCTAGGGGTTGGATATTTAATTTAACATAACAAACATATCATTGGATCATACAGTCTATATTGGGCTAATGTCCCATCACACTCTTTTCAAGTTCATTGGCAGAGCCAGCCATCCTTGGACAGTGTACCTTCCATTTGATGAGCTGAAATAATCCTTACTGTAAACTACATAACCTCTCCAACTACAATCCCCCTTCCATTCCCAAGCGATGTGCAAGGCTGAATGTACAAATTAATTTTCTAACATTATGTCTACATGCTGCACACAATTCTATTTCTTACCAAATAGCAGTACAAGATTGAACTGTTTTTGCACCATTTTTAATATTATAGTCAAATATGTTAGCTGTAATACATTATACAATGGCAAGAAAAAATCCTGGACTCTGATTGGTCAGTCTTGGGCTGGACCTGTGATGTTATCCCAGTACAACATCACGGGTCTAGTCTCAGCCTCATTGTGAACCTGCAGATGATTGTTTGCTTGATTTGTTTCTGCTTCATTGTTTCATCTTCTCTTAAAAAACAAAAATATTTTTCCACATAAAAACATCTTTAAAATTATTTTTTTATTCTGTGTAACTATGAGCCATTGTATAATAACAATAACGCCCTCCAGGGTGTGTGTCATTTGGGATAACGTCACGCCTCAGGTGGTTGGATGCACTCGGCCTGCGGCCTCGTGTCCAACCACTTGAAGTGTGACATTATCCCAACATGATACACACCCTGGAGGGCATTATTGCTTAATTGATTTTCAAAATATCAGGCTGGCCCGGAAATCACATAACTCAAACCTCCCTTCAGACACACACACACACACACACACACACACACACACCAACACACACACACACACACACATATACACCCTTACCAACACCCATATTTGGCTTTTACATCTTCTAGTGCACAGTTTGTGTCTACTATAGAAACTGAACATGTGCAGGTTTCAGTGATACAGCTTACATGCTTGTCTTATGTGCAAACCATCAAAGTATGAATAACTTTTATCATGGAGGTGATATGTTTTGTTTGTTAGCCTGTAATTTATATATAATGCATGTCAGCTGTACTCTTTACACACAGGTCAAATGTGTACTCATACCTTTTGGTTTTTATTCACATTAAGTATTGAAGACATGTCCTTTTCCAAATATACATATTGTTTACTGATTGCTAATTCTTAATTAATTGTTTGCCAATATCTGACAAAGGAGAGTAAAGAGTTTTAGGATGAGAATACATTTTTTTTAAATATTTAGTATACAAATAAAAACGACTTTAAAGATTCCAGGTAAACAGATGACATGGGTGTGTATGTGTATATATAGATATAGAGAGATAGAGAGATAGAGAGATGGAGGGAGAGATGGGGAGAGAAATGGGGAGAGAGAGAGAGAGAATCACAATTGCTTGTCATTTTACACAAAGAAGTCTGTCTACATGAGATAGATTTTATTACATAAAAACATAGAAGTTGTTGGCAGATAATGACTCCTTGGCCCACCTAGTCTGCCCTATTTTCCCCACCAACTGTGCCAATGCAGACTCTACCCAATCTCTGGTCTTTTCCTCCCATTGCCACATTACTAAGGGTGCCTTGTGTCTATACCATGCAAGCTTGAATCCTATTACCATTTCAGCAGCCACCACTTCCATTGGGAGGCTATTCCAAGTATCCACCACCCTTTCCATAAATATGTTTTTCCTCACATCCCCTCTGTGTCTCACCCCCTCAGCTTCATGGTGCAACCCCTTCTCCTTGAGCATCTTTTTCTATGCAAAATGCTATTCTCCTGTACCTTATTAATAGCTTCAAGGTATTTGAATGTTTCTATCATGTCCTATTTTCCCCTTCTTTCCTCTAGAGAGCACATATTTAATTTTCTGAGTCTTTCCTCATAAGGCTTTTGATCCTGGCCCTGCACCATTTTGGTTGCCCTCCTCTGTACCGCTTCCACCCGATTTACAGTATGTCCTTCTGGAGATGGGGCCTCCAGTACTGGACACAGTACTTGAGGTAGAGCCTTATCAACAATCTATACAGATGTAACACTACCTCTCTCTTTCTGCTAGTGATACCTCCCCTATGCACATGTGCATTCTGCTAACATTCCTTACTACCTTATCACACTGCTTTTCTACCTTCAGGTCATCAGAAATGATTACCCCAGGTCTCTTTCCTGTTTTGTGGTCACCAATACTTCCCTGCTCAATTGGTATGGTGCCCCAGGTCACTGTGCCCCAGGTGCATGATTTAGCACTTTTTGGCATTGAAATCCAGTTGCCAAACCCTTGACCAGTTCTCCAGCTTTTTCAAATTGTCCCTCACTTTTTCCACACACACACACACACACCTGGTGTGTCCACTCTGTTGCAGATTTTTGTGTCATTCATGAACAGGCTTACTTTCCCTTCCAGCCCTCCTGCAATGTTGCTAATAAAGACAATGAAGAGGACTGACCTAGTAGTGATCCATGTGGCACCCGCTGGTCACTGTGTCCTCTTCAGAGTGAACACCATTTACCATCCAGCCTCTGGCTCCCATTGCTTATCCAGTTTCTTACCATTTTACTACTTTTGGACCCACTGCTTGGTTGCTCAGCTTACTCACCAGTCTTCTGTATAGAACGGTTTAGATGCCCTCACTGAAATTCAGGTAGGCCAAATCCACTGCTCTGCCCTGATCTGCTTCTGCTTAGATGTTTTCAAGCAATTTCAGCACCTAAGAAAGCACACTTATCTGGTTGATCCTGCCATTGGAGCTCCGCTCCCACCACATATCTCCCTAACTTCCTCCTCAGGGACTCACACTTGACCGGGCACAACTCCGAATGGCGCTGGCTCTGAGCTCTGCTGGCTGCCACATACTCCCTTCTCCTGCTGCCAGCCCAGCAAGCAACAGTACCTGGGACTCACCCTTGATTGGGTGCAACTCCAAACGACACCAACTATGAACTCTGCCGGTCGCTGCACTCTTCCTTCACCAGCTGCCCACCCAGCAAGATACCAGTGATTCACCCTTCATCAGGTGCAACTCCAAGCAGCACCAGCTCTGAATTCTGCTGACCGCTGTACTCTCCCTTCACCAGCTGACCATCCAGCAAGCTACCAGGGACTTGTCCTTGAACAGGCACAACTCCAAGAGGCACAAGGTCTGAACTCTGAACACCACAGTCTCCCTTCACCAGCCACCTGCCCAGCAACCTACCAGGAACTTGTCTTTGATCAGGCACAACACCGAACAACACCAACTCTGAACTTTGCCAGCCACCGGACTCTCCCTGAACCAGTCACCCACCCAGCAGACTACCAAGTATGGCGCATCCTCTCTGGGACTCTGCTGCTTGAAAGCTACCACTTTCATTGGAGTTTCTACCTGGGTGGTGGCTTCCTTACTCATTTGACTGCTCTCCCATAGAATGCAGCTGCCTAATTTGAAAACTTATTGTAGCCAGCTTCCAAGATTAGAATTTTTGGGCTGTTGCATAGATCTCTAATTTTCTCTATTGTTATAGTAATCCACGGCAAATTGTCTAGGTATAAGATTGAACAGTCTGTTAACCTGTAAACTGCATAGCAATTGCACTGTGTTAAATGTGTTTGGATTTGAACTTTAGTACTTTCTTCCTGCTCTCCTCTGCCTGCTTATGAGTCCCTGTGCCCCGCACCACTTAGTCCTGATATTTCCCACCCTCTAAACCCATTTTCTTTTTTTCTATTTTCTTAATTCTCCTAACTGCCCATTGGCACCATAGGCCAGGCATAACCACCCCAGAACTCTGTCTCTGCCTTTATGCTTGCATTCAATCTTGTTCAAACTGTTCTTTGTCTAAATCAGTACTTCCCACTGATTAGCCTCAGGCACTGTTCTGAATCCTTATCTTTCTGACCTCTCCACTCTCTCTCTCTCTCTCTTCAGGGACTCACCCTTGATCAGGCGCAACTCTGAGCGGCAGCGTCTCTGAACTCTGTCAGCCACTGTACTCTCCCTTCTCTGGCTACCCATCCAGCAAGCTACCAGGTACAGCACATCCCCTCTGGGACTCTGTGATTTGAAAGCCACCACTTTCATTGGTTCTCCACTAGCAAGCCATGGCCTGCAATTGGCTGCCTGAGTGGTGGCTTCCTTACTCATTGGACTGGTCTCCCATAGGCTGTAGCAGCTTTATTTTAAAACTTACTATAGCCAGCTTCCAGAATTTGAGTTTTCTCCCACACCCATCACTCTTTAAATCCTCCTCCCCACAAAGGGTACCACCCACTATGTCTTCTTGTATTCAACTCAGGTAAAAGCTCACTCCCATTCTTAAAGGGGCCACTCATGTTTACTGGATATACGGTAACTCCTGTGCAAATTCACAACCTGCAGGTCTGCCTCTCAGTGCAGCACAAATAAGACCTGCACTTGTACTGCATAAAACCATAACCAGGAAAATGATCATCTACTTTAGTCTGATAATGACAGTACTAATAAGCGCTTGTAAGACAGTAGATGATGGTCTGCCTTCAGCATCACCCCTACAAGATTACTACATCACTTGAAGCTCAACAATTCAGCATCCAGGCTCGAAGCTGAGACAGCATGCAAACCCCATGGCCAAAGGCCCCAGCAACTGCATATCACAATCACTTAGGTCACCCACCCTTGTTCCTGCAGCTATAGCAGAATTGCTATGAAGCCAAGTAGAACCTGGTGATGTCATAAAGCACAGTTTCAGAAGGTGCAGACATTTCCCTAGTATCAGAGCATACTGGAAATACACCTTAAAACAACTAATAATCATACTCCTTCTACTGTCAGAGAATGTGCACCCAAACCCCAGCCCGCTTGGCCCAGCAACTACCAAGTCACATGGTCATGGGCTACTAAAAATTGCATCTATTAACATAGGTAGCCTCCTATCCAGACTACACCGGTTCCAGGCCTGGGTTGCCATACACAAGCCTGACATAATTTCATTTCCAGAAATGTGGCTGTCATAAAAGATACTGGATTCCTCAGTCTCATTTGATAGATATACCACCTTCCAAATGGACAGATTGGCCAAATGAGAGGGTGGGTGCCTAGTCTATCTGAGCAATAATGTCAGTGGACAAGCCATGCTAGATTCTACTAATGCCAAAGAAGCTCAAATACTTTCAATAAAACTCAATTGGTCAACAGTGCAAACTGCTGTTATTATATCCAAAGTCTACATCTCCCCTGGAAAGCAAGGACCTGGAATTGAACTATTGATCACTTCAGAAAACCTAAACAGTGCTGGGAACAGCTTATCCAATGGGTCTTTAACACCATCTGGTTAGCACAGGAAGCAATAGCTGTTAGAGATAAAATACATCGTCTCTACCTTACGCAGATGGTCAATCAAACGGTTTACCTATGTCGACGCAACAGCATCATTGTTGACATTTGGCAAAGTGAGATCCCCAATGTCAACAGTCAAAAGTTTTCCTGTCTGATATTGGGGTATTTGTCTCAGGGGACTGCATCCCTGAACCCCCCATGTGAGCGGCTGTGCCCCCCCGTGCCTCCTTCTAAATGATTATCAACTCTGAGTCAGAGTTGAATCAAAGGGGAGGTACACATCATGAAAGGGTTAAATTTCACCTGCAGATCCCCCACAGTGACAATTTCGAAACCTGTTGAAATTGTTGCTGTGGGGTATTTCACCATAGGGGTTTTGACCTTCAGTCGGCATACCCAATCAGACAACTAGGATGAATTACCATGTAGGTACCAGCACTCTAACAGATTGGCTTCTCGTTACTTGCCCAGAGCATATCAAAAAGTCTCCGTACTACCAGACACCCTGAGCAACCACTCTCCAATAACCTGCACCTGGACAAAAAAGGGTCCAAAATATCCCCTCAGCTTGCCAAACACCACTCCCTAAGAAAGGGGCAGCCGGAATACTTCAAAAGTTACCTGAAAGGTTCAGATTGGACCCCTCTAGATGACTGTGTTGATGCCAATCCCTTGATTATCTAATCACAATTTTCAATAAAGTCTGTGACCTATTTGCCCCTGTCAGAACTTTCAAAATCAAAGAAGCTATTAACCCCTGGCTCAATGGCCTCTCATTGAGTAAATGAAACATCAGGGCAACCTCTGGCACAAAGTGAGAGCAACCTGTAATCGGGCAGATTATACTGCATGCAAGTCTGCTACACAAAACTATACCAAATTAGTCAGGAATGCTAAGGCCACCTTCTACAAAGAGCAATTGGAAAAAAGATGGGATAATGGGAGGGAGTTTTTGGAATAACATTAAAACCCTGACCAGAAAGGAATCCAAAGCACCACCAGATCTCATTGTTATTACCTTGGACCCACCACAACAACCTAAGGACCTAGGAAATGCCTTTATTCAGGCTTTCATGGACTTAAGCTCCATCCTACCTCCAGTATACCTTGACCCAAACACTAACAAGAAACCCCACAATACCAGCTCTCCCCTTACCCTAAATGCCAAACAACCTCTCTTCCACTTCAAACATGTCACAAGGTCGCAAACTATCAAATATGTCAAAAGGGACGTAGGCAAAACCAGAATTGGCAATGATGGGGGATCATGTGATGAGCTAGAGGAGAGATGACGTACTGAGTGCAGCTCCTGGGTCCTCGCTAGTTAATCTATGTTTAAATGAAAAGTAAGGGCTCAATCGCGTAATTCAACTGAGTGGGGACGATTCCCTAAGCTTCGCTGCCTCTCGAAGGGGAAAAAAAAAGAAGCAGTTAAGAAGTAATTTGCCTGGTTTCGGCAGTGATCAGAAGAGGCCTAGCAGGATGGCTGAGATGGAGTGTGGAGCCTCAGAGCCCTTGTTGACTTGGGTTCCAGCAGTGAAACGCCAGAAACCCCTTTCACCTGTGCCAGAGGACCAGGACGATGGGGAGAGCGTGGAAAGAGGAGAGAAAATAAAAACAGAAGGCATTCTGGAGAACAAGCAAATGCTGCAGGGTTTAGTCACAGATTTTTCCACTGTCAAACTGACTCTGAATGCATTGGCGAGAAGAATGGGAGATTTGGAGGCCAGAGTTTCATCCCAAGAGAATAAATCCATGGGGACAGAGCAAGAAGTGGTGGTGCTGAGAAAACAAGTTAAAAAGCTGGAAGATCATATGGAGGATCAAGAGTTGCACAGCAGAAGAAATAACTTAATTATGGCAGGATTTCCAGAAAAAACGGAGGGGGTGGACTGTGTAACTTTTATGCAGGATCTGTTGTTGAAGCTGTTAGGCCCAACTCCATATGGGGAGGCTTACAATTTAAAAACAGTGCATCAGGCACTTAGAGAGACCCCCCCCCAGGAGCTCGCCCATGGGTATTGATCATGAGGTTTCTCAATTATAAAGAAAAAGCATTAGTTCTTAACTAAGCTAAGCAGTCCAAAAGTCTGCAGTGGAATGGGGCCACTTTATGGCTGTTCCAAGACCAAACTACTTCCATTAGAGAGCGACAGAAAGAATACTCGGATACTAAAAAGAAGCTTTATCTGGCAGGGATCAAATTCTGGATGCAGTATCCAATGACCCTAATTGTGAAGCTCCAAATGAGGGACAAAAAATATCTAACAGCGCGGGATGATCTGGAGGGCCTGAGAGTTGAACTTCCATCGCTCTTCAAATCTCCGACTTGATGGACCTGGTAGTGGTATGGGGGAAAGTAAATTCATCTGGACAAAATACAGGGCATATGGAAATGTTATGTGTTGATTGAATTTATTAAGGGTTATTAAAGCAAACAAAACTTTGCATATGTTTTTGAGTTAATATAGCTCTGGGTTAAGAGGGGGAGGAAGAGATGTTGAGATTTACAGGGAGGCAATTGGGGGTTTTGGTTGGTAAATATAATGGAGGCCTCCCTTTCCAGGGCTTATACGAGCGGCAGCCAAGTGATTTGGGGGTGCTGCCACTAGAGGGCAGATGTAAATTTGTTTACCTTTAAACCAGGGAATTTCAGAAACGAAGGTGGAAGGTTTAGCTTTGGGATATGGAAATCCAGGGGGATAACTACTCAATTGGAGCACAGGGGAAGCAGAATTTACTAATTTTTAGGCTACCCTATTTGTTGGGTAAGGTGAGGCTCTCATATTACAGACCAGCCCCCATACCCCGAGCAGTGGTGGGGGTGCGAAGAAAAAGGAAGCTCTCTCTAGGGTAACTAAGGGGAGTGACTACACAAGTCAGCTACCTGGGTACTACAGGGAAAAGAGATATATTCGGCAAGGGAGATGGTCATTTGGCAGAGGGGGGAAGTGCTGGTATAGGGGTGAAATGGTTGATCACATGCGAAGTGGGTTATGACTGCAACCCTCCAGTATGTATTAAGGCATGGTGAAGGACCACCAGGCAGACTAGCTTGATGCTGATATAAACTGGGGATCATCAGTTACGGGAATGTACTTCCCTCTGGTCAATGGGAGTTGGGAGAAGGTGAGGGAGGAAAAGTAAAATGGAGGGGGAATAAAAGAGTGAAAAAGAGGGGAATTTCCTTTCTGTTTAGATAGGGATGTTGAGGGTGAGCTTGAAGAGGGGACTGGGGGCACTCAGGAGCTGGCTTAGTCATGGATCATCAAAGTTTCAGGAGGGCGATCAGAGGATCAGGGAAAGGGGAATGGGGGGAAGGAGAGGTAAAATAGAGAAAAGAGAGAGGGTCCACCAATTGGGATCAAGATATTCACAGACCGTATTGAAGTAATGGAAGCAGGAGTGTATATGTATAATGTCACAAATTAAAATAATTTCTTGGAATGTAAAAGGCCTTGGGGTAAAAGAAAAAGAATGGCGATTCTGAGACACATTCAACAACTGGGGGCACAAATTGTGACTTTACAGGAGACTCATCTTTTAACAGAGGAACTAGATCAGCTAAAAAGAATGTTGGTGGGTCATGTGTTTGGAGTAGGGAATACAAAAGCCTCGGGAGGAGTAGCCATATTAGTGGGGAAGACATGCCCATATGCAGTAAAGAGGGCGGTAATAAAAGGGGACAACAGGGGAATATTTCTCTTGGGATCAATTCTGGGGTCAGAATTGTCAATTGCCTCTATTTATGGCCCAACCCCACCCAACCCGGAATTTTTTGCTTCACTGGAGGCAGAAGTAGTCTGGTTGTAAACTTATCCGATCATACTAGTAGGGGATTGGAACTTGTGTTTAAATAACTGGGAAGATAGGAATCCACCCTCTCAGAAACCCCTGTCCAGGGCACAGGAAGCTATGGAGTGCTTTTTGGAGGCCACTGCACTGGTGGACCCTGTTTGGCTACATGGTAAGGGACCTAAAAGCATGACCTTTTTTTCAGGGGCCCACAAAATGCAATCCATAATTGATTTTTTCCTGGTTAATCAGGAAGCATTGGTGGGTATAAAGGAGATGACTACCCATAGTAGAATTCTATCTGATCACTCTCCAATACAGATGACGTGGGAACTAAAAGCTGTTCCCCCTAAACCATATAGGTGGAGATTGGATGAATCATTATTGTCTGATACTACATTGCACGGAAAATTAGAGGAAGCTCTTAGTGAGACTATTAGGGTTCAGCTACTGACATTACAGGACAAGCAATTAACCTGGCCAACCTGTAAGGTTCTTTATTCAGGGATAGCTCAAAGATATGCAGCTAGAAGAAACAAACTTAGACAAGCTAGGGAGGAGTTTATTTCAGGGGCCATAGAATCTTTGGAGCCCTTAGAAGGGTCATCTGCAGAGTTGGATGCTGAACTTAAGGAATTGAGGGATGAGATGGCGGACTTGATTTATACTAAGGTGGATTTTTGGTTGGAGAAAATTCAGGCCAAGTACTTAATGCAGGGCGATGTGCCTGGACACCTTTTAGCAGCTAGAGTGAAAGAATTGGAAGCAGCACGAATGGTAAACTTAATAAAAGTAGAAGGGGAACATATAACTGACCCCCAAGAAATGGCTGAGGCCTTCGTGGTCTATTATAAGGGGATTTATCAAGGGGGAAGGAGTGTTAGTAGGGAAGAAATACAAGCTTTTTTGAGGAATATACTCCTCCCAGTTCTAAATCCGGCACAGGTTCAAAGCCTAGCAGCTCCAATTAATGAGGAGGAAATTTTAGATGTAGTAAAAGCATTGCCGAATGGTAAAACTCTGGGGCCTGATGGCCTCACAGCCAGGTTTTATAAATCACATACCCCAGCAATACTCCCTATCCTCAAAGACCTATTTACCAGGATAATGCAAGAAGGGGGTATGTCATCCCTCGCTTTACCAAGCATATATCATCCTTATCCCAAAACCGGATAAACCAAAAGAGCTCCCCGAAAATTACCAACCAATTGCACTAATGAACCAGGATATCAAGATCCTGACAAGGATATTGGCCAATAGAATTCTGAATGAGCCCCAGCTGTAATTGGTCAGGAGCAGGTGGGATTTATGCCGGGCAGGGGGGCTCATGATGCACTAAGGAAACTACACCATATCCTTAACTATGTGGTGGATTCTCAGATATCTATGGCACTGATATCTTTGGACACAGAGAAGGCCTTCAACAGGGTCTCTCACCCTTTTCCTTTTGCCACCATGGAGAGAATGGGATTCCCTGAAGGCCTTCTCAGGGGAATTAAGAATTTATATGCAACCCCCACAGCTCGGGTGCTATGTAATGGATATCTGTCCCAGGAAATTAAATTAGAGAATGGGACCAGACAGAGTCACCCCCTCTCCCCTATTTTGTTTAATATTTACTTAGGACCCCTATTACGGGCACTAAACTTAGAACCTAAAATCTGGGGAATTCAAATCTGGGGGGAGGAACTCAAAATGTCTGTTTGCAGATTATATACTTTTGCATTTGCAGGATCCAGCTGAGGGTTTCAAAGAGGCGTTGAAAATCATACAAAGATATTCTGAGGTATCAAATTGTAAATTGAATTTAAGCAAGACACAAATTTTACCCCTTACACCTCATACATTTAGAGCGGACTTCGAACCCCTGCATACACTGGGCCTCTCAAGTAATTAAGTACCTGGGTATTTGGATCACTTCTAATGTTGAGGTGGGAGCAGAGGTTAACATGGAAAAACTATTAACCATAATCCGGAGAGACATCCTCAGAAGGAATAAACTCCCTTTAAATTTTACAGCTAGATTAGGACTGATCAAAATGAATCTGCTGCCCAGGCTGTTGTATCCAATTCACCTGGCTCTGTATCTCTTTCCTTAGTCCTGGTTTATAAAAGTTAGAAAGCTATCATCGGCCTTCCTATGGAACTCAAAGCCAGCAAGGAAGAAACATATGGTTATGTGTATGCCACAGAAGGTGGGGGGCTTTAAGATGCCAGATCTTCAATTATACTATGTGGCAGGGCAGTTAGGAATAATGGGAAGGTGGAATGGATGGGGAGTGGGGTCTATGTACCAGTCTGGCTTTGTATGGAGAGACAGATTTTAAAGGAAATGGGGCTTTCCCCAGATGCATTGCTTTTTTCACACCCGGACAAGCTACCTACAAAAGCAAAGTTTACTCCAATAGCAAAAACTGTCAATGCATGGTGTGTTTTTTTTAATACCAGCACAAAGGAGGGGACAGGAGAGGGCATGGGAACAACCAATAATGGGTAATCCGAATTTCCAGTTAGGGGGCCAAATTACTAAAAAACAGTGGGCTGGGCAGTTAGAGGGACTTAAGTTGGTCGATTGTGTAAAGGAGGATAAGGTTATTCTTCCGTCTCAAAGTCAGGGATTGCCATTCTTTAAGAGGATCCAGATTATCAACTTGCTAAGCAGGGTAAAAAAAGGGATGGTAGACACCCAAAAGAAAGGGTTCAACTGGGGAGAACTAACTGGGGTGAATTTGGTAAATAAGACAATTTTCCAAATCTACAGGATACTCTTAAAATTCCTGGACTCAAGCTGCCCAATCCACATCTCATATTGGGATAAAATTATGGCTCCCCTAAGGCCTAATTGGAAGGATGTATGGAACAGTTGTAAATATATAACTGTACCTAAACTTAAGAATATGCAATTGTTCATTTCTTCTAATATGTATTATACTCCAACAAAGCTATGTGCAAGGAACCTTGTACAGACAGACAGATCTATGCTTTAGGTGTAATGAGAAACCGGGGGATATATTACACGTGATGTGGGATTGTGCCAAGATTTGGCCCCTCTGGCTTAAAATCAAGCAGAATATGGACCCCATCCTAGACTACTCAGAGTTTGTATTGCCTGAGGTTTGTGTACTTGGGGACCTGTCTCAGGTTTCAGGGAATACGTCCAAGTACCACATATACTTATTCACGGCCCTGGTCAAATCCTTTGTCTTGAAACATTGGAAAAACTGCCTTGTCTATACTTATGGCCAATGGGTAGGGGACTTAATGAGAACCCTGGAAAAGATATGAAAGCATATGTTGAATGAGGGTAAGATGGGATTATATAAAAAAAAGGTTGCAGTCTTTGGAAGCTGTCTATTCTATACAGCTAATAGATACCAGGAGAGAGGGTCTGTCTGTCTGGGGTAAGACCAGCAAATGAATAATAGCCTGAAAGTTTGCTTAATAGCTAAGCTCTATTTGTTGTTTGTGTAATTGCTAATTAGTGAGGAAGTACATTTGGTGTGATACTATGTAGGAATATACGGATCTGCGAAGTAGACAGGGGTTGGGTACTCTCTCTCTTCTCTAGGGACGCAGCTATGGCTGTTAGCCTGACCTGGGTACGAGGGGTTAGCATAAGCTAAGTGTATTGGTAGGTGGGCAGTGGGCTATTAGACTCTATATACTTGAGCTAGTTGAATGCCCACTTCATTAGGGGGGTTGGACATGCCTCAGTTTGCCTATTAGAGGCAAGGTTACTTTAATGTAGCTGTGTATGTATAAAGTATCTGCAGCCAGTTTTGGGCTGGGGGACCAGGAGTAACTCTTGGTTTATATGTGTATGTGTCATTGTATGTCTTAAATGTTTGAAAGTAAAACCAATAAATATGGTTTAAATAAAAAAGAATTGGCAATGACATGTTAGACATGAAGCTAATTGCTCTAGCATTGGACGAGCTTGCATGTCCTCCTACTAAGTTAACTTTATCCCTTAGGACTGGTATATTCCCTTATATGTGGAAGACCACCCTCATCACCCTAGTCTTAAAAAACAGTGACAGAACAAGTCTGAGTAACTATCATCTTATCTTCATTTTACCACCCCTATCAAAAACCCTAGCGAGAATTGTGTTGGATCAACTCACAGAATACCTAAAAAAAAAATATAAACTACTTTGCCCTCAGCAGCACGGGTTCCAAAAATCCCACAGCACTATCGCAGCACTCACAAACTTTACCTTCCACCTATATGATGCCCTTGACTCCTCTGGAAAGATGGTTGGGAAATCTTTATAAACTTAACCAAAGCATTCGACACTGTCAGTTACCAGATCTTGTTCAACAACCTCGTGAATCTAGGCCTGTCCGCTGATACCGTTTCATGGATTTCAAGCTACCTTTCACACAGGTCTCAGTATTTTGTGATAAGAGGGGTAACCTCTGAACCATGTAATGTAACTCTGTGGGTCCCCCAAGGATCAACTTTAGGGCCCCTACTCTTCAGCTTACTTAGTAATTCACTCCCCAGCACCTGCCCTGCTAAGATGCTGCTCTACATAGACAATGCAGCAATCTATGTTCCAGGGAGCCACCCGACAGAAATAACTTCAGCTCTTCAAGATAGTGTTTCCAAGCTTGAGTTCAGGTTCTCTCACAACTGACTCCTCTTAAACTACAAAAAAACACCTAAAATTATACAGTTCTTTATTCAACACTCAAAAAAGAGTTCTGACCCCTTGACCATCCTTATCCAGAAAGGAGATGACATCGAACAAGTTTCTACCTTCAAATATTTTGGCATTCACATAGAAGACACCCTCTCTTGCACCTCCCATATTGACCACATTATAAAATTAGTTAATATTAAACTTGAGATCCTATACCATCACAGAAAAACCATAACCCCAGAGGCCCTCAGCCTAGTCACTCGGAGATTTATGCTGACAATTATAGACCATGGTCTGGTCATATACAGCACTGCCACTGAAACTGCACTAAAATGTGTCACATTACTCCTTAACAAGGTCTGCTGTCTAGTACTAGGAGCTAATCATCTTACTCACATTTATAACCTATACTTCTCCACTGGTTGGCTCCCCCTGCACTTAAGGACTAGGTATCAAGCATGCTTAATTGGTAAAAAAGCCCTCCTAGAACTAGCACCTGAATTGATTGCAACTGTATTCCAATGCAACTTAACCACCAAAACTACCAGAAGATCAGTTAAGGGAGTATTACATGTCCCTTTTAAATGAATCTCCTTTGTCCAATGGTCACTCTCTTATCATTGGCCCCAGTGGAGGAATGACCTACCCTCTCCCTTTTAGAAAACAAAAAAATTATCTCTTTTAAAGAAGACCTTCGTATCATCCTGACTGAAGGCAACCACTGTGACTGCAATTTATAAATGAAGGCTATCCCGTCATTGGTCTGGCTTAACTACACCTGTCTCCCCTTACTCTTCTCCTATGCCCATCCCCTTTTCACCCCAAATGCCCCTCTCATTTGACTAAGCCATATCCTGGCTGCTACCTCCCCACTCCTTGCACCTACATGTTCTGGGTATGTCTCACTTGTTGCCCCGTACTATCTTCCCACCTCCTATTACCTATCACCCTATTTGCACTCTTCCTTGACAAAGCCATTCTTGGCTCCTGCCTCCACACTTCTTGTGCTTAGTAATGAGTCAATTTGACTACAGCATATTACTGTTTATATGAATATCTGTTTGTAAATTGTTGATCTTTTTGTACATCTGTTTTTATAGCCTAATTCAGTCTGAGTTATTGTAACTGCCTTCCTAGTCAGACTCCTTACTGTATGTTTTGTATTGTTGTGTTTTGCATCTATTGACTTGGAGCCTTTGTAAAAAAGCCATTCTTGTTTAAAGGTTGTAATTCCAAATCTGAAATAAATACAAAAAAAAAATAAATAAAAAATTCCCAAAACTTCTACTAGGACATGATAAAAAATTAATATGAATGAGAGAGACTGTTTTCTTCTATAGATCAAAGTGGAGTGCTGTCTCCACAATGGTACTACTACAAGACAAGGTAAAGTTAGGCAAACTTTATTTATAAAGTGCCAAATCCAAACAGGATCTAATCACTGTACAGAGTTAAACATAAAAGATAACATAACATTCATCAAAAATACAAATATTAATTAAAATAGGATGATCCAATGCATACAGTAACAGTTAATCAGGAAATGCCTAATTAAATTAAAAGATCTTCAAAGATGCTTTAAAAGCCTCCATCATTCCAGATGTACAAATGTTAAAAGACAGCAAGTCCCATGGAATTGGAGCAGCAACTTTGAAAGCTCTATTGCTTGATGACTTCAAACCTAGATGAAGGGATGATAGATGCCAACATCAGTGGAGTAGAGAGGGCAGACTGAGTGGTAGGGAAACAAGAGCTCTTTTAAGTAGTCCAGTCCTGAACCACATAGGGTCTTGTATGTCACCAAGCAGATCTTGATGGTGATGCAGGAAAACAAGGCAGCTAGTGCAGCAGATGCAGAATTGGCATGATATGGTCACTCAGGGAAGAGTCCACTGACATCTGGGCTACAGCATTCTGCACCAGCTGCAGTCATCACATCAGACCTCCAAGATAGCCATAGGTAGAAAGCATTGCCGTAATCCAGCTTGCAGGTGATGAAAGCAAGGATGATTGTCACTAAGTCCTCCTGGGCTAGACATGGCATGATACTGGTGATATTACACAGTTGGTAAAGGACAAATCAGATCACAGATGACAATTGTTGTTCAAGTGTCAATCTGCTGTCCAAAATGTCTCCAGGTTCCTCACTGCATCAGCTGCAGTGAGAGAACAGTCGTCCACTACCAGGAGAGCCACTCCTACCACAGCAGATAAGTCCCAGCAGCCCAATTCAGTCATCATGACCTCCGTCTTACTTGGGTTGAGACATAACCAGTTCAAGATCATGCAGTCATTTATTTCGGCTAAACACTGACTCACCACCGAAGTCGTAGAAATATCATCAGAAGGAGAAGAAGACAGGTACAGCTGAGTATCATCTACATAGTGGTGAATCCCAACACTGTACCATCTAATGATTTCCCCTAATAGCAGTATGTAAAGGGGGCAAAAATTGAGAGGAACTCCACAGGACAACACAGATGCCTCCGAGGTAAAATTCCCTATGACAATCTGCTGCATTCTCCCAGTTAAGTACGACTCAAATCAGTGCAGAACTGCACCAGTGAGGCCCAAATAGTTCCTCAGGTGATGTGAAAGCACCTTATTTAGCTGGGTCAAATGCTGATGAGAGATCCAAGAGCACGAGGAAGCAATGTTGCCTTTGATTCCTTGCAAGGAGAAGATCATGGGTTACCCTTACAAGAGAGGTCTCAGTGCTGTGACAGGGCCTAAAACCCAGCTATAGAGGTTCATAGGTAGAAAGAGACTCCAGGTGATCCATCAGCTGCTCCACCATCACCTTCTCAATAACCTTCCCTAAAATGAGAAGGTAAGAGACTGGCCTGTAGTTTGCTAGAATGTTGGGGTCCTAGGAATGTTTTTTAGAAGGAATCTGACCACAGCCTGTTTTAAGACTGATGGAAAGACACCCTCCCTTAAGGACCTCTTCATGATCTGCATGAACACTGGACTCTGGAACTAGCTACAACTGAGAATCAGCCATGTTGATCCTGGATCCAGCATACAGTTGGTGGGGTGCAAACTGGTGACATCACAAAGCACCTCTGACTCAGAAACAGTTTGAAATTCATCCTAGACAAGCAGATCTATATCACTGAAGATGTAACCACTACCAACCCAAACTGGGCTGCCCAAAGAAATTCCAATCCTAATGGCTGACACCTTATCAAAATATCATCCAAACTCCTTACACTTTTTTCTGCAGAAACTGCTCTGATGAGTTGTAGACAAGGAAAGTTTAAAAACTCATCAACAGTGTGAAAAAGCAGAGGTGGGTGATGTTTCCCAGCAGCAATTGACCATGACAGGAACTATGCCTTTTTCAGGTTGCTTGCCCAGTGATATTCTACATAATGAATTCTCCGTACCAATCTGCCCTCCACAGACCTGGAGGTTCTCCAGGAATACTCCAACATCTACTCCTTTGTCTTCAACTGATGTAGCTACAGTAGCAGCCATAGACACCACCAGATATTTCCCGACATTTCTGTGATATTTCCAGATATATCTAATGCTTTCTCCATTTCTACAGTAGGGGCAGCAGAGAGAAACTCTTTAGAAATGTTGTGAAATATCTGGAAATAGCTGGCAATGTCTGTGGCTACTACTGTAAGCACAATACAATGGTGAACTATAAAAGGAGGTCAAGGGACAAAGGCAATAAGGTGCAATGGAGTCTAAGGTGGTTGTAAGTGCCATATGATAGCATCCAATGACCGCCTCATGACCTTGTACACATTTCAGTAGCAAACCTGAGAGTACCAGTGCCTCCTGTAGTTTTTGAGGCTCCATATTATGTTTTGGATGGCACTGGATAGTCTCCATGGGAGGGGTAGTTAAACAAGGGACCCCATACTGGAACAATGCTGCATAATGGTCTGACCAAGAGACCACATCAACTTTCACCACACTGATGTCAAGTCCCAATGAGAAGATTAGGTCTGATGTGTGACTGTGCTGATGGGTTCCAAAGGTAACAGCCTGTGTCAGTTCAAGTGAAAACATCAAAGAACATAACTGCGGGAGCACTCAAAATGTGCAGGTGCTCACTTCAAAAAACTACAAACTACAAAAACACAAAAAGAAAGGGTCTTGAGAAGACCCGAAGTGCTGAGGTACTTGTAGCTCAATGCTTTGAAAATTGACTTTGGCATTTTGGCATGATTTAACTTAATGCATTTGTGCTCCTTCTTTTTATGTTTTTGTAGTTCAAGTGAAAACACCAGCTGGAAGAGCTCCAGTCCAAATTGCAAGGATTCATTATCGACCCAAGCACTGAAACTCAAATAGCTGCTCATTTATATCCTGCTTATTGTAGCTGGTTAATGATGCAGAATTATAAATGAACAACTTGATGTGTGTGAAAAAAATGGCTTAACAGAATAAGTCATGTGGGTACATAGACCTGCTTCTGTTTATGGAATCAGAAGTGCAGCTGATGTCCAACTTCCAGACCCCAAACCTCTTTGAGAATAAATTGTGGTCAAAATTCACCGTTACAGAGTCTGAAATGTTTTCTGAATGACAAGCTTGTCAAACTGCCACAAAGAACAGAAACAAAAGTAAACAACCACACACACACACACACAGCTTTGAATTACAGGTATGTGACAGACAGCTCCCCTTCAGTCTCTGACCACATTCAAATCAACAGCCCATGCAGTCCTTGCTCTCTCCAGTCAGATGAAAAAACATATCAGCAGTGTTACTATATACAGTTCAAGGCCCTCACCACAACACACAGAAATGTAACCATACCTATGTGTTATGTAGACTATTGTAAGATATATAGCACCTGTAAAGTGAAGTAAACCTGTTTTAAATTATTACTAAGGTCAAGGGGAACATGTTGGACATAGTCAACTTGCAACTCACACACCCATAATAGCTGCAAGTAGCAAAGTAAGCTGTCAATTCATTTAGTCAGACTTATCCATTGATACTGCCCCATCTCATACTGTGATTACTAATGAAAGTGAGAGATACATGACAGATATTTGCAATGAAGCAGATTTGAGACTTATGGGTCAACTCTCTATGTGCCATCCTTTCCCTATCTTTTCTGGCATGCGGTGTCACTACATGTGCAAAGATGCTGAAGTGTTCATTGGTAGAAAGAGTAGCAGATGTTTGGAGTGCAAATACTGTTTAGTGTGTTTCTCTTTCATTTTGATATTCTTACACCCACCATGCAAAGGAGGTTAAATTGCAGCACTATAAAATTTTATTTGCATAGTAGCAGGAAAAACATGTGTAGTGTTTTCAGTTAACCATGTGTAAAGCAGCTCTCATATCAGTTTTGGTGAACAAATGCGTAACAAGTGATTGCTGTACATGAACAATTGTGTAGCAGCTGATGAAAACTGTGTAGTTTTCATTTTTTAATTTTGCTACACTATACCAGGTAAAATATTCATTGGCATACACTCATACATAATGAAATTAACAAGAATATCAGTGCTACCGCGTGATTGCATTTATGCCTTTTTTTCCTTTTTTTTATTTAAGGAATCAGACAGTGGCTTATTGCCATATGTTCACTTTAGGGATATAGTAGCCAGTCAGTATTTTTCTTTAATATATTCAGGCAACATTCTCTGGGCTGAACTATCACCTGGACAGAAAAGAATACCTGTAAGGATCAGTTAAGGGCATTCAAATAAAGGGAGTCAAATATTGGATCTGGATATTAACATTAGTTCAAGTATTGCAAGAAAGGGTCCCAAATATGGTTGGATTTGTGTATATCTCCTTCTTGACCTTAAAACATTCTTTCCTGGTTGGCACAATCCACTAACAGATTTAGCCAGTGCTTCACTAGTGGAGCTTCATTGTTCTTCCAGTTTTGTAAAATTATCTTTTTTGCATTAATCAAGGCTATGTAAAAGAACTTTACCTTTTCATTATTCCAATCCCCTAATTGTAAAAAGCATTTACCAAAAATCAAAATGCTGTGGTCAGGAAGTTGTTGACACTCTGTACAGACAGTTGGTAAGACCACATCTGGAGTACTGTGTACAGTTCTGGATATCCCATCTCCACAAAGACGTAGACAGGATGGAAGCTGTTCAGAGGAGGGCAACCAAAATGGTGAAGGGTCTGCACCAAAAGATATATGAAGAAAGACTAAAGGAACTTAAGATGTACAGCCTTGAGGAAAGGAGGGGGACATGATAGAAACTTTCAAATACCTTAAGGGAATCAACAAAGTCCAAGAGGGTAGCATATTTCAGACAAAGAGATGTGCAAGATTAGGGGGGCACAATTTGAAGATAGAGGGGGGATGTCTCAGAGTTAATGTGAGGAAGTATTTCTTCACAGAGAGGGTTGTAGATGCATGGAACAGTCTTCATGAGGAGGTCATAGAGTCAAAAACAGTGAGGGAATTCAAGAATGCATGGGACAGACATAAGGCAATTCTAGTGGGGGGTAGGAGGAAGTAGGCTATTGGTTAACTAGGATCTGCAGCTTATCCATTAGGTAGGGAAAGGGGCAGACTAGGTGGGTCAAGTGGTCCTTATCTGCCGTCAAATTCAATTTTTCTATGTATGTTATGTTTCAAACACCAATACCATACTGATTATTGAGCAAATTCATTTCCAGTATTCTCCTATGGCAGGGCAAGTTATAAACATATGTAGTAGTCACCCAATCCCATTTTAGCTTCTGGGGCATTTATTTGATATTGTGTTTTCAATTTTGGGCATCACCTTAGACATTATTCCCTCCTATCAAGAACACATTAAAATAACATCTCCAAAACTGTTAATATCGGGTTAGGCCTCCTTTATAGACATTGACACTGTATGACCCAAGCGGCACTATGCCTCACAGTGACCAGCTCCATATTGTCTATCATTGATTCTGGCATTATATTTTGTGATGCTGCCACCATCACTGCCCTCAGAAGGTTAGGGGTTACTCTTAGCAAAGCCTGCATGTCAGTTACTGGAGCTAGTAAGGACACACATACCTGTGACCTATACGCACAGTTCAATTGGCTCAACCTCCAGAGCAAAATCTCCTATCACACCTGTATTACTGCCAAAAAGATCTCTTTAGCGTTAGCCCCCCTGTCTACCCAGCAGCTTCTCAGCAGGGTCCACACTGACACGCACTGCATGAGAAGAGTGCCCAACCTAACTCTTCATGTACCTTTATGCCAGACATTTCAAAGACAAAGAGCACTTATGTACAGGGCATTTACGTACATAGCACCTAGCTTGTTTAACAACCTCCCTGCACACCTTCAATCTACTCCCAAAATTGGTCCTTTCAAAAACTGTCTTCAACAGCACCTAGCCAACTGCAGCAGCTGTGACTGCCTCACTTAACCCTGGTAGCCCTCTGCTTATACCTATCCTGCCATTTTAATGACAATGCCCCCCTGGGCTGCTGTTCTGTGTCACTACTAGAGGTGGGCAAAGTCCATGCACTTCTCTCCATGGAGCACTTTGTGTATTATAGATAATTATGTGAAGTACTCTGCAATACAAAGCAAAGTAATTCACCATAATGAGTAGCGTGAAGTGCCATTGGTTTCAATTGACTTTGCGTTCACTTAGCCTTATTTTTTGACTCCAATGTGAAGTTTGCATTGAATCATGGGGGATGGCAGGTCACATGGGCTCTAGATTGTCTTGCGCAGGCTCAGTTCTGCATAGTCTGTGTAATGGAAAGCTGGAGACTGTTTGCTCTCGGAGCTCTGAGAATCCAACCATTGAAAACCCCTCTAAAAAGCATTTTTGATCCAGTTTGTTAGGTCAAAATTTAGCACATTGATTGCAGAAAACCCTCATGTGCTTATATCATTGAGTGTTTCTTGGTTTTGTGGGCATTTTGAATGTTAATTTGTAAGATTCAGTTTGTGTACTGACAGACACTGTGGAAGTCTGCTTCGGGGGAGGGGTGCAATGAAGGGAAATTCACAGTGACTCAATGAGAAAGGCAGTCTTTCTAACTGTTTTGGGTAGTTAGAGTGTTAGTATTTGTGTGTTCACATACACACAGTAATACGTTTAGTAAGTTTTGATAATTTTTTGGTGTTTGCTGTGGTGCTGTGCATTTTTTAAATTGTTTTAAAAGATTTGGTTGTACTGCACTGAACTTTATAATTTTCTGTGCATTACCTGTAGTGTGTGCTTCTTTGTGTGCATGCCGTCAAGTCTTACACATTTTATTGTGCCACACCATAATCACAATACTCTAATTTGAGTATCTTATCCATCTGCTGTACTTTTTATTGCTTCGTTCTGTCTCAGTTGGTAGTGGACTGTTACTGCAGGTGCCCCCCCCAATGCAAAAGGTATTATTGTTTTAATTCTGGATTTCTGATTTTGACCACTGGTTAAGATGGTGTTGTGCTTGTGCCCATGCAGCCATATCTCTTAAGTGCAATTTCCATCTGTCTGTGTGTCTGCATCTCTTTAGGGCCCAATCTCCATCTGTAACTTAGGTCACAGTTGTCTGTTTGGCTTAACTTCAGAGTGCTGGTGTGGCACATATTTCGATTTGAACATTGCACTCATTTATGTGTGTTTTTAAGTTAGGACAATCATCATGAGTCACTCACTATACAAATCACTTTATTCATCTTCACAATCATGATTCACAAATTACACGCTCTGAGGAAGCCCTGTAGAGGGGGCGATTCGTAAGCAAGCAGTGTGCATGCACTGCAATCATTCTTTTTTGTTGGTTCCACACTATGGCTGAAAATAAAATTAATTAGCTGAATTGGACAGTTCTTTTGTCTCTTTCTTCTCAAAGAACCCTGGGGTTTGGTGAGTGCGGCTACTTACAAATAAGTAGTACACAACATTATGTTTTTGTGGTGTAAGTTGTAGGTAACCCTGTTTTTCTAAAGACTTCAGTTTCATCATGAATCAGGAAAATGACTTGGGAACACCCAGTTATATCATGTCACGCCACTCAAGATCCTTGGTGTACTCCGATGCTTCTGTTTATGTTCACATTCTGTAGGATGCCCCACTTGAATCTTTGTGCTCACTAGAAGTCGTCCCTCTTTAATCCTGTAGATAGCATCTCAGCTTGATCATTGTACTCACTGATATGTGTTTTCAAGTCAGGGTGTTTGGGGTGATACAGGTCAGAGAAGTACAACCATAGTTATTTGCGTACAGTTAATTAGTCATGTCACACCAGGCATTCATCGCAAGACAAATCACATTCTTCACAAATCACAGCAGTTACTTTTTTTTTTCAGTTGATGATTCACTGAAGACCTATAAAGATGACCAGAAGATTAATGAACCATTTTTTAACTTTTGCCTCCCACCCAAAAAATACTTGCCTTTCATGGGTTGCCAGTTTCCATGCAGTCAAACTCAGCAGCAGACATCCAAAATTTGTTGTGGTGGACCACTGACGCTGTGTCTACATCTGATGACCTGAAAAAAGAAAGTAATCATAAATTATTGTCTTTCAGTGTACCACAGCCCCCCCCAAGAAAAAAACATTTGAATTTGACAATACCACATTGTCAGGCTGTAGTTGTAACATATGTGTTGCTTGCATGTTCATGTGATTTGATCATCATCATGCCCACCACTGTAAAGATTCCCTAAAATGGAGCAATATGACATATTGCTTGCAACACAGAACAAGATCATATAACTAGAAATTAAATGGCTGTGTCTCTGGAAAAAAATTACGGTGGCACATACAATAACTTACTATTATGGTATGAAGGCAAGGCACACACAAAGGGCAGCATGTATTGTTGTTGCAGCAGGCGTCAACATAGGTAATGCTCTCACTTGGGACAAAGAGACACATTTCTTGCATTTTAATCTTCATCTGGACTTTTCATTCAATTACATCAGCAGGAGAACAGCAGCAGCAGCAGCAGGTGATGTCACAACTTAGGCAATAATGTCACTCAGTAAGCAGTGGGATGGCAGGCCCAAAAATGCTTAGTTCAATAAATATGTTCAAGTTCTCTGGCAAGTTTCACATTTTGCTTTGCATCACCTTGTGAGGTGTGTGTGCAGCAAAATTATTTGACTTAAAGGAAGCATTTTCGCTCTGGGGACACAACTTCACATTTCTGGCAAAGTGCTGGTGGTGGTGGTGGTGTGAGGTGGCAAAACGAAATTTTGCTTCTCTGGCAAGCTTCACATGTGCTTTGAATTGCCTTGTCAGGTGTGTGTGGCAAAAGTATTTGTCTTAAAGGAAGCATTTTTCTCTCTGGGGACACAATTTCACATTTCTGGCAAACTGCTGGTGGTGGTGGTGTTGTGTGAGGTGGCAGGCCCAACTTTCAGTTCTCTGACAAGCTTCACACATGCTTTGCACTGCCTTGTCAGGTGTGTGCAGCAAAAGTATTTGACTTAAAGGAAGCATTTTCTCTCTGGGGACACAACTTCACATTTCTGGCAAATTGCTGGTGGTGGTGGTAGTGGGATGGGGTAGCAGGCCCAACTGTCAGTTCTCTGGAAAGCTTTGCATGTGCTTTGCATCACCTTGTCAGGTGTGTGCAGCAAAAGTAGTTGACTTAAAGGAAGCATTTTCTCTCTGGGGACACAACACTGTGCGATGCATTTCTGGCATTTCATTTTTAATCTGGGCTTTTCATCATGACATTAAAACAGTGGGACAAAAGCACAACAGATCACACATTTGTGGGGATATGGTAGATGTGGCAATGGTATTGTTTGTGATAATTGTGCTGGTGCTTTAAAGGGAAAGTAACATGTAGGACTACATTTACCAATCTTGTTGTTATCAATGGAAATCTGCTTTACATAACCTATTTTGACTGAGCCTGTAACACTTTTAGGACCAGAATGATCTATAACCCATTTCTGGGCTTCAAACGCCTGCTCTAGCCACTAGATAACACTCCTACATATGACAGAACATGATGCCAACAAAAAAGTGTTATGGGTTCATTCAATAGCTTGTGTAAAGCAGATTTCAATTGCAAACAAGATTTATAAATGTAGTCCTGTATGTTAGTTTGCTTTTAAGTAAATATTCAGAAAATTAACAAGTATTTTCATAGTTGTTATTACTTAATTTACCTTAATTCTTACATGACTGACGGTTGGACGAATAGCGGATGCTGTGTGCTTTCATTACAGGTGAAACCCAGGTGCCATTGGCACTATACACCCTGCAATAAAAGTGTCTTGAAGATGGCATTTTGGGGATGCAATATTTAATTAAAGGAAAGCAAGCAGTGTCTGCAAAGTGGGCAGCAATATGATTTATTCCATAAAATGAAACTAAGAACAAAACAATTTCTTTTGCTGAAAGCATAATGGTGTTGGAGGGGGCATTGAGGGCAGTTGGGGAATGTGATTTACCAGGATGAGGCTGAAGAACTAGAGGACTAACAAAATTAACACAGCTAAGAAAACATTAACTGAACATAAATGGTATAAGTACGAAAATGAATAAAAGCAGAGATAATTTTTTTTGGTGAGATGAAATGTTGTTAATACTGGCTTTCTTAATCATTCTTGTCCTTCATACTGGTAAATCCGATTCACCATCCCACCTCCCCCAAATGTTCCCCCCGCCATGCCATTAAGCAATTTGCAATACAAATTGTTTTATTCTTAACTTCTTACTCATCTCATTTATCATCATCATCTTTACTTTATTTTATGTAATAAGTCATGTAGTTGTCAATTGTGCAGACACTGTGTGCTTTCATTGCATCTGAAACTGTGCCACCAAAAAGCTATCTTCACACTTTTATTGCAGAGTGCATGACGGCAAGACAGTTTCACCTGGAATGAAAGCATGCGGCATCCACCATTTTTCCGACCATCACTCATGTAACAAAAAGAACAGTTCCACATAAAGTAAATTAAGTAACACATACAGTGGCGTGAAAAAGTATTTGCCCCCTTCCTGATTTTCTCTATTGTTGCATATTTGTCACACTGGATGTTTTCAGGTCTTTAGACAAAATATAATATTAGATAAAGGGAACCTGAGTGAACAAATAACACTTTTTTTTTTTGCTTATTTCATTTATTTAATGAAAAAAGTTAACCAACACCAACTGGCACTGTGTGAAAAAGTAATTGCCCCCTAGTTAAATCAACCCAATTAAAAGGATAATTAGAGTCAGCTGATTGAACACAGCCAGGCTTGATTACAGCCAGCCCTGCTCAATATAAACCTCACTTATTTTGACCCTTACCATCAGAGTCACATTGCCAGTACAAAGATTCAACCAGCACATTATGCCATGATCAAAGGAAGTTCCTGAAAAGATCAGAAAAAATGTGTTGCCCTCTATCAGTCTGGAAAGGGTTACAAAGCTATTTCTAAGGCTCTGGGACTCCATCGAACCACAGTGAGAGCCATAATCTCCAAATGGAGAACACTTGGAACAGTAGTGAATCTTCCCAGGAGTGGGCGGCCTGCCAAAATTACTCCAAGGGCGCAGCGTAAAATCATCCAGGAAGTCTCAAAGGATCCTAAAACAAAATCCAAAGAACTGCAGGCTTCTCTTGCCTCAGCTAAGGTCAGTGTTTACGACTTCACAATCAGAAAGAGACTGGGCAAAAATGGGCTTCATGTGAGAGTAGCAAGGCGGAAACCACTGCTAACCAAGAAGAACATAAATGCTCGTCTCTCATTTGCCAAGAAGCACCTGGATGATCCACAAGCCTTTTAGGAAAATGTTCTATGGACAGATGAGTCAAGTGGAACTTTTGGACGACATGGATCCCATAATGTCTTGCGTAAAGCAAACACAGCATTCCACAGTAAGAACACCATACCAACAGTCAAACATGGTGGTGGTAGTGTGATGGTGTGGGGATGCTTTGCTGCCTAAGGACCTGGATGACTTGCCATAATTAAATGAACCATGAATTCTGCTCTGTACCAGAAAATTCTTAAGGAGAATGTCCGGTCATCCTTCCGTCAGCTAAAGCTGAAGCGTAGTTGGGTCATGCAGCAAGACAATGATCCAAAACACAAAAGCAAATCCACATCAGAATGGCTAAAAAGAAGTAAAATTAAAGTTTTGGAGTGGCCTAGTCAAAGTCCAGACTTAAACCCAATAGAGATGCTGTGGCAGGACCTGAAATGAGCAGTTCATGCTCGAAAACCTACCAAATGTTACTGAATTAAAGCAGTTCTGCGAGGAAGAGTGGGTTAAAATTCCTCCACAGCGATGTGAAAGACTGATATTGAATTATAGGAAGTGTTTGGTTGCAGTCATTGCAGCTAAATGTGGCGTAACCAGTTATTAAGTGTCAGGGGCAGTTACTTTTTCACACAGTGCCAGTTGGTGTTGGTTAACTTTTTTTCATTAAATAAGTGAAATTAAAAAAAAAAAAAGTGTTATTTGTTCACTCAGGTTCCCTTTATCTAATATTACATTTTCTCTAAAGATCTGAAAACATCCAGTGTGACAAATATGCAATAATAGAGAAAATCAGGAAGGGGGCAAATACTTTTTCACGCCACTGTATGAGAACTCACACACGACATTACCGGAACATAAATTTCATACAGAAAAATAAAAATATTAATTAAGCAAAAAACAAATTAAAAGAAGAGGAGGGAGACATTTGGGGGGGGGTGCAATTTGGAAATCAGTATACTGTAACTTTATTAATGGGCCTCTGAGGGATGTTGCTGCTCACCACCACCGCTATTACTATGCAGAATTCATAGCATTTCATCATTCTGCCCCTCAACACATATCAGCTGCTGCATTGCTGCCTCTACCAACATTTTCAGCCCCTGTAGTTCGGCACATAGCTCAGCAAGGTCCCCCTGTGTCACTGGCTGATGTGATCACTCTTCATTATGGGCAGCACTGGGACCTGCCACCACCTCACCTGATGCCATGTCCCATCTACTACAGTGACACACAGGCAGACACGCTGGTCATGCCACCACAGCTGCAGGAGGAGCTGCTACCGCCTGTAGCTTTGCATCCCATTGGGCATGGTGGTGAACAGCTAGATAGGTGCACTGACCACTCATGCCCAGGTGGCTGCCCTTGGGCCTTCAGCAGACCACCACTTTACAAAGATTGCAATGTACCACGCTGGAGTCACCAGGGTGGGAAGAAAAAAGGTCCACACAGGGGGGTTGCAGGCAGGGCCTGGTATAGGTGGGGGGGGCACCAGGGCATAACACAAAAAGACCATTTATTTCTTTCTTTCCCCAGTATGTACTGCATTTTTTATCTCAATAACAATTTTATTGAGTTTGTAAAAGAAAAAAAAACTTTTTAGCTTGCATATGAGATCCTGGTTTGTCTGCAGAGTGCGAATTGTATAAGAAATGTACTTAATTGTTTTTGCTTTTGTTTCATTTTAGATAAAATCTATAAAGGGACCTGAGGAAGTGGTGTGGCCATGAAACTGTTGTCCCAAAATAAATACAAAAAAAATAAGAACTTGATCATACAATGGTGTTCGTCCTTTATATATATTTTTTGGGGCACCAGGACACACCTGCTACTGTACTGCCAGTGGTTGAAGGCTGGCAACCTGCTGTTGTTCCTGCTGCTCTTGCTGCAGCTCCTCTTGCTGATCCTGAAGGGGCCACTGCTCCACCTGTTCCTGCTGCTGCTCCTGGATGACAACAACATCTGCTGGGCTCACTGTGGCTGCAGGTGGGGTCCCCAAAACCTGCCGATTTAATCTAACTGGGTGGCCGGCCCACATTCATGGCCCACGATGGCCATCACTTGGCTCACTATATTCGTGTTCCATCGAGAAAGTAAATAAACAATAGAAAAATGCAAGTACAAGTACTAGTAAAATAAAGTACAGTACCTAAAAATAAGTACACGAAAAAAACCTTTTTAACAAAACAAAAAAGCCTTCCTAATTAAATAACTTTCTGAAGGACTACAACAGATAAATACACAAAGATTTAGCACATAAAAAAGAACAAGAGCTTTTTTTTTGAGCTCCAAAACACACAGAACAGAGTCAAACTGCACACTGCAGAACTGCCTGGACTGCAAACTCTTTCCACTAGAGTAAGTGAAGGTAAAACACTGATTTCCTGCCAGTTCCTTGAATTGCCTCCCTGAATCATTTGACCTATAGATTTGCAGAGACAGTCAGCCATGTAATCAATTCAGGATGCAAGATGCTTTCTTTCTAAGATACAGTATAGTTTCAAAAACCAAAACAAAAAGTCTGAAGAGGACCACCTTTTGGGTCGATACGTGAGTGCTCCCATTGTTCACGGAGCCATTTGTTTTGGCATCTCTGTTATATCACAAATGTTTATTTGGCATTCATTTGGTCTATTTAGCATTATGTGGAGCACTTTTTATAGCCCTGCACTCATATCTCTTTGCAGTATTTACTATTCGGGTCGCGTTGTGGCTATTCTGTGGCTTTTTGAGGTAACGCTTGCCAACACATCGTGGATTGTAAAAGTATGAGACCCTAAAGACTACTGGTTTATGCATGCCTGCTTTGGGTGAGATCAGCTTTTTCATGTGTATCTTTTTTTATGTGCCATTAAAGGTTTTTTTCATTTTTGCCGTTAAGTGCTGACCCGTGCTTTTTGTTTTTGTTGCTCTGAGAATTTTTCAACTCTGGGGTATTGGTGCACTCCCTAGCTCGAGCACCCCACATCCAATAGAGACTGTTTCTGGACTGATTTTTTTTTTTCTATGTAGTATAGTTTCCCTATTAGTCTTTTGTTCAATGTTTTGTTAACAAGGACATCTTCTATTTGTGATAATGTAACGTCCAGGAGATTACTTACCCTTTTTTTTTTACCAATCCCTTATTTATAGTTATTTCAAATAATGTCCTTCTCTTACATTTAACCTTTCTTTGAGAGATACAAAATCTATAAACTGTCCATTTTCATAAAGATGTTTCAATTGATATATTCCCCTTTTTTCCCAGATTTGCACAGAGGTTATTCTTTGTAGTTGGAATTCCGCTGATGTATTTAGTATATGAAAAAGTCAACACTTCCTTTTTCCTCTGTGGAATACTGTGAGCAACTTGCCTTACCTTCGCTGTCAGTTTACTTGTTGTAAGATATGAGCTAAGTTGATTGTGATTGGTTGACCATCCATGGCACTCCAGACATTACCTCATGGGTTTTAGCCCACCTGATGGGCTAGATGATGCACATGACTCGAGGATCAAATTTCTTGTATATCCAGGTCCCCGAAACCCCTGCTCCCCAGTTCAAATCGTGCATCTGATCAGGCTACAAGAACACCAGGATCCCTGCTGTCCTATTTTACAAAGGTAGGCCTCTTTATAATTAGCTGATTTGCTCAACTTGATTCAAGGAGATGCATCCTACCATATATGCAGTTGTTTAAAATGATATTATTCCCCAAATGGGAGTATAGTTTCCTCAGCAAGGAATTTGTTTGATATAGTTCCTTTTACTATATTTGGTTAGCCCTGAGATCAGGGAAAACATTTAGCTCTCTTGGGCAAGGAAAACATACACTACTGTGTCCCTTTCCTAACTAAGGCTCAAGATTACTGTGTTTTGCTATAACTGTGTCCATCCTAACCTTAAAATGACTGTTGTTTACTCAGATGAGTGGAAAATACAACTCTAGTTTTATTTAAAAAAAGACAAGTTTTTATGTTGTACTGTGGCTTAAGGTTAAGGTCCCTCTGCAAAACAGCTTGGTCAGGAGGCCTCTTACCATGCTTTGTTTAGTTTTTACATGTTTGTCTGAGGCTTAGTCTGCTTCATGTTAAATGCAATAGGCAGCGCTCCGCTGGCTTCCTGGAAGCCTACTAGGGAAGTGTGCGGTTTGCTGTGCCATGTTTTTGGTAGCTTTCTGCTCATTTTCATTCCCCCCAGCATGACTGGTTGTCCCCACGGCCTCTCTACACCTACTCCTCACAGTGCAGTCTGCGCTGGATGCAACAGGCCTATGATCTCCCTTCTCTCTCCATTGCTCAGCGTTTCACAAACGTCTGGGCAGCTCCCACTACAATATGTGGTAGGATCACAAGGAAAAGGCAGGGGGCAAACAAAAAAAATGGAATTCAGGCCTCCAATGTCACTATGGCATGGGAGACATCCTTGTGACCTCAGGCCTGCTCCTCAGCACAGCGTGGCACTCCTCCGCCTCCCCCGGCCACATGGCCTCGGCGTTTGTCCCCTTAGAGGTCACCCTCTCCCTCCTGTCGAGCACGCCTGCACCCAGGCTAGCAAATCCACCCCACACTCAAAGGCACATTCCTCCACAGCCTCTGGTGTGCTTCTCACATCCCCCTCACTCTGGAACTGCATGGCCCTCGTGGCCCGCTCCACAGCCATCCTAGGCCCAAGGCCTAGCATTGCGTGAATGGCGAGGGGGGTGGGGTTCTGCTAGCCATGCATACACCCTGCATCATGATACTGTAGGCACAGACATATTCCTACAGAGCTAGGAATAACACGCCCCTAGGACACGCTAAAAACCTTTTTTTCTCGGCGATTACATGCCTAGACCCTACAACATATGAGGGAGTTGTATCCTCAGCATGTCCCCAGCAGATCAGGCATACAGCCCTATATTTAAAACGCTGGATAATTACCAGGAAGCTTGCATGCTGCTTACAAAGGGGGCCATGTAAACAATCTGCAGCCTTGCTCCTTACCTCCATATAGGGTCCCTCCCTCCAGTGACCATATATTCCGAGGTACCCCCCCTGGCCCATATGGGTTCCTCTCTATAGCAACCCATATGTCCAAGACCTTATATAATGATGTACTGGTGGTCCCTCTCCATAGCGACCTCCACTCTGCTTGTCTCCACGTGGTTCCCTCTCTACAGTGACCCCCATGCGGAACATATAAGTAGCAGTAGTAGTAAAAAGTTTATTTCTGATATCAGAAACAGGATAAAACCCAATTTAGCATCAGCTAATTTACAATGGGGTCCTACTGTACAAAAAAATATCAGTTTCATTTTTAAATACATACAGATGCAAACACTATACATACATAAGACATAATACATATACAATCAAGGAAAAAAAGAGAGAGAAAAAGAAGAACAAAATAATAATTACAACAATAAACCATATATGTAAGCATCTCAAGTACAGTAAATCTTTAAAGACATTGCTTCCTTTACAAACCATGATTTTATTTCATTCCAAGATATTTTATTTGTACTTGACCTCAGATAACCTGGTAATAAATTCCACAATTTTGGACCTTCATATAGATAACAATGTTGGCCCTTCACTGTTCTCATAAGGGGTACCTTAAATTTTACTTCTTCTTCAGATCTCAAACCTACCTTAGCATTCCATTTCTCCAGAAACTCCACTAGATATCCTGGAGCTTTTTTACAATAACAGCGATAGGTTAACCATTGCACATGCATATTTCGCAGTTCTGTCAAGGATATCCAATTTAGGTTTCTGTAAAGAGTGCAATGATGTGTTTTCTGAGGTGCATCCAAGACAAAACGTGCATATCTATTATAGATGACATCAAGCTTTTCTAAATTACTCCTAACTGCCCCTCTATATATGATATCACCATAATCGATATGCAGAATTATCATTGAATTAACTATCCTTAGCCTAGCATCAAATGAAAGACAACTTCTATGCTTATACAATGCCCCCAACTTTTTACACAATTTTTGTGTCAAGCTATCAACATGAGAATCCCAGCTACAATGAGAGTCCAACCATACTCCCAGGTATTTATAACAATCCACAGAGGTCAGGCTATGCTCATCAGATGTCTTGATATCCAACTCCACAGGTACTTTTTTATTTGAAAACAACATTACCTGTGACTTCTGTGAATTCAAGACCAAACCATGTTCTGAAAAATATATTTGTAATGTATTAAAACATTTCTGCAATTTGTCCTGTATATATCCCACAGATTTCCCTTCAAGGTACAAAACTGTATCATCTGCATACAAATGGTGCCGGACATCGTTCATCAGATGTCCGACACCATTTGTATATATATTAAATTAAATGTGTCCTAGCACTGACACCTGAGGAACACCAGAATTAACATCTAGATAGCCAGACACAAAATTACTACCTAACCTAACCCTTTGTTGTCTACCATCCAGGTAGCCATGGAACCAGTTCTGGGCTTCCTGGCTGAGGCCTACAGATCCCAATTCTTCCATCAATACCTGATGTCCCAAGGTATCGAAAGCCTTTGACAAATCAATATAGCCTGCATCGCTCCACACACCAGTCCTAAACCTTTCAGCAGCACTAAACAGATATGGGGCAACCATAGATTTGGAGGCCCATTGTTACGCAAGCCTAATGATTATGCATCCCTGGTCAAGGCCAAGAAATGCACTGCTTGCAGCGTTAACCTCCTGCCCCACACCCCGGACCCCCTACGCGCCACCTGCCTCCTTGATGACGATGACCTATCGCTGGAACAAACCGCTGGCATGGGCCTCAATAATCCTGGGCCCAGTGGTTCCACATGGATGGATCTGGGCACTTTCCTACTTCAGAACCAACAGGCCATGGTAGCGATGATGGAGAGTCAACAGAATTTCATGCTGAAGGTGATGGAGAAGTTAGAATCCCTTACTCAGCACAGGACACCAACTGCATCACCTCCGAAGCCACACATTGCGAGGGGGGCCAATGAGGACCACCTGGATCATGCAGAGCCAGTACCAGATAGCCACAAGCCGGACTCTGGAGAGGACAAGAACATGCCAGATGAGGAAGACAGGGCAGACAGTGATGACGAGGACATGGAGCTGCAATCCGTTCCATCCCTTACATCCAAGCTATGCTCCTTCAACATGGTTTCAGGACTCATGAAAATAGTAAAGGCCACTATGGGGTTCGACATTGAAGAGAACAAACCGGAGTCGAAATTGAACCCCATGATTCAGCAGAAGGCAACTGTTAAGGAGACATTCCCGGTATGTCCAGCGAATGAGGATATCATCAACAAGGAGTGGCAATCTGCAGAGCCTAGCAAGATGTTGAACAAGAGGAACTTGGACCGCATGTACCTGGTTCAAGAGGACAAAGCCAGCAACTGGTGCACAGCCCCAACCATTGATCCTCAGGTGGCAGCACTCAGTAGAAAGACCATCTTGTCATGTGGGACTATATCTTTAAAGGACCCCACAGACAAGACAGTGGAAGACATGTTAAAGAAGACCTTCAAGACAGAAGGAATGGCCACACGGGCATCCACTACGGCCATTTACATGGCACGGGCCCAGATACGCTGGCTAGAAGAGCTTCTTGAGCAGGCCAAACCCAAATCAAGAGAGTCAGAACTGTAGGAATGCACTCTTGATGTAGCAAAATACCTGGCTGATATGGCAGTGGACTCGCTCAGACTGAACGCAAGGGCCACAGCCATCACTAACCATGCCAGATGGGCATTGTGGCTCAAACTATGGGAGGCTGACAATGAATCCAAGACATTACTACAAAATTTGTCCATGAAGAGGAAACATGTATTTGGGGAGGGCCTGCAGGAGTTCCTAAAGCAGAAAGAGGAGGGAAAAGAACTCCTCAAAAACAAAAGTAGGCACTGCTACCTACCTTCCGCTAGGTGGAGGTTTCTGGGGGGGAAACAAGTCTTACCACACATGCAGAGATACCTCATACCCAACTAGTACATTTTGAGGCAGAGGTAACCACACCACACACCGTACCCCTTTCACCCACTCCTACCAGCCCTCCTCCTTCAGATCCTCCGGGTCAAGGTTCGGAGGAAGAGGTAGAGGACAGAGGGGAAAACAACAATGACTACTCAAACAGATCTCCATGCGGGCAGGAACAGTGTCCCCCCGTGGGACAAAGAATGTTGCTCTTCAACCACCAGTGGTTCTACATGACCTCGGACAAGTGGGTTCAAGAGGTGGTGTCAAGAGGATACTCCATAGAGTTATCAGAATCCCCCATCACACACAGGTTCATCACCTCTCCCATTGCCAAAAAGAAGGCTACAGCCCATCAGGTCCAACAGATCCTGTGGGACCTGAACCAGAACAGAGCTATACAGCCCATCCCCCGCACGAACAGAAGCTAGGAGTATACTCCATCTTCTTCCTCATCTCAAAGAAATCAGGTGAATTACGCCCCATCCTGGACCTGAAGCACCTCAACCAGCATGTAGTTCCCCTCAGATGATCAGAATGGACACATTAAAGTTGACCCTGTGCAGTATCCGCGTAGGAGATTTTCTGACATCCATAGATCTAAAGGACGCATACCTTCATATCCCCATCAGACCAAAACACAGACAGTACCTCAGATTCTACATCCTAGGCCAGCACTTCCAATATCAGGCCCTACCCTTTGGGCTTACCTTGGCACCAAGAGTGTTCACCAAGGTGTCAGTAGTGCTAGTGGCCAGGCTCCGAGAACAAGGTCTCGACATCATCTCCTACCTGGATGACTGACTGATTCTGGTGTGCTCCAGGGAGCACTCCCTCCAACACACCAGGTTCACCCTGAGGGCTCTCGAGGAGCACAGATGGGTGGTGAACCAAGCCAAGAGTGATCTGGTGCCCACACAACAGACAGAATACCTTGGGGCAAACATCAACACATTGCAGGGCTGGGCAAAACCATCCCAGACTAGGGTGCACAACCTAATCAGATTGTCACACCGACTGCGAGACTGCTATCAGTCAACCATGTGGTGACTAGCCCAGCTACTAGGTTACATGGCATCTTGTATCAACCTGGTCCCTTAGGCTAGGTGACACATGCAACCCCTACAGACTTACATCCTCACATGGGGGTCACCGAACGAATACAACTTGCATGTCAGTTCTGCTACCACCATCAGTGAGACAGTCACTAACATGGTGGACAGTGCATACCAATCTCACCTGAGGGGTGCCACTGGAACCCTCTTACCATGCCTCTATAGAGACGGATGCGAGCCTACTGGGATGGGGTGCTTGCTTAGGTGACAGGATGGCACAGGGTCAATGGACAACATCAGAGGCCCAGTTGTCCATCAATGTCGTAGAAATGCAGGCAGTATACCACGTTCTCACAGCTTTCAAAGCCTCCGTTTCTGGTCAGTCGGTCCTGATATATTCTGACAACCAAAAGTCACTGTGGTGTACATCGCCAAGCAAGAGGACACCAGAAGCAGAGCTATGCAGACAGAGGTGGTGACGGTCCTCAACTGGGCACAGAACCACCTCTCCCATCTTGGCGCTGTTCATCTCACCAGCAAGCTCAGCATTCACGCAGATTGGCTCAGTCAACAACAAGTCCACCCAGGGAGTGGCATCTCCACCCCAGCCTCTTCAATCTGATCCAGGAGACCTAGGAACTGATATCCATGGACCTCATGGCCACAGCAGAAAATGCACAGGTCAAGAGATATTAATGAAGATACAGGGAAACTCAGTCCCATAGGATTGATGCCCTGTCACAACCCTGGTTCCGGGATCAGGCGTACGTCTTCCCACCCATACCCATGCTACCCCAAGTAATAGCCAAGATCCAATCTTCATGATGGACCATCATTCTAGTGGCTCCTTACTGGCCATGGAGAGCATGGTTTGCCACAGTGTTGGCAATGACAATGTCCAGTCTCAGGTTACCATGCCAACCTGACATGTTGACCCTGGGACCGGTACTACACCCGGCCCCATGCATGCTAAAGCACACAGCCTGGCTCCTGAGAGGAAAAGACTGGTGAATGCAGGGTATCATGACTCAGTCATTTCCACAATACTGCAATCCAGATGATCCTCAACCACCTCTACCTATGGTAGACAACAGCCGGTGTTCGGGAGGTGGTGTTGAGATCAGGGCAAGGATCCTGAGCTAGCAGACATGTCCACTATCCTCTTATTCTTTCAACAAGTAGTAGAGAAAGGATTGGCCCACTCATCTCTTAGAGTACTGCTCTCAGCCATCAGAGTAGCCATTGGTCCCATAGGGCAACACAGCCCAGGGGCTCACCCGGACGCACTGCATTTTCTGAAAGCTATCGAGATACTGCGACCCAGAGTCAGACCATCCATCACTCCCTGGGACCTCCGGCTGGTACTAGACTCCCTCAGTACAACCCTCTTTGAGCCGCTACAGGAGGTAGACCTGTTCTGGGTTGGTCTGAAGACCTGCTTCCTCATTGTGATATGTTCAGCCTGAAGGATTGGGGAATTAGGGGTGCTGTCCTGCAAAGAACCCTACATGGTGTTCACCCCTCAGGGGTCTGCCTACGCACAGTACCATCCTTCCAACCAAAGGTCTCCTCCACCTTTCACAGGGAACAACCCATTTAGTTACCTACCTTTACTGGAAACACTCAACCTGGAGACAAGCCCATCCCACACCACCAAGACGTAGGGATCACCCTTGCCATGTACATATCAAGAACTCTATCCCTACGCAAGACTGAGAGATTGTTCATTGTCACAAGGGGACAAAGACAAGGCAAGGCAGCCTCCAAGACTACCATTGCTGGCTGGCTCAAGAGAACCATTCAGGAAGCTTACAAAACAAAACAGATGATGCCCCCCCGAGGGTATCAAGGCCCATTCCACCAGGGCAGTAGCTACTTCTTGGGCGGAAAGGGCCAACATGTCGGCAGAAGACATCTGCAAGGTGGCAACTTGGACTTACATCCATATGTTTGCCAGGCATTATAGACTAGAGCACCTGTACAGGCTATAGCCAACCTTTGCAACACAGGTTCTCTCAGCTGCCAGCTCTTCCTCTCACTCCTAGACCACTCTGTCTCCCTCCCATGGGTACAGTACTACTTCTTATCTTCCCATGAGGTAATGTCTGGAGTGCAATGGATGGTCAACCAATCACAATGGGTGTTTACTCACCTGGTAAAGGTGATTGTGTTGTTTGACATCCATGGCACTCTACGACCCTCCCAACACAGTGCTCAGAAGTGATCGGGTTTAGAGAATAGAAATTATCTGGAAAAAACTGATTCCGCATTTCTAAGGGACATCGAGGATGTTGACCATCCACCCCTTATGGGTCAAGTTTAGATTGTACTAATAGGAAAATAAAATAAGGGCCGACAGCCCACTTGTACATGTCACCTCACTCTGCATTATTTATACAGGATGATTACTATTTTTTTGCTAGTAGTGGCTGTGTTACTAACCTTACTTTCAGCTATGGAAGATTCAAACTGGAGAGCAGGGGTTTCTGGGACCTGGATATACAAGAAATTTGATCCTAGAGTCATGTGCATCACCTAGCCTATCAGGTGGGCTAAAACCTATGAGGTAATGTCTGGAGTGCCATGGATGTCAACCAACACAATCACCTTTACCAGGTGAGTAAACACCCATTATTCCTCACTAAATCAGAGTGTAAGGCTCCAATTGTTGTTTTTGTTTGAATAGGTATATTACCGCTTCCATTCTTATCCAGCTTAGTTTGTTTTCAAACTCAACCCATCTTTTGATTTGTTCCAACTGAGCAGCATAATAGCAACACTGAAAATTCTGTAGGCCCAAACGCAAGTTTGCAGTTGTAGCCCTGAGTTTTTACAAAGTAACTATTTGTTTCCTGTTCTGTCATATAAACATTTTAATATCCAAAAGGTTGAAAAATTTTTTGAGGATGCAAATTGGAAAGGTTTGAAATATAAGCAACAGATTAGGCAAAATATTCATCTTAATTATATTTTCCCTACAGTAAGGGTTAATTGTGAGAGTGACCATTTATCCAAATCTTTGTACATTTTTTGCAACAAAGGTTCATAATTTTGTGTATACAAATCTTCATTGTTTTGAGTAATTATGATCCTCAGATATCTGATTTTCTTATTTATTGATATATTTGAGATTTGTTACAAATCTTAAACTGGAAAGTCCTTATGAATGGGCAGGATACCCATTTTAGTATGACTAATTGTATAGCCTGAGACGTTTGAAAAAACAAAATTATAAAATGAATGTGAGTAATGGAGATATAAACGTTAATGTGTCATTTCAGTATGTTAATACATCATCTGCATATAATGAAATAATATCTTGTGTTTCTCTAACTTTTATACCCTCTATTTCTCCTCTTTGCCTGAATCTTTGTGCAAATGGTTCCATAAAGATTGCAAATAGAAGAGGGGACAAAGGGCAGCCTTGTCTTGTTCCTCTTTCAAGTTGACAGTTTGAGGAGTGCTGATCATTAGACTTTACACTGGCCTTGGGAGAACTGTATATTAATGTAACTAAATGTATGAATGAATACTTTTATTTGTTCAACCATGGTAATAGTTTACCTAGGTTATTATAAAAGATACAAATTACAGCACATTTTCCAGACAAACATTTAACATTTTATACATAAAATATATCATATGATCTAATACTTTGATATAAAAAACAGTTTTCACTTTTCTTATAATGATGATAGCTGCTTGATATTTCCCCCCTACACTGATACATAGATACATAGACACAGTCAGCAGATGAGGGCCTATGGCCCACCCAGTCTTCCCATTTGAGCTTGTAAGTTCACTTTATGTTTTCCTAGAAGTCTGTTGCCACTTACCCCTGATCACCAGAATTCCCTTATGTCTATCCCATGCATTCTTAAATCCTGTGATTGTTTTAGCCCCCACTACTTCCTCTGGCAGGACGTTCCACTTATCCACCACCCATTCTGCGAATACATTCTTCCTCATGTTTCCTCTGAATCACTTTCCCTCCAACTTCATTCCATGCCTTCTAGTCCTGGAACATCTTTTTCACAGAAAAGTAGTATATTCCTGTACCCTGTTTCTTCCTGTAAGATACTTGTATGTCTCCATCATATCAACTCGCCCTCCTCTCCTCCACTCCAGGGAGTACATATTCAAGTCTTTCAACCTGTCCTCATAGGACTTGTGTTGCAATCCATGTACCATCTTTGTTTCCCTCCTCTGAACCTTCTCTGCCCTGTCTACATCCATACATAGGTAACGTCTCCAGAACTGTACAATGTACTCCAGGTGGGGCCTCACTAGTGTCTTGTATAGTGGAATTATGACCAACCTTTCCCTTCAGGCAATGCTCGTGCCTATGCATCCCAGCATCCTATTTGCTTTATCTGCTGCCTTGTCGCACTGTTTCCCTACCTTGAGGTCATCAGAGATGATAACCCCAAGATCCCTTTCCTGTTTGGTGCATGCTATATCCTCAGCCCCAACTGATATGTTGTTCCAGGGCTTTTGGGCCTCATATACATTATCTTGCACTTCTTTGCATTGAATTTCAACTGCCAACCCCCTGACTATTCTTCCAGATTGTGCAGGTCCCTCCTCATTCTGTCTACATCATCTGGTGTGTTCACTCTGCTACAGAGCTTTGTGTCATCAGCGAACTGGGAAATTCTGCCTTCTAGGTCCTGTACAATGTCACCGATGAAGACATTGAATAGGACCAGGCCCAGCACTGATCTCTGTGGTACCCCACTGGTCTCTCTTCCCTCTGTGGAGTGACAGCCAGTTACCACCACCCTCTGTGTCCTGTCTCCCAGACAGTTACCTACCCACCACACTACTGTCCTGCCCACTCCCATATTCCCCAGTTTGTTTAATATCCTATGTGCCACAGTGTCAAAGGCCTTGCTGAAGTCCAGATAGGCCACATCCACTGCCCTCCCTTGATTCACCTCCCTTGTCACTCAGTCAAAAAATTCAATGAGGTTGGTTTGACATGACCTCCCCTCTGGTGAAACCATGCTGCCTTGGGTCCTGTAGTTCATTGGCAACCAGATATTCCACCAGTATCTCCTTCAGTAGTGCTTCCATAATTAACAAACATATGAGGAGGAGAAGGGAAAGATAATCTAGTGTGATTTAGCCTTTTTATTTTTGTATTTTATCATAGGTTTTGGAAATTAATGTTTTCCTTTTAATTACTGATGAGAAAAAGTAAGCTATTAGAGCTACATCTTTATATATAAATGGGCAAAGGAGAATGAATGTCACATCATAGTCTGTGTTGTTGAAGCATCCTAAAATGTCTTAAGTATTTTAACTGCAGATCTGAGTATATTGGACATTGTACATGCAAATGATGAATAGTTTCTTTTACATTTGGATTGCATGGGCAATTGGACTCTTTGGGTATTGCATCATCCCTTTTCTTAAAATATGAGTATTTAGAAGTTATTATGCCCAACCTTGCCCAGGTAAGAGATTTCTTAAGGATAGGAATTACAGGAAAGAAATGATAATTTTCTATGTTACGGTCGGTTTTATTATTTTTAAACCAAGGCACACAATTTTCTGTTCTGATTTTCTCCATGTCCCATTTTTGAGCCATTGGCCCTGATATTCAGAGGAGTTGCACAATGCACAACTGAGTTACACATATGCAACCACAGAAATGCACCCCAGAGCCATATTCAACCAACATGGCTGCACAGTGCAAAATCCAATGCACAGATGTGCAATGGTAATGTATGCAGTGCAAGTACAAGGGGGTGTACCCATGAATAAGCTGTGCAATGGCATATTCAGCTGAAAAGCATGGCACAAGTCAGGAGCAACCTACAGAATATGCCAGACAGAATCGAGCATATAAAAGGAGATTCAAACACACACACAGCAGATGCACAAGTCAGAAACACCGACTGAGATGGATGCAGGGCCATGCATAATAGATGCAGTAATGTGGGATGTGAGGAGGAGGGAAGAACACCAACATGGCCGAGGCAGGGCCCCATCGGTGGTATGCCCAACACAGATGGTACCATGCCCGCCTCACCTGTGAGGACTATGGGGATGTGGAGATTGTGAGCCAGTACCAGCTGAACAGGGCAATTCTGAGGCAGCTCTGTGAGCTCTGCCATGATAAGTTGCAGGCACCCACCAGAAGGGGCCATGTCATGACAGTGGAGACCAAGGTGACAGCAGCAATGTGCCTGTTTGCCATGGGTACCTTCCAGAAACTAAAGGGGGCAACCACTGGGATAACCCAGTCAGCCACATCCCGCCTCCTCACACAGTTCCTCAATGCCCGGCTGCCACACACTTCGGAGTTCATACGATTCCCAAGCACACAGGCACAGTGTACAGCAAACATGCAGGACTTCCACAGGGTGGCATGCATGCCAAGTGTGATCAGGGCCATAGACTGCACCCATGTGGCCGTACACACACCACCTGACCCTGTGGGGGCCACCTACATGAATAGTAAGGGGTGGCCTTACATGAATAGGAAGGGGTACCCATTGGTCAACTGCCAGGTGTTGTGCAATGCCACGGACTACATCACCAATGTCTGTACCACCCACTCTGGGAGTGTGCATGATGCATTCATCTGGCACAGCTCCATCCTGTGCCAGAAGTTTGAGTGTGGGGAGATCCCAGCAGTGGTTAGGTGCTAGGTGAGCATGACAAGGGATGAGGTTCATGGGCAGCCATGCGGGGGCACAGGCCCACACCACACATGGTGGTAGCTGAGAGGGTGGCTGTAGGTGGTAGGGCTGAGGGGAAGGGAACAAGCAATGCCATGTGTTAACCTGCATGTCTTATCTACACAGGTGACAGCACCTATCCCCCTGCACCCCTGGCTGCTCACCCCATCCAGGGCCCATCCAATGCTGCAGAGGAGAGGTACAACGAGGCACACATCGCTATATGCAGTATCATTGAGTGAGTCTTTGGCATGCACAAAATACAATTCCATTGCCTAGACAGGTCCGGTGTTGCCCTACAGTACAGCCCTGTGAAAACCTGTGGCCTATTCCTGTCCTGCTGCATGCTGCACAACATGGCCATTGACCGTGGGATAGCTGTCCAGGTGGATGAGGGCAACAGCAGTGATGAGGATGGGGATGACAAACCAGATGGGAGTGTGCAGCCACCCATGCAGAGGAGGGACTCCAGGATGGCCATAAAGGCAAGGAGGCACTAGGCTGCAATTGTACAGGAGCTCTACGGGAACCGCAGGTGAGTACCAGACATGCCATCTGTGCATGCACAGACCACCACACACAAACGTACACACACTCACACACACACACACACACACACACACACACACACACACACATGCATGGCCACACAGGGATGCATGCAGTGACACAATCGCACACACAGCATGCACAGGGATCACACAAACACACACAGCCACATGCCCACATCACAGTGCATAGGCATGGGTGCATGCACACACATGCAGGCCCTGCACTGTACGCAGAGCTGCCAGCAATACAACCTGCACAAGCAACACTAACACCAGCATGTGGTACCCAGCTCTGCACAGTGGGGCATGTGGGTGGTGTAATCAGGAGTGGTGGGCACTGTGAAAACATCACACACACACACATGCAGCTGGACATGGAATGGATCACAGTGAATGCACCAGCACACAAGCAAGGCTGGCACAGTCCTGTCTTGATCTTGTCCACACCACAAGGCCAAGCAGCACAGCATGCACACATGGCAGATGTGCCACACGCCACACATATGTGCCACCATATGCACATGGGTGTGCCCAGACAAGTGTGCACCAGCCAACAGTAGCGAGCAGCAGGATGGGACAGCACACCCAGCAGGTCTACTGTGAGGTACCACGGCCATGTGAGCAGCCAAACCTGGGATGTGTGGCAGCCACAGGCTGCTAAACAGCCACTGGAGGTGTAACCAACACACTCATGGAGGTAGAGGCCTGAGAATTAGACAGGGCCCTTGTGGGCATGAAAAAGCCCAGCAAAGATGGTGCTGCCAGTTGTGTCAGGGATGGCCATGCTAGAGCCAGGTGTCAGCCATGCTGGCGTCACCACATGCCAGTTCTGTGGTGTTGATGTGGCACTACAGGGAGTCCTACATGCCCTGCTGCATCCAGTAGACACCAGTGATGCAAGTCCAGTGGAAATGGTACTGGCAATGTGGTCCAGCAATGCTGTCATGGCCTCTCTCAGCTGCTGTAGCTCACCAATCAGTTGGTCAAGTCCAATGTCCCCACACTCAGACAGGTGATGCAAGTCTACCCACAGTGCATGATCTCAACCCCGAGAATCACATGGTTGTCCATGGATGACCACTGCAGCCTGGTGTGCGTGTTCAGCCTGTCAGCACCTTGCACATCCTGGGGCTGATGCTGATCTACTGGGGGTGTTTCTGCATGCTGTTCAACATTTCTCATCTGGGGACACTGCACAGGGGACCATGCAGGGGGTGGGGATTGTGCAGATGCCCCATTGGTGACCCCTGTGGTGTGTTGCACAGTGGCTATTGCAGCCCACTGCCACTGCCCAACTGTCTGATGGGTCATCCCCATGGCACCAGTATCGATGGCAGCACCCCCCACAGCCAGCGAGAGCAGCAGCACCACACACAACTGTGCAGCCAAGGTCCGGGTCCAGCTGTCCGGGTGCTGTAATATCACCGGTGGCAACTGCTGCCTGTGTATGGCCTTGTACCCTGGGCAGCATGTCTAGGCCCATGCCATCCAGGATCAGTGTAACGTCATCATCCTTGTCAGACAAAGCACCCTCCTGTGTCCCTGGTACCAGCACAGGTAGGGCCTCAGTCAGCAGGAGGTCCAACAGGGTGTCATCATCACCCAGGCACAGGAAGTCTAGCAGCCCCACACTGCTCCATCACCGATGGTCACCGTCCCAGATGCCTGTGGATGTAGATGGCTCCTCTTCAGGTCCAATGTCATTGGTGGCAATCTGCAACTCATCCCTGAAGTGAGATGGCGCTGGAAGACAGAAGAGCGGTATCAATGTTGAAGATGGCAATGTGCATGCAGAGTCATGGCCAGTGTGATGGGGGCATGCTTGCCACCACCATGTCAGCATGCAACAGGGTACACCAGTGCGGCACTGAACAGCAGGATGGACATGCCACCGATGGTGCCCATGCCAGGCCAGCCATGGTGGGTGGTTGCAGCACATGGTTTAGCAGCAACACACACTGCTGGCAGGCATGTGCCCCCCCAAGGATGTCAGTGCCAGTGTTGTGCAATGCAACTTCCTGTGCCCTTATGGACCATGCCATGCCACTGGCATGCTGTGCAGGAAGCACAGTGGGGTTGGTCAGCAGTGCTACATACCCTGGAGCAGGTGTCTTGACCACAGCACAGTGCCCATGCTGCTGTCCCACTGCACACAGATGGACAATGCCATGCACGGTGACCCCATGTGTGCCATGTGCTCCTGCATGCCACACATGCAATGGGCATGCAGCACTGCAGCTGTCACTTCTGCATGGTGCTGGGTGGCACACACCCACACACCCACATATGACACCCACTGACTCACAGTGCTGTGAGAAGCTGCCACCCATCTGGAATCCTCCTCCTAGAACACCCTCAATGGTGGCACTGCTGATGGTCACTGCCACCACCTCCTAACACACCATCAGTACAGGGGCAGTGATGGGTCCTGTGCCCGTCCTGCTGTGGGACACCCTGATGGTGGCCACCTTCTCCTTAATGCATTGATGATCCGTTCCCATCTTTGTCTTGCACTCCTGTGTGCTCCTATTATGCCTGCCATGGGCATCAACATAGGTTGCCACCTCCTGCCACCCGGTGGCATGTTCCTGTGGTGTGCCCTTGGCCCCAATCAGCAGTTGCTCCCTGTTGAGGAAGGCCTCGAACAAGGCCTGCTGCTTGTTCTTTGTGAAGTTGGGCCTGTGCATCTGTGCAGGTCCCTGATCCTCAGCTCCCTCCATCTCAGACATGTTGCTACCTGTGGACAATCAGACAATGGCCCGTCAGCAGCATGGCAGCCCAACCTGGAACAGTGCATCACTTGCAACATGGCTAGCTATTTTATGTGTATTGCTCCTTAACTCACTGGCTGCAATACCTGTCAGAGTCCTGTGCTGTATTGTGGTGCTTTTATGGAGCAACTCATGCAAATTAGCTCTAGCACAATTGTAATGCAATGCTAATGAGCTCATCTGCGCCTTGCATTGGCTCATGAGGCTGTTTGCATATGCTGGCTGAATATGTCAGGTTTGCACTTTGCACAATACGAATGCACAGGAGCAACTGACTGGTCCATCCCCAGTGCATTTGCAGTGTGCTGCTGTGCGGTATGCATGTGTGCCATGGATGGCACCTCATCCTGTGGCCTATCATGCAACTGTGTGCACTGCATGATGGTCTCCTATTGCGCATGTGGCACTGTGCACATGCTTCACATTTGGGGCAATTGTGCTGCCTGGCCCCATTGCACAACCATGCCAGTTGCACAATGCAACTGATCATGCATTGCTGGACACTGCATGATTGGTGCATGCACGATGTTCTGCAGGGTGATGCAGGGCATGTACGTGGGTCATGGTTATGACCCCTACTCCCACCTTGCCATACTGCTGTGCGCATGTACAGTACTGCGTAATAGGCATCTACTGTGCACATATATCGGGCATCTCTGTGCTGCACAGCCATGGTTCATAGCCCCTATTGCACATTGTACATGCACAGTTCCACATGCATGCTTCATAGGCCACAGTGGTCATGGTAGCGCAGTGTCTGCTCGCATACATCAGGTTCTGGACCCAGTTCGTGCCATGTAACCAACTGGAGCTAGGTTGAGATGCGCAACCTGGTGGCTCTGGTTGAGCCTGTGGCAGCCCAGCTGTTCGGGGCAGCTGATCTGCAGGTGCCATGGTCCCAGCTGTAGGACAGAGTGGCAGCAGGGCTGTAGAGGCATACGGGTGTGCTGCACATGGGGGAGCAGTGCTGCCATCGGTATGGTGTCCTACGCCGGTGAGATCCAGCACCTCTCCAATGGCTGTAGGCCATGGTGCAATGGGGAGCTGTGCCATAGCCAGGTAGGTGTCCACATGCACTGTGTATGCTCACATTGATCAATAACTGTGCTAACAAGTGCACTGTATGTGCAGCTGCAGGAGGGCACAGCACTGGTTGGTGCTGTGTGTCCTGCAGTGCTGCACTACACACCTGTGCAGTGTGTGGTGCTGTGGGCCAGGTGCATGCACCCCCACACAAGTTGGTATACCTGCTCATGCTGTGACAGTGGTGTGAGTGTGTTGGTGCTTGGGGGGGGCTCTGCAAGGCATGCCACTCATGTCTGTGTCTCTATCTCTGTTCCAATCTCAGGACCGGAGGACTACAGGTGGGCCAGAGAGACCACAGGGCAGGCCAGGGAGCAGCATGATTGTGGTGCTGCAGCTACACCAGTGCCTGGATAGGCAGGTGAGTTTGAGTAGCATGGTGTATGTGGCATGTGTGTGGGGCTGGATTGGGTGTTGTGGTCCAGCCATGGGCATTGCTACCATGCATGGTCACTGCTTGGGGAGGTGCCTGTCTCCACCACTTTTGCCAGGTTGCACAGTGTGCAGCAGCTCCGTGCACATGGCCTCAGCATGGTGGCACCCCAGTGCTGATCCTGGTGAGGTGGGTCTGTGCACGTGTCCCACATGATGTGTGACCACTGTAGATGGTTTACTGACCTGTCTGGGGGGGCCTTGCACCAGCACTGAGTGGTACACTGCACAGATGTGGGTACATGCCCCCCCGGGGGGCCCGGCAGTCTGGCTGTGGGATGCGTCAGGGTCAGCTGTTGCAGTCCACCATTCACAAGTCATTGTGGATTCCATCCACCAGTGACTGCATCATTTGGTCAATGTGCACACAAGGGGGGGCTTGACCTCCTTGATGCACAGCACTTATTGCCTGTTCTGTTCCTTCCCTGTGGTCAGGCTGGACAAAGAGCCTAAAGATGGAGGCTAGGGCTGATCATGAGGGGGCTGCTCATACTCCAACAGCTTGTACAGTGGGGCATTGGCTGGATGAATCAGCTGCTCCACATGGGATGCCACTATCCTGAAACCACGGGGACCCTGGTGCAGGAGGTGCACCAACTGTGGACCATGCTGTGGCACAAGCACCACTGATTCCATCCCTCATCCCTGGAGTTCCCCTGCCCTCCTCCACTTCTGTTGTTCCATGTTCCCCACTATATGATTCCTCCCAGTCCCATTCCCCTTGTGTCCAGCTTTGCCACTCCCTGCATTTTCCCCCATCTGTTTGTACCTGTGTGTCCTGTTGGCACACCACTGTTGTATATTTTCAAGTAAAGCTTTATTTTCTCATGACAATTTGTCTTTCTTTTTTGCAGGCAGTCTGTTGCACTGTGCTGCAGTTGTTGTGTCATGTCCATGGGTGTGTCCCCACCTGTCCCAGTGCTGTGCCCTTTGGGTTACTCTGCTGTGTGTCCTGGGTCCTGTATGCCATGTCCCTGAATCTCATGTGCCCATGGGCATTGGGTCACCCCCTACCCTGTGTGTGGTACACTACCTTCTGTCTCTGTCTGCCTGTTCTGCCCTGCTGTCCACCTACTGTGCTTCCCTTGCCAGTGCTGCTGGGAAGTGCTATGCCCTGTTTCCCTGCCTGTGGCATGCCATTTTCTCCTTGTTCCCCTGTGCATCCCTGTCTCCTTTACATCAGTCTGTTGTGCATGCCTGGTGACCTTGCACCATGGTTGTGACACTATCCCATATGGTGCTGCCTGTCAGGGAGGTGGTGGTGGTGCATTGCTATGGGTGTGCCTTCAGGGTGGGTGGGTTGGTGCACTCTGCGACATGTGTTGGTGTTGGCCGACTGGCATACTCTGTTGCCCTCTGACATGGTGCCTCTGCTATGTGCCCTGGCCAGTGAGCCCTTGTGGTTGTCATCTGCCTCTGCTGGCTTGTCACTCTACTTTTGTGCTGCCCTGCCTGTGGTCACCTTTGCCTGTTGTGCTTGCTCAGCCTGCTGGCTATTGCATACCTACATGCTCATGCACAATCCTGGTTGCTCCAGTGCATGTCTGTTTGCACAGTGGCACATCTTTGCTATATTTATAGTGTGCTTTGTGCCAGCACATGTTGGTGGCACATCCTTTAATTATGGCATACATTTCCTATGGTGCATCTGCATTGCACTGTGCAATCCATTGCACACGTACTGGATGCACTTTTGAATATCTGGCCTATTGTGTACAGTCTTTTCTTTATTTTATGTTTGTATTGAGGAGATATAACAATATCCATTTGAAAATCATTCCAGAGGTGGGGAAGATTAATTTTATTTAATGTTGATAAGAGGGAGGAGAGACATTTGGATCTCAGTCCCATCAACAACCATTTAATTTTCTCTTTTAGAGAAAACCAGGGAAGGGAATTAATGTTGTTGTTGATTATTTTAAGCCAGTATGATGTTTGACTTCGCTCCATTATGGGTCTTACTGAGATTCTCCCCAACTCAGCTCTTATCATTGATGAGGATATTGATGAAGGAACCTTTAAAAGAGATTTGTAGAAATAAAGAAGTGGGGTCTGTAGAGGAAGATAATAATTGGGGCCCATACTTCTGCCCCATTGAGTAATACTAGATTAATTTTTGATTCAGCAGCTTGTAGAACTGGACAGACACAGAAATCTCCATATTTGTAGTTGAGATTTAGGGGTGCTTTGGCCAATAGTTTAGCTTTAGCAATTTGTGATTTATGGTACTAGACTTAGTTGGTGTTTGCAGTTGCTTTAACCCCAGGATAAGAATATTCCTTTACTATTTCTATTTTTTGCTTATTTAGAAAGGGAGCTATTATTAGCTGTTGAACCAAAAATTATCATCATTTGTTTTATTTACAAGTACACCGTTTATTGATCAACCATTGGGTCATTATAATTGCAAACAATAAAATACATAATAAAGTACAGATTTAAAGTCAGAATTCAATCAATACATAAGTGTCTACATATTACACTAGAATCTTCCTAAAGTCAAAAGACATAATATTGCACCAGTCAATAAATAAATGTTTACATATTGCACCAGGATCTTCCAAAAAAAAAAAAACACAGATGGTATTGCACAAATACATATCATGTCTTATACATTAGACAAATATTTTTATTTATGTTCCCTTGTGCATGAAGCATTCCTAAAGAAAATTGTTGAACTTTTTATTGTGACTGGATCTTTAGTATACATAAGGATATTTTTAAGGTTCATTATATCTAAGCCAGTTTGTTCATGGGTAGCCACCTGGAACACAATGTTTCACAAACAATTTCTTGATTTGTTATACCAGCTACACAACCATAGTAAATGTATTAGATGTTCCATACCCCCAATGAGGCAAGTGCAATTCACTGAAAGATTTTCCAGCTTCTTATATCTGGCCTCTAATACTTAACTCTCAAAAGTTTAAAATTTAAATTTGTAAAACATGTTCTCAATATTGGATCCATAAGGATCTCTAGATATTCCTTTATTTTAGGTTCAATCGCATTGTTTTTTGAAAACCAATCTGAAAACCTCGAATTTTTAATTTTTGTTTATCTTGATCTGACCAAAATTTTTTACCTTTATTTTTATCACAGTTTTAGTACTGCATACTTAACATAATGCTCTTTTGAATACAGGGTTACTGATAATCCAAGTCATATATTTCCAAAGAATTATAAATATTCGAGAGCCTGGCAGATTTGAAACAATCTGTTTCATACCATCTAACATTTTCCAGCAGACATAGCTTGGGCAATCCATTATTATTCATCCTTGTACATTTAAGCCAGAAATTCAGTTTTTTAACATCTATTACTGTCTCTATATTCTCTAAGGCCAACATATGTAGTAAATATGTAGCTGGAAAATAACCAAGAACTGATAAAGTTTTGCTAAGAAGTTTGTGAGCTGTTATCATAAGTTTTTCCCTGTTCTTAATGTCCCATATTTCAGCCCCATAACTTATCTGTGAAATATATTTGGCCCGTAATACTTCCATAAGTGCTTTGAATGATGTTCCACCATATAAATAATTACATTTCCCCAGGGCAGTGGCAGTTTTTTTTTTTTTTTGCTTTGGTGAGTGCATTCTCAATATGTTTACACCATAAATTCCCTGTTGTAAAAGTAAGTCCTAAGTAACCACACTTTTTGTTATTATCTTTTCAGAACCTAGAGTCCATCTCCCCATAGCCTTGTTTTTTCCAAATACTGATATTTGAGTTTTTGATAGATTTACTATAAGTTTTATCTCTTTTGTTTTGCTTTCCAATAACTCTATTATCTTTTGTAAGCCACTCCTTGTTAATGAGAACATGATCACATCATCCTCAAAAAACACGGTACAGTAGAACATTGTTTATCCCTTATTTTGGGAGAATCTGAATCTACATTTGCCATAGCTCTTAGTAGTAAATCAATGTAAATTGAAAAATGGGTCAAGGCCAGAGTACAGGCATGCCTTACCCCTTTTGTTATATTAATTAGTTGGGATAGTTGGACATTTGGCTAATAATGAACCATAGCCCATGTTTGGTCATATAATCTACTAATAATATGAATGAGCTGTTTATTAATACCACTTTAATCCATCATTTCTGATAACTGGGTTCAATTCACTATTTCAAATGCTGACTTAAAATCAACATATAAAACAAATAATTTCTATTTCCTAAGATTTTTTTTTTTTTGAAATTTAAATTTTATTGGTTTTAAGAAAAACACAACAACAACACAATACAAAACACATCAAAGAGAAACAAGAAGGAATTAAGAATAAATGGTACAACCAAAGAACCACCCCCCCAAACATAACCCAACCCCCATAAATAGAAACAACCCCCAAAACCCATTCCCCAACCCCAACAACCCCAATCACAAATATTAAAAAGAAAGAGTGTATAGGTGCACCATCAAAAACCAAACAACGTCTGGATAAAACTGCATACCAACATCACTTCCAGATCTTACCATTAGTATAAAAGCAAATATTCCTGAAAGCCAGGATTAATATAGTTCTTAGACTAAAAGGCAGACATAAGGAATCGGGTCCAAAACTATGGAAATAAAATCAGGTCAGACAAAGGGCTTGGAATTTACTCCATCTCCTCTGAAAAAGGTCCAAGCGACATTTAAAACTCGCAATCAACCTTTCAGACTGGAGATATGAGGCCACTTCAGTCAACCAATCAGCAAATGATAAGGTCAATTGGTCAGTCCAATGTCTTAAAACCAATTTTTTAACAGCCATAGACACCAAAGCCATATAATATCTACGCTCAGCATTATCTATACTGGAGAAATCACCGAGAATACATATTTCAGGAGAGAAAAAGCTGGACAGACCCAGAAGAGGATCAAGATACTCCCGGACCAGAGCCCACAAGGGGGCGACTTTAGAACAGTCCCAAAACATATGAATTTGCTACCTTCCCCCTGCAGACATCTAAAGCACTTTGAATGAGGGACCCTCTTGAGCTGAAAGAGTTTAACGTGTATAATAGAATTATTAACAATGTAATATTACGTTAACCACAACCTATCCTGAGTATGATATCTATAAAGATCTTTCCAGATACCAGACCAATCAGAGAAATATCAGGTAGGAGCGTGCCCACACACGAGTCTAGCCGTATCCAGCAAGTTATAATTCAGAAGGAAAGAGTATATCAGAGAAATAGAATGAGATTGGGAAGCAAGTTTGATAATTCCAGAGAGAAAAGGATATCACGGTCGAGTCCTTAAAAGTGGTACCAAATCTCCTACCGATCAGATGTCTCAATTGATATACTTTAAAATGTCTCTCCTAGGTATATCAAATTTCTCCAATATATAAGTCGGAAGACAAAAGTGAAGTCCCTACTGAAGAAATGCTCAAGTCTGGCCTGTCTGATTTCGGTAACCAATCCGGAGTAATCAATGAAGAGCCCAACTTAACATTGATATTATGAACAACGGTTGTCCCAAATCTGAAATAGCAAAACACGAAAAAATTAAAACATTGCACAAGCGACTTAGAGCAGCCATCATCACACTGTCCGACACCCAATGTGAAAGTACCTTGGGGATAAGTAAGGTAAAAGCAAACCTATCGGTTTGATCTCAGAGAGAAACACGTTCAAGCTGAAGCCAGATTGGACAGGTTGAATCTGGTTCAGTGAGAACCATCTTCCAGCTTAGAGAAATGGGCTGCCTAATGGTGTAACAGGAGATTAGGAAGTCTAAGACCCCTTTCTCCCTGGGCGATAATTTAGCATAAGGCGCCTAACCCCTTTCCCTTGCCAAACAAAATTAGAGAAAAGCACATGAAACTGTTGAATATAAGAGATAGGAAGCCAAAGGTTAACCAAACTCAGTGGATAGAAAATCTGAGGGAGAACATTCATTGTAAGAATATTTATTCTACCCCAAAGTGAAATGGGAAGAGCTGACCAGCGCTGTAAATTTTGAGAGACCGAGTCTTTGACTTTATCCAGATTTAACTTTCTCAGAAGAGAAAGATCAGTAGAAAAATGAATCCCTAAATATTTAATAGATCTAGGAGCCCATTTCATCCCAAAGGAAAAAAATTCAGACTTTTGGGTATGAACATTAAGAGGAAAGATTTCAGATTTCGAAATATTTAGCCTATAAGAAGAAGAGGTACCGAAACCCTCAACTATCTGTATCACCACCTTCAAGGACTCAGCCGGATCTGCTAAATGTAAAAGAATATCATCTGCATAAGCAGAGAGAACCAGTTCCCTTTGATATAATCTAAGACCCTTAACCTTGGAAGAAGCCTTAAGCCTAATAAGTAGAGGTTCCAAGTACAAATTAAACAATAGTGGAGAAAGGGGACATCCTTGCCTGGTACGGTATATAAACAAAAGGGAGAGAACACCCCATTACAGTAAATTTTCGCAGAAGGCAACTATAAACACCTGAATCCTATTTAGAAAAGCAGGTGGAAACCCATTCTCCTATAACTGCCCAGAGAAAAGACCAATCCACACAGTCAAAGGCCTTTTCGGTCAAGGGAGAACAAAGCAGCTGGGTATGAAACAGATTGAGCATATTGAGAGATATGCGACAAAGTCCTCAGGTGATCAGCCGCCGATCTACCAGGGACAAAACCAACCTGCTCAGGGCTCAACAGACCAGACCAAACCCTCCTGATTCTTTCAGCAGAGTATTTTAGCAAGAATTTTCATGTCGTAATTTTGAAGAGAGATTGGTCTGTAATTGGCTGGATCAGTGTGGATCTTATCAGGTTTAGGGATTAAAACAATTGTAGCTTCAAACAATGAGGGATCCACATCTGGAGCTACCGGTAAGTACTCATATAATTTAAGAAGGGTAGGTGTCAAATCCTTGGCGAAGGCCTTATAAAAATTGGCCGGGAGACCGTCAGGACCCGGTGTTCGGTCAGAAGCGAGGGAAGCAATTGATCTCTCAATCTCCTCCGACGAGATTGGAGCCAGCAAACTAGCCTGCTGGGCCTCTGATAGACAAGGGATATCAATCTCCCTCAAGTAATCATTTAGATCCAAAGGGGAGTACGATGTTGGGGATTTACTATAGAGCTCGAGATAATAATCCATAAACATACAGGCAATTCCTCTGGGTGAAGTGACAGCTGTAACGGATGAAGAGATTAAAGAAGGATAATCCTGGAGCTTTCCAATGCCCGTAACATAAAGCCAAGTTTTACGGATTTCTCCCTGATCAAAGTACTTGGCTTGAGTTTTTAATAAGCAATACTCCGTTTCTCCTTCAAAAGGTCAAATATTCATTCTTGACTGAAAGGAGCTCTTTAAGATCAGTTACAGAAGAAGTTAAGGAATATTTAGCCTCCAGATCCCTGATTTTACCCATCAAAAATAGGGAGTTTGCCAGTCCTTTCTTCTTTCTAAGGGAAGCCAATTTAATGAACTCACCCCTAAGATAACATTTCAGGGCAGACCAAACCATATCCAACCTCGGAGTAGAATTAAGATTATCTACCAGAAAAAGGGAAATCAGGGAACTAATATCAGACACAATTTGAGAGTCCTTCAGTAATTGAGTGTTCAAGCACCAAACTGAATCTCAGGAGAAATCCGGGGCCAAGGAGAGCTTAATCCAGACAACAGCGTGATCAGACAAGATAATTGGATCAATACCAGATAAACAAAGACTCGGAAGAAAGGAAATACTAATTAATACCATATCCAACCTAGATTTGGTACCATGTGACTGAGAAAAAAAGGAAAAAGCACGAAGGGAAGGATTAGCATGCCTCCAGGGGTCACATAGCCCCAGCAGTGATCTCAATTCTGAAAAGGCTCTATGAGCCGGGGAAGGGGGGCGTCTATCCTGAGGATCTCTATCTAGAATAGGTGAGGAGGGAATATTCCAGTCCCCACCCAGTATAAACTGAGCAGGAAGAAAGTTAGCCAATTTGTCAGCAAGGGACATGAAAAAACCTGGGTCACCCCCAACCGGGCCATATATAGAGCCCAAAACAGTGTTTTCTCCATTAAAGGAGCCCTTAACCAACAGAAATCTCCCCTCTGGGTCTGACACAGCCATCTCTTTAGTAAATAAGACATGTTTTTTAACTAAAACCGCCACCCCTTTACTAAAACAAGAATTACCCACAAGATAGGACTGGGAAAAGCCAGAACGAGATAGTAGTTTGGTGTTACCATGACTGAGATGAGTTTCCTGCAGGAAAAGAATATCAGTTTGCATTAATGAACAATGTTTAAACAACTGCAAACGTTGACCCGATCCCTAAGTCCGCACATTCCAAGAGGCTATTTTGAGATTATTCATAGCCATTTTAAATACATAATACAAAATTCAAATATCCAGACACACTCAGGATTATAAAAGGAAAAGGTGCACTCAAAAGATAAGACTGGGAATATCATATAATACCCAAACAATCCAAATATTGGTCCCAACAGGAAAACCCTCCCATTTATTCTCACTAAAACAATAGAGTGAAATAAGTAGGAGATTAAACTGTTCAACTGTATAACCCCAGTCCATTATTATTAATAGCAAAGTAAACCCCAAACCAGAGCAATCCCAAACAAGAATCACAGAAGACAAGCTCCCCCTTGACTGCACGTTTAGGAAACCAAGTGTCCTCTAAAATACCAGGAGAGCATTCATCGGGCCCAGCCACCCTCCCACCCTCCCACCCCATAAAACCCAAGTTCCCATAATAAACAAGAAACCATAGAAAACATAGAAGATGACATTCATCAGTCTCCCCCACCCATCCAACAATAACCGAAATCACGAAACCCAGAGTAGACCAATCGGTAACAGGATGATCTCCCCTTAACTCCAGAAACCCAACATAGCCTACAAAGCGTCCAATCAGTCCCCCACCCACAAACAACCAGCACCCCAAACAAAACAAAAAATAACTATATACACCGGGTGGACCGAGCATAATAAACCTATAAAATAATCTAAGGCATAAAGCCTTGGACCACCCAACCCCCATTGCGAACCTCCAACTCCCCGGCATGGAATGTAAAAACCAGCATATAAAAAGATCCCAGCAAAAACCAATGACAGCCGCCATCCACCATCCGAACAAGTCCTACCCGAACAAACCCATTACCAGGAAGAGGTTAGCCAACCCCCCAACATATGGCTCGCAATTCCACATCCGGCAGGCAGACATACCCAGACCCGAGCCCCCCTCTGACCCACCTCCCAAGCACCAGTAACCAATAGAATGAGCAGGCAAAAGGGAAGAGACAATAGAAGGAAACCAGATAGGAAGAGGGATACAACTATATGACAGATCTTTCCTACAACAAAACCCCATCCAATTATATCTCACCCTTCCCCACCCAGCAAACCATGAACAAGGCCCAACAAATCAGAGACAAAGAAATAAAGCCAGGGATAGCTCCCAAAATTGGAAACATCAACCCATGAAGTTGACAGCACAGGAGGCAAACCATAGAACACCCTCTAAAAAAGAACAAGTCTATATTTCCGAAGCTGAGTGCCACCCTGTACCCATCATTCCCATTGCTCAGCCACAAAACGTATCACCAGGAAAGGAAGAAGTACAGTCCCTGGGCAAATCTGGAGTCAACTCTGAAAATAGAGAGCAGCCAAATGGCTCTCATCCAGCCCCCGTATAGCCAAAACTCCTCCCGACATCTACCCCAGAAAAAAAAGGGGGTATTTAAGAAATAGCCAGCTTACCCAATATCCAGGCGATCCACAAAGTAAAAACCCCAGGATGCAAGAGAATCTACAAGGCACTGGAACCTTAGAAGGTAACCACCCAGAACCACTGTTTCCAGAGGGACCAGTAAAGTAGAGGAACCAAACCGGTCCGACCCCCAGGAAGTTTCCCCCGGAAACAGCGATTCAGAAAGAAATGGTTCCGACGCAGGAAGGCCTAAATGGGAGCAGTGAGGGGGCCACCCAACCACTCGAGAAAACCACTCACCACGACTCAAACCAGACCAAACAACACACAGGGAAAGGACAGGAAAATGAGAAAGCGAATGAGGGCAAGAAAAAGGCCAGAAGGGAAGAAAAGGAAACCAGAGAAAAAAGGTAAGACCGAGAAACACCCTCAGACAGCCAGCACAGTAAAATCAGCCAATATTAATCGAGGAAAGCTAAAATACACAATTTTAAAGACAGAGGAGGTAATAACCCCACAGGGTCACCACAATCCTGCGTTGAAAAAAAAAAAAGGGAAGGCGAAGTCCTTTCAACCGGTCGGTTTGAACAGGTCCGGTAGTTTAGTTGCCAGTTCCTTGTGGGCCACTTCAGGGGAATTAAAACTCGTGGTTATGCCTCCCACAGTGACCTTAAGAATCACTGGATACGCCATCCTAAAGGGAATGGAGGCAGCTATTAGCTTCTGCACAATGGGATGATAAGCTGCCCTCCTTTCCCGTGTTTCTTTAGGTAGATCTTGTGTGATCCAGATCCTGGATGTGCCCCATAAGATCTCTTTAAGTTCGAGCGATTTCATGTAGACATGCTGTCTCTCCAGATAACTTAGGAATTTAGCAATAATGGGACGCGGGTGGGGATCCAGACAAGGGTCTAGGTCTTAGGGAGTGATGGGCCCATTCGATGTGACAACAGGAGCTGATGGGAGATGGGCCCACAACCTTACTCAAGAATTTCTGCAAGAAGGCCATCATGTCTGGTCCCTCCTCCATCTCAGGTAGGCCCAGGATTATTAAATTGTTACGGTGATTACACCCTTCTAGGTCTTCTGTTTTAACTTGCAGTTTCTTAATCTGGAGTTTGAGCTCACTGATTTCATTTTCGGTTTTCATCCGCCATTGCTCCATTGAGAAAATACGAGCCTCCACATCCGAAACTCTAGTGGAAACAGAGGAAAGATCGAAGCGCAGGGACTTGATCTTGCCAGTCATTTCTTTAAAAATGTCCTTCAGAGGAGTGAGCTCTTGGAGGAACCTATCCTCCGTTAAAGGAATGGCTTGCTGCATTCTATCCCCAGATCGCTCAGATTTGGTAGTACTCTGGTTGTGCTGTTTCTTTGCAGCTTTCTCCGGGGATGCAGGAGGGGTGTGCTTGACTGAGGCCTGCTTTCCATCCACCTCCATCCTGAAGTTATAAACAGCAATCTCGACCACACAGACTCGATTTGCGATGGCAGGCAACTTAAACCAACGTCCCCTGATGAGATTTCTTGTTTAAATGCCAAGATGAGTAAAAAAACAGGCAGGAAAGGTGGTTAGAGGGGAGAGCTCAGAAATCCAGCTGCTGCCTAGCTAGATGCCATCATGTGACCCTATTTCCTAGATATACATTTTTTTAATTAAATTGGCATAAACAAAACAATTATCTATGTTGTTGTATCCCAGCCTAAATCCGGTTTGAAATTCACTAAGGCCTCCCAATTTAACTAAGTCTATCAAGAGTTGATATATGATTATTTTTGAAAACATCTTTAAGCTGACAAACAATAGGCTAATTGGTCTGTATATCATCAGACCCTTCACACTTCCCTTTTTGTGAATGTGGACAATGATAGCCCCTTTCCAAGTGGTAGGAAAATAATTATCATTGATAAACTTGTTAATGAATACTGTAAAAAATATGTCCAAAGATTAGGGATTGTTAAAGAAACTTTGGAAGGAATTAAATCTGGTCCCGGGGCTTCATTTCTCTTTAACTGTTGGACTACAAAGTAGACTTCTTTTCTGGTAATTGTAAAAGTATTATTGATAGAATTAGGATATATGACTAACTAGGAGTTTTGTGAGCATGTAAAAATGCTTGAAAAGTACCCAAGCTATTCATTCTCAGTTATATATGACTACATTTTTAGTTTAAACTCACTAGTGCCTTTGGCAACTAGCACCCACAATGTTTTTGCATCCCTATTTTGAATAGTCATTAACATTTCTTGCTACTTCTTATGTTGATAGGCTAATTTTTCACTTTGTAGAAACTTTTTATATCTTTTCCTATGGTGATTCAAAATATTAAAATTCTGTTTACCTTTAAGGAACCTGTTTTTCCTAAATATTGCAATAAGAAGAGCTTTTTGTTCCTTACACTCTTTTTACCAAACCAAGTAACTGAACATTTATGTCTATTTTTAAATGTGACTTGTTTATAAACCCCTTTCTGTACTGTATTAAATAATTCAGTTACATGTTCCTAAGTATCTTTTGCAGTGTGAAATTGGTGAATAGCCTCACATAAATTAATCAAATTGCTGTTCATTTGTGATATAATTTGTAATTTGAGCTCAGTATTCCATTTGAGTCTTTTATTGTATCTAACTTCTTGGATGAATTATTTCAAGTAACAATTTTTTGCTATATTATTTTTATTAAATTAAGTTTCCCATAACAAGACTGGTAAATTATCACTTTCAGTTCATGAAGGTATTTTTAATAGGTTCTATGCTGCAGGAGACCCTGTCCAAAAAATTAGATCTAATAAAGATGTTCCAGTAGATTTGAAATAAGTAGTATTTCCTATTAAATCATCCTTAATGTGCCCATTTAACAGATAAAAATTATGTTTTAGCAAAATATCTACGAGTTTCAAACCTGCTTTATTTAGCTTTACATCAACTGAAGATTTATGAAAAGCAGGCTTTAAGTAAAGATGATCAAAGTAAGAGTTATGCAACAGGCCATCATAATTCCTTATCCTGGCATTGAGATCACCTAAAAGGAGAATCTCAATGCCAGGAAAGTTAATGGTCAAATCAGAGATAGTCTCATCTAGTTGTTTCTAGATCTCCTCTCAGTAGTAATTGAAAAGACAAGGGAGCACGTAAGCATTCATCACTATAAAAGAGCCCTTTGCATGTGCCAATAGCAGCACAACATTTTTTTCAATTAAAGGAACCTGATGTTTTGTAAAAAAGTCCCAGGTGGACATGAATTACCAACCTGCTGATTTATTTTCTTTTTTAATTTCTTTTGTAGCAGGTTAATGTATAATATTATAGCCATTTAATGTTACATTTTCTTCTTTTTATGCCACAATTCCTGACAACAGATTATATCAGCATATTTGATTAAGTCAGTCCAATCTTCACCAAAAAATGTACTTGTCAAACTGGTACTGTTCCAAAAAATAATAAAATTACGTTCTTGAATCCCACTATTACTTAAAAGGGAGGATGAGTCTAAAGAATTGGAAACAATTTGCGTGAGTCAATAAACCTTCTGGCCACCAGAGGGGCCAGAATGTCCCCTTCACACTTAGGGCAAAAATGAGCTGCAAGAGCCATTTTATGTTTCTTGAAAACATCAGGGTCCTCATTAACCTGCTCTACAGTAATTTCATGAAAGATCTCATCAGCTGTAATCAAACACATTCCTAGAGTTACCAACACATCAATTTTCTTTAATAATTGCAGGGCTATGTCATTATTTCTTACTACAATATCAATTTGAGATGAATTTACTGATCTTATTGTCCTCAAAACATCATGGTAAACCATATTTACTTGAGGAATATTAGAAAAGAGGTTATTAATGGCCCCTTTAAGGTTCCCATTAATCTCTTTAAACAATGGTGCCATACCAAACATAATTAGATTAACTGGGTCATCCCTTCCTTTATTAGGAACTTTAATATTGAAATATTTTTGGTTTAGAAAATTCACAATCAATCCCCTTTTCTCTAATACACACAGATACACAGAAATGTGATGGCAGAGAAAGGCCCCACAGCCCATCTAGTCTGTAATAGGGGGTATCCAGTCAGTAACGTCGCGGAATAAAATAAATCAGACAAAAATAAAGTGGAAAAAACAGTGGCACCCACAATATTGGCAGTACAAAATGTAGTGTGCCAGAACAATGCAGGCTACATGACATGCAGGTAGCAAACAATGTCCACCACATGGAGACACTACACTGGAACACACAGCAGCAGGCACCAGTGCACAGGATCAGAACAGGGGTGCAGGGAGATAGAAAAGGGTAGGGTGCAACCACCACTGGGGGAAGCAGGCCACTGGAAACCTACTATGGTGGTCCAATGGCACTGGCACCCACACAGGGGTACCCCACCCAGAATGCAGAGTGTTTGAGACAGTGCACTGGGGCAACCACAGGAGGACAGGGGGACCATGACCACCATGTGGATGGCTGTACATAATGTAAGGAGCTGGGAGCACAAGCCAGCATGTCCCCAGCAACACACACAACACACAGGACAGGGCAAGGGAAGGCATGGGGATGCACAGGGCAGGACCAGTGGGACATGGCAGGAGGTAACATAGGGGGCCTGGGCTGACAGGCAGTGCCAAGGCCACATGCATGCCCATATGTGTGTGTGTGTATGTCCGTATGTGTATATATATATATATATATATATATATATATATATATATATATATTTATTGCAATGGGGTGAGAATAAAAAGTGGCAAATAGCAGTATTTTGGGCTGGTCAGACCTACAGTGAGAATATCACATTTATCCTCACTGTAGGTTATTTATCCTCACTGTAGGTAATAACCAGGCACTATCTGCACTTTAGCACAACTGCTTACAAAGGTTTTGATTGATGGGAGCTGGCGGCATGAGCAGCACAATCAGAATGCACCTGCTCACTTGCATTCCAGCTCCCACTGGCAGTTTCATTTCTTTCCAGCAGCACACAGAACAGTTTCATTTTCTCCCCTGTTCTTTCATTGTAACTTATTTTAAAAAAATAAACTTTCAGCTTCACACATTATGAATTACCATTTCTCCTAAAGGTCCAAAATACCAGACAAAACACACTGAATTATTTTCATCATCTCCCCCACCTCACGTTCTTTCACTTCAAATATTCAAAATAAAACTTTTAGCCTCATACAAAACATTCACTTGCTTCAAACCCCAGCACACAAAAAGCACCAACTCTCTCTTTTTTACTCTTACCACTCTCCCCAGAAGCACAACAGCACAGCGTCCTAATGCAAAAGTTCAGTTTTACAGAACACAACACTCAGTCATCTGGAAACAAAAAGAAATAAAGACATACCTATTTTTTAAAAAAATGAAAATCACACTGATAAAAACCTTGGCCCAATGAATAAATGGAACATATAATGTTACATCAGTAAATCTAAGATATTTTCATAAACAGTTTGACCTATGGCATCACCCTGTCTTCGCTACTCATGATGTAAAAAGGTCAAACACTCGAAAATATCAGAAAGACTTTCAATGAAACATTACCTACTCTATATTTATGTGTATGATCTTCCATTAATAAAGGAGTCATTATACTAATGAGCAGTTCATCAGTATTAATGAGCAACCATTAATAGTCATAAGTAGCTCAATATTATTCTTGAGCAGCTTATTTTGATGTATATATTCAGTCTCAGAGCAGCTATTGGCACTCTTTAAACAAACAGTTTTGCAGCTTCAGCTCTGTGGCTCATATCTCTACTAAGTGATCTTGAGTCCCAGGAAAACTGGGATAGCTGGGACAGGCACACCTATCATGGAAAGTAAATGGATGTGCACCAGTATGCTTGCACAGACTGTTATCTTGCACATTCTTGGTTTGGATGCTGGCAGTTCTACATCTCTGTTCCAGACTCTCTTTACAAGGAGAAATGGTCTGTGTGGCCAGACAGAGACTGAAACACCTTCAGGGATTTGAGCCAATGTAGCAATGAGGAAACCATGCAAACTGGCTTGCAGCCACATTGAGAATGTGTTAGCTGGTGGTGTGCACATTTGTTTTGTTTTGCATCCTTTTTTCTGCTGGGATAGAGGTGCATCAGGAGCTCTCCTGTAGCTCCCCTGCAGTTCCCAGACTCCATGATTACTAAATTAGGGTCCAGAGACATAAGGGCAATGGTGTAGAAGTGACAAAAGGATTCCTTTAAAGAGCACCAATGACTGCTCTGAAACTGAATATCTATTTACCTGTCTGTCTGTCTGTCTCTCTCTCTCTCTCTGTATATGTGTGTGTGTGTGTGTGTATATATGTGTGTGTATGTATATATATATATATATATATATACAGTGTATATGTAATAGATAACTCACTCAAAGGTGTGCGGTTGCACTGTGATATACGCATGCCTTAGTGTGTGTTGTACAACCTTGTGCGTCAACCACTCAAGGCATACGTATATCAGAGCATGACAGCACACCCTGTAGTGGGTTATCTATCTTATTAAATGGAAAAAATTGTTTTGGAGGAGTAAAAGTGCAGGTGTACAGTCATGCTCTGATTTACGCACAGTCATGTGATGCTTTTCATGCTATAAAATATCAGCATTTTCCCTACCCATTTTATAACTATATATATATATATATATATATATTAGAGCAAAAAACTGTTTAATGCATCAGTTGGGGTTGTTCTACAGTGAAAAAAGTCAGGAAATTTGAGGTTAGGGTTAAAGCCCCCCTTGAACCCACAGCCCACCCCTACCAACCGGCATTGGGGTGTGCATTGGGAGTCATGGCTAACTCTCACCCCATAACATGTGTAAAGAAGCAGAGGCATGGGAATGGGGTGAGAGTTGGGACCGGCGGCTAACGTGCACCGATGCGGGTTGGTGATGTGGGCAAGGGGGCTTTCAACCCTAACCCTGAATTTCCTCACTTTTTTTGCTGTAGAACAACCCTAACTGATGCATTAAATGGAGTTTTTTTGCCTCTATTTTCCCTTCTTTTTGAGAATGAGGATGATAAATAGTGAATGGAATGCAGTGGCGGGAGCGCAGGGCCCTCCCGCCACATGATGTCTTGTTACATAGTAACAGGAACAGCAAAGCAAATGCAAGTGGCAGCGGTAGGCAAATTGTTATGATAGCAACAATAAAGCCAACAGAAACAGAAACGCAAGCACATAGGGAAACGCAAACTGTTACACGCAAGCTCGTGGTACCGCATTTGCAAATGTAAGTGTTAACAGTAACAGCAACAATAAAACCAACAGAAACAGAAATGCAAGCACATACAAAAACACAAACTGTAACATGCACGGGCACAGTACTGCAATTGCAAATGCAAATGGTAACGGTAACAGCAACAATAATGTGAAACAAAACAGAAATGCAAATCGTTATGCACATGGTGGCGTACACGGGAACAGTGATTCGAATGGTAACAGAAGCACAACTGGAAATGCTAACTGACACAGTAACAAAAGAGCACACCCTTCTTTTCCCCAAAAACTGCATTGAAAAAACAAATTTAAAACAAAGAATGTATGCATTATAATTGACTTTGGAGCAGAAAAGAATGACTTGGAATACTAAATTGCTTACAACTCAGGAACCGTATGACATAGGAACAAAATTAAAATTTTGTATGAATTATTCTTTTCCTGGCTAATTTTATGCATAGCCCCCATTTGTGGGGCTAAGCATTTTTTTGACAAAAAGTCTGTATCTCGCACCGTTTCTGAGATGCGGGCCCTGAAAGATGCAACAGCCGCCATAATGTTATTCTATGGCAAAAAGCTTCAACTTCAGAGTGCCGTCACTTTGCCGCCCTGTAATATTATTTCACCAAACCACCAAAAGGCATATCTGTGGTATGTTGGCTTTCTTCCTTCCAAATTTCAGGCCAAACAACCACAATGTTATTTTGCAGCAGTGCGGCAAAGAATTCCTCTAATGCATCAAATGCTGTAATGTTATCCTAGGGGGAAAAAAGCCAACTTCATAGTGCTGTAACTTTTCCACCTTGTACTATTTCTTGACCAAACTACCAAAAGACACATCTGTGGTATATTGCCTTTCTTCCCTCCAAATTTCAAGTCAAAAGACCAAACCGTTCCCAAAATATTCAATATCGAATTTTACTAAAGTTTCCCTATCTATGCCATTATAAAAAATCTGGCCATCTTGCACCTCTCTCATGATCAAAGATGATGATCAAAGAATCTCATGATCAAAGAATTTGCAGGCTCATGATCAAAGAATTTGCATGCTCATGAACAAAGATTTAAAAACCTTATAAATCAAAAAAATGGAGGAATTGCTGTAAACCAACACCATGGTTCGACAGAATGAAGCCCCTGAGTAAAATCCACCCTCATTTGACTTCCTAGGACACCCCTGGCCTGAGAAAATTGATTTTTAAATTGGGCCATCTCGACCTTCTTTCATGATGCACGATCATGATCAAAGTCTCTCACAATCAAAGAATTTGTAGCCTCATGATCAAAGAATTTGCAGGCTCATGAACAAAGAATTAAAAATGGTGAAACTTGAATGTTTCACTGATTTGAAATGAACCAACAGCATGCCTTGATAGAATGGACCATCCTGAGCAAAACCCACCCTCATTTGTGTCCCTAACCCACCCCTGAGCTGAGCTATTAGTGTTTTTAGGTTGCGATGCAAGATAGCAATCAAAGAATATCACAATCAAAAGATTTGCAGGCTCTTGATCAAAGATTGTTAGTGAGCCGCAAATTAAGATTTTAAAAGCTTATAACTCTATTTTTTGACCAGTTTGGATGGAACCAAAGCCATGACTCGATAGATCATGGTCACCTAAGTAATACTTATCGAAGTTTTACTTCAGAAGTGACCCCCTGAGCCGAGATATTTGTGTTTGTGCGATCGGAAAACTGAAAACAAGATGGCGGACCTCGCAGTCAAAGAATTTTTGAAATTCCTAGGGAACAAAGATTCTTGAACTGCAAGGCTGCAAATTCTTTGACTGCCAGGTGGGACAAGATGTCCAGAACCCCAACTCTTTGATTGAAAATATACCTATACATGTTCCCATTGACTTATAATGGGAACTTAAAACTGCCATAACTTTTGAATGCCTTAATATTTTTTCACCAAACAAAAAGTGGCATGTTTGGCCACCAAAGCTCTTTCAAATGGACCATTCTTCAGAGCAGCTCACCACACAAGGGCCATGCAGGACCGCATTTAGAATGCCAAAAGGTGCCTCCAAAAATGGATCATTTTGCATTTTTCAGGGCTTTCGTACACGAAGACGGGCACTCCAACAGAAACACAATTTGGCAAATCAAGAGATGTAGTGCACCCCAATGTGTGTACCAAATTTAAGGCAAATCCATTAAACAGGTCCAAAGTTATTAACATCCAAACATTTGGCTTTAGTATGTAACTGGCTGCTCAAGCCTAACTATAGTGGTACGACCACACCACTATAATATATATATATGTATGTGTATGTGTATGTGTGTGTGTGTGTGTGTGTGTGTGTGTGTGTGTGTGTGTGTGTGTGTGTGTGTGTGTGTGTGTGTGTGTGTATATATATGTGTGTATGTATGTGTGTGTGTGTGTGTGTGTATACTATATATATATATACACATACATATACATATACACACACACTACACTATATGTATATATTATAGGTGCAGCTGCACCCCTATAGTTAGGGTTGAGTAGCCGCATCAATGTCAAACTCAAACATTTGCACTTTAATAACTTTGCAACCTTAGAGGATTTGAAAGAAATTGGGTATGCCCCTTCCTGAGGTGCAAATATATTGATCAGATCAGTTTTGTTCCGGTCAGATGTGCGGTCTCTGAGTTATGGAGTGGTGGAAAAACATGTTTTTAGCAATTTACTTTGCTGGGATTTTTCTTTGAACTTGCCTACAGCCCAGAGGGTTTCTTTGTTTGGTATGAAATTTTCAGGACAGAAATGGACTACCCGACAGATATGCCTTTTGCTAGTCTAGTGAAGTAACAATAAGCCATTTTGAAGTTATTGCAATTTAAACATTTGAAAAAATCATTTCTGAACATGCTCAGTAGGCACTTCAATATCGCTGGTTGTTATAAAAGTGGAATCCTGCATCTAACAGTATGAGAAAATTCCTATTTCGTATGGCCGCCATCTTGTTACCAGTTTGCCTGAAATTCCAATTTGGAAACCTCCCAAAATGATATTCTGTTGAGGAGCCAACACAAGTAGCTTGATTATTGTGACCTCCAAGGTGCATTCTGCATTTTACTCTTTGGAAACTGCCCTTAAAATGTCTGCTATTTAACATTTAAATTCTTTGTTCGTGTCTGCGTCATATGACATAGGATCTTAGTTCATATGATGATACGAACTAGGATCCTACTCTGTATGTCTCCGATACAAAGAATGTAAATGTGGATATCTCAGTCATTTTTTTGGTACTTTCTCACCAAATTTTCAACATAGCCATTTTGGGACCCCATCTCATGAGCAATTTCACTATCTTCTTATTACTTGGCCCAGAAAGGTGATTTTGTTGTCACTGTATAGAGTCACCTAGCAGGATGAGAAATCATCTTTCAGGACTGGTTAATGAAATGACAGTCCCAGTGATCATGAGGGGAAGTCCAGAAATGCCCATGTTGAAAATCTGGTGCAAAAATCCAAAACATGGCCATGTTACAAACCTGTGTTGCACAGTTTTCATGCACACTCATAACTTCCCCAATGTTTAATATTTTCACTCCAAATTTTCAACATTGCCATTTTTTCACAATTCACCATGAAAAGTACAGCTGCCATTTCTCACATCCTGCTAGAAATGTGTTTTCACTCGTCTGCTGCAGAATGACTTGTCACTGTGCGAAATCAACCTTCATGATGGATTAACAAAATCACAGTGCCAGAGTTCATGAGGGTATTTCCCCAGAAAGCTCATGTTGAAAATGTGGTTAAAACATTTGCAAAAATGGCCATGTTATGAGTGTGTGTTGTGCAGTTTCTACACGTGCATAACTTTTCCAATTTTTCATATTTTCTTCCCTGGTTTTCAACATTACCCTTTTCCACACCTCCTCATGAATAGTGTACAGCTGTAATTTTTTACATCCTGCCCAAAACATGATTTTGCACCTGTGATACTGAATGGTACATTCGCTGTGTGAAGTCAACTTTTGGGACAAAGTCATGAATGTGACATTGTTCATGAGGTGGGGTCTCCAAAATGCCATGTTGAAAATTGGGTGGAAAAAATCCTAAAAATGAGTTACATGCGTCTGTTGAACTGTGGTACCCATGGTGTCTTTCGCTGCCCATATCTCGAAAATGATGTGTGAGATACACATTTCATTGAGTTATCTTGTGTAGAGGTCTCACTGCCATGATTACAACACTGGAATTTTTTTCATTGCTGCTACAGTTGCTGATATATTGGCAGATTAGTGTTACAAGTGTTCCTTGCCCTATAGGGCTGCAGTATGGCTCTGTATTTAATGTGTACATGGAAGTGCAGGGCCCATGCTCCCACAAATGTATATTGTGATGCACAAATGGACAGCTTGGTGGGAGCAAGGGGCCCTTTACTAGTTATATTACACTTTTTTAAAAAGTAACGAAATGCATTGCAAAAAGCTTTGTTAATGCATCAGTTAGGGTTAAAGTGACAAAAGTGGGGACATGAGATGTTGGGGTTGAGCCCCCAACCCCCCACTCCCCTATCCTCCACAGACCAACAGATGTTGGGGTGTGCCATGGGGTCGTCAGGCCTAAGTCTCACCCCATTTTCCTTTACTGTAGCATGTTAACCTATTTACACATAGAATGGGGTGAGAGTTGGGCCTGACTACCCCCGGCACACCCCAGCATCTGTCAATCAGTGGAGGATGGGGGGGTTGGAGAGGTTAGGGGCTCAACCCTAACATCTCATTTCCCCATTTTTGTTACTTTAACCCAGTGTGGGCTGAGGTTTCACTGCTATGCTGATGATACCCAGCTCTACCTGTCTTTTGCCCCCGATCAGGTTAGTGCTATCTCAGTATTGAAGAGCTGCCTCATTGAAATCCAAGAATGGATGAATACCAGTGGTTTAAAGCTGAACCAGGAAAAACTGAGTTGTTGGTAGTGGACCCAAGTTGTAGGACAGAGGGGTTGAGGACTGAGATCCCCTCCGGTTTAGTCATGGCGGGGCCAAGAGTCTCACTTCTGAAAGGGTTCGTAACCTGGGAGTGGTGCTTGACGATGGTCTGACCCTTCATCATCAGGTGTTGGCAGTCGTCAAGCTAGCCTTTTGTCATCTTAGGAACATTGCTAGGATTAAGCACCTTGTTCCATCTAGCGACCTACCTGTTTTGGTGCACGCCTTTGTGACACCGCGCCTTAATTACTGCAACTCCCTGTAGAGAGGGCTTCCTGGGGTTGATATCTGCCACTTGCAGCTAGTGCAGAACACTGCAGCATGTTTGTTGACTGGGGCATCTAGAAGAACGCACATTACCCCTGTGCTGCACAGTCTGCACTGGCTGCTTATTCAGTGGCAGATCACCTTTAAGGTACATCTATTGACTTACAAAGCCCTACATGGACAGGGCCCTCATTACTTGAAAGAGCTCCTGGTCCCTTACACCCCTCTGCGACAGCTCCACTCAGCTGTCGAGGGGTTGCTGGAGATTCTGATGGTAAGTTTAAAGTCATCTGGTGTGCTTGCTTTTGGTTTTGTGGCACCTACCCTCTGGAATTCTCTGCCACATCAGCTTCGGGAGTGCAGGATGGTGGGGTATTTCAAGCTGGCTCTTAAGACTTTTTTGTAGGGGAAAGCCTACTCTGGATTTTCTTTATTTTGTTGTATTTGGTTTTATCTTGATGTACAGCCCTTTGGTTATATGAAAGGCGCGATAACAAATACATTTTATTATTATTATTATAACCCTAACTGATACATTAGCAATGTTTTTTGCAATATATACACATATACTGCATGTATATACATACAGTATACATATACACATGTACATATACATTATAGTGGTGTTGTAGCATCACTATAGTTAGGTAGGTAAAAGTAGGTAGGTAAAATGTTTTGTTCATATTTCTATATGAACCAGGATACTTTTGATTAAGATGAATCTCATTTACAATGAAGTTCTTTGACATAAAAACATAAAAACAATTAGTAAAAAAAATGTAGCACAAAATTTCCAAAGACAGTATACATAAGAATACATATAAATTACGTAACTTAACAGATGATCAGGGATGCACTACTTACAATATTATCACACACAATTATTATTTTTAGAATATATGCTTGAGCAGGCTGTTGAATGTTATACCCCTAACTTTGCACATTAATAGCTTGCCCTTGTTCAGTGGAGTTGCACAAAATTTTGCATGTGTGGTCTGTGGGTGAAGATCTCTTGATGTGCCATGTTTTGTTCCAGTGAGGTATGCAGATTCAAAGATCTGGGTAGAGAAAAAGTAAACAAATTGGGGGGTTGGGCTGCTTTTTTGAAATCAGCCAGTGCCCACATGGTTTGGAATTTTGTTCTGAAAGTTTTCAGAATAAAAATGGGTTCCCCACAGAATGGTGCCTTTCATTGGTTTGGTGAAAAAAGATTTATCTGTTACAGAGTTTTAAGGATCTGAAATTTTAATTTTGAGCATATTCAGTACAGTCTTTTGGATAGCTGCTTCATATAAAAGAAGAATGCAGCCATACAAAACAGGACTCTCTCTTTCATTAAAGGGTAATCCTCTTGCATGAGAAAAAAATTCTTATTTCTTATGGCAGCCATCTTGTTTCCACTTTCTTTTTGAAATTCCATAGAAATCAAAACCTGCAGATACACCAGCACAGGTATCTTGCTAAACGAGACCTTATTAGATGGATTCTGCAGTTAGCTTTTGGAATAAGAATGCAGAAATGTGTTTTTAAAACATTTTAAAAATCTTCTTTTGTCAAATATTTTTCTTCTTTCATATGACATCATGAAAGAGGAGCAGGGCCATCAAAAAAAAAAAGGTTATGTTCATATGAAATACAATTCTGGACTTAGTTTTATTTTCACATTCTTCTTTCATATGAACCAAACCTCTTTTGTGAGAATGATACAATTTCACAAAGAGAACTGGTTCATATGTAAGAAGAATTTAGGCTTAGTTTTTTTTCACAGTGTTAATGACACTATCTCACGAAATAGGATTGGTTCATACAAAAGAAGAATTAGGAATTAGTGTTTTTTTGCACATTTGAAATTTAACAAGACAGAACTTGGTAAATATTTAAAGTTAAGGGACAATCTATATATCAGAATAAAGGTCTCGATGACTACTACAACACGAGCATATAATGCCCTCCAAATAAATTCAGGGGCCATACAAACAAACATGACAATCAAAAAAATTAAAATTCCCTTAGGATAACAGTGCAAATTTAACAAGTTGTAACTCTGTCAACCTTTGGAGTTATGGGGCAATCTATATATCAAAAGAAAGGTCTCACGTCCCAACAGAAAAAATGAAATTACAACAGAGCAGATAAATTGCTTTTCTGGAGGACTGGAAGTAAAGGGTCTATAGGGCCTTGCACTTCCACACCCAGATACATGTGCGCATCAATGGAAGATGCGTTCATGCAGGTGAATAAACATATGATTCTACGATCTCAAAAAGCAAGGAAATTATTTTCAGAAACTGTGTTAAAGCCCCAGCTAGGGTTCAAACTGAAGTGACAAAAGTAAAAAATATGTCATTAGGGTTTTCAACCCTAACTCCCCCCCCCTCCCAAGAAGGAAGAAGCATTACAGTTTTCACTGTCCTGAGTCTTGGAGAATCAGGGGTGGTGTTCTCTGTGAAGTTCTCAACCCTATGCTCACCCCATATCATCACCAAATAAGGTCAGATGTGATCTGTTTTCTTCAGGCAGGGTGTTCAAGTTGTTGGCAACATAGGAGAGACATGGTTCTTTATGTTTGAAGACTATATCACGATGAAGTTAGGGTTAGGGTTGTGTACCCCAAGGAAGACCACACCTCTGATTTGCCAAGACTCAGGTCAGTGAAAACAAACAAATGTTTTTCATTTTGCTGCTTAGGGGTGGGGGTGTGGGAGTTAGGATTGGAAATCCTGATGCCACATTTCCCTACTTGTTGCTTTAATGTAAACCCTAACTGGTGTACTAACACAGTTTTCTGCTATATGTGTGTGTGTGTGTGTGTATGTATATATATATCTATATATATATATATCTATATATCTATATCTATATATATATATATATATATATATATATATATATATATATATATATATATATATATATATATATGGTAGCATGGTAGTGTTACCATAGTTAGGGTTGAGGAGCCCTTTTAAGGTTAAAGGGTCAAACTTTGCACCTTAATAACTTTTCCACCATGCAACGGATTTGCCTGAAATTTGGCATGCATGATCAAGAACCACACGTCTTGGGATCTGCCAACTTTCGTACTGGTTGGATATACAGCTGCAGATTTATTAAGCGTGATCTGTACACGCATTTACGCTTTCTAGTGAATTCTTTGCTCATGACTACAGGTCGCACAGCTTGTGCGACTGGTCCAAAAACTTCAGGGAACATGCGGCCGGGGTCCCCAATGTGCCTTTCAAAGGTTTTGTGAAAAAATATTAAATAGTTCAATAGTTATTCGGAAAAAAAGTTCCCATTATAAGTCAGTGGGAAAAGTTAACAAAAAGTTCAACGCTTTCACAAATGCAGTTTTTACTTTCGCAAATGACCCTTTTACTTCTGCAAATCCACCATTTTGTTTTCAGTTGGTGATCAGAAAAATGCTTCGCATTTAAATTTGGTATCCTCCTGCAGCACAATTCTTTTTGTGTTTACCTAGTCAGACCCTGAGGATGCTAGGCATGTCTTTATTTTGAAGTTAAGCCCCCTAGAAATATATTTTTCAAATTTCTGGAAAAAGTACTTTCACAAATTAGTGTCACACTCATGAACATGTTGCAAATTTTTGCGAAACCAACATCTCACAGATGTGCCTTTCAGCGTTTTGGTGAAAAAATATTACAGGGTGGCAAAGTTACAGCACTCCAAAGTTGACACTTTTCCCCATAGGATAGCATTATGGCGACCGCCACATTACAGGAATCCTTTGCCGCCCTGCTGCAAAATAATGGTTTGGTCTTTTGGGCTAACATTTGGAGAGAAGAAAGTCAACATCCCATTGATATGCCTTTTGGTGATTTGGTGAAAAAAAATATTACAGGGTGGCACAGTGACGGCACTCCAAAGTTAACGCTTTTTCCCATAGGATAACATTACAGTACCCGTCGGTCCTTTCGGGGCCTTTATCTCAGAAACAATGCAAGATACAGATTTTTCACCACAAAATTGCTAGCCAGGAAAGTCATAATTCATATGAAATTTAAATTTTTTTCTACGTAGTATGGTTCCTGAGATATAAGCAATTTAATATTCCAAGTCCTCATTTTCTGCTCCGAGGCCCATTGTTATGTATACAGTCTTTGTTTTCACTGTGTTTTCCAATGCATTTTTTTGGGAAAAGAAGGGTGTGCCCTTTCGTTACTGTGCCAGTTAGCATTTCCAGTTGCATTTCCATTACTGTTTGTGATACCTTTGCTGTCTACACAACCATGTGCATTACGGTTTGCGTTTTTGCTTGCGCTTGCATTTGTGTTTCTGTGTCATTTGGCATTATTGTTGCTGTTACCATTATCAGTTTCATTTGCAATTGCGGTACTGTCCACATTGGTTATGGTTTGCGTTTCCGTACACGCTTGCATTTCTGTTTCCTTTTGTGTTATTTTTGTTGTTACTGTTACCATTTGTGTTTACAATTGTGGTACCATGACCATGCATGTAACAGTTTGCATTTCTATACTCGCTTGCATTTGCAGTTCTTTTTCCTTTGGCATTATTGTTGCATTTGCTGTTACCATTACCATTTGTGTTAAAAATTGCAGTTTCGTGACCATGCGCGTTACTGTTTGGATTTCCATACGCACCTCTGTTCCCATTTCTATTTCTGTTTCCTTTGGCATTATTCTTCATGTTAACTTTACCATTTACGTTTACTATTGTGGTACCATGGGTGTGCACATTACGGTTTGTGTTTACGTGTGCGCTTGCATTCGTGTTTCCGTTTCTGTTCCCTTTCGCATTCTTTTTGCTGTGACACTTAACATTTCCATTTTAAATACCACTGCCATCACTGCTCACATTACCAGTTGTGTTTTTGTGTGCACTTCAATGTCCATTTCCATCACTGTTCGCTTTGCCGTCACTTTGCGCTTGTGTTTCTATTAATGTTTCCTTTACCATTTATGTTTCCTTTACCATGTGCGCCACTGTTGGCACTTCTGTTTGCATTGCTGTTCCTGTTACTATGTCACAAGACATCATGTTGCAGGAGCACAGGGCCCCCCACTGCTGCATTGTTTATATATTTATTTGGCTTTGTTAAACGGGTAAGGTGCACTAGCCATAGCAATGACTATTTTCAGCCACGACCCAGGAGGTTACAGAAACAAAACATTAGAGGCAGTGACAGTACAATGAAAAAAGGAAAACATTTGCAATGTTTGAGGAGCGAAGACACAAATACAAGCACAAGAATACACTAATTATAGTACAATTACAGAGTAGGTATTATAGTAAGGTAAGATAAAAGGTAAATTCACAACAACAACAGTACAGTACTAATTGGAGTGGGTATAACACTGAGGTGATTGTACACTTTCTAATAGTCTATACTGGGTAGATATGGTAGTGCTGGGAGAAAAATGGGAGTAGGGCTACCAAATGAGGAGGCTAGTGTAGAGTAGGGAGCTAGAGAAGGAAATTGGGAGGAGAATCCAAGAATGAAAATAGAAAGTGGGATGGTCTTGGAGAGAATTAGAGGGCATATTTATGAAGGCAAATTTTGGAGATAGGTAATGGAGTGGGGAGTCATGAAGTGGCAGGAACTAGAGAGGTTCGAAACAGGAATACGTACAGGAATCAGCGAGATGGTCATGTAGCAGTTTTTTGAAAGAGGCATGGGATGACGCTGTGCATATGGTTAACGAGAGGGAGTTCCAGTAATTGAGGGTCGTGGCAGGAAAAAGCACTAGCACCTTTAGTGGAGTTATATCTAGGAATGTGAACGGGGCATCGTCTGCCGAGCATAGACCATAGCTGGGTGTCTGGTTTTGGAATAGGCCTGCCAGGGGCCTGGGTATTTGTGTTCTGATGATATTATCAATGACGAGCCATAGGCATATGATCTGGATGCAGGAAGAGAGAGCCAGCCCAGTTCAGCGTAAAGAAGGTCAGTGGTGTTTCATCCATTGAGAGGAAGACACGTAGCGACAGATATTGTTGTAGGCAACATCCCAATTCTGAAAGGATGTTTTACCTGCTGTGGTATAAGTTGTGGCCCCGTCAGTGAGTGATGGCAGTAGTATGCCACATGCTATGGCAAGTCTGGCAGAGGGGGTGAGTACATAGCTAGAATGATAGGCAATACCAAGTTTTCTATTTACCAATTTGCAGGTCTGTTGCATGTGAAGATCAAAGTTTAGAGATGGATCAAGGGTGATACCTAAATATTTGAAAGAGTAAGCCACTCCAACAGGTGAGCCATCAGCAGTAACGATACTGAAGTGGGGTTGAGCATGCTTAAGTTTATTACTGGAGCCACATTATTTGTCATCATCATTCTCAAAAAGAAGGGAAATTAGAGGCAAAGAACTCCATTTAATGCATCAGTTAGGGTTGTTCCACAGCAACAAAAGTGAGGAAATTCAGTGTTAGGGTTAAAAACCCTAACTCCTCATTCACCCCCCAGCACCACACACACACACACAGACACACACACATACACATACAAGTAGGGGGGAGGACCAAGGCAACATGACCAATCACAGACAACCAGCAGCAGCTGACAGAAATAAAATACAACTGTCTAAATGTACTACAAGACATCCTCACCACCCCAGACCAGGTACTGCATGCTCACTGGAGATCCACAGCAAAACTGGGGCCATGTACACCAACAGCAGATATTCCTGATTGCAGGTGCACACAAGTTACCACACTTAGGACTTGCATGGCCTTAGGTAGCAATGCCCATGCTCTGGCACACCACATACTGCACCCTGACTGGAGAGCCACAGCAACAGTAATGCCATGGACATGTATGGTATATCTTCCTCACTGAAAGTGCACACAAGTTAACACAGTTAGGAATTGGAGGACCTCTGCCAGGCACTGCTCCACCCCCCACAGACCAGGTACTGCTTACTGACTGGAGAGCCACAGCAAAAATAAGCCAATGGACATCAACAGTGCAACTCCCTCATTGCAGCTGTACAGAAGTTAACACACTTAGGAGTTGTACAGTCTCAGGCAGGCACTGCATCCCAGAGAGTACTTACTGCATCCTGAGTGGACAGCCAGAGGAAAACAAAGGCCATTGACATCAATAATACATCTCTCTGACTACAGGTACACTCCAGTTAGCACAGTTATGAGTTGCATAGTCTCAGCCAGGCAATGCCCCCCCAAACCCTGAGACCAGGTACCAGGCATCCTGAATGGAGACCCACAGCAAATCTGAGGGTATGGACATCAATGGTGCACTTCACTGATTGGAAGGACACTCAAATTAGCACAGTAAGGATTTGCATGGCCTCAGAAAGGCAATTCCCCCCCAATCAGGAACTGCATCCTGAGTGGACAGCCACAGATGGCTGAGCGTATATCATAGCATGACTGTGCTCCTGCTGCTGGTTGTCTGTGATTAGTTGTGTTGCCTTGGTCCTCCCCCCTGCATGCATGTATGTGTGTGTGTGTGTCTGTGTGTCTGTGTGGTGCTGGGGGTTGGGGTGAATGCGGAGTAGGGTTTTCAACCCTAACACTGAATTTCCTCACTTTTGTCACTGTGAAACAACCCTAACTGATGCATTAAACAGAGTTGTTTGCCTCTAACATATATATGTATGTATATATAGATCTATATATATATATATATATATATATATATCGATATATATATATATATATATATATATATATATCGATATATATATATATATATATACTGTGTATGTATATATATATATACTGTATGTGTATATATATATATATATATATATATATATATATATATATATATATCTCATGGCAAAAACTCAGTTTGATGCATCAGTTAGGTTATTCCACAGTGACAAAAGTGAGGAATTTGTGTTAGGGTTGCCACCACTTGCACCCTAAGCTCACCCCACACCCCTCGTCCTTTGCTGAACAGATCGGTGGTGCATTAGTTCAGGTCCCAACTCTCACCCCATTCTCCTATACTGCACCAGCTCAGCTTGTTTACACATGGGATGGGTGAGAGTCAGGACCGATGACCCCAGTGCACACCCCGATGCCTGAGGGTCCTAAATTTAAATGCCAAGCATTTCTGTGACCAGTAACTGAAAAAAAAAATGGTTGACTCATGACACTACAGGGTCATTTGCAACACTAAAAACTGCATTTGTGACACTGGCAAACTTTTTGTTAACTTTTCCCATTGACTATAATGGGAAACTTGTTTTTTGAATAACTTTTGAACCATTTAATATTTTTTCACAAAATCTTCAAAAGGCACATCAGGGACCCTGGCTGCATGTTACCTTAAGGTTTCAGACTGGTCGCACAATCTGTGCAATGTGTAGGCATGAGCAAAGAATGTACAAAAAAGTGTAAATGCGACTTTCTATTGTGCTTTATAGCTTTGCAACTGTATATCTGACTGCTACAAAACTTGGCCAATCCTGAGATCTATGGCATCACTCTGTGCCTGCCAAATTTCAGACAAATCCATCATACAGTGGCAAAGTTATTAAGCTGCAAAATTTCACACTTTAACCTTAAATGGGGTACTCAACCCTAACTATAGTGTCACTACCCTGCCACTATAATATATATATATATATTGCAAAAAAACTGCTAATGCATCAGTTAAGAGTTGTTTCCACAATGACAAAAAGTGTGGTCTTTCGTTACTGTGCTAGTTAGCATTTCCAGTTTGCATTGAATTCAAGCTGTCATACTTCTGACCATTCCTCCAACCATGCCAAGTCCCTTCTCATCCTTTCCACACCTCCTGGTGTATCAACCCTGTTGCAGATCTTTGTGTCATCTGCAAAGAGGCATACTTTTCCTTCCAGTCCCTCTGCAATGTCACTCATAAAGATATTAAAAAGGACTGGACCCAGTACTGAACCCTGTGGTACCCCACTAGTAACCCATCTTTCTTCAGAGTGGACTCCATTTACAATTACCTTCTGTGTCCTGTTGTCCAGCCAATGTTTTACTCAGGCTACCACCTTGAGACCCACTCCCAGGCTAATTAATTTGGTTATTAATCTTTTGTGTGGGACTGTGTCAAATGCCTTGCTAAAGTCTAGGTATGCCATGTACACAGCCCCTCCTTGGTCTACTACTTTGGTCACCCAGTTAAAGAAATCTATTAGATTTATCTGACATGACCTTCCCACTGTGAACCCATGTTGTCTTGGGTCCTATGACCCACTGGCCTCTAGGTATTCAACAATTCTTTCCTTCAGAAGTGATTCCATCACTTTCCCTACCACTGAGGTCAAACTGACAAGTCTAGTTTTCTGCCTCCGTCTTGCTCCCACTTTTGTGAAGGGGAATCACATCTGCCTTCCTCCTGTCCTCAGGTACCACACTATCCTCCCATGATTTGTTAAACAGGGTAGTCAGTGGTGTCACTAGTTCTCCCCTTAATTCTTTTAGGATTCTGGGGTGAATCCGTCAGGCCCCATTGCTTTGTCCACCTTCAGTTTTAGGAGTTCTTTCAGAACCCTTTCTTCTGTGAAAAGACTGGGATTGACCCCCCCCCCAGCCAGAGTGCTTCTGTTATTTAGATTAGTCACCTCCTCCTCCTCTTTTGCGAATACTGAGCAGAAGTATTCGTTTAGTATCCCTGCTTTCTCACTTTTCCTCTCTGCCCACCCACTGACCATTCTATTCAGTCTCATTATCCCTCCCTTTGTCTTTCTACGCTACCTGATGTACCTGTAAAAGGTTTTATCCCCCTTCTTAACCGAGTTGGCTATCTTTTCCTCAGTTTGGGCCTTTGCTATTCTGACTTCTCTCCCTGCTTCCTTCTGCCTTAACTGGTACAGTTCTCTGTCCTGCTTCTTCTGTGTTTCCTTTTACTTTCTAAATGCTATTTTCTTCTCCCTAAAATTCCCCACCACCTCTTTTGTGAACCATAATGGCCTTTTCTTTCATTTTGATTTGTTTATTTCCTTCACACAAAGGCTTGTTGCCTCTGTGATGACAGTTTTGATGTTTCCTCATTGTTGCTCCACCCCTCCTTCTAGCCTGTTTGCTAGTGCTTTTCTAAGGCACTCTCCCATCTTTTGCCAAAGTCAGCTCTCCTGAAGTACAGTACCCTCACTTCTGTATGGCGTGACTCTGTAGCTGAGTTTATCATGAACCACACTGTTTGGTGGTCACTTGTTCCCAGATGGCTACCCACTTCTAGACCTGAGATCCTCTCACTGTCCCCATTTGAGAGTATGAGGTCTAAGATTGTTCCCTTATGAGTGGGTTCCAAAACTAGCTGTCTAAGACTTGCCACCTGTAGGGCATCAAGAATGGCCCTGCTCTTGGTTGTGGCTGCAGCAAAGGTACTCCAGTTAACATCTGGCATATTCAGGTCCACTGTCAACAGTATCTCCCCCTTTCTCAAACCATCCTAAGGATGCCTTCTATCATATCCTTGTCCATTCCTTTCCCCTGACATGGGGGTCTGTATACAACCCCTGTGCGGATTGTGATGCCATTTCCAGTCTCTAAGGTGACCCACAGTGCCTCCTCTCCTCCCCGTTTACTCTTTTGTTCCATTGCTTTTATCCCTTCCCTTACATAGAGAGCTACTCCTCCCCCTCTTCTACCCTCCCTGTCTCTCTTGTAGGTTGTGTACCCTGGTATGTTAACATCCCAGTCATGGTTCTCTGTGTACCATATTTTTGTGACTGCTACAATATCCAGGCATCCCTCTTCCATCAAGGCCACCAGTTCAGGGAGCTTGTTGCCCAGACTACAGGCATTGGTACTCATTACCCTCTATTTCTTGATGGCCTTACCCCTTTATGCCCTATCCCTGTCCTTATTCCCTTTGTCATTTTCTCCATTTACCCCTGCCCTTCTCCCTATCAACATCTCTGTCTTGCTGATTACCTCACTTACTGCCCTGATTTTTTTGGGGGAAAGGATTTCCTTGCTCCTTTACAGTGCCTCCCCCCTTAGCTAGTTTAAGTGCTTGCCAGTGAAGCATTTAAACCTATCACCAAGGATCCTGTTTCCCCCCTCCTAGACAGATGCAGACCATCATGCCAGTATAGGTCTGCATCCTTCCAGGTGGACCCGTGGTCTCCAGTGAAGCCAAATCCCTGAGCTTTGCACCAGGTTTTTCAACCACTGATTGAATCCCATGGTGTGGAGAACCCTTGCTTCACCCTTGCCATAGACAGGCAGCACCTCCAAGAAGGTTACCGTGCATGCTATTTGTCTAAGTCCCCTCCCCAACTCCACAAACTTTTCCTGCACTGCTCTGATCCCTTTCTCAGCCAGGTCATTTGTCCCTAGAAGGACAATAACATCCAGTTCCCTCCCCTGTGCAGCTGCTCCAGCAATCCTGAGGATTCACTCTCTGTCGCTCCAAGCCATGGCACCAGGCAGGCACCTTACCTCCATCTCCCCTTCCTCCCCCAGTTCTACTCCCTTAACAATGGAGTCCCCCATCAGGAGTTGCTTACTTCCCCTGTGGGATCCCATGCCACCCTCCTGTGGGTCTTCTTTGTGGAGGTTCCCATCATCCTCCTTGGTCTCCACTGTGGGTGCCTCCATAAAGGAACCACACTTTGCCTGAATGACATATGAATTGTGGAGAGGTACAACTGGAGGGATGCTCCTCTATTCCACCACCCTCACTCTCCATGAGCCTACTGTGGTCCAACTGCTCCTCTTTCTTGGCAACCTCTGAGGCAACGGCAGTTGCCCTGGTAGTCCCTGGGTGGGAGAGGAGGTCTCCCAAATCCTGGTCAACTCAGCCTGGAGATGAGCAACCTCCTCCCTCAGCCCAGAGAGGTGCCTGCAGATGGGACATTGCATCCTCTAGAATGTCTCCCAGAAGACTGCAGCTCACAGCCACTGCACCACTGCCATCATGTCTTATTTTTGACCCCTTAACTGTTGTTTGAACTACTTACTCTTTCCTCTGTTTATTCTTTCTTTCTTTCTTTTTTTGTTCTCCCTAGTTACTTACTGTCTCTGTGCCCTTTAAGCTCCTGATCTTCCTGTTCTGAGACAAGAAATTTCTATATTTCTCAGTAGTCTCCTTACTTGCTCAGAGTCAGACCTCCAACAGCTAGGGTGGAGGGGGGGTCGAGAGCTACTCTTTTCCTTCTAGGATGGTGAGTATTCTGTGGCTTTATGATCACTCACTTCTTGCTCCCAAACAGGAAGTTCCTGTTGTCAGTCAAATCCTGTGCTATAAAAAAATAACTGGCTAAGGTGGGGGGATAGAGGGGGAGGGAAGGATGGCAATATAGTCCCAGTACAGAAGTATAGTTATAACAGCAGCTCCTTCTTCTTGGTGTCATCTGCCTGTTCTCTGGCAGAAACTATCTAAGGCAGTTTTTAAATCTGACTTTAACCTGACTTCCTTCTAGCTAAGCCACTCCCCTACTTTACAACTTTTTCAACAGTTAGTTAATTGCGCAGATAACAATTCCCTTCAGCCACCTGAGACAAACACCTAGACAATGCACAGATAACAATTCACTTCAACCAAGTCAGACAAACACACTAACTTTTTTGGTTTGTTTTTACCCTAAATTGAAGATCCCAGTAGTAGAGTTCTAGTTCTTCAGTCCCAGTAGCTAAGTATAGTTATAACAGCAGCTCCTTCTTCTTGGTGTTCTATGCCTGTCCTCTGACAGAAATGTAAGCACAGGGTCCAAAAAGCCTTGCACTTCCATGGCAACAGACATGTATTCATCTGTGGAGGGATGGGAGCTTAGAGGTAAATAAGGATTTTATTATATGATCTCAAAAAGTAAGGACATTCATTGAAAAAAATTGCATTATTGCACTAGTTAGGGTAACAATGGCACAAAAATAGGGAAATGTGGTGTTAGCATTTCCAGTTCTAACTCCCCTTCCCCACCCTTGAAGCAGCAATAGGAAAAGAACATTAGGATTTTGGGTCTCTGGAGTCTTGGAAAATCAATGATGAGGCCTTCCTTAAGGATGTCAACCCTAATACCCACACCTTTCCCTGAGTAAACAACAGAACAGATGATCTCCTTGATTCACACAGAGACAGCAGGTTCCTGTGTGAAGAAAACTACAACAAATTGTATTGGCAACACGTGGCAAAACATACTTATCTACCTTTGAAAAGTGTATCACTGTGAGGGACTGGCTTAAACCTATACATTGTGCTTTGGACTAAAGGTTATTGTCTGGGGGGTGGGAGCATTAGGCTTGAGAAACTCAAGGAATGGCCAATCGGCACAGCCACTACTCATGACAGTGATGACCCAAGTCCAGTAGTAGGCCTGGGGCATCAGAGAGCAAGCCAGGAGGAGGAGGAGGAGGAGGATTGAGCAGGGACAAAACAGAAATCATGCAAACAAGTAGAATGACACTAGTATCCCTCAGCCCAGGACCCATGTATCAGGTACCATCTGTGAAAACCAGATCCTGGTTCCAGTGGTGATTGGGAGTTGCAGGACCCTGCAGACCCCATGGGGGCAAGCCCTGTGGGAAGAGCCAGATGACAGTACGTCCCAATTTTGCCAGGGTGACAGGGCTTTGTGGACTGATGGAAGGGGGCTGGTTGGCACCGGGAAGGGGAAAAAAGAGAACCATAAAGAAGACCACACCACAGATTGTCAAAGACTCTGGAGACCCAAAACCCTTTTGTTTTTTCCTTTTTCTGCTTTGGGATGGGTATTTTTGTGGTATTAGGTTACCCTAGCCAGTGCATTACCTAATGTTGTGCAAAATGAAAAATTTCACTTGGCAAAATATTTCACGTAATTTTGTGCACTTTTTTGCCCACTGGTGAAATCTGATTTTACCTGGGATTTCAATTTTACATAATTGTGAAATTTCGCGTAATATGCTTTGACTGAGCAATTTTGCCTTCTGGCAAAAATTTTGCCAGTGTAACTTTTAATTTCACTGGCAAAATTGTGCTGCAAAGGTGAAATTTGCAATGCATTTTGGGTATATAGGTCAAATATCATGTGCAAGTTGTTTACAACACAGTCTATTGCCTGTTGAGTTGAAGAACAGTCTGTTGTGGTACATCACAGCCAATAAACCCTTTAAAAACCACTTTAAAACTTGTTTTTGAGAGCTAATTGCTCCCAGATATATAATTTGTTCCTTGTGCTGCTAGAGAACATTTTCTAATTTTGTGGATTTTTGCACAATACTTAATTTAATTAGTTTTTAGTTTTGCCTGTGTCTGTGAAGGAGTTGAGTGTGGTATGGTAGGTGTGTAAAACCAGTGCAAGCTATTTCTAGCCTTTTACAAACAGATTTCTCACAAATTGTGAGTCATTTTCTGTTATTTCTTTTAAGCCTTTATATTTTTTTGGTGGTCTACTTATTTGTATTAATTTTTTTGCTATCTTGACAAATATTTCTTTCACTTTCTCTGAAACGTTACTCTTTTCTGAGAGTTCCTGCTCCTGTTAGCCTGTGTTGTATATCATTCTTCTGCTTTCAGTTGTGAATTATAAATTTTTGAACACACAGTGCTAATCCCTTATTTTATTATTTTGTGTTTGTTTGTGATCAGTTCTGCTTGCTGTTAACTTGTGTCATTTAAGCTGTGAAAAGGAACAGTTCTGTATTTTTGGTATATAAATTGAAATACTTTTAGTTGATCACTTGAACTTGTCCATATACAGTGTCACTGATTTGTTGAATTGCTCCCTTGTATTTTACTGCTGGAGCTTGCCTCTGCATTGTGGTGTTCCTGTTTCAGTTGACTTTGCTTACCCATTCCCTGTTACAGCATTATTTACTACCTGACCTATACAATATAAAAAGCTACATATTAATATAGTAGTTGTCAAGAGATTGCTCAGCAGATCCATACTGTCATAGGTGCCTTTATCAATGTTATATGGTTGTCTGTGCCCTTGTATAACAAAAAACTGTAGTAGTAAGTACTAATGCATTACAATACTTCAGTTTTCCAGACACAGGTGATCTGTATTTAAAGTAGGTTACCTGTGCCCTTTTTCCATGTGTTGCTTTAATTCCTGTTTGGGGAAAGAAAAAAGTTACCTTTTTGTTTTTACTAGAATAGGCTACCTTATATGGTATTAGTTATACAGAGTGCTTCTACCGGTCCTGATTGTATTTGGACTAGGAAGGAAGCCATTACTGCAGGTGTGAGGTGGTATTCACACAGTAATACATCATTTCTTGATATACTCCCAGAGAAAGGTAAAGCTTTGAAGCAGCATATAAAAATGCCTGCTAGATGGTCCAGAACAAGGGAACATATCAGAGGGGACAAGACAGCTAAGAAGTCTGAGGAGAGTACAACTTCAGTTTCAGTTCCCCAAAGCACATGTATATCTGCATCATTCTTCTGTGGGCTGTGGTGGTGCTGCAGCAGGAACCAGCAAAGGAGTTGTTCAAAGAAACACTGGCAACTCTGTGTCTCAGTTTTTTATGGCCAGAACTGTTGCATCCATGCTGGTGGGAGATGATAGTGAGAAGAAGGGAGACACTGACATGAGTACAGGAACAGTCGTCCAGGAGGAAGGTGATAAGTCTGCCAATGTGACGGTCCTTGTTCCTGCTGTAGTTGGTGGTTGTGGTTATAATGTTCAGCAGGAGTCTGATAATCCTGCAGATATCGATAGTCAGCCCCATGAGGAGTAGATGGGTTTAGAGAAAGAAAAAGGTACCATGCAAGAAGACAGTCATAGGGAGGAGGAGGAGGAGGAGGACATCATCAGAATTGGTGCTGATGTTGACAACTGGGATGATCCCTCATAGGACCCTGAGTTTAAAAAGATCAGTGGTGATGTAGGTCATTTACATGCACAGTCCATGGGTCAGGCTGTCACCAAGCCTATCAGCAATCCCCCAAGCAGTCAAGTCACACTCCCTCCCAAAAGTAGTCTTATGGAAATGATGAAAGCAGCCAAAAAACAAACTTCCACACCTGTTTCTCAGCTCTTCCAGTCTTATCAGCAGCATGTTAAGTCCAGAGGTCAAAAGTCCCTAGTCTGAGACTTTTATGTGCTTGATCCTGCTGATGAGACCATAGCAATATGTCAACTGAGTCAAATACATGTTAGTCGGGGGAAAAAGAGAAGCCACATAGGCACCAGTGTCCAACATGCCCAGCTTAAAAACAAGCACCCACTGAAATGGCAGCATCACTAGAAGAAGGCCAGAGATGTTGGTGGGCTTTCCCTTGGCAAGCTAAATGTCACTGAGAGCAGTTCAATACACCAGCAGGAGGGAGAGCAGAATGGGTCAGTGGTGGAGGAGGATGAGCAATTGTCTGCTCTCTCGAGTAGTGGGCATAGCAATGGAGGCACCATTCCCAGTCCCTTGACTCAGAAATGTATACTACCACACCCAAAATCAACCAAAATAATTAATTCCATGTAGTCTGCACAGCCCCAAGAATTAACCATTACCCCTAAAAGAACAAGATTGGTGCCACAAGTAGAGTGTTCTGGTCAAACAGCTCCAAAGATGCAGCCCACTCTAAAGACCATCATTGAGCAGCACACAAAGTACCCCCGGTCATGCTGCTGTACACAAGTTAAATGCTGCCTCTGCTGAAATGCTGGCCATTGGTCTATTGCCATTCTCATTCATAGAGAATGCTGGGTTCCACAGGTTGATGGCCTGTGCCTCTCCCAAATGGCAGGTTCCATCACAAACCTATTTCTCTAAGCATGCCTTGCCAGAGCTATACAGTAGCATTGCTGATTCCATAAGACATACAATGAAGCATAGTGCATCAGAATATATCCATTTTGGCATGGATATGTGGACCAGTGGACAAACAGCAGCAAGCTCATACCTATGCATAATGGCACATATGGCACAGGTACCTGGGGTGGTAGTTGATGCTGGGCTTTGCAAAACCTGCCTGAAGCAAAATTGTGGTGGCAGCAATACCCCTTGAATTTGGCAGCATCCAACCATGAGCATGCAAAGTGTTACTGGTTCTCACACAGTTGAGAAAATGCTTAATGTTCTGCTGGATGAGATTGATGACTGGCTATACATACAATCATTTACAGCAGGATTCATCACAAGTGATAATGGCTTCAATATAGTGAAGTGCATTAGTTATGGTGTTTTTTTTTCAGGGTGCCTTGCCTGGCACACTGCCTTAATCTTGTTGTGCAGCAGTTTCTAAATTATGTGGATATTAAGGAAACTGTGACTGTCACCTGTCACATCTGTGTACACTTCACCCCTTCTGTAAAAGCCTGTGACCATCTGCATGAGCTACAGTGCAATAACCATCTGCCTCAGCACCATATGAAGCTTGATGTTGTCACCAAGTGGAACTCCACACTGTACATGTCTGACCAGCTGTATGACTAGAAACAGGCTGTTTCAGAATGTGTGCTGGTGCACACCACCTCTGACAGTGCTGGAGTGCCCATTGCTCTAACAATAGAGCAGTGGCACCAAATGGATGGGCTATTACCCATTCTAGAAAAAATATAGGAAATGTTGGGGGCCCTTTAAAGTAAACACTCTTTGCTCAAGTTATTGTTCTTCAATCTTTCTTTTTATTTCTCTTCCCCCCACGTTTTGCTCGACTTGGAGCTTGTTCACGGGGTTTATTATTTGTTACACATCAATGACATAAAATAAATGTATTTATAGATCACCATCTTTTTAATATGATATTGTTACATTTTTAATTCTTTGGTGTATACACATACCATTCAATAAAGATTATTGCTTGTACACCCTTGTATATATTCTTCATTTTTCACAGGGTTAATTTATTTGTACTTGTTTAGATCCTAAGTTGCATCCTAAAAAGACATACACAGTATGTTAGTGAACACAGAGCTGCCAACAATTTGGAACAAGGTTTAACTACTGCATGTAAGGCTTGTTCTCCATATTTCATGGTCTGCAGAATACCTTATATATATTACTTAAAACTTCTTGCCTTTCTTGTAAAGAATAATTTTGGGCCTGTAATGACATAAACATAATTTTTTGTAAAGCTTTGCTGTTATTATGTTGCTTAATATTATAATGTGGCCCCATTGTGGCTTCTATTTACTTATTTTGTTAACAGCATACCTTAAAGGAGGCTGCGAGCTTCTTAGATTGGAATTAGTGTTCTTTGTAGTCTGTGAAAACATAATCATAGTATTCCCCTATTGGTCTCATAGCCATCATTTTACTTTTATAATTAAAGTTTCTAATACCAACTTCTAAATATTCTTTAATATTTTAATTGCTTATCCTCACTACTTCTGGCTCATTTTTCTCCTTTTTGGTTAAGTTCCTCTGCATGTAAGTACTGAAGCACCACAAATTTTAATGGTAGCTACTTCCTGATAACCTCTCACCCATTTTTGTGAGATCCCATTGTGTGACTAACCATGTCGTCACACCCAGTTGATCGCAACTGTGCGATCTTGGTTGCTAAGCAACTGAACACTACTGCACTGAAATAGGCTATTTGTTCCTAGTTGCTGCAGCTCTGTGCTAGTTTACTGATTTATTTTTTAACTTTCTTGTGAAGTTATTAAAATGAAAACACATTATTCTCATACCATGTTTTCTTTTCACAGGGTGACATAAAAGTAAAGAGGATTTTTTGCTAATATCAACAGCTCTCTTGCCTTGATTAAAAATGCTGCAAATAAATTTCAGGTTTCTCAGAAGTATTATTTGTTATTATATCACCTTACATTACTGCTTTCTGCAACACAAACTGTGAAATTCATAATGTAATACAGTCATTATTGTTTACTTGCTGAGGGGTCAATTGCAATTTGACCTTCCTATTCATTAAATACTTATCAATCACTCAGTGGCTTAAAATTGTCTGTAAAATTGTAAGATGCTTCTCTATGCTGATGATGCTGTTCTCGTTGCCTCCCACAATGACCCCATGCTGCTACAGAACTCCCTCCAACTAGTCTTTGACTCTGCAGCTACCTGGTTCACTGAGCACTGACTTGTTATCAACCTTAAGAAAACAAAAGTGATGCTCTTCTCCCACCCCCAAAATAAGTACAGCAAGTTTCCCTTAGCTGTCCACTCCACACCCAATCTCGTCATTGACCAGGTGCAGTCCTATAAATATCTGGGTATAACCTTTGACCCTGCACTTTCATTCCATGGACATATATCTGCCCTAAATTCTGTCGCCAACTCATGGCTAGGCATTCTTTACCGGCACAAGAAATGCCTCCCTCCTGATGCCCTCTGCCTGGCTGTCACCTCCTCTGTCATGTCTCTCATTGACTATGGCCTTCCGGTCTATGGCTCAGCAGATCAGACTGCCCTCAACAAGGTTCGCCTCACAGTTAATAAGGCCTGCAGACTTATCACTGGTGCTCCCAGACTCACTCACACATGTGAGCTGTACACTCTGGCTACCCTACTCAACCTGGAAGAGCGACTCATGTATCAGACATGCCAGCTCACCTTTAAAGCCCTGCGTGGCCTATCCCCCATAGGCCTATCCAACTCCATTCACCGTACTGCACCAATCCTGATCACGCGCAGCTCGTCAAGAGCTACCCTAGTTATTCCGAGAGCCAGGACCTCTCAAGGTCAGAGGGCATTCCCCTACCGTGCGCCCCACTGGTATAACTCCCTCCCTGCCAGTGTCTCAAACTCACTAACCTTAGCTTGCTTTAAGCCCAGGCTCAGAAACTTCCTGCTTAGCTCTCGCAAATGCAACTGCCGCTAGCCTAGTATAAAAAAAAATATATATATATATACTCTGTTTGACAATGCTCACTGAGCGGCTCCCCCCCCTTCCTTTCCCTACTAATTCCTCCTCCCCTATCTCCCTCCCTTCTACTCCCACCAGCTCTCCCCCGACCATAAGTTTTGCACCTTTTGTTATCTTTTGCTTCGTTGGAGATTGTATTCTATTGTAACAAAATTGTAATTGAACTGTAACTTTTTTTGTTTGTAAGTACTGTGTCCCTTGTACTACTGTTCTGATGTCCTCTTTGTGATGAGGTACCTTTGTAAATGAGCCTCTGGCTCAAAGGTTTCTAAACTGATGTTTAACTAAATAAATAATAATAAATAATAAAATTGTCTTCTCAGATCAATTCTCTAGCTCACATTATACCAAGCTTGTTAAACACCATAGCATTGTTTAAACAATCAGTATTCAGATAACACTGGGGCCAAATGCAACTTGACCTCCCTGTCATAAATACTGAAAGTTGATCTGGAGGTAAAACATCATGTTTACTGTTTTAGATAGTGATTGTACTATGTTATTTATAATGTCCCTATATTTTAACTTATCTTAGTACATTTGCTATAACAGCATTATTTGTTATCTTTCTGGTTTCGATCGCTGCTTATTTATTTTGCTGAGGGGCCAGTTGCTATTTGGCCTCCCTTTCATTAAATACTTGGCACTCACTTCATGGTTTAAGATTTTCTTCACGGATCATTTCTCTAGCTTATAATAAAATACAAACATTTATTATTTTCTGAGGGGTCAGCTGCAATTTGACCTTCCCTTTCCTTAGATACTTGTCAATCATGTCATGACTTAAAATTATCTTCACAGATCAATACTCTACCTCACATTCTACCAAACTTGTAAATACCATAGTACTGTTTAAACAATAAATATTTAGATACCACTGGGGTCAAATGCAACTTGACCTCCCTGTTAAACATACTGAACTTGCTGCTTATTTATTATGCTGATGGGTCAGTTGCTATTTGACCTTCTCCTTCACAATCACTCCATGGTTTAAAATTATCTTCATAGACCAATTCTCTAGCTGGTATCAAACCAAACTTTTAAACACCATAATACTGTTTAAAACAATCAAATAACACAGGGGTCAAATGCAGCTCGACCTCTCTGTTGTCAATACTGTAAGTTGTCCTGGAGGTAAAACATCATCTTTACCCTTTTAGATAGTGATTGTACTGTTATTTAGAATAGCTACGTGTTTTGACTTCTCATAGTACACTTACTACAACAATGTTATTTTTATCACCTTTGGGTCAATTGCTATTTGACCTCCCTGTTGTAAGTGTTACAAGTTGTTCTATAAGTTAAATCTCTACTTCATTTAGTATATCCCTGTACTGTTAACTTCTCATAGTTTACTTTATACAGTAACATTATTGTGATCATACTGGGGTCAATTGCTATCTGACCTCCCTATTGTGAATGTCAAAAGTTATTTCTACTGTTTAAATCTTTACTTTACTAGTTTACTAATTGATTTCTGTATAATGTTTATTTGTTTTTACATGTTATATCTACCTTTTCAGTTCTATATAATCTAAATGCATGCCTGCCAGTTTGTCTCTACATTCATCCCAATCCTGTTGTCTAATGTGTTCATGTGAAATATCCACCTGATTTCAGCTCTTAAAAGATAATCCTGCTTATTACCTCCTCTTTCTGGTGTCTGTACTTTTTCAAGTCCCCAGAACCTTAAAGAAGCTCCATTATGGCCTGCTTGTTCAAAATGTGTTGCTACTGGGGATGTCTCTCATTTTCTTCTTATATCTCCCTTATGTTCTTGTATGGGTCTTAAGCATCCTGCTAGTTTGTCCAATATACAGCTTATCACAAGGGCATTGTATTACATATATTACCCCTTCTGTCATGTAGTTAATATGCTGTCTAATTGGATGACCATGCCCTGTATGTGGACGTATGAATGTTTGTGTTTTTGATGTATGACTACATACTGAGCAGTGAGCACTTGCCACAATGGACCATGCCTGGTGCTAATGGTCCCAACAGTAGTTGTGCTTCCTTGTTTTCTGGTAATTTAAATTGAGATTTTACTAATTGATCCTTAAGATTCTTAAGAGGAGGCAGTATAGTGCAGTGGTCTAAGGCTCTGAGCTGCAAATCTGGTGACATCCAGCAGACCAGACCTGGGTTTGAATCCCACAGCTTCCACTTGCATACTGTGTGACCCTGAGCAAGTCACTTAACCTCCTTGTGCTCCCAGGTTGCTCCTGTAAAAAAGCTGTCAGCTTAGTGTGCTGTACCTGGTTAAACAACTAAAAAAAAAAAAGATTCTGTACTCATTTTGCAGCTACTATGGGCTTATTTAAAAGTTCTGGCATTTGTTCACTCTCCATTCCAACTAAAGGCCAATGTTTGTTTATTATTTGTCTAATTTCTTTTAACTTATGATTGTATTTAGTAGCAAATACAATTCTTTGTGGCTTTGTTTTGGGTACTTTACTTTTTAATAGGTTCTCTTGTGCCTTATTTTTTATTTTTTCTTCTGCTTGTTTCAGTGTCTTAGGCTTATATCCTCTGTCTAGGAACCTATTTAACATGATTTTTGATTCTTTCTGTGCTTCTTGTATTGATGTACAGTTTCGTTTCACTCGAGTTAACTGACAGAATGGAATACTCTGTTTAAGCTTGGTTTCATGGAAACTATTACCATGTAATATGGTGTTTCTATCTGTTTCCTTCCTATAAAGTGCTGTTTCTATCTTGTTGTTAACATTTTTTATCTTGAGGTCTAGTTATGGTACTTCTTTTTTATCAAAATTCAGCACAAACTTAAGATTTTTATCTTTGTTGTTTAGTTCCTCATGGAATTTAATAAGTTCCTCCTGCATTCCTTTCCATAACATAAAAATATCATCAATAATACAAAGCCAAGTGTGTATTTTGCTGTTATTTTCTAAAAAAATGTGTGTTTTTTCAAAATTGTCCATATATGCTTTGGCATATGCTGGTGCCATTGTGGAACCCATTGCTGTCCTCTTATTCTGTTGATAGAATGTCCGGTTGAACTCAAAATAATTCCTTTTCAATATTATATCTGTCATTTCTTGCAGTATTCTGGTTTTAGGTGAGATGCTCCTGCCCCTAGAATCTAGTGTGTACCCCAGACATTGAATCCCTTCCTGATGTGGGATAGATGTGTATAAATCTGCTATATCAAATGTCACTAAGATGGTTTCTTCACTTAAATCTTGTTCTGTGATTTTTTGCAATTTCAAGATCATGTCTGTAGTATCCTTAACATAAGATTTTGTTTTTTCTATCAATGGTTGTAGGTGAAAGTTTATATATTTTGAAACTGGTTCAAAGATAGATTCAATGCCTGAGACTATTGGTCGGCCAGGTGGATTAGTTGCATGTTTGTGAATTTGAGGTATAGAATAAAAAGTTGGTATTCTCAGGAAATCTTTGGATAATATTTTGGCTTCCCATGGTTCTATCCATTGCATGGCTTCTTATTCATTAAGCATGGCATCAATTTCCTGTTTTACTTTTTTAGTTGGGTCTTCTTGTAAAACCTCATAATTTTCTGTGTTCATAAGTAAGTTTATGCACATTTTCTTATATTGTGTCCTATCTTGGACAACTATACCCCCTCCTTTATCTGCACTCTTAATTATGATTGGTCTTGCTTTAAATTCTCTAATGCTTCTCTTACTTTTTTAGTTAAATTATTTCATTCTGGGTTCATACTTTCTTTGGTTTTAAATAGTCCCATTATTTCTTTTTCTGTAATTTTACAAAATGATTCTATGCCATGATTTTTACCAGCAGGTGGATTATATTTTGATCTAATTTGCATATTCTCTTTAAGTCTTTGTATGTATCAACTGTGGTGTCACTTCCTCCAAATTGATTTTTTAGGCGTAGATTCCTGTAAAACTTTTGCAGGTCTACCTCCAGGTTGAACAGATTAACTGGCCGAGTGGGGCAAAAGATAATCCTAAACTCAGAACTTTTAATTCTTCCGTTGTTAGTGTTCTTTTGCTCAAATTGAATATAGGTATACTGTCATTGTTTGTATTTATTTGCCTCTGCCTCTCATTTGTATTGTTTGCCTTCCACCTATTCCTCCTCCCCTGCCTCCCCCCGAATCCTTCCCCCATCTGTAAATTCCTTTTTGGCTTCTAAATTCATATCTATTCTCTGTACTATCTATATTTGATGGTCCTGGTTGTTGTGTTATATGTTGTTGCTCTGTATCTGTTTGTGGGTCCCTTGTATAGCTGCTATCACTGTCTGTACTTTCATATGTGTTGTACTGATTATATGACTGTTGTCTCCTGTTGTATTTCTTGTAGGTATATACCTTGTTGTCCCTATAATCATTTCTGTCCCTTATAAACTTTTTTATTTTTTGTTGTTTTAATCTTTCCTCATATTCTGCCAATTTTTGTTTACAGTCCTCCAGATTTTTCTTAAATTCTTCTTCTTGCATCTTTAATTTTAATGATTCTTCTGCCAATTTTATTCATTTTCTAATATTTGCCTCTCATCTATTATGGCTTTGATGAGGGCATACATAAAATCACAACTAGCCTTATTTCTGATCCCACTCCATTTATTATCTAATTTTTCTGATTTTATGCCTAGGTTAGGTTCAACATTGATTCATAACCCTCTGGGTATTCTAATTTATTGTAAATATTATTAGTATTAAGACAATGCCACTCCTAAGCGGCAGTTTTGTATTTGAAATTTTCTGTTTTTGGGCAACTTGTTTGAGGCCTTCACCCATCTGCACGAGACAGGTCCCTGTCTCTCTCTTATGGCTGTGAACAGTCTCTTCTTCTTCTCCTCCTCTGAAAATGTCACAAAATGTTAATTACTTTTGTATACTGCTTCCCTATGTCTGTAAATGCATCCACTTTATTTGGTCTGTTCATTTGTTAATATCTATGTACTGTATTTAATAAACTTCTTTGTCTGCTAACATACTACACTCTTGTGTGGCTGTTAAGAGGCCTACTTCAAACTGTAAAAGTTTATACAATTTTCTAAGAAAATAAACCAACTTCCACTATATACTCAATTTAGCCTACAAAGTGAATCAAAAGATACAATGTAAATATTGTTAGTGGGTAATGGTTCTCTTCTAGGTTCTTCAGCCCCCAATCTAGGCTTTCAAATTCAAGAAAAAAATATGGGAAATGTTGGGGGGCCCTTTCAAGTAAACACTCTTCGCTCAAGTTATTGTTCTTCAATCTTTCTTTTTATTTCTCTTCCCCCTATGTTTCACTTGACTTGGAGCTTGTTCACGGGGTTTATTCTTTGTTACACATCTGTAAATACATTTCTTTTATGTAATTGATCAGCATTTTTTTAATACGATATTGTTACATTTTTAATTCTTTGGTGTATACACATACCATTCAATAAAGATTATTGCTAGTGCACCCTTGTATATATTCTTAATTTTTGAACTGGATTAATTTATTTGTATTTTTACCCTTATATTTTATATTTTGCCATTTCATTACTGCTACCTCTGGTTTACCTATAGTCATACTTTGTTATGTAAGATTGTAAACTGTGTTCCTCTTGTACATCTCCCCCTCCCCCACCCGGTTGCACTGGGAAACATGTGTCAGCTCAGTGTGCCTTTCCCAGTTACCAACTTTTACATAAATAAATAAATAAATAAATAATGTTTATTACTGATTTTAGGTTAGAGAAGTCAGCTGTCCCCCACACAACCCTCACTTATGAGACTAGTTGTAGGATGTTATTCCTGCAACCAGTCATACTTCCGGAAAGTCCAGTATCCCCTGTCTGCATGTCAGAACTCCAGATACTGATTTCTTTCCTTGGTGTCCAGTGGTTTCCTCTTTCCTAGCCCTGTCCTTCCAAATAAGTAATAAGTGGCACTTTGGGAAACACAACCTTTTCCCCTGCCAGAACGTTAGTTGCTATTTTAAAGCCTGCAGCCATTGTTAAGCTGCTTTTAACAATTCTACCAGGCTTGGGGGTGCTCCAGCTTGTGATCAAGGGGCACACAGCCTGGAGAGCAGCAGACAATAGCTTAGTGGCTCATTACCATGCCAGCCCCACCCCTTTCCTTATGTGGTCACAGTGCAGTGAACAATCATGCAGGGTAAGGTTTGCCATCTCACTGTGTATTGCACCACATAGTGCAATGAAGAACACTACTGCAAAGTGGTCTTGTGTCAGCAAAGTATGACTGTGTATGAGGCCTGAATGTTCTAAATGATTGTGCTGTGTTAAAGCAGCAGCATTTAAGTCAATAAAATTTTCACCACTTTTATTTATTTATTTTTAGCAAAAATTTATTTCTGACATCCTTAGATTCATCCACGGTATATTTTTAACATAGCTTTTATAGCTAATGTTGCAATTAAAGACTCAATTATTAGAGATCGCCAGCACTCACATATTTTTTTAAATCTCTTCTACTGAGGTTTGTTGAATATAAATATTAGATTAATTTCATGGATGTAGTAGGATGTTGCTGCAATATGTTTCTAATGGTAAACAGCATAGTGTTGCACTGTGATATTTGTTTAATCTTGGGCACAGCACAGGAGCAGGAACTTTAAATTTTTTTCAAATCCATTATCTTAGTTTAGGAATGAAAGGAAATGAATAGAAAAATGTGCATATTTATGATTCTGCCAGAAAAAAAAACATTATTGCTAAAAAAAATGGGCCCAGATATTCAAACTGTGCCAGGCTGTGGGCGCAAGCCTGGGCGCAGCACAACAGCTGCGCGGGGGTGTTGACTGGGCAATATTCAGCAGACTGCGCCATGGCACAGCATCGTTGAATATCGCACCCTGGCCACCCACAATGTGCATGGTGCAGTGGCACTGCACCAGTGCAAGTGGCCAGACTGGAGCAGGGGGATGCGCTAGCACAAGTTCCATTGCACCATACGCAACCACAATATTCAAAAGTGCACATGCAAATGGGGCACATAATATATGCATGGTGCAAATGGGGCCATTTGCATGTCATTATGGCCCCATTTGCATCTGAAGCTGCGCGATCCCTGGCGACTTGCACCTGGCGCCCAGCCAGACAGCAGCTGTCGAGGGCACCGGCGCCCCTTCTAACACAACAATGTGCCCCACAACCGATCGCGACTTCAGTACCTATAATCGCGTCCAATATCCCTGGTAGTCAGTGGACTGCTGTCAGCCGATCGCGGGCTTGAGTATAAATAAAATAAATTCAGATATCCCTGGTGGTCTAGCGGTACCCTCCTCCCCACCCACCCACTGAGCCCCACCACCCGCTCTCCCCACCTGGTCAGCAGCAGGTGGACCACTGTCAACCCGATCGCGAGGCTTAAGTAGAAATAAAATTATTTCCAATATCCCTGGTGGTCCAGTGGACGCTGTTAGCCCGATCGCGGACTTGGTATAAATGAAATAAATTCAGATATCCCTGGTGGTCTAGCGGTGCCCTCCTCCCCACCCACCCACTGAGCCCCACCACCCGCTCTCCCCACCTGGTCAGCAGCAGGTGGCAGCAACCACCCGCCTGTTGCCCGTTGCCCGCCAACTGACACTGTAGGTAGTGCCGTACACCCATTGGTCCTAGCGTAAGCCATGGGCGTGCAGCCCGTACCCGTACACTACACATTCCAGATATGTGAATGGATCCATTCACATATCTGGAATAATATGGTCTGACAAAGAGCTACACACCGTAGCTCATGCTGGACCAGACCAGTAAACACTACCTACGGTGTCGGTCGATGAGCAGTGGGGCGGCAGGTGGGTGGATGCACCACGCTGACCGGGGGAAACGACGAGGGGACGGGTACCACTGGACCACCAGGGATATCGGAAGTTATTATATTTACAAATGCCAGCGATTTGGCTGACAGCGGTCCACTGGACCACCAGGGATACCAGATGTTATCATATTTTATAAATGCCCGCAATGGTGCTGACAGCGGTCCACTGGACCACCAGGGATATTGGAAGTTATTATATTTTACAAATGCCCATGATTGGGCATGGGGGGGCACCGCCACGGAGGTGCAGCCGGGGCTCGGGTGGCCACCCACAGGTGGTAGCTGCCTTGTTGCGCCCTGCAATACGGCAGCTCACTTATGGGTGGCCAGCTATTGTTCCTTTTTTTGGGGGATCAACTGTGTGCGGCACAAGTAGAGGTTGTGCATGCATGGACTCCACACATCCCAGGCTGAATATTGGGATGTGCAGAGTATGCATGGGCATGCCCCCCCACCTGTGCCGCATACATTACTGATGCGCTCTGGTGCATAGGGATTTGTGCCAGGCACAATTCCTGTTTGAATATCATGCCAGAACGCATCAGTGGGTTGCGCATGGTGCAACCCTTTTGAATATCTGGGCCAGTGTGACAAATTTTTTATTAATGTATCAATTTTCTGCAAGATCCAATTTCTGTGGTAGTCCTATATTTGAACATATCACCATGTCATAAGAGTAGAAAAGCATTCCTACACTAAGGATTCTGATTGCTAGAGAATGTAGCTTTGCTGAACCACAGGACACAGAAACATAGCACATAGACTTTGATGTCAAATAAGGACAGATTGGCCCACCTAGTCTACCCATTTTCCTACCTAGAGGATAAGCTGCAGATACTATTTAACCAACACCCTATTTCTTCCTACCCCCCCAAAAAAATTGCCTTATGTCTGTCCCATTCATTCTTGAATTCTCCCACAGTTTTAGACCCCACAACCTCCTCAGGAAGGCTGTTCCATGCGTCCACCACCCTCTCTGTGAAAAAATACTTCTCTCACATTGCCCCTGAGCCGTCCCCTCTCTATCTTCAAATTGTGTCCCCTTGTTCTTATACATCTCTTTTTCTGAAAGATGCTATCCTCTTAGACTTTGTTGATTCCACTGAGGTGCTTAAACATTTCTATCATGTCCCCCCTCTCCCTCCTTTCCTCAAGGGTATACATATTAAGCTCCTTTAGTCTCTTCTTGTATGGCTTCTCTGGCAGACCCTGCACCATTTTAGTTGCCCTCCTCTGAACTGCCTCCATTCTGTCTATGTCCTTGAGGAGATGGGGTCTCCAGAACTGGACACAGTACTCCAGATGGGGTCTCACCAACTGTCTGTACAGGGGGATAACAACTTCCTGTTTTCTGCTGGTGATGCCTCTCCCTATACATCCCAGTATCCCCCCAGCCCTCCCTACCGCCTTCTCACATTGCTTGCCAACCTTAAGGTCATCTGATATGATTACCCCCAGGTCCCTTTCCATTTTTGTTGTTGTTACTACCCCCCCCAATTGTGTAATCTTCCTCTGGGTTTTTGTTTCCCAGGTGCATTACTATGCACTTCTTTGCATTGAAACCAAGCTGCTATACTTCCGACCATTCCTCCAACCTTGCCAAGTCCCTTCTCATCCTTTCCATGCCTCCTTGTGTATCAACCCTGTTGCAGATCTTTGTGTCATCTGCAAAGAAGCATACTTTTCCTTCCAGTCCCTCTGCAATGTCACTTATAAAGAAATTAAAAAGGACTGGACCCAGTACTGAACCCTGCGGTACCCCATTAGTAACCCCTCTTTCTTCCGAGTGGACTGCATTTACAATTACAATTACCTTCTGTGTCCTGTTGTTCAGCCAGTGTTTTACCCAGGCTACCACCCTGGGATCCATTCCCAGGCTGGTTAATTTGACTACTAATCTTTTGTGTGGGACTGTGTCAAATGCCTTGCTAAAGTCTTGGTAGGCCATGTCCACAGCCCCTCCCTGGTCAACTACTTTGGTCACCCAGTCAAAGAAATCAATTAGATTATCCTGACATGACCTTCCCGCTGTGAACCCATGCTGCCTTGGGTCCTGTGCCCCTCTGGCCTCTAGGTACTCAACAATTCTTTCCTTTAGAAGTGATTCCATCACTTTCCCTGCCATAGAGGTCAAACTGACAGGTCTGTAGTTTCCTGCCTCTGTCTTGGTCCCACTTTTGTGAAGGGGAATCACATCAGCCTTCTTCCAGTCCTCAGGTACCACACCATCCCCCCATGATTTGCTAAAAAGGGTAGTCAGTGGTGTCACTAGTTCTCTGCTTAATTCTTTTAGAATTCTGGGGTGAATTCCATCTGGCCCCATTGCTTTGTCCACCTTCAGTTTTAGGGTTCTTTCAGAACCCTTTCTTCTGTGAAAGGACTGGGATCGCCCCAGAGTGTTTCTGTTAATTGGATTAGGCACCTCCCCCACTTCCTCTTTTCCACATTTAGAAGTGAGCTGTTACCAGCTCAGTAAGCTCTTCCTGGTACAACACAATAAACCCATTACAGGGGATAACTGAGTTCACATATAAGCTAAATATTATGGGGCTAAATGATAGCCCTGTCTGACTCTTCTGTCTGATGGAATTTAAGTAACTATCATCCCTTCAGACCTTTATTTACCTGTGACTACATTTCAGTATACAATAATCTAAAGATTTTTAGAAGTTATGAGTCCAGACTCAAGCCCTACAACCAATGAGTTTACCACAGTATTTATGGTGTCAAATGTCCACTTGAGATTAGAAATGTTGCAAAGTTAAACTTCGCCCACAAATTTCATGCAAAGCGCCGAAAATTTGCACTTCATTGAAATTCGCGGTCTAGGAAAAATTTTGGAACTTTGATTAGGTGCAAACATTTTTATAAAATTTCATGAAATCATGAATTTTGCGGTGAAATTTCATGTTTTGCAGTGTAATCCATGAAATTGCAGGCTGTGAATTTAGGTGAAACCACTCCACGAAATCCGAGAATTACCTTGCAGAGCAAACTGCACGGACTTTGCACATCTCTACTTGAAATCAATAAAAGTGGCACATATGTTATTTTTTACAAGGCTGAATAGTTTTGGATAATATAAATTAAAATGAAACACTGGAAGTTAGTTGAATAATAATGCCTGTAGCCTGCCAGTTCTTTAAGTAATAACTTGTTTCCTATTACAAGCTCATTCACTGTAATCTAAATGAGCTTTTCAAATATTTTAGGTATTTAATTAAGTTAAGTAGGTGATACATAGCACAATCCTCCTTGTTGCCCTTTTTGTGAATTAGTATAATATTTACATGCATAGTAACATAAGGTTAGATGGGACTCTAGGTCCATCAAATCCCCCCTCCTGCTTTATACAGTAAGTATGAATGAACAAATATAATATGCAAACCTGCACTAATTGTTAGGGACTTGAATAACAACACTACTGTTCAGGGTACCTTGTGAATTTATTGTTAAGCAGAAATCTGTCCAGTCTTACCCTGAAGACCTGTACTGTCTTCCTGTTAAGCTTCTCCACTGGAAGATTATTTCATAGGGTCAACCCCTCTGGGAGGCGAAGTGCCTCCTAACTTTACCCATGAATTTACTATCTCAGAGTTTCAAGGTATGTCTCTGCATCCTGGAGTAAACCTGAAAAATCCAGGGCTCTCGGCAGGATTTTCATTTTGAGGGTCCAGTGCTGTGATGGAAGAAATGGAAGTACACTGCAAACGTTCTGAGAGTCCCAACAAGTCATTTGTGAGTACCAGTACACTTACTTACCCATTCTCTAACTACTGTCTCACAGCATGCTATAAACTACGAACCCATATCTCCCTTTACTGCTCAGGACTGTAAGTGTACACCACAATACTTCAACCTCACTCACAGTTTAGCCACTTATTGTAATAAAATCCATCCCATCCATCTGATCTCCACCAATCTACCCACCCAAACCTTAGAAATAATTTTCAGTACATAGAACCTGAACCACAATGGGATATGTACTCATGGGGGGTGTCTACATGGGGTGATGGTGTGTTAATAATAAATAATAATAATATTTTTATTTTTAAGGCGCCTTTCAAAAAACCAAGGCACTGTACAAGATAAAATCAGACAGTACCATAAATATAATTACATAAAATAATCAATCACCATAAGCCTGTTGCCACAAAAAAGTTTTTAAGGCTGATTTAAAGCCCTCCACAGTCATGCACTCCCATAACCGATGAGGTAGAGAATTCCACAGTGTGGGAGCCATGAACATAAAAGATCTGGCCCCCAAGAAATTCAAACGTACCTTAGGAATCTCTAGCAACCCCTTGCCTGGCTGAGCGGAGCGATCGCCCAGGGCAGTAGGGAATCAGGAGCTCTTTCAGGTAGTCTGGGCCCAGTCCGTCTAGGGCTTTGAAAGTCAGCAAGCCAACTTTAAAGGTGATCTGCCACTGAACTGGCAGCCAGTGCAGTTCGCGCAGCACCGGCGTAATATGACAGGACCGAGAAGATCCTGTCAAAAGCCAGGCTGCTGCATTATGCACCAGCTGCAGGCAGCATATTTTCACCCCAGAAAGCCCTAGGTATAGGGAATTGCAGTAATCTAAGCATGAGGACACAAAGGCGTGGACCAAGGTAGGAAGGTTGCTGGACGGTAGCAGATGTTTAATCCTGGAGATATTCCTTAGATGGTAAAAGGAAGATTTGATGACAGCTGACACCTGCGAATTCAGGGTCAACCCCATCAAAAATTACCCCCAGGTTTCACACCTGGTTAGAGGTCTGACACCCACTTCCCAAACCTCCTGTCCAACAACCAGGTTCCACAACCATCACCTCAGTCTTACCAGAGTTCAACTTCAGCCAGCTCGAATCCATCCACTCCTGGATTTCTTTGAGACAGTTATTAAAGATCGAGAGAGCTCTATCCTGGTCGGGTGCAAAAGAAAGGTAGAGCTGGGTATCATCGGCATAAGAATGAAACCTCAGCCCATATCTTCTTACAACGTCTCCATGGGGTAGCATATACACCACGAACAACATGGGTGATGAAACCAAACCCTGAGGGACCCCACAAGACAGAGAAACTGGATCTGATGAAAACACTCCAGATACCACTCTCTGAGTTCTTCCAGTGAGGAAAGATGTAAACCATCTGAGGACAGTTCCTGTTATTCCACAGATGTACCTCAGGTGGCTAAGTAACAACCTACGGTCCATGGTGTCAAACGCTGATGATGGATCCAGAAGAACCAAGATGGAATGGTTCTTCTGATCTCTAGCCATCAGGAGATCACTGAACACCCAAACCAGCGCTGTCTTGGTACTATGTCACTTTCGAAAACCGGACTGAAGGGGCTCGTAGATGTCATGGATGGTCAAGTGGTTCCTCCAGTTGTGCTGCCACTATTTTCTCAATAACCTTCCTTAAAAAGGGAAGGTTAGAGATAGGTCTGTAGTTAGCGTGGCAGTTTGGGTCCAAAGTAGCTTTCTTCAAGAGAGGTATCACTACCACCTCTTTCAGAGAGTTAGGAAACTCCACAGATTCCAAGGAGCACCAAACTATCCTTGCTAGGACCGGACCGATAACATCAAGACAACCCAAAATCAGGGAAGTTGGCCCAGGGTCCAAACTACAGCATGTAGGGCATACACCCTGGATGATCCGCATGACATTCACGAAGTCAAGATGGCTGAAGGTACTCCAGCAAAACCGAGGGACAGTGACCTCATGCTGATCACAAGCAATACCCAAAGCGTTCGCTGGTAGAAGCTCCGCCCTGATGTCGGCCACCTTATCAGCAAAGAAACGAGCAAGGACATCACACTCTAGTTGTGGAAACGCTTTCCGAACCTAAAGACAGGCTGGGTTGCACAGTCTGTCCACAGTTTGGAACAGCTGAGCTGGTAGGTTCTGAGGTGCCACAATCTCCCTGGACAGGAACTCTGCCTTCTTATGGGTGATTGTGGATTGATAGTCTTGATAATGGTCCATCAATCTAAGGTGGTCGGCATCAAGGGTGGATTTCCACCAGAGACGCTCTAGCCTTTGTCCTAGTTGCCGCATCTCCCTCAAAACCCCATCAAACCATGGAGATCGAGGGCGAAGGGAAAGAGGACAATCCCGGACTGGAGCAATGACATCCAAAGCCCACGAGACAGCCATATTGTAGGCCAACACGAGGGTCTCTAGGTCATTACTTGCCACAAAGAGGGACGATAGGTCAAGTATCGCAGATAGGCTCTGAGAACTTATATCTCTTAAAGGGCAGTACCTGACCATCTCCACAGGGGGAGGCCTACAAGGGGGGTGCTAAAACTAAACCCCCCAGTTTAATGATTTGACCACGCAACTGTTTCCACTCCTACAATGGAGACCTCAATCCCTAGGAGGAAAACCAGGTCAAGAGAGTGTTCACATTTATGAGTAGCAGTGGTAACTACCTGTGTAAGGCCCAGAGATGTTATTAACTGGAGGAAGTGCTGTCCAAATTGCGAGAGTTCATCATCGATCCAGGTGTTAAAGTCACCCAGAACCATCAGTCTGGGCGACTCCAACGTCATGCGACAACGAAGTCTGCGACTTCCTGAAGGAAACGCTTCCCATCATCGCGTGGACGGTAGATGATGGCAATCTGACAACCTACACCTGCTACTATGGTACACTCAAATGACTCTCCTTCCTCAACTAGTACACTCATGAAGTTCAGTTCAGTCTTGAAACAGACCGCAACACTCCCCTCCCACCACCACCCCGCGATCCAATCTCGGGCGGTGTATCACTGAGTATCCGGCTGGGACTAGAGCCTCCAAAATAGGGCCAGAATTTTCATCCAGCCAGGTCTCGGTGATGCAAGCCAGGTCCACTGTTGCAACAAGATCTGCAATAATTGCAGTCTTGTTTTTAATGGACCTGGCATTGCACAACACTGGCCGAGTTGGACGAACCTCTCGGGCCACCCGAACCATCTGCCTACTACAATCAGTAGTGCCCTTGGGTATGGAAACCAGATAGGAAACCCCCCTCTCTGGGTTCCATTTCGCCACAGGGCGTCTCCTGGAACCTACTACCCCAATGTGATGGCACTCCTCATTAGCTCTCCGCTGTTCACACCCCCTCTTCCTCTAACTCCTTCGCGTGATACCCAAAGCCCTACACCATTGGTAGGTAGCAAACTGGAGAGGAGGAGGAAAAAAAGGACGGAGGGCACGAAGAGCAGAGGGTGAATAGTGCAGGACAGCAGGGGCCAATATCCCAGGCTTTTAATAGCTCAAACACTAGAATTAAAATAAATATCACAAATAATCAAAACAAATAATTATAATACAAAAAATCCCAGAAACAACGGTCTAAGAAAAATAATTAACAACTATTACACACCCCAAACCCAACATATAACAATTTAAAATTAAAAACCTAAACCTAACAACTTAAGCTTTAAATCATTCAATCTAAAAATAATAAATAACCAAGTCTCGCAAGAGACACCAGTTAAAACAAAAAACATATAGCTCCCAAGGTTCTCTCACTACCCAGGGAGCTAAAGACCTACTATGCACTTGAGGATACCTCCACACATCTACAGTCCTTACTGCATACCCCTTCTGTACTCCTGAGCCACTTGCAAAGCTATGCAGGCAACCAGGTTGGGGATGGGAATGGGTGTAGGACATGCTAACACCCAATTTAGAAACATATCTCTGGTGAAGAAAGAGCAAATAGGTTGCAGGCTACACAGCCTGAGTGGCTGTCATAGGGTTTATGTGCTTGGCTCTATCTGGCCACAGGACAAATCTTGGAGCTTGATCTGCCCACTCATCTGCCTTCAGCCATCTGGGCAAGTAAGGAGGGCTTGGGACTATTCTTGTTTTGGGAACACCACCTAGCATTCCCAATTGTGATATGGCAAAATAACAAATTACATAATTTTTTCTGGTGATACTTTTTATTAGACTGCAAAAAATTATTTTTTAAATACAAGCCTTAGGTCAGCGAAAGCAGAGCTGAATATTATGGCACATACAGTATACAGTGGTGATCACACAAAAGTATATAATTCTCGCGTACCATATATTCAATGGGTACTGCATTTGCACGGTAGCGGTATACCTTTGTGTGATCACCACTGTGCATGTTAAACCTTGATTTAAATCTAAAACAGAGTGCCAGTGTAAAGCAGCAGCTATCCTGTAGGAAAAAAAAGGCAGAGTCCTCACTGAAAACAAATGATCACATCTCAGCTGGCTATACTGAGTAATACATTGTTCAGGAAAAAAAAAATAAAAAATCCATCACTTTCCCTGCTACAGTAAAACAATTTAATATTTTATTCGGAAGCAGTCTCACTTGTCACTTAAAGAGCATCTGACCCCTCCACGAGAACTTGGAGAAAAGTAACATTTGGATACAGTCAAGCTTACATTTCACATTCGCTCTGTATTTCTTCTCTCTATTATTTATCACTTAGATCTTACTGTACACATGAAAAGCAATACCTTTTTCCTTGGGTGTTCATATGCTCCTATTGTTCATTCCCCATCTATGTCATAATAGTCTACTTGTTGCATCACAGTTATTCACATGCCAACAGACTGTTTACAGTTGTGGGGGAAGAGGCTCGTAACCCTGCTGCATGCTGTTTAAAATGGTTTGGGGAAGGGATGGCCGGAAAATTGCTCACTACTTGGATAATATGTTTTGTACATCTGGGTGAGAGGACACACTGGGCCATGCTACAAGTGGATGATTCCACTAAGTCGTGGCGACATGAATTTCACCAACCTCCCCCCCAGTGACACACTGTTTCCAACATCCTGACACCACCAGGTCCCGATTGTAACCAGGGATCACATAGACACCTGTTCATTGCTAATGTGTGGGGCTGTGCCCCCCCGCACCCCGCGAACTTATGGATTTCAACTCCGGGGGAGGGAACAGATGCCCAGGGAGAGTGGCCAAATGTGGGAGTCAATGAATCGTTCATTGCTCCAATAATCCATTCCACACTGTGGGTGCTGACCAGTTGTTGTCGCTGTAGGGGATTCGCTGTAACAGCATCACTGTTACAATGGTATACGCAAGTGGATAAGCTGGCCATGCTACAAGTTGTCTGTTTAATTATAACAGAGTGTCTAATAGATTGTCCTCTAACAACCAAGTTGAAATATGTGGTGGTATCTAGTGGTACCCTCTTTCAACCAAACCCATTGCTCCATAGTGCTAAGCTGTACCCATCTCCTTCCAATGAGACAGAACCAATTACTCCCTGCTGTCCAGTGGAACATCTCTACTTCTCCCCACCACAACTGATTGCTTCTTGGTGTCCAGAAGTACCTCCTTCCAAACTCATCACTCCCTGCAGTTTGCTGTCCAGCAGTTCCACCCTCCCCATAGAATCACTCTTTAGTCTCCAATCTGTTAATGTTGGACCAGCTATTGTTGATGCCAGCTAACTCTAATTTTACAAGGTGATTGCCTGATGTTTGCATACAGTGCAGCTCTAAATGGGATAATCTCTCAATATCTTTTAACTTTTCAAACCTCTATTTTGACCCCACCCCCATTTGTTAAATTTAAATAATTGAAATACTACAGCCATCATGTTTTAAAGGACATCCTCAATCCCCTTTTAGGCAAAAAACTATAACTAGACTAGATATCATGAGTGACGAAAAAAGATCCTTTCGTGAGGTCAAACTCCTTTAATTAGTATAAAACACACTTTTTTTAATCTTTTTTAATCTCCTGGAGAAGGGATTATAGTTTATACAGTATTCTTTCTTCTTGCCTGAAATGTTGCCTAGAGCTTTATGCCCCAGTATTGTTAATGTGTGATTGTTTGCAAGGAACCTTTGATAAGGACCCCTGGGAGACAGTGCATGCCACTAAGCTATGTATTTTTATTTAAAAATATCCTATAGTACTTGTATACATGCTTTATAATCACCAGGTTCAACTCGTCATCTTTTTCCAATGTAGCTTTTGTAAGGAAAAAAAATATCTTTGAGGTGTGTGTGGAGGAGCAGGCTTGGTATGGTGGGAGAGGAGCAGGTTTAAGCCTTCCCTGGTGTGGCACCCCCTCCCACATATTCCTGTTCCCCTAATTTATTATTAAAATATAATCCCCATCTCCCATCCGTGTTTCCCTGGTGTGGTGTCTAGTGGTTCCCCCACCCTCCGATCACTGTCCTCTTGTTTTATTATTAAAATATAATCCCCATCTCCCATCTGTTTTTCTCCTGATGTGAAGTGGCACCCCTTGCCGTGCAATCACCATCCCCCTGTCAGAATTATTTCCCTGGTGACTAGTAGCACCCCTCACCCTCTCTTGCTTGCTTTTTTTATTTTTTATTTGCTGTAATAAGGAAAACAGTCCTTCAATGTCTTTTTTTTTAGCCTGTAAAAATAGAAACGGTCCCTCCCCGATCTGACCTCCTGCCTGCACCTCCCACTCAGCATCGCTACCCCACACCCCTCACAGACCCTCACTCACCTGAGCAGGTGCCATGGTGAAGATCAACTCCCTGATTGGAGACATGTCTTGCTGCTGGAACTGGCACCTGCAATATGACAAACTAAGATAAATGCAGTTCAATGTATTTCAATGGGGTTTTCAACTTTGGTGCATAACTCTGCCACTTCTTGACACTTTTGCACCAACTTTTCAACATGGCCTTCTGGGGGCCCCGCCTCATGAACAATATGGCTGTCTTTATGCAACTTGTGCCTGAAAGATGATTTCGCAGTCAGTTGGTGAAATCACCTTTCAGGCATATTTTCAAAATGTTTACCATTCTTATTCATGAGGAGGCATCATAAGAAGGGTATGTTGAAAATTTAGGGTCAAAATATGATAAAATGGCAACGTTCTGCACATTCATTGACATTTTTCTACACCCGTGCATAGATTTGGTAATTTTCAATATTTTAAACCCAAATTATCAACATAGTCATTTCTTTACACCACCTTATGAATGTGACAGCTGTCATTTTCAGATTTGGTCTAAAATGTATTTTCATGCCCCTGGTGTGGAATGACGCTGTGATGGCGTAGAATGATGTTTTGGTGGGGATTTACAATTTTTACTATCGGGTTGATGAGATGGGATAACAGGAAGGCTATGTTGGCAATTTGGTTGCTGCAGTCCTACAAATGGAAGCTCAGTGCCCTCCCTATAAAGATATATACACATCCATGGAGGGGTGGGAGTGCAGGGCCCTCCAATATGAAAATTCAGATACTATTAGATTATCTCAAAAAGCAAGGCAATTCTTTGCAAAAAACTGTATTAATGCAACATTTACGGTTGAGGCTATAGCATCAAAAGTATGGAAATGTGGCTTTAGGGTTTCCAACCCTAAAACCCCAATGCCACCCCTAAAGCAAATCATGGTAGAGTCTTCCTGGGGGTTGTTAAGCCCAAAGCTCACCCAATTAGGTGTGTATATTTCTGGAGTACACAGAGGTGGGTGAGCTTTGGGGCTGACAACCTAGGGCGACTTTCTGCCATTTGCTTTAGGGGTGGCATTGGGGTTTGAGGGTTGGAAACCCTAATGCCACATTGCCATACTTTTGAATCACATTTCCATACTTTTGATGCTGTAGCCTCAATGCTAAACACTGCATTAATGCAGTTTTTTTTTTTGCAAAGAAATTTATATCTATATATATATATTTATGCAATGGGGTGGACATAAATTCAGTGTGATACACGTGTCATCCGAGTCTTTGTATGTATAAATAAATTTATACATACAGTGACCATTTATACACACAGTTACTATGTCACAAATCTCTTTGGAATTCATTTAGAATGTTCAGCCTCATAAGCAGTACTAACCATATTTAAATGGGAATAACTTTAAAATGAAAAAAGATAGCATGGTACTGTGAGCATGAAAATTGTTCAGCACAAAATTATCTACAAAATAAATGGTGTTTCATTTATTGATACCTTACAGTTTTTTATAATTAGCAAAAAAACAGAAGAAAATGTAATTTTTTGTTCACTTTTTTGACAAACAAATGTGAATAACAAAAAATGACAGCATGGTACTGTGAGCATGAAAAATGTTCAGCACAAAAATATATACAAAATGAGTGGTGTTTCATTTATAGATTCCTTTTAGTTTTTTTTTTATAATTAGCAAGAAACAGCATAAAATTTGATTTTCTTTTCTCCTTTTTGACAAACAAATGTGAATAACTTCAAAATGAAAAAAGTAGCATGGTACTGTGAGCATGACATTTGTTCAGCAAGAGGTTTTCTACAAAATGAGTGGTATTTCATTTAATAGCAACCACTGTGCTAGGTGTACATACTCTAGGAAAGTTAACTGAAACTCCCAGAAATTATCATTTAAAAAGATAAACAGTCAAAACCAAATGTTCCTGCACTGGTAGAAAGCATCTCTATTGAATAAATGAAATATACAATGGTGAGCTGTCAGATAAATGATTTATCTACACTTGTACTGTTTGACCTTGGTCTCTCACTGTGGCTTATGCCACTCGTGGAGTTCGTCAAACAGCACTGTGTAGATAAATCATTTATCTGACAGCTCACCATTGTATATCATATATATATGTGTGTATATATATATATATATATATACACACACACACACACACACACACACACACACACACATACATACACATACATAGGCTTCTCGCATTTTTATATCTTTATGTGTGCATGCTCTCATAAATAGGGTTTTAAGTGTTTCTGGTACAGTTGTGGGGAGGGTTCAGTCAGAAATATTTTTTAATGAGTACCAATTCTCATCCCAGCACTTGGGAATGCTTCACATCTCATAGAATAATGCCTTATAACAACACTGGCGATTCAAACGAAGATGTTTTAACAGATTTAAAGCACTTGTGTGCATCCAAATTTTGTTTTACTACCCATACAATGTTTCAAAACTGGTGAATAAATTACTTGGACTGGCCAACATTATCTTGAATACTGGATATAAATCTGCATTTCACTTGTGAATACAATTTCTATGAAAACAATATTGGATACCAGATGAATCTATGCCCTTGATTTGTCAAGTTTCCACCTGGGTCTGTAAAGCAAGCAAGAATGCAGTCATGGAAAGACAACTAAACCCATTTTATACTAACTAAAAATGTATATTATTTAGTTATTTTTAAGAAAAAATATTATTAGTTATTTTTTATTGAATGTAATTTACTACCATCACTAGTTACAACCCCCCACTATTACTTAACTAGTTACACACCAGCACTGACAATGGCCCATGGGCTGTGCTTAGTCCATGATGTGTTTTGCAAACACACAGAACACAGAGTAGAGGAATACAAGGTTCTGTAAGCTTTATCAACTATTTGCTGAACATTTCAATATGTACAACGGCAAGCTTCAGTGTAGTTTCCGAACCAGTGATTCAAAACAAACAGTGTCCTCTATAAAAGCTGTGCTGGTGCTGTCCCCCGAATGCTACGTCCAAATCCAACTCTACAAACGACATGCAGGTGGCATTTGGGTTGAACAAAAAAACACTCATTCTGTGAAATCAAAATTCAAGATGAAATGAATTGCAAAAAGCCCAACATCAGGATGCTGAAGTCAAATTCCCCAGCACTTCAACCACATGGGTCTTCCTTATGGGGCACAGTGACTAAACGGTTGAAGGGTCAGTCATTTAGCTTCAGCATCCTGATGTTGGGCTCTTTGCAATAAATTTCCCCTCAAATAGATTTCACAGAGGGAGGGTTTTTTTTTTTCAACTTGAGTGCCAACCAAATGTTTCTGGAACACTACCGATCATCGTACAACAGCCAAATCTGGAAGTTAGCCTGGGATGGTAAAACACTGCCACTTTTGTCTTAAAGAAAAACATTTAGAAGAAGCCAGAAGGGGAAGGAAGGAAACATATTCAATTCAGTGCTTTAGAGTAACTGGTAATTGCTATTTTTCTTTTAAACTTAGATTGTGGGCTTTTAGTGACACTGTACTTTCTTTGTTGTCTTTACTTATAATTGTTTTGGGCTGTTGAAAATTTAAAACATAGTGGTGGTGTAATTCTGTGCTGTCTTTAATTGCTGCAAATTTCACCCCCTCCCTCCTTCTCAACTCTTAATTATATGCCCTGTTAAATCTGATTGACAGGAGCTAAAACACAGGGTATAATAAGGGTGTGAAATAGGAGGGCATAAGGGAAGAAGCCCACCCTCAGCACAAGTGTTTTGACTTATTTATTTGTTTTTTTTTTTTTGTTAAGAAAATTATCTGAGGATCAGTGGCAGGATTTTAGGACAGTAAATTAATAAAAGGGAACTAGGACAGCTTCAGTAGCAGACAAGTAGTGAAACTGCAGTATAATGTGGGAGTGGTGCAATGCAGTGGCTGTGGGGCAGCCATATTCAGGCAGACCTTCTGGACACTGAGGTGCTGCCCTATCTGCATGCATCTCTCTGGACTATGGGATGAGGTAGCCAGACTCAGAGCAGAAGTAAACTGGATCAGGAGTACCATCACCCCTATCCAGAGACCACCCAGTCCAATGCAACTGCCTCAAAGGATGCCGAGAACGAGGAGCACTTGGATGACAGTGGGCTCAGGGAGGGTTAGAGCAGTCAGGCAGAGGCACATCCCAGATCCTATTCCACTCAACAACTCATATGCCACACTGGCAAATGAGGACAACCAAATAGAGGTACCCAGAGAAGTGGAAGGAAAGGATGTGGAGATTAGCCAAGGAGGTGACCTCAGCGGGGAAAGCAGTGGACCCCAGAGGAGGAGGAAGCAAATCCTGGTGGGGGACTCCATCATAAGAGGGATCCAGCTAGGAACACAGGAGGGGGAGGATAGGGAGGTCAGGTGCCTACCAGGTGTCACGGCATGGAGGGATGGAAGGAAGATCCTGGGGATCACCGGGAAGGCAAGACGGGAGGGTGAGCTGGATGTCATTATCCACCTAGGTACTAATGACCTGGCAAATGGGGAGCCAAAGGAAGTTCAGGAAGAGTTTAGGAAATTGGGGAGGGTCTCAAGCAAGTAGCTACTTCTGTCACTTTCTCAGAAGTACTACCCAGTAGAGGCAAGGGAGAGCATAGGAGTGCATGCACCAGGAACTTTAACTCATGGTTGAAGAACTGGTGCTGTGAGGAAGGGTTTGGATTCAATGGTGACTGGGGACCCACCTGGAGGGATGGAGGTTTGTTCAAGCCTGACAGCCTGCATCCATCCTGGAGGGGAATCCAAGCACTCAATGATAAGTTTAAATGCTACATTGACAAGCATTTAAACTAGCAAAGGGGATGGCAGGCCAGCAAGGAGGGTACCTACTTGCTCACCCCCCACAGCTAGCAGTGGAACCAGAGAACCAGAGGAGTGGCTTTCTCTCTGCAAAGCAGTGTGCAAAAGATGGAGATTAGTGCCCAAGAGGTGGATAGGCAGAAAAGGGTCAAAATTCAGCAGAAGGACAGACAGCAAGGAGAACCAGGGATAAAGGACAACCAAGGAAGGGGCTGGAGTAGAACAGTGAAACAATCTAGGGAGGTCAAATCATGGAAAGCCATGTGTGCAAATGCCAGGAGCCTCAGCAACAAGATGGAAGATCTGGAGGCTGTCATGGTGCAGTCAGACCTGGACATTGTGGCCATCACTGAAACCTGGTGTAATGATAACCATGACTGGGAGATGGCCATACCTGGCTACAACATATTCAGAAGAGACAGAGTAGGCAGGAAGGAGGAGGAGTGGCACTGTATGAAAAATGACATAAGGGCCACAGAGATCCAGAGGAACAAATGGGGAGAGATAGTGGTTAAGCTGGAAAGGAAAATGGGAACAGCAATCCACACAGGTGTGGTCCATAGACCACCAGCCCAGGAGGAAGAAACAGATAGGAGTTGATGCTAGCCATCCAAAGATGGCAGACAAGGGTGAGGTAGTACTGGTTAGAGACTTCAATATTCCAGACGTGGACTGGAGCATCCCAGCAGCAGCATCAACTAGGAGCAGATTTATCCTGGACTCCCTTCAGAGTGCCTTCCTCAAGCAACTGGTCATGGAACCAACTCGGCAGAAGGCAATACTGGACCTTGTGCTCACAAACAGGGACAGTGTGACAGGGGTAACAGTGGGGGAGCATCTGGGGAACAGTGACCACCAGTCATTGTGGTTTGAAATCACAGAAAGAGCAGAACCAAACCACACAAGAACATGTATCCTGGATTTTAGGGGGGCAGACTTTGGGAAAATGGGGAGATACTTGAAAGAGGCATTAAGGGGAATGGGACAGGAATCAGGGGTTGAGGAACAGTGGGCAGTACTTAAAATGGGGATTACAAGAACAAACAGAATTATGCATTAAGCAAGTTAGCAAAAGGAAAAGGAAGAGGAGACCATTATGGTTTTCCAAAGAGGTAGCAAAGAAAGTGAAAGCCAAAAAGATTGCATTCAGGCAATACAAAAGACACAGGCAGAAGGGATAGGGAGAAGTACCAGGAGAAGCAAAGGGAGGCAGGGAGGTCAGTAAGGAAGCCAAAGCTCAGACAGAAGAGCACATTGCAAAATCAGTGGGTAGAGGGACAAAACCTTACAGGTACATAAGGAAAAAGAAAGTCAAAGGAGGGATAGTGAGACTGAAGGGGAGGATGGGGTCAGGTGGAGGATGACAACAGTAAAGCTGACATATTGAACAGGTATTTCTGCTCAGTCTTTACTGAGGAAGAGGAGGGTAATGGGTCTGAACGGAGTACAAGGGGTGAGCATGGTGCAGAAATGGACACAAGTCCCTTTACACGAGAAAGAGTCCTGAAGGAACTGGAAGTAATAAGAGTTGATAAAGCAATGGGGCCAGATGGGGTGCACCCCAGGGTCCTTAAAGAACTAAGAGAGGTGGTGGCTGAACCTCTGGCTATCCTGTTTAGCTGATCACTGGAAACAGGGGAGGTACCCAAAGACTGGAGGACAGCAGATGTAGTCCCCTTATACAAAAGCGGGAACAAAGAGGAAGCAGGGAACTACAGACCAGTCAGCCTCACCTCGGTAGTGGGGAAGATCATGGAAGCACTACTGAAGGAGAGATTGGTGGAACATCTGGTTGTCAATGGACTACAGGACCCAAGGCAGCATGGTTTCACCAGGGGGAGGTCATGTCAGACCAACCTCATTGAATTTTTTGACTGGGTGACTAGAAAGGTGGATCGGGGAGAGCAGTGGACATGGCCTATCTGGACTTCAGCAAGGCTTTTGACACTGTGCCACACAGAAGACTATTACACAAACTGGGGAATATGGGTGTGGGCAGGACAGTAGTGTGGTGGGTAGGTAACTGGCTGAGTGGCAGGACACAGAGGGTGGTGGTAAATGGCTGTCACTCCACAGAGGAAGAGTGCCCAGTGGGGTACCACAGGGATCAGTGCTGGGACCGGTCCTATTCAACATCTTCATCAGTGACATTGCACAGGACCTAGAAGGCAGAATTTCACTGTTCGCTAATGACACAAAGCTCTGTAACAGCGTAGACACACCAGAGGGTGTAGACAGAATGAGAAGGGACCTGCAGAAACTTGAAGAATGGTCAGGGGTTTGGCAGTTGAAATTCAATGCAAAGAAGTGCAAGATAATGCATATGGAGCACAAAAACCCTGGCACAATATATCAGTTGGGGGTGAGGATATAGCATGCACCGAGCAGGAAAGGGATCTTGGGGTTATCATCTCTGATGACCTCAAGGTAGGGAAACAGTGTGACAAGGCAGCAGGTAAAGCAAATAGGATGCTGGGATGTATAGGCAGGGGATCACCAGCAGGAAAAGGAGGTCATAATTCCGCTATACAAGACACTAGTGAGGCCCCACCTGGAGTACAGTGTACAGTTCTGGAGACCATACCCACGTAAGGACATAGACAGGGTAGAGAAGGTTCAGAGGAGGGCAACAAAGATGGTGCATGGATTGCATCACAAGTCCTATGAAGACAGGTTGAAGGAACTGAACATGTACTCCCTGGAGGAGAGGAGGAGAGGGGATATGATAGAGACATACAAGTATCTCACAGGAGGAACAGGGTGCAGGAATACACTATTTTAAGCGAAAAAGATGTTCCAGGACTAGAGGGCATGGGATGAAGTTGGAGGAGGACGATTCAAAGGAAACATGAGGAAGAATTTCTTCACAGAATGGGTGGTGGATAAGTGGAACACCCTGCCAGAGGAAGTGGTGGGGCTGAAACAATCACGGGATTTAAGAATGCATGGGATAGACATAAAGGAATTCTGGAGGTTAGGGGTAAGGGTACAGACTTCTAGGAAAACATAAACTGAACTTACAAGCTCAAATGGGCAGACTGGGTGGCTATAGGCCCTTATCTGCCGACACTGTCTATGTATCTATGTATTTAGTTCCACATTTTCAGAAGGTTAGCACATCCCATTCGCCAGTCTATTTACATTCTTCCTGTGATGGTGCTCAGATTGATAGCAATAGTCCATTTGTATCTTCAGATAGGTCCTGTATTGTTGAGCAATAACTTCCATAAATCAACTGATAGTTTTGCTGTATATCTCCCAGTACCTGTGCCACATTTATTCTGCTTAGTCACACTGCTGGCCTTGTTTCAAATAATTTCGTATAATTACTGTCAAATCCCTTCCTGCTCCTCCTACTTAACTCTGTCCCCATTTAGATAATAAACTGTCCTCGGTTCTCCTTTCTCTAAGTACATCACAGAACACTTCCTGTGATGAACTGCTTATCACACTTGTTAGCTCAGTCACTCTGTCCAGATCTCCCTGTATGCTCTGAGCTATTTCCTGAATATACACAACTCATCCTAGTTAAACATTATTTGCAAACTTGAGAACACTATTCTCCACTCCATCACTTGGATCCTTTGTATACTGTAGATATTAAACAACATTTGGTGAGCACAGACCACTGTGGGACGTCACTAGATACTTTACCCTCCCCATATACGAATCCATTTATCTGCACTCTCTGCCTCCTGTTATTGTACTCAACCAATTATCAGTCTACTTCACTACCATTCTGTAAATTTCAATTTGTTAACCACTTTGTTATATGACACCTTGCTGAAAGCTTTACTAAAATCCTGGAATTCTACATCCACTGATGTTCCCCTGTCAAGGTGTTTATGGATTGGTTTGTTAAAACTCAGCACATTGGTCAGACATGATCTTCCTTTAGTAAAGCCATGTTTTGTCAAATCTGTGAATGTAATTTTTTTTTTCTGGCCCCCAAATCCCCCAGGAGCTCAGCTCCTGCTCCCACCACCTCCCCATGCCCAGGCTTATCCCCCTGGGTGGGGCCACTGGGCAGATGCCCCTTCCCAAGGTCCATGGTAGCTTGTCCTGGCTTACCTCCTAGGGTGGTGCTATGGGAGCGGGACCCCACCCGGAGGGCACAGCAGGCAGTGTACATAGCGAAGCAGAGCGTCACACTTTGAGCTGGCATTTTTGTGTACTGTATTGAAGGTGGGGATGTGCAATGATGGCCAGTGTCCACCCCACCCCTCACCGATACAGCACTGGCACTGCAGCTCCCCAGGCCTCTGCTAGGGGTCCATAGCATGCCGAACACACAACCCCCAACCCCCTGGGGAAGGACAGCAGTCACTGGGATGCTCAATACTTCTCCCCAGCTTCTTCTCTGATGTCCCAAGTCCATTCCTGAACCTGGGTTGCTGACACTGCAGACAACGCCCTGCCTCTGCACTGATGGGCTGGTGTAACTTTTTTAAGATAATCCACTGTGTTTCTTTATGAAAATTCCATTACTTAACATAAAACTGATGTCAGACTGACTGATCTATGCTTGAACAAATCTCTCTAATCATCTTTCTTTAAAAAAAAAGGCACACATGGCTGTTATCTTGCCTAGCGCTGTAAAAAAATGATTAGGGGTTTGAGCCATAATTGAAACTTTTTCTGTACCTGTTTGTCTCTATAATCCATTAAATAGAAGACTGCCATAATTTCCTTAGACCATTCCATGTGCACCACCTGGCTTCTTGTGCTGTCAGTATGCTTTTGAGAGCTGCTGATCTCTGCCATTAGTCAGCAGCTCACATTAGCGCAGGTGAGTGCACAGGAAGCCGACTGGTGCACGTGGGATGGTTGTGACCTTGTCAGGTTATAGGAAGTTACTGCAGTCTTCTGTCTAATGGATTATGTAATAAAAATTCAGTTATGGCTAAAACCCTAATCAGGGTTTTTGAAGCACTAGGTAAAATAACCCCTTTGTGTGCCTTTGTACTTTAAACAGCGGTATCACAATAGCCTCCTGCTTCATCAAAGTCATCATCATTAATTATGTTTATTGGAAAATAAAGGAATGATGTTACAAACCACTAAGGTGAGGATAATTTCAGTGGCTTAATACAGTTGCTCAGCACTTTCCCTGTGTCTAGGATGAAATGAAGAAATCAGTTAACAGTTCTGCTCATTCTTTAAATAATCTTTGGTGAATCTCATCAGGTCCTGCTGATTTAGCTACCTTGTGTTACTCAGTTTCCATCACCTTCCCTTAAAGGGAAGTCTCCATAGTTTCACATCCATATTTCCCAACTCCTTATGTGCAACTGTTGTGCTCTCCTCTAATTGCCAGCAGTCTTATTGCTGTCCAAATCTAGATTATAAATAAAAATATACAGCCCCAGAAGTTATCAATGTGTTTGTCCTCCATTTTACCATCAGTGCTGCTGGAGGATGATGTCATCAGAGCAACAGATAATGGTGCTGCACTCAAATGCTGTTCCACCAGTAAACAGAACCCATAATGTTTGGTCCCCACTTGAGTAATGGGGGAACTCTTTAAGTGTTGCGCACATCCTGAAGTGCAGGTCTAATATGGACTAGGACCATATGAATGTGATTCAGCACTGATTTGATATGTATATACAGTATGCCTATAAGGAAGTGCCTGTATGTGTTGTGTTAATGTTTCTGTTAGCAAAAACAGTTCACCCAATAAATGACTCTGTGTACAACAAGAGTCTTAAGTGGCATTATATAGCTGTTGTATTATATTCTGTGTGTGTTAGCATTCTCTGTTTTGATTGACACCAGCAGTGAGACACAATCTTGCACAAACACCCCTTTTCCTTTGTAACTAGGCAGTCAGTGATTGGATGGCTGATGAAAGGCAATAGAGAGTTCAGCTATAATAAGGAGCAGGTTACCAGGACAACATCAGCTGCAGCATATGGAAGAAGACTAATGTAGTGGTTAAAGCAAATGCACAAAACTGGATACTCTGGTTCAAATCCTACTAAAGTCCTTACTCTCTAACCCTTAACAAGTTCCCCTAACCTCCTTGGGAACTGTGATGGCCCTCAGGTCCATGATTTTAACAGTGCCCTGTTCCCATTATAAATCATTGGCAGTGATGTGACAGCTACAGCATTTCACTTTGAAGGTACTGAAAACAAGCTGTGGCAGCCCCCCCCCCCTTTGTAATGTCAGCATTTGAAGTAGGATGTCCCTCACAAATCAGATGCTACACTTCAGCTGTCATAGGTAAAGAAACTAATCAGTCTCAGTGTTTGTAGTACTCTGTATTTGCTTAGCTCATTCCTCCCATGTCATGTGCATTCTGTATCTTAGTATTTCCAGTCAGAACCCAGATGTAAGGAGCATTTGAATTGTAAAACAATACACTTTTATAAAGCAAGTGATCTAGCTCTCCACTTTCAGGCTGCTGAAAGGGGAGTGTATAATTTGTGCAAAGGAGGAATTCAGTCTTGTGTGATCCTTTGGGAAATTGCTCAAGCCTACCTTGTAAATTAATCCTCTCAAGGGTGTTCACCTGGTTCACTACAGAGTGACTGATTGACTACTTGATTGATTGATTGGTTGGTTGGTTGATTGGTTGATTAACTGATTCAGTCTACTGTTTTCCACAACATGTTACAACTGTCTCACAGAGAGAAATGAGCAGTACACAGGAATAGCTTTTGTTTCCTGTGAATGAAATACTATTAGATGTATTATTTGCTCTACACATGCAGTATTAAGGCTACAAGTACCACTCCCTGTGTGAGTTGCATGACAGAACTGTCTTAAGCCATTGCAAATTTAAACTAAAATCAGGATAAACAGCATTGATACCCTTGTTTTGTTCTGCACTGTTGCTGCAGTGACATCAAGGAATGGGAGGGTCTGTATTACAAGTGACTCACTTGCATGTAAATGGAGGCTTGCTTGACATTTTACTACCTTGTGTCAGAGCCTCAAACTCTAGATATATGTTGTAACAGAAGAAATGGCTGATCTCTTATTGACATATGTACAGTACTTGATGTAATGTATAATAAATACATCAGATATATCCAAATCATAAATATACAGGAGTCTTCTCCTTTAAGTAAATATCCTACTACATTGCTGCTCAAGGCTGGGTGGGAGCATGGGCCCAGTTTACCAGGTATAGTCAATGCTTCTCTGTGGAAGGGGCTGTTACATTTACCCATATAAAAGGCAGTGGTGAGGCCCCCTTAAGAAGGTTTCATTAGATACTGACATACTTACCAATTATCATCTAGGCTTGCTTTTCAAAGGGGGATGCAGACACATCAATCCCTGCATCAACTCAGTTGTTTGGCAGCTGTGCAAACTCCTTTGACACAACTGCATCCAATTTTAGTACAGTGGGTGCAGTTGCAACTTTTTCCACATTCTACAGCAGCTTGCACCATATATTTGGCGTTAAGTCCCATAAAAAGGATACCACAAATGGTGCACATTAGACCAGGGAAAAGCTGGTCTAACTTGTGGCATTTGGCCCTCAGGACTGAAAATATCAATCGCCAGCTGAGAGAATGCCACAAGCCCTGTGTGACAAACAATAGATGTACCAGGGCCTTGCAGCATTCTCAGGGCTCTGAAAATCAAGCCCTCTATCTCTAACCTTCCATTTTTGGTAATAGTTGCCAAGAAGGTGGTTGCAGCCTAGCTTGTGAGTCATCTTGGCCTCTTTGAGCAATTCCAATCTGGTTTATGAAGCAAACACAGCATGAAGAAAGCCCCGATCAGGGTATGTAATGATCTCTGCCTGACAAGGGATCACAAGGAGATCTTGATCATCATCCTTTTAAAGCTTTCACTGTAGATAATTCCGGATTTGTTGGCCAGATTTGGGGAGCTCAGAGGGTTGTCTGATGCCGTCTTACAATGGCTCTGGTCTTTCCTGATGGGTAAAGAGCAGTCAGTAGCCTCAGCTCTTGCTAATCGTGACAGGTTGTTCTGAACTGTGGAGTTCCCCAGGGTTCTGTGCTTTCACCTGTTTTGTTCTTGGTGCTCATGCTTCCACTAGGAAAGATCATTAGGGGGTTACTGTGTGGAATTTTACTACTATTAAGATAACACCCAGCTGTATGTATCCGTTGCTTCAGACAGGACATCTTCATTGCTGAGATTAGAACAGGGTCTGGAGGAAGTTAGGGTTTGGATGGCCTCCAACTGGTTTGCTCTAAACTCTACCAAGACTGAGTTGTTAGTGATGGGATCCAAGAAGAAGATATTGGCTGTTTGCAGTGATCTGAGTCTCCCTTCCCCTGGGGGTTGGAACTTTAAGCCTTTAGGCAGCAGAGAATGTTTGCAGGCTGGGAGCAGTTGTTAATGGTCAATTTATATTTGTTTGTCAGGTGTCTTCTGTAGTCAGGAACTGCTTTTACATTCTTTAATCCCAGCTCTACTTATTGCTTACTCCACCTGGTTCTTGCAATTGCTACCACTGACTCTCTTAGCTTGTACACATACAACTGGTACATTGTGGAACTATATGCATTGCACTTGGCTTGATGTAACTTGCTGACACACTCTCTTGTTCTGGCTACCACTGTAAAACACTAACCAGTGCAATCACTGTCTTATCTCTGTTTTTTTTAAAGATGTGTAAAATGGACTGCTGCTGTAAAGTATGCTGTATTATTATTTGTATCCTACACTTTACATTTTGTATTTGTATTTTGACTCCAAACACTTTGAAAATAGGCGCTGCCTGTCTAAAGGGTTTTATGCAAAATAAAAACTACACAAAACTTTAAATTCTTTTCTCAATGCTCTTGCTGCTCCTAAAAGCTCTCAACAGCCATATCAGCTCCGACCAGAACTTGTTGGATTTGAAGGAGCTGTGAGTCTCTGTTCCTATCCACTCCCTCTACAGTCTTTGCCCTCCACAGTCAGCAGCTTATTTTCCCAGAGAAATGTCTGGCTGTACACTATCTGCACAGGAAGGACAGAAATTCTTTCCTCTTCACAGGTGAGTTAATGCCTCTAACATTCCAACATATGTATTTGATATCCATTTTGCTACCTCAGGGACTGTATATGGATGGAAGAGGCTGGTACATAACAGAAGCAGACATAATATTCTACTACTGAGGGAGACATGCTGATCTTATACATCCGTAAATCTGGGAATAAGCAAATCCTGAAATGCTCTGCAGTTAAAAGTGTACCTTAAGAACAATACTATATCCAAACTCTCAACCCCCCAGCATTAAAATTCATAGCAATTGCCTTCAAAATTTAGAGCAAATGACCAGAATATGTAGCACTTTCATATTTTAAAGACTAATATGTCTGGGGGGTTGGAGACCAATTAAAATGGCAGCCTGAAGTTAGTGCTCTGTATAAACACAGAGATTCCTGAAGCTATAAAACTACTATTTAGGGGATTTTACCTAACCTAAAAGGCAGTAGCAGGTGCAGTGAGCAAATTTGTCAAGATGGGTAACCCTCACGAAGAATGGAGCCAAGCTGAGGGCACCAAAGGAAGAACTCCTGGCAGCACCTCGTCCATGGGGTCTACATCTCAAACTCCACAAGATGCAGCAGAAACTCCGGCAAATAAACCATACAATCCCTCAGCCACAGTTTTCTAGACTAATCTCTATAGTGGCTGGGCTTACTGACAGGTTCGACAGGCTCACCAACCACGTGGCTAGTGTGGAACTTCACTGGAGGCAGTTACTCAGCAGCCCTGGAGGCTACAAAACGCGCAGATGCAGCAATGGGTGCCATTAGCAACATAATCAAAGAAAATGGCCACCTCAGGATGTGTCTTGAGACCCTGGAAAACTAGGCAAGAGCCTCCAATATCAGGCTGTTGGGGTTACCAGAGGTTGTGAGGAGGATCACCTCATCCTATTTCTTCAGGACTGGCTACAGCAGCAACTAGGTGATGAAGCCGCTGGCTACGCCGGAAGATTCAGAAGGCATATAGAATCTCCCTGTGAGGTAGGCCCGACAATCCGGAAGCCCCACGCAGTTGTTGCAGTGGCAGATGGAGTGGGTACAAGGGACTCACTACTGGCACTAGCCAGACAGAAAAAACCTCCTTTGGGAGGGACAAATGGTGAGACTCTTTCCTGATGTGAGTTATGCCACCCGACAGAAAAGGAAGCAGTTTGATGGCACGAGGCTTTGCTGTGGAAGCCGGGCGTGCCGCATGGTATCATTTTCCTGCATCGACTCCAAATTGCCTATCAAGGCAAAGATTACATATTTTCTGATGCCAAGGATGCTTTGAAATAGGCCCAGTGATCAGTCCCTCGAAAAGGAGGATTGATGACAAGGAGACCCTTCCTTGGAAGATGACGATGAGTCATGAAAAACAAATAAACCTGGATTAAAAATTAAAATGGTCCTCTATATGGGAAGGTTTCATTAAAACAGAGGGTATAATTGAAGTACTTTTCCTTCCTCCTATTTGATAGACCAAGATACTAACACCCATACTGACTTTCTGAGGAACATGTTTCTTATAAAACGAGTAATAAAATGTTTCAAGTTAATAATTTCACAGCTTTATTACATACCAGTTTATTATACTATAATTATATTACCAAAAAGTAAAACAGTGGTAGAGGTGAAGTGACTGTTTCATTTTTAGCTTCACCTATTTAAGTTTGCCTGCTTCAGACTTAAAACTAACTTTTTGTGGGATATGGCACAATGGGTACCCACATTAAAGATCAATGCATGGGGATTATCTCTATTCTCCTTTGGAGAAAGAGAGCTTAAAGAAATTAGAAGGCTGGACCTTGCTGGACTTTACCATGCAGCTCATGGTCTCCAATACACAGCTTTTTCTTTCTAGACATTGGGATAATTTTTAGATGTTGGAATACCCCCCCCCATGGATGTATCTTTAAGCAGTAGATCACTGATCTGTTATATTGAGGATGGCGACCTCAGTGGAGTATATGTAAAAATAACTGCAATATCTCTGCTTGTATATTGACCTTCAATGTTTATAAGAAATAATAAACAAACAAAAAAAAGACTAATATGTCTACAGATAGTGGACCGCATAAATCTAGTGTTAAGGAATGTTTCTGTCAAGTTATTTCAATGATCTGATAGTTTGTGTGTGTGTCCAGAAATAGCTCTAAGATTAAGAACATCAGAAAGCCTTTGATGAGCAAGGGATAATTTTAGTGTAAACATCATAGTGCTATGCCATATTCATAGGAGTAGAGAGGTACAACTATATCTAAACAGGTAAACATTACTAACCTACACACAGTCCCATTACTAATGTGTAACTGGAATAAACAAAAGCAGCTCTCTGATCCAAGGACAGCTGCTGAAGGAACTATGTAAAAACATTAGAACTAATAACAGTTTGCACCCAAATGTATTTACTAGAGATTGTAGAGATGTGGATCGACTAATCCATCTCACCTGGCCTTGGGCTAGGTGCAATAGGCTACCCAATGCCTGTTGAGCTATTGTTAGGGTCATGGTGGTGTATGCCAAGGTTTGGCTATATAACACCCTTAAGTACTACTGTTTTCTCTACCAGCAGCCCATTGTCAAAGCATATCTGCAATTGTATTCCTATAAAAAAGTGGTCTACTAGAGTTCGTTTGCCCTGCAGGAGTAAAAGGGGGATGGAAGAGGTTGCAATATCCAAGACTAGACATGTTCTTTTCTGCATGAGATCATGGATTGGGGAGTGGGAACATATGGCTGCCTCATAAAGTTTACCTGGCTGCACTGATCTTTACATGAGGAGGGTATATACTTGGGGAGGAGGAATCAGGGGAATGGGGTATATGGGGGGAAGATATCGTATGTGGACTGTACCCGATTAAAAAAAAAGTGCTTCCCATCCAGTGCCTGTGCCTGGTGTAAGACATATGAGGCAAGATACTGAGGCGAGAAATCCCTAAAATACCAGATGTGCAGCAGGGTCTAAGGGTGAATGCACCTTTGCTGCTATCCAGGCTCTTACTCAATCCAGCAAAAACAGCGCAAACCAGTCCCCTGCCCTCACCTATTTTGGGAGAGAGAGGGAGCCCCTAATATTAATTCATCTTTGACATCCAGCCATTTGGAGCAGCAGGGGCCATCCTGTCAGCTGCTTCCTAGCTCTTAAGCCCTCACGCCATCAGCCTCTGGGGGGTCCAACTCCAGGGTGTAGTGAAGGGCAATGAGTGAGCTTAAATACTGATAACTGGGGGTGCAAGAAAAGTGCACATAACCTGTGTGTATCACGGTGCTGAGATGGGGCAGCCAGCATGATTCATAAGAGACAGGTAGCACTGTAGATGGACAACACTGGTGATCAGTCAGTCTCCTAGGGCCATGTATAAATAACATCCAGCCCTCCTCTTGTTGAAAGAGGAGTGTTCATTACTAATGTGGGCTTGTCACCTCCGGAGCCTCGTGTGGAGGGCTATCTTCTGAAGCCCAATGGTGTTCTGATAAATAGTCCCAGCAATATTTGGGGTCAAGGGCTGGCTTGATGCAGGCCCTGCTATAAGAATACGGCAGTAAACTGTGTGCCAAACGTCAAAGTTGTTTCCTGCTGTACCATAGCATACACTGTTTAACGAGCAGTGGAGTAAATGTAAATTAGACCCAATTTTAAATCACTAAGTTCCAAAAACAAATTGCCTATTGCAAAGAAGCAAAAGATAGTCTCTAAGCACAAAAGCTCATTATATTAAGTAATAACTAGATACCTCTATAGTCTTTCTAGCTTATAAGTGCAAGTGGCAGTGTTCACTGCAGGGAAGTTCAAGCAGCGAGAGTGCCATCTCAAATGTTCATTTGGCTGCAGCTTGAGAAAGGCGGGAGCCAGGACTTAAGATCTAGGAGGCAGTTCAAAGGAGAGGGGGTAAGGTCATAATATGTCCTAACAACAAATGATCACAAAAACAGTATATGGAGTTTGCCTTTACACAACCCCACCCTCCTACTCAGTCACCAAATAGGGTGACCAATATTCTACACATGTGGGCCCATTCTCTCAACTGGCATACCGTGGAAATCAGGTATGGTTACTCACAATGCTGCCTCATGGGGCCTCTGTATGACTCACCATCAGTCTGCAGCTGAAACCCTTTATCTGTGGTTTGCAGAGCAGGGAAGTTAACTACTGTTTCAAATCCATCACTGATTACAGGCTGGTGCTAAGCTGATGTGGGGGAAGGCAACATAAGTAGTATGGGATAAATGAGAAGATGAAATACTGTGTAGAAACCAGTCTGTGCTTGTTTTTTGATCAAGCCCACTTTTTGCTCTAATGCAACAAATGTTCTCAACTGTCACACTTGCTATTTATGAGGCACATAAGTGCTATAGTTTCCTGCCATACTGTACCTTTTCAGCACCCTAAATAATTGGCTACCAGAGATGTTCAACACATTTTCTGGTGAGTATTACATAAAGCTCCTCAGATCCATATATTACAAAAAATAAAAAAACAGGGGACTGTATCACTCAGCCATGATATCATATCAAGGTTCTGATGAGATTTTTTGCCTTTTTTCCACAATATAAGTGTGATAACATACTTGTTATAGTATACAAACTGCCAAAAGCATCTGGCTGCACCTGGAGTCTCTCAGAACTCCTGAGGCATGCAGTTATTTAAGCAATAAGCCACAAGGGGGTGTGGGTTATAGGGGGATTTACCATGGCTGGAGTGGTTTGCCCATGAGGCACAGCTGAGTGGGTAAATACTCGCCAGCTGTGGTAAATCCCCTGATAACTCATATCCTCCGAGTGGCTTATTGTGATTATACCAAGGTTCATTTTTTTTACTATAATAAAATACAAATATTAAAGAGATTACTTTTTTGATTGTATTCATTACTATGCTGCAGATGTGGTAGATGATGAGCTTTTTTCATTATCTGCTGGTTATCAGAGGATTTACAATGGTGGTAACCTGCCAGTCTGATGATTTCTTTGGCTGTTCACTTATGTCCATGGTGTAATACACTATAACCTTTAAAGTGTTATTGCTTACTTGTATCATGGCTTGCAGTATGCTAATTGTAAGTAGATGCTGCGAGCTAATATATAAAGGTCATGTTTATAATTGTTGATAAATGGAAAATATTTACATTTCAGTACTGGTGTAGGTATTTATAGGTGAGTGTTCAGTTGATTACAACTATCAGCTTGCATCTCCCAAATACACTAAAATAAACCAGATGTTTAATCCTTAAAGTCATTCATCATAATAATATTCATGAGACACAGATATACCGTTGAGTCTAGGACTCATTTACAATGGCTGTCAAGTGCAGCAGGCTCTGATTACAGCTTGCGGAAGACCCAATTTATACGTTATCGCTGGAGTAAACACATGAGCTTCACCACAATTATAACAATATTTAACATTTCACTTATCCTCAACAAGTGCAGAGCCACATAGTACCCAGCTTTAAGACTGCAACAGATTACAGTTAATAATTCTCAAAGTGTAACTAAAATGTTTAAATCTTACTTCATTAATTTGCTACTGAATTCACAATACATATTCTGACCATGGCTGTTAAACTTGCTGCACTTATACTAATGCTTAACATGGAAGAGGCCAAAGATCAGAGAGGGTTTATCCATTTTTTAGTTTTGTATGTTATGCAGACTACAGGTTTGTGCATCTTTCAGGCTGCAAAGCCAAGAACATTGCTGCCAGAATACTAGCCACTGCTCACTTGGAGAAACTTAACACTGGCAAGGTGCCCTTCACAGACCAAAAACCCATAAGAATGTCCAAGGATGTTGTTAGACTACAATGGAAACATGGGTGATGTAATCTGCAATATTATATTTCTACCCAGACATGAACATGAACAAATAAAATTATTTGTGAACATCAGCTCTTCCCCACTAGGTACAGTCCACAGTCACTCATTAGTGCATGTACACACCTTCATCACAATGTACTGGTTGAGGGAGTCATAATGAGGTTTGCCAACCATTTAAAAGAAATATGTATCCATTTCTAAGATGCAACATTCTCCCAGTCAATCATGGGATAAACCAAACAGTTTTTCCACAGCGCTCACAGCGCTTCCGAGTGCTAGGACATGGTGCGCGGCAAACCAAACTACCAAATACAAACCGTCCTGCAATCCTGATGAAGCCTCATTTGAGGAAGCACTGAGGCTGTTGGGCAAGCCTCAGTATCTGTATGTCTATGCAGCAATAAAGCTGTCTTTCAAACGATTCAAGTTCAGTTTTTGTTTGTTTTCACTAACTTCAGGATTTATAGAGACCTCTAGTGCAGAACAGTTTATTTGTATTTCAATCATGGGATAAACTAAGTTAGTAACCTAAACGTTTATGGTTCATTAGTAATACTATATGTATTGCACTTAGATTTGATGGTAGTTTAGAGAAATTCCAGAGAGCTTTCACAGAGAATAGTCCATCTCTAGCTATAATTCTATACACCACTAAGTTAAACAAAAACAAGAAAAGCATACTGAACATGTCTTTATTATTATCTATGCAGAGTGGTACACATGTAAATGTAGTAAATAGAGAATAATACATGAGCTGGTGCGTGTTATGAGGATTTTTCACACACAAATGGTGTGTGAAAAACCCTCATAAGACAAGTCTCGTACAGGCTATATTTTTTTAAGAAGTGGTGCAAGGTTTGGGGAGACTGTTTAGCAGAAGGCAGACCTGTTAATGTGGTAGAGTACCACTTTGTTGTGGGACAGAGTGGAAAGCAGTCTTGAGCCACTGTACTTTCATTTGTGCTTCAGTGAAGTTAGAGAGCAAAGAGGAAAATGCCAGAATAACTCGGTATTAAGTTTGTATTGAATTCAGTAGGTTACTACAGTGTTTCATCAGGAGTGCATATCCAGTCATTATAAAGTGTCTCCAGTTATTATATAAAATTAATGCCTTGACTATGTCAGCTTACTGGACAGTTCTATTTTGGGGTGAATTCTGTATTTCTTATTGCTCATGAATGGTGTCAGACTGACAGCATGGGAGACAGACTCCCTCTGTTTAGCCAGATTACAGGTACGGCACAGGCAACTGCCATGCAACTTCACCTGCAAGGCCCCTCCAATATGCTGCAAAGCTGCCATGGAGGGACAATCTCATAAATGAGAAGGTAGTTCATCCTCCATACCCATTCATTCCCTGGCCTCCCATGTGAGACTTCAAACAAGGGTACTAAATAATGCCAATTTGATGGTGGTTTCTGTACCGGGACACCTCTCCACTAGAAACTGAGAATTGCCAGAAATCATTTCACATGAACCATCAAACAACCATCAGAGAGTTCTTTATGTCTTTTACAATTTAGAACACCAAAATATAAGCTATAAGTAAATACTAACACAAGCCAGAGTGTCTGGTGGTTATGAGATATACTGATACCTTGGGTACATTACGAGACACAGATAATCTTCTGACAATAGGTCACATTTCACACGGTGGTGCCCACCAGGATCAGATGTCTGATCCTGCAAAATTCTACAGAATGTTCCATAATTCTACAAGAAACAGTGCAATGTGGCAGCTGTCCTGCAGGAAACTGTAACACACTGTGTCATTAAGGCTCTGATCCTGGCAGACACTATTTTGCATTTCAAAGTTCTGAACAGAAAAAGGTCCCATTTCATGCATATACATGACAATGAATGCTCTGGCCAGAACTACAAAAGCCCATCACAAAATAGAGCCATCACTGCACATCAGTACACCTACCAAAGCAAACTGTATCCCATCCTGGATGATAGAGCAGCAGGAAAGGAACGGGGAAGAAAACCCTAGGGCAGAGGCATAAAAAAGCAGAAATGGGGATAAGACAGAAGAAAAGGGGGATAAATCTCAGACAACAGAAGACAGAGGATTGAAGGAGACAAGGAATGAGGAAATTAAAATGTAGGAAGCAAGTCAGGGGGAGCTTCAGGGAATAACACAGTCAAAATTGGAGGGAGAGGACAGCCCAGTAGCACAGAGGGCTGAGGCACTGGTGCCTTACCTCTTTCTATGCCGGTGACCCAGGTTCAAGAATGACCTCGGGGTGCCAGCTTGGGGGTTGGAGGGATTGAGCCACAGCTCTCCTCCAAAGTAGTGGATGCCCACCTGTCCATAGTCCCACTTCCACTGAATAGAGGGCCAGTGGGTGCGAGGTGGCAAGTGTGGCAGCAAAAGACTGGGGAGGGCAGGAGGGGCCACCATCCTGGTAGCACTTCCACGCTGTACACACATGTGTACACCATGGCCTCAGGAGGGCGAGAAAAATGAAATGAATATAGTATAAATGAAAAGAAAAATAAATTGGAGGAAGTAGGGCAGTGAGCGGGGTGGAGGGAAGGAAGGTGTGGAAAGTCATGTGAGTGAATGCAAGGAGTCCTAGAAACAAAATTCCAGACAGGAAGCCATCATGGCACAGGTGAACCTGGATTTAGTGCCCATTACAGAGTCATGGTGCACTGAGTACTATGACCAAGACATGGCCACTGAGGCTATTTGTTCAGGATAGACAGAGCAGGAGGAGGGCTTTTTTCATATGTGAAGAAGAGAAGAGAATCAATGCCATGGAGGTACAGGGGTGCCAGGAGGAAAAGGAAAGGTTGGAGGTGCTGTGGGTAACCCTGGAGACAGGCTTTGAGGGTAGTGTACAGTCCTCCAGCACATGGAGAGGAGTTCGATACAGCACTTGGGAAAGCCATCATTAGAATGGTGAGTAAGGGAAAGTTTTTGCTTGTGGGAGACTTCAATCTGTCGACTGTGGAGTGAAGCCTTCCAACTACAGCTTCCACAAGGAGTAGGATCATCCTTGATTCCTTACAATGGGCTTTTTCTGGCAGCTATTTAAAGAATCCAGGGACAGGGTGCTGGGTCTGGTGCTCACTAACAGACAGCACTGCAGATATCACAGTGGGCTGTCCCCTGGGTACCAGTGATCACTGCACAGCGTGGTTTAACATCAAGACAGGAACTGAGGCCAACCACACAAGGACGAAAGTGTCCAAATTATTAGGAGGGCAGATTTTAAATAAAACGAGCAGCTGCCCCAGAAGCTACCACAAAATGGGGATTGCCAGGGAGGGGTGGAAGCACAGTGGGTAAAAATAAGGGTGGCTATAACTAAAGCAACTAATCACTGCATGAAAGAAGTGAGTAAAAGCAGAAGGACAATGGGGCTGCTATGGTTCTCTAAGGAAGTAGCAATGGCAGAGAAGGAATAAGGGTGGCATTCAGGAGGTATTATATAAGGAAACATAGAGGAAGGAGGTATACCTAGTTAAGCAGAGGAAAGCAGGCAAGGGGGTGAGGGAAGCAAAGGCACAGACAAAGGACAGAAACACCAAAAGGATTACTAAGGGTGATAAGACATTCTTCAGAAACATAAGTGAGAAGAGGAAAGCAAGAGGAGGAACAGTGAGGATTAGAATAGTGGAGGTGGAGAAGACTACACAGAAGAAGACCAGAAAAAAGCAGACATTAGGGCCATAAGAACTCAGTGAAGTTCTAACCTTTTTAAATAAGAATCGAACATGGGAAATTCGATTAGTCCTGATTATTTATAAATATTTTAAACATGCGATAAAATGCATAAAAGGGCCACACTCTGAAATATTTCACACACAGACCAAAAGAGAATAACGTAATTCATTATTTGTATGAAAAGTAAAGTGTTAAAGCCAACAATCAGTAGCTGCATGGCTTGTGGCCTCCCTTGCTGGATACTTGATTGGGCCTGTGGGGTGTTCTGGGACAAAAAGAGATGGTGAGAGAGAAAGACAGTGAGAATAACACAAAGCAAGTCCATACCTACCACCATCCAGTACCACGTAACCAACATATTTTTAATAATGCAGTTTGTGGAGGAGTGGGTATATTTATTTATGGATGTTCCAGAACAGATCAGACCAAAGAAAAAATTACTAATGCATGACCAAATGAGCATCAGTATGAGCCCACCCATAATACCCATGTGATGCAGCTGTACTGCATGTCCCAGTGTACTACGGTATGGTGTGATACCTGGTCAAACAGGTGGTACTGTTTTCTATTACTTCTTCTACTAAGCATAGCAACACCTTTCAAAGAAGAAATGAAAGATATCCTCTTTCTGGTCACCATCCAGGCAGTCAATAAAATAATTTCCAAGTGCCGTGTGTGCACCTGACAAGTCATCACACAATGCATCCTTTGTGTTTCCAAGAAACAGTTGCTGGCCAGTGCCAAGTACACCAAAATAAGTACATAAATAAGCAATTATACCCGACAGGGGTAAGTGATAAGAATACTGGACTGCTTGTCGGTGTAATGAGGCCAGACGTCACAGGTGGAGAAGTTTATATAGCTATGGAAGGTTCAGTATTCTCCAATACTGCCCACCCTGGAGGGTATTATTGTGCTTGGAATACAGGAACTGCAAAAAAAGATAAGTTTAAGAAAAAAAGTTAATAAATTATTTTAAGCTTGGTAATAAAATAGTTCCTCTGCCTGCTTCAGAATTACATTCTTTTTTATGCTGTCTACATACTGGTAGTACTGACAATAGAGGTCACCCTAGCTATTGTTTTGAAAGAAGCTCTGTCTTGTGCAACCCCCCCCCCCCAATCGAAGTGTTCGAAGTTGCCACAGTGATTAGTGGTCTGTTTTTTGTTTTTGTTTAGGTTGTTCAGGGCTATTGCCCATTTTTTTTTGCATCTGACTCCAGATTAACAAGATGCCCCCTGCCCCCACATCCTGGTTGCTTGCTGACTCATAACTTCAGTGCATGGGTGGTGTGCATCAGGAGCACAGGACTACAGAAGAACTAAGATTAAGGTACAGGGTTGTGCAAAGTGAAAAAGAAAATCTTACTTTTTTTGTACATCTTGGGTCTGCGAGGGTTGAAGGTGGGGTGAGCAGGGAGAAGTTGTTGGCCGTAGCTTACAGTATGCGATGTGCTATCACTGTTAATTTAAAACAGAAAAAAAAATGTAATTTCTGCAGGCTGAGTGGATTCAGTATGTAACGTGGCCCCCCGAATTGGTAGTTGTTTTTTTAGCAGGCTCTATTCAAAAATACCTATCCACTAAGCTAAGGGTCCTTGCCAGTCAGAATACTAGGTTTTACTTGCCCATCTTCTAATATAAAATATAATCTCAGTCCAGTTATTGTAACTGTGATGCAGGATTACATCATACTACAAGCAATGAATGAAATTAGTGAATGCATTTAGCGACATTGTTCTCTAATAATCACAGCTATATATGGATGGAAGTAGGTGAAGAAATATATATTATTTTATTTATCCAGAGAATAGCATTCAGGCTTCAGCTAAGCCATCTGTTGTAAGAAAAGTAAAACAGTAACTATAGTATTAATGTCATACTGCAGTACAATCAGGTGGTAAAAATATGCTTTTCTTCTTATGAGTTGCTGACAAGAAGTAGTAGTTGTAGTATGGAGCAGTATCTACCTCCTGATCAGATAAATAGCACTACCAAGTAAGTTTGGGACATAAAATGCAGTTGTTTTCTATATTATATGGACTCAGACCCACTGACGTTATTTTGTTGTGCTGCTCATTTTGTTAATTCAGGTGATCCTGGCCTACTCTAGCCTATCCTGAGTCTGATCAGACATCTCATGCATGCATCATAGCAAGCAGACACTATTCACAAAATATCATGGGAAAGTACGCCGTGGATAGAGCCTGCTCAGAAGTCAGCATGTAAATGTTTCATTCAGGTATCATATTTGAAACTAAAGTGAGGAATGCTGACTTACAAGAATGTCAAATGCACAGGGTTTCCTTGTGTCAAACAGGATCTTTTTTTAACATTATTTTTATTAGTTTTAACAGCATCAAAATAGTCAGCATGGTTCCCATAGGTAGACATATAATAATAACATAGACATTTCAATAAAATGAATACAGCATTGTTATAGTCAGGATTTGATATGCCCCTGTCCATTAATACTGTACAGGGGATTGCAAAATCAATTATAATTTTCCCAAACAGTGGAGTGATAAATAGCCATTACTGCCATGAGCATGGATTACCAACACACTGTTCAGGCAAAATCATGCACCATATGCTATGCGATAGCACTCTAAAACTAATAAAGGGAGTTACCTTTATATATAATAAAGCAGCACTCCTTGAATGTTAAGTATCCCAGTAAATAGTAATAACGTATGCACCTCTGTAAACGCTTAACTTTTCTAAGTAGTGAAAAGCAGAGTAAAATAGTAGAGAAATATTCCAATAAAGGAACAAACTTATTGTGGTAAATGATAAATGATTAAACATGTCATTCCTAAAGGTCCAGAGATGAACAGTATGCACGTCCAAGAACTTCAAGGTGCCAAAAACAGGTGTCTCAATATGGAAGAAGAACGCCATGTCCAAATTACACAAGTCCGCCATCAAGGGATGCCATCTTGAACACTCCCCTCCTATGTCCCTATGTCCCAAGGACAAATTCAAATTTCATGGAACCAACACATACAGTTAATGGCAGTAACTTTCAATGGCGCTAGGGTGAAAGGGGAGACTGGAGTGAGAATCACATAGCTTATCCTTAGCACAAACATGCTCTGAGTCTTATAATTTGGTTACTCACTGTCCCCAGAGTCAGTGTTTGTGCCATCACCTTCAGCCTAAAACTCCTTTTCAATGCAATCCACCACTTTTACCTGCCTCCAGGATCCGCAAACTGGTATGATTTTTCCTATACATGATGCACAGGCTAGCTGACATCAAAAGGATGTGATGCACTCCCAACCTCGTAGCCAAGCTCAGACCCCACCAAAGCTCTTTTGATGCTACCAGGTCACTTAACTTAAGTCTAGAAAATATGTGTTTAATTTTCTTGCCAGACCATAGGGCCACACTTTTTAACATGAGCTAGAATAAAGTCTCCACCTAGGACAGTTCCCAACACCACTAGAGGGTATGCAGTGGAAGGTAATCAGTCGCTGTGTGAATGCTTCCTCCTTGTGGGCTGATCTGGTATGCTTTTAGAATGGTTATTGAGTCTGCCACAATGATGCAGAGCTTTCTCCTTCAACCTCTCTGGGAGTCCAAGAATATGAACACGGATAGCACAGGAAGCATTTTCTAAATGTTCAAGATGATGACGAGCACCACATTTTCTTTAGCCAGTCTGCTTTTACAGTTAATGCCATCTTAGTAGATTTTGAAGCGTTTTTAATTTCTCCCTCCAGCAGTCCAATTATTCTGTGTCCAACATTTTGAAATGAGTGGTGAAATCCATCACCTTTGCTCAAGTCTCTGGATAGCTTTAAGCAGTGCAGCATTCGAGGCTGTGTTTATGCTATGTCTCCTGCTGGTTGGCTTGATTCCTTGCTTGTGCCATTCTTTGGGTCCTTGAGTCAGGCTCCATTTCCTCCAGCACCTAGTCTATTTGTTCTGCCCATAACTCTGGTTCTGATGACTGTAGAAATTCCAAACAAAGATCATTCACCTTTCCAAACATTTTGCTTTCCAATAAGCCATGTTCAAATTTGAAAAAAAAAAAAAAAAATTCAGTCCAAACAGTTAAAATGTTTTTGCCTACACCTTGCAGAGCTTGCAAAACTGCTGCTGCAATCTCAGCAGTTAGCCACACCTCATTAAACAGGATCTTGTGTCAGTAATAACGTTGCCAGCTGAACTAAACATCTGTTCTGCACAGCTGCTAGTTGGAGGCCATGTGCTTTATTGCAATTTGTACTACAGCAGGTCACATATATTGTTTTAATTTCTAGTATTTCAAAGGATCAGCATTCTAATTAAATATTGGAGGCTGCCAGGTACATCTCAACAATGGTCTGTGCTGACTGAGATTGTTAGCAGAAGTGGATGAAGATGCCACAATGATATCTTGTAAGTGGCTCCAGAGACCTGAAGCTGAACAGAGTGTGACAGTGCTGCTGTGTTTGCATGGTAGTGAAGAAGAAGATCCTGCTGCAGTGGCCAAAGAGGAAGAGGGAAAAAAAAGATGGAATACCAGAGAAGGGGCCACTTGATGTTGCACTGTGTTGTGACGAAGACTGTGAATCTGATGCAGTACTCTGTTCAACAACAGCATGTAATTCATCAATTATTTCTTGTTTGTTTACCTTGAAAGAAGTGTCATGATCAAGCAATAATTGCTTTGAGTTGTATCATGGGGCCAAGACTGCAGCTTTAATGTAGTGCTCTGACTGAAGCATTTTACATAGTTTTTCGTATTCATCAACTTTTTTGATCATTTGTCTTGTCATATCTTTTTGTATTCTGGTGGGTAAGCTGTCAGCACCACTGGCAGCACATGTGATGGAATTATCTGTGTTCTCTAAATTATCCCTAATCAGATTCAACCTGAATTTCCACATTTATGTTTAGGGTGTCATCTGGTTCAGAGATTCTGTGTTTGCACTCAACTCTGGTGATTTCCTCAAATGGCTGGAGGAGTAAAATTACAAACTTCAGCCTGGTCCACTGTGGAGTAATATAGACGTCTGCATCATCAATTTATTTCCATCATGTACAGTCTGACAACTTTCTTTTGTTCCAGCAGGCTTTGGAACATAAGAAAGGTCTAATTCCACTAGTAGAAATGCCTTAGATAAGTCTGTGCAAAGGAAAATTGGGCTCTTCCTGTATTTTTTCAAAGAAGTGACAGGCTTTGCTTCAGTAACTGAATGAGTGCAGATTCTTTTAGTATTGCTAAAGACAGCCTTGTTTTGCATCTGTTAGATGTAACAATCTTCCTCAACTGTAAATACGTGCAGCTGATCAGACCTTAATAGAACAGGTTACTACCTATAGTTACTTGGGTATAGTTTTTGACTCTCCTTTGACTTTTAGTGATCATATAGATCTAATAATTAGTAAAGTTAATAAGAAACTAGGGGCTTTAAAAAGAACAACTAGATTTTTAAAGAAATATGGTAAGAAAAAGATTGCTGAGCAACTTATTTTGCCCACAGTAAAATATGGTGAATTTGTATTTAGGTCTGCAAATAAATTAATGTTAAATAAACTTAATAAATTACAATACAGGGAAGCAAGATATGTAGTGTGTTGTAACTTTAGAACACGCCACTGTTTACTTTTGAACAGACTAAACTGGTTGTCTCTTGAGATGGAATATGCAAGAAGTTGGTTAACATTTATTCATAAGTACAAGATTAGTTATCCTGAATACAATATCTCAAAAATGTTACTTTTTTGTGTCACTGACAAAAAAAAGCACACATGGTTAGGTTAGTTCATCAAAACAAAATTTCCCTAAAAAGGCACAACAACAGAATTGAGTATTACATCCTTACAACTTTGGCAGCTTCACACTGAACAGTACTACCTTCTTTTATACGGGCTGAGACTAGGCACAGTTTGTGGGTTAAACTATTGAGGGATCATTATGTTTTCACCCACCACTGTGTGAAATAGAACTTTTTTACCATATACATTTAATTGGTTTAATTATCTGTCATTGATTATTACCATTAATTTAATTTACATAATGTCTGTGTGTTTTGTATTGTAATTTTATAATTAATGTGTAACTCAGATAAGCAAACAGGACCGTCTTGTAAACTGGACTGATAAGAGTCCAAATGGCATACTTCCTGTATAAAAATAAGATGTTTTACTTACTTACTTACTAATGTTCCTGTCCCCATCAAGAAAACTGTGAACTATTAAATTCAGGCAGTGCACAAAGAAGTGGATATGAACAAAGTCCCCCTCCTCCAAGGCCCACCTTATATTGGACCCATTGGGACAAATTCATGAAGTCACCATTAGAGCTACACAAGCTGAGGCAAACAGCACCTTGCATTGATCGGCAATGTGCCAGGGACCCTGCACCCAATTCAAGAACAGAAGGGGTCCCGGCACCAGATTTCCACAGTCTGTGGAAAGCACCACTGTGCATCAAAGAAAAGATGCAAAGGATGGGAATGCCACAATCTGTAGGACGGCCGTGTGGCTGGGTCAGACTGGGACACCGGCACAGGACCAGCAGGCACACAGCACAGCATGGAAATAGGACTATGGGGGTGGCCAGACCAGACGGGATGCCAACTGGGAGTCTGAACAGTAGGGGACTGTTGGCACTGTGCCAGATTTGTGCAGTGCAGGGAGTGCCACTTGTACCCCACAGTCACTATCTATGTGTCCATGCACACCCATCATGTCAGACTGTAATATGGTACATCAAAGGTGTGGAGATCCTACAGTGGCACTCAGCCTGACCTATCTGGATAGGCAGCATCATGCCAGTCATCACCTCAGAAACTGGCGCAAGGGCCTTAGACCAGCCCTGGAGTCATCTAACTGCTGGAGGAATGGTCAGCCACTGTGAATAGCAATTAAGGGACTGTTATAGCCATGCACTGGTGCATACCCCATCAGTCATGCCACAGCATGAAACTGGCATACAGACAGCATAAGCCCGGCTGTTGGAGATGGTCCTCCAAATGGCGCAGGCTGTATTATTGAATCTGGAATGATGCAAGGTGCAGAGCATGGAGCCCTTTGCTTCATTTCACTTTGACACAAGCACCTTGCATTATTCCGGTGCTTTGCAAATTGGGTCCATTATCTGCAACAATACAGCCAACTTACAGTCCTTGTGACATGAGCCATTGCTGTATTGGTTGTTAGAGCTCCTCATTGATATTGTTTGAGTCATGTTCAGATGGAAAATAAAACATTCTTAGAACAGTAAACTGGGATTAATTGTCCCCACAAGAATTATCAAAACATGCCCAATGTGCAGTGACAGACATGAAGGATTCATGTTGACAAGCTTGTCCAAGTATCTGCTGTGATATTCACTACCCTCCCAACAGCACTGGTCAAAAGTCATCTCAGTTTTTTTTTTTTTTTCATAGAACATCATAGAGGTCTGGAATCCTGTTGAGGAGAAGTATCTTCTTGACAATATATTGTATCATGGTTCGAGGTACTCAAGCAGCCACCTGAATCCTACATGTTCAACCACATTATATGTAGCAAGTCAATGGCTACCACCTTTGAAATTGTCTTTGCTATTGTAGAAACTCACTAATTTTACCAGAGGCACAATGAATACACTTTGCTGGTGTTTGTGCAGTGATTTTATGCAACTCTAAAACTGTTATATTGTATGCAACTGTGTTACATCTGTTTGAGCTCTTGTTCCTGCTGCACAGGAACCAGGAAGAGAGCCTGTAGTTCATTTGGTTCTCATACTGAACTACAGACTGTTCATTTAGTGTTTTATTTCTTCTGGAGCTAGTTGGAAACTGCTTGTAGCACTACACAGCACCTCATTGTCCTTAACTACAGTTTTGGGGGTTAGTTTAGGTTTATTACCATACTTTTGGGTGAGGAGACTCAGTGACCCTGGATTTGAACTTCTGGGTCACTGCTTGCTATAACAGCTGATCCTCAGCGAGCAGGGCGCCTGGATACTCCCCCATTCTTACCAAAGGCACAGTGAATACACCTTGCTGGTGTTTGTGCAGTGACTTTATGCAACTCTAAAACTGTTATATTGAATGCAACTGTGCTACATCTGCCTGGAGCCCTTGATCCTGTTGCACAGGAACCAGAAAGAGAGCCTGTAGTTCATTTGGTTCTCCTAAAATACAAACTGCTTATTTAGCATTTTATTTCTTCTGGGGCTGGTTGGAAACAGCTTGTAGCACTACACAGCGTATCACTGCTTAAGGCTACAGTTTTGATAGTTTTAGGTTTAATACAATACTTTTGGGTGAGGAGACTCCAAGCCCAGTTTGAACTTCCGGATCACTGCTTGCTATAACAGCTGATCCCTCGGCGAGCAGGGCATGTGAAGTGCAATGCGTGGCGCCGCACATGAAAACACATGTCTGTGTATGTTATGCATGTTAAGCTAGGTAGGCGAGCACCAAGGGAGTCTATCGCACAGCAAGAAAGCAAGGTCAGGTACAAAACAAAGCACTGTAACTGTGGTTTATAATTGTGGTACTAATATTTAATAGATAGTGCCTTTTTGTATAAACATGGCAGAAATATTGCCTTACAGTACTAACTTATTATCTGCTGCAGTAGAATATAAATCTGTGTCATGGAAGCTTATATTGAAAAAACTAAGGGTGAGATAGGGATCATATGTTCTTCTTGTAGTATGTACACACCACTACTGCCCACCACGAACAGCCAGTTTACATGCTCAAAATGTATTGCTAACGCTGAGATGGCCTGTATAATAGCTCAGTTTAATAAAAGCCTTATGAGTTAGAACACAGTCAAAAGGACATGGTGGACCACTTTCAGGTTCTACTATAGGCTCAAACAATGCAAAGTGGAATAGGCACTTCCTGTATACAAGGCCCGTTGCAAACATCCACTCACTGTGACATTAATCCAACCTGTACTATTCAAACTCCCCTAAATAAAAAAAAAAGAGGTAGAGAGGAACCTGTCAACTCAGAAGATGCATGGTATCAGGTCCAAAACTTAAAACTACCGAAAAGGAAAAAAGGCTGAAAAGCAAATAATTTTACCTTAGAACTCTCAAACTCATTTAACCCACTTGCCCAAGATGTTACACAGGAAATCAGTGGAGATACAGTGAGCAATGCTGTGGCAGAGCTGACTGGATCAGTGACAATTCCACAGTCACTAAGACACATAGCACAAACACATCTAACAGTGTATCCTGCCCCACAGATGAACCACTGATAAATGTTAGAAGTACCAACTACAAACCCAGGGCAGAATGAAGCTGATGTGCCACCCATATGTATGGAAACTGAAGCAGAACAATATAGCAAAACACAGGTTTTTGTTCTAGGGGATTCCATTGTTAAAGGACTAGATAGAGCAATTTGTAAAATGGATAAGGAAAATAGGACTATGTCATGCTTTAGGGGAGCTAAAATGTCTGGCATTACCAAAATGACTGGTGATATACTTTATCACGAGAAGTCCCAAAAAATTAGTGATCATACATGCTGGAGCTAATAATGTGTTACAGCAACATACCCAGCAGATTAAACAGGAACTGGTTAATTTAACTAACAAACCTGAGAACCTGGGCTGTGACTTCGCCTTTTCAGAAATACTTCCTATACCGAGAGCCACATACCAGCAAACATGGAAACTAAAGCAGATTAATAATTGGCTAAGACAGTGGTGTACAAAGCAGGAAGTAGGGTGTATTATGCACTGGGAGGAATTTGTTGATAATAACTATCTGTACAGCAAAGATGTATTGCATCTGAGCAAACTAGGGTCCCAGTCTAAGCCAACAAATAAACAATTACATAATGACTCATTTAAACTAAGATGTAGGGGTGGGGTCACTTCTTAAGACCTCTTTGCATCCAACCCAAACTTACAACCCTCTATCAAAATCAAAAATACTTTAAAGGGTAAATAACAAAAATAAAAAAAATAAGAAGAAAGGTAAAAGAAAAAAATAAGAAACAAAGAATAAAATCCCTTAATATACTAGACAACTCTAGTAATAATAGATCAGACCAAACTCCAGTTATGCTGTCCAACCTAAATGAATTAAAGATCTCATTGATCAATGCAAGAAGTTTAATGAGCAAATGGATGAATAAAGCACGTTTCAGCAACAAGAAAGATTGATGTATGCAGTATCACAGAAACCTGGTTCTTGACAATGAGTGGAGCACAGACACCAGGCTACACTGAGTTCTTGAAAATAGACAGAATAAAAAGGTGGGGTATAGCTCTTTATACATCAGTTAAACTCAAGACTAGGATAGAATCTGACAACAAAAGCTTGACTATTGGTTTAGGTTTGGGCCCTAATCTAGGACAGGAGGATACCTTATTTTTCTTGAACAGTTAGAAAACATGGCAGCTTCAGATGATCTGATACTAATGGTGATTTCAACCTCCGAAGATAAACTGAGTCACCCTTGAGATTAAGGGACTATTTGAAAGGAGATTTTAGAAACCACCTTCAACTTGGCTTAGAACAACGGGTCACACACCAACAAGGAACAACAATATTTTGGGTTTAATTTTCACAAATAGTACAGACATAGTTTCCTCTCCTATAATACTGCCACCTTTGAGTGATAGTAATCATAACATGTTAACATGTAATGTCCAAAGGTATACTCAGAGTAACAATGGGATAACAAAAATCAAAAACTATCACAAAGCAGATTACAAAAGCATCAAAGGTTATCTTGCCAAATGGAACTGGGAGGAGGATCTGAAAAAATCTATCTTGAACCAATATGAGATAAAATTATAACCAAACTGGATTTTTGTATAAATAAATGGGTACCTGACTGAGTCAAATACAACAATAATAAACAAAGGATACCATTATGATAGACCAATGAAATTAAGTGTACTGTCAAAAAAATGTAGAGCATACTGTAAATACAGTAAGAGTCAAAAAGATACTGACTGGAATAAGTTTAAGGTACTTGCCAAAAAACCAAAAAACTTATTACAATGGCAAAACGGCAGTTAGAAGTAAACCTAGCAAAACATTTTAAAGATAAGAAAAAGTTTTATAATTACATTAGTTCACTTAAAGGAAGTCAGAGAGGAATTGGTCCATTAACTTCAAATAATAAAATAATTACTGATGAAAAAGAGATGGCTGAAGAACTCAATCAGTACTTTGGAAATATATTTAAGCCCAAAAAAACATAAACACAGACATATAACCACTAATGATTCACCTTTATTGTTCACTGAAGAGAACATACTGGATTCCATCAGCTTGATTAAAGTTAACATATCCCCGGGTCCAGATTGCATCAACTCAAAATTTCTAAAAGGACTTTGAGGCCCCTTAACTCTGTTGTTTAATACCTCAATAAAGGAGGGAAGTGTACTACAGTCCTGGAGAGAGGCCAATATCACACCAGTCTTCAAAGGTGGTAACAAACAAGTACCCTGTAACTACAGGCCCATCAGTCTAACCTCCTTTATTAGCAAAATTATGGAAAGGCTTATACAACATAAACTCGTTGATCATATTAGGAACACAGGATGCACAGATATTTCCAAGCACAGATTTATACCGGCAGATCATGCCTAACAAATCTCATTAACTTTTTGAACCGTCAGTGATGCTGTCAATAACAGAATGCCAGTGGACGCTGTATTTTTAGATTACGAAAAGGCATTTGACATTGTCTCTCATAAGACCCTCACTGAGCATCTAGTTAATATAAATTTGGACATTAAACTAATAAAATGGATTGCATCTTGGTTGCACAACAGACAACAGAGAGTGGTTATTAGAGGACACAAATCCAACTGGAGTCCTGTCCCTAGTGGAGTACCCTAAGGATCTGTGCAGGGACCTCTACCGTTTAATATATTGGTCTCCAGTGTGTAGACATCTGATGGGGTGTGGATAAATAAGTATGCAGATGATTGCAAACTGGGGTGCATGGTAAACAATGTCCAGTCTATAGTCACTCTGCAAGATAAGTTAAATAAACTGCATGACTGGGCAGTTGACAACAAAATGAGTTTAATGTCACAAAATGTAAGATCATGCACATGGGAAGAATAATACCTGGTCTACCTACTTAATGAACAACATAAAGCTAACAGTTACAACAGGAGAGAGGGATCTTGGTATTACAATATCAGATAATCTAAAATTTAGTATACACACAATAAACAGTCAAAAAGTGCCATGCATACGGAAACATTCTGAAGCATATTAAAAGCAGAAAGCCCGAGGTCATTTTACCGATATATACTGGCCTAACGCATCCACATCTGGACTACTGTGCACCCTTCTGTGCTCCTACTTCCATAGGCTGCTGAATTATGACAGAGAAGGTTCAGCAAAAGGTTACTAAAAGGATTAATAACACGGCTGACAAGGACTATAAGTACAGACTTAAATCACTTAAGCTATTCTCCTTAGAATATAGAGCCCTAAGGGGTGATTTGATGTACACCTTCAAAGCCCTATAAAAAGAGTCTGTTAGACACTATCTGTTTGGAAAGACATGTAACTAATAATAACACAAGATCCCATAATTTTAAGTTGAAAACTGCTTTGTGCAAAAGTACGAAGCATACACAATTTTTTTACTCAGAGGGTGCCTCCTATATGGAACTCACTCCCCGCAGACATTGTTACAAGTGAAAATGTGGAACAGTTTAAAAAAAAAGATTAGATTTTCATATGGGTGATAGAAAGTATACCATCCACCACTAACATGGTGGCGAGTTCTCTATGGGCTAACGCCTTTGAACTTGTACTCATCTATGAAACTATGTGACAGCAACAGGGTGGGTTGAGAGATATTTGGCTTTAGGATTGTATATTTCTAAGATGGCAAACTGATTTCTTAAGGACTTTTGAACTCATGGCCACTACCAGTAACAGTAGGACTCAAAGTTTTTTTGATTTGATGGAAGTGCTGGCCGTGTTTCTCTAGTGTTGTGGGGCCTGTCACTGTTTTTACCTATTGAAGTTACCTGAGTAGAGTAGACCCATCATCACTGTCACTTTCTCTGGTAGTCCCAGAAACTGATTTTTCATTAATGTTATGATGCCTGACTAGGTGCCTTTTTAGTACTGAAGTTCCCAACACTCCTTTCTTTTTAACCCTGCTGATTACCTGTTTACAAACAGTGCATGTTGCCACCAACTCACCAGAAGCACTAATGGAGAAGCATGACCAAACAAAAGATGATCTCTTTTTAGTTTTGTTGCTATTTAGTAAGCACTGGAGCTCAGTCACCTTTTTCGGGTTTATTTTTTTTGGTTTGATTTTTCTTGGGCTTTTCCTGTTGCACTTCATTCCTTCCTTTAACCCCTGCCCTGCTCTTCAAACACAGATTTTGAAATATTTGCATCTACTTCTTCCTCATTTTCAGTTTCCATCCCTCCAGTAAACCTGCCTCATCACTGCCTCCTTCATCATCATCTTTATCTTTTTACCATCGTCTGGCTCAGCCTCAGAGGAATCAGATGTTATCTGTGAGGGATTGTTTCATACCTGGGAGAGCCTCTGTGGGTGGTGCCCACCAACCTTTTCGTTTTAACTAAAGAACCTCTTTCAGGTGGGGGTTGGGGAGAGAATGATCCGGCAAATGCACCCTTATTGATCTGAAGCATTCACTTTGAAAATTGTGCTTTAGATTTACCAGAAATACTTCCTGGGTTTGATTTTGCTGGCCCTGTGCAGGACAACTGCTAAGACTGTCATTTGGCCCTCCTTTTGGTTGCCTAAACATGAAGTGCCTACCTGAGACTCAGAATTTGCCAGTGCATTTTCATTCATATTTTTCTTTGGGGGTATTTTTTGACTCCCACACTTACAGGCCACATTTATTATTGTAAAGGTACATAGCACTCAACAATGACCACCACTTCCACTTCCTTCTCAGCTCACTGTAAAAGAGTGACTCAGAGTCCAACTCCTACTGTTACTATTCACTGACAGACTGTAGTCATCAACTCAACAATGTGCTACTACAGCTTTGGAATATAAACTGGTGATGCAGACATCCAGAACACAAAGGATCGTGTCAATTGTTATTAATGGTATTGAACAAACTGAAAAGTAAGGACTATGACTGATAATGACACTTCCATGGCTGGATTAACCTGTATGCAATTAAACCATGGTGTAGGGCCCAAGGTTCTGGAGGACCCCACAGTTAACTTATTTACAGTTTCTTTCTTTAATTCTGGCTGCTGGTGACACTGACAGGCGAACTGCCCAGAAGCAGCCCCTTCCTTGAAGTCAGTCAGCCTCCCACCATACTGGAGTCAGGCCTGAAGAGTGATGGACTTCTCCTCACAGCCGCTTCTGAGCAAGCAAGCCTCTCAGCTTCTCTTGGACGGCTGCTCCAGCTTTCACCTCTGATCCACCTTGACCCCATCACACACAACCAATCATGTCCATCAGCAGTCCTCTGGAGGGTGGCTACTGGGGAGCGGGAATCAGTGCATGCGTGTGCATGGCATCAGGGCGTGTGGCTGGGCAGTGATGAGGAGTAGAGGAGGAGAAGAAGAGAGAGCTGTGGCAGTCAGTCATCAGTGCCGGTGGTTGGTCTCATCTATCAAAGAAGAAGAGTCTCTGTCTAAAGACACAAAAGTAGAGAGAGAGTCTGAGCAGGCCACGGGGGGGGGGGGACACCCAGAGTCGGATTCGGCTTCAGTGCAGCGTCACGTGCTGCTGGTGTTTTCAGTATAGCCACTAGCCAGGGTCAGTCAGTGCTGCTGCTAGTTGGGCCGTTGGTCCTGCTGTGACTGTGAGGGGTTCTCCCATGCCGGGCCATGCTGCAAGGCTGAGTCGTGTCACCGCCGCCTGTGTGATCTTGAGGAAACAATCAAAAGGACAGACTGGACTCATCACATTCACATCCACATCAGTCAGGCCACACCATGTATGTTGTGTAGACTAGTCGTCTGCGTGCTGCAGTGTCCAAGTCATTTGTGCTGCAGAAATAACTAGTTTTATTGCATTGGAGAAACAATCTAAGCTGTGGTTGCCTCTAGTCATTGTCTGTCTGTGAGTGTTCAGTAACTTGAGTAGTTTACTGATGAGTCTTTAATAAGATTTGAGTTTGGCACTGAGTGGACTATGGGGTGCTAATAAGTCACCTGAGGGGAACTAACTTGTGGGATTTGCTCTTGCTGGCACAGTTTTGTCTTGGTTTGAGTTGAGTCACATACATTACTGGGAAATTACAGCAGGCTGCTCTAGGAAACTTAATCTCTGAAGTGACTGCAGTCAACACCTGCAGGTCCTGCAGGGTTCTTAAGGATAAGTCTTTTTGACACAACTCTCTTTAGCTGCTTTGGCATCAATTTGGAGTAGGGGCAAGGATGTGGCAACTCAGCATTGGCAGCAAAGCAACTTTAAGTTGACAAAAAACTATAAATGACCATGGAGATGGAGGAGAGGAAACAGTGGGAGAAAAGACAGAATTTGAGGACAAAGATAACTGCACAGAGGCGACTGTGGCAGATGCATTATGGAGGCAAGGAGCTTGAGCATGTCTCAGGTTTTGAGCTCGAAGGAGTCTTGAGCAGGGAAATAATGGGAAGGAGCTGTAAACCCCACTAACTGCTTCAATACATGCTTTGTTTTTTTGGTTTTGGCAGAAAGAATAGGTATTCAAGGAGGCACATGCAGGGAGATCATGGCAGCTATGATCCCTATTTTTATTAATTTATTTATGTGGAATTTGAATTTGATATCTGGGAAGGCAGGGCACACTAATTGAAGTATAATGTCCACGTGTGTCTCAGGGGAGGAAAGAAAAGAGGAAGAAGAGAGGATCCATAAATAATAATTAATCCATAATTATTAATAACAAAAATAGTTACAAGGTACAGTAGTGACAAGGGAAAAACAAGACGAGTTACAGGTAACTAAAAAGTAAAAAATTTACAAAATGTTAATATTGTACTGATAAAATGTTTCTTTGTGCAGTAATTGGTCATTCTGAATTGTGTTGTTTACAATCAAGGGCATATGACTTGTCAAGTCATGTGGCATAACACATAGCATTATTAACCACATCCTGCTTGGTACCCTGGCGTGCTACCACCTTGCTGGCCCGGCACTGCAGAAGAGTGGGATGTTGGTATTCAGGGGCCACAAAATATGACTTGGAGTAGGGCCCCCCACATCTATTAATCTGGCCATGGACACTTCTATGTTTTACTGGGCAGTGTGCTGTCTGCAGTTGCAGTACTCAACTCTCAGAAGAGCAATGAATGTCAAAAATAGCCTGTATGTAATTTCTTTCCTCCTTTTGCTGCCAAATTGATACTTTTTTCATTATAGAAATGTATTTTTTAATTAATGATTGCTTTGTTTTACCTTCCCCTGGACTATCCAGCCAGCAGCACTACACCACCCGTGACCATGATCTATGGCAACCTGTTCTTGTATTATAATTAATGATTTATTTGCCTTCCCAGGGCTACCCAGCCAGCAGCACTGCACCACCCATGACCATCACCTTTGGCAACTTGTAGTTTAATTGTTCGTTTTATTTTCAACTGTATTTTTTTTTCCTTTGCAGCAATTGATTACCCTTCCCTAGACTATCCTGGCCTGTGCTGTTAGCCAGCAGGCAGCAGCATTAGACCCTATGAGAGGAGCCAACAATAAGCAGGGCTGCAGCACTCTGCACTAGCTGCAGGTGTCACAACAAACCTCTGGATAACCCTAGGTATAAAGCATTACCTTAGTCAAGCCTAGCGGTGACAAAGGCATGAACTACCATAGCTAGGTCAGCAGGAGCTACATGTAGTTTAATCCTAGAGTTGTTCCAGAGATAGTAAAAGCCATCCTAGACCACAGTCAACACCAATTGGTCAAATCTTAGCTTGAAAGTCCAGGATGACTCCAAGATTCTTAACCGCATGTACAGCTCTGAGGTGTTGACAGCCCAGTGAAGGAAGTAATGTCAATTCAACTGTCATCACTAGGCCCTGCCTAGTCAGCACAACAGTCATGACCTCCATTTTACTCAGGTTGAAACACAGCCAGTTTGAGGCCATCCAGTCATTTTTTTTCAATCAAACACCTCTCTAGAACAGAAACCGCATCACATCCACCTGGCGTACCAGATGGATATAGCTGAGTATCATCTGCATAGCAGTAAAAGTCAATGTCATACCATCTAATGATCTCACCCAATAGCAATATATATACTGAAAATTACACAGCAGCAAGGATCAAGCCTTGCAGAATGTCACAGGAGAGTGCCAAGGCCCTGGAAACAAACTTTCAAGAGCCAACTGCTGCAGTTCTCCCATTACATAGGACACAAACCAATTCAATACAGTACCAGTGAGTCCCATACAATTCCTCAAGCACTCCAAAAGCACCCTGTGGTCAACAGTGTCAAATGCCAATGAGGGATCTAATAGGACTATGATGGTACACAGTCCTCAATCTCTCGCCATGAGAAGATCATTTGTCACTCGACAAGGACCGTCTCCAACCTGTGGTGAGACCAAAACCCAACTGGAGAGGTCTGTAGATATTAAACTTCTACGTGTTTAACAGGTTGGTCAACCACCACCTTCTCAATAATCTTCTCCCCAAAGGGAGATTAAAGACAGGTCTGTAGTTCCCAATCACATCAGGGTGCAAGGAAGTTTTTAAGAAGAAGCTCACCATCATGCATTTAAGGGCAGACAGGACAACAGTCTTCCTCTAGGAACACCCAACAATCTGGGAAATAACTGGACCCAAACCTTCCAGCAATCCAAAAGTAGCCAGGTAGGACCAAGATCCAGTAAACAGCTTGTGGGATGCATACCTGTGATCACCTGGAGCACATCTTCCTCCACAATTGGCTCAAACTCTCCCCAGGCAGGCAGATCAACAATGCCACCCAGGCCATGACCATCACTGGCCCATGACAGACTGAGTGGATACTCAATCTAATTGAGGACACATTTCAAAGAAATTTCTGAACTCATTACATTTTCAGCAGTGAAGACTCAAGTGGACTGCAGACAGTATGGATTGAATAACCTGTCCACAGTGCGAAGAGCAGAGCCAGATAATTTCTACCTGCAACAATCATCCATGAAAGAAACTCTGCCTTTTCAGGGTGATTGCTCATTGATACTCATCATAGTGAGTTTTTAATGACAATTTGTTAACCATAGACAGAGACCTACACCAAGAATGCTGTAACTTCCATCCCTTAGTCTTCAACTGGTGCAGCTCCCATTACTCCTGAGCCATCTTCTAGATGCTCTTGGTGGGAGTGGATCTGCATGGTCGTCCACTCTCCCTGTTGTATCTGCTGCTTGTTCTCTGTGGGGTCCTCAAGGCCCTCCTAGGAGACCCATCCACTTGGCACCTGCTGATGGAACTCTGGAGACCTGGACAGGAAACAGTGTCACCTAGACCTAGAGACCCAGCCACTGTCTCTAGGCCCGCAAGTCCCTGCCTGGGTCACAGCCAAGGCTGGATTTCCTTCCTCGTGATCCTGATCTACAAGAATCCAAGATTCTGCTACTTGTCTTCCTTCTTGTAGACAATCAGGGAGGGCAATGTCACAGCCCAACCCCTAAGGGCACAGTAGTACCTCTGTTTGCAGTGAGAATCCCTTTTAATAGAACTCATGAGAGCAGTCATAGGGTTCAGGAAGAATCACCAACCTTCCTTTTCTCAGTGGGAGGGTGGAAACTGTAGTTTCAAGATCCCTGACTCTGTACTACATTTGGGGTTTGAATCCCACCACTGGCACTGGCAGCCTCTTAGTACTGTGTTTTGTAGGATAGCTGAGCAGTCACTATCTTCATTATCAAGGCACAGTCTTTGCAAAACCCTTCTGTTAAAATGTTGGATCACACAATCAGACCCCAGCCAGAGTTGATGAGAGAATCATAAAAGTTTATTTAAATAAAAACAATACAGTAAATTCTACAATTTGGAAGATCTTTGAACTGCAGACAATACCAAAACAACACTGGATGGTTTACAGAAAACACTATATACTGTTGTTCTAAACTATACCTTATTCTGATGTAAGAGTCCAGAAAGATAAAATGTCCTTGTGGAGATGACAGTTCTTCCCCTGTAGCTGAAAGTTCATTATGCAACAGAGTCTGTATCAAGTTTGTGATCAAAGTCAGTTCCTTTAAAGGTCCTTTAAAAAAGCTCCAAGTGCTTCCTTAGGGATAAGTCTTGGTTTCCAGAATTCTGACTTAAAATCAGAATTTTCTGTTCAGTGCGTGAAAAGTCTAATTTCCACACACTCAGGTTTGTTTTCAGAGGTTTTCCCAGGCCTACACATACTGTATACTTTTTTTGTTTAAAAGTATATTCCAGCTTGGTAAGTTAGCTCTGAGATTCTTCCAAGTGCTCAGGTGCTTGACTCCAAGCTAAAACTGCACTGATGTTCAAAATGTGTGTCTGATAAATACAGTCTGGTCAATTTTAAGTCCCACCCACAACATTGTGATGAGGTGCATCTTCTAGTAATACAGAGATTTGGGTGTAACAGTTTACCTTTTCCTGCAGGTGTCACTATGGTTCCATGTCTAACCCCTGCAACATTTGGTCTATGCATTTGGGTTTAGCCCCTGACCCTAAGTCATCCCCTGACCTCTTTCCTATTATTGGAAACTACATGCTCAGTTTTATCTAATAGTGTATGACTTTTTGGGTCATAAACCTGTCAGTCAATTATCTGGAGAAGGACCAGACCCAACCTAGCTTTTACAGAAATTCTGGTTATTTTATTTAACTCTTACAAGCCTTTTAAAAAGACAGTGTCTTAACTCTAAAGTACATTACAGCACATACAATAGGAACATTAATAAAGGATATAGGCATATCTGGCCACAGACAGAACCATGAATATTCGTGACATAACTTCCCTGCTTCTAGCTGAGCAAGAGCACCTGTACACAAACATCCAGACATCCTGTCACCAAGCAAACAAGGGTCTCTTCTAGAAGACAACTCTCAAGGTCAAACTTAACCCTTTAAGAGCCCTTTAGCAACTGGCCTTGAGCTGGGTAAAGAGAGAGGCTAGTTACATAAAAGCTCTTCTCTCCAGGATAGCCTCATGCAATGCCATGTGCTGTTTCCATGAGGGCTCCAGGGAACTGTAGATACAGTCACCTCCATATATATCAGACATACAAGAATGAGTAAACAAAGTTCCACACATGGAAGCATTCTAATAGTATGGCCTTCTGGCCTCTCACTCCATAGACAGAGTGATGCATTTCAGTGGGGGGGGGACAGGGAATGTCATGAGTGCCTCCAGTGCACTTTAAATCAAGAGACTGGTTGTTTTCAGTAGCTGCTTCGGTATTATGGAATGCATTTCCTATTAGGATCCATCTTCCCTTCTGTCTCCTTTTATAAGGTTTAAAAATCGTTTAAAAGACTGCTGGAATTTTTAAACGTAAGTAGGGATTTCTGGCTGATTTTGCCACATCCCTAATGCTTGCAACAATACTTAAGATCTAACTGATTTGGGCAAGTGGCGTGTATTCGGTTATTACAGTATGGACTGTGTTTGCATGCATTATTTTTTTTTTAAAGCAAGGAAACTGTCATAAATGTGTCAAAATGTTTAAAAAAAGCATTCAAACATTTTAGGGCATTTCACTTGAGAAGTAGTCGCAAATCAAAAGTGAGAGCTTAACTGCATCAGGACCTTTTTTTCCATGCAGCTTTTTGCCCGCCCGCCACCACCTTTCTCCTGCCAAAGAGCCCGGTATTCCGCTTCCCCCAACTCCATCTGCTGCTCTCCCTGCTGTCTTGCCAGCGGGGATCTACACAGAGCAGGATCCAGGAGTCCCAGAGGGCCATCACATATGGTGATGGGGGGGGGGTCATTGAGTTGTTCCTAGTTTTCTCCCTGAACGACTATACAACATGCAATGGAATAATGGACAAATTCCACCTCCATGAAGACATCCTCAAGTGCCCATGACTGGTCAGTGTGTGTACCCAAGCTGTGCTACCACCTTGACACCTGGATGCCAGGTGGCAGACCAGCAGCATGTCGAAGTACCCCCCTCTCTGAGGGAGGAGAGCTGTCTGTTGAGACACTCAATCCTCCCTCCCTCCCCTGACCAGTCCCTGAACAACTCATGTCTATTTCTGAATCCGTGTCACTGATGTAGCAGGAGGTAAGGCACTAGGTACCTCAGCCCTTCACACCATGGGGCCAGCTATCAAAGCTTTTTAAATGCTGGACCTATGAGTTTTATAATTTGAAGTACTTATTTATTTACATTATACTGCTGTTTTATGATTGCACCCTGTCTCTGTACAGTGCTGTTAGCATGACAGAAAAGTGCTTTATGAAATGAAATACTGTATTTATCAATATAATTACAAGATTAGTTTTTAATTTCACACTGCTTATATATGAAAAGTTTGCCCAATGGACAGCATGATTAACCATTTGGTTGCTTCAAATGTAACAGCCCCTTGACTCAGCTTTGGCTGTTACAGGACCCATGAGGCCCTCACAGCAATTGCTTTCAAGGGGGTTGACATGGGTTAGGATAGATAGGCATAGAGTAACATGGTGCCTCCTCCTGAGAAAGATGTAGGGAATACCTATAGACAAATAGCAGGTTATGACCCCCCCCAGAAAAATATATTAGCTACCCCAGAGCAGTTCCCCACACACTCTGATAATATCCCCCTTCTTACAAAGCACTCTTACAGCTGCAATTAACATGAACAACAACAGTATTGTATTGTAAGGGAGGGAGAAAAAAGGGGAGATGAAATAATAAGAACAATAACAACTAGCTAACACTTCTGTCCCAAACAATCCCTGTCTCCCACCTGTGAATGCACCAGTCTTTCCCTAGGCAGCTGCCCAGAAAGCCTATACAGTCTTTTTCTGTGGGTACATCACCATGTCATGGATATTATCATGGGGATCTTTCATTTGGGGCCAAACTTTAAATTCACAAAGCTTAACTGTAACTTTCAGGTCTCGGTGCAGTTCCAGCATAGTCCTTCCCAGGGATTACCACCATTTCTTCCACCTAGCTAGTTAATTAAATTACGTCTCCCAGATCTACAGAACAGGGTACTTACAGTTCCACAGTTCAAAGGGAGTGACAGAAACTGGCTTCATGGTACCGTGCTGCTATCAGGAGTTGTTGGTGCACAAAGCAGCAGTTGACCGAAGAATGAGGAAAGCTGGTCTGCATCTGCCAGGCCTTTCCAATCTTTGCCCCCAGAGCCTTTGTATGCGGTGTTCATCTGGTGGGCCTCTCAATATCATCTTCGGTCTTGGGAGTGATGAACATGATCCCCTAGACCCCTCTGCTGCACACCCTAGTCACACAATTACAGCTGGGCATTTACACAATCTCTTACTCCGGCACTCTCACACCTGGCTTCACTATTCACAGTAGTGCTGGGCCCTTACACAGCCTCTAGCCACAGCACAAATCAGGCTCTCCCCTTGCCGAAATTCGCACTGACCACAACTACCTCTCTGTGAGGGAACACAGTAGCTCAGTCTTTGTGAAGGGGTTGCAGCACTTATGGAATCAGGCAGCACACGACCAGTATCTCTGCTCTTAATCCAGCTTTCAGCTCTCTTTCTCTCTCTGGCTGAAAACTCTGGCTTCTAGTCATCTGCAGCAAACTCCAGAACCTTTCTCTTACTGCTGCAAAGCTCTAAGCTTTTCCTCTGCCTCTCTTTTCAAGTATCTCTGGGTTTGTTAGGCATTTGGGGCCTGAATACAGTTATAGGGCTGGGAAGTCCAGCCAGTCTGTCCTGCACTCTCACTCTGGTTAAATCACTCCAGAACTTCCTCTTTTGGCAGGCAAAACAGTCCCTTTTATCAGTTTTCCAGAAGCCCCTTCCCACTGGCCTCAGTAGTTGCATATCTGAGCAAATTCATATTCATTTGATTCACTTGCTGCCCTATTGGCTTCTCATTTGGCACCAAGAGATTTTCTTCCTTTTACTCCCAAAATCCTATTTTTCAGTCCTGTGAGCCCTCTGATGAATCCTTGCCTCCTGATTAGATGAGCAGGGGGTTAAAGGTGATAAACATGGCTGCAGTAGTAAACAGTTTATAGAAACTGACATGCTGTCACAACTTCAAGTTTTAGTACAGTCAAACAGTTTAGTTATTACAAATTCTGTCCCCACAATCCTGTAGCAGCTTTTTTTTTATCACCCAGCTGCACTGTTATAATTAAAAACACTTTGCCCTGCCTGTCGCCACCACCGAAATATGCTGCCCCCCCCCCGGTGAACAGACAGGCTCATTAATATTCATCAGCCCTCGTAAATGTTTATAACCCAGCTCCCCAAGTGCTTATTGGTGCTCTTAAAATAAATGCTTTTGGGGTTCCTCACCCCCCATGCCTCTGGACCCCATGAAAGCCTATTCAAGGGATCGGGAGCATGGAGGAGCTGGTATTAAGCTGCAAGAAAATGACTATGCATCATCACAGATGTGTGGATCGCCGCTCATACATTCATGCGGAAAGCTGTGCGGCTTTACTCCTCTGGCCCCTGTGCAGCAGGGAAACACCTCAGGGCTGGGCGAAGGGTGACAGGTTCACCAGAACCCGGGTGGATCAGCGGTGAGGAATGCAGGGGAAAACCAGAAGTAAGTCAGGTAAACCCAGAATGGGGGGGCTTACACAAAAATACATTTAATATATGCCAGACTTGCATTTTAACAATAAAATGTACCACTTAGATAAAAAAAAAAATAGCACCTAAAACGTTACCAACAAAAGCATTTCTCTGGTGTATAGTACAGTTTGTCATGAAAACTGCTATGTTGTTATTCTGTAAATACAGTTATCTCTTCATTCATATTTTACTGTAACACTTACTGTATGACCTTTCACCCTTACTTTCTTCCTAGCACAATCTGATAAAGGCATACCCATTTGAGTCAGAACCACACTGTCTGCCCTCCTGCAGATGTATATGTGAACTAGCTTTCTCAGTATTAAATGATCACATTATTTCCTCCCACGCCAGCTATCCTACCCAAGAAAACATGGGTAAGAAAACAAACAAACCTTCTGGGAACAAGAACATGCAATACACCCAGATGTCAAGACCTTATGCTGATTGCTGCACACAACTCTTGCCTACAACCCACATACACAACAGTAGAATACAAAACAAATGATGATGACATGCAGCAGCAACAGCCTGACAAACACCTGATCATATGCCTGACCTGCCTGCCTGCATGGTATATGCCTGTGACACCAGATACACTCTGGAAAGGCACCAATGGAGACAACTTTACTGCTTAAGATCTTAACCCAGACACCTACTGGTGAGCATCCCTCAATCTGAGTGATCATTTTCTGCATGGGACTGCCCACCAGCAGAGGTGGTGTGTGCAAGAAATAGTCATGTTTTCAATCATGGCTGGAACTGAGTAAAATACTTTTTATTTTTATTTTTATTTATTAAATTCTTGGATTACAAATACCTTTGAGCAGAAACTGCTCATTTACAAAGGTTCCACATCAAAGGATAAGGGTCAACATACATACAGAGGTAGTAAAAGAATGCACAATAAACAACCAAAACAACTAAAAGAAAAAATAAAGATACTCAGTTATAACATACTTTGAGATATCATCCATATAACGAGCAGCTTGAGAAGGCAGCTGGCTGCGGTAATAATAAGAGATAGAGGGCACCATAGGCAGTTAGTATTGCAGGGGTGCAACCGGGAGAGGAAGTTGCCAGGCTAATGGACCACTGTCCAATGGTGGTGGAAAATGTCTTGTACCAGTGGAGATGCAAAGCAGGAAAGGAGTCACAAGGAAGGCCCGGTGCCAGAGGAAATGAGACTGGGAAAGGGCGGGCTGTGAGACATGAGTGAGCCGGGAGGTGTTTAGAGCGATCTCTGTTCAGAGAAGCAGTCACATTGAGTGACTTAATAGCTATACAGCGGGAAAGCAATAGGGCAGGGGGTGAGAGCAATAACCCCAATTATTCAGTTAGGATAGGGTAAAACCATGTTGACTGGATGGACTAATCTTTTACTACCCACATTTTCAATGTTTCTCTGCAGAATCTAAAGTGAAGTTTCCCTTTATGTTTTTTGGAGAATACAGTGGAATTCAGCCATGGGTTTACGTAATCTTAGTGAGTTCAGAATTTTTTTTTTTTTAATTCCTCCAAGATATTTAACATTTTACAACCTCTCTGTAATAAACCATAAAGTACTGTACTGTATGTACAGTATGATGTTTGGGTACTAGAAGTGTTTACTGTCTTCCCAGATAAGAAACATCATTGGGTCAGCCCAATGACAAATCATTAGTAACTCTGGCTCTTGCAAAACATATCCCCGCTCCACAGCCTTAAACAAAAGTCTCAGATCCATATATGATAGAAAACAGAGCATCAGTGAGTAAGGTTATGAATTAAGACATATAGGAAAATTAACAAATCATAAGCTCACACTCATAATTTATGATGTATCCAGGACACCATGATAGCTTTGGCAGTGCCTTATGAAGGCAGTGTGGTCTAAGAGTTAGAGCACCAGCTTGGGAGCTGAGAGATCACGATTCAAACCCCGTCAGAGCAAAAGGAAAAAAGCTCAGTGTATGACCTTGAGCATACCACAGTAACCTCTTAGTGCTCCAGTCCACTCACCTCTTGAAATGAGGAGAAGCAAAAGCACACAGAAAACAAGATGTTTCACCTTATCTAGGCTACCCTGGGTAAACAAGTTGTGAAACATAAATTAAAGAATACAATATATAGGTGCCAGGTAGTGATGATGTCATAAATCATGTATTTCTTGGGCAGATGTCACTGCTGTGAATTACAAGATTTTATACACAACTATCCTACTATCCGAGATACCATTTCAAATGCAAATTTAGGAAAAAGTACTTAGGTGCATCAATTCTTTTAATTACCATAACTACTGTTTATGCAGTACACACATACACACAGCTTAATTTACAGTAACTGGATATTATGACCTGCTATGGTAACTGGTTTCCATTTCAAATGACAAAATGACCTAAAACAGCTGAAAAGCTTGTGTAACTAAGTCTCTGGTTAGCCAGAGAGATGGCAGCATGCACTGGAAATCCAAACTCTTATTTGTCACAGAGCAGACCACATTGTCATGCAGCTTGTGCATTGTTTGAGATAACGTAGATTGCCATCAGCCAGCTCTTATTCACTGCATCTTTTGCGGCTGTCCCACACATGGCAATAATAACTTCATCACAGGCAGTTGCACCTTGGATGTGCTTTTGCAGCGTCATAGCTAACATCAAAAAGAGATCCTCGACCTGGCACACATTTTAATTGTTCACTGTCCTGACACATTAAAAACATCTAATGTGAAACACAGAAACAAATGCATGAGAGCTTTAATGTTGAAAATGTCTGGAACTGGTAAGTCATTGCTGTGGTGTCATTGTCATTACAATCCATTGTATATATTTATATGTACAGTTCCTGCATCTCTCATGGTTGTAAGAATGCCTTCTTGAGTTCTTTAGGTCACAGAGTTGAAAGGCAAAGGACTTGAGAAGAGACTCTTACAACCATAACAGATACAAGAATGGTACATATTGTAAATGATGTTACAGGCTTTTGTTAGGGGAAAAAATTGTATTAAAATCAAAATGTTTTAAATTTAAAAATATTAGAAAATCCCCTTAGCTGGGAAATGGACTGTGCCAATTGAATTTAGAACTTCAGAATTTTATAACTATGTACATGACACACCCTTGATTAACTAAGAATGATGCTATGTGTATAATCTGGTTTATTAATTGTTGTGAGGATCACTTTTTGCTTGTTTCGCAATTTACTTGTATTGCCAAAATTAGAGGTAACATTATGTTTTCAGTGCAGTCCTGCTACTTCCCCATTTTACAGCTCAGAGGACATGTGCTCAAAGTCCCACCAGGAGACCGCAAAAGTTATGCTGAAATGTAAACATGGTACCTCCTGTTGTGTAATGCTCTCACTACTAGACCACACTGCCTGAAACTATGAAGGACAGCATGTTTCCAAGTGAAAGGCTGTGACTGACTGCGTTGTAATAAGCCGTGTTGGAATTACACTTTATGAACTTAGGGGCTGGTAATGGAACTATCTTTAAATTGAGCACCCTTCCCATTATATATGTAAATGGCAGTGATGTGGAACTACTGGGGCTCTATTCACAGCTACCAGGGCCAAGCCTTGGCAAGACCCCCAGTAATTCCAACACTGGTAATGAGCCACCTCTCACACGTAGCTTTTCTAGAACACAAGCATACATTAGCTTCCGCTAACTAAATAGTGTTTTGTGAAATAACCAACCAGCATGGTTTCTGTAAGGGCCGTGGCACCTCCACGCCCTGCTTATGTTTACTGCTGACACACTCACTGCTAAGGACTCAGGCCTTCTAACTGGAGCTGTTTTCATAGACATGACAAAGGCCATCTACTTGGTGAACCACTCCATTCTCCTTGCCACCCTGAAGTCTTTGGGCTTCACACATAATGTTGTCAACTGGTTCAATAGTTACCTGTCAAACAGGGTCCAAATTGTAAAATACAATTCAACCTATTCTGACCTGGCAACAGTGAATACCTCAAGGCTCAATTTTGGGGCCACTGCTATTTTCTATATTTATCAGTAACATCACCTCCAATCTCACTTCCACCTCCTCCCCCCCCCCACGCTGACAATATAGTCATATACACCAGCGCGAAAAACATCTCTGACATTAATCTGCGGCTCTCCACTGACTTTCAGCACACTCAGTCCTGGCTCTTACATCACAAACTAGTCCTTAATGAGGCCAAACCCAATCCATGCTATTTGGGACAAATTCTAAACTCAAAACCTGCCAAAATAATTTCATGGTCTCTTGTCTGGATGGCTCCCCTATTGGTTCAGTGACCTGTTTGATACCTAGGGGTAACACTGACCAATCCCTAAACTTTGATCTTCACATTCTGAACTCATGTAAGTCTGTCAGCTCTAAATTAGGTATAGCGTACTGGACCAGAAATGCACTAACCCCTGCAGCAAAGCTTGCCATTGCTCATGGTATTCTTCTACCCACCCTTACATATAGGTTGCGACCTATACTGCCTTTCCTAAATCCAGTCTTCATAGATGGGGTGTCACCTATAACAATATCTGTCACTAAGCCTCCTTCTCCCATTGGCGGAAACACTACTGCCTCCTCTACTCAGATCTAAACTGGCTGTCACCAAATGCTGCTAGACTTTATTCTCTTAGGTGAGCCGTCGACAATATTATGCGGTCTCAAACTCCTAAAACCTTTGCTGATCTACTTGTTCCTCAGATGTCTGGCTATGGCCTATGCTCAGCTAGAAAATCCCTTCTATGAGTCCCAAAAGTAACACCACCAAAGGCACCAGTGCTTTCACCCACCATGCTACTCAGCTATGGAACTCCCTCCCTTTAGCAATCTGCCAAGCACCCTCCCATAACTCCTTTAAAAAGGAGTTCCATAGCTGCATCTCCTCTAATCAATGCCCTTGATTCAACACCCTCCCCTTAGCACCACTCCTACTCTCACTGCTGTGCACTTGATTTGCTTTCTACCTAATACCTTGAACTTAATCCTCCCCCTGCCTGTCTACTTGTCTCCCCTCCCAACTTGATGTGCTTCTCCTCTTTGGCTTGTTATCTCAGACCCCTTGCCCCTGCCCTAATATAACTAATTCTCAACTCCTTAGATCTTAGTAATCGTTACCAAAAAGCTCCTCTACTTGAAATACTCTGTGCACTATCTCTCAAACCGTGTGAATGTTTCTCCCCTAAGGATCTACCTACCATATGTTATTTTGTAATTTTCACTTCTCATTATACCCGATAGTTCCTTGCAAGTATGTGGTTGTTTTCGATGAACCTCTTGCAGAACTTTGCATCATGATAATTACTTGCAAATATGTGAGCTATGTCCTGCACCTGCCAACAAATTGCCTCATTGCATGTTTTGTCATGAATCACACTGTTTTGTACCTTGCTCTCATCATCCTTGCTTGTATTTTTACTGTAACACCTTGTTTTGTTTCTGTGTTTTATGTAATGACACTATGTAACCTCCCAGGTCGTGCCTGAAAATAGTCATTTCTATGGCTAGTGCACCTACCCGGTAAACAAAAACTAAATAAAATAAATATTTCTATTTTATATTTAGCTAAAAATGGCATTGTTCAAGTTCAAAAGCTGCTACTGCAGTTCCACATGCTATCGATCAGAAGCCAGGTTGTTTAAAGTTTGTCTAGCAGTGAGTTCGGTCATTTGGCTAGGTAGTTCCAGTGACAATTAACCACAATGCTAGAGTTTTTTAACTTTTATCTTAAACACTGCACAGGAAGCTTTCAAGGAGTACTGCACTGGACCAGAAAGTGATTTTACCCAGTAGAAGCTGTTAATTTAAATATTGCTTCCACTTCTGTTTTTGTTCCATATATAAGGGTCTATTAGGAACTTCATTGCCTATTTATTTCATTTACTTATTGGAAACTTTGGAGAATACCTTTCCGCACAGGTGCTCATTTATAAAGGTTCCATGACAAATGCATAGTCACAAAAAACAATACAAGTACAGATAAGCAGCTCCAGAGGAAACACAGCTGAGTCATGCTTAAAGCACGTAAGACACCTCAGTTACATACAGTTTTAAAAAACATTCCTACAGATTGCTGTATAAAAAGTCACATGATATGCACTGAGAGAAACCAAATAAAAACAGTTTAACAGTTACAATTGAAAAGTACTGAGAGGGCAGACCACAAAGATCTCTTAAACTGATTAATCTGGGAGAGATTCAGCACAGTATCAGTACCAGTTAGCAGCCCTGACAGCAAATGACCACTTGCCCAGCTAAGTACACCAGAAAAGAGGCTTAAGGGAATTCCTGGCCATATTCCTAGTGTTGTATTGGTTAGACATGGTACAGAAACAATTTGTTACATCCCCAGGAGAGCTTTTTTGGCTAGCGAACCGGACTGGAGCTTTACTCTGCAGGGTGAAGGTAGCCAGATAGTGAGTGCACAAATGGTAAAACTGTAATTATCTACACCAAGTACATTGCAACACACCTTATTACAAATCAGTTTAAGTCAGTTTAGCACTGTGTTACAGACACCTGCACAGACAGGGAGGCCATAATCTATAAGGAGCTGGCTACAATAAGGCATCTAGCTTACCCAGTGAGATTGTTGCAGTTAAGTTACAGGCACCCAGTTTTCTGTTAACTATAGCCACTATAGCCACCAGATTGTCAACATAGGGAGCTAAAGGTAGGTGTCATCCAGAGTTACTCCAAGGTATCTGAAGGTCTCCACCTCATCAAGGTTTTGTCCCTGTTATTTCACATGAGAACAGGTGGAGCTTTCCTCTCCACAGAAGAAGTAAAATTTAAATAAACATACCAGGATACACTATCTACAGGAGGGACAGGGAGGGTAAAGAGGAGGAGGAGTAGCTCTTTACATAAGGGAAGGAATAAAAGCAACAGAACAAAGGGTAAACAGGGAGGAGAAGCACTGTGGTAAATTTGGAGACAGGCAATGGCACCACAATCCGCACAGGGGTTGTATACAGACCCCCTTCTCAGTGGGAGGAAATGGACAAGGAAATGACAGAAAGTATACTTAGAATGGCAGAAAAAGCGGAGATGTTGCTGATGGGTGATCTGAATATGCCAGATGTTAACTGGAGTGCAGTTGCAGCTGCCACTTCGAAGAGTGGAGTTATTCTAGATGCCCTACAGGGAGCATGCCTTAGACAACTAGTACTGGAGCCCCAAGAGGGAGCAATATTAGACTTGATTCTCTCAAATGGAGATGGAGAGGATCACAGATGTAGAAGTGGGTAGCCATCTGGGAACTAACGACCATCGAACAGTATGGTTCACAATAAACACAGCAATAGAGTCGCCAAACAAAGACAAAAGTACTGGACTTCAGGAGGGCTGACTTTGCTAAAATGGGTGAGTGCCTAAGGAATGCACTCAGCAAATGGGCAGGAAGGAGGGTGGAAGAACAATGGGGAATAATAAAACTGCCATCACAGAGGTAACTAGCCTTTGTGTGAAGCAAATAAACAAAACAAAATGATGTAAGAAACCACTATGGTTCTCAAAGGAAGTGGCAGTGAAGGTTCAAGAGAAAAAGAAAGCATTCAGGAAGTACAAGGAATCGTAGAAGGAGCAGGACAGAGAACTGTATCAGTTAAAGCAAAAAGGAGGCTGGGAAGGCAGTCAGAACAGCAAAGGCCCAAACCGAGGAAAAGATAGCCAACTCGGTTAAGAAGGGGATAAAACCCTTTATAGGTACATCAGGAGGCGAAGGAAGACCAAGGGGGATAGTGAGGCTTAATAAAGGGAGGGAGGGTGGGCAGAGGGAGACTGTGAAAAGGCAGAGATACTAAACAAATATTTTTGGGTAGAATTTACAAACGAAGAGGGGGAGGTACATAAAACAAACAGTAGAAACACTCTGGATACAGAAGTTGATATCAGCCCATTTACAGAAGAAAGGGTTCTGAAAGAACCTTTAAAACTGAAGGTAGACAAAGCAATGCGGCCTGATGGGATTCATCCCAGAATTCTAAAAGAACTAAGGGCAGAACTAGTGACACCACTGACTACCCTTTTTAACAAATCATGGGAGGATGGGGTGGTATCCGAGGACTGGAGGAGGGCAGATGTGATTCCCCTTCACACAAGTGGGAGCAAGGCAGAACCAGGAAACAACAGACCTGTTAGTTTAACCTCAGTGATAGGGAAAATGATGGAATCACTTCTGAAGGAAAGAATTGTTGAGTATCTAGAGGCCAGAGGGCACAGGACCTAGGCAGCATGGATTCACAGCGGAAGGTCATGCCAGGCAGATCTAATGGATTTCTTTGACTGGGTGACCAAAGTAGTAGATCAGGAGGGCTGTGGACATGGCCTACCTAGACTTTAGCAAGGCATTTGACACAGTCCCACACAAAGATTAATATACAAGTTAGCCAGCCTGGGGTGGGTCCCAAGATGACAGCCTGGGTAAAGAATTGGCTGGGGAATAGGACACAGAGAGTAATAGTAAATGGAGTCCACTCAGAAGAAAGGAGGGTTACTAGTGGGGACCGTAGGGTTCAGTATTAGGACGGTCCTCTTCAATGTCTTTATAAGCGACATTGCAGAAGGACTGGAAGGAAAGCATGTCTCTTGCAGATGACACAAGATCTGCAACAGAGTTGATGCACAGGTGGGTGGAAAGGATGAGAAGGGACTTGGCAAGGTTAGAGGAATGGTCAAATGTATGGCAGCTTAGATTCAATGCTAAGAAGTGCAAGGTAATGCACCTGGGAAACAAAAACCCAGGGGAAGAGTACACAATGGGGGGTGAGATACTGACAACGACAAAAATGGAAAGGGACCTGGGGGTAGTCATATCAGATGACCTAAAGGTGGGCAAGAAATGTGACAGGGCAGCAAGGAGGGCTGGGGGGATACTGAGATGCATAGGGAGAGGCATCACCAGTAGAAAACATGAAGTTATTATCCCTCTGTATAGACAGCTGGTGATACCCCATCTGGAGTACTGTGTGCAGTTCTGGAGACCCAATCTCTGCAAAGACATAGACAGGATGGAAGCTGTCCAGAGGAGGGCAACTAAAATGGTGCAGGGTCTGCACCGGAAGACATATGAAGAGAGACAAAAGGAGCTTAATATGTAGAGCCTCGAGGAAAGGAGGAGGCGGGGACATGATAGAACGATACCTCAAGGGAATCAACAAAGTCCAAGAGGGTAGCATCTTTCAAAAAAAGAGGTGTGCAAGAACAAGAGGGCACAATTTGAAGATAGGAGGGGTGGCTCAGAGGTCATTTAAGGAAGTATTTTTTCACAGAGAGGGTTGTGGATGCATGGACTGGCCTTCCGGAGGAGGTTGTGGAGTCAAAATCAGTGGTGGAATTCAAGCATGCATGGGACAGTCATAAGGCAATTCTAGGGGGTGGGGGTAGGAAGAAGTAGGCTGCTGGTTAACTAGGATCTGCAGCTTATCCATTAGGTAGGGAAATGGGCAGACTGGGTGGGCCAAGTGGTCCTTATCTGCCATCAAATTCTATGTTTCTATGTTAAATAAACAGGCTTCATCAAGCTTTGAAAGCTAAACTAGAAAATGGACTACCACCTACATCTGTTATTGTTAAACTATTTAAAACAGAAGATAAACCACATTCATAATTCAGGTTTTATCAGAAAAAGAGAATAATAATTGAAGGGGCTAACATTGCAGTACATCAGGACTTGCTGTGTGAGGTCATTGAAGAAAGAAAGAAATTTAACTTTTTGAGGAAAATCTTATGGCAAAAGGGCTACAAAACATCCTTATTAATACCAACAAAATTACGTGTGATTATTAACTTTAAACCTCATTTTTTTCTGACAATAGAACAGGCTAACAAGAAATTATGAATTTTAATCCCAGACCTGTTTACTTAAAGGGATATGTTATAAAAATAGAATGCCTAATGGCGTGGGGGTGAGGGGGCAGCTGACTGCACCTTGAAAAATCAGAGAATGCAAGGTATCCGAATAGGACAGGATACCAATTACTTTTTAATTTCTGAACTTACAAAAGTTGTCTTTCTCAGAATAGTTAATATGGTGAGAGGGTTTTGCACTTTAAAATTAGTTTTCTAATTTAAAAATTAAGTGATGTTAATGAATAAACACTGGGGTAAATGGGTCCTTTAGGTGAATATTTGGATATCAGGATTGCCTCCTTGAATGCAAATGGGTTAAATAGTTATAAAAAAATGAATAAGATTTTACAGTATGCTAAACGTAATGGTATTAAAATATTGTGTTTACAGGAGACATACTCATTGGAAAAAAGGTTAAAAGGTTAAAAAAAAATCATGGTCTGGACAGGTTTTTTATTCTACAGGTACTCATAATAATCAAGGAGTAGCAATTCTGATGTCCAAAGATACTAACTTTAAGATCAGCCAAGTTATTAAGGATTCAGAAGGACGTTATGTATTAGTTAAAGGAGACCTATTTGGTATAGAAATATTATTTGGCTCAATTTATGGGCCTTTTGTCATGTATAGTAAATTTCTACAGGATTTGGAAAAGGACCTTGTTCTTTTAGCTTGCCAGGACACAGTTCTGGTAGGAGACTGGAATGCGTTAGGGGAACCAAGGTTAGATAAAACTTCTATGGCATCTAATGAGATGTATGGTGCAAAAATACTAAAAGGCTTTATTACTAGGAATTATTTAAATTGATATTTGGAGAGAAAGAATCCATCTAAATTAGAGTATACTTAAGTCTCTTACCCTTAAAATGTACAGTAGGCTGGATTTTTTCCTTATTAATAGAAGCTTAGCAAACAAAATGACATCGGCCTATATTCATAGCATTCTGGCTGCCGAATATGCAATGGTGTCCTTGCAAATTACACCCACGTGGTATAGAGCCTTTGTTAAACAGTGGCACTTTGATAATTCCTTATTAAATAATCCAGGATTTGTGTTCCTCATAAAGAACCAGTTAGAGGAATATTGGAGGTTAAATAATACCCCGGATTTATCAATGGCAATAAAATGGGATGCTTGGAAAGTGACTATTAGGAGTCTTATTATCTCATTTTAAATTAAACAACAGAAACAAAACCAAAAAACAACTTCAGAAATTAGAGGAAGAAATAAAGCATTTAGAAAAAAGATTAATAGAATTTAAATTTCATAAACATATTATTCATAAACTATCAGAATGTAAATATAAAAAGAATTAAATGATAATTTTACAGATGGAAAAAGATGCTTGGAAAGGTAAAAATAAATTGTACTTCCAGGGAGATAAAACAGGTAAACTCCTTGCATATGTACTTAAAAAAAAAAAAAAAGAAGCAGCATTGAAGCAGGACTACAGTATTCACTATGAGACCCTTTTCATCTTTTCCATGCTTAAAAGACTGTTGCAACAGCACACTTATCTTTTTCCCTTTCTGTCCCCTTCTTTTTGTTCCCCATAGGCAGGTTGGCCACCTGCCTAATGTTCTTGCTGTCCCTACTGTTGTGGTCTCGTAGTTGGGTACTGTGGATTGCTGCGAAAAGCCTTCGATCATGTGCCACGATCGCCTGCGAGCGATGTGCACGATGCGCCTGCGCAACGTGAGCACGATCGCCTTCACGAACATGCACACATCGCTGCACGAATGTGTGAAAATGCCAAAAAGCAGGGCAAAAAGCAAAAGAACGCCCAGCATATTTCAGGAGTTATCAGCTGTCCCTTTAGTTAATGAGACGCTTAAAACAAACATTTTACATGTTCCTGTAGCTTTCAGGATGTTTTTCTAAGCTATAATACAAACAACGTATATGGGCTGAGTTTCCATGCCCTGATACCTTTATTTGTCCTGTCTGTCCCCCCTAAATTGAATCCCAGCACAGATATGGAGTGGTGAACCTTGGAAAGGACTCAACCATTTAGACCTTGTCCAGAAACTGTTTGTTTAGTCCCAAGCACTTAGACCTGGAATAAAATGTTTTTCTTCATGCCCTTTCTTGTTTCTAAATGGTGGGAAGCTGGTTTGCTTCTTTAAATAACTCCCTCAATGAGCCTGTGTTATACAAAGGCAAAGATACCTGCTCTTGTAGCGCTACCACGCAATGCTGGCTGATGGTCTGCTTCAGTGGAACACTGCTGTTCTATAGAGCTGGCCGGCCCTTCCTCTCCCATTTTATAGGCAGACTCAAAGGGGAGGTACCTGACTATGACTGACAGGAGATGTTTAATCCTTGAAATACATGTTAGCCTCTGATATAATAACTTGTGTACATTTTGGAACAATCTGTATAATGTCTATTAATGTCTAATGGCGTTTGGAATGTAATTGTAGCAATATATGTAAGAATATAAACTGTTTGTGGAAATCTTAGGAAAAAAGGGGAGGAGATATCCTAATCACATGACAGCCCAGCACTATATAAGGGCTGACTTTTTCTAATGTTAGTTAGTTCGTTTTGGGCTCAGCAGGGCACTGTGCTCTCTGTCCTTCTGGTCCTTCCTAGCTTTAATTGCTCAGCTATGCAGCTACGTATACGTGGAACTAGTTGCTTTGTTCGGTTTTCTTTTTTTGTTTAAGTCGTAGAGTATGCATGAAGTCAAGATTAATTTGTGTGAAGAACATTGAATAAAGACGTCTGACAATTTTACTCCAACTGGTGTTGCCTTATATATCCCACCCTCCTGTTACACTGGTGTTAGAAGTGGGATACCCTTGGGAAGAGTTCTTAAGGGAAGAGTACTGGACCTGGTATCATTAAACACGTTATGTTGGAGTCAGCAGCGGTCAGTCCACTGGTTACCAGCCAACCTAGTCCAGGAGGTGTCCAGACCCGTAGAATGACTGAACTTACCCAAATACCACTGCTGCCTGGATTACCGGATATAAGACGGCGGGAAACCAAAAAAGAAGGATTGGAGACAGGTGAAGGTGCCACTGTTCCAGAGTCGATAGAGCAGGAGGAAAGACCTCCCAAGGAGGTATCGGATTTACTACAGTGGCTATGTGTACGTCAACTGGAATTGGAGAAGCAGCGAGAGGGGGACCGTCTGCAAAATGAAGCGCATTGGGCGGACACTATCAGAACCATCCAAACACTAGGAGTGACCAGACCCCCTGTACCACGGGACCCAGAAGGACCGAAGGACATTAAAATTTCTAAGCTGACAGACACTGATGATACTGAAGCTTATATTACTACTTTTGAAAGAGTGGCAGAAGCATGTCAATGGCCAAAGGAGCAGTGGATGGTAAGACTTGCACCCTACTTAATGGGAAAAGCACAGTTGGCTTACAACCATGTGGACAGTGCCCATATTAATAACTACGACTATGTCCGCCAAGTCATTTTGAAATGGTATGACATCAGCATTGAGACTTGTCGCCAAAGATTTAGAACCTTCAAGTATCATACGGCCTCATCCCCCCCAAGAAGCATACACCCAGTTACGAGACCTCAGCAACAAGTGGTTACAGCCTAGCACAAGGACTATGGAACAGGTTATGGAAACCATCACCTTGGAGCAGTTCATTAAAATACTTCCTCCAGAGGTTCAAATGTGGGTGAGGGAGCATCGTCCAGAGACCACACAGAAGGCTACTGATCTCGCAGAGGACTATATCACAACATGGCCAGCACGGATGAGACATCCAGGGACTCATGGACCCTCACCCATGGTAAGACCTACTTCTGTTACCACTACTAATCATGTTGGAGCCTCGTCTATAGCCAAGAGAAATAGTGAAGGGACCCTGGAGGCTACTAAAATAATTAAGGGACTCAACCCCGAAATTATCTGTCATGAATGCCAAGGGAAGGGTCATATTGCAAGATACTGTCCACATAGAAAGAAAGAACAGATTCATCTTGCTCTGGCTAATTGGGGACAGTATCTCACTACTATACAGGTAAATGGGAAAGAGGTTCCTGCCTTGATAGACTCTGGAAGCAAACAGACCCTAATCCATGCTACCTTGTTGCCAAGAAAGCATAGTACCCATACCACTAAAGTCACCTGTATCCATGGGGACATTCTATACCTACCCTGTACAGCAAACTGCCTTAAAGATCCAGAGGCGTGATCAACTAATGACTGTTGGCCTAGTACCCAACTTACTGGTGCCAGTTGTCATCGGCCAGGACTACCCAGCATTTGGCGCTCTGCTCGATAAAGACCCCCACTATCTGCTGTAACCACAAGAGCACACAATAAGCAAGTCACAGCTTTCCCCAGATCTTCCCTTTTGAGGATGACATTTATAGCAGTCCTGGGAAGACAGAAAACAAAAGGCGAGCGACGAGAGCTAAAGCATTGTGGAACTGTAGAAAAGAAGAAATGCTTGATGATAAGGACACTGTTGATATAAATATGGACTTTAGTGATGAATAATCGAGGATGTTAATCTAAATCCTTGTTTTCACAGGTTGTAGATGCTGATAAGCAGGCAGATTACCCTAGGTATGTTATTCATGACCAGCTTCTCTACAGAGAGTGCAAGAACCCAAAGACAGGGTATGTCATTGAACAGTTAGTGGTACCTCCAGTATTGCCAACAGTTGATCTCCTTAGCTCATGACATACCAATGGCAGGACATCTAGGGAGGGATAAAACATTAAGCCGGTTATTATACCGGTACTTTTGGCCAGGAATCCATGAACAGGTAGCCTCCTATTGTCAAACCTGTCCAGAATGCCAGAAAGTAGCTACTATAACTAAGATGGAAAAGGTACCTTTACAACCCCTACCCTTAGTGGATATCCCTTTTGACCGCATAGATATGGATATTGTGGGACCCTTACTAAAGAGTAGTAAAGGCAACAGATTCATTCTTGTGATATGTGATTATGCCACTCGCTATACTCGGGCCATCCCACTGCGTACTGTTACAGCCCCCAAAATAGCTGAGGAACTTTTGAAGATGTTTAGTCGGGTAGGAGTACCCAGGGAAATACTTACTGATAGAGGCAGTAACTTTCGATCAGCTTTACTAGCTCGCCTCTATCAAGCACTAGGTGTTGGGGCTGTGTACACCTCTCCTTACCACCCCCAAACTGACAGGCTGGTGCAATGATTCAACAAAACCCTAAAGTAAATGCTTACAAAATTTGTACAAGAAGAAGGGAAAGCATGGGATGTTAATCTGCCATACTTAATGTTCGCCTATAGAGAGGTACCCTAGGCATCTACTGGGTTTCTCCATTTGAGCTCTAAATGGAAGAAACCAAGAGGCCTTTAGATATCATAAAGGAAAGGTGGGAAAGCAAAAGACAACAGATGGAACCCCAAGTTTAGAATATATAACCAGACTGAGGCAGAGAATAACCAGGTATATTACCTGGCTCATCAAAACACTCTCAAAAGCAAAAGAGAGCAAAAGGAATATTACGATCAAGGGTGGGTACTAAACAGTTTCATCCAGAGGATGAAGTGTTACTTTCTGAGGATGGTAAGAGTAGTAAGTTAACAATGAAATGGCAAGGGCCATATTTCATACAGAGACAAACTGGCCCTGTCAACTATGAGGTAGATATCCCGGAGAGGCGTAAGAGGTTACAAATCTATCATGCAAATTTACTTAAAAAGTGGCATGAGAGGGACTCTTCAAAGACCACACCTACCCTGTTTATATGCCCAGAACAAACTACTAGTGAAGTAGACCAAGCTTACCAAAGATTACAAAGAACAGGTGGCATTGAAGTGGTCACTATCAACCCTGCCCTAAAGATAGACCACAAGGAAGAGTTAAATAACTTATTACAGGCCTTTAATGAAACCTTTTCCTGTCAGCCAGGTAAAGCTAAAGGGTGGAAAACTGATACATTTAAACCAACAGCTAGTAATAAGACAAAACCTTACGGATACCAGAAAAATTGAAACAAGATGTCATAAAAGAATTGAAAAGATGCAAACATTAGGGGTCATAGAACCTTCAATTAGTGAATGGGGTTCCCTGATGGTGATCGTTGATAAGAAAGAAGGTGGCATAAGAATATGTCTAGATTTCCGCCGCCTTAACGCAATATCAAAATTCGATGCATATCCTATGCCGCGAATTGATGAGGTCATAGAGCGCCTTGGGAAGGCTACATTTATCAGCACACTCGACTTAACCAAAGGATATTGGCAAATCCCCCTTAATAGCGAGGACAAAGAAAAAAACTGCCTTTAGAACCCCTATAGGACATTTCCATTTCACTACAATGCCTTTTGGGTTGACGGAGCCCTGTAACATTTCAGAGATTTATGGATGATCTGCTCAGAGCACACTCAAATTATAGTGCTACTTATTTAGATGACATTGTGGTGTTCAGCCAGACTTGGAAAGAACATCTGCAGCACCTAAGGAATGTTCTGACAGCAATCACACAAGCCGGATTGACCATAAACCCTAGTAAATGTACTTTAGCCATGCAGGAAGTAGAATATCAGGGGTTTCGAATTGGACAGGGGCAGATAAAACCTGATGTTGGAAAGGTTGACGCAGTTGCCAACAGCCCCGTCCCATTACGAAATGACAGGTACAATCCTTTTGGGGGCTTGCCGGTTACTACAGAAGGTTTGTTCCAAACTTCTCAACTATAGCAAGTCCCCTAACAGATTTAACTAAGAATAATCAGCCAACCAAAGTAAAATGGACACCAGAATGTGAAAAAACTTTTTGTGCCCTGAAAGGCTATTTGTGTGCATCACCTATACTAAAGAGTCCTAATTTTAGTCTCCCATTCATTCTACAGACAGATTTTTTTAACACGGGTGTAGGAGCAGTACTTACCCAAAGGGGGAGAAGAACATCCTGTAATATACATTAGTAGGAAATTACACAATCGAGAAACGAAATACTCTACCATTGAAAAACAGTGTTTAGCCTTAAAATGGGCCATTGAAGCACTGAAGCTTTATTTATGGGGAGTAGAGTTTGAAGTCTGGGCAGACCATAATCCCCAGTGTTGGCTCCAAGCCATGAAAGATAAAAATCTGTGTATCATGCGATGGTACCTAGCCTTGCAGCCTTATAAATTTACTGTAAAGCATAGATCTGGATCTACTAATAAAAATGCAGATTTTATGTCCCATTTTGGAGCAGGAATATGTGAATCAGACCTCGGGGTAAAATAATTTAGCATTAAAAGATAACTCTGTATGCTGTAAATAATGTTTATTGACATATATTAAGGGACCCCGAAGTGGAGCTTCAGAGACTGGGTGGGCTGAAGCTCCATCTTTCCCCTGGGAGAGTTCTGATGAAACTATCTTCTACTTCCAAAACCCCTTAAAAAAAAAAAAAAAAAAAAAAAAAAAACCTTACTCTGGGGTTTTTACTCTTAGGTGGGGAGGAGCATGTAGCAGGGCTACAGTACTCACTACAAGACCCTTTTCATCTTTTCCATGCTTAAAAGACTGTTGCAACAGCACACTTAGCTTTTTCCCTTTCTGTCCCCTTCTTTTTGTTCCCTGTAGGCAGGCTGGCCACCTGCCTAACGTTCTTCACTGTCCCTTTTGTTGTGGTCTTGTCGTTGGGTACTGTGGATTGCTCGAAAACCTTCCCAATCGTGTGCATGATCGCCTGCATGAGCGATACGCACAATCGCCTTCGCTGAGCATGGCACACATCGCTGCGCGAAGATGTGCGGCGCCAAAAAGCAGGGGACGAAAAGCAAAAGAACACCCAGCGTATTTCAGGAGTTATCAGCTGTCCCTTCAGTTAATGAGAAGCTTAAAACAAGCATTTTACATGTTCCTGTAGCTTTCAGGATGTTTTTCTGAGCTATAATACAAACGATGTATATGGGCTGAGTTTCAATGCCCTGATACCTTTGTTTGTCCTGTCTGTCCCCCCAAGTTGAATCCTAGCACACATATGGAGTGGTGAACCTTGTAAAGGACTCAACAATTTAGACCTTGTCCAGAAACTGTTTGTTTAGTCCCAAGCACTTAGAGCGGGAATAAAACATTTTTCCCCCTCCCCTTTCTTGTTTCTAAATGGTGGGAAGCTGGTTTGCTTCTTTAAATAACTCCCCCTTAATGAGCCTGTGTTATACAAAGGCAAAGATACCTGCTCTTGTAGCGCTACCACGCAGTGCTGGCTGATGGTCTGCTTCAGTGGAACATTGCTGTTCTATAGAGCTGGCCGGCCCATCCTCTCCCATTTTTTATAGGCAGACTCCAAGGGGAGGTACTGACTTTAACTGACAGGAGGTGTTTAATCCTTGAAATACATGTTAGCCTCTGATGTAATAACTGTGTATATTTTGAATAATCTGTATAATGTCTATTAATATCTAATGGCGTTTGGAAATGTAACTGTAGCAATATATGTGAGAATATAAACTGTTTGTGGGAATCTTAAGAAAAAAGGGGAGGAGATATCCTAATCACATGACAGCCCAGCACTATATAAGGGCTGACTTTTTCTAATGTTAGTTTGTTTTGGGCTCAGCAGGGTGCTGTGATCCCTGTCCTTCTGGTCCTTCCTAGCTTTAATTGCTCAGCTATGCAGTTACGTATACATGGAACTAGTTGCTTTGTTCGGTTTTCTTTTTTTTGTTTGTTTAAGTCGTACAGTACGCATGAAGTCAAGATTAATTTGTGTGAAGAACACTGAATAAAGATGTCTGACAATTTTACTCCAACTGATGTTGCCTTATATATTCCACCCTCCTGTTACAAGCGTAATATTATAACTGTCATACATAATGGACAGGAAGAGGTACATATGGACAAGCTTATTTCTAAGGAATTTGTTACATACTTTCAAACCATATAACACAAAAACTATGATTACAATAAGGAAAATATGAGGAATTATGTTAATAATTCAATAAAGGCCAAGATTAATATTAGTAAAGAAAGCTTTTCTTTAAAAGAAATCAAAATAGCTACAGCACAACCAAAAAAAAGGTTAATCTCCAGGTCCAGATAGATTTACAAGTGAATTCTACCATACATTTAAGGATTACTTTAGTCAAAGGCTTAAACTTCTTATTGAAGAAATAATAGAAGTAGACAGCATGTCAAACTCTATGAATGAGTGCACCATAGTCTTACTATTAAAAGGAAATAAAGATCCTAAAAAAGTTGGCAATTACCATCCAATATCTTTATTAAATCTGGACTACAAAATTATTATGAAACTAATAGTTAACCATATACAAGAACAGGTTGTTAATGTTATAGGGGAAGAACAGAGGGGGTTTATGAAACATAAAAATATCTTTCAGGGATTAAAACAAGTACAAACAATAATCTGTACAGTATGAATGCTAAAAAAATTAAATAGTAAATAAAGAAAAAAAAGGTAATGATCGCTTTAGATGCAACTAAAGCGTCTGATTTAGTATCAAGAGAGTTTATGTTTTGTGCATTAGAAAAATTGGGTTTTCCTGATATTATTTTGCAGTTATTGTGTAAGATGTACTCTCAGGCCACTGCAAAACTAAAAATTAACTCTTTTCTCTCTGACTCCATTAAAATATCAGATGGGGTTAAGCAGGGATGCCCCGTCCCCTCTGTTGTTTATATTATGTTTAGAACCATTGTTAAACCTGGAGCTTCACACTACTCTACGAAGCTCCAGAGATACTAATCGCAGTTTTGCAAGTTCCTGCTGTCACACTACCCAGGGTCAATGGTCTTCAAACCATAGGCTCCCTTATGGCTGAATGGACTCAGCACCACCATCTCTGCTGATCCCAAACTTGGCATGTTTAAAACCAGGCTCCCAAAATACTGGCAAAAGTGTCAGCCAACTGACTTAGCCCTTTAATGGGCAAGATGGTAAGCGAACAGCAGGTTGGCTTTATGAAAGGCAGAACGTCTAGCGACCATATACGTAAACTCCATCATTTAATAATACATGGGCTTAATATGCAGACCCCGGCTGCCTTGCTAGCACTGGATGCTGAAAAGGCATTTGATCGGGTCTCATGGGATTTCTTATTCGCAGTTCTACCTAGGTTCAGTCTACCAGAAGACTTTTTAAAATGGGTCCGGCTACTCTACCGAACACCTGAGGCACGAGTGTGGTGTAATGGTATCTTGTCAGACCCTTTCCCCCTAAGCTGTGGCACAAGACAGGGCTGCCCTCTTTCCCCACTCCTGTTTAATTTATATTTGGAACCCCTAATCCACAGATTACTTGCAACACGGGAAATTAGGGGACTGCAGGTGGGTAACAAGAGATATTTGATCTCAGCCTATGCTGATGACTTGCTCCTACATGTAGAAGACCCCGAAACCTGTATACCAGCAGTCATGCAGGAGATTGTGCAGTTTTCCAAAGTATCAAACTACAAACTTAATATCTCCAAGACAAAGCTTTTCCCGCTTAACAGTAGATGCTATCCAAATGTAGCAAAGGATCTGGGGCTAAGCTGGGAACCAAAAAGTACCAATGTATCTTGGTATCAAAATCACTAGGAGATAACCACTATGATAAGAGAAAATTTATATAAGCAAATTAAAGTAATTGAACAAGACTTGATCAGATGGAGTTTGCTACCCCTCTCGCTCTGGGCTAGAATAGAAGTAGTGAAAATGAACATATTGCCAAGGATTTTCTATCCTCTAAACATGCTGGGGTCCTATCTATCCAAAACCTGGTTTGGAATGTTACAAAAATTGCTTAATGACTTTATATGGAAAGGGAAGGCTGTTAGGAGAGCATACCAGAAGCTAACTGGACTAAAGAAAGCAGGGGGCCTAGCGGTTCCTTCCTTCTTTAAATATTATTTAGCATCACACCTTAGTAAATTAGCTTTGTGGAGTCGATCGACTTCTTCAGCCAACCCCTCCTCCTACGTGCCTCCTTGGGTCCATATTGAGAGAGACCTAGTTCTTAAATACTCACTATCTTTGAACTCAATTGCCTATGCTTCTCCAAAATTACTGCCTAAACCACTTAAAAATATGCCCATTGGCTGGTCACTGAAAGTCCTCCACCAAGTCAGTTTGACCTCGGTGGTGGGAAAATTAATGGAGAGTATACTAAAGGAATGATTGGGGGTGTACTTGGAGGTGGTGAGGTCTGGATAATCGGCAACATGGGTCTGTGCCAGGTAGATCATGTCAAACCAACCTTGTGGAGTTCTAAGAATGCATAACATCAGAACTGGACAGGGGTAAGCCTGTGGATGTATTATTCTTGGACTTCAGCAAGGCGTTTGACCCTGTCCCCACAATGGTCTGGTGGAGAAACTGATGGGGTTAGGAGTAGGCCCTTTGATGGTCAGATGGATTGAAAACTGGCTAGCTGGACGCACTCAGAGAGTAGTGGTCTGTGAGGAGCTCTCGAACCCTAGAGAGGTTGGTAGTGGGGTACCGCAAGGCTCGGTCCTGGGTCCGATCCTGTTTAATGCATACATATCGGACATCAGGGAGGGTATAGGGTGTGAAATGAGTCTCTTCACTGGATGACTCCAAGATGGGAGCAGTAGTTGAGGGAGAAGAGGGGAGGTTGGCCCTGCAAGGGACCTGGACACCCTGGAAAGCTGGGCTCACATGGAAATTAATTTCAATATCACCAAGTGCAAGGTGTTGCATCTTGGTCGGGAAACCCTAAATACAGGTACACCCCTGGGAGGGGCGCTGGAGGCCTCAATAGGGAAAAAGACCTAGGGGTCATGGTGGATGCATGTATGAATAACTCAGGCACTGCAGAAGAGTGGCTAGCAAGGCAAACAGGATGTTGGGATGCATTTAAGGGATCACCTCTAGGAGCAAGGAAGTGATTCTGCCGCTGTACAATGGACTGGTTAGACCTACACCTTGAGTACTGTGTACAGTACTGGAGACCACACTTGAAGAGGGACATACAGCTCCTGGAGAGGGTACAGAGGAGGGAAACAAAGATGATAATGAGGGCTAGGGATTTGACGTATGAGGAAAGACTTGAGGAGCTCTGCCTGTTTTCATTGGAGGAGAGGAGAGACAGGGGGGACATGATTGAGGTCTTCAAGTACCTCAAGGGAATAAATAGGGTAAACATGGAGGGGATCTTTACACTAAAGCAGGGAGGTATCACCAGAGGGCATGGTTTGAAGTTGGAAGGTGGAAGGGTGAGGGGGGAAAGAGGAGGTTTTTCACTGAGAGGGTGATGGACCCTTGGAATGCACTGCCTGGTGAGCTAGTTCAGAGATCCACAGTGGAGGGCTTCAAGAGAGGATGGGACAGACACAGAAAGTGGATGCATCAGATGATTGCCTGTCCCAGGGGGGGTGGGGATGGATGATACGGGTTTCTGGAGCACAAGGGATGGGAGGGTCTCGGCACCCAACTAAGAATCTAAAGTTCGAGCAGACTCGATAGACCGTAAGGCCTAATCTGCTGGCAAATAGTATGTTAGTATGTATGTAAGACCAGAAGCTTTTAAAACTGAATTGGCAGAAATCATTGGAGCAGCCCATGACACACAATATTCACTTCAAAATACAACATGCCCCGATCCCTCCTACATTTTGGGAACCGATAGCCAGGTTACATCTAGGGACCTGGCACATGCAAGGATACTATTGCCATATGAACAAATTTGTTCTCAAATCCCGGATGTAAGAAATCATCCTTTCAAACTCTGACAAATTTATGATTCCATAAAAGCTTATCTCGTAGGGATGAAAGTGGAGCTGGAAAACAGGATTGAACTGTCCGGGCTGTTAAAGGTTGCAGATCAACAACACTCCATCTCCAGGCTATACCGAGAATTACAGAGGATAGATGAAGAAATGCCCTCCAATATTAATTATTACTGGATGCAGAAACTAGGTATTAACGCTGAGAGTAGTGTATGGGGGCAAATATGGGAAAACAACCATAAATACATAAGGCAAGACAGATATAAGTTACAACAATTTAACATCACGCACAACTTATATTATACCCTCACTAGGTTACACAGGATGGGTATATCAACATCGCCTAACTGCAATAGGTGTAAGGCTGGAGAAGGGGACTTAAACCACGTACTATGGGCATGTCCCAAGATTCAGACTTTCTGGAGGGCAATTCAAATCGCGCTGCACCTATAATAGGCCTGGAGTCTTTTTTCACACCCGAAACTTGTCTACTGAATATCTTCCCTAAAGATACGAGTAAACGGAATAAGTTTTACATGGCTATTATATCTGCCACGGCAAAAGCAGTCATGTTAAGGCATTGGAAGGATGATATAACACCCTCTGTGACTGAATGGTATAAGGAGATTACGTTAGCATTACAGTTGGAACTGCACATAGCAAGAATGAATAATAGAATGCAATCCTATAGTGCCAAATGGGGCCCTCTAGATGCAGTTCTAGTCATAGCACTAGTAATCCCTTCAACTCAGGGGCCTCCACATCCATATGTGGTACCTCCTGAGTCCTTATGTGTTTCTTCCTCCCAAGAGTTACTCTGGTGATCTCTTCCATGTAGTAAATGCTATGGGGGGGTTATTGGGTAAAAGGTTTAGCTAGGTTTAATTTGTTAAGGATTCATGTTGAATGTGTATCTTACATCATAATTCACCACTTTATCTTACATGTACCTCGATGCAGACCTGTTTGGATTGTTAACGCCTGGCTCTGGTAAAGGCCGCTAAATACTTATGTATTGCTGCCGTTAATAAAGTAAACTAAATAAAAATAAATAAATAAATAAATAAAACCAGGCTCGACTCCATCTTACTGCTTCCAGCTCCTGTGATTGCCTAACCTAATCAGAAATACTTGCACCACCAACAGCCTTGCCTTGCCACCCCCTCATAGCACATATCTCCTATTTTACCTCCGCTTACCCCCCCCTTCCCACCTCCCCACCCAGCCCCTCTCTCCAGCACTTCCTGGTGATGTCTGACAATGCCTCTGGCTGTTGCTACTCCCATCTTGCCATCCTGTTCCTCCTCCATTGTTCTTTACCCCTCTCCTAGTTGACGCTGCTCCAGGCCATTCTATGTACTGAGCTCTCTAATGCGCTACCTCCTCCCTTAATTAATAACTGTACAACGTACTGTTTACCTGCAATGTTGTTATTTCTGTTGTATCCCCTGTATTGTACTTCAACTGATGTGGAACCTTTGTAAAAGAGCCTTGGCTCAAAGGTATTTGTAATCCTAGAACCAAATAAAATAAATAAAAGTAAACATTGTAGTAATGCAGAGATTATGAGTATTGATGACAAAGCGGAACTATTAAAGCGAATGTCTATGCAGATGATGTGCTGTTCATCTAACAAATCCTTCCATTTCATGGCCCATAGTTCTTCCAGAAATACATAGACATGCATCCTTTTCAGGATATGAATAGAATCAAAATAAATCTTTAGCCCTGCCCATTACAACTTTAAGTTCAGGAACTAAACATATACTGTCTCCTGTTAGTATTGTAAGTAATATGAAATATTTAGGGATGATTTTGATTAATAACACAGAGAAAATGATTAAGATAAACTCTAATAACACTTACATACACATTAAAAATATTTTAGAAGGCTGGGTAAACCTTGCCTTCTCATTAAGTGAGAAAATCGAAACTTTAAAAATGGCAGTAATGCCTCTTTGATGTTTTTGCTTCAGTCTCTTCAGGGAGAGTTTCCTGAAAAATGGTTGTCTACAATAAAACATATACTGGTGACATTTTTGTGGCAGGGTGCCTCTCCTAGAATTGCTTGCTCAAAATTAACAATTCCAAGGAAAAAAACCAGGATAGCATGTCCGGACCCATTTTTATATTAAGTTGCTGCAAAGATCAAAGTTGCTTTTTCTTGGATGGACAAGTCTTTATATAATATAGGTCATAAAGGTAAATAAATAAACATATAAATATATATATCAGCCTGGATATTCAAAGCAGTTGCACATGGCCAACTGAGTTTTACTGATGCAAGTGTGGAGTTGTGCCAAGGGCCATATTCAGCGGAAGCCAGTGTGCAGGCGCAAAATCCATTGCACCAGTGCACAACTATAATGTATGAAGGCGCAAGTGCAGGGGCGTTACCAAGAATATCCAGTGCAGTGGCATATTCAACCGTGAAACCATGGCGCAAGTGTGGTTCAAATTGAAGTTGCTCTGAGCAGACTTGTTCCTATGAATACAGGGCACAAACACAGACAGCAATTGTGCCGGGGTCAGAGGAAGAGACAGAGAAAAACAGACAGACAAAAACCACACACAGAGGGACAGGGACAGAGAGGTGGCCTGGGAGAGGGAGAGAGGGGCAGAGTGAGAGAGAGAGAGAGAGAGAGAGAGACACACACACACACACAACCTGTGCACTGGTGTGGCACATAGCCAGCAACCAAACGCCCAGGGGGACAATGGACAGCAAGGGACATGGACAATGTGCCCTTCTTGATGGAGGCAGTAATAAGGGGTGTGAGGGGGCAGGAGGAACAGTGACATGGCTCAGAAAGGGCCCGCTGGCAGTATGCCCAACACAGGTGGTACCGTGCCCACATCACATTTGAAAAATATAGCAACACTGAGATCGTGTGCCGGTCACCGCTGATCAGGGCCATTCTTAGGCAGCTCTGTGAGCTGTGCAGTGAGAAGATGCAGGCACCCACCAGACAGAGCCAGGCCATGTCCACAGAGATGAAGGTGACTGCTGTCATGTGCTTGCTTGCCGGCACCTTCCAAAGACCAACTGGGGACACCACAGGCATCACCCAGTCAGCCACATCCTGCCTCCTCACACAGTTCCTCAGTGCTCTGCTGCCACACGTGTCGGAATATATCCATTTCCCCAGCACACAGGTGGAGCATACAGCAACCATGCAGGAATTCCACAGGGTGGCATGCATGCCTGGTGTGACCGGGACCAATGAGTGCACCCATGTGGGCACCTGCATGCCACCTGGCCCTGAGGGTGTGGCATATATCAACAAGAAGGGAAGCCCAAGTGTCAACTGCCAGGTGGTGTGCAATGCCATGGGGTGCATCACCAATGTCTCGTCACACACCCTAGGAGTGCACATGAAGCGTTCATCTGGCAAAGTGCTGCACTGTGCCACAGGTTTGAAGCAGCTGGGGACATCCTCACAGGCCCCAGGTGGGTGAGTATGGCACAGACAAGGCGATGGGCACAGCAGACCTGGGGATGTGGGTGGGCAGGGTGTGCATGGTGGCTTGGGTGCCAGGGACAGGCAAGGGGCACAGCATTGAACAGCAGAGGGCTGATCACGTCATTCTCCACACAGGTGACAGAGCATACCCGCCCGAGGCCCTGGCTAATCACACCCTACCGGCTCCAGTCATCCCCAGCAGAGGAATGGTACAATGAGGCACATGCCAGCACATGCAACATCATCGAGCGTGTCTTTGGCATGCTGAAGGCATGGTTCTGTTGCCTAGACAGTCAGGCGGTGCCCTACAGTACAGCCCCTCAAAAGCCGGTGGCCTATTCCTGGCCTGTTGCATACTGCACAACATGACCATTGACCATGGGATAGCTGTCGAGGCTGATGCGGGTGACAGTACTGAGGACAATGGAGGCAATGGACTGGAGGGTGGTGGACAGCCACCCGCTGGGTGGAGGGACCCCCCAGCTGCTCCAGCAGGTGCAACACCACTGTCACACCATTGCACAGGAGCACTATGGGGCACACAGGCAGATGGTGCAGTACACATGCATGAGCCACACAAACAGGTACAGCACACATGCAGGGGTGTGCATGGCAATGGGCATGCACACACAGAGGCAGATGCAGAGGCAGGGGTCAATGGCACACAACCACACACAACTACACACACAAGCGCACCCACCCAGAGTGTTGGTCTGTGGCATGGATCAGATGCATTGCACCAGTGCACAGGCGCAACCAGAGCTAGACTGCCCTCATCACACCCACACCACAAGGTCCAGCAGCTAGGCAAGCACACACACAGGCAGCATGCAGCGTGTCACACAGGCACAACACCAGTGGTAGGTACACATACACACACCACCCATGTGTGCATAGGGCAGCAGCTGCAGACTGCAGTCAGGGCAGCCCGCAGATCAGGGCTGCTGCACTATACCATGGCCACCACGGCCATGGGGGCAGCCACACTGGAGCCAATCGTCAGCCACAGGCTGCGCATCAGCCGGGGGGGGGTTGCAACAGCCCCCACAAGGGTGGAACTACGGGACCATGACCATTTCCTCGAGGGGAGTGCAGGCTCCCAAATAGGCTAGCCCCGGGTGTGTCTGGGATGCCTACATCAGAGCCCGATGTTGACTTTGTTGGGGTCACACAATGCCGGGTTTTTGGGGTTGACAGCGCACTGCAGGGGGTCACCTGTGCATGGCCACACCCTGTGGCAGCCAGCAATGCAAAGCCATCCGTGATCAAACTGGCAATGCAATCCAAGGATGCAGTCATGGCCCCCTGTATGCATTGCATCCCTGCCAGGATCTGCGCAGTGCCCCTATCCTGCTGCTCAGCTGACTGGTGTACCTCTGCACACAGTACACACACCCCAGTGGCAAGCAGTACCTGTTGCTGAATGGAAGCCTGCAGCAGCTGAATGTGCTCAGCCAGACAGTCAGTGTCCTGGGGCTCCCAGGTGGGATGCCGATCCTCTTGTGGTGACCAGCCATGCTCCAGAGCCCCCCCCCCCTCTGATGGATGCTGCACAGTGGGGTCTGCAGGGGAATGGGCACAGCAGGTGCACGGCAGCGGACAATGTCTCCGGCTGCCCAGTGGCACCCACAGCCTGCCGTTGCCCGGCCAGCCACTGTACACCACCCTGCACCTGCATGGCTGCACCACCGCAGGGGCACAGCTATGGCAGTGCACAACACTGCACCCGCAGTGGTGGCGAGCAACTGACAGCTGGCAGTGCACTGAGCGTGGTGCCTGTGTCTGATGCCAGCAGGGAGACACACCCACAATGTCACCCATGCTGTCTAGAGCTGTAAGTAGTCATCATCAGAGTCAGACCCCACCCCAGTCTGTGTCTCCACACACAGGACACCAAGGCTGACATACTGCAGGGGCACATCCAGAGCCACATCCAATCCCAGGTCCAGGACATCCGTATGCACCGTGGTGTTCAGCTGCAGCCTGTCGGGCCCCTGGATGCTAATGGATGTGGGCGGCTGGTCCTCCTTGGCTGTACAGGTGTCCACTGATGCTGCTGCTGCCGGCACCCCTTCCTCTGCATGGAGGCATGCTGGTGTTGCAAGAGAATAATGACATGTCAGTGATGCAATGCCCACATGTGCCCTCCATACACTACTGCTGCAGGTGTCCTGCAGCATGGCATGTGCATGGGTGCATACACATGCACATGACATGCATAATGGCTGCATGTATGCCAGCATGCCCATCTACGCACCCTCCATGCCACCAACTGTGCAGGTCTGACATACATACCATGCAGTGATGGGCTGCCACCTGTCCAGAATCCTCCCCCAGGCACACCCTCCACCATGGTGCAGTGCATGGTGGCTGCCACCAACTCCTCCTGCTGTGTCAGTGTGGCTGCAGCTGTTGGCCCTCCTCCGGTGGCAGTACGGGATGCCCTGATGGCTACCACCTTCTTCTTAATCTGCCGCTTGTCTGTTTCAACCTTTTTGTGGCACTCCTGCGCCGACCGCTGGCGGCTGCTGTGCTGGTTGATGTAAGTCCACTTTCTCCTTGCACCAGTCCTGGCCTGTGGTGTGCCCGGCACCACTCAACAGGGCTCCCAGTCCAGGTAGGTTTCAAACAGGGCATCAGTCTCAGTCTTTGTGAAGTTGGGTCTGCACTTCCTTGCAGGCCTCGCTCCCCTCCTCATGTGCTGACATGTTGCTTCCGGTGAACATGGACAGCACAGTGCATCAGTGGCAGCATCTCCTGGTCCATCCCACTCTATAGTGCTGTCTGCTCCCAGTGTGGTGCAGCGGCATGCACCACTTACCTATCAAGGCTGCAATACCGGTCCATGACCTGTGCTGTTCCGTGGCACTTATGAGGCACAACACATGCAAATGAGGTTGAGCGCAACAGTAATGACATGCTAATGCACCCACTGCACTATGCATTGGCTGATGAGTTCATTTGCATGTGGTGTCTGAATATCGAGATATTGCACCTTGCGCAATGGGACTGCGGTGAGCAAGTCGCGATGCAATGAGCACGCATGTGCGGTGCACAGGCCTGCAGTGTGCATGCACGTCGTGCTATCATGGTGTCAATCATGCACCGTGCATGGACAGCACAATGCAGTGGCATTGTGCATGATGCGCATGGTCAGCTATGTGCATGTCACGCATGAGGTACTGTGCCCTACCGCGCACGTGTGCACTGTGCAACAGTGGGTGACCCCTGACCCCTGGGTCAGATCTCTGACCCCATGACCACATTTAGCCATGCTCACGCCTCGCATCTCTGGCATTGTGCGATGGGTGGGCAATGCGCATTCTCCAACGTATCACACATCAGGTGCATATTGTGGACATGTGTGCCTCCTCCTGCCATTTTCGCTGCCGACACCCAATACCCGTAACATGGCGCGGGAAGAGACAGATGTGTCCCTAACTGGTCATGAGTTGAACGGCCTACTTTGTGGCCTGCGTGGAGCCCGATCCCCAGCTGTTTGGTCAGGTGCCCCAGCAGTAGGCATGGGGCACTGTGGCAGGGGATTGCTGCCAACCTGGAATGCAGGACCAGGGTGCCCAGGACTGGAGAGCAATGCAGGCACACTATGGTGACCTCCTTAGGTGGAACCTAGACAGGCTCAGGAGGTTTCAGGCACGTGCAGGCATGGGAGTCATCCCATGTTGCATGTCTGCCCTGGTGCTGTACTGTGAGGTTGTCTTGGCTGCCTGGCATGCCCTGCAGAGGGGTACACTGTCATCGTGTACATCATGGTGTAGCACTGCCAGCTTCTGCTTGTGTTGCGATGCAGCCATTCAAGCGTGCGGCATGTGTCGGGCAGGGACACACTCTGTGCACAAGGGTCAGGGAGGGCAGCTGCTGTGATCGGTTACTGATGTGCACCTGTCTTCTTTCAATTCCCAGGACCTGAGGACCACAGGTGGGCCAGGGCTGCAGCAGCACAGTTGGGAGCAGTGTGCAATGACGGAGGTGGACCAGCACCAGCAGGGTGCAAGGGCAGGTAAGACTATCGTGGTCCTTGGCACTGTCCATGGGAGGTGGCAGAGAGGAGGTGGGTGTGGGCATGGCTGCCTGTGCCATGGCAACTGCGTGTGTCACACTGTGCGTGGTGCATGCCACTGTGGTGCGTCCATTGCACATGTGTGCTGGCTGTTGGTGGGGTGGACGTGTGCCCAGCTGCCACCATTATTGTTGTGGTGCTGCCAGTGCACTATGCCATTTGACTGTCATTATGCAGCCATGTGGCCATTGTGCGGTGGGGCCTACCTCTGTGCAATGTCGTGGTGCACCAAGTTGCTGGCTGGCATTGGTTCACCCCCGGCGGGTGGCCAGTACTGGCTCCCCAGGGGTGTGTGTTCCTGCTGCCTATTGTGCACTGTGGGTGGGCATGGTTCCTTGGGCCATTACACTGATCACCTGTCCTGTCCCTTGCTATAGGTGTCCAGAGGCCAGTGTGCAGACCCCCCAGATGAATGCTGAGCAGGCTGAAGAGGGAGACCCTACTTGTGGTGTCCTGCATCCTGGAGGTGGTGGTACAGATGAGGTGGATGATGAAAGCTGAGAGGAGGAGGATGCGTTGGCTTGCCAGGGCAACTGGACAGGGCCATTATTAGTGCTGCCCCTGTTTTCCCCCATTTCCCCGATGTCCCTTCCCCTACAGCCCCCCTCCCACTGTAAAGTCCCTGTTCCCTGTCCCCTTCCCTCAGTGTACCTACCCTTTCTCAGCCCCTGTTTCTGTAACTAGTTCACTTAAATATATATTTTTCTGACGTATCTGCCTGTGTCTGCTTTGCAGATGGCATGAGGAGCCATGCTGCAATGGCCCAGTGTCTGTCCATGTGGTGTGCATGAGCAGGGTTGCATGTTGTGCTGCCATGATTCACTGCTGTGTGCTGTGGTGTGTCCCACCGTGGTGGTGTCCATCCCCTGGGTCAGTGGCTATGCCTTGGGGTGCCCATGGGGTGGCTGTCAGGGGTGTGTGGCGGGTGTGTGCATGGCGGTGGCAGACGGCCATGATCATTGGTTGGGTCATTGTAAAGGATAGAGGACACATCATGTGTATCAGAACGTTTTTTTTTTTTTTTTTTTAGTCTGTTGCAACAGCTTGTTTTGTGTAATAAGAACCCCCCCTTCCTTCCTTTCCTTCTGTAACCCCCCTTTTTTCTAATATAGGCTGGCCACCTATATTTTCTTTCTTCCTACCCCTTTTTATTTATTTTTGTAGTTCATAGTTCTGATACATATGAAAATTATCTTGCAGTCCAGTCATGATAGGACCCCCCCCAAGTAATGTAATCGAGTGTTAAGACATTTCACAAGTTGAAATCTGTAAAAAGAAATGCTGCCAGAATGTAAACTCTGTTATACAGAGTTATAGACCCCCCCCTTGTTGTGCCCCGCGGGTTTCATTTGCGTAATTAAGAATTCAAAACTTCATTGTAAACCTTGACTTTTCCTTGAAATGTGTTGTATTTGTGGCCAGAAAACTCCTAAAGATTAAATCTTCTCCCGATAAAACTGTTAAAGCGCTGAACAAAACCAAATCCCTACGCTACGGTATTTTGCACGCCTCGAATGTGCGAACGTTTGCAAAGGCATTTAGCCATATATTGCGGCTCACAGCACTTCTCTCTGCCCAAAAACAACAGGATTTGTATGCACATACCTTCCGAATCCATATTGGGGCATTTGTATGATGATTTAAGGCATTTGGTAAAACGAGCATTTTCAGCTCAAACTGTAACTCAAAAAGGATTCTTTCTGCTGCAGCCTTGCCTTAGGAGCTGACTGGCCTCAATGTGGACAGTTTTATACCATAAAAGGGAGGTGGTGCTTTCAGATGCCAGAACTTTGGATTAAAACTTCAAAAAGGGGTGTAAAAATTATTGTTAAGATTCAATATATGTTATCTCTCTGATTTAAAGGGATATGCTGTGTGTAAATAAATTTAAATCTTTGGGAAATAAAAATATAAAGTTTAATATAAAGTATAGGGGTGGAGTTAGGTAGTCACCTGACCATTTTTTTGGTATTTAATCCAGGTACCTGAATCAGTTAGTTAGATAGCCTGGGAGGTACAGACCAAGTCTGACCTCGAAGTGTGTTACACTAGTCCATTCTAGTGTTTCAAAAGACTGTTGATATGTTTCCCGATTTGATGTTTTCTTTTTTTTGGTATTGCGTTCTAAAGTCCGGCTGGTCTTAATTTTTTTTTTGTAAAATAAATGTCCTTTTGGTGCAACTTCAACTCGAGCAAGTGTTCTCTTTAATCCCACGCCTCACACGTGGTGGCAGTGGTGGGATTTGAACAATACTGCTCTGAGTACTGGAAGAGAGCCTGCATATTCCAAGAGGAGAGACCCGCTGGAGTGTTGACCCGAACGATGACAGACAAATTGGGACAATCTTTGATGTCTGGTTTACCAGATGTTCGATGCAAAACCACCAAGTTGGAGGAAGACGGTGCGATTGGTGGGACTTTAGAGGCTGGTGAAGAAGAAGAGGTGGCAGAAGGTCCCCCTAGTGGAGATACCCAGGATTTGCTACAATGGTTGTGCTTACAACAAGTAGCCTGGGAGAAGCAAAGAGTAAGACAGATGCAGCGAAATGAGGCCAGGTGGGCAGACACCCTGAGAGCTATCCGGGACCTGGGTGTTAGCAGGCCACCTTCATCGAGTGATAACCCCAAGGATATCAAGTTGACAAAACTAAGTGAAACGGATGATATAGAAACTTACTTGACTACATTTGAACGGATTGCCCGAGCTTGTCAGTGGCCCGGAGGACAATGGGTGCTACGCCTTGCCCCCTATTTAACAGGAAAGGCCCAGCTGGCCTATGGTCATGTGGACAGCTCCACGAGTGAAGACTATAATACAGTAAAAGAGGCTATTTTAAAACGGTATGACATATGCTTAGAAACATACAGACAAAGGTTCCGAGCCCTAAGGTTCCAGTCTTCAGATACCCCACAGGATGCTTATACAAGGTTAAGGGACCTATGCCACAAATGGTTGCAACCCACCAAAAACACCAAAGAACAGATGCTGGAGGCTGTTGTGCTTGAACAGTTTATAAGTATATTACCACAGGACGCTCAAATGTGGGTTCGGGAACATTGCCTGGAGACAGCTGAGAAAGCAGTACAATTGGCAAAAGATTACCTAGCTGCAAGGCCAAACAGGCATAAAGGACACTCTGGAATTGGCACAACTTTCCCTACGGTAAGATCTTCACCTTCTACAATAACTGTATCTAGTGGAACTGCTAAAAACACCAATATTCCTAGACCCCATAGTTCAGAGATTGTGTGCCATTTTTGTCAAGGGAAAGGACATATTGCTGGGTTTTGCCCGAAGAAGAAAACTACCCCTACCCACTTGGTCCTGGCTAACTGGGGTCAGTAAATTACGCCAGTCAAAATCAATGGGAAAACCATGATTGGACTATTAGATTCTGGTAGTCGGCAAACTTTAGTCAAAGCCTCTATGTTACCCAATACCTGTGATTCCCCAGATGAGACACACGTGACTTGTATCCATGGTGATACCCATACATATCCGATGCAACAAGTCGAGGTTCAAGTACAGTCCAATACCAGAAGTATGAGAGTCGGTGTGGTATCACAGTTACCAGTGCCTGTTATAATAGGACATGACCATCCAGACTTTACCCATCTATTAGCAGCTGCTACCAACCTAGGTGCCATTACTACTAGAGCCCAAGAAAGAAAAAATGTTGAATTGCAACGTGTATTTTCATTCGACGATGATTTATTTGAGCCACCTGGCAAAACAAGAAAGACTAAGAATGAAAAACGTCAAGATAAACAAACATGGCAACAAATTCATCGTAACTCTAAAGACACTGTCAGTTTAGAAGACTTTAAAGTGCAATCAGATTTTGGGTTAGCACAAGTAAATGATGAATCTTTAAACTTTTTTTTTTTTTTTTACAGGTGGGCAACAAACATGATACAAGGACATAAATTAATATTACATAATGGACTGTTATATAGGCAATGTGATAATCCAAAACTGGGGAATGTGTACTACAGTTGATGGTGCCCATTGTTCTGAGGAGCGATTGTTATCTCTTGCGATATACCATTTGCTGGTCATCAAGGGAAGAGCGCACACTGCAGAGATTGTTGTATAGGTTTTACTGGCCTGGTATACAGGACCAAGTAATGGAACATTATAAAGTCCCTGTAAGAAATGCCAGAAACTGGCCCCAATGGTAAGAAAGGATAAGGTACCCCTACAGCCTTTACCTGTAGTAAACACCCCTTTCGAACATGTTGCCATGGATATAAGTAGGACCCCTGCCCAAAAGTGCAAAGGGAAATCGTTTTATTCTGGTTCTATGTAACTACTTTACCAAATACCCTGAAGCTATACCCATGCATACAGTTACTGCTGAAAAAGTAGCCGAAGAGCTAGTAAAGGTCTTCTCTAGGATGGGTATCCCCAAAGAAATCCTGACCAATAGAGGCAGTAATTTTTGTTCACAGATTTTACACGCCTTTATCATACTTTAGGCATACATTCCATACATACGTCCCCATACCATCCTCAAACTGACGGATTGGTGGAACGATTTAATAAAACATTAAAACAGATGTTAAAAAAATTTACACAGAACGAAGGCAAGCAATGGGATAGATATTTACCCTATCTTATGTTTGCCTATCGTGAGGTTCCACAATCATCTACAGGATATTCCCCGTTTGAATTATTGTTTGGGAAGAACCCAAGAAGAATATTACATGTGATAAAGAAGAATTGGAAGGGTACAAAACAAATCATTGTACCTATCCCTTTGATAGAATATGTTACCACACTGAGACAGAAATTAGCAAAATATTCTAAGAAAGCTCAACTTAGTAATATAGAACACCAGAACGTCAAAAAAAAAATATTATGATAAAGGGGTGGGCACTAAATCCTTTCAACCGGGGAATAAAGTTCTTCTTTTGTTACCCTGTACGGAAAATAAGCTATTAATGAAATGGCAGGGACCGTATACCATACATAAACAAGTTGGCGCTGTTAACTATGAGATCATATGTCCAGAGAAAAGACAAAAATATAAAATCTACCACGCCAATTTGTTAAAAGCATGGCATGATAGACATAGGTCAGTATGTTTTGTTCACCCTGAACCAGCTACAAGTGAACTAGATGAAGCATATGAACGTCTGAATACAAAAGGTGAAATAGAGGACATACAAATCAATGACAACCTGAGTTTGGAACAATTGAGAGAATTAAAAGATGTTTTAAGTACTTTCAAAAATAGTTTCACAATGATACCTGGGAAGGTGGAGGGAATTGTTCACCATATAGAACTAAATTCTACGGTACCCATTAGACAAAAGCCCTACGGTTACCAGACGGTTAAGAGAAGAGGTGATTGAAGAAATAAAAAGATGCAACAATTAGGGTTATTAAACCTTCCACAAGTCCATGGTGTTTTCCAATGGTACGTAGTTAATAAAAAGATGGCGGAATAAGAGTCTGTATAGACTTCCGTAAACTTAACGCAATCTCCCAATTTGATGGGTACCCGATGCCCCGTATTGATGATATTATAGATCGTCTCGGTAACGCACAGTATACAAGTACGCTGGATTTATCAAAAGGGTATTGGCAGATCCCCCTAGATTCGGAGTTACAAAGTAAAACCGCCTTTAGTACTCCTTTGGGATTGTTTCAATTCACTAAAATGCCTTTTGGTCTGCATGGTGCCCCGGCAACTTTTCAAAGATGTATGGACCACCTATTACACCCTTATATGGAGTACAGTGCTACATAGCTGAATGATGTCATTATTTTTAGTCCATCCTGGGAGGAACATATGGTGCACCTAAAAACTGTGTTAACTACTATACAGAAAGTAGGCTTAACCATAAATCCTACCAAATGCTCACTGGGTATGCAAGAAACTAAGTACCTGGGGTTTATAATTGGACAGGGCAAAATAAAACCTGCAATTGATAAAGTTGATGCAATAGCAAATAGCCCCCAGCCACAAACAAAGAAACAGGTAAGAGTCTTTTTAGGGATGGCTGGCTACTATCGGCGTTTCGTGTTGAATTTTGCAGACATTGCTAGTCCATTAACCGAACTTACAAAAAAAAGATTAAATCAGACAAGGTCTGTTGGACCAAACAGTGTGAAGAGGCCTTCACATTATTGAAAGCTAAATTATGCTCTCACCCTATATTACGTAGTCCAGACTTTCAAAAACCCTTTTTGGTACAAACTGACGCCTCAAATCAAGGTATTGGGGCTGTTTTGTCCCAAATGGATGGAGAGGAGGAACACCCTATCATATACATTAGTCGGAAACTGCATGAAAGAGAAGTTAAATATTCTACAATAGAGAAGGAGTGTTTAGCCATCCGGTGGGCTATCAATGCCCTAAAATTTTATTTGTGGGGTAGAGAATTTGTAGTGATCACAGATCATAACCCCCTGTGTTGGCTTCACATTATGAAGGACAAAAACCCTCGAATTTTGCGATGGTATTTAACCCTTCAACCCTACAAATTTACAATACAACACAAATCAGGGAAAAAACACTTTAACGCTGATTACTTATCGTGTTATGGTGCGGATGACAGTTATAAATTAACATCAGACTCCAGGGTGAAAGTGAAGTAATGATTAAATAACTGTTTTTATTTTGTGTTTTCTTGGTTCCTTCGTTTCTACATACATAAAGTATGTATAAACCACTTATGGAATCATATACTAAAAGGGACCCTGGAGTGGAGTTTTAGGAGTGGGAGGGCTAAAACTCCATCTCCCCTTTTTATTTAAAGGGAGATCTGATATGTATTCATCATCAGAGTAGTAGGAAACCAATGGTAACTAATTCCTATTGGTTCCCTCTTAAGGTGGGAGGAGTGTAAAGGATAGAGGACACATCATGTGTATCAGAACTTTTTTTTTCAGTCTGTTGCAACAGCTCGTTTTGTGTAATAAGAACCCCCCTTCCTTTCCTTCTGTAACCCCCCTTTTTTCTAATATAGGCTGGCCACCTATATTTTCTTTCTTCCTACCCCCTTTTATTTATTTTGTAGTTCATAGTTCTGATACATATGAAAATAATCTTGCAGTCCAGTCATGATAGGACCCCCCCCAAGTAATGTAATCGAGTGTTAAGACATTTCACAAGTTGAAATCTGTAAAAGAAATGCTGCCAGAATGTAAACTCTGTTATACAGAGTTATAGACCCCCCCCGTGTTGTTGCCCGCGGGTTTCATTTGCGTAATTAAGAATTCAAAACTTCATTGTAAACCTTGACTTTTCCTTGAAATGTGTTGTATTTGTGGCCAGAGAAAACTCCTAAAGATTAAATCTTCTCCCGATAAGAAGAGCGCTGTTAAAGCGCCTTTGCGAACAAACCAAATCCCTACCTTTGCGGTATTTTGCACTTCCAGATGTCTAACGTCAGAAAGGTATAATGGAAGATATTGCGTGCTCAGAGCACTCTCTGCCTAAAACAACAGGATTTGTACATGTACATACCTTCCGAATCCATATTGGGGCATTTGTATGATGATTTAAGGCATTTGGTAAAACGAGCGTTTTCAGCTCAAACTGTAACTCAAAAAGGATTCTTTCTGCTGCAGCCTTGCCTTAGGAGCTGACCGGCCTCAATGTGGACAGTTTTATACCATAAAAGGGAGGTGGTGCTTTCAGATGCAAGAACTTTGGATTAAAACTTAAAAAAGGGGTGTAAAAATTATTGTTAAGATTCAATATATGTTATCTCTCTGATTTAAAGGGATCTGCTGTGTGTAAATAAATTTAAATCTTTGGGAAATAAAAATATAAAGTTTAATATAAAGTATAGGGGAGGAGTTAGGTAGTCACCTGACCATTTTTTGGGTATTTAATCCAGGTACCTGAATCAGTTAGTTAGATAGCCTGGGAGGTACAGACCTAGTCTCACCTCGAAGTGTGTTACACTAGTCCATTCTAGTGTTTCAAGAGACTGTTGATATGTTTCCTGATTTGATGTTTTCTTTTTTTGGTATTGCGTTCTAAAGTCCGGCTGGTCTTAATTTTTTTTTTTGTAAAATAAATTTCCTTTTGGTGCAACTTCAACTCGAGCAAGTGTTCTCTTTAATCCCACGCCTCACAGCTATTGTCCGCACACTTTGTTGGGGTCCTCTGCTTGGCATTGTGCATCCTGTTCCATATGGTCTGCCTCACTGCCTGCCACCTGGCATGTTCTGTGTCTGCTGTGTGGGCTTCCTGTGTTCCTGTGTGGCATGTGTGTGCTTGGCTGCATGGTCCTGGGTGTGGCCTGCTATGATCTGGGGGGATATGGCCAGCGGCCTGCTGGGGGGGCTCCCTTGGTGGCCCTCCACTGCCTGCTAGCACCTCCTGTCACCTGCTATCTGTGCCACTGTTGTGTTCTGGGGTCACGTGTCTGGGTGCCTGCGTGTACCCTGTTGGTGGGGGCCTCCTGTGGCCTGCCACTGTGCCTCCATGGCTCTGTCCCTGGGTCTGTTCTCTGTGCCCTGCCCCCCTCTGTTGCTGTGCTGCTCTGCTGTCGATTGTGCTGGGGCATCTCTGTTTGTATCATGGTGCACCTCTATTTGCGCCATGGCTCAGCTCTGCCATATTCAGCCAGGTTGCTCTGGCGAGTTCGGCCTGCACAACCTCTGAATATGGCTCCAGTTGCATCATGGTACATCGGATATGCACTGCCCAGGACTTGCGCTGGCCTTTGGCGCATGTCTAAATATCCAGGCATAGATATACAAGAGTCCCTGACCAGATTGTGTATACAAGATATTATGGGTAACTGTAAAGTTTTTCTGGGGCTGAGATGAACCCTATTATTAGGGGGGTGGCAGTGGCATGTAAAGACTGGCTTAAGAAACATAAGGTTAGGAATTATCTGTTACAAAATGGTATATTGTATGATGATAAGATAGTTTTAAAACAAATATGCTTAGATGCTCTAGTGGAACAAAAAAAATCACCAATTGGTTATATTTATTACATTAACTCTGAATGTATTCACTATGAACAATTTAAGGAAATGACCTCCATAAATAAATTAAAGGATAGTTAGTGGCTATACTCTGTTTTGAAAGCTAAATTTAATATTCTGAAAAAGAAAATAGGGAAGAATAAGTTGCCTTGTAACTCTAACATATATTTAAACAGTGGACTGAACGTAAATTCTAGTATTAAAACATATACAGTATATAATGTTCTTATTGATACAGATGGGGAAAATCATACATAAAATTAAACATACTCAATTAATTTGGGAGCAAGAACTGGATCTGGTATTTTCTTCTCAAAAATAGTTCAAAATCAGATTGGATACTAATAAACTTTATTCATATGCTAAGAATAAAATTGTAGAAAGAGTATATTTTACCCCCCTCTATAATGGGTTCTGTCCAAGAAGAGAAGGGTTAACTTTGTTGCCATCTTTGTGGAGGCATTGGTAATCATGGGCACATATTATGGTATTGTCCAAAAATAATAATGAGGCGGATGCAATTACATGCTGAATTGGAGAAAATTCTAAAGAAAACAATTTATTTTACTCTGGGGTTTTATATACTAAATGAATATGGGAGTCATAATTTGTCTAATGAAAAAAAGAAAATATGTGCTTTAGCCTCTATGTCTCTTAAAAGACAAATCCTGGAGAAATGGAATTTATTTATTTATTTAAGAGAGTTTAACCAGGAAGACATGCTGAGCGGAGGCTGCTCATTTCCAGATGCATCCTGGGGGATGGGAAAATTGGGATACATTACAAGCACAGTACATATACAGGAAGAGCAGTACAGTAAGCAGATATACAAGGCAGCTACAATTACATTTATGCTACAGAGCCGGTATCCCAAGAGGTTACACAGAGTTCGGGATACCAGTATAATAAGCAGGTGGGTGAAACTCAGCAATGCTTTACTGGAGACCAAAAAGGAGCCTAGCATACTTATACAAAATAGAACAGGTATTGTGAAGGCCCTAGAAGCCCCAGGAGGATGAATGGAAAGGCACAATGCAAAGGGAAATTAGCTAGGTACATGTGCAGGAGGGGGAGAAGTGCGCCTTGAGGAGTTGGTTTAGTTGCTGGCTGCTGTCTGTGTGCTGAATTACGTCTGGTTGGGTGTTCCACAGTTTGGGCATGTGGGAACTGAAAGCAGGTTGTCCTTTGTTAGTGGACATGCGTGGGACAAGAAAGAGCCTGGAATCTGAGTTCCTGAGTGCGTACGCCATGGGGGGCTGGACAGAGAGGGCCAACTTAAGGTAGGAGGGAAGGGAATGCCCCCAGAACTTAGCAGTGACCCTGGCACAGTGGGCCTGTCTGTGATCCTGTAGGGACATCAGGTCAAGTGACTTATAGAGGATGCAGTGATGTGTCGAGGGTGGACAGTCCAGGGCGAAGTGACAGAATGAATAGTAGAGGGGATCTGGCCTGGTTAGGGTTGATTTTGTGGCCATGCTGTAGATTACATCCTTGTAGTCAAATATCGGGAGGATAATTTTCTGAATGATTGGGCAGAAGCAGGGGATTGGAACCACAATGAATGATCATATAGCTTTAGGGAAAACTTGAGATTGGAAAAAATATGTGATGTGATTAATAGAATGGATAATAGTACAGAAGAAAAGTACACAAACTGGAATGAAATAACTTGTATTCTTCCCCCGTTTATATTTTAGACTAATGGAATAATATAAGGTTATCGCCATTGTTACGATTTGTCATTTTGAACCAGAGCTGGATATTTCACTGGGTATAATATATTGGATATTAATATGTATTGAAAATTGCATTGATTATGTACTCCATATTTATGAATTTAATATACATATATAAAATATATAAATTTAAAACCAAAAAAACTAACAATGGGGGGGGGTTCCAGTTCAAATGTTGATACCAAATTGATTGGTCGCATTATACGCACTCAGTTTATTATTATAACCAGCTTGAACATTATGGCTTGATAGAGGGAAATGAAATGTTTTCATTGCCGTAGAGGATTTAACATGAAGGGATGAGAATGTTAAAACCGACACTCTTCCTCATTAAGTTAGTTTGCACAGAACCAAACAGAAGTAAAATTTAATAAACAGATTCTATTTTTCAGTCACAATTTTATATCAATATATAAAAACTAACAAAATACAAGGAACTAATTGTAAAAAGTTTACTGATATATGGTAAAAAGATGGCACATTACTACTTGATGAAAAGAGTAAGAAATAATATCAATATTACTTCAGACTGCAAAATGTATGTAACAACACATTGCTATGTATTGATTCATGGAAATTGTGTTTATTACTGGCATGCTTCTAGCTTTTCATTACTAAAACAATTTCTAGCATAACACCTTCAGAGTTCAGCCTTTATAAACTGTAAAACCCCTAAGGCTACTGTAGAAACCCTTTTCTATAAAAGCCTGGATTCATGCTGAAATGGATTTCATCTCTTGATGCAGTTTCCATGTTCTGATATGCAACTGAACCATACACATCAGCATACCTTAATAGACTTCTATTCATTGCCACCCCATGAGTGCTGCCTCCTTGCAATACCAGAGATCAAGTTTGAGAAAGACAGACTGGAACACTATGGAGAGGAGGTGGTTTGAGTATCACATATGATTTTTACTTTCCCTGGGGAGGTTGGTTGACTTTTCCTACACGCTGACACAGATGGAGGAGCAGGCAGAGCAGTAGCTAAAGGGACGAGAGACCCAGCTTCGCTCTGCACATGCTGGTCAAATGCAAATGCAGTGGCAGATTCACACTAGCTCTCTGAGGAGTATTAGAACAGAAACAAACAAAAACAAATGACCCTGTTAAGCTAAAGTGGGGTTTCCTGCTGGTCTTGCACCTCTGAATGGCTCCTCCATCAACATCAGGATCTGGTCTTTGGAGGGGTAAACAACAAGGGACTGGCAACTGGAGGCAAGCTCCAAAGGAGGAGGATGATAAGGTTGGGGTGATCCACAAAAGGGGGACAGGAAGTTCAATGCAGGAGAAAACAGTAAGTACAAAACAAATTACCCATAACTTACAGTATGGCATACTGGCATATAAACCTGTATCAGATGAAAACAAGTTCCTATGTTTAGTTTCAGTTAACCATTTCTCAACAATTTCTTTAAAACTGGCTCACTTTGACACTGTCAGGGCTAGAAAATTAATCTGTTATTTTCTTCAGAACGAACACAAGACAGATCAGTAGGTTGCCCACTATAGGATAAGGACAGAAACGGTATAAATCTTAACAAAGGAGGAAGCAGGGCTTCAGTTAATTAACTCCGTTTTAGAAGTATTTTGCATTCAAAAAGGGAGACACAATTTCCAAAATGCAAAAGGAAGTACTAAACCTTCAAAAGTGAAATAAATGAAATTTGATGACTTCTCATTTAGAAAGCATGGAAGTAAAAAATTAGATTTTTTTTTTTTTTTTTTTTTAGACAGGGTTTAATAAGTAAAGTTTTGTATTGATTCTTTATACCTAGTTAGGAGCTTTGGCCAGAAAAGGCACACTGACCTGAATCTTTATTTCCAGGTGTGACCCAGACACACAGGGAGGTTAAGTGTTTACAGGGTCACACAGTGTATACGTGCAACAAATTCAAGTCATGTCTGCTACAGGGTCTCTGGGTTTGCAGCTTGGTGCTTTAACCTCTAGGATACTGCCTCCTGTATTACTAGTGTCCAAAGTTAAACATTCACCTACTGCACATCAGAATACTGACTGTCAAACTTGTGACCCGGAAAGTACTGTGCCATACAAGTTTTGTTTTATTTTTTATTACTTATTTGACACTCTGCTGGGTAGAACTGTTTTATGCATTGCTGCTTTAACAGATGCCATTCCAATTTCTGAATGCTCTTGATCTACAGTATAACAACAGATCGTGGGTCAGAACCTAACACTAAAAACTGTCTTTTTTGTGCTTTACAGTTGGCAATGGACAGCGGGCTACTAGTGGCAACCTCTGATGGACAGTGAGCTGTTGATGGCAACCCCTGACATGTTTGTTTATCTGAGAAAAAGCAAAGCACAGGACATACTACAGTATAGAAGTTCCACTTGTCCTTCCTGTCATTCTAACTCGGAGACCCTAAGCAGCCTGAAAATGTTTATTGGTTCAATTACCAGAATCCTCTGGGAACTGAAAGGGTTAAGCAAGAATTGCACTACTATCCACATCTAGCTCTGTCTCATGTTTTTTTATTTCTTTTTTTATTTTAGTTACACGATGCACCTGAAAAAACATAACAAAATCGGAACACCGATAACAGTTCTTGGCCACACATTTGAGAATCATTTAATAGTCTTAAGGCTTAAACAAGTACAACCTGAAAAGATTATGTCTGTACATAAACCCCTAATACCAAAACAATCCTTATACGTTCCCTTTTATTTCACTTTAAATGCCACATGCGGATAACGTGGTTGACTGACTCCTTCCAATAATAATCTTAAAAATATTTAGATCCTTCAAACCATGACAACCTGAATTAAAATAGATAATTCACCAGGCAGATAAATTTATAACAGATATTCTGGGAACTCTACTTTGTCTCAACAAATTCACCTCTCTATGCAAATGCAGCTGAACAGATTAAGATGTTACTCCAAGGATCTAAAAACAGACAAATGAGTATATAGAAAGTAAAAGTGAGAGCACTGCATGGCATAGTGATTCAGCTAACCTAATAACATTCTGCATCCAGTTTTGTACAGTAAAAATCCTTGACAACCATCTACCAGCAGCCTGATAACTGAAAAGTGAATGGAGATGGCCTGATGCAGTGTGGGAAACATGTAGACACTGACTGTAACTGGAAATAAACAAAGTCTTTACCTTTCTATTTTGTTGCTTGCAGGCATGACTCAGACGGCACTGCAAGACCACTCACACCACACTAGTCCTTGATTCTGTCCTGCTTTGGAATCAGAATCACGGTACCAATGGTGACGTCTGTATTTGATGTAGCTGGGTGGGTTAAGCAGATACAGAGAAACCTCTAAAGGTTCTTGCTCTCCCCAGATCCAGTGATGGGCAGCCAAATGGCAGGAATGGTTCAGCAACTGCTTCTGGCACCGTAGGCCAGGGATGGGGTGTCACTGACAGTTGTGGTGGTCCTGGTGGGGGGGCTGGACCAGACTCCATCCTGAAGCACTGTGCAGAGGGGAGCAATAGAAGAGACAGGCAAGTGGCAGCACTGTAGAAACCCTTGAGAGGTAGCATAGAGCGATGTTCCAAAGCTCGAGTCTAGGTGGGGAGCTCTCAACCAACCAGAAGTGATCGGTCATACATACCTCCCCTTTGATGCAGGCCAGCTGCTGGATGTGGGTGCCAGACACAGATGTGCTTATCTGCTCTGCAGAGGTGCCACACTGATAGCCCACATAATTCCAGTTCCCATTCAAAGAGAGCTGAGCACATTTCAGATTCTTTCAGCATAATGGGAAAGATAAGAAGCTCGGAGAAGTGAAACTTATCCACTCAAATGTTTGGTTTTAGGGCCATTTACTGCTTTTGGCTGCCATAGTACAGAAGATGTTAGTCCATCCCCGCCCCCCAAACCAGATGCGCCACTGCTTTTTGGTGGGGAAGGGGGATGTAATTACAGCATTACAGCTGCTGTGATGCAGCACTGTTATTTTAATTTTTTTTTTTTTATTTTAGCTTTTGTTGACCGGGTAAGTGCACTAGACAAATTTTGCCTATTTTCAGGCATGATCTGGGGGAAGGGGATACAGATGAATGCCAACTGACCTTGAACCAGATTAAGCTGTTGTTATAATGAAGCCATACCCAAAATGTTGCGGGGGACATGAATGGCTGCTTAGAAAATTGAGGGGGACATGTCCCCTCATAACCCCCCCCCCAGTGGATGTGCCCATGAAAACTTCACTGACAAATATGAGAAGGCTAACACAAAACACAAAACACAGAACAACTACCCACCAAAACTAGTGTCCAAGTCAGGGTTTTAAATAATTGATTAGCAGTTTTTTTCTTGGGAAAATACTAACTGTACGGAAAGTATTTATATAGGTTTTCTAGAAGTGTTATGTTTGTTAAACACAATGAGGCAAGTGCTATGCATTTTTACAATGTTTTAGCACTTATATGAGCAAAACGCTAATCAATTTTTAGAGTTAAATAAAACCCTGCAATTAACAAATTAACCCATACAAAGCCCCCACAATACCCCAAATAACTTACATTTGTTACAGACTGGAAGAAAAATGACTGAAAGTTACACAGTCAAGAACGCTTGGAATTTAATCAACCAGCAAGAAACTAAAAATGCAATTCAGAAAACATATTGGCCCAGATATTCAAACTGCGCCAGTCTGAGGCGCAAGCCCCTGCGCTGCTCAAAATAGTTGCGCAGGGGTGTTGCCAGTGATATTCAAAGGAGTTGTGCTGTTGAGCAACCCTTTGAATATCACCCCGAAATATGCACATTGGCAAGATGGCGTAGTGGAACTGCGCCACCGCAAGTTGCCAGAGTTGAGCATTAAACCTGCGGTGGCATTAAGTACCATGCGCCATGCCAAATTTCCGATATTCAAAAGGTGACATGCAAATGGGGCCATAATTTATACAAAGGCGCGGAGGGCCATTTATGTATATAGCCCCATTTGCTCTCATTACATGTAAGTGCGCCGATCCGGGAACGCCACCATACCCCTGCCAGGCAGCAACCCGTCGACCGGCACCTAATGCAACCAATCGAGGCATCACAGTTATAACACCCCACACATCTCCCACAGCCCGATCGCGGGCAGAACCGTACATGTACGCCCCCACAGGTCACTGCTGGGTGGGGGGACCACTAGACTACCAGGGACAAGTCATCGAATTTATTTGCAATGGAGATTGGGAGTCGAGCTGGGGGGACCACTAGACTACCAGGAAATTAATGATGTTACCTCATACGGAGGTTGGGAGTCATGCTGGGGGGATGGGGGAACCACTAGACTACCAGGGAATTAATGATGTTACCACATATGGTGGTTGGGAGTCATGCTGGGGGGGACCACTAGACTACCAGGGATTGTATTTATTGTACATTACACAGCAGTAGGGAGTAGGGCATGGGGGGGCACCACTGCATTACTGCCAGCCTTTTTTGGGCGATAGTTAGCACCGCGCTACAGGTTGCACTAATGCCTGTAGCGTGGTGCTATACCTTTGAATATGCCATAGCCCAGGCATTCAGGTCCCCCTCAGTCCCTCCCTGCATACATTATGATTTAGCATCAGTGCTAACACCCAGTCGACACTAAACAATGTCCTTTTGAATATTGCTGTCAGGGGCAAATCTGGTGCTAATCCAGGCAACGGATTTGAGCCCGTGCTACCTTTTCAATATCTGACCCATGGAGTCCTCTCAGATAAGTAGCATATGTGCTCTGTGGTCCCCAGAGATCTATTTTAGGTCCCCTATTTTTCAGCCTATTCCTTAACCACTTCTCCTTGTATGTTAAGACAGAATTCTCCATTATGTGGATGATGTTGTACTCTTTATAAGCAAACCAGACCCTATACTCCTGGAAAAGCAGCTTCAGCAGAATTTCACCAATGTAGAGGCTTGGTTCTTGAAGCAAAAGCCACTCTTGAACTATAAAAGACCAAAGTTATGATATCTGCAAACCCACACAACATGTACAGATCACAACAGTTTATAATCCTTAATAGCCTTAATACCCCCTTGACTTCGTCCACTCATTCAAATACTTAGGGGTGACCCTTGACAGGACCTTATCCTAACCATGTTGAACATGTTGCCCAAGCTGTCAATAGTAGAACTGGGCTACTTCACAGACACAAACACTGTATGACTGCTGAGGCACTTCGGCTAGCAGTAAATAGGTCTGTTATCTCTATAATAAATTATGGCATGGTAGTCTATGGTGCAGCATCTGACACCATCCTGAAAAGGATCATAGCAGCTTTAAATAACACCTGCAGCTTAATTACAGGAGTCCACTGGTTCATGCATACATGTGAAAAATATGCACAGACTGGTGGCTTCATCTGAAAAGCAAGATGAAGTACCAGACCTGCCTTCTTGCTAAAAAAAATCTTTGGGCCTAACCTCCACCTGGGATGTCCAGAATCTCCTATGTATTTCAACCAATCCCCAACAAACCAGAGGAGCCAATAGTCAGCCATTCAAGGTAATCTTCTGTCGCACTTCACAAGGGCAAATATAACCTTCCTACCATGCCCCTAACTGGCTCATGTTCCTAAACTTTGACATTTTGGCTGAATCAAAGCTTGGACCTTTCAAATGTAAACTATAGATGTGCACTCTGTGTCTGCAACTGCCCTGCTTAGCAGGAACTAGTAGCACAATCCTTGCTATTCAAATGATTCACTTAGCAGCTTGCCTGTCTGCCTCAGATCACTTTTCCTTCTACAGTACCTTCTTTTTTCCCACCCCACCTCATACAACCCCCACATACCTTTCCCCAAGACCCACTGTCCCTGTTCTCCCACTCACCCTACCATTTGACAAAGCCTCCTTTGACTGTTCTCACAGTTGACAAGTTTTAGCTCATCTGTCTATTCTAGTGTTCTTTTGTATAATTGCTTATTCGCATTCTTTTGCATGTTTGGAAGCCTTCCTAAATTGTATGAATTGTATGAATCTGCTCTGCATACTGTATACCTACCTGACCTTACTGTAAATGTACTGTAATGTTTATTGTTTTATTACCCTTGTGTCATCTTAAATTAATGCATACATGTAAGAATGTATGTATAGTTCCACCATGCTGTGGTGACACTGAATTCTCAAACCATCAGTACAGTGATGGTGCAACACTGCCAAATTGGTGTTGTGCTGTCACTGGAGAAAAGTGTGTTTTCTGTGAGTGTCTTTGTCCCCACCCCACCATGCAGGTTGCTTTGCCCCCTGCACCCTGCCCACACTTAAGATTACCAACTCTGAGTTGTAATTGGTTCAGGGAGGGGGCAAGCACCCAGAGGCAGCAGTATTGAGAACCTACCAGATCATCACAGTAAACTGATGAAAATGTCACTGTTATGGTGTTCGCTGTATTTCCGTCAATCTTGCAATGTGATACCATGTACATACCCTGCTTACTATCTGACATGGAACCTTTGATAAGGAGCTTTTTGCTCAAAGATATTTGTAATCCAAGATCTTAATAAATAAAAATATAGCTGTAATTCCTTAATTAGTGCAGACATTTCCTTTTAATTGATAGATATACAGGGAAGTAAATGGTGGCCTTTTCTGTGGGGCATAGTTCCCATTGATGTATTACATATGTGTACATATATATATATATATATATATTCATTGCAAAATACTTCATTAATGCAACAGTTAGGGTTGAAAAATACTTCATTAATGAAACAGGGTTGAAGCAACAAAAGTAAGGAAATGAGGTGTTAGGGTTTCCAACCTAACACCCCCCGAGCACCCAACCCAACTACCCCACCCTGACCCTCCACAGACCAGCAGACGTTGGGGTGTTCCTTTGGGTCATCAGGCCTAACTCTTGCCCCATTTGCCTATACTGTACTATCTCAGCTTCTTTACAATTGGAATGGGATGAGAGTTAGACCTGATGATCCCAAGACACACCCAAACACTTGTTGGTCTATGAAGGGTGGGGGTGACGTGGTCAGGTTGAGTGTCGGAGGGGATGTGTTACAGTTGGAAACCCTAATGCCTCATTTCCTTTCTTTTGTTGCTTCAACCCTAAGTGTTTCATTAACAAAGTATTTAGCAATGAATATATAATATAATATATATATATATATATATATATATATATATATATATAGTATATATTATATTCTTTGCAAAAAAACTTTGTTAATGCATCACATTATGGTAAATACTAAGTAATAAAGCAGGGAAATGAGGTGTTAGGGTTTATAATCCTAACACCCCACCCCCAGGGTTCCTACCTCTACTACCCCACCCCATCTCCCCACCCTCCACATACCAACAGGCAGTGGGGTGTGCCATTGGGTCATTAGGCCCAACTGTCATCCCATTCCACATGTAAACAAGCTTACACACCACATTATAGGACAATGGGGTGAAAAGTTAGGCCTGATGACCCAATGACACACCCTGACTCCTGTTGGTGTCTGGAGGGTGGGGGGATGTGGGTGGGATGGTAGAGGTGGGATCCCTGGGGGTGGGGCATTAGGGTTGGAAACCCTAACTCCTAATTTCCCTGCTTTTGTTGCTGTAGTATTCATTCCAACTGATGCATAAATGAAGTTTTTGGCAAACAATTTCCCTTCTCTTTCAAATAGAATAATTGCATCCTTCATCCAGATAGCACAACTGTATCCATATGTCATGGTGGGATATAACAGTATCTTCTCTGTATCTTAACTTCTCTGCTGGGACTATATTGCCCTCCTTCCCTTCCCCCACCCAAAGCTAGTTCTATTTTTATAGGCACAGGATTTGACTGACAACAGGAACTTCCTGTTTGGGAGCAGGAAGTGAGTGATCACACAACCACCAAAGACCCACCATCCTAGAAGGGCAAGACTAGCTCTCTGACCCCCTCTAGCTGCTGGAGGTCTGCCTCTGAGCAAGTAACTGGTCTACTGAGAAATATAGGATATTCTTGTCTCAGAACAGGACAATCAGGAGCTTAAAGGGCACACAGGCAGAAAGTAAGGAGAGAGAGAAAACAGAGGAAAGAGTAAGGATTGCAAACAGTTAAGGGGCCAGAAATAAGACATGATTGGAGTGGTGCAGTGCAGTGGCTGTGGAGCAGCAGTCTTCCAGGAGATGTTCTGGAGGATGCAATGTTGTCCCATCTGCAGGCACCTCTCTGGGCTGAGGGAGGAGGTTGCTCATCTACAGACTGAGTTGGCCAGGATTAGTGGGACCTCCTCTTCCATCCAGGGACTACCAGTGCCTCTGCCGTTGCCTCAGAGGTTGCCAAGAAAGAGGAGTGATTGCACCACAGTGGGCTCAGGGAGGGTGAGGGTGGTGGAACAGAGGTGCATCCCTCCAGTTGTACCTCTCCACAATTCCTATGCCATTCTGGCAATGTGTGGTTCCTCTATGGAGGCACCTGCAGTGGAGACCAAGGAGGATGCTGGGAACCTCCACAAAGGATACCCACAGGAGGGTGGCAGGGACCCTGCAGAGGAAGGAAACAACTCCTGGTGGGGGACTCCATTGTTAGGAAGGTAGAACTGGGGGAGGAAGGGGAGAGGGAGGTGAGGTGCCTGCATGGAGCCATGGCTTGGAGGGGCAGGGAGCGAATCCTCAGGATTGCCAGAGCAGCTGCACAGGGGAGGGAGCTAGATGTCATTGTCCACCTAGGGACAAATGACCTGGCTAAGAGAGGGATTAGAGAAGTGCAGGAAGAGTTTATGGAATTGGGGAGGGGCCTTAGTCAAGTAGCATGCACGGTAACCTTCTTGGAGGTGCTGCCCATCTATGGCATAGGAGAGGCTAGGGTGTTCCACACCATGGGATTCAATCATTGGTTGAAAAACTGGTGTGGAGCTCAGGGATTTGGCTTCATTGAGGACTGGGGGTCCACCTGGAGTGATGCAAGCCTATATTGGCATGATGGGCTGCATCTGTCCGGGAGGGGAATCAGGATCCTCAGTGATAGGTTTAAATGCTTCATTGGCAAGCTTTTAAACTAGCCAAGGGGGGAGGCACTGGAAAGGAGCAGGGAAATCCTAGCCCCCCAAATAATCATGGTAGTAAGTGCGGCAAACACCAACATAGAGGTGTCGATAGGGAGAAGGGCAGGGGTAAATGGAGAAAGTGACAAAGGCAAGAAGGACAGGGATGGGCAAAAGGGAGTAAGACCATCAGGAAGTGGAGGGTAATGAGTACCAATGCCCGTAGTCTGGGCAACAAGCTCCCTGAGCTGGTGGCCTTGATGGAAGAGGGATGCCTGGATATCGTAGCAGTCGCAGAGACATGGTACACAGAGAACCATGACTGGGATGTTAACATACCAGGGTACATAACCTACGGGAGAGACAGACAGGGGAGAAGAGGGGGAGGAGTAGCTCTCTATGTAAAGGAAGTGATAAAAGCAACTGAACAAAAGAGTAAACAGGAGGAGAGAGAGGCACTATGGGTCACCTTGGAGACTGGAAAGGGCACCACATCTGCAATGGGTTGTGTACAGACCCCGATGTCAGGGGGAGGGAATGGACAAGGATATGATAGAAGGCATTCTTAGAATGGCAGAGAAAGGGGAGATACTGTTGATGGGAGACCTGAATATGCCAGATGTTAACTGGAGCACATTTGCTGCAGCCACATCTAAGAGCAGGGCCATTCTTGATGCCCTACAGGTGGCAGGAATTAGACAGCTAGTTTCAGAACCCACTCGTGAGGGAACAATCTTAGACCTCATATTCTCAAACGGGGGCAGTGAGAGGATCTCTGATCTAGAAGTGGGGTGCCATCTGGGGACAAGTGACCATCAAACAGTGTGGTTCACATTAAACTCAGCTACAGAGTCAAGCCATACAAAAGTGAGGGTACTGGACTTTAGGAGAGCTGACTTTGGCAAGATGGGAGAGTGCCTCAGAAGAGCACTAGCAAACAGGCTAGAAGGAGGTGTGGAGCAACAATGGGGAATCATCAAAACTGCCATCACAGAGGCAACAAGCCTTTGTGTGAAGCAAATAAACAAATCAAAATGAAAGAAAAAGCCACTATGGTTCTCAAAAGAGGTGGCTGTGAAAGTCAGGAAGAAAAAGATAGCATTCCGGAAGTATAAGGAAACACAGAAGGAGCAGGACAGAAAGCTGTACCAGTTAAGGCAGAAGGAAGCAGGGAGGGAAGTTAGAATAGCAAAGGCCCAAACTGAGGAAAAGATCGCCAACTCAGTTAAGAAGGGGGATAAAACCTTTTACAGGTACATCAACGAGAGTAGAAAGACAAAGGGAGGGATAGTGAGGCTGAATAGAATGAACGGTGGGTGGGCAGAGGGGGACAGCAAAAAAGCAGGGATACTGAATGAATATTTCTGCTCAGTATTCACAAAAGAGGAGGGGGAAGTGCCTAATCCAATTAACAGAAGCACTCTTGATAGGGGGGTCGATCCCAGTCATTTCACAGAAGAAAGGGTTCTGCAAGAACACCTAAAACTGAAGGTGGACAAAGCAATGGGTCCTAATGGAATTCACCCAAATTCTAAAAATTAAGAGGAGGAACTAGTGAAACCACTGGCTACTCTTTTAATAAATCATGGGAGGATGGTGTGGTACCCAAGGACTGGAGGAAGCGGATGTGATTCCCTTCACAAAAGTGGGACCAAGACAGAGGCAGGAAACTACAGATCTGTCAGTCTGACCTCTGTGGTAGGAAAGTGTTGAGTCACTTCTGAAGGAAAGAATAGTTGAGTACCTAGAGGCCAGTGGGGCTGCAGGACCCAAGGCAGCATGGGTTCTGCGGGAAGGTCATGTCAGATGAATCTAATAGATTTCTTTGACTGGGTGACCAAAGTAGTAGACCAGGGAGGGGCTGTGGACATGGCCTACCTAGACTTTAGCAAGGCATTTGACACAGTCCCACACAAAAGATTAATAGTCAAATTAACCAGCCTGGGAGTGGGTCCCAGGGTGGTAGCCTGGGTAAAACATTGGCTGCACAACAGGACACAGAAGGTAATTGTAAATGGAGTCCACTCTGAAGAAAGAGGGGTTACTAGTGGGGTACCACAGGGTTCAGTATTGGGTCCAGTCCTTTTTAATGTCTTCATCAGTGACATTGCAGAGGGACTGGAAGGAAAAGTATGCCTTTTTGCAGATGACACAAAGATCTGCAACAGGGTTGATACACAAGGAGGCATGGAAAGGATGAAAAGGGACTTGGCAAGGTTGGAGGAATGGTCAGAAGTATGGCAGCTAGGATTCAATGCAAAGAAGTGCAAAATAATGCACCTGGGCAACAAGAACCCAGGGGAAGAATACACAATGGGTGGGGAGGTAGTAACAACAACAACAAAGGAAAGGGACCTGGGGGTAATCAGATCAGATGACCTTAAGGTTAGCAATCAATGTGAGAAGGCAGTAGGGAGGGCTGGGGGTATACTGGGATGTATAGGGAAAGGCATCAGCAGCAGAAAACAGGAAGTTGTTATCCCTCTGTACAGACAGTTGGTGAGACCCCATCTGGAGTACTGTATCCAGTTCTGGAGACCTCATCTCTGCAAGGACATAGACAGGATAGAGGTAGTCCAGAGGAGGGCAACTAAAATGGTGCAGGGTCTGCAAGAGAAGCCGTATGAGGAGAGACTAAAGGAGCTTAATATGTATACCCTTGAGGAAAGAAGGGAGAAGGAGGACATGATAGAACCTTTTAAGTACCTCAGTGGAATCAACAAAGTCCAAGAGGGTAGCATCTTTCATAAAAAGAGACTTACAAGAACAAGGGGACACAATTTAAAGATAGAAGGAGGGCGGTTCAGGGACAATGTGAGGAAATATTATTTCACAGAGAGGGTAGTGGATGCATGGAACAGCCTTCCTGAGGAGGTTGTGGGGTCTAAAACTGTGGGAGATTTCAAGAATGCATGGGACAGACATAAGGCAACTCTTGTAGGGGGTAGGAAGAAATAGGCTGTTGGTTAACTAGGATCTGCGGCCTATCCTGTAGGTAGGGAAATCGGCAGGCTAGATGGTCCTAGCAGTCCTTATCTGCCGTCAAAGTCTATGTTTCTATGTTTCTATCCATATGTCAAGGTGAAAGCACAGGTTCCAAACCCTCCTTCAAGATAATACATCACTGCCCATATGTCACATTGCACTTCCATCCCTCCATCAAGACAGTAAAATGTGGTATTCACTGTAACTGATGTAGTAACAAAGTTTTAGTGTTGAATTAAAAATGTTCCTTTAACTTGAAACACACTGTCTGCTGTCTTCATTGCTGCTGTAAAGTGTTAAACATGTTCACCTTTATGTCCTAGTTAGCTTATGTTCAGATATCACAAATGCAACACATTCTTAACTGAGCTATAGCATGGTGGACTGGTGCTGATTAATACTTTTGTGAATATCACACCAATGATACCAAGTTCAATCCCCACATCGTTCCTTTTTTTTTTTTCGCTTGTACCTAAAAGTTACACAGGTCACAGTTCTGCCTTGGAAGTCTGGTGTGAAAATGTTAATCATTTCAGAACTTAGTAGACATTCTACTTTCCCATTATCTCTTATCACAGCAGCTATGTTTTCAACAGAAACACTGCATATTGTTAAACTGGGACATACTTTTGAAAATGAGAGTAACATGTTTTCGCAGATACAATCCACTTCCAAGAATAGGACAGTGTCTTGCAATGCAACTGTTTATTATCAAAATGCTCCATTTTTGTGCTATAATTAAAATTGTGGTGTGGTTGAAAACTCATAAATGGTTAATTTCCTAAAACAGTACTCATTCTCAGCAATGGTCCATTTTGTGCCATGAATGGAACTGTGCTGCACTGGTGCTGCACCTAAAGCAAAGGAGGGAGAGAGGTGATATATTGAAACATTCAAACACCTTAAGGACATTAACAAGGTGAAAGAGTCTAACATGTTTCAATCTAAGAAAAATAGCAGGACAAGAGCACACAGCATGAGACTAGAGGGAGGCCAATTAAGGGGTAATGTGAGGAAGTTATTTTTCACAGAAAGAGTGGTGGATGCATGGAATGGCCTACCTCAGGAAGTGGTGGATATGAATATAGTGCAGGGCTTCAAACAGGCATGGGATAGGCATAAGAGAGCAATACAGTTGAGTATGAATAGATAGGTCATTGACAGAGTAAAGGCCTATGACACATTCATAAGGCAGAAAAAGAAATGAGCATACTAGATGGGCCTTGCGGTCCTTATCTGCCATCAACTTCTATGTTTCTACATTTTTATGATAAAAAAAAAAACATGCCCTTACTAACAGTTGTTGTTAAACAAGTAGTAAACACATTTCTGACACTAAAAAGCTGGGTGTTGGTACAAATCAGAAAAAATAAGAAATTCAGTCCCGCAGGTAAAAAAGTGGTCAGTAGTAGGAATCGAACATAGCACTTCCAACACCATGCCTGCAAACAAAACAACACTCTGCACTAATCCACTATGACACAGGAGCTGCCTAAACAGTGACTTTCATTTCTGCTATTTCTACAGAGGACAGTCTTTGCAAACAAACAAAAAAAAAGAAAAAGATCTGTCACTCCCATTTTCACAGACAGTGGGAATTTTTGAAAATGGTTCACAGTTGCAAGCAATGCTTATTCGAAAGCAGTGCTCATTGTCAGCAATAGTCCATTTTTGTGTTGCAATTGGAACTGTGCTGTGCTAGAAAAAACACAGACACCCTTAGTAGTAGTTGATACTTCGTGATAAAATTGGAACTGCGGTGTGGTTGAAAACACATCTTGTTATAAATGCTCATTTCTGAAAATGGATAATTTTCAAATGCAGTACTCGTTGTCTGCTATGCTCCGTTTCCGTGCTACAATTGGAACTGGTCTGCACTGGTAGAAAACTTACTACTACGTAAATCACAAACTTAAATGCAACAGTTCTTGTATCTTGATGATGGATGTGTCTTTTACTACATTTATGCAGTTGTTTTTATTTCTGTTTACTCATAAGTGTACAAACCTTTGTACAGCTGCAATCAGAGAGTTGCATTGTTGATGTCCAGTCAGGGTGCAGTACCAGGTGTGGTGGGGTCTGGGGCATTGCTAGGTAAGGCCATGCAACTCCTAAGTGTGGTACGTTTTGTGCACCTGCAATCAGGGATGTGTATGTTTGGTGTACATGGCCTCAGTTTTGCTGTTGATCTCCATTGAGCATGCAGGTCCTGGTCAGGTGGGTGGGGATGTCTTGTAGTACATTTAGACAGTTGTTTTTTTTATTTCTGTCACCTGCTGCTGGTTGTCTGTGATTGGTCATGTTGCCTTGGTCCACCTCCCTTCTTGCATATGTGTGTGTGTGTGTGTGTGTGTGTGTGTGTGTGTGGTGCTGGGTGGGTTAATTTCGATGTTAGGGTTTTCAACCCTAACACCAAATTTCCTCGCTTTTGTTGCTGTGGAACAACCCTAACTGATGAATTTTTTTGCTGTGAATATCCTGTCTTTTTGAGAATGAGAAGTAGCAATACTACATGAAATGTTGTTGTGGCAGCACCACACACATAGCCAAATGCACACATATGAGAACACAGTAAGTCATCTAGCAGAATTGTCTGCTATGAAGAGTAAGACAACATCCATCTCAAGCATATGCCTCTTAATATTTATCTACTTCCTTTTGCTTAACATTGTTATGTCACATACTAATTTATGGTGTTGCACTGTTTCACACACTATCTTTTTGCAGCCAATGAGACAACTCTTGTAGGACATAAACAATGTGGCACTCTATTTCTCAGCACCACTGCTAAATATTTAGATATCTTACGTGGTCCTTTTCTGTACCTTTGCTAGAAACAGATTCTGAACATAACTCATACTTATTAATGTACCTACAAAAATGTTGTCATAACACTGCAAGATATGTAACACAACAACAACTGTAATGTGTTATCTGTTTAAACCTGAAACTTTGTGTATAATACCCTTCTTTACCAAACTAAGGAAAATGAATGCTTTCTTATAAAATATTTAAGCAATAAGACATGACCAAGGGCTATGTTAATGGTCTGTTAATCACCTGCTATGGGTGTACTGTGGCATGAGGTGTAGCCGACTGCCACATGCCCCTAGAGGGTGATTAACTGACCATTAACATAATCCCTGTGAGTGCCTTATTGCTATCATAATAAAATGTGTTTTTAAACAGTGTTAAACCTTGTTCAGCATAGGGTTAAGCTCTACATGTATGTTAACAAAACATTAACATAAGGCTGTTAGAATGTTTGCAACCAATCAGAAAGGTCAATTTCTCAGACCCTTTTTTATAAATACTGATGACAAAAATTCCCACAACTTAATAATACCACAAGAAAAAGTGTTATGTTCAAAAAATATTTATTTCTATATATATTAAAGTAACAAAATATTATTTTTAAATGTTCAAATGAAACACAGTCCTGACAATTTTTTTTTAATAAATTCAATCACATTTAATGAAAAAATTAAAAACATTTTTAATATATTACTTTTTTATTTATCTACAAAAGTAAATGTTACATAAAAATAGATATATTCATTAAAAAAACTTACAAAAATGTTTATTTAAGAAAACATGTAGAAAAATATTTTACAAACTATATACAATATTAAGAAAAAAATCTCAGACAGAGGTGTGCTGCTGCTTGAGGCAGCCCAACCCTTAAGTTGGACTCAATGTGGAGGTGCAATGGAAGTGGAAGCTGTTGTGCCTTCCAGTGGGGATACCAGAGCAGCTGTGGAGGCTGGTCACTGTGTCCCAGGGAAGCTGGATGCTACTGGTGGAGGTGAAGTGCTGGAGCTGGCCACAGTGTCACTAGCCGCTGTCACCACAGGCTCAAGCAAAAGATTGACAGTCACTTGTTGCACTTCCATGAAGGACAGCAATTTCTCCTGTCCTTCACGGAGCGCAACATTGTCTCTTATCAGACAGTCAACCTTGCGCTCGAGCCTGCGGTAACAGTGGCAGTGGCCAGCGCACCACTTTAAGTGAAGGTGTCCTGCAAAATGACAAAAAACATGAATCAATATATGAGCCTCAAAATGATGATTACCTACCTGTCTTTCATCTTACATTATTGATATCTAATTCAGTTATTGTAATACATTTTACTGGGCACTCTCAAGACTATTGAGGATTGTGATGTAAATCAGAACTCCTGTCTTGTGAGTTCTGTTATTATATTTTTTTCTACCATATTATGTTCTTCGTGGACAACTTGAAAAGATCTATAAGAACAGTATACTTTCTACACTGTTGTTCTATATCAGTTAGTATTTGCCAACACTCTGTACCTAAATGTTTTGGCATACTGAACAACACAGTCTGATATACAGTGATACTAGCTCTTCAATTGTGTGTGAACAAGTGAACTTGAACATCTGCACCTATATTATTTGTTCGCACCTGCATAAGAATAATAGCATGACCTGTACACCAACACTACTATTTCCATTATCTAATGTTCATATAATCATCTGTTTAATAACTGCTACAAAAGAGACACACATGTCATATAGTTATTTATTTTGTGTACATATTTTCATAGAAGCAAATCATCTTTTACTGCTGTTACATTAATTAAACAGTAAAGCATGAGCAAGGGTTATGTTAATGGTCTGTTAATCACCTTCTAGGGTGTACTGTGGCATGAGGTGTAGCCGAGTGCCACATGCCCCTAGAGGGTGATTAACTATTAACATAATCCTTTGGAATGCCTTATTGTTATTATAATAAAAAATGTTTTTAAACAGTGTTAAACCTTGTTCAGCATACGACTAAGCTCTACATGTATGGTAATAAAAGATTAACATAAAGCTGTTAGAATGTTTGCAGCCAATCAGAAAGCTCCATTTCTCAGACCCTTTTTATAATACTTGAAATAATGTTAAACATTTACAAACCAACAGCTCAGTGACATTGGCAACTAATTAATGAAATATTTTCTCTACACATCATGAAAAGAAATAGTGGATGGGATATTCAGAAGGGTTGTGCATCGCGCAGCATAGTGTCACCATGCGCAACCCACTGATGTGCCCCAGTGTGATATTCAAAAGGGGAATGTGCCAGGTACAAATGCCGATGAGTCAAAGCACATCAGTAATGTATGCAGCACAATTAGGGGGGTCAACCCCATCCATGTTCCACACATTGCAATATTCAGCCTGGGATGTACTAACTCATGCAGTCACAACCCCTGCTTGCACTGCACACAGTTGATCTCTCAAAAAAATGAGCAACAGCTGGCCACACACAGCTGAGCTGCCATATTGCAGGGTGCAACATGGCAACTGCCAGCTGTGAGTGGCCATCCAAGCTCCAGTGACACCTTCATGCTGGCACCCCCATGCCTGATTGTGGATATTAGTATAGTAATAATGGTCCTATATCCCTGTTGTTCCAGTGTACCACTTGTAGCCCGGTTGCAGGTGTCAGTGATATATTATGTCAAACCAATCCATCCCTGGTGGTCAGCAGTACACCCTCCTCCCACCCACTAAGCCACACTGCCCCGCTCCCCATCAACAGCAGTCAGCAGATCCTCACTGGCTTGCCATCCTGCCGCCCGATGACTGACTCTGTACAGTAGGGCTGTACACCCATTGGGCCACAGCATAAGCCAATGGGCGTGCAGCCCATACCGTACTACACAACACAGATATATGAATGAATGCATTCACATTTCTGTACTGTGTAGTATGATATGGCCTGCACACCCATTGCTTACATTGTGGACCAATGGCTGTACACTCCTACCATATGGAGTCAGTTGGCAGACAGTGGGGTGGCAAGCAGATGGGGAACTGCCACCTACCAGTAACTGGGGAGTGCAGGGTGGTGGGGCGTAGTGTGTGGGTGTGCAGGGGAGTACCTCTGAGCCACCAGTGATGCATTGGTTTCTCATTATATCTTACTGACACCCGCGATCATGCTGCGAGTGGTCCACTGCACCACCAAGGGTATTGGACCATAATTTCATTACATATGACCACGATCAGACTGAAAGTGGGCCACTGGACCACCAGGGTTATAGGACATTGTAGTTTATCACATATCCCCACAATTGGGCTGTAAGCAGTCCACTGGACCACCAGGGATATTGGACTATTATTTCATTACACATACCCGTAATTGGGCTACGAGCGGTCCACTGAACCACCAGGGTTATAGGACATTGTAGTTCATCACATAGTCCCGCAATCAGGCTGTGAGCATTCCAGTGGACCAGCAGCGATAAGGGTTGTTTATTATTTATCCATATGCCCACAAATGGGTATCATAGCATGTTGCCAGTAGGGGGCAAGGAGTGTCATTCCCCAATGACTGCAGCCTGGCAGGGTGGCAGGCACATGTCATCGGGGATTGGCACACCTGCATGCAAATGGTGAGATAATGACATTCAAATGTCCCCATTTCCAGCTTGAATGCATGATAGCCCTATTTGCATCTGCACTTTTGTATATTACAGTAGTTGTGCCCAGCGCAACGGCACTTCCACTAATGCATCTCCCTGCTCCACTTCGGCCACTTGTGCTGTCACAGTACCACTGCGCTATGTGCACTACAGGTGTCCAAGGAGCAATATTCAATGATGCTGTGCCATGGCACAGCTCCATTGAATGTCACCCTGTCAATGCGCAGGCACATTCCAGTTGTGCTGCGCCCAGGCTTGCACCACAGCCTGGCACAGTCTGAATATCCCGCCCAGAATGTACAAATAATAAATAGTTAATATGATATCAGTATCTACTAATTTACTAAAAAGTTGTTTTTATATCTATGTTGTACACAATACAATTGTTCTCAGAAGTAACACTTTTCAATTCCCACAAACATATTAACTTGCATATGTAAAATTCTTTTAACATACATGTAGAGCTTCACCATATACTGAACAAGGTCTTAAATTATTTTCAAATAAAGATTATTATTGTAATAAAAATAAGCTGCAGCCAAGAATAATGTAAATAGTGACCTAATCACCCTGTAGTGTCATGTTGCGGTCATGCACACATCATGACACATTGCACCACTGCACAAAGATTGATACGCTATAGAATTACACTTGTTCATGCCTTGAAACTTAATACTACTTACAGCATGAGAACATTGATGCATAGACTCAAGATTGTTAAACTGTTGAATCCCACTTAACCATAAGCTATACAACAGTATTGAAGTTTTGCTTGGAACACCTACATTAGCCTATGTTGATGAGTTAAACATATGACAACAGTTTCACGTCATGAAAAGCTTGAGAGATATATCCTTGTCTAAGGATCAAAATGATAGCCTGATCAGCAGTTTGCTATAATGAAACAAACTGAAACAGTAATTGATGCAAAAAAATAAGTGGCCCATTAACATGCATTGTCATCAATCTTCATTACTCACTCTGTAATCTGTGTCATATATATACCTGCACACTAACCTTCCACTGTCTCTGTGCAGGAGTACGGGTGTGAGGATACACCATAAGCAAGCAACAACAATATGTACCCACTTACAGGTGACTTGACACACTGCAAAGCATTACAGTACACCCATCATCTGTGAATGGCAAGTACACCATGTGACATATCCATTGTACCCCTTGCTACCATTTATCACACTCTTACAATATGGTAACTAGCTCTATTACTACACTAGGCCTTCCCCATTGAAGCGAAAACTTGTTTTGAATTGGTTGAGTATGCATTGTAGTACAGTAGGTCTTATCATCTTGATTATCACAAACTTTCTATCTATAAATACACTTCTTATCCCAGTACACTCCCCCCCTCATACAATAACACTTATGATGACTTACTTACATGACACACCAGTCCAGTACACTCCATCACCGCTGCACACACATTGCGATAATTATGATAACATACTCAGAATTGGCCTAGTACAGCTGCTCTCATGTGCCATACTAGTCTTACCACATCATACATTCTCCCTTGATGTAGTACTACCACCTTGACACCTACCCACTGAGAACCAAAAATGTAATCATAAGTGTAGCATCATAATGAATAGGGCACACTGTACAGCAAAATACCTCCCAACTATGCATAAAGTGACACCATATAGTACACCTGTATGCATAGTAAAGCAAAAAGTGGGTATCTCAACATAGATAACAGACTGTGTCACAGAATCTCAATATACAAATGATCCATTCACATGTTGAGACTATCTACTACAGTACTGTTTGCATCCCTACTTACTCATCACTTTCAGAAATAGCCACACTGCTCTCACAGTACCTAGCAATTAGCAGTTCTGTGGCTGCCTTAGGGGTGACAAGGTCCTCCATACTACTGAACAGACATTGTGGGTGCAGGGGACTGTGACACTATATCTTGTGTGAATATCTTTTATGATGGTACTTACACTCAGAGCTGGTGACTGGCTCCTCCTTCACTTCCACAGTTCTTACTGGCACTGCTTCCATGGCCACTATAAAACATATAAGTAAAAAATATTACAACATATGCCACAATATATTAATCTACCACTAAACTTTTATTGTGAAATACATTTTTATACTGTCTTATTGTGTAATTCAACCATGTATCACATTTCTCTTTGCAATTACACTTCTGTGTTTCCATGGATATTGTATCATTCACCAACGGTGACATCCATGCACCGGCCCTGCTTGTGGGTACAGCAACAAAATCACTTACCTGAACAGTACTGGCAGTGCCACAGTAGTCTTCCAGAGAAGTTCCCATACCTTGCCAGCCACATCAGCACTGCACACCCCACTGTAATTCAGAAACTCTCTCTGTGCAGTACTGCACGTGCCCATCCAGCTGTTCAGTGACACCCACCCCATTTTCAGTTTCTACCCCAGTGTTACCATAGACATACAATACTGTCCACTCAGAAATATACAGATTCTGGCAATATATTACCAGGACATAACAGGCTCAATATCACAACCTGCTAGGTATGCATGCGTCGGTCCCCCAACCTGATTAACATATATTACTATTCTTCCCTTCTCACACCATTACGTGAACAACAGAACATTCTCCTGTGTATATTGTGTCTGGTCATATCACTACATCTCACCTAAGTGGGTAGTATATAAATATGCAAAAACACTTTAAATATACCAGCCAAGATCTAGATAACATATATTGGGCTGGGTACCTGTATTACTTATTTTGAACATGAGAGGACACAAAAACACAATTCAGATCTGTACAAATATCATCTTAGAGTGCAATGAAGACAACATTCACTTATAAAAAATAGATAAGAAATTCATAGGACAACAATACTTCACATACCATTGCTGTCTAGAAATGTCATGACCGGTTGTAGATCATAGTCAGTTAAACCAAACTGAGATGTATACAACTATCGTAAATCTGGCTATAAAATCTGTTCCTTTTGAATCACCAGTTATGTTATGAAGTAGTATACCTTGTTGTTTAAAATTTTTAAGCAATATACCCCAACAGGGTGTTGGTTTACTGGAGGATTTACCATGGCTGGTGTAGTTCATTCACAAGGTGCAGCCGAGAGACTTAACCATGCCAAGAGTGGTAAATCCTCCAGTATACCCACTTCCTGGAGGGGTATATTGTAATTATACAAAGGGCTTGCTTGTTGTTTTACAAAAAAAAATATTTAAAACATCCATTTGATTTCAAACTTTCTTCTCGTTTGTTTGCCATCCATCTGTTAGCTTTGTAGTGGTGTGTTTGCGATGAACATATGGATTTGCCAGGGAGTTCCTAATGCAGCTGAGTGGTGGCTGGCACCTTTTACAGTGGGTACACTGGAGTGTTTACAATGTTGAAAAGATGGCAGCTATGCAATCAAAATTCAGAATTCTATTTTTTGTGTATGTTGTATTATTACAAATATTACATGGGTGCTGGAAGTCATATTAACTTTCTGAAGAGTATTTCCGAAAAAGAAATGAGTTAAGTAGTCCAGCTCGCACCTTACATGGTAGCCTCATACCATTCCAGTTATGTATTACAGTTATTTCTATCAGCATCTTACCATCTGACTCGACAAGGATCACACTGTCAGTGTCAAGAGTTCTCTGCCTCCACAGCTTCTGACTGTGCTGGTACTACTTCAGCTGCAACTGGGGGGTGCCTGTGCTGGTCTGTAAAAGAAGATAATAAGTAGATCCACTAAGTTTTGCATGTAAATGTCATCACACTTTAACTCCATTTTCATTAAGCATTCAAAATGTTTCAGGCACCTAACTTTGCCTGTAATCAGGTATTGCAGAGCCATTGCAGACACATATAAAATCACAATTACTGCAAATAAGTGTTTTGTAAATAAAAGATCATAAGCTGACTCAGTACACAATACTTAGTACTTATATAGTATGCCACATGAAATACAATTCTGCTATAATAAAATCAATACTGAATAGTAACTCCAAAACTATCATTGGGTTATTCATCCAACAGCATCGTAAAATACATGTTTTTATCTAAGTCAATATCAAGACACATGTATTGTATGAACATATATATATATGTAACACACAAAAAAATGCATCATTATTTAATAACAGTTAGAAATACCTTTTCCCATAACACAAAAAACAACAACAAAAGACTGAAAAAATTACGTCTCTTGTGAGGTATGAAATATTCAGTTGTTTTACATTACAGCAACTTGACTTGTAACATCTTATTGTGATACTAACATGGCTACAACAACAAAGACTTCAATCAGAAAAAGACTTTCTTTTACCCAATTGTGTACCTGTACTATAATATCATAGAATCTGAGGAATTTTGTTGAATAACTTACGATGAGTGAGGCGTTCCCCCGCAGCTGGCTTCCCTGCAGCTTCCCATAACTTGTAGGTGAGGTAGTACTAGCACTTATCACTCTTTGGTATCTCCTCTCTCTGCTTCAAAACATAGAAGTGTTGGTGCAACAGCTTCCACTTCCTCTTCAACTGCACGATGGTCTTGTTCTTAACTCTTAATACCATGTGCAGGAAGCTGTTTATGCACCTCCACATTGAGTCCAACTTCTGGTTTGTGCTCCACATTAAAATGTGAGCACTACCCCTCACTTGGACTGCCTCAAGCAGCAAGCACACCTCTCTCATGCTCCACAGTCTCATGTTTAATATTCTATTCTGCAATAAAAACACACACAAACATGCCAATACTGTCATGTCTCAGAGTCTATATATTTCTATGTATTCTATGAAGTATTCTGATTAGAACTTGGCAAGAACAACATTTCAAAACCCTGCCATACCACTTCACACAGAAATAATTTTTCACATGGGCTGTATTGTGGTACAGTAACACTCCTATGCAAGCTTGACACATCCTGGTATTGATCCCGTAATAATGTGAGCATCTGCAACCACAACCCGTGCTTCTGCTGCACACTGTTGAGACCCCCCAAACAAATAACATTTTAAAAAATGACAACCACAGTGTACCTGCAGTATTGCACACTACAACATGGCAGCAAACAGCTGTGGGTGGCCACCCAAGCTCCAGGGCTACTGTGTGTTGGCATCAGCCCTCCCTCACCAACTGTGATTTAGCTATGAAAAATATATCCATGGTGGTCCACTGCACCCCAACCCCTCACCCAATTGTGGGCTTTCTGTTGAAAAGTAACCGTTGTGCAGTACTGCAGCTACCACTCCAGCTCAATTGAATGAGGAAATAGAGTGAACAGGGCCACGAGGGGTACATTTTATACAGTTAACCCATGATAAGGTGAAAGGGTACAGTCCACTGTACTACCAGCAATATTTTTTTTATTGAAAAACCAAGATCTAGTTTTGAAATACATTACCACAAAGCAACCGGGGGGGGCGCATCACTAGCCAACAGGTACTGTCTCACACAGTACCAGGGACAAGTTACTTATAATTGGTACACCTGCATACTAATGACACCATTATGATATGCAGATAGGTGTATTAACACCTTGCATACATTATGGCTCCATTTGCATGTACAGTACTAAATACTGTCATACTTGAACCTACCACCACTGAACTTCAGTGCTTTATTCCCCCTACTCCTCTCTGCCCACTTACACTGGTGCAGTACCAGAGTAACATGCACAATGCAGGTTGCCAGACTGAAATATTTAACACTGCTGACCATGGTACAACACTGTAAAATATCACCCTGACAACAACCTGCTGCATTGCAGTTGCACTTTTCCCAGGCTTGTTCCTCAGCCTGGCACAGTCTGAATATTCCTAACCTATGTGTTACATCTGTGTGAGTGATGCATGCAGCCTTTCTATTTTTTGACCAACACTTTTTGGTTCTGAAAAGAACCTTTGTTTGCACTTTGCTATTTGTTCAAACAGTCTGACATTCCTAGAGGACTTTGAGGATTGCATCTCGAAGGTCTCCCAGGAAATGGCAATTGCCAGCATGCGAGAAGTGTACACGTCTGGTAGGTATAACCAATCATAACAATACTTAATTTCCTGGTGACATATGGTGTACATTCCAGACATGCGTAGAAATGCAGATATCTGTATGTTGACTTTTTTGGGGCTGTCAATCAGATACATATGGTGTTCTGCTTGCCAGACCCTACGCTGTGTAATATCCAAAAAAATAATTTTACAGGCAGGCAACATAGTCATAATAGAAGCAAGGTCCAATTTTGCTTCTGTTACTAAATCTACCCAATGTTTGGTTCCCAAATCATTGCCTCCAAGATGTATCAGCAATATGTCTGGATGAGCCTGAGTACTCAAAAGTCTATGCATGGTTGGCATGAGGTGCTCCCACCTCATTCCACCCCTACCAAACCACTTAACACAGCAATTTGGGAGCTGCAGGTTTCTCCTAAAAATCACTATTTTGAGCATACTCAGGCACTTATCTCACTATACTGCTTCCAACTATCCACAAAGTCCTTTTGCTATTTTCTGCCATTGTCAGCTTTTAAACTTAGAAGTGGACAGAGAGCTACCAAAAAAGTTAGTGTTCACCCTGCAGTACCTAAGCAGTAGTAAAAGTAAAACTGCTATTTTCCCTCCTAACTTCAACCCAGCTTCAGTGGGTTGATCCATAATACACAAATAAAACAAATCATTGGCTACTACTGTGCCTTCATTAACCAATGTAGTCTATGCACTATCACTGCACTTCTGCTACAGCTAAAATGTGCTAAAATTTAAAGGTGGGAAAAATGCATCCTTTTGATAGGCAGTTTTAAACAATTACAACTGCAGAACCATGTCTGATTGGTTCCCTCTTCTGTTGCGGGTACACGTGCACCTTGCTATCTCTCTCCATTTGCAGCTGTATCTGGGCAAATAAGTATCAAACTACTATCTGACTTTAAATAGTTTTACCTAAATAATGCAGCATCATCGGTTATTTCTAGCAACATAGTCAAATAGAGCAGTAAAAAACATTTTGATTAATACTTTTTACCTGTTACTAACACTTTTTATCATACTAGAAAAAATGCTTTATAAAATATAATGTACTTACAGTTATAAATGTGCTGTATCTCAGTGTAAACTAAGATGGCTGCTGTTGACTTCTTCTTCAGTGTTCTCCATCTCTGATTGGTTGTCTCACATGGCCTGATAAATCTAGCATAACATTGGCAGAACTAGCTGTCAGTCAAATAGCAATCAGATATGATTCGATAATGAATACAGTTGTCACTCCCAAGCTTAAATTTGTGACACTTTCACACGCACGACACTACTTTTTGTGACACTTTCGAATGGACAATACTATTTTTTGCGATACTTTCATGCACACGACACTGTTTTTTCAAAACTTTGAATTTACAATATAATTTGATGATTTTTTCCAAAAACAAGCATTTGACAGTGCCGAATGTTGCCGAGCTGGCATTGGCAGTGGTGGAGATGGAGAGGCATAGCGCTGTGAGTCTGTTAATGTGTCCCAAAAGGTGATTACGCACAGTGAGTACGCCACTGTGTGGCAGAGCTGTGGAAATGCATTTTGGGAAGGCTGTGGAAAATGGTAGTTGGACTGTTGATAATGAAGTGTGCACAAATGCCAGTGGTGAAAATGTGGCAAGAAAATATTGCTGATTGACAATGTTTCAAGGGTGCATAGAAACTGCACAATGTACGCTTACAGCACAGTAATTGTCTGGACTTTTGCCACCAAATTTTCAACATAGGCATTTTAGGACCTCTGCTGATAAATAGTGTCACTGTCATTTCCTGAAAGTGTCCCAAAAAAGTGATTTCACACAGTGACCGTGCAATTCTGCACCGGACGTGCGAAAAGACATTTCAGCCAGCTGTACTGTTCATAAGCAGGTATGGAAAAATGGCAATGATAAACAGCTGGAGTGAAAGTATTACAAATTCACAAAGTCATGAGCATGCATGCAAACTGCACAACATGTGCTCATAAAACACTCATTTTATTGACTTTCATTCCTAAATTTTCAACATAGGCTTTTTAGGACATCTGCTAATGAACAGTGTCGCTTCCATTTTCATAATGTGTCTTGAACACGGGTTTTCCACAGTGATCGTGCTATTGTGAGCCGGAACTGCGAAAATAGATTTTGGTCAGGATGTGAAAAATGACAGCTGCACTGTTCATTAGGAGGTGTAGAACAATGGTACTGTTGAAAATATGGAGTGAAAATATAAGTTTGCGAACTTATGAGCGTGCGTGCAAACTGCGCAATGCACGCTCGTAACACAGTTCTTTTATGGACTATTGTCACCAAATTTTCAACACAGGCATTTTAGGACATCTGCTTATGAACAGTGTCACTGTCATTTTTGTAATGTGTCCCAAACAGTGATTCTATCAGCGATGGTGCTATTCTGCACCAGAAGTGCGAAACACATTTTAGCAGGATGTGAAAATGACAGCTGTACATTTCACAAGAAGATGTCATAAAACACAGAATGAGTGTGTGAAAATATTGCAAATGCACTAACTTACGAGTGTGCATTGTGCAGTTGCTATGCACGCTTGTAAAGCAGTCATTTTATGGAGTATTGCCACCAAATTTTCAACACAGGCATTTTAGGACTTCTGCTCATGAACAGTGTCACTGTCATTTTTGTAATGTGCCCCAAACACTGATTTCACACAGCAACCATGCTAATCTGTGCCAGAAATGTGAAAACACATTTTTGGCAGGATGTGAAAAATGACAGCTGTATGGTTCACAAGAAGGTGTGGTAAAATGCCAATGTTGAGAATCTGGCATGAAAATAGTACGCATGCACTAACTTACAAGTGTGCGTTGCGCAGTTGCTATGCACGTATTGTAAAAAGTCATTTTTTGGATTTTTCACACCAAACTTGCAACATAGTCTTTTTGAGAGCCCCTCTCATGAACAGTTGCACTTTCATTTCATTACTGTGTCCCAAAAGGTGATTTCATGCAGTGACTGCAGAATCACCTTCCAGAACCGAATAACGCCATGACAGTGCAAGAATTCATGAGAAGGCGTCCCAAAAACCCCATGTTGAAAATTTGGAGCCAAAATTCACAAAAATGCCTGAGATATGCATTAAAGTTGAAAAACCCCTATTCATTCCATTATACAGCTTACCGGCATTTCTTCAGTTCATAGTCAGCTTTGAAGAGTGCAGAAGTGTTCCTGGTCCACAGAAGATTGTCACACCAGACTCCGCAGGTAAGTATGGGGTGAGGGGTGAGGCTAGGGGTGCACAGTGGATGGGTGCAGTGGGGAGAGGGCATCAAGACTACGAGGGACTGTTTTCATTTTACAGGAAAAAAATAAAAAAAAAAACATCGTGGGGCAGTTTTTTTTTTTTTGCAGGGGATTTGGCACACTGGGGTGGGCTCCCAGCATGCTACCTACCTGTTTGGGAGGTGTCTGTAGCCAATGCGGGATTGGGCAACCTTGTTGGCACACAACATAGGGGAGGAGGAAGTAATGCCAACAGGGATTGGGCACCCCGGTCGGCACACAAAGAAAGCGGGGGGCATGAGCCAAGGGGGATTGGGCACCTCCCTCAGCATTCAACAATTGGGGTTGGGGTTTATGCCAACAAAGAGTGAGCTCCCCCATTGGCACACAAAGAAAGTGGGGGGGTTAACCAACAGGGGGATTGGGCACCCCTGAAGTTGGCAGCAGCTAGGCAGCTGCCTGCTCGCCGACCATGCACATAATGGTGGTGAGCACAGCAAGAAAAGGACTGCTGCGTATGATGAGCTTTGCTCGGATTGCAGGGGACCTTTTCTTAGATGTGCTCATCACATTATGTATGCATGGTGTGGCGCCAGTATGCAGGCTGATTGGGGAATGTGGGATGCACCTACTGGTTGTGCCCTGCATTCACCCAACAGCGACCCCACCTCCAAAGCTGCACTGTCCCACAATGTTGGCTGCACAAGTGTGCCAACATAATGATGATTACTGAAGGGAAAAGTTTCCTGCTTCTTACCTAATGTACAAATATATAAGTTCACACAATTTCACATACTTATTCTGAAATCATAACTCTACCTGCACAACTATGTAATTGCTGAAGCTACATTTTCGCATTTCATTGTTTTCTGTCACTCCACAAGTGACCTCGATATTAATTCCTAATCAATTATTGTGATTATTTGTCTTAGCAATAACACATAAACAGAGCTTGGCTTAACAATATCTTAAGCACTCTCTAGAGACATAATGTGGCACAAGGTAGAGCCAAGTGTTATATTGCCCAAAGATGTAATTAAATAACTATCAATGTGATTCTTGTGAATGCCTTATGGCTATCATGACAATTAATATTCAAAAGTCAAGTGTTTGAAGTTGACTTTATTAATCTGTTACTCATTTACAGAAATATTTTAAATAAAGTAGTTGTTTGACCAGCAGTTTAGCAATACTAGGTCAAAATCACTATACAAAATTCCAGTGATTCTGCATTGCTGAACAGTGAAATAGTACAAGAAAAAATCTATGTGGCATGGTGATAACGTTATACAGGACAGTGTAACATGAATCAAAATAAGACTCTCAAAATTTGAGCAACCAATTTGATTAAAGCATTTTATGAATCTTTTTTTTGTAATATTTTATACATAAATAATCTGTGTTAATATAAAATGTTAGAAGTGATCAAAACAAGCATATATTAATATTGTCTTTTTCTGTGTCTCTTATACAGGTGTCTAATACTTCTGTAACATTGCTGACTGCCACTGTGAACTAACAGATTGAAAGATGCCTAGTAAATACAGACGTGCATGTATAGAAAGATGACACAGGTATCATAGTACTTCACTGTTGCTTAAGAATGATAAAAAAACAGTGATGTGAGTTCAAGACATAAAACAAAACAGAGTTCTACTGGAATAGTGAGCTATACAGTAACTCACTCCACAACAAAACCACATACTTGCTCAACAGCAAGTAAAAAATGTTTACCTGAGCAACAGTTGTGTAGATCTCTCAGACGAAACACAACTATTGCTACAGCAACCATCAACAGACCTTCTAAACAGTGCCGTAAACTCACAGCTGGTGATTTTCATCTGAGAAAGCAAAAGTATTTCCGATCGCTAGCAAGTAAAGTTAAGATTGACAGGCTTATTGCTGCTATGATGAGACATGAACGCAAAAAGACAAAGAGTCACCAGACTTTGATGAAATTGCATCTCAAAGTATGTCGATTTGTTAACAGAGCTGTATTTGTTCTTCAACGTTTATGGCGTAAGATGTCTCATGTGCTTGAACTATTCAGAAAAGTTGTGGACAACATCAAAAAAAGGCTACAATGGTATCCTACTTTGACTGTGCACAATTTCTGTGATGTATTCACAGGTCACTGGATGCACACACAGCACTCAGAGGCATATTTCTGGGAAGAATGTTATTAACAGAAAAAAGAAAGCAAGTTCACCATTGATGAGTCTGGTAAGCTGGTCAATGTGCTCAGTGTCTGTGATGACACAGCAATGGACACAAATGATGACTGTGATGCAACCACTGTGTCCCATAAATGGCAATGTCTCTCATGGCCATGTGATGAAACCTGCAACTGTAGGCAATCATCATTTGAAAAAGTTGAACAGTTTGTCAACCTATTTGTGATAACAGATCGCAAAGAAAGATATAAACAGTTTAACAAGATTGACCTTTGTGAAATTCATCCACATACTGGACTTATGGGTCACTCACTAGCATGCCTCAATAATGGTGTTTGTGACAGCATGTTTCACAACATACAAATGCTGGGAGTGCATCAAACAGGCATGCGAAACATTGTATACAGGGTATATGGAGTCCGATGAGTTGTCAATCAGTACACTTGTTTAAATGACTTATTGCAGTCTGGTGACATGCAGGGTGACATCACATTTCTCAAACAGCTGCAACATATGACTTCTGTACCAGACACAACTATTTATCAGTCAACAAGTTCTACTGAAACATCTGTTTTTGTGTTAGAAACTGATATACTGAAACAGTACTGCAAAGAAATTGAAAAATTTGAGCTGACAAAGGCTCAGAAGTTTGCCTCTGTGTGTGTGTGTATGTCATGTGACCATCTGTGCTACAGCAAACAAACAGTCACAGTGAACCTTGAAACCTTGTCACCATACAATGACATGTGGTTCCATCTCTCAGTAATTTTGCTGATGAAATCTGACTTTCAGTTACAGACCACCATTCTGTTGTGCAAACACTGTTTCTCCAAACTAGTCTAACATTCTGCCACCAAGGTCACTGTTGAATAATATGGAGGCACATGTTACACCAAATGAGATTACAACATTGAATATGTTTGAACACATTCTAATTCAGACAATGAAACCATTTCAAACCATTCTACATCTGAACACAAAGACACAGAACATTCCACAGAAAGAACTCATTAGATCTCTAAAGGGTTCCGTAATGTATCTCCCACTTCCTCTACAGGAAAATGTGGAGGCAATCTCTATGGAAAATAGTTTGGTGATTCTTGTAAATGGTGTTCCAACTAAGTCCAGGGTAATCTGACAAGATGTTGTCAATGTACAGAAGGTAAAGCTTGCTCTTACTTATTTATAGAGCAACAATCCCTTTCATGCAGACCTTGACCTAGATCACAGGACTAGTCTCTCTATTCAAATGATCTCTTAGAAACAACTAAGCCAAAGATTGAGAAGGTCAGTGGACAGACAAATGACAATGTGTATGAACAGTACACAATTCACCCACTACATGGCAGAGATCCAGTAGGAGACAACATTGATCTCTATCACATGAAACAGGTGGAAAGTGAGCCTGTCAGCATTTGGGAGGCAATGCTAGAATCATGCTGTTTCCCAGACTTATTCCCAAAAGGGTCAGGTGGACAGCTAGATGAAAGGGAAGTGCGTGTACAGGGTGCTGAATACCACACTAGCCGTGTGCTCAGTAAAGATGGCAAATTCAGACGTAACATACAGTACCTGTTTCATCTCCTCTGGCAGAGTGAACTTAGCATTCTGTCTGCATCTATTGCACATACTATTTATCTCACAACTCCACTAGATGGAATAACAGCTGCTCAATTTCTAGAGAAATTAAAGCAGAAAGATGAAAATGTGCAAGTGAATCTGTCTTCCATACTTTCAAGTCTACGTGGCACCAAAGAATATTGGTATCGCAGACACTCCGAAGTGATGACAATGCTGTGAGAGTATGGTGCAGCCACATGGTTTGTCACACTTAGTTGTGCTGAATATGCCTGGGACGAACTCATTGAACTGTTAAAGTGGGCAAATTCTGATGCTGACAGCATTTCATCATTGACTGTGGGAGAAATATGTTCACTTGATCCTGTGTCTGTCACAAGACATTTTCATAAGCAGTTCCATGACATTCTGACTTTCATATTGTCAAAGGGCAATCCACCTCTTGGTACTGTGGAGCTTTACTTTTGGAAGACGGAATATCAAGCACGGGGTGTCCCTCATATTCATATGTTATTGTGGATCAAGGATGTACCATGCATAGGTGAACATGAAGCAGCATAAGTGCCAGCATTCATCAAGAAATATATCACTTGTCACATTCCAGACAAGTATGACAGTCTTGCACTATGGAAGTTGGTACAAAAGTTCCAGCGACATATTTGTGCAAAATACTTCCAGTGAATAGTAAAGAACAAATCTAATTGGTACACATGATGTCGCTTCGGATTTCCTAGACAAGTTTGTCAGGATGGTTCCATGAATTAACTTTTTTCACCAATGCGGCACCACTTGAAGGCAAAATCAACCAAGAGGGTATATGAGTTACCCAGAGATGAGAAAGAGGTGTACATCAATTATTACAATCCAACCATTCTCCTAATGTGGCAAGCAATCATAGATGCTCATTTCATGGCTGACAACTCATTGGCCCTGGTGTGGTACGTGACTTCATACATAACCAAACATGAGCAGACTAGCTGGCACGATCTTTGGGAAGATATTACCAGTTCAAGCAGGAGCCTCACATCTCAACTGTGGTCATTGGGCTTGAAAACCCTTTCACACAGAGAATGTGGAGCTTATGAAGCCAGTGACCGTTTAATGGGTACACATCTGCATGGGAAGTCTGATGCTGTCTGGTTTCTCAGTGTGAACTACAAAGAGAAATGCAAACTTGTACTGATTCCCCATGCTGAAATTGAGGAACTCGCTGCCAATAGACCTTCTTCAAAATGTATCTTGAAGAATAACCTGATAGACACATACTACCCCCTTAGACACAATGACATGGATGATATATGTCTCTTTCAGGTGGCTAAGTGGTATGACTACAAGGCAGATATATTACCTGGCTCAACATGCCACATTTACAAGGTGAACGGAGTGGATGGCTGTCTCTTAAAGAGACACAAGCCATGGCTCATAGACCACTGTAAATTACATCTAGGCACATCGTAGAGCAGAGAGCATTATTACTTTGTTCTCCTATTCATATTTAGACCCTGGAGGAATGAGTCTGAATTAAAAGGTGACTGTGATACATTCAAGGAAGAATTCAATCTCAGTTATGAGACTTTCAAAACTGAATACTCAGAGACAAGAGACTGGAGGCTAAGAAAGAACAGCTTGAGAAAGCAGACAAGTAGCTTCAGGAAGACACTCCTGTTAGCTCACAAGACAATTTTGATCCAGAAGGACAAGCTGTTCTAGGTGAACCTTTGCATTTAAATGCCCCACAAGTGTTAGTCTCAGAAATTAAGACAGCCATGGAACATGGAACACACTCCACTGTCAACCTAGCTGACTTGAGAGAAAGACTGAATCAGCAGCAGTATGTAGTTCACTCTCAAGTCATTGACACTGTTCGACATGGCCTACTACATGAAACAAAAAAATGTGACTGTCGTGACTATAAACCACTACTGATCTTTGTTAGTGGTTCAATTGGCACAGGAAAGAGTTTCCTTATTGAAGCCATCACTGCTGAAATATGGAGCCTGACGGGGTCATCAATGTCTGTTACTGTTACTGTTCCCACAGGACTAGTTGCATACAACATTGGTGGAGTTACATTACACCATCTCTTTATGTTGCCAGTGGAACATGGCAAAACAGGAGAGTATCATAAACTGACATTTGAGGTTGCATCTCAGCTCCATTCCATGTTCACAAAGATGAAGTTACTCATCACTGATGAAATCAGCATTGTCCCCAATGTAATGTAAATTGACTAAAAATACCACCAACAGCTTAATCTGGTTCAAGGTCAGTTGGCATTCATCTGTATCCCCCTCCCCGGGTCGTGCCTGAAAATAGGCAGGATTTGTCTAGTGCACTTACCCGGTCAACAAAAGCTAAATAATAAATAAATAAATAATGCTTGCCTGTATACACCTGTGTCTACAGGAGATCTTAGGTACTGACAATGGAGTACCATTTGGTGGCAAAAGTATTGTTGTATTGGGGACCTTTTACAGCTTGCACAAGATAATGCAGAACATGTGTTTGCAACTCTGACTGCCAAGCAAGCTAAGAACATACTTGGCTGCATTGCAGGTTATAACATTTGGAAGTTATTTACCTATGCTGAGTTGTATGAGAACATGTGCCAAAATGGTGATCTGGCTTACAAATCACTTTTAGATGAAGCTCGTACAGGTTCTCTATCACCAGAACATGTTGCTATGTTAAACGATCGGAGAATCAGAGTAGATACTACATCCATAGAAACAGCATGTGATGTTTTCAGCAATGTGTACTCTACAGGGACACACATAGTGTGTCTTTTGCCACGACAAAAGAAATTCATTGAGTTCAACAATGTTATGCTGCTGAGAGAAAACCAAGAAATTCTAACTCTGCATGCTGTTGATACAGTTGCTGGTGTCATTCTCAGTTGCAACCTAGTAGCAAAGATGACTGAATGACTCACTGAACTGAAGTCAGATGTTTCACGCACAGCTGGCCTAGAAGCTGTTCTTACACGTTGTAGGAATGCATGTATCATGCTACAACGTAATCTTGATGTTGAACAAGGCATGGTAAATGGTGCCATGGGAAACATCACTGATTTTGTCTACAATGTCCAGAAGACATATATCGAGACACTTGTAGTTCACTTTGACAACATGGAACAGCCTGTACACATAGAACATACCTGTGTGAAATTTCAGGTATTTAAGGATATCTATGTAAACAGGAAACAGTTTCCACTATGTGTTGCATATGTTGTTTCTCTTCACAAATCTCAGGGCTTGAGTTTGGATTCAGCAATGGTGGACATAGGTACAGACATTTTCAAGGATGGCATGAGCCATGTGGCACTTTCATGTGTCCATAGTCTTTCTGGGTTGCACATTATAACTCTTGCATCTCAGAAGATTCGAGCTGACAAGTGATGTATTGTTGAGTACAACAGGTTACATACTCTGCATCAGCCACAAATGTCTTTAATACCACTGCCTACATATCTGGCTGTCTCACATCATACAGTCATATCTACAGGTGTCAGCAAACAAGCATGAGCTTTCACAAGTGATTAAACTCTAAAGAGTTCAACAAAGGTCACAATATCAACTAAACATTCAGAGCCAGCAGTTCATCAGAAATCAGTTTGTGGCACTGCTGTACCAGTCTTTGACAACAGCACTAGACTGAACTGCTATGCTGACTCAGCTATGCAAGTTTTTCTACACATGCCACACTTTATGCAGTCAATATCTGCTTCGCAAGACACTTCTCTATCAAACGCATTGAAGCAGATTGTCAACATTGTTTCTGACCAGTCTAACAATATGCAGTCACTAACATCACTACACCAGGTGTTAGGTACATATGATGGATGTAGTACATTTGCTGCAGACATACAGCAAGATACTAGTGAGTTTATAATGGCTATCATAAATAACTTGGATGAAGACGGCACTCCAATGTGCCAGTACTTCACTGTGTCATATGTAACCAAATATGTATGTGTATCATGTGGTCATTCACAGTGTGAAATCACAGAAGACATGCTGTGGATTACTCTGTTTCTTCCTCAAGCCAAAAGTGTCACATTTTGACAGCTATTTACCAGTGCTCAATGTGGTCACTCCTGTAAAAGGTGTGGAGGCAGATGTACTCAGTCCATACGTCTCAGGAGTTCATCTCAATATCTGTTGCTTATATTGCTCAGATATGACTCCAACGGGCTCAGAGTTGACACTCCCATCACAGATTACACAGCTGGCAGAATAGTTTTTAACCAATCAGTGTTTTACACTCACAGTGTAGTCTATCACCATGGTCAATTTATGCATTCTAGCCATTACACCTGTTTGCTAAGGTACAGAAGTGGATGGGTAGAGTGTGACGACTCTACAAGCAGTTTTATTCAGAGACTGCCATGACACTTAAAAAATGCATATCTTCTAACACTGAAGAATTATGATGACCTTCATATTTCAGAAGAATAGCAGACAACATGTGGCATTTTTTAAATGACTACTTTGTGACAGAATCAGTCGTAGGGTAGTACAATCATTTCCAATCTACGACTCTCAATAAACCATAACATATCAACAAAATTATATACTGGCAGAGACGTTTCATGCACTATGACATCTGAAATCTTGTGTGGATCAGTGACAACATGGAAATTGTTCTAGTGGCTTCAATTGGCACCAACAGTATTCACAGTCACTAGAGGAACCATGCTTACATATCTATCAAAGATGGTACATGTCAAAACAGAGTCCTTTCTGGCTCCCCTGGTCTGTACATATCTTTTCTTGTAGGTGTATCATACCCATACATAACAATAAGTTGTTGCCAGTTCCTAACTTTTTGCCTCTGCAGAGACACAAAAGTTGTCCCGTATCATTTTAAATAAGTGTGTAACACATGTCTCATTCACCACAGAGAACACTCTGTCACAAGTTTTCTATTACCAGTTTTTTTGTCTATTAGCTGTTGACATCTAGACAACAGCATAATTCTTTCACCATGCAACAGTGTTGAACCATGCCTGATGTATTTGTCACACTGAAACTGTACACATGTAAATATAGAACTCTTTAGTCATAATGAAGCAAGTGAAATGAAGTAAGTGTGAATACTGAAGTATTGCATCTTATTATCAAATGACTCTTGCATACCTATGTAATGATATGTAAATAATATTTACATTCTCATTTTGTCTCACCATTGTTGTTAACTAGTTTAATTGTTCTAGTAAAAGTATTACTATAAGAGTCAAGTAACCATTGATCCTTAACATATAATAGAATACTATAGTGATTAAGTTCATATCGTTCATAAAAACAATGTGCTACACACATTTGTTATTTACTAGTTCAGAGCTGACATAGTAACTAATGTAACTATTGAAAGAAATGTATATTGTACCTATAATAATATGAAATCTGTTGTACTTGTCATGCAAGTAAATGTAATCTATGTTAATAATACTGAAAATTGTAAATCAGACACTGTTACTGATCACAACACACTTCATACCTGTTCCTGACAATGTTTATGATCACCTCTATTGAGGGGTCAGGTGGGAATTTGCCATATGCACCTAGTCAGTGATATATCTTAAAATATTTAACTGAACATACCAGTTATCTAATGTCACTGAAATCATAAACTTTTTATATTCTATTACTTGAACACTTAGCATCTGGTTTTTTGCCCACCCCAGGAACATACACATTATCAGTCACACAATAACAACAAATCATCACTGTTTCATGTGTGTAACCACTGCTTAGAAGCTCCTGACATACCTTCATTAATGTAGGACAGGACTAAGGGACGAGACATGATTGGAACATTCAACTACTTAAAAGGTATAAATAATACTGTTAACCAAAGTCTCTTCAAGCTGAGTGGAAAACATATCATGAAGGGGCACAGGCTTCAGCTTGATGATGGGAGGTTCAGGAGGAATGTCAGAAAGCAGTTATTCCCACAAAGAGTAGTAAACACTTACACAGCACTGCTAAAAGAGGTCACCTCATTAAAGACAGTGACCAGCTATAAAAGAGTCAGGTATATGCATAGGGGGAAGATAAGAATCATGCCTAGGGAAGATGGGAGGACTGTGCAGGGATAACAGAGACATTGACTCAAGAAGCGAACCCTGCAAGACGGGCATTTTCTCTGGGCTCTGTAGTGTTATCAATCTTGCTTTAATATTTCAGCATTTTTGAGCGAAATTGAAAAAGAGACTGCAAACTGATATGTCAGCTTCAGACCTAAAAATTAAATGTATTTGGTCATGCACAAGATAGAACAATTTTGATTCTAAGGCAAATAACAGCACTACAGCTCTTGCATTGATCAGAGGGTTACTGTATACTGTAGATTGATAAAAGGGATGGGGATGGCATAGTTTCAGTGCAAAAACATTATAACAAAGAAACTGATATTTTTTTGACTGTACGGTCAGCCTTTGCCAAATTATGGGAGGTTCTTGTTCAGTGGCAATAGTACTGTCTTGTAAAATATCACACCTCTTGTTGGTACATGAGTAACAACATGCATACAGGACTTTTTAATTGACAGACGTCCTCCTGTTAAAGCAATGCAATAACTATTTATTCCATAATATAGCCGTGCTGTAATAAGATGCCAGCACAATACATAGTAATTTGTGTACTGATTTTTTGAGATGCCACACAAAAATTAATTCTCATAAATGTATGCTGAAAATAAGAGATTCATTAAGGGTGCTCTGATAAGAAAGAAAGATGCCTGTGGAGATCTGCAAATCTCTTCAAGTGCCTTCTGTGGGGTAATTTTTTTTTCTTTAACCAGTATTTATACCATTCTCTAAATATTGCAACATGTGAGGTGCCACTAATGTCTGGGATATCTATTCTACTTTATTATTTTTTTTTCATTATTTATTTATTCGATCATCAGTTTACAGACCTTTGAGTCAGAGACTCATTTACAAAGGCACCTCGTCATTTAACTGAACAAGTGTAGCAGCATGCTCAGTACTATTAAGTAGTTTTCAGTCACTATGAGCAAATGTCTGTGTGTGTGTGTGTGTGTGTGTGTGTGTGTGTGTGTGTGTGTAAAATGTATAGAACTTTATCCAGTTTAATATCTGCATGTAGTATGCTACCATTCCTATATTGTACAAAATGATAGCTTGTATACTGAGTATTTGCTGTGTATGAGTATACTATAGTGTTTATAAAAATTAAACTGCAGTTCCAACAAGCTTGTTTAAGCACAGTATAAACCCTTTATCAATGTATTTTCAAACTAAAAAAAGACACTCAATGCTTATGCAATGTCATACCAAATTGGAGAAGGATTAGTTTATGTAAGTTAGCTCTTTGGCCATGCAATGCAACAGAGATATGTAAACCATTTTTTTTCTGTACAACACAGAACCAAGATATTGGCCCTGCTGACAAAATAACCATATCACTCACCATGCCCCATATGCCAAGCAATACAGTTTGTCACCATTTCTAACCAGAGGCAATCTCAGTTCCTTAGCAAATCAATAATAACACAGATCCCCAACGGGATCAGCAGAACTGCTCCAAAAAGTCAGTCAGATATGAAGAAACCTGGCTGGTCTAATTGGGGAATTAGCTTGTACAGTGCAAGATGATGCATGCTCAGGTAATATTTATGGTTTCAGTTAGTAGTTGCTGGGTCTATGTGGAGGTTAGATTTAATCAGAAAGATAAAGGTATCAAATAACAGATATAGTGTGCATTTGAAAATAATTATAATTTATTTTAATTTTTCATGTCTTTTTAGATATTGAGGACATGGTTCTTCTGTGTTATCCTGTCTTCTCTCAGGAATTGGATCTGGTATCTAACAACTTGACACATACATTCTCCCCATGGTGGATAATGATTGTGATGGGATTATACATTTATTCCACTTTGCGAGATTAACTCCAAAAAACAGAAGCTACACATTATCCTTGTGTGTGTGGATAGGCGTGTTATTTCTTGCAATCTGATACTTATTTATACATCATTTAAAAACAAAGTAAAATGTTTAAATTCTCTACTTGTTATCAAAATGTAAGTTACTTTTTAGTTTAGTTCTCGAATCTTGAATAAAAGTGAAATCAGGGAAATTAAGGTTTTCTAACACAAGGTGGGAAGTACTGTAATATTATAAAGACTGTGAAAATGGCTCTACATTTGCTTAAATGTTGTTATTCTGACCTGGAAACTGTGTGGATAACTTGCTATATTCATAACAGCTATCCTTTATTGTAGCTACAGGAAAATAATTTATTGATTAGGATTTTAACTCAATGGTTGGCATAAATATGTCTAAGACATTTGTCATAGATAACTGCAGGGATCAATAGCTTAGAAAAGGAACACATATACTTGTTCCCATATGGGAGGATAAGACCTATAACTCATTAATGGCAAGGCCCCACATGTGTTATGAAGATCTTATCCTCATTTAAGAGGTTAGGTACACATACAACATTAAATTATATTATCAAATGCATACTATATGCCCTCAGACCTGACTGGTTCAGAACCATACCAGGCTTGAGTGATTTCTCAGAACAATATCATCGTCTTTGAAAAGGCTCCTGCCAGACATTTTTTACGAACCTATTTAAAGTAATAATATAACCCAGAAAATAATGTACCCAGAACATGTGTTTTCATTTGCAATAATGTCACTTTTTGATTAACTCAGAAATGCTTTGTACCATGCAGTGAACCTGAGATCTGGTGTTATCACATACCCTCCCAGTTATGTGTTATTGCTTAACTATGCTGACAGTTTCCATTCAGCCGACCAAAATGCAGAACTACTGTACAATTATCATGACATAATAAAACAGCAGACTTTGTCCTCAAGCTGAGGTCCTTTCTTCCCATCCCTGGTTACTGTCCAGGTGGAAGTTAAAGATCCCAAGGCATTTATCCAAGAAGAATAGGGAGTTTCTCAGTGTCACAGCCAACATTCTCCCTGTCAAACAGGTCCATGCAACCCACTGCAAGGAAATAAATTATCACAGGTTGTGTGACTTTCCTAGACACAGGTACACATTAAAATAACTGAATTGCATGTGGTTCTCAACATTCTTATTGGCTAACACCCACAAACTGCTGCTCACTGTCTACATTCTATCACTTACCAGTACCATTAGAATGGCAGCAGAAATCTTACTTTCACTTCGCTAAAGGTTTCCTCCAATTTATTTTGTTAATATTTTGAGTATAACACCTATAATAGTTATAGTGATGGGGTCATACTCAATGAAAACTACATCTGGGACTACATAAACTCAGAATTTATGTAGTTCCAGACATAGGTATTATGGGAATTTAAAATTCCCACCACTATTATCACTATAGTAACAAACATCCTTGTGGGTTGGCCTTCAACTGCCAGTTGAGGGGGACATAGCTTTACCTAACTATCCTATTATTTTACATATTAAATGGTTTCAATCTTCTAAAAAATCATTTGAGTGCATACCTTTGCCTTCTTCCTCCTGATAGGATATGCTACCTTCTTCCAACACTAAGTAGCCATGTTTATGACAATTCAGGAAGCAAGACTGTATCATGCCCATTTGATAAATAAGGTTAACCCATCACAGTCTGCTATGTATGCCATTCATAGCCCATTGAAATGTACAGCCTTTTATACTAGTGTTTTACATAAAAACAGAGCTGTTTCAGTTTGAATTCAACTGCTGAGTGCATGCAGCATAAGGCTGTTGTATTGCCATCAAACATTGTGACAGCTGTTATGGCACTGAATGAAATACAGTATGTTATGGCATGCATACTGTAGAAATAATATGCAGATAACATACAAACTATGAAAATAAATGTTTATTCCCACAGCTGACATATGTTATCAGCTTGTTATCTGCACAGTTTGTATGCCATAATGTTTATTTGGTAGGATTTACTTCCACTGGAATAATATGAATATAGGCTATTCCATAACCTGTATTATTTTAACGCATATCTTACACCAGTCATCATTGCCTTAAAGACAAAGAAACTTAGTGTGCAAGCACTGAGGCAAAGGTTACCCCAAAGGGCATTGGCTGGGAAACCAAGTTTCAAAGAAATACAAAATCACACATACCCCTACAATGCAAAGCATCATGGGCTGTATATGTAAATCACCCATAAAATATTATGCTGGTTCAACTTTAAGCAGAAATGCATGGTGCCGAAAGGCCTCTCACACAGTCTGCAAAGGGTGACAACAGAAGACACACACACCTGTTTCTTCCTACCAGGACTCATCAGTATGCTTCTTCTGAATGACACCCCGGTAGAATGAACCAGCAACCATAAGTTGGTCTATCTGGAGTGGGTTGTGGTGAGCCCAATAAAAACAAAAAAACAAGCTAAATGACAAAGAACCTTAGTGCACAAGTGCTGAGGCAAGGGCTACCCCACAGGGCATTAGCCGGGAAGCCAAGTTTCAAAAAAATACAAAATCACACATACCCCATAATGTGTGAGAGGCCTTTGAGTACCATGCATTTCTGCTTAAAGTTGAACCAGCATAATATTTTGTGGTGATTTACCATATACAGCCCATGATGCTTTGCATTATAGGGGCAGTGGTGCAAGTGGTAGACAAGAAGTACAGGGACTCAGGCATTGGCAAATATGAAGTGCAGAATGAAGATCCTCAATCTGAAGGATAGCTGTGTGAAGACATGCTCTATCTGTTTAGACACTAGTAGATTCAATTAGAGATACTGAAGTATTTCTAGGAAAATAGCATTGTTGTACAAGTCAAATGTTGTTATAGAAACCCTGATTTCATGTCATAGGCCCAGAAACTGTCATTATGTTGCTGGTTTAGGAGTTTCAGTTCCAGTGTCAGTGGGAAGAAGTACAGGAACTCTGTTCCTGCTGCAAAAAAAGGTACAGGAATGGAGTTCCTGTGTGTTCCTGTTCACTTTCATCACTGTAGAGGGGTATGTGTGATTTTGTATATCATTGCTTTAAAATTGGGAGTCTAATCTAATGAGTGTAAATAAATGTTATTTGGAGCCTCCACATCATATGTTCCATTTATAGAACACATACATCTTTACTTTAATTGTTTTTTCCCAAAACCTTTTTATTTTTGAGATGTAAAGCAATATTAACTAGGCATGATTTACAGTACATAATGTAAAACATTCATTAGTTATTTTAATAAAGATATATCCATTTCAAGTTTTCTTCATTCCCTGATTTAAATACACACATTATTTTTGTGATGAAATCAAGTAGTATGGGATTTTTCCCTCATCAGTTTAGCATTACATTTTGACATACTAATATAGCATGTTGTTTTCCCAGCAGTTGAGTTATCAGAAAGAAATAATACACATGCAAGTACAATGGTCAAGATCACACGCACACATTCTTATAAAAGGGTCACAATAACCACAATAAATACTACTCCCTGATTGAATGAACCAGATTACATACCAGTTCTATAAATATTTACATATCTACAATACTACTATCAGGCTATTTTATAAGTAGAACAACACAAAGCAGGGTTCTGCATTTATTGGGATGTAATATAGTGGTATTCCTCCAGTCTGTGCTGAGGAGCACTCCACATGTGGCCTTATGCCTCACCACACACTGGATGAGTGCCTATATCTCACAATCAAAACACACATACACACACACACACACACACACACACACACTGTTATTTGTTACTGACTCTGAACAGAAGATATGGACCACTCTGTTAAAACATTTTCTTTTAGTAAGATTACTGCATTTTAGTGCATTTTTTAAATATTCTATTTCCAAGTTGCATGTTGTCAGTATTACTCTTTTCCCATGTAACTATTTTCAATTGACCTGTTTCTACAGTATGTGCATTAAACTTTATTAATTAATGCTCATAATTTTCCTTGCACTCAGTCCCTTACCATCCCCATAATGCACCTTCCCTGGTTGCACCTTCCCTGTGCCACATCTTTAAAGGAGCCTTGGTTCAATGTGTGTTTTTCCAAGTCATCACCTTGAAGATATGTAAATAAACACAGTTATTATAGGGGTATAGTCGCACCCCTATACTTAGGGTTATGAAGGCACTTCTATGTTAAACTTGAAATGCTGAATATTAATAACTTTGGACCTGTTCAATGGATTTGCATGTAATTTGGTATGCATGGTGGAACATATTAGATCTTTTGATTTACCAAGTTGTGTTTCAGTCGGACTTATGGTTTTTGTGCAACAAAATGCTGAAAAATGCACTTTTCGCCAGTTCTGTGGACAGTTTTTTTTATTTTGTCCATGGCACTGCATGGCCGTTGTGTGGTCTACTGGTCTGACACTTGGCATGTAGAAAGAGCTTGGGTCAAGGAACATGCCACTTTTCATTTGGTGAAAAAAATATTAATCCATTCAAAAGTTATTAAACTTTTTTAGAAGTCGATGGGGAAATTTATATGGTTATTTTGTGAAAGAAGAAGAATGGGGTTTTCACTCCTCGCAATCAAAGAATTTGCAGACTCGTGATCAAAGAATCTTTGATCATGAGAAATTTATTGATCGTGATGGCTGCCATCTTGTTTTCAGTTTGGGGTTGGACAAAAAGTAAATATTTAACCCCATGGGTGACTTATTAAGTAATTGAGGCATGAGTTTAGATTGGGGGCTTCCCGCTATTGACCCAAGCCTCTGGTTTATTTTAGTTTTGTCAAAAAATACCATTTTGCATTTTTTCAATCTTTGGCCATGGCCCACTAATGATCTATAGCCGTGAGCCTGCAAAATCTTTGGCCGTGGTTGTGGCCAATTATTTTGCAGCCTCACAGTCAAAGAATTGCGAAGGCTCTTAAACTGAATAAGTGAGCTTACCTAAAAGCATCGCAGCATGAAAAAAAGAACAGTGTGAATGTTTTGAAATAATTCCTAAATCTTAGCTCTGTCTTCTAACTATTTTTAACATGTAGCACTAGAAATTCTTTGTGGAAATCATTTTTTTAACACTCAAGTACAAAGTTCAAGCAGGGCTGGATTAACACATTATTCTGATGAATTCCAGAATACTGTCAGAATTCTGGCATGCGCTCCAAATAGCCATTTTGAAATTTGACAGTTAAAATTCCAGTCAGTTCAATTACTGGAAAATGGCTACTGGAAGAGCAGGTTTGTCAGGTGAAGCATCACTGAAGCAGAGGAAAATAAGTTCATTTTTTGAGCAGTAAGTCCACTCAAATGACATGATTTTGTTACTGTATTTCATTCAATTTAAATTGGTCAGTGTAATTTCACACGCCATGGTGCTTGCTAAAGCTGTGTTCATTCACAGGGTGCCAACATTTCCTTTCAAGCAGCAACTGAATAAATGTTCTAAAATGTAGTGCTCATTCCTTTAAACTCTGGAATGAAAACTACATTTTATGACTTTATTCCAGGAGTGGCTGTTCCAATCAGGAAAACAAATGGCAAAATTCAAGGCACTGAACCTAAAAGTAATGAAACAAAAAAATCACTACCGCTCTGGACTGAATTATTCCCCTAATCTTTGATCTCATTCATTTAAATATGATTAGAAGCTCAGCCAAAGTTGTGCTGGATCAGTGTTCAACTGCCCAACAGTGTTGGACAGTTTCATACATTCATTTTTTTTAGTTAATGGAGCATATGCATGAGCGGGATGCCAGAATGTATGAGAAACATCAGAAGAGGAGCCCCGACACCTGGCATGCCTGTCAGTGTGAACAGGAGGACCACCGCTATTAGCCCAGATGGCTGCAGCCAGATAACAGAAATGGGGGATCCACTGCTAGATTTGGAAGAATGAGAGACTTCTGTCCTTGTGTCATGGCTATAAACTAAGCAAAGCCAGCAACCTTTTCCTTCCCACTCTACCACCATTAGCGGTCCCCGTTTGTGTTTTTTTGTTTGTTCCTTAATTCTCTCCCTGCAGTATGTAGGTAGGGTGTCCTGAGTACATCCTTTTGCTTTTGATTGGAGCATCAGCAGTGATCAGAGCTGTACCTAGAATAAAGTTGTAAAATGTAATGACTTCATTCCATAGTTTAATCAATGCTCAGATGTACTTCACTGACAGGTTTTTTATATATCTTAAAGGTACTGTGCTACATCTTGAGCCAAGCAGCTGGGGTGGGGTCTCTGTAAGTGTAACAATAAATTTACTGTGTAAGTCCATCACTATGCAGTATGCAGGACACTTATTGAACAAATGGAAAAAAAAGAGCTTCCATGGGAAATTAATGTTTCTTAATCAATGTAATGGCAAAAAAATTAAAAAAAGGATTTCTGGAAAAATACTTCATCGATATAGTTAGATAAATGAAATGCCTACGCAAAGTTGTTCATTCATACAACATTTTTATTTATGCTGCTTTTAAAAAGCCCCTGATGCCATCTGGAATCCTCACCAGAATCACATTCCCTAAGTGATGCTTTATGATGATGTGTGTAGCTTGTTTGTGAAACCAACTCAGTATTAGCTTGTGAATGGTTGATTTGACATGCTATCCATGCCTTACCTGTTGCTGTGACTGAGTGACAAGAGTGCCAATTGCAGGTGTATACTTAACATGCCATTTCAGTCTTTGTGCATAAAGCAATGCTTCCATGCTGTTTTCTTTACCTGGGGTGAACGGACAAACGGTGTTTGCTGAGGTACATTTTTTTTTCTTGACACCTTCTTAATCTATGTGTTGGTGTCTCAGACAGTCCTTAATTCTTTACATATCATCGGGAAAAAGTTGAATTAAAATGAAATAGGCTCATTGGTGTCTTATCTGCTTTACAAAGATATCTGTTAACTTTTTCCATTTTTTTATGGCAGTGCATCCCTGTAATACCACTGGTACTGTAAATTGCCTGGTAATTTGAAATGTGGATGGCAATGAAATATTTTCAAGTTGTGAAATCTCATGATTGTGGAGGTTTTGTCTTCTGTATGAAACATCCTTACAGAATTTTGGGGATGTATGGAGTTTAAACAAAAGTACAGCATCTGTACCTATGTGTAATTTTTTTAATATTATTTATAATATTGCTTCATCTGTTTCATTTTTCTGATTTCAGTTAGTGATTTCTGAATGTGCTACTTTGCAGGCTACAGTTGATATTACTCCCTTTGTCATGCAAGGACCTATAGTAGTACTAAGTGTGTGGATGTCTGAGTTGTAATCTCTGATCCCTTATTCCTGTATTTTCCCCCCATGAATTGGTGTTGACAAGTTACGGTCCCCTGTTCTAATGCAACAGTTTGTTGTATGTTATTGTTGCATGATGCACCAGATCCGGTCCTATCTCTTTGATGATTCAAACCTATAGGATTAGTAATCAAATATTCTGATAGTTAGATATATTTGTGAAATAAGTTGCAAGTAGCAGGTTTGAATTTACATAGTGCAACAAGGCAGAAGAAGGCTGTAACTTGTTTTTTGGCATTCTTTTCACAGACTTCTGGTGATATCAGTGTATTGTAGTAGTACCATGCTTATGTAATTTGTGTTGTGCTGTGACAACTGGAAGTTATATGTGCAGGATTGAGTCTACTGCCGAATCAATATGTGACTGTTCCAGTTGTTATGCTGTGGTTTTTATGCTGCAGGTTGTGCTCAGTGCACAGAACTGAAGCTGATTAGGTCTGTATCTGATACCGACTAGTTGCATGGTATATGCAAAAGTTCCCTGCTGATGTCAGAAAAGAATCTCCTCATCCTGATAATGGCCCCATTCATCAGTATCAATTTTCACATCCTCCGCTGTGCTGTCAGAGCTGCCCCACTTCAAACCTAGCTGCGAATTCCATTTTCTTGTGCAAATGGAGACAACAATTTCACAATCAGCCACCCTACAAATGACCTCATGTCATCAACTGGCTGTCTCGAGTACTTCAGGTGGGAAATTGACCATCCATGACATACACAGCCATGAAGAAATTGACACACATGAATACTCTTTCTCAAAAAGTAAGGAAATTCTTTGCAAAAAACTATGTTTAATGCATCATTTAGGGTTAAAGCAGGAAAAGTCAGGAAATGAGAACATTAGGATTGCCCCAACCCCCCTCACCCACTATCCTCCATAGACTGACAGATGATGGGGTGTGTTGTTGGAGTTGTGAGGCTTAAATTTCACCCCATTCTCCTTTACTGTAGCATGTCCACCTGCTTACACATGGAATGGGGTGAGATTTGAGACTCACAACCCCAATGACACACCCCATCATTTGTCAGTCTGTGGAGGATGGAGGGTGAGGGGGTTAGGGGGCAACCCTAATGTTCTCATTTCCTGACTTTTTCTGCTTTAACCCTAAATGATGCATTAAACGTTGTTTTTTGCAAAGAATTTTACACACACACACACACACACACACACACACACATATATAAAACATATATGCATATATACATACTGTACTCATATACATATACAGTACATATACATATACTTATAAAATGGGTAGGAAAAAAGAAGCTCATCTAGTGGCCAAAGATCATCAGGTGACCGTGGGTATATCAGAGCACGACCATACACATGCACTTTTACACCCCTCCAAAACAATTTTTACATTTTATAAGATAGATAAACCACTCTGAGGTGTGTGGTCACACTCTGATACATGCACATCTTGGGAGGTTGACGCACACTAAGGCATGTGTATATCAGAGCGTGACCGCACACCTCAGAGTGGTTTATCTATCACATATATATTTTATATATCTATATATATATATATATATATATGGGATACATGATGGGCAGGAGTGGAATATGGAAATATTCTCACTCCTGCAGAGTGAGGCATGGCTATCCCATGAGTTCTGAAGGCAGGAGTAGGATAGTCATGCCTCTCAATGCAGGAGTGAGAATATTTTCCATATTCCACTCCTGCCCATCATGTGAGTGATTTATGCGATAGGGAAGGAGTGTTTTTGTATGGTTTTAGTATTTTAATATTGTTTTTGAGGTCCATTTTGTCTGTGTTATTTCTTAAGTTGGTGTTCTTTATCAGTGATTTGGCTGGTGTGTGTCTGGCCAACAGTGTGATAGTGATTGGTAATGATTTTGAATCCGATGTTGCGATTGGTTGCTATGGTGTATAGTGGTTTCTAGGTTGTACTCATAGTGGATGCTGAGTGTATTTTTTAATTGGAGGTATTAGCTGCCTGTTGGGAGACTCAGTGATTTTATTGGTTTGGTCATGTTTGGGGGTAGGATGTGTGTGGGATGCTTACTTCCGGAGTGCTTACATGACAGTTGGTGAAATAGGACTGTTTGCTTTGGTGCAGTGTGAATAACATTTATTTATTCATGAGATGTTATTTCACTTTGTGTTGGCAGTGCTTAGTGCAAGAGTAATTTTGTTCTTTAGCCTTCTGTGCATCGAAGCTTTAGAGAAGGGATGTCAACATTAACATATCGATGGAGGTGGAGATGTGGCACAAATATCCAAGGCTTACAGCGAAAAAGAGGTACATGTGGGACTGAGAAGCTTCACTAGTTATTCAGAGTCTGTTTCAGTGCTGAGCTGCTTTGATGGCTTTCTGGAAGGAGACATGTAGTGTCGACGTGTGGAAAAGAAAGTAGAATATTTATTATTTGTTTTCTTTTGATGGATCTAGCAGTGGCTTGTTATCCTCCTCAAACTGAGAACAGCTCAAGAAAATTTCTTGTTCCACATTAATTGTTTTCAGTGGATGATGTAATTTTAGTTTATTCATCTGTGGTGTTTCTGAAGGTTTAGGAATTAATTTTGAAAAGCTAATTGTAGACAAATACTGTATTTAGAAAGGTTTATTTATATTTTTTCAACTGCTAAGTGTTGCTCCAACTGCACTGCTGTCAGGTTCTGGCATTTTAGAAACTGCAAGCAAAACTTGCACACTATACATCTGGTATGTCATTAGATAGATCAAACATTTCAGCTTCACATTTAAAACAAGTTCCAGCTTTCACTGCCTAATTGATGCTGGAGTGAGAATATTGGGTGATGACATAGCTACAGCAGGTGTAAATGGATATATTTTCACTTCAGCTATGTCATCACCCATTTATCTCACTGGGGTGAGAATACATGATTTTATTCTCAATTAATACACAATATCCCTATTGTGTGTGTGTGTGTGTATGTATATATATATATATATATATATATATATATAATAATAATTTTATTTATATAGTGCCTTTCAATATATCAAAGCACTGAACAGATTAATGTCAAAAATTCAAGTTTCAATACATAACATAAAAACATAAAAATACATAGAAACATAGAAGCTGACAGCAGATAAGGACCGCAAGGCCCATCCAGTCTGCCCATTTCTTTTTCTACCTTATAAATGTGCCATCAGCCTTTGCTCTGTCAGTGGCCTATCTATTCATAGTCATTTGTATTGCTCCCTTATGCCTATCCCATGCCTGTTTGAAGCTCTGCACTGTATTCATAGCCACCACTTCTTGTGGTGCTTATTTCACGCATCCACCACCTCTTCTGTGAAAAAGAATTTCACATTCCCCCTTAATCGCCCCTCTAATCTCATGCTGTGTCCTCTTGTCCTGCTATTTTTCTATATTTAAACATGTTAGACTCTTTCACCTTGTTAATGCCCTTAAGGTGTTTGAATGCCTCAATCATATCACCTCTCTCTCCTTTGCTCAAGGGTATACATATTGAGCTCTGTTAATCTGTCCTCATATGTTTTCTGATGCAGTCCTGCACCATTTTGGTTGCCCTTCTCTGACTGCCTCAATTTGGTTAATGTCCTTGTGAAGGTGTGGCCTCCAATACTGCATGCAGTACTCAAGTGGGGCCTAACTAGTGTCTTGTAAAGAGGGATTATTACTCCTCTTATGACTTGTGATACCCCTACTAATACACCCTAACACCCCTAGCCTTACCTACTGCTTTAGAGGTCTGCTTGATGATTTCAGGTCACAGTGATGATGATGCCCAAGTCTCTTTCTTCCTTTGTGACTGCTAGCAACTCCTCCCACCCTATAGGTGGCTTCAGGGTTTCTCTTCCCATGTGCATGATTTTGCACTTCATTGCATTAAACTTAGTTGCCACTTTTCTGACCATTTTGCTAGTTTATCCAGATCTCTTCTTGTTCTGCCCACCCCATCTGGATCATCTACTCTGTTGCAGATCTTGGTGTCATCTGCAAACAGACAAGCCTTACCCTCTAGTCCATCTGCAAGGTCACTAATGAAGATGTTGAAGAGGACTGGCCCCAGGACCAAACCCTTAGGTAACCCACTCTGTGACTTGCATCTGTTCTGACTGTATACCATTTACCACCACCTTGTTTTCTGCCTGTCAACCAGTTTGCCACCCAGTTGACCAACTTCGACCCACCCCAGCCTACCTAGCTTATTTATCAATCTTCTATGTGGAACAGTGTCAAAAGCTTTTGCTGAAGTCAAGGTAGGCAACATCAACTGCTCCCCTTGGTCCATCACTCTGGTTACCCAGTCAAAGAAATCTATGAGATTAGTTTGACAGGACCTTCCTTTGTAAACCCATGCTGCCTTGGATCCTGTGCCTATGGATTCCAGGTGTTGCACTGTCTTTCCTTAAGAAGTGCCTCCATAATCTTGCCCACTACAGAGGTAAGACTGACTGGTCCTAGTTCCCCGCCTCCTCCTGCTACCACTTTTGTGGAGCGGGATCACATGAGCCCTTCTCCAGTCTTCTGGGACCTCTCCTGTGCTCAGAGACTCACTAAATAGTTCTGATAATGGCTCTGCTAGTTCCACCTTTAGCTCCTTAATACCCTGGGATGTATGCCATCAGGTCCCATTGCCTTATCCAATTCTGAGCTTAGCAAGCCTTGTAGGACCTTTCTTTGTGAAGGGAGTAGTGCTCACCTCCTCCCCTATGTCCATGATGCTGAGCTGTGGGCCCTGCCCTACCTTCTCTTCAGTAAATACTGAGCAAAAGTATCTATTTAGGATAGATGCCTTTACAGGGTCCTCCTCCTCACATGCTCCCTTTTCTCCATTAAGCTTAGCAATATCTTCTGGACTTTCTCCTTTCACTAATGTATCTATAGAAAGTCTTGTCACCTTTTTTACTGTTCATGCTAGTGTTTCTCAGTTTGGGACTTTGCCTGCCTTACTGCCTTCCCTGCTTCCCTTAGGGCAGTTTGGTATGCCTCCCTATCTTCATCCCACTGTGTTCCTTATATTTTCTGAAGGCCATCCTTTGGCTCTGACCTTTCTGCTACTGTATTTGAGAACCAAAGTGGTTTCCTTCTTCTTTGCACTTCCTTTTCTGTCTAACACAATGGGATGTTGCTTCAAGTATTGCATCCTTAATGCTTGCCCACTTTGCCTGTACCCCCCTCACCTGTGTTTCTTTTTGCCAGGGCTAGCTTAACTCTGTTGGCCATCTTATCAAAGTCAGCTCCTCTGAAGTCCCATATTTTTGCATCGGAATGGGATGATTTAGATGTAGTAACCAAATTGAACCATACCATGTGATGGTCACTGGTCCCCAGGTGACCTTCTACCTGGAGATCTGTGATCCCTTCCTTGTTAGTCAGTACTAGATCTAGGATAGCCCTGTCTCTTGTGGGTTGCTGTACCAGTTGTTTGAGGCCCTCCCCCTGCAGGGAATCCACTATGTGTCTAGTTCTGGCAGATGTTCCTGCTGGTATTGACCAGTCTGTATCTGGCATGTTGAAGTCTCCCATTATCAGAACCTCCCCTTTAGCTGTCATGTTTTGTATATCTTCTAACAGTAATGTGTATATGTCCTCCCCCTGGTCTGGGGCCTGTAGACAACCCCAGTTCTTATGGCTGTCCCATTTCCTGTTTCCAGGGTGACCTACAGTTCTTCTGACTCCTTATGTGTATTCTGAATTTCTGTAGCTTTGATATTTTCATTGACATACAGGGCCACTCCTCCCCTTTTGTACCTCGGTCTCTTCTGAACAATACATAGCCAGGTACTGAAGTCTCCTAAGTGTGTTACTGGTAAACCACGCCTCACTAATTGCTACTATGCCCAGTTTAGCCTCTGACATTATTGCCTGCAGGTCTGGGATCTTATATCCCAGGCTGTGAGCATTTGTGTACATGATTTTCCATTGGCCAGATTTTGGTGAGTTAGTTGTTGGGTGAGGTTTGGCATTACCTCTGTGCATTGTATGGGGAGACAAACCTTTTTTCTTACCTGGTGATGCAAATGAACTGCAAACATGCTGAATCCCTGTTTGACCACTAGCTGAGGGAGGAGGGGTGTTCTTCCGATTCGACGTATGGGGTGCTGCACCCCTCTTCCCATTTGCTAGTTTAAATATTCTGCAAAGACATCAAACTTCTGCCCTAATGCACTGACTCCCTCCTTAGTCAGATGCAGTCCATCAAATCATCATAAAATACATCATAAAAACATAATAACTTACAATAAAATTCCAATCATATTCCAACTAATTTAACTCTCCAAAAAGGCCGGTTTCCATAAATACGTTTTTAATTCTTTCTTAAATATCTCCACGGAGGTGCACTCCCGTAACCGGCCTGGTAGAGAATGCCAAAGAGTCCGTGCAGCATGAGAAAATGCTCTGCTGCCCGAAGATTTTAAACTCACTCTGAATCTCCAGCAACTCCTATGTCGGCCGAAAGCTGGAGCGACGCCAAGGAAATAAGGGAACCAGTAGGTCTTTAGATAGGATGGACTCCTGATCATGAAGGGCTTTAAAAGTCAATAAAATGACTTTAAAGGTGATCCACCACCGTACAGGAAGCCAGTGCAGTTTGCGCAGCACCGGGGTAATATGGCAGGACCTACTTGTCCAAGTCAAAACCCGGGCTGCAGCTTTCTGCACTAGCTGGAGGTGGTGGATTTCAACCCCAGAAAGCCCAAAGTAAAGGGCGTGGCAGTAGTCTAGGCACGAGGACACAAAGGCGTGGACCAACATTGGCAAAGAGTCAGATGGAACAAGGTGCTTAACCCTGGCAATATTCCTAAGATGGTAAAAGGAAGTCCTGACGATGGCTGACACCTGAGATTGAAAAGTCAGCCTATCGTCAAGGATCACCCCAGGGTTACGCACCCGTTCAGAGGTTGGTAGTGACACGCCAACAAGAAAAATTCCAGAAGGCGTGCCAGTACACGACCTCTCAATCCGACCACCTGGGTCCACCACCAAAACCTCATTCTTCTCTGAGTTCAACTTTAACCAACTAGAATCCATCCAGTCTTGGATTTCCCCTAGGCAGTTGTTAAACACTGAGAAAGCTCCATCCTGGGTGGGTGCAAAAGACAGGTATAGCTGGGTATCATCTGCATAGCAGTGAAACCACAGCCCATACCATCTTATAATGTTTCCGAGGCACAGCATATACACTGCAAATAACATGGGTGACAGCACAGAACCCCGTGGCACTCCACACAACAAAGAGACTGGGCCAGAGGAAAAAATTCCTGACACAACTCTTTGTGATCTCCCAGTAAGGAATGAAGTGAACCATTGCAAAACGGTTCCCGACATTCTGCAGATTTGCCTCAGGTGTGCTAACAACACCACGTGATCCACAGTGTTGAAAGCTGAAGAGAGATCAAGGAGAACCAAGATGGAATGTCTCTTTTGATCCCTCGCCCTCAGATCATTAAGCACCTGAACCAGTGCAGTCTCAGTGCTATGTCTTTTACAGAAACCAGACTGGAAGGATTCATAGATACTATGGATGGTTAAATTGTCATCCAATTGAGCAGCTACAACCTTTTCAATAACCTTCCCAATAAAAGGAAGGTTAGAGAGAGGTCTGTAGCTTGAGAAACAGTCTGGGTCTAAGGAAGCTTTCTTCAAGAGAGGTGTCACCACCACCTCTTTCAGAGAGCTGGGAAATACACCTAACTCCAAAGAACACCAGACTATTTGTGCCAGAACTGGACCAATGATATCAACACAACCCAAAATTAGAGTAGTCGGTCCAGGATCCAAGCTACAGTTTATGGGGCACACACTATGGATAAACCTCATAATATCCACGAACTCAGGTAGATAAAAGAAACTCCAGTAGAATCGAGGCACTGTGTTCTCGCACACTCCCACAACATCATCCTTAGAGGTTGTCAGACACAGGTCTGCCCTGATGTCAGCCACCTTAGTTGCAAAGTATCGAGCAAGCTCATCGCACTCTATTTGCGAAAAAGCTTTTCAAACTTGCAGACAGGCTGGGTTGCACAGTCTATCTAAATTTCGAAACAGCTGAGCCGGTCGATTTTGAGCAACTGCAATCTCCCTGGACAGGAACTCTGCCTTCTTATGGGTGATTGCAGATTGATAGCTAGCATAATATATATATGTATATGCATTGCAAAAAAACTCCATTAATGCATCAGTTAGGGTTGAGATCACAGCTACAAAAGTTTGGAAATTCAGTGTTAGGGTTACCAACCCTTCCACCCTACCCACTCCACACTCTAATAGGCATTGGGGTGTGCCTTGGGATTGTTCGGCCTAACTCTCACCCCATTCAATTTGTATGAAAATGGAGATGGTAAAGTACAGGAATATGGGGTGAGAGTTAGGTCTGATGACCCCAAGCACACCCCAATGCCTGTTGGTGTTTGGAGAGGGTGAGATGGTATGATTGGTAACCCTAACATCAAATTTCCAAACTTTTGTCACTGTAATATCAACCCTTACTGATGCATTAACAGAATTTTTTGCAATGAATTTCCCTTCTTTTTAAGAAAGTATAATGTTACTTATATGTGGCTGGGGCCTGCACTCCCATCACGTATGCATAGGTAATTGTCTCTAATTTTCATGTGGGAGCACAGGGCCCTGTGGGCCCTGCACTCCCAACTATACATAAGTGTAGAGATATTTTAATGAACTCTTATCTCCCTATGACAGCGTAGGTCCCAGAGGGCCCTGCATTCCCAGTACTGCGTTATGGAGGGCATTGTGCTCCAATTATTGCATAATGGCATCCATATGTGGTAACACTGGGCCTACTGGGCACTGTGCATCCCTCTACACATAAGTATAGAGATGTAGCACAGGCCTAGAGACATTTCAAGAAACCCTTGTGATGCAAATGTGGCAATATCTCAGTAACAATAGGAACGTTGGAAAAAATTCCACCCCAGTTGTAATCATGACCTGGAACTAACCTGTGCTTAGTGAAACATCCGTATCTCAAACCATTTTTTAGTTATAGCTGCCGAAAGGTGGCATGGCCACCACAATGTTATCTTTTAGGAAATTTCAAAACTTTGGAATGTTATAACTATGGAATCAATGTAAATGTTTTCACCAAAACAGCAAAAGGCACATCTGTGGTGCAAACCTTTTCCACCCTGCAAATGTCAGCCCCAAAGTCCTAACTGTTTATTTGCTATGAAGTGGCAAAGAAGCTGTTTGTTTTTGAGGGATGAGCTTTCACAAATTTGAGAATTTTTCACAAATTTTGCAAAAGAAGGCTTGCAAAAAATTTGAAAATTTATGAACATTTTGCAAATGTACTTTTGCAAATTTGTGACACTTCCACTGGAAAAATTGAAAACACATATTTCCAAGCATTATTTTAAAAAAAAACTAATGTCAGGATCATACTCCTCTGGCACTGGCTAGGTAAACACAACTGTTGGTGTTTACCAAGGGGCAGTAGTTTTTGAATTACAATGTTTTTTAGCTGTCGCTAAATGAAAACAAGATGGTGGATTTGCAAAAGTGAAAAACCCATTTGCAAAATTAAAACAGACTTTTGAAAAAGTAAAAAGTGCCTTTAAGGCATACATATATTTTTCCCCATAGGCTATAATGGGAAACTTTAATAACTTTAGAATGGATTAATATTTTTCCACCAAACCTTAAAAAGGCACATCAGTGACCCAGACACCATATACCCTGCCAATTTCAGACCAGACCCCAAACCATTATGGCTGTAGCCCCAGCAAATAATTTGCAGAAAAGTGAAATTTTCACATGATTTAGCACTCTGCAGCTCTGCAACCCCACATCTGAATGAAAAGAAACTTGCCAGATCCAGAGATCTGTAGTACTAGATGGTGCATGTGAAATTGCAGGCAAATCAGATGAACAGTTGCAAAGTTATTAAAGTGCAACATGTTGGGTTTAACACAGAAGTTGCTCTGCCACAGTAACTATAGCGTGGTAGTGCCACTATAGTTAGGATTCAGTAGGCAGTTTAATATTAAACCTCAAATTTTGCACTTTAATAACTTTGCATTCATTCAAAGGATTGCATGAAATTTGATATGCACTGTCTCGTGAGTTAGATCTCTTGACTTACCAAGCTTCATTTTGATTGGATTTGCAGTGTTTGTTCTGCGACTAGTGAAAAAGTGTAAAAGTCACTTTTTTTCACCTGTGTTGGCTGTTTTTTCCTCATTGAGCTACAGCCACACCATTTGGAATTTTGCTCTGAAATGTTCAGGGTAGAAAGAGTTTATCAAAATGAACAAGCCAGCATTGGTTTGGTGAAAATAGTATGAATCCGTTCCAAAGTTATTCAATTTTGAAATTGTGGATTCTGAGCATGCTCAATTCAGTCTTTTGGATAGCCACACAGTTGAGAAAAGGGATTTAGACTCACAAAAGTGGATTTTGACAGCTAGCAAAGAGGGATTCATAAAATCCCGCTTCATGAGAAAAATTCCCTTTTCTCGAGCCGCCATCTTGTTTTCATTTTTCCTCAACAAACAAAACATTATAACTTGCCTCAGGGATGTCTTCTGAAGACATCCAAGCATAGATTTTGTTCATGTGGATGTCCTCTAGAAGCTTATGCCTTTGATTTATTTTAGTGCAGCCCCAGAATGTTTACTTTTGAATTTTAAAATCCCTTTTCCCTACTCGCTTCTGATCCTTTCTCGCAAGCTGTCAAAATCCCTTTTTGTGAGGGGATGACCAGGTGGCCCTAAGTTACAAAAAGGGATTGACTTGCAAAAAGGATTTTGATAGATCATGAAAAGGATTACTTCTTGTAATCCCTTTTGCGAGCTTGCAAAAACCTCTTTTTAAGTGTCAACTAATTTTTCGAAGAACAAAATCCTTTTCAAGAAGGGGTTGAACTGATGGCCCTACCGTGAAAAGGGATTTGCTTTTGAAAAGGGATTTTTACAACTGGCATAAAGGCATTGGCTCACAAAAAGGGATTTTGACGGCTCGTGAACAGTGATTAAGTTTTATAATCATATTTCATGAGCTGTCAAAATCCCTTTTCGCGATCCGTCATAATCCATTTTCATAAGCCAATCCCTTTTTGCTAGCTATCAAAATCCCTTTTCATGAGAGGACAACCACATGGCTCTACCTTGCGAAAAGGGATTCGTTCATGAAAAGGGATTTTGACAGCTCATGAAAAGAGATTTTTAAAGGTTACTGTTTAGTTGCCATTTCACTGCAAAGAAATGGTTAGGACTTTCAACTTGAAATTTGTAGGGTTCATAGGGGTTGCCCAACAGATATGAGTTCTGTTTGTTTGGTGAAAAAATTTACATTGATTCCAAACTTATAACATTCCAAAATATAGGAACTTCCCATAGGATAACATTTTGACATACGCTCTGCCTTTTGGTGCCTATATCTCAAAAAGGTTTCAAGATATGGAGTTTATGCTAAATGCAGTGTACTAAGCACACATGCAGGCTGCCAGGCCACAATTGCAACTACAGGGGACTCTTTCCCCATGTTTCTATGGTTACTGAGACATTGCACCATTTGCAGCACAGGGGTTACTTGGAATGTCTCTAGGCTTGCTCTGCAGCTCTACAATTATAGGAGGATGCCACATATGGATACCATTATCCAATACTGGGCATGCAGGACACTCCATTATGAAGTACTGGGGGCACAGGGAGATGACAGTTCATGACAATGTCTAAACATTCATGTATCAATAAGAGTGCAAAGCCCATAGGGCTCTGCACTACCACAAAAGGATACCATTATGGAGTGATGGGTACATGATCAGCATGCAGGGTCTGGAGTGCCCTGCACTCCTGCAGAGAGAGAGAGAGAGATTAGGGTTGACTACAATATGTATACAGTTATGGTTACGTAGAAGTGTGGTGCTTGGAGGGCCCTGCACTCTTACATGACAGCATGCCCTGTACAACCAAAACACACTATAGACTGATGGGGCCCTGTGCTCCCACAAACACATAAGGGTAAGATTACACTTTCTCAAAAAGTAAGGGAATTCATTACAAAAAACTTTGTTAATGTGTCAGTTAGGGTTGAAGCAACAAAAGTAGGGAAATGAGGTATTAGGGTTGAGACCCTAAAACCCTCTACCCAACCCTACCACCCCACCCCCACCCTTCACAGACCAATGGGTGGTGGGGTGTGCCTTGGAATCATCAGACCTAACTCTCACCCATTCTACCATACTGCACCATTTCAGCTTCCTTACACATGGAATGGGGTGAGAGTTGCAGTCGATGATTCAAAGGCACACCCCAACACCTGTTAGTCTGTGGAGGCTGGGGGCAGGGTAGTAGGGTTGGTTAGGTTGGGTGTTAGTGTTTCAACCAAAACACCTAATTTCCCTACTTTTGTTGGTTCAGTCTTAACTAATGCATTAACAAAGTTTTTGCAATGAATATATAATGTGAGGGGCATGATAATGTCCCTATATTAGGGTTCAATGGTCACGTCTATGTTAAACCCAAAGTTTTGCACTTTAACAACTTTGTAACCATTCAACCAATTCACATGAAATATTGCAAGTGCAATCAGGGACCAAGGATCACTTGATGTGGCAAGTATCGTTCCAGTCAGATTTGCAGTTGTGGAGAAACAGAGTGTCGACAAATGTGAAAATTACCATTTTGTTGTAAATTATTTGTCACATCATTTCTCAGAAATGGCTTGAGGGGTTGGTCTGAAACTCTTAGGGTATATGGGGTGTGGGTCACAGATGTGCCTTTTGAAGGTTTGATGAAAACATTTTAATCCATTCAAAAGTTATTAAAGTTTCCCATTATTTCCTATGGGAAAAATTAGCTGTGCTATGCGAACGTACAGTTTTGATGCCTCAAAAGTGTTTTTACCTTCGCAAATGTGGAATGTAATGTTGAGATTCCACCATCTTGTTTTCAGTTAGTGATGCAGAAAAGCTTAACAATCTTTAAAAATACTTCCAGTTGGTAAACATCAACACTTGTGTTTATCTAATTGGGGCCCCAGAAATCAGATTTGGTTGTTACTCTGCCCCCCAAATAGCCAGAAATATGTTTATTTTAATCATGGCTTTTTTGTTTGTGCAAATTGTGGCAGTATTGCCACAATTTGTGAAAGTACTTTTTGCAAAACTACTGAGTTTTGCCACAAACTGCGGCACTCTTTCATGAAACAATGGGGGCATTTATGTAATTTGTGACACTACATTTTTTTATATGTCTTTTTGTTTGTCACTTCATTGCAAAGAAACTATTTTCACTTATGGGCTGAAAATTTCAAGATAGAAGTGGCTTGACCCACATATGTGCCTTTTGCTGGTTTGGTGAGAACATTTTTATGTGTAGCTATAAGATTTTGAAGTTTCATAATTTCACATAGGATAACATTGTAATGGCCGAGGCATGTTTTGGTAGTTATATCTCAAATATCATTCAAAATATGGACTCACAGCTTAGTAAGCCATTTTGTATGTTTGCAGGCCTTGTTTACAGCTGCAGGTGAAGTTAAATAAATGAAACTATGGTTACTGTGCCATACATTCACAACATGTCATCTGTACTGCTTTGCCCACACGTACATGAGAGACACTTGGTATGTACTGTATGCCTACATGGACATATAGCATTATGGACAGATGGCAGCACAGGACTGATTGGGCCCTGTGCTCCCACAGGGAAATGAGGGTTAATTACAACCTCTTTACATTTATGGATAGATGGGAGTGTGTGCTCTCATAAGCCACTAAGGCTATGGTTATACTTTCTCAAAAAGTAGGGAAATTCTCTGCAAATAACATTGTTAATGGATCATTATTGTTACAGCATCATAGGTAGGGAAATTAAATCTTAGGGTTATCAACCCTAAGACCACACCCACACCTCCACCCTTGGCTTCCAGTCTCAACACCCCAACCCTACCCTGCATACAGGAACAGCAGTGAGGGGGTGCCTTGTGGTTGTGAACCCTAATGCTCACCCCTTTCCCTTGTTCTGTATTCATCTTAGTTTATTTACTCTTGGAATAGGGTGATCATTAGGGTTTGCAACTAAGACAGATAAATGACAGAGAAATGGAGCAAATAAGACCAGATCATGTTTGTGGGCAATTTAGAAGAAACATGGAAACACTTCAAGCAGCATTTGACCTTTATTTATAACAGCTGGTGCAGATGACAAAGAGAACACACACAAAAAATAGCCTTATTACTGACTGTAGCAGGCTCAGAAGCTTTAGATATATACAATACTTTTCAATTGTTGGAAGTGGCCAGGAAGGACTATGGTGCAGTTATGCAACAGTTTGAAGTGTACTGTCTGCCCAGACTTTTGAAACATATTTTGTCAGATCCTGAATCCAAAAAGCATAAGAAACGATAGAAGAATGTGTTACTGACTTAAGACTGAAATCACAATCCTGTAACTTTGGCACCATTGGTCATTCAATGATCAGAGACCAGATAGTTATAGGCTAATCAGATCAAAAACTCAAAGAACGATAGCTCAGAGACTGCAAGCTAACCCAGGAAAAAAAACATTCAGATTAGTCTGGCTGCAGAGCAAACACAAATGCAAATGAAAGTACTCACCAGAACCCAGGAGACAAAGGACAACCCTGAGGTTGCTGCTATGTCACTTCACTGCCAGTCTAGCATTGCTAGTAAAGTGCTTCAGAATACAATGTGTATGAAAAGCTCTACATCAATGCTGATTTTTCTTCTTCTTCTTCAAACCACAAAAAAAATCAAGCCCATGATTCCCCAACCAGCTATACAAAGCAGCAGGATAAGAAGAAGAGACAGGAAGAGCTGTAAACACACAAATATGGGGTTCAAAGAAACCCTGCTGCAACTGTTGTACAGATCATGCCTATAGAATTTGTCCCACATATGGTCAACAGTATAGATCATGTACATTAACAAATGCAATCACTTTGCAAGATGCAGCAGACAGAGACATACACTGCAGGTGGTCACTGAAGTGGATGACTCAAGAAGTGAAAATGAACTATTCATAGGGGCATTAGATAAGCAAGGGGCCCCAGAGAAAAAGAAATGGAATATTCAGCTAGACACCAGTGGCTTCTATGTACACTACAGGATTGACACAGGTGTAGAAATAAATGTGCTTCCTGCTTCACTGTGGCATAAGATACCAAAGAAGCAATGGATACAGAAGAATGCTACAGTTTCAAAGGCATGCTATTAACACACTATACCCAAAATAGGGAACTGCACACTACAGTTCTAGCACAAAGGCAAGGGACAAGAAACCAATTCTGGGGCTAGAAACTAGTCAAAAGCTGGGTTTGATAGAGAAATTGTTTGCAATACTAAATGACATGCCCTGCAGTGATAATATCATATCTGAATTCACTGATGTGTTTAAGGGAATGGGTAAGCTGCCAGTTATGTATCACATCACTGTGAATGAGGACACAGTTCCTATAGTCCACCCTGTATGGAGAGTTCCTGTGGCCCTGAGAGACAGACTAAAATATGAACTACAATGATTAATAGACATGGATGTCATAGGGAAAATAAAGGAGCCAACACAGTAGGTCAGCTCCTTGGTAATTATTGAGAGAATGATGGTTCAGTACATATATGTTTGGACCCAAAAGAGCTGAATGCATACATTAATAGAGATCACTTTCACGTTCTCACCAGACATGACATTCTAGATGAAATGGCAGGGTCCAGGTACTTTTTGATATTGGATGCCTCCTTGGGATTCTGGCAAATACCTGTGACACCAGAATGTGCACATTTAAGTAGTTTAAACACTCTTGATAGAGGCACTGTTTTAAAAGACTATCAATTGGAATCTGCTCAGCACCTGACATTTTCCATAGAACAATGCAACAACTGCTAGAAGGCTTGGAAAGTGTTAATATTTACATAGATGACATTCTTATATGGGGTTCATCACAGAAGCAGCATATTAGACTGATACAAGTTTTACAAGTTGCCAGTGAGAAGGGTCTCAAGCTCAACCAAGCTAAGAGTCGGAAAAGGAAAATCGATTTTTTTTTTAATCTGGGGGAAATCCTGTCACATAATGAAGTGAAACCTGATCCTGCCAAAACACAAGCTGTAAGCAGGATTCCACAAGCCCAGCAATAAAAAAAAGCCTCACAGTGATTTCTAGGGATGGCAAATTATTAGAAGTATATTAACAATCTGACAAAACATGCAATTTAAGAAAATTGCTTACCAAATCAGCCACATGGATGTGGACACCTGTTCATGAGTGACAATTCACAGAAATATAACAATTATTGGTCACAACCCCTGTATTGTAATATTTCGATATTACTTGCCAGACCAGTTTCCATGGATGCTTCAAAGGATGGTTTTGGAGTAGTACTGGTATAACTCAGAAATGGCAGCTGGAGATCAGTTGCTTATGCACCCAGAGCATTTACAAAGATGGAATACAAGTATGTGCAAATAGAAAAAGTAATGTTAGCCATAGCATTTGGATGTGATGCCTTTCATAGTTACATTTATGGAAACCCCTTTGTCATAGAAACAGATCACAAATCACTGATTACTATTTTGAAAAGAGACCTATGGCAGGTGCCTTCAAAAATTCAAAAACTCTAAACCAAACTGCAGAAATATGATTACAAGATAGAGTATATACTAGGAAACCAGTTGATTGTGGCTGATGCATTGTCCAGAACATGGAATGAAACACACCTAACCACAGAACAAAGCAGTAACACAGAGGTGGATATTCACATTAATAAAATTAAAACCATGGCAGCTGTCTCAGAATAGATGTGAAACAACTTAAAAATGGAAACAGCAGCAGATGAAGCATTATAAGTGATGATTTCAGCAATGAAAAATAGCTGGAAGGGACAATACATACCACACAGGTATGTGCATTTCTGGCTGCATTATCTGTGGTAGATGGAGTCTTACTTAAATGTGACAGAAATGTTGTTCCTAGCATGCTCAGGAAGGAGATGCTGCATAAAATTCATGAAGGCCATATGGGCATTGAAAAATGTAAAGGAAGAGCAAGGCAAGTAGTTTACTGGCTGTGGAATAATGCAGGATGTGGAAAATACAGTGCTGACCTGTCATGTATATCAGAAATACACCCCACACTGCAGAGAGAACCTTTCATTTCAGACACAGAAAATGTCTCAGTGTGGGAAAAGTCAGGACAGATTTATATATGCTAGAAGGCAGATAATACATGGTTGTGTTTGATGCATTCTCCTGTTATACAGAATTTGCAAAACTAATGACACTCACAACAAACCAAGTAATAAAAAAACATAAAGACATCTTTGCAAGATTTAGAATACTACAGTTTCTAAGGCTGGACAACAGGTCCCATTTTACAAGTGTAGACTTCAAAGCTTTTGCAAAGTCCCATGGGTTCACTCACATTACTTCCAGCCCCACCTATCCACAGGAAAACGGACTGGCAGAAGCAAAACCGTTTAAAAAAAACAAAATGGCTCAAAAAGAAAACACAGATGAGTCCATTGTACTATTGAATTACAGAGCAACACCATTAGCATGTGGCAGATCTCCAACTGAACTGCTTCTGGGACTTCAGATTTGAACCTGATTGCCTGAGATTAAATGTGAATGTTATACTTACAATAAAAGTATAATGAGGATCAAGAAACAACACGATCACTTGTCAGAACAGCAAATGAGCACAGCGTGTTACAACTGGGAGAAAACATCATGTTGAAAGTGGGGCTTGCTGGGGAAAATTAGCAGTCATTCAGAGACTTATGGCACCAGGTAATTTTTGGTACTTACTGAAAGTGGACCGCTATTAAGATGAAACAGGAGACATTTAATGCCAGTATTTATAATCTCAGGACATTCTCCTACACCACAAGGGGCAATATTTATAGATACTGCCTGTCTATCTGAGGAACCCAGCAACTGATCAGGGAAACAGTAGGAGGACAGTGGAAGACCACTAATTGAAAAATATGGACAGGCAAAAAATCCCACTGCACCACACACTGCTCTACCAGACTCTCCTGATGATACACAGCTCTATATGTCTTTTACACCTGGGACACTGGGTGCAGTTGATGTACTTTACAAATGCCTGACTGAGATCCAAGACTGGATGTCACTGAGCTGGCTGAGACCAAACCCACAAAAAACAGCAGTTCTACTGATTGAGATGGGTCATCTGGGGGGAGTGACAGCTACTGAGAGGGAGAGTGGGCTTTGGCTCAGCCCCTCTAAGCTTTTAGCTGCCACAAAGATGAAAAATCTGGGAATTATTCTAGATAAGAAGGTGACACTTGAGGATCCAATGCCAGCAGTAGTCTGGAATAGTTTTTTCCATCTACAGAATATCAGCCATGTTAATTCCCTTATCCCTCCTGGTGATCTGGCCACACTGGTACATGCATTTGTAACTTTGAAGCTTGATTACTGCAACACTCTTTACCTTGGGGTAAATGAAGGTACGTTGTGGTGCCTGCAGCTGTTGCAGAATGCAGCTGCTTGGTTGCTAATGAGCCTTTCAAGGTCATGTCATGTGTCTCTGGTGCTATAAGAGCTACACTGGATGCCAATAAAGTGGTGTAGCTCCTTTAAATAGGGACTTCTAACTCATGGGACCATCCACAGACTGGGTGTGGGCTACCTGGTGGAACTCCTGCATCCTCACATACCTGTGCACCCACTCCACTCCACTTAGAAGCACCTCCTGCTAGTTCATAGAGCAAGGTTGAAGATCGCAGGGGACTGGGCTTTAGAAGTAGTAGGCATGGCCCTCTAAAATTCCCTGCCCAGAACTTTGAAGGAGGCCCCTTGGTGAAGTGTTTAAGCAGGGCCTGAAAACCTTGTTTGCACAGGTATTTGGGGTTTAAATGCCATTAACATGGTCATCTTTTACAGTATGAATTTCATTATTTCTAAATTTATTGAAATATTCTGTTTTTTAGAGAACTTTAGTTAGAGTGTGCAAGTTGTTCATAAGTTATAATGTTGCTGCTGTATACGATTGCAATGGCACCTTGAGCCTCTGTGGAAGGGCACCACATATAAATAAAGACTGCTACTATTTTCTATAATAGCCACTTAAGACATCTGTCTCTTATGCCTCTGAAAAGATTTTCCCCTGTGGGGCCTGAGTGACCCCAGCTATTCTTATGATGGTTGCTGCATTGTGCAGTTTGAGCTCCACATAATGAGAATGGGAGTGCCACACAGAATTGATGCTAATGCATGATCTGTCCTGAATCTAATACCATGGATGACACTCCTGTGTTGATTGGTACCAGTACTGATATATTTGGGAGGCTGGCCCACATGTGCCAAGAGAGAGGAGAAGCACAGTGTTTACAGAGTCTGCTGTTGCCAGCCATTGTAACAAAAGTGAGGCTGAAATTTGATGCTCCAAAGACAGTGGTGACAGAACAGTCCATTGGAGTGACTCACAGAGTCGACAACAAGGAAGTAGTCTTGCCACCCAGTGCACTGTGCTGAGTGGCCAGTATAGATTAATTCAAGTGTTCCCCACCCTGGCCGGCACTTATTAATGCACTGAAAGACCACAGCCTACCTGAAGGACTGATTGTCCAGAGAAGAGTGGTGCCACTGCTTGTTACCCCTGGGCAAGACAATGACTGTAAGGTTGAAGAATAAGTCAGAGAAATCTGTTATTTTGAAGAAGGGCTTAGTGCTGGTAAATATCTTCACTTTTTTTTTTTTTTTGTTTTCTTGTTGGTTGTTTAACCAGGACTAGCACACTAAGCTGAAAGCTTTTTTACAGGTGTGATCTGGGAGCACAGGGAAGTTAAGTGACTTGTTCAGGGTCACACAGTCAATCAATCAATCAAAATCTTTATTTATCCAGGCAGGCACCATTGAGCAGGGCTCATTTGCAAGATGGACCTGGTCATACAAAAATCATAGTACAGTAACATGGTAAAACATAATGCAATATTATACAGAGAAGAAAAATATACATATGTACATCAACATTTGAATGAGAGGGCCTTTACAACAGATAGACTCATACCTTGGTACAGCCAGAATGTTCACTTATGAGAGAGAAAGGCAAGAAGAGGGATACCAGCTTAGGAAGAAATGATGGGGCTGGAACAGTTAACTGGCATACTTCAGGGAAGGGGGTGGAACTTGGCCATGGCTAAAGAGAGGCATAAAAGCTGGTATTTTGGTAGGGAGAGAGAGGCAGGGGCAGAGGCAGGGCAGGAGGCAGGATGGGCAGAAGGGAAACTGGAAAATAGGTGAGATAGTGATGTGGGAAACATTTGCAGGATTCCTTCACAGAGCGGTCACAGAGCGACTTGAAAATATTCAGGCTAACAGGACAGCTCAGCTTCAAGTTTTTTTTTGCATATTGTTCCACAAGGAAGGCAACGAGAAACTTATTGCAGCTCTGCCTAAATGAGATTTGACCTTAGGTAATTGCAAGGCAATTAGAGAATAGCTTCTTAGAGCATAGGCACCTACCACACTCAGGGGAATACAATCAGAGAAGTATAGGTGGAGTTTGTTGGTAACCACTCTGAAAGCCCATAGAACGGCATTTCTATTTCTCCTATAATGAAGGGAAGTCCAGCTCACCACAGTGTACAAGGAGCAATGGTGTGTGGAAAGTGGAAGGCCATTATGAACCTGATTTCTCTGTAGTATAGGGTGTCCAACTTAGCCAGGGCAGAGGAAGTACAATGGCTATAGAAAAGGTCCATGTAATCTATTAATGAAAGGAACATGGCTTGAACCAACCTCTGCTTGGCATCCCTAGTAAGGAAGTGATTAATTCTGTAGAATAGTCCTAGTCTTTGTCTTAGTTTCTTTTGTAGTTCTTCAAGATGTTCAGAAAAGGAGAATTTGTGATCGAGCCATCCACCCAGATATTTGAATTTTGGCACATACATTTGATTTTCTCCAAGTACTGTGGTAATCTGAGGGATAGCCCCAACGCAAGTGGAGTTCACCGCATAGCAGGAAAGGGAAAAGAGCATTGTTTTCATTTTTTTCACATTAAACAGAAACTTTTTGCTTATGACCCAGTATTGCAATAAGTTAAATTCAGCTTGGAGGTCTTCACAGGCTGCATCCAGCATAGAAAGACTCAAATAAAGTACTGTGTTATCATCAGACAAGAGGATATTGGCCTAATTGATGTTATCATTGATGTTGTTAATGTAAACCACAAACAACAGGAGACCAGGGATAGACCCCTGAGGCACACCTCTCTGTAGGGGTTTAAGTGGCAAAAGATCACCTTCAGCTTTAACCTGCTGTTTCCGATCTGTGAGGTAGTTGGTAAATCAGCACATAGAGTTAGGATCAAGACCTAGGTTACATAGGGAGGAAAGAAGCAGGCTATGGTCGACTGTGTCGAAGGCCTTACTTAGATCCAAAAAAATGGCACAGCCAAAATTCCTATTGTCAAGGTCAAGGAGCCAATCATTAGTCTCTTTTGCTAGGGCAGTTATGGTGCTGTGCTTTGCTCCTAATCCAGAGTGCACTGGGTTTAACAGACTCCTGGATTCAAGGTACACCCTTAGCTGACCATTCACTATCTTTTCCAATAATTTAGACAGAATGGGGAGGAGGGAGATCAGTCTATAATTAAGGTCGCAAGGGTCACCTGATTTGAGCAGAGGGATGACATTGGTTACTTTCCATTGTGAAGGGAGGCTCCCCTGGGATAGTGACAAGTTGAAGAGGTGCATAAGTGGCACTGCCAGTGCATGGTATGCACATTTCAGAAAGTATGGCTCTATAAAGTCCAAACCTGCACCCTTCTTGATATCGAACTGCAGCAATAGATCTTCAACCTCTTTTAGAGAGGCAGGCAGGAAGGAGAAGGCCTCTTTGGTAGCAGGAGACTTGTGAAACAATAATCCCTGCTGAGTGTGGATGGCATTAGCAGAGGATGTGTCAAATGCTAGCCCAGAGGTTGCAAAATGATTATTGAGGGCTTCCAGTATCTCTGATCGGTCTGAAATGGTGTTACTACCAGATATAATTTTTGATGGGAGGGAATTTCCAGGTGGATGACCAGACATGTCCTTTATTATTTTCCAAAATTTTGAAGGATTCCTTGAGGCAAAGTCTATCTCAGTGCGATAGAAAGCAGCCTTGGCTGCTCTGACCAACTTGGTGCACTTATTGCGTGCCCTCCTAAACTGACACCAATCCAAGTCATTCTTGCTTCTGCGTTTTTTTTTTCCAAAGCGTATCCCTATCTAGCATGGAAGCTTTGAGTTCTGGTGAAAACCAGCAGCAAGTGTTGCTCCTTACATGTACCTTTACCACGGGGGCATGCCTGTTTAAGGTCACAGTTAGTATTTCGTGAAAGATAGTATATGCCTCATTAACCGTTTTGGCTAAGTAGAAATCCTGCCATCACAGGGAATGTTTCAATTCATCGAGGTAGGCAAACAAGTTGAAGTTGCGTTTACAATTCTTGATAGAGAACTTTGCTACAAACTGTGGATTATGCACAGATCTGATGCTGGAGATGAAACAGTGATCGCTGATGTCAGAGAAAAATGTTCTGACATGGGAGAACAGGTGTGGTTTGTTAACCAAAATTACATCTAAATGGGTTCTGTTACTAGGGTTCTTTTTATTTGGGTGAGTGGGTTCACCAATGAGTTGCACCAGCCCCAAGGTGTCACAAAAGGATTTCAAGGGAGCCGAGGCTTTTGACAACCAGTCATAGTTCAAATTGCAAAGAATAATAGTTTCCAGCATACTAAGCCCCAGGGCAGAGCTTAGATGTGACAAGAGATGCGACCCTGCAGATGGGGGCCTGTAACAGTCTATTACACAGAGTGCGCAAGAAGGTGATAGTTCAACCTTTAGGGACAAGCATTCAAATTCATTGGGGGGGAGGAGGAGGAGGAGGATTCTAGACATGATACAGAGAATTTGTCCCTGACATAAATCACCACCCCTCCGCCTCTCGATTGCCTATCAGCTCAGAAGAGCAAATAACCTGGCATGTTGATTTCCCTGTCAGGAGTGGCTGCTCTAAGCCAGGTCTCAGTGATCACCAGAACATCAGGTAGGGTGTGACTAACCCAAGCCTGGATTATGGTGATCTTTTTCAAAAGGCTGCGGATATTGACGTGCAGGAATGACATTCCTTTAATTCCAGCAAGGTCAGAGGGAGAAGCAAAGGTATCTAGAGGCCCTGGGTTGAGCTTGACATTGCCTGAGCACAATAGCAATAGGAGCAAAATCCTTTTTAAGGCAACAAAAGTTAATTTGCAGTCTTTGTTCTTTGAGCATCTGGGAGGGCTGTGAAGTTGAACATAGTTATCTCCACTCCTAGTGCTATACTGACCTAGGGTTGCAGCCACTAGAATCCTGACTGAAACATGCCACGAGAAGAAAGTATCAAGACAGGAGGGAGGAGTACCCTGCAATGGCAATTCAGGAGATGTCCCACTTCCAGGCAAATACAGCTGTATGATCCAGTAATCATGTAGAAATTCATGAGAGGAGTTGTTGAGCACATAAAAGGGAGAGGTGCAAACCTTATCCCCACCCTGAGAGGAATGTGAGGTCTGATATGTCTGCAAGTGGAAGCTGTGGGATTCAAACCCAGGTCTGGTTTGCTGGATGTCACCAAATTTGCAGCTGAGAGCCTTAAACCACTGCACTATACTGCCTCCCTCCACTGGCTATACTGCCTCCCTCCCTACTGCCTCTCTTCTCTGCTGACAGTGTGACCAGAGTGAACCCCAAAGTTGCCACTGCTACTCATAGTGACCACAGTCTGTTTAACTTTGGAGATTTAACCATACTTGATTACTACCAGTGGAGCCTGAGTAACAAGTTAGCCAAGCACTGGAACATGTTCTCATTAAATGAGTGGGACATGGGATACATCTGAGTAGAGAAGCACCACATCCTCCTTTGAGATGACCACCCTTTTCAGAAGAGATCCTAGAAATAGATCTTTGTGGACATAGAAGACCACTGGCACCATATACAAGAGTTACTGGTGGCAGAGATTATCAAGGAATCCAGAAGCCTTTACACCTCTCCCATACTAGTGGCCAGAAAGAAGAAAGGAGCCATAAGAAAGTACACATATTACAGCATGTTTAATAAGAAGACTGTGCTCAACCAGTACAATATGCCTTGAGTTGAAGATGCCCTAGCTATCCTGACTGAGAGGAGATGTTTTAGGTGCTGCACCTGTGCAGTGGCTACTATAAGATCCTCATGGCAGAGGAAGATAAGGAGAAGACAGGCTTCATCTGTCCTCTGAGGTTCTACCATTTCAAGAAGATGCCCCAAGGAATATTGGGGGTCTCAGCTACATTTCAGAGACTGATGGAAAAAGCAGTATGAGCCATGCACCTGCTGGCAGTACTTATATACCTCATCAATTTAATAACATTTGGAAGAACACTGGAAGAACACAAAACAAGACTTCCACAGGTGTTAGACAGGTTGGAGGAGTTCGATCTGAAAGTGTCCATTGACAAGTGCCAGTTTTGCCAGCCATTGGTCAGGTATGTAGTACAGTAGTATTGTTTATTCTTTGACTATATAGTTTTTGCAACACATTTAAAGCATTACAGATAATACAGAATAAAACACAGCAATATATAAAAAATAATCTACAAAGATACAATATAGATATTATTTCTGATAACATAATATTTTAAACTTCTTCCTTACATTGTTTTGGTGGCAGTGCATTTACATATTTCTTTTTCCTGACTTTATTGACCATTAGGAGGTATTTCACCAATCGTTTAATTGTCCAGTCATTCAAAGTGTGCTATACGATCCTGCTGAAATCAGCCTTGTCCATCTTCAGTCAATTGTTTTATATAAGGGCCTAATCAATAAGCCCTCTCTCTCATACCAGGAGCATGTCCATAGGTCAAGTATGTGGGTCACATTGTTCCTGCCAGTGGTGCATAGACAGACGTAGCAAAAGTAAAAGCCCTAGCCATGTGGCCCAGAACAACACAATTTTAAGACTCTGCAGTCATTCCTTTGATTTTGTGGCTTCTACAAGAGGTTTGTGAAAGATTACTCAATGGTTGTCTGCCCTCTGGATAATCTCACTCAGGGGTACTTGTCTACCAATAAGAAGAAAGTTAGTTTCAGGAGGGACAACCCCCCTGCAGCATATTAGAAACTGAATGAACAGTTTAGTGCCAGAGAGACTGAACAATGTCAAGTCAAATCAAATCATTTTTATTTTTAAAAAGCACTTTTCAAAAAACCAAAGCACTTGTACACAGATAAAAACAGATATTAACTTATCAGATTATTAAAATTAATAATAGCATTAATAAAACATGGCAGACAAATCAAACATCAGGAAATGCAAAACTAAATAAATGCATTTTCAGTGCAGATTTAAAGGACTCAGCAGTCAGGCACTCTCTAACCTGATGAGGTAAAGAGTCCGACAGGGTCAGGGCCAAAAAAGCAAATGATCTGGCTCCAGAGGTCTTCAAACAGACCCTGTGAACCTCTAGCAATCCCTCATCAGTGGAACAGAGTGGACAGAGGGGTGGTAGAGGCAAAGGAGATCTTACAAATAACATAGTCTCTGTCCATGTAGGGCCTTCTAGGTCAGTAGACTGACCTTGAAGATGATCTTCTACTACACCGGCAGCCAGTGCAATCTGTGGAGCACAGGTGAGACATGGTATAATAGACAAATCAGTCAACAACCTGGCCAGCGGGAAGTCACAAAGTCACAAAGGCATAGACCAACGTTAGAAGATCATCAGGCAGAATGAGGTGTTTTATCTGGGTGCTATTTCTCAGATGGTAAAATGAGATCTTGACAAAGGCTGATACCTGGGATTTAAGAGTCAGCCCACCATCAAGAATAACACCCAATTCCACAACCTATCAGAGGTCATCAACAGGCTCTCTCCCAGCCAAAGACCAGAAGACTGACCAGTAGATGACCCCTCTACCTGAAGACCTGGGTCCACAACCAACACATCAGTCTTGTCAGGGTTTAACCTCAACCAGCTGGCACTCATTCAGTCTTGAATCTCAGAGAGGCAGTTGTTGAAGACTGAGACAGCTTCACCCAGTTCAGGCACAAAGGACATTTATAGCCAAGTATCATCTGCATAGCAGTGAAAACTCAGCCCATACTGCCTTGTAATGTCCCCCAACAGCAGCATATACACCAAGAACAACATGGGGGATAAAACAGAAACCCTGCAGTACCCCACAGGACAGGTGGAGTGGGGCTGAAGAAAAAGTCCCTGACACCACTCTCTGAGTCCTACCCATGAGGAAAGAATGGAACCACCTGAGAACTATACCTGACAGTCCACAGATCATCTGCAGGTGCTCCAATAGCACACCATGGTCCATAGTGTCCAATGCTGCAGAGAGATCAAAGAGAACCAATATCGAATGTTTCTTCCAATCTCTCACTATCAAGAGATCATTAAGAACCTGAACAAGTGCTCTCTAGGTAATATGCCTCTTCCTGAAGTCAGACTGAAAAGGATCACAGACATTGTAGGTGGTATGATGCTCCTCCAGTTGCAACAGGACTACATTCTCTATAACCTTGCTCATGAATGTCAGGTTAGAAACAGGTCTGTAGCTGGTGAGACAGTCAGGGTCAACGGAAGATTTCTTCAATGGGGTGTCATCACTGCCTCCTTCAAGGGATCAGGGAATACCCCTGTCTCCAATGAGCCCCAGACTACCTCAGCAAAGACAGAACCGAGGACCTCCATACACCCCACGAGGAGACGGGTAGGACCAGGATCCAAACTACAGTAAGTCGGTTGCATACCATGAATGATCTTTATGATATCCATGATTGCCAGCTGGTCAATGTCAGACCAGACAAACTGGGTGCTTGTAACCTCCCAACAACCACTGCCACACTCATTAAAGTGCGCTGTACAGATCTCCAACCTGATGAAACTTTGTCTGCAAAAAATCAAGCAAACTCTTCACATTTAGACTGCGTAAATGCTCCCCAATTCTGAAAACAGGTAGGGTTGCACAACCTTTCAACAGTTTGAAAGAGCTGAGCCAGTCAGTTTCTCCCAGGGGCAATCTCTCTGGACAGGAACTCTGCCTTCTTATGGAAGACTGCCGATTGATAGTCCTTATAATAGGCTTAGAATCAAAGATGGTGGCCATGCCGGGCTATGCCACGCTATAGCATTTTTATGTTTATTTGATTTTATTTGTTTGTAGGTTATTTTGCAGCTTTATTTTCATCTTATTTTGTTTTTTAAGTATTTGTGATAGCAGAGGTAGCAATTGCGCATTGTGCGTTGCTGTTATTGCAGAGTTTGTAAGTTTAGGATCATAACCTACGTCTTTTGTCAGCTTGCCTCAAAGTACCTGCCTGCTTTGTCCTGGAAGGATTTCTGTAAGGACTCAGACTCCTTTTCTTTTTGGATTACTCCAATGTAACATTGGGTCGTTTATTATCGTCTGTTGAGACTGGGAGCCTGGGATTGTGAGCTGACTGTTGGTTTGTGCCATCTTGGGACTGTGCTACGGACCTTGTGGAGTGCCGGGAAGATATTGGGTTTGTGAGCTGACTGCTGATTTTGTCTGAATTATGGATTTCGTGGAGGGATTCTGAGGCTGGGTTTGGTGAGACCCTAGTGACTTTTTCCTTTTAGCCCTACAGACTGCAGTGTCACCGGTTTTGTTTTCTGGAGTGTTGGTTTCACAGTGAGTAAGCTGAATCCTGGTTTGAACCCAGGGTGGTTTGCTGGGGTTGTTGACCATGAGGGAAGATCATGGCTGGTGCCGTCGGAGGACAGGTCCCAGTGTGCCCGTGGTTTCTGGGATTTTGGCAGGCAGGCTGGAGAGCCTACTTGCTTGGACCTAGTTGTGTGTTGACTATCCCGGTAACTGCTCGGGGGACGACTGAGGTGAAAACTTCTTCAGCTGGGTAGCTCCCATGGAGGGGAAATCCATATACAATTTGAGGAGTCAAAGTGATTTCCTGGCTGCAAGACTGATCATGTTATCGTGGAGAGATTGAGAACCATCCAGGTCAGACTGTTCCCTTTTTGTCTTAGGTACTTTGGTGAAGCAGTGAGAGTGCTTCTTTCTTTTCATCAAGATCATTTGTGCGACTGTTTAATTATTATTATTACCCTGCCTATGTGAGAGATAGGTTTGGGTATAAATTCCCCAAGGGGTAGAGCCCTGAGGGTGTATATCATTCTTTGCTTTTAGTGATTTACAGATGGAAAACTGATTGGAACTTTGGGCCCAGATCATTTGAATTCCTCTTGATGTGTATGAAATTATTTTAATATTTTAAGGGGGGGTATTTTATTTTATTTATTTTATTATTTTTTTTGTTCTTTTTAGGGTTGTTTAAGTTGGGGTGGGACAGTTTTTGTTTGCATGAGGGTGAATAAATTGGTTTAAAATATGTGTTGGGGTATAAGTAAAATGGTTAGGCAGTACTTCTCCTCAAGACTTCGGGATCTCCATCCCTTTGAATTACCCCCACCTCTCTGGGCTGAGGGAGGAGGTTGCTCATCTCCAGGCTGAGTTGGCCAGGATTTGTGGGACCTCCACTTCTATCCAGGGACCACCAATGCCACTGCCGTTGCCTCAGAGGTTGCCAAGAAAGATGAGCGGTTGGACCACAGTGGGCTCAGGGAGGGTGAGGGTGGTGGAACAGAGGTGCATCCCTCCAGTTGTACCTCTCCACAATTCCTATGCCATTCGTGCAAAGTGTGGTTCCTCTATGGCGGCACCTGCAGTGGAGACCAAGGAGGATGCTGGGAACCTCCACAAAGGAGACCCACAGGAGGGTGGCATGGGACCCCACAGTGGAAGGAAACAACTCCTGGTGATGGACTCCATTGTTAGGAAGCTAGAACTGGGGGAGGAAGGGGAGAGGGTGGTTAGGTGCCTGCCTGGTGCTATGGCTTGGAGGGACAGGGATTGCCGGAGCAGCTGCACAGGGGAAGGAGCTGGATGTCATTGTCCACCTAGGGACAAATGACCTGGCTAAGAAAGGGATTAGAGCAGTGCAGGAAGAGTTTGTGGAATTGGGGAGGGACCTTAGACAAGTATCACGCACGGTAACCTTCTCAGAGGTGCTTCCCATCTATGGTGTAGGAGAGGCTAGGGTGTTCTGCACCATGGGATTCAATCAGTGGTTGAAAAAGTGGTGCAGAGCTCAGGGATGTGGCTTCATTGGGGACTGGGGGTCCACCTGGAGTGATGCAAGCCTATACTGGCATGATGGGATACATCCATCCAGGAGGGGAACCAGGATCATAGGTGATAGGTTTAAATGCTTCATTGGCAAGCATTTAAACTAGCCAAGGGGGGAGGTACTGGAAAGGAGAAGGGAATCCTAGCTCCCCCCAAAAAATCATGGTAGTAAGTATGGTAAACACCAACATAGAGGCGGCGATAGGGAGAAGGGCAGGGGTAAATGGGGAAGTGACAAAGGCAAGACAGACAGGGATGTGGCAAAAAGGAGTAAGGCCATCAGGAAATGGTGGGTAATGAGTACCAATGCCCGTAGTCTGGGCAACAAGCTCCCTGCGCTGGTGGCCTTGATGGAAGAGGGATGCCTGGATATTGTAACAGTCACAGAAACATGGTACACAGAGTACCATGATGTTAACATACCAGGGTATATAACCTACAGTAGAGACAGGCAGGAGAGAAGAGGGGGAGGAGCAGCTCTCTATGTAAAGGAAGAGATAAAAGGAACTGAACAAAAGAGTAAACAGGGAGGAGAGGAAGCACTGTGGGTCAACTTGGAGACTGGAAAGGGCACCACAATCCGCACAGGGGTTGTGTACAGACCCCCATGTCAGGGGGAGGGAATGGACAAGGATATGATAGAAGGCATTCTTAGGATGGCAGAGAAAGGGAAGATACTGTTGATGGGAGACCTGAATATGCCAGATGTTAACTGGAGCACATTTGCTGCAGCCACATCCAAGAGCAGGGCCATTCTTGATGCCCTATAGGTGGCAGACCTCAGACAGCTAGTTTCAGAACCCACTCATGAGGGAGCAATCTTAGACCTCATACTCTCAAATGGGGCAGTGAGAGGATCTCAGATCTAGAAGTGGGTTGCCATCTGGAAACAAGTGACCATCAAACAGTGTGGTTCATGATAAACTCAGCTACAGAGTCAAGCCATACAAAAGTGAAGGTACTGGACTTCAGGAGGGATGACTTTGGCAAGATGGGAGAGTGCCTCAGAAAAGCACTAGCAAACAGGCTAGAAGGACGGGTGGAGCAACAATTGGAAATCATCAAAACTGCCATCACAGAGGCAACAAGCCTTTGTGTAAAGCAAACAAATCAAAATGAAAGAAAAACTCACTATGGTTCTCAAAAGAGGTGGCTGGGAAAGGCAGGGAGAAAAAGATAGCATTCAGGAAGTATAAGGAAACACAGAAGGAGCAGGACAGAGATCTGTACCAGTTAAGGCAGAAGGAAGCAGGAGGAAGTCAGAATAGCAAGGCCCAAACTGAGGAAAACATAGCCAACTCAGTTAAGAAGAGGGATAAAACCTTTTATAGGTACATCGAGAACGAGAAAGACAAAGGGAGGGATAGGAGGTTGAATAGAATGAATGGTGGGTGAGCAGAGGAGGACAGTGAAAAGCAGGATACTGAATGAATATTTCTGCTCAGTATTCACAAAAGAGGAGGGGACGGTTCAATCCAATTAACAGAAGCACTCTGATAGGGGTCAATCCAAGCCCTTTCACAGAAGAAAGGGTTCGCAAGAACTCCTAAAACTGAAAGTGGACAAAGCAATGGGTCTGATGGATCTAATTTACAATTCTAAAAGAATTAAGGAGGGAACTAGTGAAACCACTGACTATTCTTTTAATAAATCATGGGAGGATGGTGCGGTACCTGAGGACTGGAGGAAGGCGGATGGATTCCTTTCACAAAAGTGGGACCAAGACAGGGCAGGAAACCAGACCTGTCAGTTTTGACCTCTGTGGTAGGGAAAGTGATGGAGTCACTTGAAGGAAAGAATTGTTGAGTACCTTGAGGCCAGTGGGACACAGGACCCAAGGCGGCATGGGTTCACAGTGGGAAGGTCATGTCAGATGAATCTAATAGATTTCTTTGACTGGGTGACCAAAGTAGTAGACCAGGAGGGGCTGTGGACATGGCTCTACCTAGACTTAGCAAGGATTTGACACAATCCCACACAAAAAGATTAATAGTCAAATTAACCAGCCTGGGAGTGGTCCCAGGGTGGTAGCCTGTAAAACATTGGCTGGACAACAGGACACAGAAGGTAACTGTAAATGGAGTCCACTTTGAAGAAAGAGGGGTTACTAGTGGGTACCGCAGGGTTCAGTACTGGGTCCAGTCCTTTTTAATGTCTTCATAAGTGACATTGCAGAGGGACTGGAAGGAAAAGTATGCCTCTTTGCAGATAACACAAAGATCTGCAACAGGGTTGATACACAAGGAGGCGTGGAAAGGATGAGAAGGGGCTTGTCAAGGTTGGAGGAATGGTCAGAAGTATGGCAGCTAGGATTCAATGCAAAGAAGTGCAAAATAATGCACCTGGGAAGCTAGAACCAGGGAAGATTACACAATGGTGGGAGTAGTAAAAACAACAAAAAGGAAAGGGACCTGGGGTACTCAGATCAGATGACCTTAAGGTTAGCAAGCAATATGAGAAGGCAGTAGGAGGGCTGGGGGGTTACTGGGATGCATAGGGAGAGGCATCACCAGCAGAAAACAGGAAGTTATTATCCCTCTGTACAGACAGTTGGTAAGACCCCATCTGGAGTACTGCATCCAGTTCTGGAGACCCCTTCTCCACAAGGACATAGACAGGATAGAGGCAGTCCAGAGGAGGGCAACTAAAATGGTGCAGGGTCTGCAAGAGAAGCTGTACAAGGAGACACTAAAGGAGCTTAATATGTATACCCTTGAGGAAAGAAGGGAGAGGGGGGACATGATAGAAACTTTTAAGTACCTCAGTGGAATCAACAAAGTCCAAGAGGGTAGCATCTTTCAGAAAAAGAGACGTGCAAGAACAAGGGGACACAATTTAAAGATGGGGGGGCAGTTCCACAGCAATGTGAGGAAGTATTTTTCACAGAGAGGGTAGTGGATGCATGGAACAGTCTTCCTGAAGAGGTTGTGGGGTCTAAAACTGTGGGAGAATTCAGGAATGCATGGGACAGACATAAGGCAGTTCTTGTGGGGGGTAGGAAGAAATAGGCTGTTGGTTAACTAGGATCTGCGGCCTAACCTGTAGGTAGGGAAATGGGCAGACTAGGTGAGCCAAGCAGTCCTTATCTGCCGTCAAAGTCTATGTTTCTATGTTTCTGTATTTACAGGGGAGGTTTATGCTAGATATCGAAATCTCGGCATTATAAGATCAAAAAGCAGAAAAATACGGGGATCTTGGAACTCTTGGGGGGGATGGGAGGGAAGAGAACGGATATGGGCAATGAGGGCTAGGAGATGCCCTGGGGTGAAATGGGTACTGGAGCGAGGTCCTCCTTGCCTAGTTCCCATACCCAAGGGCACTGACTTGGAGTGTGTCATGCAGGAAGTGGGATCACCCTTGGATTTCCGTCCCTTTCAGGTGGTGTTAAGCAATACCAGGTCGATTAGGAATAAGACTGCAGTGAGTGCGGATCTTGTTTCCTCAGTCGACTTGGCTTGCATCACCGAAACCTGGCTAGATGGAAATGCTGGTCCTGTGTTGGACTCCGTGATTCCGGCCGTGTTCTTGGTGATTCATCACCTGAGAATGGACCGGAGGGGCGGGGGGGTTGCGGTCTGTTTTAGACAAGATCTGGATCTCAGGGAAGTGCCAGTTGGTGATACCAACTCCTTTGAATGCATAGTGGATGCAGGTGCAGGCTACAGGACCCTTCTTATCTACTGTCCACCAGGGGATGAGAGGGAGTTCCTGAAGGAGGTTGTGGACTTCATCGCTGATATGGTATTGGAATCTCCCAGATGGTTAATTCTGGGGGATTTCAATGCCTGGGTCAGCGATGAACTCTCACCATTTGGTCAAAACCTCCTCCAATTAATGAACTCATTGGGCCTGTCATGGGTAATTACCTCTGCAACCCATGGGGGGCATACATTGGACTTGGTGTTCCATCTGGGGATGGAGATATCTGATGTGGAGGTGGAGCCAGTCGGATGGTCTGACCATCACACCCTGAGGTTTAGATTTGTGGCCCCCCAAAATAGGCCTGCCCCCAGGGAGTTAGTACAGTTCCATCCTTTAAGAGGGGTTACCTCAGAAGGCCTAATGATGGAGCTGGACTTCTCAGATTTTCCAAGGGATAGCATGGGTCCAGGACCTTTGATTTTAGCCTATAATAGGGCTGTAACTGAGGCCCTGGATGCCATTACTCCAATTCATGTTTGTCTCCGTACTCTTCTCTTAGGGGCTCCCTGGTTTGATGGGGAGGTCTGTGAGTGGAAGAGGAAGGGATGAAGATCAGAAAGACACTGGTGGAAAACTCAACTGGAGGTGGATAGACTTGAATTGTTAGAACATTATAAATTCTACCAATCAGCAATTTCCCATAAGAAGGTAGAGTTCCTGTCCAGGGAAATTGCTGGAGCAAGGAATTGACCATCCCAGCTCTTCCGGACTGTAGACAGACTGTGCAATCCAGTCTGTCTCCAGACCGGTAGAGCATTATCACAGGTACAGTGTGAGGAGTTTGTGAAATTCTTTGCTGACAAGGTATCCACCATCAGGGATGAGATCTGCCAGTGTCCTTCTATTGGACATTGCACTGATCAATCGGGTGGTATTAACGCCCAGTTGTACTGGTCTACCTTTAGACTACCAGCAGTAATGGATATAGTGAGGATTATCCAGACTCTGCAACCTACCTACTGTAAGTTGGACTCAGGCCCTACTTGCCTGGTGGTGGGGTGTGTAGATGTTGTCAGCCCAGTCCTAGCTGGGATAGTGGTGGTGTCATTAGAAAGAGGGATCTTTCTGGATCCCTTAAAGGAGGCAGTAATATGCCCCCTTTTGAAAAGCCCTCTCTTGATCCTGACTGCCCAGCAAATTATATACCAGTCTCTAACCTCCCTTTTGTAGGGAAGGTTATTGAGAAAGTGGTCACTCTGCAACTGGAGGATCATTTGTCCAATCACAATATCTATGACCCTCTCCAATCTGGCTTCAGGAAAAGGCATAGTACAGAGACAGCTCTTGTTCTGGTATTGAATGATCTCCTGATGGCAAGAGATTGGAGGACCCATTCCATCTTGGTTCTCCTGGATCTCTCAGCAGCATCTGACACCGTGGATCATGAGGTATTGCTCAACCGCCTGTGGTTTTTCTGTGGTCTGAGGGGAGCAGTCCACAGCTGGTTTCGATCTTTTCTGGAGGGCAGAACTCAGAGAGTGGTGTCTGGATTTAATACCTCAGCCCCTCACTGGCTGCCCTGTGGGGTACCGCAAGGGTTGGTGCTGTCCCCTATGTTATTCATGGTGTACTGTATATGCTTCCATTGGAGGACATTATAAGACAATATGGGTTGAGTTTTCATTGTTATGTTGATGATTCTCAGCTCTACCTGTCTTTTATGCCTGATCAGGAATCAGATTCCATCACGATGTTTAATAACTGCCTCCTGGAGATTCAGGATTGGATGAGTGCTAGTTGGCTTAGGTTGAATCCAGGGAAAACTGAGGAGTTGGTTGTGGACCCTGAAGGGAGGACAACAGGGGCTTGGACGGGGAAACCCTTGGGCTTATATCTTGGAGGGGCCCAGCTTCTTGCCTCTGGCCAAGTATGTAACCTTGGAATAATTTCTGACAAAAGCCTGACTATGAAGATGCAGGTGTCGGCCGTAGTCAAATCTGCCTTTTTTCATCTGAGGAACATCGCCCAGGTGAAACATTTGGTTCCACAGGAAGATCTTCCCCATCTTGGTCCAAGCCTTTGTTACCAGCCATTTTGATTACTGCAATGCCCTCTATCTAGGGCTGCCGGGGTGGATATCCACCACTTGCAGCTCATGCTGAACGTGACGGATAGGTTGTTGATGGGAGTTTCACGATCTAGCCATATGACACCTGTGCTACGTGATTTGCACTGGCTGCCAATACAGTGGCGGATCACCTTTAAGGTTGCATTATTGACCTTTAAGGCCTTATATGATTTGGGACCTCACTACCTGAAAGAGCTCTTGGTCCCTTACTGTCCTGGCCGTTCTCTTCGCTCCTCTGATGAGGGATTGCTAGAGATTCCCAGGGTACATCTAAAGACGTCTGGAGATAGATCTTTTGCCTATATGGCACCAACCCTGTGGAATTCTCTACATTGTCAGATACAAGAATGCCGAACTGTTGAAAGTTTTAAAAAATAACTAAAAACTTTCATTTTTGCCTTAGCATTTGCCGGTACATAATGAGTAAGTGTACTGTATGGTTGTCTGATTTATTGTTTGAAATGTGATTGTAATTGATTTGTTGTAAAAGCGCCCTGAGCTTGGGAAGGGCGCTTAATATAAATAACATTTTACTTACTTACTTACTTACATCAATCCAAGTCTGTCATCAACCAAGCCATATTTCTGCCAGTGGTGCTCCAACCTTCTCCCTGCTCTCAACTCCTTCAAGGTCCCATCAAACCAAGGGGACCAAGGATGGAGAGTGACTGGGTGAACATGGACAAGAGCTATGGAATCCAGGGTCACTGATACTGCCCTATTATAGTCCAGTAGCAGATCGCTTGCTTCCAGTGCGAAGCCACCTTCACAGAAATCATCAAATGCCTTGTAGAGGCACCAGTACTAGACTTTGCAGAGCCCACCAAACCTTACATAGTGCACACAGATGCCAGTTTAAGTGGTCTGTGAGTGGTCCTGTACCAGGAGCATGTGGAGGGAGTCCGTCAGCTGGTAATTGCCAGTCACAGTTTAAACCCATCTATGAAACTGTATCCTGTGCACAAACTAGAATTCTTGGCCCTCACATCGGCACTTACTGAAATGTTTTATAATTACTTGTATGGTACCCAGTTTCCAGTAAGGACGGATAACAACTCACTCACCTGTGTGAACACCCTGAAAAATTAGATGCAGCTGGACAGCAGCAGCTCTCAGCTGTATCAACATACAACTACAGTTTAGAGTACTGTAGTGGCAAAACTAATATTGAAACAGGAGCAGTATCTCAATGTCTACACTCTGATTCTTCAACTACAAGTACAGTATACAGGTGACAGTATTCCAAGTGCAGCAGTAAAAACATTGTGTTTGAAGTTTGACACAACTGACCATGGTGTGTGGGTTGCACTGCCACTCTTGCAAACCCACACAGAGCAATTGACACACCAGGGGCTTCCCCAGATGTCATTCCAGCAGCCTACCTTGATTTCACTTGCTTGGATCTGTCATCTTTGCCCCAGCCAAGCTGACCTGAATTAAAACAAGTGCAAAAGGAAGACTGTGTTATACGTGGAGTAATATGTGCCTTACAGAAAGGGCATGGTGCCAATCAAGTGTCAGTAAATCACCCAGACATCTCACTGTTTCTGCATGATGGGGCAATATTGGACCTGGCGCATACAAACAGGGTCAATATTACAGATATCAAGGTGGAAGCCATCTAGGGACCAGTGATCATCATAGAGTTTGGTTCAATATAAGAACAGCTGCAGGATCCAATCATACAATGGTGAGGGTCCTGGACTTCAGAAAGGATAATTTTTTAAAAGATGGGTGCATGCCTAAGGAATGACATTGCTGGGGAGGGGGATGACCTGGAGGGAGGAGGAACTGTGAGCCAAATTAAAAGAAGGTATAGTGAAGGTGACAAACCTCTGTGTCATGCAGGTAAGAAGATAAACAAAAGCAAAATGAAGAGGAGAGAGTTATGGTTCTCCAAAGAGGTGGCAGAAGAAGTAAGAGCATTCAGAAGGTATAAGGTGACCCAGAGAGGGGAGGATAGGGAAGTGTATCAGAAAAAACAAATGGATGCAGAGAAAGCAGTAAGGAGCACAAAGGAACAAACTGAAGAGAGAATAGCTCAGACAGTATCAAAGGGGACAAGATATTTTTTAGTTATGTTAGTGAAAAAAGGAAGACTAAGGGTGGGATTGTGGGATTGTATGGTTAAAGAGGGAAGGGGACTGTATGGAGTGGGATCAGGAAAAGGCAGACATCTTGAACAGACATTTCTGCTCAGTGTTTACAGTAGAAGGGGAAGGGGAGGGACCACAAAAATGACACCAGGTGCTTTGATGGGAAGGAAATGGACACTGATCCTTTTTTTGTGGAGTCAGAAAAGCACTCACTAACCTGAAAGTGGACAAAGCTATGGGGCCAGATGGGGTACATTCAATGGTGATAACGGACTCAGAGAGGTATCAGCTGCACCTCTGACAGCCCTATTCAACACATCACTGAAATGGTCATGGAAGACTGGAGAAGTGCAGATGTAGTCCCACTTTACAAAAGTGGTAGCAAGGAAGAGGCAGGAAAGTTTGGGCCTGTCAGCCTGTCCTTGGTGGTGAGTGAGTTAATGGAAACACTAATAAGAGAAAGGATTGTGGAATATCTGGAATCCAGTGGGTTACAGGCTCTGAGGCAGTATGGATTCCCAGAGGGAAGGTCATGCCAAACAAATCTGATAGCTTTATTTGACCGAGTGACCAAGGAGTTAAATCAGGGAGGAACAGTGGGCATGGCCTATCTGGATTTCAGCAGGGCTTTCAACACCATTCCACATAGGAGACTGGTAAACAAGTTGGGTAGCTTGGAGATGGGCAATAAGGTGTGAACCTGGGCAAGAAACTAGTTAGGGATAGGAGACAGAGGGTAGTGGTAAATGGAGTTCATGCCGAGGAAGGGAGGGGTGAACAACTGAGTACATCAGGGGTCAGTGATGGGACCAGTCATCTTCCATGTCTTTATAAGTGACATAACAAAGGATCTGGAAGGGAAGGTCTGCCTCTTTGTGGATGACATCAAGATCTTCAACAGAGTGGACACTCTGGGCTGGTGGTGGAAAAGAGGAGCAGGGATCTGAGAAAACTGGAGGAGTGGTCAAGGGTATGGCAGCTAGGTTTTAATGTAGAAAAGTGCAAAATAATGTACTTGGCCCATAGAAACCCAGGAGCAGAGTACAAAATGGGGGAAGTGATACCGACATCAACCAAGCAGAAAACAGACCTGGAGTAATCATATTGGATGACTTAAAAGTGGCTAGGCAGTGTGACAAGGCAGTCGAGAAGGCTAATGGGATAATAGGGTGAATAGGTAGGGGCATCACCAGCAGGAAGAGGGAGGTGGTGTTGCCTCTATATAAAACATTGGTAATACCCCACCTTGAGTACTGTGTCCAGTTTTGGAAAAGACATCTCAGGAAAGACATAGGCAGAGTGGAGGTAGTCCAGAAGAGGGCAACAAAAATGATTCAGGGTCTGCATCAAAAGCCCTATGAGGAGAGTATCAAGGAGCTCAATATGTACACCCTGGAGAAGAGGAGGGAGAGGGGAGATGTGATAGAGACCTTTAAATATGTCATGGGGATTTATAATGTACAGGTGGAGAGTATTTTGTTTGGAGAAAAAGGTGCTCTTGAACAAAGGGACATGCTATGAAGCTGGAGGGTGGTAGACTGAAGAGAGATGTGAGGAAGTACTTCTTCACAGAAAGGGTTGTGGATTCCTGGAACAGCCTTCCAGTGGAGGTAGTAAGGTGAAAACAGTGTTGGGGTTAACAAATGCCTGGGATAGACACAAGGGAATCTTTGGGGTAAGGAAGGGGGAGGAGACAGTGCTGTAGATCAAGTAGGGACTACAGCAAAAATTAAGATAACAGAAATAGGCAGACTAGGTAGGCCCAGTGGCCTTTATCTGCCATCAGCTTCTATGTTTGCATCTTTTTAAGGAAAAGGTTTGATTTATTTATTGGTCAATAATTTCTAGAAATGGACTTCTGTCTTTCTAGATGGTCTCATATTTTTGCTTGAATTTAAGGGTTGTAAATGCTTAAGTATTATAAACTCTTAAAAGGTATAAACGTCAAGTAAGGCTCTGTCATCATGGTCTCTTCTAGTAGTAAAACAAACTTAGAAAAGAGTAACTGATTGCTCCCTCTCCGACCCCCAAAAAGGGTAATAAAAAAATAATAAAAATTAACATAAAAAAGTGAATAATTAGCATGCACTATAAATCCCAGTCAAAGGGATATTATAGATATGCTTAAGGGGGAAAATTGTAACGGCCAGATATTCAAAACTTTGCCCTGGGGCTAAATTAGCATAGCCCAGAGTAAAACACAAACTATATTCAAAAGGAATAGTCCAGGGCAAAGAGCTACTGAATATGGCATGGGAATGAGACTGGGCAAACTGGGCTGGGAGTTCAGGGCAAACTTATCCCTGGAGTTAAGACAGCTCTGAACATAGCAACCAGAAAGTGCAAACCACAACAGCAGCACAGTGCAGAGCATCGTGAAACTAGGTAGAGGTGCACTATGTGGCTAATGTGTGTGCTAGCAAATGCATGAACCCAATACAGCTGCAGGCAGCAGTGAATAGGAATGTACAGTGTGCAAAACTGTATAAAAGTCCCTGAACCATTAGTGCAGGTTTAGCGCAGAGCTAAGCTGTTTGTCCAGTGCAAACATGTTTGCTAAACATTACCATATTCAAAAGTGCCATGCAAATGAGCCTACTTAGGTAATCCGTGGGCAAACAGGCACATTTGCATCTCGGTATGTGTTGCTTAGCATACATTACCATGCAGTTTTCCCAGTGCTATGGCATGGTGCACACAGCTCCACCTTTTGGTCAGAATGGTAGTACAGGCTGGACACTGCAGGCCAAGACATGCACACAGCATCCCCTGTTGGTCAGAATGGACTACAGAGCAATATAGCTATATATATTTATTTAGTTAGTTTTTGTTGACTGGGTAAGTGCACTAGACAAATCCTGCCTATTTTCAGGCACAACCCGGGGGAGGGAGATACAGATGAATGCCAGCTGACCATGAACCAGATTAAGAGATTAAGCTGCTGGTGGTATTTTTAGTGAATGAGGGAAATTTGACCAGGACACCGGGGAAATTCTCCTACTCTTTGTGGAGGCACTGTTGGACCATAGATTTGTCCATGGGAATCAGTCACTCTGCTGGGGTACCTGCAGGAAAGCAGAGCTCCGCTCCTGCAGGTCTAGCTTTGGAGACAACTTTGCTGAGAATGTCTGAAAGTGTGAATGCTATGTGTGTGAATCCCGAAGTACCTGAAGGGTCTTTACATGCCCTGTCTTCCTCTGCATCATCTGACTTTTTGCCTGCTGACAAACTCTGGTTAAAATCCCTACTTGCTACACATCGGAATCAGGTAATGGCAGTGATTGATGCCGTTAGCCCTACTGAGTCTTCCTATCCTCAGTCATGGACTCTGGCATCTGGGTTAGAATGTGTAGCAGTGCAACCTCCATTTTCTACAGCCACGGTACCTTCGGGCTCATCAGTGGTTAAGAGTCTGCGGATGTCTCCTGTTGCACCAGACACGCTAGCGTTGCACCACGCTTCATTGGAGTTTGCGACTCCTCCTGCACTGGATTTGGCTGTGGCTTCTCCGCTGTTTGTCTCAGCAGCTGTTTCACCTTGCACTACTGTGAGTACTATGCTTTCTTGTCCTTGTCTCACACCTTCTAATGCATCGATTGTTTCACCTGTTTCACCTACTCCTACACTACTGCCCTGTACCAGCCCCCTACCTAACTCTTTGGAGGCCTCCCTGCACAAAGCGGGCTGGAAACCAGGTGATTCTGGGCATTGGATACCTGACCCTGCCCATAGCCTGATACCTGGTAGTGGTGGTGGGCTGCAATCTCCCTTGGTGAATTTGCCTATACTTCCTCCTGTTGACTTGGATTTGGATTTACGTGCAGAGGATGTTCAATATCCTGAATTGGACACTACACAGCTCTCAAAAATTCCTTCCTTGCCTCCCTACTCTTCAGGTGATGAAGGTGCTAGCACTCAGGGCCCTGCTTGGGGTGATTGCATGAACATGGATGTCCCACTCCCTGACCCTTCTCTGGACCCTTCTCCTGACCCTGGGGAAAAGGCTAAATCTACTTGGGAGGAATTTCAGAAATGGAATGCATTTTGGAACCCCACCTCCTCTTCAGCATCGGAATGTGGTCCAACTTCAGTATATTGGGGGTCTCAATGTTGTTCCTGACCATCTCTATGTGGGAAAGTCTCTTTTAAAAGGATCATTGGGTTTTTTCACTAATGAGATTTTTGCACTAATTCATGTATCTGGTTCTTCCTTATACGATATTAGTTTTAAAACCCCTCAGGGGTTAGACTGTTTTTGGACTAAGTATGACACCCTCAAGTACTCTGAGTTGTGGTTTCCATTTTGGGCTATCCCACTCACCAGACCTTCTATTAAAAATGTTACTATTGTGTTTCAAAATGAGAATGTGGCGGTTTGTGATATTACACGTTGGTTGAAACAACACTGTGATGTATTGGGATTACCTCAGCCTATCTTTGACTCCGAACATTTGTGGACTGGGGGTTGGCGTTATAAAGTGAGGCTTAGGCATGCCAATGTAGGTCCAATACACTTGCTGAATAGTCTATTTTTAGGTAGAGAATGGGGTAATTGCTTCTATATGGGGCAACCCCGTACCTGCTTTAAATGTGGCTCCCCTTCCCAACTTAGTGCAGCCTATGATAGACTATGTTGTTCCCTTTGTCTATCCTTAGGCCATGCTAGTACAGATTGTACTTCTGAGCTCAAGTGTAACCTGTGTGAGGAGTTGGGGCATGGTTTTAGATCCTGTCCTTGGGCTTCCCACAACCGTGAGGATCACCCAGACCAGGATTTGATCCTTATAAATGCTCAGAAAAAGGATATTGATGCTGTGAAATCCCTTATCTCACCAGTACTGGTAGTTTCTGGTCCCCCTTTATTCCCTGATGTTACTGTCCCTGTGCCCCAGGATGTTGCTTTATTGACTGGGTCTTCCCCTGATCCTCCTTTACAGGACGTGCCTCGTCCGGTTGTTCAGGACCCTTCCTGTACACTCCCCCCTTCCCGTGTTGTAGCCCCGGTCCCTGCTGTACCTATACTTGTACCTGAAACAGATTTGGATAATATAATAATGCCTCCTCCCAAGCCTAGTGTTCAGGCGAAAAAGTGGGCTGAAAAACAAACTAAATGTAGAGCCAAATTGGCTAAAGCATCTTCTCCTGGTGGCTCTGTTTCCTTGCGTAATAAATTTGAGGTCCTGTCCTGCCACACTCAGTCTTCAGATATGGAAGCTGATTCTGATACCTCCTCACAACCTGTAGTGTCCTCTGATTCTGAGAGTGATGAATCAAAGAATTTGCCCCTTGATAGTTGGTCCTTACGGCCGGGGGTACGACCCTGCAGAAGTACTAGATCGGGAAGGGTTACCTGATGTTTGTTTCTTTTTCTCCTTTTTCCTTTTTCTAGTCCTCTTTTGTGGCCATGGAATTTCACCTCACTGTTGCCACCCTAAATGTAAACAGTGTTAAAAATGCATGTAGGTGCCTACTTACATTCCAATTTTTGTGTGATTTGGCATGTGACATTTGCCTTATTCAAGATACCCATCTCAATACCCTTTCTTTGGTTAATAAGGTCAAGAAGCTTTGACGATGGGGCCCCTCTTTTTTTCTTTAGGATTGGAAACCCTGTATTGGTGTTGGGGTGTTGTTTCAGGGTGATGGATTTCATGTCACAGAGTTGGTTGAGCTAGTTATGGGACGGGCCTTAATATTGGATTTTGTTTATTTAAATACAGCTTGGAGGTTAATTATGATTTATGCACCAGTTACAAAGAAGGGTCAAGTGGACCTCTTTCATGTGGTGCAGCCCTTTTTGTTCATGTCTCGCGTTCTCATATGGGGTGGTGACTTTAATTGTGTAGTGCATAAATCAAACAGGGGGACACTGATTGACAAGGATTTCTGTGATACGCATTGTCTCAATCACATTATTGTTCAGGGTCATCTACAGGATGTTTATAGAGTTTGTTGTCCTAGTGGTGGATGTACTTTTTTAAAGGCTTCTTATCCACCAGGATTGATTTTCTTTTTGTCACTGCAGCACTACGGGTAGTTATGGCTCGAACCATTCCAGTGGAGACTTCGGGCCACATGGTGGTAACTGCCACATTAGGGGTAGGCCCTCATACTAAACTGCAGCTCGGATATTGGAAACTGAATTCTTTACTATTACTTGATACCAGGTTTCTGGCCCAAGTACATGATTTGTTGAAGGCTCATATGTCACTATCTGGACTTTCCGAGGACTTATTGGGTTGGCGGCTTCTCACTAAGTCTGAAATCTCTTCCCTGGTGAAAAGAGCATCTAAATATGCTGCAGTGACTAAATATAAAAGATATTTGTCTTTATGAATGCAGTTGGAAACTTTATATTCTGCTATGCACTCACAGGGTTTATCTTTGATGACACAGGTACATAATGTTAAAAAGGAAATGTCAGCTTTACAGTTTACTAGAGCTACCTCCCTGTTGCATGAACATAGGGTCTGTTCTGCTAATAAATCTGGTTTAGGTGATGTGTTGGATTGTAGTCACAGGCATACAGAGGATCACCTTATAACGGAAGTTGTGAGTACTGATGGTAACAGTTACACTGCATTCCAGGATATATCGCAGGTGGTCTCCTCACATTTTTCAGATTTATATACTGCATCATCAGTGGATAGCTCTGGTGCTGGGAATTTTCTTTCCTCTCTCCATATTGCGCCTTGTTCAGATGTACTGTCACAGGCTTTAACTGCTCCTATCAGTACAGATGAAGTTAAGAGGGAAGTTTCTCATTTACAAAACAACACGGCACCTAGTATTGGTGGTTTACCTTCAGAATTTTATAAATCCTGTAGTCCATTGATTTGTGAAATACTAACAGTAGTGTTTAATTGGGCCTTGCAACAACAAACCCTTGATTTTCATTTCTGTAATTCAATTCAGATTTTGTTATATAAGAAAGGTAGTAGAAAAGTACTTTCAAATTGGAGACCTCTAAGTCTCCTTAATACAGATTTTAAAATATTAATGAAGGTATTGAATACCAGATTAATGTCCATAGCTCCTAACTTGATTTATCTACACCAGTCCTGTTCAGTTCTGGGTAGATCCATATATACTAACTTCCTCTTGCTTAGGGAACTAATTGAACCTGGTAAATCTGATAATATAAAGGGTTTTCTTATGTCCATGGCTCAGGAAAGAGCTTTTGACCAAGTGCCACATTGTTATTTATTTCAGGTTTTAAAAACCTATGGTGTTCCTGAATGCTTTATAGCCTGGCTCAATTTGCTTTATAGCCATGCTTATGCTTTGCCTTTGGTGAATGGTTACTTAGGTTCATATATCCCTATTCATAGGGGGATGAGACAGGGATGCCCTCTAAGCCCTTTAGTTTATGTTTTTAGTTTGGACCCACTTTTACATACTATTGCCCAAGATGTACATATTTTTGGTATTGTTTCCCCTCATAGTACCCGTGAGGCCAAGATTTTGGCTTATGCAGATGATGTTTGTGTTTTTGTTGCCGATATGCCCTCTGGTGATAAGGTGTTGCACCATTTTTCTAATGTTTTCAGTTGTTGCGGGTTCTTCCCTGAATAAGGTCAAGAGTTTTTTATATCCACCGTATACTGGGATTCCTGAGGTTATGTATTTACAAGGAATTCCTGTTTTACTGGGCTAGGTATGAAATCTTAGGCATTGATTTTGGTAAAGGTGATAATGTGTTACTTAGTTGGTCTGCTAAAATTGCTGGGGTGCAGTCCAGAATTAAATTATGGAAATCATGGCAACAAACTAAAAAGAAAAAAGTTGTAATTACCAAAACTTTGCTTCTCCCTCATTTTTTATACCTCAGTGTGATATACCCCATTCCTTCAATTCTAGAAGCCACTTTATTAGGTCTTTTTTTTTCCAAATTATAAGGAGGAGTCATCTAAATCCCATTTAAAGAGATATGTTGTATCTTCCGATAGCACAGAGTGGTTTGAATTGTGTGAATCCAGTCACTTTTTATTACAGTATTTTTTTCATTAGAATTTGATAGACCTTAGTCGTCCCCAAACTGTATTATGGGTGATTTATGCATATAATTGGTTACCTTGCTTATCTTCAGATTGGCCTAGATTGTGCCAGAAAAATATACACACTTCCAACTATCCAGTTTATATCAGACCTGTGATAACGAAGCTTAATAGATGGAAGTTACTTCTGGCTCAAGTGTTTTGCAAACCTCGCAAATCTATTTACGGTGTCCTGCATTCTATGGCTCATTCCATAGTCCCTGCTTTTAAGGATATTCCGGATTGTTATGTTGATAATCTCCTTAAAAGTTTGGTTGATAAACTGATTCATCCTAGATTGTGGGATGTCTTATGGCTTAGTTGTCATGGACGACTCAGTCTTAGAGGGAATTTAAAGCATAAGATGGTTACTGAAAGGACTTGTCCAAGGGATACTTGCATAAATCAGGAGGAAACAATGTCCCATTTTTTTATTTCCTGTCCTTTTGTACAAGAATTCTGGTCAACCCTTTCTGCTCATTGGAACCAGCCTATTTGGCGTGCTGTTACATATGTAGAAGTTGTGGGGGGTTTCTTACTTCATTGTACTTTGCTGGATGCTGGTGTATTACGGCTTCTGTTTGCCATGTTTAAGTTTCGTTTATGGCAAGTCAGATGTCACCTTACACTGAGACAGTTATATCACTCACCACTTGATGTTCTTCAACATACTGAACATAAGTTGTTGTTACACTGTGATTCTGAACACAAATATTTGTCCAACAATGTATGGCTTATGAGGTGGAAAGCAATTCCTTTTCTAAAAGACAAGATAGGTTGAATTATTTTCTTTATGTTGGGTTATTGATTATTGCTGATATGTTATTTGCTGTGTTTTCTTGTTTGTGTTTTTTTTTGTTCCAGAGTTGTATTGCTGTTTACTGATTTACTGTTCTGTTTATTAATAAAAAGTTTCCCCTACTCTTTTCGATAAATGCCATGGGATCTTTAACATCCACCTGAACTACCACCAATCCAGGCAGATGGGACCTCGGTTTAACGTCTCATCTGAAAGACGGCACCTCAGAAGTGCAGCACCCCTCTCATGCTGCACTACAGTGTCAGTACTGGGATATTACCCAAGTGCCAGATGTGGGAACTGAAACCCACAGCCCTCTGATCTCCCGGCCTCATATAGATAGATAGATAGATAGATAGATAGATAGATAGATAGATAGATAGATAGCTCTATATATCTATCTATATCTATCTATATCTATCTATATATATATATATATATATATATATATATAGATAGATAGATAGATATATATATAGATAGATAGATATTCTATGCAAAAAACTTCGTTAATGCATCATTTAGGGTTAAAACACAAAAAGTCAGGAAATGAGACCTTTAGGGTTGCCCCATGCCCCCTCGTGGACCCGGCCATCATCCCGAGATTGACAGCTGATGGGGTGCGTCATTGGGGTTGTGAGGCCTAAATGTCACCCCATTCCACCTGAAATCATATTCACAAGCCACAGTAAAGAAGAATGGGTGACATTTTGTGTTTTAACCCTAAATGATGCATTAATGACATTTTTTCCATAGTATTTCCTTACTTTTTGAGAAAGAATAGAAAAGGAGAAAGTTGCACAAGTTGCTGGGAGCACAGACCCCTCTGGCCCTGTGCTCCCACCAACTTGCAAATTCCTGCCTAGATAGACAGATAGATAGACAGACAGATATTGCACTTGCAAGTAGGAAAGATGAGAAAAGAGGGAAGACCTAAGTCCACAGCAAGGCAATAAGGGTTGTACATAGACTTATGTATTACAAAAATAGAAATATTAATAACAGCATAGGTGGACAAGTGTAATAGATGCAAGAAAAAGAAAGGAAATAGCAAAGAGATACAGTGATGTAAGGAAATGGAAGCAAGCTGGTGTAGTGCTGATCTCCATGGGAACTCTGCAGAGTTGTTCATATCCAGTCACCTATCCAATAACTAAAGACTCTTTGAAAACAAAAAAGCTTTCAATTCAATTATAGGTAACATCAAAAGTATGAAAGTACTGGCTGTTAGAAAGCTGATAAATCAGTAAGAGTCCCGACACTAAAGTATGGGGGGGGGGAGGGATGTCTTGTTGCTCCAGCCAACTGCATTACTAGCAAGTGACAAATTGCTAGGCTCCCAGAGTGTGCAAAAGACGGAAACAATAATTGGGGGAAGAACAAACTCTTATCTACTTACACATATGGCTCCCCAAGGAAAAATAAACTTAAACAGATTAGGAATAAGCCAAGTTAAAAGTGTAGGATCCCCATGGTGCTACAAACAGAATGAGGAATAATGCATTCTATTCTATAATTATTCTAGAAAACAGAGGGCCAGATATTCAAAACTTTGCCCTGGGGCTAAATTAGCACTGCCCGGTGAGCAAACTTAGCCAGGAGCACAAAGCAAGCTATATTGAAAAGAAAATAGCCCGGTGCTAATCCTGCTGAATATAGCAGTCTAAGCAAGCTGGGCAAACTGGTCTGGCAGTGCAGGGCAAAAACAGCCCAGGAATAAGACAGCACTGAATATAGCAACAGGGAAGTGTAAACTGCAACTGCAGCTCATTAGACTCTGTAGCAAGCCAGTGTTGCAGGTGGAGAACATTGTGTGTGATTGCACAGAGATGTCTCACTTCTACTGCAAACACACCTCTCAACCTCCTGCCTCATAAATCAGGGACAAGGCTTAAAACAATCAAGGGCAAAGGTCTAAAATCAGGGACACACCTTAAGAATTGATGATATCTACTCAGGAAGCTGGTAGAATAAGTGGTGTAGTGTAAAATGCATTTTCTAAGGAAGAACATGTCTGCAACATTAATGTCTGACATTATTGTATGCTCACAACCCCCACTGTTTGGTCATGGAAACACACTGTTTAGGAGGGACAGAGTAAAACACTGAGGTAAAATCAGGGACATCTCTGAAAATCAGGGACTATTGAGAGGTATGACTACAAAACAACAATGAAAGCCACACACTGCAGAACTGTGCTCTGCTGAAGTGAGGTTTGCCAGGGGCTAACCTGATTGCACAGTTCTAACACATTAGCCCGGTGTAAACTGGTTAGCCCAGGGCAAACGGGAGCTATATTGAAAGCTCCCATGCAAATGAGCCTACTTAAGTAATCCATGGGCAAACAGGTACATTTTCATCTAAGTAAGTGCTGCTTAGCATACATTATCATGCAGTTTTCCCAGTACTACTGCATGGAGCACAAAGCTCCCCCTTTTGGTCGGAATGGAAGTACAAGCTGGATGTTGCAGGCCAAGGCATGTCCACAGCATCCCTGTTGGTCAGAATAGAAACACAGGCTGGAAGCAGCAGGAACTGTGTGCTGGCAGGTACAAGCAGTGCATACAACATACCTATACAGCACTGCAAGTAGTACATAATGATCTACACACACACACATATATATATATATATAATGGTAGCACGGTAGGGCTACCATAGTTAGGGTTGAGGAGTCATTTCTATGTTAAACCCCAAAATTTTGCACCTTAATAACTTTGTAACCGTTTGACAGATTTGCCTGAAATTTGGGATACATGATCAAGAACCATAGGCCTTGGGATCTGCCAAGTTTTGTGCTGGTTGGATATACAGCTGCAGAGTTATTAAGCGTGATCTGTGCGCATGTTTAAGCTTTTTCTGGAATTCTACGGTCGTGCCTACAGGTCGTACGGTTTGCACGACTGGCCTGAAATCTTCAGGGAATGTGCAGCCAGGGTCCCCAATGTGCCTTTTGAAGATTTGGTGAAATAATATTAAACGGTTCAAAAGTTATTCAGAAAACAATTTCCCATTATAAGTCAATGGGAAAAGTTAACAAAAAGTTCGACAGTGTCACAAATGCATTTTTACTTTCGCAAATGGGCCTGTTACTTTCACAAATCCACCATTTTGTTTTCAGTTGGTGATCAGAAAAATGGTTGGCATTTAAATTTGGGATCCTCTAGCAACCTAATTCTTTTTGTATTCACCTAGTCGGACCCTGAGGATGGTTGCCATGTCTTTATTTTATGGTAAATTTTTTTTCTACATCGTATGGTTCCTGAGATATAACCTATTTAGTATTCCAAGTCCTCATTTTCTGCTCCGATACCCATTATTATGCATACATTCTTTGTACTCACTCTCTTTCTCTATGTAGCTTTTGGGGAAAACCAGTCTGTGTCCTTACATTACTGTTACCATTGCCCTTTCCGCTTGCGGTTCCGTACCTGTTTCACTTACCATTGACGCCTACACCACCATGTGCGCTATCCTTTATGCCGCCATTTGCACTTGCGTTTCGTTATTTTTGCCATTCGTGTCTACAGTACTGTTTCTCTTTCTGTTTCACTTTGCGTCACCATGCCCATTGACATTTCCATTTGCAGGCACCATGTTACTATGTGACTACACATCACGTGGCAGACCATTCCCGTCTACGCCACTGTGTGTGTTACCCTTTATGTTCTCATTCGCACTTGCGTTACCATGTGTGCCACTGTTAGTGCTTCTGTTTGTGTTGCTGTTCCTGTTACTATGCCACAAGACATCACCAGCAGGGTCAGGTAGGCAGTGGAGCACCCAATGGCAGACAAAATTAGGTAGTACATTGTAACTGTAAATGCAGATGACAATTCAGATGGATTTGTAAACTGAAGCATACTGTATACCCTCAGCTTGTATATGTACTATTGTGTTCTATTCCATCTACAGTTTGCTTCCCGGGTCACCCCTGAAAAAGGGACATCCGGGGCCCTGAGGGCCTACCCGCTTATCAAAATTCAATTAAGCAATAATGCATGACACAGGGTTATGTTAATGGTCTGTTAATCACCTTCAAGGGGTGTAGTGTGGCATGAGGTGTAGCTGAGTGCCATATGCCCCATTGGGTGATTAACTGACCATTAACATTACCATTGGTAATGCCTTATTGCTATTATAATAAAAATGTTTTTAAACTGTGTTAAAGCTTGTTCAAGAAATGGTTAATCTCTTCATGTATGTCAATAAAAGATTTACATAAGGCTGTTAGAATGTTTGCAGCCGATCAGAAACCTCAATTTCTGAGACCCTTTTTATAATTAAGTAATAAGGCATGAGAAGGGGTTATGTTAATGGTCTGTTAATCACGTTCTAGGGGTGTACTGTGGCACGAGGTGCGGGCGAGTGCCACATGTCCCTACAGGGTGATTAACTGACCATTAACATAATTCTTGGGAGTGACTTATTGCTATTATAATGAAACATGTTTTTAAACAGTGTTAAACCTTGTTCAGTATATCGTTAACCTCTTCATGTATGGTAATAAAAGATTAACATAAGGCTGTTAGGATGTTTGCAGCCAATTAGAAAGCTCCATTTAACACATCACGTGGCAGACCATTGCCGTCTGCGCCACCGTGTGCGTTACCCTTTCTGTTCTCATTTGCGCTTGTGTTACCATGTGCGCCACTGTTAGTGCTTCTGTTTGTGTTGCTGTTGCTGTTACTATGACACAAGACATCACCAGCAGGGTCAGGTAGGCAGTGGAGCACCCAATGGCAGACAAAATTAGGTAGTACATTGTAATTGTAGATTCAGATGACAATACAGATGGATTTTTAAACTGAAGCATACTGTATACCCTCAGCTTGTATATGTACTATTGTGTTCTGTTCCATCTACTGTTTGCTTCCCGGTTCACCCCTGAAAAAGGGACATCCGGGGCCCTGTGAGCCTACCCGGTTATCAAAATTCAATTAAGCAATAACGCATGACACAGGGTTATGTTAATGGTCTGTTAATCACCTTCAAGGGGTGTACTGTGGCACGAGGTGTAGCCGAGTGCCATATGCCCCATAGGGTGATGAACTGACCATTATCATTACCGTTGGTAATGCCTTATTGCTATTATAATAAAAATGTTTTTTTACACTGTTGAAGCTTGTTCAGGAAATGGTTAGCCTCTTCATGTATGTCAATAAAAGATTTACATAAGGCTGTTAGAATGTTTGCAGCTGATCAGAAAGCTCAATTTCTGAGGCTCTTTTTATAATTAGGTAATAAGGCATGACAAGGGGTTATGTTAATGGTCTGTTAATCATGTTCTCAGACACCTTTTATAATAAATAATAAATAAATAAAGATGGGGAATTGAAGTACACATAGTAGTGACTGCATCCTAAGTGTATAGTCACAGCTGTGTACTGTTGGGTGCTGATGTGTGGCACCTTGGTACAGTAATAATGACGGTATAGGCACAGAAAAGTAAGTACATTGCTGAGTTTTTACACTGTTAGGAATTATGTCAAATGTGACATGCAATGTACATACATCGTGCATATGCTGTGATACTGACTGTACATCATAGGCACCAAACAAATTGATGGAGGTATAGTTGTAGCACTATTAGTTAACATTGATTTGTATGCTTAAGTCAGACACACTCATTTTTATGTCATAATGGTATTTTAAGTAAGAGTCAACACAGGTGGCTATGGTTTTAAAAATTTATTGCTAATTTGTCAAATGGAGAAAAGGCCAATCAAGACTGAAATTTAGTTAACAGAAGCAGTCTCACAACACAATCGTTGTATGTGTGTAATCATTGCTCGTCATATATGTAAATGTGTAAGAATAATAACAACTGTATAATATGGATTGGAGTAAGTATGTGATATTATAGGAAACTAATCAGGTGTTGTGTGTTTCTAGTGAAGTTTCACTACTCACTACTCTTTATGTGAGGAAGTACTTTCTGATATTCAACCAGGAATTCTAATAGTCAAGCTGAAGCTGTGGCACTTCATTATATATTTACTATTGAACGTGAAGAGACTTTGTTAAAAAATGTTTTTTTTTTTAAATGGTTGTATGTTGTAATTATGTGTAGTGCATTACTTGTGTGGTATGTTAATAAGGCAATGTCAGTAGGTTGTAAAGTGTGATTACACACATGATATACAAGTGTTTTGTTGTTATTGTGTGACTGCTAATGTGGATGTTCCTGGGGTGGGCGAAAAACCATATGCTGACTGTTTAAGTAATACAATATAAAAATGTTAGTTCTGTGACATTTGATTGGTGTTATTTAATTATATGTCACTGAATAGGTGCAAATGGAAAATTCCCACCCGACCCCTCAATTGAGGTGATCATAAATATTGTCAGGAACAGGTATGCAGTGTGTTGTGATCAGTAACAGTGTCTGATTTACAATTGTCAATATTTTTTACATACATTAGAATTACTTATGTGACAAGTTGAGAAAATAGAATATTCTTACATGAACAAATGACATTGTTTCAATTCTACATTACATCCATATAAATTCTTAACTTGTAAATACTAAGACTGTGCATGATATACATTTTTTAACAAACTTATGGTTAATTAGATGTAGTTAGTATAGTGATGAATAATATGTTAAACATTCAGTTGTACTTTAATGTTAGACTAGTACTTTTAGTACAAGTATTAAAGTAATTATTAACAATGTGCACCTGAATACAAATCTTTATATTATGTACAAGTAATTACAAACACATGTAAAAGTCAGTAAATAATATTCTGCAATTGGTTAGTATTTACAGTTGTGTAATTGAGCTTCTAGCATTATCAATAAAGGTAGTTATTTTTACATATGTACAGTACTAGTATTATGCATGAAGGTGGGATAGTTCTACACTGTTGCATGGTGAGCAAATGATGTTGTCTATATGTCAAGAGTCAATAGACAAATTAAAGTGTTGATAGACAACTTGTGACAGAGTGGAATGTTTGGTGAATGGTAGAAGTGTTGCTCAGTTATTTACAATGATAACTGAGAACTTCTCTTTGTTTCTAAAGAGTAACACTTTATAACTCATATCAATTTGTTGTTATGTATGAGTTGATACATGAATAATTAAAGATATGTACAGAGGAGGACAGCAGTAAGGCCTCAGTTTTTGGATGTACAATCTTTGATAGACATGTAATCATGGTTTCTCTAGTGACTGTGAATATTGTTGGTGCCGATTGAAGCCACTACAACAATTTTCATGTAGTCACTGATCCACACAAGCTCTTACATGTTACAGTGTATGGAATGTCTCTGTCAGAATAGCATTTTGTTGAAATGCTATGTTTTATTCAGAGTCGTACATTATACAACATTTTAATGAGGTATGAATGTTTCTGGGACAAAGTAGTCATTTTAAAAATGCAACGTTTTGTCCTATTCTTCTGAAATATGAAGGTTATCATAATTCTTCAATATTAGAAGATGTGCATTTTTTAAGTGTTGTGGCAGTCTCTGTTTAAAACCGCTTGTAGAGTCGTCACACTCTACCCATCCACTTCTGCACCTTAGTAAGGAGGTGTAATGCCCAGAATGCATGGATTGGCCATGGTGATAGATTATACTGTGAGTGTCAAACACTGATTGGTTGAAGACTACTCACCAGCTGTGTAATCTGTGATAGAGTATCAACTCTGAGCCTCATTGAGTCAAATCTGTGCCATACAAGCAACAGATATTGAGATGAACTCCTGAGACATATGGACTGAGTGCATCTGCCTCCACAACTTCCACAGGCATGACTACATTCAGCATTGGTGAATAGCTGTCGAAATTTGACACTTTTGGTTTGAGGGACAAAGAGAGTAATCCATAGCATGTCTTCTGTGGTTTCACACTGTGAATGGCCACATGAAACACATACATATTTTGTTACATATGTTACTGTGAAGTACTGCTGCATTGAGGTGCTGTCTTCATCCAGGTTGTTTATCACAGCCATCATAAACTCAGTAGTGTCTTGCTGTATATCTGCAGCAAATGTACTACATCCAGCATATGTAGGTAACACCTGTCATAGTGGTGTTAGTGACTGTACATTGTTACACTGGTCAGAAGTCTTGTTGATAATCTGCTTCAAAGCGTTTGATAGGGGATTGTCTTGTGAAGCAGATATTGCCTGCACAAAGTGTGGCATGTGTAGAAAGACTTGCATAGCTGAGTTAGCATAGCAGTTTACTCCAGTGCTGTTGTCAAAGACTGGTACAGCAGCTACGCCAACTGATTTCTGATGAATTGCTGGCTGTGAATGTTTACTTGAAGTTGTGCCCTTTGTTGAACTCATTTTTGTTGAATCACTTCTGGAAGCTTGTCGCTGTTTGTTGATACCTGTAGCTGCGACTGAATTGTGTGAAACAGACAGATATGTAGGCAGTGGTATTAAAGACATTTGTGGCTGATGTAGAGTACGTAACCTGTTGTACTCAAGAATGCATCGCTTGTCAGCTCGTATTTTCTGAGGTGCTATAATAATAATGTGCAACCCAGAAAGGCTGCGTACACGTGAAAGTGCCACATAGCTCATGCCATCCTTGAAAATGTCTGTACCTATGTCTACCATTGCTGAATCCAAACTCAATCCCTGAGATTTGTGAATGGAGACACCATATGCAACACATAATGGAAACTGTTTCCTGTTTACATAGACATCCTTAAAAAACTGGAATTTTACGCAGGTTCGGTCTATGTGTACAGAGTGTTCCATGTTGTCAAAGTGAACTACAAGCATCTCGATATATGTCTTCTGGACATCGTAGACAAAGTCAGTGATGTTTCCCATGGCACCGTTTACCATGCCTCGTTCTACATCTAGATTACGTCACAGCATGATATGTGCATTCTTACAAACTGTGAGAACAGCTTCTAGGCCAGCTGTGCATGAAACATCTGACTTCAGTTCACTTAGTCATTCAGTCATCTTTGCTACTAGTTTTCAACTAAGAATAACCCATCAACTGTATGAACCACATGCAGAGTTACAATCTCTTGGTTTTCTCTCTGCAGCATTAGATTGTTGAATTCAGTGCATTTCTTTAGTCGTGGCATAAGGCACACTATGTGTCTGCCAGTAGAGTATATATCACTGAAGACATGACATGCTGTTTCTATGCATGCAGTGTCTACTGTGATTCTCCTATCATTTAACATACAAACATGTTCTGGTGATAGAGAACCTGTACGAGCTTCATCTAAAAGTGATTTGTAAGCTAGGTCACCACTTTGGTGCATGTTCTCAGACAACTCAACATAGGTAAATAATTCCCATATGTTATACCCTGCAATGCAACCGAGGATATTCTTAGCTTGTTTGGCAGTTAGAGTTGTAAATACATGCTCTGCATTGACTGGTGCAAGCTGTAAAAGGTCTCCCAACACAAGTATACTTTTGCCACCAAATGGCACTCCATCGTCAGTACCTAAAATCTGCTGTAGACGTAGATGAATACAGGCAAGCATGACATTGGAGACCATGCTGATTTCATCAATGATGAGTAACTTCATCTTTGTGAACATGGAACGGAGCTGAGATGCAACCTTGAATGACAGTTTATGATACTGTCCAGTTCTCCCATGTTCCACTGGCAACATAAAGAGACGGTGTAATGTAACTCCACCAATGCTGTATGCTGCTAGTCCTGTGGGAGGTGTTACAGCAACAGACATTGAAGAGCCTGTCATGCTCCGTACTTCTGCAGTGATGGCTTCAATGAGGAAACTCTTTCCTGTGCCAGCTGAACCGCTAACAAACATAAGTAGTGGCTTGTAGTCAGTACAGTCACATTGTTTTGTTTCATGTAGTATCTCATGTTGGACAGCTTCAACTACTTGAGAGTGAACTGTATGCTGCAGCTGATTTAGTCTTTCTCTTAAGTCAGTTGGGTTGACCATGGAGTGTGTGTCATGTTCCATGGCTGTCTCAATTTCTGACATTAACACTTCTGGGGCATTTAAGGGCAGATGGTCACCTAGAACACCTTGTCCTTCTGGATCAAGGTTGTCTTGTGAACTAACTGGAGTGTCTTCCTGAAGCTGCTTCTCTGCCTTCTCAAGCTGTTCTTTCTCAGCTTCTAGTCTCTGTATATATGTCTGTGAGCATTCAGTTTGGAAAGTCTCATAAGTGAGATTGAACTGTTCTTTAAATGTGTCACATTCACCTTTTAATTCAGATTCACTCCTCCAGGGTCTAAATAGGAATAGGAGAGCAAAGTAGTAATGTTCTCTGCTCTCTGATGTGCCTAGATGCAGTTTACAGTGGTCTATGAGCCATGGCTTGTGTCTCTTTACGAGACAGCCATCTACTCCATTGACCTTGTAAATCTGGTGTGTTGAGACAGGTGCTACATCTGTCTTGTAGTCATACCACTTAGCCACCTGAAAGAGACACATATCATTCATGTCATTGTGTCTACGTGGGTAGTATGTGTCTATCAGGTTATTCTTTAAGATATGTTTTGAAGAAGGTGTATTGGCAGCAAGCTCCTCAATTTTGGCATGAGGAATCAGTACACGTTCCGAAGTGATGTACCGAACCAGGGCCAGTGAGTTATCAGCTACAAACTGAACATCTATGTTTGCTCGCCACATTAGGAGAAGAGTTGGGTTGTAGTCATTGATGTACACCTCTTTTTCATCTCTGGGTAACTCGTATACCCTCTTGGTTGATTTTGCCTTCCAGTGGTGTCGCATTGCTGAGAATAGGTCATTCATGGCACCATCCTGACAAATTCATCTAGGAAATCCAAAGCGACATCGTGTGTACCAATTAGATTTGTTCTTTACTACTCACCGGCAGTATTTTGTGCAAATATGTCGCTGGAACTTTTGTACCAACTTCCATAGTGTAGGACTGTCATACTTGTCTGGAATGTGACAAGTGATATACTTTTTGATGAATGCTAGCACTTCTGCTGCTTCATGTTCACCAATGCATGGAGCATCCTTGATCCACAATAACATATGGATATGAGGGGCACCTCGTGTTTGATATTCTGTCCTCCAAAAGTAATGTTCCACAATACCTAGAGGAGGATTGTCCTTTGACAAAATGAAAGTCAGAATGTCATGGAACCGCTGGTGAAAATGTCTTGTGACAGACACAGGATCAAGTGAACACATTTTTCTGACAGTCATTGATGAGATGCCATCGACATCAGAATTTGCCCACTTCAACAGTTCAATGAGTTCATCCCAGGCATATTCAGCACAACTAAGTTTGACAAACCATGTGGCTGCACCATACTCTCACAGCATTGTCATCACTTCAGAGTGTCTGCGATACCAATATTCTTTGGTGCCACGAAGACTTGAAAGTATGGAAGACAGATTCACTTGCACATTTTCATCTTTCTGATTTAATTTCTCCTAGAAATTGAGCAGCTGTTATTCCATCTAGTGGACTTGTTAAACGAATGGTATGTGCAATAGACGCAGACAGAATGCTAAGTTCACTCTCCCAGAGGAGATGGAACAGGTACTGTATGTTACGTCTGAATTTGCCATCTTTGCTGAGGACATGGCTAGTGCGGTACTCAGCACCCTGTACACGTACTTCTCTTTCATCTAGGCATCTGCCTGACCCTTTTGGAAATAGGTCTGGGAAACAGCGTGCTTCTAGTGTTGCCTCCCAAATGCTGACAGGCTCACCTTCCACCTGCTTCATTTGATAGAGATCAATGTTGTCTCCTAACGGATCTCTGCCATGTAGTGGGTGAATTGTGTACTGTTCATACACATTGTCACTTGTCTGTACACTGACCTTCTCAATGATTGGCTTACTTTTTTCTAATAGATCATGTTGCACAGAGAGACTGGCCATCTGATCTATGTCAAGGTCTGTATAAAAGGGATTGTTACTCTTTAAATAAGTAAGAGCAAGCTTTACCTTTTGCACATTGACAACATCTTGCCAGATGACCTTGGCCTTTGTTGGCACACCATTTACAAGAATCACCAAGCTATTTTCACTTGAAATTGCTTGAACATTTTCCTGTAGAGGAAGTGGTAGATACATCATGGAACCCTTTAGAGATCTAACTAGCTGTTTCTGGGGAATGTTCCGTGTCTTTGTGTTCAGACGTAGAATCGTTTGGAATGGTTTCATTGTCTGAATTAGAATGCGCTCAAACATATTTAATGTTGAAATCTCATTTGGTGTAACATCTGTTTCCATGTTATTCAGCATTGACCTTGCTGGCAAAGTGTTAGACTTCAGTTTGGAAAAACAGTGTTTGCATAACACAATGGTGTCTTGTAAGTGAAAGTCAGATTTCAGCAGCAAGAATGCTGCCAGACAGAACCACATGTCATTGTATGGTGACAAGGTTTCTAGGTTGACTGTGACTGTTTGTTTTGTGTAACACAGATGGTTGCATGACACACATACAGAGTCAAACTTCTGAGACTTTGCAACCTCAAACTTAGCAATTTCTTTGCCGTACTGTCTCAGAATGTCAGTTTCTAACACTGAAACAGATTTTTCTGCAGAAGTGTTACACTGAAAAATTGTTGTTTCTGGTACAGAAGTAATGTGTTGCAGTTTTTTTAGAAATGTGATGGCACCCTACATGTCACCTGATTGCAATAAGTCATTTAAACAAGTGTACTGATGTACAGCTCGCTGTACTTCATATACTCTGTAGACAAAGTTTTGCATGCCTGTTTGATGCACTGCAAGCATCCACATGTTGTGAAAAATACTATCACAGACACCACTATCGAGACATGCAAGTGAGTGACCCATGAGTTCAGCATGTGGCCAGATTTCACAATGGTCAATTTTTGTAAACAGTTTATGTCTGGCTTTGCGATCTGTTATTACAAATAGGTTGACAAACTGTTCTACTTTTTCAAATGACGATTGCCTACGGTTGCAGGTATTATCACAACACCATGCCAGACAGTGCCGTTTATTGAAGACTGTGGTTGGATCACAGTCATCATCAGTATCCAATTGATTGTCATCAGAGATACTGAGGACATGTACTAGTTTGCCATACTCATCAATGGTGAACTTGTGTTCTTTTGTTAGGGAATGATAAGACGCTCCCCAAAAATATGCCTCTGAGTGCTGTGTGTGCATCCACTGTCCTCTGAAAACATGACAGAAGTTGTCAACAGTCAAACAAGGATACTGTTGAAGCCTTTTTTTATGGCATATGCAACTTTCCTGAATTGTTCAAGCACATGACACATCTTACGCCACAAGCGCTGTAGTACAAACACTGCTCTGTTGACTAAAGTTTACACTTTGAGATGTAACTTCATCAGAGACAGGTGACTGTTACTCTTTTTTGGGGGCGTGTCTCAGCACAGCAGCGATAAGTATTTAGATCTTAGCTTTACTTGCTAGTGATTGGAAATACTTTCTCTTTCTGAGTTGTAAATCAGCAGTTGTGAGTTTACAGCATTGTTTTGAATGTTTCTTGATGGTTACACTCAAAATAGTTGTGTTTTGTCTCAGAGATCTACACAACATTTGTGATGGTATACCTTTTTTCTTTTCTGTTAAAGAATTTCATTTGGGTGTGCAGTGACTTGCTGTAGGGGTCACTGTTGCGGTAAAGGTCTGTCCATGTTCATTTTGTGGTGTGACTTTACTGTTTTGTTTGTTGCCCTTATACAACAGTGTAGTACTATTATACCTCTTTCATTTTGAAACACATCTACATCTGTATTTAGTTGGCATGTTTTGCTATTATGGTTCACAGTGGCAGTAAGCAGTCTTAGAGAAGTATCAGGCACCTGTATGAGAGACAGAGAAAAAAAAAACAGTGTTAGAATATGCCTCTGTACATTTAGAAATATAGAAACATAGAAGTTGATGGTAGATAAGGACCGCAAGGCCCATCCAGTCTTATTACAGTGTGCATTGACATAATTGTGAGTTAAGTATGTTAAAAATTTGGTTCAAAAATGACTTAAGATTACTGTTTTATGAATGTGCATAGTGCAGTTGCTACACACGCTCATAAGTTTGTGCATTATCAATATTTCCAGTTCAGCTTTTCAACATTGTCTTTTTACCACACCTCTTTATGAGCAGTACAGCTGTCATTTTTCACATGTTGGGCAAAACGTGTTTCCACCCATGTAGCGCACAATGGCACAGTCGGTGTGTGAAATCACTGTATGGGACACATTAAGAAAATCACAGTGAAACTGTTCATGAGCAGAGGTGTTAAAATTACTCTGTTGAAAATTTGGTGAAAAAATTCCTAAAAATGACTGTTTTATGAGCCTGTGTTGCACGCTTCCTACGCGTGCTCGTAAGTTTGCGGATTTTCAATATTTTCTCTCCAGATTTTCAACATTGTCATTTTACCACACCTCCTTATGAGCAGTACAGTTGTAATTTTTCACATGTTGCCCAAAATGTGTTTATGCCCATGTAGTGCACAATGGCGCAGTTGGTGTGCGAAATCAATGTTTGGGACACATAAAGAAAATCACAGTGACACTGTGCATCAGCAGAAGTCTTAAATGGCTATGTTGAAAATGTGGAGGAAAATTCTACAAATGACTGTTTAACAACTGTGTATTTACAGTCCGTACGCACGCTCATAATTTTGAAAATGTTCAAGATTTGCAGTACACTGAGTTTGAAATACCTACACAGGACATACATGTGTTTATTATTGAAAATTTGGTATTTTTGCCATAAAGGGTGAAATTGTGGCAATAATAGACAGTTTTGGGAAATTACTGTCGAATGCATGAAAGTGATGCAAATTGTACTTTCATGCATTCAACAGTGTCGCAAATTGTACAGTCGTGCATTCGACAGTATGGTGTAAAGTACTGTCGAAGTTCGACACTTTTGCAAATTTTACTGTCGTGCATTCAACAGTGTCGCAAAAAAATACTGTCGCAGTGCAAAAGTGTCACAAAATTACTTTTGTGCATTCTACAGTGTCGCAAATTTAGAACTTGGGAGTGCCAAATACATTCATTATCAAATCAGATTTGAATGTGTTTGACTGACAGGTGGTCCTACTAATGTAATGCAAGATTTGTCAGGCCATGTCAGACAACCAATCAGAGACGGACAACACTGAAGAAGAAGTCAACAGCAGCCATCTTAGTTCTAACTGAGACAGAGCAGTTGCATAACTGTAAGTACAGTATATTTTATAAATCATTTTATAGTATGATAAAAATGTTACCAGCATGTAAATACTATTAATGAAAATGTTTTTCAATGCTGAATTTGATTATGTAACTTGTTATTATCTAACATGCTGTATTATTTAGAAAAAACAGTTTAAAGTCAGATAACATTTTAGTACTAACTTGTAAAGATACAGCTGCAAATAGAGGGAGATAGGAAACTGCACGTGGACCCATAATAGACTATGTAACCAATCAGACATGTTTCTGCTGTTGTAATTGTTTAAAACTGCCTATGAAAAGGATGCATTTTTCCCACTTCTCAATGTTTGCAGATTTTAGCTGGAACAGAAGTCTAGTAATAGTGACTGCATCACTTAGATTGGTTAATGAAGCCACAGCAGCAGGGAATGTTTATTTTTGATTTGTGTGTTATGTCTCAGCCCACTGAAGCTAGCTTGAAATAAGGAGGGAAAATATCAGTTTTATTTTCAGTACTGCCTGGTCACTGCAGGGTGAACACTGACTTTCTTTCTAGCTCTCTGTACAGTTCTGAGTGTTTAAACTTAGAATGGCAGAAAATTGCAAAAGGACTTTGTGTGATAGTTGGAAGCAGTTTCAGTGAGATGAACAGCTGAGTATGCTGTTAATAGTAATTTGGGAGGGACCACAGCTCGAGATTGCTATGTAAGATGGTTTAAGCGGGGTGGCATGAGATGGGAACATCTTATGCCAACTATGCACAGACTTTTGAGAACTCTGCATCATCCTGACATACTGCTAATTCATCTCGGAGGCAATGATTTGGGCACAAAACACTGGGTAGATTTAGTTACAGAAGCAAAATTGGACCTTGCTTCTATTATGAGTATGTTTCCTGCCTGTATTATCATTTTTTCCGATATTACAGAGTGTAAGGTCTGGCAAGCAGAACATCATATGTATCTGATTGACAGAGCTCATAGAAAAGTAAACATACAAATATCTGCTTTTCCACGCATGCATGGAATGTACACCATACGTCACCCCGAAATTAAGTATTGTTATGATTGGCTATACCTACCTGATATTGTGCACTTCTCGCATGCTGGCAATTACCATTTCCTGGGAGACCTTTGAGATGCAATCCTCAAAGTCCTCTAAGAATGTCAGACTGCTTGAACAAATAACTAAGTGCAAACAAAGGTTCTTTTCAGAACCAAGAAATGTTGGTCAAAAAATAGAACAGGTGTAAACATCACTCAACAGATGTAAAAGATGAGTTGGGATTATTCAGACCATTCCAGGGTGTGGAAGAACAGTGGACAAATTGCAGCAGGGGTGCAACAGAGTGTAGTCAAGACAATCCCCTGTCAGCTCCACTGTCTCCCCCTCCCAGTGGTCATGAATTCTTGCACTGTCATGCTGTTCATTGGCCTCAAAGGTGGGTTATGCACTTACTGCCCGAAATCACTTTTCTGCTTTGATTAACAAAACTACACTGCCAGTGTTCATAAGGTGTGCTCTCAAAAAGCATATGTTGAAAATGTAGGGCGGGATATTCAAACTGCACCATTCTGTGCTGCAAGCACTTGTGCTGCTCAAAAAGTTCTGCTGGGGTGTGGCTGAGGTGATATTCAATGAGTTGTGCTATTGAGCAACCTTTGAATATTCTCATCTTTCTTTTATTTCTCTGTCCCCATATTGATTTGAGCTAATTACTGGGTTTATTTATTGATCAGCATTTTTAATATTTATATTGTTTATATTTTAATTTTTTATTCAATAAAGATTGTTACATAGATATATCCTTAATTTTTGAACTGGATTAATTTATTTGTACTTGTTTAGATCCTAAGTTGCATCCTAAAAAGACATACACAGTATGTTAGTGAACACAGCACTGCTAACAACTAGTACAAATAAATTAACTCTGTGAAAAATTAAGAATATATACAAGGGTGCAGAAGCAATAATCTTTATTGAATGGTATGTGTATACACCAAAGAATTAAAAATGTAACAATATTGTATTAAAAAAATGCTGATCAATTACATAAAAGAAATGTATTTACAGATGTGTAACAAAGAATAAACCCCATGAACAAGCTCCAAGTTGAGGAAAATGTAGGGGGAAGAGAAATAAAAAGTAAAATTGAAGAACAATAACTTGAGCAAAGAGTGTTTACTTCAAATGGCCCCCCAACTTTTCCTATATGTTTTCTAGAATTTTAAAGCCTAGATTGGGTGCTGAAGAACCTAGAAGAGAACCACTACCCACTAAACAATATTTACATTGTATCTTTTTGATTCACTTTTGTAGGCTAAAGTGAGTATATAGTGGAAGTTGGTTTATTTCTTAGAAAATTGTATAAACTTTTACAGTTTGAAGTAGGCCTTAACAGTCACACAAGAGGCGCAGCACATTAGCAGACAAATAAATGTATTGTAAAACATACATAGATATGAACAGACCAAATATGGATGCATTTACAGACATAGGAAACAGTATACAAAGTAATTAACATTTTGTGACATTTTCAGAGGAGAGGAAGAGACTGTGCACAGCCATAAGAGGAGACAGGGACTTGTCTGTGCAAATGGGTGAAGACCCAAAACAACTTGCCCCAAAAACAGAAAATTTGAAATACAAAAACTGCCATTTAGAGTGGCTTGGTTTAACACTAACACAATATTTACAATACAATAGAATACCCAGAGGGTTAAGAATCAATGTTGAACCTTACTTAGGCATAAAATCAGAAAAATTAGACAATAAATGGGGTAGGATCAGAAATAAGGCTAAATGTGATTTTATGTATTCCCTTATTGAAGCCATAATAGATGGGAGGCAAATATTAGAAAATGATATAAAATTAGTGGAAGAATCATTAAAATTAAAGATGCAAGAAGAAGAATTTAAGAAAAATCTGGAGGACTGTACCTCAGATTCACAAACATGCAGCTAATCCACCTGGCCGACCAATAGTCTCAGGCATTGAATCTATCTTTGAACCAGTTTCAAAATATATAAACTTTCACCTACAACCATTGATAGAAAAAACAAAATCTTATGTTAAGGATACTACAGACATGATCTTGAAATTGCAAAAAATCACTGAACAAGATTTAAGTGAAGAAACCATCTTAGTGACATTTGATGTAGCAGATTTATACGTATCTATCCTACATCACAAAGGGATTCAATGTCTGGGGTACATACTAGATTCTAGGGGCAGGATCATTTCACCTAAAACCAGAATACTGCAAGAAATGGCAGATATAATATTAAAAAGGAATTATTTTGAGTTCAATGGGACATTCCATCAACAGAATAAGAGGACAGCAATGGGTTCCACAATGGCACCAGCATATGCCAATGCATATATGGACAGTTTTGAAAAAACACACATTTCTTTAGAAAAAAACAGCACAGTACACACTTGGCTTCATTTTATTGGTGATATTTTTATGCTATGGAAAAGAACACTGGAAGAACTTATTAAATTTCTTGAGGAACTAAACAACAGAGATAAAAATCTTAAGTTTGTGATGAATTTTGATAAAAAAGAAGTACCATATCTAGACCTCAAGATAAAAAAGGTAAACAACAAGACAGAAATAGCACTTTATAGGAAGGAAACAGATAGAAACACCATATTACAAGGTAATAGTTTCCATGAAACCAAGCTTAAACAGAGTATTCCGTAATCTCAGTTAACTCGAGTAAAACAAAACTGTGCGGCAATACAAGAAGTGCAGAAATAATCAAAAATCATGTTAAATAGATTCACAGACAGAGAATATAAGCCTAAGACATTGAAACAAGCAGAAGAAAAAACTAAAAATAGGACACAAGAGGACCTACTAAAAAGTAAAGGACCCAAAACAAAGCCACAAAGAATTGTATTTGCTACTAAATACAATCTTAAGTTAAAATAAATTAGACAAGAGTATGGAATCTTAAGGATCAATTAGTAAAATCTCAATTTAAATTACCAGAAAACAAGGAACCACAACTACTATTGGGACCATTAGTACCAGGCATGGCCCCTTGTGGCAAGTGCTCAGTATGCAGTCATACATCAAAAAACAAACATTCATACATCCACATGCAGGGCATTGTCATCCAATTAGACAGCATATTAACTGCATGACAGAAGGGGTAATATATGTAATACAATGCCCTTGTGATAAGCTGTATATTGGACAAACTAGCAGGATGCTCAAGACCCACATACAAGAACATAAAGGAGATATAAGAAGAAAAGAGGAGACATCCCCAGTAGCAACACATTTTGAACAAGCAGGCCATAATGGAGCTTCTTTAAGGTTCTGGAGACTTGAAAAAGTACAGACACCAGAAAGAGGAGGTAATAAGCAGGATTATCTTTTAAGAGCTGAAATCAGGTGGATATTTCACATGAACACATTAAACAACAAGATTGGGATGAATGTAGAAACAAACTGGCAGGCATGCATTTAGATTATATAGAACTGAAAAGGTAGATATAACATGTAAAAACAAATAAACATTATACAGAAATCAATTAGTAAACTAGTAAAGTAAAGATTTAAAAAGTAGAAATAACTTTTGACATTCACAACAGGGAGATCAGAAAGCAATTGACCCCAGTATGATCACAATAATGTTACTGTATAAAGTAAACTATGAGAAGTTAACAGTACAGGGATATACTAAATGAAGTAGAGATTAAACTTATAGAACAACTTGTAACACTTACAACAGGGAGGTCAAATAGCAATTGACCCAAAGGTGATAAAAATAACATTGTTGTAGTAAGTGTACTATTAGAAGCCAAAACACATGGATATTCTAAATAATAGTACAATCACTATCTAAAAGGGTAAAGATGATGTTTTGCCTCCAGGACAACTTACAGTATTGACTACAGAGAGGTCGAGCTGCATTTAACCCCTGTGTTATTTGATTGTTTTAAACAGTATTATGGTGTTTAAAAGTTTGGTTTGATATCAGCTAGAGAATTGATCTATGAAGATAATTTTAAACCATGGAGTGATTGTGAATGAGAAGGTCAAATAGCAACTGACCCCTCAGCATAATAAATAAGCAGCAAGTTCAGCATTTTTAACAGGGAGGTCAAGTTGCATTTGACCCCAGTGGTATCTAAATATTTATTGTTTAAACAGTACTACGGTATTTACAAGTTTGGTAGAATGTGAGGTAGAGAATTGATCTGTGAAGATAATTTTAAGTCATGACGTGATTGACAAGTACCTATGGAAGGGGAAGGTCAAATTTCAACTGACCCCTCAGAAAATAATAAATGTTTGTATTTATTATAAGCTAGAGAAATGATCCGTGAAGAAAATCTTAAACCATGAAGTGAGTGCCAAGTATTTAATAAAAGGGAGGCCAAATAGCAACTGGTCTCTCAGCAAAATAAATAAGCAGTGATTGATCCCAGAGAGATAACAAATAATGCTGTTATAGCAAATGTGCTAAGAGAAGTTAAAATATAGGGACATTATAAATAACATAGTACAATCACTATCTAAAATGGTAAAGATGATGTTTTACCTCCAGATCAACTTTCAGTATTTATGACAGGGAGGTCAAGTTGCATTTGACCCCAGTGTTATCTGAATACTGATTGTTTAAACAATACTATGGTGTTTAACAAGCTTGGTATAATGTGAGCTAGAGAATTGCTCTGAGAAGACAATTTTAAGCCTCTGAGTGGTTGGTAAGTATTTAATGAATAGGAAGGTCAAATTGCAATTGACCCCTCAACAAGTAAACAATAATGACTGTTTGTATTACATTATGAATTTCAAAGTTTGTGTTGCAGAAAGCAGTAATGTAAGGTGATATAATAACAAATGCTACTTCTGAGAAACCAGGAATTTATTTGCAGCATTTTTAATCAAGGCAAGAAAACTGTTGATATTAGCAAAAAATCCTCTTTACTCTTATGTCACCCTGTGAAAAGAAAACATGGTATGAGAATAATGTGTTTTCATTTTAATAACCGCACAAGAAAGTTAAAAAATAAATAAAAAAGTAAACTAGCACAGGGCTGCAGCAACTAGGAACAAATAGCCCATTTCAGTGCAGTAGTGTTCAGTTGCTTAGCAACCGAGATCGCACAGTTGCAATCAACTGGGTGTGATGACATGGTTAGTCACACCATGGGATCACACAAAAATGGGTGAGAGATTATCAGGAAGTAGCTACCATTAAAATTTGTGGGGCTTCAGTGCTTACACACAAAGGAACTTAACCAAAAAGGAAAAACTTGAGCCAGAAGGAGTGAGGGTAAGCAGTTAAAATATTAAAGAATATTTAGAAGTTGTTATTAGAACCTTTAATTATAAAAGTAAAATGATGGCTATGAGACCAATAGGGGAATACTATGATTATGTTTTCACAGACTACAAAGAACACTAATTCCACTCTAAGAAGCTTACAGCCTCCTTTAAGGTATGCTGTTAACAAAATAAGTGAATAGAAGCCACAATGTGGCCACATTATAATATTAAGTAACATAATAACAGCAAAGATTTACAAAAAAATTATGTTTATGTCATTACAGGCCCAAAATTATTCATTACAAGAAAGACAAGAAGTTTTAAATAATATATATAAGGTATTCTGCAGACCAAGAAATATGGGGAATAAGCCTTACAGGCAGTAGTTAATCCTTGTTCTCAGTTGTTAGCAGCACTGTGTTCACTAACATACTATGTATGTCTTTTTAGAATGCAACTTAGGATCTAATCAAGTACAAATAAATTAACCCTGTGAAAAATTAAGAATATATACAAGTGTGCACAAGCAATAATCTTTATTGAATGGTATGTATATACAACAAACAATTAAAAATGTAACAATATCATATTAAAAAAAATGCTGATCAATGACATAAAATAAATGTATTTACAGATGTGCAACAAAGAATAAACCCCGTGAACAAGCTCCAAGTCGAGTGAAACATGGGGGGAAGAGAAATAAAAAGAAAGATTGAAGAACAATAACTTGAGCAAAGAGTGTTTACTTCAAAGGGCCCCCCAACATTTCCTATATTTTTTCTTGAATTTGAAAGCCTAGATTGGGGGCTGAAGAATGTAGAAGAGAACCATTACCCACTAAACAATATTTACACTGTTACACATTCTCCATGCATTCGAGCATGCTACATAGTCAGTGAGTGGGGACACTGCTTGTATAAGTCAATCCATACCCCTCAAACATGTGCTGAGGCAGACACTGGTTAATGTCTGACACCAGATGGTGGTAAGTGGGGATCATAGCAGTTGTGACCAAAATTGATCACATGCTCCACATGCAGGACACAAATCTCCATATATCCGGCATTGTACAGTCAGATGAATCTGCATTCGCCACCATGCTTGATCCACACTTCAAAAGTGGCCTGCTTTTGATTATTGAAGATGATCATCAGCAAGTGCAAAGGTTGACAGAGAACCTCATTAGTTGGGTATCTGCTGCACAGATGAAAAAGGCACATAAGCATTGCACTGCAGTGAAAACTGGTGTTACTACCACCACCAACAACTCACAGGCAACCAAATCTGACAAAATGGGCAAAGTACAGCAGAAAACAACAAGCAATCCCATTTGGGATGTTCTCTGTCAGGTGGGAGTGGAAGATATGGAAGAAAAGGAGAAGGAGACAGATGAGGCAGCTGGACTCAGGGCAGCAGAAAAAATGGTGGAGGCCTACATGGGGGACACAGAGCACCTCGCCACTACTGATGAGCCACTGTAGTACTGGAGCAGCAAAGTGACTGATTGGCCAGCACTAACAGTTGCTGTGAAATACCTGAGCTGACCATAATCCAGTGTCAGTGTGGAATGAGTGTTTAGTTCAGCTGGAGCCACTGTGCCTGACCATAGGACCAATTTTTAACCCATAAATGTGTCCATGCTAACATTCATCAAAATAAATGAAAGGCACATTCTGCATAACACAGTGATGTCAATGGTGTTGCCACACAAACTGTGTCTCAGTAATGATGATGATGATGACGACAATCTCTCTACTAAGGCATCCACCAGCAGTGAGGTGGATGAAGCAGCAATGCTGACAAAATTTCCACCTGGTGACAACTCTAGTCTTGAAGACTGTGAGGTCTACTTCTTGGTGCATGTGACAGTTGAAGTGAACAAGGCTGAAGTTACTTAAAAGACCCCCCAACCGCTTTCAACTCACCAGAGTATTATAAATTATTTTTATCCATCATTGGATTTGTGATGGTTGTGTTATCTGCTGCAGTGTTAATCAGTTTCATTTGATTACTCTTTATACTAAACTGTTGTTTTGTCCCCACCCTATGTAAAGCAGCACCCAAATTACCATAACCATAAACATTTTGCATTATTACAGTTATAGTGTTTCACTGCCACAAATATCAAAAAACACATTTTACTTTTCATTTTGACTAATCCCATCTTGTAGCAAGATCTGTTGTCTTGATGTGTTTAAAAGTACCCACACTGTCACATGGCACACCTGTCCCTGCCCTCCGGCCACCTGACACACCCATGCACTCCACATGAAAAATAAATATTTTCTGCCACTTAGTATCCACAACATGTTGAAAACCCCTCCTTGTACAAGTAGAGTATGAATGTAACATGCTAATTCAAATGTTAACACCAGCTGAACAGAGCTTGCAAAATGGTGAATGACTGCCATCTTTATTGATATGTCATCAATTACAAAGTAATCATAAAAAAGGCTTAATAACATCCAATTCCCCCCAAAAGGGTAATTATAAGTACTATCATAGTACATCACTTGTACAGAAACTGTGATGGGGGAGGGGGAAACTACTGGGGGAGGTGTTTGCTGCCCGCAATTTGACTTCTACATTTTCCTAATTACTCCAGCTGTGTCACCTCAGTGATTACAAACATGCATACATGGCACCAGAACAGTGTGCAACAATAGTTTTTAATAAATATCATAAATAAATAATTACCATACAGTGCAATGCAGATAATAAAGTGCAAGATTTACCAGCGCAGATGGTTTAAGATGTACCTCAATGATTAGACAAGACATTAGCCCCCGCCACCTAATTACTAAACACTGTGCCCACCATCCAGTTCAAAACATACTTCCTCCCTGGATGTTCTGTTTAATTGTTAATGAAACCAGTGACCTGCATAGTAGTTCAAGCAACCCACTCTGTCTTCCACAAGCCAGTTTCTCCTGTAGGGTCTGGATGTAGTCATCGCACAGACATGGGATGAAAACTCACCAGAGGAAAATGACCTAAGCAGGAACAATGACAGGAAACATGATGAATACTCATCCGTCTGCATACCTGGTGTTAGCAATCAGATTAGAAGTAAAGAAAAAAAATATACTATATATACATTTACCATACCCCATGAATGCATTTAATCTGAAGAAATTGCCCCCAGAAGGAACACGCAAGATAGGGCACATGATGCACAGCAGCAGCAGGCATCCAGATTCCACAGTCCCCTAACAGTACTGTGTACCTGGAAATAAGATAAAAAAAGAAGAACATATTTTGAGGACTATTACAAGTTCAACCCCCCAACCCCTGACCCCCACCCCCCTTCACTGAAGACCATAAAAAATGAAGAAATACTTATCTCAGGGACTGGCTGTGAAACTGGAACCATTGTACCAGTAAATGAAGCGCCCACATCTTGAGCAGGAGCAGCAGCAACAGGGGCAGGAGGTAACATCAACAGAATTCCTGAATGTTGACAAAAGCAAAAAGAACACAATTATGATCAAACTCAGACATCTGGACTGCAGTAGTCTGCTTCAGTAATGAAAAAATAAATACCACCATCTATATTGGGAAATGTGGTGCATTCCAACATCCCAGATCTGAATCACAGCCTGGCATGATGATGTAATCCTCAGCCAACTGGAAAATAATAGAAAAGCAGTACAAACATATTAGAACTCAAGATGGCAAATACCAACCCACCCACACCCTTATTTTGTACAGAAATAAAATACAGACAGATACTTACATGTGCAGCAGCAGCAGTATGGACTCGGTGAAGATGAGCCATCAACACCAGCCAAAACATTACCTCTCATGGCAAGTTGGCAACTAGTCGGAGCAGCAGGCAGCAAGCTACAGCACCCCAAAATCTCATTCCCTCCACACCATACAAGTTACAACCACAGAGTCACCACAGTCAAACAGAACAGCAGCATTGGGAAATGATAGTTCTACATTTCTCAATAAATGGAGAAAACAGCAGCAGGAGGAAGCAAGTGCAAGTAGCAACAACATTTTTCAGGAGGAATTAATTTTCTCAGCTTGGCATCCCTTTTTGCTATATCATAATTCTCACAATAATTGCATCTCTCTTCTCTCACAATTTTGCCTTGTGTTTTTTCTGGTCTTACTGTATAAGGCCTGTTCTGTACACCACAGCAGCTAGCGGCAACAAGATTCATCCTAAAATCCTTTGTAAATGGTGGACAAAACAGCATTTTTTTTGTCTGGGAGATGGGGGGCTCTATAAAAAGTCTGGACTGAGACCATACTTCTGTCTCAATTTTATGTAACATTTGTCATGTAACATTTCTGGACTTGTAAGGCCTGTTCTGCACTTGCAGCTACAAGATTCATCCTGAAATCCTTTGTAAGTGGTGAACAAAATGGCATGTTTTTTGGCAGGTTGGTGGTGGGGCACTATATAACATCATGACTGAAAGCAGACTTCTGTTTCAGTTTTATGTAATATTTCTCATGTCACATTTCTGGACTTGTATGGCCTGTTTTGCACTAGCAACTACAAGATTAATCTTGAAATCCTTTGCAAACAGTGGACAAAGCAGCTTTTTCTTTTGGTCTGGGAGGTGTGTGTGGGGGGGGGCTCTATAAAACTTCTAGACTGAGACCACATATCTGTCTCAGTTTTATGTAACATTTCTCATGTAACATTTCTGTACTTGTAAGGCCTGTTCTGAAATAGCAGCAACAAGGTTCATCCTGAAATCCTTTATAAATGGTGGACAAAACAGCATTGTTTTTGTCTGGATGGTGGCAGTGCACTATATAACATCACGACTGAGAGCTGATTCATCTCTCAATTTAATCCTACTTTTTTTCCTGTCATATTTCTCATCTTAGCATGTCTGCTCTACACAGCATGGCGGCAGTAGCCTGTGTTAAATGGTACCATGTGATAACAGTGAGTACCTAAACAGCAACTGCAAATCCTCATAACAAATATTGTCGATCTGCACTATAGCAAGAACAGTCAGTGACTGGCTAACAAAACCAAAGAAATATAATATGTACAAGTACTTTTTATGTATGGGCTATGCTCCTGCACCCCCTTTGATGAGGGGCAAGCCCCCAACACCCTCATCTCTAAATAGTCAACTCCAAGGGGGGCAGACACTGGGGGAGACATGAAAACTCAGGAGGTGGTTACTCCATGGGACAGTGGTCTGCACGGGGAGAAAGTTGTAGGGAGGGGAAAACCTGCTGGTGGGTGGGGGGTCAAACTCGGTGAACCAGCACAGACAAAAAAATGTAGTAAATACTAATGCTAAAACTAAGACAGTGCCCAAAAAAGGAAGAGTTGCATGCCAGATTCAAATCCCAGGCCACCAGCTTCCCAGAACACAGCCCTATTCACCACGCTAGATGGCCAGCTGGATTCAGCCCTCAAAAACATACCCTTTAACCTTCTTGTGCCATCTTTCTCTAGATAATAACACCATAGACATCTTCCTTATTAGCTCTTCATCTACTGTTTACTTCAACTCGCTATTTAAAAAGTCACTCAAAGTGAGTCGCTCAATTTGAGTAGCTCATATCATGGGTTACCATGTTAAACTGTGGCCCAAGTGCACATTTTGGACCCAGTGATGTGGTGGTGGGACACTATAAAACATCATCATGACTGGAGGGGAAGGAAACAAAGTTAACATTTGTGGGTGACAAGCCTAGGAGACATGGGTTGTTAAGTACAAAAAACATAGTCATGTTTAACTCGCAATGAAAGTGCTTAGGTTTCTATGATTGTTGTGTACATATTGTGTACATACAAGCAGGAAAGGGATCTTGGAGTTATCATCTCTGATGACCTCAAGGCAGGGAAACAGTGTGACAAGGCAGCAGGTAAAGCAAATAGGTTGCTGGGATGCATAGGCAAGGGCATCACCAGCAGGAAAAGGGAGGTCATAATTCCACTATACAAGACACTAGTGAGGCCGCACCTGGAGTACACTGTGCAGTTCTGGAGACCTTACCTACGTAAGGACATAGACAGGGTAAGAAGGTTCAGAGGAGGGCAACAAAGATGGTGCATGGATTGCATCACAAGTCCTATGAGGACAGGTTGAAGGCACTGAACATGTACTCCCTGGAGGAGAGGAGGAGAGAGGGATATGATAGAGACATACAAGTATCTTACAAGGAGGAACAGGGTGCAGGAATGCACTATTTTTAAGTGAAAAGATGTTCCAGGACTAGAGGGCATGGGATGAAGTTGGAGGGAGGATGATTCAGAGAGAAACGTGAGGAAGAATTTCTTCACAGAACGGGTGGTGGACAAGTGGAACACCCTGCCAGAGGAAGTGGTGGGGGCTGAAACAATCACGGGATTTAAGAATGCATGGGATAGACATAAAGGAGTTCTGGAGGTCAGGGGTAAGGGGCAACAGACTTCCTGGAAAACATAAACTGAACTTACAAACTTAAATGGGCAGACTGGGTGGGCCATAGGCCCTTATCTGCCGACACTGTCTATGTATCTATGTATATTCAGACTTATGCTGTACATAGCCAAAACAACTGCCACAACATCACATAACTTTGAGAAAAAAGATTTTGTACATAGGAATAAATTACAATACTCGACATTTGTGGATAGGAGGAGGAAATATATAAAGAAGGAGTAACATAAAACAAAAAGAAAGGTACAGCATTTATGGGTACAAGTACTACAGTGACTGACAGTAACACACAATGGTGGGACATGTAAAAGGGGAAATCATGTTATGGCACCTGAAGGTCTCTTGAAGCAAGAAGGAAATGGTGTTTAATGAGTGCAAGTATGAGTTTTGGGGAATTTCTGGATTTAGGAGGGTTTAGTGTGTCTTGTTTCCAGATTCCTTTGCAGATTGTTAATTGGTTTGGCAAGCTTACTAATGATGCGTTAATTGTGTTATTAGTATTATTCCATAAAAGTGGTGTAGTCATTTGCTTTTTATTATTGTACATATATGCTTCTGCTTCTGATTCATTAGTATAGGTATATAGGTTATTTAGTGTAGGCATTATATATGGGTATATATAAGTATACACACTTTCACTCAATGCCACCTTCCCTAACTGAAGCAGGGAGTGACCGGAGGAGCAGCGAAGAAAGAAGACTGACTTACTTCACTTTCATCCCACACCACCCTCCCTATCTGAAGCAAGGAGCGACCAGAGGAGTAGCCAAGAAGGAAGGCTGACTCCCTTCAATTTTACCCCACACCACCCTCCCTATCTGAAGCAGGGAGCGACCAGAGGAGTAGCCAAGAAGGAAGGCTGACTCCCTTCAATTTTACCCCACACCACCCTCCCTATCTGAAGCAGGGAGCGACCAGAGGAGTAGCCAAGAAGGAAGGCTGACTCCCTTCAATTTTACCCCACACCACCCTCCCTATCTGAAGCAGGGAGTGACCAGAGGAGCAGCCAAGAATGAAGGCTGACTCCCTTTATTTTACCCCACACCACCCTCCCTATCTGAAGCAGGGAGTGACCAGAGGAGCAGCCAAGAAGGAAGGCTGACTCCTTCAATTTTACCCCACACCACCCTCTCTATCTGAAGCAGGGAGTGACCAGAGGAGCAGCCAAGAAGGAAGGCTGACTCCCTTCAATTTTACCCCACACCACCCTCCCTATCTGAAGCAGGGAGTGACCAGAGGAGCAGCCAAGAAGGAAGGCTGGCTCCCTTCAATTTTACCCTACACCACCCTCCCTATCTGAAGCAGGGAGTGACCAGAGGAGCAGCCAAGAAGGAAGGCTGACTCCCTTCAATTTTAACCCACACCACCCTCCCTATCTGAAGCAGGGAGCGACCAGAGGAGTAGCCAAGAAGGAAGGTAGATATCTCCCACAGTACAGTCAGCAGACTGCTACAGATATTTTTTTTTAACCTTGTTTGCACTGTTCCTCCTGTGTGTACCAGTCATTTTGGACTGGTACTTTAATTGAGTGTTTGCCATTGACCATTTCTTCAGTAACTCTGCTTAGCCTTGGAATGAATGGCTAGTCAGGGGAATTGGTTTTACTTTAAATTTACTTGCTGCTAACTTGTGATCTGCTTCATTCTGCTTCTTCTCCCTGGCCGCTCTGCACATGTGCAGTCTCCACGGCTTCCTCCCACCCCCTTTGTCTGCTTTCCTGCCCTGACCCATATCCTGTGCATTTCTGACCCCTTAATCAAATTTGGGAGCCTGTCTAAGTATTTATCTCCTCTCCCCTTAGGCTGACTCACTCCGCTTTCAGCCCACACCATCCTCCCTAACAGGGAGTGACCAGAGGAGCAGCCAAGAAGGAAGGTACAGCTCTCTCACAGTACAGTAAGCACATTGCTACAGTGCTAGCCCATCACTGCTTGTGGGGCAACTGTCCCACCCACCTCCCACCCTGGGTGATGCTTTCCTTTATTTGGTGAGGTTGGTCATGTGACACATCACATGACACCATATTCTTAAAACTATCACCCCACTTTTTCATCTGCGTCCTATAACCTTTGACCACTAGGAGTCACTGTTGCTACAACCACTTCCATCTCCACTCCCTACCTATTTTACCTTAGCAGCACTAGCTAAGGCCCAAAATGTGCCCTTGCCCTACTGTATCAACCTATCATTTTACCTAATGTTCCACTCCACCAACCTTAGGCACACACAGGAATTCAAACCTCTGACTCTCTGCCCTATAGTCAGTGCCTCTAACCACTACACTATCCTGATGTTAACAATACATAGCACATTTTAACTACTTTTAACCTTGCAGGGACTCCCTTCCCCATCAGTGCACACTCAGTCCACAATACCCCCCCAGGAAAGGACTAAGCTGTTTTGTAGCTCCTTATGCCCATTGATATTCTTACCTACCTAACCTGACTGTGACACTAAGATTGCCCAAATAGACAATGGGTGTACTTAATCTAATGTTTCAACTGACCATCCTACCACTAGTGATAACCGTAACTGCTGTTGGTTTAACCCAGCAAGACAACAAGAGCCAGTACACCTTGGCTGTAAAAGATATCTGTAGACAAGGTACTATTAGCTTGTTAACTCATATGCCATAGGGCTACCCACTAGCTTGAGTGGTCATTCTGCCTCACTAACATAAACAATCCTCCCCCTCTTCTCCTCCCCAGACTGACCATAGTCAACTGCAAGCTTAAGTCGGGGAACATCTGCAGGTGCAAATGCTCAGCAAATCTCAAACTGTTAAAGATTCAAGTTTTGAGACTCATACTGCTACTGCTGTTAATGTCAGGCAACGTTCACCCCAACCCTGGCCCTGTGCAACAATCAATGTGGCACAATAAGAGGCAAGGCATCCGCACACTGGCTTCAATCAACATTTGTAGTTTGTTATCTAAATTTGACACACTCGAGGTCTGGGTTACCCAACACAGGCCTGACATGCTTCCCATAGTGGAAATCTGGCACACAACAAAGATCCCAGATATTCCCTAGATGGTTACACCCTCTTCAGACAGGACAAGACTAAAAAGAGAGGTGGTTGCATTATCTATATTGAGGACTCTCTTCAGGGGCATGCACTTCCCAATTTAGGCACAGGGAATAATGTCCAAGTGCTGGCAGTTAAAATCCTTCTAGGTACCCATAACAAAGCACTAGCAGTGGTCACAGTCTGTGTACCCCCTAAAGAATAGGCCAGTGGTTTTAATTGGTCTTAGACTACTTAAACAACTTACACCACAACTCTGAAGTGATAATGATTGGGGACTTTAGCATAAACTGGCTGTTCCCTGAGGTAGCGCTATACAAAGTCACCATTTCTTCCATCAATGTAGCATAGATGGTTGACTCCTTCACTAGAATCAATTACCGTGATGGGTCAAGTTCACTACTAGACTTGCTGCTTACCAACCACTCTGAGAGAATCTCAAATAACACTGTGCTCCCTGACACTATTAGTGACCACTCTCCCATCCATTGTAACTGGTCCAACAAAGCCACTAAACACCCTGCCAAAACTTACTGGTCAAGTTCTAAAAAAGAGCAACTCAAACCCCTAACATCCCACCTCAGACAACAAGACACTTATTGACTCTTCAGAAGATGTCAACAAAAGAACTTGACTACTTCATTGCTCTGTTCAATGCAGCCTATGATATCTATGCCACTCTTAAACTAATTATGGCCAAAGCCAATGGGGCTGCAGCTGAGGAATGTGGGGTTAAAATATTGAAAATTACCAGATCTGTCTAGTCAGGGAGCCCACTTGCAATGGGGCAACACTGGACCTGGTGTTCATAAACAGGGGCAGTGTTTCAGATGTCAAGGTGGAATGCCACCTGGGGACCAATGATCACTGTACATTGTGGTTTAACATAATGACGGTGACAGAGGCAAACCACACTTGGAAAGGGGTCCTGGACTTCAGAAAGGCAGATTTTACAAAAAGGGTGAATGCTTCAGAGATTATCTTGAAGGGAAAGATTGCCTGGGTGGGGCAGAGTAACAGCAGACAAAATTAAGGGATGGCATCATGAAAGCAAAAAACCTCTGCATAAAAGAAGCACTTAAACACAGGAGGAAAAAGAGAATTCTATGGTTCACAAGGAAAGTGGTTGCAAAGGTAAAGGATAAAAGAATAGTATTCCAGAGGTACAAAGGGAGGCACTGGGAAGATGATTGAGGGGTGTATTAGGAAAACACAAGGGAATGAAAGATAGTGGTGAGAGAAATGAGAATACAGCTTGAAGAAAGGATAGCCAAAGGGGAAACTATGGGGGACAAAATCTATTTTAGGTAAATAAGTGAAAAGGGGAAGACAAGGAGAGTGACTGTGAGATTAGCAAAGGTAGGGGCATCTGCCTTTGCTAATCTAAAAAAAAAAAATCCTCTCCCAACAGGCCTTTGGGGCCTAAGGAATATATTTAATTTAATATTCAGTTTAGGACTTAACTAATATGAATTTTAAAGGGTTTAATAAATGATTTTATATTTATTGTTGTTATTTGCTTTGTGTATTTCCTATGCTATTTGTTTTTATATTCTGTAAGGGCACCCCGCACCTTCAGGGAAGGGTGCCCAAGATAAATTAACTCTACTACTACTACAACTATCTAAAGTAATAACATAATATGTAGTGGAAAAACATAATAATAGTAATGAATCAGAGAACATGCCTGCTGATACAGATAAAAAGGAAAAGGGAAATACTAAAAAAGGCAAATACCAAAATGAATTTATTATAACAATTTTGGAATATTCATTAAATAAGTATCTCACATGAAATAACTAGCTACTAATGTCAATAAAAAACAACAACAAAAAAAGAAACCATTCTACCATGGCTCAAACTTGTCAAACTGCTAGGGAAAATAGCTGTAATAGTCATTTCCTTGGAATGCCAGTTAATGTATTTTTCACAAATGTAATTAACTTAAAGAAATGAAGCAATAGAACTTGATACTGACTCCTGTTGCAGGTTTTGGAGCTCTGTTTCATTAGGTATGAGTGGACTTTTATTTTGTTCAGTTTTTGACTATCTGGTTGCCTACCCAAGTGCGCCACACTCACTGCACCATATTTCTCAGCCAAATATAGGAGTGCAAGGGCATTCATTCTCCTTTTGCAGTGTTCTAAATTTATCGGTTCTCACATACTCTATGTCCTAAGGGTAGCCTGCTGAAAAAATACACAATAGCAATAAAAAGGTGACATGCACAAAGTTCAGTCAAGTAAACTAGAGAAGTGAAAGATTAAAAAATTAGTAACCATTTAGAAAATATAGAATAATGCACATGGGGTGCTGTTGAAGATGGTGATGGTCTGGGAGTACAAGACATTTGCTCATAGGCACCAGAACTGGGGGGGCAGGAGGGGCGGCCACCTCACCACTTTTTTGTGCAGTCTAAGATTGCCCCTATCTGTGAAGGGTAGCAGGAGCCTACTGGCGTCTAAGTTTTTTTTTTTCCAATTTGCTTTTTCCGCTCGTTTATCCTCTTCTCCAGCTGCAGATGGGGGCGGGGTCTAAATATATGACATGACCCAGCCAGCGGACCTGATTGAGATGACAAACATATCTCTCAATCAGGTCCACTTTAAGAAGTAAAGGCATGTCTAAAGGCATGTCTTCAGTTAGGGGCGGGGCACACAGGCTCTTTAAATGCCCAGGGATTTCACCGAGTTTTCTATTCCCATCGAAGAGCAGCTCAGTGAGTGAGTCTGAGATGTGGATAGTGCCGAGTAGTGGAGGTGCTGGTGGATTTTACCAGTTAAGAGTCGTGAGGCGGTGGCAGCGGTGCGTGGTTACTGGAGTCGGACTGGAGGAGACTGGTCGGTCGGTCGTGGTGGAGCTTAACCAGGGGGCAGCTGCCAGTGAGGGACTACAAGTGGCGTCATGATGGTCACGGCATCCACATCCTGGATTTCTTAGCTGCAGCAGCAAGTTGGCGCCGTGGGGTGACGCTTGATAATGTGACAGCATAACCATTCCTCGACTTCTGCTAGCGTACTGAGAGAGAGTCTACTCTAGTCTAAAGAGGAGAAAGCTGGTGTTCATCTGAGACTAGAGGATCCCCCCCAAAGTTCCTGAGCTGAGGAGCAGGAGGAAGCTAGTCAGGACTCTGTAGTCCCATAGTCATCGTAGCTCAGTAGCCTAAGCCTGTTGTGCCTGAAGAGTACCGGAGGTAGCTCCTACTGTGCCTGGGCAGCCTGACTGAGTGCGTGGAGTCTGTGAAGGAGAAGAGAAGGAGAAACGAATCGATGGTGGGTCGGCGGGCTGGCGGCAGTGCAACAGGCCTTGAAGTTGACACAACTGTACAGTCTGCACCAGATTAGATACCACTTCCAAAAGTAAGTCAATCATTCACTATTTATTGTATTTTCTGGGTAGCATCTGTTATATGATGGCAGAGATGGCTGGGCGGCTGGCCGTAACTCGGAGCCACTTACTATTTAACTTGATGGAGAGGGAGTGGGCAGTAAAGGACTTCAGAAATGTATTGGGCAGTACAGAGTAAACTGGGATACTAACTTTAAGGTTCATCTATCCTGAGTTTGGTTTGGTTACATTTATACAGTAACTGTCTTTTGGTTTATTTGTTTGCTTTTTTTTTGTGTGTGGGAGGATTGCTACCCATCATGCCCCTCTACTTCAGATTGGTTGAGCTGTACCTTGGTGAATAACCTGATAGCATGCTGTTTCTGGAAGTTTTTCCCAGTCCAGTGGTGCCCCCCTGTATGCTGTTTCAATGAGTAGTATGTGAAATGAACTAAAAACTGTTTCAAAACAGTTTAATAGAGTGCTAACTAAGAGTAGCTCTGACTTGAAGCATCTTGTGAGCAGGTGGTCCAAGTGACTGTCAGGAGTGAGCATGCCTAAGCCAGGCTTTACAGTCATGCCGAGTTTTGTGAAAGACTAACTGCTTGCAACCAGTTGTCTAGAGATGTTGTTTGAGTAGTTGTCCATCATTACTGATGTTTCATGAAATGATTTTGGATTTGTCCTGTGCACTGGCCACATTGAAGCTACGTTACTTCAGTGATCATGAGCAATGTCAGTGGCTCAGCAGGTTGCACACACTCATCCGAGGCTGGAAGATTGGAAGGTTGTGGGTTCTAGCCCCACACCAGGAACTTGGGATAGAATCCCAGTACTGACACTGTAGCACAGCATGAGGGGGTTCAGCCCATTAAACAACAGCCCTGTCTGCTGTCCTGATGTTAAAACTCCCATGGTACTTACTGAAAATTGTATGGCAGTTTCCCTTGTGTCCGGGGTGGATTTTATTCTGGTTCAGTTTCAGTTGGGTCCTCCATATCTCCCTCCCCTGGGACAAGGTTGAAAATATGCAGAAGTGCCTAGTTCTCCTCTCCACCAATGAAAACTACATAAATAGTTTAGTGTGATTTTTTATTTACTTATTTATTTATTTTTTATATTTTCTTTATACCCCCATCATGCTCTGGAGCTGACTCTAATTTGGGCTGCCATGACCCTCAGACATCCCCCTACTATCTCGCCCAAGCCACCTTACCTCAGCTCTGCAGCCATCCTTGATAGCCCGGTGTAACCCTGTACCAGGTGGGTCCCTCTCTTCCGAGGGGGGAGGTACCAGTGGGGAGGAGACCAGCACACTATTTTTTCCTCTGTCCCGAGTGCTGCTGAGGCTTTCTGTGGCTTCCTGGGAGTCTTCAGAAGTGTCCAGGGCAAATCCCCATAGCAGTATTTCCATTTTTCCTGGTGTTCCCTGTAATGTGATCACTCTACTGTGACTCATCTCAACCAGGGGCCACTGCAGAGCAATCATGCATCCCTAACCCACCCCAGAGTAGGAGGGCAGTCCTATGGATGCTCCATCCCACCCCTTCCCCTGCCAACCCCCAGCTCCCAAGTCCATTCCCAAAACCCAGGTTGCCGATGTGGTTTAAGGGGTGGCGTCCAGTGCCTCCACCCTCTGCACCACCAGGCTGGTGTGATTGTTTTTTTTTTTTTATTAGGCCATGAGAAGAGGCTAATCTGATTCCTCAGGTTCTGTGCTATAAATTTGTACCAAATAATAGGAGAACAGAGTGCGAACCAGGTGTCTGGTTGTATGTGGCTTGCTGTGTTTTGTTTTTTTTATCCGTTTTGTTAATTTTTACCAAATAGGTCTATATAAACCTATCTTTGTTCAGACTGAGCTGTACTGGCTATATGGGTGCTTAGCTTGGTACTCCTACCATTTATGTGGTGATTACTCTTCTACATCATTAACACAATACATAAGTTGACTGAGAAATAGTTTAGCTCCACCTTCACATTTTGATGTCCTGCATGGCCGAAAAATGGTTGGCCACATTGATTGACTGAAAGTTTTGCCAGGAAAGACATAACTAAGCTAACAGCTTGTTTCCAAGTGTGCCCTGGGGGGAAGAGGAAAGAGGAGTACAGTACAACTGTGACATTAAGGTGTTGTAAAATAAATTGGGTGAGTGATTTTCCATCTCTGTAAATGGCCAGGTTTTTTTTTGACAATCTTGCAATCCAATTCCAGCAACCCAGGTATTGGCGGACTTTTGAAATGGTTTTGTTGCTGATGTTGGAAATCCTCAGCAGAGTGAGGAACTGTCTTTATTCTCATGAGAAAGCAGGGTATGAGCCAGTTCCTACTTCCCCTTCTTGGTTATGGAGCCGTTGTATACTGCACAGCCCCTAAAGCTACCTTGTATAGTTGTTGGACCTGTACAGGTTCTGGAGATGCACCCCTGTGAGCACTTAAGGCCACACCATCTCCTGTTATACAGCCACCTTGACTAGCTGAGACCCCGTTTCTGGAGCCTATGGGAGTGCTATGGAACCAGTTAATAAAAAAAAAACTTGCACTGTCGGGAGTTCAAACGACCACATACTGCTGCTAACATAATTTATGAGTATATCATCTCTCTCTCTCTCTCTCTCTCTCTATTGACTCTGCACATCTGGCTTTTTTAAATTCCTGTGACTGGTGGCACTCACTACCTGAACTGACTTGACCCCCAACCCCTTCCTAGGACTTGAAAGAAAGAGTGTCCATTTTTTGAAGGAATTTATGCTTAACTATAATATTTATTTGATGTTGGGATTACTGGAGATTTAGCAAGAGAGAAAAAACATGTTTTGCTCTTTGCCTGGGAACTTGAAGTCTATATAAAAAGTAAGGGGTCCTTAAACGTGGTTTTGGTAAAGTAACAGACTCTCTAAGCAATATATTAAATAACCTGCAATATTGATTGACCCTGAAATTAAACATTTGAAATGGAGAGCTGCTCAGTTTCCCATTTAATTTTCACATCTTGCAGCCAGTGATAAATATTTTTATAGGGTTACATTCTCGGTGTAGCTTATTTTCTATAAGATGTCTTTAGTGACTCTTATTTGGAACAGGAACTGTTTATGTGTTTTGTGTATGTGTGTGTGTGCTTGCGCTGACTTGATTTGGCCATGGCAGATCCTACACATTGTTTCAGATTATTTTGATTGTTTAACCCAATTGCTATTTGCTTTTGACACATTGATATAATTTGGTTGATATATCGGCTTGGTTTATGGTTCCTTTAAGGATGTTGGTATGTATCATAAACGTGTGCCTTTGAACTTCAATAAAACTGAATTGTGCAATCTTTTGTGCTGTTGATTAAATTCCACCTTGTCTGACAAATCCTAGAGATTTCAGTTCCACTTCATAAAGTTTGAAAATTAGGCTGTAAATCACTGCACCCTGCAGTCTAACATCACCCCTGCATTGCAAAGCTGATAAATCGAGTTATATTTCTCCCAATTATCTTTAGTTGCAACCTTTATTGCCTTTTTATTGAAAATGATTAGTCATTTACAGTGTATGAAAAATAAAATCCAGAGAAGACATACAGCTTGCAGTGCCTTTCTCATGAAACCCCTGCATGCAGCTTTTCATGGCCTTGATGAAGTAATTGTATTTACTGTACATAGTTAATATATACAACAGGTATGTTTTTATTAGCAGAGGACCTTTTAAAATATGTGTTTCAGACAGACACACATTTTTTAATCTGATGCCACACTGTACTTTTAAACCATTTATATGATGCTGTAACAATTATATGATTAAGCATATTTTTATGACCTTTCAATTCACTCTCAGCAGGAATCAATTATATAACATAAAATGGCCAGTGTTCTGGTACTTCAGTCTGTTTAAAGCAGTGAACTTGGGGAATAGGCATAAAATCAGTGGGGGGGGGAATCGATACAGGTGCTTCAAGAAGCTAGCAGCAGCTAGCCGAAAATATCTAAAGTAGGCCCAGTAGTTGCGGATTGATAACTATTGACAAAGATGGGGGAGGTGAGGAAGGGCAAGATATAAAATGTTTGCCATAGAAATTCTATTGCTTGCATGCTTAATGTTCATGCTGCAGTACCTTATCAGAAGATGGTAACTGGATGGGTTCACTAAACTGTATACACAATTCTTTCTCAGAACCCGCATGGACTCACTGCATTCAAATATGCCACGGTCTGAGAGATGAAAACAACAGATGGAGAAACAACTGGCTGATATTGCTGCCAAGATGCCAAGAAAACTAAATTACTGGTTTGGGAGTGCCCAGATACCAACAGCTTCAGAGCATGCAAGGGACATTGCTGCCGAGAATAATACCACTGACACTGCCACAAGCACTGCAGCTGTCAGCTGTACCAGTATTGTAAGTGCCAATGTAACTGTGCATACTGCTTCACTGCCAATGGCTTTGATAGAGTTAAATGCAGCCATGTTTGTTTCAAATGCTGCATCAGTGCTAGAACTAACATGTTCCTTGCCTGATGATTGTCCTGCAGCTGCTATTCCAGTGCCCCTGGATGGTAAGGCCTGCTCTGTCTCTGATACAGAAAACAGAGCTGCAGAGCTGTTCCCCATGAACAGCAACAGTGATGGCAACATTGTGCATGCCTCTCAGAATACCCAGCTCACAGCAGTTGACCCAGTGCCTGAATCTGCTGTCTCTTTGTCTCTCCCCTCCTGTTCTGAGAAAACCTGGGTAACTGCAGTTGAACCAACCGTGTCTGAACCAACTGTGTCTGAATCTGCTGTCTCTTTGTCTCTCCCCTCCTGCTCTTCTGTTTGTTGCCACAATATTAACAGTGTTTTTCAACCAAGCAGTGTTATAGACACTTCCATCAAACAAGTCATTCTGCTAACCAATGGGAGAACTGAAACAAGAACTTGTCAAACACAGTAGTTTTCATCTTTCAACTGGCTAACATACTGTGTTTCAAAAGGATGTGTGTTCTGCTACTACTGTCGGGCAGCAGTGGAAAGAGAACTAATCACAGGCAGTCGTTGTGGTGAAACTACCTTCATTTCAGTAGGATTTAGTGATTGGAAGAAAGCAATTGACAAATTCAAGAAACATCAGACATCATTATTCCACCATGAAGCTGTTGAGAAGTATACTGCATTCAACAACACAAGGATGAATGTTGGTGCTCAGCTCAGCCAGCATCTTGCGCAGGAACAGGCAAGAAACAGAGACCTGTTCCTGAAACAGGTAAATGCAATACAGCTTCTAGTTTGGCAAGGACTAGCAATTCGTGGCCATGAAAAAGAGGAAAGCAACCTGAGGTGGGAAATGCTGAGTAGGGTAGTTGACATGCCAGAGCTACGGAGATGGATCCAGGAAGGGAAATATCAGAGTTCAGATATTGTGAATGAAGTCATGGAAATCATGGCACATCAGCTGCTGAGGAACCTTCTGGAAGAGATATGCAATGAATCAAAGCTGTATACAATCATCGCAGATGAATCACGGGATATTAGCCAACATGAACAGATGACGATATGTATACAATGGGTTTCCTTGCCCCATTTTGTTATACATGAAGATTTTATTGGGATGTATGAAATGGCAAAGACTGATGCAGAATCCATTACCAGTTCCATTAAGGATGTTCTAGTAAGATGTAACTTACCAATCAACAACTTGAGGGGACAGGCGTATGATGGAGCAGCAAATATGAGTGGATGCATTTCTGGAACTGCAACAAGAATTAAGAGAGAAAATCCACTAGCATTGAATGTCCATTGTGCAAATCATTCCTTGGACCTGGTGTTGCAAAACTGTGGCAAAACGAGTGAAGCCATTGACGATGCCCTCAGCTTTGTCCAGAATTTAAGTGTGTTGATTTGGGGATCACCACAGAGGCTGGCTCTTTATGAAAATATTGCAATGAATGACAGTGAGGACCCTTACATGATGATAGAAGGCCTGCACTTACTTTGTCCAACAAGATGGACAGCAAGAACAAAGAGCATCAAGTCAGTTCTCAAAAACAATGGAGCATTCTATGAAACCTTAGAGGAGCTGAAACGAGACAAAGCTACAGATGTACGAACTAAGGTCAAAGGCCTGATGTCAGTGATGAAAAAGTTTCTGACCTATTTTGGACTGATTGTATCATACAATATATTCAGCGTATCAGAACAAGTGGCTTCAATCCTGCAAACAAAAACACTGCCAGCAGAAACTACAATGATGAGCATAAACTCCCTGAAGAAGAATTTCCAAAGCCAGAGCGATGACTTTGACCAGGTCTATGAAGGCATCAAAGAGAGAGCACAACTACTGAAAAAAGTGAAGGAGCCAAAACTTCCCAGACAGCACTATGTGCCAGCAAGGCTACAACATGGTAGTGCACTGCATCACCATCCCAAATCTGCTAAGGACTGGTATCGACAGATGTACTATGAAGCCATTGATGCTTGTCTTGTTGAACTAGACTGACGTCTTGATCAAGAAACCTACACTTTCCTGTCATCCATGGAGAATTTGCTGCTTCAAGCAGCCAATGCAAAGATGTTTTCAGTTCCTCCTCAGATCACACAGTTGTATGGAGATAAGGACATGGACATTGACATTCTGAATGCACAACTGAACTTGCTCCCAGGACTTGTGCAGCAGGTTTTGCCAGAGGTGAGGGCAGTAACTTCAATCAACACCATTACTGAAGCCTTAGTGGGAAAAGACTGCCAGCAGCAGATACTGTATTCAGAAGTAGTGAAGCTCATTCAAATTTACCTCCTCGTCCCAATGAGTACAGCAACTGGGGAGAGATCTTTTTCAACACAGTGGAGGATAAAATCTTACTTAAGAAGCACCATGACAGAGAAGAGGTACAATCACCTAATGCTGTTGAACATTCACAAAGAGAGAACAGATAACTTGAATCGGACACAAATTGTTCGGGAGTTTGTGCAACGAAATGAGAGATGACTTAACTTTTTTGGAAAAATCTGATACATAAATTCTGTACTTTACGGAGAAATTCATATGGTGGTAAATTTGTTGCTTGGTTGTGGTGGCCACCAGGGCTTGGTGAAGGCTTGCACAGGCTTACCAGCCTGAAGTGGTGACCAGAGCATCAAGGATTAATTCATGGCAGAAGTATAGATGTGATGGTAAATTGGTTGATTTTGGTGGCCACCAGGACTTGGTGGAGGCTTGCACAGGCTTACCATCCTGAAGTGGTCACCAGAGCATTCATGGGATGATTTGGTGGCCACTAGGGCCTGGTGGAGGCTTGCACAGGCATACCAGCCTGAAGTGGTGACCAGAGCATTCATGGGATGATTTGGTGGCCACCAGGGCTTGGTGGAGGCTTGCACAGGCTTACTAGCCTGAAGTGGTGACCAGAGCATCAAGGATTAATTCATGGCAGAAGTATAGATGTGATGGTAAATTGGTTGGTTGGGTGAGTCTGTGGTATGCAGTAGCAACAGTACAGGAATGAATGAGCAGATGTCTTTCCTCTACTGAATTCTTAGGAACAGTGGCCCATTTCCAAATGTATCCCATCCCTCCATCCATCCAGACTTTGCTGTAAAAATCTGTTTATACCCATATCATTGTACAATAATATTGTTTACTGTCATTGTATACTATGATTCATTAATACACTTTACATTGTACATTGTGATTCATTAATAAATAAGCAGTGTAAACTTAATGGCTCTGTCATTATTTCCCCAGCCTCAGGAGTTTACCTTGTCACTGGTGGTTGGGCTTAACTGCTAACTTAATGCATGGCAGAAGTATGGATGTGATGGTAAATTGGTTGATTTGGTGGCCACCAGGGCCTGGTGGAGGCTTGCACAGGCTTACCAGCCTGACGTGGTGATCAGAGCATTCGTGGGACAATTTGGTGGCCACCATGGCCTGGTGGAGGCTTGCACAGGCTTACCAGCCTGAAGTGGTGACCAGAGCATTCATGGGATGATTTGGTGGCCACCAGGGCCTGGTGGAGGCTTGCACAGGCTTACCAGCCTGAAGTATGAGTGCTATTCAGAGTAATTGGCAAAAAAGCTGTCGACAGACCTTCTGAAAATATAATATCACCAGATCCCACATTTACAGGAATGTTGGTAGTTGTAAAGCAGTGAGAAATAATTCTAATCTGCACTCCTAATTTATTTCACTCTACTACATCCATTCCAGTACATCATGACTAACACTATCTGCCAAAGCAGTCTGCTCATTCAACAGTCATAAAACAAAGAAACAAACTTCAGAAGGATCATGACAGTTCAAGCTACCACATTAAATCACATTAAAACAAGTCAAGTAAACCATTAATTGACACAAACACACATGCATTGAGTTATATCACATTCAGCCCACAGTGCCATACAAAACAGCTGCTCTTTTCTCATTCCCTTTGTAGTTTGCACTATGCTTCAAACCATGTGATTGTTCTGAAAGAAAATAAACAATCATTGTGACATTCTAGCTAGAAAGGTTTGCAGACCTGGGATAATCTTCCAGGCTGGATTTACAGCAAAATAAGTAAATCTTGTGTGTTTTCAAAGAATGCCTAACTGTACATCAGCCATCCTGGCAGATTAGAGCTGTGAGTGCAGTACAGCTGTCTTCCTACAGCATTACTGTCATCTAGTTCAAGGTCCTGCATGTGAGGGCCACATCATAACTATGTCAATAAGCAGGTACTCATGATCATATGTTTTCAAAATACAAAGCCATTACCAACTAGTGCATTTGTCAAATCCTGATGAATGAAGAACTGCACAAATGAAGTACCCCAACACTCAAAAAAAGCCATAAAAACACTGATTACACTAGCTAAAAAAAGCCATAAAAACAGTTCATTACACTAGCTGTTTAAATGGTTCTACAGTACATGTGAGATGTAATAAAAATACACTCACATCATAGTGTTCATATTTTAAGACAGTTCACCAAGCAGTATGCAAACATGCAGTTCAGTCATGATACATTGCTAATATTTCAAATGGAAACATCACTTAGAGCCTTTTTTATATTTTTACTTAGTGCCACATGTAAAATAACTGAAGGAAAAAAAAAGCAGGTATCTGGACCGTCATTATGTGATCACCTTGTTTTGCAGAAGCTAGTGCTTTGTATCCCAGTTTGGTATGTTCTGAGATCCACACAAACATGGACAGCCGAACCAACAACAGATAAAAACAGTGAGAAAAACTGGTATGAAATGGAAAAAAAAGAGAGAAGTGACAGATTATAATAAATGATGGAGAATCAGTGATACCATTAGAAGCTTGGATCACTGTCAAACCACATGACCGTAATAGCATAATGCATAATAGTGCTGAGAGTTCTGAGCTTGTAAAAACAGCATCATTATAAAATGTTGCAGGTAACTTAACAGGGACAGTGTACAAGTTATACAAGTTATACTTATGGGCCCAGATATTCAAAAGGGATGCACATGGCACAACAGTGTTGCACCATGCGCAACCCACTGATGCACCCCGACGCAATATTCAAAAGGGAAAAGTGCACTGCCCAAATCCCGATGCGCTGGAATGCATCAGTAATGTATGCAGGCACAGGTGGGGAGGCGTGCCCATGCATAACCTGCACAGCCCGATATTCAGCCCGGGATGTGCAGAGCCATGCATGCGCAACCCCTATTTGTGCCTGCACAAAGTTAAGCCAAAAAAAAGGAACAAATAATGGCCACCCACAGGTGAGCTGCCACATTGCAGGGCACAGCATGGCAGCTGCCACCTGTGGGTGGCCACCCAATATCCTGCTGCACCTGGTGGCACCCCCCATGCCCCATTGTGGGCATCTGTTTAAATAAACCCCCCCAGCCAATATCCCTGGTGGTCCAGTGGACAGGGTGCTGCCTGATCGTGGGCATCTGTTTAAATAACCCCCCCATCCTATATCCCTAGTGGTCCAGTGGACCACTATATGCCCGATCGTGGGCATCTGTTTTAATACAGAGAACCCCCCGGCCAATTGCACTTTGCCTGATCACGGTCATCGGTACAATGAAAAATGTCAGATTACTCTGGTGGTCTAGGGTACCCCCCTCCCCACCCGGCCACTGAGCCCCACCACCCTGCTCCCCCCAGTCAGCTGGTGGGTGGCAGCACCCCACCTGCCTGCCACCCCGCCACCCACCAACTGACACCTCAGTAGGGCTGCAAGCCCATACCGTACTACACATTCCAGATATGTGAATGAATCATTTACATATCTGGAATGTGAAATGGCACTGTAAATACATGCCCATTGGCTCATGCTGTGAACCAATGGGTGTGCAGCCCTACTGAGGTGTCAGTCGACGGGCGGTGGGGTGGCAGGCGGGTGGGGTGCTGCCACTCGCCGGCTGACAGGGGGGAGCAGGGTGGTGGGGCTCAGTGGGCAGGTGAGGAGGGGGGTAACCTAGACCACCAGGGTAATTGGACATTTTTTGTTGTACCGATGCCCGTGATCGGGTAGAGTGCAGTTGGCCGGGGGGGGTCTCTGTATTAAAAGAGATGCCCGCTATCAGGCAGAAATGGTCCACTGGACCACCAGGGATATAGGATGGGGGGGTTCTCTGTATTAAAACAGATGCCCGCGATCAGGTAGAAATGGTTCACTGGACCACCAGGGATATAGGATGGGGGATTCTCTGCATTATAACAGATGCCCGCAATCAGGCACATAGCGATCCACTGGACCACCAGGGATATAGGCTGGGGGGTTCCCTCTATTGAAACAGATGCCCGTGATTGGGCTGCAGGGGGTGTCAGTCCCTGATGGCTGCTGTCTTGTAGGGCACCAGGTGCAAGTCATAGGGGATCGACGCAGCAGCATGCAAATGGGGCCATAATGACAAGCAATGGCCCCATGTGCGCCGTGCATAAATTATGGCCCCATTTGCATGTCACCTTTTGAATATTGCAGGTGCTGTGAATGGTGCAATGGCACTTGTGCAAGTGCATTTCCATGCTCCACTCTGGCCACTTGTGCTGGCGCAGTGCCACTGTGCCATGCACAGTGGAGGTGGCCAGGGTGCTATATTCAAAGCTGCTGAGCCATAACGCAGCTCCATTGAAAATCACCCAGGCCACACCCCTGTGCAGCCAAGTTGAGCTGCACACAGGCTTGTGCCACAGCCTGGCACAGTTTGAATATCCGGGCCATGGTCTCCAGTCAAGATCAGCTATTATAGTGATGCTAATTTGATCCCTGTTCTATATTTTCTCTACCCTGTTTTAATTAGTTCTGCTGAACTGTGGAGCAATGTTTGGGGTTCTGGTATTGGAAACTATGTACAGTGGTGATTACAGAAAAGTTTTTCAGTACTGTGGTATACCACATGGTACAGCACTGTACCACTCGGTATACCACTCGATGCCCTCAATATATGACTCTGTGCTGCACTGCATTGTCATTTTTCAGTATGGTATAATTAGCTTCCAAATGCCTTTCCTCCATAAACCACCTGGTGGTGACCACAAGTCATTTAAGCCCTGAAGTTTCCAAGTTTTTGTTTTCCCATTGATTCTACAGGTGCACTAGCAGGTGGCAAGAATTTTGTGTTCATTTAGATAAGTTAGAGCACTCCTTTTGTACAACTTGTGTGCAGTGTCTTTTGAAAAAAAAGGAAAAAAGCAGTCATGTTAAAATCATTTTTAAAAAGGGCAGAGCAGTAAACTGGAGTTTTAGGTTTATAAAATACAACTTACCACATTTTAGCACATACTGTAGCTGCAGAGATGTCAGGTGTATCAGGGGAACCTCTCATGACTTCTTACTCATATCTCAGAACTAATCACAACTTACTGTACATCATAATAATATAACATTTTGTAATACTCCCTCACAAATGCAAAAACAAACCTCGTACAGTATGTAATTCCACGAACGAGTTTGTTCACTATATTACTTTGTTCATTTTATTACTAAGATTCCTCCTGGAACCACTGGGGTTGTGAGAGGTGGCAGAGCAGGATCACACTTAGTATGACTCGTAACTAGCTGACAGTTTTTCTTTAAAATATTGGAATTGCGTTGTTATATTACACTTTTTTTATTTTACAAACATACTTTTTTTTTAAACAAGCGGTCATCAAATCAATGTTGCAGGCTTCAGCTGTCACTCAAGAAATAAAGCAAATAATCATTCAATGAATTAATTGAGCATTGCTTTTTCTGGAATGAGTGATAGCTGCAATATTGATCTGACAGAGGTGGCTTGTTTCTTTCTGTTCATTTTAAATAAATATTTAACCTATGTCTTTTAATTTAGTTTTTAATTTTATTCTTGTTTTTTTAAGAGGCAAGGGCATGGATACTTGGTGACTAACGTTTTTTTAGTCTCAGTTACACACATTGGGGCTTGTCTCTTCTCTACAGTCTGACTCCATATGTTCATTGTTCCTTCTTCATTCTTCATCCCACACCACATAAATAAATGGCATGAATGCAAAAAATACATGAATGGACACCAATGAACCGCATGTCAGTATCAGTGTTATGAACTGCACAGACGATGAAAATTTAGACATACTGTAAAGTGTACATTATATATTGCTGCACCACAATCGCCTTGCATTCATTCATACATTCATTTGATTCTTTTTTTTATTTATTTAATTATGTCTCTACATCCTTATTTTAAAAATGCAGGGATAGAGGTGGCTGCACATGCAAATGTCTGACTTGGTATTCATTCTAGTAATTGGGGTATAATGAATCTAGAGACAGATCCCACTCAGTGGACACAGTGCCAGCACCAGTGCAGTGTTCTTGGATGACTGAAACTATTGAAAACAAAAATTACACACCATGTACTGGTGTCTGTTCATACATATGGGAAAGAGTGAGGATGATGACAGTTTTGGGACACGCATTATTTACAGACTGACTTGGCAAAAAAAAATGAATGGTCTCACACTACAGACTACTATAATTATGATTCATTCAGAAACAAAAAGAGATAGAAGCAACACAGAAGAACACCACACACTGTATCTCCCATGACCCTCCCAACACACACACACAGAGCCCTATTTGCTCAAAATAACTGGCATCACTGAGAAAGTGACAAAGTGCATAAAAAAATACAGAGGAATACACACAAAAGAAAAAATAAAAACAAAACACAATGGTGATCAACTAAATTCATTCCAATTTTCAGTTGCATCTGAAGACAGTATATCATTACTTAATAACCTCAGTAAATTTCTTTAAACCATAGAAGACCAAATTCAGCTCACCAAAAGACAATATGTACTAAGAGACACTTCAGTAAATGTAAGGTTTAATGTCATGAGTTGAGGCAAAATGTGACAGTCTGAATTTGTACCAAATAGAATTGAGAATGTTGTTTTTACACCTTTTTTTGGTACAACTTGGTAATTTGTCAGATCGGGCAGTGCATCAAGCATAGTGATAATGGTGCTGCACATTTCAGGTGCACTAAACATTTTTTAACAATGTAAAATATACCACAAATGTCACACTCAGAGCAAGTTGTTACATATTTCTATAGTGAATATCAACAGACAGGTTATGGTTAGGCAGGGCATGGAATGACAGTACCACCCATAAACTTCAAAAATCTAACACAGAGTAGATGACATAAACCATAATATTGGCTATATAGAAAAGATCATGCCAACTTTTAAAATTTATGGTGTCTCTGTCATCAAAACATTAGGCAAAGACCACAATAAATAACACTGATGCATGACCATACAGTTATGCAGGTGTCTATGTCCTCATGACAGAACTGCATGTAGACAGATGTAAAGTGGAAACAAAACAGAGCTCCCATTTCACAGACAACCTCAGGATGGCATCTTCTCAGCCTCTAATGAACTTGCATAAACTGCAATAAAAAAGTGTAAAAATGCCACCAACATAGCTTTCATGAGTGTCCAACTTTATTACAAACAAATACAGAGGTTGAAAACCATTTCCCATCTCCTTTAATAGTTTTTATGGCAGATGGGTCTGGTATCTTGTATTTGACTCATCCAGTTTAAACATGGTAGACTTTATGGCTGTTGAACAGCTCTCCTTTGACTGTAAAGCATGTGAGCCATGCTACTGTATGTAAAGACAAGTTCTGGTCAGAGGTGATATGGCTATGGAGAGCTTTTAGGAGTGGCAAAAGCATTGAAATGAATATGCGGTGCTCTTGCCACACTGGAGTCAGCCATAACTAGTACAGTAGTGATTACAGTACTGCACATGTGTGATACTCACTCATAGACAGTTTGCCCAGGAGTCAGCCATGTGCAACATGGTGGCACTGACATGACTACTTATGCATGATACTCATGCATGCTGAGTTTAAGTCAGTGCCACCATGTTGTCCATGGTGGTCGTCACTTTCACAGTTGTGGAAAGGAGAAGTAATGCACCAGGAAGGGTGTGTATTTATGCAGCCCATGGAGAGGAAGGGCTGCATAAACAGAATCACTGGAAATTATGCCAGAGCACTGTGGCTGTACATCAGACAGTGGTCTAGTCATGTGGTTCTAAAGTGCTCTTATACAAATCTGATGACGGCATAATATCTGTGTAGCTTGGCCCATGTAGCCATAAAAATTAGACTCAGGGGGACACTATTAACAAACTAAAGATCTGGTCTGGGACTTGTTTGTCATCACAGTCACTTTCTCATTCTTTTCTAAGTAGTAATATCTGGTAAATGTGACTTAACCATATTGATCTCAGTGCTGCTAGACTACTTCTGGTTTCCCCCTGATTGTAGTAGGTGGGGGGTAATAGCAATCTTGAAGTGGTAGCTGCCAGTGGTGGCACTATCTAAATAAAAGTTGTACCCATGCTTGTGTGCACATTTTAGAAATAACCCCTTTCCCTGTTTTTGTTGTAAAAAATCTGACAGCTATTTCCTGTACATGCTCCCTATTTGTGAGCACAAGATCAAGCATTGCCTCTGCTCTTGTTGGATTTGTGACACCCTGAGTCACGAACTCACTCTGCAGTCCTTTTAGGATCATCTGACACATTCCAGCACATGTTGTTGATAGTATTCTCCAGTGCACATTGTGCAGGTTGAAATCCCCCATAATTATCACCTCTCCTTCCCCACAGCTTCCAATATTTGTGAACTAAGTTCTCTGTCCCTCTCCTTATCCTGGTTGGGTGGTCTGTACACCACCACTAACCTCACCTTTCTCCCTCAATTGGACCTTATTGAACCCATAATCCCTCCACCTCCCCTTCCTCCAACTCCTCCCTCATACAAGTTATTCCCTCCCTGATATAAACTGCCACCCCTCCTCAACTGCTCTGTCCCTTTTTTATATTTTATATTCAGTGATCACAAGGTCCCAGACATAGTATAGTGATGCCCAAGTCTCGGTTACTGGCATTATGTCCACCCATTATCCTCCTCCCACTCCTCCCCTTCCTTAAGCCTAACAATCCCTTCTTTCTTATCTCTTTTTTTCACTTATATAGTGAAAGAAAGACTTCTCCCCTTCTTCTCCACTTCTTAATTCCTTCAGCTATCTTTAGCTTTTTCTGTGCTTTAGCTTGCTGGACTTTCCTTACTTGCTTCGCTAGCCAACATTTGGTAATTTTCCCTATCCATCTCTCTCTCTCTCTCTTGATCTTCCTGAATCTTTTATAGGACAGCCTCTTTTCCCTTACTACCTGGGCAACCCCAGAACTGAACCAGCTGGGTGCTTTAGCCCTTGTGTTCTTACCCATGAGGCTAACACACTGCTCTGTGGCAACTAGTATTCCTTCTTTAATGATGAACCACCTTTGGTCCACCCCCATATCTGGTCTGACGCCTGCCAGGTGCCTCTTTAGTACTTCAACCATTTTTCTGAAGTCCACCTTTCTAAAATCCAAGATGTTGGTCTTAGTCAGGATGCTTTCTCTGCCCATATCTAATTGGAACCACACTGTGCAGTGGTCACTCCCACCCAATGGCTCCCTGACCATTTTTTCTTGTACATCATCCCAATTTGTGAGCATAAGTGCACTTTGGTAGGCATAATCCACACACAGAATACTAGATGGTAGTAATTAGACTGACCACTTCCACAGAGTATAGAGATATGTGGGCAATAGTCTGTGACTCCCTGTAGCAAACAAGTCAATGCAATAAAGCATACAAAAAGGCACCAAAGATTATGGGTTTTATGGGTAATGATTTTCACAGTAGGCAAAGCAAGGTAATTGTGTCACTGCACAGTTTCCTAGGGAGGCTACACCTGGAGTCCTATGACCAGTTCTGGAAACTTCACTTGAGGAAAGACCTAGACAGACTATGGCTCTTAACATCTAATCACTGAAATCCAGAAAGGAGTGTGGGTACATGATTGAAACATACAAGTTTCTCTGTAATATAAGGAAGGTAAACTGTTACGTCCTGTTTGTACAAAATAGGCATGCAATCACTAGTAGAATGAGTGAAGGCCAGTAGGATGCAAATTCTCATCAAGGGTTTAAATTGGACTGGGACAGAGCAAGAGGAATCACAGTCCCCAAGAGAGGCAGTAAGGGTTTGAGGTGTGGTAGTTGGGGGAAGAGGTAGAGTACAACACCGCAGTAGGACAGTGGAGTGAGTTAGTATAGCAAGGGCAGAGTACATAGATATTCAGTCTCCCTTTAGTCAAGTTTTGCATTTCTATATTTCCTCTCAGCCATGCACAATAACATGCCATTACCAAAAACCCTTATATAGATACATATCAATGCACATCCACAAATCCCTAGACATTGCAGTGTCCTTCACATAGAGTTATACCATGGCCTTTAACCCATGCACAATCAAGTTACAGCAACCCACAGTCATACAAAGATATGTAACTGTGTTCTGCACAACAATAACCAGACATAAGTGTGCTGTGCCCATACACACATTAGTACCATTGCCTTCCACACACAGACACATAACAGTACCCTGCATCAGTACAAAGATATGCAACCATGACCTGAACTAAACTAATATATAAGTCCCTGCACATGTATGCACATTTATACCATTGCCCTCCACCTATACATACCCCTATAATAGTACTGTGCATCCATGCAGACATTCATAAGAATGCTGGGCACAAAAATCAGTGCAGATAACAGTAGACTACAACTTTACACACATTAGTACTATTGCCATTCACCCATACACTCCTCCATAATAAACTACTTCATCCATAAAGATATATCATTGAGCAGTGCACTATAAACCAGGCATAACTGCCATGCACCCATATCACCACATCATTCACCCATACACACCGACATAAGAGTAGTGAGCCACTGACTTTTAAAAGTGATCTAAAAGTACCCTGCAACAACAGAGAAACATGTAAGAGCATCAGTCACACATATCAATGCACATAATAACATACTGCAAAATACACACCTACTGTATGTAATATTAACCAGCAAAAGCAGACAGCAATGCACACATTTGTAACGCTATCATGAACTTATAAACACAGACACTACATTGCCAGTAACCGTAAAATAAATACCTGTTTCTTTCAGCCACTTTTACAGACACCCTGTTAGCATTCAGCAGCAATTCAGATATGACTGTTGTAATATGGCTTATCATATTTATCACATGCCTCAATCATTTTCCTATTCTGAAGGACACTACTCTGGCATTTTTTTTTTTTTCCTGTTTAAATGAAAAAAAAATGGTGGGACAAGCATCTAGTTTCAAGCAACACTGACAGAGTAAAACCAATAGTATCTAAAAGAGTTTATGAAAATGTAACTTTAGCTTATGTAAGGTGGCCAGCACATAAAACATTATTATCAGTTGGTTACTAGCAGACACATTTAACATCAAGTGCCCACTGCTTGCACCAATGGTTATTTTTAGGAAAGTGATAAAAACTGTATACATACCCTTTCCCATTCTTATAATTAATGGCACAGCAGTGCTTCATGTCAGCAAAAAATTAAAACAGGAAACAACAAAATTGAACAGAAAGTAACCATACAGATGGACATTAAAGTCAGTTAAAAATAAAATATGCTGTAACAAACTTTGTTAACAAGTTGATATCATTATAAAAGCAGGGGAATAAAATGATTATACAGTATTGGTAAATAGGGCAGTAGAACTCACTCTGTCTGCTGCAAAGCAGTTGCCAGCAGTACTATTTAAACTGTCAGGAAACACAACAAAATTTGAGAGTAGGTCAAACACTGGCACTAGCCACTCCAGTACTCAGATTACAGAGAAACATTACAATGATATATTGTTAGACACACAAATCTAACAACTTAAAAGAAATGATGAAGGACTCAGTATAAGGATAAGGAGAGTGTGTTATATCAAGCCACAATGCCCTGACTGTAGCCCATTGCTCGCCAGGAAATATTAAGTTGGAGCAACATCTCTGACAGATGGCAATGCTCTCACAAGCCAGCCACTGATGTCATGATGCTGCAGACACCGGCAGTCCAGATTAGTAGAGCATCAGAAACAAATTACAGCAGTCAGAGGAAAGCAGAACTATGAACATTAAAGCCCAATTACAGTATTTATTAAGCAGAGAGGTAAAAAAATAACAACTAGGACACTGCTTTAACGGCATTTCCTTATTAACACTACCATTTGCAGTAAAAAATAAAGTGCTGCACATGATCTTTAAACAGAAAGAAGGGATTATTTAATTCAAAAGATGCCATGGTGATTTGCATTTGTGGAAGGATACACTGAAAAGTCCAAAACATGTGTTCCACAAAAAGTCATTTTCCATCTGAGCTTCGATGGTGCCGGGAGGAGTCTCAGTATTATAATATACCTCTGCTGCCCACCTTGAACCCTGATGGTGCTGGCAATGACAGTAGAATGAAATTACTCCTGTCACCCTTCCAAACCCCAATGGTGCCATACTGATAGTAATGACGATTACCCCCCTCACAGTGCCGACAACCCTCTACTGCCACCTGGACAGTTATTTCACTTACTGTAATGTGCATGTAAGTAGCTATGTTTGTTCAGTCGGCAGCCAGCCACTGTATAGTGAGGTGGGCTGTGCTGGTCACCAGCTCTACTCCAGGATTGGAGCCCACATGGGGTTGTCGGCACTACCTGCGGGGGAGGGGGAAGAGGCATTATACCACCAGGGTTGGGGTAATTGTCATTACTATCAGTATAAACCATTGGGGTTCAGGATTTAGACTGGGGTAATTTCATTCATCTGTCATTACTGGCACCATTATGCCTCATTGTTCAATGCTGCTGATGCCTGAAGGCTAAAGTCAACTGTTTTTCTTTAAAATACTAGAATTGTGCTATTATATTATACTTTTTTATTTTACAGAAATACAATTTTTTTAAACAAGCAGTCATCAAATTGATGTTATAGACTGCAGCTGTCACTTAAGAAATAAGACAAATGAGCAATCAATGAATTAATTGGGAATTGCTTTCTCTCTAATAAGTGACAGCTGCAACATTGATCTGACTGAGATTGATTGTTTCTTTCTGTTCACGTTAAATAAATAATTAAACTATGTCTTTTAATTTAATTTTTAATGTTATTCTTGTTTTCTAAGAGGCAAGGGGCATGCAGACTCATTGACTGACAGTCATTTAGTCTCATTCACCCATGTTGGGGCTTGGCTCTTCTATACAGTCTGACGCCATATGCTTGTTGTTCATTCTTCAGCCCTCACCACAGTACAGCCCACAGCAGCATGCATGAGAATAATGCTTTTGTCAAAAAAAAAATAGCATCAGCTAGCATCATCACAATTCAGCATATTACAAAAAAAGTGTACTACAGTTGTAGGACTAGCAGGGAGACCTTTATTAATTTGGCCTGTTGCCACCTGCAGCCTATTAATAGTACAATAAAAAAGGAATAATAATGAATTCATTTAATTCTTACAGATTGCAGTGCATTGACCACAGTCTGCTGGTGCAGGCAGGAGCATTGGTTAGTCACATATCAGTTATTAATTATTTATTTTATAAAGTTAGTATGTGACAGTGTGGTGTGAACAAATGAATTTTGTGTTGTGTGCTGCCCTGCTGCACTTTTAATTCAGAAAAAAACATTTTGCTATAAACAGGAATCTCAGGAACAGATTGTCCTGGGGATAAGAGACTGTGTGTTCCTGTACAGAGTTCCTTATTTTTCAGGAGTTGTTCTCAGCATCAAAGCAACAACCTATTGTAAATCAGATGTTGTACCTTAGCTAGGATGCCTGGATAAATACAAGTAATTTTAAAAAAGTATTCTTTGGAAGACACACAACCAAGAATAAAAAAATAAGTAAAGGGAAAAGTCAATGAGTTTTGTTCTTCTGCCTCTAACTAGAATAGTTTTTAGTTTATTTGGGAGCCACAAGGAGGGACACAAATTGGAGACCCCACACCCTCTGCTGTGACTACAGGAGTATGGGGGTGGGTGGGTTTAGGAACTCCAACTCATGATTATTAACTTCACCTTTTACAAATGAGAACTGGCTCTTTAATGGGATCTTCACAACCATTGTCCTCAGTGAAGTCAGCTCACAGCAGACAATAGATTTGAGTCATTACCTCCCCTTCTCCCAGGTTTTGTTGGATAAGTGTTAATCACCATAGCTCAGTTGCCTTTCAAAGTGGGAGTGGGAGCTGTTAACAACTTCTCTTTGAGAAGAGATCACATTGAAACATTGTACAGTATGTAGTATCTGTGCTTTGCAACTTTCTATCAAAAGATTTTTCAGAGTTTCAGGCCTCAAAGAAAAACATTTGCAACAAAGTGTTACCTTGATGTTCCTTAAACTGTAAGGTAAAAAAGAAACAAGTTACATGAATGCAACTCACTAAATTACTGCATTTTGCAATAGTGCCTAGTGTAGGTGAATATCAGTGCAGATTACCAAGAGTTTAACTGTATTTCAACAGTTGCCAAAAGCAGATTGATGGAATGTGTGTTTGCAAATCAATGCACACAGCAGACATATTTCACTATGGCTTCTAGAATATGTACTATGTACACACAGTCCTGTAGCTGACAGATTCCAGATAATCAAGACAACTATCTGAAACATCAACCTGTAAGAGTCAGGGAGGGGACCAGGTAATTAATTACTACTAGGAGTTCCCAAAATTACCCCTCCCCCTATACTCATGTAGTCACAATAGAGATGGTGGGGTCTCTAATTTGTGTCCTTCCTTGCGGCTCTAAAATGAACTCTGAACTATTCTGGTTTAATGCTGAAGAGGAAAAAGCAAAGATTTCTCCTCCACTTAATTACACTTCATTGTAGTGCAAGGCTCAACATAATTGATAGTGCTAGTTCTGGTTGAAAGCTGCATTTGTTGAAAATTTACATTGAGAAGGCATAACAAGAAAAAGACACATGACTCCCAGAAAACAAATTAGCATTGATCTCTGATATTCATGCGTCAAAATACAAAAGCGAGAATCCGTGTACACATACAAGTGAAATATGTCAAATAATTATTGTTTGATTAACATATTATTAAATGGCAGTACTCTATTTCAGTATGCCTGGTTAATTGTTAGGTACCTACATTACTTTCAAGTGACGAGTATGATAATATATATATTTTTTTGGTTTGTTTTACAAATTGTAAGCAGACTGGGCAGCTGTGGTGTGTGGCTTTTTTTGGTTAGACTTACATTTTAGAACTTAAATTTTAGATGCTATGCTTCCACAACATGTCAGCCACTGAAAGGATTTCAGCTGCAGCTGCTACCATACATCATCTGGTACCAGCCCTGGTATGAATTTGTTTAAGGAGCAGGAACAACCAAGGTGCAGCAATGGGTTCTAACATGTGGCACCTGCATGCTTTTTTTTTAAGATTTTAGCTTTTAAAGACATGTTCCTAATAATGACAAATAACATTTTACAACTTCAAAAAGTTATAAGCATAATTTTTTCAAAGCACAGTTATAGCACAGCTTAATGAGCCCTTACAGTAAAGGGGTAACCTTACCACAATCATTCAACCTCAGGGGGAATGGTGCACAAAGTCTCTATATCTACAAATATCCCTTTTGTACCAAAATCAGTCTCATTGCTTGCATACAGTAGATGTGTGTGTGCCATTTTGTAGTTCCAAGGTGTAGTAAAAGTCAACGATGGCAGAGCAAATTATCACAGACCAAGCAGCTGAAGTGAAAATACAAGCAAAGAATACCACATTGCAAGATGTAGTTAAACATGTATATACATGATTTAACATAATGCTGTTTGTCAAAAAATATATTTTAAGTAATAAAACCACACATTAACAACAGCATATACTAGTGTCCAGTGAGAAAGGCATCTGTTATTGAGCGATTACTGAAAAGATGACTCAGTGATGGCACCTTTTCTCCTGGCTAGTGGATGGGGGTGAATACAGGTATAGCAACATCCTATTGTTATTAGTATATGAATGCATGGGGGTAGCAAGCATGCCATGTGACGGGCAGAAGAGGAGGGAGGGTATGGGAGGTGTAGCGTGATGGTGGGTTGCAGAGCTGGCTGTATGGTGTGGTGGGTTCATGGCAGGCTATAGTTGGGACAGAGCTGGGTTCAGTGCTGGGTGCATCGGGATTTTTGCACCGGTCTGAGAAATTGATTTATTCTTTTTTACACACCCCCAACATGCACCCCCATGGAATTGAGAATGATTTATTAGGGGAGTGTGGGGGCAAGGCCCCCATGGGGGGTGCGAGTGCACAGCCCCCCACATAAACAAAAAAAATACAAATCCCCAGCACTGTTTTGTTGTGCTCTGGGAGTGTACATCTACAAAATGGAGTTTCACCGATGTACATTGGCCCTAATGGTGATCATCTTTCCAAGATTTCCATTATCACATAGAACCACATATACTATTTTTATTGACAAGGGTGTGAATTTCATTATGTGAGCTGTCTCCTCATATGTTCATGACTGCAATGCATACATCAGAAGTACATAACTTTAAAATGAACAGTGTGTTTAGCAAAAAATGTATCACATCTGATACTAAATTATTTATTTCATTCAATTTTAACATTACCTACTGTTTATTAGAGCAGGATTATTCTTGATGCCATACAGGGGACATGCGTTAGACAGCTAGTGGTGGAACCCACTAGAGAGGGAGCAATCTTAGATCTGGTACTGTCTAATGGGGATGAAGAAAGGATCTCAGATTTAGAAGTGGGTAGCCATCTGGGAACAAGCAACCACCAAACAGTATGGTTCATGATAAACACAGCCACAGAGTCAAGCCATACAAAAGCAAGAGTTTTGGACTTTAGGGGGGCAGACTTTGGGAAAATGGGAAAGTGCCTAAGAAGGAGGGGTTGAGGAACAATGGGATAAAATCAAAACTGCCATCACAGACACAAGTCTTTGTGTGAAGCAAATAAACAAAACAAAAATGAAGGGAAAAAAATATGGTTCTCAAAAGAGGTGGCAGGGAAGGCTAAAGAGAAAAAGGTAGCATTCAAGAAGTATAAGGAAACACAGAAGGAGCAGGACAGAGAAATGTACCAGTTAAATTATAATGTCTTTATAAGTGACATTGCAGAGGGACTGGAAGGAAAAGTATGTCTCTTTGCAGATGACACAAAGATCTGCAACAGGGTCAATACAGAAGGTGGGGTAGAAAAGAAGAGAAGGGACTTGGCAAGGCTAGAGGAATGGTCAAATGTATGGCAGCTTAGATTCAATGCAAAGAAATGAAAGTAATGCACCTGGGAAACAAAAACCATGGGGAAGAGTACACAATGAGGGGGGTGAGATACTAACAACAACAAAAATGGAAAGGGACCTGGGGGTAGTCATACCAGATGATGTAAAGGTGGGAAAGCAATGTGAGAAGGCAGTATGGAGGGCTGGCAGGATATTGGGATGCATAGAGAGAGAGAGGCATCACCAGTACAAAACAGGAAGTTGTTAACCCTCTGTACAGACAGTTGGTGAGACCCCATCCGGAGTACTGCTTGCAGGTCTGGAGATCCCATCTCAGCAAGGACATAGACAGGATGGAGACTGTCCAGAGGAAGGCAATTAAAATGGTGCATGGTCTACACCAGAAGACATACAAAGAAAGATTAAAAGAGCTTAACATGTATACCTGTGAGGAAAGGGGGGGGGGACATAATAGAAACTTTCAAGTACCTCAAGGGAATCAACAAAGTCCAAGAGGGTAGCACCTTTCTGAAAAAGAGATGTGCAAGAACAAGGGCACAACTTGAAGATGGGGGGGTGGATCAGAGGTAATGTGAGCAAGTATGTTTTCATGAAGAGGGCTGTGGATATATGGAATGGCCTTCCTGAGGAGGCAGTGAAGTCAAAAACAGTGGGGGAATTCAAGAATGCATGGTACAGACATAAGGCAATTCGGCTGTACGATGCCGGTTCAACAACCCTTTTGTCCACCGGCATCTCACCAACAGGAATCATGTCAACCACAGGTTGCAGTTTACATGATTCCTGTGTGTCTCCCGGTCTGTTTTTTTATCAGGGGGAACTTTGCACCTCATGCAGGGGACTCTGTCCCCCAACCCCCCCCATCTTTAGGATTATCAACTCCAGTCAGAGTTGATTCGGGTCGGGGGTGCAGGACCGGGAGATAGTGTGCCCCTGTCTCGGCGGGCACACCAACACAGCAACCTGTTGGCAAAGTGTTGCTTTTGCTAACAGGGTGGTAGTTCACTGTGTTGGTGTCACTGTACATGGAGCATGCCAGGAAATTCTAGTGGGGGGTAGAAAGAAGTAGGCTGTTGGCTAACTAGGATCTGCAACTTAGCCATTAGGTAGAGAAATGGGCAGACTAGGTGGGTCAAGTGGTTCTTATTTGCCATCAAATTCTATGTTTCCTTTCTTTTTATTATTATTATACTTTATGCCTTCATGGCAGAGTGGCCCCCACAATCTCTAGCCTCTGGCCCTGCACCCCAGACCCAGTCGTGTGCATGGGCCACACAAACCTGTACCACCAGGAGCCGGCCCTTTCATTGATCATGCGCCCCTTGGTACACACCACTTTTGGGTTCCCCTACTGGGGGTGCAAGGCATGGCCATCAGCCACAGAGATCGCCCTCTGCCATTTTCCACATTTTCTCCTCTTATGGAGAGCCAGATGTGCAATGGCATCCAAGCACATAGTACTGATGCCTGCCGTGCTCTCCCCCCTTCTTTTGCATGCCACTGTAGTGCGGCTGGCCTCTGCCAGTCACTGCTACAGGGCAATGTGAGCCCCACTACCCACCCCAGAGGAAGGAGAGCAGTCAGACACTCAATCCTCCCTCTCCCCCTGCAGTCCCCTGTGGCCTGAGTCCATTCCTGAACCTGGGTTGCCAGTGTGGCACGAGATGTGGCATCCAGCATCTCAACCCCCAGCATCACCGGGCCAGGAAAAATTCTATGTTTCTATCAGAACTTATTTTTATTAGGCTGCCAGTGTCTAAAGCTTAAAACTTGAGCATACCCTGCATTGTCAGCTCTCTAGGCACTCGCAATCAACTGCTTGCCCTTCAACAAATAGCAATACATCTATGAAATTAAACTGGTCTAAAAGTTAACCCTCTCCATGGGCACCACTAAATCTATTCCTTAGTAAAATTACAACAGCTATACACTGAGGGTCATTCTGAATAGAGAAACATGAGACTTACGGATTTTAACAATGTTTTAAAAAAAATGAAATGGGATTTAAGATTTGATGACTGACAATAAACTGCTCTAAAAGTATTATAATAGAAATTCACAGAGTCTAACTGATACGTTGGTTGAGCTTGATGCTACAACAACCTTGAAGCCTTGAAATGCGATTTTGATGATCAACACTGAATGTGGATAGGGGATTTCTGATTTAAAGTGTCTGTGCAAATGGAATAAAATATACAGCTGGGAAAGAAGGATTCTGTGGGGTAACATTGAAGTCTTCTCTTAAACTAAAAATATTCCTAGAGATCTATTAAAACAAATGTGGCAATATTTTCTTTTTAATGCAGAAGTCCAGACAAGGTACTGCTAGCGCTCTTTAAAGATGACAGCTTGACTCTGACTCCACTTGCCTCCTGAGTCAAATCCTATAATAACCCATTTACTCAGACAGCATTTTACAATATAAGTTGTAGGCAGATTGCTGTTAAGGATATCACTTCTCTTGCACTCTAATTTTCAAATAGGTACAGTTTCATTTTTTTGTGGGGAACATGTTTTTTCATTTCTCCAAATCGAAATCTAACAAATTAATTATTTACAAATAAATGTCATTTTTTTTTTTTTTGGGGGGGGACTCAGTAGGTATTTGCTTTAATACTCTCAGAGGCTGAGCTCTGAGACCTGGACTGTGGACTTTCATTTGTGCCACCCATGGCACACTGTCCAAAAGCCATGCATGATATACAGTACTGTACAGTAGTGTATATGTATGTTAGTGACTAAGGTGCTGACCTGTTACAACTATTGAATAAGAATGAAAGGCTGATAAATGGCACTGAAGTGCAATCTTCTGGTTAGTGTATTGGCCCAAAATGTTCATGTATCAACATTGGGAATCACTTTGACTTCAGTTGCTTGATAAACCTAAAAAGATGTTACATAACTTGTTTCTACAGCCTTCTTTTTCGTTTCTTTTTTTGTAAAGAATGACACTGAACTGCTGTAAGACGTGTTGTGGTACAGTAACTCAACTGAAGGATTCCACTACAGTTCTCAAAACAACACACCAATAATCAGGGTCAGTATTCTGTCCCTTTTGATTTGCCTCTGCTGCACTGTCATGTAGTGACTTATTTTTTTAACAACATTTCAGATTATACTTATTTGCATGCATGTTTCAACATATTTTTGATATTTCGTTTTGGTCTCAGAACCTGCTAACTCACAGAGAAAATTCTTTAAGTTGCACCTCATGGGGATACTGATGTATTAAAATATAGCTAAGGCTTGAGTCTCTAAACTATGTTTTAAAATTAAAAATTGGTCATGTTGGCCTCTATTAGGCCTTCTAAGGAGTGGAGTAATCCTGATATGTAAATCCAAACTGGAAATGGAAAACAAACAAAGGATTTTAATATATATATCATAACTACAGACTAATAATGCAATCATGAGATGGGAGACATTACTGTTTAACCACCCACTGCAAACCCCAAACCAGGTAACATTACACCTACAGAATTTCTGCAGTAAAAGCATACCAACTGTGGAAGTACTGTAAAAAAAACAGTCATTATTTGTTACTTAAATATAGGGAAAATCCTACTGCACCGCACAACTATGCTTTTTTTGTCAAATGAATTTTACACTAATGAAAATGCATACCAAATGATAGCTTGGATCTGTGTTTAAATATCTGAAATAGAAGCCAGCAGACATATAACAATAACTATGAGAAAACAATAAACTTCTTTTACAACAGCTATGTAATCATGATGTTTTTAAAACTGTGAAAATAAAAAAAAAGACACAAGATACTGCCTGACTGCAAATACTGTTGCTCTTTCTTTATGATTTGTGTTTCAAACACCAGCAGCAAGGGATTCCCTATTTAATTTTGTTGCTACTATCACAGCAGTTCAGTGCTGGAGTTTTGATACAGTCCTTGAGATGTTGATAAGCTGGCTATAGTCCCACCAGAGCTGTGTTTAACATTTCCCCAGCAATTCAGTGTCTCATTATTAAATGATACACTTGGCTGTAAACAAATAAGACTGAGTTACTTTTGTTTCATTAAAATTAAGATGCTATCTTTGGTGTTCTATATTCAGCAGGAGAGTGTGCTGCATTTAACAGTTCAAATCAGCACATGTAAATGGTCATTCTGATATTTGTCTCCTCAGAGTTAACTGGTATATTTCATGTGCCTGCTTTACTTTTGTAAATCTATATTTCCCCCATTTAAATGAGTTAACTGTGATTTTTCTTTCTGCAAACTTTGAATGGCTCAAGATAGCAAACTGACATGCTGTACTACACAAATTTTCATATATGGGAGGGGGCAACTGCATGCTGCTTGATAACTGAAGCACAGTGACTAATTCCTCTATAGAGATATCAACTCTACGCAGCTTCTTAGTTATGTACAGTAGGCTGCCAACCACACTGTGATTTTCTTTTTCTAGTTGTCTCCAATACCTGCCACCTGAAAATGCCAAATGTCACTTTGCAGCCCAAAATACATTGTGGAAAAAATGAGCTCTTTTTACCATTTTCCACAAAGGAGAATGATTTAAAATGACAACACATTATTGCAATTTCCCAGTTCCATGATCCTCAAGTCAGGTACACTGTGCACCGGACAGAACATCGTAAATATTAACGTAATGCATGAGAGCTCAGCATGTAAGATTTAGGGGAGATCATGCAAGATGTATAACAAAAATATACACAATCAAAATATGCAAATACAAATAGGTTTAATTTTGGAACAGCTATTATAAAGCAAACATTCAAATCAATATACTGAATTACCAATCCTCACTAGACACATAAGTACAGTATCTGAAATAAGAAAATGCATTTAGGTTCTTAAGTATTTCTTTATTTTACAGTCAGAGAAAACAAAATGGGTCCTTGCCGATCACACACACGATTAATTGATATTGACATCTTTCCGATCAGAGCCTCATCTCACATCCGGAATGGGCAAATATATGTACAAAAAAGGCAACAGCAAACTAAATCCAGTTGAAATACTTTGATCAGCAACTGCCTTATTTTTCAGTCGCTGATTCCAGTAAGACAATGTGTCTTGAATCGGATACTTGATCTTCAAATGTAAAATAGTACAGAAAAGTGAAGTTTTGTGTGGTGGTGGGTCAGAAGACAGCACCTTCATTTCAATGTATGGGCTTTTTCTTTGTTGTGTACTGTGTGACTCTGACCAAGGTAGGGGGAGAGACCGCTAGCCACCAGGGAATTTCTGCTGAGACAGGACTGTCAGCACTATGGACTGTGGGGACACCTGGAGGAACACTGAAAATACGTCAGTGAAATGTCACCACAAACAATGACACCTGGTGCATTTGAATAGATACTGAGGAGGTTTACATTGATTAAGAACTACCACAGTACTACATACCTCAGTATTGCATGCCACATGCTGCACTGCAGCATTACCACTTAGCAAGGTACCGCTTGGTATGCCCCAGGTAACGAGGCATATCTCATTACCTGAAAACGTTTCTGTAATCAACACTGTATGCCCATCCTTTTTTTGCCCTCATTATATATACAGTGCATTTTATTCATTTGGGTTCATGAGTGAGAGACTGCAAGACACCTGTGCTATATTTTTGAAGTTCGGAGGAGGTTTTAAATGAGGACTGTATGCAAACTGGTATGGTAGTGGAGGTAAGTCTTGCACTTACAGCAGCAGTTTCTCACTAGCGGAGGGCTGTGAACAGCTAAGCAATTCAGTGCCTTTATTGGTGCAGCACAGGACAGAGGGCACATTATATAGAACAGTCCACACCTTCAAACCTTTCATGCAGTCACTGACTGAATTTGTAATGCGTACAAAGATTGCTATCTAACTGTATCACTGATACCTTTGAGACTGCTGGGGCTGATGCAAACTGTTGGGATGGAGCCTGTGAGAACCCTAAGGGACACAGAAGCACCATTTTTAAGTGGGCTGATTTCTCATTGTGGTGGCTCTTCTGTCATTATTGCTGACTATCTGATGATGGGGGGGGGGGGAGCAGTTTATAACAGTATTTTGGATGCTTATCCTTTTCCTTACTTCTTCACTAGTGAATTTCATAGACAGGAGACAATTCTAATATAATACACATTTGTGCCCCTGTAATTTGCACTTACACTACAATTGAAAATGAGGCAATGAAACACTCATGTTTAACATCCACACTGAACAGCTGGCACTGATAAAAGCAAAGCCTATGTTTAACAATACCAGTCTTCATTCACTCATGTCTAAAGAAAGATCACAAGGTCCAATATTTGATTGAGCCCTGTTGGTTTCAAGCTCCGTAAAGACTTGTATTGTTAAGGAATCTCTGGACACGCCAAACTTTGCCCAACTGTTAAAGGACTCTCAGAACCCCAGCTGCCTTCTGGGACAAAGGGATATTTATACAAACATATGAACATACGAACAAGCCAACGGAAGAAGGCCATTTGGTCTATCAAGTCTGCTCGTATTGCAGGGTCCACAGCTTGAGCTAATGTTCCTGCCCTCCCTTCCCACTCCTCCCATCCTCCCTACCCATGATTCTTATCTTCCCCCTATGACTATCCCAGCCTCTCTTAAAGCTGCTCACTGTCTTTAAGGAGATGACCTCTTCTGTCAGTGCATTCCAATTGTCCACCACCCTTTCTGTGAAGAAGTGCTTCCTGACATCCCTCCTAAACCTCCCACCCTCCAGCTTAAGACTGTGCCCCCCTCGTGATATGGTTGCCACTCAGCTTAAAGAGACTTTCCTTATCAACATTATTTACCCCTTTCAGGTACTTGAATGTCCCAATCATGTCCCCTCTCTCTCTCTCTCTCCTGTCTTCCAGGGAGTACATGTTCAGTGCCCTCAACTTCTCTTCATATGCCTTACCCTGCTGACCGGCTATCATCTTTATAGCCCTCCTCTGTACCTTCTCCAGCAAATTAATGTCCTTTTTGAGGTGTGGGCACCAGTACTGAACGCCATACTCTAGATGCGGCCTTACTAGTGACCTGTACAAGGGCAGTATAACCTTCTCTCTCCTACTACTGATCCCCCTAGCTATGCATCCCATTATCTTGTTTGCCTTTGCTTCTTGCTTTCTTGCACTGCGTGGAGTACTTCAGGTCACTAGTGATCATCACTCCCAGGTCCTTCTCCTCCTTCTCCTCTGATGCAGCTACTCGGACTCCACCCAGGTAATACTCTGTCCTGGGATTCTTGGCTCCAATATGCATAACTTTGCATTTCTTGGCATTAAAGCCAAGCTGCCAGATCCTGGACCACCTCCCCAGCTTTTCCAGATCTTCCTGTAGGTCCAGTATCCCTTGAGCTGTGTCCACTCTCCCACAGAGCTCGGTGTCATCTGTGAATAGACACATTTTGCCTTTAATGCCATCCCCAATGTCATTGATGAAGACATTGAACAACACTGGCCCCAGCACAGAGCCCTGTGGAACCCCACTGGTTACATCTCTGGTGCCAGATAACTCTCCCCCCACCACCACTCTCTGGGTAGCCAGTTTTCTACCCATGTGGCCATCTTCTCCCCAACTCCAAGATTGACCAACTTCCTGGTCAACCTTTTGTGGGGCACAGAGTCAAAGGCCTCACTGAAATCAAGATAGAGGATGTCTACTGCTTGTCCCTTGTCTACTGTTTTAGAGAGACAGTCAAAGAAGTCAATCAGATTTTTTTGACACAATCCCCATTAACCCATGCTGCCTCTCATCCTGGAGACACTGCTCCTCTAGATATGCTACTAACCTTTCCATTAGTATGATCTCCATGAGCTTTCCCACAATGGAGGTCAGACTGACTGATCTGTAATTCCCTGGATCATCCTTGGGACCACTTTTGTGAAGGGGGCACTACTTATGCTGTTCTCCAGTCCTGTGGTACCACGCCTGACTCTAGTGAACTATTAAATAGGTCTGCTAGTGGTCCTGCCAGCTCCTCAGCCAGTTCCTTTAGTACTCTTGGATGTACTCTGTCTGTTCCTGGTGATTTGTTCACTTTCAATGGCAGCAGACCCTCCCTCCCTCACTCTATCCTCCTCTATCACTATGTCTGTGTTTCCCTCCCCCCTTGCTCCTCTTTTCCCTTCTGAAGGCACTGGTCCATCCTTTTCTATGGTGAAGACAGAACAGAAGTATTCATTTAGTATCTCTTCTTTTCCTCCATTAACCTCCACCCACTCCACCCCTTTCTTAAGCCTAACAATCCCTTTCTTCTTGTCCCTTTTCTCACTTATATAGTGAAAGAAAGCCTTCTCCCCCCCTTCTTAATTCCTTCAGCAATTTGCAGCTCCTTCTGTGCCTTTGCTCACTGGACTTCCTTACTTACTCGATAAATGTGTTCCAAATGCTACACCCCATAATTATAACATGCTTTACAGGAGCCTAGGGCTTCTTTTTACAAATGCATGCACTTTATTGTTAAGAGCACCCATTTGCATGAAACATAGAATTAGAAATTGTTGGCAGATAAGGACCGCTAGGCCCATCCAGTCTGCCCATAGGCTCTATACATTGTATGTGGCCACTGACCCTATGTGATCAATGGCTTTTGATCACACCCTCCCTCCCCTCTCAAGTTTCCCCTGTGCCTATCCCAGGCATGATTAAACCCCTCCACTGTGCTTACCCCCACTACCTCCTGTGGCAGACTATTTCAAGCACTGACTACCCGTTCTGTGTAGACAAACTTCCTCACATTATCTCTTAATCTACCCCCTTCCTATTTCATATAGTGCCCCCTTGCTATAGTCAGGGCCCCTGGTGTTCTACCACAGAATTTTCTGATTTCTGTGGCATGATTTATTCATTTCTCTGGCAGAATGCAGTCCTGTCATTGGCTAAATATGATGTGATGTCATCAATGACATCATATGCTGAGCATAGAGGAGGGGCTTCAGGATAAACGAGGTGGGAAAGAAAGCCTGACACTATGGAAAAATAGTACATTTATATGAAAATTCACCAAAAACAATGAATTCTGTGGCACTATATATATTCTACAGCATGATGCAAATTCTGTGGCAATTTCCGCAACCGCAGAACCACAGAATTCCAGGGGCCTTGGCTATAGTAATTTTCCTGTATTGAAAAAGGTCCTCCATCTTCACCTTGTTTATGCTCTTGAGGTATTTCAAAGTTTCAATCATGTCCCACCACTGTCTTCTCTCCTCCAGTGAGTACATATTGAGGACCCTTGGTTTATCCTTTAATGTTTTGTGGTGCAAGTCCTGCACCATCTTTGTTGCCCTTCTCTGGATAATCTCCACTTTATCTATGTCCTTGTGCAGGTGTGGCCTCCAGAACTGCATGCAGTACTCCAGGTGAGGCCTTATACCAATGTTTTATACAATGACATCACCACCCTGCCTATGCACCCCGGCATGCCACTGGCCCTCCCTGCCACCTTTGTGCACTGCTTTGATACTTTAAGGTCATCAGAGATGATAATCCCAGGTCCCTTTCCTCTTTGGTGACAGTCAGCTCCTGCCCCCAACCTGTAGCTCTCCCCAGGGACCCTTCTACCCAGGTGCATTATTTTGCACTTCTTTGCATTGAACCTCAGCTGTCACATCTCTGACCATCTATTAATCTTCTCCAGGTCCCTCTTCATTTTCTGCACCCCTTCTGGAATATCCACTCTGTTGCAGATCTTGGTGTCATCTGCAAACAGGCAGACCTTTCCTTCCAGCCTCTCTGCAATGTCACTAATGAAGATATTGAACAGGACAGGTCCTAGTACTGATCCCTGTGATACCCCTCTGGTCACCCCCTCTCCCCATATTGTACCCCATTTACCACCACCCTCAGTGTCCTGTCTGTTAACCAGTTCCTAACTCAGTTTTCCACTTTGTCTCCCATGCCCAGACTACCTATCTTGCTAATCAGTCTTCTATGTGGGACAGTGTTGAAGGCTTTGCTGAAATCTAGGTAGGCAACATCTACCATCCCTCCCTGATTTATTTCCCTTGTCACCCAATCAAAAAAATCTATTAGATTTGTTTGACATGATCTTCCTGCTGTGAATCCAAGTTTCCCTCAGGTTCTTAGTACCGCTGGATTCCATATGTGCCACTATCCTTTCTTTCAGCAGTGTCTTCATGATCTTTCCCACCACTGAGGTGAGGCTGACTGGACTGTAGTTCTCTGCCTCCTCCCTACTGCCTTTTTTGTGCAGTGGAACTACATGTGCCATCCTCCTGTCCTCTGGAACAACACCTGTGTTGAGTGGCTCTGTGAACAGGGCCACCAGAGGCACTGGTAGTTCCCTTCACAGTTCCTTTAATATCTTCAGGTGGATGCCATCTGGCCCCATGGCCTTATCCACCTTCAGCTTGTGAGTTCTTTCAGAACTCTCTCCACTGTGAATGGACTGGTGTCCACTTCCCCCCCGCCATTGCCTCTAAAACCCAACTGTGGTCCTTGACTCTTCTCTTCCTTAGTGAATACTGAGCAGAAGTATTGGTTCAGTATCTATGACTTATCCAGATCCCCACCATGCTCTCCCTTCTCCCCTTTCAGTCTCACAAACCCCTCCAGTTTTTCTTCTTTTTACTAATGTGCTTATAAAATGCCTTATCCTCTTTGTTTACAGACCATGCTAAGCCATCTTCTCTCTGCACCTTCACCCTCTTAGCAGCCTTCCCTGCTTCCCTTAGACATTCAAGGTACATCTCTCTGTCCTCCTTCCTTTGGCTCCTCTTATATTTCCTGAAACTCAGCCATTTAGCTCTGACTTTGTCCCCCACCTCTTTGGAGAATCATAGCGGTTTCCTTCTTCTTTTCCCTTTGGCAGCTATTCTAATATATTGGTTTGTTATATCCACTATGGCTCCTTTCAGTTTCTCCCATTATTCTTCCACCCCCTCTATTACCTATTTCTTCCCCAGGACTGCTTGTACACATCTACCCATTTCAGTAAAACCCACCCTCCTGAAATCTAATACTTTTGCCCTTGTGTGGCCTAATTGAGTCCATGTCTCCATGTTGAACCATACCATGTGGTGGACACTGGACCCCAGCTGCCCTTCCACCTGTATTTCTTTGACTCGGTTCCTATTTGTCCATACCAGGTCCAGAACTGACTTGTCCCTGGTTGGCTCATGCACCAGCTGCCTGAGTCTAACCCCCTGCAGGGATTCCAGGATGGCAGTGCTTCTGGCTGAAACAGCCACCTGGGTGGCCCAATCTACATCCAGCATATTGAAATCCCCCAGTAGCAAGATTTTGCCTTTAGCTGCCATGTGGTGTATGTTCTCCACTAATTCCCTGTCTGCTTCCTCCCTCTGTGCCAGAAGTCTGTAGATCACCCTTGTGTGTATTGCTGTTCCATTCCCTGGCTCCAGGGTGACCCACATTACCTCAGCCTCCTCCTGTCTTCCCTGATTTTCTGTAGCCTTTATATGATCTATGATGTACAGGGCCACTCCCCCCAACCTTTTTAGTCTTCCTGTCCATCCTGAACAGTTCATACCCTGGTACATTGACTTCTCAGCCATGATTAGCAGAGCATCATGTCTCTGTTATGGCTGCTATGCCAAATACTATATCTGCCAACAAGGCCTTCAGGTCTGGAATTGTATTTCCAAAGCTATGGGCATGTATTAGCATGGTCTTCCATGTTTTACAGTCTGCCATCCCTCTGCTCTTGTTCTCCCTCTGCAATGGGGCTCATTGTTTAGCACCAGCTAATTGTCACAAACAAAACTTGATTAAGTCCATTTGCAGAGACAATGGACTCTCTGGCCAAATAAATAGCATTGATAACAAAACCAATTGCAGATAAACAATGCAACAATTCATGAAATCTATCTCTTTATGGTCTGCATCCATTAAACTAGCAGTGATTTTAATTATGTGATTTTCCTCCATGAGAATTGTTGCAAATACTGTATCACCTTGCTTGCCCTGAGATCTGAAATACTGGAAGGTTGAGGGTTAAAGTGAAGCAAATGCTGAGGGAGAAAACATTTTTTGTTGTGCTCTCAAAATTCTTAATAGTGAGAAATGAGAGGTAACATTTAGGGTAATGCGAATAATTACAAAGCAAATGCCCATTTCCGAAACAACATACTGTAATTTAATCAGGCAACACCGATCTGCATGTCTCATTGCAACTTTTATGTTTGGTTACTGTGTTGTTCAGAAAGCACTGCCACTTTTGTAACATAGTCGTTGGTATAAGAAAAGTTATTTTAGCAATATATTTCAAAAGTCTGCCATAGACAGGGCAGCAAATTTGTAAAACAAAATTGATGTCTGAGAACTGAGACTATACACATTAAAGCAACCAATCAGTTTATTTAGATATCACTGCAAAATATGTTTAAATACACGTTCAAAACTTTTTTACCTTTAGCTGTAGAAATCATGATCTGCTTGTTGCTATGCAGATTTTATAGTCATACAACTAGTAATGATACTAAATTCTGTTTTGATGAAAGTTGTATTGTACATCTCAAAAATAGCAGTACTATTCAAATCACTGTGAAAGTTTCCAATAAAACTTTTGCCCTTAGAGTAACTGTTAGTCAACAAAAATAAGACAGTTTAAAGTTCAGTTTCGGCCACATTATTCCTAATAACAGTAAAGTGAATCATTGCATTTAGGTACTTTCAGCTTAATCTTTGTCTAGAAAAAAAAATAAACTCAACTTAAAATTTTTTGTTTCAAACAAGAATGTGTGTGTGCATGTGTGTGTGTGTGTTTAACACCAACCAAGAGATTCCTTCTGTGCTTCATAAGTACAGTTTACGGCTCTTATAGATCTAGTTCTCTAAAATATTTAGCTGTCACTATTTATGGTAGCAGAGCTAAACAAAAGAAAAGCTGGGACACCAGCTATTTGATGCTAATAAATCATTCACAATCAAGAGTATCAGGTATATGACTGACTGTAAACCACCAAGAGAGTAGTAAAACCCCGCTATGAAACTGACAAGAAACAGGAGCTACAGTATTTAGTGTCTGATATATAAAAATCATGAGAGAACAAGTAAATGAAAATGTCTAAGGAATGCAACATTTTAAATAGTTTATTCATATATGTATGTCTTATGTATATATGTATCTCTTAGTAACCCCCGTAATTTCTGGGCCTCCATAAACATCCTCCTAAATCCAAACCCAAATAAACCAATAACCAAACTTACCTCCCCTGCTGGTCCCACAAATGATCTAGGTATCATTGCCGATATCTTCAACAAAATGTTCACTGACCTCACTTCCTACACCACCAAATTCCCTCCTCAGCCCTCCTCTAACCAAAATAACCACCAAAGACATCTTTATCCACCTTGCCCTGCTTTCTACCTAAGAGCCATTGATCACAGGGTCACTGGCAAATTCCTAAGAGGGCTGCTTGCTAAGGGCAGCCCAGGCAGTGATAGCCTATATCCCTCCTTTTTGAAAGTCCTCTCCCCAGCCCTCATCAGGCCACTTACCCACATTTTTAATGTCGCTCTCTCAAACTCCATGTTGCCTGACTCATGAACATGTGGTACCTATTTTCAAAGCTGGTGACCAGCCTGCACCAGAAAACTACCGTCCCATCTCCCTTCTCCTGCACCTAAGCAAACTATTAGAAAAAAATTATACACCACCGACTTTCTGAATATCTATAAAACTATAGCCTTCTGACCCCACTCCAACATGGTTTCTGAAAACACCACAGCACCTCATCAGCCCTGGCCCTTTTCTCCAACCATGTCCTTAGAAACATGGACATGGGCTTGGCCACAGGTGCAGTGTTTGTGGACCTTTCAAAAGCTTTTGATCTTGTGGACCACCACCTGCTACTTGACACCCTGCTTAACCTAGGCTACTCCAAAGATGCAGCTGCTTGGTTCCGCAGCTACCAAGCAAACAGAACCCAGTTTGTCATGATAGGCAAGGTTATTTCTGCCACTCTGCCAGTCCACAGTGGTGTACCCCAGGGCTCCATACTGGGTCCTCTGTTGTTCTCTCTTTTCATAAATAATTTTCCTGCAGACAGCACAAAATGCAACACCCTACTCTATGCTGATGACCTCGTCATCTACCACAGTGCCAGATCCCTCAAAACCATATCCTCCACCCTCACCAATAACTATGGAGCAGCAAAAAACTGGTTCCTGTCCAAAAAAACTCCTGGTAAATGAGAAAAAAAAGGTCATGCTCTTTGGCTCAAAGCCATTCCTCACAAAGGTTACCAATACAAATTACACACTTCTGATAGAAGCCCCTGCAGGATCCCCTCTTGATATAGTATCCTCCTTCAAATACCTAGGAGTGACTCTCGATCCTTCCCTTACTTTTAATGCCCACATTGATAATATTGTAAAGAGGGTCCATCAGATATTTGGGACAGCCCTCCAGGTCAACCACCTCCTGATCCCTGAAGCTCACTTTGCTATCACTCCTGCCTTTCCTTGACTATTGCTCTCCAGTTTTCTCTGCCACCTCTGCCTCACTTCTCTCCCAGCTAACTATCACATATAACTCCATCTGTTGCTTTGTCCTTCAGGTTCCTTGCTCCACTTATCTCTGCTCTCTTTACCAGTCACTTGGTTGGCTAGCCCTTCATGGCTGCTATGAATATGCCTTGGGCAATCTAGTCGATACCTCTCTCAGAAATCTCAGAATTCACCTTTCTCACTGATTCTCTCTGCCCATGTAGTTACTCATTCTCTCAGAGAATCTTCCATTTCCCCCCTTGTAGTCCCCAATATATCTACTGCCAAGGGGAGTAAGGTCCTCTCTATCTCTACCCCCTCTCTCTGAAACAAACTTCCACCTGTCAACAGATATGCACCCTCTCATCAGTCCTTCAAATTGCAACTGACAGAGTAGCTAAAGTCCCAGGCTACCTGTATGTGCTACCTAGGCAACCCTCTCACCAAACAGCCACCATAGAAGCCATATTGTTTCTCTTGATGTACCACCTGGATGCTAACCACTAGTTTGTACCTCTTAGCACTGCTGGCCCCTTCCTAGGTTCACATGGATCACCGTAAGGTATTTCCACCATGCATTGTCACATATCCTGACTGATCCAGTGATATGTGGATCTACAATGTGACCACGCCATGTGTGACCAACCATGTATCCAAGACCCAGGCATGCACTCTTGTATTTGTTATGAAACTTATGAGTTAGATTTGATGTGTAATGTTTCATTGCTGTTGATTTCATCTTACTCAGTGTATATTGTTCCTTTCTGTAATGTAACCCGTGCCTATTGCTTCAACCTTGTATTATCCACCACTGTGTGGCCTGGGTTACAACTGAAAGTGGTCCTTTGGATCGCCTTGACTACCCGGTCACCAAAAACATAAATAAAAATAAATATGTGCCACAACTGAGCAGCCAATGCTGCAGTACAATTGCAAAATGCATCCAGTTTCAGCACTTTGTTTCCAATTTGTGTTTGTATCACGCTACCTACCACACTCAGCCAGACACACAGCAACACAATGCAGTGGAATATTTTGATATTCATGGTAAATGGGAGACTCCTTTGATATAATAAGCAAAAATGCTTATACTACAGAATTCAGTATTTATCATTGACATGTGTCATGCATCTCAATAAATGCTGCATATGCAAATCATGGTATTGTGATGATCACTTTTAAGGGAATACTTTCTTTGAGGTTCCATAGTAAATGAGCTGTGTTCTTTCCCTTTCTATCAAGCTGGAATGTTAGACATTTGATGCTAATAAATCATTCACAATCAGGAGTATCAAGTATGTGACTGTCTGTAAAACACCAAGAGAGCAGTAAAACCTCACTGTGAAACCAATGAGAAATAGGAGCTATATTCTGTCTGTTATCTGCCATTTATCTGTTTGCATTTCTATTATTAGAAGGAGCAATTACCAAAATTATTCCCAACAAAAACAAATGGGGCAAATGAGGCAAAAATGAGAGACTAAGTTTATTCCAGGCTCAGGCTCCCAAATGTATGGTTAGAGTTAAAGACAGCATTTTAATTGTATTGCAAATACAGGACCACATTTATTTTAAACTGAAGTTCATAAAAACTCCAGTAAACTTTAAACATAATCTATATTTGTATAAGAGATATAAGCTATATAGATATAGCTAGATAGCTAGCTAGATGTACAGACAGATATCTTAATGTAAACTGGGTGAGATGGAATAACATTTGCTTATTTATTGCTGGAAGCCTTTACCTATTGCTCATTTAACTGCAAACCTCAGATGTTTTGATGAAGTTATGTCTGCAAGTCATATGTGGGCTGAAACACAATTCCTGCAGGAATTTATAAGGCTCTCTCTTCTCAGAGTCTCTGTATAACTCTCAGAGGCATCAGTTCATCCTGGTGGAAACTTCTGAAACCTTTTTTTTTGTATGCCTCACTCAAGACCCTAGAGGACTTGGAGAAGAGGTAGCCCTATATATTTCTGCAGTTTGTGTAGTTTAAGGTAAAACAAGCTGTAGTTTACTTTCTTTTCAGTTTTTTAGGAGCTCTTTTTCCTGTTAAAGTGCAGAGTGTTTCCAAGTGGAGTCATCTTTTTTTCACACTCCAGCACGTTGCTGGTTTGGAAGGAATGCAAGTCCTTTTTCTCAGTGATCATAAAAGGACTACAGGGATCCACCCACTGCAGCCCTAAAAATGCAATATCAAGGCCACAGGTAAAACATGGATCACACCACCCCTTATTGAACTAATAACTGCCAGAGATAATCTGTGGCACCGGCTCAAGCCTCCAGCAAACAGTCTAACATACAGAACAATAAAAAGGCCAGGAATGCACATATATGGGCTTTCTGCATTGCCAAAAACTGTCACTTTAAGGATGAACTTAGCAACTCCTGAGGTGATGGCAGAAAGTTTCGAGGCATTATAAAGGACCCAACTGGGAAAGACAACAAAATCTTGCTGTCCATGCTGGACATAAATGGGATAATCACACAAGATCCAACAGTCAAAACTGACACTTTCAACAATGTGTTTACTGACCTCAGTGATGTACTCCTCCCAGATTACTTTGAGGCAGCAGTTAACAATAATAATTATGTAAAAGGAAGCCAAGCACAGCCCCCCTTCTATTTCTAAATAATTACCAGAAAGGAAGCCAAAATTATCTGCAATGGTACTAGAAAAATCGAGATTCAGTGGAGACTCACTTGACTTCAGACTTGTCATCCTCACCCTTGAGATACTCACTCCACTGATGAAAATGATGAACTTATCATTAAGGTTTATCAAATTCCCTCAGAAATGGAAAGCCACTATTGTAACACGTGTCTATAAAAACAGAGACAAGACCTCACATACTATCACCCTATATCTATTCTCCCCCTTTCTTCAAAGCACTGGAACTAGCACATTGTGTCAGATCAGCTTGTTGATTAACTTAATAAATACCAGTTACAGTGCCCTCAACAACATGTTTTTTTTCAAAATCACACAGTACCACCCCAGCATTAATAGAGTTCCTGGGTACATACATAATGCTCTAGACTATGGTCAGATGGTGGGGATGACCTTCATCGACCTAACTAAAGCATTTGACATAGTCAATGATGCATTACTGCTCAAACAACCACTCAAACCCGGGCTCTCCACAGACACAGTGACACCTTGAGAATAGAGCCCAGCAAATAAAGAAACATGGGGCCAGATATTCAAAACTTTGCCCCGGGGCTAAATTAGCACTGCCCAGTGAGCAAACTTAGCCCAGAGCACAAAGCAAGCTATATTCAAAAGGAAATAGCCCAGTGCTAATCCTGCTGAATATAGCAGTCTAAGGAAGCCGGGTAAACTGGTCTGGGAGTGCAGGGCAAAAATAGCCTGGAAATAAGACAGCACTGAATTTAGCAACAGGGAAGTGCAAACTGCATATGCAGCTCATCAGACTCTGTAGCTAGCCAGTGTTGCAGGTGGAGAACATTGTGTGTGATTGCACAGAGACATTTCACAGCTGCTGCTAATACACTTCTCAACCCCCTGCCTCATCAATCAGGGACAAGGCTTAAAAACATCAGGGGCAAAGGTTTAAAATCAGGGACACATCCTAAATATTGGTGATATTCACTCAGGAAGCTGGTAGGATAAGTGGTGTGTGTAGAATGCATTTACTAGGGAAGAACACATCAGTAACATTAATGTTTGACAGTATATTATGCTTACAACCCCCACTCATACCTCTCAACCTTTTGTCACTGAAATGAGGGACATGGACATTTTTGGACACTCAAAATGAGGAACAATGAGGGACACATCCTCAAACATGGAGATACAAGTTCAGAACACTGTGAAAACCATAGTGTTTACTTGTACAAGGTTTATTTTGGATTTAGTATTTCAGAATTTAAGAGTTTCTGCTGTAAAATCTGAATATACAGCACATTCTGCCTGTGGGCAGCACCTTTTCCATGAGGGACGGATGAGGGACAGAGCAATTTTAAGAGGCAAAATGAGGGCTGTCCTTCGTAATGAGGGACACTTGAGAGGTATGCCCCCACTGTTTGGCCACAGAAACACAATGTTTAGTAGGGACAGAGTAAGATTTTGAGGTAAAATCAGGGACGTCCCTGCAAATCAGGGACAGTTGAGAGGTATGACTGCAAACAATAATATAAGCCACACACTGCAAAACTGTGCTATGCTGAAGTGAGGCTTGCCTGGGGCTAACCTGATTTGCACCAGTGCTAACACATTAGCCCGGTGCAAACTGAGTTCAACATGAGACAAACTAGACTATATTCAAAGCTCCCATGCAAATGAGCCTACTTAGGTAATCTGTGGGCAAACAGGTATATTTGCATATCATTAGGTGCTGCTTAGCATACATTACCATACAGTTTGCCCGGTGCTACTGCATGGAGCACAAAGCTCCCCCTTTTGGTCAGAATGGAAGTACAGGCTGGATGCTGCAGGCCAAGGCATGCCCACGGCATCCCCTGTTGGTTGGAATGGATGTACAAGCTGACAGCAGCAGGAACTGTACGCTGGCAGGTACCAGCAGTGCATACAACATAGCTATGTAGCACTGCAAGCCGTACATAATGAGATATATAGATCTGTAGTGATCTATAACTATAGATTAATACAGAGACACATGCATATACATATATATATATATATATATATATATATATAGCTATATACACACACACACTGCCAGTGGCCACACATGCCCTGGATGATGCCCCCACTCCACACCAACAGAGGCAGCCCACAGCAGGTGTGGTTGGAACACATGTATGTATGGGACAGGCATAAGGCAAACCTGGTGGGGATGGGGGTGGGTTGTCAGCTGTAGGGTCACTGGGCTGTGCAGCACAGCCATCCAACATATAGGGACCTGGGCAGACAGGCTGGGCCAGGCAGCCCTTCACAGCCGTCTGGTCCCTGTTTCCACCTGTGTTGTTACCACTCCCCGGTAGTCTAGTGTCCCCCCCCCAGCACTGCTCCTGACCTCTGTATGAGGTAACATCATTATTTCCCTGGTAGTCTAGTGGTTCCCCCCCAGCATGAGTCCTGACCTCCGTATGAGGTAACATCATTAATTCCCTGGTAGTCTAGTGGTCCCCCCAGCTCGACTCCTGATCTCCATTGCAAATAAATTCGATGACTTGTCTCTGGTAGTCTAGTGGTCCCCCCACCCAGCAGTGACTCCACCACCCATCCGAATCTGACCCCCCACATGAACCAACCAGCGACCGGCTCAGCCCTCCTCTCACCTCCACGGCTGGCTGCCAACTGAGGTACGAATGAGTGAATTCAGTACCTCAGTGATGACTTGACTGTAGAGATGAGAGGGGACTATTTCAATTCATAAAATCAGTCAGAGGGGAAACAAATCACACTGAGGGTATTACCAACCAACAGAAATCATCAGGATTACAATAGGCCAGGAAGTCGAGCTGCAAAACAAGCAAGTAATGATGTTACCTCCTCTGAGATCAGGAAGATCATGCTGGGGGCAAAAGGAGACTCACTAGACTACCAGAGAATGTGTGTTACCACATATGGTGGTTGGGAGTCATGCTGGGGGACTACAGGGATTGTATTTATTGTACATTACACAGCAGTAGGGAGTAGGGCATGGGGGGGCACCACTGCATTACTGCCAGCCTTTTTTGGGCGGTAGTTAGCACCGCGCTACAGGTTGCACTAATGCCTGTAGCGTGGTGCTATACCTTTGAATATGCCATAGCCCAGGCATTCAGGTCCCCTCCCCTCAGTCCCTCCCCTGCATACATTATGATTTAGCATCAGTGCTAACACCTAGCGTCGACACTAAATGTCCTTTTGAATATTGCTGTCAGGGGCAAATCTGGTGCTAATCCAGCGCAACGGATTTGAGCCCGGTGCTACCCTTTCAATATCTGACCCATGGAGTCCTCTCAGATAAGTAGCATATGTGCTCTGTGGTCCCCCAGAGATCTATTTTAGGTCCCCTATTTTTCAGCCTATTCCTTAACCACTTCTCCCTTGTATGTTAAGACAGAATTCTCCATTATGTGGATGATGTTGTACTCTTTATAAGCAAACCAGACCCTATACTCCTGGAAAAGCAGCTTCAGCAGAATTTCACCAATGTAGAGGCTTGGTTCTTGAAGCAAAAGCCACTCTTGAACTATAAAAGACCAAAGTTATGATATCTGCAAACCCACACAACATGTACAGATCACAACAGTTTATAATCCTTAATAGCCTTAATACCCCCTTGACTTCGTCCACTCATTCAAATACTTAGGGGTGACCCTTGACAGGACCTTATCCTAACCATGTTGAACATGTTGCCCAAGCTGTCAATAGTAGAACTGGGCTACTTCACAGACACAAACACTGTATGACTGCTGAGGCACTTGACTGTGATAAATAGGTCTGTTATCTCTATAATAAATTATGGCATGGTAGTCTATGGTGCAGCATCTGACACCATCCTGAAAAGGATCATAGCAGCTTTAAATAACACCTGCAGCTTAATTACAGGAGTCCACTGGTTCATGCATACATGTGAAAATATGCACAGACTGGTGGCTTCATCTGAAAAGCAAGATGAAGTACCAGACCTGCCTTCTTGCTAAAAAAAATCTTTGGGCCTAACCTCCACCTGGGATGTCCAGAATCTCCTATGTATTTCAACCAATCCCCAACAAACCAGAGGAGCCAATAGTCAGCCATTCAAGGTAATCTTCTGTCGCACTTCACAAGGGCAAATATAACCTTCCTACCATGCCCCTAACTGGCTCATGTTCCTAAACTTTGACATTTTGGCTGAATCAAAGCTTGGACCTTTCAAATGTAAACTATAGATGTGCACTCTGTGTCTGCAACTGCCCTGCTTAGCAGGAACTAGTAGCACAATCCTTGCTATTCAAATGATTCACTTAGCAGCTTGCCTGTCTGCCTCAGATCACTTTTCCTTCTACAGTACCTTCTTTTCCACCCACCTCTACAACCCCACATACCTTTCCCAAGACCCACTGTCCCTGTTCTCCCACTCACCCTACCATTTGACAAAGCCTCCTTTGACTGTTCTCACAGTTGACAAGTTTTAGCTCATCTGTCTATTCTAGTGTTCTTTTGTATAATTGCTTATTCGCATTCTTTTGCATGTTTGGAAGCCTTCCTAAATTGTATGAATTGTATGAATCTGCTCTGCATACTGTATACCTACCTGACCTTACTGTAAATGTACTGTAATGTTTATTGTTTTATTACCCTTGTGTCATCTTAAATTAATGCATACATGTAAGAATGTATGTATAGTTCCACCATGCTGTGGTGACACTGAATTCTCAAACCATCAGTACAGTGATGGTGCAACACTGCCAATTGGTGTTGTGCTGTCACTGGAGAAAAGTGTGTTTTCTGTGAGTGTCTTTGTCCCCACCCCACCATGCAGGTTGCTTTGCCCCCTGCACCCTGCCCACACTTAAGATTACCAACTCTGAGTTGTAATTGGTTCAGGAGGGCAAACACCCAGAGGCAACAATGTGAGAACCTACCAGATCATCACAGTAAACTGATGAAAAAATGTCACTGTTATGGTGTTAGCTGTATTTCGTCAATCTTGCAATGTGATACCATGTACATACCCTGCTTACTATCTGACATGGAACCTTTGATAAGGAGCTTTTTGCTCAAAGATATTTGTAATCCAAGATCTTAATAAATAAAAATATAGCTGTAATTCCTTAATTAGTGCAGACATTTCCTTTTAATTGATAGATATACAGGGAAGTAAATGGTGGCCTTTTCTGTGGGGCATAGTTCCCATTGATGTATTACATATGTGTACATATATATATATATATATATTCATTGCAAAATACTTCATTAATGCAACAGTTAGGGTTGAAAAATACTTCATTAATGAAACAGGGTTGAAGCAACAAAAGTAAGGAAATGAGGTGTTAGGGTTTCCAACCCTAACACCTCCCCCGAGCACCCAACCCAACTACCCCACCCTGACCCTCCACAGACCAGCAGACGTTGGGGTGTTCCTTTGGGTCATCAGGCCTAACTCTTGCCCCATTTGCCTATACTGTACTATCTCAGCTTCTTTACAATTGGAATGGGATGAGAGTTAGACCTGATGATCCCAAGACACACCCAAACACTTGTTGGTCTATGAAGGTAGGTGGCATAGTCAGGTTGAGTGTCGGAGGGATGTGTTACAGTTGGAAACCCTAATGCCTCATTTCCTTTCTTTTGTTGCTTCAACCTAAGTGTTTCATTAACAAAGTATTTAGCAATGAATATATAATATAATATATATATATATATATATATATATATATATATATATAGTATATATTATATTCTTTGCAAAAAAACTTTGTTAATGCATCACATTATAGTAAATACTACAGCAATAAAGCAGGGAAATGAGGTGTAGGGTTTATAATCTAACACCCCACCCCAGAGGTTCCTACCTCTACTACCCCACCCCATCTCCCCACCCTCCACATACCAACAGGCAGTAAGGTATGCCATTAAATCATTAAACCCCTTTATCATCCCATTCCACATATAAAAACAAACACACACACCACATTATAGAACAACGCAAAATGAAAAATTTAAACCCCTAGCCTTAACACACACCCCAACTCCTAGCCCAAGTATCTCAGAAAAAGTAGAAAGTCATAATGAAATAGCAAAAGTAGAATCCCCTAAAAGCCAAAAACGTAAAAATTAAACCCCTAACTCCCTAACCCCTACTTTTATTTACTACAATATTCATTCAACTAATACATAAACAAAAATTTTGCTTAAGCTTATTTCCCTTCTCTTTCAAGCAAAATAATTGCATCCCTTCATCCAAATACTACTTTATCCATATATCATAGTAGAACCATAACAATATCTTCTCTGCCTCTTACTTCTCTGCACAGAACTATACCCTCCCTTCCCTCCCCCACCCCAAAACTAATTTCTATTTTATAAACACAAAATTTGACAACAAAACTTCCTATTTAAAAGAAAGTAGTAATCACACAACCACCAAAACCCACCATCCCTAGAAAACACAAAACTAACTCTCCAGCCCCCTCTAACCTGAAAGTCTGCCTCACAAACAATAACACAATGCTACACAAAAGCCACCAAAATACTACTTATACTCCAAAACAAGACATCCAAAACTTAAAACACACAACGAAAATAAGAAAAAAAAGAAAGGAAAAAGCAAGGGTACAGAAGCAATTAAAGGCAAAGCAAAACATAATTGAAGTAGTAAAATACAGTAACTGTAAACATAATCTTCCAGAAATATTCTGAAGATACCAATATTTATCCCATCTGCAACACCTCTCTGGCACAGAGAGTACTCATCTACAAACTGAAATTGCTTAAAATGGCAGAACCTCCCTCTTCCCATCCAAGAACTACCAATACCTCTACCCATTACCTCAGAAATTTGCAAAAAGTAGTACACCACAATAAACTCCAAAGTAAAGTAGTAGAAACAGAAAGTACATCCCTCCAATTTGTACCTCTCCACAATTCCTATACCATTCTAGCAATATGTAGATTTCCTCTATAGAAGCACCTACAATAGAACCAAGAATGCTGAAACCTCACAAAGGAATACCCACAGAAATGCAAAACCCTACAAGAAAAACAACTCCCTAATGAGAACTCCATTGTTAAAAAATAAAACACAAGAAAAGTAAAAAATACCTACATAAACCACCAGAAAACAAAAGCAAATCCCTCAAAATTACAAACAACTACACAAGAAAACTAAATATCATATCCCACTAAAGAACAAACAACACAACTAAAAAGATAGAAATACAAGAAAAATTTATAGAAATAGAAAACATAATCCATAACATACCCACATTAACCTTCTTCACCCAAATACTACCCCATCCTGCTTTATAAAAGAAAACACATATTCCACACCATAAAATTCATCATTAGTTAACTAATGTAAAACTCAAAATTTACTTTCATGAAAGACTGAAAATCCCACCTAGAAGTAATACAAACCTATACAGTAATAAACACTACCATCTATCAAGAAAATCCAAAATCTCAATAATAAATTTAAATACTTAACTGACCATTATCATTACCGCTGGTAATGCCTTATTGCTATTATAATAAAAATGTTTTTTACTGTGTTGAAGCTTGTTCAGGAAATGGTTAGCCCTTCATGTATGTCAATAAAAGATTTACATAAGGTTGTTAGAATGTTTGCAGCTGATCAGAAAGCTCAATTTCTGAGGCTCTTTTTATAATTAGGTAATAAGGCATGACAAGGGGTTATGTTAATGGTCTGTTAATCATGTTCTCAGACACCTTTTATAATAAATAATAAATAAATAAAGATGGGGAATTGAAGCAAGGATAGTAGTGACTGTGTCCTAAGTATAGTCACAGCTGTACTGTTGGGTGCTGATGTGTACCTTGGTACAGTAATAATGACGTATAGGCACAGAAAAGTAAGTACATTGCTGAGTTTTTACACTGTTAGAATTATGTCAAATGTGACATGCAATGTGCCACATCGTGCATATGCTGTGATACTGACTGTACATCATAGGCACCAAACAAATTGATGGAGGTATAGTTGTAGCACTATTAGTTAACATTGATTTATGCTTAAGTCAGACACACTCATTTTTATGTCATAATGGTATTTTAAGTAAAGAGTCACACAGGTGGCTATGGTTTTAAAAAATTTATTGCCAATTTGTCAAATGGAGAAAAGGGCCAATCAAGACTGAAATTTAGTTAACAGAAGCAGTCTCCACAACACAATCAAGTATGTGTGTAATCATTGTCATTATATGTAAATGTGTAAGAATAACAACTGTATAATATGGATTGGAGTAAGTATGATATTATAGGAAACTAATCAGGTGTTGTGTGTTTCTAGTGAAGTTTCACCACTCACTACTTTATGTGAGGAAGTACTTGATATTCAACCAGGAATTTAATAGTCAAGCTGAAGTTGTGGCACTTCATTATATATTTACTATTGAACGGGAAGAGACTTTGTTAAAAAAAATGTTTTTTTTTAAATGGTTGTATGTTGTAATTATGTAGTGTCATTACTTTGTGTGGTATGTTAATAAGGCAATGTCAGTAGGTTAGAAGTGATTACACACATGATATACGTGTTTTGTTGTTATTGTGTGACTGCTAATGTGGATGTTCCTGGGGGGCGAAAACCATATGTTGACTGTTTAATAATACAATATAAAAAATGTTAGTTCTGTGACATTTGATTGGTGTTATTTAATTATATGTCACTGAATAGGTGCAAATGGAAATTCCCACCCGACCCCTCAATTGAGGTGATCATAAATATTGTCAGAACAGGTATGCAGTGTGTTGTGATCAGTAACAGTGTCTGATTTACAATTGTCAATATTTTTACATATATTAGAATTACTTATGTGACAAGTTGAGAAATAGAATATTCTTACATGAACAAATGACATTGTTTCAATTTACATTAGCTTCTATGTAAATTTAACTTGTAAATACTAAGACTGTGCATGATATACATTTTTTAACAAACTTATGGTTAATTAGATGTAGTTAGTATAGTGATGAATAATATGTTAAACATTCAGTTGTACTTTAATGTTAGACTAGTACTTTTAGTACAAGTATTAAAGTAATTATTAACAATGTGCACCTGAATAAAATCTTTATATTATGTACAAGTAATTACAAACACATGTAAAAGTCAGTAAATAATATTCTGCAATTGGTTAGTATTTACAGTTGTGTAATTGAGCTTCTAGCATTATCAATAAAGGTAGTTATTTTTACATATGTACAGTACTAGTATTATGCATGAAGGTGGATAGTTCTACACTGTTGCACGGTGAGAAATGATGTTGTCTATATGTCAAGAGTCAATAGACAAATTAAAGTGTTGATAGACAACTTGTGACAGAGTGGAATGTTTGTGAATGGTAGAAGTGTTGCTCAGTTATTTACAATGATAACTGAGAACTTCTCTTGTTTCTAAAGAGTAACACTTTATAACTCATATCAATTTGTTGTTATGTATGAGTTGATACATGAATAATTAAAGATATGTACAGAGGAGGACAGCAGTAAGGCCTCAGTTTTTGGATGTACATCTTTTTGATAGACATGTAATCATGGTTTCTCTAGTGACTGTGAATATTGTTGTTCCGATTGAAGCTACTACAACAATTTTCATGTAGTCACTGATCCACACAAGCTCTTCATGTTACAGTGTATGGAATGTCTCTTGTCAGAATAGCATTTTGTTGAAATGCTATGTTTTATTCAGAGTCGCATATTATACAACATTTTAATGAGGTATGAATGTTTCTGGGACAAAGTAGTCATTTTAAAATGCAACGTTTGTCCTTATTCTCTGAAATAGAAGGTTATCATACCCTCAATATTAGAAGATGTGCATTTTTTAAGTGTTGTGGCAGTCTCTGCTTAAACCGCTGTAGAGTCGCCACACTCTACCCATCCACTTCTGCACCTTAGTAAGGAGGTGTAATGCCCAGAATGCATGGATTGGCCATGGTGATAGATTATACTGTGAGTGTCAAACACTGATTGGTTGAAGACTACTCACCAGCTGTGTAATCTGTGATAGAGTATCAACTCTGAGCCTCGTTGAGTCAATTCAGCAACATGGCAACAGATATTGAGATGAACTCCTGAGACATATGGACTGGAGTGCATCTGCTCCACAACTTCCACAGGCATGACTACATTCAGCATTGGTGAATAGCTGTCGAAATTTGACACTTTTGGTTTGAGGGACAAAGAGAGTAATCCATAGCATGTCTTCTGTGGTTTCACACTGTGAATGGCCACATGAAACACATACATATTTTGTTACATATGTTACTGTGAAGTACTGCTGCATTGAGGTGCTGTCTTCATCCAGGTTGTTTATCACAGCCATCATAAACTCAGTAGTGTCTTGCTGTATATTCGCAGCAAATGTACTACATCCAGCATATGTAGGTACACTCTGTCATAGTGGTGTTAGTGACTGTACATTGTTACACTGGTCAGAAGTCTTGTTGATAATCTGCTTCAAAGCGTTTGATAGGGGATTGTCTTGTGAAGCAGATATTGCCTGCACAAAGTGTGGCATGTGTAGAAAGACTTGCATAGCTGAGTTAGCATAGCAGTTTACTCCAGTGCTGTTGTCAAAGACTGGTACAGCAGCTACGCCAACTGATTTCTGATGAATTGCTGGCTGTGAATGTTTACTTGAAGTTGTGCCCTTTGTTGAACTCATTTTTGTTGAATCACTTCTGGAAGCTTGTCGCTGTTTGTTGATACCTGTAGCGCGACTGAATTGTGTGAAACAGACAGATATGTAGGCAGTGGTATTAAAGACATTTGTGGCTGATGTAGAGTACGAACCTGTTGTACTCAAGAATGCATCGCTGTCAGCTCTGTATTTTCTGAGGTGCTATAATAATATGCAACCCAGAAAGGCTGCGCACGTGAAAGTGCCACATAGCTCATGCCATCCTTGAAAATGTCTGTACCTATGTCTACTATTGCTGAATCCAAACTCAATCCCCGAGATTTGTGAATGGAGACACCATATGCAACACATAATGGAAACTGTTTCCTGTTTACATAGACATCCTTAAAAACTGGAATTTTACGAGGTTCGTCTATGTGTACAGAGTGTTCCATGTTGTCAAAGTGAACTACAAGCATCTCGATATATGTCTTCTGGACATCGAGACAAAGTCAGTGATGTTTCCCATGGCACCGCCATCATGCCTCGCTCTACATCTAGATTAGCCACAGCATGATATGTGCATTCTTACAACCGGTAGAACAGCTTCTAGGCCAGCTGCATGAAACATCTGACTTCAGTTCACTTAGTCATTCAGTCATCTTTGCTACTAGTTTTCAACTAAGAATAACCCATCAACTGTATGAACCACATGCAGAGTTACAATTCTTGGCTTTTCTCTGCAGCATTAGATTGTTGAATTCAGTGCATTTCTTAGTTGGCATAAGGCACACTATGTGTCTGCTAGCAGAGTATATATCACTGAAGACATGACATGCTGTTTCTATGCATGCAGTGTCTACTGTGATTCTCCTATCATTTAACATACAAACATGTTCTGGTGATAGAGAACCTGTACGTAGCTTCATCTAAGTGATTTGTAAGCTAGGTCACCACTTTGGTGTGATGTTCTCAGACAACTCAACATAGGTAAATAATTCCCATATGTTATACCCTGCAATGCAAACTGAGGATATTCTTAGCTTGTTTGGCAGTTAGAGTTAAAATACATGCTCTGTATTGACTGGTGCAAGCTGTAAAAGGTCTCCAACACAAGTATACTTTTGCCACCAAATGGCACTCCATCGCCTGTACTCTAAAATCTGCTGTAGACGAGATGAATACAGGCAAGCATGACATTGGAGACCATGCTGATTTCATCAATGATGAGTAACTTCATCTTTTGTGAACATGGAACGGAGCTGAGATGCAACCTTGAATGACAGTTTATGATACTGTCCAGTTCTCCCATGTTCCACTGGCAACATAAGAGACGGTGTATGGAACTCCACCAATGCTGAAGTGTTGCCAGTCCTGTGGGAGGTGTTACAGCAACAGACATTGAAGAGCCTGTCATGTCTGTGACTTCTGCAGTGATGGCTTCAATGAGGAAACTTTTTCCTGTGCCAGCTGAACCGCTAACAAACATAAGTAGTGGCTTGTAGTCAGTACAGTCACATTGTTTTGTTTCATGTAGTATCTCATGTTGGACAGCTTCAACTACTTGAGAGTGAACTGTATGCTGCAGCTGATTTAGTCTTTCTTAAGTCAGTTTGGTTGACCTATGGAGTGTGTGCATGTTCCATGGCTGTCTCATCTCTGACATTAACACTCTGGGGCATTTAAGGCAAGATGGTCACCTAGAACACCTTGTCCTTCTGGATCAAGGTTGTTCTAGAACTAACTGGAGTGTCTTCCGAAGCTGCTTCTCTGCCTCTCAAGCTGTTCTTTCAGCTTCTAGTCTCTGTATATATGTCTGTGAGCATTCAGTTTGAAAGTCTCATAAGTGAGATTGAACTGTTCTTTAAATGTGTCACATTCACCTTTTAATTCAGATTCACCCTCCAGGGTCTAAATAGGAACAGGAGAGCAAAGTAGTAATGTTCTCTGCCTCTGATGTGCTCTAGATGCAGTTTACAGTGGTCTATGAGCCATGGCTTGTGTTCCTTACGAGACAGCCATCTACTCCATTGACCTTGTAAATCTGGTGTGTTGAGACAGGTGCTAGATCTGTCTTGTAGTCATACCCACTTAGCACCTGAAAGAGACACATATCATTCATGTCATTGTGTCTACGTGGGTAGTATGTGTCTATCAGGTTATTCTTTAAGATATGTTTTGAAGAAGGTGTATTGGCAGCAAGCTCTCAATTTTGGCATGAGGAATCAGTACACGTCTTAAGTGATGTACCAAAAACCAGGGCCAGTGAGTTATCAGCTATAAACTGAACATCTATGTTTGCTCGCCACATTAGGAGAAGAGTTGGGTTGTAGTCATTGATGTACACCTCTTTTTCATCTCTGGGTAACTCAGATACCCTCTTGGTTGATTTTGCTTTCCAGTGGTGTCGCATTGTTGAGAATAGGTCATTCATGGCACCATCCTGACAAATTCATCTAGGAAATCCAAAGCCTACATCGTGTGTACCAATTAGATTTGTTCTTTACTACTCACCGCAGTATTTTGTGAAATATGTCGCTGGAACTTTTGTACCAACTTCCATAGTGTAGGACTGTCATACTTGTTGGAATGTGACAAGGATATACTTTTGATGAATGCTAGCACTTCTGCTGCTTCATGTTCACCAATGCATGGAGCATCCTTGATCCACAATAACATATGGATATGAGGGGCATTCGTGTTTGATATTCTGTCCTCAAAAGTAATGTTCCACAATACCAGAGGAGGATTGTCCTTGACAAATGAAAGTTGAATGTCATGGAACTGGCTGGTGAAATGTCTTGTGACAGACACAGGATCAAGTGAACACATTTTTCTGATAGTCATTGATGAGATGCCATCGACATCAGAATTTGCCCACTTCAACAGTTCAATGAGTTCATCCCAGGCATATTCAGCACAACTAAGTTTGACAAACCATGTGGCTGCACCATACCTCACAGCATTGTCATCATTCAGAGTGTCTCATGATACTAATATTCTTTGGTGCCACTAAGACTTGAAAGTATGGAAGACAGATTCACTTGCACATTTTCATCTTTCTGATTTAATTTCTAGAAATTGAGCAGCTGTTATTCCATCTAGTGGACTTGTTAAACGAATGGTATGTGCACAGACGAGACAGAATGCTAAGTTCACTCTCCCAGAGGAGATGGAACAGGTACTGTATGTTACGCCTGAATTTGCCATCTTTGCTGAGGACATGGCTAGTGCGGTACTCAGCACCCTGTACACGTATTTCTTTCATCTAGGCATCTGCCTGACCCTTTTGGAAATAGGTCTGGGAAACAGCGGTTTCTAGTGTTGCTCTCCCAAATGCTGACAGGCCTCACCTCCACCTGGTTTCATTTGATAGAGATCAATGTTGTCTCCAACGGATCTCTGCCATGTAGTGGGTGAATTGTACTGTCTCATACACATTGTCACTTGTCTGTACACTGACCTTCCAATGATTAGGCTTATTTTTTCTAATAGATCATGTTGCACAGAGAGAGACTGGCCATCTGATCTATGTCAAGGTCTGTATAAAAGGATTGTTACTCTTTAAATAAGTAAGAGCAAGCTTTTACCTTTTGCACATTGACAACATCTTGCCAGATGACCTTGGCCTTTGTTGGCACACTATTTACAAGAATCACCAAGCTATTTTCACTTGAAATTGCTTGAACATTTTCCTGTAGAGGAAGTGGTAGATACATCATGGAACCCTTTAGAGATCTAACTAGCTGTTTCTGGGAATGTTCCGTGTCTTTGTGTTCAGACGTAGAATCGTTGGAATGGTTTCATTGTCTGAATTAGAATGCGCTCAAACATATTTAATGTTGAAATCTCATTTGGTGTAACATCTGTTTCATGTTATTCAGCATTGACCTTGTTGGCAAAGTGTTAGACTTCAGTTTGAAAACAGTGTTTGCATAACACAATGGTGTCTTGTAAGTGAAAGTCAGATTTCAGCAGCAAGAATGCTGCCAGACAGAACCACATGTCATTGTATGGTGACAAGGTTTCTAGGTTGACTGTGACTGTTTGTTTTGTGTAACACAGATGGTTGCATGACACACATACAGAGTCAAACTTGAGACTTTGCAACCTCAAACTTAGCAATTTCTTTGCTGCATCTGTCTCAGAATGTCAGTTTCTAACACTGAAACAGATTTTTCTGCAGAAGTGTTACACTGAAAAATTGTTGTTTCTGGTACAGAAGTAGTGTTGCAGTTTTTTAGAAATGTGATGGCACCCTACATGTCACCTGATTGCAATAAGTCATTTAAACAAGTGTACTGATGTACAGCTCGCTGTACTTCATATACTCTGTAGACAAAGTTTTGCATGCCTGTTTGATGCACTGCAAGCATCCACATGTTGTGAAAAATACTATCACAGACACCACTATCGAGACATGCAAGTGAGTGACCCATGAGTTCAGCATGTGGCCAGATTTCACAATGGTCAATTTTTGTAAACAGTTTATGTCTGGTTTGCGATCTGTTATTACAAATAGGTTGACAAACTGTTCTACTTTTTTCAAATGACGTATTGCTCACGGTTGCAGGTATTATCACAACACCATGCCAGACAGTGCCGCTTATTGAAGACTGTGGTTGATACAGTCATCATCAGTATCCAATTGATTGTCATCAGAGATACTGAGGACATGTACTAGTTTGCCATACTCATCAATGGTGAACTTGTGTTCTTTTGTTAGGGAATGATAAGACGCTCTCAAAAATATGCTCTCTGAGTGTTGTGTAGCATCCACTGTCCTGCAGAAAACATGACAGAAGTTGTCAACAGTCAAACAAGGATACTGTTGAAGCCTTTTTTTATGGCATATGCAACTTTCCTGAATTGTTCAAGCACATGACACATCTTACGCCACAAGCGCTGTAGTACAAACACTGCTCTGTTGACGAAAGTTTACACTTTGAGATGTAACTTCATCAGAGACAGGTGACTGTTACTCTTTTTTGGGGGCGTGTCTCAGCACAGCAGCGATAAGTATTTAGATCTTAGCTTTACTTGCTAGTGATTGGAAATACTTTCTTTCTGAGTTGTAAATCAGCAGTTGTGAGTTTTACAGCATTGTTTTGAATGTTTCTTGATGGTTACACTCAAAATAGTTGTGTTTTGTCTCAGAGATCTACACAACATTTGTGATGGTATACCTTTTTTCTTTTCTGTTAAAGAATTTCATTTGGGTGTGCAGTGACTTGCTGTAGGGGTCACTGTTGCGGTAAAGGTCTGTCCATGTTCATTTTGTGGTGTGACTTTACTGTTTTGTTTGTTGCCCTTATACAACAGTGTAGTACTATTATACCTCTTTCATTTTGAAACACATCTACATCTGTATTTAGTTGGCATGTTTTGCTATTATGGTTCACAGTGGCAGTAAGCAGTCTTAGAGAAGTATCAGGCACCTGTATGAGAGACAGAGAAAAAAAAAACAGTGTTAGAATATGCCTCTGTACATTTAGAAATATAGAAACATAGAAGTTGATGGTAGATAAGGACCGCAAGGCCCATCCAGTCTTATTACAGTGTGCATTGACATAATTGTGAGTTAAGTATGTTAAAAATTTGGTTCAAAAATGACTTAAGATTACTGTTTTATGAATGTGCATAGTGCAGTTGCTACACACGCTCATAAGTTTGTGCATTATCAATATTTCCAGTTCAGCTTTTCAACATTGTCTTTTTACCACACCTCTTTATGAGCAGTACAGCTGTCATTTTTCACATGTTGGCCAAAACGTGTTTCCACCCATGTAGCGCACAATGGCACAGTCGGTGTGTGAAATCACTGTATGGGACACATTAAGAAAATCACAGTGAAACTGTTCATGAGCAGAGGTGTTAAAATTACTCTGTTGAAAATTTGGTGACAAAATTCTTAAAAATGACTGTTTTACGAGCTCTGTGTTGCACGCTCTCAAGCGTGCTCGTAAGTTTGGCGGATTTTCAATATTTTCTTCAGATTTTCAACATTGTCATTTTACCACACTTATGAGCAGTACAGTTGTAATTTTTCACATGTTGCCCAAAATGTGTTTATGCCCATGTAGTGCACAATGGCGCAGTTGGTGTGCGAAATCAATGTTTGGGACACATAAAGAAAATCACAGTGACACTGTGCATCAGCAGAGGTCTTAAAATGGCTATGTTGAAAATGTGGAGGGAAAATTCCTACAAATGACTGTTTAACAACTGTGTGTTGCATAGTCCGCAAGACCATAATTTTGAAAATGTTCAAGATTTGCAGTACACTGAGTTTGAAATACCTACACAGGACATATGTGTTTATTATTGAAAATTTGTATTTTTGCATAAAGGGTGAAATTGTGGCACATAGACAGTTTTAGGATTACTGTCGAATGCATGAAAGTGATGCAAATTGTACTTGCATTCAACAGTGTCGCAAATTGTATAAGTCGCAGTATCGGTTGTGTATGGTGTAAGTATTGTTCTTCAAGTTCGACACTTTGCAAATTTTACTGTCGTGCATTCAACAGTGTCGCAAAAATACTGTCGCAGTGAAAAGTGTCACACAAATTACTTTGTGCATTCTACAGTGTCGCAATTTAGAACTTGGGAGTGCTAAATACATTCATTATCAAATCAGATTTGAATGTGTTTTGACTGACAGGTGGTCCTACTAATGTAATGCAAGATTTGTCAGGCCATGTCAGACAACCAAACAGAGATGGACAACACTGAAGAAGAAGTCAACAGCAGCCATCTTAGTTCTAACTGAGACAGAGCAGTTGCATAACTGTAAGTACAGTATATTTTATAAATCATTTTATAGTATGATAAAAAATGTTACCAGCATGTAAATACTATTAATGAAAATGTTTTTCAATGCTGAATTTGATTATGTAACTTGTTATTATCTAACATGCTGTATTATTTAGAAAAAACAGTTTAAAGTCAGATAACATTTTAGTACTAACTTGTAGAGATACAGCTGCAAATAGAGGGAGATAGGAAACTGCACGTGGACCCATAATAGACTATGTAACCAATCAGACATGTTTCTGCTGTTGTAATTGTTTAAAACTGCCTATGAAAAGGATGCATTTTTCCCACTTCTCAATGTTTGCAGATTTTAGCTGGAACAGAAGTCTAGTAATAGTGACTGCATCACTTAGATTGGTTAATGAAGCCACAGCAGCAGGGAATGTTTATTTTTGATTTGTGTGTTATGTCTCAGCCCACTGAAGCTAGCTTGAAATAAGGAGGGAAAATATCAGTTTTATTTTCAGTACTGCCTGGTCACTGCAGGGTGAACACTGACTTTCTTTCTAGCTCTCTGTACAGTTCTGAGTGTTAAAACTTAGAATGGCAGAAAATTGCAAAAGGACTTTGTGGATAGTTGGAAGAGTTTCATGAGATGAACAGCTGAGTATGCTGTTAATAGTAATTGGGAGGGACCCGCAGCCCTGAGATTGCTATGTAAGATGGTTTAGCGGGTGGCATGAGATGGGAACATCTTATGCCAACTATGCACAGACTTTGAGAATCTGCATCATCCTGACATACTGCTAATTCATCTCGAGGCAATGATTTGGGCACAAACACTGGGTAGATTTAGTTACAGAAGCAAAATTGACCTTGCTTCTATTATGAGTATGTTTCTGCCTGTATTATCATTTTTTCCGATATCATAGAGTGTAAGGTCTGGCAAGCAGAACATCATATGTATCTGATTGGACAGAGCTCACAGAAAAGGCAAACATACAAATATCTGCTTTTCCACTTACGCTTGGAATGTACACCATACGTCACCTCAAATTAAGTATTGTTATGATTGGCTATACTCACCTGATATTGTGCACTCGATGCTGGCAATTACTATTTCCTGGGAGACCTTTGAGATGCAATCCTCAAAGTCCTCTAAGAATGTCAGACTGCTTGAACAAATAACTAAGTGCAAACAAAGGTTCTTTTCAGAACCAAGAAATGTTGGTCAAAAAATAGAACAGGTGTAAACATCACTCAACAGATGTAAAAGATGAGTTGGGATTATTCAGACCATTCCAGGGTGTGGAAGAACAGTGGACAAATTGCAGCAGGGGTGCAACAGAGTGTAGTCAAGACAATCCCCTGTCAGCTCCACTGTCTCCCCCTCCCAGTGGTCATGAATTCTTGCACTGTCATGCTGTTAATTGGCCTCAAAGGTGGGTTATGCACTTACTGCCCGAAATCACTTTTCTGCTTTGATTAACAAAACCACACGCCAGTGTTCATAAGGTGTGCTCTCAAAAGCATATGTTGAAAATGTAGGCGGATATTCAAACTGCACCATTCTGTGCTGCAAGCACCTGTGCTGCTCAAAAAGTTCTGTTGGTGTGGTTGAGGTGATATTCACTGGAGTTGTGCTATTGAGCAACCCTTTGAATATCCCCACCACAACCACTGTACATGTGCAGTGGAACTTGTGCCACCACAAGTGGTCAGAGTGGATCATTCAAGATGCGGTGGCATGTTCCATTGCGCCATGTGCAAATTCTCCGGATATTCAGCAGGTGACATGCAAATGGGCCTATAATTCATGCAAGGTGCAGAGGGGCCATTTGTATCTATTTATGGAACCATTTGCATGCTATTACCATGCAGGTGCACCGATCACCGAATGACTTGTGCGCCTGGCACCCTGACAGGCAGCAGCCATCAGGGACTGATGCACCCTGCAAGCCTCATCGTGGGAAAACAGTGGTAACCCTCGATTGGCCCAATCCAGGCAAAACAGTAGTAATCCCTCCCGACTGGTCTGATCATGGACAAACTGTAGTAATCCCCTGACTGGGCCCAATCATGGACAAAACTGTAGTCACTCCCCACCACTGGCCTGATTCTGGGCAAACTGCAGTAATACCCCTCACTAGCCTGGATTCGGGAAAACAGTAGTAATCCCCACCCCAGTAGCCTGATTGCGCTCAGAAAAGAGTTCAACCTCCACCCAAGACCAATATTTTGTTGGTCCACTGACGTTAAGCCCAATTGCTGGCATTACAATCAACCCCCCAGGTCCAGGCACTCTGGTGATCTAGTGGTTCCCCCACCCACTCTACTCACGGAGCTTCACCACCACTCCCCCCACCCCCCATCAGACGAGCAGCACCTCACCCGTCTGTTGTCCCCGTCATCACCGGTCGATCTGTTCGGTATGGTCGTCCATTGGTCTGAGCAGGTTACCGGGCGTAACCTATAATATAAGGTGCGGCGCAGATATGAATGAATTTATTCGCCATATCTGCACTGCTCTTGTATGGTATGGGCTGCATGCCCATTGGCTGGGTTGCTCTGAACCAATGGGCGGCCCAACCCTACTGAGCAGTCAGTCTGCAGGCGATGGGGCAGCAGATTGTTGGAAGGCCGCTGATGGGGAGTGGGGTGGTGGGGGCCTGGTGGGTGGGTGGGTGTTGGCCACTAGATCACCAGGGTACTTGGACCTGGGGGGTCTTGACTCTAATGTCCATGATCGGGCTTCATGGTCCAGAGTACCACCAGGGATATTGGTCTTGGGAGGGGCTGAACTCTGTTCTGCCCTTGATCTGGCTAGTGGGAGGGTGGAGGATTACTACTGTTTTGCCTGTGATCGGGCTAGTGGAGGGGTGGGGATTACTACTGTTTTGCCCGCGATTGGGCTAGTGGGGGGTGGGGATTACTATTGTTTTGCCCACAATCGAGCTAGAGGGGAGTGGGGGTTATCATTGTTTTGAGGTGATTGGGTTAGTCGGGGGAAGCCATTATGCCTGTGATTGGCCGCTGCACTGTAAGCACAGGAATAGTGATGTCAATTCGGCCAGGCAGCTGCTGTGTTGTGTTCTACAATGCGGCAGCTCAGCTGTGGGTGGCCCTCAACTTACTCCTTTTTTTCACTCAAAGTTGTGCAGGCGCAGGTTGGGGTTGCACCTGCACAACCATGCAGATTCTGGCTGAATATCGGCTGTGCAGTTTATGCATGGTTCTCCCTGGTGCAGCAGGTTGTGTGAGACACTGTATGGGGACATACATGAAGAAAATCACAGTGACAATGGGCATAAGCAGTGGTCTGAAAATGGCTATGTTGGAAAACTAGTGACAAATGCCTAAAATGGCTGTTTCATGAGTGTATGTTGTCCAGTTATTATTGACGATCGTAAGTTTGCAAAATTTTTATATTTGCACTACACTGACTTTGTACTTAACAGAATGCTTAAATGTTATTTTGAGAGTATTTTTTGTGTATGCATGTAAAGATTTGTGATAATGATTACAAAATTAATAAGATACAGCTGTAAAGATTTAAGTAGTTTAACTTAATAGAACAGAAAGTCAAATATTTCAGAGGAACATGCCAATAAGTACTATGATTTGTGTGGTTTTTTTTCAGAGTCATGAGAATCTGGAGTGTCAGAGAGGTGTGTGCACTGCTCGAGGCAGTTCAGGCACGCGGTAGTGCACGCATCCTCATGCGTAGCAGTAACCGTAAGTTGGACAATATGTGGAGGCGCATACACAGTTATTTGTATGCAGTCTTAAAAGTGTGAAACAAGACACCACTGCAATGTAAGAAGTGGAAGCTGTTGCAGCAGTGATTCTACCAACTCAAGCAGAGGGAGGAGATACCAGATCAGGACACATGTTGGTACTACCTCGGCTATGAGCTGTGGGAGTGGCTGGAAAGCCACAAGCTGGGGAGCGTGCTACACAATGTAAGTAAAGTATCAATATTTTCATGATAATAGTAGTTGTGTTGTGTTGTGGTGTATGACACATTCTGCAACCAGTATACACCGAATGTAGCTGTGTTTATGTTAGGCTGTGTTTTGTGTTTTGGTGGTTTGCTCACACAGCAACTGCAATGTTCAATCCCTGTATACACTTACTTAAATGATTTTCTTGGTGTCTTAGTGGTGTGTACACCCACCCAAGGCATGATTGCAAACTCTCAGTAGTCGCACAATGACAGGAATATTTGCTGTTGTAGTGGTGCTTGGCCCTGCTCAGATCTGTGCTGATCATCTTCCTGTGTAGAACATTGATAGATCGGTGGAAAACAGGTCAGGACTCTTCTGAACACTACAGCTGTCTGATGAATGTGGTATGCATTACTGCTACTGCAGTCTCTAGCCAGTTCTGATGGTGAGAGAAGAACTGGCCTGCTCATCAGACCTGTTCTTACTGTGTGTATTGGAGGATGGACACTGCACTTCAGGTTTTGGGGTACTGAAACACTAGATATTGCTGTGATATTTGAGTGCTTTGAGTAATGTTTTGTGGTTTGGGGGCTGAGGGAGTACTATTTCACCAGTTAAACATTACTTTCTGATGCTGATGTGTTTGAAATTGCAGCGGTGGGGTTGAGTGTTCTACTGGAACAGCAGGTATATTTTGATGTTAGCATGACAATGCAGGATTATGATCATGCTTAGTGGATGGGGGGGGGGTACCAGTACAAGCAGAGGGTGTTCATTCATTTATGTGCCTACATGGGTTAGAAAGCATGATTGGTGGTGGGACACAAGAACAAAACTGGCTCAATCCTTACAAAAATGTGGGTCTGAGGCTCAGGGATTGCACTTGGTGAGTGGGGGAGTAGAGGCACTATACTGGCACAAAAAAAGAAGAATGTTAAATGGTACAGGTGACAACCATAGTGTCATCATGTGTACTGGTTGCTAGGTTAACTGTTACTGTTTTGTGATGTGCTATCAAGGTTAAGTGACACTGCAGGAACCATTTGCCATGATATAAAAATGCTTATCAGCTGTATATCATGTATTAGTGTATATATCTCTAACTATTGTTATATGGATGTGTATACTGAATATAGAGTAGTATTATGTTAAACAGCAATGGTTATTATATTAATTACACTGCTGAACTGATGACAATTTGAATAATGTGAATAATTTGTTTGCATGTAATATTTATGATAACACATGTGACATTTTACATGTCTGTATGATGACTGGGAAATAGTCGATAAAGGAACATGTTAAGTAGTAGAAATATGTCAATTATTTATATTTAAGTGTTTCTAAATAACTGATGATTCAAATAATACAGTAACTATTATTTTTTTATGTTAATTTAACAGATCGTCAGAGGCGCTCCCCACCTATTACCGAGGTAGTACCAGCACGGGCTGAAGCTGTGGAGTCTGACTCCGAAAGTGTAATTTTTGTGGAGTCAGATGGTAAGAATACACTTGTTTTCATAATGTTTAATATCACCTATGAGTACTTCTTGGGTATGGTATAAGTAAGCCTTTTTTATAAGTGAGGAACAGAGAGTTAACAAGTATTTTCTGTGGCTATAATTAAGCAATAATGTGAACAGGGTGTGTGTTGTGGAGGGATTATGTCATGCCTCAAGTGCTTGGGCAAAAAGGCCGCAGGCCAGGTGGCTCCGACACCTGAGGCGTGATGCTATCCAAAACAACACACACCCTGGAGGCCATTATTGCTATTATCCAAGGTTTCATTGATATACTGAATAACAAATATCATTGTAAAGATGTTTGTGTGTAAGACAAAATCTGTTTTGTAAAAAGAAGATTCAACAATGACGCTGATCATCAAGTACAGCATCAAGCAAAACTTCATGTACAGCTTTACAGTGAGGTTCAGAGTAGGCCGGTGATGTTGTACTGATTAAGATCATGGGAACATCCCAACACTGAACAATTAGAGACCAGGCAATGTTTGATGAGTAATGTCAAACTGACAAAAGAATGCTGCAGCAGAAACAATGGTATTTTGACATTGAATAGGTCATGGGAAAGAATATTGTAGTGCTTGTGATTACTTCATTTGCATTACTACTGTAACAAACAGTAAAGTTTAAACACAAACAAAAAAACAATGACTGCTCAAACTGAGGTAAGCTGCTATATTACACAGTGCTAGAGATGACGTGGTCCCTCTGAATAAATCTGATTTCTGGTACTATTCTGTGTTGCCATGATACCTCCCCCCCCCACACACACACACACATATTAGGACAGTGTAATAGACTACACTGTGAACAGTCACTGTTCATGTTGTGTATAGATTAGAGTACAGCCAAAGTTAATGCTATCAGTTGTTGGCTGTGTACTTCTTTGCCAGGTGCTAAGCTGTTATCTGCTGGTGACTGAGTGAGTGGGCAGGTTGTCAGGACACAGTGGTAGGGTTGCTAGGTGGGTATGACTATCAAGCAGTGTACTGGCTGATTGTATTTGCTGTAATTTCCTAAATGCAGCCACTGGCCCAAAAGCATTATCATTTTTCAATTCTGTGTCACAATGAGGTTGTGATAAGATTCCAGTGAACTTCATGTTTAAATATAGCATGGTAAGTTTGCATTTGGTCATGGGTGAGCATCAGCTGGATATCATGAGTTATATATATCATAAATACCATGAGTGAGTGATAAGTTTTGCTTCACTGCATCAGTATAGATATTTCCAGATAGTAACTGTGCGATTAGGTGAAAAGTTGCTAGTACTTGACTGACAGGGAAAATTTCTTATAGTAAGACTCTGATCAGGTGATGTGGTTGCCTGCAGTGCTCTACAAAGGAACATTTTTATGTTGAGAGGATGTAATTCGGTTATGGGGTACATTGAAGTTAAAGGTCATGGCAATCATTATAAAGTGCTCACTGTGGTAGGGTAAACAGTAGCAGCACTGCAGCCATACAGGTGATCACACACAGTTAACTGTTAATTGCCTTGCTTGTATACTAAGTGCTCCACATTAACACAGCAATGTTAACATTTGTAGTTCACATGTACTATGTTGATATGTGGGTGTCTGTTGCTGAATATTATAGTTTAAGTGCGTAGTAATACACCACTGGTGCTGTGTAGTTGATATACTATTGTCTGTTGACTTACAGTGGCACAGTTCCACTGTGCAATGCATGATGGAGCTGGTGAAAGTGCAAATTTAGTTGTAGTGAACAGGTTACAGCACTGCAGCATTTTTGCTGTGTTGAACTTTGTGAAACACCCAGTACTGCTACAACAAGGATTGCACCACTTTGCGTTGCAGTGTGAATATTGCAGCCTTTCTGTGTTTTGCATTTTTCAGAGTACTATGTTTATAATGCTGTACTTTAGCTATTTAGAATTTAAACATATACTTGGATGATACTAGTGCAGTATGTGATCTTTATGTAATACAGTAAGAGTTTTGTTAAATATCAAAATATTTCAATTATCATCATTACATACAATTGTGATATTTTTTTATAGTGCCTACGAGAGGTGTGATGACACCACTGGTGCAGGTGAAGGAGGAGGAGAGTGGTACTGTAGAGCGTAAGTTTGAAATAAGAAGTATATACTTGCAATGTAATGATTAGTACATTGAAATTAACAGTTATCTCCTATTAGATTATGCCCATAAAAATGAAGTGTGACTCTTCTGATCGAATTGTCTGTCTGCACAGCTCTGCAATTGTTAAAACTGCAATCAGGACATCAGAAGACGTGGTAAACAGCTGTATCTCTAAAACACTTGTTACCATTGAAATTCTGAAATAAAACTACTATCTTGAACAACGCTAAGCTGCTGTCTGCTAAAGCTCAGTAACAAAATACAAACACCCTTTACTTTTGTAATTGTACTGCTAGACAAACTAAGATGACAGCCAGCCTTTTGACAGATAAGTGTGTATAAATCAGTCTGACACCCATCTTGGTTCACATGGGACAACATCTCCATCACTTGCATATGCAGCCAGTTCAATATAGAAAAGACAGTGTTTGTTAAAAGGAAAGCTAATGGGAACTTCATTCGCATTAACAGACAGAACCTTGCAAACAGCAGAGTGACGAAAAACTATCACCAGACAATAACGTCTGAAACGTGCTGTCCAACCCTGTGTTTGGCAAGTCAATTGGCTGCTTGCTCACAAAGTGTCCCTTGAAAATATGGTGAAACTGATAATAATGATACAAATCTACACAGGCTCAGTAGCAGGGCAGTGTAGCAATTAGGAAATATTTTTTGCAGTGCAACAAGTACCACAGTAACATTGCATAAACTTACTGTGTTTTTAAATTTACTTAGTTCTTTCTATCTTACCCAAAAAACAGGCTAGTGTATAATTCCACTGTGCCACTTGAGAATGTTGGTAGTGGTAGGATTCTCCGCAGATGCTGTGTTTACGGCATTTTCGTGTGCCTTGTTGCCAAACAACACTACACTACATGGGCAAATGATGTCATCACCAATACCGTTTGGTGTGATATCGCTTAACTATATGGTTGTTGAATGTAGAATAATTAGAACTATTTGGAATACTGTTTCTGTAAATATCATTGTAGGGTTAGTGACGAGCATGTGTTCTGTGATGTGTACCAGTAACTTGTAACTCCGTGTTACTATTTTCTATTATTAAACTGTGAAAAAATGTATTGTCGATACTGAGAAAAAGAGTAACATTTTGAGAGATAGTCTGTACATAATTGTAAGTAGTAGTTGTAAAATTTACTGTTGCTTTATATTCACTATGTTATGATGTGTAAATATTAAAAATCAATTAAGCAATAATGTACAACAGGGTGTGTGTTGTGCTGAGATAACGTGATGCCTGCGGTGATTAGGCATGAGGGCCCACCAATGTCCAAAATACCTGGTGATCTAGTGGATCCCCACCGAACGCATACATAAAAGTGCCACCACCCTGCTCCCCCCCTCAGCTGGCAGGTGGCAGCACCACACTGCCTGCCGCCCTGCTACTGACAGACTGACAGCTTTGTAGGGCTGCACGCCCATTGGATCAGGGCAACAGCCAATGGGCATGCAGCCCTACCAAGCTGTTAGTCAGTGGGTGGGAGGGCGGCAGGTGTGTGGGGTGCTGCTGTCCACTGGCTGATGGGGGGAGCGGGATGTTGGGGTCCATGGGTGGGTGAGGTGGGGGGCCACTACATCACCAGTGATATTGTAGATTAGGGGGGTTGACATTATGCCCATGATCAGGCTTTGTGGTACAGTGGAACACCAGGGATATTGGTCTTTGGTGGGGGGTTGAAGTTATGGTCGCTATCGGGAAGGGGTAAATAATGTTATGCATGCGGTTGAGCTGCTTGGAGGGTTACTGATGTTGTGCACATGATTGGGCTGGTTGTGGGTAATAATCTTATGCATGTCATTAGGCTGCTGTGGGGGGGTTTACTGACGTTATGCCCCCCATTAGGATGCTTGGGGGGGTTTACTAATCTTATGGCCACAATCAGGCTGCAGGGGGTGTCACTCCCTGATGGCTGCTGCCTACCAGGGTGCAAGGTGCAAGTTGTTGGGGATCTGTGCAACTGCATGATAATGCCATGCAAATGGGGCCATAATTACATGCAAATGGCCCCCGCTGTGCCTTACATAAATCGTGGCCTCATTTACATGTCACCTTTTCAATATTGCAGGTTTGCACGTGATGCAATAGAAATTGTGCCACTGCTACTGAATGGTCCACTCTGACCACTTGTGATGCTGCAAGTTACACAGTGCCATGAACAGTGGCTATGGAGATGGGGCGATATTCAAAGAAAATACTCAATAGTGCAACTCCATAGAATATCGTCCTTGCTACACACCTGCACAACTTTTTTGAGTAGTGCAAGGGCTTGCACTACAGCATGGTGCAGCTTGAATATCTGTCCCAGTATTTTAATATCAGTAGAAGATCGTTGTTCAATATTGGTAGCAAACAGTTACAGTACAACACTGTTTTTAACTCGTTCCTATGTAAGACAAATCATTGTTATTAACATTTACTAATATGTACTACCTGATGTAACAGTGTCAGGGTGCACAACAGAAATGTTCAAATAAGAAATAGTTAACAAAAACAGTACATCTATATTATGGTAGTTGCACAGACTTTACTTTAAGACTGTAAATGACATTAGTTTGATCAATATCTTACTGTGCTATAGATAGTTAGCAACAATTGTATGAATCCAAAATGTGATGCATAAGGTTATGTATAATGTATAATATAAATATATTACGTTGACAATTTTTAATATTTACAGTACTAATTGAGTAATGGTTCATCATATGTGACTGATATTATATATTGAGTAAGAACAGTAAGTTTTAAGAATCACTACTTAAATCTATATCCCTAGTAGCAGTGATCTATGTCTGCTTATGATATATGAAAGGAAAAGATAATATAATAATTAGATACAACAGAAGAACAAAATGTTATATTTATTACTATATATTAATTGCTATTTTATTTGTTTCTTTACAGAAGAACACCACGAGGAGACATGCACTGTACACTGCTGCTGTGTCCGCAGGCTCGAGCAGAAAATAAATTCCATTAAAGAAGAAACTGCTGCGCTGCAGGAGGGGCAAGAGAAATTGTTGTCCCTCTTTGCAGTGCAGCAGGCAACGATTAAATTGCTGCTTGAGCCTGTGGACACAGTAGCAGGTGTCAGTGTGTCCAGTACCACTGCCTCACCTACACCAGCAACAACTGATGGACAGACACAATAACCAGCCTCCACAGCTTCATGTGTGTCTCCCCCCTCTGCTTTGCCGCAACAGCTTCCACTTTGGTGTGCCTCCACATATTGTCCAACTTCTGGACTGTGCTGCCTCGAGCAGCGCCACACCTCTCTCGATCATGGAGAGTCTGTTGTTTGTATATAGTTTAATAGTTGTATTAATAATAATCATGTTCATTTGAAATGTTTAGAAAATAATTATTTCAACATGTTTATTTTTCAAATGATTTTTGTAAAAGTATAATTTATCATTTTCTTATTTTTTATTTAAGAATGATAACATTTTTAGTATGAAACAGAAATTTTATTTTTTGTATAACGTGTTTTTTTTTATATTTGTATATTGAAATATAAAAAATAGAATATTTTCTTTAAAAAAATGTTTCTTGTGTTTCATTTTACCTTTATCCATAGCATCTGTGAAAAACATGATTCATTAGAAAGTCTTTCCTATACTGATTCTAGTACAAGGGTGTAACTGTTGATATTCTGTTAAACAGTGCAGGATTTGTAACAGCCTTATGCTAATCTCTTATTTACCATATTAGTACAGTTTAGCAATATGCTATTCAATATTTTCTAGCGTTGGATAACATATATATAGTATTATTACAATGCAGACAATGACAGATTATGATCATGCTGAGTTCAGCACTGTGTGACTAGATTTCATACTTCGGCAGATCTTGTGGTACAATACAGTGCTACAAGGTTATAAGGATAGTAGTAACATAATTGTGTAGAAACCATTATTGTCTAATTAACAAACAGTGACATTTGTTACACAGTATAAGATTACAGACACAGCAGAGTTTAACATACTTATATTGTGAAACACATAGTATTTCTTATCACTTTCTTTAGAAAATATGTTAACATGAATACAGTTATCTGGACAATATCTTTAAAGTCAAGTTACACAGGTACAACATGAGAAAATATTGACATCAGTAAGTAAGTTTAACACAAAAATGTTTGCATATGGTGTTTAGTATGAAAATCGAACAGTTACTGTAAAATCTAAGAATTTGCAAGAGCAGCAAAACATTTCTTGTCTGTGGTATTACACTGGCAAGTAGATAGGAATGAAAACCACTTATAGAAATGCATCAGTAGATACATCCCCAACACAAAATACTATGTGCTCATAATACCATGCAAATATTTATCTGTCTAACTTTGCATTTCTGTGGGTGGAAATGTTGGGTTTTTTTTTTTTTGACACTGAACTTTCATGTTTCATACATTAAATAGTGTGGTTCTTTAACAGCATCCCAAAGGTGTGTACTTGCACTACAAATGCATAATGTTAATGAGTAGCTGGTACTGTGGGGTATGTAAACTATTTCTGTATTACCACTGTACTCATACACCAGATTATGTGGTGGTAGTGTGATGGCAGAAGGTTAGGCAGTAGCAGCACTGTAGTCATGCAGGTGATCATGTGGTGATACTGTACATCTTGAAGGATCCGCCCCTCTACCACCACATGTATATGCCAAATCAGATACTGTCACTATATAGGTTGTAGGACGTACACTGACAGAACAGTATAGATATAATAAATGATTTTATGAGACCATAGGAGCAAAAGGGTCCATGGTATCACATCTGCATTCATACAGTGAATGATTTGTTGCCATTGTGTGGCTGCAGTGCCATGTCTGTATTTACTACTTATACTTACCGTTCTCAAAAAGAAGGGAATTTCATAGCAAAAAACTCCATTTAATGCATCAGTTAGGGTTGTTCCACAGCGACAAAAGTGAGGAAATTCGGTGTTAGGGTTGAAAACCCTAACTCTGAATTCACCCCCCCAGCACCACACACACACACACATGCAAGTACGAGGGAGGACCAAGGCAACATGACCAATGACAGACAACCAGCAGCAGGTGACAGAAATAATAAAAAATTGTCTAAATGTACTACAAGACATCCCCACCCACCTGACCAGGTACTGCATGCTCAGTGGAGATCAACAGCAAAACTGAGGCCATGTACACCAAATGTACACATCCCTGATTGCAGCTGCACACAGCAGTACACACTTAGTAGTTGCATGGCCTTACCTACCGATGCCCACACCACACCACAACTGGTACTGTGCCGTTATTCAATATAAATGCTGAAGGTGCATGATCACAGTTGTACAAAGGTTTTAACACTAGTGAGTATACATTAATTAAGAGAACTACATAAATTAACTACAAGACACAGCCATGGTCAAGATAAAAGTAGTGTTGCATTTAGTATCTGATTTACATAGTAGTACATTTACTGCAACTGTTAACTCAAGATAGAGAGGCTGATGTAAACGTATGGAAAAGCATTGCCTGTTCAATGCTGTGAAATTTGTACTGCCAGTATCAGATGCATTCTTACTGATGAAAGTGTACTGCTCATGTACATACATATACCTTCAGAGTGTTTCAATACTAAAGATGCAGTAAGTATTCTTTGTAAGAAACAGTGTAATTGCGTAGATCAGGCCAAGCAACTTCTAAATATCATAGCACTACTGAGCCAACAATGGCGTAGCTGTATCGGAGATGTGTATAGGGTAGATTTTCCTGTAGGAACTTACTGAGTATGTTGTACCTGATAAAGACAATGTCATTGCATCTGTGATGACTAACTTATTGAAATAGTGATACATTTACTATTGTTGCAATGAGTGATCTATGCTACTTATAGACACAGCCTAATTTTTTTAACAGTTGTTTCATACTCAGGCTGTATGCCTAGTGTTTGGGTTTGCCACAATTCTGTCACTGATGCTATCAAAGTGATAACTATATTAATTGTGCTACAACAGGAATCAAGTAGGTATAGTGTAGATATAAATAGAATGTCTTTTAGTATAGATTTAACTCACAATGGGATAAGTGTACTAGGATGGCAGGGGTTATTCTCTATCACTGACTCTGTCAATTATAATCACACTAAGGTTTCAATGATCTTCATGAGTTAATATTCGCAGCCATTCTCCAGTAACTAGACAGTGGATGGTGTAACTGGGTGGGACACTGTGTTGCAAAGCTCCTGCAGTGCCTAGCAGAGGGAGAGTATCTACACATGAAGGAAATTAAGCAATAAGGCATGACCAGCGGTTATGTTAAATGGTCTGTTAATCACCCTGTAGGGGTTTAATGTTGAATGAGGCATAGCTGAGTGCCACATGTCACTAGACAGTGATAAACTGACCATTAATATAATACCTGGGAGTTGCTTATTGCTATCATAATAAAACTGTTTTTTAAACAACATTAAACCATGTTCATCAAATGGTTAGGCTCTACATGTATGTTAATAAAAACTAAACATAAGGCTGTTAGAATGTTTACAGCCAATCAGAAGGCTGCATTTCTCAAACCCTTGTTATAATCAGAGATATTATACCTGTACAACTCCTTGGTTTTGCTCAACTCTATTGCTCAGGTAGTCCACCACATGTGCTGTGGTGTGGGGCATCGGTAGGTAAGGTCATGCAACTACTAAGTGTGGTACGTTGTGTGCAGCTGCAATCAGGGATGTGTACATTTGGTGTACATGTCCTCAGTTTTGCTGTTGATCTCCACTGAGCATGCAGTACCTGGTCAGGTGGGTGGGGATGTTTTGTAGTACATTTAGACAATTTTTTCTTATTTCTGTCACCTGCTGCTGATTGTCTGTCATTAGTCGTGTTGCCTTGGTCCTCCCCCGTACTTGCATGTGTATGTGTGTGTGTGTGTGTCTGTGTGTGTGTGGTGCTGGGGGGGGTGTGAATTCGGTGTTAGAGTTTTCAACCCTAACACGAATTCCTCACTTTTGTTGTTGTGAACAACCCTAACTGATGCATTAAACTGAGTTTTTGCTATGAATATATATATATATATATATATATATATAGATATAGATATATATATACACACATAGATATATATAGAGAGATATATGAAGATCTGTAGTGATCTATAGCTATAGATAGATACAGAGACACATGAATATATATATATATATATATATATATATACATCTATAGTACACGGTAGTGCTACCATAGTTAAGGTTGAGCAGCCCTTTTAAGGTTAAAGGGTCAAACTTTGCACCTTAATAACTTTGCCACCATTCAACAGATTTGCCTGAAATTTGGAATGCATGATCAAGAACTTATCTTAGGATCTGCCAACTTTCATACTGGTCAGATATACGGCTGCGGAGTTATTAAGCATGATCTGTGCATGTTTACGCTTTCTGGTGAATTCTTTGCTCGCACCTACAGGTTGCACAGTTTACGTGATTGGTCTGAAAACTTCAGGGAACATGCAGCTGGGGTGCCCGATGTGCTTTTCGAAGATTTCATGAAAAAATATTAAACGGTTCAAAAGTTATTCAGAAAACAAGTTCCCATTATAAGTCAATGGGAAAAGTTAAGAAAAAGTTCGAAAGTGTCGCAAATGTAGTTTTTACTTTCACAAATGGCCCTTTTACTTTCGCAAATATGCCATTTTGTTTTCAGTTGGTGATCAGAAAAATGCTTGGCATTTAAATTTGGGACCCCCTAGCAACACAATTGTTTTTGTGTTTACCTAGTCAGACCCTGAGGATGCTAGGCATGTCTTTATTTTGAGGTTAAACACCCTAGAAATATGTTTTTCAAGTTTTGGAAAAAGTAGCGTGGTGAAAGTAGTGTCGCACTCATGCAAGTACTTTTCAGACTACGGCCACAATGACAGCACTTCTTTGCCACTCTGCTGCAAAAGAACGGTTTGGTCTATTGGGCTGAAATTTGAAGGGAAGACAGCCAACATGCTACAGATGTGCCTTTTGGTGGCTTGGTGAAAAAAATATTGGAGGGCAGCAAAGTTACGGTACTCCAAAGTTGATGTTTGTTCCCATAGGATGACATTACGGCATCTGCCACATTACAGGAATTCTTTGCCACACTGCTGCAAAATACTGCTTTGTTTTTTTGGGCTGAAATTTGGAGGAAAGAAAGCCAACATCCCACAGATGTGCCTTGTGGTGGTTTGCTGAAAAAATATTACATGGCAGCACAGTGATGGCACTCCAAATTTGACGCTTTTTCCCATTGGATAACATTATGGTGTCCATCGTGCCTTTCGGGGTCGGTACCTCGGAAACGGTGAGAGATATGGACTTTTCAGCACAAAAATGCTTAGGGGCTAAGTGCAAAACTAGCCACAAAAGTCATACTTCATATGAAATTTACATTTTTTTCTACTTCGTACGGTTCCTGAGATATAAGCAATTTAGTATTCCAAGTCCTCATTTTCTCCTCCGAGGCTCATTGTTATGTATACATTCTTTGTTTTCACTGTGTTTCTCAATGCAGTTTTGGGGGAAAGCAAGGGTGTGCCCTTTCATTACTGTGCCATTTAGCATTTCCAATTGCATTTCCATTACCGTTCGCAGCACCGTTTCCGTCTATGCCATCGTGTGTGTTACAGTTTGTGTTTTGGCTTGCGCTTGTGTTTGTGTTTCTGTGTTGTTTGGCATTATTGCTGCTGTTACCATTACCAGTTGCATTTGCAATTGCAGTACCATGTCCATGCATTACGCTTTACGTTTCCGTACGCGCTTGTGTTTTTCTTTCCTTTGGCGTTATAGCCTACCAGCGAAATTATATTTATTCTAATTTTTACGGGCATTTGGAGCTGTGCTTGGGGTGGGGGGGACCACTAGACTACCAAGGAAATTATATTAAATTTCTACGGGGGTCAGGAGCCATGCTTGGGGGTGGGAAGACCACTAAACTACTAGGGTATCGTCTTTTACTTTATTGACAAAGGGGGTTGGGATTCATGTGTATGTGTGTGGGGGGGCACCACTGCATTACTGTCAGCTTTTCCTTGGCAGTATTTAGCGCTGCACTACAGGTCGTGCTAATGCCTGTAGTATGGTGCTATACTTTTGAATATGCCATTGCGCTGGCATTCAGGGCCCCTCCCCTCAGTCCCTCCCCTGCATACATTATTATTTAGCATCGGTTCTAACACCTAGCACCGGTGCTAAATGTCCTTTTGAAAATTGCAGTCAAGCGCAAATTCAGTGCTAATCCAGCACAACGGATTTGCACCTGGTGCTTTGCTTTGAATATCTGGCCCAGAATCTTTTATTTGATCAAATTATGAGCACAATAAGTTAGAGTCTAGGAATAAAAGAAAAGGAATTGGGGGTAGGTAAGCATTGGAAAAAGAGAGGAAAGAGAAAGGAGTGAAGGCAGTTAGTATAGCATGGGAGTCCTGCAGCAGACATAAACAGATATGGAAATGGCCAATAGTAAACAGGCAAGCACAAAGAAAGGAATAACAATAATCAAATAAATTTGATTCACTTTTAATTCAGAAATGAAGTTTCAAATGCTGTCTCAATCAAATAACGGAATAAATTCTTGTGATTCTGATTAGGTGAAATTCAAACCTTTTGTTTTAGCAGTTATGTGCTCTAACGAATCGTGTCAGTACTCACAGCTGACACAAAATTCAAACTGATCCAGGGCAAGTCGTAAAATGCTACAGAACATATTTTATTTCCCAATCTAACTGCAGCTGCTATCTGCTTGGTAGCCTGTGATGAGGGCAACCACTATTGAGCACTTTCAAAAAAGGTGACTCAAGAACGGCACCATCTGCACACAGCTACTGGACAGGGAGGACAGCCACATAAGGGGCAGCAAATATAGTGACAGGATGTTGCTATATGTATGTGGGAGGGGAGCAAGGACACCATGCGACAGGCAGTAGGGAGGGAGGGAGGTTTGTGAGGCATAATGTGGCAGTGGGCTGCCGAGCTGGCCCTGTGGTTTGGTGGGTTGGTAGCAGGCTAGGGTTGCAAAGGTAGCAGGTTCAGTTCTGGGCACATATTCATTTTCTTTCGCCCGGCTGTTAAATTTTTTTGGGGGGGCTTTTGCACCCCCCTCGACATGCAAACCTCTGTAGTTGAGAATCCTTTAGTAGGGGTGTAGGGGGGCACAGCCACCCACATAAAAAAAAAGTTTCTGGTGTCATTTTGCTGAATGCTGTGAATGTTACATCTCTGAAACTGATTTTCAGCGATGTACACTCTCCCTATGGCAATCACCTTTCCGTAATCGCCATTATGACATAGCACTATCTGCTTTTCTATATTTTGTGTCTCTTATAATGCTGTACTACACAATACAAACATATATCACTTGCACCTGTCTCCTCCACAGTGCTGTATGTGGTAGGCAGTGCCAGGCACCTTATTCTGTGTTACATGCTGAATGTACACTCACAGCACCCACTCGCTCCCTTTCTTGCTTGATGCTTGCCATTTCCCTTGTTAGCTTAAATTAGACATAGAAAAATACTGTCAAAATATGCAGTATACTAACATACTAAAATGCCAGCAGAATAGGCCTAACGGTCTTTCGTGTCTGCTCGTTTGGTCAGTCCCCAACCTGGGTGCTGACCTTGCTGTCCCCCTCGCCTTCTCTGGCTTCTCCCTTCCCAGTTCTGGATATTCTTACTGCATTGGATTTTGCTTCCAGAACCCTTCCCCTGTACCTGTCCCACCCCCTCTTGAACCCCTCCACTGTCTCTGCCTCCACCACCCCCCTAGGCAGTGCATTCCATGGCTCCACCACCCTCTCAGTGAAGTAGCACCTCCTCCTTTCTCCCCTGAATCTTCCCCCCTCCAGCTTCCAGCCATGCCCTCTAGTGGCCCCTTCCTCCTTCCTTCGAAGCACCCCAACTGTTCCTCCCCTATTTACCCTCTTCATGTACCTAAGACCTCTATCATGTCCCCCCGGTCCCTTCTCTCTTCCAATGTGTACATATTTAGCTCTTCGAGCCTCTCCTCATAGGTCCTGTCCCCCAAGCCCCAAATCATTTTGGTTGCCCTCCTCTGGACCCTCTCCAGGAGGTTAATGTCCTGCTTTAAGTGTGGCCTCCAAAACTGCACGCAGTACTCAAGGTGCGGCCTCACCAAGCAGTTATACAGAGGGAATATCACTTCCTCCTTCTGGAGGTGATCCCCTAGCAAGCATCCCAGCATCCTGTTGGCCTTGGCTGCTGCCCTCCTACAAGTCTCAGAGTTGTTCATCTTGACATCCACCACCACCCCCAGGTCCCTCTCAGCCATCGAGACTTGGCATTTCCCCCAGGGTGTACACTTGACCTGGGTTTCTGGCCCCAGGTGGAGTGCACCTTGCATTTCCCTGCATTGAACCTCAGCTTCCACTTTCTAGACCATCTTCCAGAGCCTCCAGGTCCCCTGTAGGGCCACCTCCTCCTCCCCATCCACCACCGCCCCCAGTTTCGAGTCATCTGCAAAGAGACTCATCTCACTCCTGATTCCTGTCCTTATGTCAGATACATAGGCGTTGAACAGAAGGGCCCAGGACTGATCCTGTGGGACCCACTAATGACCCTCCTGGGGATGAGACTATCCCACCAACTACGACCCTCTGGGTCCAGTCCTGGAGCCAATTGCCTATCCATCCTGATCATCTGGTTCCCCACCCCATTTCTCCCAGCTTATCCAACAGGCCCACGTGAGGAACAGAGTCAAATGCCTTGCTGAAGTCCAGAAAGAGGACATCTACTGGTCTACCAGGTCCAAGGCATTTGCACCCAGTCATAGAACTCCACCAGGTTTGTCTGACACGATTTCCCGGGATGAATCCATGCTGTCTATCGTCCAGGCACCCTGACTTATCCAGGTCCCCCAGCCTCTCCTTGACAATGACCTCCACCAATTCTGCCCACCACCGAGGTCAGGCTGACAGGCCTGTAGTTCCTGCCACCTCCCTTGATCCCTCCTTGTGGATAGGCACTATATGCACCACCTTCCAGTCTTGGGGCACCCACCCTGTCCTCAGAGAGATGGTGAAAAGCTCTGCCAGGGGTTTTGCCAGGACATCTGCAAGTTCCTTCAGCACTCTGGGATGTAATTTATCTGGCCCCGGTGCTTTCTCCGTCTTAAGGGAGCTGAGGGCTTCCCTCACTCTCTCAGCTGTGATTTCCACTTGCAGTACCCCTTCTCCCTGCTTAGCCCTCCCCCCACCTGCCAGTGATGCCTCCCCCTCTCCCCAGACCTGCCGATCGGTAAGGTTCCCCTCCTCCTCAGTATCTCTGTCTCCTCCCATGTATGATGCAGCACCCCATTTTCCCTGGTGAAAAACTGAGGTGAAGTACTCATTTAGTACCTCAGCCTGCTCCCCGGGTCTTGTGCTCATCTCTCCCTGATTTAATCCTGCTAATCTGCCCTTCACCCTTTGTTTTTCCCCAATGTATCTAAAGAACCCTTGTTCCTCTCCTAATTTCCCTGGCCAGGTTCTGCTCCTTCCTTGCCTTAGCCGCCTCACCACTCTAGTGGCCCTTCTAGCCATCAGCTCATACTCCCCGATCCTTTCACTCCTTGAGCACTTGAATTGCTTATAGGCTGCTTTCCTTCCCACCCTCCTGGACCTCCCTGGTCCACCAACAGGGTTTTGGGCCCTACACGATTTCGTCTTACTCTTGCACAGGTGCTGGTAGCATCCTGCACCCCTCTCCTGATGATTTCCCACCTACTGTCAGCGTCCATGTCTGACCCAATCCCATCCAAATGCTCTTTAAGGATCCTTCCCATTTCCTTAAAATCCGCCCCAAGTCGGTTACTTCCGTCTTTGTGCAGCCTTCACCCTCCTAGGTCCAGGCAGAACCAGACCGCGTGCATAGTCACTCCCGCCAATGGGTCCCTTACCTCCAGGCCCCAATCTGGTCACTGTCTGCCAGGACCACATCCAGTACCGTGCCTCCCTGGTCTGTTCCCTCACCTGCTGAGTTAGACAGCGTCTTGAAAGACATCCAATAACCTCTGTTCCTGGTCACAGAGGATGTCATAGTCTCCCAGTCTGTTCCTGGCATGTTTAAGTCCCCAACACCACCACCGTTCCTCTGCCCAGTCTGCAGTGTCTCCTAACATCTGCCACCAGACTGTCCTCCAGCTCCTCCGCCAGGGCAGGGGTCTAAACACCACTCCTATTTTACTCTCTTGCCCCCTTGTTATCAAGGTGACCCAAATCACCTCCACAGTTCCCTCCACCTCCTCTACTCCCCTATGCCAATGCAGTTTTGACTATCATTGCTACCCTCCTCCCTTCCCTCCCCCCTGTCCTTCCTGAACATAGTGTATCCCTCCAGGTTCAGGTCCCAGTCATGTCTTGCAGTGGCCCAAGTCTCAGTGACGCTGCCACATCCACTGATCCCTCAGTTAGCATCGCCTGGAGCTCAGGCATTTTATTTCCCAAGCTCCTGGCATTTAGCAGGACTACCTTCCACCCTTTCCTATAGTTCCATTTCCCCTGCTCATGTTCCCATGGGGATTCTGTTTTCCCTGGTCTGCACTTTGCCAGTTGGCCTTTTCCTGCAATCCTCCTGGTCCCCAGGGGTGGAGGCAGAGTCCCTCCTTTATCGGCACCCCCTTGACAGCCTTTTCTCCCATCCCACCCCTCCAAGTTTAAACCCCACTTTTCACCAATGAACCCTCTATTTTCAACTTAAGTTCCCTCCCTCCAAATTGAGATGTAGTCTATCTGTAGCATACAGCTCCTTATCCTCCCAGGTCTCCCCCCAATCCCCCATCAACCCATACCCTCTGACCTCACACCACTCCCTGAGCCACTGGTTTATCTCCCTAATTTTCCTTTTGTGTTCCCCACTACTCCTTGGCACTGGCAGGATTTCTGAGATGGAAACTGTGCATCCTATGTCATGACAGACCCTGGCGAGCTCCCTGAATCTTGCCTGTATCTCTAGCTCGCTATTTCCCTCAATGTCATTTGTACCCAGGTGGACCAGTATGTCTGGGGAACCCCCACAATCCTTTGCCAGCTGATATACCTTGTGCTTAGCCCTGTGCACCGTTAGTCCAGGGAAGTATCTTGTTCTAACTGGCCAGACTTCTCCTCCCTATCCCATTTGATACCCTGATCATAGAATCCCCAGCAGGAGCACTCTGACCCTCCTTTTCCTCCATCCCCCTTCCATGTCCCTCATCCTTTCTACAGGCCCTCCACCCAGCTGGCTCCATGTTCCTCCCTTCTGGGTGCCATGCCACCTCCTCTCCAATCCTATGCCTCCCTCCTCCTGAGTATCCTTCTGTTCCTTGCTAATTCCCTCACTGCTAGCAACTGGTCCTTCTCTCCATCTGCTAAATAGCCTGGCTCATCCTCCCTTCCTTCCTGTCTCCATTTAGTTCCTCCTGCTAGTCGTGCTCCCCTGGCCTAAACCCTCAGCCCCTTTACTGAATCCTCCTTGTACTTCTGGCCCTTCTCCTTACCTTCCTCCCAACTGGTTCTTCTCCTTGCGCTTTCCTCCTCTTCTCCCTGCCCTCCTGCTCTGATTCACTGCACCCCCCATTCTCCTGCATTCCAGGTCCCCCCCTGTTCTTCCTGCTATCTGGCCCCTGCCTCCTGCCTCCCACTCCCTTTCCATCTCTACCCCTGTCATGGCTACATCACCCTCCTCATCCTTGAGCAGAAGAAGAGAATTGAAGCGGTTACTGAGTGTAAGGTCTGATCCACTTCCCCGCCTTGCTTCCTTCTGTCCAGCCCTGGCCATCTGCCTACTTCCCTGAGAATGTTGTCCCTCCATCTCCCCTTTGTGAGGGCCCCCAGTTACCTGCCTGCTTCCTTGGTAGTGTCCTTTTGGACCCCCTCTGCCAGGTTCCCTATGTGACCCCTGAGTATTCTCCTGCACTCCTTTACCTATGCCCCCACCCCCAGTGCTTGGTGCAACCCTGTGTGAGATTCCTAGCCCCCTTCCCGAACCATACAACCCCCCTTCCCCCAGCTTTCTCCTAATCCCGCAACTCCTCCCTAAGCTGTGCTAGCTGGTAGCACACTGGCAAACAACCCAACTTCCAAGCCCAGTCCAGTATCATGGCTGCTCCACACCCTGTGCACCCCACCACCCTCCCAAAGATGCCGGCCCTAATGATGTGTGGTTCCATTCCCTTCCAAATAGGTTTCCTTGGGTGAGCCACCAGGTTCGCCCTAGTCCAAGATACCCCTACTGCCTAATCAGGTCACCCACTAATCTTACAGACAGTCCCACTGTACACCAGTAACCCTGTTACTAGGTGCAGTACCACACATTAAACTTATAAGTGAAATGAACAACTCCCAAAGCTCCTCTCTCTCCCAGCCTTTAAATCCTACCCCCAGTGGCTAGAACTACATGAGCTGCACCTGCAGCCTTTTCCTCCAATTGCAGGGCAGGTGTTCCCCTATAAATTTGCAGACTTCTGGGAGGGAGGGTGGGAGGCGGGTCTTGGGCAGACACCTGACTCGAGAGAGAGTGTATCAGCCCTGTGTCTCCCCTCCAAGCCCAGCAGCCAAAGAACTAGGCCCAAGCAAATCCCACCAAATAGGGTTTTAAATCAGAATAAATAGGCCTCTACCAGCGCAGCCTGTTACACAGTGAAACATCCACAAAATGAGCCCCACTTACAGCCACCAAATCAGTTTACAAACATCCAACAGCACCCAAAACAATACCCTGCTAGCCCCTTAGAAGTAAGAAAGAAAAGAACTAACCTACCAAGTAAAATCCACAAGAACCCTGTGAAAACAACAGCAGCAGCTACTGTCCTGGAACACAACTGATCCTGTCCCCTTCCAGTTCTTTCCAGTATGTGTGAGCAAGGATAAGCAGAGAGATATAATACTGTGTGCAATTTTGGAACTGTCACCAAAATAATAAGATCTTAGAGGGGATACAGAGCGGGGCAACAAAGATGAGTCAAGGATGGCAGTGCAGAAAAGAGACGTAAATTCTAAATACGTAGTATGTACTTATTTGGGACAAAATGAGGGAGACGGGGACATAACTGAGACTTTTTAATGCATGGAGGTATAACAGGCTAGAAACCAGTGAGTTATTCAGATACGGTCTGACAAATAGTTAGGGGCATAATTTTGAACTGAAGATAAAGTTTTAAAAAGATAGGATGAAGTATTTTTTAAATAGTAGATATAATAGGAATCCCAGGATGAAACTGTAGGCACAATGTAGGAACACCATTGAAGTTGGTACTCAAAGAAATTAAATGTCAAATACAAAACATTATTAAATTATAAGAAGCAATGGATAAAAGTGTTGCAGGCATGTAAGGCAGTCCAAGTCAGCACAATCTCACAGCACTATTTCTTTTATTATGTGATCTGTGTTTTCACTATGATCTGTGACAGCACCTGAGTGGCTGCAAAGTGGCAGCCCCAGCTCTCTCACCTAACTGCTGTTCAGCTGCCTGTCTGACAGTCATCCTCAGCCATAAACAGTAAATCTTTCAGTGAAGTTGTGAATGAAACTTGTACATTTTTATCTTTAGGTAAAGAAATGTATCGGTTTTCCAGTCTGTTAGTTTTAAGAGTCTCCACCTCTCTTCTCTGTCATCACAATGTGTTGTGCTTAGTTATATGACCAAACTTTGTCTTATATGAGACTTCTCTGATGTGCACATCTTAGACATTACAACTGTAACAATGATCTGTTGTTGACTGTGAGCTGAAAAGAAAATTTGTTCTGCTAATTTGTATTTCTCAGTGTCTCTTTTTTTTTTACTTGTGTATCCAAGTGGCTGCAGTATTTTCACCTGTAATGTATATTTCTTGACTTGACAGTTGTCAGATCTTGGAGGTAGGAGTAAAATTGCATTGTACTTTCACATTGAAGCAAGTAGATATTTGATGACACACTTCGGCTTATTTCTGTCTCCCTCACCATTGACACCTCATACATACCCCACATAACCAGCCCATCGGAATCAGATGTGAATGGGGGTCAGTATCACTAAATGGAGTTTTGATTTTTCCCTATAATCTCAAAAAATCACAGTGTTAATGGTGTAGAAGAGGAAAATAAGCCAAAGTGTATGTGTCATCAAATATCTAATTGCTTCAATGTGAAAGTACAAGGCACATTCACTACTATATCAGAGACTTGACAATTGTCAAGTCAAGAAATATAGATTGCAGGGTACAATTGTTTCTGCCATTTAAGTACACAAGTAAAACAAACAAACTGCAAAATACACAATAACAATGTTAACACATTCTGCCTGAGGCAGACAGACAAAGGCTGAGGTCCCACGCCATGTCATGATCATTCTGCCAGTCAATGTGCCTGTTACATATGCTTGACTACAGAAGAGAGAAACACAGACAGTGTTGGAAATCTGCAATGCCTCTCAAGTGTGTGTGTGTGTGTGTGTCATTGGTGTGCTGTATAGCGTCATGCCCTAGCATATAGGAATATTCATAAAAAATTATTTGTACTTCATGTTGGCAGACATTTATCTGTAAATATGCTTACAGTCACAAGAATCAATTTCTGATTATCCTTATGTACAAACAGGATACGTTGTTGCCCAAGTTCTATGTATACCTTCGTTCCTGATACATTTTTATGCTTTATTTATTTATTGCATATAAAAAAAACAATGTACTAGTATTCAGGTGCTATTTATATCAATGCATCAAATGCATTTTACATGCTGTAGTTTGCATCTCTATCTCTATTTGCTACTGTAGTTTGAAGAGTGGCAGGACCAAAGATGGCAATTTAGTGAATGGTAAAGCAACTGATTACAGGGAAGACACAGATCAGGGCAGGAACAATCTGCAACAATTCTGTTTCACTCTGAATTTTATTTTAAAAAGACAAAGCATATATTCAAGTTCTATGTATGCATATGAAAATTTAATGCATGGTAAAGCAATTAATTATGAGTGGAGGACGGTTATAATACAGCAAAGAGCAAGATGGCTAACTGACTGTATGAGAGTGGCAGTCCTTAAGAGAGAGAATGCAACACAGATAATAAAATCACATGGTTATGCTCAGGCTCCATTAAGGCATGTTCAGTTAATACTGTAAACTAGGTTTGGAGGACAAAAATTGAAGTATATAATAACGTTTACTGCAGGTAATTGTCCTAGTACATTCCTTTGAGTTCCACAAGTGTAAGTGTAAGTGCGTGTGTGTGCGTGTGTGTGTGTGTGTGTGTGTGTTTACAACAGAGGGTTGGCTTTTAAAGTGGCTTATAATTTGCTAGTAGCTGCTGCAAGCATATAACAAAGGGCACAAGGGACAAGTGACCATTTGTTGCAGTCTTGTTAGATTATTTTATTTAAAAGGCTATGATTATGTGCTGGTCTTATTTATTTTCCCCCTCTACCTCCCTGCATCTTTTCTACAGATTGTTTACTACTAGTCATTTGATTGTTCATGATCTCAGTCGTGGTTTCTGTCAAGAGCCGCTAAGCTGTACCTGCCATGACCTTTGCCGTTCATTGACTGGATCTCTTCACAGTGGTAATGTTTTATACTGTGGTTGTTAGTCAGTTATCACTAGTTGGAAAAATAAATATCTCTGACTCATATTCTGTAACTTTGTGACACATTAAGAAAAAAAATCTCTGGTACTAATTGGTGGTCGAATTGGGCTGTGGGACGTTACTCACCCTGATATAGCAACTGATGTGTGTGTGTGTTTGTTATATTCCCTAATGCTTCAGTCACTTTGCTTTCACACAGATCAGGACAAATATAGGGTGAGTGGTCCACCCCCTCCTCAAAATGACCACAGATGAGAACCCATCAGTTTAACTTAGAATACCACAATATAATTGGATAAAATTCTGGTTTTATTTAATACCAACTAGTGATAACTGACTTGACAACCACAACACTACCACCCTGAGGAGATCCAATTAATGAACTGTGAAGGGCACGGTAGTTACTGCTCAGCAGCTCCTGTAGGGGAATAAAATAGACTACAAATGTTTTGTGATTACAGTACTTGTTTTTAAGTATTTCATTGCATTGTTGAACTAGAATTACCATAGACTGCAGAGTGACATGGTTCCGCTTCCCACCAGGCACCAAAGGTGACCATTCAGTTGCAGACCATATGGTGATGGCTCCAATTAACCCACCTGAGTGAATATTGCAGCATTGCAAACAAATGCTGTACATCACATTACATGCATGATGCAGTGTAGGTTACTGAAAAAATATACAAAATTAGAGTTTGCCCTGCCCCAAATTCTGTAGTCACTCATGCGTCAATATGTCTGTATTCTGGATCAAGTTACTGTAAATGAATTACACATTTAATAAACTGTTTTGTGAAAACATGTTCTGTGTACTTATTTTCTTCCAACTATTTTGAGTACTAGAGAGCAGTAACCGCACATCAATTAAAGTTGCATTAGTATGTGAATAGCAGGAAAAAGCGAGTCAACATTCTTTTATTATGCACATGTTAATGGGTTACATTTGTCAAAAGATAGTAAAAGCAGCCGTTACATACAATTTAAGGTACACTGCTCCATGGCATACTAGCTGTAAGATAAGCCTTCCATGTTGATGTTGAGGGCTTTTTGTGTATGAGTGTGTGTATGGGGGTTGAAAAGGGGTTGGGGTGGTTGTGTGAAATGGATGTGACCTGAAATAATTACAAAATGCTACTGGGAGGAAAAAACTATAAAGGACAGAGCAGCCTGGCTGAATGATGCACATCTGCCTATGATCACTTGTTCATCCAGCCTCATAATTAACAACTGTATTTTGGTGACCATCAATCAGATTTGATAAACTATGCTTGCAAATATCATAGATACAGTCTACATACTACTCTTCTTCCATATCAAGACACATTCTGTTTTGAGAATTGACCAAATAAATTGTTAAGTGAACTTCCATTTAAACCTATCACCTCATGTAGTAACACTATTATGATTATTGGCAAGACAACCAGTTAAAAAAGAAAAATTTAAATAGGGAATAAGCAAAATATTGTGCACTCATTCCTCATCTTAGTTTGTAACATTTTGATATGGAGAGTTTATAATTCTCAGAGTAAACGTGCATGATTTGTGAATTAGGATATACAGATTGATCTTATATTTTTCATACTGACAACAAAATGAGTAAAATACAGATTTCTGTAATTAAAGCAGGCTTCATTCTAGTAAGCTCCACATGAGCAATATGTTTATGTGCGTTGCTAATTTTCTGGGGGTGCAGGGAGCTGCGAACTTAACCATGACTCCTCATGGAAGAAAGGAATTCATACCAAAAAGTTTGCTAACTCTCTTCTTATATGGTGGTTGAGCAGCACAATAGTATTTATGTGTCAGCTGTCTTACAGAGATGTGGACTATTGGCACACCACACCTAACTGTACAGCAGGCTGCACTGCACTCATTATCCCACTCGTTGCTTGTGGCTGATAGCATTTGCAAATTGAATACTGTACACTTAGCTAAATGAGGACAATTATGTCACTCTCTGTCTCAGGACAGGCAGGTTTAATCATCTTGTGCTGTGTGGTAGTGGTGATGGTGTTGGGGGGGCAGTAAGTGTGTCTCAAAATGCCACTCTGCACCATAATACCTATCAACAGCTTGCAATTTCACACTACCACGGCAGGGAAACTGATGTTTGGCAAGCACAGCTTAGCTTATCTGTTAGAGGTACAATAGAGACAGGGCTGAAGGATTCTGAGAGCATGTCCACTATATGTCTGCGGGTGCTTATGGAAAATGAATAGCCAAGACTGTACTTATAAGACCAGGCATAACACAAAATGCCTGGGAAAGAAGGCAGCAGAAACATGGCACAACTCTCTCTCTCTCTCTCTCTCTCTCTCTCCATGTCAGTCTCGCTCTCTCTTCTGACACGGTGTCAGATGTGCAAGTGAATAATGCACGACCGGCAGTGGTGAGGGGGATTGGTAACAGCTATTTCAAAACTCCAATCTGCTGGCATACCCTTCTCTCACATTTCCTACATGCCTTTATGAGGTAATGGCACTTCACACTAATCATACTTTCCATGAACCACATTGGGAAAATCTATGTGTTTGAATAGAGATATGCACTGTACCTAAAACCCTCTCTCTTGTTGTCATCTACTGCAGGGAGACAAGGGAGAAATTTTCATCTATCTTGCCTTACGGTGGAGGGGCTGGGTGGAGGTGTCTACATCAGCTCAATGACAACAATCTACTGCCCTGCCATTCTCTACCACCTCCAACATGCATTCCCGATGTAATGGCACTATTGCCTGAGGGCACTGTCCCAACTCCATGTATGAAACTATATCTCATTTTGAGAATGGATCTGCCGTGCTATCCCTCACTCTCTCTTTGTGCTGGACAATTGATTGAGGGGAAACCACTGGTCCAAAATTGACTGCTCCCTAACACAAAATATCATGAATGCCAAAAAGTATTCACTTCAGAAATGATTTGACCACTCTGTGTGTGGGGGGGTAGGAACAGACAGGGTGATGGCAGAGACCATTGAGCAACACAGTACAGCTGAAATATTTTATGTTCTGTTTATTTGTCCATAGTAACTAATGAAGTCAGTGGAAAAACATGGGGATAGGGGGCATAAAACTATTTCCATTATGTACTTATTTTTTCAAAGAAGATAGACTCACTGTAAAACAAACCTCTCTTGGATAATTTCACATCGGAGCAAATGAAACCATAGAAATTATGTTATAGCAACACTGCTTGCCTATAAAGTATCAAAAGACATATAAAAAATACTTTTTAAATGACACTTACACTGACACCATCACAAGAACACGATAAGACTGTGTGCAGCAAGAGAGTTTTATTTACTCCAATTCAAGATTAGCCTGCAACCGCATAGAACACAAAACCGTTTCCGAGATATTTAAACTGAAAGATTGGTGAAATTGGCCTATCTAATGCATTATAAACTCTGGCCATCTTGTCCCTATCTCACAATCAAAGATGGCGATCAAAGAATCTCGCGATCAAAGAATTTGCAGGCTCATGATCAAAGGATAAAAAATGGTGAAACTTGAGTTTTAGGCAGAATTACATCAAACCATTGCCATGCTTCGATAGAATGAAGCCTCCTGAGCAAAACCCATCCTCATTTGTGTACCTAAGCCACCCCATGGCTGAGAAAATAAAATTTTTCAAAGGGCCATCTCGTCCCTCGCTTGCAATGCAGGATCGCAATCAAAGAATTTGCAGGCTCATGATCAAAGATATTGCAGGCTCACAATCAAAGAATAAAAAATGGTGAAACTTGAGTTTTAGGCAGAATTACATCAAACCACTTCCATGCCTTGATAGAACAAAGCCTCTGAGCAAAACCCAACCTCATTTGTGTTCCTAGGCCACCCCTGGGCTGAGAAAATAGAATTTTTCAAAGGGCCATCTCGTCCCTCACTCACGATTCAAGATTGAGATCAAAGAATCTCACGATCAAAGAATTTGCAGGCTCGTGATCAAAGAAATTGCACACTCATGATCAAAGAATAAAAAATGCGTGCTTTTGGAAGATTTAGATGAAACCACCACCATGCTTCAATAGAATAAAGCCTCTTGATCTAAACCCACCCTCATTTGTGTTCCTAGGCCACCCCTGAGCTGATAAAATTGGTATTTTTACCTCACAATGCAAGATCACGATCAAAGAATCTCTCAATCAAAGAATTTGCAGGCTCGCGATCAAAAATCTTTAGCGAGCCGTGATCAAAGAATTTAAAATGTTATTACTCTATTTTTTGACCATTTTACATCAAACCAAAGGCATGGCTTGATAGAGCAAAGCCCCCTGAGTAAAATCCATTTAAGTTGTACTTCAGGAGTGAACCCAGAGCGGAGACATTTGAGTTTTTACGATCGGAATTTTAAAATAAGATGGCGGACCTCACGATCAAAGAATTCTCGGGGACAAAGATTCTTGAACCATGTGGCTGCAAATTATACAACCGCCAGGTGGGAAGAGATGGCCCAAACCCCATTCTTTGTTTGCAAAACAATCATATAAATTTTCCCATTCACTTATAATGGGAACTTAAAAGTGGTATAACTTTTGAATGCCTTAATATTTTTTCACCAAACAAAAAGCGGCATGTTTGGCCAGCCAAGCTCTTTCAGATGAGCTATCTCACAGCGTGCCACATCACATGATGGCAGTGCAGAGCCACTGACAAAATCCTCAAAACTGCCTCCAAAACTGGATAATTTTGCATTTTTCAGCGTTTTCATGTGCAAAGACCGTAAGTCAGACCGAAACAAAATGTGACAAATAAAGAGATCTACGATGCCCCACTGTGCATACCAACTTTCAGGCAAATCTGTTGAATGGGTCCAAAGTTATTAATGCACAAACCTTTGACTTTAACATAGAAGTGCCTTCATAACCTTAAATATAGTGGCACAACCGCACCACTATGAGATATATATATATATATATATATATAGACATATACACTGCCTTAGTCCACACAGGCCCCAGAGGACAGCCCCCATACCTCACAAGTGTCCCTCAGTATGAGAGTCAGCCCTCATTTGGACCCTTAGCACTGCTCTGTCCCTCATCTATCCCTCATGGCAAAGGTGCACCCCACACAGTGAATGTGCTGTGATATCAGACTGTATGACAAACACACTTAACAGTCTAACCTACTAGAACCAAACTATATTTATGACAGGTGAACACTATGGTTGACACAGTGTTCTGCCTTGTATCTCCATGTCTGAGGACATGTCCCTCACTATGAGGGTCTGTGTCCATTGTCATCCCTCAGTTCAAGTGTCCATATATGTCCATGTTCCCCATTTTAGTGACAACGCATTGAGAGGTATGACAGCCCCCACACATGATCCCAACCCCCAGTAGCCCCAAATATCACAGATATCCCTGGTGTGCTAGTGGTCCCCATCATGATCCTGACCCCCAGTAGTCCTGAATATCTCTGAAATCCATGGTGGTTTAGTGGTCTCCCGGCCCCCCAGCATGATCCCCAATCCCTGCTAGCCCTGAATATCACTTAAATCCATGGGGGTTTAGTGGTCCCCCTACCCCCAGCATGATCCCTGACCCCCGCTAGCCCCAAAAATCACTTAAATACCTGGTGATCTAGTGGTCCCCCATCCAGAAGTGTGATGCCCATTAGCCCATACAAAGCATATGTACAGAGCCGGAGACCATATCAGCCCTCCTCTCACCACCATGGCTGGCTCACCACCATGCTGCCGACTGCGGTATGCATGAGCGCTACTGAATTCAATACTGATCGAACTACATCCCACCCCATTTTGCTGCATCAAAGCCTGCACTGTGTAGTGCTCTGGTACCTTAACCATATGTTTCTGTTCGGTCACACTCCAGGAGCCACTCCACTAATTTTATTAAATTGTATTGTAAATACAGGGGTTGAGCTTGCAAACCTTTTGTACTGATTTGAAGGTAGGAGAATTGTGGCCTTCTTCTAATTGCTAACCTCCCTATTGAACACATGTGAGCCTTTCATTGGCCAGAGCACACTACAGATAATGAAGCCAGGAGAGTGGTCTCTTCAAAAACATAACAGAAGCAAGGAGACCTCAGCTCTGATAAGGCAAGTTAAAATGTGATGTTTTTTACCTGATGGATGGAGGTGTTCACTTTGCCGAAGTGGTCAGGCTTAATCATGGTTCAGCTGGATGATGAGAACAAAGAGTCTCTCCGAAAAGTATGGAAAGTAAGAACATTGGAGTTAAGTTGAAAAAAGTGCAGGCTTTGATGCAGCAAATTGGGGGATGGGGGTGTAGTGCCCTGGTACCTTAACCATATGCCAGAGCTTTGTTTACCCAGTTACCAAATAAAAATACTACTATCACTAGCACTAGGAATGTTTTAATTTTACTACAGGCTCTCAGTGGGAGAGGGGACCACCAGGCACATGTCAAGACCCAGGCAACTGGGGAGTTGGCACTGCACCAACCTACCCCACTACCCATGCAACTAAGCTCTTAATAGGTTTGCAAACAGTCCCTTAGTACCTTGCGTGCACAATATGCTCATTTGCATAAAACCCTTTGAATATTGCAGATAGTGCTCCAACGCTATTCACTCTGGCAAGGCTCTTACGGATCCATGTTGGGGCAGTGCTACTTGACTTAGCACTGTGCTGACATGGCCCTATATTTAGCTGAATAGCACCAGTACACTGTCCAACTGAATATAGCATCCTTGGCCTTCAGGGCTATTACAATTTGCAGTGCAAACATTTGCACTCTGCCTTGCACGGTTTTGATTATTGAGTTCCAGATCTTATTATCTGAAGACCATAAGAAAAGCTATGATTTATGCTCTGAAGCTTTGATCAGCTCAGGAAGCTGCTGCATGTGGCAGTATCTATTAAGAAAATATAAATAATAAAGACACATGAGTTACAGAGCAGTGTAAGAGACAGAAGAAAAGCATCACATTTTCTCTTGCCATTATGGGCTGAGGTCCCTCTGCTTTTCTCTGTATTATTATGGGGAAACCACTCTGGCTTCCTTACTGGTTGTGGTGGTCAGGCTTGATCATAATTCAACTGGATGATGAGACTAAGAACCCCTCCAAAGATTCACAAGTACGAATATTAGAGTTATTTGAAAAAGTTGCAGGCTTTAAAGCAGCAGAAAGTTGTGGGTGCTGGTACCTAAACTATCTGAAGGAAAGAGTAATACTTAAAGAATATATTAAATGGGTAATGTTTAATCAAAAATTAAGGGATGCCCTTGGCCCAGGTATGATTCCCTCAGAAATTTACAAACGTAATATCAACTGGTAGGTTCATAGGTGTAAGTTCAAGCCATGCAGCTCAAAAGGCCATGTATTGATTCGTCACATATCAGTGGTAAAAACTGGTTTTGTTCTGACCCATGTAATTATCTAATGTCTTTTTGAATGAATCCATACTTGGACATGTTACTACCATTTCTGACAAAGCATTTCAGGAGTCTACAACTCTTTGGTTAAACCATTTACCCCTTTTAGAGGTTTTATAAAACTCACCTCTCAGTTGAAAATAATTAAATCTTGATGTTTTATTTCCTCTTTTCCTATGTGGCCCTGTTGATTCCCATATTACCTCATTATGAAAGGCCCCACAAACATAACATAAGTCCCCTCTCATCCTTCTAAATGCCAATGATGCAATCACAACTCATTCAGACTATCTTCATAGCTTTTATTCCTTAAATTACAAACTGTTGTGTTACCTTTCTCTGAACCCTTTTCATGAGCTTTGTACTCCCTATATTTTGTGGCGTACAAAAGGGTGCATCATATTCCAGTATGGGCCTCACCAATGAAGTATAAAGGGGCATAAGCAGTTTTTGATTTCTGCTTTTAATATTTCTTAGACTGTTACCTGCTGTCTTATTTCATCTCCTCATTACATTCCTTGCTTGATTATCAAGGGTATTTTTATTATTACTCATAATTCTTTCTCATTGTCTATACATGATATCATTCTGATGTTTCTTCTGTATTCTGTATTGATATTATTGTATCCGAAATGAAATACCCTACAATTGTTTTCATTGAAATTAAGTTTATGTTGTTTTGCTCATTCTTCCAAATGGTGTATTTGTTCTTAGAAATTGTTTCTGCCTCAATGTTATTTATGATTCCTCCCATCTTTGTGTCATCTGCATACTTGGAGAGCCACATGTCCTTAAATCTTTTCATGGTAGATACAAAGATGTTAAAATTATAAAACAGTGCAGGCTGCCCTTTTGCTTCACAAAACAACTTTTTCAATCTTTGGGTCATTCAAAATGCACCAGTCCAACTTGAATACATCAATGAAAAGAACAAACTCCACTCAAATGATTTTCTTGTTGTAATAAATCTTTTAATTATTCTTGGTACACGTATTATGGGGAACATTTTATGGTTCTGCACTTCCTCAGCCCCTCGTGTTACACCTAAACAAATAATATATACAGGAAATTACTTACTAATTTAATATATTTATAAACAATAATTCCAACTGGGTACATTCTTTTGGAGTGCCACATTTCACCAATTTCCAATATGCAGCATAAATATATTATCCACAACAACTATTTTACTATGATGTTAAAGCACACCAATATCCATTGCAAATCATAATGCCTGTATACTCTTCACCTTATTTTTATTTAATAAAACCCCTTCTACCAGGTTCTGATCCTGAATATCCGTGTTTCACTTGAGTGACATCCTTTATATCTGTCAAATAAATTCATACAGTCACTATACAGATTTTCTGCTAATCAAAGTATTTCATTCGTAGCCATCTAACTTTTTTTATAGTTCATAACTTAACTGTGTACAAAATTCACTATTTCAAACACGTATGTTATAAATACTGTACAAATAATTATCTCTCTCTTACATTGTGTTTATACCACTCTAAATGTTCATTTTATGTTTATATCACTTTAATTATACTGCAATGAGAGCACTGGTGTGCACAAACAATTCTCTACCTAATTTCCACATTAAACATTTGTTCATTCCATTTATCAAAAATATCTTTAACCTCAAATAACCACTTTAACTACTTTCAAGATTTTTAAAACTACTTGCAGTTTCATAAAATAATCTGCTCATGTGGTTGTTTACCTTATTTTATACAGGAGCCTTGCTATGCTTTTCCTTTTATATGTACTTAGCTTGTCTAGCATCAGAATATTTGGGCCATGATGACCTTATTTCAGTCACTTCATATTTAAACAAAACTTGCCTTTTAATTCAAAAACAATTGGTCTAATGAGTTATACAAATGCTTACTTACATCTTATCTTGCAGGCCATGGTTCTCCCAAGTGTTAGGATGCCAAGGCCTCTACACATGCAGTTTAAATACTGCTAAGGGTTGGGGGGATCCTGACACCCTTTGATGACATCACTGTGCTTACTCCACCTCTCAGTACATGCTACCTATTCATTATTCCTGCATGTTGTTTCTAGGACTAGGTGGCCTAGTGGAATGGTGGATGCCACTTGCACTACAGCAGCTATAAGGCAACAGTTCACCCCGCCTCGGGATTTTGTTCAAATCCACTCTTTTTTTATTTTTCAATTTAAAAAAAAAAGAAAACCATATTTTCTATTTGTACAAGTCTACTTTATCCAAATATTTACTTGTTATTTATTTTGCTTTATACTGAGGTTGGGAAGAGGAGGTGTGCTATCTTAGGGAGATTTACACAGACTGTTACAATTCGATAATATAGATGCAAATCACATTCCTCATTAAGCCCAAATCTATGATTCATGCTGTCCAAGCTGAAAATCCAAAATACCTCCCATTTATGGAGGACATCATCCCGCTAGACATGGCTCTGTTATGATTCCTGTACACGTTCTAGTCCTAAAAATCTCAGACTTGAAACAGAATGTCCAGCTGTCATGAAGTGACTTGCCACTGTGTATGTTTCATCTTTTAAGCGAATCTTGCTCTTATGTTTGCTTATTCATGTCTTTAGCTATCTAGTGGTCTTCCCCACATAAATACAGTCACATGGGCACATGACAACATAGACAACATGGTCTGAAGTGCACGTGATGTGTTGTTTAATTTCATGTCTTTTGTTAGCAAAGGGATGAATGAAACAATCTCTATTCTGTGTATTCCCACATTAGAAACAACATCCACATTGAAAACTGCCATTTTTAAAGGGCCAAACAACATTTGTTTCTGTTGTTTCTATATTACTTTGTGTGCTGTGTGAACAAGCTTGTCTCTTAAAGTTTTATTTCTCTTCATAGCTATTAATGGTGGACTCCTGTATCTAGGATTCTCTACCTCTCTTGCTTGAATTATGTGCCAGTGGGTCCCAATGATGTTATTGATCTTTGCTTTTAAATGACTATACTTCATAGGAAAAACTATTCTGTCTCCCATATCCTTTTTGCCAGTATCAGTAAACAATGTGCTCGTCTGTAAATTTTGATTTCTTCTTGTGCTTGCAATATCAGGGGTCTCTTGTATCCCCTGTTAGTGAACCTTTGGAGCATGTCATCTGCTACACTTTGGTATTCTTTCTGCTGACTTCAGTTTCTCTTGGCTCTCATGAATTGGGCCTTTGGGATACTATTTTTTAGGACAGGATCATGGAAACTTAAAAAATGTAATATAATATTCCTATCTGTAGGTTTTCTATATAATGTTGTGTCTAAGCCTACAATGGTTTTATAAATCTCCAGATCTAGAAATGGAACCTGCATGGGGTCTACTGTCATTGTAAATGTTAGTGAGTTGTTTCTACAGTTAATGTATTGTTCAGATCTGTTTAAATCCTCCCTTGTACCTTTCCACAACAATAGAATATCACCAATAAAACATCCCCAGAACATAATGTTCTGGTAGAAAGAATTATTGGTGACATTCAATACATGCAATTTTTCAATTTCCCATACATACATACATATTGGCATATGATGGGGCCATGGTAGACCCCATCACAGTGCCCTGCACTTGTAAGTAAAAATAATTCTCAAATTTAACTCATTACCTCCGATAGCTCCATATGAAGTCTGAACTATCCATTGTTTATCTGACACAAAATGAGCACACAGGAGGTAATGAGTTAAATAATTTTATGGCCAAGACTATATCTGTCATTCTATCTAGGTATTCACTAGATGGATGTTGTTCCTCTCTCTTATTTAGTGCTGATAACAATCTCTCTAATCCCTCCATATGTAGTGTGCTGGTATACAAATCTTTAATGTCAAATGTGACCTGAATTATGTTGTCCCACTCCCAATCTGTGGAATTAATTTCATTTATTAATTGTATAACATGGCCAGAATCTTTTATATATGTGTATATTTTCTCCACTTCTGGTTGTAAATGATAGTTCATGTACTTGGACTGAGGTTCAAGTTTGGAATTCAGTCCAGATGCAATTGGGCAGCCAGGTGGTTTCAGCTGGTTTATATGGATTTTAGGAAGTGTATAAAATAACGGTGTCCTAGGATTTCTAATAATACGCATTTGTCCTTCCTCTTCTGGTATCCAGCCTTGTTCTACTCCTTCCTCTATTAATTCTATAACTTCACTCTGAATTTCTCCTGTAGGGTTCCTATATAACACAATGTATTTTGTGTTGTCACTAGGTTGCTTTAAGCATTCTTCTTTATAATCTTTATAGTTCCACAGACCCATCCCTCCTCCTTTATCTGCTGGTTTTATGACTATGCTTCGATCTTCTAATTTTTTCAAAGTCTCCCTCTCTATTCTACTAAGGTTATTCCACATCTGTTTCTTATCCTGCTCTTTATAGTGTTGTTTGATGTCCCTTTCCACTGCCATAATATTACTTGCAGTGTAGTGTATGCCTTTTGGTGGGTTAAATGTAGATTTTATTCCTAAAACTTTTTTAAGTTTTTGCTTCCTATTTTCTGGTTCCTCCTGTTTATTACTGAACCAATCTGCCAATCATAGTTTCCTATAAAACTTCTGTAAATCTACCTGTAATGATAAAGCATCAAAATACATCATGGGTGAAAAGGATAAACCTTTTTTCAAAACTTTAATTTCTACCACTGTCAGTCACTATTATTTGCAATGGATATTGGTATGTTTTAGCATCATAGTAAAATAGTTATTGCGGATAATATATTTATGCTGCATATTGGAAATTGGTGAAATGGGCACTCCAAAAGAATGTACCCAGTTGGAATTATTGTTTATAAATATATGAAATTAGTAAATAATTTGCTGTAAATGTTATTTGTCTAGGTGTAACACGAGGGGCTGAGGAAGTGGAAAACCACAAATGTTCCCCATAATATGTGCACCAAGATTAATTAAAAGATTTATTGCTGCAAGCAAGTCATTTGAGTGGAGATACAAATATGTTAAACAAAGTTGGTTCCAATATTGACTCCTTTGGGACTCCACTTGTCACTGCTCCCCACTCTGATAAAAAGTCCCTTATGCTGACTCTCTGTCTCCTATTATTAAGCCATGATGTTACCCATGACACAAGGACTGAGTCTTATTGTATTTCAACCAAGGTGTTTACTAACACATTGTGTGATACAGAGTCAAAAAGCCCTTACTTAATCCAGATACACCATGTACACTGGTAATCCTTGGTACAGAACACTACTGACTGGTTCAAAGAAGTTGAGGACATTCGTGAGACAGCATCTACCTGGAACAAAGCCATGCTGAGTAATGTCAGTTAATCTCCATTCTTTTATATGCAAATCAATGTGTTCCTTTTTCAAACCCCTTCATTATTTTTCCCCAAATGGAAGTAATACTAATGGGGTGATAGTTTGCCACTTCTTTGTTACACTTTTCTAATATTGGGGTAATATGTGCCTGTTTCCATTCTGGTATTATACTCCCTAGCTTCATGGATAGGTTAAACAAAACTGCAAGTGGACCAGCCAGCTCCTCAGCCAGTTCTCTCAAGAATCTTGGGTGAAGACCATCAGATCCCCCAGATTTATGCATGTTTGTTTTTTTTATTTTATCAATACTTCTTCTGTTATAGTATTATTATTGAGAGTGTTACCCTCACTGTTATCTTCATCTCTGGATTTATGTGGGATATCCTGTTCTTGAAACACACATATGAACTAGTTGTTGAATTTATTCAACATTTGGATTTCATCATCTATTATTACCTCCCCATCACACAGTGGTCAAATCTGTTTTGCCCCCAAGACTCCCCACATAGTTCTAAACTTGTTTTTTATTGTTATTTGTACTGGTAGCTAATTTCATCTCTGTCTCTGCTTTTGCTGTCTGAATGTATTTTATTTTTATTTTTTGCCAAAACCTTATAAGTATGAATTCTTTCTGGAGTCTTATACTTTGTATATTTACAGTACACCTTTTAATTTTTCCTGTAGTCCCCATTACTATCACCATTTTTAAAGATTATTGCTGAAGTTTAATTTCATCCCAGACTCATGGATGGGATTTGTTATAGTTGCACTTTTTTTTAAAAAGAGGGCTGAAATGACCCACATATGAACTGCCCAGTTAGTGGCAATATGTAACAGTCTTTTCTTAAAATAATTCTCAATGACTTACAGTACTGGTTAAATCAAAATTACTTTATTTCAGGACCCCAAACGGTGTTCAGAATGTCAAAATCAGCCTTAGACAACTGTCTCACTATGAGCTACCTGATTTACAAATACAGCGGAATAAAAATCCACTTTATACAGTTTTTGTTGACTTCAGCAAAGCATTCGACAAGATAGAAATCAGTTGTGGAAAGATACAAGAAAAATGGGAAATGCACACCATTAAAGGAACATAACATAGAGAATAATGGATAGGTAAGTGTGTATTATGTAAGCAATAAGGCACAAAGTGGTGTGTGTAAACCATATTTTACAGCACAGCCAGGGGTGTAGTAAGACATGAGGCCAAAGGGCAATATGGTTTACACACACCCCTGAGTGCCTTATTGTGCTTAAAAAATTGGCTCTTTTTTTTTTTTTTACTTTTGACTAGTGGGAAAAGCATGTTTATATGTAGAAAAAATAGATGTATTTGTGTGCATTTGTAATAAAAAAAATCCTTCCACTCACTACAAGTGATGTCATCGATGATGTCATTGTATTAGTGCCTTCTTTCTACTTCCTGTTTTTTTTTCCCTCTGTTGTTCTCCACATTCAAGATATGGAATGTTTACCATGGAATACATGGATTAAAAATTCTGCTCAGTTCCATTGGCAGAATGTTTCTCTCCCAACACACTGTACACACAGACAACAAAGGTCTTTGTTACAGCCAGAGACTCAGTTATCTCACTGTCAGTGAAAGAAGAAGATAGTTCCCTGATAAGCAGGTAAAGATGGAAGGGAGACTTTTCACTGTCAGCAAAGAAACAGTTGTAGTGAAAACTATATAGAAACATAGAAACAAAGAATTTGACAGCAGATAAGGACCGCTTGGCCCACCTAGTCTGCCTGTTTCCCTACCTGATGGATAAGCTGCAGATTCTAGTTAATCAACAGCTTACTTCCTCCTACCCCCCACTAGAATTGCCTTATGCTTGTCCATGCATTATTGAATTCTCCCACTGTTCCGGACTCCACAACCTCCTAAGGAAGTCTGTTCCATGCATCCACAACCCTCTCTGTGAAAAAATACTTTCTAACATTACCTCTGAGCCGTCCTCCCTCTATCTTCAAAGTGTGCCCCCTTGTTCTTGCATATCACTTCTTCTGAAAGCTACTACTCTCTTGTACTTTGTTAATTCCCTTGAGATACCTGAAAGTTTCTATCATGTCCCCCCTCCCTCCTTTCCTTGAGGGTATACATATTAAGCTGCTTTAGTATTTCCTTGTATGTCTTCTGGTGCATCCCTGCACCATTTTGGTTGCCCTCCTCTGGACAGCCTCCACTTTGTCTATTTCTTTGCATAGATGGGGTCTCCAGAATTGCATGCAGTACTCCAGATGGGGTCTCACCAACTGTCTGTACAGTGGGATAACAACTTCCTGTTTTCTACTGTTAATGCCTCTCCCTATGTATCCCAGTATCCCTTCAGCCCTCCTTACTGCCTTCTCACATTGCTTGCCCACCTTTAGGTCATCTGATATAATTACTCCTAGGTCTCTTGTGATTTTTGTTGTTATTAACTCCCCCATTGTGTACTCTTCCCCCGGTTTTTTGTTTCCAAGATGCATTACCTTGCACTTCTTTGCACTGAATCTGAGCTGCCACATATTTGACCATTCCTCCAACCTTGTCCAGTCCCTTTTCATCCTTTTCACCCCACTATGTGTATCAACCCTGTTACAGATCTTTGTGTCATCTGCAAAGAAACATACCTTTCCTTCCAGGTGCTCTCCAATGTCACTTATAAAGACATTAAAGAGGACCAGTACCAGTACCAAACCCTGCACTACCCTGCTAGTTACCCTCCTTTCTTCACTGTGAACTCTGTTCACTATTACCCTTTGTGTCCTGTTGTCCAGCAAGTTTTTTATCCAGGCTACCACCTTGGGACCCACTCCAAGGCTGGCTAACTTCTATATTAATCTTTTGTGTGAGACTGTGTCAAATGCCTTGTTAAAATCTAGGAAGGCCATATCCACAGCCCCTCCCTGATCTACTAGTTTAGTCACTCAGTCAAAGAAATCTACTAGGTTCATCTGACATGACCTTCCTGCTGTGAAACCATGCTGCATTGGGTCCTGTGTCTCACTGGCTTCTAGGTACTGAACAATTCTTTCCTTCAAAAGTGAGTCCATTATTTTCCCTTCCACTGAGGTCAAACTAACTGGTCTGTAGTTTCCTGCCTCTGCCATGCTCCCACTTTTGTGAAGTGGAATCACATTTGCCCTCCTCCAGTCCTCAGGTACCACCCCATCCTCCCATGATGTGTTAAAGAGAGTAGTTAGTGGTGTTACTAGTTCTACCTTTAGTTCTTTTTGAATTCTTGGGTGAATACCACCAGGCCCCATTGTTTTGTCCACCCTCAGTTTCAAAAGTTCTTTCAAAACCCTTTCTTCTGTGAATGGACTGGTATCGACCCCCCTATTCAGAGTTTCTCTCTTGTTTGGTTTTGGTACCTCCCCCTCCTCTTCCATTGTGAATACTGAGCAGAAATATTCATTCAGTGTCCCTGTTTTTTCACTGTCACCCTCTGCCCACATTCCTTCCCCTTTATTAAGTCTCTGTATCCCTACCTTGGACTTTATTCACTCCCTAATGTACCTATAAAAGGTTTTATCCCCCTTTTTAACAGAATTGGCTATCTTTTCCTCAGTTTGTGCCCTTGCTATTCTGACTGCCTTCCCTGCCTCCTTCTGCTTTAACTGATAAAGTTCTCTGTTCTGCTCCTTCTGTGTTTCCTTATATTTCCTGAATGCTATCCTTTTCTTCTTAACCTTCCTTCCACCTCTTTTGAGAACCAAGAGTGTTTTTCCTTCATTTTGTTTTGTTGACTTGCTTCCACAAAGGCTTGTTGCCTCTGCGATGGCTGTTTTGATTATTCCCCATTGTTTCTCCACCCCTCCTTCTTGCCCATTTGCTAGTGCTTTTCTGAGGCACTCTCTCAGTTTCCCAAAGTCAGCCTTCTTAAAGTCCAATACTCTTGTTTTTGTATGGCTTGACTCTATGGCTGTGTTTATTGTGAACCCCACTGTTTGGTGGTCACTTGTTCCCAGATGGCTACCCACTTCTAAATCTGATATCCTTTCTCGTTCCCCATTTGAGAGTACCAGGTCTAAGATTGCTCCCTCCCAAGTGGGTTCCAACACTAGCTGTCTGAGGCATGCCTCCTGTATGGCATCAAGAATGACCCTGCTATTGGATGTGCCTGCAGCAAAGGTACTCCAGTTAACTTCTGGCATATTCAGGTCCCAATCAACAATATTTCCACTTTTTCTGCCATTTTAAGGATGCCTTCTATTATTTCCTTGTCTGTTTCCTCCTACTGAGATGGGGGTCTGTACACAACCCCCATGCAGATTGTGGTGCCATTTCCTGGCTTCAGGGTGACCCATAGTGACCCATCAACTTACTGTGAACTCTTTAGTTCTGTTGCTTTAATCCCTTCCCTTATAAAGATAGCTACTCCTCCTCCTCTTTTACCCACCCTGTCCCTCCTGTAGACTGTGTATCCTGGTATGTTGACATCCCAGTCATTGTTCTCTGTGTACCATGTTTCAGTGACTGCCACAATATCCAGGCATCCCTCTTCCATCAAGACCACTAGTTCAGGGAGCTTGTTACACAGACTGTGGGCATTGGTACTCATCACCTTCCATTTTTTTATGGCCTTACCCCTTTTAGCCCCATCCCTGTCCTTTCTGCCTTTTTCTGCATTTACCCCTGTCCTGCTCCCTACTGACTTCTCTACCTTGGTGTTTACCTCTCTAACTACTGTGTTTTGTGGGGGAAGGCTGGGATTTCCCTGCTCCTTTTCAGTGCCTCCCCCCTTGGCTAGTTTAAATGCTTGCCAATGAAGCATTTAAACCTATAACCTAGAATCCTGGTTAACCCCCTGAACAGATGCAGGCCATCGCACCAGTATAGGCCTGCATCCCTCCAGGTGGCTCCCTAGTCCCCAATGAAGATAAAAACCCTGAGCCCCACACCAGTTTTTCAACCATTCATTGAATCCCATGGTGCAGAATACCCTAGCATCATCCTTGCCATAGACAGGCAGCACCTCAAGAAGTTTACCATACATGCTACTTGTCTAAGGCCCCTATCCCAACTCTATAAACTCCTCATGCACCGCTCTGATCCCATTCACAGCTAGGTCATTTGTCCCTAGGTGGACAATGACATCCAACTCCTTCCCTCGTGCAGCTGCTCCTGTGATCCTGAGGATTCGCTTCCTGTCCCTCTGAGCTGTGGCACCAGGCAGGTACCTTACCTCCCTATCCCCTTCTTTCCCCATTTCAACCCCCCTAATGATCAAGTCCCCCATCAGGAGTTGTTTCCTCCCCCTGTGAGGGTCTTGTGCCACCCTCCTGTGGGTCTCCTTTGTGGACATTCCCAGCATCCTCCTTGGTCTCCACTGCAGGTGCCTCCATAGAGGAACCACTCTTTGTCTGAACAGCATATGAATTGTGGAGAGGTACAACTGGAGGGAAGCACATCTGTTCCATCACCCTCTCCCTCCCTGAGCCCACCTTAGTCCAACCACTCCTCTTTCTTGGCAACCTCTGAGGTAGCAGTGGTGGTCCTGGTGGTCCCTGGGTGGGGGAGGAGGTTTGATGAATCCTAGCCTGGTCAGCCTGGAGATGGGCAACCTCCTCCCTCAGAACAGAGTGGTGCCTGCAAACATGGCAGCATCGCAGCCTCCAGAATGTCTCCCAGAACACTGCTGCCCCACAGCCATTGTACTGCACCACTTCCATCTTGACTTATTTTGTGTCCCCTCTCCTGTTGCTTGGTATGCTTACTGTCTCCTCCCCCTATGTATTTTTACACTTACTTTCCTACTGCCTCTGTGCCCTTACAACTCTCATCCTTCCTGTTCTAGGACAGGAACTTCCTGTGTCTTCAGTAGTCTTCTTCTTCTTCTTCCATGCTTGGATTCAGACCTCCAGCAGCCAGGGGAAGAGAAAGAGTTTTTTTTTCAAGTTCCTTCAAGACTGATGAAAGTAATGTGTCTCAGTGATCATTCCCTTCCTACTTCTAAACAGGAAGTTCCTTTTGTCAGTCAAATCTAATGGCTATAAAAGTAGAACTGGCTCAGGGTGGGAGGGTGGAGGGTTGGGAAGGAAGGCAATTAGTAAAAATACTATAGTTCTAGACTGCTGTTTCTTGCTCTGAAAGCAAAGTTCTCCTGTCACAAACAGCAGAAAGCCGTAATTGGAGACACCTGCTTTTGTACTCCTAAGCCACACCCCCAATTAGATTCACCCTCTGCTCCTGACTCAGTAAATTAGGCTGATAAAGCCCCCTTCCTCAAAGAAACACACAGTGACTTTCTTCTTTTTTTAACTTAAATGAGACCCCCTTCTTCTAATACAGTATCTGTTTGCTTAATCCAAACAGGCACCGACTCTTGCTGAGACAGAAGTGATTTATCAGTAAAAATGCTGTAGTTCTAGACTGCTGTTTCTTGCTCTGAAAGCAACATTCTCCTGTCAAAAACAGCAGGAAGCTGTAATTGGAGACACCTGCTTTTGTACTCCTAAGCTTCTAAGCCACACCCCCAATTAGATTCGCCCTCTGCTCCTGACTCAGCAAATTAAGCTGATACAGCCCCCTTCCTCAGAGAAACACACAGTGATGTTCTTCTTTTTTTTAACTTAAATGAGACCCCCTTCTTCTAATAAAGTATCTGTTTGCTTATCCAAACAGGCACTTTCTCCTGCTGAGATAGAAGTGATTTATCAGTAAAAATGCTGTAGTTCTAGACTGCTGTTTCTTGCTCTGAAAGCAAAGTTCTCCTGTCAAAAACAGCAGGAAGCTGTAATTGGAGACAACTGCTTTTGTACTCCTAAGCTCCTAAGCCACACCCCCAATTAGATTCACCCTCTGCTCCTGACTCAGTAAATTAAGCTGATGCAGCCCCCTTCCTCAGAGAAACACACAGTGGCTTTCTTCTTTTTTTTTACTTAAATGAGACCCCCTTAACATTATAAACAATACTTATTGTGTCTAATTTGTTTATGTGTGAATGGAGAGTGTGATAATCAGGAAAACAAGATTTTATTCATTTGTTTTATTTTTTATTTAAGGCAGTTTTTTAATTTTTAGGGCCCAGTTGAAGTTTTTTTTACAGTGTAAAGGTAGCAGCCATGTTTGTGGAGGAAAATCAGTTCTGGCAGTAGGGGGCCAACTGAAATGCCTGTTTTCCAAATGCCCATTGATCTGTGTTGCAGACTCTTCACTGCTGAGCAGTCCTTTTTTTAACCACGTTCAAACCATATTTTACACATAAATAAGAGCCAGTCAGATTACATAATTTTACCCTGCCATTTTATAAGGATTTTTTTCACACACCTGAGGTGTGTGATGACCATGATTCGTAGAGTGAAGAAGTCGAGAAGTTTATGTGGTCATCACACACCGAGGGTGTGTGGAAAAAATCCATCATACACACTTGCCTATACTTTATTTTTATAATTGCTGATGTGTAGGATTTACAGTATTTTTTAGGCAGCATGGGAAAATACTTTTTCTACTAACACTGCTTTATTTAGCAACCATGAAAAACACTGAGTAGAAATTGCAAGAAACATTTAAAAGCAACATTTGAACAGAAGCTGAACATGAACAGAAACATCTAATTTTGGAAATGGAAAGTTTGAGCTATGAGTTCAAAATGCTGTGTTTGCAGTAAAGAGTCCTGGTAATGCTTCTTGTGGTTTTCTGTAGATTGCAGTCTTTGTGGAAGCAGTCTATTTGATGTGGATCACGGTTAAAAAAATTAAACTATTAAAGGCTACTTTTTAAACTGAGTTTGAGCATTTACTTTCTGCAGCTCAGAGATTAATACATGTTTCTGTGTTGTCCAGGGTCAATTGTTTGCCATGGAGAGCTATGGGAGTAAAAAGAAAGGTTAGGGACTATCTCCAAATTACTTTTTTTCAGAGATTTCTCTAGCTACTTTTTGTATTTTTGTGATTTTGCTGCTCCTGTATGAATGCTTGTTGCTCAGTTTGGGAAGCTTCTGAAGTAATTCTCTATTTTTTGTTTGGGTTTTCTGTTATTTTTGGGGAGAACACACATTCCTGAGGCCGAGGAGACTCGAGGAGGGCGACATCTGAGTGGCTCACCTCACCTGAGCTGTTTTGAGCTCTGTATGGCATGCGGTCTGTGTGGTTGGCATTTTGTGCTTTGGGCAAATGTCATAATAACCAGATTTCAGGTTATTATGGTTTTTGGACAGCGTAATAACCTGAAATCTGATTATTACAGTGTCTGAGAAACACCATAGTTGATGTTATAGGTCACTAGTAATTATAATTAAGTTACATACATGTGCAAGAACAAGAGTTAGAACTTCTCTCGGGGTGCTCTCTTAGAAATGTTACAACAAACCATGGAGTTAAACAAGGCTGTCTCTTAGCCCCCTTTCCCTTTTTAACATTTATGTGAATCCATTACAGAAGTCACTTAATCTACTCAAGTTTCAAAATCCCAAACTAGGAAACATTTGTATTAGTGCATTAGCTGATGCATATGATACAGTGCATTTTTTAACCTCTCAACTAGGTCTTAAAAGGAAATTAATGCATTTTGAAAAAAATAAATATGTGGAGAATGGAAACTGGAAATTAATATCCAGAAAACTACAGTACTAGCTTTTAGTCATAAAAATAAATTTCCAAGTTTTAAAATAGGTATCCAGAATTTGGAAATCATTTAGTAATATGATTATTTTTGAATTAGAAAGGTCAGTAATAGTGTAATGGAAAAAAAATTGCAGTTGGGTTAAGCAGGATTTGAACAATAGCAGCAATTCAAAAATATAACTATAATTATGGTGGTATGGATGTACAGGAAGTTTGTAGAGTCATGAGGGTAACAATGGAGGCACCTCTTCTATATAGGTGTGATATTTGGGGATCTCTGTATGGAGAACTGGACACAACTCTTAATAACTTATATTAGAGCATACTTAAAGTCTTCAGATATACATCCACCTCTTTAGTACTAGTAGAACTTGGTATATGGAAACTTTAGCCCCTGATATACATATGAACAATTAAGTGCTGGCTAAAGTTTTTTTTTTATTTTCTATTATTTCTTTATGCTCTCTGGAAGCCTGGCAGGTGGCTCTGGTCCCTTCCTTGGAGGGACTCAGTCTTTGACTCTTTATTCCCTGCTCAGCTTCCCCTGCAATCCCCAAAGGGTTCCCCTCCTCCCCTGAGACAGGACCAAGGCGAAGGGGCGGTGACCTTCCTCCACCCCTGGAGTGAAATCCAGATATCTGGACAGCTGGGACAGGTGCAGGAGAACCATCACACAGACTGCCAGCAACTTTTTCCTCCATTTTCCCCACCCCCCTCCCTGACGATGTCATATGTCAGCAACTTGCCTCCCGACTCGCATCTCCTCCAGCCTCTGACAGGGAGATCCTGCCACTCTTGAAGGCTGACCTTTTCTTAAATCTGTTGCAACAGTTCTTCTGTTTCTTAGCCTAATCTATCCTTTACGATTTCTAGTCCATAAGGTTGGCCATCAATGTGCACCCCCTTAACTTTCTTGAATATGTTTTAGTGTCCTCTTTAATTTTCCTTTTCCTTCTCAGGGATGTTATTGTGGTGACCTCCAAGCTGATGTAAAACAACAGGCTGTGTTCCTCATTGTTGGATTTAGTATGCAATAGCACTATGTCATAAAATACCTTGATGTATATGGCTTATGTGTATGAAACCTGAAAATGTTGAAGATACCATGGCACTAGGGCCCGGATATTCAAAAGGGTTACACATGGCACAACAGTGATGACACAACCCACTGATGTGCCCCAGCACGATATTCAAACAGGGATTGTGGCTGGCACAAATCCCAATGTGCCGGAGCGCATCAGTAATGTATGCGATGCAGGTGGGGGGTGTACCTATGCATACTCCGCACATCCCGATATTCAGCCCGGGATGTGCTGAGTTCATGCATGCACAACCCCTACTTGCGCTGCACACAGGTGAGCCAAAAAAAAAGGAACAACGGCTTGCCACCCACAGGTGAGCTGCCATATTGCAGGACGCACCATGGCAGCTGCCACCTGTGGATGGCCACCCAAGCTCCGGCTGCACCTCTGTGGTGGTGCCCCCATGCCCGATCACAAGCATCTGTTTAAATTAATAATGTCCTATCTCCCTGGTGGACCAGTGGACCGCTGTCAGCCTGATCGCAGGCATCTGTTTAAATTAGTAACGTCCTATATCCCTGGTGGTCCAGTGGACCAATCGCAGCTCGATCGTGGGCATATGTTTAAAAATAACGTCAATATTCCTGGTGATCCAGCGATACCCCCACCAGCCCACATGGCCACCGCCTCCCCCGGTCAGTGGAGGGCAGCAGCACCCCTGCCTGCCACTCCAGTGCCAGTGACCGCTTACACCATAGGTAGGGCTGCACACCCATTAGTCCACAGCGTGAGCCAATGGGCGTGCAGCTCATACTGTTTACACAGTCCAGATATGTGAATGTAGCCATTCACATATCTGAATGTGTAGTAGGCATAGGCTGCATGCCCATTGGTTCATGCTGTGGACCAATGGGCATATAGCCCTACCTATGGTGGCAGTCGGTGGGCATCAGGGTGTCGGGCGGGTGGGGTGCTGCTGCCCGCCACTGACCGGGGGGATTGGGGCAGTGGGGCTCAGTGGTTGGGGGGGTATCGCTGGACCACCAGGGATATTGGATGTTATTTTTTTAAACATGTGCCCACGATCAGGCTGCAAGTGGTCCACTGGACCACCAGGTATATTGGACATGCTTTTTATTATTTTTAAGCCTGCAATTGGGCTGCAAGCAGTCCACTGGACCACCAGGGATATTGGACATGCTTTTTGTTATACTTAAGCCCACGATCGGGCTGCAAGTGGTCCACTGGACCACCAGGGATATTGGATGTGATTTTTATTATACTTAAGCCCATGATCAGGCTGCAAGCAGTCCACTGGACCACCAGGGATATTGGATGTTTATTTCAATCAACATATGCCCGCGATCAGGCAGTGGGGCACATTGCCATGCTGTGCAGTGGGCGTCGGTCCCCAACAGCTGCTGCCTGGCGGGGTGCCAGGTGCAAGTCACCAGGGATCAGCGCACCTGCATGCAAATGGGGCCATAGACGATATGCAATGTCCCCATTTGTGCCTTGCATACATTATGGCCCCATTTGCATGTGCATTTTTGAATATCATGGTTGTTGCGCATAGCGCAACAGAACTTGCACTAGCTCATCCCCCTGCTCCACTCTGGCCACTTGCGCTGGCACAGTGCTACTGTGCCATGCACACTGCGGGTGGCCAGGGTGGGATATTCAACGATGCTGTGCCATGGTGCAGCTCCGTTGAATATTGCCCAGTCAACACCCCTGTGCAGCCAAGTTGTGCTGTGCCCAGGCTTGTGCCACAGCCTGGTTCAGTCTGAATATCCAGGCCTAGGTTTTTTTTTTTTTTATAAAGGTAAAAAGTTACTAGGGGACTGTATTATAAAAATTAAGTTACCAGGGTACAGATATCAGAAACTCCCCATTGTGTTGTTTAAATGCATGTAAATTACAAATTGTTTGAGAGGCCCTTTGGCACCATGCATTCCTGCTTTAAGCTAAACCAGCCTAAAATGTCATGGTGATTTACATATACACCAGCACTACCCACCAGCAAAGGAAAAGTCATATTACACAATATATGTCCAAACATTTGCAGTTTAATAATTAAGCAATAATGCACAACAGGGTGTGTCTTGTGCTGGGATAACGTCATGCCTGGGGTGATTAGGCACAAGGCCGGAGGCCCAGTGTGACTAATCACCCCAGAAGTGATGTTATCTCAGCACAACACACACCCTGGAGTGCATTATTGCTATTATACAATGGCTCCTTTGTAGAATGAAATAAAAAATAGATTGGAAATTTGTTTAAAATGTGTTTTATTCCTGATTTTTTCATTGAGTAGGAATACATAATGAAAAAAATAGTGCAGTTCTATTGTTTGCTCAGTAGATGGTGGTGCTGCATTTGCTTTTTCAGTTCAACATCCCCCCCCCCACACACACACACTTGTTTCTTTCTTTTTTTTTTGCCATCAGGTTTAACTGAGCCAGTTTTGCAGTCTTGCATGCACCGACTGAGGATTTTTTTTAAATATATTGCTGCATGTGAGTGATAGGGGCTCGGGAGAAGGACGTAAATGTACACTTCCAGTTTTCCTAGTTAAGATTGTCTGGTGTTCCTTGTTGGAGGGGGTCTTTCCCAATGTCTTGAAGGAGGCATTGGTGAGACCCCTTCTGAAAAAAAAACATCTTTGGACCCAAACATCAAGGCAAATTACCGTAGGATCTCCAATTGTCCATTTTTGGGTAAGATTGTGGAGAAGATGATGGTACATCAGCTTGAGGAGCATCTCATGACCCATGTTTTATATGAGCCACTCCAGTCTGCATTTTGTGTGAGGCATAGCACTGAAACTGCACTAGTTCTGGTGCACAATGACCTTAGGGCTAAAGATCAAGGGAGGGGACAATTCTTGTTCACCTCGATCTTTCTTCAGCATTTGAAATGATGGACCATTGAGTGTTACTCAACCATCTATGGGATTTCTGTGGACTCAATGGCACTGTCATCTGCTGGTTTGAGTCTTTTCTATCTAACAGGAGGCAGAGGGTTGTGATGGGGAATTTCTCCTCCTCCCTTGCTCTCCTGTCATGCAGAGTTCCCCAGGGTTCGGGCTTGTCGCTGATGTTGTTCACCATGTACATGCTGCCCCTGGGAGAGATCATTAGGAAGTACAGTCTGGGTTTTCATTGCTATGCTGATGATACCCAGCTGTATTTTTGCTTTGCTCCTGGAACATCTTGTGCAGAGGAAGTGCTTAACAGCTGCCTCACTGAGATTAACGACTGGATGGCCTCCAGCTGGTTGTGACTGAACCCCAATAAAATGGAGGTACTGGTGGTGGAGTCAAACAGAGGGTGTGATAGGTTGGCCTCTGTTGTAGAGACAGAGCTTTTTATTGGCTCTGTACCATTGAAGGCCTCCTCTAGGGTGCATGACTTGAGCATTATTCTGTTTGGTGGATTGTCACTTGAGTCTCAGGTGGCATCTGTTGTCCATTCCAATTTTTACCATCTGAGGAATATCACCAGGATAAAACCCCTAGTTCCACCACTGGACCTCCCCACCTTGGTACATGCCTTCATGATGTCCAGACTTGACTACTGTAATGTGCTCTATCTTGGGGTCTCTGGTGGTACACTGCGCTGACTGCAGCTGATGCAGAATGCAGCAGCTAGGTTGTTGAATGGACAGTCTAAGTACTGTCATATCACCCTGGTGCTGTGTCAACTGCACTGGCTGCCAGTTAGGTGGAGGGTCATCTTTAAGGTGGTCTTGCTCACCTTTAAGGCCCTACACAGCCTGGGCCCTGGTTACCTGAAGGACTTTCTCACACCCGCTGTCTCAGTCCACCCCTTCCACTCCTCCACTAGGGGCCTCTTGTGGTTTCCAAGATGAGGTTAAAAACAGCCAGTGACAGAGCACTTAGTGTCACCGCTCCTGTCCTCTGGAATTCACTTTCTCCAGCTGTTAGGGAGTCCCCTTCTGTTGATGTATTCAAGGCCTGCCTCAAGGCCTTCTTATATAATCAGGCTTTCCTGGACTGTGTGTTACACCCCTAACCTGACTCCACAATTTAATGTCTAAGTTAATTTCTGGCTTCCTCTGGGCCTATTGCTGCTGTTGAGGGTATTATTTTAATCTTTGTAATGAAGTGTACTAATGTTTATTAGTGTGTTATTTATTTATTCATAGTGTTTTGTATGTGCAAGAAACTTTTTAATATGTGCAGCACCCAGAGCCTCTGGGATGGATGTCTTTTAAATAAAATGTACCTTGCCTTGCTTTGCCTGGTTTTTGAGATTTGCAGTGTAATTTTCCTAAAAGCACACTCAGTTGTAGGGTGGCTGTTTACAGAGTATTGGATTGATTGGTTTGCCATAAGAAAGCCCACAACAACCACCTTGCTTTAAGGCAGTTTTTGAGATATAGTTATTGCAGTTTATATAGCTTAAATAGACAAATTGTGGGTGCTCACAAACCTCAGATCTAGTGTGGTGGGGTCACACAGAACTGGAATTTCTGGATTGTTGACTGGCATTTGGCTTGGGGATGCAGGTGGGGCCCTTGTTACAGCACTCTTTTCAGACATGGGTGTGGGAGATCCTTTCTGTACTGAAAATCTTCCTGCTCCTGAACACCCTGCAGATGACGAATGGTCAGAGCAGCCTGAAACAGCTCCCATTGAACCTGAAATCATTTTAGCCTTTCGTGAGTTTGAAGCTGCAGTACTGAAAGCTAGGCAGATATTTTAGCACCTTGTTACCTTGGAGGCTTATGTGAAGGTCGAGAGAGACTGCCTCGTGGACTGAGGATTATTAAGTGGCCAGGTTATGGGGGGAAAGAGTTTGCAGAGTTTAGGAGGTTTTTTTGGCTACCTCAGGATTAGTGGCTCAGAGGTAAAGATACCCACTGTGAAGGGACAGGTAATTCCAGGGACACATAGGTATAGGTTACCCACCACTCCCTGATCCACTCCTTTTCCTCCTCCCATCCTCTACACCTCTTAGTTCATTACAAGTTGTACAGAGGGTCAAGCATTATATGAATCAGGGTGCTGGGACATCCAACATAAGACAAACATGCTTTCAGGAGTTTCAACAAGGACCAGAAGAGAATCTTGCAACATGTCAGCTTTCAGCTGAGAAACAGACTAGGGTCCTAAGTCTATTAAATTATGATAAAACTTGGACAGAAACAACTAGTGATAGGATGTTAATTAACAAAATATACCACCTTGAACAAAAAATATGTTAGACTTGAATGGTATGCCCTATCATTAGGGGAGTACATCAAAAACAAAGGATTAGTAAGGTGCTTAAGCATTCTAGTAGAGCCAAATTTGGGGTTTATGACTATAAAACTTAATGAAAAGTGGAATGGAATTAGGAACAAATGCTCCATAGATTTCATGTTGGCTCTGATTGAGGCCATCGTACAAGCAAGAAACAAATTAACCCAAGAAATACAGGGATATAAGGACGCATGTAAAGCAAGGGTCCAACATTAAGAGTTCACTGCAAGATTAGAGAAAATTAAAAAGGACCTCATAGAATATGAGGAATAAATTAAGCAATAAAAAATCAAGAAGTTTAAATGAGACATAGTTGATTATTGGGATAACAAGGTTTATAACTGGCTTACAGTAAACAATAGGAGTACAAACTGAAACCAGGACCAAGCAGATTACAATACAGACTCTGATCACAGAGATAGTTATGTAACAAACACATTTACAAGACTTCAGAGACAGGACAGCAAAGAAGCAGGGGACCTTTTTTAGAGGAGGAACAAAGTCAACAAGTGCAATCAGATATAAGGACACAACAAACAGAGCAAGGGTTACAAGAGAGGAGACAGTACGACCTGAGAGGTCGAGAGTGGAGGGAAGAGGCACAATACAGGGCCTCATCAGGAAACCAGAGAGGAGGAACTGATGGAGGAGGTGGAGGAGGATGAAGAGGAAGAGGAAGGGGCAGAGGCTTCAGAGGGGGACAGAGGCACTAAATGAAGCTATACCCATATTTAATATTAGTGGCAGGGAACTCACAGAGACTGGAATTTCTGTACTAAGCAAAGGACTCTCCTTTTCACTCACCAGGGGTTTGGACCCATTTTAGTTGGAGGTTGACCTCCAGAAGTTTTATAGAAAAATAAGATTAGTGGACTGGTTTGGGAATAGGGAAAGAGAACAACAAACACATAGAAAAGATCTACAAAAGGCACTTAATATTAAATCCACATTTAACCCTCCAAGAGATAAGGACAACATAGAGGCCTATATTAAGGTCACAGAACATCAAATCAGAGAAATGTTAAACACTAAAAGTTTAACACCAAACTATAACAATCTCACCAAAAAGGAGAGGGAGACCCTAAGATTGCTGGAGCAGGACAGGACTCTGGTGATTAAACCCGTGGACAAAGGGGGGGAGGTATTGTGCTATGAAATTATGAGAACTACAAAGTAGAATGCCTTAGACAGCTAGGGGACACAGAGCTCTATCAGATCCTTATTGGGGACCCAATCTCTGAGATAGCAGAAGAAATTAAACAATTTTTAGAGCTCGGGGCAGACCAAGGTTCGTATGCAGAAGGAGAAATGCATATGTTAATTAATAAAAATCTGAGGATACCTAAGTTCTATGTACTGCCCAAAGTGCACAAGAATGCACAAAACCCACCAGGGAGACCAGTAGTTTCTGGGATCAATTTGATCTTGGAACCACTTTCCAAGTATGTGGATTACCATATACAGGCAGAGGTACAGAAATTGAGAACATACATTAAGGACATGAACCATGTTCTCAAAATAATTTCAGACTTTAATCAGAAGGGTCAGGATGTTCACAACATCTGGATGGTATCACTTGATGCAAAAGACATATATATGAGTATACCCCACCAGGAGGGACTGGCAGCACTTGGGTTGGCATTACCTGGCAGGGAGGACAAATTTTCACCTGAGTAGTTTTTGATAGGGCTAGCGGAGCTAGTTCTGTGTAAAAATTATTTCTAGTAAGAAGAGAAATACTATATGCAGGTCAAAGGAACAGCAATGAGGAGCACGATGGCTCCCTCATACGCAAACATTTTTATGGGAAACTTTGAATCAGAACACAAATTTGAGGCTGTAAATAACCCTTGCCTGAATAATGTAATAATCTGGAGACATTTCATTGATGACATTTTGATTTCATGGGAGAGAAGTGTGGATGATCTTGAGAGATTTAGAACTTATTTGAACACACAAAACATTAACTTAAAGTTCATGATGGAGGCAAGCAGAGATCAGATCTCATTTTTAGATCTGCTTATACATAAAGAGGATGGTAGGTTGGCAATGAAATTGTACAGGAAAGAGACTGATAGGAACACCATACTTCACTTTGATAGTTTCCATGATAACAGGCTTAAAAAAAGTATCCCAAAGTCACAACTTATCAGGGCCAAGAGAAACAGCAGCAACACAAAATAATTTGAGAAGGAAGCAGAAAATATGACCAGGAGGTGTATGAGCAGAGGTTACAGGAGGGAACATCTGCTGTCTAGTGTCCAAGAGGTTAGAGACATCCCAAGAGAGATGTTAGTAGAAGGCCAGAAGAAAGATAATGTGGGAAACAGAATAATATTTTCCACAGCATATAGTCACCTACAGAATGATATCAAATGAATAGTAACAGACAATTGACATATTCTACAGTATGATTACCTCTAGAACCAAAGGTTCGGGGAATACCCACTTATAATATCCCAAAGAAATCTGACCCTAAGAGACAAACTAGTACACACAGTTCACACTAGGGGGAGTCCTATGAGGGACACCTTTTATTGGGGCCCCTAAAAAATGGGAGGTATCCATGTGGCCACTGCTTTCAATGCAACAACATGAGTAGGAAAACACATTTCCAGCATCCATTCATGAACAGTATATTTGAGATACATCAACACATCACATGCAAATCTGACCATGTTATTTACATTCTACAATGCCCATGCGATAAGTTATATGTGAGAAAAAAAGACAGAGCTCAAACATCGAATTAGCGAACACAAGAGTGATATTAGGAACAAGGATGAAAGTTCCACAGTGCAAGACACTATAATGAAGCAGGGCACACAGCTTCATCCCTCAGATTCTGGGGCCTTGAAAAATTGACCAAACCAAGAAACAACAGTATAACATGGAAGGATCTGGTATTGAAGAGAGAGGTCTTCTGGATTTATCAGATGGATAGCACAAATCCCAGAGTGGGACTAAATGAAACATGTGACTGGCATCTCTACTGTTGATTATGAATGGAAGAAAGAAGGACCCTATGTGTTAAGAATGAGGACTTTAATTTTGGATAGATGGAACACATGAACAAAGAACTCCAGTATTTAAATTCCTGGATTTTCCAAAAGTCCTCTAGAACTTTCATTCAGTGTGCTTGTAATCTGTTAATAATACAAAGTATATTATATGATTCACCAATGTGGTTTACAGTTTCCAGGAGTGGGATGTGAACAGCTGATAGCGGCTTGTGTGGCCTCACTTACTCTGATACTGTGTTGCTAAACCCAAGCGGGCTTTTCCCAGACAGTAAGTTCCACTTGAGGGCATGTAGAGGTTAACTAGAGAATGAACCCCCATGTCTCGAAGAATAGAGACCCAATGATGTCCCTGCCCTCTTTTCACCTACCATAGCTCTTTATGATTACAGAGCTTGTTGGAAAGAATAATATGAAAAACAATTTTAGGAGGGGAGAGGGGATGGCCACAGATGTTAAATAAGTAAGCAATAATACCCGACAGGGTGGGCATTATTGGAAATTCGACCATGAGGGTAATAAGGCCCGACGCCATAGGCGGAGGGCCTTATAACCCTTGGAAGGTCCGGTATTTCCCAATAATGCCCACACTGGAGGGTATTATTGTGCTTAGAAAATGGCTTCACTGTATTTTAAAAAATAGTCAGACAAAGAAATGGTTGCTTTTAAAATTTTAACTTTTATTTTGTATGAATAAATACTGTGAGAGGAAAAGTAGTGCACAAGAAAAGTGCTTTCATTTAACAGTGGAACTGTTTGAAACTGTTTTTTTTTTTACTTTTTAATAATGAAACTTTTACAACTTTTTAAACATTTAAACTTTTAGAGTGAATTGCAGCTCTTTTTTTATATTTAATGTTTGTTTTCCATAAAATTTACTGGACCTGAGAAGGTGCAGTTCATTACGATGAAGGAGCTATGTATTATCGTTATTCCAGTAGATGGCATTGGTTCATTTGCTTGTTCTTTGCTGGTGCTCTCTTGATTGCTTGTGGTGCTGGTTGCAGTTTTTCTGGAGAGGAGGCCACTCCAGTTCTTCCTGTCTTCTTCCTTTGGCCTCCAGTAAGATTTCAGACTTTGCTCACACCTGTGACCAGTGATGGTCATAATTTCGCGTGACTGTAGACCTGCATTTGATAGGATTTGGACGGCAGAGCTATGAATGCTGTGGTTGGTATACATGTGAGTCAGATTTGCTGCTTTGCTGATTTTTTTCATCATGTCACCGAGGTAGTTTTTTCCTAGCAGTTCCTGCGTGTACCAGATTGTTTGTGTGTTTAAGAACTCTTGTGGAGCTCATCGCGGGTGGAGGTACAGTACTTTGGGGTTGGGAGGGAGTTTACTTATGTATTTTTTAAATGCTGCAACTGGGCATTCGGGGTTATCTGGATCTGAGTACATGCAGCCTCTCTGGAATTCTTTGTTTGTTTCGAGGGGGTCTTTATGGTTTTTGCTGTCAGGGTTGTAAGCCAGGGTAAGGAACTCTTGGTTGTGTTGGTCTTTTGAAGTTGAAAGGAGGGAGGCGGTAGCTCTCGTGGGCATTCTCTACCTGCCGGAGCTAGGTGTGGTTGAATTTCAGACAAGCACAGTTCCAGCAAGCGCGTGCAGTGTCTATGGAGAGTGCTGGTGATTTTCTGAGCTTTGCCAGGTCTGCATCGGAGATCAGTGGGTGGTGTGCTGCTTGGTCTTTTTTTTTCTTTTCTGAACTGCTTTAGTATGCTTTTGAAGACATTGTTGCTCGTTTTGAATTGAGGGTCTGTGACGAGGCTGATGTTTCAGCATATTGATGGGTTGTTTAGGTATCTGTTGAGCCCTGCTCGTACAGTGCAGTATCCGGCAATGGAATATTGGTCTCCGGTTGCTTTTCTCACTTCTGCATAGAATTTTCGTAACTTCTCGTTCAGTGCAGTGGGGCTATCTGTTTCCCAATTAATAGTTATGCCACTTTCTTTTGCCCAGTCATGAATTACTGATACTGCCCAAGTTGTCGATTTACGAGTATTCATTTCTTCTCGGTTCGCTTTGATTTCTGTCAGCTGAGTGGTAGTCAGTGATATGTGATGTTTTGTACTGCTGACTGACATTTCTGTTCTTTTTTCTAGGTTTTCGTCATTTTGGGACTCATCTCCCTCAGATGGTGGATTAAATAAGTCGTTGACATCTTCCTGTGACAGCATGTTGAAGTTAATAGGAGGTATGTTGTTAGTAGGCATTGACATTTGCGTCACTACTTGTGCTCTTGTGAGGTGAGTTGGAAAATCAGCGCTTCGTGCTGATTACAGTGTGTGACTGAAGGAATGTTTTATTTCTCTCATTGATATGATTGGGTGAAGTGGCACTTCTGTTGCCATGCTGTGGGGCTTGATTTTTAGTGGGCATTATGGAAAAATAATTGCCCAGGTTCGGGGCCTTATCAACCAATCACATTAATGGATTTTTTGAAGCCATTTTCTAAGGTTTGTTAAGTTTAAACAAAAAAATTTAAAATGTAAAGAGAGAGTCATAAGTTCAAAAATGTATATGGAATTTATTTGTAACTTGTAGCCACTTCCCAGAATTGATTTTTAATACAACAAATTAAACACACAGCAATCAAAGTAGTTTTTAACACAAGTAGGAAGATTATAAATAATAATTCAGCAAGTAGCCAGAAGTGGGGGGGGGGGCGAACCGCCTGTTTTCCTAACCTCTGAGCCTGAGCAGTCCCACTGATTACACCATTCCACCACCAGGCTCATGCAGAAGCTTTTACACATTACATCCTTAGTGAATACAGGCAAGAACCTGGGAGTGGGCAGATTCATGATGTCATCAGTGACATCATAGCCCCCCCACTTCCCAAGATATTTAAACCAAGCATGTACATGGTTTCAGTTGCTCCTATATTCAGGGAGACACTGAGACCTCTGCAGCCACATTGTCTGGGTGAGTGAAGCTGTTACTTAAATCACTGTGTGCTTAAAAACTCTGTATAGTGAATTGGAGAGTGGATTTAGTATTAAGAATATTTTTGTCTTCTGTATACAGCGAATTAAGTCAAGTCCTGAGATAGGCGAGACAGCAAGTTTCTATGAGTAAAATTGGGAGATGAAAAGAAAGGTGAGGACATGCAGAGGTTCATTTTGGAAACATTATTTTATGAAGGAAGTTTAGAATGAAAATATATTGTTTATGAAGAGGAGTAAATTGAATATTATTATTCCTTACAGAGATGGAATAAACTTACAAGATGTGAGATGAAGGAATATAATTTCAGTAGACAGTAAGTCAAACAGTATTCATTTTTTATGAATTACTAGGATAAGTCTAATAGGGATATGACAATAACTATGAATAAATAGAAGTTATTCAAATTAAAGAAGGATATCAATAGGGCTTCACAGTTTGGTGGTTGGATTCAGAAAGTTATTATGATTGTTTAGAGAAAGATAAGCATGAACTGGGCATATATATTTTACTGAACTGGTTGGAACAATATATATTAATATCTGTGGATTGGGGAATGTGGGAACTTGTCACCTGGTGTCACAAGGAGGAAACAATATATCTGAATGCATACCAATTGTGTGTTTTACTTTGTTTTTATCCAGGATCAACACTATTGTATGGGCCAGAAGAAGTGGTAAAAGCCACAAAACTGTTGCCTCATTTATAAGTATGTTCAATACAATAAAAGCAGCTATTGTTTGCTAATTATGCTTGTTTTTGGTTATCTAGTGAAAGAGTAAACCTCATGAGTGACTGGAAGAAACAAATGCAAGATGCATCCATGCTCTTTGTACACTGTTTAATACAGGACTATGAGGAATAACAAAAAGAAATTTAAATATTAGTCCAGGCAGCTGAAGACTGTGTCTCCAGATGCCAGGATGAACCAAATTTTGCTGAGTCTGAAACTGTTCTGAGAATAACAGTTCTCAAACAGGAGGACAGATTAAGACAACAAAAGAGACCATACAGACTATCTGTATGATCAGGTCTTTACCTGGAAAAATAATTTGGGACCCTCATTTGGATTAAATAAAAAATGGCACCATCAGAAGGCATTTGGGAGAAAGAATAAGAGGATGGAACATAAAAATCAGCAGGATCGGGATACTAACTTAGATCTAAATATACCTGGTTCCACATTAAAGTCCATTCTAAAAAATGCCAGCCAGTCTTTTGATAATTTTACCTTTATATCAGCCTCAGAAATGGATCATGTGATGATTTATTTAGAAGAGATTGAGGAGGAAGTATTACGGTACATGGTTATCATAGTAGCAAATACATCAGCAATGCCAGTGACATCAGCAGTGTCAGACACTCAGGCCCCATGACACAGTCTAAGGTTGGTTCAATTCCAAGGTATAGCAGGATGAGACAGGAGGGACGTCAACATTGGGCACACAAGATTGCAGCAAGGTTCAAGAATGATTTACAAGAGAGAGCCGGTACAGTTCCAATGAGGCAGGACAACTGTCGGACATACAAAACTCAGACAGTGAAGAAAAAATAAACATTATAAATTATCATCTGTGGACTTGATGGACATACAACAACAGGTACTGTCTAAGGGCCTTAATTTTGTCCCCACGTGTCATTCCAGACCTTCTGATAAATACATTGATATTAAGAAACTTACAAGGAAACTTAACCTTAAGGTCTTTTTTTTTCAAAAATGCAGCAGAGATCAAATAGGGAGCATGTAGGGGAAAGAGATTTGGAGATTAATCATGAAGTTGAGGATGTAGAACTTTCATGTGGGAACCCAGTTTTTGTAAAACTGAATTTAAAGGGTCCTCAAAATTTGTACCATCTTATTCCCCAGCAGTTTTCATTTTTGAATGGGCAGTACTTGGGAAGATTGAGTGTATGTCCACAGAAAAACAAAATGTGCTTAACAACACTTCTAATGCTGAAAGGGCTGCACTATGTGAGCTGCAACAAAATCCATACCTAACTATTAAACCTGCAGATAAAGGGGGTTCTGTTGTCCTAATTGATGAGGATAAGTACAAAAATGAGATCTTCAGACAATGATCTAACACCTCCTTTTACGCAGGTCTTAAGTGCAACCCCACTGCTGCTTTCAAGATTGAAATAGATTCATGTATAGAGCAAGTCTTTAATAGGGGTATTATTACTAAACAGGCTATGCAATACTTGAAAGTGGATTCTCTGATTAGGCAGACCATTTATGTTCTGCCAAAGGTTCTCAAGTCCCTTATTGATCCCCCAGGGTGCACAATTGTTTCTGGTATAGGGTCCTTAACAGAACTGCTATCTAGTTTGTAGATGGACATATTAGTCATATTGTACCTACTTTAAGATCTTATATTAGGGACAATACCCAGATTTTGGGCATCCTGGGGGATCTGGAACTTGAACCATCTTGGTTACTTGTCACCTTGGATGTGGAATCTTTGTATTCCAATGTACCCCACATTGGAGGTCTTAGCTCGGTAGGCCATTGGCTAAAGATAAATACCACATATGAAGAACCATTCTGTAATTTTCTGGTTGACCTGTCCAGTTTTGTTCTTATTAGAAATAGTTTTCTGTTCCAGGGACAACATTTTTTACAAGTTAAGGGGACTGCAATAGGGACTACCTTTGCCCCCACATATGCAAACTTGTACTTAGGTCTTTGGGAACAGCAGACTATATATGATCAGACAATAAATCCATTTTATGATTTAATTGATCACTGGTGCTGCTTTACTTATTTTTTAATTTTTTTTACTTTTTATTTATAGCATTTAGTACATATACATGCCGAGTACATACTTTCTGAACAGGTATATATCACATATTTTCAGCAATACATTACCAAAGATTATGACTATCCATTTGATTGATACAGCATTGAGGGTGACTTCAATAGGTTTTAATTAATAATCTATATTTTTTCAGTTCATGAGCTATGATGCAGCCAATGCCTTAAATGTATTCTTAAAGAATCTTAGAAAAACAGCATTTATAAAATGACCTTTAAGGTCTATTGTGTACAATAACAACTATAGTACATTAAAAAGAGCTCCATTCCAGAGCTCCCACTTAAACATATTGGGGATAGATGGTACTGCCTGCAGGGTTCAGGAGAAATACACCCTCTAGAAAAGCAACATATTACAACAGGAAATACAACTGGTGCTTTAGGGAGAAATAAATCCCCTACATCAAGACCAGCTTGTGCCATTGTTAGTTATATGGAAGGCATCAGATTGGGATAAATCCAATCTATCAGGGCTCTCCTGGATAACTGCATTGAGTAGTAAAGCAAAATACACCTCCTCCCCTGTCATATTCTCTACAGCAAACAGCACACTGTTATTTAAACGTATTAAGATTATCATCGATTTTAAATACAGCAAAGTAAACAGTGGTTCTAAATGAAGTAGAGAGTACTGAAAAAGCATACATTTTCTGTGCGTTATTCAGTCTCTGTAAAGTTCCTTCAGTCTTGACTCTAAGCAATTCAAACCTGTCTCTCTTATGAAACTGTAAAGAGAGAAAACTGTGGTACAATTGTAATAAGAAGAAATTCACATGACTACAAAATGCAAGCCGGATATTTTACCAGAAAAATGTTAGTCCTGGTCACAGTCAGTCTCACTGGACTCCTTTTCCTCTAAGGAGTGCTCCTCTTGCTGCCATTTAGCCGCTATGTGTTTGATGCAAGCCCCCACTTCTTTCAGGTCAGTAAAGCGGTGTTGGTGTCGGCCAACGATGAAGCAAAGGCGTACCAGGGAAGCCAAGGAAAAATAAATGCCTAACTCATGGAGGAAATTTTTTACACCATCAAATGCCTTCCTTCTTATGTGGGTGGCATATGAAACGTCCTGAAAAAACTGGATACGATTTTCCTCCAAGTGCACCGGACCTCTGTTTCTCAAAGCTCCAAGTAGCATGTCCCTTTCTCCAGGCAATCTCAATGTAAACAGGACTGTTCTTGGGTTGGTAAACCCACCTGATGGTCTTCTCGGTGTAATCCTATAGGCCTTCATTATTTTGAAATACAGGCAGTCAGTTAAACCTTCCAACCAGGTCTGCAGGTAGGTTAGTAGTGAGATGCCTTCTGATTCCTCAGGAAGTCCAAGGATCCACATGTTGGCAGCTTGAACAGAATTTTGTAGCTGTTCTACGTGGCTTCTCAGAGTGGTCTGCTCTTTCAGCGATGTGGCTGTTGCTGACAGGGCTTTTTCTGCTGTGGCCTCAGTGGACTTTGTAAGTTCCCCCATTGCATCAAGCCTGTTTTCCATCAAGAGAAATTTCTCTGAAAACCCATCCAGTTTTTGATCCATTTGTTGAACTGTTTTTGTCAGGGCATTTACTGCTATTTGCAGGGTAGAAAGGATTGCTTCTTTGGAGACCAAGCTCATGGATGGAGTATGGCCTGGTGTTTCTTTGGGTGGTTTAGCCATGGAGGAACACGAGAGAAAAATGTCCTGCTTTGTTGACTTTGTACGGCCCATTTTAAAATTTTAAGATAATTACTTTGATGCAGTATCGCGTCTATTATCAGTCTCTGGTAGTTGAAAGTAATTCCAATAGCCAAATGATGCTTTTTATAAAAGAATTTAGATTTGGTTTAGGGAGCTCCAGACAATTGCTGCTGCTGGCTCTGCCCCCTGGTGCTGTTTTATTGATGATGTGTTGATAGTGTGGCAAGGAAGTGTTCATTAGCTCAGGATTTTGTACAGTATTTACAACTGTCAAATCTGAATTTAAAATTTGCAGTGCATCAGTCTGTTGATAGCGTACACTTTCTGGATCTGAAAACTCTTAAAGGCCCAGATGGTGGGCTTGTGACAGATCTGTACTGCAAGGAAACAGATTGTAGCAATTTTCTATTATCCAGCAGCTGCCATCCCCACCACACCATCAACAACATCCCTAAATCACAATTTTACAGGGTAAAGCGAAATTGTTCTGATGGCAAGACATGTGAAGTAAGGTGTAGGGAACTGCGCCAGAGATTTGTTAATAGGGGATATAATATAGAACATTTGGTCAAGGTGAAATAACAGATTGAACAGGTATCCAGATTGGAGTTACTGCAGTATAAAGAGAGACAGGTGATTTAACAGGAGAATGTTTTATTCATTACCAAGTTTGGTGTGGATAGTGAGGATGTTAGGAAGATCCTGTTGAAACACTGGCACATTTTAGCCATGGAACCAGCACTAAAAGAGGTGGTGGAGGGGAAACTGCAGATGGTTTATAAGAAAGGAAAAAACTTAAGGGACTCTTTAGTCCATAGTTTTTAACCCCACAGTAAACCCTCTTCCATAGGCTGGATTCCTACAGCACCCAGAAGTTGTTTTAAATGTGGCCAGAGTGCACAGTGTAGGACAGTGACAAAAACAAAAGTTTTTTCCACAAAAAATAATCCTAAAATCTATGATATAAGACATTTCATTAACTGCAGTACTAACTATGCTGTTTATCTGGCTACCTGTTTATGGGGAGCCTTCTATGTGGGGATGACCACTTGTTCACTTAAAACCAGAATATGTGAACATCTGAGCTCAGTAAGACTGAAGGATTGCAAGAGTGCTTTAAGTTTGCACTTACAAGAAGTGGAGAATAAATATGATCATGACTTTTCCTTTATTGGAATTGATCATGCGTTTGTGGGACCACGAGGTACAAATGTGAAAATGATTCTAACAGAAAAAGAATAATTCTGTAATTACACATTAGGTGCACTTAAACCACTATGTTTAAACGATTATATTGATTTGACAGTACATCTTCATAAGTAAGAGATCTATGTGTTTATTAATTTAATCTCTGATGTATTATTAATTTCTATGATTCAATGGGAAATGGTATATATGATTAATGTGTGTTTTTTGTGCACATGTGGATATGCCGCAGTACACGCAATATATCATATTGGATGTATTTCGTTAAAGTAAATTGTAACACAGTAGTAAGTCTGATTTGCATGTTTCTGTTTTAAGACATACACATGTGCACATATTTATGTGCATATTAAATAATATGCACGTGGAGGTGTGTGTGTGTGTGTGTGTGTGTATATATATATATATATATATATATTGTGTAACGGTAGTGCTACCATAGTTAGGGTTGAGGAGCCATTAACATGTTGAACCCAAAATTTTGCATCTTAATAACTTTGCAACTGTTTGACGGATTGGTCTGAAATTTAGAATACATGATCAAGACCCACATGCCTTGGAATCTGTCAAGTTTGGTACCAGTCAGATATATGACTGTGGAGTTATTAAGCATGATCTGCACATGCATTTACACTTTTTGGGAATTCTACAGTCGTCTCTACAGGTCGCACAGTTTGCACGACCAGTCCAAAATCTTCAGGGAATGTGCAGCCAGGGTCCCTGATGTGCCTTTTGAAGATTTTGTGAAAAAATATTAAATGGTTCAAAAGTTATTCGAAAAACAAGTTCCCATTATAAGTCAATGGGAAAGGTTAACAAAAAGTTCAACAGTATCGCAAATGCAGTTTTTACTTTCACAAATGACCCTTTTACTGTTGCAAATCCACCATTTTGTTTTCAGTAGGTGATCAGAAAAATGCTTGGCATTTAAATGTTGGACCCTCTAGCAACCTAATTCTTTTTGTATTCACTTAGTTGGACCCTGAGGATGCTTGCCATGTCTTTATTTTGGGGTAAAATACCCCAGAAATATGTTTTTCACATTTCTGGCAAAAGTACTTTCACAAAGTACTTTCCCATTTGCGACAGTGTCGTATGCATTTGTAAGCTACATGAGAGTTCGACAGTACTTTTCCAAGCTGTGGGAAATGACTGCAATTCTTTGGCACCCTGCTGCAAAAGAACAGTTTGGTCTTTTGGGCTGAAATTTGGAGGAATGCAGCCAACATCTCACAGATGTGCCTGTCAGTGTTTCGGTGAAAAAATATTACAGGGCGGCAAAGTTACAGCACTCCAAAGTTGATGCTTTTTCCCATAGGATAACATTACAGCATCCGCCGCATTATAGGAATCCTTTGGCACCCTGCTGCAAAATAACGGTTTGGTCTTTTGGGCTGAAATTTGGAGGTACGGAAGACAACACCCCACAGATGTGCCTTTCAGTAGTTTGGTGAAGAAATATTATAGAGAGCCAAAGTTATGGCACTCTGAACTTCTCTTTTTTCCCATAGGATAACATAATGGCATTCACCGTGCCTTTCAGGGCCCGTATCTCAGAAACGGTGCAAGATATGGACTTTTCATCAGAAAAATGCTGAAGTACTAAATTAGCCAGGAAAGTCATAAATCATATGACTTTTATTTTTTTTTTCTACGCCGTACGGTTCCTGAGATATAAGCAATTTAGTATTCCAACTCCTCATTTTCTGCTCCAAGGCCCATTATTATGTATACATTCTTTGTACTCACTGTCTTTCTCTATGCAGCTTTTGGAGAAAGCCAACTTGTGTGCTTACATTACTGTTAGCGTTACTGTTTCCGCTTGCAGTTCTGTACCCATTTCACTTACAGTTCATGTCTATGCCATCGTGTGCGTTACCCTTTGCGTTTTCATTTGCGTTGTGTTTGCATTATTTTTTACAATTTCTGTCTACAGGTCTGTATATCTTTCTGTTTTGCTTTGCCTCACCATGCGCATTACCATTTGCGTTTACAGGCACAATGTTACTATGTGACAAGACATCACATGGCGGGGCCCCACGCTCCCACTGCCACATTACATTTACTATTTCTCGTTATCATTCTCAAAAAGAAGGGAAATTAGAGGCAAAAAACTCAGTTTAATGCATTAGTTAGGGTTGTTCCACAGCGACAAAAGTGAGGAAATTTGGTGTTAGGGTTGAAAACCCCTTGGACCCCAGCCCACCCCCAATCGGCATCGGGGTGCATCAGAGTCGTGGTCCTAACTCTCACCCCATTCTCCTATACCTCTGCTTCTTTACACATGTGATGAAGTGAGAGTTAGGGCTGGCGACCCAATGTGACCCTGATGCGGTTGTGGGGTGGGCTGGGGTACAAGGTTTTCAGCCTAACACAGGAATTTCCTCACTTTGCCTCTGTGGAACAAACCCTAACTAATGCATTCAATGGAGTTTTTGTCTCTAATATATATATATATATATATATATATGTATATATATATATATATATATATATATATATATATATATATATATATATATATATACAACTACTGGAAATATTGTCGATATTTTTGTTCAGTGTCAATTGACTCAATAACATCACAGTGGCTGAAGCCATGAGGATGTCATCAAAATCAGCTGGCATGAGAACAAAAAATATCGACAATATTTCCTGTAAGGGGGGTTGCCTATTCCATTTATGCCATACCTCCAAAAAAGTGGAAAAAAAAGTAAATTCTTGCCATTTTTTACCGATTATAAAAAATCTAAAATAAATTTATAAATGAAATGCCACTCATTTTGTAGGTATTTTTGTCCTGATCAACTTTTTTTCTTAAAGTACCATGCTATTGTTTTTCATTTTAAAGTTATATGCATTTGTTTGTTGCAAAAAGTGAAAAAAATAGAATTTTCTGCATTTTTTGCTAATTATAAGAAACTAAAAGGCATCTATAAATGAAACACCACTCATTTTGTAGATATTGTTGTGCTGAACAACTTTCATGCTTGTAGTACCATGTTATCATTTTTCGTTTTAAAGTTATTCACATTTATTTTTCGAAAAAAGTGAAAAAAATGAATTTTTTGCTGTTTTTCGTCTAATTATATAAACAAATAAACGTTAGCCATAAATGAAACACCACTCATTTTGTAGATATTTTGTGCTGAACAACTTTTGTGCTCACAGAACCATGGTATCATTTTTCATTTTTAAGTTATTCACGTTTGAATATGGTTACTACTGCTACTGTGGTCGAATATGCAAATGAGTTCCAAATGAGCCAATCTCTACCTACTGTGTGGATACATTTACCTACAGTGAAGATAAATGCAATATTCTCACTGTAGGTCTGACCACCCTGAGAATACTGAAAATATTTGCCTTTTTTTATCCTCACAGGTATGGCATAAATATATATTATGGAAGCACAGTAGTGCTACCACAGTTAGAGTTGAGTAGCACTTTTAAGGTTAAAGGGTGAAACTTTGCACCTTAATAACTTTGTCACTGTTCAACAGATTTGCCTGAAATTTGGTGGGCACGGGGGGGCAACATAGATGTTGGGATCTGCCAACTTTCGCACTGGTCGAATATATGGTTGTGGAGTTATTAAGCAACACCTGTGTGTGCAATTATGGTTTTTTTGTGAATTCTTTGCTCACACCTACAGGTCACACGGTTTGCGCGACCGGTCCAAAAACTTCAGGGAACGTCCCCGATGTGCCTTTTGAAGATTTCATGAAAAATATTAAATGGTTCAAAAGTTATTCAAAAAACAAGTTCCCATTATAAGTCAATGGGAAAAGTTAACAAAAAGTTTGAAAGTGTCGCAAATGCACTTTTTAGTGTCGCAAATCGCCCTAGTAGTGTTGCAAATCTGCCATTTTGTTTTCAGTTACTGATTACAGAAATGCTTTGCATTTACAATTGGGGCCATCTAGGGACACAATTCTTTTTGTGTTTACCTGTTTGAGCCCTGAGGATGCTAGCCATGCCTTTATTTTGGGGTTAAATACTCCAGAAATATGTTTTTCAAATTTCTGGTTTCCAGGCTATGGCAAAATGGCAGGAATTCTTTGGCACCCTGCTGCAAAAGAACGGTTCGGTCTTTTGGGCTGAAATTTTGAGGGAAGACAGACAACATCTCACAGATGTGCCTTTTGGTGGTTTGCTGAAAAAATATTCTGCTGATGGAAAGCTATGGTACTCCAAATTTGACATGTTTTCTCATAGACAAACATGGTAGCATCCGCTGCACCTTTCGGGGCTCGCATCTCAGAAACAGTGCAAGATACGGAATTTTCATCACAACATTCAGTGAAAATCTAGCATGAAAACTCATGAATCATGTGAAATTAAAAAAATGTTTCTACGTCACACGGTTTCTGAGATATAAGCAATTTAGTATTCTAACAGCTCATTTTCTGCTCCGAGGCCCATTATTACAGTATGCATACATTCTTTGTACACACTGTGTTTCTCCATGCAGCTGTTGGGCAAAAACAGGGTGTGTACTTCTGTTACTGTTACAGTTAGCATTTCCCCTTGCATTTCCATACCCGTTTGTGCTACCATTCCCATGTACGCCACCATGTGCGTTATCCTTAGCATTCTCATTTGTGTACATGCTTCCGTTTGCATTTCCATTTCTGTTTCCTTTGCTGTTATTTCTGCTGTTAACATTACCATTTGCATTTTCAATTTGCAGTACTGTGACTGTGTGCATTACAGTCTGCATTTCCTTACACGCTTTTGTCTCCTTTTACATCACTCTTTACTTTGGCATCTTTTTGCCCTTGCGTTTCTAGTAACATATGCTTTTCCATTTATGTTTCAGTCACCATGTGCACAAGCATTAGCGGTTGCATTTCCATTGCACTTACCATTACTATGTTACAAAAAAATCACGTGGTGGGAGCATGGGGCCCTTGGGACCCACATTCCCACCACCACATTCCATTCACTATTTCTACTGCACATTCTCAAAAAAAAGGGAAATTAGAGGCAAAAAACTCCATTTAATGCATCAGTTAGGGTTGTTCCACAGCAACAAAAGTGAGGAAATTCGGTGTTAGAGTTGAAAACCCCCCTTGCACTCCCCAGTCCACCCCCCTCAGCCGGCATTGGGGTGTGTGTTGGGGTTGTTGGTCCTAACTCTCACCCCATTCTCTTATACCTCTGCTTGTTAACACATGTGATAGGGTGAGAGTTAGGGCCAACAACCCCAATGCACATCCTGATTCCAGTTGGGGGTGGGCTGGTGGCAAGGGGCTTTCAACACTAACACAGAATTTCTAACTGTTGTCGCTTGGAACAACCCTAACTGATGCATTAAACTGAATTATTGCTCTAATATATATATATATATATATATATATATATATATTATGGTAGCACGGTAGTACTACCCAGTTAGGGTTGAGTAAGCGCTTTTAAGGTTAAAGGGTAAAACTTTGAACCTTATTAACTTTGCCACCATTTGATGGAGTTGCCTGAAATTTGGCAGGCATGGGGCATAAGCATAGATCTTAGAATATGCCAACTTTTGTACTGGTCAGATATACAGCTGCGGAGTTGTTAAGTAACATTCATGTGCACAATTACATTTTTTCGCAAATCCTTTGCTCGTGCCTACAGATCGCACAGTTTGCATGACTGGTCCAACAACTTCAGGGAATGTGTGGCCAGTGTCCCCAATGTGCCTTTTGAAGATTTCATGAAAAAATATTAAATGGTTCTAAAGTTATTCAAGAAACAATTTCCCATTATACGTCAATGGGAAAAGTTAACAAAAAGTTCAACACTTTTGCAAATGCACTTTTTAGTGTTGCAAATGCCCTAGTAGTGTCACAAATCCACCATTTTTTTTCAGTTGGTGATCAGAAAAATGCTTGGCATTTAAAATTGGAACCATCTAGGGACACAATTATTTTTGTGTTTACCTAGTCGAGCCCTGAGAATGCTAGGCATGTCTTTATTTTGGGGTTAAATATCCCAGAAATATGTTTTTCAAATTTCTGGAAAAAGTAGTGTCGCAAAGTAGTGTCATACATGCAACACTTTCTCAAATAATTGTGAAAGCTTTCACAAATCACGACACTACTTTTCCAGACTATGGCGAAAATGACTGTTGTTGTTTGCCACCCTGCTGCAAAAGAACAGTTTGGTCTTTTGGCTGAGATTTGGAGGGAAGGCAGTCAACATCTCACAGGTGTGCCTTTTGGTAGTTTGGTGACAAAATATTGCATGGATGCCAAGTTACGGTACTCCAAAGTTGACGCTTTTTCCCATAGACTAACATGGTGGCGTCAGCCTCGCATTTAGGGGCTTGTATCTCGGAAACAGTGCGAGATACGGAATTGATGTTGCTACAATGCTTTCAGTGAAAACCTTGCCAGGAAACTCATGAATCATGTGAAATAACATTTTTTTTCTACGTCGCACGGTTCCTGAGATAAAAGCAATTTAGTATTCCAACAGCTCATTTTCTGCTCTGAGGCCCATTATTATTCATACGTTCTTTGTACACACTGTGTTTCTCCATGCAGCTGTTGGGCAAAAACAGGGTGTGCGCTTCTGTTACTGTTACAGTAAGCATTTCCACTTGCGTTTCTGTACCTGTTTGTGTTACCATTCCCATGTATGCCACCGTATGCGTTACCCTTTGTGTTCTCATTTGCGTGCATTCCTGTGTTTCCATTTCTGTTTCCTTTGGCATTATTTCTACTGTTAACATTACCATTTGTGTTTCCAATTGCAGTACCATGACCATGCATGTCACGGTTTGCGTTTCCTTACGTGCTTGTGTCTCCTTTTGCATCACTGTTCGCTTTGGCATCACTTTGCACTTGCATTTCTAGCAACATTTGATTTTCCATTTATGTTTCAGTCACCATGTGCGCAACCATTAGCAGTTACATTTTCCTTGCACTTACTATTACTATGTCACAAAAAATTATGCTGTGGGAGTGTGGGTCCTTTTCGATTCACTGTTTTTACTGCACATTCTCAAAAAGAAGGGAAAGTAGAGGCAGAAAACTCCATTTAATGCATCAGTTAGGGTAGTTCCACAGTGGCAAAAGTGAGGAAAATCAGTGTTAGGGTTGAAAGCCTTCCTTGTACCCCCACCCACCACCCCAACTGCCAATGGGGTGTGCATTGGGGTCATTGGTCCTAACTCTCACCCCATTCTCCTATACCTCAGCTTGTTTACACATGTGATGGGGTGAGAGTTAGGGCCAATGACCCCAATGCACACCCCATTGGCAGTTCAGGTGGCAGACTGGGTGGTGCAAGGGGACTTTCAACCCTAACACTGAATTTCCTTGCATTTGTCACTGTGGGAACAACCCTAACTGATGCATTAAATGGAGTTTTTTTTATATATATATATATATATATATATATATATATATATATATATGAAGAATATCTATGTGTATACTTTAATCTCTCTCTGTAATTTTTCCTTTGTCTGGGTGTCAGAGGAAAGCATATATATATATATATATATATATATATATATATGGAATAATTTAATTTTATTTTTTACCAAGTATTGGATGAATCTCCCTTTTTTGATTTAAACAGAGATGTTTAGCAGGACACATAAAAGGATATATCTATAACAACTATCTAGGTAGGATTATTAATGTGTATATAACTGTATATCCTATTGTATGTTGTTTTGCTTAGTTCCCTGTGAAAAAAATTGTCTCCCCTGTGTCTGAAGATAGAGGAGGCTGTAAGTTCCTTTTTTTTGTAAGGACCTATTTTATTTACAGGGATTCAATAATGTTTGGGTGATTTAAGTTTGCTATAAAATGTGCAGAATGATATTTAATTTAGTTATTTATCATATTTATTTTGGGGTTCTACCAAGTGTATTTAGTCATCATTTTCACTGAAGGTTTAATTTTTATTATTATGCTTTCTTATACATTTTTTGAACACATAATGAGTGTATTATGTTGATGCACTAAAGTTCCATTGCATTATGGTAAATGAGTGTTGCTCCTTTAAGATAATGGTAAAAATTGATCATTACCAAGCATTTTGGAACACTTCCTGAAGAGGCTACTGTGAAACTGGTAGAAGTCAGTTAGGCCCTGCCCTGCTTTCCCAGCCTGTGCTTCCAGCATGTGTGAGGTTTGTGTTGTTTGCACCATTTGTGTTTAATGCTATATTATTAAACTGCATATGCTTGGACATATATTGTGTCATATGCCTTTTCCTTTAGTGGTGGGTAGTGCTGGTTTTTGAGATTTGTAGTGTAATTTTTCTAAAAGCACATCCAGTTGTTGGGTGGCTGTTTACAGAGTATTGAATTTACATATACATCCCATGATGCTTTGCATTATGGGGGTATGTGTGATGTTGTGTTTCTTCAAAACTTGGTTTCATTGTCAATGCCCTTTGGGGTAACCCTTGCTTCAATGCTTCTGCACTGAGGTTCTTTGTTTTTAGTTTGTTTTGGAGTTTTACTTTTTGAGCTCCCCATTTCCCAAACACACAAGACCAACATAGTCCAGTAAGGGTACTGGACTGCAGAAGGGCTCACTTGTCAAAATGGGAGAGTGCCTCAGAAAAGCAGTAGTAAACAGGCAAGAAGGAGGGGTGGAAGAACAATGGGGAAACATCAAAACTGCCATCATAGAGGCAACAAGCGTTTGTGTGAAGCAAAAAAACACAAGAAAAAAACACTATGGTTCTCAAAAGAGGTGGCGGGGAAGGTTAGGGAGAAAAAGATATTCAGGAAGAATAAGGAAACACAGAAGGAAGAGGACAGAGAACTGTACCAGTTAAAGCAGAAGGAAGCGGGGAAGGCAGTCAGAATAACAGGCCCAAATCAAGCAAAAGATAGCCAAGTTGGTTAAGAAGGAGGATAAAACCTTTTATTGGTACATTAGGGAGCGAAGAAAGACCAAGAGAGGGATAGTAAGGCTTAACTAAGGAGAGGGTGGGTGGGCAGAGAGGAACAGTGAAAAAGCAGAGATACTGATTGAATACTTCTGCTAGTAGTCATGAAAGAAGAGGAGGGTGAGGTACCTAATCCAATCAATAGAATCCATATGGATAGGGGGGCCAATACCAGTCCTTTCACAGATGAAAGGGTTCTGAAAGATCTCCTAAAACTGAAGGTGGACAAAGCAATGGGGCTTGACAGGATTCACCCCAGTGTTCTAAAAGAACTAAGGGGAGAAATAGTGACACCACTGACTACCCTTTTTAACAAATCATGGGAGGATGGTGTGGTACCTAAGGACTAGAGGAGGGTGGATGTGATTCCCCTTCACAAAAGTGGGAGTAAAGCAGAGGCAAGAAACTACAGACCTGTTAGCTTGACCTCAGTTGTAGGAAAAATGATGGAATCACTTCTAAAAGAAAGAATTGTTGAGTACCTAGAGGCCAACAGGGCACAGGACACAAGGCAGCATGGTTTCACAGTGGGAAGGTCATGTCAGATGAATCTAATAGATTTCTTTGACTGGGTGACCAAAGTAGCAGATCAGGGAGGGGCTGTGGATATGGCCTACCTAGATTCTAGCAAGGCATTTGACACAGTCCCACACAAAAGATTAATAAACAAATCAGCCAGCCTGGGAGTGGGTCCCAGGGTGGTAGCCTGGGTAAAAAATAGGCTGGATAACAGGACACAGAGGGTAATAGTAAATGAAGTCAACTCCAAAGAAAGAGGGTTACTAACAGGGTACAGTAGGGTTCAATACTGGATCCAGTCCTTTTTAATGTCTTTATAAGTGACATTGCAAAGGGAAAGGAAGGTAACATATGCATCTTTGCAAACAACATAAAGATCTGTAACAGGGTTGATACACGAGAGGGGTAGAAAAGATGAGAAGGGGCTTGGCAAGGTTGGAGGAATGGTCAAAAGTATGGCAGCTTAGATTCAATGCAAATAAGTGCTAAGTAATGCACCTGGGAAACAAAAACCCAGGGGAAGAGTACACAATGGGGGAGGTATTAACAACAACAGAAATGGAAAGAGACCTGGGGTAGTCATATTAGATGACCTAAGGGTAAGCAAGCAATGTGAGAAGGCAGTAAAGATGGCTGGGGGAATACTGGGATGTATAGGGAGAGGCATCACTAGTAGAAAACAAGAAGTTGTTATCCCTCTGTACAGACAGTTGGTGAGAGCCCATCTGGAGTACTGCATGCAGTTCTGGAGACCCCTTCTCTGCAAGGACATAGACAGGATGGAGGCAGTCCAGAGGAGGGCAACTAAAATGGTGCAGGGTCTGCAACAGAAGCTATACAAAGAGAGACTAAAGGAGCTTAATATGTATACCTTAGAAGAAAGGAGGGAGAGGGGGGGACATGATAGAATCTTTCAAGTACCTCAAGGGAATCAACAAAGTCCAAGAAGGTAGCATCTTTCAGAAAAAGAGATGTGCAAGAACAGAGTTACACAATTCGAAGATAGAGGGGGGATGGCTCAGGGGCAATGTGAGGAAGTATTTTTTTACAGAGAGTGTGGTGGATATGTGAAACAGTCTGCCTGAGGAGATCGTGGAGTCAAAAACAGTGGGGGAAATTCAAGAATGCATGGGACAGACATAAGGTGGTAAGAAGAAGTAGGCTGTTGGTTAACAAGGATCTGCATCTTATCCAATAGATAGGGAAATGGGCAGATTAGGTGTGCCAAGCAGTCCTTATCTACTGCCAAAGTCTATGTCTCTGTAGTGAATTAAATCTTTTTTGCTAAAGAGATAGATTAGTAGATCAGTAGACCAGTGGGCCAATGGGTCAGTAGGTGCTGACCAAGTGCAGAGGAAGGGCATGCATAGTCTGTTGCTGCAAACTAATGTGTTTAAGAAGGGATATGCTATTACTTAAGGTTATTTCCCTGTGTTTTAAATAAACATCACACAGAGATTGTGTGTTGAACCTGAAGTTCTATGCCTGATCTATCTGTTATCCCACAACCCCTCCACAGACTTGGTATCAGAAGTGGGATAACTTGCTGGAGGTATCTGGACTGCACTAGGGGAACATTTTCTGGTTGATGTCACCCAGATAAATCCTGAATTGGAGCCTCAGCAAGAGAAATATTTGCAGAGGGTATTACAAGAATTTCAGCCCATATTCACAAACATCCCAGGAAGGAACAAAGGAATTGTGCACACCATAACTGCCACCCAAGACAAACCCATACACCAAAAGCCCTGCAGATTGCCCATGAAGATGAGGGATGAGGTGATTCAAGAAGTCAAAAAAATGGATCAGTTAGGCTAAATTGTGCCCTCAAAGAGTGCATGGTCTCCACCCATGGTCACAGTGGACAAGAAAGAAGGTGGGATACATCTATGCCTAGATTTTAGGAAACTTAGCAATGCATCACTGTTCAATGGCTATCCAATCCCCTGAATAGTGACATCATTGGCAGGCTAGGCAATGCAGAGTATATCTCCACCCTTGACTTTACTAAAGGATATTGGCAAATCCCAGTGTTACCTGAGTCACAAGATATAACCAGATTTAGCACCCAAATCGATTTATACCAGTGTGTCACAATGCCGTTTGGACTACATGGGGCCCCAGCCACTTTTCAGCATTTTATGGACCACATACTAAAACCACATACTGACTACTGCGCAGATTATTTGGATGATGTGGTCAGATTCAGTCCTGACTGAGAAATCCATCTCAGACAATTGTCCCAGGTATTGCAAGCAATAAAGGAGGCAGGAGTAGCCATTACCCTGCTAAGAGTGCCCTAGCAAAAACTGAGACAAGATATCTAGGGTTCATTTTAGGCAATGGACAAGTGAAGCCCGAGGTAGAGAAGGTTACAGCAGTAGCAAACAGCCCAATACCTGCCACAAAAAAAGCATATGAGATCTTTCCTAGGCCTGGCTGGTTATTACCAGAGATTTATTCCTAATTTCTCAGCCACTGCCAGTCCTTTGACTGATCTCACTAAAAAGAGATGCATGAATAAGGTTCAGTGGACCCCTATTTGTGATGAAGCTTTTAGGAATATCAAGACCATTCCATGTACAGCTTCTGTATTGAAAAGCCCTGACTTCAACTAAGTGTTTGAGAGCCAGACTGATACATCAGAGAATGGTATTGGGGCAGCTGTATCTCAGAAAATAGATGGAGATGAACCTCTGATCATCTATATCAGCAGGAAGCTACTTGCAAGGGAGAGAAGATATGCTACCATAGAGAAAGAATGCTTAACTCTGAAGTGGGCTATTGAGTTTTGAAATATTACTTGTGGGGGCTGAATTTAAGGTAGTAACTGATCATAACCCCCTTTTCTGGTTGCACCAAATGAGAGAAAATAAATCCCTGTATAATGTGATGTTACTTAGCTCTTCAGCCCTATTGATTTACGGTGTTCGACATGGCAGGGACAAAACATGTAAATGCTGATTTCATGTCTGTTTATGGTGCAGGAATTGATGTCAATGAAATATGACAGATGTTCCCTAAAAAGGAAGAGTGCAGAGAAGGTACCATTAGTGTCTGCTGAGAAATGTGTTAACGTCACAGAGTAAAGAATGATGATATCCATTATGTTTATGATGAAATGTTTATCATTAATAGGGACCCTGAAATGGAACTTCTGAAGATGTGTGGGTGGAAGTTCCATCCCTTCCTGGGACAGGGAGGTAGTAAGCAGTCTGAAATGACTGCTTCCCTCTTAAGGTGGGGGATATCTGACAGGGAGATCCTGCCACTCTTGAGAATCAACCTTTTCTTAAATCTGTTGCAACAGTTCTTCTATTTCTTTGCCTAATCTATCTTTTACAATTTCTAGTCCATAAGGTTGGACATCTATGGGTGCCCCTTCCCCTTTCATGACTATGCTATAGTGTTCTCTTTAATTTTCCTTTTCCCCCTCAGGAACTCATACAGGGAGGTTATTGTGGTGACCTCCAAGCTGATATAAAACAACAGGCTGTGTTCCTCATTGTTGGATTTAGTATGCAATAGCACCATGTCATAAAATATTTTGATGCATATGCCAAATGTATATGAAGCCTGTAAATGTTGAAGATACCACAGTACTAGGTGTTTTTTATAAAGCTAAAAAGTTACTAGGGGACTGTATTTTAAAAATCAAGTTACTCGGGGTAGCAATATCAGAAAACCCCCATTGTGTTACTTAAATGCATGTAAATTATAGATTGTTTGAGAGGCCATTTGGCACCATGCATTCCTGCTTTAAACTGAACCAGCCTAAAATGTCATGGTGATGTGCATATACATCCCATGATGTTTTGCATTCTGAGGGTATGTGTGATGATGTGTTTCTTTGAAATTTGACTTTATTGCCAATGCCTTTTGGGATAACCCTTGCTTCAGTGCTTCTGCACTGAGGGTCATTGTCTTTACCTTGTTTTGGGGATTTCCTTTTTGAGCTTCCCATCACTTAAACACACAAGACCAACATAGGGAATGAAATAATGTTCACTAAAGAGATAGATTAGTAGATCAGGAGGTACTGACTAAGTGCAGATGAAGGATATGCACAGTTTGTTTTCTGCAAACTGATGTATTGAAGAACAGATATGCCATTTCTTAAGGTTATTCCCTGTGTTTTAAAGAAACATCACACAGAGATTGTGTGTTGAACCTGAAGTTCTGTGTCAGGTCCATCTGTTATCCCACAGCCCCTCCACACAGCCACCACCAGAGGGAAATCGATAAGTGGGATGGCAATCCCTCTCTACCTGAGAGAGGAGAGCAATCCTCCCGATGCTCAATACTTTCTCTCCTGTTGACCCCTGGTGGTCCGAGATTGTTCCCAAACTGGGTCACCAACATGGCGTGATGTGTGGCATCCAGCGCCTCAATCCTCAGTGCCACTGGGCCAGCTCTGGCTAAAGATTTTATGTTTTTCTGATACCATATGGGTGATTGCAGTCCAGGAGATGACATATTTAGATATGAGCTTTAAGCCCTAATGGATTGTAAATATCCAAGCTAAATTAAATTATCTTAGGCTTGGATAGTTATATTTTCCAACACATGAACCAAGATTGCATAATATAGTAAAAGCAGAACTTTGTATAGAAGAAAGGCAGGACTTCAATTACCTGTTTTAGGTTTGAAATTTATAACAGCAGTTTTATAAAAAAGAACTAATAACAATGTGAATTCAATTTCACCTTACTTCAAATCTAAGACTTATTTAATAGATAGTTTGTATCATGTTACTTTGATTTGTCCATTGTATGCAACACTAAGAAACACCTATTTAGGGAACTCGGTATCTATCTTACATGAATCTAAAGAAAAATTCCTGTATAGATGATTTACTACAAATGATCCGCAAAGATTAAAATTATTAATGGATTTCATTAAATGTCTCCCACATAACCAAATTTATGAAATGTCAGAATATTGATAGGGGTGCACAGATAATTGATTTTTGGGTCCTGGTGACTTCTTTTCTGCTAGGGATAAGAGACTACTACAGGTAGCTCTGCTGGAAATGTGTGCAAGTAACCAAACCCAAACTACCCAGTTATCTATTTCACTGGTGGATTAAAGCCTGGGTGCAAGGTAGTATGCCTTCTCCACTGCTGAAACAGATCCTTGACAGGGGCAATGAACATGCCATGTACAGTGACCACTTAGTGCAAAAAGATTGTGTTCCTGGGGGTGTGTGACATAGTAGTTGAATGGTGCAGATGCTCCTTTACAGAGCTCCTGGGGTTTTAACCTAAATCTAGTAACAACAATAAGATTTTAGGCTGCTATTTCAAAGCATTTTCACAACATTGAGCAGCATCTAACACAGAGAAGTCAAAGATGGGCAAATCAAGAAACTCGGCAGCTCCTAAGGACTGTTTTAAACCTTCAAGCTCAAGTTTCAAGTGTAGTTTATTAGGGAAAAAGTCATTACACAAAATACCCATTCACAATAATGCCTATATATACATTCATTGTATGTGCTTACTGTATACCATGAGCTGATGGGCTCTTAAAAGCCCACAATTATTAAATACATAGTAAACATATACTTCAGGTAACCTAAGACATCTCAACCACAATATGATATGCTCCTCCAGTGAGATGAAGCCTCAGGTAGAAGTGGTTCCAGTTTACATGAGGTGTTGCTATCCAGAGTAAACTCAATCCTCACACAGCTCATCTAAACCATACAGAATGTGAACAAAAACTTGCTATCCTGACTCTCTACATGAGCACATTGGAGACCTGGGTCAATGGACTCCAGTAGAGCATGTAGTGAGTAGAAGACTCAGCTAGTAAATTGATGGCTACAATGACAAAATTTATCAAAGAAAACTACCTACTGAAACAAAGGCTTTAAAATGTTGCTAACCTGACCATGGAGCACAGCACATGAATAAACAGGCTCCCTGAACAGGCTGAAGGTGAGGAGCCTCTGAATGTAACACAAATTTTACTACCGCAAATCTTGGGGATGTCAGAGGAGGATCATGCCATACTCCTGGAAAAGGCATGCAGAATAATTCGCCCGCAGGGCTGCTGCAAATGGCATGTGGCTGAGGAAATTGTTGGTCATCTGTACTGGTGTGAAAATCCGAGACTGAATTTTATGCATGGTCAAGAGGAAGAGTAAGTTTGACTATAGGGATGTAGAACTTTCATTAGTCCCCAACTTTCTTTCTCTGTGAGGCAGCAAAGGAAAGCATTGGACAGGGTGTGTGCCTTACTGAGAACCCTGAAAATCCAATATCACCTCCTTATCCCTGCCATACTCAAAATAGTGTGGAATGGGCACACTTATTTTCTTAATAACCCCTCTGAAGCCACTAGACTGCAAAATCATATTGAAACAGAGATGGCCAGGATGGAGGGAGCATTGTCTAGAGAGGAAGAAGCAGGAAAAACTGAGCAGCCACTGGATATACCTGAACCCCAACTTTGTAATTACTTTCTGATACACCCTAATATTAATGAAGCCTACCAAAATGAAGACATTCCAACCTGTAGACATTGAATTTTAAGAGAGTTCCAACAGACTATTAAAATGTCAAACCTGCCCTCTCGCTACCTCATTAGAGACATTTTTGCATCAATATTTGATTTGCCATGTATTACTTTGTATGTCTGTACTTTGTATGTTTCTTTTAATTGCAGCTTGGATAATACTATTTAGCCATCTGAAATAAATTTTCTTCAAATCTTAGTCATTTACTTTTACTACTGGTTAAAAGTGCGTCTGTCTCTGCTAAAGCTGCCACGAATGCTCTCCAGGCAGCAAAGACTCCCTTGGATCCAAGCGAGGTATGATCATACTGAGCGATCAATTGAATTTTGGCACTCTACACTGCCTGCTCCTGACCGGATGCTTCTCCGTGCTACCTCTGTCCTAATGGCTTCACTAGAAACTGCAGCTACTGGCAGTTATAGGCCACACTTTGCTTTCATTTTCTCTAGGCTAAAAATAACTATATTATTCTTTTACTTCCTAGCTAAGTGGTTACTGTAGTTACTGTGTAGAGCTATTTTAGCAAATATTGCCACTATGAGTTACTGTTTAGAGCTATTTTACATTGCTAATACTGCCTAAGTGTGTAGTGTGAAAAGATCTGCCTATCCAGAAACTGTGTCTGTGCTTTTCCTTTCTGAAGCTGATTTCTCCTAAATCTCTCTCTGTCCTGCCTACCCCCCCCACCACTCCTGTGTGTCCTCTACTTGTCTGGATTCCCACTCATTGATTTCAGGCAATATTAACTTGTGCCTTCCTTCTTCCCCAGCGAACAGCCCTGACAGGGGCTCCCTCCACAACCTGACCCCTCGCTCTCTTCTCCTCTGCAGTGCATCTGGCTCTGCTAAAGCTGCCACCTGTGCTCTCCAGCCAGCAAAGACTCCATCAAATCCAGGCTCCCCCTGCCCTGCACATTACTTATATATATCTGCTGTGAGTCACATGATAGCTGTTTGTCAATTTTTTTTTTCAGTGTTCAGTTTCCCATTAGCAGATTATAAAAACCCACCTCTAAAGGGACCTTGTTTTTTTCATTTTAAGGAAGTTTAAATAATGGAGTCCCAGACTTGTTGGTTATGTGTTGCAGCATTTTCTACACTATTGCTCCATTCCACCCCTTTCCCTACACCTATCAAAAAGAAAATCAACATAACTCCAACCTATAGAGAGAGTTACCCCAACTCGACTTCTGTGCCTGCTGTCTCAAGTCTTATCTTTAGCAGGAGCAAATGTGTAGTATTAGCATCTCACCCAGGCACCAGCAACCCCATTCTCCTCCACTCACCTTAACACTTCCAGGATCGGGCAGAAAATTAAAATGGACAACTCCTTGTAGTCACCGCCCCCATGTCCTTAAACAACTCATTTTGCAGGCACTTTAACTGATTTGGTTGCTGCTACTACTTTTGGGCAACATCCACCCTAACCCAGGTCACAGATCAATGGAGGCTAATACTATCACAAAGATGGGCAAAATCTCAATAGCCTCCATGAATATATGCAGCCTTCAATCCAAATTCGATTCCTTACAAGCATGGGTATTACAACATAACCCTGATGTACTCTCATTGGTTGAGACCTGGTTCACTCCATGAACCTCTGATAATGAAATTCAACTCTTGGGCTATACCTCTTTCCAGCTTGATAGAAATGGGGAAAAGAGGAGGTGGGGGCATCATTTTCATTAAGAACCACCTTCATGGTAGTGTACTGCTGCATGCCAAAACTGGTAAGAACGTGCAAATATTTTCATTGAAACATTCTCAGTGAGCATGATAAAGGTTTAACCCTGGTCTCAGTTTATATCCCTCCCAGGGAGCAGGTGGAAGATTTCAAGATGCTGCCTGAATACCTCTCCGACCAACCCCCAAACTCTGAAGTACTTGTGCTAGGGGACTTCAACTTTAATTGGTTGTCTCCAGATGCCGCCACCCCCCCCCCCACAGAAATGTCATCTCTGCACTTAACCTAGAACAATTAGTCAACTTGTCCACCCACTCTAATTACCACACAGGGACCAGTACCTTAATTAATTGCTTACTAACTAACCACCCTGTGAGTGGCCTAATAGGTCACCCAAACTCCCAGAAAAAGTGTCTATGACTTGGACTTTAAGAAAGGGGCAGCTGGGTTAATTAAAGTAACATTTTAAGCAGCAGTATTGGGTTAATCTCTTTGCAGCTTTGACGTAGATGATGCACTGGAATATTTCATTATGACCATTAATGATGCCTGCAATATTTTTGTTCCCAAAACTAAGAGGAAGGTCAAAGGTACCATTAAATCCTGGATCACCCCACCCCACAGCTGTTACAGCAATGCTAGGCCAGGGATAGCCAATTGCATAGTGCTAAGAGTACGGGCACACAAATCGACATCCAAAACTACAAGGCGGCCAGGAATAAATGTACCCAGGCCATCCGCCAGGCAAAAGCTTTCCATTTTTGGACTGAACTGAAGAATTCTTGGGGTGACAGCCATAAATTCTGGCAAAATATCAAAGCTCTCACTGGTGAACCAGATAAAGCAGTACCATCTTTGCTTAACCTGAATGGGACCATCACTCAAGACACTACAACCACTGCAAATGTTTTTAATAAAGCTTTCATGGATCTAAGCAATGTGCTGTGTCCTAAATACCTATGCCCTGTAAATGTTGACTCAAGTGATACTCCAGTCACCCAGTTCTCTAATCAAACTCCACCTTTTTACCTTAGGGTAATTTCTAAAACAGAAGTTGAAAGGTACCTTCAGCACATACTTGGATAATCAAGGCACAGTGGAGATGGTCTTGACCTGAAGCTAGTTTCCCTAACCTTCAATGAAGTCTTAGCACCACTGACACAAATTCTCAACCTCTCCCCCATATCCAGTAAATTACCCAAACTACAGAAAGAAGCGGTTGTAACCCCAGTCTTCAAAAGTGGAGAAAGGTCACTCCACTAAAACTACAGACCAAACTCTATTCTTCCCCCGATCACCAAAGCTTTGGAGAGGATAGTCTACAATCAGCTCATAGACTATCTTGACAAGTACCAACTGTTGTGTTAACAGCTACATAGATTTAAAACTAAGCACAGCACTATATCCACTCTGCTCTAACTCACAGGTTATATTCATGATGCCTTTGATTGAGGGCACTTGGTGGAAGCTACCTTTATTGATCTGACCAAGGCCTTCGACATGGTCAATCATGAATTCCTTTTAACTCAACTAGGCATTACAGGCATATCTCCAAACTCATTATCCTGGTTCAGGAGTGATCTATCAGGTGAAGAACAAAAAGTAAATATTGGTGGCACGCTGTCCGATAGCCAGTGAGTGAGCACTGGAGTCCCTCAGGGGTCAATCCTAAGCCCCCTTGCTGTTTAGTCATTTTTTAAATCAACTCCCCCTTGCGTGCAGTGACAAAATCCTACTTTATGTGGATGATGCAGTGTTGTTCACAAGCAAGCCTGACCCCTTAACCCTGGAACAACAGCTGCAGGCTAACTTCCGCAATGTTGAATAATGATTCATAAATTCAAAGTTACTGCTAAGCTACAAAAAAAATCAATGATATTTACAACAGCACACAGTAAACACAAATCATCCACTCTCACAATAAAAATCAAGCAAAAAGAGCCCCTTGAGATGGTCTAGCAATTTAAATATCTTAGTGTCACCCTGGATAGTTCCCTCACATACTAGCAGCATGTTGACCAGGTTGCCAAGGCTGCTAACAGACACATAGGTCAGCTCTACAGACACAGACACTGCCTTAATGAAACTGCACTCAAGCTAGCCATAACTAGCTCAATCTTCCCCATCATAGACTATGGCCTTGTCATTTACAGCGTGACCTCAGACACCACACTCAATAGGATTGCCATCACAAAGCCTGTAGATTACTCCTTGGCAGCCCACCCCTAATTCACACCTGTGACCTGTATGCTCATTCAGGCTGGCTAGTCCTTAAAAACAGGATTCACTACCAGACATGTCTCACTGACAAAAAGGCCAGCCTTGGTCTGGTACCCAACAGTGTTCAGGCAATGATCTGCCCAGCAGCTACAGTTAGACTAACCAGAGTAACCAGTTTCAATTCTTATAAGGTCCCATACTGCAGTACCTCACAAGGCCAGAGATCCTTCACTTAATGGGCCCCTCTCTGACTAATATCTCTACCTGCTGACCAAATTGCTGAAGCCAAAATTGGTCCTTTTAAAACAAAACTCTATACTTATCTCTCAGCTTACAAGGAGTGCACATGTTTCCGCAACTAGATACTGCACCCTGATTGAACCTACAGTTAGAGCACTTCAGCACCCCAGAATAACTGCTTACCCATTTTTTCCCTTACCCCATCCCACTTTTTCTATTATTTCCATCTCATTCTCCACTAACATTACCTCCCCCTCTACTCTATGCTTTCCTACTATGTCCTTTCTCCTTCCACCCACTCCCCTTGACAAAGTTAATTGGCCCAGCCAATTTCCTGCATTGAATATCCTAATCCCTCCTTTCTCTGAGTTTTGTCAGTCCAATAGATAGCTCTTGCTTTTACTATCTGTATTTGTATCATTTATGTGTTACTATCTGCACCAAACTTCTATGCTGTATTTAAAATAATGTTTTTGCCTGGGGACATCCCATGATCTCTGTATGTTATCTCCTGTTATTGTTTACAAATTGTTTTGTTAATGACATAGAACCTTTGTAAATGAGTTTTTAGCTCAAAGGTTGTAATCCGAGAATTCAATACATACATACATACATTAAATAAATAATTAAATGTTAGAAATATTAAACTGCATAATAGGCAGTGTGAGGGGAGCAGGCTATGTGGTGGATTAATGGCAGCCCTCCATCTTGACCATTGCAAATATTTTTCCCCCACCCTTCATGCAAGTATTACAAATCTGGTACGGTGTTGGGTTCACAGTGTTTATGTAATTTCAGGTAGGATGGCATTGAATACATGTGTACCAGGCTTTCATTCTGATTTTGAGACAGTAAGGAAGGGCATACATATGAAGCCTCCCTAGGGTCCGAGTATATTATACCACAGAGATAAGAATTGTTAATATGATGGTTTCTCTACCTTGGTTAAACATGTGTAGCTGCACATAAGAATCTGTTCCAAATGTTCTTTATCTGGTTCTCCCTTGGGATAAAAGTTTAACTAGGGTCTTAACCTAATATGTCATATATGGGATACTATAAGGTATAAAGCCATCTTGGTAAACTAGTCATTGCTTTTACATTATCATGTAGTTGTATTCCTATAAAGGTCTGAGCTGCAAATACTGTACCTGTTTGTTATCAATCAATATTGGTTTCAAAGGTACTTTTTCCTATGTTGTATCTAAGGGAGGGTGTCTATGTACTCCTTTGTAAGACAAACGATAATGTGATTCATACGTGTATCTCTCTGGGTATTGCATTATCATAAGTTTTTGTCTGAAACATAAATGAAAAGTTAAGAAAAAAAGATTGTGTTCCTGGTTCCTGTGTCAGCTTGCCAAGCTACCTATTGATAGTTGCAGTAACCGATCTAGTGAGAGCAATATTCCTGATATGTTTGCTTGAGAATCTGAGCACAGGCTCTGCAACATTTGCACATACTGTATACCGTGGAGATTGTAATTTGGTAGTAAGTGCCTGTAGGTTTATTGAAAGCCCTGAGTTGTGCAAGGAATGTGTGTAAAGGGGAATACTTCAAGCAGAAGACCTACGCAGGGACCCTCCAGCCCAGGATTACAGTTTTGTTTAACATATTTGGCTGTATTCTGCATTGTGATTGCATTAAATAATGAACCCCAGGGAGCTCTGCTCCTTGTAGGTCTACTAGGCCTGTAAGTATGAGTACTTGATGTGTCCTCTAAGAGCTTGAGTCAGCAGGCTCCTGACTGAGGCTTCTGGGGGCAGAGCCAGCTATTTGGGACTAAACATCTCAGGAAGCTGTGGATCAGCTGGATCCAGGGCAGAGAATCTACAGCATCTACCCAGATAAACTGAAATTTCCTGCTAAGTGACTCTTTGAAAATTCTTGGGAATCATGACGATGGCTGCTTGCATCAGTCCCCCCCCCGGTGAATTTCCATAATTAGAAGGAACCATGAGTAACAGATTAGCAATCAGAAAATTAAGAAAAAAAAGGCTAAAAACAATCTGGTAACATGAAAGGATACCAACATGGACACCTGAAACAACCTTGTAAGATAACGCTGTAAAATGTAACTGTAAAGGCTGAATAACTGCAATAGTTGGCATCCAGTTCCCATCCATGAAAGAAGCAAGGATAGGTGTGCAACTACAGTCAGATCTGACTAATCCATGCATTGTTATTGCGTATACCTGATAATCTGAACAGGGAACCTCTGACATGGATTTTTTTGCCATGTTAATAAAAATCCTCTGGACATTGGTTACTATGTATATTTTTATTATGTAACAAAATGGGCAAAAACAAATGCTGATGGATTAATCAGGTGTGACTGTATAAATACCCCTGATGAGTAATTGGGTCTGGAGGAGTGAGCTTACGTTCCTTGGGCAGCTGTCAGTGTACTGTCATATACTCCTGAGCCCCTAGCCTTCTGGTGACCTAGTCCTTTAAAAAGACAAGAAGTGTGGTTGTAGGAAAAATATTGCCAGTGTTGGGTAAGTTACTTTTTCTACTACTTTCTATTATGTTTGGAAACTTGTTCCAGGAAGCTCTGTGCAGTCACTAGCAAGGATAGAGAAGTACTAGAAAAAGTAATACACCTTTCAATTATAGTTACTTATTTCTTTTTATACAAAAACAATACCAAAAATAATAAATAACTATAACAGATTACATTTTTTGAAAGTAATAGATTAGATACTAGTTACTTTCAAATAAATGTAATCAGTTACAGTTACGTATTTTGTTTGTATAAAAAGACATAAGTAATTGTAACTGTAAGGTGTATTACTTTTTTCAGTACTTCTCCATCCTTGCTAGTGACTGCACAGAGCTTTCTGGAACAAGTTTCCAAAAGTAATAGAAAGTAATAGAAAACGTAACTTACTCAGCACTGAATATTGCATTAGCCTGCATGCATCTACTGGAGTATCTCCTGTGAGAGAGCATTTCCAGACAGTGAGATTACCCTGTTAGGTGCTATAAGACAGCCCAAACTTTATTGAAAAGTGTAACAATTTGCTAGGTATACTTGGATGGTATTCCCTTTTCTTCATATGTAATTCTTTCTGCTGGGAAACAATCTAGCCTTCTTATCAATGTCTCTGAAAAGAAAAACAGATCAAATGGTGCTTGGCTGTACATTTACTTTGGGGCTGTCCAGTTTCGACCTCTGAAATATGGGTGAGCATTAGAAGTGCCTTTGATATCAGGAAGCAGCTAGCTAACACAAACAATCCTGTTAGGGGCTCATAGTAATTGTCCAACAGGCTGGTATAAACCCTTTTTTTTCTAACCCCAGTTCAAGACAACATATTTTGAATCTGTGATGTCAGACGACATACTGGATGATGTGTCATGACAGTGCAACTAGAGAGGTTTAAGTGTCCCAGGAATGGAGGTTGCAGCCATGCCACTAGGTGGACCTGGCTCCATCAGTAGGAACAATAGAGGCTCATCTGCTAAAGCTGATATGACTGTGAGGAAAAGAGTGCAGTTGCAATTGATTGGGTTAAACAGGCATGGTGGATGGTGGTGTTAGAATATCAGTTGCAAAGGTCTGGTCCCAGCATTGCTGTAAGGTTATATGGGCCTATATGATGTTGGTTGGTTTGGCTTATGCATGAAGTTTCACTGGGGAATGCAGGCATTGGGCCAGCCTTGAAAGTTCCTTTACCTAGATAGGCCACTGGAAGGCTCTGTTCAGTAGAATTACCATTTCTCCATTTGATTTACACAGTAGAGTTGTCTGGAGAAACCACAGTGGCAGTAAGATAAGCATACTTTCCTTAATGCACAGTTACATGGGTAGATGGGAGACGGATGGCCACCCCTCCATTGGGAGAAGCACAGAAGTAAGCCTCAGGATGCACAGGGTCCAGGTGATGGAGAAGTATCAGGAGATTTCTTGGTGTAGGTTCTAGACCACTCACTGAAGTGCTCAGAAGGAGGTAAAAGGCAAATGGTGGCATTTTGAAAGAAAATGAGAACAGGTTAAAACACATGCCTCCCCCTGTCTGGAGGATGGAGTATTAATCACCTTTGAATAGTTTCAGTTCATTGGCATGGTACCATTTGTCCATTGGTTTATTGCTGACTGTCAACCGCACCGGGTTAACAGCAGAGCTCAATTTGTTGGCAATGTTGTAGGGGTCAGTCCACTTACTGGTCAGAGGGTGGCCTGGTGTGGCAAATTTTAGTACCATGACTTGGTCACCTACCTTTCAATTGACTTCTTTGACCTTCTTGTCAAATTACATTTTAGACTGTTGCTGGACCTTGCCCAGGTTTTGAGCAGCAAAGAGATGAGTTTGGACCAGGTTGTCCTTCAGCTGTGCAACATAAGTATCTTTCGACATTGTCCATGGTTGAGGTGTTGATGTCAATCCACAAATGTTCCAGCAGTCTCATCTGTTGGCCTATCATCACCTGAAAGGGTTTGCACTGAGTTGCTGCAGTGGGGGTAGCTCTGATTAAGGGCAACACAATGTCCCAATTTTTAGCATTTTCATTTGCAAACTTACATAACATCAACTTAATCTGTCTGTTGGCCCTTTCTATCTGTCCCAAAGACTGAGGGTAGTCAGTTATGTAAAACCTTTATCTGACTCCAAACATTCCTGTATCAGTTCCCCTGTGGAGCTTGTCCCCTTATCGGAGTCTGCCTCAAGAAGTAGGCCTCATCTGGTAAATACTTGTTCTACCAGTACCTTGGCAGTAGCCTTTGCAGTATTAGCTTTGCATGGAAAGGCTTCAACCCACTTGGAGAAGAGGTCTGTAACTACAAGTGCATACTTGTTGTTTTTGGCAGTCCTTGGCAAGGGCCTGATGAAATCAATTCATATGGCATTCCATGGGCCAGGCTGCCTCTGTGGAAGTAGTCTGGCATTTTTCTCCCAAGGAATGGGATTATTCTGCACACAGGGGATACAATTGTCCACATAGTGCTGAACATCTGCCAATTGACCAGGCCACCAACCCACAGTTATCAATCTCTGTACAGTCTTATCTACACCTTGGTGTCCAACTGTGGCTGCATCGCAGACCTGATGGATGAACTTTAATCGGAGCTCTTTGGGGATCACCCACAATTTCTCATCCCCAGATTGGTTTAAGACCAACTTCCAGTCTGCAAAAGGAAAAAGATCTGTGGAATGTTTCTTGAAGGAGTTGCCTTTGGATATTTCCTTCTTTGTCTTTTTCAAGAGGTATTAATATACCTCTTTTATCTCAGGATCTGCCATTTGTACTGTGGGCAGATCCAATGACACCACTCAGTTCCTCCCTTGTGTGGCCACTGTGTGGACTTCAGTTTGAGACTGCATTACTCAAACCTCCCCCCTCAAGTGCTTTCCTTGGCTAAGGTGCTCACTCAATTGTTGTACTGATGGTATGGATCAGTCTTTGAGTGAGCTTTGAATATGTGAACAAAAAGCTTGAAAATAAAGGTTTCAGCTAGGCTATCAATGTACCTGAAAAGGTCCTGGTACTTAACAGGAGTTTCTTCTAAGGAGGCAAAATCATGGGTCTTCCAAAAGGGAGGAAGTTCTGTGAGGGAGTTGCACACCCAAGAAGAATCAAAGAACATTATGGTACCCTCCTCCTCTTTGCAGTGGATGATTTCCAAGGCAGAGGTAATGGATGCCAGTTCTATATGCTGTGAAGATCTGATGGTGCATTGCCTGTGTCACAAACCCACTCCTGTGAGTCAGGCCCACTAAGCTCACAGAGTCCACCCTAAAGTGCAATACGTGATGAGGAGGATCAAGGATACCCTCCTCATCCCTTGAATACTCACCAAGGTCACAACTGCACCTCAGCCAAAAGGATCCAAGACGTCCCTCTAGCTCTGGATAAGGGCACAATACCAGTCTCAAGTGTTGTGGCCAAATATGAACCCTTTCTTTGCCTATAACACAAAGGAGGATGACCCAGGTGTCACATACTCTTCAGGGTAATAGTGTAAGCCTAATTTGGCCTCCTCCCTATAGGTCATGCAACAGTCTGGTTCAAAATCCCTGCAGACTCATCCCTCAGAATATGGTATTCTCCCTATCCTTCCAGATCCCTTATAGACCCTTTACTCAATTTGTTTGCTTATGATGACATAGAAACATAGAAACATAGACTTTGATGGCAGATAAGGACCACTAGGCCCATCTAGTCTGCCTATTTCCCTACCTACAGGATAGGCCGCAGATCCTAGTTAACCAACAGCCTATATCTTCCTGCCTCCCACAAGAATTGCCTTATGTCTGTCCCATGCATTCTTGAATTCTCCCACAGTTTTAGACCCCACAACTTCCTCAGGAAGGCTGTTCCATGCATCCACTACCCTCTCTGTGAAATAATACTTCCTCACATTGCCCTGAACCACCCTCCTTCTATCTTTAAATTGTGTCCCTTGTTCTTGCAAGTCTCTTTTTCTGAAAGATGCTACCCTCTTGGACTTTGTTGATTCCCTTGAGGTACTTGAAAGTTTCTATCATGTCCCCTCTCCCTTCTTTCCTCAAGGGTATACATATTAAGCTCCTTTAGTCTCTCCTCATATGACTTCTCTTGCAGACCCTGCACCATTTTAGTTGCCTCCTCTGGACTGCCTCTATCCTGTCTATGTCCTTGCAGAGATGGGGTCTCCAGAACTGGACACAGTATTCAGATGGGGTCTCACCAACTGTCTGTACAGAGGGATAACAACTTCCTGTTTTCTGCTGATGATGCCTCTCCTATACATCATAGTATACCCTAGCCTCCCTACTGCCTTCTCCACATTGCTTACTAACCTTAAGGTCATCTGATATGATTACCCCAGGTCCCTTTCCTGTTTTGTTGTTGTTACTACCTCCCCACCCATTGTGTATTCTTCCCCTGGGTTCTTGTTTCCCAGGTGCATTATTTTGCACTTTTTTGCATTGAATCCTAGCTGCCATACGTCTGACTATTCCTCCAACCTTGCCAAGTCCCTATTCATCCTTTCCACGCCTTCTTATGTATCAGCCCTGTTGCAGATCTTTGTGTCATCTGCAAAAAGGCATACTTTTCCTTCCAGTCCCTCTGCAATGTCACTGATGAAGACATTAAAAAGGACTGGACCCAATACTGAACCCTGCGGTACCCCACTAGTAACCGCCCTTTCTTCAGAGTGGACTCCATTTACAATTACCTTCTGTGTCCTGTTGTCCAGCCAATGTTTACCCAGGCTACCACCCTGGGACCCACTCCCAGGCTGGTTAATTTGACTAATAATCTTTTGTGTGGGACTGTGTCAAATGCCTTGCTAAAGTCTAGGTAGGCCATGTCCACAGCTCCTCCCTGGTCTACTACTTTGGTCACCCAGTCAAAGAAATCTATTAGATTTGCCTGACATGACCTTCCCGCTGTGAACCCATGCTGCCTTGGATCCTGTGCTCCACTGACCTCTAGGTACTCAACTATTCTTTCCTTCAGAAGTGACTCCATCACTTTCCTTACCACAGAGGTCAGACTGACAGGTCTGTAGTTTCCTGCCTCTGTCTTGGTCCCACTTTTCTGAAGGGGAATCACATCCACCTTCCTCCAGTCCTCGGGTACCACACCATCCTCCCATGATTTATTAAAAAGAGTAGCCAGTGGTTTCACTAGTTCCTTCCTTAATTCTTTTAGAATTCTGGGTGAATTCCATCAGGACCCATTGCTTTGTCCACCTTCAGTTTTAGGGTTCTTGCAGAACCCTTTCTTCTGTGAAAGGACTGGGATCGGCGCCCCTATCAAAGTGCTTCTGTTAATTGGATTAGGCACTTCCCCTCCTCTTTTGTGAATACTGAGCAGAAATATTCGTTCAGTATTGCTGCTTTTTCACTGTCCCCATCTTCCCACCCACCGTTCATTCTATTCAGCCTCTCTATCCCTCCCTTTGTCTTTCTACGCTCGCTGATGTACCTATAAAAGGTTTTATCCCCCTTCTTAACTGAGTTGGCTATCTTTTCCTCAGTTTGGGCCTTTGCTATTCTGACTTCCCTCCCTGCTTCTTTCTGCCTTAACTGGTACTGCTTTCTGTCCTGCTCCTTCTGTGTTTCCTTATACTTCCGGAATGCTATATTTTACTTCCTGACTTTCACAGCCACCTCTCTTGAGAACCATAGTGGCTTTTTCTTTCATTTTGATTTGTTTATTTGCTTCACACAAAGGCTTGTTGCCTCTGTGATGACAGTTTGATAATTCCCATTGTTGCTCCACACCTCCTTCTAGCCTGTTTGCTAGTGCTTTTCTGAGGCACTCTCCCATCTTGCCAAAGTCAGCCCTCCTAAAGTCCAGTACCCTCACTTTTGTAGGCTTGACTCTGTAGCTGAGTTTAACGTGAACCACAGTGTTTGATGGTCACTTGTCCCCAGATGGCAACCCACTTCTAGATCTGAGATCCTCACTGCCCCGTTTGAGACACGAGGTCTAAGATTGCTCCCTCACAGTGGGTTCTGAAACTAGCTGTCTAATGCCTGCCACCTGTAGGCGTCAACAATGGCCCTGTCTTGGATGTGGCTGCAGCAAATGTGCTCCAGTTAACATCTGGCATATTCAGGTCTCCCATCAACAGTATCTCCCTTTCTCTGCCATTCTAAGAATGCCTTCCATCATATCCTTGTCCATTTCTTCCCCTGACATGGGGGTCTGTACACAACCCTGTGTGGATTGTGGTGCCCTTTCCAGTCTCAAGGTGACCCACAGTGCCTCCTCTCTCCCTGTTTACTCTTTTGTTCAGTTGCTTTTATCCCTTCCTTTACATAGAGAGCTACTCCTCCCCTCTTCTCCCCTGCCTGTCTCTCCCTGTAGGTTATGTACCCTGGTATGTTAACATTCCAGTCATGGTTCTCCTGTGTACCATGTTTCTGTGACTGCTACGATATCCAGGCATCCCTCTTCCATTAAGGCCACCAGCTCAGGGAGCTTGTTGCCCAGACTACGGGCATTGGTACTCATTACCCTCCATTTCCTGATGGCCTTACCCCCTTTTGCCCCATCCCTGTCCTTCTTGCCTTTGTCACTTTCTCCATTTACCCCTGCCCTTCTCCCTATCGACACCTCCATGTTGGTGTTTGCCACACTTACTACCGTGATTGTTTGGGAGGGCTAGGATTTTCCTTCTCCTTTCCAGTGCCTCCCCCCTTGGCTAGTTTAAAAGCTTGCCAATGAAGCATTTAAACCTATCACCTAGGATCCTGGTTCCCCTCCCAGACAGATGCAGCCCATCATGCCAGTATAGGCTTGCATCACTCCAGGTGGACCCCCAGTCCCCAATGAAGCCAAATCCCTGAGTGCCACACCAGTTTTTCAACCACTGATTGAATCCCATGGTACAGAACACCCTAGCCTCTCCTATGCCATAGATGGGTAGCACCTCCGAGAAGGTTACCATGCGTGCTACTTGACTAAGGCCCCTCCCCAATTCCACAAACTCTTCCTACACTTCTCTAATCCCTTTCTTAGCCAGGTCATTTGTCCCTAGGTGGACAATGACATCCAGCTCCCTCCCCTGTGCAGCTGCTCTGGCAATCCTGAGGATTCGCTCCCTGTCCCTCCAAGCCATGGCACCAGGCAGGCACCTTACCTCCCTCTCCCCTTCCTTGCCCAGTTCTACCTTCCTAACAATGGAGTCCCCCACCAGGAGTTGTTTCCTTCCCCTGCAGGGTCCCCTGCCACCCTCCTGTGGGTCTCCTTTGTGGAGGTTCCCAGCATCCTCCTTGGTCTCCACTGTAGGTGCCTCCATAGAGAAACCACACTTTGCCAGAATGGCATAGAAATTGTGGAGAGGTACAACTGGAGGGATGTGCCTCTGTTCCACCACCCTCACCCTCCCTGAGCCCACTGTGGTCCAACTGCTCCTCTTTCTTGGCAACCTCTGAGGCAACAGCAGTGGCACTGGTGGTCCCTGGATGGAAGAGGAGGTCCCACAAATCCTGGCCAACTCAGCCTGGAGATGAGCAACCTCCTCCTCAGCCCAGAGACGTGCCTGCAGATGGGACAACACTGCATCCCTCCAGAGCATCTCCTGAAGACTGCTGCTCCACAGCCACTGCACTGCACCACTCTAATCATGTCTTATTTCTGGCCCCTTAACTGTTTGCAATCCTTACTGTTTCCTCTGTTTTCTCTCTCTCTTACTTTCTGCCTGTGTGCCCTTTAAGCTCCTGATTGTCCTGTTCTGAGACAAGAATATCCTATATTTCTCAGTAGACCACTTACTTGTTCAGAGGCAGACCTCCAGCAGCTAGAGGGGGCCAGAGAGCTACTCTTGCCCTTCTAGGATGGTGGATCCTTGGTGGTTCTGTGATCACTCACTTCCTGCCCCTAAACAGGAAGTTCCTGTTGTCAGTCAAATCCTGTGTCTATAAAAATAGAACTAGCTTTGGGTGGAGGGGAGGGAAGGAGGGCAATATAGTCCCAGTAGAGAAGTTCAGTCATACAGCAGTCATTTCTCCTGGTGTCTTCTGCCAAGCTATTAGCAGAATCTTTCTAAGGCAGTCTTTAAATGTAGCTTCCTTCTAGCTAAGCCACTCCCCCTACTTACCAGATCTTTCTACAAGTAATTTAAACCTCACAGCAGTTAAGTCCTTTCAGTCACCTGAGATTTACACCTAGATGACTTTTCAGTTACCCATTCAGTTCAGTTAACCCAAACACACACTTTTTTTTTGTTTTGTATGTTAGTTTTTTACCCTAAATTAAAGGTCCAAATACAAAAGTTCTTCTACTTTAGTCCCAGCAGAGAAGTTCAGTCACACAGCAGTCCTTTCTCCTGGTGTCTTCTGCCAAGCTATTAGCAGAATCTTTCTAAGGCAGTCTTTAAATGTAGCTTCCTTCTAGCTAAGCCACTTCCCTACTTACCAGATCTTTCTACAAGTAATTTAAACCTCACAGCAGTTAAGTCCTTTCAGTCACCTGAGATTTACACCTAGATGACTTTTCAGTTACCCATTCAGTTCAGTTAACCCAAACACACACTTTTTTTTTGTTTTGTATGTTAGTTTTTGCCCTAAATTAAAGGTCCAAATACAAAAGTTCTTCTACTTTAGTCCCAGCAGAGAAGTTCAGTCACACAGCAGTCCTTGCTCCTGGTGTCTTCTGCCAAGCTATTAGCAGAATCTTTCTAAGTCAGTCTTTAAATGTAGCTTCCTTCTAGCTAAGCCACTCCCCCTACTTACCAGATCTTTCTACAAGTAATTTAAACCTCACAGCAGTTAAGTCCTTTCAGTCACCTGAGATTTACACCTAGATGACTTTTCAGTTACCCATTCAGTTCAGTTAACCCAAACACACACTTTTTTGTATATTAGTTTTTTTTTACCCTAAATTAAAGGTCCAAATACAAAAGTTCTTCTACTTTAGTCCCAGCAGAGAAGTTCAGTCACACAGCAGTCCTTTCTCCTGGTGTCTTCTGCCAAGCTATATGACCCCTCTCAACAATTAACAGTCAAAGAATACTAATAAATGTTCTACAGTCACACACAAGTATAGACATTTCAGCCAGGCAGAATTTGTTCATTAAAATACTTAAATAATAACTCATAGTTACAACTAAAAGGGTGTTAGAAAAAGTTTTGGTTACAGCATAAAACAAATGAAAATGGACATACATAATAAAATGCACTACAACTGTTAGCTAATCTATACTTTAAAAACTGTAGTGATATGAAGTCCAGAAAAAAGTACATAAAAGTTTTCAGTTTCTTTAGACCTTGGAAGCCCCACTGGGTTTCAGCACTTTGGCTCCAGGTGTGTGTCAAGCAGAGTGTCCAGATGAAAATGTGATTGAAAATCCCACAACTCTTAGTTCAGTAGATGGCACTTTTGCTCTTCCCCAGAATCTTATTTTCCTGATAACCTTTGATGGGTCAGATTCCCATAGTTAACCCAGGTTTTACAATCATAACTCCTGTAAGTGGAATTTCACACATGTGCTAGAAGAATGTGTTCTTTCCTATTACCTCACAAAATAAAATATAATGTTAACAGTTTCCTGGGATCAAAGCATTCTGTTTTTCTTCATGTGAAAGGGGCTATCTCCTGACATTTTATTACTTCTGTTTCTCTTGGATAGTTAAGTTAGAAGAAGACTCTTTGATCAGCTACTGACAAGCTTTTTGACAATAACGTGTCATTTTCCTGGCAGGCAAGGTTGGCCTGTAGGTTAAAAGGAGGTCAAACCCTTTTTTAAATCTAATCTTTTCCCTGGGTGCTTTTCTACTGACTCTGGCATGTCTTGACCTGTACATATACACAGAAGTACATAATCAAAAATATATACAACAGAATTAAATCTACTACTAAGGGCTAGCAGCTGGGATGTTCATGACACCCCTCCCTCCTAGACTGAATTTGTGGGAATCCATCCCTAGGCATGGTATGATTTTCACAAATTCTGTTCACTGCTCTAACTGGTGAGATAGCCCATCTGCGTTGGCCTTGGCTGATCCAGCCCTGTGGATAATGGTTATATCATAGCCCTGTAAGGTAATACTCCACCTTATGAGATGACTATTCATTTTACTCATCTGTATTATCCACACCAGAGGGTTATGATCAGTCTGTACCTCAAAGTGCCACACATAGAGGTATAGCTTTAATTTTTTCAGGGCCCATACCAGCACAAGGCATTCCCTTTTTAACTGTGGAATAGGAATGATCCTGGGGAAGCAGCATATTGCTAAGGTACACTATTGGGTGATCTTTTCCTTGGTTAGAGGTCTAATTGAGGGCTGCTCCAATGCCCATATCTGAGGCATCTGTCTGGACTACAAATGGTTTACTATAATCAGGACTGGCTAACACAGGGGCACTGTACAGTTCCTCCTTTAGCTGTGTGAAGGTTTGTTCACAGGCTGGCTCCCGTTTTATTTTTTGGGTATTTTACATGTAGTTTTGTTATATACAGTAGTGACTGAGCATGAATCAAATGATTATCGTTATACTCTGAGAAAGACATGTTTTATTCAACATCAATTAATTGGCTGTCAGACTTTTTTAAGGCAAAAAAAAACAAGGAAATGCTTCTGTAAACTAATAGAGTCTATTGTGCTGCTGCCTCCTGATTCTTCTTTTTACTAGATTTGTTTTTGTTTCTTATTCCTATTCTTTCCAGATTTTTTGATCTGATTTTTTAAAATGTTCTTTTGGACTAGAGTATCAGGAATAACAACAGTTGGGAAAGCAGGATTAATTTGAAAGACATTCTCCATAATAATTATGGGAGAACCTTCCTGCAGAATTAAATTATCAAGTTTTTGTGTACTATCATCCAATCTAGAACCACTGACAGCTATGTTTTCCTTAATTGTGTCTAGCTCAAATTTTTAATTGACCAAATGATTAATACTCATAAGATGTGTGGCATAAGGTCGCAAACAAACTTTTTTAGGTTCTCACTGAGACCAAAGGGATAGGTTGCAACTGAATCACTTAATAATTGTTTAGTAGAAGTATCATCCATGACTTTTCCAGAGGTAGTGAATTGCTTAAGCCCTTTTATAGTTTCTAGGAGCTCACTGGATATGTGTTTTAAGTCATTTTGCCAAGTTGGTTTTGGGTTTGATTTGCTAAAATAATCTAGAAAAAATTCAAGGGACTCTGACACATCAGAAAAAATGTCAAGTGCCAGACTTCCAGAAGCATCTGTTGTAATGGGGTCCCCAGACATCTCACCAGTAGAATTAAAATCCGATTAAATTTTCCCACTCTGCTTAATTGGTGAGGGTGAATAATTGTCTTTTATACAGGTGAGAGCTTAATCAACTTGGTCAACTAAGAGTCTAATACTATTCTGGGTCAGATCTAAAGAGCTATTTTCATGTTCTAAGCTGCTTGGAATAACACAATGAGACAAGTGTGGGGGGGGAGCAACAATAAGTGGATCAAAGTGATCATTGATCTTAGATTGTTTCATTTTACTTAGCTGTTTGCCCTTTGTCTAACTTAAGGACTCTGATTTTGATTTTTTTGATTTTTTTCTTAGCCTTTTTCAGCAGGGATTGTTTTCTCCCTAATGTGTTTGCTTTCGTCCGCACTTGCTATATAAGGTGAGATAGGTGTAAAATTAAACACAACTGTTTCTAAGTCCATTTTATAATAGCTGCAACCAACCTGAGCAACCTGAGCAGTATCATTATTGTTATTAGTATTAATGATTAGCTTGCTTTGTAAGGTCAAAGTGTTAGAAAGTTCATTTGAGAGGTTAACTACCTCCTCCTCCAATTTCTGAGCTTGCCTTCTAGTATAGACCATGTTCACCTAATAGATATTCATAGTGTGAACAGAAACTGATTTGAGGAAGAGAATAAACAAGTGGAAACTGAAATAATGGTCAGGAGATTTCAGAACAGAGGCCACAGCTATAGAACAATCCAAAAAGCAAGGACTAGAGTAGAAAGACCAGAGCCACAGATACAGACAGGAGAAGAAGAGGCAGAGTATGGGGAAAACAAAATGGAACCAGCACTAGAATACTCAAAATACACTGAACCTATTATGAAGAATATAAATAAAAATTGGGACATACTAAGCTCAGTAAATGTGGCTGCTTTTAAAAATAAACCTATCATTACCTATAAAAAGTAAAAACTTTGAAAGATAGATGTGTATACTCTGAATGTATGGAAACAAATAAACCGAGGGGACAGTTACCACTAGGCCCAATAGAGCCAGGGATTGTATCCTTGTGGACACTGTGGGTATTGTGGAAAAACATCAAAAAAGAAAGAGTTTTGTAATCTGTCAGGAGACAAGAAATACAAGATTAATGTACTAATAATATGTGACACTGACCACATAATGCAGTATACATATTAACATGTCTATGCTCTAAATTTTATATGGAACAAACGACTAGGCCACTAAAGCGGAGAATCAGTGAGCATAAGAGTAACATTAGGACTTGGGTAATGACATTACCAGTAGCATGCCATTTCTGTGAGGCCAAATACTGTTTCCAATCTGAAGTTCAGGAAATTGAGAAAGTTGAGCCACAAACAAAAGGAGGAGGCTTGAATAAACAGAAAAATGAGAGCCCTATTAGATCTATACCATGAACACGATGTGTGACAGATGGGGACTCAATGAGGACCAAAACTGGTCAGTGTGTTGGAAAAAATAAAGAGAAAGAGAATCTCAACAGATTCTAAGATGCTAACAGCACTTGATAGAGTAGATTCAGTAGTATGCTTAAGGATAGAATGGCCACTGGTAAAACCAACTCCCCCACCCAATTCCTGATGGTGTCAGCAACACCATCTCTGTGCTTCCTCTTTCTCCCACTGAAGCACATTAGCACAAGAGGTCCAGAACCTGTGGTAGCATATGATAATAAAGGAAGGACAAATGCAATGAGATGGACAGAAAATGTTAAATGTTATTTGTTGAATGTTGTTTGTTGACAAGCAACCAAAAAAACAACAACATACTGTCCCTCAATTATATGGAGTGATCTGCTTTTAGGAATACTGGCTTACCAACAGATATCTTTGAAATGGTGGGGGGAGGAGGGGCACAAAGCCACACATGATCAAACAACCCCTGTTTACACAAGAATGCAGATTTTCTAGAGATTATGCCATTTTAAATTAAAACATTCTTGTATAAACCTTCAAAGAACTAAACAATGACTAGAACTTTATCAGAGCAAAAGTGACTTAAACATGAATAACCTTCAGAGGTGTGAAAGAATGTTTTGAAAAAAATAGCATAGTTTGGTTAAAACAGGAGGTCAACAATATCAATGTGCTGGCTCATGGCTGTTTTGCAACCAAGCTGCTGCAGGGATTGGATACACTATCTAGGAGTGATTAGTCACATGTCTGGTGGGTTGTGGCTGATTAGCTGCAGCTGTTCTGCCCTCCCCATCTAAAGCTTAAAAAGGCAGCCAAGATGAGCAGATTGCATAATCTGCCCTGACTGCTAAAGAAAGAAAACTACTAATACTGGTGAGTTACCAACAGCAAGTATCCCCTGTAAACTGTTTGTAGTTTTAAGAAAACAGGCAGTAATATAGTGCAATGCTTTACTTTGTAGGAGACCATGTGGTAACGGCAATACAGAAAATAATACTGTATATAGAGAAAGTGAAAACTGATTTAACAAACATATTTGAATGCTTTTAAGTTACTAGAAGACAGATACAGAAACATAGAAACTGTTGGCAGATAAGGACCACTAGGCCCATCCAGTCTTCCCATAGGTCCTATACATGTATGTATCCACTCACCCTAAGCAGTCAATGACTTTTCATCACTTCCTTCCCATCCAAGGTTTCCTTGTGCTTGTCCCAGGCTTGTATCAACCCCTCCACTGTGCCTGCCCCTACCACCTCTTGTGGTAAACTATTCTAAACATTCATCACCCTCTCTATTTAGAAAAACTTCTTCATGTTGCCTCCTAATCTACCCCTTCCAATTTCATATTGTGCCCCCTCATTCTGGTATATTTTCTACACTGGAAAAGATCCCGTACCTGAGCCTTGTTTACGCCCTTCAAGTACTAAAAAGTTTCTATTTCATTGACTCTTTCTCTCCTCTCCTGCAGTGAGTACATACTGAGGACTCTTAGTCTCTCCTCAAATGTTTTTTGGTACAAACCATGCACCATCTTTGTCGCCCTTCTCTGGATAATCTCCACCTTGTTTATGTCCTTACACATGTGTGGTCTCCAGTACTGCACACAGTACTCCAGGTGAGACATTACCAGTGTCTTATACAACAGTATCACCACCTCCCACCTCCTACTTGTAATACCCCTGCCTATGCACCCCAGCATGCCACTGGCACTCCCTACAGCCTTTGCGCACTGCTTTGATACATTAAGGTCATCAGATATGGTAACCCCTAGGTCTCTTTCCTCTTTGGACACAGTCAGCACCCCCCATCCCATAGTTCTATCAAGGGTTCCTCCTACCCGGGTGCATTATCTTGCACTTTTTTACATTAAACCTCAGTTGTCACACCTACATCTTTCAAGCTTCTCCATGTCCCTCTTCATTTTCTGCACCCCTTCTGGAGTATCTACCCTGTTGTAGATCTCTGTGTCATCTGCAATGAGGCAGACCTTTCCTTCCAGCCCCTCTGCAATGTCACAAATGAAGATATTGAAAAGGGATGGTCCCAGTAGTGATCCTTGTGGCACTTGGCTGGTGACCCCTCTCTCCTCAGATTGGATCTCATTTATCACCACCTTCTGCCTTCTACCCATCAGCCAGTTTCTAACCCAAGATATTACCTTATGTCCCATGCCTAGATGGCTCATCTTGTTAAACAGCCTTCCACAGTATGTGAGATGGTATCAAATGCTTTGCTGAAATCTAGGTAGGTGACATCTATGGCCCCTCCCTGATTCACTTCCCTAGTCAACCAATCAAAAAATCTATCAGATTCATTTGACAAGATCATCCTGATGTGAATCCATGTTGCCTCAGATCCCAGGTCCCATTGCATTCCAGGTGTGCCACTATCTTTTCTTTCAGCAGTGTCTCCATGATCTTCCCCACCACTGAGGTGAGGCTGCCTGGCCTGTAGTTCCTCGTTTCCACCCTAACATAGAAACATAGAATTTGATGGCAGACAAGGAACGCTTGGCCCACCTAGTCTGCCCATTTCCCTACCTGATAGATAAGCTGCAGATTCTAGTTAATCAACAGCTTACTTCCTCCTACCCCCCACTAGAATTGCCATATGTCTGTCCCATGCATTCTTGAATTCCCCCACTGTTCTTGACTCCACAACCTCCTCAGGAAGGCTATTCCATGCATCCACAACTCTCTCTGTGAAAAAATACTTTCTAACATTACCTCTGAGCCATCCCCCCTCTATCTTCAAATTGTGCCACCTTGTTCTTGCACATCTCTTCTTCTGAAAGATGCTACCCTCTTGTACTTCCCTTGAGATATTTGAAAGTTTAAATCATGCCCCCCTCTCCCTCCTTTCCTCAAGGGTATACATATTAAGCTGCTTTAGTCTTTCCTCGTATGTCTTCTGGTGCAGACCTTGCACCATTTTTGTTGCCCTCCTCTGAACAGCCTCCACTCAGTCTGTCTTTGCAGAGATGGGGGTCTCCAGAATTGCATGCAGTACTCCAGATGTAGTCTCACCAACTGTCTGTACAGAGGGATAACAACTTCCTGTTTTCTACTGTTGATGCCTCTCCCTATGCATTACAGTATCCCCCCAGCCCTCCTTACTGTCTTCTCACATTGTTTGCCCAACTTTAGGTCATCTGATAAAATTACTCCTAGGTCTCTTTCAATTTTTGTTGTTGTTATTAACTCACCCCTCATTGTGTACTCTTCCCCTGGGCTTTTGTTTCCCAGATGCATTACCTTGCACTTCTTTGCACTGAATCTGAGCTGCCATATATTTGACCATTCTTCCAACCTTGCCAAGTCCCTTTTCATCCTTTAGACCCCACCTTGTGTATCAACCCTGTTGCAGATCTTTGTGTCATCTGCAAAGAGACATACTTTTTCTTCCAGGTGTTCTCCAATGTCACTTAAAAAGGCATTAAAGTGGACCGGTCCCAGTACTGAACCCTGCGGTACCCCACTAGTTGCCCTCCTTTCTTCACTGTGGACTCTGTTTACTATTACTCTTTGCGTCCTGTTGTCCAGCCAGTTTTTTATCCAGGCTACCACCTTGGGACCCACTCCAAGGCTGGCTAACTTTTATATTAATCTTTTGTGTGAGACTGTGACAAATGCCTTGCTAAAATCTAGGTAGGCCATATCCGCAACCCCTCCCTGGTCTACTACTTTGGTCACCCAGTCAAAGAAATCTATTAGGTTCATCTGACATGACCTTTCTGCTATAAAACCATGCTGCCTTGGGTCCTGTGCCCTACTGGCCTCTAGGTACTCAACAATTATTTCCTTCAAAAGTGATTCCATCATTTTCCCTACCACTGAGATCAAACTAACTGGTCTGTAGTTTCCAGCCTCTACCCTGCTCCCACTTTTGTGAAGAGGAATCACATTTGCCCTCCTCCAGTCCTCAGGTGCCACCCGATCCTCCTATGATTTGTTAAAGAGAGTAGTCAGCTGTGTTACTAGTTCTACCCTTTGCTCTTTTAGAATTCTTGGGTGAATCCCATCAGACCCCATTGCTTTGTCCACCCTCAGTTTCAAGAATTCGTTCAAAACCCTTTCTTCTGTGAATGGACTGGTATCAAACCCCCTATTCAGAGTTTCTCTCTTGTTTGGTTTAGGTACCTCCCACTCCTCTTCCGTTGTGAATACTGAGCAGAAATATTTGTTCAGTATCCCTGCTTTTTCACCATCACCCTCTGCCCAAATTTCCTCCCCTTTATTAAGTCTCTGTATCCCTCCCTTGGTCTTTCTTCACTCCCTAATGTACCTATAAAAGGTTTTATCCCCCTTCTTAACAAAATTGGCTATCTTTTCCTCAGTTTGTGCCTTTGCTGTTCTGACTGCCTTCCCTGCCTTCTTCTGCTTTAACTGATAAAGTTCTCTGTTCTGCTCCTTCTGTGTTTCCTTATATTTCCTGAATGCTATCCTTGTCTCCTTAACCTTCCCTTCCACCTCTTTTGAGGACCATAGTGTTTTTTTCCTTCATTTTGTTTTGTTGATTTGCTTCACACAAAGGCTTGTTGCCTCTGTAATGGCTGTTTTGATTATTCCTTATTGTTCCTCCACCCCTCTTCTTTGCCCATTTGCTAGTGCTTTTCTGAGGCACTCTATCATTTTCCCAAAGTCAGCCTTCCTAAAGTCCAATACTCTTGTTTTTGTATGGCTTGGCTCTATGGCTGTGTTTATTGTGAACCACACTGTTTGGTGGTCACTTGTTTCCAGATGGCTACCCACTTGTAAATCTGAGATCTTTTCTCCTTCCCCATTTGAGAGTACCAGGTCTAAGACTGCTCCCTCCTGAGTGGGTTCCAACACTAGCTGTCTGAGGCATGCCCCCTGTAGGGCATCAAGAATGACCCTTCTCTTGGATGTGCCTACAGCAAAGGTACTCCAGTTAACATCTGGCATACTCAGGTCCCCCATAAACACTATCTCCCCTTTGTCTGCCATTTTAAGGATGCCTTCTATCATTTCCTTGTCCATTTCCTCCCACTGAGATGGGGGTCTCTACACAACCTCCATGCAGATTGTGGTGCCATTTCCTGTCTCCAGGGTGACCCAAAGTGATTCATCAACTTCCTGTTTACTCTTTAGTTCTGTTGCTTTAATCCCTTCCCTTTTGTGCAGTGGGACTACATGAGCCGTCCTCCAGTCCTCTAGAACCATGCCTGTGTTGAGTGACTCTGTTAACAGGGGGCTAGGGGTGCTGCTAGTTCCCTCTGCAGCTCCCTTAATATCCTCAGTATCCTCAGGTGTATGTCATCTTGCCCCATGGATTTATTCACCTTCAGCTTTATTAATTCCTCCAGAACTCTCTCCACTGTGAATGGACTGGTGTCCACTTCTCCCCCAATTGCCTCCACTCCCTACCTGTGGTCCTTGACTCTCTCCTTTCTTAGTGAATACTGAACAGAAGTATTTGTTCAGCATTTCTGCCTTGTCTAGATCTCCCTCCTTAGCCTCTCCCTCCTCCCCTTTGAGCCTCACAATCACCCTAGTTTTTTTCTATCGCTGATGTACCTACTGATTATCTTGTCCTTTTTTTTTCATAGTCCATGCTAAACCCTCCTCTGTCTGTTCCTTGGCTTTTCAAACAGCCTCCCCGCTTCTCTTAGACATTCAAGCTACATCTCCATGTCCTCCTCCTTTTGGGTCCCCTTATACTTCCTGAAACCTGCTTTTAGCCCTTACTTTGTCTCCCACCTCTTTAGAGAATCATAGTGGTTTCTTTCTTCTTTTCCCTTTGTCCACTATCCTAATGCATAGGTTACTTACCTCCATAATGGCCCCTTTTAGTCTCCCCCACAGTTTCTCCATCCCCTCTATTACCACTACGTTCTCCAGGGCAGCTCTTAAACAGCTACCCATTTCACTGAAATCTGTCCTTCTGAAATCTAATACTTTTGCCCTTTTGTGGCTTGAGTCCCTGTCTCCATGCCACACCATACCATGTGGTGGTCATTGGATACCAGCTGCCCTTCCACCTGTATTCCTTCAACTCTGTTCCCATTGATCCATAACAGGTCTAGAATTAATTTGCCCCTGGTTGGCTCATGCACCAGCTGTCTGAGTCCAACCTCCTGCAGGGATTCCAGGATGGCCATGCTTCTGGCTGAAGCAGCTGCCTGGGTGGTCCAATCCAAGTCCAGTATATTGAAATCTCCCATCAACAGGATTTCACCTTTAGCTGCCATGTCATGAATTTCCTCCACTAGTACCCCATCCACTTCCTCCATCTGTGCCAGAGGTCTGTAGATCACCCCTGTATGTATTGCTGTGTCCTTTCCTGGTTCAAGGGTGACCCATATGGCCTCATCCTCCCCCTGCCTTCCCTGTACTTCTGCAGTCTTTATGCCTTCTCTGACATATAGCCCCCAACAAGAAAGAATATACATAGAACTGCAATGCGAAGTGAACAATGTCTTATTTCTAAGATGTTTGTGAACCACAGAGGTAGGGAAAAATGAAGCTATGATTTACACCATTTTGTATCAATTCAAAATGTAAAGGCCTGCAAAGTAGTTAGATAATGTCTCAGCAGGTGATTATGAACTATCAGGAAATATTTATTAACAAAATGGGATAGTTGAGAAAAGAGTGTAGAAAACCTTTTGAATCAGAAATGAGGTACCTGAACTCAAAGTTGTGAAAATTATATTCATTAATTAAGTCTAGTAAGAGAATGTAATGTATCTTGTTTGTAAGAATGTGTTACCATGGAATTAATACAGAGAACATAATAGCCATTGCTTATCTAATGTAGGGAGTGCAGGGCTCAATTAGATATTTACAAGTCATAAGTAGCAAGAAACTTTGGATGAATATTAGTACCTCACGTATGAGATCTAGGATTTAGTCAGTAGATGGCAGCAGTAAGTACTGTAGCATTATTCATAAGCATTGAAAGGGAGTGACACTGTGAATTCTTTTTTAATTTCCTTGGAAAATATGATATTCTTTGTGTGTAACATTAAGAAAACACAGAAAATTTGCAAGAAACTTTATTGGATATACCTGACAGTAACAGCATAATAAGTATGATAATTAAAATACACTAGTAATATTAATTACTGTGTGCTGGCATAAATAGAGTTGCCATTAAAAGGCAACCAGAATTGTCAGATGGCATCCCTGAGATGGGATTTAGCAAGGAGAGAGAGGGAGCGCTAGGAGGAGGGGAGGGGCAAAGAGGAAGGGGGAGTGGTTTAGATAAGGCAGGTAAGGGGCGGGGCTTAGTCAGGTATGAGCTGACAGACAAGGAAGGAGGGGAGGACTCAGGTGAGGTCATGACTGACAGGTTCAGGGGTATGATTCATACACTTGGAACATATGCAGGGTTGGCCAGTGGGAGTGGCCTGGAGGTAGGGTTGCCACCTTTGGATGAGGCAAAAACTGGATCCTAAGCTTTGCCTCTAGCCTCACCCCTTTTCATGACTTATCATGCATTGTTCCTCCCAGAAAGCCATATTGTGATATCAATAAAAGATGACACTTAAAGCAGCAGTTCAACAAAAATGTTAAGATTCTGTAATTTTTAAAGTTACTTTCGTAGGTTCTTCCTAGTTATTTATTTACTTATGTTTTTATTTAATTATTGACATTGGTTTACCAGATAAACATACAGAAATAAAATAAATATCATTACAGATATGGTCTAGGGGAGACAAGGGAAATACTGTAAACAGCATACAAATGTATACATGGTATATAATATTACATAATACGTCTTTATTAGTTCAATCATAGAATACATACAAATCCTTGTAATAGAATTCTAGCATACAAGATCATGTTTAGTTCAGGGTTACTTCAAGTATATCTTGACAGCTACAACAATGATATAAGTATAGTTGTATTAGATTATACAGTTGATCTCATAAATGGTGATCTATTTTTTGTTTTTTTTTAACCATAAAACTATAATAAAAAATGTTAACATGTTGGGAGAGTGAACAAATAATACAACTAATACTGTCATAGGAATCAAAATAAATTATTTGCTGATTTATAAGGGAAGTCTTGAAGCAGGAAGAGAAGGTATGGGAGAAGGATTAAGGAGGATAGGTGGAGGGGAGAAATAAAGTCAAGACATCCATTATCCAGTTTTGAAGGCTAATTATTGCACTTTATCCTTATATAAGTCCCATCTAGTACATCTGTTACTAAACTTTTCCTTTTGATGGTTTACAGCATATGTCACACTTTCCATATGCTGAATTTGGGCTATTATTTCCAACTGTTCCTGGATCGCTGAAGGGTTCTGCTGGAGCCATTTGTTTGTTATAGCTTTCAAACCTGCAATTGTGAGAATGACTCACAAGTACTATACATCTTTACTTTCAATTTCATCTGGGTACAGGCCCAGAAGACAGTGTTCTGGGGCTATAGTTGATGTTAAAATAAATATTTCAGTCAGGTGGGAAGGTATTTGGGACCAATATCCCTGAACTTTAGGACATAGCCAAAAAATATGGAACTGATCAGTGGAGGTGGCTCCACAACTCTCCAGCAGAGCCCCTGTGGTTGTTATCCCGCTTTACATAATTCCATAGGAGTTCAGAAGTACCTGATCTGAATTTTCCAGGTGTATTCATGCCAATTTGGAGAGGAAGTTGTCTTCCATGCATTTCTAAAGATTTTTGTCCAGATTTGAGTACTTAATGTGATCCCCATTTCCCCTTCCCATTTTTATGTATATTTTGTATATTGTATGACTTATCAGCTATTAGGTTGCCATGTAGCATGGTAATTGCACCCTTGCCATGGGTTCCACTCCATACAGTCTCAAAAACCTGAGGGAAAGGCCTTTCATCCTGCCAGGACTGCATTTGTCTCAATCTGGTATTTATATAGTCCCTTATCTGGTAATAATAGATACAGTCACAAGTATCCCAACTCATTCTAGTTTTGAGGATATCAAAGGGTACCATATCCTGTCCCTTAAGGATCTTCCAGGATGCATGTAAACCCCCCTCCATTTGTCTGTACTATCTGTGATAGCTGGGTGGGTAAAATTCTGAATCAAAGCATCAGCTCCTATACTTCCATATATTTTTCGCTGTAAATCATTTTCTTGTCCCTTGTAATAGTGTTGTACATATGGCATTATAATAATACATTGTTTCCTGTAATGTGTGCTTAATATCTTATTCTGGCTCCCTTTTCTTTTTATTTCCACGGTACTATTTCAAAGCCATAGAAGTGACCATACATTTTTCTTGAGGAAAAAAAATATTTAAAACATTTAAAAATGACTAAACTCTGCTAGAGATGAAAATGTTTACCAGCAAATGAAAGTGGAAGACAACTGGCTTTGTTACTGTTACAAAAGGTGGAGGCAGCTGTGTTGCTATTCTACTTTAAGAAGCAGTGGTAAAAATTAGGTTAAGTAGATGCTAATGGTGTTAATGGCCATACTTTACACCTCCTAGGCTGACTGCTTTCATAGACAAAGGGCTATATTGACAACAGAACTTGTTTTTAACCTGGACATGTAGCTGAAACAATGAATGCTATGACAAAAATTGTTTCAAAAGTATGTGAGCACTCAAAATGGCTCAAAAACCTGACCAGCACAGAGCAAAACCAGATTACCTGATAGGGACACTGAAAACCTGGTCACCAGGTAAAAAATCTGACAGGTGGCAACACTACCTGGAGGGGTCCTTAGCAGGGTTCCTTAGGGGGATTATAAGGCCAGGTTTGGGAACTCTCTCCCTCTTTCTGATGGAATTTTTCATTCAGTGGATCTCAGCACAACATCTGGCAATTTCTCCTGATTTGTCTGCACCACTAGGTAAGTTCTTTGCAGCTCTGGGGCTTGGGTCACCAAGCCCTGGGAGTTTCTTTCTTGGAAAAAATGAGTGTCATATATTGGGTGTCAATATTGTAAGCTGGTTATGTTTTCTAGCTCTCATCATAAGGTATGATACTTGTGTTTGTTCATTTAGAAGATTGCTTTATTTGTGAAGTTGATCTTGGTTGGCATGGCCTGGATGTTAGTGTGGTCTGTTGCCACATGGCTGCCCACATTGAACTGGGCCTAAGAGTGATTCCAGTTTCAGTTGATTCAATGGTGCTTTTTTGTTTTGAGGCTATTTTTGTCTGGGCCTTGGGGTTTTAGTGGTCTGGTCAGCACAGGGCTATCCGAACTTACCTGGGCCTGAAATTGGCTACAGGCAGAAAGTTAAATTTTAGCCACTTTTGTTGCTGCAGCACCGGTGACTGGGGGTAATGGTTGTATGTGGCTTGCATTTTGGGAATGTGGAGATGTTGTTTTGAACTGGCCCAGATGACCACGTGGTGTAACATGTTGGTTGGAGGAGCAGTACTCCACGTGGGCAAGTCGTGCTTGTGTAACTGTGAAGTGGGGGGTTTTAATAGCCATTTGCTGGTGGGTGAATTCTGAAGATGGTATATAGGCACCACCTGGAAAGGTGGGCAGTGGTCTGATCGCTGGTCGGGTGGTTTTCTTTTAACTGCTGTGTGGTGGCCTAAGCAGTTTGGGGGCGAGTCAACGGTACCTAAAAACATGGCTGAGGATGGTTAAGGGAGTTTCTGGAGCAAACTGGGGTACAAAACAGTGAAACAAAAGGATGGCAATGGGCTGCAGTGAGGTGGGGTAGCCGAGGAGAGTGGCTGCAATGGGGCCTGAAAGACAGGGCAGCATGAGATTGGTGTCTGTCATCATCACCACGTGGCCCACTGAGCAGAATGCACAATGGGCCTGAGATGCACAGGATGAGCTGTGGTACGGGGGGAGCAACCAGTAGTCTCCCATCTAATGTTGCTGGAGCAGGGCAGGAAAGAACTGAATGGGAAGGGGATTGAGAGTGACGGAGAGGAAGGCAGTCATAAAGGGTTGTCTAAGGTCACATGGTGGTGTCTGACATCATCGCTGCATGGACCTGCTGAGTGGATGCGCATTTGCTTAAGAATAAGGGTGGACACCAAGCGTCGACCCTGTTTTGGCTTATTATTGTGGCTTTTAAGAAGGAGAAGGGACTGGAAAGGTATAAAAAGGGGCTTGTGTTGGTGGGCTCTACCATCAACTGGGGATCAGAGCAATGAGGCCAGGCAGGTAGCCCAAACAGGGAGCAAAGGTGTGTTTTGTTCAATTTTGGTTCACGCAGGGGCTGCACAAGGCGGGAACCACTGGAAGTGTATTTTCAGGAAGAAGCTGAGAAAAGGGGGACTGTCAGATAAAGTGCAGCTGCAAGTGGTTGCAGGAGGAGGGAGGGCCTCTGATGATGCATGGGGGCCACATGTGACTGACAGTGGATAATATCAAGAGCAACAAGCTGTGTGGTTTGTCTATGGTTGGGGAAGACTGGGTCAGCCCATTGGGGATGGGATTAGCTCCCCAGTTGGAGGGGCCATGGGAAACAGGGCAGGTCTGAGGATACATGGGCCCCCCTTTTTGTTTCATGGAAGGGGCATATGCAGATGGGGCCCTGCTTGAGTTACAGGGCAGGTGGGGGGAAGCCCCCAGGTTCAGCTCAGGTTGTCACTATGGAGGACAGAGCATTTATGGAGGAAGTAGGACAATGACTGTGAGATTACAGCTGGAGGCCACTGCATGTTCACTTTCCTTTCTGCTATTTCATAGCACTTTGCAGAAATGGAACCCAAGAAACAGCTAGCAGTAAGCTCCAGCAAACAGCTAAGTCTGGAGGCAGTGACACTGATGGGAAAATGACTGAACTGCTGAATAAAGTGCAGAAAAGGGAGAAGAATGAAGCTGCAGAGAGAAAGAGGAAGTAGCGGGAGGGTCCCCAGGGTAAAAGGGCAGGAGGGAAGCCCCCTGAGGGGGCTGGCCCTAGACCTGGAACCAGTCTCCCTCCTGGAACCAGTACTGACACCAGTGATCCCATATACCAGAGTGGGCAAGGGATCTGGTGAACCCTCAGAAGAGGGTATCCTCAAGAAATATGTTGCAGGTGTGTTGGAGGAGATGAGGAAAAGGGTTGGATTCATCAAAGAAAATCTTAAATGAGTTGAAGACCAAGAAAGGAAAGAGTGAAGAGACTGGGGAGTAGGGACTGGTGAGGATGGGGCGAGGAAGCTCTATGAAGTGCCTCCAGGTTTTTCATTGGGAGATCAGGTACCAGACTCCATTAAGGAAAAAATGTGGAAAGGGGAATATGTCCACATATTTGGCCTATTAGACAAAAAGATGGCCAAACAGTATGAACTGAAAGAAACAGTGGGAAAATCGGAAATGGCCATGGCACTGGCAGTGTTTGGCCACAAAGAGGAGGAACCTACCTATAAGGGAAAAAACCTGGATACATGTCAGGCAGGGTTTCTGATATTTAGTACCATATTGTTGGAAAAGCAATCTGAGTTGGCCATTCTACTACTGACCTAATGGCCATCATTATGGATACCTACAAGGCCCAGAGGAGTTTCAGTTGGCTACGATACGATGAGGCTTTTTAACAGCAGATGGACACCAGAAGGATCTGAGGTTGGATTGTACATACTCACAGTTATGGGTCAGAACCCTCTCTAGCTAGATAGGACTGGGAGGAGGAGCTGAAGAGCCTAAGAAGGCAAAGGGATTGGGGGGGCTAAGTCGTGCTGGGTGTTCAATAGAGCAGCTTTCAATTGGATGAATTGTAAATTTAAACATGTTTGCTCAAAGTGTGGGGGACAGCACCCTGTGGTGAAGTATAGGTGGACAGTAAGCGGATAAGTGATCAGAATGTCCAGGACCAGTCCTTTCATGGGACCTGAGGGGGTGGCAGGGTGGATATGGTAGTAGCTTTGGGGGCAGGGGTGGGGATCCAGGAACAGAGGTGTATACAACCCCAACTACAGGTGGAACTGAGCAGCCGGGTCACAAGGCCTGAGATGGGGTTGTTCTCTGGCCCATACCCTGATTAGGTCTGACAAGGCAGTAGCATGGACAGTGGGGTATCTGGGTCAGAAGAAAGAAGATATACTGCTGGAGGGTTTTGTGTGGGGTTTTACCTTAGCTTTAAGGGGATCATGGCAGAAATGAGGGCCAAGAATTTGGCCTCAGTCTGAGGGAAGGAGAACATTGTCCAGAAGAAAATACTTAAGTAAAAAAGTGAAGGCAGGGTGATGGGACCCATCCAAGGTCCACCCTGTAGTCATTTTTGCATCTCCCCTTTGGGAATAGTCCCCAGGAAATGGCCAGGAGAATACAAGCTTATTCACCATTTGTCTTACATGGAATGGTTATCAGTGAATGATGGCACAGCTGAGAGGCATAGTTTGGTATTGTAGTGTCATTGGACTGAGCAGTTCTGCTGGTGAGGGTGGTGCAGGGAGCTTGGTTGGCAAAAAGGGACATACGGTCTGTGTTCTGGCTGCTGCCAGTGCACCTTGGGACATTCTCAGCTTCCAGTTCAATGGGGGGGATGTATTTCGACAAAGCCATGCCAATGGGATGCTCAGTAGCCTACTCCATCTTTGAAGCATTTAGTACCTTGGTCCAGTGGGTTTTTGGGCAGAGGTATGGCCACAAATGAGTGGTACACTACCTGGATGATTTTTATTGATTGGAGAGTCCAAGGAAGAAGTGAAGGCCATGCTGCAAGATTTCCAGGTCATGTGTTGAGAAATTGGCATCCCACTGGCACAATAAAAAGCAGAGGGACCAGCCAGGGTGCTGAAATTCTTGGGGATCAAAGTAGACACCGTCAAGGGGTGTTTCTACTTGCCCCAAGGAAAAGTGTGGTGGCTCAAAGATCTACAATGGCAAGTACTGGGAAGAAGGAGAGTGCCTTTAGTGTTAATGCAGCAGTTGTTGGGGCATCTGAACTTCACCTGTAAGCCCATCAGCCCAGATAGGATGTTCACATGTCTGTTGAGGTGCGCGCCACAGGGAAGACAAAGCAACTACATCATTGGGTGGACATTAACAATGGGGTGAAGGAGGATCTGAAGGTATGGAATACTTTCTTAGGTGAGTATAACGGGGTTACTTTTTGGAAGAATGACTTGGTAGACAGTGACACTATCCAGTTATATACAGATGCCTATGAAGCTCTGGGCATAGGGGTCTATTTTGGGGGCATGCGGATATCTGAAGCTTGGCCCAACAGCTGGTGGGAGAGGGGCCTACTTTTGAATATCACATTTTTGGAGACTTTTTCCATCTGGGTAGCCATAGTGACACTGGGAGGTGTGATGCGGGATATGAAGGCAGTTTTCTGGTGTGCTAACAAGGGAGTGGTGGAGGTTATCAATAGGGAGGAAGAATTCCATGGATAAGGTAACTAGAATTCTGAGACAGCTGGTTCTATTGGGTCTGCATCTGAACCTCACTTTCAGGACCAGGCATGTGGAGGGGGTCAGGAATGAGACTGCTGACAGCCTCTCACGTTTGAGAACACCAGTACTAGGACAGCTGTTGGAGATTGGGTGGCAAAAGCCAGAATGTTGTGCTGGAGCTCGAGGTTGGTCAACACACTGAAGGCATATGAAGGTGCATGGGAAGCCTTCCAATGTTTTCAGGTGCAGCAGGACATGTTGGTAAGCTTTCCTGTCATGGAGGAGCAGATAATGAGGTCCATGGTGGATAGACAGGAAAAAGGACTGGTGCACTTGACCATGGCAGTGCACTTGATGAGGATAGGTTGGGCCTGTATGACCAGGGGATGGCCAGAGCCCAACAGCAGTAGAAGGGTGAGGTGCATGCTTCTAGGCTGACAGAAGGAGCATTGATCGTCAACTCAGACAACCACAGATCCATCATCCCCAACATCCTGGCTGCTGTTTTGGGGGTGTTAGAGGTTATTTGCCAGTCAGCCTGTTCTGGGCGGTATTTACATTGATGTAAAATGGGGCGGTTAAGGGTAGGAGAGGTAGTCACAAAAAGCAAAAGGGAGTTAGAAGGAGGGCTTCAGAGGGGAGATGTAACATTTAGCAAGGAGGGGCTGTCCATTTAGTTAAGGAGGTCAAAGACAGAGCAGATGGGATAGGGGACCCAGGTGCAGATTGGAAGAGCCAGGGAGGTCCAGGGTTGTGCAGTGCAGGCCATGGAAAGATACAGGGCCTTCTGGCCCTCACTGCCAGGGGCCTGGTTTGTATATGGTAACTGGGAGATGGTGACTAGCTACCAAGTGGGGGGGGGTACTGCAAAAGGCTCTGGTCTTCAAAGGGGAGGACCCGTCACAATTTTCCACCTACTCATTTAGAATAGGGGTGGCTTCTACCTTGGCCTGGGAAAGGGGATTGGTGGATGAGATAAAGAAGCTTGGTAGATGGTAGTTCGCATGTTACAAGCATTCTGTCAGAGCCTGAAAATAATTGTGCTTTATTTGTCTCCTTATACCAACAGGTAGACTCGAGAGGAGAACCACATGGATCTTGGGACACTCATTCATATTCTGGACAGAGAGATATGTGGAACACGGTTGAGGGGGACAAGGAATTTATAAAAGGACTCAAGAGTCCACAGATACACTGGAAAGTGGTCCGAGGAATGCACTGGGCCCAATTGTTTCCACTCATGGAGGAGCACAGGCTAGTTTGGAAAAGGCCAGAGACCATCATTATTCACCTCAGAGGTAATGACCTGGGGGTCACACCATGGGGAGCCTTGCTACAGGTCATTAAGGCAGACCTGAGGACCATTCGGGGTGGTGAGCAGGGGTGGAGATAGTATGGTCAGAGATCATATCCAGGCAGGTATGGTGGCACGTCGTGAGTGTGGGGGCAATAGAAAGAGCTAGAAAAAGGCTCAACAGAAGGGTGGCTTGTTTTATGGCTGAAATTGTGGGAAATTATATTTTGCACAAGGCATTATCATATGACAAACCAGGTTTGTATAGGGGGGATGGAGTGCATCTAACAGAAGCGGGTATGGCTATCTTTTTGCTACCATTCTGGCAGCTGTCAGAGTTCAGTTTGAGAAGTACCTATGCCTAGCAAGAGGGGGATCCCTACCATCCAAAGCAAGCTGGAGGTGGGGGCTGGTGGAAAGGGAGCTAATGGGAGGGGTGAGGGGAATAGAGGGCCAAAAAGAGGGGGAAAGGTAGTTGGGGTGGGGGTAGGTTACATGGGCTGGGGCAATGCACCTGGGCATGAGTAGAAGGGGGGTGAGGGGCTTGGGGTCAGGTTTTGTGTTTGTGGCATCCAGGACTAGCAAGCAGGAAGTGTAGGGAGTACTATTTGATGGAGGTGGAGGGGTTGGGTGATGCATCTGGATCCCAAAAAGGAAGGAGACAAGAAAGTGAAGAAGAATGGGATCTGCAGAGGAATTCAGTGAAAGATTGAACTGGAAAATTATATGGACAATGAAAGAAAACTGTTATGTTTGATGTTTTGATTGAATTATATATATTATGATATGCTGGTGTAAATAAATTGTATTGCCTTTCATGCACCCAAATAACTGGTTTGGACATTGGGTCATTTCCATGGGGGGAAGGTCAGAAGACAAGTAGGGTTGCCATTAAAGGGCAACCAGAATTGTCAGATGGCATCCCTGAGGAGATGGGATTTAGCTAGGGGAGAGAGAGAGAGAGAGAGAGAGATAAGAGGGGGAATGGGCAAAGAGGAAGGGTGTGTGGTTTAGATAAGGTAGGTAAAGGGCTGGGCTTAGTGAAGTAAGAGCTGGCAGACAAGGAAGAAGAGGATGGCTCAGGTGAGGTCATGACTGACAGGTGCAGGGGTATGATGTGCACACTTGAAAGGTGTGCAGGATTGGCCAGGGGGAGTGGCCTGGAGGGGTCCTTAGCAGGGGTCCTTAAGGGGTTTATAAGGCTGGGTTTGGGAACTTTCTCCCTCTTTCTGCTGGGATTTTTTGTTTTCCCACTCACCCAATACATCATGGTTAGGGTGAGGAAAGGAGGTAGGAGGGAAACCTTGGGGTAAAGGACCTTGGTTGGACTGTGGGTTCTGGAAGAGGTGGACAGGTCCTGTTGAATGGATAGGTGGCTGAAACAGCAAAGTAAAGGGAAAAGATTCAGGTGATGGAAGAAAAGGGAACTAATGGGAGGTGGAATAGGAAGCTAATGGGAGGAGGGGGGAGGGAAATAGAGGGCTAAAAGGGGGAAGGCAGTTGGGGATGGGGTAGGTTACACTGGCGGGGTCAATGCACCTGGACATGAGTAGAAGGGGGACATTGGGGCTAGGGGTCAGGCTTCGTGTTTGTGGCATCCAGACCTAGAAAGTAGGAAGAGTAGGGTGTACTATTTGATGGAGGTGGGGGGTCGGGAAGATGCGTTTGGACCCCAAGAAGGAAGGAGCCAAGAAAATGAAGAAGAATGGGACCTGCAGAAAAATTCAATGAGAGACTGAATAGAAAAATTATATGGAAAATGAAAGAAAACTGTTATGTTTGATGTTTTGATCGAATTATATGTATTATGTGCCCATACCCAAGGGCCCTGGATTGGACCAGCAGGTAGGCTGGTCACTATCGGAGGTTTGTCCTACTCGGGCGGTGTTATGCAATGCCAGGTCTATTAAAAACAAGACAGCTATTAGAGCTGATCTTGTCGAGTCATCTGACTCTGGCATGCATCACCGAGACCTGGCTGGATGAAAATGCTGGGCCTGTATTAGCCGCAGCAATTCTGGCTGGAATTTTCGGTGATCACCGCCGAGGGCGCGTCAATGAGGGAGGCGGTGTTGCCATGTGTTTTAGGTCAGAACTGGGTCTGGTGGAGGTGCCAGCGGGAGTCACCAGATCCTTTGATACATTGTGGGCGAGGGCGTGGGGTGCAGGATACTTCTGTGATACCGGCCCACCAGGTGACGAGAATAAGTTTTCTGCAGGAACGTAGACTTCATTGTCGATCTAACATTGGGGTCCCCAGATGGTTGGTACTGGGGACTTCAATGCTTGGGTCGATGATGAATTTTCTCGTTTGGTCAAGATTTCCTAGTTGATGATATCACTGGGCTTCACACAGGTGGTTTCCTCCTCGACCCATGTGGGTGGACACTCATTGGACCTGGTGTTCCTTCTGGGGATGGGGATATCTGACTTGGTGGTGGAACTGGTTGATGGTCAGACCATCACCCATTAGATTCAGTTTGAGGCCACCCTGTTAGGTCTGCCCCCACGGAGATGGTTCAATACCGCCTTTGAGGGGTGTATCCCAGAGGACCTGATGCAGTATTGGACCTATTGAACCTCACCGATAGATTGTATGGATTCAGGTGTTCTGCCACATGCCTATAATGAGGCGGTAGCAGGGCCTTGATTCTATTGCACCATTTCGTTCGTCCCCTTACTCCTCGCCCCAGGTCTCCTTGGTTTGATGAGACCATGAGGGAATTGGAGGAGAGTTGGGCGAAGGCTGGAGAGGCGTTGGTGAAAGTCCGGTCGTGATGATGACAAGCTTAGTTTGATGGACCATTATTTGGTCTATCAATCCGCAATCTCTCGTAAGAAGGCAGAATTCCTGTCCAGAGAGATAGTGGCTGCACAGAATAGACTGGCTCAGCTCTTTCGGACTGTGGACAGGCTGTGCAATCCAGTCTGTCTTCAGCCCAGAAGAGCCTTATCTCAAGAATGGTGTGAGGAGCTCGCTCTCTTCTTTGCAGATAAGGTTGCCAAAATCAGATCGGATATTCGCCTTCCCTCCTAATGGAGCAGCGGTGGTCGCCAGGAGATGTCAAGCACCCAGTTGGAATGGTCTGACTTCAGCCTTCCCATAATCAAGGATGTTGTGATGATCATTCGAGCACTGCGAACGACCTGCTGTAATGTGGACTCTGGTCCCACGCTACCTTAGTGGGTTGTGTGGATAAGATTGGCCTAGTCCTAGCTCTGATCGTATGGAAGTCCTTGAGAGGGGATTTTTCCAGATCCCCTCAAAGAGGCTATAATTAGCCCTTTTAAAGAAACCCTCCTTAGACCCATACTGTCTAGCAAATTACAGGTCAGTCTCTAACTTACCTTTGTGGGTAAAGTTATTGAGAAAGTGGTAGGTGCAGTTGGAGGATCATCTGGCCAACAATAATATCTATGATTCGCTCCAGTCTGGATTTGGAAAGGCACAGTACGAGACAGGCGCTAAATACGGGTACTAAATGACCTCTAATATTTAAGAGATCGTAGGACCCGATCCATCTTGATACTACTTGATCTCTCGGCAGCATTTGACACCGTTGACCATGGTGTGTTATTGGAGCACTTGCGGTTAGTCTGTGGACTGTCTGGTACGGTCCTCAGATGGTTCCAATCTTACCTTGAGGGTAGAACTCAGAGAGTGGTGTCGGGAATTTTTTCCTCAACATCATTCTCCTTGCCCTGTGGGGTACCACAGGGCTCCATTTTAGCACCCATGTTGTTTTCGGTGTATATGCCACCATTAGGGGTGATTATTAGATGGTACGGTCTGGGTTTTCACTGCTATGCTGATGATACCCAGCTGTATATGTCTTTTGTGCCCGGCCAGGACGCTGCCTTGTCGGTATTTAATAACTGCCTTGAAGAAATCCAAGAATGGATGAATGGGAGTTAGCTGAGGTTAAATCCGAGAAAACTGAGGTGTTGGTTGTGGATTTAGGTCGCTGTGAGGTAGGTCTGCCAGAAGGATCACCCTCAGGCCTGTGGCTTGAGGTGTCCAGCTGACGACCTCAGACCGAAACGTGAAACCTTGGCATAATACTTGATGACCATTTGACACTCAAATCCCAGGTGTCAGCGGTTGTGAAGACTTCCTTTTTTCATCTGAGGAATATTGCCAGGGTGAAGCACTTGGTTCCTCCAGAGGACCTTCCAACATTAATCCACACCTTTGTTACCTCCCGGCCTTGACTACTGTAACTCCCTATACCTAGGGCTATCGGGGGTTGAACTTTGCCATCTGCAGCTGGTGCAGAATGCGGCAGCCAGGCTGTTGACTGGAGTTTCTAGATCCAGTCACATAACGCCTGTGCTCCGCTGGACTGCACTGGCTGCCGTGTTCTGGCGATCTCACCTTCAAGGTCGGTTTGCTGACCTATAAAAGCCCTACATGATCTGGGACCTGCCTACCTGAAGAGCTCCTGTGCCCCTATAGTCCCTCTACGCCCCTCCGATCCACTGGCGAGGGATTGCTGGAGATTCCCAGGAGTGCGTTTGAAAACATCTGGTGCTAGATCATTTAGTTTTTGGCACCTACCCTGTGGAACTCTCTACCTCGTCAGGTGCGAGACTGCCCGACCGTCCTTAGTTTTAAAAGGGAGTTGAAGACCCACCTTTTTAATATTGCTTTTAAGGATTTCTGTTGATTTGATTTATTATATTTATTGTCATATTTATTTGTACAGGCGCTTTGATTTAAGAAAAGCGCCTTTTAAAAATAAAGTTGAAATTTAAATTGAAAATTATGATATGCTGGTGTAAATACATTTTATTGCATTTCTTGCACCCAAATAACTGGTTTGGACATTGGGTCATTTCTGAAGGGATGGTCAAAAGACAATATGAAATTAGCATTGTTTGCTGGAGGCTATATATTTAAAGGTTGTATTATACTAATTTACAGAGAAGGAAAGGGATGAAATCATGATACTATGAAAGCAGTAAACAGTCTATGTAAAAAATAACATGCAATATGGGGGGGAACCACATGTCTGTATTTACTGACTTAGATGTTTCAGGGCTGCTTCACGTTTGGTTAACATAGCCATTGTAAGAATGCATACTGTATATGAAAAAACTAAGCTCATGCATGGAAATATGAAAATAGAAAGTAGGAACAGGAAATTACAGGGATATTTTTTTCTCTCTTGCTAAGTGTCAGATATTAAATTATTACAGTGATGCATTTACATGTAAACTAATTGCAAAATATTGATTATACACAGAGCCTTACCCTCTGAGGAAGCCCTATAGGTGAAACATTGGGTGCTATGAGGGTCTACTTTGAAAAAAAAAAGAGATGGAAAATGCCACAACCTTTTTAGAGTGTGGTTGGTTTCTATCATAAATCGCTGCAATCCTGTCCAGCCACATGCACTCATTCTAAAACCTAAAAGCCAGTGCAATAATCATAGTTATGCAAATTATGGGGGTGGGCAGTACATTTGTAAGGAAACATTTCAGTCGGTACTGCAGTCTGATTATAATGTTACTGCTCAGGGCTCCTGCACATTTAGCATAACCTTAGGCTTCCTAAAATGTACGAAATATCATGAATGACAACAAAAGATTTTTTAAGCATCGCTTGAAACCTAACAAGATGAAAATAAAAATCAGTGTCAAAATAAGATTAACACTACTAAATATGCATCAAATCATTTATATAGCACCATCCACTGTTTGTAATGGAATTATACTCCATTTATATAATTGGAACATAATTTAAGGGTGATGCTATCCTCATATAAAAATACATAGTACTGCAGCTTAAATGAAAACCACATTAATGTTGGTACACTGATTAGTGCCAAAAACTGCACATTCACTTTCCCAGCTACAGGCTTTCTTCCTGTTGATCTACTCTGGAGTGCTCACAAGAACTCTGCTATGTGGCTGGGGCAGAACAGCCAGAGGCAAAGAGTACTGCATCATTTCTGTACATATGTATGGATACATAGGAGCAGGCAATACATAGACCATTCAGGAAAATAAAGAAGATAACTGGGAAAAGAATGGACTCTTTGGGTGTACCTGAGCAGAAAGGGAGTAGGGGAGAGCAAATCTCCAATCATGGCAGCTTGGCACCTGCACTCAAGGTAGAAGCAGAACAATCACACTGAGTTGACAAAGAACCTCACTGCCTTAAGCTTTTCCAGAAGAAGGGAAGGGCAACAGTGTTCAAGGCTTTGGCCAAGTCAAGAAAAGATGGCTGAGGTGATCAAGCCCTGATCCATGCCAGATAGGATGTAATCAGTGAGCAGAAAGGGGAGATGAAGGTGGAGTGGGACTTCCTGAAGCCAGACTGAAAAGGAATGGGAAGGAGGATGAATGAAGGAAAAAAGGAGAGCTGGAAGAGAAAAAAATGTTTCTGGAGCTCAGTGAGCAAGTGGAGGAGGGAGACAGGGAGGTATTCATCAGCAGAGGAGGGATTCTCCCTTTTGGGAAGGGGATGACTAGCCTGTTTTCAAGTGTAAGGGACAGGGGCTAAGGTGAAGGGCAGTTTAAGATGGTAGGTAATAAGAAAAGCAATGGCATAAGTGGACAGATAAAGTAAGTTTGTCATAAGGACCATCAAGGCTCACACTTTTGTGGGGGTTTGGAGCCAGGAAAGCCTTAAGTAAGGAGCAGGAGCAATAGGAGTGAAGGATAAAAGATGGAGAGAGCGTGGTAGGGGTGAGAATGAGAGGAGGAGAGTAGGGAGAGGGAACAGCACTAGGTTCAAATGCTGCCCATAACAACAGTGCAGTCAAGAACCACACAATTAAAAATGGCGCAGACAATAACAGCACCTAGTATGAATGCCATATTCAAAAACAGTACCAACGGTAGTGATCCAAACACACATGGAGGACTGCTACCATGGTGAAGTAAAATGTGTGTTTTTGCAGAGGGCTCTTCCCCCACACACACCAAATTAAATATAATCAATTCCATGGTGGGATGGACCTCAGGGATGGGGAGAACCACGGAGTGGTGGATTGAGCATTAACAAAAATAAATAAAATAAATAAATAATCCACTACTCGGGAGACTGGGAACAGAACCCAGATCCCTGGGTCTCCACTGCTCTGGATGTGAGTGTCTTATGGGAGTGGCTGGACCAGGCACCTAGCTTCCAGCTACTTTACTCGCTCCCGTCTGCCTCTGACTCTCTCCTGTCTGCCTGGACAGGTACAGGAGTAGTGGTAACACACATTTGCTGTTCTACCCCTGCCACTGTCAAGGCAGATGCACTTCCTGAAACACTATTCTGATGGGGTATGGAGGGAACAGGAGGAGACAAAGGAGTTGAAAGATGAAGTGACAGCAGCAGAGTCTAATACAGGACAGTCACTCAACTTGAAAAGAAAGAGGGAAGAGCTAGGTCAGTGGGGAACAGGGGCATGGATACATGGTCCATTATTCACTTTGTAATTGTTCTACTTCCATCCAATAGACTTGCTTTGAAGTGCCCACAGGACATCTGCTGGCTATGCCAAGTAGCCTTGAAAGTTAGCTTAGTGGGTATATACTGTAGGCTTTCCTAACACACTCAAGACTCCATTGTTTGACTTTTGTCATACAGCAATGTTGCACTTTTTCATCTTTGATACTTCCAACATAATCAGCTTGGCAGTCATCATGACTGGACTACTATAACTGCACATGTGTTAAAAAGTGTGGAATAACAATGAACTGCCAGTTTCTTTATGAGGTTGTAGATGCTAGAAGCTAGTTCATCATGGAACCAAGCAAGACAGATTAGTTGGACTTCTGCCCATTATTTTGTTCAGCAGTTTTTAAGGTTTACCATATCTCATTGGTTGCACATAATGATTCTCATCAAAAAGGAGCCTCAGTGAATGTGGAGAAAAAATGCTTAATGCATGCTGTGACTGTCGGCCCTCTTTTGTTAAACTAAAGTTACAATCACACCATTTACTGTATGCCACTGTGTGCCACATATTAAAATAGACTGAGTTAACAGTGGTAGAAAAATGTAGCATAACAGAAATGGGCATTTGAAGCTTTGCTTGAATCATAAAGACAGCATTCTGCTGCTGGGGGGGGTGTAGACTCCATGTAAAACTATTTTTTTTCTATATACACTTTTTCATCCTGGGAATGTCGCAGGTAGCTGATCAGCCCCATCCCTGCCTCTGCATCTGACAATTGTGTCCCCAATTCACTGAACCCCACACCCCCCCATACAGATTGCCCCCTCCATGGCAGGGCCAGGAAGGGGATGGCAAGCCTGCCACCAATCCAGAGATCCTGCATATAGATTTGTTGGGTTGGTGAGTTGAAGACTGTGCAGGGTGAGGGAAGACAGACATGGTTTCATATAGCCTGAGACTGCCATTTATCACTGTTTTTCTCTCATCCCCCTTGCTGTGGTGGTCCATAAGCATGTGTGCATGGGGATGCACATACATTACATAGCTGTGGCCCCTCCTTTCCATGCTGCTTGAGCTCTGGCACTGCTAAGGAGTGAGATGGAATCCTTCCCTCACCCTGGAAGAGAAGAACAGTCCATCAGAGACTCGATCCTGTCCCCTCTGGACAACCCCCAGTGACCCAAGCTCATTCCCAAACTTGGGTTGCTGAAGTGATGAGAGGCAAGGCACAAAGCACCTCAGCCCCCTGCACCACTGGGCCAGCTATGTAAAACAGTTTACAAGAAGAAGATGTACAACAGCATCAAACTGAATTAGACTGAAATTACTTAATATGCGTGGAACCTTTTACACAGCATCACCCACTGCTTATAAGGAAATAATCTGCTGCTATAATTGAAACAGAGTTTAAGGGTAGTGCTATTCTCATACATACTTAGTAGTTTTAAACTGCTTAGCCACACTGCTATTGGTACATTGATCTGTGCAGGAAACTGCATCTTCAGTTTCCCCAGCTACAGGCTAACTGGGTCTCTTTCCTTAATCTCCAGCACCAGATTTTACAGAGGCATCTGTATCCTTCTGCCCATACATATAGGTAAGAAATAACACATGAAAGGATGTGCAGTATTGGGAAATTACTGCATGCCCCCCATGATGGACACACGAGCCACAAGTCAAGTGCCCTTCAACTGGGGTGAGGGGCAGTGCAGTAATTACTCAAAACCACACACCCTGAAGCGTGTTATTGCACTTATAAAATGGCCTCACAAATAAAGATGGAATCGTTGAATGTGAAAAATATTTATTTAGCAACTCTTATTGCATTGTACTGTATGTTAAATGCATAAAGTAGTCCCATTTAAAGAGAATCTGACGAAAATACAGATAACTGGTACTTTTTAACCTTTGCTGTGTTGCAGACTGAAATATCAGTCCAGAATCCCTATACATGCTAATTCTGTTGGCAGCCTAAGAGTTAATATATTTTGTAATGTGTGACATATATTTCAGATTATTTAAGAACTATTTATAGTAATTGCTTATCTGGATGTTGCCAGTTAAAGTAAAATGTTGTCAATTCATGGCCAAATTTCCAATGTGATTTCTATGAACAAATAGACATGCTGCAGAGGAACACTGCCAGCTAACACCTTCACGTGTGCTATGCTGTGCTTCTGAGATGTGACACTGTTGCCTGGCTTTGGCAGTTTTTGCATATTTTAATTTGGGGCATAAATAATTCACGTCCTCTCCTCTTCCTGTTTGAGATTGCTGCCAGGTCATGTCAATGGACTAATCTGTCTGTTGTTTTGGTTGAAAGTGTCCAGGAAGTTGAGTTACTAACATTTTTGTGGTAGCCACAGCACTTGAGTGCTCAGGGAAAACAGGACAGTGTTCAGTACTGCCAGCCAGTGAAGGAGTTGTGTTTCAGTAACAGACAGGGTGCTGCATCGAAGTTCCTAGGGGCTCCTGATGATGGGGCATTGTTGGAGGTGTTGGTCCAGAGAGAAAATACATTTCTGAAGATATGGAAAAAAGTATCTGCTGCATTAGTAGTAGGAACAGAAGCTGAATGCGTATCAGTTGTTAGGAAGCCGCTGTTTGTAACATGGTGCTGAAGTGGGAGTTGGTCAAGAGGAGCAGCATTGTCAGAATGTTGTACATTTTCTTCAACTGGGCATAGGTCTAACACTGTTTCTAGGTCATCAAATTGTCCTCAGATCCCCACCAATGATAAGTCAGACAAGTATATACAGGTGCTCAGATCTGGCAATTAGTTTGCTTAATTCTTTGTTTCCAGTATTCATTCTCACGTCCATAGCTAAATACACATACACGAACATCATATCATTTTCATATAGAATACACATTCCAAATACAACAGTTCATTTCTTGATTCATTTTTAATCTCCTTTTCCTCTCATTTCTTATCCTCTTCTCCCCCCAGATATAAATCATTTGGGAAATCAATCTGGGGAAATCTTCTTTAAGCAAAATTGTGTGCTGCCTGTGCTTGTGCTGACCCTTAAAAACCCAGGTTGCTCACCCTCCCTTGTCCCCATGAATCCCCTCTTCCCACCTCACTTCTCCTTGACCTCATAACTCCTCCCCTATTGCTGACCTCACTCTCCATCCTCCCCTTATTCCTCCCCTGTCCCTTTCCCCATCCAATTCCATTTTCTCTACTGATTCCCCTCCCTCAAGTGACCCACACACCTTGGTCTGGGCCTGTGGACAATGGGATCTGCACTTTTAATTGGGCAACCCTCTTTGTCCCCAGATCCCCACCAATGATAGTCAGACAAGTATATGTGGGTGCTCAGATCTGGCAATTAGTTTACTTAATTCTTTGTTTTCAGTATTCATTCTCACTTCCATATCTATATACACATACATGAACAGCATATCATTGTCATATAGAACACACAATCCAAATACAACAGTTCTTTTCTTGATTCATTTTTTATCTCCTTCTCCTCCTATTTCTTATCCTCTTCTTCACCCAGATATAAATAATTTTGGGGCCATCTTTTTTTATCCTCCTCTATTCTGAGGGGTACCAGTGTACACACCATATCCCTGTTTATGTTGATTTTTCTTTGTCCTATTTATTATCCCCCTTTATTCTTCCCATCCTATTCACTCTTCTCCTCTTATTTTCCACTAGTCCACCTCCCACTTGTGATGAATGGTGGGCTTCCCTCCTTTTTTCAGTTTCAGTGCCTCCTCCACCACACCCAGGGCTCAATATGTTGGCAAGCTCTGTATTTGAGGAATATCGCCTGGGTGACATACTTGGTTTCTCTGGATGATCTTCCTACATTGGTACATGCCTTCATCACTACCCGCCTTGATTACTGCAATTCCCTCTACCTAGAGCTTCCAGGGGTTGATATCCACTGCTTGTAGCTGGTGAAGAACATGGTGGCCAGGCTTTTGACTGGGACCTCTAGGTCCAGTTATGTTATGCCTGTGCTCCGTGAACTGCGCTGGTTGCCTGTTCAGTGGCAGATCACCTTTATGGTTGGCTTGCTAACCTATAAGGCCCTACATGATCAGGGATCCAGTTACCTGCAAGATCTCCTGATACCCTACTGCCCCTCCATCCTCTCTGATTCACCAAGGGATTGCTAGAGATTCTCAGGGTGCAGTTAAATACATCTGGTGCCCGTGATTTTTCTTTTTCAGCTCCAACCCTATGGAATTCTCTACCTTGTTGGTTAAGAGAATGCCTGACCATCGATAGGTTTAAACTGAGCTAAAAACGTACCTATTTAACTTGGTGTTTTCTAATTATGGCTGATCTGTTACTTATTCTCTTTGTTTTAATCTACATTTATATTACATTTTTATCTGATTTTATGTGCAGCACCTTGGTATTTGAAAGGCACTATAGAAATAAAGCTTGATCAATTGATTGATTGATTGATTAATTGAGAATAAACAATGCCAGGCCTAGCCCAGAAAGGTGTACCCCATCACCCCTGTAAAACTCATCAATGTCCTCCAATGCCCCCCTGTGTATTACCCTGCCCCCAAACCTTCGAACAACCTGCCCACTCTGGCATTCATGTGTTTCCTGGTCCTGTCCAGCTCTTTGTGGCTGACTGCCTTCCTCCACACCCTCCGTGGGATAATGTCTGACCAGACCAGACTAACCTCCAGCCACCATTCCTTTATTTTTTGAACATCCTCTGTTATTTGGTAAAATATGTCCAGCCAGGGTCTTGACTCCAGATCATTTTCTCCTAAATAGATCACTATCAAATCAGAGTGGCTGTTGTCCCATCATATGTCCCTCAGCCTAGGCAGCATCTGGACCCACTTTGTGCCTCACTTGCCTCTCCATGTCACTTTAATTTCATTGATATCCAAATACAGCTGCCTCCCCTCAGGCCTCCTGAGTGCCCACTTCTCCACCTAGTGTATGAAGGACTGCACTCAAATCCAGGCCTCCAGCCTCTTTTTGTCCATCCTAAAGAATCACAAAAACAGGACGTAATTAGTGACACTGCAATCTCTTGCCCCCCTTTTTTTGAAATTCTAGACCTGTTGATGGGAAGAAAGAGAAAACACAAATAGTATGGTTGTGTATCATTATGCACATACTTTTTATAACAGTTCAAAGACCACCACCCCTTCTGCTTGATTCACCTGGTGCACTCCCTTGTGCTGCTATTATGAATGCTGTCCCTATTCAAAATGAATGGGATGAATATCCCTCTGGGTTTTCCTCCAAGAAGGCTAGACCCTTCTTGAGAATTGCCACCACTTGTGACCCTATCACTGGCCCCCCATCCCCGTGCAAAAATATCAGTGAGTTTTACTCTTGGGGTGGCCTGCTGCATACATGTGCAAAGCCCACACTGGATATATGACCCATTTTCTTGCCTCTTTAGCAGTACCCTGACTCCCTTCCCTGCCTGGTCAGTCTTCAATCATTTGTTCAATACTGAAATCCCATCATTCATCCACACCATGTTTTCCCATTGCAATCCTGCAGTCAAATCCTTCTCCCATGCCCTACCACCTCGCTGACCCTGAACGCCCCCCATACATGGAGGCGTACAATGCCCTGAACAAGATTGCTTCATCACCGGACTGGCATACCTGGTTCATTATCCAAAGTAGCCTCCAAAGCAGGCCTTCAATCAAAAGGCCTCCAACTATCCTAGGCCCTGTTAGATCTTCTTTGCCATCCCTGCATCATGTGCCTTATTAAATTATTCTTTGTTAGGTCCTCCCACCAGTTCCGCATGCACATCTGCCCTATCGCTGCTAAGTGTACACCCATTGTTGGAGGTGCCATCTTTTATCTCCATCCTATCACTATGTATTGTGCTTCCTGGACCCTTTTATCATCCCACTCACCTGGCAGCCATTTTGTGCGCAAAAAGCCTGAAAAGCCCTCCATGAATTCCACCCTGGTGGAATGGGAGAATCAGGAAATTAATTAACCAAAATAAAAGAGCATACTATAAATACAAAAAGTCGAATAAGAATGTAGACATGGATATAAATATTTTTGCTCAGTATTTACAAAGGAAGAGGGGGAGGTACCTAAAACAAACAGTAGAAACACTCTGGATACAGAAGTTGATACCAGCCCATTTACAGAAGAAAGGGGTTTGAAAGAACTCTTAAAACTGAAGGTGGACAGAGCAATGGGGCCTGATGGTATTCATCCCAGAATTCTAAAAGAACTAAGGGTAGAACTAGAGACACCACTGACTACCCTCTTTAACAAATCATGGGAGGATGGAGTGGTAACCAAGGACTGGAGGAGGGCAGATGTGATTCCCCTTCACAAAAGTGGGAGCAAGGCAGAAGCAGGAAACTACAGACCTGTTAGTTTAACCTCAGTGGTAGGGAAAATGATGGAATCACTTCTGAAGGAAAGAATTGTCGAGTATCTAGAGGCCAGAGGGGCACAGGACCTAAGGCAGCATAGATTCACAGCAGGAAGGTCATGCCAGACAAATCTGATAGATTTCTTTGACTGGGTGACCAAAGTAGTAGATCAGGAAGGGGCTATGGACATGGCCTACCTAGACTTTAGCAAGGCATTTGACACAGTCCCACACAAAAGATTAATATACAAGTTAGCCAGCCTGGGAGTGGGTCCCAAGATGACAGCCTGGGTAAAGAATTGGCTGGAGAATAGGATACAGAGAGTAATAGTAAATGGAGTCCACTCTGAAGAAAGGGGGTTACTATGGGGTACCGCGAGGGTTCAGTATTAGACTGCTTCTTCAATGTCTTTATAAGTGACATTGCAGAGGGACTGAAGGAAAAGTATGTCTCTTTGCAGATGACACAAAGATCTGCAACAGAGTTGATGCACAAGGTGGGGTGGAAAGGATGAGAAGGGACTTGGCAAGGTTAGAGGAATGGCCAAATGTATGGCAGCTTAGATTCAATGCTAAGAAGTGCAAGGTAATGCACCTGGGAAACAAAACCCAGGGAAGAGTACACAATGGGGGGTGAGATACTAACAACAACAAAATGGAAATGGACCTGGGGTAGTCATATCAGATGACCTAAAGGTGGGCAAGCAATGTGAGAGGGCAGCAAGGAGGGTTGGGGGATACTGGGATGCTTAGGGAGAGGCATCACCAGTAGAAAACAGGAACTTATTATCCCTCTGTACAGACAGCTGGTGAGACCCCATCTGGAGTACTGCGTGCAGTTCTGGAGACCCAATCTCTGCAAAGACATAGACAGGATGGAATCTGTCCAGAGGAGAGCAACTAAAATGGTGCCGGGTCTGCACCGGAAGACATATGAAGAGAGACTTAAGGAGCTTAATATGTATAGCCTCGAGGAAAGGAGGGAGAGGGGGGAGATGATAGAAACTTTCAAGTACCTCAAGGGAATCAACAAAGTCCAAGAGGGTAGCATCTTTCAAAAAAAGAGGTGTACAAGAACAAGGGGGCACAATTTGAAGATGGGCGGGCAGCTCAGAGGTAATTTAAGGAAGTATTTGTTCACAGAGAGGGTTGTGGATGCATGGAACGGCCTTCCAGAGGAGGTTGTGGAGTCAAAAACAGTGGTGGAATTCAAGCATGCATGGGACAGTCATAAGGCAATTCTAGGTGGTGGGGGTAGGAAGAAGTAGGCTGCTGGTTAACTAGGATCTGCAGCTTATCCGTTAGGTAGGGAAATGGGCAGACTGGATTGGCCAAGTGGTCCCTATCTGCCGTCAAATTCTATGTTTCTATGTTTCTATAAATTTTGAGTGTTAGGGAAGAAAACAAAAAAAAAAATATTCATTTAGAAAAATCAAAACTAGAACTAAAATTAGTTGAGAAAAGTAGAGACAACAGGAACCAGTTCTATAATTATGTTGGAACACTTAAGAGAAATCAAAATGGAACCAGTCCCCTGAATTCTATTAACAAAATACTAAATGATGAAACAGACATTGCAGAGGAACTTAATTCCTGTTTTGGAAGTGTTTTCAAATTAGATGACACTTTTGACTTAAATAAGCTACATACAAGTAACTCTACAATCGTGTTCATTGAGCAAAATGTACTAGACACCATTGTACTGTTAAAAATAGGTTCATCCCCAGGACCAGATGGTATAAATCCACAATTTCTAAAAGCATTAAGTAAAGAACTCATAGGACCACTGACCATTTTATTTAATGCATCCATTGAGGAGGGAAAAACTCTCGAATCATGGGGAACTGCAAATATTACACCAATATTTAAGGGCGGCAACAAACAACAGGCATGTAACTATAGGCCTATTAGCCTTATATAAATCATTTGCAAATTATTAGAACGACTAATACAAAACAAAGCATTCGATCATATAAATAATAGTGGCTGTACTGACATAACTCAACATGGATTTACATCAGGTCTTTTGTGCCTAACCAATCTTATGCATTTTTTTGACCCAGTCAGTGAGGCACTGGAACATGCAATGCCTGTTGATGTAATTTTTTTAGACTATGCAAAAGCATTTGACACAGTTTCCCATAGAGTCCTAACTGAACAATTAGTTAAAATAAACAGACACAAAAATTATAAAATGGATATCCTCGTGGTTAGAAAACAGACAACAAAGAGTAGTCATCAGAGGACACAAATCTAACTGGACATCTGTTACTAGCTGGATGCCTCAGGGCTCTGTGCTGGGCCCATTATTATTTAATATACTTATTTCCAGTATGCAGATAAAAAGTGGCATCTGGATTAACAAATACGCAGATGACTGCAAACTTGTATGCATAGTGAACAATGCTGAGTCAATCACTAACCTACAGAATAACTTAAACAAACTGTGCAATTGGGCAACTGTTAAGATGAATTTAAGTGAACTAAAATGTAAAGTGATGCACATGGGCAAAAACAATGTTATGGCACAGTATGTAATGAATAATACCCAACTAGCAGTAACTACAGAAGAAAAAGATCTGGGTGCCATAATAACTGATAACCTGAAATTTGACACACACACACATATAAACAAAACAGTTAAGAAATGTTACAGCATCCTTGGATGTATACAGAGGCATATAAAAAGCAGAAAATCAGAAGTTATACTTCTTTTATATACTAGCCTCATTCGTCCACACTTAAAATATTGTGCCCCCTTTTGCACCCTTACTTCTACAGGCTATCAGACCATGGTAGAAAGAATCCAATGCACAGTTATGAGAATAATAGATAACATGAATGATAAGGATTATAGTGACAGGTTAAGAATATCGAACCTTTACTCCTTGGAATACAGATCCCTTAGAGGAGACCTAATCTACATCTTTAAAGCATTTCAAAATGAATCCTTATTTACTACGATCTGTCGTGAAAGGCAAATAACACAAAATAATACTAGGTCCCATAACTTAAAACTAAAAACTTGTGTAAGACAACTAGGCAGAAAAAATTCTTCACACAGACAGCCCCAGCTATTTGGAACACACTACCTAGAAATGTAGTTAAGAGTAAGTCCGTTGAACAGTTTAAATGAAATCTGAACTATTATATGGATTAAAAAAATACAATTTCCACCAACAAAGTTAATGGTGGCGAGTTCGTTATGGGTCTCGGCCTTATGAACCATACGTAACTATGAAACTATGAACCTTCATATGCCTTTAATGTCCTGGGGGACCAGGAGTTGCAGAACAAATGTCCAACTCCCCCAGTCCAATCCTCCAGATGTAGTTCAGGATTGCTGTCTGTCTGGGCTCTGTTCCCTGGGTGATGGCCCAAAACTTGTCCATCTGCAGATGGGAGAGGCAGTCAGCTATCACATTGTTGACACCGTCAAGGTGCCTAACCTTGAATGACAGATTCTATGTCAACCTTTTCAACACTAACTGTCTCAGCACTCATCACCCTTTCTGACATTGCCCCCTATTTGTTTAGGACATCCACTACTGCCCTACTATCACTCCAGAATGTGAGCTTCTGGTTCCAAAGTTTTTCACCCCATACTTCCATGGTAACCCAAGTGGGAAATATTTCCAAAAATGTGATGTCCCTTGTCACCTGTGCTCAGAACCATTCTTTAGGCCAAACCTTGGCAAACTGTTTTCCTCTAAAATAGGCCCCCATGCCTACCCCTCTGCTGCATCTGTGTACAGCTGCAGATCTGTATTGAAAACCCACTCTTCCTGCCAGAAAGTCCTGCCATTATATTCCCTTAAAAAAACTCCCCCATACATCCAGGTCTTTCCTGGTCCCCTTACTAATGTCCAGCCAATGGTGCGGCCTATGCACAGCTTGCATGGCCCTCACCAGGTGCCATGTAAATGTGTGGCCTGGAGCTATGGCCCTGCAAGTGAAATTTAGATGGCCCATTTGCTGTTGTACTAGGTGCAGCTGTACCCCCCCACTTTGCCCTGACTGCCCCTCATAGTAGTCTCAGTTTCTTCACCTTGGCCTCAGGTAGTCTAAACAACTCCTTCTCTGTGTCTATTTCTATGCTCAGGAACTCAATTTGCTGGCTATGCCCCTCCTTCTTGCCCAGGAATAGGGGTACCCCCAGCTCTCTGCACATGATCTAGAAATCCCACAGCATCTTTTCAGTCTACTGTCACCCCTCCCTAGTCAACAGGAAGTCATCCAAGTAATGGACCACTGTCTGGTACCCATACTGGGCCTGGAACCTCCATTGCAGCCATTTGTTAAACATCTCAAATGTAGCACAGGTGACCAAGCATTCCATGGGCATGGCTTTAATCAAAATAATGGTCATCCCCAACTGAAAATCTAGTAGGTCCCAATCCTCTGGCCAGACTGGAAGTAGCTGGAAGGCCACTTCAATGTCCATTTTTGCCAGTCATGTCCCTAGTGATGCCCTAATCAGTCTGACCACCTCCTCTAAAGTAGCATATGTCACCTTGCTATCTTTCTCCCTGATGTGGTCACTGACTGAGTCCCCATCCAGGTATGATAGGTGGTGAATCTCCCGATATTCCCCTGGTTGGTTCTTTAGGACTAGCCCTAGTGGTGATATTCTCAAGTTTGGGAGAGGGTCCCACTTGAATGGTCCTTCCACTCTCCCGCTTGCCACTTCTTTCTGAATTTTCTGAGCTAATAATGACTCCTTCCCCTTCACTGATGTCAGGTTCTTGGCCTTAGTCCATTTCATGATTCTGTTATACTGTAGATTGAAACCCTCCTTAAATCCTACCTATAATGTGTGGCCTGCTTCCCTGTCTGGGTAATCCTTCAACCATTCTTGCAAAACCCCTGTCTTTATTGGGGTGTCAGCCAGTCTAAAAGGCCCTGTTGCAGCTGGTTTACTGCTCTTGCTGCAAGGTGTAGTGGTACTGGTCACTGCCTCTTCTCATACCCCACCCCTGTAGCCCCTCTCCCATTGTTGCCCCCTAAAACCAGTATGGTTCCCCCTAAAGGGTTAACTGTATGCATTTTCGTGTGTGGCAGCGCCCCTCTCCCAAGTAGTATGGCATTCTGCCACTGGATGGTTGCCCCCACACCTTGAACAGGTATGCCTGAACCGGCAACTGGGACATGAGCAATAAGCTCAGTTGTAGCCCCAGCAACATTTTTGGCTTGTCCCCCTTTTTTATCTCCTCATCCCTCATTGTTGAAGGTTCCCATACAGATTTCTAGCTACAGGTTAATCTGCCTGGCATTCCATTTTATACCTCCAAAATGCACCATTCTCTTCTGGAATTTTTCCATCATCTTTCAACCAACTTTGTCCCCCTATCTTATAGGTGTTCTTTATGATTAGAGAATAAGTCAGTAATGGTGTGGTCAGCTCCAGCTTCTTTTCTATGACTATTACTATATAATATGTAAAACCCATGGCACAGTTATAACATGTTTTACCTTTCATTGACTTCTCTTCTTCCCCTTTTCCCTATAATGTGACTGCTACAGCCATGTCCTTTTTCTCGAAGCTTTCCTTTTCTTTGCATTTGTCCAAATTGTTTACATTAGCCAGGGCAAATACGTCTGCACATTCCCCTTTCCAGATTTTTTCCTTTGTTGCCAATGGGACATGATCACCAGTCCTGACTCCTGGTGCCCCTATTTCTGCCCCAAAACACTTTTCCCCCATTGTGCAGCCTGCTTCCCCAGCACCTTCCCCTTCATTCTTGTTCTTAATTTTTCCCAGCACTTTCTCTAACTGTCCCAACCCATTGTCCCCCATAGACTTTAACATCTGTTCCACATATTCTTTTACACTGCTTTCCAGTGTGACTTCATTATTACCTGGCTGGGACTCTGGCTGTGGGTTGGGCCCTGCCTGTGGAACCATCTGAGCATTGCCTGGTGCTGGAGTTGGTGGTGGAGGTGCTATCTGAGTAGAAGGAGCTGGCATTACCAGGACTGGCATTACAGGCATTGGAAACAGGACCAGGGCTGGCACTGGGGTGGGTGTTGGGGCTAGGGGATGTACTGGGTCATCCACAACTGAAATTCCCTTCACCATGGCCATGAGCATGGGTATAACTGGAGCCCTAGGTGCTCTCCTGCCTTCCCCCTCAGCTGCCTTCCCCCTTTACACTTTCCAGTCCTGTTAGAGCTAGGTGGGTCTGCTGCTTCCAACAACTGGTTTTCCCTGCACACCAGCTCCATCACTGCCTGGTAGCATTGCTCCTTCCTGGGTTTATTCTTCTTGGGTGCCATATTACCACATCCATAACTGCATGAAACATAGTACACAGTTATCACCTAGTCTCTTCCCACTAGTATCTTAGCAAGGATGTTGGCCTACTCACCAGCCATTTGAAGGAAAACATCCCACCCTTACAGCATAATTCTTCTTTTTATTTATTTATTTATTCATTTTTCCAATTTAGTGTTTTCATTTTGCATCCTTACATATCACAGCACCCTGTGACTAAAAACATGTTATCCCCTTAAAATGCAATCTATCCTGTGCCCAGCACAGGCTCTCAGCCCTGGACCTCCCCCCATGTTCCCAAATTATAACCTGCCCCTCCCCCAGTCTCCTTCAAGGGCCAAAAAACCTTCCACCTAAAAAAACGCTAACCAACTCATTGACTGGGGCCCCAGATGTTGCTAAAACTTATTTTAGAAACTTCCTTAATATTCTTTTAAACAGCAGCTGTGTTGGTTGATGGCCAGCTCCCTGTGTGTCCAAGTCCCCTTTGTTCATGGCCATGGTGGTGACAGAACCTCCTGCTCCAACACCCCCACTTGGAGTTGACCATATGGCTTGTTGAAAGAAACCCCCATCCCAGAATGCCCATTAGGTCCTATTTATTTATTTTGGTTTTTTAAAACAAAGCCCCCACACCAGCATGAGTCTTGTGCCTTCCCACAGAGCTACCCCACCATCCTCTGGGCTTAACCCAAGCAAGCCTCGAGGCCGGTGAGTGGCTCTGACCCAGGCAACCATGTGATGATGACATCAGATGCCATCACCACATGGCTCGCAGTTAGGCCTAGTTCAGGTGACTTTGCCGCCACTCTCCATCCTCTGGACAGGCTTCCAAAACAGATCCACCATTCCACAGATGGAGAGCTCTCCCGGAATGAGCCTCTACCTCCTTCAGCTTCCCCTGACTACCTCCGGTGGTCAAACTGACTTGCCATTCTGGAACAACTTGGAAGTGGCTCTGCGATCTTCCCAGACTCACCTGATTGCTGTACCACCTGGGAGCAGAGGAACAGCACCATGAGTGCCCAAGAATTCTCCACTCCCATACTTTAAATTCTTTAACCCAGGCCAAAACACCTTAGCTCATCGCATCACTACCTAAGCAGCAAACCTTTTTTCAACAACCCCCACAATCTGGCCAGGAATAATGTAACCAGAAACCCCACTCAAACTGTTCCCATTCCCCCAGCTTGCAACAAACTCAAAACAAATCCTGCAAAACTGTAACAGCATCCTTCTTTGCATTTCTTCTGTTTTTTTTCTTTTTTGCACTTACCTGGCCCTGGCTCTCTGAACCTTAGACTACTCACTTGGGATTCTTCTAGTCAGTTGGAATCAAGCACTAAATTATCTACCACAATAAGTTAAATGCAGCCTTAAGCCCACAATATTGTTACTAAATAAAATATTACACTAACTCCAAATCACCATTGCAATAAAATATTCAACTAGCTCACCAATTAAGCAAATACTAAAACTGAATAACAGTATTTTAGAAAATTGCCAAAACTGACGTGTTTCTCAGAGGAAATCCTCTTTAAGCAAAACTGTGAGCTGCCTGGGCCTGTGCTGGCCCTTAAATACCCAGGTTGCTCTCTCTCTCTCTCTCTCTCTCTTGTCCCTGCTAATCCCCTCTTATCACCTCAATTCTCCTCTGACCTAATAACTCCTCCCCTATTGCTGACCTCACCCCCCCTAACTCCTCCCCATCCCCTTCCCACCCCATCTCATTTTCCCTGCTGATTCCCCTCCCTCAAGCTACCCATGCACCTTGGTCTGGGCCTGTGAACAATGGGTCTGCCCTTTTAATTGGGCAACACTCTTTAACTGAATGGTTGCAACATTTGCCCAAGCAAGATTGGTGTTTTTTTGGCACTGTATCTATATTGGTGGAGGGAAGACAGCATTTGTATTTTGATGCAGTTCTAATGATGTGCTGGCTTGAGTGACTTTTTTTGTTTCGCTGCCTGTCTTTTTTGGTTTGATGACAGGATTTTGCACTGTTTTTCTCTGTCAGACAGTGTAACTGCCAAGTACTTTTATACTCCCTTCACACCTGTGTCCTGTGACAGACAATTTCCCTTGATGACAGTCCTCCCTCTGTTAACAGATGCACCACTGTGTTTCAAATGCATTGGTTGCTGTACCTGTGGAATTAAAGAATAGAAATTCTATGATCAGATCATAAATTAGCAGTTAAAAAGGAAAAGTAGATCTTTTTTTTTCTTTTTAAGCTTTGCCACCCACACCCTCCTACTTAAAAATTCTCAACTGGGTCCTGTGTTGTCCTCCATTTTTATGGCTGTGGGAGGAGCCTACAGCCATTTTGCTGCCTGCAGCTGGAAGATTGAGAGGGCTAAATTTGTACCGTGTGGAGGCTAGGAGGGAGAAGGGGGACATGATTGAGACCTTTAAGTATCTGAAGGGAATAAAGAAGGTAGAGGGTAACAGCTTTTTCAAAGTGAAGAAAGAAGCAAACATGAGAGGACATAGCCTCAAACTGGAAGGTGGGCAATACAGAGGTAATGTCAAGGGGCAGTTTTTCATGGAGAGGGTGGTGGAGGCCTGGAAGAAGCTGCCAGAGGAGGTAGTGGCAGCTGAAACGGTGGAGGGGTTCAAGAGGGCTTGGGATAGATTTAAGGGGTTGGGAAAAGAGGGAGGAAGTGTAACAGAAGGGGGGAGGTAGGGTGTTGGGCAGACTAGATGGGCCATGATGCCTTTCTCTGTCTTCACATTTCTGTGTATTTGTGTATCTGTGGTTTTATTGATCACAAATAATGACTTGCCTCTGACTAATTTCAGCTTCCTTTGATAAACATGACATAACTGGTGAAAGGTAATTGCCTCCCACAAGCTGCTTTGCAAACCACACCTCCATGGTTCAAATCTGTTTCTCTTTTAGCCATCTTGGATGGCAGTAAAAACCTGGTGGATCTTGTGGAAGTTTTGCCAGGTATTTCTTGAAGCTGTTTACTGGGTATAACAGATCACCAGGGCAAGCAAAAATGAACCCTAGTAGACTTTCTTTATTGGTTTCATTAGGGTTATTATGATTTTTTTTTATTTCTTCATTGAAAATCAAGGAGACCTCCTTGACATTGTTTTCATCATGCTTTATGACAAAAAGGATTCTGACCTTGCTGCCCACACACCTTCGCACCTTTGCATGACCAGGTACAGCTGCATATCCAACCACACATTTCTAACCAGATCATCAGTTGTGTTTAGAGAAAGTACTTTTGATGTTTTCAGTTTCTCTAAATCAGCATCTGTTATGCATGGGTGGTAGCTTTGAACATCTTTTCCTTGTTGTCTGTATGCTTTCACCATGGATACAAATACATTGTTAGCTGATGAAAAGTCTTTGTCTGCCATTATGTTGATTTGCCATATGATTTCTTTTTTTTTTTGCATTTTTTACTATATTACTTTTTTCTATTCTTTTCCATTTTTCTCCCTGTACACACCATCACCCCTTGTGACGTGAATGTACATGTATGGCAGCATGTGTACATCATGTAACCATACTTCTATGTCTCCTGGGCTCTGGTGCTACCATCTGGCCTCCAGTAGAGGGCAGTCAAGGAGCAGGACAATGGGTTTATGTGATAAGGGCAATCGCCATTAGGGCAAAGTCACATCACCAAAAGATTTTTTCAGTGATGCACTCCCTGGCACACTGCAAAACAATGCCGGGAGTTAGATTTCTACTGTTTATGTGGGGACTGTGCCCTCTGCTCCCTCCGTGGGGGACTTTGTCACCTACACCTCTCTATTTAAAGATTCTCAACTGGGTCCTGTGTTGTTCTCCATTTTTATGGCTGTGGGAGGAGCCTAGAGCTATTTTGCTGCCTGCAGCTGGAAAAATGGAGTATTATGGAACACATATTTTGGAGTTTTCAATTTATCCTTCCACATCTACAAATCACTATGCCAGCTGAAATAAAATACTCCCTTCTTTCTGTTTAGAATGTTAGAGACATAACTCCAAGCTGCTAATCAGATGGCATTAGGAAACTTAAACAGCTTGTTAAATATTGGTTGCCTATTAAACTGGAGATTTGTGTACCCCCTTCAAAATGCAACAACTTGCATATTTAAATACTTAGCATCTAAACATTTTCTTGCTACAAGCTTCAGTTAGACAGGTATTGTCTTTCAAGAAAGATCTTTACCTCAGAAAGGTCACCCTTTCCCAGCAAATCTAAAAAGATATACAGGTTGTTTAATCTCTTAAGACACTATCTGATAAGCACCATCTCAGACATATGTCAGGTCTTCTGTGAAGTATCCAGATGAAATATATAGCAATCAGCAGGCATTTTTTGCTATGCTTTTGGGGAAAAATATTTTGAGCTACAGCAAACACACACACACTATACACACCATCCTCATGGCCACAACATTCAAAATATATACTGTAATCTAATGTGTTATTAAACAATAAAGAAACTAGTTATGTCAGTGAATGTAGTGAACTTCAGTTTACAGTAGATTTCCTTTAAGCATTTCTCATCCTATATTTTCTATCTTGGATAGTGCAGAGGAGATGCTACATCTTATTGTCATAGGTTGAGATGCAGCAAATTTAAATTTCACCAGCAAAGTGCCCACGAAGTGGGCACTTCACATTGTCATTTTGCTACATGGAGTGGCCAATATGAAAGGCACACTTCACCTTGTAATTATTACTTCGCTTTGTCATTCCACCTTAACGTGAAGTAAGGCAAAGTGACAACAATAGTGACAGCCCCCCTACACACACAGTCACCAGAATTAATGTGCATCCCCAAAATGCTGTTGCCTTGTGTCCAGAAAACTCCTCAGTGCTGATGAAGTTAAATGAGAGCATAACAAGAAATGCAAAGTCTCCCAGAATTAATGGCACACTTAGTCATGGGTGCGGTGGTCACACACAGTCACCAGAATTAATGTGCATCCCCAAAATGCTACTGTCTTTTGTCCAGAAAATTCCTGACTGCAGGTAAAGAGAAATTATAGCATAAGTGAGGGAGGCAGTACAGCACAGTGGATTAAGGCTCTGAGCTTCAAATCTGAAGACCTGGGTTTGAATTCCAGAGCCCCCACTTGCATACTGTGTGACCCTGAGCAAGTCATTTAACTTCCCTGTGCTCCCAGGTTGCACCTGTAAACAAGCTTTCAGCTTAGTGTGTCTCACCTGGTTAAATAATTGGAAAGAAAAAATAAAATTGAAAGAAAAGTCTCCATTTAATTCATGCCACACTCATTCATGCATGCACAACTCCAATAAGAACTACAGTATGTCCCCTACTGCTGCTTTTGGAATTTCATGTAATGCTTCTTGACCTGACCTGACTGATGCACAGTGTCTTGCCAAATGATGTGCTAGAATGATGATCCAACCACTGAGTTAACCATCCATGATGATGATGTGATAATGCTATTGGTTACCAAAGTCTGCTGCACCGACCCCCAACAGGAAGGATGCCCTCTGTGTGTACACTAATGTTACTCTTGGTAAGTTAATGTACCTGGCACCATCATGGTTTTCCATAGAACCTGAGTTGACTTTAAATGTTTATATCCATTGTATACAGTGCCTGTTACAGTTAAGTTGATCGGTACTGTTTTATAGTGACCGGTGCAGCACTGTGCCACTCATTATACTACTCAGTGTAGCACATCAGGTGATTCTGTGGTTCAGCATAGTTTGCCTTGTTGTGTAAATCAGCTTTTTTTTTAATCATACTATGCTTTTTTTCCTGCCAGCACCCGTAGCCTCACGAAAGGGCTCACCCTGGGCTCGGTGATCCATACTCTCACCTGGAATGCCCCCCCTGAGTGGGCCCAATGAGGCAGAACTGAAGGTGGCTGGAGAGTTGGGAATTGAGCCCCTGCTCATACATGGGGCTGACAGTGTTTGTTCCATGGAGTCCCCTTGGAGCTGGGAGCGTGCAATGACACTGATGCCAAGGCAAGCATCTGTCCCAGCTTCACCCACATTCCAGCATGATGCCATGTCCCCCAGCCTCTGCTGGGGGGGTGAGCAACACTGGGACCAGCTCCTTAGCACTCCCAGGAGAAGGAGAGCAGTCCTCTGAATGCTTGATCCTTCTCCTCCTCTGCCAAGCCCTGGTGACCCATGTCCATTCCCGAACACTGGTCACTGGTGTGGCATGAGGTGTGGCATCCAGCACCTCAACCCTCAGCACCACCAGGCCAGGCATGTGTAATTCAGCTTTAATCCAGAAGGTGGTGGCAACAACTCATCTGCAGTCCTTACATGTCAGAATTTACCTTTTGTCACTGTTAGTATGGGTGCACCAGCAGGTGGCACATATTATTTGCTTTTTTTTAAATTAATGTACTGTAGTTCTTGACCATCAATTGCATTTTAATTAAAAAAAATCCATTTCCCTCTCATCTTTCACAATCCCGGATGCAGCCAGAACCATGAGAATAAAAAAAAGCACTTTCCCTCTGGTGTGTGGATCTTTCTTTTTATTTTGGGCACCCAATTTTTGCATTTGAATTCTTTCATCTTTTAAGTTAAAAACACTGTAGCGCATTGGAGCACTAAGAAAGTACTGCTGCACTTATTCATTTTCAATGAACACTAACTGTATGTTTTTTTCCAAGTTTTAAATCAGCTACTAACCCTAAAATGGCCACAATGGTAGAAGATGCAATGATTCAAAGAAAAGTTGCAATGACTGAAAACAAGCAATATAAAGTGTCTATTACTGGATTTGGTTACAGAAGCTGGAGCATTTCAAATGATTTTTATTTTTATATATAAGCACAGTTTTGGTGTACAGTGAGCTTCAGCATGAGCTGAAAACGTCACTTCTAATACATTTAGCAGGTCATTTAATCCTCTTTTGAATGGATTTCATTTACAGAAGTCTGTAAATAAAGTTTAAATGGCACTGTGAAATGGCAGAAGGTAGAACCATCACCAATTATGAGGAACTGTGCTGTAACTCACCTGGTAGCATTTGAAACTCCCACCCTCCTGGAAGAACAGGGGTTTGAACCTTTATTTGGGTTTGATAAAATCAATACAGCAAAGAACAGAATTCCCTCCATGAGATGTGTCTACAGTGTATGAGAAGCAGATGTACTGTACAATATTCTGCAAAATACAAAATGACCTCAAAATGTACTTGATTTACTCTAAGTAAGTGCACACTCTCACTTTGGCTTTGCAGCATGCTCTGTTTATGAAGAAAAGTTCATATTGTCCCTAGTTATGAAGCCTATAAATCACTGCATCTATATTAATACTTAAAAGAATATGCTGCATTCTTATAAGGGCGTTAAATATTAACTGGAAAGTCATTTTTCAAATGTTTTGCTGGAACCAGAGCTAGGGGTTAGATAAACAGTCATATGCTTCAACTGCAAGAAGTTTCTATTGTCAAATTACAATAGTTGTGATCTCTGTGATCAAACACTGCAATCTGGCAAGAAAACCGTAAACTTGAATCAAGTATTTTTTTTTAATAGTAAAACAACTATTTAATTTCATGGGCAAGCTGTGTCCTGCTGCATATATTAGTGAAAACAGAAGATGGGAAACTGATGAAACTATTAAATGCAGCAATCATTCCAGTCAATCCAGCCAACAATCTGCAGTATCAATTGCTCCTTCAAAATATAATCATGCTCAGATTATGACAGACTGTGCAATCTTATTTTGTGGGAATCAAATCCATCAGCACAGAATTAATGACAGTGTGGTCTATTGTGAGCAATAATTTGTTTGTTCTCACCCCTGGTGAAGTTCATGAATATGTTCATAGTTGCGGCAGTGCATGGTCAAGAATCTGTCCTCCAGAGTCTGTAAAAAAAATTAAGTTATTAAACAAGCACAAGCCATAAATAAATAACCTGTTAAATTGTAAGGATGAGTATTTTTTATAAATTGAGCAGACAATGTGAGTGTCATGTAATTACTGGACTGCAAAATTCCTGACATCTGAGAGGGTAGTGCATCAATTGCAACCAAGAGGACAGCAGTGGCAGGAAGCATTGCAAGGCTAAATCTCAGAAGTGAGGGATAATAAAAACATGCAGTATGGTTTAAAAAAGCAAGGCCAGTAACATACTCTATAAATTCAGCAGACAATGTGAGTGACGTGTAAACATGGTGGTTTAAAGGATTTCTAGTGGATTTCCAGGGATTGCAAGGGTCATACCTCACAAGGCTACCCAATAAGGTGAACTGCAATAACTGATTGTGTAATTGGCTTTTATAAAAAATGTACAAATACTCAGATTTGTAATGTCTCCCCCCTCCCACTATTCAATGTGAGGGCAAATCCCTTCTGTACCTGGAGCCTTGTCAAGGACCATCTGCTGTAGGTTGCAAAACAATCACAGGTGTTTCAAGTGCAAGAGGTCAAGATTGCATTCCGATCATTCTATGTGCACTGCATTGTTTTTTGCTTTTGTTTTTCTGAATGTAACAATTTCTGCAGCTCACATTTTCTCTAGATGCTGGCAGGTATTTTAATTATTTCTGAAGTTGGAAGTTGAATGGGCAAGCGTGCTTCACATAAAAATGAGGGCAGAATAGTGGGCTTATTCTAACCAATGTACAAACTACCTTGCCTTTAGTGCAGAGTGAATGATTGCAGAAAATGTAGTAATTTATTCATCTGATTCAGTAAAATAAGTAACTGGTGGAGTGAGATATGAATGACATGGAAAACACAGATCACAGCCACTAAGGAAGCCTGTACAAATGCACAAAGACAGTACTTGGGCAGTAAAAGAATATAGCAAACTGCATGGTCAAAATTAACTCTTCATTTTTTCCACTATACTATACATGCTTCTTTAACTTTTGGGCTGATCTACAGCTGCATTGTTAAATTTGTGGCAGCTTCTTTACTTTCAACACCTGATGAATTGTTTCAATGCAAATGATCCATCTGAAAATTCCATACTGAGGACAGTTATTCAAAAATGAAGGCATACTTTTTATTATGCATTAATCAGGACAGCAGAGGACGTGCAACACACTTCCACATGGTTATCAATAGTATGCAACATTACAAAAAAAACAGCTAAATATTGATGACTCTGTGCTTTCTGACTGCTCAGCATATGAAATTAGAGCTGAGAAATTCTAGAAAACATGAGAAGAAAGAGTCACTGAGAGACTGAGGGGGGATGGCTCAGAGGTAATGTGAAGAAGTATTTTTTCATGGAGATGGATATGGGTGCATGGAACAGCCTTCCTGAGGAGGTCATGGAGTCAAACAGTGGGGGAATTCAAGAATGCATGGGAAAGACATAAAGCAATTCTAGTGGGGGGTAGGAGGGAGTAGGCTGTTGGTTAACTAGGATCTGCAGCTTATCCCTTGGGTAGAGAAATGGGCAGACTAGGTAGGCCAAGTGGTCCTTATCTGCCATCAAATTCTGTTTCTATGTAATCTGATTCTACTCCCTTGTTTGCGGGTGGTGATGGAGGGGGTTGGGTGGGTGGAGCAGTCTGATGGCCCCAGTCACACATAAAGTAAGTTACTGCATACCCCAACAACAAATCTACAGTACCGACCATAATATGAGATGATAACCCTAACTCCTATTAATTAAAACAATATTTATTTATCAAACTAAACCAGAATATTTCTAATGATTTAATTTTCTACTGCATTCTTACTTCAGCTTACTCCTGTGGCACTTTAAGGTGCATACTGTACGTTGTGTAACATGTTGTTCTCTATGCTTCCCCATTACAAATTATTTATTTGTTGATTTCTCCTTAAACTCTGACATACCTTGTTATTTTTACAGTATTTCAAAACATAAGTGTTCCCTCTTCTCTTCTTTAGTGCTTGTAATTTACTGCTGTGAGAACAAATTATGCATCAAATTACTGTTCACTTCAATTTCCTGTCTTAAAACTTTCTTAGGATGTTATTATTTATTTATTTAGGTTAGGCTTCAGAAAGAATCATGGTACTGACACTACCCTGCTTAACCTTACCACTAATATATTCTCTGCCCTTGATAAAGGACTGATCACCAGTGCAATCTTTATTGATCTCACCAAAGCATTCGATCTGGTAAATCACCAAATACTCCTGACAAAACTGACACAAATCGGTCTAGACTCTCTAGTAGTACAATGGTTTAGGGATTATCTCCAGGACAGGTCCCAATTAGTTAAATGGCAGGGTGCCAAATCTGACAAGACTGATATAAGAGATGGAGTCCCTCAGGGATCTATCCTAGGACCACTGCTATTCTCCCTATTTATTAATAACCTGTCTACTTTCTGCAAAGGCCCTGAAATTATCCTCTATGCAGATGACATCATTATCTATAGATCAGTGGAGGATCCGGACGAACTCAGCAGAATGCTATCCAAAGACCTAAAATCCATGGAAGTTTGGTTGTCCACAAATCAACTTCTATTGAACTGCAAAAAAACCAAAGGGATGCTGTTCGGGCCCAAAAATATTGCACCAAACAGATCAGACACACTCAACCTCTCCCTCTTGTCTGGGGAAAAGGTGGTGGTAGTAGATTCACTAACATACCTAGGTCTCACCATTGACCGGGAACTCAACTTCAAGGCCCACATAGATCACCTATCCTAAACACTGAACCAAAGGATAGGTCTCCTGTACTGACTCAGCCCCTACCTTACCCTGGGGTCCCAAGCCAAGATTGCCCATGGTACCTTGCTACCCAAACTACTGTACAGCTCCCCTGTACTTCTCTCTGCAAAAAGTACTGAGATAAATAAACTTAAGACACTGTACCACCGGATCGGGAAATTTGCTGTAGGGCATCCCAAAGAGAACTCCATTGCCAGATCCTGCAAGCCCTAAAATGGCCCACCCTGGAAGGTAGACTACGCTACTCCTCTCTATGCCTAGCCTATAAACTCAGATTGACCTCTGCTCCACCTAGCCTGGCTGAGTTACTTCAACCTAAAACTAATAACAGGACTCTAAGGTCATCAAACAGACAGCTTCTCAAGGTTCCCCGGACACAGTCCTCCCAAGGGTCCAGGGCCTTCTCATCCCTCATTCCTCCCATATGGAACTCACTTTCACCCAAACTCCAGGAATGTGAATCCCTCAGGGGGGTTAAAATGGACTTAAAATGCACTTGCAGGGATTAAACCAATGCACTTGTAATCACTGAACTTCACACTTCATTCCTGTTTCTTGTTTGATGTTTGTTTATGATTGCTGATTTCACCTAATGTGTATGACAAAGAACTGATAATAGTCCCCTGTATTGCTCTGTATACCTAATGACTGTCTCCTTGTATGATGTATAATTTAACTGTATGTTGTTGAACTTAATGTAACAGTATATCCTGTTGTACCATTGTTGTAATTAACCCCAGGTCACCCCTGAAAAAGGGACTATTATTGGTCTCAGTGGGCCTACCCAGTTACCAAAATTTAAATAAATAAAGGTGACTTGCTCAGAAGTGGAAGTTGTGGGAATCAAACTCAGATCTGCTGGATGTACAGTACCAAGCTAATTCACAATTAATTACTCCAACCTAAGACAGATGTTGAAAATGTCAGATTCATCTACACTAGCTGCAATATGACATAACATTTTTAAAAAGTTATTAGCAGACTGGGCCTTCTATTATCCAAAATGACAGACAGTATGGAATATAGATTTGCATTTGAATCTCGAAGAAGTTGTATGGAAACAGATTTTTTTTCACATTGAGGTGATTACAGACTCTAGAATTCCACACCTCCCTCTTGCCACTCAATTTGCTTCACTTTAAGTGGGTGTTACACAGAGCCAGCAGTCACCATGGCAACATATATTTCTTATACTGTGTCTTCTGAGAGGAATGTCTGGTATGTGAGAGTGAAGTTAAAGTTTAATAAGTTAGTTGGAGAAGAGGGTGCCTTCCAGAGTGTACAATACAGCAGCCTTTCAAAATCACTGTTCTGTACACCTTAGCCATGTACAAAAAAACCCTCAAAGCTTGGCTAAAAATGTTTGTAGCTAGGATACCATACAGTACAGTATATTAATGTTTTGCACATTGCTTATAGTGAAAATAAAGGAGAACACAGTTTAATGTTTACATATCCTTCACTCACTATGGGAGCCACACTGAGTGTAGCTGATTTGTATAATGATGTCATATTAGAAGTATTTAAGATATGGCAAAATCAAGTACTGCTACCTCTTGATATAAACAAAGTAAGGCAAGAAAATTCTGCATGCCGCAGGAACCAATTTTGAAGCTGCTTCCCTTCGGAAAGAAAGTCTTTAGACAGTTGTTTCATTCAAACAGTTGTATTACCTTTTCTCAAAAAGTTAAACACTTCAGTAGTACCAAGTGTGATGGCACACACCTCACTCCTGTGCCAATATGTAGGCAAAACTATTAGGAATCTAAAGGAGCATATACAGTCAGACATACGAGACATTAGAAATTGCAATTAGGAACATTCCATAGCAGAACATTTTTTTGTGTTAAACACAGAGATGACCTGAGTGAATTGAAATTTATGGGATTAGAACAGGTTTTTGTGGTAGAGAGGGGGAGGTAATCACCCCAATAGATTACTTTTGCTTTACAGATTATCCAAAAATTAATTGTATTATCACAAGTATAGAAAAATCCATCACTTCTGTTGCACATTCTTATAATCACTTCATTAATATTTGTTATCAGTTCCAGGACTCCTGCCACAAGTTAGAATTTTCTTGTAACAGAACATTTCCCACATCTTTTCTTTTGTTAGGTCCACAATGCTAGTTACACCCATCTCTTCTAATTTATTATTTAGTAATTTTTTTTGTTTGTCCCATTGTAATGTTTTGGTTACCTAAAATAGGTTTTTGAGACTTGTTCAGCTTTGGATCTAATAAAGCAGCTGTCTCATCTATCTGTCATAATGCATCCATTATTATTTTATTTTTGATAGCCTACAAGGGAGATCAGATTGTCATTTACAATGCCTATATGTATTCATTTATCCATGTATTTATTTACTTATTTCTTTATAGACTCTTCTTCCCTATTCCTCCATTTCCACCATTCTCCGATAGCCATCCTTTAAGAAAAAAAAACATTCTCTGGCTATCTACTTGTCCCTCCCATTCCCCATTCCCCATCCCAGTCCTTCAGTATTATTTTTAGACTGCTCATTTATCTGGATTGAGCTCATATCCTGTCAAATGTTCGAAAAGTTCAAATCCTGCAACCAGAACATCATGGGATCCAAACTGTCCAGGACCTCCCTTTGTCAGTTCCTCAGAGATGAACAGAGTACAAAACTATTACTTCTAAATTATGAGCAGCTCAAATTAAATATTGGATGCCTTATCCTGCATGGTTGGAAGTGTCTACATCTTCAGGCAAAAAGTAGTTTGAATTGGCAACTTAAGCTTCTAAAGCTGTTAATTTCTTAGTTTTTTAGTTTTTCTTATGTTCCTATGTTCCAATCCCAAGTAAAATCCTGGGCAGTTTGCCATAGCCATAGGTGTACATCTAACTTTGAAGGGAAATGCCAGTAAACATGTGTATAAAGGAGTCTGAATTTTCACAAGAACTGTAAGATAAACTTATTTTCAAATACAAAATACTTTCCTGATCATGACAAAGTGAAAGCCTTGTTGAAATGAGTGCTGTAACATGTTGGTCCCCTCATTTGCAGTACATCCTATCTTTACATTTCATATGAGGATGCAATATGTTAGAACCCACATTTCAGAAATGCATTCACTATTCCACACTCTGGAGAGTTTCTTATGTTTGAAAATAACTTTACCTTGCAGTGCCTGAGAAATTTCAAATTCATTCATTTACAGGTTTACTGGCACTTCTGCAGCATGTCAGAAGTGCAAGAGTGGCTAGGGGAGCTGCCCAAGGGGTCACTTGAGACTGGGAGTTAGGACAATATGCAAAAGTAAGCAAAAAAACCCAACATTTTACAATATTGAGGATCACAGAATGGTGTAGTAAAGTATTTCAAGTGTGTTTTTGTTTTTGGCAAGAGCACAAGTGCATTATGACAGGACCTTACACACCATTTGTGCTGTAAGTTAAAGTTAAAATGTTGAATGTACTTGCTAGATTCATAATGTGGGTGTACAGTATACTGTAAGTATTACTGTATGTTACACATTTTCTGATAACACATCACTGTACAAAGATATATATTTTTTATGGTGAGCATTGTAGGGGAGCTGGAACTTGCAAAAATTTCAAAACCACATATCTTGGATCAGGAATAAAAGAAAAGGAAAAATCTGTATCTTGATATTTTTGCAGAATTACAACAACACATACCATAGGGCAGCAGTGGTACAATGTAAATGTTTCATGTATGAGGATACATTTTATCAGAGCCCCCTTTGGTTAACATGATATACAGTTAACCGACTAAATAATTACAGTATGTTGTGCCAGGGTGCAAATGTAACCTCCCCCCAAAAAGTCTAATACATTTATTAAGTTTCAGCAGGGTATCTGTCAGATTCTGTTGGTGTAGAATGTGATCTCCAGTCTCTCCAAATGTTGTCTTATTTGACAATATTGCAAAAATAAACTAACACGGTGGAGTTGGGGATCCAGACATCACTAATGTATACTTGCCCTGCAGCCAGCATTTAGCACCCTGCCCTCTCCCTACACACACTTTCTGGAAGTTGATAGGAAATATTTCCAGGAAAAAAAATGCATTAGGGAAAATGTTGTTTTCCCTATTGCTTTTCCTTTTTGGAGATACTGTATTTCAATTTACAGGCACCTGAACTGTTTAAGGTATAAAGGGCACAGGCATGTCAAAGTAGTCTAAATAAAAAAAAAACAGTCAGCAGTTTACACTCTCCTGCATCCACTGATGGAACCTGATATCAGGAGGTTTCAGCAAGTAATTTTAAGGTACAGTAGATGGTGATGGGTCCCGTATGCAAGCGCAAATCTGAGGAGTAAAAGTCCCTATGCGTGCTCCAGAAGAAATTCCTTCCTATCCCTAAAAATTCCTGACATACTGTATAGTAAATTTATGAGACTTGTATACAGTACAGTATATGCTACATGTGCTTTCCCTCTGATTTAGCTTATGCTGTGTATTGCTTAGACATTTGAGTAATTGATTTATGACTATATTTTGACATACAGCATCCTTATCATTCTACTACCAGGTGATATTTGGATTCCACTCATACTTAATAGTAGACACTGACAATTGGGTTCTTTGATTTGTTCATGCACTGTTATAGTTTGCTGGTAGTCATAGCAATAGATTAAGTCCTATTGTATATCAAATCCACAGAACAAGAGCTGTACACAAAGTAGTCTCACACTTAAAGTGACTTCAAGGCTTTATATCATCCATCCTTCAGAATATAAGGCAGTGCAAAAAGGAAAAGCTTATGTTTATTTAACAGTACTGAATGTCTTTTTTACCATAATATTTTTTTATTATTTGTTTCCAAAAGGAAGAAATAAAACAATGTACATAAGATTAGAACACAACACATTATAGAACAATATTAACAACTTATCCCAGATAAGTTTAAATAAAATATACATACAATTTATATTTATTAAGGTAATACAGAAAGTAACCAATTTAAAACTCATGTCTAAAAGTTAGACATATGTACACAATGTCACATACTACCAAATCTAGTAAATTGTCAGATAAATCCATTAAACTGCTGACATGGGACACATGTATTAATTAGTTCTGCGGGTTACCATGCTATTATACTGAACCTACCCAACTAAATCAGTTCCTGTGGGAGATATTCTCTGCAAAAAGGGACCCAATATATCCAGAAATTGGTCTAGTCTGTCATAGACCAAAAAAGACATTCTCTCATTGTTGGCAGTACAACTCATCATATTCAGCCACTCAAGTAATGAGGGTCTTTCTAAACATTTAATACTAAAGTACTGTATGTCTTCATAAGACAAATTCAATGTCTAACAGAGTTGCAACAAGTTTGACATACTGCATTTTGTACTAAGGACTGAAACTTGATACATTGTATAAATAGTTCACTTTGCAACCTTGTATTTACCTTAACATGTTTCACTGTTTCAAAGAACAGAGAGAACTACTGCAACAATATGTCACCATGCTACTGATAACAACATGTGTACTTTAAATTTTAGCAACTTTATCTTGCACAGTCTGGATAGTCTAAATTATCAGTGCAGAGTTCTTTGAGCGGTTTGGCTTTGCAAACTGGCATACATAAAACTAATGATTTAAATAACTGATTTTTTCATTAACAAGAAAAAGAATAATATGTCAGTAATGCCTAAATTGCCACTTTGAAGACCGTGAGAACCAAAGCCAAGAGTGAGCATAGCACAGGCTATGAAAGGCCAGAATTACCATGGTGCATTAGTGAGCAGCTGCAATGAGTGGTAGTGGTAAACATGTAAGAGGGCAGGCAGAGTACTATGTGAAGAACAGTCTACCTTTCTTAAAAAAAATCCTGTTAATTACAAATTTGGAATGTAGTAACTTGTGTAGTAAGTAAACTGAGAATTTGCAATAGTATTTTCTATACTGTACATTTAGAAATTGCCAGATGTCTCAACTTCCACTCCTGTATAAAAATGTTATTGCAAATTTGTGATTTAATAATCACAGAGTAAATTATACCAAGTTTGCGATAACATTTTAAAGATGGTAACTGACTGCAAGGTGAAAGGAGGGAAGGGTTATGCCAGTTATACCAGTCACCATCTCCTGTTCATGAAGCAGTGATTTGGATGACAACATGACATTGTATTTCTTGATGCCCCATACCCCATTAAAAATGAATAAATACAGGTTTGAATGCATATACTGTACACTTATTTTATAGGAGCAGTGGTATCGCATGTGACCTTCAACAGCCCACTCTATCACACTCCAGCCTCACCACCAAACATCATAACATCAACATTTTGTGAAGTAATTTCATGATTTTTTTAAGTCTGCATGGGAGTAGAATGGATCATACAGTACACCCCATTAATATCAATATGGGTCAGCTTTAACTACATTTGTGTGCATATGAATAGCCAGTCTGAATTTGATTAAGGACACCACTTGACCAGTACACAAGGACTCAAATAAAGATAAGTATTTTTAGAGTCTCTGTAGCTTATTTATTTTTTCCCCTGTGGCCTATGCTAAAAATAATGGAACACAACATAAATACTGGCAGCAAAATGGATTAAAGAAAAAAACAGATTAAAGAGAGATTACGTGTGAGACCATTGTAGACCCACTTTAAATCCCATTATTAATCATTATTAACCAGATGAATGCATTAAAAGTGAAAAATAACACAAAGAGTCACTGCTGTGTTAGGAAAAAAGAGGTGGCCATCTTCTTCTCAAAGTTCTTCAAAAAGAGGAAAAGGAGGGAATGAAAGGAGTCCCCATTGTCCCTGTGATTTTCATCAAGTCAGGCAGAAATAATGGTTCGTGGGGCACAACAAAAATAAAATAAAAGATGGGGCTGCAATAAACCTCAGAAAGCAATACAAAACAGCTATAATCTACTAGTAATATCCCACTCACTTCCATGGACAACTATTGAACTTGTTTCGCCGATAGATGGTGAGCAAGACAGAAAGGCTTGTCTGTTTTTAAACACTTCAACAGTGCAATTTAATATAATTTATCCTGCAAGCCATGCACTTTGCTACAGCTTGCAGTTTATATCTGATGTCCTCCAGATCAAGAAACTTCATTTCAAATGTCAAGTCAGTTTAGGAAGCTACTGTAGCCGTAAACTAACTCACTGGTTGCAAATTGTGAATATTACACTTTTCTACCAAGCATTAACAGCTGTCTCTGAACATTTTCAATGCCCAAACTCACAACTGCTTGGGGAAGGTATTTGTTTACTAGCTACAAATGAAATACTGCACATTTTAATAAGGTAAAATCTCTCTTCCCTAGGTCAGGGTAGGGTACCAGCTGAAATGCAAGATTATTGAAAGTGCCTTTGCTTTTCTGTTTTTTTTTCTGTGTGTGTGTGCATGTTAGAAAATAGGCAGACAGTCAGACAGACAGCTGGAAAGAAAGGGGATACCACTATGGCATAATGATCACTGCCACAGACTCCAGTTCCATGCCTCTTTCAACAGTTGTAATCTTCTGGTAATATCCCTTTCTTTTTCTAAGCTGTTCATTTCATAAGTCATTTTCTGTAATGCTGCTCATGCAGTATGAAAGTTGTTTTTTTCTTAATGCGTACTAGGAAAATTAATTGACCCAATATTTTTACATCCAAATGCTGTCATACAGTAAAGACAGAACATATCCAGCAAATAAAATACTTCTTACTTTGCAGTTGACTTCCTGTCAGTGTAACAGAAAGGAATTTATTATATTTGCCATTAATCTTTAAGTTAACATTCCTGCTTCTGTGTGTGTGTGTGTGTGTGAGGGGGTGTTATATGGAATAATAGACAACAAGTAAGCTTCCTTTCCTCCACAAACAATAACATGAGACTGAGGTGATTAGATAGTTACTATAGACATAGTCCTCCATCACCTCTCCCCCCCTCCCTCCTCTTCACCCACTGACTTGATGCTTTCCTTATACGGGACTTGCAGTATTCCTCAAACACAATAGCTATGGATTCTTCCCAACAATTACAGAAAGGATTAGGAACATGGCAATCCACCCTCCAACACACCTCCCCCAAATGAATAAATTATTTTATTCAAACAGTGTGTGTGTGAAAGATTTAGGGTAAACAAGAATTTAAGTACTCCCAAATTAACATCTCTTTCACATATGCCTTTGGGACAGACATCAGTCCACCATCAAGACAGTGTTGTCATGGTGACTAATCAGTTTTCCTCATTGGGTCTTCAATTTCCTCCTTGGTTTGTGAAGCTATGAAGAGGTTAAATTGTCACTCTTGGATCTCTTAATTGTGGATCTTTGTATCTGTCAGAAATACTAGCTTTGTGGAATGACTGACTTTTTAAAATGACCAGTGACAGTTAAACAACCACAAGAAAGTCACATCCAGCTTTGTACTGTTGAAATACCAGCACAAACTGTGTCCTGTGTTTTTTTTCTTCTAAGTACACATACACAAGCTCCCGATTGAAACATGTCAGTCCATGAAATGTACTGTGCTTCTGTTTTTCTACAATCTTACCTTTGAGCTCTTCATGTTGATAACCATTCCTAGCTCACTGCTCTGAGACTTGATTTTAAAAACTGCACTTATCAAGAAATACAGGGGCTAATTATTAGTGGTTTTGAAAGCAGAGCAGAGCAGCCAGAAAATATTAGATTTAATTTATTTTTAATACAAGTAACCCAAAAAAAAGTGTTGTTACAACTGGCTGCTCTATTCAAAGAAAATGGGAAGAAATAGTGATATACTGTACTGTATGTAAGGTATGTATAATGCAGAATATTGCATTCACTGTGGATTAAAAAAACAACTATCACTAATTAGTAACTATTAGTTAAATTACAGGGATAGGTTAATGAAGTTTGCCTCGAAAGGGAAGACTGGATTGTCCAAGTGGCCCCCAAGTAAAGTTTACGGGAAAACAAAAAATAAAGAAAGAGAGGAGGGGGAAGAGTATTCAGGAAGGGGGAGGAGTTACATGGGTGACTCACAGGGAAGGAGGAGGGAAAGGAGGGATGATGTCATGATGGGTGGAGCAAAAAGAGGGTGAGAGAAGCAAGGGATTTGAGGGATGAACAGGAAAAGGGGGGATATACTAGCCTTTTAATGGGCTGCACATGGAGAAAGAGCACACTTTTTAGCTTGCTACTGTCCAGTGTGAAAGCTGAGAGCAGCACATCATATCAGCATATTTTAGTCAAAGGATAATTTAACCCCCCGGTAACATACTGCATGATACTACTGGTTTCCAACAACTAACGAAAGTGGTATAGCAACAACAACAACAAAAAATCTAATAAAGGAAAGTGCAAACAGCTGCAGGATTTAAAAGCAACACAGGACCTGAGGAATGGGAGCTGGCCCTGGAACAGAAAAGAGAAATTGCCTGGGACTACACATGGAAGGTATGTTGGAAGGGCTCAAGTAGCTGGATCCTTTAAGTGTTGTTCATGGTTACTCAGTCAGGATGTAACACTGCCCATTTTTCTGGATAGAGATTTAGCCTGCATGTAATACCACCCACTTACCTGGTAGAAGACTGGTCCATTTTTGTGTGTGGAGGCATGCGGTGAGAATGTTGAGGCACTCTGGCTCTAATTTTGCCCATTTGTTGGTTAGTGGGGGGGCGAGCTAGAGCCGAAGTGGTAGGCAATGAGAGGGCATGGATATAGAGGGACTGGGGATCATTGGACTCTGCCTTCTCTGCTGGGAGTAGGGGAGGCATGTGAGCCAATCTGGAAGAGAGCTCAGAGATGGCATGGGAGAATGAGAGTTGCTGCATCTTTATGCTCACAAAGAAAACAGTGCACCATAGATCATCACAAGGAGTGGGGGCCACGGGGAGAAGGGAGGCCCAGCCACATGTGTGGCTTTGGGGACATAGTTGGGGGGCACAGTCAGAAGCAACCAAGGGCCTATAGAGGCCTTAACTAAATGGAGGAAGAAAAGAAAGGTTTGCTGCAGGGCAGGGAGATGAGACAAAATAAAAAAAAGAATGAAACAAAAACAGGAAGATTTGTCACAGTGTAACGAGGGGGGGGGAGCTGGCAGGACACAGAGAAAATAAACCAGGAAGAGGCCGTGTTTTGGCATAGGCATCAATTTTGGCCACGAAGAACAGAATGGGGGAAGAGATTGTAGAAAAAAAATGAAAAGAGGGGGAAAAGGGCATAGAAAGGCACAGTTGCAGAAAACAACAGGAAAGCATCAACACAGGGGAGAAGGAGCTTCCAGGGGAGGAATCGAAGGGAAGGACAGGAGTGCAGGGAATGGCTAGGCCAAAGAAGTGTGCAGCTGCCATTTTGAGCATTGTACAAGGAATGGTTAGGCCAAAGAGCACATGGCCACCATTTTGAGCATTGTGCAGTATATGGCTAGGCCAAAGAGCATGCGGCCATCATTTTGAGCATTGTGGGGGGGGTGAAAATCAATAAATAGTAATGGTTAACAAGGGGTCATTTTTGACACACACAGGAAGGGAAATAAATAATATAGAGAATAATGTATAGGCAGGTGGTTATTATGAGAATTTTACACACACTCGGTGTGGATGCCCTATAAACCCCGGAGGGTAAGCCCGAGGGGTTGATATAGGCATCCCACACCGAGGGTGTGTGTAAAATTCTCATAACTAACCACCTGCTTATTACTTTATTTTTTATAATTGCTGGTCACAATTTTTTTTTAGCAATAATCTATTGAATTTGCAAATAAATGAATAAGGCAGTTGTGGTATAATGAAGAATGTATTTGTGGTGGTTGTAAAACATTGCAGTTTTTAATTATTTTTAAAAAACATGTTTCTTCAACTGCTTTATTCATTTACTTGCAAATTCAATAGATTATTGCTAAAAAAACTGAGACGGAGGTCACTGTTTTTCTTTTGGTATTTAGATTATCCTGCTCCACTGTAAATTGTTCTGTTATAGAGGAGTCTACGATTTAAAATCTTGTCTCCATTTCTTAAGAATCTTGTGCTGTTGCTGTCGCTATTTTACATCCGTTTTTTTTTAACGTGGTCCGTATTTGTTTTGTTTCAGAACGGTAGATCTGACAGGGCACGGCAAGCTTCGAGACCGCAAGTCGTTTACTTGCTTATGTCTCGCGCTGTGCTCTAGAGCAGAGTAGTGCGTGTTTGCCGTTATAACTAGTCGAGGTAGTTATAACGGCAAATTATAACTCGCTGTGCCCGTGTTAAAAAATTGTGGCCAGTAATTATAATAATAATAATAATAAAACACAGGTGAACTCAGCAAGTGATATTAAAAAAAAGAAAAAACTAAAAAGCTTGGGTGTCATACAGGGCACAAAAAACTGTTAAACAAGGACCTTGGCAATCAGGGAAAAGGGTCAGGGCCTGGGGTGGAATGAGAAGGTGCAACAAGTGACAAAGAGAGAAAGGAACTGTGGGTATGGAATGACAAAAAGTGGGGGCTAGCAGGCACCCGTATGGAGGAAGGCCTGCAGAACCAGAGGTAATAACATGTGCATTTTCTCTTACAGCAGTTTCTTTTAACATTAGAAGCAAGCCCAAGAGCAGCATTTGATGGCATCAATGAAGAGCAAGCCAACCAAGGAGGAAGCCTACAAGGCCATCATTGAATTGGCAGAGAGAACCAATAAAGTATGGGAGTTGGTAGAAGATTTTGAAGCACAAGGACCAGAGGGAACATGGAAAGTGGACAAGGGGGAGGGCAGTGGCAGAGGATGCAGACCAGTCCTGTCTCCTAGCCTAAAAAGGCCTCTGCCCAGACTGGCAAGCCCAGTCAGACCACAGCCAGAGACCCCAACCCCCATACTGGCCATCCCGCTAGTCCCAGCTCCCATAACCAATCACCCCATTGCCAACGGAGATGCCTGTACCAATACCAGCAATACAGGACTCAGCAGGAGGATGGACCCCAGGAGCTGGAGGGCAACCACCAAGCCCAATACCAGGTAATGTGAGCAGCTGCATAAAGGAGTCTGTAGAGCAAATGATTACAGCGATGGGGCAAGACGGGATAGGACAGTTGGAAAAAGTTTTTGGGGAAATCAAAACAGAAAAAGGAGAAGGGGCAGGAGCAGGGACCACACTGGGAGGGGAACCACTGCCAAGGGGGTCTAAAGACATAGGTGCACTGGGGATGAGAATAGGCAAACATGTCCCCAAAGCAACAAAAGAAAAGATATGGAAGGGGGAATATGTGGATGTTTTCACACTGATCAGTAGAGAAGCAGTGATGAAGTATGATGAGAGGGAGAGCATTGGAAAGCAGAGATGGTGGCAGCAGTAATCTTGCTAGGGGAAAAAAGAGGAGGATAAGTTCACGAAAGGCAAGACATGGTACAGTTGGTCCGTGGACTTTGCCACACAATAGTGCTAGAGAAAAGGCCCGAGTTAGGAATTCCCTTGATAACCTATCAGCTAATAATATGGAGGGCAAAGGCAAAAGGAGGGGTGAGGTGGATATATTATGATGATTTTTTCAGGCAAAGGATGGCCACCTATGGGGATGTTATGTGGGTCACCAAACAACTGTACCTGTGGACAGATTACATTACAGATCAGTCCACACCAGATGGAGAAGGGGCAAGGAAAGCCACATTAGTACAAAAATGCTGCTGGGGACACAATCAAGCTGTTTGCTCCTTGCCACAATGTAGGTTCCGCCAAGCATTTTCCAAATGTGGGTGGACCCACCTGGCCTTGAATGCAGGACAATCTGGGTGGCAACCTGACGGGACACAGGGCACCAACAGCCAGGCCTTTTGGGGGTACCAAGGAGGTATCAGGGGACAGACAGCAACTAGGGGCTTCAGGGGAAGGGGAGGTTTTGATAGGGGGGAAACAGATATTAAGATGAAGCCTAGCAGACTGGTGGGGAGAGGTAGATCTTTAGAATGGCAAAGACATCAATCAGTGTCAGAAACTGGGAGGTGGCATTACAAGGACACACTGACCAAGTAGCAGCACAGAAACTAATGAAAGGCTTTAAAGAAGGTTTCAGCCTACATTGTCAAGGTCTTAGGGAATACCAAGAAAGCAAGAACTTAGGTTGAGTGAAGGGGAGAAGGAGATACTGAGAAGGAAACTGAAAAAAGAGAAGGAGGCAGGGAGGATAGAGGGTCCATTTCAAGCACCCCCATTCGATAATCAGAGAGTATCCCCACTAGGGCTAGTGCCCAAGAAACAGCAAGGGGAATTTAGGGTGATACAGTACCTATCATTCCCAGAGACATAGGTCAGTAAATGATTACATCAAGGAAAGACGCTCCAGGATGATGTATGCTACCCTGGAGGAGGCAGCTAAAATCATTAGGGCAACACCACAGGCATGGCTAGCAAAGATCAACATAGAGGCAGTATTCAGGCTCTTGCCAGTCTGCCCACTAGACTGGGACCTGTTAGGGTTTAAGCTCAACAGGGAATATTACTTCGACAAAGCCATGCCCAATGGTTGTTCCACAGCTTGTGCTTCTTTCAAACTGTTCAGCACATGCCTGCAGGGTATATTTCAAAGATGATCAGAGCATAAAGTAGTGATACACTACCTAGATGACTTCCTGCTGATTGGGAGTGGGAGGGAAGAGACCGAAGTGATACTCAAGAGTTTTCAGGCACTCTGTAAACACTTGGGGGGTCCCACTGGCACCAGACAAGATGGAGGGGCCCAGCAGGATCACAGAATTCCTGGGCATAGAAATAGATGCACAAAAGGAGGTGTTTAGGCAACTGAAAAACAAGGTGACTAGGCTAAGAGGGCTCCTAAGGGAGCACAGAGAAGGAAGAAGGAAACAGCTGAAACAGGTCCAGCAGCTCATAGGGCATCTCAATTTCACATGATGGGCCATAAGCCCAGGGAAAGCTTTCACCAGGTGACTACCACATGCCACTCAGGGGGGTGAGAAAGCCACACCATTGGGTGGATGTCCCCAGGGACACAAGGGAGGATTTGAGAATATGGGAGATATTTTTAGAAATGTTCAATGGCACATCCTTTTGGCAAGATGACTGGGTATATAATATAGACCTGGAGCTATATACAGATGCAGTGGGGGGACTCAGGATGGGGGGCTACTGTAGAGGAAAGTGGTTTTCTGAGGCATGGCTGTGGAGCTGAAGGGAAGAGGGGTTGACTAAGAACATCACCTTACTAGAAATTATGCCAATATGGGCATGCATGCTAGTATGGGTACCTGAACTGCATAACCAAAAAGTGACATTCTGGTGTGACAACAGGGCTGTAGTGGATTTCCTCAAAAATAGGGGGGTATGAACTGGACCAGTACTATCAGTCTTGAGGCAGGTGGTACTACAAGGTTTGAGGCTTAACATGACATTCAGAGCTAGGCACATAGAGGGGATCCAGAACACTATAGCTGACGGCCTCTCCTGTCTGCAGCTGGACAGGTTCTGGGCCTCAGCACCGAAGGCAGAGATGCAACAGATGTTGATACCAGAGGACATATGGGAAGTTGGCTGGAAGGAACCGAAGTCCTGTTTCACAACTCCTGGTCTACTAGGATGCTCAGGGCCTACGAAGGGGTCTGGGGTACATTCCAGAGTTTCAGGGAACATCAACGCATGGACGTAACTGGTCAAGTCATGGCTGAGCAAGTGAGTAAATACATAGTACACCAATGGAAAACGGGGAAGGCACAGGTGACTATGGGAGTACACCTGGTGGCCATTAGCTTAGTTTGCAGCCTGAGGCAATGGGAAGACCCAGCAAAGACCATGTTAGTAAGATGCATGATTCGAGGATGAGGCAGGCTGGGGACAAAAGCAAGAGATGAAAGGAGGCCACTATCACAAAGCCTGATGGATGGGCTGGGGGAGGCAACAGTGGCCATATGCAGGTCAGAATTTGAGAAGCTACTATTCCAGGCAATATTCACAACCAAATATCATGGAGCCTTGAGGGTGAGTGAGACAGTAGGGCATGATGGGAGGGCACAGGGGGAGGGTTGGAACAGCGTGACCTTACATGGCAGAGGGATGCAATTTGAATATGGATCAAGAGATCAAAGACAGATCAAGAGGGCAAAGGGGCCCAGATAATGCTCAAAAGAATCAGTGAGCCAGTTAGGTGCCAGGTCAGGCTACTGTGGGCCTACACCCCAGTACGTCCGGCACAAACTGGACTTTTCTTTACTTACGAGGATGGGAAAAGAGTCACAGGTTATCAAGTAACAGTGGTTCTTAAAAAATGCATGGAATTCTTGGGGGAAACCCCAAGAACTTTTCCTCACATTTATTTCAAATAGGCAGGTGTCAACAGGTGGATCAGTTGAACAAGTGCAGGGGGCTGGATGTTGGAAGTCCAATTGCTATAAATGATATATGAGACCACTAAGCAAATGATTAACCATATCTCCCCAATTTTTGATTCACAGGTGAAGCGTAGGTTGGAGGGAGGGGGCTAATTGAAGAAAGACAAAATGAATAAAGTGGGGTCAAGCATAGCCAAACAGGGATCATCAATGCAGGAATGTCCATTTATTTACACATGCTCTAATCTCTCAGCAGATAAGGGGAGGAGACAGGAGATATGGATATGCAGAAACTCCTACATTTATTGGGCAGAAAGGAGAGCATCCAAAAAAGAAGGGGGCAGACAGCTGTACCAAGACCCCAGACAATGCTGGGTGACATAGCTGGGTATCAGGGGCATGAAGTGGGCCCAGCTGCTTCCAACATTAAGAGACCTAAGAGAGAGAAGGGTACCGCCAGTCATGATTATCATATATTTAGGAGGCAATGATATTGGGGCCAGACCATGGCTGGACATTTTTCTACAAATCAAATATGACATTGGTAAAATAAAGAAATGGTGGCCACAAGTAACCCTAATGTGGTCAGACATGGTACCCCACAGCGTAAGGAGACATACACATAGCCACCTAGCAATGAATAGGGTGAGGAGGAAAATTAACAGAAGGGTAGGTACATGGTTCATAGCACATGGGGACAGACAGATTAGGAGGGGCACAGAAGAGAGGAAAGATGAATTTTTCAGACCAGATGGGGTACACTTATCAGACATAGGGATCGACCTGTTAAACTCAGACCATGGGGAGCATCGAGGAATGGAGAAAGAGCTTAGGTTTAGCAGAAGGGGGGGCGATGAATTGGTCCCAGAAAAGGGGGGAAAGGCCATCATCCAATGCAGGCTGGAGATGGCATAGTAGCAAAAAGAGTATAAGAGCTGCCAAGATGGGAGGGGGAGGGGAGAGCACACACAGATAAGGAACAAAGAAAAGAGGAGAAGAGATGAGGTAATGAGTGTCACACTGTTATCTTCCAAGAAGAAGGAGAAGGGCCCCCCAGGTTCTACACCTGCGGGGTGAGAAGACAAAGAAAGAAGAAAGCATAAGAAAGAAAATCAATGTTTGGCACCATTGGTATAATGGAAATGGACATAGGCATAAAATGATGTTTAAAAATTGGGAAGACCATTGGAAAGTTTGGGATCAATGGTCTTCAAGTTGTAAATATGATTCAAGAAAGTAATGATATATGGGGCTGTATGAAAGAATAAAATAATTGCTGATCTGAGCACCCACCACTACTGTGTAAGCCTCTTCTTGGGAAAATCCGGGACAATGAAGTTTGCCTCTAAAGGGCAGAGCAGATTGTCCAGGTGGCCCCCAAGTAAAAGTTATGGGAAACCAAAAAAGAAAGAAAGAGAGGAAGGGGAGAGAATTCAGGAAGGGAAGGAGCTACGTGGGTGACTCAGAGGGAAGGAGGAGACACGAGGGGAATGGGAGGGAAAGGAGATAACATCATGAGGGATGGAGCAAAAAGGTGGGTGAGAGAAGCAAGGGATTGGAGGGATGAACAGGAAAAGGAGGGGCTATACTAGTCTTTTAAGGGGCTGCAGAGGGAGAAGGAGCCCTCTTTTTAGCTTGCTACTCTCCAGTGTGAAAACTCACCCTTCCACCCTAAAAAAAGCAAGGAAAAGAGGGATACAGTTTGGACCCCACCGAAGGTGGACGGAAGAGGGGAAAAGAAAAAGAAAATCAGAGATCAGTGACAACAAAAGGGAGGACAGCCAAAATTGGATGGCTGTGAGGGGAAGAAGCGAAAAGAATATAAGAGCTGCCTAGAGGGGAGGGGGAGAGAACACACAGGTAAAGAACAAAGAAAAGTGAAGAGATGTGGTAATGGGTGTCATACCATTACCTCCCAAGAAGAAGGAGAAGGACCCCCCAGGTTCTACACCTGGGGGTGAAAAGACATAGAAAGAAGACTGCATAAGAAAGAAAATCAATGTTTGGAACCTTTGGTATAAAGAAAATGGACATACGCATAAAATGACGTTTAAAAATTGGGAAGACCATAGGAAAGTTTGGGACCACTGGTCTTCAAGTTGTAAATATGATTCAAGAAAGTAATGATATATGGGGATGTACAGTATAAAAGAATAAAATAATTGCTGATCTGAGCATCCACCACTACTGTGTAAGCCTCTTCTTGTGAAAATCTGGGACAGTCAGATGGAACTCTGGCAAGGTAATGCTGTACATTGCTACAAGTGCAGGGTTAAATATTGTAGAAAAGATATATATATATATAGACTGTTTTTCCCCAAATTAAGCAAAAAAAGAAGTGGAGTGAACAATGAAGCAGTGTATGTTAATGGTTGTATTAAATGTATGCTGAAAATAGGAAATAGAGTTAAAAATCTACATTTCTGTCTTTGGTCTTCTTCAGGAAATATCTAAAAGAGAAAAAAACAAAGTTAGTGTAGAAGGGAGGTAAAATTAGGGATATATATGTGGGGAAAGAAGAAATGGGAGGCTCAGGGAGAAGAAGTGATAAATGGTAAGATTAAGATAGAATCTGTGAAACAAAAAGATGATGATGGGAAAGATAAAGCATAATAGGAGTGAAAGAGCTAGGGAAGTTTCCAGGTGGGGATTAATTAACAGGGCCTAGTAAAAAGGCTGAAAGTTGACAAATGTGTGGGAAGAAGAGATGGAGACTTTTGGTGAAAATGAAAAAGAAATTGAGTACAAAAACAAACTTTAGGGAAAAAAGGGGTGGCTGAAAGATGTTAGTGGAAAATAAGTCTATCATTTACACTAGAGGGTTGCTGGTAGACAAGGTGGATGATCAGCTTGGCTTCCATGTTTTTTCTATGGTCAGGAACCCAGAAGCCCTGCTGAAGGACACAAACAGAAAGGCCATTGAAGCTGTGGTCCCTGGAGATAAAGTGGGGTACAATGGGTTTTGCAGTGTCACCATTCCTGACTGCTCTGTAATGTTCCCTGAAGTGGTCAGCAAGGTGCCTACCAGTTTCTCTGATGTAAATAGCTGAACACTTCCTGCAATGAATACAATACACCACATTAGTGGAGGTGCACGAGAACTCCTTGGTGATGTGAAAAACACCTGTAGGCCCCCAAATTTCAGTCACACTGGAAATAAATTGGCAGGTGTAGCAGCGAGTTCTGTTGCAAGGTTTGGTACCTGGGAGGGAGGAACTGTTAGGAGTAGGTAGGCTGTTTTAACCAGGAGATTCCACAGGTTAGGTGGCCGGCAGTAGGAGGCAATAGGTGGTTCTGTAAAGGAAGCACCAATGTTAGGGTCAGTTTGCAAAATGGGAAAGTTACTGGCTATGATCCTGTGAAGAGAACATGTGCTCTGATGGAAAGGAAACACTAGTGGAATTCACTGTTGTTCTTGTGTGACAGTATCCTACCTGTGAGGGTCAAGGTTATGGGGTATGTTACTGACCCAGGAGAGTGCTCGCTGCTACACCTGTCAATTTATTTCCAGTATGACTGAAATTCAGGGGCCTACATGTGTTTTTCACATCACCAAGGAGTTCTCATGCACCTCCACGAATGTGGTGTATTGTATTCGTTGCAGGAAGTGTATAGCTATTTACATCGGAGAGACTGGTAGGTGCCTTGCTGACCATTTCAGGGAACATTACAGAGCAGTCAGGAATGGTGACACTGCTAAACCCATTGTATCCCACTTTATCTCCAGGGACCACAGTTTCAATGACCTTTCTGTCTGTGTCCTTCAGCAGGGCTTCTGGGTTCATGACCATAGGAAAAACATGGAAGCCAAGCTGATCATCTGCCTTGGCTCCCAGCAGCCCTCTAGTGTAAATGATAGACTTACTTTCCACTAACATCTTTCAGCCACCCCTTTTTCCCTGAAGTCTATTTGTTTTTTTACTCATTTAATTTATTTTTCATTTTCACCATAAGTCTCCATCTCTGTCTCCTTCCCACACATTTGTCACCTTTTAGCCTTCTTACTAGGCCCTGTTAATTAATCCCCACCTGGGAATTTCTCTTGCTCTTTCACTCCTATTATGCTTTATCTTTCCCGTCATCACCTTTTTGTTTCACAGATTCTCTCTTAATCTTACCATTTATCACTTCTTCTCCCTGAGCCTCCCCCTTTCTTCTTTCCCCACATATATATAGATCCCTCATTTTACCTCCCCTCTACACTAACTTTGTTTTTTCCTCTTTTAGATATTCCTGAAGAAGACCTAAGGTCGAAACGTAGATGTTTAACTCTGTTTTCTATTTTCAGTGTGCATTTAATATAACCATTTTGTTTTGCTTTTAGACCACATGCGGATGCAGTGCCTTGCTTTTGTTTTTTACATAGTGTATGTTAATGGTGCTTATAGAACACATACTGCACAATAGAACATATAACAGGCATTTTTTCATGCTCCTGGAGTAGGACTGAGCCTAGCAGGGACTCTGCTTGGAGTCAGTACTTTTTTCTCCCCCCTCTATGCTACTCCTTGAGTTTGTGTTTTATGAACTTAAAGAGCATAACATAATTTTAATATCTGATCTGAATTTGTTTATAGTGATGGCAGTTTTTAATGTAATGATGTACTGATGGATAAATAACGTTATGTGGATAGTTGCGACATTCTCCCCGGTTGCACATTATTGTGTGTGTGTGTGTGTGTGTGTTTGTGTTCTTTCTATTAGTGCCCTTAAGACCCACTACTTCATCATTTACCCCATCTCTATTCATGCTTTATTAAGGGAAGGCCAGACTGCCCATATTTCTGTTCCACAGTGCATAAGAAAAAAGGAATCCTATAAATAATTAAAATACACATTGATAATCTAAAATACACACTTACAGTATAACACATCCCATATTACACTATTTCTTAAAATGTACTGTATTAAATATGAGTAATACATTTATTGTTCCAGTAAAGAGTTTATTGAGCTTAATTAGGAATAAGCATGTTTTGCTATGTGGTACAGTACCTTTGTGGTGCTGACAGAAGTGTTTTTATGCTTGGTGTACCCCCAGTTCTTTAATTACTTGTGGATCAGGTCTTTGAAGTATGATTTGCTACAGTTTTAGGTTGATATTTCATCAATAAACATTGGGTAATTTAAATTACTGTACAGTATGTGTTTCTGTTTATCATCTATTTTGAATTCTATTTAGAATCACCATTCATCCACTGGCAGCAATCCTTGTAATGGTAAAAATATCAGACAGCATTTCTTAATCACCAGAATTAATTTGACTTGTAACACCTTGAACCAGGGTACAACTTTGGGGTATCACACATCATTCTGTCTGCAATCAGTGGATAATGAAGCCTGATAAAGAGCACATTTTCACACATGTTTTAATAATTGGACTGTACTAACAAAAGCTTAAAAAAAACAAAAAACAAACCAGCTCAGACAATGATAAGGGAAAAAGACTAACTGTGTGTGCCAACAGCTGTTCCCCTGAGAGCTTATCTTGATACTCGGTGGGTATCACCAAATTTCATTCATTGAGAAGGGGGCACTCTTATTTATCAGCACTATCAGACAAGTCAGGACCAGGTTTGAGATATGGAACATCTCTGTAAGAGATCAATTATTCCCTTGACCGTGTGTTTTTCTGCTCAGTGGGCACAGCTGAATTTCTTTGGGTAGGGAGTAAACATGCAGTGTGCTAGCCATGACAAAGGTTTTAGACCCACAACTTCAGTGACAGTATGTCACATGAAGCTGGAGAAACTGTAATAATGGTGAAAATGAATAACCATTTTGTAAAGAAATATACCAGATTAATGTATTTAATTTTTTAAGCACTAACAAAGACTGGCAAGAAAAAATCTCAAGTACCCCTAAAGTGACTAACAAAACTGTTGGAACCTACAGTAGGCACAATTGGAATTGTTGGATTCCTGGCAAGCTTGCAGAAAAACATCTGCCTGCTTTCTCCTAGTCTTCTTTCCTCTATTTTTTCTGGTCAGTGCAGTTCCCTACAGAACATGCATAGACTTTTGTTGTGCATTCAGTAGGTGCTGTACAGTATGCAGTCTGATGCTGAAGCACATTGCTAAGGTGCCATTCACCAGTCTACAATTAGCAATACAAGTACCTACTGTAGCACTGATGATGACTGGTTACTTTTAGTTTTTTATGCCTGAATGGACAGTACTTTATAAATGCTGTGCACCATAGGATCGGATGGTAGAGAAATAGTACCAAAAGCACTCAGAGAGAACAGCTTTTCCTTTGTCAGCTTGTGTTGACAAGCAGGTTAGAGTGCAGACAGATGTTTATGTGCAAGTTTGCAAGGAATACAGAAACACCAGTCACAACAAGGTTCTGAATTTTTTTTAGCTACAGTATCAGTTTTGGGGTCAGGCATTGCATCTCAGCAGACATTTAACAGACTGGTTTTTGTGTTGAACAGTTAAGGTGATGCAGGTCTCAGTGCAAAATTGTGTATCTCATTCCTCCTGAGTCCAAACACATTGTATTTATTTAGTTACTTACTTATTTAATGCATTTATTATTTTATTTTTTAAGCAATAGCAAAGAGTGGCAGGAAAAATCTCAACTAAACTGACTTGTAACAAAGATGCTGGTACCTCTATACAACTAGCATTACTGGACTCCTTGTGAACTTGCACAAAATTGCCTGCCTGCTTTCTCTGCTGTGCACCATATGGACAGCAGCCCCGGTACTTTGCCAGTAAGGGTCCATCTGGGGGAGCCATCCCTAGCACGTGGCACTTGTCTGCTTCTTTGCACATCACATCAGCATAAAAAAATAAAGCAGCCATTTGGGCGCTACCGACAGCATGTCAGTTTCTGCTCTGAATGTCTCTTGCACCTGAAATACTGACAGCATAATGTGTACTGTTGGGACACCTAGAGGAAAACCACAAGTGAGCAAGAAATTGTGTTAAAAACAGCACCACTTAGCATATTTTAAGGTACCGAGAATTGTAGTGCAGCTAATTTAGAACTCGACACTTAGGCATTACAGACCCTTTAACGAGGCATTACTCGGTACCACTCGGTGTACCTCTCAGTGTCCGCAGCTGCCAGGAAACACTGCGGTACTGATCTACTTATCTGTAGCAACCACTGTGTGTGTGTGTGTGTGTGTGTGTATATATATATATATTTATGTGCGTGTATGTAATCATTGCTTTTTTTTGGTATCACAGGTCATATAGTCTAATTTGGGGTGCGCATTTCTTGGCTTGCTGAGGAATTTTGCCATTGGAATAGTGTTAAGCCAGTGAAGGTAAATATTTTGGGAGGAGGGATTATTTAAAAAAGTTAAAAAACATTCATCAGTGTTTTCGTCATCTTTACAGGTCTTCAGCATATCGTCAGAACTGAAAAAAATTAACTCCTGTGATTCATGAAGAACGTGATTTGTCTCATTATCAATGTCTGGTGTGACATGACTAATGGTAATGAACTGTATGGAAATGCAAATACCTACAGCTGTACTTCCCTGGCCTGTACCACGTAAAACTACCTGATTTGAAAACTCATATCAACAAGTACAATGGGGATTGAAGCAGAGACCCGAGATACTAAGAAACAGGCTTACATGGAACTAACTACAAAAAAATGACAGTTTTGTGATTCATGAATCATACTGTGAAGGTGAAGAATGCAATTTGTATCATGAGTGACTCATCATGATCTCCCTGATTTAAAAATGCACATCAATGAGTACAATGTTCATGCAGAGATATGCACCACACCAGTACTCTGAAGGGAAGCCAAACAAACAACTGCGATTTAAGTTACAAATGGAGATTGAGCCCTAAGGAGATGCAAACACACAGACAGATTAAGATTGCACTGCACTCTCAAGAGATGCAGATGCAAAGCTGCAACGACACCTAATCAGTGCTCACAAGTCACATATCTAAATCTGGAAAATAATACCTTTTGCCAGTTGGGGGTAGTGCACAGCAGTAACAGTCCACTACCAGTAAAAACACCACAAAGCAGTACAAAGACATTCATGCAGGTGCAGTGGATAACATGTTCATACTGCTGCAATTACTCTGTGGCACAATAAAATGTGTCTGATTTGATGGTACGCATCTCACACACTCACACACACACACTACACTAAAAGTAATGCATAGCAAATTGGAAACTTCAGTAATATAATGAAATATTGTAAACAAACTGAAATTATGCACTGCTGCACCACAACAATCAGCAGAAAAAATCAAGAATTTCTGAAAATATTACTGTGTGTACATTAACACAGTTATACAAGAAAAATATGACCAAAACAGAAAGACTGCCTTTTTCTCTCCCAGTTTTAACCTGCCTGCCCTACAGATACGCCCCTCCCCAAAGCAGACTTCAAGTGTCTGTCAGTACACAGACTGAATGTTCTAAATTAATATTCAAAATCCATGTACAAACAATAAACACTCGATGATATGAACACTGGAGGGTTTCCTACAATCGATGTACTAAATTTTGAGCAGAAACAAAATGACTAAAAAGGTTTTTTTAACAGCTTTTAGAGGGTTTGAATAGCAGAGCTCTGACAGGAAAATGTCTCCATCTTCCATTACACACGCACCACACAGAACTGAGGATGTACAGAACAATCTAGGCAAGGCAAGGCAAGGCAAAATTTATTTAAAAGACGCCCAATTCCTGAGGCTCTGGGCGCCATACAATCCATTAAAACAAGCATTTTAACATAATAAATATAAAAACCTACACATAAATACAGATCATTACAGAACTAAACATTTAAATATAAATCTTTATCAAAACATTAAATTAAATTAGATTAAATGCCTTAGAGAAGAAGAAGGCCTTTAGCCTAGAGCCCATGTGACCTGCAATCCCATGAATCACTGCAAAATTCACCTTGGAGCTTAATAACAAGGTGAAGTAATGCAAAGTACATTGATTTCAATGTACTTCACCTTAAAATTGGTGGCGAAGTGGTTTGGGGAAGGTGGAATAACACAAAGTCATTGGTTTCAATGGACTTAACATTCCTCATTATGACACGAAGTACTCCACGTTGTGGATTACTTCACAGATTCTGCATTACTCCGTGAATCACTTTACAGAGCAAATTTTGGCCACTTCTCCCACCACTAGTCATAGGGATCTTCATTTACACATTTTGCACTGTATTTACTCAGGATGTCCCAGATTAGATGCAATATCTTGTTTTCAGCTTGGTCATGATTTTATCATTTTATAGTGTATTTATTCAGGGTAGCCTAGTCCAGATGTAAAATATTGTTTTCAGTCTATTCTGATTTTGTACAATGCAGCATAATATTGTGTAGATATAGAGCCCCACTAATAATGTGATGACATTTCTTTTGTGAACTATCCAGGCTAAATATACAGCAATCAGCAGGCATATTCTAGGAAAACACATTGTAAAAATGTGTAAAAGAAAGAAAGACCACATTGAAACTGCCTCTCAGCAGATCTGCATTGTTCAAATTCATTAGAAATGATGGGTAAAAGCATCCAAAAGTTCTCCACAGCAATTTTGGCTGTGACCAGAATTTGTTGTCTCTGATATAACTGCCCAGATCAGTCATTTTTCAACCAAGTTTGCAGATGACACTAAAATAGCTGCAAAAGTTAGCTGTGACTTGGAGGTACAATCAGACTGGGCAAAAACTAATGGCATGATTTTTAATACTGACAAATGTGTTGCCGTGCATTTAGGAGACTCTAATACACAAAACAAGTACTCCCTGAAGGGTAGAATCTTGAAATCAGTTGGCACTGAAAAAGATTGGAGAATTGTCATTTCATCTGACCTAACTTTCAGTAAACATTGTAGTGAGGTGATCAGCAAAACCAATATAATAACAGGGTGTATAAAAGGACCATTCACATCAAGAAATAGGGCATGCATTTTGCCACTTTTAGAGCTTATGTAAGGCCACACTTAGACTACTGCTCAACTCTATGGAGCCCTCATCTTTGAAGGGACATAACTAGACTGGAAGGTGTCCTGAGAAGAGTCACCAGGCTAACAGATGGTATGCAAAACAAGAACTATGAGCAGAGGTTGACTGAGTTAAACATATACCCCTTGGAACTTAGGAGAACAAAGGGGGACCTCCTGAAAAATGTTCCGGATATCAAGGGATGAACAGCTGATTGCAGACCTGGGTATGCTAACTAACATAAGGTATTGCAGTTTAAGAAGTCACAACTACCAACTTATGTTAACATACCCTAAGAGTAACAATAGAGATTTTTTCTTCCTACAAATAATAATACCAACATGGAACTCACTTCCAAAATATGTAGTTGAAGCCAATTCCTTTGATAGCTTAGAAAACCAACCTTGACAGTCATCTTATGAGTAATGGGTAAATAGATTCCAGCTTTTGCTGGAGATGTACTCTTATGGGCCTACAGCTTACTATACATCAAACAAGTTCCTAGTATAACTCCTAGTACAATAATACTGTAGGTAGAATATAAGCACTGTTTAATATAGGAACAGTGACTAATGGGAAGATGGTGGTCTTGGAAGGTACACAATATTGTGAGCTGGTGTGGGATAAAGCGAGGCATCAGACAAAATAGGCAGTCACCATCAAGTATTTATTGTCACAAAGCAGCGGACTGATAAACGACAAAACCAGAAAAGAACAACATAAATTAACTTTTCAGAGCTAGAAACCAGCTAGCTCTCAAGGGTGCTGTAGAGTACATAGACCCTTAGTAGACTGACTCTTTCTATCTGAAGACTCTCTTTTTATAGAAGACAAAAACATGTGATCAAATAACTCCACCCTAAACATCTTAATTGTAAGCCGAAATTAAGTTACAAAAAATATTATCTTTTATTATGGGCATGAAATTAGAATATTTTAATAACTCTCATCAAATGTCACCCTGTACTGAAAAAAACAAAGATTTAATTCACTTCAGACAAAAATGTACTCTGGAGGGCTGCCCCTTTAAACAAACATATATAATGGGGAGAGATTCGGCCGGCCGGCCTTTACTTCCACCTAACTGCAGCAACAGAAGGGCGTCCCTGAATAAAACAACGCAAAAGAATGAATATTCACCTAGCCAAAGACCACCCCACTCAAATTCAGCATAACCCTTTGGACCATTCTTTTCAGGGTGCTGCAACTCGGTAAGTTCCTCCTTTTACTGAGTTACTCTAGCGAGGGAGAAGCTTTTATTGAAATGAGCAGAACGCTAAAATATCTTCACGATAGTGCGAGCGTTCGAGAGGTAAACGTACCGCGGCTCCACACTATTGCTATTTATTGCTTTTTAGTTTTTAACTGAAGGGAACTCCCCTTCCCAGAAGTGCTCATTTGAACTGCAATCCACCCTTTATGTGCACTATACCAGACAAGCACAGGACTCCAACTTTAAACAATATACGCTAGAGGAGCGAGTCTTGGTGTTATTCTCAAATTACCGCAATTACTATTGAAGTCCCATTATTTTAATTAGCGGTACCCGTACACCTATCACTGCTGAAAACTCTTTTTTAGAGGAAATGTTTTTAGAGAAAAAGGGGGTTTTCTTTTACCCACAGCAGCAATACACACGTTCCTTCCCCAGGCTCCTATGAGGATTTCTGGAAACAAGAAGAAAATAAAAATGACAACATAAAACAACGAAGGGACACAGAGAAGGGGACACATAAACATGGGTGGCCAGCCCAAAGAAAGATAGTACAACACAACATTCACAACATCCAAATATGGGCTTTCCAGAGTTTCAACATCGGAGCAGCTAATAAGGAAAGAATGGGGGGGAAGGCAAAATAGCCCAGTCTCCTCTTTCACATTCCTCCCCGTTCAAGATCAAACTTCTTTAGTTTGATTAAAGTTTTATCTACCTAACCCCCCTTTTTTTTTCTTTTATGACACAAATACTGTCAACAAATCCTTGATTTGAAAGATGGAGCCATAGCCCACCCTCTCCAGGGCTCCACCTCGGGGTCCCATCAAACAAATAAATCAATTAAACTTTATTTTAATATGAACACTTCAATGTAGGGCACTACTTCTACATTTTTATTTTCTCTTTACCCCGAGGTTTGTTGACAGATTAGTATTCCATACCATATCTAGATAAAAAATCGGCATTACTATGTGCTGACCCCTTTCTATACCTTATGTTGAACTTATAGGGTTGCATTGTGAGATACCATCACATTATTCAAGGGTTTTTCTCCTTCGTGACATGAAGCCAACAAAGGGGATTATGATCTGTCCAAAGTTCAAATTCTCTTCCCCATAAATAGAATCGGAGGGCTTCTATTGCCCATTTTATTGCCAAACATTCCTTCTCAATAACAGAGTAGTGTCGCTCTCTCTCATGCAATTTCAGGCTAATATACAAGATAGGATGTTCTTCATCATTAATTATTTGTGTGAGGACAGCCCCAATACCATAGTTGGAAGCATCTGTTTGTAGCATAAAGGGGAGAGAAAAGTCAGGCATATGTAATATAGGTGAGGAACAGATTTGTGCTTTTAAACAATGAAACGCTTCTTCACAGCCAGGGGTCCAAATTACTTTATCCGGTTGAGATTTTTTTGTTAGGTCAGTTAATGGCCCAGCTATAGTAGAGCAATTCAGGATGAATCGCCTATAATATCCAATAAGTCCTAGGAACGATCTGACATCTTTCTTTGTAATAGGACGTGGACTATTAGCTACCTCTATTTTAGAAATTTCTGGTTGTACTAGCCCATTTCCTATTCGGAACCCTAAATATGTTGTTTCCTGCATAGCCAGGGAACATTTAGAGGGATTTACAGTTAATCCCGCCTTAAATAGGGCTGTCAAAATGGCCTTTAGATGCTGTACATGTTCTTCCCAGGAATTACTAAAGATTACCACGTCATCTAAGTACGCAGCGCTATAGGCTGGATGGGGTCCTAGGATGCCATCCATGACATGCTGAAAAGTAGCAGGGGCACCGTGAAGACCAAAAGGCATCACAGTGAAATGATATAAACCTATGGGTGTACTAAAGGCAGTTTTTTCTTTATCTCTAGGATCCAAGAGAATTTGCCAATATCCCTTGGTTAGGTCTAAGGTACTGATGTATTGTGCCTTACCCAACTGATCTATAATATCGTCTATCCGTGGCATAGGATAACAGTCAAATTTGGATATTGCATTTAGGCGTCTAAAATCAAGGCATAATCTTATCCCTCCTTCCTTTTTACCCACTATGACCATGGGAAAGTTCCACTCACTGCGAGAGGGTTCAATTATTCCTAAGTCATGCATTTTTTTATTTCGAGTATTACATCTTTTCGTACCCTCTCAGGAATCCTATATGGTTTTTGACGTATAGGTAAGGCATCTGTAACCACAATATGATGGGTCACTTCTGTAACCTTCCCTGGTATTCCAGTGAATAAATCCTTAAAGGATTGTAACAGGGTTTGAAGTGTGGCAGTTTGGCCACTTGTTAAATCCGGGTTAATGTGTATTTCTGTCATATCCCCAGCATTTTCTAACCTCTGATATGCTACGTCCAATTCTGATTCCTGCGTGTCTGGGTGTACATAACTACAGACAGGGGAATTCCTGTCAATCCATGGTTTTAACAAGTTTACATGATAAACCCACTGTTTTAGTTTCTTTTCAGGGAGTTCAATAGCATATGTTACTGGACCCATTCGTTTTACAACCGTGTATGGACCTTGCCACTTCATAAGGAGTTTGTTATCAGAGGAGGGTAACAAAAGTAATACCTTATCCCCAGCCAAAAATTCTTTGTGTTTTGTCCCTTCATCATACCATTCTTTTTGTTTGCCTTGATGGAAGAGATTAGTCTGATGGGCCTTTTTGACATAACTAATTAATTTGTGCCGTAACTTCTGCCAATACTCTATTGGTTCTATCATCTGTGGGTCACCCTTATTTTCCCACTCCTCTTTTATAATATCCAGCAGACCCCTGGGATTATGTCCATACAATAATTCAAACAGGGAAAACCCTGTTGAAGATTGTGGGACTTCTCTGAAGGCAAACATAAGATAGGGAAGGTATACATCCCATTTATTTCCCTCCTCTGATACATACTTGCGTAACATTTTCTTTAAGGTTTGATTAAATCTCTCCACTAGTCCATCAGTCTGTGGGAGATAGGGTGTAGTAAATGTAGCTTGTATACCCAGGGCCTGGTAGAGGTGGTGTAATAATTTCAAACAGAAATTAGTACCTCTATCCATGAGAATAGTTCTAGGGATACCCATCCAGCTAAATATTTTTACTAATTCCTCTGCTATTCTAGTAGCTGTAACTGTACGAAGGGGAATCGCCTCTGGATATTTTGTAGCATAATCTACTACTACAAGTATGAAATGATTCCCCTTTGTTGTTTTAGGTAGTGGACCTACCACATCCATAGCTATCCTTTCAAACACATTAGACACAAATGGCATGGGTACCAGGAGTACCTTATCCTTACGCCCCACAGCTGATACCTGTTGACAATCAGGGCAACTTTTGCAGTATTCTGCCACCTGCTCATGTATCCCAGGCCAGTAAAATCGATATAACAGGCGTTTTAGGGTACAATCCCTACCCAAATGGCCTGCCAAGGGTATATCATGGGCAAGGGTCAGTAATTGCTGACGATATTGCTCTGGTACCATCAATTGTTCAACCACCTCCCCACTTTGAGGATTAGAACATACTCGATATAATAGATTACCGTCTATTTTATAATGGGGTTGGGTTGAACCATTTACTTTCTGTGGGGGTGACACTTTTGCCTGGGGAAAAAAGGTATCAAGGTTAAGTCATGTTTTTGTACATCCCTAAATTCTTTGTTAGAAAAGTCATTTTTCTTTGCTAATATAGTAAGTCCAGTATCCTTTCTGGACCACATATATTTGTCCTTTCTCTTCTTTTGTTTGCTTTTCTTGTCTTTACCAGCAGGCCCAAAAACCTCCTCTTCAAACGTAAATAAATGCCCCAATTCTCTTTCCTGTTTTTGTTCTTGTGCCCGAGTGGTAGCAGCTCCAAGATTAGTAGTTAACAAGGACTCAAAATAAGGATAATCATGTCCTATGATTACCGGAACTGGTAAAGTGGGTACTAGTCCTACTTTCATATTTAGAATTGTCCCATTTATTTGGATTTCCAAGTCACGTAAGGGGTACCAGTGGATGTCCCCATGTATACACCTGACTCCTGTAGTAGGTTCTTCTTGGTCAATTTTGTCGACTAGAGAGGCATGTACCAGAGTCTGTTTACTACCAGAGTCAACAAGTCCACATACCACCGAACCTCCTATTTGTACCATTGTTATATACTGACCCCAGTTGGCAAGGGCTAAGTGTATGGTGTCTACTTTCTTCTTCAGGCAGAACCTGGCAATATGTCCCTTGGCTTTGCATTCATGACAAATAATATCAGGACTGTATCCCTTATATGTTTTGGAATGTTCCTTGCCCCCCAGGGGTACTGCTAGTGTGGCTTGCAGGTGTTACATTGGTAAAGGGACTTTTTATTATAGCTGTAGGGGTCCTTGGAGCTATAAATGACTGGGTCCGTTGGGGTATAGCCGTTATATAATCTTCAGCCAGCCGTATAGCTGCCTCAGTGGTTTTGGGACGGTGTTCTTTTACCCATAGCTGGACATCCTGCGGTAGAACCCTCACAAACTGTTCCAGAATTATGCTTTCCAGAATCTGGACCACTGTCCTGGTATTGGGCTGTAGCCATTTATGACATAAGTCTTTTAACTGGATATACACATCTTGAGGAGTGTCAGTAGATAGATATTTATAGGCTCTAAACTGTTGTCGATAGGTTTCAGTACATATATCTCTTAAGGATTGCTTGTTTGATATGGTCATAATCATTAATGTGAGCAAGTTCTGTATGGCTATAAGCTAATTGAGCCTTCCCTGTCAAATAGAGGGCCAACCTGACAACCCATTGGTCTTGAGGCCATGCACATGCGGTAGCCACCCTTTCAAAAGTTAGTAAATATGCCTCAGTATCATCTGTTTCAGCCATCTTAACCAACTTAATATCTTTTTGGCCTACCACAGGTGTTGGTGGGGTTCTTGCTGTGCCCAAAGCCTGGATAGCTCGAAGTGTGTTGGTCCAATGGGCAGCATTCTCAGCTCATTCTCTCTCTCTCTCTCTCTCGATTCGCTCCCTTTCTCTCTCTCTCTCCAGTTCTACTTGCCGTAGACACAGCCAGTAGTAGCTCATGGGGAGTTTCTGGAGGGTCCTCCATCTCGATTCCTGCTGCCTGGGCAGCTTTTTCAGTAGGCTTAATATCCTCCATGGGTCTGATGTCAGCTTCAACATCAACCTTGGCCACCTTCCTTCGCACCACTGTCTCCAGACCGGTACTAATGGCAAGCCCAACTTCTGCACTGCAGACCTCGTGGCCAGGAATGTCCGCTCTTCTGCCCTGTCCTGATGCATACAATAAGTAGGATTTGAGAGCAAATCCAGCAGAGAGCCTCTCTGCTAAATCCCCCTTCTGACACCAAATGTGAGCTGGTGTGGGATAAAGCGAGGCATCAGACAAAATAGGCAGTCACCAACAAGTATTTATTGTCACAAAGCAGCGGACTGATAAACGACAAAACCAGAAAAAAAACAAAACCAGAAAAGAACAACATAAATTAACTTTTCAGAGCTAGAAACCAACTAGCTCTCAAGGGTGCTGTAGAGTACATAGACCCTTAGTAGACTGACTCTTTCTATCTGAAGACTTTCTTTTTATAGAAGACAAAAACATGTGATCAAATAACTCCACCCTAAACATCTTAATTGTAAGCCAAAATTAAGTTACAAAAAATATTATCTTTTATTATGGGCATGAAATTAGAATATTTTAATAACTCTCATCAAATGTCACCCTGTACTGAAAAAAAAACAAAGAATTAATTCACTTCAGACAAAAATGTACTCTGGAGGGCTGCCCCTTTAAACAAACATATATAATGGGGAGAGGTTCAGCCGGCCGGCTGGCCTTTACTTCCACCTAACTGCAGCAACAGAAGGGCGTCCCTGAATAAAACAGTGCAAAAGAATGAATATTCACCTAGCCAAAGACCACCCCACTCAAATTCAACATAACCCTTTGGACCATTCTTTTCAGGGTGCTGCAACTCGGTAAGTTCCTCCTTTTACCGAGTTACTCTAGTGAGGGAGAAGCTTTTATTGAAATGAGCCGAACGCTAAAATATCTTCGCGATAGTGCGAGTGTTCGAGAGGTAAACGTACCGCGGCTCTGCACTATCGCTATTTATTGCTTTTTAGTTTTTAACTGAAGGGAACTCCCCTTCTCACAAGCGCTCATTTGAACTGCAATCCACCCTTTATGTGCACTATACCAGACGAGCACAGGACTCCAACTTTAAACAATATACGCTAGAAGAGCAAGTCTTGGTGTTATTCTCAAATTACCGCAATTACTATTGAAGTCCCATTATTTTAATTAGCGGTACCCATACACCTATCGCTGCCGAAAACTCTTTTTTAGAGAAAATGTTTTTAGAGAAAAAGGGGGGGAGATTTTCTTTTACCCACAGCAGCAATAAATACGTTCCTTCACCAGGCTCCTATGAGGATTTCTGGAAACAAGAAGAAAATAAAAACAACAACATAAAACAATGAAGGGACACAGAGAAGGGGACACATAAACATGGGTGGCCAGCCCAAAGAAAGATAGTACAACACAACATTCACAACATCCAAATATGGGCTTTCCAGAGTTTCAACATCAGAGCAGATAATAAGGAAAGAATGGGAAGGGGGGAGAAAGGCAAAATAGCCCAGTCTCCTCTTTCACAAATATATTATCTGCATTATCAAAGCAGTTACAACTGCCTGGAAAGTATGTATGCATTTTGTGCTGAAGAACATCAGACAACAAGTTTAAAATCTCTGTATATGACAAATTTCCAGTGTATATTTCTGAGCATTTGTACATATTCCAATTCATTGTAAGAATACTAACTTGCTGAACTATGGTATTTAAGATAAAAATATACTTCATTGCCTCTCAGAAAATGTAAAGCTTTTGCCACCAATAAAAGAAAATAAAAAAGGATTAGCATAACTCTGAGTGTACAACATTAAATACATGAACATAAATTTCAAACAACACCATACACATTAAAAAAATTAACATGAATTTCTGGTGACACCATTCTTTTTTAGACATATATTTTTTTCTTCCCTGATTCACATTTAATTTATGAGTTAAGCAGCAAATCAGTTAAGCATGAAAAATGGAGGTAAAGAGAAGAAAATTTAAGAAATCTAGCAAGAATGACAAGGTTCAGAAATGAGACAGGCATTTGCTAATGCTGAACGTTCACCACTGGTATTGCTGTTGTACCAGGTCTTGGAAGGGGCAGAGCAGCAAAATGGCTGTGCAGCTGCTCCACTCTATATCACACTGCTCAGAAGTTTTCTTGTTTGTTTTAAATAGTACATATTGTTAAGCCTTGCTGGTTCTGATAGCTGCATTTACACTTTATGGATGCAGCTAATGGCATCATGACTGATTTGCATTTTGACTCTTTTAGAAGCTACCTGTCTGTTGAGAGATGTACTGATCATGTTATGTGTTTGCCATTTTACTAAACCAGGTGACAGAGGTGGAATAGAGAATCTCTATGCCACAATTATGGATTGATGAGTCACAGTACCAAAATTAAGATCTATGAGAGAGTGCAGCACTCATGGGTGCTGATGAGCCTTTCTTTTTCAGTACCGGTATACTTTTGTTGCCATGGGTTGGGAGCCTGGGTTAATATTGGTGGAGTACTAAATGTACCACACTTTGAGCGTTCCTCTGTTTGCTTATAGGTGCGCCAGAAGTGAACTGAATGAGGGAAGTGCTGTAAGCTATTTTACTGCTGCATATGCATAGGCAGGATGAGTAAGATACTTTAGCCCCGTGAATCAAAAAAGGAGCAGTGGCTTACCAGAAGTGTGGATTCTCAGAGCTTATGTGTGGGAATTTTGGCATCTGGTAAATTTATTTCTTTTGAACATTATGAGACAAAAACTACATAAGTTCAGTGCCCTGTTGAAGATATCAATATTAATTGAAATAAGTCTTACACATTCAACACAAGGTATACTTCATGAGATTTGAACCTTTGCCCTTTTTCTAGTTGCAGATTGGTTAATGAATTAAAGAAGCTGGCTGAATAAATTTTGAAAGAAAAAATAGACTTGAGACAGACTGATTCATTATTATGATTTGCTCTTGGTTTATATATGCGATATTGGAGGTGAGAATATACATTTGTATTGTAAATGGCTTTTCATGGGGCTGAATAATTGTGCTACCCTTGGGCTGCATTTGAATTCTGGCACTTAGCACACTGAGTTTTTGAGAGCATACAAGAGGGGAAAAGCTGTGATTGAGTGGTCTAGTGGAGTGGAGCATACTGAGCTGTTGAGAATGCCCCAATGAATTAGGTAGAGCTTTTAATCTTATATTATATCATATACTCCAGTGATGGATGTTTAGAATTTAAATCTTAATATGAATGAGCTTGGGAAGTATAATATTATTATTGGACTCCTTATTTGTAATGGACCAGGGATTGGCAAATTTCTGAGATTATGTGGTGAGTATGAAATTGAGGACTTTGGTTCTCTAATATGATTTTCATGCATAAAAGTGATTTGGGAAATGAACTGTGCTTGGAACTTGATTTGAGCCTGAATTTAATTTGAAACTATTGTTATAATTTTTGTAAGACATTTTATTTAGCTTCCTGTATATGTTATCTTTTTGATGTTCTTTTTAGGAGAAGTAATTTTAAAACATATTCACCTGTTTTTGGAGGATGCTAATTTAACTAAAAATAAAAGTTCCATTGATCATATGGTCTGATGTCTTTTGTCATAGATTTTGCATCAAATTTGTAATGTTTTCTTTTTGAAATTTGATCAGATTTAGTCCACTACTGTATATATGTGAATTTACTCTGTTAGCTGCACTTTTTTAATATATTTTTTGTTTCAGTGAAATAAGTTAAGCATAGTAAATTTATTGCTCCTGTCATATAGGCTAATTTAGTATGTTAAACTTGTGGCCTGAGAGTTCTGGAGGCTGTGGGTGTGGGTCGCATGCTGAATTGTCATTGGGAAGCCAGCACTGAATTAGAGTATATTTTCTGTCTGGTATGATACATAGCATTTTATGCTGCACAATGGAGAGTGGTGTAAGACCAAAGAGCTTACTAGCATGCTATGAAAAGCTCGGGGTTATTAGGGGTGGATCATACCTTACCTAGGTAATTAGTACTGTAATTATTCTGATGGAAAATCAGCTCTGGGTTTTCAATACTGGAGTAGATTGGTATGTTAAGTTGTGTGGAGGAAGTCTTACCTGCTGTGATGAGAAGGAAACTGACCTGGAGACTCTGGCAGTTGATGACTTCAAACAGCATATTTTGGTGGAATACTGGTCAGACAGGGTGTAGCTGATATGCAGAGTATGGTCCAGTGTGAAACCAGAAAACTTCAGAAGGCTGCTGGTACTGATGAAAGGTCAGTGGGGGTCCATTTCTTATAGCTGTAGCACTTCTACAGTTAATAGTCTCTTTAGTCTCTTGGAAATGTTGGACATTTTTGATGAATGGGGATAAAGTGAGATATTAGTTATCTGGTCTTGGGGACGTATGAATGTTATTGTCCACTTATAACTGGAAAAAACAACTATCTGGTTCATTGGGGAGGTGGCAGCTAGAAGGAGGAAAAAGAGCTTATCACAAGTATAAAAGCACACTGAAGGATGCTGACAAGGAGGCTTACTTGGAAAAGTCAAGGGAGACAGGCAGAGTTATCAGGATGGCAAAAGCAAGCAAAGAATTATAACTGACAGAGGGGCTAAAGGTAGGAGAAAGGACTTCTTTAGGTATGTAAGGAAAAAAGAGTAGGAAGGATGGCATACTTAGATTAAAGTGAGAAGGGAATGGGCAGAGAGTAGTATGGAACAGGTAGAATTGCTAAATGAATACTTCAGCATGGTCTTCACAAGAGAAAAGAATGGACCAGTGCTGCAGGGAAAATCAGCAGGCAGAAAGGGGGTGGGTTGAAATTGAGGAGGCTAACCAGAGAAGAGGGTTTAAAGGATGAAGATGTAGCCAGAGGAATTTGTCAAAAAATAAATGAGAAGGAGTGATAGAAGAGAAAAAGGGGGCAAGGTCAGGGGGGAATAAGTGCTATAATGGGGCAAGGAGAGACTAACGAGGTGGTATGAAGACCTGAGATTTGAAGTGGTGCCTCAGGAGCTGGGGGGAGGGGGCCTGGGGTTAAGCAGTATATAAGTTAGGATTAAAGCTGTGTAGGTCATCAGCTAGGAGAGGTAGTTACTGGAGCTAGAGGCAGTGAGATGGGCCCAGAGCCTGGTTTTAAACAGACCTAGTGTTGAGGCAGAGGAGATGGTGTGGCTAAGACCATTCACCCATAGCGGAGCCCTATAGGTGAAGGAGCATTAGCCCTGCATAGTTCGACAGCAAGGAACTTGTAGAATCTGGGTTGTTGAGCTCCTGGTGTTCTGTCGGTTGGTGTTTTGATGTAACAAGGCAGTAACACCGGGGGGTGTGAGGCCAGGGTTGATTTTTCCCACCATAGCACATGTGAGATACTTTATACTGTTGGAGAGTTGGAGCCATCCGGATTGTTCATAAAGGGCACAGGTGTGGGTGAGGCGGTGGGCACCAGTTGTGAGTCAGCATGCTTTGTTAAGTGCAGTTGTTATACGTCGGAGGGCGGACACCATGGCGGAGCCATAGATAATGAGGCCATAATCAATAATTGACACCACAGAGCTCTGGATGGCAATCTTCAGGGCCTCTGGGGTGAGGTGCTGCCTGTGCTTGTAGAGTAATCCAAGGCATGTGTTGGCAGCTTTAGCCATGCTGTCAATGTGAGCTGTATAGGACAGATTGGGGTCAAGCAGAATCCCTAGGTATTTGAATGAGTAGACTTGTTTGAGGACAGTCCCCTGCTTGGTGGAGATGGCAAGGGGTGTTGCTTGTAATGGTTATGTGAACTGCAGAATAGCAATGACTTGGTTTTCTTGTGATTGATGACTAGTTTATGATCGGAGAACCATGTTTCAAAGGCACTGAATCAGAGTTGGAGGCTGTATTGTAGTGGTGAGAGGTCCTTGTGTGTAGAAAAGACAACAGAATCATCCACATACAGGATGATTTGCTCCTAGCAGGATTGTGGTAGGGAATTTAAAAAGAGACTGAAAAGGAGAGGGCCCAGTATGGACCCCTGAGGGACTCCGGAGTGGACAGGCAAGGTGTCCGCGATAGCATTGGCAATTTTTACTCTTTGACAGTGGTTGTCAAGGTAGCTTCTGAACCAGTGGGCTGAGTCCAGTGAGAGGCCAGCAAGGAGTAGTTGGTCATATAGCAGCCAATGATGGACCGTGTCAAATGCCTTTGAGAGGTCGATGAAGACAGACCCAGTAAGAAGACCTTTATCAAGGGAACTATGCACTCCACTGGTAAATTCAAGCAGGGCAGTGCTGGTACTATGCCCTTTTCTAAAACTGTGCTGTTGCGTGCACAGAATATTATATTTGTCCAACTAATCAGTGAGCTGGTCCTCAACAATATGCTCTAGGGCCTTGGATAGTGGTGGCAATATGGAGATCGGGCAGTAGTTAGAGTGGCTGATCTTATCCCCACTTTTGTGGACCAGGGTTACAGTGGCAGTTTTTCATATTTCAGGGAATGTACTGGTGTGGAGACAGAGAGATTAAGAGTTTTAGTTAGGGGACTGAGGACCTTGTCAAGTGTAAGTGATAGCAGCTTAAGGTCCAGGGTGTCACTGCTGATTCTGGAAGTGGAGATGGTTGAGGCAATGTGGTGGTGAGCTGGTGGAAAACATTTTCAAATTCTGTCCACAAGATGATTTCACACCACAAGTGCAAAAACACATTTTAGCAAGGATTTGAAAAATGACAGCTGTCACATTCATGAAATGCTATGACAAACTGGCTATGTTGAATATTTAGGGTCAAAATATTGAAAATTACCAAAGTTATGAACTGCTTTCATAAATTTTAATGTAGGTTCATTACTTTTTTTTTTTTATATTGTTATCCAACTTTTTTTAACATAGTCTTCTTATGACCCCACATCATGAACAACTGGCCCTCATCAAAGGCCTGATGTTCAGGATTTCAGAAGTGCAGATTTCAACCAGATGTCCAGGACAGTTTAAGTGGATTGGGCAGTATGAGGAGAGTGTAGGAAAGTTGGGGAGAAATAAAAGGAGGCACTCTTGAGGTAACAGGGTCATGCCTGACTCTCTGAAAAGAAGAAAAAAAGAAGATCTTCATGAGTTACAAAGAGATGAAGGGGTATGAAGAAAGGGGGGAGTACTAAATAAGAATTACAGTAGAGAGGCCAAGAGGGCAGTATTCACTTGAACACATCCAATCAGTGCAGACAGGTCAGTACAATTCAAATACAATTCAAATAGCTTGCACAAGTGTACAAAGGAACAGTCTTACAAGAAATAACAGTATTAGTTTCTCTGGTAATAAGTGTTGTGCATAAAGGCAATGTTCATTTTGCTGACCACACAGACAATGTCAGGGATTAGTAGAGGAGGGAGGGCATTTAGTGAGAGTTACAGAAAAGCTTCAAAACCATCAAACAAAGCTTGATGAATTGTATGGCAGCAACAGCCCCACAGAGTAAGTTTTCACAGCTTCCACATGTACACCAGCTAAACTGAAAATAACAAAATCAAGAAGTCCCCCACACTCAGTCATGCCAGCCCATGCCTCGGAGTCGCGCTTGCTTACATATCATCATTGCTAAAACATCATTATCAGAGTGTGTAATGTCTCAAAAAGAAGTGTGCTTTCAAGAGTGTCTCTTTAAGAGACAACTAAAGTGCAAACATTAAGTGCAATAGTGTGGTAGAGTTCAAAAGTGCCAAAAATGTGCAGAGTAATAGAAACATTTCAATAAATATTATGAAAACACCATTTGATACAAAGGTATGTTGTTTCTACTGTGACACCAGCACAGCAAATCCCCAGAGCAAAACCCCAATCATGCCTATATCAGCAGCAACAGGGATTTCACTTCGACAGACTTTGCGGTGATGGAGGTGTATACATAACTCCACTGTCTGTGCTGTGTGGAGCTAGACATCTAAAGTAGTGGGAGTGTGGGGCACACAGCACCAACACATTGGGTGTCTCAGTGTTGCTGGTCATTGCGGGGATGTGTCAGTGTCAGGGGTGTCAACAGGTTTCTGATGCTGTCAAGGACATTGCTGTGGGGATGTAACACCTGCATCACAGATCTGGATACAATGCATTGAATTATCATATGCCACAACAAAAGGATTGGTAGGTTAAAAAGAGGAAAAAGCAACCACAAAGAAGACCAAGGTAGAAACATATTGGGGAATGGAAGGTGGGGCACAGAAGGAAAGGAAATATCACAATATGCATTAACAGAAACAACCAAGGAGAAGCACAAGGGAAGAGAGGAGTTGGGTAGAAAGATGGACAGGTGGATATAAAAGCCACAGATATTAATTGGAATTAGTAACTATCATAAGAACAAATAGAGCACAATGTCATCATTTAATCCATGGGCTGCTAAAGTATTTAGTGTTGACATCCAAAAAACCTCCTATTTATAGTAATTTTTTCATAAGTTCTCCTCCAAAAGGTCCACTTTTTCTATTCCAAGGAATCTTAATGTTGCAACTGAGCTGTATCCTGCTTCTGCATAGTGGTGTACCATTGCATAGTCAATATTCACTTTTCTAATGGCTGCCTTGTGTTCACTCACTTGTATGTTTACGGCCCTTTTCATATGGCCAACAAACCCCAGGTCACAAGGGCAAGTAATAAGATAAACCACTCTGATAGTACTACAATTAATGAATGATTTATTTCAAACTGTTTGCCAGACATAATATGGTTGAAAACATTAGTGTTCACTGTGTTGGCACAGTGGATGCAACGTCCACAATAAAAGTTATGAACTGGTGGTTTGGGGAGCCATGTAGGTCTCTAGAGTTGAGTGGCTTGAGCATGGCATGCACCAAAGTGTCTCTCAGGCAAGTTCCTCTCTGATACGTAGTGTTAGAGGAGGGATCTGTTGTGCTAAATTTTTCAGTGTAGGATATATGCTGAGCAATCTCCAATGTTTCTTAATGATGTTGTTTATTTTCAATGCAACTGGCTTATATTGTGTCATGAACGTAGACGAGTTTGCTATTTGCAAGTTCTGTGCCCCCTACAAAATTGCTGTTCTGTTGGTCTAGAGAACACTGGACAGTGCTTCCTGAATCACAGGGATAGGGTGACTGCTTTGTTTAAAGCAATTTGTAATCTTATTGTTTGCTTCTTGAAATCCAGTGTCAGTAGAACATATGCATCTGGCATGTAAAACTGGCACTTTTATATTCCATACTGAATTTGAAAAGTGACAACTTTACATAGAAACATAGAATTTGATGGCAGATAAGGACCGCTTGGCCCACCTAGTCTGCCCATTTTCCTACCTAACAGATAAGTTGCAGATCCTAGTTAACCAACAGCTTACTTCCTCCTACCCCCCACTAGGACTGACTTATGTCTGTCCCATGCATTCTTGAATTCCCCCGCTGCTTTTGACTCCATGACCTCCTCAGAGAGGCTGTTCCATGCATCCACAACCCTCTCCATGAAAAAATACTTCCTCACATTACCTCTGAGACATCTCCCCTCTATCTTCAAATTGTGCTCCCTAGTTCTTGCACATCTCTTTTTCTGAAAGATGCTACTCTCTTGGACTTTGTTGATTCCCTTGAGGTACTTGAAAGTTTCTATCATGTCCCCTCTCTCCCTTCTTTCCTCAAGGGTATACATATTAAGCTCCTTTAGTCTTCTTCATGATGTCTTCTGGCAGACCCTGCACCATTTTGGTTGCCCTCCTCTGGACAACCTCCACTCTGTCTATGTCTTTGCGGAGATGGGGTCTCCAGAACTGCACACAGTACTCCAGATGGAGTCTCACCAACTGTCTGTACAGCGGGATAACAACTTCCTGTTTTCTACTATTGATGCCTCTTCCTATGCATCCCAGTATCCCCCCAGCCTTTCTTACTGACTTTCCATCAGTAACAGTGAATTAAGGCTGACTGGAGAGGTGGAAACACACAACAAAATTTATTTCAAATGGAAACCAACTGGATATTTTGTTTCAAATCTCTGAAACCTAGGGGCCTAAATCGGGAATGGGATTTGAAGCCATATCTGTAACTTGAATTTTACTTCTTTGTATCTCGTTTGCTATACTAAAATCAAGTAGAATCTGAATCTAATCTGAAAATGAACCTCAGCAACTTATGTAGTTTTATTTGGTGCAGTTAAAATACATTGATGATGACAATTGAATGCATGAATTGTATGAAGGAATTATGTCATTTAAAAGACAAGTATGCACTTTAACTGCTATCCGCTAACCTGTTGGGATATATGTAAGCACTGGTAAGGCATTAAGAAATGTTGAAACTTTTAACTAGCTTTGTACATGACAGGATGATTCATATGATATGTATATGACTGTATGTACTGTATATGGTAGTAAATTACTACTTATGTTCATTACTTGTAATAGTATTTGTCTTGACTCTATAGAATCGAACCCCAAAAGTACCTGCAATTAAGATTTGACTGTAACTGGTTTATCTGATTGGTGGGGGCCATGAATTATAGGTACTTAAGGAAGGGGTTTTGCACCAGAGACCTGCCCCTGATGAAGACTGAGTGAGAAAGAGCTAGGGTAACTTGTGACTACTGCCAGCATTTAAATGTCACCTACACGCTTTTGTTATTTTAAGAAATGTCTTTTTCACTTTTGCAGTATTACAGTGTGTATCTGATCTACGTGTGAGTGTGGGGCCTCATGGAACATTGTTAATTGTTTTAGCTCACACTGACCAGCCCCAGAACCCTATCTCAATGCCACCCATATGCAAGCTGCTTTCTTGTTTTTATAACAATGAGTTTCATGCCATTGGTTTGTGGTAAAGTTTAGTCTCCAGATGATTTTCTTGTTTAAATATGAGAAAGTCAAGAAATGATTTTTCCTGGGCACTCACTTTATAAATGAATTTGAGGTGAACTCTGGTGTATTTATGCACTCATGAAACAGGTATAGGGTATCTACGTCCCCATTCAAAATAAATAAACAATAATTTAAACATATCTCTTCCACAGTTAAACAGTTGGTGCAAACTGATTTCTGTTTTGGTCATACAGGCATATTTTTCCCCAGACCCTATATAAAGATTTGTCAGATTTGGGGGAAATGTGGCATCCCTAGCCATCCCTTTGTGTTATACAAAATAAAATTCCTCAAAAAAGAAGCAATTAGCTTCTTTTACAAAATGGGGCATGTCCATCAACTAGTATTTGGGTGGAAGTAGATATTCTCTGACAGACACAGAGAGTTTGAGCAACCAGAAAAACAGAGCGGTGGTGTTGAAATCTAAAATTCAAAGCAGCACAACACAGGATATCACTGGTAGTAACAAAGGTCACACCAAAATGGCTTTGATGGCAAAAGCTTACCATTAATTAAATTACAATAGGCAAATCAAAACTCAGTACCCATTGAACATTGGTGTACTACTGAAGGATGCAACACTTAGTGACATTGTGGCACATGCTACAAAATACTGATGTTTCACCAGGTGACTACCAGAGTTTCTTCTGAAGAAGCCTGGTAGTCACCAGGTAAAACGCCAACATTTTCTGTGGGAGCCATGATGTTATTAAGCACTGGATCCAGTGGTAGTACACCTTGTGTGAATGGGTGCTGAGTTTTTGATTTGCAGATTGTATAGTAATTTAATAAATGGGAAGCTTTTTTCATCAAAACTGTTTTGGTTTGACCTATGTTGCTGTGGGTGCTATCCTGTTTTGTGATGCCTTATTCTCTGACAGAGCTATCTGTAGTGCTTCTAAACTGCCTTCATAAGGGATATTGCAATACAAGCTTTCTACATCAATTGCCACTAACAGGTCTTCCATTTCAATCTGTATGTTATAAAATATCCAAAGAAATTTGTCTGTACCATGGACATATGACGGCAGCTCTGGAACAGGTTTCGTTATACAAAAAAGTATATGAATTTGGAAGTGGTCTCTCTTTCAGCCCCTATAGAGGATGCAATTGTTCAGCCAGGTACTGGTCTCACTCCCTTGTGAATTTTAGAGAGTAAATGGAGAGCAACTTTGCAGGGTGATTTTAATCCTTTTTTGGTTATCTACCCTGTCTGAAAACCTACCTCTGTCAAGTGGTTCACTATTTAGTGACCTCTTCAATCGGATCTCTGTTCAATTTCAAATCATAACTTCCAGTAGTAAACCATCTCTCTGCATCTTCAACAAGGCATGTAGGTTCATAATGGCTGCAGATCGAAATACCCACACCTGCTCCTTATACGAGGAGACCAACTGGCTGCCACTAAGAACAGGATTATATTCCAAACATGTCTCCTTGGAAAAAAAGTGCTAATGGGTAAAACTGCCCCATGCATTTCTAGCATCCTAACACCAAGTGCTACCAGCTATACCACCAAAGGCAGGATGAGGGGGCCCTATCAACACCTTTTCATTGAACTGTGCAGGGAGAGCATTCTTTCAGCTATAGGGCCCCCCAATGGCTCAATGAAATCCCAGTGCACATTCTAAACTCCCAATGCACCTCACAATTCAAAAATGGCCTAAGGCAACACTCTCTTACTAGGACAGTTTGTGACTGCCACTAGGACTCTAATACCCATAATGCCCACTCATCCACATTCTCCTTCCCCTTCCTTTTACCCCCCACTCTTCCCTCTTGCCCTATCCCTCTGTCTTCCTCGCTCCCCCTGTCCCTTTTCTCCCACTGGATCAACCTTAAAACCAACCTACTACCACTACCTCCCAACCTCCTACACAAAGCAACTTCTTTTGTCTACCAACCCCCCAATCTCCCTTCCCCCTCACCTTGACTCCTCCTTGGACTCTCACACTAGGTGTCACACCTCTTTATCTCCTTGGCTACATATAAACACTGTCCTTTACCCTAGCTGAATACTCTTGATGCTGTACTATCACCACTGGTACAATGAATAACATTGTAACCTTATTGTATACTAGCTACCTACTATTTGAATATTGTATGTAAACTGTTACTGCTGTCATTGTCACTATTTGATGTGGAACCTTTATGAAAGAGCTCTGAGCTCAATGGTATGATCCAAATCCCTAAATAAATAAAATAAATAAAAAAATAAATAAACCTTGAATATAATCTCTGGTCCCACACTAGTACAGCATCCCCTTTGTCCACTGGTTTAATAGCAGCTTCACTGAAGTTGCTTAGTTCACTGAGACTGATTCTTTCACTCTATGTGATGCTTTGTCTGCAGTTTTTCACATTCAAATTTAATAGCTTTCTAACATCACTGGATACCAATTTGGAAAAGATGGTACGTGAAGAATTAGTTGTGAGGGGACAGAAGGTCGAAATATTTCTTAAATTTATATTTTCCAGCCTTAGTGTTCTGGAGGTGGCATGGGATATTTTCAGTACTATCACTGATAAATTCAGCTTATTGTAATCATCTAAAAAAACTTAAAGAAGTTTACTTCCGCATCAGAGTTGTTAGGTCCGTTCATTTGAATGAAAGACAAACACTTACTCAGCAGTCTCTCTTGAATGTCTGTCAGTGAAACCAAACCATTTTTTTTGTAAATTTTCTAATGTTCTTGCATCCACTTCATCATTTTCTCTTGTTACATACATCACAGATAACTACTTGATCTGCTCTGCTGAATGCTATATTGTTTCTTGCTTCATCAGAAGAAGAGAGGCATTCCCTCAACTGGTATATTGCTGGCCATTAGCACAGTTCAAATAACACTGCTTTAGTCTTAAAAGATGAGCTAAAAACAGATTTTGGGAACACCCAGTATCCCAACCTGAAGCAAAATAATCTAACACAGAAGACTGATAACTCCCACCACTCTACCTGTGCACTTTACCCAGGAGTGATGTAAAAAGCATCCACAAGAGAAAAATCCACTCAGCTCAGTACAGTTCACACAGCTTGCACAAATATGAAAAGAATAATTTTACAAGAACTACCTTTATTATTTTCTCAGGTAACAAGTGTTACTCTGCAAAACAACAGTGTTCATTTGGCCCAACACACAAGCAGTGTCACGCTTTGGTAGAGGAGAGAGGTACTCTATTTGCCAAAGATTACAGCACACCTTCAAAAAAGCATACTGAATTACATCCAGCAACAGTACCACAGAGTAAGCTTTCATGGCATCCAGATGCACACAAGCTAAACTGAAAATAAAGTTAAGAAGTCTATCCCCTGAAAAAAACAGTACAGAGCACTAAAAACATTTCAATATACTGTATATCATAAAAAAAACATCCACTATAAAGCAAAGAATCAACAGACACTGCAACAAAAGTACTGGAGTGGGGGTGTTCAGGGATGGTGGGGGTGGAAGGGGTAAAAAGAGGAAAAGTGACTGTAATAAAGACCAAGGTAAAGACATAGAAGGGAGGATGGTAGGGCGAACACCTGGAAGGAAACATCACCACAATTTGAATTAACAGAAACAATTAGGAATAGCTCACAGGAGGGGTGGCAGGACGGACAGCTGGACTTAAAGTAACAGATTTAAATCTATTTGAGTAAGGAAAATTCATAAGAATGAATGGACAGGAAAGTCATCATTTAATCCATGGGTGCTAAAGTATTCAGTATCAAGATCCAAAAAGCCTCCAATTGATGTAACTTGTTCACAGAATCCCTTCATCCTAGTCCAAGGTCCACTCTTTCTATTAGAAGGAATCTCATGATAACCATTAAGTTGTGTCCTACTTCCGCATAGTGGCATACCACCAGTTATCAACTTTTGTTGTGCACACTTTGACCCCATGTGCCAAAACAGGACAACTGTCTTAAGACTGGACATAAGTTTGAAATTAAAGCAGTTCATTTGCTGCTTTACTACTGGAGTGTTTTATCTATTCACTTGCATTTTTAGTCTGGAATATGTTGGCTATTTGTAAAGGGTTCTAATACTATGAGTGGGGAACACAATGTGGCCATTAGAAATGGGAATAATGCTGATGCAGTGGTACACCATTATGCAGCAGTAGGACACAACCCAGTAACTACCTTGAGATTGCTTAGAATAGAAAACACTCTTGAAAAGGTGCACTGTTACATGCAGAACATTGAGTACATTTTTTTCTATGATTTACCACTATATAATTAACGGTCTCCGTTTTTTGCCATAGACAAAACCGTGTGTTAAATACCGTAACACCTGAGTAGGTGTTACAGCATTCCCGTGCTCCTTTCCGCCTGGCGCTCGAGACAAGTAAATAAAACAGAGCACGAGCTTCAACTGTCTCTGTTTCCTAAACAGTACTGACAAGAAAACACTTTACTTCTCTGCATTACCTCCATCCCAAACACACTCTTGTGCTTCTAGGCTCACTGGTAAACTGAGGTAATGCAGAGAAGTAAGTGTTTTTTCATCAGTACTGTTTATGGAAACAGGGACAGTTGGAAGCTCGCGCCTGTTTATTTAAAACGGAGCCCTTCAATTATATAAATAATAGTGGGGAGAAGTAGAAAACTGACTTAATATACACCTGTTGTTGATGGCACTCATAAACCCCTCGGCTTCGCCCTGGGGTTTATGTGTCATCCAACAACCCGGGTGTGTGTTAAATTCTCGTAACACACTTCTCCCCATACTTTATCCTATATGTATTGCTGCAAATGTTAGAGTTACTGAATGAATACAAATACAATATTTACTACTAATTTTAAGGTGTACAAGAAGTGCCTTTGTTTGTGGTATTGTGAGCTTGGGCTTTCATTCACTACTAGTTTATTTTATTGCCATTGTGCTCCAAGTTTTTCTGTATAAGAGCTACCTAGTTTTTGCAAAATAGAAAAACAAATCTGGCACAAATAACTGTGCACACATGGTAGTGGGCAGGGTAATGTATGATTTTATGACTGGGACCCTGGGGAACTGGGCACCACCAGTGTCACTATTATGCTTCCTGGGGGCGAAGTGTGGTGCTGGATGCTGAGAGAGAGGGTCAGATGGGGGTAAGGAAACAATAAATACATAAAAAAAGAGAAATAACCAGGCAGTAGTGGTGGGGGGCATGTGATGATTTCATGATCAGGACACTGGGGGACTGGGCACCCCTGCTGTCATAATTATGTTTCTGGGGGAACCAGGGTGGTGGGTGCTGAGAGGAAGGGTTGGCTGGGAGGAAACAATAATTAAAGTTAAAGAAATGAAAGCTGCACAAATAATGACACATGCAGTAGTGGATATGGGGGACGTACAAGGATATAAAATAGTGCAGTGCAACTGCCTATAGAGACAGTGAGTGGAGTGCTTCACAGACGTGGAGGTGACTGATCACACTTCAACATGTTGTTCAGTTGCAAAGAATGCAGGCATACTTTTGTCATAGCAAGAAATTTGCAGGGCTCCACCCACTGCAGCCCTGAAAAGGACAACTGCAAGAGAAGAAAATCTAATAAGAAAAGATCTATTAAAGAAAAAACTTGTAAACAGCAAAATATAATGACTTATTTTAACTTGACGATAATGACTTATTTTATATCAGTGGAATTTGAACACACTTTAGGAAGTTAAGAGGATGAATCAGACATTACACTCAAGCAGAAAGAGGAAAGGAATCAGAATAAACACAAGCATAATTCTAAATGAGAAGCATGATGACTATGATGAAACTGAAGGCTCAGACAGTTTAATAATAAGTTTATTTATAAAGCGCCTTTCATTTTTCAAGGCACTGTACATATTAAAACATTAGAAGCACACGTTAAAATTCAATAACAGACATAGATAAAACCACAACATAGTTAATAATTTCAACACAGTCAGCTATCCAAAAAGACCATTTACTAAAAATGGGTTTTCAGGCCACTCTTAAATTCCTCCGCAGAGGTGCACTCCCATAATCGGCGAGGTAGAGAATTCCAAAGAGTGGGTGCAGCATAAGAAAATGCTGTACAACCTGATGATTTAAGATTCACTCTTGGAATCTCTAGCAACCCCTCATCGGCCGAGCAGAGTGATTGTCCGGGGCAGTAGGAGACCAGAAGTTCTTTCAAATAGTCCATACCCTGATTGTGAAGGGCTTTAAAAGTAAGTAAATTGACTTTAAAGGCAATCTGCCACCATATAGGAAGCCAGTGCAGTTCGCACAGCACTGGGGTAATATGACAGGACTTTTTTGTCCCAGTCAAAACCCAGGCCACTTCATTCTGCACCAGCTGTAGGCAATGGATTTCAACCCCAGAAAGCCCAAAGTACAGGGAGTTGCAGTAGTCCAGACACGAGAACACAAAGGCATGGACCAACGTTGGTAGGGTGTCAGACAGAAGAAGGTGCATAACTCTGGCAGTATTCCTAAGATGGTAAAAGGAAGTCTTGACAACTGCTGACACTTGTGACTGCAGTGTCAGCCTGTCATCCAAGATAACCCCCAGGTTGCTCACCTGTTCAGAGGTCAGAAGTGAAACACCACCAAGGAAAATTCCTGAGGGCATACCAACAAATGACCCCTCTATCTGAAGACCCAGGTCCACAACCAGAACCTCTGTCTTTTCTGAGTTCAGCTTTAACCAACTAGAATCCATCCAGTCCTGGATTTCTGCCAGACAGTTGTTAAACACCGAGAGAGCTCCATCCTGGTCGGGTGTGAAAGACAGTTATAGCTGGGTATCATCTGATCGGTATCATAATGGATTTGATTTACATAGATACTTCAGCCTCTACCTAAAATACTTCAGATATGTAAGCCTCAGACTGATTTTGTATGAGAAAGGGAAATAACATAAGAAATCATTGCTGGAACATAGCAGGGTGGAAACATAAACAGGATGATAAGGAATGGGAGGACAAGGTAAAACATGGTAATATAGTGATGCTTCAGGAGACACAGTTAATGGGAAAAAGGGCAAAAAGAACTGTAACTGGAACACAGAAAAGTATTTACAGGAATAAAGGGGGAGTACAAGAAACCCATTAAATGTAAAATGGCTAAAAACACGGAACATCTTTTGAGTTAATTTCAAGTTGGTATGGAATCTAAGAATATAAAATAATTTGGGGATATAGTATTAACAGGAATGTGACATAAAGAAGAGTGAGGCAGCAATCTCACTAAACAGATGGACATAACATTTTACATCTCTGTACAGGCAAATCAATATTTCTTTGTCAGGTAGTATAAAGACATTAACAGGCCAAGATACGTAAGATCTTTGCAATGTATCCGACTGTTTTAATGTTTGTATCATCTTAATAAGTCAAATCAATAAAACTTATTAACCACAAAAAAACAGGCCAAGATACAGAGTAGTGGGCTGATGCATCTGTAGGAGAAGTAAAAGTCACAATTATGGCCCTGAAAAACAGCAAGACCCCTGGTTTTGACATCCTACTGTACTTGCAAAGTTATTTCGGGCATCTCCTGAGTGGTGGGCCAACTCTTTGCTTTGTTTGATTGCAGAGATGTATAGGAACTTAATCATCCCAAGCACTTGGAATACAAGAATAATTGTTCCCCTATTTATAAAGGATGCCTGTTCATTCTCAACCTGTACAGGCCTATGTCACTGCTCCGTGTTAACCTGGAAATTGCAATTAGAATAATTTTACATATTAATATGTCCCACAGACCCACTTATTCAAGTATAAGAGTGATTTCTCATGCAGACTGCCCAAGAGAGAACACTGAAATGAAGCTGAGCTGTTCTGGCTTTAGCAGAATGCAAGTGAACACACTCTTATACTGCAAGGAGTGGCAACACAGGACATATTAATATATTATAGGATAACAGATCAATTTTACTATTGTTTGTTTTAAACTGTCCTAGAATGTGTCCATTTACAGGGCATCTGTGCATGAGATGCCTCTTCACAGAATTAGAGTGTCTCACATGCAGGAGAAAGGAGTGCTCAGATTGGTCAGGAGCACTCCTTCGATCTATAATCCATAAAATAGACATGTGGGTGGCAGAGAATTGACCAAGGAGGGGGGAATCAACATCTCTTAATTAACCTAGGGGGGCTTCAGAAAAAGGTTTAGCACAGCTGAGGAAACTTTTACCCTCCAATATTTAGTCTAGAGAAACATAAAAAAAATAAGAAAAGGGAACTGTATGCTGCATTTTTGGGCATGAAGCTGGCCTTCATCCATTTAAAAAGAAATTGTTTATGGGACATTTTATTGAAGGTGGATATTATGACTAGATTATTAGAAATCTTAAAAACTCTGCATAGAGAAACTGAAGAATGTAAATCTTTCTAAACCCTATAGTGCCACATGTAGTGTTCATTAAGGATGTTTGTTGGCACCAACTCTGTAATCTTTATATAGACACTGTGGTTAGGAAATTAGATGGAGTGAACATGACTTCACCAGTGTTAAATGGAAAAAAAATTCAAGCCCTGTTACACACAGGTGGTTGTATTATCTAATACTCTACTGTGGTTAAAATCTAACATATATTCATAGATCACTTGAAAATTTTAGGATTGGAATTAAACTATAATAATTCAAAAGTAATGCTTTTCAGCACCAGAAAGAGATCTTTACAAAGTTGGAAGATGGGTGCTAATACTTTTGGAGGAATTGGAAAATTATCAACATTTGGAACTTAATATCAAAAGAAAAATGGAATGGAAAACACATATTAGGTTAAAAAAGCAGCAACTACAATGATGAAAAGCATCCAGCGTACTGCTTATTCATATACTGAACATTCATTTAAAGCTATGAAATGATGCTTTGAATGGAATGTTAATAGCCAATTACTTTATGGGGCAGAAACTTTGGGAACTTCCAATTATTCTGCCAAACTAAAGACTGTACAAAACATTTTTCTCAGATCCATTATGGTCCCACCAAGGGACACCTTGAGTGCACCTGTAGATTAGAAAGTGGTCCATCAAATTCTCAGTGGGAAACATAATGTTGAACTATTGGTATACGATAATGGAAATTAATGATAATAGGTTACTGAAGTTATGCTTCAATTCTTGGAAGGCCAAGGTTATCTTGGTTTACAGAACTTAGTAAGTATATAAAAAGCTAAGGTTTGCCAGAAATCAATTGTCCAGAAGCATTGGGTAATGTCAGATATTATGTGAAAATTCCATTCAGAGAATTGACAATACCTCACAGCAGGAATATTTTGCAAAGTTGGGATTGATGCTGTCTTTTGAAGTGTTTAAACTAGGAAAACAAAGTTGCTGGCCAGGAACTTCCATGTGTATTTTGAGAAAAAGCTATTCACATGAATATTTTATGGAATGAACATCATAGAAGAGATTATTTTCAGATTCTCCGACTGGTATAAAAAAGGGGATGGAAGAAGGTGTTCAGGTCAATCATCATATAAACTAGTAGTGGTCCATATTGTGTTAGAATGTCCTATGTTTGAGAAATGGCGAGTAAACTAATATTACATGTTCAAATAAATAACTAGAATGGCATGAAAAAAGGATATTTAACCACTGATGCTAAAAAGACCTTGTTACTGATTTGATTGATATTGTTTGCTGCTAAACTAAAGGTGCTTTTTGCTGTTGTCTCATTTGCACAAACTGGTATTAATTTGTTTTAGAAACATGTCACTTAGATGAAGTCTGCTGATGATCATACAGCAAAATGGAAGCCTATGTGTATACTGCATGTAGTTATAATCAATCTAGCAGATAGGAAAGACTCATGTATGTGCACTGAATGCATGTTGTTTTAATGTTGTACATATCTGAAATGCAATAATCTTTTGGTTGTATGCTCTTTGTGATACAAATAAAATCTTGACCTTAGAGAAAGACAGGTGGTTGAATTTAAACATTTTTTTTTCTTTTATACTGGTTTGCTTTATATACATTATTTACAGTAACTGGAACTGTAATGAGCTTCATTTCCAGCATTACCTTTTGTACTTAAACACAGAGGAAAACTGCAGTTGGTGTCTTTCACTTCATATATATTCCATATTTTTTCTGAGTTTGGGATAATGTTTTTTTATTTGGTACCATTTATTGTTATTACCATAACTTTTCTGTTTATTACAGGGAAGTTTAGTGCCAATGCTGCTTTGCCAAATTATTGAGATACTATGTACAACATAATAAAAATTAATTTGTGTAACTAAAGGGCCTGATACAAGAAGAGTGATGCAGGGCTTCCACCAAGCCCTGTGCCATCCACATTGTTTGGCACTACAGCACCAAAGCCCTTTTGCACAATGCACCCCAATTCATGAAGGGTTGACACAGTTGCAACAGTTTCCCCACTTTACAACAGCCTGTGCCAAAGCTCTGTCACAAGCCCCATACTATGAGTCCCCAATGGTGTAACATTAGACCAGGAGGGAGCTGGTCTAACTTGTTGTCATCAGCACAAGGGACATGCAGATGTGGGATTGTTGCAAGCATCCTAGGTGAATCACACTTATTTATTTATTAATTTGCTTTTGTTAACTGGGTAAGCACACTAGACAGCCAAATGCCTATTTTCAGATGCGACACGGGAGGATTACAAGGTACATACATTCAAGAACAGCAGGATGAGTCAAAGTTAACATACAGAAAATATCAGGCATTAACAGAGAATAATAGGTAGCTAACAGCATAAGAGACTATAGGCACAAATAGATAATGTTTAGATATCTGCATGAGATACATACTAGATGATTAGGTAGTGAACAGCATAATACAGTATAGTACGGTCAATGCCAACAGGGCAAACAATGTAGGGTAAACCATACCTGTGGTGAGGGCACAAGACAGGTAAGCAGGAGGAGTGCAAACTGCAGGAAAGACACCTGGGAAAGAGGGTTAAGGCAGGGTTTCCTACTAGGATAGGTGGGCAGGAAGTGGGCCCAGTGCAAAGATGCCAAGTTATTGTTAACTCAATCAGTTACAGGAGGAGAAGTGCTTTAAGCGCTGAAGCCAATGCCCCCACCAAGAATAGGCTGGGGGGAAGAGCATGACTCAACTGGTGGGCTATGAGGTGCAGAGACAGGCAGATGCTGATTTCAGAAAGCCCCATAGGGAGGCTTTAAAGCAGGGATGGGAGGAGGAGGACCGAATTAAGGCAGGAAGGGAGTTCCACATTTTTGGTGCATAGGCGGTGAAGGCCCAATCACCCGCAAGGGTGCGGGTTTTGGGAACCAGACAATCCAGCGTATCCCTAACTCTTAAGTGGTAGGATGGAGTGCCATGTTTGAGGGGAAGGGCAAGAACAGAGGGGGTAGCCGTTCTGACAATGTTGTCAATGAAGTTGCTGAGGACAAAGGTGCAGTGCTTCTCCAGAGGGAGCCACTCCAGACGCGTGTAGAGATCACAGCAGTGCATGAGGGAAGGGGCCAAGAGCGCAAAGTGACAAATATTGTTATAAGCAGTGTCCCATTTCAAGGGGCTAGATTTTGGTACAGGGGCAAAGGATACAAGCTCATAGCAGAGTGTTGGAAGGAGGACCACCCTAGCTAGGGCCACTCGAGCAGCCGGGGTAAGGCAGCTTTTTGCTTTATAGACAAGACTGAGCTTACCATTAGTAGCCTTACATATGTTCCAAATATGTAGGGTAAGATCCAGTAGCGGGTCAAGGGTAATGCCCAAATACTTGACAGCATCCACCATCTGCAGGGGGGAGCAATCAGCCCCATAGATCTATAAGGGAGCAGGGCATGTTTTTGTCTTGATCAAGGAGCCAAAGAGCATGGCTTGGGTCTTTTTAAGATTGAGGGTAAGCTTACGGTTCACTAGCCAGGTTTGAATGTGCATAAAGTCAGAATTTAGCTGGGAGTTTATGGTAGTGATGTCCTGGGACCTGGCCAGGATGACGAGGTCATCCGCTTTGAGGGTGGTATGTCCATGGACAGTGACAGACGGCAGTTCATTAATGAAAAGGGAGAACAGAATGGGTCCAAGGACAGATCCTTGGGAGACCCCGTAGAGGACTGAAGAGGGGTTGGAAAGGGTATGGTTAAAGTTTGTGTATTGCTGCCTGCTAGAGAGGTAATTTGAGAACCAGGCATGGGCGGAGGGGAGAACCCAAGGGACAGAAGAGTGGAGCTGAGAAGGGAGTGATCAACCCGATCAAAGGCCTTTGAGAGATCCACAAAGATAGCTCCAGTCAGATTGCCTTGATCACTAGTGGTCCTAACCAATGAGGTAACCACAGCAAGAGCAGTAGATGTGCTGTGTCCTTTCCTGAAGCTGTGTTACATGGGGGAGAGGAGGTTGTGGTTCTGGATGCAGTGGGAGAGCTGAGAGGCAACTACCTTCTCCAGAAGCTTGCAGGTAGCAGACAGAATAACGATGGGTTGGTAGTTCTGGAGATCTTTGGGGTTACCCTGTTTAAAGACAGGGACAACCATGGCCACTTTCCATATGTCCAGGATGATCCCAGAGATTAGGAAGGATTTGAAGATATGTGTGACAGGCCTGGAAAGGATGGGTGCCCCCAGCCTGAGCAATTTCGGTTCAAGGCTGTTGTGCCCTGCCCCGCTGTGAGGGGAGAGACCAGCAAGCAGCTTCTGGGTCTCTTTTACTGAGACCCATTTTAGGTAGAAGGGAGGTCAGGAGGTGAGTCCATTGGGGGGGACCAGGAGACTTGGGGGCAGGGGACAGGGAAGGTGTGGCAGACAGGTCAGAGAACAGGGAGTTAAAGGTGTTGGAAATGGTGAGTGGGCTATTGCAGCTGACCCCACCAAGGAGCATGTCAGTGACCTGTACTCGGGTGGACCCACCAACTGCAATTTTAATGTTTTGCTAGAATCTCCTTGTGCTGTTTGCAGAGGATAGCAGGGCAGATCGGCAGAACTCACTCTTTGCTGAGCAGATGGCTCTTTTACAGGAGTTTCTAAGCTGCCAGTATACTAAGAGGTCATTGTTGTCATGGGAGGCCTTGTATTTCTTCCAGCATTTGTCCCTAAGCTTCATGAGGGGGAGTAGACCACCGTGAAGCCATTTGGTGACAGCGCCCCTCACCCTCCTTCTAGTGAAGGGGGCATTTTTGTTCTGCAGGGGGACAAACTCCACTATGAAGTGGTCAAGAGCTTGTGTGGGGTCGTTAGTGGCTGTGACCCATGACCAGTCAACTTGTAGGTCCACAAGGTAGTCATTTAGGTTAAATTTAGAGTAATCCCTCAACTGGATCACTTTACTAGGGATTTTGGGTATGGAGATGCCCCAAATGCAGTAGATTGGAGAGTGGTCAGAGATGACATCTGGGAGAATACCTGAGGATATTATTCTGTCAGTTCTGTTGGACAGAACCCAGTCAATAAGGGACCCATTTTCCCCCTGTGAGGAGAGCCTAGTGGGTTCTGTTATGAGTTGGCTTAGGGCAAGGCCCGAGAGTAAGAGCTCATACAGTTTGGAGTTGGACCCCATCCCGTTAAGATTAAAGTCACCCAGAACTAGTACCTCATTGGGGCCAGCCTTATCACTAATGCAGTCAAGAAATGAGGAGAGTCCTAGCACACCACCCTTTGGGGGGTTGTAGGCACAGACCAGGTGTACTTTTTTTGTGTGACCTAGTAGAAGAAGGGTGTGCAGGAACTTGTATGCTGGGGAAGTAGGTGGTGAGTGATCAAGGGTAGACACATTCAGGTGCACCTTGTAATAGAGGAGCACCCCACCACGCTTATTCCCTGCCCTGTCCTGTCTGATGTGGCTGCACCTCGGAAGGGTACACACTGTATCAGGGATGTGTGGCTTCAGCCAAGTTTCCAAAATATCTATTATATCTGGTTTGTAATGAGCCACCCAGGCAGTAAGTTCAGCTAGGTTGTGTAAGAGACTACGAACATTCAGGTGGGCAATTTTTAATCCTTTGGAGGATAGCCAGGCAGGAGGGGAATTGAAAGAGGGCAAGTTGGCTTGCAGACCAAGAAGTTTGGCCATGCCCCAGTGGGTCCAGGGAGGGCTGAGGAGATGGTCCTGAGGGTAGCAGGTAGCAGCGAGATGCAGGGCGAAGGAGGTACCAGGGGAAGAGTGCAGCAGCCAGAGGAGAACAGGGAAAAAGATATGGTCAAGCAGAAATTGTGAGAGGCACAATACTAGAAGCAATGTACAGGCTGCAATGATGTTTTTAGACACCCCCTGGTGACAGCACGGGGGTATTACTGCAAGCTGAAATTCACAGAAGTACTGAGAGGTAGCTGTAACTGCAGCCCCTAAGGACACATAGGTGCTAACATGAAAAGTAGGAGGTAGGAGCTGCAGGAACTGGGCTGGAGGGCTGCCGCTAGTGGAGAGCGTTGATAAGCTGCACATGGAAAAATGGGCTGATAGGTTATTTTCATCCTCATGTGATGTGCTTCAGCCTATTTATGTGAGAGCTGATCAAGGGTGGTGGTGGGGGAGGTGGGGAGCCAAATGCACAGCATTCGGTGGGGCAAAACACAGTGAGGGCAGGGCTGCAACAGTCACGAACAGGCAGAGAGGAGAACTGTACCTGGGCTCGATCTTCAGTGGCTCCTTTTCAGGCTGTGGGGAAGGGCTGAAGTGAGCCCTTGTGACCTCCGTTGTCCGGGGGGGTCTACGGTGGAGAGGAGAAAAAAGCAGCCAGTTAAAAAGGTAAGGGGTGGAGAGGAACACTGAAAGGGGGCTGTGCTGGATCGGGATATTGGGAGGGATCTGGTATTGCTGCAATGACTGAATTAATTAAGCAGAACTTCTAATGGCTGAAAGTGTTGCAACAAGGACTGAATTAAATAAACAGGCAGACTTTACAATATGAGCAGAAAGCACATACAAATAATATAAATCCACTGTTGTAAATAATTAAAGGAGATTACTTTAAAGTAGCATGCAGAAAGGACGTGGGCTGAGCATCACATGAGCTAGAGTTTGATAAAAATAAAACTATCTCCACATCCACACCAAGAAAAAATGTTCTTTAAAAAAGGCACCAAGAAACAGAATTCGAATGCTCTGGGTCAAACACAGTGATGTCAGGGCTGCAACGGTCGTGAGCAGGCAGCGAGGAGAACTGTACCTGGGCTCGATCTGCAGTGGCTCCATTTCGGGCTGTGGGGAGGGCTGAAGTGGGCCCTCATGACCTCCATTGTCTGGGGGGTCTACTGGGCTCGATCTGCAATGGCTCCTTTTTGGGCTGTGGGGGAGGGCTGAAGTGAGCCCTCACGACATCTGTTGTGCAGGGGGTCTACTTGCAGCAAGGTTTGATGCAAGTCACCCCTTGTGTTAAACCCTCTGCTGGAAGTCCCTTACACCGAACCAAACCACTTTGTGAAGAAGGTCCAACGTTTTATAATTAATGTAGTTGTAAGACAGAAATTAAAATGTTAATAATACAAATAGATTTTTAAATAAGTGGCATCTACTGAGCCATATTTTGAATGTATCAGTACATAAAATCGATATTCTGAATATAATACTATGCTTTTTTTGTAACTCTGTGCTGTGTGCTAGTAAACTGACTGCAGCTTCAGGAACACATTTTTCTCTTCCAGCAAGACTCAGCTTTATTCCACTGCTCCTTTAAGGTATTGAACTATTTATTTATTCATTTTATATATGTTTTTCTTTATAACTTTGGTAACTGGGCCAGTGCACTGATCCCAGAGACCATTTTTAGGCATGACCTGGGCCATAACACATGGCACAGGGTGGCAGTACATACTAAGTAATACCATTTCAACATAAAGAAGATTATATACAAGCAACAAATAGTAAGTGTTGAGTACAGGTGCAATACTTAAGTCAATGGGTAGCAGTGAATACAGGTTGCAACAGATACATGAGGAGATGTGATAGAAACAACAAACTGATAACACATGCACAAGGTATGATGCATGAGTCAGAGTGCTAATGATACAGAGAATCTATGATAAATATACAATATATACAAGGCAATAAAGGTGACATATCCAATAAATATCCAATATAAACTAAGCAATGAGGTCACAACTTTAGGCTAGGGAGGTAGCCATGTGTGAGTAGTGGGTATCCCCTGGGAGCAGTGGCAGGAGGAGTTTGCCAGGAGCCAGATTTTGAGGTGGGACTTAAAAAACTGGAGTGAGTGTCAGTGGAGTGGAGTTTGGCTGGCAGTTTGTTCCACTGTGAGGGGGCAGCTACAGACCAAGTTCTGCTGCCCTAGGTGGATACCCTAGGAACCACTAAAGGGGGAGTACCACTTGAGTGGAGGCTGCAGAGGAGAGTAAAGGTCTTCAGGAGGGCAGTTAGAAGGGATTCAAGACCTGTGCAGATAACGTTGTCCACCATGTCACAGAGGGCAAGGGTGAAGTGATCTTGCAGTGGGAGCCATCCAAGTGTATTATAGAGGGTGCAGTTGTGGGTGGAGAACAAGGCCAATAAAGCAAAGTGACAGGCAGTATTATAGGCAGTGGAAGTTTGGCCATGGCATTAGCAGAGGTCCTGGTATATATAGAAGAACAGTAGTCTAGAATGAGGATAAAATTGCCCTGGAAGATGGCTAGTCTAGCTTCAGGGGTGAGGTATTTCCTGAATCTATTGGCGGCACCTAGCTTCTGATGGAACCTTCTGAGTAGGGAATTTGCATTGTTCAGTGAAGGTGAGGGGGTGTCGAGTAAAACTCCTAGGTATTTGTAGGTGTCAATGTCCTCTAGGGCTGGGCCGTCTGGGGATAGAATGCTTAAGGAGGTGTGATTTTTAGATTTGACGAGGAAGGGCTTTGATCCGAATAGCATGGATTTAGTCTTTTTGGTATTAACTAAGAGGAAGTTATTTAAAAACCAGCTGTGGGCCACAGCATAGTTGTGTGAAAGAACTGAGGAGATCACATATGAGGATTTGTCACTATGGAAAAGGACAAGGTCATTGGCATACAGGAGCAAGTGACAGTTTAGGCAGTTGGAAGGAAGTGAGTTGATGAACAAGGTAAAAAGGATGGGACCCAGAATTGAGCCTTGAGGGACCCCCACAGAGACAGACAGAGTAGGTGAGCAGGTTTGGCCAATACACATGAATTATGCACGGCCAATAAGGTAATTGGTGAACAAGTCAGTAACTTTCAGTGAGCAGCCAAGGAGGCTAAGTTTGGAGGTAAGGAGAGCATGGTTAAACAAGTCAAAAGCCTTAAAGAGGTCAACAAACACTGTCCCAGTGGCTTTACCATTGTGCATGGTTCCATGTTAGAGAGGATGTGGTCAGTCAGAAGGGTAAGGGCAGTAATGGTGGATTGATTTTTGTGAAATCCATGCTGTTGGTTACATAGGAGACTGTATTTGTCTATGTATTCACCAAGTTGTTTGTGAACCGCTCTCTCAAATAGTTTACTTAAGTGTGAGAGGATGGAGATCGGGTGATGATTATCGGTGGATTTGGGGTCACCTGATTTGATAATGGGGATTACTTTAGCAATCTTCCAAGGGTCAGGCATGTAGGAGGTAGAAAGGGATAAGTTAAAGATGAAGGTGAGTGACTGGGTGATAACCCGAGATACCAGCTTGAGGAAGAGTGGAGAAAGGCTGTCCACTGCAGGGAAGCCATGGTTAGGTAGGTTTTATAGGAGCTTGACCATGTTGTGGGTGGAGAGGGCTTTGAAATAGAAAGGTGGTATTTACAGGTGATTGGTAAAGCTGGAGGAGAATGACGGTGGATCAGGCGTAAGGACAGGACTTTGTGGCTTATCATTTAACAGTTGTTTCGGGTACATGGATAGGTTGGTGAACTTACACTTGAAAGCACTGGCCACATTGAGAGGGTCAGTAAGCAGCCCACCATGGGAGTTGAGATGAGGTGCAGTGGGGGGTAGAAGGGAGCTAACTGAGTTCCAGAATTTTGAGGATCCCTGAGGTTGGCCTTTTGTAGATTGCAGAAGTGGGTCTGTTTCAGGGCTTTGGCCTGTTCACATTTGTTCCTTAATCACTTGTAAACATCCCAGAGGGCAGGAGAGGGGGGATGCTTTGAACATGGCCCAGGCATGGCCTCAAACCTTCATAAGGGTTAGGAGGTCTTTGGAGACCCAACGTGAGCACCTGCCCCAACCCATCTGTTAGTGACTGGGAAGAAGTGGTCCTGGAGGGTTAGAAGCATCTGGGCAAGTGAAAATTGCCATGGCTTCATCTGAAAGAGAATGAAGCACAGACCAGTCCAATGATCAGGTCTCCTTGAGAAGATATGTGGTGTCTGGGCAGCTTAAGTTTCTGAAAGAAAGTACTTGGTCGGGGGCGCTTTAGTTTGAAAGACTAGAGGAGTTAGGTCAATGAGTGGTTGCTTATGAAGTCAGCCATAGTGCTGGCATGCAATGCTCAGTCCTCCCTGTTTATATGGATCCAGCCCAGTAGAGTCTGAGTGGCAATTCAGGAATTAAGCCTGGTGGGGAGAGTAATCGCCTACACCAGGTTGTGCTGCTTTAACAGGGATCCATAGTCTGGCTGGTCGCAGCTCAACCAGTTTAGGTTAAAGTCACCAAGAAGGATGGATTAGCTTAGGCCCTGGAGAAAACTGGTGAGTCATGTGGTTCTGGTCATAGGGGGTTGTAGCAGCAACTAATATAGAGTTTCTTGCAGGATCCCAAGGTCAGTTCAGAGATTAGCCATTCGCTAGGGGAGGAAGGGTCAGAGTGTTGGATGATGTAGGCAGAGAGGGGTTCCCTAAGGAAGAGGGCCACACTGCCACCATTTTTCCTGCCTGGCCTGTCAAGGTATAGGTAGCAGTAGCCAGGAAGTAGGAAGGTGTTTTCTGTGTGATGTGGCTTTAGCCATGTTTCAGTAAACCCAAAATATGGGGCATGTGGAGCACAGTCCATGCCTTGAGTTCGGTGAATTTGGACGGAAGGCTGCAGATATTCATATACACATTTTTAAAACCGTTGACATTAGTCCATATGCTGGAGGAGGGGGTGATGTGGATTTAAAGCAGCATTATGGTTTGTACCCCTCTTGTTTGAGCAAGCCTCAGAGCAAGGTAAAGCACTGAGGGGTATCAGACTGGACCTACCTGGATCTTAAAATAAATCTTATGACGTGAACTTCATTAAGTAATTTTTCATGTTTTTGTTAAAATCCTCACATGACCAGAAAAGTACATATATGCTGCCCCTGTGCTCTCAAATATTCTTTGCTGGCATTCACAGCTGGGACCCAGAACCCCAAATAAATCAACTCTAACCATTTAACTAATCACCAATAGGGGCACAGCTTTATACAGACTGACATTTTCTCATATGTGACAATGTGCAGAGTGATTATATCACAAACTGATGATTATGACCATAATGAGAAAATATTGTGTGCATTGGGAGCAGATGCACTCAAAAAGACAAAAATACTGCTTCCATGCAAATGTCCTTAGCAATAAAGAAAATAATGGCTTATAATACCTAATTTTTGAGGACACTGCATAATTAAGTTCTCCTAATCCGAACTTTGATTTCTGTTTTTAATGCCTGGATCCTAATCATTATGACAAACTGATATTTGCCAGTAAAAAAGAAAATGTATCATAAAGGGATTCATAGTCTCGGGAACAGTTGGCTGATTTTTCTGTTAGCTAACAAGGAGTTAGTCACCAACGTAGGTATTGAATATGTGAACTGTTTAACTGCTGGTGGGCATGGATAGCTGATAAAGACTTGAACTATGAAAATATTAAAATAAACTCACTTTTTCATTTCATATTAGGTGGCTGGAGTCCCATGAAGGCATTCAGGAAAAGTATAAAATATATTTGTTCTTCCGTGAAAATCATTTATATAGTATAATCTAATTTATTATATACAAGGATTTTCCAGAGTACATTGACAGAAATTGTGGCTTTATCCATTATTCACAGCATCACAGCAGTCAATATAACAGAATTCTGTTTAAGAAAAGGTGAGTACAGTTATACAATTCTGAGTAATGCATGAAAATAGTAATCCTCAAAACCAACAGGAGGGGTGAACTAGAGGGTTAAAGTTATTCATGTATACATCTCATTATGTCACTGGGTACCACTATTATGGAATTGTTTTCCCACCAGTCATTTGATTTAGCTAATGCTTTTCTTTTTTCCATGAATAAAAATACCATTGCTAAAATTAATACTATTTTGTTCTATGCTGCAGTTTATGTACCCTTTTAGATAGGTTTGTGGAAATAAAATGATTCCATATGTATTTTGCTAGTTAGTATAATACAAAAAAGTCCTTAACTGAGAAACAGAAAATACAGAATTAAAAACTGCAAGTACTGAATATTATTTACACAACAAAAGTATGGTACAAAATAAACACATTTACCTTGAGAATGATTTTCTCAGTTCACATGTGCACCAACAGTATTTTTTAACAATAAACATACTGTCCAAATCAAATGAAAAAATTATGAGTCCAAACTTCTTTTTAGTTCCTATGTGCTCAATCCTCTTTACAAAGTCTGTTCCTCAAAGTTTGTCATAGTTATAGCAAAAAAATAGATATTGCGTTGTTATCTCTGTGATGAAAGAGACTGAATGGGTTTAATGGCTGTGAAGCATTCCTTGACACAGAGTTTAAGAAATCCATTGTGTGGTAAGTTTAAAAGTTCTTTGTTAATTGTTACATTGATCCATCGTGTAGCATTGTAAAAGTTCCGTAAATGAGTTTATGAAGTGAACAACTTCTTTCTCTTGAAATTCTTCACACAGTTTACATCTCTCAGAGTCCTATTAATGCAGAAAAAAAGAAAGATGTGAGTGATACCTTCCAATAAATCAAACATAAAAAGCAGGGGTATCTACAAAAGTGTCTCTTTTTAACCATTTAGGTTTACAGCTTTTGAATTTCACCTTCCATCCAGGATCTCTTATGTGAGACAGAAGAAGAGGATACCTACCTATAACTGTAGTTCTACAAGAAGTATTCCAGTTCAATCCACTGTTAGTCAGTCTTCTACTGAGCATGCAGTATGTGGCCATGGAAAACAGTCTTCAAGCTTTACTCCTCCTACCACCCAATTATGTGTCCTCTGGCTCTGCTTACTGCTTTTAGATCTGCTTGCTGGAACACAGGAACCAAAAGCAAGCTTTGCTAGAGGAGGTTGGATGGGTCTTGCAGATTTGAAAGGAATGCTAGTAGTAGAATTATGGTTCAGGTAAATTCTTCTACTAACTACCCATTGTAGATCTGGTTCACTGTCCACACAGACAGCCTCCATGCAGTACTAAGTGAGGAGGGGGGGCAGGTCAAAAACTACAAGAGTTTTAGGCAAAAGGAAATTGGAGGACTAAGGACCCAAATATAACACAATGATTGTTAAGGTCCATTCAGTAGCGGGATATGAAGCAGAGCACTTTAGATCAAGTAATAGTAGCAAAGGCAGCAGTAACAGAGGTAGCAGTATGTCTGGAGGAGTGAGCTTGTAGACCAACTGGTGACTCCTTCTCATACAACTGATAGAAGACAACGCAGGATATGTTGTCTTTTTGGCTGCCAGTTGGAGAGAAAACTGTCCCCACCCTCCTGTTTGTACTCATATAATAAAGATGTACTCTAATGGATTCAAACAACTCAAATGTAAAAACTTGAGAATAATATGTTTACTCAGATAGAACAACCACTAGAGTCCTGACTATTTCTAAAAATTATCTTACGTAATATTTTATAACGGCTGAAACAATATTTTGACAACTGCAGTATATGAACCATTAATCATATCTATCTATCTATCTATCTATATGAAAGCTTGGAGTCCCATCAACACATATAATCCCTAATATACATTTCTTTTGTGTTACTACAGGCATACACATAATTTTGTATGTTATTAAAAATGACAGGACTTCAAACATTTAATGAACCATTCTATGTTATTCTATATTGATGTAAAACATTTTCTTTTTTTATATTGCTGTATGGTTGGTGTAGTGATATCTTACCATTATTTCTACTTATCTGACTCCTGGCTTTTATTAAAAAAATATGTCTTTAGTCCTAACAGTTCCAAAGTTCCATTTTATAGATGATATCTTTTGAAAGGTCTAACTCTGAATCTGTTGTGGCTAAAGCTTTTTTTAATGAAAGTTTGTATACCAGATATTAAGAAATGCTTTTGTGATGATATTATTATCATGTAACAGTAGTAATTAAGCTACTGATTTAGAAACACTCTTGCAAGCTACATAGCTTTCCCTACATCTGTCTATCTATCTATCTATCTATCTATCTATCTATCTATCTATCTAGCATTGCAAACAAATGTCAATGCACTAGTTAAGGTTGAAGCTACAGAAGTAGGGAAATGTGGTGTTAGGGTTCCCTAACTCTAACACCCCACCCCCACCCTGCTGGAAGTAACAGGCATGGGAGGTGTGCCTTGGGGTTGCAACCCTAACACTCACCCCATCTCATGAGTAAACAAGCCGAGATGGGTACAGCTTATGAGAATGGGGTTAGCGTTAGGGTTGACAACCCCAAGGTACACCCCGCTACCCCGTGGCTGCCTGGAGGGTGGGGCTGGGGTGTTAAGGTTGAAAACCCTAACACCACATTTCTGTACTTTTGTGGCTTCAACCCTAACTATTGTATTAACAAACTTTTTTGCAATGAATTTCCTTACTTTCTGAGATAGTGTAATAGTATTCTTATTTGCCAGTGGGAGTGCAGGACCCTCTAGGTCCTGCGCTCCCACTCCTCCATAGATGTCTATGTGTATGTTGCCAGGGTTGTAAATAATTGATTAGCAGTTTTTTCCTTGGGACAATGCTAACTGTACAGAAAGTATTTATATAGGTTTTCTAGAAGTGTTATGTTTGTTAAACACAATGAGGCAAGTGCTATACATTTTCACAATGTTTCAGCACTTTTATAACCAAAACGCTAATCAATTTTTGGAGTTAAATAAAACCCTGGTTGCTATGGTGGGCCCTGCATGTCCATTTTTAGAAAAACAGCAACTTAATTGTCACCATAGCCTTCTTATTACCCCACCTCATGTACCCGGTACTAAAAATTTCAAATCCCCGTGAAAACATAATTCCACACTACCACAGCATCATTCTGTGCTAGAGGAGTAAAAATGCATTTTGGGCAGAATTTGGAAAATGACAGCTATCAAATTCATGAGGTGGTGTAAAGAAAAGACTGTGTAAAATTTGGTTTAAAAATAATAAAGAATTATAAATGTTATGAGCAAATGTAGTGAAATATCAACAGATGCACACTACTTTGCCAATTTAACATATTTTGACCAAAATTTTTAACATACCCTTCTTGTTTTCCCACCTCATGAATTACAGTGAAAAGTCTGAAATCCAGTCAGAAAGGTGATTTCACAACCTGACCATGAACACACCTTGTGGGAAGGATTTGTGAAATGACACCAACATTGTTCATAAGAAGGGGTCTCAAAAAGGGTATATTGAAAATTTGTCATCAAAATCCTTAAAAATGAAAAGGTTGTGCACCAAAGTTGAAAACTGTTTTGAAATACACTGAATCAAATTTACCCGAGTTTCTCATATTGCAATCGACTGTTCCAGCAGCAAGTTGTGTCTTTGATTACAGAGTGAATCTTCACATGAGAGAGAGTGTGCAGGAGGGGGTGAGAGGGTACAGGGTGGTAGGTGCTGAGTGAAGGGTTGGGATGGGGGGTCAGATTGGCATGGTACCATTTCCTTTTTTACAGATTTAATTAAACAAGACACTGAGGGAAGGTTTTCTTTATTACAGGCAAATATGGGGATGACATTGAAGGGTGGGGATTATCATGGGACACCAGGGAAAGTGAAGAAATATATGAGGATTGCATTGGAGGATGGGGGTGCACTGGACACCAGGGACATGTTAACAATATATGGAAGCAGTATATGAGGGTGGGGGGCCACTAGACACCAGGGACATGTAAATATTATACAGGGATGCCATATGAGTAGGGGGTGCCACTAGACACCACAGACATTTAAACAGTAACAAGGGACAGCATCTGAGGGTGGGGGAGCCACTAGACTCCCAGGACATTTCATCAGTATAAGGGGAGGGAACTGGAGGATGGGGGTGCCACTAGACACCTGGGAGATTTAAATACTAAAATATATAATCTGTTAAATTCAAACCAACATGTGTTCTACTAATTGGGGTCTGTTTCATCCTATTCTGGAGTTATTTTTTATTTGTTTTAATCACTTGGAAGTGTATTTGGGGAAAACAGCTATCTAAATATTGTTTTTCCACAAACTATGAAAAATGGATCCTTTTCCACGGTTCCTTTTTCACAATTTGCAGGAAAAGAAAAATCCTTTTTCACAAATTGTAAAGAAGGATCCTGTTTTGTGATTCCTTTTCTCACTCTTTGAAAAAGGATTTTAGCAAGTTAAAAAAACATATTTTCAATTCAATTTATTATACAACTATGCCCAGAATCAGATTAGATAAATGCAACTATTGGTTAATAGTAAAGCCATGTTTATTTCTTTAACTACTTAAATTTGTTTTCCTCACTAGGAGAAAATAAGATGGTGGCAGCACAAAAAAGAATTTCCCATTTGTGAAAATGGATGACCCATCTGAGGCAAATGATTACCTCCATTTGTGACAAACAATCCTTTGTAAAGGCTCACACCTAATTGGAGAGTGAAAATCCCATAGGAAATAAAATGAAACTCTGAAATTTAATAATTTTGGATTGGATAAATATTTTCTCACCACATCTTCAAAAGACACATCTGTGACCCAAGACATTTCTACCCTAAACTTTTCAAACCAAAATTCTACATCATTTTTGTGCAGCAACTTGAAGAAATAAAAAAAATGGAATTTTCTAATTTTTGTTTCACACTCTGTATCTCCACAGCAAACACATCCGATCAGAAAGAAACATGGCACAGCTAGATATCACTGGTCTCTGATTTGGCATGCAAAATTGGCTGAACAGTTACAAAGTTATTAAAGTGCAACATTTTGAGTTTAACATAGATGGAACTGTTAAACCCTAACTATTGAGGGTAGACTGCACATATATATATATATATATATATTTATACAATGGGTGTGAGACATATTCCAGTGAAATAAAACAAGTTATTTTCTCCCCAGTGAAATAAATCCTGATGACATCAGCAGAGTAAAAATAAATGTTGTTTATTATACTCCTGCTAAACCCGCACTAAACCTATGCAAATTGTATATCTTGCAATGAAGCCCCCATTGTATAAATAGGATACATGATGGGCACATCGTGGAATATGAAAAATATTTTCACTCCTGCCTCGTGAACACTGTATATTCCACTTGTGCCTTCGCACTGTGAAATATCCAGGCTCACTTCTGCAGTGAAAATATTTTCATATTCCACTGCACTCATCATGTATCCTATATTATATATTATATCTCTATATATATATATATATAGATATTATATATCTATATATATATATATGTATATATATATAGATACACATATATATATATATATATATATATATATATATATATATATATATTATAGTGGCACAGTCGTGCCACTATAGTTAAGGTTGATCGGCCAGTTACATACTAAAGTCAAACGTTTGGACGTTAATAACTTTGGACCCGTTCAATGGAATTGCCTGAAATTTGGTACATGCATTGGGGCACACAAGGTCTCTTGATCTGCTAAATTGTGTTTTTGTTGGCATGCCGGTCTTCGTGTATGAAAGCACTGAATAATGCAAAATTATCCATTTTTGGAGGCACCTTTTGGCATTATTAATGTGGTCCTGCACGGGCCATTGTGTGGTATGCCACTCTGCAAGATGGCTTGCTTGAAAGAGCTTTGGTGGCTGAACATGCCACTTTTTGTCTGGTAAAAAATTATTAAGGCATTCAAAAGTTATGGCACTTTAAAGTTCTCATTATAAGTCAATGGGAAAATTTATATGTATATCTTGCGATCAAAGAATGGGGGTTCTGGCCATCTCGTCCCACCTGGCGATCAAAGAATTTGCAACCTCACAGTTCAAGAATATTTGTCCCCAAGGATTTTCAAAATTCTTTGCTCGTGAGGTCTGCCATTTTGTTTTTTATTTTCTGACTGGAAAAACACAAATATCTCGGTTCAGGGGTCACTTCTGAAGTAAAACTTTGATGGGTTTTACTCAGGGGGCTCTGATCTATTGAGCCATGCCTTTGGTTTCATCCAAATTGGTCAAAAAATAGAGTTATAAGCTTTTAAAATCTTAATTCATGGCTCATTAATGATCTTTGATCACAAGCCTGCATATTCTTTGATCGTGAGATTCTTTGATCGCGATCTTGCATCGCGACCTAAAAACACTAATATCTCATCTTAGGGGTGGGCTAGGGACACAAATGAGGATGGGTTTTGTTCAGGAGGGTGCATTCTATTGAGGCATGCCATTGGTTCGGTTCAAATCAGTGAAAAATTCACATTTCACCATTTTTAATTCTTTGTTCGTGAGCCTGCAAATTCTTTGATCACGAGCCTGGAAATTCTTTGATTGTGAGATTCTTTGATCGTGATCATGCATCATGAGAGAGGGACGAGATGGCCCAATTTAAAAATCTATTTTCTTAGCCAAGGGGTGTCTTAGGAAGTCAAATGAGGGTGGGTTTTACTCAGGGGGCTTCGTTCTGTTGAACCATGATGGTGATATACTGCAATTTCTTTAATTTTTTGATTTATAATATTTTTAACTCTTTGTTCATGAACCTGCAAATTATTTGATCGTGAGCCTGCAAATTCTTTGATTGTGAGATTCTTTGATCACCATCTTTGATCGTGAGGGAGGGACAAGATGGGCAGATATTTTTATGATGGAATAGATAGGGGAATTTTAGTAATCTTTCATATTGAATATCTCAGGAATGGTTTGGTCTTTTTTTACTTGAAATTTGGATGGTGTTTATGGCTTATCCTGTAGTTGTGAATTATGGTGTTTACATGTCAGAGAAGGTTTTTTTGCAGAGATATTGCGTGACGCACTTTACATGTTGCGGACAGTGTTTTGCTTGTGGTGGTGGCTTGAAATTGATAGGGTACCTAGCCTTAGTGTCATGGATGTAGTTTTCAGTTGTTGTGTGTGTTAAATGTCAAAAGGTGTGGAATTGTGCCAGTCTGATGTATGAAAATATCATATGTTAAAATATTATATCTCGGACACGGTTTGGTCTTTTCACTTGAAATTTGGAGGGTGTTGACAGCATGTCATGTGGATGAAAATTACAGTGTTTCCATGTCAGAAAAAATTTTTTTTGTGCAGATATGGCGTAGTGCAGTTTACGTTCTGCAGACAGTGTTTTGCTTGTGGTGGTGGCTTGAAAGTGATAGGATACCAATCCTAAGTGTTTACATGTCAGAGAAATTTTTTTTGCAGAGATATTGCATGACGCACTTTACATGTTGTGGACAGTGTTTTGTTTGTGGTGGTGGCTTGAAATTGATAGGGTAACTAGCCTTAGTGTCATGGATGTAGTTTTCAGTTGTTGTGTGTGTTAAATGTCAACAGGTGTGGAATTTTGCCAGTCTGACAAATGAAAATCTCATATGTTAAAATGTTATATCTCGGACACGGTTTGGTCTTTTCACTTGAAATTTGGCGGGTGTTGACAGCATGTCATATGGATGAAAATTACACTGTTTCCGTGTCAAAAAATTTTTTGGTGCAGATATGGCATGGTGCAGTTTACGTTCTGCGGAAAGTGTTTTGCTTGTGGTGGTAGCTTGAAATTGATAGGATATCTAGCCTTAGTGTCATGGATGTAGTTTTCAGTCATTGTGTGTGTTAAATGTCAACAGGTGTGGAACTGTGCCACTCTGATGAATGAAATTTTTTAATTTTGATATGCCATATCTTGGACATGGTTTTTACTTGAAATTTGTAGGGTAATGATGGTATGTCCTGTAGATGTTAATAGAGGTGTTGATGTGTCAGACAATATATTTTTTACTGATATATTGTGTGGCTCAGTTTACATTTTGTGGACAGCGTTTTCTCTTGTTCTACTAGATTAACATTTGTTTGGTGGCTGGCCTTGCTGTTGTGAATGTACTTTTTAGTCATTGAGTGTGTAATGTGGCCTGACACTTACAAGTTGGTGGAAGCGCAGGGCCCTTCCCCACCAACTTGCACAACTTTCTACTTTTCTATTCTTTCTTAAAAGTAAGGAAATTCTATGCAAAAAACTTCATTAATGCACCAGTTAGGGTTCTTCTACAGTGAAAAAAGCAAGGAAATTTGGGATTGGGTTGAAAACCCCCTTGAACTCCCAGCCCACCCCAACTGGCATCAGGGTGCGCATTAGGGTCATCAGTCTTAACTCTCACCCCATTCTCCCTATACCTCTGCTTCTTTACACATGTGATGGGGTGAGAGTTGAGGCAGATGACCCCAATCACGCCTTAGCTGCGGTTGGGGGCTGGGGTCCAAGGGAGCTTTCAACCCTAACTCAGACTTTCCTTGCTTTTTTTGCTGTAGAAGAACCCTAACTGCGCATTAAATAAGTTTTTGCATAGAATATATATATATATATATATATATAGATATATATATATAGAGAGAGAGAGAAAGACAAACACACACACACACACACACTAGGGGTGAAGGAATAACACTCTGAATAAATGTTATTTTTGCCACTATTGAATATTAAGGAGCTGATGTAGACACTGTGGAATATCTTAACAGATATTCCATAGTGTCTACGTCAGCTGCTGATAATCAACACTGTCTACATCACTGCCTGATATTTCAACAATGCTTATGTCAGCCAAGCACTACATAGCACAAACAACCTCAGTTAAATTCAGTCAAATAAATACAGACTGTGGTTAATTATCACAGCTGAAAAAACTGCGATATCCTGAGACACCCTTCTGACTTTTTCTACCTCAGATGCTGCTTGCTACATAACTAGAAAAGACATTCCTGCAGAGATATTTAAATGCAAATCTTAAACATAAAACATTTGTTCCTGCTGTCTCCCCAGAAAAGGATCAGTGCGGTCACCAGAAAAGCCCCGATATCACAAAACAGCAAATAACATAAAAAACTGAGTAAAAGAAACTCCCAATACATCAAAAACACTCACTAAACTCATGAAAGTTTCAGAAATGGTGACTTTCGGCTCTAATGATAACCCCACTCTGCAAGCAATTCTAAACCAATCACGCCTGATGCCGCAAGATGTACAAACAATAGCAACCAATAGCATACTCTCACACATCTATTCAACCAAATGAACCAACCAAAGGCTACAAACTTCCAATTCAAGACACAACACCACACAACTGAGGAAGCACACTGAAACATAACAAACAACAACGCCAGATAAATAACTAAACATAACTAAAAACCCAGACCCTATTGTATAAATCACACACATGATGTGCAATTTGTGGAATATGGATAATATTAGTATGAGTGCAGAGTGCCCTGTGATAATATCACTCGTGGCTTCACCACTCATGATATTATCACAGTGCACTCTGCACTCATGCTAATATTATCCATATTCCATTGTTGCCCATCATTTATCATATATATATAGAGATATACATATATATATATATATATATATATATATTGCAAAAAACAAACTTAATGTATCAGTTAGGGTTGATGTCACAGTGACAAATGTTTGGAAATTCAGTGTTAAGGTTACCACCCATACCACCCCACCACCCCACCCTACAGGCACCAAAAGGCATTAGGCATGCCATGGGGTCACCAGGTCCAACTCTAAGCCCATTCCATGTGTAAAGAAGTTGACACTTTACAGAATAGGAGAATGGGGTAAGAATCTGGCCTGATGACCCCATTGACTGCTGTTGCCTGCAGGGTTGGGGCTGGGGTGGTAGAGGTGGTAACCCTAACATCAAATTTCCAAGCTTTATCAATGTGACATCAACACTAACTGATTCATTGCTAGAGGTTTTTTTGCAATAAATTTCCCCTTCTTTTTGAGAAAGAGTAGTGTAAATGGTTAGTGGTATGTGTTTGTGGGAGCATGGGCACTCCAGGCCCTGTGCTTCCTTCACATTGCCCATTTTTGTGCATACTGGTATGCATATGGGGGAGTGAGAGCCCAGGGCTCCCACTTACCCTTAAATACGGAGCCATACAGCAACCCCATAGTACTGAAAACTAACCCTTGTAACACTTATTTGGCAATGTCTTGATAACTGTAGCAACTATAGGAAAAATTACACTGCAGTTATAATCATGACTTCGAAACTTCCATGTGTGCTTAGTCCACCTACTCTATGGGTAGTGAAAACCCTGTATCTCGAATAATTTTTGAGATACATGTGCTGAAAGGCGAGATGAGTATCAAAATGTTATCCTATAGGAAATTTCTCAACTTCAGAAGACTAGCTATGGGCCCATTGAATGTTTTGGGACCAAACCACTGAAAGGCATATCTATTAGACCAGGGCATACCACCCTGCAAATTTCATCCCAAAAGCACAATCTTCCTTGGCACAATAAAGTGACAAAGAAAACAACACATGGGGCAATGTTTTCGAGCATCACTATCGTGAAAACAAAAATGTTTTTGTGACACTCATATACCTTATAATGAAATGCTTTCACATGCAAAAAATGTTGCTGAGGTACTTTTTTTTACCGTGGTCACTGCCACAACAAAAAATGTTGCAGAATAAAAACAGCAGAATGGAGGAAAAGCTTTGAAAGATATCTTTCCAGACCACGTGCTGAAAATTAATGCCGTGGTCATGTTCTTAAAAGCCTGATTAGGTAAACACAACTGTTGGTATTTACCAAAGGGCATTATTTTCCAATTTACAATGTTTTTTGTCTTTGCTAACTGAAAACAATAAGGTGGCAGTTTAAAAACAAAATTAGGGGGCACAACAACAAAAAAGTGATCGTGAAAGTTTTCGCAATGCACATATCAATTTTCCCAAAGGCTAAAATGGGACCTGAAAAACATGCATAACTTTAAAATGGATTAAGATGTTATCACCAACTCTTCAAAAGGCACCAGTTTAACCCAGGCCCCCTTAGACATGTAAATTTGAATCCACTCCTTTAAGCCCAACCAAAAAAATATGCAAAAGTTGAGGATTTATCACTTTTATGACACTCTACAGTTCCACAATCTTACATCTGACTAAAACAAAACTATCCAGATTCAGAGATCTATGGCTGGATGCTACACATGCACATGTTCAAGCAAATCGGACAAATGGTAGCAAAGTTATTAAAGTGAAAACTTTGGGTTTAACATTAAAGTGGTCTGCCAACCCTAACTATACTGGCCCAGGCATGTTTCTATGTTTCTATGTTTCTATATGTTTCTATGTTTCTATGTTTCTATGTTTCTATGTTTCCAGTATAGTTAGGGCTACCTGGCCACTTCTATGTTAAACCCTGAATTTTTCTTATTAATATCTCTGCCACCGTATAGAAACATAGAATTTGATGGCAGATAAGGACTGCTTGGCCCACCTAGTCTGCCCATTTCCCTACCTAATGGATAAGCTGCAGATCCTAGTTAATCAACAGCCTACTTCTTCCTACCCCAACCCCCCCCCAGAATTGCCTTATGACTGTCCCATGCATTCTTGAATTCCACCACTGTTTTTGACTCCACAACCTCTTCCAGAAGGCTGTTCCATGCATCCACAACCCTCGCTGTAAAAAAACTTCCTTATATTACCTCTGAGCTGCACCCCATCTATCTTCAAATTGTGCCCCCTTGTGCTTGCACACCTCTTTTTCTGAAAGATGCTACCCTCTTGGACTTTGTTGATTCTCTTGAGGTACTTGAAAGTTTCTATCATGTCCCCCCTCTCCCTCCTTTCCTTGAGGCTATACATATTAAGCTCCTTAAGTCTCTCTTCATATGTCTTCCAGTGCAGACCCTGCACCATTTTAGTTGCCTTCCTCTGGACTGCCTCCATCCTGCTTATGTCTTTGTGGAGATTGGGTCTCCAGAACTGCATGCAGTATGACAGATTTGCCTGAAATTTTGCATGCTTGGTGGGGTACCAAAGGTCTCTGGATCTGGCAAGCATCATTACAGTTGGATGAGTGGTTGCAGAACTGCAAAGCACCCAAAAATGCAAGAAAATGGGGGTTGTGAGTTTCTTTATTAGTGGATATAGCCTGCATAATTTTGTCCATTTTGTCTGAAATCTTCAGTGAAGATGTATTCTGTGTCACTGATGTGCATTTTAAAGATTTGATGAAAAAATATTAACCCGTTAAAAAGTTATTCGAAAAACAAGTTTCCCTTTATAGTCAATGGGAAAAAATATATGTGCCTCTTGAAAGCTGCCACCACTAGATTTTACTGTTGTAAACGGCCATTTTACTATCATGTTGTGGCCATCTTGTTTTCAGTTAGCAAGAGAGAAAAAATGCCTGGTGTTTAAATTTGGGACACCCTAGGTAAACACCGACAGTTGTGTTTACCTAGTCGGGCCCTGAAAATCACAACACTATCTTTTTTGTTGGACAAACCCCCCAGAAATGCCTTTTCAGTGATCGGACCCCCATAGTGTTGCAAATCATGACAGAATAGATACAATACTTTCTCAAATAATGAAAGTGTCATGCCCATTCTTTTGCAAATTTTTGAGAAAGTGTCTCAGTTTGCAACAGAACAAAACCAGCAATTCTTTGCAACCCCACTGCAACACAACGATTGGGGCTTTTGGGCTGAAATTTCCAGGGTGGCAAGCCCTGATCTCACAGATGTGCCTCTTGGTGGTTTGGTCCCAAACATTCAACAAGCCTATAGTTATAGCACTCTCAAGTTGAGAAATTTCCCATAGGATAACATTGCAGCACCTGCAGAGAATTTCAACGCCTGTATCTCTGAAATGGTGTAAGATACACATTTCTCATTCTCCACAGCTTAGTCCACCTTTTGTAGCATACTAGGCTGTTTACACATGGCACAGGGTGAGACTTGGGCCTGACGGACCCGTGGCAGAGTCTGATATCTGTTGATGTGTGAAGGGTGGTGTGTGTGTGTGTGTGCATGGGGGTAACCCTAACATCACATTTTTAAACATTTGTCACTGTGCTATCAACCCTCACTGATGCATCAATGACACTTTTTGCAATGAATATATATATATATGTGTGTGTGGACAGTATTCAAGAGACTTGGGTGTGCACTTAAAATAAGGTCTGTATTTTACTCATAATTTATTAAAAACACAGAATTTGTGCTCTGTACTGTTGCCAATATGGTCAAGAGATGGTGTGCATAAAAAAAAGTGTGTATGTATTTTTATTTTATTGTGGTAACATTTTAATAATGAAAATTGCCTTAAAAAAAGGCAGCCATTTTGTGACATGGTTGTGCTACACATCTTGGTGACCGTTAAATTTACCGTATTTAAAGCAGAATTCTGAAGTTTTCTTTTTTAGTGGACAGAGTGGATGTGTAACTGTCCCCCAGTGATTATTGATTTTATGCAGATGTAATTATATTTACATGACACCACATGTAATTTGTTACTTTCGTGCATTACTGTGGTGTCTTACATAGCTGCATGATTTATTTTGTGTACTCTGCCTTTATGTTTTGAGGGTTTTTTTCCAGTGTCAGTTCACATTGTTTAATGTGTTTCCCCCATACAAATCTGAAATCTTAATACAGTGGTATATAGAGCCTGCTAGAAGCAGCAGCATCAAAAGCTGTGACTCTTGCTATCGTGTCCATGTTACCCATGTGGATGATGCTGATGCTGGTATTGGTACAAATAGCCAGGACCCAAAGGTGACATCGGGCATTCAGTTGTGGTACTCTGGCTCTAAGCAAAACTGTTCTCTTCCTGCTGCTTCTCCCATTTACCATTCTTAAAAATAGGTAGAATGAAGCATTGTCCATTTTAAATCTGGTGTGCTGCACAGGAGTTTGGACAGATCTCAGAAGTCTCCAGTCACTAGAAAGCATGATCTTCAGCATTCTGCTAGAAAACAGCAAGTTAAAATTCTGGGAGGTATATTAAATAGTGGTTGGCTAAAGTGCAGCAGTTATTCTGCATCATTTTGGGGACAGAAAAAGTAAAGTATTCACCTTAAGACTTCATGGTCATGCTGTTTGTGAAGGGCCCCTCTTCAAAACAGAGGATGATTGGATTAGTGAGCTGTGCAGCACAATGAGTACATTTTAAAGTTTTGTTTGGGATGTATATCAACAGAACTTTCCTCTGGTTCTAGCACTGTGTAAATAAGGCATATTAAATAGTATAGTTTAAAGTTGTGTGTGGGAAGTATATCAGCAGAACTTTCTTCTGGTGTGGTTAGTGTTTAAATGGGGTATATTAAATAGTATATTTTAAAGTTTTGTTTGGGAAGTATATCAGCTGAACTTTTCTCAGGTGCTGGCACTGTTTAAATAGGGCATATTAAATACTATCTGGTTATAGTGCAGCAGTTGTGTTCTATTATCCTTGGGGGCAGAAAAGTTAAATTTGTGTGTTCTCTCATGGCTCAATTGTTTATGAAGGGCCCCTCTTCAAAATGGGGTTGTGCATATATGTGACCCATCTAATCAAATAGAGTTTTGTTTGAGATTTATAGTTTTTTGTGCATAATTCATCCAGTGGGTTTTCATTGTATAATTTGATTTTTTTAGAATATTGCTAATATTGGTGAATTTTCCCCTGCTGATGATGTTAATCCTGTTTAAATGGGGGAGAAAAACACCTGTGGGGTTCCTACTGGTAAATTTTAAAAATGTGTATTTGTTGAATGAATGCTGCACCCGTTGATGTGATGATGGCTTTATTTTAGAAGTGTGTATGTGGAATACGAACATACGAACATACGAAATTTTCCAGCAGATAAAGGCCTAGAGGTCTATCAAGTCTGTTCGAATGAATGAATATAAAAGCTGCATGCTTGAAATGTTTTAAATAAAAATAAATGCAATTGTGACAGATGCTTGTAATTTTTGGAAAGAAGGGGTGATGCTGGCTCCGGTTAAGGTAGGGGTGTGTGTGTGTGTGGGGGTGTTATTTTAAAATGATAAAGTTGCCTTTCTTGATGTCAGATTATAAAGGTTCATCATTGTATTGGCATACTGAACTATGGAATCAGGTGTGGGTGGTGACATAATATATTGGAACTGTTTGAAATTAAAAAAAAGCTACAGCAATGGGGCCTACCTCAAAAATGCTTCTCATGGCATTGGTCAGTTCATTTGAGGTTATGTGGGGGTTACCATATGTAGGAATGAGACTGCTTCTAAACTAGACATCAAGTGGTGGCACAATACTGTATGTTGGAACTGTTTAAAAATAAAAGAATACAACATTTGGGCCTACATCAAAATGGCTGTTCATGTCATGGGGGTACCATGTGTAATAACTGGGTCATTGACTGGGTGTACTAGTGCTTGTAGGGCAACATCATTGTTTTGGATTCATCTGGCAAAAACATGTTCCTGATTTATTTATAAGATGACAAGTGATGGCACGATATGTTGGAACTGTTTAAAATTAAAAAAAAATACAGCACTTGGGGTTACCTCAGAAAGGCTTCTCATGGCATTGCTTAGTACATTCAGGGGTATGGGAGGGATACCATGTGTAGTACTGGAATCTGATCATTGCCTGGGTGTACTATTGCCTTTTGGGCAATATCAGTGGTTTGGATTCATCTGACAAAAATATTTAGCAGATTTATTTATAATGAGACTGCCTATAAATTAAATGTCAAGTGCTGGCATAATATCTTGGAATTGTTTGAAAATAAAAAAAATAATCACCTGGGCCTGACTCGAGCAGTTTGGATGTGGCATTCCATGTGCAGTACAAGAACCCTGCAGCAGCAGTGTCCCTGTGATGCACATGGTAGTGAGCACAGGGTAGGTCTGTGTGATATTTTGGCATAATTTTCCCCATAATGGCTGGCAATGGGTTGCCATGGGACATCATGCAGTGCCTTCATCTACAGTAATAAACACCAAACAGATCGCCTGGGTGCTTTCTGGTTGGTAACTGTGGTTGGGCCTGCCCTCAGTTTGACTCTGCGAAGGTACAGTGATGTCAAAATGACCCCTGATGTGGTTCAGGCCTACTGTGTAACATCCAGCTGTATCTTGTCTTGCCTTTGTTTGTTCATGGTGAACTTTGGTGTATTGTTTTGACTTGTAGAGTAGTTTGGATGTGGTATTCCACGTGCAGGACAAGAACCTTGCTGCAACAGCATCCCTGTGATGCATGTGGCTGTGAGCTTAGGGTGGGCTTGTGTGAAATTTTGGCATCATTTTCTCCTCAAAGGCTAGCATGAGGTTGCCAGGGAGCATCATGTGGCACCCTTATGTATAGTTATCAGTACCAAACAGCTTGCCTGGGTGCTTTCTGGTTGTTAACTGTGGTTGGGCCTCTTCTCAGTCTGGCTCTGCAGAGCTACAGTGATGTCAGAATGCCCCGTGAAGTGGCATGGTACTTATCAATGTGTATTCACTGTTTGATTGATAATAAGCCATTAATAAAACCATGTATTTCACATGTTGCATTGCTACTCTGGTGTCCGTGTTACACACAGTAGTTTTATGCAACAGAGATGGTCACATAATAAATCAAGTACAACCAAGTGATATGTTCATGTTTATCTTTCTACTTAATGTCCAGCTTAAGTGTGAAAGGCATGTAGACTGGGTATAAACAGTATAAGCATCAAGTAGTAAAACTTTGGTAACCTCCTGTTTGTATTTTTAGTGCTGTCTACATTGGAAGATAGATAGCAACACATATGTATGGAAGAACTTCAAATCATTAGATGTTGCAAATGAATACACTTAAATAGAAAACAGAGACACTGCATTTGAAAATTGTATTTATTACTAGAAATTGGAAATAATGCATAATGGACACTGAGTTACCCATGAAAGTAATTTACATGTCATAAATAACTGTGCCATTTCTCCAAACTTAGAAATAAAGAACTATCTTTATATTATGCAAGTACCACATATACACATTAAAATTAAGGCTGAGTGATGCCTAATTATAAAGTTTTTTTTTAGTGTACGAATGTCACACTTTGTCTCTTGAATACTGTCCACAGCTATAGTGTGTGTGTATATATATATATATATATATATATATATATATATATATATATATATATATATATACACACACACACATATACATATATATATATTCATTGAAAAAGATTTTGTTAATGCATCAGTTAGGGTTCATATTAAAGTGACAAAAGTATTGAAATGTGGTGTTAGGGTTCAAAACCCAGCCAACCGCATCACTACACCGTACCCCACCGTTTACAGATCAACAGGTATCAGGGTGTGCCTTAGGGTTATTGGCCCTGATGCTCCCCCCATTCCATGTTTACATAAGCTGGCATGGTACAGCATAGGAAAATGGGGTGAACATTAGGTTTGATGACCCCAAGACACACCTGACACACCTGACACCTGTTGGTCTGTGGAGGGTGGGGTGGGTTGATAGGGTTGGTTGTGGGGTGGGGTGTTAGAGTTTGAACCCTAACACCACATTAGAATACTTTTGTTGCTTTAGTATGTACCCTAACTGATGCATTAATGATGTGTTTTGTAATTAATTTTCTTACTTTTTGAGAAAGTGTAATCTTACCCTTATATGGTTGCCCTGCTCTCCCATCAGTCTATAGTATGTTGTGGGAGCACAGGGCTATCTGGGCACTGTGCTTCCATGCATGCATATTGCAGTTGTTCCTGATTTTCATGTGGGAGTGCTGGGCCCTCTGGGCCCTGCACTTCTATCTAACCATAAGTGTAGAGAAACTGTAATGACCCTCCTCTCCCTGTGGAAGCATAGTGCACCCATCACTCCTTAATGGTATCCATTTGCACTCCCATGTATCTATAATTGTACAAACATTGTCAGTAACCATCATCTCTCCATGGAAGTGCAGGGCCCAGAGGGCCCAGTGCTCCCATCTATCCACAAGTGTACAGACATAGTAATTAACCCTCATCTCCCTGTGCACACCTATAGCTGCATTATGGAGGGCCCTGCACTTGCATTACTGCATAATGGTATCCATATTTGAGAGGGTCCTGCGCTCCAATCTATCCATAAGTGTAGAGACACATCATAGGGCTAGAGACATTCCAAGTAACCCTTGTGCTGCAAATGGCACTATATCACAATAACCAATGCCTTGCAAACTGCATACGTGCTTACTAAGCAGCATTTAGCAAAAAAAAAAAAAAACTGTACCTGGAAGCATTTTTGAGATATAACTTCTGAAAGGTACCATGACCACCACAAAGTCATCCTATGGGAAATTTTGAAACTTGGGAATGTTATAACTATGGAACCGATGTAAATGTTATCATCAATCCAGCAAAAGACACCTCTGTAGGGCAAGCCATTTCTACCCTGCACAGTTCAGCCCAAAAGTCAGAACCATTTATTTGCAGTGACATTGCAAAGAAGCAGAATTCTTTTGAAAGCAGTGCCTCAAATTGTGATAGTTTCACAAAATTTATGCGAGTTCAGCAAAAGTCATGTTGCAAATTGACACTTCCAATAGACAAATTAAGCATATTTCCAAGCATTATTTTGAAAATCGAATGCCAGGATCATGGTACTTGGGCCCTGTTTAGGTAACACAGCTGCTGGTGTTTACAAAGGGGTAGTAATTTTTGAACTACAACTTTTTTTAACCATCACTAACTGAAAACAATATGGAGGCCGCATAACACTACTGATCCATTTGCAAAAGCAAAAAGTGCTTTCGTGGAAGCATACTCTGCTTTTGCACCAGATAGCTAATTTTCACATAGGCTATAATGAGAAACTTAAAACTTTAATAACTTTTGAACAGATCAATATTTTTGCACTAAACCCTCGAAAGTCACATTTGCTACCTAGACTCCACGTACCCAAACAGTTTCAGACCACAACACCCATCCATTTCAGAGATGTGGAACACCAAAGTATTTTGCACCTAAATGGTAATTTTCACATTTTTTGACACTCTGCTGCTCTGCAACTGCACATCCAACTGAAACAAAACTTTCAAGATCGAGAGACCTATGGTACCAGACAGCACATGCAAAACTTCAGGCAAATTGGTCACACATTTGCAGAGTTACTAAAGCGCAACATTTTGGGTTTCACATAGAAGTGACTGTTGCCTCCTAGATTATATATATATATAGAGAGAGAGAGAGGAGATGGGATATGCAAGGGGGACCTGTGTGATACATGATTTATACACATGATGGTTGTTTAACCTTGGGTGGCCTCAAGAGTGGCATAAGCCACACATGAGGTGACCAAGGCAAAACAGCATGAGTGTGCACAAATCATGTATCACACAAGGTCCCTGTTGTCAAGGCACAGGTAAAGAAGCATAAGAAAATTAGGAGCAGTTTTCAAAATTCACCAACAGCATTTTATTTTTCTCAATAACAGAAAAAAAATATTCAGTGTAACTATTTACAAAGGCAGTACAAACAGAGAAAACTAAGTCCCAGTCCTTCTTCTCAGGGTATCTCTTAATTTCAAGTTTCAGTCTCTCATTCTCTCTCTCTCTCTCTCTCTCTCTCTCTCTCTCTCTCTCTAGCAAAAGCATGCTGCTCTTATTATAAGTCTCTGTCTAGGAACTAGTTAAGAAAGCCTGCTTCTCACATAATGTTCATGTAAGTTTACAGAATGTTCTTGTCAGTTTCATTCCTTGAAGGTGCAGCAAAATGGCACAGGATCATAATGTTGAAAGGCATAACTGTGCAGCAATGTACCACAGTGTAAATTCAGTGGATACATTGCTGCCACAGAGACACAGTGCTGAAAAGAATTTCAGAGAAGGGAACTTTTTTTTGTTGTTGTTGTCTGTGGAGGCTCCACCACCCCACCCAATGTTATGGGGGGATGCATCACTGAACCCCCCTACTAAAATAATCAACTCAAGGGGTGCAACACAGGGACAGGGAGAAATAACATGGGGGAAATAAAAAAAATAAACCGCACAATGCAGTTTCCAAAATGTCTGGGACCGGGATTCAAGTCCAGGTCCACAGACACACAGCAACCTCCTGTACTGCCATGGCACATTCCACTGAGCCATGGTGGCAGCTCAGCAGATCACCTTCAGAATGTAGGTCTTCACCTATACAACACTCCTCTTCCTCCCCATCCATGTGCGGCAGAGACAAAACCGTGCACACATATATGTTTTATGAGGTTTTGTGCCTTGTGTTAGTGCACTGCATGATGTATTCTGCGTGGTATTCCATGCACAGTTGTATGTGTGACATGTTGACCCAGTAGGCAGCAAAACAGTACATAGTGTCCCAGAACTAATCTTTTGTTGACAACTCTGCAAAGTGCTTAAAAACTGCATCACAGGTTACCCCCTTGAGTTACAAATCACTTTTTGCAATCATGTCAACAGTGTAACTATATATAGTTTTAAACAAAGGGATTCCTTTATCATTGACAGTCCCACATAAAGCTTCACTTATATTTTTATACCCGCAGTTTTTCAAGGGGGGGAGAAAAGACAGAACAGCAAGTGAAGGCAGAGAGATAGCAAGAGGCAGAGAATTGTGAAACTGTCAGTGTGATCAATTCCTAGGTCTCACAAAAAAATTTGGTTACACAACCAGACAAACAAGAGACAGAAAAGGATAGGATAGAACAGATCCTTGCACTTAAATTATTTCTGCTTAACCAATGCGACAGGGCCTTATTCAACCCTGTTACCTGTCCTCCCTGCATATTTCATTTATGCAATAGGCAGGGACCTTGTGTTTGAGCTTTGTATTTTTAAAATATTTGTTATTTTCAAATTATTTTTATATTTTGTTGGGTTTATTTCCTGTACTAATGGTTTTATACTTTTTTATATAAACATTGCTAGGATTGTTGTCACGGAGGTGGCATTGGCATGCTTCATTACCATGTTAACATCCCTGCTGATTGGTTAGAATTTGGCTCCTGAAGAAAAATCCAGACCAAAATGGCAACCATTATTAGCAAGAGCACCAGGTTGCAGAAGTAGTTGCGTGTGGGAAAAATAAATTCATTTAAATACCCTGTGAAGCTTGGCAGTCTTTTTCATTTGGACACAATTTTTTAGTCTGTGTTGTGGCTGGATGGCAGGCCAGCATATGAGTGAGGAACTGAATGCATAGAGGGGTTTAATGGCATCAGAAAATGAATTGCCAAAAACACTTACAGGTTGCAAGAAATAAGGTATGTTTTGCATGGTGTATTGGAGTCAGAAGAAGTTCATTTTTGTAGCTGTGTCAGCATACCTGTGAGGAGCATAAAGAAAGAGAATGGCAGAGAGATAGAGACAGCACTGGATGTCCAAGTGTGGAAAGGCCAAATTGCAGTGTTTTGAAGCTGCGGTACTGTTCTGTATGCTGTTGGGAGTAGTACTGAGCATGTGAGTGGAAGCCTTGCAGTTTGGTGGTTTGTGCCCAGTCAGGCCATGGCTTGGGGAAAAAAATAAGTGTGCGGTTTGGTTTTGGAGGACAGCTGTGGTAGTGGTTGTATGAAGATACAAGGCAAACTCTAGAAGTACAGTGCTAATCATGCAAAGGTTTCCTGGTAGCATGGTATACTGAGCAGTGCACAAGCATGGTACCCATCGAATAACATGTATACCGCTTTCATGCAAGGATGCATGGTGTGTGGTACTGTGCACATTTTGCTTGATTACTACTATATGTGATGGTTGTTTTGTCTGCTGTCATACAGTATGTGTGGAGATGCTGAGAAGTAGTGCCAGTAATCAGACAGGATAGATAGGGTAGGGGATTGGGTGATGAAGTGTCTCCTGTGTAGATAAATGACTGATGATGTGTATAGATGTGAGATTTCATATTTATACACATAGAAGACACATCATCAGCTGCTTATCACATGATAGCAGCAGTTATCTATTTATCTCCACATCATGCGCCCTTATAGTTAGGGTTTAGTAGGTAGTGTAATGTTAAACCTAAAATTTTGCACATTAATGCCTTTGCAACCATTCAATGGATTTGCACAGAACTTATAATACATGGTCTCAGGTGGTAGATCTCTTGATTTGCCAAGTTGCATTTTTATTAGATTTTCGGGATTTGCACAGTGAAGCATCTAAAACTGCATTTTTTTGCTTTTCTTGGCAAATGTCAGGGTCATTTTTCGATATCACTCTGCACACACACACTGTCTGGTATTTTGGTCTGACATATTCAGGGTTGAAAGAGGTTATCCTAAGAAACAATCCAGCATTAGTTTTGTGAATAAATATTAATTAATTACAAAGTTATTCAATTTTGAAATTTAGGGTTCTGAGATTTTGCATGTTCCATTATAGACTACTAGCTCTTGATACTTCAAGTTTCATTTTGATTGGGAGTGCACATCTGGAGATATCCAGTTCCAAAATGTGTATTGTACATCCCCGTGTTTTGTCAAATTATTGCTTTGACTGTTTCAGTTTATGCATTAATAACCTCACAGTTTTTCTTCTAATTTACATGAAATTTGGCATGTCCCCTCATAGATTAATGGTCTCTTGATATGCCAAGCTTCAGTTTGATAGGGAGTGCACATCTGGAGATATGTAGCCCAAAGTGTGCATATCATCATTTGTAGTCAGTCTTTCTTCACTTTTATCTTAATAACTTACAGCTGTTCTTTCAATTTACAGAAAATTTGGCACGTGCCCTCAAAGATTAATGATCTCTTGAAGAAACATAGACTTTGATGACAAATAAGGACCTCTTTGCCTTCCTAGTCTGCCCATTGTCCTACTGATTGGATAAGCAACAGATACTAGTTAACCAACAGCCTAATTCTTCCTACCCCCCCACCAGAGCTGCCTTATGTCTGACCAATGCATTCTTGAATTGCCCGACTGATTTTGATCCCATGACCTGCTCAGGAAGGCCATTTCATGCGTCCACCACCCTATCTGTGAAAAAATACGTCCTCACATTGCCCCGGAGCCATTCCTCTCTATTTTCAAATTGTGTCCTCTTGTTTGCGCATATATCTTTTTCTGAAAGATGCTACCCTCTTGGACTTTGTTAATTCCCTTGAGGGAACATTTCTATCAAGTCCCCGATCCCTCCAGGGTATACATTTTAAGCTCCTTTAGTCTCTCTCTCTCTCTCTCTCTCTGTATGGCCTCTGTTGTAGACCCTGCACCATTTTAGTTGCCCTCATCTGGACTGCATCCATCCTATGTCCTTGCAGAGCTGGGGTCTCCAGAACTGCCCACAGTACTCCAGATGGGGTGTCACCAACTGTCTATAAAGAGGGATAACAACTTCCTGTTTTGTACTGGTGATGCCTCTCCCTGTATGTCCCAGTATCCCCCAGCCAACCTTACTGCCTTCTCACATTGCTTGCTTACCTGTAAGTGTTCTGATATGACTATCCCAAGGTCCCTTCCCATTTTTGTTGTTGTTAATGCCCCCCACACACACACTGTGTGCTCTTCCCCTGGGTTTTTGTTTCCCAGGTGCATTACTTTGCAATTTTTTGCATTGAATCTAAGCTGCCATACTTTTGACCATCCCTCTACCCTTGCCAAATCCCTTCTCATCCTTTCCACCCCACACTGTATATCAACCCTGTTGTAGATCTTTGTGTCATCTGCAAAGAGGCATACTTTTCCTTCTAGTCTCTCTGCAATGTCACTTATAAAGACATTAAAAAGGACCAGACCCAGTACTGGACCCAGCGGTACCCTGTTAATAACCCCCTTTCTTTGGAGTGGACTCTGTTTACTACTACCCTCTGTATCCTGTTGTTCAGCCAATTTTTTACACAGGCTACCACCCTGGGATCCACTCCAAGGCTGGCTAATTTGTTTATTAATCTTTTGTGTGGGACTGTGTCAAATGCCTTGCTAAATTCTAGGTAGGCTATGTCCACAGCCTCTCCCTGGTCTACTACTTTGGTCATCCAGTGAAAGAAAACTATCAGATTCATCTGACATGACCTTCCTGCTGTGAATCCATGCTGCCTTGGGTCCTGTGCCCTGCTGGTTTCTAGGTACTCAATAATTCTTTCTTTCAGAAATGATTCCATCATTTTCTCTACCACTGAGGTCAAGCTAACAGGTCTGTAGTTTCCTGCCTCTGCTTTGCTCCCACTTTTGTGAGGGGGGATCACATCCACCCTCCTTCAGTCATTAGGTACCACACTATCCTCCCATGATTTGCTAAAAAGGGTAGTCAGTGGTGTCACTAGTTCTCCCATTAGTTCTTTTAGAATTCTGGGGTGGATCCCATCAGGCCCCATTGCTTTGTCAACCTTCAGTTTTAGGAGTACTTTCAGAACCCTTACTTCTGTAAAAGGACTAGTATTAATCCTCCTAGCCAGAATGCTTCTATTTATTGGATTAGGTACCTCCCTTCCTCTTCTTTTGTGAATACTGAGCAGATGTATTTGTTCAGTATCCCTGCTTTTCACTCTCCATCTCTGCCCACCCACCCTCCCCTTTATTATGCCTCACTATCCCTCCCTTGGTCTTTTTTCACTCCTAATGTACCGATAAAGGTTTTATCACCCTTCTTAACTGAGTTGGCTATCTTTTCCTTGGTTTGCACCTTTGCGATTCTGACTGCCTTCCCCGCTTTCTTCTGCTTTAACTGGTACAGTACTCTGTACTGCTTGTTCTGTGTTTCATTATACTTCCTGAATGCTATCTTTTTCTCCCTAATCTTCCCAGCTACCTCTTTTGAGATGGGCTAGGTTTCAGGTTGATTGGGAATGAGCATCTGGAGATATGCATCCCAAAATGTGTACATCCAAATGTTTTGTCAAATGTCTTACTTCGATTGTTTCTATTTGTGCTCTAATAACTTTAGAACTACTCTTGCAATTTACATGAAATTTGGCACATGCCCTCACAGAATAAAGTTCTCTTGATATGCCATGTCTCAGTTTGATTGGGAGCACAGGAGATATGCAGTCCCAAAATCTGTACATCCCCATGTTTTGTCACATTCTTGCATCAAATGTGTCCCACAATGAGTGAATTACATATATATTGTATACAGTGTATTATAAGGGTGTGGTCACACCCTTATAGTTGGGTTGAGTAGGCAGTTTAATGTTAATCCCCAGATTTTGCACATTAATGACTTTGCAACTGTTCAGTTAATTTGCATGAAATGTGAAATACATGATCTTCGATGGAAGAGTTATTGATCTGCCAAGCAGCATTTCAATCAGATTTGCAGGATTTGTGCAGTGAAGCATCAAAAACCATGTTTTTTGCTTTTCTTGGCAAATGTCAGGATCATTTTTTGATATTGAGCTGTGCCCACACCATTCAGAATTTTAGTCTAAAGATTTCTGGATAGAAAGAGGCTATCTTAAAGAACAATCCAGCATTTAGTCTGGTGAAAAGATATTAATCAGTTCCAAAGTTATTCAGTTTTGACATTTTAGGTTCAGGCATGCTCAGTTCAGTCTTTGGGATGGATGCACAGTACAAAAGGGGATTTTGACAGCTCAAGAACAGGGATTTTTTCACTTTGTGAATTAATAACTTTGTAGCTATTCTTTCAATTTACATACAATTTGGGATGTGCCCTCACAGAGTCATGGTCTCTGGATATGAAAAGTTTCAGATTGATTGGGAATGCATATCTGGAGATATGCTGTCTCAAAATGTGTATATCCCCATGTTTTGTAAAATTTCTTATTTTGATAGTTCTAGCAATTCAGATGAGACAGGGCATATACCCTTGCAAACTAATGGTCTTTGAATATGAGCAGTTTCAGTTTGATTGAGAGTGCACATATGGCAATATGCAGTCCCAAAATGTGTACATTCCCATGTTTTGTCAAATTCTTGCTTTGATTGTTTCAATTTGTGCATTAGTAACTCTGCAACTGTTCTTGCACTTTACATGGAATTTGGCCTGTGCCCTCACAGTCTAATGGTCTCTTGATGTGATATGCCTTAATTTAATTGGGAGTGCACATCTGGAGATATGCAGTCCCAAAATGTGTATATCATCATTTGCAGTCAAATTCTTTCTTCACTTTTATGTTAAACTTTGAAAAAGTTCAGGTGATATATATGAAATTTGTCATGTCCCATCATGAAGCAGACATCTCATGAAATTGTAAGTTTCATTTCAGTTGCATGTGAGGGCATGGAGATATAGTGTTCAAAAAGGCTCTATAATGCCAGTTTAACAATAACTTCATCAACTGGCATCTCAGCGACAGAATTTATGCTGACTGCAAGTTGCAGTTGACATAAATCTGTATCAGAACCCAATCATTGCTTCTATCAGAGGGCCTTTGACCCAAGAACCCCCTGTACTAAATATAATCAACTCTGAGCCAGAGTTGGTTCAGGGAGGTAGTGTAGGACTGGGAGACAGTGTGCCCTGATCTCTGGTGCACCATTTCAGTGAACTGTCAGTGTTGTCAGCACTGACATTGTTCACTGTAATGGTGTCACTGTCGGGGAGGTATACCATTCTAAAATGTGTAGATCACAATTTTACACACACACATCCATTTAAGCAATAAGGCATGACAGGGTGTGTGTTATTGTGTAATAATGTCACTCCTGGGGTGGGTCGAAGCATGAGGTGAAGCCGACTGCATCCACTACCCCAGGGAATTATGTTATTACACAATAACACACATCCCTGGAGTGCCTTATTGCTATTATACAATGGCTCACATGTTAATTTAAAAAGAACAAAAAAAAATTTTTTTATATTGCATATAATCATATTATATGCATACTGTCTTTGATTTTTTTTGTGTGTTTAGGCGTATCTTTAAAAAAAAAAGTCCGGAATATTTTTCTCACCACAAGGTGGATCTCCTTCCAGAATGATCTTGTTGGCAGAGTCCTGATTTGTCTTGTTTCTGCCAGTCTCATCTTTGCCCTTACACCTTGTAGTAGACAGTGCTTTGAAGGGGACTTGTTTTATTTTAAATTCAGGCCATTTTTTCTTTGACTCTGAAACAAATGTACAGCTTCACTTGGACAGTGCGACTTTACAGTGCACGTGCTGACAGAATTTCAGTGCTAAGTGGGATGAGCCATTTCTCTCACTCTTTTTTATACTAGCCGCTTTATTTTTAGTTGAGATGTATTTTGTTTTAAGTTGAACGTGTGTGTGCAGTGAATGGGGAGCCAAGCATGAGCATTTGAAAACTCTGTTATGTGAAGGGCCACGCTGCACTGAGCGGCAGTTTCAGGTATGAGCTGCAGATTTACGAACTCAGAGACAGTGCTGTCTTAGGTAGAAGTTGTAGTTTTGCCTTAAGTTTGGCTTCATGAAAAAAATAACATTTGATGAGAGGCTGCAGATTTGACTGTGACCTGCTAGGAGGCAGAAGAAGAGAGAGACTTGTGAATGTTTGGGTGAGCTATGTCTGCTTTGTGGTAAAGCAGGAAGGGATATGCTTTTAGGTACTTTGGTCATCTTTGTACCTGCCCTAGATACAGTGATGTAATTGCCTAAAAGCATCACTGTGTCTAGGGGTCAGCAGCTAATCATGTTGATACACTGTTTCTTGTGATAGTGTGTGTGTGTATGTATATATATATATATATATATATATATATATATATATATATACAACACACACACACACACACACACACACATATATCAAACTTAAAGAACTAAAGAATGCATCTGAGTGGATTCAGATTTGTATGGCTGTTTGTGGCCTAGGTTAAACTGGTGCCTTTTGAAGATTTGGTGAAAAAATCTTAATCCATTCAAAGGTTATGCAAGTTTTTCATGTCACATTTTAACCTACATGAAAATTTATATGTTCACTGCAAAAATGTTCAAGAAAACCTTCTCAAGAACACTTTTTTGTATGTGACATTTCATTAGAAGGTACAGGGGTTTCATACAAAAATTTTTGTTTTCATGAAACCATTTTTGTTTTCATGAAAACAATGCTCGAAAACATTGTCCCATGTGTTGTTTTCTTTGTCACTTCATTTTACCAAAGTGGATTGTGCTTTTGGGCTAAAATAGGCAGGGTGGTAAGCCCTGGTCACACAAATGTGCCTTTCAGTGGTCTGGTCCCAAAACATTCAACAGGCCAATAGTTACAGATCTTCAAAAGGCACCAGTTTAACCCAGGCCACATATGGGCAGTGTAATATAATTTGTAACTGGTATGTGTTAGTGGGAGCACAGGCCCTCTGGACCCTGCGCTTCCTTTACATTGCCCAGTTTTTATATAATTGTATGTGTATGTGGGAACATGGGCCCTCTGGGCCCTGCGCTCCCACTCGCACGTAAGTATGGAGCCATACAGCAGCCCCATAGTACTCAAAAGGAACCTTCATTACACATATTTAGCAATATCTCAGTAACTGTAAAATTCCACTGCAGTTGTAATCATGACTTCCAAACATCCATGCATGCCTAGTCCACTGACTAAGCTGTGGGTAGCAAAAAATCTGTATCTTGAATAGTTTTCATGATATGGTAGCCAAGAAATGCCACAGCCACCACAATGTTCTTCTATGGGGGTTTCTCAACTTTGGAGCACTGTAAATTTGTAACCACTTTACATTTGCTTACCAAATCACCAAAAGGCACATCTATGGGTCTGAGGCTTGCCACTCTGCAAATTTCAGCCCCAAAGCTCTAACCATGTATGTGCAGTGGTATGGCAAAGAAATTGCATTTTTTGGTGCAGTAGTGTCACAGTTTGCGACAGTACAGATGTGACAGTGTCATGATTTGCAAATGTACAGTCATGATTTGTGACACTATGGGGTTCCCCCAATTTAAAAAAAATGTATTTCTAGGGGTCCTAGAAAAAAAATGATGGCATCATTGTGTTCCTCCATTTTGGTAAACACAACTGTAATTGTTTACCTAGGGGCAGTAGAATTTGAATTACAGACATTTTTCTTCACCTTTAACTGAAACAAGATGACTGCAGCATGACAGTAAAAGGGCTATTTGCAACAGTAAAATGTACTGGCAGCAGTTTTCATGAGACACATTTATTTTTTTCTCATTGACTATAAGGGGGCAATAAAAATCTGAATAACTTTTGAATGGATCAATATTGTTTCACCAAATCTTCAAAAGGCAGATCAGTAACCCACACTGTATCTTCCCTGAAGATTTTTGACCGGTTGGACAAATTGTGTGGGCTGTAGCCACAAGCAAAGAATCATACAAAACGCTCGATTTTGTAAGTTGTTTGGTGCTCTGCAGCTCTGCTACCACTCATCCAAACATAACACAATTTGCCATATCCAGAGATCTATGGTGCCCCAGTATATATGCAGAATTGCAGGCAAATCTTTCATATGGTGGCAAAGTTATTCAAGTGCAAAATTTGGAGTTTAACAAAGAAGTGGACAGTCAACCCTAACTATATATAGTGAAACCCACCAAGATAAAGCGCAGTGCCACAGGTTTACTGCATGACAAAAGGGATTATCTCCCATTAAAATTGCATTGTTTGCTGCAGTAACTCTAGTGCAGTATTCTGCAGTGCTTCATCCTGGTGGGCTTCACTGTGTGTGTGTATGTGTGTGGGTGTGTGTATATATATATATCAAAAAATACTGGTGCGGTTACACCAGTATAGTTAGGGTTAAGTAGGCAGTCTAATGTTAAACTCTATATTTTGTACCATCATAACTTTGCAACCATTCAACAGATTTGCACAGAATTTGGAATGCACAGTCTTATGTGTTAGATTTCTTAATTTGCCAAGTTGCATTTTAGTTAGATATGCAGTTTACATGCAGCAAAGCATTGAAAAACATATTTTTTGTCTTTTTTACCCATCACACTGTGGCCACAACATTTGGTATTTTGGTCTGAAATGTTCAGGATAATAATAATAATTTTTATTTTTTAGGTGTCTTTCAAAAAACCAAGGTGCCGTACATAATAAAATCAACACTTCAAATATATAAACAGTCATTCATAAATAAAATCATACACATATTATAGTACAACCAACACACTCAATTAATAAAATCCCAAGACCACAAATAAGTCTTTAAAGCCTGTTTGAATGAGTCCACAGTTGCTCACTCCCGAATCCAACAGGGTAGAGAGTTCCAGAGGATAGGCGCAGTGAACCCAAGCGCTCTTGCGCCAGAAGATTTTAAACATACCCTTGGAAACTCTAGCAACCCCTCGCTGGATGAGTGGAGTAATCGACCGGGCTGGTAGGGAATCAGGAGCTCTTTCAGGTAGTCCAGACTGAGTCCGCATAGGGCTTTAAAAGTCAGCAAACCAACTTTATAGGTGATCTGCCACTGAACTGGCAGCCAGTGCAGCTTGTGCAGCACTGGCAAAATATGACAAGATTGTAAAGACCCCGTCAAATGTCAGGCTGCTGTGTTCTACACCAGCTGCAGGTGGTGGATTTCTACCCCAGGAAGCCCTAGGTAAAGGGAGTTGCAATAATCCAAGTGAGAGGAAACAAAGGCATGGATCAATGTCAGAAGGTCATCAGATGGAACAAGGTGCCTAATACTGATGAGTCCTGGTAGGATGAAACACGTGTCTATGTCATCTGTTAGCACCCTTTGAAAACTGTGTGAGAGGCCTTTCGGCACCATGCAATTCTGCTTAAAGTTGAACCAGCATAACATTCTGTCATGATTTGCATATGCAGCCCATGATGCTTTGCACTGTGTGGGCACGTGTGATTTTGTATTTTCTTGAAGCTTGGCTTCCCAGCCAAATGCCCTTTGGGGTAACCCTTGCCTCAGTGTTTGCACACAGAGGTTCTTTGTCTTTTAAGTAGTTTTTTATTTTAATGGGTTCACCACAATATAACCCAGACAGACCGTCTTAGGGTAGCTGGTTCATTTAACTGGGGTGTCAAACAGATGAGGCATACTGATGAGTCCTGGTAGGATGAAACACATGTCTATGTCATCTGTTAGCACCCTTTGCAAACTGTGTGAGCGGCCTTTCGGCACCATGCAATTCTGCTTAAAGTTGAACCAGCATAATATTCTGTGGTGATTTGCATATGCAGCCCATGATGCTTTGCATTGTGTGGGCATGTGTGATTTTGTATAATCCTGGTGATATTCCTAAAATGGTAAAATGAAGTTTTGACAACCGCTGACACCTGCAAATGTAAAGTCAGCCCTTTGTCAAAAATTACCCCCAGGTTATGCACCCGTTCAGAGGTCAGGAGTGAGATGCCACCCAGAAACATTCCCGAAGGTGCACCCTCCTCCAACCCCCCTATCTGATGACCAGGATCCACAACCAACATCTCAGTTTTGTCTGGGTTCAGCCTTAGCCAGCTGGAATCCATCCAGTCTTGGATTTCTTTCAGACAGTTGTTAAATACCGATTCAACTCCATTCTGGTTGGGTGCAAAAGATAGGTAGGCTGGGTATCATCAGCATAGCAGTGAAACCTCAGCCCACACCTTCTTACAATGTCTCCGAGGGGCAGCATATATACCACAAACAACATGGGTGAGAGGACTGAACCCTGAGGAACTCCACATGACAGAGAGATAGGGTCTGAGGAATAAACTCCTGACACCACTCTCTGAGATCTACCCATGAGGAAAGATGAAAACCACCTGAGGACTGTTCCAGACAGCCCACAGATGAACCTCAGATGACCCAACAACACCTCATGGTCAACGGTGTCAAAAGCCGAAGAGAGATTAAGAAGAAACAAGATGGAATGGTTCTTCTGATCTCTAGCCATCAGGAGATCACTGAGCACCTGAACCAGCACTGTTTTGGTATTATGTCTCTTAAGAAAACCAGACTGGAATGGCTCATAGATGTCATGAATGGTCAAATGGTCCTCCAGTTGTGCAGTCATAACTTTCTCAATAACCTTCCCTATAAAAGGAAGGTTAGAGACAGGTCTGTAGTTAGCATGGCAGTCTGGGTCCAAGGAAGCTTTCTTCAAAAGAGGTGTCACCACCACCTCTTTTAGAGAGCTAGGAAACTCTCCAGACTCCAAGGAGAACCAATCTGTGATAGGACTGGACAGATAACCTCAATACCTCCCAGAATTAGGGAAGTAGGTCCAGGATCCAATCTACAGCAAGTGGGGTGCACACTCTGGATAATCTGCATGACATCCACAAACTCCAGATGGCCAAAGGTACTCCAAGACACCGGAAGTGCAGTAACCTCACACTGATCATTTGCAACGCCCATAGAGTGTGCCGGCTGGAGTCCCGCCCTTATGTCAGCCACCTTATTTGCAAAGAATCAAGCAATTTCACTGTATTCTAATTACAAAAAATCTCTCCACACTTGAAGACAGGCTGGGTTGCACAGTCTATCTACAGTGTGAAAAAGTTGAGCTGGTCAATTCTGAACAACTGCCATCTCCCTGGACAGGAACTTTGCCTTCTTATGTGAGATTGCAGATTGGTAGACTTGATAATGTTTCAGATTGGTAGACCTGATAATGTTCCAACAATCTAAGGTTGTCAGCATCAAGGGTGGACTTCCGCCAGCAGCACTCCAACCTTCAACCTAGTCTCTGCCACTAACGAGGAAGATGATAGGTCAAGCACCGCCAATAGGCCCTGAGAACTTACATCTTGTAAAGGGCAGTATCTGACCATTTACGCAGGGATAGGTGTACCGGGGAGTATAAAAACTAAACCCCACAGTGCAGTGATTGGACCACCCGACTGGATCCACCTCCAAATCAGAAGCTTCAATCCCTAAGAGGAAGACTAGAAAGAGGTGTGGTCAAAGAACAATCCAGCATTGTGATTGGTTGATCATCCATGACACTACAGACCTTTCCTCATGGGTTTTAGCCCACCTGATAGGCTAGTGATGCACATGACCTAGGATCAAATTTCTAGACCCCAGGTCCCAGAAGCCCCTGCTCTCCAGTTCAAATTGGGCATCTGATCAGGCTACAAACACTCCAGGAGTCCCTGTAATTGAGCCAGGAAAAGGTAAGCCTGTGTTTCCACAGGAAAGAAAATAAAAATACAGTGCTATTTTACATAGCATCTGAGCCTGCCTAAGACAGTCTTTGTTACCAGCTTATATTGTATGAAGTTTCAAACAAAAGAAATTAGGTAGAGTATTTCTTTGTTATGCAGTGGAATGGCAGAGGGCTGGTCTTTCAGGGCCAGCCTAGGCTTTGTGTTTTGTTGCTTGGTGTCTCCAGCATTTGGGACATTAGATTATGAGATTGGAACAAATGGCTTCTAGATTTCTAGATTTCTTTATTGCATCCTGCGGTTTGGTTAATATTAATTAGTTAGAACTGTTTAATGCATCCTGCCGTTTTCACTTATGTTGCTGTTGTGGTGTGAGAGACCTTTTTTGGGGATTAGTTGATTCAGGCCTTCACTGTTCCCCTCTGCTACATCTGCCTAGCTCTCCATGAGCAGCTCTCATGAAGTGCACCCTGGCCTAGTCCCCCCAATTCTGGGCTGGCTGGCAGTGGCGTGGCCCCTAGCTACCCTTCCTCGCTCCCTCTCTCTTGCTGCGTGAAGGAGACAGAAACAGCAGGAATCCTTCACTGTCTCTCAGCTAATTACGCCCTTTCATGGCCAGCTCATTCTATCTGACTGCATGATGTGACCTGCTTCACCAGTCCTCTGTGCCGTTGTCTAAGGATCTGCTCGGCCTCACCTCCCCTCTATCATTTCTTCTCTCGCTCCTCTCCCTCTCGGTCTCCCGACTACTGCATTCTGCCCAGTGGTGTCAGGAGCAGCATTGGTTTCAAACATCAGTCAGTGGAGAAGGAGAGAGAGAGAATAAGAGGTGTTCCTTTCATCAATTTTTCATCGTTTTTTCAAAGAAGAGAATATGAATGAGGCAGAATACCTCTGGAGAACAGACACCTGTGGTCTCCTGTACCCAGGGCAAGAGTACACAATGGGGGGTGAGATACTGACAACAGTAAAAATGGAAAGGGACTTGGGGGTAATTATATCAGATGACCTAAAGGTGGGCAAGCAATGTGAGAAGGCAGTAAGGAAGGCTGGGGGGATACTGGGATGCATAGGGAGAGGCATCAATAGTAGAAAACAGGAAGTTGTTATCCCTCTGTACAGACAGTTGTTGAGACCCCATCTGGAGTACTGTGTGCAGTCCTGGAGACTCCATCTCGGCAAAGACATAGACAGAGTGGAGGCTGTCCAGAGGAGGGCAACCAAAATGGTGCAGGGTCTGCACCAGAAGACATACAAAGAAAGACTAAAGGAGCTCAATATGTATACCCTTGAGGAAAGGAGGGAGAGAGGGGACATGATAGAAACTTTCAAGTACCTCAAGGGAATCAACAAAGTCCAAGAGGGTGGCATCTTTCAGAAAAAGAGATGTGCAAGAACAAGGGGGCACAATTTGAAGATAGAGGGGGGACGGCTCAGAGGTAATGTGAGGAAGTATTTTTTCACAGAGAGGGTTGTGGATGCATGGAACAGCCTTCTGAGGAGGTTGTGGAGTCAAGAACAGTGGGGGAATTCAAGAATGCATGGGACAGACATAAGGCAGTCCTAGTGGGGGGTAGGAGGAAGTAAGCTGTTGGTTAATTAGGAACTGCAGCTTATCTGTTAGGTAGGAAAATGGGCAGACTGGGTGGGCCAAGCGGTCCTTATCTGCCATTAAATTCTATGTTTCTATGTTTCCTGTAATCCATAGTCTGCAGCGGGGGGGGGGAATCTTCCTGCTTACCAGGCAGTACAGTGCAGTGGTTTAAGTCTCTAAGCTAGAAACCAAGAGACCTGGGTTTGAATCCTACAGTCCCTCTTGCATTACTGTATGACCCTAAGCATATCAAGATCAGAGGTGCTTCAACAGAGTACGAGGGAATAGAGGCAACTGTTGTCATGGCCCGTAGTGGTATCCCCTCCCAAGTGCAAACCACGAAGTGCCGTGGCCACAAGAAATCCAGATCTACCCTGATGCCAGGGGACATCAGAGAATAGGTCTGGGCCCCTCTCTCAGCAGCCAGCCTAATCAAGCCCTCAGTCCAGCAGGTCCAGGCTCCTTTCCCAGTGGCCTACCTTTCTGGCTCCCATTTCTGTGCCTTAGGGCACCTCCCTACAGTGGCCCTGTCGGTGTCAGGAGGAATTACACCTTCACCACTAGTCAGGCACCATTTTGAAATCAGGGCCACCATTTTGTCAAACCGGGCCACCATTTTGGAAGGGGCCTCCATAGGCTGCTAGCCTTTCCTTAGGCCTGGAGCGATGCAGTCGCTCACTTGAGGGGGCTCTTGCAGCACTGCAAATTCACCCCTGGGGGGGGCTCACATGCCTCATAGAGTACTTCTTGTGTTTTTGGCAGAGAAAGTACCTGCCTTGTTTGCTGGTGCATCCAGTCTTCCCCAGAAGCACACCACTTCTGTGGTCCTAACGATCCTTCCACTTTTTTTGTTGTTCCTCTCCATAGATAGTGAAGGCAAGGAAATTCAATCTGATGCCCCATAACGCGGGACCTCAAGGCAGTATAGCACAGTGGTTTCCAGGCTCTGAGCTGCAAATCTGGTGACATGCAGCAGATAAGACCTGGGTTTGAATCCCACAGCTGCCACTTGCATACTATGTGACCCTGAGCAAGTCAAATGCCCCACATGCCTCCATGATAAGGATAATATATCTCTGGCGGCCATCTCTGCTGCAGTGTTTTGTGTGTGTTTTTTTCCCATCACTCTTAATATAGCTCCCTAAGGAGAAGTGATTCCTGCAGCGTTATGGTTTCCTTGCTAACAAGGTTTGATGTGAGCGTTATTGTTTATTAATAGATTTCTCTGTGTTTTGGCTAAGAAGTTAGAGCCAGCAAGTTTTTTTGTAATGGTTTCTGATGTGTTTAATTAGAATTAATTTCTACTTTGGCCTCTCTGGCCTATTTGCAAATTATTGGGTTCCTTTCTGCCTTACTTCAAGCCTAGCAAGATATTCTGCAAACTAATAATGTGTTGTTGAGGTTATTGCGGTTTTCTGCCCCGCATTCCTTCCCATTTCCTAGTAAGGGAAAAGGGTTTGCCCTCCCCAGGTCTGTTCACAGTTCTGGCATCCAACTGCTCCCTCCCTGCCTTGCGCACTTAGCACAGCTCACACCAGGCCGCTCCCCAATCTTCCACTCGCTCAGTTGACATGCGAGCAAGTGGCTAAGCGCTTGCCCCTTACAATTGGAAAAAAGGGGAGATCTCCTTTTCGAGCTCATTTTCACTTGCCTCTCAAGCTAGGGAGCAGTTTACACTACAAGGCCTCTGGCCTTCTGCTGAGCTCCATGGGGCGCTCCTCCCCCTCCCCCTGGCACATGGTATCGGCATCTTGGTTGGACCTGCCTTCCACCGGGAGAGCGTCCCCATGAATCAGTACAGCTATTCTTCACAGAATCCCCAATTCAAGGGATCCTTTTTGTCCAGAAATGTTTTACTCATCTCCCCCATGCTCCTTTCAGCCGCATGGTTCTCGTGGCCTACTTCTAGCCCCCAGGACTAGCGTGGGGGGGGTTGGACGCCTTCTCTTCCCAATCAAAGTAAAAGAAGGTAGCTCAGGAGAGAAAAGCTGGACTGCAGGATATACCGAGTCCTGCTACGATCTCTCAGTGGTTCGCTCCTTCCTAGGGCTCATGACCACTTGATACTTTATTCTATCAGTGCATGGCCCTGGAAAAACCGAGCACTAGTTTTTCTTGGGAAAAAAAAATCCTTCCAAGGTAGAGGGAATAGCCACAAAAGGATTGGGGAACTACTTTGAGTAGAATGCTGGGAGTGAGGTGCTATATATATTATTTTTTTCTGGGCAAATATACAACGTGGCTGGCATACTGCATAGTGGGGGATGAAAATAAAACCTAGAGGCTCTGAGCCGCAAACAGGAGCACTGGTTCAAATAATGTTCCTATGCAGGCCTACGAAGCCTACTGGCTCGTCCTCCCAACCCCCACTCCTAGCCCTCCTCTACCTCTGTATAGGGTCTCTCTGTCTAGCAACCCTATATTCCAAAAGTTCATATGGGGTCCCTCTCCATAGTGACCCCATATGCATTTACAAAGAACTTGGTGGTCCCTCCCCACAGTCAGTGGCGGCTCTACACCAGAGCCCGCCAGGGCACGTGCCCCGGTAAAAAAATGCTGTGCCCCAGTTGGTGCCCCATATGCTGCAGAGCTTCCCCCATAGTAACAATATATCAGTGCCCTGGCTGCCATCGGTTGTGCCCCAGCTGTGCCCTGGTAACCATTTGTGGCTAGAGCCGCTACTGCCCACAGTGACCTCCACAGAGGCCTTCTCCATGTGAGGTCCCTCACTATAGCAATCCCACATGCTGAACACCACCTTCAGTTACTTACACATCCTCCACACTACCCTCTCTAGGGTCAGCATTACCAGCAGCACCCTAGAGCATCTACACTCCTAGGATGTTCTGTATTTTTAAGGCTGTATTAAATAGCTAGGGACAGACCAAGTCACAGGCAATACCTACGCTTCCTATTCTAGGGCAACATTTTCAGTACCAGGCAGTACCCTTCGGTCTTACCTCAGCCCCAAGGGTGTTCACCAAAGTTTCCTTGTTCTGGTCGCCAGACTAAGAGAACAGGGTGTGGACCTGATTCTGTACCTGTACGACTGGCTGATCTGAGCTCGGTCCAAAGAACACTCACTACAGGTCACCCAAATGGCTCTATGAGCCCTTGAGGAACACGGCTGGGTGGTGAATCAAGAAAAGGGTAATCTGAAGCCCACTCAGCAATTGAAGCCCTGGGAGCAAAGATAAACATATCCCAGGGGTGGACCAGACCATCCCAGAAGAGAGTCGAAACGGTGATGGCCCTAGCCTACCAACTGAAGGCCAACAACCTTATAACTATAGGGCAAACAGCCCAGATGTTAGGCTGCATGGCATCATGCATCTACCTGGTCCCATGTGCCCAATGGCACATGCACCCTACAGAACTATATGCTGACCCATGGTTCCCCAAACGAGTGCAACCTGAAGGTCAGGATACCCCTACCAGAACCAATCTGACGCTCACTAGTCTGGTGGACCACAAGCCACTCACTCACATGAGGGGTTCTGTTGGAGGCCAAATACAACATTTCCATCAAAACATACGCAAGTCTCCTGGGATGGGGAGCATGTTTGGGCTCCCTATCAGCATAGGACCACTGGACCATGACAGAAGCAAGGCTACCCATCAACATTCTGGAGATGAGAGTGGTATATCATACCCTTAGTTCCTTCCAATCATCCATCTCCAGTCAGTCAGTTCTAATTCACTCTGACAATCAGGTTACAGTAACCTACATTGCCAAACAGGGGGGCACCAGGAGCAGAACCAAGAAGAGAGAGGTGACGAGGGTCCTGAACTGGGCCCAGACCAACCTCAGACACTTTGGCGTAGTCCACCTAGCAGGAAAGCTTAATATATGAGTGGATTGGCTCAGTCTCCAGCAGGTGCATCTGGGAGAGTGGCACCTACACCCCAAGAAATTTCAACAGACAGGAGACCTGGGGTCCCATCCTATTGGACCTCATGGCAACAGGAGAGAACACTCAAGTGAAGAGCCTCTTCTCCACATACAGGGAACATCACTCATGGGGGACCGATACCCTATCCCAATCTTGGGCACAGGATCGGTCTTGTGTCTTCCCCCCATCCCTGTACTCCAGCAAGTTCTTTCCAAGATCCGACAATCACACAAAACAATCATACTAATAGCTCTGTTCTGGCAATGCTGAGTCTGGTTCTCAGCGGTGGTTGCCATGGTGCTGGACAGACACAGGTTATCACATCAACTGGACATGCTGACTCAGGGATCCATGCACCACCCTGCACCAGGGACCTTGAAGCTAAAGGATTGGCTCCTGAGAGGCAGAGACTGCTGAAAGCTGGGTACCACACTTTGATGATATCTACACTACTTCAATCTAGAAGACCTCCCACCACATCCACTTATGGCAGGCAATGATCCATCTTCGCGGCATGGTGCAGGATAGAGGTATGGAGCCAAAGATGGTTGACATGTCTACCATTCTTTATACTTGCAGCAGGGTGTAGATAAAAGCTTATCGCACTCTTTGCTCCGAGTACAGCTATCCACCATTAGCACAGCCATTGGTCCCATAGGCCAACATAGCCCAGGGGCACACCTCAACACTGGGTGCTTCCTTAGAGCAGTAGAAGTACTGCACCCAAGGGTCCAGATGCTGATCGCCCCTTGGAATCTGACCCTTGTCCTAGACTTACTCAGTACAGCGCCTTTCGAACCCCCCCAGTCAGGTGACCCTGTTCTGGGCAGGACTGAAGGCCTTTTCCTTGTGGCCATTTGCTCTGCTCTGCTCACAAGATCAGTGAGTTGGGGGCCCTATCCTGTAGGGAGTCATACACTGTATTTACCCCACAGGGGGTACATCTATGAACGGCCCCAGCCTTCCAACCTAAGGTAAATTCCCCTTTTCATAGGGAGCAACCCATCGAGTTGTCCACACTATCCAATACAGCACAAAGAGCCACAACGATCCCACACCACTTAGATGTGGGAGGCACCCTAGCCACGTACATATCTAGAACTCAGCCCATTCATAAAACTGAAAGCTTGTTTATTGTATCAAAGGGGCAATGACAGGGTAAGGCTGCTTCCAAGACCACGATCGTGAGCTGGCTCAAGAGGACTGTTTTAGAAACCTACAAAGCAAAGAATCTAACCCTCCAAGGGGGTTTTAAAGCCCATTCTACCAGGGCAATCACTACCTCCTGGGCAGAAAGGGCCTATGCTCTATGGAGGACATTTGTAGGGCAGCCACTTGGACCTCTATCCATACTTTTGAAAGACACTATAGGTTTGATTACTTATATGAGTTTCAAACCCTGTTTGCCACTTAAATTCTGTCAGCAGCCAGCTCCTCTTTCTCCCACTCTTAGATCACCCTGTCCCACCCGTCTTGGGTACAGTACTGCTGATTATCAACCCATGAGGTAAGGGCTGGAGTGCCATGGATGGTCAAACAATCACAATGGGCATTTACTCACCTGGTAAAGGTGATTGTGTTGGTTGACATCCATGGCATTCCACAGCCCTCCGACAGAGTGATCAGAGTGATCAAGAAAATGTCTGGGTCAGAGAACAAAAGAGGAAACAGAGGGGTATCCCAAGGTGTTGTGTGTTTTATGTATTGAAATTCTTGAGTCATCCAGGATGACGCTCGTTGTCCATTTAGGAGGCAGAGTCTTAGTTTTGTAATAAGAGGTAGAAAAAAGGGGCCTTCCGACCAGTTTTCAGAAGGTGTCTCAGTGTATGTTTATCATATATATAAGTATGTTGTGGTATTAGTAACCTTAATTTCAGCTATGGAAGGTTCAAACTGCAGAGCAGGGGCTTCTGGGACCTGGGGTCTAGAAATTTGATCCTAGGTCATGTGCATCACTAGCCTATCAGGTGGGCAAAAACCCATGAGGTAAGGTCTGGAGTGCCATGGATGTCAACCAACACAATCACATTTACCAGGTGAGTAAACACCCATTGGTTTAGTGAAACAATTGTATTCTCTTCCAAAGTTATTTAATTAACTTTTGGGTTCTAAGCATGTTCCGTTCACTCCAAGATTTATATATATGTTTTTTGCAGAATGGGACTGGGCTCATGATCAAGGATTTTGTCACCTCATGAATGGGAATTTAAAAAATCCCCATTCTTGAGAAACAATTCCTTGTTTGTGAGCTGCCATCTTGTTTTCATTTTTTCCCCCAAACAAAATGGTGTAGCTTCCTCCATGGGTGACTTCTTGTTGCAATAAGGCATAGTTTTTTTCAGGGTGATGCCTTCTACAAACCTATGCCTTTGGTTTGCTTTGTTTTGGCCAAAAACAGCCATTTTAAATTTTGAAATTCGTCGTTCATGACTTGCTTCCGAGTCTTGTTCATGAGCTGACAAAATCCCCATTCACACGTCAATCCCTTTTCGCAACATAGAAAAATCCTTAATTGTGACTTAGAGACCAGATGGCCAGTTTTGCGAATGGGGATTTTGCCAGCTTGTGACAGGGTGATCAGCTCATGAATGGGGATGTTGTCAGCTTATGAAAGGGGATTGAGTCTTTGAATCCCCTTTCCAAGCTGACAAAATCCCCATTCATGAGCTGACAAAAGCGCTGTTCACAAGCCATCCCCTTTCGCAAGCTAACAAAATCCTTGATCATCATTTCACAATCAGATGGCCATTCTCATGAATGAGGATTGGCTCATGAACTGGGATTCTGACAGCTCACAAAAGGGGATCAGCTCATGAAAGGAGATTTTGTCAGCTCACGAAAGGGGATTGGTTTTTCAATTTCTTGTTCATGAGCTGTCAAAATCCCCATTTGCAAGGTGTCAAGATTCCTGTTCACAAACCAGTCCCCTTTTGTGAACTGACAAAATCCCATTTGTGAATTAGGGACAAGATGGCCAAAATCTGACTATCAAGGATTACTCGTGAACAGTGATTCTAACAGATCATAAATGGGGATTGACCTCACGAACAGAGATTTTGACACCTCATCAATTAGGATTTAAAAAAATGTATTCCACAACGCTCTTGGAGGAAAATAGACGACTAACGTTACACCTCGTGGTGAGGCTTTGTCAAAGTGCTTGCCCCCTACAGACTAGTCAATTTTATTACAACAATGAACAACCATGTGATATATATATCTATAGCCAATCAAACAAAGTGCTAAATTTTCAAATCAATAAAGTTTTATATACCATTAAAGTGCTGACATCTAAAGTACAATACAGGAACAATTTTGAAAATTCCTTTAATACCAGGTAATATTTTCCACTCTTACTTCTAAATTCATTATACCCCAGTTATAAGGTTAGTTCAGTATTGTCAGGTCCCCAAGGACTATTATTTATTATAAAGGCTATGAATAACTGGTGGTAGTAAACTATTTTTATACATTCACTACACATTTTCACATAACCTCAACTTCATTAGTACCAGTCTCTATAATGTTCTGTTTCTTTCAAACACATTATATCATAGAAAAAAAAACTAATAACACTCAGACCTAAGCTGTTTAATATACAGAAAAATGGAAGGGAGTGGGGGAAGGGAAAAGGGGAAAAAGTGATAAGGAAATTAGGGTTATGATTGGGGAGACTAGAAGCATTCAAGGACAAAAGAAGAATAAAACCATTCAAGCTCTATATTCCATTTTAACAGTACGATACATAGTAATACTATCTTAGCCACAAGAACAGTAGAAAGGTTTTAGTCAAATGAGGTCCAATAGTCCAAAGAGGGGATGTGTTCAAGTTGCTGAAGCTATCCTATGGAGAAAAATATTTTGAGGAAACAGGAAAAAAAATCACATTTCATACACATTCAACATTTCAGTAGCCATAACTCCATGCCTCCTTCACTACTGGAGATAAGGAAGATTTACACAAACAGATGACCCTGCAGGTCTAACTTATAAGTAACCACACTCTTTTAGCCTGCTTTAAGAAAAGGTGCTAGTTCAATCTGTTCATTTAGGCCTTTAGGCCCTAAATATGAACCCAGCCTAAAGATCCAGTAGGTCTCCCATCTGCTCAAAGCTAAGTCTGTGTCTCCCCCCTCCCCCGGGCCAGTGCTAGTCTGTTAAATCCAAGTGAATTTGTGAACATGTTCCTAGTTATTTACAACCCCTTGCATATGAACTGCAAGTGTATACTCCAAGTTGCCATTTATAATGGTTCTCACGTGTTCTCCTGTTCTCTCTTTTAGCTTTCTCTTAGTCCTAGCCACATAGTATGCACCACAACTACACTCTGCAAGATACACCACCCATTTTGTATCACAGTTAATAAACTGTATAACAGCTATCATTTCTCCATTATATCCACTCCTGAATGTTGTACATTGGTTCACATGGGGCACTGTTTGCATCTACTGCACTTCCTACACCCCTTAGGCAGAGGTGGAAGCCATCCCTCTTGTTTAGATTTTACATAAACTGAATTCACAAGGATGTCCCTATGATTTTTTGAATGTCTGAATGATATTCTTGGGGGCACAGTGACAGTACTTTGCAATCTGACATGAGGTCCCAAAACGTGTCAGTTCTTAAGCACAATTTCCTTTGTACGTCCTTTAGGTGTTGAAAAGTTAATTGGTTCCATAGATATGCCATCATGAAGTTGATATTTTTCCCATAGGATGACATTGCAGTGCCCATTGTGACTTTTGGCACCCTTATCTTGAAAATGAAGTGAGATATGGATTTTTTGCTACCTTTTTTGTTTAGATCACAAGCTACAAAAACAAGTTTGGAAATCATAGATTACAACTGTAGAATAATTTTTTTCCTAGGTAGTATGGTTACTGAGATATTGGTAAGTAACTGTTACAAGGGTTCCTTTTCAGGCCTATAGGGCTGCTGTATGACTCCATTTATATGTGTAAGTGAGAGTGCAGGGCCTGGAGGGTCTGATATATGCACACCTTGGGTGGTTAATGCACTCAGCCTGCAGCCTTATGTGTAACAATGCACACCCAGGCATGCATACATCAGAGCATGACCGCACACCCTGGAATGTGTTATCTATTACATGCATATATATATATATATATATATATATATATATATATAATGGTTACAGCATAAAGTTCCCTACCTGTTTTTATTTTTTTCTTGGGTGTAAGCTAGTGTAGCAGTAGTTATGGAAGAAGATGGATTCCACCTACAGTGAATACACTGCAGACTACTTAAAGCAGTTGTGTCAGAAAACAGGGGTCCAGTGTGGGAGGCAAACTAAAAAGCACCTCATGGAGGGCTCTTGTGGCAGCCAATGAGGAAGCAACTGCCCAGGTCCTCGAGTCACTGTAGGTGACTGAAAGGGACAAGACCTTGGGCATGGGGGAGCCAAGGGGAATCACAGTGTCCAATCCCAAGGAGGAGGGCAGTGACACCAGCGGTAACCCAGCCCCACAGTGCCAGAACAGAATCACCACAATGCTAGAGCCAGAACACATCAGACTACAGCTAGAGTTGAGGAAATTAGAGCTGGAATTTGAGGAAAGGAAGTTCCAGATGGAGTTGCAGGAAAAACAATGCCAGAGAGAGAGAGGCCAAGAAAAAACAGCACCAGAGGGAGTTTGAACTGGAGAAGCTACAACTCAAATGGCCAGCACTAGAGGAGGTAAGTAGAAGGGGTGAGCCTGAACCTCTAGGCTGGGGTAGAAATTCAATTCCAAATTACAGGCCTGATATGAAAGGGAGTGGGGTAGGTGTGGCAGTGCAGAAGGGGAAACGCGTGCCTTCAGGGTAATTAAAACCCTCACTGCCTCCAGAGAAAGGGGGAAGCCCTAGGTTACAAAGAAATGATTTATTGGATAAAAGAAATGATGATTGTTGGTTTTTCAAACAGCCAGGGCATCTTGCTAGACGGTGTCCTAAAAAGGCACAGAGTGGGCAAAGTGGTGATCAAAAAGAATTGGGTGCACTGTGTATCCCTGAAAGCATGCTTATAAACATGAGGGAGCACATACACCTGGTTACTGTAAATGAGCATCTCTCACCTTAGTAAAAGGGTATTTGGCTGGGTCTGAGCAGCTTATACCTAATCAGTTTGTAACAGTAAGGGGATTCACTGGGGAGGAAAAAACTCTGCCACTAGCTAGTGATCTCCTGAAATGGGATGAGGTAAGACAGGAGAGAGGTTGCAAAAGTGGCAATGGCAGGCTACCTCACCCTGGATGTAATTATAGGAACTAATCTCCAGAAGTGGATGGTATGTGTGGTTACCCAAAGTCAGACAGCAAAGGAAGACTGTAGTTCACTGGACCCTATAGAAGCCCCTGTGGAAAAGAATGGGAGGGTAGTTCCCTAGCCTGTGTCTCTGAAACAGAGCAGTGAAAGAGTGGTAGAACTTCCCAACATAGCAGTTCACAAAACAGCTACAAAATGTTACTCTAAAGAGTAACCAATGGTTAGAAGGTTAGTGGTGGCAGTGACTCTGAGTGCCCTGATGCTAGAGCTTTGGGAAAATGTGAAGAATGTGCTGCTGCTCAGAGGACTGATCCTAGTTTGAAGAGGCTGAGGTCTTGTTCAGAATGTGATGGGACACAAACAGGAGATGTGAGTTATAGAGTATATTGGAACAATGGACTGTTGTATACACAGAGTTAGGTCTGATGATCCCGATGCACACCCCGATGCCTGTTGGTGTGTAGAGGGTGGGGGGTGAGGTGGTAGGGGTGTAATCCTAACATCTAATTTCCAAACTTTTGTTATTGTGCTATCAACCTTAACTGATGCATTAACAAGTGTAATGTAACTAGTAACTAGTATGTGTTAGTGGCAGTGTGGGCCCTGCGTTTCTTTCACATCGCTCATTTTTTGCATAATGGCATGCTTATGTGGAAATTTTGAGAATTGGGTCCTATGCTCACACTTACACATTAGTACAGAGCCATACAGCAGCGCCATAATACTCCAAAGGAACCCTTATAACACATTTTTGCCAATATCTCCGTTTCATAGCAAGTAGGAAACAAATTCCATTGCTGGTGTAATCTATGGCTTCTAAACTTGTTTTGGGGCTTTGTCCACAAGGCAGTCTAAGCTGCATGTACCAAAAAGTCTGTATCTCACACTATTTTCAAGATATGGGGGCTGAAAGTCACCGTAGGCACTACAACGTAAGCCTATGGGGAATTTCTCAGTTTCGGAGCACTGTAAATATAGGCCTGTTGAATGTTTTTGAACCAAACCATGAGAAGGCACATCTGTGTGACCAGGGCTTCCCACCCTGCAAATTTTAGCCAAAAAGCACAATCCACCTTGGCACAGTGAAGTGACAAAGAAAACAACACATGGGACAATGTTGTGGAGTATTGTTTTTGTGACAACAAAAATGCTTTTGCGACAACAAGAGCAGAGAGCTTTCTGAAAACAAAACTGGAAGAAAATATGGCCAATATTGGAATAAATGATAACAAACAACATAGATTTAAAAAGAATAGAGGATGCATGACAAACCATCTTTGCTTTTTAAGGAAAAATAACAAAAATGCTTGGTGAACATGTTCCTGTGGATGTGATATTTTTAGATTTCCCAAAAAGCATTCAATAAAGTTCCACATCATAATCTAATTAGTAAAATTAGGGACAGATAGTAGGATAGTTAAATAGACAAAGAACTGGCTGTTAGCTAGATATAAGATGATAAGAGTATTAGGAGAATGTTCATCACCAACTGCAGTGTCAAGTGGTGTTCTACAGCGGTCGGTGTTGGGACCAGTGTTGTTTTCAATCTTTATTAGTGATATACAAACTAATATTAAGAATGAACTTATTAAGTTTACCAATGATATTAAATAGGGAGGTCCTGTTGCAAACTATGACCAACAGTTAGGCATGATGGGGGACTTAAAACTCATAGAGAATTGGTCAGCTAAGAACTGGATGCCATTTAGCATCGATAAATGTGTTTGTATGCACCTGGTGTTAAATAATACATCCCAGTCTTATATGTTAAATAAGTCAACTCTCAAAAATGTCAAAATTAAAAAGGACTGAGGAATATTTATTGATGACAATTTTAATTTTGGTAAACACAGATCCCATCTGCTGTCAAAAGAAAATTATATGACAAAGAATATCAATAGATGTTATGTAAATAAGTCTATGAGCCTCAGATTACCATTGTACAAATTGTATGTAAGATCCTATCTAGATTATGTGTCACAGAGCTGGAACCCATATAAGCATGGAGAAATTAATAATCTAGAGAGAATACACAAAAGGTATACAAAGACTATTGGGTCTTTAAGAACCTTGAATTATGAGGAAAGGTTAAAGAAAACGGGTCTGTTTACCCTGGAGCACAGAAGGACAAGAGGTAATCTGCTGATGTTATATAAGATAATGGGGGATAATGAATTATGTAAGAAGATGAAAATAGAAAAATTAGTGAAATAAGAAGGATTGAGAGGGCACAAAAAACAAATTAGATTGAGAATCTCAAGGAGAAATGAAGAATACTATTTGTTTATCAATAGAACAGGAAGATTATGGCGCACCCGCTCTGGAGACATTGTTAATAGTAAAAACCAGAATAAATTTAAAAAGAGGGTGGATGAATGGTTAGTTGGATATTGGGATTATTTGTTCCACTAAAGTGGGGAGTGATAGTAGGGGCTTGTATTGTCTCCTTTCGCTCTATACCCAGTATGAATATCAGTATGAACAAAAATGTTTTAGTGACATCCCTATACTTTATAACTGAATGTTTTCAAGCACAAAAAATGCTGTTGCATACAAAAAACTGTTTTCATGAAAGTTTTCACAATGCATAATTTTCCCATAGGTTACAATGCGACATGAAAAATGTGCATAACTTTTGAATGGATTCATATTTTTTAATCAAATCTTCAAAAGATACCAGCTTAAGCAAGGCCACATATAGACATGCAAATTCGAATCCACTCAGACACATTCTTCAGTCAATTATGCCCAACCAAAAAATGCACGAAAGTTGGCTAATTTTCACTTTTTGGAAGCTCTATGGATCTGTAACCATACAGCTGACCAGAGATATGACTGGATGCCATGTATGCCAAGTGTTTCAGGCAAGTGTTAGAGAAATGGTTGCAAAGTTATTAAAGTGCAACATTTGGGGTTTAACATAGAAGTAGCTGTGCAAACCTAACCATGCCTGCCCTACTGGGCAGGTAAAATGATAAAAAAAATATATATATATATTTATATATTATTTGTTGCAAAAATCTCCATTAATGCATCAGTTAGGGTTGATAGTACAACAAAAGTTGGGAAATTCGATGTTAGGGTTACAACCCCTACCAGCCCAGCCCCATACACCACTCGATGATGGGGTGTGAATGGGGTTGTCAGACCTAGCTCTCACTCCATTCCATATGTAAACAAGCTACACACTACAGCATAGGAAAATAGAGTGAGAGTTATGCCTGATGATTTCATGGCACACCCCAATATCAAGTGGTATGTGGAGGGTGGGGGTGGTGGTAGGGCTGGTAACCCTAACATCAAATTTCCAAACTTGTGTCAGTGTACTATCAACCCTAACTGATGCATTAATGGAGTTTTTTGCAATGAATAAAGTATAAAGATATATTATAAGGGCTCGGTCACAGCCTTATAGTTAGGGTTGAATAGGAACTTTAATGTTAAACCCCAAGTATTGCATGTTAATGACTTTGTAACCATTCAACAGATTTGTATGAAATGTGGAATATGTGGTCTTAGATAGTAGATCTCCTGATTTGTCAAGTTGTGTTTTGATCAGATTTGCTGGTTTAGTACAGCGAAGCATCACATAACACATTTTTTGCTTTTTTTTGGCAAATGTCATCATCATTTTGTGACATTGCACTGTGTGCACACTGTTTGGCTATTTGGCCTAAAATTTTCAGGGTGGAAACAGGTTATCCCATGGAACAATCCAGTGCTGGTTTGGTGAAAAGATATATATATATATATATCTATTCCAAAGTTATTCCATTTTGAAATTGTGGGTTCTGACCATGCTCAGTCCAGTCTTTAGGATAGATATACAATACAGAAAGTGATTTAGGGCTCATGAAAATGGATTCTGACACCTCATGAACAGGGATTTTGCTCTCAAATAGGGAGTTTGAAGGCTCATGATCAGGGTTTTTTGTTTCACTTTGTGCATTAATAACTTTGTAGCTGTTCTTTCAAGTTAGATGAAATTTGGCATGTACCCTCACAGACTAGTCTTCCCTTGATATGCCAAGTTTCAGTTTGATTGGGAGTGAACACGTGGAGATATGCATTCCCAAAATATGTACACCGCCATGTTTTGTCAAATTTCTTGCTTCAATTGTTTCACTTTTTGTACTAATAACTTTGCAGTTTTTTCTTGCAATTTACATGACTATTGGCATGTTTCCTTATAGACTAATGGTCTCTTGATATGTCCAGTTTCAGTTTGGTTGATGCTGCACAACTGGAGATATGTAGTCCCAAAATGTGTACATTCCCATGTTTTGAAAATTCTTCCTCGATTGTTTCACTTTGTGCATTAATAGCTTTGCAGTTGTTCATGCAATTTACATGAAGTTTGATGTGCCTTCACAGATTAATGGTCTCTTGATATGCAAGTTTACATTTGATTGGTAGTTCATGTCTGGAGATCTGTGGTCACAAAATGTGTATATCCCCATGCTTTGTCAAATTATTGCTTTGTTTCACTATATTGTTCATGAGGTGGGGTCCCTGTAAGGCCATGTTGAAAATAAGGGGGGTCAAAATGTCAAAAAATGCCCCTTCCCCAGGGCAGTCTCTCATAGACCCTACCACAGCATACTGATAATACCTAAATTGATACCCCTGCATGCTCTCCATTGTGATTTACACCCTGACACTCCATCTATGAGTACATCACCATTACTGTGGATTCACCTCACCCTGCACCACCTTCCCATCACCTTATCGCTCACCACCATCCCCCCACACCCTGCTCCAGAAACCTCCCCTCTGCTCCTCCTGGCCTTGGTCCCACGTTATCCATTCCTCCACCTGGCATTCCCAGCACTTACACAGCTACCCATTCCCAACTCACCCCCAGCCAAGCATGTGAGCCGCCACCCAACTAAGCGACACCTGTTCATTGCGCTTCTGAGCCTTTCCTACATGTTCCTGCTTCTTTCAGGCAATGTGCACCCCAATCCTGGCCCAGCAGTCCCCCCCAACCACAGTGACCCTCAGGGCTCTGTATAGCCACAATGAACATCTGCAGCATACCTAAATAAATTGCTCAACTGCAGTGCTGGGTTAGACAGCACCAGCCCAATATCTTGGCCTTAACTGAAACCTGGCTGTCTAATAAGACTCTTGACTCTTTTGTCACCATCCCTGACCTCTCATTTCTTAGGGAAGATCATAAGGGCAAAAAACATGGGGGTTTTGCACTCTACATGAAGAATTCACTGCATTACCAGGCCCTACCCATAGCCTCACTTGGTTATGCTGCCCAAGCCCTCTCCATAAAACTCTCCCCTGACCAAACCCGCACCCTCTAACTCTCACTGTTGCCTACCTTCCCCCTATAATCAACCCCTTGCCTGCAAAACACTCACTGACTACCTAGCCAGTCTCCCATACAAACAGGAACAAATACTAGTTAGAGACCGCAATATAAATTGGCTCGCTAGCTCATCAGCTCATGTCAAGGATACCTTTGCTGCCTTAGATATGGCACAATTGGTAATGCAGCCCACTAGAACAAGCCTTACCAATGGTGCACACACACATTCCTTGATATCCTGCTCATCAACTGCCCTCACCACATAACCAACCTAGGAGTCCAACCCAACTCCCTAAGTGACCATTCCCCAATCCTATTCAACTGGTCCTACCAGCTGCCAAAGCCACCCCTGAATATCACATACCACCACTGACTATGCCCAGGTTCTTTAACCAAGCTCAAGCAACATCTGCATAACTGTGATTGGTCCCCAATTTCCCAGGCCCAGCACATAGATGATGCCCTACACTATTTCACCAATACCTTCAACAAAGCCTGTGACACATTTGCCCCCTTTCTCAAATCAATGGCCAAGAAGCATACCACATCTTGGATCACCCTGGAGCTACTGTAGCAGCTCAAGCTATGGGACAACCTCTGGCACTAAGCCATGGCCTCAGGATTGCAAAGTGATAGAATTACAGTGCCACCTGCAATAAATGCACCTGGGCAGTATGCAAGGCCAAAGCTGACCACTACAAAACTGCACTGGTTACCTCCTGAGGTAGTGCTAGGAAATTCTGGGATTATATTAAGGACCTTAATGGTAAATCCCAATCCCCCCTCACCAACACAACTTAACATTAATGGTACTATTGCTACTGACCCACTCAGCATCACTAATTGCCTTAATTCCACCTTCTCCAACTTCAGTGCAATCCTCCCCAGCAATTGCTTTGACCCCATCCTGCCCACACCCCTGATCCCCCAGAGTCCTCCTTTCTACGTTAGAACCATAGCCCCACAGGAAGCCAAAGCCTACCTGTCTAAAGCTTTTTAAGGTTCTAGCTACTGTAAAGATGGTTTTGACATGCGCATATTATACCGTGTGCTTGACTCGGTTCTCTCCCCTCTCACTGATCTTCTAAACCTGTCCTTGTGTAAGGGCCAGTTCCCATCTCTGTGGAAAACAGCCACTATAACTCCAATCTTAAAAAGTGGTGATAGCTTCTCTTCAAATAACTATTGCCCCATCTCTATTCTTCTTCTTCCAAAGCCCTTGAAAAAATCATGTCCGACCAGCTCACCATCTACCTCCTCTCTCATAACCTCCTATGCAGAGAGCAGCATGGCTTTAGAGCTGGTCATAGCACCACAGCTGCCCTTAAAGAATTCTCCAAATCAAGCCACACCATGCTCAACAAAGGTCACCTTGTAGCAGCTGTGTTCATAGACCTCTTCAAGATCTTTGATACAGTCTCCCATTCTCTCCTCCTTATCACTCTACAGCAAATCGGTGTCTCACAAAGACCCCTCTCCTGGTTCTCATGCTACCTTTCCTCCAGAACACAATGTGTTAAAATCAATAACACCCTATCTACCCTTCTTCCAGTCTGCTCTGGGGTCCCCCAGGGGTCCATCCTGGGTCCTCTGCTTTTCAGCGTATATCTCAATACCCTGTCCAAAGCCTGTGGCAGAAATCTACTTCTTTACGCAGACAATGCAGTTCTATATGCCTCGCATCCTGACCCCTCCACACTTCAGACCTCCCTTCAAGGCTCCTTCCAACAGATCGAGCACTGGTTTGCTGATCACAGCCTGGTTGTCAATATCAAAAAAACTAAGACTATGCTCTTTGCCCACTGCCAATCTAAAGCAAAGGACTATATCATGACAATCCACTCCAGTGCCCACCTCCCACGGAACAGGTCCATACTTATAAATATATGGGCATCACTTTCTACACCTCCCTCTCATTTCACAAGCACATCAAAATCCTCATCTCTGCTGCTAACATCTATATGGGTCTTCTCTACAGATGTAGGGACTGCTTGACACCAGAAGCACTCCACTTGGCTGTCACTTCCTCTGTCTTATCCTTGGTAGACTATGGCCTTACAATTTATGCCGCTGAAGACCCTACAGCACTGCACCATATCCAGATAGCTATCAACAAGGCCTGCTGGCTCTTTTCCAGTGCTGCTCGCAGGATGCACACCTGCACTCTCTATGCACACACCAAGGTTCTCTCACTCAAAGAGAGACTACTCTACCAGACCTGTCTCCTCACCAAGAAAATCCACCTGGGCCTAACCCCCTTTGGAGTCATGGCCTCCCTCCAAGCAGCCACCCACTCTGCAGCTAAACATGCAGCCTCTAAGACAATATGGACAATTTTTAGAGTCAGGACCACCCTAGCTCAGTGATCCTTCTCGTCTAGAGCCCCATCCTGGCACAATGCCCTCCCTCCTGCCATCACAACCATCACCACCTTAGGCACATTTAAAACAGCTCTAAGGGCCCATATCCTATCCTCATGTACCTGCCAGTGTCACTGCTAACCCTCATGTCTCCCTGGTAATCACCAGACTCTCACAACTAGCCTGACTAGCAGTATATTATTCTCCATACAAAGCCCCTGTAGGCTGCTCTCTGCTAGATTTCCTCTTTGTGTTGGTGCTCATTTCATTAATTTGAATAGGTCAATTCCGTATGGCTACACACTGTTCACCTATTAGCTACCAACTGTATAGGTATGTTCGCTGTTCTTTTTATAGCCACAAATTGTAATCCAACACTAATTTTGACCTATATTGTGTTGTTGCTCTGTTTGCTTCTTGTGGTCCCTACATCTCCACCCTACTTGTCCATTGAGTACCCACTAGTTTGCAATTTGCACAGCTGTACCCACTGAACAGCCTGGTCTTACCTTTTGCACTAATGTTAAAATGTGCCTGTTCACTGACTGTATCATTCTCCACTGCATAGCTACTGCTTGTATTTGTATTCCACCATTACCTATAAGTTCAAAGCCTCTCTTTACATGCTTGTACCCTCTTGTACTTTATTCTACATTATTGTTGCCATTAACTGATGTGGAGTCTTTGGAAATGAGTCCATGACTCATAGGGTTGTAATTCTGATTTTCTAAAAAAAAATAAAAATAAATAAATGTGTTTTCAGATCTGTGGTGCAAAACAGCATTGCTGTTGCACAGAATTACATCTTGGTGGGGATTTGAAACTAACAACATGGCTATGTTTACAATTTGGTCACTCTGGCCCTATAAATTTAAGCACAGGACACAGATGGCCCTGTACTCCCATAGTCACATATGCATGTATGGAGTGATGGGAGCATTCCCACACATAAAGAAGGATATGGTTATGCTATCTCTAAAAGTAAGGAAATATATTGCAAAAAACTTTGTTAAAACATTAGTTAGTATTCCACCATCAAAAGTAGAGAAATGTGGCATTAGGGTTTCCAATGCTAACACCCCATCCCCCAACCCCCATTCCTACACAGACCAAAAGGCAGGAGGCCAGTTTGGTGTCATTAACCCTAACGCTCACCCCATTCTCCTATGCTGTACCCATGTCACATAATTCTGTAATGGAATGGGTGAATGTTAGGCCTGATGACCCCAGCTTGACCCCCCCCCCCTTTTGGTCTGTTCAGGGTGGGGGATGCAGTGTTATGGTTGGAAACCCTAAAGCCACATTTACCTACTTTTGATGGTGGAACCCTAACCAATGCATTAACAAAGTAATATATATATATATATATATTACGTGATGGGCAAGAGTGGGATATGGCAAATACTGCCACTCCGTCAGAGTGAGGCACAGATATTTCATGAGTGCTGAAGGTGTGAGTGAGATATCCGTGCCTCACGAGGCAGGAGTGACAATATTGGCCATATCTCACTCCTGCCCATCATGTGTTTGATTTATACAATGGGTAGGAGTGGGATACATTTATTTATTTAGTTTTGTATTGTGAAGTTTGTAGTTATATACCTGTGTTATATTTTTATCTTGTGCAGGTCCGCGGTGATGAGGCTTTGCTTTGTATGGTTTTAGTTGGTAAGAGGAAATGAGCGTTTTCGTGTTCTGTGATTTGTTGCTGATTTTATGCATAAAAGTTGTGTAGCATGTGGGATTGGTTGGCATTTGAGTTTTCTGTTAATTGATTGGTTTAGGTAATTTTTTGTATATTTCCGTCATGTGTCCCTATTGGTTGTATGTCTTTATGAATGGTTCAGAGCAGAATCGTAATTTGTTTGGGGTAGTCTTTTTTCACTGTAAAATATGTAGTTTGCTACTGGACATTTTTTGCAATTGCTGATTGCATACGCTCTAGGTTTTAAAATATTGATATGTTTTGGGTCAGTGCCACTTCGGGTTTTGGTTTGTCTCTCTGCAAAATTCAATATATTTGTTATCTTTTTCATTTGCACCAAGTTTTATATCTCCCCATTTCAGATCTCGACATTCCGTGTTGCCACGTATACCAAAGGACATGGTAACATTGAGCCACATAATATTTATTAGGGACTGTGCCATTCGAGGGCCAAGAATACCTTTTTCATAGAGCTCTTGAATTAATGTGTCCGTGAGCTCATCAGTAGCATAAGGTTGGTTACCTTTCCCCTGCTCTTCTAGTTTTTTTTTTTTGTTTCAATTGCTGTACTTCTCTGGATTTAAGAAATGTGTTTGAAGTGGCAAGAGATTCAGGGTAGTCGTGTTGTTTTAAATAACATTCGAAGCTCTGAAATTTAGCTCTCAAACTTAGTGGTTCATAGTCATGTCCATCTTTTTTGTGACACTGGATGAAATAATGGCATAGAATATTGTTTAATTGTTGTGGAGGCAATGTTTCAATTTTGTCTGCTATTCCCATATTTTGTTGTAAGAACTGATGCAAATTGCTGATATCACAGCTCATTTTTCTCTGAGTGTTGTCATTTCTGCTAGAATCTATATATTGTTCTATGTAGTCTGGATTTATGTTATATTGTATTGCAGTAGGATTTAGGGTGTTTTCTTGTTTTTGCATTTGTGAGACTTCTGCCATTTCTGATGGATTCAACAGTGGTTCTGCATCTAATTCAAACTGGGAACAGTTCAGATTTACCTCTTCTACATCAATGGATTTCTTATTTTTCTGGAGCTTTAATTGACTAATTTGTTTCAGATTAGTTTTGTTTGTAGAATGTGGCAATTTTAAATATTCTTCCATGTTTTCAATGTAAAGGCCATTTCTTTTTTTTCTTTAGATCTCATGCAAAGCGACTGGTCTGTTTGTGCTCAGGTCATTTGTTTGCAAAGTGTGAAATCTCAGGCTGCTGAAAAAGGGAGCAAGCTGATTTTCCAGGTGTGTTTAATTTAGTTCTGTTACTATGGCAATGTAGTTCCAGCAGAGGTAATGTTTTTGCTTACGCAACAATAGTGCATATATTGCCTGTGATGTGTAGAGTGTGTGTGTAAATCTGAATATTTTCCACAGTGACTACATAGTTAGCATTTATGTCACTGCAGTGAGAATAACAGAGTTTATTTACAACTCACGTCACTCACCCCCATTGTATAAATATATGTTTGTGTATATATGTATGTATATATATATATATATATATATATATATATTCTTTGCAAAAAGTTTGTAAATGCATCACTTAGGGTGAATACCACAGTGGCAGAGCAGGGGAAATGAGGTGTTAGGGTTTCCATCCAGAACCCCCCCAGGCTTTCCCCCATCCCCCCACTCTCCATACAACAACGGGAGTCAAGGTGTGCCATTGGGTCATCAGGCCCAACTCTCACCCCATTCCACATGTAAACAAGCTTACATGCTACAGTATAGGACAATGGGGGTGAGAATTAGGCCTGATGACCCAATGGTACACCCCGACACCTGTTGCTGTGTGGAGGGTGGGGGGATTGTTGTGGGGTGGTAAGGGTGGGGACCCTGGGGTGGGCCATTAGGGTTGAAAGCCCTAATGCCTCATTTACCTGCTTTTGTTGCTGTGGCACTCACCCTAACTGATGCATTAATGAAGTTTTTTTGCAAATAATTTCCCTTCTTTTTAAGACAGCATAATTGTATCCTTGATTTACTGTTGGAGTGCAGGGTCCTCCATTGAGATAGTACAACACTGTCCATATGTCATGGTGGGAGTGCAGGGTCCTTTGGACCTTGCGCACCCATCCCTCCATCCAGACAGTACAACGGTGTCCATATGTCACAGTGGGAGTACAGGGTCATTTAGACCCTGTGTTCCCATCCCTCCATTAAGATAGTACAACACTGACCATAGGTCACAGTGGCAGTGCAGGATCCTTTGGATCCGGTGTTCTCATCTCTCCATCCAGATAGCACAACAGTGTCCATATATCAAAGTGATAGTGCAGGGTACAATCCCTCCATCCAGATAGCACAACAATGCCCATATGTGATGGTGGGAGTGCAGGGTCATTTGGACCCTGCACTCCCATACCTCCATCAAGATAGCACAACAATGTCCATATGTCATAGTGAGAGTGTAGCATCCCTCAGACCCTGTGCTCCCATCCCTCCATCCACATAGTAACATAGTGAAAAGTGGGAAACAATGGTGAAGTTATGAGTGTGTGTAGACACTGCCCAATGTACATTCATAATGTGCTCATTTTCTGGAATGTTTTTATAAAATTTTCAACATCAGCACTATGGGACATTCCCTCATGAACAGTACAACTTTGATTTTGTTAATCCATCCCAAAAGTTGATTTTATGCAGTGGCCATGCCATTTTGCACTACATGTGCAAAATCACATTCCAACCTTGATGCGCAAAATGACATCTATACTGTTCATAAGGTGGTGTGAAAAAATAGCAATGTTGAAAATCTGAAGAGTAAATATTATAAATTGGAGGAGTTATGAGTGTGCATAGAAACTGCTCAATGCACACTTGTAATGAAATCATTTTGGGGAACTGTTTTCCCCAAATTGCAACATGGACACTGTCATTTTGTGAACTGGTCCTGAAAGGTGATTCTGCAAGCAGCAACCACAAAATCATCTTTTGGGACCAAGAAATGATATGGCAGTGAATGTGTTCATGAGGTGGGGTCCTAAGAACTCCATGTTGAAAATGCAGGGCCAACATTTCCAAAAGTGGTTGAGATATGAACCTAAGCTGAAACCCCCATTATGTCCCATTATACAGTGCTTACATGATTCCTCAGTTTGCAGTTCAACTTTGAAGAGTTCAGATGTGTCCTGATCCACAAAAGATTGTGGCTTTTGACATCCTGAAGGTAAGTATGGGTGAGGGTTGGATGTTGGGAGGTGGGTACACAGAAGGAGGGAGAGGAGGATGGAGGAGATGATGATGAACCATTTTCTTCATTACAGGTAAAAGAAATTTAAAGAGTTCGGTAGATGGTTTTCTTCATTTACACGACCAAAAAAATCAAATAAAATACTTTGAGCACACTGGGGTGAGCTCCAAGTGTGCCACATGAGTTGGGGGCCACACATGATGCCAGCAGAGGGATTGGGCACCCTCATTGGCAATGACAGATGGTGGGGGGACATTTGACACTGGAAGTGGGCATCCTGGTGTCAGAAAGTAAAAATGTATTTATCAGGGCACAATGGGGTGGGCTGCCAGTGTGCCAGAACAGTGAGAGTGTGGATACAGAAATGTTCACACAGTATGACATGGGGATTGGGCTTCCCATGTCAGAATGTATTGTGCTGCACATTAGGGTACTTCAATGCAGGATTCTGCATCTGAATTATGTAAAACTGCGATGCAGGATTCTGCATCAAAGAAAAGACATCAGGACAGTTTTCTTTTTTTCACAGATTTTAATAAATAAATACATTTGAGCATACTGGAATGGACTCCCAATGTGCCAGAATAGTAGGGGTGAAGATACAACAATGAGCACATAGTACTGACACAGGGATTGGGCACCCCATGATGAGAGCATTGTGCAGCACATTAAGGTGCTTCGATGCAGGACACTGCATTGAAATTATGGAAAATGTCAATGCAGTGATGAAAAGACCTCAGGGTATAGTTTTCTTCTTTTCTCAGGTTTTTAATCAAATAATACATTTGGGCACACTGGGGTGGGCTCCCAATGTGCCCAGTAAATGCACTATGTATTGTGCGCACAAAGCGGGTCTTCTTTGACTCCGGCTGTTGCTGCAGAAGTCAGGAAAATACCGCTCTTCTCATAAAGAGAACGGCCTCCAAGCCATTCTCTGTATAAGATGGCACCAGTGAAAAAAACTTCTTTGGGTCCAGCATAAAACACAAAAAACATCCAAATACACCTAAAGGGGATTCTTTTTAGCTGTTTTCTGATTTTTTTGTGTGTGTTTAAAATGTTTGGTAGTTCAACATCTTCGCTAAGTGGCAAAACAAGATTATGGACACAACACAGCTCAATCAATTGCAGGACTGTGAACTGTATGAAAAATACCAGCATTCTTTGCAAAAAGAATGCTGGTATTTTTCACACAGTAGTCCTTTTGTTAGAAAATAAGCTATTTTTTGCACAATACTCCTACTGTACAAAAAAATATATCTTTAGTGCCTGACATACAAAATTTTCTATAGGAAACAATTAGAAAATTAAAAATGTCATCACTTTTGAATGGATTAATATTTTTTCATAACACCTTTAAAAGGCACATCTGTGACCCAAAGGCTTACTATGCTGAAAATATAAGACCACAACATACCTGAGAAACCACTTGACAGATTCCCATGATGTTTGGTAGGTCAAGAGAACCACTATGTGAGATTATGCATGCCAACTTTCATGGAAATCAATTGAAGGACTCTGAACCTATTAAGGCTCAAAATTTGGGCTTTAACATAGAAGTACCATTTTACCCTAACTATACTGGTGTGACCGTAGCAGTATTATATAAATGTAGGCCTGCAAGTCACTCAGTTTGCATTGCAAAGTACATTCAGCTATGTGCTGTAGTGTTTGAGACTCCCAGCCATTAATGTGTTTGATCAGCTTCGCTACAGCCTACATTCTAAATTAAACTGCTTCAGTTTCTCTTTCTCAATGAGGCCTGCAGTTACTCAATTATCATTGCAAAGGAAACTCACCTGTGCGCCATGGTGTTTCTAAGACTTTCACCCCATTCAGAAAAACTCACACACACACACACACACACACACACACACACCACAGAAAGAGCAGAAAGCACACAGAAAAATATTTTAAATGCTCACACCCCTATTGTATAAATAGCATACACGATGTCCACATCGTGTGCTATGGAAAGTAGTCTCACTCCTGCAGAAGAGTATCCCAAGCTCACTCTGCAGGAGAATATATTTTCATATCACACTCCTATCCATCATGTATCCTCTCTTTCCCGCTCTCTCTTTCTATATATATATCTATATAATATATAGATATATAGATACATTTTATCTATCTATATACAGTATAGAGAGAGAGAAAGAAAAAGAGAGAGAGAGCGAGACAGAAAGACAGAGAGGATACACGATGAGCAGCATTATGATATGGAAAATATTCTCATTCCTGCAGAGTGAGCTCTGGATATTCATGAGTGCCAAATGCATGAGTGAGAGAATCAAGAGCTCACTCTGCAGGACTGAGAATATTTTCCATAGCACATGATCTGCACATCATGTGTGCTATTTATACAATGGGGTGGAAGCTTCAGACATATTATGTTTTCCTGTGTTCTTTTTCTGTTTCTGTTTGCTTTCTACTCTTTGTGTGTGTAGTCTGAATGTGTGTGGTTTTCTGAATGGGCTGGGAGTCTCATAAACACTATGGGACATAGGTGGTGTCTTTTGCAATGCTAACCAAATGTTGCAGGTAGCAGTGAGAAACAGAATCTGTTTTGTGAAGCAGTTCCATTTACAATGCAGGCTGTAGTGAGTGGTGACATCAGCAGAGTATGTATAAATGGCATTTATTTTAACTCTGCTGATGTCATCACACTGCAGTGAAATTAACAGGATTTATCATTAGCGTGGAGCTTCCACCCCATTGCATATATATATATATATATATATATATATATATATAGGCAAAAATTCCATTCAATGCATCAGTTAGGTTGTTCCACAGTGACAAAAGTGAGGAAAAACTATGTTAGGTTGAAACCTTGCACCCCTCATTCACCCTCTCATTCACAGGCGGCTAAGTCATCGGCCCCAACCTCACCCCATCACACATGTGGAAAGAAGCTGAGGCATAGAGAATTGGGTGAGAGTTAGATCATGACCCTTTCAACGCACACCCCAATGCAGTTTGGGGTGGGTTGAGGGTGCAAGGGTTTTCAACCCTAACATTGAATTTCTCACTTTGTCACTGTGGAACAACCCTAACTGATGCATTAAATGGAGTTTTTACTCTAATTTCTTCTTTTGAGAATGATAACGAGAAATAGTAGATGTAATGTGTCAGCAGGAGTGCTGGGCCCGCCATGTGATGTCTTGTCACATAGTAACACGATGCCCGTAAACGCAAATGGTAATGTGCATGGTGACGCAAAGTGAAATAGAAAGAGAAACAGTACTGTAGACACAAATGGTCAAAATAATGTAAATGCAAGCACAAATGAAAATGCAAAGGGTAATGCACATGGTGGCGTAGATGGGAACAGTAAGTGAAACAGATGCAGGACACATAAACGGAAAACAATAAAGAGTAAATAGTAATGTGTTATTGTGACTGGTTTTCTCCTAAAACTGCATAGAGAAAGACAGTGAGTACAAAGAAGGTGCATAACAATGGGTCTCAGAGTAGAAAATGAGGAGTTGGAATACTAAATTGCTTATATCTCAGGAACCGTATGACGAAAATTTAAAAGTCATATGATTTATGACTTTCCTGGCTAGTTTTGTACTTTGGCCACTTTAGGAGGCTAAGCATTTTCTGACAAAGAAGTCAAGTATCTCACACCGTTTCAAGATATCCCGGGCCCTGAAAAGGCTTGACAATGCCGTAATGTTATCCTATGGGAAAAAGAAGTTCAGAGTGCCATAACTTTGCCACCCTGTAATATTTGTTCACCAAACTACCAAAAGGCACATCTGTGGGATGTTGGCTTTTCTCCAAATTTCAGTGTAAAAGACCAAACCATTATTTTGCAGCAGGGTGGCAAAGAATTCCTGTCATGCAGCGGACCCCGCAATGTTAGTCTATGGGAAAAAGTATCAAATTCGGAGTACCGTAACTTTGCATCCATGCAATATTTTGTCACCAAAAGGCACATCTGTGAGATGTTGGCTGCCCCCCCCCTCCAAATTTCAGCTCAAAAGACCAAACAGTTCATTTGCAGCAGGGTGGCAAAGAATACCTCTTATTTGGGGCATAGTGTCGCAAAGTAGTGTCGTGATTTACGAAAGCTTTCATACAGATTTGTGAAAGTGCTGTGAATGCAACACTACTTTGCAACACTCTTTTTTCCAGAAATTGGAAAAACATATTTCTAGGGTGTTTAGCCTCAAAATAAAGACATGCCTAGCATCCTCAGGGTCTGACTAGGTAAACACAAAAAGAATTGTATTGCTAGAGGGTCCCAAATTTAAATGCCAAGCATTTTTCTGATCACCAACTGAAAACAAAATGGCAGATTTGCGACATTACTAGGGCCATTTGTGACACTAAAAAGTGCATTTACGACACTGTTGAACTTTTCTTTTACTTTTCCCATTGACTTATAATGGGAAATTGTTTTTTGAATAACTTTTGAACTGTTTAATATTTTTTCAAGTAATCTTCAAAAGGCACATCAGGGACCCTGGCCGCACGTTCCCTGAAGTTTTTGGATCAGTCACACAAACCATGCGACCTGTAGGAATGAGCAAAGAATTCAAAAAAGCGTAAATGCGGGCGCAGATCACACTTAACTCCACAGCCATATAGCAGAACAGTATATAAGTTGGCAGATTCCAAGATGTATGGTTCTTGATCATGTATTCCACATTTCAGGCAAATCCATTGAACGGTTGCAAAGTTATTAAGGTGCAAAATTTTAGGTTTAACATGTAAATGGCCCCTCAACCCTAACTATGGTAGCACTACTGTGCTACCATAATATATATATAGGGGATACATGATGGGCAGGAGTGTGATATGTGAAATATCTTCATGCATGAACAGTGACCTCTGGATACTCACAAGTGCTGAAGGCATGAGTGAGAGTATCCAGCGATCACTGTTCACGAGTGAAGATATTTCACATATCACACAATCTACACATCATGTGTGCAATTTATACAATAGGCTTTTCTAAAGTGGTTCTGTGTTGCTTTCAAACTGTGTGAAAGATAGAAACAACTTCTTCCACATTCATTGGTTTTGTTTTCTTCTGTAAGGAGAATGTATGTATTCTTCCAGTATAGTTCAGCTGTATCAAAGTATGTTTGTTGCTTTGAGTCTACATGGTTTGATGTATTTAGCAGTCAGTGCTCTTTCTTTTTTGTTCTAGTATGAACTTTAGAGATCTTCTCAGCATGTGAGTGTCTGTGAGACTGAATGCAGTAAATCTGTTGTTGGGGCTTCAGGTTCTTGAAAGACAGGTGAATTTAATTTGTTTTAATGAGCTGAAACAAGCTGCAGCACTGAGGGAGAGTTAATTGGCTTGTCTGTGACATCACCCCAGTGAGAATAAATGCTGGTGAGGTAAGCACAGTATGTATGAACAGCATTTATCATCACTCTGTTAGCCTGTTCTTGCATTTATCTCACTGTGGTACTAATACATGCTTTCTCAGTGAAAAATATAACTCACTTCTATTGTGTGTGTGTGTATATATATATATATACACACACACACACACACATATACATACACACACACATACACATATATATATATATATATATATATATAGTTAGTGTTTTTTTTAACCAGGAGCTAGCCATGAGATGACTATTTTCAGGCATGACCCGGGAGAGTACAACAATCAAAGACAGGTACATAGCATGAGTACAATGAAATTACAATGGTATAGGTCAAAACAGATAGTAGTAATAAATACATGCAGCCAGGACAATAACAATCAATGCAATTTACATACAATTTTTTGGCAGAGAAAATGTACACAGTCTAGGAAGAGATACCTCAACATAGCAGCAAAGAAATATTGTTCAAATTAGTCACAACAATGAAGATTCAAATAGACAGTGAAACAAGGCAAGGGTAAATTCCTAACTGGGCAGGATGCATTATCACAGCCTCTGAAACAAGAATCAGGTATGGGGAAGGGGGAGTTGGGGTAGATTAGTGCTCAAGGAGATAGTAAGGGTAAGAAGTGCTATGAGGTAGGGAGGTTAAAGTTAGGCCAGGCAGCATCTGGCAGGTGAGTGCTTTAGGAAGGATTAAAACAAGTGCAGAGATCAGCAAGGGACAGATGTAAGCACAGCTCCTTTTTGAAGCTGTCATGGGATCCAGATATTTAAAGTGCTTGGGGGAGAGAGTTTCAAAGCTTAGGAGCAGAGTTATTGAAGGCAACAGAGCCTTTTGATGTTTTACATCTAGTTACATATATGTATATGTGTATATATATACTATATATATATATATATATATATATATATACACACACACATACGCATTGCAAAACTTTTTTGCTAATGCATCAGTTAGGGTTGTTACGAAAGTGACAAAAACGGAAATGTGGCATTAGCGTTTCCAACCCTAACACACCACCCTCACCCAGCAGACACTGACAGGCATCGGGGGGTGTCTTGGGGTTATCAGCCCTAACACTCACCCCATTCCATAAGTAAATAAGCTGAGATGAGTATAGTATAGGAGAATGGTCTAACATCTGAACACTGGAATGTCTTGCAAATAGGGCAACTGCCCTTATGACATGTATTTATGTTCTTGTATAAAGATACAAGTTTTCTCATGCTATCAATGTGATAAATGTTAGGCTCGATGACTCCAAGGAACCCCACTGATGCCTGTTAGTGTCTGGGGGGGTAGGTTTGGAAACCCTAACACTACATTTTGCTACTTTTTTTGCTTTAGCAACAATCCTAACCGATGCATTAACAACGTTTTTTGCAATGAATTTCCTTATTTTTTCAGATAGTTTTGTAGTATCCTTATTTGCCTGTGTGAGCACAGGGCCATTGGGAGCACACGGCACTTTGAGCCCTTTGCTTCCTTGCTCCTTGGTTTTCCTTATTTTACTGTGGAAGTGCAGAGTCCTTTGGACCCTGCACACCCATCCCTCCATTCATGCATCACTAAATTATCAGCATAGCCATCTTATTATTCCCACACACATAGGCAGTAAAGAACATTTTCAAATCCCCACCAGAACATAATTCTGCAGAACTACAATGCCATTCCATGCCACAAGTACAAACACACATTTTGGACAGGATTTAAAAAATGACAGCTGTGACATACATAAGCTTGGGTAATAAGAAGGCTATGTTGAAAATTTGGGGTCAAAATATTTGGGAGTTCTGAAGTTATTAGTGTGCATACCACAATTGCAATGAATGGTCATAACTCGGGCATTTTTTTCATGTTTTAACCCCACATTTTAAACATAGTCTTCTTATCTTATGACCCTACTTCATGAACCCCATAGGTGAAAATGTTCAAATCTGTGGCAAAACAGCATTCTGCACCACAGGTGAGAAAATCCATTTTGGGCAGGATGTGGAAAATGACAGCTGTACAGTTCATGAGGTGGTGTGAAAAAACAGATATGTTGAAAATTTGGAGTGAAAGTATGGAAAGTTATGCACATGCGTGGAAAAATTTCAATGACCGTGCATAATTCAGTCATTTTAAGGAATTGTTTTCACCAAGTTTTCAACATGGCCATTTTTTTGGACCCCACCTCAAGACCACTGGCACTGTCATTTCATTAATCAGCCCTGAAATGTGATTTTGCATAGTGACTGCAAAATCATTTTCTGGGCCTGAGTGATGAAACAACAGTCACAGTGTTCATAAGGTGGGGTCCAAAAAGTCCCAAAAAGCTCATGTTGAGAATTTGCTAAAATAAAATCCCTAAGAATTGCAAAAATATCTACATAATTTGAAAATGCATTTAACATACATCATGTGGCACTCAGTTTGGGTTTGTCTTTGAAGAGTGCAAATGTGTCCCAATCCAGAGATGATAACAGTGGATGGCTTCTGGTGGTAAGTATAGGGCAATGGGGAGTGAGTGGTGGTGGGTGCTCAGTGGGAGGATCAGGATGGGGGAGGCTAACAGCAGGAATGACAAAGGAACATTGTCTTTTTTTCAGGCTAAAAATAAAAAAGATGAGGACTGTTTTCTTTTTATAGGAGCAAACACATTATTTGGGGACACTGCGAGTAGGCTTCCCAGTGTTCCTCATTGATGGATGGTGGTGGGGATACAGGACTTTGGACACTGGGAGTGGGCTCTGCAGTATCCCACACTGCTGGAGGGGGGTTATACATCTCTTGGGACACTGTGGGAGGGCTCCCCAGTGTCCCACACTGTTGGGGGATACATGTCTGGGGACACTGGAAGTGGGCTCCTCAGTGTTCCATACCTCTGGGAAGTTGAGGACTTCTACTGCTGACATGGTGATTGGGCCTCCCAATGTCAGCAACTAACAAAGGTCTTTTGGGCTGGGAATAATGTGGATGCTTGCCGCAAGTACATAATTAATGTTCAAAAGTGTTATTTAACGATGAAAATAGGCTATGCCTATTTTCGCACATAACATATTTTTGAACATTAACCATTCACTTGTAGTCAAATATCCACATCATTGACAAGTAAAGAAAAATCTCTGCAGCTGTTGTGCTTCTCCAGTGGAGCACAGGACAGGGCATGGGACCACGAGCCCAAGGGTCCTGGGCTCAAAGTCATACTTTCTCATTTGTTTTTCATTGCAGGTAAAAAAAAATATTCTGAGGCTGGCTTTGAAACCAGGACCCTTGGGTGTCCCAACCCTATGGCTTGTTCTCTGTGTTACAGGGGAACTGCATGCACACGCTGGATTTTATTTTATTTATTTAGTTTTTGTTAACTGGGTAGGTGCACTAGAAATAAAATGACTATTTTCAGGCACAACCCAGGTGAGTACAACAAAAAGAGAACAGTGGAACAGCAACATAGGTACAGTAATACAAATGGAGGAACAGTACAGCAGTGCTACAAAATTACAGTGAATAGAAATAACAAATAATAATGGCAAGCATTATACAAACAATGGCAGTAAGATATATAATAAATGCAGATACCATGGACCTGACTTAGTGGAATAAAAGGGTTAATAAGAGAGTAAGGTTATATATAGAGAAAAGTTAGTAATGTTCGAACATAACAAGAAAGATGACAGAAGAAAGGCCCAGGGAGGTTTTTGGCAAAACAACAGTGGATGGTCAGCAACAAGGTTCAAGAAGGAAAAGAGCTAGTAGTCAAGAAGTTATTTACAAAGAGAAGGAAAAATATTTGAGGGGAAGAGGAGCCAGTCTTGGAGCTGGATTAGAGCAGGGGTGGCATTATTGGTAAGTCTCAGGAGCTTCAGGATGGGTCAAAGCATATATAAGCATCAGCTAAGGATAGATGATGATATTCACTTTTAAATCTAAAGTGAGACTGAGACAGTTGGAGGTTGAGTGGAAGAGTATTCCATAGCCTGGGAGCAGAGTATTGGAAGGCCCCTATGCCTTTAGTCATCCAACATCTTGGAACATAGAGCAAGGATCTGTCAGCTGATCACAGGCCATGGGAGAATGGTTGAGGGACCAGCAATGCCACCAGCTGGGATGTTTTTTTCCCCAGATGATCGAGCCCATTAGTGATCCAAGGTAATATTGTCTACTGGCAGAGTGTGAGAGCCAGTTCAGATACTTATAAAGAAGGCAGTGATGTTTGAGTCAAGGCAAATCGGCATATATGGTTATAAGTTACATCCCATTTAGTAGGGAGGTTTTATGGGCAGAGGTAAGAATAGAGGCACCATAAGTAAGGGTTGGGAGCAGAATACCTCAGCAAGTGCTAATTTCACCAAGGGTGTAAGCATGTAGCTCATTTTGTAAACTACTCCCAGTTTCAGATTTACAGCTTTGCATGAGGACTGAATGTGAAGATTAAAATCCAGGGATTGGTCCAGCAGGATCCCAAGGTACTTGAAGGAAGTAACATTTTCAAGTGGAATTCCTCCTGGATGAAGAACCTCCAACAAACCAGAACAGGCCTTAATCTTCGGTGCAGAACCTAGGAACATGGCTTTGTTTTATTTTCATTTAGTACAAGCTTATGGTCTAGTAGCCAGTCTATGACCTTATTGAAGTTTGAGGTAAGTGATGTGTTTATGCAGGCAATACTAGCAGAACTAGTATAGATGATCAGGTCATCAGCACAGAGAATAGCTGAGCAGGATTCCAGGACCTCAGCTGCATTGTTGATAAAAATTGAGAACAGAAGGGGCCCAAGGATAGAGCCCTGGGGGAGTCCAAGGTTGATAGTAGACATGTTGGACAGGGAGGAGTTAAATTTGACAGCTTGTGACCTGTCTGACAGGTAGCTACAGAACCAGTCCACAACAGGGGTAGAGAAATGGAATTTATGGAGAGTGGAGAGAAGCAGGGGATGGTCTACAAGGTCAAAAGCCTTAGTGAAGTGAGGTCAATGAAGATGGCACCTGTGAGTTTTCCAGAATTCATGTTGGACAGAATATCAGTAGTTAGTTGAAGAAGAGCCATGGTGGTGCTATGTGCTTTTCTGAAACTATGCTGGGTGTCCAAGATAGATTGTAGTGTGTAAGGTAGTCAATGGTCTGTGATGCAACTATTTTTCTAGGATCTTGCTAAGGACAGAGAGAATTGCTACAGGTCTGTAATTGGCCATGTCCTTTGGGTCACCTTTTTTAAAGACAGGCGTAACTCTTGCAGATTTCCATAGGAATAAAGTGTAGATTCTGGCAATCAGAGAGGCAATGAGTGAAGCAATCAGCTGAAGGAGATGAGGTTCCAATGAGTCAGAACCAAAGCTGGTATTGGCAGATATGGATCTCAGTAATTTCAGAACTTCCACTCTTGATATAGCTTTGAAATAGAATGGTGGAGCTGGAGGAGCATCATACAGTAGAGCAGTATGATTGTCTGAATGTAGCATGGTAGGTAAATTGGAGTGTGATCCACTAGGTTGTAAAGCCAAGGTATAGTGTGACAGATCAGAGAAAAGATTGTTAAAACTGTTTGAGATGGTCCTAGGGTCATTACAATGTGCCCCATTTATGATCATTTCATCAGGAGTGACCGACTGTGAGGTACCCAGAAATGTTTTGACATGGGCCCAGAATTTCCTCAGGTCGCAGGCTGAGCTTTGTAGAAGGTCCTTGCAGTATTTGCTTTTAGCAGCTCTAACTTGGCTGTTACATCTGTTCCTTAGTTCATGATAGACAATAAGGTCTGACTGTAGGCCAGTTTGTTTGTAGAAAATCCAAAGCTGGTCCCTCCGATGCAGATTTGTAAGGAGGTCTCTATGTAGCAACCTCATCTGTTTTCCTCTGACCCTCCTAGTAATCTTGGGGGCATGTTTACATTGAATGGTAAGAAATTCATTTATGAATATCTTTAGAGCAACCTCCACATCCTTTGTTTGATAGATACCTGTCCAGTCGGTATTGGAGACATCATAGAGAAATGCATCCTGGTCAGTATGAACTAGATTTGTAAATGTGATAAGTCTTGATGGAGGAGATGATGGCGCAACCATAGAAAGGATACAAAAAGTGGGTGAGTGGTCTGTTAGTGCATCTGCAAGGATTCCTGCTTTCAACACATGTTCCATACAGTTAACCATCACCCAGTCTAGAAGTGTACCTGTTTGATGGAATGACATGGCTCTAGTTGCTTCAGAGATCAACTGGTGAAAATTATAACTAAGCAAGACTGATTGCAAGGAGATTTGAGCTGCCCCTAACCAACTGAGGTTAAGATCACCTAGGATGACAGCCTCATTATGATTTATAGTCTGGGAGGTGATGTCAAGGAGTTCTTGGAGACCTACTAAACCCCAGCAGAGGGATTATAGGCACAGATAATGTAAAGCTTCTTTTCCCCCCAATACAATAATTGCATGGATGAGTTTGCACACTGTGGGAGAGGCAGAAGCTGGGACAATAGAGATGTTGAGGTGTTCTTTGAAGAACAGGGCAACTCCACCCCCACGCTTGGATGAGGATCTATCCCACCAGAATAGGGAATAGTTAGGCAAGGAGCATATGTCATCAGGAATACTGGGTTTTAGCCAAGTTTCTGTGAGGCAGAATACATCAGGATTGTAGAGTTTCACCCAGGCCTCGAGTTCCGCATCGTGACAGGTAAGACTTCTGATATTGATATGGGCAACTGATAACCCTTTCTTGGACATGCCAGATAACTCAGTTGGGGAAAAGAAACAGGTTGGTGGACCTGGATTTAGTTTGACATCCCCAGATAGCAGAATAGTGATCATGGCTAGGAACCAGAGCCTTGTGCAGTGTCAGGTTAGAGTGAAAGCACATCTCCATGGCAGCTTCCTCCTGGCATACAGAGGGTAATAGATGCTGCCTCTAACAAGGAGAATAGGGTTAGGTTGAAGATCAGGCTTTATCTCCACAATCAAGTTAGAGAAACTATAGTTGTGGTAAGCCTCTGAGGAGTCTTTTGACATTTTGTTACAAGGGAGAGCCCATGTAGCAGTATCCAGGCTGAGTAAAAGGAGAAATGACAGGAGTACCCATAGCAGACTATACTGCACCATAGTGTCACTATTTGACTTGGGTAGGAAGGCTAGCGGTATACTGAGACAGCTCTCTGGGATAAAGAGATAGTGTGTGCAAAATTAAGCCTGCCAAGGGTAATCGTGTTACACCTTTTTAATCCTTGGTCAAAATTAGAGATAGAGCAAAAACAATGAAGTGTTTCCTGCTAGTGTAGCAATTATTTAGAAGAAGTGGATCAGAGAAGCAACTTTTCTGAAATATCTTGATATACGAAAATGTAGCATGTGCGAAAATAAAGAATACCTATTTTCACACAAAACACATTTTCAAGCATCAAAATGCAGCTGTCCCAGTGCAGAGAAGACAACAGCGTATGACCTCTGAAGGTGTGGGGTTGTGGGTGTTCAGAGGGAGGATCAGGATGGGGGAGGGAGACAGCGGGGACAATGAGTGACTGTTTTCTTTGTTACAGGGAAAAAAGATGTCAGGGGATGGTTTTCTTTTACAGGAACAAATACAGTGGAGTCAGCTGTGATGATGAGCAATCACTTGCAGTAATGACATGTCACAAAATCCTGCATGACAAAAGGGCGCAATTGCTATTGACTTACAATGGCCTGTGCAGCATTCTGTGTTATTCTGCAGCATTTCTTCATTGCATACTGGCTGTCACAAACAGTGGTCATTACAATAAAGTTGTGCAGTAGCATGGTACACCGAGTGGTGCGCAGTTGCGTTACCCATTGAATAACATGTGTACCACTACTGCGCAATTTGTGCGGTACCATGCAACTTTACTGTAACAACCACTGTATGTACTTTATTATTTGGGGATACTGGGAGTGGGCTTCCCAGTGTCCCACACTGCTTGTGAGGCTGACATAGGGATTGGGCCCCAATGTTGGAAAACAAACAAAACAGGGTGTGTGGGGGGGCATCTGACACTGGGGGTGGGCATCTCAATGTCAGATAAGATGTAAATATGTAAAATGTAATAAACTATGGGAATTGCAAGGTAAGGGGGAGTGCCACTAGACACCAGGGAAAGATATGGAGGGACTAGGGACAGTTCTGGTGCGTGGGGGTGCAAGTACACATGAGGGAAACAGTGGGTTAGGCATATCAGTGCAGCCAGCAGCACGAGCTCCAGCTGTGATTGCACAACTCAGGAAAATCTCGCTCTTCTCATACACAGAATGCAGGAATATGCTGATTTCACTAAGCTGGGCACCTGGGATTTTGGGTACCCACAAAAGGTGTTTCTCGGCACAGTATAAAGAAAGAAACATCAGAATCTAGATTCTGATGTTTCTTTTATCAGTTTGACTCATTTTCATACATTTTCCTTACTTTCCATTTCTTGCTAATGGCAAACCAAGATGTCAGACACAACAGAGCAGTTTGAAAGTACAGTGGGTTCTATGTGATTCTTTTTTTTTTTTTTTTTTTTTTACTTTCTTTATATCCCTCCATATCGGCCTCAGTGTCCCACTTCTTCAGGCATTGCTCATGCCATCCATACTCCTTGACCTTTCTGAGTCTGCCCCCTAGAGTGCCCTGGTAACTCCTTCCTCCCCTCCTACCTCTGTGGAGCACCTGCACAGTGGGGATCTGCCCGTGGTTCCTGGACTGGATGGCATGGAGCATCTGTCATCTAGGAATGCCGAGGGTTGTTTTCCGCTTTTTCTCCCTTCCCATCCCCCCTCCCCTGAGGACATCAGCTCGGGCAAGTGCATGCTGATGCACAACTGCCAAGTGCCTAACAACATCCTCCCCTCCCCGACTCCAGCCCTCTGGAGCCACCAATGCCCCGTGAGAGTCGGTACTCCTTCTGGCCCCCAGGGATATTGGGTGCATACAGGACCCCTGGTAACCCACCCCGAAGGAGGAGAGCATCTGTTGGGACACTCAATCCTCCTTCTTCCTGCTGACCTCTGACAACCCGAGTCCATGCCATAACCCGGGTCACCAGTGTGGTGCGAGGAGTGGCATCCAGCGCCTCAACCCTCAGCACCACCATGCCGGCCCGGTTCTATGTGATTCTACATGTAGAAAAAAACAGTATTTTTTGTTGTGAAAGAACACTGTACGTGACCCTCCATGCAAGAAAGTGTGCAAGAAAACATATTGGTGCAAATAATAGTGCTTGTGTAATCAAAAACCTTTTATGCCTGACATATACATTTTCCCATAGAAAATAATAGGAACATTAAACATTTAGTAACTTTTCGAACTGATTAATATTTGCTCACCAAGCTTTCAAAGGGCACATCTGTGAGACAAAGGCTTTCTACCCTGAAAATTTCAGAACACAACCTAAAGCCAGTTTGAGATACAGGAGGACAAAACAAAATCACAAAAAAGTAAATGTAGGAATATTTGATGCACTGTATCTGAAATACCACTCAGTAGATACACACAAAATTTAGCACGTCCAAAGACCTATCCTTAGAAAATGTGCACACCACATTTCGTGCAAATCTGCAGAATGGTTGCAGACTTATCAATGTTCACATATTTGGCATTCACATAGAAGTTTCCACTCGAGCTTAACTATACTGGCACTAGTGCACCAATATAATTGTACTGGCATGGTAGTGGTAAGTTTTGTTCTGGTCGGTGGTGCAGCTGCAGAGCTGCAGAGTGCCACAAAATGTAAAATTTATTATTTAGGTGCAAATTCTTTGCTCATCTGGAAGTCCAAAACATTTTCAGGGTCTGGTCTGAATTTGTTAGGGTATATTGGGTCTGTTTCACTGAAGTGCCTTTTGAAGGTTTGGTGAAAAAATATTAATCCGTTCAAAAGTTATTAAACTTTAAACTTCCCATTATAGCCTATGGGAAAACAATATATGTACAGCTCAAAAGTACTGTGGAGACAGTATAGTGCAGTGGTTTAAGGCTCTGAGCTGAAAATCTGGAGACCTGGGTTTGAATCCCATGGTCCCACTTTATACTGTGTGACCCTGAGCAAGTTGCTTAACTTCTTTGCGCTCCTAGGCTGCACCTGTAAACAAGCTTTCAGATTAGTGTCTCTCTCCTGGTAAAAAAAACACAAACTTTTTGCTTTCACGAAAGCACTTCTTAATGCCACAAATGGGTTCTGTAGCATCATGCTGCTACCATCTTGTTTTCACCTAGCAACAGTGAAAAAAATGCTGTAACTCAAAAAATACTGTCCCTTGGTAAACACCAACAGTTGTGTTTATAAAATCAGGGACCAAGGAACACGATTCTGGCATTATGCTTTTAAAATACTGGCCAGAAATGTTTTTTTGTGTTCAGTCCTTGGTAGTGCCACATATTTGTGGCACTACTTTTGTGAAACCATGGCAAATTGCAGCAGTTTTCACACAACTAACAGCACTGCTGTGTGAACCCTGCCACAAATGTGGGCACTTTCTGTGAAAACTGCCACAAATTTGCAGCACTACTTCAATACAAAAAACACCATCGGCCACTGCTAAATGCCAAAAACTGTTCTGGCCATTTTTCCACAATAAATAAGGTCAGATACACAATCCTCTGCCCCCATTTAGGTAAACATCTGTTGGTGTTCTAGGTAAAAAAATATATTTTATCCTTTTCCTACCTCTAAGGGGGCTGAGACATGTTTAAATTAATAAAATAGTTTTGCCGAGATCGAGGTATCCAATCTCCATGTCAGCATTTAGCCACCCAACTCTTGTAGTGTGGGACACTAGGGAGCCTTCTCCCAGTGTCCACAGCTATGTCCTTCCCCTCTCCAGTACTGCTGGACACTGGGGAGCCACCCACAGTATCACCAGTATGCCTTTATGTCAACCTGTTAAACAAAAAAGCAGTCCCCCGATGTCATTTTTTTGTTTTATGCTCTGCTGACAGCAGGATGCCCAATCCCCCCTGTCAGCAATAGAGCACCTTCCCCTCAGTTATGTCCTACTCCCCTCCAGTACAGTTGAACACTGGGGAGCCAACCCCCAGTGTCCCAAAGTATTACTTTATATTAACTGGTAAAAAAAAAAAGGAAAACAGTCCCAATTTTTTTTTAAACCCTGAAAAACGAAAATGGTCCCTCATTGTCTCCCCATTCCCCTTCACCCATCCTGACCCTCCCACTGAGCAACCAACCACCCCACAGCCCCCTTACCCTACACTTACCACCAGAGATCATCTTCTGTGGACCGGGGCACATCTGTACTCTTCTAAACCGAACCACAAACTGAAGAATCAAGGTAAGTGCTGTATAATGGCTGTCAATAGTGTTTTCAACTTATGTTGATATCTCAGCCATGTTTTGTCATTTTTCACCAAATTTTCAACACAGTCTTTTTGGGATCCCACCTCATGAACACTGTCACTGTTGTTTCATTAATCAGATCCAAAACATAATTTTGTGGTCACCTTTCAGAACTGAGTAATGAAATGACAGTGTTCATGAGGAGGAGTCTCAAAAAGCCCATGTTGAACATTTGGTGAATAAATTCCTAAAAAATGCCTGACTTACATGTGCCCATTGAATTTTCACTACATATGCACGTAACTTTGGTACTTTTCAATATTTTGCTGCCAAATTTTCAACATAGCAATTTTTTTCACACCACCCCATGCACAGTACAGCTGTCATTTTTCACATCCTGCCCAAAATGTATTTTCACACCTGCGGTGCAGAACGGTGTTGCAGTTACACATAATTAGGTTTTGCCTTGCATTTCACAATTTCTCTGTACTGGGTACATGAGGTGGGGTAATTAGATAGCTATGCTGACAATTTGGTCACTGTTGTTTGACACACAGAAGCACAGGGCACAGAGGACCATGTGCTTCCATATCTATATATACATATGTTCATCTATGCAGGTATTATAGCACAGGGTCTGAAAATAATGCTACTATTATACTATCTCAAAAAGTAAGGAAATTCATTGCAAAAAAACTCTGTTAATGCATCAGTTAGGGTTCCTATTATAGTGACAAAAGTATGGAAATTCAATGTTAGGGTTCCCAACCCTACCACCTCACCCCCCCACCCCAACAGTTGTCAGGGTGTGCCTTGGAGTCGTCGAGCCTAACTCTCACCCCATTTCCCTAGACTGTACCATCTCAGCTTCCTTATCCATGGAATGGAATGAGAGTTAGGCCTGATGACCCCAAGGCACACCCTGATGCCCTCTGATGTGTGGAGGGGGGATGAGGTGCTCAACAAGATTATGCAGGTAAAACACTGTGCAAATCCACTGAACAGTGACAAAGTTATTAAGATGCAAAATATGCAAAACATGAATGACCTCTTTGTAAAAATGGAAAAATAATACAAATCTAAGGATTGCTGAGACTCTGTATCTTGGAAACCACATAAGGAATTCAGACTAAATTTTCCAAATCAACAGATCCACCCTCAAGCTCATTCATGCAAAATGTCATGCACATCAGTTGAATGGTTGCAATGTTATTAAGGTGTACAATATGCAAAACTGAATGACCTGCTGCAAAAATAAACAAAATGTAAATTTAAGGAAGTTTGATATTCTGTATCTCAGACACCGCACAAGTGATTTAAACTAAATTTACCATATCAACAGAACAACCACTAAGGACAATGCATGGAAATGTTCATGCACATCCATTGAAAGGTTGCAAAGTTATTAAGGTAGAAAATATGTAAAACTGGATGACTGTTAGTGAAAATGGAAAAAATATGGAAATGTAAGGATGTTTGAGATCATGTATCTCAGATACTACACCACAGATTAAAACCACATTTACTAAATCAATAGACCTGCCCCACGACATTATGCATGCCAACTTATATGCACACCCATTGAAGGGTTGTAAAGCTATTAAGGCGTAAAGCATGTGAAACTAGATGACTGTTAAAAATGGAAAAAACATATTTGAAACACAGTATTACAGCAACCACACAAGCTATTCAAATGAAATCAGCCACACCAACAGACATACCCATGAGATTATGCATGCAAAATGTCTTGCACATCTGTTGAATAGTTCCAAAGTTATTAAGGTGCAAAGTATGCACAAATATTTCCATATTTGCAAAACTAAAAGTACTTGCATGCCTGACAATTTGTTTCCCATAAGAAATGAGAAATTAAAAAATTCAATAACTTTTGAACAGATTATAGTATAACCTCGATTATCTGACGCCCCCCCATTATCTGAACCTCTGGATTATCTGAATTCACACCATGTCCCCCAAGCTAACAGGAAAATGGTGAGATGAACCCTCGATTTTATGAACCCCTCAATTATCTAAACTTACCTTAAGTCCCCCAGTGAGTTTGGATAATCGAGGTTGTACTGTAATATTTTTCACCAACCCTTCAAAAGGCACATCTGTGAGGCAAAGGCTTTATACCCTAAAAATTTTAGACCACAACCTAAAGCTGTTTCTGAGATACAGGGGGACACCAAAATGTCAAAAAGTAGCAAATTTAGGATTTTTTGACATCTGTATCTCACAAACCACACAATAGGATACACACAAAATTTGACATGTCAAGAGACACACCCAAAGAGATTGTGCATGCCAAATTCCATACTGATTTGTTGAAAGTTTTCAAAGTTATTAAGGTTTGACAATTTGACTTTAACATAGAAGTTTGCACTCAACCCAAACTACACTGGTCCTACCACAAAAATTCCACTTTCATGAGCCGTCATCTTGTTTTTCACTTTTCCCCCAAAACAAAATGTCATAGCTTCTTCCACAGGTGACTTCTTGGTGCACTAAGGCATGTGTTTTGTTCAGGGCAGTGTCCTTTACAAACCTAGAACTTTGGTTTACTTCATTTTGGCCAAAAAATGTCCATTTCAAATTTTGAAATTCTTCTTTTGTGACTTGCTTCAAATCCTAGTCCACGAGCTGATAAAATCCCTGTCCATGAGCAATCCCCTTTCGTGAGGCAGAAAAATCCTTGACTGTGACTTAGGAACCAGATGGCCCTTCTTGCGGACAAGGGTTGACTTACGGTAAAGGATTTTGCTGCCTCATGAAAGGGGATTGGCTTGCAGACTGGAATGTTTTCAGCTTGTGAAAGGGCATTGGGTTTTTCAATCCCCTTTCATGAGCTGACAAAATCCCAGCCTATGAATTGACAAAATCCCCATCCCCATCTGCAAGCAATCCCCTTCCATGAGGAAGCAAAGTCCTTGACCATCATTTAGTGACCAGATGGTCAAAATCTGACAGTCTCGGATTTTGATGGTTCACAAATGGGGATTGACCTCATATTCAGGTATTTTGCTAGCTCATGAACTAGCAATTTTTAAACTTTTAAAAACATTCCCACTGCATTGTAAATTAACAGTTTGGTCTTTTGTCTTGAAATTTGCAGGATATAATGGGGATGCCCCAGAGATGGGAATTATGCTAGTCAGGTGTTGAAAAGTTAATTGGTTCCATAGATATGCTATCATGAAGTTAAGATTGTTCCCATAGTATAACATTGTGGCACCAATAGCAAATTTCAGCACCCGTATCTGGAAAATGAAGCGAGATACAGATTTTTCACTACTCATGGCTAAGGTGATCTAAGCCATAAAAACAAACTTGGAAATCATAGATTACACCTGCAGTGGATTTTTTTCCTAGGTTTGCCTTCCCTGGTTAAGTAATGGATTGCTTTTAAATAATTGTTATACTGTCTGTTTTTATACTGCATTTTAAATTGTGTACAGCGCCTTGATTTTGAAAGGTGCTATAAAAAATAAAGATTTGCTTGCTTGCTTGCTTTTCACTAAGGTATTGGCAAATTAGTGTTACAAGGGTTCCTTTTCAGGCCTATTGCACTACTGTTTGGCTCTGTAGTTATGCGTAAGTGGGAGCACAGTACATGGAGGGCCCATGCTCCCACAGATGCATATCATTATGCACAAATGGGGAGTTTGGTGGGAGTGCAGGGCCCAGAGGATCTGGGCTCCCACCAACACATATTCAGTTACCAGGTACATTGCACTGTAAATTAATGTTTTTGTCTTTTGGCTTGACATTTGCAGGCTATAAAGAGGGTGTCCCAGAGATGTGGCTTATGTTGTTTAGGTGCAAAAGATTTTATCAATTCCATAAATATGCCATTACAAAGTTGAGATTTTTCTCATAGGATAACATTGCATTGCCCACAGTGTTTTTCAGTGCCTGTATTTTGGAAACAATGCAGATACAGATTTCATCAACTTATCTCATGTGGAGGTCTTGCAGTCATGATTATGACAATGTTTGAATTTTTGTCATAGATGCTATGGTTGCTGAGATTTTGGCAAAATAGTGTTACAAGTGTTGCTTGCCCTACAGGACTGCTGCATGGCTCCATATTTAATATGTAAATGGGAGTACAGGGCCTTGAGGGCCTGCGTTTCCACAGATGCATATCATTATGCACAAATGGGCAGCTTGGTGGGAGTGCAGGTCCCTTCCATCAACACATACCATTTACTAGTTATATTACACTTTTTCAAAAAGTAGGGAAGTTCATTGCAAAAAACTTTGTTAATGCATCACTTAGGGTTAAAGCAACACAAGTGGGGAAATGAGATGTTAGGGTTGAGCCCCTAAACCACCACACTTCCCACAGACCAACAGATGTTGGGGTGTGCCATGGGGTCTTGAGGCCTAACTCCTACCCCATTCTCCTGTACTGTAGCATGTCAACCTGTTTATACATGGAATGGGGTGACAGTTGGGCCTGATGACCCCAAGGCACACCCTGGTGTCACTTGGTCTGTGGAGGATGGGGGTTTGGGTTGGGGGTTAGGGGCTCAACCCCAACATCTCATTTTGGCACTGTCGTTGCTTTAACCCTAACTGATGCATTAATTTTTTTTCAATGAACATAATATATATATATATGTATATGTGTGTGTGTGTGTGTGTGTACATGTATGTATGTGTACATATATATATATATATATTTTTCAGTGTTAGGGATTTAAAACCCCTTTGCACCCTCAGCCCACCCCCAAATGGAATCGGATGTGCATTAGGGTCATCGGCCTAAGTGTCACCCCATCACATGTGGAAAGAAGCTGAGGAATAGGAGAATGGGTGACAGTTAGATCGATGACCCAATGCACACCTTGATTCCATTTGGGGGGCTGAGGGGTGTAAAGGGGTTTCAACCTTAACATCGACTTCCTCACTTTGTCACTGTGGAACAACCCTAACTGATGCATTAAATGGAGTTTTTTTTGCCTCTAATTTCCCTTCTTTTTGAGAATGATAATGAGAAATAGTGAATGTGATGCGGCGGCGGGAGCGTGGCCCGCTCCCGCCACGTGATGTCTTGTCACATAGTAACATTGTGCCCGCAAACGCAAATCGTAATGCACATGGTGACGCAAAGTGAAACAGAAAGAGAACCAGTACTGTAGACAGAAATGTGAAAAAACAAAGCAACCGCAAATGAAAACGCAAAGGGTAACACACATGGTGGTGTAAACATGAACGGTAAGTGAAACGGGTACGGAACCGCAAGCAGAAACGGTAATGGTAACAGTAATGTAAGCGCACAGGCTGGTTTTACCCAAAAGCTGTATAGAGAAAGACAGTGAGTACAAAGAATGTATGGAAAATAATGACTCTCGGAACACAAAAATGAGGACTTGGAATAGTAAATTGTTTATATCTCAGTAACCGTATGACACAGAAAAAAAATTTAAAAGTCAAATGAATTATCACTTTCCTGACTAGTTTTTTCGACAAAAAGTCCATATCTCGCACGGTTTTTGAGATACGGGCCCTGAAAGGCGCAGCGAACGCCGTAATGTTATCCTATGGGAAAAAAACAGAAGTTTGGACTGCCATAACTTTGCCTCCCTGTAATATTTTTTTCACCAAACTACTGAAAGGTACATCTGTGGGATGTTGGCTGTGTTCCCTGCAAATTTCAGCCCAAAATACCAAACCGTTATTTTCCAGCAGGGCGCCAAACGATTGCTGCAATGCATCATACGCCGTAATGTTATCCTATGGGAAAAAGTGTCAACTTTGGAGTATCGTAACTTTGCCGCCATGTAATATTTTTTCAACAAAACACTGAAAGGCACATCTGTGAGATGTCAGCTGCGTTCTGTCATGGAAATTTCCTACTTGTTATACAGAGACAAAGAAACAGTCTTGTGCAGAGTTCAAACCATTTATTCACGTATGCATATGGAGAGCCAGCTCCCCATGTTGTTATTGCATAGCTCCGATTACAATAGTAAGCCTCCTTCTCTTATACACTTGCCTAGTCCCATAACAGTGTCATGGCACAACTTCATTGGACAGTAAACTTCATACAATACTGCTGTTAGTTGCTGATTGGTTATGCTAATACTATGTTAAATACAATACTGCTGCCACTTACTGACTGGTTATGCTGATTACTATGCTAACTTACTTTAGCCACATCATCTATAAGGCATGCATACATTACTACAAGGAAATGCGTGCTATGGAAATTTCCACCATCCACCAAGGACATGCTTGCTATGGAATTTTCCACAATCCACCATTTCATGAAGATTGTTTCAGTTCTGCAGCCATTTTGTGGTGCTTTCTGCACAGTTACATTATGCAGCATTAGGTCTGTTATAAAATTTTCCTCTACACCCCCCCTTTTGATACTCTGTATCAACTGCTAAAATTCAATATCACAGTTAAAGTAAGGCAATTTTTGCGCATTTTGTTTTACTATGTCATAATTATGTATCACAGGTGTTTGTACAGTTGGTGTAGGTGGGTTACAGGCTGTGTTACACATTTTTGTAAGCAGCAGCTTTACACAAAGTGCAACGAGCCATATACATAACAAGGCGATAATGCCAGCAGCAACATATGTCATTATTGTCGATCCCCATTGGCCAAATACATTTGTAATCCATCCCATGGATTCCAGTCACCCTCAGACTTATTTTCGCCTACAATTTTATTCTGTAGTTGCTGTACTTTGTGCAACACTTCTGTCATGTTATCAGTCACATTTGGTACATAGGTACAACATTCTTCTCCAATTATTGCACATACCCCGCCCAGGGCTGCTAATACATAATCAAGAGTGGCTCGATTTTGTAATGCTACTAGTCTTAATGCTTTTGTTTTGGCACTCAAATGAGTTAGACCTTCATTGGTTTCTTTTACCAGGGTTTCAAGTTCGCAGCTTAGTTGATCAATATATTGCATGCTTTGTAGTACCCCCCAGAATGGGAAAAATCCTGCAGCTAACTTCTCACCCACTGGCACTTTTCTCTTGTCACTAGGTACTCCAGAACCTCCCGCACCTATGTCACGCTTTCGGTGACGCATGCTGAGGTCATCGCCCTGTAATACATTATTATCATTTTGAGGGGGCACATACACTTGTACGGGTGGGTGTAGTGTAGCTAAGTAACAGCACCCGATCCATCCTGTTGGTAAAAACACATACGCCTTTACCCTGCACACCCAGTACAGGCCGGACAAGGTACCAAACTTTTTTCCCTCTTTAAGCTCAGTTGGAAAATATATACCCTCACCATACCATGTTGTCATGTTACCGTCGGACGTATTATAGGTATAAGAATAATTTTGTCCTGCGTAATAATTATTAGAACAACTAGACACCCCCACTTGTATATTTGCTCCTGTCTGTGTCCAACTCTTACACACACAATAGGGGGCCTGGGTTTTTGGTCTATGATCTAGGTACAAGGGTTTTAAGGGGGTTCCCATTTTTGGGGGCTTATACCAGGTGGCGAAGTGGCATCCTTGAAATACAGTAACTTTGCCCTTATTCAACAAGCTTGTGGACCAATTACCTTCCCTATCCTTTGCATGTGCCATAGCAAATAAGAGTAAATATGTGTCATACCAGACCATGGGTACAGGCTGCAAGTGCAGTCCTCTATGGCTTGAGAAAGTGGGGAATGCACACACACATAACAACAATCACTTAGGTTAGTGTTAGTAACACGTAGCTTCATTAGAGTCTACCAGGTATTAGTGGTGTGTGGGGGTTCAAGGCTGCGGCTGCATCTCACAGTCTTGTGGTTTACTTTAATACTTATCAGAGTCAGAAGAACCACAGCGGCTCCCAGCACGCATGCCACCCCTGCAGTCAATAAAACAGTCTTTTTCTTCATCTGTCCTTGGGGGCTGTCACCAACCGACAGTGGGATGCATGGATCCATGTGTCTCTCTCAGCGATCTTCACGGCTGTCGGTGTCATATGGAGCACTTGGAAAGGACCTCGCCACTGGGGATCACTCCACTTCTTTCGCCGAAAGTCCTTTATCACCACGAGGTCTCCGGGCTGTATGCAGTGTAGCACTGCTTCCGGATTTGGCACAGGCAAGGCCGCCTTTACTTTAGGGTAAAAAGATCTCAACTAAGCATTAAGGGATAAACAATAGGCAATCATTTCATTATCTATACCGTGCAATGTTAACCTGCTTTGGGGAAAAGGTGCATTAGTCATTCTCAGAGGCCTACCCATCAGAATCTCGTGTGGTGACAGACCCACCCGCGTTGGTCTACCTCTCATACTCATTAAGGCCAAAGGCAGGGCCTTCACCCAATTAAGTCCTGTTTCTGCCATCAGTTTGGTTAACTTTACCTTTAAGGTTTGGTTTGCCCTTTCCACAGCCCCTCCAGACTGTGGATGGTAGGCACAGTGAGCTCTTAAATCAATTTTAAAAACCTCACATAGGCACCTGATAACTTTGGTTGCAAAATGAGTACCATTGTCACTAGATATACACGAGGGTAGGCCCCAACAGGGTATAATATCCCTCAATAGGGCCTTTACCACCACACAAGCAGTGCTTCTTCGAGCAGGGAAGGCCTCTACCCACTTAGAGAACATATCCACTATTACCAAACAATACCTGTAGCCCTCACAAGGGCTTAATTCAATAAAGTCCATCATGATGTGCTCAAAAGGTCCTGTAGGAGAAGGATGGGCAGAGGGGGTTACTTGGAGTCCTCTGCCAATATTATTTTGCATACATATAATACATTTTTACAAAAGTTTTCAGCATACAAGAAGAAACCTACAACATACCAATATTTATTTACAAAAGCCACCGTCCCCCCTTTTGACACATGGTCGGCTCCATGAGCCAACTTGGCCAAAAAGGGAAACGTGACTGCTGGTAGGCAAAGTCTGCCATCAGGCGCCACCCATAGCTTTGCGGTGGCGTCATAAGTGCAACATGTTTGCCAGTTCTTTTTCTCCTTTTTATCAGCAGATCATTGTATTTCAGCTACAACACTGGCAGAAAAAAGATTTACTGGTTTTACTTCTTGAGAAAGCATTAATGGTAGTGGGACAACATCAAGGAGAGCTGCTCTTTTCGCAGCTGCATCAGCTCAGGCGTTTCCTTTTGAAACAAAGTCAGAAGCAGATGTGTGCGCTTGGCATTTCACGACTGCGACAGCCCTAGGCATTTGAATGGCCGTCAACAGGTTTTCTACTAGTTTCGCATGCACAATGGGCTTTCCTGACGAAGTCAGGAACCCCCTGTTTTTCCATAGTGTTCCAAAATCATGCACTACTCCAAAGGCATACCTGCTGTCCGTGTAAATGTTAATGGTTTGGTTTTTTGCTAAAACACAGGCCCTGGTTAATGCCAATAGCTCAGCGGCCTGGGCTGACAAGTGGGATGGCAGCTTATGGCTCTCTAGAGTAGTGCTGTCAGTGCATACGGCGTATGCCACAATTGGACGACCCTGCCCGTCTCGTTGATCCGAGCCATCCACAAACAGTTCCAGGTCTACGTTAGTCAGCAGTACATCAGTCAAATCAGGTCAAGGTCTGCAGTCCGAGTCAATTACTTCTCCACAGTCATGTATGTCACCGTCCTCCGGGGTAGGGAGGAGGGTAGCCGGGTTTAAGGAAGTACAGCACTTAAGGGTAACATTTGACATGGTTAGTAACACATTCTGATATTGCAGTAAGCGAGCAGGAGTTAGATGGGTGGTGCGGGCCTGCAGTATAATTGAGTGCCATGTGTCACATGTACAACTAGAAGGAGAAACCCCACCAAATCAGAACAGGCCAGCACCGCCTCGGTAGCAGCGGCAACAGACTGTAGACACGACACCATTCCTCTGATTACTGAGTCTAAATGCTTAGAGTAGTAAGCCACCGGCCTTCTTGCATCCCCATGCAATTGTGTTAGTACAGCAGACATAAACTCATTTCTTCCATCCACATAGAGGTCAAATGGCTTGTTAAAGTCAGACAGCCCTAGACAAGGTGCTGACGCTAAAGCCAATTTTAATTGTGTGAAGTTTTCCATTAATTTGTTTGTCCACTTGACCTCATCTTTCATTTGCATACCCTTGCCATGGATGGCATCTTGCAAGGGCTGTGCCAAGAAGGCATAATCCTTCAGCCAGGCTCTGCAGTAGCCTGCCATGCCCAAAAAGGACATCATTTGTTGTTTTGTTATCGGACGGGGCAATTTGGTAATGGCCTCAATTCATTCTGGGGCTAGGGCGCGCCCTTGCGCCGACAGTGTATGACCTAAGTACTTTACCTGTTCTGTGCACAGCTGTAGTTTACTTTTTGATACCTTGTGCCCATTTTCGGCCAAAAAGAGTAACAGCGCCTTTGAGTCCTGCTCACATGCTTCCCGCAAGGGGGAGGCAAGTAGCAGATCATCAACGTACTGTATCAACACATTCCCACTGGGGGGCACAAAGGCAGACAAATTGTCACTCATTTGGGCTGAGAACACAGCTGGGGATTCAACATATCCTTGGGGCATCCGAATCCATGTCCACTTTTTCCCTTTATACATAAACGCAAACCATTCTTGGCTCTCGGACTCCATGGGAATGCTGAAAAAGGCATTTGCTAAGTCTATAACCGTAAAGAAACAACTATTTGTAGGTACCTGAGACAGAACAGTGACAGAGTTTGGGACCACAGGCGTTCTGGCATGTACAGCAGCATTTACCAGTCGCAGATCTTGTACAAACTGGTAGGTGCCATCTGGCTTTTTCACTGGTAGAATAGGAGTGTTTACCATAGTATTGAGACATGGTACGATAACCCCCCTCTCCACCAATGCTGCATGCACAGGCACAATTCCCTCTTCTGCTTCCCTTCCAAGCGGGTATTGGTGTTTGTGGGGCCTATAGGAGGACTTTGGTGTGACTAATAAAGGTTGTGCATTTTTTATTAATCCTACATCGGTCTTGGAAGTGGCCCATAGACTATCTGGCAGCTCATCTAGCCAAGGGGGTAACCTATCATTTAGTTTACTTTCTTTTTCCCTTGTAACCCATCTGATTGCCTTTATTTCTAGTTGCACTGACACTTGCTCACGTAGAACATGCTTATAACACCCTGTCAATGGCGACACCCATCTGTCACCTTCTTGTTCCCAATCTCTTAGTTTTTTCATTTGTGCTACCCACGGCCCCAAACCCTTCCACTGTACCCCTTTTCCCTTTGCAAGTGAGATGTGAGGGACTGCCCCTTCGACTACATAGGCTTGTTGTTGCTCAGCAGTAAGTTCTACAGCTGCAGCACAGCGGTCATGTGCTACATATAGGTCTTTTACTTGTAACTCATCTAGCACTGGCTGAGTACTCCATCTACTTGTCTTGTACCCAAAATCCCTCTCACCTTTTTCATAGTGAGCAGTACAGTGGAGATAGTACTGTAGTTCCTGCACAGCCCCTGTCAATTTTGCAGCCCATTCTATCAATGAGCCCACTTGCTCCTCACCTATAAGCTTCCAACAGTACAGCCAGTCACTTGCAGTCATTGTCAAGGGAAAAATACCAGCTCTGGCCGAGGTCACAGAGAGTCCCTCATTACTTATACTTATAGTCATGTTTAGCTTAGCCAATAAGTCTCTACTTAGTAAGTTTACAGGGCAAGTCTCACTATACAAGAATTCATGTCGTATCGTCAGCTTGTTACACTGCACAGTCAGGGGCTGGGTCAGATGCTCGCATAGGTATGCCTGAGGCACCCACGGTTTCCACCACAGTGTCACTGGGATGCAGGTACAGTTCACAGGTTCATATCACAGACAATGATGCACCGGTGTCTACCAAAAAGGAAACATTCTTGTTGTCAACAGTTAGTGTCAATGTTGGTATTTTAACGGGGTCAGGGGTGAGGGAGAGCATTGCTTGATGTTGTCCCGCTATTTCCTAGCGATTGTACGTTGGCGGTTGCATTTCATAAAAAGGATTGTGCACAGAAAAGTCGGCAGCGGAAGGGGGTAGTTCATACTGGGCAGCTCCCCCTTCCTGGGGACAGTTTCTGGTGATGTGGCCCATTTGGTTATAGCAGTAGCAACGGTACTGGCTATGATCACCCCACCCTCGCTCTGCCTGGGGACTGCCTCTTCCTCGCCCTCTCCCTCTGCCTCTTCCCCTGCCCCTACCTCCTTCATAGCACATTAGCTGTGCCTTTACTTGTTTCTTCTGATCTTTTTCTTCATTTCCCCTCTGTTGTCTCTGAGAGTGTTCAGCATACGGCAAAATCTCAGCTAATGATTTTGTCTCCCATCCAATACAAGCAGTTGTAACTCCTTTTTTTTTATCTCAGGCAAAAGTCCACTACAAAAGGCATGCCCCAACAAATTTCCATATGCTGTATCACCAGGCTTCACCCCCGAGTGCTATTTAAATATGGTTTCCAGTCTCTCTCTATAGTCCTGCACTGTCTCACCTGTTTTCTGCTTTGTAGCATGGATGCAGGGCCAATCAGTAGTTTTCTTAAACTTAGTCTGCACTGCCGTCCAAACTGCTTGCAGTTGGTTTGCTCTATCGTCCCTTGCAGCATCCATATTCCAATTTCCCTTGCACTCATTCCACTGGAATTTTAAAGTTCTCCTGAAACAGTCATTTCTCGAGTGGATATGTCATACATTGCAAATAGGGCTTGCATCTCCTCTATGTACACATCTACATCTTTCCCAGGGGGCGGTATACCCTTAACTGCATCATTCAGTTCATCAGGGCTCCAAGGTCTCTCTACTCCTATCCGGGGGTTGGCTACATCAGCCAGGTTAGGGCTGGGTTAATATACTAGTGGCATATTAACTACAGGGTCCTCCCTCTTAGCCCTTAATCTAGTCTTTAAGTAACCTACTGGAGACCAGACTTCTTGTTTGCCCACTATGCGGGCCCATTTCCCCGCTAGTTGTATTGGGCTCTACCTGTGCCTCGGCCGGCATCTGTCTAATGTCCCCGGGATACCCCGGGGCCACCAGTCCCCCTCCCACTGCCTCCTGATCTGGCAGCGGGGCAGTGGGTTGAGGAGCCGGTGCCACCGCAGCAGGCGAGGGCTGGAAGGGGGGTGGCGTATCATTTCTTTTTGGCTTTCTTTTCCTTTCCTCCTCCTCTGTTTCTTGTTTTACCATTATGCCCTTCACTGACCTTTCATACCTACTTTCTGCTTCTCTTTCCCACCTATTGAACTTTGTCCAATCTATTACTACTTTCTTTGTTTGCTTTCTACCTCTCTAGAATGCTCCTTGCTTCTCGTAAGACATCCAGACTAAATGTTCCTGTTAGGGAAATAATCCATCTGTTCTCAGGTTCCATTCCGGGACCTCACTAATTGAGTTGTTCCCATATTTATCAGCCATATACATTTTACTGGTCCATGCAGGGATCAGGCAACTTTCCTTGCTTTGTTTCACCCCATGTCACTGTCCTGCGTTTAGTTTATGTATTTTTTTTTTTAGTTGTTTAACCAGGTAGCACACTAAGCTGAAAGCTTTTTTACAGGAGTGACCTGGGAGCACATGGAGGTTAAATGACTTGCTCAGGGTCACACAGTATGCAAGTGGAAGCTGTGGGATTCAAACCCAGGTCTGGTCTGCTGGATGTCACCAGATTTGCAGCTCAGAGCCTTAGACCACTGTGCTATACTGCCTCCACTTTACACCCTATGCTTAGCTCTGTTCCCGGGTTAGCATCACAGTTAAAACTCAAACCCCCTTTTAGTTACTTTTGTCCCAACAGTTCAGGTCCTGGACTACTTTTGCTACAAAAGCTCAAACCTATGTTTCGGTTACTTTTGCCCTGGCAACTCAAGCCTTTTGACCACTTTTACTAAAAGGACTCAAACTTGCCTGAGGTTACTCTTGTTTTAACAGCCTAAATCTCTAGAGTTTTACATCACTGTTTTACCACTTTACTTTTATGCTACCTTAAACTACTTTTACTTAGTTTGGAGTCAACACAAGAACTTTCTTACTTTTTTTTTGTCGATCTGCGCCGTCCTGGTTGATGCGTCCTCACCCGAACAGCCCAAAGCGGGTCCTTGCCTCGTCTTTGTGAGGTGGTCTCCCTGCAGTGTCCCCTGGACATCCGCTGGTGTACTTCAGGTCTTATTCCAGCGAAGACTCCACCAAACAGAGCTGTGCAGATCCTGCTGATTACGCCAAGATTGTCATGGAAATTTCCTACTTGTTATACAGAGACAAAGAAACAGTCTTGTGCAGAGTTCAAACCATTTATTCACATATGCATATGGAGAGCCAGCTCACCATGTTGTTATTGCATAGCTCCGATTACAGTAGTAAGCCTCCTTCTCTTATACACTTGCCTAGTCCCATAACAGTGTCATGGCACAACTTCATTGGACAGTAAACTTCATACAATACTGCTGTTAGTTGCTGATTGGTTATGTTAATACTATGTTAAATACAATACTGCTGCCTCTTACTGACTGGTTATGCTAATTATTATGCTAACTTACTTTAGCCGCATCATCTATAAGGCATGCATACATTACTACAAGGAAATGCGTGCTATGGAAATTTCCACCATCCACCAAGGACATGCTTGCTATGGAATTTTCCACTATCCACCATTTCATGAAGATTGCTTCAGTTCTGCAGCCATTTTGTGGTGCTTTCTGCACAGTTACATTGTGCAGTATTAGGTCTGTTATAAAATTTTCCTCTACAGTTCCCTCCAAATTTCAGCCCAAAACTCCAAACCGTTCTTTTGCAGCGGAGTGCCAAAGAATTGCTGTCATTTTCCCACAGACTAGAAAAGTACTGTCGCAATTTGCGAAAGCTTTTGCAAAAATTTGCGACACTTTCGTGAGCATAAAAGTACTTTGCAAAAGTACTTTTTCCAGAAATTTGAAAAACATATTTCTGAGGTGTTTTACTCCAAAATAAAGACATGGCTAGCATCCTCAGGGTCCGACTAGGTGAATACAAAAATAATTAGGTTGCTAGAGGTTCCCAAATTTAAATGCCAAGCATTTTTCTGATCACTAACTGAAAACAAGATGTCGGATTTGCTAAAGTAAGAGGGCCATTTGCGAAACTAAAAATGCATTTGTGACACTGTCAAACTTTTTGTTAACTTTTCCCATTGACTTATAATGAGAAATTGTTTTTTGAATAACTTTTTGAACCGTTTAACATTTTTCATGAAATCTTCAAGGCACATTGGGGACCCTAGCCTTTGTTCCTAAGATTTTGGGCGATCACTGCAAACTGTGCAACCTGTAGGTGCGATCAGAATTCCAGAAAAGCATAAACGACACTCAGATCATGCTTAATAACTCCGCAGCCGCGGTATCCAACCAGTATGAAACTTGGCAGATCCCAAGGCATATTCTAAATTTCAGGCAAATCACATCAAATGGTTGCAAAGTTATTAAGGTGCAAAATTTGGGGTTTAACATGTAAATGGATCCTCAACTAACTATGGTAGCACTACTGCTACCATTATATATATATATATATATATATATATATATATATATATGCATCAGTTAGGTTGTTTCCACACTGGCAAAGTGTAGAAATTCCACGGTAGGGTTACCACCCCACCCCTGCTCAAAACCCTAACTCCACATTTCCCCACCACCACCCACTGTGATGCAAAACACATGCAACATTGTACAACACTATACCTCTCTGGCACATCTGCAAGCACAATAATTACAACACTACTAATTTCACATAACACTATGTAATAGAAAAACAAATACAGTATAAGGAACTCTATACTGGTAGCACAGTGTGATGACACATTACTGCTGGCATATCTTCTTAATACAATTATACTTATTTCTGTACACTTTTTCAATATATTGATTTATATGTGTTACATTCCAACAATTGGTTTACTGCGAGTATAGTCCTTACCACATAGGCATGTGGTAGCAGCACAGATACACCTGACACATAAAGTACACAGTACTTCGGAGATACTGCTTCAGTGGCATACGACCACCAACACATGTTGTCATGCTGCTGCGTTACCAGAAAACACTGATTTACAGTATCTTATGGTTACCGTTGTATGTTACAACTGTTGCTTTTACATCTTTCTTGTAAACTGTGCTACAAGACATTACTTTTATTACTATCACTGTTTGTTATTAGGACTAACTCACCATATCACAAAACAAAATGCAAATATCCAATGTTGCTAGGCTCACAGAAACTATAATTTCCAATACACTATGTGTGGATAATATCCGCATGTCTGAGTACCCCCAAGCTACTATGATGGCTGCAGAACTCATACACTTGGTGGACTGTGATGATGCCTCTGTCTTTTGGAACATTTACAGACTTGTCTGTCACTTCTGTTAACTGATCCTGCCTGTCCCTGGTTGCTTTTCTTGCCTTGGCCCTTGCCTCACTTGCATATGCATGTGTGTGTTTGAGGGTTAGGGGTTGGGGAATGTGGAGTTAGGGTTTGGAGGGATGGTGGGGTGGGGGCTGGGGTGGTAACCCTAACATGGAATTTTCACACTTTTGTTGGTGTGGAAACAACCCTAACTGATGCATTAAAGTTTTTGCAAAGAATTTCCTTTTTTCAAAAGTGCAACGTAAGTAGTAAAAGAAATGGGTGGCTTGGTGGGAGCATGGGGATCTTTTGGCCCCTCGCTCCCACCAAGCTGCCCATTTGTGCATAATGGTGTGTGTGTGCATGTGAGAGCGTGGGACCTCTGGATACATAGCTATGGTGCCATACTGTAGCCCTATAAAGCAAGGAGCCCTTGTAACACTAATATGCCCGTATGTCATAACCAAGGCCACTGTTTTTCAGTTTTTACCAGAAAACCCAGTAAAATTCCAGAATAAGGGCTGCCTGAACACCAGTAAAAACAAAGATTTCATGGAATCTGCCATTTTATACTAGATCAGTAATTCTACAAAACTTGTATTTTCCTTATGATTGCTTCCTGAACTATTTTCAATTTGCTTTATTTAATGCTCTGTATATTAAGCCTTCTTTTATTCTGATTATTTATACACATACTAAAAGAATGACATCAGAATCCCAGTAAAATCCAGAAAGTAGAATAACAATCACCGGTGCAATTCCGGAAACTGAAGTATTGAAAATGGAATTTCAATGTTTTAATCACCGTAAATCAGTGGCCTTGGTCATACCTAGGGCTGTAAGAAATTCACGGCATGCACGGATTTCACGATCTCCGTGATTTTGATGCCAGTCCGTGAAATATACTAATTCGCTCGGATTGCCGTGAATTTGATCGGAATGGCCAAAAAGATCAAAAAAAACATTCAAAGATTGATTGAATTGCTGGATTCGCATCACCGGTACACAGTGCCAGTGTTGAGCGGTCATTTTCAAGATATGGAGCAATGCTGCAAGATAACAGATGCAGTATAAAACCAGAGAATTTACGAATGTATTCAATGCTGCAACAAAACTAATTCTCCTTTATGCACTTTAATGGCATGTTTTTAATGATTTTAATGCTATTTCTAAGCATTTTACTTAAAATAATCTTTAAACATTTATGTTGTTATTTTTACCGCTTTTTTTCGCTTTAGTTTAATTAGCGTTTTACCGTGAAAAATGGCATATTTTGCCATGCAGATGCCGTGAAAAATGGTGATTTTTGCTGTGAATTTCTTACAGCCCTAGTCATAACCCATAGCTGCTAGAAAAAAGTTCAAGTGTCATTGTAATCGTGACAGTGAGTAGTTCAATAGATCGATCAAACCCATATGTCACATTGTTTCTGAGATACAGACACTAAATAGCAATGTGAGTGCTAAGTCTGAGGTCATAATTGTGGACTACAGCCATGAAAATTAGCAGTTTGAACACTAATTGTCAAATATCTCATGAACCATACAAGCTAGGAAAAAAATTCAAATTTCAGGGCATTCATGGCTTTGTAGCCTAGGACTAAGAAATGTTGCAATGAAAAATCTGTATCTTGAAAAGTTTTTGAGATACAGGTTCCCAAAGGCATGATGGGTGCCACAATGTTATCCTATGGGAACATTTCTAAACTTGGCAGTGCTGCAACTATGGCTGTGTTCAGTGGTTCCATACCAAACCACCAAAAAACACACCTGTAGGGCTAAGGCTTTACACCCTGGAAAGTTCAGAAAGTGCAATCCTCATTACAACAATGGAAGGACAAAGAAAACAACTGCTGCAATGTTATCCTATGGGGAAATTCCTGAACTTTGGAATGCCGTAGGTCTGGGCCTCTCAATTTTTTCTGCTCCAAACCAGTGACAGGCACATCCACAGCACTAGGGCTTCGTACCCCCAAAATTTCAGGCCAATCACACAATCCACCTTGCCACAATCAAATGACAAATAAAAGGAACACATAGCAAAATTCTCCTATCTTTATAATGGGAATGTGATCATGATCAAAACAAAATGTTACCATGATCATATCTAAAGTTGTCATCAAATATTTCCATAGCACAAAAAATGTTGCCACAGTCAAACAAATTAAAAAAGTTGAAAAATGTATTTTCAGGCCACCTAGCCACAAACTAATGCCATGGATATGTTCCTCGGTGCCCGAGTAGGTAAACCCAATGACGGGTGTGTTCATAAGTTCAGTATTTTTTGAGTTCTAACATTTTTTCTCAGATGGTGGCAGCATGACAACATTTTTGGCAAGCTCAATCAAAAAATGTGATCGAGATCATTTTCGCAGTGCAGTTATAAATTCTCCCATAGGCTATAATGGGACACTAAAAATGCTATAACTTTTGAACACAGCAAGATTTTTTTCATGAAATCTTCAAAAGGTACCACTGCAAGCCAGGATCCATGTAGCCAACCCAATATGAACCCAGTCAAATGCATTCTTCAGTGCATTATGGGTGGACAAAGAAAACACAACATTGGGGATTTTTTACTTTTTGAGCATGCTATGATTCCACAACTATATATCCAATTGACCCCAATCTTTCCAGAACCAGAGAACAATGAAAAATCTTTCTACATTCCAAATTTCAGGCAAATCAGAAAAATGGTTCAAAAGTTATTAAAGTGCAAATGTTGAGGTTTAACATAGAAATGGCTACACAACCCTAACTATAGTGGTACCATATATATACACACTATATTGCAAAAAAACTCCTTAATACATCAGTTAGGGATGACGTGACAAAAGTAGAGAAGTTAGACAACAGAGTTGAGCTCCTAACATCCCCACCAAACCCCAACAGCCCCCCCACATGAACCCTCCACAGACCAACAGGCATCAGGATGTGCCTTAGGGTTGTCTAGCCTTACTCTCACCCCATTCCATATATGTAAGAAATGTACGAAATGTGACATGGTACAGCATAGGAGAATGGGGTGAGAGCTGGGACTGATGACCCCAAGGCACACCCCAAGCCTTTTGATCTCTAGAGGGTGGGTGTAGGTTGGGCTGGTGCAGTTTTTAAGGGGGTGTTAGGGGCTTAACCCTAATGTTTTATTTCCCTATGTTTGTTACTTCAACCCTAACTGATGCATTAACAAAGTTTTTTGCACTTGATTTCCTCACTTTTTGAGATAGTATAATAGCATCTTTATTTTACTGTGGGAGCACAGGGTTCCATCCCTCCACAGATGCACATATGACTCTAGCTGTGAAAACACAGGGGTCCCTGGCCCCTGAACTTTCACACATCAAGTTATGAGTAGGCATAGCAAAGCTGCAACAAATAGTCATAACTGTGCCACCTTAAACAATGTTCACCCAAAATGTTCAACATAACCTTTTTATCATCTCATCATATATACCCAGTACAGAAAACTTTCAAATTCCTGTTGAAATGTAATTCTGTGCAACTGTAATGCCATTTTGGGTCACAGGTGCGAAAAAGCATTTTTGTTAGGATGTGAAAAATACAGCTATACTGTTCATGAGGTTGTGTGAAAAAATGGTAATGCTGAAAATCTGGAGTGAAAATATGAAAAACTGGCAAAGTTAAGAGTGTGCATAGAAACTGCGCAATGCACGCTTGCAGTGGGGCCATTTTGTGGAATGTTTTCACCACATTTTCAACATGGGCTTTTAGGAAACTCTCCTTATTAGCCTGGTACTGTGACTTTGTTACTCTGTCCCGAAAGTTGATTTCGTACAGTGATTGCTCCTTTGTGCTCCACAGATGCGAAAACAGGTTTCTGACAGGATGTGAAAAATGACAGCTATATTGTTCATAAGGGGATGTGAAATAATGGTAATGTTGAAAATCTGAAGTGAGAATATTAATAGTTGGTGAAGTTACGAGTGTGTGTAGAACTATGCAATGCACATTCATAACACAGTTATTATTTGGAATTTTTACACCAAATTTGAAACATATGCTTTTTGGGACTCCATCTCATGAACAGAGGCATTTTGTTAATCAGTCCCAAAAGGTGATTCCGTGCAGCAACTGTGAAATCACCTTCAGGACAGCGCAACAAAATGATAGTGCCAGTGTTCATGAGGTGGAGTCCAAAGAACCCCATGTTGAAAATTTGGGTCCAGAATTCTTAAAAATTGCTGAGATATCAGCATAAGGTGAAAGCCCCATTTACTGCCATTATGTAGTTTACCTTGATTCTTCAGTTTGTAGTTCACCTTTCGAGAGTGCAGATGTGTCCCAGTCCACAGAAGATGACAGCACCTGACCTCAGAGGTAAGTATTGGGTAAGGGGGGATACATGCTGACACAGGGACTGGCCACTGTGATGTTGGCAAAAAATGAGCATAGAGGGTCAGACTAGTTTGATGCAGGATTCTGCATCAAACATTTCAATGCATGTCGACTTATATCTCCTATACCCCAACAGTAGCTTTGGACACTGGAGAGCCCACCCCCGATGTCCAAAAATGTATGTGTTTTTTTATGTACCTGAAAAAAAAAGAAAACAGTCCCCTGATTTTCTTTTCTGATGCAGAATCCTGCATCAAACTAGTCTGCTCCTCTATGCTCATTTTTTGCCCTCTCACTAATATAACATAAAAACCTCCCCATAAGGCAACTCTATCTCCCCAAAAATAAGAATCTTAAAACAAAGATCCCACAGCACTAGAAACATACCCCAGTTCAAATTAACTGCACTACCACTTATACCCTGCCACATAATGTTGTACTGCAAATCTGAAAGAGACAGTCCGACCTCCACCTGCCCCCCCCCACCATATCCCCAATGGACCTGCTATTTTTAAGCATGACTTTTGTAAAAACGGAATCGGGGCACTGCCTTCTTCCCGATCTGGAATTCCGATTACAAGCAGGTTGTTGTGCCTACTACGCCCCTCGAAGTCCTCTAATTTATCTTCCAGGTTTTTAAGCCTACGTGAGATGCTCGAATTCTCCTGGCCAGACTTCTCCTGTTTCTTTTCCAAGGAGACAATTCTTGCTTCAGAGTCCCCTACTCACATCGTTAATGTTGCCACTTAAGTTTTAATCGATTGTAGGTCGTCTGAGATCGTGGCTACGGCAGCTTGTAACGGCTGCATGATTTCTAAAAATCTTTCTTCTGAGAGAGCTGTTGGAGTAGAAGATATTTTTGGGGAGCTGGAGGCCTGCTGCTTAGCCCACTTAGCGGCCTTGTCCTTTTCTGGCGTGGGAGGCGGCGAATGTCTCGGTGGAGCCTTTTTCATGTAAACCCTCCATACCGAAGTGAATATCCAACTTCTCTGACATGTTATGTCACTGGTTGTCTTCACAAAAACAACATTTTAGCTGCTATCAGTAGTTTATAAGCAAGATATTGGTAGGTGGGAAGTGGAGCAACGGGGAAAAGCTGCTTCTACTCAGACTGCCATCACGTGACCCCCCAACCCATGCCTAAGTTGTGAGGTTTTGTTTTCTTCCCTTGCTGAGAGAGTGAGAAAACAAGATGGCAGCTGATGAAGAGGAATTTTTATTGTGAAGAGGGATTTTCTGAGATTTCCCAATCCCTTTTCACAATCCTTCTTCACCAGCCCTTCATGACTAGGAATCCTTGATCAAAACTCTGCATCTATCCCAAAGACTGAACTGAGCATGCTTAGAACCCAGAATTTCAAAATGTAATAACTTTGCAATGGATTAATATTTTGTCATCAAACCAATGCTGGACTATTCCTTATTATAACCTCTTTCTACCCTGAAACTATCAGGCCAAGATTCTAAATGGAGTGCATGAAGCATGATGTTGAAATATGACACTGATATTTGAAAAAAAACAAAATGAAACACACACGTTGTCTGACACATTGCTGCACAAATGCTGCAAATCCAATTAAAATGCAACTTGGCAAATCAAGAGATCTACCACCCAAGACCATGTATTCCAAACTTTATGCAAATTTGTTGAATGGTTGCAAAGTTATTAAAGTGCAAAATGTGGGGTTTAACATTAAACTGCCTACTCAACCCTAAGTGTAGGTATGTATATGTGTGTGTATATGTGTATATATATATATATATATATATATATATATATATATGCATGTATACACACACACACACACACACACTATTGTATGGATGCAGTTGCATCATTATAGTTATGGTTGAGTAGGTGGTTTAGTGCTAAACTCCAATATTTATACTTTCATAATTTTGCAGATATTTAACAGATTTTCATAACATTTTGCATGTGCAGTCTTATGTGGTAGATCTGTGAAGGTGCCACGTTTTGTTTTGGTTGCATGTGTGGATTTTGAGTTCAGGATACTTCAAAAAGTGAATTTTCATTTATTGGATTTGCTGTGTTTTTTTTTTCTTTGAACTTGCCAACAGCCCAGATGGTTTTGCATTTTCGTCTGGAATTTTCAGGGTAGGAAGGAACTGAACCACAGATGTGCCTTTTGCTTGGTTGGTGAAAAAAAATATTAATCTGTTCCAAAGTTACTTAATTTCACCTTTTGAAAAATGTGGTTCTGAGCATGCTCAATAAGCACTTCATGATAGCTGTATGAAATGAAAAAGGAATCCTTTCTTTGTATTGGAATAATCTTTTTTCATTTGCCACCATCTTGTTTCATTTTTTCTAAAAACAAAAAAATTAAAAAGCCACAAAAGTGACATCCTGGAGGGAAAGCAACACATCTGTCTGGCTGATTGGGATCTTGTTAGGTGTTATCTGCACTTTACTGTTGGGGAAATGCCCTTGAAATGTAATTTTCTTAATATTATAAATCTTTTTAATGACGCATCATATGAAAAAAGAATCTTATTTCATATCACAAGTCATAAAAAAAGAAAAGTTTGAAATAATACTTTGCTTTTCTGTGTGTGAAACTGTGATTTGACAGGCACAGCTCCACAGTATCCTTAATGTCTAGTTTTATATGCTTGTGGTTGAGACACCTCTATTTCATATTTGCGAATGTGATTTGTCATTCCAGCGTTCTAGCAATGTAAAACATTAGAAACATAAAAACATAGAATTTGATGGCAGATAAGGACTGCTTGGCCCACCGAGTCTGCCCATTTCCCAACCTAATGGATAAGCTGCAGATCCTAGTCAACCAACAGCCTATTTCCTCCTACCCCCAACTAAATTGCCTTATGTCTGTCCCATGCATTCTTGAATTCCCCCACTGTTTTTGACTCTATGACCTCCTCAGGAAGGCTGTTCCATGCATCTACAACCCCCTCTGTGAAGAAATACTTCCTCACATTACCTCTGAGCCATCCCCCCTATCTTTAAGTTGTGTCCCCTTGTTCTTGCACATCTCTTTTTCTGAAAGATGCTACCCTCTTTGACTTTGTTGATTCCCTTGAGGTATTTGAAGGTTTCTACCATGTCCCCCTCCATCCTTTCCTTGAGGCTATACATCTTAAGCTCCTCTAGGCTTTCTTCATATTTCTTCTGGTGCAGACCCTGCACCATTTTGGTTGCCCTCCTCTGGACAGCCTCCACCCTGTCTATGTCTTTGCCGAGATGGGGTCTCCAGAACTGTACACATTACTCCAGATGTGGTCTTAACAACTGTCTGTACAAAGGGCCAACAACTTCCTGTTTTCTACTTCTGATGCCTGTCCCTATGCATCCCAGTATTCCCTTAGCCCTCCTTACTGCCTTCTCCCATTGCTGGCCCACCCTTAGGTCATCTAATATGACTACCCTCAGGTCCCTTTCCATTTTATTGTTGTCAGTATCTCACCCCCATTGTGTACTCTTCCCCTGTTTTTTTGTTTCCCAGGTGCATTACTTTGCACTTCTTTGTGTTGAATCTAAGCTGCCATACATTTAACCATTCCTCCAACCTTGCCAAGTCCCTTTTCATCCTTTCCACCCCACCTTGTGTATCAACCCTGTTTCAGATCTTTGTGTCATCTGCAAAGAGACATACTTTTCCTTCCAGTCCCTTTGCAATGTCACTTATATAGACATTAAAAAAGGCCTGCCCCAGTACTGAACCCTTTGGAACCCCACTAGTAACCCCACTTTCTTCTCTGTGGATTCCATTTACTATTACCCTCTGTGTCCTGTTGTCTAGCCAGTGTTTTACCCAGGCTACCACCCTGGGACCCACTCCCAGGCTGGCTAATTTGTTTATTAATCTTTTGTGCGGGACTGTATCAAATGCCTTGCTAAAGTCTAGGTAGGCCATGTCCACAGCCCCTCCCTGGTCTACTACTTTGTTGACCCAGTCAAAGAAATCAATTAGATTTGTCTGACATGACTTTCCTGCTGTAAATCCATGTTGCCTTGGGTCTTGTGCCCCACTGGCCTCTAGGTACTCAACAATTCTTTCCTTCAGAGGTGATTCCATAATTTCCATACCACTGAGGTCAAACTGACAGGTCTGTAGTTTCCTGCCTCTGTCTTTCTCCAACTTTTGTGAAGGGGAATCAAATCCACCCTCCTCCAGTCCTCAGGCACCACACCATTCTCCCATGATTTATTAAAAGGGTTGTCAATGGTGTTACTAGTTCTTCCCTTTAGTTCTTTTAGAATTCTAGGGTGAATCGCATCAGGCACCATTGCTTTATCCACCTTCAGTTCTAAGAGTTCTTTCAGAAACCTTTCTTCTGTGAAAGGACTAATATCAACCCCCCTGTCCAGAGTGCTTCTATTGACTGGATTAGGTATCTCCCCCTCCTTTTCCATTGTGAATACTGAGCAGAAGTATTTATTCAGTATCCCTGCTTTTTCACTGTCGCTCTCTGCCCAACCACCTTCCTCTTTATTTAGCCTCAGTATCCCTGCATTAGTCTTTCTTTGCTCCCTAATATACCTATAAAAGGTTTTATCCCCTTTTTAACCAAGTTGGCTATATTTTCTTCGGTTTGGGCCTTTGCTATTCTGACTGCCTTCCCCACTGCCTTCTGTTTTAGCTGGTACAGTTCTCTGTCCTGCTCCTTCTGTGTGTCCTAATACTTCCTGGATGCTATCTTTTTCTCCCTGACCTTCCCTGCCACTTGTTTTGAGAACCATAGTGCTTTTTTCTTTCATTTTGATTTTGTTTATTTGCATCACACAAAGGCGTGTTGCCTCTGTGATGGCAGTTTTGATATTTCTCCACTGTTGCTCCACCCCACCTTCTTGCCTTTTTGCTAGTACTTTTCTGAGGCACTCTCCCATTTTGACAAAATCAGCCCTCCTGAAGTCTAGTACCTTCACTTTTGTATGTCTTGACTCTACAGTGCAATCAAGTGTCAGTGGCTCAGTGGGTAGTGCACTCGCCTCTGAGGCCGGGGAGATCAGAGGGCTGTGGGTTCAGTTCCCACATCTGGCAGTTGGGTTAATATCCCAGTACTGACACTGTAGTGCAGCATGAGAGGGGTGCTGCACTTCTGAGGTGTCATCTTTCAGATGAGACATTAAACCGAGGTCCCATCTGCCTGGATTGGTGGTAGTTCAGGTGGATGTTAAAGATCCCATGGCACTAATCAAAAAGAGTAGGGGAATTTCCTCTGTGTCCTGGCCAAATTTCCCTCATTCACTAAAAAATGCCACCAACAGCTTTATCTGGTTCAAGGTCAGTTGGCATTCATCTGTATCCCTCTCCCCCGGGCCGTGCCTGAAAATAGGCAGGATTTGTCTAGTGCACTTACCCAGTCAACAAAAAACTAAATAAAATAAATAATAATACAGCTAAGTTTATTGTGAACCACACTGTTTGGAGGTCATTTGTTCCCAGATGGCTACCCACGTCTAGATCTGAGATCCTCTCTCTGCCCCCATTTGAGAGTATGAGGTCTAATATTGCTCCCTCCTGAGTGGGTTCCAAAACTAGCTGTCTGAGGCATTCCCCCTGTAGGGCATCATGAATAGCCCTTCTCTTGGATGTGGCTACAGCAAAGGTGCTCCAGTTAACATCTGCCAAATTCAGGTCCCCCATCAGCAATATCTCTCCTTTCTCTGCCATCGTAAGGATACCTTCTATCATTTTCTTGTCCACTTCCTCACCCTGAGATGAGGCTCTGTATACAACCCCTGTACCTTGTGGTGCCATTTATGGTCTCCAGGGTGACCCACAGTGCCTCCTCTCCTCCCTGTTTACCCTTTAGTTATGTTGCTTTGCACTATCTATATTTGTCAGGCTTTTGCTTTTGAAAACAGTACTATTAGAGGTGTGCAAAAATGCTACCACTGAAAGCATCTTGGCATCCTATGCTTCTAAGTATTGCATATTTCATGTTTTTTTTTTGTCCTGTTTTCAAAGTCATCTCTGGTTTGCATGTAAAGCTCAGCTATTAAAGTAACACTTTCTTAAAGCAATCCACATTAATCTGGCACTCTGATGCATTATCTAAATTTCTTCAAGATAGCAGACTTTGCTGTCTGAAATAAATTTTGCTCATCTGTGTGTGAAATCATAATTTGAAAGTGATAGCCCTATATTGTCAAGGTACATACAGAAGCTTCTAACTGATACTGGGAAGAGCCCATTTACACTAGGCTGGTGTGAGATTAATGTTCCCATTTAGGCAGCATTCTCTTTCAAGGCAAAATCAGGTTCTGTATATTAATTAGGACCTCACCGGGCAACCCCATGACTCTTTGAGACAAACGCTGACATGAGCTCTGAGAACTGTGAGACATGATAATCAGTACTACAGTGAACTGCTGTGTTCTAATAGTAGCTAACAGTAGCTGTGTATGATACAAGGTTAGCAAGAAGGCCTGACATTAAAACCTTGCTAATGTGCAGCAATTGGCTGCAATCAAGCCCCTTTCAATCACCATTTAAATACTTTAAGTATTTTAATTTACCACGGCTCAAAAACCTTACCTTATGCAGATCTCATGTTTTTATGCAAGTTGCAGCCAGTTATATGTTACAGTAGCAGGCACCAACAAAGTGAATGGTCCCAAGTATTATACTGCTACCTGGATGCAATCAGTTTCATACTGGGGATTATTCACTTCATCAAAGCCCACTACTGTAATTCATGACTGGGTTCAACTTGGTACTGAAAAAAAAAGACATATAAACCATGAGACCTGCATGGGATAATATTTTGGTGCAGTGGTGAACTGATTACACACTGACCTGCCAGTGAATAGTAGCAGGTGAGTACAGTCCATGCAAGAGGTTTTAAATTAACTGCAAGTCATCGAAAAGCATAACACTGCCACAGTTGGTTTACCTGTACATTTTTAGTTTGTCTAAAGCCACCACACACAAATCACACAGAAATAAGCTTTACTTTAGGCAGACATAAATATGAATGAATGCTGTATATGCTAATGATTTCCTGCAGATATTTCAGGCCCATGGCAATCTATGGTAGTTTCTCAAAACATGACAGAGGGTTACCCCTGCCTTCCACACCTTTTGGAATTTAATCAGTTTTAAAATGTTACATCTCTGTCTTTCTTCTTGATCAGTGATTTTGTTTTGTAATATTTGAAGCTGAGCTGTGTGATTGATTACAGTCTTTATTACTGGAAGTACTCATTCTTCTAATTCACTAACCACATGGAGTAATCATGCTTCCATCTTTTCACTGAGCCCAGAAACTGAATTGGCTATAGTGATCAATGTGGCATTTAATGCATCAAAACCTTTTTGGATATCAGCTTCAAATTCCTCTTTAATTTTAATCAGCATTTTCATATTGTTTTCAGTCACATCTGAGTTATTTTCTTGACTACAGAAAATAATAGGGTAAGGCAGATTATTAAAAACAGATTTCACCACCTAGTATGGCAAATCAGTTTTTTTTTTTTGCATTCTTTATCTCCTACCTGACTCGGACTCTCTCTGGAGGGGGCTCTTGGTGGGTCTCTGCTGCCCACCTGAAGCTCCTGGTCTTGCTGTCTGGCTCCAGGCAGTGCCCTCCATCCTCCTCTGACAGCACAACCTCCTGACTCTGAATCCCCCGTGGTGGGACTGCTAACTCCTCTGGTGCTCTATTTGACAATCTAGTGGAGTGACTGGAGGGGGACAGCAACCAGAGATGTGACCTGGTAAGTCCAGCACTGGGCATGGGGACCCACTACTGGACCCCACCATCACATACCGAGACAGTTGGGGTATTTCTTGAACAGTTTCCTCTCTTCAGGATGTGGTGTGCAATGGTTTCCTGCATGATGCCTCTGTTGCTGGAGCCTACCATCATCCCACTCCCATGTGTTAATGTTCCTGGTGCATACACCCCTATACTCTCCCATGCCTCTCACAGGTAGTACTTCTGATAAGATAACAGATGTACCTACTTGCTTGAGACCCCTTCCCAATTTCATAAACTCTTCCTGAACTTCCTTAGGTTCCCAATTTGCCAGATCATTAGTACCTAGGTGGATAATGATATCCAGCTTACCTTCTCATCTTGCCTTCTTAGTGATCCCCAGGATCTTTCTCCCATCTCTCTACACCATGCCAACTGGTAGGCACCTCACCTCCCTGTCCTCCCCTCATATGTTTCTAGTTGGATTCCTTTTATGATAGAGTCCACCACTAGGATTCAGTTCTTCCTCCTCTGGGGTCCACTGCTTTCCCCACTGAGGTCACCTCCTCGGGTGACCTCCACATCCTTCCTTTCCACTTCTCTGGGTACCTCTGTTTGGTTGTCCCCATTTTCCAGTGCAGCATATGAATTCTGGAGTGGAATAGGATTTGGGATGTGCCTCTGCCTGACTGCCCTAACCCTCCCTGAGCCCACTGTCATCCAAGTGCTCCTCTTTCTTGAAATCCTTTGAGGTAGTGGTGTTGGACTGCTTGGTTGCTCGGTAGCAGTGAAGGTACTCCTCACCCAGTTTACTTCCACTCTAAGTCTGGTTACCTCATCTTGTAGTCCAGAGAGATGCTTGCAGATAGGGCAGCACTTCAGTGTCCAGAAGGTCTGCCTGAATACCACTACCCCACATCCACTGCATTGCACCACTCCTCACATTATACTGCACTTATACTGCTATTCCAGTAGTTGCCTGTTACTGAAACTCTCCTTCTAGTTCCCTCTTTATTAATTTACTGTCCTGAAAATCCTGCCATCAATCCTCAGATTTTTTTTAGAAGGAAACAACAACAAGAGGGTGGGCTTCCTCCCCCTTATGCCTCTCCTACTCCACAACCCTTGCTATTGTCTGTGCTTGGCTCCTGTCAATCAGATTTAACAGGCCATTTAATTAAGAGTGATGGTGGGGAGTGGGGTGGGGAAGGAGGGTGGGTGAACATTTGCAGCAAGTAAAGACAGCAAAGTAGGAACAGCACCACTAAAAGCAGACCACACTAGGTTTCACAGTTTCAACAGCCCCAAAACAATTCCAAGTAAAGATAGCAAAGGGAGAACAGCACCACTAAAAGCACATCAAACTAGGTTTCAAATTTTCAACAGCCCCAAAACAATTACAAGTAAAGACAGCAAAGGAAAACAGCACCACTAGAAGCATACTAAACTAGGTTTCCAATTTTCAACAGCCCCAAAACAATTCCAAGTAAAGGCAGCAAAGAAATAACAGCACCACTAAAAGCACAGAAATCAAGGTTTAAAACAAAACAGCAATGATCAGTTACTGCATTGCACTGAAATGAATCTGGATCCTTCCCCTTCTGGCCTCTTCTGAGAAACCAAAATTCAACCTGCTACCACAAATCTGACTTAGCCCCACCTCCAGTTATCACATAGCTGAGGCCATTGGTCAGACAATTAGGACCCCCCCAAACTACAGAGCAAGATGGAAAAGGCAAGTCAAACTCTGCAGCTAGCAAAGACAGCAAAGGAAAACAACATCACTATAAATACATCAAACTAGGTTTCAAATTTTCAACAGTCCCAAAACAATTCCAAGTTAAGACAGCAAAGAAATAACAGCACCACTAAAAGCACACAAATCTAGGTTTAAAACAAAAATAGCAATGAGCAGTTACTGCATCACACTGAAATTAATGTGGATCCTTTCCCTGCTGGCCTCTTCTGTTAACCCTTCAATTCAAGTACTAGTTTTACTGCTCCAGCCAGGTCAACTGATAGAACTTCATCCCATGTAGGAGTCATGGGGATAAGGGAAAGTATGGGCCCTGACAGTGCAAGTCTGTGTTTGCAACAAATAGCAGCTTTTCTGTTGCCGGCGTATTCATCCAGGTTGGGTCTCAGCAGTCAGTACACTCAGCTCTGTCAGCTGCTTCATGAAGTAATTTTACTGATCTTCTTTTTCAGGAAGAAGTGATGTGCTATATTCTTAGATCTGTGAACGTTTACATATTTAATGACCACCAGTGAGTACACTGATAATTTACATGCCACTGTTACCAAAAACTGGTTGACAGAGAACTGCAACTTCTGCCTACATCAATGTAGGTTTAAACATCTCAGTGCAGTGTACAAGCACAACCCTGAGGGCCATCTTTCAGTTAACTATCTTGGATTCCCCCAATTAAGTGAGGGTGACCATAATAATATTCAAGTCAAAGTCAAATATAATGTACAATACAAACAGGGAAAGGTAATGTACTTAATTTCAATAAAGCAAATTTTGAGGAAATCAGACAAGAACTCAAAATCTGGTTTGGAAGAAACAGACAGCAAATTGCAATGCAACATACATGTTGAAACATATTTAAAACAAAGATGACAACTTATACATAACTTCTTTTCTAAAGTAGCAACATATAACAGAAGAGGGAACAAATAATATATTTTACTATAAAGTACCACATCTAATTTCCAAAAAGAAAGGACTTCACACAATTTGGGGGGAAAAGCCACCAGAAGACAATTTGTCCAGGTCTAAAACAATAGAAAACAATTGCAAAAAGGAGAATAATGAAAACAAAATGTAAATCAGAAATTAAATTACAAACTGAAAAAAACATAACATAAAAAACTGTTACACTTACATAAATTCAAAGAAACATAATAAAAAGAAACTAGTGTTGCTCCCCTACCGGGTCAGAATGTTGTATGCTTAATAGTGTGTGACATTCTAGCTAACCCAGAATAGCACTGTAGAGGTAAGTGAATGGTGCAATACTGCATATACTGCTGTATGTGGTATTGCACCATTTGCTGTAACCCAGGCAGAGGATAAGATCTCTACTGGGACTGGGTTCTGCTGAGTAGCTGCCATGGCTCAACGGACTGAGCCACAGCAGCATGGAACCAGGCAGTGCTTCTGGGACCGGGTTTGATTCTCGTTCTCAGAAACTTTTTTTTTTAACTTTGTGCACGCCCCGAGTTGGCCCTCCTAGAGTTAAGAATCTTTACTGGGGGGTTGGGGTGCAGCCCCCATAATGGGGGGAGGTTGGGGCAGTGCCCCCCACAAAAAAGACAGTTATGCCGCATGGCAGAAATCACCCTGTATTGGCAGCGTGATTTTGCCATGCGACATAATGTTGTGTGACATTATGACCCCGTGCCTGTTGCTACTCATAACTAACAAATCAGAGATGAAAAAATTAGAATTTAGTCAGTATTATTTTTGTTCCATTTTTCATTAATCTCATACTATTATAACAAAAAAATCATAATATAAATATTATAAATATTACAGACCGAATCAAAACTTAAGGCATTGAAAGGTTTTGAAAATATAGATGCCAGAAAGTTCCCAGGATCAGATGGTTTAACACCCTCAGTGCTTCAGTCATAATAAATACACCACTAGCCCACATTATGAACTTATCACTGAATGTAGATAAAGTCCCAGTAGGTTGGTGAATAGTCAGTATTATAATTATACATAAAAGGGCAACACTAATGATGTAAGAAACTACAAAACAATAAGTGTAGCACTGATTATAGGTAAAGTAACAGAAGACAGAATTTAAGTTCTACTGGATAAGGAATGCTCAGGAAAAATGCAACACATTTTATCTCTGTTTGTTCTACAATCTTTTACCCCAAGAAGGACACCACACACAGTATTGCTTTTGGTTGTTCAGTTGGCATACCTTTTATTAAAACTTTGTCATTCAGATTTTCCATCAACAATACTGAGTTCCTTTACATACTATATTTAAAACATTTCTTTATTTTCATATTCTCTTCATTTGAAGTATCCCAATTTATATCACATTTCGATGACATTTTATAACACATTTCATATCACATTTATATCACACTTTTCTTCTCCCCCTACCCCGGATGTAAACCCAAAAGAGTCTTTCTTTCTTGTTTGTTTTCTCTTTCACCTCCTGATGTAAACCTGAGGTGGATATCTCTTAATGTCTGGGCCAGGTCCACTTCCTGCCCCTGTTTCCATTCCCAGGTGTCCACACCCTTTCCTCTTGTCTGGGCCAGGTCCAATTCCTGTCCCCCATTTTCTATTCCTGGGTGTCCACACCCCTTTTTGTCTTACACCCCACCTTGGTGTAACTCTTTAATTTTCTCCCCTTCCTCCCAAAATTATCTTCTTTCTCATTCTTCCACTAGGCCATCTCCAGCTTGCGTTAGAAGGTGGGCTTTCCCCCCCAGACTCCTTCCTTCCTATGAAGTCCTCAACCATGCATCCATGCCCCTCTCATTTTTTGTGATGCCAATGTGTTTTACCCCTCTCCTCTAGCTGGGTCCCACTGTTGTATACCACCCAGCTATTATTTTCTTTATGTCATCCTGCTGCCATCACTTCCCCCAAACCTTGACAACTGTTTGTTTCCCTCTTCAGTTCATTCTCTTTCTGGCCCTTATCTATAGCCTTGTGCTCTTGATCATGCCCTCTGACCCTCTTACTGCCATCTGCTACTACCCCTCATGATTCTAAGACCCAAACCTCCTGCATCTCTGGTCATCCTACATCTGATTAAACCTCAGTAAGCACAGACATGCACCTAAAGCACTTGTCACCATGGTGTACCATAATGCAGTTAGACTCTGGGTCGGTATGGCAGCTCCCAGCCATCAATGGCATAAACAGGACCCCCAGATGCATCCCTTCCATGTCTTTCCATTTGATCCATACCTTTTTCAGGTCAAAACCAATTGTTCCCCCCACCAGGCTTCTGCTCAGCCTGTCTCTAGGCACACCATATTTGGAAATGTCTCATGCTACATTACTTCTTTCCTGCAGCCATTCTCTACTACAAATAAACAAACAATATGAGCCACTTATTTTTATATACATACTGCCCCCACTCATTTCAATTTGTTTCCTGTGAATAGACGAAACCCTTCCTTAGCGATTCCCATTTCCAATGCCCTTTTTATAGCAGCTGGGTGTTCTCCTGCTCAAATTTTTCAAGCCATCCTTCAACCTCCATTGGGCTGCAGCCTCAGGGCTGCTCCATTATTACTAAATGTGATATTTATCTACCCCAGTTCTCCTTCTTGGGGCTGTATTTCCTTCTTTTTTGTGCCCTGACCATGATTCCCTATTGTGCCTTATCCATTCAGGTGAGCGTACAACCAGACCCCCCTGACAGTGTAACCACCTCAAAGGTATATATGGCAGACCTGTGGCAACCCTCCAAAAATTTCCCCCCAAGAACTGTTCTGATATGGGCCTTCTCCTAACTTGCTCCTTTTCTGCTACCCCATCATCACGCTTTTCCTGATTACTCCCCTTTAATCAATAGTATGCTGATCTATTGTGTGGCCCTACTAGGTAACTGAGACCCCTGTAAATGACAAATCCCTTTCTATTATGGTATTTTATTATTATTTACTATTTATTCCAAATTGATAGGGCCTGTGAACACCTTGGATTCCCACCCCCTTTTATTTTCCCAAACATGGTGCTGCAACGTGGCCTGTTCAAAATCATGGCCACCACATGGCCTGCCACAACATGGTGGCAACCCCACGGCCGCCTCTCAGCTCTTTTGCTGCTTTCCCTTCATTCCATAGTGCTGCCCCAACATCAGAAGCATTCAGACTGGCCCTACTGCTGCAGCTCAAAAACCCTTATCCTTATATAAATATTTACTTTCTTAACCAATCTAGCTATCATCCTTAATATAATTGTTACATTAATATCATGTGTTTTATCCCTATCTTTCCCAATTTTTACCTGTCTTTATCAAATGTTGTAGTCACCAGGAACTCCTTCCTTGATAGTACCCACCCTGAGTACTTCTAGGAGCCCCATGTGTTATATTTGTTCCATCCCTCTTCTGTCTTATTTTGTGGGGTTTTTTGTGTGTAATATATCAGCCATCAAGATTGCTTTTCCAGGCACCTCTTGGTTTCTATCCGTATGTCACCCCCCAACGATACTATTACCCAAAAATAGCAGTTGCCACATGGTCCTAAGTCAAAATGGTGGCCCCCACATGGTCCCTTGTGTTTCTTGAAACCCGCCAGCCCTTTTCACCAAATATGCCTTTCATTCACAATGGCATCCACAATAATTCCCATATTGTCACAAACTAAATTAAAACTAAATAAACACTGTCTTACTTGCATTTTAAGCTTGCTTGCCCCCCACTTTTTTGAACTCTACCCACAATTTATGATATACCTTACCACCTATTGCCCACGTACCTCAGTTTACTTTCAGTAATATATATATATATATATAGCTTTTATTTTTAGACTTTCAATCTATCAGTGTTTAAACTTGCCCTTTGCACTGTTGCAGTATTTCTTTATTTTATACTTAAGCCACATATGACTATCCCCTTATTAATTAAAAAACTTGTCTTACCCATAAATCTTCCTGGAACCCTCCGACCGATGTGCTAAACAAAATAACAATTTTGCCTAGCAAAAGTGAGAGAGCTCCCTTGTGCAGCCCCTTATATTCTCCCTTTTGCAACCCATCCCTTTGCTCTTTTTCTGTCTCCATTTCTCCCTTCAACCTAGCCCCTGCTCCAATTTTTCAATGCCCCACCTCTTTTTGTGAGGTCATCCTCCTGGGAGCTGGGCCCCTTTTCTTTTTTTGGCCTTCCCCCATGACCCTCCCTTCCTTCCTTCCTTCTTCCCCCTCACCCGTTTTCTGTCCTCCTTCTAGGCTTCCAGTCCTTTAACAAAGGGACTTGTCTTTTTAGGGACAACCCTTTTTTAAGCCTATAAGTAGATCACTGGACAATGGAAAATCAGCAAATGTAGTTTACGAGAATTTCCAAAAAAGTCTTTGACCTGGTACCAAATATTTATCTAACATCAAAACTCACATTAGGTATTAACCATGTTCTAGCTCAGTGGATCACTAACTGGCTATGTGATGGAAAACAAACAGTAAGAATCAGTGAGGTCAAATTCAGCAAAGGTATGGTAGGAAATGTAATCCCCCAGGGGTCAGTATTGGTGCCAGCTTTATTTAGTTTATTTATATGGTGGGTCAGGTGTTGGAAGTGCTGAGGCAGACTAAAGCTGCAAATGGAGACTACCGGGGGCACCTACAGGTACTATTGTTGGTGAGGTGTTGACTGAGTTTGCGCTTAAAGGAACCAAGGGTTGTGGCTCTGGCTATGTCAGGTGGTAAACCATTTGTTCACAGAGGGGCCTGGTGAGCAAAGGATTGCTGGGCCACAGTCGTGCAACACCTGTGTACATGGAATACTTGTGTAGCCAAGCTCCTGGTGTGTCTGGCATGTATAGATTCTGGTGATAGACGGCTCAGAGCTCCTTAAGGAAGTAAGTTTAGTGAAACCTTTTTTGTGAGTAGGCAGGTTTGATAAATTATTTTGTCCTTCAATTGAAGCCAGCCCACTTGCACATAAAGCTCACAGGTGCAGGTGAGTTTGGGGGCATTAGTGAGCAGGCAGCAGGCTTTGTTTAAGGCTACTGAGAGGCACTGGAGCACTGTGTTAGTAGTGGAGCCATAGACAGCTAGGCCATAGTCAATCAAGGTGATGAGTGAATAGTTAATTGCCAAGTTCAGAGCTTCACATGTCAGGCAATGTCTGTGTCTGTAGATGATACTGACCCTGGAGTTAAATGCTTTGGCAGTGATGTCAATGTGCTATGTGTAAGACTGGGCAGTGTCCAGTGTGATTCCCAGGTACTTGAAATGAAGGACTAGTTCCAGAGTGTTACTGGATTCATTCTGAATTGCCGGGGTTAGCCTTTTAGCTTGTTTTGGGCTGTGGTGAAAAGCATGGTCTTGGTCTTTTTATAGTTCATGACCAGTTTTTGCCCTTTGAACCATTTTGTAGCCACTGCAAAGCCACTCTGAAGGTTGTATTCCAAAAGTGTGAGATCGAGGTTGCGAGTAAAGATCACTGCATCATCTGCATAGAGGAGCCTGCAACTATTGCATGCAGCCAGGAGGCTGTTTAGGAAGACACTGAAAAGTAACAGACTGAGTATGGATTCTTGTAGTACCACTGATCTAACCAGTTAACTTTCTGATAGGATGCCTCCAATCTTTACTTGTGATCGCAGGCTAAGGTAGCTACAAAACCATGCTGTGTCTGAGATCTGTTCAAGGAGGAGGGCATGATGGACCATGTCAAATGTCTTTCATAGGTCAACAAAGGCTGCACCTACACTATGCCCTTTGTCAAGAGCACTATGTATGAATCTGGTAAATTCCAGGAGAGCCGTGATGGTGCTATGGCCAGCTCAGAAACCATGCTGATTTGGACATAGTAGCTGATACTGATTGAAGTACTCCACCAGCTGGTCAGCCACAATCCTTTCAAGGGCCTTGGAGAGTGGGGGAAGTATAGAGATCAGCCTATATTTGTTTTGAAGAGACTGGCTACCATCTTTGTGTACGGGGGTGACAATAGCAGCTTTCCAGATTTGAGGGAATTTGGAGTGGCAGAAGGACAGATTAATTATCTTTGTCAGTGGACCAAGTACTTTGTCTAGTGTTAGTCGAACAAATGTTAGGTCCAGAGATTCCCCACTGTGCCTTGATTTGCTGAGGGATTTTTCACAGTGTTTTCTAGTAGCAGCTTCAGATCCCAGTTTGAAATGGAAAAGTGGCCAGTTTGGCCATGCTGGGGTCTTCTCACTGACCCCTGGAGCAGGGGTATAAAAGAAGTTCATTGGGAGCACACTACTGTGACATAAGAAGGTGAGGTTCAGAGAGTTAGCAATGAGCAAATGGTCCAAGTTAAGGGCATTCTCAACATTTAGCATGGCTGGGGCTATTTTTAGGCCCTTCCCAGTAGTATCATTTAGATTTGCCCAGAACTATTTGCTGCTATTCCAGGTGTTAGTGAGTGCTTCCTTGTAGAATTTGCTTTTTGCCTCATGGACTGCCTTTGTGCAATCATTGTGGCTCTTTTTATACATTTGGATGTTAGCTGGTGTGTCATGTACCCATGCTGTTTGCCAGAGTTTGTCTCTTGTGTTTAGCTGCACCAAACGTTCTGGGGTAATCCAGGGATTTTCTCTCTGTGATGAGAACATGCTTGTCACAGGCCACATGGAACCACTACAAATGGGTAATGCTGTCCTCTTTTGCCAGGAATAGTTTAGTATTGAACCTAGTACTAAACAGTGAAAACAAACTGGAATGTAAGGCTTTAACAGATTCAGGGAAAGAAGTGAATCTGATATCTAAAATCTTATTTAAGAAACGTTCAAACACTTTAGAGAAAACCAAGCCCCTAAAGGTACATCCAGGTGATGTTCAATGTTTGTCTTATAGTGAATAGGTTCCAAAACATGTAGGTAAAGTTTGGATAAATCTTAGGTTTGATAAGATGAATATTACACATCCAGTATGTTACTGGTGAGACAGATAATGATTTACTAATTGGACATGACCTTCTGAAAAGGTTTAGACCAAACTTTGACTGCTTCCCTTAAATTTTATTGTGAAGAAAGGTTAAAAGGCTTATTCCATATGGAAAGTGTTTTAAATGTCCGAAACAAGCAAAGTAATGTTACTCTGAAACAGATACTACAATATTCTAACTTGAATTTTCTATGCACTGATGTGCCTGTTTTGTCTGCTCTGTGTAATTCTCAAAAATTGGTTAAATGGTGAAAGAAAGCCCATACCATATGCATATCAGGTCAGGCTATGATAAAATTTAAATTCAATGCAAACGTGTACCTCGTTGAAGATGTGGGCTCAAAATATGTATAAATGGAAAATGTATGCATATCCATTGAAATGTTGCTGTGCTTGCCTGTAACTTTGATGATTTTAAATACTTTTACCCAAAAGTTTCAACATAGCCATTTTTTTAGACCACCTCATGAATGTGACAGCTGTGATTTTTCAAATCCTGGCCAAACTGTGTTTTCGCATCTATGGCATGGAATGAAGTTGTGGTGGTGCACAATCACATTTTGGTGTAGATTTCAAAATTTACTATACTGGGTACTTTAGGTGGGGTAATTTTACTTTCAGATTTTAAGATTACGCGGGTCCTTGAATGCAGTACAGGATAATGCAGGTAATAAAAAGGCTATTGTAACAATTTGGTAGCTATTGTCCTACATCTGGAAGTACAGGGCCCAGAGGGCACTGTGCTCCCACACAGCAACATACATATATGCACATATGGAGGGATTAGAGTGCAGGACCCACAGGGCCTCGTGCTCCCATAGGCAAATAAGGATATGATTACATTATCTCAAAAACTGTGGATGGATGGGAATGCAGGGCCCTCTCCCACAGGCAAATAAGGATATGATTAAACTATCACAAAAAGGGAGGAAATGAATTGCAAAATAACATCATTAATGTACTAGTTAGGGTTAGAGTGACAAAAGTCAGAAATGTGATATTAAGGTTTCCCAAACCTAACACCCCAGCCCTCCCTCTGAAGGCAGCAATAGGAAAAACATTATAGTTTCACCTGTCTTACCTCTTTGCAAATTAGGTGTGGGTTGTGTCTTGGGGCTGTCAATCCTAACACTTACCCCATACCATCACTAAATAAGCTGTGTTAGGTACAGTATATGAGAACGGCATGAGCATTAGGGTTGATAACCCCAAGGCACAACCCACACCTGATTTGCAATGAGGCAAGAGAGGTGAAACCGTAATGGTTTTTCCTGTTGCTGCCTGCAGGGTGAGGGTGGGGTGCTATGGTCGGAAACACTAATGCCACATTTCCCTACTTTCATCACTTTAACCCTAAGGCAGACACACACAAACATAAACTGTATACCTATATATTTGATATATTATAGGGGTGAGGTCAAGCCCCCTATAAGTAGGGTTGAGAAGGCAGATTAATGTTCATTCCCAATTTTTGCACTTTAATAACTTCACAACTGTTCAACAGATTTGCATGATAGTTTGCAAGCATGACCTTGTGTGGCAGATCTGTGGATGTGCCAAGTTGCATGTCAGTTGGATGTGCAGATTCTGAGTTCTGGATAGTGTGAAAAAATGAATTTTCACACATTGGTTTTGCTAGGATTTTTTTTAACTTGTCTGCAGCCCAGATCGTTTGGAATTTTAGTCTGGGAATTTTTAGGGTTGAAAGGGGCAGGCCCACAGATATTCCTTTTGCTTGTTTTGTGAAAAAGAATTATTAATCCCATCCAAAGTCACTTGCTTTTCAAATTTTGAAAAATTTGCTTTTTTGGCATGCTCAGTAAGCACTTCAAGATAGTTGTATAAATGGCATACTTTTTTTGTATTATTATAATCCTTTTCCATTTGCTGTTATCTTGTTTCCATTTTTTTCTTTAAAAAAAATAAAAAAGCCACAAAAGTGACATCCTGGAGACAGACCAAGACATCTACCCAGCTGATCAGGGCCCTGATGCATGTAATCTGCACTTCACTGCTGGAGAAATGCCCTTTAAATGTGTATTTTTTAATATTATAAATCTTTTTTTATGATGCATGATATTAAAAAAAATAATCTTTTTCTTGTATCATGAGTCACAAAAAAGTATCCTTTTTTGAGAAGGGCAAATCCTTTTTCGTGCATTGCAGTGCTTAGTAATGGTTAAAACCTACCCTTGTTTTCTTAAGTCATAAGCTGACAGATGCTTATTTTTTATAAGCATATTGGAATTACAACCCTTTGTGTCATAAACTTATTTCTAAAGGCTCCATGTCATGATGCAAAGAGAAAAATACAGATAGTAATGAAAATTGAAGGAACAGGTAATACATACGATGGATAACATTAAATACAATTAGCAGGGTGATAGTGTCATTCAGCAGATGAACTTCAGTTCTGTACAAATAGTTGCTAGGCAGTTGTTAACATGTCCATTAGCAGAATGAGTTGTAGTCCTATACAATCAGTAGCTAGGCAGTTGTTAACATACAAGCACAGTAACTGCATATGAGGTACAAAGTGTATTGTCTCAGGAGAGACATTGTCAAGGCTTGCTAGGCTCCAGCCTCTGAAGAGAGGCACCTAAAGGCCTAGGGTGGTTTTGGAAAAGGACACTCACAGTTGCAGGTGCACAGAATGTGATTCTTGAGTGCGACCCTGAAAGGCCCTATTTTGGTGAAAGAGGTGATGGGGGGGGGCAGAGCACTGTACCAGGAAGGTGCTGTGAAGGGGAAGGATCTTTGTGCTAGTGCAGCCCTGATCCTAGGGATCTGCAATATAGTCTTGGAGGCACTGCGAGTAAAAACAGTAAGGGTGGCAGGGAGAAGGGATGTGGAAACCCCAGGGGATATACCCAGTTGTACTTTTTTGGTAAGGAGACAGGACTGATATTGAAGTCTCTCCTCCAGTGTGAGTACATTGCGTAAGGAATAAAGGGTGCAGGTATGTGTCCATTTATTGGCTCCAGACAGGAGCCAGCATACATTGTTAATGTAAATTTGGATTTTGGTTAGAGTGGTGGTGCCGGCTGCTGTGTATACTGTGAGTCCATAGTCCTCTAGGGACAGTACAGAGGAGGTGCCTGCCAGGTGGAGGGCTTCGGGTAGCAGGCAATCCTTATGTCTGTCCAACAGGCCAATGCATGCATTGGCGGCTGAGGTGAGCACATTGATGTGACAGTGAAATGAAAGGGTAGAGTCAAAAGTGATGCCCAGGTATTTGTAGGTGAGGACTTGGTCCAGTGGATCGAGTGAGCTGGAGAGGATCTGGAGGGAGGGAGTCCTTGGTTTTGCTTTGGCAATGGGCAAAAAGTGTGGATTTTTTTTTTTTTAATATTTACAATAAGTTGGCGGTCCATGAACCAGTTTTCAATTTGACTGAAGGAGTGCTAGAGGGAGGACTAGAGTGCAGACGGGTCAGAGTGGGAGGCAAAGAGGACTTCATCATCTGCATAAAGAAGATGCCCTGCCTGAACAGAAGCTGGGTAGGGTGCTTAGATAAAGACTAAAGAGCAATGGGTACAGGATGGAGCCCTGGGGGACACCAGAGCAAACAGGCTGGGTACTGGAGAGGGTGGTGTGAATTTTTACACATTGGGAACTTGAGGCAAGATAGCTAGAGAACCAGGAGAAGGGTCCAAGAGAGGAGCTGAATTAGTGGTATGTGTTCAGTAAGGGGGGTGTAAGACCATATCAAAGGCCTTGGAGATGTCAATAAAAATGGCACTAGCGACGTGGCCCTTGTCTAGGGCAGAGTGGAGAAAGTTAGAGATTTCCATGAGGGCAGTGATTGTGCAATCGGCAGCTTGGAAGCCATGTTTCTCCCTGCATAGCAGGCTGTGGGTGTCCTGTACTCTGTGAGTTGATTGGCCAGTACTTTTTCAAGAGCTTTGGGCTCTGGAGAGAGGATGGAGATTGGTCGATAATTGTTGGGGGAAGAGCTATCCTGACCTTTCAGTATGGGGGTAATGACTGCCATTTTCCAGGCAGTTGGGAACTGTCCAAGACACAGACAGCAGTTGAGTAAGTTTGTTAGCGGGACAAGAATGGAGTCAAGGACCAGTTGAAGGAGTCTCGTGTCAAGTGGGTCATTGCAGGGGCTAGTGCCACTGAGTGCTTTGGTTAAGTAAGGTTTGGCTTCTTTCGAACTAATGACCCATAAGTGGAATGGTGGGCAGCAGGGATTAGATGCCAGAGAGGGTGGAGCTGGGCTGAAAAAGTTGCCGGGGAGGACTGCAGTGATATCAGAAAAGGCAGTGTTGAGGCAGTCAGTGATGCTTTTTGGGACTGTGGAGGTGGTGCCATTAATGTCAAGTTGGGATAGGGGTGGAGAGCAGGATTTCCTGTTAAGTTATTTTATATAGTCCCAGAACTTGCAGGCACTCCCCCAGGAGGCAGCCAGAGAGGATCTGTAGTATTCTGCCTTGGCTTTGCGTATGGCCCAGGTGCATCTGTTACACTCAGTATTATAGGCTTGTCAATATGTCTGTCTGCCAGAGGTGGTGGCTTTGTGCCAGAGGCTGTCCCTCAGTTGCAGATGTTGAAGAAGCACAGGAGTGACCCAAGGTGCATTACACTTCTTGGTATGGGTTTTGACAAATGGGGTGAATACATCACAGGCCTTGTTCAGGGAGCTAGTGAAGTAGTTGAAGGTCTTGTCTATGTTCTGGGCCAATTATATGGGGTACCAATCCCAGGAGGATAGGTAGTGTTAAAGCTTACTGAGGCAGCCAGGTCATAGACGGTGACAGGAAACAAAACTGGGCAGTGGTGTGGGTAGGCAACAGGACCAGGTGAAGAATACTGGAGAGTGGACACTCAGTGAATTAGGGAGGACCACAATGTCTGTGATTCTGTGGGAGCGATTGGTTAGAAGGATGTCCAGCAGGGTGTGTGAGCCTCTTGAGGAGCTAGAATTAGTGGGTTGTGTTACCAATTGAGTAAGATCTAGGGCCACAAAAGTGTCCTTGGCATGGACTGCTGAGCTGGTGAATCAGTTCACATTGAAATCACCCACCAATATCTGTTCTACTTTGTGGGGAAGGCTGGAGAGGCAATCAGAGAGGAATAGGATTGTAGGGGTTTGGTTCTGTGGTGGGATATAAGCCATGGTGATAATAAAGGGAGCCCTAGCAAGATCAGGAGTGAGTTTTAGGGAGAGGGTTTGTGCCCCATGGTCCAGCATAGGAGCGGGGAGTGCTTGGCACAGCAAGGCGTCTCAGAAATAGAAAGCACAACCGACACACTTTACCACTCTATCCTCCCTCAAGATGGAGTAGTTGGGGAGAGTGATGAAGGAGTCAGGGGTCATTTTAGAGAGGCAAGTTTCCACCAATGCCAGTATGTCCAGTTGGTGGTGTACTAGCCAGTACTGGAGGAATGCATCCTTCTTCAAGAGGCTGCAGATGTTCATAGCCCTGGGGTGGGGTCAGCAGCTGGTTGGAGATAGTAGGGCCTGGGTTGGGATGGATGTTACCAGACAGCAAGAGTAGTAGGGAGATTATCCTGAGGAGAGCTGAGAGGTGTTTATTAATTACTGGATGACTGTAGGCCTTTATGGGGAGTGGGGATGGGCAGGGAGTGGAGGACTGGGAAGCTGAAGTACAGCAAAGGGTGGGGGGTTGAGGGAGAGCAGCATTGTGGGGAGGGTAGTGGGGGTGGGGGCTGAGGGGGTTGTCAGGTTGGGGGGAGAGGTAGCTGGAGGGAGGTCTGAGGGGTACATCCGACATACTAAGCATGGGAGGCATCACAAGCATACAGGCAGAATAAGTGGTAGTAGTGTCACAAGCAGAGCTGGACCAGCTGTGCATAAAGAAGTGGTGATGGTTGTCTGTGGGCATTGGGGTCGCAGCAGGTACAAGGCTGCGAGGGTGCCTGCCAGAAGTGAGGCAGCCACCTGCTGTTTAGAGTTCAGTGTGGTGTCTTCTGATGGTAGAAAGTGAGTAGACATGGGGATGCCTTTTGAATGAGGAGAAATTAGGCCAGATTAGAGTTCAGTGTGGTGTCTTCGAATTCAGAGAGTTAAGATCAACACCAACAAGTGTTAGGCCCTATAACTGCATTCTGTATCTTCAAAGGGAGCTGCAATATTAGTGAGAGGGGAGGATGAAGATTGCATAGGGGCGGTGCCGAGGAGGGAAGGAGGGAGAACATTCACTAAAGGCTGGGGTGGGGAGGGAGGGGCTGGGGTGGGGAGGGAGGGCAAAAATTTCAAGCAGGAAGCAGAGAAAGTGAAGCAGAGCAAGTGAAACAAAAATGGGATTATTTGCAAGGTGTATCTTACAATTGTGGCACAAAATTATGCCTGGTCTACACAGAGAACTATAATACTTTTAAAACCTGAAAAACCTGCACTCTAAAGGATCCTGCACTTCAAACAACCCTTGAAGTGCAAAATTGCTGTAAACAGGCTTGGATTCACATTTTAGTTAGCATTCACAGGACAATTTGGAGAAACCTAACCAGTACTAGAATCAGTAAATAAAATTAGTCTAACTCATTTCCTCCACAGGAGCTCTTGGAAGTTGCAGCACTTGTCTCTTGTATACTGTTAGCAGTGAATTCTGGGCCTTTCTAAGCAAAATCAAGTGATAATCAGCATGCCACAAACAAATGCTAATAGCACAAGAACTGTAAGTGCTAGACACAAAGTATGAGTGGCAAACTTGTTCAGCATAAAATTACCTTTCCAACAGTGGTACAAAAGTAATGATAGGTAATTTAGTTTTTTTTTATGCTGATCGAAACAGCAAAATAAAATATTTTTTCCACTTAAAATGCATCATAAGCCTTTTTTTGCTGGGAAATATGGAATATATCAACACCAAATTAAGCATCCAAGCATTAGATGCAGCTTTAATAATTTGTAAAAAAAAAAAAGCAGCTATTTCTGTAATATTAAACATAATTTTTCCCCATTTTAGTCAAGGTGAACTGGCGAGGTTTGAGGGACGAATCTGAACCATACACACCATACCGTAAACAAATGCATATAATTCCTAAAGTATACATGATGGCCCAGATATTCAAAAGGGTTGCTCCATGCGCAACAGGGTTGCGCATGTGCAAGTCCTACATTGCGCCATTCTGCGATATTCAGCAGGATACATTTGCTCCACTGGCAACAGGTTGCGCAAAAGAGCAATGCAAATGAATGCATGCTCAACAGGAGGGGGAGGAACCATGCATAACCTGCGCAACCTGATATTCAGTCGGGTTGGCAGAGTTGTGCAGCGCGCAACCCCAACCTCGCGCCTGCACAACCTTGAGCCAAAAAGGATCGTTGAGGGCCACCCACAGGTGAGCTGCTGTATTGCAGGGCGCAACACAGCAGCTGCCACCCCTGGCTGGCCCCCAACTCGTCCCTGTGCCCCCACCAGCCCGATCGCGGGCATCACAGTACATGAACCCCCCACACATCTTCCTACAGCCCGATCGCGGGCAGAACACGTACATGTCCCCCCACACACATCTCCCACAGCCCGATCGCGGGCAGAACCTGTATGAACCCCCAGTGCCCGATCGCGGGCAGAACCTGTATGAACCCCCAGTGCCCGATCGCGGGCAGAATGTAACCTCCCCCAACCGAATAACTCCTGGTGGTCCAGTGACGAGCCGATCGCTGGCAGAATGTCACAGCACAACCCCCCAAACATCTCCCTGGTGTCTAGTGTCCCCCCACCCACCCACGAGCCCTCCACCCCGCCCCGCAGCCGGCGGGCGACAGCATCCCACCCGCCTGCCGCCGCCGATTGATCAGCCTGCATAGCGAGCTACGAGCCATGGGCGCAGTAGCCATACAGAGTGACAGTCCAGATTTGTGAATGATCATTCACAAATCTGACTGTCATGTACGGTATGGGCTGCACGCCATTGGCTGTAGCTCTGCACCACTGGGCGTGCAGCCCTACCGACAGTCAGTCGGGCGGGCGGCGGGCGGCAGGCGGGTGGATGCTGTCGCCGCCGCCGCGGGGAGAGCGGGTGGAGGCTCGTGGGTGGGTGGGGGGACACTAGACACCAGGGAGATGTTTGGGGGTTGTTAGACATTCTGCCCGCGATCGGGCTTTACGGTCCACTGACCACCAGGGAGTTATTCGGGTTGGGGGGAGGGTTACTCTGCCCGCGATCGGGCACTGGGGGTCATAGGTTCTGCCCGCGATCGGGCACTGGGGGGTCATATAGGTTCTGCCCGCGATCGGGCTGTGGGAGATGTGGGGGGGACATGTACGTGTTCTGCCCGCGATCGGGCTGTGGAGATGTGGGGGGCGATATGTACGTGTTCTGCCCGCGATCGGGCTGTGGGAGATGTGGGGGGTGACATGTACGTGTTCTGCCCGCGATCGGGCTGTGGGAGATGTGTGGGGGTGTCATGTAACTGTGATGCCCACGATCGGTCTGCATTGTGCGTCGGTCCCCGACGGCTGCTGCCTGGCAGGGTGGCCAGGAGCAAGTCCTCGGGGATCGGCGCACCTACATGCAAATGGCATGCAAATGGGCCATAAATAGATGAAAATGGCCCCCCCTGCGCCTTGCATAAATTATGGCCCCATTTGCATGTCACCTTTTGAATATCAGAAATTTGCGCATGGCGCAATGGTACTTGCGCCACCGCAAGTTTAATGCTCAACTCTGGCAACTGCGGTGGCGCAAGTTCCACTGCGCTATGCGCTGTGTGGGTGTTGGGTGATATTCAGCTGAGTTGCTCAACAGCGCAACTCCTTTGAATATCACCTCGGCCACACCCCTGCGCAACTATTTTGAGCAGCGCAGGGGCTTGCGCCTCAGACTGGCGCAGTTTGAATATCTGGGCCGATATGTACAACGTAGCAACAGCAAAGTTGTTCTGCACAAAATTGCCTTTCTAATGGTACTATGCAATCAGTTGTGCTCAGTTCATCAGTAGGACAATATATAAACTTAGAAAATGTGTCTCCTAAAAGCTCCACGCTGATTGGCTAAGACTCCTGGACACCGGTGTTATTTCTTAACAATGCCTGGTAAAAAACAAGTAACAGCTCTGCCCAACAAAATGCCAATGTAATGTTCAAAATCTGCAGCCATTTTTTTCTCGCTAAGCGAGTGAGCAAGCCAGAGTCCCCCAAACCAGTCCTTAGAGCATACTCTATACCTATTACATTACTACTATATATTTCAAAAAAGCAACATCTACACAAAAATACTTTCCTTTCACTCGTTTTTTATCAACAAGACCAGCACTGCAATCATTCCTGTCCTACAATCACCAGGCCACTCTCGCAACTGACGCTACCTGGCAGCCCAACTCCATTTCCAGGGCTGATTTAAGAAATGTCCCGCTCCTGCCCGTGCCCCGACAAACCTCAAATAACATGTTTCTCCGATTCAAAACAAAATGAAAACACCTTTTTTTACTGACAGAGTGCATCAGCCGAACCAACGTCTATATTAACTGTAAAATCGCTTCTCCTCCACTGCCACTTGCTCCTCCCTCTCATTTTCAAAATAAAACCATTTTTTGTTTACTACACAAAACAACGTGTAAAAATAGCCTGATTAGAAAACTCATGGAGGCGTTCGAGTACTAAAAAATAACATTTAGCGCTACCCATATAGGAAACACACTGCATTGCACTATAACACATAAAACGGATTATCATAAGCACCAGCACCCTCTAGTGGCACCAAAGGAACTATTTTACACAACCAGCCATTTCTGTGCATTTTTTATTAATATTCCTTCTTTTTTTTTAGAAACGATATTTAAAAAAAAAAACAATCTTACCCCATTTTCTAAGTGTAATAATACTCTCCGGGGGGGGGTTTATGGGATATAACGGACCTTCCAGGGGCTCTAAGGCCCTCTGCCTGCAGCGTCGGGCCTCATTATGCCCCGGGGCAGTCCGTTATATCCCAATAATGCCCACCCTGTCAGGTATTATTACTTACATCTCGAGCTTTGCTCATACGGCTAATATATTATCACACATCTTGGGTGTAAAACAACTACATATCACACACCTAAATATGCATTACTCTCAATTTATTTATTTATTTTTATATAGCTGTTTGGTTCCCATCATCTTCTCCTGCCAACTGACGATGGGGGCACATATACACTTTTTTAGATTTTCTCCACTGACCCCACCAAGGCTCCAGCATATGGCTCTGTGAGCATGTGAAGGCATGCTTCACACCCCATGGCACCAGCTCAGCCCCTTCCACCTCCCACTACTTTGCCACCCCCTCTCTCCCTATGCTACCCACTGGACCTCCACCTGATGGAAGCAGAACTATGGGGAGCACCAACCCACCCCTACCACCCTCAGGAGAGGACAGCTGTCCATTGGAATGCTCAATCCTGCTCCACCCTGCCCCCCATGCCAGCACCCTGATGACCCAAGGTCATTCCTGTACCTAGGTTGATGGTGTAGTGTAAGTTAAGGCATCCAGCACCTCAACCCTCTGCACCAGTGGGCCAGCTAATTGTTTGTTTTGAACATGTATCAGTATTTATTTTGAGAATGTATAACTGTCCTATGGATGACATTTATGCATGAGAAAAATCCTCAGTGACGGCTAAATGAAAAGGTCTCTTGCACCATAGGTAGCTTTCTTTTTGTCAAGATACCTCACATATAAATAGGATTAACAATTCTTAGTGAAAACTCTCACAGTGTTATGCATTTTTCAAATAAACTTTATTACATATTAATTTTGTTGCATCTATTTTTTAACACAATGAACTAACATAATGATAGGCAATGTAGTACCATTTCGAATTGTGCCACTTAGAGTAAGAAAATTGCAACCACGCTCACATTTGTCAAACTGAGCTATGAGAAATACATATTTTATTTTTTAGCAACATTAAATGTGCCCTAAATTAAAGTGATGGTCTTTGCTGGTACTCATAACAAGTTTAAAAGAGCCCAACTACCCATCTCCAACAATATTGGTACACAGCTTGAGCAGGTAACTAGTTTTAAGTACCTGAGCATCACACTAGATAGTACTCTCTCCTATTAAGAATACATTAATAACATCTCTAAAACTGCTAATATCAGGCTAGGCCTCCTTTATAGACATTGGCGCTGTATGACCCAAGAGGCACTATGCCTCACAGTGTCTAGTGCCATACTGTCCATCATTGATTATGGCATTGTATTTTATGGTGCTGCCACCACCACTACCCTCAGAAGGTTAGGGGTTATCTTAACAAAGCCTACAGGTTAATTACTGGTGCTAGTAGGGACACACATACCTGTGACCTATACGTGCAGTCCAATAGGCTCAACCTCCAGGCAGAATCTCCTATCATACTTGTCTTACTGCCAAAAAGATCTCTTTAGGGTTAGCTCCCCGGTATAACCAGCAGCTACTCAACAGGGCCCACACTAACATGCGCTGCACAAGAAGCATGCCCGACCTAACTTTTTAGGTACCTTTATGACGGACATCTCAAGAACAAAGAGCATTTATGTACAGAGCACCTACTTTGTTTAATAACCTCCCTGCACACCTTCAATCTATTCCCAAAATTAGTCCTTTCAAAAACTGCCTTCAGCAGCACCTAGCCAACCACAGCAACTGTGACTGCCCCCACTTAACCCTGGTGGCCCTCTGCTTATACCTATCCTGCCATTTTAATGAAAATGCTCTCTTGGGCTGCAACTCTGTGTTACCACTGAATCTACAGTGATCTGCAACATTTCCCACACTATAACCTGGAAAATCACCACTATTATCCCCTGTCTAAAGTCAACTTCCTCAATTTCTCTTTCCTCTTTTTTCTTCCCTTGCCTATTGACCTGTTATTCCTCATAAATCATCACTATTCTAGTTTGCTTCTAACTAGCTCTTCTCTGCCTGTACACCTCCCCTACACAAACTTCTGGTTACCTTTTTAACCCTCACACTTAATAGCAGTGTTACTGTAGAACTAGAAATATTCACTGTAAAAAACTAATCACTATCATGCTATACACCTGAAGCATGATACCAGTTTGATAGTGTTACACTGTTAAAGCATAATACTCCTTTACAGCAGCAAATTCCTTCTCTTTCAAACATTTAAAAGCCCCACTATTGTTTTACCTGCTAAACACTGATGCTCATTCATTCTGAAAGAAAAGAAAGGTACGATACCACGTGGTGTTGGTTGCATGGTTATCGAGCGAGATCAAGAACAATGGAACAACACAAAAAATGTCCAAAACATTCAAACTTTCTACTACTGTTTTACCTGCTAAACACTGTTACAAACTGCTGCTGATTGGTTTTGAGAGAAATAAAGGTAGCATTGGCAGCTATCAGGTGAGTATGAGTACAATACCATATGGTGTTGGTTACATGGTTACCAAGCGAGTGATCAAAGAACAACACGGAAACAGAAGGTTTTTTTTAATGCTTGTGTGGCATGCAAACTTTTAATCAAGTGTATTTCCAAAAACAAGTCTATAAAACAGTAATACAGTACTAGTTAAAACTAGTAAATTATTTAAAATAATCCACTTCATTGTGCATAACGCGGCTTCTAAGGTGAACTATTTTTCTTCGTGACTGTCTATGGAAGAATAAGCAGATAGTTTCTGGCTCAAGTGCAGGTACTGTCAGTTGTTCATGTTCTTTCTCTTGTGCAGGTATTGGCTCTGCTGGTACTGGCTCTTGATCTTGATCAGGTGCAATTTCAGTTTAAAAAAAAAAAAAGGACCGCATTCAGTAATTAAGTATTGTCCTTGTCAACTACTGCGAATCAGAATATGAACCTACATACCTTCAAGGCAGTGAATGTTTGTGTGTATTATCCCAACTTGATCTTGTTCATGTTGTCTCTGTTGTGCAGGCTCGGTCTCTAAAATAAAAATAAAAAGAACTGCAAATGAGCAATTGGTTACTGTACTTGGTGATTACTGTGAATCATATTACTGAAACTACATTCAAGGCAATGAATGTATGTGTGTGTGTGTGTGTGTGTGTGTGTGTGTGTGTGTGCAGTATCCCAGCTTGCCAGAGCCCCTGGATACATTCTTCTGATCTTGTGGACAGCTTTGTGAAGCTGTTAACTAGCCATTTTGCATTTCTGTCTTTCAGGGATGCAGAGTGTAGATCAACTGAAGTTTTAGTTGCTCCGAGATGTGCTGACCATGCCACTCTATAAACTGAATCTTAAGCTCATCTTTGAATAGCTTACTAACATAAATGTCTAGGGGTTGCAGCAAATCAGTGCATGAAGTTGGCACAAAAATAGGGATGATGTGGTGTTGTTCAAAGTTTTGAATCACATCTTGTGTTGCATGCCCCTAGAATAAATCAAGCCTTAATATAGAACACTGTACATCAGGGAGGCCCATAGTTTGTTTAACTTTGTTGATGTATGGTATAATTGCACTGTTTGTGTACTGGATTGTGGTGTTGGAGTTAGCCCAATGGTTATCTGTGTTGGTAATACACCAGTCAGAAGGGAATGTAAATGATGGATGACACTGATCCATCTTGCCTTGGTAAATGACCTGGGGGCACGCACTGCCCAGATAAAGAAAAGCATAAAACAACTGTGACCTGTTGCTTGTCTCCGAAACCAGATACCTCAATCTGTTTTTGACCACTGTGTCCATGGTCCACTGAGAATAGGGTATCAGATTTACCTGTCTCATCAAGGTTTAACAGCAACTCAGGGGGGACCAATTCCTGCACTGATGATAGCTTTATGCACTCCAAAAACTGATCTTTTAAGTAGGGGAAATCAACTGGCATTTTCCGTTCAGCTTTAGTCTCCTTCCTGTTACTGTATCCCATTCAGTTTAAAAAAAGTCAAGACCACTGCCTGGAGAATGCTAGTGAGCCACCATTCTCTGCAAGCATGTGTGGGTGACTGGTCCTTACAATACTGGTGGCAACAGCTGCCAGAACTCATCCATTTACTACAGCATCCTTCGCCCTCAGAGAATAGATAATGTTCTTTAATTCTGCCTCCATATCAGGCATCAGTAGTGGAGGATGACCTCAAGGTTTAACTGGCAATGTTTTTTTAAGTTTTTTTTGCAGTTAATCTTTTTATTGTGATTATACATGCAAATGCATTACATTCTCCAATACACACTTACATAAATTCTTAATGGGAGAAGGAAAAAATATGTTGTCTGAAGTATTATACAATGATATTCAAGGGGAAAACAAATGTTGAGAAAACAATATGTAGTAGTGCAATCTGTATAATAGAGAGAAAATATGGCAATTTATAGTTCAAGGGGTAACAGGAGTAGATACAAACAAGAAATATGAGCAGTCATGATTGTACTTCTATTATGCTGTAATTTAATACAAGTATGTGTAAGACTGTATAAAGAAAGAATATAAAAAAAGAGAAAAATATCTAAGAAAGTAAGCAAGAATGAAGAGGGAAAGGGAAGAAGAAAAAGATAAAAAGATAGAAAGAGAGGAGATGAAAAAGAAACGAAAAAGCTAGAAGCGAGATTCCAATGTGAACATATAACAACCCATGGATTAAGGGAAGATATGTGTAGATATGTTTACATATTTAAAATAGTCCTGCTAGCATTTATTATATAAATTAAGTCGGTCACAGGCTAAGTGTGACATACGATCAAGGATGGCGTATTGAGATAGTTGTTTGAGAATATCCGGGAGGGTGGGAATGATGTTGGATCTCCAATGCATTAGTATAAGGCGTTTTAACTTGAAGGAATAGTAGATATAACCACATATTCTGAAAATGGGATAGTTTGTATGAATGAGCATTGAAAATACCAAGTATGCAATGTTTTGGATCTAATGCAAAGGATGGACCAATCACTTTCATTGCAAAGAAATGAATATGACATCAAATATTGTGTATGGGAGGACAATGCCATAAAATATGTAGGAAATTGCCATTGGGGAAGTTACAGCACCAACAATTATTGTTGTTCATTAAGCCCATTTTTTGCAAAATCTAAGGAGTTCTGTACCATAGATGTAGAATTCTGGTTTGTATGAGTGAACTGCGATTATCTTTGAAAGATTTATGGCAGGATAGCCAGCAGTTATGCCATTGGGAATTGGTTATGTTATAATTTAAAAGGGTACTCCATTTATTTTTTGCAATGATAGATTGATCTGGAATTGTATTTCTGATATGTTTGTAAATGATACTATTTAATTTAGAGTTTGTTTTGATCCATTTAGAAATAAAAGTATCATATATAGATTGATGAGGAATAGTAGCAAGATAAAGGTTCCATGCCATGTGTAACTGTAGATATTTCAAGAAATCATGCTGGGGAAGATTTCATTGTTTGCTCAGGTCAGAAAAGGATTTTAATTTGAGAGTCTGTGGTATAAATATATCCTCCCCCAAAAAATGCCCCTGTTTTTCCAATTACAACACAAAATTGGATGATTATGAAGAGTGATGTTGCGGGGGCATATATGAGAGGGATTGGGTTGGATTTAAGGCATTTATGAATTATTTTCAAGTAGTATATGAATGATGCTACAGTAGGGTGAGATTTTAAATTGGGGGAGAGGGTTAAAAATGAAGGAAGTGGTGACATTATCCGGACATAGAGATATTTCCATATTGACCCACAACGGTGATTTATTGCTGTGTTTATTAAACCATTTGACAGTTTGGGCAGTGTGGAATGCCCAAAAATATGCTTGGAATCAGGGGAGCCTGAAGCCCCCTTTGGATCAGTGGGAATGCAGTTTGTTATGATTAAATTTGGGAATTGTGCCTTCCCATAAAAAATTACCAATTATATCATCAATTCTGACAAAACAAAAGTAGGGAGAGTTTAAGAGATATTAGAAAATAGATACAGTATTTTTGGAGCTACTGACATCTTGATAGCAGAGATTTTCCCATTAAAAGAGAGGTTAAGCAGTTTCCATCTGTTGACAGTGTTTTTAATATTTGCTAATAATGAAGAAAGATTGGCATCCCATATCTTATCTAATTTAGAGGTGATCTGTATTCCAAGGTAAGAGATACCTTGAGGAGCCCAACAAAAACCTAATATTGTATTCACAGAAGGGTTACAAAAATTGTTCAATGGCATTGTTTCTCTTTTGTTTAGATTCAGAGCGAGCCCAGAAAGTGAAGTAAAGTTGCTAAGTAACTTAATTAAGGGTGGTCTCAAAATTTCAAGATTTTCGAGTAGAATGAGGAGGTTATCAGCATAGGATAGTGAAGTATCACAGGAATTGCAGATAGGGATACCTTGGATCATGGAGGATTGACGAAGAGCAGCTGATAGGTGTTCCATAGCTAGAATAAAAAGAGTGGGGAATAATGGGCACCCTTGCCTGGTACCTCTTGCTAGATGAAAGGATGAGGACTGAGTAGAGTTAGTAAGAACCCTGGCAGAGGGGAGGGTGTATAGTAATTGAATCCATGTACAAAATTTATTAGTGACACCGAAATGGGATAGAACATGATACAAACAAGTCCAGTTGAGAGAATTGAATGCCTTTTCAAAGTCGATGGCTATAGCTGCAGCAGATGATTTCAGAGATTTAGCTTGGTAGATTAAATGAAATAATGAGCGGAGATGATCAGAATCAGTTCTATTTTTGATAACTCCAGCTTGGAAGGTGTGGACAAGTTTAGAAATTATTGATTCTAAATGAGTATTTAATATTTTGGCAAAAATGTTCCCATCCGTATTAAGTAATGATATTGGTCTGTAACTGGATGGAAGAGAAGGGTCTTTATCTTTTTTTGGTAAGACAGTTATAATGGCTTCTGTCATAGAATAGGGAAGTTTACCTTGTGAAGATGCCTCTTTGAAGACCTTAAACAGTAAGGGGCATAAGATGTCAGCTAGAGGTTTATAAAAGTCTACGGAAAAAAGTCACTCCCAGGAGCTTTACCAGATTTAAAGGAATTTAGCACTGCTTGTATCACTTTTAGGGAAAAGGGTTCATCTAGCAAAGCCATATCTTGTTGGGAGAGGTATGGGAACTGTAAATTGTCCAGAAATTGTTGTATATATTCAAGTTGTGGGGAAGTGGGGTGAGAGTATAATTGTTGGTAGAAGTATTTCATAATATGGTTAATTGAGGGATTATCTGTATGCTTTTTGCCTGAAGGATCTTTCAAACTGGTAATATGTCTCTCCATCTGTTGATTCTTGAGTTGATAAGCAAGCAGCTTCTTACATGTATCCCCTTGTTCCCAATAATGGTGTTTAAGTCTAAGGATGGCAAGTTCAGCTTTCCTGGATATTAATTTGTTGATTTTAGTTCTAAGCTGAAGAATTTCAACGTGAAGTTGTGAGTTATTATCTGTATTTTTTGTTTTATAATATTTGGTTTCTTTTTCTTTAAAAGATTTCTCTAAATTGGCCAATTGCTATTCCCTTCGTTTTTTCTTGTGTGCTGCATAGCTTATCATTTTCCCTCTAACTGTTGCTTTAAGTGCTTCCCAGATGGTACCTTGAGATATATCAGGAGTTTTGTTAAAAGAAAGAAATTCTTGGATTTGGGATCTAATCCAAGATAAGAAATCTGGTTTTTTCAATAAAAGTGGGTCTAGATGCCAAGAGGGGGATTTAGATGGGGTGGGCCTTTTTTGAAGTTTTTCAGGGTCAGGAATCTCTGAATTTTATCAGGTAGTTCTGTTTGAAGGTAAATACAGTACTTTATTTTATTTTTGTACTTTCCCTCATAGAATCAGACAAAGTTCATCACCCCATGTTGGCAGGCATATTCATCGATCTCAGATCTCACCTCCAGGGGATTCACAGCATGGGTAATGTGTCTTTTTTTTGAGGTGGCGATGCAATTTTCAGCTGTTCTGTCACATTCTCAGCCATAAGCTGAGAAACACCAGCCATGACAGAAAGAATTTAGGTGTCATTATCTACTGTTTGCAATGCCAAAAAGTCTCACTTTGCAGGCTTTTTCTGAGGTGTGTTGAGCCATCTTAACAAGGACATATTGTGCTTCAGGTAAGAGTACAGAACCTAAGTGAGAAATTGGCACACTGTGCAATACTTTGCCACTGTATTTAAAGATGACAAGTGACAGTTCTAAGCCAGTGGCAAAGAGCAGTGGTTAATTGGTGTGGTCTGGAAAGTACAAGTGAACCCGCAATTAAAAGTTTATGCGGTAAAATATACTTCTACAGTATTATGTATGCCCTAGGTTTATTTTCAAAAGTCTCCTGGGTTTATTGTACCTCACCCGACCTTCTTATTGCTACCCAATGTACTCATGCCTGTTACTCCCTCCTCTGTATAATTCCTTGTTGACATGCAGCCTTTGTAAAAGACCCTCTGGCTCAAAGGTCTTAATTCCAAGATTCAATAAATAAATAAATAAAATAAATACATTGTGTGTGGTATTTGAATTTGCAGTTATTTTTATGCTGTCATTTAATTACCAGTCATTTCCAATCAAAGCTGTGAGCAGATTCATGGTCAACTGATCTGCATGCTGTGATTACTGTGTGGGGGGGGCGAGAGATGGCAGCAATAGAGTGCAGGCTTATATTGTCATATTAGGGCATTGTTACAAAAATCTTTAAAAACAGTACTACTATTTATTTTTCGAACATTGCAGTTTTGTTTTTTCTATTCTGTTCCGGACACTGGAAGAAGTTTGTAGGTGAACAGGAATATTACTGCATGACTTCTGACTGTTACTAGCGTAAGTAATAAAACGTTAGTTTCTCAATAACTTTGTTGTTGCTTTTCTCATTGTTCACCTCATTTAACTGTCATACTTGGCTTATAAACAGAAGCATGATCTTTTCTTGTACTGAGGTGTTAAGAGGATCTGTGGACTGTGGAGTAGTTGGTAGAGGAACATATTTCTGTCATCAGTGATTGTTTGCAGGGTGCTTTAATCTGAACTGTGTGCAGCACCTATTTAGCTAGTGCTAAAATTGTACTGTATTAATATTTCTATTCTGTTAAAATATTTCTACTAATTATTTATCTTTTTATTATGTGTTTAGTGGCATTCCTTTCTGACAGTTAAAAGTGTCCTATGGAAACAAACACATAATCATCCAGTCAGAAATATACTTGGCTAGTTGATCTTTTATTTATTCATTTTTTTAGAAGCAGTTGTGTAGCGAACAGAAGATTCCAGAAATGAGAGTAACTGGCCATTTTCACACAGATCTGCCACTTCTGCTATGCTTTTATGTGACAATTTTTGGAAGTTTGGTCCAACATTGATGGTTTGCATAAATAATTCCCATAAATTGTTGAGAAGTGACTAATGTTATTGTATATGTTACTCAGTTAATGCAATTTATGCCAACTACTTCTAGTGGTATGCGTTGCAAAACTATTATATGTAGGTTTTCTTTGTTGTGTATAGTAATGTAAAAAGATACTATTTCTAAACCAGAAACAAATATGTAGTTCTTGTTTCATGCAGAAAGATTGCTTTAGATTATTGGAGAACAGAACAAAGAATGAGTTGTGGCTACCTGTGATGCTAGGTAATACCTACAAAAATCTAGTAGTGCAAACCTTCCTTTGGAATCATTAACTTTTCAAATGAAATCCAAAATTTCTTGTTCTTCCAAATGAAAGACATGGTAGCTTTTTTTAAGATCCATAAAGTAGTTTGAAGGAATTGGATGAGGGAGTGACTGAAAAAACAATATTTGGGCAGAATGTTCATTTTTTTTTAAATAGTTTGCTTTATTGTAGTATTACAAAGTACTGTAGATTTTATGTACAATACACAGATCTCTTGTTCAGATACTTAAACAGCCAGTGATATGTGTCAGGATATTGTACATCTACATTGGTACACAGACTGTGGATTGTAACATCTGCTCACTTTTGTAACCAAGACCGAGTAATTTCAATAAACTTGACCTTACCTAACAAGAGTATCTGATTCCAATAGCATGGTAGAGTATAACCACAGAACTAGTAAGACCTTATATTCCCACCCCAACCCCCCATTTCACCACTACAATATAGAAAAGGAATAATTCCTTTCCTAGACGATGTAGGGGACAGTCACATTACTCAATAAGGAAGAGTTAGAGGGACTAAGTCAATAACCATCTCCAGGCTGTATCAAGACCAGATCCAAAACAAGGCTCTCCTAAGTGGATAACAGGGCGTGTAGAGGTGCCCATACTCTGATATTTTTTACTGCGCTTGGACATATTGGCAATAAAGTATTCCGCTTGCAAAGCAAATAGTATTTCTTTATGCCATTCTACATACTGAAGGGGTTTGCTGGTCTAACCAGTGGCGCAATATGATTTTCTTAGCGCAGGAGATATCAGTGTCATATGTTTCCTCTGATTACCTACTAGAGTTTCGCCTGAGTCACCCAAGATGCAGATTTCAGACTAAAAGCATTTTGGAGCCCAAGTATAGGATCCAGTTTAGACCTGATGGCAGCCCAAAATGGAGTAACTTTGTCACATTCCCAGAGGATATGAAGGAGTGTACCTCTTGTGAACCACATCTGGTACAAAGTTCGATGTATGATGCCCCATCTTACTAAGTTTTACAGGTGTAGTATAGGTCATGCAGCACATAAAATTGAAGCAGCCTATACCGATCCCACCTGGATCCTTATACAGCCTTTTCCAGATTTGTTGCCATTGACGAGGTACTTGGGAGGCAGAGGGAAGGGACCTATCCCACGTGTAATGTTGTACACCTTCTTGTTCACTATTACTTATTTGAAGTGCCTTATAGTAGAAGGTGACAAGGTGAGACGAAGGTCTCCTGGTAAGTGAGCTAAGTATAGGACTGGACATAGACTGACTCCAGAGGCCGCTACCAAAATGCTGTATTAAGGCGTGGGATATTTGAAGGTACTTAAAACAAAAAGAAGCAGGTAATTTGTATTTTGTGCTAAAAGCTGAGAAGGCAAGTAATTTACCATTTTCGGTTAGGTCAGCCACCGTGATTTCACATTCCGATGGCCAAAATGAAGTAGTGACAAACTTACCCCCTATTTTAAAATTAGGGTTTTTGAAAAGAGGTTGGGACATGTCCTTTGATGGTGAAAGCCCGAAGGTTTTGTTCAACTGATCATGTATCCGTATCGAGATCGTGATTGGTGTGGGTTCACACAATTTGGGAACTTTATTAGCGGTAATGTAAGGGAGGCTCTTAATATCGATTCCTGCAGCACTGCATATTGACTGTTCTATTTGTAACCATAGTGGGGGTCCTTTGTGGTTTTAACCATCAGAGACTGTGGCACAATTAATGGCCAAGTAATAGAGGTAGATATTAGGGACTTGCAATCCACCATGCTCTTTGGCCCTCTGCAATTTAGTAATTGCTCTCTGAGGTGATTTATTTCTCCAAATAAATTTAGAGATAATGCTATGCACCTGATGAAACCACGAATGGGGAAGGAATAAATTCAGCATCTGGAGGGGATACAATAAACGAGGCAGGACATTCATTTTTATAATGCTGATACGTCCCCAGAGAGAAATGGGAAGCGATACCCAATGATTAAGGTCCGTTTTAATGCGTATAAGTAACTGGTCCAAGTTATATTGTTGCATTTTGCTTACAGATTGTGACAGAAATATGCCTAGATAATTTATTTTATCCCTTACCCAGGTGAACCCGAGGTGCTCCAAGTCTGCCTTTAAAGTCCAACTGTTTAGAGGCATTACTTCCGTTTTGGCTACATTTAATTTATAGTTGGAGAGTTCCCCAAACTCTTTGATAATGTTGAGGGTAGCTGGTGTAGACGTACTTGGATTTGTGATATGAAGCATGATGTCATCGGTATATACCGATAACTTATATTGAAATCGCTGGATCGGAATGCCAGATACTGATGCGGAGTGATTAATCCTCCTGATGAGTGGCTCTAAAAAATAAGTTAAACAAGTAGGGAGACAGGGGGCAGCCTTGCCTCGTTCCCTGCTGGAGAGGGAAGGATTGTGATATTACCCCATTACGTAGTACCCTAGCAGTAGGGTGGGAGTAAAGAATTTTGATCCACTTTATAAACTGTAAAGGAATTCTATATCTGGGTAATAATTCGAACAAGTAGTCCCATGAGACACGGTCAAAGGCTTTTTCTACATCAAGGGAAACTAGAGCTGCCGGAGTATGAGAGTCCCTTGCTGCCGAGATGAGATGAAAGATTTTCTGTAAGTGATCCGATGAGAGACGCCCTGCCACAAAACCAACCTGCTCAGGGCTTATTAAGGAAAGCCAGACCTTGGCTAACCTATTAGCCAGGATTTTGGCAAGAATCTTCATATCCACATTTATTAATGAAATTGGATGATAGCTCGATACTAAAGTGGGGTCTTTGTCTGGCTTGGGGAGCACAACAATAGTGGCCTCGGTGAGGCTGAGATCTGAGAGACCATGATGGAACATATAGTTATATGTATCAAGCAGGACAGTACTCAGCTGAGATTTGAATACCTTATAAAATTGGATGTGTAGCCATCCAGGCCCGGGCTTTATCAGCAGGAGAGCTCAATAGCCTCATGTACTTCGCTTATACTGAGGGAGCTTGTAGAAGGGCTATTTGGTGCTGGATAAACTTGAAGATCTATATCCTCTAGAAAACAGTCCAGTGTGATATTCTTAGAGGATTGAAGGGGCAGGAATATAAAGACTGATAATATGTTTTGAAGCATACAGCTATCTCTTCAGGAGTAGTATGGTACCTGCCCTCGGTTCCTGTATGGTAACTACCATCCTATCCATCACCCTGCGACCTGAGCCTTAGGGCGAGTAGTTTCCACCTTGTTCCCTTGATCGAAGTAAGTGGCTTTTGTTTTAAAATGGAGATATTCCACTTATCGCCAAGAAGAGTATTTGATTGGAATCGAAGGCTTTCCAGCCTTCGAATTCCATGGGGTGTGACTGGGGAGATAGAGTTTGCTCCAGAGCCCTAATCTGTTGTAAGAGTGAGGAAGATTCTGATAAAATTTTCTTTTTCCTAATGGTGGCCAACCGGATAATCACGCCTCTTAACGAGCATTTCATAGCCCCCCAGAGCACATCTAACTTCGGCATGGACCCGGTGTTAGACTCCTGAAAATTTGTAATGTACCTTTGTAAGAGATCAACTATCTTCTGGGATCTAAGTAATTGGGGATTAAATCTCCAGACCTTAAATTGGTTAGTAGGGGAAGGTATAGACCATTGCAAAGTAGTTGGGTGGTGGTCAGAGATCACTTTGGAAAGATAGACACAACTCTGAACCCTCGCAAGGTGCTCAATACCAACAAAAAGAAGTCAATTCTTGAGAATGTGTTATGGGGGAGGAAGTGAAATGAGTAGTCCCGAGAGGAAGGGAAAAGGGTCCTCCATGGATCCACAAGACCCAGAGTATTCATAAGATCTCTGAGAGCCAACTGAGCTGGGGTGTATGCGGCATGCCTTGTTTTTGATCTATCAAGGCTGTTACTGAGAACCAAGTTCCAGTCTCCACCGAGTAAGATAGGGAGCTTAGACCATGATGCCAGATTGGACATGAGACTTGAGAAGAATTGGGGGTCATCACTAAGTGGTCCGTAAATGGATCCTATTACCATTTCAGTATGGCCTAATATTGCTCTCAAAAGTATATATCTACCTTGTGAGTCACCTATCGATTGCAACAGGCGAAAAGGTATACGACGTGCAATTAATACCGCAACTCCATTTCTACGAGAGTCTAACCCAGTGCCAAGCACATGTCCCACCCATGTTCTCCTTAAATTATTGATTTGTGAGCCAGGTAGATGTGTCTCCTGAATAAAAGCTACGTCTATGTTAAGTTTATGAAGATGCAGCAATATCTTGGCCCTTTTGGTAGGGATTGAGCACCTTTAACATTCCAAGAACAAAACTTTAACACACTTGTCATGATTAAACGGTATCAATAAGAGCCCAATATCATCTGACTCTTCCTCAAGAAGGAGTCGTTTCCAGTGCACTATTCCATATTGACTTAGTGACAACCCCAAATCCTTCCCACCCTCCCTACAACAACATCCCTTTATTCACTGAATCCCCCTTCCCATCCACCCTACCCCATTTATTCACTCTCAACCCCCAACCCCCCATTCCCATGCCCGCCTTTAATAAACTAATATGTTCCTTTCCCCTATATTGCCCTTCCCCCATTTAATCCCTCTACCCATATTGGGGTAGGCATTATACCAGATACAAGAAACAAGATTATGGGCCAACATTATCCGCCCTTTGAAAACGAGAAGTATTATCGGTGATAAACTACGTTCTTATTCCCAACAACCCAGTGGGTAGACGACCCACCCTGTGCCAGATTGTGATGCACTGAGTAGACTGTCAGACTATCCAGAGATTCCCACTTCCCACCCCGGCCCCCTAAATCAGAGACATGAATATAGTACTATTTACATCCATCTGATAGAATCCAAAAAAAAAAAAAGGGGGGGGAGTCTAAGCCCCTCTGCACCACATTAGTCGCAGGTATTCATATAAGTCCATATGCAAAATGTCCTCAAATCGTTTCAGCAGGAGCTTCTAAAATAATAAGAAATAAAAAAAAAAAGGGGGGGAGGAAGGGGAGAAGGATCCAAGCCCTCCTGCACCATCATAGTCACAGGAGTTGAACACATGTCCATATGTAAGACATCTTCAGATCACACAGTAATCCCCGGTACTCAGCACACTCTCATCTGTAAAGCTTCTTCCAATCAGTGCAACAGGAGCTTCCAGAATAGCAAAAAAAAAAAAAAAGCGGGGGCTTCAGTTTCCAGCCTGACAGGAATGAAGAAGGGTCCAATTGGAGCAGCTGCAGATGCTCTCTTTCTTACACATGGAGTTCTACTGCCCTCATGTGGCGCTTTTTAATTAATACCAGGAGGTCAGAGGTTTCTTATCAATTTGTCAGTTATAATTGTAGTGATTTATTAAGTGGCAAACCGGCAGGCATCCACTTAAAATACAGGTCCCCACAGTGGTCAGCCTTGCTAAAGCATCATCACTTGAAGGCGGTGAATTAGTAAGTAGCCTCATGGCCCTTCAGCAAGAAGGGAACAGGTCAGGTACATCTGATGCAGTGCGGCAAGTGCCAACTGCGTATTGTCAAAGGAGTGCCACGAATCTGCTTGCATAACCATCAGTCTGGAAGGGTATTGGACTTTATACTTAATACTTGCAGCGATTAACTTTGACACTATGGGGTGGTACTCCGCTTGGCGTTGTCTCACTGTGGCAGGAATATCTTGAGTCAAGGGAAGCTGTTGGCCCTCCCAGGTAATCTGCTGCAGTTTCCTAACCTGTTCCAGAATATAAGATTTATCCAGGTAATTTAGTAGCTTGATGATAATTGGTCTCGGAGGCTTTCCACTCGTGGGCTTAGGTCGCAATGACCAGTGAGCCCTCTCTATTATGTATGAGGGGTTGTTCGGGAGGGACCAGCAATCTTAGCCAGGAGCTTCTGACAAAATAAAATGGAGCTGTTCCTTCTGCTTCCTCGGCAAGACCAAAATAACGATGTTGTACCTCCTACTATGGCCTCCAAGTCTTCTAACTTGATTCAGCTTTGTGCAGTCTTTGCCTCAAAGAAACCACCGGGTCCATCTTATTTTCCAATTTTCCAATGAAGCTGTGCGAGCTGAGAGATCTGAAATAGCTCGATTCAGTATCAGCCAAATCACTCTGAGTGATTTGATTTTCTAGTTATGTCCTGAAAGGCAGACTTGAAGAGCTGCATTTCGAGGAATTTCTGTTCTGATAGTGGGGTCTCAGCCGATTGAGATGCCATGGGAATGAGAGGTTTAACAGAGCCTCTGGTCTGGCCTTTGGATCTTTTCGATCCTTTCTCCGGGGTTTGGGGTGGCGTGGCGGCGCCTGGCGCATTTCAGCTTCCATGCCTCAGCTAGGCCCCAGATTTCTTTAGCTCGGCGCTTGCTTACAGGTAGGCAAAAGAGATTCCTGGAACCCCAAATATGCTGCACACGGTGAGCCGCGATGAAGCCCTTCTTTTAAATTAACACCAATGCTCAGTATCACGTACTTTGGATGTTTATAGGAGGAACGAAGCGGGAGCAGGTCTCCAGAGCAGCTAATCTCACAGCAGCATCATGTGATCCCTAGAATGTTCATTTTGACAATACTAATTCTTCCAACTAGTGCAAGTGGAAGGTAGATCCATCTTTTAAGGTCATTTTGTATTTGTGTAAATATTAGTACATTATTCATGGTAATTAATGTATCTAGATTGGTGGTTATTTTAGTTCCAATGTATTTTATTGCATTTGTTTGATTGCATGAGCAATTGTCCAGAATTTGTAATGTATACATTTGGTTGAGACTCACTATTTCTGTTTTATCCAGTAATCCTATAACTGCAAACCTGACCAAATCTATCTCAGAGTGAGATTAGTTCCCTTATGGACATCATTAGGATCAATGCAGTAACACAATGCCTCATCTGCATGAAAACATATTTTATGAGTGGAATGTTTTATCTTGATATCTGGGACTGGCCTATGATAGGGCAGTGGGGGATGCCCTGGACAAGATTTCACCTCTTTGTGTTCGTCCCCTTACTCTTTGCTCAAGGAAACCTTGGTTTGATGGTTCCTTGAAGGAACTGAGGAGAAGGGATTGAAGGCTGGAGAGAGCATTGGTGGAAGTCTGGCCTGGATGCTGACAAGCTTAGATTAATGGAACATTATGAGAACTATTAATCAGAAATCACACGTAAGAAGACAGAAGTCCTGTCCAGGGCAATTTCTGCAGAGCAAAATTGACCAGCTCAGCTCTTCTGGACTGTAGGCAGATTGTGCAATCCAATCTGTCTCCAACCTGGAACAGCTTTTTCACAGATTAAGTGTGATGAGCTCACTTAATTCTTCACAGATAAAGCAATCAGCATCTGAGCCAGCACCAGCCTGGCTCTCCCTATGAAAGATTGTGGGGATTGGGAGGTGATGAACACTTGGTCTACCTGAGCAGACTTCAGACACAGGAACTCATGGATATCGTAAGAACCATCCAGACTCTGCACCCAACCAACTGTAGTTTGGTTCTGGCTCTACGCCCCTATTAGTGGGTTGTGTAGATGTCATCTGCCCAATCCTAGCTAAACTTGTTTGGGGTTCCTTAGAGAGGGGTCTTTCCAGATCCCCTAAAGGAGGCAATTATATGACCACTCCTTCAAAAGTCCTCTTTGGAGTCAAACTATCCAGCTAACTAAAGGTCTATCTCTAACCTGCCTTTTGTAGGCAAGGTTATTGAAAAGGTGGTTGCATCACAGCTGGAGGATTATCTTGGGACCCATGGTTTCTATGAGGCTCTGCAGTCTGGATTTAGGAAGAGACATAGTATGGACACTTCACTCATCTGGGTATTGAATGACCTCCTAATAGTGTGCGATCAAAAGGCATGTACCAACTTGGTTCTTCTTGATCTCTCTGTAGCACTTGACACCTTGTGCTTTTGGAGCACCTGTGTTTCCTTTGTGGACTATCGGGTACAGTCCTCAAATGGTTTCAATCATTTCTCACAGACAGATCTCAGATGGTTGTCACTGGAATTTATTCCTCCGACACCCTCCCTCTGCCCTGTGGGGTGCCGCAGGGCTCCATATTGTTACCCATGTTGTTCAGTGTACATGATGCCATTTGGAGATATCAGACATTACAGTTTGAGTTTTCACTGCTATGCATATGATACTCATCTGTATATGTCTTTTCTACCCAGACAGGAGGATGTAGTCTCTGTCTTCAACTGTCTCACTGAGATCAAGGACTGGATGAGCACCAGCTGTTTGAGGCTGAACCCGTATAAGACCATGGTGTTGGTGGCGGACCCAGGTCAGCCAGGGGCAGGTATGGGTGCTGAACAGTTGTCTGGCCTATGGCTTGATGGTGTCCAGCTCACCATCTCAGACCAGGTAAGGAACCTGGGCATTATTTTTAATGACAGCTTGACTTTGAGATCTCAGGTGTCAGCTGTGGTTAAATCCTTGTTTTGCCATCTGAGGAATACTGCCTAGGTGAAACACCTGGTTCCTCCGGATGACCAACCAACTTTGGTCCATGCATTCACCACCAGCCTAGATTACTGCAATGCCCTCTACCTAGGGTTTCTACTGCAGATGTTGATATCTGCCACATGTAACTGGTGCAGAATGTGGTGGCCAGACTTTTGACTGGCATATCTAGGGCTAATCATATCATGTCCGTGCTGTGCGAACTGCACTGGCTGCCTGTTCAGTGGTGGATCACCTTTAAGTTTGGATTGCTGACATTTAGGGCCCTACACAATCAGGGACCTGGTTATCTGAAAAAGCTTCTGACTCCCTACTGCCCCCGCATCCTCTCTGATCCACTGAAAAAGGACTGCTAGAGATTCCCAGGGTGCATGTGAAAACCTCTGGTGCCAAAGCTTTTACTTTTGTGGCTCTCAACCTGTGGAATTCTCTACCTTATCGGTTAAGAGAATGTCTGACCGTTTAAAGTTTTAAGCTAATTTTAAAACCCATCTTTTTTATCAGGCTTTTCTTCGATGTTTCAATCTGGATGATTAAATCTGTAATATTTTTAAGTTATTTATATTACTGTTATTGTTTTATTTATCTGGGATATTGTATGGTTTGTTAAAGCACTTTTGTTTTGGGAAGGCACTATATAAATAAAGTTTTACTTACTTTTACTTAATTATCTTTATTCGCTGGATTAGTGTGTATTGATATGACAAAAGGTTCTGTTGGTATGGCAAATATGAGTGCTGAGAATGGATATCCCTGATGGGTCCCTCTTCTTAGTGAACCTTTTTCTGAAATGATGTTGTTTGTTTTACTACTTGTAGTTGGAGATTGATATAAAAGGTTAGTCCAGTTTTTAAACTGTGTAACAATGTCTTTGGCAGCATGTTATGTATAAAAGCCTAATCTACCCTGTCAAAGGCCTTTTCAGCATCTATGGCATCATGTTGTTTCTTGTTAGCAATTATATGTATAGTTCTTCTGATGTTATCTGTGATATTGCGGCCTTTAATGAAACAGTTTTTTATCTTTTGAAATAATTAGTGGTAACATTGTTTTAAGTTGTAATGCTAATGCTTCAGTGAATATTCTGAAATATATGTTGAGGAGTGAGATTGGTTTGTAAAGAGCATAACTGAGGATGATTATTTTCCTTGTGGAACACTTGTATGATGGGTTTTTAAAATGATTCAGGAATTGCTTGTAATGTATTAAAAGAATTGAACATATTGGTCAATTTTGGAACCAGCTCTTGGCTGAAGATTTTATAAGCCTCTGTAGTAAAACCATCCATGCCACAAGCTTTTCCTTGGGGGAGACTGTTGACAGCATTTAGTAATTCCTGTGCCAAAAATGTATTATTTCTAAATCTGCCAGCAGTTTTTCCAGAATAGTGATGAATATTGTATCCTTCAAAAATTCTTTAACTTTGGTATAAAGATGCTGACACTGTGGCCTATATAATGTTTAGTAGTATGCTTTGAACTGATTATTGATTTCCAAGGAAATAACTGTTATGTTACCTTGCTCACCGAACCATCTTTAAGAAATTCACAATGTTCTCAGCTAACTGTCCCCATGACCCACATGAAAAGGTCAGTACAATATTTTAGTCATATGGCCCTGAGGTATTGGAATAAACTCCCACCCTGTTTAAGAGATCTGAATTCCAAACTCCCGCCTGTCTCAATATTTAAGATTTTTTTGTTTTCAAATATTCACATTTGTAATTGTTTTAGCTAAATGTGGATATATTGAACATTGAACATTGTGGTTGTATGTTGTATTGACATGATTCAATGTTTGAACTAAGTTGTTATTGTGTATATGAATATCGTATCATTACCGCTGATGTATGTATTGCCATTTGTATGATTTTAATGTTGGAAATAGGCTGCCATTGTGAATGAGCATAAGCTCAATGGTTATTCTTAATAAACAACAAGACTAATTTATTTCAATTCCTGATCTTTTTGAAGTTGCCATGCTAGTAAATGTTGTGGTTCATTGAGTCAATGATAATACTTAGCTCAAACATGTAGTATTTGAAATGAAACAAGAAGGTCACCTAGGCTAATTGCTGAATAGCAGCTCCAGTAACCATGGTGACACATTAAAAAAATGGCATTTGTGAAACTACATTAAAAGATGAAATAGCCGCAGTGGCACTTCTTTCATTTAACACTCACCTTTGTTTGACCTCTCTACTTTTGGCTGCTTTTCTCTCCATGCTGTTGGTCAGGATACCCCAATGGGTTGGGATGTCAGGTAAATGAACAGTTTTATGTCGACTGCAGTATATAGCTCTTAGTACCGCTTAATCATCTCTTTCCTCTCATGCAAGTAGTCAATTCAGTGACTGTAGAAAAGCAAATCTGATAAATACAAGCTAACTGATGTTTAAAATAGTGAGACAAACAAAAGAAATCACTGCCATGCAGTTTTCTGAATGCCATAGTGTGCATCATGAGACTGACAGGAAGATGATAGCAAGGGTCAGGACACCACTCTCACCACTCTCAAATTCTCTGGTAACTGGGAAGCCCGCTCCTTGCAAAACTCATCACATCTCATTGAAAATCTTGCTGGAGAATCACAGCGTGATACACGAGTGCAAGTGGGTATTACGGTTGGTCTAGATAATCTTGATATTAAGGTGATGGCACCAAACAAAAGTGCTCAATAATGAACAGAGTCCTTAGCCATCACAGGGAGAAAAAAATGATCCAACCCACACTATCAACAGCAAATTCTAACCAAACCAGTGACTCAGCATCAGTATTCACTAAACATTTGCAGGTAAAACCTGCAAGTAGTTTCTTCAAATGATAGATAAAAAAGATCTGATGGACTTAGATATTATGACTTCAAATAACAGTATTGTTCAAGAAGGCTGTATAACAGCAAATGTACTGCCTGGAAAGGGAAACAGCCTTTTCTGGAGATAATTCACCAGTCAGTCCAACAAGTAACAGTATTCTTAATAATATTATAAATAGAACAATACACCTCCCCCTTTCTAGAAACATAGAAATATAGAATTTGATGGCAGATAAGGACCGTTTGGCCCACATAGTCTGCCCATTTCCCTATCTAATGGATAAGCTGCAGATACTAGTTAACCAACAGCCTACTTCCTCCTACCCCCCACTAGAATTGCCTTATGTCTGTCCCATGCATTCTTGAATTCCCCCACTGTTTGTGACTCTATGACATCCTCAGGAAGGCTGTTCCATGTATCTACAACCCTCTCTGTGAAGAAATACTTCCTCACATTATCTCTGAGCCATCCCCCCTTTATCTTCAAATTGTGCCCCCTTGTTTTTGCACATCTCTTTTTCTGAAAGATGCTACCCTCTTGGACTTTGTTGATTCCCTTGAGGTATTTGAAAGTTTCTATCATGTCCCTCCTCTCCCTCCTTTCCACAAGGCTAGACATCTTTAGTTCCTTTAGTCCTTCTTCATATGTCTTCTGATACAGACCCTGCACCATTTTGGTTGCCCTCCTCTAGACAACCTCCACCCTGTCTATGTCTTTGCAGAGATGGGGTCTCCAGAACTGTACACAGTACTCCAGATGTGGTCTTACCAACTGTCTGTACAGAGGGCCAACAACTTCCTGTTTTCTACTGGTGATGCCTCTCCCTATGCATCCCAGTATCCCCCAGCCATCCTTACTGCCTTCTCACATTGCTGGCCCACCTTTAGGTCATCTGATATGACTACCCCCAGGTCCCTTTCCATTTTTGTTGCTGTCAGTATCTCACCCCCCATTGTGTATTCTTCCCCTGGGTTTTTGTTTCCCAGGTGCATTACTTTGCACTTCTTTGCATTGAATCTTACCTGCCATACATTTGACCATTCCTCCAACATTGCCAAGTCCCTTTTCATCCTTTTCACCCCACCTTGTGTATCAATCCTGTTGCAGATCTTTGTGTCATCTGCAAAGAGACATATTTTCCCTTCCAGTCCCTCTGCAATGTCACTTATAAAGACATTAAAAAAGGACCGGCCGCAGTACTAAACCATACAATACCCCACTAGTAACCCTCCTTTCTTCACTGTGTACTCCATTTACTATTACCCGCTGTGTTCTGTTGTCCAACCAGTGTTTTGCCCAGGCTACCACCCTGGGACCCACTCCCAGGCTGGCTAATTTGTTTATTAATCTTTTGTGCGGGACTCTGTCAAATGCCTTGCTAAAGTCTAGGTAGGCCATGTCCACAGCCCCTCCCTGGTCTACTGCTTTGGTCACCCAGTCAAAGAAATTAATTAGAGTTGTCTGACATGACCTTCCCACTATGAATCCATGCTGCCTTGGGTCCTGTGCCCCACTGGCCTCTAGGTACTCAACAATTCTTTCTTTCAGAAGTGATTCCATCATTTTCCCTACCATTGAGGTCAAACTGACAGGTCTGTAGTTTCCTGCCTCTGTCTTGCTCCCACTTTTGTGAAGGGGAATCACATCCACCCTCCTCCAGTCCTCAGGTACCACACCATCCTCCCATGATTTATTAAAAAGGGTAGTCAGTGGTTTTACTAGTTCTTCCCTTAGTTCTTTTAGAATTCTGGGGTGAATCCCATCAGGCCCCATTGCTTTATCCACCTTCAGTTTTAAGAGTTCTTTCAGAACCCTTTCTTCTGTGAAAGGACTAATAACCCCAATCAAGAGTGTTTCTATTGACCGGATTAGGTATTTCCCCCTGCTTTTCCATTGTGAATACTGAGCAGAAGTATTCGTTCAGGATACCTGCTTTTTCACTGTTGCTCTCTGCCCAACCACCTTCCTCTTTGTTCAGCCTCAGTATCCCTGCCTTAGTCTTTCTTTGCTCCCTAATGTACCTGATTTCTGAAGCCTTTTCAACTCAGTTTCATTGGAGGGACAGACCTTCACTTCAAATGCCTTGCCACAATGCTTAGGAGGTGCTACAAATGTTAAATGTTGTGGCTTGATGTTGCTACAACTCCCAGATTGCCTGATTCATTGTGTAGGAGGTGCTAAAATGATAAACTGTGGTTCCTGGCATCTCTCACTGGTGACCCCCAAATCATGAGTGCTACACAATCAGTTTCTCTCCAACCAAATAAAATACATACTTTCTCCACAGCAGAATAAAGAAATATGCCATCTATCATTCATGATTTAGCCTGGAGTGAAACAGCTTTTTATGTTACCCTCCATTGCTTCTTTTATCCCTGGTGTCTTGTAGCAACCCTGCCCTCCAATCACTGAATTCTCTGAAATAAAGTAAATGGTCCATCAATGTCTTTGTTTCTTCCTTTTTTTAACCTGTAAAAAAGAAAATGGTCCCGAACACCGATCTAAACATTCCTGTACCCCAACCTCCCACTGAGCACCCACCACCCTGCACCCCTCCAAAGCCCCTACACAACCTCACTCACCTGAACAAGTCCCAGAGTGAAGATCCACTCCCCAATCCAAGACATGTCTTGCTGCTGTGAGCACCAACTGCAATATGAGAAACTATAGTAAATACAGTTTAATGTATTTCAATAGGGTTTTTCAACTCTGATGCAAAACTTTGCCATTTTTTGCATATTTTAACCCCATATTTTCAACATGGCCTTTTTGGGACTTCACCTCATGAATAATATTGCTGGAATTATACAAATCTGACCAGAAAGGCAATTTCACTGTCACGTGGAGAAATCACATTTCAGGCAAGAGCTGAAGATTTCCACCACCCGTGTTCATGAGGTGGAGTTATAAAAAGGCTATGTCAAAAATGGGGGATCAACATATGTAATAATGGCAAAGTTATGTGCATCCATTGAAATTTTCCTATGCTCTCTCATAACTTTAATAATTGAAAATATTTTGAGCCCAACTTTTCATCATAACAATATTTTTCCATCACCTCATAAATGTGACAGCTGTTATTTTTGAAAACCTGTTCAAACTTTGTTTCTGCAAGTGTGGTACAGAAGGACATATTGGTGGTCTGAAATAGCATTTCAGCAGGGATTTGAAAATGTCCATCACATTATTCATGGGGTGGGGTAATAAGAAGGTTACGCTGACAATTTGGTGTCCGTTTTGCTGCAAATGCAGGTGCAAGCCCAGAGGGACCTGTGCTTCCACAACAACATACATGTCTGTATCTATGGAGATATAGTATTGCAGGGCACAGAAGGCCTGCACTCCCACAAGCAAATAAGGATCCATAACTATGGAGGAATGGGAGTGCAGGGCCCAGAGGGCCCTGTGCTCCCACAGGCAAATAAGGATACCATTATACTATCTCTAAAAGTAAGGACATTCTTCACAAAAAACTCAATTAATGCATCAGTTAGGGTTGCTACTAAAGTGACAAAAATATGGAAATGTGATTGTTAGGGTTTTCAACCCTAACTCTGAAGTCCCTCCCAAGCAACCAGATGGGACAATCAACACAAGCAACCACAGGCATCCATCTTCAGGTAAGACAAACAACATACAACTCTTTTCACATAGCACAAGAAACATCCATCATCATGGTCCAGTGGTTCTGTAGCCATGAATACATGACACAGGCGGTTGAAGGCACTTGTCACTTGCATGCAATCAACATGGACATGGAAGTACAGGGCCTGAGAGATGCCTTCACACTTGAATGAAGACATCCACACTTCCCAGGTGGTTGATGGCACTCAGTTGTGCCTCATAACCCACCTCAAAACCTACCATCACACACCCTGCCACATGTTACTGCTCACTTACAATTTACAATGTGATCCTATGGAAATTTCATTTCACACCTCCCAGGTGGTTGAAGGCACTTGGCTGTGCCTCATGACTCACAACTCCCCTGGGGCATGTGCAATTTAGCATTGCTGCATGCTGCTGTGTGGTATTGCTCACTTAAAATTTACACTGTCATCCTATGTGAATTACATACCTCACTTCCCAGGTGGTTGAAGGCACCCTGCTGCATCTCTTGTCTCACAACTTACCTCGGGCATGTAGCCATTTAGTACTGCTGCATATCCTGCCATATGGTATTGCTTACATACAATTTATAATATGATCCTATGGGAATTTTATTACACACTTCCCAGGTGGCTGAAGGCACTCAGCTGTGCCTCATGCCTCACAACACATCTGTGGCATGCAGCAATTTAACAACTTTGCACACCTTGCCATGTGGTATTGCTCACTTACAATTTATAATGTGATCACATGGGAATTATATACCATACATCCCAGGTGGTTGAAGGCACTTATCTGTGCCTCAAACCTCACATCCCACCTGGGGCATGCAATAATGTAGCATTACCACACCCCATCATGTGTTATTCCTAACTTACAGTTTGCAATGTGATCCTATGGGAATCATATTCCACACTTCCCAGGTGTCTGAAGGCACTCTTCTTCACCTCATGCCTCACAACCCATCTGGGGTGTGTAGCATTTTAGCATTACCATACCCCCGTCATGTGTTATTCCTAACTTACAACTTATAATGTGATCCTATGGTAATTTTTTACTGCACTTCCCAGATGGTGTGCAAGCATAAATATGTATCCACGGCTACAGAAGTGCTGGACCATGATGATGGATGTCTATTGTGTCATGTGGAATGAGCTGCATGTTGTTTGTCTTACCTGATGATGGATATCTGTGGTTGACTGTGTTGTCTTGCCCTCTTTGGCTGCTTGGGGGGATGTGGAGTTAGGGTTGAAAATCCTAACATCACATTTCCATACTTTTGTCACTTTAGCAGCAACCCTAATGGATACAATAGATAGATAGATAGTTTGACAGACAGACAGATAGCTATTATTATTTTTTTTAAAGTACATTAATGCAGACATTAGGGTTGAAGAACACAAACTGCACAAAGTAGGGATATTAATAAACATTAGATATTTGGGTTTCTAGAGTATTGGCAAATCAGTGGTGGTGTCTTCCTTGGGGTTGTAAACCCTAATGCCCACCCTCTCCCCTGAGAAAATGAGGCCAGATGTGAACTTTTTCTTCATGCAGAGCCCTAAGCTATGACACATTCTATTGCAATGGTATACACACCTGACAGCGATATTTCGACAGCGGGGTCTTCTACAGCCACTACAGTGCCATGCTGCTGTAGGGAACCAGCTGCAACCTAGCACTGTCTGTTGGGGGTCCTACACCCCCCCAAATCAGCTCCAACTTGGAGTTGGAATCCTAAGTGGTGAGTGCAGGGGGCACAGCCCCCCGAAGAAAACACTTGTTTACCTCTGCAATTGGCAGCCGACTGCAAAATGCAGTCGATCTGCCAGTTTCGCTGTCTGGTCATTCAACAAATAGTTTGTCAATGACCAGTCATGGATCCTGTTGCAACATATGGCAAGCCATACTTCTCCACCTTTGAAGAGTGTATCACTTTGAGACACTGGCTTGCAGCTGTGTCTTGTGCATTGGACAAGAGGCTATATGAACATACAAAGAAGCCAGCATAAGAAGGCCATTTGGTCTGTCAAGTCTACTTGTATTGCTGGGTCCACAGGTTGAGCTAATGTCCCTGCCCTCCCTCCCCACTCCTCCCATCCTCTCTACCCATGATGCTCACTTTCCCCTATGCCTATCCCATCCTCTCTTAAAGCTGCCTACTGTCTTCAATGTGATGACTTCTTCTGGCACCGCATTCTAAGTGTCCACCACCCTCTCTGTCAAGAAGTGTTTCTTGACCTCCCTCTTAAACTTCCCACCCTCCAGCTTAAGACTATGCCTCCTCACGTTATGGTTGCCACTCAGCTTAAACAGACTCTCCTTATCAACCTTATTTATTCCTCTCAAGTACTTGAAGGTCCCAATTATGTCCTCTCTCTCTCTCTCTCTCTCTCTCCTGTCTTCCAGGGAGTACTGCACATGTTCAGTGCTCTCAATCTCTCCTCATATGCCTTACCCTGCTGATCTTCTATCATCTTTGTAGCCCTCCTCTGGACCTTCTCCAGCAGGTTAATATCCATTTTGAGCTGTGGGCACCAGTACTGAACTCCATACTCTAGATGGGGCCTTACCAGTGACCTGTACAAGGGCTTTATAACCTCCTCTCTCCTACTACTGACCTCCCTAGACATGTAGGGTTGAAAACTCCAAGGAAGACACCACCACTGATTCGTCAATACTCCAGAGACCCAAATCCCTAATGATTTTTCATTTCTCTACTTTGTGTGCTATGCATTCTTCAACCCTAATGTCTGCATTACTGCAGTTTTTGCCAGAACTATAGTTAAGTTTGAGTAGGGTGTTCAGTGTCAAATCCTTAACTTTGCACATTAATATCTTTGTCACGGTTTGATGAAATGAGCTGAAATTGTGCATGCATTGTCTAGGAGGCAATCTCTTGATCTGTGAAACTTTTTGTAATGGCAGCTTATGTGGTTTCTGAGATCTGCATGCATCATTTTTTGTAAAAGGCTAACTTTTTTCCTATATTTAACACAGGCTTATTTTGATCTCACCTACAGCTTACACTTAATGAAATTTGTATACTAAACTTTCAGGGGACGTGTGTCATGTCCTAGGATAGTCCCTTTGATAGGTCTGGTGAAAAAAATATTAAAGGGTTCTAGAGTTATAAGGCTTTAAAATTTAGTGTTTTATGAGCTGCACATGTGCAGTAGGGTTTTTCAGATAACATTTTGGTGTGAAATTAAACATCTGATGTCACAAATGAGCACTTCTGATTTTGCACCACTGACTTGGTAGGGCACCAGACGTGTAATGCTGTGCCAACCTCCATCTTGGTGAGTTTTCCCTTGAACTATCAAGCATTGAAAATACATCAAAATGCTTACAATTTGAAAAAACAAACATCGGAGCCTAGCTAAATGGTACTCATTTAGCTAGATTCTGATAGTTGTTTTTTTACTTCAGGGGCAGAAATGCCTTTTTTCTGGGCATCTGAAATCCTGGGTGCTCAGCTTAGCAAGAAGAACACATGAGCTGTGAGCTCCCATTTCCCTGGTGTCTAGTGTGCCCCACTCCATTGTCATCACTGGCAATGTGTAATGTTGCCCAGGTGTCTAGTGGCACCCCCACCCTTTAGATCACCATCCCCAGTTATTAAAAAGTGTCCCTGGTGTCTAATGGCACCCTCTCCACCTGCTGATGACTGTCCTCATAATGAATTAAAGTATTTCCTGGTGTCTAGTGGCACTACTCACTCTTCTGATCACCATCCCCAGTAATTAAATAATTTCCCTGGTGGCTAGTAGCACCCTCCACCCACTGCATACCACACCCTAATTAAATAATTTCCCTGATGTCTAGTGGCAGGAACAAACTGCTGGCAGTTATCCCCATAATTAATTGATGTATTCCCTGGTGTTTAGTGGCTCACCGGAGCCATGATCACCATCTCCATAATGAATTAATGTAATCCCTGGTGTCTAGTGTCATCCCCACCTTCCCTTTGCTGCATTAATGTAACAAAGAAAATGGTCTCTCTATTTTGTTTTCCAACCTGCAAGGAAGAAAATGGTTTCTCATCAAGCAACCCCCCCCACACTCACCTATCACTCAGAACCCACCATCCCACACCCCTCAGTACCCCCAACACCCTCATTCATCTGAATAGATCCCAGGTTCAAGATCCATTCTCCGATCGAAGATGCATCTTGCTGCTGGAACTGCTGACTGCCATGTGAGAAACTAAGATAACTATGGTTCAGTATATATCAATCGAGTTTTCTACTTTTTTTCAGCTATTTTAGGATATTTTGACACCAAATTTTCAATGCGGCCTTTTGGGGACTCCACCTCATGAACAATGTCAGTGGAATTCTGCAAATATGTCCTGAAAGGTGATGTTGTGGTTGCCTGGTGAAATCACCTTTTGGGGGAATTTGAAAATGTTCAATGCCCTCGTTCATGAGGTGGGGTCACAAGATGACTATGCTGGGGTAAAAGTATGCAAAAATTATGTTATGTGCATGCATTGACACTGTATTATGTGTGCTCATAACTTTGTTCATTGTAAATATTTTGACCCCACATTTTCAACATAGACATTTTTTTTCACCACTTCACCACAGTCATTTTTCAGATCCTGACCAAAATTTGTTTTCACACCTGTGGCACAGAATGATGATGTGGTGGTGGTGTGGAATGATGTTTCAGATGGGATTTCAAACTTCTCAACATGGCATTCATGAGGTGGGGTAATAACAAAGCTATGCTGACAATTTGGTTGATGTTTTGGCTGGATTGCAAGCGCAGGGCCAGCTGGGCCCTGCACTTCATCAGCAACATGCATTTACTAATTTATGGAGGAATGGCAAATGAGAATTTGATTATACTATCTAGAAAAGTAAGGAAATAATTTGCAAAAAAAATGTGTTAATGCACCAGTTAGGATAACTTAACATGACAAAGATAGGGAGATGTGGCATTAGGGTTTCTCTCCCTAATGATCCCCCCAGGAGCAAAAGGAAAAGCAACATTTGGGTTTTGTGTCTCGAGTTTTGGCAAATCAGTAGTGAGATCTTCTTTTGGGGCTTGTCAACTGCAACCTCACCCCAACCCCAGTGGGCCCTGTGTGAAGAAAGATCATCTGTGACATTGCTTGCTCATTGAATGGGGTAGGCATTAGGGTCGACAACCCCCAAGAAGACCCCACTGCTGAGTAGCCAAGACTCTGGTCTGGGGACCCAAAACCCTAATGTTTTTTCCTTTAGCTGCTGGGGGGTAAGGGGAGCATTAGGATGAGAACCCCTAATGAAACATTTCCCTACTTTTACCACATTTCCCTACTTTTGTGGTGTTATGTTACCTTAACTGGTGCAGTAACACAGTTTTTTGCAAATTATATGATATATATATATATATATATATATATATATATATATATATACACATCCTTTCTTGCAATGAATATATGTTTTATTCATGGAAAAAAAAGTTTTAATGCAGACATTAGGTCCGAAGAATTCAAAGCACAAAACTAAGTAAATGAAAAAGTATTACGGTTTGGGGTTTTCAGAGTCTTGGCAAATCAATGGTCTGGTCTTCCTTAGGGTTGTCAACCCTAATACCGACCCACTCCCCTGAACAAACAAGGTCAGAAATGAAAAAAGTTATGAAAGATTCTGTTGGCAACATATGGAGAGCCATGCTTCTCTATCTCTGAAGAGTATATCACTAAGAGGCACTTGTTTGAATCTGTATCTTGTGCTTTGGACTGGAGTCTATGGCCTGGGGAGGGAGTAGGCATTAGAGTTGACAACTCCAAGGAAGACCACACCAGTGATATGCCAAGAGCCCAGAGACACAACCATAGAATTGTTTTCATCTCAGTACTTTGTGTGTTTGGTAAAAGAAGAAGCAAGATGGCGACTGGTATGGGTCTGCCTTAACAAGCTACTACAGCTACATGACCAAATTCATCATTTTTTATTCTTTTAGTTTATCATTTATTGAGTGTTTTTAAGTAAGTTTAGCGAGGATCTTTTAGTGAGTAACACTAGTGTGCTGGGGTATTTTTCTATTTTTGCCATTTCTGTTGCTTTATGTCTCAGAGTCATTTTTTAGTGCTTTAACTTTTATTAGTGCTTCCGCTTCAGACTGCATTAATAGTGCAACTAGCCAGCACTGTAACAATTGTTAGCAGTCACTTTTCTGGTATATCACTTGCTTGGTGAATTTTGCTGAGGATAATGTCATCTGTCCCCTGAAGTTACTGTGAGGTCATCACCGACTTCCCCAGCATGCCTGGTTCTGCAGTAGGTGTCTCTCAGTAGCCTAGACTGAATCAGTTGTCTGTGGAGCCAGCTGCTGCCACCATGTCTCAAGCTAAGCAGGTGGTGAGCTTATCCAGTTTGGGCATTTTGCTTCTGGTTTTGTGGCTGTATATTTAGCCTCAAGTAAAGAGAGAAGCTGCCTGGACACTGTGGCTAGATCAGAGGAGTAGCGAGGGAGTAGTGGCTCAGCTTGTGCCCCTCATAGGTTGGGGGTGGGCAGCTGCCTTACTGGTGGGTGTAGTATTTTTGCCCATATTGGGGGGTTTCTTGAAGGTCAGCCATCAAAGAATGGTTTTGGCTCTGGGTCCCTGATCCTGGGGGTGCTAGAGCTGAGTTGACTGCAACCTGGGTTTGACTGTGATGTCCTTGGCTTAGCTGGATTGCAAAAAAAATCGACAGCTCAATTTTTCACCTCATCTGGTTTTGTGGTGAGAGTTCCTGGGAGCTGGAACTGGGATGAGTTTTTGCTGAGCTATCTGTGGTCACCATGCTTGAAACTAAGAATGTGGTGAGCTGATCCTTGTAGGTGCTCAGGCTGGGCTGTCTGCAACCCAGCTTGGGCTTCAGGGTCTTTTCCTATGATGGGTGCTGAGAATTCAAGTTCAAGTTTTCAAATTATTTCAATAAGATGTATAAAATAACAATAACATTTTGTTACATCACCATACCATATTCACAGTAAATACACATATCACATTACACTAAATGTACACTTAAAGACAGAGTGTTCCAGGATTAAAAACATAATTCAAGCTATCTTTATTCTGTTTATGAACATTGCAAGGCCATAAATATCTTTAATTTTATACAATCTTAATAGCTGTTTCATACAACTCTCTTTGCATTTTAAATTACATACATGAATTAGTGGCATTACCCATTTCATTCTCGCATTCAACAATTCATCACATTCTAACAGTTTGTGCATTAAGATAGAGGATTCCACATTTTTACATTTCCATTTCAGTCTATTGCCAAAATGACTCCACCATTTTTTATATTACAGCTGCCTTATTCCCAAACTTTCCAATGTTAGGTTGCATAACATATTTCTATGCCATTTATTTTCACAGTGAACTAAATAGTATTCAATTTCACCAGTAAGTTTTATGCTAGAATATATTCCTTTTATATCTATCTCATGGATCTTTGACAGATCCTTCTGTATATCAACATCATTAATTATCTGACCCACCTCCTTTGTATAGCAGTTCACATTAGACAATGCCCTATTTTGACCACAAATCTTCCAGGCCCATTCTTTTCACCATCAGATTTACCATGGAGAACCACGTCGCCGGGGCATAACCAGCCACCAGCCGATCCACATAATCTATCCAACATAATTTTCGCAACCTATTATTGGCCATATTCATTATTTTATTCCAACAGTTAATCGCCCTACATTTAGTTCTAGTATATAAAGGACATAACCCAGCCTCAAGTCTCATAAATGCAGTTGGACAGTGCCTGGGTAAATTAAGTACTTTGCTTAAAAAGTTATTTTGAATACTTTCAATTTTTATTTCCTTAACAAAAAGACCCCAAACTTCACTCCCAAATAATGTCTGGCAAACAGTTTTTGCTTCAAAGGTTCATTTAAGGGCTATAAAGGAATTATTTGCATACTTATTTGCAAACATGCTAATCGCATTCATTGAGATATATGATTTATTTTTTATCTCTGCTAATTGTGTATTCCACAACAAATTACTTTCGAATATGATACCTAAATATCTATATTCTTTTACTTCCTCTATCCTTTTCCCCTTAATATCCCAGACCTTGTTTGTTTGCCCTTTGTTCCCAAATGATACTATTTTTGTTTTATCAACATTCACTTCCAAATCTAATTTCAACAATGAATTTAGAAGACTGGTTATACCTCTTCTTAGGCCTAATGTGGTCTGTGAGATAATGATAGCATCGTCTGCATAACATAGAATTTGGATCTTTTCATTATTTATTATACGAGGAAAAGTATCTATTTTTGCAATTTCTTTTATAATAATCTCGATACACAAGTTAAAAAGTAGAGAGGCAAGTAAGCAACCTTGTTTGACCCCATTTCAAATAATTATTTCCTTAGATAATGTACCATCCCTTGAGTATCTAACTACTGCTGTTGTATTGGAATGTAAAACCTGCAACACTCTTAGTAACTGTTTATCAATTTTTAAGGTATCTAATATCTCCCACAGTTTACACAGATTTACAGAATCAAATGCAGCCTTAATATTGACAAAACAAACATACGAGAAACCTCTCTTAACTTTAACATAGATCTCTATTATATATTTTAATGTAAAAATCAGATACAAAGTATTGAAACTTTTTCTGAAGCCACATTGAAATTTAGATATCAGGTCATTTTCTTCTACCCAGGCTAACAATCTTAGTAATAATAATAATCACGTATAAATTTTCTGAGTCACTGGCAGCAGTGTAATTGGCCTATAGCAGGCAGGATCTTGTTTTTGTCCCTTTTTAAAAAGAGGTACAATCACCCCTTTATTCCAATTAAAAGGTAGAACACAAAATTGCCTATTATCCTAAATATCAGAGTCAGCACACTAATCTTATACTATGCAGAAAAACTTCTGCAGGAATTCCATCTATTCCGGGGACCTTATTCCTTTTTTGGGCCATTATTGCCTTTCTAACCTCCAAGGAGGAAAAATAAAGTACACTTGAGGTTATATTTTCGTCTACTAGATATTCCTCTGGCTCACTGTATGGATTCTTATGATAAATTCCAGGGAAATGGCCAATCCATTGATTTTCCGAAATCATACCTAATAGATTATAATTCATATTACTTTCATTACACCGGTTTGCTAGCAGGGTCCAGAATAACAAAGTATCTTTTTTCTGTATGGCCTCTTGCAATTTATCCCAAAGGGAATTCTTATACAATTTTTTCTTGGTATATAACATTTTTCTATATTCACATTAACTTCCCAACTTTCTTTATCTCTTTTCTTAATTGTTCACTTTCCTTGTCAAACCAAGGTTTATCTATACCAAAATGTGACTTTACAATTCCTCTGTCTCAAACTAAGTGCATCCTTTATTTCACACATATGGGCCTCACATTGTTTTATTTTTTGTGTTGCCAACTTTTTATTAGGAGTTTCATAATTACTCTCCAGTATTCCCATATCCGCATCATTATCATGCTGCTATATAATCTCCTCTATTGCATCCTTTGTATATTCATTCCATGCAATTTTTTTTCCATATTTAACGCACATGTTCTGGTTAGCCTCTATTTCTTGTTTATTATTTTTACTTGTTTGTTTAAATGCTAGCTTAAGTACACAGTTCACAGGGAAGTGATTGCTCTCCCATGATTTTAAAATCTTTAAATAATTCACCTTTGGGTAATCTATAGCATCCACTATACAAAAATCTAATACACTACCCCCCTTGACTGTAGGGAAGGTAACCTCCCCACTCCAGTCACCACTTGTTCTACCATTCAGAATTCTTAAATTATACTTATTTAAAAACTGCAATAGCACTTTACAATTTTGGTTTATCACCTTATCTCTCGACTGTCTAATGGGGATGTTCAATAAATCATCAATCCCCCACTCTATTGAGGGGCCTTCAACGCCTTCTCCAACTTGAACATTTAAGTCACCCGCAATAAATATACTGACTCCTGGGATTCTTGCTTTTAATGCTTCAATATCAGACCCAATTTTTCCTAATATTATCGAAAACTCCCTACCCTTGACAGTTGGTGGAATGTACACATTAAATAATGCCAAGCTTTGATCTTTTTCCAATATCACAACTTACATATAAAATTCACTATAAATTACTACATCTGAACATGCATAATTAAGGGCAACACTAATACAAATGACCAAACCCCCTTTACATCTACCCAATTTAAAATATTTGTATGCTGGGGTTACTCATGTCCTATAACCCTTCAACCATACATCATGATTTTTCCCATCCAGGTTTCTTGGAAAAACAGGACTGAAAAGCTCATCAGCCATTCTAGGAACATTTTGTCCTCCAATTTATCTTTTAAGCCTGCAACATTCCATGAAACTATTTCTATTTGCTCTTTGTGTGGCTTCGGTCAAAATAATGAGTCCTGGCTCTCCAGACTTCCTTTATCACTGTTTGTTCCACTATTAACACCCTCCTTTACTCCACTTTCCAATGAGGACCTTTCTACTTCTATTTCAGATGACTCATCTAATTCCAGGATCACTGAGTTGTTTATTCTTTGCCCTAGTTGTTTCCTTCTTCTTCTTACTATATAACCCAAATCATTCCCCTGTAACATATGGACTGTCTCAATTGGCTTTAAAAAAGCAGTGACTCTTGGTTGTTTTGCTGAGTTGCTTTCCCTCCTCTCATTTCTATTCTTTCCTGGTTGTCCAAATTGTCCCTCTCTTATATTCACACTACCTTCAGGTGTTGTTCTAATAGTCACATCCAATAATACCCCTAGTTCTACAAAACCATCTTTATCCTTCAGGATTATTTTTCATACATTAATATCTCTCAGGACTACACACAACCATCCTTTATATGGGCTAGCTCGATATCTATACACTGATCTGATATCTTGCCAGCTTACCTGAATCCCCAATACCCTTTTAAAAATATTATAAGCTGTTAGTTTCACTGTATAGGGGTTTTCATTCCTCTTATAAACAGTGCAGGTAAAAGCTCCCCAGCTATAACCAATTTCTCTTTTTCTACATCATCTGCTTTATGAGCTTCAACATACTTATCCTTTGTTCTTTTCCCCCCATCTTCTTCAAATCTTACTTTGTTTTTCTGGTTTACTTTATTTAACAAGGGTTTTTCAGCATTATTTCTGACCTGTGCCCTTCCTTCCTCAGAACCCTTTTTATTTATTTTTACCCCTTTCTTACTTTGAACATTCCCAGTTTTCTCCTTTGATTGGCCCTGCCTACCATTCCCTTCCCTTTTTTGGAGGGTCGCTTTTCTGTGGTTAAGTTCTTTAATTACCAAATCTATCTCTTTAACCTCATTATTGGCAATTTATTCTGTTATTTTAATTGTTCTTTGTTTCATTACTTTTGTTTGATCGCTTTTACTTTTTTCCTTTATTTTTTGGCATATTAATGCCATTCATCTGACCCTCATTTCTTTTTTCCTTACTTCTTCTTGCTGTTTCAGTTCTACCCTCCAACTCAGTTCTATGATCCCGCTCAGTATTATTTCCCTCCATTTCAGGATTTACATCCCATGAGCTAATCTTATCCACAAAATATTCAATAAATACCCGAAAGAGAGTAACCATTTTAAGCATTTGTGCATTACCAAACACACACTCCTTCTTTAGTTCATCTAGTTTTAATAATAAGGGTCTATCAACACCAGATGCTTCTTGTTTATCAAAATCCAAATTTCCCACCCCTCTACTACAGTTACTTCTTAAATTATTTTGCTCTTTATTCAAAGGTAGTTGATGTCCCATTTTCATATATGGAGTCAGGAAGGATTTAAATTCCTCTGAGAAGGAACCAGATGCTCTCTTACATTGTTGGTTACCCTCTTTTGGGTTTACATCATTTTCCTGGATGCATAGGAGAGCCTTTATTTGACTCTCCATAACACTATTTGTTCCACACATGATTAAATCAGAACAAGCACTATCCAATTGCCTTACAATCACCTCCTTACACCTTGATATTTCTGAGATCAAATCCACCTTGGGGATGGGAGACACAATACCCCCCTCATTCAATTTCCCGTTTGCTTATTTAGGTGCTTTTAAATCAGAAATATGTAGCTCTGGGCCAATCGTATCAATTATATTACTGGGCTGCCTCTCAATAAGCCCCACACAGCCATTTCCTTCTAATCTTCTAATTTCCTTTAATAGAGGATGGGTTGTATATAATTTATTATTTTTCCTCCCATAGGGCAGGAGATTGCCCTGGAATTTTATTTAGATTAGGGCAAATATATTGTATTATTCTCCCAGCTGTAGCTTTCTTCTGGGAGTCCACTTTTCCTTTCTTTACCCTCTTCTTAGCCTTTCTAGTACATATTTGTTTTTTTGGAGGAAATAAAAAACAAAACACAAGTAAAAATATTTATAACAATATTTCCCTAATGATAGCCAATGAATAGTTTCACCAATTTGCACACTATTAATAAATATAAATATTAAATCAACCAGGAGTTCAATACATAAAACAAATACATACTGTCCAGATCAACCAGAGTTCCACACAGTGAAAGTCCACACTTTCCAACATAAAGTATTTCCACCAGGACCAACAATCTGCTCCTTCAGTATATATTCCTGCACTAAAAGAGTGATACTGTCATCCAAACTCATTCCGGCCAAAAGACCCACATGAAGCACACTAGAAAAAAAATGTCTTAATATTTTGCTGTTTATTAGCTATATAACCCAACATATGGAGGTCACAGAATATAACAAATAAAGACACAAACTTAGAATGCCATTGCAGTAAGCCAAAAATGCAGAAGACCAACTTCACCTCTGGGACGTGACAAGTGGACAGCCCACTACTCCAATTTCTTTCTCCAAAAAATCCCAAACACTAGGGAACATGGGAAAGTCTCAGCACTCCGTACCTCCTACCAGCTGCCCGTAAATCAACAAATATGTTCAAAGACAAATAGCCAGTAATGGATACTCGGGCATAAAGTACAATAACCCGAAGGAGATACAGTGACCTTGTGATCTGTCCCACACGAAGTGAAGAGGCAAGTGAGCATGACTATCCTTCTTCCTGTTATACCTGCATTTTATCCTCTCTAGTCATGTGTGTCAAACTCACCAATCCTATGCCCTGCTTGCCTAGTGGTGTGAAATTCAGAAGACTGCAGACTCCCAATAGGAAGAAAGTGTAATTAAAACTTACAAAGCCATTTTGCATATAAAACAAAAAAAACACTGTAAAATATTACAAGCACACTATGGCATTTTGTTAACACTAATATATTAAAAAATCATTTAAAACCCCCATCTACTATAACTCTAAATATATTTTTGATTTCCAGTGAGCAGACACTCTTTTCACAAACTTACTATTTAATCTGTTATCTATTGTTTAGTACCTACTCTCAAACCCCCAGCAGTCAAAAAGAAAAAATTACTCACCTTAGTAATGTTGTTTCTTCTAATGGAGTCTTGCTATATTATGCCAATTGCAGTATGACCGCAGGTTAGAACTGCTCTGGAGGTGAAATAGTTAACTTTCCATGCAGGCATGGAACTTAGAGCTCGAGCTCGGTTGAAAACTCTGTCTGTTGTGCTTCAAACGCAAACTGTCAGATCTTTACGCGCTAAAACTCACTAAGGTTCTGTGTGGAAGCTGTAAACCTACACTAGCCAACTGGCTACTAAATATATGAACACATTTTTTGGTCCCAAAACAAAGACTCAAGTCAGGGGATTCAAAAAATGAAAAACACAACACCCAATCACCCCAAAAAGGAGGAGGGAAAAAACAAAGGTGGGCATCTACTAAGTGCCAACACTGCACTGCCGACCCACATCCCAAAAGCAGAGGTTCTGAGAGGGGCAGGCAGGGGGGGAGGTCATAATATAGCAAGACTCCATTAGAAGAAACAACATTACTAAGGTGAGTAATTTTTTCTTCAAACAACATGAAGTCTTGCTATATTATGACAATTGCAGACTACACAGCAGTACCTCCATGGAGGAGAGACAGAACCTATTTAGGAAATAGGCTCTGAAGCACAACTGTGCCAAACCGAGCATCACTCCTAGCCTGGATGTCCAAGGAGTAATGCTTGGTAAAAATGTGAACTGTTTTCCAGGTAGTTGCTTGACATATTTCCAGAATAGGAATATGTCTGGCAGCAGCCAGAGAAGCAGCTGTACCTCTGGTAGAGTGAGCCCTCAGGCCTGAGGGAGGAACTTTACCTAACTTCTCATAGCAGAATTGGATACAAGAGACAATCCACCTGGCAATGGATCTTTTAGTGGCTGGCTTCTCTTTCCCAACTTCGCCATAGGTAAGGAACAGTTGGGGGGAGTCAAACCTATGACCCTTGGTATGCTCTATGTAGTAACTAAGGGCTCTCTTCCCATCTAGGCTGTGCAGTCTCCTCTCCCCAGAAGAGGAGTGGTCAGTGAAGTACACTGGAAGAGAAATAGATTGGTTAAGGTGGAAATCTGAAACCACCTTAGGCAGAAACTTTCTGTTAGTCCGAAGGACTACCTTATCTCTGTGAAAAGAGATAAACTCCTGCTCCACTGACAACGCTTGTAAACAATTTATGCATCTGGCAGAGGTGATGGCTACCAGAAACACAGTTTTCCAAGTCAAGTACTTGAGCTCAGCTGATGACAAAGGCTCGAAAGGGGGTTGCATAAGCTGAGCAATGCAAACATTAAGATCCCAGGCAGGGGCAGGATCTCTGAATGGAGGGTTGGTGTGCAACAACCCCTTAAAAAACTTGGAAAATACGGGATGAGCTGAAAAAGAAGAGGATTTACCTGCAGAAATAAAGCAGACACAGCTGCCAAGTGCACCTTGAGGGTAGCTGGTCTCAGCCCCAAAGAATTCAGGTGGACCATATAATCCAGGACTGTGGGAAGATCAGCAGAGACTGGGGAAATATGCTTTTCCAAGCACCATATGGAAAACCTTTTCCATTTAGAATTGTAAGTAGCCCTGGTGGAAGGCTTCCTTGAGGCCTTCAATATATCTATTACACCCTGGGACAGGTGTAAATCAGCAAACTCTAACTCTTCAAGAACCAAGCCTTGAGATTTAGAGATTTGAGATCCGGGTACCAGACCCTTTCCTGGGCACAGGTTAACAGATTGTGATTCTTGGGAAGGCAAAGGGGAGGATGGACTGCTAGGGACAGCAGGAGTGGATACCAGGGCTGTCTGGCCCAATCCGGAGCTATCAGAATGACTTTGCAGGATTGGGATCTGATTTTGACTAGCACTTTGAACAGGAGAGGAAAGGGGGGAAAGGCATAGAGAAACTTCCCCTCCCAATTGAGGGCTAAGGCATCCAGCAGGAGAGAGCCCAACACTGGGGGCCTGCAGTAAAAAAGAGGACGTTGGTGATTGTCTGGGGCTGCAAAAAGATCTATCTGCGGGGTGCCTCATCTGGCAAATACTACTCCCAAGACCAGGGGATCCAGTGACCATTCATTTTGGCCCTGGGAAATCCTGCTGAGAGCATCTGCCAGGACATTGTCCTTGCCTGGGAGGTGAACTGCTGTAAGGGAGGTGTTCAGGGAGTAAGCCAGAGACCACAACTTCATCGCTTCGCGGTGCACAAGGCAGTAGACCGAGTGTCCCCTTGCTTGCTGATGTACCACATTGAAGTGGTGTTGTCTGTTCTGATCTGAATACTCTTGTTCTGAACAGACTTGGAAAAAGCTTGAAGTGCTAGAAAAACTGCTCTGAGCTCCAACAGGTTGATGTGGAACAGAGATTCCTGGGGAGACCACAGACCCTGAGTGGTGAGGTCGCCCATGTGAGCTCCCCAACCCAAGAGGGACGCATCTGTAGTAAGGATTAAAGAATGAGACTGAGTGACAAAAGGAACCCCTTGTCTCAGGTTGCTCTGATCCTGCCACCACTGTAGGGCTTGGATCAGGGTTCGAGTTACTGGGATCAACTTGGTAAGAGGATCCTCTCTTTGAGACCAAAAATGGAACTGGATGTCCCCTCATCTGAAATCTTGCTCCTTTCACCACTGCTGTGGAAGCAGCCATGTGTCCTAGGAGCTGCAGAAAATGCCTTGCTGGCCGGGAGACCTGCAGGGTAAATGAGGAGGCCAGGGAGAGTAGGGTCTTTGCCCTGTCCAGAAGGAGGAAGGCCCTGGCTTCCTGTGTGTTCAGTTCTGTGCCTATGAAGGTAAGAAGCTGGACAGGCTCTAGAACTGACTTTGAGAGATTCAGAAGGAAACCTAGAGAGGTAAGCAGTTGCTGCGTTATCTGAAGGTGTAAACTGACCTGGTCTGGGGACTGGCCTACTATGAGCCAATCATCCAGGTAAGGAAAGATGGCAATCTTTTGCCTTCTGAGGTAAGCAACTGCTACTGCCAGGCATTTGGTGAATACCCTTGGGGCAGAAGTGAGGCCGAAGGGCATTGCTCTGAACAGGTAGTGGCCTGAGGGCAGCTCGAACCTGAGGTACTTTCGATGGGAGCTTCTGATGGGAATATGGAAGTAGGCATCCTTGAGGTCCAGGGAAGCTAGCCAGTCCCCTGTCCTTAAAGAGGGTAGGATAATTCCCAGAGTCACCATTTTGAACTTTGGCTGTAAAAGGTGCTTGTTTAAATATCTGAGATCCAGGATGGGCCGCCATTCTCCTGTCTTTTTTGGGGTAAGGAAGTACCAGGAGTACAAACCTTTGCCCTGGTGTAGGGGAGGAACCCTTTCCACAGCTCTGAGAGCCAGGAGGGTAGAGACCTCTGCCTCTAGGGCAAGTGTCTCTGATGGAGTTGCAGGTGGAAAAGATCTGATTCTCAGCTTTGGAAATTTTTTGAAGCTGAGAACAAGTCCCTGGCTTACTACTTCCAGGACCCACTTGTCTGATGTTAAAGACTTCCAGTCCTGGACAAAGTAAGCCAGCCTGCCCCCTACAGGTAGAGGAGAATCGGCCCTGGCAATCCCAACAGGGTGCCTGTTTGGCAGGGGCTTTGGGCTGAGGGGTGGAAGCAGACCTGCTTGTACCCCGTCTGCCTCTCCCTCTGAAAAAAACCCTCTGAGCATAGGTGGAGGAGGAAGCTTGGGCTTGGTAAAAAGGCCTATGAAAAGGCCTGCCCCTGCCTCTAGGAAGCTGCTTTTGAGGAGTGGCCTGCCTTTCCTTGGCCTGTGCACTCCTATAGGTGGTCCTATATTCATCCATTTTCTTGTAATTCTCTGTTTGCTCCCAAACAGAGAATTTCCACAACAGGAAAATCCATGGCCTTAGACTGGGTATCCTGAGACAGGGCAGTACATCTGAGCCAAGCTATCCTGCGAAGTGCCACAGATGTAGCCATGACTCTTGATGAAACATCATTAGAGTCCACTGCAGCATGAAATTGCACCTTGGATGCCTCAATACCATCCATAGCCACCTGTTCCAGCTCCCTGGCAAGCTGGTCAGGGACTTGTTTTGCTAGGGCCAGCACAGTATCCCATCTAGATTTCTGGTACCTAGCAGCATATGCCATATAATTTGCCTGTCTGAGTCCCAAAGATGCTGCCATGTACTGTTTCTTTGCCATAGCATCAATCTTCCTGGAGTCTTTCTCAGGGGGGTGTGAAGCTAGGGGAATATTAGCCTTGTCACAGGCTGCAGCCTGCACTACCCCCACATGGCTGCATTGTTGAGTGAGGAAATCAGTGTCGGAGCCTGATAAGGTATACCTCTTGTCCATCCTTTTATCCACAGGAGGTATAGTGTGAGGAGTTTTAAAACTTTTACTGTCTGTTTCAAAAGATTTATGCAAAGGAATAGACTGTCTCCTAGACTCTGGAATATCCATCATTTCTACATAGTCTGGCTCCTCTTGGTCATCAACAGCTTCCTCAACAGGGAGCTGGAGAGTTTCAGCAACTTTTTTATAAAACATGAAATGAGAAGGGGACTCAGAAAGCCTTGGAGGAAAAACCCCTAAGGGTCTATCTGGAGAGATGTCCGATTCAATGGGCACATCCAGATCTTCAAAACCATATTCACTCTCTTCATATTCCTCTTCCCCCTCCTCCGGTTGATAAAAATCCTCAAAATCATGATCTTGAACCGGTGACACCGGCCGAACTGAACGCCTCCCTGATGGTGTCGGTTCAGTCAGAACCGGGGAGAGAGACTGGACAATTTGAATTGCTTTAGCTATTTCTTCAGCAGTTGGGGAGAGAACCTTTGGCTCTACGCTAGCTGACTTTCTAGTCCTTTTTGCTGGAACCGGCTCTTCATTTGCCTGAGGAAGTATCGCCCTGGTCAGAGGGCACTCCCTCCGGTTCGGTTGGCACCGAACCGGGCTGGCCATCCGGGTCAGCGGACTTTTTGGCCTCCCTTTCCCTGAGCCTACCAACTCTCTTATGTATGGTGGCAGCAGGGAAATTCTGACAAATCTGGCAGTCTGAATTGAGGTGGTCAAACCCCAGACAATAGACACATGTGGTGTGTGGGTCAGCCTTAGCAAAAGCTTCCCCACAAACACTACAGTGTTGAAACCCAGTGGGTCCGGTTTTTCTTTTGGGTTTCTCAGACATAATGCCAGCCTAACCAACTTGCCCGTTTACGGCAATCCACCAAGCAAGACACCCTTATCGGTTCCCAACCATGTCACGGGTCGTGGAAAAAACCGTAATGAAATCTGGTTTTTTTAGAACCGATAAGAACCGGGAACCGCACTCTAAAAAAGGGCTAGTAAATTTAAAATACAACCTGATCGGTTCAGACCGAACCGATAACAATTTACAAGTTCCACACAGAATAAAATAAATGTAAGCCTATCTATTACTTACAATACCACAGACAGAGCTTGAACCGACCGGTTGCGGTTTAATTTCGGCTAAAAACTGAAAAATAATACTTTAAAACCGACAAAATGAACCAAGCAGAAGGAGAAATCTCCAGAGCGATTGTTCAGTGAGGCGGAGTAAAGAATCTGACAGTTTGCGTTTGAAGCACAACAGACAGAGTTTTCAACCGAGCTCGCACTCTAAGTTCCATGCCTGCATGGAAAGTAAACTATTTCACCTCCGGAGCAGTTCTAACCTGTGGTCATACTGCAATTGTCATAATATAGCAAGACTTCATGTTGTTTGAACAGTAAATACTATGGAATGGCACAGCTGCTCAGCTATACAATTACAGCTGAAGTGCAAAGTTTATCAAATTCTAGTCTTCAGTAAAAACTCAGTAAGAGCTCAGCCAACAGACAGACTTTGTCCCATCTGCAGCAGCAGCAGTAATAGCTCGAAAGTTCCACAATAAAAAGTCCTCAGAGTCCTAAAATATTTACAGCAAGCTTCACAGTTCTCTGTATTAACTTTATCTCGCTCTCCTTGTTCCAGTGCTTCTGATGCTCTTTTGAAGTGCTGCCCTGATTTCAAGCCTTTCTGAAGGGCCCCTTTGTCCCAGCAATCCTGCCTCCACCATGGCGCTTCTCCTTTTGCAACTTTATCTTTCAGCTCATCATGCTCCATTTCCTTTGTTCTCTGTCTTCCTTCAATTTTAGTTTTTTTTGTGCTGAACGTTGCTTCCAACTCCTTATTTCTTTATTTTATTGTCAATCCCTGGCTAGTATGTGTAGATACTTTGGGCTTAGTGTTAGAAGTCACATTCAATTCTTTCTTTAGCTTTCTGATATAAACCTGGTATTATGTGCTGGCTCTGTTGTTATTCCTTGTGTTGTTTGGTACAGCTACTGTGTGTATATGCTGAGAATTCACTGCTTGATTCCCTGTTTTGCTGGGGATCAAAGAAACTGTGAAGCAGGAGGCGGCAGATTATTCTCGGTAAATTAGAGAGCTTAATTGGTGCACGACTGTCAAGGCTGTGAAAGGGCCTCAGTACTTCATAGTGCACTTATTTTTATATATCATATCTGCTGTAGTGAGAGGACAACAGCTTAGACTTACTTTCTGGTGTTTGTGGTGGGGTGAGAGCCCCATCCCATTCAGATTTTTCCTGTAAAGCACTGGCCTGCTTCATTTTATTGTTGATTTATGTGTCATTATTTAGTTATTTTTTTTATGAATCTAGTTTAGGATTGTTTTGAGAAGATTATTTGGGGGAGTGTGGTTTTTGAATATAAGTTTTAATTGCTAATTGTGTTTGGGGGAATTTGGGAGATCTTGGGGTATATGTTTTAACATATGTAATTGTGTGTTTTTTTTTCATTGTTGGTGAGAGTTTTGGTTATGTGCTAGCTGAGGTCTCCACCAGTCAGGTGCTACTCTCCTATGGAGCACCATGGCCTCTGCCCCTTTGACTGTTCCCATTTGCTGGCTGTGGTATATGGCTGATGCTGAGCACTGGAGATTGTCAGGAGGAATCGTAGGGGTGGGGACCATGGACCTCAGGAGAAGAATGGAGCTGAGTGGTTGGATTGGGCTTGTGGGGTCTAGAAGATGCCCTGGGACAAAATGGATCCCAGATAGTGGTCTTCCCTGTCTGTTTCCCATACCCAAGGGCTCCACCTTGAGTGAGCAGATGGCTCAGCCAGTCTCGGGGTCCCATCCCACTTTGGTGGTGTTGTGTAATGCCAGGTCTCTTAAAAACAAGACAGCGGTTATTGCTGATCTTGTTGGGTCATCGGACCTGACAAGCATCACCGAGACCTGGCTGGATGAAAATTCTGGCCCAATTCTTGAGTCAGCTATTCTGGCCGGGTTATCAGTGATACACCACCCGAGGACAGATCATAGGGTGGGGGTGTAGCCATATGCTTTAGAATGGAATTGAGTCTTGTGGATATGTCTGTTGGGGAGACCAGGCCCTTCGAATGTATAATAGGCGCAGGTGTGGGGTGCAGGATTCTCCTGAACTATCATCCACTCAGTAGCAAGAAGCAACTCCTACAGGAAGTCGTGGATTTCATCGACATGGTGTTGGGAGTACCCCAGATGGATAGTTCTGGGGGACTTCAATACCTGGGTCAATGATGAACTCTCGCAGTTTGGTCAAGACTTCCTTCAATTGATGAATAAATTGGGCTTCACACAGGTGATTACTTCTGCAACCCATAATTATGGTCATTCCTTGTATCTGGTCTTCCTGCTTGGTATGGAGACTTCTGACCTGGTGTTGGAGTTGATCAGTTGATCTGACCATCACATGATAAGGTTCAAGTTCCAGGCTCCCCCCAATAGGCCTGCCCTATGGAGATGTACTGGTACCGCCCTTTAAGGGGGTTGACCCCCGATGGCCTATTGGCAGTAATGGATCTACTGGGTCTCCTGAGAACTAGTGGGGATCCGGATACTCTGCTTCAGTGCTATAATAGTGCTGTGTCTGAGGCTCCAGATCTGATCACTCTTATCTGTGTTCACCCCCTCACTCAGTGCCCTCAATCCCTTTGGTTTGATGGGACTTTGGGGAACTGAGAAGAATGGGACAAAGGATGGACCATTGCAGGTGGAAATCGGCCTTGATGCCAACAAACTTAAATTGATGGCCCATTATAAGGACTATCAATTGGCTCTCTCCCATAAGAAGGCAGAGTTCCTGACCAGGGAGATTGATGCAGCACAGAATCGACCAGTTCAGTTCTTTCTTACTGTGGACAGACTGTGCAATCAAGACTGTCTGCAAATGCAAAGAGGGTTGTCACAAGAGAAATGTGATGAGTTTGCTTGATTCTTTGCTGATAAGGTTGCCGACACCAGAGCTAGAGATCTGTGTAACTAGTTCCAGTTGGGATGACAGTGGTTAGTTGGAGGTTGCAGCCCCTTGGTCTATCTGGTCCAACTTGGCTGGTTGGTGATTGAGGATGTTCTGAGGATTATCCAGAGTGTGCAGCCAACCTGCTGTAGTTTGGACCCTGGCCCAATGTACCTCCTTGTGGGGTGCATTGAGGTCATCGGCCTGACTCTAACTGAGATTGTCTGGTGTTCATTTGAGTCAGGTGTGTTTCCAGACACCCTGAAGGAGGTGGTGGTGACTCCTCTCCTTAAGAAATCCTCTCTGGACCCAGACTGCCTTGAAAACTACAGACCTGTCTCTAACCTTCCCTTTGTGGGTAAGGTTATTGAGAAGGTGGTCACGCTGCAGCTGGGGTATCACTTGACCATCCATGACATATACGATCCTCTCCAGTCTGGATTTCAGAAAAGGCATAGTACTGAGATGGCCCTTGTTCAAGTTCTCAATGATCTCCTGATCGTGAGTATTCAACATCATGGACCATGGTGTGTTGGTAGAGTGCCTGTGGCTGATCTGTGGACTGTCAGGTATGGTTCTCCTCAGATGGTTTCAATCTTTCCTCACTGGCAGGTTTCAGAGAGTTGTTTCAGGGGCTTATTCCTCTGACAAGTTCTTCCTGTCATGTGAGGTACTGCAGGGTTTGGTGCTATCTTCCATATTATTTGTGGTGTACATGCTGCTGTTGGGAGACATTGTAAGGTGATATGGGCTGAGTTTCCATTGCTATGCAGATGACACTCAGCTCTACTTGTCCTTTGTGCCCGATCAGGTGGGAGCCATCTCAGGGTTTAACAACTGCCTTTTGCAGATTCAGGACTGGATGAGTGCCAACTGGCTGACGTTGAACCCAAAAAAGACCAAGGTTTTGGTAGTGGACCCAGATCATTGGATAAAGGGGTCATCGGTAGGGTGACCTTCTGGGCTTTGGCTTGGGGGCTACCAGCTGATGACCTCTAAGCAGATGCGAGATCTGGGAGTGATTCTTGACAAGTGATTGACACTTAAATATCAAGTGTCATCCATTGTCAATACTGCCTTTTACCATCTGAGGAACACTGTTTGGATCACTTAGTTACGCCCGATGACCTTACAACTCTGGTTCACGCATTTGTGACCTCTCACCTAGACTACTGTAATTCTTTCCACCTAGGGCAACTGGGGGTTGATATCCACTTCTTGCAGCTGATGCAGAATGCAACAGTGAGGCTGTTGACTGGGCTGTCTCGAGGTTGCCATATCACACCTGTGCTGCACGATCTGCACTGGCTGCCTATCCAGTGGCAGATAAACCTCCAACGTTGGTTTGCTGACCTATAAGGCCATATACAGACAGATACCTACAAGAGCTTCTTCGCACCCACCCCTTCCACCCCACCCACTCCGCTGATGAGGGATTGCTAGAGATTCCCAGGGTTCACTTGAAGACCTTTTGGGCCAAAGCATTTGAATTCACAGCCCCTACCCTGAAGAAATTCTCTATTTCATCAGATACGAGAGTGCCTGATGGTGAAGAGTTTTAAATCTGAGATGAAAATTGATGTTTAATCTTGCATTCCCTGATGTTGTGTAAATCTGAATAATTATAACAAATGAAGACTTTTAGCTGTAATTTTTAGTGTTTTTATTGATTTTATTAGTTATTGTACTAGCGCTATGGTCCTTTCTAGCAAATACCACTATATTTATAAATAAAGATGCTTATGCTGTGTTTCAACCCTAATGTTTGAAGTAAAGTCATTTTTCCTATGAATTTTCCTTCTTTTTCTGATAGTGGAACTGTATCCTTGTTCATTGAGGTCCCTTTGGGACCTATGTGAAAAAATGCAGATGCTCTGTGCCTTGGGAGTACTGGTGGGTGAAGTGGCCAAAATTCACTCCTCAAAGTGATTCGCAGAGTAATGCGGAATCTGCAAAGTAATTGGCAACACGTAGCAGAGTACTTCACGTCATAATAGGGAACGCAAGCTCCATTGAAGCCAATGACTTCACATTATTCTGCCTTCCCCAAACCACTTCTCCACCAATTTTAAGAAGTACATTGAAATCAATGTACTTCTCATCATTTCGCCTTGTAATTGAGCTCCAAGGCAAATTCTGCAGTGATTCATGGGATTGCAGGTCACATGGATTCTAGATTATTCTGCACAGTCTCAGTTCTGGGTAGTGTGTGTGTGTACTGGTAGCTAAAGACAGTTAGCCCTCAAAGCTCTGTGATTCAAAACCTGTAAAAGCTGTTAAAAAAGCCTTTTTGAGTCATTTTTTTGCTCAAAATTTAGTATATCGACTGTAAGAAACCCTCGTGCTTATATCATCGAGTGTTTGTTGTATGTGTGTGGATTGTGAATGTTAATTTAGAAAATTCAGTCTGTGTACTGTGAAGTGTGCTTTGTGGGAGGGGTGCATCTGTGGTGTAGGTAGATTAACTAGGAGAAAAAGGCAGTCTTTCTGTTTTGGTTTTATTTTTATTGTATAACTGTGTTAATGAACACACAGTAATATTTTCAGAAATTCTTGACTTTTTTTGCTGATTGTTGTGGTGCAGCAGTGTATAATTTCAGTTTGTTTAAAATGTTTGGTTACATTACTAAAGGTTTTCAATTTGCTTCACATTATTTGTAGTGTGTGTGTGAGTGTGTGCAATGCATGCCATCAAATCAGAGACCTTTTATTGTGCCACCGAGTAATTGTAGCAGTGTGAACCTGCTATCCACCACACCTGCATGAATTATTTGTACTACTCTGTGGTATCTTTACTGGTACCGGACTGTTACTGCCATGCTCTACCCCCCTACCCGGCAAATGTTATTCTTTTCCATATTTGGATTTGTGACTTGCGAGCACTGGTTAGGTGGTGGTGTGCCTTTGCATCTGCATCTCTTAAGTGTGCAGCACAATCTTGATCTGTCTGTGCATTTGCAGTGCACCATTAATTCTGGGAGACTTTTCATTTCTTGTTGTGCTCTCATTTTACTTTGTCAGCACTGGGAAATGTTCTGAACACAAGACAGTAGCATTTTAGGGATGCACATTAATTCTGGTAACTGTGCGTTACCACTGCTCGCATGACTGAGTGCACCATTAGTTCTGGGAGACTTTTTATTTCTTGTTGTGCTCTCATTTTACTTTGTCAGCACTGGGAAATTTTCTGGACAAAAGACAGTGTCATTTTGAAGATGAACTTTAATTCTGGTGAATGATGACTGTGTGTGACTACTGCATGCATGACTGAGTGCGCCATTAATTCTGGGAGACTTTTCATTTCTTGTTGTGCTCTCATTTTACTTCTTCAGCACTGGAGAATGTTCTGAACACAAGATAGTAACATTTTGGGGATGCGCTTTCATTCTGGTGACTGTGCGTTACCACTGCTCGCATGACTGAGTGCACCATTAGTTTAGGGAGACTCATTTCTTGTGCTCTCATTTTACTTTGTCAGCACTGGGGAATTTTCTGGACAAAAGACATTATCATTTTGGGGATGAACTTTAATTCTGGTGAATGATGACTGTGTGTGACTACTGCACACATGACTGAGTGTGCCAATAATTCTGGGAGACTGCATTTCTTGTTACACTCTCATTTCACTTCGCCAGCACTGGTGAATTTTCTGGACAAAAGACTAGCATTTTGGGGATGCACATTAATTCTAGTGACTGTGTGTGACCACTGCACACACGACTGAAAGCGCTATTAATTCTGGGAGACTTTGCATTTCTTGTTGTGCTCTCAGCTCACTTTGTCAGCACTAGGGAATTTTCTGGACACAAGACAGTAGCATTTTGGGATGCACATTAATTCTGATGACTGTGTGTGACCACTGCACATATGACTGAGTGCACCATTAATTCTGGGAGACTCTGCATTTCTTGTTATGCTCTCAGTTCACTTCAACAGCATTGGGGAATTTTCTGGACAAAAGATAGTAGCATTTTGGGGATGTATATTAATTCTGGTGAATGATGACTGTGTGTGACCACTGTGTGCATGACTGAGTGTGCCATTAATTCTGGGAGACTTTGCATTTCTTGTTACGCTCTCATTTCACTTTGTCAGCTGTGGTGAATTTTCTGGACAAAAGACAAATGCCCAACCTGATGTCTCTGGGCCACAATTTCTTTTCAAGTCTATCACTCACCGGGAAGTACCAAGGCTGCTCAACAACCATCTCTGATTTCTCTGCAACTGGGCCTGAAAATCTTTGAACCTAAGATCCTAAAACTTGCTGCCCCATACAAAGCAGTGCCACTAGCCACGATCTTTAAACTCTCCCTTTTCCACAGCTACGTTCCCGACATCTGGAAGACTGCCAGGATTATCCCTGTCTTCAAAAAAGGGTGACCACAAAAATCCCTCCAATTATAGGCCTGTTGCCATACTGTCTGTTCTCATCAAAATCCTCAAAAAGCTCATAGCCACACAAACCATTGACTTACTTCAGAAACATGACCTTCTTATGAATGCACAGCATGATTTCTGCAAGGGTCATAGCACCACCAGTGCATTACCAAATTTCCGTCTGATACTCTAGCTGCCATGGACTCAGGTTTCCTAATGGGCAATTTTTATAGACATGACTAAAGCATTTGACCTTGTTGATCACCCCATCCTAACTGCTCTTAGATAACTAGGCTTCTCACCCAGTGTCGTGCATGGTTTGGCAGCTACCTGTTAGATCACATTCAAGTTAAATTCAACTCCACCCTGTTAGATTATACTACCATTAACAATGGTGTGCCACAAGGTTCTATGCTTGGTCCCCTGCTTTTCACCATCTTTATAAACAATATCTCCTCTAACACCCTCCAGTCTGCCTCCCTGTTGTACGCTGATGACATTGTCCAATATGCCATTGCAAAAACATTGGTGAGATCAACAAAAGATTTTCCCACAACATTCAACAAATTCAGCAGTGGTTGTCTAGCCATAAACTTGTCTTGAATATATCTAAGACTCAAGTTGTGCTATTTGGTTCTAATGCCAAACTCAGACTCACTCAACCAACTTTCAGGGTCTCTACTTTAAGTGGTTCTTCTGTTGTGGTGGTATTCTCCTTTAAATATTTGGGTATCACACCCAATCCAGCTATTACCTTTGATCTCCATATCCAGCAGACCTGCAAGAGGGTTAATATGAAACTTGGTATGGCCTACTGTTCCAGCTACATGCTCACCCCCTCAGCTAGGCTTGCCACTGCTCATGGCATACGCCTCTGTGGGCAAAATCAGCCTTTGGAAGTGGGATGTCACTTACAACAATATCTGTAGATATGCGTCCTCCTTGCTTAGGATGAAACACCACTGCCTCCTGTATGCTGAACTAGGATCGCTCTCTCCGGCTGCCTCTAGAGCCTTTATGTATGGCTCAGTCATAGATGATATCATCCAAAATCAAATGCCTAAGCCCCTGGTGGGACTATTTTTAAACCACACATCCAGCTATGGGCTTCGCTCAGCTGCAAATGCCCATGTTCTCATCCACAGACATAATTCCTCCAAAGGTGCTAGCACCTTCTCCTGTCATGCCCCACAACACTGGAACTCCCTCTCCCTAACCATACACCTAGCACCATCCCATGCCTCTTTCAAAAAAATGCTACATGACCATCTCACTGATTCCTGCACTTGCTCCTGCTTCAAACCCCTTAGCCTATTATCTCTTCCTGATCTACCTTTCACCCCTAATATCCTTACAGAGTTCATTCCCCAATACCTAAGCTTGGCATTTTCCTCCTCTCACCTCTCTGCCCTTCTCTTATTATATCTGGTACTCATCCCCTACCCTGCCTCAATTTTCCTATCCCATCCTCCCCTCCTTATATTGCATTCCTACCCCATTCCAATTCCTGACTCTCCTATATCCATCTTATACAGCTATTATAATGGTACTTCTCATTGTATAATCTCACCCTATTCGCTACTTGAATGTTGTCTGATGGCTGTATTTATTACATTGCTCTCTCATATTTCAATGTTACACATTATAGTTGAATATAGCATACTTATTGTTTTCTCCTGCCTGTACTGTATTATAATTGTCTAAACATTTACTGTTTAATGAATGTACTGTCTCTGTTCAATAATATGTTGTTCTGTACACTCTCAGGTCATGCCTGAAAATACTCATTGCTATGGGTAGTTCACCTTACCCAGTCAACAAAAACTAAATAAATAAATCGTGGGGATGCACATTAATTCTGGTGCCTGTGTATGACCACTGCACACATGACTGAGTGCACCATTAATTCTGGGAGACTTTGCATTTCTTGTTGTGCTGTCATTTCACTTCTGCAGCACTGGGGAATTTTCTGAACACAAAACAGCAGCATTTTGGGGATGCACATTAATTCTGGTGACTGTGTGTGACCACTGCATGCATGACTCAGTGCACCACTAATTCTGGGAGACTTTGCATTTCTTGTGGTGCTCTCACTTCACTTTGTCAGCACTTAGGAATTTTATGGCTGCAAGACAGTAAGATTTTGGGGATGCATATTAATTCTGTTGACTGTGTGAGTGGGGGCTGCCAATAATGTTATCACTTCACCTTACTTCATGTTAAGGCAAAATGAGAATGCAAAGTAATAATTACAAGGCAAAGTGAGCATTTCATATTGGCCACTCTGCACAGCAGAATGACAATGCGAAGCACCCACCAGCAAAAATTAAATTTGCTGCATCTGTACTTGGGAGAGTCCATCTAACTGTGGAAGCATCTGCTACATATGCAAAGAATCTGTGAAGTTGTGATGGCATAAGGACCTTTAGGCCCTGAACTTCCATGTACCTACAGAAGCGGACACACAGGGACAAGAATCATTCTGACTGTGGAAGCACAGTGCCCACTGGGCCCCACATTCCCATGCAGCTACAGATGCAGAGGCTAGTAGCTTGTTGTCCATAGCACAACACTGCACCATCCATCCCCCAAAATATTGAGAAAAAGTGAAGTTATGAGTGAGTGTTGAAACATTTCAATGTTCACTTATTACTTGGTCATTTCAATATATTTTTCCACAAAATTTTCAACAGTCTTCTTATGACCCCACCACATGAACCTGGTAGGTAAAATATTTAAATCCTGCCCCAAAAGTGATTTTGTGGGGTGGCTGTGAAGTCATAATACAAGCCAGAATTGAAAAATTACACCACCTTATTTAAAATGTGGGGTCCCAAAAAGGCTGTGTTCAAAATGTGGTGTAAAAATATGTATGAATGGCAAAGTTATAAGCAAACATTTAAAACACACTGAAAATACATTGACAGCACTTATCTGATTTCCTCAGTTCATCATCACACTTGAAGGAAGAGGACATTTTTTTAGTGACAGTGGGTCTGTGCAGAAGGACCTTCAGCAGGTGACTTGGGGGTGAGGATGGGTGCTGGAGAGTGAAGGGCTAGGGATTGATTAGGGACCATTTCTTTCTTTTTGGATAAAACACTTAGATCTTCAAGGGACAGTTTTCTTATTTTCAGGGGTCCTAACACTAGGGATTGGGCACTCCAGTATAATCAGTCTTCAATGGCATTAGAGGTGGGTGGCAGGTAAAGAACAGGATAACATAGAAGGGGGGCTGTTTACAGTGGTACCAGGGGATCAATAACCTAGTCTACTTCTTAGTTAGATGGGGTTTTTTCAGCTGGCACCAGGGGGTGGGCATCTCAGTACTGTTTTTTATAATCATTAATGACTGGTGGGACTGGGCATTCACCAGCCACTTTTAGGTTTTTAAAATGTGGGTCAGGAGGGAGGGGGATACCGGAGGCAGGATTGGGCAACCACCACCCAGTCATATAAAATTAATTATTGATTGAGAGAGCACTCCCAACCAATAAGAGCACTCCTTTCCCTTGCAGGGTTTTAAATAACTGATTAGCAGTTTTTTTCTTGGGACGATACTAACTGTACAGAAAGTATTCATATAGATTTTCTAGAAGTTCTGTGTTTGTTAAGCACAGTGAGGCAAGTGCTATGCATTTTCACAAAGATTTAGCACTTTTCAAATGGGCACATTTCAGGAACAGTTTAATATATATATATATATATATATATATATATATATATATATATATATATATATAAAATTGATTGCTCTCAGTCAATAATATAGTAATACATCCCCCATCACCACTTGTTCCTGTATTGGAATGGTTTCACTTGCCTTCAACTTGAGCCAGAACAGCTCATAGAAAAACAGAATTTGATGGTAGATAAGGACCGCTTGGCCCACCTAGTCTGCCCATTTCCCTACCTACAGGATAAACTGCAGATCCTAGTTAACCAACAGTCAATTTCTTCTACCCCAAAAAAAATTGCCTAATGTCTGTCCCATGCATTCTTGAATTTTCCCACAGTTTTAGACCTCACAACCTACTCAAGAAAGCTGTTCCATGTGTCCAATGTGAAAAAATACTTACTCACATTGCCCATGAGCTGTCCCCCATCTATCTTCAAATTGTGTCCCCTTGTTCTTGCACTTCTCTTTTTCTGAAAGATGCTACTCTGTTGGACTTTGTTGATTTCACTGAGGTACTTAAAGATTTCTATCATGTCATCCCTCTCCCTCCTTTCCTCAACGGTATATATATTAAGCTCCTTTAGTTTCTCCTCATATAGCTTCTCTTGCAGACCCTGCACCATTTTAGTTGCCCTCCTCTCGACTGCCTCCCTCCTGTCTATGTCCTTGCAGAGATGGGTCTCCAGAACTGGATGCAGTACTCCAGATGGGTCTCATCAATTGTCTGTACAGAGGGATAACAACTTCCTGTTTTCTGCTGGTGATGCATTTCCCTGTACATCCCAGTATCCCCAGCCCTCCCTACTGCCATCTCACATTGCTTGTCAACCTTAAGGTCATCTGATATGATTACCCCCAGGTCCCTTTCCATTTTTGTTGTTGTTACTACCTCAGCTCAACTTCACCTTGCTGTCCTTACTCCAGTTGAAGGTGCCTGAAACCACTGTTATACAGCAACAAGTGGTTCTGGGAGATGTATTAACATATAATAGGAGTCCAAAAGAAGCATTCTAGCAGAGAGAGTGAACAACAACTGTCTGGTAATTGTAGTGGCTGCAGACAGGCATTCTCGAGGCTTGTGCATTAACAGTGTGAGTGAAAAGTGATTTCTAGAACCCTGCTTTTCCTTTTTAGCTGGCTTCCAAAAGCAGTTTAAGCGAAATCACTTTCTTTCAAACTGCTTGTGCAAAAATCCAGCTATCATTAGAAGGTAATTTTTTTTCTTTTTACTTGAACTTGCTTAGAATACGGTACAGCTTTTTCCTTATATTTTAAACATGATACAAGTAACAAAACTTCAAACTCATGAAAGTGCACACCTTGGACAAGACAGTATCAAACCTGTATGTTTCAGGTAAAAAAAAAAAACAACCAAACATAAAACAGATTTTTAGTTATAGATGAACAAAATAAAAACTCTTAAGTGAATTTTAGCACTTTTGTACATCTGTAACTCTACCCGTCAAGTGACTGCCATGAAATTTTCAGAATCCACAGATCCTCGCCCATATTGTGCACCTACCAAATTGCAGGCACATCAGTTGAACAGGGGCAGAGTTACTAAGGTACAAAAATTGGAGTTTAACATAAAAGTAGACAATTTATAACTGGTAACATGCTAATTGCTTACTTTGGGAGCTACTTGTAACTTTGCTGGTATCACATATGCTTTGCCACGTCATTTGCAAGATGGTGTCACCTTTGATTGCCCCATTTTCTAGGGCTGCAGTGGGTAGAGCTCTGCTGACCTCTTGCTAGAACAAAAGGACACAGAGCAATCCTTCCAACTGAACATGATGGAGTTGCCACACAGTTGCCTCCATTTCTGTGAAGCACTCCACTCACTGTCTCCATAGGCAGTTGCACTGCACTATTTTAACTCAATCAGCAGTTATGACAGACAATGACACACTCTGCCATGTCCAAGATGGCCACCAAACAGTATTGCCCATGCGTAACTACTAGCGCATGTGCAGTACATTGCACAGCCATCTTGGTCAGGGCAGACTATGCTGTATTCCACTGTGGCTGCCGATTTCTTTTTTTTATACATATCCCCCCACGCGACCCTCCTTCTCAGCACCCACCACCCACACCTCCAGAAACATAATAGTGACACTGGGGTGCTCAATCACCCGGTGTCCTGATCAAAAATCCTCATACTGACCCCACATTCACTACTGTGCATGTGTGCTTATTTGTGAGAGTTTTGTTCTACTGAAATGATACATATCCCCCACTCAACCCTTCCTCTCAGCACCCACCACCCCACCCCCCAGAAACTTAATAGTGATGTTGAGGTGCCCAATCCCTCAGTGTCCTGATTACAAATCCTTGTCTGACCCCCATCCACTGCTGTGGCATGCAAGGTTATTTGTGACTTTACTGTTTTATATAGTTATAGTGTCCCCCACCCAACACTCCCCCTCAGCACCCACAGCCCCACTCCCCCCTAGAAATGTAACAGTGGCACTGAGGGGTGCCCAATCCCACAGTGCGTGTATCCTCATATTTTTTTCTTCTAAAAATGTCCATCAGTGTCTTTTGTGGCCATTGTACTCCCCCCCACCTGACCCTCCCACTCAGCAACCCCCAAACCCTTACTTACCCATAGGGGGTCCAATGCCATAATCTTCTCTGCAAAGTTAGATTGTGAACTGAAGAAACAGGTATGCAGTTCAATGTACTTATTTCAATAGTGTATTGAACTTAGTGGCATACTGTAACTTGACCATTTTTTCAAATGTTTGGTCCAAATTTTCAACATGCCTTTTTTGGGACCCCACTTCATGAATAATTGCACTGTTATTAGGCAAATCTGTCCCAAAAGATGATTTTGCTGTCCCTGCATGATATCACCTCTGGAGATGGAGCTGAACAGTTTCACTGCCTTTGCCCATGAGGTAGGGTCATAAGAAGGCTATGTTGAAAATTTGGTGTAAAAATATTTAAAAAAACAACAGTGTTATAAGCCTATGTTACATTTTGCAAATGCAGGTTCATAACTTTGGTAATTTTCAATATTTTACCCCAAAATGACAACATAGTCATATCTTCACAGCACCTCATGACTGTGACAGCTGTCACTTTTCAAATCCTGGCCAAAATGTCTTTTTAACCCCAAAAAAGTGATTTTTTTTCAGCCCCAGCATGAAATCACCTTGTGGGCAGGAGTTGAATGTTTTCTCTGCCCTTGTTCACGAGGTGGGGTAATAAAAATGTTGAAAATTTGGCATAAAAAATATCAAAAAACAATACCGTTATGAGCCTACAGTGAATTCTACAAATGTAGGCTCATAACTTTGGTCATTTTCAATATTTTACCACAAATTTACAACATAGTCATTTCTCTATATCACCTCATGAATGTGACAGCTGTCATTTTTGAACTTCTGCCCAAAATGTGTTTTTGTGTCCTGAAAGTTGATTTCACAGTGCCTGTTCAAAATCACCTTTAGGCCAGGAACTGAATATTTTCTCTGCCCTTCTTCACTGGGCAGAATCATAACAAGGCTATGTTGAACATTTGGTGTAAAAATATATATAAAAAAATATACATTCAATATTTTACCCCAAATACCTTGGCTGCAGCCGTATCAGCTCTGGCCACACTTGTTATCTATTAGCCAGAGCTCACATGCTTAAACAGTTTATAATGTATAGTAGAGTGTTGTTCTGTATAGAATTCCATCCCTTTCAAAATGCCACAGTTCCAACGTCATGGAATGCTGTTCTACCCTACTGTGGTAGAACAGCATTCTAGAACCTATGAAGACTGCATGAGTCAGTTTCATTTTGAAAGCAAAATAACTCACAAAACATTTTTCACACAGTACTATACATTATAAAAAATACAGGATGAGCAACTCTATGCATGACCAGTGTGTTTTGCCACCTTGGGATTCTGATTCCCACAGACCTCTTGAGCTTCGCTCCCAAGGTCAGAGGGAATCAGAATCCCTCTGTAGCAGAACACACTGGTTCTGCATAGTTGCCCATCCAGTATTCTCTATGTACTTTGCACTTTTTAAGATTAGGACACAATTAGTCATGAACCCATCATTTACATCCCCCCACTCTAGTGGGGCACAGCTTTTAATAACCCAAAATGTTGTTGAGAGCTTTTTTAAACTTATTTGGTTCAGATATACCAAACACAGTACTTGGCAGCTGATTTAAAAATGCTATTGTATGCATGATAAAAATGTTTTCTCTTATTTTTAGGGCTGTGGGCAGAGCCTACAGCACTTCTGTCATTGATCAGATTGTAGCTCTAAAATGGCTGATCTTGGAACTCCCTTTTTGGACACGGGGAAGTATTCCTCCACAGCTGCAAAACAGTGCGCTCCCACTCTGATTTTTGCTATTTGCTGCTCTATGTTAAATGTATTTGAAGGGAGGGGGGATGCTACTGTATTGTGCCTCAGAACTTCTCAGGATATTAACCCCCCAAAAACTTTTTAAACTGCTGTTTCTGTCATCTGCCCAGATCAGTTTAATAGATGCATTCTATTTTTTTCAGCAACCTAGGGGTTAACTCATTATATATGTTGTCTGAAAAAAATACTGAACTCTGAAAGTCAGACTAGTGTCAGATTACAGACAGTGGAACTGCAGTCTGTGAGTTATTTCATTCCTATGGGCACACATACAAACTGCAGGGTGGGGGGGGCTGTAGTCCCATCACTTTTTTTGGCCTGAAGAATCTTGCCCTATAAACAAATAAAAAAAGTAAGCATAAACTGGTATGACAGAGTTAATTAAGTGCAGCTGTCCAGGCACACATAGGACAAAAGAGGTGATTTGTGCTTGTTTGCTGTTTCTGGAGTCTAAAGTGTCAAGTGGAGTGCTTTTAAGTGTCTGTGTGTGTGTGTTACATGTGTGTGTGTGTGTGTGTAACTGTAGCAGAAGGTCAGTGTGAAAGTGTTTATTATGTTTCCATCTTCCAGACAGACAGTTTGAAAACTAAACTATAAGGACTAAAAAAAAATTCTAAGGCTATATTGACTGCTCCAGACTTGGCTGATGTATCCCTTGATTATTGCATGAATCTGGAATCTATGTACTGGAGTTTAATGTTTGTTTACAGTTTATACATGTAATTCAGTAAATATACACATTTTTTCATTTAGTAACCAGGTAAGGCCAACTAGACACAGGTGCTTATTTCTAAGGACAACCCAGGAACACTGGGGAGATTAAGTGACTTAATCAGAGCCACACACTATGGAAATGGAGGTTGTGGGACTTAAACCCATGTCTGAATGCTGGATATGCAAAGCTCATTCACAGCTCATTACTCTACCCTCTAGGCTATATTGCCAGCCTCATACTGTAAATATTGAACAATTTAGACTGGGCTGTAATATCTCAAAAGAGAACTGCCCTGAATTAGCAAACATGCATTTCTGTAGAAGTAGATGTTAGTTGTTAAAATACCAGTTCTCATTTTGTTACTGCTTAATCTTAACTGGCCTTTTGGTAAATTCAGTGAGTGTTTCTGATTCACACACTGCTGGCTTTGACCATTTAGAACAGTATGATCTTGTCAAGAACTTACATTGTTGGTACAATGCACCTGTGTTCTAATTTAGAATTCTTGTGTTCATGGTGACATAAACATCATAAAATTGTTACATGGCACTTTGCAGTGGTGTGTAATCCATAAATATCCAATTGGTTAACTGAAAGGCCAGCAAAAATGGGGCAGAAACAGAAGGGGACCCCACTATATGAAAAAAAGCTTCTACAGGAAACATTACTCACAGGTTCAGTGCAGTTCTCCTTTAACTAAGCTGATAGGGAATGCCAGATATTTTATCTAAATGGTATGGAACTACGTCCTGGACATTTTCTATAACACCATAGATTATTTTCAACTGATGGATATTGCAACATATGATTACATTAAAAGACTAAGCAAAACTGGCATGCAAAATTCAGATTTAGGAGGAAATGGAGACGCTTCCTAAGCTCAGCCTCCATGATTTATAATTCATTTTGGAATGCCCAAATCAATTCTGTGAGATCTTATACAAGCTAAAGATAATCTCATGACTGACTGGCGTGTGAATCATAATCCAGATAGGAAGAGAAAAGGGGAAGGACGTTGATGTGGAGGAGGGTCTCCTCTGTTGGTTTTCAAATGCTCGTGGTCAAGAGGCTCTATCAGTGGAGCTTTGCACCTACAGAAGGCCCAGTAGCTGGCAGTCTCAAAGGGTAAGCCAGACTTCAAAGCTACCGATGGCTGGATTGGCTGTTGGAAGCATCAGCACATCTGCTTTAAAAAAAAAAAAATACTTGAGGAGAAGCAGAATGCCAATGCTGACAGTGCGACTGGCTGGATTAAGGATGTGTTGCCTGGTCTCCTCCATGGCTATTCTCTGAATTATATTTTCAACACTGACAAGATGGGTTTATTTTTCAGGTGTGTAGAATATGGCATCCTCTCCTTTAAGGCAGAAACACTGATGGGTCTAAAAAAAGCAAAGGAGATGGTGTCTGTCCTACTCACCTGAAACATGACAGGGACTGAAAAATATGAGTTGCTCATCATTGGGAAGTCAATGATGCCAAGATACTTCTGAGGGGTGTCTCATTTTCCTGTCATCTACAGGGCAAATAGAACCACCTGGATGACAGGAGAAATTTTCACAGAATGGCAATGTGCATGGGACAGGCAGTTAAGAAGACATAAAAATTACACCGTGCCTTGCCAATTTTAGTGCCCACCCTGAAGTCCCTAGGCTGCGCAACATTAAATTCATTTTTCTGCCACCAAACAGAAGGACAACGTCGCCGATGCCCTGCACGGACTTGTACCTGAGGAAGCATTCATAGACGAGGAGGATAGCAAGGACTTTCTGGGGGAGCCCAAGGTTGCGGTGACCATGTCCGATGTTCAAAACACCCTAATGCTTAGATGTGCAATGAAGCAGCGGGAGGACCGGATGCCTGACTGGGAGGTCATGGCATGGACGAACAAGAACTGAAGAAGATACGCCGAGAAGACGACGTTGCAAACAAAGATGATAACAGTTCTTCTGGCAGCCAGAGTCTGAGAAGGAGGATTAACGTGGCACGCAAGTTAAGCTGCAGCAAATCCTTTTAATTGCTTTAATAAAACTTACATTTTATTTACAGGATGCCTGCACAGCACTCTAAACATATTCACAAAAGAACTGTAATCACTAATGACTTGCCATGCTCTGCTGCTACAGTATTGTACTGCATTATCCTAACCTTTTAATTTACAGGTTCTTTTTTTTGTTTGTTTATCAATTACATGGACAATGCTTATAGCATATTAAATGTCTTTACTCCTTTCAGTCCACTATAAGCGGCATGTACAGTATGATATAAAGGTATTATTAAAATTACTATCATACTCATAAATGTGCATTTACTGTACATAAAAACCTGGTTTGAAAAAATTGCCCTTTATAATGCAACAAGTGTCATTTTTATCTTTGGAATCTGCACCTTTTATAATCTTCCAGTGCCCCTGTAGGCACCCACCCCCCCAGCAAATACTGTAACCAAATAAATTTAAAAGGACTGAATTAGCAGCATGCAACTTTTTTTTATTATTGTGACTAAACAGCACTATAAGGAACCAACAAGGAAACAACTTTGGTCATTTGGTAGCTTTTCACAGCCCTATCGGCTCTGGCTAGAACTTGTTGTAATTACCATTGGTAATTCAAATTGATTATTGTGGGATCTCAAATTTTTATTTCAGTTACAAATTATATCACATACTTTTTTAGTGTTAGATCATTAATGATGTTAAAAAAGAGGAGGCAGTCACCTTGCTTCCTTCTAACCTCCAGGGACATGAGGTTAAGTTATTCCATTCTATTTCTATATGGGAGCCTAGGCAGGCTAGGTATCATTCTACTTGCTAATTTTTGTACTCGTTCAATAAGATGTATATCCTGCTTAATATATGGTGACCGGAATGGTGATGCATAAGCCAAATGTGGGCTTACACAGTTTTTATACAGGTTTCTCATAGTATACCTGTCCCTTATTATAAATTATTTCTTAATAATGTTTATAAATGTTACAAATTACACCACATACTTTTTTCAGTGTTAGATCATTAATGATGTTATGAAAGAGAAGGCAGTCGCCTTGCTTCCCTCTAACCTCCAGGGGCATACGGTTAAGTTCTTCCATTCTATTTCTATATGGGAGCCTAGACAGGCTTGGTGTCATTCTAATTGCTCATTTTTGTACTTGTTCAATAAGCTATATATTCTGCTTAATATATGGTGACCAGAATGGTGATGCATAATCCAAATGCAGGCTTACATAGTTTTTATACAGGTTTCTTATAATATACCTGTCTCTTGTTATAAATGATTTCTTAATAAGGTTTATCATTTTATTTGCCTATTGAACTGTTGTTCTAATATGCATTCTATGTTTGAATGAATTGTCAATTATTACTCAGACGTCCCTTTTACATTCCACTGTACACAATTATATAGAATCAATTGAATAAACAACTGCAGGTTGTTTTTACCTAGACATATTACTGCATGTTTGTTATGGTTTAATTCTATACCATTTTTTATATACCAACTGGATACTGTATTAAGGCTATTCTGAAGTTGTTCGCCATCAGACTATTTACTTCACTTGATAATTTTACATCATTAGAAAATGTAATATTTGTGTTTATTCCTTTATGTAAATCAGACACAAAACAGTTGAATAGAAATGGTCTGAGGACCAATCCCTGGGGTACACCACTAGTCACTTATTTATTTATTTATTTAAATTGTTTCACCAGGAAAGGCACACTGAGCAAAAAGATGCTAGTCTCCTTCAGGTTTAAAGTTTCCTCTTCAAATCTATTTCTTAATATAGTTTTTAATACTTTCCATTAAATGGATGTCAAACTTAGCAGGCCAGGCGGTAGTTCTCAGGATGAATTTTATTACCTTTTTTGAAGAATGGGCAGATGACTGCAGTCTTCAATTCCCTAGGTATACTACTAGTTTTGATTGACATGTTATATAATATAGTTAATGGTTTAATAGCAGATGACAAGTTTTTTAAAAGCTTTATATTAATCTCATCTGGTCCTGCTGCAGCATTAATTGAAAGTTGGTCTATAACTTTTATTGTTTCATTGATATTTATAGGGGGTGGTTCATCATTACTAATTACTGTATTGTATTAAATTCAGTCTTTTTTTCCTAAACACTATACAAAAATAATTATTTAGTGTTTCAGCTATCTCCTTTGGCTCAGATGTATTTTTGCCATTTGAGAGTTTAGCTTTGATATCATTTTTCTATTTTTCAATTGATTTATAGAAGAGAAGAAAGCTTTGTTATGTCCTTTGTTCATAGATAATCTAATCTCAAAATTTATTTATTTTTTCAGTTTGATCAATTGTTTGGTTGTTCTTACTTCTTGTTTATATTTGGAATATACTAGTTGTGTTTTGCATTTTTTATACTTTATATAGCTTTTCTCTTTCTTTTTCTATTTGTCTTTTGATCTTATTTGTCATCCACGTTGGTAGTTTGCCTTTTTTAATATTTATTTGTTTTACTGTTACTAACCATTCTTCAATTACAAGTAATATGTTTTTTATGCTGTTACAACAATCTTCTACTGTTAGATTAGGTAATCTATTTTTTGAGAACACTTTGCATTGTTCCATAGTTGGCTCAATTACAGTTTTTATGTAGATTGTATTTGTATTTTTTTTTTATTTATTTTAATAGTGCACTGGATAATATCATGGTCACTGTTTCGTAACGGAGGTTTTAGCAGAATATCAGTCAATACATTCAGTATATTGGTTAGGACTAGATCCAGTACATTGTTTGCTCTCATAGGTGTATCCACAAGTCAGTCAACACCAACTGCCCATAAGGCTTCAAGAAATAACCTTTCTTGATTGTTAGAAGATTTATTATTCTCCCAATTGATACTTGGATTATTGAAATCTCCATTATAATAACATCATTTGATTCTGCCACCTTAACTAATATATCTCAAGTCACTATTATAATCAGATGTACTAGATGGGGGTCTATAACAGGTTCCACAAAGGACAGTCATACTTGGTGAAAGTTCAACTTTTGCCCATACTGTCTCGATGTCATTATTCTGTCCATTGATTGAAGTGATTTCAAAACTTTTATATTTCTTATGAATGGGCAGGCATACACCACCTCCCTGCCTATCAGTCCTATTATGCTGATATAGTATAAATTCAGGAATTTCCTTTGACCAGTAGAGGATTCATCCTACCATGTTTCTGTTACTGAAATTATAGCCATATCATTTTCTTTAATTATAGTTTCAAATTCAGCCTTCTTTAATAAATTTAGACTATCAGTAGAAGGTTTTTTTGGGGGTAGTTGTTTAACTAGGAATAGCACACTAAGCTAAAATATTTTTTTACAGGAGTGACCTGGGAGCACAAAGAAGTTAAAGGAAAACTACACTCAAAACTTGAAAAAATATATGTTGTGCAGAGTGTTTTAATTTGTATGTGAAGTTCTACCGTTTCCTTCCCTCTGACTGGTATTAGGAGTTTTTCCCCAAATTAACCTGCTAGCTTTATGCTAGTTTTACAACCCCTGGGGATCTTCATACCTGATAGCATAATTGTATTTCTTGTTCCCACAGTGCATCTTGTCTCATGTGACTGTGATGTAAGAGAGACCCAACATTCAGCACACACATGCCAAACAAACTAAATATCTTCGAAGCGTTACAATCTGCACAAAAATTACCAGCAGCAAAGTTTTTCAGGACAGTAAAACCTTTAGGATGAGGGTGGTCACCAAGCTGAATTCTATAGATTTTAAAATATAGCCATCTCTATTGTTGTGAACTGATTGTAATGCAATGCTTTCTGCTGGATTTATGGGCTCTGCTACATCACCATCACATGAAACAAGGTGCACTGTAGGACAAAGAAATGCAATAAAGCTATTTGTTATGGAGATCTCCAGGGGTCATAAAACTACCCTAAAGCTAGCAGGCTAATTTAGGAAAAACTCCTAATACCAGTCAGAGGGAAGGAAACACTAGAACTTCACATACAAATTAAAACACTCTGCACAGCATATATTTTTTCAAGTTTTGGTTGTAGTTTTCCTTTAAGTGACTTGCTCAGGGTCACACAGTATGCAAGTGGAAGCTGTGGGATTCAAACTCAGGTCTGGTCTGCTGGATGTCACAACTGAAGGTTCACTACCCCTTTGCCCCACGTGTACTAGTTTAAACAGTTATTAACATACTGATTGACACATTTTACCAAATGCAAACATCCCATTTTATTCAGATGCAGACCATCCCAGCAAAATGATTTATAGCCATGTTCCAAGTTTTCCTACTGCCTTCTTCCCACTGCCCTTTGCAAGTCTAGGTTTGCTTGCTGGCAAAGTGGGTGATTTTTGAGCCTCTGGCTTAGTAACCTTGATTACCTTTACCTGCATCCCCTTAGAATTGTTACTCATGCTTTCTTTCTTTCTCTTGCTGACAGTTGACAGTCAGATTATGCTTGGTTATTTATTTAGAAAGAAACATAGAAGCTGACGGCAGATAAGAATCACAAGGCCCATCCAGTCTGCCCATTTTTTTCTACCTTATGAATGTGCCTTAGGCCTGTACTCTGTCAATGGCCTATCTATTCATACTTATGTGTACTGCTCCCTTATGCCTATCCCATGCCTGTATGAAGCTCTGCACTGTATTAATATCCAAAACTTCCTGAGGTAGGCCGTTCCATGCATCCACCACCTCTTCTGTGAAATCTCATGCTGTGTCCTCTTGTCCTGCTATTTTTCTTATATTGAAACATATTAGACTCTCACTTTGTCAATGCCCTTAAGCTGTTTGAATATTTTGATCATATCTTTATCATATTTTTTGTCTTCCTTTTCCTAGTTCTTTTTGCTAGTTGGCAACAAGCCCCACCTTGTCCGTTTCCCACTTTTTGCTTCTCTGTTGATAAACAAAACTGAGGTAGGTGAAGGAACAGGCAATGGTTACTGGTAGGCACATGGCACCAAATGGTGGCACATAGGCACCATGATCAGTATATGTACTAGGGGTTTTTACATTGTTTAGTTCTTATGGCAGTTCAAAGATTCTATCCCTATATTCTCAGTAGTCAAGGACAGTTGAAGAGTATGTATGGTAAATCCGTAGTAACTTCATGGAGTTCTGGAGAGGCTGTAAGCAGGTAGCATGCAGTGTTCTACTGCACACACACTGTTTTTTTCCTAGGGTGTTAACAATGTATGGCCTGGGAAACACAAGGGTAATTCCTACCAGGGCATTTAATGACTGGTTGAAGGTATGGTGCATGCAGGATAAGTTTGGCTACATTGGGGACTGAGGGCCAGCTTGGGAGAATATGGGTCTCTATCAGGGAGATGACCTGCATCCTTCTGAGAAGGCAACTGCAGTCATTGGTTGGCAGTTCAAATGCTACTTGGATGAGCATCTAAACTAGCCAGGGGGAGGCAGCAAAACAAAGGGATGCAAAATGTCCCCCTGCCTGGATGATGGAGCAGCATGGAGGTAAGACTTGGGGGCAGAGATAGCTCCCCTAGGGCAGGGTGCAGAAAGACAGGGATAGGGACAAGACAGAAGAAAAGAGGGTAAATCTTGAATAAGGAATGGTAATGGATTAAAGGACACAAGGAATTATAGAATTAAAAAGGTAGGAGAAAAGTCAGGGGGTGCTTCAGTGAAAAACCCAGTCAGGAATGGGAGGGAGCAACAGGGCCGAGAGCTGGGTGGAAGGATGATGTGGAGAAGGATGAGCACCAATGCAAGGAGTCTGGGAAACAAAATTCCATACCTAGAAACTATCATAGTTGAGGCTGTCCTGGATTTAGTGGCCATTATGGAGTCATGGTGCACTGAGCATCTTAACTGAGACACAGCTGCACTGGTTACATTATGTTCAGAGAAGACAGGACAGGGAGGAGTGGTTGATTTGCATGTGAGGGAGGGAATCAAGGATAAGGTGATACAGGAGCACCTGGAGGAAAAGGAATTGGTGGAGGTGCTGTTGGTCACCTGGGAGACAGACTCCAGGGATGCTATCTGCACCAGGGTACTATACAGGCCTCAAACCAGAATGTCACCACACTGTAACAATTTGGCCATCTGGCAGTAGCACGAAGGAGATGGCTAACCTCCACAAAATGACAAAATCCAACAGTGTGTAGTGCGCAAGGAATACAAAATGCAGTGTTGCTATTAAGCAAATTTTATACTGCAAATATGAATACAAAAACCACATACAGAGCAGGAGCGTGGTGAGTGGTTACCCCTAGCACCTCGACAACATGAGTCTTCAAGAGGGTTAAGCCACACAGGTAAAACACTACCTGATATAATAATCAGTGCTTATGTCATGTCATTAACATCAGTGCTAGCTATCCCAGCAACATCATTTTGTTAGGAAAAATTGTTGAATATACAATTACTGCATGATTAAGCTGTAAATCTCGTTACTAGGAACTGTGATCAAAACTTCTACCAAATCAAAATTTATATATATATATATATATATATATATATATATACACACACACACATCTGAGCAGTTCAGATCAAATTTAAATCCATTTATCTGAAGTCTGTGCTATAAGCCAAATAACTTAATAATGTCAGAATTCAATCTAACATCAATTAATACTCCTAATTATTTATATTGACATATACAGCATACACTTTATGTAATACATTTTCTGCAAAAAAAGTCCATTCTGAGGTACAGATAATAAATTCTTATTAATTACATCTAAAGAACAACCTAATACAGATAGAAAAAAAGCATAAAGTGCAAAAGAGAAAAAAGTCACACTACCACATCCTACAGTGTACAGAGTCCTGGGACTATCATGCCGTTAGACTGTCAAACTCCATTGTGGCAAATGCCAACGGTGTAGGTAGGAGCCCAGATAGGATGGGTTAGTGACACCTGATAGAAAGAGAGAGAAAAAAACATTAAACATATGAAAAAGTGCAACATATGTACAAATTCAAAATTATTTTTTTTCAATTTTTCATTACCTTGCTTCAAAACCATACTTTGTAAACAATCAACATTTCCTTTTATGTAAAAAAAGACTTAATGTCCCAGTTGTTATTTAGACCTTAAGGTTTCACTGTATCCAATTTGAATATCCACATCCTTTCCTTTTGCAACAGCTTATTTGCTCTATTACCACCCCATGAGTTAAATAACGCACAGTCAATGCCTTGACTTTTTAAACAATCTGGTTTAGAGTCATGATGGTGAAAAAAATGAGTATCTACAGTGGTGTCATTCCTAGCATTTACAATAGATCTTACATATTCCTGTATCCGTTGTTTAAGGGGTCTTACTGTTTTCCCTACATATACAAGGTCACAGCCACACCAGAGTACATATACATGTGTAGTATCATATGTAATGAGATCACAAATCTCTACAGTTGCTTCTGATCTCCCTGGATGTACAAAACTACTCCCCTCTAAACCAAATTTACAAATGTTGCATCTCCTGCATTTGTGGAACCCTTTTGTTCTTCAAGGGAGCAATGTCTGTGTTGTGTTGGAAAAATGTATTTGTTCCTTTCTGGGACACATGTGGACTAATCTCTCTTTAATATTCTTACCCCTACGGAATGTTACTCTTGGTTTTGGTCCCACTGCAGATCCTACACTTTCGTCACTAGTCAAAATTGGCCAGTTCTTATAAATAATGTTGCCAATCTGTCCCACAAGATAATTTTATTCTGTTACAAATGTACACTGTACATCTTGAGAATCCCCTTTTGTAATTTGTTTAAAAAGGGAATTTCTAGGGACCTGAACCACTTTTTCTTTTGCTTTTAGTAAGCTTTCTGTATTGTAACCCCTTTGTTCAAATCTTTCTACGAACTCCTGTGCCTGGGAGTCAAAATCATTCCCCTGACTACAGTTTCTCCATAGTCTCAATAGTTGATTGTAGGGATAGATTTCTTTAAATTTGGGTGATGAGCACTTGCAGAATGCAAGACAGCACTGGTAGCAGTAGATTTTCTGTAAGTCTTTGTATGGACCCTCAAATCTCCATTCACAACAGTACCGGTGAACAACTCTAGATCTAGGAAATTAAGTTTGTTACTATCCAGTTGAGTACATTTTAAATTCAAATTATTGTTATTTAACCATACCATAAAGGCTTCAGCATCTACTGTATTACCATCCCAGATACAGAGTACATCATCAATAAAGTGAAACCAATGTCTGATGTTGGAGAAATAGGGATTCACCAATGGGTTCAGCATAGTGTCTCTTTCCCATTTACCTAAAAATAGGTTTGCATAACTTGGTGCCATAGCGGCACCCGTAGCTGTGCCACACGCTTGTTGGTAAAATTTTCCTTCAAATTCAAAGACATTGTTTTTCAGAATAGATTCTAATGCTTCCAGTATAAATTTCACCAGGACTCCTGAATCCTCGGGTTTATCCCTGAGGAAAAAAAACTACTGCTGCCAATCCTTGTTCATAGTTAATAGAGGTGTAGAGAGATTCTATATCAGTCACCAACCATTTGTAATCTCCATTCTATTTAACACCATTTAATTTCTCTAACAAATCAGTAGTGTTCTTTATGTGGGAGTTTAATGTGGTCACATCAAACTGTAAGAAACAATATGAATTTCCCTAAATTCTGTGTTAAGGACCCCACCCCTGATACAATGGGATGACCTGGTGGCCTGTCTCTATTTTTATGAATTGTCAGTAATATATAAAAACCAGGAATAGTTGAAAATCCTTCTCACATATACTGTATCCATATTCTGCTTCCGTGATACTTCCACTTCTTACAGCCTCAGAGAGAAGTAAGGACAAGTCTTTTTTCTGCTGCATTATTGGATTACTTAATAAGCATTTGTAATGTATCTCATTTTCTAGGAGGTCTCTCATAATCTCTCTGTAATGGTCTATATCTAAGATTACAATGTTGAGACCCTTATCTGATGGCTTGATAACAATACTTTTATGTTGTGATAATTCTGTAAGTGCAATTCTCTCCTTTCCAGTTATATTAGAATATAAAGTATTAGTTTGTGACTTAATTAATCCCCTTACTTGGTTAGTCACAGTTCTTTCATATGTATCTATCGCTGTGTTCTATTTGTAGGGGCAAAATGTAGATTTGGGCTTAAATAATTTTTTCCCAGCTGTCTTTAAATTAGAACTGGCTCCTAACATACCCAATCCTTTTTTTTGTTTGAAACAAATTCCTTTCCTAACATATTACTTTCATTATACAGTTCTTCTAGGACTAATAAATTACTGAAATCACTACTTGACAACTCAGAGCTACTCATTTCATGTGGTGTACCTTCACTAATTAGTTAAGTGATTCAGTTCCTTCTGTATTTGTAAAGGTTTCAATGTTACCAGTATATTCCTCAATCTCTTGTAGAATAAAGTCAATGTCCTCAAACGATGTATCTGTTGTGAACCCCATATCTGTTAAATTGGAATCAGGTGTATCCCAGTTATCTCCTGAAAAATGTAACTTTAAACAAAGCTTCCTAAAAAATTCTCGGAGGTCCAGAATCACAGAAAATTTGTTAATTTGAGGAGAAGGAATAAAACTTAAACTTCTCCTTAATATTTTTTCTTGATCTGTGGAAAGGTTAATATGGGAACAATTTAATATCTGTAAGTTGGATTTTTCTTGTACTCTCTCAGGGACCTCTCTGTTCCTGTTTGTTTTACTGCCCCCTCTGCAGCCTCTGCTTGCTTTTTTTTTTTCCTTTTTCCTTGTCCTTTGTATCCTGTCTTTTCTGAAAAGAATAGCTTGATCTCAAATTCTCATTAACATCTGATGCTGCTTTATGCTGACTTTGTTTACTATTATCCTGTTTTTGAAATCTCACTCTCGATCTCCCACAACTTACAGAGTGAGGTTTGCTCCATTTCAAAATATCACCTCTATCATAATCATTTCTGTCTCTCTGTAGTTTTGTGCCCTTCCTTAGTATTAATTCTTGTTCATATTTCAAAATCTTCTTCTTAAGTTGTTCATTAAAATTTAAATATTCTTCAGAAGTCTTTGGTTTAATAGTAGTTTCTTTAGCCTGATTAAGTTCAGTGGTCAAATCTTCAAACTAACTCAAGTCATCCCATAATAGAAGCTCAAAAAAAACTTTAAAGCACTCACAAGTGGTTTTAATCCATTCAGCCTTAAATTAGAAATTTTCCAAGCTGCAAGAAGATGTGATGTTGATACGTAGCCACCTCAGAGCCTGACCACAGTCTATATATTCATCCAATGTACTTATAAGATAATTCTAATTCCTTATGAGCAGCTTCTCTAAATTAATAAAAGCTTCCTTAATGTCATTGTTAACCCCAGTATTGCTTTATTGATGATGTACTCCATATCTGGGATGGTAATACAGTAGATGCTGAAGCCTCTATGGTATGGTTAAATAATAATTTGAATTTCAAATTCACTTATCTACTGGATAGTAACAAACAATTTCCTAGATCTAGAGTTGTTCACTGGTACTGTTGTGAATGGAGATTTGAGGAGTCCATACAAAGACTTACAGAAAATCTACTGCTACCAATGCTGTCTTGCATTCTGCAAGTGCTTATCCCCCAAATTTAAAGAAATCTATCCCCTACAGTCAACTATTGAGACTATGGAGAAACTGTAGTCAGAAGAATGATTTTGACTAACAGGCACAGGAGTTCATAGAAAGAGTTGAACAGAGGGGTTACAATACAGAAAGCTTACTAAAAGCAAAAGAAAAAATGGTTCAGATCCCTAGAAATTCCCTTTTTAAACAAACTACCAAAGGGGATTCTCAAGATGTACAGTGTGCACTTGTAACAGAATATAATCATCTTGCGGGACAGACTGGCAACATTGTTTATAAGAACTGGCCAATTTTAAATAGTGATGAAAGTGTAGGATCTGCAGTGGGACCAAATCCAAGAGTAACATTCCGTAGGGGTAAGAATATTAAAGATAGATTAGTCTACACGTGCCCCAGAAAGGAACAAATGAATTTTTCCAGCACAACACAGACCTGGCTCCCTCAAAGAACAAAAGGGTTCCACAAATGCAGGAGATGCAACATTTGTAAATTTGGTTTAGAGGGGAGTAGTTTTGTACATCCAGGCAGACCAGAAACAACTGTAGAGATTTGTGATCTCATTACATGTGATACTACACATGTAGTATATGTACTCTGATGTGGCTGTGACCTTGTGGGGAAAACAGTAAGACCCCTTAAACAATGGATACAGAACATGTAAGACCTATTGTAAATGCTAGGAATAACACCACTGTAGGTACTCATTTTTTTCACCATCATGACTCTAAACCAGATTGTTTAAAATTTCAAGGCATTGACTGCGGTATTTAACTCATGGGGTGGTAATAGAGCAAATAAGCTGTTGCAAAAGGAAAGGATGTGGATATTCAAATTGGATACAGTGAAACCTAAAGGTCTAAATAACAACTGGGACATTAAACCTTTTTTACATAAAAGGAAATGTTGATTGTTTACAAAGTATGGTTTTGAAGTAAGGTAGTGAAAAATAGAAAAAATAAATTAATTTTGAATTTGTACACATGTTGTACTTTTTCATATGTTTAATGCTTTTTTCTCTCTCTTTCTCTCAGGTGTCACTAACCCATCCTATCTGGGCTCCTACCTACTTGGTTGGCATTTGCCACAATAGAGTTTGGCAGTCTAACTGCATGATGGTCCCAGGACTCTGTACACTATAGGATGTGGTAATGTGACTTTTTTCTCTCTTGCACGTTATGCTTTTTTTCTATATGTATTAGGTTGTTCTTTAGATCTAATTAATAAGAATTTATTGTATGTACCTCAGAATGGACTTTTTTGCAGAAAATATATTACATAATGGGTATGCTGTATATGTCAATATAAATAATTAAGAGTATTAATTAATGTTAAATTGAATTCTGACATTAGGTTATTTGACTTATAGCACAGACTTCAGAAACATGGATTTAAATTTGCTCTGAACTGCTCAGATGTGCATATATATATATATATATATATATAAATTTAGATTTTATAGAAGTTTTGATCACAGTTCCTAGTAATGAGATTTACAGCTTAATCATGCAGTAATTGTGTATTCAACAATTTTTCCTAACAAAATGATGTTGCCGGGTTAGCTAGCACTGATGTTAATGACATGACATAAGCACTGATTATTATATCAGGTAATGTTTCACCTGTGTGGCTTAACCCCCTTGAAGACTCATGTAGTTGAGGCGCTAGGGGTAACCACTCACCATGCTCCTGCTCTGTATATGGTTTTTGTATTCATATTTGCAGTAAAAAATTTGCTTAATAGCAACACTGTGTTTTGTATTCCTTGCGCACTACACACTGTTGAATTTAGTATACAGGCCTCTAGCACAGGGAGAGGAGTTGGATAGGGCACATGGAAAAGTTACCAGAATGGAGATAAAGGAGGAGATGCTGCTAGGTGGTGAATTTAATCTGCCAGACATGGAGTGGAGCCTTCAGTTGCATCTTCTGCAAGGGGTAGGGCCTTCCTTTACTCCCTACAATGATCTTTTCTCAGGCAGCTAGTCAGAGTCTACTAGGGATGGGGCAGTGCTGGACCTGGTGCTTACAAAGAGGGACAGAGTGTTGCAGAAATAACAGTGGACAGTCCCCTGACTACCAGTGATCACTACAGTAGGATTTAACACTATGAGAGGAACAGGATAATCACATGAGGATGAGGTCATGGACTTTGGGCATAGATTTTGGGGGTGACAGCCAAGAGGCTATGACAAAACTGGTTAGCCATGATTTTATGGCAGTCCCTTGCAGCTGAGTTTGGGAGCCTCTTGTGGAGTAAATTGAATTATTCCTTGAAGCAAAAAATAAATCAAATAGTTGTTTTTTTTTTTTTGTAATAATGTTATACATCAATGTGTCAATTTTTCCTCTTTGCATTTTACCTCTGAATTGAGGTATGGAGTTTTGAAGTTTTTAAAAGTAACTACTCTCTGACCATTTTCACAATGAATAAATTAAACATTTAAGTGTGTGGTTTACTGCTGTTTGCAATCAGAAATATGTGCTACTACACTCCGGACACATCCACAGTATGAATATTTTATTTATTATAATTTGGAAATAACCTTTGAGCACAAACTCTTTTACAAAGGTTCCACATCACAAATACAGGACAGAAAATACACTAAGAAATAACTTGATAGGATTAAAAGTGTTACAATCAGGTTAAAATTCAGGTACAATGGATCAAGTAAGCAACACATAACTGTAAATGTTACAGCAGTAGTTAGCAATTTTACAGCCCCTACAGGCCTTTTCAAGGGTAACAGTTGATCAGGGGAGAGGGGTAAAGAAAGGTGGGTGGAGTGGGGGAAGGAGAGGGGGAGATGTCGGTTGAGCCTGGGGGGAGGCATGAAAACAAGGAGCAGGGGAAGCAAGGAGAGTGAAGAAGGTAGGAATGATATGCCGAGGGTTTGTTGAATATTGCTTTTAAAATAAAAGTAATCCTCAAAGGAATGGATTTTTAAAAAATTACTAGTGGTGGTCATCTGTAATGAGTTGTATCAATTACAAAATCAGGTATTAAAGTGGTTTTAAACCATATGAGAAAAAACATATACACAGATGATAAATCTAATGAAATTGAATTAAGTCTTAACTATATGTATGCTGAAAAACTACATGATGACATGTTTTGCTGACTAACACATACCACTGCTTTAATTTTACTTAACTTCTTAAATGATTCCCTCATAGCACTGTTTAAGTAGTTTACTGCTTGTGTACCCCATAAGTACCAATAAAAGGGTTTACCTCCAATATTTAGGGTCAATTATTCCAAACTGAGATGGTAAGCTATAAAAGGTAATGGCCTGGATTTTCAGAAGTCAGGCACAGGATATGTATCCTTTTTCTGCTGTACCTGAATCACACCAGTTATGCCCAAATGATTGAGTATGATTTTCAAACATGTAAAATGAAGTGTCTTTTTGATAAGCTAATATTGCTGTAAAATATATGTTTGTGTAACTTGATAGTATGTTTTTCGTATGTGTAAAGTACAGTTACGTAAGAACTTACCATAACAGTAGATCTTTGAGAGAGGCTCTTGCAGTAGGTAATTACATATAGGACTGCCGCCAGCCGGTGTCAGTCCTATATGTAATTACCTACTGCAAGAGCCGTCTCGAAGTAAGATCTACTGTTTTTGCTATAGACCTCCTTGTAATTGAGTCTTGTTACTCAGTTGAGTACTATCCTGTTCATATTGTAATATGAATAACATTTTACCATACAAACCATTCTGATACATTTGTGATAGGGCTATGCAATGCAAATACTATTCATGACAAGTATACACAGATACTACACTTTCTACAAATACAAACATCACTCTTAAATATTTGTATTAGACCACATTAAGTAGTATCAGACCTTCTTCAGGCTGATGTGAAATAACTATAACTACTTTTGCTCAATACACAAATGCACATTTTCATGCTAACCTTGCATATTTTAAAGGAGTCCCTCAAACCCAGTGCCATCATCACACTGTTGTGGGGGAAGCGAGAGGCTACAGCCCCCCAAAGTAAGTTAAAGCCCCCAATAATTTTCTCCATCAAAACAATAACTGGATTAAAGAATTACAGCTTCACTGCTGATAAAGAAAATAAGCTGTGATTTTTTTTTTAAAGACACAGTGCTTCACAGCGCTACCACATAGAAGGCACTTTTATTTTTCTCTGATGGACTTCATGAGTGCTCATCAAGAGCTCATGAAGTCTGACACAGAAAACCAAAAGTAAGTCTTATGAGCATATGGGTGGGTGGCTGCTGTCTGACAGAGAGGAAACTGCGAGTCATGATGCCACCTCTCGGAGATCAGAGCTTGGGAAGAGGATTTATTTGTCACTCCCTGGTTAGTTGGTTGATAGATGATTGACAGTGAGAGCTTGGGGGGGTTAGAAACACAGTCTGCTAGTCTGCTTAGTTCAGTGCTAGGGAATGGGCATCTGCCTTGCCTTGCAGGAGGGGACACCAGGACAGGGAGTGATCGGCATGGGGGGGTTGGTGACCACCTTTTAGTTTCTGTTCCACAGTATAGATTGCAGAGCCAATCAGTCTACAAACACATGGTGTGTTTTTCCAACAGACATGTGGTGCACAGTCCAAAAGGCTGTGCAGCAAAAGACTGAGGCAGTTGTTCAGTGGTTTCTAGAGAGTAAGATGGTCTGTACTTGTGATCTGCACTTGTTCTGCTCTGCATTTTTTCAAACAGAGTAGTAGATTTAACATTGTTTACTTCACTCAAATTACAGGGTTCTCATACAGAAACAGCTAGAGCTGAGAGTGACAGCTCAAAGAAACATTACTAGCGGCACTGTCTAGGCTCAATTCTCTAAGAGGGTTTGGAGTGCTGCAAGATGCAACAAAAAGCACCTTGCACTGATGCCTGGTGCACCAGGGACCCTGGACCAGATTCTGGTACAGGAGGGGTCCCAGTGCCTAAGTCCTCACATTTGCTGCAACCTCCCTCATGTGACAAACACAAGGCACATGGGAGGGGTTTGCCACAGGCTCCCTCTACCAAAGGACAGTGGTTCCCCCCATCCCAGTCTCCTGCTAATATACCCCGAACATCTGACCCTGGTTGGTAGTGCCCCCTCATCCCCGATACCACCCATAACAAATATATGTATTATGTGCCCCTTCTCCGACGTCCAATGCAGACCATCATTAATGTCTGCATTAAAGACCCCCTCCCCAATGTCCAATGCAGCCCATTATTAAACTTTGTATTAAAGCCCCCATCCACTTCCCTGTAGCTGCCAATTACTGATATTTGTATTAAGTCCACCTCCCTGATGTCTGATGCTGCCCATTGATATGCAAATAAATTAAAAAAAAAACACCATTGCCTGGTGGTCTAGAGGATTCCCATCACTACCCCAGCAGTAAGAGCCCAGCCCCCTGCTCCCCCTATGCTACGCCCTGAGCCAGCAATCAGCACATCCCTACTCTCACCACCACTATGGGCTGCCGACTGACCTATCAGTGAATGTGTACTGTACTGTACAGTCTGCACTCACTAACAGTTCTGTTGGCAGCTGGCTGTGTTGGTGAGAGGAGGGATGTGCCAGTTGCTGGCTTGGGGTTTAGGATGGGGGGCACGGGGTGGTGGGAACTTCCTGCTAGGGTGGTGGGTTGGGAGTCAACTAGACCACCAGGCATTGGTGTTTGTTTTATTTTGCACATCAATGGGTGGAATCAGGGAGGGGGAAGGGGGATTTAATACAAATATTAGTAACAGGTGCCATCGAGTAAGGGGACAGTGCTTTAATACAAAGGTTAACAATGGGCTGCATCAGACATCAAGGAGGGGGGCTTTAGTACATATTAATAAGGGGCTGCACCCAACATCAGAGAGGGCTGCTTTAATACAGATATTAATAATGGGCTGCATCGAACTTTGGGGATGGGGAGAAGGATTTTTTTTTAACTAGCTGCTGGCCCCCCAGTTCCCCAAGCACCACACCTTCAGGAGATGCCTGTGGTGTCAACTCTTGCTTCACTTACCTGGAGCCTTGCTTAACCATGTAGTCATGGGTCTTCCCTCCAGGTAGGGATGAGGTGGGGCCTATAAACCCCGAACTTCTATGTGTTCATTGAGTCAGCTGCAAGACAGGCAGGTGAGAGCTTCAGGGTCTGCACCATGTGATCCATCTACTCGGTGAATGGGGAACCATCTTCCCTTTTTCTTTGGTGTGGCATGCACCCTAACATCAAGGTGTCACTGCCAACATCCACAACACTCATTTCCCAGCAACGTGGCTGGATACTTGTCATACCCTAGGCCTCTGCCTGGGGTCGGCCAAGCACCGAACTGCAACTCCCTCCCTCCCTCGAGAAGGTGAGCAGTCCCTGGAAAGTTGGTCAGGAAAATGGAAACTAAAATTCAATGTGGGGAAGTGCAAGGTTCTGCACCTGGGAGTCAGAAAGCCAGCCCAGGAGTATACCCTCTGAGGAGACAAAATTCAAGTCACAGAGGGTGAAAGAGACCTGGCAGAAGTGGTAGATGTCAAAATAAACATCTCTGAGACCTGTAGGAGGGCAGAAGAAAGGGAAAATAGGATGCTGGGATGCATCACCAGGAGGATTACCTCCAGAAAGGCAGAAGTGATCCTACCCCTGTACAACTGCTTGGTGAGGCTGCACTTTGAGTATTGTGTGTAGTTTTGGAGACCACATTTAAAGAAGGATGTTACACTCCTAGAGAAGGTCCAAAGGAGGGCAATCAAAATGATCTGGGGCCTGGGGGAGAAGATCTATAAGGAGAGGCTCAGGGAGCTCGACATGTACACCCTGGAGGAGAGGAGGGATGGAGGCATATGATAGCGGTCTATAAGTACATAACAAGGATCAATAAGTGGGGGCCCAGTCAGGGTGTTCCAAAGAAAGGAGGCGGGGGCAACAAGATGGAATGGGTGTAAGCTGGAAGGGGCAGGCTCAGAGGGGAGAGGAGGAGGTGTTATTTCACTGAAAGGGTGGTGGAGCAGTGGAATGCGCTGCCAGGGAGCTGGTAGAGGCAGAGACTGTGGATGGGTTTAAAAGGGGATGGGACAGGGACAGGTACAGGGGAAGGGTAAACCTGACCGGGTCCAATGCAGGTGGCACATCTGGGACTGAGGACAATATAACCCATGGGATGGGGAGGACACCAAAATCGGCCCTCAGTATGAGTGCTGAAAATCAAGCAGATTCAAAAGACCAGTAGGCTTATTCTGTTGGCATTTTATTATGTTAGTATGCTCAGCCGCCTCCCTCGGCAGCCCTACGACTCCCCAAGCTGGTTCCTGAACCCAGGTCATCAGTATTACAAACAGTAGTGCTACCACTGCACCAGCTGGCCAGCATGGGGGGAGAGGGATTTAATACAAATATTAATAACAAGTGACATCAGGGAAGGGGACAGGGTTTTAAAATATATATTGACAACCGGTGGAATCGGGGGATTTTTTACACATATATTGATAAAGTGTGGCACCGGGAAGGGATTTCAATACAATATATTTATTATGGATGGCATCAGGGTAGATGTCGTGCACTGGCATAGACCTCACAACCCTCCCAGAGGACAGTTCTGAGTACCCTTAGGTCAGCTATGTCTGGTCTAAGGGTACTTAGAAACATGTCCTCTGGGTGGGTTTAGGGAATCCCATTTTTGGGGATGTGGCAGCTTGTGTTTGCCACATGCCCCGTAATGCCAGGTTGCAGCCCATTTTGTGGCAAACTGGTGGTGCAAGCCCCATTTGGGGCAGGCAGCCTGCGGTTTATGAAGGCTACCTTTGTAAATAGCTCAAGGGGCAGTTTTTGCCACAAGGTACCACTTGTGACATCTGTGTGTGGCACAGGAACCTTGCATCAATATCAGGGCTTTGTGCACTGAGCCCTCTAAGTGCAATACCCAGGCTCTGAGACAGGGGTTTGTGGCATGCAGGCTCAAACAGTCTGTGGTACTACTGCCTATAACCCCCCTTTTTTTTAGGAAAGCAGGCTGTGAGGGTTGAATTTAAACTGAAATTGCCTGAATAAAATATTTTTCATTAGCCTGAGTCTGTGTGTAATAGAGTGGGACCTAGTTCTGTGGGAGCCACACTTCACTTGTCAAACTTTGATCCTGAACAAAATATTTTTCTTTGACCACAGTATGTGTGTGTGTGTGTGAGAAAGGGCAGGGGGACCTCATTCTGTGAGAAGTAGTACACTGTAATCTGTCTAATATCTAGCCTTGGCTTTCACAGATTTAATTATCTGAACCTAAACAAATTATTTTTCTTTGACCACTGAGTGTATGTGTCTTTTACGTGGCTTGACAACTTGCCTTTCTGGATGAGAATTAAACTGAAATTACCTGAACCTGAACAAAATTAACTGTAACAAGAGAAAATACACAATTAAGGTAAAAGAAAACATGTATGTTATTTACACAACAAAAGTACAGTACAACATATACACATTTACCTTAAGAATAATTTTCCCATTTCACATGTGCACTAAGAATAATCTTAGGTGTTTTTTTCTGGTTGAATATCCTATCTAGTAAGGGCAAGTCCACTATACATTTTGTATTTTAACTACTCATACAGGTCAAATGCATAGCCTGTGAGGGGAAGAGATAGTAACATCATTTCATAGGTCACCTGGGTTGCAAACCTGGTGTAACTGTATTAAATTGCTTGTATTGTACCATAGATTCACACTATCTAGGTGGCCCCAATATAGCTAGCCTGTGTGGTTAGATGTGCTTGTTAAGTTCACTAGTACTGTACCATAGTCTCATCCTACCTAGGGACCCCTTTATAGTTAAAGTAGTCTGTGCTGTTAAGCGTGCTTGTTACATTTGCCTGGGTTGCACCATAGCCTTGCCTTACCTATCATGGGACATCAAGAGCAAGATCAGTCTGTTTGCTGATGATACCAAGGTAGGCACGGTGGTGGATGACCTAGGGGGGTGGCAGGGGTTGCAGAATGATCTGGTAAAGCTTGAAACCTGGTCAGATACCTGGCAACTGGGCTTTAATGCCAAAAAGTGCAAGGTGCTGCATTTTGGGATGAAGAACCCAAGGAGGAGTTACCAGTTGGGGGGAGTGCAGCTAGCCCAGACAGAGGAAGAGAAGGATCTGGGTGTGCTCATTACAGAGTCAATGAACAACTCGGCACAATGTAGGAAGGCAGCTGCAAAGGCCAACAAAATGCTGGGTTGCATTGCAAGGGTATATCCTCGAGGAGGGAGGAGGTGATTCTGCCACTGTGTAGGTCATTGGTTAGACCACACCTGGGTACTGCGTGCAGTACTGGCGTCTGTATCTGAGAGGGACATTAGTTACTGGAGGGGTGCAAGCGCAGAGGCGACAAAGATGATCAAGGGCTGGGGACTTATCATATGAGAGGAGGTTGAGAGGAGTTGAACATGTACTACTGGAGGAGAGGAGAGACAGGGGTGACATGATTGAAACCTTCAAATACATGAAAGGAATAAACAAGACGGGTACAGAGGGGCTGTTCAAAGTAAGGAAGGGGAGGGCCACCAGGGGCCAAGATATGAGACTGCAGCGAGGAAGGTTCAGAAGAGAGATGAAGAAACACTTTTTTACAGAGAGGGTGGTGGCTGGGTGGAATGCATTACCTGCAGAAGTGGTATGCAGTAGAACAGTGGACTGCTTCAAACGAGGATGGGACAGGACAAGGGGGAGGGTTAATGAAGGGGAAGGGTGGAAGGGATGGGTAGCTGCAGAATAAGGGGTGCTAGCTGCACATTCGAGCAGACTTGATAGACCTCTAGGCCTTTATCTGCTGGCAAATTTCATTTGTTTGTATATTCATACCTAGGTGACCCCTATAAAGACCCCTATAAAGAGACCCCAGGAGGTGGTAATGAATGGCCCCCCCATAACAGCAGAGTGGGATAGGAAGGGGAATGGAAAGCTGGGCATTTTGATAATGGGGAGGGGAAGCATATGGAGACAAATAGGAAACTGATAGTAGAGGAAATGATGGGGGTTAAGACACAAAGTGCAGGGTGGCATCCCTGAACCCACACAGTCTCAGAAACAATATGGATGGCCTGCAAGCTCTACTTGCAGAAGGGAAAGTGAGCATTTCCCTGGTAACTGAGACTTGGGCCATACCTAACCATGACTCTTACCTCTTTATTCTGAGAAATAAACTTTACAGGAGGGCCAGAGTGGTCAGCAAAGGAGGCGGGGTGGCAATATTAATTAGGGAGGGTATAACAAGTACAAGGGAGGAGGCAGAAGAGGGGAGGGTGGAAGCAATGTGGGTCCAGTTACAGACCAGTAGATTGAGAAAGGTAAAGTTGGGGGTGGCGTACAGATCACCTGATCAGGATGAAGGATTGGACAAGGACTTGAGTTCACAAACTCTGAGGACTGCAGAGAAGGGTGACATTTTTATTGTGGAGGATGTCCACCTGCACAGAGTGGACTGGAGTGTACTGACCACAACATGTGCCAGGAGTCAGAACATTTTAGAAGTGATTCAGAATGGGTTCCTGACTCAAAGTGTCATTAAGTCCACCTTGGAAGAGGCAATCCTTGACCTGGTGCTAAGGAACAGACAGGACATACAGGACATAACCATTAGGGAGTCACTGGGTGGAAGTGATTATCACTCATTGCTGGACATGGGCAGGGAAAGTGTCCCCACAAGAACCAAAATCCTGGACTTTTGGAGGTGGGCATTAGAAGAATGGGAGAAGTGCTAAAAAGGCACCTAATAAAATGACAGCAACTATGGAGGTGGGCCAGCAATGGACCCTTATTAAGGAAGGCTTAAGGGCTGCAATGGAGGAGTGTGCAAGATAGAAGAGGATGAACTCAAAGGTCAACAATCCCTGCTAGTTCAGCTCTGAGGTAGCCCAGACAGTGAGGAATAAGAGGCTGCATACAGGAAATTCAAGACCAAGAGGAAGGGGGACAGGGAAAAAATACCTTAGACTGGCAATGGTTCAGACAGCCAAGGTGCAGAAGGAACTGTAATTAGCAGAGGGTATTAAGAAGGGGAAGAATTTATTTATTTATTTGAATTTTGACCAGTGGGGCCCCCCCGAGACAGACATGTCCCTTTTTCAGGGTCGACTAGCAGAATAGAGACATTTCATAAATAGAGAGATAATGCGATGCACAATTGGTAGCCAGAAACAAATACATAAGTAAAAAGATATATTTATAGAGATATCATATCCATGAATTCCATAGCAATCGTCAATTCCTTCAGATCTACAAAACTCCATCACTGCTAATCTTTCATTGGGTTGTTGAGCAAAGTAAAAAGTGCATGGCATGTTTAGCCATGTAGCAATTAACAGAACTATACATTCATATAATACAATATATTACATATGTACAGATACAGGAGAAGAAGAAAGGTGAGGTCAGAAGGTGGAGGTTTGGAGAAGATCGAGTATTAAGTAGGGATGGGTGAGAGAAGGAGGGGGAGGTGACACAGATAGGCAGGAGGGGATTAGGTGCAGTTATCACTACAAGTAGGAAGTGGAAAGAAGATTTATTTGAAGAGACTCTTAAATTGGGGAAGAGACATACATGAAAGTAAACTGTGTGGGAGGATATTACATTTTTGAGGTGATGCAGAGGAGAAGGACCTCTTGCCTAAGGCTAGGTGTGTTTTGGGTATACTTAGTATAGAGAGGTAGGAGTATATGAGGGTCCTAGGGAAGGATTTCAACATGAGCAGATCAGAGAGGATGGGTGTGGAGGGAAGGTGGATGAGTTTGAAGATGGTGCATAGTACACAGAAGTCCATTATGGCCTCAAAGGACAGCCAACCTAGGGTGTTGAGTATGTCATTGTGATGGGTCCAAGCTGATTCCATGGTAGTAAAGTGATTGATTCTGTGATAGGCCTGTTTGTGTTTGGCCAGAATTGAGGTCTTGACAGAGTAAGCTATTGGGGCATCATAAAATAGGCCTGAGAGAAGGGTAACTGAGACAATAGTCTTCCCTGCATGAGGAGTAAGATAGGGAACAGTATGGTATAGGAGGCCAAGTTTCTGATTAGTAGTTTTTAATAACATTGTTTGCATGTGCTTCAAAGGATAGATGCTTGTCAAGTGTCATGTCCAGGTATTTGAAGGAGCCCATCCCTTCTAAAGGCTTTCTTCTGCTATATAAGTGAGGAAAGGGACAAGAAAGATGGATAGTTAGACTAAGACAAGGAGATGGGTGGGTGAAGGAAAATAGGGAGAAGGCAGAGCTAATGAACTAATACTTCTACTCTGTCTTCACCAAGGTGAAAGATGGACTGGTGGCAACAGGGAAGAAAAGGGGACCAGAAGGGAGGAGGAGGAGGACAGATGAGGCAGTAGAAGGCAGAAGAGTGAAGAAAGAGTTGCTAGCATTAAGAACAGACAAATCACCAGGCCCAGATGGAGTGCACCCAAGGGTGCTGAAGGAAGTGGCAGGGCAGCTTGCTAAGCCACTGGCAGATCTGTTCAGTTGTTCACTGCAGTTAGTATGGTACTGCAGGACTGTAAAATGGCACACATGGTGTGCCTCCAGAAAAGCTGCTCCAGGGACAACCCCAGGAACTACAGACCAGTCAGTCTCACTTCAATAGTGCGCAAACTTATGGAGACCATACTAAAGGAACAATTGATACAGCATCGCGAGGAACATGGTCTCCAGGATGTAAGGCAGCATGGATTTATGGAAGGGAGATCCTGTCATATAAATCTTTATTTTTTGTTTTATATTCTTCTTTGGTAACCAGGTAAGGCCCACCAGGCACAAGTGCTGTTTTCAGGGGCAATCTGAGAGCACTCTGATCAACTTCTTTGACTAGGTAACCTAAACACTGGACAGGGGCCAAGCAGTGCACATCCTTTACCTGGAGTTCAGCAAGTCCTTTGACTCTGTACCCCATAGGAGGCTGATGAGGAATTTGGCGGACCTCGAAGTAGGAGAGAAGAGAGTTAGATGGGTGAAAAGCTGGCTAAGGAACAGGACCCAAAAATATGATGGTGGAGAGAAGAGTTGTCTGGCACCAGGATGGTCACAAGTGGCATCCAGCAGGGCTCGGTGCTAGGACTAGTGTTATTCAACATTTTCATTAGTGATATTGGGGATGGCATTAATGGCAGAATGTGTTTGTTCATGGATTACAGCAAGCTGTGAGGGATGGTGGACTCAGTTGAGGGGATACAGGGCCTTAAAGAGGACCTAAGAAGACTTACAAAGTGGTCAGAAATCTGGCTACTGAGCTTTAATGCAGAGAACTGTAAGGTTATGCACACTGAAGCCAAAAACTCCAGAACATAGTACTACTTGGGAGGGGTCCATGTATCTGCCACAGAGGAGGAGAAGGATCTGGAAGTGATGATAACTAGTGAACTGAAGCACTGTATGCAGTACAAGAAGGCAGTGGCAAGGGCAAACAGGATGCTGGAGTGCATAGCCAAGGGGGTCAGCAGTAGGTAACAGGAGGTGGTATTGCCCTTGTACAGGTCACCGATGAGACATTGTTTGAAGTATGCAATGTTTTTCTGGAGCCCTCACCTTAAAAATGACAACAACCTGATGGAGACAGTCCAGAGGAGGGCTATGAAGATGACTGCAGGGCAGCAGGATAAATTGTACAAGGAGAGACTGAGGGCCCTAAACATGCTATCCCTGGAGGACAGGAGGAAGAGGGGAGACATGATTGAGACTTTCAAGTACATGAAAGGGATTAATAAGGTGAACAGGGAGGGTGTCTTCAGGCTAAACTGCAGCAAAACTATGAGGGAGCACAGACTAAATTTGGGGGGATGCTTATGAGGGAGGTTAGAAGATACTTCTTCACAGAAAGGGCGGTGAGTAAATGGACTGCACTGGTCCAATCAAGGATGGAGGGCAATGTCATGAGAGGCTAGATAAATATAAGGGGAAGATGAAGGTAATGGAAGAGGGGAAGAAAGGGATGGAATGGTGTGGGGGGTGAGCAGGGACAACAACCTGAACTGAGAACCCTGGACAGTGAGCAGGCAAGATAGACCAAAAGGCCTAGTTCTACTAGTTCTTCATATGCCCATATAAAGCTAGCCTGTACTGTGAGTGTGCTTGTTGAGTTTGGTTGTATTGTATCATAGTCTCACTCTAACTAGCTTACTCCAATTAAGTTAGTCTGTGATGGCAGTGAGTGTCAATTGTACTCATAACAATTCCTTCCCCATCTGGGTGATCATACATAGGGTAGTCCAGACTGATTCTAGCATAAGGGTACTATAGAAGTAGAGGAAAACTGGTTAGTATCAGAAGTCTGAAGGTCATTATAAGGATAAGTATAGGAAAGAGGTTTGGCATGGAGCAAGTCAGTTGCAGGGGTGGTGGGGTTCTCTTCTTTAGGGTTATGCTCTGGAGAAGGGGTCACTACCACTTCTGCAGGACCTTTGCTGAGCTCCATGCTCAGTTAGAAGCAGTGAGGGAAGAAATATATTTTCAGCTGCACTGGCTCAACTGGAGCCCACACTCCCACTCCCCCAAAGTCCCACTGGTCCAGGGTAGGGCCACAAAGACATCAACCAACCACATACCACCCCAATGGCAAATATCTTTGCACTGTGGAGGAGACACAGGTAACAGAATCCACCAAAGGGGACTATTGGTCAGCTGAGAAAATGGAAGTGACAAACCAGTGCACCCAGAGGTGAGAGTAAGAAGATAGAAGCTTGGAGAGTCTTAGTGGTTGAGGATTCTATTACTAGTAAAATAGAGAGGGTAGGGGAGGGATGGGAGATGGTTGGGTGCCTTCCTGGGCATCATACATTTGGGATATAGACAGAATAGGGAGGATAGCCAAAAGGGAGGGGGACCTAGAGGTGCCGGTCCACTTGGGTACGAGTGATCTAGTGAACCAGCCTATAGAGCTAGTGAATGAGAATGCTGAGGCTAGGGACAGATTTCGGGTACACTTGGCACCCTGGCCTTTTCTGAGGTATTCCCTGTGTGGAGTGGGGGAAGTGGGAAATACACAGTAAACATGAAAGAAACAGGAATTAAATGGGTGGTTAAAGGGGTGGTGTCAGGAAAAAGAATACTACTTTATGAGGGATTGGGAGGCCTTCTGGGACACTAGGCTCTTTAAAAGGGATGGTCTTGACTTAACGTAATGACTTTGTGTTGTAACTACAGAAAAAATATATTTTGTAGTAAGATATACACGTTTGTTGTCTATTAGAACAGGATAGATACTTAAAAAGCTTAGCCTGCTTGGATTTTCCACTGAAAGTTCAATATAATCAACCTATCCACTGTCATAAGTACTATAATTCTTAACTATTTTTAACAAATGCTGGATGTATTCTGTATCGACGTTATTTTCATGACTTTGTGAAATACAATGTACCTTTATGATAAAAAATTAAGTTAAAAAAATAAAAGTGATGGTCTTCATCAGACAAGAAAGGGGACTAGCACATTGGGACAGACGATTGATATCTACATTAGACTGTTAAACTGACAGCACAGGACACTTAGGCTATGAAAGCCATGGTAAAGACAGTGAGGAAGGGGAACCTAGATAGTGCTCCCCTATACTGAAGGCTGGTAGCAGTAAGGTGGGTATAAATAAGGTTGAGGTTCAAAAGGAGTACTGGAAGACCTAAAGGGTGGAAGGCTGTTAGGGTCTACAAGCAATAGGAAAACTAAGATGGTAAAAAGAATGGAAAGGAATGCAGGTGTAGCATCACAGCATGACAAAAGAGGATCTGGAGCTAGTTGGAAGACAGCCTGTCTTAATGTCAGGCATATATGTAATAAAGTCATTGAGCACCCAGCATTGGTTTCAGACACTGAAGCAGACCTCGTAGCCATCACAGAAACCCGGGCCACAGAGAATAATGACTGTGACTAGTCAGTCCCAGATTACACAGTTATTACACAGGCTAGAAGGAAGGACAAAATGGGCATTATACTATATGTCAGGGAGGGCTTAAAGGCTGTGGAGGGTGAGCAGATCAAGGGAAGCAAAAGGAAAAATGGAGTCTGGGTGGATTCATCTCACAGCACCATCAAGCAAGAAAATATGGATGGGGTGATCTACAGACCACCAGGAAAGGGAAAGAGTGAGATAGTGAGCTCGGCAAAGAGCTGACAGGGGGACTGAAGAAGAAGGAAGTGGTGGTGGTTGGTGATCTGAATTAGCTGGATATCAATGAGGACATTTCAGCGACCAGGCACACCAGAAGTCAGATCCTGTTGGATACACTGCAGGACTGCTTGCTGGTACAGTTGATTAAGAAGCCCACTAGACAGTTCTCAATTTGGCATCTACTAACTTCAAAATGGTGGTGAAGTGAGGGAAGGGGAGCCACTGGGGTCCAGCAACCATAACTGAATTTGGTTTAGGCTGGCCCGCAGGACCAGAATGCCTCTATCTAAGGTCCTAGATAAGAGAAGAGCAGACTTTAACCAGATGATGGAGTTGGTTCAAGACAAAGTGACCAGGGTGGACAGCATCAAAGATGCATAGGAAAGATGGGGGTGCAATTAAGGGGACTATTCTTGAGGCAAAAAATCATGCACAAGAATTCTTAGAAAACAAAATTGGTACAAGAGACCAATATGATTCTTGGAAAGAGTCAGAGAAGCAGTGAGGACTAAGAAAAAGGCTTTCACTGGGTACAAATAAAAATCTGGGGGAATGGGGAGAGTACTGACTAAAAAGTAGGGATGCAAAAAGGATGGTCAGGGAAGCAAAGGGGCATGGGGTCACAATGTCACAGATAATATAGCACATATGACCACTGCACAGAAAGAAACATCATGCGGCAATGATAGACAGCTATTCTTTTGTTTTGTGGTGGAGCTTTACCTCCCACACTCCCCACATCCCCTGGAAGTAACAATCAACTATGAGGGGGTGTGAACATTGGGACAAGAAAAAAAACTAACTCTAAGAGATTCTCTACCCAGGAATCAAACCACGATTGCCCCAACCCACACACTTCAGAGTCAAGTACTTTAGCCACTCCACCATGGGAGCAGCTCAAAGGAGCACCCAACCGTCAGTGGCTAAATACACTTGCTCCTTCCTGGTGAGTGACAGGGGATAGTGATAGTATCACATTGCTGATATTCCCCTGTCACTCTACTCCCCTATGCACTACCTGTAAGGCACTCCTGCTCTGCATGGATTAGTGTGCACAGTTATCAGCTGATACCAGCAAAGGCAGACTTGAAGCTGCATACTGCAGAGAAGGGTCATGGGTAGGGTAAAACAATTAAGGTACTGTACATTAAGGAAAAAGGAAGCAGGGAGGGGTTATTTTTAGGCTGCAGATGTGGGTAATAGAGGAAGATGAACAAAAAGCAACTATCCTTAATGATTACTTCTGTTCCGTCTTCTCAACATAAGACAACAGGTACCTGACTGAAAGTGCCATCAAGGCAGCTGTTAGGACCATTCCTGAAAACAGGCAGCCAGTATTTATCAGAGAAAGGGCCCAGAAGGAACTTGAAGCCCAAGCGCTGATAAAATTGCAGGGCCAGATAGGGTGCACCCAAGGGTAGTCAAGAAATTGACTGCAGAACAGCCTGAAGCCCTGATAGTGCTATTCAGTAGCTTCATCCAGACAGGGGTAGTTACAAAAGAATGGAAGGTAGCTTACATAGTCAAGCTACACAAGAAGGAGGGGACAAGGAGCAAACTAGGAATAACAGACCTGTAAACCGTACCTCTGTAGTAGGTAAACTGATGAGCTACTGATCAAAGAGGACCTTGTGCAACACCTAGGGAGAAACAGTCTACAGGATATTAAATAAACAGCATTGGTTTGATGCAAGGAGGTCTTGTCAAACCAACATGATGGTTTTTTTTCACTGGGTAATAAAGATAGTATACAAAGGCAATGATGTGGCCTACTCTACTTTGCTTTCAGCAAGCCTTTTGAGTTAGTGTCACACAGAAGATTGCTGAAAAAGCTGAAAAAACCTTGGTGCAGTGAGGGACATAGTTAGATAGGAAATTGGTTGAAGGACGGACAGCAGAGGGTAGTGGCAATGGCATCAAATCAGAAAACAGGATGGTCACAAATGGGGTGCCGCAGGGATCTGCCCCGGGTCCTGTCCTCTACAATATGTTAGGCTGCCTTAGGAAAAACCACAAGGTTCAAAGCTTTGGGGTAGTTTTTTGCTATAGGTTTTCCTCTTTGGTTTTTCAATAAAGCACTGCTTTTTCACTTAACCAGGCTGACAGCATTGAGTTTTTTAGTATGGTTTGTTTTCTTTGTAGTTCAGTGCTTGTCTGACCATTTCTACTCCTTAGCTTCACTGTGCCAGGACCCTCTTCCTGTCTGCATTAGTGTAGATGGTGACAAAGAGATCAAGGGACTGCAGAGGGATCTACAAAAGTCAGAGAGGTGGTCTAAGGTTTGGCAGTTGAAAAAAGGCAAGGTTATGCACCCAGGGAAAACAATAATACAGAGTACTGGATAGAAGAAGTTAAACTGGGCACTATGGTGGAGGAAAGGGACCTGGGACTCATCATTAAGGACTCCCTTAAATAATCAGGCCAATGTAACAAGGCCTGTAGGACTAACAGGATGCTGGGATGTATCTGAAGTGATACTGACAGCCGGCAAAAGAATGTACAACTGCCTCTATATAGGTCACTGGTGAGGCCTGACCTGTGCTTTGCTCTGGAGTCCTCAACAAAGAGAAGACAGGGACATGCTGGAGACAGTACAATGCAGGTTGACCAAAATGATTCAGGGCCAAAAAGGCAGAATTTACAAAGATAGTCTTATGGCACAGAACATATTTTATTTTATTTATTTCATTTTTGTTGACCGGGTAAGTGCACTAGACAAATCCTGCCTATTTTCAGGCACGACTCGGGTGTAGGAGATACAGATGAATGCCAACCAACCTTGAACCAGATTAAGCTGTTGGGTGATATTTTTAGTGAATACACACATACACACTGGAAACCAGGTGAGAGAAAGAGGATATGACAGAGAGGCTCAAGTTCCTGAAGGGAACAAACAAGGTAAGCTGTGTGGAACTATATAGCAGGTGTACAGATTCAAGAACCAGAGATCATGAGAGGAAACTGACTGGGAAGGTTTAAGAAGGCTGTGAGCAAGTTCTAGTTTATTGAAAGGGTGGTGGTGGTGGTGCCATGGAATAGTCTGCCAGTGGGTGTGGTGGGTGCCAGCACCATAAAGTGTTTGAAAACACTGCTGAGCCAGAGTGAAGGGTTTGTTGGTTGGTTAGGTCGGTGTCCATAAGGAGGGAACCAGGAGGGTGGAGAGAGAGGGATAAAGCCCTTTATGGACACTAGGTCCCTGGCATATTGGGAACCTGGCCACACTAGATGGATCTTTGGTCATTTTCTGTCATCACTGTCTATGTTTCTAAGCAATAAATATAGTGTCCAAATTAAAAGTAACAATGGTTCCAATCCATACCTTTATCTAGCTTCTGTGTTCTTGATCCTCTTTACAAAGTCTGTTTCTCAAAACTTGCCACAGTTGCAGCAGAGTAGTACATACTGAGTTGTTCTCTCTGAGAAAAAATAAACTGAATGGGACTAGATGGTTCTGAGCCTTTTCCTGATACAGGGTTTATGAAATCCATTGTGTTATAAGTTCTCTGCTAATCTTCACATTTATCTTGGGCGTTGCAATTTTGTAAAAGACTTATAAACATTTTTATGAATTCATTAACGTCTCTGTCTTGAAATTCTTCGCACTGTTTACATCTCTCAGTGTCCTATACATGCAGAAATAAAAAAAAAACATTCTGGGTGATACCATGTGTTGGATTAATGATAAATAACAAGTGCAGTAAGTATATCTACAGAAATACATTTTTTAAACCATCTATATTAACAACTTTTGCATTTAACCTCCTTGCCAGGAGCTCACATATGGGACAACAAAGAAAAGGATACTTACATAAAATCATAGTTTTACTATAAGTATTCAGGTCATATCCACTCTTAGGCTTTCTTCCACTTCGCTTACATGGCCACCAAAAACTGTCTTCAAGCTTGACTCCCTCCTACCACTGAATTATATGTGTTCTCCATCTATACCCCACTGTTTTTAGATCTGCATGCAGTAACACAGGAGCTAAATGCAAGCCTTGCCAAGGGAGGTTTGTTGCATCTTGTATGTGCAAACTGAATACTAGTGGTAAAACTACAGTTACAAGTAAGTAAGTAAATTATTTATCTAACTACCAGCTGTGGGTTCAGTTTACTATTCACACAGGCAGACTCTCAGAATTCCTTTGGGTGAAGGCAACAGAGCACAGTTCCCAAGGTTTTTGGGTGAAAAGAAACAGGAGGACAGAGGACCCAAAGCAGCATCACAGCAACTGCTAAAGTTGATACTGTAGTGGGATATGAAAATATATGCATTAGACCAGGTAGCAGCCCTGCATATCTCAGAAATGAGGATGTACTTGGCAGCAGCTACAGAGACAGCAGTAACAGAGGCAGCAGTATGTCTAGAAGAGCGATATTGTAGACTCTCAGGTAGCTCTTTTCCATACAACTGATAGAAGACAATGCAATATGTCATCCAGCTGCCGAATGCCTGTTTGGTTGTCATTTGGACACAGGGTTTTAAATAATTGATTAGCAGTTTTTTTCTTGGGACAATACTAACTGTACAGAAAGCATTTATATAGGTTTTCTAGAAGTGTTATGTTTGCTAAAAACAGCGAGGCAAGTGCTATGCATTTTCACAATGTTTTAGAACTTTTACGAGCAAAACGCTAATCAATGTTTAGATTTAAATAAAACCCTGGGACAAATGCATTGTCCTAATTCTTGTTTGTAGCCATGAAGTAAAAATGGACTGTAATGGTTTGAACCAATTTAAATGTAAAAGTAAACTGAGCCTGACAAAATCAAACAAACCATTCCCGACAGGCTGCCAGTGTCAGGAATACTCCAGTATAACCACCAAACTGCTGCCCCAGGGGTGTTAGTGAGCTTTTGTCAAGGTGGTCAAATCTCAAGAGAGCTCCCCATCCAACTTCACATTATAAATGTCAGAAATCACCTTAAACTTGACAGAACTTAAACTGATTGATACAGTAATTGGTAGTGCATCAGCAAGAGAAATTACAGGCAGAAACAGAACAGTTGTGGGGAGTGGCAGCCCCAAGACAACTCATCTGGTGATAGAAGTTGTAAGTGGTTAGGGCCTAGAAAGACAGCTCACAAGTACATCTCTTACAGAAATATAGGTGTGCTGTGTACATGCAGAATGCATGTCACATGCTTAATTGTGCAATGCAGTTGGCATATACAGAGCATTCCTAAGAGAAGCAGGTCTAAAAAGCAAATCAGGTTTGCATGCTGACTTGACGTGTGCAGCAGGTAAGCTGGTGTGAACATCTTCTGAATATTATATCTGGTTTGCATGCTGCATGCTTGACATGAGTGCAACAGTTAACTAGTGTGAACATGATTTAAACATCACACCAGGTTCACATGCTGCATGTGTGTCATGCGTGCAGCAAAGTTGGTGCAAATCTCATCTAAAAGAACATCAATTTCTATTTCTTATACTACTGCTAGCAATTATAGTCATTAAAATACATTTTTATTTGAATTCCCATAAAAATCAGGTAACCTCATTCATTCATGTCCTTTTGCCAGTTGTTTAATGGCTTTTGATTTTTGTCATTAAATCACCATTAATTTGTAAAGTATTGTTTGCTTACGGCATTAAATGCCTAGGATATAGCCACTCAATATCCCTACTCCAGATGTATGATGAGAAGCCTTTGTGTTGTGAAGCCTATCAATTTTGTTTTGGACGATGCAAATCCCTTATGCATATTTCATGCTACAAATGTGTTTCTCCATGACTGTTTCATCTCACTCACTTTCCCTTTGTCATTCTATATTGAGCATATACACTATGGCCTTGCTTAGCACTCTTTGTGCTGAGTAGGGTCTTGGAAGTATGCACCATATCTCACATTTCTTCACTGAAATGAGGGATATGGACACACAAAATAAGGGACAATGAGGGCCAATAACCCACATCATGATCAGAAGACATGAAACATGGAGATACAGTACCTCAGAACACAGTGGAAACCACTGCATTGGCACCAGAGAATGAATATCTACCATTAAGCAGCGGTGCCATTTAGGTAGGGCAGAGGGAGCAGTTGCCCCATTCCCCCATATTTATGCCTAGATTGTTTTTATGGTGTGGCAATAATGGCTTTAAATTTGGATTAAATCTTTTGCACAATAAGTGCCCACCTGGCCTGTGTGTGCTCAGGCTGCAGGTACTCTCTAGACTTGACTGTATCTGTATTGTGTTGTTCACTTTCTTCACTTATCAGCAGAGGCACATTCACAAAGAGCACATGAGTCTTTCAAGTGCAACACTATCTTTCCCACCACAGAGTAGGCAGACTGCACATTACAGCTTGGAGGAGTCAGTGAGCACTGCACTCTCAGTAACAGTACTGTGGCAACATATTTTTGTTGGTCTGCTCTTGGTGAGTCTCCATCTCCCCTGGTGGCTGAACGGGCAGTGGGGGACCTAGAAACTAACTCAAGACTAGGCTACTTACCTACTTACTCTTCAAGGCTCACCTTACAAAAAAGAACAACACAGACTGCCATAGCAGCAAGCTAGGCTTAGCAGCAGTGGTGACAGCAGTGTGGATGGCCTTCATAGGCCTTGATCAGTGCAGTACAGTGCAGCAGCAGCCACAACAGTAACCAAGCAAGAAGTAAACAACCCAAGTGGGGGGTTCATTTGGTGAGTTTCTTGGTCACAGACCCCATTAGGGACCTTTGATGGCCAGTTCTAGCATCCAGCTTCTGGTGGAAGGACAGAACTGGGCTGGTGGCACACTATGCCAGGCTACAGGTTCCCTGGCCAGGTGGCCAAGTAAAACGTTGGAGCTTAACTAAACAAGTCTGTTCAGGAGGCCATCTTTTCTCCCCTCAGTAAAATTAAATAAATATTTTTATAGGGGGATTGGAAAAGGAGGAAGGACTGAAATAGTGTTGTATTTTTCACATTTCTTCCCCTGTGTGTGGTTTCATGATCCATAGAGGATGGGCATTGAATGGAATGGAGTCAGGGAGAAAAATCGGGACTAAGTTCTTGGAGGTGGGGCAGAACTTCAGCCAGGAAAAAAATGGTTAGTAACTGGGTGGGTTTAAGCCCAAATCTGATGCACTGCTCTAGGGTATATACAGATGAATCTTATACATTTTAATTTTTCCTGAGTTACATATCACTTTTCAGGCAAAACAAATAAGCTGTATCTTTTAGGGATGTTAGAGACATTCTAGAGCCGTTCCTTGCATTTACAGATAGTTGATCAGTATGGTATGCTCAGACCACTGGAGCCCCACTACAGCTAGGCATTCCCCCCCCCCCAATGAAGCTAACCTCCACATCACCACACTCAGGCAAATTATGATAAAGGGTAAAGGAGATTACAAGGGTGTACACCACTGAAACAAATGGGGGTATTTTTTATTACTATTTAGTACATTATTGATGAAGAGTTAGAGATTAATGAAGGCCACTGCTTGACTAACAAGGGCCATGTTAGTAAAACAGTAGCCTTCATTATTCTCCAACTAAATATCATAACATGTAAAATAGTAATAAAAAAATAACTACATTTATTTCAAGGGAGTACACCTCAGCACTTTGACCCATGGACATCATTTCTTAAAGACTCCTGCCTCTGGCTCCCTAGTAATTAATTAATAAATGTTTTACTTATATCTACTGCATACATGGTGGGTTGTCTATAGCAGCATGGCCATACCCACTACAGTGTGTGTGCATTGGGGGTGTGTGGCCATATCAGTGAGTGAGTGTGTGTGTGTGTGTGTGTGTGTGTGTGTGCATGCCAAGTTATTGCTACTTTTGTGTTGCATCTTAAAGTCTGCTTGCATGGAAGCATTCAAAATTATGTAGAGAAAATAGTAGGAGTATAGGCCAGACAGAAGTAATTAAGTGGTTTTCTGGGTAAGTTTGTGTACTGGGGTGAGAAAAACCATATATGTTTCCATTGCTATGTGTGCTACAGTTCAACTGTGAAAGAGATGAAGGAAAGAAGAAAACTGGAAAGCATGACAGTGGCTTGCATGCATGCAGATGTATTCACATTCAGTATGTACTGAAGTACAAGTGAGCCATATGTGTACAGACAGTTTGGCTTGGTGGTTAAAGGCATTGAACTGCAAATCATGAAGACCTGGGTCTGAATCTCATCAACCAACACTTTTGTATAGTGCAATGTGTGATCCTGAGCAAGTCAGTTAACTTTTATGTGTGTAGTTATCAGTGACAACTTGCTTTTTGCATGCATGCTGCGTGCATGCAGTTTTTCCCAATTTATCATAAAAATCATGGTTTCCAAACTTGCTTGCTATATGCACGCATGCCATATGCATGCAATCGGTTCCAATTAAACATTTAAATCATACTTGCAACATGTATATCACTTGGGTAGTTTTACATGTGCAGCATGAAAACATTTCATATAATTATTTCTGTAAGGGATGAAGCCTCCTCTGGAAACTGTCCCTGGCCATGGTGCAGGCCACAGATGTGAAAAATGAATCAATACTGAAACAATTTGGGCCCCAAGACAATAAGACTTAAGAGGCAGCTGAAATCACAACAAAAGCAAATGAGATGGTGACCCACAATATGTCTACAACTGTGGAACTGAATATGCAAAATGCCAGTTTCCATTACTATTCTGAGGTATAGGAGAACACCAATAGAGCAGCCAATATCCATATTGGAGGGGGCAAAAAGTTAACAATCCCAGAGTTCTGTATGTTTGCAGGGTGTAGATGCAGAGTGAAGGGTATACTTGTGGTGGTGGCTACTTACATCTTTATTTTATTTTTATTGACCAGGTAAGAAGACAGGACAAGTACATGCCTATTTTCAGGTATGATCCTAGTTATTACAATGCAGGGAACGTAAGGGAGAAGCAATTAACATATCGTACTGGTATACAAGAAACAACAAATTGGCAACCATAGGACTACAGGTTGAAAAACAAAACAATAAAGTAAATAAATAACAGATGATCAAAAACAAGCCAAGTACAGATCAGACATGCACGGGTAGGCCACAGATAAGGATTGCACTGGAGAACACTAAGGATGCTCAATAGTTAAATGTACACATACAGTGCTTTTAAATATGCTATGGCATTTAAGCAAAGAGCAGGACAATCCCAGGAGATAAGAACCAGTAATCATCCTCAAGGCCTGCCCCTGTTGCAAATCCACAGCCAGTGGCCATTGTCTCTGAATGAGTGAGAGAAACAGCTAATGGCAGTTCCCACAAGTTCTACAAAATATTCATTTTAAAAATTAAAAATGTGTTTGACTATGTTAAACAAGACACCATTGGTGATAATTTAGCACCCATCAATTTTAAATCTACACTTTGAGGAGGCCAAAGTAATAGCCAGTTGTGTCTTGTTTAACATGAACAGTTACATTTTTCATTTGCAAGTTGAACATTTTCTAGAACTGGAGAAAACACACTTGAATGATTTTTTTTTCTGAATTCTGCAAATGAAGCTGCCTCTTAACTTAATGGAACCTCATTTACTGGTGTTCTATGTCACTCCACATTTTCAGTGGGAATTACTTAGAATAATGGTTAATGTGCACTATGACCAGGGGCTCACTGGTACAGCTATAGCTTTAAGAACTGTGCCAAGTTCTTGGTTATTTTGAGGAGCAGCTTGCAGGCTCTAACTTCTTATAAACCACATCATGATTGATTTATGGCTACAATTACAGTAGCAAAGAGATGTTTGCTTTGGAGATGGCACAATATAAATGTTCCTTCTACTGAGGAATGGATAGATGGCATGTTTTGGCTTGCTGGTTATGAAAGACTGGCATACATGGCAGTTGGAAAATATAATTTGTTCCAGGTGGTATGGCAACCTTTTCTGATTATGCATGGAATTCAGCCTACTTCAAGTGGTTCCCATACCCCCCCCATATCCCTCAGATCAGTTAGCTTTTGATAGTCTTTCATGACGAAGGCGAGATTTCACCCATTCCATACTCTTCTCCTCCCTTCCTCTCATGTTCCAGGTACCAGTGCTTGGTTAATGTTTGTTTTAAAAAGCTGTTTGTCAAGAAGTCCAGTTGTTGGTAATAGTTCCTCTAGTCTATATGGGTATTAATAGCTGGGGGGGGGGGCTTTCTGAAGGACAACAGTAACTTTTTCATATGTGCACAGCTGTTTAGCTAAGAAAATATCAGGACTGGCATGCTACCTTGCATATGGGGCACCAGTTGGGAATCACATGATTCTTTATGCATATCTGAATTATTCTCAGAGTACTCTTTAGTCTGGAACCCAAGGAGCAGATCTCTGCTCTGGCCAGGTTCTGAGATGGTATCTAAATTGTGTATTGTTGAACTTGCTATATTGCAAAATCTCAATAAATATATCAATTAAAAAAAGCTGTGCCTAGCAGCACAGAATGCTCAGGTCATGAGTGCTCCATTGTTTCATTTCAGGCAGTATTTTGTACAAGTATACTAGCTGCAGTAGCACATCTCATTTGTAAACTTTTTTTCTGTAGTATAAAAAATAGTGAAAAGAAAAGTGGTGGAGCAGACCCTGGACCTCTATATATGGATCAAGGTGATAGTTCTGCCCCCCTCCCCGAGAAGGGGCAGGCAGGAGTTCTACTTGACTTATTTTGTAGTGCTAATGAAGTCAGGAGGATTGCACCTGATTTTAGATCTGCAATATGAACAGATGTGTGAGAAAAAAACAAGTTCAAGGTGCAGGTTTTAACTCTAAAAATTGATTAACATTTTGCTCATAAAAGTTCTAAAACATTTTGAAACTGCATAGCACTTGCCTCACTGTGTTTAGCAAACATAATACTTCTAGAAAACCTATATAAATGCTTTCTGTACAGTTAGTATTGTCCCAAGAAAAAAACGCTAATCAATTATTTAAAACCCTGAGGTGGTGTCCATCCGGTTGATTATTAGGTCAGTACCCCTGGTGATTATCTGTCTTCAACAGATATGTTGGTTGCCTATCCTGATATTCTGATCTGCCACTTTTAGAGATCTCCCAGGCTTGTTTTTTGGGATCAGCATTTTCAGTACCAGGATCTCCCCTTCAACTTGACTTCTGCTTCACAAAGGTCCTGATTATGACTGTTGCCCCTCTCAGACAGGAGGGTCTTTCAGTTTACCTTTATCTGAACAATCTTCTGATCAGAACTTTGTTGGACAAAGAAGCTAAACATGCTGCCACTCAAAAGATCACAAAACAGGCTTACTTGAAGCAACATATTGCTTTTACTAAAGCTGTACAAAATACAGTTGACAGGAATCACCATCTCTGCTAACATGTTTATGGACAAAGACCCCATCATCAGAGCAGTCAGCGTGATCCACTGTATTCTGGACTTACATATCCTAGGACAGCATTATTGAGTAGTAAACTAACGAAAGAGATCCCTTACTCCATCCCAGAGGCTGGAACACCAGGAAGATAATTTTCAAATGGAGGAGGTCTTCCTCTCCTTCTCAGAATAAAAAACTCTTTAGCACAGCATTCCACATCTCAGGGCTCAGAGGTGGTTTCTGCTCACTATCACCTTCCAAGATTTTTGACTGATCACTACTGTAGAACTAGTATGATGGGCTCACCTTCACATAATGCCACTTCAATCCCACCTTTTGTTGTCTTGGTCTCCAGCATCAGAGAAATATCAATTCCTATTTGGACTCCCCTTAATTCATTAGTTATTTGCCTGATGGAAAGACTCACATAACATGATTAAAGGATCCCCACTGTTTTCCCCTCTTAAGGGAATTCTAAAAATGGATACCAGCATCCTCGGTAGTGGTGCTGGACTGCACCAGATTTTAGTCCAGGGTGCCTTGAATCCAAAGGAACAAGTCCCTTAGATAAATAATTTAACAGATGTGGGCAGAAGGCAACCACATGGTGGCCTTTTTAGCAAGTTGACTCCTTGAGAAATTATGGAACTGCCACAAGGAAAACATCTAACTTGGTCAGGCTCATAGAGTGCTTGGGCCCAAGCCTTACTGAGGCACCACTCCAAGACAAATCATTTTTAGGTTGTATACTTACCTAGATAAACAGAGGATAATGTCTGTGTACTGAGCCAAGCAAACTCTAAAGCATGAAGGACAGCAGTTTGTCATATTCCAGGATTTCTCTAAGAGTGTGCAACAGAAAAACTTTCCTTCCCCTTATGAAGGACCCAAGAGAAAAACAGGTGGAAACTCATTTTGCTTTCCTTGCCTAACTGATGACACAGATGGAAAGCAAACCACACTCCTTTCATGATATTTAAAAAGCAAAGTAGTTCTACAATAATAAAAGAAGAAATACTAGGACTTCTGGTGATGTCATCTGCTGAGCTGAAATTAATTTTTGGAGCTCCATTTTGGTGGGATTAAAACATATTATAAACTCAATAGGAAAACTGCAGTTTTGATATCCCCTTACTTGTGAGAGGTGGCAGACTGAGACAGACAGCTCAAAAAAACAAAATCTGGTCAGATGCACCATGGGTGCATAATGAAGTTAGTGAGGTTGTGTGGAACTGTTAAGGAGACATGGAGAAACAACACAATGATTTTTAACTAGCAAGATTTGTTTTATTTTACATTCTAAGGAAGGCAGACACACTATTAGGAAAAGATATGGAGGTGTAGATTTCAATGGATAAAATGGTAAGCAACGTAAGTTTGACAAGTAGAATAGGCAGCAGTACATGAAAAAGTAATGTATGGCATATGTTCAGTCTTGGGATTATTTACACAGTTTTATAGAGAAAAATGGGGTTTGTCCATGCGGCGATGTAAGTTATATTTAAGTAATGTGTTGATATCAGGCAGTCAGGTGTAATGATGGACTTCATTAGGAGAGAAAATGTGATAGTAACTTTTATAAGGGGTTGACCTGAAATCATCGAAGCAGGTCACTAAAGCAGTAGGTAAAGCTAGGGAAATGTTGGGGTGTATTAGTAGGGGTATCACAAGTTGGAAGAGGGAGGTAATAATCCCTCTTTACAAGAGACTGGTTAGGCTCCATCTGGAATACTGCATGCAGTACTGGAGGCCACACCTTCACAAGGACATTAACCAAATTGAAGCAGCCCAGAGATGGCAACCAAAATGGTGCAGGGACTGGATCAGAAAACATATGAGGACAGATTAATAGAGCTCAATATGTATACCCTACAACAAAGGAGGGAGAGAGGTGATATGATTGAAACATTCAAACACCTTAAGGGCATTAACCAGGTGAAAGAGTCTAACATGTTTCAATATAAGAAAAATAACAGGACAAGAGGACAGCATGAGATTAGAGGCAGGCCAATTAAGGGGTAATGTGAAGATGTTATTTTTCACAGAAAGGGTGGTGGATGCATGGAAAGGCCTACCTCAGGAAGTGGGGGATATGAATACAGTGCAGGGCTTCAAACAGGCATGGGATAGGCATAAGGGAGCAATACAGATGGGTATGCATAGATAGGCCATTGACAGAGCAAAGGCCTATTGCACATCCATAAGGTAGAAAAAGAAATGGGCAGACTGGATGGGCCTTGCTGTCCTTATCTGCCATCATCTTCTATGTTTCTATCTCACTGTTGATAAGTTTAAGGTAGTTATGCTTGTGATAATGGGAATATCAGTACAGTATGAGGTCTATACAGGTGTGGAGTACAAATATGCACTGTATCATAAGTATGTGTTCAGAGTGCAGGCAAATGCGATATGCAGGTTTACTTTATATATACAGCTGGTAAAAATAGGAATAGATGCAATTGATAGAAATATAGATAATTACATAGATAGACATACAGATAGACAGGCAGAGGGAGAAGTTATAGTCATGACAGTCTTTGGAGAGGCAACTGCTCCTAGAGTCACAGTCATGTTCATTAATTTGGGTTGAAAAACTTTTCAAGCAGCACTATTTTGTTGTCAGAAATCGCCTATGGGTTTAAGCATGTATTGGAATGTCTTAAAACAGTAATAGTACAGGAAAAACAATGAAAGCAATTGCGTCACAGTTTAGTACTGAAATATACATGTAACATACATGTTGCTACTTTGCTCCAATGAGCACTCTCTCCCAAGCACAGTGCCAGTCTTAAAGAGCATCTGAAGCCTTCAGGATAACTGAAAGAAAACATAATATTTAGACACAGATCAGTTTATATTTCACATTAGTTCTGTATTTCCCCCCATTATTTTTTACAGAGGCCATTTGCATGAAAAGAGGACTGCTGCTCCTGAAGTGTTCATGTATTCCTGGTGCTTTCTCCCTACCTGAGGTCATAATGCATGGCCTGTGACATCACAGTTACTCCCATGACAGCAGACTGTGATATCACAAGATAGCATTATGACTTGAAGTAGGGAGTAAACTACAGAGGCAGGTGAAGATCATATATTCATCCAAATTTTCTCTGTAATAAAAGATAGGCAGGAGCAATCTACAGAATATATTTAAAATGTAAGCTGAGTTGTACCAAGTTAGTTTTTTTCAAATTTTTCACTGTGGCATCAGCAGCTCTGATTATAGAGAGGAGAGCTGAAAAATGTGTCTCAAAGTAAGTGCAGAATAATTTTTCTTAAATCTGTTTCAAGATATTAGGCCTTTCCTCCTTTTCCTTTTTCATTTAATGATAAAAGTAGCACCTTTCTTCTGATCGGACTAATGTAAAATATGACAGTCAGTGGTCTGGGATGTTCTAAGTGTACCCAGGAGCAAGGTGTGCTCCTTCGCTGGCTAGACAGTAGGCTGTTATAAAACAAACAAACAAAAAAACAGATCAGTCATTCTACCAATGAGACATGCAGAGGTACAATTGGGGTTGGGGCAAGAGTCGTTTGGGACTGCAGCTTCCATTTTTGAAACAGAAAAAATGTCCTGTTGATTTTGTCTCCTGTTCTAGCCTGAAAAGAACATATTTTACATGCCTGTTTTAAGTGCGTATAATGGACTGTTTTGCTTTTTAGGAGTCAAAGAATGAATGTGTAACAGGTGACATTATGGTTACCTAGCAATTGTATGCCAAAGAAATGTAGGCATGTAATTAAGAACTGGATCAATGGAAGGCCATTGCCAGGTTATTATACATACTGGCAGAACTGAAATTATAGCTAACAAATTGCTGCACAGTATTTTGAGGATGCACACAATGTAAAACATCAGTTGGGAATTTTAACAGCTGGACACTGAGCTGGTGTCTTAAACAAATATGTAAGAATTCTACATGGATGTTACTTTTTCTAGCTGCTCTTTATCATCTTGTATTGAGACACCTAAATTTTCAATAAAGAGCTGTCTTAGCACTAGTATCGCAAGATATGCCAACGGTAATCACTGAACCCACATAAATGGAAAATGAAGGAGGTCTGCTTACTCCATTGAAATGAGATGTGTGCTGTCCCATTGTGTGTCATAGCAGCATTTCTAATTTTGAACTTGGCACCACCACAACAGAGAGTTCCCTATTTCTTCAACAACAAAAAATAGAAAAAAAAACACTTTATCATCAAAGTATGTCTTTACCAAGTACTGTGCCTAGAATTAAAATAATTTGTACCTCCTCCCCCCCAAAATGTGCCATGACATGAAACTGCATGTTTAACTGTAAAGACAATTAAAAAAAGTATTTATAAATGCATTGCTAAAACCAATGCTTCATGATTAAAATAATTTGAACCCCTTCCCCCAAAAAATGTGCCCTGACAAACTGCACTCTGGGAAGATTGCCTGGGAAAAGATGCAATAACAAAACTTGAATAAGAGGTTTCTGGGAGTAATTGTTAACATCCTGTTTCTAGTGTCCCTGATAAAATGAAATAAACAATACAGTTGAGATTTTTTTTTTAATGTCAGGTCTGATCAAAATAGCTTTTAAAATCACCAATTCTTTTCTTGTTCAATGTTTTCTAATACATACTTCTCAAACTTAAAAGAAAAAAACACACTTTATCATCAAAGTATGTGTTTATCAAGTACTGTGCCCAGGATTAAAATAATTTGAGCCCCCTCCCCCAAAAAATATGCCATGACATGAAACTGCACATTTAACTGTAAAGACAATTAAAAAAAGTATTTCTAAATGCATTACTAAAACCAATGCTTCATGATTAAAATAATTTGAACCCCCTTCCCCAAAAAATGTGCTCTGACAAACTGCACTCTGGGAAGATTGCCTGGCACAAGATGCAATAAAGAAATCTGAATAACAGGTTTGTGGGAGTAAATATTAACATCCTGTTTCTAGTGTCCCTGATAAAATGAAATAAAAAATACACTTGAGATTTGTTTTTAATGTCAGCTCTGTTCAGAATAGCTTCTAAAATCACCAATTGTTTTCTTGTTCAATGTTTTCTAATACATACGTCTCAAACTTAAAAGAAAAGGAAAAAACACACTTTATCATCAAAGTATGTGTTCATCAAGTACTGTGCCCAGGATTAAAATAATTTGAACCTCCCCCCCCAAAAAAAAACAAAGTGCCCTGACATGAAACTGCATGTTTAACTGTGAAGACAAATAAAAATGTATTTCTAAATGCATTACTAATACCAATGCTTTCAACGTTTTGAAACTACTAAAAAGACAAATTATATATAAACTATATATTGCATATGTTAAACAGATATTGTTAATCCCAAAAGCTGAAGTTTATGTTTTTAATATATAAATGTTTAAGAAAAACATGTGGCTCTTAATGTAAATTAAAATGCTGTGTCTATGTTTTCCGTGGGAGATGTAGTTTCACTTGTTGTCTCCTTCTGAGGCCCCAGATGGCTCTGATAATCATTTGTTCCAAAGGTTTTTTAAGTCAATTTGAAGGCATTAAATATCTTCTGGTCTCCTAGTCCTTAATAGAGGCATTAAGTATCTTCTGTTCTCCTAGTCCTTAATAAAATGCAGGGGCTCCAAAACTTCAGGCTTGCTCTGTTGCTTGATACAGGTCCCAAACTAGTGTGTCTTGTTACATCATGATAGAGCCACCTCATGCAACTTCCACATGAATAGAAAAAAAAGTTGGAGGTGGATCTTTAGGAGCTTCTCGGGTGGAGGTGGGAGTGGATCTTACTTCAAAAAAAAAAAAAACTAATGCTGCCTCCCATTACTCAGGTTCCAGTTTTTGTGCCACCCATTTAAGAAAGAAAATAGTACCCTAGAATCATTGACTAACATGAAACCATATTTATTTGAGGACGGAAAACATTGCTTGGAGGAGGGTAAGGTGGAAGAGACTATTTACACCTCCAGTCAGTTCCATGGACAGAAAACATGACATCACTCCTTTTGTACACGAAAAATGACTGCAGGCTCCGCCTACTGCAGCTGTAAAAGGCAGCAGCAGAAAGAAATGTTACTGCACTTGTCAGCAGCTCAATCAACTTAACTTTTATATACCACCAAGCAGCATGGCATCCTCCCTCATAGATGTGGCCTGCACTGAACCCGAGATAATAAATGCTGAAATCGTGGTTTAGTCAAAGACCTTCTGAACTGAAGTTACATTTTCCATACAGATGCTCCTTTCCAATGTCAATGTATTAAAAACTGAAACAACTGGTGATCTGTAAGGGCACTTACTGAGCTTCCCAAAATGTTGGGTAATATCAGCAATTTGATTGTCCATGTCCATCATCACCAAGCACACTTGGAGCAGACGTGTTGTGATCTGGAAGGTCATATTAGACAGACTAATTTGTGAGTGTGTGGCATGGCAGAGGATGAGGAAGGACCACAAATGACATCCTACATTGAACGACTGATACAGGACTCCCTTATTTTCCAGCTTCTGAGCCTTTGAATTTGGAAAAAGTGCATCAACCCTCTTGGTTCGATGTGAGGCCATAACGAGTGTCTCAAATTTTTCTCAGTTCTGTCATCATATGCTTTTTAAGTTATGAAACAAAAGAAAAGTGCTGGTGGCAACATATAAAAAAAGGAAGTCTTTGGGGGAACATTGCATTTATTTTGACCAGGACTATATTCAAGTCATGCAAGTACAGTGCATGGCTTTCTCTCCATGTTTGAAAGCACTTTAGCATGCAAGTCTGCATTTTTAGTCCCCCTTCCCAGTGAATTATCCTGATGGGGTCATCATCCTATGCTACACAACACAAGAGGCTTCAATGTTCTTAAACCACAGAATATTGATGTGCCACAATCCCTGTGCAATAGCTCCATGAGAAGAAGGGGCTGAGGCCCACTGGAACGACTGGGAGTTGGTGAAGGACAGCAATGTGGCAATGAGCAGTGGGCTGCAATGACTCAGGTGAGACAACAGGAACCAAAAAATTTACAGGTGAGTGAGAACATTTTGAAACTTCTCCAGCACGGGCCTAAACAGGATGTGACTGCCTTTGAGTGAATGTCTCCGTAAATCTTACATTTCTTATATAAAGTAGGTTTTGCAGATGGTACTTTACCCTGATAATCTAGTAGTCTAGTGTTATATGCTCAGAGTAGGTGGGTATCACCGCTTGTCTGTGGTGAGGCTCAGATTCCATGATACTATGTCATATACACCCATGTCCACAGCCCAGGAAATAAAATTCCAGATCTAGTGGCCTTGATAACAGAGGCTGACCCAGACATTGTAGCTATTACTGAAATGTGGTATACTAGAAACCATTACTGGGACATAGCAGTACCAGGGAGTAAAAGGAAGGGTGTGTTGATCTTTACATCAAGGAGGTTATTAGGGTGGCTCAGATACAGGGAATGCAAGGGGGAGCAGAGGTACTTTGATTCACCCTCGAGATGGGAAGCAGCACTGCTATTCACACAGGCCTGATATACAGACCTCCAGTAGTGCAGGGGGAGGAGGCGGACAGTGTTCTTGTGGAATCTATCTACACGATGGCAGCTAAAGGGGAGGTGCTGCTTGTAGGTGATTTCAATCTACTAGATGTGGATTGCAGCATCCCAGCTGCTGCCTCAGCCAGGAACAGAGACATCATGTACTCTGTGCAAGGGGAAGGTCTCAGGCAATTAGTGCTAGAGCCCAACAGGGAGGGTGCAATTTTTGACCGGTACTCATCAATGGGGAAGGAATTGAGGAAGTCAGGGTGGGTGAATACCTGGGATCCAGTGATCATTGCACCAGTATGGTTCAGCATGAGTTCAGAGGCAGGGTTAAGTCACACAAAAGCAAGAGTATGGGATTTCAGGATGGTGGACTCTACTAAGATGGGGACACATCTCAAGCATGCCCTAGCAGGGAGTGACAAAAGGATTGGAGGAGCAGTAGGCTGAAAGGTGCCATGGTGGAAGTCACAAACCTTTGCATTAGGCGGGTAAACAAGGGCAAGAGACAGTGAAAGCCACTATGGTTCTCAAAGGCAGTGGATGGAAGTTGAGAGCAAAATAGATGGCTTTCAGAAAATACAAGGAAACACCACAGGAGGAGGACAGGGTAGTGTATCTGGATAAATAGATGGAGAGAGGGAAAGCAGTCAGGAGTGCAAAGGTAAAAATGGAGGAAAAAACAGCACAGTAGGAAAAAAAAAAGGAGACAAAACTTTTATGGGTTCATTAGTGAAAGGAGAAAAACCAGGAGTGAGACAGTAAGGCTTAAAGGGGAAGGAGGAGAGTGCGTGGAAGGGGACCTAGGAAAAGCATCAATACTGAACAAATATTTATGTTCTGCATTCACAGAAGACGAAAGTGAGGGACCACAGTTAGGCAACATGAACAAATATGGGAGGGAGATGGACTCCAGTCCATTTACTGAAGAAAGTCCTAAAACAACTCGCAAAACTGAAGGTGGACAAGGCAATGGGACCAGATGGGATACATCCTAGAATATTAAGGGAACTATGGGAGGTGCTGATGGGATGACCGGCAGCCCTACTGAATGAGTCAGTGGATGTGGGAGTGGTTCCGGAGGACTGGAGGAGGGCAGATTTAGTACCTTGTCACAAAAGTGACAGTAGGGAGGAGGCTGGAAACTATAGACCAGTCAGCCTAATCTCAATTGTAGGGAAAATTATGGAATCACTACTTAAAGGATCGTGAAATACATTGATTCCGGCACAGCACAGTATCCGAGACAGCATAGATTCACAGCAAGCAGGTCATGTCAAATAAATCTAATTGATTTCTTTTAATGGGTGACTATTGTAGTGGATCATGTAGCCTACCTAGATTTCAATAAAACCTTCAATACCATTCCAAATAGAAGACTTGTGAACAAGCTGGGCAACCTGGGAGTGGGACACATGAAGGTAAACTGGGTTAGGAACTGGTTGCATGATAGAAGGCAGAGGGTTGTGGTAAATGGTGCTGAATCTTAGGAAAGGACAGTGACCAGCGAGGTGCTACAGGGATAAGTCCTGGGCCTAGTCCTGTTTAATGTCTTCATAAGTGACATTGCAGAGGGTCTGTAAGGGAAGGTGTGCCTCTTTGCAGATGACACTAATATCTGCAACAGGGTGTACACTCTGGGAGGGGTGGAAAAATTGTGACCTAGCTAAACTGGAGGAAGGGTCCAGAGTGTGACAGCTGAGACTGAATGTGAAAAAGTTCAAAATTATGCATTTGGGGTACAAGAACCCAGGTGAGGGTTACATGCTGGGGGGGGACAGATGGTCACCAAACAGGACTAGAATTTGACAGTAATCATATCTGATGACCTCAAGGTGGTCAAGAAATGTGCCAAAGCTATGGGGAGAGCCAGTGGGATGCTGAGGGTATACAGGGGAGAGGTATCACCAGCAGAGGGAAGGAGGTGGTGATGCCACTGTACAGGTCATTGGTGAGGTCTCAACTGGAATTCGGTGTCCAGTTCTGGAAGTCATATCTCTGTAAGGACATAGACAGGGTGCAGGCAGTTCAAAGAAGGGCAATAAAGATGATGCAGGGCTTGCACCAAAAGTCATATGAGGAGAGACTGGTAGACCTCAATATGTATACTCTAGCAAAGAGGAGAGACAGGGGAGATATGATAAAAATCTACAAATATCTAAAAGGCATAAACAGGGTACCAGAGGGTAGCATCTTTCAGAAAAGGAGATGTCCAGGAATTAGGGTGTGACAGCGGGCTCCTGCCACTCGAGGACCAACCTTTTCTTAAATATATTACAACAGTTCTTATATTTCTTAGCCTAATCTACTGTATTCTTTACAATTTCTAGTCCATAAGGTTGGCCACCCATGGGCACCCCCTCCCCTTTCTTTACTATGCTATAGCGTCCTCTTTAAAAAAACGTTTCCCCTCAGGTCCTTGTACAGGGAAGTTCTTGATGTGACCTCTGAGCTGATGTAAAACAACAGTCTGTGTTTCGTGTTGTTGGACTTAGTATGCAATGGCACTATATCATAAAATACTTCAATGTATATACCTTATGGCCCTGATATTCAGACTGTGCCTGGCAGTGGCATAAGCCTGGGTGCAGCACAACTGGGATGCTCTGGGGAAAGGACCAGGACCAGATGATATTCAACGGTGATGCGCCATGGTGCAGCACCACTGAATATGGCATGGACCGTGCACATCGCAGTGGCACTGCACTGGTGCAAGCTACAGAGCGGGAGCACAAGGATGTACCAGCACAAATGCAGTTGTGCTGGGCACATCACCCATGATATTCAGCAGAGGGCATACAAATGAGGCCATAATATATGCAAGGCAGAAATAGAGCCATTTACATTTCATTATGGCCACATTTGCATGCCTTGTGCAGGGAAGCCTGGTGAATTGCACCTGGAGTGCTGCACACAGTGATGTGTACAGTGGGGATCCAGGGGCATCCCCCGCCGCATAGCCGCGATCATGGTTAAACACCATATATCATTTCCCTGGTAGCCTAGTGGTACCCCCCTCCCTCCCATGTCCTCGACTGCCAGTGAAATACTGTAGAATTAATCCCTGGTAGTCTAGTAGCAACCCCCAATCATTGCCATGATCACCTTAAAATACTGTAGAATTAATACCTAGTAGTCTAATGGTATCCCACACCGCTCGTTGCTGTGATTGTGGTAAATCTCTGTATATAAGTTCTCTGGTGATCCGGTGGTACCCCACCCCTCCACCCACACAGAACCCTTGCCCACACCGCTATCCCCCATCATTGGCGGGGTGGCTGCAACCACCCGCATACTGCCCAGCTGCCTGCAGAATGACAGGTACAGTATGGGCTGCAAGCTCATTGGTCCACAGTGTGGATCAATGGGCATTCAGCCATACTGTACCGTCAATCGCCAGTGTGGCTAGCGTATGTGGGTGTTGCAGCCACCAGCTGCTGGACGGGGAGTGGGGTGGTGGCAAGGGTTCTGTGGGGTGGAGGGCTGGGGGTGACACGAATCACCAGGAACTGGTATACAGAAATTTGCTGCAATTGTGGCAATGGGCAGGGGAGTACCACTAGACTACCAGGGATTAATTCTGCGTATTTTATGTAGGAACAGGTGGGTGGGTTCCACTTAACTACCAGGGTCATGTCAGTGCTTTCAGACAGTGTTCTGAGTGGGCGGGTGGCCACCCACGGCTGGCAGCTGCTGTGTTGTGCCCTACAATACAGCAGCCCGCTGTGGGTGGCCGGGAGTTGTTCCTCAACTTTGAGCCCCCCTATGTGGCACAATGCAGGGTTGCGCCAGCATATGCACTGCACATCCTGGGCTGAATATTGGGATGTGCCGCATATGCATAGGCATGCCCCCTGCATCTGCACCACATACCATTACACTGCGCTCTGGCGCATTGGGATTTGCACTGCACCTGGCAGCTCTTTCAATATCCCACCAGGGCACAATGCAAGGTTGCGCCATGTGCAACCCCTTTGAATATCTGGCCCTATGTGTATAAAGCCTGTAAATGTTGAAAATACCATGGCACTAGGTGCTTTTAATAAAGGTAAAATGTTACTAGGAGGCTGCATGATAAAATTAAGTTAGTTGTGCTATTTTAAATGCATGTAAATTGCTGTAAAATGAACAAGTCTGAAATTTCATGGCAATTTGCATATATCTCATGATGCTTTGCATTATGGAAGCATGTGGGTTCTGTGTAAAAATCACAAAAATAAAATCATGATTTGCAAAATAATGAGGATATAACAGTGAGGACATCAATAGCGATTCTAAACAATAGTGAAACGAAAAACAGCATTTGGTCATCTATAGCAAAGTGTAATATAAAAATGTAACAATTTAACTCACTGCCTCACTTCAAGTATCTCTGATCTTTTTTTGTGTTTTGCATTTCCTCTTCCTGTCATTGTTCCTAGTAATTTCCACTTTCCTGGCAATCAGCCCAACCCAACCAGCCCACAGTATTCATACCGCTGCATAAGAAGCAAGCACTCACTGCTCACTTTTACTTGTTCTGAGTTCATGACTGGGTGATTGTAAGAATTCCTGTTTATTCTGCTAATCCTACTGTTGACTGTGGAACATATAAGCTTGTGCAACTGCAGCAGCACTACAGTAATGGCGTTAGTGTTCATAGTGGCCAAGAAGAGTAAGCCACTTATTCTGTCGGGCTATTTGTACAGAAAAGATAAAGAAACACAATCTAAAGTTTATTGGTGGTGTGCAGAGTCACACAGGTTTAAGTGTCTGACTAGGCTCCACACGACTGCAGACAGGGTGTTAGCACAGATAAAACAACATAATCATGTTCCTGATTCTGGGGACGTTGGAGCCAGAAAAGTAATGTCTGAAATTTTGGAGCATGCCTGGAGTACTGTGGAGAGTACATCACAGGTCAAGGTAACATCTACTGCTTCAATACCTGAATAAACATGGAGGTCCTGTAATGACATTATGTGTTGAGGATCTTATAATACCATCTAAATTTGCAGTACTGGGCTCAGGTGAGAGGTTTGTTATGTTTAACAGTGGGGGAGAGAAAAGGACAGGATATTAATCTTTGGCACAGAGGCTAACATAAGATTTTTGAAGGACTGTCCTGACTGGATGCTAAGAAACCAGAGATTAACCAGAGAGTAACAGAAGCCTAATTATTGAAATTGGATACAGCCGTACTGAAATAAAGGATCTGCTGAAATAAAGGATCTGCCAGTTTTTTTTTAAATCAAAATTAGCTATTTTGACCCCTTGTCTATTAGTAGATGCAAGAAATCCTTAATTTCGGTTGCATCCTTTAGTGCAATATGGCTGTAACTCATGTTAGTGAGTCAGTTATCCAATTCCCATAATCAATTAGAAATTTAGACTTTTTCTTGTATTGATACAGATAAATCTATTAAATTATTGACTGTTTGTATACTACAGGCTAAAGATGCCAATGTTGCCAAACTGTTACAGTATGTTAAAGCCGAGGAGGGTATGAAGATTAATAGTGGTGTGGGGGCAAAACCATGCTGGTGATAAGAATTAAAGAGGGGTATCTGTACCACATGAGGCCCAACCCCCATACAAAAAAATGTGGATGCCCAGGCAGTAGTGCCTGAAGCCTATACACAACAGGTGATGGAGGATGCTCACTCCAGTCCCTGTGGGCATCTGAGCCATAGCAGTGTCTTGGCTTAGTTAACTCCTTCTTATTACTGGCCTGGTATGTACAGACAGGTAGTGGTATATATTAGGGCCCAAAAAGTGTGCAACCAGATAGAGGTACCTGCTGGGGACAGCAGAGGAACTAGTACCTGGGGTGTGGAAAGAGTGTCCCAAAGGGTAGGGGTCATTACAGGAAAAAAATTGTACCCTTGGAAAAACAGAAAACTCTCACACAGGTCACAAGGTACTAAACGGTAACAGCTGAAATAAGCATAAATATTTAAAAGGGATTGGAAACCTGTGTTGGGATAATACTAAGAGTGTTTACCCTCAGGTGTTTGTATCAGTAGGAAGTAAAGTGAATGAATCAAGGCATAGTGGATTTATGTAGAGGAGTCGAACTTAGGACTGGGCCCCTGCTTAAAACTGACATGTCTGGTGTGGTTGGAGCAGGTAATTGCTCACCCCAGAGAAAGTCTTTCTATAGTACTAGACTTTACAGCCGTCCAGATTTTTAGTTAAGAAATATGACAGACTTTCCCTAAAAGGAGATGGGAAGGTACTATTAGTATCTGTTGAGAAATGTGTTAATGCCTCAAGGTAAAGAATGATGATATCCACTATGTTTATGATAGAATGTTTATCATTAATAGGGACTCTGAGACAGAGCTTCTGAAGATGGATGAATGGAAGCTCCATCCCTTCCTGGGACAGGATGGTGGTAAGCAGTCTGCAATAACTGCTTCCCTCTTAAGGAGGATAATATGTAACAGGGAGCTCCTGCCACTCTTGAGGATGACCTTTTATTAAATCTGTTGCAATAGTTCTATTTATTAGTCTAATCTATGTTTTATAATTTCTAGTCCATAAGTTTGGCCACCTATGGGCACCCCCGCCCCTTTCTTGACTATGCTATAGTGTCCTCTTTAAATGCTCCTTTTCCCTCTCAGGTCATTGTACAGGGAGGTTATTGTTGTGACCTCCGAGCTGATGTAAAAGAACAGGCTGTGTTTCTCATTCTTGGATTTAGTATGCAATGGCACTATGTCATAAAATACTTCAATGTATATAACTTATGTGTATAAAACCTGTAAACGTTGAAAAATACCATGGCACTAGGTGTTTTAAATAAAGGTAACAAGTTATTAGAGGAATGTATGATAAAAATTAAGTTAGTTGTGCTATTTAAAATGCATTTAAATTGCTGTAAGTTGAACAAGCCTGAAGTTTCATAGTGATTTACATATATCCCATGATGTGTTGCATTATGGAAGTATGTGTGATGTTATGTTTCTTTGAAACTTGGCTTGTTAATGTCCTTTGGGGTAACCCTTGTTTCAGTACTTCTACACTGAGGTTCTTTGTCTATAGCTTGTTTTGTTTTTTTTCTTTTTGAGCCATAACCACCCAAGCAAACAAGGCAACCATAGGGATGAAGGGTTTTCACTAAAAAGTTTAGATCAGAGATCAGTAGTTGCTAAGTGTAGAGGAAGGACATGCATAGCTTGTTGCTGCAAACTGATGTATTGAAGAAGGGATAAGCTATTGCTGAAGGCTGTCTCCTGTATTTTAAGTAAACATCATACAGAGATTGTGCATTGAACCTGAAGTTTGGTGGCTGGTTCATCTATTATCCCTCAACCGCTCCACACAGGGAGCATGACATAAGGTGGAAGAGGGTAGACTAAGGGGTAGCACGAGGAAGTATTTCTTAACAGAAAAGGTGATGGATGCATGGAAGAGACTTCCAGCAGAGGTGGGGGGGGGCAAACACAGTGGGGGGATTTAAGCATGCATGCATGGGACAGGCATAGACGAAACCTAGCAATAGGAACAAGGAGTTAAAATCGGAGATTAAGTAGGGACTGTGGCTTTTACAGTAAGCAGGGAAAATGGGTAGACTTGATGGGCCTAGTGGTCTTTCTCTACCATCAGTTTCTACGTGTCTATGTTTCTATGAGTGGGCTGTAGGGATTCCATTGCTGGCCTGTCCTCATACAGTATAGTTGTGGCCTGACTGGAAAGAAAATCACAGAAACATATAATTTGACAGCAGATAAGGGCTACTTGGCCCACCCAGTCTGGCCATTTTTCTACTTTCATTTCTGCTGCAGAGTGCAGACCCACTTGATCTATGATGCTGTCTCCCCCCACCCTGTGATTTATTACGCCTATCCCAGGTATTTTGAACCCCAACACTGTCTTCACTCCACTACCTTAGCTGGAAGGCTGTTCCATGAATCTATCACTTTTTCTGTGAATGGATACTTCCTCACATCTCTCCTGAATCTCCCCATCCAGCATCAAAGCATGTTTCCTTATTCTAGAGAACATTTTGTTGTGAAAAATGTTCCTCTCCTATACTGCATTTACGGAAGTGAGCTATTTAAAGGCCTCAATTGTATCCTCTTCTACCTTGTCTCTTCCTGGTGTATATATTGAGCTCCTTTAGCCTCTTTTCATAGCACTTGTGATGTAGATCCTGCACCATTTTGGTAGTCCTCTTCTGGATCACCTCCTCTCTATATACAGTATGTCTTTCTTGAGATGTGGTCTCTGGAAATGGACACAGTACTCAAGGTGGGGTCTTACCAGACATCAATATAAAGGGAACACAACCTTCCTCCTTCTTCTGGGGATGCCCCCTCTAATGCTCCCCAGCAACCCACTAGCCCTCTCAACTACCTTGTAAAACTGTCTTACCATCTTTAGGTCATCTGATATGATTACCCCAGGTCTCTTCTGTGTTGGTCAATGTCAATATCACTCCATTCATTTTGTACTCCACCCCCAGGTTTTTATGGCTTAAGTGTATTATTTTGTGCTTTTTTGCATTTAAACTATTACAATACCCTTGATCGCACATCCATTTTTTTCAGATATTTGCCCATCCCCTCGACACTCCCGAGAGTGTCCATCCTGCTGCAGATCTTGGTAAGAAGCTTGAGCTAAATGTTCTTACACTGGTGCTGTTTTTTTTTCTTCACTAGAGTCACTTTGGGGTTGTCTGCAGCAGTTGTCCCCTGGTGGCACTTGATGGGGAGTTGCTTTTGCTGCTCAGCCACCATGAACCACCAGGGAACAATGGCTTACTCCTGGTACTATAACTGGGTCAGTTACAATGCTATGACATGATGTTGCAATTGACAAATTCATACATGACAATGGACCTTCAATATGATGCTGCCTGGTGTACCCCCCAATAATGTGGTTGGCCCTCAGGAATGCATGCATGGGCCTTGAAACACTCATGGAGCCGACCTCCTAGATCTGTATAAGCAGTTCCAGGAAGGAGCAGTGCTCAGCACTGCACGTGCAGGCTGGTGCTACTGAGGGGTGGTGAACCACAGAAAAATGGTCTATATTCACTAGTTCACCAGAAGAAATCTGGTTAGAACAAGCAATCACCTTTATCCTCAATGTTATAGCCTAAGCGACCAGATATCTTCATCTAAACTTCTCAGTAGTGCGATGGAGCTATTCCCTACTCCCACATGGAATGTACTCCTCTAGTCTTTGTGCAGGTTCAACTTGCCATGATGAGCATAATTGCTAGTCTCCCCACTTCAATTAGCATGTTTTTGTTTTCACATTTAGATTTTTGTTGGTTGTGTCTCACCTGCCTGTGCTGCCTCTGGATCTCAGCTCTGCCTTGTGCATTGGTCGGTAGTCTTGTAATTTTAGCACTGTTCTGCAACTTACTGTTTTGTTTCCCTAGGAAGAAGTTCTAGGAAGCAGGAAAGACCATGTTGCAATTATGGATGTAAACATATATTTTTCTGTTTTGTTTTCTAATGGAACACTAGTATGTTGCCTTTAACTGCTTGCATACTGCTTTTACCTTTTTAATTTACTATACTTTTTATCCCTGAAAGCTAACTGTGGTCCAATGACCTCTGAGTTTGACTAGTCACCCTGTTTTACTGCATTATCCAGAAGACCAGAGTGACTGTGAGTCTATGCCTCATAGGTTAGCAGATAAGCATCTACATGAGTGGGGCCTGTGGGGAAAGCCAGTTTTCTGGTTCTTTCTCTTGTCTCCATGGTAACAGGATTACCTGCTGCAAGAGCCCACAGCAGTTTCTGTGCTTTCCCTTGAATGAAGTTGTTTCCTACTCCATTAGGGGAGGAATGCTGTCCCCTACCTTGGAGGCTACCTTACCCAATTGCTGGGGCCCATTCAGCCCATACTTACCTGGGTTTATCTTGTTTTGTTGTCCTGTTGGCAGACTATGGTGTTATTGTATATCTCTCAGATACTGTCTGTCGATGGTTCTTGTTTTACTGTCTGTCGTAGCTAATTGCAGTTGCCCTGTTGGCATTGCCATCTTCATTTGTTCAGTAACTTGCAGTGGTCAATGTACTGTCTTTTTCACTCTTCTAGGTATCAGCAATTTGATTTTTTTCTTAACCAGTGTGGGAGGCATTGTATCTAGGAAGAATGCTGAGACTGCCCCAAGGTGGGGTCCCCAGCTGATACACTTTATATCTTATAGATTATGGTGACTACATCAAAATTCATTTTCTTTTCATACATAGTTTGCATTTTTTCCCATCTTTTCCCCCTTCCCCCAAGGCCATGGCATACACATGTATGTGCACATGTGGAGGCACATGAATACATCAGGATCCAGTGGACCTTTCCTCCTCTCCCAAGACTTATGTCACCATTCCTTGCCACATGCACATCCCACTGGATCTCCACCCAGTGGGAGTGGGACTACAGAAGAGTGAGCATCCACCCCTTGGAGGGAAGAGCCATGGCTCAATCCTGCTCCAACCCTCCCCCCCAAGCCAGCTCCCTCATGCCCAGAGGTTGTTCCCAAACCCAGGTCACTAGTGTAGCATGAGGTAAGGTGTCCAGCACCTCAACCCTCACCGCCACCAGGCCAGTTCAATCAAAAGTTATTTTCTATAATATAAATGAGATTCATAGTTCCAAGAAGCATTATGGGGTCCTGCAAATAATGAAGAGGGTGTGCCCAGACATGGTCTTCCTTCAGGAGAGTCACCTCTCCTTGAAGGAACACCCAAAATGTACCAGATCTGGGTATGACCTGGTGGTGGCAAAATCACATAGTTTTGTCAGGTGACAAGGCGCAATGATTTTAATACCTAGAGGTATCCCATTCCAGGAGCAGACAAAGATTATTGACCAGGAAGGGCAAATTGTAATATTAGTAGGTACTCTCCATAACACACTGGTCACCATAGTTAATATATATCTCCTATTGGGTTCTGAGAAGTCTGTGGCCCACTGATTCTTTAACATGGTATTGCCCATTTTAAGGAGGCAGCTAATTAATAAGGGGGAGGGCTCGAACATCACTCTGAATCCAATACAAGATACCTCCATCTCTTCATTTCATCAATTCTCTCCACTCCAACAACATGTTAAAATTACATTGGCTCACCTAGGATTTATCAATATTTGGAGACATACCTTTCAAAGCAGTTTTGAACATAAGCACCTATCCCCACATACTAAAACACTGGCATGGCTGGATTTATATTTTCACCACATCAGAGCACCTGGATACTTTACATGATGGCTGACATGAAAGAATCCAGTTATCTGACCATGCTCCACTCACTACAAAATTTTATTTGGGAAAGCTAAACCAATGAACCCACTGGCGATTTAATCTTGGGCTCTTTTGTTATCTAGCTTTTCTCTCCCATCTGGAAGAGAGTATACTGCTGTGTATAGAGGAGAATCTGAGTTCAGGTGTTTCTCCAGCAATGATATTGGAAATGAACAAAGCTGTTATACAGGGCAAATTATCACCTACACTTCAAAACAATGCACATTTTGAGACAAGAGGCTAACTGTCTTGCAAGAAACTTTCATATTTTAAAAATGTTTCAAATGTAGGGGAACTGGTCTATGGCATACCGAATCTCTAAGGTAATATGGGATATCATAGCTGTCTGAGTGGAACAGGCACTCCATTACCTATGTCACTGTTATTTTGGGAGAAGGACCTGAGAGCCCATCACATGGCCAGGAGTCTGAGGTCTCACTGTAAACAGATATATATTTTGCAGCTTTATGATTCTACTACCCAAACCTTCACACGTCACGCTTAGGGTATTTGGGATGTTTTAACTTAGTATTATGAGGATTCCTACACCAGCATGATTATACCCTCCCCTAATGTCATTCATTAGTTTCTGTCCTCTGTCCACCTTCTTTGGCTTCCCCCAGGATGGGGCTCAGGCAATCTTTGCTCCTGGGATGCAGGGGGAGGTGTTAGAGGTTATGCAGGAAGCCAAAAAACGATAAATGTCTGGGCCCTGATGGGTACCCAATAGAATTCTACTAACAGTTGCATGATGTGCTTCTGTCCCCCCATATCTGCCTTTCACACAGTGTACAGCAGGAAGGTATTCTACCTCTTTTGTGGCATTATGCCACTATATTGGCAATGCAAAGCAAGATAAGGATGCCCATTAGTTATCATCATACCACCCAATTACAAGGTCTGTAAGGTGGTCTGGATGGCACATACAGAGAATATGTTGTTAGAGCTGCTAGACGTGAGCTGCTTAGTGCTTGTCAGGCAAGGCCAGATCCATGATAATATTCAGTGTGTTTCCCGCTTCCTGGGTTACATGATCTCTCGACAGATCCTACGGCATTAATTAGTTTAGACACTGAAAAGGCATTTGATAGGATAGTATGGATATTCTTATGAGCCACCTGGTCAAACTTAGGAATCTGCATTGGAGATGGTCCAGACACTGCAGTGTATATATGCATCCCCCCCAGGTGTGCCTGAGAGTTAATGACTCCTTAACACCTCCATTGTGGTTGCAAAAAGGTACTCAACAGGACTGTCCCCTTTCAACACTTCTTTTCGCCAATTATATTGAGCTATTAACTGTGTCCATTTGGCAGCATCCCAGGGTAGAGGGCCTGCCTATCGGGGGTGTTAAGTTCAAATTTTCATTGTTCTCGGATGACATTTTGCTTACCCTGATATCCCTTGACATCTCTCCCTATGGTTTGGGAAGTTCTCTCCACTTATGGAGACTCGACAGTGTTCAAATTGAACATCTCCAAAACTGAGGTTTTGCCATTTAATCTCATGCCCTTTGTTTCCATGAAACAGCAGTTTCTTCTTTTTGGTACAAGAGGGTCTTCCACTCCATAGGGATTGACCTTCCTAAGCCTTTATTTCATTTTAGGTAATTAAATACTGAGCTATTAACACAACAGATTATTGGAAAACTTATAGGATGGTTTCAGTTGTACAGTACATGTTTTTTCCCTAGACTGGAAATAATTAGTCAAAATATTTAAGTCTATATTCTGCATTACCTTCAAATTCCTCCTATTATGCCACCACAGATTTACTATATTTCATGACTGATTTCTCAGTATAAATGGAATGGGGTATCCCCGAGGATTCATTTAGTGTGCTCCACCTTCCTAGGGACAACAGTAGAGTAAACCTACCTAGTTTGAAAATCTACACTGTAACACTGCACTTGAGAATAGTTAGCCTCTGGTTGTCCCCAGCATATGTGGCCCATTGGAAACATATTGAGTTTGTGCTGAATGACCTGGACAGTTATTTGTTTGACATCCCCAAGTGTGTCTCACTGTGACAAGTTTTACTCAGTTTATGGCAGAAACATTGAAGCATTGGTATATACATCTGCCACAGTGTATTATCATCCCTGAAGGTGATGCAAATGAGGGCACTCCATAATGATTCCACATTTGCTCCAAACAAACTAGACACAGCCATGATAAAATGGAGCAGATAAGGGTTGCTATACTTATTTCAGCTTCTTAACTCAAGGGGGTGTTCTCTTTCAGGGACCTCCAATCCACCTACCATTTGCCCACTATGAACCATTTTAGGAATCTATCTTCAGGCCCACTCCTATAGCCTGGATTTGGGAAAGGAGGTGGCTACTCTGCCTGATATGCCAAATTTGTTAGCTATACTATTATGGACCACACAAAGAGACAGCATTGGGACAATTTAATCAGCTAATTACACATGGCTTTGCTGGATTTGACTACAGAACTCATCAGTACTATTCTGGCTAAACAGAATGAAGAGCTAGAGATCACCCATGCTCAGGCAGATGGGTTAATATCTGCCATTTCAGCTTATATAGAGTTATGTCAGCTACATCTTGGAGAGAAAGCTCCTGGAAATGCCAGTCTTGAATTTTGTATACCATAGTTACCACAGCAACTTTGAAAGGGATCAACTATGGGGCAGTATTTGAGTAAATGTTGGGCCCAGATAGCCAATCAGCTTCACAATTTTTGTTCATGTCTGAATCTAGCACTTTATTTCAGCAGAACTGGAAGATGTGTTTTCCCAGCCAACAGTTATTACTCTTTCTATGGTTCTCCTACTATCCCTCCTACCAGACTTAGAATCAGGAGATGAACACTCTGGTTACTGCTTGTTCTCATTCTAGCAGCCAAAAGGGTAATAATAAGGTTGTGGCTTACTTTATAAACACCCACTATAGGACAATGGTGGGTATCATCTATAGATTCACATACGTGTTCCTTCACATACTTGTACCTGTGTAGTACAGTATGGTTTGAAAGCCCATTGGTCCACACTGTGGACCAATAGGCTTACAGATCATACTGTAAGCTGTCATTTGGCGGGACACTGGGTGGTATGCAGGCAGGGTGCAGCCACCCGCCAATGACAGGGCAGAGCTGGCTGGCCAGGGGTCCTCTGTGGGTGGGAGGAGAGGGGGCCCACTGGACCACCAGGTTCTTATTTTCATTACTAATGCCTGTAATTGGGCATATGGGAGGGAGGGGGGACCGCTAGACTACCAGGGAGGGTTTTTTATAGAATTGCCCACAATCAGGCTCACGGGAGGGAGAGGGAACCACTAGGTTCTTATTTTTAATACTAATGCCCACGATCAGGCATACAGGAGGGATGGGGGACCACTGGACCACCAGGTTCTTATTTTTATTACTAATGCTTGCCTGGATTTGAGCCTTTTTTTCTGGCTCAACTTTGAGCCCCCATATGCAGTGCAACTCAGGGTTGTGCCAGCATATGCGCCACACATCCCATGCTGAATATCAGGATGTGCCACATATGCATGGGCACACCCCCTGCAGATGCAATGCATACATTAATAATGCACCCTGGTGCATTGAGGTGTGCACTGCACGAGGCATCCCTTTGAATAATGTGCCAGGGTGCATTTGTGGGGTTGTGCCTGGCAAAACTCGGTTGTGCAAGGCGCAACCCATTTGAATATCCAGCCCCATATGTACATCTAATAATTAATATATTATAAACAGAGAATTAATCTCTGTCAATTCAGCTTTCTTGCAAGCATAATCCTAGTAATACACTAATCAGTATTATACAGTACATTCACTTTCAACACTCAATAAAGCATTGATTCCTATGTGATATAACTGATACTTTTTCAGATCTTTATTGCCTATCTTGAGGAAGAGGTAATAATAAGTAATGTAATCAAGTATGCAGATGACACCAAGATAAGTGGGCCCTGTGATACTATAGAGGAAAGTTTCAAAATACAAGAGGATATAAATACCATTGCAGATTGGACATTAAAATGAGGAATGACATTTAAATATCGATAAATGCTGTGTGCTACATCTAGGGAGACTTAACCCAGTACATAATTATCAGTTATTTGATAATAACATTCAGACAAAAAATATGAAAAAAAGATCTAGGTATCATGGTGGACATTAAGCTTAAATTTAAACAACATTCTACAAATATAATTGCGAATGCTAACTGTACAATTGTATCAATAAAAATAAATATCAACAGTTGATCTAAGGACGTTCTAACACCAGTATAATTATCCTATGTAAGACCCCAGATGGATTATGGAACTTGTTTATGGAACCTCATAACAAAAGTGAAATAAACAGAATACAAAAAGTGCAATGAAGATGCACAAAATTAATTAAAGGTAATGCAGGCAAGTCATACAATGAACAACTTAAAAGCATGGGTTTACATAGTTTAGAGTTAAGGAGGAGAAGGGGTGACATGTTGTTCTTTTATGACATTATGAATGACCCTGTGTGCATGACCAAACTAGAAATTGAATATAAAGACTCACAATTCAATATAAATGGCCACCCATTACAAGTTAAAGTGAATAGATACACATCAAATAAAAGAAAATTCATTTATACTGTAAGACCTGCCAACCTCTGGAATAGACTACCAGGTGAAATTATAGTCAGTGAAAATAGAAATGCTTTTAAAAGTAATCTTGACAAGTATATAGCAACAGGGAAAAGACTGAACTATTACACCATGTTCTAGAGAGCCATATATTGGCCTCCGTTTGCTCCTCAATTTCTAAGTGATTCCAATGTGCCATCCGGGTACAGCTCACCTATTAAACATTTTCCTCATAGCCTCCTTCATACTATTCTTTCAGCATTAGTAATACCTATACAGAATAACATTAATTATAATATAGCTCTCACAAAGGTGTTCTACCTCATGATGTATAGAATAGGGTGTTGTGCTCTTTCTAAACAGTGTAAACATCAAACCTTATATAATAAATATATTTTTCAAGAAACCATAATTGAAAAGCTGTGCCTGTAGTTCAGAGTGCTGAGAAAACAGCCACACACTCTGCCTGAGCTACTTAAAGACAGCTCTTCATGCTTTCTCAGAAGATTTTTTTTTCTTTGCAAAGGAAGCTGTAATTGACCTCTCTCTTGAATCTGCCCCCTGACCCACTTCCGGCTGTATTTGTCTCCTACCTTCCCTTATGCCTCAATTTCTGCTGACCTGTGCTGGACTTTCTGCCTGGTTTGTGCTTTTTCTACTTCTAGGTCAGTATTTGACTCTGGCTGCTGTCTGTCTGCTTGTGCTCTCTCTCAGTTGTTTGTTTCTGCTGCATCCTGCTATTGTACTTGTGTTTGCTTTTGTTTGTTTTATTTGGGCTTTTCTAATTTTTGTAGTGTTCCATTTATTTTAATACTATTAGCAATCCCTTAGTGTACCTGCAATTGTTATCTGAATGCTTCAGCTCAAACTGCTGTGTCCCTGACTCTGCTGTCTCCTGGCTTTTCCATCGTAATTGTTTGCTCCTGGTCCAGGCTTCATCATGTTCCCACCTAGCTGCCACTCCCAGTTGTGCTATGTTTATTGCTCAGCAGCCTGCAATTAATCATTCAGTGCTGGCTCCACTCAGGCAGCTTCAGCTCTTTACTTTTCAATTCTTTTGTGCTGCTTCTAGCATATTCCTTGTGCTCTCCTGCATTACTATACTGTAAAATGTCAGCTATTGCATTAGCATTTTATTCTTTACTGAACCATACTTGCAACAAAATACAGCAGTCAGTTTCTGACTCCTATCCATACTGACATTTTCAGTCATTACATTAGCTGTCTGGTCTCATGGTGCTCTGCTTGTGGCTTGCCTGTTATTCCAGCACTGGGGGACTGTGATGTCACAGTGGGGCACAGTGATTCCAGGTAGAGGGAGCATGTTTTTACATGCCGTACATTATATGACTTTTGCTCTGCTGCCTTGCAACCTAAATGGCATTTAAGGCATTCCTGCATAAACCGTATCAATTCAATTACCTAAATCTCATTGACTCATTACTGGCATCTGCTCCTACTACCTAACATACAATGGCATCCCCAGGATGAAACACAGTTCTACAGCATTTCGCAGCACTCTGCAGAATGTTGCAGCAAACTTACTCAATAAAGCAATGTAATGCCAATGTCAATTAGTCCCTTTTGTCATTCAGGAAAATGTGACACTGCCAGGATGAAGTGAATGCCACAGTTTCCTGCATGACAAAAGGGACTAATTGAAATTGAAACTACATTGCTTTATTCAGTAGGTCAGCTGCAGCATACTGCAGAGTGCTTTAAAAGTAGTAAAGTAGTAAATGTATTTATTGATTGATCATAGTCCTTTTCACATATAAATATAAAAATACGTGTCCAGCATTTTGCTATTACATATATAATAGAAGTGGGTTTCATCCAGGGGGATGCTACTGTATGGCCTCTGGCTTCACCCAGCCTCCTACTAAATTTATATCCTACAAAAGAGTATTTTATCATCATTACTAAGTTGGCTTTTTCAATGGAATTGGTTAGCTTGCTTTCCCTAACTTTAGGTCTCCAATAATTGTTTATATTAACCTACATGCAGGTTACTTGTCCTCATACTCCATAAACAGTATCTGGCCTACAGTACATGAGGGTCACCCAGTGCTTCAGTATCACCTATGTGAGGGTCCACAATTGATTCACAGTTAAATTTATCCTCTCATTCACGAACTGGAAACTTGCCAGCCATGATCATTAATTTCAATGGCTCAGGGCATGCTCTGCAGCCAATGTCTCACTCTACACTCACAAAGTTCACATCTTGAGCATGTGAAGCTCAGGATGGGGTCCTTCTTATCTGGCCCATTGTAGGAATGTCCTCATCCTGGGCAGAGCTTCAACCATGCAGATGTATCCACAGCTCCTCTTGGTGTAAAATTTAAGACCTCAGCTGCAAGGGGTAAGGCCCTCAATGGTGGGGCCCCTTTAACATAGAAACATAGACTAATTGAAGTTGAAATTACATTGCTTTATTCAGTAGGTCAGCTGCAGCATAGTGCAGAGTGCTTTAAAAGTAGTAAAGTAGTAAATGTATTTATTGATTGATCATAGACTTTTTCACATATAAATATCAAAATCAGTGTACAACAAAAATGGAAAGATACCTGGGGGTAGTCATATCAGATGACCTAAAGGTGGGCCAGCAATGTGAGAAGACAGTAGGAGGGGCTGGGGGGATACTGGGAAGCATAGGGAGAGGCATCACCAGTAGAAAACAAGAAGTTGTTGGCCCTCTGTACAGACAGTTGGTAAGATCACATATGGAGTACTGTGTACAGTTCTGAAGACCCCATCTCCACAAAGACATAGACAGAGTGGAGGCTGGGCAGAGGAGGGCAAACAAAATGGTGCAGGTTCTGCACCAGAAGACATATGAAGAAAGACTAAAGGAGCTTAATATGTATACCCTTGAGGAAAGAAGGGAGAGAGGGGGACATGATAGAAACTTTTAAATACCTCAAGGGAATCAACAAAGTCCAAGAGGGTAGCATCTTTCAGAAAAAGAGATGTGCAAGAACAAAGGGCACAATTTGAAGATTACCTTTGCTTACCTTTTGGTCATCTGATATGACTACTTCCCAGGTCCCTTTCCAATTTTCTCATTGTTAATATCCCCTCCCCCCCCCATTGTGTACTCTTCCCCAGGGTTTTGGTTGGTTTCCAAGTGCATTACTTTGCACTTCTTTGCATTGAATCTAAGCTGCCATACTTTTGACCATTCCTCCAACCTTGCTGAGTCCATTCTCATGCTCCCCCCCCCATGTATCAATCCTGTAGCAGATCTTTGTGTCATCTGCAAAGAGGCATATTTCTCCTTCCAGTCCCTCTGCAATGTCACTTATAAAGACGTTAAAAAGGACTGGACCCAGTACCAAACCCCTCTGTACCCCACTGGTAATCCCTCATTCTTCAGAGTGGACTCCATTACCTATTACCTTCTATGTTTTGTTGTCCACCCAACTGTTTACCCAGCTACCACCCTGTGACCCACTCCCAAGTGCTAATTTGTTTATTAATCTTTTCTGTGGGACTATGTCCAATGCCTTGGCTAAAGTCTAGGTATTGTAGGCCATGTCTACAGCCCTTCCCTGGTCTACTACTTTGGTCACCCTCCCAAAGAAATCTATTAGATTAATCTAACATGACCTTCCTGATGCAAATCCATGCTGCTTTGGGTCCTGTGCCCTGCTGGTCTCTAGGTACTCAGCAATTCTTCTTTCAAAAGTGATTCTCCATCATTTTCCCTAACACTGAGGTCAAGCTAACAGGTCTGTAGTTTCCTGCACATAGTACATACTCATTCATAACTTATTCGGTCAGTGGCTGGCTGCAGAGGTGAGTGATGGGCTGAGCCAGTCGCCACCTCTGTCCCGGGATGGGGGAGTTGGGTGGTGGGCACTGCTGGGTAGGGGTGCCACTAGACTACCAGGAAACTACTTGATTTTAACAGAATGGGTGTCAGGAATTGTGATAGAGGTGGGGGTCCACGGGACTACCAGAGAGCTAATTGAATGTATCAGAACAGGTCTCTGAGATTGTAATGTGAGATGGGGGGCATTAGACTACCAAGGAACTAATTGAATGTATTGGAACAAGTCTTGGGGATCATCATGGGGGATAGGGGGCCACTAGACTAACAGGGAACTAACTCAATTTATCAGAACATATGTCAGGAATCATGATGGGGTGGGGGGACCACTGGACTACAAGAGTACTAACTGCTTTTATCAGAACGGGTGTTGGGGATTGTGATGGGGGTATTAGACTACAAGGGAACTAACTGTTGTCATATGAATGGGTGTTGGGGATTGTGATGGTATGGCCACTGGACTACCATGGTTCAGAACTGTCATCCATTGGTCACTGACATGAGGGTCAGAGAGGGACACTGCCTCCCATAATGAGAGAGATATCCTCACACCTGGGGATACAGGTACAGAAAACTGTGGAAACAATTGCCTTTACTTATACAATGTACATTTGTGATGTGGCATTATAGAATATTAGTCACGTCTGCTGTAATGTCTGACTTTACAGCCTATCTGCAAGAGCTCCTTGTGCCTTACTGTCCAGCATGGGGCCTCCCCGTTCTGCTGAGGGTGGCCTTCTGGGGGTTCCCAGGGTTAGGCTGCAGCACTCACATGATAGGGCATTTGTGGTGGCTGTGCCTACCCTGTAGAACTCCTTGCCTGCCCATCTGAAAGGAGGCCCCCTCAGTAGAAGCCTTTGAGAAGGGTTTCAAATCATATTTATTTCTACAGGCTTTTAACTGAATGTGTGTTACAGCAATTAGCAGGTTGAGCAGAGAAGTTTATGCTACAAAAGTTTTAGCAGCATTTTATAGTGGTTTTAAATTTGTGTTTTTGTATTTTAATGTTTTGTATTATTCTTTTGTGCAGCACCCAGAGTCCAAATTGGAGATGGGTGCTATATAAATAAAATATAGATTGATCGATTGATAGTGTGTCGCCTTTTCCATGAGGGACAGGGCAATTGTGAGGGGTAACATGAGGGATGTCACTCATACTGAGGGACACATGAAAAGTATGGGGGGACACTGAACTACCAAGGAATGGCATGGCAGACTATGTTGGGGATCAGGGATTGATGTGGGGGTGGTGGGAAACTAGACTACCTGGGCAATTGAGACTATATATATAGACAATAAAATGCATGAAACTAATTGGCTGAAAAGACCTTTCACCCATGTCCTTATCAACTGATATCTATGACAACTGGTACTTTTCTGCCATGAGTGACCTCATAACGGGGAAATATCAATAAACTGTGATAATTTTAAACTGCTGTCACAGGCGACCAAACACTGCACTGGATCTGTGCTGGCCTGGCCACCCCCCCCAACCCATGCCCAAGTGAGCCCTAGTAAAATATCAAAAAGAAAGTCTGACTTGTACTCCTCAAAGTTTAAAAAAAAAAAAAAGTCTCTCATAATCCTCACTTCAAGATAAGCAGTCCATGATCCACAGAGCAACCTCACGTGCTCAAAATAAATTTGTTTCAAATTAAAACAGACACTTGTGCCTCCACAAGTCTTGTTGCCACAAGTATTGCAGATATTTATTTAACTGTAGATAATGAAAACACTTGGGCACTACTCTGACTTCCTTCACTTTCAGGAAACTGCACTATGGACAAGACTGCTATCTATGGAAGCTGCTAAGGGACATGGTAGCTCCCGATCCCAACTGGCAGCAAGTAACAAAAAGCAGTGTGTAATTTCACAACTCTCAGCAGACAAAATACAATTACATGTATATGTGTCTGTGTGTAGTGAAGGAGCAGGGTACTAAGATTCTAAATCATAATTGCCACACACCCTCACCCTCACTAACAGCCATGTTGGCCACTCATCAGTTACTGGCGGCTGCCAGACAAAATGAGAACCTGGAAAACAAATAAATAAAACACAGCTAGAAACAAAATATGAAAAAAAAATGAAGTGTGGCAGGGGCCAAAAAACACAAAGTATATGTGTGTGACTTTACATATGTTTTGCAGTACAACTGCTGGGACTATTTTTTTTTCCACTTTTGTTAACCCAATTTTTTAACAGTTATGAGACTTCTTTAATTTATTAACTTAATTTTCAAGGTAAAGTTTTTAGGGGGGACCCATTTTACAAGTGCAATAACACTCCGAGGTGTGGGTTATTTCCTGATAAAATCGTGCCCAGGTGCATAAGGCACTCACACCTGTGCATGCTCTTTTCATCATGTCTTATTTGTGTGTGTGTGTGTGTGTGTGTGTGTGTACATATATATATATATATATATATATATATATATTTCAAATGGGCATAAAAAATACAGAGACCTGATTGGCTACAACATATTGAGCCATGTCCTTATCAGAAGATATTGTAGCCAACCAGGACTTCTCTCTACCCAGAGGGCACATAACAGCAGCAAATCACAGAGCTATGCCAATACTAAACAAAAAAGCGAGTGGCACAGCTCAGTGAAGTGCTAGCGGGAAATGCTGTTCTCATCATGGAGGCAAACCGTAACAGCAAAAATGAACCACTTTTCTCCACCTAACACTAAAGCATTGTAACAGCACCATTCATGCAAATCAAGATAAACAAGGTCCCCTTCATACACATGCCATAAATATGCCACTTCGGGCCAGATATTCAAAACTTTGTCCTTGGTGCAAACCGTTTGTACAGGTTTAGCATGGGATTAGCACGGGTACTCTATATTCAAAAGGCCAAATAGCGTGCACAAACTACATCAGCGCCAGGCAAAATCATAATGTAAACAAGAAGCAAACTGAGGGGGTGTGTACATGAAAACAGGCGCAAGGCTATATTCAGCGACTAGTGCAGCGCAAAGTGGTATTGCGTGACTTAGCATGACACTTTGCATGGTACAAATTACCGCCAAGGAAAAGGTAGTCTTAACCCTGATCAATACAGCTTTGCACAACATTGTGGCTTTGCACGGTGTTTGCGCGGCTTTGTGCGACCCTAACAAATAAGCAAGAAACACAGAAAAAGCCAGGCATAGAGGAAATATGCTGCTCACTGATGGCATCACAATGATGTCATCATCTGGCACCAGTCCCAGTGGTGACCCGGCCCTCAGTGGACACCATGGCAATGTGGCCATACAGCACACACATGCAGCACTGTGGGCATGGAGGGTGTTGAGGGAAGGGTGTACGTGCGGCCAGGCTGTGCCACAGACTGGATGCAGCCACAAGGCTGGGACACATCACGCAGTGCACATGTGCCAGTACTGGGAATATCCCAACACCAGTGTGCTTATCTGATTGTACATGCCCCTCGCCACATACCGCACAGCTGTCCAAACACCACAGCACACACAGCTGGCCACGTATATGTCACTGTGAACATCCCACGGCAGAGGTGCAGTATCTGTGGGTCACACAACAGTGTAACAGTAATGGTCACTCTCAGTGAACACCTGCAAGTTGGGCCTGTGACTGTGTACAGTGCAGTGGTCATCACTGCCCTACACACCACATGCATTGCTGTGTCCCTCACACTACTGGCCCCCTTGCTAATGTAGTGTCTGCTGTGCACTGTAGAATAACCCACAGTGTGACAGTTGCATGCAGCACCACCTCCACCTGTGCCTATGCTGTGTTGTCCCCTGGGGAACTATATGCTATGTTGTACTGTATACATGTAGCCTGCAGCTACCATCATGCACTACCAGACTGACCTATAAGTGGAGCTGCGGGCAGACCCGGCCAGACCCTATACTTCCAGACTGACCTACAGGTGGAGCTGTGGGGATCCTCAGTAACACTGGGCAAACTGCATGCAAATCAGGGCATAATGAGATGCTAAGCTGGATGTTTGCCCAGGGAATACCTAAGTAGGCTCATTTGCATGACACTTTTGAATATAGCAAAGCTTAGCACTGGGTAAATGTGCTTGCACTGGGCAAATGGCTTAGCTCTGTGCTAAACCTGGGCAAATGTGTTAGTGCGATGCAAATGGTTCGGGGACTATTATACAGTTTTGCACAATATACTTTCACATACACTGCTGCCTGCAGCTGTACTGGGTCCACACATTTGCTGGCACACACACTGGCCACACAGTTCACCTCTACCTACCTTCACGTTGCCATGCACTGTGTTGCTGTTGTGGTTTGCACTTCCTGGATGCTATATTCAGAGCTGTCTTATTCCAGAGCTAAGTTTGCCCTGCACTCCCAGCCCAGTTTGCCCGGCTTCAATTGCATGCTATATTCAAAAGCTGTTTACCCTGGACTATTCCTTTTGAATACAGCAGGCTTTTGTATCCATGCTAAGTTTGCCTGCCAGGCAGGGCTAATTTTGCCCCAGAGCAAAGTTTTGAATATCTGGCCCTTTATTTACTCATTGAGCATTTCCTTCTTGTATTTCCACTTTTTGGTCCCACTTCATCCTCAAATCTCTGGACTTTGCCCCCCCCCCTCACACACACACACTTTATTGTGTCCTATAAATCCCAGCCTCAAGACTGACAAAATAAAAACTGGACCACAAAACTATTGCCACAAAGTAAAACTACTTTACTTTTCCACGGTGACACCTGCAGTTTAAAAAGAGAGCAAACGGTGGTGTATGGCGGCCGCAAATGGACACGCATGCTACCAACGGCTGGTAAGCGACATGTTCACTCCAGATACTCCTGGAAACTGCACTACCTTTGTTTTGTTTTTTTGTTTTTTTAAATCCTTAAAATATTCACTTATTTCTGACAGAAGGCAAGTAACAGCACAGCAAGACAAGGTGAAAAATGACTTTATTAATCCTACTGAAGACGAGTGTTAATTTGAAACTGGTAGAGGAACAGCCTGAGCTGATGGGTGTTTGACTGTATTCCGCAATTTAATAAAGACATCTTTCACCTTGTCCTATTGTGCCTGCCTTGCTTTCTGTTGCATTTTTTACCTCTCGCATGGAGAGTGGGAATGGAGCTTGACTTGACTAGCAATGAACTGAGTGCAACAACATATGCAGACCCTGTTGCAGCTGTGATTGAAAGCACACACTGTCTCTCAGGGAAAGGACTGGACCACACAAAAAACAGAATCTGAAAGGGAGTCCTAAAGTAATAAAATCAATAGTGATAGTTAACCTTAGGAATACAGAGTGACCCTGTGCTGCCAATGAAATACTTTTCAAAGTGACTTATTAGGGGGACTATATAGAGGAACTCTGTGCTGCCAAGAAACAGTTTTTTAAAGTGACTTATTAGGTGGACTATTTTTTACTATTTGAGATATTGAAACCTTCCTTTGATATTTTTGAATCCTTTACTTATTTTTTACCCATTAAATAATTACATGGGGGCCCATTTTATAAGTGCAATAACACAACAAGATGTGGGTTATCACCTGATAAGAGCATGCCCAGGGGCATAAGGCACTTGGCATAAGTGTCTCGTGCCTTAGTATGCCCTGGGTGTGCTGTTATCATGCGATAATCCACACCACGCTGTATGTTACTGCTTGCATATATACAGGATATGCAATGGAAGCAAGTGTAATAAATGATTTATCTGCACAAGAGCAGTTTGATCTCGGGTAACCTCATGAGTTGCGTAAGCCCCCAAATAGGTCTGCCCCCACAGAGATGGTCCAGTACTGCCCTTTAAGGGGAGTTACCCCAGAGGGACTATCGGTGGTGCTGGATCTATTGGGTTTATTGAGTGAATGCAGGAGTCTAGGGGGTCTCATACTGGCCTACAATAAGGCAGTGGGTGACGCCCTGGACTCAATTGCTCCTGTTCATGTTCACCCACTTACTCACTCTGTGCCCAATGACTCCTTGGTTTTATGAGTCCTTGAAGGAGCTGAGAAGAGTGGGTTGAAGGCTAGAGAGAGCTTGGTGGAAATCCGGCCTGGATGCTGACAGGCTTAGATGGATGGAACATTATAAGGGCTATCAATCACCAATCACCCTTAAGAAGGCAGAATTCCTGTCCGGAGAGTTTGCTGCTGTGGGGAATCAACTGTCTGAGCTCTTCCAGACAGTGGACAGACTGTGCAATCCAGTCTGTCTTCAATCTGGAAGAGATTTTTCACAAATTAAGTGTGATGAGCTTGCTCAATTCTTTGCAGATAAGCTTGTCAGCATCAGGTCGGGTATCAGCCCGACTCTCTCTATGAGGGATTGCAGAGATCAGCAGGAGGTGGCAAGCACTCATTCTACCTGGTCTGACTTTAGCCATCTGGAATTCATGGACATTGTGAGGATTGTCCAGACTTTGCAACCAACCAGCTGTATTTTAGATCCAGACCCTATGTCACTATTGGTACGTTGTGTAGATGTTATCTGCCCAGTTCTTGCTGAAATCATCTGGAGTTCTTGGAGAAGGGGGTCTTTCCTGATCCCCTCAAGGAGGAAGTCATCTGACCACTCCTTAAAAAAAAACCCTTGGATCCAGACTGTCTAGCTAACTACAGACCTGTCTCTAATCTACCCTTTGTGGGTAAGATTATTGAGAAGGTGGTTGCATTGCAGCTGGATGGCCATCTTACAACCCACAATGTCTATGATGTTCTCCAGTCTGGGTTTAGGAAAAGACATGGCACCGAGACCACCCTTGTTCGGGTGTTAAATTGCTCTCCTGATTGCGAGAGATTGAAAGGCTCATACTACCTTAGTGCTTTTTGATCTCTTAGTGGCATTTGACACTGTAGACCATGGTGTGCTTTTGGAGTGCCTGTGGCTTCTCTGTAGACTGTTTGCAACAGCCCTAAGCTGGTTTAGATCTTTCCTCATGGGCAGGTTGCAGATGGTTGTCACTGGAATTTATTCCCCCGATGCTCTCCCCCTGTCCTGTGGGGTGTTGCAGGGCTCCATATTGGCACCCATGCTGTTTGCAGTGTATATGCTGCCATCAGGAGATATCATTAGGTAAAACAGTTTGGATTTTCAATGCTATGCAGATAATACCAAACTGTATATGTCCTTTATTCCCGGACAGGATGATGTGATCTCTGTGCTTAACAACTGTCTAGCTGAGATCAATAATTGGATGAGCACTAGCTGGCTGAGAGAAAATCTGGATAAAACCAAGGTGCCCGGAGGTGTGTCTTGGGGCTGGGCACCCTTCAGGCTTATGACTTAGTGGTGTTCAGCTCATGATCTCAGACCAGGTGCGTAACCTGGGTGTTATTTTTGACAGTGGTTTGACCCTGAAATCACAGGTATCTGCCATTGTCAAATCCTTCTTTTACCATCTAAGGAATATTGCCCAGGTGAAACACCTAGTTCTTCCAGCTGACCTTCCTACACTGGTCCATGCCTTCGTAACCACCTACCTTGATTACTGCAATGCCCCCTATCTAGGGCTTCCAGGGTTTGATATCCATCACTTGCAGCTAGTGCAGAACACAGCGGCCAAGCTTTTGACTGGTACATCCAGGACTAGTCATAATATGCCTGTGCTGCACGAACTGCACTGGCTGCCGATACAGTTGCGGATCACCTTCTAGGTCGGGTTACTGACCTATTGAGCCCTACTTGAACAGAGACACTGGTATCTGAAATATATCCTTACTTCCTACTACCCCTCCCACTCACTCTGATCCACCAACCAGGGATTGCTAGAGATTACCAGGGTTCGGTTAAAAACATCTGGGGCATGTGCTTTTTCTTACACTGCCCCAACCCTGTGGAATTCTCTACCTCATCAGTTAAGGGAATGCCTGACCGCCTCGAGTTTTAAATCAGCGCTCAAAACATATCTGTTTTATCAGGCTTTTTCTAAAGGTTTTTAAAATTTTATGGATGTTTATTATTTGATTATATTTTTTGTTTATTTTACTGTACAGTGCCTTTGTATTCGAGAGGTGCTTAAGAAATACATGTTACTTACTTTCTTACTTATTACACTAGTTTCCCATTGCATATTCCATTTATGCAATTCTTTTGTTTTTGCTTTTGTAGGGGGCATTTGTAGTCAAAGAAGTGAATAAAAATTATATTTTCTGCCATTATTTGCTGATTATAGAAAATCTAAAAGGAATCTGGAAATGAAATACCTCTCACGTTGTATATATGTTGTATGCCGAACAATATTTTATTCAATGTACCATACTATCATTTTATGTTTTTAAGTTATTTGCATTTGTTTGATGAAAAAAGTGCACACAAATGGAATTTTCTGCTGATTTTCCCTAATTATGAAAAAACTAAAAAGAATTTAAAAATAAAACACTCCTCATTTTGTAGCTATTTCTATGCTGAATAAAATTTGTGGTCACAGTACCATGCTATCAGTTTTCATTTTGTAGATATTTCTGTGTTGAATAAAATTTGTGGTCACAGGGTCTTGCTATCATTTTTCATTTTAAAGTTATTTACATTTGTTTGCTGATAAAAAAAATGTTCTGCTATTTTGTTTTGCTAATTATGAGAAAATCTAAAAGGTAACAATAAATGAAACACCACTCATTTTCAGCTATTTCTGTGCTGAACAGCTTTCATGCTCACAGTACCATGCTATCATTTTCCATTTTAAAGTTATTCACATTTGAATGGTTAATACTGCTACTGAGGCCGAACATTCTAAATGACATAAGCACTGTATACATAAATTAAATTTATGTACTCAGTTACTCAGATAAACTGATTTATCACACTCTGTTTATCTCCACCCCATTGCGTAAATATACCAGCATGGGACTACTGTGACCTTTCGGGCCATTCCTCTCAAGCAAACTGCATTCTGCAGTTTGAAAACCTGCCTAAGGTGAAGCTACCTGAAGCTCACCCTACAGTAAGGTACAGGTTGAAACTCTTTGAATTTTGGCATCTACCCTTGGAGGAATCTTACTTGCTCCTGTTTGCCAGTTGAGTTTTTTCTCACACTATGTGCAGCAATCTAGAAGTCCTCTAGGAACAGCTGCCAAGAAATTAATTGCAAGGACTGATCTCTGCTTGAAAAGTTTTGATTTCTCACTTTAAGCAATTTTTTAGTCCGATGTAAAGATTTCTTAGAGTGGATTAAATTTTGTCTAGTTTCCCAATTTTACTTTATACAGATCTGCCACTAGAGGCACCTTATTTTTTCCTATTAATCCTCCAACCCACTTGTCCAATTCACCTCTGCATTTTTTCTGTTCTAATCACTGTTATCACCCTCCTTATTTCTCACTTTTAGCATACTGTACTTAGGAAAACAAAAACACAAATATAACTAACCTTGCACTGTGCTTGGGACATTGTGTGTGCCTTTACTGCTGCACTCCTTGGTATCATAATGTCTCTTATAATGGCTTCATTTCCTAGAGGCATTATATTGCTCTCTCTCTTGACCCTATCTGACCTTGCCAGTGATAGTTTTCTAACATCTAACTCGCCAACATTGGATAGTAATTATTTATATGTTTATAGTACTATCACCTTATCCCAACACTGTGACCCTCTTACTGTGCCATGGAACCTGCATTCCTCTGGTGACTGGGGGTTGCCATTTCATCATCCTAGCTGGCTAGCCCCTTTGGCATTCCTCCCTGGGATCTTCAACTTACAAGCCAACTGTAAACCATGCTCAACTCAGAGGAAGCTTCACAAACTCAGGAACAAGCAATTAAAAAGGACAGGAAATGAGTTCTAATATGCAGCTGTTTATAATTTTACCACTTACAGGAATAATATCCATCAGCCTGAAAGATCAATATGTAACTGTACCTCAATAAAAAGTGATGTGAAAAACAGTATTTTGCATTGTTTGGATTTTATGGGCAGCATTCTGTTACAGTTCTCTTCATGGAACCAGTGATCCAGAATTTTAACTATGTCACAGTTTGAGCAAAGAACTCTAAATATGGTTCTGATAGGATAACAGCTCACATTTGGCATTCTGTACTAGAACCGTGACATAGTAAACACTCCAAATTACTGATTCCATGAAGAGAACTGTGCAGAATGTAGTCCATAAAAAGAAAACAATTCAGTTTTTCACATCAGTATTTATTAAGAAACAGTTAAATATGGCTCTTTTGGAGGCAAGTTTGTCACTTCTCTTACTAGGAACATTACTAACTGTTGCCAGTTAGCACACATTTCCTGTCCCTTTTAAAGGAACATTTGTGTGGACTGGACTTACTGTTGCAGCTGTTCTCTGGCAATATTCACCCTAACTGTGGCCCTCCACAACTTATTGCATACCCACAGTCATCTACTGGGCAACTTACAATTGCCTCACTTAATATCTGCAGCCTCCTCCCCAAAATGCATGTTCTGAATGCATTAATTTTACAACATAACCCAGACATCCTCTCAGTCATAGAAATATGGCTTTCTCCAAAAATAGCAGATGCTTCAATTTCCATCCCAGGCTACAGAGTCTTTAGACAGGATCATCTCTCCAAGCATGGGAGTGGTTGTGCGATCTACCTCCGTAACAATTAACTGATGACCATATGCAAGTCCTTGCCATAAAAGTGCTTCTAGGTACACACAATAAAATCCTTACTGTGTTTTCATTCCATCTTCCTCCCAGATAGATGACCTCCTGCATTGATTCACTCCTGGAGTATTTTGTCTTAATTCAAAAATTATCATGATAGGAGATTTCAATATCAATTGGTTCTCTCCTGACACAAGCCCTTTCAAAGATGCATTTTCTGCAGTTCACCTCACCCAGCTTGTCGAGACCCCCACTAGAATCAACTATAAAACTGGGACAGGTACCTTACTGGACTTGGTGCTCTCTAACCACCCTGATCATATATCGGACACAACCATACTCCCAGATGCCTTCAGTGATCACTCCCCAGTCTTGTTTCATTGGTCAAACAAATTCTCTAAACCACCCACTAGAACAATTACCACCAGGGTACTCATCCATGGGCATCTTGACTCACTGAAAGCTGATCTGCGTAATCAGGACAGCTCAATGGTTTACACTACTAACAATGTTGACATTGCCCTCGACCAATTCATTCTTCAGTTCAACACTATGTGTGATAGGCATGCCCCCCAAAAAAGCATAACATCAAAGGCTGCTGTAATCCCTGGTTCTCTCTGAACCTCCTTGAGCTTCTGAACACCAGGGACCATCTATGGCACAGGTCTATGTCCTTGTGTAATCAGGCTGACATCCAGAGGTACAAAGTGGCTAGAAACAACTGCACGTGGGCTATTTGTGCAGCTAAAAATCAGTATAAGGAAGTGCTCTCTTGGACCTGGAATGATGGCAGAAAATCTGGACTGACCTTAAAGAGGTCACTGGGAGAAACCTCAGCTCTGCCCCTATCGTACTTAACATTGATGGTGTACCCTCACTCGAACCCAAACTTGTTGCTAAAAATGTTAATAATGCCTTCACGGACTTGAGCGGTGTCCTCCCACCTGGCTACCTCTCTCACCCCTCACAAGTGACTGGGAAAGAGACTAAGCACCCTTCTCATCCTCCTTTCTACTTCAAACCCCTCTCAGCCCATGAAGATAGGAATTACCTACTTAAGGCACTAGGGAAATCGAGATTTAGTTTCTGGATTTTTTTTTTTTTTATCATGTAATACTTTTTCGCCTGCTGTGGCACACTCCGGCTTGGGGCTTCCAGCTGCTGGCTCTGCCCGCCCAGACAACTGGGTAGCTCAAACTGCACCCAGGAGGATCCCAGATGGCCGTCTTGCCATCCTGCTGGAGGGCTCCCCCTCTGCCTCAGCAAGCCAGGACAGCCTGGACCCTCTCCGACAGGACTCCGCCAAAGTCCTCCAGGTGGCTCGGAGCATGGCCATCAAGCTGCACAGTGGTTCCCAGCCATTTTCTTCTGATTGGTCCTTTGGAACACTAACTTGCAATGACGTCCGGCCACAAAGTGCTGACATCCACCATGTACCCCCTCCATTATCACCAGCACTAGTAGTGCCCCTGAGCATCCACAGGGGCCACTACAGCATGGTGAAATTCTCCAACCCACCCCAGAACCAGGACAGCAGTTGGCGGATGCTCAGTCCCAGTCCTCCCCTGCCGACCCCCGATGGTCCGGGCTCATTCCCGAACCCAGGTTGCCGGTGTGGCACGAGGTGTGGCGTCCAGCACCTCAACCCTCAGCACCACTGGGCCAGCTGACACCCTGGATCTTAAGTTTGTAGCCCTTACACTGGATGAAATTGTCACCTCTAACACATATGATTAACATGTCACTTAGTGTCAATTCCCTCAGAAATATAAATCTGCCAGTGTGGCACCAGTTCATAAGTCTGGGGATCTCACAATTACTGGGAACTACAGGCCTATCTCTATTCTGCACCGACTCGCGAAAGCTCTTAATTGTATAGTGGCTGACCAACTGGTTGAATACTTAGAAAAATATCAGCTACAATGCCTGCAACAACACGGGTTCAGAAATGGTCATAGTACCACTACCACCCTTCTGGAGTTCATGGGCTTTATTCACCACTCCTTAGATCAAGGACACCTGGTCGGTGCTGCTTTCATTGATTTAATCAAAGCTTTTGACACAGTGAATCATGTCCTCCTGGTCGAACAGCTTGCCACCATTGGCCTAGCTCATGACAGCATAGCTTGGTTTGAAAGCTACCTGCATGACTGCACACAGCAGGTGAAGATTGGTAACACCTGCTCAGACAGCAGACCTGCCCTATCTGGAGTTCCTTAAGGGTCCACCTTGAGTTTTCTTTTATTTAGCATTTTCCTCAACAACACTCCATACTCCTGTCAGGGTCACATCCTTTGATATGCTGATGATGCTGTCCTATTTACCAGTGATCCAGACCCTAAGGTTCTTGAATCCAGGCTACAGAGTAATTTTGCAGTTGCAGAAAGATGGTTCCATAAGCACAAGCTAGTGATGAATTACAACAAGACTAGAACTATGCTGTTCTCCAGCCCCCAAAATAGGCACAGAACTTACCCTCTTTCTATCACCAATGAAGAGGGTTCTCCCCTGGAGCTAGTTCAGCTCTTTAAATATCTGGGGATTACAATTGATAGTACGATGACCTATGCCTATCACATTGAAAACATTGTTAAGGCTGTTAACACCTGCATTGGGCTACTTTACAGGTATAGGCAATATATATTTTTTCATTTAGTTGTTTAATCAGGATTAGCACACTAAGCTGAAAGCTTTTTTACAGGTGCGACCTGGGAGCACAGGGAAGTTAAGTGACTTGCTTAGGGTCATACAGTATACAAGTGGAAGCTGTAGGATTCAAACCCAGGTCTGGTCTGCTGGATGTCACCAGATTTGCAGCTCAGAACCTTAATCCACTGTACTATACTGCTTCCCTGCTTCCAATATTTGACCCCAGAGGCTCCTAACCTGGCCATTCATAGCTCTCTTGTCTCTCTCATTGATTATGACTTACCAATCTATGGATCAGCTACTGAAACAACTCTTCACCGCATCATAGCTGCACTCAACAAAGCATGCTGGCTCCTTATAGGCTCAGCCCATCTGTCCCGTACCTGTGACATGTACACTCAGGCTAACTGGCTCCAATTCAAAGGTAGACCCATGTACCAAACATGTTTACTGTCCAAAAAAGTAAGCTTAGGCAAAATGCCCCATGTGTGCAAAAGCTTATTACTCCCACTATCAACCGCCGTTGCACCAGATGCTCTACTAGACAGATTTTTAATACACCCCACTGTCGCACTTCTCTGGGACAAAGGTCCTACTGCGCCCCACTATGAATGAACTCTCTGCACCTTGACATCACTTCAGCATCCACCTTGGGCTCTTTCAAGGTTAAACTCAACCAACAGCTAGTTGCTGATGCCAGTTATAACTACTTCCAATAACCTTCCTTCTTGTGACCAGCACTTATCCTAACCTTATGTTATCCTGACCTTATGCATAACTGTTCTTAGCATGTAAGTAACTTTTCTGAGTTGCTAATCTTTCTCCTCTTAACACTTCCTCTTGATCTCTTCCATTCTTTCCCCTCACCCCTCTATGACTTTCCCTCTATCCCTCCTTTTCCCCCACTCTCCCCCTGTAATATATCCTGAGCTCCCTCGCTCACTCTAAAATGGTTTGCCCCATAACTGCACACCTTTGATCAGGCCGCTGAGCTGTTGCTATCCATTACCCTGTTGATTATTAGATATTAAGCTGAGTTTGTTCTCATTATCCTGTAAAGGGTCATTTCATAAGACTCCACCCCCTCTAATATGACCTTTTAAATTCTAGGTTTTAATCAATTGCATACCTTGGCATACATTGTACAATGCCACAGGTATTGGAACTTCTCTAATTATACAATACACTCTTGTAATGTTTTGTATAATTCCTTGTGTTGTTTGTTCTCTGTTACATATTTTTCCAGTTTGTATTGTCGCCCGATGTGGCACCTATGAAATGAACTTGTTCTCAAAGGTGTTATCTGAAATTTCAATAAATAAATATATATATATTCATTCCAGAAAACTTTGTTTAATGCATCAGTTAGTGTTAAAGTGACAAAAGTGGGAAAATGAGACATCAGGGTTGACCCCTTAAACCCCCACCACCCCACCCCTCCATCCTCCACAGACCAACAGGCACCAGGGTGTGCCATGGGGTTGCAAGGCCCAACTCTCACCCCATTCCATGTGTAAACAGGTTGACATGCTACAGTAAAGGAGAATGGGGTGAGAGTTAGGCCTCGTGACCCCATGGCACACTCCGGCATCTGTTGGTCTGCGGAGGATATGGTGGCTGTGGGGGATATGGGCTCAACTCTAATGTCTCATTTCCCCACTTTTGTCACTTTTACCCTATCTGATGCATTAAACAAAGTTTTTTGCAATGAATTTCCTTACTTTAAAAAAAAAGTGTACTATAACTAGTAAATAGCATGTGTTGATGGGAGTGCTTGGGCACCAAGCTGCCCATTTCTGCATAACAATATGCATCTGTGGGAGCACGGGCCTGCTGCACCCTATGCTCCCACTTACACATAGCTACAGAGCCATACAGCAGCCCTCTAGGACAAGAAACCCTTTAACACTAATTTGCCAATATCTCAGGAACCGTAGCAACTAGCTGTTGTAATCATTACAGTGAGATGGCCAGGTGACATAAATTAACCAAATCTATATATCACATTGTTTATGAGATATGGGTGCTGAAAAGTGCATATGGGCACCAAAAAAGCAATATGGGCATCACAATGTTATCCTAAGGGAAAAATCTCAAATTCGTAATGGCATATCTATGGAACCACTTAACATTCCAACAGCTAAATAGTATAATTTACATCTCTAAGGCATTCCCTTAATACCCTGCAAATTTCAAGTCAAAAGACCAAACCGTTAATTTACAGTGCAGTGGGAAAGTTTTTAAAAGTTAAAAAAATTCCTAGTTTGTGTGATAGCAAAATCTCTGATTGTCAGATCAATCCCCATTTGCAAGCTGTCAAAATTGCCATCCATGAGGAATCCTTGACTGTCATTTTGGGACCAGATGGCAAAAATGTGATGGTCAAGGATTTTGCTACCTCGTGAAAGAGGACTGGGTGGCAGACTGGGATTCTGACAGCTGGCAGACTGCGATTTGGTCAACTCATGAAAGAGGATTCAAAAAACCAATCCCCTTTCACAAGCTGACAAAATCACAGTCCACCAGCTGATCCTCTTTTGCGAGGCAGAAAAATCCTTGACTGTCAGTAAATCCTTGTCCGTGACAAGGGCCATCTGGTCTCTAAGCGATGGTTAAGGATTTTGTTACCTCACGAAAGAGGATCGGGAGACAGACTAGGATTTTGATAGCTTGTAGACTGTGAGTTTGCCATCTCATGAAAGAGGATTCAAAACACCAATCCTCTTATGAAAGCTGACAAAATCCTAGTCCATCAACCAATCCCCTTTCATGAGATAGCAAAATCCTTGTCTGTCACTTCAATTCTTGTCAGTGAGAAGAGCCATCTGGTCCCTAAGTGATGGTCAAGAATTTTGCTACCTTGTGAAAGAGGATCTTCTCACAGACTGGGATTTTTTTCAGCTTGTGAAAGAGGATCATATGCGAGTCACAGACAAAAAATTTTTAAATTTGAAACTGCAATTTTCTGGACAAAATGAAGCAAACCAAAGGTATAGGTTTGTAGAGGGCATCACCCATGTAAGAAGCTACAACATTTTGTTTGTAAGAAAAGTGAAAACAAGATGGCGGCGCATGGGCAAAGAATTTTTCTCGTAGACAAGGATTTTTTAAAGTCCTTATTCGTGAACTGACAAAATCCTTGACCATGAGCCCAATCCTGTTTTGCAAACACATACATATAAATCTTGGAGTTAACTGAGCATGCTCAGAACACTCACAAAAAAAAATGTAACTTTGGAACAGATTAATATTTTTTAACTAAACTAATGCTGGATTGTTCTTTGACCCAAACTCTATGTTCCAAATTTCAGACCAAAACATCAAACAGTGTGGTTGCAGTGCCATGGGCAAAAAAACATGTCAAAAGTGGTGAAAAATGCTTTTTTCAGCACTTCACTGCACAAATCCAGTGTGTCCGACCGAAACATAACTTGGTAAATCAAAAGAGCTACCATATGATACCAAGCATTCCAAATTTCATGCAAATCAGTTGAATGGTTTCACAGTTATTAATGGAAAAAAAATTGGGGTTTAACATTAAAGTGCCTACTCAACCCTAAATATAGGGGTGCAGTCATGCCCCTATAATATATATATATATATATATATATATATATATATATATGTATACACAGTATATATATATATATATATATATATATATATCTATATTTGTATATGTATGTATGTGTATATATATCTCTATATATGTGTATATGTGTGTGTATGTATATTATATATATATCCCATGCCATGGGCTATGGTGTTACATATACAGTAGCATTTGTATAGTCAGTGTTCCCAGCTTCCAATGGGATGTGGGTTTATTTTTTCCTGTTTGGTGTTGTGTTCCACATTCTGAGGATCAGTGTCCCTCATTTGGAGTGACTGGGTCCCACTTGTCAGTGTTACCTGGTGAAAGGTTTGCACTGAGTGAGCCTGCTGACACCCATTGCCTGTGGCTTCCTACCTGTACTCCCAGGCTGACCTACAGATGGAGATGTGTGCAGTCCCATCCAGCTCCTGTACTCATAGATCAACCTACTACAGGTGGAGCTATGAGTACCATGGAGTAGCACTGGGCAAACTACATGGTAATGTAAACTAAGCAGCCCATAATGAGTTACAAATGTGGCTGTTTACACACAGATTACCCAAGTATGCTCATTTACATATGAGCTTTGAATATTGCGAATGCCCCGGGCTAATATGTTAGCCCAGGAAAAAGTGTTGTCTCAAACAGGCCCAACCGGATCAGCACTGTGAGAGTTTTACCAAACTGCGTCAGTGACCATTTCCCGGTCTATTGTGTTTTGAAAGCCAGGGTCCCCAAACCCCCACCGAGAGAAACTGTACTCAGGGACTTCATGAAACTGGATAAGAGAACACTAACCTTGAAGTTCCAGAGTACTGACTAGGCACCTCTACACAATATTAGCAACACAGAATGTGTCACTCAGTACCTCCTCTCCATGCTTTTAAATGGTTACACCACCAGAACACACCAATTGGGATGCACCTGGTCATCAGGGTGCCATGTCCTGACTTCGTTGTCACATCTTTTTTCAGGGGGTGCACCCCCCACATTGCACCTTTATAATTATTCTAACTCTGGGGGGTGGACCTTGGGGAAGGGACGTCAATTTTCCTCTTGTGGCACCCTAATGATGGGCACGTTACAATGCTGCACTGATGGCCAGAAGGACTTTTGAACCTGCTGGATAAATATTGTCCCAGCAAAAATGTGCCGACTGGTTAAACTCTTCACTACTGGCCTCATTCAAACAGAGAAATAATGCATGGAGTAAAGCAAAGCAAACCCAGTCCTCATTTGACTGAGCTGAGTACAGATGACTCTGAAACCTCTGTATGGTCTCTATCAGAGCTTCAAAAGGCAATTACCATCGTCAGCTTCTTGGTACCTCTGCCAGCTACTCTCATGGTTTTTGGAGTCATGGTAACACTATCCTGGGAAAGAACAAGAGCAATGTTATCTCTGATATGGTCATTGATGGTTGTTGCTGCAATAACCCACTTACTATCACCGATGCTCTTAACTCCCACTTCACTGACCTCTCATCCTATGCTGCCCCCCCATGGGACCCCACCTCAGCCTCTGCATGGCAACATAAAACAAACTAACTCTTCCATCAACCTTCGCCCAGTTTCCAAATCTGAAATCCTGAGCTTACTTAAGTCCATCTGTCCTGCTGTGTCGGGAGGTGTGGATGGACTCCTACTGAAGTTCCTAAAAAAATTGCCCATTCCATAGTCTCTCCAGTGGCTCAACTCTTCAACCTGTCACTGCTCACAGGCCATGTCCCTTCCCTCTGGAAGACTGCTTGAGTAGTTTCTGCCCACAAAAAGGGCAGCACCAATAATATAGACAAGTACCACCCTATTGCCATCCTTTCCACCTTATCTAAAATCCTGGAGAAAATCATTGCCACTCAGGTCTCGGACGACCTTCACTCATTCAGCCTCCTCACCCCCGGATTAACATGGTTTATGTCAAGGGCACAGTACATCCACTGCATTCATACAGTTCACAGATGATTTCAGACTTGATATGGAAAATGGCTCTCTCACTGGAGTAACATTTGTTGATCTTGCAAAAGTGTTCGATCTAGTTGATCACCTGCTGCTTCTAACCAAGTTGTCATCTCTTGGTGTCTCCACCTCTGCAACCACCTGATTCCAAAATGATCTCTTGAAGAATCAGCAGTTTGTCCAGATTGGAGGTGCTAAGTCCTCCCTCACCTACACATGGATTGGAGTGCCCCAAGGTTTGATTCTTGGCCTGCTCCTGTTTATGATCTTCCTAAATGATCTCTCACCACTTACCAGACCAAACTCAGCCCTGTTATATGCCAGTGATCTGGTCCTTTACTCTACCTCACCAAGCCTCATGGACATCAACCATAATTTCAATACCTTTCAACTCTAACTATTGCGGAACAAGCTTGTCCTCAATAAAAATAAAACTGACTGTGCTCTTCGGTTCAGGATCAAAAATTCAGTCTTACACCCAACCTTTATGTATCATAGCACACAATGGTGCTCCCCTCAACACAGTTACCTCCTTTAAATACCTAGGAGTCACCTTAGATCCCACCCTGGATTTTGATCTGCACCTAGCTACAGCCATCAAATTGCTTAACATGCAACTGGGACTGGCATATAAGGTCTGACATAACCTAACATCCATGGTGAGATTGGTCATAGCACAGGGGATCCTGTGACCCAAACTGGCATATGAGTTATTAGCCTTTCCAGTAACAATAGGAGAGCTCCTCTGAAAGTGGGACGTCTGCTACAATAACACTTATCAGTTTGCTCCATCACTACCCAAGCTCACTCACCAATGCTCACTATATTCAAGTTTGGGCTAGCTTACACCCTCTGCTTTCCAACAGTATACCTCCTCCTGTTTTATAAAGAATCTCCTCCCTGAAACCTGACAAATTGTCCTCACTATTCAAATCTTTGAACTTGGCCTACCCCATGAGATCAGCTGATAAATCCCTACTTGCCCAACTGATGTGTTAAACTAAAATGGGTGAAAAGGCTTTCTTGGTCTGTGCTCCAAAATTATGGAATTCCCTTCCACTGAATCTCAGAAACTCCCCTTCTCCATGTTGTTTCAAGCAGGACCTCCTTAAGGCCCTTTACAGCTCTGCACCTTGCTCCTGTAGTGGGTCTTCCCACTCCTTTGCTGGTCTGTCCTAACTGCTTAACTGGCACCTCTCTCTTCCTACTGCTGAATCTGCCTGGGAACTCCTGCTATCCCCCTCCCCAGCACTTACCCAGTAACTGTGATTCAAAGACTAACATTTTTGCACTTGAATCTGTTTTACATATTGCTCTTGCAACAGTACTGTTATTGCTGTATCGGTTATATTTGCTATACTGTGACTGATCTCTAGCCTGTTTTTGTTTCGTACCGTTCCTTGTTTACTTACTTTATCTCTTTGTATTTGCTGTTGTCTACATGCCTCTATTTGTAACCTTCCGGGTTTTACCTGAAAATAGGCAGCCATGCTGTCTAGTGTACCTACTCAAGCAACAACAACTAAATAAATAAATAATGTGTTTGCTCCAGGCTAACCTGTCACTTACACAGCACAATTCTGCAGTGTGTGGACTTATGCTTCACTCCATTACTATCACTCACATTGGCCCGCTATTGCAGCTCTGCCTTCCTCCACCTTGGTGACTACTGAGATGCTGTTGCTTGTTGGTCTTCTCTGGTGCTATATTCAGAGCTTTCTTGTTTCCCAGGCTATTTAGCATTGCACTCCCAGCCCTGTTTGCCCATCTTCCTTTGCATGCTATATTTGGCAGGTTTAGCCCCAGGGCTGTTCCTTTGAATATAGCATGCTAATGGTTCTGGGCTAATTTAGCATGCTGTGCAGTGTTAATTTTTCCCGGGACTAAGTTTTAAATGTTTGTCCCATGATGTCTTTCTCTACTGCAAATCATAATTTCAGAACTCAGGAGAGGTCACATACACTTATGTTGGCATCACAATAACTATTTTATGAGCTCTCTCTTTTCCATGATTTACTTCCTTGTATTCAAAATGGCATGTCACCTCATTTCCCATGTAAAGTTGTGCCCAAGACATTTTTCTCAAGAAATAACCATATATTACTGTATAGTAGGTTGCATTATAATGGGTATGTAGGTAAACTAACAAGCTGGTGCACATAACCTCTGTAAGGAATGAAACCTATTCCCCTGTATTTTTAGTAAACACATAAAAATACACAGTTCTACAAAAATGAATATAGAAATAAAGATCTGTCAGAATGTTTTTTCTCTCACTTTTCACATGTCTACTCTATATTTTATATACCGCAATATCAATACTCCCATCATATTATTACAGATCATGCATATCAGTACCAGAATTCAAATATGCATAATATAGTTCTTTATAGTTCCAGGATCATGTTTGCATTTTATCTCAAAATAATTACTGGTGACCCTATTTATCAACCAGATTGCTAGTCTCTTCAAATGCTGTAATAACTGGATTATGGGTTATTACACTCCCAAAAGCTGTAATAACCCAAAATCTGGTTATTATGGCATTTCAAACAACTTTCACTTTTCCCACAGACTGTAGCGTGACTGAGCAGTTCAGTATTGTAAACAAAATTGTACACATTTTCCAGAAAACAGCACTATTTAGTATAGGAAACATTACCCTTTTTCTTGTACTTTCATTTTTGTATTTTCTTGAGAAGAAGCCACCAAGCGTAGAGTGAGGAGAACGAGTGACTCGGCAGCTTCAGAAGACTCAGTGTAAGTGTTAGCAAGCGTAGCTATTGCAATGCTAGCTAATGCTTGAGTCAAGTTTCCTGAAGCCACCCAGTCACTCACTCTCCTCACTCTACACTCAGCGGCTTCTTCTTAGGCAAATACAAAAATGAAGGTACAAGGAAAATCTTAACATGTTTCTTATACTAAATAGTACTCTTTTCTGGAAAATGTTTACAATTTTTTTACAATATTGAAGCACTAGGCCATGCTACAGTCAGCTAGTCAAGTGCAAGCAACTACAAATTAATGAAATTTAGGCACTAGCAATTATAAAAAATAAAGAATATTCAAGTGTGCATTCATGGATTATTTTGCACACCCCCGGTGTGTGATGGCCAAATAAACCTCAAAAGCGGGTCATCGAACACTGTGGGTGTGCAAAGAAATCCATAATACACACTTGTCTATCCATTATTCTCTCTTTTTTTTGAAATTGCTATTTTATTGTTTTTTCAGTTTTTCCAGACAAACCATAATAGACAAATAAGTATCAGTTATCACAAGTCATACTGTACCATTCTGCAGATGTACATGCTTGATTAAACAGTGGTAATGTCATTTAATTTATAATGATGAGCAGAGTGGAGAAGGAGCTTAGGCACTCCCCTACAATTGATACAGTTGACATGTCACCAAAACTTATTCCAACAGATGCATAAATGAACAAAACAGAGATTGAAATTTAGACAGGACAAGACACAAAACACAGGAAACCTCCCCCTTCCCCGTCACCCCCCAGCAATACTACCTCCTTGCAATCAGGTAAGAATTGGTTTAAAGGAAAGGCCCCACTATTGGGGCCTACTTCTATATTTAGTTATCTATCCAGGGTCTGTCTTGCCAATATCTCTATAGTTGTGACCCCTTCCCTTTTACCCTCAAACTCAAGATAGGGCAACCATCCTGCTTTATGCAATTCCATTTGACGGCATAGATTAACTGTAAGTTTTTCCATATTTTCAGTCTGATTGCAGCTGGCCAGCCAATGTTCCTCTGTTGGAGACTTATCAGTCATCCACAACTTTGTAATAGACTTCTGTGCTACCGCAACCAGAAGAGGAAACAGATACTTAGCTTTAGTGCCTCCCACCTCTGGTGGGGGTTTCCCCAAGCAACACATAGTGGGGATCATTGGGCATCTGTACCTGCAAAATGGTACTGATATGTCTAACCACTGAGTTCCAGAAGTTCCCGAGTCTGGGGCAACTACAGAAGATGTGCTAGTGTGTCCCTTTCAGGCCACAGCCTCTCCAGCAATCCTCCTGAGGCTGACCCCCCAAAATACTTCGTGATCATAGGAGTTATGAAGTTTCTTGTCAGCACTTACCACTGGAATTTCCTCCAGAAGGGGGAGTCAGCAGTTTTTTTTGTGCCAGTTCCCAGACCACATCCCACCTTGTCAGATTTTCTGCCACATTCAATTCTTTTTCCCAACCCTTCTGGATAGAGTCCTTATGTTGGTCTTCAGTGCCTTTGCACATCTTATAGGTTATTGAAATCAAATGGGATTTTGGGACCAAGCCCCTGGCAATGCCGAGGAGGAATTCTATTAATGGGTATTCTGGGTGGGGTAGGGGATAACCCTTCCTAGCTCTTGACTGCAAGGAATGTCTCAACTGTAAATATGCATCAAATCAGCTTGTGGCAAGTTGAATTCCTGTTTTAATTGAGTGAAGCTCTTTAAAATAACTCCCTCATACACTTGGGAGAAGGACCCCAGACCTTGACCCCTCCACCTCACAAAAACCAGAGTCTCTCTCCTTGGAAGAAAATCTGTGTCGTTGGTAATTTGCCCATGTAAGGGAATGACTTCCCTTAGTTTTCCCACAGTTTCAGCTCCCTTATTGTTGTATGCCAAACTTTCACTGTATTTTTAAGCCAGAGTATGGGAAGAGCACCTAACAGCCCTTTGGTCTTTCTACCAAACACTGTGGCACCCAGTATGCCTTGCTTAGTGTTCTCCAGCTCCATAGTCACCCAGCTAGGGGTTTCCATAGCAGCCTGATAAGTAGCCAGGTGTTGCAGCTGTGTAGCTCTAAAATTCCCTTTAGGGCTGGCAACCCTAGTTTCTCCTTTCCATTGTCTAATTTGAGCAATGCCCACTTTAACCTGGGTCTCTTCCCTGCCCAGATGAACTTCTTAAGTATTCTATGAATATCTATCCAAAATTTCCTAGGTGGGCTTAAGGGAATGGAATCAAACTGAAACAACATTCTTGGCAGATTGTTCATTCTGACCATTTCAACTCTGCCTGTGATGGACAGTGGAAGTACTCACTATCTCTCACAGTCCTTCCTTATTTCCTCCAACAGCTTCAGGTGGTTTAGCTGGTAAAGTTTACTCATGTCTACGGGGATCCAGATGCCCAAGCACCTAAAGCTCACGGAAACCCATCTCAAATCTGTCAGTTCTTTCACACTCGGAGACACTCCCTTGCCAATTAACATAATTTCTGATTTAGTCTCACTAATTTTGAACCCCAAGATGCTTCCATACTCTCCCAGTAGGGCCACTGCCCCTGGGAGAGAGGTGTCCGGGTCCCCCACGTAGAGGAGAGTGTCATCTGCATAGATTGAAATACAGTTATCTACTGAGCCTATCTGTATGCCCTTAATGTTGGGGGAGGACTGGAACACCTCTGCCAGAGGTTCCATACCTAGCGCAAAGAGCAGGGGAGAAAGAGGGCACCCCTGTCTGGTTCCTCTGCTTATAGAGAGGGGCTGTGAGAGTGTCTCATTTACCCTAACCTGGGCCTGAGTCCCAGTGTACAGGGCCATTACCCAGGCTCTAAACTTGGAACCAAAGTTAAACTTCTCCAGAATTGCAGCTAGGAAGGGCCATTCCAGGTGGTTGAATGCCTTTTCAGCACTAATGTGACCATCACCGCCGACTGTTTCCCCCAGTCCCTTGTGCGCCAAAGTCATTATTGTTAAGAGTCTTTTTACATTATCATGGAGCTGTCTCCCTGGCATGAAACCAGCCTGGTCTGGGTGGACCAGCTGTGTAACCACTGACTGGAGACAGTCAGACAGTTGGAAATCAGTCTGGAAAAAATTTAACATACACATTCAAAAGCAAAATAGGCTGGTAGTTATTGCAGAATGTCCCATCCTTGCCCTGCTTAGGAATCACCGATATCAGGGCTCTGGATCAGGTATCTGGAGCCTCCTGGGGTTCTTGGGCCAGGTTGCAGATCTGGAGTAAAATAGAGGATAATTCCTTTGGGAGTTTTTGATAATACTTGCTTATGAAACCATTGGGACCTGGGGATTTATTATGTTTCAGATTTTTAATAACTACCAGTCACTCCTCCTGGGTAAAGGGGTCGTCTAACAATTGTTCCTGTGAGGTCAAAACTCTAGGTAGATTCAATTTGTCTAAAAAGCATTTTATTTTCCCCTCCTGGTTATTGGCTGCCTCTGAAGTGTAGAGGTTCTTATAGAACCACTGGAAACACTGTGCTATGTTCTGCAGTTTGGTTTCTGACTGGCTAGGGGATCTGGGGTTTTTGATTACTGATATATATCTGTCAGCCATTTGCTTACAGAGCCTGAAGGTCAGCAACCATTGGCCTTATTCCCCCCTTCATAGTATTTTTGGGCCACAAATCTGAGAAAGTTTTCTGTCTTAGCTGTGATGATTTGCTGCAGTTTCTCCCACACTTTTTTAAGTTCTCCCAAAGTACCCTCCTTTCCCCCTCATTTATGTATTGTTTCAAGTTCCCAAATTCATTGCTCTAAGTTGTCTTGTTGTTGCTGCATAGCTTAATTTTTATTAAATGCATACACAATGGCTTTCCCCCTCACTACTGCCTTCAAACCATCCCACAGGTATTCTAATTTTGTGGGAGTGCCTGTATTTTCTATTGTGTAATTGGTGATGACTTCCTTAATTTTCATGATAAAGGTCTGATCCTTCAGCAGCCCTGCATTTAGGAGGCCATACCGATTGCCTGTTAAGTGGGCCCAGCCCCAGGGTCAGACCTATTTTGGAATGGTCTGACAAACAGATGGGGTAGATCTCTTGATCTGTAATTGAGTAGAGCCATGATTTCTTCATGTAAAATCTATCAATACAGGAATATGAGTTTTAGGCATATGAGTAAAATGTACGTTCTCTGCTTGTAGGGAATTTCTCCCTCCAGGTGTCAACCAGGCCAGCTTCCTCTTTTAAATTTGAGACGACACAGGAGGCCACCCTCTCGGATGATTTCCCAAACCCTGATCTATCCTGTTTTGTACTATCCACGCAGTTCCATTCACCTTCCATTACAATCTGATTATCTTCTAGTGAAGCCAGGTAACCATATAACTGCCTAAAAAATTGTGAAACACAGGGGGTAGGGGCATATACATTCGCAAAATGGATGACCCTGTCTGCTGTCTTTCCTGAAACAGCCACTATTCTACCCTCTGCGTCTGTGTAGGAGTTGAGCTTAGTAAAGCTGAGACCCCTTCTGATTAGGACTGCAACTCCAGCCTTTTTAGCTTTAGGGGGAGATGAGGCTATGTGTGCTCAGAGGAGGAGAGATGTGTTTCCTGTATCAGCCCTATGTCACATCTTGTTTGTGCTAGGTCCTTTAAAATTGCAAACCTCTTTGCTGGAGTGTCAAGTCCCTTAACATTTAGGGACTGTATTTTCAGAGATCCCATTTAATCCATTGTAAGGTAAATTTCCATCAGAAAACCAGTTCTGGGACCCTTGCAGGGACATCTTCTTGTTATCCCCATTGTTCTCTATTTAGTGGTATGTAGAGTGTGTATATATATATATATATATATATATATATATATATATATACAACACACACCCACACACCCACAAAGACATTTTAACCACTTAGACCCACCTGTTTCGACTATTCAAAAATAAGTATGCTGTCCAAGTAGTGTATTACCAATAAAGTGTTCAATTGCATTCCTCATTAAGTCCTATTTCAACTTCCAGGGTGCCCACTGTATGGATCCAGAAAATATTTTGAGTAAGGCTATATTCCAGTCTGTGTTACTTTTTAGGGCTGGAGTGGGTGGAGCTCTACAGGCCTCCTATAATCAACTGAAAAAGGGAGACTCTTCTGACCAAAAGACAGTGTGGAATTGCCTTACAGTCACCTCTGCATCGGTGAAGCACTCCTCACTGTCCATTAGCACAGGCAAATCACTATTTTGCAGAGGTCATGGTGGAACATGGTATAATCCATTGTGTCAAAGATGGCCACCAAACTGTACTGTGCATGTGCAGGTGGCCATCATGGACTACAGCAGACTATGTCATGCTCCACAAGTAATCTCCTTTCTTTCTTTTTATAAATATATTCCCTCTAACCCAACTCTCTGTTTAAGCACCCCCTCCCAAAAACATAACAATGAGGGTGCCAAATCCCCCAGTGTCATGATCATGTTCTGCCATGACCTTTATTTTAAAATATATTTTCTCCCCCACCCAATCCTCCCTCTCAGCACCCCCCCAGAAACATAACAGTGACACTGGGGGTGCCTAATCCCCCAGTGTCATTATCAAGAATCCTTGGTCATGTTTTTTTTTTCACCTGTAAAAAGAAAACCATCCACTGATTTCTTTTGAGGCCATTCCTGACCCCCCACACGACCCTCCAACTCAGCACCCACCACTGCACAACACCCCAAGCCCTTACTTACACATCGGGGGGTCCAATGCCGTAATCCACTCTGGATCATAAACATGTCTTGACTCTTCAATGCCAAAATGAAGAAACAGGTATGTGATTCAAGGTATTTTAATGGGGTTTTGAACTTAGTGGCATAACTTCGGCATTTTTGCATATTTTTGGCCCAAAGTTTCAACATGCCTTTTTCAGAACACTGCCTCATGAACAATAGCACTGACATTAGGCAAATCTGTCCCAATATGTGTTTTTGTGGTTCCTGCATGAAATAACCTTTCGGGCAGGAGTTAAACATTTTCTCTGCTCTTGTTCATGAGGTGGAATCATAAGAAGGCTATGTTGAAAACGTGTTGTAAAACTATTAAAAAACCAAAAAAGTTATTAGCCTATGTTGAATTTATTTTCAATATTTTTACCCCAAATTTACAATAACAACCAACAAAGTTTTTATTACATCACAAAAGGTGATTTCACGGTCCCCTGAGCAAACTCACCTTTCAGGCAGGAGTTGAACATTTTCTCTGCCCTTGTTCATGAGTTGGGGTCATAAGAAAGCTATGTTTTAAATTAGGTTAAAAATATGTTTTTTAACAAACCAAAGTTATGAGGCTACAGTATGCTGAATTTTGCAAACGCAGGCTCATAACTTTGGTAATATTCACTATTTTTATCCCAAATATTCAACATAGTCATTTCTTTACAACAGCTAATGAATGTAACAGCTGTCATTTTTCAACTCCTGCCCAAAATGTGCTTTTGCATCATAGAAACACAGACTTTGATGGCAGATAAGGACCATTTGACTCACCTAGTCAGCTCATTTCCCTACCTACTGGATAAGCTGCATATCCTAGTTTTACCAACAACCTGCATCCTCCTACTTTCCACTAGAATTGCCGTATGTCTATCCCATGCATTCTTAAATCCCTCCACTGTTTCTGACCCCATAACCTCCTCAGGAAGGTCATTCCATGTGTCCACCACTCTCTCTTTGAAAATATACTTCTTCACATTGCTCCTGAGTCACCCCCTGTTTATCTTCATATTGTGCCCCCACGTTCTTCCACATCTTTCTGAAAAATGCCACCTACTTGGACTTTGTTGATTCCCTTGAGGTTCAAGTTTCTATTACGCCCCTCCCCCATCTCCATCCTTTACTCATGGGTATACATATTAAGCTCTGTCTGTCTTTCTTCATCTGGCTTCTGGTGCAGACCCTGCACCATTTTAGTTGTCCTCCTCTGAACTGCCTCCATCCTGTCTATGTTCTTGCAGTGATGGGGTCTCCAGAACCGCATGCAGTACTCCAGATGGTGTCTCACCAACTTTCTGTGCAAAGGGATAGCAACTTCCTGTTTTCTACTGGTGATGCCTCTCCCTATGCATCTCAGTATCCCCCAACCCTCCTTATTGCCTTCTCACATTGCTTGCCTACCTTTAGGACATATGTTTTGACTCCCCCAGGTCCCATTCCATTTTTGTTGTCATTAATACCTCTGCCCCCCCTCCATTGTGTACCCTTCCCTTGGATTTTGTTTCCCAGGTGCATTCCTTTACACTTCTTTGCAGTGAATCTAAACTGCCATACGTTTGACCATTCCTCCAACCTTGCCAAGTTCCCTCTCATCCTCCCCCCCATCTTGTGTATCAACCCTGTTGCAGATCTTTGTGTCATCTGCAAAGAGGTATATAATAGTAGCCACTGACATGGCCAAATATTTCACAACATTTATTAAGAGTTTCTCTCTGCTGCCCCTACTGTGGAAATGGAGAAAGCAGGAGATTCTCTTGATACATCACAGAAATTTCAGGAAATATTTGTACATGTCTTTGGCTGTGCCTGCCCTTTTCCTCCCAGTCCCTTCACAATGTCACCTATAAAGACATTAAAGAGGACCAGTCCCAGTATTGAACCCTGCGGTACCCTGCTAGTAATCACCCTTTCTTCGGAGTGGATTCTATTTACTATTACCCTCTGCATCCTGTTGTCCAGCCAAATATTTTACCAAGGTTACAACCCTGGGACTCAATCCCAGGCTGGTTAACTTGTTTATTCATCTTTTGTGTGGGACTGTGTAAAATGCCTTGCTAAAGTCTAGATAGGTCATGTCCACAGCCATTCTGTGGTCTACTACTCTGGTCACCAAGTCAAATAAATCTATTATATTTATCTGATATGACTGTGAATCTATGTTGCTTTGGGTGCTGTGCCATGCTGGCCTCTAGGTACTCAAAAATTCTTTCTTTCAGAAGTGATGTTTGTAAAATATTTTTGCAACTCATTTGGATTGCATCAGCAGTCCAGTCACAATGAAATGCAAAACTGAGTTTTAACTCTTAAGAAACAGTTTGTGCAGGGCTTTGTGCTGGATCCAGCAACACTTAAGCAACTCAGTCAGAAATGCTAAAACAACTCATTGGAAGAACAGTTTAATGTGACTTGTATTGTACCACTAGGTCTTCTCTTAGTTCTTTTAGAATTATGGGGTGAATCCCACCAGGCCACATTGTTTTGTCCACCTTTAGTTTTAGGAGTTCTTTTGGGACTCTTTCTTCTGTGAATGGACTTATATTGACCTCCATCCAGTGTACTTCTGTAATTTGGTTTAGATACCTCCCCCTCCTCTTCTTTTGTGAATACTGAACAGATGTATTCATTCAGTATCTCTGGTGTGTCACTGCCACCATCTGCCCACCCTTTTCTCTTTATTAAGCCTCACTATCCCTGCCCTGGTCTATCTTCACTCTCTAATGGACCTATAAAATGTTTTATCTCCTTCTTAACTGTGTTGACTATCTTTTCCTCAGTTTAGGCCTTTGCTATTCTTTCTACCTTCCTTGCTTCCTTCTGCTTCACCTGGTACATTTCTCTGTCCTGCTTATTCTGTGTTCCCTTATACTTACTAAAAGCTATCTTTCTCTCTCTATAACCATCCTCATCACCTCTTTTTTTTTTAGATTCTATTTATTCACTCCAGAGGGCTGGGCATCCTTCAGGGGGTACTTACTGGGCTACAGCCTCTAACTCCCTGCTTGAACCCCCATGCTGTGGAACTTCTACACCCACACTGCCCAGATCAGACCCCAGCCCCCCGGCACAAGCTAGGGTCTGCGCAGCCTACAGGTTGGTGCCAGGGAATATCCTGACAAGCTGGGCCAGCGTTGGGATGTGAGCCATGCCTCAAAAGTCCCCATCATCCCCGCAGTCCCTCTGGAGGGTTTTTCTGCTTGTGTATTCTTGTGCTATCCCCCCGCCCTTGTGAGGTGCATGTCCAACAATCTGGCGCATGGCAACCCTGCCAGCATCAGCCCCGCTACTATGTGCGTGCCTAACCTGCTGCAGTGCCCCCGGTCTCCACTGGGGGCCTCTAACAGGCCGAGACATCCTACCCCTGCTTCCCGGGGAGGAGAGTACCAGAAGAGCACTCATTCCAACCCTCCCCTGCCAACCCCTGGTGCCCGAGCGCACTCCTGAACTCGGGTCACTGGCATGCGTGAAGTGTGACAGCCAGCATCTCAACCCTCAGCACCACCGGGCTGGCCCCATCACCTCTTTTGAGAACCATAGTGTTTTTTCCTTCATTTTGTTTTATTTGCTTCACACATAGCTTCGTTACCTCAGTGACGGCAGCTTTTATTTTTTCCCCATTGTTCCTCCACCCCACCTTCTCGCCCATCTGCTAGCGCTTTTCTGAGGAACTCCCACAATTTGCCAAAGTCAGCTCTCCTAAATTCCAATGCCCTCATTTTTGTGTGACTTGACTCTACCGCTGTGTTTACCATGAACCACACTGTTTGGTGGTCGCTTGTTCCCAGATGGCTACCCACTTCAAAATCTAAGATCCTCTCTCTATCCTCATTTAAGAGTACCAGGTCTAAGACTGCACCCTCCAAAGTGGGTTCCAACACTAACTGTCTGAGGCTTGCCCCCTTAGAGCATCGAGAATGACCCTGCTGCTAGATGTGGCTGCAGCAAAGGTGCTCCAGTTAACATCTGCCATATTCAGGTCCATAATCAACAATATCTCCCCCTTTTCTGCCATTCTAAGGATACCTTCTATCACTTCCTTGTCCATTTCCTCCCCTGAGACAGGGGTCTGTATACAACCCCTGCATGGACTGTTATGCCATTTTCTGTTTCCAGGGTGACCCAGAGTGCCTCCTCTCCTCCCTGTTTACCCTTTAGTTCCATTGCCTTGGACCCTTACCTTAGATAGAGAGCTACTATTCCTCCTCCTCTTTTAACCTCACTGTCCCTCCTGAAGATTGTGTACCCTGGTATGTTGGCATCCCAGTCATGGTTCTCTGTTTACCATGTTTCTGTGACTGTCACAATATCCAGGTGTCCCTCTTCCACCAAGGCCACTAGTTCAGGGAGCTTGTTACCCAAACTGCATGCACTAGTACTCACTGCTCTCCATTTTTGATAGTCTTACTCCTGTTATTCCCATTCCTGTATTTACTGCATTTGCCTTTTTTTCCATTGACACATGTTCTGCTCCCTATTGTTTTCTTTACCTTAGTGTTTAACTCACTAACGAACCTGTTTTGTTGGGGTGGGGGCAGGGATTTTCATGCTTGTTTTCAGTGCCTCCCACTTGGCTGTTTTACATGTTTGCCAATGAAGCATTTAAACCTATCACCTAGTATCCTGGTTCTCCTCCCAGAGAGATGTAGATGATCACACCAGTATAGGCCTGCATCCATCCAGGTGGACCTCCAGTCACCAATGAAGTCAAAACCCTGAGCTCCACACCAATTTTTCAAACATTCATGAATCCCATGGTGTGGAGGACCCTAGCCTCACACGTGCCATAGACAGGTAGAACTTCTGAGAAGGTTACCACGCATCCTACTTGTCTAAGACCCCTCCCCAACTCTACAAACTCCTCCTGCAGTGCTCTGAACTCATTCTCAGCCAGGTCATTTGTCCCAAGGTAGACAATGGTATCCATCTCCCTCTCCCAAGACATTGAGGATGCGCCAAGCTTGTGCCCTCCAGAAACAATCAGCTACAGCTCTGACCCATCACACTGGTGAGTGTTTTCCTTCCTTTCAGCAAGACAACCTGCACAACAATTTAAAAGAAAATATATCAGGATATCAGTTTTCAGTGTCCTACCCAATATTTATATAAACCCTGTTAATCCACTGGGAAAGCCTATTGTTTCAGGGATTAGCTCTGTCTTAGAGCCTCCATCTAAATATGTGAATTCCATCTACAGCCAGAAGTGGTCAAGATGGCTACATATACCTGTATAAAGGACACAGGATATGTGATTAATTGATTAATCTGCTTAAAGAACTGAATTCAGGTGGCAGGGATTGGTAAAATATAAGACTGGCAACATTTGATATGAGAGAGTGTTATGTCAGCATACCTCATGCAGAAGGCCTAGACTCCATTTTGGAATAACTGAGAGGGAGAGATGACAGATTCCCACAGAGTTAATACCTTACACAACCAGGGAAAACTATCTGGAAAAGAAACTATTTTTCTCCTGAGGGTGCATTTTGTGCCAAATAATGGGGACAGCCATGGGAAGTACCATGACACCAGAATTTGCAAACTTTTCATGCAGGATTTCAAGAAAAAAACATGATGGATATCAGCAGTAACACCTATTTTGACAGTATAATTTACTTTAAGAATTTTATGGATGATAGTTTTCTCATCTGGAAGGGGGAACTTGCAAGACTGGAAAAATGTATTTAATACCTGAAGAACCGGGCAGAATACTTGGACTTTGCCATGAATTAAAGTGAAACAAAGATTGCATTTTTGGACTTATTACTCTATAAAGGTAGAAATGGCCTAGACACAAACTTGTATAGGAAGGAAAAAGACTGTAATAACACATTACATAGCAGCAGTTTCTATAACCCCAGACTAATTAACAGCATACCGAAGGTGCACGTCATATGAGCAAAGAGAAACTGTAGCAAGTCAGAGGAATTTGAGACTGAGAAATGACATGGCAGATACATTTATGAATAGGGGATACAATGAGACACTGATTAGGGAGTTCTCACAAGATGTTTCAAACATCACTATGGAGGAACTAACAGGTACCAGCTAAAGGGACAATGTGGGCGACAGAATATATTTTCCACATCATATGGCAGGTTTGGTGAAGATACTAAGAAATCACTCATTAGTAATGGGCATGTACTGTACTACAAGTAGGAAATGTGGCAATTACTTATATTAAAATAACTGATTACTTAGAAGTGAAGAACTCAAAAAGCAATCACAGTTACTATATAACTGTTTGAAATCATGTCCCTTAAATTTACTGGAACATGGAGATGGTCCCTGATTCACATGAATTTTTGTGTGCTTCAGCATTGTCTCTGTAGGGTGAGACTAGAAGTGGGTATAAGAAGTATTGGACAAACTGTTTATTTTTTACTTTTATTTTGTCTGCTTGTGCAAGGTAACACTCAAAAGACAGAACAAACAGGCCGCAACAATTGTGTGTGAAGTTGGTAGCACTCTGGGGAAAGCATAGGGTAAGCAGTGTCAGTGCTGTCTGCTAAGGTAAGACTGGGAGCGGGTGGAACAAGAACTGGACAAACTTTATTTTCAGCTTTTTTAACAAGCACTAGACAGATTGATTATGTACATTTTTTTCATAACAAACACTAGAGAAACTGTTTATTTTTGGCTTTTTTATTTGCTTGCTCAGCATTCTTCTGGGTGATACTGTAAAGACAAAGAAATAACCTGGTGTGAAAGTTTAAAGTTGGTAGCATGCTAGGAAAAAGCCCGGGCAAACAAAGAAAAAGGAAATTGCAGTCAGGAGGTAGCATACAGCAACTGTCAAAAGCCACTATGTACGACAGTTAACATGAATTGCTTTATTAAATGACCTGCTCTTGTATTGACCGGATGTCACTTATACTGTTATATTACTGTATTTATCATGATTTCTCACTGAACTTGGACCCTTGTTGAATACACCTGTGTTAGCACTTGCATGTTAGCCATTGCATCTATACTCCTCTATAACAAGTATGTATGTATGTATGTTTGTATCTGTTGCCTTGTCCAAGGTCACCCCCAGAAAAAGTACTGTACTGTCTGAGAAAGCTCAGTTGGAGTGAAACATGTCAGGTGACCAGTGGTGTTGTAGCAACACTCAACAAGTGAGCAAGGAGGTTTCAGGATGTTGTGATTACTACCATCTCAGTTGGGTTGTATGTTTTTTGTTTTCCTTGAATTTTTTGGATTTTGTACTTGGATTTTTTGTGCATAAATTAAAGTATTATGGACTTTTATTGGGAGCATGATGGTGAGTTCTTCCTGATACTTTTTCATTCATGTCCACAAAGAAGTACAAGTGTATGTATAAGTGTATGCGAGGAGATTTTTAGTAGATGCAAGTTTCCCTGTGTAGCCTTCACTGGTGCCAGTTTCACAGACTGCTGGTCTAAACTGTTTTCAAATTAATATTTAATTGTGGCACAGTAATCCCAGGTGCAAAAGTACCCCTACATACCACAGTTGTCTCAATGGGCCTATCCAATTACCAAAATTCAATAAATAAATAAACTGCTGGGGATAGGTCATAACCTTTAGTACTGCTAAGACAACATTATACAGACACATGGATAAAAATTAATTACAGTAAATTTGGAGACTTAACTGACAGCATAGACATGAGTATGGTGTAAGACAGGGCTGTGTAATTGCTCCAGCTCTGTTTAATATATACATAAATGAGATTCTAATCAAGTTGCTTAACCCTGCACACCATAACCCTAAGATTTTAAGACACCATAAACCCCCCTTAGCTTAGGCTGATGATGTGGCAGTCATATCCTCCAATAGGTTAGGTATGCAGAAGAGTCACCAAAAATTAGATAAGTTGTGCTGCAAAATAAATCTAGCACCTGTTGCCCAGAAAACCAAAGTGATGGTGCTGGGTAGCAAGAAGAATGATAAAAGATTACTGTTATCAGGCAAGCCATTGAAATTTTTACAGGGATTTCCTTATCTTGGTGTGATTTTCTCCAGTAACAGGCCATGGAATAAGTATTCTAAATTTGTTATAAGTAAAATGAGGAACACAGCAGGGGCTTTAATGAGATACAATTGGATTTAAGGTGGCATGTATATTACACCTATGCTGAAAGCCATCCATGCAAAATTAATAAACCAGGGGTTGTATACAGTTGAGGTATGGGGAAACATTGATCTTAACATCTTGGATACAGTATTAAATATGTTGTATAGGCTGGCCCAGTGGCACGGAGGGTTGAGGCACTGGATGCCACACCTCGCACCATGCTGGTGACCCAGGTTCGGGAATGAGCCTGGGTCGTCAGGGGTTGGCAGGGGAAGAGATGAATTGAGCATCCATTGGACCTCTCTCTGTCTCCGGGAAGGGGTGGTATGCTGCCTCATTGCTTTAGTGGCCTCTAGTGATGGCTGGTGACATTGCAGGGCACTGGCAAACAAATGGAGGCTCTGTTGTGGTTGACGATGGGAAGGAGTATGTACAGTAGCACATGTGTGCCTTTCCATTGGCATCATTGCACACCATGCACAAGGGGAGAATATGGGAAATGGGCACCAGTCACGGCAGCATGATGGCTGTCTTCATGGGGGATTTGCTTGGGCAAGGTATGTGGCACTGGATCCAGTCTGGGTGGATGAGTGTTGGGGGGCTCTCCACCTCCCCGCCTCGGGGGGGTAATCCATGGGAGTAGGCTATGGGCCAAGCTGAGAATCCTTGAGATGGTGGCTGGAAATTCCCTGGAGGATGCCTGGACATGGATAAGGTAGGCAGACTGGATGCCAGGGGAGAAAAAGTATAACAAAAAAAAAATATGTTGTATGAACATATATTGAGATTATCTAAAGGATCCCCCAATTCACTGGTCAGAACCCAGATAGGGAAAATAAGTATTAAATATCTAGCACAAATTAGAACAATAAACTTTTGGATAAAAATTATTTCTCAGAATTCAGGATCAATTCTGGCTGATTATTGGAAGGAAAAATAAGGAGATTATGAAGAACCATAAAGAACTATGGCTGACTAATGCCTATGGACTCCTAAATGATTATAAATGTAGTTATTAAAACATTGGACAGATTAAGACATAAAGTTAAATCCTTCCTACGCCAAAGTTCATTAAAAATTTACATTCACTAAAAATACCACCAACAGCTTAATCTGGATCAAGGTCAGTTGACATTCATCTGTATCCCCCTCCCCCGGGCCATGCCTGAAACTAGGCAGCATTTGTCTAGTGCACTAACCCGGTTAACAAAAACTAAATAAATAAAAGTTATTACCAAAATAATATGTCAGAGGGTTAAAGAGGATGACTCAAATTCAAGTGCAAACCTGAAGGTTTTAAGATGGATATCAAGTATTACTAAAGAGCATTCTCTAAAATTATATTTAAATTCAGTACACCTTCCAGAACATAGAGAGATTTTGACTCTCTTCAAGTCTGTAGCATTTTCTTAGCAATGTTCTTTCTTACTTTTAGATATAAAAAAAGAAGATACAGTAACAGCAAATTATAATTGCCCACAACAGAAAATGGAGGATTTATCACGTTGTACTGCAATGTCCCTGGTACCATTATATATGAGATAAACTGATGGGCAAAATTATAGGATCTCTTTATGTACAAATTAGATTTATTCTTGATCTCTTGTTTAATACTGAAAACTTGGATATTTTAAGGAAACTTGCAGTTTTCTTTGTGAATGCCTCTAAGATTTGAAGACATAATTTTCAAGAGTTAACAACAGCAAAGACCATATGAAATTTAGCTTGAATGGACATTGTTCAAATTTTTAAAGGGTCCTATATTGGACTATCAGTCTTATAGCAAAGAATTTGGATTATAGGCATACAGGAAGGCAGTATAGTGCAATGGTTAAAGACTCTGAGCTGCAAATCTGGACACCTGGGTTTGAATCCCACAGCCCCCACATGAATACTGTGTGATCCTGAGCAAGTCACTTAACTTCCCTGTGCTCCCAGGTTGCACCTGTGAACAAGCTTTCAGCTTAGTGTGTCTCACCTGGTTAAACAAAAAAAAAAATGTTGCAGGGGTGTAGGTAACCAGAACTGAACTCTGCAAAGCCTGTTTAAATTCGTAGTAAATAGGCTGCCTATTCAAATTACTTATTTAAAACTCTAAACTCGCCGTCCATTCCAAATATGATTTACTCTTACAACTGAGCCACTCTTGCTTAAGATGTCTGATCTAAAGCATAATTATGTATGCATAGGTGACCCATGCAAATTGTAACTACTCCTTGTCCTAATTGATGGCTGCTGTTTATATATCTTTTTCTTGCATTGGATACAACTGTCAACAAATCTGTTGTTTTTAAGTTTAATGAAATTGATTACTACACTTGCAATCAAAAAGGCTTATCGCCAATAAATAAAGCATAGGCACAAGCTTTAGGAAAATAATGTAATATATACAAACTGAATTCAGTATAATAACATTGATAATAATGTATTTTATATTCTGTCATTTTAAATTTGTAATGACAATATTGTAGAACAATAAACTTTTGATTTGATTTGAACAAAAGTAAGAAATGTGGTGAACAGGAGATTCAGAAACTTTACATTATTCAGATGAAGAAAACTAATCAAACTCCAAGAGATAGGTTTGTACATATTGGAGCACAAAATATCCAAACAGGAAGGGAGGCAAAAGGGATGTCTACTGGGACCATTAGCTAAAGGAAACTACCAATGCGGTAGGTGCTAAAAGTATGGCAACATCAATCATAAAACAGGATCAGAACACCCATACAAGGATATAAAATATGACATCAGACAACTGTGCAACTGAAAATCTGATATACAGTACTGTATTCAGTGCTTGTGCAATAAACTGTACATTGGAAAAAGTAAGAGAGCTCTGCATGAGGATAAGTAAATGTAAGAACAACAGAAGGAGAAATGACAAGAACTCTGCAGTTGACAGACAGTTCAACTCTGCTAGACACTTTTTAGTCTCATTGAGATTTTGGGGGGGGGGGGTTGGAATATTTTGCTATACCAAAAAGGAACACAGACTGGGATGCAAACTTAATCAAAGGGATTTTTTTCTGGATTTGTATGATGGGTACGCTGGAAGTTGAAATAGGGCTCACTGAGGCATGCACTTGGATACTATACTTGTGATAAAAGGAAAACACAAGCCTGACACTTTAAAGCACTATATTATGCATATATGCATTCTGGTACTGATATGCATGATCTGTAATAATATTGTAACTGATGCGGGCATCGATGGTGCTGTATATAAGATACAGAGGTGAAGAGTAAGTGATGAGGAAAAACAGCATTCTGACATACAGATCTTAATTTTTGTATTAATATTGGTAGAAATGTGTATCTTTATACATTTACTGAAAATAAAGGGCAATAGGTTTGTCCATTACAGAGGTTATATGCACCAACTGTTAGTATATTTGCATATCCATTACGATGCAATCAATCATAACACACAGACATTGCTCAAGAAAATGTCCTAGTCACAACTTTGCATGAGAAATGAGGTAACATGCCATTTTGAGTACAAGGAAGTAAATCACGGAGGAGAGTGGACTTATAGTAACACTACTGTAATGCCAGTCTGTGTCTTTGACTTCTACTGAGTTCTCATGTTATTATTTACAGTATAGAAAGCCATCATGAATCTGACAGAACATAAGCACTATAATAATATTTAAATGTTAACCACACAAAAAAATTGTTAAACTAAAAAGACACAGTTTGGACATTAATCCATGGAGGGGATGAACTGCTGCACTTTGCAGCCTGTAATGACAGGGGTATTCAGCCACTACACCTAAACCACTGGACCACACAGGTTTTGCATCAGTGGTACCTTTCACCTCCTTTTGTAGTAGTAGCAGTGAGTGGGCAGAACTACAGTGAGGCATCTAATGATGTCATTCCCCCTCTGAAGTATTTAAACTGTGCAAATCTGCTGTACCAGGAGTTATTTTTTTCAGATGAGACAGCTGGAGGATAGGATGTGTTTCCAAGGAATAATGACAAAGTTTATGCATAAAGCACAAAATATGAGAAGTTCACATCCATGCAAGAGAGTTTATACTGTACATTATGAGGTTGTGTTCTTTGTAACAAACAGATAAGCATAAATCTATTGTAAGCACAGAGAGAAGTAGTCTTCTAGTCTTGCAAGGAAAATTACCATATCATGTATGCAGTTATTGCTGTTTAAAATGAGCACAACACCCTAGTCTAAATACCAACAATCATTGCAGCTTTGTAAGAACCTGTTTTACAAATAATGTTATTCTGTGTAGGTATTACTAATGCTAAAGGAATAAATAAGGAGGCAGCTATGAGGAAATGTTTTATTTATTTTTGTATTTATCTGTTTATCCCCTCCTACGCACTCTAGAGCAGCCTCTCCTTTGAGCCGCCATGACCACAGACATCCATCTACTATCTCCCCCTTGGCCACCTACCTCATATCTGCAGCCTTCGTGGGGTAGTCTGGTGTAACCCTTTCACCAGGTGGGTCCCCTCCTCTGATAGAGAAGGTGCCGTTAGGGCAGACCAGCACACTATTCTTCTTTGGTCCCAGTTGCTGCTGAGGTGTTTTGTGGCTTCTGGGGAGTCTCTGAAAGTGCCCAGGGTCGGCAGCCATCATCTGGCAGCCTGCAGAACAGTCTCCTGTTTTTAAGTTTCCCCAACGTGCTTCTCGTATAGTGCCCCCAGTCTCCACTAGGGGCCACTACCAAGCGAGGCCATCCCCAATCCCACCCCAGGATAGGAGAGCAGACTATCGGACTCTCAATCCTATCTACCCCCTACTGACTCCCAGCGACCCGAGTCCATTCCAGAACCTGGGTCACTGGCATGGGTCAAGATAAGGTGCCAGCACCTCTGCCCTCTATGCCACTGGGCCAGCAGGAACATTTTTATTAGGTAAAGCTTGGACAGATATCACACAGGACACAACAATTTACTGAGTGTTGAAAGTGAATGCATAATACCTATTAGTAATTATTAGAATTATGCTTGCAAGAAGGAATTAACAGAGACTGATTTCTGATAATAATATATAATTAGATACACATATGGATTATAATTAAAGGGAAAGTCCCCTCAACATATTGCCTATATTCCAGTGTAGCTTGCAAGCATGAACAATGATTCCCTCTCTTACATCCCACTAATTTCATTCAAATGTAAATAGGGGATACATGATATGTAAGTGTCGAATATGGGAAGTATCTGAATGAATGCATCATCACCTTGGGTTACATCACAAGTGGCAGAGCACTATGCATGAATTCAGATATTTCCTGCATTCCATATTCACACATCATGTATTCAATTTATACAATATGGCCAGTTAGTGCTGGTGTGTTGCTTTTGTGTGTGTGTGTGTGTGTGTGTAAAGTTTGTTTTTACTTTTAGTTAAATAATTGGGGCTTTTTTTGTGCTCATTCACATATTAGGCTGGTTGGTAGGGTCAGTAGCATCATTGCTATGCAGTTGCCATAGCTGTGCTCAAAGCATGCTTTGTGAGTGGCTAACTTATGTATGTGGGAGGGTCAGAGACTTCTTAGAAGATGGCAGCTTTGTTTTCAGTTCTCCTGAGTTACAGGGTGAGCTTTGTGGTAGCAGAATTTTTTTCTATTTGTGCTGCTGTGTTTTTTTGTTTAGGTTTTTGTTTCGCTGTCATGCTAAGCAAGATTGTGGTCAGGGTGGCATGCATGGGGCATCCTGTAGTGAATACTGCAGTGAAGGTTTTTGGCGAAGTGTCAGAGAATGGAGGAGCGGTGTGCTTAACTGTCCAGGTTACTGATTTGTAATTTGTGGAGAAAAGGTAAAGTGTTGTTTTTATGTTCTGTCTTGGGTTTTAGGAGTGAGGAACTGTCGACTTCTGCTGATGTCATTGGCTATATTTTGGTGCATGAGAGACCCATGGAGGTAGTTGAGTTTCTTTGGGCATCTTAGTCTGTGCTTAATTTTTTACTTTCATTTCCTGAAAGTAGATCAGCTTTGTGGGGCTCTTACATATCTGCAGAGGTTTATTTCTTTGGTGACGCAGTTTATTACACTGTGAAAACGTTATGCCAGATTTATACAATGGGAGTGAGTTTATGCTTTTATATATGATAGTGCACTCACTCACCCCTATTGTATAAATGAGGTTGCTTCACCCTGTTTTGCACTGGTGTGAAATTCTGTTTATCTCGATTCCATAGGATATGACCCCACTCATGCAAGGTATCATGGAAGTTGATGATGTGTACATGCACAAGCCAGCAAAAGTTATATTTGTATTCAGTTCTGTTACATGTCTGTATTCTCTAAAAGCATTTTTTTAGCTCAGATGCACTTTAAACTGCAGAAAACAGTAGGATACTTACTATGCTTTGAAATGTTTCATGACTAGCACAGGATAAGAACATAAGGACTGAAGAGGATAGTAACAGGATTGACTAATATAGTGTAACTAATGCAAGCTTTAGCATGAAAAAGATTATAAAATTCCAGTATGCCTTTCATGAATCAGGTCATGACCTTTGAAATGGAGCTAAGAGGGTTTTCACATACGACTTAAGTACCTTCATTTACATTTAAATCCAGAGGAAATAGGTCATCCCTGTGGTGCAGAGGGCTGAAGCACTTAATGCCTCACCTCTCCCAAACCAGTGACCTGAGTTCAGGAATGAGTTTAGACTGCTGGGGGTTGGCTAGAGGGGGTGGAGTAGTAGAAGGATCAAGTGGCTGGTGGACAGCTCTCCTCTCCTGGGTAGGGAAGGCTGGTCTTGGCTGCCACCAAGTGGAGACTGGTGGCAATGCTGTGTAGACAGGTGACCAACCATTAGGCCAGGGTAGGTGGAGCAGGGCTAGTGGAACTGGCATGCATGTGCACCTTCATGTGCATGCAAGAGTGAGTTGTCATAGCCCTGGATAACTAATTGTGATAACTGGAAGAAAAAGGATAGGCACAGCAAGGGCATATAATGCCCACTGACCACACTCATCTGCCACATTACCAGGATAGCCCAGAGCTGGAAAACTGGATTATAAGCATCAGGGAGGAGGAGATCAGACATCCCTCTCTGGATCCCACCAAGGGGGGAAACTGCGGGGGTGCCCTTACTACTGTTACATCTAGGGAGCATAGCATGGTGGAAGGGGGTGGAGGAAGCCAGCAGAAGTGATCCTCTCTTGCCATGGCAGAAAGGAAAATAAGCAGAATATGGAAAAACAAATCCTGATTAAATTAGGAGGATGCAATAGACAGAATCATTGTGTATGTCTGCATACTGCACATGGAAACAGAATAAAAGACTGAGGGGACTTTCACTTTAAGATATTTAGCATGGTGGAACTGTGTTTTTAGTATCAAGATGAGCATGTTTTGTATTGTCAACTGTATAGTAGCATGGTACTAGGAGCACATTGCATTTCGGTGACGGTAGCATGGTGGTGCAGTTAAAAGTTAAAGCTATAATCTAGAAAGTTTTTTGTTGATTTATTTTTCTGATACTAAAGAACACAGCATATTTAGGGGCCTAATGACACAGCATTCGAGTTATGAAACATTCAATCAATCAATCAATCAAAATCTTTATTTAATCAGGCGAACATCATTGAGCATAGCTCATTTACAAGATGGACCTGAGTGGTCAAGAAGTGCAAGTGTTATTACATTGACAAGGGTAGCATAAACAGTAATACAATGACAGGGATAACATAAACAGTAATACAATGACATAAGTGCTAATATATAACAATATACATATGTACATGGCACATTAAAACTTTTAATCTGTGAGACAGAAGGCAATGGGCACATCAGAGTAATATGTAGATTATAGGACCTAGCAGGCATTTTGAGGGTGAATCTTGGGACTGGAAACGGAGTTTTATCAGCATATAGGAACACGAAAAAAAAAAAAAGGGGGAGGTAGGTAGGGCCGGGTTTAGGCCTTGTGGAAGCAGTTGCAGAGTTCTGGGAATAGGGTGTGAATAATCTTTGAAGGATATTAAGGGTAGGAGGTTATTTAGCTTCATGGTTTTTGGAGTGAATTCCAAACAATTGCTAGTGAGTAGCTGATAGCAGCCTCCCAAACTGGGTGCAGACATTGGGGACCTTAAGAATGATAATTTTGCTGATCCTTAGGTTGTATGGCCTAGAAGTAATTTGAGTAAAACAGTCTTAGATATAAGTAGGTAGCTTGCCTGATAAGGCTTTGAATATCCAAATTGCAGCATTCCTATTTCTTCTGTGTTGTAATGATGTCCAGTTAACTGCCTTATAAAGGGAGCAATGATGGGTGCTGAAGGGAAGGTCAGTAATGAATCTGATGGACCTGTGGTATAGGGTGTCCAGTTTATTTAAGAGGGGAAGTGAACAATGTCCATACAGAAAGTCAACATAGTCAATGAGGGATAGGAATGAAGCCTGGATTAATCTTTTTTTGGAGTCTCTGTTGAGGTAGTGCTTTATTCTAAAAAATAAACCAAACATTGTCCAAAAGATAATTGCATTTTAAAAAAAATAAAAGAAACAAGAATTGATTTATATGAGTGATGTTCATACCATTATTTCTGAACCAGTTGCTATGATATTATTTTTATTTTTTTATTTAAAGTAAATTTCCAGGTTCTCTAGATCCAAACACCACCTATATCGGTCAAATCAGCATGCTATCCAATTGCAGAATATGTATTTTATTATCGCAATCTGATAGCTTATTATTTAGTAATTCACTTAAATCTGCCTGCTCGATTTTTCAGTTTTCTGCTTTTGTTTACAGTCAGAAGGTTTACCATAATGCATTGCATGTCTCTACCTTGTCGTCATAGCAGGGATCACACAACTGTGGTAAACTTGAACATTTCAGTTTTGTAGCAGCCATGCAATCATGGACATGTTCTCTGTGCCCATCTATGGAACCAGTACACCACTACCATCTTGACTGCTATGGGAAAGTATTTTAGCTTGCTGGAAGCAATAGCATTCATTTTTCCTTATCCAGTCTGTCTTTTGCTTGGGCTTTATTATTTTTGTCTAATTAGGGCTACAGAAGTTGTCTGAGTGCTGCTGATAACGCTGATAACAGGGCAGGACTGGCATCTGGAGGTGAGCATCTTTCTGCCTTGAAAATTTTTTTGCATCATAGGAGAAGGTACACTTTTGATCCCTTGAATATGCTTTTTTTTTAATATTAGCAATTTCCTTTCTTCCACATTGCACATCATAAAAGCCTATCTACGGTGCAGTTTACATGCTTCCTGTAACCCTCAGCAGAATAGAGACACCCCACTTCTTATCTGCCAGCACTAGTAATCTAGTATTTGTATTGCTGCCACAAATTATAGCAGTGTGTGACAATAGTAACTGCAATAAGATATGCACCACTAAACAAACATAAAAAACGATCAAAGCTACACTTTGCAGTGGCAGAGGCACTGGTATACAGGGATGGGATAGCAATCTATGCTGAGGACCTATCCAGACAGACTTTACATTGGCAGGCAAAATCCAAAGAAAAATGGAGACCAGGGCAACACAACAAAAACACAGGCAAAAAGCCATGCAAAAAGCAATGCAGAATGATAGCAACATCATTGCAATGGAACAGCCATACACCAGTGTTTTCCAGGGTATGGATAACATTAGTAGCGGTGGCTATGGTCCCATATTTCTTACCATTTCTCTTACTTATACTGTACAGTATATGAATAACAACCAGCACTGCATCATGTAATGCACGTTTCATTGGGGTATTTGCCTGTGGTGTGCAATGAAGTCCATAAAAGAGACAGAATCATGACTGTGTACCATGAAGCAGTTTTATTCTCAGCTACCCACAACCATCCCCCTGCACAAATTCCATGGAATAGAAAAATGGGCAAAAAGCACTGAAGGGTGTTTTTCAACACCACTTGAAAGGAATGTGCCACACATGAGGGCTTGGTAGATTATTGCAATGAGACCGTTCTGCATCATGGAATATGGTATGCATTTCTCAACAAAGGGAGAACCATGCTACTGCTGCACCATACACACCCCCACCAACAAGTAAGTGGCTTTGCAGTGTGGACACATTGTTATCCATGTAGTAGTACAACATTTTGATTAAATATTTAATAGGGGTACCATTCTGCGTGCCCCAGTCATCCATCACTCCCATATGCCTGAGGATCATCATTTCTGGTATCAGAGCTACTGAAAGCACCACCATCAGAATGGCTACACTCCAAAGAGTTGGAGAGATATGGATCATCTTGGAAAGGATCAAATACACAAATGCTGGCATTAATGTCCCCCAAATCACCTGAGTTGTCCAGAGAAGAGCCAGAATCATATTTCTCACTGGAGTCTGCTACGTTCTGAAAATCCCACTCAGCCATGCTTCGAAAGTGTGTCCCATCCCTACTAAAACATTATGCAATCAATGCAGTGGGACTGAGCAGGTGTAGAAAATGTTCAGAGAAAAAAGAAAACACTTTGAGCACTTCCTGGAATGCGGTGACAAAATTGGTGAAAAAATAACAATTTAGAGCAATATCAAGTGCTGTTTGCATGTAGATTCTTAATGCTGAGTAGGCAAGACAGTATACCATGCTGAGTGCCCATGAATATTGTAAAATTAAAGATTTGGTGACCTGAAGAGGCACACTGAGCCAGGGCTCATTTTCAGGTGCAACCCAGGGTGACATGCACCTCTCTTCTCCTGGGTAGGGAAGGTTCGTCTTGGCTGCCACCAAGTAGAGATGGACATGTGGGTAACCCAAGACAGAGAAAAAGAAAATTTCACTTCTAATAGGAGAGAGGGCACATTTGGAACTTGGAGAAATTAGGAGGTCCCGATACCATTGCAGAAGTTAGTGCAATAATAGCCAAGTTTGAAAGGGGTAAGGTGGTGGGCCAACACAAGCTGCCTATAGAGCTCTGCAAAGCTCTAGGAGAACCTTGTTGGAAGGTTTCACATCAGATGTTACTGGATGCAAGGGGGCAGAGGAACTTCCTAAAGGAAGCAACAAAGTCACAATTACAGTACTCCATAAGGCTAGAAGTACTAGGCAGAGTGTGTATCATGTCATTCAATATCTTTGTTGAACTGTGACATCAAAATCATTGCAAAGATACTGGCCACAAGACTGGAGGGCTCATCAGACCAGACAGGTTTTATAACGGTCACTACTCTTTTCACAATGTTTGGAGACTCTCAAATGCCATCAGCTGGGATGGACAATGTCCAGGGAGGGCCTCTATATTCTCCCTGGATGCTGAAAAAGCCTCTGAAAGAGTAGAGTGGGGATATTTGTTTACAAATCTTTGCTGGATTTGGTTATGGGGAAGAATGTATAAACCTGGTCAAATGTTTAAGAACCCAGGGAGAAAATCTTGATTAGTGGAGGGGTATAGGGAGAATTTGCTTTACAGTACATAGGGGCACCCCACTGCTATTTACGTTGGTCATGCAACCACTAACTAAAAAGATTAGAAGTAGTGAAGAAGTGGCCATCCAGGGGGCATCATCCTTTTGTTTCTAACACAGTCAAGTATCTCAACCCAGTGATTACCGGCATCATAGAATGATTTGCTTGATTTTCAGGATACAAGATAAACTTTGGAAAATCAGAGCTTATGTAGGTTGGGAGGACCACAGTTAGCAGTAAATTCAGAATACTAGAGGGTTACCTTGCACATTTCTTACTTGAACATTAAGGTGGGTGGGGTTTTGACCTCACTGTGCAATCTTAACTATAGGGGCAGCCTAGCAAAGTTGAAGGCTGCTTTAACAAGATGGCAGATCCTGCGTATCTCATGGCTTGGACATGTAAACTTAATTAAAATGAATGTCCTGCTCAGACTGCTGGTGCAGCAGTATCAGTACTGCCTGTGATGCTGATGACTTGAGTTTAGTAGTGAGCTCAGGAGTCAGATGGATGGCTAGAGAGTGGAGGATTGAGCATCTTTTGGACTGCTATACTCCTCCAGGTGGTGGGAGGACATGGATCTCAGTGCTCACCTGACACTTGGTAGAGAGCAGGGGTTGGGCACACTGAGCTATCAAGACGTATAGGTGGCGCACAAGCCAGCAACACAGGACACGCAATAGTGTGTGCTGTGTGTCATGATGACATTGCACATTCACTCCTCCCAAGGGGCAAAGAAAATGGGAAAATGGCAATAACTGGTAGGATAACATTGTTCTCCCACAGGCCCTGCACCCAGATATCCAGGTGAGAGTATGTGCAAACCAGATCCTGTTTCTGGTTGGGTTTGGGGGACCCTGCGAGGGGGAGGGAAATAAGCCCAGGGTGGAACAGCCAAACAAGGTAAGTCCTGGAGGATACCAGGGTGCTAGGCCTGGGGAGAACAGAAAATGGAGCTGGTTGGTACATGAGGGATTAACAAATAAACAAAACAATGAATGCCCTCCCAAGAATTTTATACCTATTGCAAATGCTACCCATGGGTCTAACTATAAATGACCTGCAGCATTTAGAAAAAGGTTTCAGAGTTTCTGTGGTGTAAGAAAAGACACCAACGAAGTTTACTTTACTTTAAAGGCACTACTGCTAAGGTTAAGATAAATATTTCTAGATCTAGTCTGTTGCCATTTGATAACCCAGGCATGATACATTAGGGAATGGGTACTGGGCAGGAATAGAGACATTTGGGTGTTGCTGGAAAGGGAACTCCTGCTTTGGCATCCTACCTTAATCTGGGGGATCTTAAAGCCTCCAAGGCACTCCCAGACAGGCAGGAGCTGGTGATATGTGTGCTTGAGACATGGGAAGCAATTAAGGTGAAACTAGGTAACAAAAGCATTCAGTCACTACTGGTTCCCCGAGATACCAACCCAGAGTTTTTGCCAGGACTGGAAGATGTAGAGATTTTACAGAGGCAGGAAAAAGGGTTATGTGTGGGAGAACTGCTTGGGGCTAATGAATTAAATAAAGTTGTTTAATGGATAGAGAGTATTGAACTAAACATTAAAAGTCAGCAAGACCAAGTAGTAATATATTGCAGTAATGAATGGAGCATGGGGTGCCTAATACAGGAATCACTTTGGTGTTTAAAATGAGTTTTAAGTTGAATGACATAAGGGGTGTTAAATGTCAGATCCACTGGAGTATTTGAAATGGTTGTAAGCTGTTCAAGCTATTTAGAAGTTTAAAAAAGAATATACTCTAAGTAGTATGTAAAATGAATGAGAATGTGCATTGTAGCAGACACCAATGAATATTTAACTTACTAAAATGCTTTGAAATGTGTAACAGCAATGTTAGTAGTTGCGAGATCGAGTAGTAATATATTGCAGTAATGAATGGAGTATGGGGTGTATAATGCCAGAATAACTCGAGTGTTTAAAATGAGTTGCAAGTCGAATGACATATGAAGCATTAAATACCAAAATCAGTCGAGAGTTTGAAATTAGTTGTAAGCTGTTTAAGATATTTAGCAGTTCATAAAAGGAATACACTTTAAGCAGTATGTAAAATGAAAGAGAATGTGCGTCATGGCAGATGCTAAAAAACACGTTGAAATATGTTATGGCAACGAGTGAAGTATGAGATGTTTGCACGTCAGGAGCATATTGTTATAACATGAGTTAATTAAATAGAGAGAATTACAGTAAAGAAAGTACCCTTACTAATGATTCAAGTGTAAACTCAGCTGAATAGTAATATAGGAGTGAAAGGTGAAAGCTAAATGCTTGGTGCATCTTGTCATGGTTTGAAATGACATTACATGGGGAGTACCTTTAGCAAAGAACATATTTATCATAACAAGTAAAATATGGTGTGAAAATGTTGCATTATTTCATAAACACAAAAATTAATTTAATCACATGCTAAGTGAAATGTACAGTAATGACAAGTTTCTGATAATTGGTTGAACTTTCATATTCCATGCCTGTTGCAAACAAAAACTAATAGATTTATATGGTATGTGAAACATAGAGTAATGATTAGTCTTTGAAAACTACTTGGACTTTTACATTCTCAGCTTGTTCTTTTCTTTTGTGTGTCCTATAGATTGACAATAAGATAAAGGTGTTTATCTACAAGATTAGAAAAGAATATAATTAGTAAAAAGAGGTAAATCTTAAATATATGAAAGCATAAAAATATGCTAACTAGTAATTAAGTGATTCAATGATATTATGAATATTTTTTATGGTTATTTTATTTATTTTTATCTTTATTTTTATTTTTTGTATAAAGTGAATGCCTGAAATAGCCTCATCCCAAGAAGACATGGCAATCCTTTTTTTGGCCCTGATTGGCAGTGTTATAAAGTAAGGAAAATATTGTAAATTAAATTAGGTGGTCTTTATAATAGGAGAAGTAGGAAAAAGTTATAAAAAGTTAATATTTAAAAACTTTATGTATGCATATAATTTAGAACTATAAATTAATGTTCATTAGTGGATACACAAATAATATAATGTATAACAGTATTAAAATGCAAGTGTTCAAATTAATGTGAACAGTTCTGTAACAAAATTAAAAAGAAATATAATTACGCACATTTTACATGTCTCTACAGTTCCCCTGAAGAGGCCTAATTCATTAGGTGAAACGTTGGGACTACTTAAATCCAATAAATTATTCATTTCAAGAATCAATGGTGTGACAGCCTTTGTTGCTTACGAGCATGCCTTCCAATCTTGTTGTCTGCATTTACCGAAAATTGGCAAGTTCCACTGAATACTAGTAAGAACTTCATCTAAAACATTGGCAATTTCCCTGGACACTATTCATTTATGTGGCTAATGAATTTATAACATTCCCAAGTCTCAAAGAGGAACTCAACATCTCCCAAGTACATATATTCAGATACCTGCAGGTTTAGAGTATTATCCAAAAATGGGTCTGGTTGAAGCCACAGGACTTCCTCATAGCAGACATGGAAAGTCCTATTTTGTCAGCCAGACAAGATCCAAATAGGTTTCTGGCAAAGACTTGCCACTGCAACACAAATCCCCTGCAAGGTATCAAATGGTGAAGCAGCAATTGGAGAGAGATCTCAAATGCAAAATACCAGATAATGCTTGGGGCACTATATGTGAATCCCATGTAGGTTCCACAATGTGCAAACTACTATACATAAGGAGGCACAAAGTATACATTTATTAATAGGTTCTATATGCCACCAAATACAGTGAGCAAGCTAAATGTGTGGATCTCTCCTGTGTGCTGGACATGTAACCAAGACAGAGGAACATTTCTTTGTGCTTTACTCACTAATCTCTTCCGGTCAAGATGGCGGCCACGCTGGGCTAGCCGCTTGCTGCTTGCATTATTTGTGCTTTTTTCATTTTATTTTAAGTGTTTCTTTTACTCTTGCTGCCTAATTTGCTTAGTCTTCGTGCTCCAAGTTTAATTTAGAGGGTGCCGCGTCTCGCCAACTTGCTCAAGTGACGCGGCTGTTGACTTTCGATTGATCCTCGGACGGAGCCTCCGGACAAGTTACTGCCGGTCGTCTGCACTGGGATTCTGGATTGACTTAGACAATATTTGGATCGCTGCACTATTGAGGGCTGGAATTGGATGTGGCTTCCCTCGGAGGATTGCCGGTATTCTTGGATTGCCGGCACTAGTCGTGGATTGGAATCTGGATGCGGCTTCTCCCTGAGGACTGTCGGTATCTCGATTGTGCACTGTTTTGTTTGCTGCTCCTGGTGTTTGCGCTGTTCTTCACGCCTCTGTATCTGCTGCCCGACTTGTGGAGACCTGGACATTGATATTTGATGTGGGGTTAATTTGGTGAGGCTGTATTGTTTTTTCATTTGTGGGCTGTGGGGTTTGCTGCTTTGGTACCCCCCCCCACTTATTGAGACCTACTGAGACCTGGATGCTGGATATTGGAATTGGGGCTCACTTGGTGAGGCTGTACTGCTTCCAATATTTGTGGCTTACAGGGTTTGTTGCCTTTGTATCCCCCCACCCACCTAGTGAGCCTGGTGACTGTTTTATACTCTATACTTTATGTTGTGCTGTGATAAACCGTGAAGCCCTTACTTTATTTGGATGATCTTTGCTACTTGATTCACGGTTTGTGAACTAATTTTATCCTGGATTATCTTACCGTGTTCGGAGATTTGTTATATCTCTGAGGATTCAGCTTTTTAAGGACCCTGCAATTTTTTCTTTAATATACGGTGATATAGGGTTTCTCTGCTATTTCGGGAGTTGGTTCTAATTTGTAGGGAGTGCTGCCTACCTGGTGGTCTCCAGCCAGGCAGGAGCAGCCCTCGGTGTCTCCCAGGGAATTGGGAGATCAGGGCCTCTTCTAGGTTGCCTTGGGGTCAGCTGTAGTGCTGACCTGTGAGGCAACTTTAGCTGCTGGCTGTCATCCGAGTGGGGGCAATGCTCCCTGCAGGAACATATCTCCTGACTGTATTTTATTGGTTTTATAATTAATCACTGGCAACTGAGGAGCAGTTGTTGGAAGATCTCAGGATTTTTATTATTTGACTTTTTGAACTCTTTTGTAAAGACTATCTTTTATTTGTTGGATGCTATTGACAGAACACTGAGTGAGTGGTTTAGTTTTGGACTGTAGGTAAGTGCGATTGTTATTTATTATTACAAATTTGAGTTTAACTCCATGCCATGTGAGAGGTGGTGTTGGGAGTTTATTTTATATTTTTATATTTGCTGCATGTGAGAGGTGCTGCATTATTTCAAGATATAGGATTGTTTAAATTCAAATTTGTTTAATATTTAATAAGTTATTTTATTACGTTTTAAATTTACTGTATTTTATTTTATTTTACTGTTTGTTATTTTTGCATTGTTTTTGGTTTATGTTTGTTTATTTGGCTTGCCTCCTTCTTCTGTGAGAGAGTGGGAGAGAGTGTTTATAATTGCGATATTTTTAGGTTTACTGTTAGTTTTATTTTTTTGATCTGTTTAATAATGACAGTTGGGCATTATTCCCCACCAGGCTCAGGGGAACTCGCCTTTTGATTGCCCTCCTGTTATCATCCGACACCCATTTTAGGTGTCGGGCATTGGGCATTCTGAAGAGGCGAGGGACGTAAGGTGGAAAAAGCTGGGCCTTGTGGGGGGACAGGAGAGGGGCTTATCAGTCTTAGGGTCCAGAAGACGCCCTGGGGTGAAATGGGGTCAAGATAGAGGTTGTTCCTATCTTGTCCCTATACCAGAGTCCCGAAATTTCGGACAGGTACTGAGGTCTTCCTCACATCTCATCCTGCCTTGGTGTGTTATGCAATGCCAGATCTATTAAAAACAAGACAGCTATTGTAGCTGATCTTGTTGAGTCAGCTGATCTGACTTGCATTACGAGACTTGGCTGGATGAAAATGCTGGCCCTATATTGGCTTCGCAACCCAGCCGGGTTCTCGGTAATACACCGCCCAAAGCAGGATCTGAGGGGTTGAGTGTGGCCATTATGTTTAAATCTGAACTGGGCCTTGTGGATGTTCCATTGGGAAACACCAGATCTTTTGAATATATCCTGGGTGAGGGTGCGGGTTGTGGGATTCTCCTGTCACCGTCCACCAGGTGAGCGGTGGCAATTCTACAGGAGATTGCAGACTTCATTGTCGACCTTGTGTTGAGGTTTCCAGATTAATTCTTCAGAGCGATTCAACGCTTGGGTCGATTGGCGAATTCTTCCTCATTTTGGTCAAAGTCTCCTCCAGTTGATGAGTACACTGGGCCTGACAAGGTTGTTACCCTCTACCCATATTGGAGGTCATTCACTAGATCTGGTCTTTCTCTGGGTATGGAGATCACTGATTTGGGGTGGAACCAGTCAGTTGGTCGGACCATTACACCATAAGGTTCAGTTTCAGGGCCCCCTCTAATAGGTCTGCCCCTACGGAGATGGTCCAATAACGCCCTTTAAGGGGTGTTGGCCCCAGTGACCTTATGGCGGTACTGGACCTATCGAGTTTGTCGGGAGAATGCATGAGTCCAGAGGATCTTGTACTTGCCTATAATAAGGCTGTGGGAGATGCACTGGACAAAATTGCTCCTGTTCGTGTTCGGCCTCTCACCATCCATCCAAGGAGTCCATGGTTTGATCGCTCCTTGAAGGAATTAAAGTGAGTAGGCCGAGAAGGCTGGAGACCTCATGGAAATCGGCCTTGATGTCAACAGGCTTAGATTGCTAGCCCATTATGATGGCTACCAATCAGAAATCACCTGTAAGAAGGCAGAATTCCTGTCCAGAGATTTCTGCTGCAAAGAACCGACCGCTCAGCTTTTCCGGAATGTGGACAGGCTGTGCAATCCAGTCTGTCTTCAGCCTAGAGAAGCTTTTTCTCAACTTAGATGTGAGGAGTTTGCTCGCTTTGCAGATAAGGTTGCGAGCATCAGGTCGCCATCGGGTCCGACCTCTCCTTTGGGAGGTCACGGTGGGCAACCGGTTGTACTTAATCCCCGCCTGCTTGGATGGAGTTTCACCACCGAATTCGACATTGTGAAGATCATTCAATCAATGCCTCAACTAGTTGTAGTTTGGATCCGGGTCCTACACCTCTGTTAGTAGGATGTGTTGAAGTCATCAACCCAATCCTTGCTGACATCGTCTGGAAGTCCTTGGAGAGGGTTTTTTCCTAATCCCCTTAAGGAGGCAGTTGTTCATCCACTCCTTAAAAAATCCTCCTTGGATCCAGACTGTCTAGCTAACTACCGGCCGATCTCTAACCTGCCATTTGTTGGTAAGGTTATTGAAAAGGCAGTTGCACTGCAATTGGATGAATATCTCACCTCTCATAATGTCTATGATACTCTCCAATCTGGCTTCAGAAAAAGGCATAGTACTGAGACTGCCCTTGTTCGGTCTTGAGTGACCTCCTAATGGCCAGAGATCAAGGCTTATACTCATTCTGGTCCTTCTTGATCTTTCTGCTGCATTCGACACTGTAGACCATGAGGTGCTATTGGAGCTGCTGCGGTTTTTGTGGACTGTCTGGTACAGTCCACGAATGGTTCCGCTCTTACCTCACTGGTAGGTTTCAGAGAGTTGTCACTGGAATTTATTCCTCTGACACCTTCTCCTTCCATGGGGTACCGAGGTTCCATTTTAGCTTCCATGTTGTTTGCAGTGTATATGCTGCCATTAGAGAAATTATCAGGAGATACAGTTTGAGTTTTCACTGCTATGCCAATGATACTCAACTGTATTTATCCTTTCTCCCGATCAGAGTGATGCACCTCTGTACTTAACAACTGTCTGGATGAAATCAGAATTTAGATGAGTTCAAGCTGGTTGAAGCTTAATCCGATAAGACCGGGTATTGGGCCCAGATCATCCTGGGAGGGGCTTGGGTGCGGCATATCCATCAGGCTTATCACTTGGTGGGGTGCCGCTCTCTAGCTCTCGACAGGTGCGAAATCTGGGCGTTATTTTTGACGACGGTCTGACCCTGAAATCTCAGGTCTCAGCTGTTGTCAAAACCTCTTTTTATCATCTGAGGAATATCGCCCGGGTGAAACACCTGATTCCCCAGGAGGATCTTCCGACTTTGGTTCATGCCTTTGTTACAACCCGTTTGGACTACTGTAATTCCCTATACCTAGGGCTTCCAGGGATTGATATCCGCCGCCTGCAGCTAGTGCAGAACGCTGCAGCCAGGCTTTTGACTGGGACCTTGAGAACCGGTCATATTACGCCTGTGCTTCGCGAACCGTATTGGCTGCCTCGGCGGTGGCGTATCATCTTTTAAGGTTGGTTTACTAACCTTTAAAGCCCTACACGATCAAGGGACCGGTTACCTGAAAGATCTTCTGATTCCCTATTGCCCCCTCCGCCCCTCCGCCTGCCAATGAGGGATTGCTAGAGATTCCTAGGGACTGCTTTGAGGTTATCAGATCTCGTGCTTTGGCTTACTCAGCTCCTACCCTGTGGAATTTCTACCTCATTGGTTGAGAGAATGCCCGACCGTCGATAGTTTTAAAACTGCTTTAAAAACTTATCTTTTTAACTTGGCTTTTTCTTTATAGTTTATTTGTTTTTGTTGATCTTGATTTTATTGTCTTGATTTTATTGTCATGTACAGCGCCTTGATTCTGAAGGGCGTTTTATAAATAAACACGAATTGAATTGAATTGAACATATCTGCAATACATTTGGTTATGTCCAACCCTCCAGGCCTTTTGGTCTGATGTGAGTTCAGTGGGTGGGCTCAGTCAAATGTATTGCTGAGATTCAGGCCCTCTCTTGCAAGGAGCCATATTTCATAATGTATGAAAATAAGGTAGTTTTACAGACAGCTCCCTCTTTTCTTCCAAAGCTTCCCACTGCTATTACATGAACCAAGTTGTATGCCTTTCTTCCTTCCTTCTGTTCACAGCTGGCCAATCCATACAAAAAAAGAGTTACATGAGCTCAAACCTCTCAGAGCAATCAAAGCTTATCTCAGGAGAGCTGTCAAAATCTGTCTTTTAGACAATCTTGTTATGCTTTTTTGAGAAGCAAAAATGAGTCAAACAACATCTAAGGCTATATTGGTGAGGTGGGTCAAAACCTGTATAGCAAAGTCTCATGTAACAGCAAAATTGACGTCACCAGCATTGATCAGAGTACATCCCACCAGGGCTATGGTAGCCTCACGGGCTGAAAGAGCAGAAGCATCAGCATCAGAATGGTGCAGAGTGGCCATATGGTTCTTCCTGTGCATCTTCATCAAACATTACATTCTTGATGTTGGTTTGGCTGAATCTTTCTCTGCTACTGCCTCACACTCCTCCACAAGTGAATTTATTCTCTTAGGGGATTTTAATATTTATTGACTCTCACTGACCTCCAGGCTAACCTACCTCAGGACGGAGTCCCTTAATATTTTCCAACTTATCACGGAACTCACCCAGCTCAATTCCCCACTACCCTAACCACACCCTCTGGGACTGGGTTCTCTACTCCCATCCTACTACATTATTGCAGCAGATATTGTGCCAGATGCCTTCAGTGACCACTGCAAGATGTTCTGCATCAGGAATGTTTGGCACTCTCCTTCCTTTCATATATACATCTGGGTCTAGGTTCCTCCAGTCACTTAATTACAATGCTCTCCTGAGTGACCCTATTGCAACAGACTAATCAGACATGCTCTCTGCCCCTAATATTGATGTGATCCTCTCTCTGTTTCATTCCAAATCTTCCTCTATCTGGGACAAGCACGCCCCCTCAGAAAGCCCATGGTCAAATCTTCCTAGCACCCCTGGTTCACCCCCAAACTCACAGTCCAATAGAAGTCCCATATCTTGCTTGGGCCCACTACAAATTATCCAACACCCTGCCTGGCCTCCTGTTTTACAAGGCACTTAGAAAGGCTGGATTCTATACCCCTCCACCTTTCAGCTCCAGGTCCCAAGGCAGGAAGAGATTCTCCTTCCCAGTCTCTTGATGTGAGCAGAGACATTGTTCTTTGATGTAGAAGGTGCAGCTCTGATTCGAAAAGAGTGACTTGTGAAGGCAAAAAGGATTAAGTCCGAGTCTTTGTAATAGGATTCTCTCATGTTCCATGAAACAATTGGTTGATAATGGTGGGAGGTTATTAATAGATAGGCGAGGTTTTGAAAAACTGGATTAAGCATGATGGTGCATGAGTTGATCCAATATAGCTACTGTACAACAATTATTCTGAGTAGGATAGTATGACATTGGACCCCCTTGATGCAGTGTATTGGTTTTTGAAGTTGGGAGGAATAGAACATAATGATCTTCTTGCTTTCTTAAGTTGGAAACTGTAAGACATTTAACTGAAGAGGCTAAAGAAGTAGTAAACTCTCCAGGATACAGGAAGCCATAGAATGCCAAGCAGATAGCTGAAGAAATTATGATGTTTGAGGTAGAGTCAAAGAGATTGATATGCAGTAAATCCAACAATTTGCAAAATATTGATATTCAATAGGTAATTGTTTAGGAGCATTTGCCTGGGATATTCTATGGATTCCGAGTAGGAGGAGTCTGACTGAAGCATTGGATAGGATTGAAGACATAGATGAATTTGACTGATATAGAAAACACTGAATTCAGAATAAGTATTTTTTAATGGTTCTGAATCATAGCTTCAAGGCTCGTTGGCAGAATATTATAAATGCCAGGATATGATCAATGGAGAAAGAACTTAGATGAATTGATTGGAAGACACAGGATGAGGAAAATGTCTTCCAGGTGGTGGTGTAAGTTGCTAGGGTACTATGAGCTAGGGCTGACCACATAATGACTTCAGCCTTTTGACGATAGAATGTTAAGTCATGATTAGTTTGGTGAATCAAGGTGGAGAGGTCATGGTTGAATCTTCTGCAGGACAGATGTGATTGAATTCTTTGAAATGAAATTGAGACAAATAGTCTTCATCTTTGTTTGAGTATCCAGGGATATGAAAACATTTCATGGTGGAGCTGTGGCACAATGATAACCAAGCCAGACTCCACATGAAAAACAATGACTGAATGGGATGAAGACCTGCCTTTATTTATGATGTCCACAGTAGACCGATTATCAGAAAAGAAAGAGACAGCCTTCAAATACCAAACATGGCTCCATACAAATCCAGCAGCTATGACAGTGTAAATTTCTAATAAAGAAGATATTTTGGAAAAGTCTCAGAGTGAATATTTTAGGAGAGGAGCCACAAACCAGGAATTATTGCAATTCTCTGTGAAACCATGATTAGAAGATGCAATGGTATATATCCTGGGATGGAGATTGGAAGATGGTTCTTTATAGAACATGGAGCATCCATTTCAAAGGTCTATGAAGTAGGACCACATGGCTAAATCAGATTTGGCTGCAACAGTGATGGAAATATGATAGTGAAGTTCAGACACTGAAGAGGCTAATGACAGAAGATTGGAAATTAATGAACATCCTTGCAGAATGATTTGCTTTCCTAAACTGAGATAACCCAGGAGTGAAAATATTTCATTTCAATTTCATTTTTTTAGTTTTTACCCTTGTGAGCCTGAAGAGCAAACTGCCCATTTACACAGGTGACAAGCAATTACAGAGAATGAGCATAGTACAAGAAGACATACAGTGCAAGAAAACATAAACAACATTAGACAATACCATTACAATACCTCTAGTACAATACAATGCAAAGTTAAATTAAACAATTAACAAGTCCATTTTTGAGAACTACAAAAAAAAAATGAAAAGGTTATGTTTAAAATTACCAATGGTTTTAAAATGAAAATAAAAATCAGCAGTGGGGAAGGGAATTAAAAAAATTGGAAGCCCTATAAAGGACTGATCTCTGGCCAATGGCACTACAAAAAAGCAGTATCTGAAAAGTGCATTTATCCTGAGATCGGGTATCACTACCATTGATAAACCTGGGAAACAGTTTAGAAACAGAGGAGGGGAAAATAACTAATATTATTTTGAACAAGAATATACTATATTTAAACTGTATCCAATGAGCAAGTGATAGACAGACTCCTGAAGAAGAAAACAGTGATGGGTGCGATATGGACCTGCAACATAAACCTAAGAATTGAATTGTACATAACCCTAAGTGGATCCAAAATATTTTTACAGCTGGATGACTAAACCTAGTAAATCATAATCCAGTTTGCTAAATAGAAAACTATGACCAGCAAAGTCCTGGATTCTTTAGTAAGACATGCTTTAACATGATATAAAGCACCAAAGTGCTGATGAATGGATTTCCTAATGCGGGCAACATGATTCTCAAAAGATAGTTTTGAGTCCAAAACTAGCCCCACGTATTTTAAATGATTGACAAGCTGAATGGGGATACCTTTTGAATCAACAAGAGGGATAAGATCCTTGACACTAGGTTTATTAGAGAAGACCATAAGTTTGGTCTTCTGAACATTAAGTTCCATAAGATTATGATGAAGCCAATCTTGAAAAAAATTAAAATCAATTTGGACTTTTGTAATAGCATCATTTTATTTGGGGGCAGTTCTGAATAACACAGCATCATCTGCGTACATAATGACTGAAGTCTGTGTACAAATACTAGGAACAGTGTTCATGTATAATGAAAAGATCAAAGGGCCCAATATTGAGTCCTGAGGGACTCCACAGGCAATGGGGTAGATCAGGAGAGAAAACCATCAAGAGACATGGTGAGCGATTACTAAGATAATTAAAGAAGCATAGGACAACTTCTGAGAAAAATGCAAACTTGACAAAATGCCAGCTAGTAAACAATGCTCAACTAGGTTGAAGGCCTTGGTGAGGTCCATGAATACTGCTGCAACAAAGTGCCCTTTGTCAAGGGCACTCTAAATGCAACTTGTGAACCCCACCAAGGTTGTCTTAGTATTATGTAATTGTTTGAAACCATGTTGCTGTGGTATTATGAAACTGCATTTGTTGAGAAATTCTGAAGTCTGATTAAGGACCATCTTCTCAAGAATCTTAGATTGGGGTGGAGGACAGAAATAGGATGAAAGCTTGATGGAAGATTAGGGTCCCCAGACTAAAAGATGGGCTTTATGATGGAATTTTTCCAAAGTGTGGGAAAGGAACCAGAACTTAAGGAAGCATTAAAAATGAGAGATAAAGGAAATGTGAGGGACTTCACTCCAAGTTGTATGTTGAGATTGGTACAGAATAAATTAATAGAAAAAGATTTCCCCAGTGATTGAATCCTAAGTAGTTTATCAAGAGGTAATCTGGCTTCCATGTGTATTGCATCCAGCTTGATACCTAAAAATTCAGTATATGTAGAAGGTTCCAAAGTTTTCTCTTCAGAAAAAGGTAATGCTAATTCTTGGATGAGGTGGACGAGATCAGAGATGCAAACAGCTCAAGGTGAATCAGGTGTATTTATAAGTAAGAAATGGTATGCCCCCTTTACGGTGATACTATAACAGCAGACACGTTGATTCCGACAACATTGACAGTTCACTGTAATGGTCCACCCAAGACCTCAGCCATCTGTCCCCTGGTCCTGCACCCCTTCCCTGAATCAACTTTGACTTGGAGTTGATAATCTATAAGTTTGGAGGGAAGAGCCCCCCGCATGGAGAGTTCAGGGGGTGAAGCCCCCCTGATAGAAACAGAAGTGGGTCTCCATTCAGATTTATGTCAACTGCAACTTGCAGTCAACATAAATCTGTTGCTGTGATGTCAGTCGACAAACTAGTTGTCAAACCATCATCGTAGACTGAGGTGGGTGAAGTGCTCCCACTTCACTACATGGAGCACTTTGCGCATTATCCCACAATCTGTGTAGTGCTCCTCAACATGAATCAAATTACTCTGCCTATAAAACTGAACACAAAGTGCATTGTTGCCAATGGACTTCAAACTACTTCACTTTGTATTTCAGCCTTCTCCTTAATTTTAATGCGAAGTGTCACTGATTTTAATGGACTTTGCTTTACTTCACCTATTTATTGCTATTTGAGGTGAATTTTGCATTGATTCATAGGATGGCAGGTCACATGGGCTCTATATTGTCTTGCACAGTCTCAGTTCTGTGTAGTGTATATAGTAGAAAGCTGGAGACAGTTTGCTCTCAGAGCTCTGAGAATCAAACCATCGAAAAAGCTTTAAAAAAATCACTTTTGATCCAATTGTTTTGTTCCAGATTTAGTACATCAACTGTAGGAAACCCTCCTGTGCTTAGATCATCGAGTGTTGATTGTTTTTGTGTGCATTTTGAATGTTAATTTAGAACATTCAGCCTGTGTACTGACAGACACTGCTGAAGTGTGTTTTGGGGGAGGGGTGTATCTGTGGTGGAATGAGATTCACATGAGAAAGGCAGTCTTTTTGTTTTGTACTAGTAGTGTGTGTTAGTATTTGTGTGTTTATGTACACACAGTAATACCTGAAGTAATTTTTGATAATTATTTTCTGTTTGTTGTGGTGCAGTGCATATTTTCATTCTGTTTAAAAGATTTGGTTATATAGTGTACTGCACTGTTAAGTTTTCTGCACATTACCTGTACAGAGTGCGGTGTGTGTGTGTGTGTGTGTGTGTGTGTGTGTGTGTCATCAAGTCAGACACATTTTATTGTGCCACACAGTAATCACCACACTCTGAACTGGTTATCTGTGTGTGGTATTTTTTACTGCTTCCTTCTATCTAGCTAGTTGACTGCTACTGCAGGCCACCCCCCACATACACACCCCCGCAAAAGGTATAATTTATTTTTCCAGTTTTGGATTTGTGTGACCACTGGTTAAGATGTTTTTGTACCTATGAGGCTGCATCTCTCTATAGTGTGCAATCTGCATCTGTATGTTTGCATTTGTTTAGTGCTCAATCTGCATCTGTAAGTCATAGTTGTTTTTTGGTTTCCCAGCCACCCCAAATTTCAAAAATCTCAATTTGTTGTGAATTTTCTGTGTAATCTCAAACAATGCCTGCAAAGAGACATGCATGCAAAGATGTTTCTGGGCATTACACTGCTGCCAGTGGCAAGAGTGGCTGTGGACTTGGTAATATGCAGCATAAGTACATAATTGATTCCAGAAAAGGGATTTCTCTATGTTTTTCGCAGCTCAATCAGTAGTTTCAATTATGGTTGGAGATGCTGTTGTCCCCTGATGGTAGTAGTGAAGTTGCTGATGGCATGAGTATTGCACCAAGTTTAACCCGTGACAACAAGTTAACCAGTTTCCAAAATATTGTGGCATCTAAAGCTTAATATGTATAACCACAAGGAAAGGAGAGGGGTTACAATAGAAAATATCAAGTACCAAAAGGGAATCAACAATGTACAAGAGGGTAGCATATTTTAGAAAAAGAGATGTGCATGAACAAAAGGGTAAAATTTGAAGATAGAGGGGGGACGGATCAGGGGCGACACCAGGAACTATTTTTTCATGGAGAGGGTGGTAGGTGCAAGGACAAACAAAAGCTAATGATCAGTGTTATGGCGTGAGGGCAGCAGTTTAAATGTGCCCATTATTTGGAGTTTTGCACCTCCATGCGATCTAAGGTGGTGTAAGTGGCCTCTCCCACCTCCTTGACAGCCTCAGTCCCAAGGTGGGGTCAAATGAACTCATGGTGTTCGGGGATTTTAACCTAAACTGGCTGAGTGGCAATGCCAAAATCTACAAACCCCTTCTGGCCAGTCTCGCCCTAGGTCAGCTTATCACTGAGCCCACCAGACCCTCCTCCTCCTCTGGGATGCAGGGCACTCTTATAGACTGGATGTTGAGCAACAGGCCTGACCGTATCTCAGCTTCTGGCCTCTTCTCTGATTCCATCTCTGACCATTCCCCCACCTTCTGTATCTGGAAGGTCCCTGTCCCCCCTAAAGTTATTCAGATGAGGGACTATTCAAAATTTGACTACAACACCTTCCTTGCCGATCTCCACAGAACAGACTGGTCCCTGGTCTACCCTCTATGTGACCTCTCTACTGCTCTTGACTGCTTCCTAGCCATATTTGCCCCACTGCAAGACAGACATGCCCCACTCATGAAAAGGAGAGTGAGGACTACTGTCACCAAATGGCTACAAGGCAACCTGTTTGCCTCGATGAAGCTTAGGGACAAAAGCTGGCTAAAATTCAAGGACTCTGGGGACAGATCTGACCTTGAGGCCTACAGGTGGCTCAGGAACTCATGCAAATGGGGGATCCACTCAGCCCAGAGTGGGTTCTGCAAATCCTTCCTTGAAGCATCTGCCAAGAACCCTAGGAATTTCTGGTGCACCATCAAGCATACCGTTAATGGTCCTGCCTGCCCCAGGTCTTCGACCTGCATATTGATGGAGTCAGCTGCAACAATGCCCTAACTATAGCCAATGTCTTTAACGTCCTGTTCTCAGACCTGTCTGACTTCACCTCCACGCCTTCAGCTACATGTAATATGGGTCCCACTTTTGGCACCATGTCTCATCCACCTCCCCCTCCCTTCTGCTTCAAGTCTGTTTCCTGCAATGTGACACGAAGCTCCTCACTGGGCTCTCCCCTCACTCTGGTGCTGGGCATGACAACCTTGAGCCAACATTACTCAACCTGGGAGCCACCCTCCTGGCCCGGCCTATCTCCCACATTCTTAACTCCTCTCTCTGTCAGTGTCAGTGGCTCAGTAGGTAGCACACTTGCCTCTGAGGCCAGGAGATCAGAGGGCTGTGGGTTCAGTTCCCACATCTGGCACTTGGGTTAATATCCCAGTACTGACACTGTAGTGCAGCATGAGAGGGGTGCTGCACTTCTGAGGTGCCATTTTTCGGATGGGACGTTAAACCGAGGTCCCATCTGCCTGGATTGGTGGTAGTTCAGATGGATGTTGAAGGTCCCATGGCACTTTTTGAAAAGAGTAGGGGAATTTCCCCAGTGTCCTGGCCAAATTCCCTTCATTCACTAAAAATACCACCAACAGCTTAATCTGGTTCAAGGTCAGTTGGCATTCATCTGTATCCCCCTCCCCCAGGTCGTGACTGAAAATAGGCAGAATTCGTCTAGTGCACTTACCCAGTCGACAAAAACTAATAAATAAATAAATAAATATCTGGGTCCATCCCAGCCATATGGAAGGTGGCTATTGTGATACCAGTGCTCAAACGTGGTGATCCCAAACTACTTGAAAACTATCGTCCTATAGTGATTCTGTCTGCAGTAAACAAACTGCTTGAAAAGATTTGTGGCTGCCCAGCTTGTTCTCATCCTCCAGACCTATGGCCTCCTCTCCCGCGCACAGCATGGGTTCCATAAAGGGCACAGCACCTCCACTGCCCTAGCACAAGTCACTTCCGAAATCAGAACGGTGACTAACCAGGGCAAACTCATGGGAGCCATCTTTATTGACCTGTCTAAGGCCTTTGATCTGGTCGATCACACTCTCCTGGGCACTGCTCTCCAGTCCCTCAACATTCTCCCCCAGTCTTAGCCTGGTTTTCCAACTACCTCATGGATAGGCAACAGTACACGAGGTTCCAGAAAGCCCTCTCTGGGCTGGCACCAGTAACCTGTGGGGTACCTCAGGGGTCTGTCCTCGACCCCATACTGTTCTCCCTTTTTATCAATCAGCTGCCCTCGGTCCCTGCATCTGAACATGTCACCCTTTATGCCGATGACCTTGTGCTTCTTGCTAGCTCCCAGGATATCAGAGAGAAACTCTAGATTAAACTTTGATTTGACTGCATCAAATCCTGGCTCAAGGCAAATACACTTGTCATCAACCTCCAGAAGATGCAGACTATGTTATTTGACTCCTTTACCAAGGTCAGAGCATGGCAAGCTGGTCTTGAAGTCACTGGCACCGAAGGCATCCCTGTGTCGGTTGTTAGACTCCTTCAAGTACCTGGTGGTTACCCTTGACCCTCAGCTGTACCCTTCCCTGCACATACATAACTTCTGCAAGACTACCAACTGAAAAATGGGACTGGCACACAGGGCCAAAAGCTGCCTTGCCCCAGCAGCCCGACTCACCCTTGCAAAAGGGGGTTTTCTCCCTACGCTATGTTATGGGCGCTCCTCTTTTGTGAATGCCTCAAAATCCTGGCTCACAAAATGGGACACTGCATATAACAATGTGTACCACTTCGCCCTATCAGCCTCCCAGCTCACCCATCACTGCCAGCTCTACTTCAGGCTGGGATGGCTCTCCCCTAGTAATCATTGATCCTTTGTTTTGGTCAACTTCACTGACAACATCATCAGATCATCAACTCCTCCGGCACTTGCTGAACAGCTACAGCCCACCCTCTTGGGCTATCAGGTGAGGTCTAGTGACTCCCAGACTCTCATGATTCCCAAAATCCACTCCCTCGCAGGTGATCGTGCCTTTGCAGCCCTTGCAGACCTTGCCCCCAGAGCCTGGAACCTTCTCCCTGCTCATGTAAGAGTTGCCCCCTCCCACAGCTGCTTCAGGTCCTCCCTCTGGGGCTACCTAACTGTCTGCCTTTGCTCTTAGCTGTTCCACCCTCCATTGTATGCCAGTGCTCTTCTATGACCAAGTGTATGCCTATACCTTCTGCCTGCGTTTTCTCTTAGCTGTCCTACCCTTCACAGTGTGCCAAGTGCCCATCAATGACTGAGTGTGTGTTCCATTAGTGCTCTCCTCTAAAATGCCCTGCCGATTCTTGATTTGCTTCCTTGACTGCCTCCTGAGATTGCCAAGCCTTAACACTGTATATGTTTTATATTCGTTCTCTGTCGATACCTGGATGTAGCTCTCTGCCCATACCTGTCTGTAACTTGTTGATTGCTACCACTTTGTTCACTGTATCTGTATGTTGCCTACATTTCTCTGACTGTTCTTGACTGTACCTTGTTGATTGCTATTACCCTGTCTCTGAATTTGTTATTGCCTGTACCTTTGTAATTCTCCCGGGTTGCACCTGAAAATAGGCACTTGACTGTTTAGCATGCTTACCTGGTAAACAAAGCTAAATAAATAAAAATCTGGTGGGTCACATGGTCCAACTCACTTCACATCAGGCCCAAATTGGCATGTGTGGCAGATATTCATGCAGGGTTGCCACCGTAATCTGCAGGTTGTTGAGCAGCCACTTGCTCCATGGCCCATCCCCGCTTGACACCATGTACAGGTGTAGGCCATCCTAATGCAGGAGCATTCCTTCTTGGCCTGCCAATCTGCATGATGGTGATTGTAGAGGTGGGTGCACTGACCACCTGTGCCCAGATGACTTCCCTTGGGGCCATGGCACACCACCTCACCACACAGATTGCACTTCACTACATTGGTGTCTACAGGCAATGTAGTGAAGAACTCCTACACTAATGAGCTTCAGGGAGGACTGGGCACAGGAGGGGGGGGGCCCAGATTTTGTTTCCGGCTGCTGCTGGTGCTCAATTGGGCCAGGCTGGGGAAACCTACTGCTGCTTTGCTATGGCTGCAACTGCTGTGGCTCCTCCCTCACTTCCTGCTGAGCTGCTGGCACAGGGGCCATGGCAGGTGGTGGCACCAGTAGGGAGGGGCACTGGAAGGTACCACCAGAGGTGGTGCTTCCACGGCACCACTACCTCCTGCTTTAGGGAGGGGACCACTAGCCTGGAAGGTGCTCCAGTTCAGATGCAGGGTTTATATTTTTTGATATCTGTCTCATTTCAAAGCATGGTTTATATTTTTTTGCTGTCTGTCTCCTCTCAAATACAGCTCTTTCTCCCACACTAGGTAAGGCGAAAGTTAAAGTTTTTCACTCTCTTGCATTATTAACTTCCTGCCTGAAGCATGTGACCTGCAGACTGTGAGCCACGTGACCTGCAGACTGTGAGCCACGTGACCTGTGGGCTGTTACAATGCTCACTCAGTCTGCCTTTAAAAGAAAATAAAGCGAAGTAATGCAGAGTCATCATAACGGTAAATCATTATAATGTCAAGTGGCAAAGTATTGCATTTCAGTGGGCACTTCGCGTAGCTATATGTTGAGGCAGAATGGGCCATTTCACCTCTGCTACACTAGCGAAGTTAAACTTCACTGCATCTCTAATCATAGATTCGTATGAAATCATCTAGGAGATGGAAGACAGCTGGACGATGACAATTGTTGCGCAATAGCCAAAAAAGCATCTCAGAAAACATGTTGAATAATTTTGGGCCACTTTTGCAACCAAAAGTCAAACAAACAGCAAAGTACAGTAGAGTCAATCACGAAGAAGCACAGTAAGTTACAGTAATAACATGTCACAAAATCCTGCATCACAAAAGGGCTTAATTGTCATTGACTTACAATGGTACCGGCATTAAACTGCAGCATTTTGTGATATCCTGCAGCATTTCTGCATTGCATTTTGGCTGTCACATGTGTAGTAGTTTTCCCATTTAACGTCATATGAGTGCAACAGAGAAGGTTGCATGGGCAGAAATTTAAAAGCATCTGAAATGCACGCTTTCGAGAGCCAGGAACTGGGATCAGATTGCTTAATAATTGTAATAGCATCATCTATGTGAGCATAGGCAAGAGATTACTCATTGGATGGAATCAATAAATTGATGCTAGGAATAGACCTTGATCAAGGTGCTGATAAATAAACGATTAGTCACTTTTTGTCAGAAAATGTTCTAGTGGCAACACCAATAGGACTGATCTGGTAGGTAGGAAATGGTGGAAACAGAAAGGGACCAATGAGGAATCCCTTTTGAAGTTCTTTCTGTAATAGCTGCCGCATGACTTTGGGTTCTTTTAAGGCAGACTGAAAGTTATGACATTCAAAGGTGTCAGAGGGAAACACAGCAATCCTGGTGTGAAATCCTTCAGAACTGCCAGATGGAAGTTATTCCATTATTGGACAAGTAGGATGAGAAGCTAGTGCTTTGGCTAAAGCCTGTAGGTTTACAGAAGTGGAGAGTGCAGAATTGTCATTGTTTTGACTGAGGGGCTTTTTGAACAGATGAACAAAGCATGAGCTTCACAACAGAAACTACAAATATGGAAAAACTGGCAACCAGACCCTAGCATCCATTATCATTGAAGTTGTTGCAAATCAGTTTGCCTCCCACATACTTAATTTACCTTCCATGCCTGTCCAGGTTGGGACAGACATCTGCATGAGGATTAGATATTCTGCAGGTCACCGGCGAAAAGGAAAATAAAGTTGGGGCTGGATCAGCTGGTAAATTTCTCATAGTCATGGAAAATGAGGAGACATCAGAAGCTGTCAGAGGGCAGAGGGAGGCAAAGTGGGGAAAGGAGCTGCACAGCAGTCAGGAATGTGCTTGCTGGTCAACAAAGTGATGGCAGAAGAGATTTCATTGTCCAGAATGGCCCTAATTAGTCTGGTATCAAAATGAGCCAATGCAGTGGCAGCTTTAGCAGGAAAAGACCAATGATTGTCATCAAAGTGGGTTCCTCCATACCAGGTGCCTAGGTAAATGATGAGATAGAGATATGAATCCAGTTTTCCTTGTCTAGAAGGGTAAGCAGAGCAGATGATGTCATGGGATAAGCTGAAAACTATGACAAATTCAGTTTAGTTCATTTCTTTTGGAGTCTGGGATCTTTCAACTTCAGGACAACAGTGATGTCTCTACAGGATACTATTCTGTTTTCTATGGCATCATGGGATGAGATAAGGAAAGATATCAGGTTTACATCCCTCCTATCTAGAATATCTTTGTGGAAGTGATTTGAGATCAGGTGAATGGGAGATATGAATGGTGAAGGAGTGGCTGAAGAAGAGGTACTTGAGTCTTATCATGGTTGATGACCAGATGTAGACGCAGTGCCCATAGTAAGTGGAGAGCTAACTGAAGCTGTATCCTGATGGACATGAGAAGTGGTCATAGGAGTAGTGGAAGTCATTGCACTGGAAGCTAGAACAGGTTGTGAGGAAAGGTGAGCTTCAAGAGAAGATATGCAGGACTGCGTTTCTGATACTGAAGTAGTTGTCTGAGCCATATAATGTCTGATTTTGGGTAAAGCAGAAGCTGGTTGGAGAACAGGATGGCTGGGAGTAGGCTTCCTAGTGGGTTGAGACTTAGCTGCTACAAATAAATGGAATTATCACCCATTTCCAAGCTGATACTGAATGGGAAATACCCATTTGTTTGCAATTCATAAATCAGGCATGGAACAGTGTAGTCTGTGTTGGAAAATTTTGGTTTCAAAGATCTTTCACAAAATGCTAGTGGACTTGAAGATGTCTGAGGGAGTCCTGAATGTCCTTCTTTGGCATTTGGAGATGACGCCTGAGATTGGGTGGATGCTACGGCACTGTAATAGTGTAGTAGTTGTTGCTAATTAATGGCTTGATGTTCGAGACTCAGACTCCCATCTCTAGCAAATGAATCAAACTCCTGCCTACACTTGTCGACCTCTCCAAGGTATGAGGTAGGGAGATAGAGACTGTTCAGGCTGCTGGTGAGCGCTGCTAGAAAAGGGAGGCATTATAACGTGTAAAGAAAAATCAAATGGTCTGAATGGAAAGGAAGCAGAAGGCAGAGTAGGACAAATAATGCTTGGAAATAAGGAGAATTTAGAGCAGGACATAGTCAAATATGTATGTTGCAGAAGGCAAGTATAGACAAGGGAAACTGAAGAGCAGAAAAAGTGGTGTTGCTGCTTAAAGGTGTGTGATGAATTCATCATGCGTCATGAACCCAGAAGAATTACGGTTTAGAATATCACCACAAAGAAAGGTAGAATCTAGCTCAGAAAACACCCCAAAAGGAAGCAAAAAGAATGAAGATCGGTCTAGGAAAGGTAACAGGCTGGAGGAACATGAAGGATGGGGGAGGTTGGAGGAGACCCACTGAAGCCATGAGGTGGTGTGGGGGAGGGACAGTCAGGGAGGAGAGAAAGGAGGGAAAGAACAGGTGAGAAGAAAAAATGGTGACACCCCGAAGCAGAGAAAGGGCAGCAGAGAGAGAGAGAGAGAGAGAAACAGAGCATGAGGGGGTAGTGAGATGCCAAGCTGAAAACAAGGAACAGGGCTTAAGCAGAAACACAAGTAGCACAGCCACACAGACCACTCAGAGCCTAATGTTCAAAACACACTAAGGATGGAGAGAGTGGAGAAGCTAGCTTAAATGTGGATGGTGGGCAGAGTTATTCCCTTGCATTGAACCTCGGGCAAATCCCTCTCATTGTATACGCTTTGTCTGATAAATTATCAGTGACATTATAACACAGGACATTTTGAGCGATCCCTACTGCATGAAAGTACTTTTTTTTTGTAGACTCTTTCTGTGCTGCCGACGTGGAACTTTCTTGGTCATCCTCCACTCCCGTGTGCTCTACCTCCTACCTGAAGCTCTCCTCTCCTCTATCTCCCACTCCAGTCAAGCAGATCCCCCAGCTCTGCGCCCCCTAAAGTGGGGCCGCCCTATCCTCCCAGGGTGCTCTATCTCACAATCTAATGTGCCCAGCTGGGCAGTTGGCCCAAATGGAGGAGAAGCCTGGTATTGGAGTGTGGTACAATGGGGAAGGGTGCCATCACTTATCCCTGTCAATGGGTATTTTCACTTTATGTTGTCCCCAAAGAGCGCGGTGTGCAGTGACACCTGTGCATGGCTGCCCTGCTGGCATGTGCCGCGCTCCAGCCCTCATGTCTGTCTGGTGTTCCTGCAGTGCCCCTAATCTCCATTGGAGGCTGCCAGGACACTTAGCAACCCCTGGATCCCTTCCTGGGAGAGGAGAGCTGTCCTCCAGACACTCCAGCCCCCACCGACCCCTGGCTCCCCGAGACCGTCACCGAACCTGGGTCGCTGGTGTGGCATCCAGTGCCTCAACCCTCAGTGCCACTGGACCAGCATGAAAGTACTTTTGCAATGAATTTCTACATGTGTCTAGTCTAATGTTGCATTCAGGGCTATTTATGCTGTGGCTTAAACTGCAACAAAAATTGTTTTTTAGTGTTTGTCTGTTGTTGCAAAATGTGTTACTATCACTTTGATAACATCACTGTTCAAATGTGTGTAATTCAACAGATCAGATTTCTTCAGGAAGCATGCATACGTGACAACAGTTGAGGCTGTTAGCATGTACCTCTGTGTCCTGCATTTGAACAAAATAAATATCAGTACTTTGTGACAACTACAGTTGCTGACTTACAGTGCTAGTTTTGTCATAGGAGGACCCAGGAGCATGATGTCTAACTTTTCTATATTATTCTTAAAGCCAGAATCCATGCAAAAAATTTGAAGGCACTGTAGGACCTTTGGGATGCTTTCTATGGGGGTTGTTAATATATACAAAGATGTAATTGGCATATAAAGACTTTAAGCTCCTCTCCTAACTTAATGCCCTCTATGTCTTTAGAACCTTGCCTTTTTCTAATTGAATGCCCTTCATGTCCTTAGATGATCTAAGCATTTCTACTAGGGGTTCCACACTTACTACAAATTATGATGGGGAGGAAAGAGGGCAGCCCTGCCTGTTGCTCCTTTGCATTTCTGTTCTGTCTGACATGAGGCTTTTCACCTTGACCCTAGCATCTAGGTTCTAGTATAGCCCTTTGATCCAGTTTCTGAACTTCTGCCCAAATTGAAACTTGCATTGTGTGGCAATCTTTATTTCCATATAGCTTTTTCTCCTCTGTTGAAGCCCAGCACCTGTCCCTCCCTCTCAGCTGGCACCCAGCTCCCCCAGACCCACCTGGAGTGAATCCCCCACAGATTGCCCCCTGTGGCAGGGCTTGAGATGGTGGGCCATCCTCGCCACTCCAGAGTTAGACTCTAGAGACAATCTAGGTTACCGCATCATGGAACAGATCTAAGGAGGTGTGCTGGGCTGCAAATCACCTTTAGATCCTTTTTCCTATTTCCTCCCATAAGACCCTACCACAGTAGCATGTCAAGACACAAACATGAAGACATGCACGCCCCGTGGAACCGTGGCTCCTACCTTCAAGTCACTCATTTGCCTGCACTGCCACTGGGTCTCCACATGGATGGAGTTAAAGGCTGAGCTGACTGTCAACTATGTTTGGGAGCCGAGAGCAGCCCCTAGGATGATTGGTCCTCTCCCACCCTGCTGTCCCCTGGCAACCTGGGCTTGTTCCCAAATAGAGATACAGCAAACTTTTATTTCACTGGCAAAATTCTAGTGAAATCACTAATTTTGCCCAGCAAAACATTTTGTGTAATTATGGCCTTTTTGCAAACTTTCACCGCCCAATTTTGCTTTGCATTTCTATAAGGTGAAATTGGGCTTTTCTCTCTGCTGGTGGTCACATGGTTGAGTCTAAACAGGCAGGAAATGAGTGATTCATATTTTGTGCTACATGTCTCTAAAGGAAGCAGGCAGCATCTAGACTCAGAGCCCACCTCAAAGACCTCAAAATGGAGCTTCTGCCACAGTTTACCAAGGATTACATACTTTATCTTGGTGCTGCCACATGCTGAACATGCCCCAGAAGTCCAAAAATGTTTCCCAAAATATGTTCAAGTAAATTGAGACTGAAATCTCATGTCAGACGTGCTGTTATATGGTTCACATCCACCACCAGGACTTTAATCTGCTGTTTTCTGCACCGTTTAAAATGGTTTTCAGGTCTAATCTTGGAGCTGCCACTGCTGAACATACCCCAGAAGTTCAGAAATGTTTCCCAAAAAATGTGCAAGTAAATTGAGACTCAAATCTCATGTCAGACGTGCTGTTATATGGTTCACATCCACCACCAGGACAGAATTCTGATGTTTTTTGTATCGTTTACAATGTTTTTTGGCCTAATCTTGGTGCTGTCACTGCTGAACATGCCCTAGAAGCCTAGAACTGTTTCCCCAAAAATGTTAAAGTAAATTGAGACAGAAATCTGGTGTCATTCATGCTATTATATGGTGTCCCCCCACCTCATCGACTTCAACTCCACAGAGTGGCAGCTCCACTGCTAGAGAAAGAAAAGGATTCCTCACACTCATCCTCCACCGACCCATTCAGCCATCCCTAATCCTGCTCTTTTGCACTGCTATCACTAACATTAAGCTTGACAAGGGAAGTCCCACCAACAGCTTTTGTATCTTTCTGGTGTTGGTGCCAGTGCAATGGGTGCTTCTTTTTCAAGTGGGCATGCTGGCCACTGGTGCCTATGTGGCTGCCCTTTTTTCTGCGACGGACATGTACTTGACACAGCTGACACATTGACTACAGTGTCATCAGCTGGCTCAAGCACAAAGAAATCCCACACTAGGGACTTTGCACCTCTAAATTTGTCATAGCACTGAGACTTGGACAGCGGAACCAAGGTGTGGAAGTTTTTTGCTTTTTGGGCAGCTTGCATGACTTCCACCATGCTACATTTGGGAGGTGGGGATACTGGACTGCTTGTTGTAGGCTTGCTGATATCCTTATCCTCAGGCTTGTCATCTAAAATGGCTACTTCATTACCCTTCAGCTTTTTCACTTCTGGCTCCCACAGGGGATTCAACACCTCATCATCATCTGTACCAAAACATACTATATCCTCCTCCTCCCAATCACTATCTACTTCCAGAGGAACACTTCCATTCTCTGGCATCTCCTCACTATGGGGAGGCTGACATTCCTTATCTCCTTCTCCAGGAGAAACAGACTGAAGCTGGACACTATCACTCTCACCACCATCAGCTCCTCCTTAAATAGGAACCGTCACACATAGAAACATTGAAACATAGAATTTGACGGCAGATAAGGACAGCTTGGCCCACCCAGTCTACCCATTTCCCTACCTAATGGATAAGCTGCAGATTCTAGCTAACCAGCAGCCTACTTCTTCCTACCCCCACCCCCTAGAATTGCCTTATGACTGTCCAATGCATGCTTGAATTCCACCACTGTTTTTGACTCCACAACCTCCTCCGGAAGGCTGTTCAATGCATCCACAACCCTCTCTGTGAAAAATACTTCCTTAAATTACCTCTGAGCCACCCCCATCTTCAAATTGTGCCCTCTTGTTTTGCACACCTCTTTTGAAAGATGCTACCCTCTTGGACTTTGTTGATTCCCTTGAGGTACTTGAAGTTTCTATCATGTCCCCCTCTCCCTCCTTTCCTTGAGGCTATACATATTAAGCTCCTTAAGTCTCTCTTCATATGTCTTCCAGGTGCAGACCCTGCACCATTTTAGTTGCCTCCTCTGGACAGCTTCCATCCTGTCTATGTCTTTGCGGAGATTGGGTCTCCAGAACTGCATGCAGTACTCCAGATGGGGTCTCACCAGCTGTCTGTACAGAGGGATAATAACTTCCTGTTTTCTACTGGTGATGCCTCTCCCTATGCATCCCAGTATCCCCCAGCCCTCCTTGCTGCCCTCTCACATTGCTTGCCCACCTTTAGGTCATCTGATATGACTACCCCAGGTCCCTTTCCATTTTTGTTTTTGTTAGTATCTCACCCCCCACTGTGTACTCTTCCCCTGGGTTTTTGTTTCCCAGGTGCATTACCTTGCACTTCTTAGCATTGAATCTAAGCTGCCATACATTTGACCATTCCTCTAACCTTGCCAAGTCCCTTCTCATCCTTTCCACCCCACCTTGTGCATCAACTCTGTTGCAGATCTTTGTGTCATCTGCAAAGAGACATACTTTCCTTCAGTCCCTGCAATTTTGCTTATAAAGACACTGAAGAGGACTGGTCCTAATACTGAACCCTGCTGTACCCACTAGTAACCCCTTTCTTCAGAGTGGACTCCATTTACTATTACTCTCTGTGTCCTATTCTCCAGCCAATTCTTTACCCAGGCTGTCATCTTGGGACACACTCCCAGGCTGGCTAACTTGTATATTAATCTTTTGTGTGGGACTGTGTCAAATGCCTTGCTAAAGTCTAGGTAGGGCATGTCCACAGCCCTCCCTGATCTACCACTCTGGTCACCCAGTCAAAGAAATCTATCAGATTTGTCTGGCATGCCTTCCACTGTGAATCCATGCTGCCTTGGGTCCTGTGCCCTCTGGCCTCTAGATACTCGACAATTCTTTCCTTCAGAAATGATTCCATCATTTTCCCTACCACTGAGGTTAAACTAACAGGTCTATAGTTTCCTGCTTCTGCCTTGCTCCCACTTTTGTGAAGGGAATCACATCTGCCCTCCTCCAGTCCTCGGTACCACCCCATCCTCCCATGATTTGTTAAAGAGGTAGTCAGTGGTGTCACTAGTTCTACCCTTAGTTCTTTTAGAATTCTGGGATGAATCCCATCAGGTCCCATTGCTTTGTCACCTTCAGTTTTAAGTTCTTTCAGAACCCTTTCTTCTGTAAAATGGGCTGGTATCAACTTCTGTATCCAGAGTGTTTCTACTGTTTGTTTTAGGTACCTCCCCTCTTCCTTTGTAAATACTGAGCAAAATATTTGTTTAGTATCTCTGCCTTTTCACAGTCACTCTCTGCCCACCCTCCCTCCCTTTATTAAGCCTCACTATCCCTCCCTTGGTCTTCCTTTGCTCCCTGATGTACCTATAAAGGTTTTATCCCCTTCTTAACCGAGTTGGCTATCTTTCCTCGGTTTGGGCCTTTGCTGTTCTGACTGTCTTCCCAGCTTCCTTTGCTTTAACTGATACAGTTCTCTGTCCTGCTCCTTCTGTGATTCCTTGTACTTCCTGAATGCTTTCTTTTCTCTTGAACCTTCACTGCCACTTCCTTTGAGAACCATAGTGGTTTCTTATCATTTCATTTTGTTTATTTGCTTCACACAAAGACTTGTTACCTCTGTGATGGCAGTTTTATTATTCCCATTGTTCTTCCACCCTCCTTCCTGCCCATTTGCTAGTGCATTCCTTAGGCACTCACCCATTTAGCAAAAGTCAGCCCTCCTAAAGTCCAGTACTTTTGCCTTTGTATGGCTTGACTCTATTGCTGTGTTTATTGTAAACCATACTGTTCGATGGTCACTAGTTCCCAGATGGCTACCCACTTCTACATCTGTGATCCTCTCTTCGTCTCCATTTGAGAGAACCAGGTCTAAGATTGCTCCCTCTCGAGTGGGCTCCAATACTAGTTGTCTAAAGCATGTCCCCTGTAGGGAATCTAGAATAACCCCACTCTTGGAAGTGGCTGCTGCAACTGCACTCCAGTTAACATCTGGCATATTCAGATCACCCATCAGCAAAGTCTCCCATTTTTCTGCCATTCTAAGTATACTTTCTATCATTTCCTTGTCCATTTCCTCCCCCTGAGAAGGGGGTCTGTATACAACCCCTGTGCGGATTGTGGTGCCATTGCCGGTCTCCAAATTTACCCACAGTGCTTCTTCTCCTCCCTGTTTACCCTTTTGTTCTGTTGCTTTGATTTCTTCCCTTATGTAAAGAGCTACTCCTCCTCCTCTTTTACCCTCCCTGTCCCTCCTGTAGATAAGTGTATCCTGGTATGTTTACATCCCAGTCATGGTTTTGTGTGTACCATGTTTCTGTGACTGCCATGATATCCAGATGTTCCTCCTCCATCAAGGCCACTAATTCAGGAAGCTTGTTACTCAGACTATGGGCATTGGTATTCATTGCTCTCCATTTTTTGATGGCTTTACCTTCTGTTGCAGCATCCCCCACTGACCTTTCTACCTCAGCCTTTTTCTCATTTAGTACCCTGTTTTGTAGGGAGAGGCTGGGATTTTCCTGCTGCTTATCAGTGCCTCCTCCCTTGACTAGTTTAAAAGCTTGCCAATGAAGCATTTAAACTGATTGCTCAAAAGACATGTTCCCTTCCTGGACAGATGCAGACCAACCTGCCAGTATAGACTGGTGTCCCTCCAGGTGGAACCCCAGTCTCCAATGAAGTCAAACCCCTGTTCTCCACACCATTTTTTCAACCATTCATTAAACTGCATGGTGCAAACTACCCTCGCCTCACTCATGCCATTGACAGGCAGCACCTCTGAGAAGGATACTGTGTGTGCTATTTGTCTTAGGCTCCTCCCCAATTCTACAAAGTCCTTCTGCACTGCTCTAATCTCATGATGAGCCAAGTCATTTGTCTCTAGGTGGACAATGAGGTCCAGCTCAGACTCCCGTGCAGCTGTTCTCGTGATCCTGAGGATGCACTTCCAGTCCCTCCAAGCCATGGCACCAGGCAGGCACCTTACTTCAGTTTTCCCTGCTCCCCCCAGTTCTATCCCCCTAATAATTGAGTCCCCCACCAGGAGCTGCTTCCTTTCCTTGTGGTGTCCTCTGCCTCCTTCCTAGGCCTCCTTGTGACAGTTGTCCTCAGCCTCCTTAGTCTCCTCTGGGGTGCATCCATGGGGGCTATGCTCCCCAGAATGGTGTAAGGATTGTGGAGTGGAACAATTGACTGGGTGTGCCTCTGTTCCACCATCCTCACCCTCCCTGAGCCCACTGTGGTCCAACTGCTGTGCTTTCTTCGCAACCTCTGAGGTAGTGGTGGTGGCTCTGGTGCTCCCTGGATGGGGGAGGTTCCCTTCCTACCGTCCAGTGTGGCCTGGGGGAAGGACTACTGTCCAGTGTGGCCTGAAGATGGGCAATGTCCTCCCTCAGGGCAGAGAGTTGTCTGCAAATAGGGCAGCATCTCAGCCTCCAGAAAGACTCCTGGAAGACTGCTGCCCCACAGCCATTACATTGCACTACTCCCCAATGTTTATCTACTTTTTGTGTGTGTGTGTGTGTGTGCGTGTGTGATTGGTTTGTTATATAGAAATATATATATTATACAATGTGTATGCTTATATTGTCAGTGCAGTGTGCTAGGAGGATATGACAGTGATATGCACCTTGCACTCTTGAGAAATGATGTCAGAACCCCAAGTATAAAGGAACTATTTCCAGGGGTGGGTGGGGTGAGGGTGGGAGGGTTGGGCCTAAACTGTGCCCTCACAAAACAATCAACTAAAAGCTCTGACCCACCGCCATGATGAGTGCCTTCCTGTCAGCAAGATGCCCTACACAACAATTTGACAGAGAAAATACCCTGCTAATCAAACAGAGAAAAATCCAGACATCCAAGTCAGACACAGGTAAACCTCCCCAGCCCCAAAACAGCCTGGTGGTTTGTGCTCTGAAAGCAGTCAGCCCCAAAATAAGTCAGCTGTGCTTTAAACTTTTCCTGCACTGAAAATCTTAAGAATTGTAACAAAAGTAAAGCTAGAACCACCTCCCTCTGTTGCTTGAAAGACTGTCTTTTCCTGATAATTCTAAGTTCCTTATTTCACCTTTCAGTTAGAAGTAGCCTCCACCTGCAGAATATCTGCTACAAACCAAAGACAATTGCAAGGTTCACCTCCCTCTGTTGTGAGCACAACTCGCTTTCTTGCAAATCCTATGTTCAGTATTGCAGCTTCCAGCCAGAGGTAGTTTCACTTAAAGAATATTAGCTGTTTTCAACCTCCTCCTGGCCCTCTGTGCCTCCACTGGTGTGAGTGTCTTCCTTATTGCCGGTATCATCCCCAACAAGCATGCTAGCTACAGATTGGGCAGTAAAAAAAATGAGTCACAGACTTGAAGCCATTTCTAACTTCGATTTTGCTACTACTGGCTTCCACAGAAGCAGCGGAGCCCACAGAGAGCACTGATTCAGAAACAGGTTTGCTTATTCCTGCAGACTTCTTTGAGCCACCTCCCACCCGGGCACCATTACCTGAAGTGGAAAATCACTTGGCAGGCATATTTATATGCTTGTTCTGTTTGGCTTCCTCCGGGAAGTATATGATAATGCATCTCTATTGAATAAGTGTGATTTAACACCTGCAGTATTATTGGTAAAAGGCAAACAAAAATCAGAACAGATAGCTACACTGTACTGAATTCAACTACCTACAACTGCTACTGTAGCCTATTCGAGTGTTAAAACAGTATTTTAATTTTTCAATTACAAAAACATGAGTTAAGAAACATGTTGTAACAGGAGGACAGAGGTAAGAGACTTTCAATACAAAACTGACAGAGAACACCACCACAACAAGGATGTGCAGTAATGCTAAAAAAAATACTTAAGTAGTTCTTAAATGTCAGTTTTTAAATGAAATGATTATTACACAACTTAATAATAACCGGGCAGGTTCATGCAAACTAAATTGTAAACCAACTGCACAGAATACCTCACAGTCAAAATATGAGCTATACTCCGGATAAGTGGTGTCTGCATAAGGTGAGTACTGCAATGTGTTAGTACTTACTAAATACAATTTTGGCTTATAGCTATATCAGATGGAAGGGACAACAAGATTTGAAATGAACAAAGTAGCCTCCAAAAATTGTGCAGGGGCCACCACTCTCTTGAAAACTATAAAGTATGGATCAGGTAGTAAACACCAGTGGTGTAACGGGGAGGAACAGGTTAACATCTCTATTCCCAAACACAGATTGCTGGCATGGCAAGAGGTAAGGCATTCAATGCCTTAGCTCTCCATGCCACCAGGCTGGCCACAGTGTGGCATTCTATCCTAGAAACTGCCAATCCAAGCAGCCAAATGCCTTTTCAGCACCAACCACAATGACTGCCTACATGCCCTTATGAGAGACTTCTGAGCCACAGAGATCACATACAACACTCTACAGACATTATCCTGGAGGCGCCACCCTGGGATGAACCCAGTTTGGTCAGGTTGTATGAGGTGTGTGATCACAGCCTGTAGTCAGTTTGCAATGGCCTTGGCAAAGATGTTCATGTCTGATTAAGGAGTAAGGAACAAAATCAGATGGTATCACCCACACTACGTGGTGTCCTTCCCTGGTTTAGGGATTACTGTGATGATTTCTTTACACAAGAATTCTGGAATTTCTTTGCCCTCATGTTTATTACTGCAGACTGTGGCTAGTGTGGGTAGCAAATCTTCCTCAAACATTTTTACAAATCTCTGTGATGAAACCATTGCAACCTGGTGACTACCCAAAGGTATAGGATTTGACAACTTCCACCAGTTCCTTTTGTGAGAAGGGGATTTCTAGGTTTTGCTGTTGCTCTTCCAAAAGGGTAGAGATATGTATAGCTGACAGCGCCTGTCTAATCACTTCTGGTCACCCGATGCACAGTTCTGGAAAGTATAACCTCACATTAAATTACTTGAATTCCTCCACAGTTAGCTTTGGATTGGATTCTTCCTCCCCCCTTATAACTTTTGGAATAAACCCAGCAGCCTCCTGTTTTCTTAGTCTGTATGCCAGTAGTTGTCTGGCCCTGTTCTCATTCCCATAGTGCATCTGATTGTTAAACCTAAGGCTGTTCTCCACTTTTATCATAGATAGGCTGTACATGTTCTCCCTAGCTTCCTTAATCTGGGACAGCAGTTCAGGGACTCTGCTGATTTTATGCTCCATTCCAATTTAAGTTTTTTCTCTGCTGCCAATTGGAGAGTCCAATGTTGCTAATGTATTGGTTGCATAAGAAATTAGGTGACCATGGAGAATGGCCTTAAATCCATCCCAGATATACTTAAGATTAGTCTCCCGTTTGGTTTTTTGTGTAGGTAGTTACAAATCGCCTTACTAGTTTTGTTGGTAAACGTCTTCTTGCTTAACATGCCTGTGTTAAGCTTTGTCACAGACTGGCTCTCTCCCAGAACTCAGTCTGCACTGCTACCAGTTTTTTTTAACCCTTCAGATGCTTGAAAGGGTTTCCTTGGTATGCTGCCACAACTCAGATGCAACCTCACTAGGGGTATCTCAAGGTTCTGAATCCCACCAGAACCACTGTGTGTACAGTACAGTGCTTCTTACCAAAAGGTAAATGATCCCTCTTTTGTCACCACGGAGAACACTTTGCCTTGGATATGGTACAGTCACAGCCAAAGACATGGCCAGATATATCCTGAAATTTCTGTGATATTTCCAGGGGAAATCTCCTGCTTTCTGCATTTCTACAGTAGGAGCAGCAGAGAAACACTCTTTAGAAATGTGAAATATCTAGCCATGTCTGTGGCTGCTACTGTAACTGTAGCTGGCCTCTTCAGAAGCAGATCATAGACTTGCTAGCTCACCCCTGGTTATCTATACCTGAAATGACTCAAGTTACAAAAAGCATGAAGTATATAAAAATAACATTCAATATTCTATGATATTTACATATGTTACAGGATAAAGCACACTAAAGACCATGGGGACTACAGTACTTCTACAGAGATAATTAGGAACTTGATGAGTTATGGCAGACTCGAACTCGTGATGTTGCTTGTTTAGAATCCAAACATATAACTAAACCCTAAGACCAAACACACAAAGAAATATCTCTGACTAACCAGCCCACTAAACCCATATCATCACACATGCATCTCTAACATCATATCATGGACCTTCTATTTTGTTCTCTGGGGGACCACCCATTTCCAAAATGAGTACAAACCAATTTTATGAATTGAAGACTGGCTTTTTTTGTTGTCCTTGCTTGCTAAATCAGTGGGGTGCTCTCTCACTCACCTTGTCCCTGTATACATTCAACACACCTTTTCTTTATGAAAGGGATTCAGCCCTTTGAAGTTTAACAAAAGCAAAATTATTTTACCAGGCAAGACAATGATTGATTACATAAAGGCTCCTCTTAGCTGAGTGCCCCAGGCACGGGATACAATGGAATGTAATTTCCAGCTTTCCCCATACTTTCCATCTCAACTGAAATGTTTTACAGAGGCATAGATAATAACAATAAACACATGCAAGAAAAAAATAGACTACAAGTTGTCACATGACTGAAGATCCCCTTATGGTCTGTCAGCCCACAGTCCAATTCGGAAATGATCAGGGAATGATACCAAATACTGATAGGTTGAATGTCCAGCTGTTTAATAGTGAAAGCCCATTGTTTCTGAATATAGAAGAGTACAGCCTGGAAGAGGTATTGTTTGGGCTTCAGTAAATGGAGTAATAATGGGTTCCAGATTTTGTAGCTATCAGGGGTCCACCAGGCACCCTGTCAAGCATCAGGTTCCACAAGACCTGAAAACAAGCATCATTACCCATTAGAGATACCTGTGATCTGTCTAGTACTCTATCTAAACAGTTCCAATACCCTCCTCAAATTATTTGCTCTTCATATAGTTGTGACACTCTGCCAAAAGAAGCTCTAAAACTCCTGCAGGGGGTGGGTGGCTGGGTGTAGGGCCATAAATTGAGAAAAATGCAGGATTTTCTTGCCTTTGACCCTCAGCCCATGACCAGTTGGCCAGACTTGTCAGAGTACATGCATTGCAATTAAAAAACAATCCCCTTGCAAAGCTGAATGGCCAGCCCTGCCTATTTCTCTATTGGGAGGGCTTCTGCAACATCTGTTCCTAACCATCCCCATTCATAATTTAAGGTACTCCAACTTTAACTGATGGTTTTCCTAGACTAGGCCAATGCCACATTGTTTTACCCAGTTCTTGGAATATTCATGCTCTTTATACCACATTATTTGTCTCTTAGACATTAAGGGAAATAACATTAAGTGACTCCATCACCAATCATGTAAACATGATCATACCCTTGCCTAAATAGTTATCAACCAGCCACTTAGGAACATGTATCATCTAAACCTTATTGATGTACCAAACATAACAGTAACCAAGTAAGCAAAGGAACAAAACACAGAAAAACAACACTGTGAACATTAACAATAAACAGAAACTTCAGTAATCTTAACAGAGATCAACATCTGTCCAAGTGCACAAATAGGTGTTGTCTCACTGCCTACCAATGGCAGAGCCCTTCTTCCTGAGGTATAACTACTATGGAGATCACACTTAGTCATTCCTTTCTTGTAGTTGGGAAAAGGTTCAAGGTATGATCTCTGGGTGTAGACCCTCCAAAGCCCCCATATGCCATCTTCTAAGTAATGATCTAACCTAGTTATATGAGGAGCACCTCCCACAAACTAGGGAGGCTTGCCTTTCTTGCACCATTCCATGCCAAGTACAGAGCCTCCCTCCCTTGCTATCTGTAATCAAAGTAATTATTATGTGAGGGTTCTACAACTCAAACATAGCATGCCCACCAGAATAAGCCTCTGTGTAATACAGAGATCCACTGTCTCTCTGACAGGTAATTGTTCATGACCCCCACTCCCCATGACCATCAGCAAATAGTTGTAACATGTTTAGCCCAGGCTCCTGCTCACCAACAACCTCCATTTCCCCTTTGAATGGCTTGCTGTCTGGCATACACTCACTGGCTCAGATCTGCAGGCCTGTCATCCTTTAATTATTTATTAGTTACTTACAGTACTTAGTATTTATTAGGAAAGGGCACCACCTAATAGCCATCACCTGCCAAATATAATAATTATCCTGCCTGCAAACATTTAATCAATCTGCAGAATGGAAAGAAATGTCAATATACCACTGGGATTGAGAACCATGGTCTTCCCCAGCAAGATCTATGTTTGCCCATCAATGTCTGTACTGAGTTCCAAAAAGGAAAGCAAGACTTCCTTTCCTAGTGGTCTCTGTACCCATAAGCAGTCGATGATCCATGACAAGCATGTGTCTTAAGCAGTTCTGGAAATCATGCCCAACCTCCCATTGGGCTTTACAGGCATCCCACATCATCTAAAGGCCAGTGCACACAATCTTTCCCCCACAGATCAGTCTCTAGAGTTGCAAACCAGAAGGTACTCACAGTTCCTTGGAGATCTGCAGACAAAATTGTTTGAGTTTCCAGCCAGCAACACATGACGACCATAATGGACCAACCCATAATTGGCCCAAAGTCCTGTTGCAGTGAAGTGTGTGAAGAACCATGGGGTCTCCATTTTGAAATTGGTATATCCAGTCCACCCCCCCTCTAGACTTAACTACAACCACACATCTACCACAAAGTTCTTGCTGGAGACTACTTCACCAGGGCACAAAAGCAAACAGTTATCTGCACTCATGGATCAAAACAAAAACATTTCACAAAATAGCAAACTAGAAAATAACAAATATAAACATTATTGCAAGCCAGTGTGAGAAGTGATGCCTATGTCTGTGTCCCCAGCACTTAAATGGAACTCAGGGCCTTTGTCAGCCCTCATTAGGGCATATGTACTCATCTGGTATTATAAAAAATATTGCTAGTACACCACATGTCACTTTCAGCAGAGGACAAAATTTAAGAGAAAGATGCAGACTCCCATTGTGTAGCTTCACAACAACCAGCTACGCATTTGAATTGGTTGGGTAAGAAACCTAATGATTGTACACATCTGGCAGATGTAGTGTTTGCAGGCTGGCAAGCACTGGTAACTCACTGAATGTCTCTGGCAGAAACACAGAGGTTAAACATTTTATGACTCATATTACTGTATTCATTGTCAACATTTACTGGTGCCCTTGTGGTCTATATTATGCAGGCAAAACTATTCTCCCCCAAAAGGTCCTGGTTCAAAACACTACAGAATGACTGTACATGGCAATAGTAAAACTGCACTTGGACCACACTTTCTTGAGTCCCATCACTGTGATGACAACCTTTTGAAAGTTCTGGAATAAGCATATCCCGCTCCCAATTAGGGGTGGCGATAGGCTCCACAATCTCCTGCAAAAGGAGACAAAGTAGACTGCCACATTGCAGACTATTTTCCCCAAAGATATAGGTTGGCCCTTGTCCGAGCAATCCGCCACTCCTCTAGCAGCTGAGGCTGGAGAAGCCAGCTGCTAGAGCCACCACCGTGACTGGCCAGAGAACAGATTCAAGCTGGGTCAGCCCTTGACCAGGCAATCCACCACTCTTCTAGTGGCTGAGGCTGGAGAAGCCAGTCACCAGCACCACCACTCCGACCCGCCAGAGAACAGCCCCAAGCCAAGTTGGCCCTTGACTGGGAAATCCACCGCCCTCTAGCGGCTGAGGCTGGAGAAGTCAGCCGCCAGTGCCATCACCTCGACCCGTTGAAGTACAGCTCCAAGTCAGGTAAGCCTCCTTATTAGCTTCTGTTCCTTCTCTCTTCAGTCACAGCTCTCAGGCCCTCATAGAAATGATATTTTGGGGACTATTGTACAGCATTGTGATTTTTTTTGGCTAACTGCTGAAGGTATGTACTGGGGTTTTGTCTCCTTGAAAAATCAGGACTGCCTGATCTTCCCTTTATTTTGGTCTGTGACCTCTTGCTCCCCTGAGCTCAGACTTTTCCCTGCTATTTCTGGCCCTCTGTCTTCCACTAGCCCCTGCTCCAAACTATGCTTATTTTGTTTTCTCTACAATTCCTTACTTGGTACCACTCCTAAACGGATAGCCATTTAGTGGTCTGGCTGTCCCCTGCCCCCTCGCTTAACTTCTAGCCTTTTGAGTTATCTGTTCCTCTCCCTGCCCAATTTAGTCCTTGCATACTTTGTTTCCAGTAACTTTTCTAGTGATTCCCTGCTCTATTTCTCTCGCTCTAGGTTGGCCCTTGACCAGGCAATCCACTGCTCCTCTAGTGGCTGAGGTTGGAGAAGCCAGCCACCAGCGCCACCACCGTGACCCACCGGCAAACAGCTCCAAGCCTGGTAAGCCTCTAGACATAGTTGGGAAAGCACCTTGGAGCTCCCATTGGCCACAGCCTGCACAAACTCTCATCCTATTGGCTGCTTTTCTACAGCTTTTGACCTAATGGATTCCTGTACCTTCTATCTTCAGCCACAGCTCTCAGGCCCTCATAGGAATAATATTTTCTCCTGCTCATCCTCCCCCACCCCCACGCTTAATTAAATACACTGAAGCTCCTCCCCTTGCCTCCAACTCCCTCTCTGTTTGGCTGATATAGGTTCTGAAGAAAAAAATCATTCTTCTGTCTTAATGCTTCCTCGGCCCAATTTTTCTGCTCAGCAAATACAGTAGCACCCACTTCCTATATTCACTTCTGCTTCTCTTGCCTGAGCTGAGCTCCAGAGTCTGTACTTCTCAGCCCACTCCCCTCTCTTTCATCTCTGACTTCCTTCTCTCCTTCTAGTCTTCTAGCTCAATACAGTTCATCAATCCTAATTGCTCCTCACCCTGCTGCCTGCTATCTTTCCTTGTAGCCCAGTCCTTCTGTCTCTCTCACTTCTTTGCTACTGCTCCCCCTCTTCCTCATGTTCTTAACTCCCAACTCTTTCACTGTTCCTATCCTTCTCCCACCTCATCCTACAAATGGGTCCCTCTCTCCAGACCATATCACCCAGCTACTCTCTCTCTCTCTCTCCTCTCATCCCTCTCTTGTTTCTCCTACTTGCTTACCTTCCCTTCCCCTCAATCCCATCTTCCTGTCTCTGCTGCCCCTGACTCTTCTCCCCTCTCAATTTATCTTCTTCTCTCCCCCCTCCTTCCCTACTGTGGTCCACTCCTATACTATCCCATCCCCTTTCCCCTTTCTTCTCTTCCCCAGTGTCCCACCTCTCTACCCCTCCCCCATCATTCACCCTTCTCTGCTCTCCTTCCACCTCCTAAACCTCAAGGTTCTTCTTCAATGATTAAATCTCTCTGCCCCACCATCTGTATGCGGTTCTGTCAGATCCAAACACCCTCCACTTCTTATTTTCTCCCTCCTCCTCTTGCTTCTAGCTGGTGCCATACAACCCAACCCCGGCCCCACTGTGCCTCTATCCACCACCCCCCATCCTCTGCCCTCCCAAGACTGACCCTTGCCAGACCTCATGCTCTCTCTCCAAGGGCCTACTCATTCTTCATCTGAATGCCAGGAGACTTCTCCCCACAATGGATGCCCTAAATGTATGGTTCACCAAATATCATCCTACTCCACATTTCAGAATCCTGGCTATCTGCCAAAATTCCTAAATCCTCTCTTGCCATTCCTGACTACAACTTATTCTGTCAAGACAGAGGTAAGCAAGGCAGTGGGGTAGGCCTGTATATCAGACAATCCATTTCAAGCCCCATTATTTTCAAGGAATCCTGCCCTTCCTTCCACAAATCCATTGTTGCACACTTATCTTTTTCCTCCTTTACATTGGTGCTCTGTATGCCCCACCAAAAACCTTGCTGTTTCCCCTCATCAAAGCTGTCTCTTCAATCTCCTCCAACTCATCAAATGGTGAACTCTTGCTACTTGGTGACTTGAATCTCAACTGGATCTCCTCATCCGCCAAGTCTACCACCCTTAAGATAGAAGCCCTCAATCTCTCCCAGCTAATCCAGGAAGCAACCCACTTAAACCATCGGTCCTAAAACCACACCTTTCTGGATTGGATTTTGTCCACCCATCCCCACTGGATCTCTGCCTCAGGCATCCTCTCAGATGCCCTTAGCGACCACTGTTTCACTTACTATATTTGCAAAATACACTCCCCCAACTCCAGCAGTAAATTCATTTGGTCTCGCTCTCTCCACTCCCACAACAAAATCTGCCCTGCAGCAAGATCTCTCAAACACGGACTGGCAACCAGGTTTTTTTCTATGTCAGATGAAGACTTTTCCCTATCCCAGTTCTGCAACATCTTCAAGCATATCTGGGACCTCTAAGTACCCCTTAGAAAAGTTAGGGTAAAATGCTACCACCACCACCACCACCCCTGGATCACCTCTGACCTCATTGCCATGTGTTGCTCCAGGGACAAAGCCTGGAGGCTGTACACAGCTTCCCATGCCCAAAGCAATCTCCAATCACACAAACAACCCAGAAATAAATGCACCAAGGCCATCCATCAGTCCAAGGCTTCATATTTGAAATCCCGATTAAATCAGAGCCAAAATTCCCTAGCATCTTTCTGGATGGTGATCACTCCCTTGTGGACCCTCCCTCAAAACAAGCATGTCCATTCCTCAAGATCTATGGCAGCCAGGTCTCTGACCCTGCTTCCATAGCTGACACCTTCTATAAATTCTTCATCTCCTATGCCCTGCCCAGTTCCCCCCAACCTCCACTTCCATCTCTTCCCCGTCTCCCCTCGAATCATCCTCCACTTCTTTTGGCTTCCTCTTCCCTCCGTTCATGCCTCTCAAAGTCTACAATGCACTCACCTTCCTCAACCTGTCCAAAACCAGCCCTGATGGTATGTACCCTAGACTGTCCCAAATCTCTGCCCCTGCGATAATAACCCCCTTGATGTACATCTGGGGATGGAAGTCTCCGATGTGGAGGTGGAGCCTATTGATTGGTCTGGCCATCACGCCCTAAGGTTTAGTTTCGTGGCTCCCTGAAAGAGGCCTGCCCCAAAGGAGATAGTACAGTTCCGTCCTTTAGGAGGAGTTACCTCAGAAGGCCTGATGATGGAGCTGGACTTCTCGGGATTGCTAATGGATAGTACTGACCCAGGGCCCCTAGTGCTAGCCTATAATAGGGCAGTTATGGGGGCCCTAGATGTCATTGCTCCATCCTGTGTTCATTTCTGTACTCTTCATCCAGGGGCTCCATGGTTTACCAGGGAGATCAGTGGGTTGAAGAGACAGGGTCGAAGATTGGAGAGATGCTGGCAGAAAACTCGCCTGGAGATGGACAGGCTTAGACTGCTGGATCATTATAAGATCTATCAGTTAGCAATTTCCTATAAGAAGGCAGAGTTCCTGTCCAGGGAAATTGCTACAGTGAGGAACAGACCGACCCAGCTCTTCCGGACTGTGGACAGACTGTGCAATCCAGCCTGTCTTCAAGCCGGTCGAGCTTTGTCACAGTTACAGTGTGAGGAGTTTGCGATGTTCTTTGCTGATAAGGTATCCACTGTCAGGGATGAGATCAGCCAGCACCTCCCCATTGGATCTTGCACTGATCATCCGAATGGCACTAATACCCAACTAACTTGGTTCAAATTTAGTCAGACGGTAGTCATGGATATAGTGAGGATCATCCAGACTTTGCATCCAACCTACTGTAGTTTGGATCCAGGCCCTATTCACCTACTGGTGGGGTGTGTAGAGGTTATCAGCCCAATCCTTACTGGGATAATGGTGGTATCATTTGAGACAGGGATCTTTCCAGATCCCTTAAAGGAGGCAGTGGTGTGCCCTCTTCTGAAAAAGTCCTCCTTTGATCCCAACTGTCCAGAAAACTACAGACCGGTCTCAAACCTCCCCTTTTTGGGGAAGGTTATTGAGATGGTGGTCACTCTGCAGCTGGAGGATCATTTAACCGGCCACAGTATTTATGACCCTCTCCAGCCTGGCTTCAGGAAGAGGCATAGCACTGTGATGGCTCTTGTACAGGTACTGAATGATCTCCTAATGGCGAGAGATCAGAGAGCTCATTCTATCTTCTATCAGCATTTGACACCGCAGATCATGGGGTATTGCCAGAACTCCTGTGGTCTCTCTGTGGACTAAGGGGGGTGGTCTAAAGTTGGTTTCAATCTTTCCTGCAGGGTAGGACTCAGAGAACAGTGTCAGGAATTTATTTCTCAGCCTCTCACTGCCCACACTGTGGGGTGCCACAGGGTTCAGTGTTGTCCCCATGTTATTTCCCGTGTATATGCTCCCATTGGGGGACATTATAAGACAGTATGGGTTGAGTTTTCATTGCTATGCTGATGACTCTCACCTCTACATGTCTTTTGTGCCCGAGCAGGTGTCCGATTCAAGTGCAGTGTTTAACAATTGCCTGCTGGAGACACAGAAGGATGAGTACCAACTGGCTGAAGTTGAACTCAGGAAAAACAGAGGTATTGGTAGTGGAGCTGGGAGTAAGGATGTCAAGCTCATGGGCGGGAAAACCCTCAGGTTATTTCTGGGGGTGGCCCCGCTAATGGCAACTGGTCAAGTGCATAACCTCAGTGTTGTGTTTGATGAGGGCCTGACCCTGAGGGCACAGGTGTCGGCCGTAGTAAAAACGTCCTTTTACCATCTAAGGGACATAGCACGGGTGAAACACTTGGTTCCATCGGATGATCTTTCTACCCTGGTCCATGCCTTAGTCACCAGTCCTCTTGATTACTGCAATGCCCTTTATCTAGGGCTGCCAGAAGTGGATATCCGCCAATTGCAGCTGGTGCAAAATGCGGCAGCTAGGTTGTTGACTGGAAGCCCGAAATCCAACCATATAACACCTGTGCTGCGCGAATTGCACTGGCTGCCTGTACAGTGGTGGATTACTTTCAAGGTCGCATTGATGACCTATAAGGCCCTACATGGTTTGGGACCCCACTACCTGAAAGAGCTCCTGATTCCTTACTGCCCCTCCTGTTCCCTCCGATCCTCTGGCAAGGGATTGCTAAAGATTCCCAGGGTAACCCTGAAAACATCTGGTGGAAGAACTTTTACCTTTATGGCACCTACCCTGTGGAATTCTCTACCTTGCAGTATACGCAATAGCCTGACTGTAGAAAGGTTTAAAAAAATTCTTAAGACCTTTTTACTTAAACAAGCATTTTCAGAAATGTAAATTGTGTTTTAAATTGCAGTGGATTTTAATATAGTATGTGAAATTTTGTAAAGGCGCCCTGAGCTTTGGAAGGGCACCTCATATAAATACATTTTTACTTACTTACTTAACTTACATGCTGAATCTCTATCTACAGCTACTGTTCCCATAGGCTGGAAATTGGCCAAGGTCCTTCCTTTGCATAAAGGCAGTGATTCCTCGTCCCTGGGAAACTACAGGCCCATTTCTCTCCTCCTCTCACTTGCTAAAGTCCAGGAGTCCCTCATACTGTCCAAACTCTCCGATTTTCTCTACTCAAACAACTCCCTTTCACCTGTAGTCGGGTTTCAGGAAACAACATCCCACTGTCCACCACAAACTCCATTCTCAATGCCATGGACCAAAACAAAATCAGTGCTATCTTCATTGACTCGGCTAAAGCTTTTGACTTTGTCTCCCACCCTCTGCTTCTCCAGAAACTTACCTCTTTTGGTCTTGCTAAACTCACTATCAGCTGGTTCCACTCATACCTCCTAAACAGACAACAGTCAGTCCAAATAGATGACGCACTCTCTTCTCCTCTACCTATCCTATCTAGGGTTCCTCAAGGCTCTATCCTTGGTGCCATCTTCTTCTATCTTTTCATAAACGACCTTCCCTCTGCTCCAATATACACCTTTATGCTGACAACACCATCATCTATGCCTCTGGCCCTTCCCATGTTACTGTTCACCCCGACCTCCAAAGTGACTTCAGAGTTCAATCCTGGTTCAAGGAAAACCAGCTAAAACTCAATGCCAAAAAATAGCAACCATGATTTGTGGCTCCTGACAGAAGCTTAGCTCCCTCCCTACCCCTCCTGCGATCACCACCCTGGATGGCTCACCCAGTGAGCTGGTCTCTGCTTTCAAGTACTTGGGAGTCTGACTAGACTGTCTTCTTGATTTCTCCACCAAACTCCATTCCAAACTCGTGACCCTCTACCGACACAAAGCCAGACTCCCTCTCCCCACCCATCAAGAGCTCATACATGAAACAATCCTTCCTGTGCTGGACTATGCTGATGTTGTCTATGGAAATGCCACAGTCTTGTCCCTCTCCAAACTAGACACCCTTCTCAACTCCTTCTCCTGCTTCACCACTGCCTTCCCCCACTCACCCATCATTGCCTCCTCTATGCACCACTCTCCCTGGCCCCACTGTCCCACAGGAGAACTGTTGATTTTTGCCTCCCTCATGGCAAAATATTAGTTTGGCACCCTTCCTCCCTATCTTTCATCCAGTCTTACCCTAGCCAGTCACTTAAATTACTCTCTCCATCACAGGGATTCACACACTTTCCACATCCCTGACACTCACACTACTTCTGGTCAGTCTGCCTTTTGATTTTTAACTCTCTTTATCACCCCTGGAGCTGGAACTCTCTCAGACCTCGCAACTGGCCAGTACCACTCTACCACCTACTGTGAGCCCCACCATACTCAAGGATGTTACTTTTCTCCCCAAGCCCCCTGGAGACATAGGGCCAGAGGAGCTCGAAGGGGCGGTGGAAGGACTCCAGTGTTGGACATGTGGCGGCGTGACTCAGGGACGGCCACTGCCTATCCAGACCAGAGGTTTTTTTTCAGTAGTGTTTACGCCCCCGATGTGGGACGTGCAATGCCGCCCTAGCCCGAGACGTGGATGCTCCCACTTACGTCTGGAAGACAGCCGCCCGACATCTACCCCTTAGCTTGCTAGCAAGCCCATATGCATAGCAGTGCTGCCGGTCTCCACCGAGGGTCGCTGCCACACTGGACTACCCTGGATCCCTCCCCAAGAAAGGAGAGCAGTCCTACGGATGCTCAAGTCTCTCTCTCCCCTGCTGACCCCCAGCAGACCGGGCTCATTCCTGAACCCGGGTCACCAGCATAGCGTGAGGTATGGTGTCCAGCACCTCAACCCTCAGCACCATCAGGCCAGCTCAGTCTGCCTTCTTGTACCACCTCCCTGTCTCCCTCTCCTCTGGAACAATCTTCCCTCTGACATCTGCCTGGCCTCCCATCTCTCATCCTTTAGATGACCCTTCCCCTAAATTCCCTAAATGCTCCAAAACACCCTGCGTGCTCCTCCCACCTTCCCCATATCTCCACTAAACTGTCCCTCCCTAGGCCCTCCACTCTGTGTTTCATATGTTTTGTTGACCTGAATTTGTTTTCCTCCTGTCTCAAACCCACCTTTACTCTTCCTAGATCCCTGTTTGAGGAACTCAGTCTTGGTCTCATGTCTTAACTCTTGCCTATATGACTGTACATGTACTCTGTCTATATTGAAATGAAACCAACTACATCCTTTACATATATTTGTGATCAATTTACTTTGTAACACTATTCACTCTACGCATACTTTGTACCTGGTCGCCCCTGGAAATGAGCCTTGGCTCAGTGTGCCTTTCCCAGTCATCAATTTTAAATAAATAAATAAATGAAGAAGCAGACTTTACTCTGCATTTGTAAATACATATTAAATGGAAGAGTTAATTGGTTTAGCATTTAACTGTGATTATGATGTTATTTATATATAGTGGTTTTTTTGTACTTTTTACAAATGGTTATATTTTTGGAATTATCCTGAAGAATGTAAAACCCTACTTACAGCACCTAAATATTATGTGTTTCCACATTTTTTATAGGGACTTTATATACTGTAAGTGTTTGCCCTCCTGGATTTGAGTTCCTCTTGTTACTGTAATTGCAATTATAATATTTATAATCCTGTTTATGTAGGCTGCTTTTGACCTTCTGTTTCTCTTTCTTTTGTATTCATTTGAGTTTTGAATTTTTGTATTACCCTGCCTCTACTCCACAAGGCTTTCAACTTACTTATTCCTTGCATATGTCTAATACATTGTGAAACATTCTCCTGTCCTTACTATTCTCCACATTAAACCTTTCCCCAGCTTTTGAGTGTTATTTTATTGTGTATTTGTCTTCTGCTTTGATCAGTTCTTCTCTGTTTGTTCATTTACATTTACCATCAGCTTAGCAGGATATCTGATAGCTATTAACATATTTCTGCTTTTTCCTCTACTATGTCCTCTCTTTACTTCATTTGAATGCATTTCTTGTCTCTGTATAGTAACCAAATGTGCATTTAGATAAGGGGTTTTGGTATATTGTTCTATGTATTGTAATATTTTGACTTATTACTTATATTGCATTTGCATTTAATAATTCAGTTTTTTTATTTATTTTAAACACGTTGATGAATGTGTGTGTTTCAAGCTTTTTGAACATTTATGTTACAATTTCTCTTATATGTATTTGCACTTTGCACTATGATTAATTACTCACAGGTGATAGTATTTTATGTTTTTCAATATATGAAAGCACTTGTTCTCATGATGAGCTGGACCCATCTCCAATGAAGGCCATGAGCATGGTTGAAGCGTTGGGACATTGGCTTAGCCAGCACTCCTCAATCTGGCTTCCAATAAAGTTTTTATTTGCTATTTTCTAGTTTGTTAGTTTGTAAATTGTTTTTGCTATAATCCAAGAGTGCGGTTAGCTTATCTCTTTCATCTAGCAGACTGACCACCTTACTCTGTACCACCTCCTGTTATCTGGGTGCACCAATTTCAGTCTAGTCTTTTACTAGGGCACACTCTGCACTCCTGCTGTCCAGGTACTGCATGCAGCGAGCAGTGACTTGTGTGCAGTATCTTTACTCAGCTTCTTAGTGCAAAATCCATGGGTACCCTTTGGCTTCCAAGGAATGGAAGATAAAAGGCAGGAGGCAATACAACTGTGGGTAAACAGTATGAGCTGGGGGTACCAAAAGAGTGGAATGAGTCTCCTGAGAGTTCTCCAGTTACCTTTAATGCTCAAATCAGTTTTCCAAATTCAGTATGTCAGACATTCATTTGGTCTATTGCAGTAGCCTGGCATATTTTTTTAATATCCATTTCTAAGGGCACTAATGTGTTTCCCCCATGGGACTATGAGCTCTCTTGTGCACACACCACATTTCAGATCACATCTACTAATATCTTCAGAATAACATCCAGCTGCAGGTCTCACACCTCAATCCCTTTGTTGAGTAGTTATTTCATTCCTGCCAGGGATTCATAGATTTGCTGACCTTTCTTTGTGCACTCAACCAGTTTTACTGGGTGCATCATCTGGGCTTTTATGTCTTTCTCTCTGAATTGTTTGATACCAGTGTGTCCTTTTGTCTAGCATACCAGCATTTTTTTTGGGGGGGGGGGTCCTGATCTGCAAAAATATTGTGTCCCTATTGATAGAGATTATTTTTTGTCTCTGTTTTCTGTAATCTGAGCTCCTTACTTGGGCACTATAATTACTTGAGGAGCCCTGGACTTAGGCTTGGCACAGGGGCTCTGTCAGCTCTCACAATGCTGATGTCAAGACCCTCAGGCAGTTCTAGCTCCTAGGCCAGCTAAGTGTTTAGAAAAGCCTCCAAACGATCATGTCCTGCTCCTTTTGAAAACTTAAACAGTCTGATTTTATTCCTTCTGGCCCTACCCATGGTGTCCCCTGCCATTCTAGTCAAAGTCTGCTCTCTCTGGTGCAAGTATTTATTTATTTATTATTTATTTAGTTTTTGTTGACCAGGTAAATGCACTAGACAAATCCTGCCTATTTTCAGGCACGACTTGGGGGAAGGGGATACAGATGAATGCCAACTGACTCGAACCAGATTAAGCTGCTTAAGTAGATTAAGTAGCCCAGAGATTCCCTGAAGCTGCCATTCTCTTCCTGAAGGTCATTCACCCACTCTTCCACACTGCAGCAACATGTGTAGGGTGTGCCTTGGGGTTGTCAAGCCTAACACTCACCCCATTCTATGAGTAAGTATGTTGAGATGGGTACAGTATATGAGAATGGGGTGAGCATTAAGGTTGACAACCCAAAGGCACATCCCATGCCTGTTGCTGCCTGTAATGTGTGTGGGGGGGGTGGGCTTTAGGGTTGGCAATCCTAATGCTACATTTCCCTACTGTTGTTGCTTTAACCCTAACTTTAACTCTAACTGGTGCACTAATTAAGTTCCTTACTTTTTGAGATAGTATTTTTTCTGTAATTAGTCTTTATAAACTTGAGTGTTTTTCTGTAATCAGTTTTCATAAATGCACTTGATCATATTTATTGGGGGCTGTGGGATTTAAAACCAGAACTGCTGGATCATAGCTCAGACCTTTAGCTACTATACTACATTGCTTCCCTTGGTATCACTGTGTCAATCTTCTCTTATCATAAGTCAAGACAGATTCAAAGTAAAACAGCCAATAATACTTTCCTGTTTCTTTTATTGCCAAATGTTGTTTTTTTAATGTTGCATATTTCTAAGCTGTTGAATTGTCTGAAACTTTTTTAATTCACATGAACACAAAATTAATACTTTAATGTCTATTTTAAAATAAGTTAAAATGACTACTTTCCTTCTATAGCCCTAATGTTTAACATACATATTTGTAGCCCATGTTTCAAAAACAATTCACACTTCCCAAACAGGGCTAGTTTACAGTTTTTACCTGATTTTTCTAATTCCCTCAATTTTAAAAAATATATATGCAAATAAGCTCATGATTATTCATGAGCTACAGTTACAGTGACATTCTTGAAAACTTGGGGTACATTAGAAACCGTCCTTGCAATCTGAACAGGTGAAACTGAAACTGCATTGTTGTAAACAATGATTTTGAACAGATTAAGCTTCCCAAAGAGGGATAGCTTGTAGTTTTCACCCCATTTTTCTAATTCCTTCAATTAAAAAATGGGTATGCAAATAAGCTCATGACTATTCATGAGCTATGTGGTGACTCTAGGCGTCCAAGCCATGCCCATTTATATAGCAAATTTGAAGTGCTTGCTGAGCATGCTGAGAACCCATGATTTTAAAATTCAATAACATGGGAATGGATTCATATTTATTTCACCAAACTAGTGAAAGGCACCTCGGTGGGCCAAACCCTTTCTACCCTGAAATATTCAGACCAAATTTCAAACCATCTGGGTATAAGGCAAAGACAAAAAAACAGCAATTTGTTTTACATTTTTTTTTTAGCTATCCACATCTTGGAATCTGGACATCTGACCAGAATGAAACTTAGCACATTACAAGACCATGCGTGTGAACTCTCGTGCAAATCTGTTGAAAGGTTGTGAAGATATTATAGTGTAAAATGTTATGCTCACTACTGTCATCTGTATGGAAGTCAATGAATTGCACATGATTTCCATTATAAATTATACACTTACCCTGGCTAGAATTGATCCCTCCTGCCACCTTTAGGGCAACTGCTAAATTACACATGAGTCCCTTTATAAATTATACAGTTACTTGGCTAGAACTGATCACTCCTACCATCTGTAGGGCAGTTTCTAAATTACACATGAATTCCATTATAAATTATGCACTTACACAGTTAGAACTGATGCCTCCTACCATCTGTAGGGCAGCTGCTTAATTACACATGAGTTCCATTATAAATTACACAGTTACATGGCTAGAACTGACCCCTCCTGCCATCTGTAGCCAATCACAGAATTACGCACAAGTTCTGCTTAAGCAATAATGCACTATGGGGGGGGTTGGGCAATTTACACATGTCTACTAATAACTTTGAAATGGATTAATATGTTTCGCCAAACCAGCAAATAGGCACATCTGTGGGCCAAGCCATTTCTCCCCTGAAAAGTTTGGATAAAAATTCCAAACCATCTGGGTGCAATGCAGTGACAAAAAAAAGCAAAACACTGTGAGTTTTTACATTTATTTATTATCTGAATCACAGAATCTACACATCTCAATGAAACAAAACTGGGTAGATCAAGACAGCAACTCAACAAGACCACACATGCAACAGTTTGCATAAATCTGTTTGGATGGTTGCAAAGATATTAAAGTGCAACATGTCATGTTCACTACTGCCATTTGAAGGGCAGCTGCTGAATTACACATCAGTTCCATTATAAATTATACACTTACCCTGGCCAGAACTGATCCCTACTGCCATCTGTAGGGCAGTCACTAAAGTAGTAAGCAAAGTAAGTAAAAACATTTTTATTTATACAGGCATAAACTAATTTGACAAAGCAAAAAGTTTACACCATAGGTCTTATTCAGCGCCTGTTTTCATGGTGGTTCTGTAGCTGAAATTAAGTTACAATTTCTAGGAAGTTCCAGGTATTATCAAATACACAGACATACATAACTACGTATACATGGTTATGCTCTTTACTGCTCTTAATAACTACATACAAACATTTAGATATTATGGACAATATAAAATTTACCTAAAACAATGATAAAAATGTGCAAAATTCCATCTAATCTTATGTCCAAATTCCTTTACTGTTAGTTCCATTCCTCTTAGATCCTTGGATAGTCTATTCCAGGAACTAGCAGCTCTATACTTGAATTTAAGTGTGCCGTACTTATCTTGAATCCTAGGTACTTTTAGAGTTCTGCCTGTGTTTCTCAAACAGTAACTATAATTGGCCCATTATAACTGTTTAATAAGCCTTTCAGGGGTTTCAGTTTTCAAAATTTTATACAGTAAATTATTCCATACAATTTCTCTTTTTTGGTGCAATGAGTTCCAGGACAAGGCATTGTATAATGAATGCTGATGTACTGTGGGGTCGTACCATAATACAAATCTGACTATTCTATGACATAGAACATCAATGCAGAAGAAAGGCAAGTACTTGTAAGAAATACTGGTGCCCCGACACAAAAGTAGAAGCAAAACAAAAAAGGCAAGTCTGGCAACCCAGTGTATATGAGTGAAAAGCCAACCTCCAAGCTAGGTTACGATAAAAGCAAAATTTATTTAAATCAGATAAAACACACAGCAATCACCCCCCATATGCAGACATACATTTCACATCATCAAGATGCTTTGCCAATGAGTGCAGTGAGAAAGCATCTTGATGACATGAAATGTGCGTCTGCTTACGAGGGGTGCTTGCTGTGTGTTTTTTCTGTTTAAGATAAATTTTGTTTTTATCATGTCCTAGCTTGGAGGTCAGTTTTTCATTCATATACACTGGGTTGCCAGACTTGCCTTTTTTGTTATGATATAGAACATCCAGTTTAGGTAAGGATTTTTTTGTGGAAAACCTATAAACATGGGATCCATATTCCAGTAATGGAATAAGCAACTGATTTGCCACCAACATATGGTCAGTTTTGGTCACGCAAATTGAGACCCTTCTTAGGGCCCCTAGTTTCATTTTAGCTCTTTTTATTATATTATCCATATGCTGGTTGAAAGAGAGGCCAGAATCAATTTCTACTCCCAGATGTTTGTATGTTACTGCCTGTGTTAATAACTGCCCATTTACAGTCACAATTTGCCTAACTTACACAAGTCCCATTATAAATTAACATATGTAGAAAAACTGTAAAAGCTATAAAATGTAAAAAAAAATATATAAAAAATGATTTCAAAAACATTATAATGTATTATAGTAACTGCATTTGGACATAAAATAATCAATTTTTTTTAAATCAGGTAACTCTTATTTTTCTAATGGTTATTGCAGTATAACAGTTAATAGGCTGATTTTACAAACAGCAATATGGAATTCCTGATAGATTATTAAGTTTACTGACATTTTTCTTACTCAGAGGTGTAGGCTCCTACTTTAGTAGTGGTGACTGCAATATAGCACCTAATATGTAGATGTGCATCACAAGGCAATGTTGGTAAAATTTGAATTTGTCTTCTGTTTTCCTTACTGGGAGGCACAGTCTCTTATTTTTATAGTGGTTATAACAATATAACATCTCAGTAGTTTATTTTAAAAAAGAAGCATTGTGCATACTGTATACAGCTGACAATTCCTTTACTGAGAGAAGCAGACTCTTATTTCTCTAGTAAGTACAGCAATATCTAGCCATTTTTTTTCTAATTACCTCACGTCAAAAAATGGTATGATTATTCATAAGCTATGCTTACACTGATGTTTTTGAAAATGCAGGGCACACAAGAAAGTATTCCTCTTGCTATGTGAACAGGGGAACCAAAAATAAGTTGTTGTAAACTTTGATTTTGAAGAAACCATGCTTCCCAAGAAGGGATCGCTAGTAATAGGCTCATTATTATTCATGAGCTATGAGGTGAATCTAGGCATCCTGGCTTGAATACCTAGAGTCACCTTATAGCTGATGTACAGCTGTTTTGAAGTTCTAATTGAGCATTCTCAGAACCCAAATTTTTAACATTTAATAACTTTGGAATGGATTAAAATTTGTCACCAGTTCAGCAAAAAGCACTTCTGTTAGCCATGCATTTTCTACCCTAAAAATTTCAGACTAAAATTCTAAACCATCCGGGCACCAGATGATAGCAAAAAAAAAGAAAAACATTGTGATTTATTCAATGTTTTCACTATCCATATTTTGAAATCTTAACATCTGACCAGAACAGAACTTGGCACATCAGGGGATATACCTAATATAACTGCACATGCAAAGTTTTGGGCAAATCCATTGAATAGTTGTAAAGTTATTAAAGTGCAGAAACTGGTGATTAACATTAAAGTGTTGGCATCAGTAGAGAACATTGGAAAATGAAACTAGTGTAGTATAACACTATAGTGAATACAGCATTGTGTGCTTGCAGTGCTGAACTGTAACTGCACTAGAATTTTTTTATGTGTTTCATGTTAGGTTGTGTCAGTTTGCTTGAGAAGGGGGCTCCCACCCCACAACATCCCTTATCTTTTTAACATGGGGGTGTTGGGCCAAAGCCCCCCAACTCAAACTAGTTGCATGTTTGCTGTTTTTGTGGGATGGTCAGAAGAGTGGCAACTGGGGTTTAATGCAAAGAATTGCAAGATCATGTACATAGGGAAGAGAAATACTGAAGCCACCTATAGGTTGGGAGGGGAGTTGCTGGTAGTCACAAGGGAAGAAAGAGACTTGGGCATCATCATCAGAGATGACCTGAAATCATTCAAGCAGACCACTACAGCAGCAGGTAAGGCTAGGGAGATGTTGGGGTGTATTAGTAGGGGTATCACAAGTTATAAGAGGGAGGTAAAAACCCCTTTTTACAAGACACTGGTTAGGTCCCATCTGGAGTAATGCATGCAGTACTGGAGGCCACACCTTCACAAGGACATTAACAAAATGAAGGCAGTCCAGAGAAGGGTGACCAAAATGGTGAAGAAAACATATGAGGTCAGCTTAACGGAGCTCAATATATATATACCCTAGAGCAAAGGAGAGAGAGAGAGGTGATATGATTGAAACATTCAAACTCCTTAAGAGCATTAACAAGGTGAAAGAGTCTAACATGTTTCAATATAAAAAAAATAGCAGAACAAGAGGACATAGCATGAGATTAGAGGGAGGCCAATTAAGGGGTAATGTGAGGAAGTTCTTTTTCACAGAAAGGGTGGTGGATGCTTGAAACGGCTTACCTCAGGAAATGGTTGATATGAATACAGTGCAGGGCTTCAAACAGGCATGGGATAAGCATAAGAGAACAATACATATGAGTATGAATAGATAGGCCATTGACAGAGTAAAAGTATATGGCACATTCATAAGGTAGAAAAAGAAATGGGCAGACTAGATGTGCTTTGATGTCCTTATCTGCCATCAACTTCTATGTTTGTATGCTTTAGGTTTTGTTTGTTTGTGTTGGGACTCCACCCCCACACCCCCTTGTTTATTTTAACATGAAGTGGAGGGGGGTGTAGCCCCCTCAACTCAAAGAAACAAATACAAATACAAAACAAAACTGTAAAGTGTTATGACATGGGTCCAATGTTCTCCACATTGGTACACTATGCTAATAGCTTAGGTATGTGATAGGTCTGATGTTCTACACCTACGCCAAAGTGCCTACTCAACCTTAACTATAGTGACACTACTGCACCACTATAATTATGATGACTATTGGGTATGTCACTGTAATAATTAGCATGACTACAATTTAGCACTCACTGTTTTTAAAAGAAAATTGGAAACATAGACGTTGATGTCAGATAAGGACAGCTTGGCCCACCTAGTCTGCGCACTTGTCCCTGCCTATACTGTCACTGCAGACCCTACTTGATCTCTGTCTGTCCCCATGCTTGCCAGCTAAGATTTCCATGTGCCTATCCCATGCATGCTTGAAGCCCACCTCTATTTTTGCACATACTGCCTCCATTGGAAGACAGCTCTAGGCATCCACCACTCTTTCAGTGACGATGTACATGCACTTCCTCTCATCTCTCCTAAATTTTCCACCTTCTAGCTTAATTGTATGTCCCTTTATTCTTGTACATCTTTTCATTTCATTTTCTAATTAACATACTTGTTAGCCGATAAGCAAAATGCCCATTTTTACAAGTGACAAGAAAATATATAAAACAACAGTGTAAGTACAACATACAAAGTTACAAATACACAATATTGCATACACACAAATGACTTCTAAATACAAGTGTATTCATTCTTTTCAAGGAGCCATTCTTTGAGTCTAACTTTAAAAGATTTGATCACTGTACAGTTGACAATTTTGTTTTTTAAATTGTATTTTATTAGTGATCCTTTTATTACAAACAACATTATACTCAACTTACATGTATTAAACACATACATAAAATTATAAAATGACATAATTAACTAAAGCTGGGCACAAGGAAAAACACACATAAATAATAAACCTGAACTAACTAATTAATAAATTAATGATCCCGAGGGTCTCTCAATATGTTACTTCAAAGCTGACCTATCTCTATAAAATTACCATACAAAAGAGTAAGAAGATGAGAGGTGGGGGGGGGGGCAGGAGAAGAGGAGATTTCAGTCTCATTACAACCATGCTTGTTCTGCTGGAATTTCTACATCTTTATTCTCTTTAGTAGCTTTATAATGTAGGAAGCGAAGCCACCTGCTAATGAATTTATCCTTATGCAGCCTCAGTTTAGCCATCAACTTTCCATTTATAAAATATTTAAAAAGAGATTCCAGCCATATTGGTCCTTGCAAAACAGGAAAAGATGAAAGGGCCAACAAAAGGTATCAAACCTTCCATCTTCTCCTAAAATATTTAAACAATTTTAATACCACAGGTCCAGTGTGGGGATTTGTTGTGAGAGCCAGCACTGCATAATGGCCTTTAGACTGGCAGCCACAAAAATATTACACAAATATCTCTGTGATTTATTTTGTAAAGTTATTGGATGGAGGCCAAATACCCAATTACTTGGATCTGTAGGTAGGACAGTATGCAATATGTTACTCACTGTATCTATTATAGTGCCCCAATGACTCCCCAGCTTTGGACATGTCCAAAAAACATCAATCAATCAATCAATCAAAATATTTATTTTGCCAGGCAGAACATCATTGAGACAAGCTCATTTACAAGATGGACCTGGGGCAAAACAGTTGCCAACAGGGTTAAGACATAACAGGTTACGTGAATGTACATAACAATTACATAGTAATAATAACAACATAATAACATATAACTATCACATGTGACAAGATACTTACACCAGAACATAGCAATAGGTTCAACTTGTGAATGCGTACCTTTATCCAGGCAGCTCCTCCAACATGTATCTGATCTGTGTCTACCAAAATAGTAAGTGACCACTGGGGTCCTAAAACAATGGAGAACCACCCACCACCTAAATTCCCTCCAGAAAGGAGAGGCAGTAGGTGAATGCACTCCTTTCCATATATTTTGCCACTCCACTTCACCAAAATGGATTCCAATTTCTGTGGCCTATTGTTCCTTAACATGCATTAGTTGGTCAGCTTCTGAAGAAAAAAAAAATTAATCTACTATACTAGAAACTTTACCTCTTGAGTTGGGGTCTCTAGCTAACTGTATAAGACACACCTGTAAGGGATTTGGTACTGATGCCAGCTGGGAGCTCCTATCAGTATCTGATAGGTAGTATGTAACCTGTAAAAAATAGAAAAAATCAGTTCATGGTAGAGCAAATCCTTCTTGTAGTTACTGGAAAGATTTTAATTTAGAGCCCCTGAAAAATGTATCTATTAATTGGAGTCTGTGCCTGGCCTAGTTTTTAAACCCTATGTCCAGGCCATATGGGGGAAATCTAGGCATGCTGTTATTGGTGATGTCTGTTGTAGTTTCATTTCTAAATGAAATTCGTTACAGACTATTCCCTAAACATTATTCATAACCCTAGACCAAGGGTCACTGACAATTAATTTCTTGAACGCCTTCTGGTCAATTAAAATCAAGTCTTCCAACCCAGCCATCATCTGGGAATGTTTTTCTATCTCTACCCAAAGGGGAGGTTCCAACTCTAAAAGAAGGGGACTAGCAGCTGCAATTAAGAAGCTCAGAAATACTTTCGCAAATCTGGCAAACTCATACCACCCCTACACTTAGGGACACTAAGAACTTTCCATCTAACCCTAGGATGTTTTCCTGACCATATAAACAGGGAAATAGTTCTCTTGAGATTTTTTCCAAAAGGAACCTGGAGGTTGAAGTGGCCGGGACATAAATAAAATTAAAAAACGAGGAAGAACATTCATCCTAATACATTAAGCTCTCCCTGAAAGAGAGAGCGGTAGTTCTTTCCATCTGACACAGTCTGCCTGAACCTTCTTAAGTAGTTTACGATGATTTGCAAAATACAACCTCTGAAGATCCCAAGTGATTCAGATGCCTAAATTTTTAAACCCTGATTTCGCCTATTTCAATTTCCCTATTACCAATACTGAGAATGAGTGTTTGAATTCAAGGGTAAGATTTCAGTTTTAGATTCATAAATCTTAAAGACAGAGACCAACCCAAAGAGACCCAGAAGCTCCTGTAAATGGGGGAGTGATGTGGAAGTGTCTGCTATGTAAATTAAAGTGTTGTCTGCATATAATGAGACATGTAACTCGTTCTCCTACCTGAACTTCCTTAAAAGCTGGCGACTGTCATATAAGAGCAGCCAAGGATTCCATGCTAAGTGCAAATAAAAGGGGTGCCTGGTCACCCTTTCTATTTTAAATAAGGGAGAACAAATCCCAGTAATCTTTACCCTTGCTGTCAAGTGTCTATATAAATTCAAAATCCAGCTGTGAAATTTATCACCCAATCCAAATTTCTGCAAGATACCTTCTATACCCAACCAAGGTGACCAAACACCTTTTCAGCATTCAGTGAGATTACCACCTGAAGGGCTCCATCTGATGGCAACCTGCAAGCCAAAATAGCATTAAGGAGGAAATGAATATTATCATAAATATATGGCACCAAGGAAAAAACCCAGTTTGCTTGGGATGACTCAGAAGAGCTATAACTTTTTGGAGCCTCGACCCAACCACGTTTAGTAAAAATCTTCACATTCTGATTTAGTAAGGATATTGGCCTGAAATTAGAACACAAAGTTGGATCTCTTCCTGGTTTAGGAATGACCATAACTAGGCCATCACTCAAGGTGTCCGGAGTGGCCCCATCCTCATGTAACCTGTGGCAAAGCTTAGTAAACAAAGGGACCAGCTCTTTGGAAAAGGCTTTATAAAAATAGCTATGAAGCCATCAGAGCCAGGAGCCTTGCCTGTTTTGAAGGATTTAATAACAGACGCCACCTCCACCTCAGAAAATGGGCTCTCCAATTCAGCCCTTTTCTCTGGTTGAAGCGTAGGCAGCTGTACCTTCTGCAAAAAGTCTTTCACCTTCTGAGCATGATCCAACCCCCTTTCTTTACTGTATAACTGTTTACAAAATTGAAGAAATTCATTTACAATCTCTGCCGGTTGGGATACTCATCCCAGAGGGCAGCCCTCCAGATGTACACCTAGAATAAACCTGTCCGCTTCTTGCTTTTGAACAGGTTGCGGCAATAATCTGCCGGCCCTCTCACCCCATTCCTAATATTGCTGTTTTGTGTATCTGAGGGCATTCTCAGTGCATCTTAACATTAAGGTGTTATACTCAACTCAAGCCTTTTTAATTAATGATGTCAGGGAATTTCTCCTTGTACATTTGTGTTCTGTTTCAAGTGAGACCAGTACTTCAGATATTTTATTTAATCTGCGCTTGGTGTTGTTTATTTCTATGTGAGGTAAATGCCTATAATCACTGCTTTAAGCCCATGCCAAATGAATCTGAGAGCTGTATCACCCTCTGTATTTTCTATGATGAAGTTTTAAATAACCTCCTTTGTGGAGTCCACATAACACTTATCATTAAGTAAGCCGGGATCAAACTTCCATAGACCATGCCTCCTTTGAGGCCCCCAACCTAGTTTAGCAGATACCATCGCATGGTATGAAAAAGTCACTGGATGGATTGTGACCTCTTGAAATGCACCCATCATCCTCTTCTGAGTATAAAACCTATCCAGTCTTCAATAAGATTTTGTTGCCAAGGAATAGAAAGTAAAATCCACTTGATGGGGATTGCGTAACCTCCAAAGGCCAATCAACCCCACCTCCGAGCTAAGTGTTTTGAGCAGACAGGAACACGCTTACTGTCCCTTAAGCATGACTGGATTTCTAGCTAACATTAAATCCTACACACAATTCCAGTCTCCCAATCAAGTTACCTGACCATCAGGGAGGCCAAAAAGTATGTGGAAAAGGGATCTTAAAATGTCTCCCTTGGGAGGTGTAGGGGCATCAATTGGTATTAGATGTAAAGGGTGGCCACTACAAATCCCAGATATTAAAACCATCCTCACATTTTCATGGTCTCTACCCTAGTCACCTGAAAAGAGAGACCCTTATGCAGCAATATCGCTACTCCTGCTTTTTTAGCTTTCAGGTGGGCATCTCAATAAACCTTACCTGCCCACGATCTACATAGTTTAAGAGGTTTCAAATCTGAAAGTCTGGTCTCTTACAGACATGCAATGCCATACCCCTCATTTTTTAACTCTTGTAAAAACCCAGCTTGTTTTACAACACTATTGATACCTTTAACATTAATTGAAGAAATTTTTACAGTCCATCATTATGGAAACTCCTATATGAATTAATCCTGAATCTATAGAACAACATTCCCCTCCCTCTCCCACCCCAACAGCCCCCCTTGCACACACACACACACACACCCTTGGGATGCGCATTTAGACACAAGAGAAAAAAGAAATATCTAAAATCTTAAACATTAAAACAGATAGCATCTTACCAGTAACAATGAATACATCTCTCATTAAAAATGGAGTGTCATAGATAAAGTAGCCAAATGACCATCCTGGTGACACTCAACATGTAACACAAAGCATGTCAAAGGGCATCCAGTCTTGGGGACTTGACCCGAAGGAAGACAGCCACCACCTATGGTGGCCACAGTCAGCGATCCTAGCTTGCACAAGGATTCACTAAACCAAGTCCCTAAATAAAAGATGTAGCCCAGGAGTCAGTAGCCCAACATAAAAAAAAATAATCTGGGTGCACAATCCAAAGTACACTTACTCATTTTAGTCAGAAGACAGCATATTAGATAAATTAAGAATATAAACCAGTAACCCCTCCACACTGCATTCTTGTAGAACATAGTAATGGAAGCAGTAACTATTACTCCCTCAATGGGGGGGGAAGGGTAAAAGTAAGACAGCCTCTCCCTGACCAGAACTTTAGATGATACAGAAATAGGGAATATAGATAATGATATCCACTAGTAAAAGGTTGCCAAGTAAACTTGTTAAACTTGAAATGGATGCCACTTAAATAACAATAATTCCAACATCTTAACAAACAGTACAAATTGCTGCGATCCTCTCCCACACCCACCAGCAAAAATCCCTCCCCATATTAAACACGTTTTATCTCTTTGGACTGAAAGTTTATGTTGGGAACAGAGATTCACCCATCCATCTTCCCAGAGATTACACCTCCCATTCAAAAGAAAGCATTCAAGCCACCTAAACAGAAAATAAATAATAAATCTCTGTCTTATTGCTTAAGAACCCATAACCATCCAAAATGAGGTATAAAAGTCCAGTGATGAAGGTGTCATCCAATAACATAATTAGATGGGGGGGGTGTTACCTTGGCGACCTAATCCAACAAAGGGTCTGGTGGCCTTATTCTGTTTTTTGTTCCAAAGAATAACTTCTGGCATGGATGTCTGTGTGCACATTTCCACAGCACCACTGAAAATAAGTGCACTGTTTAAATTGTCTGGGCGAGTTTAGGAAGACTAGGTTTGCTGGCCAAGGCATCTAGCTTCACCTGAGCTCTTTTCTTCTAGGTTGCATGAAAGGACAGAGCAAGGAACCTTACCAGAGCAACAATAAGGATTAAGGCTTCATTTGGCTAGGCAGGTTTACTGAGTGTTATTTTTATTTTGTACTCATAGGGATTGTTACTGTTTATTGCTAACATTTTATTGCTTTATTTTTCACTGATTCAAATTGTTGTTGCTGGGTATACCTTTTGCTGCATTATTACAGGGTGTGCCTACAGGTGTGTGCTTACAGATTACTGCTGTAATCTTCTAATTCAAATTGTCTTTTGCAAGGTATATCTTCTGTTACTGCTTTATTTTTCTCTGTAGCAAAGTGTTTCTTACAGGGTGTATCGTCTGTGAAATTATTACAGGTGGTGCTTACATTTTTGTGACTTTTTATCATTAGGCTAAGCAAAATTAGTGTTTGCCACTATTTTATTTTATTTCATTTTTTTGCTTAAAGTTTTTTTTTTTGTCTCACAGGTATTGCAGTCTCCTTCTCATATTGAATGAGTTAATTGCTTTTCTCCCACAGCTGTTCCAGGGGATTAGGTGTGTATCTGGGGGTGGAGCTGACAAACTGTCAGTCCCTTCCAACGGGGAAGGGTTAAAAGGTCAGGTTAGTGGATATCTTGGAGGTGGAAGACTAGGTTTGCTGGAAAAGGCACCTAGCTTCACCTGAGCTCTTTTCTTCTAGTTTGCGTGAAAGGACAGAGCAAAGAACCTTACCAGAGCAACAATAAGGATTAAGGCTTCTTTTGGCTAGACTGGTTTACTCTGTGTTATTTTATTTTGTACTCACAGAGATTGTTACTGTTTGTTGCTAACATTTCATTGCTTTATTTTTCACTGATTCAAATTGTTGTTGCTGGGTATACCTTCGGCTGCATTATTACAGGATGTGCCTACAGGTGTGTGTGCTTACAGATTACTGCGGTAATCTTCTGATTCAAATTGTCTTTTGCAAGGTATATCTTCTGTTACAGCTTTATTTTTCTCTGTAGCAAAGTGTTTCTTACAGGATATATATCTTCTGTGAAATTATTACAGGTGGTGCTTTACAGGTTTCACAGTTTTATCTGTCTCTAGGATAAGCTTTCAGGGCTACTACATTTGTTGCTGGCTGATTGTTTCTGCTCTTACCTCCTTGTTTCTTTTGTTTGTGGTGGTTCTTTTTTGACAGGGGAAGTGCCCAGCCACCCACCCCCATCCCCAACCACTCCACACTATACTCCTTTTATAGGGTAGCATGGTCATGACATTTCCTGTAGCAAAGCAGGAAGGGGCGGATCAGAGGGGTATCCACACAGTGACCTCATTTATAGGGGCACCAGTAATTCAACTTGTTATAACAAGTTATACAAAAACAAACAAACAAAACACAAAATCAAACTTTTGCTTTCATTTCTTCCTTCAAATTATTCTGACCAGGTTATAAACCCAGCAACTTACCTGGAATGATATAATTAACTGCAGGTACTGTGGAACACTTTTCAAAAGGGCAGTTTTACAGGATTTAGGACACTGTCCTACATGCTGGGCCATTAGAGTTCTAAGGGCTCAGCTCCAGGCAGCATGGACAGAGACCACACACCTCAAATTGCATATTCAAGAGGACATATATTATAAGAACCGACTGCCATTTCCCCAACATCCAACAGAAGCACCTCAACCGCAGATGGTAGTTGGTCTGGGAGGTTGGCAGGTGGTTAGGAAGGGCAAATCGGATGCCCCTTCACTCGGTGCTGTCCAACATATCACCTCCACAAACCATATAAAAACTACAAACAGGTATCTGCCTCTATCTCCAAAATCAAACAAAGGGGCAGAGGACACTGCAGAGCAGGGCACTGCAGCACAGGAGCTAGCACAACAAAACTCACCCAAAACAGGAACCAAAACAAAAAAAGCTAAAAGGAAATCCAAAAAACTTCTGATCATAAGAGACTCCATGATTCGGGGAGTTGATATGTATCTGCAGCCAGGGGTAATAGTCTGATGTCTCCCAGGTACAGCAGCATGGAGAGACACTGACCACATTGCTAAAACTCTTCAGGAAGCAGGACAAAACATTGATGTCCTGGTACACATAGGGACTAACGATCTCACCAGCTGGTCAGTTGTGGAGACCAAGCAACACCTGACCAGGCTGGGTGACAAACTATCATCCATTTCATCTGGCATCTCCTTCTCTGTGATCCTGCCAGTCTGGGAGAGTGGGACAGATGGACGGAAGGTCAGAGAAGGGGAGATAGGGGAGCTAAACATGTGGCTCAAGGGCTGGGGCCAGGAAAAAGGACACACATTTGTAGGGAACTGGCAACAGTTATGGGAGCAAAGGTTCTTTAAATTTGATGGACTGCATCTGACTAAGGAGAGAGTCAGTGCATTAGGACTGAAGTTTGATGTCTTTGCAGAATATTTCAACTAGTAAATGGGCAGAAGGGTGCAGCCCCCGACACGTCGAATGGGAAGAACACTCCTCCCCCCCTCAGCTAGTGGTCAAGCAGTAATTCAGCATGTTTGTAGTTCATTTGCTTCACCAGGTAAAGAAAACAGTCCAGCTCCCTTTACAATGCACAGGAGAAATGCTGGATGTCGCCCAACAACAAACACACCAAAATTTGACCGATAGAAAATCATGTACACAAATGCTCATAGTCTTGGAAACAAGATCCTAGGCTTGCAGGCAATAATGACAGAGGCTAAACTGGACATAGTAGCTATTAGTCAGAAATGGTTTACCAGTAACCACACTTGGGAGACTTCAGTACCTGGCTATGTACTGTCCAGAAGAGACTGAGGCGCAAAAAGGGGGATGGAGTGGCCCTTGATGTCAATGAAAATATCAAAGCTACAGAAATTCAGAATACACATAAGGAGCCAGAAGAACTGTGGGTCACACTGGAAACAGGATATGGGACAGCCATGCAAACTGGGGTTTTGTACAGGTCTCCAGACCAGGGAGAGGACATAGACATGTTACTGTTAGAAGATATACAAAACATGACAGCTAAAGGGGAGATTCTGATAATGGGAGACTTCAACATGCCAGATACAGATTGGTCAATACAAGCAGGGACATCTGCCAGAACTAGACACATGGTGGATTCCTTGCAAGGAAGGGCCTCAAACAACTGGCACAACAACCCACAAGAGACAGGGCTCTCCTAGATCCAATACTGACTAACAGGGAAAGGATCACAGATCTCCACGCAGAAGGTCACCTGGGTGCCAGTGACCATCACATGGTATGGTTCAATTTGGTCACTAGAACAAAATCACCCCATGCAAAGGCAAAAATATGGGACTTCAGACAAGCTGACTTTGATAAGATGGCCAACAGAGTTAAGCTAGCCCTGGCAAAAAGAAATATAGGTGAGGGGGTACAGGCAAAGTGGGCAAGCATTAAAGATGTAATACTTGAAGCAACATTCCATTGTGTTAGTGAGAAAAGGAAGAGCAAAAGAAGAAGGAAACCACTTTGGTTCTCAAACATAGGTGTAGAAAAGGTCAGAGCCAAAAGGCTGGCCTTCAGGAAATATAAGGGAATGCAGCAGGATGAAGATAGGGAGGCATACCAAACTTCCCTAAGGGAAGCAGGGAAGGCAGTAAGGCAGGCAAAAGCCCAAACAGAGGAAACACTAGCAGAAACAGTAAAAGAAGGTGACAAGATTTTCTATAGATACATTAGTGAAAGTAGAAAGTCCACAGGGGGGTATTGCTAAGCTCAAAGGGGACAAGGGTGTGTGTGAGGAGGAGGACCATGTAAAAGCATCTATCCTAAAAAGATACTTCTGCTCAGTATTTACTGAAGAGAAGGTACACCAGGGCCCACAGAGTGTGCACTAATCCCTTCACAAAAGAAAGGGTCCTACAAGAACTCAATAAGCTCAGGGTGGACAAGGCAATTGGTCCTGATGGCATACATCCCAGGGTACTAAAGGATCTAAGGGTGAAACTAGCAGAACCATTATCAGAACTGTTTAGTGAGTTTCTGAACACAGGAGAGGTCCCAGAAGACTGGAGAAGGGCTCATGTGATCCTGCTCTACAAAAGTGGTAGCAGGGAGGAGGCAGGGAACTATAGATCAGTTAGTCTTACCTCAGTAGTAGGCAAGATTATGGAGATACTCCTTAAGGAAAGGATAATGCAACACCTGGAATCCATAGGAGCACAGGATCCAAGACAGCATGGGTTTACAAAAAGGAATGTCCTGTCAAACTAATCTCATAGATTTCTTTGACTGGGTAACCAGAGTGGTGGATCAAGGGGGAGCAGCTGATGTTGCCTACTTTGACTTCAACAAAGCTTTCAATACTGTTCCACACAGAAGATTGATTAATAAGCTGGGTAGGCTCAGGATGGGTTAGACAGTGGTCAACTAGGTGGCAAACTGGTTGACAGGCAGAAAGCAGAGAGTGGTGGTAAATGGTATACAGTCAGAAGAGATGCAAGTCACAAGTGGGGTACCTCAGGGATCAATCCTGGGGCCAGTCCTCTTCAATATCTTCATCAGTGACACTGCAGATGGACTGAAGGGTAAGGTTTGTCTGTCTGCAGATGACATCCAGATATGCTACAGAGTAGATGATCCAGATGGGGTGGGCAGAATGAGAAGAGATCTGGATAAACTAGTAAAATGGTCAGAAGAGTGGCAACTGGGGTTTAACACAAAGAAGTGCAAGATCATGCACATAGGGAAGAGAAACCCTGAGGACACCTATAGGCTGGGAGGGGAGTTTCTGGCAGTCACAAAGGAAGAAAGAGACTTGGGCGTCATCATCAGCGATGACCTGACATTATCCAAGCAGACCTCTAAAGCAGTAGGTAAGGCTAGAGGGATGTTGGGGTGTATTAGTAGGGGCATCACAAGTTGGAAGAGGGAGGTAATAATCTCTCTTTACAAGACACTGGTTAGGCCCCATCTGGAGTACTGCGTGCAGTACTGGAGGCCACACCTTCACAAAGACATTAATCAAATTGAGACAGTCCAAAGAAGGGCAACCAAAATGGTGCAGGGACTGCATCAGAAAACATATGAGGACAGCTTAATGGAGCTCAATATGTATACCCTAGAGCAAAGGAGGGAGAGAGGTGAAATGATTGAAACATTCAAACCTTAAGGACATTAACAAGGTGAAAGAGTCTAACATGTTTCAATATAAGAAAACTAGCAGGACAAGAGGACACAGCATGAGATTAGAGGGAGGCCGATTAAGAGGTAATGTGAGGAAGTTCTTTTTCACAGAAAGGGTGGTGGATGCATGGAACAGCCAACCTCAGGAAGTGGTGGATATGAATACAGTGCAGGACTTCAAACAGGCATAGGATAGGCATAAGGGAGCAATACAGATGAGTATGAACAGATAGACTATTGACAGAGCAAAGGCCTATGGCACATTCATAAGGTAGAAAAAGAAATGGGCAGACTGGCTGGGCCTTGCGGTCCTTATCTGTCATCAACTTCTATGTTTCTATGAGTTCAATGAAGGAAGTACCAAGGCAGGTCTGTGTCAGCAGGCAGTTAGACCCGAAACAAGGACTTCACTAATTAGTCTCCTGAACAACCCTGAAATAAACATCTATACGTGTGCTGCAAAATGTTTACCCAATTGCAGTGACATAACAAAGAAGAAGTAAGGAGGCCCGGCACACTGAGGACTCTAGACAGACAGGTGAGCAGGTCAAACTCATTGATGGTTGTGAGGCGGCAGCATCACCACAGCAAAGATCGCAGTGCTCAAAAATGGATTTCCAGTCCTCTAAGAAAACTCAGGTATATTTCTTAGGTATAACCCAATGCACTGTATCTGAATGAAGGGGTGCTAGCAAATCCATCCTGGATCTGCCTAGCCATTTTTCCCCTGGAGCCACAGACCACAGGATCGTCTCAATTTATTGTTCACCTTTATCTTCTTCTAGGTCAGGAAAGGAGATCCCCACTGTCTCAAGTAAGGGCAGGGTGGCAAGCAAAGTTTCCAATTGTTTAATGCCATCATTATCTTCCACAGAAAGCCTGGTCAGGTATCTCAGCTGTGCCGTCATTACCTTCTCTTGCAATTCTTTAACTACATAAAGAATTTTCATTCTTTTTGCCAGCAGGAGGGGGGACAGTCTTGGTCTATGTGTGCTCTAGTACTGTCTAGGTTCAAATCTCTATTCCCCCATGCTAATTGAAGGATCTTATCTTTCAATGGGTATTCAAGGAATTTAATAATAATAGATCTCAAAAGGCACTCCAGGTTTAGGTTTTGGAGCCACTGCCCTGTGAGCCCTCATAATATCTAAGGAAAAGTCAGCATCTAGGTTCAACTCTTTGCAAACCCAGCAGTCCATAAAGTCTACTACATCATCTTGTTCAGTACCCTCCAGTACACCAAAGACCCATTTATCATTTCTATGGGCTCTAGCATCTACATCTTCAACCCAAAGCATCAAGGTTCTTTCTCTTTTATGTAAGTAGGCCGGTGACCTACCATAGGCCATATGTTCAGCTTGCAACCTTTCTATGTGCGCTTCAAGATTAGTTGTCCGGGCCTCTAGTTTCTTCAGGTCTTTCTGTATGCCTGTTACTTTATGGTTGACTTTTTGTAGTAGATTGAATATTTTCTACTCATTGGCTTGCATTATAGTTGAACTGGTGTCACAGCACGAATCATCCTCTTCTTTTGTCAAGCCTGTTAGTACAGAGGATGGCGATAGCGTAAGGCTCAGTGTTCTAGGCTGCTGAGACAATGCACCACTTTGGCATGGTTGTGAGCTTGCTACATGTGATTTTTTTGGTGTGTCCCATTTCTAAGAGAGTAGAGGAACTCAGTATTGCAGAAATTACTGTCCAAGTTGCTCTTTTAGGTGGCAACCAATGGTTTCCAATTGCACACCCATGATCTGGAGCTTGAACTCAAAGTTCCATGCTAGCCGCTGACGTCACCAGAAGTCCTACAGGTGACAATTTCATTAAGTAGGGAACTGTAGAATGTGGGAGCCCTAAACAGTAATGATTTTTGTCCAGATGTTTTCTTCAGAAATGAATTTTATAGACAAACTTGTTTCATGACCTTGTTCCCAGAGAGTTAACAGCCTGGGAAGCAATGACATAACTGCTTATGGAAGCAGACCAATGATTAATTTTTGGAGCATGTAACCTAAACTTACAGTATATTACATCTATTTTCAAGTGAGTGACGACCTGCAGTTTTATACAAGGTACATAGATGTGTTCTCCTCAGGAGGTCAGTAATAAAACAAATGCCATCATTATGGCTACTTTAAATTTGGCTAAAACTATGTTGCTTGTTGAGGAATAGAAAGTAAGTCTATAGTCCAGTACACTATGTAAAAGATCATGGGCCAACAGTCTTTGAGATTTAGGTACCAAAACATTTGTGTATTCTAAATAAGAGGTCAAATCTTTGATGTATTAGTCTTGTAACATACTTAACATGGGATTCAGAATTAAGGTTACTATCTAGAATAATCCCTAAAAATGTAAAGTTTTCTACAATTCCAATAGGTTCACCTTTAAAATTAACTGTGCAGGACTTTATTTATGTACTTAACAGGGATGGTGGATGGGATCAAAGACCCATTTTCAGCCACACCTGGAGAGCAGAAGTTTACAGTAGGTATAGACAAAACACAGTTAACTCATATTACATACAGAATAAAATATGTCATGTCACACGATGTGTACATGATTACAAAATAATTTTTAGTAATACACATAGATAATACCAATATTTCAGATGTTCATTGATTAACATCAAAACAATTGCAAACTGTCTATAATTCTGAATGTTTCTGCAGTTTCATTTTAGACTTAAGAGGCCAGAATTTCCAAAGAACGAGCAGGGCGTGCATCAAGCCCTGCACCACAGGACTTTAAATTTTGCTGTGCACCATCCCCTTTGCCTCAACTGCACCTGAATTTCCATTCCTGGGTCCAGCTGCAACAGTTTCTGTGATTTACGGCTGCTTGCGCCAATGCTCTGGACCAAGCACCGTAGCTTTATCCTGGAGGGAGAGGACAAGCTAGACCACACTTTTGTGGTCTAAGGACCTATGCTGGGTGCAAGGGCTGGGAATTCCTTAATGTTCCCCGGTGAATGACGCAAGCCCTGTGCAATGTATGTTCAGCACACCGAGTGCTTGTGGCATTCATTCTCGGTGGAAAATCCAGCCCAAGATCTCTAACCTTTCTTAGACCCCAAGAAAAAAACACAACTATGGTTTCCTTAGTGTTCCACAACATCTTTCTTGACAGAAACCATTCTTGAAAATAGTTAAAATCATTCTGTACAACACTCAACACTACCTCAGGTGCAATCCCAGTACTAACAAGCATTTGTCAATGCCGAATGTTGCTTGCTTATATGTGCTGTTTTGGTATTTGGAAATGATAGTACCATGCCTAAAAAACTGTTATGTGCCCCCCCCCCAAGACATCCACTGTGTCTTTGTGTTCAATAGTCACAGAAGAGGGGCAGGGGCAAGGAGCATAGCAGTACAGCAGTTGCCAAGGCATTGAAGAGGTGGACAATAGTCCATTCATAGGCAAAAGACTCCTGAAGGAGCTGACTAAATTGAAGGTGGACAAAGTAATGGGACCAGATGCCATACACCCAAAGATATTCAGAGAACTGTAAAGGGAGATAGCAGTACCTCTGGCAGCCATGTTCACTGAGTTGTTCAGCACAGTGAATTGGAGAAAGGCACATGTGGTCCCGCTACACTAATCCAGCAGCAGGAGGAGGCATGGAACTATAGGCCAGTCAGCCTCACCTCAATAGTGGGGAAGATCATGGAGACATTGCTTAAAGAAAGGATAGTTGGGCATCTAGAAGCCACTGCAGCACAGGACCATAGGCAACAAGGATTCATAATGGGGAGGTCATGTCAGACAAGTCTGGTTGCTCTCTTTGACTGGGTGATGAAGGAAGTAAATCAGGATGGAGCAGTAGACAATGCTTACCTTGATTTCAGCAAAGCCTTTGACACCGTCCCACATAGGAGGCTGATAAACTAGCTGGGTAGGCTGGGCATGGAGGAAAGGGTGGTAAACTGGGTTAGAAACTCGATAACAGACAGGAGGCAGAGAGTGGTGGCAAATGGGGTGAAGTCTGGGGAGAGGGGGTGACCAGTTGTGTGCCACACGGATTGGTCCTGGGGCCAGTCTTGTTCAATGTCTTCATTAGTGACATTGCAGAAGGGCTAAAGAGAAAGGTCTGCCTGTTTGCAGATGACATCAAGATCTGTAACACAGTGGATACTCAAGAGGGGGTGGAGAAAATGAGGAGGGACGAGGATGTGGAGAAAATGAGGAGGGACCTGGGGAAGCTTGAAAAATGGTCTGAGGACTGGCAACTGAAGTTTGATTCAAAAAAGTGCAAAATTGTGCACTTGGGACACAGAAACCCTGGGGAAAGCTACAGGATGGGAGGAGGAGTTGATGACAGCCACAAAGAAGGAATGGGACCTGGAGGTTCTTATTTTAAATTACTTGAAAATATCAAAGTGCTAAGGCAGCTGGGAGGGCCAGTGACATGCTGGGGTGCACAGGCAGAGGTATCACCAGTATAAGGAAGGGAGGTAGTGATGCCAATATATAAAACCATGGTCAGGCCTCACATGGAGTACTGTGTGCAGTTCTGAAGGTCACTCCTTTGTAAGGATATTAATAGGTTGGAGATGGTCCAGAGAAGGGTGAATAAGATGGTACAGAGCTTGCAACACAAGACTTATGAGGAGAAATTAAGGGACCTCAATATGTACTCACTGGAAGAGAGGAGAGAAAAAGGGGATATGATAGAAACATTCAAGTACCTCAAGGGTATAAATATAACTACTGAGAAGCAGGAGAAAGCTGCTATAGGCACATGAACCAGCTTCTGTATGGTATTCTTTTGTTCTTATAAATCTGTTATTTCCAGTATTTCATCAACCACATGACCACACTGCCTTCTTTAGGCAATTTTACACTGGTTGATGCCTGGTGTGAGACGGCAGACAGAGGGCTCACCAGATTGTGTTGCCATTTGAAAAACTTCATAGAGTGTTCTTTTATTGGTAAGAGTTTTGACAAGCTGGTGAAGGTCTCACAATTTTTATTATGATTTTATCTCCTTATGTATGTCTCCTTTGGTCCCCCCATCCCCACACCACAATAGTCATCAGTGGCCACAGCTGCAGCCTTCTTCTTGCCAAGATGGTGGGTGATCAGCTGCCTTCACAGTCTGTGAAGTCTGACATCTTTCAACGCCACTTATTGGTCATCTTCCAACACAGACGAGGTGCTGCCAGCACAAAACTAACCCAGAACAAGCAGCTTTCAAAGTGGGGAAGAAATGGAGTGAGCAAGAATCAAGTACTCATTCAGATGCAGTGTTGATTTTAAGATCAGCATGGACACTGATATAGAACTCCAGCTCTTTAAGGAGCCTTATGAAGAGTAAAGGCTTCTCAAAGCACTGGGGTTCTGTTTATTGTAATGTAAGTGGGCTGCATCTAATTCGGTAATTTACTGTACCTTACATCTGGATGTATAGTAGGCCCAACTTTAAATAAACACTGTACCTGAATGAACATATGGTGCCATAAAAACAGAATTTGTCAGTAGAAAAGGACTGCTCAGCCCACCCAGTCTGCCCAAGTGTTCTCTACCTACTTGTAACTTCTGCCTGTATATGTTATTGTATGTTTTATTCTGCCTGCGGCCATCAGGACCTCCTTGTCAATGAGCTTGCTCGATGGATTTTACCTGCAATGAACCTGAACCTACTCCACCTCTGTAGCCTTATTGATCTCTGTTGACCCCCTCCTTCCCCTTTTACTAATATACCCCTATGTTTATCCCATGCATGCTTCATGCCCCCTACCATTTTAGCCTCCACCACTTCTCCTGGCAGTCTGTTCAAGGTGTCTACCACCCTTTCCATAAAGAAATAATTCTTCACATCTATCCTGAACTCCCCCCCCAGCTTCATTGTATGCCCCTTGGTGTGGATGCTCATTCTCATTTGAAGGAAACTCACCAACTGTACCCTGTTTACCCCTATGAGGTACTTTGTAGATCTTGATCATGTCACCTCTCACCCCCCTCTCTGCCAGAGTGTACAAGTTGAGATTCTTCAGCCTTTCCTTGTAGGGATTCCTGTGAAAATCCTGAACCATTTTAGTAGCCCTCCTCTGGAAAACCTCCACCTTATGTCCTTTCTGAAATGTAGACTCAAAAACTGGACACAGTACTCCAGCTGGGGGTATACCAAGGAGTGATACAATGGCAGCACAATATTCCTCCTCCTCCTACTGGAGATGCCACTCCTTCTGCATCACAGAATCCAATTTGCCTTGCCCATAGCCTTGTCACACTGTATTGCCACCTTGAGGTCCTCTGATATAATAACCTCAAGGACCCTTTCATATCTAATGAGTATCAGTACCTGCCCCCATCCTATACTCAGCATCAGGGTTCCTATGCCCTAGGTACATGATTTTATACTTGTTGGCACTGAACCCGAACTAAGTAAGAAAATGGAATTGATCTGAATCAACTGCATGCTTTTAAGTAGCTTTTTGGGGAGTGTGTGTGCTTGTGTGGGGGGGGGGCTCTGCTACTATAACTATTTGCTTTTGATTTTGGCCTCAAATCAGGTGCACTCCTGTAAACAGATAAAACATGTTTAAGAAACACTCATAAGAAATGTCATAAAGTCTTCATACACTAGCTTGGGCTGAGCTTGCAGACAAGAGAGATGTAGCCTGTTCCTATTAATGAGCTTCCCACTGGTCACCTGTGAGCCTCTTATGGGCCAGAGCTCACTACACAAGCATTTGTCAAAGCCTAATAGTTGCTTGCTGCCATTAGCAGTGGAAGTACAGCAGTTAGAGAGATGGGGCCCAATTTTCAAGGCCCTGCATCAGATGTACGGTACCTACGCTGAACAGATATGGTGCAAGGTGCACCTTGTGGCCATGGCTGCCCTCCGTGCGAGTCATAGACATCACCCAGCAGGAGAAATTCTAAGTGCCCTTAGTCCAGCCAGGGCAGGCATAAGGGGACTTAAACATTCTCCCCTGGGTGACATGCCTGTGTGCAGCACACCATGGGTGATGGTCCACCCACCATACGCCCCCACAAGTGTGGTCCCATATGTGTGGCCCCCATCCTAGTGGTCTAATGGCACCCCTCACAGCTCCCCAATGCCACCTATGTACCATGTTGGTACCCTGTCCTGATGCTGCCCATACTAGCAGCGGCTCCCCCAATCCCTGATGCCCATCTCATCAGTGCTACCTCAGCACCAACTTATGGTAGTACAATGCCCACCTGTATTCCAGCAGATGGTGCCCAAACCCCCCTGTACACCAGTCCTGAATGCTCTCCAGCATCCTGCACATCCCACCACTAACCTCTGTGGCCAGGTGCCAATTGCACCGAACATGGTTGGGGCACACCGGCCCACCAGGTTGGGTCCACATGTCCATTACCTAGTGGGAAGGGGGTCTCGTGTTAGTCTCTGGTGGCCTGCAGTGGACCTGTGCAGTGTGCCAGGGGTTTGCTGCAGAGTTACGGTCAATGCAGGCATGGGGATTTAGCCGCTGGGACCCCTCCTCTACCTGAATCAGATGCAGGATCCCTGGTGCACCAGGCATTGCCACAGCTTGTGCCAGATGCAGGCCCCTATCAGAATCAGGCCCATGCAGTATAGGAATGTCAGTGAAAAACTGAACTGGCACCAACCTCACCCCACTGAGAAGGACAGACATTGGGGTGTGCCTTTGAGTCATTACCCATAATGGTCATGACATTTCACCTCACCCTACCCTGCAGATACTGACAAGTGTTGAGGTGTGCCTTGGGTGTTCAGGCTTTACTCACCTCATTCCATAAGGAAATATGCAGAAATGGGTGCAGTATAGGAGAATGGGATAAACTCTGGGGCCAAAGAGTCCAAGGTGCACCTCGATGCCTGTCACTAGCTGCAGGGTGTGGGTGGAATGGCATGAGCATTACTGTTGACAATCCCAAGTCACATCCCTGACACCTGTCAGTCCCTACAGGGTAGGGCATTATGGTATTGTTTTACTCCAAGTTTTCAACATGGGCTTTTCGTAATCCTACCACATTAACAGAAACACTATCAGCTCATTAGCTGAAAGGCGATTTTGCACAGCGACTACGCCAATTGGCGCCACAGGTGAGAAAACAAATTTCAAACAGGATGTGAAAAATGACAGCTGTACTGTTCATGAGGAGGTGTAAAAAATGGCAATGTTGAAAGTCTGGAATGAAAATATAAAAAAATGGTAAATCATAAGTGTGCGTAGAAACTGCACAATGCACACACGTAATGTAATTCGTTTGGGGATTTTTTACAGCAGATTTTCAACATAGGCATTTTGGGACCTCCGCTCATGAACGCTTAGTGTCACTGTGATTTTCTTAATCTATTGCTAACATTGATTTCCCACAGCGACTGTGCTATTCTGCGCTGGAAGTGTGAAAACACATTTCAGCCAGGGTGTGAAAAATGACAGCTGTACTGTTCATAAGGAGGTGTGGAAAAATGCCAATGTTGAAAATCTGGACTGAAAAGATTACGAATTTGTGAACTTACAAGGGTGCGTGGAAATTGCATAATGCACGATCATAACACAGTCATTTCATGGACTTTTGTCACCAAATTTTCAACATAGCCAGTTTAAGACCTCTGCTTATGAACAGTGTCACTGTGATTTTCTTAATCTGTCCCAAACATTCATTTCACATACCAACCATGCCACCGTGTGCTGCATGTGTGAAAACTCGTCAGGTGATATGTGAAAAATGACAGTTGTACTGTTCATAAGACGTGTGCTAAAATGGCAATGCTGAAAATCTGGAGTGAAGATATTAAAAATGCTTGAAGTTATGAGCGTGTGTAGGAACTGCGCAACACATGCTCATAAAACAGTCATTCTGGGGAATTTTTTCACCAAATTTTCAAGATAGGGTTTTTGGGGGCCTACCTCATGAACTGTGACACTGTCATTTCATTAATTGGTCCTTAAAGGTGGTTCCACTCAGTGACTGTGAAATCACCTTTTGGGACTGAATAATAAAATGACAATGACTGAGTTCATGAGTTAGGGTCCCAAGAACCTCGTGTTGAAATTTTGGTGAAACAATTCCCAAAAGTGGCCCAGATATGCGCCAAAGTTGAAAAAGAAACTATTTATGCCATTATACAGCTTACCGGCATTTCTTCAGTTCGGCGTTGACTTTGAAGAGTGCAGATGTGTTCCCAGCCCACCAAAGATCATCGTGCCGGGCTCTGAAGGTAAGTATGGGGTGAGGCTGTGTGTGGGGATGTGGGTTATGCAGAGGGTGGGTGCGGGTTGGGGGAGGGACCACCGGAATCAATGGAGGAAAATTTTCTAGTTTACAGGTTTGTTTACAAAAAAATTAAAAATAAAAAGTCACGGGAAGGTTTTCTTTTTTGCAGGGAGTTTAATTTTGGCACCCTGGGGTGGGCTTCCAGCATGCCACGTGAGTGTTTGGGAGGGCTGTAGCTGATGGGGGGGATTGGGCACCCCCATCAGCACATACCAGTGCTGAGGGGGAAACAAGGGCCAATGGGGATTGGGCACCCCCCTCGGCACACAAGAAATTGGGGGATAGCATTATGCCAACAGGGAGTGGGCTCCCTCATCTGCAAAATTACCAGGCAGGGGGCATGCCAACAGGGGGATTGGGCACTCCTGTCAGCACATATAAGTGTGGGGGGTGGCAAGAGCCAAGGGGGATTGGGCACCCCCGTTCGTCTTTATTAATTTATTGAAATGTTTCACCAGGAAGGCACAATGAAGGGCAGGTGGCAGCTTTCTGTCAGCTTTGTGGGAACTGTGAGAGGCTAACGGAGAAACTGTCGCTATGGCAACACAGCACAATGGCACTGTGTAATTGGCTGCAGCAGTCAGGGAAGCCCCGCTGTACAAACAGCTGATTGCATAGTGACGGGGCACTCCCTGATTGCAGCGGCTCAGTTACTTTGATCTAGTGGCCTGCTCATTAACTGCCAGTGATTGACAGCATGGTCATTTATTGGCCAAGGCAGAGACCAGCCCCTTAATTGGCTTCTGCCATTCAGCACAACACTGCCACACCTCCACAACCTGCTTGTGAAGAAAACCTGATGCAATGTGTTTTTTGCATGTGCACGCAAGCAACACAAAAATAACTATCATCTACATACAAAATTCTCTCAGATTTTGCACATGATTGGGGTGCAGAATTCATAAACAGTATAAACAAAAGACAGCTCTGTATTGATCCCTGACGCACCCTTGCATTTAATCATGGGGCCATTAGATACAATTCCTGCAACTGCTGTTTTATGTTCCCTATCCTTTAGGTAATTAGAGAACCCCTTTATTACATCACTAAAGAAGAAGCATTCTGAAAGAGTGTCCAAGATCAGGCCATGGTCAGCAAGATCGTAAGGCTTAGTGAGGTCCACAAATACCACTGCAGCACAGTGCCCTTAACCAACTGCTCTCTGCATGCAACTTGTTAACTCCACCAAGGCTCCCCTCTATGTTGTGATCAGATCCAAATCCATGTTGTGAACAACTGAGTAAATTGTATTGCTCCAGATAACTCATACCCTGATCAAAAATTATTCTTTCGAGTATTTTTGAAAAAGGGGGCAAAAGTGAGGCAGGTCAACAGTTAAAGATGAATTCCTTATTACCTGTTTTGTAGATGGGTTTAATAAAGAGATTTACAAAGCTTGGGAAAAACCAAGTGACATAGTGAACAATTAAAAAATAAGAGAAGGTAAGGATGCCAAATCAAATGCACCCAATTTCAAAATCTTAAAATCAATGTTATTTGGGCCAATATTGGGGCATGGATTATATTGCAGAACATAATCCTATACCAATGCAGGTGTAACACTCTGGAAGTAAGATTTTGCTTGGTCAACATTAGTGATATTTTCTTTTTCAATACCCAAATCCTTCCCAATGGCCTAGGTCCTGTACCTATTCAGATCACCAAAATAGTCATCAGACATCTTGACTACTTTACCCAGATCACTAATCAGTTTAGTTCTATCCAGCAGGGAGATGGTATCTGTTTTAATTTCCCTGCTTAAAGAGCTACTGACACCATAAAGAAAAGTTTAAAAAACATAATAATTAGGTACAATGCTGCTTGCAATCCATTTATATTTTATACATTTCTCCTTCCAATAATTTATTAAAGAATTATGTACAAATATATGATTGTTGTGCCTTACAGTTCATTTTGAATTCATCTGCCTCTATAGCTTACTTCCTATATCAAGTCATAATCCTCTGTTGTGACATCACACTCTGTTGCCATAGAAGTAACTGTGATGTCACAAGCAGTGCTTTATGACTTCAGGTAGGGAGTACGCAGCATAAATAGATGAACTCTTCAGGAGCAAAGATCCTGTTTTCATGCAAATGACCTCTCTACTAAATAATGGAGAGGAGGAATACAGAATTAATGGAAGATACAAACTGGACAGTGCCTAAATACTAAGTTTTGTTAAAGTTATCCTGAACATGTCACCAGCTCTTTAACAGACAGTTAAAAGTTTGCCAAGTTTTATGAGAGTTGCCCAAGTCATTAAACAGTTTTGTTTTGAAAAAGTGCACCTTAGCCTGTTTTCTTTCAGATTTGTATTTATTGCATACAGTAATGTCTCATAATTTCAAGAAACTACTGAGTCTCTTAATACTTTGTACTTTTTCTATAACCTGTTTATTTGTTTCATTAAGTCAACAACTCTGGAGTTACTTATTTTTTTCTGGCCCTAATCCATTTACCTCCTTGGGACAATTCTATCAGTTACTTCAGTGAATAACAGACAGAATTGTTCCAATAAGCAGTATCCCTGATTGTTTCTAGGCAAGCCCAATTTATCTCCTTAAAGAGGACAGGAAATGAGTTCTAATATGCAGCTGTTTATAATGTTACCACTTTCAGAAATAATATCCATCAGCCTGAAAGAGCCATGCGTAACTGTACCTCAATAAAAAGTTATTTGCAAAACAGTATTTTGCATTGTTTTGATTTCATGGGCAGCATTCTGTTACAGTTCTCTTCATGGAACCAGTGATCTGGAGTTTTAACTATGTCACAGTTTTTGGTTCTGATAGGACAATAGCTCACATTTAGCATTCTATACTCAAACCGTGACACAGTAAACACTCCAAATTACTGGTTCCATGAAGAGGACTGTGCAGAATGTTGTCCATAAAAAGTAAAAAAAAAAACCCACAGTTTTTCACATCACTGTTTACTAAGGTACAGTTAAATATGGCTCTATTAGAGGCAGGTTTATCACTTCTCTTACTAGGAACATTACTGACTGCTGCCAATTAGCACATATTTCATGTCCCCTTTAATGGCAATGGAAAAGTTTTCTGTATCAAGATGTTTTAGATTTCTGGAATTAATACACAAAGGGAGGGCTACAAATAGGTCTAGCAGTCCACTCACTGATAGAATCTGACAACTCTATCAGGGTGTGTGACTACTACCCAGTCTACTGTCATGCCATTACCCATTTTGTAATGATACCTAGTGGTCTCGGTAATAAGTTGTTAAACACCTATCTCCATGAAAAGATCTTTAAACACAATAAATTGCTCCTGTCCCCAACTGAGATTAAAGTTACCCAATAATATCTAATCTTTGTTATTGTGCAATTTATTTTTTAGGGCCTTCTGTCATCAATCAGATTATAGCGCTCAAATGGCTTTTCCTGCAACTACCTTTTTAGACATTTGGATGTATTCCTCCACAGCAGCAAAGCAGTGCACTCCACCTCTGATTTTTGCTATTTGCTGCTCTATGTTAAAGGCATCGGGGGGGGGGTACTACTGTATTGTGCCTTAAAACTTCTCAGGATAATAACAAAAAAAAAAACAATTAACTGCTGTTTCTATCATCTGTCCAGCTCAGTCTAATAGGTGTATTCTATTTTTTTCAGCAATGTAGGGGTTAACTCATTACATGATGTCTGTAATCTACAGTGTCAGACTACATACACTGAATATGCAGTCTATGAGCTATTTCATTCCTATGGGCAAACGTACGAACTGCAGGGTGGGGGAGAGCTGCAGCACCAACATTTTTTGGGTCTGAAGGATCTTGCTGTTTAAACAAATAAACAAAAAAGTAAGCATAAACTAGCATGACAGAGTTAATTAAGTCCAGTTACCCAGGCACACAAAGGACAAAAGAGGTACCTCTGCTTGTCTGCTGTTTCTGGAGTTGGAAGTGTCAAATGGAAAGTGCTTTTAAGTGTGAGTGTGTGTGTGTGTATGCATGCATGTGTATAATTCTGCTTTGGGATGGGCCAAGTGACATAGACTGCTCATCTCTTATCTAGAATTTATTATCTGAGACTCTGCTTGAGTGAGCATTCCCTCCCATGCAGTAGAAGGTCAGCCTAAACCTAAACAACAAGAAAAAAAAAAAAATAACCGATTTACAGAAACACTGGCAAGATTAAGTGACTTAATCAGAGCCACACAGTATGAAAATGGAGGGTGTGGGAATCAATCCCATGCCTGAATGCTGGCTGTACAAAGCCCATTTATAGCTCATTACTCTAACCTGTTGGCTATACTGCCAGCCCTGTAAATTGTGAACTGTTTAGACTGGGCTGTTAATATCTCAAAGGAGAACTGCCTCAAATTGGAAAACTTGCATTTTTGTAGAAGTAGATGTTAATTTTTAAAATACCAGTTCTCATTTTGTTACTGCTTAATCTTAACTGGCCTTTTGGTAAATTCAGTGAGTGTTTCTGATTCACATACCGCTGACACTGACTGTTTTAAAACAATATGATCTTATCAAGAATTTACATTGTTGGTACAATGAATCTGTGTTCTAATTTAGAATTCTTAGGTTCACTGGGACATAAACATCATCATACAATTCTTAGATGGCACTTTACAGCAGTGTGTAACCCATAAATATCCAATGGGTTAACTAAAAGGCAAGCAAAAATGGGGCAGAAACAGAAGGGGACCCACTATATAAAAAAAGCTTCTACAGAAAACATTACTCACAGGTTCAGTGCAGTTCTCCTTTAATTAAGCTTGTAGGGAATGTCAGTGTTTTTATCTAAATGGTAAGGAACTTTGTTTACAGGGATTTGGAGCCATCTACAGGAGAATTCTTCCCATAGATTTGCATTAGTGATACAGGAAAACAGAGAATTTGGCTTCCACTGAAAATAATGTATGACAAAAGAGCACTATATGACACCAACAAGAAAATAAGTTTGGTCATTTGGTAGCTTTTCACAGCCCTATCGGCTCTGGCTAGAACTTGTTACTTCAGCTACCAATTGCAAACCCCTCTATATGTCCTGGCAGAATATAAACTGAGCTAATAGTGATATGTTTTTTGGATTCTAGAAATAAGTCTACAGTTGTCAGATCACAGCCTGAAGAACCTGATATGAAATGCAATTCTTGAACTTTAAATTTTGATACAACAAAAATCTTAGAACCACCACATGTTCTCCCAGACCTATCCTTTCTAACAACCGTATATCCATGTAATGCAGTTTCCATCTTATCAATTTTATTAGTTAGCCATGTTTCAGACAGTGCTATAACATCAAACTTCCAGGGGTCTCTTTGGGACAACCATCTTAACCCCTTTTCTCTGGTCCTCCCAGTCCCCTTGCAGGGTTCCTCACATCCTGAAGGGGTCTCCAGGGGCACAACTCTTCTCCATCTCCCACCTCACCTCTCCATCCCATTCCCCCCTTTTCTTTCATGTAAGCACTTGTTTACTTATTAACCTGGCACTTATTTTTGTTCACTCTTTCCACATGTTATGCTCAACACTGTTGTAACACTGTAACAGCTGCCTTACAACTGTAAATTAATGTTGATCTTGTAACTTGAATGTTGAATGTGTCATTCCAGTTGTACCCCTCCCCCCCCAGGTTGCACTGGGAGACGAGTGACTTGTTGCTCAGTGTGCCTTCCTGGTGAAACATTTCAAAAAATAAAACTTATGAAACTCCACTCATGCCTCAAATGAGTCCCACTTTGCGAGGAGACTATGAATATTTAAATGTGTAGTCCTAAGTGCTGGAATTCTTGTTGAATTGTATTTAACACCATCAGAAAGGAAAAAAAAAAATAGTATCACCTAGTTCTTTAAGGAGACCAGGGTGAGATGCACTGAGCCTGAAATTAACAATAGAACAATTAGTTTTTGGGGGATGCACCAAGCCTGAAATTAACAACAGAACAATTAGTTTTCAGAATAATGCCTCGTTATGGCAAATCATCTACTTTTTTTGTTATAAATGTCACACAAAAATAATCCCTACCTAAGCAAGCATTTTTAAATCCTATATATGATCTTATATAATTAAACATAAGCCCCCCAAAAACTGGATTCAAACCACTAACAGTATACATCATTGTCCCCTGTGAATAACTCATAACTCCCACCCACTGAATACTTGCTTTTGATTATAACATTGTTGCTTAATACCATAAAATGATACTGACAAGCTAAAAATTAACAATTGTAAAAACATGTCTGAAATTCAAACAGCAAATCCTCAATTAAAATGATGTTAGAACTACATTATAAACTGATACTATCAGTAAAGTTAAATATATGGACAAGTCTTACTTCCGTTCAATCAAACCTGAACCTAAAAATAATCACAGCCAAGTACACAAGACTCAACTGGCTAGATTAGAGAGGTTTTGGCAGAGAAAAAACAAAGTGTACTATTCCTTAAAATACAAATAATATCACCCATTGAGAAACTTTCATAGAGCAACTACAATATTTTTGTCAGGATGGGTTTCACTTAAGTAAACAGGGAAGTAGGAAATTCAGTTTGAATATCAAACATACAGTTGATACTGTAATTCTGGAAGCAACACCTCAGGAAGGACACAGATAGGCTGGAGATTGTGCAGAGAAGAACAACAAAGATGGTACAGGGCTTGCATCAGAAACCATATGAGGCAAGACTGGATGACCTCAAATTGTACTCCCTAGAACAATGCAGGAACTGTGGAGACATGATAGAAACATTCAAATACATTAAAGGAAACAACAGGGTGCATGTGCAGAACCTTTTTCAAGTAAAGGATTACAGCAGGACTAGAGGGCACAACTTTTAACTTAAGGGAGGAAAGTTCAGAAGCAATACAAGGAAATTCTTCTACACAGATCATGTTGTGGAACCATGAAATAGCCTGCTGGAGGGGGTGGTGGGAGCCAAGACAGTGGGGGAATTCAAGTGGGCATGGGACAGACACTGTGTGATACACAGGCAGGCAGCTAAGTATGGGGGTAGGAAGCCAAGGGTAGACTTGATGGATCATATGGTCCCCAACTGCCAACAACTTCTACGTTTCTATGTTTAAACCAGTATTGAAGGGGACAAGGATGATAATAAATAATAGAAGAAAATCAAAGTTAGGAGTATAAATAATATTAAGAAAAGAGGTAAAGAAATAAAGGTACTCTCTTTAAATGTAAGAAGTTTAAACATGAGTAAGAAATCTGAATTAGAGGTACTTATGTTGACAGAGGAAATTGATATATGTTTTGTCACTGAAACCAGGTGGGGTCAGGGTGTGAACTGGAATAGGAACCTTAAAGGTTGTGCTTTATGTCATAAAGACAGGCAGGAAAAAAAGAGGAGGAGGGGTAGCAATATATGTTAACACTATTAAAAACTCTGAAGTTCTACCATCAAACAACAATGAACAAATTGAATCATTATGGGTATCCATAAACATGAAAGATGGAAATAAAGTCCTCTTGGGAGTTTATTACAGACCACCAAACAGTCGTAGTGAAGCTAAGAGTATTATAAATTGTGACACTGAGAAAATGGCAGTAGAGGGGAATGTGACAATTACTGGAGATTTTAATTATTCCAGTATTGATTGGGCAAGTCTTTCTTCAAACAATGCACAGGCTAGGAAATTTTGGATGCATTACAAATGAGTGGTCTGAACCAAATGATACAAAATCCAACAAGGGGTGACACCATGTTAGATCTTATAATTAACAGACAGGATATTCTTCATCATATAAACATTAGATGCAGACTGGGTAGCAGTGATCACAATATGACAGAATTTTAAAAAAAGCACTACTTTCAAAGGGATTGACCATAGCAAAAAACTACAATAGCGCAGATTTAGAAGAAATAAGGAACTAACAGAATGGAATTGGGAAGAACAGTATAAACACACAAATGTAGAGGAGATGTGGAATCTGCTTAAACTGAAACTGAAATAGCTGGAGGATAAATATGTGCCCAATATGAATATGTATAATAATAAAGGAAAAAGACCACCATGGTGCACTAATAAAGTGATTAACATGTAAAAAAAAAGAAAGCATACAATAAAATGAAACAAGACTGAACAAGTGAAGCTATAATCACCTACAAAAATATACAAAACAAAATCTGAAAAAAGGAATTAAATACTAAAAATGGAATCTAAAATCATACATACAAAATACAATGGCAACAGTTTCTATGTATATATAAATAATTTGAAACAATCCAGAAATTAGATTGGACCACTGAAAACAATGGAATAGAAACAAGGAATCCTAAGGAGATATCAGAGTCTTTCAACAAATATTGTTGCTCTGTATTTGACAAAAAACTGATAATGGTGGGATTATTAAAGGGCAGTTAGACTGAGTTGACCTTCCTTCAGAAATAACAGCAGCAGAAATGGAAGACCTACTAAAACAATTAAAAGACCACAAATCACCTGGACCAGATATACTTTACCTGAAACTATTAAAAGAGGTTAGAGACTTGATTTCTAAACCTATATCTAAATTGTATAATACATCATTCAGAACTGGAGTGGTACCTATGGATTGGAAAGTAGCTGCTGCTGTTCTGATGTTTAAAAAGGGGGACAGGTCTAAAATATCAAACGTCAGTTCTGGGGAAGATAGCAGAGACATTTCTCAAAAGTAAGTTAGAAGAAAACTTTAATAATATTGGTTATGAGGATAGAACATAACATGGATTTAAACAGAATAGGGTGTGCATTATGAATCAATTATTTTTCTACAAACTTATTATAAAAAAACTGGATGACTATCATCCAGTGGATGTGATTTTCCTGGACTCCCAAAAAACTTTCAACAAGGTACCACATGACAATCTTATAAAAAAAATGAAAAGTACCAAGAATTATATGGTGGACACATAAATGGTTCTACAATCAAACATGAAGGGTCAGAATTAATGGTATTTATTCTGACATTGGGATTGTCACCAGTCGAGTGCCACAGGGATTGGTGCTGGGGCTTGTTCTGTTTAATGTCTTTGTAAATGATCTTCATAATGGCATTATTAATTCTGTGGTTAAATTTGCAGATGACATGAAGCTTGGGAGACCAGTAGACACAACTGAAAACATAAAAAAAAAATAACAAATGATCTATTAAAGATAGAGGACCAGTGAAGAACAAATAGCATGCTTTTTAGCGCAGAGAAATGCAGGGTGATCCATATGGTAAAGCAAACATTAGTCAAATATATTCTCTAATTGGTATTAAATTACACAAGGCTGAAATGGAAAGGGATTGTGGAATGATGATTGATAAAGAATAACATTGTAGAGCAAATAGAATGAAAGTCATTCAAAAAAACAATTATATAATACATAATATAAAAAGGAGTTTTCTAAACTGTAGTACATGTATAATATCTTTACATGGAACATATGTTAGGACACATATGGATTTTGGACCATCGCTGTGGAGCCCTTATTGCAAGGGAGAAAAAGACAGTCTGGAGAGGGTGCAAAGAAAAATATAAAAAATGATACCTTCACTAAAAAATTGTGAATACTGTATCAGAGTAGGCTTCAACAACTTAAACTCTTTTTGTTGGAACAAAGAATAGTCAGAGTGAACTTCTTAAGATTATTTAAAATCATGACGGATCAGGACTTGTGCAAAGAAATGGGCATTATTATACAATAAAAATCTAAGTTACAGATAAAATTAGAAACAGCACATAAAAACAGGCTGCATCATTAATTCATACAATGGACAGACAGTACATGGAATAGTTTAGCAAGACAGAGAGCATTGTCTGAGAACTTAACTAGTGTTAAGAAAAAAATAGATGAATGGGTATTAAACAAGGGATTGTTGTGGCCCCGTTGAGATGGGGAATGGTCTATAAGGGCAATTATGCCTTCTTCCGTTCTTGTAACCCAGTATAAATAAGAATAGTGTGATATGGAACAATTAAAAAATACAGACATTAAGAAAACAGTCCAGACAGTTATTCAGTTTTGAAAATTCTGTGTCTACATGGCACTTTTGCCACTCCCATGAGTGCCACATACACAGGCACTGCACAGGCAGTATAGGCTTTTATGCAATAAAGTACCACTCCTCGTGATGCTCCTGGCTGCTGGCTCACCCCGGGCTCCCTGCCAGCAACTGAACCCACAGTCCACTAGCAAATAGAGCACGAAAATACCCATAATCTGTTGAGGAGGCTGAAGTAGCAGCAGTCTCTGTGATGAAAGTCCGGTTAGATGTGCCGGGCCAAAGAAGGATGTCTTGCTTCAATAGAGACAGGCAGCACAGGCTTTTATGCAACAAAACTGTGCTCCTTATAATGCTCTTTTTCTTCTGAAAAATACTCCCCTCCTGTACCTTGTTCAACCCTGTGAGGTATTTATAGGTCTCCATCAAATCCCCATCCTCCTCCAGTGTGTACATATTGAGGTCCCTTAGTCTGTCCTCACAGGGCTTTTGATGCAGTATCTGCACCATTTTAGCTGCCTTCCTTTGGACAGCTTCCACCCTGTCTATGTAATTCCTGAGATGTGGTCTCCAGAACTGAACAGAGTACTCCAGGTGGGGTCTCACTAATGATCTAAACAGTGGCAAAACTGCCTCCCTCCTTCTGCTGGTGATACCCCTCCCTATGCACCCCAGCATCCCATGGGCCCTAACCACTGCCCTTCCACATGACCTCACTGCTTTGAGGCCATCATATATGATTATTCCAAGCTCTTTTTCTTGTTTGATGACCATCAATTCCTCTTTCTTCATTTTATGTGCCACCTCTGGGTTTCTGTGCCATAGGTGCATGATTTTGCACTTTTTCACATTGTAACCTAAGGTGCCATACCCATGACCACACCTCAAGTTTTTTCAGGTTTCTGCACATTCTCTCTACCCCCTCTGGAGTGTTCACCCTATTGCAGATTTTGGTGTCATCTTCAAAGAGCCATGCATTCCCTTCCATCTAATCTGCAATGTCACTTATAAGGACATTAAAGAGGACTGGTCATAGTTCTGAGCCCTGAAGTACCCTACTGGTCACCCTCTCTTCTCCTGAGGGAGTTCCATTTACCACCACCATCATTAACCAATGTATTTCCTAGTTAACAACCATAGGACCCACCACTATTCTGCCCAGGTTCCTTATGAGCCTTATATGTGGTATGGTGTTGAAGGCCTTCAAATACTCCTCAGAAACCAGTTTTGCTGTGTGTGCATACCATACAGGTCACTGCAATAAGAAATGTTTGGCCAGTGTAGTAATTGAGTTTTACTTGAGCTCAGAATTCTTATGACAAAAACTTCCCCTCCAGGGACTGACTTTAACATTAATTTCACAGTCTAGGTAATAGTTACATTTAGGCTTTTAATGACAAAAACACCAGCTAGTCTAGTAGATAAATTACAATATACAGGAGAACATTCCTTTGGCTATCATGTCACAAATGTTTGGTACTCTATTTCTCAACACTAACCAGTCATGTTAAGCATTTTTACTGCTGCAAAAAAGATTAATCTGAGGGAACTAACAACTTGTTCTTGGGTTACCTGCTTTTTGTGATTTGTCACAACTGTAAATGTATGCTCTCTACATGTTACTTGACTGCTTGCTGCCTATAACTTAAAACAAATCCAGAAGAGTCCAAGGTAAAAAGATAAGGGGGCTCTGTAAGCAGAGTTTGCAATTCAGAAATTCTTCTTGTAGAAGTAATCTCTATCAAACACATCTTCCAAGAGATGAAGTGCATTTCACAAGTAGCATATGGTTCAAAAGGAGGTGCCATAAAGGTTTCCAGAATCATGTTAAGGCCCCACACTGGCATCAGATCTTGAATCAAGGACTGTAGAAGCAAAATCTCACTAAGGAACTTGCAGGACACCACAAGTTGGGCAACTGTTTTAGCATCAGTAAGGACATGAAAAGCTGATATGGCAGCCAAATGCACTTCCTCCAAGGAGACCTACATCCATAAGGGATAAAAGGTAATCCAGAACATGACTGGATATGAAAAAGGGTCTAACCAACAGGAGGTGCACCAGACCATACAAACTTTCCATTACTGCAATTAAGTGTATCAAGTAGGTGGCTTTTGAGCCACCAATATAACTGCAACTACAGGGGACACCTCAAAGTGGGGAGTTTTACATCCTTAGGAGCCCAACTTTAGAAACATAGAATTTGCAGCAGATAAGGATCGTTTGCCCCACCTAGCCTGCCCATTTTTCCCTAACTATAGAAACACAGACTTTGCCAGCAGATAAGGAGCTCTTGGCCCACCTAGTCTGCCTCAGTTGCACCAGAAAGTTCTGCATCCTTTGACAGCAGCCCTTCTCACAAAGGGAGCTGGACAGGGGGGGCTCCACTGTCAATTGTTGTAGCAGAGAGAACCACATTTGTCTGTGCCAGAATAAGTCCACCAGAATTAAGGTGGTTGGCTCCTCCCTCAGCTTAACCAGAAACTTCTGGACCAGAGCAAATGGAGGAAAATGCATACATAAACTTCCCTTTACAGAAGAGGGCAACATATCTTGCCAAAAGAACTCCAAGTCCCTGAGCAAGCAAGCAGAAATGCAGCAGTATTGCGTGGTTCAGAGATGCAAAAAGGTCAATTTCCAAGTGAGCACACTTTTTGAAGAGGTCATCCATGATGGAGTCCAAGAGTTCCCTCTTGTGTGACAGAGCCCAGGACCTGATGAGGCAAACTGCCAAGATGTTGAGGGTACCAGACAGAAACATGGTTGTAAGTAACATATTGTATTCCACAGCCAAAGGCCAGAATCTCATTACTTCACTGCAAAGAGGGTTCAAATTAACCCTCTGGAGGCACTGAGGAGTGGACATCCCAGTAGACATGACTCAAGTGAGTGCCAATGCATTAACCATTTTAAAATTTAAAATTTAAAATTGACAATTTTTTTAATCATACCAAAAAAAGCAATTGGGGTATAGCCTAGAAGACTTGGAAAAAAATGGGCCCAAAGAAGAAACAACAGCAAGCTCAGCTGAGTGCAGAAACTTGCTTTTCAATGTCTGGGGTAACAACTTCAAGGAAACTAGCTAAGCCTAATCAGCATGGCATCGGTAATGATCTCCTTGCAGCACAGATCATACCTATATTTCACAAAATTCAAGCTACTGGTGACAAAACAAATAAGCGACTAGCAGTGAGTGGCAGAGCAGAAACTGACTGACTTTGATGGCCGTACACCAGAGGATAAGGAGGAGATTAAAGTGCTTCAGTAGGAGACTAATCAGATGTCAGAGCTTGATGCAGAGAGAGTGCATGACCTAATTTTCCTCAGACTAAAAAACAGAGATGTTTGAAAATACAGTGAGACAGAGCAATGACAAAGTTATTGGTTGTCTCCTACAGCTTGCTGCTGGAACAGAACTGATGTCAAACTTGGAGCACCTTATTTTTAATGATCTAGGCCTTCTCCCCCATGAAACTGGTGTAAAAATGTTAAAACCCTTTGCAGGTCACATGTGGTTCCAGCTGTGGAAGGGGAATATTCCATGACTGCTTACAGCAATAGCTATGTTGTCCAGCATAGAGACTTGCCCCATTAGTACAAAACACAAGACCTAAGTGTGACATCATGTAGGAAGGTAGCAACCTGAGTTTTTTCCTTGACCTTTTACCATAGAGACATACAAAGAAATGCCACTGACAGGCACTTTAAAAATTTCTTCTTGAAAAAGGTGTAATGGAGCTTGCAGTCACCACACAAGAAAGAGGCCAAGGGTTCATCATATCTGATGCCATCAAGGTGCCTGGGAAGTGTAACAAAGCAGTGGAAAAGGCTGCAAAGATGCAGGGGTGCGTGGGGAGAGGGATTTCTAGCAGGAGGAGGGTGGTGGTGCTGCAACTGTAATGCTCACTGGTGAGGCCCCACCTGGAATACTGTGCCCCAGTTCTGGAGTCTGTACCTCTGCAAGGACATTAAAAGAGTGGAGGTGGTACAGTGAAGGGCAACCAGAATTGTGAGGGGGTTGCATGAGAAACCATATGAGGAAAACTGCAGGAACTCAACATGTTCTCCATGGCAGAGAGCAGAGCGGTGGGGGGCATGGCTGAAACCTACAAAAACTTCACAGGTGTGAAAAACATGCAAGTGAAGGGTCTAGTTCAGAGAAAGGAAGGCACTAGAATAAAGGGGCATGCAATGAAGCTAATGGCAGGATGCTTAGGAGAAATATGTTGAAATCCTTCTTCATGTAAAGGGTAGTAGGAGTGGACATCACTACAAAGTGAGTCAATAAAGCAATGGGACCAGATGGGGTGAACCCCAGGGTCCTAAAGGAACTAAGAGAGGTGGTGGCTGAACTTTTGACTATCCTGTTTAGCTGATCACTGGAAACAGAGGAGGTACTCAAAGACTGGAGGAGACCAGATGCAGTCCCCTTATACAAAAGGGGGAACAAAGGATGCGGGGAACTACAGACCAGTCAACCTGATCTTGGTAGTGGGGAAGATCATGGAAGCACTACTGAAGGAGAGATTGGTGGAACATCTGGTTGCCAATGGACTACAGAACCCAAGGCAGTATGGTTTCACTGGGTGGGAGGTCATGCCAGACCAACCTCACTGGATTTTTTGACTGGGTGACAAGGGAGGTGGATCAGAGGAGGGCAATGGACATGTCCTATCTGGACTTCAGCAACGCCTTTGACACTGTGCCACATAGAAGGCTATTAAATAAACTTTTGAATATGGGGGTGGTCAGGACAGTAGTGTGGTAGGTAGATAATTGGCTAGGCAGCAGGACATAGAGGGTGGTGGTAAATGGCTGTCACTCCACAGAGGGAAGAGTGACCAGTGGCATACTGCAGGGATCAGTGCTGGGACCGGTCCTACTCAATGTTTTCATCAGTGACTTGTGTAGGACCTAGATGGCAGAATTTCACTGTTTGCTGATGACACAAAGCTCTGTGACAGAGTGGACATGCCATAGGGTGTAGACAGAATGAGGAGGGACCTGCAGAAGACTGAAGAATGATTAAGAGTTTGGCAGTTGAAATTCAATGCAAAGAAATGCAGGACAATGCATATAGGGAACAAAAACTCTAGAACAACATATCAGTTGGGGGGGTTGAGGATGTAGCATGCATCAAGCAGGAAAGGGACCTTGGAGTTATCATCTCTGATTACCTCAAGGTAGGGAAACAGTGTGACAAGGCAGCAGGTAAAGCAAACAGGATGCTGGGATGCATAGGCAGGGGCATCACCAGCAGGAAAAGGAAGGTCACAATTCGCTACACAAGACACTAGTGAGGCGCCACCTGGAGTACAGTGTACAGTTCTGAAGACCTTACCTATGTAAGGTCATTGACAAGGTAGAGAAGGTTCAGAAAAGAGCAACAAAGATGGCACAGGGATTGCATCACAAGTCCTATGAGGACAGGCTGAAGGACTTGAATATGAACTCCTGGAGGAGGGGAGGGAGACAGGGGATCAGATAGAGACATACAAGTACCTTACAGAGAGGAACATAGTGCAGGAATACACTATTTTCCAGCAAAAAAGATGTTCCAGGACTAGAGGGCATAGGATGAAGTTGGAGGGAGGTCGATTCAGAAGAAACATGAGGAAGAATTTCTTCACAGAAAGGGTAGTGGACAAGTGAAACACCCTGCCAGAGGTAGTGTTGGGGGCTGAAACAATCATGGGATTTAACAATGCATGGGATAGACATAAGGGAATTCTGGAGGTCAGAGGTAAGGGGCAACAGACTTTTAGAAAAACAAAGTGAACTTACAAGCTTAAATGGGCAGACTGGGTGGGCCATAGGCCCTTATCTGCTGACAGTGTCTTTGTATCTATGTAGTAGATGACTGGAACATCCAGCCAGAAGAGGTAGTGGGGGCAAAGACTGGGGGACCATCAAGCATGCATAGGATAGGCACAGGGGCACATTAGGTAGAGGAACAGGGAAATGGAGAGACACCTATGACCAACAAGACCCAGTGGTGATGGAATAGGCAGAAACAAAGGGCAGACTGGATGGGCCTAAAGGTCCTTCTCTGTTGACACAATCTATATTCTATGTTTCTATCTTCTGTTCCCAGCATGCCTGCAAGTCGGTATGCCCCCAGGACACTGACATCATTGCATCAAAAACGTTGATGCCAAAATTAACGTTTTCACTGTAATAGTCCGCAGCAGAATCCAGCTCTCTCTTTCTTGATCCTGCACCCCCTCCTTGATCCTACTCCAGCTCGGAGTTTTGATGAAAAAACAGCCAAAGTCTCCAGTCAGATTTATATCAACCGCAAGTGGCAGTCGACATAAATCTGTCAATGCGATGGCGGTCGACAACTTAATTGTCGAACCAGCATCGTAGAGCCCTGCAAGTCACACATGAGAACAAAGTGCACATTTGTACTGACTCTGAGATGGCTGAACATTTTGTGAGCAAGTTTGACCAACCTATAGCTCAACCACAGCAACACTCTAATAGGTATGACTGAACTTGTGATAACAGCTGTTATCTTACTCCATTCGTGTACCCATAATGCATGCTTTAGTAGTCGTCTGTTTCCAATGGTTTGAACTTTACGCAATAGTTATGTTATTGGGTTTCCTGACATCAAATTAGCTGCATTGTTTCTTACTGTTAATCTGTGTTAGAGCATATACCCAGCCTTTATATCCATTCATTATTCCAGTGACCAGAACACCACTCATAGATAAGCATGTGGGGACACTCTGCTCAGTTTGTGAACTTTTGGATTTAGTCCAAGTTATTTCCTTCCCCCTTCACGGTGACATTTTGGACACCTAAGACTGAAGGGTTCAGTCTCTGCTTAACTGATCCCAGATTATCTGTTTTATTTCCTGTGTTATCTTCACAGTATTTTCAGCCCTTTCTCCTCTATCTTTGGTTCTGTGAGAGATGGGAGAAACCAGCATATGGACCTTTGCTAATACATTAGGGGTGAGAGTGTTATATCCTACATCCTTATCCCACTGGACTATCTCTCCTTCAGTGGTAGCTCTGGACATTCGGACTAATACTGAATACATTATTTATTGATACCATTGTAGCTGTCTACCTGAACCGCATTTTGTCTGTAGTCAGAATTTTTACAAGCATAACTGTTTACTGTTTCTCTGGATCATATAATCCCATAAATAAAAATAAAAAACTGAACCCACCATTATGGCTGTTGTAATATGTCAACAGAGGTTAATCTTGGAGAAGGGCAGAAAAGGCCTGTAGACCAAGAAGAACAGCTCTCATCTCCAGAGTAATGATATGAAGAGTATGATCGAAGAAGGATCAGTTGCCTGTGTCTAAAACAGTCCAAGATAAGCACCCTATTCAGAGCCCAAGGCATCTATTGTCAGTACTTAAAGTGGTATGGGATGAAGCAACAGAGACCCTGTCTCTAGTTTGTGGTGTTCAAACCACCTTAGAAGGGTCTGACAAAGAGGAGGAGTCAGCTGTATGAGACACTCCAGATAATCCCAGTGTTGAGTGCACTGGGTATGGAGAAACTACTGCAGAATCCTTAGATGTAGCTGAGCTAAAAGGACAGTTAGGATCGGTGCAGCCATTGGGCCAGTCAGCCTTAGTAGGCACCTGGCTAAGATGTAATCACTGGATGAGACTAAGTGAGCCTGAGCAATCAATGTTGTTGCATTGTCCACCGGAAAAACTGCCCTACCCACCCCTGTGCCTAGCACAGCTCCCAAGATTCATGAAATGATATAGGTCTTTCCTGTGGAGGTAAAATGAACAGTTTCTTAAAGAGCTACCACAAACTGCAGTCTAAGTCAAGTGCAGTAACAGGCTACCAACCCAGGTAGATACGTCCTCCAAAGTATATCATTCCAATGCTAGAACCATAACTGGAATGCCAAATTAAATCTAATTAAAAATGTATTGTGGTATACAACAGACACAGTGCCCATTGATCTAGTACTTCAGCGAACTGCCTCCTTCAGGTTCACCCCCTGACAAAGGCAGTTCACTGAAGCACTGAGGTAGTGGGCACTGTGTCTGCTGTGTACCACAATAAATGTTCAATTTGATTTCATTTGGTACTCAAATTGTGGTTTTTGTCTTGTAGTACTGTACTTTAGAGGACAACTTCCATGTGAAGGGCCACTGCAACCAAAAGAAGCATTTGGTAAAAATACACAAAGCAGACAATAAACTAAATGGCACTACATAAAATTGAAAGTGAGAGCCCTGAAACATACACTGCAGGAACTGTCTGTGGCTCTTCCAGATTTTGATATGAAGGTATGCATCCTTCATGTCCAAGGTACACAACCAATCCCCTTGCAGCAACAGGGGCAGCAGAGTCTGGAGAAAGACCACCTGGAACATTTCATATTCAATAAACAGACTGAGGCCCTGAAACCTTAAGAGAGGATATAAATCCCCGGTCCATTTTGGTACTAGGAAGTCTTGCAAATAATATTCCTTTATCAATTCTGCAATCAGGACTGGTTCTAGGGCCCTTCTGTGAAGGAAAGTTTAACCCGCCAGCAAAAGGGTGAGATATCCTGGAGGATGTAAGAGAGAGAGAGAGAGGAGTTCTAAGATATGTCCTTACTGAACCACTCAAGCACCTGTTATGCCCTCACTTTGAAAGGAAAAGGGAGATGTAGCCTCCCATTAAAATACCCTCATCTACAAGGGGATAAGGGAGGGGGAAGGGAGACAGAAGACTCCAGAGGTGACTGGCACCCCACCAATACACACACCTTTAGCGACCCTGGCATGGGAACTGGGAGGCAAAGGGGGCCTGAGGGCCCGCAGCAGCCTGGTGGAGCTCACAGCCAGGACCTCTGGACTAGCACCTACTGTGGTTGACATAGGGCCTATGAAAGGAACTCCCATCATGACCCCAAGCTTCAGATTTAAAGTGTGCAGGGAACAGAGTGTCATTTGTGAGGTCTGCAGTTTCCAGAGAGCAGATTTCACATTGGTACAAAAAAGTTGCTTACCTCTAAAGGGAGCATCAAGGACTGATTCATGTACATTAACTACAAAGACAGCAACACAGAGCAATGAGTGGCATAAAAGGAAGACGCCAGAGGTAGCCATATGAGCTGATGCATCAGAGACATCATAAACTGATCTTAACAGGTGCTTACCTGCTTCCAGGCCTTGGACAACAGTCTGCTGGACTACAGAGTTGGCTGGTGCATCAGGCAGCTTATTGATCATGGTTTTATGTGATAAGCATGAGTCTGAAAGACCACCAATCACATATAGTGACAACAAAAGAGCCTGTTGTCAAAAGGGCAACTGAAATTGTAATGACCGTTGCAAATAGCAATGGTTGCTACATTTAAATAAAACAACAAAATGAAATATTTTTATGTGGGGAGCTACATCCCCCATACTCCTATTTGCAGGGAGCAAACTTCCCACACCTCCAAACTTACATTATTCATTTATTTAACTTTTTTGTATAGGAATATTTATTAGGATAGTTGGTTACTTCTTATATGATTTTTCTATAAGTTATTGTGATTGCATGCACTTTATTAATTGGATTGTGGTGTTATTTAATTATTATCATGTATAGTACATTGTTGTAAAGATTACAGTTGGATACTGTGCCTTTAATTACTCTGCCTATTTAAGGTAGGTCTTATGAGGTACTAGTTATGCATTGCAAAAAGCATTTTTTAGATGTCAAACGTACGTCTGCGTGCTGTTGCAGGAGTGCTAGCTGTTGCTTTTAGTTTTTTTTAAATGCAATAAAAAGCTTTTTATCAAGACCTAGCTTACAGGTCTATTTTTGTCACTTCACTGACATGCCAGACTGTTTTGCTTGCTGCTCTGGTCTTTTTTGTTGTGGCTCCAGTGGTGTTCACCGGCAGCTGCCTTTTGTTCTTTGTTTACTGTTGTCGGCAGGTACTGTGTCAGCGACTGCTCTTCTCCACTGATACAATGGCCAGTGGAGGTTTGGATGCTTGCTTGGATCCATTGGGAACTACCAGCAGCACTCCTGTAGTGTTCCGTGAGTATACGGATGCTGATCTTTTAAACATCACTATCCACTCTTTCGTTGCCCATTCATCTAATAGTACTGGAGGAAAGGACAATAAATTTGTAGATTCTTTATTTTATAAAAAAGGAAATGTTAACCCCTTACTTGTTAAGACAATGTCTACGAATGTGGAAGTTCATAATAGACTGAATAATCAAGGAATACAGGAAACACCACTGACTATCAAACAAGCATTTTTTTCAACTAAAGTGGTGCTTAAAGCAAGATGCCTGTATTGGCAGAAAGTTACCATGTTGGCTTATTTAGCAGTACATAGAGCTTCAAGAGGCCTGAGATTTAATATGCAACCTGCATTCGGTCTAGACCACATAACTTTCCACACTAAATGGCAGAAGCACTGTTTAAATTATAGTGCTGGCCTGATTTAAATTATTTTAGATGATGGAGACGAGCAAGAAAAAGAAGTGAAAGCTCTTATTTTGCTTAAGGAGCAACAAGCACAAGAATTTAGACATAATGTAGAGTACCCCAAATACAGAGAACTATTGGAACTTACTATTCAGAAGTACGATGCCGGAATTAGAAAAGTCAAAGAAACTAAGTTTGAGAGAGTCAGACGTGATTATTCAGAAGGCCGTATTTTTGAATGGAGTAAAAAGAACTGCAGAAATGCCAAATCCATTCTGAAAAATCCAGTTAGAAATTTAAATGTGGATACATATACCAGTGGTTCAGACTCTGAATCTTAAATTATTGTTGGAGTGAATGCATCAAATCAGAATGCCTTAACAGTACCACAGCAACCTTTTTTTGGACACAGTGCAAACAAAATCAACACTCCTCACTTAAACCAACAAGGTCTAATTCACCCGAAACCATTACGATCAGGGGTAATATCATTGAACCGGATTCCAGAAGTATGTAGTGCCAGGAATTTAGCCATACAGCTGTATGCCCCGATACAGTCACAATGGGAGGTGTTACCATTAGGTCTCCCTATTGTAAATCAGGTTGAGACGGAGACTCCCTCGGGGAATGTTTACCTGAATTTATTAGAGTTACCAATGGTACAGAAAAATCTGAGGAGGAGCCCATGCTTTATTCAATTTCATGAAGAAAGACACAAAGTGGGACATGGGGCAAGGGGAGAAAACACTGTATACAGAGGCAGGTGGAATCGGGGAAGGAATCAAGGGCAACTGAACAGAAGGAGAGCTCAGTGGAATTAAGTACAGTTCAGGATACCTTGGTTGTGAATATTTTGAACTACAAACTTACAGAATCTGAAACTACAGTAAAGTGCTTGAAAAAGGATAATTTTGTGCCCACAGCGAGCTGTAATGAACTTCAAGTGATGTTAGATCTGCACAAGTTTTTCAGGAAACTGGATTTAAAAGTTATGTTCAGTCAAAATGAGTTCACGTCTAAACAAGGAGCAGATAAAACTAATATTGAGTCAGTTAGAAAATCTTCTACATATATGCCACCAAATAATTTCATCGTGAATGTTTTTCATAAAGCCTGTGAAAAAGACATTTTGGATTTTGTATCTTAAGGCTTTACTTCCAGATATAACAATTGCAGTAGCCAAGAGAGAGAGAAGCATTAAAGTCTCTACAGAATAACCCAGCAATTGAAATTAAGAATGCTGATAAAGGGGGTGCCATAGTAGTGCTTGATAAAGTTAAGTATCAATTTGAAATGCTTAACCAATTGAATAATCCTTTGTTTCATAGAAAGGTGCAAAATGATTTAGCTTTAGAATGTAAAAAACGTATTGATATTTTTCTACATGAAATGTTTTTGAGTGGTGTCATTTCTCAACAGACTTATGATTATCTTACAGTTCCACATCCTATTCATCCAGTTTTTTATGGACTTCCTAAGATTCATAAAGACTTAATGAATCCCCCAGCCAGACCAACTGTAGCATCCATTGGCTCAGTTACTGAACCATTGGCAAAATTTGTGGATCAGCACATAAAACAGTTAATTCCTTTGTGGCCCTACATGTTAGAGATACCACTGATGTAATCTCTCTGCTCAAAGGTTTAGAAATAGATAAAGATGATGTTCTTGTAACTTTGGATATTGGTGCATTATATACAAACATTCCACATGAGGAAAGTCTTGAGGCTTTACTCACCTGCCTATGTGAATGCACAGATTTGTCCAAAAATTTTTATTGAATGGTTGGTCGGCTTGGCTGAATTGGTCCTTACTAATAATGTTTTTGTCTTTGATTCATCTTTTTTTCTACAAGTAAAGGGGACTGCCATGGGGGCTTCTTTTGCCCCTAACTATGCTAATATATATATATATATATATATATATATATATATATATATATATATATATATATATATATATATATATCTCATGCAATGGGAAAAAGAACACATTGTATCAGAAAAGAACCCCTTTAAGCAACATCTTGTTTTTTATGTCCATTTTTTCAATGACATATTTATTGTATGGAGGGGTACTTTAAATATATTGGACCAATTTGTCTCCCATCTTGAGTCTACCAATGATAATTTGGTCTTCTCTAAAAAAGTAGGAGATTTTGACTTCCTTGATTTGAGTATTTTTAAAAATGATGTGAGTTGACTGGTAACTAAATTATATACCAAACCCATGGCCAGAAATTCTCTGCTATTATGTAACAGCTGCCATTCTAGACATATCCCTAAAAACATACTGAAGGACCAGATGATGCATCTGAAAAGAAACACATCTGTGCCAGAACAATATGCACAAGATGTAAAACAGCTTATTAATAAGTTTGAGAATAGGGGACATGGCAGATCAGATTTGTTACAGACAGAATTGTTGATAAAATGGACAGAGATAGTTTGTTAAAAGGTAAGATGAAGCATACTAATGGAGTTTGCCCTTTAAGGGGCAGACCATGTTGTCCTGGTGCACCCCTTCCCTCCTTTAGGGAATGGTTGTGCTCAGAAGGGGAGGGGGGAAGGAAGGGAAGGGGCTAAGGGACAGAACAATGGACAGGTAGCAGGAAGGGGCGGGGAGAAGGGAGGTTCATAAGGGACAGCACAAGGGGGCCTCAGCCACTTTTTGCTGGAGTTTTGATTCCTCCCACCCACCCTACTAAGACAGAGCAAGAAGGAAAGACAGTCAATTTGGGACTGTATGGTGGGTCTGTCAAGGTGGATGACAGATGTGTCCGGTAGGACAGTGGACTGCCAAAGGTGGATGGCAGGTGATAATATGGTTATGGACTGCCAAAGGTGGATGGCAGGTGGAAAAATGGTTATGGACTGCCAAAAAATGGATGGCAGGTGCTAATATGGATATGGACTACCAAGGTGGATGGCAGGGGGGAAGGGGGGGGCAGGACGGAAGGGGGGAAGAAAAAGGAATAATACAAGAAGAGGAAGAAGATGAAGGAGAAAGTGGTCTCAGTTTTCACCGTTACCTAACAAAAAAGGAGAAGAAGAAGGCACCTAGGTTTTTGCCTGGGGGATGGATAATCAGAGAGTGATATATGGATGGAAATAAATGAAATTTATGGAAATATGATAATAAAGAAATGAGAAATGGAATATGGAATTATGAATATAAATAAATTAATTGCCAATCTGAGCACAACAACAAACAATGGTCTATGTCTTTTGTGAGGGAAAAGGGGGGAATCCAGGACAAACAGAATGCAGCTTTTAATTTTATTACAGATTATACACCCCAGAGTTTTGTCAATGCCAAAATTCTTAACAGACATTGGAATATACTTAAACTGGAAGCAATATTAGTTAAATATGCTGCAGTACCCCTCAGGATGATTTATAGAAGAGGACAAAATATTGCTGATATGGTGACCAGTAGCCTCTTTGCATCTTCAAGTAGCCACACTAAATCTGAATTACCAGGTGGGACCTTTCGATATGGAAACTGCACACTCTGTTGTCATGTGCATACAGCTACTGAGTCTAAACATCCAGTAACAGATAGAGTATATAAATCGTGATTTCATTAATTGCTCTATAACCAATATAGTTTACTTGGCTCAATACACATGCAAGGATTTGTATGTAGGAAAAACTCAAGAGACTTTCAAGAACAGAATTGCAGAGCATCTGAGAAACACTGTAAATGAAGATGTTACCAATGCTTTAGCTATGCATGTGATGCAAAAAGTCACTGGACATTTTTTCAGATTTCAAGGACTGGAAAAAGTTATGTTAAACATCCGTGGAGGAGATCTGAACAATAGGATCTTGAAAGCAGAAAGTAAATGGCAATGTATTATGGGAGCACATAGGTCAAAGGGTTTAAATGCCATGTTTAGTAATGTTCCTTATTTAAAATAATACGGATTTCAAATAGTACAGTTTTAAAATAGTCCTATTAGAATTTTTGTAGTATCAGATTTACCATATATAAAGAGTTACATGGCATCATTTTTTTCTGTACTTTTGTATTACGTTTCCATGTATTATGAGATAGTGGTTTATTTGTTCATTTATTTAACTTTTTTGTATAGGAATATTTATTAGGGTAGTTGGTTGCTTCTTATATGATTTTTCTATAAGCTATTGTGATTTTTCTATTAGCTGTTGTGATTGCATGCACTTTATTAATTGGATTGTGGTGTTATCTAATTATTATTGTGTATAGTACATTGTTGTAAAGACTAAAATTGGATACTGTGCCTTTAATTACTCTATTTAAGGTAGGTCTTATGAGGTACTAGTTACACATTGAAAAAGCATCTTTAGACGTGAAATGTACATCTGTGTGCTGTTGCAGGAGTGCTGGCTGTTGCTTTCAGTTTTGTTAAATGCAATAAAAAGCTTTCTATCGAGACCTAGCTTACAGATCAGTTTTTGTCGCTTCACTGGGATGCCAGACTGTTTTGCTTTTTGTTCTGGTCCTTTTTGTTGTGACTCCAGTGGTGTTCACTGATAGCTGCCTTTTGTTCTTTGTTTAAAATAATCAACTCTATGGGGGGGGGGTGCAGACCAGGAAAAAGTGACAGTTCCAAAAAAAGGCAAAATATTCTTTCCCCTGAATCCAGACATGAACCTGAGTCTGCTGCATTGCAAGCGGTGGCTTACACCACTACACTAGATGGGAAGCTCAGCAAGGGATGGCCACACAACATCCTATATCCTGTAGTAGTGAGTGTAGCTCTGTGCTGTACTTGCTATAAAGGATATACTGATATTATTCACCACTCGCTCTCAGTGTGAGCAGTATTATTGGGTCAGTCATATCGACGCGCTCAATAATACTCACTCATATAACATGTTACCTTGGCCAGAACAGCCATAGATTTCCACAGGCTCTTCTAATATTTAATCATATAAGACTAATAGTTGCCAATTTTGAGGCTGAGGGATGCTGAGGCATAATAGCATAATCTTGCTTGTGACATCCAGTCTGCAGAATTCTTTGTTTGATAGCACAGAGCTCATATGTCAAGGTGCTTTAGACCAGTCATAAAGAGCCATAACAACTACAGTACTGAGATTTCCTCAGGCTGTAAAGCAAAATAAGATTTAGCAGAAGGTGTATGATATTGTTCACTTGCCTATCAAGACAGCAATCAGAGCACTAGGCCTGTACTAAGCAGCTATTGAGACACCCTCCAATGCTGAATGGATCAAAGGGACACAAACAGTATGCAAAGAAGAGACCTCCAGGAACTCAAAGAGGTGCTTCTTGAAGGAGCCCTCCTCCTCAGCAGTAAAGCCTAATGTGTGTTGTACCTGCCTGAGAAAAGATTAAAAGGCCTCCATAGGCAGAGATCAAGGAGTGTACTGCACACAATCCTCATTATAGAAGTACAAAGTAGAGATGGAGATCACAAAAACTTCTTCTGCTACTGCTGCTTGTGTTCTTTTTCTTCTCCTCCTCCTCCTCCTCCTTCTCCTTTCCCTCCTCCTCCTTCTTCTTATTCTTCTTCTTCTATTAAATCTGTTTATATTCTACTTCCTCTTCCTTACCAATGGGTTCTAACATTGAGTAAACAGAAGTAAGCACCCTTGGGGGAGTCAATGTCGATGACAAAGGGTTCAATGGAGGTGGTCTGAGGCCCTTCTGAGTAACCAAACTGGATATAGCAGGTGTCATCAATGATAACAACAGACCATAAGGCAGCAGTGACAGAATAAGGCAACAGCAGACCTGAGGAAAGAGCTGTGAAAATAAAGCAGACATCAACTGCAAAATTAGCTGTGCAATGATGGCCCCTGTAGGGGTCAATGACAATGAAACAATCAACAGGACAGTGCATAATGGTGGTATCAGCTGAGAATCCACTGAAAGTACAGTGCAGCCAGTACCAAACTCTGACCTTGGCATGTCAGAGATGGTTCGGGTGCAGCACAACCTGAGAACTTAGCCTGCATACTGTTTTTGTCAGCAGGCCTACCTCTAACTTTTGCACAAAGAGGAGGCTGGGAATGGACAGGAGATAAAGCCTTGTTCTTATGCCACTTTTTGTCATGACAGTGTTTCTCTGTCAAGTTAGTAGACTTATCCTTGGATTTCTCCTTCAGCTTCACCATGGATTCTGATGGCAATGCCTCTGATTGCAGGGAGCAGTGGATCAACAGTGAACTAGGAGCACATGGAGCAAGAGAACCTGGCTTTGCACCATGCTGTACATACTGCTTGTCCTTCATAGCATTGACTTTTAAGTACATTTCTCAGGCCTTCTGATGATGTCTCTGTGTGGTCTGGCTAAAGCCTTGACAAACAGCACAAGCCTTAATGTTGTGTCTAGGCCCAAACAACAATTGCACAGTAACTGTGTGTCATTAGCAGTACTGCACCAGCAAAAAACAGAACAGTGGCTACTATTCTTTCATCTGTGACATAAATAATAGTTTTTCACAATAAAACTAAAAAGATGAATGAGGCAGTGATACTGTACAGCAAAATTTGACAGTGTTCTTCTTGCAGCAGACCCACTAGCAGTTGACAGCAGGAAACAGAACTGAAGTGCAATGGGGCCACCCACTATTATAGACGGCGACAAGACACATTGACATGGGCTGCCCCAGCAAGCAGAAATTTCCAGGTGGTCCTGATGCCAGTGGCTAACAGTTCCGTGATGTGACTCAATAGAGGGAAATGTCTTTGAAGAAGATCCCTACATTCCAACAAAGGACTGATTACAGGCCAAGTACCTGAAGATGCTTGGAAGCAAAGAGAGATTAGAGGGTGGCAAAATACTTACTCAGTTCTACTCAATAGTAGTTCATGAGCAGGCTCCAGGGATAGAAAACAAAGAAGACTCAATTTTCAGTATAGCAATATGAGTATTATTGTTCAAACTTGTCAGAGAACAAAACCAATGTTTCATGGCCTAATGCCACTTTTTCAGGGAAACTGGTTGTAAATTAATTACTTTCTTGTTCACATTAAAAGGGTGTGTCAGTGACCCAGACATTTTTCTCATATTGGGGCCTATGCATGACTGTGGTCCAGGTATGCATTATAGGCACATATGAGCCTGTGAACATCTGCACCCATGGACAGGTAAACAAGGCATGGTATTCACAGCTGATGGCCTCCACAGGGTGTCTGCCTCTGGTCCTGCCCCTGGCTCATTGAAGCACAGAGAGCAGAGCAGTGGCAAAGGTGGGCATCTAATCATATGCCTATCCTGGTCATAGAGCATACCTCCTGCTCCACACAGAGTAGGGTATTGTGGGACACCGCACATCCCAGAAATAGTTAAAGAAATGGAGACTGCCCCAGTGGCTGTCCCCAGCCCTCTCTGCCTGACTGGAGGGCTGGGATAGCATTAAGGAGGAATATCATTCCTGCCGCAGCTGGCAGGCACTGTCTGTGGGGAGCATACAATGGCTAAAGCAAAGCCCCTACTTGTGAAACCTGCAATCCCCAGCACTCCATGTCTTACTGAAGGAACTTCACGTAGAATCCCAATACTGACACTGCAGTGTAGTATGCAGGGGACCCCTGCACTCTTATGGTGCCGTCATTTGGATGATACATTAAACTGAGGTCCCATCTGCTTGTTCTGGTGGTTGTTCAGGAGGACATTAAAGATCCAATGGCACTCCTCAAAAAGAGTAATTGTGTTTTTATTAAGGACATAAATCTTGTACAATATTTACAGATGAAATATTTTTCATGGTTTATATTTTCTTGGACTTCTTTACAAACACTTTTCCAAAATCTTAATGAATTTTTCTGTTGTAGTTTATATAAACAAAGAAAGTAAATATTGTTATCTTCAACTCAAATTCCTTATTACAGTGTTTCCATCTTGTTTCCATTATCATTTTGGGTAAAGTGTGCAGTTCTTTCCTATAAATGATTGCAATGTGTTTTCTTATACAATTAAGCACTTCCTGTTGCATCCAGTATTTTTGTTGAATACCCACTTACTGTATGTCTTGCTTGCCAAATGTAACATTTTAAATAGCTAATACAAATTCTTAGTGTACTATGGTGATATTTTGTCCATGGACCGGTATAGACTCCTAATATCAGCATTTCATACAAAATGTTGTAAAATTCTTGTTTTCTCAAGCTTTCAGCTATTAAATTTCATCGTTTTTTTTTACATAACTACATTCTAAAATTAGTGTGATTGTGTTTCTAACTGACCATTCCATGTATCTCTAGGGCAAAACCTTTCTGTAAGCTGTTTGAGCTTATACATATCTCTGATTCCTAACCTACCATGGCACGTTAGCCAAATTGTTTCCCAAAGGTATTCTGGAAGTCTGGATTCTATCAATTGTGCTAACATATGTCTGGAAGTTTCTGGTGTACTAAATGGACATGTAAGAGTATCTTTATAATTTCCTTCTATGATATGCTGATACAACTGTTATTTGACAATGAGATGATGTTTTCTGTTTTCATGTTCCATATTTTCATCTTCTTTAGAGCTGTAACAATGTATTCTGGCACTTAGTTCTTTCTTTCAAAATTATATGGAAGGTTTTGTTTCCATTTTCCCATACCAGAATTATGTTTGCTAGCCAGCTGTAAATTCATGCTTGCCAGCCTAGTGATTATTCATGAGTACTGTTTTCAGATTTTTAAACATAAAGTTACTATAGATTAAATCTATTGGATTAATCATATCTAATCCCCCTTTGTTAATGGGTAAGTATATAACATTCCTTTTCACTGGTTTCAAATGACTTCCCCATAGTGCTTGGAAGAATAATCTGTATACCTGTGTTTCAAACTCTAATGGGGGTGTACTGATGTATAAAAATACTGGTAATAGTAATGTTCTAACAAGGTATACTCATTTTACCTTAGACATCTGCATGTTTTTCCATTTGAATATTAATCTTGCTTTCTTGTATTTTTTCCTCCCAAATAATTGTTTTCTGTATTCTGCTCTCCAAAGGTTAAATCTAGTATTTTTAAACTAGAATACCTAGTACTTTTAAACTCAAAGGCACTATTTGTATGACTCCTATTCTGTTTATGTTTTTAAGTGTTGTATTACCTAAGCATATGACTTTGCTTTTTGAGGTGTTAACTTTTGCATTTGAAATTTTCAAGAATGTGTCTATGATTTCCCATACTTTGTGCATGAAGTGGTCTCTGATATGACTAAACAAATATCAGCATACATAGTTATGTTAATCAGAGGTGCAGAATCTATAACTGTTGCGTCTTTAATCTCTTGTACCTCATACATTTTTATTAATATATCTACACATATGCCATACAAAAAGGGACTTCTATGGCATCCTTGCCTGATTCCTCTGGTTATATGTCGTTTCCTAAAAATCTATTCACTAGTGTTGCAAAGTATGCTTTTTGATATAGTAGTTCATGCTATAAAGTTTTTGGGCATACCATGATACTTTAAAGCTTAAAAAAAGTATGTGAGATGTGGTAAAAGGCTTGTTCTTGTTCCAGAGAGATCAATTAGCCATGTAGTTGATACAGCTGACCTTTTATTACTATTTCTCTTAGTTGTATAAGGTTATCATTTAAAGATCTGCCAGGTATAGAACATATTTGATATGGTGATATTATTTTTGTGGTGGTCTGACCTAATCATTGAACAATCATTTTAGCTAATATTTTTAAACTGGAATTTAATGGCAAGATGGGTCTCCAATTCCCTAGTGCTGTGGGTCACCTTTTTCATATAATAAAATCAAAATTGGCTGAAACCACTGATGTGATGCTTGTTGGGTATCTCATAATTTTATTATACAAATTGTTTAACATTATTCTCGGGATAGTCTGAAATGTTTAATAAAATTCTGAACTCAAACCATCAGGTCCAGGTACATTTCTGGGTTTTAATGAGTGAATTGCCTTATCTATGTCTTCTAAATTAATAGATTTAATGCATTCTCCTTGTTCTTTTTTTGTTAGCTCAGGAGACAATGGTGTAGTCATAAATTCTTGAATATTGTCTATAGTGGATGCAGAAGTGTTAAAAAGGTATTCATATGTTTTTCTATGGTTTTCAATATTTGGTTACTGTTTGTATGCATTTTTCCAAAATTGTTTTTTATAGAGGTAATGATTTTGGTTTAATTTTTTTCCTGGTTTTATTTAAAGATGTCAACAGACATTGTATTTGTTTTTGTTTGAATTGTTCTACTAATAGTGTTTTAGCTCTATTATATACATATGTTTTAATTTCTGTTTTAATGTTGTTTGTTCTTTATAGGATTTGTAGAGAAATCAACCTAAATAATTGTGATCTTAGTTGCAAGTATTTGATGTAGTCTCTTTGGCCTTTTTTAATCTATGGCTTGGAATAACATTTTGAAATCTTACTTTGTATCTCTCCACCATTCTATGAGTGAGTCATGGCAACATGTTACTGTACCTCTGGCTTTTAATAGTTCTATACATTCTGTGTACACTGCTGTATTTTCCAGTAAGGATGTGTTATGTTTTCAATATCCTTTCCCTATGTTTATGTGTGGTATGTATAGAGGATACTGGCTGGGCTACTGTGCACAACCAGCCCATGCTGCCACTGAGGAGTTCTGATTCTGTTTGACCTTGAGAGCAAAGCTTGAGAGGTCCTATGGAATCAGAACCCTGAGGTGGCAGCATAGCCTGGCTCAGCACAGTAGCCCAGCCAGTATTTTATATGGTGTATTGAGACCCCATGTTAAAAAACGATGGCATTAAAACAAATATACTCATTTTCGGTTTCACGTTTGGTCCATTTATTTTGCTGCTCGTCAAGTGCTCCTCAGCCACCTTGGAAAACATGTCACCACCATCCTGTTACAATATTGACTGTTTGAATACTAAGATGTGCGCATGGCATTTTTTCCATTACTGGAAGTGCTGTCTTGTGTGCTCTGAAAAACAGCTAAGATGTTGTTGTACCACAGTGTGGTGTAACTGTGTTCCATGAACTTTAAACTGTAGTACAACAACATTTTGACTGCAATGGATTTTAGCGTGGAACAAGGGGTCACCATAGACTATAAGCTTATTTTAGATACAGTAGGATGTCTGCTTGGGCCAATATGACTGAGACATTTGTTTTTGCTTCTAATACCGTTCCTTTTTGTGAAATAAAAATAAAGTCTATCCTAGTGGAAACTGTTTTTAAAATATGTATGTACTCCTTATAGATGGATTTGTCTGTATGTGTCTATTAGGTTGGCAGTTTATACTACTCATTTTAAGAAATTTGTATCCCAATAAATCTTATTAGTTTTGCCTGATTTGTCTTTAAGTTCCCTTGAACAATTAAAGTCCCCCCCCTCAATATCACATATTTCATAGTATATAGGTATGGTTATAAAGACTTAAGTAAATCTAGCCATCCCGTTTTAGTCTGAGGTGCATAAATTACTCATATTCTAACTGGTGTTTCTTGCAGGATATCATCTATTATTAAATGACTCCTGGTTCTATGTCGACTATTTTCATAATATGTACTTTGGTAGAATGAAACAGTATGCCTATACTTGAGCAGATATCTACACCCATGAACCACTATTATATCACTTACTAAGTGAATACTTTTGACCTTTTAAATGCAAAACACTTCTAAGCAACTACAGGTATCTTTTTGTTGTTTATATCATGTTTAACATGTTTACAAGGTGATGAAGCTTGATTTATGCTATAAGCAGAGTTTCTGCTGATGAGGCTCAAGGGCACAATTTCATATGGCAAAACATTGTGTACATGGGGCAGGATTGGTTGCACAATGGGGGTATCTTTACGGTGTGGGAATATCAGACACTTAGGCAGGAGGTATGATGCATAAAAAACACACAAATGTGTTTATGATTTTTTATTCAAAATCAAATAAAAGCAATATATACTGAAATAAAGAAAAACAAGGTGTTAGCACACCAAAATAACCAAAACTCTGAAGATGTCTCTTCCCTAGTCACTTCACCCTTACTTTACCACTTTTTAAAGTAATCCACTGGTGTGAAAGCAAGCATACCTTCCTCCTACAAGACCAGCAGCTCACTGGCCTCCCTCTCTCCAAACTCCCTCTTAGTGGTGAGTTTTATAGCCATATGGCTGACGACATCACAATCAGATGACCTACCCCAAGGAAGCAATTACACTCTTAATTCCTTTGCTATAAATAAAAATACATTTTATTTCATGTAATTACAAGTCCCTGTAATCCACTACCTGTGCAATAAGCTTTTGTTTTAATACATAGGGTTAGGGATCAACAATAGCGCTTTTGACTTAATTGGAACTCATTTGGAAGTAAGCCTCTCCCTTGTTCTGATGTCACTGGAGCCTACACCTTTAAAACCAGCCATTTTGTGGACAGACAGCCCTACAGCAAGACCTGCAGGGTACCCCAAAGGTAAATACACCATTATTATTATTTCTGGCATCTCTGTGTTGGCCAGGAGAATGGGAGATAGAGGTTGTGCTCCTCATCTCCCTTCTTCTGCCAGCTCAGGAGACCTGTATCTTTGAAAACAGTAATTATCTTTCTTTGTATGTATAATAACCTTTTTTAGCCATTACAGCCCTTCTGTTGTTAAAAAAACAAATTGCTACCCTGTTGCGAAACCAGGCAGGGCTCTTTACTAGGCTCCTTTAGGAGCCCCTGCTATTATGCAGCAATTTCAATAATTGACCAGATGGCTGAAATTGCAGCCATCTGCAAAACTTTTTATTTGGGCCTTTTTTTAACCCCATATTCAACCTTTATGTATTGTCTTTATTAAACAGCCTAGACACAACATCTCCAGGCTATTCTTGTCTTAAATGCACGTATTATGCTTTATTTCTAGACACTATGGGGCTTCCATCTCTCTGCCCTTAGTGTCAAATTCTGTGGCATCCTGCTATTTCTCTGCCACATGCATGGGCACATGCCCTTTGCTTCAGAGCATCTCTTTTCTCTGAAGCATTATTCTGCTCTGCACAAGGAGCTTGTTCAATTCCACACCATATCTGTAGCATGCACTGGTGCTGCAGAGCATCATTCTGCTCCAAAGCAAACATGGAGCTTTTCATGTTCCAGTCAAAGAAATTCAGTGATGCATTTTTTTCTATGAACTGTGCTTTGTGAGAAGCTTGCAGCTCTTCTTAGTCAGTGCTTCTAGGACTAAGCACTAGGGGGGACACATTCTTTCATTATTGGCACTAGTTACATACATGGGGCACTCCTGGGAACTCAAAAGGGCTCCTTAACATAAAATAAAGCACTACTGGTGTTTTACATCTGCAGGCATATTTTCTACTCTGGAGATTTCTCTTCTTGCAGCCAGTGCCAGTTTGTGCACCTATAAGGGGGTTAACAAACAGGGGACAGTAAAACAAAGGAACAGATATGTCAGGTTGGCCACTCTGACATGAAATAAGGAAAGGATAGAAGAAAAGAGAAAGAGGCTAGGATAGGTTTAAAGGAACAACAAATGGGGTGCACCTCGATTACAAATAGGGGTGCTATCCTTACAGGGAACAGGGACCCTGTTACACTCCTCCCCACACAAGAAGGCACCAGTTGACTCAAAACCCTTGGAACTTCCGCCCACCCACTCCAGAAGTTCCCCTTAAGGGACCCTAATAAATTCAGTAATGGTATATCAGTATCTAGATACTTACAATAACTACCATACCATTCTATTCCCTGAGGTTTTGTGCCTATTCATGACACATGAAAAAAAATATTATCACCAAAGTTCATATGACATTTCCCTCCAATGTCAGGTTATCAGCTCCAAATCTAGACAAAATATCAGCATTTTTTTGTGGTGCACCTGTTCTGTGCTTAACAGTAAACCTATATGGCTATAGGGCAAGGTACCAATGCATAATCCATGCGTTCTTCTCCTTCATCTGGTTTAGCCAGCACAACGAATTATGGTCTGTCAAGATGGTAAATTCAGTGCCCCACAGGTAATGATGTAAGGACTCAATGGCCCACTTCATGGCAAGACACTCCTTCTCGATAGTCGAGTAGTTCGGTTCTCGCTCATGAAGTTTCCTGCTGATATAGATCATAGGATGCTCTCCCTTTTTGTCAGTCTGGGACAAAACAGCTCCTATCCCTGTGTCTGATGCATCTGTATGCACCTCAAAGGGCATCTGGAAATTTGGACTTCTAAGGGCTGGGACAGAACATAAAATAACCCTGATGTTCTGGAAGGCTTCCTCACATGCAGTAGTCCATTTCACCTTATTGGGATATTTGTTTTTAGTGAGTTCAGTCAAAGAGGTTGCTACAGTCAAAAAAATCAGGGATAAACCTTCTGTAGTACCCAGCTAAACCCAGGAAGGAATGGAAATGCTTTTTGGTGATTGGAATGGGGCTATTTGCAACAGCCTCTACATTACTTTTTCTGGTTTTGCTGACCCATGTCCTATTACAAACCCTAGATATTTCACTTCAGTGTTTGCCAGGCCACATTTTGCTGGGTTAATGGTCAATCCTGCATCAGTAATGGCCTGTATTACTGTGCTTAATTAGTTCAATGGGTTGGCCAGTCTGGACTAAAGATAACCACATCATCCAAGTGTACTGCACTGTACTGTGTGTGTTGTCAAAGCATGTGGTCCATGTGCCTCTAAAAAGTTGTCGGGGCACCATGAAGCCCAAATGGCATTGTTGTGAACTAATAAAGACCAATGGGAGTGCAAAAGGCTGTCAGTTCCTGTGCATCTAATGCCAAGGGTATTTGACAATACCGTTTTGTCAAGTCTAGCATGTTGATGTATCTGGCTGTCCATATTTTATCCAGCAAATCATTGATTCTGGGCATAAGGTACCCATCAAAGAATGAGATGGCATTGATTTTCTTAAAATCTAAACATAGCCTTAGACCTTCTTCCTTTTTTTGGGAACACAACCACGGGTGAGGACCAGGTGCTCCGTGAAGGCACTATCACACTCACATGTTCCATTTTTTGTATCTCATTTATAACCTCTGACCTCATCCTTTCAGGTAACCTATAAGGTTTTTGATGTATGGGTTTTGTTTGTGTGGCTTTTATGTTGTGCACCACCCCTTCTGCTCAACCTAGTGTACTTATAAAGTTATGCTGGTAGTACTGTAGCAATTCATGTACTTCTTTGCTCTGCTCAGGGTCTAACCCTGGATTGATCCATACATTCTGTTTCTCTTGGGAAGGATCTAGCCTTTCATAAGCAACATCCAGCTCAGTATATAAACAGATTGGGGGGTCTGGTTCTTCTACCTACCTACATAGCAAGTTACCATGGTAAACCATCCCCTGGGGCTGCCTCCCTGGCATCTCGATCTCAAAATTTACCATCCCTGTTTGGTGTATTACCTTAAAAGGACCCTGCCATCTCATCAACAGTTTGTTTTCTGTTGATGGCAAAAGTAACAGTACTTGCTGTCCTGGGGTAAAACATTTTTCCTTCAGTCCTACATCGTACCACATTTTCTGCTCTGCCTGGTTACTGGACACATTCTGATGTGCCACGGTGACAAACTTCATCAATTTTTGTCTTAAAGAAGTCATGCAGTCCAGTATGTTCATATGGCCCACATTTTTACTTTCCTCCCAATGATCTTTCGCAACATCCATGGGGCCCTGGGGATTCCTTCAATACAACAGCATGAATGAGGAAAAAATCTGTTGTAGCCTGGGGTACCTCCATATATGCAAATAGAAGATAGGGAAGAAACCTGTCCCAATCATTTCCTTCCTCCTGCACATACTTTTTAAACATAGTTTTTAAGGTCTTGTTGAAGTGTTCTACAAGGCCATCCAACTGAAGAGGATAGGGAGAGGTTCATACCACGGACACACCCAGAAGTTTGTATAATTCTTTTAACAATTTGGAAGTAAAATTACTTCCTCTGTCAGTCAGAATCTCCTGAGAGATACCCATTCTACTAAATATCTTGACCAACTCCTCAGCAATCTGAGGAGCCTTTGCTGAATATAAGGGCATCACCTCTGCATATCTGGTAGCATAATCAAAGACAACCAAAATAAACCTGTTGCCTTTTGAACTGGTTGTCAGGGGCCCAACTATGTCCACTGCAATTCATTCAAAGGGAGTGATGACATATGGAATGGTTTGCAGGGGTCCCTTATCTGCTTTCCCACCTTAAGCAACCAATTGCCACTGGGGACATACTTGGCAATAAGCCACTACATCCTTATGAATGCCAGGCCAGACAAATCTATAGGTTATGCACCCAAGGCTTCTATCCTTCCCTTCATGGCCTACCATGGGTAGGTCATGTGATAGTTGCATCAATTTCTCCCTGTATACAGTGGGAACCGTCAGTTGTTTTACACAGGCTTGAGTTACTGGATTAATAGTTTTTTAAACAACAATCCATTTTTAATACAAAATGAGGCAGTTCTGTTACTTTTTTCCTGACCTGTAAAAAGAAAGGTTTTAAGGAAGCATCTGCCAACTGTTCCCTTTTTATATCACAGCTGGTTAGACCTAGTGCCATCTAAAAGCTACCCAGCCTGTTTTGTTTCCAGCCACAACCTTTTCTCTCTTCTTCTTTGTATCCTGGGCTTCTTGGTTTTCCTTGGGTTGTCAAACAAGTCCTCCCCAAAGGGAAATAGCTGGGTTAATTGGGCATGTTTAGCTTGGTGGTAACAGTCAAAGGTTCACTGGTAGCATGTTATGTATTCAGAGTAGAAAAATAGGAAAAGCCTTGGCCTATGATTACTGGTACAGATAGCATTGATACCAATCCCTCATTCATGCAATGCTGCTGGTTGTTAACAGTCACTTCTACCCTGGCAGCATTGTACTGATGAACATCAAAATGGACACATATTACAGTTGTATTAGCCTGGGTATATTCAGTAGTAGGCAGCAGATCTGCTCTCATCAATGTTTGTTTACTGACTGGGTCCAGCATGCCCAAAGTTTAATGCTATCCAATCCCCATGGTGGTGACATAGTCTATATTGGCCAAGGCTAAATGGGTAACTTCTGAGCTTTTGTTGGGACAATTCCTCACAATATGCCCTTTTCTCAGACATCCATTGCATTTTATCTCAGAATAGGGCACCCTTCCCTCTCTGTCTCTTCTTACATAATTATCCTGTCTCTAGGATATAAAATTAAAAGGTCTTACCAGCTCTCGGTGGTTATGGTGCCACATTCTGTCCTCTGGGTCTGGCTGCCAGGTAGTCCTCAGCAAGCTGGATGGTTTTTGCTGCAGTCTCAGGCTTGGGCTCCCTTACCCACACTTGTACTTTCTGGGGTAGAATCTGTACAAACTGCTCAATCACAATAGTCTCCAGAATTTGGTCCACAGTTTTTGTTGCCGGTTATAACTACGTACTACTATAGTCCATAAACTTAGCATGAGCCTCTCTCAGGGCATCTGCAAAAGACATCTTCTGTGACCGAAAGCGTTGCCGGTACATTTCAGAATTAACGTCATACCAACGCAATATTTCTTCCTTAACCCAATCATATACTGCAGCATCCTGTCCAATTAACTAACTATAGACCAGCTGGGCACAGCCAGAAACATATGGTGTAAGTCTTTTCCTTTTTTTTTTCAATTCTATTTTTTCCCCTGCTTCCCACGACAAGACCATCTGCCCAGCCATGGACTCCAGCTGTGGCTGCTCATATTTTTTTTTTAGCCACCTTCCCTGAACCCCCTGGTTTGCCCCCCAGGGTAGGGTACCAGTGCCTGACCATGGGCTGGTAATGGGAAAGGCGAGAGTTGGCCCTGAGTGCCTATGCAGCTGGAGCGGGCGTCATACTGGCAGTGGGGGTAGGATTTTTTTTGTTCCCTTTGTTGTGCCTGGGAGGTGGGGACATGCAGTGATGTCCTGCGTCCACCCTGCCTCCAGAATCCGGGCAAGCGCCAATAGCTGTGGTACCCCCGGCTTCCACCAGGGGTCTGTCAAGTGCCGGATGGTGTCCCCACCCTCCCCCAGAGATGAAGAGCAGTTCCTAGGATGCTCCATCCTTCTTCCCCTGCTGGCCCTCCAGCGACCCGGGTCCATTCCTGAACCCTGGTCGCCAGTGCCACAAACGGAAATCTAACCACTGCGCCGGTGGGCCAGCAACATATGGTATAAGCCTTATTACCCACTGATCCCATGGCCATGTACATATGAGAGCAATACACTTGAATATAGTACGCTTCTATATCAGTTAATTTTGTTAGCCTAATGTCTTTAGGTACCGTATGATCGAGTCACCCTGGTATTAAGGCCTGGATTGCCTTAATAGTGTTCATCCACTTTGCATCCTGGCATTGCTAGTCCTCCTCCTGTCACTGCCGATACTCATCTCGCTGCCATCTATCCTCCTGCTGCTGGCAATCCATCTCCTGCTGTAGGATGCATAGCCACCTCAGAAGTTCCCTGATATCCTCTGGAGTTTCCATTTCTTTGGGTCCTGCTCTTCCTCCTCCTACTCCTCTTCAGTCTTCATTGCCTTTCGCCTCTTTTTTTTTTTTTGTTTATTGTTTAACCAGGACTAGCATACTAAGCTGAAAGCTTTTTCACAGGTGTGACCTGGGAGCACAGGGAAGTCAAGTGACTTGCTCAGGGTCACACAGTACGCAAGTGGAAGCTGTGGGATTCAAACCCTGGTCTGGTCTGCTGGATGTCACCAGATTAGCAGCTCAGAGCCTTAAACCACTGCACTATACTGCCTCTTGCTGAAATCTAAGCCAGGTCCAGGTGTTGCACCTGTCTTCTCAGCCATCACCCTTCTCAAGTGAATGAGCTTCCCCTGCCTCTTTTGCATCTGCTGGGTACTAGATCCAGTACCCACTAATGGTGCTTCCCAAGCAGTCGCAACACCACCAGAATCCCACTTCTGAAAACAGTGTTGCTGTGTGGGAATAACAGATACTTAAGCAGAAGGTATGATGCCTAAAATAAATGCACAAATGCATTTATCATTTTTTATTCCAAATCAAATAAAAGTAATATATACAGAAATAAAAACAAACAAGGTGTTAGTCAGCACACCAAAATAATCACAACTCAGAGGATGACTCGTCCTAGTCACTTCACTCTTACTTTAGTACTTTTTAAAGTAATTCACTGGTGTGAAAGCAAGCACACCTTCCTCCTGCAAGACCAGTAGCTCACTGGGCTCCCTCTCTTCAAACTCCCCCCTAGTGGTTAGTTTTATAGCCATATGGCTGATGACATCACGGTCAGGTGACCTATCTCAAGGAAACAATTAGGCACTTAATTTATTTGCTGTAAAAAACAAATACATTTTATTTCATGTAATTACAAATTTCAATAAGCCTTCATTTCAATATACAAGGTTAGGGATCAACAATAGCACTTTTTACTTCATTGGAACTCATTTGGAAGTAAGCCCCTCCCTTGTTCTGATGTCACTGGAGCCTGCACCTTTAAAACCAGCCATTTTGTGGGCAGCCAGCCCTATAGCAAGAACTACTGGGTAACCCACAAGTAATTACACCATTATTACTATTTCTGTATTTCAGGTATCTCTGTGTTGGCTAGGAGAATGGGAGATAGAGGTTGCACTCCTCATCTCCCTTCTTCTGTCAGCTCAGGAGACCTGTATCTTTAAAAACAGTAATTATCTTTCTTTGTATATATAATAACCTTTATAGCCATTATAGCCCTCATGTTGCTAAAAAACAAATTGCTACCCTGTTGCTAAACCATGCAGGGCTCTTTACTAGGCACCTTTAGGAGCCCCTGCTATTATGCAGCAATTTGCAGCCATCAGCAAAACTTTTCATTTGGGCCTTTTTTTTAAGCCCATATTCAACCTTTATGCATTTTCTTTATTTAACAGCCCAGTCACAACATCTCTGGGCCAGTCTTGTCTTAAATGCATGTATTATTCTTTATTTCTAGACACTATGGGGCTTCTTTTACTCTGCTCCTAATGCCACATTCTGTGGCATCCTACTATTTCTCTGCCACCTGCATGGGCATATCCCGTGCTTTGGAGCATCTCTTTGCTCTGAAGCATTATTCTGCTTTGCACAATTAGCTTGTTCAATTCTGCACCATATCTGTGGCATGCACTGCTGCTTCGGAGCATCATTCTGCTCCGAAGCAAACATGGAACGTTTCTTGCTGCGCTCGAAAAAATTCAGTGCTGCATTCTTTCTATGAGCTGCACTTTACAGACAGCTCATGTCTCTTCTTAGTTGGTGCTTCTATGATGAAGCACCTCAATGGGGACACATTCTTTCATTATTGGGCACCAGTTACATACACAGGGCACTCCAGGGAAATCAAGAGGGTTTCTTAACATAAAATAAAGCGCTACTCACTTTTTACATCTGTGGGCATATCTCCCACACTGGAGATTTCTCTTCTTGCAACCAGTGCCAGTTTATGCACCTAGAAGGGGGTTAACAAACAGGGGACACTAAAAGAATAGATATGTCAGGTTGGTCACCCTGACATGCAATAAGGAAAGAACAGAAGAAAAGAAAAAGAGGATAGGATAGGGTGAAAGGAACAAAAAAGGGGGGTGCAACTAAATTACAAATGGGGAGCTATCCTTACAGGGAACAGGGACCCTGTTACAGTGTCCCATTTTGTTCCCCCAAGGCCTTTCACATGCATATGATTTTCATAATGGGTGCCATTTAACAACCTGTTACCCACTTTAAGGCAGCTTGCTGCCCTTTTCTCTGTGTTTATACTGTACTACACCTGGTATGATCAGATGCTGCATGCATGCAGAAAGGAAAATAGGTACTTCTGCACAAAAACTGCTGAAAACATAAGACCCATTGGGCACAATGCTCATTAAAAGAGGTAAGCCGGGAGCACAGGGTGGTTAAGTGACTTGCACTGGTCACAAAGTACACAAGTAAAGGTTGTGGGAATAGGACGTCACACTGGGCTGATGAGATATCACTAGAGATGTGCGAAATTGGATTGATGCAACATCACATAGCACTGTGAAACAGTTTTTTAATAGGCACAATGCTTGACATTTGTGGATAGGAGGAGGAAACATGTTAAAGAGCAGGTGACGCCTTTAACAGAACTTTAACAACACATAACATTGACCAACAATTCAGTTGCATTCCCCTTATGTGGAATTGCAAAGGAATGGCCTATACCAGTCGAAGGCTGTGGACCATAAGGGCCCTGTGCAGAGTGTCTGTATTTTTTAATTCTAATAGCTTGTGCAAGTTGCTTCAACTCAAAGAACAAAGTAATCACCAGAAGCACATATCCATAAAGTGCTCTTTCTTTATTTCAGTGTGGCATGCAAACAACGTAAAAAATGCTCCCATATAACTAAGATAAAAAACACCTGCTCCTTCAAGGCACCGTACTTCATGACACATATAAGAAATGATGATGCCTTGGGAGAGTGGACGTTTTTAACTTGGTTATATGAAAGCAATTTTTACATTGTTTACTTGCCACACTAAGAAATCTAATAAAGGAATAATGTACAACAGGGTGCGTGTCGTGCTGGGATAACGCCAAGCCTGGAGGCACGAGGTCGCAGGCTGAGTGCTTACAATGCCCTAGGCATGGCGTTATCTCAAATGACACACACCCTAGAGTGCATTATTCATATTATACAATGGCTCGTTGTTATATATAAAATAAAAAAATAATTCAAATGAATGTTTTTATTAGTGTGGAAAAATAGTTTTGTTTCTTAAGAGAAGATGCAAAAAAAGATATCTAGCTCATATAGCTCAACTACAGGTTCACAGTGCTGAGACTAGACCCATGGCATCGTGCTGGGATAATGCAACGGGTCCAGCCCCAAACTGACCAATCACAGTCCAAGATTCTTTCTTGCCATTGTATAATAAAGAATGAGCACCTTATGGACGTGTGCTATGGTGAGTACATCTAACTTTGAGCTGAAGCAACTCACACAAGGTATGTGAATTCAAAAAAAATATGCACTAGTCTGTGCACAAGACTCAGATGGCCAACAGCCTTCGGGATGAGCCAGCATTTCATTTGCAAACTCAGTATATAGGGAATGCAACTGCATTACACATCGTTATGTTGTTAAAAGGAATCTTGTAGGTGTAACCAGCTCTAAAAAGTAACAAACACCACAAATAATAAGGGAATAAGATATTTATTAGGGAAGGGGTTCACAGACACAGTACAGAATAAGCATAACAAATGACAGGCAGGATCAGGTAGACATGGGTAATACAACAATGAGCGGCGAGAACTAATAGAGAGAAAACAAGTAAAGGGACTAAATTCTATAGGGAGCATAAGACAGTAACAAACACAACAGCAATGGTCAATAACTATTTTACATACAAAATAAAGAAAAAAAGGACTGAAGAAATGGATGTAGATTAAATAGGACAAGTTTTTGGGTTTTAGTTTTTTGTGTGGGGGGGTAACATACAAACAACAGAATGGAAGACAGAAAAATAAAAACAAAAAAGACAAATTAATTTTTGCTGCCACATTAAGTGCCAGTGGGGCCGCCACTGAGTTTAGACAGGATGCCTCCCGGCCATCACTAAATTAGTGTCTGAAATCGTTTAACTCCTGTTGGAGATGCTGGACTTCAGACAGGACAGCTGCTAAGCCTGCATGTGTCACAGGCACTGATGGCAGGGCGGTGGCTGTCTGTGCTGCTGGCTCTGGACAGAGAGGGCCCCGGAGGGGGTCTTGATGTTACGTCTGACTTCTGCTGTTTTCTGGTATGGCGAGCATGGCAAGGACATTTAATTGGTCCAGTCACACCTCCCTCCTGCTCGCCCCCTTCAGTGCTTACACCCGTGCTGCTCTCCACAGCTGCACTTGATGATGCCACCACCTCCCAAAATTTGAGGTCCCATTGCAACGGGTGGTGGTGAACCATGTGGCTACACTGGCTGGTTGTCCCAAAGTGGGATCCACACTTTCCTCGATGCACTTCCTGCCCGCATAGATTGCAGGTGACCACTGGGCCATCAACTGATATTAACTAGAAAAAATCCCAGACAGGAGAACTTCAGGGATAATGGGACCATGGGGGGGGGGTCTGCAGATAAAGCCCCAGGCATGCACTCCTCCGACTGCTCAGGAGAGGGTATGGTCTCCTGCTGCCTGGGAAGAGGAACAGTATCCTCCTGGTGCTGGGGAGGGGGCACTGTCTCCAACTGCTGCTGCTGCTGCTGTGGTGGAGAGGCCACAGATTGCTGCTGGGTCCTGGGCTGGAGCCAAAAGCCTCCTGCTGTGGCATTTCATCTGTGATGGTTAGCTGAAATGCACGTACAGGTGCCCCGCTGTCTTCACCCTTCATGTCCACAATCTACAAATGCCACCAATTCAAACAAAGAAAAACAAAAAGAAACAGAGATACAGACTCAGAGAGAGCTGGGGTTGGGGGAATACACACACACACACACACACACACACACTCACCAGGTAATACAATATGAACTATGACAAAGACAAACAAGAAAAGGTTAGAAAAACAGCACAAATTAAGCAATTTAGGTGTAAAAGTGCACTCTGCAGTCACAGGCAGTATACACGCTGCCTGCTTTCTTGAGATATATAGCATGGGAAGTGAACTACTCACTTCCAGCTTGTTTAGACTCAATCATTTGACCACCAGCAGAGTGAAAAGCCCAGAGGTGTAGGCGAAACTGGCGGTGAAATTTCACCCACTAGCCATAATTACACTAAATGTTTCTTTGGGCTGTAAGAGAGAGCAAGCCAAAGATCCATCTGCCCCCCCCTCCCCTTTTTGGGTTTCCTTAATTCAAATGCTGCAGGACATTCAGAGGGACTCCAAGATGTACACTGTGTTCTGTTTTATGTTGTATGTTGTGTTTGTTGGGCTGGCCACCCACAATCTGTATTTATTTTTATGTCTTCTGTTGTGTGTGATCCCCCCTTTGTGTACATCATGGATCTCCTTCATAACTCTAGCAGCCTTAAGTTATGGAAACTAAGTGTGAAGCAGAAATGTATTTAAAAATAAAGAAAGTGCTGGCTTGTAACTTCAAGTCTTCAATTAATTAGGTTTAAAGCCTCTTGAAAGTAGGCATTACACAGTGCGGGATGCTTTTAAGAAGTCTGCTCAACGCCGCATTCATCGCAAGGATGGAAAAGGCCTGGAAGTAGTCTTTAATTTAATAAGGGTGTCCATCTGCATTATAGACAGAACGGATGAAAAGAAACAAAATACAAGTGAAGTAAAGCCTTCCTTTTTATGAGAGATACAGAGAAGTCCAGACTGCTGCTGTTTAAATTCATTCTGAGCTCTGCCTTTATTGTTTAGTTAGCAGTCTGTAGAAAACTGTTTAAACTGCCTGAAAAGTACTGGTTTGGGCACAATATTCCTATCGCTAGTGCTGCCATTTAATTAAAGTAAATTCTCCACAAGGCACAGAAGGAGTTCCCCCTTAAAAAGCACTACTGAAAGACAGTATTGGTAATGTGAGTAAACTTTGTTTGTGTGCCTCTGCTTCTTGCTGAAAACACTCACATTACCAACACCTCTAGGAAGAAATATGTTTGGCTGTACTAAAAAGAATTAAGTAACACTTGACTTACCTGTATAAGGCAACTTAAATTATACCAAGGTAGTTTTCTTTTAAAGTCTGTGTAGCCAAATGCTGCTGTTTCAGAAGCTCCTGTTTCATTGTTCCCTTTGGACCTGCCGCACCCAGTTTCCTGTTTTTATCCCTTACAAAGAGGAACTTCCTTCTGTGAGAGTTAAAATATTGAGACAGCTCATAAAATTTGTTATGAATGTCAAAATGTTTTTGAATGTTATTTATGTTTAAATAAAATAAGATATTTTATTTTGAGAAAGATTGAATGGATAAAATTTTAAAACTGGAGTAACGAGGTCACATGTCTGTAGAAACTGCTATATAAGCAGAACTACCTAGGAAGCTAGCAGTGTAAGGGAGGGTGTGAATCTGTTAACACCCAGTCCTGAGATAGTCAGTACTACCTCTGATATGTAAACTATGGACTTTTTGGCTTGGTTTATTATTTTGTCATTTCCAGTCCGCTCTAGGTAATAAATTTTTAAGTTTATTCTGCTAATTTTTGTCCGGGCACTTTGTTTATCCCACACCATTTCACATTTGGTGTCAGAAGTGGGATTTGAACCCACGCCTCCATTTGGAGACCAGAAAGACACTGGACTAGAGACATTAACAGAAAACTTCATGTTACCTAATAGAGAGTTTATAAGTGTACAGAAAGCTGATAAAACACTAATCCCTTTTTTTTCACAGGTAGTGTCAACAATACCTACTGAGTCTTAGCAACCATATTTTATTATTAAGGATGAATTATTGTACAGGGTAGGTATAAATTCCCATACAGGGGAGGTGGTAGAACAACTGATGGTCCCTGTCCCTTTCTGAGAAAGATTACTATCCCTTGCTCATGACCCTCCTATGGCAGGTCATCTGGGCAAGGACCGAACATTACAACGTTTGCTATACCGGTTTTATATGCCGGGAATACATGAACAGGTGGCTCAATACTGTAGAAGTTGTCCTGAGTGTCAACAGGTTGCAGCAATAGGCCGAAAAGACAAAGTGCCCCTGTTACCAATGCCCTTGGTTAGCAATGTATTTGAAAGGGTTGCAATGGATATTGTAGGCCCATTGCTGAGAAGTACAAAAGGGAATCGCTTTATATTAGTGGTGGTAGATTATGCTACAAAATATCCTGAAGCCGATACCCTCTCGTACTGCCACCGCCAATTCGGATAGCAGAGGAATTAGTGAAAATTTCAATGCATGGGGGATTCCAAAACCATTCTAACTGATAGAGGCACTAATTTTTGTTCAGAGTTGTTGGCAAAATTGTACCAAGCTTTAGGTATTAAAGCGGTTTTCACCACCCCTACCATCCACAAACAGATGGGTTAGTTGAGAGGTTTAACCAAACTCTCAAAAGAATGCTCAGGAAATATGTGACAGAGGAAGGTAATAAATGGACGCTTATCTACCCTATTTGATGTTTGCATATAGGAGGTGCCACAAGCCTCGACGGGGTTCTTCCATTCGAAGTTACTGTGTGGACATAACCCAAGAGGCCCATTGGACATTATTAAAGAAGAATGGGAAGACAAGAAGGGAAACATAAGATAGAACCTTTAGAATATTGGCAACAACTGAGACGAAGGTTAATAACCTATGTAAAGAAAGCACATCAAAATAATTTACAACAACAAACTAAACAAAAAGAATACTATGACAAAGGAACAAAGCTCAAAGAATTCACTGCAGGTGATAAGGTTCTACTTTTATTACCCTCCTCTGAGAATAAGTTACTTATGAAATGGCAAGGGCCATATCAGATAGTGGAACGTAAGGGCCCAGTAACTTATTTGGTGGCTTGTCCTGAAAGAAAGAATAAAAATAAAGTATATCATGTCAACTTGCTAAAACCCTGGGTGGACCGAACTTCTCTCCTGTAACTATGTCAGCCCTGAAACATCTGAATTTGAATCTGAATTAGACATAGCTTATAAAAGGTTAGAGGGTTCGTAACCTCAGAGGTGCAAATTAACCCACATTTAACTACCCAACAAACATATACATTACAAAGTATGTTAGAACCCTATAGAACACTATTTACAAGTTTACCGGAAAATTACACATGCAGTACATCATATTGTGGTATCTGAAGACACCCCTATTAGGCAAAAGCATACAGAATCCCTGAGAAACTAAGGGAAGAAGTAGTACAAGAGATCAAAAAGATGCAGGACCTGGGGATTATAGAACCATCACATAGTGAATGGACATTTCCTATGGTGATAGTGGAGAAAAAAGAAGGTGGAATTAGGCTTTGTTTAGATTTTCGACGTCTAAATGCCATATCCAAATTTGATTGTTACCAAATGCCCCGGATTGATGACATCATAGATTGCCTGGGGGCAGCCCGTTATATCAGCACCTTAGACTTAACAAAGGGATACTGGCAGATTCCTCTGGATCCAAAGGATAAAGAAAAAACAGCCTTCAGTACACCGATTAGCCTATACCACTTCACAGTGATGCCATTTGGCCTGCATGGGCGCCTCAACATTCCAACGGGTAATGGATAATATTCTGCAACCTCATACAGAGTATAGTCGGCCTACCTGGATGATGTTGTGGTTTTAGTCCTTCATGGGAAGAACATCTACAGCATCTCCAGGCTATATTATGAACCCTGTCAGAAGCCGGGTTGACACTAAATCCCCCTAAATTTTCATTGGCAATGCAGGAAACCAGGTATTTAGGTTTCCAAATTGGAAATAGGCTGGTAAAGCCAGAAATCTCAAAGATAGAAGCAGTAGTCAATACCCCCCAGCCAAGGACAAAAACAGATGTAAGGTCCTTTTTAGGACTAGTTGGTTACTACAGACGATTCATTCCTGATTGTTCCACAATAGCAGGACCTCTAACCAACCTCTTAACTCATTCAGGCCTAGAGACATCTGTAGGCGGCGTCTGAAAGCATAGCCACTCAGGACAATAACGCCTGTAGATGTACTCAACTGACTTTCACTCAGGCCTAGAAACGTCTGAGGAAGTCAGCATTTTTTACCTAACTATTAAACAAACCGAATTGCTTAGAATTGAATGCATAGCACCGTTAGAAAGGTAATTTCGTTCTAAACAATTTTGCTGCAGATACTTTGTGTCTATCATGTATACTTTAGGAGTTATTCATCTTTGTTTAAGGTATGGTGTGCACGGCTAACATTTGTCTCTCAAGCCTCACCTAAGCACCTTGAATAAATCTGAAAAAAAACAAACAGTTGTTTGGTATTTCGGCTACTATAAAATAAAAACTAAATGGATTACAATTGATTGCATAGCACCATTAGAAAGGTTATTTTGTGCTGAACAATTTTGCTGCTGATACTTTGTGTCTACCACATATACTTTAGGAATTATTTGCATTTGTTTAAGGTATGGAGTGCATGGCTGACAAAATCTGAAAAAAATCAGTTGTTTGGTATTTCAGCTAGTATAAAATAAAAACTAAATAGATTACAACTGATTGCATAGCACCATTGTAAAGGTAACATTGTGCTGAATAACTTTGCCACTTATACTTTGTGTGTAGCACTTATGGTTCAAGAGGTAGTCACATTTGTTTGTGGCATGCTGATTAAGGCTTGATTTTGCTTAGAAAGGCCCAGGATGCAATGCTAAGAGTATACAGGGCACAAGTGGTAGAAGTCTTAAAGAGCTCTTGTGGTGTGAATGAGTTAAAGAAATGTAAGCCAGATAAGGTAAACTGGACACCTGAATGTGAAGAAGCATTCAGCAAACTAAAGGCTCGGGTATGTTCTTCACCAGTCCTACACTCTCCTGACTTTAACCGGCCATTTATAGTACAAACAGACGCGTCCAATTGTGGTATAGGGGCGGTACTTACTCAATTAATACAGGGAGAAGAGCATCCAGTCATATTTATAAGCCGGAAGTTACATGAGAAAGAAAACATTATTCAGTTATTGAAAAGGAGTGTCTGGCAATCAAGTGGTCAATAGAAGCTTTACGCTTTTATTTATGGGGTAGGAATTTGAGTTATGGGTAGACCACAACCCTCTATGTTGGCTTCATGTGATGAAAGATAAAAACCCTTGTATAATGCGATGGTACTTAGCAATGCAACCCTACAGGTTTACAATAAAATATAGAAAAGGTTCAGAGCATAAGAATGCCGACTTTCTATCTAGATATGGAGTAGAAACTGTACCTACCTATCTTCAGGCCTCAGGGTAAAAGAAAGGTAGTGATTATTAAAAGAAATAAGTATTTTGAAAGTATCTATAATAGATAGTTTATTTTTTTTTTTTGGTACCCCGAGGTGGAGCCTTGGTGAGGGTGGGCTATGGCTCCATCTCTTGAGTAGAGATCTGAAGATAGGTATAGTAGTAGCTCTTGTAAACCAAACATAATTTGTTTGGTTTTGGGTGGGGAGGAATGTAAGAGAGAGCAAGCCGAAGATCCATCTGCCCCCCCTCCTTTTTGGGTTTCCTTAATTCAAATGCTGCAGAACATTCAGAGGGACTCCAAGATGTACACTGTGTTCTGTTTTATGTTGTATGTTGTGTTTGTTGGGCTGGCCACCCACAATCTGTATTTATTTTTATGTCTTCTGTTGTGTGTGATCCCCCCCCCCTTTGTGTACATCATGGATCTCCTTCATAACTCTAGCAGCCTTAAGTTATGGAAACTAAGTGTGAAGCAGAAATGTATTTAAAAATAAAGAAAGTGCTGGCTTGTAACTTCAAGTCTTCAATTAATTAGTTTAAAGCCTCTTTGAAAGTAGGCATATGGCAGAAGGGGCGCTTAAGAAGTCTGCTCAAACGCTCGCACTATCGCAAGGATGGAAAAGGCTCTGGAAGTAGTCTTTAATTTAATAAGGGTGTCCATCTGCATTATAGACAGAACAAATGAAAAGAAACAAAATACAAGTGAAGTAAAGCCTTCCTTTTTATGGGAGATACAGAGAAGTCCAGACTGCGGCTGTTTAAATTCATTCTGAGCTCTGCCTTTGTTGTTTAGTTAGCAGTCTGTAGAAAACTGTTTAAACTGCCTGAAAAGTACTGGTTTGGGCACAATATTCCTATCGCTAGTGCTGCCATTTAATTAAAGTAAATTCTCCACAAGGCACAGAAGGAGTTCCCCCTTAAAAAGCACTACTGAAAGAGAGTATTGGTAATGTGAGTAAACTTTGTTTGTGTGCCTCTGCTTCTTGCTGAAAACACTCACATTACCAACACCTCTAGGAAGAAATATGTTTGGTCTGTACTAAAAGAATTAAGTAACACTTGACTTACCTGTATAAGGCAACTTAAATTATACCAAGGTAGTTTTCTTTTTAAAGTTTCTGTGTAGCCAAATGCTGCTGTTTCAGAAGCCCTGCTTCATTGTTCCCTATGGACCGCCGTGCCCAGTTTCCTGTTTTTATCCTTACAAAGAGGAACTTCCTTCTGTGAAAGTTAAAATATTGAGACAGCTCATAAAATTTGTTTTGAATGTCAAAATGTTTTTGGAATGTTACTTTACGTTTAAATAAAATAAGATATTTTATTTTGAGAAAGATTGAATGGATAAAATTTTAAAACTGGAGTAACGAGGTCACATGTCTGTAGAAACTGCTATATAAGCAGAACTACCTAGGAAGCTAGCAGTGTAAGGGAGGGTGTGAATCTGTTAACACCCAGTCCTGAGATAGTCAGTACTACCTCTGATATGTAAACTATGGACTTTTTGGCTTGCTTTATTATTTTGTCATTTCCAGTCCGCTCTAGGTAATAAATTTTTAAGTTTATTCTACTAATTTTTGTCCGAGCACTTTGTTTATCCCACACCATTTCACATGGGCAAAATTTGCAATTTCACCATAATTTTCCCAGGGAAATAAAATTTTACTACATCTCTACAAAAACCTCTGTTGCTAAAAATTGCAGGGACTCTGAGTACTCTATGGGCTACATTTACTCTATCGGGTGGTTCCTCCAAATCCGCTTTGTATTTTAATTACAAAACATTTTTCCTTTAAGCTGGCTCCCCTAGATTTGAGAAAAGGTCTGCCATCCTAAACGTTTCTGATTTTTTTTCTTATTATGTTTCATTTCTTCAGGGGTGCAGTTATTTTGCTGTGCCCTTCTCTGTTCCATGAGGAGGGGCTGCAGGTTGACCTCCTATCCTGAATGCTTTGGAGCATTTGGGCGTCTGATACTTCAATTATTTCTGCTCATCATGTAGAGGGTTTTCTGTATAGTTATTTCTGGCTGTGGAGCTATTACATTTCTGTTCTTTTGCTGGTTGTTGTTGCTTTACTCAAGTCTGTGTGTGGTTTACTATTGCTCATAGCAAGTGGTTTCTCAGCACCATTCCATCTTTGGTTAGCTGTCTCTGGTAGTTCTAGCATAAATATAAAGGGTTCAGTATCATTTACTGGGTTAATTTATCCTGTATTAGACTGTCTGACTTCTGTTTTGTGTTCCTTTTTCTGATCAGTTTCCCCCCATTGTTGTTTACCAAGGCAACCTCTGACAATGTCACTAAATTTTGTTATAATCCACATCTGCATGGTTAACTTGGTTTAATAATGAAATGTGCATGCCTTCTGTTTATTGGACTGTTTTTGCCATGCTTTGTACTTCCTGAGCCATAAGAGGTATGTCCAAAATCCACAAACTCCTGTCTTGTGATTTGTGAGTCCACAGTTCCTTAGTAGCAAATCCAGTAGCAAGTGTGTTATTAAAATAGGATGTGTTTTTGAAACTATAACATTGGAGCATAATAAGAATGATTGGAAAATGAATTAGAAACACTTAAGCATATGTAGCATTGTTGATTAAGCTCTGTTTCCTATTGGTGATGTTTTAACATGTGATAAGTAAGGGGAGCCTTAAAATTGCTAGTGGGTTTGTTGTCCATTAGCATTCTGATAAAGAGACGTGCTAGTCTTGAAATGTTGATGTGGAGGGGTGCTGTTTACATGAATATGGTGTGCTGTGTGCTTTTTTAAAAAACATGTTCTAATATTAAAGAAGCTTTTTTATAGTGACCGAACAAATCGGTTGTTTCTTTTTCCCCTGGGCTGAGTAGCCGCTTGTAGTAGTTGTAAGTGCCGTGTGGAATCATTGTTGAAGTTGGCATCACCCTAATATCCTGAGCCACCTCGTTGTCCTTTTTTTGCTAGTTAGTAAATCCAGTAGGCGTCTGCAGCTTCTCCACTGTATTTATTTGTATGGTTTTAGAAGATGAGTCCTTAAAATCTTTGAGTTCCGTATTTGTTGGTGTTGGGCTTTGTGATGCAGTAAGATTTTGCATTGCGGCTTCTTCAGCTGTTACAAGATTCAATATTTTCTGTCTCCATTCCATTATTTCATCCATCTGTCTTCACTATTTTGTTGAGGTATCTGAGGTTGTCCTCAGGAGGTCTACTCCGAGTTCCTTTGCGCCAGGGCAATGGCAGTTTGTCTGTGAAAATGCAAGATCTTAGTGTTGACTGTTTGCATCTGGTTACCTTCTATTTGCATTTCCATAGCAGTTTTGGTGTTGTCTGGTATTTCCATTGAGCTGAAAAGTTCTGTCATTGTCTTAGGCATTTCTGTTGCTGGAGGCATACAGTACCTCCTGTTCCTTCTCCTGGGTCAGCCTTCTTGCCAACTAGATGTGAGCAACGGCTGCCCCTACTCCAAGTGTAGAGAAAGTTTTTATTGTGAAACATTGAACAATACTAGGGTGCATTATAACTTAAAATCATTTTAGTCCAATGTGCCAGGGGGATAGTCCTTAAATAATTTTCATTTTCTTATTCACAAACTTTGAACTCTATTTACAAAAAATATTTCCTTCTAAGATCTCTACCTCATCATTATTTTTCTATATTCCTGTGTTTACAAATATTCTTCTTTTTCTACTTTTTTCTACCTATTTTATCCACCCCAAACAGCATTTCCATAACATATTTAAAGTGTGGCTAGTTTCCTTTCTTTTATCTATGTCATAACTTTGTCTTTTTTGAAACAAAATAATTTGTATAAGTTCATGTTGAGAGAGACACTGTTGTTGCAGAGTCCAATGCATGGCATCTTGCCTGCCATATGTGATATTTTAGTATTCCTTATAAGAATCAAAGTGTACCGACTGTATTTACTCCATGGACCACTATATATACCTAACACAAGTACACCATGGCCCAGATATTCAAAGGGGTTGCACCTGGTGCAACAGAGTTGCCATGGCGCAACCCCGCTTTGTGCCCTGGTGGGATATTGAGAAGGCTGCCTGGTGCAGCGAAATCCCGATGCGTTGGGCACAATGTAATCATATGCAGTACAGATACAGGGGGCATGCCCATGCATATGTGGCACATCCCAATATTCAGCCCAGGATGTGCGGCACATATGTCGGCGCACCCCTGCACTGTGCCACATTCTGGGGCTCAAAGTTGAGCCTGTGCACAGTAGGAACAAATCCAGGGCGCCCACAGGGTGTAACACAGCAGCCCACCTGTGGGTGGCCACCCACCAGCCCAGAACACTATTCACAAGCACTCACAACCCTGGTGGTCTAGTAGAACCCCCCTCCACCTGTTGCGCGATCATGGTATATGTAAGTACAGTAATAGCTGGTTGTCCAGTGGCCCCCCATCCATGATACCCACTGATATGAGGGACTGTCTAATATTCAGTATGCCCTGCAAGCCCATTGGTCCACACTGGGGACCAATAGGCTTATAGCCCATACTGTACCTGTAATTCGGAGGGTGGCCAGGGGGTATGTGGGTGGGTTGCAGCCACCCACCAATGACAGGGGGGTGAGGTGGGCAGGGTTTAGTGGTGGAGGGGTGTGGGTGCCACTGATCACCAGGGCATAGCGCTATGGTGGATCACCATGATCGCGGCAACAGGTGGGGGGATCCACTATCCACCAGGGACGTTCATTTTCACATATATCAGCGAATCGGGTGGGAGGGGAGACCACTAGACCACCAGGGTTGGTCTTTCTTGCCATATATCGGGGACTGGGGATGGGAGGGCCACTAGACCACCAGCGATTGTGTGGTTTAGAGTTATGCGATTGCGGCTACAGGGCATGGGATGCTCCGGGATCCCCACTGCACATGTCATGCTGTGCAGGGTGCCAGGTGCAAGTCACCAGGCTGCCTTGCACAAGGCATGCAAATGGGGCCATAATGACATGCAAATGGACCCATTTGTGCCTTGCATATATTATGGCCTCATTTGCATGACCCCTGCTGAATATTGCGGTGATGCACATAGAAACATGACTTTGACGGATGGCAGATAAGGACTGCTTGGCCCAACCAGTCTGCCTATTTTCCTACCTACAGGATAAGCTGCAGATCCTAGTTAACCAACAGCCTATTTCTTCCTACCCCCCACAAGAATTGCCTTATGTCTATCCCATGCATTCTTGAAGTCTCCCACAGTTCTAGACCCCACAACCTCCTCAGAAAGGCTGTTCCATGCGTCCACCACCCCCTCTGTGAAAAAATACTTCCTCACATTGCCCTGGAGCTCCCTCTATCTTCAAATTGTGTCCCCTTGTTCTTGCACATCTCTTTTTCTGAAAGATGCTACCTTCTTGGACTTTGTTGATTCCACTGAGGTACTTAAAAGTTTCTATCATGTCCCCCCTCTCCCTTCTTTCCTCAAGGGTATACATATTAAGCTCCTTTAGTCTCTCCTCATATGGCTTCTCTTGCAGACCCTGCACCATTTTAGCTGCCCTCCTCTGGACTGCCTCCATCATGTCTATGTCCTTGCAGAGATGGGGTCGTCAGAACTGGACACAGTACTCCAGATGGGGTCTCACCAACTGTCTGTACAGTAGGATAACAATTTCTTGTTTTCTGCTGGTGATGCCTCTCCCTATACATCCCAGTATCCCCCCAGCCCTCCCTACTGCCTTCTCACATTGCTTGCTAACCTTAAGGCAAGGCCCCTGGAATTCTGAGATTCTGCGGTTGCAGAATTTCCCGCAGAATTTGCATCATGCCACAGAATTTATATCGTGCTGCAGAATTCATTGTTTTTGGTGAATTTTCATTCAAATATACAGTTTTTCTGTAGTGCCAGGCTCCCACACCCATCTTGTTTATCCTGAAGCCCCTCCTCTACGCTTGGTAGATGATGTCATCAATAACATCACTTCATATTGTAGCCAATGGCAGGGCTGCATTCTGCCACAGAAATGAATAAATCATGCAGCAGAAATCAGAAAATGCTGCCGTAGAAACCTAGGAGCCCTGTTGCAGAAATCAGAAAATTCTGCCACAGAGCACTGGGGCCCTGCCTTAAGGTAATCTGATAGGATTACCCCCAGGTCCCTTTACATTTTTTTTGTTTTACTACCTCCCCCCCCATTGTGTAATCTTCAAATTGGTTTTTGTTTCCCAGGTGCATTATTTTGCACTTCTTTGCATTGACTCCAAGCTGCCATACTTCTGACCATTCCTCCAACCTTGCCAAGTCCCTTCTCATCCTTTCCACACCTCCTTGTGTATCAACCCTGTTGCAGATCTTTGTATCATCTGCAAAGAGGTATACTTTTCCTTCCAGTCCCTCTGCAATGTCACTTATAAAGACATTAAAAAAGACTGGACCCAGTACTGAACCCTGCAGTACCCCACTAGTAACCCCTCTTTCTTCAGAGTGGACTCAATTTACAATTACCTTCTGTGTCCTGTTGTCCAGCCAATATTTTACCCAGGCTACCACCCTGAGACCCACTCCCAGGCTGGTTAATTTATCTATTAATCTTTTGTGTGGGACTGTGTCAAATGCCTTGCTAAATTCTAGGTAGGACATGTCCACAGCCCCTCCCTGGTCTACTATTTTGGTCACCCAGTCAAAGAAATCAATTAGATTCATCTGACATGACCTTTCCACTGTGGCCCCATGCTGCCCTGGGTCCTGTGCCCCACTGGCCTCCAGGTACTCAACAATTCTTTCCTTCAGAAGTGATTCCATCACTTTCCCTACCATAGAGGTCAAACTGACAGGTCTGCAGATTCCTGCCTCTGTCTTGCTCCCACTTTTGTGAAGGGGAATCACATCCGCCTTCCTCCACTCCTCAGGTACCACACCATCCTCCCACTATCTGTTAAAAAGGGTAGTCAGTGGTTTCACTAGTTCTCCCCTTAATTCTTTTAGAAATCTGGGGTGAATTCTGTCAGTTCCCATTGCTTTGTCCACCTTCAGTTTTAGGAGTTCTTTTAGAACCCTTTCTTCTGTGAAAGGACTGGGATCTACCCCCCATATGCAGAGTGCTTCTGTTAAGTGGGTTAGGCACCTCCCCCTCCTCCTCTTTTGTGAAAACTGAGCAGAAATATTCATTTAGTATCCCTGCTTTTTGCTGTCCCTCTCTGCCCACACACAGTCCATTCTATTCCGCCTCACTATCCTTCCCTTTGTTTTTCTACACTCCCTGATGTACCTATAAAAGGTTTTATCCCCCTTCTTAACTGAGTTGGCTATCTTTTCCTCAGTTTGGGCCTTTGCTATTCTGACTTCCTTCCCTGCTTCTTTCTGCCTTAACTGGTGCAGCTCTCTGTCCTGCTCCTTCTGTGTTTTCTTATACTTCCTGAATGCTATCTTTTTCTCCCTGACCTTCCCCGCCACCTCTTTTGAGAACCATAGTGGCTTTTTCTTTCTCCTAGTGCAATTGCACTTGCACTGGTGCATCCCCGTGCTCCCTATCCATTTCCAAAATCATATTGCAGACATCCCTAGGACAATATCTCTCCTCTGACTTTTTATGTTAATGATCATTTTTTTACCTCATTTTCCATGACAGGCAGGCCATACTGTTTCCCATAGAAACAGGGGTTCAAGGGTCAGTCAATTGTTTTGTCGTAACAAAAACTGTTTGTGGTGTACTTTTAGGGAAAATAAATTGAAATAATTTAAAACTATCTGTTGGTACAGTAGCTGTCTGGAGAGACAATTTAAGTCATTCATGGTTATTTTTCAGGTCCTTACTTTTTGCATCGAGCTAATTATATTAACTGTGAGCTCTACTGTGTTTAGTTAAAATTTCCATTTATCTAATGACCATATTAGAACAAACTTATTCAGCCATTCCTTCCCCCAAACTATTCATATGGCCTTTACATCTTTTAAAATAGGTACACAATTGAAATTCCAGAATAAAGAATGGAAAAGTACTATGGACTGTATCATACCTATACACCCTTGATTTATAGATCTGTAAGTGACAATTCTTTTAATAGGGATTAAATGACTCCCCAAATGATATGAAAGAAGATGTTATATATTCTGGTGTCTAATGTCACAGGGGCAGGAAATACAGATCCTTCAAACAACAAAAGGGGAATAATGAAAGTTTTATTAAATATACCCTTCTTAGTTTTGTTACCTGTAATTTTTGTCATACCCCTATGCATTTATCACACAGGGCTAACTTTGTTTCCCAATATATCTTTGGGTCCAAATTTAATACCTAATATTTCTGCCTCTGAGACAATTTGGACCTTGCAAAAACTAGAGAATGACATTGAGGTTACTACCTATAGCTAATGCCTTACTTTTGCTGAAATTTATCCTGGCTCCTGTGGCTACAGAATATTCAGTTAAGACTTCATAAGCCTTTTCTCCTTCAGATTCTGTGTCTAAGAAGAGACACAGATCATCTGCATATGCCATTATTTTAAGGAGGGGGTATGCAGAGAGAGTGTCATACCTCTGAGATACATGTTAGTCACCAAATTTCTAATAAGTATATCTATATAGAAGGTGTACAACAGGGGGCTCAGAGGGTACTCTAACACCCCTCCTAACTGTAATCTGTGTTCCTATTTTACCATTAAAAGTTTTTTTTTTTTTTTTTTTGGGAACCCCATAAAAAGCCAAGATTTGAAATAGTCTTGAATGAAACACTTAGTCGAATGCTTTTTCTTGGTACAGGGTTACCACATAGCCCTGTACAGTCCCTAAATGTGCCCTAGAAAACACTTTCCGCAAATAAATAAGATTTTCTTTCAAGTTCATTCCTGAAATTACACAAGTTTGATATGGTGAGATAACGATTTGAGTAATATGGCTCAGTCATTTACATAAAATAATAGAGAGCAATTTAAGATTAATATTAAGCAGTGATATTGGTCTCTAATTATTGATGTCCAATCTAGCACCCTTTTTATAAAGCAAGATCAGGAAGGTTTTCGCCATCTGTTTAGGCAAATCCAGGTTACAAAGGACATCATTAAATGTTTCTAAGAGTAATGGAATAAGTATGTCCTGAAATGTTTTATAAAGTTGGAGCTCAATCCATCCAGGCTTGAGGCTGTATTTACTCTTAATTTATTTATAACTGTCTGAACTTCAGTAGGGTATATTGGATCTGTCAATACAGAGATCTCTGTTTGTTCCAGTACAGTGGTATCTAAACCGGAAATAAAATTTGGTAAATTATCCCATGTGTACTGGGGTCCCAAATGTAGAAATTAAATATTGAGATGTACTATCCATTATTTTGGAAAAAAATTTGTTTGTATATTGCCTGAGCTATCTTTAACTGTATCCCATTCCTTCTTTTTAACCCACGACTGACAATCCTTAAATATGTCTGTGACAGTGTAAACACTACACTGGGAAACAAGAGGTTAACCTCTTGTTTGAGGCTGAGGAAATGCAGAGAATGCAATATGAACAGGCAAGGGGGGGGTGCCTCTCCAGGTGTGGCTAATTAGAGGGATGGCTGAAAAGGCAGAGAGAATCCAGCAAGGAGTTAGTTAGAAGCTGGAAACTGCTGCAATGTGAGACAGGAACCAGAGCTGAAAGCCAAAGAGAATGATTAAGTATTGGAGAGAGCCTTTGGGAAAAAGCTGAAACCTGCTACTGAGAAACAAACCATTTCTAGAGCAGAGAGTACTGAGGCAAAGGATCACTATAGCCAGCTGGGCCAAAAACAGTGAGTGCAATGTACTGCTGATAATCGCCTACAAATAAAGCAACAAGGGAGAACTGTCTGTGTTTTATTTGAGACTGTGCATTCAAAACTGTTGGCCCACAAACCATTTGTTTTGTTTGAGACTGTATATTGAACTGGTTGCTGGTCCACATACGTGGTTCAAAGATTTCTTTGTCAAGTCAGCCTGAAAGAATTGTTTTGTGTTAACCTTTATGTTACCTGACCAGGCTGGAGAAGTTGAACTGACTGATTATGCTTTTCTGGAGCAACAACTTACATTTGAAGCAATAAAAGAACATTTTGTTCTGTGAACTTTAGGCTCAGTGTGTTGCCTCTCCATCTACCATAGGCCAGTTTGTCACACGTGGTGTCAATAGTGGGATTACAACCCCCTGTTGGACTAAGCAGGACTAGTTACAGTCTGGAAAAATGGATATGGAGAAACTCCTGAAGTTCCTCGCTGAACAACAACAACAGGCTTTCAAGGCAGCTGGTACAGCAGCAGCAAGAGGTGCAACAGTGCATGCAACAAGCACAACAGGATCATCAACAACAGGCTCTCACCCAGTTGGCTCAGCAGCAGCAGGAGGTGCAACAGTGGGCCCAGCAAGCACAAGAGGCACAAGAGCAGTTTCTTATACAGCTGGGGCAACAACAGCAGCTCCTGCAGTCCCTGGTGCAACAGCAGCAACAAGCTCCTACTGGTGAGGCTGGTCTGGCTATCGTGGGGCCAGGGTTTCCTAGGATGAACACCATGCTGACCAAAATGATATCTGAGGATGATCCCAAGGCCTTCCTGGTAATGTTTGAGTGAGTGGCGGAAGCTGCTGGAAGGCCCAGACCCCAGTGGGCTGTCCGACTTGCCCCCTGTCTGACCGGGGAAGCTCAGGCAGCCTATCAAGCTATGGACAGTACCACAGCCAGGGAGTATACAGAGGTGAAAGCAGCAATCCTGAACCGCCTAGGCATCAATGCAGAAAGTTACCGACAGAGGTTCCAGAGCTTCAAATTTGCAGCAGATGCACAACCAAGAGCAGTGGGACAACAACTGCAGGACCTGTGTTGGTATTGTCTAAAACCCGAAGGATGCAGTGGCCCTGAGGTGGCAGAGTTAATAATCTTGGAACATATTCTGAACATCCTGCCCCTGGGAATTCAGAACTGGGTCCGTAAACAGAAGATCACCATACTAGCAGAGGCCATGCAGATCTCAGAACAAGTGTTTGATGCTGAACTCTCCTCCTGCCCTGTGACCCAGTTTACAAGGCCACCTGGGAAGACGGGGAATCATCCTGGGAGCCAGACTGAAGGAAAATTGCCTGGAAATGTGAAGGGACCTTGGGCATGAAGGGAGGAGGGTTATGTGTCAAATAAGGGTCAGACTCTGGGAAAGATGACAACCCAGCAGCCAAGGGAAGACATTTCCTGAGGGCCCACTACCTAAACTGGGAGGCTCACCCCATAGCTGAGACATAGAGGCATGTTTCTCATGTGGACAGAGGGGTCACTTTATGAAGAACTGCCCCCACATGGACTGTACCTTCATAGATTGCACGTTTACAAATGGGTATTCACTGTACAGTGGGGGTGGGGGCCCTGAATCTCGAGATTTTGTGATCCCTGTTAAGGTAGAAGGGATAGAGATGGAGGCTCTTGTGGACTCAGGAAGCCACCAGACCCTAGTCAGAATGGCTCTTGTGAACTCCCAAAGCTGGCAGGACCAGAACCCCATCCCTATCCGATGTGTGCATGGAGATGGAAAGGCTTACCCTGGCGCTATGGTTACACTTACTCTGGGGGGCCAAACAGAGACTATAAAGGTGGGGGTTGCCCCGAGGTTACCCTATCCGGTGTTACTGGGGAGAGATTGGAAATGGTTTGATGACTTATGGAAAGCAGACTTATCTTTGGTAACTACCCGGTCTCAGGGTAGTGAAGGGAGGGAGGCCAGATACCTGCAGCTGGCAGAAGTTTTTCCTTTCCCGGACCCAGGGATTTTTAATGCACAGACCAGAACCCACAAATCTAAGTGAGCACATAGGGCAGCAAAGAAAAGGGTCCCGAAGGGGCAGATGCACAGCAGGGAGGTGAAGCAAAGGCAAAAGTGGGTCCAGACCCACAGCACATACCCTAACACTGACCCACTTAACCAAAGTTACGAAGGTCCACCCTTATCAGAGCAAGATGTATTAAAGCACTGCCCAGACATTGCCAAAGAACAAAGGGCTGATGGTAGTCAGCCAGGTATACACACAGTTGGCTGTCAGGGAAGGGGAGGTGGTAAATGAGAATTGGGCAGCATGCTATCCTCATTTTGAGTTACAAGGAGGTATCCTGTATCAAGTTAGTAAAGAGGTCCAAATGGGGGATACCCAGCATCAGTTGCTAATCCCTCAAGTCTTCCAGGGGGAAAAACTACACCTCGCCCACTCTTTTCCTGTGGCTGGACACTGTGGGGTAGAGAATATACTAGCCCAACTGTTGCCCTGATTCTTTTGGCCAGGCATCTATCAACATGTTAAAGATTATTGTGCATCTTGTCCCAAGTGCCAGTTAGTAGCTCCAAAGAACAATCCAAGGGCCCCTTTAGTACCCTTACCTGTTATGGAGGCACCTTTTGACCGGATTGAGGTTGATATAGTGGGACCCCTGGAAAAGAGTGCAGGGGGGGTACCAATACATTTTGGTGATTGTAGACTATGCTACCCAGTACCCCGAGGACATCCCATTATGAAGCATTTTGGCCAAAATTGTAGCCAGGGAGCTATTAAAGGTCTTTAGTTATATGAGAATACCGAAGGAAATGTTGATGGACCAGGGAACTAACTTTATGTCCCATCTGACTCAGGAGGTTTGTACTTTATTGGGAAGAAGCTCCATAAGGACCTCGATCTACCATTCCCAGATGGATGGCCTTATGGAGCGATTCAACAAAACACTTAAAACGACACTTCGAAAGTTCATAACCACTGAGGTCAGGGACTGAGACGACTTACTTCCCTTACTGATGTTCACAATGTGGGAGGTCCCTCAAGCTTCTACAGGGTTTGCTCCTTTTGAACTACTCTATGGGCACCGCCCACGAGGTGTTCTTGATGTAGTAAAGGAGATGTGGGAGAAACCCGACCCCAAGACTGAAAATGTGGTGCAATATGTCCTGCAATTGAAGGAAAGATTAGATCAGGTGGGGAAATTTGCCCGAGAGAATCTGGTGAAGGCTGAACAAAGACAAGAGTACTATTATAATCAGGAAGCCCAGCTGACTGTTGTTGCCAAGCAGCCAGAATAAGCTTCTAGCCAAATGGAAGGGGCCCTATGAAGCTACCCAGTGAGTGGGCCCAGTTGACTATGAAGTTTGCCAGCCAGAGAGGTGAAAAGAGACCCAGATCTATCATGTCAATTTGCTGAAATTCTGGAACCAGAGGGATTGACCCTCAGTTCTCTGTTGTTCTTGATTACCCATGGAATGATCTGTAAGGGTCTCCTCAGTGTCTTCTGGGGACTCATTAGCAGGGGCTGCCAGTGGTTCTTGCACTCTTTCTGTCCCCAAGTACTATAACTACTCAGATTGTTTTTCCTGTGCTGCATGTACAATGGGTTTCAAAATGTCCCTTTGTTGTGTACTGCCCATGGGCACTGGAAGAATAAATGGCCTAATTCCTCACATAGGTTGCACTTTGGAGGGTTTCTATATTGGTTGCTAGGGTGTTCATTTGCAAACAGAAATTGCAAATTAAGGCTTCATAGGCATTGCTAAGGTGAGAAAAGATTCACATCTGTGGCATGTTTTAGGCTGACCAGGATAAAAGCAAAAGCCTCTGTCCAAGCCCAGGTAGAAGCAGCTGGGGAGGTGCATAGCGCCCTCCTCTGACATTCACAGACATAGACAGTGTCTGCAGATAAGGGCCTACAGACCACCCGTCTGCCCATTTGAGCTTGTAAGTTTACTTTATGTTTTCCTAGAAGTCTGTTGCCCCTGAATCCTGACCATCAGAATTCCTTTATGTCTATCCCATGTATTCTTAAATCCTGTGATTGTTTCAGCCCCCACCACTTCCTCTGGTAGGGTGTTCCACTTGTCCACCACCCGTTCTGTAAAGAAATTCTTCCTCACGTTTCCTCTGAATCGTCCTCCCTCCAACTTCATCCCATGCCCTCTAGTCCTGGAACATCTTTTTCACTTAAAAATAGTGCATTCCTGCACCCTGTTCCTCTCTGTAAGATACTAGTATGTCTCTACCATATCCCCCTCTCCCTCCTCTCCTCCAGGTAGTACATATTCAAATCCTTCAACCTGTCATCATAGGACTTGTGATGCAATCCATGTACCATCTTTGTTGCCCTCCTCTGAACCTTCTCTACCCTATGTCCTTACATAAGTAAGGCCTCCAGAACTGTACACTGTACTCCAGGTAGGGCCTCACTAGTGTCTTGTATAATGGAATTATGACCTCCCTTTTCCTTCTGGTGATGTCCCTGCCTATGCATCCCAGCATCATATTTGCTTTACCTGCTGCCTTGTCACACTGTTTCCCTACCTTGAGGTCATCAGAGATGATAACCCCAAGATCCCTTTCCTGCTTGGTGCATGCTATATCCTCACCCCCCAACTGATATATTGTGCCAGGATTTTTGTGCCTCATATGCATTATCTTGTACTTCTTTGCATTGAATTTCAACTGCCAAACCCCTGACCAGTCTTCAAGTTTCTGCGGTTCCCTTCTCATTCTGTCTACACCCTCTGGTGTGTCTACTCTGTTACAGAGCTTTGTGTCATCAGCAAACAGGGAAATTCTGCCTTTTAGGTCCTGCGCAATGTCACAGATGAAGATGTTGAATAGGACCAGTCCCAGCACTGATCCCTGTGGTACCCCACTGGTCACTCTTCCCTCTGTGGAGTGACAGCCATTACCACCACTCACTGTGTCCTGCTGCTCAGCCAGTTACCTACCCATTGCACTACTGTCCTGCCCACACCCATATTCCCCAGTTTGTGTAATAGTCTTCTATGTGGCAGAGTGTCAAAGACCTTGCTGAAGTCCAGATAGGCCATGTCCACTGCCCTCCCCTGATCCTCCTCCCTAGTCACCCAATCGAAAAATTCAATGAGGTTGGTCTGACATGACCTCCCCCTGGTGAAACCATGCTGCCTTGGGTCCTGTAGTCCATTGACAACCAGATGTTCCACTAATCTCTCCTTCAGTAGTGCTTCCATGATCTTCCCCACTACCAAGGTGAGGCTGACTGGTCTGTAGTTCCCCACTTCCTCTTTGTTCCCACTTTTGTATAAGAGGACTACATCTGCTGTCCTCCATTCTTTGGGTACCTCCCGTTTCCAGTGATCGGCTAAACAGGATTGCCAGAGGCTCAGTCACCACCTCTCTTAGTTCTTTAAAGACCCTGGGGTGCACCCCATCTGGCCTCATTGCTTTATTAACTCTTATTACTTCCAGTTCCTTCAGGACCCTTTCTCTTGTAAAGGGATTTGTGTCCATTTCTGCACTATTCCCACCCCTTGTATTCCCTTCAGACCCATTACTCTCCTCTTCCTCAGTAAAAACTGAGCAGAAATACCTGTTTAATATGTCAGCTTCACTGTTGTCATCCTCCATGCAGCCCCATTCTCCCCTTCAGTCTCACTATCCCTCTCTTTGCCTTTCTTTTTTCACTTATGTACCTGTAAAAGGTTTTGTCCCCTCTACCCACTGATTTTGCTATGTGCTGTTCTGTTTGAGATTTGGCTTCCCTTACTGACCTCCCTGCCTCCCTTTGCTTCTCCTGGTACTTCTCCCTATCCCCTTCTGCCTGTATCTTTTTGTATTGCCTGAATGCAATCTTTGTGGCTTTCACTTTCTCTGCTACCTCCTTAGAAAGCCATAATGGCCTCCTCTTCCTTTTCCCCTTGCTAACCTGCTTAATGCATAATTCTGTTGTTCTTGTAATCCCTATTTTAAATACTGCCAACTGTTCCTCAACCCCTGATTCCTGCTCCATTCCCCTTAATGCCTCTTTCAAGCATCTCCCCATTTTCCCAGTCTGTCCCCCTAAAATCCAGGATATGTGTTTTTGTGTGGTTTGGTTCTGCTTCTTCTGTGATTTCAAACCACAATGACTGGTGGTCACTGTTCCCCAGGTGCTCTCCCACTGTTACCCCCATCACACTGTCCCTGTTTGTGAGCACAAGGTCCAGTATTGCCTTCTGCTGAGTTGGTTCCATGACCAGTTGCTTGAGGAAGGCACTCTGAAGGGAGTCCAGGATAAACCTGCTCCTAGTTGATGCAGCTACTGGGATGCTCCAGTCCACGTCTGGAATGTTGAAGTCTCCAACCAGTACTACCTCACCCTTGTCTGCCATCCTGTTTCTTCCTCCTGGGCTGGTGGTCTATAGACCACACCTGTGCAGATGGTTGGCCCCATTTTCCTTTTCAGCTTAACCCACAGTATCTCTCCCCCATTTTGTTCCTCCTGGATCTCTGTGGCCCTTATGTTATTTTTCACATACAGTGCCACTCCTCCTCCCTTCCTACCTGCCCTGTCTCTTCTGAATATGTTGTAGCCAGGTACGGCCATCTCCCAGTCATGGTTATCATTACACCAGGTTTCTGTGATGGCCACAATGTCAAGGTCTGACTGCACCATGACAGCCTCCAGATCCTCCATCTTGTTGCTAAGGCTCCTGGCATTGGCACACATGGCTTTCCATGAGTTGACCTCCCAAGACTGTTTAGCTGTTCTACTCCAGCCCCTTCCCTGGTTGTCCTTTATCCCTGTTTCTCCTTGCTGTCTGCCCTTCTGTTGAATTTTGCCCCTTTTCTGCCTATCCACCTCTTGGGCACTTATCTCCATCTTTTGCGCACTGCTTTGTAGAGATATCCACTCCTCCGGTTCACCTGTTCCACTGCTAGCTGTGGGGGTGGGCAATTAGGTACCCTCCTTGCTGGCCTGCCACCCTCCTTGACTAGTTTAAATGCTTGTCAATGTAGCATTTAAACTTATCATTGAGTGCTTGGGTTCCCCTCCAGGATGGATGCAGGCCGTCAGGCTTGAACAAGCCTCCATCCCTCCAGGTGGGTCCCCAGTCACCAATGGATCCAAACCCTTCCTCACAGCACCACTTCTTCAACCATGAGTTAAAGTTCCTGGTGCATGCATGCTCTATGCTCACACATGCCTCTGGCAGGTAGTACTTCTGAGAAGGTGACAGAAGTAGCTACTTGCTTGAGACCCCTCCCCAGTTTCATAAACTCTTCCTGAACTTCCTTTGGCTCTCCATTTGCCAGGTCATTAGTACCTAGGTGGATAATGACATCCAGCTCACCCTCCTATCTTGCCTTCCCAGTGATCCCCAGGATCTTTCTTCTATCCCTCCATGCCGTGGCACCTGGTAGGTACCTCACCTCCCTGTCCTCCCCTTCCTGTGTTCCTAGCTAGATCCCCCTTATGATGGAGTCCCGCACCAGGATTTGCTTACTCCTCCTCCTCTGGGGTCCACTGCTCTCCCCACTGAGATCATCTCCTTGGCTAACCTCCACATCCTTTTCGTCCACTTCTCTGGGTACCTCTATTTGGTTTCCTCATTTGCCAGTATGGCATATGAGTTCTTTAGTGGAATATGATCTGGGATATGCTTCTGCCTGACTGCCCTAACCTTCCCTGAGCCCACTGTCATCCAAGTGCTCCTTGTTCTCAGCATCCTTTGAGGCAGTGGCGTTGGACTGGGTGGTGTCTGGATAGGCTACCTCATCCTGCAATCCAGAGTGATGCATGCAGATAGGGCAGCACCTCAGCATCCAGAAGGTCTGCCTGAACACGGCTGCCCCACAGCCACTGCATTGCACCACTTCCCACATTATACTACACTTATAGTGCTATTCCAGTACTTGTCTGTTACTGAAGCTCTCCTAGTTCTCTTTTTATTATTTTACTGTCCTAAAAATCCTGCCACTGATCCTCAGATACTTTTCTTTAAAAAAGTAAAAAAAAAATAAATAAATAAAAAATGAGTCAAAACACTTGTTGTGCTGAGGGCGGGCTTCTTCCCCCTTATGCCCCCGCTACTCCACAATCTCTACTATCTCCTGTCAATCACATTTAACAGATCATATAAGAGTTGGGGTCAGGGGAAGGGGGGTGAAAATTTCAGCAATTAAAGATAGCAAAGAAATACACCACCACTACAGGCACACGAAACTAGGTTTTAAATTTTCAACAGCCCAAAAACAATTCTAAGTAAAGACAGCAAAGAAATTACAGTGTCACTAAAAGCCCACAATCTAAGTTTAAAACAAAAATAGCAATGTACAATTACTGTAAAGCGCTGAAATTAATCTGTTTCCTTCTCCTTCTGGCTTCTTCTCATTTGCATTTTAACTTTGATTTTCCAGTCCCCTGTCCATATATTTTCACTGTCCAATATAGGTGCTGGGCAATCTAATACATCTGCTCTCTGTTTGACTCAGTAGAGAATGTCAGAAATATATACATTTTCATTATGAAATAAAATGATAATGGTTTCTACTGATGGTCTGCTTAGTGGAATGGCTATGAAGGGGGCCCATGAAGTCAACTGTTTTAAACAGGAATACTTTGAGCTGAATTTTTACAACTGTACTGGAGTGTTGAAACCGATATAAAAACTTGTATCACCAGATATGTGAATCAAGGCAAAATTATCAGCCGCCATAAATTGCATGGATTCTTTAAGAAGTTTTCTACTGACATACACTCTGTCACGCTGGAGGTCCAGGCTACTTTTACATTTTAGTCTAACCACATTTCACAGAGATCTTGGCTTGCCCAAGTTAGCAAATAAGTCTGCCATCCAAAATCTAGGGTTAGACTGTTGCCTAGAGAATAGTGCTATGGGGGAGGATTAGCTCGAACCCTGCCCAGCTGTAGCAGATGTGGATGGCTCTTTGTTCCTCTCCTGGCTTTGTTCTACATTATCTGCCCAGGATATAGGAGGAATTACCTGGGGAACCCCTGGTATTTCATCCTCTGTTTCAGTCCTTGATTGCTTTTGACTAGCAATACATTGGATGAAGCCTTAGACTACTTCTCCAATGTATTGCTGTCTGCAGCAAATGTGCATGCCCCTCGCAAGAAGCTTAGGGTGCAGGGCAATTGCCACAGATGGCTTAATGCTGATCTGAAATGGATGATGTTACTCAGGAACAAAGCATGGGGGCAATATCAAACCTTGCATCTCCCGTCAGACCAGGAGAAATACAGGGCACTAAGAAACGAGTGTAAGAAAGCCACAAAGAATGCAAAAGGCCAGTATCTGCGTGGTCTCCAGTTATGGCACCTAGGAGACCCTAAGGAATTCTTGGGCCACATTAATACATTGCTGAAGGGTGGCAACAGTACACAGGATGGAGCTGTCCTGATCAGTGGTATACTGATGGATGACCCCCTCCACAATAGCTGAGGCCTTTAATGCTCTAAACAAGTATAAATCCTCTACCCCAACCACCCCTCCACTAAGAAAAGACACTGAATGGGTTCTCTCCAGGCCTCAATTTTATCTCCAGCTAGTCAAGCCATCAGAAGTGCTGCCCTTCCTGAAGCGGATAAACCCAGACTCATCTCCTGGCTCTGACCACCTAGAGCCTCAACTACTGCGGGCTGCTACCTCGGTGATTGCTCTGCCTGTCACCATGCTAATAAATTGGTCCCTACTGCAGGGGTGTGTCCTTAGTAAGTGGAAGGTGGCTGTGGTAGTCCCCATTCGTAAGACAGGGCCATGTGTGCACACAGAACTACAGACCTATCTCCATACTCTGCCCTCTGGTGAAGGTGCAAGAGAGACTAATCTACAACCAACTGTAGAGTTATCTGAAATGGCACCATCTGTTGGCCCAAATTATAAAAACTCAGTGTTCCAGGGTTTCCTTTTTAGCTTTAAAGTGAATGTGGGAGGTCTCAAAACCAGATGACATGAAGTTAGTGTAATCAGATGGGAGAATTTTGTATAGCTTGTGACTTGTTCTGATGAAGTGACACTTTGTCATGAAACATACGTCAACACTGAAATTCTGAGAAAATAATTTCATACAAGAGCTGAAAAGTAAAAAGAGAGAAAAAGACACCACAAAAAGGGAAGTTGGTCTATATTTTGTATTGAAGCATTGTATGTTGAGGTAGAGGTTCTCCCATCTGATTACACTAACCATCTATTGGTCAACAATCAGCATGGCTTCAGAAGAAGCCATGGAACTGACACAGCCCTAATCAAACTCATGACTGACAGCCTGGGTGTCATAGACAGTGGGGGGGCTATATTCATAGATTTGTCAAAGGTATTCAACCTGATTAGTCACAAACTGCTCCTCAGTAAACTTTGACTGCTAGGACTAGACATGCTCTCACTTACCTGGTTAGAAAGCTACCTGCTCAACAGAACTCAAATGGTAAAATGGAAAGGGGTACAATCAGGCTGCAAACCTGTGACCACTGGAGTACCCAAGGGCTCGATTTTAGGCCATCTACTATTCACCCTCTTTGTCAATGACATTAGGCGTGACTGCGGTCTGGAAAACCTGATCCTGTATGCGGATGACTCCGTGGTTTACTGGAGTGATCCTCAACCAAGTGTCATTACTGCTAAGCTGCAGGCCAGTCTCACGGTAACAAAGGCTTGGTTTACCACTGATTCACTGGTGCTGAATGACAAACGATGAAGACTGCCCTCTTTGGGACTAGACACCTCGGAGTTGACAGGCAACACCTGCTCCCATGCTATGCAGCCTCAGGTTCACAGACTGAAGTTGTGGACAAGATTAAATACCTGGGAGTTTACCTAGATCAAGAAATGTCATACAAACCGCATTTTGACTATGTAGCTTAGACCACTCATCAGAAGCGTGGCCTTCTTTTCAGACTTGGGAATTCCCCAGTAGGCAACGCATGACTTGCTATCACCAAAAGCATACTACTCCCCACCCTTTTCTAAGGTTCTCCCCCCTACATCTACTTAAGAAGATTGAACACCGCAAGCTGTCTGCCCTCTATAATAGGATTGCACGCTTTACCACCCACTCCATGCCCAGGTGGCATCAGTGTGAGGTCCTTGCAGGCCTTACCTGGCCCTCAATAGAGCATAAACTCTCATATCCCTTACTATGTCTGGCCTACAAACTCACCCATGTTAGCATTCCCCCTAACCTATCTGGCCTCCTGGAGCTAAAAGCTCCCAAATGGACACTGCGGACATCAGGTAGCTGCCTCCTAAACGTCCCTCGTGTGGATATCAACCTTGGCAAAAGATCCTTTAGGTACTTGGCACCGTACCTCTGGTGCTCACTCCCAGAAGAGTTGACCAGAAGTTCCACCCTGGAATGGTTCAAATATAGCCTAAAAGCATACATACTGGAGCAGTGTCTCTGCGGCTGCTACCGTTAACTCCCCTTCCTAGCCCTGAACGCTGTTCTTCTATACACTACTATTAGTCTAATAGGGCCTGTACACTATAGTAGGTCTTTGACACATGAACACATTCCTCCTAGCTTAAGAACCTGTGGAAGGTATCTATAATGTTTTCACTCTTTCGCTGTCCAGTTGTCTCCTCCCTTTGTGACGAATTGCTGTTGCAGAGCTCTATATGTAAACTCTGTCTTTTGCTCCTACTGTTGTAATTGCTGAGTCAAATGTATATTGTGAACTGCTGAACTATGAGTAATGTACATGAAAAACTGTATAAATGATGTATGTAATTAACTCCAGGTCGCCCCTGAAAAAGGGACCTCTGGTCTCAGTGGGTTCACCTGGTTACCAAAATGCAATAAAATAAAAAAATAAAATAAAACAGGTTGTGGCATAGTTTGTTTATGCCCACTGTCCCCCACATTAGTTGCATCTGTTACCATCACAGGCTGTTGTTGCTGCATTATAGGAGCATTTGCAGAAAAAAATACAGTACCTCTAGACAGAGCCCCCTGTTCTGTGGTTTGTTTAAACGCAGGCTCCTTTTCTGTTTCAGACACCACTGTTTTGATTCTTGCCATACCTTGTTTTCTGGCCTCCACTATTTTCTGATGTTGGTCTTTTGGTTGATTCTGGGAATTATACGAACACTGGCCTTGAATCTCAGCTGCAGTCGGGGCTTCTCCTGGAAGCCAGTGTACCCCATCTGGCATGAGCATCCATTCTGCTGCACAGAGGGCTCTCTTGGGTGACCACACCTCATTGTGCTCTATAGACTCGCTCCTTTGGTGTAAAAAATTTCTGTTCCGGTTTCCTCCTCTGAAGTCGATATCTGTGACATAACTTCTTTTTCTTCTGAGGTTTCCATAGCAGCAATACCAGCTGCAGATCTCACCAGTAGCTTTTGTGGCTGCATATTGTCCTGTCCATCATTGACACCTTCTGTAGCAATATGCATCATTTCTTCCAAAATATCACATTCATTCTCAGCCAATATTTCCATGGAACTACAGAAAATAACTTTTTCAGTCTCTGGGAGCCACGCTCCAGAACTTCCATCTTCTCCACCGCCTTCCACACTGCTGTCAGCCATTCTGCCAACCAGAACAAAACAGCTATCACAAGAGATGGGGAATTTCCCCAGTGTCTTGGCCAAATTTCCCCCATTTATTAAAAATACTACTGACAGTTTTAACTGGTTCAATTTCAGTTGGTGTGCAGGTGTTGGAATGTGCCTGTGAACAAGATTTTTAAAACCTGTTCTTTGGGGATTTTAGAAGGGGATCCTGGAATATCAATAAGGCAGAAAGGGAAGCAATTCAACACTTGGAGAAATATAAAGAAACAACAATCAAGAGAGCAAATAAAGGAGGGGCAGTGGTGGTTATGGACACCAATAAATATGTCCAAGAATGTTAGAGGCAATTGGAGAATACATTTCTATGAACCACTGTAATTAAATCCAACCATGATCTAGAAACAGATGGACACTTTCCTTAGGGATGTGGATGAAAAGGGTATCATTCCAGAAAATGTACGTACACATCTAATATGGGGAACCTAATACATGCATGGTTTTATGTACTTCCTAAAGTACATAAAAATTTGAAGCATCCCCTGGGACACAATCATTGCAGGTATGTGGAGTTTATTGGCACCCTATTACAATTTGTGGATATACATATATGTGATCTGGTGCAGTCCTTACCATCATTTGTATGAGACACTTCAGATGTTTGGGGCATAATGGGGCACCTGTACATGGAGAAGTGTTGATTGTTGGTATTTATGGATACTGAAGCATTATGTAAGCAATAAGACATGATGGGGGGTGCATGGGACAGATATTACCACACACCCAGGGGCATAGTAAGACATGGGGCTGTACATCCCTGGAAGTGTGGTAATATCTGTTCTGTGCACACCCTGGAGTGTCTTGTTACTCTTATAAAATGGCCTTTTTTTATAGTCCTAACAATTAGAAAAATCATGTTTATATACAGATAAACACATTAGTTATGCAAATGTATGATAAAATAGTCTTTCCACCTACTAGTTGATGACTTCATTCTGCCTGAACTGTAGAAGGTTTGTCCTTAGCTGGTATCAGTAGTATTGGGTAGCTGGCATCAGAAGTTGTGTTTTCATTTTGTGACCAGCACTACCACTGTACTCCATGTATTGTGGAGTTTTATTTTTATGACTGGGACAGAGTTGTGGCAGCTATCTTGCCACATGAGAGGAAGTGGGTATGTTAGCTCCCGAATGTCCAAGTTTTTTATTTTTTAATTTTTTATGTAACCGCGACTGATGGCAGCACCTCAGGAGTGGATGGGGATTGCAGCTGGAGGAGCATTGGTTTAATGGAAAAGTGATAGGTAGTGGTACCTACACACACACTATCTATACCAGAATTGTGCCTTCTTCACCCCCCCCCCAATACAGAGCTAGTGCCTGTATTGGAAGAATTGCACACTTCTTTAACCCCCCCCCATGACTTGGAAAAATCTAAAGTTAAAAAAAAAAATTGAACCAACTTTTTTTCTTTATTAGAACTGTGGGAGGGCTTCAGGATGGTACAACTGGAGTGAATCTGACTGTGTGAGATATTTCCACCTTCTCTGAGTATTCACTGTACTCCCTCATGGCATGGCATAGTAACGGTGTCATTCAATTTTTTAATAACAGAGGATGGAGGACAGCATTTGCAGAGAAATGGTTAATAAATGAATAAAGTAAAAAATAGTTTTTGTTATTGTCTTGTTCTGTATGGGACTTCAGTAATAACAGACAGGCTAATCTTGAGGAAGTCAAGTGAGTGGGTGGTGGGAAGCGGAGACATGAAACAGTTGGAAGCAAAGTGCTTGTTTCTTGCCAAAACTTTGCCTTACCTTCCTCACAGTATAAACATATGAAAAATACAGAAACTGATTACTTTTTTTTTTATAAGTGCAGAGACAGGAGTGCTACTAATGAGACAGCAGGAGCTGGCAAGCTACTGGAGCATTACTACAGTCCTGAACTGAAAGAGGGAAAATAGAAAACAAAACTATGGTCTTTTCATGATTTTCATTGTTTTTAACTACAGTATGTGCCAATTTACTGTGGGTGCTACTATGAAGAAATTAAATAAGGTACTTATGCCTGTCCATTTGAATTAATGTTTAGTTCGGTAAGGAGCAAACAATAAAAAATGGTGACATTTTAAAACTCAGTGTTCCAATGGTGCACCAATTTCTTTTTTTACTTCCAGAGTTGCTGTTTTGAGAACTTGTTTTTGCTTGTCCATTGAATGGAATGAAATGTGCATTGATGCACTGGCAAGGACCAATCATGACACTGCATTTTCTCTTCTCATTTTACAAATACTAATATACCCCAAGGAGAAGGTGTAGCAGTATTACACCAATCGCTTTCCAAATGTACATGGTTTAATTGGGAGTTCTCATTTCTATTTGAAGGTGCCTGACTTGTTTTGACCTCTAATACTTTTTTGTTCCAGGACAGATGCTACAGACAAGTGAAAGGTATGGCTATAGGAGGTAAACTTGCCCCCCAATTGTGCAACTTTATACCTGGGATTATGGGAGAAGGAAACAATCTACAGCCCCAAGGTTAACCATTTCTACCATATGGCTGACCTGTAGATGTGCTATATGGATGACATCATCATGGTCTGCAGGGGGAACAGGGAAGAACTAGATGCTTTCATAGGTTATCTGAAAAGCTCAAATCAGAGTCTAAGATTCTCTGTATAATCCAGTCAGCAAGAGGTTAACTTCCTTGACCTTAGGGTCACTATAAACAGGCACAGTATGATAAAACTACTCTGTACCACAAAGCTACCGAAAGGAATACAGTGTTACCGACTTTGAGCTGCCACCCCAGACACATGATACAAAATATTCTCAGATCCCAATTCCTCAGAGTGAAGAGAAATTCTAGTGAGGTCAAGGACTATGAGCAGAGCAAAGAAATGCTAGACAGATTTCAAGATAAGGTTTTTTTGAATGGGGCACTGGAGGAGGCCCGAGAGAAAGCCAGACAGGTCTCACATACAAACCTCCTGAAGGTAAAGGAAATACAAGCCCCGCAGGAACAACCACTAAGGCCCTGTCCACACTACGCCACTCCAGCCCGGTAAAGGATGCAATCTGTTATGGCCAAGGAGCGATGCAGTGCGTCCACATCGCAGTGGTGTTCATTATGGGACCAGCACCGGCAGTCCACATTTCAGGAGCTGGGTGACCATTACGGCAGCACCCGATCCCACATGCAGCTCGCGCTGCCTCTTAGGCTCTGCAGGGGACCATTACCGCTCATTCCACACCACCGGGTAATGTTACCAAGCGGACCAGCTTTATAATCGCTGTTGAAACCACCTTCATGTGGTTTCAACAATGGTTAGGAAAACGCCTTCTGTAACGTTACAGGTGTAAACGCAAACCGTTGCGGTAATGGTTTGGGCACTCTGTAAAGTTACAGAGGCATAGTGTGGACAGGGCCTAAGTTTCATCACTATCTAGGTGTATCAGCCTAGAGTCATAAAGGGAGTAATAATGAAAACTTGGGGTTTACTTCAATCATACCCCATTTTAAGAAATTATATCCAAACATCTCCACATATAGTGTACAAAAGGGCCACAACATGAGGAATAAGGTTGTTCATAGTATGCAAAAATCAAATATATGTTCATGTAGTACATGATTACCCATCCCTCCACCCAATGGTACTTTTAAATGTGGATACTGCAAAAATTGTGAATGTGTAGGGGAAAAAAAACACACATTTCACTTCAGTGAATTCGAGGAAATGATTTAAAATCAGACATTTCATTTATTGTGATAGCACTGAAACATAAAATCATAGAATTTGACAGCAGATAAGGACTGCTTGAACCATCCAGTCTTCCAATTTCTCTCTACCTACACAATTACCTCACCCCATACCTGATCTGCTGCTCTTTCTCCCTCTTTTCCTTCCTCGCTACTATGATTCCCAGTACATTGAGGAGGTACATTAAACAAAACTTTTCCCCAGCTCCCAGGATCAAACCCATTATAAACATTCCCAACAGTTAAACTTTTAAATTCCAAGCCAGTACTTGAGAATAATAAATGCTTTATGAAAACATTTAACAGCACTCTAAAACTTTAAATGCTAATGTAAAATGCAGTCAGTACTATGCAAACAGTTTGAGCAAAGTTCAAAGAGTCCTCACCCTCCACTGATTCTTATAGCTGCACCACTCTAATATTTTTTTCCCTAGTTTGATTCTCTACCATGTCCAGTCACTGCCTTAATATCATGTTTTCCTTAAACAGCTTGGTCATCAAGTTGACCGACTTTAGCACTGAAGCCTTCACACATTGGACCATCTGTTCACAGCTGTCCATATGTGTTTCAAGTGCTGATACTCTGTGGGTCAGTGCATCAAATTATGGTCAAGGTCTTGGACTGTTTTAAATAATTGGAGTGTGGTGTGTGATCTGAATGGTGCTGAGTGTGGCTTCTCCCGATGGTGGATCTACTGACTTTGTGGCTTTTCTTTGCTGTGTAGGGCTCTTTCACATGATTGATCCTTCAAAGCAAAACTACTGCAGCCACATTTGTTCCCTGAGGCTTGCCCATCCTGGTTGGAACAGCTGTGCTGGAAGTCTAGTATCAAATTATGCATTGCTGTCTCAAAAATTCAAAGTTTAAGTTAATTTATTTAGTTGTATCTCAGGAGCTCAAGATCAATGCTGCTTCCTTGTCAGCTTCTCAGCAGTGTTCTCAGTTTTTATTTTGCTTCCATTTTTTATTGACAACAGTTTTACTGGTGCTGCCTTCCTTTTTTGGCTTCTTCTGCTATGTTTACTCCCATAATGCTGCTCAGCATGAATGAAGGTTTGGTCAGTCCTTCTGCTGCCATCATGTAGCAACGTTTCTGACTGTGTTTGGGAGTGGATTACATTTGATGATAAGTTTGTGTTTTTGTAATTGTGTATGTACAATTGTGCTGCTGCTTCTGCTGTATTATAACTTGTTCTGCTGCTGCCAGCTTTTAGATGTGTGCTGGTGAAGTTTGGTGGTTGTGTTTGCCGTCAAATGCTATGTGGCTGTCAGTGTGTATGACAGCAAAGATCATGGGAAGCACAGGTACCAGGTGATATGTGGCAAAGCAACAGATAGGAATAATGTACTTGGAATAAAAAAAAATGTTATAAATATGTGGGGAAAAGTATGAAATGTTGTACAACAGTGGCAATAAGTTTTGTTTTGTAACAAGGAAGAAAATGAAGAACAAGCAAGTTTTTTGTATGGTGCTGTCTTATTTTCCTTTTCATGTGCAGTGCTATATTATGGTAATAAGTTTTTCTGATGATGAAACTTAGATCAGGTGCATGACTGTGTATTAAGTAAGCGATAAGCCACAGCAGGGGTGTGCATTAACAGTTTTTAATGCACACCCCAGAGGAGTAAGGCATGAGGCTGAGTGTCCATACATCTCTGGAAATGCACTCAAATCATTTATATACATCATTGAGTGGTTTATTGCACTTAGAAAATGGCTCACTGCTCTTTTGTATTATGTGTAAAGTAAAACATTGTTACATACTTTTTTAAAATATGAATGAAATTGTTGTAGGTCATAAACTATTTTTGCCTTGGTAATGAGGTCCAGCACTTGAGCATGCAGCACTAGCTTTTCTTTATCAATTACATTTTATTAAATGTTAAATAAATAATATCAAAAATCAAACAAGATAATAAAACAACCAACAAGACTTAACATGCATAAATGAATACAGCATTGTACTGGCAACAGGATTGGCATTTAACTACATTTTTCTATCAGTCTGCACTCTAGGATTAAATACTTTCTAATTCATATTTGTCTATGCTGAAATTAACAAAAATATGTAGATAGAAATGACGTACTATTATATTTACTTTATATTAAAGCACTGCCAAATATTAACAGTACAGTAGGTTAAAAACATATTATAGCACAAAGATAGATCACGATATCAGATAAGTGAGTGGATGAAAAGAAAAGAGAAAGATGAGAGAAACATTGGAAAAAAGAATTCAGGGTTTGGTGAACAGTGAATAGTGTTTATGTATACTTAACTTTGACCTTTCTCAATTTCTACCCTCAGCTGAGGAACCAAGCAGCACTAGGGAATGAAAGGCCCAGCACTAAGGTGGGGAACAGTACCAGAGGAGGAGGTAGGAAAAATGGTGGGCGCTCTAAACACTCTGACTACAGATTGTGGGGGAAGGTTTGTTTTTACTGAAGTAGTGGGAGGTATTTACTCCCCCACACTGAATCACAGGCAGAGCCCTCCCATTTCATGCTTGGTGAATAGTGCTTGTGTATACTTAACTTTGGCCTTTCTCAATTCCCACCCTCAGTAGAGGAGTAGGGCAGTGATAGGGAATGAAAGACCCAATAACAAAGAGAGATTACCTCCTCCAACTCATGGAGAGTGTGATCAGTAGTACATAAGAGAAGAAAAAAACCCTGTGGAGAAATGTCCGAGGACCCATTGCTATTAAATGGCCCACCCTCTGTGCATACTAACAGGAGATGATTTTAAATGTTTGATTATTTCTTTGAGATTCATATTTTTAGCATGAAGTTCCATTTTCCAAGACTCTTGGTAACAGAGCAGGGATGTCAATATGGATGCTGATGGTGCTGACTCTATATAGAGAACTGTTCTGATGAGCATGATAATTCAGTCCAAGCTGTAGTATGGAGTTCTCAGATGTGTCTTGCTGTATGGTTGATGAAGCTGGGAAAGGTTGAAGATGACTAGAAACAAAATAGCAGGAGTCAGTCAAAAGCTTTTAGGCACTAACTATAATGCATCAGGTAATAATCTGAATCCCTATGAGAAGACAGTATTTAAAGTGAAACAAGTTTGATGTACTGAATGCCCTCTATGAGGGTTTTTCACAGAAGATGTGGATAACATAAGCAACTCTTTTGAGATGAGAAGACTGGACAATAAGCTGATGAGAGTGGAACAATAGATGTACTGTGCAGCATGCCCAATGAGTTCCAGAATAGAGTACATCAGTATGGAGGCATTTAAGGGCTTATGGTTGTTATGAAAAGAAATCTAAACAAACATGAGATAACTTGAGGAGGGATGGATTTGGTGAAGATGCATACAATTCTGGATGAAACAGCTGTAAAGTGTATGATGATTTTGAGGCAGCATTATGAATGTGAGGAGATGATCGATGAGTTGATTGGAAGGTACAAATAAGGAATACTTCTTCAAAGTGAAACATGAGTTGCTTGGGTAGTGAGCATGAAACAGACTCAAATTTTTAAGATTGCTGATGAATGAAGCTAAATCATGGCAAGATCTGAAAATCAAGAAGATGTACTGATAGAATCCTCGAATAATAGCAATAAAAAAGCCACTTCATCCATATAGATAGGAGCATGCAAGCATTTCAGAGTGGATGTGTTGTAGGGGATAACCACGTTGAATGGGATAGGATTCTGATCTGCCTTTACTGCTATACCCACTGTTAGTTGATTAGCTGATTTATTAAGATGGGTGCAAATCAGAAATGGTCCCATATAAATATGATAGCTCCAAGGAGACGTTACCAGTCCTGAAGGCAGACAATTTAGGTATGAGTAAATGATTTGTAATGCTTAAAGTCAGAAGTTAAGCCATAAGTAATATTGTGAGATACAAGGCAGGAGATAGTACTTTGGAAAATAGTGTTCCAGTAGAGAAGAAAACAAAATCAAAATGATTACCATGGTTTTAAAACTGGACATGATATAGAATTGGCATAAGACAGTGGATGATACAAAATCCAACTGCTGAAACTTGAGTAGCCTTTCATAGGTACATTTTATGCAAATTATTTTTCTCTAAGTTAGTTACTGTTTTTTTTGTCATCTCTCCGAGTAAAGGAGAAAGGACATGAGTAAGCCTGAGGAACAGCTTTGAGAGGAGAAAGAAGCAGGAGTTGGTCCAACTAATCTATCAGTCTGGTTGAACAGCAGATGATGAGACACTGAACATGTTCAAAGGAAAAGATTAGGCAACTGGTGAGGCATCAAACGGGGCAGGAGTATGTTTAGTGCATGGTAGGTGAACAAAACAGTTTACCAGCCATGGTAACTCAGTTCAGTTTGATGTAAACAAGCTAATGTGGTGGCAACTTTTGAGGAGAAGGAGCAATGATGTTTATAGAGATGCTTTCTCCATATCAATGCATGGATGCCAATAAATAAACAAGACTAGTTCCTTACCTTCAGATACAAAACAGAATGAAGCACATTGAGATATCAGCGGGAAGTGAGGGCATATGACAGGTTTAGCATACTGCTGGGATTTTTCAACTTCAATATGATGGCACATCTTCTGCAAGATGCTAATCTGTAATTGATGGTATAGGACAAGCTGAGAAGGGACATCTGATTTATGCATGTCAGTGTAAGATATCCTTGCTGAGGACATAAACCATAGATAATTAGAGAACAGCATCCTATGACACCCTTTGTAGGCAGTATTACTGCTGGCGGATTCAGAAAGAGGATGAACCTCAGGCAGTGAGGACTGGGTACTTGATATTGTCATGGACTGAACACTGTAGTAGGCTGTATACGTTTAGCTTTGCAAGTCACAGAATCTCCTCTGGCAAGCAAAGTCAAGCCTTGAATCTTGTATCAGTTGAAAACTGTGGTTAAAATGTTGCTTAATAACTGAAGTTGCAGAATCCCATTCTGGCGGACAAAGCTGAGCCATCGAAGCTTTGTGTAGTATTTTTTTGTGAGACAATTCATGGTTCAAGAAGACAGAGGGGAACCCTAAGGACCTCTTTGGATCTAATCATGTGGATTTAGTAGAAATGGTAGATGAACAAGGAGTCTTTGAACAATGGAAAGTATCTGAGAAGGTCTGATGGGAACCCTGAGGAGTGTCTTCAAAATTAAGGCTTTGCAGGAAGGACTGAAGAAGTCTGAGGGCACCTTCTTCAGATCTACAGACATAAAACAGTAGAAACAGAGGACACAGAGTCAATGTGCCACTTCATACGATGCCCAAAGGAACATGCCCCAGGGGAGAACTTGGGACCTTACAAACTTTGAAAAGTAAGGGGTAAGTGTTCTCTCACAAGTTGGTGTGGAGATTATACTGCTGATGGCATTAAGAAAAGATGGATCCTCTTGCGAGGGCCAATTACTGGACATAGTTGTAAACAGAAGAACTCCAGTGAGGCCATGTTTGCCTGTCAGACGAAGTTCAGCCACAGGACAATAAGGTACAGGATACTAGCATGTGAAATAAAGAAAGGTTGTTATGTTTGAGGCCTGCTTGAAGTTACAGAGTCCCATTTTTGGAGGACAAAGGTGATCCTGCCTAATCTCAATGACTTCAGAAAGTACGAGTTATGAGACGGAGTCCAGTGGGCTGCTGGTGAAGGCTGTGGAGGAATAGGAAAGAAAAGGCTAGACACTTAGATGCTAGAAATGGAGGCAAAGGAGAATAAGAAGGTGTAATATCATACTGGGAATCATACTGGAATTTTAAGACAACCAGAAGGTGTAGGCCTATATAAGCTGTCCCCAACATACCAGTGGAGGTAACCAAAGTTACCAACTGAAATATACTGATCTAATATTGTTTTGAAGGTGTTGAAGCTGGAGGCCCTGACAACTTCATTCAGTAAAATATTCCATAGTCTAGTTACTCTTGGTTTAAAACTATACTTCCATACATTAGTCTTACGGTGTAATTCCTGCAACTGAAGATTGTGCCCTCTTAGGTTATAATTGTGTTTCCTATATTTCAGTCCAAGACCTTGCCTTAAATTGTTATGATTTAGGATTTTATATAGTAGCAGTAAATCTCCCCCTAGTGCATCTGATATCCAGAGGCAGTAGTCCTAATATGTTTAACCTATCTTCATAGGGCTTATCCCCGATCCCTGCTATCAGTTTGTGAAAGCCCTTTGTGGCTTCTCAACCATGGTTTTATCTTTTCTTAAAAAAGGACTACAACTTGAGGAACAGTAATCCAAGCAGGACCATATATTAGAGGCAAAAAACTCTGTTTAATGCAGCAGTTAGGGTTGTTCCACAGTGACAAAAGTGAGGAAATTCGGTGTTAGGGTTGAAAACCCCCTTTGAACCCCCCAGCCCACCCCACCAACCACCACTGGGGTGCACATTGGGGTCGTCAGCCTTTAAGTGACACTATAATTTCTTTGTTGTCTTTACTTATAATTGTTTTTGGGCTGTTGAAAATTTAGAAACATAGTGGTGGTGTAATTCTGTGCTGTCTTTAATTGCTGCAAATTTTATCTTGGCTTGTCTGACTGCCCTGTAGTTGGGTGAAGGGTGTTAATTGTCTGGCCTCTGACCTCAGCTACGTGATAACTGGAGGTGGGGCTTAGTCAGAGTTGAAGTAGCAAGTAGAGTTCATTTTCTCAGAAGAAGCCAGAAGGGGAAGGAAGGAAACATATTCAATTCAGTGCTTTAGAGTAACTGGTAATTGCTATTTTTCTTTTAAACTTAGATTGAGGGCTTTTAGTGACACTATAATTTCTTTGTTGTCTTTACTTATAATTGTTTTTGGGCTGTTGAAAATTTAAAACATAGTGGTGGTGTAATTCTGTGCTGTCTTTAATTGCTGCAAATTTTCGCCCCCCCTTCCCCCAACTTTTAATTATATGCCCTGTTAAATCTGATTGACAGGAGCTAAACACAGGGTATAGTAAGGGGTGTGAAGTAGGAGGGGCATAAGGGGGAAGAAGCCCACCCTCAGCACGACAAGTGTTTTGATTCATTTATTTATTTATTGTTTTCTTTTTCTTTAAAAAAAAAAAGTATCTAAGGATCAGTGGCAGGATTTTTAGGACAGTAAATTAATATAAAGGGAACTAGGAGAGCTTCAGTAGCAGACAAGTAGTGGAATTGCAGTATAATGTGGGGAGTGGTGCAATGCAGTGGCTGTGGGGCAGCCATATTCAGGCAGACCTTCTGGACACTGAGGTGCTGCCCTATCTGCATGCATCTCTGGACTGCGGGAGGAGGTAGCCAGACTCAGAGCGGAAGTAAACTGGGTCAGGAGTACCATCACCCTATCCAGAGACCACCCAGTCCAATGCAACTGCCTCAAAGGATGCCGAGAATGAGGAGCACTTGGATGACAGTGGGCTCAGGGAGGGTTAGAGCGGTCAAGCAGAGGCACATCCCAGATCCTATTCCACTCAAGAACTCATATGCCACACTGGCGAATGAGGACAACCAAATAGAGGTACCCAGAGAAGTGGAAGGAAAGGATGTGGAGGTTAGCCTGGGAGGTGACCTCAGCGGGGAAAGCAGTGGACCCAGGAGGAGTAGGAAGTGAATCCTGGTGGGGGACTCCATCATAAGAGGGATCCAGCTAGGGACACAGGAGGGGGAGGACAGGGAGGTGAGGTGCCTACTAGGTGCCACGGCATGGAGGGATGGAAGGAAGATCCTGGGGATCACTGGGAAGGCAAGACGGGAGGGTGAGCTGGATGTCATTATCCACCTAGGTACTAATGACCTGGCAAATGGGGAGCCAAAGGAAGTTCAGGAAGAGTTTAGGAAACTGGGAGGGGTCTCCAAGCAAGTAGCTACTTCTGTCACTTCTCAGAAGTACTACCTGTGAGAGGCAAGGAGAGCATAGGAGTGCATGCACCAGGAACTTTAACTCATGGTTGAAGAACTGGTGCTTAGGAAGGGTTTGATTCATTGGTGACTGGGGACCCACCTGGAGGGATGGATGTTTGTTCAAGCCTGACGGCCTGCATCCATCCTGAAGGGGAATCCAAGCACTCAATGATAAGTATAAATGCTACATTGACAAGCATTTAAACTAGCAAAGGGTGGTGGCAGGCCAGCAAGGAGGGTACCTACTTGCTCACCCCCCACAGCTAGCATTGGAACCAATGAACCAGAGGAGTGGCTATCTCTGCAAAGCAGTGTGCAAAAGATGGAGATTAGTGCCCAAGAGGTGGATAAGCAGAAAGGGCAAAATTCAGCAGAAGGGCAGACAGCAAGGAGAACCAGGAATAAATGACAACCAAGGAAGGGCTGGAGTAGAACTGTGAAACAGTCTAGGGAGGTCAAATCATGGAAAGCCATGTGTAAATGCCAGGAGCCTTAGCAACAAGATGGAAGATCTGGAGGCTATCATGGTGCAGTCAGACCTGGACATTGTGCCATCACTGAAACCTGTGTAATGATAACCACGACTGGGAGATGGCCATACCTGGCTACAACATATTCAGAAGAGACAGAGCAGGCAGGAAGGGGGAGGAGGAGTGGCACTGTATGAAAATGACATAAGGGCCACAGAGATCCAGGAGGAACAAAATGGGGAGAGATACTGTGGGTTAAGCTGGAAAGGAAAATGGGACAGCCATCCAGTACAGGTGTGGTCTATAGACCACCAGCACAGGAGGAAGAAACAGATAGGAATCTGCTAGCCATCCAAAGGATGGCAGGCAAGGGTGAGGTAGTACTGGTTGGAGACTTCAATATTCCAGATGTGGACTGAGCATCCAGCAGCAGCATCAACTAGGAGCAGATTTATCCTGGACTCCTTCAGGGTGCCTTCCTCAAGCAACTGGTCACGGAACCAACTCGCAGAAGGCAATACTGGACCTTGTGCTCACAAACAGGGACAGTGTGATGGGGGTAACAGTGGGGAGCACCTGGGAAACAGTGACCACCAGTCATTGTGGTTTGAAATCACAGAAAGAGCAGAACCAAACCACACAAAAACACGTATCCTGGATTTTAGGGGGCAGACTTTGGGAAAATGGGAGATACTTGAAAGAGGCATTAAGGAATGGGACAGGAATCAGGGGTTGAGGAACAGTGGGCAGTATTTAAAATGGGGATTACAAGAACAACAGAATTATGCATTAAGCAGGTTAGCAAGAGGAAAAGGAAGAGGAGACCATTATGGTTTTCCAAAGAGGTAGCAAAGAAAGTGAAAGCCAAAAAGATTGCATTCAGGCAATACAAAAAGACACAGGCAGAAGGGGATAGGGAGAAGTACCAGGAGAAGCAAAGGGAGGCAGGGAGGTCAGTAAGGGAAGCCAAAGCTCAGACAGAAGAGCACATTGCAAAATCAGTGGGTAGAGGGACAAAACCTTTTACAGGTACATAAGTGAAAAAGAAAGACAAAGGAGGGATAGTGAGACTGAAGGGGAGGATGGGGGCGTGTGGAGGATGACAACAGTAAAGCTGACATACTGAACAGGTATTTCTGCTCAGTCTTTACTGAGGAAGAGGAGGGTAATGGGTCTGAAGGAGTACAAGGTGAGAATGGTCAGAAATGGACACAAGTCCCTTTACACGAGAAAGGGTCCTGAAGGAACTGGAAGTATAAGAGTTGATAAAGCAATGGGGCCAGATGGGTGCACCCCAGGGTCCTTAAAGAACTAGAGAGGTGGTGGCTGAACCTCGCTATCCTGTTTAGCCGATCACTGGAAACAGGGGAGGTACCCAAAGACTGGAGGACAGCAGATGTAGTCCCCTTATACAAAAGTGGGAACAAAGAGGAAGCAGGGAACTACAGACCAGTCAGCCTCACCTCTGGTGGGGAAGATCATGGAAGCACTACTGAAGGAGAGATTGGTAGAACATCTGGTTGTCAATGGACTACAGGACCCAAGGCAGCATGGTTTCACCAGGGGAGGTCATGTCAGACCAACCTCATTGAATTTTTGACTGGGTGACTCGGGAGGTGGATCAGGGAGGGTGGTGGACATGGCCTATCTGGACTTCAGCAAGGCCTTGACACTGTGCCACATAGAAGACTATTACACAAACTGGGGAATATGGGTGTGGGCAGGACAGTAGTGTGGTGGGTAGGTAACTGGCTGGGTGGCAGGACACAGAGGGTGGTGGTAAATGGCTGTCACTCCACAGAGGAAGAGTGACCAGTGGGGTACCAAGGATCAGTGCTGGACCGGTCCTATTCAACATCTTCATCAGTGACATTGCGAGGACCTAGAAGGCAGAATTTCACTGTTCGCTGATGACACAAAGCTCTGTAACAGAGTAGACACACCAGAGGGTGTAGACAGAATGAGAGCGACCTGCAGAGGCTTGAAGAATGGTTAGGGGTTTGGAGTTGAAATTCAATGCAAAGAAGTGCAAGATAATGCATATAGAACAAAAACCCTGGCACAATATATCAGTTGGGGTGAGGATATAGCATGCACCAAGCAGGAAAGGGATCTTGGGGTTATCATCTCTGATGACCTCAAGGTAGGGAAACAGTGTGACAAGGCAGCAGGTAAAGCAAATAGGATGCTGGGATGTATAGGCAGGGGCATCACCAGCAGGAAAAGGGAGGTCATAATTCGCTATATAAGACACTAGTGAGGCCCCACCTGGATACAGTGTACAGTTCTGGAGACCATACCTATGTAAGGACATAGACAGGGTAGAGAAGGTTCAGAGGAGGGCAACAAAGATGGTGCATGGATTGCATCACAAGTCCTATGAAGACAGGTTGAAGGAACTGAACAAGTACTCCTGGAGGAGAGGAGGAGAGAGGGATATGATAGAGACTACAAGTATCTTACAGGGAGGAACAGGGTGCAGGAAACACTATTTTAAGCGAAAAAGATGTTCCAGGACTAGAGGGCATGGGATGAAGTTGGAGGAGGACGATTCAGAGGAAACAGAAAGAATTTCTTCACGGAACGGGTGGTGGATAAGTGGAACACCCTGCCAGAGGAAGTGGTGGGGGCTGAAACAATCACGGGATTTAAGAATGCATGGGATAGACATAAAGGAATTCTGGAGGTCAGGGGTAAGGGGCAACAGACTTCTAGGAAAACAAACTGAACTTACAAGTTCAAATGGGCAGACTGGGTGGGCCATAGGCCCTTATCTGCCGACACTGTCTATGTATCTATGTATCTAGTTGTTTGCCTCTAATTTCCCTTCTTTTTGAGAATGATAATGAGAAATAGTGAATGTAATGTGGCGGCGGGAGCACGGGGCCCGCCACGTGATGTCTTGTGACATAGTTACAGAAAGAGCAACACAAAGAGAAGTGCTAACAGTGGTGCACATGGTAACGCAACCGCGAATGAGAAAAGAAAGGGTAACGCACACAGTAGCATAGACGGGAACGGTCTGCCACGTGATGTCTTGTCACATAGTAACATGGTGCCCGTAAACACAAATGGCAATGGGCATGGTGATGCAAAGCGAAACAGAAAGAGAAACAGTACTGTAGACACAAATGGTAAAAAATAACAGAAACACAAGCGCAAATGAAAACGCAAAGGATAACGCATATGGTGGCGTAGACGTGAACGGTAAGTGAAATGGGTACGGAACCGCAAGTGGAAAGGGCAATGGTAACAGTAATATAAGCGCTCAGGCTGGTTTTCCCCAAAAGCTTCATAGAGGAAGACAGTGAGTACAAAGAATGTATGCATAATAATGGGTCTCGGAGCAGAAAATGAGGAGTTGGAATACTAAATTGCTTATATCTCAGGAACCGTACGACGTAGGAAAAAAATTTAAAAGTCATATGATTTATGACTTTCCTGGCTAGTTTTGTTCTTAGCCCCCATTAGCCTTTTTCTGATGAAAAGTCCGTATCTCGCACCGTTTCCGAGATACGGGCCCTGAAAGGCGGGCAAATGCCGTAATGTTATCCTATCGAAAAAAAGAGATGTTCGGAGTGCCATAACTTTGGCTCCCTGTAATATTTTTGCACCATACCACTAAAAGGCACATCTGTGGGATGTTGGCTGTCTTCCCTCCAAATTTCAGCCCAAAAGACCAAACCGTTATTTTGCAGCAGGGCGCCAAAGGATTGCTGCAATGCGTCAGATGCCGTAATGTTATCCTATGGGAAAAAGCATCTACTTCGGAGTGCCATAACTTTGCCAGCGTGTAATATTTTTTCAACGAAACACTGAAAGGCACATCTGTGAGATGTCAGCTGCGTTTCCTCCAAATTTCAGGCCAAACCACCAAACCATTCTTTTGCAGCAGGGTGCCAAAGAATTGATGTCATTTTCCCACAGCCTAGAAAAGTAGTGTCGTAATTTGCGAAAGCTGTCGCAAATTCATTTGACAGTGTCGCAAGTGCGACAGTACTTTGTGAAAGTACTTTTTCCAGAAATTTGAAAAACATATTTCTGGGGTGTTTTACCCAAAAATAAAGACATGTCTAGCATCCTCAGGGCCCGACTAAGTGAATACAAAAATAATTAGGTTGCTAGAGGGTCCGAATTTTAAATGCCAAGCATTTTTCTGATCACTAACTGAAAACAAAATGGCAGATTTGTGACAGTAAAAGGGCCATTTGTGACACTAAAAAGTGCATTTGCGACACTGTCGAACTTTCTGTTAACTTTTCCCATTGACTTATAATGGGAAATTGTTTTTTGAATAACTTTTGAACCATTTAATATTTTTTCAAGAAATCTTCAAAAGCACATTGGGGACCCTGGCGCACATTCTCTGAAGACTGCAGACCCGAGCACAAACGTCGCGACCTGGCAAACCGCGGTAAAATTCTAGAAAAGCGATAAAGACGCAGATCACGCTAATAACTCAAGAGTCAGAGTATGCTGCACAGTACACAACTTGGCAGATCCCAAGGTGTATGGGTCTTGATCATGTATTCCAAATTTCAGGCAAATCTGTCAAACGGTTGCAAAGTTATTAAGGTGCAACATTTTGGGTTTAATATGTAAATGGCTCTAACCTCAACTATAGTGGCACTACTGTGCCACTATATTATATATATATATATATATATATATATATATATACACACACATATATATATATATATATATATATGTTTCGAACAGTGGAAGAAGTACACCTTCATTTTGAGATTGAAAACCTTTATGAATGCAGTTAGTAAGATGCATTGCCTTGTTAGCAACAAATTTGTTGTGTGACCCACTCTTCAAATCTTTTCTGATGTATACCCCCAGGTCCTTCTCATAGACTGAGTCCTTTAATTTAACCCCCTTTATATAGAAGTCTTGCTGAATGTTTTCTTGCCCCATATGCATTACTATGCATTTGCTTAAGTTAAATTTAATTTTATTCTTTTCTGCCCACTCAGAAATCTGTATTAGATCCTGCCCAAAAATGAGTCTGTTCACCAAAGTATCCACCACACCCCCCAATTTAACATTGTCCACAAACCTAACCAGCTTATTACCACTTTTAATATCTAAATTGCTGATAAAGATGTTAAACAGCAAAGGTCCCAGTACTGACCCCTGAAGCATGCTACTAGTAACCACCACCTCATTCAACAAGTGACCTTGTACTCTTACTAATTGTGTTCTATCCATTAACCAGTGTTTAATCCACCTATAATGTTGATCTCTATTCCTAATCACATTAATTTAGAAATTACTATCCCATGTGGGACAGTGTCAAACGCTCTGCTGAAATCCAAAATCACCATGACCTCTTTCCTTCCCTGATCGAGGCAGTTTCCGACATAGTGATAAAAACAAATTAAATTAGGCTCACAGGAAATAGTTTTTGAAAAACCATGCTGTGATTTATCAGGCTAGGAAGCAGTAAAGTAAAACTGAGCAGCAAGTGGTGAGGAGCAAATGGTGGGAGAGAAGATGCTTAAGGAGTGGGAGCAGAACTGAAATGGAGCAGACAACCTTTAAGGGTTGGAATAAATAACAGGGAATGGGTCTTGGTGAACTAAGGAGTAATATGTTAGCATGTGAGAAGGTTCGCTGAGAGGATATTCTCTTACACAAATGAGCAGCCTAATTACAATAATTACACTGAGCGGATTGGAGCTAAAGTTAAATGTGAAATGAAAGAACTGGTCAGACATGTTTATGGGCATTAGGGAATGTAGTAGCATGTATTGGTGGGTTACAAATGCAAGCCTGTAAGCTTTGGTCTATAAATTGTTTTTTTATTACAGCACTTCAGACAGCTAAGGGGAGAGAGCACAAAACTTCAGAAATGAGTGGGGAACTGTAGCAGAAGCAGTAGGGTGGATTGTGGAGCTTTGGAGCAAAGTATGTCTTCTGCCTGGAACATCACCCCGGGGTAGCATCGCTGTGATGCTGCTTGTGCACCCTGATAAGGGAAAAGTTTTATCTCCTCTCCTGTGCTGCCTGAAGGCAAGTTTCATTTAGTGGTGTTAACAAGAAATATAGAGAAGTGACTTAGCCGAGAAAACAATGGATGCCAACTGGGTGCTGCCCTGGAGGCAGTGCATTCCCCTGGGAAAAGCCAAAGACAAAATACACTCCTGCTGCTTGGGATCAGGCAAAGATGTCAGCATCATGACCTGGAAGAGGAAGAGGGAGGGAGAGAGAGAGAGAGAGAGAGTTCTGAGAATGGAGCAGACGGAGACCACCACGAGAAAAAATGCAGCCCATGGCAGCAGGAACAAAAAATAAGGAGACCTTGAAGGAAGCAGATGGATATTGGGAATTGGGGAGGGGGTGCATCAGGACCACTGAGAGAAATGCTGCAGAAGGAAGGCGAGAACAGGAGGCAGGAAAAAGGGTAGGAGAAGAGTTGAGGGAACAAAAGAAGGAACAGGAAGGTGGGGGGGGGGAGGCGAGTCACCAAGAAATGATAAGCATGAGCAGAAGGAACCAAGGCAGAACAGAAGTCAGAAAAGAAGAAGATAGGAAAAAATGAGTAGAGCATGGATAAAAGGCACAGCTACAGGCACCATCCAGCTGCTCAGGAGCTTGAAATACTCTGAGCGTGAATTGCAGAGAAGCCTGACTTTTACTGGAGTAGTGAAAGGAGTTTATTCCCCCACATTGAATCATGGGCAAAGCCCCCTCCCCCCAAGAAAAAAAAATTGATGTGCTTTAGGATGCCATAGTGAGATTGAGAAAATTTTTGATATTTTCTTGTAGTTCACTGCCTAATATAACATTTTGGCTGTAAAGATGAATAATTCTCAAAAGTTTGTATCTGAACTATTTTGACTCTTTTGACCATCCAACTTGAATTTGCATAATGTTCCCTATTTAGAATAAAAATTGCCAGTGTATTCAAGTATTCATGAGCCAACTTTTCAAGTCCTAAGGCTTTCATAAGTTCCAGTTACCACTCCTTCAGACACTTTTTCCTCTATCCAAACCTTTAAAATGGTACTGTAATTTTAACTGTAGCTCCTGTCAATACTATAGTGTACTCTTGTTCTTTACTCCAATAACATTTATCATTGAAATGTCCTAATATGCATGTTTCAACATTTAATTTACTTATTATCTCAATATTTTTAAGAAAATTCTGTATTCTGTGCAAAAGATTTTACAGTGCCTTTTTCAGAATTGCATTTATTACACGTATCTTGCCTGAGACATTTTACATAAATGGCTTGGACTGTAATACACAGTAGGTTATTAATTGTTTTGTATAGTACCTATTTAAGATTGGAAGCACTGTAAGCTCCACCGGACTCTGAGCATTCTATATATGGTCTAATTGAGCTATTTTTTCATGAAAAAGGATGCCCGTCATATTTTATATAGAAATAGCATTGTTGATCTGGCAAGAGGATAAAAAAATTAAGTCTTATGGTACACAAAATAGAAGGTACCTAGACAAGTAAATTTGACAGGTATGCTACTGCAGCTGAACTAGCTTTCTGGGGAAAATATTTTTCATTGCACTGCTGCTTTAATGTACAGTCTGGTGATGTGTCTCAGCCAATCATGTTTGTGGATTTTTCCTTGCCATTTTATAACTATTAATATTTAACTTAGCTTCTACAACTAGTATCGCATGATTCCTAAATAGTGATTTGAAATGACAAAATGATTTCATAGATTTGGATAATACATCTATTATTTGGAGACAATATGGCCCCTATAGAGTCACGAGGGATAGTGGCACAAAAACAGAGTGCAGATTATCTGCTGTATCACCACCTATTTGCACTATATACACAAGTTTGCATGCAAGTTCCTGGAGATGAGTCCCCCTTTAAATAAATTACAATACACATTTTTTGACAAGATGTTAGTGGGTATGAACAGGGTTTGCATCAACTAACATGCAGGATTGTGACACCAACAGAGATCTCTGCATGGCATGGAATTAATTTCATGGTGTAATCCTATGGGTAGAGCTTCTGGGCATGGCAACTGCTGGTGGAAGGGCTGTTCCCCACCCACCTGCCCCATATCTTTAGACCTGCTTCTGGGCATGATGGTACCGTAAGTCAGTCTTTAGGGCCCATTTTGACCTGCAATAATAATCCAGTTGCACCCACCACTAAAGTTGTTCTGTCTTAGTCACATCCAGTTTAATTCTCCATCCCAAGTTCCAGTCCTCTCCATTTCTGTCTATGTTGTGGATCCCATGACAATTGCTGTCTTCAGTCAGTACTCTGTGTGCTCTGTAAAGCCTGCCACAGTGTTGTGACACACCCACTGCTAGTCTCTAATGATTCTATGGTAGGAGGAGTCACACACTTACAGTATGCAGCAGGCTGTGAGGGTCACCAAGTTCTGAGAATGGCCTTGTGGTCCTTATGTAAGACAATCACTGTCCCCTTCCTCAAGTGCCTGTACTGTGTTTAGTGACCACTCAGGAAAAGCCTACAGAATGGGGTACAGTAATATGGCTTGTCACTAAATAGTCATTTCAGACTTAAGATCAGTACCATGTGAGTGTGTATGAAGCCCAGTATTTATTTATTTATTTAGCTTTTGTTAACCAGGTAAGTACACTAGACAAACACATGCCTATTTTCAGGTATGACCTGGGAGAGTACAGGAAATCAAAGAACATACAGAGTACAATTTGAAGCAAGTAGGGCAGATACACAGATGTCAGGAGAAGCATAACAAACACAGTAAGATATCTCAGGTCACGACAGTAATCATAGTCAATATGCTAAGGTACAGCATCACTGACACAATGTCACCAGCAATATATATACAGATATATACAAAATTTACATATTTGCAAGATACATGGAATGAATACACTCAAGTATACTGTGCAGAGGACCAGGCTAATCAGAGAGGGTTAAGACAGTCACATACTGACGAGAGCTTCAAGTGGTTTCACAGGGAGGTGCATAGGTTCGACTGGGGGGAGGTCCGGACCTGGACAGGAAAGGAGTTCCACAGTCTAGGGGCACATGTCGCAAAGTCTCTTTCCCCCATTTTGGTATGAGTAGGAGGGACCTTAAGGATAGCAGGGCCCAGTGACCTAGGTAGCGGGGGCTGCTGGCACAAGGAGCTCCACCAGTCCAGGGGGGTGCCAGCACCCAGTACCTTACCCGTGAAACTGTCCACAACAAAATTCAAATAATTGGGCGGGAAGAGCCAGTTGAGCTTACTATACAGATCACAGTGGTGAGTGAGACGAGGGACTCCAAGAGCAAAACGGCAGATGTTATTATAGGCATGGAGTTCAGCCATGTTGGGCAGAAGGCTACAGACATTAAGATGGGCTATTTTCAGCCCATTCTCTGACTGCCAGCCCACAGGAGAGGAGAGGACTTGACATTTAGGACCTGGGTTCAACTCCACATCCCCTGCCAGGACGAGTGTCACCAGTAGCAGCCAGAGGAAATGCCTCAGAGGGGGAGTGCCTGCCTTAAGTGGATCGCCCCTGCGGCCGTGCGCCTGACCACTTTGATAGGGTACAGGAAGCACCGCAGGTTAAGGCAGCAGATGGGCCAGGGAGTCTGTCTGTCCCTGGTGGCTATTAGGTTAGAAAAAGTAAAGTCCCACTTATCAAGTAATCTTGGTGAGAACCCGAGTTGCCCCATGTGAGGAGCACAGTCCAGAGTGATAATAGGGAGGAACAATACCATGAGCAGCCCTATGGCGAGGGTGTTAAAGATAGGGACTGATGCAGCCCCCCCTCCTGGAATGCTTCAGGGCCTCCATAGCTCTAAATGCACACCGGAGTCAGACTTAAATACAACCGGGGCCCAGGAGAAATGAGGGAAATAGGGATGACCAGACCCCTCTAGGCTACCTGGAGGGCACTAAGGAGCACTAAAAAAGGACAGTTAGACCTGCAGCCGTCACTCCACCAGGAGCAGAGTACCGCTGGGTAGCCTATTTCACACTTGTAGCCCAACACAGTAATTTTCAAGTAAGCAGCCCATGGTAAAGCAGTGAGACAAGGGCAGACAATAAGATAAACACACGTTACCAATGGCTAGTGACTACAATTGACTACAACTTTATAGACCACAGCTGACTGCAGAGAAAGTATGTGAACAAGGCAACCATTAAACAGAGGATCTGTTCATAATTAGAATTATAAGTCTAATTAATTATTCATGGGACCAACACATGCTGATTGGGTGCTGTAACAGGAGCAGCTTTTTCTTTAAACCATTTTTTTCTTACTTATACAATTATACATTTAATACTGTAGCAGTAATGTCCTTACAACCAGCTGCTAGGATTGATGGCCAAAGGTTACTTCCCAGCTGGGCACTATTCCCTGAGAAATGCTCTTCTGCTGTTCAGACATTATTGTTTAATTACAGAAAAGCTGTTTCATTTCGTATTACAACTATTTAGCTTTACCTGAGAAGATTTAACTTCGTTTTCCAAGTTGTTCCATAATGATGAAATTATACGCTTTATGGTGTCATTCTCACATTCAACCTCCATGACTTTCAGTTCCATATGGAAGCAGTTCAGTTTAGACATACTACAATGTTGCTAAAACAAAATAAAGAAATACACATAAATATTTTCAAAAATGGCACAGAAATGTGGTCAGCATGCCTATGCAAACTATGGCATTACATTAAGAAAATGGAAAAAAAATTCCAAGTTCATGGCAAGACAACATAATAATTCTATTATATAAAAAAGGTGATAAAAATAAACCCCACCATTACAGGCCTATCAGCCTGATTGATAACACCCAAAAAATACTGACAAGAATTATTTACAATAGAATACCAGAATGGGTTAGAGAAAATAAAATAATCAATGAGAAGCAAGCTGGTTTTATACTGGTGCATTCTATGCTGGATCAATGTGTAACACTGGCCCATATAATGCATAAATACAATAAAATTAAGATACAAAAATTAGCCAGCCCAGTGGCGCTGAGGGTTGAGGTGCTGGATGCCGCACCTTGTGCTACGTCAGCAACCCGGGTTTGGGAGCAGACTCTGGCCACCATGGGTCAGCAGTGGAGGGAAGGGATCGAGCAACTGGAGGACTGCTCTCCCTTCCTGGGGATGGATTTGGGGTTAGCACCACTCCCATGAGGCTCCTGGTGGTGGCTGGGGGCAGTGCTGGAACATGTAGGGCTTTACAGATGCGGGGGTGGAGCTTTGGTGGGAACCAGCACCTTAGTGCCATTGATGCCATTGCACGTCCATGCTTAGAGGGGAGAAATTGCATGGAAAAACCTCAGAGGACTGGGGAGGCAACAAGCACCCCAGGGGATCAAGGCCCCACATTGCCAATACCGGACCCTTCCTCGGACAGTCCCTGGTGCCTCCTACAGTATAGACACTCTAATTTTCAGAAAGAGCTGCCAGGTAGGTGAGGTGGGCCCTTCCCCAGGAGGTGATCAGGGGCGGCTGTTAAGTCCTGTAGGAGGGACTTAGGAGGGGGGGGTCTCAGTGGGGCAGACCAAAAGGGTACCTCTCAGAGATGCCCAGACCAAAGGTGACAAAATAAAGTCTAAAAAAAATTATTTTGTGTCTTTGTGGACCTCAAGTCCACATTTGATAGGGTAAACGAAGCAAATTCTGGACAACACTCAAAGAATATAAGTTAGAAGAGGCCATGAACAATATAATGACACTGCACCAGAATATGACATGCGCAAGACACAGTAAAAGGGTAATAAAAGCATAAAATGTCTAACGAATAGAGGTGTAAAGCAAGGCTGTGTGCTCTCACCCATATTATTTAATCTTTTCATCAAGCAGATTTTAATGAACCTTTATGACCCAGAATTTTACATGCCCAAAGTAGGCTCAGGTGCTGCCCCTATGGACAACACTGTTCTTCTCACAATCAGTTTTTTAAGCATTAAAAGAAGTTTTCATAAACTCCAAAAGGAAATGGAAACTATAGAATTAGAAATGAATTTAAATAAAACAAAATTAATGATAAAAGGGGTTGCTATTAAAAAGCAACCCAGGTAGTCAGGGGCATCCCTGCCTGGAATCGGGGCGGGGGGTAGGTAAAGGAGGAGGAGGAGTGAGCAAGGGAAAGGAGGGGCTGAGGTGTCACTCAGCAGAATGGGTGCAGAGGATTGGTATGGGAGAATTAAGGGAGTGGCCATTAGGGGAAAAACAGGGGCAGGCAAGTATATGCCACTTTTTGCTGAACTTTTGAGATTCCTACCCTCCATTCTTGTCATGGGAAATGGGGGGTAGAGAGACAGGGACAATGCAAGGGTGAAATGGGTTGCCAACTGAGGGCAATGGGGAGCAGCCAGTCCAGGGGTTGCTGTCAGAGGGCAACAGGCTTGACATTTCGGGGGGGATGCCAACAGAGGGCATTGGTGGTGGAAGGAAGGAATTGGAAAGGGGGGAAACCAGGGTGGGTGCAGACTCTAGCAGCAGGCCTGGGCTGGGTCAACATCCAGGTGGGTGGTGGCACCTCCCAAAGAGAATGCTGCAGGAAGGAGAAGAACAGAGCTGGGCATCGGGTGCAACACCTGAGCCACCAAGAGGAACAGAGAATGACTGGGGAAGATGAATTAGGGCACAAGGTAACACACCTGGGCTTGAGAAGAAAATTGTGGAAAATGAGATGGGGGCTGGAGGAGGAAGTTGGGTTTGACTGTTATGGTATTATGGTTAGACTAAAGAAAAGCATGTACTACAGAGAAGCTCTCTCTAATGCCTGGGGAAATGGGAGTGAGTTTTGGAAGAATATCAAAGACGTCACATGGAAGCAGTCCAAATCCTCATCAACAATGCTAAAGGTTGATTGGTCAACCCCTCTTGATCCCCTGGTCACTGCCAACACTTTCAATGATGCATTCATTGACATAAGTAATGTTCTCCCTATAGATTTTTTCCTGGCTTCTGACTCCGCTATTCCCTGTAGCAATCACAGTCCTTCTAATCACCCGCCTTTCTATTTCAAAACTGTTAAGAAGCATGAAGCCCATAAATACATCACCAAAGTAATCTCCAAGTCAAGAAATAGTGAGGACTCGCTGGACCTTAAGCTGCTATGTCTCACCCTTGATGAAGTCCTAGGTCCATTAACTCGAATTTTCAACCTTCTCTTAGTCACAGCCAGTTCCCTGCCATATGGAAAGCTGCTACAGTTACACCAGTCCACAAAAGCAGGGATAAGGCCATCCATGGGAACTATCAACCGATTTCTATACTACCTCCTCTCTCCAAGGCCCTGGAATGCATAGTGGCTGACCAACTTGAGTACTTCCTGGAAAAATGCAATATTCAGTGTACTCAACAACACGGTTTCAGAAAATGCCATAATACGTCATCTGCCTTACTGGACTTAACTGGAGCACTACACAGTATACTGGATAAAGGTCATCTAACCGGAGCTGTATTTGTCGATTTGACTGAGGGGTTTGATACTGTCCACCATCGTCTACTGATTGAACAGCTCTGGTCTTCTGGGCTCTCTCCTGACACTGCAGCCTGGTTCAATAGCTACTTGGAAAATCGGTCACAAAGAGTAAAAATCACGGGTGTTCTCTCTGATGCCAGACCAGTCTGCTCTGGAGTCCCACGAGGTCTATACTGGGCCCCCTACTACTCAGCCTTTTCCTGAACACCCTTCCACAATCCTGCCCCAAGCAACTCATCCTATATGCTGACGATGCAGTAATCTTTACTTCTCACAAGGACCCTGAACCCCTACAACACAATCTTCAGCAAGGTTTTGCCACTGTGAAAAACTGGTTTAGTATGCATAAGCTGGTCCTAAACCATAAAAAAAACAAGGTTATGCTTTTCAACAGCCATCACAATAAGCATAAGCATCACCTCCTCACCATTACAGCTAGCCTTGGAAACACCCTTGAACAGGTGCAGTCATTTAAATACCTTGCGATATCTCTGGACCCAAATCTGTTGTATGATTCCCATATTGACTGTGTTGCCAAAAGCTGCAAATATGCGTTTAGGCTTGCTATACTGCCACAGACAACATCTTACACCTGAAGCCTTGAATATCACTGCCCAGAGCTTGGTGGACTCCATCATTGACTATGGCCTTATCATCTATGGCTCTGCGTCAGCCACTGTGCTCAGACGAATATTGACATCCCTCAATAAAGCTTGTCAGCTCATCTCTGGTGCTCACCGTCTGACTCATACATGTGACCTTTACGCATCAACAGGTTGGCTTCAACTCTTCAACCACATTAAGTATCTAACCTGTACAATGGCAAAGAAAGTTACTATGGGCCTTGCCCCTCCTGGTGTCCAAGCTCTACTGCAACCATGCCTGAATCCTCGTAACACCAGGGGGTCTGAAACTCAGCTCCTTCAGGTTCCCCGCTGTCACACCTCCCAGGGCCAAAGATCCTTTGCCCATAGGGGACCTAGCTGGCTAAATGGTCTCAGTCCTGACATCACCTCCACGCCTAAGCTTGGACCATTCAAATCCAAGCTTCACCTTCATATCACTGCTGCTAGCTCCTGTGACTGCTATATATAACCAGCCCTACCCATCTTCATCCAATCCACTCTATGCACTTATACCCCATCCCCCTCTTCTCTTACTTCCCCTCCCCCTTCCCTCCGCTAGCACTTCCCCCCATTTTATCTATCTCGCCTTCTGCTCCCCACTGTGATGTTGACAATACCTCTGGCTGCTCACTCCTCCCTCTGTGTCCTCCTTCTCCATGTGTCCCCCATACCTTTCCCTGTTATTCCTTCTATGTTATCTCACTCTAGTACAGCTTATCCTGACTACAGCATTGTATTTCTCCTAGTTGCAATATGTTGTTTTCCATATTTATTTCTGTATTGTACTGTATTTGATGTGGAACCTTTGTAAAAGAGCCTTGGCTCAAAGGTATGTGTAATCCTAGACTCAATAAATAAATGGTTGAAAAATAAATAAGTTGAATGTTTACAACACACAATAATTTTTGCCAATCGAGCACCCAACATACCAGTGTGCTAGTGTTTATTTCAGGTGGTGATGTTCCCTTGACAAGTGGTAACATCCATAAAAGAACATTGTGCAAATATAAAATAGTCAATGACAACAAAGAATTTGAAACAGTAAAAAGTTATTACTACTTAAGAATCCAATTCACTAACTGATTAAAAGGGAAAAAAAAAAAAAAGAAATGGAAATTAATGTGAAGAAATTTTCATCTGCAGTACTAGGTTTTTGATCAACTAAGGGTTACATTAAACATATCAACACAAAGATAAGTAAGCAGGTGCTATATGGGGAAACATTATGGAGCCTAGAATTAAGAGAGACATGAGAACCTCTAGTAAATAGGTATTATAAAAATATTGTAGGACTCCCAAAAAGCACCCCCTCAGCACTGGTAAGAATGGAAATAGGACAAATACCAATACAATGTAACATGGAAGAAACAATAGTAGTGTACTGGTTGAAAGCCTACAAAATGGCTGAATCTAGACTTCCTTGAAAATGTATAGAGAAGGCTATCAAATATGCTGGCCAATTCAAAATGTTTCTATGTATGCAAATAGTTAAAAAAATAATTAAACCTTATGGTCTGCTAAATGTCATCCTGGATATCCATATCAGACCACTAAAGGAAGTTCACATGAAACTCAAAGAAAAACCATATATATATATTTATATATAGATATAGATATATATATATACATATATGTATATGGGATACATGATGGGCAGGAGTGGAATATGGAAAATATTCTCACTACTGCAGAGTGAGGCATGGATATCCCATGAGTGCCACGAACGAGTGGGATAGCTATGTTTCAATGCATGCAGGTAGAATATTTCCATATTCCACTCCTGCCCATCATGTGTGTGATTTATACAATAGGCAACATGTGTTTTTGTATGGTTTTGGTATTTAAATATTGTGTCTGAGGTCCGTTTTGTTGTTACTTTTTAAGTTGGTGTTATTACTCAGTGATTTGGCTGCTGTGTGTTAATCTGCTCAACTGTGTGAGAGGGATTGGTGATGTGAGAACAGCTCAAGAAAATCTCTTCAACGTTCATTGGTTTCTGAGGATGATGCAATTTTAGTTTATTCATCTGTGGTGCTTCTGAAAGTTTAGGAATTAATTCTGAAAAGCTCATTGTACAGAAGTACTGTTTTTAGTCAAGTTTTTGTCATTTGTTTTTAATGCTAAGTGCTGCTCCAAGTGTACTGCTTTCAGCTTCTAGCTTTTTAGAAACTGCAAGTAAAAGTTTCACACTATGCGGGTGGTGTGTAATAAGGTAAATTGATGATTTCATTTTCAGTTTTAAAACAAGTTTCAGCTTATAGTGCTTAACTGATGCTGCAGTGAGAATATCTGGTGAGGACATAGCTACTATAGGTGTAAATGGATTTATTTTCACTTCAGCTATGTCATCACCCAATATTCTCACTGGGGTGAGAATACATGCTTTATTCTTAATGAATACACAACACCCCTATTGTGTGTGTGTGTGTATATATATATATAGATACATGAGCATGATAGGTAGTGGAATATTTTCTGCAGAGTGAGCTCTGTATTTCAACAGTGCCAAGGCACGGAGAATGCACAGCTACCTGCAGGAGTGAGAATATTTCCATGTCTCACGCATCTGCACATCATGTGTGCTATTTATACAAATGGGGTGAGAGCGTATGAAGGGTCATGTTTTGCTGTATCTTTTTCCCTGTATCTATGTGCTTTTTTTTTTTGAGTTTTAGTCTTTAGTAACTAATTTTTAGTAGGCAGGTGTGTTTTTTAGGAGTACTGGGAAGTTAAGTGATTTGTTCAGATTTACACAGTATGCAAGTGGAGGCTGTGAGAATCAAACCTAGGTCTGGTCTGCTGACTGTATCAAGCTTGTTCAGAGCTCATTACTCCAAGGTCTAGGTTATACTGAAAGCAGTGTTTGTCTGTGGTCTGAGAGTGTGGGAGTGTTTCTTAATGGGCTGTGATTGTTAGAAGCACTGTGGAACACAGGTGATTGTGTTTTTGTGCTAATTGTGTTAGTTGCAGCTTGCAGTGAGAAAGAAACTGTTTTAGTTTCATTTGAAGTCAGGTTGCTTTATGTTGAAGGCAACACAGAAATGGGCTAAGAGTGTTGACCACTTTGGAACACAGGTAAGTGTGGTTTGCTATGCTATTTGTGTTATTTGCAGCTTGCAGTGAGAAAGAAACTGCTTTGTAAATGAGTTTCATTTGAAGCTGAGTTTACCACAGAAATGAGTTAGAAGTTTGGAAACTTTGGAACACAGGTAAGTGTGTTTTTCTATGCTATATGTGTTAGTTGCAGCTTGCAGTGAGAAAGAAACTGCTTTGTAAATGAGTTTCATTTGAATTTAGGTTTTTTTTGAAGCTGAGTTTACAACAGAAATGGGTTAGGAGTTTTGGAAACTTTGGAACACAGGTAAGTGTGTTTTCAATGCTATATGTGTTAGTTGCAGCTTGCAGTGAGAAAGAAACTGCTTTGTAAATGAGTTTCATTTGAATTTAGGTTTTTTTTGAAGCTGAGTTTACCACAGAAATGGGTTAGGAGTTTGGAACACAGGTAAGTGTGTTTTTCTATGCTATATGTGTTAGTTGCAGCTTGCAGTGAGAAAGAAACTGCTTTGTAAATGTTTCATTTGAATTCAGGTTGCTTTATGCTGAGATTAGCACAGAAATGGCATAGGAGTGTTGGAAACTTTGGGATACAGGTAAGTGTTTTGCAATGCTAACTGAGTGATTTGCAGGCTTCAATGAGACACACAAACTGATTTTTGAAGCACTTTCATCTGGAATGCTAGCTTGAGTGAATGAGTGAGTCACATCAGCAGAATATATCTCACTCCACTGATGTCATCAGCATTTATCTCACCGCAGCAGGATATATCTCACTCCACTGATGTCATCAGCATTTATCTCACCGCAGTGAGCATTTATTTCACTGCAGTGAGAATATCTCAATTATTGCACTGGAATAGCTCTCACCCCATTGTATAAATATATATATATATAGGATACATGATTGGTGACTGTGGAATATGGAAAATATTTCCACGAGTGCAGGGTGAACTGGGATAATATCACGAGTGGCGAAGCCACTAGTGATATTATCGCAGTTCACCCTGCACGAGTGGAAATATTTTCCATATTTCACTGGTCGCACATCATGTGTGCGATTTATACAATAGGGACCCCGAGTTATTGGTTTCAAATTCGAGTACTGTTTGTTGTGTGGTTTGTGACTGGAGCATTTGAGGTTGTCATGAATGGGGTATGTGTGTGGTTGCCAATTGCTTGGTTTTCCTGACTGTATGTGTGTTTTTTGTTTTAATTGGTTCCTAGCTGCTTGTTGCGTGTGTTGTAGTTGGTGTTCGTTGGTCTTGGGGTGGGGATTAAAGCGGAACTGCAGGATGGCTTTGAATCTGTGAAGTTAAATGGTAAAAAAGAAATATTGTTCAAGTTTTCTAAAATTTAGGATACATACAGTATGTGGGTTGGCTTCTCTGGTACTGTTTTGTTGTTTATTAGAACCGGCTATCTTTTGTAAGATGGTGTTTTACAGCGGCTTCAGCAATAGTGTGAGTTGTGGCTTGAAGCAGCACAGCTAGGCAGGGGTTTTGTACTGGGGTGCTGAAATTATAGAGATGAATTGAATTAGTTTGTTTGTTGTATAGTGGGGTTTTGTGCTGGGTGCTTTAGAGCTGTAGTTAATTATTTAGTTGTTTGTTTTGAAACAGGGTGTTGTGCTGGGGATGACTGATATAACGAGTGTTAGAATATCAGAAGCTGACATAGACACTGTGGAATATCTGTTAAGATATTCCACAGTGTCTACGTCAGCTCCTGATATTGAATAGTGGTGAAAATAACAACATTTATTTAGAGTGTTATTCTTTCACCCCTATTGTATAAATATATATATATACATTATGGTAGCACGGTAGTGCTACTATAGTTAGGGTTGAGTAGCCCTTTTAAGGTTAAAGGGTCAAGCTTTGCACCTTAATAACTTTGCCACTGTTCAACAGATTTGCCTGAAATTTGGACTGCACAATCAAGAACCATACGTCTTGGGATCTGCCAACTTTCGTACTGGTCGGATATATGGCTGAGGAGTTATTAAGTGAGATCTGCGCACGCATTTACGTTTTCTGCGCATTCTTTGCTCATGCCTACAGGCCGCATGGGTTGTGCAACTAGTCTGAAAACTTTAGGGAATGTGTGGCCATGGTCCCCGATGTGCCTTTTGAAGATTTCGTGAAAAAATATTAAACGGTTCAAAAGTTATTCAAAAAAAAAAAGTTCCCATTATAAGACAATGGGAAAAGTTAACAAAAAGTTCAACAGTGTCGCAAATGCAATTTTTAGTGTCGCAAATGGCCCTAGTAGTGTCGCAAAATCCACCATTTTGTTTTCACTTGGTGATCAGAAAATGCTTGGCATTTAAAATTGGGACCATCTAGGGACACAATTTTTTTGTGTTTACCTAGTCGGACCCTCAGGATGCTAGCCATGTCTTTATTTTGGGGTTAAACAGCCCAGAAATATGTTTTTCAAATTTCTGGAAAAGTAGTGTCGCAGCAGTAAGTCAAGACTCACAACATTCTCGCGGATTTCATTTTATGCAGTGTTGTGATTTGCAGCACTATTTCAAGACACTATGCCCAAAATAACAGGAATTCTTTGCCACCCTGCTGCAAAAGAACGTGTTTGGTCTATTGGGCTGAAATCTGGAGGGAAGACAGCCAACATGCCACAGATGTGCCTTTTGATGGTTTGGTGAAAAATATTGAGGCCTGCAAAGTCACGGCACTCCAAAGTTGCTTTCCCATAGGATAACATTACGGTGTCTGTCGCTCGTCCCTGTATCTCGGAAATGGTGCAAGATACGGACTTTTTGTTAGAAAAACATTTAGCCCCCCAACCAGCGGCTAAGTACAAAACTAGCCAGGAATGTCATAATCCATATGAAATTTTCATTTTTTTTCTATGTCGTACGGTTCCTGAGATATAAGCAATTTAGTATTCCAAGTCCTCCTTTTCTGCTCCGAGGCCCATTATTATGCATACATTCTTTGTATTCACTGTCTTTTCCAATGCAGTTTTGGGGGAAAAGAAGGGTGTGCCCTTTTGTTACTGTTCCAGTTAACATTTACAGTTGCATTTCCATTACCGTTCGCATCACTGTTCCGGTGTACGCCACCGTGTGCGCTACAGTTTGCATTTTCGTTTGCGCTTCTGTTTGCATTACTGTTGTCATTTGTGTTTCCATTACTGTTTATGTTTTTGCGTTTTTTGTATCAGCCTGTACATTGCCATTTGCGTTTGCAGTTGACCTTCCTTTTGCGTGTGTCTTTCGTTTTGCATCATTGTTGCTGTTACTGTTACCATTGGCATTTCCAATCACATTACCATGACTGTGCGCATTATGGTTTGCATTTCCATACGTGCTTGTGTTTGCATTTCCATACATGCTTGTGTTTGCATTTCTGTTTCTGTTTCCTTTGGCATGATTGTTGCTGTTACCATTACCATTTACATTTCCAATTGCGGTACCGTGATTGTACGCGTAACGGTTTGTGTTTCCATACGCACTTGCATTTCTGTTTCCTTTGCTGTTATTGTTGCTGTTACTGTTACCATTTGCATTTACAATTGCAGTACCGTGCCCGTGTGCATTACGGTTTGCGTTTCCATACTCGCTTCCGTTTGTCTTTCCATTTCAGTTTCCTTTGGCATTATTATTGCTGTTACCATTACCATTTGCATTTGCTATAGCAGTTCCATGACTGTGCACATAATGGTTTGCATTTCTGTACGCACCTGCATTTTGGTTTCCGCTTCTGTTTTCTTTGGCGTTATTGTTTCTGTTACCGTTACCATTTGCATTTCCAATTGTTGTACTGTGACCATGTGCGTTACCAGTTGCATTCCGTACACACTTGTGTTTGCATCTCTGTTTCCATCACTGTTTGCTTTGGCGTCACTTTGTGCTTGCATTTCTATTACCGTTTGCTTTACCATGTGTGTCACCGTTGCCACTTGCGTTTGCTTTGCAGTTCCTGTTACTATGTAACAAGACATCACATGGTTCAGGCCCCGCATTCCCGCCACCACATTCCATTCACTATTTATCCTCATTCTCAAAAAGAAGGGAAATTAGAGGCAAAAAAACTCTATTTAATGCATCGGTTAGGGTTGTTTCACATCGACAAAAGTGAGAAAATTCGGTGTTAGGGTTGAAAGCCCCTCTTGGACCCCCCCAACCAGTACTGGGGTGCACGTTGGGGTCGTTGGTCCTAACTCTCACCCCATTCGCCTATACCTCTGCTTCTTTACACATGTGATGGGGTGAGAGTTAGGCCCGATGACAATGAGCACCCCGATGCTGGTTGGGGGTGGGCTGGGGTCATGGGGCTTTCAACCCTAACACTAATTTCACTTTTGCATTGTGGAAGAATCTCAAATTGATGCAGTAAATGGATTTTTTGCCTCTAATATATATATATACATACATATATATATATATATATATATATATATATTCACTGCAAAAACCTTCATTTAATGCATCAGTTAGGGTTAAAGAGACAAATGTGGGGAACTGAGATATTAGGGCTGAACCCCTAACCCCCACCACCACCCCATCCTCCACAGACTGAAAGACGCCAAGGTGTGACATGGAGTCCTGTGGCCTAACTCTTACCTCATTACATGTATGAACAGGCTGACATACTACAGTAAAGGAGAATGGGATGAGAGTTGAGCCTCATGGCCCCATGGAACACTTGGGCATCTGTCGGTCTGTGGAGGATGGGGTGCGGGGTCAGGTGCTCAATCCTAACATCTCATTTCCCCACTTTAGTTGCTTTACCTCTAACTGATGCATTAAATGAAGCTTCTTGCAATGAATTTCCTTACTTTTGGAAAAAGGGTAATATAACTAATAAATAGCATGTGTTGGTGGGAGCACGGGCCACCAAACTGCCCATTTCTGCATAACGATATGCACCTGTGGGAGCGTGGGCCCTCTGAGACCTGCGCTCCCACTTACACCCAGCTACAGAGCCATACAGCAGCCCTCTAGGGCCAGGAACCCTGTAACACTAATTTGCCAATATCTCAGGAACCGTAGCAACTAGGAAACAAATTCAAGTGTCATTGTAATTATTACAGCAAGATGTCCACTCAACATAAATTGACTGAATCAGCATGTCACACTGTTTCTGAGATACAGACACCGAAAGCACTGTGGGTGCTGTAATGTTATCCTATGGGAAAAATCTCAACTTTGTGATGGCATATCCATGGAACTACTTAAGTTTGCAACACCTAAATATCATAATTTACATCTTTAGGGCATCTCCTTAATACACTGAAAGATGCATGTCAAAAGACCAAACTGTTAATTTACAATGCAGTGAGAGAGTTTTTAAAAGTTTAAAAATTCCTAGTTTGTAAGGTAGCAAAATCCCTGATGGTCAGATCTATTCCCATTCGTGAGCTGTCAAAATTATTGTCAGTGAGAAATCCTTGACTGTCAGAGGTTGGTCATCTGGTCCCTAAGTGATGGTCAAGGATTTTGCTGTATCACAAGAGAGGATCAGGTGGCAGACTACGATTTTGATAGCTTGCGGACTGCTATTTTGTCAACTCATGAAAGAGGATTCATAAAACCAGTACCTTTTCATGAGCTGACAAAATCCCAATCCTCAAGTCGATCCTCTTTTACGAGGCAGCAAAATCCTTGACCGTCAAGTCAATCCTCGTCTGTGAGAAGGCCATCTGGTCCTTAAGTGATGGTCAAAGATTTTACTACCTTGCAAAAGAGGATCGGCTCATGGACTGGGAATTTGTCAGCTTGCACGAGGGGATCGAAAGCAATTCGTGGACAAATCATTTTTTTTTATTGAAATGGCTGTGTTTTGGACAAAACAAAGCAAACCAAAGATATGGGTTTGTAGAGGGTGTCATCCTGAACAAAACCCATATGTTTTTATGACAAGAAGTCACCAGTGGAGGAAGCTACAACATTTTGTTTGGGGGAAAAAATGAAAACAAGATGGTAGCTCACAGACAAGGAATTTTTCTGACAGACAAGAATTTTTTTAAATCCTTATTTGCAAGCTGACAAAATCCTTGACCGTGACCCCAATCCTTTTTCGCAAAACATAAATCTTGGAGTAAACTGAGCATGCTCAGAACCCAAAATTAAAAAATTAAATAACTTTGGAATGGACTAATATTTTTTTCACCAAACCATTGCTGGACTGTTCTTTGACCCAAACTCTTTCTAAGTTCCAAGTTTCAGACCAAAACATCAAACGGGGTGGTCGCAGTGCCATGGGCAAAAACATATCAAAAGTGGCAAAAAATGCATATTTTAGCACTTTGCTGCTCACAAACCATAAGTCCAACCAAAATGCAACTCAGTAAATCAAGAGATCTACCATACTAGACTGTGGCATTCCAAATTTTGTTCAAAACTGTCCAATGGTTGCCAAGTTATTAACACGCAGAAACTGGGGTTTAACATTAAAGTGCCTACTCAACCCTAACTATGGGGTGTGACTGTATCCCTACAAAATATAAATATATGTATATAGGCCAGAGTACAGTCCATAATTCCTTTTCAGTTTAGTTTTTTTAAGAGGATGGTCCTTGACTTTAAAATGGCAGCAAGTGGCAGTAGTGAAGAATTGACTTTGGGCAGCAGTAGTCAAATGCAGGAAGAAGTACAGCAGGAACAGCATGTGCAGAGTGGGGACTAGGATGGGCAGACACAGCAGGGACAGGAACAGTAGGCCACCACCTCTGGCATTAGCACCAAAAGCCCACAAAAAAAAAAAAACAGCACCTCCAGTCTCCTACAAGGAAGTTGCTGTCTTAGTTAAAGAGGTAACCAGCAATGTGGGAAAACATTTTGGTTCAAATTGGAAACCTCTGAAAGAGGCAAAAAGTGTGGACAGTCATAAAAGCAACTCTGGATGCTGAGGGAGAGGGACTTGTGCCACACACCATCAGGCAGCTTAAACACAAGTCGGATGACCTCCAAAGAAGGGACATCAAAGTACTGGAGGCACTTGGTGGTGCAGTTACCATCCCCAAAAAGGGGCAGAGGAAAAGAAGAACAGACAAGACCACCACCACTACCACCACTGTATCCGCTGAAGGGAAGAGGATGCAGGTAGAGGAGGACAGTGGCACTAGTGAGTATACTTTTTTATTTACTCATTTCCAACTTCCTTCTCTCCATTGTGGCAGCTACTCTTCAGTGATCCCTAGGCTTGGAGGCCTCTACTCCTCTTCTGGGTAACTCCCAGAGAAGCCACTGGACCTGCTCCCATCCTGCCTCAGCCTATACACCCTGGTGGGGAGCCCAGGTCATTACCCTCCCTGCACATTAGAGTGTGCAACTGTGTCAGGTGGTGCAGAGGTCCCCTATTATGAGCCCAGTTGTGACATCTGGGGCAGTCGGGTCCTGTCTACCAGCTGCAGAAAATGTGTTTTTCCTTTGCTCTGACTCCATCTCCTGAGAACACCAGCAAGCAAGGGGAGCCTTGGAGGCAGGGCACATTGAGATGTGCCTCCGCTCCTGACCAATGTCCTCCCCTCCCAATCACACTTTGGCCCCACTGCACCACCACTTGTGGTCACCCAGGTGGTGCTAAAGTGGCGGGGCTTGCAGCCAACCCTCCCTGGTGGATGAGAGAAACCCCTCAGGTTCTCAAATCCTCCTCCCCCAGCTGGTCATCTAGCAACTCAAGCTTGCTTCTAACCTTGGGCCACTGGTGTCGCAAGTGGTAGCACTACTGTTGTGCCCATATTTGGTCATGACAGTGACTACAGCACAGCGAAAACCATTATGGTGACAGAAAGTGGCAAATCACTGTAATGGTCCCCACTTTACACCAGCACCGCATCTCCTGGTGTTACGTCTCCTCCTCGAATCAACTCTGACTCAGAGTTGGTTATCATAATAATGAGGGGTGCAGGGGGCAGAGCCCTTCATACGGGGTGTACAGGGCAAAGCCCCCGCAAGAAAACAGAGTTCCACTAACTACACAATGCCAACTATCAGCATTGTTCCTTCGGTGTGATGCCACACTGATGAATTCCCTGTTGATGTGGCTTGGTGGAACCCTGCTGCACCAGTGGGCACCCTTGCACTATGAGTATTATGACTTTACTATTCAAAGTTTTTGTCATCTTCTTCAAAAGCTATTGTTTCATCAGTGACTGCTTGAATTACACCATATGATTGTTTTTACAGTGAGTCAGGCTGGGTAACAGAGGCACGACTGTAAAATGCAGCTTTTTTTCAATGTATGACTCTAGACACTGAATAGCAGTGCTCTGTCCTTGAGGTAGAGCCAGTGTGGCTTACTGCATAGCTACGTTTCATGTGGTGCTAGGCCCTGCCCCATGTAGTTCCAACAGTGATTGTCATGAACAAGTCAAAGATCAACCTTCTGTTACCCCGATACACTGCATGTAATGTGAGCCTTTTTTTCTTAATTACACTGAGATAACAAAATGTGAACAACAGGAAACAGGCCTGTGTGTTGTTCCTGTAGTTGCCTATGGTGTCATGCATAATGTATGACCCCTCTTTGATGGTGATGGGTGTGTGCGTGTGCGTGTGCATGTGTGTGTGTGTGTGAGACATCACTGATGTACTTTGTAGCTGTGCCATCGAATTTCATGTGCTTGCCAGTGCATTACTTCACACATATACCTTCAGGGACAGGACCATGAACTGAGAGATGTTACATCCATTTCAGACTGATTTCTAATTTGTTGTGTTAACTTGTTTTCCAAACATGACATTGTTAACACAGTTGTTGCTGCATCCACCTGCACAGCAATTGTCTCACTTGTGGCTATATGTGACTTGACGTGTGTGTGTCATGATTACCATCTGCATTCTCATCCACATTGTCCAGTGACAGTAGTGGTCATTACTGCCCAGTGCCCACTGGACCATACATCCCCTGCAGCAGAGTGTGATTACTGCTGTGGCATCCAGTGCATGTGTGCGCTGTACTGTGTTTCCAGATTTACCTTGAACAGTCATTTCACTCCATCATGGCCATTTCCAACAGCACTCCATATATGAATATGTGATGATGTGCAGTTTTCGGGAAGGGAAATGAACCCATTAGTATGATTCCTCCTCACTTCCCTTTATGTGATTATCTATTGCATTCTTATCTTTGGTCAAGTTGACAGTTTGGTTTCCCCACAGGATGAAATGTGTTTGACTGCTACAGTGCTGCTTTACTGTTATGTGTTCCCACTTCCAGCACTTAGTTTGACTATTCCTCTTCATTTGTAACAGGTGCTGCCAGAGGGCCCAGCGACGATGCTGCAGTCAGTGGTGATGCCAGCAGCAGTGCTGTTGCAGAAGCTGGAGAATCGAGTCTGAGCAGTGGAGAACCCATGTTTGGTAAACTATGTATATTGTTAAAAATTAAGTTGAATCGTGTTGAAGAACTCAACTGAATCAACAAACTACCATCGGTTGTGTTTCATCACCGCAAATTGGTGGAACATGGCCTGTGGCTACTAGTCTGTGAGCACTGTATTTATTCTAGTAGCACCAGCGTAAATAATAGTTTTCATCTATTGTGTTGTGAAGTTGAAGTGCTTCTTGTCCTAAGGAACAGCTTGCTGTCTGACCCATACCACCTTCCTGGTGCTTATTAACCCACTGATATTCCCCATGTGGCCCCGTGTAAATAATGGCAAAAGTCATCTGAATATCACAAAACACACCTACACTGTAGTACATGCAGTAGGGTGAAGGGTGCTAGTGGCATGCACTGTTGTTGACCATGCTGGTGGTAAATGTGTGCACAGATCGACATTCATGTCAGACCAGGCAGGGAGGGAACTGGGTGTTCAGTTTGTCTATGCAATCTTTATAAGTTTATATTGGTTATAAACTACCAATTATACAATGGAGTAAATCGAATGTGACAAATGCTGCATCCTGATTGGTTGGATGGTACCTTTCCCAGCATGGTAGATCCTCCAGTGTACCCACGGGAAAAAGTGCCAGCCGACCTTATCTCGTGCCAGTCCAGTTGCTTTCATTTTAATCGAAACTGCAGTCACTTGTCCTGTCGCCGCTTCACTAAAACACCACGGTAAATATATAAAAAATGACATCCTCCTTCCAACCATAGGGACCTCAGTTACTTACAAAATATCTAAAAAAAATTAAATAAAACCACATTTGCCATTGTATAATATAAATTTATCCCTCCAGGGTGTGGGTATACTGGAGGATTTAACACGACTGGTATGGTTCGGTTACTCGGCTCCGCCTCATGACCGAATCACACCAGCCGTGGTAAATCCTCCCCCACACCCTGGAGGGATAGATTGCTTAAATAACAATTGTTGAAATCATTCAATGCCTTGGCAGTCCAGTTCATGACTTCCAGATCACCACTTTGGCTACATGGTCTCGGGGGGGGGGGGGTGGCACTAATTAATTCCATGTGCAATCCAATTCCACTGTAATAAGTGGCATAGTCCCTCTTCCCTCTTAACTGCCCCAATCAGTGTTTTAGAAACTTTATGAATCCTCACTTATGAGTACTATGTCCAATACACCTGACCTGACTAAACTGCAGCATTGAGGTATACACTGCTGTGAATGTGTCATTCCCTCCCCAGTGGAGTGCAAGGTGTCATCTCCAAAATTGTGAATATAAATACTGAATGTACAATGGGCTAAGGTGGTGTGTGTGTGGCCTCATCATTCACTGCCTGTTGAGTTATGGCACAGTGGTTATGATGCGACAAAATTAAGTTAAAGGGCCATGACCATCAGGTGGATATCTACAACTAGTCAGCAGAACCTTCTGTCAGGATGATAGTATTAGTATTGTCATCACTGGGTGAGGTCAGGCAAGATTTAATCATGACAGTAAATAATTTCTGTACATTCTTGTATTTCTATGTTAGGCAAATGGGTAAGTAAGATAGCCACTGTGCAGTGCTGCTGCTGCAGTACTGTAAGAGGCATACAAGTGTGACTGCAGATCAGAGATAGGTCCAGTCTGTTGCTCAATGCAGCAACACAGTTTGTAATTAAAACAGTCAATGGAGGCTGTGAAAGTATCAATGAAACTACTGTCTGCTGTTGTATCAATGACATATAGATACAGAGAAACACAGAAGATACTAACGTGTCATCACGTAAGAGCCTCACGTGCCATGGCCAACCAGTCTGCAATCATTGTGCATCTCTTTGATACTACCGTGTCACTGTATACCCTACCCTGTCTCAGGACTTTTTCCTTCCCCTCTTTCACTTCCAATATCCTGTAGTGTCTACCCCATGCTTTCTTGAATCCTGTAACTGTTTCTCACATGACAAACTGCACTGGTAGGATGTTTAACCCCTACACCACTCTGTCAGTGAAGAAGTGCCTTCTCACAGTCCCTCTGAACTTCCCCCCTTCTAATGTCGTAGTGGGAGTCCTCGTAGTCCTGCATCTTTTCCTTTGAAACATGTGCTGCCTCCTTGCACCTCATTCTTATCCATGAGATATCTGCAGTATAGTTCTTTGTATCATATCCCCATGTGAGGCACAGTTATTATTGCTGGAACCAATAGTATGTAAACTCCAGCCTGTACCAATTTCTTGTACTTCCATGTCAGTCTGGTATTGTGAGACAATGTTTGACATAACCACTCGTGAACAAACTGATCATCATCTGCCATGTTTGGGTGCACAGTATTTTTGTAACAGCACTGCTTTGGTACTTGTCCCTTGAAGCTGCCCTTGACTGTCACAAGTGCCTTTTGCTCTCTCATTTTCATTTCACATGTCAAATGCATGACACAACTGTTGACTCTGACAAACACCACCACATCTTTCAGCCTGAGTAGAAAACTGTGTACAGTACCCAGCAAGGGGCTACTCTATAGGAGAGATACACGCACGGTGTACTGCATAGAGTATGTTGCAGCATATACTATTTGGTAGTGCTCTAACTTAGTAGTGGGCTGAGTATGAACCAACCATGCCATGTGCATCATGCATTGTATGATTCACTTATTTTGTAACACAAAACATGTAGTAATCATATGAGTAAAAGGAGGGTTAATGCTCTTTGTTATGGTGCATGACATTTACTGAATCAAACTACAATTACAGAACGGGCCAAACAGCATTGTGACATCTTCACATTCAACTTTATAAGTGGACTTCAGTGTCTGCAAAAAAACACAATGTAGATGACTGTGTGTCAGCTGTGGGAGGCCAGGGGCACTGCCTTCAATGGGTGTACACCATCGTCTGTGAGACACAGTGGGGGGCACATGACAGAAGGTGCACTTTCACTTTAGCTTTCATACATTCATGGAATTTATACTTTCCAACCGCTCTACATATGGTGGGTTGGGGTGCAACACATACAACAGTGACCAAGGAGAGTTGTAGAGTGAATATGAAGACTGTTAACCATGCTATCAGCAGAAGGTCAGGGTACACTGATGTGACACTGAGTACTGGAATAGTGCTGTACTACAAGTGCTGATGATGACATTGATCTGACAGTCACACACACTTGCACAGTGCATGCTGCTAAAACTGCATATCTCTTTCTGAACTGTAGACAACACCAACACAGTGACACAGCCAGTGCTTGCCCAAGAGAAAGAACAGGAACAGTCACCCCAGAAGAAAAAGACAAGCACATGGATCCAGAACTGTGTGCTCAAGACACAGCACAAGCTCAAGAAGCTGGCAGAAAGAGAGGGGAAGAGTGGCAGAAGCAGTGCCCCTCACAGCCAGAGACAGTGGCGGCAGGGCAACAACCATCTGTGGTGCCACATGGGCAGGATGGAGAAATCACCATAGCAGCCACCCTATGTACTGCTAGCCCACCCCCCCAGGATGGGAAGGGGAAGGACATAAAAGCTTTAAAGAAATAAATTGCAAGACTTGAGGCATGCCTTATTAGAATGAGGTGAATCATGTGCAGATGATGTGCCTCCTTAGGAAGACGACACAAAGAAGGAGGCCATGGAACATGCCATCCCTTGCCCACCGACGCTGTCGGTGATTTGGCATTTTTTTTCTTTTTCATGGAGAGTTGTCTCCAAAGTTAAATCTGTACATAATTAATTACTGCCTTACTGTCACTGTTGTGTGTGTTAAGTTTTCTTCACTTTGAATAATATTTCACTGTAAATAGTTTTGGGGAATTTGTTGTTGTTCACTGGTTTCATTCCTTCTCCTCAATACTTGTTTTTCTTAACTACTATCTTTATCGTTGTTTGTTCTGTTCTTCATTTTATTGAAAACATAAAAGTTTAACTGTTTTGACATAAGACGTCCTTGTCATTAATCTATTCACTGGATTTCAAGGTTCAGTTACTTTTTGGGGAACCTGGAGCACGTGGGGGGCCTGAACACTGGCAAAATGGGAAACTTTAAACACTCAACATTTCAGGAAAAGAATGATGCCTGCCAAAATTTATTTGGTCGTTCATATTTTTTGGTGGGGGAAGGGGGACCTGAACAGTGGCAAACTGAGAAACTTATAAACACTCAACATTTCAGGACAAAAACAATGTCCCCTTTTTTTTTTATTATTTTTTTGGTGGTGGGAGTGGGGCCTGAACAGCAGCAAACTGGGAAACTTTAAAGTAATGCAGTGTTATAATGACAGAACTACTGCTGATGTCGGTATGAATTTTCAGCACAAATCTGGATCTAGTAATCCACCGCTTCACTAATTTTCTGGGTAACACAGCAGTTTATGACTCAGCCTGGCATTGCACACTGACTCCATGTACAAGGCTCTTTAGTATACTAGTCATGTGGCTGTAGGTACAAGGTGCTAGGGTACATAGCAACACAATTTCTGCCCACGATATACATGTTCTGTGACTCCATCTCAAAGTCAGGAGAACTCAAACCCCTCAGCTGTGTCTTTATCAGGTAGCACTTGCCAGAGTCTGTAACAGAGCCCTCACCCTTTCATCCCAAGTCCTTTCAACTGTTAATTTTTTCTCACCCCTCCTTGCTCTGAAACCTCCCCCTGACCACCACTGAAGCCTATAACTGCCCTTTCTTCTGTTCCTTTCTCTCAGGCTATTTGGAGCCCACTGGGCTGGTACCGCTGATGTGTTCCCCTCCACAAGCAACCCGCCTGCCTAGGACACGGCGAGAAGGTGCCTGCTGACCACTCTCCTCCTTGTCCCACAAGGTAACGTCTGGTCTCTGACCCAGTACATGGGAAAGAGGATTTTGGAGCTTTCTTCCCTTTGCTAACTGAATACCTGGCACCCATCACTGTGGGACCTGAATGGTTCCAGATGGTCCCGGAGCACTGACATTGGTTCCCTGCCCAATGCTGCAGTGAGTGCTGAAGTCATTGGCCTAGGGCATAAGACTGCAGAGAAACACTGACTTTTGACTTGTCTTCCTTAAACAGCTGTGTAGTGAAGTCCTGAACTTTTTGTTTCAAGTTCACTCAGTTGCACACTTCTGTGAGCTGTACAGTGCAGAGCAGCATTTGCCTAACCTGAACTAGCCTCTTAGTGAATTTTCGGCACACACACCCTCCCCCACCTCCTTCCTTTATTAAATACACTAACAGAGCTGAGAGACCCACTCACTTCCTATTTGGTTACACTTCACTTTCCCTCTTAAAGTGGAAGCACCTAAGAGCTACAGCAAAGCACTTATTTTTATTTATTGTATTTATTTATTGAAATGTTTCACCAGGACGGCACACTGAACAACAAGTTGCTCATCTCACAGTGCAACCTGGGGGGGAGGGGTTACGTAGGGTTGTGAAGGATGATCAGTTACAATGGTATGAGGGTAGTACAAACAATACAACATTGTAAGATGATGCAACAGTTGGAACACAAGGTATTGTACAATAAACAGTAGTGGAACATTAGGTAAATTACCATACATGTCCAAAATCATATAAAAGAACATATAAACATACAAAACAGTAATAATGTAACAGAACCATCGTAGTGCATGAGTGTACCAGGAGCAGGCTCAAGGTAGTACGCAAGTGTTGTTGAAGTAAAAAGGATGGGGTAGGTTGTGTACACAGGTGACCCAGAAGGGCAGGTGGAGAAGAGAGGGGGAGAGGCAAGAACTGAACATGAGGAGAAGAGGTAGCTATTTCCTGATTCCCCCTTCAGGATGTTGAGAACCCTGCCGGGGGGGCGGGTCATGGTAGGAAGGCAGAAACTGGGGATATGTATTAAGGAGGGTTAAAGCAGGAACAGCTGAGGTAATTGTGTAGGGTAGAGGTAAGGGAGTAGTTGGAGGAGGAGTGTCATATTTCAGGGGGGAGGGAATTCCAGATTTTAGGGAAGCGATGGGCGAAACCAGTCTGACTGATGAGGGTGGAGCGGTGAGGGACCATCAAGGTGTGGGTGTCATTAGATCTGACTGAGTGGGTGGGTGGAGGTGGAGTGGAAAGAGAGGATGAGAGCTAGGAGGGGAGCACTCCGAACCAGAATTTGGAGGTTTGTTTAGCACAGTGTGAGATGCATCTGTGAGATAGTGGAAGGAAAGTTGGAGAGTGATAGAGTTCACAGTGGTGGGAGCAGGAAGGGGAGTCAAGAGCAAAGTGGCAGAAGGAGTTAAAGAGAGTTCCCAACTTGGTCAGGGTAGATTTGGAAGCAGCATCATAGACTACGTCACAGTAGTTAAAGATGGGGAGTATCATCTTCTGTACAATTTCACTCCTCGCAGTCAGTGCGATGCAGCTACAATTCCTGTACAGAGCACCAAGCTTGGGGCACAGTTTCTTCAGGATAGCATCAATATGCACAAAGAAGTTGAGGTGTTGGTCCAGCCAAACCCCCAGATATCTAAATGAGGAGGTGTCCTCCAGGATCCCATCAAGTTTGTGGAGGGTGGGTAGCGTCGGGAGCCTAGAGAGTCTCTGCCTGGTGCCAAAAGTCATTGAGATGGTCTTCTTGGCATTTAGAAAAAGCTGGTGAGAAGCATACCAGAGCTGAACTTGGCTGAAGTCATGCTGTAAGCTGGTTTCCACAGCAGCAGGGTTTTTGCCGGAACTGTATAAGACAGTATCGTCAGTGTTCATGTGGATAGATGAGGACGAGCAGGCTGTAGGAAGATCATTAACTCATTATACCCTGGGTGGCCATTTTGTATCAGGAGAATCAATGGATGGTTCAGACTTTTTTTTTCCCAATTGTTTAACCAGGTGAGATGCACTAAGCTGAAAGCTTGTTTACAGGTGCAACCTGGGAGCACAGGGAAGTTAAGTGACTTGCTCAGGGCCACACAGTATGCAAGTGGGGGCTGTGGGATTCAAGCCCAGGTCTCCAGATTTGCAGCTCAGAGCCTTAAACCACTGTGCTATACTGCCTCAACTTCATACAGAGCTATTGGGTACAGTGAGCTAAGGAAAATGGAGAAGAGTAAGGGACCAAGCACTGAAGGACACCAGTGTTGATGAGGAGTGGAGGGGAGATGGAATCAAGGATTCTCACTGATTGGGTCCTGTCAATGAGGTAGGATTTAAACCAGTTAGTGGCTGACAACATGGACAGCTGAGGAGAGGGAATCAAGAAGCAGGGGATGGGAAACAGTGTTGAATGCTTTGGCTAAGTCGACAAAGATGGTCGAGGTCATCAGGCCATCATCCATCCCTGAAAGAATGGCATCAGTAAGTCTGAGGAGGGAGGGAGGTGGTTGTTGAGTGGTTCTTCTGAAAACCAGATTGGAAGGGGTGAAGAAGGAGGAACTGGAGAAGATGGCAGTATAGTGCAGTGGTTTAAGGCTCTGAGCTGCAAATCTGGAAACCTGGGTTAGAATCCCACAGCCTCCACTTGCATACTGTATGACTCTGAGCAAGTCACTTAACTTCCCTGTGCTCCTAGGTAGCATATAGGGTTTCATGATATTACACTTAAACATTCGTAGCCTAGTTCAAAAATTAGACCTCCTGCAAGCCATGGTTTCTGCACTGAAACCAAACATGATAATTATGACAGAAACATGGCTAAAGAGCACACTTCCTGACCACTCGGTCTCCATCCCCGGTTACTCCATCCTAAGGCTAGACAGAGCAGGCAGGGGTGGTGGAGTGGCCATGAATAGCCACAACTCCCTCCAATATTTCTCAGTCTTCACCTCCAACCCAGCAACCCATGATGCCTTAGCCATCAATGTATTCCTCCCTTTCTCACTGCCTATGTTGCTAGCCGGTATCTACCGCCTTCCAAATGTCGAGCCTGCTACCTCCCTTGACCTCCTAACTTCCATTACCTTCCCTGTCTCCATCTGGCGAACTTTACATCCTTGGCAATCTCAATTTAAATTGGTTGTCCCCAACATCTACCACAAGAAATGCTAACAGTGCCCTCAACCTCACACAACTAATTACAGAACCCACCACCCTAATCACAAGACCCAAAACCACTCCCTACTTGATTGGGCCCTAACTTCCCACCCCAAAGAATCATCACCTCCAGCATCCTGCCAGATGCTCTCAGCGACCACAACCCGATTTCCCAGTCAGAAAAGTTCACAGCCCTAAATCCCCACATAAAACCCTACAAATATGGACCTATAAATCACTAGAATTGGAACCTCTCCTGCATACCCATGCCATCTCAGATTGGTCCCCTCTAGCAAGCACCTCCTCAGTTGATAAAGCCCTAATCTATTTTAAAGATATCTTCCTACCTAATTGAAATGCCTTCACACAAGGGTTAGACGTTATCACCTCCCCTGGATTACCCCTTAATTACTAGCCAGCCACAGAGCCAGAGACCAGGCCTGGAAATGGCACAAAGTCTCCCAGCTTCCAAATGACCTTTTTATTTAGAGAAAACTCCATAATGCCTGCACCCAGGCTACCAGGCTAGCCAAAACCGAGTACCTCAAATCTACCTTTGCGATAAACATCAACTCTCCCTCCAAGTTCTGGAGAGTGGTCCACATTCCCTTTACCCCAATCCTGTCCACCCACCGCTATACTTAAGATAAACACCACTCTCATTGTCAATCCAGTAGCAGTAGCTACTGAATTCAACTCCTATTACACCACTTGTGCTGATGAGCTACTCCAATCTCTACCAAACTATTCCCCTCCCCCTCCCTCTCCCCCTTCCTATTGCCTATGAACAATCTCCCCCTCCAATTCCCCCTTTTCTTTCGCTACTGTCTCCTCAAATGACACCCTAAATGCCCTACTAGAGATCAACCCTTCCAAAGGCTCCTCCTCGAATGGCCTTGACCCTAAATTACTATCCCTCTCAGCCCCAGCTATCACCTACCCACTCTATTATCCTAAACCTCTCTTTCTCAGCCACCTCAGTACCTTCCCCATGGAAATATGCAGTGGCCCTTCCCGTTCCCAATGGCGGAGACCTCACCTCCCCTGGCAACTACCACCCCATCTCTCTTCTCCCTACCCTTGACAAACTTCAGGAACACCTAGCCCTCTCCCAGCTCACCGCTTATCTCAATGACTCCTCCTCCTTCTTCATCCCTGATCAATCTGGATTCAGGAAAAATCACTCTTCCACCACTTCCCTTCTTCAGCACACAGATTCAGTCCTCATGGGAATGGACACTAGCCAAATCACCTCAGCCATTTTTGTCAATCTGGCTAAAGCCTTCAACACAGTTTCCCACTCCCTTCTCCTTGACATCCCATCAACATCTGGGCTATCCCCCTTAGTTGCAGACTGGTTCAAGGCATACCTTACTGGCAGAACCTAATCAGTCAAGATCTCTGATGCAGTTCCCCCACCCCTCCAGATAAGAACTGGCATCCCCCAGGGATCAGTGTTAGGTCCCATACTATGCTCTATTTTTCTAAATGATCTCCCATCCACCTGTTCTCTATTCTCCTCCATTCACATGTATGCTGATGATACAGTCTTGTATGCATCTGGCTCCTGCCCCACAGAGGTTGCATCTAACATGCAACACAACTTCTACAAAGTTCAGCGTTGGTTTGCAAACCACAAACTATCTCTCAATGCCAAAACAACAGTCTTCATGACCTTCGACACCAGGCAGAGACTTACCAGATTTCCCTCTCTACCCTCATTCCACACCCTTGATGGGACTTTATTTGAGAATACATCCTCCTGCAGGTTATTTAGGTGTCTGGCTGGACAAACACCTGAACTTATCTGATCATATTGATGCCATTCAGAAAAAATTGTGTCCCAAGCTCAGTTCCTTATTCAGGAATCGTGCCTGCATCCCACCCATGGCTAGGTGTAAGACTGTCCAGAAGATGATCCTATCTACCTTTGACTACCATGATGTAGTCTACGGTGCTGCTCCTAAGTCCACTCTGGCCAGTCAAGATGCCCTCTTCAACTCCTTTTGCTGTTTTGCCCTTGACGCCCCCCTCAGCACTCACCATTGTGATCTCTACCATGCCCTATTCTTCCCTTCCCTGACAAACCAACGTCTCTCTCACTGTGCAAAATTCATTTCCAAGCACTGGCTGGGTGAATTTCCCTCCTATCTCTCCCTGCCTTAACAACCACCACACCTTCCCACTCCCTAATATCTATTAACTCACAAACCCTGATGGTCCCATGCCACTCCTCCCTTATTGGCCAATCCGGTTATTTTTATTGCCTCCCAAAAATCTGGAATTCACTCCCCCTTAAAATTTGCCACTTGTCCTCTTGCTACTCAATTAACTCTGCCCTCAAGAACTTCCTTTCAACTTCCTGTGCCTGCCATGACCCTCCCATATCCCCCTGCCATCTCCACAAGCCCATATTATGATATGCCTACTCTCCACCACTCCTATTCCCTCAAATCATGCTCCTCCTTGTCCCCTACTCTCCCTCCTCCTAAAGTGTTCCTCCCCCTTCTTTCTCTCCCATTAATCTGTCTCCCTCCTCTGAGCTCGATCACTGCCTTGTGCAGGCAAGATCCGTAGCGCACAGTGGGCAACAACTTTATCCCCTTTCCCCTATTTCTCTTTTTTCTCACCCCCTCAGTCACTGCTAGATCACTGCCTTGTGCAGGCAGGGTCACCCAGCACACTGGTGGGGTACTACCCTCATACTATAGCTGACCTTTGCTACCCCTTCCCACGATATCCCCCAACACCCCCCCTCACATCAATATATATAAATAACTCTCATTGCCTATAACTGGTATACTACCAGTAGGGCTGTCCACCGCTCTGCCCAAACAGGGATAACAGGACACAGTTGAATGCCATCCCCCTTTCCCCTTGGATACCCCCACCTACAATACCTCTCTCTCATTCACCCTGCCGCACACTACCTCTCCTCCTACCCTCCTTCTGGTTAATGTAGCCTAGCACTGACCTACCCCTACACTCAATTAAGCACTTATAACCTACCCCTATACCCCTCTTACATGCACTTTAGTCCACCATGACATCTTTGTTTGCCTCAAAAATCACGTGCTGTATGTGTCTCTCTGTAAATTTCCTTTCCTTCTTCCATTCTACCCTCTGCATTTTTCACTCCCTCCTTCCATTCTTCCTCTCTTTACTCTAATCACTGTAAATCTTGAATATCTATGATACACTAATGACTATTAATTACTACTGGGTCACTCTACCATCTAGTGTGACACACTGTTGCCAAGTTATTATATGTGTTCCAGTGTTACCAACTGTCACTAACTGTTGCAAATTTGCTATATGTGTCTTCATATCTACTGTACTTAACTGTTGTATTGTTAGCCAATGTTATCCACCTGCAATCCCTCCTGCTCTCATTGTATGCAAGTAAGCAAACTGTATTCCAGCATTGTAACATTTTTTAGCATTATATCCCATTGTTCCCTACCCCCCAGGTCTCACTGGGAGACGAGCAACTTGTTGCTCAGCGTGCCTTCCTGGTGAAACATTTCAATAAATAAATTCATTTTCACAAATGTTAGATAGTCAACATTCTGATCAGACAGGCAGCTTCAGGGTTCAGTTGCAGTAGCACCAGCGGTGTTTAAAACCCTTTCCGAGTTTACGCTGTACAGAGGCATGTGAGGTACTCCATGGCGGTAGCTGCAAATGCAAGCAAGATTTCCAGTTTGCTTCACCAATAGTCCATGGGCTCATCATCAGTGTTTAGCTGCTGTGGATCATCCATATATTTGACAGTGTCAGTGGCTCAGTAGGTAGCACACTCACCTCTGAGGCCGGGAGATCAGAGGGTTGTGGGTTCAGTTCCCACATCTGGCACTTGGGTTAATATCCCGGTACTGACACTGTAGTGCAGAATGAGAGGGGTGCTGCACTTTGGAGGTGCCGTCTTTTGGATGAGACGTTAAACCGAGGTCCCATCTGCCTGGATTGGTGGTAGTTCAGGTGGATGTTAAAGATCCCATGGCACTTATCGAAAAGAGTAGGGGTAACTTTATTAGAATAAACACATTCAGATAATACACAGTAACATGTGAAAAAACAACAAACTCCAACAATCCAGAAAAGTAGGGAAACAAATAAAGACGTACAACATGCAGCATACCCCCTTACTTAAATATTCCCAATCTCAACAGCTCAGCAAATAAAACACAAAAGACAGGGTTTTTTTTAAAAAAAAACAAGAACAATTAGGGGAAAAAAAAACAAACAAAAATCAGCATAAATATATACATAATTATATACACCATTCCCCACCCCTACCAAAAACCTCAAAACCACGGACATCCCATTTTATATTTTTTCCTATTTATATTTAATAAAGTGTAGAAATCCCTCCACCATAATCTTACTTTGCAGAATTATATAATTGACATTCTTCTATATAATTCTGGTCAGAACGTTAATAACATACACTCTAAATCCCTCCAAGAAGAGCGACTTTTGGTATAACACCCATTGGCATCTAGTTTGCCATAAGCAAAAACGCAGACTAGCCAAGAATAAGTGCAAAGTATTTTTCTCAAAGCTGCTCAAATAAGGGGGAAAGTTCCCAATCACTAAAATATCATAGTTAAGCTTTGCCAACCAAGGAAAATCCCAAACCTGTGCTAAAAAACTCCATAGTTTAGAGGGGAAAGAACATTGCAGAAAAAAGTGCTCCATCGTCTCTTCTAGAGTAATGCATTCAGGATAGAGGCAAAATCTTTCCTCAATCGCTTTATGTTTAGCCGTACCCCTTACATTCAATTTCCCATACATCATGAGCCATAAGTTTTCCCACAGGTATGAGGGAAGCCTAGTATTATTGAGTTGCTCTAGCACATCTCTTGCTTTATCACTTGAGCAATTTTTAAAGTTTGGCTCTAAATAAAAAAATTGTAGCATTATTTCTTTATATAACCCCTTTGATGAACACCTTAATATCAGATCTTTAGAAACCTTCCATTTATATAATTTTTGGGCCGCTGGTTTAAAATACATCGGCACCCTTAATCTCAGGGACCATATAGGTGCCTGTGGCCTCCACATAATAAGGTATGACTTAAACAGATTCTTAAAAGCCAAACTATCTAACTCGTCAGAAGGACCAAATCCCTTTTTTAAAGAAAAGGAGAAGAAGAGGGTAAAACAAAACACCACTGGGTCCACCATACCTAAACCCCCTTGTTTTCTGTCTAAGTAAGTACAGCCTCTCTTCACCGGTTCAGTCTATTACCCATAGCATCTGAAAACAGATGCTATATAGTTTGTCTCTAACTGCACAGGCAATGGGAAAATTACCGCCATATACTGTAATCTTGGTAAAATGAATTGCTTTAGAACCTGAATTGTTTCATTTGGAAAACTTAAACTTTTCCAAATTAACACTTTCTGTGCTATTGCGTCCAAAACTCCTGACCAATTATCCAACGGGCAATTCTGATTTGTAAACTCCACCCCTAAAATTTTTAAAGGTTTTAGTGAAAATTCTATAGACTTAAAGAAAAACACTTCTCTTTGAAAGTTACCTAACAATAAACCTTTGGATTTCTGAACATTCAATTTAGCATTAGCTACACTTGCATAGGCAGGAAATACTGAAAAAAATGCTGTTAAGTCAATATGGTTGGTAAAAAAAAGGCAAATATCATCTGCATAGGCTTGGATGATACAAGGACCCTTTGCCCCTGGTACCCGTAAACCATGCCACAAGGGGGGGCACAGACCGCTCTTATCAAAGGTTCTAATGAGAAATTATACAAAAGAGGGCTCAATGGACACCCCTGCCGAACTCTGCATTTAATATAAAAACCCTCCCCCAATCCCCCTTTTAGAACTGGGAAAACTTTTGCCTTGTTGTATAAACCCCGTATTAATTTTATAATAACCTGAGGAACACCAAACCAATCCAGAGTGGCAAATAAAAACCCATGGTCCACTCTATCAAATGCTTTCTCCAAGTCTAGGGAAACAATAACCCTGACTTTCCTTCAAGCTTGACTTGTTCAATAATATCTCGGATCAAACATAAAACTGATTGAATTCTCCTGTTAGGAATCCCACAATGTTGAATAGGCAGGAACAACCCCTTCACAACCCCTTTAAGTCTATTATTAAGCAAGGTTGCCAAAATTTTATAATCTGAATTTAACAGGGTTATAGGTCTCCAATTTTTGAAGTCACCTCTATCACCCGCTTTAAAAATATATGTCTGACGGCCTTCCGAAAAGGAATTCAGCTCCACCCCTTCAGTAAGAAAAAAATTAAACACCAAAAATAAACATTCCACTATTTCAGCTTGGAAATCTTTATAAAATCCATTCGATAACCCATCTAAACCAGGTGCCACATTCAGTTTTAGGGAATTAATGACTTCCTTAATCTCAAATTTCGAAAAAGGCTGTTCTAATTTACTCAGGAATACTTTGTCCATTTTTTTTTCCAAAACCGGCCTAGAAATTGACTAATCTGAAAAACGATGGAGCAACCTTAGGCTCTAAATCCCTAAAATGCTGCCTAATAATCTCCCTAATGCTTTGATGGAACTAACTTTAGTATCCCTTGATATAAAAATTCTAATGCTCCCTGATCCTTAATAGTTTTGCATAACTCAAATGGTCCCCAAACACTGATTTTTTTAAATGATTCTGAACTAAAGCTTGAAGTGTTTTTGTTCTATCATACTACGGATTTCTCATTAGACCTTTAATTTCAGATATTTGAGTCGAAAAATTACCCCTAGAGGAGTTAGCCCACGTCAAAACTCTTTGAAGCTGGTTTCTAAGTTTTAGATATTCAAAAAAAACTGAGTTCTTCTTCCGAATCCCATATTTTTTAAACCAACAAATACAATCATCTTTCGTTTCCTGCCACCAAACCCCTAAATCTTGATACAAAAAGACAACTGATAACCTGGCCTCCAGAATACAACAAATGGAATTGGTTACCACTTTCTCATGCAGAATCGAGGTGTTTAATTTCCACATAGTTTTTTGTCTTAAAAAACTCTGATGTGCCCCCACTTTGATGACAACTAAAGCATGATCAGAGAATTCCATTGGAATAATCTGAGGACTATGTATCGGGATTCTCTTGGATATAAACAGATAATCAATCATGAAGCTTTTCCCCTTTGTAAAAAAGGTACCTCTCAAGCCACTATCACTATTATTAATACAATTCACTAAATCCGCTGTTTTTATAATGTTTTTTAGACACACAGTATCACAATAGGTCTTCTTCCCAAAGTCCTGCCTGTCCATACCCTTAATCCCCATTAAATTACAATTAAAGTCCCCCAAAAAATAGGGATTGTTGTGACCAAAAAGGGCCGAATGTCTGTAAAATACTTAACCCTACCCGCTTTAGATTGAGGACCATAAATATTAATTAATCTAATCCTACTCTCATACCAGCACCCCTCAATAATTAATATTCTACCAGGACATACCTCAATTAACCTATGTAGTTTAAAATTAAAAGAATTGAAAAGAATCCCCACCCATCAGCCCTCTCACCCCAAAGGACCAAAAAGAAGGTCCCCACGGCCAATCTTTAACAAAAGAAACTACTTGATTTTTAGCAAACATCCATGTTTCTTGTAAAAAACAAATGGATATTTGTAAATCGAAAATCAATTGAAAAACAGCTTGTCTTTTCTGAGTTTTCAGAAGACTATGGGTATTTAAGGTAGCCCATGTTAAATCCATCTGACTAGCCTAACAGAAAAAGGACCCAATAAGATACTTTCATTTTTTCCTTCTTTTCTTCTTTTTTCCTTTATAATCATTCTTCTGTAATTTCCCTCCCTCCTGTACCGACACTTGGGAATCGGTGTCTCCCATATCCATTTCTGAATCTCCCCAAGATAACTCAGCAAAAGGATTTTTTGATTCAATGCTTTCTGGTTCCAGAGGCAAAAGAATTTTAGATGTTCTACTTGACCTTCTTAAAGATAAAGGGGCTACAGGGGGTTGTAACAAGTTAACACCAGGCCCATCCTTTCCCTCCGAATTCGCAGTATAACATACAGGCTGAAGGAGATTAGGAACCACCTTTCCTACTTCCTGTTCCTGAGCTTCTTTATTAGCAACCTCTAATCCTTCGCTAAGTTTAACTAAGCTCTGAGGAAAGCAAGGTCTCTAACCACTGGGGCCTCCTTTTGCTGAGACTATGACCTCCTGTGCCTGTTGGATCAGAAGATCAGAATCACCACAAGACTGTTTATTCTGGGCACTTAGGACAATCTTTAAAGCATGATTCAGTTCCTCACACAAATCACATTTCAAAGCATTCGAGACAAAACATAGAGATATGACCTACTTCACCACAATTGTCACACTTAGGCTGATCACAAGCACTAGACAAATGCGTTCTAGACCCACATCTGTAGCAGGCCCTGAGCTGTCCATTATAAAAGCAGACCCCCCCATCCCTCCCTAACAAAAATGAGTTAGGGATATGTGCTACGCCTGCCACCGATTGTCTTAGCTTCACCTTAAACTTCCACCCACCTGTCCAAAAAAGTTCTGAATCTAATATTGGTTCAGGTTCACTCAACACTTCGCACTTCTGGGATAACCAAAATTTAATATCCTCAACATGAACACCCTCATTCCGGAACATGACTGTCACAAACTTAATTAAAGGTTTTGATAATGGAATAACAAAAAAAAGGGTCCATAAAGGAGAAAATTTTACTTGGTCGTACCTCTCCCAAAAAAGATCTAGTAAAGCTGGGGAACGAAAACTGATATCATAGTTATCCTCCCCCGAGATATTAATGAATGCAAACACATCTCTGGGGGAAAACTTTAAAGAGTCTTTAATTAAGGTTCGACCTACATAAAACCTATTTGGTTTTTCCTTCGAACCCCCTTTATATCGGATTCGTACTGCATTTCTCCTTGGAGCTGCCTCTCTCTTACTTTGAGCAAATAAACTTGACAATAAAGGTTTTCCAGGCCTAGCTCCACTATCCCTGTCTGCTCAGCATTCTCTAGATTAGGCCTCCCTTCTTTAGCACCAGGCACATTATTATGTTGCTGTACAACCTCAGGAAATGAATTTTTGTGATGCAACATTAGCAGCAAAACTTGAGACCCACCCCTTCCCTGGTTTCCACTCTGGAGTGGCGGACTGCAGACCCCAAGAATCCTCCCAGGCAGAGTCCGAGTCCATACCCCATGTCCCATCTGCTTCCACCCAGCCGCAGATAAAGCAGCCTGCGGGGTTCAAGTCTTATCATGTTCTCCCGACGTCACAGTACTCCCAGCAAGGACATTTTTTGAAGAATCAAGTTCCACAGTTTGAGGCATACACAAAGTTTTATTTCCAGATTGGGGCTTAAAACAAAATTCAGTCACCCCTTCCTGCACCCCATTCTCCGTTTGGTAAACTACTGGGGAAGCCCTGGGATTAGAAACAGCCTTAGGGTTATAAACAAAGCCCAAATCCTTAGAGATAGGAATTGTAGGGAAGTTTTTAAGCTGGTGCAGCGTACTTACAGACCGCGAGAGATCTAAAGCGTTGCCATTTCCCCTCGCTCCTGCCTCTCGCCAGCCACTTACTGAACGTCCCGCTCTCTCCTTCTCTTGATTAGCCACCAAACCACAGGCCGACTTCGAAAACTTTGGCTGCTCAACTCATAATACTTGCTTTGCCATTTCCGCTAAACTCTGGATCTTGTTGCTGTTCACCGCTACTTCCGCGTTGCCGGATGACCTCACTGCTTCTTTCGCCGGTTTTAAAGGTGCCGCTTCTATCGCTTGCTTACCAGCCGTCCAGGGATGCTCCGCATCTTCTGCCTTCAAGGAACTCCCCATGCTGTCTTGAAATGCTGCCGCCTCGGATAACTTCTCCAGGGTAGCTCTTCACCCCATGAAAATTAGAAAATCGCCCTGAAACAGGCTCACTTGACTCTCCACCGTCTCAGCCTACCGCAGCCCTCTCCACCTCCTCCTCCAACTGAGCCATGGCCAACTCAGTCATCGCCACCAACACCCACCTCCCCCACTGGCTACTGAGAACCAGCAGCAGTAGGGGAATTTCCCTGGTGCCCTGGCCAAATTTCCCTCATTCACCAAAAATACCACCAACAGTTTCATCTGGTTCAAGGTCAGTTGGCATTCATCTGTATCCCTCTCCCCCTGGGTCATGCCTGAAAATAGGCAGGATTTGTCTAGTGCACTTACCCGGTCAACAAAAACTAAATAAATAAAAATAAAATAAATATATGACTGCACCATATGGCATGCAGACAGTTGCAGATGTGTCACCCTGCAGTTGCTGGCATGTAGAGACACCAATGTCCTTCAGCATGGACCAGAGGAGGTTTGTGGCACCAGTGCTACCACATAATTATGAGGGTGAGGGTGAAGACACCATATGGGTGGACAGAAGGATACTGGTTGAGAGGCTATTGCTGCTTGTGGTTTCTGTACTGTGACCAATTTTTCAACCCTTACCTCGGAGTGCATCATCCAGTTTTGGACTGTGCCATGCAGGATGACCACATAGTTTTCAAGATCAGCTTTTCCCCCCGGAAGAAGTGACATCATGCCATGCTTGTATCTGGGTTGCCAGAATGTATGCCTCCAAGTTGTTAATGTAAATGACCTGGGGATCATCATCACATAGCTGCATGATGCGGTCAGCCAACTCAGCTTCAACAGAGTATGCAGCCACTTCAGATTGCCCCCTTACATTGACCAGTGCCTGGCAAAGTACATGCAGCAATGCGATCACCTGGCTCAAACATGCATTTTCTGTGCTCACAACCTGTGGCACCTGTTCAAGTGGATGGAGTGCAGTACTTGGATATCACTGTCCATCAGAAAACCACTGGGATGGACTTAGCAACATGGCTTTCCGTGCTTCCCGATCATGCATGTGCATTATGTATTCATTGAATGATTTGTACTGTTCATACAGTCTCTCAAGCATATACAGTGAGGAATTCCATCAGGTTAGCACATCAAGCTTCTTGCAGTGCTATGGTACATTATTGACCTTCTGTAGAGCCCTGAGCTCTGCTCTTGCCAGTGCACAGTGACTGAAATGGCTGCAGATTTTGTGACTGGCAGCCAACATGGCACTCACCACTTTGTGATCCAGAAAGGACTTCACAATGAGATTCAACACATCACCAAAGCAGGCGACATGATAAAGGAGCCATCAGAGATTGTTTGATGGCCATCAGGGCATTGTCACTGGCAATACAGGCAGCCATGAATCCATGTGGCTTTAGACAGTGTCTAATGGCCTCATTAATAGGTGTGAGAATTCTGTCAAATGTATGTGACCCATGCATACTCTGCATACTCAATGTGGCATGCTGTCAACCAACAGTAATACTACTGCCGCTGCCAGTAGTCAAGTGACAAGTAGATGAGGGACTGGGGTGCTAGGCTTACACCCAAAGGAAATAGGCCCAGTGTGCAGTTATGCACATATAACTAACACCTGATGATGGGGCACTCATCCAGATGTTGGTGATGAAGTGAATGCTGGCTACTACAAAGTGGGACAGAGCATGTGACACCTTTCATGCTAGCTCATTATACATTGCTGGAAGAGCCTTACTGCTGAAATAAGTTTGACTGGGCACTTTATATTTAGTCGCAACCTTCTTCATAAGTTCAATGAAACCCAGATTTTCAACAAATGAGAATGGCAAAAGGTATTTTCCAACATCTTAGCAACAGCCATGTTAAGATCTTTTGTCACTGAATGTTTACGATGATATTTGGTGTGCTTGGTTAATGCTATCTAAATCTTCCTACATCCAAGCACAGCTCACCCAGAACCAAAACTCCCCTGTGTCCTTCTGGAAGGTAATCAACTCCATGATTAAATCCCCTTCTAAGCAGACTTGCCCAGTCCTTAACATCAATGGCAGACTAGTTCTTGATCCTTTTTCTATAGCTGCAATTTTCAATTTGTTTTTCATCTCATGTGCCCTACCCATCTCCCCCCCTCCACCTGACCCAACCAAACCCTTCCCTTCTTCCCCAGGCTTCCTCTTTCCTCCTTTCACTTCCCAGGAAGTCTACAATGCACTCACCTCTCTTAACCAACCTAGACTTCTCCACATCTTGGCTTCAGCCATAGCAGCACCCTTGACACACATACCAAACCTCTCCCTTGCCACTGCCACAGTTCTTTAGGCTTGGAAATTGGCCAAGATCCTCCCTCTGCACAAAGACGGTGACCCTTCTTTGCCGGGAAGCTACAGGCCCATCTCGCTCCTTCTCTCCCTTGCCAAAATACAAGAATCTCTCATGCTGTCCAAACTGACTGATTTTCTTTACTCAAACAGCTCCCTCTCTCCCCATCAGTCAGGTTTTAAAAAACACCACTCCACCATCACCACATTGCTGTGCGTAACAGACTCTATCCTCTCAGCCATGGACAGTAGTCTGACCACCTCCACCATATTTATCGATTTGGTGAAAGCATTTGACTCAGTCTCCCACCCCCTGCTGCTCCACAAACTCAGCTGCACCCAACCTACCGTAAACTGGTTCCACTCTTACCTACAGAATAGGCAGCAATCCGTTCAAATAGGGGATATGCTCTGCCCCCCTTCCCATCCTCTCATGCATCCCTCAAGGCTCTATCTTCAGCCCCATCCTATTCTCCTTATTTAAAAATTGCCTCCCCTCTGCTTACCTCTCTGCTAATGTGCATCTGCACACAGACAATGCAATCATTTTTGCCTCGGGACCCTCCCACGACAACGTCCTCTGGATCTCCAAAACTACTTCAATAAGTCGAATCCTGGTTCCTGAAAAACCAGCTTAAACTAAATGACAAAAAAAAAACAGTCATCATGGTCTTCGGATCTAGCAAAAAGCTTGCCTCCCTAACTGCCCCCCCCCCAATAATCTCCACCTGGATGGCTCTCCCCTTGACCTGGTCCTCACTTTCAAATACCTGGGAGTCTGGCTAGACAGCCACCTCAATTCCTCTTCCCACACTGAGGCTGCCTGCTCCAAACTCCAGCCCAAACTCACCATCCTCTATCGCCACAAAACAGCCTTCCCCTTCCAGCCCACAGTGAAATTGTACGTAAAACTACCCTACCTGTATTAGACTATGCGGACATCATATACTGCACAGCACCAACCTCAATTCTCTCCAAATTTGACATCTTACTAAACACATTCTGTCATTTTGCCACCACCTCCCCCCACTTACTCATCACTGCCCCCTCTACACCACTCCATGGCCTTGCTCTCCCATAGGGGAACCATCCATAGCATCTCCCTCATAGCTAAATACTGGTTGGGCTCCCTGCCCCCCTACCTCACCTCCTGCCTTGCACCAGCCAACTTCCTAGGCTACTCCCTCCACCACGTGGATGCCTGCACTTTCAAACTCCCTCGCCCTCACACTGCCTCCGGTCAAGCTGCCTTTTCATACCATCTTCCCTTCCTATGGAACAACCTCCCACCCATCTCTTGCCAGGCCTCCTCCCTCCTAGCAGTTACGCAACTCCTCAGACTCCTCCCAACCCCTCCTTGCCAAAGATGCACCTTGGGACCCACCCCTACATGGGACTAAATCCCGCACTATGAAGCCTCAGTTGGTCAAATATCTGCCTATGCTTATCTCAAGCTATTACCAATTCCTGCATCCCTGCTGTACTACTCCTGCACCTGTTTTTTACCATTCTGCAAGACATATGTTTATATTGTAAGCTCTAGATGTTGTACCTACTGCCTGTAACCCTGAACCGTTTGTGCAATCTGTCTGTAACAATGAAATTGTTGTATTTATTTTTTCTGGATAACTTCTATGTACACCTCTGTACCCAGGTCACACCTGGAAAAGAGCCTCGGCTCAGTGTGCCTTTCCCGGTCACCAAATTTTAAATCAAAATAAAATGCTGAACTGATGTCTGGCTGCTTAAACTTAACAGTGTGCTGAACTTTGGGAGGTGTTTTGACTTTGCCAGGTATAGTCTTGTGGCTTTGGCTTCCTTGTTCACCAGCTGGGACATGCTGGAAAAAGCTCTTTACCCGTGCGGTGGATGGATCAGCTTGACTACCTCCACGTGTATCTGCATGTGTTAGGGTGGAACACAATAAGAGGTCAAATCTTTCCACATCCTTATCATGAAGCTTGGGTCCCACTCTTTCAGAGTGTGCTGAACTATCAGAACTGAGCATGGATGCCAACCACTTATGCTGTGTCCATTTAAAGGGGTGCTTACTTTGCATATGACTGTGCATACCAGTCATCCCATAGTGTGAACCTGGCTTACCCCTGCTAATTTTGGAATGACAGATGTAGCACACAGCCACACTGTCATCAGATTCATTGATGACAAAGAAATCCCACACAAGTGAATGTCCACCAACAGACTGGATTTTCATGGGTGGGGCAGATGGGGACAAGGACAGAGCAGTGGGTGATGACCTTTTCTTAGGATGCTCCTACTGTGCAGCTGATCCCCATATCCCATTATTGGCAATTGCTGTGCCTTTCCCCTGACAGGTTGCTGTTTGTGAAGTGATGTAAAAGGGGTTGCTGGCTTTTTACCACTGACAGTTGTGATTGCTGATTGTGGAAGGGGTGGGTGCCAATTAGGGTTTAATACTGGGTCATCATCACCCTCACCCTCAACACCCTTATCAGTAGTACCCTTACTGCTTTCTGAAATTTCAGGCTGTGACAGTAAGGGCTGACTGCACCCCACCTCCTTTCCTTCAGTAGTCTTCTCTTGCCACATGAACAGTGGCACTAACTGCATCTTCACTCTGAGAATGTTCTTGCTCCTCAGATGCCTTTTGAAGCTCTCTATGCTGTTGCTCTTTCTCCATCTCTGCTCTGTCCACAGTAACTGGTCTTGCACCACCCTTACTGTCATCTCTGATAATGTCTGCCACTGGAACCAAACCCTCCTCGGTCTCAATCCATAGCAGCTCCTGAGTTGACTCCTGGATGCCCTGTGACTGAGACTGTTCGCTATGTTCCTGCTACTTCTGAGACCCTAGGGACTCACATAGCAATGCGGTGTCATCTATGGCAGTCTTTTCACATGCTTTACAATGATGAGCAATAGCTGCACTGGAAGTAGCAGTACTGTGCTGTGTGCCAAAGAAGCTAGTAGCTATGATTCCCACTGTAGCCAACACTGGTGCAGTAAGTGGCATGGCTGGCATTGCAATACCACCAGAAGTTGCAGTACCAGAAACAGTGCTGCTCCTACTACCACCTTCCCCAGCACCAAGTACACCTCCTCATGACACCCTTGTGAGTGATTGCAATGGCACATTTTTCACATCCTCCACACTTCCCCTTGCCTGACATATTGTACCATGCTTCAGTAAAGCCTTAAATACCAACAAGTATTCAAAAACAATGCAGCAATACTATAGACAGACTGCACACCACAAGATGTGATATAAGCACAAAGATCAATAAAAGTACTGAAATATCTTTGCCCCAGCACTCTAAGTACAGATACCAGCGCTATATTTCTTGCCCTGAGTAAGAAAAAGTGTCAGATTGTCAATCAGAAAGTCTGTTCTGTGGAGCAGAACAAACAGAGCTCTTCCCTCTTCAAAAAACTCTTCAGGAGTGAGTAGTTATGTAGTGAGAAATGTGTGCTATTACCTGATGCCTCCCTCTGCACCCCATGTGACTGCAGAGTGGCAAAACATGCGATTAGAGCTACATGAGCTACATGCAGTGTAAGTTGACCTTCCCACAGGATTTATGTGCTAAATCATGGATTTTTTCATATACCGTGGAATTAAAAATAATGCACTTCTTTTGTTCTGCAGAATTCCAAAGAAAGAAGTGGGAAATAAAATAGGGAAAGAAGGAAAAAGCAAAGCAATTAAAAATAACAGAACAGGTTACTTGCTGACCCCACAAGTAAGGTGCTTGGTGGCTTGGGTGGTTACATTCACTATGTGTGCTTAAGATTGATAATAGCACCTATAGAAAAATAAATATAATCATACATAGCTGACAGAAAAAACACCCCTCAGAATTACATTGAAAACCATGGATAATTAAATGATATGACGATATAAGTGACAAGACAGTGAATACACTTTTGTCCACATTTCTTCAGCAAAATTCCACAGTTGCCCTTTAAGTAACGAGTACAATATTTCCCATGACACCCCACATGATTGCAGAGCTGCAAAGCATGTGATTACAGCTACATGTGGTGAAAATGAACCTTTTCATAGAATTTCTGTTCTAAACCATGTGATTTTTCATATACCATGGAACTAAAAAGAACACAATTCTTGAGTTTGGCAGAATTCAAAAGAAAAAAACACAAAATACAACCAGGAAAGGAGGAAAACAGAAACAATTAAAAAACACAGAACAAGTTAATTGCTGACAACACATTTAAGTGCTTGACAGGTTGAGTGCCTAAATTCAGTATGTGACCTTAACTTTTGAAATACCACCTATAGAAAAAGAAATATGGGCACACATTGCAGCGGAAAAAACAAATCTTCAAAATCACATAGAAAACCATGGATAATTAAATGATACGGTGAAACAGTTAACAAGACACTTTGTTTCCGCACTTCATAAAAAAAGTCCACAGTTTATAATTAAAAATACCGCAGTACTAGGCAGGAATCTGCCGTTATTTGGCGAAAGTTCAGAATTCCGTCACAGGCGAAAGAATGGAAAATTCCATGAAAGTTTGCAGAACTTCCACGATGGCAGAAATCAGAACTTTTGCCCATACCTAACCATTCAGCCCTTACGTCACTCACTACAGCCAGCAATTGAAAAAAAACCTGTGGTATACAAAAAAAACCCAACAAAAAACATAACAACAACTATGTTCTTTTCAGTTTAGAAAGCCAGACCCAACTCCCACTCCCGATCTCAGATCCCCTCTTGACTTTGACAACTGCCACTAGCTGGCAACGCGGGTCCATGTACAGGGCCACCTCCATACAGCTCCCGCTCCTGTCTCAAGTGACCCTGCTGCAACACAGAGTTTTTGTATTTAATTTGTACTCCTCTTTTCGCAACCAGCTTTACCCCCTGAAATGGCTCTTATAATAGAAAAGCAGTAGTGCTTGCACGTCACGTGCTCAGCACTACTCTCAGCTACTCCCACTCGCATTAAACAAAGATAATATTTTTTTATGTAACTTAGATGCCTTACCTATTGCTCTGTCTGTGCACTGCCATTTTAAACTCGTAACACTCCCTACCAATTAAAGTGATCACAAGAGAAGATTCAAGTAGCTCCCAAGTCCAATTAACAACATAGACATTCCAAAAAGAAGTTTCTACTGATAACTGTGTAAACAGGCAAAGCAACTTTGACTGAGAGGGACTACTTTACATAAAACTGAATTTTTTTTGTATTTTTAATATTTTCTTTATTTTGTGGCTATAATAAATAATAATAAATAAATAAATAATATTTTAACTACTGAAAAAAATAAGCAGATGCTCATTTTCTAAGCACAACAATACCCTCCAGAGTGCATGGTCTTGGGAAATATCAGACCTTCCAGGGGCTACATGGCCCTCCGCCTGCAGCATCAGGCCTCATTACACCTGTGGGTGGTCCAATATTTCCCAATACCACCCACCCTGTCGGGTATTAGTGCTTACTGAGATCATTAGTAAAAATGATTCAAGATCCTACTGGCTCTTGGTGGCTAAGGTAACTGCTAATTTGTCCAATTCTGTAGTTACATATATATCAGAAGATAATTGGGTAGAACATTTTACTTTGCTGCTCTATATTTCATTATTATGGAACAGTTCTTACCCTTTAATTTATCATCCAATACCTCCTTTTATTGCAGATAAAATGATTATTGCCATTTCATCCTTTAAAAGCAAATAAGCCCCATAGTTGTCTCTAATTCCTACAGAGGTGTATCTACAGGCATCTCTAATCTGGGCAGATTTTCTTCTTCTGTTTTTTAATAAAAGTATAAAAGAGGGCTTCCTTCCCTGTTCTTGATGGGGTGCAGAAATTGTGCTGATATTTAAAAAGGTAATAAGTCAGACCCCAAAATGTATCATCCAATCAGCTTTCTAGATATCTCAGAGAAAATCATTTGGAAAATTATCCTTACACATTTACATAAGCAATTTAAGGTCTTTGGTGGACTCTCCAATCTACAGTTTGATGTTGGGGAGAATTGTTCTACTATAGATAACTGTTTTATTTTACATCTTTGGGAAAAATATTGCATGACTTGGTGTCAGAAATTGTATGTGGCTTTTATGGATTTTTTTCAGCTTTCAGTTCTGAGTAACAAAATGTATTATGGCAGAGTATTTTAGATAAAGGCATTGATTATTCTTTAAAATCCGTCATTTGTGCCTTATATAGTGAGACCTGAGCCCAGGTGAGGTTAGACTCCTATGGCGCGGTTTTGCATAAATTCCTTATTAGTAAAGGGGTACATCAGGGATGTCTTTAGCCCCCACCCTATTTAATATTTATATGGATAATCTTTTGGATGCTATTGGAAAGGTGTTGTCTGACTCATCTATAGTTGGAGTGCTAGATATGCAGGCTTTGGTGTATGCAGATGATTTACTCCATTTGTCTTAGTTACAATCTGATCTACAAAAGAAATTAGACTGTTTAATTAGGGATACACAAAGATTATCCTTGTCTAGCCACCATGATAAAAGTAAGGCAATGATTTTTACTAAAGGGACTTAAACCACACTTGGGAAAATGGAAAACTGAAAAGTCATGTATAAGCATGGTAATCAAATATGTTTACTTGAGTCTGTTTCCTATAATGGTTAGTGGTGTTCTAATATTATGAATACTAAGACTAAAATAAAAATTGGATCCGGCATAAATAAATTCAGTTACAGTTATGGTGGTGACAGTATAAGATCCTTGATCCAAGTTATCACTTCAAAACTAAATCCACAAGCTCTTTTTGCAGCAAACATTTGGGCACCACACATGGTCTCAATACAACTCTTTATATCTTTGTTGGGTCTAAATAAATATATTGCCACATCCTATATCAGGGCAGCACTTGGTTTACTCGGTAATACTTGATATTTCAAGGTGGAAGTAGACATTAGCCCATCGAGACCACCATCTCTGCAATAGCAGGGTATATTCACCCCTCATAATTCAGAAGGTAATCATCCAAACTGTTTTAGAACATCCCTACTGTGGGGATGCTCACCAAGTATTCTGGGATCATATTCCAAAGTTTACACACTCTTAATATAAAATAGTTCAGTCTCTTGTTAGTATTGTATTTGGGGATCTGTAATTGCCTTTTATGACATCTTGGCTCACCTGGTTTTGGAGCCCATTGGATATTATATTCAGTCATACTAACAGAATCTTTTAAGATGTTAAAAAAATAATAAATCTCCCCTGATTCTATGTCTAGAGAAATTATATAGCTTTAATTCTCTTAATCTGTCAGTATAGGGTAGGTGATTAATACCAGAAATCAATTTAGTGGCCCTCCTCTGAACTGACTCAATTAACATGGTGTCCTTTTTCAGATATGGAGACCAAAAGGAAGCAGCATAATCCACATGGGGTCTTACATATGATCTATATAGTTTCGACATACAGGAACTGCTTCTATTAATAAAAGATCTTTTGATGGAGGTTATGATATGAGTGGCCCAAAGTGTTATCTGTCTTCGGTGATTGGTGGAAGTCAGAGATTTATTTACTATAATTCCTAAATCTCTTTTGGACTCTGATGATCTAATTGTGCTATCATTTAGGAAATACTGAGTATTGGGATTCCGATTACCAAGGTATATAACTGAACATTTATCCACATTTAACTCCATTCTATTTCTTTTAGCCCATTCCTTGATTTCATTTAGGTCATTTTGTAGGAGTTTGCTTTTGAAAGGAAAGTCAGCTTCATTAGAAAGTTTAGTGTTGTCTGCAAATTTGGACACTGTGCACTGGGTACCCTCATTTAAATCACTGATAAAAATATTGAACAACAGGGGACCCAAGACAGACCCTTGTGGAACACCACTGGTCACCTCTATATTACTGAATAACGTATCAGATATTCGCACCTGTTGTTTCCTATTGGTTAGCCAGCTGGTGACCCACTGCACCAAATAGGGTTTTAGGCCCATTGATATCATTGTGGATATTAATTTTCCATGTTAGACTTTATCAAATGCTTTTTTAAAGTGTAATACCAATACATCTACTGGTATACCCATATCAAGACTTTTGCTAATTGGTTCATAAAATGTGATTAGATTGCTGGTACAAGATTTCCCTTTTGTGAAACCATGCTGATCATGGTCCACAAGGTTTTTTCCCTTATTTCATCCTCAAGTCTAGTTCTTAGTAGCTTTTCCATGCATTTGCAGACCATTGAGGTCAGGCTTATAGGTCTATAGTTGTTAATTGCAGATTTGTCCCGCTTTTTATATATCAGGACTACCATTGCCTATTTCCAGTCAATTGGAATGTCACCAGTAGATAGGGATTTGTTAAACAGAAAAGAAAAGGGAGATGGTAATTCATCTGCTGTCTCATGTATGAAGTATGCATTAATGTGACCTGGGCCTGGTGAGGAGTTCTTTTTATATCTCCAATGTTACTTTGACTTCATTCTCTGAGAACCTAAAAATTCACAACCAAGGGATATCACAGAGGGTACAGTTGGATCCTGTTTAGAAAAGACTGACCCAAAGAAATTTTTAAAGGCATTTGCTTTACTCAGTGGTTCATTTTGCTCCTGATTATTCTCAATAATTGGGCATAATATAAAATTATTCTTGGTATTTTTATTAACATAGGCATAGAATGCCTTGGGACCTTTACTTGTGGTAAGTTTTAGTTCCAATTTATTCTTCTCATTTTGTATTGTTTTTTGGATAGCTTAAGTTGTTGTCTATACCAGTTTTTATTAGTGTTGTTAGGATTTTTCTTTAGGAACTTATAGGCTTTTTCCTTTTTCTTAATTTGTTTTTTCACTTTCCTAGTTAACCAAGAAGGGATTTTACCTGTGGAATTAGAATATTTACTCATGGGGATAAATCTGTTCTTGAAGCTGTGAATGCATTTTTTATAATGCCCTAACATTCCTCTACAGGTCTAGAGTTTAGTATGTCATTCCAGGATTATGGATTTAAGGATACTTCGAATATGATTATAATTACCTTTATTATAACATATCTCACTTTTGATTCTTTCTTGTTTTCATATTGTTTATTAATATTGAACATAATGCAATTGTGGTCACTGTTCCCAAGTTGGGGATAGTGAGAGATGTTAGACATTTGGTTGTGAATGTTGGTTATGACCAAATCTAGGATGTTATTTCCCTTAGTAGTTTCTGTGATAATTTGTTCAAATCCTAACTGTAATATTGTATCCAGATACAGTTCTTCTTGAGTGTTGGAGGTTTTAAGTTTGACCCAATCAATACCTGGTAAATTAAAATCACCTAGTATGACAATGTTACTATACACTGCAATGTTTTGAATACTTTGTCTTAATTCTTGATTGTAGGTTGTATTAGCTGATGGTGGTCTATAATAATTTCCCAGGATTAAGTTACCACTATTGGGTCTTTTTTACACAGCCACATATGCTGTCAATGAAGTCAGAATTAATAGGCAATTCTGATGTTTCTAATTGGTTGTTAACATAAATACATACTCCTCCTCCTTTTTTATCTACTCTAGCTCTGTGAAATAATGTGAAGCCTTGGATTATGCTAGTTTGAGATGTAGCTTCATCCCACCATGTTTCTGTCACATATATGATATCTAATTTATGTAAATGAATAAGGGTTTGTAATTCACAGTTTTAGTTTGGTTGAGACTTCTAGCATTATTTGTTAAAATCTTTATCTCCCCATTAGGTTTAGTCACCGGATAATGGATAGTACATGAACCCCTATGTCCCCTTTGTTATTAGTTTAAAGTGTTGGTGATATACATGTTTACTGCTTTACCCAACAGATGGTTCCCTCATTTGCTTAAATGTAACCTATCCCAGCAAAATAAACTGTTATTGGAAAATTGCTCCCAGTAAGTCAAACAATATAGACAGCTCAAAACCCTGGCTGATTCACTTTTTTGGGCTACTGGATTAAAAGTTCAAGTGCTCCTTTGGGTAGCTTTTTACGTGTTTGACTCAAGGAAAAAGAAAAGTGGGGGTTCTTAGGCTGTAAAATGTCTACCTGGTTATCTTATGTGCACCTTCTAATGGGAGAAAATAAGTTTACTTATTTATATAAATTACTTTCAAAGGGGTAGCACTATTAGATTAAAATATGAGAAATATATAAAGAACATCCAGAGGAGGACCTGGATATTATTACAAGGTCCAGATTCTCACCGTGGTATGCACTAAATGAGTTGTGATTTGGTTATGCATACAAACACACCTTTCTTAGTAATGTATGCCTGGCAAGATTTGCTAGTATTCCAAGGCCCAGATATTCAAACTGCGTCAGGCTGTGGCGCAAGCCTGGGTGCAGTGAAACTTGGCTGTGCAGGGGCATTGACTGGGCAATATTCAACTGAGCTATGCCATGGCTCAGCATCATTGAATATTGCACCCTGGCCACCCGCAGTGTGCATGGTGCAGTGGCACTGCACCAGCACCAGTGGCCAGAGTGGAGCATGTGGATGCGCTAGGCGCAGCAACCGCGATATTCAAAAGCTGACATGTAAATGGGGCCATAATGTATGCAAGGCGCACATGAGGCCATTTGCATGTCATTATGGCCCCATTTGCATGCAGGTGTGCTAATCCCCAACAACTTGTGCCTGGTGCCCTACCAGGCAGCAGCCATCGGGGACTGATGCCCCCCTGCAGTGCGATCGCAGCCATTTGTAAGATCAAAAAGATCCCACTATTCCTGGTGGTCCAGTGGACCACTGCCCGCCCGATCACAGGCTTAAGTGTGTTAAAAAGATAAATTCTGAATCCCTGGTGGTTCAGTGGACCGCTGCCCGCCTGATCACAGGCTTAAGTGTGTTAAAAAGATAAATTCTGAATCCCTGGTGGTCCAGTGGACCGCTGCCCGCGCAATCGCGGGCTTAAGTGTTTTAAAAAGATAAATTCTGAAGTCCTGGTGGTCCAGTGGACTGCTGCCTGCCTGATCGTGGGCTTAAGTATGTTAAAAAGATAAATTCTGAATCCCTGGTGGTCCAGTGGACCGAAGTCTGCCCGATCACGGGCTTAAGTGTGAAAAATAGATACTTTCTGATTCCCTCGTGGTCCAGTGGACCAAAGTCTGCCCAATTGTGGGCTTAAGTGTGACAGAATATTACACCTATATACCTGGTGGTCCAGTGGACCAAAGTCTGCCCAATTGCGGGCTTAAGTGTGACAGAATATTGCACCTATATCCCTGGTGGTCCAGTGGGCCTCTCCTCCCACCCACCACTGATCCCCACCACCCCTCCCATGTCAGCGGCGGGCGGCAGCACCCACCCTTCCGCCTCGCCGACTGATACCATCGATGAGGGCTGTACACCACTGGTCCCAGCATGAGCAATGCCGTGCAGTCGATATTGCTTCATACATTCCAGATATGTGAATGGATCCATTCACATATCTGGAATGTGGTGGTGGTAGGCTGCATGCTCACTGGCTCACGCCAGGACCAATGGGCGACAGCCCTACCATAGCAGTGTCAGTCGGCGAGCAGCAGGGTGGCAGGTGGTGGTGTTGCCACCCGCCATTGGACCGGGGAGGCAGTGGGGATCAGTGGGCAGGTGGGGAGAGGGGTCCACTGGACCACCAGGGATATAGGTGTAATATTCTGTCACAGTTAAGCCCACGATCGGGCAGACTTCATTCCACTGGACCACCAGGTATTCAGAATGTATCTATTTTTCACACTTAAGCCCGCGATCGGGTAGGCAGCCTTCCACTGGACAACCAGGGATTCAGAATTTATCTTTTTAACACCCTTAAGCCCATGATCGTGTGGGCAGCGGTCCACTGGACCACCAGGGATTCAGAATTTATCTTTTTAACATACTTAAGCCCGCGATCGGACAGACAGCAGTCCACTGGACCACCAGGGATTTAGAAGTTATCTTTTCAACACACTTAAGCCCACAATTAGGTGGGCAGTGGTCTACTGGACCACCAGGGATATAGGATAAACTATTTCTTTACTGAAGCCCACGACTGGCCAGGCAGCAGTCCACTGGACCACCAAGGATATAGGATAAACTATTTCTTTACTGAAGCCCGCGATCGGGCGGGCAGCGGTCCACTGGACCACAAGGGATGTGGGGGTTTTCTATGTTTTACTAATGCCTGCAATCGGGCATGGGGGGGGCGCCACCAGGAGGTGCAGCCAGAGCTTGGGTGGCCACCCGCAGGTGGCAACTGCCATGTTGCACCCTGCAATGTGACAGCTCACCTGTGGGTGGCCATCCGATGTTCCCATGGGATCAACTTTGTGCTGGCACAGGTAGGGGTTGCAACATGCATGGCTCACCGCACATCCCAGGCTGAATATTGGGCTGTGCAGGTATACATAGGCACGCCCTCACCTGCGCCTGCATACATTACTGATGTGCTCCGGCGCATCAGGATTTGTGCCGTGCACTTTCCTTTTGAATATCGGGCCGGGGCACATCAGTGGGTTGTGCATGATGCAACACTGCTGCGCCATGTGCAACCATTTTGAATATCTGAGCCCAAATGTTTTTGAGACTCCTTGTTCATGTTTCGTGGATTGAGACATGGAAAACTTATATACATAGATGCATAGACAGTGTTGGCAGATAAGGGCCTATGGCCTACCCAGTCTGCCCATTTGAGCTTGTAAGTTCAGTTTATGTTTTCCTAGAAGTCTGTTGCCCCTTACCCCTGACCTCCAGAATTCCTTTATGTCTATCCCATGCATTCTTAAATCCTGTGATTGTTTCAGCCCCCACCACTTCCTCTGGCAGGGTGTTCCACTTGTCCACCACCGTTCTGTGAAGAAATTCTTCCTCATGTTTCCTCTGAATCGCCCTCCTCCAACTTCATCCCATGCCCTCTAGTCCTGGAACATCTTTTTTGCTTAAAAATAGTGTATTCCTGCACCTGTTCCTCCCTGTAAGATACTTGTATGTCTCTATCATATCCCTCTCTCCTCCTCTCCTCCAGGAGTACATGTTCAGTTCCTTCAACCTGTCTTCATAGGACTTGTGATGCAATCATGCACCATCTTTGTTGCCCTCCTCTGAACCTTCTCTACCCTGTCTATGTCCTTACGTAGGTATGGTCTCCAGAACTGTACACTGTACTCAGGTGGGAGCCTCACTAGTGTCTTGTATAGTGGAATTATGACCTCCCTTTTCCTGCTGGTGATGCCCCTGCCTATACATCCCAGCATCCTATTTGCTTTACCTGCTGCCTTGTCACACTGTTTCCCTACCTTGAGGTCATCAGAGATGATATGATAACCCCAAGATCCCTTTCCTGCTTGGTGCATGCTATATCCTCACCCCCCAACTGATATATTGTGCCAGGGTTTTTGTGCCCCATATGCATTATCTTGCACTTCCTTGCATTGAATTTCAACTGCCAAACCCCTGACCATTCTTCAAGTTTCTGCAGGTCCCTTCTCATTCTGTCTACACCCTCTGGTGTGTCTACTCTGTTACAGAGCTTTGTGTCATCAGCGAACAGTGAAATTCTGCCTTCTAGGTCCTGTGCAATGTCACTGATGAAGATGTTGAATAGGACCGGTCCCAGCACTGATCCCTGTGGTACCCCACTGGTCACTCTTCCCTCTGTGGAGTGACAGCCATTTGCCACCACCCTCTGTGTCCTGCCACCCAGCCAGTTACCTACCCACACACTACTGTCCTGCCCACACCCATATTCCCCAGTTTGAGTAATAGTCTTCTATGTGGCACAGTGTCAAAGGCCTTGCTGAAGTCCAGATAGGCCATGTCCACTGCCCTCCCTGATCCACCTCCCTAGTCACCCAGTCAAAAATTAAATGAGGTTAGTCTGACATGACATCCCTGGTAAAACCATGCTGCCTTGGGTCCTGTAGTCCATTGACAACCAGATGTTCCACCAATCTCTCCTTCAGTAGTGCTTCCATGATCTTCCCCACTACGAGGTGAGGCTGACTGGTCTGTAGTTCCCTGCTTCCTCTTTGTTCCCCTTTTGTATAAAGGGACTACATCTGCTGTCCTCCAGTCTTTGGGTACCTCCCTGTTTCCAGTGATCGGCTAAACAGGATAGCCAGAGGTTCAGCCAACACCTCTCTTAGTTCTTTAAGGACCTTGGGTGCACCCATCTGGCCCCATTGCTTTATCAACTCTTATTACTTCCAGTTCCTTCAGGACCCTTTCTCATGTAAAGGGACTTATGTCCATTTTTGCACCATTCTCACCCTTGTACTCCCTTCAGACCCATTACCTCCTCTTCCTCAGTAAAGACTGAGCAGAAATACCTGTTCAATATGTCAGCTTTACTGTTGTCATCCTCCACGCTGCCCCATCCTCCCCTTCAGTCTCACTATCCCTCCCTTTGTCTTTCTTTTTCACTTATGTACCTGTAAGGTTTATCCCCTCTACCCACTGATTTTGCAATGTGTTCTTCTGTCTGACCTTTGGCTTCCCTTACTGACCTCCCTGCCTCCCTTTGCTTCTCCTGGTACTTCTCCCTATCCCCTTCTGCCTGTGTCTTTTTGTATTGCCTGAATGCAATCTTTTTGGCGTTCATTTTCTTTGCTACCTCTTTGGAAAACCATAATGGTCTCCTCTTCCTTTTCCTCTTGCTAACCTGCTTAATGCATAATTATGTTGTATATCATGTTTTGTTTGTGTGTTCATGGTATAAAAAAATACCATGTTACAAGGATATACAGTATATGGAGTGAACTGAGCTGCATTCCACATGATCCTTTGATATTTCTTTTTACAGTGCAAGATTATTAATAAACATTTGGAGGATGTTTATGTTATTAAAAGGGTCAGGAAAAAAAAAGTTTAGCCATTGGGATAAAGTTTGTTGATATGTAAAATTACAGTGGGTACATTTTGTATACTTGTAATTTTTAATGCCTTTTTTGAGATGTGGATATGTTTTAAATATATGTATGTGTATGGTTTTAAGCTGTAATGGCATGTGCCAATCAATAAAGCTTTTTGAAAGATAATTGGATGTAGTATATGAACCTGCGTTTTCAGGTTCTCAAGTTTGTACTTTAGGTACAAGACTATTCTGGATCTATTTCTACTGTAGCACATCACATTTTGTTGTACACATATTACAACATTTTTCACAACTATGATGCAGATACATGGCAATTTTATAAAATAATTGAGCAGTCTAGTAGTACTTGAGAAGCAGCATGATCTGTTATAGATACAGTGTGTGCTCTCACACTCCAAGGGAACAAACAAAACCACTAGCTTTAGAGGTGTGCAAAAATTAATTCTGTGGGTGGAATTCAAGCAAAAGTTTGACTTTTGCTTCTGCAGAAATTTGGAAATTAATTTCCAAAAATCCACAGAAATTCCGCCCCCCGGCTGCAATCATCTAACCCAAGCCTCTGGTGGCTAGTTCTCCCTCCCCCCATCCACCCCACATCTAAAAAATATCCCTGGTGGCTAATGGCCCCTCACCTCCATCCACTGGCCACTGCTGAAACTGTACAGTAACCCCTCAATCTCCATATTGTATTCTAATCCCTGGTGGTCTAGTGGTAATTGACAAGAAGTAAGTAACCCCTTGTCCCCACCCAACCCCCGATCCCCAGTCCCATAATTTATTAGCTATCACTGGTGAACTAGTGCCCCCCCAGCAGGTGCCCACCACCCCATTCCCACCCCTATCTTAAACCCCACCAGAGCAGGTGGACTGGCACAGCCCTCCTCCCTCCTCCATGACCAGTCCGCCCACTGAGCTTAATGAATGAGTGCTTCCTATACACACCATGGGAAGACCTGAGAAAAACAGCCAAGATGCAGGCCTCCTTCCTTTGGGGTGCTTAGGCCCTCTGACATACTGGAAGCTGACCCACAGAGTTCCTGGTGATGGGAGATTACAAGGTAAGACTTTGCTGCTTTCCTGTGGCTAGAGCTTATGAAAAGTCAGCTATGGTAAATGGGAAACAAGGGAAAGTGTGCCATCACACAATGACACAGCGGGAAAAGACCCTTTAATAGTCTGGGGGGGAGAAGGTCAGAGAAACAAGGGTCTGGTGGCCCTCCCAGGCTGGCTGCCCCCCTCTAACGTCGAGCTGCCAACCCAAAGGGGAACAGAGAGGGAAAAAGTACTGTAGTCACCCCATGGCAGTGAAAAGTGAGTGAAATTATTAGACCGAGCTACCAAGTACTAGAAAACAGAAAGATGGCAGCTCAAAAGCACAGGAGTCGCGCATGATCCCGGGGCAGGGGACCACATCCTGCTCTCTGCAGTCCATCAAAAGGGAGAGCTGGGTATATGAAATGCCTGGTTTTAAACCATATGTTTAATTTGGTCAAACTTGTTAGTTTAGTTACAGTGTTAGACTATCTAGAAGCACTGGAGGTCCTTCTATACCATAGAAAAGAGGTGCTTGACACACTCAAATGGAAGAGGGGATGATATCTTCTTATAATGTCCAAGGGATTAACAATGTGGTTAAGAGAACAAAGGTCTTAAATGAATTGAAAGAAAACAGAGGGCAGAAGTGGCCTTCTTGCAAGAGACCAACCTATCTGCAGTTGAGGCTGACAAGTTAAAAAGAGGGTGGGTTGGCCAGGTATACCACTCCTCCTGTCAAACACAGCCCCACAAGAGAGGAGTGGTGATCCTGATCCACAAATTATCCAAACATTGCCCTCTGGAGGTTACAGAATCACACTCAGACCCTCTGGGCAGATTTATAGCAATCAGGGGCACCTACAGGAATGTTCTCTGCCCTCTGTTGAATATCTATGCACCTAATTTGGAAAGGGAAAGAGTGACATTTTTTAAACAAACCCTAATGAGATTTGCACCTCCCCTGAGGAACTCTTTGTGGTAGGAGGGGACTTCAACACCATATAAACCCAGCTCTGGATAAATCTGGCACTAAACAGGTCTGCAAGGGCCCTTCAACAAAGTGCCTGGGAAGGCTCATCAAAGAACTGGACTGGACGGGGCCTGGAGGCTCCTACACCCCAAGATCTGAGACTACACATGCTGGTCTGCCCGACATTGAGCATATTCAAGGCTGGACTTCTTTCTGATATCCACTGAATGGGTTCATGCCCTGGCCTCAGCCAAAATACACTTGTGGTCCAGTTCAGACCATAGTGCGGTCTCAATGACAATCTTTCTCTCCTCTTCCCCAAAGTTCTTTACCTGGAGACTTAATGTCTCACTACTGAATCCATTAGACTGCAAAGGGATAGTTAAGACCTGCCGACAGGAGAACCGGGAGACTAATGATCCCAAAGACTACTCAGCAGCCATATGGTGTGATGGATTCAAGGCAGTGCTCACAGAGAAAAAATAACCCATGCGGCAGCAGTATAAAGAGATAGGCTTAAAGAACAAACAGTCCTAGAAGCCAAAATATATGACCTAGAGGTAGAATAAAAAAGATTGCACTAAATGAAGAGGTAAAGAAGGACCTGGAGAGGCAGAGAGAGAGAGAGAGAGAAACTAAACAAACTACTAGAAGACAAAATCAAAGGAGCCCTGTGCTACTCCAGACAAAGGTTTTTCGAAGCGGGTAACAAGGCAGGCAGACTGCTAGCCTAGCAATTAAGGAGGGAGCTGGTGGGGAGAGTAGTGTTGAAAATGTAATGGGAAGGGAACACGGGTACCCTGGTCTCAGACCCATTAAAGATTGTCCAGCACTTTCAGTCATTTTATAAGGAGTTGTACAGGGAAAGGCTATACAAGTAGTGTGTACCATGAGTAGGATTGCTGGGAGCAATGGTTATGGGGCAGCAATGCAGATGAACATACTGTGGAAGCTGGGAGGGTGCCCAATATTCCACAGGTTAAAGAGGCTTGAGGAAGAGGTTCAGTGGCTTGGCATGGAGCTTGGGAGGTTGAGGGAGGAGGGGAGGACTGCGTCGGTAGGAGGGCTCAGGGTTTTTTTTAACTCCAAAAATTGATTAGTGTTTTGCTCATAAAAGTGTTAAAACATTGTGAAAATGCATAGCACATGCCTCACTGTGTTTAACAAACATAACACTTCTAGAAAACCTATACAAATACTTTCTGTTCAGTTAGCATTGTCCCAAGAAAAAAACTGCTAATCAATTATTTAAAACCCTGGGGCTGATATCTAAGAGTACTGTGGGGGCACCACAGAGAAGGAACAGTGGGGTAAGGGAGAGGTCAAAGTGAGGAGGCACAGTAGACAGGAAGCCAGTTGATGAAGGGTGGACTCTAGTAGGACCTAGAACAAGAGGAGCAGCAGTAGGCAGCAGGGAGGAGGAAACACACAATAAGGCAAAGGGAGGAGGGAACATGTTTGCTATACTAGCAACACATTGGAAAGAGGACGCAGAAGGAGATTGCACAAGGGATAGTACTCACAAAGAGAAGGGAGAGAGGGGCATTACTAGTGGAGAGACTGAGCATGGCATGACAGGGGGAGGGATAATACTTCAAGAAGTGAGAAGGGAGCGGAAGGTTGGTAGTCAAACAGGGGGAGGGGGAGGAGTCTCAATTGAGAAGGCAGGGGGGAAGACACTTGGACACACTGTAAAAGCACCATCTTGAGTGGCCCCAGAAATGAGAACCTGGGTGGGGTGGTGGTGATGGGCACAAGGAAAGAGGAGGGAGGTGTACTAGGGTTGGGATACTCCATACTCAAGAGGATCAGATGGGGCAGCAAGGGGGAGAGGCACAGTCAGATATGGGTGAAGTCCATACCAGGATTAAAGGCAGACAAGGCAGGACAGGCAATCCTAAGGTGCATAAGGAGGGGTAGGAGGAAACCACACATTGTGGTACATGTGGGGACAAATGACCTAGTGGGAGAAATGGAGGAGATAACAAAGGAGAGGACTGAGGAAGTGGGAAGGTTGTGTGAAGAGACTGGGGAGTCTGTGGCATTCTCTGAAGTGCTCCCAGTATCCTGTGCAAGCATAGTGAGAAAGGAGAGGATTAGGGAGTTGAACACATGGTTGGTAGAATGGTGTCAGACTAAGGGATATGAGGTTGTAGGTTGCTGGGGCAGCACCTGGGATATTAACAATCTGTTTGCAAGGGATAGGCTGCACCTGAGTGGGGAGGGAAAGGAAGTATTAAAGCAAAGACTAGGGAGGTATATTGCAACAAAGGTGAATTTAAACTAGAGGGAGGTGACAAATGGACAGCAGGTAGGCAGAGTTCTGATAGAGTGGAGTCACAGCCTACTCCCCCAGGCTAGCAGGGAAGGACTCAGGGTGGCCAAAAAAGGAGGGAGTAGAAGGAAGGAAATGGAGGCCAATGAAGGGAAGGGGCAGGATGGAGGGTGGTCTTTCGGAATGCAAGAAGCTTAGGCAACAATTCTGCTGAGCTACAGGCACTCTAAGCAGTGTGGAGGGTGGATATTGCAGCTGTCACAGAAACATGGGCAACTGAGCACCGGGACTGGGATCTGGCAATCCCAGGATACAAAGTATACAGGAAGGACTGTAAGGAAGGGAAGGGCAGGGCATTGGGTTGGCAGTCTATGTGAGGGATGGGATCAAATGCAGAAGGGATGAGGGTGAAGAAAGGAGAACAGAGGCAATCTGGCTGCAGCTCCTAGCCTCAAGGGGTAGGAAACTAAGGTTTGGGGTGGTATACAGGCCAATGTCCCAGTCTGAGAAGCTTGACAGGGAATTAGCAGGATAAATCAGAAAGGTATATAGCAAAGGGAAGGTGGTCATCGTGGGGGATTTCAACTTGCCGGGGGTTGACTGGAGCATTCCGGCCACCTCTAGTGCTAGGGAGCAAGTGCTCCTAGATGCAATCCAGGAGGGTCTCCTGACACAGTTGGTTAGTGTACCTACTAGGCTAAAGAACACTTCAGATCTGGTGTTTTTGAATGGGAAGGCAGTAAGGGAAATAAAGGTGGAGGACCCACTAGCCAACAGGGATCACCAAACAGTGTGGTTTAATATCACGATGTGCGGAGAGCCAGAGAAATCAGTTACTCAGGTAGTAAACTTTGGGGGGATGCAGGAAGTACTGAAAGGGAAACTAGAGGGCATAAGGCAGGAGATGGATGCAGAACACAAATGGGATATTACTAAATGAGGGATTACAGAGGCAACAGAAACCTGCACCAAGACAGAGTAAGAGGAGCAGAGCAAGAAAACCATGCCGGTTGAACAGCGAGGTAGTGGAGGTGGTGAGAGCAAAACGAGAGGTGCACCAGAGGTATAGAAGGACAGGGAAGGAAGTGGACAGGGAGGAGTATGCAAGTTGGTCAAGGGAGGTGACCAGAAAAGTAGGAGTTACCAAGGCCCAGAGGGCTGAGATTAGCACAGGGATTAACGGAGGATTTTAGCTACATCAGGAGAAAAGGAAGTGCAAGGAGATAATAGTGAGGATAAAAAGGGGTGAGGAGTGGACGGAAAAGGGTGAGGAGCAGGCAGAAGCACTGAATGAATACTTTTGCTCAGTGTTCACGGAAGAAAAGGGGGGATGACTACCACCATGGACTGGGAGGATGGGGACGGGGGGAGAGGAGGTGACAGATGGAAGAACTGAGGCAAGTAGAGTCCTAGAGGGACTGCGGGCACTGAAGGTAGACAAGGTACCAGGGCCGGATGGTATCCACCCCAATGTGCTGAGGGAGCTAGCGGAGCTGCTGGTGGATCTGTACAGCACCTCACTGGAGAAGGGATGTGTGCCACTGGACTGGAGGATGGCACATTCAGTAACACTACACAAGAGCAGACCAAGGGATGACCCAGGTAATTATTGTCCTGTAAGTCTCACCTCCATAGTGTGCAAACTCATGGAGACAATACTAAAGGAAAGACTGGTGTTGTACCTGGAAGATAATAGCCTCCAGGATGTGAGGCAGCATGGGTTTCTTTCAGGAAAAGTCTTGTCAGACCAACCTGATACAATATTATGACTGGGTGACAGGTGAGCCAGATAAGGGTCATGCGGTGGATATTCTTTACTTGGACTTCAGTAAGGCCTTCAATTCTGTGCCTCATGGGCAGCTTTGGGGGAAGATAACTGGTGTAGGGGTAGGGGCAAAAATGATGAACTGGATTACAAGCTGGCTGAGTGGGAGGCTGCAATGGGTGGTGGTGTGGTGAGACGGGAGCTCTCAACTCTGAGGCTGGTGATGAGTGAGATGCCACAGGGCTCCGTGTTGGGGCCAGTATTGTTTGGGTTCTTCATATCAGACATTGCACATGGGGTGGTGACAAGATAAGTCTGTTCGCTGATGACACCAAAATCGGGAGCAGTGGTGAATGGAGAGGAGGGATGGAAGCAGCTGCAGAGAGACCTAAGCAAGCTAGAGGAGTGGTCAGAGAGGTGGCAACTGGGGTTCAATGCAAAGAAGTGTAAGGTTATGCACTTTGGGGTAAAGAACCCAAGGAGGGAACATTGGCTTGGAGGGGTTAAGCTTGGGATCACTGAGGACCCCCCTCAGCTAGTGATCAAACAGGGATTCAGCATGTTTGCAGTTCATTTGCATCACCGGGTAAGAAAAAAGGTCCGTCTCCCCATACGACGCACAGGTGAAATACCAAACCTCACCCAACAACTAACACACCAAAATCTGGCCAATGGAAAATCGTGTACACAAATGCTCACGGCCTGGGAAATAAGATCCCAGACCTGCAGGCAATAATGTCAGAGGCTAAACTGGACATAGTAGCAATTAGTGAGATGTGGTTTACCAGTAACCACACTTGGAAGACTTCAGTACCTGGCTATGTACTGTTTAGAAGAGACCGAGGTGCAAAAATGGGGGGGTGGCCCTGTATGTCAATGAAAATATCAAAGCTACAGAAATTCAGAATACACATAAGGAGCCAGAAGAACTGTGGGTCACCCTGGAAACAGGAAATGGGACATCCATAAGAACTGGGGATGTCTACAGGCCCCCAGACCAGGGGGAGGACATAGATACATTACTGTTACAAGATATACAAAACATGACAGCTAAAGGGGAGGTTCTGATAATGGGAGACTTTAACATGCCAGATACAGATTGGTCAATACCAGCAGGAACATCAGCCAGAACTAGACACATGGTGAATTCCCTGCAGGGGGAGGGCCTCAAACAACGAGTACAACAACCCACAAGAGACAGCGCTATCCTAGATCTAGTACTGACTAACAGGGAAAGAATCACAGATCTCCAGGTAGATGGTCACCTGGGGGCCAGTGACCATCACATGGTATAGTTCAATTTGGCCACTACATCTAAATCATCCCATTCCAAGGCAAACATATGGGACTCAGAGGAGCTGACTTTGATAAGATGGCCAACAGAGTTAACCTAGCCTGGCAAAAGAAACACAGGTGAGGGGTACAGGCAAAGTGGCAAGCATTAAGGATGCAATACTTGAAGCAACATCCCATTGTGTTAGACAGAAAAGGAAGTGCAAAGAAGAGGGAAACCATTTTGGTTCTCAAATACAGTAGCAGAAAAGGTCAGAGCCAAAAGGCTGGCCTTCAGGAAATATAAGAACACAACGGGATGAAGATAGGAGGCATACCAAACTGCCCTAGGGAAGCAGGGAAGGCAATAAGGCAGGCAGAGTCCCAAACTGAGGAAACACTAGCACTGAACAGTAAAAGAAGGTGACAAGACTTTCTATAGATACATTAGTGAAAGGAGAAAGTCCAGAGGGTATTAGTAGCTCAAAGGAGAAAAGGGGGCATGTGAGGAGGAGGACTCTGCAAAAGCATCTATCCTAAATAGATACTTTTGCTCAGTATTACTGAAGAGAAGGTAGGGCAGGGCCCACAGCTCAGCACCATGGACACAGGGGAGGGAGGTGAGCACTACTCCCTTCACAAAAGAAAGGGTCCTACAAGAGCTCACTAAGCTCAGGGTGGACAAGGCAAAGGGACCTGATGGCATACATCCCAGGGTACTTAAGGCGCTAAGGGTGGAACTAGCAGAAACATTAGCAGAACTGTTTAGTGAGTCTCTGAGTACAGGAGAGGTCTCAAAAGACTGAAGAAGGGCTCATGTGATCCTGCTCCACAAGAATGGTAGCAGGGAGGAGGCATGGAACTACAGACCAGTCAGTCTTACCGCAGAAGTGGGCAAGATTATGGAGGCACTCCTTAAGGAAAGAATAGTGCAACACCTGGAATCCATAGGGGCACAGGATCCAAGACAGCATGGGTTTACAAAAGGAAGGTCCTGTCAAACTAATCTCATAGATTTCTTTGACTGGGTAACCAGAGTGGTGGACCAAGGGGGAGCAGTTGATGTCACCTACCTTGACTTCAGCAAAGCTTTTGACACTGTTCCACATAGAAGATTGATAAATTAGCTGGGTAGGCTCAGGGTGGGTCAGAGGTTGGTCAACTGGGTGGCAAACTGGTTGACGGGCAGTAAACAGAGAGTGGTGGTAAATGGAATACAGTCAGAAGAGATGCAAGTCACAAGTGGGGTACCTCAGGGATCAGTCCTGGAGCCAGTCCTCTTCAATATCTTCATTAGTGACATTGCAGATGGACTAGAGGGTAAGGCTTATCTGTTTGCAGATGACACCAAGATCTGCAACAGAGTAGATGATCCAGATGGGGTGGGCAGAATGAGAAGAGATCTGGATAAACCTGCAAAATGGTCAGAAGAGTGGCAACTGGGATTTAATGCAAAGAAGTGCAAGATCATGCACATAGGGAAGAGAAACCCTGAAGCCACCTATAGGCTGGGAGGGGAGTTGCTGGCAGTCACAAAGGAAGAAAGAGACTTGGGCATCATCATCACTGATGACCTGAAATCATCCAAGCAGACCTCTAAAGCAGTAGGTAAGGTTTAACTTACATTCTTAAACTGTAATTGTTGTTTGAGGTAATTCCCTGCTAGTGCCCTTCCTCAAAGCAGAGGAAGGAGGTGTTCTCGAGGGATGGTAATGCACTAAACACAGATGAAAATGGAGATAGGCATCCCATTTTGAACTTTATTTCTGCAACTGGTTAGCACTGGAGTAGAAGAGGTGTTCAAAAACTGCTAGTTTGGCAACTATGTGTCCTCTGCCACCATTTCATGAGAATAGTCCTTTTGTCCTCTAGTAGCACCACCATCAACCAGTCCTTTGTCAGCGCAGCACGGTTGGGCATCTGTGTGGTAGCTCCTAGTATGGTGAGGATGGGTAAGGATGGGATCCAAAAGCCAGCAATTCTGGAGCAGTCATCTAGGACTCCCTCCCAGAAGTGTGCCAGTGTTGGGCATTGCCATGGGACATGCAGGATGTCTGCATTAGGTGCTTGACAGCATCAACATTCTGAGTGGGGAAGGAGGCCCATACTTTGCAGTGCTTTAGGTGTGTGGTACCGCCTCAGTAGCAGCTTGAGTTGAATAAATTGGCCTCTAGCATCTTTGTATGCCAAATGGGCCCCTTTAAGGCTGTGATTCCAGATTTCTCCAGGGATGTTGACCTGCAAGTCCTGGGCCCATTTCTGTCTGCAGGTATTGATGGGGTCTGGTTGTGCAACTTGGAGCATATTGTATATTCGCCCTGCTACCCTCTTAAGTAGGCCTGGCCTATGGAGGTAGGTCAGTCATTCCCGGTCATGTCCCAGTCCTGAGTGTCATTTAAACAAATGGATGGCCTCTTGGATCCGAAGGTACAGTACCTCCAGAAATCTGTCTTGGGGAGGTGGTACTGTGTTTGCAAATGTTAGAATGACAGCAGGGTCTCTGAGTCTATTTCTGAGAGGTCAGGTATTGTGTTACCCTGCCATTGCCATGAGTGCCACTTAATACCTTCTCCCTCCACTTGGATATTGGGGTTCTCCCAGAGTTAGGTGTAACTGGTGGGTGGTTTCCAGAGGGCCACAGGGACATGTGTCATCTTCATGCATTTCCACTTAACTGACCATGTCTCCCAAAGCATCAGGGGGACATCTGTCTGTGGGTATAAGTTCCCCGCTAGAAGGTTCCATCGCCTCGAGGTGCCTGCCAGGTCTGTCTTGAGCCTGAGCCAGGCTGGCATTGTGTCTGTTGTTAGCATGGCCCATTTGGCAGCTTGCACCATTCTATAGGCCCAAAAATAGTTCTGAAAACAGGGCATCCCAATCCTTCCCTGGAACAGTGTGCCCTTAATTTGACTTTACTGAATCTGAGGGGTTTCCCTTCTTAGAGGAGCGCTGCAGCCAGCTTATTCAGGGATTGAAAAATTTTGAGAGGAATGGCAATCAGGAGGTTGCAGAATACATAGGCTACCTTGGGGGAGTGTAAACAAATGCAGGGCATCCACCTTGCCTTGGAGAGATAACTGTAGTTTTAGCAATTTCTGTGTCTTTGCCCTCAGCAATGTGAGCAGTGGGGTGTAGTTTTCATCAGCTAGGTTTCTCCTGCTTGCAGTAATATGAATCCCCAGGTATGAGAACCCTTGCAGTGCCCATGTCACCTGTTCCCTCGAAGGGTGCCCTTCATTCAGGCTAGGTTGAGTGGGTAGATGGTGGTTTTTTCTTGTTCATCTCCAGCCCTGATATGGTGGCAAACTCTCACAGGATGCTCAGGATGGGTGGGAGGGATTGTGCTGGGTTTGCAATCATCAGCAATAGATTGTCCGCATATGAATTGACCAGAAGTTGTCGTTCTTTTACCTCAATTCCCTATACTCCCTGTGTGTTTAGTAATTCCTGGTCAGGGTTCCATCATAATTAGAAACAGCAACTGTAACAGTGGATAGCAACTGGCAGGTTCCCCTATGTAGCTGGAAGGGGGGTGGATATATTTTGGTTTGTAAGGATGGTGGCCATGGGGGAGTTATAGCATGGATATCCAGTTCTGAAAGAAGGGGCCAAACTCATATATTCCACTGAATCAATGGCCTTACAGAAGTCAACAGCCAGTGCTGCCATTGGTGTCCGGGATTGCATCGTGAACCATTTGAGGTTCAGGACAGTTCAGATATTGTCAGTTCCTGTCCTATCCTTACTGAACCTGGCCTGTAATGGGTGGATAATGGATGGGAGCACAGTCGCCAATCTTTTGGCTAGTACCTTTGCAATCACATTGGCATCCATGGAAATCAATGAAATAGGATGATAGTTGGAGCAGTCTAGGGCATCTGAGGATTTTTTGGGGAGCAGGGTGATAATGGCTTCCCTCATTGTGAGGGGGAGAAGACCTTGTTCGTGGGCCTCCAACAGGGCAGCCAATAGTTGGGGGAAGATCTCTTCTGCAAGCAGTTGGTACAGTTTTGTCAACATACCAGATAAGGGGGGAGGCATTGTTATGATGGACAGAAAACATTATAAAAATATGTGTTTACATTTATTAGAAAATCAACAGAATTATGAGAAATTACAACAAAATCCCACTGACAGACTTCAACAATTAATAACACAAACATTAACGGAATTTGAAAATAATGGATGGTTACATAGTTGGGAAACCAATATAATACTAAACAAATATCCAAGAATACCAACATTCTATGCCATCCCTAAAATACATAAAGATCAAAAAAATCCACCAGGGAGACTGATAGTTTCAGCTAATGAATCATTATTTGAAACGATATCACAATATATACATTTTCACTTACAACCTTTAGTTGAGCAAACAACAACTTATGTTAACGATACCACAGATATGATATATAAACTGGAACAAATGACACTTAATTGCATACAAGAAATGGATATATTGGTAACAGTGGACGTGGTGGACCTATACACGTCCATACCACATGAAGATGGCATACAAACAATGGGCAAATTATTGAACACAGGAAGCCCACAAGCGCATCCAAAGACAGAAATACTACAAGAGTTAGCACACATCATATTGACAAATAATTATTTTGAGTTCGACTCAGAGTATTATAGACAGGTAAGGGGTACTGCTATGGGAAGCACAATGGCACCTGCCTATGCAAACGCTTTTATGTATGATTTAGAAAAAGAACATATACTAAATGAGAGAGAAAATCCATTTTTTACTGATATCAACACATGGAATAGATATATAGATGATGGATTTTTTGTTTGGAAAGGTACCATACCAAAGTTAGAACAATTTTTAAATTATTTAAACAACATTAATCCTAATATAAAATTTGTTATGACACATAATAAAATGGAAATATCATATCTTGACTTCAAAATATATAAGGAAAACAACCAACTATTCACAAGCTTATACAAAAAACCGACAGACAGTAACACACTCCTACATGGCAAAAGTTTTCATGAAACAAGATTAAAACAAAGCATTCCCTATTCACAGTTAGCTAGAGTGAAAAGGAACTGTACTAAAGAACAAGATTTTCAGAAAGAAAAACAAGTAATGATAAATCAATTTCAACAAAGGGAATACAAGAAGTCCAGACTTAAAAAAGCTAATCAAAGAATAGAGACAGTAACTAGACAAGACACTCTACAAACCAAACAAAAACAACATAAACCAAGGGTGGTATTTACAACTAAGTTTAATGATCGATTTACAGAAATCAAAAGAATTATAAACAAATACTGGTACATAATGTCAGTAGGGAACAAGTCCCTATGGAATTTAAAGAAAGACCCATTATTGCAGCAAAAAGTTAAAACTATTAAAGACAAACTAGTAAGATCCCAATTTAAAATCCCAGTACAGCAAGGGATGCAACTTTACTAGGACTCCTCAAATCTGAATGGTGCCATGTGGAAGATGCTCTGTAACCATACCAGCAAAAAGAAGTGTTTAAACACCCATACATGGGTAAAGAGTACCCTATAAGACAACATATAGACTGTACAACAGAGGGGGTAATATATGTATTACAGTGTCCATGTGACCACTTATATGTGGGGCAAATGACCAGAGCTTTAAAAACACGCATACAAGAACATAAAGGGGATATTAGAAGACAGGAAGAAAAATCACAGGTAGCAAATCACTTCGCTGAACAAGAACATACGGGAGCCTCACTCAGATTCTGGGGACTTGAACAAATCCAAAAACCAGTAAGGGAAGGGGACTATCAAAAACAGTTGGAAAGAGCAGAAATGAAATGGATTTTTCAGTTACAAACCCTGGAAAGAAATATAGGGATGAATAAGGACACAAACTGGAATGCTTGTTGGTAATGTTAAAATAATTAAGAGAGATGGAGTATGCCTCCATAGACAAAAAAATAAAAATAAAAAACAAACATAAAATAGTAAGGTTAGACACATTAAAAAATGAACACTTTACAAAATGGGTTCTTTTTTCCTAAAAACAGAATGGCAACATGATAAAATGTGACTAGTAAGCCATAATGAAAATTGTCCACCACTTTAATATACAAATGGTATATGGAAATCTAATAGAAGAAGATAGCAACATTCCATCAACAAGTTATATGTCAGAAACATGAAAGTAACATCACAATTAGTTGAATGTTCATGAAAAGGAAGAGATATGCAAGCAAATTTTAACAAAAACATGGTAAAGTAAGAAATTATAAAGTTAAGAACACTTCATATTCTGAGGTCCTTCCCCCCCACCCCCCATAGTACTATCCCCCCATATAAAGAAGACATTAACTAAACACAAACTTAAACACATTGAAGAATCACAACTTATTAAGAAAACCCAACACCTCAAGGCATCATTAGTTTCTCAATAAACTAAACATAGAAATGAGTAATTAAATAAATAAAAAAGACACACTGTGGCCAGGCAATGGCCTGATCACAACAAAGGTTGCTAAGCGACCATGAGTTGAGCTTAACTGGAGCTCATCCATTGCAGATGAAACTGCATGTGGTGATCAGGCCGAGAGGTATTTAGCAAGAGAGTTTGCACCACACACACACATATATACACACAGCAGCTGCATCAAACAATGCAAGGAACAACAGAACCAGCACAAGGTAAGAAAAGACAAATATTTAGATATCTAGGAGCTGTGGCTAAGTCAAATAAATTTAAAATGCGATTAAAAGAGCTTATTTTCTTTACATACAGATACAAGGCTCACATAATAAAGCTAAAGAAAGAATTGAAGGTGACTTTTAACACTATACTCAAAGGGCTGGATATTCAAAAGGGTTGCGCGAGCGCAAGAAGTCCGAAGGTCGCCATTCACGATATTCAGCAGGAGGCAGTTTGCACTGAAAACACACTGAGCAACAGCGCAATGCTAATTAAGGCATGCTGTCGGGGTGGAACCATGTATAAAGTGCGCAATGCGAGCATTCAAAGGCTTGAGCAATGCGCAACAGTGGATCAGGCGGAAGTTGCACATAGTGGAAATGAGCCAAAATAAAAAGGCTCAAGGAAGAGGTGCAAGAACGCTACAGGAAGCCACATGAGGCAGGAGACAGACCAGGCCAGAGGAGAAAGAGTGCAGGCCAGGAGAGCACAGGACAGAATAGGGCAAGGGAAGGTGGGGCCACAGAGTGCAGAGGCTGGTAGGTGTACCCGTGCAGTGGAGGTAGCAGCCAGGACAGCGGGGGGAACAGAGCAACAACAGCTGGGGGGGGACACAAGCTAGGGACATGGACAGTGCCAGCTTCCACATGGAAGCTGTAATGAGGGGGGTGAGAAGGCATGCTGCAGGGGGACGTGGCCATGGAAGGGCCCGTCGGTGGAACGCCCCTCCAACAGGCAGTACCGGGCCCGCACCAGCTTTGAGCTCTACTCAGATGTCAAGATTGTGGGCCGGTACCACCTGAACAGGGCAATACTGAGGCGGCTCTGTGAGCTGTGAAGTGATGTGATGCAGGCACCCTCACGACGGAGTCACGCTTTGTCAGTGGAGACAAAGGTAACAGCCTGCATGTGCTTGCTCACCATGGGTACCTTCCAGAGACCAACAGGGGACACCACAGGCATAACACAGTCAGCCATGTCACGCATCCTCACCCAATTCTTCAGCGCACTGCTGCCACATGCTGCAGAGTACATCCATTTCCCCAGCACCGCGGCGGAGTGCACAGCAAACATACAGGAGTTCCACAGGGTAGCACGTATGCCTGGCGTGCTAGGGGCAATAGACTGCACCCATGTGGCCATTCGCACGCCACCTGGCCCCGATGGGGCCGCTTATATGAATTGGAAGGGTTATGCCAGTGTCAACTGCCAGGTGGTGTATGATGCCAGTGGGTGCATCATCAATGTCTGTGCCATGCACCCTGGCGGAGCACATGATTCATTTATATGGCACCAATCAGCACTGTGCCATTGATTCGAGAGTGGGGACATCCCCACAGGACGTCTAGTGGGTGAGTATGCATGTAGGATTGGCAAATCGGGGGCAAGGGTGGGTAAGCCACAGGTGCCATGGGTGTGGCACACAGGGTTAGGGGCACTATGAGCCTGAACAAGACACTAACCTCAACTATCTCCACACAGGTGACAGTGGATACCCACTCCGTCCCTGGCTGCTCACACCCTACCGGCGACCCACGACCCCATCGCAGCAATGCTTCAATAAGGCACATGCCACCACACGCAACATCATTGAGCGGGTGTTTGGGATGCTGAAGGTGCACTTCTGATGCCTAGACACCTCCGGTGGTGCCCTACAGTATAGCCCCTCAAAGGCCTGTGGGATATTCCTGGCCTGTTGTATCCTGCACAACATGGCCAAAGACTGTGAGATAGCCGTACAGGTTGAGGAGGGGGACAGCGATGGGGACGCTGGTGACGCCGGTGATGATGGGGATGAGCAACCCCCCCTTGGACGGCGTGACCCCCAACTGATCCGGCTGGCCCAGCTGCACCGGGACACCATCACAGAGGAGCACTTCGCCCAACACAGGTAAGTCATGGGGCCATGTGCAACCAACAGTGGCTAGGGCACAACCCACATACACACAGGGAAACACACCAGGGGTGCATGACAGCAAGGGAAGTGGCAGGGCACAGAAGCACACACATACAACCAGGGAGGAGTGAACAGTAACACGCCACATGGACGGACACACACACACAGACACACAACAGGCACAAAGTGCACAGGGGTCAGGTGCACAACAGAGCAGTAACACAGACACTAAAAACACACACATCCACAGGCCACCACCACCACCTTTACTGTCCATGTACATGTGTCAGATGCTGGGCATCTTTGCACTTTGGTGTACAGTGCAATGCAGGCATCATCATGCACAAGCACCTGTGGACAGCAGTCGGGAGGGTGTGCAGGTGGTCCGTGTGTCTGTGTGTAGGGCAGAGCACCCACTGGTGCACTGCCCACCAAAACACACATTGCACACAGGGCAGCACCAGACAGGGCCCGCACTGGAAGACAGCTCAGTCATGTGGCACAGTGCCACGGCCACCTTGGATGCATGGGTGGCCCCACCGAGACCCAGCAGCACTGGCAGGCTGAGCATGGGCCACATGGGGTGGCACCGATGGACCACCAGGGGTCCCACTGCGCAAACGCAACCTTGCCCGCACAGGGGTCTGCAGCATACCGAACATACCTGCACCAGGGGTGCTTGGGATGCCCACAGCTGAACCCGGCATCGACAGGGTGGGTGTTGCATGATGCCGGAAACAGGGAGTGGATAGCATACTGCGCAGTGTGAGCGGCACAGGGGCACCTGACTGTGTGCCCAATGTGGCCACGACACCGATCACTGCCTGTGTCAGCCTGTCAATGGCGGTGGTCACATACAACCACAAATGGTCAATCCAGGACAGGATCCTCTCGGTGTCCCTGCTGTGCTGCTCCAGAGCCACACACAGTGCCTCCATAGATGTTGCAACCCGCATCTGCTGCTGTACTGATGCCTGCAGCAGGCGGGTGTTCTCATCAAAGAGGTCGTCTGCCACATCGGCAACCTGTCCCTCAGGGTATGGAAGGGCCTGATGTACAGCACCCCTTGAGGGTGGGCGCTGATCACCAGGACCAGATATGGGCATGTCCACAGGCGGTGCACCTACATCACCGCTGAGCCCTGTACCCCCAGTCCCGGTGGGTGACTGCTGCTGCTGCCCCTCCACCTGCTGTGCCCACAGGATCAGTGGTTCCACTGCTGTGGCCGCAACAGTGCCAGTGACCTGCACAGCCACCAGTGCTGCCCCACCGGTGCTGTCAGGCACAGCCTGGGACTGTGCTGACATGCTGGCACACACGTCGGAACCAGCTAGGTCCATGGGTGTGAGCTGTCCTGCTGTGTGTCCATTCTGTGACACACACATGTCAATGCCCATAGTGGTCAGTGCATCATTGATGGTGCAGGTCTGTGCCACAGCCACAGCTGCAGCATGCTGGCATGCTTGCATGCCAGACTGCTGAGACACAGGAAGGGCACTCCCCACACCTGTCTCAACATCAGTGAAGGTAGCCAGGCGTGCACACTGGTGCAGTGCACGCTGACAATCTGCAGAGGTGGATGGTCCCTCCTCCAACTCCGGATAGCTGTCTGCAGTGGACAGGCCCTCCACTGCTGACCCCTGCAGACGCACAGGATCTGTAACAGAAAGGAAGGACATGTTAGTGCATGTGAACTACCTCCCCCCCGACCATGACATACCATGCAGTGATGGGCTACCACCTGTCTGGAAGCCACCTACAGGAATGCCCTCAATGGCACTGTGCTGCATGTTTGCAGTGAGCCGGTCCTCTGCCGGAGTCAGCTGCACCACCTCCGGCTGGCCCCCGCCTGTCGCTGCAGGTGCCACCCTGATGGTTGCCACTTTCTCCTTCACCCTCCTTCTGTTGGTCCCCATCTTCTTTTTACATTCCTGCACAGAGCGCTGGTGGCTGCTGTGCAGGTTGACGGCATGTGCCACCTCCTCCCATGCAGCAGCACGGGCCTGAGGGGTGCCCCGCCGTCCACTGAGAAGTGGCTCTTCATCCAGGTAGGCCTCGAATAGTGCCTCTGTCTCAACTTTTGTAAAATTGTGCCTCTTCTTCCGCCCACCATCATCCTCCTCACCCATTCCTCGCTCGGTCATATCACAGCCTGTATGGGTGAGAGTGATCACCTGTGACTGTGCAGTACACAGCAATTCCCAAAGACCATAGTCCAGAACATCACACAGCATGCAACTCACCTATCCACTGCAGTAACCGAATATGGCCACTGCAGAACAGTGTCGCATTTTTATAGCGCATTCCATGCAAATGAGGTGTGGAGCAACTTTAATGAGATGCAAATCGCGCTGCTGAGCCTTTGAATGGCTGATCGGATGATTTGCATATGACGGCTGAATATCGCGCTGTTGTGCTTTGCACAATACAGTTGAACGGGCTGAGCCAATGGCGCAGTTCTGTGTCTCTGTAGTACACCGCACTGTGCATGCCCAGGTAGCTTACGCAGGTGTCTGCCGCGCTGATGATGTGCTGTGCACGGTAGGCAATTCAGGGCATGGCCACCATTATGCCATTGGCGCTACAGCGACAGTCACTACATGGCGCTATGGCACAACTGCGCAATAGTCCGCTGTGGCAATGGCACACAGGCGACCAATCACGCTGGATGCATAGACGTCCGATGGCGCTGTGCATGGCCATGCGCCAGAGACCCATGACCTTGTGCCCGACCTTTGCCCCCTTGGCGCTGTACGTAAGGCATGTCTGCAGCTCTATCGCGCTGTTCGGTAACAGCGCGATAGGGACTGGCGGCGCTGTACCAACAGAGCGATAGGGAATGGCAGCGTTGTATTGCGCAAAAATTCCACGTGGGGTTGCCGCGCTGTGGAGCACCATATTGCCTACTATTCATGCAGGGATGGCACTCAGAAGAGCCCCCCAGTGGAGTTCACTTGAGCTCACCAACTTGGTGGCCATAGTGGAGCCTCATTATGACCCACTATTTGGGGATGAACCCCTTAACATGGCCAGGACCCATGTGCGGCAGCAGGTGGCCACTGAGCTTGAGGAGGCCACTGGCCGGCGGAGGTCCGCAGAGCAGTGCAGGCACCGGTACGGGGGACCTGCGGAGGAGGGAGCTGGCACTACTGGCACATCTTCGGTCACGTGTCAGGAGGGGCGTGGTGCCTCGGCCAGGTGGGTGAGCTGTCTATGCACGTGTATGGTCCATATGGGTAACACTGTCTATCGTGTCCAGCACATGGGGGAGGGTTGGTCTATGGGTGGCTGTGGCGGTGTTTACAGGATATGAGATGTATGGGTCTGGCTGGGTGGGCGGGCACACCAATTGGGGCAGGGGGATATCTGCTTTGGGATTTCACTGATGTGTTTCTCACCTTTTGTTTCCCACAGGTTTGGCGGAGCAGAGGAGGGCCAGGGCTGAGGTGCAGGGAGTGGTAGCAGCGGTGGCTGAGCATGGTGGTGGTGGTGGTGAACCACAACAGCAGCAGCAGCACGATGAGGGTGAGTGCCATGCCATCATGAATGCTACTGCATGCTGTGCGACGGGGTGGCAGGGCATGGCCACCATCCATGGACAACACTGCCATGCACGCGACATGTGACAGTCAGCACTGTCCAGTGGCACTGCACGTCTGGGAGTGCATCAATGGTGGTCCATGCATGCACTGGGCACATGGCTGTGGCACTGCCTGCCCACCACGTAGCCACGTTACTGTACAGCCTTGGTTGTGCTGTGCTGGGACATGGGCGGTGTGTGTGTGCAGTGGTACACATGGCTGTTGCTGCCTGGTTGGGCATGTCTTGTGCATGGTCACTGTGGGTAGGTGCAGTCCATCACAGGAGCGGGGCACTTGGCTGTATGCCATGCATGATGGGTAGGCTTCAGGGATATGGACAGTCACAGCCATTGACTCCGATCCTTTGTCCTAGGTGTCCGGATTCTGCACCGCATTGACCGTTCGATGCAGCGGCTGATACAGGTGGCGATGGATTCACTCGCCATCCTGCTGGACCTACAGCAACATGGTCTGAGGCGCAGGAGGAGGCCCCGGGACCAGCACCAGGCAGCAGGAGAGCAGGCTGGCAGGCAGTAGCTGCCCATCACCTCCCCCCTTTACCTATCCCTCACACCCTGCCTTCCTCTCCCAGTTGTTCACCCTGTCTCCTTACCCACCCCTACCTTGTACCCTGCACTCCCACCCCATTTTGTATATTTGTACATAGTTATAGTTGTTGTTCTTTTATTTTTGTTATATTTGAAATACATATTTTGATATGAATACTGTGGTGGTCTCTGATTTGCAGCTGGCTATAGGTGCTCAGTTGCAGTGGTGTGCATGGCATCTGGGGTGGTATAGTCATGGGCATGTGTGTGCGTGCGTGGGGAGGTGTCTCTGGTGTGGGAGTGGCTTTCAGTTGGTATTGCTGTGTGCTGCCACCCACTGCTGGGTCTGGCTTGTATGCTTATGTGGTACACGAGGTTGCAGTGTGACGGGGGGATGCATGGGGATTCCTGCAGTGATGGTCACTGCTCATGGGTGGTGTCTTGGGGTCACAGTGCAGGGTGTGCTGTGCACAAGGGGGACTGATGTACACTGGGGTGGTCCGCCTTTGTGTAAGCAGTCTCAGCTTGCCAGTGGGTGTGCTGGGACAACATGGCCCGGCTGTGCTTGTTGCTTGTCCCCATGGGCGGTGCATATTCCGTCCCTCCCCAATTATGCTGTGCTTGGGGTGTGGGGGTGCATTGTTAGTTCTGCAGTGTGTTCCTGTGCCCATCTGTGGCATGGGTGGTGAGCCCCTGCCTACCTCCCTGGTTGTGCAGTTCCATTGCTCTGCTGGGGGCTCCTGCTTGCTATGGCACCTCTGGACTGCTCAGCTGGGCTGCCCTTGTTGCGCTATATGGCGCATCGTATCTGCTCAACTTCCCCTTCCTGGTTCGCGGCTATGGTGCAGGTTGTGTGATATTCAGGCGTTGGCTGGTTGCGCAATTTGCCTTGCTCCATGTTTGAATATCGCGTCTACTGCGCATGTGCGCAATGGACTTGTGCTTGCTCCTGCTATTGCGCACATTTTGGGCGCAGTTTGAATATCCAGCCCAAAGTATCTACACATACCAGCCAGGTAAAGTGAGATAGTAACATACAATTGAAGATTAATAGGACTGAAAAAATAAAATATTGAATGATACTGAAAGGATTGATTCTCTTTTTAGGGACTGACAATAACATGAAAAAATAAAGAAATAAGGAGTTGGAAACAACGTTCAGCACAAAAGAGAGTAAAAAGTGTTAAAACCAGTTATGCAGGTAAAGACACATTGTAGAAGTGTTTAAACAGTTACCAAGAAATTTGATTGTATTAAAACTTTAAATGTTTTAAAAACAGAACCTAAAATTCAAGGAAGACAAAAAACAAAGGAAACTGAACATGCTGAGCTGAAGGATAAAGCTGCAAAAGGTAAAATGTAGCCAACTTAAGATCTTTTAAAATGGTACACTTTTATAACAGAAAAGGTAGCAATAATGGAAAGTTGTTTGATTATTGTATTGAAAATAACCTGCTAAATAAGGTTGCTGAAAGCATTTTCACATATTGTTTATATTATTATAGTTAAGACACAAGTTTGGTGCAACCCCTTGCCATGAAGAATCAGTAGAACAGGCAAAGGCAGAAGTAAAATGTGTCTGGCCAGTGTGGAAACAAAGCACGAATACAGGGTACATATTCTTTATTACTGTATATTATTTTTGTAAAGTTTTAGTTGAGTGAATAGAGTACAGAATGTGTACTATAAGTAGCATGGGAAAGAAGCACAGTGGTAATGAAGTATAATAGAAAACCTCACTAGAAGAATAATGAAAAGAAATGGAATCCAAAAATGTAAGATTAATAAGCAATATTTATCTATTATTCCTGCAGAATATATGAAAAGCCCTTTGAAAAAGCACAAGAATGTGAAACGTCAGGGCAATTAACTAAAATAAAGAACGCTGAGAAATTTTACAACAGCCTGAGTGGAGTATTTTTTTGGTCCCCCCCCATTTTTGAACATCAACAACATACCATCTGCCCCTGGGGCCTCACCTTTGGAAATCTGGCTGATGATCATTCTGAGTTTCTCCATGGAGATAGGGTTGTCCAGTGCATGCACCTCTTAGTGGGGGTAAGGTGTTTGAATGAAGTGCTCGCAGAAAGGCTGTGATGGTAGGTTTGTGTAAGGGTCCTTTAGAGGGGGGCTTTGAGGAGTACAGGGTAAGGTAGACTTGTCACATTTCAGTGTTCACCTCTGAAGGTTTGGTTGCTACCCTTCCTGTTGATGATCGAAGGGCAGGAATGAGTGAGTTTGCTTTTTGCTTTCTCAGGTGGTACACCAGGAGCTTATCCCCTTTGACCCCAGATTCCCAGAATCAGTGCTTTGCCCTGAGTAACAGCCACTCATCCTTGTGTTGCAGAAGAGAGTTGTCTTACATTTTATCCTGATAATGAAGGAAAAGAGGACAAGGGTTGCGGGTCCAGGTGTTTTTGAATTCGGTTCCAATGTTAATAGTTCACACATAAGACTATCCAGTTCTTGCTTCCTTTGTCTATTCTGGGCAGCCAGATAGGAGATTATACACCCCCTAATAATGGGTTTAAAGGCTTCCCATACTGTCCCTGCCCCTACCTCCCCATTCAAGTTGATCCCAAAGAAGGTTTAAGCTTCTTTGTGAACCTAGCCATGAAACTTGGGGTCCTTTAAGAGAAGTGGGTTGCATCACCATCTAGGAGATGAGGGATAAGCAACAGGTGGTAGGAAAGACATTCCTGTTGGGGCATGGTCTGATATAACCAATGGCTCAATAATGGCATCATATGTGCCTTGTATTGCTAGGCCATTCACTAGCCAAAAGTCTAAGTGGCTATGTGAGCCATGTACTGTTGAGTAATGGGTGAAATCACTGCCCATGGGTTTTTTCCAGTGCCAGGGATCCATCAGCCCCCATTCATCCATCGTATTCAGCAGTGCTTCTTTGGCTATGGGGTTGGAGTATGGGGTAGGGTTTGATTTGCCTAGGAAAATATCCAGGACTAGGTTAAAATCACCCCCATTATCACTGGAAGCTCTTCCTCATCTCCTCCAGCCTCCATGAGTGCCTGACTCAGCTACAGAAAGAAACTGATATCATCCTTGTTAGGTGCGTAGAAGTTGTCTGACACTGCCTTACCACCAGGGAAGGAAAACCAGGCCACTGTCCATCAACTCTGCTGATCTGTTCTAACCCACTCTTCTGTCCATGGGCAGGATCTATGTAGTAGTATGGTTACCCTTTAGATTTGGATGTGTATGAGCTGTGGAGTACCTTCAGAACCCAGTGTTTTTGGAACCATTGTACTGTGCTGGATGTGAGGAGTGTCTCCTGGAGGAGGGCAACATCAGCCTTCAGTATTTTCAAATTTCAAAGGACTTTTGTCCACTTGACAGGGTGATTTAGCCATTTAACATTCCATGAGATGCACCTCACACCCTTCACCTTGTTACCGGCTATATTCACCCTTGAGTGCCTAGCCCATTTACCTTATGGTACTTATCCTGCTGAGGCTTACTACTGGTGGAAAGTGGGCATCAACCACAGAGGGCTGTAGGTCTGGTGGGGAGAGAACCCTGAGTTCTGCCTCAAAATGGCTGCGCTTCTGCCTGTAACAGAATGATAAACAGAGGAGAATAATAAATGTGCAGCTGGCTACTATGCTTCCTGTTGATGATCGAAGGGCAGGGATGAGTGAGTTTGCTCACTCTGCAGCTAGAGAAGTGGGAGAAAGGGCTTGTAGCTGCTGAGTGTGTTTGTAAATTGATTTAAAGTAGTTTTTAGCTTCCATTTTGGTGTGTTGGATATTGTAGCTGAGGTCTGTCTTAACTGCCTTTTTTGTGTGCTTTTAAATTTATTTGGGCAGGATTAAGAGAGTGTAGCAGATAAATTGGTGATTGTGGGTTTAAATGTTGCTCTCTGGCCTGTAAGTGCAGATATCATATTTCAGGGATTAGTGCTGTTAGAGGTGAGGAGAACTGCCATCTGAGTCAGTCTGCATCTAGAGAAGAGGGAGAAAGGGCTTGTAGCTGCTGAGCGTGTTTGTAAGTTGATTTAAAGTAGTTTTTTAGCTTCCATTTCAGTGCGTTGGACATCATAGTTGAGGTCTGTCTTAACTGCCTTTTTCTGTGTGTGTGCTTTTACATTTGGGCAGAAGGGGCAGACACAGGCTGATACAATCTCTCCAAGTTGGGTATGCCCTAATCCCACTCTCCCACCCCTCCCCCACAGCACTGCTCATTTATAGGGGAACACCTGCCCTGCAATGGGAGGAAAAGGCTTCAGGTGCAGCTCATGTAGTTCTAGCCACTAGGGATTGGATTTAAAGGCTGGGAGATAGGAGCTTAGGGAGTTGTTCACTTCCCTTATAACGATTACTGTGTTGTACTGCACCTAGTAACAGGGTTACCAGTTTACTGTGGGACTGTATTTAGGATTAGTGGGTGACCTGATTAGTCGGTAGGGGTGTATCTTGTACTAGTGGGAAACCTGGTGGCTCACCCAAGGAAACCTTCTTGGAGGGGGATGGGACCACACATCATTAGGGCCTGCATCTTTGGGAGGGTGGTGGGATGCACAGAGTGTAGGGCAGCCATGATACTGGACTGGGCTTGGAAGTTCGGTGGTTGCCCAGTGTGCTACCAGCTGGCACAGCTAAGGGAGGAGGTTGCAGGGATTAGGAGACAGCTGGGGGAAGGGGGAGGTAGGGTTTGGGAAGAGGGCAGGGGCTCTCCCACGGGGTTGCACCAAGCACTAGGGGTGGGGGCATAGGGAAAGGAGTGCAGGAGAGTACTCTGGGGTCACATAGGGACCCTGGCAGAGGGGGCCCAAAAGGAGGACACTACCAAGGAAGCAGGCAAATAACTGAGGACCCTCACAGAGGGGGGCCAGAGGAACAACATTCTTAGGGATGTAGGCAGATCGCTAGGGCTGGACAGAAGGAAGCAAGTTGGGGAGGTGGATCAAACCTTAAGCTCGGTAACTGCTTCAATTCTCTTCTTCTGCTTGAGGATGAGGGGGGTGATGCAGCCATGACAGGGGTGGGTAGAGATGGAAAAGGAGTAGGGGGCAGATAGCAGGAGGAACGGGGGAACCTGGAATGCAGGAGAATGGGGGAGCGGTGGATCAGAGCAGGAGGAGGAGGGAAAGAAGGAGGAAAGCACAAGGAGAAGGACCAATTGGGAGGAAAGGGCAAGTAGAAGGCCCAGAAGTACAAGGAGGATACAGTAAAGGCAGCTGGGGGTTTATGCCAGGAGAGCACAACAAGCAAGGAGGGGCTGAACGGAGACGGGAAGGAAGGGATGATGAGCCAGGCTAGTTTAGCAGATGGGGGGAAGAACCAGTCACGAGCAGTGAGGTGGAGAGGAGTGAGGTACAGGAGGATACTCAGGAGGAGGAGGAGAGGCATAGGATCGGAGAGGAGGGGGTGGCCAGGGTAAATAAGGAGGGGGCAGTAGGTGGCACCCAGATAGGGGGAGAAGCAAGGAGCTTACTGGGTGGAGAGGCTGGTAGAAAGGATGAGGGACATGGAAGCAGGGGAATGGAGGAAAAGGAATGGTCAGAGTGCTCCTGTTGGATTCTATGATCAGGGGTTTCAAATGGGATAGGGAGGGGGAAGCCTGGCCAGTTAGAACAAAATGCTTCTCTGGATTAATGGTGTACAGGGCCAAGCACGAGGTATATCAGCTGGCAAAGGATTGTGGGGGTTCCCCAGACATACTGATCCACCTGGGTACAAATGACATTGAGGGAAATAGGGAGCTATAGATACAGGCAAGATTCAGGGAGCTTGCCAGGGTCTGTCATGACATAGGATGCACGATTTCCTTCTCAGAAATCCTGCCGGTGCCAAGGGCTAGTGGGGAACACAAAAGGAAGATTAGGGAGATAAACCAGTGGCTCAGGGAGTGGTGTGAGGCCAGAGGGTATGGGTTGATGGGGGACTTGGGGGAGACCTGGGAGGATAAGGGGCTGTATGCTAGAGATAGGCTTCATCTCAATTTGGAGGAGAGGGGAATCCTTAAGTTGAAAATAGAGGAGTTCATTGGTGAAAGGTGTGGTTTAAACTTGTGAAGGGGGGAGGGATGGGAGAAAAGGCTGTTGGGGGGGGTCCGATAAAGGAGGGACTCTGTCTGTACCCCCCTGGGGAGTTGGAGGAATGTGGGAAAAGGCCGACTGGTAAGGTACAGACCAGGGGAAGGCGGAATCCCCATGGGAACATGAGCAGGGGAAATAGTATAGGGAAAGAGTGGAAGGTAGTCGTGCTAAATGCCAGAAGCTTGGGCAATAAAATGCCTGAGCTCCAGGCAATGCTAACTGAGGGAGGGGTGGATGTGGCAGTGGTCACTGAGACCTGGGCCACCACAGAACACGACTGGGACCTGAACCCGGAGGGTTACACTATGTTCAGGAAGGACAGGGGGTGGGAAGGGGAGGAGGGGTAGCAATAATAGTCAAAAACTGCACTGGCATAGGGGGAGTAGAGGAGGCGGAGGGAACCATGGAGGTGATTTGGGTCACCTTGATAACAAGGGGGGGCCAGAGAGTAAAAATAGGAGAGGTGTATAGACCCCCTGCACTGGTGGAGGAGCTGGAGGACAGTCTGGTGGCAGATGTTGGGAGACACTGCAGATTGGGCAAGGGAAGGGTGGTGGTGTTGGGGGACTTAAACATGCCAGGAACAGACTGGGATACTATGACATCCTCGGTGGCCAGGAAACAGAGGTTATTGGATGTTTTTCAGGACACATTCCTAACTCAGCAGGTGGAGGAACCGACCAGGGAGGCGCGGGTACTGGATGTGGTCCTGGTAGACAGTGACCAGATTGGAGGCCTGGAGGTAAGGGACCCGTTGGCGGGAAGCGACCATGCCACGGTCTGGTTCTGTCTGGACCAAGGAGGGGTAGAAGGCTACACAAAGACAGAGGTAACTGACTTCAGGGGGGGTGGATTTTAAGGAAATAGGAAGGATCCTTAAGGAGCATTTGGATGTGACTGGGCCAGACATGGACGCTGACAGTAGTTGGGAAATCATCAGGAGAGGGGTGCAGGATGCTACCAGCACCCGTGCAAGAGTAAGACAAAAATGCAGTAGGGCCCAAAAACCCTGCTGGCGGACCAGGGAGGTCCAGGAGGTGGTGAGGGGAAAGAAGGGGGACTAGGGTGGTGAGGGTGGCTAAGGCAAGGAAGGAGCAGAACCTGGCCAGGGAAATTAGGAGAGGGAACAAGGGGTTCTTTAGATACATTGGGGAAAAGTGAAGGGGCAGATTGGCAGAATTAAAAAAGGGGAGAGATGGGCACAAGACCCAGGGGAGCAGGTTGAGGTACTAAATGAGTACTTCACCTCAGTTTTCACCAAGGAAAATGGGGGGGCTGCATCATACATGGGAGGAGACAGTGATACTGAGGAGGGGGGACCCTTACCAATCAGCGGGTCTGGAGAGAGGGAGAGGTATCATTAGCAGAAGGGAGGAAGGCTAAGCAGGGGGACGAGGTAGCGGAGATAAAATCACAGCAGAGAGAGTGAGGGAAGCCCTCCAGTCCCTTAACTCATTGCCTCCACAGCAGCTCTCTGAAGTTGCACCACTTGTCTCCTGTGTATGGTTAACAGTAAATCCTGGGCCTTTCTAAGCAAAATCAAGCTATAGTCAGCATGCCACAAACAAATCCTAATAGCTCAAGAACCGTAAGTGCTAGACACAAAGTATGAGTGGCAAAGATATTCAGCACAAAATTACCCTTCCAATGGTGGTATGCAAATAATATATAATTTTGTTTTTTTTCTATGCTGGCTGAAACAGCAAAAAATTTTTTTTTTTTCACTAAAACGGGCAACATAAGCCATACGCACCATACTATAAACAAATGCGAATAACTTCTAGTGTATACATGATATACACAAAATATCAGTGGCAAAGTTGTTCAGCATAAAATTACCTTTGCAACGGTGCTATGCAGTCAAATATATGTTGTATTCTGTTACACTATATATTGAAATATATAAGTGACTTCTCCAGACATTGCAAGGGCACACTGGGAGTCAGTAGCCAACTTCTGCAGGCGTCCTCAGGACACACCAGTGTATTTTACTGACGACTACAGGTGTCTGCTAGGAGACAATGAGTTAAGATAGAGAGAGCACCAGGGCCAGATAAGTAACATCCCAGAGTGCTGAAGGAACTGGCAGATGTCCTGGTGAAACCCCTGGCGGAGCTTTTCACCATCTCTCTGAGGACAGGGTGGATGCCCCAGGACTGGAAGGTGGTGCATATAGTACCTATCCACAAGGGGGATCAAGGAAGGTGGCAGGGAACTACAGGCCTGTCAGCCTGACATCGGTGGTGGGCAAGGTAATGGAGGGCATTGTCAAGGAGAGGCTGGGTGGGACCTGGAAAAGTCAGGGTGCCTGGACAATAGACAGCATGGATTCGTCCTGGGGAAATCGTGTCAGACAAACCTTGTGGAGTTCTACGACTGGGTGATGAGTGCCTTGGATGTGGGTAGACCAGTGGATGTCCTCTTTCTAGACTTCAGCAAGGCATTTGACTCTATTCCTCATGGGAGCCTGTTGGATAAGCTGGGAGAAATGGGGGTGGGAAACCATATGATCAGATGGATAGGCAATTGGCTCCAGGACCGGACCCAGAAGGTCATAGTTGGTAGGATAGTCTCATCCCCAAGGAGGGTCATTAGTGGGGTCCCACAGGGATCAGTCCTTGGGCCCCTCCTGTTCAACGCTTATGTCTCTGACATAAGGACAGGTATCAGGAGTGAGAGGAGTCTGCAAATGACTCAAAACTGGGGGCGGTGGTGGATGGGGAGGAGGGGATGGTGGCAGTACAGGGGGGACCTGGAGGCTCTGGAAAGATGGTCTAGAAAGTGGAAGCTGAGGTTCAATGCAGGGAAATGCAAGGTACTGCACCTGGGGGCCAGAAACCCGGGCCAAGTGTACACCCTGGGGGGGGGGAATGCTACAAGTCTCGATGGCTGAGAGGGACCTGAGGGTGGTGGTGGATGTCAAGATGAACAACTCTGAGACTTGTAGGAGGAGAGCGGCCAAGGTCAACAGGATGCTGGGATGCATTGCTAGGGGGATCACCCCCAGAAGGAGGGAAGTGATACTCCCTCTGTATAACTGCTTGGTGAGGCCACACCTCGAGTACTGCGTGCAGTTTTGGAGGCCACACTTAAAGAGGGACATTGAACTACTGGAGAGGGTCCAGAGGAGGGCAACCAAAAATGATTTTGGGTTTGGGGGACAGGACCTATGGGGAGAGGCTTGAAGAGCTAAATATATACACATTGGAAGAGAGAAGGGACCGGGGGGACATGATAGAGGTCTTCAGGTACATGAAGGGGGTAAATAGGGGAGGAGCAGACAGGGTGCTTTGAAGGAAGGGGGCAACTAGAGGCATGGGTGAAAGCTGGAGGAGGAGATTCAGGGGAGAAAGGAGGAGGTGCTACTTCACTGAGAGGGTGGTGAAGCCATGGAATGCACTGCCCAGGGGGCTGGAGGAGGCAGAGACAGTGGAGGGGTTCAAAAAGAGGGGGTGGGACAGGTACAGGGGAAGGGTTCTGGAAGCAAAATCCAGTGCAGCGAGAGTATCCAGGACTGGAAAGGGAGAAGCCAGAGAGGGCAAGGGGGGCAGCAAGGTCAGCTCCCAAGGTGGGGGCTGACCAAACGAGCAGACACAAAAGACTGTTAGGCCTATTCTGCTGGCATTTTAGTATGTTAGTATGTACAAGTCAAGGCTGCTCACTTAATTTAGTCAACTGAGTGATGTGGGGAGGCCCTCCCCACTGCACTTGGACACCAGTATAAGAACATCAGTCCTCTTGGTACTTTAGAAAGTGAGTGCCTCTTTAAACTAAATATACTTTACCAGTTTCTATAACTTACACCAGGAAACCAGTGTCAACCTAATAACTTGTCAGTGAACACACTAAAGTAAATAAGGAGTAAGTGAATAGAGTAATGAAGTATTGACACACTCAGCAATGCCACCTTGGAACCAAACTAGGAGTTGTTTTTTGTGGCAATTGTTTAACCAGGCTGACTAGCAAAGAAAAATTGGAATGTTTATCCATTCTGCCTTGGACTTCCATCTAGGTTTATTCTGTGTTGCTCGGAGTTGTGTAGTTATGTTGGCTGCCCTTTATTCACCAGTCAATGAATACCTATTATACTAGTGACTGGGTGATAGGGGATGGTATATATTTCCCCAGTTGGAACCATGTTGGATAAGTTAGTTATGCCAGAGACCACTGCAGGGCCCCAAGGCACCTGTGGGAAGTAGATGGGGGGCTCGTTCATGACTGTGTCCAACTATCCCCCGTGCCTGAGCCACTAACAAAGGGGTGCAGAGGGTTTGGTTTAAGTAGGAGAGATGAAACCCTGTTCCCACTTTCCCTCTGCACGCGACCTGCTTGGTGTGCCTGCAATGCTGGTGTTTACTGATGCCAGTCAGCATTTGCAGAGCCCAGAGCTCCACAGGAATTCCCACAGTAATCAGGAAAATTGAGCCATCCACAGGAAAGCTGCTCCCATAGGCCTACATCGGCCATGTGGGCAGATAGAGCAATTCGGTCCCCAGAGGATACAATGCACTCCACGGGCAAATATAGGAAAACAGCACTGAAGCTACAAGGAAAATACCTTATCAGTCTGGGATCACTGCATTTGTTTGCAGGGTAGGTGTGTACAGGGGGAGTGATGTTCACTTGCCCTGCTGTGGAAGCATGGGGGGGTGCTTAGGTAGGAAGGGGGGGCTTTGACCTTGCATGGGAGGGTCTTCCTTGTTGGGTGAGGGCCCCTCTCACTCCTTTACTTTTTCATACCAAATAACATGCAGTTTGCTAGGTCAGGGAGCAAATGGATTTGGTGTCTGTGGTAATCTCCCTGATGAAGGACTACCCATAGGCAGGGGGGAGGCAGAATGCAATGTTCTGTTGTGGGGAACTGGGTTCCTTTCATACAGGCTCAGTGGTCCCCTTTCATCACCCTTCCTGGCTCCTAGTACCTTCAGTAAATTTTACCCCTAAGCAGGTAGTATAGTACAATAAATTCACACTTCCAATTTTTACTAACACACATATTCCCACAGTTGATAAGCGGTGAGGAGAGAGAGAAAGAGCAGAAATACATACCAAATATTGTAGTTTGTATAAGGATCCATTGTCACATCGAGGCATCCCCTTTCGGTGAAGCAGCTGAATGAAGTGCCAAGGCTTGTCAGCCTTCAGCTGCAGCAGCTGCTTCTGCAAATGTTCTGGTACCCAGTATTACAGGAGCTAGCAGGTGTCTGGAGCAGTCCATTTCTTCTTCTCTGGAGGTGTCTGCAACATTCGCCCAGCATGTTGAAAGGGTCTGTAGAAAATCACCCGTCGAGTATTCATCTCGAGGAGTGAGAAACTCATTCCTGCTGTCAGTCATCTCTTGTGCATTTTGCTGGTGGTGAAGTAGGGAAACATGTATATCTCCTTTCTCTGTCTGCCCTGCATGATAAGCACTTCGTGGCCATGGACTCCTGCAGTTCTCCTGGTCAATGTGATCCTTGGAAATAGGTTTTTCTCCCTGTGTCCATGGCTGAACTGAGGTTGCTCCCCTGGGCGACTCCATTTTGTGGGTGTGAAGGGCCATTTTACCTTGTTAAACGTCACCTTATTTACTGCCCATCACTTCCTTCTTGAGTGCCCCAGCTTTCTGGTTCTGTCCCGCCTGAGCACCTGGTTCCCAGAGTTTTCTGGGGGATATAGTGCTAGTTCTGGAGTCAGGCCACTGCAGCTTAGTCCATTGTGAAATGTCATGCGGTGATGATCCAATAAATTCCTTGCCCCCCACAATGATGTGTAGGTTTGCCAGGCCCTTGAATCTGTACCAGATGCCCATGTCCTTCAATATAGCTTTCATAGGGCTGAAAGCTTTCCACTTCACCACCTCATGCAAGAAGTCTTGGTAGACAGATTCTTGCTCCCTTCCAGTTGAGATTCCCCAGATCTCTGTCCACTCTAAGCAGTTTTTCTTTAACAGAGTAGTGCAGAAGGTAGGCGATAATCGGTCTTGGAGGGGACCCAGGAGGTGCTGCGGGCCCCCTTACTGTGCACTCTCTCTGTGTCCACTGAGTCCCTCCACTGCAGGCCCAACAGCTGTGATAAAAAGTCATTTAAAAGGCCCCCATATTGGGGCCTTCCAGTCCATTGGGGACATGGAGAATCCTTATGTTATTTCGGCATCTCTGATTCTCTTGGTCTTCTTCTCTATCCCAAAACATGAGGAGTCATTGTTCATGGTCTTCCATCTGCTTCTGCATGCTGATTTGCTGCCTTTCAAGCTCATCTGTGTGCTGTTTCTGGATGTTTGCCCTGATCCTTTAGCTGTCTTACATCCTCCGTTGTGCCCGCTGAGGATGTTTTCACAATAGCCCTGTCTGCTAGTAGTTGCTCTAACATTTGTGTGATATGCATCAGGGAGTCAGCAACAGGGCTGCTGGGTGCCACAAGGTTAGGGGAAGCCATGCTGAAGTGAATGGGATTTGCCAGAGGTAAGTGACAGTTTGCCTTTGTCAAATTCATGCTTTATGCTATTGACTAGTGGTCAAAGGATTCTGCCTGTTAGATTTAGCAAAAGCAGTCTGAGTACCTCTGCAATGGGTTGGCTCTGGAAAATCATGCCCACAGTTCTGATTATGAGCCCATTATTTCTTCTCTCCACCCAGCCCTCAGCCTGCTTCTAAAATATTCTGATGGTAGGGAGCCAAGACCTCGTGTTCACTATGTCCTTAATTTAAGCCATGATATTCCAACTTAGTGGTGGCCGACAACCTCGATTTTACATCATCCAGTGCCCAGTATCTTCCCTTGTCTGTTCTGACCACTAGAAGATACAACTACTGAACCAACACCATTACAGTAAGAACATTTGGTCCACAGTAGATTGGAACTGCAAACTTAATGTTCCATTTTTGTTGGTGGCTAAACCACACACCCTCCTCATATCCCTTTTTAACTCACCCCAGCTTCATCACATGCCTCCTGGTGCTGGTGTTCTTCCTCATTTGAAAGAGACTCCCTCCTGCACCTATTCACCCCTATGAGATACTTATAGGTCTGTGTTATGCCTCTTCTTACTCTCCTTTCTTCCAGACTGTACATGCTGAGGTCCCTCAGTTTCTCATCCTTGGGCTTTTGGTTCAAACCCTGCACCATTTTAGTTGCCCTCCTCTGGACTGCCTCAACACTCTCTCTGCCTCAAAACTGTCTTATGTCCTTTCTTTTTTTTCTATCTATGCTTTGTCCACCTTTGCAGAGCTGGCAGGCGGCTCCAGCACTCCCTTGGAGGGGTTTGTCCTCCAAGCACGGCTGTCGCCATCCCAGCTGTGCCCTGTACTTCTCCCACATATTACCCCCCACGACAGGGTCAGGGGAGGAGCACTGAATTTCTCCTCCCCCCTGGAGCATAGGCCAGAAGGCAGGGTGGCATGTTGTGGGGAAGGGGGTGTCTGAGCCGTCATTCTGTAGAGTGCCAGCTCCTGTTTTTCCATCTTGCTTTTCCTCAGGTCCACAAACATCCAATGGGCAGAGCAGCTGGGCTCTGCTTCCATGGAGGCAGCCTATGCCCTGGATGTGGGGTACCTCCCATTCTGATGGGGTGTATGTGCTGACACCCAGCCACTGCTGCGTGTCAGGCAAACTGTGCGCCACACCATCCCCCCTCCCCAAGGAATGAGAGCCGTCTATGGATGCTCGATCATTCCTCTCCACCCAGCCACCAAGCAACCTGGGTCTGTTTCTGAACCCGGATTGCCAGTGTGGCACAACATGTGGCATCCTGCACCTCCATCCTCAGCACCACTGGGCCGGCAGTGTCTATGTTCTTTCTGAGGTGTGGCCTCCAGAACAGGACACAATACTCCACGTAGGTTCTTACAAGTGAGTAATATGGTAGCAACACCTCCTCCCTCCTTCTGCTGAACATACCTCTCCCAATGCATTCCAGCATTTCACTGGTTCTACACAGTGCTTTGCCACATTGGCCTGCCACTTTGAGGATGTCAGATATGATAACCTCTAGGTCTCTTGCCTGCTTAATGACTAACAATACCCCCAACCCTATTCTCAGGTCCTGGTTCCTATGCCACAGGTGCATAATTTTGCCCTATTTGTTACTGAACCCCAACTGCCAAGCTCTTGCCCTTTCCTCAAGTTTCCCAAGATCCCTCCACATCCTTCTGATTATCCATCCTATTACAGATTTTGATATCATTTGCAAAAGGCATATTTTCCCTTCCAGTTCATCTGCAATGTCACTTATGAAGACAGTGAAGAGGACCAGTGCTAGTTCGGGGCCCTGCAGCACCTTGCTGGTCACTCTCCCATCATTAGAGTGAGTGCAGTTTACCCCCACCCTCTGTCGCCTATCTATTAACTAGTTTCTAGCACAGTTCTCCACTTCAGATCCCACCCCAAGACTTCCCAGTTTCTCCTGTGTGTCACAGTTTTGAAGGCCTTGTAGGTCATGTCCACCACCCTGCCCTGATCTATTTACCTGGTCACCCAGTCAAAGAACTCAATTAGATTCACCTGGCATGAACTCTACCCCCTCGTGAATCCATGCTTCCTTTGGGTTTGCAGACCATTTTATTAAGTACACGCTACCAACATTCCTTTAACACAGTTTCCATTAGCTTCCCCACCATTGAGGTGAGGATCAACAACCTATATTCATTAGGCTCTTCCATGCTACTGCTCTTATGTAGAAGGACCACACCTGCTCTCCTCCAGGAACCACACCTGATTCCAGTGATCTGCTAAATAAGGTTATCAGCTAGGCAGCTAGTACTGCCCTGAGTTTGTTTCATGCCATTGGATGTAGCTTGTCCAACCCCATATCAGCTGCAAACCCCTTCAGGACTCTTTACTCAAAAAATTGACTTGTCCCCCCCCCCTTTGCTCATGCTGCTCCCAAGTGGTCCACCCAACCCCTTTTCATTACTGTAAAAACTGAGCAGACATACCTGTTTAGGATGTTTGCCTTTTCTTTTTTTATACAAGTTTTTATCCTTCTTACATTTGGTGGGGTGCAGCATCAGCCCATTCCCCATCCCCTCCAGGCCAGCTCTCTGCATCCCCTGGTGTATGCCTAGTCATGAGTTCTCACGAGTTCCTCTTTTGTGGCAGGGCCAAAGAGAGAGGGACATCCTCCTCCTCCCAGTACATCAGATCTGAGGCAGATGGGGTTGCTTCACTCAGCAGCAGTGCAGGTGCAGTGATGGCTGGGCCAGGCTTTATGAAGCCCTCCCCCGACATATATTTTTTCTACTAATTTTCTCCCTATCTTAGCCCTCCTGTGGAGTGTAGGATTCACACATGGAGACATGCCCATCCTATGTATCCTTGCAGGTTCCTCCCAGGCTTTTGCTCCCTGAGCTGCTCTACTCCAAGCCTCCACCTGGGGGCAGCTGAGACCAGGATGACAGACCACCCCTTCCCCAGGATATGAGAGCAGTCCCTTGAGTGCTCAATCCTCTCCCTCCCAGCCAACCCTCAATGACTTGAGTCTGTTGTTGAACCAGGTTGCTGGCATGGCAGGAGGTATGGCGCTTTGCAGTGCTTCAGCCCTCCATGCCACTAGGCTGGCCTGATCTGCCTTTTATTTGTCATCGTCTACACAGTCTCCCTCTGCCATCCTACTTATCTTCACTAGCCTTCTCCTTGTTTTCCTCTTCTCTCTTATGTACCTGAAGAAAGTCTTATCCCCTTTTGTTACCCTTTGGTTATCCTTTCCTCGGTCTGTGTGTAAGGGGACAAGGACCTGGCAAAGATGGTGGGGGGAAGAGAGACATGCTGGGAACAGCACCCCTTCAGGATGCTGAGAACCAGGCAAGGGGAAAAGGACCCAGCAATGGTGGAGGGGGGGAAGTGGAGTAAAGGGGGTCAGGAGGGGAGAGGGGGTGGGAAGTAGGGGAAGGTAGCAATCACAGTAAACCTTGAATTTCAGGGATTATTCTCAGAAATATTCTCTTACATATTGGAGACTTTGCTGCAAGTGAGAACAATACTGATTTCTGCCATCTCTGCACCTTCCTCCTCTTCTTCCTAGAAAACCTGGATAACTTTGTCTGTGTTTTTCTATAGTATTATCACTGATGTTGGTAGAGCTTTCTGACTTTATAAAGGTGCGTCAAACTGGATACTGCTGTTGTTATTTGTTTCAGCTATAAACTTTCTTTATAATCCATGATGTCTGATGGAGTCACATGATGCCTAGATAGGGTTAGCAGCTTTTCTACTCTGCTCCCACCCATCACGCTTAGTTTTTACTAAATTCTACTGAATTTCATCTAATTTCTTCTGTCATACAATTACTGCACCGAGAGTAACCCTTTTGGTGGTGACTTCTTTATCTTTTACATCAAATTCAGGATGTCTGCCAAAGCAGAGATGCAGCAAAGTTTGCTGTGTCACACTCCACCTTAGACGACACAGAAAACTTCCAAGAAAAGCAATGGCCAGAGCTCTAAATTGGGACAGGCTTCTACTCCTACAACGCTTGCTACCCCGCTTACAGAAAAAAAGATTTTACTCAAACTACAACCCATAAAGGAAGCACTGACAATGCTTACCACAGAGGTCACACTGCTGAGAAAAGATATTAGGGACATCACTCGGAGAGTCAGAGACGTGGAAGCTCGATCCAGTTTGCTTGAAAAATGGCTTGAAAAGACGGACCCAGAGATAATTTCCCTATGTCAGAAACTGCATAAAGTTGAACTCAAACTGGAAGACTTGGAGAGCAGAAGCAGATGCAACAACCTGGTCATCCTCAGGCTTCCTGAGGAAGTCGAAGAAGCCACTCCCCTTCAATTTTTCCAAAAGTTCCTGGAAAAACTTGTAGGCCCATTGCCTAATGGCCTGATCTGCATCGTGGAGCAAGCACACAGAGTTCTGTGACCTAGACCCCCCAATTCCCCACCCGACCTTTTCTACTGAAACTGCTCAATTTCCTTGACAAAATGTCCTGCATAAGCTTCAGGAGATCCATACAATTTCAAGGGAAGGACACAGACTCCATATCTCCCAAGATTTACCTGTTTCAGTTTGACAAAAATGGGCCACCTTCCATCCAATCATCTCTAAACTAATTCCCACTGGCATCAGATTTCAGATACTTTATCCAGCTCACCTACAAGTTCAGGTTAAAGAAAACTGGCACTCCTCTGACTAGCACAATCTAGCCCCAAGAGATCTCGAACAACTTCTTCCAGATTTGTTTACAGCTGGCTGATTCTGTATTAAGGCTCCGGTCTTCACTTCCAGACTACTGGGCACATGTTTCCATTGATATCTCAGTTTGGTTTTCTGACTTGGTTTTATATTGAAGAAAGGCATTATTATAGCTTTGGACATATCATTTGCTTTCTCCAGGGGACTCGGATACCTTGTCCTGAAACCAAGAACTGGCTCATGCTTATGGGTCTGTGGATGGGTTGGTTTCTGTTTATTCCCTTGACTGATTTCGGACTCTCAGGAGTGATTTTATGGCTACTGAGACTCAAATTGACACGGTTAATTAACCCTTACCTAGGTGTTGGTACATAATCATTGGACAATTCACCAGCCTTTTCTATACAGGTGTTTACATGTTACCAGCTTCAGTTTCTCTATTAGTGTTAACAGTATATTTTTTCAAGCTTTACTTTCTATTATTAGGATATTAGTCTGTGCTGATTATGTGGTATAAGGCTTGTAATGAATGAAGGGATAGTGTCTTTATTCGGTTTAGGTTCCTACAGTGATTGTTGCAGAAAAGTTGCCCGGTACCTCAGTGTACCGCAGCAGGCGCGGCATTAATGAGAGGTATACCGAGCGTTACATCATCAATGTGGCAGAGCAGTAGAGTTGTCTGCAGTATGCGTTAAGAGCTTAATTAATTGAATCCTATTGTCTGTTGTAATGCACCAGGTGGTGCTGTTCTGATTACACTGGCACATCAACATCAGTTGTAATGCACCAGGTGGCGCTGTTTTGTACTTGTCTTTTAATTTACCGGGTGGTGCAATACTAGCTCCTTTATGTGGCAGTGCGACATCAGTATTCGTTAAAGGGAAACTGTCAGAACTACCCGTTCAGTATTTCAGAAAAGTACCATAGTTCTAAATGACACTTAAAGAGCAGGTATGCACTTTATTGGTGTAGTTTTTAACACTGACTTTTAAAAAAAAAATAAATATATCTATTTAAAATAATTTTGTGTGACTGTTTGCATTTTTGCACATTTTTGCACATCGTTTCACTGTCCATTTGACTGAGTCTGTACTTACTGCCCTCTGAAAATACCAGCCCAGTTTGTTAAAAAAAAACGATCAGGGAATAAACAAAGTATCACACTGTATAACTGAGTTCGCCTCAACAAAGTATCAAGCTGTATAACTGAATAAACCAATCGCTTATTTGAATGTATTTTTTTGGTTGTGAGATATCTTTTTTTTTGGAGGGTGGGTCATGTCATTACATTTGCCGGTAGTTTGATTAGTCTATTACTTCCTATCATTTTTTATTCAGCTCACAATTCCGGATTGCTGTAGATTCGTGTATGGCCAGCAATTTCATTTTTGTACATACTTCACCTACTGTACCACTGGGAATTCTAGAAAATGTATTTAAGAATAAAAAAAATTAGATTTTTTCCCCAGAAGATGAATTTCTTTTCATTCCCCTCTGTCTCTGTCCAGTCCCTCCCCGATGGCTCCATCTAGCAGGCATAGCTCCCCACTGACTCATTCATCCATTAGGACAGCGGTATGGCAAATGCTTGCAATGATGGTGACCCTGGTACAGAAAATAAGTCCACACTTGACCCATCACTTGAGCTGGCGTTCCCATTTCTGCCTGACCAGAGAACAGTCGAAAACGGCACTGACAGCAGTGGGTTCTCTGTAGCAGAAGGGAAGGTGAACAGACATTTAGCGAGCTTGTAGTCTTGGAATCATACTGACTGGCACCATCATCCTACTGTACATCGGCTGGGAGTTTTATCCCCTTTTTTGAACTTCCCACCAATTAGAGCAGTAATTGATATTATAATGCATTTCATTTGGGGAAGAGTCTTATGCAAACTGTACACTGTGCCTGCCTACACTGGTGCATTCAGCTTAGCAATGTGTGTACCACGGAGTGATGCTCAAGATCTGATCTTCACTTTAAATTATTTAAACTATCAGACCGATTGGTCTATGCTTTTAAAAAAAACGGATTGGAATGTCTGAAATTATAATCGGTGTTCTAGCCCACTGTTGATTCTGTTAGGTAGCCAGTCTTCCCCTGTACTCTCCCAGTTCTGTTAAAAAAGATATCACTTTAACATGGCATGAATTAAAATTAAAAGAGAGCCGCAGCTGTTCTAGTTATAGTGTACTGTGCTGGCGTATGTTGTTGGAAGAGGGTGGAGTTGGGGGTTTGGGTTTTTCAGGCAGGGGAGAGGGGATGTTGAGGGAAATCATCATGCATTAATATTGTTTTTTTTGGGTCACTAAAACAGTGCTATGGGAAATAATTCTTCAATAAATGACAAGCTTTGAAATAAAAAATAAAAATGTCCACTTTGGTTATTAAAGGAGACAGGAATTTGATTCACGCTGTTTTAATTCATTTTCTAACCTGTTGTACATAAATAAAAATGTTTTCATGAAAAAAGTGTGTTAAATGTGTATATTTATTTACATTTCTGCCTCTTCTCATTAGTGATTACTGTTATGAGTAGCAGAATTCTAAAAATGACCTTCCCACAAAATTTCCCCCAAATATACCTTACCATCCACCCTGAGCCTCCTGGGCAAGCTCGAAACAGTCCACTGCCAATCTCACCTGCATCCCCATCTGACTTCCCACTTTGTACACACCATCCCACACGCCTTTTAAGAAAACAAAATGACATGTTAAACAACAAAGAACTAAAATTCAAAATGAATACTGAAAAAATAAAGTTATAAATAACAAATAAAACTACGTTTGATAAAACTGTATGGATGTTGGAGAATACCAAATTGGAATCTGTAAAAAGAAGAATCAGCATTTATATAGCACTTTTCATACACAGTGTATCCCAAAATGATTTACAAGCAATGCTAGATTGGTAGTGAAGTGACTGAATGTATAGTGGTGGCCATATCGCACATCAACACCCACACGCAGCCTGGACAATTGCATGAACCGGTTCCAAAAAACTGTACTGTGTGGTTTAAACACTAATTAAATCCTTCAAGCAGAATTCACAAATCAAAAATATTAAAAATCAATTAAGCAGAACTGCTAAGGTCCAAATTAGTTCTAATAACAACAGATCAATGTGGGAGATATGAAATTAAAGCTCCCATAAGAGCCTGCAACAGTGAGAAAATTCAGCAAGCTTTCTACTGAAATCTGGGGTAACACAAAAATATCTAAGTTTGATGCTATCCTTCCACAGTTTCTCAGAAAAATCTTGGATCTTCTCATAACCTCAGTAGGAACAGTCAGATCTGAAGCTGGCTGACATATAGTTGTAGCAGATGCATCATTTTGGGTAATAATCTAATGGGTCAGGGTATTAGATATTAAAGCACATAAACTTCCCTATAAATGCTGGAGGGAAAAATTATGCTAAAAAAGGAAAGCAATATTACAGTCTTATACAACTTGCTATCATGTATGGAATGTGTCTCACCACGCAGGAGCTACAGTACTGTCACTGTCACTGAGTTATACTTGTAGCGTGTCTTTGTATTCCATGTCTGACCAGCATTCAGCACCTTTTTGTTTGAATTTTTGTTTGGGTCCTCAACTTGTCCCTTGAATCCCCCAGGAATGATGGACACCACACCAATTTAAATGTCGGTTGCTCGTTGGCAAATTTATTCATGGCACAAAGGATTATATATTTACAAGCCATATCTTTGAATTTACAATTCAATTTACATCAACAATTCTTCCCAAGTTTTCTGGCTCCAGCCTCTGTCTTTCCTCTGGTCATTTCTTTCAACTTGCTTTCAGGGCCCGGACACTGAATCTGGCTCCCTCCTCCACACCAGAACCAGGCCGTACTAGTTCCCTGGGCTTTCACCCTCCAGGCCCGGACACTTCTAAATCCGGTGCCTGGACCTAGCCCCCTCCCCGCTTTACCACCATGTCTGGTTCTTTGTCCCCAGCCCGTGTATCCTACCCCTCCCTTCTCCCCCGCTCCTACTCCTTTCCTTACTTCACCCCCATCCATGGGTATACATGCCCCTCCCTGCCAGGGAGCTCTGCCCTAACCCCCTGGCCCAGTGCTGCCTCCCTGCAGTGCCCACCATGCCTGGCCCCCTGCCCAAGGCCCCTGGGGCATGATCTGCCTTCATGTCATACCTTTGTATCATGCCTGACCCCCTCTCACCTTCCTTAATAAGGCTGGGAGGGTGGAAAAAATTCCCAGCAAAACAGGGCATCCTGCCTGAGCCCTGGCCTATTATACCCCAAATAGGCCCATGGGCAGGACCCCCTTAAGGCTCTGCCCCCCCCAGCCAATCCCTGGGGCTATGGCTTGCCTTTGTCATATTACCCTTTGCTGCCAGGTGATGTCATCAGGCCCTTCCCCATCCTATCCTATGTGTTTTATTCCTGGTAGGGATCAGTGGACAACCTGGCCTGCCTTTTAATGGGAAGCCCCATTGTCCCTTGAATCCCCCCAAGGAATGATGGACACCACAACAATTTAAATGTTGGTTGCTCGTTGGCAAATTTATTCATGGCACAAAGGATTATATATTTACAAGCCATATCTTTGAATTTACAATTCAATTTACATTAACAATTCTTCCCAAGTTTTCTGGCACCGTCCTCTGCCCTTCTTCTGGTCAATTCTTCCATCTTGCTTTCAGGGCCTGGACACTGTGAATCTGGCCACCTCCTCCACACCAAAACCAGGCCATACCAGTTCCCTGGGGTTTTGCACTCTGGGCCTGGACACTTCTGAATCCGGCGTCTGGACCTATCCCCTTCCCCACTTTACCACCATGTCTGGGTTCTTTGTCCCCAGACTGTGCATCCTACCCCTTTCTCCCCCCGCTCCCCCCTTTTCCTTACTTCTACTGCCCCTCCTCTAGCTTGCGATGGACAGAGGGGCTCCCCCCTTGCGGGCTAATATCCAAGCCCTTTTCTGGCCATCTGGGTCACTAGCTCCCCAATAGATCATAGGAACAGGCACATCCCAAACTCCGACAGGTGGACTCTGTCTGATCTGAACACTGCGGGCCGGTCGAAGGAAATGTCCCTGTGCTGCAGGTGCACCCCCCATCTCTATTACCATCCTGGCCACCCTCCTGTTCAGGCACTTCCTTACCTTCTCGATCAGCCTGACATCCTGCAACCCCTCCATACTCTTCTGGAGGTGATATCGGACCAGCCGATTGTCACCCTCGGCCACCACCCCTTTAATTTCTCTGTCTCCTATGATGTTCTGACCCAATACCCCCCATAGCAGGCTCCCCAAATCATTCCCCCCCCCAGGTGAACCACAATGCTATCCAGAGTGCCCCACTGCAATTTCAACTCCTTCATCAATTGCATGAGTTGTGCCCATTTCATCCCCCTAATGCCTTTCCACAACACCCTTGTATGCTCAGTGTTGTATCTCAGCTCTGCTCCTCTGGAGGTGGCTACCACAATCCTCTCAGCCCAGTACATGAAGGAATGCCCCACTATCCAGATTTTCCTCCTGGAACCTGCCATGGAAACAAAAATACACAATGTGAGTTGCTGTTGTTGTTTTCTGATGTACCTCTTATAGCTGCTGGATCTACAGCGCCCCACTCTTTGTAACTCTGCTACCGGAGCCCCTCTCTCTGCTGCTTCCGTGGCTGCCCTAATCCTGAATGAATGAGGGGTGAACTTACTGGGATCCTCCCCCAAAAATGCCATCGCCCTCCTGAGGACCGCACTTACTTGGAAACTTGTGACCAGAGACCCGTCCCCATGCCGGAATGGCATCCTCCCCTGCCTTCTGCTGAACACCACTGTACTCCTCCAGTGTATTCATGGTGCAGCTGGCCAACTGTGGCTTCCTCACCATTGATACTTGTGTTCCCTTCCCCCCTGGTTCATTCTGGACCTGGCCAGGCTGATAACCACCCTGTCATATCCCCACAGGACAACCTCATGCCACAATGCATGTCCGGAGGCCATTTTTGGGGGGGCCACCACTTCCCCTACCCGAAGTGCCCCTGCTGCCATCACTGCAAACATGGCCCAGAATAGCACCCCATCCTGGGCCGACATGCATATCTTATGGGTGGCCTCCAAAACCCTTATCAGCAATTCCCCCCTTATGGGTTGCCATCTGTCTAACCTGACCCTTTGTCCCCTACACCACTCTGCCATCATTCTTTTTATGATCCTACTGGCCCCGTCAGGCCAGCCCTTGTCCTGGCATACCCAACTGATGCCCGCTAAGTGCATGACCATTGTGGCATGGGCCAGCCCTTCTTTCCAGAGCTCCACCATGAACCTCCTTACCTGCTCGTCCCAGGACGGTTCATCCTTGTCCCACCCATGCTTCCCTCTGAAGCCCTGGAACTTTGCCCACCCTGCTTCATAGGCCCTCGGTGTATTTTCTGCCCAGGAGCCTTGGTACAGCACCCTGGCTGTGCTCCTCCAACCTCCCATAACCAGTCCGGGATCCTGGTCCTGTGTGGTGCTGCTTGTGTCTTCAGCTCCCGAAACCTGTCGAGCTGTAAATGGGACAGACCATCAGCCACGTCGTTCCTCAAACCTTCAATATGCTGTGCTTTGAAAGACAGGTTGAGCCGCAGACCCAGTAAGACCATACATCTGAGAAGTCTGCCCACTGTCTCCGTCCTCCCCCCCGCCTATTGATCACCTCTACTACCTCTTTATTATCACACCAGAACAAGATCTGCTTCCCCCTCATCCTATCACCCATACCTCCAGTGCCACCCATATTGGTAAAATCTTCAGGAAAGTGATGTCCTTCAATGTCCCCCCTTCTGCCTAAGCTGACAGCCAAGGTTCTGACATCCATTCCCCGCGAAAGTATGCCCCCATGCCCAGGGCACCTGAGGCATCCGTGAACAGCTCCATATTCGTGTTCCACTCCCACTCATCTTGCCAAAACAACACCCTGTTAAAGTTGTTGAAACTCCTCCCACACCCTGAAATCCTCTTGCACCCCTTTAGATATGTTTACCCAATGGTGTGGCCATTTTGCTTTCCCTGTGGCCCTCCCCAGTCTCCTTGTAAAAGCTCTGCCTGGGCTGATGGCCTTGCAGGTGAAATTAAGGTGCCCCAGCAGTTGCTGTATTTGTACCAGCAGCACCCTCCTCCTCCCCATGACTTGGGCCAATAGCCCCTTGAGCCGCACTACTTTGCTCCCGGGCAGCCGAAAACAACCCTCCTCAGTGTCCACCTCTATCCCCAAGAATTCCAACTTTTGAGCCAGGCCCTCCGTCTTACCCTGTGCCAGTGGAATCCCTATCCACAGGCAGATGCTCTCGAAATCTCTCAGCATTGTCTGTGCCTTATCTCTCATTTTTCCAATGAGCAGGAAGTCATCCAAGTAATGACCAACCCTCCTGTGCCCATACCTGGCTCCAAAAATTCACTGTACCCAGGTGCTGAAGGTTTCAAATGTGGAGCATGCCACTGAACACCCCATGGGCATGGATTTATCAAAATATATTGCCCCTGAAATTGAATGCCCTGCAGGTCCCAATCTGCCGGCCTGACCGGTAAGAGCCGAAATGCCAACTCAATGTCTGATTTAACCAGCCATGCCCCCCGACTGCCTTGATTAGTGCCATGGCCTGCTCCAGCGAGGCATACAACACCGCCCTAAGGTGGTCTGGAATGCCATCATTCACTGAGGAGCCTTCTGGGTAAGATAGGTGATGAATCAAATGGAATTCCCCTTCTGCCTTCTTGTGCACCACCCCAATGGGGAAATCTGGAAATGTGTGCACAGGGGGCTCTCAACCCAGCCTGCTGCAATTTCCTTCTCTATCTTGGTCCCCACAATCCCTTCCTTCCCTTGGACTGACCCCAGGTTCTTGGCCCATGCACTTTTCCACCCTCCTAGAAATCCCAGTGGAAAACTCGTCCAGAAACCTTCCCGATGCAGTTCCCCTACCCATTTATTCGGGTATTTCTCCTTCCACTCCTCCACTGTCACTAGGGAAATGGAAGTATGTGCCAGCATGCACCCCCACTGCCTGGACCTCTGTGACCCGTTACCGCCAGCCGCTGGGGGTGCTGTGCTGCCTCCTGTGGTTGCCCCCCAGCCTCTGCCCTGCATCCCCCGTGACTCCCGAAAGGGCTGCTCATAACAGTATCCCCCATTCTGTCCCCCTCTGTCTCCCTGCCGGCAGCTGGAGGCCAGGTGCGATCCTCTGCATTTTGAGCAGATGTGCCAGAACTTACAGCTGCCCCATGTGCAGGTGGCCTTGTTGTAGCCCCAACATACCTTTGACCCTGTGACCGGAGTGTGCTTCCTTGCTTGGTATCCTCCTGTCCCCCCCTTCCTCAGAGAGGGTTCTCACCCACAGTTTGGAGCGGGTGCAGTCCCATCTCAGGTCCCCTTTTGCTGCCATTAATTCCGGAATGCCTCATCATACTTGAGCCACCCATACCTAACTTTTGCCTTGTATGCCTCCCGAATAATGGACATGTATGTCAGCAATGGGACTGCGAGCTCCAGCTGCTTCTCCAGCATCAATGCACTATAAATTATGAACCCGCCCTGCCAATTTCCTATGGTCTTCCCTTTATATTTTGCTTCTTTTGTCTTACGGCCCACCACCGCCAGCACCACTGCCTTTTCCAATTTTCCCACTGACTCCTTCTGTTCATACTTCGTGGCTGTGTCCTCGTCCACAAGCCCAAAGATGTCGATATACTCCCCTTTCCAGATTTTCTCCTTGATTGAGGCTGGCACATGGTCCCCAGTTGAACAGCCCGAGGGTCCTTCATACAATTTCTTGTGTGCCGTTGCTCCTCCCCCCCTTTTTCAGGCTCAGACCCTTTGCCTTTCAAAGCTTGTGTTGCCCACTCCATTTTCTCAATTCCCATGTCCCCCATACCACCCAGCAGTCCCTCAAGATAGTCCTTCCACCCATTCTCATCCGTGAGGTCCACATCATCCTTACCCCATCCAGGTTCCCATCATCCAGCTCTGGAGCAGGCAGGGGCTCTGGTATTGGTGTCTTGCATGGGACTTTCTGCATGGGTCTCTTACCTCCTCCGCCCCTGCCCGGGCACTCCTCCCGATCCTTGCCTTTCCTCTGCGCTTCCTCCTTCACCTCTCTTTTTTGCCACTGCCAATAGCTCCGTCATCTGCCCCATCAGGACTGACACCTCCTGTAGCATCCTATCTCTGGTCAGCTGGGCTCGCTTTGGTGCCATGCCTATGTTTGTGTCCTTGCAGTCAGCGGGTGAAAGGTAACATGTTTAGACCTGTCCCCTCAGCTCTACTCACTTTAAGCAAGGTTGGATGGACTGGCATGTTGCCTGGTCCCCTTGTCCGGTGGGCCAGCCTGAGCCCTGCTCTGGGCCTCCCATCCTCATGTCCATTGTCCCTGCATCACCGCGAGCCAGTGCTGTCTTGCCCCTTTTGTAATTATCTATACCTTGTCACTTGTCATTACTCATCCTGTTACCCATCTCTGCATCATTAATATTCCTTTATATGTCTGTTTATTTTTACTTTTACCCACATTTTTTTTTATATACACCGTCGCCCCCTCAACCGCGGTGCCGCTGTGTGGGCCCCTCTTAGCGGCTCACCCTGCCGAGGTCATGTAATTGAACAGCCCCTGCTGCCGCGGCTAGGTCTGCCTTCTTTCATGTCCCCACTGCCATGTCTGTCCTCTTTTTACCTGTGCGCTCTGCATCTCCATGGACCCTTTTACCTGGGCCCCTTATGGCTAGTGCACGTGGTCTGGCCCCTGCCCTTCAACTGCTGGTGCCATTATCCCCTGCAAGGCCTCTGCCTCCACGGCCGAATGGCATGCTCCTTCCATGATGTCTGCCTTGTCCTCGGCCTGCTCTGCCGCAAGCCCCACCCAGCCTGAGCCAGTCTTACTTGTCCCCGCCCTGTCCCGAGGTTCCTTTTCCCCCTCCAGGTGCTCCGCTGTGTGCTTCCCCCATCCTTAATCCCCCCTCTTTCTTCCCTGCTTCCGGGCAATACTTTGGACCCCTCGCAGCTCCCTGCCGTCTGGGCCGCATTGGTCTCCTCCTGCCCCCAGCATGCTGCAAATGCCCTTATACGCTGCATTACTTTGGGATTAACTGTGGGCCTGTATTGCGCCCTCTCTCCCTGTGCCTTTAGTAAGGTACCACTCACACTGGCATCCTGAGAAATGGCTGCATTCTTCTCCAGTGGCCAGCCTCCAGGCCTGCACCACTAACCCACTTGCATGCCAATCCGGCCCTGTAGTCGAGGCCCAACGTCAGAATCCCCCTTGTCCCCTAGGCCATGCTGGGCCACATGGACTCCTGGCTTCCTTCCTCTCCCTTTTGTGAAACTGCACCCTCCTGGTGGGTGTCTCAAAACCTGTACTGCTCTGTAACCACTGCATTCCTCTTCTCCTGTGAAGAGCGTCCGCTTCACCCTCCAGCAGTGTGCTGCCCGCCCGACTAAACGTTAGGCCTCCCTGCAGCCTGCATGTTGAAAAAAAAACCTTCTCTGACTGCCAACCAACAACCACCAGGCCTTCCATACCAACCCACCGTGCTGCTCCCTCTCATGGCATTCAGCATTCTGCAAATGAACCAACTGGTCCTGCACTCTTTTTAACCCCCACTTGGTAAAGTACTGCCAAAACACACCAGAATCACACTACCGTCCTTTCCGACCACGCAGTCGGTGCCTCCCTTTGTGTGCTTACACCATCAACTGGTGCGCCACACTGTGTGATGAAAAAACGCTGCCTTCTAGCATCAGCTAAACCCTGTCCTCCTCACCACACTCTCCAATGCCTCCTGCATGGGATGCTACACAAGCTAATCCGCACTTCTAGCTGCTAGCCAACCAGTCCCTCGCTAGCTTTCCCTTCGTTGAGTTTCATTTTTTTTTTTTTTAAACATCATGCGGCTCCACCAGAACTGCCCTGTCTACTCAGGGTAGCCCTGCACCTTGCAATTCCTATGGCCTTTTTCCTCCATATGCCCAGCTACAGCGGAACGCTCCAGTTTGTTCCCACCATCAAAACAAACGCTCTTATTGCAAAAAACGCTTACAAAGTATTTTTAAATTATTTTATATAACTAATCATTCAACAAATTCCTTCTTTCCTTAGTCTGCTAAACCTCTTCAAAACCTGATATAATTGCTCCAATCCAGAGTGCTAGCCAAAAACCGTCACACATGACCTACTAGGCCTAGAAGCCTAATGTGCCTTACCTGCTAACTTGCTAAATGATGTGCTGAGTTCTCAGAAGAAAAAACTCCCAAGAAAAAGAGTTCATCCTGCCTGAGCCCTGGCCAATAAACCCCAAATAGGCCCATGGGCAGGACCCCCTTCGGGCTCTGCCCCCCCAGCCAATCCCTGGGACTATGGCTTGCCCTTGTCATATTACCCTTTGCCACCTGGTGATGTCATCATGCCCTTCCCCCTCTAACCCTCTGTTCCTTCCCCCTTCCCCCTCCCACTCTATCCTATGTATTTTATTCCTGGTAGGGATCAGTGGACAACCTGGCCTGCCTTTTAATGTCAAGCCCCATTGTCAAGCGACTTCTAATAAATGTGTCCTGTAGTTGCATATGACATTGTGACCAGACTCTCTTGTTTCATTTTACCATCAATCTTCAGTAATCTGCCTCTCTGTATGGTGACAAGAACCTGTATTAATGCATTACAAAGAATAGGTAGCAATGTGTAACTGTATTGACACCTTACATTTAAAAAATATATTTTAATGTAATGTGTCTCTACAGTTGCACATTGCTACCTAGGATGAGTTTATTAGATGATTGACAAGGATAGAGCCCTAGTCAACAATACAGTCTCAGTCCTCCCACAGGATATGGAGCGTCCAAGACACTTCCCTCTGTCCTGTCTTGCCCAGAGGCAGCATGGAGGGGGCAGATTCCACCCTCCCACACTGCTTCCCAGTGGGGGAAAGTTGAAGAGAAGGAAGGACAGGGAGTAGAGTTATAGGGAGGGGAACTGATGGAGGGGGTACTGCCTATGTGTCCAAGAAGGAAAGTTGGGAGGTAAAAAGGAGGGGTAGAGAGGGTGAGATGTTTGCTTCTGCCCTAGATCATGAAACACTGGAGTAGGTTATGTTGTGCATCAAAGTCAGTGGTTGTTAGGTGCCCCCTGCAAGTGACAATATATATAAAAGTGTCTGTAATGCATAGTGTGAGAAAAAAACCTCACACTAACTGGTTTACAGATCTAATCTAATCTCCAGAAAGGAAAAGCAGTACCCAAAAGAAATGATTCCCCTTCAAAGTGATCTGGGAAAAATTCAGATAGCCATGTCACAATGAAAATCCCATGTAGTATCCACTGCTCCTGAGTACTGGCATAAAAAAATGCATCAGGTCAAAATTGCTGAGCTTTTTTAGTACAAGCGAAAAAAAAATTGTCCATAACGAAATACTGGAAAGTTGTTGAATGCGTATCTTAATCCATACTACCTGTATTTCTTTCAGGAACAGCACCAACTCTACTCTATCATTTAAGCCTGGGACTTTACATTCTTTTATATTGAAAATCCACATGACTTTCACTGCAACAGGAAGCTGTCCAGGTCCACATCCCTACCCAATTGTACCTTTCTATAACTATGAAGGAAAACAACATGACAGTGCTCTTTTCTGTAATATGACATTCTGAAAGTATTTTTTGTACTCCCTGTTGATTTTGCTAATATGTTCCCCCATTCTTATTTTAAATTTGTGGGCAATTTTTCCCACGTAATGGACTTGGCAAGTGCATTTCACCATGTACATCACACTGTTTGTGGAATGAGATATAAAACATCTGATTACATACGTTGATATGTTTGTTCAATTATTTGACATTTTTATGCATTTTAATGGGATTTTAACAGGTATGAAATATTTGTATATATGTTTTGTCTTTGGGTCGTATTAGAAACGGCTGTTAGTCATTGTACAATTTACAAACACTGAAACTTTATCCGTGTGTGAAATTTTTGGTGTGTACAAATATACACCTTTTCAAGTAAGTTGATATTTTTAGGGGTCAGAGATAAAATATATGTTTACCAAGTAGTAATAAGAAGGCAAACTATATTATAAATTAAAAATTAATTTATTGAAAGTATGTGATCTGAAAAGCAAAGTATCTCTGTTAAACCTGATAGAATCAGCTGGGTTTAGCGTGGGCTATTCAGAATGATATAGTGGTTTAGAGGCAGTTTGATACTATTAATATATTACTGACTGTTCATTTGAGGATATTATAAACATTACCACTGACTGTCGAGCCATTGATATTACAGATTTTTAATTAAATTTAAAAGTGTATCTAAAGAGAGTGTGTTTATATTTATACTGCATATATGCTTTATTTTTAGGACTTACCTGGGAATCTTTGGGAAATTAATTGAACCTATAGAGGCTGTTAAGTCCAAGAGGATTCGAAGAATTTATTCTGATAAGAGTGTGCACAAGAGAAAGTGCACAATAAGGAGTCCCCTTTTTATGAAAAAGGGGATTTTATCCTAAAGTTTGGACTTTGGCCGCTGGTTTAAATCACTATTTAAATCCCTGGTTGATGGGGTTAAGGCAGTGTTGTGGAAGTTGAACAGTCTGTGCTTCGATTGTGGCACCTTGTATGAACTAGTACAGTGAGAAACTACTGGAATCAACTGCCAACTGGTGTGAAGGAAAACATGATCCAAGAACCCTCTTAAAGAGGATATTGTATGGGATACTAGGGCAGTTATATAAATTTAGATAACAAAGATTGTTGCCTATTACTATTTTTTGTGCTTGTTCCCATTCTGACAAGCATTTAGCCTAATCTTTTAATCTGAAAATAGAACGCTTTGATTGAAAAATGTTTGAGATGGTGACAAGAGCTGCAAAACAGAAAAGAACAGCTAATCCAGTTAGCTATAAAAGGAAAAATACCTTGGTAAAGGAGGAAAAAAATGAAATGAAGATAACTAGCTATATTCTGGCCCCAAGGAGTCATCTGAATTTGGTTGGTAATAAGAAGGTACTCGGAACAGAGAGTGCCTCCTTGTTCCCTCCACCTTCTCTTCCCCTACTGAGTTCCTCACCAATAAGTGGTCTATGGGGGACAAGTTTCCCACATAAGGAACATCCAATTATGAAATCAATTAAATGGCTAGAGAAAGAAAATGATATCCAGGAAGGGTCTCCACATATTAGCACCCTAACCTTAGAGGTAGCGGAGAAAGGAAAAGGGTGTATCATAGTGAATTATTTGGAAAATGAAAATATGGATAAACAACAACAAGGAGCAGTTAAGAATAAAGATAAGTCAAATGGGTAAGGGAAATTAATGATACAGTAGATGCCTCGCATCAATCCACTAGTAGATCTTTCCTAGGTGAATTTGAGGCCTTTGTAACCCATGTATTTTAAGACCTAAACTTGATCCCCCTTTGGAATTCCCCCCAGATATTCCACATATAAACCAGGAAAGTGCTTTTCAGACTGTAGTGTCAGAAGACACCCCTCAGCCTGGGGCAAGTAAAGCAATTCAGGATCTATAAAGTGAAATTAGGAATGGAATTATGTTGAATAACAAGCTTCTTATTAACTTTACTACTACCTTAATTAGTTCACAAATAAATAGAGAAAGAAAATGTTTTAACAGGTAATCTAAAACAAACTAAAGAAATTAACAATACTAAAGTGAAAGAAATAAATATGAAAAAAGCTAATAGGGAAAGAATTAGGCAAAGTACGAAGGAAATGGGTAGGAAAGAAGTGGAAGAAACACAAGCATTAGTATTAGATCTCCATAATAGGAAAACACAGAATAAAAAGAGACAACAACTGAGGAAAAAGGAAGTGCAGCTAAAATTAAACCATAAAAAGCGAGCTTTCAGAACATGACAGGGTAACCAATGCTAGAGGGGAAAGCTAAGGGATATCCTAAGATAATACAAATTACTGAAAATGGAGAAAGTAGGAATTAGAGACTTAGAGGAATTGATGGAACATCAGAATGAAAGCAGTAGAGGGAAAATGAGTAAAGACATAGAAGAACATGAATATGATATAGAGCAGAAGAAAGAGCAGCGGATAAAGAATGGAGAAATATTACCAACAATTTTTTTTGAGGTATACCAAAGGCTAAAAATGAAAACCATATGACCTTAAAACTGGCGGTTTATAATATCTGTAAGGGCATATTGAGAAATAGAATCAACTGGAATGATTTAGGAATAACATATAGATATCATGGTGGAAAAGAAAAGGGATGGATATGCTTTGTTCTAAAAACATAATAGCATAAGGAGCAACATTCTAGATGTAAAAGAACAATTGAAAGAGTGGGGAATAAAGGCAGATATTTCTATCCCCCTAGGAAGAAAGTCCCTTCAGAAACAGAAACAGAAACAGCTCTATTGAAACAGAAAGTAAATATATTAAAGTCAGGAGGAAACAAGAAACAGCAGAAAATCTCTGAATTTATGAAACCGGTGGTTACAATAGAACATAATATCCCACAGGAAGAGACCTTTGGGAATATAATTAGAGAGAGGCATCAGAGAGGTATAAGAATAAATAACAGTGTGATACTAGAAGAAACACTACAGAGTTTACTTTAATAGATTTGGACTCAACCTGCTCATAAATAAAGAGAGATAATATAGAAGAAACAGCAGAGTGTGAAATGATGGCTGAAGAGTTGGAAGAATCAATTTGACATCTAAAGTTTGGAGAGCTTCAAAGTTATCTGAGAAATCTTAGCTGGAACACAGCAGGTGCTTCTTGTAAACTAGGAAATAATGCAATAATTGATCTCCTTCAACAAATGCATATTATCATGTTACAGGAAACCTGGATAGATAAAGCTGAGTGTCATTTTGATGGTTATCAGGGTTGGCATATTTATGCCAAAAAGAAGGACAAAATTTGGTAGATCTGCTGGTGGCATTAGTACTTTTGGTAAGATAAGTGATGAATTGACGTGTTTATGTATCTGGAGTGACACACATTTTTTTATACAAGCTTTTGAAACCCAGATAAAGCAGAAAGTGGAATATATATTGATAAATGTTTATCTGCCGTCTGGCACCAAGGCATCCACCATAAGTCTTAGTTTGGGGCACTCTGGCTAATTTATTGGAAGAACTAGAGAATAAGTATATTGGTAAAACCTTTTTGATTGCAGGGGATTGTAATGCAAGGGTGGGGATAGATACAGATGAGAAGTGTATACATTGGAATTTAGATGATGCATATTTTCAATCCCTCTGAAAAACTCTATGGATAAAAAGAAAAATAAAACTGGAGAAAGATTATTACAAATTGTGACTAGATTAAATATGCACATTTTAAATGGAAGATGTCATGGTGATACTCAAGGCAAATGCATTTTTATCTATAAGCAGGAACTAAGTGTGTTGGATTATGTAATTATAGATGCATATTCATTTAGTAAAATATACAAAATGGAAGTGATGGATCTATGGGACAGTGATCATAGACCAATCCAAGTATGGTTGGAAAGTGAGTTTCTGTTAAGAGAAAATAAGACAAATAATGTTTGGACTGATAAAATTATAGAAATTAGAAATGGCAAATGAATAAAATGGCAAACAGTAGATAAAGAATTGTTAAGAAATGTCATTACATCTGAAGAAATGGAAATTGTGAAGCAAAAATGTGTGACTGATCTGACAGATGCTTTAAAAGTTGTGAGAACAGATGATCAGTTGAACATATTATGTTGTTTTTATCAGTCTGTCGAACAGAAGATTTTAGAAGAATTGGCAATACATTCCTCTAGAAGAGGCATAAATAAAAATGCCTATGGAAAACAATGGTACGATAAAGAATGCATGCAAAAAATGAGGCTGATACAAAAGGTAGGCAGAGGTATAGTTAAAAATGATAATATAGAATCCAAAAAAGCACTTAAACACCTAAAATTGGAATATAAAGATGTGATTTCAGCAAAGAAAAAACATCATCAGTAGGACTTATGGAGTGTGTTATAAAACTCCATTAAGCAGAAAGATGGTGAGACCTTTTGGAGGATAGTGGCCCAGGGCACAAAAAATAATAGAAACAACATATTGGCAGTGATACCGTCAGAAGACTGGACCAACTATTATAAGAAACTTTTTTATAGAGAAGGGACTCAAAGATTAGAATATATAAGAAAAAAGTTAATGAAAATGACTAGTTAGATTTTACAAAAGAAGAAATTATAAATGCAGTAAAATTGAAAAAGAAAAATAAAGCTGCTTGCACCGATAATATAGGTGCTGAAATGTATTATAGTGACCCGAACTGGTGGGCAGACCTATTACTCTCTTTATAGGAATATTGTAAAATATATGAAGCTGCCAAAGGGCTGGCAAGAGGGAATAATTCCCATGTACATAAAAAAAGTCCTATTGAGAATTATGGACCAATTACTCTTTTAAATATCAATCAAAATATTTTCTAGATTGATATTGGCAAGAATAAATTATTGGTTAGAGTCTAATAAAGTTATGTCAGAAGTACAAGCTGGTTTCCAAAGAGGTAGATATATAGTGGACCAGATCTTATATTGAGACACATATTGGAGAAATATATAGTGATGAAAGAGACAAGAATATATGCTGCTGTTGTTGATAGTAAGGCAGCATTTGACTCAGTAAATCATGAAACACTTTGGGCACTTTTGGAATCTAAAGGTATGAATGATAAACTTCTAGAAGTGATAAAATGTTTGCATAAAGAAAATGAGATTTTAGTTAGATATAGCAAAGAAGACGATATGACAGCACCCATTAAAGTAAACACAGGGGTGAAGCAGTGATGCATTTTGGCTCCCACTTTATTTAATCTCTATATTGAGGTTTTGGTAGAAGAACTAAAGCATGTGGATACAATCTCACCATGAATAGGTGGGGAAGGTGTCCAACTGCTATTGTATGTAGATGATGCGATATTGCTTTCACAGACAAAAATAGCCCTAGATCAGGATATTGCTGCATCAATGGAGATCTTTGGTAAATTAGATCTCATAATAAATAAAGATAAGACCAAAATAGTGACATTTCGAAAAGGCAAGGCTAGAAATCTGACAGATTGGAGGATAGGTCATTTGAATATTGAAGAAGTAAGTAGCTTTTGTTATCTAGGAGTCACTTTTAGTAATAATTTGAGTTGGAAAGATCAAAGAGAACAAGTATGTAATAAGACATTGAAGGCATTGAATGGTATTAGACATTTCTCAAACACTATAGCCACTAATTCATTTCTGCCACAAATTTGATGCCTGAAGATGAAAATTGAGGCCCAGATGTCATATGGTGCTGAAGTTTGGGGAACAGCCTATAACCATAAATTAAAAGATTTAGAAGTGATTCAAAATAATTACTTAAGAAACCTTTTTGGTCTACCCAGTTATGCATCGTCGGCTGGGTAAGGTTAGAAACTGGAAATTTTCCAATATATACCAAAACTATAATGAGAGCTTTGCTTTACTGGCAAAAAATTAGGTTAGTGGAGGAAGGAAATTTAATTATAAAATGCTGGGAAGAAGCAAAGGCATGGGATAGGAATAAACAATGGACTTGGTTGGGAATATTAAATCAAGAATTAAATAAGAATGATTTAGAATATAACTATAGAGACTGTATAGACCTGATAAGTTTTGTAAAGGAAGCCAACAACATATAGAGGATAATTCTAAAAGTTTAGATTTTAATAGAATGAGAGATTCATGCTTAAATGACCCTTTAAAATGTGTTAAGTTAGAATTTGGAATGGAAAAATATTTACTTAAATGTGAGCAAGTGAAACATAAAAAGGTGTTAACTAGAGTGAGATTCTGAATTTTTTCAAGTTGGCAAGTTTGGAGAAATAATGTACATCCAATTAAGTGTGAATGCTGTAAAGAAAGAGGTGCTGTCTAGTAAACATTTATTATGTGACTGTGAAGCTTTTGTACAAGAGAGGAGTTTGTATATTGATCAGTGTTTTAAGGGTCTGCAACAGATGAATAATAAACAAAAAATTATCTTGACACTAAATTGTGAAAATATAAAACAAATATTCACACTTGCAAGTTTTGCATACAAGATTGCTAAGAAACTAAACTGGAATGTATAATTGATTTTTTATGACATGTTTGATGTAATAATGTATAGTGCCTGCATGTTGAATTTGTATCTGATTTTTTGTATGTGACAAAAAATTTATATACATACACTACAATAAAATTTTGAACCTTTTTGAAATAAAACATAACATTTTAGGATTAGAAGAAATAGACAGTATGCACATAATTTTAGGTTTCATGACTGAAAGTTCAAGCTGAATACTGAGATTTAATTCAGAGTATCCTTAATACATGACCAAGCTAACATGACGTAGCAGTATTAGCAATCTGAAAAAACAAAAACTGCAAACATAGCACTAGTGTCAGTAAGGAGTTGAACAATTCAGTAAATGAAAAGAACAGGGTGTATGTGTGGGGGGCAGTAAGTTACAGTGCTGTATAACTTTAAATATGTAAAAAAATTAGGGTACTTTCATTATTTGGGCAGGTTATTTTAGTCAACAAGCAAGTGCATAGTGAATAGGCTAATTGTGTACATTTTTAGGGTAAGAAAAACAGCCTTTTAATTTGATGCTGTTTGCTAGACCATTTTGTTTAAGACCATTTCTGATACACAGGAGTGTGAGTGCAAGTGAAACGGAGTAGTCTTCATTACACTTACAAAATTATTATTTTTTTTAATCAGAACTCACAATTTGATCAGATTATCTCTGAAAACAAATAACTACTCTCTTTATTAAAACAGATGATCCACTTGTAATCTCAGTGCCAATTTTTTTTGTTTGGAAATTTTAACAGCATGCCAGGAGCCCCATCAAATCAGAAACAACTAATGTAAAAAAATTAAAAAGAGCCAGGCTGATGCCAGTGATTACCATCTTGATGTCTTGTCTTTCATTTGCTTTATTAAAATTAATAAAATCATGGCATGGCACTGGACAAGAAAACCTCTTTATTAGCTGTTATAAATTCTGTGTAGTTTTTTCCCAAAAAATAATGCCCTGTTTTATGGAATAAGCCAGAACTCATTATGTTGCTGTGTTAAAGAGTGTTATCTCTGATAGTTTACAAGTTACATATCCACCTAGAAACCTGCAGTTACATGTGTCTAAACAGGGGAAATTTTTAATATTCAGCCCACCAAGTCAAATGTTACTTGTTTGCTTCAAAACACAGTGCTATTTCTCACTATCATCATTTAATTGATCTCACAAATTAATGGTAAATGCTAGTGACACAGTAAAAGCCACGTTTATTTCAGCTCCTGAAAATCATTGCTGACATTTAGTTGATCTGACTCCTGAACAATTTGAGGTGGAAACTTCAGCTGTGAGCTGCAATTCAGCTGTGTTGTTTTCTACAGTGTTATTAAGGAACTGTAAATGAGTTTTGGAGGAAGAGCAGTATGGGAGCTCTGTACACTGATATATCACTGCAGAATTGCCTACTATCATGTCTTTGTGTGCGTTCAGATAAACTCATCTTCTTTTATTATTTTCACATTAAAAAGCACTGACAAAGAAGTGCTGCCAGGTTACTTATTGTATCAGAAAACAAATTAATCTCTGCAGGTCATTAGTGTTCACAAAGCACTCCATTTAATAAAATCAATGCACCCTTCCAAAACGAGGGAGTGATTCATATCATGGTTGGCAGGATGAGTGAGTTGGGGGTTAGGGGATAGGTCATTTCTTTGTTCCACTATTCTAATCCTTTCAGCTTGGCTTTTATAAAGAAAGTATTTGTTCAGGCGGGGGAGGCGTGGTGTCTGTATCCATTCATTCATTATTTCATTTTATTTTTATCGGTTATACTGGAAAGGCATGTGAGCATTGCTGCCCATTTATAGAAGCATCCAGTTACATACAACAATCATGAGACATGACATAGGCTAAAATATTTAACTAACTGCAAAGGTTAATAAAATGATACATGAAATTAGGATAATATAGTCCAAAGGGCAAACCATGAACTAGCCTTGGTGAATTAACAAATACAAGGTGACATTACGCATTCAGTGAGGGTTAAACAATAACAGTGGGAAACAAAACATTTAAGTGCAACCTAAAAACTAGCTTATGTTGATTAACAATACTACAAGTGCTAGAAAGAGAGGGTAAGTGCCTGAGGTGGATAACCAGAGATCCTTTCAGACACTATGCAGGCTTCTTTCAGATAACAGACTGAATAATGTGCACAGTAAAGATAGGGTACATTATCATTAGCCTAATTTATACTTGTCAAGTCTGACGGTGTCAAATAATATCTGAATCAACATTTATTAAAGATACTGACCCATATACCGTCAAGAACTGCACTGCTCCTAATACACAAACTGAAATGTAAAAATCAAAATGTTGTAAATGTTACATACCGTAAGTCCAGGGATTGAAATGTCAGTATGCCAAGTAGAACCTGTTCTGTGTTACAACACACTACTTGTAAAATATATAGCTTTTTGAAAATAACTTTCCATGGGGAAGAAATAAAAGAAAATGTTATACGTAGCAGTTGTTCATATCTTTGTTATTGACAGTGTTAAGTAAACTAAAAAGCAGACCCATACACAGTACTCAACTGATAGTTTATTTGACAATACTGATTGAAAAATATGCTCATTTTAAGGCAATTTTATGTTCCCAAACTCTCAGTTTACCAAACATCATAAAGGAGGTTTCAATTATGTTTGGGCTAGTTGCTACAATTTGATACATGTTGATAAAGATCATAAGCAAGGTACTGATTTGTAGCACATTTACACTAATCACCAAGACATGAAACCGCTATGTGCAACCTTCACTTCCCTTAAAAGGAGTCTACCATGCAGTGATGTTCTTTTTTGTTTACTTTACATTGCCACTGTCAACCCTTTTTCAGCCCATGAAGTCATGTTTTTGTCAATAGCAACGATATGAACTACTGAGCATAACAGTTTCTTTTATTTGTTCTCCATGAAAAGTTATTTCCAAAAAAGCTATACAGTATATTTCAGAAGTAATGTTACGTAGCACAGAAAAGGTTCTGTTTATCATGTTGAAATTCCACCCCCTGGATTTATAGTATGTACTGTAGCATATGCAACATCTAATAAAGGTGTGTGTGTGTGTATACATGTACATGCAGAAAGACTAGCTGAGTAATAATCAGAGCACCCTTAATACCTAAGGATATACTGTACAATACCAGTAGCATGTGAGGTTGGTGCCTGAAAGACGGCGCCATCCGAAACGGTGACGTGATGTAGGCGAAAGCCCAAAAGGCGAGGGGGCAGGGAGGGTGACCAGATGTGGGGTTGTGGGTGACCCTAGTGACAGGATGTCGCTATACGTACACGTGCGGGGAGAAGCAAGCATGGCCTGGGAGGGGGCGGAGGGGATGTAGAGGATGGCGCTGCGGTCAGCTGCTGAGCTGCGCTGTGGCATCAGGGGTTGGCCTCCGCTTGCAGTGCTGGGGTTCCGGGTTCCGGTCTGGGTCCGGGCACTACAGCGTTTTTGTTGCGCCCGGCCCAGAAGTTATCTTTATTTTGCTTTCTCACCCCCCCGACATGCACCCCCTGGAGTTGAGAATCATTAATTGGGGGGTGCGGGGGCAAAGTCCCCCATGTGAGGGGTGTGTGGGGGGAGCACAGCCCCCACCACAGAAAGCAAAGTATAGAAATCCCCAGCACTGTTCTTCCATGCACCAAGGATGTCAGGGTGGTGAAACTGTTTTTGCCTCCCTGAAGTTGCGATAATGCGAGTCGCCGTTCAGCACTCGCTATTATCACATAGAACCTACAATACCTGCAGTACTTTTCTGTGTCTGGAAAGACACTGGGAAAGTTATGGCAAAGCCAGTGCTATAACACACAATTGTTCACAGTCCCAAGAAACACTCCATCACAGATTCATCAAGGCACAGGGGAATTTCATTTACCTTACCTGTACATTTAGTTATTTTAGTTTTATGTGGTGCTAGGGAGACCACAATCTACTACTACTCTTCTTCACAGCCGTAACTTGGACTACAGTGGCCTTAGTCATACTAAAGACACTGCTCATCTGACCCCTGGACTGGCAATCATGGGTCAGGGAGCACAAGGAGCTGGCAGCAAATTCTAGAGCAGGTTTCTAATCTGCAATAAGCAGGGACTGTTGCTTTTAAGTTTGCTGTGTCAGAGTCTCTGTGTTGACTGTATGCTAGCATCATATTCAACTCTTAGAGCATCTTGTGGTTTTTCCATTTGTCACCAGTGATCTACTGTATACCAAGTAATTAGACATAAATAAATTAGGAAATTGCACACCCCAATTTGTATTATTGCAACACAACTCCCTTTATAGGTGAAAGCTTTGATCATAGAAGTGTTGTCTCAGTTCATATACATATGAGGTTTACTTGTTTAAAAAACAAAATACAGACACTGTAAGTATTTGTCTTTTTTATGCCTTATCCCATTATTCTTGCTTGTGTGCTTGTCTCTCCTCTGACTAGGTGTCACCTTTTATTTTGTTTCCTCTCTGCTCACAATGAATTACAGTAACTGATGACATTACTGTTACTTCTCTGTATGTATCAGCCCTGCACTAAGTATACTAAATGTATTATTCACTGTATCTGTACTATCCTGTCCAGGACCATCTTGGAAATGAGCTTGCTCAAGGGTGACTTGCCTAGTTAAGTAATGTTTGATTGCAATATATAAAATGAAGTGCTAACAATCAGACACCTTGAGCTCACAACATGCATATTAACATATCAAGTGTTTTATTATTTAACATGAGCAGCCCCAATGGGTCCAAATTTGTGTATTTCAGTGGCAACCAGAAAGGTCTAAGGTGGATAAGTGACTTGCTCAGAATCACACAGTATGCAAATAGAAGTAGTGGGAATCAAACCAAAGCCTAATTGATGTACCAAGCTCATTCACCGATCTTTAGTCCATCATTTAGGATACACTACCAGCCAAGCATAGCAAATGACAATTAACATGTTCCATTTTCTCCTCTCATACAATCCCGTCCCCCTACAGTTACCCTCACCATCACTAAGTGGTATCATTTCTGAATGAGAAGCATCATGATTCATGAACCTAGGACTTGGCAGTTGCATCTATTTGTATTGTACATTAAGGAACTACATGAAATACTTTGCAGCACCTCTTTTTTGGGGGACATTGGAATATTTCTACCTTATTAAATTAAGTGAACAGTGAGTAAAGTTAAAAGATTGTACAATGAAAGGCAAGGGTTGTTCTGACCTTACTTTATTTGCTAATCTTGAGGCAATAAGTAAAATAGGGGAAAGTTAAAGACAGCAAGTGGAACAAGTGGTGCATCTTTGAAGAAGGTTAAGGCAGAAAGTGAAGAAATATCTGGCATCTGCCCATAGATGTGTGCTTCAATCTTGTAAAGTGAAGAAATCTGAGTGCAACACTTCTGAATCTGTGTTTTCTTCTTACCAATTATTTATTTTTGCATGGGGTGCACATCAGGGATCAGACTGGAGTGGTTCACCGTGCTGCTGATGATGAGCATCAATATACTGATTATAAGTGTATTTATTTGTTCATAAACTGCTTTTCTATGGTGTTTGTCACACACAGATCTTTAGACTTATCTAATAAAAAGCTAAATTAATGTTTCATATGTGATTTTACACAGTGATTGTCAATTAGGAGAACCAGAAGATTTATTTATAACAGCAATATGATGAATTTAGATTTTTTTTGTGGTAATGCCTCTATCTTGTTGCCAACATAAATAACAAGGAAATGTTCTTAAGTATATAAATTAACCACAATACTGGTTTATCAACTGAAAACATCCATTGCTGTCATTTTTGATTTTTCTGAAATATGCAATCAACATTAGAATTTAATAAATGATTTGAGCAGTATACTGTATGTAAGAAGCAATTTCTTGTCTCAGGGGTTCCCTTAAAGTGTGCTATTTTAATTTTAAAATCAGCATAAATATGTTGTGTTATACTGGCACAGCAAGAAGTTGGTTAAAGGGGGGTTCTGTCCACAAATAAAACACATAAAAACAGGAATTATCATGTGTTTCAGCCTGTGAATTCATAAACAAAGCACTAATCAACAGATTCTACTTTGATATCATCAGATGAACACAGTAAAAAAAGACAGATGACAGAATTAGAACAACATACAGTAAACTGACATCATAATTATATGCATTCAACAAGTTACAGTTCTAGGTGAAGGGAATTATTGAGCAAGGATTGTTAGTACTTAGTTGGTAACACAGTACACTACAGGTCAATGTCAATAACAGCTAGTAATGCAGACAGTGATATGGAGACAAATGAATATGTAAAGGGGAGAGGCAACATCATGACTGCTAAATAAATGCTCACAATCAGGATTGATGATTGTTAGGTGCAGTAAACAGTAATGAGTGGGCTTGGTGTGGGGATAAGTGCATCAAGTGCTGGGTATTACCCTTTTCTTAATGTTTCAATGCCTTGACTCTCTTATGGAACTTCAACTTGTCATGTATAACAATGTTTCTCTAATAGTCTGATGGCTTCTGTCATTGTGGCAGGTGTGTGCAAAGACAGGCAAGTATCCTCAAGTAGCAGTACATGAGTGCAGCATAGACCGATGTACAGCTGTGTGTGGTGTCGATAGAGTCCACGTTCCTGTTACCACTCTGTTACATATACACTACGTTACACATTGTGCTGCCCGAACATCTGGTGCCCCCACCTTGGCAAAAACAGATGACAAGTTGTGAAGCATATAAAATTGTATGCAATTTATGCCCTCTATCTCACTTTCCTTTACCGTCATTGCAAAATTGGTACCCTGAACTAATGCACAGTCTGGAAGTGTCTTCAGTATCAGATTATGCAGCTTTTTCTTTTTGTAATTACCCATTTCTGTCTGTAGTTCCTGGCTAGCAACATGTTATGGTGTGGAACAAATTTTTCAGGAAGATTCAGGTCCAATCCTTTTACACTCCTCATAATCAAATAAAGTGGAGAATGGCTAATTCCTTTGTGTGCTGGAGGAAGTAAAATGATGAGCTGTCCTAACTCCCTCATCAGACCCAGTGATCAGTGTCTGCACAAACATTTTTTGGGGGGGTGTGGCGGAGTAGTTATATTACATGCACTGACTTCAAAAGTTATTTTTTGTTTTGACTTAACGAAATGAAATGAAAGATGTTTGTAAAATAAGTAGTCTTATCCATTTGTAGACTTTCATGTTCATGGGGTTGGGGGAGGAGGTGCGAGGTTAGGCTTAGGTTTGCCCATTTTTGTATCCAGTTCTTTTGTGCCCTATACCATTTTACTTCCCTAATTTTATACTGTTTTAATGTGTATCATACTCTGCCAGTCTTTTAATAATCAGCAGTATTCTTTAGTGCACCAGTTATTGTCGTACTGTGTTTCAGTACCGAATACACAGTTCCCTCATTCTCTGGTATTACAAGTAGTTCACTGAGCCTTCATCTCCCCAATATATCGTAAAATCCTAAATGTTTTCAATTGTATTGCAATTCCAGTTTTAACGTCCATTCCCAGTCCAATCGCAGCTGGTAAAATTAAAATATAACTGCAGCTTCTTTGCATAAAATCTAATCTGGTAATCTTTTGACCACTCAGCCTTCAGCCCTTTCATGTGGATGGAGTTTATTGCAAGCATCAATTTATAATGAACTTGATAGCCAGCACTGAAATAACAGAATGACAAGAGTAGGAAGCACAGTGTAGCTAGATATTTATCGTAACACCAGGTACTGAAGCTGCTGGTAGCTTGTTATGGTTCTAAATTATAACCATAACAAGCTACCAGCAGCTTCATTAGAGTTATATTATAATCCCATAATAAGTTCACTTCCCTGCTCCCGCTACTGGTCAAAAGACCAAAAGGATGAACTGGGACAACACAATAGCAGTATAAAAGAACAACACTTGCATTTAGAAACTACAAAGTGCGTTGCTCCCAGTGACTTATTACAACTTACTGAACTTGTTATGGAGGGGACCTTATTACGGGGTTATAGCTCTAATGAGCAGAAATACATTGTGATTGCCTTGTTGTAGCACTCAAGATGATGCTGGAAAGGTTCTAACAATATGGTTCAGCAAGAGTTTTGCAGGTGTCTCACTGTCAGCAGCTTTAATAAAAGGATCTCAGCCTTAGACTGTATTATTTATTCTGACGACAAAGGGGACATCTTACATGATGCGAGCTGCACTGGTTGCTAGAAGCAAGAGGAAAACTGCAACATACTGTGCAAAAATATGCTAAAGTTAAATATATTTTTCATTTGTGCTTCTCATTTTTTTGCTTCTGATATGTTGGGCCTGTGTTATGACCAGATTCAATATGAGATCCTATATCCATTACGAAGAAATGGATCCTCTAAATGCTCACCCAGGTTATTTAATAACAAAGGTTATAGCCATTGATGTAGACTCTGGCCAAAACCCATCTCTTTCTTATCAGTTGTCTCCAGTGTCTGATTGGGGCTTATTCAGAGCAGGGTTCCATACTGGGGAAATAAGGTATTTTTAATGAAGATGCAAACAGGAGTTGCATGCATTTTTCTCTGCATCTGCACTTTTTGAAAATCTGGCCAAAGGTATCAGCTATTATAATTCACTTCTTTTATAGGTTAAGTTTTTCTTTTCAGGATTTCCAGCTATTTTAATTATTTTATTGTTTGACTAGCGGCATTGAACTTTATAGAGGACTGCTGACTGTAGCTCACCGTCTCTGTAGGAGTCAAGCTGCCAGCTGTTACATATTGCATTCTGCGCATTTTAATTATTTTGTTTGACTGGATGCTGACTTGGCTAGCCTCCTTGGTGCAAAATTAAATTTTTGACTGAAAAGGAGCTGTTATTTGGCCAAGACATTAGCTGTCAGCACTGAAATTAATAGTATTTCTGCAGGGCTGCTGTTGACGTCCTGACTACTGGCTTTTCAGGCCTGAAGTCAAGGAGACATGGAGCAGAAGACCACATCAAACATGGTTATTGACTGTGAGATCAGCATTATGGAAAAGCAGGACACCAGAGCACTGTAAGTGCAGAACTGCCCGTGCATGCAGATTAAAAGGTATGACACCATTGTCTAGGGCCGGGAGCTCTTGTAAAACAGCAGTTATACTTCGGATTTACTGCACTTAGTGGAGAGTGTTCTCTCTCTCTCTGTTTTTTTAGGTAAACTGGAGATGTTAGAGTCGTTAACCTAAGAGGACATTTGTGCTTTGAGAAATTTAATTATGGTAATCCCATGAGACCCAAGAAGGGTTAGTAATGTCTGAGTCAAAATGCCGAAGCCTCTGGCTGAATTCATTAACTTCTAAATAAAGTGAAATAAGCCAAGATCAATGTGAACTTTCAAAGAGGTTGGAACTCTAGCAGGTTTCAAACCCACACCTAGCAAAGGCATATTAAGACATTTTAATGAATTTGAAGGAAAAGGGGAGCTGAACGTGTGACTTATTAAATTAAAATGGATGTTTAGCCTGTTACAAAAATACATCAGCAGTAATCCTCAAGTATGGTAGTATGTAAAATAACTCTTCATAGAGGTAAGAATGTTGAAGTATCCTTGGGTGAACTTTCACGTGCCTTCTATAAATGTAGCAGACTGGATGCTGAAATATTCAGAAATGAATTCCTGGGCTTAACATTTCAGTGTTCGTTAGCTGCAGGACATATTGGATATAAAACAATGATTCTGAAGGCTTTTTATTATAAATGTTTGCTTTGCTTTACAACCAACAAACTCCTGAATATGATTGGAGCCTTTGGTTTATATATTAGATGATGAGCTCCCTAGTGAATGCAGCCTATGCTTGACTTGAAGTTGATGGACTCCAGTTTTATCAGACCTACAAGTCTGCTCCAGTTGGAATTAATGTTGATATTTTAAGCTACATTTACATTGATATATTTGTTCAATTTGACATTTTTATGCGTTTTAATGGGATTTAACAGGTATGAAATATTTGTATATGTTTTGTCTTTGGGCCGTATTAGAAACGGCTGTTAGTCATTGTACAATTTACAAACACTTAAAATATCCAAAGTTACATATCTGTTTGGATAACACTGCTATCACTTCTTAAACATTAGACTGCTTTTGGGTTAAGGCCTTTTCGTAAGGCATGGTATGCTCAAAGGACCCTTTGGAGTTTTTATGGAGAGAGTGACCCAAGGAGAGGCTGGAAATTAGTAATGGCTACTTTGTTTGGGCTCATTAAGGCAGGGGAGCATTCGGGGATCAATCTGTTGGACAACTAGGCACTAATTATTTAGCATAGAACCTCATAGTGGAATTACAGTATATGGCTGAGAGGCAGGTGTGCAAAATTACGGGGAGGACCAAACATTTGCTGGCTCTCAGAAGGCAGGTCAGTTCAGATCTAATTCCTCCCATATAGCTATCGGTGACAAGGGACTGTTATGTGCCCAGATGGCCATTTTTGTCCTAAAGAAAAGTTTATCCAAATTAAAGGATAGCAAGTTTGAGGGCTTTGTCCCTAATTGTCACCATTCAGTAGCACCCACGAGGTATTCAGAACCTTAGCCTCCTCATACTTTTGGCATATAATTTAGCTTCAAATGATGGTGTGTCCTTAAAATTATCATTTATTTGCCAGATATGCACATTCAGCCATTGGGAAGTAATTATATAAATAATTTTACTTTATTAACAATGTAAAATTATGGGACTTAAAGTTCCTTAATAATAATCAAAGTTATAATAATACATTTAGTAACACCAATTCTTGGATATTTGTTATAACAAGATACAGTTTACCCTTCTTTTGATAGGACAGTAACCTACTGAAGATGAAGCATGAACATGAGTTACAAATGCCAGTTCTATGTTTTCTTATCCTTCGGTCAGTTTCATCACTAAGTTACATTGTTTCCCTCCCTGTGTGCCACTTACTGCAATTTGGCTACAAGGGGGGCTTCTGGTTTTTTATATTATATATATTCGGATTTCAGATACTGTACATGTACATAAGGCATAACCTTTACTTTTTCCATGTCATGTCTCAAGTGACAGAATCTCTCTGCTTCACCACACCCAATTGTCCTGCAGGTAGAGAATATTAAGTGGCCTCATCATGCAAATTCTATAGTTATAAAGTGTGTAGCCACCCAGTGGCTAATTAATGAATTGCACTTAATCCAATAAAAGAAAAGAAATAGATCACAAAAAACTCACTACCACATCTCTACTGCATGGCAGGGAGCCCTCCAATGCTTGGCAGGGAGCCCTTTATTGCTCGGCAGGGGAGGTACCGACCTGTGAGCCTCAGTACTGGGCAACTTTCCTGTAACAACCATTGTATACTAACCACCTTAGGATGGTGGTGTACTTATTGTTTCTTTTTCCTGTTTCAGTGCGGTTCTAGGCTAAGGCAGGTGGGGGGGAGGGATGTTTTGAAGTTGATGATCCTTAGCAGCCTCACAAGCTGAATTAAAGGGAAGAGTTCCTTTTTTGTACTGTTAATGGGGAGTTTTCCATACTTCATGGTGTTCAACATTTGGTTAATTGGTCTCTATGCTCCCTTTCTTAGTTCTTCTTCACTGTGTTATTTTGAATCTGTCTGCTTAACTCGCTACTCGAGTTTTCACTATAGTTTTGCTGAAATATCAGTCGTAGGTTTGGATGGTTATGGGGTTGGGTTACTGTTTATATCTGAGGGTTTGGGGCATCATAAGTGGGTTTTTGGTTAAATATTGGGTTGGGTGGGGGAGGTTTCAGTGGTGGTTTTGTCTGCACTTCAATTACTGCTTTATGCATTTATTTTTCTAAAGAAGTGGGGGGGGGTGCCATGGGAGGAAAGGTCTTTTCATTTTCATTGGGTTTTATTTCATTTCATATGCCTCTACATTTGTCAGTTAAGGTATTGGTCCTATTTGGTCATCTGATCATGGCAGGTTATAACTTTTGCACTTGGAATGTAAAACGTGCTCAATCCCCTACCAAACAGACTAAAATTTTACTACACTTGCACAAACTTCAAACAGATGTGGCTTTTTTGCAGGAGACTCACCTACCCCATCCCAGGTTCTCCTTTTAAGGTGATCCTGGGTGGGGCAAGTTTTGGTGAGGGCTCTGATTCCCACAAAAAGGGAGTTGCCATTCTCATAGCCTGGAGGGTTCCCCTTCCTCCTCCTTCAACAAGTAATGGACCCTCAAGTTCATTATATTCTGATACAGGTACTGCTCGGGCACTCAGAAATGATACTGGGTGCCATATAGTACAGATGGCCCTCAATTTTTTACTTCACTAATGTCCGTTTTAGCCACTTGTAACTCTTTTCCAAGTCTCCTTGGGGGTGATTGGAATATAGTTTTATGTAATACTCTTGATAGGTCTGGTAAGATCTGGCAGGGTCTCTCACTCGGGCAGTTGGCCTTCTGTGAATTGATGGACTCCTTGGGCCTGCTAGACCCATGGAGAGCATTAAATCCAGATTGCTGGGTGTACTCATTTCACTCTCTCCCACACAATTCCTTTTCAAGGCTGGACTACTTCCTGCTTGGGGTAGACCATCTCCCTGGGTTCTTTCTTGTTATTATACAGCTAAGGTTATTTCAGATCATCACCCTGCCTACATCCAAATTACTTTCACCCCCTCACTAAACAGAGACAAAGTATGGAGACTCAATAATCATTTGCTTACACAGGCAGACCTCATAAAACACCTTCAATCCTTTATTACCGCCTTCAAGGAATTGAATACACCATCCACGGCTAAGCTTGATATATTATGGGGAGTCTTAAAGTGTGCTGCAAGAGGAGAACTAATCCGGGTAGCCACTAGGTGGAAGAAGCAGACTTCACCTGCTCTCTCTTTATTGGATCATATACGATCCTTGGAAGAGCGCATTTCACAGGCCTCTCCTCCGTCAGAATGGGAGCACTTAGAAAACTTTAGATTCCAGTATAATTCCTTATTGGGAGAAAAAGCGAGCATATGCTGTTGCGCTCCAAGGTGAAATATTTTGACTAAGGGGAGAGGGTTGGGAAATTACTGGCCCTCCATTTATGTTACCAAGCCATGGACAGGATTGCATCCTCTATTCGTAGTGACTCAGACCATCTTCTTACTTAGCCACAGGAAATTGTCGACACATTTAAAAACTTACCAGCAGTTGTATGCCCTGCCTTCCTCCCCTTTTAACCCTGATCTCTTTGACAACTTCCATCAGGATATAGCTCTTCTCCAACTAGCTGACTCGCAGGTCACCACACTGCAAGCTCCTTTAACTCTGGAAGAGATCTCTGATGCAACTGAATCCCTAGCATCTGACAAATCTCCTGGCCCTAATGGGTATTCTACCAACTTTTATAAGGCATTTAAAATCAAATTAGTGCCCATTCTTCTGGATACCTTCAATTATATATTTAAGAATGGCCTCTCTGATTTCTCCCTCACAGAAACTACTATTGTAGTCCTTACCAAACCCAGTCGTGATCCCTTAATGGTCTCAAAACTACAGGCCCATATCTCTCATTAAAGTGGACTTTAAAATTCTTGCTAAGGTGTTGGCCTGTAGATTGGGTGAAGTTTGGGATTTGCTTATCAATAAGGAACAGGTTGGCTATGTGAGGGGTAGACTCTCAGCTGACCATCTTAGGAAACTCGCTTACCTTATTTCTGCATCCAGGGATTCCTTTATACCTGCAACTTTGGTATCACTAGATGCAGAAAAAGCTTTTGAGAGGGTTTCATGGTATTACTTGTTTGCATTGTTACCCTTATATTGTATCCCTCAGGAATTCATACGATAGACCAAGGTGCTCTACCTCTCCCTGACAGCCCAAATACTTTGCAATGGAGTCTTATCATCCCCATTTTCTCTCCATCTGGGTACCCAACAGGGCTGCCCCTTATCCCCCTACCTATTCAATTTGTTTCTGGAACCCTTGATCCATAAGCTTAATTTATCCCCACAAATTCAGTGTATATCACTTGGCTCTGCCAAGTGCAAGCTGTCTGCTTATGCAAATTATGTACTATTACACATCTCTTCTCCCACTATTTCCCTGCCTGCTGCCTTCCAACTAATTTCTCAGTCTGGGGACATCTCCAATTATAAATTGAACCTCATAAAAACGGAGGTCATGCCCCTTAATAATCATGTCCTTAAAGCAGAGGCCAACCACCTTGGTCTTGTATGGAAATGAAACAATTTGAAATATTTTTTGTGATTCTCCTTAGTACCTCACCCCACCAGATGAAAAAAATTAATTTGGACTTACTTTTGTCTTGCATCAAAGCAGACCTGGGCCACTGGTCCTTATTACCCCGTCCCTGTGGGGTCACCTGAATATTATTAAAATCAACGTCTTACCCCAGTTACTGTACCCCTTACAGATGTTCAATTTTGCTTTACCTCAGTTGTGGTTTAAACAGGTGCACAGAATCCTTACCTCTTTCCTATGAAAAGGCAGGGCAGCCCACCAGGCTTTATTCAAACAAATTCATACTAAACAGGACAGTGGCCTACAGGCCCCTAACTTCTTTTTGTACTATCTGGCAGTGCACCTTACCATGTTGTCTCATTGGGCTGGGCTACCAGTGGAAATCCCCTTGGCATCCTATATTCCACATTGGTTGGAAATAGAATGTTCCCTGTGCTGCACTCAAGGACTGGATATCCAGTCACTCCTTTATCTCTCCAGGAAGAAAATCACCCATTCATTCAAGGATACTCCCCTGGAGGCATCCATTATTGTATACTTACAATTGTGTTCCTTAATAATAAAAAAATGTGCCCATACAAGGATACATCCCAACCTTTATTTGGGAATCTTAACCTTCAGATTGTGGGGCAGACTCTCCTTGGAGGGTTTTGGCCAGCTATAGGAGTAGATATACTGGAGGATCTTATTCATAACCAGAAACTCCTATCTTTCCAAGAGGCTTTTTCCTTACACCATTGGCCCAGTTCCTCTTGTTTTTATATTTCCAAATACCCTACATGCTCCTACAATTCTTTGGTAATAGACTATGATCTAGCTCCCTAAAGTCTATTATTTCCCCTACTTTCTCCAATGCTCTCATTTCCCATTATATCTTGTATTATTACCGAACCCTGCAGGAACATCTGACTTCCATTGAAGGGCCCAGGTTCTATTATTGGGACTTAGCTCTTCCAATTCACAATCCCACAAGAAACTGGACCACCATATGGAAACACTTATAAAATACATTCAATGGGATAGATACCAGTTTATGCAATTTCAGCTTATTCATAACCTTTACTTCACCCCAGTTAAATTGCATAGAATGGGCAGACTACCTACAGATTTGTGTTCCAAACGTGACAAAGAACCTGGCACTTTGCTCCACATCTTGTGGTCTTGTGAGACTGTAACCCCCATATGGGAGTCAATTCAAAATCATCTACACCCCTTGTTAGGGTTGTCAGATGCGTTCTCACCTGAAATATGTATTTTGGGTGAATATAATAACTATCTTATTGGTAATCAGAAACCTCATATGGCCTTAATTGCAGCCTGTGCAAAAAAGGTCATTCTCTGCCATTGGCTGGATCAACACCCACTCCAGCTTTTTGAGTGGTACACAGAGATCTTATTTGCCTTACAGGCTGAGCGCCTTATAGCTAGTGTATTAGGTAAGACTAACAAATATGAGACTATCTGGGAACCGCTCTATGTGTTGATAACAGTATAAAAATTATCTCACACATACTCGGTTCTTTACTGACTGGCTTAGATTAGGTTGGGACATTCTGATCCATGTCCCCTTTGATATCTTGGATTTGTACTCTGGTGGTGGGATGGGTGGGTTTTGTTGGGGGGGATGGGGAGGTGGGATAGTTCATCCTATCCATGTTTTATTCCTGGACTTGATTATGATTACTTGTATACATACTTGTACTTCCAGGACTTGATTACTTCTAAGTGTACTGTCATGTACCTTTGTGTGTGTGTGTGTGTGTGTGTGTGTGTGTGTGTGTGTGCATGTGCATGTGGATATCTTAATAAAGTTTGTTCAATTTGAAAGAAAAAAGAATCCATGACATCCCTCTTTATTTTTTGTAATGTATGTGGTCAGAGGTTATCATCAAATATCATAGTCCTTTCTCAATCATTTCAGCTGTCCTCTTGTATCCTTGGAATTTTATTTTCTCTTTCACTTTCTCACTCACATCATTCATCTCAATTGCTACATTGCTTAGCTCAGTAACAATCACCTCAATCTTGAACAACATAAAAGTAAGTTAAACATTTAGAGCACATTCCTTTATACAGTTCTACCTCATTATTATGAATCTCGTTATAACGAATCCCTCTTGTAACAAATGTTAGTTGTGGATCCCAATAATAATCATTAAGTAGCACTTCAAAAATGAAAACCAAACCGTCACTTTAATTTGTTTTGTCTGTTTGTGATCGGCATTCTGCAAGTTCTGCTGTATTTCATGTATTAACTCAAAGCAATTGGAAGCAAGCCCAGAGCAATTTGCTATAGCGTGTTACAACAATTAATCAGCACGTAGCCACTACAGTATTAGAGCAAGTTCTTCAAAGCCCCACAATAGCCCCAATTAAGTCTCCCATTAAGCACAATTATTCTAACCACTATATTACACCCTGAATAGCAGCCACAATTTCACTTGCAACCTGTTCTCTAGCATAGCAACACCAGTCCACATACATGCTCTGTGCATCTTTTTTCCAAAACTTGAAATTCAATGCATCTCGTTGTAGTGAATCCTCATTCAAATGAACTTCTCGGTCGGCTCCCGGGGGGGGGGGTTCATTATAATGAGAGAGAACTGCACTTAACATCTACACTGGACTATGAAACCCCAGTTTTGGTTCAAGAATCACTCTCAGTCCACATGGGGTTAGTCTTTGTTTTACATTTTGTCTGAGTGTGGCACAGTGCCATTCCACAAGACCCACCTTCTCTTTTAATTACTCTAATTTGCCTAAAAGAACACTGATGCACCCTAAATCAGTAAGCTGTCTTTTATTGAGTCATGCAATATAATTCTCTTCACTCTGTTTCAGGATATACTGTCAAAACAGTGAGATTTTGACAGCGAAAGGCATTACAGTGCCAATTTTGATGGAATTCAAAATCGTCACTGTAATGGTCCAGATGATGAAATTTCACTTCCTTCACCAGTGATTTCCCCCTTTGATTAAACTCCAATTCAGAGTTTGTTATATAAAAAAAAATTAGCAGGTGCTGGGGAATGAGCCCAAAACAGTCAGTGTCTGACAGGTGAAATTTCGTCTATGGACACAGTGAATTTCACCCTGCCACATTTCAACAACTTTCTTGTCAGTGCGTCTTAGTAGAATCCTGTTTTAGTGATGGCAAGGCAGATATTTCCTCTGTGAGAGAGTCTAACTGTTTGGAGTTATCCATCTGCAGTGTGATCCAAAAATTCCACTTTTCAAAGGAATTACTCAATTGTTTCCCACCGGTACACGGGTATCACAGTCTAGTAACCACCAATACATCAAGAAAGCATAATAACTGGTCCTTCAACATGTAGAGAACATATGATGAGAAAGATCCCTTGGACTGAAACATACTGAACAGAAAGAAAACAGGAACCAAACTCAACTCAGCAAAACTAGTTTTCTATTATGAATTATTATCACCTTTCACATACTTCCTCAGGGCTGATGTGAAATATGCATTTTACAATATAATTATGACTATAAATTAAATTTGATAGTAATCTTAGTGGATCTGGCTAAAGACCAGTCACAACTGACTAGAGGCTAACAAACTTATGAAGAAGGTGGTTGCATTTAATGTGGTGCTCTGTATTTACAAAGTATGATTCCAATATCAAATATCCTGTGCAATAAGTCGATAAGAATTACTAACAAGTGTATGTCAATGCTTTTAGAAAGTATTATGAAAGCTACCATATAAGGTAAATATGTGTAGAATGTCTTCTTTGACTCAAAAGCTGCCTGTTTGTTCAGCTTTCATATTGTATATCTCAGGTAATCATAGAGATAGCAGGCTAGGACATTTATTTCTTATTTAGAAAAGTCACACAACAAATTCTACATGTATATAATTCCGATAAACCTTAAAACATTTTATAAATTTGATATGTAAAATAACTATGATAAAAGTTAAAACCTTATGTATTCTCATAAAAAAAAATGGGATCCACAATATAACTTTTTCCCCTGAATTTAATAATCTTAATTGTTATTTACATCCCTTTTCAATTTAAATCACAGGCTTTAATCACAAATTTAGTCACCACATTTATCATTTACACATTTAGCCCTCTCATGGCAGTAAGATGAAGTACTATAGAAAAAATAAATCACTAAAGATCTTGTTTTTGCTATTACACACATATTAATTTCAATGTAATTACATTCTCACTAATATGCTATAAGCTTTATATTCAAAGTACATTTGTATTCCAACAGGCATTAGTCTCTATAGCTCGGAAATTATTTGTAGCAGTAAGAGATGCACACACTAATAATTTATTGCAACTTAAAGTTCATGGAGAAACTAATCAGGATTTCATGCCATTGCTAACTTGGAATTCTCTTTAGTAACTGAACATTTAAGATTTAAAGGATACCTTGCCAAACTATTTCTGGGTAGACTCTCATGCCAAGCTGTATGGCATTATCCTTCTAAAAAGAAAGATATATGTTGGTGCCCGAGTTCATTTTGCATAAGGGAGTTACAGTTTATAAATTCAAAATACATAAACAGACCTTCTATGTCTGGTGCAATTTACACTTATTTTTTGATTTAATAAACTTTATTTAGTTTGTCCAATAAGAGAAACAAAGGCAGGTCAAAATCACAAAAAGTATCCACAAAACTGTACAGAACAACAATGAAGGTAAAGGCACAATATACACCCAACCAAAAAAGCAAAAGCAAGCACCCTCCCCTCACAATCCCAACCTGCCCACCCCTCCATCTAGAGCACATCCAAAGCCAACATATTCTTGTGAAAACAAAGATGAAGAAGTACACATCCCAGAGCCCAGCACTGAAAATCTAAAACAAAAGAGTGTTATTCAACCATTAGTAACCTGAGGAGTTGCTGAGGCAGATAAAATAAGGCATATAATGGTTCACAATGATCTTGAAATCCAGCATACCTATCCTAAAGGAGGGCAATTTGCTTTTTGGTCTTCAGTGCTAACAGAATTTCCTGGTGCCATTCCCTACAGGAGGGGATGGAATCATCTAGCCAATATCAACAGATTATCAGCTTGGCTATAATTAAAATTAAAGACATGAAGGCTCTTGTGAGGGCTGAAAAACTCAACTGGATGGAAGCCAACCAAACTGACCTGAGGAGTGAAAAAAGGAGCCAGACCCAATTCACACTTACTTTGCAAGGATATCTCAAATTAATTTTTCAATTAATCTTTTTTTAAGGATGCCAATTTTTGTCATGGCATTTTCCACTTAGAAGCCAAAGGGATTAGGGTTGTGGAGATGTCCAGAAGAATGTCCAACATGATGATGTTGGAGGTTGTCCAGCACAGACCACGTCTCCTACCATATACAAGCAGAATAAAGTAGAAAGCCAAATACAGGAACTACAAAATCTCCCTCTTGTTGTATTATCACAGGAAACAACTACAGGATTAACATACACACTGCAACATAACTTAAAAAAAACAATATAGACTAAATTAAATAAAGGAGATGAGACCAAAACAATAATTTCCTTCAAAATTCTAATTTTATAGTATCAGGACCACACAGCAGAGGCCCAGTCTCCATGGCTGCATTTCCTTCAGCTTATAAGCTGACAATGGCACATGGAAATTTGGTGTTCTAAAACCAAGAGTAACTGAATAACTACTTTGAGGTCTATTGGACAAGTATGACTTGCACCAGACATGTGTCTGTTTATGCCTTTTGAACATGAAAACTTTAACTGCCTTATGAGAAATGAACTCAGACACTAAACAATGTATTTTTTTCTTTTCAGAAGGTTAAGGTCATATTGCATGCTGTAAGAGTCTACCAGGCAATAGTTACCTTTCAAAATTTCAGTTATTAATGAGAGTTCTGAGTTAGCAGTGGAGTTAGTTGTACCATGAAGTTTAAGTTGCAATGAATTATTAGTTTGTACATCTCTTACTTTTAAAAACAATTTCTCAACTACAAAGACTAATACCCAGTTGGTACAAATCTGCTTTGAATGTAAAGCCAGCAGCATTTTATTGAGAATGTGATTATAGCCATAAAATGTGTATGCGTGTGAGATAGCAAAGATGACACCTTGACGATGTTTCCTACAGAATGTAAATCCTAGGGATGGCTAGATGTATAAATGATTAATGCAGATGCTGAATTTGTGATTAAAATCTGTGATCTGTGTTTCAAAGGCCTATACAGTACTAAGAGGTTTAATTAATTTAGGGAAAAAGGTAATGTTGTGGACACTATTTCTATCTGTGAGAATATCACAGATTTTGGTATTTATCACAATTGTATACAGTGAAGTCCACTTAAATGCAAATCCCTTTTGGATGAGAAAATGTACATGAAAGTGGGTTGTACATATAGAATGTATCATGTGATTTTTTTTTTTTTTTAAATAAGAGATAAATGTCCCAGACAGGCGTTTGATAATAGAAATATGCCCTGCAAAAATGGAGCAAAACACTGTATGCAACCACCTTCTTTGTCTCTTTGTGTGTTTATTAGCCTCTACCCAATCTTGAATTATCTTCAGCTTGGTCCAGTAAGGTTATCAATATATATATATATATATATATATATATATATATATATATATATATATATATCACACACACACACACACACATATATATGTATATACATATATATATATACACATATATACACACACACATACACACACACACACATATATATACACATACACACACACACACACACATATATATATATATATATATATATATAGAGAGAGAGAGAGAGAGAGATTTGCAAAACACATTGTTAATGCATTAGGGTTGGTTACAGTGACAAAAGCAGGGAAATGTCATGTTAGGGTTTCCAACCTTAACATCACACCCCCACCCTGCGAGCAGCAAAAGGAATGGGGGTGTTTCAGGTTCTCAGCCCTGCTGTTCACCCCATTGCATGAGTAAATATGCTGAGATGGGTACAGTATGTGAGAATGCGGAGATAGTTAGTCCACAGTGTGTTGTGGGAGTACAGGGAGCACAGGGCATGTATCTGTATATAGTAATTGTCCCTTGAGTTTTATGTGGAAGCACAGGGCCCTTGGTAATTATTGATATGTGGGAGTGCAGGGAATTCTGGGCCCTGTGCTCCCATCTATCCATAAGTGTAGACACATTGTAATTAACCCTTATCTCCCTGTGGGAGCACAGATGTTATCAATATGTGGGAGTGCAGGGCCCATCTATCCGTAAGTGTTTAAACATTGCAATTAACCATTGTGCTGCAGTGTTTTTTTACCATAGTATGTTCTGCTGCCTGCTTCAAGCTGTGATCTGCTGTGACGGTAAAAGGACTTTGTGCTGACTTCAGTACAAGAGTACAGTACTTGCTTTGAAGCACTGAAAAAGTTTAACTTTCATTCATATAAATCTGCAGTGCGTGCTTAGAAACACAGAAACATAGAATCTGAGGGCAGATAAGGACTGCCTGGCCCACCTAGTCTGCCCATTTCTCTATCTAATGGATGCAGATTCTAGTTAACTAGCATCCTAATTCCTCCTAACCCCCACTAGAATTGCTTTATGTCTGTCCCATGCATTCTTGAATTTCCCCACAATTTTTGACTCCACAACCTCCTGAGGAAGGCCATTCCATGCATCCACAACCCTCTCCATGAAAAAATACTTCCTCACATTACATCTGAGCCATCCCCCCATCTTCAAATTGTGCCCCCTTGTTCTTGCGCATCTCTTTTTCTGAAAGATGCTACCCTCTCGAACTTTGTTGATTCCCTTGAGGTACTTGAAAATTTCTATCATGTCCCCCCTCTCCCTCTTTTCCTCGAGGGTATATATATTAAGCTCCTTTAATCTCTCTTCATATGTCTTCTGCTGCAGACACTGCACCATTCTGGTTGTCTTCCATCAGATAGCCTCCATCCTGTCTATGTTCTTGTGGAGATGGTGTCTCCAGAACTGCATACAGTACTCTAGATGGGGTCTCACTAACTGTCTGCACAGAGGGATAACAATTTCCTGTTTTCTACCAGTGATGCCTCTCCCTATGCATCCCAGTATCCCCCAGCCCTCCTTACTACATTGCTTGTTTGAACTGGTCACATGCCTGTTTCAGCTGCCATTAATACGGCTGATGAGGGAGCTGTGCTGTGAGCTATTGGAAGTTGGTGTTAGAAGGGGGGGCTGGGCACTATAAAATCTTGTGCCAGAGTGTCTTCTACAGTAGAGTTCTTTACCATTGTATGTTCTGCTGCCTGTTTCAAGCTGCAAACTACTGCTTCAGTAAAATAACTTAGTGCTGACTCCACTATAAGAGTACTTGCTGCTGAGCACTGAAGATGTTTAACTTTCATTCATAAAAATCTGTAATGTGTGCTTTAACTGGGCCCCTGTGCCAGTTTCAGCTGCCTTTATTATGGCTGATGAGGGAACTAAACAGTGAGCTATTGGAAGTTGGGACTAGAAGAGGAAGAGTTGGGCAATATAAAATCTTGTGCCCGAGTGAGGTATGTGTGCTCTGGCACAAGTGTGAGTGGCTGTGCCACTCATTAAATATTTAGAGAGCTGTGTAACACACAGAGGGGACATTGTCAGACTCTAAAAGAATATTTGGTATGGCCAGTAAATGTTTTTTTATAGAATTAATGTTCACAGGATATGATTCTTTTAATGTCATAAAATTGGCAAGGTTTGTTAAGATAAGGGAGTAGGAAGTATATGTTAAAATATTAGTGTTACATTAAGCTTGGTCTTAAAAGATAGCTGCACTGCACTTTAATTTAAGCAGCTTTTTAGTGATAAACTTAATATTTATATTGATTTGATTAATAACATGGGTAGACTAGGAGCAAACATGGATATAGTTAAGAAGTTACTTTTTAAAATGGGAAAGATCTGTATAAAATTGAAATTTAACTGGTATCCAGATATTATCTAGGGGTATTTATTGATCTGCTTTTGATCTTTGATGACCATATTTCAACAACCATTCTGAAAACAACAAAAAAGCTTGGAGCTTTAAGGATAACCAACAGAGACCTAAAAATTCAGGACCGGAGAAATATAGCAGAGTGACTTATCCTGCCTACTTTGAGATATGGGGAATTAATTTATCGGGTGGCAAATAAATGCTTGTTGGACAGGTTAGACAAATTATACTATAGTACAGCGAGGTATGTTCTGCAATGTAATTATAGGATACACCATTGTCTACTGCTAGAGAAGTTGGGATGTCAACCCCTCAATATTGAGTTTTCTAGAACCTTGAAAAAACTAATTTCTGAATATAAAACTTATCATCCTGAGCACAATATTACACAAATACTTTCCTGCTGTAACTGACTTGAGAAAAGAACTAACCAGGTTTGTACACTTAAATAAAATCTATCAAGGGAGATGTTATAATAAATATGGAGAACAAACCCTTACTTCTTGAGCTGCAGGCTACTAGAATAAACTTTTACCAACATGTGCTGAAACTAAATTCAGTGCCTTTACAAAGTCAATTAATGATTTCTTTGTTTACTCTTGTAATTGCACTTAGCACATTATCAGCTCCACTCCTATTATGTGTTATTGCTGTTTTTATTTATATTGTATTGTATGATGTATGTTATTTGTCTATTGTTAATATTATTTCATGAGAAACCTAGAGAATGGTGTACTGTCTTGGAAACTGGGCCTCACAGCCCAAATGATATGTTTTCTTCCTGTTTAAAATTACATTTTTACCTACCCTACCTACCTAATTTTGGCTAGCTTGTGTGTTCCAGATAACCCTGTAAGGGGGGAGGGGGACCAGAACCATCATGTATTAATTACACCAATTATGACATGGTCATTTCCTTTGGATTGTAGCCAAAGAGAAGCGCCTTTAACAACTGATTTTATGATACTGTATCACAGTACCACCCAGTCCAACAGGATATTCTGATTAGAAACCAGATTGCTCAAATGGTAGGGCACAATTATAGGAATGAACTATTTTTAAGATTTGTGCCCTAGAGTGGATTGGACAATCTGAGGAGAGAAGTGGTAAGGAGATCACTTTTTCTACTTAGATTGTTAAAAATGTGGTGATATAAATCCTAACCCTGGTCCAGTTACAAATCCACTTAAACAAAGAAAGGGTATTTTTATTACATACTCAAATGTTAGGAGTCCAGTGTCAAAATTAGATTTAGTAAGGGAATTCTTTGGGGATCATCTCCCAGATTTTATGGTATATACTGAAACTTGGTTGAGTGAATGAGTAAGTAATTCAAGTGTCTCACTTCAAGGTTTCAATTTATATAGAGCAGATAGGAACACAAAGAGAGGGGGGTTGATTTATGTATTCAAAAAATACTTCCCTAAATAGCTATATTTAAATATGGGCACCGCTTGTTGTGAGTACTTAGCACTAGAGACTAGACTACAGTCTTGGAGGCCTTTATTGATGATAGGTGGTTACTGTCTCCTAGAAATTTGAAAAGTAAGATGTTACAACTAGTGGATACATTGTCTCCATACTTAGAGACCCATGAGTTGCTCTTGATAGGGGATTTTAATGAAGACTGGTTAACATCAGGAGATACTAGTGTGATGAAACATCTAGCACTAAACCTAGGGTAAAAACAAATGATAAAAGATCCCCCCCCCCCACACACACCACAGATATTAAGAAACCTGATTACACATTGCTTGACTTGGCTCTGACAAATGCTCCATATCATTATTTGGCTGCAGGTCTGTTGGAGAACGTGAACAGTGATCATAATACTATTGCTTGCATAAGCGGTAAAAATGTTGTAGACAGCAAATTTAAATTTGTTTCATTTCGATCTATCAAGAATTTAGATTTTTTGACATTTTCTAGAAATCTGGATAACATAAACTGGGAAAGGTTAAAACTAATTCCAGAAATAGATCTGGCTTGAAGTTATTTTTTGACAGAGTTAATGCAAGTATATAATATGCATTTGCTTATTAAAGCAAAGAAGGTTAAACAAAACTCAGCCTCATGGTTCTCTTGTGAGTTAGGAAAATTAAAAATGACAAAACAAGCAAACAGGGGAGAGGGCCCGTAAAATTCACCAGAAACAAGGACAGGAATATTATAGAAGGGCAAGGAATTCTTATGCTAAGGCAGTTAGAGAAGCTAAAAGATCATTTTATAAACTAAAACTGGAGGAAACAGCTGGTGATCCAACAAAATGTTGGAATATTATAAAATTATTGAATTTTGATACAAAAAATAATAGTTTGCCCAAATAATGTTAAAATACCAGGGAACAGAGGGGAGTAATAACTAGCTGATGTATTTAATGAGTATTTTGTGAATTCAGGAAATTTCTTTGCCAGCTGTGACCATAAGGCTGGAGAGATAGGGTCATGGGTCAACATAGGGGACCATCCTGATTTTAATTTTAACAAAATAGAAGAGTATGAAGGTTTGAATATACTACTGGATTTGTAAACAAATATCAGCTGTGGCCAGATGGACTGACCCCTTCTCTCTTAAAATTTTCAGCTTTACAGATTGCTGCTCCCCTTATTTATTTGATCTTTGACAGAGGGGACGGTACATGGTGATTGGAAGCTGGCCAGGGTTATCCCCATTTTTAAGGGGGGGTAGCCCTGAACAGCTGACCAACTACAGACCTATTTCCTTATTATCACAGGTATCAAAAGTGTTTGAAAGTCTTATAGCTAAACAGCTGTCAGATTTTCTTCACTGGAATCATTTATGTGATAAATATCAGTTGGGATTTTGTAATTCCATGGTACTGTGGTCTCCATGTTGAGGGTCTTGGATGAGATTAATGAAGCTATGGACTCTGGCAAATTGACTGGGGCCATTTTTGTTGACCTCTCCAAGGCCTTTGACATGGTTGACCACCAAATAATGCTACACAGGCTGCCAAATTTAGGAGTGTCATCAAGTGCACTAAAATGGTTTCAGTCTTATTTATGCAGTCATTTGCAAATTACTAGGGTGAACAAAGAGATCTCTACACCACTGCCCATAGCCCAATGGCTTGGCCCTCTGTTATTTTTGGTATATCTCAATGGATTTTGTAACAGTGTATCAGGCACAGCATATCATTTATATGCTTATGACTCAATAATATATACCTCAGTCTCAACCTTGACTGAAGTTCAAATTAGTTTGCAGGCATGCTTCAGTGACTTACAAAATTTCTTTTTAAAATCTAAGCTTAAAATAAATTCAGGTAAAATAAAGTCCAAGTTAAAAGACTGTTCTGATTTGGAAATTGTAGATGCAGGGGGACAGATGTTGGAGTCTGTAACATCTTATAAATATCTGGGCTACTAGATGGACTCCTCAGGCTCAGGCAATGTGCACATGGATAAACTTATTAAATCAGTCGGAAAGAGAGTTGGGATATTATATAGAAAAACAATTGCTTGGGTGGCAATGTGATTAAAAAGATTGTGAAATCCCAGACAGTTCCACTATTGGATTACGAAGATGTCCTATCTGATTTTTCTAATAACAATAAATTACAAAAATTGGATGTTTTGCACAACCAATTGGCTAGGATGATTTTACAATGTCCTAAGGATGTTCACCATTGTCATACGTATAAAAGTTTGGGATGGATGTCTCTGTCAGAGAGATGTCAATTACATAAATATGTATTAGCAGAAGTGTTCTAGGTAAGATTCCCACTTTTTTGACAGAAATATTGCAGGTTAGAAAAGTAAATGCATCTCTTAGAAAATCAGCCTATTGTGAACTCACTATCCCTAAGACAAGACTAAAACAGTCAAGATATTTTTTTAGCAATTTAGTTTCCTCATATTGAAATAGCATACCTTCTAAATTTCATCTGCTGAATACAGTTCCATCTGTATATATCATAATATAATGGTTTCTGGATAAAAAACAAGTATAGTCAAAGAGTGTTGTGCTGCTAAAATTCGATAACAGTATGAAGAGAACATATATGTAAATGATAGTATATTGCTTTGTTTAAATATGTTGTTTGTAAATATGAATTATGTGTAGTGTAACTATCTGTTTTGAGATAATCAGTCACCATTTTAAATGAGTTCCTACTCAATGGTTTAACTTTTAATAAAAATGAAAAGTGAATGGCACAGTATCACAGTCACTGTATCCCTATTTATAATTTTTTTTTACTGTACACAAGCCCTGGCATCCTGCATACCTGCTTACTACACCTACAGGCATATTAAGCTGCCTGAAGCAGCAAGTCTGAATCTAGAAGCATTTTCCAGATATAGCCCCTGAAAGGTGCCCCCCCCCACAATGTTTTCCAATGGGAAATTTCAAAACTTTGGAATGTTATAACTATGGAACCTGTGTAAGTTTTTTATCAGCAAACCAGAAAAAGGCACATATGTAGGGCAAGCCATTTGAACCCTAAAACTTTCAGGACATAAGAGTAAACTGTCTGATTGCTATGGTCTGACAAAGAAACAGGCCTTGCTGGCAAAGTAGTGTCACAAATTTCCAACACTTCCGCAAATTTTGCAAAAGCTTTTATGAAAACCTTCACAAATTTATGACACTATGTTTGCAAAACATTTACAATTTACAAACGTTTCACAAAAGTAGTAACACAAATCTGAAACACTTCCAATGGCCATATTGAAAAAACATATTTCCAAACATTATTTTAAAATTCCAATGCCAGGATCATGTTCCTTGAGTCCCAATTAGGTAAACACAACTGTTGGTGTTTACCAAGGGGCAGTATTTTTTGAATTACAGTGTTTTTTACCCATTGCTCACTGAAAACAAGATGGCAGCAGCATGACACTAATGAACCCATTTGTGGCCGAAAAAAGTGCTTTCCTGAAAGGAAAAATGTGCCTTCATATGGCACATCTCATTTTTTTCCATAGGCTGTAATGGAAAACTTAAAAACTTTAATAATTTTTAAATGGATTCATATTTTTTCACCAAACCTTCAAAATGCATTTCAGTGACCCAGACCCCATATATCCTAACAATTTTAGACCACACCCCCAAACAGTTTCAAACTTCAGGCCGAGCAAAGAATAAGCACCTAAATGGTAATTTTCAAATAGCTGGGGACCCCGCAGATCCGCACCGCTGACTGGAATGAAACTTGTCAGATCCAGAGATCTATGGTATCAGACAATGAATAAAAAAGTTTCGGCACATCGGCCATACAGTTGCAAAGTTATTAAAGTGCAAAATGTGGGGTTTAACATAGAAGTGGCCAGGAAACCCTAACTATACTGGCATGTCTGTTCCAGAAGCGCGCACACACACACACACACACACATATATATATATTTTTCTAGGCACAGTTGTGCACCTATGGTTAGGGCTGAGTGGCCTGTTTAATGTTAAAGATTAGTTGGGGCCTTCAGGAGCACTTAAATAAAACATAATATTTAGACACAGCTTGGCTTATATTTCACATTCATTCTGTATTCCTCCTTCCCATTATTTATTACTGTTGTAATTTGCATGAAAATAGGATCTTTGCTCCTGAAGAGTTCATCTATTCCTGCTGCATTCTCCCTACCTGATGTTATAATGAACTCCTTATGACATCACAATTACTCCCATGGCAGCAGACTGTGATGTCACAACACAGGATTGTGACTTGAAGTAGGGAGTAAGCTAAAGAGGCAGATGAACTCTAAGGTATAAAGAACATGTATCCATGCAAATTTCATCAAAAATAAATAATGGAGGAACTTCCAGTGACATCGCCTGCTTAATGGCAGCTTAGGCTCAGAGTTCCTCCCTGATGACTAATAATCCACATCTATCTAACCACTTTGGGGTGCCATCCTGCTTCCTAACAGAAAAATTATGGAGTTCATCATGTCTACCAGACATCGAAGGAAGGACAACCCCTCAATCCCCAATAATAAGTCAATAAAACATAAATCAGATGGATCCACCCAGGCTGTGCCACAATCCTCTATCTCCACTCTGACACCCTCCCTACCAGTGATCGATATGGAAGAGGCCGACTGCACTTTAACTTCCAAGAAGCTCTGCATGGCTCTACAGCAGATTAATGCCACTCTAGAACATTCAGAAGCAAAAGCGACCATAGATTGGAAAGACATCGACCTACTAATGCAATGGTCAGATGATCTAGAGAAAAGCATATCGAATTACATCACAACCATGTACATTCATAACTCCACTCTCTTGAATCACCACCATCAAGAACAACTCCTCACCCAAAAACCAGAGGAATTAGAAGTTTGAAATTGGAGGAACAATCTGCAAATCCACAGGGCACCAGAAGGCACAGAGTCTGGTAACATGATGACTTTCACAGACAGTTTCTTAAAAGAACTTTTAAGCCTACCAGTTGAAACAGACCTGGGCACAGTTAGAGCTCACCAATCCCTCATTCCTCAACCTTGGGACCCAGAAGCGCACCCCAGATTGATCATTTTAGCTTTTTTTGATTTATGGGTGATGGAGGAGGTGTTACATTTAGCATGGGAAAAGAAAGAGATTCATTTTGGAGATGTCCAATTGTTTTTCAACCAACACTATGCCCCACAAACCCTTCAGCATTGCCAAAAAGCTTTTCAACTGGTCAAAATGTTTTAAACAAGCAGGCCAATAAGCTTCAGTCGAGTACCCAAAGAAGCTGGAAATCCAAACCAAAAATGGCTCTAAAAGATTTTCTGACCTGGACTCGGTGGCTGCCTTCCTCTAGGAGTTGAGGATCCAAATGCCTGAAGATTGTCCCAAGTCTCAAAGAGTGGCCCTCCAATTCTGAGTGTAGCATATAGGTGGAACTAAAATAGTGGCAAGGAGAGGCAACACGACTGCTGTTTTCATTTGGATCTCCATTTTGACTAAATCTTCCCCTCTGGTGACAAAACAACCTTTGGAACATGTTTCTACTTCATTTCTACAGACAGATAATAACCCATCGACATCTGCAACCTGAAAGAAGTACTCATTTCTTCACTGGAGACAACAGTTTGATGTTTGTTACATTATTAACTAGTCCTCTCACTTCCTTAAAATGCTTCTGATAGCAAGAGAGTAGGAGAGGTGGGGGCTGTTCATAATTCACCCCCCTCTGGCAGTTGTATCACCTTTTTACCTATAACTCATTGTTTAATAGGTTTAGTTTAATACTGTGGGGATCTAATTTGTTCCACCTGTGATTTGAAGGGCAACAAAGTTCAGCAGAGCAAGGGTTCTCCCATTTCTTTGAGGGGGGGTTCTGCCTGGGGGATGGGCAGGGGGCTGGGGGGGGACTTGAGGCCCATGGTCGCTGGAGGGGTGGAGGGGTCATGCATCCTCTCAGGGAATGCTATCTCATGCTGACAATATTGTATCCCTCTAGTTGAAGTGTTGAAGTTTTAGTAGCTCGCATGACTAAAACAATACTTTAAAATGGGTATTTGCTTTAACCCACTGATTAAACAAAACAGTCCTTTAAAATGGGTATTTGTTTTAACCCATAGATCCATTATTCCTCCTTTAGAGTCAAGGTGGTATGGTGTCACTGCAACAGCAAGTGGAGAGGGTTTCTTAGGTGGAGCACAATGGCAGTTAACTCTGTAGCCCTGTTTTCAAGCAGATACTACAATTAGCTCTCTTGATACCTGCTGTGCCAGCTAGTCTAGGTGACTGACAAGGGCAGCACAGAGGGGCTACCTCTCAGTGGATGAATGTAAGGCAGCAGAAACCCTCTACTTACTAGTTGCTCAGAGTTTTTTCTTGTTGTTGCAATCACATCTTGTTATTCTGCGGCATTCCTTAAAGATAATAATTCGGTCTCAGTTTCAATGAATTGGACTTTTTGCCCAGAGTGAGCCCCTCAAAGTTTCACAGTTTCAACCATGAGCTCCAGTGGAGGAATGCTTCCACTAGATAGTGGCTGAGATGTGGTCTCAGTGGGGAGTATTGCTTGGCTCCCCATGGCACTTGCCAGGTGGGCCAGGGGTCTGGTTCCTGTGCTTCTCCAGTGGCCCTGAGGGGGGATCTCCTATGGAGTGATACCCAACAGCAGAACTGCTCTGCTATGCAGGTTCTAGTTGCACCTTCTACATATATTAAAACAATTATGTTATGTGGATTTATCTTCGGTTTCCTTTTTTCATATCTGCAATTGTATTTGACTCGAAACCAAGATCTATAAGTCAGGCAGTCAAGGATGTCTTGCTGCCTTAGAGTTCCTTGTTTACTACTGAGAGCAGCTTATACTGGCTGCCATTACAGACTGTGACACCTCAAGTTATGCCTGATATACCAGTCTGGTCTTGCCTCTTTCTAGTTTAAGAGGGAAGAAGAGCACCAGACAGAGGAGCCACACTTTGTGGCCCCTCACCTCGCCCCATGGTGTAACCTAACATGGGCGATGGCAGGGTGTTTACAACTTTGAAGTTCACATTGGACTACTATGAAATTATTTACCTTTGATAGTTTAAAAGGGTTTGAATTCTGGTTTATTGTAATGGTTCCGATAGTTTGTAAAAAGGTACGTATCCACCCACCCCCCGCACCATGGCTTGGTCTTTTCTTTCTCCAGTACTATTGGTTGATCTTAAAGTAACCTATTTTATTGAAAGGGGAATTCATAGCCTCATCAAAAGTGCCCATAACTTGCAGGATCTCCAAAGACAACACACCACTGTAGCCTTTCTGCAAGAGACCCACTTGTCCCAGAAGGAACATCTTAAACTTAAACAAAGTTGGGTGCGCGGGAAGAATATTCCTCCTATTATGTGGCTCACCCCAACTACAGGGGCATTGCTATTTTAATCCACTGTAGCACCCCCCTACAGGTTTCACATGTAGATCATGATCCAGAGGGGATGTTTATCCACCTACATGGTGACTATAAGGGCTAAAAATACATTTTACTCAATCTGTATGCCCCCAGTGAAGATTCCAAATGGATTCCCTTCCTTACTAGGGTACTCACTGAATCAAATGATGATGCCCAAAGCTTAATATTAATAGGGGGAAACTTTAATGCTGTTCTGGACCCTCATCTGGACAGTGTGGGCACAGGGAAAGTTCTAACTCGACTCTGCACTGAACTGGGGCTGATGCACATTTGGCATTTCCTTCACTCGCATTGGAGGGACTATACATATCACTCCCCTAAATATAAAATATATTTCTGCCTAGACTATTTTTTAAAATCCACAAATTGTATTCATAAGCTGGGCGAGGCTTCGACAGGAAATATTTGTCTGTCAGATCATGATTCTGTGTAGATTCAAATAGACACCTCACCAACACCCGCAGAATCTTTATGGCATCTGAATGTGAGTTTATTGTCTCAGTCTGAGTTTATGAGTTTAATAAAAGAGGCAGTTCAGACATACTTTCAAGACAACCACTCAGGAGACACAGGAGCAGGGGTCCATTGGGGTGCTCTGAAATGTTATTTAAGGGGGTAATCATTAAATAGTCTTCCAAAGCTAAAAAGGCCTGTATTCAGCAACAACTGTCACTTGAACAGATTGCAGGTCTTGAATTTCAACACCAAATCTCATTAAATGACATAAGACTACAACTGAAGCAAGAAAAGCATAAACTCAACCGGTTTTTAGATTCCCAAATCAAAGGGAAATTATGGTACTCAAGGCAGAAATATTTTGAACAGAGTAATAGAGCCAGCAAGCTCCTAGCTTTGCAGCTAAGAAAAGAAGCCACCAATACAGCTATCCTCCACCTCTGAGACCAGATGAGTGGCATCGCTACCACCTCTCCCATGGAACTCACCCATTGCTTTGCAAACTTCTATAAAAACCTATACACTTCAGACCAAGGCCTTAATCACGTAGAAAAGATATGTTACCGAAATAATCTGCAGATTCCCTTCCTTAGAGAAGATCAAAGAAGCTCTCTCGATGGCCCTATTTCCAAATCTGAGACCCTATCTAAAATTAAACATCTAAAAAGTGGGAAATCCCCAGGTACACCTGGATTTACCTCAGAGTTCTATAAACATTTCACACAGCAACTAATAGAACCCCTCTCTGAGGCCTTCAATGAGGTGATGGCAGGGGATAGGAGAGTTCTGTCCTCCTGGAACCTGGCTCAAATTTCTGTAATTTTGAAACCCATGAAGAATCCTGAAGACTGCAGCTGTTACCACCCTATCTCCCTCCTGCCTATGGATCTTAGCATCTTTATGAGTATTCTGGCAGACTATTTACAAGCCTGTATCTCATCTTTAGTCCACATAGACCAGACAGGATTTATCACTGACTGATTTTTACAGGACAACATGTGCCGTTTATTAAATATCATTACTGCTCAAAGAAATCAGAGGTCTTTTCAACAGGCAATCAGTATGGATGCCGAAAAGGCCTTTGATAGAGTGGACTGACCTTTCATGACTGTTACTTTGAAAAAGTTTGGACTGGGACAAAAATATAATGCTGCTATAACTTCATTATATAGCACACCAGAGGCCAGAGTTAAAGTTAATGATTTCTTATCAGATAGATTCTCTCTGAATTGAGGCATCAGACAGGGCTGGCCTTGACCTCTATTCATTTTGCCCTCTTCTTGGAACCTTTGGCTATATTGATTCGATCCAATAATAACATTAAAGGGGTGATGGCGGGGGGTGTTGGAAAAAAGCTAGCCTTATATGCAGATGATTCCTTTTTTCTTTCAGACCCCTCTTTTTCGCTCCCCCACTTGCAGTTGGCCTTGCAAGATTCAGCCAATTGGCAGGCTATAAGATTAACTATCACAAATCACAAGCAATGATCTTAAGTGGCCCTCCAAAGAATAGTTTTAGAAACACCTTTCCATTCACTTGGGCCAAGAAAAATCTGTTACTTAGGAATCTGGATCTCTGCTGATACTTCCTCACTAATAACACTTACATAGACTTTGGTTGCCTGGGTCACAGAATTAGCAAGTAGCCTCCTGACAAAGACAGTTTGCAGCTCTGTAGCTGGATGCCATGTTGCTGGAAGTGATGTAGTGCAATGGTTATTGGCGCAGGCAATACTAGAACACATCTGTGAAGCAAACAAACAACTGCATCTGACCTGCCGATCTCCTCCATCCAGCTTTGTGAGAGAATAGCAGCTCCGAGCGAAGGGCTATGGCTGAGGGCATGCAGCAGTCAGGCCTGCTTGCTCTTGTCTTCAGTCAGAAGGGGGATGTTCACCGGCGGGCTGCAGGAAATGCAGCAGGATGTGGTGCACATCAAGAGAATCCCATACATTGCCACATGTAATATCCTGGAATTCATCTACACCTCAGAGATTGAGCTGAGTGTAGACAATGTGCAGGAGATGCTGCTGTGCATTTGTGTGCTGCAATTTCCTGAGATTATTCAATTCTGCTGTGACTTCCTGCCATCATGGCTGGATGATGAGAAACTTCTTGACGTGTATGACCTGGCAGACTTTCTCGGTCTATACCATCTAAGGGAGCAGATGGACCTCTACACCCTTAAAAACTTCTCAATGTTCTTGAAATCAGAGACCTACCGTAAGCTACCCAACTCTGCTCCCGCCTCTGTAGCAACCGTTTGGAGGTGAATTCAGAGAGCCAGGTGTATGAGGCAGCCCTGCATTACTGTTACACTCCAGAGCAGATTGAAATGGACCTAGTGTTATTGCATGAGCCTTCAAAGTTACCAGAGATGGTTTAATTTCCCTTAATGGAGCCACATGTCCTGCACAGATTCCATGACCATCTGAGTCCATGCCCACTGAGAGAGACTGTAGCATTAGGTCTGACATACCATGATCAGGAGGCCATCCAGCCAGTGTTGCAGAGCCCACACACTGAGCTACGGTCTGAATTTAACTGTGTGGTAGACTTTGATGGGATGTACCCTTCATCTTCTCAAAGCTTAAGTGACCAGGCCAAGTACCTGCATCCCCTCTTGAAAGACTGGTTCCCCCTCACTGTAGCTCAGGTCTCCAGGATGTCAAACCAGGAAATCATAGTCCTCAATAACTTTGTGTATTTGATTGGTGGGGGCTGCAAAAATGGCAGATTTCAGGAGGAGGCTACAGTAGCAGCCACAGACACTGCCAGCTATTTCCCGAAATTTCTGTGATATTTCCAAATGTATCTAATGCTTTCGCCATTTCTACAGTAGGGGCAGCAGTAAGAAACTCTTTAGAAATTTCACGAAATATCTGGAAATAGCTGTCAATGTCTGTGGCTACTACTGTAGGTGCTGGAGATACGACCTTCTGCATAACCGGTGGTTCCAGGTCCAGTCATTGCAGAGCCAACACGCTGATCACTGCGTCTGCATGCTTGATGTATATCTGTACACTGTCATAGGCTCACAGGTGAGTTACATGATCAAGGGACAAGCCCATTAGGATCATGCCACCTAAGCTAGGTCATGGATGGGATTACCATGAGGAGCTCAAGGTGGTGGAGAGATATGATCCTGCATCGCATTTCTGAAAATGGTGACCCCGTTGCAGAAGTTGGTTAATCCAGTATGAGTGTATCAGACAAAGCATCTGGAATGGAGTTCAGGGTTTGTGCCTTGTCCAATAACTTACACTGATGTTAAAGGGAAGCCTATATCATTTCTCTCTCCATATCCTAACTTAAAATGTTTTGAAAATGTGGTAAGCCACATATTTATTTTGACTTCTATGGAAGCTGAGTAAGAGGAGATAATGGTGATTCTTCTCCCCTGGGAAAAGAACAGGTAGGAGAACTGTTCAATATTTGCCTAACATGTTTCCTGAGGAGAAAAGGGAAAGGACATATGATGGTTCTGCATTCAGGCTTTGTTGTATTCTCCTGCTTTCTGAGAAATGATTCTTACCATGTTTCACACTTCAGTGCTGTACTTTCACAGTAGTTTTGAAACTTGGTAATAGGGTGACTGGAAAATTTACTGGAGCACAAAATGAAACGTTCTTGGACTCCAACGTAAGGTAATATCTCACTTCCCAGGGGGACTAAATAACAAGGTTCAAAGGAAACTCAAAGTGTTTTTTTTACTCCATTTTGTAAGTGTAGAAGTATCTTGGAGCTCCCACAAAGAACTCTTGAGTTATAATTATTTGAAGTGTTATTTTCCTGTGTTTGTACATATTTAATTTGTTAATCCTTTGCAGTTGTTTATATGTACTGGGCTCAGCAATTGTTTTAAGTAATGCAGGTCCTATTGGCTACATTTGGCATATAGATCCTTTCCATTATTAAAGGGACTCTTGTATTTTATATGCTGAATTATTTAAATACCATCTGGGAGGTTAACATGGAGCTACATAGTGGCAGATTTGTGATAAATTTGGGGAGGTCATCCAGGAATGCTGCCGATTTCTATAGTAAGTGGCCATCATAAGCCTCACAGCAGAGTGGCACACCTAAGTTACATTATTGTGCCTATGACTGAATTCTGGACTTGTGCATAAAGTGAAATGATTCAGTGTGTGATTATAGGCTTAGTTCCTTGACCTGGTACTTGTGATCTAGAGTACAGGCTGGCAGACAGTGCCTGACCTAGGGGCCATATAAGAGGGATATGGTGCAGCATGCTCTGCAGGGTCCCCCATTAGAACCCAGGGTCAGACACAAGCTGGTAGTACAGATTGGTTCAATCTGGACAATGAGGCAGTAACCTATTGATTGATATTTGGGACAATTGGCTTGTGCACTAACCAATAGTTTTCAGTGTAAAGCCAAATTTCCATGACTTGAACTTGTCTCTAGCTGGGTTTATTGATGGACCCCTGAAAGAGGAATATACCAGGTAGAGCAGTAGGTAGCTCTTTGGGAGAGCCTGTATAGGCCATTTTCTATAAAATACTGTAGTCAGCCAACTCAGGTCTTTGGTTAAATTATATAAGAAAAGTAAACTGAAGGAAAGGGATCAAAGAAAGATTTACATATCCAGTAGTGTATAGAATCCTTTTTGTTAATGGACTGATGGAAGTTGAAAGATGGTCTGTACTTGCTATTGATGGACTTTTAGAATATTATGTGCATTGTTTAATATATGGACTCTTGTATTGTATTTTTTAATGTATTTTAAATATACTTATGTTGTAATGGTTTATATAACCAATCAACAATAAACTAAAAATTCAACTAAATGGGATTATTTCAGGAACTACAGGCAGATTTGGCTCAGTGGAATTTGTTACCTCTTAGCTTACATGGAAGAACTCATACCATTAAGATGAACATGCTCCCACGACTTCTGTTTTTATTTCAGACACTGCCAATCTCTATCCCTAAATTCTATTAGAACAACCTTAATAGGGAAATCCAATGATTTTTCTGGTCTGGTTCCTATCCTTGTCTGTCAAAAAAAAAAAGCCTACAAGCCCCATGAAAAGCTGTTGGCCCAGCGCTTCCCAACCTTTACTTTTATCATTTAGTTGCACAAGGCACCCATCTTTGTACATGGGCCAAATGGTGAATAAGTTCTGGTTGGTACCAGATAGAGGAAGTCACCCTAAATGCTTTGTCCCTTTGGACCTTACTGACCAGCATCATTCCACTCCAGATATGGACCCACACCTCTAACCTGTGGATAGAAAACACCATTTGCATCCTACTGCACCTTCAAAAAAAAATCACCCATACCGTGAACTCTGTGAGCCCCTTGTCCCTCATTTGACATGAAAAAAGCCTTTCCCTCCCCCTCGACTAGACCCTGGCTATATGTTTTTGGAGGAGCATAAATGAACAATCTTTTGGCAGTACACAAATGAATTGGGTTGCCTCCCCTTTGCATGCTTACAAGCTAAATATTCTTTGAGAAAGGAAGACCATTATAGATACTTACAGGTACATCATTTTATTATGTCAACAGGAATTCACTCTCAAATCAGAAGAGAACACACAGGCTTAGAAACGTTCCTTTACCACATAATTATCTTGAAAGGTCACTTCTGCCTCCTTTCAGAGTTATAGTCAATACTAACACACTCAGATTTTTTTTACACCAGCCATAACCAGGCACTTCAGGCCTGCCCACACAGGTTCATGCTGACAAGGGTGCGGTGCTAGGGGAACATACCACCATATATTCTGGGATTACCCTGAACTTACACGATTTTGGCAGGGAGCACATTTGGCAATCCAAAACCTCACAGGGCTCAACCTTCCTTACACATTCACTGAACTAGTACTAGGTTTCCCCACACTGTTAAATTGTCCCAGCACTGTTAGACGTTTATGCCATATACCTCAGGTGGAAGCTCTTAGATGTATCTCAGTTAGAAGGCTGTCCCCCTCTCCACCTACTCTTGAAAATCGGAGCTCTAGAGCAGAGGAGTTCGAAAGAATGGAAACGTAACCAGCCGAGTTAGTCTGCACTATGAGAAATTCCTGGAGATATGGTGCCCTTGGCACCAAATGCAGTCAATATAACATGATGACGCTATACATTGTGATGGTTAGTTAATGGATTAATGCCACTGGGGGAGGGGTTATGCACCAAGGTTCTTCCATGTTTGTTACCTGTTACTTTTCATATATTTTTTTGGATTGTATGGTAAGATCTGAATACATAAAAACACTGATTACTATGTTTAGCTCAACTTATACATCATCTGCAGAGCCCTACCCTTATGAATCATCAACAGATTGTTTAACATCCTGCTGACAGGACAAGTTAGTTACCAAGAATATCCACAAACTTTTCTGGGACTTATGCAGCATTGTACTGAACCAAACAGGTCTACTGGCATCTATCTAAGACACTTGCATGGTGCCTTTTTAACCCTGTTAATATTTCATAACCAAGAATGGAAATGATTCAAGCTACAGTATTTAATCAAAATGTACACTGTGTGAATGGATGCTATATCTTTTGATCAATAAAATTCACTGAAGATAAAAAAAGAAATAAATAATAAAGAGGAGAAATCTATAGAACATACATGGAATACAAGCTGAACTGTACCTAAATATCATGTCTTTTAAAGTTTTCTTTGAGGCAACAGCAGTTCTTTAAACATAACATTTTGCACTTTTATAACTTTGCAAACAATCAATGGATTTGCACAAAATTTGGCATGCGCTGTCCTAAGGGACTGATCTCTTGAAGTGGTAAGTTTCTTTCCAGTTGTATGTATGGATTCTGAGATACAAATAGTGCTAAAACCATAAAAGTCATCATTTTTTGCAGTTTTTTTTCCTCATCACATTGCATCTAGATGGTATAGAATTTTGGTGTGTTTTTTTTCTATGATAGATACAGTTTGGTTAACAGAACAGCTATGCTTGGTGTGGTGCAAAAATATTATTCTGTTGGAAAGTTATTCAATTTTCCCATTCTTCTCAATAGGAATTCTCCTTTCCAAATTAGAAGGATAAAGTTTGAGCAAGGATTGATCTCTCGAAAATAATTCACTCTCATGAGATCCATTCCTTTGTCATGACAGAGAAAAAAAATGCTTTTTCACCAGCTGCCATCTTGTTTTTTCTATGAACTAAAAAGCATAGAAACATATGGTGCATAAAAATGTTGTCATTTTACAAATCAAACACCAGTACCTACTTAAACTGATCCCATTTAGCTAGATTCTGGTGTTTGTTCTTGACTGTACAGCCAGAAATACTTTTTCTGGGCACCTGAAATTCAGGGTGTCCAGCTTAGTGAGAAGAGCCTTCTGCCATGTTCTCTGTATGAAAACAGCAGATTTTATTTGCTTCTGCAGCCGCAGCTGAACTCCTGCTGCTGGCAGCAGTGTGACTACTGACTCTCCATATTCCCTGGTGTCTAATGGCACCCCTCTCTCCCCAATCACCATCCCCAGGTCCCTTCTTTATTTTTATTGATATAATCTGACACCAGGATTCCCACATCCAGTGTCAGATGCCTCCCCCCCTGCAGTCCCTTCTTTTATTTCAATGGGAATTCTCCTATCTAAATTAGAAGGATAAAGTTCGACCAAGGATTGGCCTCTTGAAAAGGATTCGCTCTCGCGAGATCTATTCCTTTTCATGAGAAGAAATCCTTTTTCGTGAGAGAAAAAATCCTTTCTCACCAGCTGTCATCTTGTTCTGCTTTTCTACAAACTAAAAAGTGTGAAAAATACATTAAAATGTAATTTTACAAATCAAACACCAGAAACTATCTAAACTGGCCCTATTTAGCTAAATTCTGGTGTTTGTTTTTGACAGTGACAGCCAGAAATATTTTTTCTGTGCACCTGAAATACAGGGTGCCCAGCTTAGTGAGAGGGCCTTCTGCCATGTTCTCTGTGTGAACATAATGGATTTTATTTACTTCTGCAGCCACAGCTTAACTCCTGCTGCCAGCTGCAGTGTGACTATTCACTCCCCATTTTCCCTGGTGTCTAGTGGCACCCATCATCCCCAATCCCTGTCCCCATACATTCCTTGATGTCTAGTGGCACCCCTCCCACCATCCAATCACCATCCTCTAGTTCTTTTATTATTTTTATTGATTTAATATGACACCAGGATTCCCACCTCCAGTGTCAGATGCCCCACCAACAGCCCCTTCTTTTATTACTTAGCCGACACCTGGTGGGCCAAATCCCTGTGTTGGCATGTAGAGTCCCCTTCCAGCAGTGTGGGACACTGGGGAGCCCACCTCCAGTGTTCCGAAGTATTTCTTTATTTAAATCCTGTAAAAAGAAAATAGTGCCCCAATGTCTTTTTTAACCTGAAAAAAAGAAAACGGTCCCTATTTGTCTCCATCGGTTCCCAATCCCGACCCTCCCACTGAGCACCCATCACTCCAACATCCCCCTTATCCTATACTTACCACAAGAGGTCTCAGGCTGTCATCTTCTGTGGATCCATATGCATCTGCACTCTTCAAAGCTGAATCGTGAACTAAGGAATCAAGGTAAGTGCCGTATAATGCATTTCACCGGCATTTTGAACTTAGGTTCATACCTTTACCATTTTGGGAATTTTTTCACCAAATTTTCAACATAGCCTTTTTGGGAACCCACCTTAGGAACACTGCCTCTATAATTTTGTTAGTCAGATCTGGAAGGTGATTTCATGGTAGCTGCGCAAAATCACCTTTTAGGATCACATAATGAAATTTCACAACAAGTGCTCATGAGGTGGGGTCCCTAAAAGGCCACATTGAAAATTTTGTGAAAAAATTCCTAGAAATGGCAGGGTTATGAGTGTTTATTGAAATGTTTCTATGCACGTGCATAACTTTGGTAATCGTCAACATTTTGAGTCCAAATTTTCAGCATAACCATTTTTTCACACCAACTCATGAACAGTGCAATTGTCAATTTTCAGATCCTGTGCAAAATGTGTTTTTGCACCTGTTGTGTGGAATGGTGTTTTAGCAAGGATTTGAATATTTTCACCTACAAGGTTTATATGGTAGGGTCCTTAGAAACTATGCTGAAAATCTGGGGTCCGAATATGAAAAAAATGCCACAGTTATGACCATTCATTGTAATTTTCATACACCCGCTTGTACCTTTTGAAATTTTAAATAGTCAGACCCCAGATTTTCAACATAGCCTTCTTATTACCCCCACCTCATGTATGTCACAGCTGTCATTTTTCAAATCCAGACCAAAATGTGTTGTCGCACCTGTGGCATGGAATGGAGTTGCAGTTGTGCAGAATTACATTTTTTGGCAGGAATTCAAACATTTGTTTGTAATGGGTACAGAGGCAGGGCAATAAGAACACTATGCTGACAATTTGGTCACTGTTGTATTATAAATAGAAGCGCAGGGCTCAGAGAGCCCTGTGCTTCCTCAACTACAGTGGTCACTACAGAAAAGTTGCTCGGTACCTTGATCCACCACAGCAGCAGCGGTATAACAAGAGGCATACCATGGAGTGCCGAGAAATTCCTCGGTACCACTCAGTAATGTGGTAAGTTCTTAATTACTTGACTGAATTGAGTTAATATCCATAGTGGCTAAAATGCACCAGGTGGCACTGTTTTCAGTTTAATTTAGCTGCATTAATTAAAGTCCCCACAGTCCAAACTCCAGTTCAGGACTTCCCCTGTTTGAGCCTTTTTGTTTACAAAGAATACAGTAGTGGAACCCCTGCAACAAGCCCCATCCCCCTGTTTGCAAATAACATTTGATTCCCTTGGTGTTCTAGTGGACCCCTGCCCATGTGCCCCGATCCCCTGTTTTCAAGAATCAATTTCACACCAGCACTTAAAGAGCCCCTGACTACAGGTGGACCTTTTCTTGGTTACTGATGTGCTGTGTGCTGGTCCTGTTAGTGTAGTAATAATTTCTGTGCAGAAATGTGTTTTTATTTCTTTTATGAGGCATTTTAATTTCTCCTTCACTAACTGCCCAGTTTTAAGCCTCTTGGTTCTTGGTATCTGGCATAATTGCAGTTGACTTCAGTTGTAGGTAGTTTGTTTTGAGCTGCTAAGTGATAACTACCTTCTTATTTATGTAATCTCATCCTCTTAGGCTGACTCTGTTTAAAACGGTGGTTGACAGCCACGACTTGTGAAAAATTAATAAGATACTCAGACTATTAAGTGTCATTGTGGTACAGTTTTATTTATTTATTTTTATTTTTATAATGTCTTTCATCTCCTCTGTGTTTCATGTTTTTCCAGTTGATACTGGAGAGCTGAACAGCAGCTGTTCTGTGCAGGAACTGTGTAGAGTTTCACTCTTGAGAATGACAGCCAGGACAATCCTGTATTTCCTTTGAAACTTACTAAAATGTTGAATGCCAGATGTTTAATAAAAAATGTATTTTATTGTGTGTGTGCGTATCTGATTATTTACATCTCACCAGTCACGTCTTAGTTTGTACAGGGAATTGTGAACAGTTATTGAATTTTATATTGATTTGTATAGTGCCATCTCCAATTATAAAACTCATCTTCATTTTTGTCTTTGCTCTTCATTTGTTCAGTACTATATTTTGTTGTTAATATTGCATTTTTCTACAGTGCTTACACAGTCTGACTTAATGAGTCTGCATCCGAGTGCTGGAGGGGAACTTTGAATTATTAGCATACAGTGTATGGTCTTGTGGGGTGGACCTCTCTTGTGCATTTGGTGATCTCTGTGCAGGGCAGTAGTTCTGAACAAAGTCATTCATGTGGCATTTAAATATTTATGTATTTACTTATGCCTTTGTGCACTTTTCCTTTGGTACAGTACACTATATACTTTGACAGGATTCATAATAATACTTAACTAATTTGTTCCCATAGATCCCACATGGCATCGGAACCATCCATTACTGGAATGGACCCAAAATGGCCACCTGGAGCAAATGAGTTTTAAACTGCAAGTCCTGTCAAATTTGTCTTGTGCTAAAAGAAACAGAAGCTGGATATCGATTCCAATCATAGGCTAACTTTTTACAGTACTCTGCTCACAAACCACCGATAAAACCCATTATGGAGTATACAAGCAAGAAAGTCATTCAGAGGCAGCACACCCTCTCGCCACTCTCTCCATCGCTCTCTCCCAACCTGTCAAATCCTACAGTTACCTAACTGCACATAACAAGCCAGAAAAAAAAACAACAACATGCAGAATTCATAAAAATGCTATTTAGAAATGCCACACCACATAACTAACTGTATGGTATTCACCAGTATCTAGCGAAGGAATGGAGGTTGTGAGGGGGCTTGCCCAAATGGGAAGGCATTCTCTGAAACAAAAAAGGTGCACTGTGACATAAAACAACACCTTAGCACACTATGGTGCTTGAAACTATAAGACCCATAAAAAGAAAAATAATAATAATAATAAAGATTACTGATCAGTATTTGCCAGTAAGGCACCACTTTTTACAAATTACAGTTCATCAGAGCACTCATTCTCAAGCATTCAGTTAGTGGTGGGCATTTCAGGACAAACTGTCAGTGGCTCCCTCAGATTATTAAAACACTATTAAAAGAAACTAAAGATACAAATATAGATTAAGAGAGTAACAGCACCAAAAACTGACCCAAAAACAATGTCAGGGGCACTTTAAATATGAACTGTTTGGCTGACTGTCATTGGCTGTGCGCATCCCACTGAAATAAAATTCTGCAATTATTGCATTTCAAATGTTTGCTCTATTACATGATTACACCTACTGTAATTTAACTGAAAATCGCAAACCCTTTCCTTTTTCCACACCTAAAAAATTGCACTGTTCTTTTTTTGTGCTTGTTTGGCATGGGGTGGGGGGTTCAGCTGCAAACTAAGGATCCAGCTCCACAGAGTGTCAGAAATACAACTGATGGTTGGCAGCTGCAGCAGTTATACTGTCAGAATCAAAACTGCTTTCTTTCCCTGGTGGTCAAAATGTCCCTCCCTAGCCCCAGTCCCCTCCCTGCTAATTTTTATAATCCCTGGTGGTCCTGTGGCTCCTCTCTAGCCCCGATTCCCTCCCTGCTATTTTTATTATAATCCCTGGTGGTCCAGTTGGCAGGTGGTGTACATGCTACCTCAGAATACACAATAGGTTAATAACCAGAAGTAGAAGCAGTTGCATAAACTGTATTTTTTCTAAGCAAGTGGTATCAGCATATAACTATCAAGCTGTTCTGTAGTGTGTTTCCCTAACCCGGTATTTTTACTAAATGTGTATGCCTGCCTTTGTACATTATTAGCCCCAATGCCCTCCCTGGTATTTCTATTACAATCCTTGGTGGTAGACTGGTCGAGTGGTCCCTCGCAAGTCCTGATCAGTTCCCAGTATTTCTGTTAGAGTCCGTGGAGGTAGAGTGGTCCCTCCCTAGCCCTGATCATCTCCTTGCTATTTTTATTATAATCCCTGGTGGTCTAGTGGTCCCTCCCTAGCCCCGATCCACTCCCTGCTATTTTTATTATAAACCCTGGTGGTCCAGTGGTCCCTCTCTAGCCCCGCTCAGCTCCCAGTATTTCAATTAAAATACCTTGTGGACCAGTGGTTCCTCCCTACCACTAATCTCCTACTGGTATATCAATTAAAATACCTGCAGGTGGTACAGGTGGTGTAACAGTGGGAAACTGAAGCAGAACCAAAATGAATGTGATGTGCAGCATGCCATTAGAAGAAGTCAGCTTGGACACTTTCAGCAGCAGTTTATTTTATCAATTTTTCTTTCGACAGCTGTCTACACAGTGAATATCTAGGAAGTTGGCAAGTGGTGTATATGCTACCTCAGAATACAGAATAAGTTAATAATCAGAAATAGCAACAGTTGTGTAAACTGTATTTTATTTTTCTAAGCATCAGCATAAAACTATCAGGCTGTTCTGCGATGTGTTTCTCCAACCCCATATTTTACTAAATGTGCAGGCCTCCCTTTGTACAAGATTAGCCCCAAGCCCCTTCCTGGTATTTCTACTACAATCCCTGGTGGTAGAGTGATCGAGTGGTCCCTCCCTAGTCCCAATCAGCTCCCGGTATTTCTGTTAAATTCCCTGGAGGTAGAGTGGTCCCTCCCTAGCCCTGATCCTCTCCCTACTATTTTTATAATAATCCCAGGTGGTCCAGCATTCACTCCCTATCCCTGATCAGCTCTCGGTATTTCAATAATAAAATTAGAGGGGTACTTAAAGTGGACATGAATTTTGTGCGCGCTACAACACATTGCTACAAATCAGTTATGATGTTGTCAACTGGTAGCGTCACTCTCACACACTGTTAGCCCGGTATTGCAATGTGTTTTGTATTGGTTTGGTTTTACCTCTTTGGGCATTGTGCAGCTGATTCTCCCATGTCCTGTGTAGTGGCACACTGCATGTCTTCTCATGCATGGAGTACAATGTCATGTCAGTTTTTGGAGGCTCAGTTTGTAAAGAAAGCTTCCATGAACACGGAATTAATTGGATTATATTTTCCAGTGTCTGGTTTTGTGTTATTAAACTTCATTGGTAACTTGTTCTGACCAGAACCATATATTGTAGATTCCAGTTGTTCTGGCACTTTGGTTAATAATTAAACTCAAATGCGGCAATTCAACTGACACTAATTGAGTTGCATATAGTATGGTGATAAAGTGTGGCCAGGATCAAGGGCTACTGCCATTAAATACATTAAATCCAACATTAAGAACAGCCTTTCCTCAATAAACATCAGGACTAAATTCATGTTTCTCAGCTATTTATTTCAAAGTTGCAAGCCTTTTTGTGATGCTGATTTTTCTGCCTATTAAAACCAGTTTGAGAAGGGGCAATGGGAAGGGGAAGGAGGCAGAGGCAGCAGTAACTCATGGCTCTACAGTAGCTGCAAACTTGAGCAAACTTGATAGACCATTAGGCCTGTCTCGGGTGGTAGTTTTGTATGTTCATAATGGTATGTTTCTAAAATATAAACACAATTAAAAGAAGTAATTAAAAAAAGAAATAAAATCAATGCAAGTGAAAGATTGGCACTTTGCAAAAAGCAGATGTTTTCTGGATTACCATAATGTAAAACTTAGGGGGCAAAAGCAAACAGATCATTATTACTTAACCTCAGAAAGCCATACTGAAAAACCAAACAAAAAAAATATCTAATCTGAAAGATTAAATTTAGGTTACCCCATCCTGAGTTGTCCCTGCAGGCAATTACTCAGTCTGTCTGTGTTTCCCTGATTAATCCCTGGAGCTACTCCCCATACAGGGTACTAGCCCTTACTATTACCCCCTCCCACCACCACCACTACCGCCACCCTAAGTAACCACTACACCCGTCACTTTGTCCCAGCCATGGTTGATACCATTTCTGGGTTTGGCACCTGCCACCTTGACTGTCAGACTGTTCCACAGTCCCACCACCCTTTCTGTAAAATAAATTTTCTCATATCTCTCTTTAAACTGTGTACCATATTTTCTGTTATTGGCCCAACTGTTGTTATGTGTGGTGGTATTGCATTTTTGCAATTCATGGGTCCCCTGTGCAGACCTGGCTTGAGTAGCACTGACAACTACTGAAGGAGGTGATCATACTGGGGGGCACAACATGTTTAGAAAGGACAGAACAGGCAGAAAGAGGAACATAGGGTTATATAGTACAAAAAGGAAAGTATTAAATCCATAAAAATACAAAATCACAGGAGGGCAAGGAGAAAATGTGGGGGAGGGAGGGAGTTATACATAAAGGAAAGTATTAAAGCCACCAATATACAATATCGCAGCAGGGAGAAAAAGGAGGTGGAGGTTCTTTGGGTTGGCCTGGAGATGGGGTCAGGGGCATTGTAAGCATGAGAGTGATGAACAGGCTACCAAAACAAGTCAGTCAGTATAGTGCAGTGGTTATATGCACCAAGCTGCAAGCCTGGAGACCTGGGTTTGAATCCCACAGTCCCCACTTGCATACTGTGTGACTAGGAGCAAATCACTTAACTTCCTTGTGCTCCCAGGTCATACCTGGAAATAAGCTTGGTCTCAGTGTGCCTTTCTGGGTGAAACAATTTCCCCTTTCCATTCCCAACACAGGGGGAGAAATTAGACAGGGTTTTAGGGGAGGCCATAGGCAAAATAGCAAGCAAACCCGTACTTATCTTGGAGAGAATGTTGGAGAGCTCATGGCACCCACTATCATATTTTGAGCCTGTCCCAAACTGATCCCTTTTTGGAAGTCTGTACGGCATGAAACACACCGACTCATAGGGAAAGATTTCCCTTTCTACTTTAATAAATTAGTGGTGGGTTTCTTCAGAATATGTCTCTTAGTGTGTCTGCTGCTGCTGGGCAAAGAAAATGATACAGTATTTCATACAGGGGAGGAAAAGGGTCATATTCTAACCACTTAGACCAAGTGAAAACAGACATAGAAACACAGAAACAGAAAAATTGTCAGCAGAGAAGGACCCCATGTTCCATCTAGTCTGCTCAACCCCTCCGCCCGAGGCCCATGTACTGTATATATCCTAAGTTCTTTTAAATTATGCCATTCAAGTACTTGAATGTTGCAGTCATATCACTCCTTTTTCTCCTCTCCTACAGTGTGTACAGGCCCAGCTGTAGCCTTTCCACATATGACTTCACCTGCAGCCCTCTCACCATTTTGGTTGCCCTTCTGTGGACCCTCTCCAGCCTATCCTTGTCCCCCTGTAAGTATGTTCTCCAGAACTGGACCCCATTTTCCTGGTGTGCTCTGAACATGGTTTTGTATAGTGCCATAATCACATCTCTTCTCCTGCTTTTAAAGCCCTCCCTATGCACGCCAGCATTTGAATTGCTTTGCCAGATGCCCTGTTGCACTGACTCAGAATGTACGGGTTGTCTGAAATAGTTTTGCAGGTCTTTTTCCTGATCTGTTCCCCACAGCACTCCTCCCCGCCCACAAGTCAGTATTTTGCCAAACCACTCCTCCAGTCTTGCTAGATCCTCCCTCATACTTTCTACTCCCCACCATATCAATCCAATTACAGATCTTCATGTTGTCTGCTCCTGTCACTGTGCAGGCTCCCCACTAGATTGCAGCTTTAACTGGGGCTCCAGTGATGTCACCTATGGGCAGCAGGCACCAGCATGGATGTACAGAACTTGCCACTGCACCTGCTGAGTGAGTAGGGGGTAGTCTGCCATCGAGCATCCAGAGTTTTTTTATTTGATTTTAGATTGCCACCTACAGTATCTCCTAAATTCATGATGCCCTATTTAAACATTTTGAGTATGTGTTACCACCATTTCTATAGCTGAAATAGTGGAAGTAGTGCTCCTGTTGGTGTTGCTCAGACCGCTTTTCCTCAGTATTCTCTGCTTTTCTGAACACCCATTGTTTAAGTTCACCGTTGTTGTGACTATAATGAATTAGCATGCAGCACACACTGCATCCTAACCTAAGGAAACAAGAAATGTAGAGATAGAGCTGAGAATTTTGATGAAAACCTGGTATGAGCCTTATTAAAGGGGTAGTATTTGTATTGTTTCAAGTGTAGGAAGAAGGGGTAGTGCATGCTCAAAGTGTGGAAAGAATGTATCATACAAGTCTGAAGACAAGGAGCAATTTAAAATAGAATAAAATGTATAGGTAAACGTTTTCACCTCTATCAAGCCCTGCTGCTTTGGAACTGGTAATACTTGCAACATCAACATATTTCATGCTCTACTGCCTCAGGCCAAATAGTTTATTGTGTCTGTTCAAAATTATTCTGATTCACTTGCTCTGAACTACAGTTCATTATAAGGTATATTCTGTCTTCGCATTAAAAAAAATGAAAGGAAGTAAGAGTTAGGGGACTTCAGTATTTTCTGCTTCTCACGGACATATGCTGAGATTATTTACAGTAGGTGTCCATTTACTAAAAGATGTGCTTGAATTGGGTATGGTACCCAGCACACACACACACACACACACTAAATTACAGTCTAGTACATACTGAATAGTGGAAATGAAAATGAATCAGTGATGCTTTATTTTTCCTGACATAGTCCTTACAGATTTACCTGCATACTTAAAAAATGACAGGACCTACACAGTTTGTGTTTTGCAGAGGTCATCAAAATTGCCATTCCCATCATTATTAAGCAGTTTATTAATCTTTCCATTTGCTGTCCAAGATTTTGTTTTTAGTTTATTTTTTATTTGACAATACATGATACCATTCCTACAACAAATAAATAAATAAATAATCTATGTTAGTAAACCCTACACTCTCCAGATGTTATACAGACATTGCATACTGTAGGTTAAGGTATGTATTCTAAAGCATAAATAGTTACCCTTTTTGATGTGTCGTGTCTATTTTCCACAACATATATATATATATACTGTGTATATATACACACACACACACACACACACACAGTATATACTGTATATACACATACAGTATATGTGTGTTTTATTGATTGCATTTGCATTTATTCGACACTGTATCTGACTGACGTGCAGTTATCAGTTTGACAGTAATGGGAATAGTATTATTCAATTAAATGTGATGGCTTTTTTTGCTCAATGTAGTTACTACTTCAGCCATTTTTTTGTACAATCCAACCCACAATAGTCAACAGCACAAGTCTAAATAGAATTGTTTAATTCTAATTACTGCTGATTCAGAATTTACCACAATGTGGTAAAAAAGTCAGATAATACAGTATTTTAAAGTAGCTATTTCTTTACGACCCCCTCCATTTTTAGTTTGGCAACTATAATTGAATGTGCTTGTGCAAGTGGATCTTTGTGAAACTAGGAGCCATCATTGACATCTGTGTGTTTTAAACATGGAGTGTACATGCTTAAATAAGTGATTTATGGTACAGTGGTCTAAGGCTCTGACCTGCAACCCTGGAGATCTGGTTTGAATCCCACAGCCCCCACTTGCATACTGTGTGACCCTGAGCAAGTCGCTTAACTTCCTTGTGCTCCCAGGTTGCACCTGGAGTCAAGCTTCAGCTTAGTGTACCTTTCCTGGTTAAACAATTCCCCCTCCCCCACACACAAAGAAGCAGAAGGAGGTGAGGGACCTAGTAAATTGGCATGTAACACGAATTAGGAATTGTCGAACATGGACTTTGTGTAACATGAGCAGTATCTTTATTCAAGAAAGAAAGGCTGTGAATGTGTTATTCTTTAGACAGGAATGGCACGTTACCAGGCAATGTAACACAATACAGTGTAGTTAAGTAGTTAGTTTATTTTATTGTTTAGCTGTTCAGGCCATTACAATTTACAAAACAAAATTTACAGAATAAAAAAAAATATGAGCATTTTCAAGTACTTCCTTATAAAAATATATCACAAAATACATGATATATCTATATGTTAACAATGTGCAAAGAAACACTATTTATAACAACATTTAGTTAAAAGTACCAGAAAAATATTGTGTAGTAGCTGTATCAAGCCTTACCTGGCATTAATTATGTGAGCCCCAAAAATCCGTAATAACTGTAAATATATGTCACTCAGAAATTATTTACTTAAATTGCTAATATCGCCAATCAGTGACTATCCTGAACTGGACAAAACTTTGTTAATTTATAACCCTTAAAGCACAAAAAATTTAATCGTACAGTACCTTATATTGTAAGTAGTAACCAGTCCAAACTAACATTATCATTCTCCTCTTGTAAACACATAAATACTGGAGCTTTATAAGACACAATCAGAATGCCCCAAACTAATATATTGCCAGTCTAAACTCTGTCACGTAATATAGTCAGCATAAAAAAACACAAGTAACAAACAGTTAAAAGCATATATGATAACAGAGAGATTACATATTTTCGTAGATAATTTACTGTTCCTGTTTAAGGATCATCAAATGATGCACCAGGACTGTAACTCTAAAACTTGGTGATTCCAACCAAATAGTTCAGCACTGGGGTATCATTGGTGATACTATGATTAAGTTATTTAAGCCATCTATGTTTAGGGTTTAATGTTCCAAGCATGTTTTTCTTATGTGTGTGCCAAAACAAACTAACCAGTAACAAGTCACTCATATTACTGAGAAAAACAGCAAGGATAACATAACATAAAGATTCAACAAGGCAGTATAGCACAGTGGTTTAAGGCTCTGAGCTACAAATCTGGAGACCTGGGTTTGAATCCCAAAGCCCCCACTTGCATATACTGTGTGAACCTGAGCAAGTCACTTAACTTCTCTGTGTTCCCAGGTCGCACCTGTAAACACGTTTTTAGCTTAGTGTGTCTCTCCTGGTTAAACAATTGGAAAAAAAAAGACTGAATATCATCGACTGCTCTCTGCTGCTGTTAATTCTCCCCTTCTATTTTTTGAAGTTGCTCATTTTGCTTTGCATTTTATTATTGTTGCTACTGTTCTATCATTGTTGATGTGGAACCTTTGCAAATGAGTCTCTGACTCAAAGGGTGTAATCCTGAAACCGTCAATAAATAAATAAAAATACATTAACATTTAAACAGTTTATAAAATGTTTCATTATGAAGACATTGAAAACACATTTGAACAAGAGGAGGTTGACAGACTCTGCTGAATTTAGTAGTCCATCCAATTTTGAACGAGGGTTTAAAAGCTCCATTTACACTCAGGAGTCCATGGGTTTGTCAATGAGGGCTAAGAGGCTCCATTTACATTCTGGAGTCCATTGTTTTGGAAGCAGAGGTTAAGAGGCTCCATTTAGGTCTAGTTTACACTCTAGAGATCTTCATTTTATGTGACAACTGTTTGAAAGTTTTTTGGAAAACCTGGATCTTAAAAAGAAAAAAAATGCCACCATGTCCTTTCATATCTTGCTTCCTCATTCAGTATCTAGGTTAATTTTGAGGATGGGAATTACAGTTTTCCTCACAAACTACCCCATATGCCTTAGAGTGCACAAAAAGACTTTCCACCATAAATAACAGCTTATCATTCAACAATCTATCAGCTCAGAACCTTAAAGAGGAGTCATGCTAAAACATATGCTTAGAACAAAGCACCACTTTTTCTGAAATAAATTATTAAAATCCAATTATGTGCTTTTTGTAGGAGTTTGGGCTCCATATAAAAATGAATACCAGTAATGGAGTTTATTCCATCAGTCCAAACTCTATTATTCACAGAGGCAGTATATTTGCAAAAATAGCCACAAATGTCACTGCAGGGTGAAAAGTGGCTATTAAAATTGTATTAAGCACTAGTGCATATTTCAAAAATTCCATCTCATATGTTTACTCTTAGTTCATTAGTCTGGGTATAGAATTACCAGCTGCAAATACTGGGCAGTGACATGCCAAGGCGGTCTGGGGCAGAGAAGGGCGTGTGCCCACACTACGAGCCATTCTCAAAGGCATGTAGTAATGCTCACAAGGGGCCACAGGAGGGTACTGGATATTTCAGGGGGGACCCGGCCACAACTGCTGTATGCCTGGAGCCATATGCACACAGAACCCCCTCCCGGTCTCGGCATCACACAGTAATAAAGAGGAAAAAAACAAATTAATTAATTTGTAAAGCAATACGAAATGGGTAAGGATACAGCTACAGTACTAGTACATGTGAATGTACTGTATTTTTTTTTTAATTGGAGGTGGATGCTAGGGGATGAAGGCTGGTATCTGCACAATTTGAGCTCATGTGGGCATGTGGGTGTGCCAGTCTGGTGGACGTCTTTATTCTTTTTTTTATGTTGAAAACAAATAAACAAAAAAAACAGTAGCCATATTTGCATGTTGCAATGGCCATTGAGAAAATAGTGAGGTGTTACAAATTTATACCAAAAAAAATAAAATAACAAAAAGAATTGCATATATACATAAAATGCATGGGGACAGAGGGGTGGGGGAGAGATTACTACTATACACCTGGCAAAATTAATTGAAAACATTGGGGATGATTTGAAAATAGAGGATTGAGATGGGGTAAGTTAGGAAAGACAATAATGACAAATCAACAACAGAGTTGTTCATTCTGTTCTCATCATTCAGCATCAGTAAAAATTATTCTATTTCCAGTGCTGACCCCTCCATCCCAATGCACATCCAGCTTTAAAAACAAGACGTCACTCCTCGCGTCTCCTAAGATTTTTTAAAATAAAACAAAATATGTGAAAAATAAAACAGTGCACATCCAAATGCACATGCACTCTAACCCCCTACAGTGTACCCACCACACCACAACACCCTAGATGCACCCACATACCTACACTAGCAAAAACTTTGTGTCAAAAATCAACTCACTGATCAAAAACACCCTCACATCTGGAACCAGCGATTGATATAATAAATCAATCGTAGAAGACATTTTGTTTTCAGTCACTAGTAACAGGAGCAGGAGGTGTCAGAGTGTGGGTCTTCACATTTACGATGATAGATGTTTTGTGGGGGTTACTGTGTGTGTGGGGGGAGAATGAGTGTTGGGAGTGTGCACATTGGGAGGTCAGGTAGGGACGTGGGTTGAAATTGGTAGATGTCACTTGCCATTTTGAACATTATTGGGGCAAATAATGAAACACTCAAACTTTGAATATATAGTACTGTATGACTGCAAGCTACCAGCACCAGAAAACATCATTAGATCATGGAGTTAGGGTCACAATGTCATGGGTTCAATTCCAATGAATGCCGCCTGCACAATATCCATTCAAAGGAATAAATTATAGACTAGAGATTTGTTCAGCATTATTCAAAATTGAAAGTAATTTTTTATTATTTATTTTCATAATTTATTTTCATGGTTCCTGCTGCAGTGGGGATACAGTGGGGATAAGAGGGGCAAGCAGAAAAGTGCTTTTTTTAATTAAACTATGATCGGGTGGTGAAGAATAACATCAGATTTAAAAAAGTATCAATTAATAAATGCCACCTGCTGGTGCAATGATACAAGTGGTAAAGAAAGGTAAATTCTGGCACTTCAAGGCGGCAGAGGACTTACTGTCACCACCTTGTTGATTAAAGCAAAATTACACAACAAAGTTAATTGTACCACACCGCAGACTTAAATGACATACCGCACTGAGTGGTATAACGAGCGGTAATAAGTGGTGCAGTGCAGCACCGGTCGGTATACCTCATTACCAGGCAACTTTACAATAGCAACTACTGTACATAACTATATACAGTATACGCTTCTACGAAGGGATGGGAGTGCACAGTTACATAAGGATATTGTTATACTATCTCAAAAGGTAAGGAAATAAGTTACAAAAAACTTTGTTAATGGTCCAGTTAGGGTCAAAGGAACAAAAGTTAGGAAATGAGGTGTTAGGGCTTCTGTAGCACCCCACCTTCCCAAACCAGGAAGGAGAACAGGTATGAGGTGTGACTTGGGACTTTTCAAGCCTAATGTTCACTCCATTTTCATTAAGTCTAAGCATCTGGCCTTATTTACAGATGGAATGGGGTAAGCGTAGGTTTGAGAAGCCCAAGATATACCTCACACCTTCTCTTCTGCCTGGTGTGGGAGGGTGTGGGTGTTTGGGAAACCCTAATGCCTCATTTCCCAACTTTTGTTGCTTTGACCCTAACTGCAGCATTAACAACATTGTTTGCAATATATGTATATACATGCAAGCAATAACACATGATGAGGTGTGGGTTATGTCCTGATTAGAGCATGCCAAGGTGCATTATAAGGCATGAGGTATTTGCACCAAGTGCCTTATGCACCTGGGCATGCTCTTATCAGGACATAACCCACACACTGGAGTGTGTTATTGTGCTTATAAAATGGGACCCCAAGTAATTATTTATTGGGTCTCCAACCAATTTTTTTTTTTAAAGAACAAAAAGTCAAAAAAGGAGGGTTCAATAGGTCAAATAGTAAAACAATGGTCCCCCTATTAATGTAAAGTGGAAACTGTTTTATCAGCAGTAGAGGACTCGCTCTGTATTCTTCCAATCCTCCCTATATATTTCTGCTGGTTTTATTACCATTAGAAGCCCCAGCCACATTAATTTTCTTCTGTAGGTACAAGTGTTGAGAGCCTCCGTTTGCCTGAGAGCAACCAGCTGCTTTTGCTGACATCCCCTACCATATTCATGTTCTTTTGTTTTTTTATGTACAAATGGAGTTTGCCTGAAAGTAGCCCTCTGCTTCTACTGACACCCCACTCCCATATTCATTTTATTTTCTAGTGTCATTTGTGTGTACAAATGCAGAGAGTATTTATTTATTTTTATTTATTTAGTGATCCAGAAAAGACCTTTGAGGCGCAAACTCTTTTACAAAGGTTCCACCTCATAGATTCAGAACTTACAGAAATACTCAAAACATAGGTACACAAGTTAAAATAACAAGAAAAACACTTTATGAGGGTGGGGGATAATAAACAGCCACAGAGTGCATTGTCAGTAGTTCAGAGGGACAGTGATAGCTGGCAGTGGGGTGAAGAAAGGAGGTACGAGAGAGAGGTAGGTACTGCAGTGGAGGTGAAGGGTGGGGGAAGAAAGTCGATAATGTATAGGGGAAAAATGGGGGGGTGAGGGGAGGCTGAGCAGAGAAGACATGCTAGAGTAAATGGTGGGGTGTGAGGGGGCATGGTCAGGCAGCTTGCATTAATAGTGACTGTTAGGAAAACTCACAGGACTGGACTGGGAGCTGGGGGAGTGGGGAAGGTGGGGTGGTGAGTGCCAAAGGAGCATGATGTGAACTGATTGCTGAGGCAAGTCATGAGAAGGGACAGAGGGAGGGGTTACCCGATGCCTGCCTAGTGCTTGCTGGGGGGCCAGGTGTGGCTGGACTTAGGGGCAGATGCATTCAGAGAGTGTTATTAGATGCTGTTTGGGGTCAGTTTTGAATTGGGCCAGACAACTAGTGGCCAAGAGGTACCCACGGAGTTCATTCATCCACAGGGGGGCCCAGCAGGCAAATGCACATTGCCCAAGTGAGGTGCGACGGAAGGGGATAGCCAAGGCCCCTCTAGTCCTCCCCCTGGTGACCTGTAAAGAGTTGGCCACCTTGATCAAATTTCCTACACAAGGTGGTGTTTCACCCAATGGAGCCTTCTTCCCTAAAATGCATGTCTGGAATTTGACCCTGTTTCTTTCTATTTGCCTGATAGGGACTGTCTGGTTTCACTGACTGAGTGTGTCTCACTGTAGTCACCTTATTTAGCACTTTTCATATAGTGCCTTTCAGATGTCGACTGTAACTTTGGACTGCTGGTTTAAAATGGATTTTTATTTTATTTTATAATGACACCTAAAAGTAGCGGTGGAAGACCTAGTTTAGGGTTTTATTTAAAGCCAATGCATTGTCCACGGGATCACTAATTGAGAAGGAAAGGTCGATCTGCACTAGGATTTGAAAGACTCACCACACAGTTTGCTCCCTTCAATGCAGTTGGCTTTACCACAGGTTAGACTTTACTTTTAAAAAAAAAGAACAACATTGTGAAGTGGTGTAAATGGAAATCCTACAACATCTTGGGAACTCAGAAATGTGTGTGTGTGTGTGTGTTTTGGGGAGGTATCATTTAGGCTACTGATGGTAGGTGGGCACGATCTGTGTGTCAGGTGGCACACTGATACATCTATGTTGTGGGGCTGGTTGTAAAGTTATGTCCTCATTAGGACAAGGCTGAAAGAGGCTATCAGCTAATCAGAAAAGAGAAAATGTGCTCATTTCATAAATATCTATTATAGTGGCACATATGTTCACCATAAGAAATTCTTTATTCGTGAGCCGCCATCTTGTATTTGGATTCCCCCACCAAAAAAAAAACTGTCATAAGTCTACCCAGGGATGTTGTTTTTACACATTAAAGTGTGATTTCTGCTCATCAGGAGTTGATGAGTTGTGCTGTGTGGTTTTCAGCATCCGTAAGCTCTCAGAAAAAAAATGTTTTGTTATTTAAATCCTTGTTTGCCACTCACTAAATTCCTTGTTCCTCAACCTTATTCTTCACTGGCGAGAAAGGAAATCAGCTAGTGAACAAGAATTCCCAGTCTGGCCACCTGGTCATGAAATTTCACAAGTGACGAATAAGGATGGCAAACAAGGATTTTGTCTGGCCATCTGGTTGTAAAATTTCATGACCAGATGGCCAGACTGGGAATCCTTGTTCACCAGCCGATTTCCTTGTTTGCCACAATAGAAAAGGCTGGCGAATAAGGAAACGAGATGGCGAACAAGGATTGTTTGGTGGCCATCTTGTCTCCCCAAAACAAGTGTTGTGGGATCATCTGGTTCTGAAAATATCTATGTATTTGTTTGTGATCCCCTAACATACCCTGGTGTCTAGTGGCACCCCCCTCAATCCCCATACAGATAGGATTTTATGTGTTTCTTCCCCTTTATTGGGTTTTTTTGTGGTTTAATTTTTTCCATTTTGTGTCTTTCTGCATCTTATCCCTGATGGCTAGTGGTATCCCCAACCCTCTGAATATTTTTTATGGCAATGGTGGTCATTAGTGGTATCCCCCCACCCTCCCAGGAGTCTCCTTGTTGTATTATATGCTTTAAAGAAGAAAACCATCCCTCATATTCTTTTTTTTACCTGTACAAACAAATAGTCCTTCCTCAATCATGGATGTACCCCCCACCCAACCTTCCAATGTGGACCCTCCACCTCACACACCCCCGACATCCCCACCAACCTTCACTCACCTCCAGAGGTCCCAAGTTCAAAACCCGCTCCACCGATCGAAGACACAGCTTGCTGCTGGAACTGGCGACTGCAATATGAATTAAGAAAAATGCATGACTATGTATTTCAGTGGGGGGGGTCCATGTTTGGCCATAACTTAGCCATTATTTGAGATTTTGGCCCCAAAGTTGTAATATGGCCTCTTGGGGACCCCACCTCATGAACAACATGACTCATTAAGCAACTCTCCCTGGAGAGGTGATTTTGCAGTCGGTTAGTGAAAGCACCTTTCCAGTGTAATCTGCATAATGACCGTCATATTGTTCATGAGGTGGGGGGATAAGAAGGCTATGTTGAAAATTTGGGGTTAAACTTAAAAAAATGGCTGCATTATGAGCATTTGTTGATATCTTGCTACACACTTGCATAACTTTGGAAATTTTCTATATTTTTACCCCATATTTTCAGCATAGCCTTGTTATTACCCTACCTCATGTATGTGACAGCTGTCATTTTTCAAATTCTGGCCAAAATGTGTTTTTGCACTTGTGGTGCAGAATGGTATTGCAGTTGCACAGAGTTACATTTTGGCAGGGATTTGAAAATGTTCTGTACTGGGTCCATGCGGTGAGGTCATAGGAAGGCTATGTTGAAAATTTGGAATCAAATAAGGATACTGTTATACAATCTCGATGGAGGGATGGGGGTGTAGGGTTTGAAGAACCCTGCACTTCCACCATAAAATAAGGATATTATTATACTATCTCAAAACATAAGGAAATAAATTTCAAAAAAAACATTGTTAATGCATCAGTTAGGGTTAAAGTGACAAAAGTAGGTAAATGTGGCATTAGGGTTTCCAAATCTAACACCACACCACCCTCACCCTGAACAGACATAGAGGGATCGGGGGGGTGGCATTGGGGTCGTCATTCCTAATGCTCACCCCATTCTCCTACGATTTGCCACCCAGCTTGTTTTCTAATTGAATGGGGTAAGTGCTGGGGCTGATGACTCCAATGCCAACCCAATCCCTCTTCATCTATGCAGGGTGGGTGTGTGGTGTTAGGTTTGGAAACCCTAACACCACATTCCCCTACTTTTGTTGCTTTAACCCTAACCGATGCATTAACAAAGTTTTTTGCAAATATGTGTGTGTGTGTGTGTGTGTGTGTGTGTGTGTGTTTTAGTGGCATGGTAGTGCCACTATATTTAGGGTTCAGCAAGGATTTCGATGTTAAATCTCAAATTTTGCACTTTAGTATCTTCACAAGCATTTAATGCATTTGCACAACATTTTGCAAAAGTGATCTCGTGGGGTATAATGTATCTTTTGATATGCCATGTTTCATTCCAGTCAGATGTGCGAATTCCAAGATCTAGATAGTTAAAAAAAGTAAACAATTACTGAGTTTTGCAGTTCTTTTTTCTCATCGCCTTAGGCCCAGACAGTTTGGAATTATGGTCTGAAAGTTTCAAGGCAGAAAGGGCTTGACACACTGATGCACCTTTTGCTGGTTTGGTGATAGAATATTAATCCATTACAAAGTTTTTAAATAAAAAAAATGGCAGTTCTGAGCATTCTCAGTAAGTACTTCAAAACAGCTGTATGAAATGATCATATGGAGAAGAAAGTTTCATACAAATATATCAACATTTTTTTATGATATTTGTGTTCATACAAAAATTCATATATTTGCCTTCACAGGAACATTTTAGTACTAAATACAAATGACAACATCATACAAAAATGTTTGTATGAATTGTGGTCCTGTAATTATGTAACCATTCCCTGGTGTCTAGTGGTTCCCCCGTCCTCCAATCGCCATCCTCAGAATTATGTAATTTTTCTCTGGTGGCCAGTGGCACCTCCATCCACCAATCACCATTCTCGTACTGTTTCATATTTCCTTGGTGTCTAGTGGCACCCCACCCTCTGATTGCTGTCCCCAGTGTATAGTGGTACCCTCCCACCCTCTGATTGCCATTACCATCATTATTTAATTTTTCCCTGTTGTCTAGTGGCACCACTGCCCTCTGAACACTGTCCCCTTATTAAATATTTCCCTGGTGGCTAATGGAAGTCGCCAATCCTCTGATGGCCGTCCCCATAATTATCATATTTTTCCCTAGAGTCTATTCACATCCTCCACTATTCAATAACCATTTCTGTTGAGTTTTTCCTTTTCCTAGTGTCCCCTTACCCTCCAATCACCCTCCTGTCTGAAACAAGGAAAACGGTCCCTTAATGTCTTTTTTTTTAAAGTTGTAAAACAAAAATAATTGTTCCTCATCAGTTGGACCCCCCCCCAACCCCAACCTCCCACACAGCACCAATTAGCCCGTACCCTCCCACACACACACTCACCTGAACAGGTCCGAGGGAGCAGATCCACTCGCTGGCAGAAGCCACATCTTGCTGCTAGAAATGCCAACTGCTATATGAGAAAGTGGGGTAAGCCTGGTTCAAGGTATTTCAATGTGGATTTCAACTTTTATGTATAACTTTGCAATTTTTACTCTAAATTTCAACATGACCTTACTGAGACCCCACTTCATGAACAATGACTCTGCAATTATGCAAATCAGTTTTTAAATCTTGACCAAACTGTCTTTTCATATCTGAGGCATGGAATGACTTTGCAGTGATGTGGAATCACATTTTGGCAGGGATTTAAAAATTGTCAGTACCACATACATGAGGTGGAGTAATAAGAAGGCAACGCTGACAGTTTGGTTGCTGTTGCCCTACAAATGGCTTCCACAGCAACATACATGCACACATCTGTGGAGGGATGGGAGCCTGCATTCCCACAGGCAAAAAATTCTAAGATTATACTGTCTCAAAAAGTAAGGAAATTCTTTGCAAAAAATGTGTTAATTCAATATTAGGGTTCCGGCTAAAGTGAAAAAAGTAGGGAAATGTGGTTTTACGGTTTCCAACCCTAAAACCCCACTCCCACTCCTAAACCAAAATCAGGGTTGTAATCCTCCTTGGGGTTATCAACCCTAAAGCTCATCCCATTCTATATACTCCAGAAACATACACACCTAATGAGGTGAACTTGGACTTCCTCTAAATGTTCAGTTGACTTTATGTTGCTGATAACTGAGGCAATTTTCACTGAATTAAAAATTGTAACAACTGAAATCAATGATGTGAGTGAAAAAATCAAAGAGAAAATAAATGCCAAAGAATATAAGCAGATGGCTGATATGACCGAGAAATGCCTAAAGATAACGGATAACAGTGTCAGATAGTATCAATTAAAATCAAGAGGGACATCATGAATTATATTATTTATTTTATTTATTGAAGAGATTAACCTGAAAAATACACTGAACAACAGTTGCTCATCTCACAGTGTGTTCTGGGATATTAAGAAGAAAGTTCATAGCTTGAACAAATCTTAACAGCAGCATCCAGTTAGATGCACCATTTTACATTCAGAAAGCTCCACCGACACCAGTGATAGTAGTATTGAAAGATACAGATTGAGTTAATTTTTTAAGGAAGAAAAATGGGGTAGAGGGGTCAGTAACCAGTGTGGTTCTCATGTTCAGTAAAGATACCAGTATACTATATATTTAGAAGTAATATAGTTCATTTGATATGTTACCCTTTGCCAGAGAGTTATGAAACCTAACAATCAAGCAACATACAATAAATAGCACAAATACATGGTGAACAAAATATAAATAATCCTACATTAAAATAACCAGCAGCAACTTGAATAATAGAATTCCATGGGAAAACTCAGATGTTTTCAAATGCTTCTTTAAACAGATAAAATAGCAGGCTCCTCTTACAGGCCTCCACTGTCAGGACAGCTCTCAGGGCTCTTGGAAGTACATTACATATCAGTAGGGCAGCCACTTCAAAAGCCAAGTCTCCAAAAGATTTTTATCTCCAAGAGACCAAAGTCAGTTGAGAGAAGAGGGCAACAGGACAAATGAAAACACAGGAGTTGAGCTGGGTAGCCTAGGCCCATCCCATGCAAGGCATCGAAAGCCAATGAAGCTCCTGCAGGACAGGCTTAAATGGCATGACCTGGGCAGGCCCATTAGTGACTTGGCCTCTCCATTCTGCACTTGCTGAAAGCATCATAGCACACCACCATTTTCACTGAGCTACAAAGCCTTGCAACTTCAAGTCTGGAGGTCACAAAAGCCACTCTGGACCACTGCTGACACCTGATCCTGAAATGTAATCCTGACATCAAGAATGGCCCCCAGATTTTTCACCTTTGCAGAGGCCTCAAGTCTCAAGAACCAGAGCCTCAGCTGAAAAATCTCTTCTGCCACCACTATTTACCTTCTTTGGCCTGAGTCAATCACCAGTACATCTGTCTTGCCCAGGCTGAGTCTACCAACTCAATGGCATCCAGTCCTGGATCTGGGCCAGGCCTAGTTACAAATGGCTCTACAATGCTGACACAACAAGGGAACCACCAACAACCACTACAGCAACACCAGAGCATCAACTACAAAACCACCACAGGTCACAAACCAAGACAGCAACCATCAGCATGGTGAATGACCTGTGGTGTGGACAGGGACTGGCTGGCAGGCAAGGAGCAGGGCTCCCCTGTTGAGCAACACCCCCTTGCAGCAGAGACAAAGGTACCCCCCTTCTGGGCAACACAGTGCCAGCCACATCAGGCACCCCCCACCCAAGGCAGAGCAACGCCCCCCTGCAGCAGAGAAAAAGGCACCCCCTTCCAGGCAACACAATGCCAGTCACATCAGGTGCCCCCCAAGGCATAGCAAGACCTCCCTGTGACAGAGACATGGGTGGAACCCCACTGGGCAGCACAGCACCCCCTGGCAGAACATGGGGCACATGCAGGACAGATGCAGGGGGAGCCCCCCAGGTAGCACTGCACCAGCCACAGCAGGCCACTTGATGACCACACATGTGGGGTAAAGCCATGCAACCTCCCCCACACCCGGTCCCAATCGGTGGTACATCCCCCCATGTGGGCACAGATCACAGGGGAGTACCCCAGACACAGCACACAGGAGACACAGAAGCTACAGTGAAATGCTTTACTCATGAAGAGCCACTGCACATGACCAGGAACACATGGATAGGGAACCAACAGGGCCCACTGACAAACACACAACATCCACCATCAGCCCACTATGGCCACCACTCACATCCCCACAGAAGGTAACGGTACAGCCATATGTCTACTGGGTAGTCCTTGCCAGTCAGTGCATGCCAGTTGTAGGCTGCCACTGACAGTTCACTCCCCACACCTGCAACCTGATGTTTAGTGTGACGCCCAGCAGGTAGTCATAGAGGCATCACTGCTCATACTGTTCAACAATGTCCATGATGAGGTCACTGCAGGCCTTGGTCTGCCATCTGCTGGCCCCACCATCCATGCCATGCAGCACCTACTGCATGCAGAGTTCCGTGAGGCATTGCTGACCATGTAGGATATCGATGAAGCACCACACTGTGGGGTGCGACACCACCATCAGGGAACTGAACCCCCTGTGCCAGCCTTCTATGGTGTTGTTTGTGCATGGCAACCTGTCCCTGGCTGTGGCATACAGTTCCAGAAATCAATATGGTACGTAGGGCTCTGGCACACCCACTGTGGACAGGGCACCCCAGCCACAAGTCCTCAAAGTAGGCAAGATATTCAGCTAGCTCCTCCTCATGGTTGACATACACCTCCCATGTGCGCTGACCCTCACAAGCACTGCAGTCATCTGCCAGTGGCACAAATGCCAGGGCAGCCAGCATCCTTCTGTGGAGGGTGAACTCACTGCTAGTCACACAGAGCTTGGTGAGGGTGCCATTCTGCAGCAGTTTGCATCACAGGCACTGTGAGTAGTGAAAAAAAACACCCCCGCAGACTGACATGGGGAACATGGCCTGTAGTGCCTTGAATGCCACATGCTCAAAGTCTATCATAATGTTATCCAGATGTAGTCATGGGCACAGTTCAGTCAGCTTTCATAGGACAGTGGGATAGCAACCCACAGCCCTGCTGAACATGAGGACATAGACTGCTGGCAGCACAGTCTCCACCTCCACACGACGGATGCTGTACATCTGGTGGAACAGGTGTTGGCAGCACCAGAACATCCCATCCATAAGCCATGAGATGCACCAGGACATGTATTCCAGATTATGAGTGGTGCTAAATATGAGGAACAGTGCCAGCCCCCACTGGGGTCATGGAGCAGGAATAGGTCCCCTGTGTCAGTGCTCCTTTACTCCTCTGGTATTGTCAGCTGTGATAAGGTGGTGGACAGTACAGGTGTCCCTGGCCCCCCACCAGGCCCTCTAGAAGACTCTCTTTAGGTTCCCCACTGTTGGCAGGTGGCCCCCCACAGTGTCTGTCAGCCCACTGCAGCATGCAGTCATGACCTGCTGGCTGCTCTCAGTCATGCCCACTGCCCACTGCTTGACTGTCACACAAACCCATCGCACCTCCATGCCAGGTCTGTTGGGCTCACGATTCAGCCATTCCATCAGCGACACCTCATCAACCCCAGTGACTGTCTAAGCACAGCCAAGGCACTGAATGGTGTGATATTCCACACATGTCCAGTAGGTGACTGCACCCCAGTTCTGCTCCTGCTGGTACAGGAACCCATGATGGGATAGGAGGTCCTTCCCCCATGTGCTCTTCATGAATGACAGAGGCATACTCTCCTGGCTCGGTTCCAATTGCTGGCTCCATGTTCTCCATTGCTCTCAGTCTCCCTTAATTCAACATTGTTTGTTGATGTTGTTGCCCTGCACCACGTGCACACAGGTGCATCTGTTCACCTGTATGCAGGCACACACCTTGATGCTGTGTTTGCCCCTGAGAATCTGACTGGGACATTGTACTGTTGCTCCAGTTAACATGGGAGGGCTTCGTCGAGCTGCTCTTTTACCTGTCTGCCCTGCCTGTTCATAATATCAGGGGTCGCTGTGGGGGTGCTGTCCCTAGTTGTATGTGCCCCCTTCCCTGACACACTGACTGTCGCTGAGTCACTGTTCCATGCAGGCTGATGTTGGCAGCCCACAGTCACAGAGATAACGCACATCGCTGCAGGAAACTTGTTGCTGTGAAGCACCTGTTGGGGAGATGCCTGTCACTGTCAGAGCGATGCTGTGGAGGTGACGCTGTAGTGGTGTCGACGTCGGATCAGTAAGCAGTTACAAATGACATGCACAACTCTGTATCTGCATAACAATAAAAACCAGATTATTTGTTTATTTATTTAGCTTTTGTTGACCAGGTAAGCACACTACAGTCGACAAGTATATGCCAATATTCAGGTATGACCTGGGAGATGACAAAGAATATACAGACAGTGCAAAGGTCTAACAAGATTTCAAAAGTATACAGACTATGCAAGGTTTAACAATAAGAGGCCAAGGTAACAGCACATAACGAGGTTAATAATTTAACAGATTAAAACTATATTCAAAGAGGGCTCTAGACAGAGAACATACAGGATGGTAAAGTGCAACTTTTGTAAGGGGGAGGAGAGAGGGCACCAGATAATTAGGTACAGTTGCAGGCTGAGGTTAACCTCAGGTGTTCCTAGAGGGACCTTCTGAAACTAAGGTGGGAGGGGGCACAGTGAACATGTTTGGAGAGGCAGTTCCATAGCCTAGGTACACAGACAGCAAATGCCCAGTCACCCATCAATGTACAGGTTTTAGGAACAATAAACACAGGTACGTTGTTGGACCTAACTAGGTATGTTGAGATAAAAAGGCTTAAATAGTTCTGCTAAGACTGGGTGGAGGGTAGCTATTCTAATTATTTTATCAGTGAAACAGCCCAATGCAAAACTCTGATGACTTACTGAGATAGCCAGTCAAGTTTTTTATGTTACTCACAAGGATGAGTGAGTCGGGCGGGGGCAGAGAGACAAAATGACATATGTTGTAGCCAACATTTAATTTGGATAGGCTGGTTTTGATGGTATGGGTAAGGGTTATGAGCCCATAACAGAGTGTGGGGAGAAATATTCCTTTGGCCAGGGCAAAGCTTGCAGCTGAGGTAAGAGTACCCTTCACCCTGTAGGCCAGGCCCAGCTTACTATTTGCTGCTTTAGTCACACTGCGGATATGCAGGGAGAAGTCTAGGTGAGGATCAAGGGTGACTCTCAGATAATTAAAGGATTCAACAACCCCCAGAAGGGATTCATCAGTACTAGTGACTTTCAGGGGCTCTGGACTCATTTTGATTTTGGACAGGGATCCAAACAGCATAGCTTGTGTTTTTCTGAGATTTAGGACTAACTTGTTTGTCAAGAGCCAGGATTGTATATTGTAAAAGTCAGTGTTTAGGTGTGAGTTAATGAGGCTGATTACCTGCAAGCTGGTAAGGAGCACCAAGTCATCAGCATAAAAAGTGGCACTACTTTGGACTGGCACCTGTGGTAGGTTGTTAAATAGGGAGAAATGTGTGGATGCCAGAATGGACCCCTATGGGACCCCGGTTTTGACAGGGGTGGGTTCAGAGAGTACTCTGTTAAACTTAACAAGTTGCCACCTTCCTTGTAGGTAGATTGTAAACTAGGCTAGGGCAGGGACTAACAGGCCAAAAGAATGAAGCTTTGAGCACAGGAGAGTGTGGTCAACCAAATCAAAGGCCTTACTGAGATACACAAACATTGCTCTTGTCAACCTCCCATTGATCAGCGGCAAACCTAACCTCTGATGTAACCTTGGCAATAGCCATGAAGGTGCTATATCCTTTACAGAAACCATGCTATTCCAAGTATAGTAGTTCATAACTCTGGATATACTGTAGTCTGTAAGTTGGGACACTACTTTTTTTTAGTAACTTGCTAATAGCCGATAAGATAGCTATGGGTCAGTAATTTTCAAGGCATTTTGGATCACCTTGTTTAAATACTGGTGCAACCCTAGCAACTGTCCATAAATAATGGATGGTCCCAGTACTAAGGGATGTATTTAAGATATGAGTAATTGGCAGGGCAAGGAAAGGGGCACCCAGGTGGATCAGTTTAGGTTCCATGTTGTCATGCAGAGTGCTGGTAAAGGGTGTACCATCTAATGATCCCACCCAGAGTCAGCATACATACTGAAAAGAACTTGGGTGAAAGAACCAACCCCTGGGGCACCCCACAGGGCAGTGGCACTGGGCATGAGGAGACATTCCCCATCACTACCTTCTGCAGCCTGTTCCTGAGGCAGGACTTAAACCACCAGATGACTTTTCCGGTAAGCCCTATGTAGATGTACATCACTAACCAATCAAACAGCAATCCATGGTCTACATTATCAAATGCTAGAGAGAGAGATCAAGCAGGACAAAACTGACTTTTTACCACTATTCTTTGCCTTAAGTAGATTACTTTACACCCTGAGTAATGTGGGTTTGGTGCTTTTGTCTAGAACTAAATCTAGACTGGAGGGGATCAAATATGCCATAGGCCATAAGGTACTGAATGCCTCAGTCTGCAGCACCACACTTTACTCATTACTCTTTCCCAGCAAGGGAAGCCTAAAGACTGACCAATAATTTGCCGGGTTCTCTAGGTTCAGCAATGGCTTCTTTAAATGGGGCCTCACCAATGCATTTTTTAAATTCTGTTCAGGAGACATTTTTTCCACAAACACAAAAAACAACAAGCTTATAAATGCATTTCTGCATCACTGGGACACGCATAACATGAATATTTTCTGATATCTCTAAGTTTATTATATTTGATGAATGTCTATGGCAACACATGTATAGTGTGTTGCAATAATACAAACACACACATAACATTTGACACATCAGTTTTACAGTTCATTATCCATTAGTACTGTAGGTTAACTTTCATACAAAAAGGGTCTATTCACTTTATGCAATGTCTGCTTGTTTTCTACTCATTGCATGCAGCCTATAGGCCTATCACATTTTATAGGCATATCATGGCTGCCTCAGTGGGGGTCAATGATGCCAGACAGGGGTCACATTGCCTGCTAAATTTGTCCTCTCAGGCTCCTAATTTATGTGTCGTGTTCTGGGGGCAATATTTTAAGGAGGAGCACTTTCCATGTGGCCCATGTGAGGTTGATACAAGACACCCAAGTATTTTGAATACATTTCCTGATCACCAGTAACCGAGAAAGAGGGGCAGGTGAAAAAGGGGAGAAAAGCATATAAAAATAAAATAGAAAAAAATAACCATCAGGCAGAAGTCCTACTCTTCCCCCTCCCTGTTCTCTATGATAAAGAGCAGTGAAAGAGGATCATTCTCCATGTGCACCCACATAATCTGTCAGATATGATGAGCAATCTCCATCCAGAAGGGTTAGAGGTTTGTACAGGCCCAGAAAGAGTATATACAGCATATGTGTCCCTCTCTGCTTTGCACCTGCAGTACCACACAAAGGGGACACTCCTACTAGAATTAACTGCCCGTGTCCAGGGGCATTCACAGTCTGTGAAGGGATTTACATTGAGCCTCCTTATACAGGTTACATACCAACAGCCTAATGAGAGATTCACTTATCTGGAACCATATTTTCTATGGTGTTTGGAACTGGAGACCTTTTTCCCCATAACCTTTTAACCTTCTGGGATAAGTCACAGATCTTTCCTCTGAGCACTTGATATGCCCTCACTAGTGAGCTTTTTGGGTTAATCCTTGTCTGGAGCATACAGTGATAAATATCATGTATCTGAGCCTCACTGTGTCTTTTTTCTTCCACAGGTCTGGGCCCAGTTCCAGTCCTTAAAGTACCTGAAAACCTGTGTGACTGTGGCAGATACTGTTCCTCCATTACCTGTTAAAAAGTTTTGAATCCTCCCAGAGTGAACAGATCCCCAAGGCATCTCATGCCTACCCTCTCCCATTCCTAGAATCCAGGATCCTCCACCCTGGCAGGAATTCTGGGTTAGTGTACAGAAGGGGCTGGCAGAGTGTTTTCCTTAATAACACCCTTATGGTGACTGATCTGACCCCACACTTTCAACATCTCTATTAGTTTAGTTTTTTACCCTGATGCAAGGAAAGCTCTCAATCCCCAATGATTTAAATAGGCTGTCATTGGGTGGGAGATTAGCCTGTCTCTACTGAGACCCATCTCAGTACTTTCTCTCCTCTGACCCAGTCCAGTAGAAGTATGGCCTGTGTTGCCAGGCAATGTGGGACAAAGCCTGGGAAAAATAGTCTACCCACCATAATAATGCTGTTTCTTCTTAAGGGATCCCTCACAGTGTTTATACTTTATGTTGTCATCTTGGCAGAGAGTGATGCCCCGGTATCAGAATGTATTAAAATTTTTGAATTTGGAATGTAGGTACAAACTCTGCAGTCATGCTCCATTCTGGCTGTTGCTCAGATCTGCTTCCAAGCCAGAGGTGAGTGACAGCTAGTGTAACTAGCTAAAAATGCTACCATTTCTTTTATTTTTTTTAAACAATTCAAAGAACATCAAATAAATTGAAAGCAGACTTGAGAAGAAATTTGTCTTCCAAACCTCAGCAATTAACTTACAGTTGTAGGAACCACAATATTAGTGCTCAAGCAACCTCAATGAAAAAGAATTGATTCTTGTCTGAGCCTGTTTCAGGCTCTGGAAGGGGAGGCAGGGTAGATAGTGTAAACATTGTGTGGAATCCCTTAAGAAGAAACAACATTACTATGGTGAGTAATTTTTTTTTCCATCTAACCTCAGCAATCTCTAACTTATATGTTTTCACGTTATGCAGACTATGTAGTACTACCTTGGGTGACTGGGTCCAAAACATAGTTAGGAAAAAGGTTCTGCAAGACAGCAGTTCCAAAGCTGGCATCCCTCCTGGACTGTATGTCCAGTTTATAGTGCTTTGTAACAGTGTGTACTGTTTTCCAGGTAGCTGCTTTGCAAATGTCTAACAATGGAATGCCCCTTGAGGATGCCACAGATGCAGACATATCACTAGTGTATGTAGTCTTAAACCTCTTGGTGGTATTTGACCAGCATTTTCATAGCAGAACAGAATGCAAGAGACTATCCAGTAAGAGATAGATCTCTTTGTAGCTGGTTTGCCTTTGCCAACCTCACCACAGGTAATGAAAAGCTGTGTACGTTGAGACCTGGCATCTTTTGTCCAGTCCATGCAGATACTCAGGACTCACTTTAGGCTGAGGCTGTGAACCTTTTCCTCACTAGGACTAGAATGCTCTGGATAGGTTTCAGGGAGTGTCACTGACTGATTCAGGTGAAATTCAGATACCACTTTAGGAAGACATTTTCTGTTGGTTCTAAGAACTACTGTGGAATTATGTAATTTGATGCAGTGCAGAGGGCTTGCAGTTCACGGACCCTCATAGCAGAGGTCACTGCAGCCAGGAATTTGTTTTTTCTATGTGACACACTACATGACAGCAGTTTCCATAGGCTCAAAAGGAGCATCCATGAGCTGGGCAAGGCATATGTTGATGTCCCAGGGTGGAACAGGATCCTTCACTGGTGGGAACAAGTGATTCAGGCCTTTACAAAATCTTTTTAGAATGGATTGTGAGGCCAAATACTTTTCATTGAGAGCTGGTATATACAGTATGCTCATACTGCTACTAAGTGCCCTTTTATGGTTGAAGGTTGTAGGCCTAATGACTGCAGGTGTACTAGGTACTGCACAACTATAGGCAACCCTTTATTGGGTTTAGTTTTCTGGAGGCACTCCAGCCAGAAAGCCTTTTCCATTTACAGGAATAAGATTTTCTAGTAGCAGGTTTCCTTGAAACCTAAAGCACCTTCAGGACTTTGTCTGAGAGATTCAATCCTTAAAATTCCAACACCTCAAGAACCATTCTCTCATATGCAGGATCTTGGGATCTGGGAATGTTATTCTGCCCTGGGACAAAGTCAACAGATTGTGACTGAGTGGCAGACTGATCGGATTCTTGTTATACAGGATCAGAAAGATCATGTATCAATCCTGTCTGGCCCAGTCTGGAGCCATCATGATCATTATCCTTGTTGCAAGTTCCCTCATGAATTTCAGGAGAATTTTATGAATGAGCAGAAATGACTGGAAGACATACAGAAACTTTCCTGTCTAGTCCAATACCAGTGCATCCACTGAGTCAGTTCCTCTGGCTAGTGGTCTGCAACAAAACTGTGACAGCTGATAGTTCTTTCAAGATGCAAACAGGTCTATTTTGGGAGTGCCGCATCTTATAAACACTCTGGATAGAATCATCTGCAGATTTAAGGCCCATTTGTGGTTTCTCTGGCTGATTCTGTTTAGGGAATCTGCTAGGACTCTGTCTTTGCCTAGCACATGCACTGCAAATATGTTTGCTTCTAAGGAATAATAAAGGTCCCAGATCCTCATTGTCCAGTGTACACAGGTTTGAGAATATTGTTCCTCCTTATTTAGTACCTTGTTGTTGTGTTGTCTATTCAGATTTGGACAGTCTGACCCTGTAGCTGAGAGGAGAAAGACTGCATTGCTGGTAGTACTACCCTGAGCTCATGGAGGTTTATGTGCTCTAGTGACTCCTGTGAGATCCTACAGATGGGTGCTCCACCCCAGGAGTGAGACATCTGCAGTAAGAATACATGTTAATGACTGCTGCAAGAAGGGACTGTCCTCTCTGAGATGATTTTCTTTCTTCCACCACTGCATTGACTCCACTAGTGCTTTTGTCACTGGCACTAGCTTTGAAAGTGGATCCTATCTTTGGAACCAGTTGCCCCTTAAGTGGTACTTGGCCCATGGAACCACAGTCATGGATGTGGCCATGCAACCTAGTAATTGTAGACAGTCTTTTGAAGGTCTTGGTTGACTTGACGTGAAAGACTATGCTCTTGCTATCAAAGCTACATATGTGGCCTGTGCGGGAATCCTTTCCCCTGAAGGGTGTTTAGCTCTGCTCCTATGAAGTCCAATGCTTGAACAGACTGTAGCTGGGACTTCTGCAGGTTTTACAAGAATTCCAAGTTCTTCAAGGTGCTTTTTACCAACTGAACTGAGCACATTGCCTCTTGTTCTGTTTTTCCTGAGACTAGCCAGACATCCAGGTGGGGGAAACCACCACCACACCTTGTTTTCTCATATATGCTGCCACCACACCCACTTTGTGAAAACCCTTGAAGCTGAAGTGAGACCAGATGGGACAGCTGTGAACTGGTACTGGAAGTTACCCAGCTTGAATCTGAGGTACATTCTGTGAAACTGTCTGACTGGAATATGAAAATAGGTATATTTCAAATCCAGGGATCCCAGCCAATGACATTTATGTAAAGATGGTATTACTGTTCTTAGTATGAACATCTTAGATTTTTCTTTTTTCAAATGTCTGCTCAGGAACATGAGGTCTAAAATGGGTTGCCCCTCCCCAATTTCTTGTGGGTCAGAAAGTATCTTGAGAACAGTTCCGTTCCCCACTGGGAGGCAGGTATTTTTTCTATAGCTTTTGATATTACAGCTTTTTGACTTCCAGTTCCAGCAAACATTTTTCTGTATGAGAGTGAGTTGGAAAACATCTATGTTTTTGCAGGTTTGGGAAGTGTTTCAACTGCAGACAACCCCTAGCCCATTACTTCCAGTACCCACTTGTCTGTGGTAATGTTTACTCATTTCTAGAAGTAGTGTGCCAGTCTCCCTCCAACTGGAAATGGCTGGGTGATATGTGTAAAATTGTCAGGGGTTTTGTTTTATCTGGGGTTCTATGTTGGAGCTGCAGCATTACACCTGGAAATCCTTTTTCCCCTTCTGCTATAGTAAGATGACCAGATAATGGCACACTTGATGCCAGCACAACACAGATATATCAACCCCAGATATAGCATGGCAACAGCCTTGGTGGGGTTCACACACTTGGTACCTGAAGCCCTCAACAAGGGTCACTTTGTTGCTACCATTTTCATGGACCTCACCAAGGCATTTGATCTTGTGAATCATAGCCTGCTTTTGGATGCCCTTTATAAACTGGGTATGTCTACAGACGTTGTTGGCAGGTGCCAGAAATCTCTCTCTGGTTGGTCACAATTTACTAAAAATGAAGGGTCAACTGTCCTCTCCATTAACTATTTCAATCTGTGTTCTCTAGGGTTCTATACTGGGTCCCCTTTTATTTAGTTATATTTTTGAACACATTACCAAAAATCTGTAAAAGTTCTAGAATGTTTATTTACACTGATAATGCAGTGATTCTCTTGAGCAGTGCTGATGTTATCACCATTCAGGATCAATTGGCTTCAGATTTTGTCAACCTACAAAAATGGTTTCTAATAAATAAAGTGATTTTGAAAAAAAGTAAAATAAAAAAATGGTGGTTTATAACCCAAGAAAAAAGCAGCATGTTGATCTTGTCCTTTCTTTGTGTACCCTGAATGGGGTGAAAATAGATCAGGTAAAAGAAATCAAATATCTGGGCCTCACCCTGGAGAGCACCAGCTATTTTGAACAATGCATAACTTTCATGATAAAAGTAATCCATCAAAATCTAGGTGCACTGCATCATCTAAGCTCACTGCTTATTTCAACTACAAGGATTCTCCTGGAACAGATCTTTTTTTTTACCAGTCATTGATTGTGACATATTAAGCTACCACACAACTAGAGAGGGATGCTGTCCTGAGTGAGGACACTTTATAATCAGGCTGCCATATCTGCTGTATAACTGGCCTACTGTACTCACCTATGTGAAATATATAACCATGTGGGGTGGCCGCCACTAGAACAAAGTACCTACTGCATTTTGGTATTCTAGTGAAAATAAGTCACTCTTGACCTTGTTCCTACCACATTCCACTCAATTTTTAAAAAAACACCTTAATAGTGTTTTAACTATATCATCTTTCCACTATCAATTTGCTGTTCACAGGATAAAACCTCTGCTGGTCAAAAAACAATGGACTAGATTCACAAAGCTTTCTGGGACTAATTCCCATGCCACAACTCCATTTGTGGACCAAAATCTCTACAGCTACTGAGATAAGTACAGCACAGCAGTTGCAGACAACTTTACGTCTGGTCCTACCGGTCATAACAGTTCTCCGCAACTACAGAGATTTCCCTGGCAACACCACTAGAAAGCTGTAAACCATGGAGCTGGTCGTAATCCAGCTCTAACTTTGTGAATACTCACAGCTGCAGGAAAACTGAGGCAACCTGCAGATTTGAAAGTGGCAACCTACTTGCTCCATTTTTTCCCCACAGCTGAGGGAATTTCAGACATTCTTTGAAACTTGCTCAAAGTTTTTTTAAACTATCAATATTTTATAATTCCTTACCTGCATATTTAACTGGAGCTTGTAACACTATTTCAAGTTTTAAATATGCTTTAAAGCATTATCTCTCTGTGAAATGTCTGTAAATGTTATTCTGATTGGATGTACTTCCCTGCGTAGAAGCCTTTTGCTGCTTCATTTGTTATACGTATGTATGTTTTGAATGTTATATGTTCTGGTCACCCTTATAAATGGGCTTTTGGCCCAAGGTCTTAGCAGATTTTAAATAAACAAAACAAAACCTTTTTAATGATTGGTACTCATAGGGGACATAAGAAACATAGACTTGGTTAATATCTCCTGCCTCTGTATGACCTGTAGGAGGCAGAGGCCTTTTCCTTCTCATTGTTAATTTTGTAAGTGATTTATATTCATCCACTCTTTTCAAGTAGGCCTCTATTTTGCCACCAAATAATGAATCTCTCTCAAAGGAAAAATCCATGGTCTTGATTTGAGTATCCTGGGAAAGGATGGTAGTCCTCAACCAGGAAAACCATGTTATGGACAGTGCATGAGCCAAAATTCTGGCAGTAGCATCACTAGTATCCAGACACAGTCTGACTTGTTGTAGTCCCTACTCTCAGGGCCTGCAAAGCTTCAGTCCAATGCTTTTCTTGCCTCTCATCTCTGTGTCTCTTTCTCTTATTCCCTCCCTTCATGTTCTCTCTTCCTTTCTTTGTTACTCTATCTCTATCAGTTAATGAGACCACCACTTACAAAATCCTGAGAGACTCACTGGTAAATCTGTCCACTGTTCTTCTTCTATAACCTTCTCTTTGCTTTTTGTCACTTACTGCTTCACTATAGGTTCTGCTAGATGAACTGGGCCAATTTCATCCTTTAACTCAAGCTCAGAAGCACCTGTTTTTGTATCAATTTTTCTGGTAAGTATACTTGGGACAGAGGTCCTATGCACTGCTCTAGAATCTCATTTCCTTTTGTGCATCACCAGATCCTTTACTGAACTTCTTTGACACCAGGGCTGCTGTCTCCCAGACAAACTCTGCCTGTCAAAGTCTGTCCAAGCTATATCCAACTGCTAACACCATGTGTGAGGGAGGTACAGGCAAAGAAGGTCAGACAGACACAAAAGGCTACAGTTAAGATGCAGTACAGGTAGTGTAGCATAGTTTTATTCATGAAAGGCTCAAAGTAAGTATGTTTCAGATGAGCATACAAGTTCACAATAAATAAATGTTTTACCAGTTTTTGTCAGAATATAGAATAACAGAGTTTATAAATTATCATCAAACAGTAGCACTCTCACCCATTCCTTTAAAAGACCACCAAAGCTCTTTAAATGTTTAAGTAAAACAGTTTTTATTTATTCCATAAGACCATAAAATAACACCTAATGCACTTCAGAATGTAATCCTTTATTAAAGGCAAAAAAGAATTCATGATTTATGATAAAGGATTAAGTTTCAAAATGCATCAGGCATTATTTTATGGTCACGTGGAATAAATAAAAAACTGTTTTACTTTAACATTAAAAAGATTAGTGCTTTCAAAGGAATGGTGACGGAATGTGAACACTGGACTGGGCGGACGTTTTTGCTTAGTACGTTTTGGTCTCTCAAAATTCTTTCTTTTTAATAAGTAGCCGGGAACAAAACCAGCTCATTTTATAAAAAACATGATCTGAACTGACGGTGAACAAAATGAGCCCAAAAAAGCACCATCAGAATGTTTCATCAGGGCTGGAGACTTACTTTAACTCTCCGGGGACCAGCGCTTCTGGCAAATCAGGAGGCCCAACTTCTTCCTCACCATCGACAGAGCTAGCGCAGATTCTCCCTCTCCTAACAAAGTTACAGGAGACGGAAGATGAGACTAATAGGCGATTGGTGGCGATGGAGCAGAAATTTGTGGACGTGCAGAGTAAAATCGATGAAAATACCCTGGCAATCACTGACCTGAATGCAGCTTCGGAACGGCAATCCGAGATCAGCGCGGGCCTCATTCGAGATGTCAATTTCCTGAGGGCAAAAGTGGAGATGTTGGAGAATGGTCTGAGGTAAAAGAATTTTAGGATTGTAGGTTTCCCACCACGGTATGCCAGTCGGGCGGAATTGCTACCGGCATTTGAACGCTTGATCTTCGAGGACTTGGAATTATTAAAAAAAAGACATGGGTGTCACCATTGTGCAAGCCTTTACTATCCCTCTGTGCCCTGGGTCAAAAGGAGCCACTACTACACGGCCATTAATGGCAATCGTTACTTTATCCACCCCAGAGGCTAGGATCCCTTTGTTACAAGCAGCCAGGAAGAAAGGGGACATTGTTTGGGAGGGAAGTCGTCTGGGCTTCTTCCCGGACTTAGCCTCCCAGACACAAGAACATAAGAAAAAACTGCAACCCATTAAAAAATCCTTACTGGCCAAGGGAGTGCAAACTCACATGCTCTACCCTGCACGATTGCAGATTATTCATCAGAAAAAGACACACACTTTCACTGACCCCAAGGCAGCTTTAAGTTTCACAGAAAAATTACTTTCTCAAATGGAACCGGTGGCTTCTGATTCGGATGCTGAAGGGAAACCTGTATGAATGTAATATGTTTATAGCTGACTCAAATGTTATTCAGTGTAACTTAGTCAGGCCCTCAGACACACTTATAAGGCCTGCCCAGGGAATGCTTCACAGTATATAATGTTTGTAGGTTAGCTGGGAAATTATTTTAGAGATCTCGAAGAGCCCTATGTTAAATAACCTACTGGTAACTGTTTATTTGCAACTGGATAGGAATTTATTTGTGTACTTCAGTGCACAGCTCTGTTTGCAGACTTTAAATCTATCCTGAGAAAATACTCTTTCCCCTGCATGGTCTCCCTTTGAGACTCTGGGTGTGCAGGGTTTTAACTTAGCTTAACCGAGCCCAGACAGTCTATAGGTCTGTATAGTGTCCAGTTCGCACAGGGTCCTTCCTCCCAGTGTTTTAAGTCTGCGAGTGGGAGTAAAGCTTGCCGAATAGAAGGGGATTTATTTTTTCTCTGATTAGATCTGAAGTGAGAGTAGGATATATCTACAAGCTTATTCTCTCTGTACATTTACTCCTTCTGATATTGTAGTGGAGGATCTTGTCTGGAACTACATAATTCTGACAATGCTTATTGTTAAATTTACTGAATAGTCAATGTATGCTATCCACTGTCTACTGGAATATGTACAATGCGTGCAGCTCTTTGTAACTCGAAAATTTATAAATAAAGAGTATAAAAAAAAATAAAGGAATGGTGAGAGTGCTCCAGTTGTTTGAAAATTGATGTTCACTATTTTCCTGTCTGAGCACCTCACTCCTTGTGCGGACTTGCTGGAGAAACAGAATGACAGAGTTGCAGTATGGCAGCTTCTGACAGTGATCTTTTAAAACTGTCAACTACAGACAAAGGACTTAAGCAAACTTCAGCTGGATAGACCCCCACAGGCTTCTAGGAGTGTTGGAACCACACAGCAGCTTGAGTTACCAGATGTCGTACCTCCAACCAGGCTGGATACCAACTAACTGTTAGTGGCAGGGGCCTCTTGTACCACTCGCACTATTCATGTGATCAGCTTCCATTTACAAATCAGTGGTTTGTATCTTTCATATAGTATTCACCAGTACATATATAAAACAGAATCCAAAGTGCAATACCTTGCTATTATAGACATATATTTTACCATTTTCTTTTTAGGTACAGGAAAGGACATTTTTTTCAAAATTCCTTAACAAATGGTCTAACCCTGTCTCTGGCCCCACCCCAAAGCTATCCCCTTGTTGGCTAAGAAATGAGAAGAAGAGGTTTGGCCTGCTGGAGCCTAAGGAACAATTCTGAATAGGTACTTTCTTTAATTCTCCTTCTTCACTTTCTTTTACAGGTACTTTTCAGATAAGAGTGTATTTGTTGTAATGCTCATGTAAAATTAACAAACAAGGATAAAAAAATAAAGAAACCACCAGTGAAAACTATTTACAATTGTCACAGGTTTTTTCAGTGGTAACACTGGACCACTGAAAATAGATTTGTTACCTCAACTGTTTTTATTTAAAACCAAAGTGTTCCCTACACTTTCAGGCTGTTTAGTTTTCGGTCCTTACTGCGGGGTTGGGGGGGAGAGAAAACATGTGCTAATGGAGTTTGCTTTCTTTTCCATGCAGCCCACTCCTTGCTTCCCTAGTAGCTTGGGGGAAGATAGAGGAAGAGTAAGCATGCGGTTCTCATTTCAAATTATTTTACATCTGTTTTGTTTGTCCCCTTTTTAGGGTTGCAGAGGGCAGAGCCCTGCAGACCTCTTGCTTTGAGAAAAAGCACTTGCGAACCAACAACATGAATGGGTATAAAAATAAAGTCACTTCCATGTCAGAACATTCCGCGTTATCACTATTTTTTTTTATTTTACTTTGGCAGTTGTGTCTGCTGAAATGCATAAACTTATCACCTGACCCTCCCTGTCAGCATCCACCACCCCACTCCCCCTCAGAAATGTAACAGTGTCACTGGGGATGCCCGATCTCCTAGTTTCATGATCGTCATCTCGGGCATCTAGTTCAAGTTTTATTTTTAAGAAAACCATCCATCAATGTCTTTTGCACCATTTCTGACCCCCAACCCAACCTCCCCACTCAGCAGCCACCACTGCCCCAAGCCCTTACTTACCCATTGGTGGTCCTACACCGTAATCTTCTCTGAACTGCAGACACATCTTCACTCTTCAAGACCAGACCATGAACTGAAGCAACAGGTATGTCATTCAATGTATTTCAAAAGGGTTTTAAACTTACAGCCACAACTTGTTGAAAAAAGCAGTCATAAAGGCACCAACAGTAACATTCAGAATGAAAGATGAGGCATCTAAAACAGTAGTCATGCAGTTGCATCTATGAATGTAACATAATTCTATTAACGTTTCTTAAAATATATATATATACCTACATATATAGGTACCGGTTACCATACAATGAGGTCCCACATGTGCTGTTTTCAACATTTCCACAAGTAACAGAAAGCCTGAAAATCATCTAAAAGTGGTAAACAATTTCACTCAACATGCACCAGAAGCCATGTAAAACCTTATAGCTTATAGGGGGGGGGGTCTAGGAAGCTCAAGATCCCCTCACCTAATGCTTTGGTTTCTCCAAGGAAGTCAAGAACTTGTATCCTACTTTGCCACTCCCCCAAATAAAAAGCTGGCTAACTTCTTTACCTGTGTCCCCCCAGGTGAAGAGAGGTTATATTGCAAAGTTTTGAAAAACAACTAGCTGAACTAAACAGAAGAGAAAGAAAGGAAAACTAAGAAAACTGTATAAATCATTTGCTAAAAATATGTTCATAAATTGCTATTTGGAGTCTGCAAGTGCAGCATTTTTTTTGTTATCAGTGGGGAAAAATAGTACACACTTCATGTTATAAATCTAGAAACAGAGACATTTTTGCAGAAAAAGACAATCACTAGCAGAAAAAGGCAACTGGTCTGTACAAACCTAGAAACATAGACATTTTTGCAAAAAAAGACAATTGTTAGCAGAAAAGGGCCACTGGACTGTATAGTCGCTTCTTTTCTGCCTTAACAAATTATCAGTTTTGAAGGACTTATTTGCATTTGTGGTGATAGTAGTAGAATGCAATGGCAATGCCCCTTTCATTCCTCAATTTTGCAGCTCATTTCCTTGTCTGTGTGTCATTCCATTTCTCTCACTCTATCCTTCTCGCAGATGATCGCTGCCGGTTAACAGGCACCAAGAGTGGTGAGATGAAAGGCAGCCTCCTGGGGAAGGAGCATGGCTCTGGAAGCAGTTTTGATGGCAGATAACCGCTTGGCTCTGGGTGCCTACCTCACCCTGAGGCCCAGGTAACAGGCAGACATGAGCCTGGGAGGCTGACTCCAGGAGAACTAGGAGTAAGTATTCAGAATGAGAACAAGAAGTGTAATAGGAGCACTCCCACAACACCTAATGGGCTCCACTGATCTCCTATACTATTACAATCTTGGGCAAAGCTTCCCAGTGCAGTTTTGATCCTGATTTTTTTCCTGATATGCCTCTAGACAGATCTCATTGCCCAGAAATTAACATTTAAGTTCTTGTGAACAGTAAGTAAAATAAATAAAGTTAAATAATTAATAATTATTCTCCCTTTCTGCTGATGTTTGCATGTTTGGAGCCAATTATTATTTCAAGTTTATAACCCTTTTCCCTTCTAAAATCCCATATGACATTAATCAATAAAACTACATATTTGCAGTGTTTTATAACTGTTAGTCCCTGCCTACACAAATCAGTGCTCTACAAAAGGGACCCTTGGTAAAAGGTTCCTGGGTCTCAGTGGGCCCACCCAGTTACCAATAAAACACAGTACCACTTTGGTGAATGTTGTCAACACCACTCCCCCCATTCTTTACTTTGCTTTGCAGATGGGTTTCAGATTTTAAACATGCTGCATTCAGAAAATGTATAAGTAATTAAATAAATTCCTAAAGGGGTGGGGGGGGGCTTTAGTTTGAGCAGAGCAGCAGTGCAGGGAATGACTCAATTCTTCAGCTAAACTGTATGGAATCTGCTGCTACAGACTGCAAGTGGGACTAAACAACAATTAGTGCTTGTCCCAGTTGGAGTAAATTGCTGTCCATGAGCGAATCAAGTTGTTAGAACTGAGTAGGGTGCAAAACTGCATGTAGCTCTTCAGCATTAGAGAGCCTGAGGCAGCAGGCAATAGGAGAGCTGCTACCAATAACTCTGCTGACTACAACTCACACTCACACCCCTCCCTCTGCAACTGTCTCCTGTTCTGGGATTGTTCTACCTGTTAGAGGTAAAGCAGGGAAGGACTTGCCAAACATTGGGAGAAAGTTCATAGTTCACAGAGTTTCCAGCACTGTAGTGGAGAGTATACAAAGTTATCCTGTGCATATACAATGTGCACATGTCCTATGCATGTTTACATTGTTGTTTACAAAACTGCTACATGTATTATAAGAATAACTTTCACAGGTGGTCTGAGATACTGCATATTTAATCTGATGTAGGGAAACATTTTTAAATATATCTTGGGTCGGAAATATGCTAATAGTTTTGTGCATTAATGTTGTAGTTGTGGAATATGTTAACAATCAAGGGTTGCCATCTTTTGCTAGAAGAGATTTGCTTCCTGTTCTCTTGGGCAGCATGTTTTTCTCAATACACGTTCCAGCTATCTTTTCCCATCACACATACTAATCTGTATCTAAATTATATCACAAAATTGACCCATGTTCTTTGAAATGCAAGGATGTATTATGAAAAAAAATTCCAGACAATCTGAAACTCACATTTGTTTTACAGGACAGATACAACATGATGCCAGTATGCTACTTTATAGGACCCTCCTGTAAAATTTGAAATGTTGCCCATTATACAAGATGTTATAGGTATGTTAGTATGGCAATGATCAGAGTGAGAAGTATGCCATTCAGTAATTTTCCTTTTTGCTAGGTGCTCATGGATATGTGAAATTTTAAAGCATGAAGAAACCATGCATTGGCGATGTTTTGTACGACTGTTCAATATGTAATTTTATATTACTGTTTTTGTAACTAATTAAGTATCCCTAAAGGACAACCATGACAATAGGGCCATCAGTTCCTGAGCATTTTATCCTGTTTAAAAAATAAAGTTATTTACTACTACATGTTTGGACTTTCATCCTTAAAATGTGATTTAACAACACTGTCAGTGTTGAAGGTGTAATAAATGAAAATACATACATAAAGCAAGAACCCAATCCAGTGCAAAAACATTGACACAAGGATTACATCAGAAAGTCACTGGCTGCCACCACTCCAACATAACAATTATGATTGTTTCTTTAAACTGTAGTCAATGCCTCTAAAATAAACACAACAGCATACGGTTTTATAGACCACCAGACATAGTCTCTCCCTCCTTCAGCCATCTCTTTTGCCCTTTTTAAGTCTTACTATTCCCTCACTTATTTTCCACTATCCTCTTGCTCAGTTTTCCCTGTACACCATTCCTGTCACAGGGTTTTTCCCTGTTATGGAGTGAAAAGTAATACACCCTGGTAACCCTTCCCAATAACAATATTTTCAGGACGTAACTTAATTGATATTTGTTTGGTAATTAATTATTGGCACAGAATCAGAGTCACTGCTAAGAAATCAGAACATAGGAGATTGATACTCTCAAGCTTCACTAGCGGACAGAAATCAGTTACTACTGTCCAATCTAAGGGCTAAGGAATATATCAGAGTCAGTAGCTGAACAGGTTGCATACTCGCCACTGAGGCCGGAGGTGCAGTGTTTGGCAAGAGAGATTCATATCAAATCAAATCAAACCAGTTTTATTTATAAAAGGCACCTTTCTAAATCCAAGGCGCCTGTACAATAAAATACATAAAATAAAATAAATAATTATAAAACCAACATATCATTTCCACAAAAGACAATATAATAGCAGTATAATAAATAAAATAACCCCATCGATCAGCGAAAGCCAGGTTAAATAAATAAGTTTTTAAAGCAGTTTAAAACTCTGGATGGTTAGGCAATCTCGTACCCAATGAGATAGAGAGTTCCACAGGGATGGAGCAACAAAGCTAAATGCCCTTGCTCACGATGTCTGCAAATGTACCATGGGAACCTCTAGCAATCCCTCATTGGTGGATTGGAGAGGATGGCGGGGACAGTAGGGACAAAGGAGATCTTTCAGGTAACTTGGTCCCTGGTCGTGTATGGCCTTACAGGTTAACAAAGCAACCTTAAAGGTGATCTGCCACCATATCGGCAGCCAGTGCAGACTGCGGAGCACAGGAGTTATATGACTGGCTCTCAAAACACCAGTCAACAACCTGGCTGCCACATTCTGCACCAGCTGCAAGTGTCGGATATCCACCCCCGACAGCCCTAGGTAAGGGCATTGCAGTGGTCAAAGGCGGGAGGTAACGAAGGTGTGAATCAACGTTGGAAGATCATCGGGAGGAACCAGATGTTTCACCCAGGTGATATTTCTCAGATGGTAAAAAGAAGTTTTAACAACTGCTGACACTTGTGATTTTAAGGTCAGACAGTCATCCAATATAGCATGCAGGTTCCGCGCAGTCTGAGGTAGCTAGCTGGACACCTCCAAGCCACAAACCCAAGGTGAACTCTGCAACATACCCGCCTCACGACGACCCCGGTTCATGACCAACACCTCAGTTTTTTCAGGGTTCAACCTTAGCCAGCTCACATTCATCCAGACCTGAATTTCAGTTAGACAGCTGTTGAGCACTGAGACAGCATCATCTTGTTCAGGGACAAAAGACATGAATAGCTGAGTATCATCTGCATAGCAGTGAAAACTCAAGACATACCGTTTAATAATCGCTCCCATCGGCAGCATATACACTGCAAACAACATGGGCACTAGAATGGATCCCTGAGGAACCCCACAGGGCAGGGAAAATGGAGCTGAGGTACAAACCCCAGACACCACTCTCTGAGTCCTGCCCATGAGGTAAGATCGAAACCATCTGAGGACAGTTCCCAAAAGTCCACAGATAAGCTGCAGGTGATCCAACAGCACACCATGGTCCACAGTATCAAATGCTGCAGAGAAATGAAGAAGGACCAAGATGGAATGAGTCTTTCGATCTCTCGCTATCAGGAGGTCATTTAGTACCCGAACAAGACCCGTCTCAGTATTATGTCTCTTCCTGAAACCAGACTGGAGAGAACCATAGATATTGCGGCTGGTCAAATGGTCCTCCAGCTGTAAAGTCACAACCTTCTCAATAACCTTACCCAAAAAGGGAAGGTTAGATACCGGCCTGCAGTATGTAAGACAGTTGGGATCCAAGGAGGGCTTCTTAAGAAGAGGCAGAACCACGGCCTCCTTAAGGGAAGCTGGAAAAATTCCCCTCTCCAAGGATAACCAGACTATCTCGGCAAGGACCAGGCCAATGACCACAACACAGCCAACAAGCAAGTGCGTAGGGCCCGGATCCAAACTACAGTTGGTAGGTCGTAAAGACTGGATAACCATCACAATATCACTGATTGTAGGCTGGCCAAAGTCGCACCACTCAAACCAGGAGTCCAAAATCTCCTGCCGACCACTGCTACTCCCAAGAAAAAGGGTCAGGTGGATGTCAGACTTGATCGTGGCAACCTTATCCACAAAGAAATGAGCAATCTCCTCACACTGCTCTTGTGAAAAAGCATTTCTGGGCTGAAGACAGAGTGGATTGCACAGTCTGTCCACAGTCCAGAAAAGCTGAGCTGCTCAATTCCACATGGCAGCAATCTCCCTGAAAAGGAATTCTGCCTTCTTATGGGAGATTGTTGATTGATAGACCAAATAATGGTCCATCAAACTAAGCCTGTCACCCACCAGGCCAGACCTCCGCCATTGCCTTTCTAGCCTTTGTCCAACTCTCCTCAACTCCCTCAAGTCATCATCAAACCATGGAGACCTAGAGTGAAGGGAGAGTGGACGAACTCGAACAGGAGCAATGGAATCCAGTGCCTCTGTCACTGCCTTATTATAGGTCAGTACAAGATCCCCTGGATCCATGCATTCCCTCGGCATGCCGGATAGGTCCAGCACCGCCATCAAGCCATCTGGGGAAACACCCCTCAAAGTGCGGTACTGGACAATCTCCATAGGGGCAGACCTCTTAGGGGGTGCCTCAAAACTGAAGCTGATGGTATGATGGTCAGACCACCTGACTGGTTCCACCACCAGACCGGATATCTCCATCCCCAGGAGAAACACCAAGTCCAATGAATGACCACCAATGTGGGTTGAGGAGGAAACAACCTGTGTGAGGCCCAGTGAGCTCATTAGCTGGAGGAAGTCTTGTCCAAACTGCGAGAGTTCATCATCAACCCAAACATTGAAATCCCCAGGGATCAGCCATCTATGGGGTCCCAATGTTAGGTCAGCGATGAAGTCTGCGACTTCCGGCAGGAAAACATTCCTGTCTCCTGGTGGACGGTAGACGAGAAGAATCCTGCACCCCACACCCTCACCCGTGATACATTCAAAGGAGTTGGTGGCTCCCACTGGAATTTCCTTCAGGTTCAGTTCTGATTTAAAACAAAGGGCCACACCCCCGCCCCTACGATTGATCCTCGGGCGGTGTATCACCGAGTACCCGGGTGGAACCGCTGAAGCCAAAACAAGGCCAGCATTTCCATCCAACCAGGTCTTGGTGATGCAAGCCAGGTCAGTTGAATTAACAAAATCCCCAATTATGGCAGTCTTGTTTTTAATCGACCTGGCATTGCATAACACCGCCAGAGTTTGATGAGCAGCCAGGGTAGACCAAGTTTCCTGTCTACAATAAGCAGAACCCTTGGGTATGGGAACAAGACAGGGAAGACCCCTCTCCTGGACCCATTTTGCCCCAGGCAATCTCCTTGTTCCCACAATCCCAATCTGCCCACTCCTCTCCATTCCCCCAACAGGCCGAGTCCCCACCCTAACCCTCCTTGCTATTCCCAATCCCCTACACTAGTCTATACACCTCCAGGGATAAGGGGGGGGGCAACAAAAAGGGTGGAGATTCCTCAGCCTGGAGGGGGAATAATGCCTGTCAACCCTGGCCAACACATTTTCTAAAACAAATAACCCAAACCAAATAATATATAACCATACAAAATAACACAATCTAACAAATACAACCCCCACCCCCAAGATTAAAACAAGCTAACTAAGTCAGGGCACAGAGGCTTAAAAGCAGCAGCAAAATAATCCAGAACCAGCAATTTATCTCTCATTAACCCAGATCCAGTCTGCCTGTTGTAGTGGTTGCTCAGGCAGATGTTACAATCCCACTGCACTTCTAGAAAAGAGATAGGGAATTTCCCCCATTTACTAAAACTACAACCAACAACTAAACATGGTTCAATTTCAGTTGGCTTCCATCTGTGTGACACACACACACACACACACACATATGCACATATGCGACTGAAAATAAATAGTTCAAGTGCATATGCCTCCTTTCCCAGTCAAGAAAAACAAAATAAATACATAAATAATATAAATGAGTCAAAAATATTCCAGCACATTTACTCTATTTGGTCCTAAATGCAGGGGAAAATCATTTGGGTCACCTAGAACCATTCAAATACTTCTGATAATCTATTTACTGCCAATTGTTTCAGACATTTGTGACCCTGCTCATTCAGCTGGCAATCGTCAGAAGTGACTTTTATTCCAATAAAGGCAAACATGGTAATCTTCCCATTTATCCTGTATACATCAACGCTACAAACTGCATGGTAAAAGAATGCTTACTCCCAAACTAGAATCAGTTACAGATCAAAAGAGGGGAATCAGTTACATTTCATCACACTTGCTGCACCATTCATATTTCATGCTACAGTACTGCATGAAAATAATGGATTGGTCACTTGGTGTTGCATTCTGAGCCACAGAAATTATTAATGCTACATAGTAGTTCTCTTTCAAAACTATGCCACATCCCATTAAAAAAAAAATAAAAAGCAATGAATGGAAGTAACAACTAATGACAGATGACGTTACATAGTAGTAGTAGTAGTAGCTCTTAATCATTAGATTGAGAACTACTAGAAGGTGGTCACTGTCAAGCTGCATTAGTACACAGAAATCACTGTGTACTGGAATTACTATATTCAGTTTCCTTTAGCAAAGAATAAACTTCTCATCTGTTAAGTTATTAAAAACATTTGCCAATAAGGGAAACCATTATTCCATAGTATACCCACATACTTACCAGTGGTATATATATTTCCCTGATGCTTCAACCTTTGTTTCTTTTATTACTATTTCCTATGGGATATTTTTAATTGGATCAATTAATTCTACCTGTTGTGGAAGATCAAAATGAAAAAAATGGTAATATCTTGATCAGCTATCTGTTGTACTATGTGCCCATGTATTATTTTGATAATCAGATGCTTCAAAGTGTCATTTAGGCTGGAGCAGATATTACTGCATTAGTAATTTAATAAGTACCAAATCTTCCTGGCTATTTCCTCAAGTTCACTATCCATTCTCCTCTTTTATCTGTATTTTACCCCAGCTAATTTGCCTTTTGTGACAGATCTGCATCTATATATCTAAGTGTTTGTTGGTTGAGAAAGCAGGGCTATACATTTGCTTATTTTCAGCCTCCAAAAAAGGGTATTGTGAAGACACCGAGAAAGTTCCACTACTCTTTTCAAAGAGTACCATAGGGTCTTTATTGCCCACCTGAACAATCACCAAAAGAGGAATACTAGACCTCGACTTAATGTCTCATCCCAACAGTACAGATACCCTAGTTAGTATGGGATTTGGGTGCTAGTGCTTACAGTATTGCCTGGCTCCTTAACCTCCTCTTTCTGTGTTCTTCTTCTTTTGTAGCTCTTAATAAGAGCTGATGACTAAACAAGTTAAACATCATTATAATACCAGCTCATAACTTAAAGTTCAGCACCATTAGAGCTTTAGACCTGAAGTGAGCTGCCAAACTCTGCAAACACACTTGATAAAAATAAATTGTACTTACCCCAGAATGCAATGTCCATTTTGTACTACATTTGGGAGCTTAATAAACTATTGTTCTAAAGATTCATCAGGTTTCAGTAAATGGAGAGATATCATTCCACACATATTGCCACATGGAATCCACCTTTTTAAAGAGAAAATAATGGGGTGGCCTCTTGGCATTGCATTTGGAGCCATAGAAATGATTAATACTGCATAGTAGTTCTCTTTCAAAATTACGCCCCATCCCATTTAAGAAAAAAAAAATCAATGAATGAAAGTAACAGCTGATAACAGTCGATAGTGACGCAGTAGCTCTTAATCATTAGGCTGAGACCTGCTAGGAGGTGGTCACTGTCAAGCTACAGTAGTACACAGAAATCACTGTGGACTGGAAATATTACAGTCAGTTTCCTTTAGCCAAGTATAAACTTCTTAACTGTTAAGTTATTAAAAATATTTGCTAATAAGGGAACACATCATTCCATAGTATACCCACATACGTCCCAGTGGTCTGTAGCTATCCCTGATGCTTCCACCTTTGTTTCTTTTATTACTATTTCCTATAGAATATTTTTAATTGGATCAATTAATTCTACCTCTTGCTGAAGATCAGAATGAAAAAAATTGATAATACCTTGATCAGCTGTCTGGTATACTATGTGCACATGTGTTATTTTGAGAATTAGATGCTGAGAAATCTCATTTAGGCAGGAGCAGATATTACTGCATTAGTAATATAATAAATCTCAAATCTTCCTAGCTGTTTCCTCAAGTGCACTATCCCGTCTTCTTTCTTATCTGTATTTTGCCCTTCTAACTAACCTTTTGTGACAGATCTGTACTATATATCTAAACATTTGTTGATAGAGAAAGGAGGGCTACACACTTCCTTAATTTCAGCCTCCTGAAGGGGGTTTTGCAAGGACACCAGGAAAATTCCACAATTCTTTTCAAGGAGTACCAATATAGAAACATAGAAGCATAGAATTTGACGGCAGATAAGGACCGCTTGGCCCACCCACCAAAAAAGGAATACTGGACCTCAGCATAATGTCTCATCCCAATAGTACAGATCCCCTAGTTAGTACAGAATTTGGGTGCCAGTGCTTACAGAATTACCTGACTCCTTAATCTCCTCTTTCTGAATTCTTCTTTTGTACCTCTTAATCATTAAGTCAAGACCTACTAGGAGGTGGTCATTGTCAAGCTGAACTAGCAGACAGAAATCAGTTACTATTATCCAATCTAAGGACTAAGGAATATATCAGTGACAGTGGCTGAACAGGTTGCACAGTCACCACTGAGGCTGGAGGTACAGTCTTTCAGATGAGATGTTAAACCCAGGTCCAATCTGCCTGTTGTAGAGGCTGCTCAGGTGGATGTTAATGATCTCACAACACTTCTAGAAAAAAGACAAGGAATTTCCCCCCTTTACTAAAAATACAACCAACAGCTAAATTTGGTTCAGTTTCAGTTGGCTCCTATCTGTGACCCCCCCCTCAAAACACACAAACAAGGCTGAAAATAGACAGCTGCAAGCTCTATGTCCTTCCTCTGTATTACAGGAAAAAGGTAGCACACTGCAATTTGCAAGAAAAAGCATGGAGAACTAAACAACATCATAGAATTCATTACGGGAATATGCAATATTATTATTTCATGCCATTTTGTCTGTCAGTTGCCCTCCCCTGAGCACATATTGTACATTGTAAAAATGGATAAAAGCAGGACTCCATTGAAAATGAGATATTGCATCTCAACTTGCACATTCTTGGTCCAGCTACAAGTGGTTCCACATCTCTGCTCCTCCGCAGTGTCTGCAGCAACCTCAGAAGCAGCCCTACTGGCTCTGGCCAGAGTTTGTTTACTTTCTCATCATCCTCTGCTTTCCTTTGTTTTGGTGTGATCCCTTTCTATTTTACATACAGTGCAAGTCTTTATATTTTTAAAGTGACTCTTGTGAGTCAAAACCTAATGCTATGCATTCTATACTAGCACTACTGCAGGGAAAGAGGGAGCAGAGAGCCACAGGCCACATGCGCAGGTGTGCCTCACCAAGCACAGGAGGGCTTCATTTTAACAAAATAGTATAAGACGAACATAGCCCAACAAGGTTGTTTCCTTTTCAAACAAAACACCAAAGGAATGGGTTCTAGCAGCATATGTTGCAAACATGTTTCCACTCAGCGGTGCTTTCTATCCTCACGCAGGGCAGCATCTGGAGCTAAACTTTTTTTAAAATGATCTTTGCATTCAAGTCTCTCAGGGAGACTCACTAATGTCTGCCTGCAATGCAGACTTCTAGGACACAGCATGTGGGATGTTACCAGGAGTAACCAAGAAAAAGGAAATATATAAATAGAGGAAAGTCAGATAGCAGATAAGATAAGATGAAGATATGATGTTGGGGGGGGGGCCATCAGATCTGTAGATGAGCCAGTTCTCAGATTTGCTAGGAAACAGAAAATAAGATAGGACAGAAAAGAATTGAAAAGACGAGGTTTTGAAAATCTGAAGTCCCGGATCACAAAAATGGAGGAGGGGGTTACCAACATTCCCCTTTCCCCTACCTACTGGGACAGGGCCCTGACCCTGTTGTAGAGAGATGCGCCCTCCCTGACTGTATATAAATCTCATTTAAAAACCTACTTATTTACATTGAGTTTTGGGTCTGGCACTATTGTGTATCTTTTGTGCAACTACATTTTAACAGTATTTGTTAATTTATAATGCATTTTATTGAAAAGTTTGTTTTATTGTGAGATGCCCAGAGCCCTTGGGAATGGGTGCCATATAAATAAAATTGCCTTGCCTTGATGACAGAACCAGTGACACCAGTCCAGCAGCAAAATGGGAAGTAGCATGTGGTGAAGAGGCCCTGGTGGAGTTTCAGAATAACAGGCATTCTAGGCAGATAGGCTGAAGTGCAGATTGGGTCTCAGAGGTACAGTGCCTTCCTCTGGACCCTGTCAGTGTAGCCTGATTTTGTACAGTGTCTCTAAAGTCCCTTTTAAGTTTGTGTTTCAGGGCGAAAGCACCAAATGCTGCATAAAGCAGGCACACAACTGCAAGAGCTTGCTCTTCTAAATCCTCACATTTATACATATAGTAGACTCATCATTACAGATTTATACACATAGTAGACATGTCATTTCACAGCCATGCCTCCCACCTGCCTAAAACCTGCTGGCACTACTTCCACCTGTTTCATTTCTGTTAAGAAGTCATGCAGTACATTTCTCACACAAAGTGTGATGGGAAAGAGGGCCAGAACCCTGTATTCTTTTGATTAATTTATTCTTTTATAAATATGCATCTACTTAAGGTACAAGATGGCTACCAGATCACATGGTCAAGTAGTATATGAGAGCTTATGTTAGAGGCCTGATGTTCTCATGGGAAAGTTAACAGGAAAGCCAGGGAGGTGGCAATAAAGCAATAAATCCAGTGGGTGTGTCCTTCCTGGAGATGCTCCCATATTGAACAAAAGGTCCCAGGTGGATGTCATTATGGCAGCAAGGAGGTGCTGAAGGATGCATGGACATACACACACACACACACACATATACATACACATATACATACACATACACATACATACACATACACACACACACTCAAAGAGGGCTAGGACAACTTGGAACTGTCACTCAAAGTGAGTGAGACCCCACCCCACAGAGAGGAGAAATATACTGAGGGGCTGTAAGCAGGCTCACACTCTTAAGCTGGAACATCAGACAATGTCAGAGCCTTTGCCATACAAAGACTAGCTGACAGGTAAGATAGCACAGTGAGGGACAGTAATTCTGTAGCTAGGGCAGGTGAAGGATTTTAGATAAGGCTAGAGCAGAATTCTGCTGTACACCAACTATTTGTTAACTTGCTTTATTTTTTGTTTCTTAGTGCAACCTTTTGTCTTCTTGTAAGTACATTCTGTTATAAATACTTGTAGTATTTTAGTAAATATTTTATTTTTATAGAATCAGTGACTGCTTGTTTTATTTAAAAGGGTAATTTTACTATTTCTGTTGGACTCTGTAGTCTGTTTCCGAAGGGGCACTCTACCCACAGTTACTGTGTTGACTTTCCTGACCTTGAGCAAGGAGAAGGTAAAAAAAAAACAGGTTTCTTAGTTCCTGTTGGTAAAAAAAACCTTGTGGTCGCAGTGAGCTGGAAATCCCTGGTGAGTGGGATTTCCGATGCACAACATACCGCCTTCTTACAGCACCTACTCAACTATTTCACCTGTCTGCCCACCATCTGCAGAACTGTGTGCAATATTAAAAAAAAAGTAAAACTTCTTTGCATTCCTCTTTTTAAACTGGAATTCAAATTTTACATAAATGTGCACTGTAGAGGTTGCCCACATCTCCCTCTCATGACTTCTATAATTTTTATCTGCTGCTCTGGTCAATTGTCATCACCTTGATCCACAAGGGCATCACAATAGACAGCCAGTGCCTTTCTACAATGTAGAAGAACATTCTCTCCATGCTACTTTTCACTCATCAACTTCTTCTTCCAGCCACTCACACCAAATGCCCTGGTGACTACTGCTGCTCATTTTTCTCTCCTCCGCCCTGACTGCCACCACTCAATTTCACTTCTCCACCCCAACTACCACTGTTCCCACTTTTTGCTCCTTCTCCTGACAGCAAACTAAAATATAGTTAACTTAAACAAAAATAACTGGGGAAAAAAAGCAATATCTTATCTCTCCACTGAAGCTGCCACTCACTTAGGGGGCCCACCATTTTCTTTAACCTTTTTTCAAATCCTTCTTGCTTGACTAATCACAGATGACATAATGTTGGCAATATAATGTTAAAATGCCACATCCTTAACAATGGTCAAAGCAACCTCACTTGAAAAACTGTGGAAAGTAACTCCTTGATTTAAAAAAAAATGAAACTTTCATAAAATAAGAAAAAAGTACAAAGACTAAAAAAACTATCACACATGTTCCTTGACTATTGCATAAATGGAACATACAGGGGGAGCTTCTGTTGCACATGATTTATCTATACTCATGCTGCTTGACCTTGGCCATCTCACTCGTAGCTTATCCCACTCATGAGGTTACTCGAGGTCAGACAGTACTCATGTAGATAAATCACATATCACACAGTTCCCTCTGCATATACTGTACCTAATATATACATATACACACACACACACACACACACACACACACACACACAAATATGTATATGTGTGTGTGTGTACAGTGAAGCTCTGTGAAATGATAATGAAATATTCTGTGAAGAGTGTCTGTTCACTAGAGACTAAGCTGAGACCACCAAGCTCATATCATGCAGGTGCTTTATTAAAATTAATTCTAAAAGCAACAAAGTTCCATTACAAGTTCTTTCACTAATTATTTCTTCTTCTTTCTATTTTCATGTTTGTGCTTGTGCAAAGTGAAAATATTGCTATGACAGTGGGTCTGAGAAGTGTGTCCCTGACAGCGCAATGCAGAGCAATCTGCAATGGGCTCAGTAGTCTCGGACCAATCATCAGCCAAGCTGATCACGACACTTCTGGGCTTACTGGGTGGAAACTTTTTAAAATTCAAAGAAAAGAACCACCTAAATTGCAGGCCAGCTCTTTGCTTTCATCAGCATGATGCTGCCAGTGAACAGATGATCACGTCTTTAGCAGCCACTGCCTCATCCCCCCCCCAATGCAACCTCCCACTGCCAATTATCCCTCCTACCTTCCCATCACTTCCCATGCTCTGGTCCATAAAAACAACTCCCTCTCACTGTAAGTATCCCTCTCACCTCCCATGCCCGATCTATGAATTCAACTCCCACCACTGTTGAGTATCACTCTGACCTCCCTGTCACTTCCCTCTGCCCCGGTCAAGGAAAGCAATTCCCTCCCATTGCCATGTACCCCCACCACCCCATTACTTCCCTTCCCTTGACCTGTAAATGTTAAACCCACACTGGTGTGTCTAATCCCCATGAGTCAGTATGTGAAATAAAAAATAATTCAAATTCTTTCTTATTTATTTTTTAAGCCCAGTAAAAAAAGAAAACAATTCATTGATGGCTGTTGCCCCTCCACCCATGCTGCCATTACCCACCCCCCACCTGACCCCTCCACTCAGCACCCATGACTCCACACCTGCTACCCCTTACTTACCTACTGGGAATCCACCACCATACTCCTCTCTGGACCAGCGACACATTTTCACTCTTCAACACCAGACCAGGAACTGAGGAAATCAGGTAAATGCATCACTATATTTCAATGCAGTTTGAACATGTACTAATAACAATAATTTTTTAACATTTTTCTCTAACATTTTTCAAAATGGCATGTTTGGGACTCCACCTCATGAACAAGTAGGTGGCGTTTTTCAAATCCAGCCCAAACAATGATTTTGCAGTCACTCTGAGAAATCATCTTCTGGGTGAGACTTGAACATTTTCACCTACTGGGTTTATGAGGTAGGGTCATAAGAAGACTATGTATTAGAAAACACAAAGTTATGAAGTTACACTGAGATTTTTCAATGTTCACTCATAACATTGGCCATTTTCAATATTTTGACCCCAAATTTTCAGCCTGGTCATTTTTCACATCACCTCATTAATGTGACAGGTGTACTTTTTCAAATCTTGGCTAAAATGTGCTTCCACAATATGGCACAAAATGACGTTTTGACCAGTATTTTATAAATTACACCAATCAATTTCGGAAGGAGGAGTCATAAAAAGATTATGTTGAACATCTGGGGTCAAAATGTGAAAAAAAACTTACGTTATAAAGAAATGATGAATTATGCCAATGATTACTTGTACTGTAACTTTATTTTTTGCAGATTTTGATTACTAATGTTCAGCATATCCCTTGTGTTAACTCAACTCATGAACATGACAGGTGTAATTTTGCAAGTCCCCTCCGAAACATGTTTTTCTAGTCGCATTGCAAAATTATCTTTTTGGATAGGATTTAAAAAATTCCACCTGTTTTGAGCATAATGTTGGGTTATATAAAGACTATGTTGGAAATCTGTGGTAAAAATGTGGGAGCCCACTGAAAATTAGATACTGCCTTTCAGCTAGCCAGGTGGACTATTGTGGGTAAATACAATCTAAAAAATGTGTAGAAACAGGACACCACTAGAAATGGAATATTGCATCTCATCTAGTCTATCTTGGGTAAATATATACTAAAAACGTGTACAAGCAGGATCTGGAACAACAGCAAAGCAAGTGGTGAACATTCATCATTGACAAATGCTTGTTCTTATTCTTCTCTTCTTCCACCATTGGTCCTATATTTGACTGCCATGGAACAACTTTCTGTAATTCAAGGAGTCCCATATTGTCACACCCATGCACTAAGCCTCATTTCACCATGCCAAACCAGATCAAAGCCAAATGGATTTCTTCCTCTTATCTTCTTGGCCTGGAGCCTGAATGTAGCTGCAGGTGGGTTGTACACATCAGTGGGACTGCAGGCAACCCTTGTGGGACATCGGTGGGACTGGCAACATTTGCTAACTGGGACAAGCCTTTTTACTTTTCATTCAGTGCACCACCTCCATGACATTTGAGCCCCAGATATCACTCCTGAAGCAAAGGCTTCCTTGCTTTGCCCTTCTAATTGAGTGTCCTGCTGTCAGTGACATCAACAACATTCCTATGTCACCAGCTGGCAGTCCTGCAGTAAGGACAAGAATACTCCCAGCCTGGAAATGGAGAACATCTTAAGAGACCCAACTCCTCCTACTGACTGTCCACAGTGTTGAAATGTGAAAAACTCAAAATCACCAATATGGCATGTGGCACCCATGCTGCTGTGCTATCAGACTTTTCTGCAGTTATGTTTCCATTTATTGACTATTTAAATTGTATTACACAGATGAGCACTAACACCATTAGATGCTGGTCTCTGGGACATGCTTTCTCACACAGTACACTATCACTTAAAAAGCAGAAGCACTTAAGCAGAAGCAGTATAATTTATATTGCAAGAACAATTCCAGTTAAAAATAGCTGCTGATACTTACAACGTCGTCTGCTGTATACAGCTTCAAAGATTCATATTTCTACCAAAAAAAATTGAAATATCTGAGTAAGTTTAAAAAGGAATGCCGTGCTACTTTAAAAAATAAGATACTGCAAAAATAGGTTTAGATTATGACATCCACAATGCCTATTATTAACATTGGATTCTCTGCAGACATTTCCACTGTCCTCCAAGTATCTTCTTGCTACCTACTCTGTGATGATAACATAGTGATGATGAGGGAAAGTCCTAATGAAAAGTAAATCATGCCCCTCTTCCAACTGGAGTGGCATTTAGTTACCTAATGACAAGAGGTTGGCTGAGAGACCTAGTTTCACACCAGTGCCTTACTGGCCCTCTCCTCTAGCAGAAAGATCAGTATTTTGTACCAAATGATCCCTACAAATATCCCATCCATCTGCTTGTCACATCCCTGCTAAGCAAGTACCTGCTCCATCCACCCATTCAACCACAATCTAATAATCCCACAAACCCAAGCTTTCTTCAATGACCTGAGTGATTCCTGCTTTCAGCCTTTCTTAGCCAGGGGTTAATTTATTACCTTCCAATGCTTTTGCAGTCAATGACTAGGAAAGCAAGAAAGATCCGGGGTTATTAGAGTGCAAGGTGAAATATTTGTGAAGCAATTAACACAAAAAGATGCCAATATACATAATATAGACATGTATCAACTCATGAAAACAGTATCTTTTGGACTTAACCATGTCAAACTACTTCAAAGTTTCATTTTAAAAAAAACAACTAAGTTTCTAGCATTAACACTTCTACGCTTGGCTCTTTTCTAAAGTTTTTTTTTATAATTAATAATTTATTACAGATTTGAAGTCTTCATATACTGTACATCTAAAATACAGACAATGGATTCTTATCAGAATAATATTGTGCAAGTACACATTTGTATCAACTTTTAAACATAACCTTAAGCTAAGCTTAAAATATAAGCAACTAATTATTTACTTGGGAGTTTGCATAGTTCTGAATGAAGCAAAATATTCCATAATTCATAAAACTTTTCTATTGTGTTATGACTACGATGGACAATTCTTCTACAATTAGCCCTCAGTAAAATTTTTTATAACCATTAAGCAAAAGTAAGGGAATTTAATTTTCTTCCAGTGTTTCAGTATAGCAATTTTAGCTCCAATAAAAGTCATATGCAGCAATGTTTTTATTTGTTTGAGAGAGAGGGTAGCTCTGTATCAATCCCTAAAATAGTGAGCCTATGAGAACATTGTATATTACAATTCAGAATGGTTTCATAGGTTACTCAAATATCTTCTCAGAAATTATTTAATGTATCACAGAACCATATATAACATGATACTGTTCCAAGTTAAGATTTACATCTCCAGCAGTTTTTATCTGTTGGGTTACCTATTTCAAATAGTTTCATTGGTGAATAATGCCATCTATAAGCAATTGTGTTTTGTGTCAGTCTTTCCTTTGAATCTCTGCATGCTTTCAGAGTAAGAAACAGAAACATAGACAATTATGGCAGAAAAGTGCCAACAGTTCATCCAGTCTGGCCAAGTCTCCTATTTAGCCTTAGGATCTTCTGTCCCACCTGGGCCTAGCTTTCTCCATCATTCTCACCCATTCTCCTACCAGTTTCTACCACCCTGAGCAGCTACTATGCCTTTCATTCTGTTCCAACCATGCCTGAAACCACTAAAGGTTTTAGCACTCATCACTTTTTGGCTGGTAGACTGTTACACAGCTCCACCACTCTTTCTTTTTTCTTTTTATTTACTCCACTTTTTGCTGCCTGTCATCCTCCATCAGCCCTTGCCCCCCCCCCACCTGCCTTGCTTCCCCAATTGCCATACCCCTGCTGATACCTCCTGGCGTATCTCTCAGGGTGTGGACATTGCTCTGATCCAGTCCATCTATGATGTGGGACGTTGTTGGCAGAGACCAACCTTACCTCCCTGGATTCACCCCCAGGGTGGGTTCAATACTGGCCTGAGCGGTGGAGCCGAGATAGGTCACCGGAGAGGAGGGGAGCCATGAAGACCAGGTGCTGGGAGAGTTTCATCCTGGCAGCTGACGAGGTTTTTCCCTACTTACCAGGGGCAGAGATGTGCAATGAAGTCCATCGTCCACCCCACCCCTCTCAGTGCAAGTCTCTGGTTGCCTGTGGATCCTCCAGCCTCTGCCAGGAGTCCCTCAAGAGCTGGACATGCAACCACTCCCCTCCCCCAGAGAAGGAGAGCAGTCCATGGGATGCTCAATCCTTCTCCCCCTGGCCAGCCCTTCAGTTCCCTGAGTCTGATTCTGAACCTGGGCTGCCGGCGTCTAGAGATGCAGTGAATTTAAATTTCATGGGTAAAGTGAACGTGAAAGTGGGCACTTCGCGTTGTCACTCCTCTATGTGGAGTGGTCAATGCAAAAGGCTCACTTCGCCTTGTAATTATTACTTTGCATTGTCATTATGCCTTAACGCGAAGTAAGGTGAAGTGACAACAATATTTGCAGCCCCTCACACACACACAGTCACCAGAATTAATGTGTATCCCCAAAATGCTACTTTCTTGTGTCCAGAAAACTCCCCAGTGCTGACGAAGTGAAATGAGAGCACAACAAGAAATGCAAAGTCTCCCAGAATTAGTGGCACACTCCGTCATCTGTGCAGTGGTCATACACAGTCACCAGAATTAATGTGTGGCTTGTTCTCTCCCCTCCTTTGTGGCTGAATGCTCTTTCCTGAGTCCCGATACAATCAGAAGATGGCCGCCGGGCTGAGTGTGCTGTCAGTTGCTCCACAATAGTTTTGAATTTTTTAAGTTTTACGTTCATTTTACTGTATAATTTTGCTTTCCTGTTTTCATTTTCTATCCCCCCATTTGTATTTGTGTATTCATGTATTCATGTTGGGACTACTACATACTGATTGCATCTCTGTTCTGTTTTGTATCCTGGACTGTTGTTTAGTGACAGTCAGGGTTTTGTTTATTGCGGGTGTCTTGTTTACTGCCACCGTAATGTTTGCTGTGGCGTTTTCTCCTGATATGTGCGAGGAACCTTGCTGAGCATGCTGAGCCCGGATGCAATATCGGGCACTGCCTTGGACTTCCTTGCAGTGTGCATTGGGGATATCTTAATCAGACTCCGCTACCACCATGGTATTTTTGGCGGCCCAGCCTGCTACCTTTCTCAATACTGGGACTGGGTGGTTTAAACCACTGGGCATCTTTGCGTGGGCTGGATGTGAAGCAGAGAGGGAATGCTGTAGAAGGAGGCTGAAGTGTGTTGGAAGCTTGGATAACATCTGGTTCAAAACATCACAAGAGAAGACTGTGGATTACAACTCTTGGTTTTTGTTGGGGGAGGAATTGACTATTTGGATCTAAAGCGGTTAGTTGGTGGTAAGATGAATGGCTTTATTTGGTGCCAGGTGTTGTAAGCCCTGATCTTTCAGGTGGGCTGGGCATGGGTTTGCAGTGGTGTGGGGGCCTGGGCCCTTTTCTGCCGGGGAACCAGTGGTTGGGGCCAGTGGCCTCTAGGGATCCCCCGTGGGATCTACTGGCTGGTGGGTTTGGTCGGGGGCCCGTGGCAGTTGCTGTACACCAGGGTCAGCTGCCCGTATAGATTTTTGGGGGTCCACTCCCAGCCCAGAGTGATCCACTTTCAGAAGAGGTTTCTGTCGTACCCCGCCCCCCCCCCATTTTTTCAGTTATGGTTAGACTTTCAACTTCATTCATTTGACTGGCAGTGAGAGTGCCTTACGCTATTTCCTAAATGCAGTCGGTGAGTGTGTTTGGAATTTGGGAAATTATCTGGATTTACTTTTCTGGGTGAAATTTTCAAAATACTTCCATTAGTCTGTTCAGGAGGTGGGAGCTCCTGAGGGCTTTTCGGTCTCTGCTGGTGATGAGAGGCTCAGTGGGGTCTGGAAAACTGAATTTTTCCCCAGATACTTTGTTTCTTCAGCTACAGTGTCAAAGATTCATCTGCTGACTTTGTTCTATTTAAAACTGTTGTTTCGGACCTCATGATTTGATGTTTTATTTTATTTGTTTTTAGTTTAATATTGTTCTGTTTATCTCCCGGGGCTGTGCGGGGGCTGGGGAGGTGAAGATTGTGTTGTTTTGTTTGGTTGTTTAATTTATTTTCTTGTTTGTTGTAGTTTTTGACTTAATTTATAGTGTTATGAAGGTTTAGTTTCATTTTTTTTTATAACATTTTTTAAGTAGATCAATTTATTTAGATTTTGTGTTATATTTCATTGGGGAGGTTTGTTTGGAGGTATTTATTCATTTCATTATAGGGGATGGGTAGTTGAGGGATATTCTTTTTAGTAAGTGGTTTGTGTAATTTTATTTACTTTTATGGTATTTTGCATGTTGTTTTTAGATATATAATTGATCCACCGGCACATAGAATCTGTCGCCAAAGCCACCAATATCCGTATAGGCCTACTGTACAGGCACAAACATTGCATGAATCCGGACTCACTCCAGTTGGCTATTAACAGCTCTGTCACCTCCATCACTGATTACAGGCTTGCGATCTATGGCTCTGCTTCTGCCATTGCCCTCTGCAGAATTACGGTTGCACTCAACAAAGCATGCAGGCTTCTAACGGGGGCTGACTGACTCACACGCGCGTGTGATCTGTATGCTTGGGCAGGATGGCTTCCTCTTATCAGCCAGATCCAGTATCAAACCTGCCTCTCGGCCAAAAATGTCCTCCTTGGGATCATAGACCCAGGGGTTGAAAAGCTTCTCATAGACCACTACAGCTCACAACGAACCAGAAGTTCACAACAACAAATCTTCCTTGTCCCCAGATGCTGGACTACTATGGGACAGAGGGCTTTTGCTCACAGAGCTCCACAGTGGTACAACACCCTCAACAAAGAAACTCTTACTGCTGCTGCCCTTGGCCCATTTAAAAGCCAACTCTGACTTCATCTAAGCTCTACTAGTCAATGTGACTGTTTCACCTAACCAGGGACCCCGTGCTTCTCTGCCTTCTGCCTTAGACAGGTCTACTACCCCTCTTACCATGCCCTCCCCCACTCCCCTTCCTCACCTCTCTCCCTGGCACTTACAGACAATTATCCCACCCCTTCCTTTCCCCTGGTGTACTCCTACTTTCCCCTCTTACCCTACGATAATGGCCTTCCTGTCTGCATACCCCCACCCTCCCTATCCACATGCCAACAGTGCTTATTACTAAGTTTATTTCTAAGTTTATTCTCTAAGTTTACCCTTGCGCATTTTGAGGTACTGTATTTAAACTATGCCTCAGCCTCTTGCTCTTTTTTCTTCATTTTTACTATGTAACTATGTACTATCCTATCGACCTTTGTATGTATGTTTACCTACCATTTCCTTGACGTGGAACCTTTGTAAATGAGCAGTTCCTGCTCAAAGGTATTTGTAATCCTAGATTTCAATAAAATAAAATCTAGTTAATGGAGTGTTGTTCTGATATATTAGTCACCAAAATGTGTTGGAGGCCTGCCCCCACGGTTGTGCACTATTCACCTTCTGCTCTCCACTCCCTCCACCCCTTTTCCACCCTCTTTGCAGTTTACAACTTACCAGCACTGCAGGGCACTGGGTATTGCCTGTGGGGGGGAGGAGGGGGCGGGGGCATGCGAATAGTGGAAGGTGAATGAGCAAGGCCATTGTATTGGGGTTGTAGGATCCAGAAGATGCCCTGGGACAAAATGGAACCAAGATCGTGGTCTGCCTTGTCTGGTTTTCATACCCAAGGGCACAACCAATTTTGGTAGGGCAGGTGGTTCAGGAGGCCTGGGAGATTTATTCAACTTGGGCGATGTTATGCAATGCCTGGACCACTAAAAACAAGACTGCAATTATTGCAGATCTTGTTGGAACAGTGGACCTGGCTTGAATCACTGAGGCCTGGCTGGATGAGAATTTTGGCCCCATTTTGGAGGCTTTAACTCAAGCTGGGTACTCGGTGATCCACTGCCCATGCTTGGATTGCGGGGGGGGGGGTTGCCGTCTGTTTTAAGACTGAACTTAACCTCACGAGTGTATCAGTTGAGGAGGCTGAGTCATTTGAGTGTACCATGGTAGCAGATGTAGGCTGTAGGATTGTCCTCATCTACCGTCCACTCGGAGATGAGAAGTTGTGTTCCTTTAGGAAGTTGTGGACTTCATTGTTGACATGGCATTTGAGTTGCCCAGGCTGATGGACCTATGCGACTTCAACGCCTGGGTCGATGATGAACTCTAGCAATTTGGACACTTCCTCCAGTTGATGACATCTCTGGGCCTTACACAGATAGTTACCACTGCTACCCATAAACACGGTCACTCTCTTGACTTAGTCTTCCTCCTAGGGATCAAAGCCTCTGATTTGTGGGTCACACCAGTCAGATGGTCCTATCACTACATCATGGGGTTTAGTTTTAGTGCCCCCCTCTTCGAAGGCCTACCCCTGTGGAAATGGTCAGGTATCGCCCTTTACGAGACGTAAGCTCTGAAGGCCTGGCAGCAGTACTTGACCTATCGCCCCTCCTAGTGGCAGGCAGTGATCCAAAGACCCTCATGACGGCCTATAATTCAGCCGTCTCGATGGCCCAGGATGTCATTGCTCCTGTCCGGGTTCATCCTTTCTCCCTTTGCCCTCGGTCCCCATGGTTTGATGGGACTTTGAGGGAGATGCGGCTATTAGAACGAAGGTTAGAGTATTGCTGGTGGAAATCCACCCTTGATGCTGACTGCCTTAGATTGATAAATCATTATCAAGTCTATCTATCTGCAATCACCCGTAAGAAGGCAGAGTTCCTGTCCAAGGAGATTGTGACCGCTCAGAATCAACCAGCTCAGTTTTTTCAAACTGTTGATAGACTGTGCAATCCAGCCTGTCTACAAGTTTGAAAAGCCTTTTCGCAAATACAATTTACTTGCTTGAGTCTTTGTGCTGGTTGGAGTACCACCCTGATGTCAGCCACCTTAGATGCACTCTATGAGCGTTGCTGTGAATCAGCTCGAGGCCACTACCTCTCAGCTTTCCTTGAGTACCTTTGACTAACAAGAATTCATGGATGCCATGCGGACTGTCCAGGCTGCTTGCCCTACGTACTATAGTTTGGATCCAGGACCAACTTCCCTGATCCTGGGTTGTACTGATTCAATCGGTCCGGTTCTAGCACAGATAGTCTGGTGCTCCTTGGAAACAGGTGAGTTTCCTAGCTCCCTGAAGAAGGCAGTGGTAATACCCCTCCTGAAGAAACTGTGCAGCTGGAGAACCATTTGACCATGCACGACATCTATGAACCCCTCCAGTCCAGATTTCAAAAGTGACATATTACTGAGACAGTGCTGGTTCGGGTGCTCAATGATCTCCTGATGGCTAGAGATTGGAAAAAATGCTCCATCTTGGTTCTTCTGGCTCTCTGATCAGCATTTGATACTGTGGACCATGCGGTTTTGCTTGACCGCCTGAGGTTCATCTGTGGACTGTCAGGTACAGTCCTCAGGTGGTTTACATCTTTCCTCACTGAAAGAACTCAGAGAGTGGTGTCCGGAGTTTATTCCTCAGACCCCGTTTCTCTGTCTTGTGGGGTTCCTCAGGGTTCAGTATTGTCCCCCATGTTGTTTGCAGTGTACATGCTGCCCCTCAGAGACATTGCAAGAAGGCATGGGCTGAGGTTTCACTGCTATGCTGATGATACCCAGCTCTAGCTTTCTTTCATACCTGACCAGGATGGAACTCTCTCAGTCTTTAATAGCTGCCTCACAGAAATCCAGGAGTGGATGGATTCCAGTTGGCTAAAGTTGAACTCGGAAAAGACTGAGGTGTTGGTTGTGGATCTGGCACACCAGATAGGGGGTCGGAGGTGGGTTCTCCCTCAGGGTTTTTTCTTGGGGGTGTGTCACTCCCAACCTCTGAATGGGTGTGAAACCTGGGGGTAATTTTTAACAAGCGGCTGACTCTGTATTCTCAGGTGTCAGCTGTCATCAAATCCTCTTTCTACCATCTGAGGAATATCTCTAGGATTAAGCACCTTGTTCCATCCGGTGAACTTCCTACACTGGTCGACGCCTTTGTGTACTCATGCCTAGATTAATGCAACTTCCTTTACCTAGGGCTACCTTGGGTTGAAATCTGCCACTTGCAGCTAGAGTACAGAATGCTGCAGCCCTGCTTTTGGTGGTAATTCCTAGATCCTGTCATAGTACACCAGTGCTGTGTGGACTGCACTGACTGCCAGTACAGGGGCGGATCACCTTTAAGGTCAGTCTTCTGACTTTTAAAGCCCTACATGGAAAAGGCCCGGATTACCTGAAAGAGCTTCTGCTCCCCTACTGCCCTTGATGATTGCTCCACTCAGTTGATGAGGGGATTGCTAGAGATTCCAAAGGTGTATTTAAAATCATCTGGGGTGCAGGCATTCATGCACAAGGCCCCAACCCTCTGGAATTCTCTACCCTGTCGGTAATGGAAGTGCATGACCATGGAGGGATTCAAACAAGGTTTAAAAACACACTTGTGGGTCCAAGATTTTGGTGAGTGAATAATTTGTAACTGAATTATCTGTTTTATACTATTTTAGGATTAGGATATCTGATGTGTGATTTTAAATTTGTTAGATGCCTTGATATTTGGAAAGTTATTATTACTATTAAATGCTACTGTCTTGGGTGTGGAAAACTCCCCAGTGCTGATGAAGTGAAATGAGAGTACAACAAGAAATGCAAAGTCTCCCAGAATTAATGGCGCACTCAGTCATGCATTCAGTGGTCACACACAGTCACCAGAATTAATGTGCATCCCCAAAATGCTACTGCCTGGTGTACAGAAAACTCCCCAGTACTGATGAAGTGAAATGAGAGGGTAACAAAAAATGCAAAGTCTCTCAGAATTAATGGTGCACTCCATCATGCATGCTGTGGTTACACACAATCACCAGAATTAATGTGCACCCCCAAAATGCTACTGTCGTGTGTCCACAACAAGAAATGCCAAGTCTCCCAGAATTAATGGTGCACTCAGTCATATGTGCAGTGATCACACAGTCACCATAATTAATGTGCATCCCCAAAATGCTACTGTCTTGTGTCCAGAAAACTCCCCAGTGCTGATGAAGTGAAATGAGAGCACAACAAGAAATGCAAAGTCTCCCAGAATTATTGGTGCACTCAGTCATGCATGCAGTGGTCACACACAGTCACCAGAATTAATGTGCATCCCCAAAATGCTACTGTCTTGTGACCAGAAAATTCCCCAGTGCTGACAAAGTGAAATGAGAGGGTAACAAAAAATGCGAAGTCTCCCATAATTAATGGTGTACTGCAAACACACAGACAGATTAAGATTGCACTGTGTACTCAAGAGATGCAGACTCAAAGGCACAGCAACACCTAACCAGTGCTCACAAGTCACAAATCCACATCTGGAAAATAATACCTTTTGCCAGTTGGGAGGTAGTGCACGGCAGTAACAGTCCACTACCAGTAAAAATACCACAAAACAGTATAAAAAATTCATGCAGGTGCGGTGGACAGCAGGTTCACACTGCTGCAATTACTTTGTGGCACAATAAAAGGTGTCTGATTTAATGGCACGCATCACACACACACTACAAGTAATGCGTTGCAAATTGAAAACCTTTAGTAATATAACCACATGTTTTAAACCAACTGAAAGTATACACTGCATCATAACAATCAGCAAAAAAAGTCCAGAATTACTGAAAATATTACTGTGTGTACATTAACACAGTTATACAAGAAAAATATAATCAAAACAGAGACTGCCTTTTTCTCCCAGTTAATCTACCTACACCACAGATAGAGCCCTCCCCCAAAGCACACTTCACAGTACACATACTGACTTTTCTAAATTAACATTCAAAATCCACACACAAACAATAAACACTCTATGATATGAGCACAGGAGGGTTTCTTACAATTGATGTACTAAATTTTGAGCAAACAAAATGGCTCAAAAAGGCATTTTTAGCAGCTTTTAGAGGATTTGAATCACAGAGCTCCGAGAAGAAACTGTCTCCATCTTCCACTACACACACTACACAGAACTGAAGCAGTGCAGAACAATCTAGAGCCCATGTGACCTGCAATCCCATGAAGCATTGCAAAATTCACCTTGGAGCTCAATAGCAAGGCAAAGTGATGCGAAGTACATTGACTTCAATGTACTTTGCCTTGAAATTGGTGGAGAAGTGGTTTGGGGAAGGCGGAATAATGCAGTCATTGATTTCAATGGACTTCAAGTTGTGGAATACTTTGCAGATTCCGCGTTACTCTGCGAATCACTTACGAATTTCAGCCACTTCACCCACCACTACTGGCATTGCAAGTGGAAATCCAACTGCTCAGCTGGTGGACCTCTACCACTCTTTCTGTAAAATAATACTTCCTCACATGATGTCCCTCTTGAACCTCCCCTGTGTCAATTTCCAGTGATGTCCATGTGACCAAGAACTAGTATTTTAGTGAAATAGTTTCCCACAGTTCATCTTGTTAATTCATTTTAGGAACTTGAAGGTCTCTTATATCTCCCCTCCACTTTTTGGTCTCGAGCAAGTACATGTTCAGTGTCTTGAGGTGCTCCTCATACAGCCTGCCCTGTTGGCCTTGAATAATTTTTGCTACCCTGTGCTGCACCATCTCCAGCCTAACCCTATGTTTCCTGAGGTGAAGACTCCAGAACTGGGTGCAGAACTCAAGGTGTGGCCTCACTAAGGAACTAAACAGGAAGGTATTACCTCCTTCTTTCTGTTATCAACACCCCTCCCAATACATCCAAGCATCCTACTCACTTTGTTATATGCCTTGTTGCACTGACTCGATTGTTTGAGGGAGCCACTGATAACTCCAAGATCCCATTCCTCAGTCATAGTGCTAAGTCTTACCTTGCACATCCAGTACTATGTCCTGCAGTTCTTGTTCCTGAGGTGCACTACCTTTACCTTTTAGCACTGAATTTCAACTGCCAAATCTTACACCATCCCTCTAGCTTCTGTAAGTCACTCTGCATTTCCCTGATTCCCTCATCACTATCTACCCTCTCACAGAGCTTAGTGTCGTTGGTGAAGAGATACAACCTGCCCCAGATTCTCTTAGTAATATTACTGAGAAACATACTGAAGAGGACTGAACCCAGGGCAGATCTGTGTGGTACCCCACTAGTGACCTCCCTCTCTTCTGATCTAATCCTGTTCACAACAACCCTCTGCTGCCTCTCCTTTAGCCAGCTACCTACCCAGTTAACGATGACTTTAGCTGCACCCAGCTCCTACATCTTCTTCTGTAAATCTCTGTGAGGCACTGAGTCAAAAGCCTTGCTAAAGTTGAAGTACAGCAAATTCACAGTGTGGCTTCTACACAATTATTTCATCACACAGTCAAAGAAAACTATCAGGAGAGTCTGACAAGACCTCCCTGCCATGAATCCATGCTCTTTACTATGCTTGAGATCATTGGTCTCTAAGTAGCCCATGAGGTCCTTTTTGACAAGTAACTCCATCAGTTTCCCTACAATACAAGACTGACAGGTCTGTAGTTCCCCATTCGTTCCTTGTCACCCCCACCCCCAATGGAGAGGATCTATGTGTGCCACACTCCAGTCTTATGGAACTATCCCCATCATTAGTGAACTGTTCAATAGACCTACCAGGGGTTCAGTCAGTACAACTGCCAGCTCCCTGAGTAACCTCAGATTCAACCCATCTGGTCTGGGCCTTATCTATCTTTAGGCCTGCCAGCCCTTTCTAGACCCTTTCACTTGCAAATGTTGGATACCTCATCTCTGGGGCCACCTTAGTAGCCACTCTGATGCCACTCTCTGGAAAGGTCCCACCATCCTTTGTAGTAAAAACTGAGCAAAAATAAACAATAAACACGTAGCCTTTTACCAGTCATCCTCTATCACACTACCCCCAGCTACATCTACAATTTTCCCCTTCTTTCTTTCTTTTTCCCCTCATTTTTCCTCACTTTTGACTTCCTCTGCAGCATGCAGCTTTGTGTCTACTTTAGGCTCTCTAATTGCCCCCTTTTCCTCTAACTCTTTCAGTAAATATTCTTGCACATTCCAGACTTAATCCATAAATACAAGTTACTCACCTGTAACAGGAGTTCTAGGAATGGTATATGTTGTTCATCCACACTGTCTGGCAGGTTCCTTGCTGCTTTAAATCTTGCTGGAAGGTCTTCAAGATGGCTCCTCCCACCCACCCGGGTGGTAAAACTCTCAGCTCTGCCCCATGATGCCAGATCTAGCCTGCTGGAAGCCAGGTTGTGAGTTGAAGTCAGGGAGGCCGGGTGGGTCGTGTGGATGAACAACATATACCATTCCTAGAACTCCTGTTGCAGGTGAGTAACCTGTATTCCTACAGACATGGATATGTTGTTCATCCACCTGTCTGGCAGACTCCTAGCAGTTCTCTGGGAGGAGGAAGGCAAGGTGCACACCCCCTACTTAGGGAATAATGACTGGAGAACCGAGACCCCAAAACCAGCATCCCAGTGTGACTCAAGGTCGATGTGGTAGTGGTGATGAAGGTGTGTGCTGACTTCAGGTAGCAGCCCTGCAGATTTCCTGGATAAGGACATCCTAGAAGCAGCCACCGATGCAGCAGTATGGTGGGTAGATAAGCTCTTATCCCTCTGGGAGGCTCCATGCCCGTCAACCTATAGCAGAGAGATCTATGCAGGAGGTGACCCACCTGCTATCGTCCGCTTGGCTGCAGGTCTGCCAGGTGCGACTTCAGTGTAGGTGACAAACAGCTGGTGAACCTCTCCCCGAACTTCAGCCATCCGCTCCTTATAATATGACACTCTTCTAGGGTCAGAGTATGAAGCCTATATTAGGCCAGTGTGACTGGGGTAGAACACGGCAGAGTCAACACCTGGTTAGAGGAAACTCTGACACCACCTTCAGAAGGAATTTTGGGTGGGGTGCAGGACAACCTTGTTCCTGTGAAGACCAGAAAAGGAGACTAGATGGAAGCCTGGAGCTCTCCCATCCTTCTGGCTGGCGTGATAGCCACCAAGAAGGTGGTCTTCCATGACAGGTGAGAGCGTCACTCCTGTAGCTCCGGTTTTGAATAGCTTGCCCATGAGCTTAATAACACCAGCAGTAGATCCCATGGAGGAGAGGTTCTCCTGCGGAGGATATGTGATCAAGGCCTTTGAAAAAGTGCCCGACTACCTTCTCCTGCACCACTGACTGCTTCCTGGTCCATGCCCAGTAAGCAGAGATGGCTGCCAGGTGCACCTTAAGGGTCGTCGACCGAAGCCCTTGCTGAGAAAGGGACCACAGGTAGTCCAGAATGCTAGCCAAGGAACAGGAAGAAGGGTCCAGGCCCTTGCCTTGACACCAAATGGAGAATCTCTTCCATTTAAAGGCATAGCATTTCCTGGTCGACTCCTTACGGGATGCCTCAACAATGTTGAGGACCTTGTCGGAAAGACCCAAGGCCCGGAACTCTAGCCACTCAGGAACCAGGCAATCAGGTGCAGGGATTGAAGGTCCGGATGGAATACCTTCCCCTGATTGACTGAGATCAGGTCTCGGTGGTCTGGAAGCTGCCTCGGGAGCCTGGAGCTGAGACTGAGGAGATCTGGATACCAGAACTGGCGGGGCCAGTCTGGGGCTACCAGAATCACCTGCGCCTTGTCCCTCCTTGCCTTGAGAAGCACCTTGTGGATCAAGGGAAATGGGGGAAAGGCATAGAAGAGGCCCAGGGTCCACGGCCTCGAGAAGGCATCCCCCTGCAGTGAGCCCTGCTGAGGGGGGTGGGCATGAAACAGTCTCAGCTTCGCATTCTCCCTGGAGGCAAACAGGTCCACCTGAGGCATGCCCCACTGGGAGAACAGATCTTGTACTACCTCTGGCAGGAGAGACCACTCGTGTGACGCAGCCCCCTATCCAGCTTAGGGCATCAGCCAGAATGTTGGAGGCTCCTGCCACATGGATGGCAAGCAGATCCGCCTCCAGGCTGTGCACGAGGGACCAAATGCGGAGAGCTTCCCTGCACAAAGGCATGGAGCATGTCCCACCCTGGCAGTTTAGGTAGTACATGGTCGTGGTACTGTCCATCTGGACCTGGACCACTTGACCCCGTATGAACGGAGCGAAGGTGGTGAGGGCTAGATGAAGTGCTCGAAGCTCCAGCAGGTTGATGTGGCATCGGGACTACTGAAAGGACCAGAGGCCGTGTGCTCTGTGCTCCCCCAGATGGGCACCCCAACCCATCAGAGAGGCATCGGTCGATACAGAGACCGTCGGCTAGGGGCGGACGAATGGGATGCCCTCCTGCAGAAGTGCTGGAATGGCCCACCACTGGAGGGTGTTCCACATCCCCTGGGTCACTGTCACTAGCTGATCCAAGGGATCAGAGTGCTGTGACCACTGGCCGGCCAGCCCCCATTGAAGGGGACGCATGTACCAATGGGCCCAATGGATCATGCTGGTGCAGGCCGCCATGTGGACCAGGAGACGCAAAAAGTCCTGGGCAGGGTGCAATTGCCCAACCTGAAATGATTGGGCAAAGGAGGAAAGAACCTTGGCCCTGTCTGCCGGGAGCCGTGCTCTGGCTCGTAGAAAGTCGAGCTCTGCCCAATAATTGTATCACCTGCTTTGGCATGAGTTCCGACTTGGCCTCATTGGTGGGGAGGCCAGCCTGGGCGCAAACCTGGAGGACAGATCCCTGGATGCAGCTCCACCTCTCCCATTTTGGAGGAGGCTGTCAGCCAGTCATCCAGGTAGGGGCACACCCAGACCGTTCGGCACTGCAGAATGCTGTCACCACTCACACACATTTGTTGAAGACCTGGGAGCTAGGGAAAGGCTGAAGGCATGGCTCGGAACCGTGAGGATCCCTCTGCCCTGAAGTGGAGGAATCTCTGGTGGGACAGACGGATTGGGACGTGAAAGAATGCGTCCTGGAGGTCCAGAGAACAGAACCACATGCCTCATTCCAAGGATGGAATGATCTGAGCCAGAGTGGCCATCCTGAAGTTTTGAGACCTTAGGAACCTGTTCAGGTCGTGCAGGTCTAGAATAGGGTGCCAGCACCCCGTCCGTTTCGGGACCAGAAAGAACCTGGACACAAACCCTCAGTCTGGTGGAGGATCCACCACCTTCCTGATCACCTCTTTTTCGAGAAGCAGAGCAATGTCGGCTCAGTGAGCCGACAGAGAGGCTTCAGACCCGTAGCCCCCTGAGAAGCGACAGCTCGGATGGGCGGGGCCTGCTTGAACTCCAGAGCAGGCTTTCTACCACTTCCAACACCCAGTGGTCTGTGGTGATAGCAGACCAGGCAGAAAGGAAGTGGCGGAGCAGTCCCCCCATGGGGGCAACCAAGGGGGGAGTGACGAGGCTGAGGGTGACACCCCTCAACCTGTCACTGGGCAGGGTTGGAGGAGGAGCCAGCCGAGGGACCTCCTGGGCCTTTTTCTCCCTGCTTCCTATTAGAGGAAGCAGCAGGCTTGGCTTTGGGATGCCAATCGCGAGCCTGCTGGCCCTGATGCTGTAGTTGCTGGGCCGGATGTGCCGCAGACACAGAAGGGCAAAAGGGCTTATGTTGTTGACGACGGCCCTTGTCCTTCTGGGTGGAGGTGACCAAGTCCAGGGTAGCGTTGGACTTTTCGATCCGCTGGAGGTGGCCTTCCACTCCAGGACCAAACAGGTCAGTCCCCAAGAAGGGGACATCCACCAATTTGTGCTGGGTATCCACCGTGAAGGTGGATATCCTCAGCCATACTCTGCGGCACATGGCCACTGTGGCCGCTACTGATCTGGCACAGGAGTCTCCAATGTCCAGAGCCATTGTGAGCTGCTGTTTCGCCACTGCCTTGACTGTGGTCTGCAGATCGGCTGGGAAATGAGGGCTCACATTATCCAGGGAGCTCATGAGGGCGTGGGAGAAATGTGCCACCAGCACAGCCAAGCTGGGCTGGCGGAGGCCTAGGGAGGATGCAGCATACACCTTGCGCCCAGCACAGTCCAGCTTTTTGGACTCCTTGTCGGGGGGCTTATCCACATCCCTAGCATTCCCGGAACGCTGAAAAACGCTATCAGTGACTAACCCCTCCGCAGAGGGGTGCTCCGAAAAACTGGACAAAGAGCCGGTAGGGACAGCATACCTCCTGGCCATCCTGGCCAAATGCGCAGGGCAGGAAGCTGGCCGCTGCCAGAGCTCCAAGGCTGGGCCAACAATGGCTTCAGCCACTGGAAAGGCCTCTGTGGGCGAATCCCCTTGGTCCAGTATCTCCGTCAGGGGATACTTGGCCCACTTGGATACGGGCTCGAGCTGCATCCCGGTGGACTCTGAGATGAGCCAAAGCAGACCCACGAATGACGATGGGCTCTCGTCCATCAACTGACCCCTGAAGGACTCCAGGTCAAGCAGCCTGGAAAACAGGGAGGAGTCATCGTCAGACTCCGAGGAGTCCGTGAAGAGCTGCCTGGGACCTCAGCCACCCTCCACCTGCCGAGAACGATTGGGAGTGAGGGTGACCGACAACCTGTGGGGCAGACCCTGACCAGATCGAGAATCCTTGGTCGGCGCCCCCGATTTCGGTTGTGGAGGTGGAGGTTCCACCACAATCGGTGGGGCAGCTGGTTTCGGCCGAACAACTGGCCCAGGCTTGGGCACCTCGGCTACAGCAAGGGGTTGTTTCAGCCTTTCGGGTGACAGCCAGTTGATGGCCTGGGAAGGCGACGGCGTCAGCTTGTTCCTGGACAAAAGTAACTGCTGCCACATTAAGTCCTCATAGCGTCGACACAATTTGTGCTGAAGCCTCTCCTCTTCTGAGGAGGAAGACGAGGACAAGTGGCATCGCCGCTTACCTCGGTGCCGAGACCGAGACCGCCGATGTCGGCGGGATCGACTGGACTGAGATGAGGTCCGAGACCGAGACCCTCGGTGTTTCCGAGGGTGGGTCTGGGAGGGAGCGGGGGACACCCGCTCTTCCCTCAGCTTGGAAGCCTTGACCGGGGACTCTGGCACGGGAGGCACAGGCAAGTTCTCGGTCTCCACTGGGGAACGGTGAAGAAGGACTGTCGGCTTCACCAGTCGACAGCCCATCCGACGGGTTGAGAAAAAACTCGACCGCGTTGACGGGTGTCTTGGCCAGCAGACCTGACAGGGACACCGTAAAGCCAGCAGCCTTAGCCACAACCTCAACTGAAGTCGAGTGTCGACTGTCGGGGGAAGGGGACTTCTCCCGCTCCCACGCTCTCTTTTGAGTCCTTCTTTTTGGGCCGAGAAGAGTGTCCCAATGGCCCCTCTCCCTTTGTGGAAAGGGACTGGCAAAACTCCTTCAAAGAAGCTGTGTAGGAGGATCCCAGAGAAAGTGGGATAAATGCCACAACCGAGGAAGATGAGGATGCGGCCTGGGTCGCCTCCACCTCAAGGGCGATCATCTGCTTGAGTTGCTCAGCTGAGCCAGCCACCACGGACACCACCCAATGGGCCTCCTTGGACTTCACCGGTAGATGGCGCTTCTCGGGCGCCCAAGCTGTAACCGAGGCAGCGGGTCTTCTGGGGCGTTGGCCCAAAGCAGTCGACATAACTACGCAGGGCTCATGGGGTCATGATCTAGGCCAAGCAGTAGACACATCGTGGAGTGCAGGTCCACCCTGGACATCTTCTGCCCACATGGGCACCGCCGAAATCCGGGAGTCAATTTGTCCATCGCAGCCACAAGGGAGTAATTTGACCGAAGTCTTGAGAACTTTAGAATTATTTTCGAGCAGAAACCCGAAAATTAGGATCCAGTCTATACGCAGAGCGTTAAGGAGGGAACCTGAGCTTCCAAGCGGTAAGGAAGATCTGGCGTCATGGGGCGGAGCCGAGAGTTTTACCACCCGGGTGGGTGGGAGGAGCCAGCTTGAAGACCTTCCGGCAAGATTTCAAGTGGCGAGGAACCTGCCAGACAGTGTGGATGAACAACATATCCATGTCCCTAGAAATTAATTTATAACTTCTCATACTGGTAAAGGTGTTGTTTAAAATGTGAGGATTGGGTAGAACAAAATACAGGCCTACAATGTATTTTAATATATATCTTATCCATAGATATCAATGAAATAAATACTTGCATGCAATATATTCAAAAGATGCAACAGAATCTAGTGTTGGATGTAATAAATCTCCTAAGGTGTGATTCCCTTTGTCTTTATACCTATCTCAAACTTAAAGTTTCTGCTTCAAATTGAATAAGACTACAGTTCCATAATGGACAGTGTGGAAAACTGCATGGATTCTAATCTGGCCCTGTGGCTCCTTGAGAGGTTGAACCAGGGCCAGAGTCTGAGGATGGGGGGCATTGGGCAAGCTAGGACTGAGGTAGTGAGATTTCATAGATTCCCAGGTACGTGCTGGAGTCAGGATAGGGGGATACTTCCTGCCTGACACCAATACCTAGGGCTACATCACTAAAGAACAGGCAGGAGATGATCATACCATCTGACTCTGCTCCTCCAGTTTGAGTCATGCTTTGGAACGCTAGATCTCTGAGGAATAAAACTGCAGTGATTGAAAGTTTCATTGTAGACTTCTCAGTGAATCTAGTTTGTATCACAGAGACCTGGCCTGAAGGATGACTCTTGCTCAGTGCTGGGGACATAAATCCCAAATGGCTATTCTGTGGTATCTTGCTAAAGTAGGAGTGCCGAGGGAAGGGGTGGCCATCTGTTTTAGATCCACTCTGGATTTATGGTATGCCCTACAGGAGTTACTAGGTTGTTTTAATGTGTGGCTCTTGGGGGGTGAACCATGTGCATGTTGCAGTCATTCTCATGGGAGAGCGACAATTAGCTCCGACTACTCGCTCTCCTAAAACTACGCTCCGCATCAACTTGCCCCCGTAGCAATTCGCTCCAGACCAATTTGCTCCTTGGGCAAGCAAAAAAAAAAAAGCTGGACAAATCAAATGTATTCTGACTTCATGCCTTCATGCGCCCCAATCAAATATTCTCCATATTCCAATCCAAGTAGTGGTTTTTGGCTGCAGAAGCTGCAAAAGTATTACTTATTTTTTTCCTTGAATAAGTTTTAAACTACAGGTATGTACTCCCCCTGAAATGTTCTGGGAATGCTGTTCCTCTCAACAGGAGCTTCTGTGAGTTCGTAAAGTGAGTACAGTGCCAAAAGCATGAACGAGGAAATCCCGGTTTCGAACTCCACCACAACCATTCCCTCAAATGGGAGAGTGTGAGCAGGTGACTTGACCACTGTATGCTTCAGTCCTTGCAGCTGTAACAACAGGAAGAAGAAGAAGAAGCACTACCCCCTGAAACTAAGTTCCTACATCTAATTTGGGCTATCCTGAGCAAAATAAAATAAGTTACATTAGTCAAAGTGGTGACAAGACCATAAGCATGTCTTACTCTGATTTAGTTAGGAAACATTTCCTTTTCATTTGACTAATATGCTACCAGAATTGCCAAACAAAACAAATGTGCAAAAAGACCAAGGAGGAACCAGACAGCTTAAAAGCTAGATAGTTTCTTAGACAGAAAATGTGTCTTGCTCTACAGCAGGTAGACTCATTTGTTCATTCATTCATTTTTACAAGTCAGTACATTTGGACAAAACCCATTTTCAGACATGACCAACATAAAAACAAATTAAAACAATACAGTATACATCATAACATAATAAAGCAATACATTAAAGAAGGGTACATCTGATACACATAACTACAGGTACAAATAATACAGACTTGAATGTTGCATATATATAATTCAGTGTGATAATGATGTTGACTTCACATCAGGGCACATCAAAACAGGTACAGGTAGTTGTAGATTCATAAATGTGATACAAAATGTTTCTTTCACTTCAAGCAATATCCATGAACTAGATAGCCCACAGTCCACAGTTTATGGCAGTTATGCCAGAGAAGTGACCAGTCAAACTCCTTATCTAGAAAAAGAGAAGACCAATAAGAGACAGGGGCAAAATTATCAGGCTTTGCGCATGCAAATAAGCTACTGTAAATCTTCGACACCGCATGGGGCATTCCAGTCAACTCCATGAGAGAAACCTGAAAATTAAGCTGTGCGGGGAGAGGTGGAGTAGCCCCAAATATTTTTAACATACAATGCCGAAGCTGATAAATCTTCAAAATATTTATACCAGGAATCATAAACTTATGTACGAATTCCACAGAGGAACACCATTGTCTATCAGCCGTAATAAAATCTTTTAACAACGAGTATTTTATCGGAGGAAGCCAATTAAGAGATAGAGGCTTATTATCCAGTTTCAAATTAGGGTTACCAATTACTGGCTGAGACAAGTCTTTAGTATTATCATATTTAAGAAACGCGCACAACTGGGAATGGGCCATGATCGACACTGCAATGGGAGAATTTAGCAACGATACCAGGAGGAGTCCTATTTTAGTATATAACAACGCACCAGGGAGGAAGCCGTGTTTCTTAATACTATCCAGCTCCACCCTGAGCCAGATCGGGGTATATAAGGAGTGTGCTAGTTGCTGCTCCGCTGTCAGCCACTTAAGATATTTATTGGCCTGACTGGCCAATAATACAACCCCATATGCAGAAGCTTTAACCCTCCTTTGCCTTTGGGAGCAGCCAATTTACGAAAGGCCATTCTAGATTTTTTGTACCCCCATATAAAAGCGGAGAACATACTACAGATTTTTTTAAACCAGGACAGCGGAAGGCTAATGTTCAGCATATTAAGGGGATAGAAAAGATGAGGAAAGACATTCATTTTAATCAGATTGATCTTACCCCATAAAAAAAGAGGAAGAAGCATCTATCTGTGGAGGACTTGATCTATTTTCTGGGCCAATAAGTCAAAATTTAACTGTTTAAGCCGAGTGCTACTCCGAGTCAGCATGATTCTCAGATATTTGATGGAATTAGGCTGCCAGGCAAGCACAAAGGTTGTAATTTCTTGTTTATATACCCTGTGATTTAGAGGAAAAACCAAGGTTTTCCCCGTGTTAAGATTGTAATTCAAAACCTTACTGAGCTCCTTTATTATATTAAGAGTAGCAGGAATAGATGTGGCAGGATTAGTTATATGCAAAAGAAGGTCATCTGCATATCTTGCAACCTTGACCACATGCCCGTGTAGAGAAATACCTGGGACACCCTGGGCTCTCATTAACCTCCGAATAAGAGGCTCTAGGTATATGTTAAAAAGCAACGGGGACAGAGGACACCCCTGCCTTGTTCCCACATGGAGTTTAATCAGACTGGAAATCATTCCATTACAAGAGATTTTGGCAGAGGGAAATAAATATAGTGAACGCACCCAAATCAGAAATTTTTTGGGAAAGCCGAATGCCTCCATTGTCGCAAACAGGTAATTCCAGTAAACCCTATCAAAGGCCTTCTCGTCATCCAAGGAGACCAAAGCCATTGGGGTGACGGCATCCTTGGAGGCCAAGAAGACGTGAGTGAGGGTTCGTAAATGATCAACAGATGATCTTGCCTTCATGAACCCCACCTGCTCCTCCCCAATTATCGAAGGGAGAACCACACTCATGCGATCCGCTAATAGTTTGGCTAAAATTTTAATGTCATGGTTGATTAAAGATATGGGTCTGTAACTTGAAACAAGGTCCTGTGGCTTGTCTGATTTGGGCAATAAAACTATAAGGGCCTCAAAAAGGAAAGGATTGGACCCCTGACCCAAAAGAAGGAATTGAAAAAGAGACAACAGAATGGGGGTTAATTGCTTGGAGAATACTTTATAAAAATTGGAAGAAAACCCATCAGGACCAGGGGTTTTATTGGACGGGAGAGATTTAATTACAGCAGCTATTTCACCCTCAGAAATAGGGGATGTAAGTGCAGCTTGTTGAGATTTAGTAAGGGAGGGTAAATGCAAATCTATCAAATATCTTTGCACATCCTCGTCAGAAGGGGGATTAACCATGGGACAATATAGATCCCGGAAATAGCTAGTGAATACATCGACTATCTCTGAAGGTGAGGTTTTGAGGGAGTCCCCTTCTAAAGAGCGAACAGCTGCAATAAATCTAGCTGATTCTAGTTGCTTAACACGCATTGCCAACAGCCGCCCAGCTTCCTCCCCTTGGTCTGTGTAAACAGCATTAGTTCTTAGAATAGCAAACTCAGCTTGCCCTCTTAACAGGTCAAGGTAAGCTTCCCTTAATTTGATTAGATCCTGCTTAAACGTTTCAGAGGAAGCCGGGGAAAGACAGCATTCCATGTTCCTGATTTGGGACAAAAGGCAGGAGGCTTTGTTTTCCCATTCCTTTTCGAAGTTAGGCCAATTAAAATGCCCCTAAGGAACGCTTTAAGAGTGCCCCATTCCATATCAGGTCATCGTGTAGTGTTAGTATTTAAAGCCATAAACTGTTGAATTTGGGATGCTATATAGTCAACCTTATCAGGTTCTTTGAGAATTTGATTATTCAGCTTCCATCTACCCCCTTTTTTGGGAAAAGAAAACAAGGACATTCTACATACTACCGCTGAATGATCCGAAAGTGGGCCAGAGAAAATATTAGAATCTAGAACCCCGGACAACAGTGTTTGAGAAATGAGAATATAATCAATCCGCGAAGACGTGCCATGTACTTGCGAGATAAATGTATATTCCCGGACCTTGGGATGAAGCACATGCCATACATCACAGAGCCCTGCAGAATCTACAAGGTCCCTGAATGCTCCTTGAGCAGGGGAGAGGCCGTGGGAAGAGCGACCAGACCTATCTATCAGGGAATCAAATACCAGATTAAAATCTCCCGCTATAATCATAGGGATGCCCAAAAAAGGATTAAGAACCTCCAGTATTTTCATAAAGAAACCTGGAGTATCAGCTTTGGGCTCATAAACACTACCCAACACAATATCCAAAGTATGTGACCTACCCTTCACAAACAAAAACCTCCCGGAGGGATCAGCAATACTTTGGATAGGCCTGAAAGGGATTGATCTATGTAAAAGGACCATGACCCCCCTACTTTGGGTATTACCCTGTGCAGCGAAGACCTGTCCCACCTGCTGTCTTCTCAGCTTATCAACTTCATGATTGAGCAAATGCATTTCTTGTAAAAACATAACTTGTGCTTTTAAGTGACTTAGATATTTCAGCATCGTATATTGCTTGGTCTTATGCCTAGCCCCTTTAACATTCCACGTGGTGAACAGAGTATTAGTCATTAATCATTAAGACCCTAGGTACCTTCCTAAAGTCCCATCTGTACTCATACACAGTTTTCTTGCCACACATTATGAGGTATCTGCTGCTAGCCACCCCCACCCCTACACACCAAACCCCAATAACAAAGCCCTCAAAAACAACCCCAATAGCCCACTATAGACCCCTACCCCTCCCACCCCATAATCTCATGGTGCATGACAACCAGCTCACCTAGGACATCTCCCCACCACCTGGCCCCGCCTATTACCACTAGACTAACTGTTTTATTATACCATCTATGTCTATTATGTCTACCCTAACCGACCAGCACAGAAGTACAGTTAAGCAATAATCACCTATATACAATACCTCTAAAAGCACAAGCATTAGAATATGCTAAACCCTCAGGACCATACAACAAGGACGGAAGAGAAAACAAAACAAAAAAAAAAGGAAGGGGAGGTGGGGAGGGATAGGGAAGGGAGTATACTCCGCAGAAACAAAATTCATCTTGCCTTTCCAAGTCGGCAGAAAAAGGAAGGGGGTCCTGTGAGGAATTATAGCACAGACTCTTCCAACATAATGAGTTTCCAGTTACGTAAAGCCTAAACATATAGGGCTTATATTAACAGCCCATTCGAAGCATATCTTCATTATGCTCATAACTATACTAGGGAAATATTGCAACCATATATCCCCCTGTAAATTCCAGAAAATAAAAAGATTTATACCCATCAAAAGCCTTTTCCTACAAGAAGCCTGTACAAAGATGAAATGTAAACTATAAAAAGAAAAACAACAGTCTCTGGTACCATGTAGCAGCAAAATGTCCGTAATGCCGGATCAGATTGCATACCGAGAACCAATATTTCCTTGGAAGAGACAACAACGTGATCCATCATTTCTAGTCTCCATTCCAAAATCAAGCTTGGCTCCAGAGAGCAAACGGCAATCGAACCATGAAGCAGCTCACCCTTGCACCTGCCTCAAATGCTGAAACATTATTTGGGAACACTTGCAGTGCAAAACAGTACTAGCTGGCTGATTATAGGTTCCCTTTACATTTAGAGATTTAGCAGGCACAGAAACAGATGCTAACATGAGTTCTGAGGGAGATCTTGCGACTTGACTCCCATCACTTACAAAACAGAGAGAGCAACAAAAAAAAGCGTATACAAGATCTGAGGCGAACAAGGTATGCTGCCGTCCTTCGCCAGTCCAATTAACTAGGTCAAGATCAGGTATTATGCACTGTTATTAGAGCTCTCACCCGGGCACAATCATCCTTGCCTCAGGTAGTGCAAAACAAATCAGGGAGTGCAGCCTTGAGACAAGCAGCCGCGGATTCCACATTATCATATGAAATCCAAGAACCGGAGACCAATACTTGAAATCTGGCCGGGTAGCTCACTTTAAATTTGATATCAGCCGCTATTAATTTCGTGGCTAAAGGATGGTAGGCAGCTCATTTTTGACACACTGAGAAGGGTAGATCTTGCACTACCCTCAGCTTGGCTCCTTCCCACGTAAGTTCCTTGGCTTCTCGGACTTTAGCCAAAACGTGCTGCTTCTCTTGGTAGTTTAAAAATCGAAAAATAAAAGTCCTGGGGGTGGCTCCTTGCGGCGGCATTGGTCGCAATGCTCTGTGGGCTCTTTCAATAGAGTATTTGGAGCCAAAGGGGGTAGGACTGGCAACTTTTTTGATAAATTGTTTGGTAAACTTAATTGGGTCTGTACCTTCCTCCCGCTCTGGTAAGCCTATTATTACCGCATTATTGCGGCGACTTCGGCCCTCAAGATCCTCTACTTTGTTTTCCATTCTGGCTACTCGTTGCCTCAAGGCCACCACCTCAGGGTCAAACTGCTCTTGTTTGCACTCCAGAGAATATATACGGGCTTCGTTGTCCGATGTTCTCTGTGAGAGGGATTCCAAGGCATTGGAAATGCGTTTAATTTCTCCCGCAATATTCTGGATTTCTGCTCTAAAAGGCTGAAACTCTTCCAGAAATTTAGCTAGGGTGAGAGGCTCCAACTCCATACTCACGGCACCAATAGAGTGTATCTGAGTTGCAGTAGAGGCCTTAGGCTTCTTTGGGGCCTTCTCGGGTGTTGTTGGAGGGGTGTGCTTAGGAGGGTTTTTCTTCATCTCTATTTCCATCTGGCCTCCGTCGGGTAAACACCGATCGCTCAGAAAACTTCCACCACTTAGAAAATAGCAAAACAAGTTCTCAGTCCTTGTTCAATCAACATAAAAACTGATGGGGGGCAGGAGCTCATGAAGGAGAGTACTACCCGGTGGACTGCATCACATGACTCCACTTAGTACTTTTCAACCTCTACGCTACACTGATACTGGCTTGCTGTTGGTCCATCATCTAGACCATAGCTTTCAAGGGACATATCTTTTTTGCTTGCCATCCTAATATTATAGAATGCTCTGCCTGCTTATATTTGATCTTCCAGCAAAGTGAGGGCCTTCAAAGTGGCTTTTAAATGTCATCTTTTTAAACTTGCATATTGCCTGACCTAATTCAGTTTAACTTATTATTCAAATCTGAAATTAAATTGCTAGTAGGAACATATGTGGTAGCTGCTTTAAATTTGTTTAATGAAAATGTTCTATTTATTTTATGTTCTGTTTTTGGTACATAATATTTAAATTGTATAGTACCCCGAGCCCCAGGGAAAGGATGCCTTATAAATAAAATTGCCTTGCCTTACCATTCTAGACACTTTTGCCCATAGTTTATTAGTGGTACTTATAATACTGTGCAACCTTTTTTGATTAGATGAGTTAGAAAACAAAATCATTCTAAGGTTCATGTCTTTTAACAGAGAATTCTCTATATGACACTGTCCTGGCACTTTTTTTAAATCTTGTCTCCAGTATGTTTTAATGCTTTGCCCTATAATAAGGTATTGTGCCAGAGTTGAAAGTTCAGTAGAGCAAAGCCTCCTTTATCTCCAAGCTGCTGTGGTTTTACAAATGCAATCTGTTCTGTTTTTTTCATGCCAAAGAAAGGCTCTGATTTTGTGGTTGATTTTCTCAACAAGGAAACTAGGAAGTGTACTGGACTTGGCAAGTGTTGCATGCTATACCCGTCATAAACTGTTCGAGCAATCATCTTATTAATTATTCAGAACTTCCCACATAGAGATAATAGCATTGTTTGCCTCTGTTGAAAATCCAGTTCTATTTCATTAATTAAAAGTAATAACAGTTTTGCTGGGATGATATTTGGTCATTCACAGGTGTTACAGGGAGCCACCTCCATTGTCCTGGTGGATAATCCTGGCACAAGGGAAACAGTACTAAGGATCAGACTAAGCTTGTATATGGTGGCAGATATCACCTTCCCTAATTTTGTCCCTCCTCCCTCTATTGCAGTGGTGGGTCTGCTACCTGGAAGACATCCAGAAGCAACCAGGGTATTCAAACCACATTTTCCCACAAGATTCTGACCCTCTCATATCCTACTGAATCAATGACTGCAGTGCATTTTGGGTGAACAATAAGTGAAGAGGGCTCACTGAAAGTAACTACAGAACACTGTCTCTCCCAGTTAAAATGGAAATGTCAAATAGCCAGGTTATGGCCAAGGCCACTGATATATGGTGATTCAAACAATGAAATTCCATTTTCAAGACTTTAGATTCTGGAAGTGCACCAGTGATTGTTACTCTAATTTCTAGATTTTCTGGGGATTCTGCTGTCATTCTTTTAGTATGTGTATACATAATCAGAATAAAAGAAAGCTTAATATACAGAGCTTTAAATAAAGCAAACTGAAAATAGTGCAGGAAGCAATCATACGAAAAATACAGGATTTACTCATTTGGTATAATATGACAGATTCCATGAAATCTTTGTTTTTACCAGTTTTCAGACAACCCTAATTCTGGACTTTTAATGGGTTTTCTGGTAAAAACTGAAAACCAGTGGCCTTGGTTATGGCATATATGGACATGCTAAATCATGGAAAACATGAATTAATGGGAATAAAGTTAACACCTTCCTCCAGTCTAAGACAGTCTATATGTGGCAAACCCATATGTTCCTAACTATTCACAAGTGGTACAGGAAAGCCTGTCAATTGAACACACAGGTAAATGGAGGTGGACCACAGATTTTAAGCAGGTTTTACCATTCCAGTGGTTCATGGGCTGCGCTGATCAAAGTCTGTTCAAGCTGGCAGAAGCTGAGGCATTTCATAGCCATGAATGTCTAACATAACATCTGGACTGTGCATGTAGCCCACAAGGTGCAGGTGCAGTTGCCCTCTGATTGAAAGTTCATGCTGCCATGAGAGGGGAGCTACTCAGAAGTTTAGACAGGTCCAGAGGGCCTCTGCCCTCATGGGGGTATTGGTCCAGGCCTTCCTGAATCCCAGAACTCCCATAAAATGGCTGCATAATCTCAGGGGTCAGTTTACTGAAACATACACAGATGCTGCAACAGTTGACTATTTGCTAAATAATGAGCCCTGAAACTATTGTCTAGAGATAATCACAGCAGTAAAGGCTACTGTCAAGGTTTGTTCCAGCACCTTGAATAGTAAACCCCAGGTGGGTAAGCAGTTAAAGCATAGGATAGGTCACACTGACCACCATGTTGGTATAGTTCTATGTTAATGGTGTCATCAAGGTACAGTACTAGTTACAGTGTGAGTTAGCAAAATTCTTGAGTAAAGTCAATGTCTAATATCAGACTGCACCAGCTCTCTTAACATCTGCTTGCTTTATATGCCTAGCTAATGTAGCTACTACTCTGTATAGGTTAGCATCTACTCACTGTACATGCCTGTAAAACTTAGCTACCACTCCATATAGATTGTCCTAATCTACTCTCGCCAATTGTATCATAACTGTAACCACACACTGTGCTGCTTAGCTTCCACTCTGTATAGGTCTTTTTACATTAACCCACTTGTGTACGCATTGTCAAAGTTTCTGTTCTGAATTATAATATCTCTATCCATATCTTGTTATCTGACGTGGAGCCTTTGGAAATGAGTCTATGACTCAAAGGTTTGTAATTCCAGTACTTTCAAATAAATAAGTAGAAGACATGCACACGGAGTACTCAGAAATGTTTGTGTAAGTTTTTCTGCCATGGTGCCTTGCTTGCCACATTGTGTTAAAGAAAATACTAAAAGGATTCCTTTGTGCTTTATCCTAGATATAATTTCTAGTGGTGGGCCTAGTAAGGTATCTCCTGCAGTAAAACAACCAGTCTGAAACTTGCATGTCACCTGTCTTCATGGGTCAATCAGGGAATGCTAGAGAGAAAATTCAAGATGGTTAATGGTTAAAGTGCCACTGATATTACATGTTGCAATTCTAAAATTGTCTGATGACTGTTCTCAGTAACATATGTGGTGAATAACAAGTTTGTATTGATTGTAGTTTGTTGCAATCATGAAAACAGTTTAAGTGTCTTGATGTTGGGAGAGGGCATATGTGGGCAATATAGAGTCACATATTTTCAGGACAAATTTGAATTTCAATTATGGGCCTGGTTCTCTATTTCTATAAAAGCTGACTTTTTATTTATGTATATTGGAAATGCCTGTTTAGTTGTCCGCAAGCTTATTCATATAATTTCTGCTGTTTAAGGATGTAGCCATATGTTTGTTTGTCCTAAGTCTAGTGTAAGGATACAGTGCCATCTGGAACCTTGTCTAAGAACAGACCAGATATATGGTGTTACATAGGTGTAAACAAGTACCTCATCTGTAATATCAATTTTGCTCAATGGAAGTTTTTGAAACACTAGTGCCCCCTAGCCTTTCCTATTACAAAACCAATGTGTGTTGAATTATAATGAACTAGTAGAGACTTCAAACCATATTTCATTGACTTAAGCAAAAACATGTTTATCAAATGTTCCAACTTTATCAAATGTTTCAAGCAGAAATGTATGAAAAATTTAGCTTAGGTGCACTAATGTCTGATGACATGGGATTAAAAAGTTTTGCTATGTAAAATGCACTGAATACAAATACAACCATTTTTTGAGAGAGTTGTGGTAACATCCAACAATGCCATCATCAATGGTATTTTGAACATCTCATGCTATCAAGAGACGTGCTATGCCTGAACAATACCATCAAGATGGTATTTCAACATCTAATGCCATCATCATGTCAACTGAAAGCAACAAACTGTTTCTTCAGCAACTCAAAGTAATGGGACCTCTGGGGAAAGAAAATAACATGCAGAATCCTGTGCCATCTACCATTCCTCAAAATTATTATGCAACAAGTCATTCAGGAATAAGACTCCTACCAGCTCCAAACATCTACAATGGATTAGGCCTAGGGATGCAGTGAATTTAAATTTTGCTGGCAAAGTGGCCAAATTCGCCTGGTGGAGCAATTCACAAAATTTTCACGCATTAAGAGGAACTTCACCTAGGTGATATTTCACTTTCTGTGGGTGAAATTTTGCCACAGAAGGTGGAACTTCACCGTGGAAGGTGAAATTTCACTGTGGAAGGTGAAATTTCATCATTCCACCAGGCAAAATTTTGCCACTCTGCCAGGCGATATTTCGCATTTCGCTCTGTGAAATGGGCAGAATTTTGTGGATTACTCTGTGAAGTGAATTTCACTCACTTTGTGCACCTCCAATTGGGTCATCGAGGGAGAGAATTCAGGTAAGCACCACTCTCCCTTTCCATGAACCAAGTAAAAACAAGTGTTTAACAATAACTGTGAGCTTTTGCCATATACACTCCATAACTAATAGAGGCCAGTTCAAATCTGAAATTCGGAAGTCCATTTCTCTCCAGTACAATGCTGCTGTAACGAACACCCCAGCCATTTCTAGCACTCCTGGTGCCCCCTGACACAACATGGCTTGGCTGCAGTGACCCGTAGGTCCTAAGAATCTCCTGCTAATCCCCACCTACCCACTCCTTGGTCCCTCATTCCTCCTACCCCCTCACACACTTAGTACTCCTGACCCTCCATACTCTACCTCCACACCCACTTAGCCCCCTGAACCTTAAGCTATCACCCACCATTGTGCTCTCCCCCTCACCCATCTAGCCTGTAGCCTATGCTCCCTTAATGGCTGTACTTGTTGGTGGTCACATTAATTGTTCCCTATGGGAACCTATCTAAGCTCTATAGCAGCATTCTGGGAATTCTCATACTTTGCATATAGTTGGACTCTGCACTTTATTCATCTAATCAGTTATGGGACTATTTCCCTCTGTATTATATAATTAAGACTCCCCATCTTTCTATTTGTACTGCTGTTCAGCCTTTTTAATGACATGTAACTACAATGCCTTCTAGCTTCTTCTGTTTTCCTCCACTGCCCATGTACTCAATGTTCCCCCGCCCTCTGTTTGATGAGGATCCTTTGTAAATGAGCTTTTAGCTCAAAAGTTGTAATTGTGATTTTACAATAGATAAATAAAAAAATGTCTAATCTTTGGCAAAAGACTAAAAGGGCTGGGAGTGAGACTTTACCTGGGCGGGTTAATCAAGTGGCTAATGTGTGTGCATGTTCTACTAAGAACTGTATAAACTGCCATCATCTAGACTGGTTATATGCCAAGATGAAATAGAGACTGGTATACTGCATTTATCAGCTAAAGAGGAAAAGTTTCCAGCACCCCACCCCCTCTAGGGGAATGCCAAAATGCTGTCAACAATGTTATGCTCTTCTAAAGAGAGTGCACTGGTACAAATACATTTCATTGATACTGTTGCTTTATTATTTGCTAATGTCTTGGATGTCATCTTTTTCTTGTCAAGTCTGTTGCTTAAAATAAAACCTACTGAATGGTATCATATGGGTTTCTTGTTATTTGCCTGTCCTCTGAAATGCACAACATTGTGGAATTTATGTGAGATTCAAACACTGGGATTAAGATTTGCTTTTCCCCTGGTATAAACTAAACCAGGTTGTATCCCACACATCTGGCTACCAACTTTGGGCTGAGGTAACTAAAACTGGGTCATAACACTTACAGTCCATATGTAAGGTAATTCTTTTTAATCTTCTGTTCTCTCCCTACTAAGTGTCTGTAGGCAGCTCTCTCTCACCCCTGCCTGTGAACGAAGTCCATCCACCATCCCTCATACCTCTGAGCCCCAGTACTCCCATGGATATCCCCCCCACATGGTAGGGCTGGGAAGAGGAGGGCTGTCCTCCTCCCACCCAGGGCATCTATTCCAGTTCAAGGCTTCCAGTGATCTGGCAGTGAAGTGGGATACTGGTTGGCAGGCAGAGCTTCATGGAGCCTGCAGATGCCTATTTACTGTTTTTCTTTCCCCTCCCCTTTGAGGCCAAGAGGACATGGAGGTGCAAGCACCACCTTGCATTGTTCTTTGTCTCCCTGACTCCTAGTGCTGCCACCAGACTTCCACCAGGAGGAAGCCAAGGAGCAGAATGACTGTCACCCCCTTCCCTGAGAGAGAGAAGAGCAGTCTGTTCGATGGTCAATCCTCTGTTTCACCTGCTGACCCCCGGCAACCCCAGCTCACTCTTGAGCTCAGGTTGCCAGCATGGCATGAGGTGTGGCATCCAGTGCCTCTACCCTCAGTGCCACTGGGCTGGCACAAAATGAGGCCAGGTAACAGCAGGGTGGGAGTGCATGAGGGGAAGGCTGTAGCATTATGTGCTTAGTGCACACATCCCAGTGCTACAGCCCAGATGGAGAAAATGGAGGAAAAACAGATGTCAGGCTGCCATGGCCAGCACCCCCACTGGCTCTGAGCAAGTGGTGGACAACCAGTAAGTCCATGAGGATGGTGGTGACAGTGCAGGGGGGTGCAGTCAAGCAGATCAGAGGGCCAAAAACTACTGACTGAAAAAATAAGAATTAGAAGCTATGAACACCCACAACATGTTTCATTACAGCTGGATAATGCAATCTGAAGATATAAGCCAAAAGAAAATTGAAAATGTAACAACAAATCAGGAGCCATAATTCAAATATAATCAGGTTATTAATATGGCTATGATGCAATCAGCCTCAAGAGGTGGTAGTAAGAAATGAGTATATCAGGTTTGATCAAAACTACAATATATATTTTAGTTAGTCACAATTGTAACTGTCAACAACAGGACTGAATTTATGCATAATTCGCTAAAGAATGTTAACCCTTGCTGTGCCACCAGCATGTATACACATCCTAAAAACCTATATGTTCTAAATATTCTGGCAACCTAAGTGTTATGATTCTAATAGTATCAGAAAGCAAAATTATCAACAAACTATATTAATGAATATCCATGCAAGCAATAATACCCAACAGTGTGGCAGTATTGGGCAATACCAGATCACCCAGGGGTGTAATGAGACTCGACATCACAGGCAGAGAGCCGTATAGCCCCTGGAAGGTCCGGTATTGCCCATACTGCTCAACTAAGAGTGTACTGTTACGCTTAGAAAATGAGCTATAGGTGAAATATCTGAAAACATATATGACAATTAAAAATATGTATATAAAAAGAAATGGAAAACAATTATAATTAAGTTTTGTGGTAAAGCAGTCCCTGTACTGTATTGGTAGAATCACCATTGGAGGGAGCTGCTGTTTTTTTAAATACTTTCTTTAGTATAAGCATGTTCTGCAGCACATGCTTTGTTACTGCTTTGTCTCCCCCCAAGCCACACACACAGTGGAGAAACAAGTATTTATTTTATTTCTTTTTATGAGCAGTGAGTCAGAACAGTAAAATAAAGCCTACTGAGCACCATGTGGGGAGAGCTAACTTTCATTTTTGTTTTAGATCGCTGTTTCAAAGGTGGTGTGTCTCCAGCACCACTTACAAACCATGTAGACACTTCAAACACAGTGTGGTTGGGCTAGTGCTCTATCATTTAGAAAAGTGATATTATCTGAAAGAAAACTAAGTTGAATGTTGTTTATGCACTTTTAATTTTTTAACTTTCAAGTGGAAACAGTGTGGTAGACCATGAGAATAGCAAGAGCTAGCGCTGCAAGGGATTGCTGCTTCAATCTTGCCACTTTTTAAATGGACTAAAATTGCTTTTTGTAAACCAGGCTGTGTTTTGGAAACATTGTTACATGCTTTAAAGTAAATAATTGCAGTGCTGTTGTGGGCTGGGGCTTGTGAGTGGAGTGGGGGAGTCCCTCACTTAGCGAGTGGAATATAATTGTGGCTGCTTCATTTTAAAATTGAAGCTGACACATTGATACCAGTTGGCTTCTGAAGCAGGCAGCTGTGCTGGCACTTGTTTTCTGCCAGGCTCCAACTGCTAGTTATAAAATGGGGAGAGAAAATAATGCTTTCTGATTGGCTCTTACCTGTGCATCAAATGTATTCAATGCACAGGTAAAAACAAATTTAGAAAAGCATGACCACATTCAAAAGAGAAATTAATGTGCTATTGGAAGGTTGATTTCTTAAATGCCACCATTTTTTACCTTCACTAATATGGCTCAGCAGCAGGGCCACTGGAAAACTGCACCAGCAATTTTTTTGCGGAATCTGCAATTTTCACCATTCTCCGCAAAAACTGACATGTTCCACAATTTCTTACAATTTTTGAGTTTCTATAATGAACTGTGTAAAAAGTATTAACATTTCTAATAAAATACTCTCAATATATTGACAATTTTGCATGCAGACTTGAGTTTGGCTGAAACAATGCAGTGCAAGGTAGAGCAAGGGTTTTATGCGACACTGATTTCTTTTGAATCTTTGTCTTGTTTGGTTTCAAAATCCACTGGCCAAGCATAAGTACACTTAAACACTTAACATTTGTTTTGTGTTGAAGCAATCTATCAGAAAACTTTTTGTTGACACACAGACTGAAACAAAGGATGGGAGAAAAGGTGCAAATGATCCCATTCACTTAAATGGGGTGCTAACTATGGAGCCTTTTTATAAGTGGCAGGGTAAGTTATTCTTTGTGAGCATACTTTCATTCAGACTAGTTTTGTTTCAAACAGCTGAGAATTTTTGGATGACCCTGCTGATTTTAAACTTGAATAAGCTAGTTGGTAACAGAGATCTCACTCTTAGCAACTACCCCCTAGATGCTCACATGCAAACAGTACAATAAAAACCTAACTGAATTCTAAAAACAAGCTTATAAAACACAAAATGTATCTGAACATTTATCTTTAACTAAACAAAATAATTGCAGCCAGAGTAAAACAATGGTAAATCACAGGGTAACCTGACTACTGTATGATGCAGTAAAAATATATTGGTATTTTTTTTTACATTTTTTGGTAACCATGTAAGATCCACTAGACACAAGTGCCTGTTTTCAGGTACAACCCAGGAGCACTGAGGAGGTTAAGTGACTTGCTCAGGATCATACGGTATGCAAGTGGAGGTTGTGGGAATCAAACCTAGGTCTGCTAGATGTCGTCAGCTCATTCACAGTTTGTTACTCTTACCTCTAGGTTATACTGCCAGCCCCAATAACCCCCAGATTTAATGTTTAAATATGTGATTTCAAAACTAGTGTACAGTACCTATAGTACAAATTATGACCATTAAACACTTTAACAACATTTTACTAAAACTCAATTATTCACCACTCTGTCTGCTTATTTTTTCTTGTACCAATGTGGGCGAATAGCTGGCAGAGCACTATAAACAGCTGTTGATTAGGCTTCATTATTCTACAGCCAGAAACAAAACAAATATTTCTTCTGGCTTTATTCAGTATTTATTTTTTGTTGCTCACTTTATAGAATCTATTTGGCACTGTATGAGATAGATGCTTTTAAATTTTGGAAGATAGGCAATGCTTATGATAGTTTATCAGTTTAGTATTCTTATTAGGAACATAACCTTTTTTTATGTTTTAAACATATTCAGGTGTCAGTATATTCATTTAGCAATTTATACTGAATAACATATGCTGCAGAAAACATTAAAATATTTATTGTGAAGTACTCAGGGTGTATAGTAGAACCCCCTCAATTTCCAGCAATTTTTGCAAAATGCTCCGCAATTTTGGGTAACCTTTTCCACAATTTTCCAGTGGCCCTGCTCATCCGGGGCTTTTGGGTGATTGTGGAAACTGCGGTGCACTCAATGACTTTGTGAAAGTAAACAGTAGTACTACACATGGGACAGTTAAATCTAAAAATAAAAACATTAGAAACTGGTCCTGAGTGGTGCCCTTAGAACACTAACTTTCAAATACTGTCATTTTTATGTGTGACTCAGGAACAGAAAAAGTCTACATGAATCAACTGTATACCAATCAAGTTTCAATAAAAAAGTATGTAACTTAAATTTCACTAAAAAAGAATACAAATTCTGTTCTTTACGCCACCAATTGAATGTCAATACAAGAAAGTATGCGACTTAAATTTCACTAAAAAAAAATACTACAAATTCTGGTCTTGATTACACCAATTATGCAGCTGCTCCCACAGCATATCTTCTCCCCAACCCGGATTCTGAATAGGTTCCCTCCGCCATGTTACATCTCTATGTGTGTTTCCAAAATCAAAGACAATTCCTCCTCCTCACCACAAACTGTCTCTGCTTGCATTATGTGCTTCTCAGAGTTCCCGGCCTGCACCTGCAGTAGCCCCCACCTGCTCCTAGCTGTTAAATTTAAATGACAAAGGATTTCTCTCATGGCTCTGCTGAAACTCCAGCCGCTCTGGCTCTCCCACATGCAGATATACATGCCGCTGGGAACCAACCTCTGCTTTGCTATTTTTCTTTGGAATAACAAAACCCCTCTTTTCCACCCACCAGATGACCACGGCCTTTTCCGTGCAGGAGCAATTGTGAAAACAGCTGCCACCACACCATTGCCACTGCACAATAGCTCTACCTGTGGCTTTGCAACAGACTGGTCTCAACCCACCCCCAATATTCTGGGCCCCACCACTGGCTCTAGCTGGCTCCTCTCTCTCTCTTTTTTTTTTTGTTAAACACTGCTCCAGGAATAGGAACTTCTCATCACTGCCCTCATACTTTAACCTCCATTGCAGTATGCACATATTTATTGAAACACCTACCATCCCATGTCTCCCTTCCTTAATTCTTGAGGCTTGTGCTCCATAACATATATGTATGCATATATTGTTTCCTTTTTTTAATGAAACAAGGTATTGCCCATGCAAACCCTCCATAACTTACAATCTTTCTACTCTCCTCAATCTGTAAACCCAGTCACCTTCCAGTATCTTCTGCAAACCCCAAAACCACCTAGCCCCTTTACAAGCTTTTAACTCTACTCTATCAACCAGCCTTCTGAGAAAGTCCCTTCTTAAATAACAATGTAATCATTAATAAAACATCCTTTCTCCCAACTTACCTACCTCTTCCCTTGCTCCTATAGTCAGTTTATTGTATTTCACTTGATTTTTTTATTTTCCTCCTCAGTATTTGTTGGTTTTACCCATTTCTCCCCATATTTTAATGGGACTATTTTTCTTTTTGGAAAATTATTTTAACAAAATAAAGCCAATTTATTAAGGTTAAAAAACATTGTCTGCATATTTTTTATTTGTAATCTAAGAAGCCCATTTTATAAGCACAAAAATACACTCCAGGGTGTGCACTGAAAAGATATTGCCGCAATTCCAGGGGCTGAAGGCACTTGACCTGCAGCCTTTTGCCTTACTACACCCCTGGGTATGTGGTAATATCTGTTCAATGCACACTCCATCATGTCTTATTACTAACTTAATGTACCTCTCTGGCATCACTGCCAGCCAATCACAATCCTCAGATTTATAAAGCCCATTTTCTAAGTAAGCAATAATACCACCCATGGTGGGCAGTATTCGGCACTACCACACCATCCAGGGGTGTAATGAGGCCTGAAGCTGCAGGCAGAGGGACTTATAGACCCTGGAAGGGCTGATATTGTCCAGTACAGCCCACCCTGGAGGGTATTATTGTGCTTACAAAATGGGCCATAAGTAACATTTTCAATAAAATTAAAAATTAAAAACAAGTCTAATAAATGTTAAAAAAAATAATAAAAATACATTTGTCTTGTAAAGTAGTCCTTCTGCTGTGCTATCCTTGACAGGTAGAGGTGCTGCTGTTTAGGAGACCCTGTATGAGTCAGATGTATAGGTGCCCCATAGTTTCATGGTAGTGGTAGTCCTATGTGATAGAGACAGTGAAGAGGTCCATCCAAGGTTGTAGTAGGGAGTGACAGCCAAAGAGGAGCACTCAGGTGACTCACCTGAGGATGTAGTTGTCAGATTTTGCCTGCAAGTTATGTGTTTTATTGCTATGGTTATTGATTTGGAGTCACATTGCTGGCCAGCAGCAGTTGTGAGAACGGGTAGGGAATCAGATGACAGAAGTGGTAGCTGTGCTGGAGTTGAGTCCAGTTTTGTTAAACAAAAAGGGAAAAAAGTCAAACACTCGGGTGACAGACCAGGGGATGCAGCTGTCAGATTCTGCCTACAATGTAAGACTTTTATTAATAAGGTTGTTTATTTGTTGTATATTTCTGCTGGAAGTTTGGGTGAGGAGTGGGACTAGTCTGGAATGGGTCACAGAGACAGAGCACTGTTGGCTAGTGGGGCTTGTGAGAGTGTGCAGGGGATCAGAGGTCAGGAGTGGCTACAGTACCAGAGTCTTGTCTGGTTTTGTAACAAAAACAGGTAGTTTATGTTGTTTTCTTTGTGTAGTGGTATAATGACTGGTCTGAGGACTGGGGGTGGGGGTGGCCTCTTGCTTGCTCTCGAACAAAGTGAGTAAGAAAAAAATAGCAGCTACTGGATTTTGAATTTTCAACTGGCACAATAATACCAATTTGTCTTTGGGGCATGTATTTGTTTTTTTACAGGGCTCTATTGAGGAACAGATGCATAGCAAAGGAATATTGCCAGTCAATCATGAAATTGGAATCTCCATTGCCATTTTCTAAATCAAATTCAATCACAGTTGCATAAATGATTATTCAGATATAGCCCAACATGTAAAAAAAACAAAATATAAGCCACAATTTATGCATCACCACAAGAAGAATGGTAATAATCACAAATGGTTATTATTTATTGGATGATTAATTGATTTTCATTCTTTGGTAACCATATAAGATCCACTAGGCGCATTGTAGTATTCAAATCAAATCAAAACGTATTTATAAAAGCACCCTTCCAATGATCAAGGTGCTGTACAAAACACATAAAACAAATAACATAACATATTAAAATCCAGATTCATAAAATCATACATTGTAATTTACAGTAGTATCACATTAAAACCACTCAACTACGATCATCAGGGAACGCAAGGCTAAATAAATAGGTTTTAAGAGCTGATTTGAAACTCTGGATGGTCAGGCACTCTCTGTGATATTCTGCAGCATTCCTGTGCTTCATCCCGGATTGACACATCTCTATACAGTGTATATGCTGAATGCATACAGAATAAATAATGGGTACGGGTGTTATACAAGGATGTATACTCATCAGGGGAACCAATTATGACAATAAGGCAACAAGCCCAAAGGGCGAGTGGCTTTATTGCCCTAATTAACCCCCTGAGTGTTCCACCCTTAGCCACTGTGTGAATATAATAAATTAGGATGGTTATTCTAAGGTCTCCTGCAGCAAGGAAGGGATGGTGTGCAGTGAGTGCATCTAGGAGTTTGGGGGATTTCTGTGTTTTGGTGGGCTTTGTGTAAGTGTCTTTTTTCCAGGTTCTTTTATAGATTATTAACTGGTTTGACTAGCTTCCTAATGATAGAAACATAGAATTTGATGGCAGATAAGGACTGCCTGGCCCACCTAGTCTGCCCATTTCCCTACCTAATGGATAAGCTGCAGATCCTAGCTAACCAACAGCCTATTTCCTCCTATCCCCCACTAGAATTGCCTTATCTCTGTGTCATGCATTCTTGAATTCCCCCACTGTTTTTGACTCCACAACCTCCTCATGAAGGCCATTCCATGCATTCACAATCCTCTCTATGAAAAAATACTTCCTCACGTAATCTCTGAGCCATGCCCCCCTCTATCTTCAAATTGTGCCCTCTTGTTTTTGCACATTTCTTTTTCTGAAAGATGCTACCTTCTTGGACTTTGTTGATTCCCTTGAGGTACTTGAAAGTTTCTATTATGTCCCCCCTCTCCTTCTTTTCCTTGAGGGTATACATATTAAGCTCCTTTAGTCTCTCTTCATATGACTTTTGTGCAGACCCTGCATCATTTGAGTTGCCCTCCTCTGGACAGCTTCCATCCTGTCTATGTCCTTGTGGAGATGGGGTCTCCAGAACTGCATGCAGTACTCCAGATGGGGTTTCACCAACTGTCTGTACAGAGGGATAACAACATCCTGTTTTCTATTAGTGATGCCTCTCCCTATGCATCCCAGTATCCACCAGCCCTCCTTACTGCCTTCTCACATTGCTTGCCCACCTTTAGGTCATCTGATATTACTACCCCAGGGTCCTATCCATTTTTGTTGTCAGTATCTCACCCCCCATTGTGTACTCTTCCCCTGGGTTTTTGTTTCCCAGGTGCTTCACTTTGCACTTCTTTGCATTGAATCTAATCTGCCATACATTTGACCATTCCTCCACCCTAGCCAAGTCTTTTCTCATCCTTTCCACCTCACCTTGTGTATCAACCCTGTTGCAGATCTTTGTGTTCTCTGCAAAGGGACATACTTTTCCTTCCAGTCCACAATGTCACTTATAAAGACATTAAAGAGGACCGGTCCCAGTATCTAACCCTGTGGTACCTCGCTAGTAACCCCTCTTTCTTCACTGTGGACTTTGTTTACTATTATCCTCTGCATCCTGTTGTCCAGCCAATTTCTACCCACTCTATCACCTTGAGATCCATTTCAAGGCTGGCTAACTTGCATATTAATCTTTTGTGTGGGATTGTGTTAATTCTGTTAGTGGTGTTTCATAGGGTTTAATGGAGTGCAGGTGTATACTTTTCATTAGTGCAGATATATACTTTTTGTGGCTATTATTTTCCACTCAGTGTGGTTCCCCATCTGGAGGGTGCCCCCCCAGCCCCATCCACCAGCATTCAACATCCAGTACTGGCACCTAGCCCCAGGGCCTGCTCCCCCTGGTGGGGCTGAAGGAGTTTCCCAACCCCCACCAGAGACCAGAACTAGTGTGGCCAGCAGCATAGCTAGCCAGGTGCAGGGCCTGCAAGGCATCCTCCTTCACCCTGCTGCACTGCCCTTTTTCCCCATTTGTGTGCCCTGTTGTGGGTGCGTGGCATGCATTGGTGCCTACGATGGGGTTGCCCATGCTCCCGTGCATGCCCATGTCAAGTGTCTGCCGTGCTCCCTCCCCACACTGTTATGGCTACATGTTAATAAGCCATAGCCTCCACTATGGGTCAGGCATGCACTGAACACTGGTCCCCCCCCATGAAGATGGAGAGCAGTCTGTCAGAGGCTTGATCCATCTCCTCCCCTGCTGACCCACGGTGGCCTGTGCTTGTTCCCAAACACTGGTCACCAGCGCAGCACAAGGTGTGGTGTCCAGCACTTCAATCCTCAGCACCACTGGGCCAGCAACAGGTATATACTTTTAATTGTTTGATTAGTGAAGGTATACAACCCTAATTCGTGTAGGTATATAGCCGTAATTGATTGATTAGTGCAGGTGTATAGCTGTAATTGATTTATTAGTGCATATATAGACCTTTCATTGATAGATTAGTCACAGGTGTACAGGGAAACAAATTATGGCATTTTCAATGGGGCAAAGTTCCCATACATGTACTAGAAATGTATATATATATATATCTTCTTTGCAAAAACTTTGTTACTGCACTAGTTAGGGTTGATGCAACAAAAGCAGGGAAATGTGGCATTAGGATTTCGAACCCCAACACCCCACCTCACCCACCAGACAGCAATTAAAAAAAGCATTACTGTTTCACCTCTCCTGCAACTTTGCTAATCTGGAATGGGGTGTGCCTTGGGGGTTGTCATCCCCAACATTCATCCCATTCAACCATAAAAAGAGCTGAGATGTGTATAGTATATTAGAATGGAGTAAGTGCTAGAATTGATAACTGCAAGGTACACCCCATGCCTGATTAGCAAAGACACAGGAGAGGTGAAACAGTAATGTTTTTTCCTGTTACTGTCTGGTGGGTGGGGGGAAAGTTAGGGCTAGAAACCCTAATACAAAATATTTCTGCTTTTGTTGCTTCAACCCTAACTTGTGCATTAACAAAGTTTTTGCTAATAAGTTCCTTACTTTTTGTGATAGTATAATTGTATCCTCATTTGTCTATGGGAGGGCCCTGTGCTTTCATCCCTCCTTAGACGCATGCCTTTATGTTGCTGTAAAAGAGAAAGGGTCCAGAGGGCTCTGTGTTTGCATATGTACTAAAACCAAGGATGAAATTGTCAGCTTAGCCTTCTTATTACCCCACACTATGAACCCAGCAATGAAAATCTTGAATTTTTTTTTATTTTATTTTGTTTTTTTGGTAACTGGGTAAGGCCCACTAGGCACACATGCCTGTTTTCAGGGGTGACCTGGGAGTACTGGGGTGGGTAAATGACTTGCTCAGAGTTATACAGTATGCAAGTGGAGGCTGTGGAAATCAAACTCAGATCTGCTAGATGGATCAAACTCATTCACAGCTTGTCACACTAACCACTAGGCTATACTGCCTCCCTCTGCCAAAATGTGATTCCGCACCACCGTAACACCATTGCATGCCACAGGTGCAAAACTACAGTTTGGCGAGGGTTTGAAAAATGACAGCTGTCACGTTCATGAAGTAGTGTAAAAAGATGCTTATGTTTAAAATTTTGAGTTAAAATATTTAAAATTGCCAAAGTTATGAGGGAGCTTGGCATAATTTCAATGAATGCACATAACTTCAACATTTTTACATATTTTGACCCCAAAATTTCAGCATAGCCTTTTTATACATGACCTGATGAAAAAGAGTGGAGAAAATTTTCAAATCCTGCCAAAAAGGTGATTTCTCCAAGTGACTGCAAAATTGCATTTCTAGCCAGATTTGCAGAATTCCACTGGCATTATTCATGAGGTGGTCTCAAAAAGACTGTGTTAAAACTTTGGTGTAGAAATATTAAACAATGGCAAAGTTATGCATCAAAGTTGAAAATCCAGTTGCAATACATTGATTTCCCCTCACAAAAAGGACCTTTTTTCATGACTTGTGATATGCAACAAGAATCTTTTCTCTTATCATGAGTCACGAATAAACATTTATAATTTTTAATAAACAGCATTTCAAGGGCAAGACCAGAATCCAGCTAAAAGGGTCCTGGTAAGCAAGCTACATGTGTGGACCACTGTCAGGAATTTTAGTTGTGTAGATTTTCATATTTAAATTTTTATGGCAAAACATACAAGAACATGGCAGCAAACAAAACAATGGCATTCTCATCATGAAAAAAGAGTCTGCATCATATAAAAAAATATTTTTTTGTTTTAAAAACTATTTTAAAGTGCTTACTGAGCATGCTCAGAAAAGGTTTTTAAAAATTCAGAATTACAAAACTTCGGAATGGATTAATATTTTTTCACTAAACAAGCAAAAAGGCATATCGGAGGGCAATCCCCTTTCTACCCTGAAAATGTCAGACCAAAATTCCAAACAGTCTGGGCAGTAGCAAAATTCAAAGAAAACCCCATTCAAACCATTGCAGAAAAAAAGTATAAAAAATTCCCTTTTTTGCAATATCCAGAACATAAAATCCACCTATCCAACTGGACTGACATGTGGCACATCCAGTGAGCTACCCCATGAGACTGTGCATGCAACATTTCATGCACATTCATCAAATGGTTGCCAAGTTATTAAAGTGCAAAAACTGGGTTTAACATAGAACTGCCCATACAATCCTAACTCTAGGGTTGTGACTGTGCCTCTATAATATATCTATCTATATATATAAATATATATATATATATATACACATATATAAATAAATATATATATATATATATATATATATATATATATATATATATTATAGTATAGTAGTGCTACCATAGTTAGGGTTGAGTAGCACTTTTAAGGTTAAAGGGTCAAATTTTGCCATCATTCAATGGATTTGCCTAAAATTTGGAATGCATGATCAAGAGCCATATATCTTGGGATCTGCCAATGTTCGTACTGGTTCCATATACTGCTGCGGAGTTAAGTGTGATCTACGTGTGCATTTACGGTTTCTGGTGAATTCTTTGCTCACACCTACAGGTTGCAGGGTTTGTGCGGCCAGTCCAAAAACTTCAGGGAACATGCAGCCAGGGTCCCCAACGTGCCTTTCGAAGATTTCATGAAAAAATATTAAATGGCTCAAAAGTTATTCAAAAAACAAGTTCCCAGTATAAGTCAGTGGGAAAAGTTAAAAAGTTTGACAGTGTCGCAAATGCACTTTTTAGTGTTGCAAATGGCTCTAGTAGTGTCACAAATCCACCATTTTGTTTTCAGTTGGTGATCAGAAAAATGCTTGGTATTTAAAATTGGGACCATCTAGGGACACAATTCTTTTTGTGTTTACCTAGTCGAGCCTGAGGATGCTAGGTGTGTCTTTATTTTGGGGTTAAACACCCTAGAAATATGTTTTTCAAATTTCTGGAAAAAGTAGTGTTGCACTCACGACACTTTCGCAAATGCTTCTGCGAAAGCTTTCACAAATCACGACACTATTTTTTCAGACTATGGCCAAAATTACAGCAGTTCTTTGCCACCCTGCTGCAAAAGAACGGTTTGATCTTTTGAGCTGAAATTTGGAAGGAACTCAACCAACATCTCACAGATGTGTCGTTTTGTGGTTTGGTGAAAAAATATTGCATGGCTGCAAAGTTACAGTACTCCAAAGTTGGCATTTTTTCCCATAGACTAACATGGTGGCGTACGCTATGCCTTTTGGGGCTCGTATCTCGAAAACGAGATATGGGATTTTCATTGTGACAATGCGTAGCCTATGGCTACACATTCAGCGAAAATGTAGCCAGGAAAATCATGAATCAGGTGAATTTTTTTTTCTACGTCATACGGTTAATGAGATATAAGCAGTTTAATATTTCAACACCTCATTTTCAGCTTCGAGGCCTATTATTATGCATACATTCTTTGTACACACTGGGCAGGATTCACAAGGAAAGCCAAAAATCCCACAGCTGTGGGAAAAAGGCCTGCAGCACTGTGGAAACGCAGTTGTGTGATATTCACCAAGAAAAATTGAGCAGGTGCAGAATTTCATAAAATCCCCACAGCTGCGGAATTTCAGCAGCTGCGGAAATTGTGCACACGGATCCGCAGCTCCAGAAATAGCTTAGGAGGCATAGCAACAGGTGAACTTAATTAGCTGAAACAGCAGACTGTAACAGGGCTGCCACAGAATGAAGCTGAAAGCACCCACAAAGAGACCAGTAACCAATCCCTCAACTGGGACCACTGCAGCACCACAGGTACCAGTAATACCATGGCACCACAGTGGCCAACTGTTACTGCTGGTCCCCCCTTCCTGGGGTGTTCCTGTGCCTGCAGGGGTAGCACTCACTGCAGGTTTGCCAGGCTCTACTGCCTGTGGGGCTCCGTCATGGGCTGCACTGTGTCTGGTGGTTGTTGCCTGTTGCTGTACCATGGCAATGTGTGCTTTTGTTGCTGTTACAGCAGCTACTGTTATACTATCTGTGATGCTATTACCTGTGCCTCACCTCCACCTTAATTGGTTCCAATTGCTGAGGCACTACTGCAGTTTGCTGAGGGAGAGTTACACCTCTAACATTTTTTCCACAGTTGAGGAAAAAATCTGGTTGTGAATAGCCTTTCAGGGGCTGTGCCTTACTTATTTCACACCTTTTTTTCCTCAGGGACTTCCACGGCTACACTTTTTTCCACAGTTTTTAGTGTTGTTTTCTGCAGCTGCAGAGGGTTTTGTGAATAGCACACAGTGCAAGTTCCCCTTAGTTTCCATAGCTACGGCAGTTTTGGGGACTTAGGTAAGGTTTTGCACCTTCAGAAAGCTTTGTGAATCCAGCCCACTGTGTTTCTCTATGCAGCAGTTGGTTAAAACCAGGGTATGTGCTTCTACTAATGTTATAGTTACTGTTTCCACTTGCATTTACGTACCCGTTTGCATAACCATTCCTGCATACGCCACCGTGTGCGTTACCCTTTGCGTTCTCGTTTGTGTTACTGTTACCATTTGCATTTACACTACTGTCTGTGTTTGTATTTCAGTTTGCATCACCATGTGCACAGCCATTTGCATTTATGCCAGCCCTTTCGTTTGTGTTTGTCTTTCGTTTTGCGTCTTCGTTGCTTTTACCTTTACCATTTGCTTTTCCTATTGCGTTACTGTGCCCATGCACATTACAGTTTGCGTTTCTATATGTGCTTGCATTTCCTTTTGTGTTTCTGTTTCCTGTGGTGTTATTGTTGCTGTTACCATTACTATTTGCGTTTAGAATTGGGGTGATGTGACTGTGCGCATTATGGTTTGTGTTTACGTATGCATTTGCGTTTATGTTTCTGTTTCCTTTGGCATTATTCTTCATGTTAACTTTACCATTTACATTTACAATTGCGGTACCATGCCTGTACGCATTACAGTTCATGTTTACGTGCGTGCTTCTGTTCGGGCTTTCGTTTCTGTTCCCTTTGGCGTTCTTGTTGCTGTAACACTTAACATTTCCATTCACAATGCCAGTGTCATCACTGTGCGCATTACCAGTTACATTTCCATGCGCTTGCGTGTCCCTTTGTGTCACTGTTCACTTCACCATCACTTTATGCTTGTATTTCTATTAACGTTTGCTTTTCCATGTGCGTAACCGGTGCCACTTGCATTTGCATTGCAGTTCCTGTTACTATGTAACAAGACATCACATGGTAGGAGCATGGGGCCCAAAGGGCCCTGCGCTCCCACCACCGTATTCCATTCACTATTTATCATCCTCATTCTCAAAAAGAAGGGAAATTTGAGGCAAAAAAATCTGTTTAATGCATCAGTTAGGGTTGTTCCACAGCAACAAAAGTGAGAAAATTCAGTGTTAGGGTTGAAACCCCTGGACCCCCCAACTGCATCGGTGTACGTTAGGTCGCCGGTCCCAACTCACCCCATTCTATACCTCTGCTTTTACACATGTGATGGTGTGAGAGTTAGGCCGACCACCACATGTGCATCCCAATGCTGGTTGGGAGGTGGGCTGGGGGTCCAAGGGGGCTTTCAACCCTAATAACGAATTTCTCACTTTTTTTTCACTGTGGAACAACCCTAACTGATGCATTAAATGGAGTTGTTTTGCCTCTAATATATATATATATATATATATATATATGTGTAAGAATAACCCACTGTTAGGTGTGCGGTCATGCTCTGATATATACCGCCTTAGCGGTGCATGTAACGCGGCCGCAGGCTAAGTGTGTCCAACACCCAAAGGCGTGATATGATATCAGAGTGCGACTGCACACCATAAAGTGGGTTATCTTATAAAATGGCAAAATAGTTTTTATGGGGGGTAAAAGTACAGGTGTGTGGTCACGCTCTGATATACACATGGTCATGTGATGGGATCCAACAAATCAGACAACATAATTTTTCCTACCCATTTTATAAATATATATATATATATATATATATATATTTGCAATGATCTGTTTTATTGGGGACTGAGAGAGTAAATTATTAATCCTGCTGTAAAGTATACATTTTCTATAGTATTTAGATGTCTTAAGTTGATCATAAATAACAGAGCCATAATCTAAAACTGGCATGAGAAGTTACCTAGCAATAGCTAATTTTGCTTTATTATATAAAGTAGTGTTTTGCTCTATACAATAAACTAATTTTCTGATTAATTTATTTAGCTATGAAATCATGGTGTGCACAAAACATAATTTCAGAGTTTAATTGTACTCTGGGGTACTTAAAATGGTACAAGTAGCAAACAATGCCTAGAATGCCTTTGGTCACAATTGAATGAGAAGTTCTCATGATATTCTGTAAAATGACAAATAGTAGTAGCAAAAGAAATATAAAACCAATGTGTACTGAAATCATTTTTCCAAAACAACTTAATTTAAGCAGAAAATACAGGAAAAACAATCAAAGTAAAATTAAGCTGCTTTTACTTACAGACTCATTTGTCGAATACCATGGTGGAGGTTTATGTTCCTAAAACAAAAATTTAAATATCAGCCAAACGATATCTACAATACAGCACATCAGGAGTACATCAGAAATTATGTGAATGTTAATATATTGACTTACCTTGATATACTTTTGTATTTGCTGCAGCTGAACAATTTCAAACTGAAAAGTCAGGTTTTTCGCTTCCAGTTTTGGTAAACAAGTACTAAGCCAACTAGGATTAAAGAAAAAAAATGAATAGAAGGTGATAAGTTCCTAAGTGCATGTTCACAAAGCAAGAATAAAAGAAAATTTTCCACTACAACATTGTAACCTCTAAAAATGGTGGGTAGTGGGCCAAGTTCAGGGCATCAGAGGGTTGGCTGGGGGCAGTAGGATTTAGTGTCCATTGGACAGCTCTCCTCCTCTGGGGTTGGAGGGTATGGTGTTCTTGCAAGATTCTTACCCATAGCAATGTCTGGGGGTCACAGCACCAATATAGCCCATCAGCTGTGTGATTGGTGGGATGCCAGACATCGGCATGTCAAGTGAAAGAGCATGCCTGATGCTGCTTTGGACATCATCGCATATCCTTGCTCTAGGGGAAAGTGAAACAGAAAAACCTCAGATGATGCCAGCCCTCAAGACCACTCTTGTAGACCTTGGATTCTGCCCCAGATTAACTTAGTTTCCTCCTTCTCCTTGGTGAGGCCCACTGGATTGGTTACTCCAGTCTTCCAGGTTGCAGATAAGTCTAGGAGTCAGGGCAGACCTCTTGTGCAGATATGGGCTACATTCCCACTGGTTCTGGAGAGATATTGTGAGTGATGAATTTTGTATAGTGATCCAATTCATTTTTCCAACTTATTTTACCAGGGACATAATTCACAAAGTAAATGACCGTTGTTTGTGTATGAAGGGAGTAGGGCATCTGCAGCACAACAAGCTCAAACAATAGGGCAATAACTCATTTAATTTCATTTTATTTTATTCTTCTAGGCCTGATGAGCAAAATGCCCATTTTTACAGCTGACAAGTAGGAGTATACAGAACACTTTGAACAAATACATTACAAATTAAGTAAGTATTCAAAATAGACAATACTAAAAATATAAAATTGATCACAACATAGACAAAGCACATAAAATAAAGAACAAGTAAAAAAGATTCTAATTCTTACAAACACAATGCTGTAGATCTTTTAAAAACAGCACCAGTCTCCTTTTAAAATTAATACCAGATTTATAACTTAGGAGTTCACCAAGTAGTAAATTAAAAAAATGGGGGCTCTAGACAGAATAGATCTTTAGCATATTACCCAGGGTTTTATTTAACTCTAAAAATTGATTAGCGTTTTGCTCATAAAAGTTCTAAAACATTGTGAAAATGCATAGCACTCACCTCACTGTGTTTAACAAACATAACACTTCTAGAAAACCTACATAAATGCTTTCTGTACAGTTAGTAGTGTCCCAAGAAAAAAAGTGCTTGTCAATTATTTAAAACCCTGTTACCTTACAAAACAATAAAGGAGGCAATATAGTGCAGTGGTTTAAGGCTCTAAGCTGCAAACCTAGAGACCTGGATTTGAATCCCACAGCCCCTACTTGCATACTGTGTGACCTTGAGCAAGTCACTTAACTTCCTTGTGCTCCCAGGTCACACCTGTAAACAAGCTTTCAGCTTAGTGCACTCTCCTGGTAAAAAAAAACAGAAAAAAACAAACAAAAAAAAACCAATGAAAGCTTAAAGGTTAATCTATTATGAACTTTGGTACCACATCCATTAATCCATTGATGAACATCCATTAATAAACCTAGAGAAAAGACTAGAGATAGAGACGTAACCTGAAATAACTTTAAACATAAAAGTGCCAATTTTAAACTGAATTCTATTATTAAATGACAAACTATTAGCTGTTGAAAAAGGGAACAATGTTGGGTATGAAAAGGAGCATTTAACATAAAGCTAAGAATAGTGTTACATGTGATCTGAAGATGTTCTAACCAATTAATACTGGCAGCTGAATAAACAATCAATAATTAAGCACACTAAATAACAAGCATTTGTCAATGCCGAATGTTGGCTTGCTCGCATTAGCATTGATAGTGCAGGAGTTAGAGAGGTGCACAATAGGAATGGCAGTGAAGTATTGAACTGACGCTGACCCCTGCCCACCCTACAGAAAGTTCAGTCATTGGGGTGTGCCTTTGGGTCATAGGCCATAACACTCATGCCATTTCACCTCACCCTACTCCTCAGACACCAACAAGTGCTGCAGTGTGCCTTGGGGTCTTCAGGCCTTATGTTCACCCCATTCTATAAAGGAGATAAGCTGAGATGGGTGCAGTATAGGAGAATGGGGTGAACTTTGGGGCCAAAGAGTGCAAAGCGCACCTCAATGCCTGTCACTGGCTGCAGGATGGGGTGGAATGGCGTAAACATTACAGCCAACAATGCCAAGTCATACCCCTGATGCCTGTCAGTCTCTACACTGTGGGGCATTATGGTTGGAAACCCAAACACCCTGGGCATTTGTTGGTATTTTCATTACAAATTTTCTATTGGGCCATTTGTGACCCCCACCATGAACAGTGGTGCTATGAGTTTGTTAGCTGAAAGGTAGTTTTGCACAACAACTGTGCCATTTGGCGCCACAGGTGCGAAAACACATTTCATGCAGGATGTAAATAATGACAGCTGCACTGTTCATGAGGAGGTGCAAAAGAATGGCACTGTTAAAATATGGAGTGAAAATATGAAAAATTGGTGAAGTCACGAGTGTGCATAGAAACTGCACAACGTACACCCGTAACACAATTATTTTGGGGATAATTTGAACCAAATTTTTAAAAAAGGCATTTTGAAAACTCCAGTCATGAATAGTGTCACTGTGATTTTGTTAATCTGTCCCGAACATTGATTTCCCACAGCGACCTTGCCATTCTGTGCCACATGTGTGAAAACACAATTCAGGCAGGATGTGAAAAACTGCAGCTGTACTGTTAATAAGGAAATGTACAAAAATTATGAAGTTGAAAATCTGGAGTGAACATCTGAAAAATTGGTGAAGTCACAAGCGTGTGTAGAAACTGTATAACGCATGCCCATGACACAATTATCTGGGGAATTTTTTTAACAAAATTTTCAACACAGGCATTTTCGAACCTCTGCTCATGAACAGTGTCACTGTGATTTTACTAATGTGTCCTGAACACTGATTTCGCACAGTGACTGTGCCATTGTATGCCACACATGCGAAAACAAATTTGGGGCAGGATGTGAAAAATGACAGCTGTACTGTTCATAAGGAAGTATGAAAAATGGCAATGTTGAAAATCTGTAGTCAAAATATTAAAAATTATCAAAGTTACGAGCATGCATTGAAACTGCACAATGCACACTCATAACACAGGCATGTTTTGGAATTTTTCCACCAAATTTGCAAGATAGGCTTTCTGGAACCCCACCTCATGAACAATGGCACTGTCATTTTGTTAATCAGTCCCAAAAGGTGATTCTGTGGAGCAGCCGTAAAATGGCCTTCTGGATCTGAGTAACGAGATGACTGTGCATGTGTTCATGAGGTGGGGTCCCAAGCACCCTATGATCACAATTTGGAGGGAAAATTGAAAAAAAAATGACTGCGATATTTACTGGGCATGAAAAGTGCTATACAAATGCAGATTCTTCTTCTTAAGTTGAACCCCCTCACCATGCCATTATACGGCTTACCGGCAATTCTTCAGTTCGCAGTCAGCTTTGAAGAGTGCAGACATGTTCCTTCACCACCAAAGATCACAGCGCCGACCTCCGGAGGTATGTATGGGGTGAGGGGGGTGTGGGGATGTGGAGTTGCACAGAGGGTTGGTCTTGGCGGTTGGGGGTGGGGACCCAACAGCAAGGACCATTTTCTTTGTTTCAGATTAAAAAAAAAACACCATAGAGGCTTTTATTTCTTACAAGGTCAAGGTAATGTTGGGCACACTAGGTGGGCCTCAGTGCCTAATGACTTTGGGAAAGGGTGATGTTGGCCACAGTGGGGTAGGCTCTCAGTGTGGCACACAATGGGGTTGGGGCGGGGCAGGAACATGCTGACAGTGAGCAGCTTCTGAACACAGGGAGGCACACTGGGGTGGGCTCCCAGTGTATCACACAATGTTGGGGAGTATTAAACATGCTGATAGGGGGATTGGGCACCCCAAAGTCAGCTTTCTGGGGATTATGTGTGGCAAATGACAGCAGCAGCCATGTTCATTTAAATGCTTCAGCAGGAAAGGCACATTGGGAGGCGTATCAATGGTGCTGCTGCATGACGAGCTTGCCTCTGATTGCAGCAACACTTTTCTTAGAAGTTGTGTCCACTTTACATAATGTTGGTGTCAACACTAGCATGCTTGCTTATTGGGGAATAAGCATGCCCTGCATTCGCCAACACAGACACACCTCTGAAATGTGCTACTAACACAAGATGTTGCTTGTGTGTGCACGCAAGCCAATAGAAAAATGGAGAACACATACTCAAGACAGCAAAACCATAACTTATGCAGCTTAAATATTGTCTGCATGACTTACTGGAACTATTTACACTTTTATGTCCTTTATAGAAACAATTCTTTGAAAGAAATCTGATAAGTAGATCTTAAATTCAAATTGGAAAAACAACTGTACTTAGGAACCACTGGGTTAAGAGCACAGACTCAAATCTCCTACACTATAACCTAAATAAGCTTATTAAAGTATTGGAATTAAATTTATAAAAACTGGCTTGCAGCTGCAGTCTCAAAACAATGGACCCAAAAACAAGCAAGCTGCACTGTACAAAACAATCATCCTTGTCTTTTATTGATCAAGGACAGGGGAGGACCTCCATCCAATTTTTAACCTTTTTTAAATTGTTTTTTTAAGTCAACAAATCTCATTTGAAGCATTGGTAAAAGATAGGTAGACATGCACCACCAGTAGAAAGAGGGAAGTTGTTATCCATCTATACAGATAGTTGGTGAGACCCCATCTAGAGTACTGTGTGCAGTTCTGGAGACCTCATCTTTACAAGGACATAGACAGGGTGGAGGCAGTGCAGAGGAGGGCAACTAAAATGGTGCAGGGTCAGTACCAGAAGCCATATGAAGAGAGGCTGAAGCAGCTTAATATGTATACCCCTGAGGAAAGGAGGGAGGGGGACATGAAGGACACATTTAAGTACCTCAAGGGACTCAATAAAATCCAAGAAGGTAGCTTCTTTCAGAAGAAAGAGATGTGCAAGAACAAGGGACACAATTTGAAGACACAGAGATGGGGGGGCAGCTCAGGGGCAATGTATGGAAGTATTTGTTCACAGAGAGGGTACTGGATGCATGGAACAACCTTCTTGAGGAGGTTGTGAGGTCCAAAACAGTGGGGTAATTCAAGAATGCATGGGACAGACAAAGCAATTCTTGTTGGGGGTAGGAGGAAGTGGGCTGCTGGTTAACAAGGATCTGCAGCATATCCAATGGGTAGGGAAATGGGCAGACTGGGTTGGCCAAGCAGTCCTTATCTGCCATCAGATTCTATGTTTCTATATGTTTCTAGGTTTCTCTTTGCAATTGTTTATTAGCAATGCTAAAAGAAGGCTGACAGTGGTGTCTCCATTCCTCATACTCAAAGTTACAAAGCAGTACATTGCACTTCTCATACTGAAAATTACAAAGCACTACACTGAATTCAGTGTGCCATTTCAATGTGCTTCTTCAGTTAGTCAAATGTGAGGTCTTAACTGCCATCTCAGTGTGCTTCCTCATGTAGTTCGGGCAGGATTGAGGGACTCCAGCTGGTGAGTTTATGACTGTGTGTTTGTAACTGAATTTGAGGTATTTTCTTAACTGCCATTTCAGTGTACTTTTCCATTTGGTTTGGGCAGAACTGAGGGATTCTAGCCAATAAGTTTATGGGTGTGTGCTTGTAATTGGCTGTGTCTGAACTTTAAGTGCAGGCATCATACTACCTTGGCCCCGTTAACACTACAGCATGGTTGCGCAAAATGTTTTTAAAGCAGATTAGTGCTTACCATGCTGTAGTATTCATATTAAAACCCCCTTCCTGTAATCCACTTCAGGCAATGTGCTTCACAGAGTTTGCTTTGTGACAGAGATCCATGCCTGCTGTGAACCCAATTCAGCAGCATGAAAAGCTGCTTACCATGATGCTTTGTGTGCTCGCATGAAATGCATGAAAGGATAAGAGCTGGCACGTTAGCACTGTAAGTAAATCAATTTATTTTTAAAATGGATTTCTGGAAGCATGCTCAAGCCCAGGTCTCATCAGGATTTGAGCATGCTTCCAAAATTCCAATTTACAAGCGGGTTGTGTGTGAACGCGATCTGGACCAGCATGCATTTGAAATGGTTCAGGCACCAAGAACCATTTCATATGCCCCACTGTGAACAGGGCCAGTTATTAGTGTACTTTGAATGTGAGTTCTTAACTGCCATTTCAGTGTGCTTTCTCATTTAGTTTGGGCAGGACTGAAGGATTGTAGGTGACACATTTGTGACCAAGTGTTTGTAATTGGCAGTGTCTGGACCACAGTGAGTGGAGTGAGGAGCTACTGCCAGAGGACTCCTTGGCTGTTTGAGTTTGGACACACTCTATCATGTAGTTCCATCCACCCCAGGTGTCACACTATATTTATAGGGTAGGTTCAATAGGGCCTTGCAACATCTTGCATCCATACAGGAAGTAGCAAAGAAAGAAAGATAACTTTTTGACTTTACCAGATAGTGATTATGCTCTAGACATTGCTGTGCTGGAGCTACGATAATTTATCTGTATATTTTGCCTATTGCTGTAATGCTAGTAAAGTGAACATCTGACCCTGGAAGCATTTCAGTGGGGCTGTAGTTTTTATGCCTGTGGAGGAAACTACAGCTACCACCTAGCACTGCTTTTTGTGAGCCACAATATTTATTAGAAGGACTGGCAGTAATTGCACTCCTTTGGTGCTTGTGTTAAACAGTTTGTAGCCCCTAAACAGCAGGTTGTGTGTTGGCAGACGCTTTACCAGAGTCTGCGACTTCCAGGCTATGGGGGATTTAAAGGGCGCTCGCTGTGAGTGCTTTTAGACTTTACCAGACAGTGATTATGCTCTAGACATCGCTGTGCTGGAGCTATGATAATTTATCTGTATATTTTGCCTATTGCTGTAATGCTAGTAAAGTGAACATCTGACCCTGGAAGCATTTCAGTGGGGCTGTAGTTTTTATGCATGCAGGGGAAACTACAGCTACCACCTAGCACTGCTTTTTGTGAGCCACAATATTTATTAGAAGGACTGGCAGTAATTGCGCTCCTTTGGTGCTTGTATTAAACAGTTTGTAGCCCCTTACCACCAGGTTGTGTGTTGGCAGACACTTTACCTGAGTCTGCGACTTCCGGGATATGGGGGATTTAAAGTGCACTCGCTGCGAGAGGGCATGCATGAGTGGGCTAGCATGCATGCATCGCGCGCAGAGATGTGTCCAGAGACACATGTGCATGTCTAGCATGTCCAGCGGGTCAAGTGGGTAAGTCATGGGATCTAGAATTGTGAATACAATAGTCTGTAGAGTGGTGAGTTAGCTGCAGACTCGCGGAACCTAACAAACTGTGATATCTCCCACTAATTATTAAGTGATGCAAGGGTATGAGGACAATATAAATTTACTGGATTGGTGATTGTAGCATTGCACGCTAGTTAGTTAACAACTATTATGGCTGACTCGATTATGACTATGGAGGGGGAGGTGGGAATTAAGTGCATAAACTGTGCTATGTATATTATCATGAACCCCCCCTTTCCTGCAGCCCCTTTTACATGCTCTAAATGTTTAGAAGTGGTGGAGTTAAGAATGGAAATTTCTTCGTTTAGCATGAGAATGGCACAATTGGAAGAGAGTCAACTCTCTATGCTAGAAAGGTTTTGATGTTGCACAAGCACTGATGTTAATGTACCTGATCATACACCTGATTCCACCCTCCCTGTTGTAACACCTTTCTTATGTAATATGGCTGCGCCATCAAACAATGCAAATTCTACTATTAGCATGCCTCCTACTTACAATGCTGGACACAATAATAAAAGATATAGATGTGATTCAGAGGAAGAAGGCCCTCTAGAAAATTGGTATACAGTCAACAATTCTAAAGCACCTAAAAAACAGGGTAGGAAGATGGACATTTTTTCACTTCAATTAAGGAACATTTACAATCTTTTAAGTGACTCCTTGGTAGAAGTTGAATCTATTGTTGGAACTAACATAGAACCACTTTACGACCAGTTAACTGCTATTACCAATGTCCCTGTCAACAATCATCCTTTGGTACGCTCTCCATCTGCACCTACCTTGGAAAATGATGATTCTCAAGCTGCACCAATTGTTACTTCACTAATTGATACCACTGATATGGACTCATATTCCCCTGCTAAAACACGAATGCTTTTTGTTCTGAGTGATTCTACGATCAAACACTTAGGGTAATATGTAATGATGATAAATATAATCAAACTTGTTCCTCATTTAGGGGTGCTAAGATATCTGATATCACTAAAATGGTTGACAGCATTCTAAATAACTCTGGTGTTAATCCATTGGTAATAATTCATGCTGGTACTAATAATCTTCATAGTAGCTCTGTAGGTTCCATACAAGAAGAGTTTGTAGCCTTAACTAACAAATTGATGTCCCTTGATTGTGACGTAGTATTTTCTGAAATTTTACCATGTCCTGCTGCCCCAGATCATGTAAATGACAAAATGAGATGTCTGAACAATTGGCTAAGGAAATGGTGCATGCACCAAAATATCAAATGTATCACTTATTGGGAGGAATATATAGGCAGGTTTGTGTTATTTTGCCTAGATGGGTTACATTTGAGTAAAAGAGGGAATGCCATCATGGGCAACAAAATATTAGATATCATTAATCAAAATGTAAACTAGCAAAAGGGGGGGGAGAGCGTTGGTAGATATCTTGCCTGCCTTTACTACAACTGCAAAAAATTATATAAAACCCCTGACCCAGCTAAATGTGATGTGCTTAAATGTCAGAAGCTTGAACAACAAAATGAATGAACTTATATCCAGAATGGCTTTAACTGATGAAAACGTAGTTTCAATTACTGAAACTTGGTGGGATAATAAATCTGATTGGGATCCAACTTTTCAAGGTTATGACATTTTTTTCTGTTAATCGGGTTGGGAAAAAAGGAGGTAATATATCAGACAGAATTAAATAACACAATACTATGACTAATTCCATTTGGGTTCAATTGACAATTAAAAATATGCCATTAATTGTGCTGGGTACATGCTATAAACCAACGCATTGTTCCATGCTTTATTTTGAGGCCTTATTAAATGAAATAGAAACAGCATGAGAAATTGGTAGTTTACTGTTAATGGGAGATCTGAATCTAGCAGATATTGATTGGCAGAACAATTTGGCCTATACACCTAATTGTAAAAAAGTCACTAATCTTACTAGTGGTAGTAATATATTACACATTGTGTTACATGGAGATAATCTTGATGTTAATATTTCCATTGAAGCACCTCTTAGTAATAGTGATCATAACATACTCACCTTTAAATTTAAATGTTTATAGGAAATTGACTCTGAACCAGTTCTCATTTATGTGTATGAAAGAGCTAATGTAACCAAAATGGAACAATTTCTATCATCCATTGATTGGCACAAAGAACATGAAGATAGATCCCGTCAGGAGTATTGGGAATTCTTGTATAATACATTAATTTTTTTTAAAGGAGAAGTTTATTCCTTATAAAATAAAACATACAAAAGGTAAATTTAAGCCTAAATGGCTGACTAAATCAGTTAAGAAATTGATAAAACAGAAAAATATTAGATATGATGCTTATCTTAAGTCTAAAACTGTGAGTAATTGGTCTAAATATATCAAGGCACAGAAACATTGTAAAACCGCCATTAGGAGCTCTAAGAGAGACTGGGAACTAGAATTAGCTAAAAATGCCAAGAAAACTAATAGTAAACAGTTTTTTCTTACATTAATTCTTTAAAAAACTAAATGTAAGGTGTGCCCTATTCAAGTAGAAAACTATGTTATTCAAGACTCCAAGGAAATAGGAAACATATTTAATAATGTTTTCTGTAAAAGCTACATAATCTCTGACAAATCTGTTTTACATTATCAAAATACTAGTTTAGACAATATTACCTTTTCATCAATAGATATTTTAAACAAACTAAAATCACGAAAAAGCAAAACATGTGTGGGACCTGATTGTATATTTGGGCAATTGCTATTTTTACTGAAGGATTATCTGGTGATTCCCCTGAAATTAATATTTGAGTCTTGCTTGTCACAGGTTTTTGTCCCAGAACAAAGGAAAACTGCTATTGTAGTTCTCATATATAAAAAGGGTTTAAAATCAGACAGTTTGAATTATTGTCCAATCAGCCTTACCTCTCCTATCTGCAAAATTCTGGAGATCCTAATTAGAGATTTATTAAATACCATCTTACATAATTCAGACATGGAGCAGCATGGTTTTAAAAAAGGAAGAGGTTGCCAGTTTAACCTGATGATTTTTTATGAACACTTCAGTTCATTTATAGACAGACGGATACCATGTGATGTTATTTTTTTTGATTTTAGTAAGGCTTTTGACGTCATGCCACACTGGGCCTTACAAATTTAGTTACAAAATCTAAAAATTAACATGAACATTATTGTCTGGATTACAAACTGGTTATCTAATCGTACACAAAGAGTGCGTATAAATGGGTGCCTATCTGATGTTGGCAGTGTTGTCAGTGGAGTACTTCAAGGCTCGGTACTGGGTCCTGGTTTATTTCAGGCTTTTATTTCAGATTTAACTTCCAATTGTATATCTACATCTATTGAGTGTGAAGATGATATAAACATTGGAGGATGTGATAGTATAGATAACTCAGACAAAATCCAGAGTGATTTAGATATTATCTATGAATGGGTAGGAATGTGGGGCACGACTTTAAATTATTCCAAATGCAAGGTGATACATCTGAGTAGTACCAATCAACATAGAATTTATAAGGTCCACATCAACTTAATAGAACCACCGATGAAAGATATTTGGGTATAACCATTTCTAATAATATGGACTTCTCTAACCATATTAATAATTCTGTCAATAAAGCTAGCAAAGTGGTATGGTCAATTAAACAAAATATTTCTACTAGAGACCCTGAAGTACTGTTGCCACTATTTAGATAGTATGTTAGGCCTCACCTTGAATACGTGTCTCAATTATGGTGTCCCTATAAAAAAAACTAATATAATCAGTTAGAAAGGGTTCAACATAGATTTACCAAACACTTAGAGGGCATGTATCATCTGTCTTATGATGACAAGCTTCTGGAGTGTAATTTGTTTTCACCTGAAACCCGTGGGTTATGTGGAGACCTTTTGTTCCTTTATGATGTTGTTCAGGATCCAGATTTAATGGTCGATTTGTGTTTGTGTTTTGAAGATTCAGTACACAATACCAGAGAGCATCCACTTCAATTGACAGGACAGTCATTTAATTATATTAGGAGAAAATATATTTTTTTACTTTATGGGTGATTAAGCCATGGAATAGTTCACCACTATACGTTATTATTAGTAAAGACAAAGCACAATTTAAAACTAGATTGGATAAATATCTACTAACTGCCAAATCTATGACATATTATTAGGTTAGTATGTGTGCAATTGTGGGTCTTTGGCCTTCTAGCTCTCATAAACCCTTAGTATGAACAAAAAAAAACAGAAGAAAAACACAAATACTTGGGTGATAACAAATAGCCATCTTAAGTCATTTCAACTAGTCAAGGGGGGCACTGATAAGCAGCAGGGAATTCCAAGCCCCCCCCTCCAAAACTGGGTACTAAATGAGATACAGACCAAGGTAGAAAGGTCAGTAGGGAGCAGGACTGGGGTAAATGGAGAAAGCAAAGTCAGTAAGGGCAGGGATGGGGCTACAAGAGGAAAAGCCATAAAAAAAGAGAGAGTAATGAGTACCAATGCCCGTAGTGTGGGTAACAAGCTTCCTGAACTAGTAGCCTTGATGGAAGTGGAAAATCTGGATATCGTGGCAATCACAGAAACATGGTACACACAGAACCAAGACTGGGATGTAAACATACCAGGGTAAACTATTTACAGGAGGGACAGGGAGGGTAAAAGAGGAGGTGGAGTAGCTCTCTACATAAAGGAAGGAATCAAAGCAACAGAACAAAAGGTGTAAACAGGGAGGAGAGGAAGCACTGTGGGTCCACTTGGAGACAGGCAATGGCACCACAATTCGCACATGGGTTGTATACAGACCCCCATCTCAGGGAAGGAAATGGACAAGGAAATGATAAAAGGTATCCTTAGAATGGCAGAAAAAGGGGAGATATTGTTGATGGGGGGGGTCTGAATATTCCAGATGTTAACTGGAGTGCATTTGCTGCAGCCACATCAAAGAGCAGGGTCATTATAGATGCCCTGCAGGAGGGCATGCCTTAGACAACTAGTAATGGAACCCACTCAGGAGGGAGCAATCTTAGACCTGGTACTCTCAAATGGAGATGGAGAGAGGATCACAGATGTAGAAGTGGATAGCCATCTGGGAACTAGTGACCATCGAACAGTATGGTTCACGATAAACACAGCAGTAGAGTCAAGCCATACAAAGGCAAATGTCCTGCACTTTAGAAGGGCTGACTTCGCCAAAATGGGTAAGTGCCTTAGGAATGCACTAGCAAATGAGCAGGAAGGAGGGGTGGAAGAACAATGGGGAACAATCAAAACTGCCATCACTAAGGCAACCCACCTTTGTGTGAAGCAAATAAACAAAACAATATAAAAAACAAGCATTTGTCAATGCCGAATGTTTGCTTGCTGGCATTGGCATTGGTAGTGTAGAAGTTTCAGAGCTGCATAATAGGAATGGCAGTGAAGTATTGAACTGAAGCCAACCCCACCACCACCCTGCAGAGAGTGACAGGCATTGGGGTGTGCCTTTGGGTCATCAGGCATAACGGCCACGCCATTTCACCACACCCTACCCTGCAGACACTGACAAGTGTCATGGTGTGCCTTGGGGTCTTTGGCCCTTATGCGCACAACATTCCATCAGGAAATACAGTGAGATGGGTGTGGTATAGGAGAATGGGGTGAACTTTGGGGCCGAAGAGTCCAAGGCATACCTCGATGCCTCTCACTGGCTGCAGGATGTCAAATGGTATGAGCTTTCACGGGCAAGAATCTAAGTCACACCCCTGATGCCTGTCATTCTCTACAGGGTGGGGCATTATGGTTGGAAACCCTAACACCTCAGGCATTCGTTGGTATTTTCACTTCAAATTTTCAACATGTTTTTTTTGAGACCCATACCTCATGAACAGTGGCAATATCAGTTTGTTAGCCGAAAGCTGCTTATGCACAGCGACTACGGCATTTAGCACCATAGGTGCAAAAACACATTCCGAACAGGATGTGAAAAATGACAGCTGTACTGTTCATGGGGAGGTGGAAAAAATGGCAATGTTGCAAATCTGCAGTAAAAATATTAAAAAAACTGGTGAAGTCACGGCGTGCATAGAAACTGCAACGCACACCGTAATGTAATTAGTTTTGGAATTTTTACAGCAGATTGGCAACTCAGGCATTTTGGTGCTTTCCGATCATGAACAGTGTCACTGTGATTTTCTTTATCTGTCCCGAACAATGATTTCCCAGCAACCATGCATCTCTGCACTGAAAGTGTGAAAACACATTTCGGCCATGTTGTGAAAAATGACAGCTGTACTGTTCATAAGGAAGTGTGGAAAAATGCCACTGGTGAAAATCTGGACTGAAAATATTACAAAGTCATGAACTTAAGCGGGTGCGTGGAAACTGTGCAATGCTCACTCGTAACACAGTCATTTTATGGACTTTTGTCACCAGATTTTCAACATAGCCATTTTAAGACCTCTGCTCATGAACAATGTAACTGTGATTTTCTTAATCTGTCCCAAACATTGCTTTCGCAAACCGACTGCACCATTGTGCGCTACATGTGCGGAAACACATTTTGGGCGACGTGAAAAATGGCAGCTGTACTGTTCATAAGGAAGTGTAATAAAATGGCAATGTGGAAAATCTGGAGGAAAATATGTAATCACAAACTTCACGAAGTATAGAGGAACTGCGAATCCATGCTCGTAAAACAGTAATTTTAGGAATTTTTTCACCAAATTTTCAACATAGCCATTTTAAGGCCTCTGCTCATGAACAGTGTCACTGTGATTTTCTTTAATGTGTCCCATACATTGATTTCGCACACCGACTGCGCCATTGTGCGCTACATGGGCGAAACACGCTTTGGGCAAGATGTGAAAATGACAGCTGTACTGCTCATAAGAAAGTGTAATAAAATGGCAATGTTGAAATCTGGAGTGAAAATAGTGAAAATTACAACTAGTCGCGAGGAACTGTGCAACGCAGTGTCAGAAAAACAGTCATTTTAGGAATTTTTCACCAAATTTTTCAACATAGCCATTTTAAGACCCTCTGCTCATTAAAAGTGTTCTGTGATTTTCTTAATGTGTCCCATACATTGATTTCGCACACCGACTGCGCCATTGCAAGCTACATGGGCAGAAACATGTTTTGGGCAAGATGTGAAAAATGACAGCTGTACTGCTCATAAGGAGGTATGGTAAAATGGTAATGTTGAAAATCTGGAGTGAAAATATTGAAAATTCGCAAACTTATGAGCGTGTGTAGGAACTGCGCAACACACGCCCGTAAAACAGTCATTTTTAGGAATTTTTTCACCAAATTTTCAACATAGGCTTTTGGAGAGCCCAACTTATGAACAGTGGTAGTGTCATTTTGTTACTCAGTCCTGAAAGGTGATTTTGCGCAGTGACTGCGAAATCACCCTTCGGGCCTGATTAACGCCATGAAAGTGACAGCATTCATGAGAAGGGGTCCCAAAAACCCCATGTTGAAAATTTGGTGCAAAAATTCCAAAAAATGCCTGAGATATGCAGCAAAGTTGAAAAACCCCTATCTATCCCATTATACAGCTTACCGGCATTTCCTCAGTTCGCGGTCGGCTTTAAAGAGTGCAGACGTGTTCCCGGTCCACCGAAGATCATCACGCCAGAGTCTGGAGGTAAGTATGGGGTGAGCAGGGGTGTGGGGAGGCAGGGTGCGCAGTGGGTGGGCGTAGGTGGGGGCAGACACAGCGAGGGACCGTTTTTAAGTTTTAGTTTTTTTTTTTAATGACGACGACGCGAGACATTTGCCACGCTGGGGTGGGCTCCCAGCATGGCAGAAGGATGACTGGTTGGGGTGCATGAAGCTGACGGTGGATTGGGCACCCCCCCGTTGGCCATAGCATCTGTTGCCATGCTGGGGTGGGCTCCCAGCGTGGCACCCTGTACACTGGGGGGGTAGACAGTGGAGCCGACAGGGGGATTAGGCACCCCCATCAGCTATACGACGTGTAGCCACACTGGGGTGGGCACCCAGCGTGGCATATGGAACTGTGTTTTTGGGGGGGGCACAGCACAACCAACAGGGGACTGGGCACCCCGCGTCGGCTATACAGTGTGTGCATGGGGGGGCCGAGCACTCAGTGTGCATGCGTGTGTGTGTGTGTAGGGGGAGGGCGCATGAGCAGGCGATATCTGATCGCTGCTCACTGAAGCGTAGCTCCCCCTTTCAACTGTACGCCACTGCATTTTGGAGCTGTCATAGCCAGCTCAGCAGGCATTGGAGAACTGCGGCCAAGCCTGTAAACACACTGACTGAACTGGAAGAGGGCTGCCACACCTCCAAAAACTCAGATGATGGCACTATGTTTCTTGCACATGCGTGCAAGCAAACATAAAAACTATGGTTCTCAACGGAGCTGGCAGGGAAGGTTAGGGAGAAAAAGGTAGCATTCAGGAAGCACAAGGAATCACAGAAGCAGCAGGACAGAGAACTGTGTTAGTTAAAGCAGAAGGAAGCAGGGGAAGGCAGTCAGAATAGCAAAGGCCCAAACTGAGGAAAGGATAGCCAACTCTGTTAAAATGGTGGATAAAACCTTTTACAGGTACATCAGGGAGTGAAGGAAGACCAAGGGAGGGATAGTGAGGCTTAATAAAGGGGAGCGGGGTGGGCAGAGGGTGACTGTGAAAAGGCAGAGATACTAAAATAGTTTTGCTCAGTATTCACAAGTGAAGAAGGGGCGGTACCCAAACCAAACAAGAGAAACACTCTGGATAGTGGGGTTGATACCCGCCCATTCACAGAAGAAAGGGTTCTGAAAGAACTCTTAAAACTGAAGGTGGACAAAGCAATGGGGCCTGGTGGGATTCATCCCAGAATTCTAAAAGAACTAAGGGTAGAACTAGTGACACCACTAACTAACCTCTTTAACAAATCATGGGAGGATGGGGTGGTACCTGAGGAATGAAGGAGGGCAGATGTGATTCCACTTCACAAAAGTGGAAGCAGGGCAGAGACAGGAAAGTACAGACCTATTAGTTTGACCTCAGTGATAGAGAAAATGATGGAATCACTTCTGAAGGAGAGAACTGCTGAGTACCTAGAGGCCAGAGGGGCACAGGACCCAAGGCAGCATGGATTCACAGTGGGTAGGTCATGTCAGACAAATCTAATAGATTTCTTTGACTGGGTGACCAAAGTAGTAGATCAGGAAGGGGCTGTGGACATGGCCTACCTAGACTTTAGTAAGGTATTTGACACAGTCCCATGCAAAAGAATAATACACAAGTTAGCCAGACTGGGCGTGGGTCTCAAGATGGTTGCCTGGGTAAAAAATTGGCTGGAGAACAGGACACAGATGGTAATAGTAAACAGAGTCCACTCTGAAGAAGGTGGGGTTATTAGTGGGGTACTGCAGGGTTCAATTTTAGTACCAGTCCTCTTCAATGTCTTCATCAGTGACATTGCAGAGGGACTGGAAGGAAAAGTATGTCTCTTTGCAGATGACACAAAGATCTGCAACAGGGCTGATACACAAGGTAGTCTGGAAAGGATGAGAAGGGATTTGGCAAGATTGGAGGAATGGTCAAATGTATGGCAGCTTAGATTCAATGCTAGGAAGTGCAAAGTAATGCACCTGGGAAACAAAAACCCAGGGGAAGAGTACACTATAGGGGGTGAAATAGTAACAACAACAAAAATCAAAAGGGACCTGGGGTAGTCATATCAGATGACCTAAAGGTGGGCAAGCAATGTGATAGGGCAGTAAGGAGAGCTGGGGGATACTGGGATGTATAGGAAGAGGCATCACCAGTAGAAAACAGGAAGTTGTTATCCCTCTGTACAGACAGCTGGTGAGAACCCATCTGAAGTACTGCATGCAGTTCTGGAGACCCAGTCTCCGCAAGGACATAGACAGGATGGAGGCAGTACAGAGGAGAACAACTAAAATGGTGCAGGGTCTGCACCAGAAGACATATGAAGAGAAGAGAGATGTAAGAAGCCTAATATGTATACCCTCAAAGAAAGGAGGGATGGGTGGACATGATAGAAACTTTCAAGTACCTCAAGGGAATCAACAAAGTCCAAGAGGGTAGCATCTTTCAGAAAAAGTGATGTGCAAGAACAAGGGGGTACAATTTGAAGATAGAAGGGGGATGGCTCAGTGGTAATGTGAGGAAGTATTTTTTCATGGAGAGGGTTGTGGATGCATGGAACAGCCTTCCTGAGGAGGTTGTGGAGTCAAAAACAGCAGGTGAGTTCAAGAATGCATGGGACAGACATAAGGCAATTCTAGTGGTTGGGGGGTAGGAGCAAGTAGGCTGTTGGTTAACTAGGATCTGCAGCTTATCCATTAGGTAGGGAAATACTGGGTGGGCCAAATGGTCCTTATCTGCCATCAAATTCTATGTTTCTAAGCAGGCAGTAGATTGAGGTGGGAAACAGACATTATGGGAGTGGTGCAGTGCAGTGCAGCAGTTGCGGAGCAGTTGTCTTCAGAGAGATGTTCTGGAGGCTGTGATGCTGCCCTATCGGCAGGCACTTCTCTGGGCAGAGGGAGGAGGTTGCCTGTCTCCAAGCATTTCTTATTGTGCTGAAGGTGGCATCCACTCCCACCCAGAGACCACAGTGTCCACGATCTAAAAACCACATCCCCCAACCAGTCCTCCTTAGTAAATCCTACACAGTTTTGGAGGAATGGGAAAGCCCCACTCAGGAACCTGAGGCTGGGACCATGGAGGATGGGAAGGTCTTCCAGGATGTAGCCCCAGGGAAGGGGGCAGGGGACCTGGGAGGAGGAGTAAGTTTCTCCTAGTGGGGGACTATTGTCTGGGGAGTGGAGTTAGGGACACCTAACAGGGGTGAGAGGGAGGTCAAGTACCTCCAAAGAAGTGCTGCAAGGAGGGATGGGAAGCAGAACCATAGGATCACTATGGCAATAGCTAGGAGGTAGCAGCTAGATATCATTGTCCATCTGGGAACCAATGACCTGGCCAGGAAAAGGGTGGTGATAGCCATAGTCCAGGAGAATTTCAAGAAGCTGGGGGAAACCTGAAACAGATGGCATGCTCTGAGTCATTCTCGGAGATGTTACCTGTCCAGGGTACAGGGGAAGCTAGGGCACTCCACATCTGTACCTTGGTTGAAGGATGGGTATGGAAGGGAGGGGTTTTGGCTTCACAGGGGACTGGGCCTGACCTGGGCAGATGCGAGGTTATACAAGGATGGGCTGCATGTGTCTGAGATGGAGACCTTGGTCCTTTATGAGAGGTAGAAATGCTTCAGCTGTGAGCATTTAAATTGGCCAAAGGTGGGGAGCCAGGAGGATCAAGAGGCTTAGGAACACCCCCTCCAACATGAGAACATGCAGGAACATGAGTTGACTACAGAAACAGCTAAAGCAGGCAGGAAGGGGCAGGCAGGCAAAGAATGTATAACGAGTGATATGGGGACAAAAGTACATAAGAAAGGAAACTGTGGTGGGGAAGATGCTGGAGAAGGAGAGCAAGAGAAAAGAGGGCAGACTGTAAAACATGGAAGGTCATGCTAACTCATGGCTGTAGACTAGGAAACAAGGTTCCAGACCTGAAGGCCTTGTTGGCAGATGCAAACCTTGACATAGCAGCAATAACAAAGATGCGGTACTCTGCTAATCATGGCTGGAAAGTCAGTGTACCAGGCTATACACTGTTCAGGTGGGACAGGGAAGAGTAAAAAGGATGAGGGAGTGGCATTGTACATCAGAGATGGTATAAAGGCTACAGTTGGTCAGGGATGATGGAGGGGGCAAGGGAATGTGGGTCACCCTGGAGCCTGGAAGTGGAACAGCAATATGCACAGGGGTGATCTACAGACCTCTAGCACAGGGGGAGAAAGAAGCAGACACAGAACTGGTGGAGAACATACATGACATGGCAGCTAAAGGTGAAATCCTACTCCTGGGGGATTTCAATATGCCAGACATGGAATGGGCCACCAAGGTGGCTGTTTCAGCCAGAAGCACAGCCATCCTAGAATTCCTGCAGGGGGTTGGACTCAGGCAGCTGGCACATGAGCCAACCAGGGACAAGTCAATTCTGGACCTGGCATGGACCAATGGGAACAGTCAAAGAAACAGAAGTGGAAGGACAGCTGGGGTCCAGTGACCACCACATGGTGTGGCTCAGCATGGAGACATGGACTCAACTGAGCCACACAAGGGCAAGAGTGTTAGATTTCAGGAGGACAGATTTCACTGAAATGGGTAGATGTATACAAACTGTTCTGGGAAAGGACGGGTAATAGAAGGGGGTGGAAGAACAATGGGAGAAACTGAAAGGAGCCATAGCAGATATAAAAATACAATATGTTAGGATAGTGGCCAAAGGGAAAAGAAGAAGTAAGCCACTATGATTCTCCAAAGAGGTGGAGGACAAAGTCAAGGTTAAAAGGCTGAGTTTCAGGAAATATAAGGGGAGCCAAAGGGAAGAGGACAGGGAGGTGTACCTTGACTGTCTAAGGGAAGCAGGGAAAGCTGTTAGGAAGATGAAGGTGCAGACAGTGGAGGGTTTAGCACAATCTGTAAACAAAGGGGATAAGGCATTCTATAGGTACATCAGTGAAAGAAGAAAAAACAGGAGGTGGGGTTGTGAAGCTCAAATGGGAGAAGGGAAAGGGTAAGGTGGGGGATCTGTACAAGGCAGAAATACTGAACAAACATTTCTGCTCAGTATTCACTAAGAAGGGGGAGGATCAAGGACCACATTTGGGTTGCAGAGGTAATGGGGGGAGAAGTAGACACCAGTCAATTCACAGTGGACAGAGCTCTGAAAGAACTCACAAAGCTGAAGGTGGATAAGGCCATGGAGCCAGACAGCATCCACCTGAAGATATTAAAGGAGCTGCAAAGAGAACTAGCAGCACCTCTGGTAGCCCTGTTCACAGACGGTTGGAGACGTGGCAACTGAGGCTTAATACAAAGAAGTGCAAAAGAATGCACCTGGGTAGAAGGAACCCTTGGCAGAGCTACAGGCTGGGGGGGGGCTGACTGTCACCAAAGAGGAAAGGGACCTAGGGATCATCATTGCTGATAACATTAAGGTATCAAAGCAGTGTACAAAGGCAGCAGGGAGGGCCAGTGGCATGCTGGGATGCATAGGCAGGGGTATTACTAGCAGGAGGCAGGAGGTGAGAATGTAATTCTATAAAATATTGGTAAGACCTCACCTGGAGTACTGAGTGCAGTTACAGAGGCCACACCTGTGCAAGGACATATATAAGGTGGACATTATCCAGTGAAGGGCAATGAAGATGGTGCAGGGCTTGCACCACAAAACACATGAGGTGAGACTAATGGACCTCAATATTTACTCACTGAAGGAGAGGAGACAGTGCAGGGGCATGATTGAAACTTCCAAGTACCACAAGGGCATAAACAAGGTGCAGGTGGGGGACATTTCCCAATGTAAAAAAAATACTAGAACAAGGGGGCACAATATGAAATTGGAAAGGGGTAGATTAAGAGCTAATGCAAGCAAGTTGTTCCTACAGGAGGTAGTGGGGGCAAGCACAGTGGAGTGGTTTAAGCATGCTGGGACAGGCACAAGGGAAGCTTGCAAGGGAGGGAGTGATGAAAAGCCATTGATCACATAGGTTCAGTGGCCACATACAATGTATATGGCCTATAGGCAGACTGTATGAGCCAAGCGGTCCTTATCTACCAATAATTTCTATGTTTCTATGAAGGCATTAATGGAAATGGGGAGGGAATCAGGGGTTGAAGAACAGTGGGCAATATTTAAAATGGGGATTACAAGAGCAACAGAAGTATGCATTAAGCAGGTTAGCAAGGGGGAAAAAAGAGGAGGCCATTATAGTTTTCCAAGGAGGTAGCGGAAAAGTGAAAGCCAAAAAGATTGCATTAAGGTAATACAAAAAGACGCAGGCAGAAGGGGATAGGGAGAAGTACCAGGAGAAACAAAGGGAGGCAGGGAGGTCAGTAAGGGAAGCCAAAGCTCAGACAGAAAAGCGCATTGCAAAATCAGTGGGTAGAGGGGACAAAACCTTGTACAGGCACATAAGTGAAAAATGAAAGGCAAAGGGAGGGATAGTGAGACTAAAGGGGGAAGATGGGGGCCACGTGGAGGATGACAACAGTAAAGCTGATATACTGAACAGGTATTTCTGCTCAGTCTTTACTGAGGAAGAGGAGGGTAATGGGCCTGAAGGGAGAACAGGGGGTGGGAATGGCACAGAAATGGACACAAGTCCCTTTATACAAGAAAGGGTCCTGAAGGAACTGGAAGGAATGAGTTGATAAAGCAATGGGGCCAGATGGTGTGCATCGTAGGGTCCTAAAAGAACTATGAGAGGTGGTGGCTGAACCTCTGGCAAACCTGTTTAGCCGATCACTGGAAACAGGGAAGGTACGCAAAGACTGGAGGACAGCAGATGTAGTCCCCTTATATAAAAGTGAGAACAAAGAGGAACCGAGGAATTACAGACCAGTCAGCCTCACCTTGGTAGTGGAGAAGATCATGGAATCACTACTAAAAGAGATATTGGTGGAACATCTGGTTGCCAACGGATTACAGGACCCAAGGCAGCATGGTTTCACCAGGGGGAGGTCATGTCAGACCACCTCATTGAATTTTTTGACTGGGTGACAAGGGAGGTGGATCAGAAAAAGGCAGTGAATGTGGTCTATCTGGACGTCAGCATGGCCTTTGACACTGTGCCACATAGAAAACTATTAAACAAACTAGGGAATATGGGAGTGGTCAGGACATTAGTGTAGTGGGTAGGTAACTGGCTGGGCAGCAGGACACAGAAGGTGGTGGTAAATGGCTGTCGCTCCATAGAGTGAAGAGTGACCAGTTGGGTATCAAAGGGATCAGTGCTGGGAGCGGTTCTGTTCAAAGTCTTCATTGGTGACATTGTGCAGGACCTAGAAGGCATAATTTCCTGTTTGCTGATGATATAAAGCTCTGTAACAGAGTGAACATGCAGAGAGTGTAGATAGAATGAGGAGGGACCTGCTGAAACTTGAAGAATTGTCAGGGGTTTGGCAGTTGAAATTCAATACAAAGAAGTGCAAGATAATGCATATGGGGCACAAAAACCATGGAACAACATATCAGTTGGGGGTGAGGATATAGCATGCATCATGCAGGAAAGGGATCTTGGGGTTATCATATCTGATGACCTCAAGGTAGGGAAACAGTGCAACAAGGCAGTAGGGAAAGCAAATAGGATGCTGCAATGCAAAGGCAGGGGCATCACCAGCAGGAAAAGGAAGGTCATAATTCCACTGTACAAGACACTAGTGAGGCCCCACCTGGAGTACAGTGTACAGTTCTAGAGACCTTACCTACGTGAGGACATAGACAGTGTAGAGAAAGTTCAGAGGATGGCAACAAAGATGGTTCATGGATTGCATCACAAGTTCTATGAGGACAGATTGAAGGACCTGAATATGTACTCCCTGGGGGAGAGGAGGGAGAGAGGGGATAGGATAGAGACATACAACTATCTTACAGGGAGGAACAGGGTGCAGGAATACAATATTTTTCAGTGAAAAAGATATTCCAGGACTAGAGGGCATGGGATGAAGTTGGAGGGAGGGTAATTTAGAGAAAACGTGAGGAAGAATTTCTTCACAGAACGGGTGGTGGACAAGTGGAACACCCTGCCAGAGGAAGTAGTGGGGGCTGAAACAATCACAGGATTTTAGAATGCATGGGATAGACATAAGAGAATTCTGAAGGTCAGGGGCAAGGGGCAACAGACTTCTAGGAAAACAAAGTGAACTTACAAGCTCAGACGGGTAGACTGGGTGAGCCATAGGCCCTTATCTGCTGACAGTATCTATGTATTTATGTATCTATGAAATGGATGTGTGCTTGCTTAAAACAATAATCAGTTCCGTGACTGTCGCACTGCTATTAGCAGCATCCTGGTATCTTCTAAACCATGCACACAGCCCAGTCTCATGTACAGGTCTCAAGGGCTGACGCACAGCAAGAGACAGTACTGTCCATATGATCCCAAATGTAGGGGGTATGTTATGATCCCAAATCCAGAGGGTATGTTAGTAAACCCCTGTAGGGGAGGTGGGGTTATTCTGGCAACAGTTTGCTTTTTTACTTAACTTTATAGCAGCCTGCTACTCTGCCAAAAGTCTTCACATTAAACCTGGCTACCCTGGCATCAGTTCCTAGCCCATGTTACAAAACTGTGTCAGTTCAGATGGCTTAACCATCACCAGCTTTTCCTTTAATGCAGAGGTTCCCAGTCAGTCCATAACAGCTCCATTTCGTTAACTGCAACTTAAAAAAAAATCCATTATCCACCACTGCAGGCATTGACCACTTTGAAAATGAACGTGCTCAATGGTGATATGCCTGACTAAATTAATTTTTTTGATTGATTGACCACTGCAGTCCAACATATGGCCCATTTCAAAAAAGCAAGAAAGCCCAACTGCAACAAATGAGAGGAGCAGGAATTTAAATGACAGTGCGTCTACAACTTCTCATGTGCTTCAGTGCCCCATTTACACACTGAAATGTCCTTTCTGCATTACAAGTATATGCCTCTTGCTGTCTTCAAATGAGGCAGGCTCGTCTCAATGGAACTGCTACTGCCTTCCTGGACTGGGAGTGACATCAAGTCCTGCTACTAGTGGCCAAGAGTCAGTCCTGCTGGGAGTGATGGAGAAAGTGCTGCCACAGCAAAAGCAAGCAGTATATGCCATTTCAAGAAAGGAGGGGACCTGCACTTCCAGTCATACCTCATCCCAGTACAAAAGTACCACATAGTGACAATGTGGAAATAACTACTTTTGTAAAATGTACCCCTACAACTTTAAAAATCACAATAAATATTTCAAAAACTTTTTTTTATTATTTTTTAATGGACACATTTACTAACTGCAGTAATACACTCCAGGGCATGGTATGTCTACATATATCAGCCTATATTCACAAATGTTTCATGCAGTGTTATCACTCATTTGCAATTACTAACCTGATTCAACAATATTCTGTTATTTCATCGCTCATGTTGCTGAATCCAGTAACACCATAGAAAAAGGTGTGTTTACACTGGAGGCTATGTTTATGAATATTGGCCATTACTATGAAGATCTTCAGCCTTTGGCTGTTGCCTACTATGCATCTGAGGCATGGCTATGTCAGTAGACATATCACTCTGTCAAGTATCGCTGCTTGAATATAGGCTGGTATCCTGGTGCTAGAGATGCAGCAAATTTAAATTTACCATTGACATTTGGCATTGTCCCTCTGATATGTGGAGTGGCTAATAAGAAAGGCTCACTTTGCCTTGTAATTATTACTTCACGTTGTCATTCAGGGAGCAGATGAGACACTCTGGGTCCCCCTGGAGACAGGAAATGGCACCACAATCCGCATGGGGGGTTATATACAGACTCCTATCTCAGGGGGAGGGACTGGACAAGGAAATGATAGAAGGCTTCCTTAGAATGGTAGAAAAAGGGGAGATATTGTTGATGGGGGACCTGAATATGCCAGATGTTAACTGAAGCACCTTTGCTGAAGGCACATCCAAGAGTAGGGTCATTCTTGATGCCCTACGGGGGGCATGCCTCAGACAGCTAGTATTGGAACCCACTCAGGAGGGAGCAATGTTAGACCTGGTACTCTCAAATGGGGACAGAGAAAGAATCTCAGATTTAGAAGTGGGTAGCCATCTGGGAACAAGCGACCACCAAACAGTGTTCACGATAAACACAGCCATACAATTAAGCCATACAAAAGCAAGAGTATTGGACTTTAGGAGGGCTGACTTTGGAAAAATGAGAGAGTGCCTCAGAAAAGCACTAGCAAACAGGCAAGAAGGAGGGGTGGAGGAATAATGGGGAGTAATCAAAACAGCCATCACAGAGGCAACAAGCCTTTGTGTAAAGCAAATCAACAAAACACAACGAAGGAAAAAAACGCTATGGTTCTCAAAAGAGGTGGCAGCAAAAGTTAAGGAGAAAAGGACAGCATTAAGGAAGTATAAGAAAACACAGAAGGAACAGGGCAGAGAACTTTATCAGTTAAAGCAGAAAGAGACTGGGAAGGCAGTTAGAATAGCAAAGGCCCAAATCGAGGAAAGGATAGCCAACTCTGTTAAGAAGGGGGATAAGACTTTTTATAGGTACATTAGGGAGCGAAGAAAGACCAAAGAGGGTTACTGAGGCTTAATAAAGGGGAGGGAATGTGGGTAGAGGGTGACAGCGAAAAAGCAGGGATACTGAATGAATATTTCTGCTCAGTATTAACAAAGAAAGAGGCGGGGGAGGTACCTAAATCAAACAAGAGAAACACTCTGAAGACAGGGGTCGATACCAGTCCAATTACAGAAGAAAGGGTTCTGAAAGAACTAATAAAATTGAAGGTGGACAAAGCAATGGGGCCTGATGGGATTAACCCAAGAATTCTAAAAGAACTAAGGGTAGAACTAGCGACACCGCTGACTACTCTCTTTAACACATCATGGGAGGATGGGGTGGTACCTAAGGACTGGAGGAGGGTGGATGTAATTCCTCTTCACAAAAGTGGGAGCAGTACAGAGGCAGGAAACTACAGACCAGTTAGTTTGACTTCAGTGGTAGGGAAAATGATGGAATCACTTCTGAAGGAAAGAATTGTTGAGTACCTAGAGGCCAGTGGGGCACAGGACCCAAGGCAGCATGGATTCACGATGGGGAGGTCATGTCAGATGAATCTAATAGATTTAACAACAACAACAAGAAATTCAGAGTCTCCTAGGAGTGGTCACACACAGTTACCAGAATTAATGTGTATCCCCAAAATGCTGCAGTCTTGTGACCAAAACATTCCCCAGTGCTGACAAAGTGAAATGAGAGCACAACAAGAAAAGCAAAGTCTCCCAGAATTAATGGCACACTCAGCCACGCATGCAGTGGTCACACACAGCCACCAGAATTAATGTGTATCCCCAAACTGCTACTGTCTTGTGTCCAGAAAATTCCCCAGTGCAGACAAAGTGAAATGAGAGTGTAACAAGAAATGCTAAGTCTCTCAGAATTAATGGCACACTCAGTCATGTATGCAGCGGTCACATATAGTCACCAGAATTATTATGCATCCCCAAAATTCTATTGTCTTGTGCCCCCTGTGCTGACGAAGTGAAATGAGAGCATAACAAGAAATGCATAATCTCCCAGAATTAATAGTGCACTGCAAATGCACAGACAGATTAAGATTGTGCTGCACACTCAAGACATGCAGACGCAAAGGCACAACGCCACCTAACCAGTGCTCACAAGTCACAAATCCAAATCTGGAAAAGAATAGCTTTTGCCAGTCAGTGGAGGGGGGATACCACAAAGCAGTACAAAAAATTCATGCAGGTGCAGTGGATAGCAGGTTAACACTGCTGCAGTTCCTCTGTGGCACAATAAAAGGTGTCTGATTTGATGGCATGCACACACACACACACACACACATACACACACACACACACACTCACATACACACTATAAGTAATGCGAAGCAAATTGAAACCTTTAGTAACATAACCAAATGTTTTAAACTAACTGAAATTATACGCTGCTGCACCGCAACAATCAGCAAAAAAATGTCAAGAATTACTAAAAATATTACTGTGTACATTAACACAGTTACACAAGAAAAATATAACCAAAACAGAAAGACTGCCTTTTTCTCCCAGTTAATCTACCACCACCACAGATACACCCCTCCCCCAAAGCAACTTCAAGTGTCTGTCGGTACACAGACTATGTTCTAAATTAACATTCAAAATCCACATACAAACAATAAACACTCAATGATATGAGCACAAGAGGGTTTCTTACAATCAATGTGCTTAATTTTGAGCAAAAAAAGACTCAGGCTTTTTTAACAGCTTTTAGAGGTTCTGAATTGCAAATCTCTGACAGCAAACTGTCTCCAGCTACCACTACACACACACACTACCCAGAACTGAGGCTGTGCAGAACAATCTAGAGCCCATGTGACCTGCAATCACATGAATCACTGCAGAATTCACCTTGGAGCTCAATTACAAGGCAAAATGATGCGAAGTACATTGATTTCAATGTACTTCACCTTATAATTGGTGGAGAAGTGGTTTGTGAAAGGTGGAATAATGCAAAGTCATTGATTTCAATGGACTTTGCGTTCCTCATTATGACGCGAAGTACTCCGCTTCACATTGCCGATTACTTTGCAGATTCCGCATTACTCTTTGAATCACTTCGTAGAGCGAATTTTGGCCACTTTGCCCACCACTACCTGAGGTACAGGCCATTCCTGGACCTATTTCTATGTTCCCTTTTGTTTTTCCTGTATAACATTTCAGTCTTTGCTTTGCTGATAATGAAAGAAGCAAATGGCCTGCCCATTCTCTTGTGTCTATATCCCAGCAAAGCATACAACATACAATGTTTCTGCTCTCTATTAGTGATGATTCCAGTAGAATTTTCCCTCATGCTGCATAAGCTAATTAAGCACTGAAACAATCATAGTTTTACAGTATATTACATCATTATCATTCAATGTTTCTGGTGCTTACAGCAGCCATATAATTCATGATTCTTCAAGCATTGGACAGTTTGGGGGCTTTCCCAAAAGCCCAATAACTCCTACTAATTCCTGCAAGTTTTATGACAAAAAAATGAGCGCCAGAAACATGGTACTGTATGGTTAGTGTGTACAGTACTTGTGTGGGAAAAAAACTCCATTTGTTTACTGCATATCTCAAGCTAACAATCTTGACTGCTGTGTGTGACTGTACAAGCTGTACAATAATTGTACATGTAGTAAATCGAAACTCCTCTCTTGCATTGCATAAATCGTGTTACTGATTCTCTTGGGAAAATAAACAGTTGCATGTTTCCTACGTGTCTTCTCTTCAGTAAAAGGAGAAACAGAGCACCAGGGTGTTGCCCATATATTGGTGACAAATGTGTTTTTAAAGATTACAACACAAAGTGAGGTAATAAAAAATTGCCATTGCCTGTGGAACATTTACAACACCCATTTTACTATTTGCATCACAGTACAGGAAGTGCATTTTGTTCATGAATTATGCCCTGGCAGGGCTGGGTGGTATGCAGATTTATTCAGCTTCTTACCCAAGATAAGAAATTGGTTCAGACATTTAATTTTATCCTTAAGATCTGTCATATAGCAGTACGAGGAATCCGTTTAATAGTTCTGTCAGTCACATCACACCGGGTCTCCAAATGTGGTTGAGATACAGTATCAAAACTCTCGAGGAGGAAATAAACTGGTACAGAAACTTGTACAATAACACCTGAGTGGCTGACTAAATTCCTTCCTTTCCATCCTGCGTCATGCCAATTTCAATTAAGCCAGCCTGCTGCTATTTTTGTCCATGTCTTGACAAACTTTAGAGGACTCTTTTTCACTTAATTTGCACTGGCTGACATTCCAGTTAATAAAAGCTGACCCCTTGTTCCCGTCTTTCTGACATCATTCGCTTCCACACAGTGATGGTGTCATAATCAGAGAGCCCAGTCAGCCAAAACTCTATGTTCCAGGTGCAGAACTGGTTGTGGGGAATTGGACATTACTCACTTGCCTTGAAAAGTCAATTCTGCATTGTCAGGATTCGATCTCACCAGCTGCATGCAGCCCAAGGCACAGGGTGGGGACCGGAAGGAAACGCACAGCCTGAATGACATTATATATTGCTGTTTTGGTTTGTTTGCATGGCATGCATTGCATAGAGTAGTTTATGCAATGATCAGTGTTCCTCTTTTTATTGCGAGTTGTCTTGGTTGAATTTTTTGAAGCATCTGCCAAAACCTTTTTCTACTAGTTGCACTTGTGGCGCCTGCCAGCCAGCATCTGCACTTGTAAGGAGTACTGACTTCAAGAGATGTGGGAATCCACAATGATCTCTTTCTCTGAGTTGGAATAACCGGTGGAAAATTGTTAGAACTGGAATAATTTCAGTTAAAAGAGGTTGTTTTCAAATTTGGCGAAATTGCAATTATGCAGCAGGTGACCTGAGGATTGCAGGTACCACAGCTGCTACAGTAATCTTTAAAACATTGAAGGGTGGGAAATCTGGAATGTGTGTCAATGCACTGAACAATTAATGAGAAGTATCCTTGGCAGGATGTCATTATAATTTGAAGACGAGCTGCCACGATTATTTAAATGCTTCAGCAGGAAAAGCACGTTGGGAAGTGTGCCATCTGTGCCGCTACATGACAGCTTTGCCTCTGATTACAGCGGCACTTTTTTTTAGAAGTTGTGTCCACTTTACATAATGTTGGTGTCAGCGCTAGCATACTGGCTTATTGGTGAATGAGGGCTGCACCTTCTAAAGTTTGTCCTGCCTTCGCCAACACTGACACACCTCTGAAATGTGCTACTAGCACAAGATGTTGCTAGCGCACGCATGCAAGCCAACATAAAATACTCTATTTGCATTACTATCCTATAAAGAAGTAGGGCCAGGATGAGGATGAACAGAATCAGAAATGAGTAATAAAACAAGTTTCCTTAACCTTAACTTGTTAACCTTAAAAAGTCCAAACAAACCTTAATTGTCATTTAAAAATCGGCACAAATAAAATCTTTAATATAATCTGGGATAGGAAACAAAAATCCAAGGGATAAATACATAGGTGCCCCATTAATAGTGTTGAAAATGAGGCATCTACCATCTGATATAAATTCTGTTTCAGCCCTCAGAGAATCATCTCCAATACCCAGGTTTAAAGGAGGAAAAGTGGAAGGAATAAAAAGGCCCACTATGTGAAGCATTAAAAGTGGAAAACTCATTAAGGAAAACATCCTTAGACATATAACTGCATACCCATAGAACAATAAGTCAAACAGAACAGTACCTATGATAGTAAAAATTACCAGAACACATTCAGGTTAAATCTGAACAAAGTAACCAACCTTAGATTCAATCAAATTTGCTTGGATTGGTGCTCGTGCCACTCACACACTCATGCTAGTGAGTGGCGTGGGCTTTTAAACTAAGAGCCCCACCCCCTGGTCTGACATACTACTCAGCTGGCAGCTCCCTAAAGCCCCCTCCACACCAAGTAGTAGTCAAAGTCCAGAAAATGGCAACAGTTCAACTGGAGCTCTTGCCCACAAAGGAGACATCAGGATCTTGTTAGGACATCTTCTGAAGCAGGCTGATGTGTCAGCTGTATGGTGAGAGACACTGAAGTGGGAGTGCATGGCGCATGCTTTTATACTAAGAGCCCCACTACCTGGGGTGATTTTCTGCTCAGCTGGTGGCTCCCCCAAGCCCCCTCCACATCCAAGCAGTAGTAAAATTACAGAAAATAGCAACAGTTCAACTGGAGATTTTGCCCATAAAGAAGACAGCAGGATCTTGTTTGGACATCTTCTCAAGCAAACTGGTGTGCCAGCTATATGGTGAGAGGCACTGAAGTGGGAGCAAGTAACATGGGTATTTAAACTAAGAACCCCACCCCCTGGTGTGATGTTCTACTCAGCTGGTGGCTCCCCCAAGCCCCCTCCATGCCAAGCAGTAGTCAAAGTCCAGAAAATGGCAACAGTTAAACTGGTGATCTTGCCCATAAAAAACACAGCAGGATCTTGTTTGGGTGTCTTCAGAAGCAGGCTGGCATGTCAGCTGTATCATCCGAGGTGCTGAAGTGGAAGCAAGTGGTGTGGGCTTTTAAACTAAGAGCTCCACCCCTGGTGTGATGAATTCACGCAAATGTTTAACAGTAAGAAATAAATTATGTAATACAGTAATGATATTTCTTCTTAATGGTTTGTTGATGATTTATACAAATTGCATCATCTCAGCTATTAGTTGCTTCCCTGAAGACTAAGGCTGTGCGAACCTCCCAAAGTTCAACTGTATGAACTTTAATTGTCAAATTAAGGTAAAGTTTGCCAAAGTTCTCTTAATGGCAGACTTCTTTGCACTGGTTTGACCAATAAAAAACATTAGGGGATGGGATAAAATAACATATGCACTGTGCTGATGAAGAACTCAAAACAGCAAGGTGATGCAGTGGGCCACACTGAAGGGAACTGGTTCCAAAAACTGTGCCCCTTCAGACAGTTCCAAACCTGGACAATGCTAGTGGTAAACAAGAGTAAGTGGCCAACAATGCTCAGAATAAAGTGGCTGTAATTGTAAGGCCTATGGACGCCCACATAATTATCAATACAGAATCTCACAGCATAGGCTACTAGTTTCAAAAACTGTGTGCCAATTGGGACAGTGCCACACATGGACATTTGACAGAGTTTCCTGTTATGCCATGGATAAGTGTTGTACACACTGGTTTCATGAGTAACACTGCCCGCAAAATTACTTATTCGACCTGTATAGGCCTGGCAAAAAAGTCACAAACTTTAACTTGAAGAAAGACTAAGCAAAACCAACAGTGCAGCATATCACAGTGTAGGCTACTGGTTCCAAAAATTGTGTGCCTACTGGAACAGTGCCATACATGGACAAGGTTTCCCGATATGCCATGAATAAGTGTTGTACACACTGGTTTCATGGGCAGCACTATCTCAAAAATAATTTATTCAGCCTGTGAAGACTTGTCAAAAACTCACAAAAAACGTTAATCTGAAGACTGAGAGAAGATAACAGTGCAGTATCCCACTGTGTGGGCTACTGACTTTCTGTCATGTGTAGCAGCTGCAGCAGCAGCAGTAGTAGTAATAGTAGTCATCTTGGAGATAAAAATTAGTGACTCCTGTGATGTCCTGTTGTAGTAGTGGAAACACAGTGGGGTCCTTCTTCTTCCCTCTCCTCCACCTGGCATGTCAGTGTGACTGCAAGGAATGATGAGCGCTGTTCTTCTGCTCTATTTGTGCTGCAGTTCCTGTTTTGTGCCATATGTACACAGACCAGGTAGCTAAGTCAGGCTTTATAGGGCTGTTGATCGTTATACTTACAGCATTCTTATGCATCAATGAATGTCTCAAATGTGTCTTTGAACCATGGGTCCAAGAGAGTGGCCATGATGTGGTTATCTGTACACGTTTTTTTTTCAATTGGTCAACAACAACAAAAAAAAGCTTTATTGTTTAGCAATACACCATTACAACTTAAAAATTTGGCTCCATGTCAATACAGCAAAGAAATATCAGTGAATACAATTATGGTGACAGCAAAATTGGCGACTGTCAATACAGCGACTGGAATGTATGGCGAATGCAGTTACAGCAACATTCTCTTTCTGTGGGGGGGCTTCACACGCTGCACCCCCCCACTGCAGGGGACTTTGCCTCCACACTCCCTTACTTATATATCTAACTCCAAGGTTGGAGCACCTTGGGGAGGGGGGAAAGCAAATGTCGCTGAAACTTCATTTGTTATATATTCCAGCCACCGTATTAACAGTCACCGATTTGTCATCTCCATAATTGTGGTAGGGTGGGGGTGTTAAGGTGTCAATCTTAACACCTAATTTTCTTACTTTTGTTGCTTCAACACTAACTGATGCATTAACAAAGTTTTTTTGCAATGAATTTCCTTAAATTTTGAAAAAGTGTAATCTTACCCTTATATGGTGTTGGGAGTGCAGGGCCTCGGCCCATATCTAACCATAAGTACACAGACACTGTAATGAAGTGTCATCTTGAGGACCCTGCACTCCCATTATTGCATGATGGCTGGCTCAGCAGTCCAATTACTCCACAATAGTATCCTTCCCACCTACCTATAACTGTCGAGATGCAGTGCAGCCCTAGACACATTCCAAGAAAGTCATGTGCTGCAAATGGTGCAATATCTCAATAACTGTAACAACTTTGGAAAAAATTCCACTACAGTTGTAATCATGGACTGATAACCTGCACATGTACTTAGAGGTGTATTAAGCTGTGCTTAGCGAAAAATCCGCATTTCGAACCATTTTTAAGATACAGGCACCAAAAGGTGTCATGTTTGCCACAATGTTATAGCATAGGAAATTTCTCAGCTTCAGAATGACATAACTATGGAATCAATGCAAATTTTTACACGAAACCAGCATAAGTCACATCCATTGGATACCCCTTTTCTACCCCGTAAAGTTCAAGGCAAAAGTCCTAACCATTTCTTTGCAGTGAAGTGGCAAAGAAACAGCAATCTTTAAAAAATCCTTGTTCATGAGCTGTCAAAATTCTTGTTTGTGAGCTGAACCCCTGTTTGTGAGGTGTCAAAATCCCTGTTTGTACACCAATCCCTGTTCACAAGGTAGGGCCATCTGGTTGTCCACTCATGTACAAGGATTTTGACAGCTCATGAACAGGGATTTTTGAGTCATCTGGTCACCATCTCACGAACAGGGATTTTGTCACCTCACGAACAAGGATTCCTTCTTAGAATTCATGTTCATGAGCTGTCAAAATCCCTGTTCATCAGCCGAGTCCCTGTTTTTTAGGTGTCAGAATCCTTGTTCATGAGAAATCCTTGTTCGTGAGATAGGGTCATCTGGTCTCCATCTCATGAATGGGCATTTTGACACCTCACGAACAAGGATTGGCTTGTAAACAAGGACTCTGACACCTCACGAACAAAGATCAGAAATGAGTCACGAACCAGGATTTTTTAAATTTCAAAAACACATTTTAGGGCCAAACTAAAGTAAACCAAAGGCATAGGTTTGTAGAGGACATCACCCTGAACAAAACCTATGCTTGGTTTACCTCACAACACTTCCCTAAGTCAACTTATAGTATTTTATTTGATGAAGAAAAGTAAAAACAAGGTAGCAGCTCGCAAACAGGGAATTCTTCTCACAACCAGAATTTTATAAAATCCTGTTTGTGAGGCAAATCCTTGCTTTCAGTTTATACACCCATCCAAAAGACTAAACTGAGCATGCGCAGAACCCAACATTTTTAAATTTAATAACTTTGGAATGGATTCATATTTTTCACCAAACCAATACTGGCTCTTTCTCTTTGGCAACCTCTTTCTACCATGAAAATTTCAGACTCCAATACCAAGTGGTGTGGCCTCAGTGTAATGGGCAGAAATCAGCAAAAACTGGTGAAAAAAGTAAAAAAAAACACACTTTTTACTATGTGCTACATGAAAACCAAACACCCGATCAAAACGAAACTTGGCACATCAAGAGAGTTACCCAATGGGACAGTACATAGTAAATTTGTGCAAATCCATCGAACGGTTGCAAAGTCATTAAAGTTCAAAATTTTGGGTTTACATTCAACTGCTTACTCAGTCCTAACTAAAGTGGAGACTACTGTGCCACTATAATAAGCACTTTCTTTTTTAGCATCAGGAATATGATCTAAATAGAAACTGTAACCATGCCATACCTCGTTTGAAATATTATCTAGATCCCATTGTTGATTAAATAGTTTAATCTTATTTTGTTATATATATCTAGAATAACTAGGTGCTTTTCTCCCCCCATAGGGAGACTGGGATATAATTTGCCATTATAACAAGCTGGTTATAACGGCAAACATGTGCTGGGCTTCCTTGATTACAGGCATGCGTACAATAACTCTTGTCATGATTCTAAGTCCACATTTAAATTTGAACTGTCTGATCCTATCGTGAACTGAAGAACAACTCTACCATCAAATCAACTAAGTGCACCTCCAATACAAACCACCACAAAACATGGTACCTGACTTTTTGGTAGCTGTCACACAATTCCTGATCAGAAAAACAAATAAAATCACCAGAAATTGTGGCTCAATGAAGCCCATCCTTGGCCCCACTGCATGGTTCTACCTTCATCTGCCTGATGCACTCCTACTACTGGAACGCATTATTAAAAAAAAAAACAGTGAAAAACCAAAAAAGATTTAAAAAAACACAGAAAGAGAACATAAACAAGCATTTGTCAATGCCAAAAGTGGCTTGCTTATATGTGCTGTTTAGGTATTTGGAAGTGATAGTACCATGCCTAAGAACTGCCATGTTCTCCCCCCAAGACATCCACTCTGTCTTTCTGTTCAGTATTCACAGAAGAGGGGGAGAGACAAGGGCCTCAGTGGAACAGCAGTTGCCAAGGCAGTGAAGAGGTGGACAAAAGTCCATTCACAGGTAACAGAATCTTGCAGGAGCTGACTAAACTGAAGTTGGACAAAGCGACGGGACCAGATGGCATACACACAAGGATATTAAGAGAACTGTGAAGGGAGATAGCAGTACCTCTGGCAGCCATATTTACTGAGTCATTCAACACAGGGGTGGTACTAGAGAATTGGAGGAGGGCACATGTGGTCCCAATACACAAATCCAGGAGCAGGGAGGAGGTGGGGAACTATAGGCTGGTCAGCCTAATCTCCTTAGTGGGGAAGATCATGGAGACATTGCTTAAATAAAGGATAGTGGGGCATCTAGAAGCCACTGGAGCCCAGGACCATGGGCAACATGGATTCACAGCAGGGAGGTCATGTCAGACAAATCTAGTTGATCTCGTTGACTGGGTGACAAAGGAAATAAATCAGGGTGAGGCAATGGACAATGCTTACCTTGATTTCAACAAAGCCTTTGACACCATCCCACATAGGAGGCTGATAAACTATCTAGGTAGGCTGGGCATGAGGGAAAGGGTGGTAAACTGGGTTAGAAACTGGCTAACAGACAGGAAGCAGAGATTAGTGGTAAATGGGGTGCAGTCTGGGGAGAGGGGGTGGCCAGTAGGGTGCTGCAGGGACTGGTCCTGGGGCCAGTTCTGTTCAATGTCTTCATGAGTGACATTGCAGAAGGGCTGAAGGGAAAGGTCTGCCTGTTTGCAGATGACATTGAGATCTGTAACACAGTGGTTACCCCAGAGGAGGTGGAGAAAATGAGGAGGGCCCTGGGGAAGCTTGAAAAATGGTCTGAGGACTGCCAACTGAAGTTTAATTCAAAAAAGTGCAAAATCATGCACCTGGGACACAGAAACCCTGGGGAAAGTCACAGGATGGGGGGAAGTTGCTGACAGTCACAAAAAAGGAAAGGGACCTTGGGGTTCTTATTTGAGATGACCTGAAAGTGTCACAGTGCTAGGACAGTTGAGAGGGCCTGTGACATGCTGGGATGCATAGGGAGGGGTATTACCAGCACAAGGAAGGAGGTAGTGATACCATTAAAAAAACATGGTCAAGCCTCAAATGGAGTACTGCATGCAGTTTTGGAGGTTGCACCTTTGTAAGGATATTAACAAGCTGGAGATGGTCCAGAGAAGGAAGCATAAGATGGTACAGAGCTTGCAACACACGACTTATGAGGAGAAATTAAGGCATCTCAATATGTATTCACTGGAAGAGTGGAGGGAAAGGGGATATATGATAGAAACATTCAAGTACCTCAAGGGTATAAATATAACTACTGAGAAGCAGGAGACAGCTGCTATAGGCACATGTGCCAGCTTCTGTGTGATATTCTTTTGTTCTTATAAATCGGTAATCTCCAGTATTTCAGTAACCGCATGACCACAGTACCTTCTTTAGGCAATTTTACGCTGGTTGATGCCTGGTGTCAGACAGCAGACAGAGGGCTCACCAGATTGTGTTGCCATTTGAAAAACTTCATAGAGTGCTCTTTTACTGGTAAGCATGTTGGAAAGCTGGTAAAGGTCTCACAGTTTTTATTATGATTTTATCTCCTTATGTCTGTCCCCTTTGGTCTCCCCATCCCCACACCCCAACAGTCATCGGTGGCCACAGCTGCAGCCTTCTTCTTGCCAAGATGGCAGGTGAGCAGCTGCCTTCACAGTCTGTGAAGCCTGACGTCTTTCAGTGCCGCTTATTGATCACCTTCCAACACAGGTGAGGTGCTGCCAGCCCCAAACTAACTCAGAACAAGCAGCTTTCAAAGTGGAGAAGAAATGGAGTAAGCAAGAATAAAGTATTCATTCAGATGTGGTGTCAATTGTAAGATCAGCATACAGGTGTGAACACTGCAAACAGAGGCTCCAGCTCTTTAAGCAGCCTTATGAAGAGTAAAGGCTTATCGAAGCACTGGGGTTCTGTTCATTGTACTGTAAGTGTGCTGCAACTAATTTGGTAATTTACTGTACCTTACATCTGGATGTATGGTAGGGCCCAACTTTAAATGAACACTGCATATGAATGAACACACAATGCCATAGAAACATAGAATTTGTCAGCAGAAAAGGACTGCTCAGCCCACCCAGTCTGCCCAGTGTTATCTACCTACTTGTATCTCCTGCCTGTATATGTTACAGTATGTCTTATTCTGCCTGTGTCCATCAGGACCTCCTTGTGAATGAGCTTGCTCAATGGATTTTCTTGCAATGAACTTGAACCTACTCTACCTCCATAGCCCTATTGATCTCTGTTGACCTCTCCTTCCCCTTTTTCTAATATACCCCTATGTTTATCCCATGCATGCTTCATGCCCCCTACCATTTTAGCCTCCACCACTTCTCCTGACAGGCTGTTCAGGTCATCTACCACCCTTTCAGTAAAGGAATATTTCTGCACATCTATCCTGAACTCCTCCCTCAGCTTCACTGTATGCCCCTTGCTTTTGGTGCTCATCCTCATTTGAAGGAAATTCCCCAACTGTGCCCTGTTTACCCTTGTGAGGTACTTTGTAGGTCTTGATTATGTCACCTCTCGCCCTCCTCTCTTCCTATGTGTACATGTTGAGATTCTTCAGCCTTTCCTGGTAGGGATTCCTGTGAAAATCCTGAACCATTTTAGTTGCCCTCCTCTGGAAAACCTCCTCCCTATCTCCTTTCTGAAGTGTGGACTCTAAAACTGGATACAGTACTCCAGCTGGGGGTATACCAGGGAGTGATACAATGGCAGCACAACTTCCTACCCCCTCCTCCTACTGGAGATGCCACTCCTTATGCATCCCAGAATCCAATTTGCCCTACCCATAGCCTTGCTACACTGTACTGCCACCTTGAGGTCCTCTGACATAATAACCTCAAGGACCCTTTCATGTCTAGTGAGTATCAGTACCTCCCCCCATTCTATTCTCAGCATCGAGGTTCCTGTGCCCTAGGTATACGATTTTACACTTGTTGGCATTACACCCCAACTAAACAAGAACATGGAATTGATTTGAATGAATTACAGGCTTTTAAGCAGCTTTTTGGGGAGTGTGTATGTGTATGTGTGTGTGTGTGGGAGGGGGGCTCTGCTACTATAACTATTTGCTTTTGATTTTGGCCTCAAATCAGGTGCCATCCTGTAAACAGATAAAACACGTTTAAGAAAGACTCATAAGAAATGTGATAAAGTCAGGGCTAAGCTTGCTGAACCATTAACACTGCATTGTAGACAAGTTGGATGCAGCCTGTTCCTAATTAAAGGAGAAGACTCCTGTATATGTATGATTTGGATATGTCTGATGTATTTATTATACATTGTGCAGACAACACAAAGATCTGCAACAGGGTTGACACACAAGATGGAGTGGAAAGGATGAGAAGGGACTGGGCAAGGTTGGAGGAATGGTCAAATGTATGGCAGCTCAGATTCAATGCAAAGAAGTGCAAGGTAATGCACCTGGAAAACAAAAACTCAGGGGAAGAGTACACAATGGGAGGTGAGATACTGACAACAGTAGAAATGGAAAGGGACCTGGGGTAATTATATCAGATGACCTAAAGGTGCTAAGCAATGTGAGAAGGCAGTAAGGAAGGCTGGGGGATACTGGGATGCATAGAGAGGCATCAATAGTAGAAAACAGGAAGTTGTTATCCCTCTGTACAGACAGTTGGTGAGACCCCATCTGGAGTACTGTGTGCAGTTCTGGAGACCCAATCTCCGCAAAGACATAGACAGAGTGGAGGCTGTCCAGAGGAGGGCAACCAAAATGGTGCAGGGCCTGCACCAGAAGACATATCAAGAAACACTAAAGGAACTTAATATGTGTACCCTTGAGGAAAGAAGCGAGAGAGGGGACATGATGGAAACTTTCAAGTATCTCAAGGGAATCAACAAAGTCCAAGAGGGTAGCATCTTTCAGAAAAAGAGATGTGCAAGAACAAGGGAGCACAATTTGAATTTAGAGGGGGACGGCTCAGAAGTAATGTGAGGAAGTATTTTTTCATGGAGAGGGTTGTGGATGCATGGAACAGCCTCCCTGAGGAGGTTGTGGAGTCAAGAACAGTGGGGGAATTCAAGAATGCATGGGACAGACATAAGGCAGTTCTAGTGGGGGTAGGAGGAAGTAAGCTGTTGGTTAACTAAGATCTGCAGCTTATCTGTTAGGTAGGAAAATGGGCAGACTAGGTGGGCCAAGCGATCCTTATCTGCCATCAAATTCTATGTTTCTATTACATCAAGTACTGTACATATGTCAACAAGAGATCAGCCATTTCTTCTGTTGCAACACATATCTAGAGTTTGAGGCTCTGACACAAGGTAGTAAAATGTCAAGCAAGCCTCCATTTACATGCAGATGAGTCACTTGTAATACAGCCCCTCCCATTCCTTGATGTCACTGCAGCAACAGTGCAGAACAAAACATAAGGGTATCAATGCTGTCTATCCTGATTTTAGTTTATGTTTGCAGTGGCTTAAGGCAGTTCTGTCATGCAACTCACACAGGGAGTAGTACTTGTAGCCTTAATACTGTATGTGTAGGGCAAATAATACATCTACTAGTATTTCATTCACAGGAAACAAAAGCTGTTTCTCTGTACTGCTCATTTCTCTCTGTGAGACAGCTGTAACATGTTGTAGAAAGCAGTAGACTGAATCAATCAATCAACCAACCAATTGAGCAGTCAATCAGTCACCCTGTATTGAACCAGGTGAACACCCTTGAGAAGATTCATTACAAGATGAGCCTGGTAGGGCTGTGCGAATACCTTTTTTCGAATATTCGGCCGAATATTAGGTATTCGGTTGCCAAATATTCAGTATTTGGCCAGTGACATAATTAATAAGAACCAGAACCCTCCCTCCTCTCCCAGTCCATGCAAACAGCAAAACCCCCAGCCTTCCACCCTCTGTCAAAAAGCATATTCCCTCCCTCTCCCCAGCACCCACAAGTTGTTGTTTTTTTTGCCATAAATGCCTCCAATAAAATAGTAATACAAATTGTGGGTATTGGGTGACCACGGCTCTACCAACCCACTTCCATGGCTGATCTATAAATGTATGCGCTCCGTCTGTACTAATTATAAAAAATAATACATCATGACCCCCCACACACACACGCTCATAGCACCTGTCCCTGACACCCACCCACCCAGTCTAGCATCCAGGCAGAAATCCAAAGTCAAGCTTAGAAGTGTCTGGCACACCCTCCCTTCCAGCATGGCAGCCAAGCCTTTCTTCAGCATGAACGGGCCAGCATGCTATGTCACAGTAGTAAAATCAGTTGATCAGCTGGTTTTACTTCAGAGCAAGAAAGCAGCAACGCTCATGCAAGAGAAGGCAGCTGCTGTGCAGGAGGGAGGCTTGTGCCAGACACCTTCTAAGCTTGACTTTGGATTTCTGCCTGGATGCTGGACTGTAAGCTAGGATAGGCTATGGTTATGGGGGTAAGGATATTTATGTTTTTTTAATTAGCACAGACAGAACACAGACATTTACAGATCAACCATGAAAGCGGACAGGTAGAGCCACGGTCACCCCATACTCTCAGTTTGTATTACTATTTTATTGGGGTCACTTAAGAACAAAAAAACAACTTGTGGGTGCTGGGGGGAGGGATGGAGCATGCTTTTTTTGACAAAGGGTGGAGGGCTGGGATTTCTGCTGTTTGCATGGGCATTTTTTTTTGAACAGTGTTTCCCGAATACCAGCCGAATAGTGCATTATTCGTGGTATTCGGGAAATAATATTCGGCCTGTGCACAGCCCTAGAGCCTGGGCAGTTTACCAAAGGATCACACAAGACTAACTTGTATACATCCCCTTTCAGCAGCCTGAAAGTGGAGAGCTAGATCATTTACTTTATAAAGTGTATTGTTTTACATTTAAAATGCTCCTTAAATTTGAGTTTCTGACTGAAAATACCAAGACACAGAATGCATATGACATGGGAGGAGTGAGCTAAGCAAATACAGAGCACTACAAACAGAGACTGATTAGTTTCTTTACCTACAACAGCTGAGGTGTAGCATCTGATTTGTGAGGGACATCCTACTTCAAATACTGGCATTACAAAGCGAGGGGGGGGGCTGCCACAGCTTATCCTTAGTACCTTGAAAGTGAAGTGCTGTAGCTCTCACATCACTGCTAATGATTTATAATGGGAATTTGGGCACTTTTAAGGTCATGGACCTGAGGGGCCATCACAGTTTCCAAGGAGGTTAGGGGAACTTCTTAAGGGTTACAGAGTAAGGGACTCTAGTAGGATTTGAACCAGAGTCCCCCTGTGCTTGTGCATGTGCTTTAACCACTAGATTATCCTTCTTCCATATGCTGCAGCTGATGCGTTCCTGGTAATCTATTCCTTATCATAGCTGAATTCTTTATTGCCTTACAGCAGCCATCCAATCACTGACTGCCTAGTTACAAAGGGAAAGGGGCATATTTGCAAAATTGTTTCTCACTGCTGGTGTCAATCAAAACAGAGAATGTTATCACACACACACACACACACACCATAATACAACAGCTGCATAATACTGCTTAAAACTCTTACTGTACCCAGAGTCAACTTGGGTAAACTGTTTTTGCTAACAGAAACAGTAACACAACACATACAGGCACTTCCTTATCTGAATACTGTATATACCTCAAATCAGTGCTGCATCACACTCACATGGTCCGAGTCCCTATTAGACCTGCACTTCAGCATGTGCGCACAACACTTAAAGGGTTCCTCCATTACTCAAGTGGGGAACTAAACATTGTGGGTTTGGTCTACTGGTGGGACTGCATTTAGTGCAGCACCATTATGTATTGCTCTGATGACATCATCCTCCAGAAACATTGATGGTAAAATGGAGGACAAACACATTTATAACTTTTGGGGGCTGTATATTTTTATTTATAATCTAGATTTGGACAGCAATAGGATTGCTGGCAACTGGAGGAGGCACACAACAGTTACATATAGAAGTTGGGAAAATATTGGTGTGGAACTATGGGAGACTTCCCCTTTAATGAGCTTCCCACTGGTCACCTGTGAGCCTCTTATGAGCCAGAACTCACTACACAAGCATTTGTCAATGCCGAATGGTTGCTTGCTAGCATTAGCAGTGGAAGTGCAGGAGTTATACAGATGGGACCCGATTCTCAAAGTCCTGCGTCGGACGCAAGGTACCTGTGACAAACGGACATGGTGCAAAGTGCACCTTGCATCCATGACCGCCATCCATGCGATTCACAAAGGTGGCCTGCATTGACCACAGGACACCTGCCCCAAACAGGGCTTGCACCTGCCCTGCACCCTGCAGTATGGGGACTGCGGTCGACACAAGCTGCATCCTGTGATTCACAGACATCACCTGGCAGGAGAAATTCTAAGTGCCCTTAGACCAGCCAGGGCAGGCGTAAGGGGACTTAGACATTCTTCCCTGGGTGACATGCCTGTGTGTGCAGCACACCATGGGTGATGGTCCACTCACCATACACCCCTGAGTGTGGCCCGGTATGTGTGGCCCCCATCCTAGTGGTCCAATGGTACCCCTCACAGCTCCCCGATGCCACCTATGTACCACGTTGGTACCTCCATCCTGATGCTGCCCATACTGGCAATGGTTCCACTGATCCCCCATACCTGCCCCATTGGCGCAACCGCAGCACCAACCTATGGTGGTACAGTGCCCACCCATGCCCCAGCAGGTGGCTACCACCCCCCCATACACCAGTCCCAACTGCTCCCCGGCATCCAGCACATCTCACCACTCACCTCAATGGCCAGGTGCCAACTGCACTGAAAATGGTGGTGGGATACCGGCCCAACAGGTTGGGTCCACATGCCCATTACCTGGTGGGATGGGGGCCTGTGTTAGTCTCTGGTGGCCTGTGGCAGACCAGTGCAATGTACCAGGGGTTTACCGCAGGGTTTTGTTAGTGCAAGCATGGGGACTCCTCCTGTACCTGAGTCAGGTGCAGGGTCCCTGGCACACAGAGCATTGGCACAAGATGCTGCTTGCCGTAGCTTGCACAAGACACAGGCCCCCATGAGAATCAGGCCCATGCAGTATAGGAATGGCAGTGAAGTATTGAACTGACACCAACCCCTCCCCCCCAGACAGAGATGGACAGGCATTTGAGTGTGCTTTTGGGTCATCGCCCATAACGGTCATGACATTTCACCTCTTCCTACCCTGAAGACACTGACAAGTGTTGAAATACGCCTTGGGTGTTCGGGCTTTACTCACCTCATTCCATAAGGAAGTATGCTGAAATGGGTGCAGTATAGGAGAATGGGGTGAACTCTGGGGCCAAAGAGTCCAAGGTGCATATCAATTCCTGTCACTGGCTGCAGAGTGGGGGCAGGGGTGGAATGGCATAAGCATTACTGTCAACAATCCCAAGTCACACCCCTGGAGCCTGTCAGTCAATACAGGGTAGGGCGTTACAGTCAAAAACCCTAATGCCCTGGGCGTTTCTTTGTATTTTTACTCCAAGCTTTCAACATGGGCATTTTGTGATCCCACCACATGAACAGTGACACTATTAGTTCGTTAGCCAAAAGGTGATTTTGTACAGCGACTGCGCCATTTGGCGCTACAGGTGTGAAAACACATTTTGAACAGGATTCGAAAAATGACAGCTGTACTGTTCAGGAGGAGGTGTAAAAAATGGCAATGTTGAAAATCTGGAGTGAAAATATAAAAAAACTAGTGATGTCACGAGTGTGCATAGAAACTCTGTGACACACACCCATAATGTAATTAGTTTGGGGATTTTTTACAGCAGATTTTCAACATAGGCATTTTGGAACCTCCTCTCATGAATAGTGTCACTGTGATTTTCTTAATCTGTCCTGAACATTGATTTCCCACAGCGACCCTGCTATTCTGTGCCAGAAGTGCAAAAACTCATTTCAGCCAGGGTGTGAAAAATTACAGCTGTACTTTTCATAAGGAGGTGTGGAAAAATGCCAATGTTAAAAATCTGGACTGAAAATATTACGAATTTGTGAACTTACGAGGGTGTGTGGAAATTGCACAATGCACACTCATAACACAGTCATTTTATGGCCTTTTGTCACCAAATGTTCAACATACCCAATTTATGACCTGTGCTCATGAACAGCATCACTGTGATTTTCTCAATCTGTCCTGAACATTGATTTCACACACCAACCACGCCACTGTGCTCTACATGTGCGAAAACACATTTTGGGCGAGATGTGAAAAATGACAACTATATTGTTCATAAGGAGGTGTGGTAAAATGGCAATGTTGAGAATCTGGAGTGAAAGTATTAAAAATGCTTGAAGTTACGAGCATGTGTAGGAACTGCACGGCACAAGCACATTAAACAGTCATTTTTAGTAATGTTTTCACCAAATTTTCAACATAGGGTTCTGGGGGGCCTAGCTCATGCACAGTGCCACTGTGATTTTCTTAATATGTCCCGAACATTGATCTCACATACCAGTGGTGCCACTGTGCACTACATGTGTCAAAACACATTTTGGGTGAGATGTGAAAAATGACAGCAGTACTGTTCACAAGAGGGTGTGGTAAAATGGCAATGTTGAAAATCTGGAGTGAAAATATTAAAAATGATCAAAGTTATGAGCGTGCGAAGGAACTGTGCAATGCACACTCATAAAAAGAGTCACGTTGAGGAATTTTTTCGCCAAATTTTCAACATAGGGTTTTTGGGGGCCCACCTCATGAACTGTGACACTGTCATTTTGTTACTCGGTCCCGAAAGGTGGTTTCACACAGTGAATATGAAATCACCTTTTGGGATTGAATAACAGAATGACAGTGACAGTTCATGAGTCGGGGTCCCAAGAACCCCATGTTGAAAATTTGGTGAAAAAATTCTCCAAAATGACTGAAATATGCACCAAAGTTGAAAAAAAATGTATGCCATTATACAGCTTACCGGCATTTTTTCAGTTCACGGTCGGCTTTGAAAGAACATAGAACATAGACTTTGACAGCAGATAAGGACTACTTGGCCCACCCAGTCTGCCCATTTCCCTACCTATTGGATTAGCTGCAGATCCTAGTTAACCAACAGCCTACTTCTTCCTACCCCCCACCAGAATTGCCTTATGTCTGTCCCATGCATTCTTGAAACAACAACTAATTGGCAGGGTAGCCTTTGGAGAACAAGGCACTTCTTTTATGTATTGTTTTCCAAGAAGCAATCTTTATATTTAGATTGTGGTTAATATTTATGCTTCTATTCTCATGCTCCCTGTACTGTGGAGAGGCAAATGGCTGCCTGAAAAGTTGTGAGGCCTGTATACAGTGGATTTCATAGCTTGAGAAAACTGACACCATAGAACAGGCTTCTTAAGACTCAAATTTGGAAGATGAACCCCACAGGTTCAAAATGTAAAGATTTGGGGCTATCCATTAGCCCAATATGTAGCTTGTCCCACTTCCATGCCAATGACTTGTGTCCAGCAACAGACTCGGGAGTTGGCTTAGGCAACCAGGGGCAGTGGTGCTAGGGTGACACTGCCATGTGGTACCGCTTCCAGACCATCTGGGACTGGGGTGAGGCTTTGCCATCTTGCTCCTGTAGAGGCATCACTGTGTGTATAAATGGCTGGTTGGGCACTGCCTAGCATCATGGGAAAGACTGAGGAGGGAAAAATGTGAAGGCCCCAACCATGAGCCACCTCAATGACCACCGGCACTGGTCTGTGTGGATCCCTGCTGAGGCACAGTAGACGGTATTGGGAGGTCACTGGTAAAAGACCAAATAAAGAGGCAAAGTAGGAAATGCCCAATGACAAAAAAAACTTGATAGGAAAAATGGAAAACAGAAGAAATCAAAAGATTTCCAAGCTGAAAGATCACTGGTGCTGCTAACTCCACTGTCTCTCAAATGTTGTTGCCTAGGCATTGGGATACGTGTGGACACACATGTGGAGCACTACTGGAGAGGGAGGTGATGTAGAGGGAAAGTCTGACATTTAAAGGGGCATACAACGTTACTTCTCCATTTCATAGGGGACGGAGCTGAATAGGGAAAAAGACCTGTTTGGGTGATGGCAGCCATTCTCAGTCCCCTTTTACAGGGTCTGTGTGCAGAAGACCCCACTCCCCCCATGTCCCAGGCCATCCCTGGTCATTGGACCCCACTCCTCCTCTTGCTCTGGGGACAGCTGATTGGGGGGGGGTCCAGGGATGGCACAGACCTCTTAAAGACCAGGTAGGAAGACAGAACATGGTAACCCTGACTGGGTCTCTGGCAAATGACTGGCCCCAAGTAGTAATGGGGGGGGGGGAATCAAAAACTATAAGACTAAACATTTTTATTACTTTGATGTGATTGGTTGCAACTGAGCTCTAAGTTGTAAATAAATGACAGTATGTATTAGAAGAGTTTGAGACTGAGATTGTCTACATGCATTGTCTCCGTGGCTATGTAGTTTGAGTTGACCAATAAATAAGTGCTACAAAAACACCACTCAGGGGTGGGGGAATACAGATGCAAACCAACTAAAACTGAACCAGATTAAGCTGTTGGCGGTGTTTAGTGAATGGTGGAAATTTGGCCAGGACATTGGCAAAATTCCTTATCTCTTTTCATGAAGTGCCATGGGATCTTCCGCCCCCACTGCCTATAGAGCTGGTTGGTCCTCAGCTGCCACCTTTACCTGCTTCAGGCATGTTGCTCGGCACCCCCAATCCCATTCACTACTCCCCGAGCTGTTATGCCAGCAGGGAGCAACAGGCAGCACTGAAGAGTGCAGACGTGTTCTCGGTCCACCAAAGATCATCGCGCTGGGCTCGGTGGTGGAGGTGTGGGGAGGTGGGGTACACAGAGGCGGTGTGGGTTGGGGAGGGCAAGAGAATCAATGAAAGACCTTTTTTCTTCTAGGTGTTTTTTTTTTTACAAAGACGAAGGGGGACTTTTGCAACACTGGGGTGGGCAACCAGCGTGGCACCAGGAAGTTTGTTAGGGAGGGCAGTGGAGCCAATGGGGGATTGGACACTCCTGTGGGCCATACAGACTTTAGTCACACTGGGGTGGGTTCCCAGTGTGGCACCAGGAAGTTTGTTTTTGGGGGGCAATGGAGCCAACGGGAGAGTGGGCACCCCCGTGGGCCATGCAGACTTTTGCCATGCTGGGGATGGCTCCCAGCATGGCACCTGGAAGTTTGTTTTGGGGGCAGTGGAGCCGACGTGGATTGGGCACCCCATCAGCCATACAGTATGCTGGGGGCACATGAGCTGAGAGGGGATTGGGCACCCCCCTCAGCACACAAATGGGGAGTTGCATCATGCTGATGGGGATTGGGCTACCCCATCAGCAAATGAACTGGGGAGGGGATCATGCCAACAGAGTTGGGCAACCCTGTTGGCTTTTTCTTAGTTATTGAAATGTTTCACCAGGAAGGCAGCAGGCGACGGTTTTCCATCAGCTTCGTGGGGACTGTGAGAGGTCGACGGAGAAGCTGTCACCATGTGGACACCACACAATGAACCAAAACAGCTGATTATGTAATGACGTGGCTGAATTTCTTTACGCATTGTGACATGCTCATTCACTGCTGTCATCAATCTATTCGCTGTGCAGAGAACAGCCTTAGAATGGACTGCTGCCATTCAGCACAACACTGCCATGCCTCCATAACTCACTTTTGAAGGAAGCTTATGCAATGTGTTTCTTGCACATGCATGCAAGCAATACAAAAAAAGAATGTTCTCTCTTCCGGTAACAGTGTGCTGTGCACAGCAGCACCATCTAGTGGCCAAAGATTTCTAGACACAAAATGAAATCCTCAAGGAGAAAAAACAACACCCAGCAATTATATAAAACAATACATGAGGTGGTGTGTAATATTCGAGTTTTATGCACACCCTCAGTGTGGGATGCTTTTATAAACACCTAGAGCTTCATTTGTGGAGTTTATGTAGCATCCCTCACGTTTGATGAGTATAAATGATGGATGGTAATACTCTTAAAATAATCATGGAAATACAGAGGGCTTGATTTTCAAAGGTTGAAGAATCATGCACGGTGCTTGCACCAAAAAAGTACGACGCAAGGAGCAAGCTGCATCAAAACTTGCATCATTTCTGATTTTCTAACACTGCTTGTGTCAAATGCAAAACTGCCTGCACCTGGCTTGCATTAAAAAATAGGTGCATCATGTCACAATGGGGCTTGCATCAAAAAATGGTGTACCATTCCCTTTTTTACCCTTTTTTTATTTTCAAAGGTGTAAGCTGTGGACAGTGCACCAAAGATGCATGCTGCTGTAAGACCAGCCAGAGCTGGACTGACACTGGAGCATATAAAGGTGAAGGTAGATTATGTAGAGGACTGGTTAGATAAGCAATAAGACATGGCTGGGTGTTGGTAATACTGAGATACCCGCGCACCCAGAGGCGTAGTTAGGCATGAGACCACAGATCAAGTGCCTTCAGCCTCTGAGTGTGTGGGTATCTCAGTACAACCAACACCCAGCCATGTCTCATAGCTCATATAAAATGGGCCCATAGGCAACTTTGAAAAAAAGAACATTCTAAAAGTTTTCGAAGTCACATACAAAATACTAAAATGTTGCTAAATAATGTAAAATAGTCCTTCCACAGATGTTTTTCACCTGTCAGTCATCTGTCTTTCTTCACACTCAATACATTGTGTGATTGTTTACAATGGAATAGAACAATTCAAAGCTCTGCATTAGTCCAGTAGTAGAATGCCCCCCCACCCCACCACACACACACATATAATGGTAACATGGAATACAAGAATTGAGCATTCTTCAGAGCTCAACTAGCATAGAAACAAAGACACACACACAGGCCTGAAGTGGAGCCAGAACCTCAATTTTATCTGTTGCCAAGTAAGGAGCACGGAGTTCTCTGGCAAAGTGGTAGAGATAGGTAGGAGATTTTTCATGGTCATCAAAGAAAAACCAGCAATGGAAACTCTGAATAGTACTTGAGTTTTTTTTTTTTTTTCATTAGTATATGTGTGTAAGGCGGGCTCAGGAGTGTAAATAACATTAAATTATTTACTTACTTTCTTTAATGGACTTTTATTTTTAGGGCCTAGTTGAAGTTTTTTATATACGAGTAAAGGCTGTAGCCATGTTTGTGATGGAAATTAGGAAATAGGTGGCTTATGAATTCTGTGAGTTGCCCTGGTTGGCAGGGACTTGTTTTAGCCAGTGGTGGCACTCTCCTACTGCAATGGCTGGAACCAAGCCTCAGCCAATCATAACACAGGAATTTGTTTGCCCATTTTATATAGAGCTAATATTCCCTTGCAGAACTACCTGGCAGTGTTTTAGGAGCATACAATGCCACTGTCTTGGCTATTTTATCCATGATCAAGCTCCCATTGGAGATAAATAGGTACATTGGCCATCTTCAACACCTGACAATCTTCTGCTAAGTCAGTCAAAATTATACTCCTGCATAAATGTTATGAAGCCATGACCTGCTTCATTTATTGTAAGTCCTCAGACTTCAAACATGGAGGGAGGGTGATGAGGCATCAGATACTGAGCCAACTGATGAATTTTCAAAGAGACCATCAGAGGTGCCTAGTGTAGCATTAAAATCCCCCAACATTAAAAAGGGGTATTAATACAATTCTCATAAAGTTCTAACAGGATCCCTGTGATATCCCAATGATCATCAATAGCAAATTTGGAAAAGGAAAGCGCAATTTGTAAGAATAACATTAAAATTGAGAACTTTAACAAGAACGGCAATATACAAATCAGTTGATTTGATAAGTTCTGTAAATAAACAATTATCAACCTTAATGTAGTAAGCAAGCACCCTTGATGCTATACCTATCTTGCACTTTTTTATTGCTAGAACCTGAAACTATTCAAAATTATTAACATGAATATCCTGGTCTTTTGTGTGCCAGATCTCCTGGAAACATAATATGGCATAGTGTGAAATAAATCCTAACCAACCCTGATCCCTCCAATTTGGATCCAGGACCAGCAACATTCCAAGTTATTAAATTATTGAAAATGTTACATAGAAACATAGAAGTTGATAGCAGATAAGGACTGCAAGTCCAATCCAGTCTGCCCATTTCTTTTTCTACCTTATGAATGTGCCATTGGCATTTGCTCTGTCAATGGCCTATCTGACAGTTACCATTAATGGTACTATATGAATAATTATTAATGAGAGATGATGTTGGAAAGCTGCTGAGTCATTGATAGCCTGCCCTTAAATTAAATCTTTTGATAATGGGTACTGCAGAGAATGTTAAATCTTTCCTTGGGCAAGTATAGTAACAGCACTGAATTTGTCAAGTAATTTTGTTAGATTCCCTGTTTATCCTTTAAACATTTAGGGGAAAAATCCTTTGAAATACTTTTTTGTCATAACTACATAAAGAGGCCAATTCCTTTTACAGTATTCAAGCATCATCTAGTGGATTTTCAACTACACTATTAGATGGAAGCACCCTCTCCTGATAGCAGTAAACACACTACCAAACAAACAAAATCCCTAACAAAAGGTTTTACAAATCTCAAAAGGGAATTTCAAAAATCCTTAAAAATCCCTTGACTAATTCAGCACTACTACTATAATAGCCTGCAGAGGAACATTAGCTCTACAAAGATTATGCAGGACTACATATATACTTAACCTGTCCAGGACATGACATTTCCCCAAAATTGTATCTGCAACTGTCCTAGACTTAAAAAGAACTTCAACCTAGGCACCATTAATCTCTTCCCATCTCTCTACATTAAATACCCTCCTAAAACTGATGGGGCTAATTAATTTAGTCAACTTATTAGTTCTACCCATGCCTCCTGAAACAACAAATACTAAGAGAGTACTTCTTTGTCTCATAAGAGCAAAACCTAGCCATGCATAGTGTAATTTCCCTATTTACATATGTTAGAATAATGTTTCATTTTTCCAAAGAGATCATAATTGTTCTGGAGATAGTTTGTGATCCTATGGTCTATAGGGATAATCTGAGTACAATCCAGGCCATACTAATCCCCAATATAACTAACTTTAACCAAATCCCACTTCTTGATGTGACTCTCCTTTTAATGTGGAGCAGAGAGACAATATTGTCCAAAAGATTACCCCCCTCTATTGGGTCCTTCAACCTATAACCATATAACCTTAAACCCCTACCTCAGAATCCCATACCTTGGGATCCAGGGAAGAATTATTTTCGGAACCGGGGGGGGGGCAGCTGAAACCCCATCAATAAATCATGTCCCTAGACTATCCCAATGCATCAGGTCTAACTTATGACATGGTACCTTAGGGACAGAGGGAGAACCTATAGAAATTAGAGCTGTGTGAATAACGAATATTATTTTCCGAATACCGTGAATAATGAGCTATTTGTTATTCGGAATCTGAATAATGAATAGCTCACTATTCATCCATATTTGGGGAATAATATAACTACCCTTCCCCCACCCTCAGATAGCACCCAAAACCCCTCTCCACCCTCCCAAGTTCCCTAACAACTATTACAATATTTTTTTTTTAAAAGGCAGCAAATTCTCTTTGGGATGGCTGGCACAACCACACCTGCCTCCACGGCCAGCTACCAGTTTTCATTATTAAATTAAAAGTTAACAGTCCTCCCCATGGTCCTTCTCCACACACACACACCCCTTCCCCCAGTAGCAGGGCCAGATTAAGGCATAGGCAACATAGGCACTAGCCTAGGGCCCCAACCTGCCAGGGGCCCCTAACAATCCACAAAATATGTTTACTACATACCTGTTTCTTTCTTCGTGAGCTGCATTTTTTTGGTAATGGACTTAGCTGCTGATTAACCTGAGCAAGGCAGGAGCTGAACTGTGATGTATCTTATCTCCCTGATTAGGTGTTAAGTACAGCTGATAGCGTCAGCGGCCCAAGCAAAATTGACCTTTAAGATGTAAACAGGTCCTTTTCCTTTGCTTTGTCTGCTTGAATGTGAATCTTACCTCCCGGATTAGGTGTTAAGTACAGTTGATATCTTCAGGGGGGCTCCAGCCAGACTGACCTTTAAGGTGAAAACTAGGCCATTTTCCTTTGCTTTGTCTCCCACCTCCTTGTATGCCATGTGGGGAGAAGTGGCTAGAAAGATCCCTGCCCCCCAGTTGGTGCTCCTGATAGGGAGAGTGACTGGTGTAAATGTTAACTGGCTCCCTCTGCAGTAGTTTGTCCACTACTCATTTCATGTTGTGCATTTGAGGGGGCCCTATCATCCATATTGGAAGGATCAGCCAGCCAGCAGAACCTGCTTATTGGACAGCCTGTTCCAAGTTCCCAGGTGCCTCTCATTATCACATGGATATTCCATGACATGTCCTGTCCTGGATCACGTAATATGCAGGTAGAGGTTGAGGTTCACAAATCCAAGTGTTCTGAGGCTACATATTTTCCAGGTTCTTGGCTTGGGGCTATAGCCACTAGGCTATACTACCTAATATTTTAATTAGTTTTTACACTCCTTGACTGGAAGTGGATTATCACTGTTAAATGCAATTCTCCTCTCAGGGAAAATGAATAGGTGGTTTGATGGTTGAGATTGGGTTGGGGCGATGAGAGTCATGAAAATGATCATCAGAGTTATGAAAAAAGAAAAAATGGGGCTGAATTTTCTAAGTCCTTTAACAATATTACAATTCACAAACTGTACGGCTATGCATGATCTTTATCTCCGCCTACAAAACCACATTTTAATGACACAAAGTAGCAAAGAGGCTACAGTGCTATAGATAGGGTTAGAATGCCGTTGAGGTAGCAGTGGCCTTTAGATCATATTTGCTTACTTTGCACTCAATTATATATGTTATGGAGCTACAGTATCTAAATAAAATCAAATCAAAATTTATTTATAATGCACTTTTCTACATATCAAAGCACTATTACATATCAAAATAACATCAAACATAATAAATAACAGCATAAAAACAATAAAAGCAGCAGTAGACCTATTCAAACGCTAATTCAAACAGACAACTGCCTGCAAATAGTATCTGAAGGCCACCACTAACCCTGACCATTATAAGACTATCAAATAGCACTAGAATCCTTTCCCTGTGTGGTTTTGTTGGGGGGGGATGCTGTATCAGGAAATGAGATTGTACTTGCAGTAAGTTAAGTAGTGTGACAAAGGGGGCAATTGTATGTTGAGAGTTGTCTTGCACATACAGTGATCCCTCGATTATCCACCAAAAGTTTGTACAAACTGATTGCTATTCCATTGCCTCTTACTATCTAGCACCCTTGATTATCCACCCGATTTTGCTTGTATGAAAATGGGCAGATAATCAAGGGTGCCTTGTAGATTATTAGATTGAAATCAAACAGTGTACGACACTTGGGGAAAAGGGAGAGAAGAGAGTGGTGTGCACTGTCACTAATATGATTTTGAGAGAGGAGGTCAGAAAGGTAGGAATTTTGATTTGTATTCTGTTGCCTGTATCTCTTTACTTGTAAATTGTATCCTAACATGGGATACAGTTTGTCTGTAAATGGATTCCCAAGGTGCCTTGCAGTCTGTAACAGGGTCTGTTTGTGGCAAAAGGACATGGTCACGATTAGAGGGGGCTTCAGATTTCTCTTGGGCCTAGGGTGCCAGGTCACCTTTATCTGGCCCTGCCCAGTAGCCAGCAGCAGTTCCCACCTCCCTCCCACACCCTTCCTGCACCTAAACAAGATATATAAATGTAAGAAAAAGGCAGTCAAAACAGCCCTCCCTCCTCTATGGCTTGCTGCCTTCTTGTGAATTAAACCGCACCTGCTTGTGCTTATACAGAGAACGAGCTGATCATGTGACCATGGAGATTGTGGCAGAGAGGCAGGGGAACAAAAGGCTCCACTGCAAGCTGCTGAAGAAGCAGAACTCAAACTTAGCAAGGCCAATACGTGGCGGTCAGAACCATGTGAGCCCCTTCTGCTTGAAGCCTGAGCAGCACCCTCTGCAGAACTGCAAAGGAAGGGAAGGTGTACAAAAACCTCCTTGTCCAGAAGACAGACAGTGCATTTCATCACAAGGCACCATGCCCAGGAGTAAGTGAGCAAAATGTGGGTAGTTTTGCATTGTATGTGGAGGCAAACAGATCCAGGTCCAGATGACCCCCATAGATTGAAAATGTTGTTGATCACTCTCTTGCTTATGCTCCCATTTGTGGGCTCTTACTCTGGTGTGGCTGAGACTGTCTATTAGGATGTTTTGCACATCTGGAATGTGAACTGCTGTGAGGTGAATTCGACACAGAACTGCCCAATTCCATACCCACATTGCCTCCTTGCAGAGGGGACATGAGTGAGTGCCCACTTGCTGGTTGAGGTACCAGACTATACACATATTGTCCAAATGAACTAATAGTGGGTCCTGGCACAGCACATGCTGGAAGGCTTGAAGACCATACAGCACTGCCTCATGTCTAGCATGTTTATGTGCAGGGAGATCTCTGACTGAGATCACACACCTTCAGTCCAGTGGTTCTGCAACTGAGTATTGTCACAAACCCACCCATGACAGTCAGATCACTGAGCTCACAGTGCCCACCCCAAAGTGCAATCCATGACAGGGAGAGGGAAAAGAGGGATACTTTCCTCATGTCCTTTCAGAGAGCTTGCTGGGTTTACAAGTGAACACTTGCTACCTGGTCCCAAAGTATTCCTCTATACTTTGGATCAGGGCAAGATACCAGCCTCGAGTTGTGTGGCCAAATGTGAACCCTTTTTCATGGCTGTTACACACAGGAGGAAGGCCCAAGTGTTACACTCTCTTTTGGGTAGCAGTGCACCACCATTTTGTCTTTGCCCTACAGGACATGCAATAGCCCAATTCACACCCCCAGCAGATAGCACGGGGTCATAACAGTGCAGGACAAAACCGCACATAGAAAGACTGCCCTCTCACAAACAGCATGTGGCAAGACTCAGAACTATTATAACCAACTCTGAGGAGGTGTGGACACAGGGGCAAGAAAAACTACTAAAAAAAGATTCCCTTATAGGAAATCAAACCTCTTTCTCCCCCAACCCCATCCACTGCAGGGTCAGGAGCTCTAGCCACTTCAACAAGGGAGCGGCTTGACCAAGAACCTGACCTGCAGTGTCCACATACACTTCCTTCTTCCAGGTGAGCAACAGGGGGTAGTGATCCTTTTGTATCGCTGAAACTCCCCTATCACTCTTAAGCTGTTCATGCTCTTCATAGTGCAGTCTTGTGGTTTTCTCTACACTATTCTGATTTGGGAGGCCAACAGACCTGTATCAGACTCTGGAATTCTCCCAAAATCCATCTGGATGTCCCACAGACCCTTTCAATTTGGTTGCTATCTGTGGACCTTCTAAGCATAAACAGTTGACACAGATTTGCACTAAAACTTCTACAATCAAACATACAATATAAGGAATCTCAAGGAGACAGAATTTCTTTAGGAAACAAAAATGAATGTGTGGAGGCAAACAAGGAAATGATAGAAGGCATCCTTGGAATGGCAGAGAAAGGGGAGATATTGCTGATGGGGGACCTGAATATGTCAGATGTTGACTGGAGCACATTTGCTGCAGCCACATCCAAGAGTAAGGCCATTCTTGATGCCCTACAGGGGGCATGCCTCAGACAGCTAGTTTTGGAACCCACTCAGGAGACAGCAATCTTAGACCTGGTACTCTAAAATGGGGATGGAGACAGGATCTCTGATCTTGAAGTGGGTAGCCATCTGGGAACAAGTGACCACCAAACAGTGTGGTTCATGATAAACTTAGCTGTAGAGTCAAGCCACACAAAAGTGAAGGTACTTGACTTCAGGAGGGCTGATTTTGTCAAAATGGGAGAGTGCCTCAGAAAAGCACTAGCAAGCAGCCAAGAAGGTATGGTGGAGCAACAATGGGGAAACACCAAAACAGCCATCACAGAGGCAACAAGCATTTGTGTAAAGCAAATAAATAAATCAAAATGAAATAAAAAACACTATGGTTCTCAAAAGAAGTGGCGGGGAAGGTAAGGGAAAGAAAGATAGCATTCAGGAAGTATAAGAAAACACAGAAGGAGCAGGACAGAGAACTGTACCAGGTAAAACAGAAGGAAGCGGGTAAGGCACTCAGAATAGCAAAGGCCCAAACCGAGGAAAAGATAGCCAACTCGGTTAAGAAGGGGGATAAAACCTTATATAGGTACATTAGGGAGCAAAGAAAGACTAAGGCAGCGATACTGAGGCTGAAAAAGAGAAAGGTGGTTGGGCAGAGAGCGACAGTGAAAAAGCAGGGATACTGAATGAATACTTCTGCCCAGTATTAACAATGGAAAAGCAGGGGGAAATACCTAATCCAGTCAACAGAAGCAATCTGGATAGGTGGGTTGATATTAGTCCTTTCACAGAAGAAAGAGTTCTGAAAGAACTCTTAAAACTGAAGGTGGATAAAGCAACTGGGGCCTGATGGGATTCACCCCAGAATTCTAAAAGAACTAAGGGAAGCACTAGTAACACCACAGACTACCCTTTTTAATAAATCATGGGAGGATGGTGTGGTACCTGAGCACTGGAGGAGGAAGGCGGATGTGATTCCCCATCACAAAAGTGGGAGCAAGACAGAGGCAGGAAACTACAGACCTGTCAGTCTGACCTCAGTGGTAGGGAAAATGATGGAATAACTTCTGAAGGAAAGAATTGTTGAGCACCTAGAGGCCAGTGGGGCACAGGACCCAAGGAAGCATGGATTCACAACAGGAAGGTCATGTCAGATAAATCTAATTGATTTCTTTGACTGGGTGACCAAAGCAGTGGACCAGGGAGGGGCTGTGGACATGGACTACCTTGACTTTAGCAAGGCATTTGACATAGTCCCACACAAAAGATTAATAACAAATTAGCCAGCCTGGGAGTGGGTCCCAGGGTGGTAGCCTGGGTAAAACACTGGTTGGACAACAGGACACAGCAGTTAACAGTAAATGGAGTCCACAGTGAAGAAAGGAGTGTTACTAGTGGGGTACCACAGGGTTCAGTACTGGAGCCGGTCCTTTTTAATGTCTTTATAAGTGAGATTGCAGAGAGACTGGAAGGGACAGTATGTCTTTGCAGATGACACAAAGATCTGCAACAGGGTTGATACACAAGGTGGGGTGGAAAGGATGAAAAGGGACTTGGCAAGGTTGGAGGAATGGTCAAATGTATGGCAGCTTAGATTCAATGCAAAGAAGTGCAGAGTAATGCACCTGTTGAAACAAAAACCCAGGGGAAGAGTACACAATGGGGGGTGAGATACTGATAACAACAAAAATGGAAAGGGATCTGGGGGTAGTCATATCAGATGACCTAAAAGTGGGCCAGCAATGTGAGAAGGCAGTGAGGAGGGCTGGGGGAAACTGGGATGCATAGGGAGAGGCATCACCAGTAGAAAACAGGAAGCTGTTGGCCCTCTGCACAGACAGTTGGTAAGATCACATCTGGAGTACTGTGTACAGTTCTGGAGACCCCATCTCCACAAAGACATAGACAGGGTAGAGGCTGTCCAGAGGAGGGCAACCAAAATGATGCAGGGTCTGCATATGAAGAAAGACTAAAGGAACTAAAGATGTATAGCCTCGAGGAAAGGGGGGGGGGACATGATAGAAACTTTCAAATACCTCAAGGGAATCAACAAAGTCCAAGAGGGTAACATCTTCAGAAAAAGAGATGTTCAAAAACAAGGGGGCACAATTTAAAGATAGAGGAGGGACGGCTCAGAGGTAATGTAAGGAAGTATTTCTTCACAGACAGAGTTATGTATACATGGAACAGCCTTCCTGAGGAGGTCGTAGAGTCAAAAACAGTGGGGGAATTCAAGAATGCATGGAACAGACATAAGGCAATTCTAGTGGAGGGTAGGAGGAAGTAGGCTGTTGGTTAACTAGGATCTGCAGCTTATCCATTAGGTAGGGAAATGGGAAGACTAGGTGGGCCAAGCGGTCCTTATCTGCCATCAAATTCTATGTTTCTATGTAAAATTTTACTAAAAATATTTAAATAAATGCAGTACAACTAAAAGATAACATATATTAATTTAGGTTACAGAATGGAAACAAATTTGTAAAGCATACAGTATAAATAGCCTAAAACTGTTTAACTACATTTCTACCTTAAAGATGAATACGTTCAAAGTCCCTTTTCTGTGTAGCAGCATGGCAGCTGGTCTGTCGTGTCAGGAGGAAGTCCAAAACCAGAATTACATTGAGTTACTGTGCTGAGAGTTAGCTATCCTTTTGAAATATGTAGTGTCATCAGTTTTTCAGATATAAGGAAACCAGTTTATTTTTCAACCAGTGACCTACAGCATGGTTTATGACAGTTCTGAATAAACCACTTTGAAGTCTCAGGTTTTGACAATAACACACTGGAAGCTAATTTCACACAGTACTGCCATAATGGTCTTTCCTGGTGAATATATCCTATTCCCTCATAAAATGTGACACCATAACAGTTTCTGAGATCACAAGCAATCTGCTTCTGCAGTGCATGTTTATGGTAGGTAAATGGCATTTGGCACAACTTTGCTAAAAGAACCTTGGAATGAAAATCTCACTTCCTGGCAAGCAGATGGGCTTCAAGTTAACTGTCAATCCCCTTAAAAAATCTAATCTTTCCCTATGCCTTGAATTAACACTGGCATGGGCACAAGGCATTAAGAAGTAGGAGAAGGACTTTTTTAGGTACATCAGGGAGAAAAGGAGTTGTAAGCATTAGGAAGGAGGGGGGTTGGGGAAGCAGGGTGTGATAAGGCAGAAGCACTAAATGAGTACTTCTGCTCAGTATCTACTAAAGAGAAGAGGAGGGTGACACCCAAGGGGCAAGAAATGGCAGAAACAGGGGGGGAGCGGGTGACAGATGGGGAAATCATGGAGGGCAGAGTTCGGGTGGGTTTGAAGGCACTGAGGGTGGATAAGGCGCCCGGCCCAGATGGCATCCACCCAGGGTACTGAAGGAGCTGGCAGAGGTTCTTGCAGGACCTTTGGCAGACCTATTTAATGCCTCACTACATTCAGGGTGTGTACCTCAGGACTGGAGGATGGCTCATGTAGTGCCCCTCCACAAGAGTGGCCCCAAGGATGAACCGGGAAACTACAGACCAGTAAGCCTCACATCCATCGTGGGTAAGCAAATGGAGACTATCTTGATGGAAAGGCTGGTAGCCCTCCTAGAGGCCAAAGGACTACAGGACAGCAGACAGCATGGCTTCATACAGGGCAGATCCTGCCAAACAAACCTGGTGGAGTTCTATGACTGGGTAACTAGGCAACTGGACAGGGGCTATGCTGTGGATGTCCTGTATCTGGACTTTAGTAAGGCATTCGACTCGGTGCCGCATGGAAGGCTGGGAAGTAAGTTAGTAGGCACGGGGCAAGTGCAAAGCTGGTGAGATGGGTAGGGAACTGGCTTCAGGGAAGGCAACAGAGGGTGGTGGTGGGTGCGGAGCTCTCACACCCGAGGGTAGTGATAAGCGGTGTTCCACAGTGCTCAGTGTTGGGACCAGTGTTGTTTGGGATATTCATTGCAGACATATCATTGGACATCAAAAGCAAGACCAGTCTATTTGCTGATGATACCAAGGTAGGAGCATTGGTGGATGACCTAGGGGGATGGCAGGGGTTGCAGGATGATCTGGCAAAGCTTGAAACCTGGTCAGACACCTGGCAACTGGAGTTTAATGCCAAAAAGTGCAAGGTGCTGCACTGTAGGATGAAGAACCCAAGGAGGAGTTGCCAGCCGGGGGAAGTGCAGCTAGCCCAGACAGAAGAGGAGGAGGAGAAGGATCTGGGGGTGCTCATTACAGGGTCAATGAACAACTTGGTACAATGTAGGAAGGCAGCTGCAAAGGCCAACAAAATGCTGGGTTGTATTGCAAAGGGTATATCCTCAAGGAGGGAGGAGGTGATTCTGCCACTGTATAGGTCATTAGCTAGACCACACCTGGAGTACTGTGTGCAGTGCTGGTGCTCATATCTGAAGAGGGACATTAAGTTACTGGAGGGGGTGCAGCGCAGGGCGCAAAGATGATCAAGGGGCTGGGGGACTTATCATACAAGAGGAGGCTGAGGGAGTTGAACATGTACTCACTGGAGGAGAGGAGGGACAGTGGGGACATGATTGAAACCTTTAAGTACATGAAAGGAATAAACAAGACAGGTACAGAGGGTCTGTTCAAAGTAAGGAAGGGGAGGGACACCAGGGGCCATGATATGAGACTGGAGGGAGGGAGGTTCAGGAGGGAGATGAGGAGACAGTTTTTTACAGAGAGGGTGGTGGCTGGGTGGAATGCGTTACCTGCAGAAGTGGTATCCAGTAGAACAGTGGACTGCTTCAAAAGGGAATGGGACAAGACAAGGGGGAGGGTCAATGAAGGGGCAGGGTGGAAGGGAGGGGCAGCTGCAGAATAAGGGGTGCTAGCTGCACATTCGAGCAGACTTGGTAGACCTCTAGGCCTTCATCTGCTGGAAAATTTCATATGTTCATATACACAGAAATCTCATAAAACAATATATAATAGAACTATATATTGCAAATAATGAATGGCAGTTGGCTTGATCACCACATGCCTCCCTCCTAGACTGAATTTGTAGAAATCCATCCCAAGCATGGTATGAGTTTCACAACTTCAGTTCATTGTTCTAACTGGTGAGGTAGCTCAATTGCATTGGCATTTGCTGATCAGCCCTGTGGGAAATGGTCATATCGTAGCCCCATAAGGCAATACTCCATCTCAAAAGATGACCATTAATTTTACCCATTTGCATCAGCCACACCAGGGGGTTGTGATCAGTCTGCACCGCAAAGTGCTTCCTGTAAAGGTACAGCTCTAATTTCTTCTGGGCCCATACCAGCGCACAACACTCCATCTCAACTGTGGAACTGGCCTGCTCCTGAGGAAGCAACTTTTTACTAAGGTACACTACTGGGTGATCTTTCCCTTGATTAGCGGTCTGACTGAGGACTGCTCCAATCCCCACATCTGAGGCATCTATCTGGCCTACAAGTGGCCTACCCTAGTCTGGACTGGCCAACACAGAAGCACTGCATGGTGCCTCCTTTAGCTGTGTAGAGGCTCGTTTACAGGCTGGCTATTTTACCTTTTTAGGCATTCTTTTCTTTAGCAGGCCAGACAAGGGAGCTGCCAGGGTATTGTAATTTTTCACAAACTTACAATAATACCCAGCGGTCCCTAGGAAACTCCGAACATGCTTCTGGGTTTCTAGCCTCGGCCATGCCTCTATCACCTCAACTATGGCTTGATTAGGGCAAAGCTGCCACCATCCTACTAGATGTCCGCTAGCATTGAAGATGGCAATATCATCCAGGTATGCCACAGCATGCTCTTCAGTACCATGTATAACCTGGTTCATCAACCTTTGGAAGGTGGCAGGGGCATTCCTAATTCCAAAGGGCATTACTCTGAACACAAATAATCCTATTGGAGTGATGAGGGTCAACCTCTCCCTAGCTCTGTCAGTTACCTCCACCTGCCAATACCCTTCTGTCGGGTAAGTGGTGGTGAGATGTCACCTCTCCCAACTTGTCCAGTAGTTCGTCAGTGTGTGGCATTGGGTGGGTGTCAGACTTTGTGACTGCATTGAGTCCCCAATAGTCTACACACAAGTGAGTAGAGCCATCCAGCTTGGGAACAAGGGCTACAGGTGAGGCCCAGTGACTGTGATATTTCTGGATTACCACTAAATCCAGCATTTCCTCTGCCTCCCTCCTAATGTCCTTAAGGAAGGCCTCAGACACCTGGTAGACTGTCTGTCAGATGGGTGCTTGCATTCCTGTGTCTTATCATGTGTAGATAAGGTGGTACATCATGGCTTGGCCATAAACAAAGGGGCAAAGTCCTTTAAAACCTCTCTCATGTCATGGGACTATTCCAGGGTCAACTGGGATGGCAGTTTAATCACCTCCACAGAGAACTCTTGCTTGCTTTCCTCCAGCAAGTCCATCAAGGGGTCTGCTTAATCTGTCCCCTCACCAGGACTACTGTTCACACTGCAAACACCATGTCAGCCACATCTGTATATGGCTTCACCATGTTGACATGGTACATTCTATGGGTGTGTCTCCTGTTAGGTAGTTCAACAATGTGGTTTACATCATTTACTTATCTGACTGCTTTGTGTGGTCCCACTTGGCTTGCAGCTTATCCTTCCAAACTGAGATTAAGACCATGACATCCTGACCTACACTGTACGAGTGAGCTCTGGCTCTGCGACCGTACCAGACCTTTTGCTTCTGCTAGGCGGCTGAGAGGTTGCTCTGGGCTGCTCCCATAAGCTCCTTCAGTTTTTCCCTAAACTTCAGGACATACTCCACTACAGGAGTTCCCTGGGCAGTGTGCTTGCCTTCCCAATCTTCCCGAACCAAGTCTAGGGGCCCACGCACCCTACGTCCATATAAGAATTCAAAGGTGGAAAACTGTCAACTCTTGGGGCACCTCCCTATATGCGAACAATAGGTGGGGAAGGTATTTCTCCCAGTCCCTCACATGCTGTTCAGCAAATGCTCGAAGCATCGATTTTAGGGTACCATTAAACCTTTCCACAACCCATTGGTTTGCGGGTGATAAGATGTGCATCTCTGCATTTCCACACTTCTCCCACAAACACTTCAACAAGTCCAACATGAAGGAACCCCCTCAATCAGTGATAACCTCCTGAGGAAATCCAACATAGGAGAAAATCCATAGCAAGGTGTCTGCTACTTTGTTGGTCCTAAGTGAGGAGAGGGCAACCACCTCTGAGTATTTGGTGGCATAATCCACCACCATCAGGATAAACCTCTTCCTGGAAGAGCTGGGGGTACTCAAAGGTCCCACAATATCGATTCCAACCCTCTGGAATGGTTCCTCCACAATAGGCAAGGGAATTAGGGTGGCTTGGTTTTGTGTGGACTGCACTGGCTGCCTGTTCAGTGGTGGATCACCTATAAGGTTGGCTTACTAACCTTTAAAACCCTACACAAACAGGGACCCAACTACCTGAAAAATCTCCTGACTTCCTACTCCCCCCTTCATCCTCTCCAATCCACCAATGAGGGATTGCCAGAGATTTCCAGGGTTCATTTAAAGACTTCTGATGCTCTTGCTTTTTCTTTTGCAGCACCAACCCTGTGGAATTCTCTATCTCATCAATTAAGAGACTACCTGACTGTCAATAGTTTCAAGTCCATGATGAAAACTTACTTATTTAGTTTAGACTTCTTTCACTGTTTTAATTCATTGTATTTATTGTTTTATTGTTAATGTTGTAAATGTGCAAGAGGGTAGCATCTTTCAGAAAAAGAGATGTGCAAGAACAAGGGGGCACAATTTGAAGACAGAGGGGGAGACGGCTCAGGAGCAATGTGAAGAAGTATTTTTTTCACAGAGAGGGCGGTGGACGCGTGGAACAGCCCTCCTGAGGAGGCTGTCGGATCTAAAACTGTGGAAGAATTCAAGAATGCATGGGACAGACATAAGGCAATTCTTGTAGCGGGGTAGGAAGAAATAGGCTGTTGGTTAACTAGGATCTGCAGCTTATCCAGTAGGTAGGGAAATGGGCAGACTAGGTGGGCCAAGTGGTCCTTATCTGCCATCAAAGTCTATGTTTCTAATGTGTATTTTAAACCTGTTTGCACCTTGGTTTTGGAAAGGCACCATAAAAATAAAGTTTTACTTTACTTTATTACTTGCCTTCCCTATTTGTTAGCACCGGTGACAAGACATGCAAATTTCCTTCACCTGTTGGGTGAAGTTGGGCCAATAGAAATTCTGGGCCAATTGCTACATGGTGTGCACAATTCCCAGATGTGTAGACATGGGGATATCATGAGTGATCTTGAGCTACCACTCACAGTACCCCTAGGGAACAAGTTGCCTGCCCATCACCCCGCCTTCTGTCCTTACATCCCACGTATAAAACAGTCCACTGTCCCAAAATATCCTATGTCTCACATCACCTCCCTGTGTCCCACCAGATTCTGCCCAAGCCCTCAGCCTCTCCAAACTAGGGTCAGTCCTCGAAGCAGTTTTAAAATCCATACATTTTCCCAAGGTACGAAACATGTCCCCTTCATTTTCTAAACTGGGGTCCATAGCGCTAGTGTCAGGGCATCCAGGATCACTGCTATTCCTAACCATTTGACCATTGCTTATTCCTCCCACCTTAGAGTAACCTTCTGTACCCGTTTTGTGAACTGCTATGTGGGGAAGTCCTAACTCCCTTCACTATCTTTCATGTCAGGAGATGCAGGCTGGGGAACCAGCCTCCCACCCACTGTTTTCCACAGGGGCTTCTATATAGTCCTGGGAACTGCAACTGGCCTTTGCCATCTGACTGCAAGTAATCACACATTACACCCACTTCTGGAGATTGTTCTTTATTATCACATCCAAGGTGAGATTGTCTGCAACTGCCACCTTTTGTACTTTCTCTCTCGTGCCTCACCCCAGTCCAGGAGAACACTAGCAAGTGGCAGAGTTTTCTCCTCTGAAGTGAAACCCTTATTATGAACTGATTAGGTACAGTACAAGCTGTTCAGGTTCAACCAGATCCCCTTTAACTAAAGTAAGAAATGCCCCCGTGTCCCTTAACCCATGGGTGTGCACCCTGTTTACAGCAACCGGGTGTACTGTATATGCTCTCCGATGTTCATAGGCATGCTTTCATGGATACACAGTGCACCCAACTCTGTTCTAGCACCACTTTGTCTGCTCTGTGCCATTTTAAGACACTGTCTTGCAAGATGCCCTGGCTATCTACAAAACCAAAAATAATCATTTCTTTTGTCTGAAAAATCCCTATTTTTTAACCTGGTGCTTCCCCCTTTCTGTGGAGGCAATGAGGATTTTAGCTGCCCTGAAGGTAAGTTGTGCCTATTCTGCACTGCTACACCTGACCCACTCACTTTCAGAGCAGACCTGCGCCAGACATAGTGGTCTGAGAGCTCAGCAGCCTGCTGTGGTGTTTTTGGGTCTCAGTCCTCTAACTAGGTTTTTAGCTCTGCTGGGCAAGCTCAAAAGAATTGCTCTAAAAGTACAACCTCCTCAATTTTCTCTACAGAGTTTGCTTCCACTCCCTCCCAAAGTTTCAAAAACTAAAGTTGCTTTGTGGTGAGTTCTTAGTATCTCATTTCAGGGCTTCTTCAGAGCTGACAAATCTTAACCCTGTATGCTTCAGGAGTTAACTCATACTTTGTAAGCAATGCAGCTTTAAGCTTCTCATAATCACTACTGTCCTGATTGTTCATTTGACCCAACACTTCATGACCTTTCCCAGTAAGTAGCAGGAATAGCTGGAAGCTCCAGGACTCCTTGGGTATTTTTGCTTGAATACAGACCTTTTCAAATTAATTAAAAAAATACATCCATATCCTCCCCCTCTTTAAATTCAGCTATTAACTTTGAATTTAACTTATACTCCAATCTTGGGGGTCCAGGTTCACCCCTGCCATTTATCTCCTTTGGCATTGGTCATTGGGGTTTTAGTTTCTGCAGTTTGAATTCCCTGTGGCACTCTCTCTCTCTGAAGCTGTATTTCTCTTTCCTTTGGCATCTCGCTGAAGCCTTTTTTCTCTTTCCTTAGCTTCTCGCAGCCGCTGCTTTCCTGCAACTCCATCTGGAACTTCCTCTGCTCAAAGTCTATCTACATTCTCCTCAACTCTATCTGCAGCCTGATCCCTTCTGGCTCCAGCATTGTGGGGACCTTCACCAGCTGCGGTGACTCTGGGTTCTCTCTGGTCTCACTGTTCTCCTCTCTGGGACTGGACATTGCAATGCCCCTAGGCATCCCCACACCCAAGGTCTGGTCTCCTTCAGCCATCAGCTGTGACTCAAGGTCCAGGGTAGCTACTAGCTAATCGGCTGTCATAAGAGCTTCCACAAAGTACTTTTTGACTTGCCCCCATCGTGGACTCCTCTCTTCTGGCAGAACTACTTCAGGTATTCTGCAGTATATTCACTGCAGATGAAAGCGTTTTCTTCCCTAACTACTACTACACTAGCTTGCACCCGAGGGAAAAAACAAAACAGGTAATGAATGTGATACTGTAACCAAATTATATATATTTTCAAAATCTGTGCCTTGATTGTTTGTGGACTGTTTTCAGCTTAACAATCTGATACACTAGGTTTGAAATCAAGCCCATCTGTTATGCTTGTTGCCACCAATCTCTCGGATTGCAATACAACCAAATCTATCTGATCCCACTACTGTGCACTAAATCTACCATGAACTCACTCATGAGGGTCAGATCACTGAGCTCACAGTGCCCACCCCTAAGTGCAATCTGTGACAGGGAGGCGGAAAACTGGGATACCCTCCTTGTGTCCTTCCATGAGAGCTTGCTGGTCTACAACTGAACATTCACCACCTGGTCCCACATTATCCCTTTATACTTTGGATTAGGGTACAACACTCACATCTTGTGGCCACATATGAACCCTTTTTCATGGCTATTACACACAGGAGGAAGGACCAAGTGTTACACTCTCTTCAGGGTAGCAGTGCACCACCTGATTTGGTTTTCACCCTACGGGACATGCAATATCCCAGTTCACACCCCTGGCTGACTCATATAAGTCTCTGGTATTCTCCCAAAATCCATCTGGATGTGCCCACCGACCCAATTTGTCCGCTATTTGGTTGCTGTCCGTGACCCTTCTAAGCATAAACAGTTGTCACAGATTGGTAATAAAATGACTACAGTCACACATACAATATAAGGAATCTCACACAGGCAGAATTTCTTTAGGAAACAAAAGTTTTACTAAAAATATTTAAATAAATGCAGTACAGCTAAAATAGAACATATGTTAAGATTACAGTATGAAAAAAATTGGAAAATATACAGTATAGTCACCTTAAAACTGTTTTTAACTATGTCTCTACCTTAAAGATGAAAGTGTTCAAAGTCCTTTTTCTGTGTAGCAGCTTGGCAGCTGGCCTGTTGTGTAAGAAAGAAGTCCAAAACCAGAATGACACTGAGTGACTGTGCTGAGTTTACCTATCCTTCAGAAAAATGCAGTGCCATCAGTTTTTCAGATATAAGGAAACCAGTTAATTTTCCCATCAGTGACTCACAGCATGGTTTATGATAGTTCAGAATACGCCTCTTTGAAGTCTTAGGCACTGACAATAACACATTGGAAGTGAATTTTACACATTACTGCTAGAATGGTTTTTCCTGGCAAATATATCCTGTTCCCTAATAAAATGTGATATCCCATAACAATTCCTAAGATCACAAGCAATCTGCTTCTGCAGTGCATGTATATGGCAAGTAAATAACTTCTGGCACAACTCTGCTAAAAGAACCTGGGAATGAAAATCTCACTTCCTGGCAAGCAGATGGCCTTCGAGTCAAAAGGTCAAACCCCTTAAAAACATCAAGTCTTTCCCTATGGCTTGAATTAACACTGTCATGGGCATACACAGAAATTCCATAAAACAATATATAAGGGAAATATGTATTGCAAATAATGACTGGCAGTTGGCTAGATCACCACAAGCACTCCAGCCCATCCCCGATGCATTTGTAGTTAAGGTCTGGGTGGCAGGAGTGGACTGAAAGGGGACCACCTTAGTGAGGTTGTTGAGATCCTGCTGCCAGAGGTACTGCAGCATCAAACTGGAGATCATGACCATATGGTCTGTGTCATCCGACCTCTGATCCCACTGCATTCTGACCATCCACTGTGAACTTTGCATGTGAACACTGGCCAGTGGGGCTGTAGGGATGGCCACTGACATAAGGCCAAGGAGTTTGGGGACCAACCTGGCCATGACCCACTTCCTGGAGGCTACTAAATGAGCCTGATTCACCAAAGTTTCTGCTCTGTCAAACAGGAGGAAAGCCGTACCCCGTGCCGTATCCAGCAACGCACCAGTAAACTGGAGGTGCTGGGAAGGGACAAGCTGGGACTTGGGAAGGTTGACAGTAATCCAGACAGTTTCTTTGACTCCATTCTTACTGGGGTGGACAAGGACCACATCACCTGAGCTATTTTCATCGACCTGACAATGGCATTTGACACAGTTTCACACTCACTCCTACTGTCAAAGCTTTCTCTTACAGGGCTCTCTAGCGAGAACACCAGCTGGTTCCACTCTTACCCAGTAGGCAGGTGCCAATCTGTCAGAATTGGTGACTCCACCTCTGCCTCCCTCCCAGTTACCTCTGTTGTACCACAGAGCTCGGTCCTTGGCCCACTATTGCTCTCCATTTTCCTTAATGACCTGCCCTCTGCCTGTCCTCACATATCCATTTACATGTACGTGGATATGACAGAGCTGTATATCTCTGGATCCCCACCCACTGATGTGGCAACCAATCTCCAGCAAGACTTCAATGATGTTTAGCTCTGTTTTCACTCAAATCAGCTTTTTCTCAATGCCAAGAAAGCTGTCTCAATGACCTTCAGCACAAGGCAGTGACTTTCTTGACTTCCCCCACCCCTACCTTCCACACCCTGGATGGGACTCCACTGAAGTCTGCACCTCCTGTAGATACACTGGGGTCCAGCTTGACCAACACTGCAACTTTTCTGTACATATTGATGCTATCCATAAAAAGCTCAGCCGTATTTTAGACTCTAGAGGTGTTGTCTACAATGCCACTCCCAAGTCCATCCTAGCCAGATTGGACCCTCTTTTCCACTTCCACTGTCACTTCACCCTTACCTTTTCTCCTACCACTCACTACTGCATCCTCTACCAGACCCTTGACCTCCCCTTGCTCCGTGATTAGAGACAATCCCACTGCATTAGGCTAACAACTAAGTTCTGAACACAATTCTTGCCACCATACCACTCCTCAGTTCTAACAACTGCCCTACCTGCATACCCACTCAGAAACTATGATTCACGCTTCTTGGCTGTCCCTCACATACCCGAAGTGCAGAAGGGGCACCAGACCTGGGAGGGTCAGCATTCAAGACCTTTTGACTAACAAATGTGTTGGATTTAGTTCTATCGAATAATGGAGATAGTGTGACTGGTCTGAAGATTCAAGAACCACTAATTTTCAGTGACCACAATACCATCCTGTTTAAGTATAGTAACACACTCACTATAATGTCATGAAAAACAGAGGTTAGGAATTCTCAAAAAGCAGACTTAGACAAAATAAGAAACAAACTTAGAAATTGGAACTTGGACAATGACAGCATTACAACTGAAATGCTATGGTTAAAAATCAAAAACCATATTCTCACAGCAGAAAAGGAATTTGTCCCATTAAAAAAATCTTACAATAAGAAAGGCAAGGTCCCGCTCTGGTGCACAGATGAAAATCCATAGACAAGTAATTAGGAAAAGACAGGCATGCAGGGCAATAAAAAGAGAAAACAGTTCATATCGTATACAAATTTATGAGAATCAGCTACGTAAAGCCAAAATATTAATTAGGAGGGAGAAGACTGTCCTAGAATTTAAAATCACCCATTTAAAAGATAATGTTAATGGAAAGACCTTTTATGCCTATATTAACAACAGAGCTACAATCAGGGAGATGAGCCCTATTAGGGTAGATGGAAGGGAACAAAAAGATTCATTACAGATGGCTAGGGTGTTTAATGATTATTTTTGCTCTGTTTACCACAAACCCTCTGATTCCACAATGTACCACATCCACACAAGTAAAATGGGTACGCAGCCTGATACAATGTTTAAGAGTGAAATAGCAGATAGATTAAAGAAATTAGATACATCAAAATCAGCAGGATCTGATAAACTTCAGCCAAAATTACTAAAAGAAATAAAAGACTGGTTGGTTGAACCTCTTTATTAACTCTTTCATCTGTCCTTAATCACTGGAGAAGCATCAGATGACTGGAAGGAAGCCAAGGTCATTTTGATTTATAAAAAGGGAGATAAGGCTGAAATGGGGAACTACAGTATAGGCCCATCAGCCTTACCTCAATATTGGGTAAGATTTTTAAGTCCCTATTAAGGGATAGGTTGGAGAAGGATCTGGAAGCCAAAAATATAGTAGACAAAACACAACATGGCTTCAAAAAATAGATCTTGTTTAACAAACATGCTCACATTTTACAACTATGTAAGCAAATTGCTTGACAATAATAAACCAGAGGATATGGTATTCCTGGATTACCAGAGAGCTTTCGATAGGGTTCTGCATCCCCAATTGATGGACAAAATTACAGCTTTAGGTATAAATACATACGTTACAAACTGGGTCAAGAACTTGTTATACAATAGAACACAAAGAGTTGCATTAAGAGGACATCTGCCAGAAACAGGACCTATCGGTAGTGGGGTACTCCCAGGGATCGGTTCTGGGCCTGTGTTATTCAATGTCTTTATATCTGACATGAATAAAACACTTATAAACAAATGTGTGAAATTTGCAGATGACTAAATTATGTGCAGAAGTGGGGCATGTTCATAAGGTGGGTACATCTCGGTGTGGTCTGACACAACTTCAGTTTTGGGCAAACCAGAATAGTATGCAATTCACCACTGACAAGTGTGTAGTGTTGCATCTGGGGGTTAGGAACAAACAAATAACATTTTCTCTTAATAATAAAACTCTTAAAAACGGTAACCCAAAAAAGAGATCTGGGTATTTTAATAAGCAATGACTTATCTTTTTCTGGAAATTGCAAGGAATTAATAAACAAAACTAACAAAATCATAAGCACTATTCGAAGATCTTTTGTAAAAAGGCACAGATTTTAAATTCAGCCACTGTACAAGGCATTGGTTAGGCCACTTTTGGACTAGTGTATTCCCTGGTGGAGTCTCTATATGAGAAAAGATGTAAATTCCCTCAAGAGAGTTCAGCGGAGAGCAACAAAGTTGATTAGAGGAATAAGTAGTGATGCATATGAGACCAGATTACAGAACTTAAGTTAAATCCACTGGAGAACAGATGCATAAGGGGCGATCTACTACAAATGTTCAAAATCTCAAGATATAATGATTTAATGAAAAATCTTGGCATTTATTACTCAGTTTGGAAATATAACCTTAGGAGTCATGATAAGCAAATCAAACTGACATACCCATATAAAAATAAGAGAAGACATTTCTTTACAGAGAGAATTATTAACGCATGGAATTCACTCCCATCTAAACTGTTAACTCAGATAGCATTGCTATATTTAAAAATAAACATGACAATTATTTATTCTCAGGATCAGGGCATTAATACCCCTTTTGAAAGGGGAGTCAGACATAATAGGCTTGATAAGACTTCTCTGTCTTTTGGACTGAGTATAGTACCGAGTATAGTACTCTATGTACAGGTTTAGAGAGCTAAGGTCTAAGAAGGGACACAAATCTCCTGTCTTTTTTGGGACCTGGAAGAAGTAGAAGTAATACTCCTTTCTTACCTGGTTTGACAGAATGGGCTTTTTTGCTTCCTTTTGTAACAGAGCCTCGAATTCTTCCTCTAGGAGGAAAATAGGCACCTTTGAATAATGAGACACCCCTGGGGGCCTGTCTGGGTGTTTTTCCAGAAATTCCAGAGTGTGGCCCTGTCTGACCAACTGAAAAACCCACAAATCAGTGGTGACTGTCTCCCACCCTGGCAGATGACAGGCGAATCTTCTGCCCACCAGCTCTTCTGAACTGAGAGGAGGTGAGGTAGACCATGAGTCAAGAGAGGTAAGGAGGGTTGAGGAGAGCCATGCATGAGGCTCTCTGAGCTCTGGTTGAAGGGAGTGGCTGTTGCTGCAGGGGCTAGATGTTTTGGTTGATGTCTGGCCGTCTGCTGCTGTTTCATCTACCTCTTAGCCTGTCAATGAAAAAGCTTTTTGTCCTGAAATCTAGGGTAGTACATGGTGTGGACCAACCTTAAGGCTTTGCCCTTATCCTGAAGGCTGGTAATGATGTCTTGGGTGTCATGCTTAAAGGCTGGGGAGGCAGAGGGGATGGATGGTGCTGGTAGGCCAGAGGATAGCCCTGAGAGAACCCCCAATGGCAGATAGCCCAATATATGGTAGGTGTGTGTCAGGTAACTCAGTAGAGGGTAGGCAGGCAAATACCCTGGCATCTGACAGCCTGACAGTGGGAAGCCTGATGGGATGTAGGGTGGAGGAAACTGTGGCATCGGTTGACCCAATGGAGGGTAACCTGAAGGGGACCCAATGGCGGTGTCAGGGGGCCCAGAGGAGGACCTTACGAGGGCCTGAAACCTGGCCCCAAAGGACCTGGGGGAACTGGGTTGGATGGCAAACCAGCAGGAGGCAAGCCTGGCATCGACTGTCAACAGTGCTATTACCTTGCCAACTGTGCCCATGACCATAGGTACTGTGACTAGTACTGACAATGAAACTGTTACAATGACCGCACCAACTGTGTTGCTCAGCCTCGTAAGTTTCCTCTAGCCACATTTCCTTTTGCTGATACAGAGGATTCTGAAGAAGAGCACGCATTTGGTTCTGAATATTTTCGAGAGCCACAAGACTTGCTAAGTACATCATCTGACAGTAATACACACCTAAGCGAATTTGGCGAGGAGGCCGAATATGCAGCATATCTGTGTGAGAAGCGTGAATGTGCAGCTGCCAAAAAATGCAGTGCTGCTCACCGTGGCAAGCAGGTTGGTCAGGGCCATCCTCCTCCTCCTCCTCCAAAAAAAAAACAAACAGTCCACCTTGTCCTTTCAAAGAGTTGTGTCAAGTTCAACTCCATCTGATACACAAAGTAGTTCTACAACTACATCTATTGTGAAGAAGGAAAGGGGCAGAACAACTGCATCCACTGCACCCAGGTCTGATAAGGGGAAAGGGGCAAAACATACCCATGGTCACCCTATTGGGGCCCGTACTTCCACTGACAGTGTGGGGAAAAGTGTGGTGTGGCTGTACTTTAGTCTTGTAAAAGATGATCCAACAATGGCAGCATGTTCTGTGTGTGAAAACCTTTCAAATCTCACAACATCAGTGATGAACCATCTCCTAATGGAACATCCCAGTGCATTTCAAAGATCCACAGCTGTTCCTCCCCCTCCACAACACGTGTCAGTCAGCCCCTCTTCTGGTACTCATCCAGTAGATGCACAAAGTATTGCTAGTGAGTCTATTACTGAGACAGACATTGTGCCCTCAACTCCCTCTACACCATTTATAGTGCATCCCGTACAGGAGCATCATCCATTCTGCCTTCTAATGCTTAATTTTCTATTATTGTAACACCATCCACCACGGGTTCAAAGTGAAAATCAATGCAATGTGGTTCCACTTTGACTACACCCATCATGCAAGCCTTCCATGCCCACATCAAATACTAGGCGTGACACCCAACAGCACAGCAGATCACCAATTTAATTGGTGAGATGATGGCCTTGGATCTGCAGCCATTTTCCACTGTGGAAAATACAGGTTTCCGTAGGCTGTTGCAGCATTTACACCTCAGGTATAATATACCATCACAGACCACATTTTCATGCACTGTAGTACCCAACATTTACCATGATTTGAGAAAAGAAGTTTCCAGACTACTAGCACAGGCTGTTGGTGGAGTTTCCTACTGCACAGCATGCTCCAAATGGACCAGCATGAATTCAAATCATGCATATATGTCACTGACAGAACGCTGGTGTGTTGCAGATGTGGTAGCCACTGGTGGTGATGGTGGTACTGGTGCTGGTTCTGTCTCTTCCCCCTTCCCTGCAGGTCTGCTTTGCTAAATGTCAGTGTTATGGAAAAGGATCACCAGCTGTAAACATACTGTCATTCCTGCAAGAGATGCTGAGCTCATGGATTGATGGCAACAATTTCCAGGTAGGGTTTGTGGTCACAGACAATGCCACAAATATGATAAAAGGACTTAGAGATGGCAATTTTGAGGGGATATGCTGCTTTGCTCATACACTAAATTTGGTGTTGACAAAGGCTTTGGCAAACACAGCAGAGGCAGATCACATAGTCAAACTAGCCAGAACCATATGCAGCCACTTCCATCACTCTGTGAAAGCCACAAACCATCTGCATCAGCCTCAAGAGCATCTTCAAATGCCACAGCATCATCTCATCCAGGATGTACAGACCCGGTGGAATTCTACCTACTACATGCTGCAAAGGCTTCTGGAGCAAAAGCAGGCCCTTCATGAGATGAGCATGAACACTGATATGTGGGAGTCCTCAGACATCAGGACTGGGCTGTGATTAAGGGCTTGGTAACAGTTTTAGCCCCATTTGAAAGGAGCACTCGTGACCTTAGCTCTGATTCTGCACTGTAAGTCAGGCCCTGCTGTACAGATTCCAAAAAAAGCCATGAGGAGAGTCAGTGAAAATGCTGAGAAAGATCCAAACCAGACACCGGGAACAGTGATATCCCTTGTGGAAAATATCACCACAGAACTAGAAGTTAGATTTTCTGATCTCTGTGCCAATAAAAAGTGTATATTTGCCACTATGTTGGATCTACATTTCAAGTGTGAGGTACTACACCTTTTAATACCCACTCACAGGGTTACAGACTTTCAGAAGCAGATGTGCTCAAAACTTAGTTTCTGCATGCTTGGGTCAATGAGACCAGCAGGTAACCATATCAATGAGCTAGTCTCAGAATCACAAACTGAAAGCAGTATGGAAAACCTTGAGAAGGAGGGTGACTGTTGGGCTGAACTCAGCTCATCACTAGAGGCTGAGCAGCATAAGAGAACAGAAGAGCAGCCACAGTCGGCACCTAATCTGCTGAACAGTTATTTCAATGAGCCTCTACAGTCATTCTCCATAAATCCAGTGGACTACTGGATCAAAAGGATGAAAGCATCTCCACACTTGGCACAGTTGGCCCTTAAATAGGAAGGCAGTATAGCACACTGGTTTAAGGTTCTGAGCTGCAAATCTGGAGACCTGGGTTTGAATCCCACAGCCCTCACTTGCATGCTGTGTGACCGTGAGCACGTCACTTAACTTCCCTGTGCTCCCAGGAAACACCTGTAAGCAAGCTTTCAGCTTAGTGTGCCACTCCTGGTTAAACAATTAAAAAAAAATATAAATATCTTTTTCCCCCCTACCAGAGTACCATCTAAACGAATCTTCAGCACTGCTGGGGATGTGGTGCAACCACACCGATCCTCACTTGACCCAGCACATGTGGAACAACTTGTGTTTATAAAAATAAATCTACCTCACCTTAGGTACACATATGGTCACTAAGAACTGCATTAAATAATCCTCTTGTATGGGATACAACATTTGTGTGTTGTAGCATTGACCCATACACAAGCCATTCGGTGTTAATCATCATTGTACTGTTAGCAAATAAGCACATGTTAACATTCATATTCAAAGTCATACTAGCACAAATCTGTGACCAGTACCCTTTTTCTTTATTACTTCCACTGTCATGGTGTATTCTTTTGAACGAGCATGCCCTGCAGTTCCCAGTGCCTAAAACTGCCACCCACCTATTGACTGCTGTTCCTAATACAAAATCCTCAACTGGTGTTGCTAGATCTCTCATCCCCTGTATTCCTCATGCCCATATTCCATTGATCCCTTTAACAGCTTTTCCAGGTACCAGTTACCAGTGTGGCATCACCAGTCTCAAGCATTTCATATGCATAAAATATGGCAGTTACAAGTGTGTCATCTCCAGTCTCAGTGTTTCCCATGCCTGAAATATGGCAGTTAACAGTGTGTCATCTCCAGTCTCAGTGTTTCCCATGCCTGAACTATGGCAGTTACAAGTGTGGCATCACCAGTCTCAGTGTTTCCCATGCCTGAAATATGGCAGTTACAAGTGTGACATCACCAGTCACAAGTATTTTGCGTACATAAAATACGACAGTTAGTGTGGCATCTCCAGTCTCAGTATTTGCCATGCCTGAAATATGGCAGTTAACTGTGTGGCATCTCCAGTCTCGAGTATTTCATATGACTGAAATATTCTGGTTACAAGTATGGCATCTCTAGTCTCAAGTATTTCACATGACTGAAACAAGATGGTTACCAGTATAGCATCACATGTCTCAAGTATTTCACATGATTTCAATGTTCTAGTTACTAGTATGGCATCACCATTCTCAAGTATTTCCCATGCCTCAAATATTCCAGTTACCAGCGTGGCATCACCAGTCTCAAGTATTTTCCATGCCTGAAATATTCCAGTTTTGTTGCAATAAGTTGTTGATGCTGCTGCTGCTGCTGCTGCTGCTGATGATGATGATAATAATGATTGTGAAGAAATCTGGAATATATAACTGATGACCAATGACCACCAAAGCCAGAGTCTGATGTTTCTCATCTTTGATGAACACATTGCCCAGATATTTAAAAGGGTTGCGTGGCGCAACAATTATTCATCGTCGCAACTTACTGATGTGCCGCCGCGATATTCAAATGAAGTGCGCCTGCCACAAATCCCAATGTGCGGGCATCAGTAATACATGCGGTGCAGGTGGAAGCGTGCCCATGCATACTGCACATCCCAGTATTCAACTGGGATGTGCCGGAGCCCTGCATCACATAGCCCCTACTTGCGCCGCAAGTTGATCCAAAAAAAGATCAGGCTGGCCACCACAGGTGAGCTGCGACATACAAGGCACAACACGGCAGCTGCCACCTGTGGGTGGCCACGAGCTCCGGCTGCACCTCCATGTTGGCGCACCCCCATGCCCGATCGTGGGCATTTGTATGAACAAAAAGTGAATCCTATATCCCTGGTGGTCCAGTGGACCACTGTCTGCCCGATCACGAGCTTCTGTATTAATAAAAGAGTCCTATATCCCTGGTGGTCCAGTGGACCGCTGCCTGCCCGATCGCGGGCATTTGTATTAATAAAAGACAAGCCTATATCCCTGATGGTCCAGTGGACCGCTGTCAGCCTGATCGCGGGCTAAGTAAAATAAAGGAATCAATAAACCTGGTGGTCAGTGGACGCTGTCAATAATCGTGGCCAAAGTAAAATAAAAGATCAGTAACCCTGGTGGTCAGTGGACCGCTGTCAGCCTGATCGCGGGCTTGAGTACAATAACAATGTATCCAATATCCTCCGCACCGCCACTGAACCCACCACCGCTCCCCTGGTCAGTAGCGGGCGGCAGCACCACCGCCTGCCGCCCCGCCTCCTGATTGACACCATTGGTGGGGTGTATGCCCATTGGTCCCAGCGTAAGCCAATGGGCATGCAGCTATACCGTACTACACATTCAGATATGTGAATGGATCCATTCACATATCTGGAATATGCATCTGTTACAAACTGCATGCCCAATGGCTCACGGTGTGGACCAATGAGATAGCATACCCGGCGGTGTCAGTTGGCCGGGCGGCGGGCGGCAGTGAATGTGCTACTCCCGCCACTGACCGAGGCAGGTAACAGTGGAAAGCGTGAGACGCTGGACCACCAGGGGATATTGGATGCATTATTTACTCAAGTCCGGCGACTGACGACAGCGATCCACTGAACCTCAGGAGTGGATTCCTTTGGCCGCAACCTGTGATTGGGCGGACAGCAGTCACTGGACCACCAGGCCAGTAGTTCGCTTTATTATGTAAACCCACGATCGGGCGGTGGTCCACTAGTTCCTGAACAGTGAATTCCTTTTTATTTTACTTAAGCCCACAATTGGGCAGACAGCGGTCACTGGACCACCAGGATATTAGTTCTTTTTGTTTACAAATACCCATGATCTGGCTGTGGAACATTGCCGCCTGCAGGGGCATCAGTCCCAGACAGCTGCTGCCTGGCAGGGCGCAAGGCGCCAAGTCACTGGGGATCAGCGCACCTGCATGCAAATAGGCATGATGACATAAATATTTCCATTTGTGTCTTACGCCATTATAGCCCCATTGCATGTGCACTTGAATATCGCGAGCTGCTGTGCATAGCGCAATGGAACTTGTGCTAGCGCATCCCCCTGCTCCACTCTGGCCACTTGCGCTGGCACAGTGCCACTGCGCCATGCGCACTGTGGGTGGCCAGGGTGCGACATTTAATGATGCTGAGCCATGGCGCAGCTCTGTTGAATATCGCCCAGTCAACACCCCTGCACAGCCAAGTTGCGCTGCGCCCAGGCTTGTGCCACAGCCTGGCGCAGTTTGAATATCGGGGCCATTGTGTACTACCAGCAACAGTAAGTGAAATATGCAGTATTTTAATGCTTTTTTTTCTATTTGTTGTTTTTTTTGGGGGGGGGGGATCGTGATTAAAGTGTATTTCTAATCATATTTTTCTCCTGTTTCTTTTTTTTTTTGGTACACGGGTATTTTACCACCAGGGTGATGAACTCTTGGTAACACATCAGGTATGAACAGCAAAGGTAAGTAAAGTATTTATTCTGTTAATTGTTTTCTTTCCATTTTGGGGTGTGGGCTTATTAAAATAGAACAGGAAGACTGCCTGGATGTATGTAGGCCATTTTGGAAAAGCACTGCATTTCATTATGTCTCCCTCACAGGTAGCATCCAATCTAAAGACTATTATGGGGTAGCACATCATAGGCCAAATAGGCATCACGCGTGAGTGCTGTCCTCACAGCTGTACCTCTCAGCTCTGAAGGTAAGATGTGAGTGTGTATGTTGGCCTGTTGAAGTTACAGTGTTATCCTTTGGGCTTGATTATGTCTTACTGCTTGCATTTCTTAATGGCCACAATTATGTAAGACTCTGGCATATGGTATTCTTGTAGTGGCCACTGAGACCTTTCAGACCAAATATTGACTGTTACTTAGCTCCAAATATTTCCAGAATTATGGTCTGTTGAAGTTACAGTCTTATTCTATAGGCTTAATTATGTCTTATTGCTTGCTTTTCTTCATGGCCACAATTATTTAAAGCTCTTTCATATGGCATTCGGGTAGTGGCCGCTGTGACCTTTCTGACCTCATATAGATTGTTACTTAACTCCAAATATTGACAGAGTTATGGTGTCTTATACTTCCAGTGTTATCCTATGGGAAACTGCATGCCCATGATGAACTCCTTTCCTCTGCATCCTCCTCCTGAGGCATCAGCGTCAGAAGATATCTTCTGGTGCCACTGTGCAAGGCAAAGTGCTGTGACCTCTACATTCTTCTCCTGAAGTACCAGTAGTGCAAGACAGCATCAAGCACCCATATACAAGCCAAAGTGCCGTGACCTCTTCATCCTACTCTGAAGCACCAGCAGCAGACCGCCTCTGGCACCACTGTACAAGGTAAAGTGCCGTGACCTTTGAATCCTCCTCCTTAAGCACATGCAGCACAAGACAGCATCTAGCACAAATGGGCAAGCCAAATTGCCATGACCACTGCATCCTCCTCCTGAAGTACCAGCAGCACAAGACAGCCTCTGGCACCAGTGTATAAGCCAAAGTGCCATAACCTCTTCATCCTTCTCTTGAAGCACCAGTGGCAGAAGTCAGCCTCTGGCACTAGTGTACAAGCCAAAGTGGCTAGACCTCTTCATCCTCCTCCTGAAGCACCAGCAGCAAAAGACAGCCTCTTGCACCGGTGTACAAGCCAAAGTGTTGTTACCTCTTTATCCTCCTTGTAAAGCACCAGTGGCAGAAGACAGCCTCTGGCAGCAGTGTACAAAGCAAAGTGCCATTACCTCTCATCCTCCTCCTCATGAAACCATTTTAAGGAGTTATATAGCAATTCTCCATTAAGGAAAATTATACACCCGAATACCGAATACTGAATATCTGGGACCCGAATACCAAATATTCGGCTGAATATTTGGGAAATGGTATTCACACAGCTCTAATAGGTGTGACAGACTTGGAGGCAGCAGCTGACTTCCTGGAGGAAGAGGGCCAATGCTCACCTGAGGGGGCCCAAGGGTGGCTGTGGGTGAGGGGGGACCTGTTCTGGTCCCCTGTGCTTCTCTTTGTCCCTCTTCTTCTGCTTATGTTTGTGGGAGTTGGTGGGAGAGGAGGATGTGCTTCTGAGTTTCTGGAGCCCTTTTTCCATCATAACAATTTTTTTCTTAAGTAGATGACTCTCGAGGGCCTGCTGGCAACACTTCCATGTGGCCTGGTTGAAACTTGAACTTGACTCACAATCTCCAACCTTGTGTTCCAAGCCTAGGCAAAGGGAGTGAGAGTCTTTGTGCAGCAGCAGTGCACTGCATGAACTGCACTTCTTACACGACTCGACAGAAGATGGCAAAGACATGCACAAAAGAAAAATAAAACACAGCAAAGGGCCGGCTCGCCAGTGCAGCGGTTGGATTTCTGCTTGTGACACCGGCAACCCGGGTTTAGGAACGGACCCGGGTCGCTGGAGGAGCCAGCTGGGGAGAAGGACTGAGCATCTTACACGGACAGCGCTCTCCTTCTCCGGGGAGGTGGGGAAGTGCCCGGCACATGGCGGACCCCTAAGCGAGGCCAGGGTCCCACAACATGGCGCTCGCACTCAATGGAGGCAGGGTGGATGCTGGGCGTCACTGCATGTCCCTGCCTCAGAGAAAAACTAAAAAGAAAATGGAGGGACAGCCTCTGTCTACATGAAGCCCTCCCAGGCTTCAATTAGCCACCTCTGCCGCCTCCCAGCCAGATACAGTTCCACGGCACCGGAATTGGGGGACCGGCGCCATGGCCCTGCCCTCTGGGGGGCAAGCCAGGGTAACCGGGAGTCGCGGCACTTGGTGGTTGGTGGAAGTCTCGGGGGCCATGACCAGGGCAGAGACAGGATGGAGGCCTCCCAGGAAAAATGATAGATTTAAATAAAAAAAAAAAAAAAAACAGTAAAGGAAAAAAACAGATACTCATCTGAGCAAGCGGTTGAATTGTACAACAATTTCTGCAAGGTCTGACATGCTCAGGTTGACAGCAAGAAAGAACTGGAAGGCGGGTGTGGGGACTGCCCTCTATATAGTGTCATGCTGACATTGGTCACATGACATTGGGTTTGTGATCCCCCATTAGACACTGCTAACTTAATAATATCCTCACTTATATAAGAAGGAAAATGAGATACAGATTTGGCTTTCTAATCTAATGCCATAAAGGCCTCATTACCCTCAAAACATATAGGATGGGCTACTAGCACTGGTACAACTGGATCTATGCTGCAACTCTTTGGTAGATGTTACTTCTGTCCTAATACATTTGGAACTATCCAATATTTTGACAACCTCTATAGTATGGTGAAGATCTAAGATAACCTCAGCCATTACAGAATTAGGACACTCACCCCTGGGCTCTTAAAAATACCCTGGGTCATCTGATCCTACAGTAAATGGGATGGACCCAGAAGATCTCAAAAAAATGTTAGAGCAGATGCATTCCTTTTTGCAGTCCCTTGAGATCCATGACTAACTAGCTGACTATATTACAACAAAACTTTTTCCAATATTAAATCTGGAGATTTAAGAAGGGAGTCAGGGAGATTCACAGATTTAATACCCATTTCTTGTTCAGGTGGGGTAATCATCCTATGACTTAGCACTGAAGTAGAAGTTAATTGCTTAAAAACAGATTTACCGTGACACAGACAAGGGGAACTTTGAAACTGTATATCATTAACAGATATCATCACACTATTGAGGCTAAAAGAGAGAAAGCCTATGTGGCTGGCTGTTTTTGTTTGTCTCTGTCAGTAGTTTAGGTTTTGTGGATTTTCATGTGTTTCTGCTTCGAGGAACTGGACCGTTCTTGGACATGACATCTATGAACATTTCCTTGTCTAAGAAATTGCAAAATATCACCACCAGGTATTGGCATTCTCATCATAAATCAAGTTTTTGGAAGCCATCAAAAGCAAAAGTAAGGTCAGTAAATCTATTCCACAAACTCTGAGTTGTGGAGTGCTGCATTGAATCCATATTTCCACCCGACTTGTTCCTAAAGGATCTGTGCTTGTCTTTGAGGTCTATTCACAACCATTTTGGAGAACAAAGGGAAGACGCTAACAAATTATTTTTACATCCTGCATATGCCCCAGGCCAATGTTCATACCCTTCAGGAATTTAACACATTCTGGGTCTTTGATCTACAGCAACAACAGTTTACTGAACCCCAGTAGTTCACCATTTCCTGTGGATTTGATTATTTTTCATCATTTGACTCCTGGTACCTTGGACAAGATTACTATATTACATATCCATGAACATAACTATCTGTATGGTTTAAAATTACTACATCAAGAACACAACATAACCTGTTCCTGCTGCATCTGCTCCTTCTGATCCTCCTGGTACACCACACTATGAATATATTTAAATGTCCACTGCAACAAACCTCTGATCACCTGGTTGATAGCTCCTTGTACAGAAGTGGAATGGTTACTAGTAGCCTCAGCTGCAACAGCACTCATCTCTTCTCCCAAATATTAGGATACCCGAACATGCTACTGTGCTCATGGTCAACTCCACCATCAAATTATTTCTCCTGGTTGATTCTATCAGGAGTCGGGTTACTACAGACAACAACTTAAAATAAGTATAAAGGAAAAAGTGCACATAGCAACGTAGATATCTTAAGGAACTCCTTAAATTACTAATACTGCTACTCCTGCTAATATCGAGCAACGTTCACCACAACCCTGGACCACCTCTGGCTACCCCTAGGGAGCCACATAGAACAGGGATCCTCTCGCTAGCTGGAATCAACATCTGCAGCCTTACCAAAAAATTAGATGCCCTCACTGCCTGGACAGTACAGCATAGCCCAGATGTTCTATCTCTAGTTAAAACATGGCTGTCTCTAATTATCCCTGACACTGCTGTGGCAATACCTGGGTATACTATCTTTCAGCAGGATTGACTATCCAAAAAAGGGGGCAGCTGTTCCCTTTATCTTAAAGATTCTATGAAAGGGCATGCCCTGACCCTACCCAATAATGGAGATGAGCTTCAAGTCCTTGCTATTAAAGTCATTTTTGGGGCCCATAACAAAAATCTGACGATAGCCTCTGTATATATTCCACCCAAACTTACAACAACAAGCCTGAACCCATTCCTTACCTGCATCAGTAGTCTAAAGCTTAACTCAGATGTTATATTGTTAGGGGACTTTAATGTCAACTGGTTGCCCCCAGTGCAAGCAACTACAAGGATTCCTTGGCAGCTGCAAATTTTACACAGCTAGTTACCTCACCCACTAGGATCAGCTATAGAACAGGGACCAGTACCTTACAGGACTGGGTACTCTGAAATCACCCTGATCATATCAGCCACACTACAGTTCTCCCTGATGCCATTAGTGACCATTCCCCAGTCCAGTGCATATGGTCAAATAAATTCAATAACCCCACGTGAAAACTATCAACAGTCGGATGGATGCTAATTAGGCGACACCTTGCACCACTTAAGGCACTCCTGTGACAATAAGAGTGGTTCCCGATTGACACCATTCTGGATGTTGATGTTGCACTTCAATACTTTATCTCAAAGTTCAATGCAGCATGTGAGAACCATTCCCCCTTTAAGAAATGCAAAATGAAAGGCCTTGACAAACTTGGATCTCAGGCAAACTCCTAGACCAACTAAAAGCTCAGGACCTTCTATGGGCTTGTGCTATAGCCCCTGGCAACCAAGCAGGCTTTCAAGTATACAGAGCCACCAGGAATGCCTGTACCAGAGCTATCCACACTGAAAAAGCCAGCTACTACAGGAGCACCCTATCAAACTCATGGTCGGATGGAAGGAAGTCTCTCTGAAATTATAGGGAAAAAGTCCAAAGCAACTCCTAATATGCAAAACGTTAATGGCAGCAACACGCTTGACCCACCCCAATTGCCAATACTTTCAATCTGGCATTCACTGACCTCAGCCATGTGCTTCCCTCTAACTTCTTTGACACCAGCCAAACCAAGGCCTCTCAACATCAACAGACTCAGGATATAAATCATCCACATTTCTATTTCAAGGCAGTGACTGAAAGGGATGCCAAAAAATACCTCCTCAAGGTGCTCAGAAAATCCAGCTCAAGTGGGGACACACTTGACTTGAAGCTCATTACTCTCACCTTTGATGATATCCTGCACCCTCTTACCAAAATTATTAACTGTTCCCTCATGCTTTACCAGTTCCTGCTCAAGTGGAAGCCCGCCCTGGTGACCCCAGTACAAAACTTAAGGGGTGGGGCATTACACTGTAACTACAGGCCCATCTCGATCCTGCCCCTTTTACCAAAGCTCTTGAAATAAATTGTCACAGACCAATTGGTGGAGTACTTGGAGAAATACAACTTGCAATGCCCACAGCAACATGACTTTTGCAAAGGACACAGCACCACCTCTGCCCTCCTTGAATTTACAGGCCACGTTCATCTAGAGCTAGACTAAGGACAACTTACCGATGCCACCATTATAGACCTCTCAAAGGCTTTCAATACAGTCAACCATCCATTACTACTGGAACAACTTGGCAACTTAGGGCTCTCTCATGATACTCTACAATGCTACAACAGTTATGTTTCCAACCAGTCACAACAAGTTGAGATTGGTGAGTCACTCTCACCCAAACTACCTGTCTGGGCTGGTGTTCCCCAAGGGTCAATATTGTGACCCCTTCTTTTCAGCATCTTCCTGAACAATCTCCATTCTGACTGTGATGAAAACATTATTCTGTATGCTGTCGACACAGTGATTTTCTCTAAAAATTCTGACCTCTCCCTCTTGAAGAAATAACTGCAGGAAAGTTTCACGTAAGTTGAGGCATGGTTCATCTCACAGAAACTAGTGCTAAGTAACCAAAAAAACAAGGACTATGCTGTTCCATGGCACACATGACAAACAGAAACACCAACAGCTGTTTATCAAAAACAGCTCTGGTCTGACCCTGGACCAGACACAGACTTTCAAATACCTTGGAATAACCCTGGAACCTACTCTGTCCTTCTCCAGCCATATTGATTCAGTTGCAAAATCCATAAATATCCATATAGGCCTTATCTATAAACATAGACACTGCCTGACACAATTAAGCTAGCAATACACAGCTCTATTGTCTCCATCATTGATTATGGGCTTGTTATTACAGAGCAGCCACAGCTACAACACCAGGGTGAATAACTACAGCGCTGAATAGGGCCTGTAGACTCCTTAGTGGTGCTTCCCACCGCACGCATTCCTGCGACCTCTACAAACACTCAAACTGGCTACAACTTCAGGGAAGGATTACTTTCCAAACCTGCCTACTGGAAAAAAAGTAATTGATGGGACTCATGCCCCCATGGGGTTCAGTCTCTCTTAAGCCCAGCCAACCACCCCTGGCACACAAGAAGTTCTGACAACTGTTCTCTATCTGTTCCCCACTGTTGCACTGCCCAAGGCCAGCAGTCTTTTGCAGGTAGAGCCCATAAGATGTTTAACTCCCTGGGCAGCGAACTCACCAACTTAGGCACCCTCTGCTCATTCAGACACAAGCTACATCAAATGCTTGCATCCAGAGCCACATGTGACTGTTTCTCCTAACCTCCCTGGCAGTCACTCCTGTTCTTCACACCCCTCTACTATCACCACCTCTGCCTGCCACCACCTTCCCCCTCCCCCATATATACCCCTGCCTCTCTCCCTAGCCCACCACCTTCCTCTCTTACCCTCCTTTAACTCTCTTCCTCTCTCACTTTTCTAATCTGCTCACCCCACCCACTGTTGCACTTGTTCCCCAATCCTTGCCTCCTACCCACCACTCCTTTTACCTCCCTCCCTCCCAGTTACCCCTCTACACCCACTCTCTCGTCCACTTTCCTACACTAATTGGCACAACTGGAAGCAACTCAGTTTTTTCACTCCACCTTTCCCTTTGACAGTACCCTTCTAGCAGCTTTAATTCATGTAAATATTGTTTCTTGGATCTCATCATTCTTAAATGTATGCTTTATTGTGTTGTTCTAACTGTTATTTATATTACCTGTAGCTTTTAGACTATGTATACCCTGTACTGAAGTTTGCATTCAAACTGCTTGCCTGCTAATCTCACACAAACTGTACTTCTATTCTCTGTATACTGACATGGAACTATTGTAAAAGAGCCATTGGCTCAAAGGTATTTATCTGAAATTCTAATAAATAAATAAATTGGAAATTAGGCGATCAGCAATTTTTGGTTGAGAAATACTAACTACCAACGGTTTATTTTTCTTACTCTTTTTTTGGTACTGTAGGGAATTTTTAAAGCTGTTAGGTTCAGAAGCTTTTAAATTATTTTTTTTTTTTTTCTTCGAGACAGGGCTAACATCACTTGTTTTTTCGACGAGTGGAGCCAATTTATCATTCATTTGTCCCATTGTCACAACCATAATGGCTACCTATGCAGAGGGGGAACTTTAAAACAATTATCTGAAAGTATCAATTCTCTGACTAATCAGATTAGTTAAACTATTAAAAACCTTTAGAATTGCTTTGAATAACACCCTAATTAGATCTAATAATCAACCACAAAAAATATTAAACAATCTAAAAAAAATAAAGGAATGAAGAATAAAATTGTCCTCTTCACAGAAGCTCTAGGTAATTCATCTCCTTTTACTCCCAGGGGTCTTAAATCCACTCCACCAAAACTTTCACCAAAATGTTCTGACAGAGGTCTGCATGCCAGTCTATCAGCTTCCATTTCAGAAGACAAAAAGAAGTGTCTCAAAAGCATGAAATATGCACTCACTGTCCAAGGCACTAAAAGAAAATAAATTTCAAGATATTAAAGAACACAAATTCAGAATTTAAATAAACCAACTAATCTAGTGTAACATCCAATTTTTACATTGACACAATTATAACCAAATCCCAAACAAAACTTAATATCAAATGCTGAACAGTATGAAAAAAAAACAAAATATAGGAAAAAGCAGAGTCCACAGTTTTTAAACTCAAATGGGAAGAACACCCCTCTCCCCTCAGCTAGTGGTCAAATAGGAGTTCAGCATGTTTGTAGTTCATTTGCATCATCAGGTAAGGAAAAAGATCCGGGTCCCCATACGACACACAGGGGAAACGCCAAACCTCTCCCAACAAGCAGTGATCCCCATTCATTATTATTGAGAGGCGGGCCGCCATGCAATCCTAAGCAGCCGCCTCTCATCTTGTGCAGCCGCCACTCTTTCAGGCTGCAATTTCTGTCTATTGTGCCTTTAAATTTGTGCACTCTTTTTCAGGAACCGCAGCGTGCGATCAGGCATGAGAGGCATGGACGAGGAGCTCGGGATTTCTGGTGCAGCTGCAAGCTTGGTCGGGGATCACAGGGTAAACTAACTTTGTAAGTCAGCAGACCAGGCTGAAAGACTGGAAGGCGCCAAATTGCGGAGCCAATAGAGAACGAAGCCTCTGGGAGTGACAATGTAGCAGCCTATAGTGGAGCAGCTACAACTGTTGGGTAAGTCCCACATCAGTAGTCTGCTGCCACTTTTAGGCATTGCAGTTCTGTCCTTGAATCACAATGGATGATCAATCATTCTTTCTAGCTCCAGATACTAAGTCTAGTAGTGCAGTCAGCTTCCTTTGGCTAAATATTGTTTGGAAACCTTAGGCAGTATAATTTTATTTTAGAAAGTCTTGAGTCCAACTTTGAAGTTTTACTGAGTGGGAGGGGAGGGGAGAGGTTGTCGCGTGGTCTCCAGCATTTCAGACCAGCATAAAAAACGTTCTGCCTTCACTCAAAGGGCAGCTGCAGCAAACAAAAAAAATACTGGCAGTAAAAGAAAAAACACCATAATATATGCACTGTGACTGGAATCAGTGCTGATTTATTTTCTGTGGAGAGTCAGATTCACTGTAGCTGATATTGCAAAATAACCCAGGTATCTGGTTTCTTGCACACCTGATGCACACTTGATTAGGATTAATGGTCAGACCTGCATTTTGATAGCTTGGGTAACTGCTTGTAGGTGGTGTGACTTGGGTGTTCTGGACTGTACACTACAACATCAGACCAGTAAGCACATTAAGCAGTGCACGGGGGCTAGACTATCTGTCCTTGGGAAAAAAAATTCTTATTAAATTGAAGTGGGTCTTTGGGCAGCGGAGAGAGAGAGCTCACTGTGTGGTCTCCCACAGTGTTTGAAGGGTTGCAGTGCATAAAAAAGAAAAAATAGATATTACTGGCAGTAAAGAAACAAAATAATTCAAGTCAGATCATTACTACCTGTATGACACACCCGGTTGTGTTTGTGAGGAGACACTGGGGACAGACATTAGCCTGACTACTTGCACCCCCCAAAAAAAAAAAAAAAAAAAATCGGTGCTCCAAATGGTGCCTCCAAGGGGGTCTGCCAGTCCTGTCCTGCCAGTCTTGTGCAGTCAGTTGCTTTGTCAGTGTGTGGTCACTTGTTTCTAAACCCTGAGGGAACAAAAAAATATTTGTGAGAAAAAAAATTCAGGGCTCCTGCCTTAACTGTGCCACCAGGGGTCTAGTCTCTGTCCCAAACCCTGATTCAGGGAAGCAAGGGGTCTACACTCTCTGTCCCACCGGTCAGGTTGTGCAGCCTTGCTTTGTCAGTGGTCACTTGTTCTAAACCCTGATTCAGGGAGCAAAAAAATATTTGTGTGAGGAAAGAAAATTGGGACTCCTTAACTGTGCCACCAGGGGGTCTGTCCCACCAGTCAAGCTGTTGTGCAGCCTTGCTTCGTCAGTGGTCACTTAAGTTGTTTCTAAACCCTGATTCAAGGAATAAAAAAATATTTGTGTGAGGAAAAAAAAAATTGGGACTCCTTAACTGTGCCACCAGGAGGTCTACAGTCTGTCCCACCAGTCAAGCTGTTGTGCAGCCTTGCTACGTCAGTGGTCACTTAAGTTGTTTCTAAACCCTGATTCAGGGAATAAAAAAATATTTGTGTGAGAGAAAAAAAAAAAATTGGGGCTCCTTAACTGTGCCACCAGGGGGTCTACAGTCTCTGTCCCACCAGTCAGGTTGTGCAGCCTTGCTTCATCAGTGGTCACTTGTTCTAAACCCTGATTCACTAGTGAGCAAATAAAATTTGTGTGAGGGGAAAAAAAAATTTGGGGCTTCTTAACTGTGCCACCAGGGGGTCAACAGTCTCTGTCCCACCAGTCAAGTTGTGCAGTCTTGCTTTGTCAGTGGTCACTTGTTCTAAACCCTGATTCAGGGAGCAGTGTGAGATTAACATTTGGGGCTCAACCAGCATTACCAAACTCTCATTCTGTATTGACAAATAAACACACGACAACACTTAAAGGGAAAAAAGCTTTATTGTACACAATGCAGAAACTAACTAACTTTGGTTTCAAATTAACTCAAAAACGGAAACATCCTGATCAAGATGACAGTTGTGAGTCGAAGATTGGGACAATGCCAGTTGGTCCAGTTGATATCGCCGTCGATGTCCAAGAGACTCCTTGCACCTACTCCTGTAATACAGAAAAAAAAAACTCTAAGCATAGAGCAACAGGCTTTTATACTGGCTGCTTAACAAATACTGTTGGTTACAGTACAAGAAAATGATGGCATGTTTTTGCATTTTGCATAAAACATAAACAGATCTTAAATCAGGAACAGTTTGGGTACTCAGTGGGTGTAAGACATTCAGAGAAGATGTTATAAAGGCATCAGAACAGTTCAGTTCACGTTGTTGCTTCTGAACTGGAAGCTAACTGCAGAATTTCAGCTTCAAAAGGTGGAATAGAGCAGGCAATGCAGCAGGCCCTGACCCTGGAACAAGAAGCTTTGGTGGCATCCCTTTGTTGCATGTACTGGCTAATAAAAAATGAGCTGCCTCACACAACGAAATATGGCTCACTGCTGGATCTCGCCAAATCATTGGGATGCAAATACCTAGACAATATACATATTGCTGATACTGTTAAATATCGTTCTGATCGAACTGTCAGAGAAATGGTTCTCTCTCTGGGTGAGCTGGTCAGGAGATCAGTTCTTACAGATTTGAAGGCTGCCAAATTGTTTTCATATTTGGTGGGCAGAAACAACTGATATTGCTGTTATAAGCAGCTCATTTTGTATGGTATGTACTGCAAAGAAGGAAACCCAGAGTTTCTTTCCTGGGACTTGAGGAACTAATTGATGGAAAGGCAGACACAATTGTTAAAAAAAATGCTGGAGTTCTCTGATAACAATCAAATCTCAGTTGATCACCTTGCAGGGTTAGGCAGTGATGGAGCAGCCGTTATGCTGGGCAGGCAAAATGGGGTGGCTAAAAAGCTGAAAGAAGTCAGCCCAATTCTTGTTGAAAATCACTGTATGGCTCACCGGGAGGCCTTGGCTGTAAAGGCAGCAGTAAATGAAGTGAACACCATTAAAAAGTTTAATCAAACACTAGATCACTTATACAGATATTATGAAAACTCTGCTGTTCGCATGGCTGCCCTGAAAGAAATTTAGCAGGCAATGGAAAACCCTGTTTTAAAGCCTAAACAGGCAAAAGCAGTTAGGTGGTTGTCCCATGATGCAGCATGTGACACACTAAGGAAAATTTTCCCATCCGCTGTTACGTCCTTGCATAGAGAGGCCTCTGAAAGGCATGATCCCAAGTCGTGGGCCTAGTAAAAATGGTGGAAAACTGGGAGTTTTTCTCTATTTTATGCATGATGTGTGACATACTTCCACACCTTAGCATCTTATCTAAATGCTTTCAAACATCAGCTCTGAATTTTACTGATATAAAGAGACATTTACAATCCACTTTAGAGATTCTTAGGACACGCCTACTGGTACCTGGTCAGTACTTCTCCTCCGTTTCACCTGAACTAGTGTTCCTGAATGATAATGGCCTGAACTTGCCATTTAGCGAACCACAGTTACATCATTTCAGAACCTCTGTGCATGACAAGTTTATTAGGGCCCTAATTGCTCAAATTGAGCAAAGGTTTCCAAGCACAGAACTTTTGGATGCGTTCAGTATCTTTGACCCCAGCATGATACAGGAAGGTGATACTGAAGAGTTGGAAGGGTATGGTAGTGATAGCCTTGAGATTATTCTTGGTCAGTATGCTACTGTTGTGGATGTAGATGCTTCTGCACTGGAATGGGCTTCTTTGCGTAGTCTCATGATCACGGAAAAGATGGCCTTTAAGACTATTTCTGATGTGCTGCACGCTCTAACTACTAAGTATGTAGACCTGTATCCAAACATATCTACTTTGGCAGAACTGGCAATGATAATACCCATGTCAACTGCAGATTGTGAAAGGGGGTTAACTGCACTGAATCGAATAAAAACTCAGGAACAAAATAGATTAAGTGCCAGTGTGCTAAATGCACTAATGCTTATCTCAATTGAGGGCCCTGATGTTGACAGTTTCCCTTATTTGAAAGCTGCAGCTCATTGGGCAGGACTGCGAAACCGAAGATTAGATCTTGGCCTTGCAGGCACTAGTAAAAAGCTGTAGTGTGGCCTCACCAAAATGTCAAGACTCTCACAAACTGTTGCCTGGCCTGCAACTAGAATGCAGAGGTTCTCAGTATGTTTTATCACACTTTCTTTTGCTACTGCACACTACAGAGGCCTCCAGATCATCATATTACTCTTATTTCTTGTTTCTTATGCATTTATTGCATCCCGACTGACTCGGCCCACCGGTAGCTCCGCCCCTGGCAGCCCCGCCCCCTGCGGCCCCTCCCCTTACCACCGCTCTATATTTTCACGCAATGTGGAACACTGACAACTAACACACTGAAATCAGGCCAATAAAAAATCATGTACACAAATGCTCACAGTCTGGAAAACAAGATCCCAGACATGCAGGCAATAATGACAGAGGCTAAACTGGACATAGTAGCCATTAGCGAGACATGGTTTATCAGTAATCACACTAGGAAGACTTCAATACCTGGCTAAGTACTGTTCAGAAGAGACTGAGTTGCAAAAAGAAGGGGGGGTGGAGTGGCCTTTTATGTCAATAAAAATATCAAAGCTACAGAAATTCAGAGTACACATAAGGAGCCAGAAGAACTGTGGGTCACCCTGGAAACAGGAAATGGGACAGCCATACAAACTGGGGTTGTGTACAGGCTTCCAGATCAGGGGGAGGACATAGACATATTACTGTTAGAAGATATACAAAACATGACAGCTAATGGGGATGTTCTGATAATGGGAGACTTCAACATGGCAGATACAGATTGGTCAATACCAGCAGGAACATCTGCCAGCACTAGACACACGGTGGATTCCCTGTAGGGGGAGAGCCTCAAGCAACTGGTACAACAACCCACAAGAGACAGGGCTATCCTAGATCTAGTACTGACTAACAGGGAAAGGATGACAGATCTCCAGGTAGAAGGTCACCTAGGGGCCAGTGACCATGACATCGTATGGTTCAATTGCCCACTAGAACTAAATCATCCCATTCTATGGCAAAAATATGGGACTTTGTTGGAGTTGACTTTGGTAAGATGACCAACAGAGTTAAGCTAGCCCTGGCAAAAAGAAATACAGGTGAGGGGAGTACGGGCAAAGTGGGCAAGCATTAAAGATGAAATACTTGAAGCAACATCCCATTGTGTTAGAAAGAATATGAAGTGTAAAAGAAGAAGGAAACCACTTTGGTTCTCAAAAACAGTAGCAGAAAATGTCAGAGCCAAAAGGCTGGCCTTCAGGAAATATAAGGGAACACAGCAGGATGAAGACAGGGAGGCTAACCAAACTTCCCTAAGGGAATCAAGGAAGGCAGTAAGGCAGGTAAAGTCCCAAACTGATGAAACACTAGCACAAACAGTAAAAGAAGGTGACAAGACTTTCTATAGATACATTAGTAAAAGGAGAAAGTCCAGAGGGGGTATTACTAAGATCAAGGGGGTATGGGAGCATGTGAGGAGGAGGACCATGTAAAAGCATCTATCCTAAATACATACTTCTGCTCAGTATTTACTGAAGAGAAGGTAGGGCAGGGACCACAGCTAAGCATCATGGACACAGGGGGGAGGGAGGTGAGCACTAGCCCCTTCACAAAAGAAAGGGTCCTACAAGAGCTTGATAAGCTCAGGGTGGACAAGGCAATGGGACCTGATGGCATACATCCAAGGGTACTAAAGCAGCTAAGGGTGGAACTAGCAGAGCCATTATTAGAACTGTTTAGTGAGTCTCTGAGCACAGGAGAGGTTCCAGAAGACTGGAAAAGGGCTCATGTAATCCTGATCCACAAGGCTGGAAGCAGGGAGAAGGCAGGGAACTACAGACCAGTCAGTCTTACCTCAGTAGTGGGCAAGATTATGGAGGCACTCCTTAAGGAAAGGACAGTGCAACATCTGGAGTCCATAGGAGCACAGGATCCAAGACAGCATGGGTTTACAAAAGGAAGGTCCTGTCAAACTAATCTCATAGATTTCTTTGACTGGGTAACCAGAGTGGTGGACCAAGGGGGTGCAGCTGATGTCACCTACCTTGACTTCAGCAAAGCTTTCGATACTGTTCCACATAGAAGATTGTTTAATAAGCTGGGTAGGCTCAGGGTGGGTCAGAAGTTGGTCAAATGGGTGGCAAACTGGTTGATGGGCAGAAAACAGAGAGTGGTGGTAAGTGGTATACAGTCAGAAGAGATGCAAGTCACAAGTGGGGTACCTCAGGGATCAGTCCTGAGGCCAGTACTCTTCAATATCTTCATCAGTAAAATTGTAGATGGACTGGAGAGTAAGGTTTGTCTGTTTGCAGATGACACCAAGATCTGCAACAGAGTAGATGATCCAGATGGGGTGGGCAGAATGAGAAGGGATTTGGATAAACTAGCAAAATTGTCGGAAAAGTGGCAATTGGGGTTTAACGCAAAGAAGTGGAAGATCATGCACATAGGGAAGAGAAACCCTGAAGCCACCTATAGGCTGGGAAGGGAGTTGCTGGCACTCACATGGGAAAAAAGAGACTTGGGCGTCATCTTTACTGATGACCTGAAATCATCCAAGCAGACCACTAAAGCAGTTGGTAAGGCTAGAGGGATGTTGGGGTGTATTAGTAGGGGTATCACAAGTCAGAGGAGGAAGGTAATAATCCCTGTTTACAAGACACTGGTTAGGCCCCATCTGGAGTACTGCATGCAGTACTGGAGGCCACACCTTCACAAGGCCATTAACCAAATTGAGGCAGTCCAGAGAGGGGCAACCAGAATGGTGCAGGGACTGCATCAGAAAACATATGAGGACAGATTAGTGGAGCTTAATATGTATACTCTAGAGCAAAAGAGGGAGAGAGGTGATATGATCAAAATATTCAAACACCTTAAGGGCATTAACAAGGTGAAAGAGTCTAACATGTTTCAGTATAAGAAAAATAGCAGGACAAGAGGACACAGCATGAGATAAGATGGAGGCTGATTAAGGGGTAATGTGGGAAGTTCTTTTTCACAGCAAGGGTGGTGGATGCATGGAACAACCTACCTCAGGAAGTGGTGGATATGAATACAGTGCAGGGCTTCAAACAGACATGGGATAGGCATAAGGGAGCAATACAGATGAGTATGAATAGATAGGCCATTGACAGAGCAAAGTCCGATGGCACATACATGAGGTAGAAAAAGAAATGGGCAGCCTTGATGGGCCTTGCAGTCCTTATCTGCCATCAGCTTCTATGTTTCTATGTTTCTAAATCAGTCATGGAAAATACTGGCCTCTTCAAGCATAGTCATGCAATTAGCACTGGCATAAATTTATATTATAAAATGTAGATAACATGTTCTGAAATGTTATATTTATTTTATTATCAGAATATAAATAAACTTACTTGCTGTTTTATTAACTAGAACAACCAAAAATGAGCAGGGAACCATGGTTAAAGTGCAGCCCAATATCAAAAGTAATACAGGACATCCATCTTCAACTAGACCACCTCCTTAAGCTCCCCACATTCAGCAGTTGGCACAGATGGATACAGTGCCTATACTGGCTATACCAGCCTACTGCTTCCAGTTGGGAGTTAATTACTCAAGCTCAGCCCAGAATCAGTTTGGATCAGCTGACTGTATGCTAAAACACAAACAGATAAACAAACAATAATATCTAATAATCAAGCTAAGGCTCAATAATGAGTCCAAAAAGTGAAACAAAACCATAAATAAATAAATGTACTTTCCACCAGCACAGACAGCACACTTTATGTGATATTAGGTCTAAATGGCATTCACCTTGCCGCAGTCCATATATAACCCCCGACTGATGTTGTCTTGCTTGAGGAAGGGGTGCATTTAAATATTTTAAATAATGACATCAGCATGTGGAGTACTACCAACTGGTGCTGCAATAATAGAAAAAAAAACCTAGGAAACCCAGCATGAGGAATCAATTAAAAATGAATACTGCCAACAGGTGCTATAGCCAGAAAAGGAAAATGCTGCAGTACCTAGCATGAAGAATAAATTCAGAATATTTAATGAAAAGCTATAAAAATTAGAAGACAATTCATTTAATCACAGATCTGTCAATGCGATCTGCAGTTACAACATTATTTAAAGGGCCCTGGAGACAAACAAAAAAAATCAGCCCCAATCAAGAGTCTTAGACCACTATATAAAAAAAACTGAGGTTCACATCACTTTTTTTACAATATAATAATAACAATAATAATGATAATAATAACAACAGGGACATTAATATGCATAAAAACATTAACTATATTATTATTTCTGAAAAATAATCCAAATAAAAAAAGAACATTTTGCTAACCAGCTTCAAATAATCTTGGTCACAATATATACGTATATATATTTGGATTTATAATTTTCAATGAAAACAAATATTTATCCAGTGTAGAATGGCTATGAAACATAAAACATAGGGCATAAAGTATTACCAAGCACTATCAAGAAACTCAACAAAAATTTCTACTGGGGTACAAGAACTTCTGCATATCACAGTTAACCTGTTAGAGCCACACTGCTCACCTGTCAGACTTTATTTCTCCCCGAATCCACCCTGAATCCTCTCCACAGCCTTCTTTCACCACCTGTGCCTACCAGACCCCACCAAGCTTTCCTGTACCCAGTGACCCTAGTCCACCACCCGGGCAATGAGGGTAATTGGAGGGAAGGGGGGTGAAATATCCTGGGATGGAGTTGAAGAATGAGGGGAATAAGTGAATAAATCAACAGACTCAAAAGCAAAAAAAGTCACAGCCACAAACAACCACAAACAAAACAACCCACAGTTCAAACGCAACCAAATAAAAAAACTAAACTACAAAATCCCAAACTCCTATGCAACCTGAAAAACCTGAAAACTTAAAAAAACTCAAAGAGATATAATAAGAAGGTACAAAGTCATGCAATGGGAAAGCACAACAGGAACTCCATCCATTTTTGAAATGTGCATGTCATTCCAGAAATGTGATCTTATCCTTTCTACTAGATTGGGAGCAGTGGTATCCTTTTCCTAATACCTAGTTTTAACATGAAGAAGTCACAGGTTAATACGGACAATGAGAAGTACCTGTCTTAGACTAGATTCATCATGAGCACTTATCACCCTTGCAGCCTCCTCAAAGGGCTTCAACAGAGTGCAGAAGGTCTCCATCAGGCACCACTGATTTGGACTGCTTGGCATGCCATCTCAGACTGAAAGTTGTGGGACTTCAACAAATACATTTTCATGGTATATGTTCCAAGCCTTAGTAGAAGTAGTAAAAATCTTTATCTGTGTACAGGAGGATGTTATTGAGTACACCATTAGGAACATAGGCCCTGTTTTCAAGATGGTCCTGTGCAGTTATGCAAGCTAACATATAACAAACTACAATTTCCTATACAAATTTCACAAACAACTTTACAGTTAATACACAATTCCTTCACAGTTAATCCACATCTACCCTGTCATAATTCTAATTTCTAGAACCTAATTTATAGTCTAATTTGAAATAGTCAGATTACAACAAAACTCAGTACTTTAACATTTTTCAGAACCTGAAAATTAAATACAATACAGGCTTGAAATAAAAATGAATTGACAGACAACAAATAGATACCCATGGTGCAGTATATCATGTCTGGCTAATTATGCATTTCACTATCAAATTATTTTGAAGGTTAATATGAAAATGTTTTGGATGCATCTTTTACTCACTATTCTGATGTACAAGATGGCCCCAGTGTCTAGCTACTATGTTTGAAAAAGTCATATTTCCATATTTATTATTTATTTTTGAAGAGTGAAGTTTATATAAATTATTATTTCTTAAACCGTACTTATTTTCTCTTTTACTCAGGTTATCTGTTAGGGAACTTGGTGTTCCTGTTTTTATTGTTCTGTGAATAAAATAAGTCCACTTTATTTTTATTTCATTTTCTAAATCTAACCACATTAATCTACTGTACAGTATACAATGATGTGTAGTAAAGTCACATTTTAATACAAATCTAGCTAACCTATTATAAAGTTTATCCACCTTAACAAAGTAATCTTGTTAGCTAGACCATATGTATGATCCCCATAATCTATTATTGGGATTAATAGCTGATTTACAACAGACTCTCCATCCTATAGTTTAAGCAATGACGAGTTCTGTTGTGTTCAACATTTAAATTTACATCCACCCAGACCCCTGAATATCTATATTCTTTTACTTGGAATAAGACTGCTTCATTTGTTTTAATACTAATTTCTTTTCTTGTTTTATTTATAGCTGCTGAGTTAAAAACCATAGTAAGTGATTTTTTTTGGCACTGAAAACCAATCTGGAATTTGCAAACCAGGGGCAGGATTCACAAAGAAGGCCAAAATTCCCACAGCTGGGGGAAAAAAGCCTGCAGCACTGCGGAAATGCAGTTGTAGGATATTCTCAAAGAAAATCCTGCACCTGCAGGACTTTGGCAAAAAGTCCCACAGTTGCGGAATTCCAGCAGCTGCGGGAATCCTGCAAGTGCTACAACTCCGCAGCTGCAGATCCGCAGCTGTGGAAATGGCTGAGGAGGCACAGCAATAGTACAACCAAGTAGCTGAAGCAGCAGACATTAACATTGTTGCCATAGTATGAGGCTGACAGCACCCACAAAGAGAGCAGCAACCAGTTTCTCAACTGGGACCACTGCAGCACCACAGGTACCAGCAATACCATGGCACCACAGTAGCCAACTGTCACCACTGTTTGTCCCTCTGTGGGGCATTCCTGTTGCCCGCAGGAGTATCACTCACTGCAGGCTAGCCAGGTCCTACTGCCTGTGGGGCTCCATCATGGGCTGCACAGGGTCTGTTGGTTGTTGCCTGTTGCCATATCATGGCAATATGTGCTTTTGTCGCTGTAACATCAACCACTGCTATACTATGTGGGATGCTATTACCTGTGCCTCACCTCCACCTTAATTGATTCCAATTGTTGGGGCACTACTGCAGTTTGCTGAGGGAGAGTTATGCCTCATTCCACTGTGTGTAACATTTTTCCACAACTACAGAAAAAAAAAAAACTGTCTGTGAATAGCCTTTCAGGGGATGTGCTTTACTTATCTCACACCTTTTTTCCTCAGGGACTTCTGCAACTGCACTTTTTCCCACAATCCGTAGTGTTTTTTTCCACAGCTGTGGAGGGTTTTGTGAATAGCATTTAGAGCAACCACCCTTTATTTTCATAGCTACGGCAGTTTTGGGGACTTAGGGAAGGTTTTTCACCTTCTGAAAGCTCTGTGAATCCAGCCCCAGGTGCATAAAATATTGAAATCATTCTGAAGATGTGTTTCCATTTCTTTTAGATTATTACCCGTTGCTATAAGTACTGTATTGTGTGTGTACACAGGCTAATGTTCTTTATATGCCATGCAACCTGGTATACATAAACCACAAAATAGGGCGGGCCCCAAAATAGACCCTTAAGGCATCCCCAACATATTGGCTCTCTGTTAGATATAATAGTACCTAATTGAAACTGCTATGATCTATTTTTTTAGATAGGAGTCAAACCATTGTATGGTATCATCAGCTATGCCAATATCCAAGAGTCTATGCTTCATAATCAAGTGAAGGGAAGGGGAGAGGAGCTGGCCAGCAAGTCAGGCACACAAAGTCTTGTTGGCCTTCCTGAGTCTTGCATATCTTTAGCAAAGACTGCCCATTAAGCACAATTCATAGCACAGTGCTAGTCAAATTCAACTTGAAACAGTAAACCTTAAGGGCACTTTTCAGGACAATGCTAAAGGTGCTATTGAAACATTTGCTACTTTGAACTGTTGAACATTCTGTCTCACCGTAAATTTCTTTACAGTTTAGAAGGGGTACTCAGCTTACTTCAATAACACCTAGGTATCTCATCAAGATAACAATGACTGGACTTGGTGTTATAACACAGAATTCTGCTGTGCTGTCTGATGTTATCAATACTTAGAAAATACCCAAATGGGTCATGTGATACCGATCTGAAAAGCAGCAGCAACCTTCCTCAGCTCCGCTCACCACTCGCGGATACTCGTACCAAAACCAGCACTTCTGGCTCATTTCATCTCACTAAAGTGATCGACTACTACAGAAGAAACCCTAGACATTGATCTGAAAGGGAAAAATGGAGGTATATATGAGAAAAGCCCCCCTTGCGGCATATTCCGCCTCCTTCACCAGAAAAAGACAAGGTTGCAAAGTGACCAAACCAGCAGTCCGCCAACTTACCCAAATCCTCCACAGACCAGACCGCTCTCTCTTGGAGATAATGCATACGTTGCAGGCCGTGATCTCTACTATATCCGAAGATATGCAGCACATTAAATCTTCTGTGGCAACATTAAATACAAGAATGGGGGATTTTGAGATGAAAACCATATCACTAGAGAAAAAAGCAAGAGAAAACTGAACAAGGGGCTAAACAAGTAAACAGGTGATTAAAGAAGCTGGAGGAAAAGTTAGAAGATCTAGAAGGGCAACGCAGGAAAAATAACTTGATTATAATTGGTATACCAGAGAAAGAAGATGGAGCATGCCAGATTATGTTTCTGTAAAAGCTATGTGAGAAAATTGCAGGGCCCTCAACTAATGGAGGGGCATACATCATTGAAAGGGCACACCGTGCCCTCCACCATCAGTAGGCTCCCCCCACACCCTTTCATTTTTAAATTGCTGAACTTCCAGGATAAAAAGTACATCTTGAGCAAAAATCAAAGAGCTCCAAGAGGTTCAGTAGGAAGGTAGGAAGATTTGTATGACTCAAGATTTGCCACATACTGTGCGTGTCAGGAGGCAAGCGCTCCACACGATAATTTCCAAGCTTATTGCAGCTGGTAAAGTGTTTCGAGTCAGGTACCCAGCAATTTTGCAAATAAAACATGGGAATCAATGGATGTCCTTTGAAACTCCTGAACAAGTGCTGCAAGAACTGAAAACCTTGCTCCCTGAACTGTTCAAGTGAATGAAGAAATTCAGGTTTGGCTTATTTTTTATGAATATGAGGGATCACGATGAGATGAGATGGAATGGGCCTAAACAGGTCTGACTTTCTGCTTTCCTCAAGGTGGATGCTTACTTTGAACTGATAGGTCTCTCACAAATGTGCTGATCTTCGGCGTTCCCAATCATTAATGTTAAGGAGAGAAGATGTTTAGTGTTTTGCCTATTATCTCATTTCCCGCATGATAAAAGGAAATATAGGAATGAGGCCTTGCCTCTTGTCTTGCCAGTTATGGCCTGGGTTAGCAAAGAAGCTGGGAGCAATCCTGGTTCTTTATTAGTGACTACCAACTGAGCTAATACATGCCTGGACTACATCAAAGGCAGAATGGCTACACCTGGGAATTCCTTCTTTCTGACTGTGTGGCCGGCTAATAACTAGGGATTTGTTAAATTCCCTTGCCACACTGATGCAATGCTACCTGTGACCCATAAGGGACTTATAATTTGACTTTTATTTTTAAATTAGAATGTGCTTTCTTCACAGAGGTTCCTGTTCATGATCAGGACTTCTTAATTTTTTCTTTTTGACTTTTAGAGATAGAATTCTGCTTTCTGGTGTGAGAGTAAGGTGGCTGGAAATATATCATCTGCTGCCTTGAAATGGAAATTCAGTAACAATAGAATAATTGTTTAAACTTAAGATATGAAGGTTTTGGTGCGATGTTTTTCTTTGGGGGTGGGAGAAGTAGCGAGGGATTGGTTGCTGTTATCAGATTTGCACTACAACATCACCTGGTGGTATTAGGCCAGTAGTACAGTTGTTTAGAACTGGGGCAATTGCTAAAAGATGAGGTACCTAAGCCTTATAGGTTGCCTTATTTTGATAATTTGGGGGAATGTACGTTTTTCTTTTAATAATGTAGCATACCGGTTGAAGCAAAATTTCTTTTTTGGGGGGAGGTTACCAGGCATGATCTTTATTTACTTTCAGTGAAATGTAAGAATGTCCTGGAATTGATGTTTTCCTTTAGAACCAGAATCCTTTTTCATATGGGGGACCGTATGTGTTTATGAGCTGGAATGTGAAAGGGGTGCAGGATAGGTGTAAAAGGCAAATGATATTGAAACATCTTTCACACCTTCGAGCTGGGATAGTGTGTATATAGGAAGCACACCTTCGGAGAGAAGATATCCTCCTATTGCAAAAAACATGGGTGGGACAGGCTTATGGTGCAGGGGTTTCCACAAGTTGGGGTGGGGTTGCAATACTGTTGATGAAAACAGTCCCATTCAAACTAATCCAAGAAATTTGGGATCCTAATGGACGTTATATTCTGCTTCATGGAATGTTTGAGTCCTACCTAGTATTATTGGGTTCAATTTATGGCCCAAATGTAGATCCTACCCCCCCAGTTTTTCACCCACTTAATGAATCTGCTTATTACTACCCCCCCCCCAATTAACAATACTCGGTGGTGATTGGAATATTACCCTCAATTGGATCTAGATAGATCAGACAGGAGAAGGTGTGGCCTATCCCCAGATCTTCTCAATGGTATTGGTCTCTTAGATGTCTGGAGAATGTTAAACCCTAAGGAAAAACAATTTACTTTCTATTCCCCTCCCCATGGTTCCTATTCCTGTACAGATTACTTTTTAATAAGCTCTTTTGCCCTTCCTGGTGTATTGGAATCATCCATACATCCCAGGGTTTTATCTAAGCACTCCCCCATTAGCCTCACATACCTACTAGGCCCTGGGATTAAGTGTGACTCTGTAAGACACCTAAACAATCAATTGCTTCAAAAACCAGACTCCTTAGCACATATTAAAGAATGTATATCTCATTTCCTAGAAGTAAATAAGGGGTCAGTCAGTGAAGTAGATATTGTTTAGGCAGCATTAAAATGTGCGTTAAGGGGTGAATGTATCTGAATGGCTACAAATAACTCAAGGCAAGCCAAGGCACGCCTGGCGGCTGTACTTGACTCCATCCATTCCCTAGAACAGCGCCTCACACAGTGTTCCTTAGACACCGAGTGGGTTCAATTACATCAACTCCAGGCACAGTATGTTGAGTTAATGGCTCAAAAGGTTCAGTTATCTTTACACTGTACCAAACTTAAATATTTAGATTCAGGGGAAAAAGCAGGCAAATTGCTTGCACTTCGACTCAAGCAAGCTGAAGCCTCACAATTTATTCTGGGTATTTGTATTACAAAGGGAAGCCCAGTATATACCAACCCCCAAGACATAGCTGAAGCTTTCAAGGAATATTTCCAAAAGCTTTACAATGCTGACCCTTCTATGCAGCCATCCAATGAAGACATAAAACACTATCTTGAATCAGTCACCCTCCCTAAACTTTCCCCAGATGAAACAGCTTCTTTAAGCGCCTGCATTACAATTACAGAAATACAACAGGCCATTGACGAACTACCATCAGACAAATCTCTGGGCCCTGATGGCATATCTAACAACCTATAAAAGGAATATCTGCCCATCCTTGCCCCAATGCTTGAGGAGGTCTTTAACTACTGGTATGTGAATGGGGTTTCTGACCCTAATTTCCAGGAAGTGCTCATAACTCTAATACCAAAACCAGGGAAGGACTTGGTATTTCTAGAAAACTACCATCCCATCTCCTTATTAAACTCAGACATAAAAATCTTAGCCAAGATTTTGGCTAACAGGATTGCCCCTACTATGGGAGGCCTAATAAGTTCACAACAAGTGAGGTTCATAGTGGGAAGGTCCTCCGGAGACCATATGAGAAAATTGTTGCACCTCATCTTGGCATCCAGGGACTCAGGCATACCAGCTGCGCTTGTGTCCCTGGATGCCGAGAAGGCATTTGACTCTGTTTCTTCTGGGATATCCTTTTTGCTACTCTGGCTCAATTTGGATTACCTGATAAGTTTATCCAATGGGTGTGACTGCTATATGCCTCCCCATCAGCTCGTATTTGGTGCAATGGGATACTATCCAACCCTATTCTACTGCTTCGTGGCACCAGACAAGGATGCCCGTTATCCCCTCTACTTTTTAATTTTTATTTGGAACCATTTATTCATAAAATATTATCTTCTCAAGAAATAACAGGAATTAAAATTGTACACCAAAGGTATACTCTCTCTGCTTACGCAGACGATTTGTTGTTGCATGTAGAAAATCTCCAAACCTCCATCTCAGCTTTATTAATGGAAACTGAAGTGTTCTCTAAAGTATCCTACTATAGGTTAAATAGATCCAAGACCAAAGTCTACCCCCTGAATAGTGGAATAACCCAGGCTGATCTAATAGCCCACCATCTCTCATGGGAAGCAAAATCCCTTACATATTTGGGTATTGTGGTAACACATGATATGTTTACAGAGATAAAGGAAAATATTTCCAAATTTTTAAGGATCCTTTATTTGGATATGGATAGGTGGGTCAGCTCAGTTAAGATGAATATACTCCCTCGTATACTCTATCCAATAGGTATGTTGGGATGTTTCCTGCCTAAAAACTGGTTTATTAAACTCCAGAAATCAATAAATGCTTTTATATGGAAGGGAAAAGGAGTTCGTAAGACCTACTTTAAATTCATGGCACCTAAAAATCGGGGTGGCCTGGTAGCTCCTTCTTTCTTTTTTTCTTTACATAATATGGAGCATTCCATATCAGTAAACTAGCTTATTGGACCCAGGGTCCAGATTCCTCTACTACACATAACTATTCTCTGTTATGGCTTGAGTTTGAAAAATATCTAGTCTCACAATATGCATGTTCATTGTCTGCTCTTTTATATGTTACTCCCTCAAATTTGCCAAAATCACTCAAAAGCACTCCGATAGCATGGTCCATTAGAGCCTTGCACCAAGTACAGAACCACCTTTCTTTAAATTGGCATAAGTCATTAGAATAGCCCCTTATATGTAATCCCCACTTGAGAATAGATAATAAACCAATGCTGCCCTCTTTTTGGCCAGTGATTAAATATTCTAAACTAGCAGATTACATCAAAGATGGAAAACTGGTTCCTTTTGGTAACTACCATTCTAGGCATAAGGTATCAGGTGCTTGTAGGTTCAAGTTTATTCGGGTTAATAACGCTATTCATTCCTTCCTAGGGAATGTACCTTTAACTTCTTCTATCATTGAATTACCCCCAATTTTGCAAATAGCAAGACAACCACATGCAGTTTCCTTAGTATATAAAAAGCTGCAGGAATTAAATCCTGCTGTCCCTGCTGTCTGTTATTACTGGACACAGGCACTACAAGTACTTGTTGATCCTGACATGTGGAGAAGGCTTTGGCAGAATATGTATAAGTATATTAAACAAGTTCAATTTAACATCATGTACAATATATACTTCACTCCGGTGAAACTAAATAGAACAGATCTTCACCCATCTCTGATATGCGTACTGTGTGAAATAGAAGATGGTACCCTCAGATGTGCCGTGCCCTCCTGGGGCTCGCACCTTGCCACCAGAGGAAAAACTACAAGCCTGTCCTGGGAAGCAACCCACGATTCTGCTACTGCAAATTAGCAGACCCTGAGGCTTTCTTCCCCTGTTGAAACTGCCGCCTGGGATCCTCCGAACTCCAGGTCATTGCAGGGCCCAGAAATCTACAGAAACAGCCAAAAGCTATAGACCCCTCAGATGTGCCGTGCCCTCCTGGGGCTTGCACCTTGTCACCAGAAGAAAAGCTACAAGCCTGTCCTGGGAAGCAACCCACGATTCTGCTACTGCAAATTAGCAGACCCTGAGGATTTCTTCCCCTGTTGAAAATGCCGCCCGGGATCCTCCAAACTCCGGTTCGTTGCAGGGCCCAGAAATCTATAGAAACAACCAAAAGCCGTATACCCCCTCAGGTACGTTGGTATTTGGCGCCTTTGGACATTCTGAATTTTCAGCACCACTGACTTCTTCCTGATGGTCTCCATTTTACCTTGCTTCATTAGAGATGTTTATCAGTGCAGCTGACCCTGGGAGATTATCCTTTTTTGTAAAGCAAGAATTTCATTTTTTTTTTTTTGTAAAGAAATTGTTCTTTTTTGTAAAACTAGAATGGCATGAAAGCCCCCCCCCCCACACTGTTTTTCTCCTCATCTATCAATCCAGCTTAGGCCATTCAGTGTTACACCACCATTGTTTAAAGTGATTTACCTCCTCTGAATGCACTGTGATTACATCCCTCTTTAGAATTAATTCTCTGCGAAAGGCTGAAGAGTTTTAAGTTGACCTTTTTAAGCACTCCTTAATATCCTAAAACTACAGACTAATACTTTTTTTATTATTAATTCTGAGTGTAAAACTGTAGAGTCTTAAGATTATTAGACCTGTACTGCACTGTCTATTATTCTAAGCGAACAGCTGAATCCTTTTTAGAATTAATTTTTGTGTAAAGCTGTAGTTTTAAATTGACCAGACTTTTCAGTGTACTGCCTAGCATTCTAAATTTAAAGCTCAAGTGCTGCTGACCTTGGGAGACTATCCTTTTTTGTAAAGCAAGAATTTCATTTTTTTTGTCTACTTTCTCATTTGCAAATTATACTACATAGCCACTAGAGGGCTACAACAGCTGTCTTTTCTGTTAAAGAGGAAACATTATATTTTCTACTTCCTCTTCTGCTCTTGTGGACCTGGGATACCTCTCTTTCTGAGAACCATCCCTGGGTTTTTTTTTGCCTGTTTCTCAGGCCGAACCATGCTCATCCACTAAGGCTGCAAAACTTGAATGCCTGCCCCCACTTCCATTCTGTACTGGAGGAGCAGGGCCAGAAACAGAAATGAAAGCTACAGACCAGTCTTGCCACACCGGATTGCAGCCTTGAACCACCTCACTGGCTCAGCTGCAAAGAGTTGTTCCACAGGTACGTTCAGCGCCAAAACTGCCTCTCAGCCAACAAAAGGATTTTTAACTTACGACACCTGATCTCCGATTGGTCTAGGCTTCTAGTGGCTTTTACTGCCAGCTGTTGTGGCGTTTAGATCTACCATGGGAAATTACATCTGGTTCCTCGGTGTGTCACTAGCTTTACTAGTGCTCAGCTCAATTCTTCGGAACCCTCATCCCTCCCTAAAGTGGAATGACCCTTGTTCTTCTCCCTGTCCAGCATCCAACAGCTCCTTTCAGGTAGCCATTCTGGACTATTGGGCTTCTCAGCTGTCTCTGCCGGGGAGTGGGACATCTCCTGAGTTGCATCTGCAGATTACTCCACCATCCAGACTTGAGACTTCCTACTCATGGCAAATTTCTGCCAGGACACTAGTGACTGCAACACTAGGCCAGTATAACACCAGGAATAGGTACAGGCCTACCCATCAACACAGCCTCCCCTATTGCCCCAAAAATAGTGTTTACAAATTACAGTTCGCTGCCTTGAAAAGAATTCAGCTTCTTTTACTATTGTGTTCCGGCAATGTCGAACTCAACCCAGGACCATTAGACACCCTTGCTTCCCCATCAGACCTGGCAGGTATCAAAGAAATGTCTTTTATGCATCTTAATGCCTGTAGTTTGCTGAAAAATGTTCAACCTTATCCAGGCTTGGGTGAGCCACACCCTACCTGATGTCCTAGTGATCACTAAGACCTGGCTTAGGCCAGCCACCCCAGACAATGAAATCAATATCCCAAATTATTTACTCTTCCGAGCGGATAGGCAATCAAGAGGAGGTGGGGGTGGCAACTTATGTAAGGGACAAATACTCAGCCGCATGCATAGATGCATCATCCTTCCCCAAAGAATTTGAGTGCTTGACCCTAAAGATCGAACTTTCTCCTTCCAGTGCACTCTGTGTAATAGGCTGCTACAGGCCCCCTTCTGCCGGGCTGCATCTCCTGACTCATCTCAGTTCCGTACTGGGGCTCAGTTCCTTGGAAATCATTATTCTTGGTGACCTGAACTACGATTGGCTATGAAGTGCATCAGCTCCCTTAAAATCCTTTTGTGACACTCTAGGGCCGGTGCAACTCATTGGCAAGCCTACTCGTCCAAATAAAAAGAACCTTAACAACAGCTCCCTGTTAGATGTAATTTTGGTTAGCAAGCCACACCTGTTCTCTCATGTCGGAACATTTTTCTCAGACATTAGCAATCATTGTATAATCACCACCATTAGATCCGTGCACAACCCACAGTTTGTGGCAAAGTTCTCTATCAAGAGGTGCAAACGCAACTTTGATTTGTTTGCTTGATGTCCGTGACTTCAAACATTCACTGCAATGACAGAAATTCTTCCTAGCCAAAATGGTTAACAGGGCATATACTATTTTTTACGATATTTTAAGTGAGGCTTTAAATAAGCATGCACCCTTGGTTAAGGTGCGGGTCAGGAGCAGCACCTGCCGTTGGTTCTCACCTGAGCTCAAAGCTTCCCTGTTAGAAAGGGATACTTTATGGAAAAAAGCCAGAAGAAGCAAGAACGATTCGGATTGGTGTCTTTTACGAGAGCACATAACAAGTGCACCAAGTTGGTCAGAGCAGCCATGGTCACCTACTATCCTTCAAAGCTCTGGAAAACATTAAAAGACATGTCTGGACACACACCTGGTAATTCCATTCCAGCAAAAATTAAGTCCGGTGGCAGCATTATTTCTAATCGATCGGAGATATTGGAAGCCCTCAATAACCATTTTGCAACGGCAGGGCTAGCATTTGATACTTCTCCTGCCAATGACCTCCGCACAGCTCAGGGCCCACCAACCCACAAGTCCCCCTCTACCGAGAAGGCCTTCTCCCTCCTGCCTGTCTCTAAAAGAGGAGAAGATCTACTGCTGCAACTGGACACCAGGAAGGAGCAGGCTCTGACTTCATAGAGCCATACTATCTGAAATATGCCTACCATGTGCTTGCAGTGCCAATCACCCACCTATTCAACATGCCACTCTCCCAGGGTAGCCTCCCCTCTCAATGGAAAATAGCACGTCATCTCTCTATTAAAAGCAGGTGACCCCTGCGATCTAAATAATTACAGACCGATCTCCCTCCTCCCTATCCTGTCTAAATTACTAGAAAAAAATAGAGCGTGGCAAGCTATGGGTATACATAGAATCCAGAAGCCTATAAAACACAGTTCAGTCTGAATTCAGAGGAAAGCACAGCACCATAACAGCCCTAGCTAAGGTGACCAATGATTGACTCCTAGACCTTGACAACAAAAAGCATGTCAGTGCCGTTTTCTTGGATCTTAGTAAGGCATTCGACACAGTCGATCACAGCCTGCTTCTTTTCCTCCCTAAGCACCTTAGGCCTGGACCATAAATCTATGTGTTGGTTTGCAGACTACCTCAGAGAACGGAAACAGCAGGTTAAAGCTGAAGGTGATCTTTCTCCATTAAAACCTATACTGAGGGGCATGCCCAAGGGCTCTATCCTTGGTCCCCTCCTCTTTGCAGTCTACATTAACAACATCAATGACCCCATCAAAAAAGCCAACATTCACTTATTCGCGGATGACACTGTACTGTACTTGAGTCGTCCCACGCTGGAAGCAGCCTGTGAAGACCTCCAAGATGAATTTAACCTTTTACAATAACAGCTCATAAACAAAAAGCTTTTGCTCAATGCAAAAAAGAAAAAAGCCATGCGGCAATTCCTGCTGGGGCAGAGCTATCCCACAAATTACCACTGTTCTTGGAGAAACACTAGAGTATGTAGCTAAGTTCAAATATCTAGGAGTTTGGCTCGATCATAAACTTTCCTTCGCCGACCATGTCAAAGAACTACAGAGGAAACTAAGGCAAAGATTAGGACTATTCTACACAATTAACCACCTGCTCACAAAGGAGGCCAAGATTCAACTGGTTCAAGCTACCTTCCTATCTTTAATAGATTATGTGGACCTGCTCTACAGTCACTGTACTGCCTCTGCACTGGCTAAGTTGGACACCCTCTACCACAGAGCTATCAGGTTCATTACTGGCCTTCCACTTTCCACATACCACTGCTCCCTGTACTCATCATTAGGCTGGACTTCCCTTCACTATAGAAGGAACAGAAATGCCACCCTATGGGCCTTCAAAGCAATGACCAACAAGCTCCCCTCATATGTCTCAGATTGTATTCCCCGGAGTGTGTTAGGCATCTACGCTCTAAGGAGCTATTCCTTAATTGCCCTCCAAGTTCCAAGGGTCAAAAGTCATTTCGGCAAAGCTGCTCTAAGCTTCTCTTTACCCACATTGTGGAACGGTTTACAAAGGAACTTGAAGCTGAGCTGCCCTGTTAGCCTGAATATCTTCAAGGCGCTTTATGATCGCTACATGAAAGCACCTTGCAAATGTTTTCCTCACCCCTAGCCCACTAATTCCGCAACTCCCCCTTTCCATCCTGACGCTCGCCATGTTTCTACCCTTGGCTCTCACTCTTTCCCAATTAACTCTTCCTGCTGCACCCACCCTTCCCTGTCCACTCCAGCCTGGCTAAAGTCCCACCCCATCCATAGTATTGTCCCGATTATCTACCCCTCCTCCATCATTATCATAATAAACAAGTACATGACAGCCATCATCACTTTCTGTGGTTTTAGCTCAATTTTTCCCCCAGTCATCAGTAATATATCCCTCCTCTTTATCTCTCTAACCTGCCACCCCATACACGGCCTCTTTCCCCATATGTGTAGTTGCCAGCTGCCTCACTCAAAAAATTGCTGCTTATAACCCCTGTATGCCTATGGTTGAGTGTACATCTGCTGACTTCTTCAGTTGTAAAATAATGCTGTTTTTTTTTTTATTTATTTCAACCTTGTACTGTACTGTATACACTGTATATACTTTTTCTTCCTTGTATATTATTGCTTTTTGCATACCTGCTTCTGTATTGCACTTTGATGTATTCATGACCAGGTCCACCTTGCAAATGAGCCTTGCTCAATGGTGCTCGCCTGGATAAATAAAGGTTTTGATTGACTGACCCTATTCCATATGTTGTGGACCTGCTCTAAGGTACAAGTCTTTTGGCAATCCATTATAGGTCTTTTAGATCCCTTACTGAGTCTGGATACATTGTTCACCCCTGAAAGCTGCCTCATATACTTTTTTCCCCCCGTGAACGCCTAAAACTAGGAAGGCTCACCTTGCCTTGATAACTGCTACTACCAAACTACTAATTATGAAATACCGGAAAGAAGATTTTCTTCCTACAATTACTGAATGGTATAGAGAAGTATTTTTGACTCTACAACTGGAAAAGCACATTGCATGCATGAGAGATAGGCTTACAAACATACGGAAACCATAATCCATCTATTATCCTCTTAGTAACTTGCAGGCACTTACAGTCCAAATTTACTTATGATTTGGTACTGGATACTAATGTATTGCTGCTATTAAATGTGTAAGGAAATGCTTAGTATGGTGCGTATGGGGGGTGTGGTATGTATGTATAATTGTCGTATGTATTTTTTGTAAAACTGTCTGCGATTCACTCCTTTTTGTACAACAATATGCAGTCTTTTTTTAACTATTTTATCCACCTGAATTGTATGTAGGACTGCTTTACAGTAAAAAGGGAAAACAAAAAGAAACAATAAATAAAGTATATTTAATCATTAAAAAAAGACAATGGGCAAATGAAAACTCGTCTCCTGATTGGATAAAACTGCCTGGTACCCGGGCTCTTATTTCTTGACAACGCCCGACAAAAAACAAATACCATAACTCCCCAACATAATACCAGTTTAATTTTCAATCCTACCGCCATTTTCTCTTGCTAAGCGGCATGGCAAACTATAGGCCCCATCCCTCTTAATCCTCCAAAACAGTCACACCAAAAAATAAACAAATATTTCACAATTAAAAAATGGCATAACACATTTTCTTTATTTCTGCCCCCATTCGAAAAGCTCATGCTACAAAACAACTCAGACCCCTCCCGACCTGCAATCCCCGCCTGCTCGCATTAACATCCCAGCCCAGCAGTCTGACTCCATCTGCGGTATGAATTTCACAGAACTCCGGCTCCTCTGTTTGCTTGCTGCGCTTCTTCATAATCCCCACCAGCTTGCTCACTCACTCACTCTCACTGGCTCGCTCGTTCTCTCTCACAAAAACCCAACCCACCAGCCCCACTGTACATTTACATTCATTAGTTTATTTATTTAGTTTTTGTTGACCGGGTAAGTGTACTAGACAAATCCTGACTATTTTCAGGCACGACCCGGGGAAGGGGATACAGATGAATGCCAACTGACCTTGAACCAGATTAAACCATTTGTGGTATTTTTAGTGAATGAGGGAAATTTGGCCTGGACACCGGGGAAATTCCCCTACTCTGTGAGAGATGGCGCTGTGACTGGTGCTGCTATGGCCAGTCTGCCTGCAACGTCATGGAATTCAGATGTGCAGGAGACCGGGGAAAGGGCCTATTCCCCCATCTCAGGATCTTGTGAGGCTGATCCTGCTATTGGTAGTTCTGCTGTTTTTGCTGGTGTGGATTCCCTACCTGGACATGGATTACTGCAGGGTGGCATGTCTTCGGATACGGTGCTGACAGCTGAGTCGGAGAGCAGTGTGATGCTTGCTGCTGAGGAACACTGGTTTCGCGCTTGAGAGCAGGAACTGGAGTTGATGTTGTTGGAGCACACCAGGACTGGTGCGCCGACTGACGGATGCGCATGTGTTGATTTTCCAGTAACACACAAGGCAGTGGATGTTGCTAGGAAGGCTATGGTGCTGCTGGAATCATTTTCAGAGGCTCCAGTACCTTCTTTGCCCAGTTTCCCCCCAACAGGTATTGATTCGAGTGGCTGGTAAGCGAGATAAGGAAGGGGAAGGGGGTTTGAAAGACTTGCAACAGGGAGAATCAACTGCAATAGTGCCTACTACTGTGGTTCCTATGGAACAAGTTATGACTGACCCATCTTTGTTTTCTGATACTGGTACTGATTTTCTGGCTTGTTTTTTTGCTGAGTCTTCTACTAATAGACCTCCTGGGCAACGGTCCCCTAGAGGGCAACAACTACAGGAGTGGGTCTGTTGGGTTGGTGGAGAGGGTTTATCTGCTCCTTTGCAGATTGTTGATGCTACTTCTGCTGAAGGGATAGGCCATTCACACACACACACCCCCCCCCGGAGGATTGGGGTTCTCGTTCCTTGAAGGCCACTGGATGGGTTAAAAAATCCGATGGTTCTGGTTAGGATGCAAATGTTCCTGACTTGGGTCACGTGGAGATAGCCCCCCCCCCACTTCTTGCAAATGATACTGGGTCTGAATCTCAGGCTTCCCCATCACAAATTACACCTGGTCAGATTGTTGTAAATTGTGAGACCCCTGTAGTTTCTGGGCAAGGGAATCTCCTGATGGTTACTGATGAGTAGGAGGGAGACAATAAGGTACCTGTTTTGTGGTCTGACTCAGCCCCTCCCATCTTTCCCCATCCAATTGGATCCTCAGCAAGTCTCCCTGGTATCTGGGGTTCAGACAGAACGAACTGGATTACCTACATCTGAGGGCCCTGTTCCAAGTACTGCTGATACTAGTTTTCAGATGATGAATCCTTTGGTTTGGCATGCAGGGGTGCAGGAGGAGCTCTTTCCCTCACATATGAATACTGCTTTGGAGCCAGTAATGTGGCACAATGCAGTCCGGTTGAAATTCCGGGGTGCACCCTCTGATGCACTAGATAGTTTGTGGGGAGGGCTTTGCTTAAAAATAGCATGAAATTCTATGCATATGAAATTTATGCCCTGATTCATATGCCTGGGGACACTATTTATGATGTCAGCTTTAAGCATCCCAATGGCTTGGAAAGGTTTTGGAAGCAATATAATTTAATTAAGACTGGTCCGATATGGCAGCCTTTCCTTGCTATACCTCTGACTAAACCTATGTCTAAGACAGTTACGATTCTCTTTCATAATGAAGGGGTCAATGTGGCGGATATCTCTTATTGGCTGAAACAACGTTGCCAGGTCACCAGATACCCTGACCTTATTCTGGATGAAGAGCATCTTTGGACAGGGGGCTGGAAGTTTAAAGTTACTCTTAAACAGGAGAAAGGGATAATACAGCATTTGCTGAATTGTTTTTTTTTTGGGTCGAGATAGAGGGGTGTTATTCTATCCTGGACAGCCCAGAGCCTGCTACAAGTGTGGTGCTCTGGGTTACTTGAGTAATGTATGTGAAAAACAAAAATGTGGCCTCTGTGGAGACTTGGACATACTGGTGCACATTGTAGGCAACCTCAGAAATGTAATTTGTGTGAGGAGAGGGGTCACAATTTTAGGAACTGTCCCTGGGCATCTCATAATGGTGTTGATCAATCTATCCATGTGGAACATGAGGTTTATGTAACTAAAGCAAAAAAGGAGAAATTGAAATTTAGTAATTTATAGGCTCACGTGACTGACAAGGAGCAGATTATTACTGCTGACCAGGGTTCGAGACCTCCTTCTGATATCCTATTCCTGTGCCAGTAGAAGTTCATGGCAGCACCTATGTTCCTTCAGTACCTTCACGGGATGATTCACAGTATCTAGAGGGTGTAGAATTCTCTCAGTTTCTGGTACAGGAAGTGACTGAACATGATCTGGCTGTACCGGTTCTGCAAACTACCACTGCTGGACCTGACCCTGTTGTGGTTCAGGACGAGAAGGAGGAGGTAATACCCCCGCCTGGCACTGGGGAGGATGTACCTTTTCAAAGGGTTACAAGATCTAGAACAGCACAAAAGAACTCCTCTGGTGGTAGACTTAGTGGTTCAGAACCTGTTTGAAATCCTTATGGATGTACCAGATGGTGATGGGGTGATGAGTCTGATGGCTCATCAGTAGCCTCATCACAACTTGAGACTTCAGGTGGTCTTGGAAAAGTTGAAAAGCCTAAGCCAAAAAAGAGGAAAAAAAGGAAAAAATGTGGCATTAATGTTTGAACAATTAGATTTTTTTCTCCATGCTATCTTCTTTTCTTATTTCTACTATTAATGTTAATAGTATTCATAACAGCCAAAAGCTTGTTGTTACATTTGCTAGTTTGCATAAAGCTTTAGGTCAACTTATTTTCATACAGGATACTAGATTACACACTATTTCCGAGATAGAACAAGCAAAATGAGATTGGAGGTGGGGACCATCTTTGTGGTCAGTGGGGGAAGCGCCTTGTTCAGGTGATGGAATTTTGTTTTCTGATTTGTCTGTCCGAATTTTTAAAGTTTTAGATCTCTATCCTGGTAGGGTGACGCTGGTGGATATGGTTCTTGGTGGCTTAATGTACCGCTTGATTAATGTATATGCACCGCAAACTAAGGCTGAAAGGGTGGCTTTATTTCGCCTAATAGAACTTTTTCTCTCCACTTCTAAATTGATATTATGGGGGGGTGGGAATTTAATTGTGGTTTGACATCTAGGGATTGGGGGTGAAAGACTCAAAAGGTGTATAGTGATTCCAACGCATTGACAAACATCTTGGTTACTGCTGGCCTACGTGATATTTATGATCTTGTGGGTAAGGTTCCGGAACATACTTTCTATAACGGTAGATTGTCAACCTGTACTGACTTTTGGTTTGTTTCTCCCCATTTGATCAGTACTACAGTTCAAATTGTACCTTTGGAAACCTCAGATCATGTGCAGGTTCAGGCTCGGATAGGTTTGGAACATAAAATATCTTTCGGTAGAGACTATTGGACATTAAATTCAACCATTTTACAGCCAGAGGTGGTACAGCAGGGAGTAAGGGATTTATTGATTGTTAGAAAAGATGTTCGTTTTTTATATGATTCTTGGGGAGAGTGGTGGGTGGATACGAAAAAAGATATTAAAGATTTTTTTGAAAAAGACATCAGGGTCTCTGGCTGGTTCCAAGTATTTGGAGTACTTGCATCTCCGAGTGAGGTATTTCAAGCTTTTAACACAAGCATGGAAATCTAGTGATGAAAAACAAGCAGAATTGCAGATGCTTAAGTCACAAATATGTGACTACCATAAGAGGTGAGAGGCAGAGACAGCAAAAAATCAGCAATTTGTTACACAGGGGAGAAAGGAGTTGGTTAAGCCCTTTGAGATTGAACTTCAGGGAGTATAGAAATTGACCATGGGGGCTTTGGTAGGGCAAGATGGGCTACTGTATGATATGCATTCTGGTCTCCAAAAGGTAGTCACGAAGCATTTATGCTATACTTATCTGAAACCTATGAGTGGGACACAGACTACTCCTCTGAATGTTGGGCCTTTGTCGGAGATTCCTGAATATTAAATAGATGCTTTGATGGGTTCAGTTATTGAAGAAGAGATTGGTGCAGCTATAGATCATTTATCAGCTCATACTGCCCCAAGGTTGGATGGCATATCTAATGAATTTTATAAATGTTTTAAATCTGTTTTGGTTGCTGAGCTGCGAGAAGTGTACCAGGAGATTTCTGATGGTGGGACTTTAACCCCCAGTATGCAAGAGGGGTAATGATCTTTTTATATAAAAAAGGAGACTCAATGAATATTAAGAATTGGAGACCTTTGAGTCTCTTGTGCTCAGACTATAAGATAATTACCAAAATTTTAGCATCATGTTTGGCAAGGGTTGCGATGCATGCGATATCGCCTCATCAGACGTGTGCTATTCCTGGTAGGTGTATTCAACAGAATTTGATTTTTGTCAGGGAAGTTGTAGAACAAGGTCTAAATAAGTAGTTGGAAGGCTACTTATTGTCTTTGGACTAGGAAACAGCCTTTGATACTGTACGGCATAGTGATATCTGAGATACTCTCCTGATGTATGGTGTTCCACATCATTTTGTTAGTGTGTTTCAGTGTTTATATGATAAGGCTATAATGATACCATTGCTCAATGGGTATTTAGAGAATCCAGTTCAACTCCAGAATGGTGTATGGCAAGGTTGCCAGTTAAGTCCACTGCTTTATGTTTTTGCAATCGACCCATTATTATGGCTTATAGAACATAACTCCGAGATGAGAACTATTTGTGATAAGAATGGAATGGTGTATCCAAAAGTGTCTTATGCAGATTATTGCATGGCTCTGGTACGTGATTTGGAATCAGGGCAGGGTGTTCTTGATGTTTTGGCAGATTTGCATTAGTTTACAGGGATTACCCTGAATCTTTCTAAATGTAAACTACTGAGGTTAGGTACTGTGACTGTGTCTTTGCAATTTTCAATTCCGGTTGAACATGAGGAGCTTAAAATTCTAGGGTTATTGTTTGGTACCAGGAAAGTGGAGCAAATGAATTGGGATTTGATATATGATACTGCTCACAAAAAAATTATGTCTTGGAAGTCTTGGAAAATGACAAGAAAAAAGGGTTTATTTATTGAAAGCTTATATTCTGCCTGTTTTTTTTATATGTCTCACATGTCTATCCTGTACCATTTAGTATGCATACCAAATTGATGAGACTATTCTTTTTATTTCTATGGGGTAGTCGCCTGAATCCAGTAAAATGGGTACAGACATACAGAGCTCGAAAGGAAGGTGGGCTTAAAATGATTCAGCCATTGGTCTATTTGTTTAGTAATTTCTTTTACAGTAACATTGGTCCACTGATGCTAGGGAGTACGGGAAGTGGTATTGATAGTATGAAGTGTTGGGAACCTCAATTTTTGGAAGAATGGGGGAGAGGTAAATGGCATGTTTCTGACAAATGCTTGCCTTCTTATGTACAGACAACACTGAAATAAGTCAGATTCTGGAAAATAGTGCTCCATTGGTTTGTGGATACAGATAGGAAAAAAAATTTACAGGACTGTTCTTGCACATAGTTATCTAGAAGAGCCTGTGTTTAATGTTCCTTCTCACTTTGATTGTCAGCTGTTGCAGGATAGTATTGTTGAGCCAAGGATTCCATTGAAAAAGCAGGATATGGTCTGGTTGTGTGGGCATCAGAAATTAAATGTTAAAGGTAATCAGAAACATAAACTGCAAGATGACAGGGTTTGTTTAGAGGGAATATGTTCTGGTCAAATTGAAACTATGACACATTTGTTTTTTGAATGTTCATGTATACATGGTTTTTGGGCTTCTTTGGCTGCCTTATGGGGTGAAGCTCTATTTGAACAGATGACTTATGACATTTTGATGTTAGAACAATTAGGGGTGGGATGAACATGATGGCAGAAGGGTACAGTTTGGGTAATTTTTGCTTGTTTAAAATGGGTGATTTGGCAAGCTAGATGCCTCAGGGTTTTACAACAAAAAGTAGTCGCTGTGTGGGACATGTTATGCCAAGTACAGATGGAAATGGATAAAAATTATCTTTATGAATTTCATACTATGGGGGAGGTATTCTGCCAGTGTTTTGGGGAAGGGGTGGGATGGGTTGGGTAATGATTATTAGTGTATTTTGGGCTGTTTTACAGATCTGCTCAGTATTATTTTGTTCTATTTGCATTTATATAGCTCAGTGGGGGTTTAGACACTAGAGTGTATTGTTCTTTTTGTTGGGGTTTTCATACTGTTTATTTATCGTATTAGTTTCTTAATTCTGTCCACTCTAGTAGTTCTTATTGATTGTTTGTTTTTTGTTCTCTTCCTTTATTTTACAGTATTGTATTCTTGTGTACTGCATTTCCACTTTTTCTGTATTTGTTTTTGTTGCAAAAAAAAATGTCCCCTACTCTTTTCAATAAGTGCCATGGGATCTTTAACATCCACCTGAACTACCACCAAGTCTGGCAGATGGGACCTCGGTTTAATGTCTCATCCAAAAGACGGCACCTCAGAAGTGCAGCGCCCCTCTCATGCTGCACTACAGTGTCAGTATTGGGATATTAACCCAAGTGCCAGATGTGGGAACTGAACCCACAGTCCTCTGATCTCCTTGTCTTCTCTTTAGCTCCTAGAAGTGTTCAGAATCTTTTTTTTTAATACCATTTTTTTACTATCCCTTTCATGACCTCTAATGACAGGACTACAGCTCCCATGAATTAGTGGGACAAAAATCCATATCACTCCGACAGACTCTACTAAACACCCCCACCCAGGGACTACTTTACAAAAAAATATATAGTTTTATTTTATACATTACATTTATTCAGTTTCCTATTAATTTAATTAGCTGCTATTAACAATCTAGTAAATAAGCCATTTTCTAAGTGTAATAATACCCTCCAGGGTGGGGATTAGGGGATATAACAGACCTTCCAGGGGCTACAAGGCCCTCCGCCTGTGGCGTCAGGCCTCACTACGTCCCTGGGCAGTCCATTATATCCCAACAATGCCCACCCTGTCCGGTATTATTACATACATAACACAGAACACAATTGAAGGTACACTGAAACAAAACCAAGGATTTGCTATTCCAGTGTAAACAGACATGACACTGTTTCCTGTAGCCATAAAATTCCAAAGGCTTCCATTCATATAGTTGCATTATAACTCACAAATCAATATTTCCTGCAGCCAGCAAAATGTATCATCTCTAGGCCGGGGTGGGGGTTGTAAGAGTTCAAATGCAAGTACCATGTTCTTGAAGCACTTTTTCAGCATCTTAATTCCACCTGAACTTTATATGTTACTGATTTTAAAAACATGTCTTCTTCAATTACACAGGCAAGCACTGTACAGATATTACCTGACTGTTTCAGTTATAGTCTGTTAATGTCACCACTTGTTTTAGTTGTGCTGCATAATGCAGGGTGAGTGAAACATGTTATTATGGCAGGAAGTCTTGAAAGCCCCTTAACATTGTTGACTTCTGTTTTCCCCCCAATTGCAGCATGGATACAGCTCTGAGCTTACTGTACCTATTATACTCAGATACTTACTCAGATACTTGCAGTATTTTCTTTGCTTTTCTGTTACGTTGCAACTTCCTGGGTCACGTCTAAAAATAGTCACTTATGTGTCTAGTGTGCCCACCCGATAAACAAAAACTAAATAAATATTGCTTCCTACAGATGTTACCCAACTGTCAATATGCATTTGGCTGTTATGAGACATAACAGTTACCTTCCGTCACTATAAAATGCAACCTTATAGCGTGCATTCCATTCCTATGTTACCCCAAAATAGACATTCATGCATAAGATAAGGTAGCATCTAAATGTAAAACATGTTATGTCTTTTTCATAGCAGCTATGAAACTTTTTTTACCTTGCTACATACAGAAGACATAAGAAAGTGAATTATTTGTACATTTTCTGAGAAAATCTGACTATGGGGCTAAATGAACATTGGGATATTTTTAATTTGTAGAGGAGATTGGTCCTTGTGTTGCATGTACAAACCCCTCAGAACTTGTTATCCTTATGTCATTTGCACGCTACACTCCACCTCTAGGAGAATAACCTGTGAAGGTAAGGGGCAAGGGTACATAGGCAATGGGGAAATGAGTGGGTTGCACACCCAGGGTGACAGAAATAATACTGTGTCATGCTCTAAGATGAATCATTTTCAGCATCACAGTCTTCACCTAATGGGAGGCATCAGAGGTCATGGGGAGCTAATGTGCTCATGAAGCAAGTTCATTCACAACTACAATCCTGCTGCAATTTTTATTGTATTTATATGAAAATCATACAGTTACTTCAGGACCATATTACTTCATGCTGACTTCTGTGACCTCCTATTAACTAAAGTCTGCAATTTCTGAAAATATCCAGCTGTGAACATATCACATAGTTATTTAATATCTTTTGCTTATGAATGCATTTTCTTATGGGGCCCCTTGTTACAGAAGTAAAGAAAGTTAATTATTTTTATAGGACACAATGAACATTGTTTGTGTATTTGAAGACTTTGCTCTCTATGTGGCATGTGCAAACCCCTCAGACCTCATTAAATGTAGCACAGTAGTAGGGGAGTGGGGAGAGATACGGAACAATAAGGGGCTTTATGCCAATGATAGGATGCATCTCAACATTGAAGGTACAAGGGCATTGAGGTAGGGGTTGGAGAAGTACATTAAAAACAACATAGATTTAAACTGAAGGAGGGAGGGCTGAGTCAGATAGCAGAGAGGACACAGATGGAAAAGATCTATATATTGTTAATATCCAAAATATATCCTTATATCCCCAAATATGTTTCAAAAATATGACAGTTGCATTTATACTTTTTAGATATATTTTGAGATATATTCACTGAATGATCCAAGATGTATCATATTTGGGATACATCTTTGATATATATATATATATATATATTTGAAATATATTTTTGCTGTACTGTTTCAGAATTAAAGTTTTTGTTCTTTTAATGTTATGTCCTTGAATAAAATCTAAAACACTTAGTTGTGCATACACATTATTGCAGTTTCTACATATTTTGAATTATAGGTAAGCATATATTTTGAATCTATCCAACATATATTCTGAGTTACTTATGCATTTTCATTTTTGTTTTCCCATGTAAGAAGCTGAATATAAATATATACTAATAACATAGTTTTAAATTAAACCCATATGGAAATCAACTATACTGTATTTTGTTAATATCTAGACTATATTTCAATATGCTTAAATACATCACATATTTTTTATATCTGCACATTGTCACAAACCCACTCAGCAGGTCAGCCCTCTACTCCCAAAGTGCCAACCTCCGAGCACAGTCTTGTGAACAGTTAACAGAAACAGGGTAACCCTCTTGTCTGTTTTGTGGGTTCAAATCAACCTTTGGTCTCAAGTCTTGGAGGGATTCAAACTGTAAACCTCTTGCTAGCATACCCAATGCACAGGCACAGATAATTCTGTCTTTGGGGGGCCAGATATCTTTGCCTATGAGCACCTAACCAGGTGTACAGAAATGAACCCTTAAAAACTGTAATAAAAGTCCTCAGATTTCTCTTACCTTTTTCCAGTTTGGTATCACCATTCAAGCTTATGTACAGTGTCTACTTTAACCATATATACTCCACTTGTAAAAGGAAAGAAATCAAAGACAGACCAAGAAGGCTCTTAAAATAGAGTTTTACTAAAATAGATAAACAATATGTAAACCATAAAATACAGAACTATTATCACAAGAACCACACAATCTTTTAAAAGAACGAGGTTTTAACAGTGAAATTCCTACTACAGTACTTAGATTTTGTCTCTCCCTCTAAATACCTGCTTAAAGTGCTCAAAGATGTTTCTTTGTCAGAGTCTAGATAGAAGTCTCCGAAGGAAAACAGAATTCTGTTTAAAAGCTGACTTTGCCCACCTCTTTGTGCGAGGTCACCTAGCTCCTCCTCTGGTTATGAAAAATCATACACCCAGGATAGTTTATCATATTAGAAGGTAGCTTAGTTAAGGTTACATCAGCAGAAACTCCTTTCCCCATGTGACTTCCCTGTTAAGTCTTTCCTTTTATCATGTTCTTCTTTCATGCCAGAGCAGCATCCTCTCTCACACAGACATCAAGCATCTTTTATGACTTCGCACTAAAACGTCATAACCTGCTCTTCTTCCTTTAAGCATTATAAAAGTTTATAATTTTCCCTCTTAGCAACTGCAGCTATAATTAACTTAGTTAAAGTCTGTAATTAGCTTCTGGCCTTCCAGGTAACACCTTGTATCTAAAACCTGTGTGTGTGTGTGTGTGTGTTTCATACTCACATGCTGTTTCAGCATTTCTCATGACAGACAGTCCATAACACATTTTTATATTGCAAAAAATGATACAGTGATCAGAACTAGCTGTCCAAGTGTCACACACATTTTTCCAGTTATACTTTAGAAATCTGCAGAATTCAATGAGGTATGTCTTATACTTGGCACTGATATACTACATGTATATGTTTTTTTATTCTACCTTAGAAAATATTTTGTTGTACTTTTTAATGTTTTTGTGGACTCTGTAATGAAAAATCATTATAGTTTTATGGAAGCATAATTTTACCCTGTACTGTACTTTCTACAATACGTGAATGTTAGCAAACATATATTTTCAATATATTAGAGATGTATATTCTGAGATATATTTCATGTATGTTAAAATAGGTTTGGCCTGATCTACATCTGGAAAGTATCTGTAATATATGTATTATTTATCATATCTATATATATATATATATATATATATATATATATATATATATATAATATATATATATATACACACACATACATATATATACTGATAATACATTTTAATATATGTTTTACATAGCAAATAAATATGTTTTATAGTTTATAAATATGACTGGAATATATATTACATATACCTTTAAAATATAAATAGACTACATTCTGCAAATATATAAAATGTTGTTAAACCAAAGCCAAAAGCAGCAATAGTAGTAGTAGATTATATTTATTTTGGGCACCCTTCCCTGAAGGCTCAGGGCACCCTTACAAACATCAACAGACAACTAACATCTACAGTACGGTTAGTTCAATAAAAACAGTAACAAACATCCTTTAAAACTGCTCTCTAAAAATATAAATAATTTTGCTAATCATAATTCAAAGGCAGCTTGAAATAGATAGGTTTTAAAACCCTTTTTAAAACATTCCAAAGAAGGCACCTCCTGGAGGTAGCCCAGAAGAGAGTTCCATAGAACTGGGGCCGCAGCCTCAAAGGCCCGGTCACCTGACAGTACTCTCATCCTGGGCACCTCCAGAAGGGCCTCCCCATTTGAATTAAGGGAACAATCTGGGGTGTAGGGATGCAGAAGCTCTTTTAGGTAACCTGTGCCCAACCAATGTAGAATATTATAGGTCAAAAGACTTATTTTAAAGGAGATGTGCCAATGCACCAGCGGTCAGTACAATTTATGCAGAACTGGTGTCATATGACAGAATCTAGGTAGACCCTTCAATAGCTGAACTGTAGTGTTCTGCAGCAGCTGCAGGTGCCCCAGTGCACCCCCATTGACCCGGAGGTAGAAGGCAACAGTAAAAGTCAGACTTCCCCACAGGACTGGCATTTCGTGTTGTTCTCACGCCTTTTCAAAAACAGTGCAAAATATTGGTCCCGTGGAAATGTCTACTTTTTTTTTTTTTTTTTACTATTGCTACGTTTGGCTTTAGTTTCACAATGTTTCCTTTACAAATAAATTTTGTGATGGAAAATCCAAGAAAGGCCCTCTGGAGCTCCTTGTGCATGTGTGCCTAACTTCTGCTGTCAGTAAAATATGAATCTTGTTTGCTTGCAAGATACAGTATGTGTAGAACATGCAGTATGCAGAATATATTTTTGTATATATGTCAAATATATTTTTGCTAATGCTTGCTATGGTACTGTGTATAGATTAGCATAACTAATTTGCATATTTCAAAAGCACAGTTTATCAACCAAAAACATGGTCATTTCTATTTTTAAAATAGTTTGAATTGACAGCATTAGCTTACAGACTAGAGGGAAAGGTAAAGAGTCAAAAAGAAGTGCATGTTGGAACTCACCCCAACATAGAAAGGAACCAAACATGGGTGGTATAAATACCAATTTGAGTCTCACAAAATAATGAAATCAAGGGGTAAGTTCTATGTGTAAGTATAAATGTGTAATCTATAAATCTGTAGTAATGGTGCATCATTAAATGATAAATGTACTACAGTAATCTAAATAGTTGTTAATGAGAGGAATTTAAAATATGCAGTTGAGAATATGTGATATCAAGATTAATCTATTAGTTGGATAGTTTAAGATATTTTTTTACAATGCTTACATTTAAAAAACTATTTTAGATATATATGTCAGCTACATGAAAAGTATATTTATTAAACATTCAAAATACATATGCAGATATATTAAATATATACCATGCACCTATAATAAATATATCAAGTAAATATATTTATAATATATCTTAAATATATCTGTCACATATATTCTGCAAACAAATCTGATATTTCAAAACCAACCAGTCTGAGATATAAACATATACTTCAGACAGATGATCAAACATATATCTGAAACACACTTTTATAAATATATGTAAAATATGTTTCTTTTCCATATGGAAGTATACAAATGTACAGAATATTGACAAGATATTTCTATGAAATATACAAAAATAGTATCTAAGGTATAACTAAAATATATGTATTACATACATCGCAAATATTACAAAACCAGCCAATTTGAGATATAATGCATATATTTGGAAACTACTATGAAAATCTACTTATGGATAAAATCCAAAAACTATTTCAAATATATTTTACAACATATATTCAAAATATATTTCTTTTCCATATGGGGAGGCTCCTTCCACGGGAGACTGGAAGGACTCACCCCAAGGGAGGGAGGAGGAGAATGAAGGGAAGTTACCAAGACAAAAGTAGAAGGGGGAGAGACAGGCAAGGACTGGGAAGGGGTTGGGGTGGCTATTTATATCAGGGATACTGTGTACCAGGGAGGAGGGGGATGAGGGGAGGCCAGAGGCCTTATGGGTATTGCTCCAAAGCCCTAAAGGTAAGAAGCTCAGGATATGGGTGGTATACAGACCACCCTCACAGTGCATGGAGATGGATAGGGAACTGGGGGAGCAAATCTGGAAGGTCAGTGGCAAAAGGAATACAATTATAGTGGGAGACTTCAACCTACCTGGGGTTAACTGGCAGACAGTAACTACAGCACACACCAGGGAATAGCTGCTGCTGGATGCTATCAAAGACAGCTACCTAATGCAAGGGTTGAATCATCCTACTAGAGAGGGGAACATACTGGACTTGAGATTAACAAATGAGGACCAAGTCTAGGATGTGGCAGTACAGGACCCTTTAGCAGGAATGACCACCACTCAGTTTGGTTCCTCCTCAAAGGGAGGGAGTCAGCTAAGACCAGGAAAAGAGTGTTGGGCTTTAGGAAGGCAGATTTTGCCAGAATGAGCATCATTCTAGAGGGGTATTTAGCTGAAATTGACCCAGGGATGGATGCTGAACAGAAGTGGGAAATCATTAGGAAGGGGCTGAATGAGGCCACAAACATATGTGCTAAACCTCAGAGTAAGCAGTCCTGGTCAAAAAACCTTGCTGACTCAGCAAGAAAGTAGAGGGGAAGGTGACAGAAAAAAGACTGGCCTTTATTAACTTCAAAACTTCTGGGCATGAGGAGAATAGACAGGTGTTCACAAAGGCATCTATGGAGGTAACCAGATCAGTCAATGCAGCCAAGGCAGCAAAGGAGCTGAAGTTGTCTCAGGGGATCAGAGACGGGGGAAAGGCATTCTTTAAATACATAACAGAGAAGAGGACTTGTAGGGATGAAACTGTTAGAATCAAGATGTGGGTGGACGGAACAAGGGGATGATCAGGTAGAGGTACTTGAGTATTTCTGTTTAGTGTCCATGAAAGAAAGGGATGGCCTAATACCGCAGGGGAAAGAAGGCAAGACTGTGGGGGGGGGGCAGAGATAACAGAAGGGGTCATCCAAGAGGATAGAGTTCTGATGGGCCTTAAAGTCTTCTGGGTGGACAAGGCCCCACAACCAGATAGTGTACACCCAAGGGCCCTGAAGGAACTGGCAGAGGTGTTGGCAAGCCCTCTGACAGACCTGATCAACACCTCCTAGGAGACAGGGAATGTATCCAGACTGGAGGATGTCTCACGTGTTGCTCCTTCACAGGAGTGGACCCAAGGACCAACTAGGCAACTACAGACCTGTGAGTTTGACTTCCATAGTAAGGAAGTTGATAGAGACCATTTTGAAGGAGAGGTTGATGACCTTTCCTGATAGTCAGGGTCTGCAGGATGACAGACAGCATGGGTTTGTCATGGGAAGATCTTGCCAAACTAACTTGATTGACATCTTCGACTGGGTCACTAGGGCGGTTGATGAAGGCCATGCTGTGGATGTCCTATATCATGACTTCAGCAAGACTTTTCACTCGGTGCCATACAAAAGGTTAATGAGCAAGTAGAGGGACATGGAGCTGGGGGAAAATAGATGGGGTGGGTCAACAGCTGGCTGCAGGGCAGACAACAGAGGTTAGTTGTAAGGGGGAGACATCCAAGCCAAGGCCAGTAATGAGTGGGGTACCACAGGGTTCAGTGCTGGGCCCTGTTTTGTTCAATGTTTTCACTGGAGACATTGCAAAGGGGGTCAAGGGTAATTTCAGCCTGTTCGTGGATGACACTAAGATTTGTGAAAAAGTGGACAATAAGAAAGGGAGTTAGGCACTCAGAGATGATCCAGCTAAACTCAAACACTGAGTGGCAGTTGGGGTTTAATGTTAAGAAGTGCAAGGTCATGCACCTCCGAGCCAGAAATCCCAGAAACAGCTACTGGCTGGGGGGGGGTAGGTAACAGCTTTAGATGAGGAATGGGACCTGGGAATAATAGTTACAGGGGACATGAAGGTATCAGCACAGTGTAGAGGGTGGCAGCAAGGGCAAATAAGATGCTGGAGTGCATTGCCAGAAGGATCAACTATAGAAAGGGGGAGGTCATCCTGCCTTTGTACAGATCACTGGTGAGGCCACAACTGGAGTACTGTGTACAGTGCTGGTGTCCATACCCCAAAAAATGATGTGAGATTTCTGGAGGGGGTGGAGTATAGGCCTACAAAAATGATCACAGGACTAGGGGAGTTGCCATATGAGGAAAGCTTGAAGGAGTTCAATATGTACTCACTGGAAGAGAGATGGAAAGAGGGGACATGACTGAGACCTTTACGTACTTGAAAGGCATACACAAAGTCAGGGAGGGAGGACTGTTCCATTTAAAGGGGGAAAGGGTCACTAGGGGACACAGTCTGAAGTTGGAAGGGGGAAGGTTTGAGAGAGACATGAGGAGACAGTACTTCACAGAGAGAGTGGCGGTGGGTTGGAACACACTGCTAGAGGAGTTAATTGCCCAAAGGACAGTAGATAGCTTTAAGTGGGGTTGGGACAGAATCAAGGACAAAGTTAGTACAGACAAGAACACAAAGGGAGGGAAGGTCCAGAAAACAGGAGGAAGTGAGGGGTCTGGGTGGGGATGGGGCAGCTGTAGTGATATGAAACTAAGAGCTGCACAATCGGGCAGACTTGATAGACCTGCAGGCCTTTTTTGCCTGCAATTTCATATGTTTGTATATAATGCACTAACTACTATCACAACATACTGCATCAATACTGGGCAATCATGGCTTCTTCTGTAGCTCCTAATCCTTACACCCATAAACAAATCTCCTTAAAGGTACTTCCACAAGCATTTTTAAGCATAGAACTAATTTAAGCTAAGTATAGGTAAGAGGTAGTGGTAGCCGCACTTCTTACCCAAGTCAATTCTGCGTATCTTCACTCTACTGTCCTCTCAGTTTTCAGGAAAAGTAGAGTTGAATTTTCAGTTGTATATTTTATCCCCTTTTCAACAGCAGGGTTTGACTAGCAAATATGGAAATATATTATGCAGTTCCTTCCCATATCAATACTTAGTAGCAAGCACATTCATTTAAGTAGTTACTGTTCTGTTTGCTGCCCTCGTTATTACTGGTACAAAAATGTTGTTCCTCTCTAAACATTTAGTTTATTATAAAGAAAGTCCACTGCTTGTTGTGGTGAGCTTATGCACAGAAGATAACATGCAAAATACAAAAAATATAAAATTTTACTTTTAAAAACAAAATTAAATATGCAGCACACTTCTGTCATTCTGGCCAGTTTGATAACTCATGAAGAACTCTCATATTAGCTATATAATCTTTTTCTTAATGGGAAGCCAAGATTTTCTGTGACCCGCCTATACAATCTACAGACAAAATTAACTTTTTTTTTGTAGTACAGCTGCCGCTATCTACAAAAACCAGAATTACTACACTGTGCTGCTGCTATCTACAGAAGCCTGAATTACTACACTATGCTGGCACTGCTGAATATTTTCTAATTATGACCTGTCTAAGTCATCTGCAGTCTAATTAATTTACTTTTGTTTTTTGGTTTCTTAGTAGAGCTACCCCATTTGAGGGATCTGCTGAAGATACTCTGTGACCTAAGTAGTCTGCATACTAATTAACTTACTATTTTTTTTTGGGGGGGGGGGCATTGCACTACAGCTACCCCATTCTAGAGATCTGCTGAAGATGCTCTGTGACCTGCCTATGTAGTCTACAGACTAATTAACTTACTGTGTTAATTAAATCTTTGTGAATTTAACTGTCTTACTTTACCTGCTTCTTTGGCTACTACAATGCTATAACAAATCCATAAAATGTCTTGGTTTAAAAAATCGGCAACAGCCAAAGTTGCATGGAAGGCTAGCTCATTTTTTAGTAGAGCTGCCACTAGACAGTTAATTAAATGTGGACTACCCAACACATAGACTAACTATTTAAATGTAACCTGATGTTCCAAGGAGGAAATTTGTCTTGTGAGAGCTACTAAATATGAACCCTACAAGCTAGAAACTTTTCTCAATACTTTGTTAAATATGGGACTCTAAAGTGACTGGGGTTTTTGTGGTGTGCAGTAACTAGGGTTTTAGTGCTTTGGGTTGTTATTATGGTGCTGCATTTAGATAGTTAATAAATTGTGAACTAGCTAATACATTGATTAACTATATAACTATAGCCTCATAACAGCAACCCAAAGTATTGGAAATCCCAATTAGTCTACACCACAGACACTAAATCACTGTAGGGTCCCCTACTCAACAATGGCTAAAGAAAGAAGGCTGTAGCTTAGAAAATGAATATTTAGTTATAAAAGTCCCACTTCTCAAAAGATGAAATTCAACTGTGGAACAGCAGTTCACAGAGCCATAAACATTTAGCCAATTCAGCGATACCTCGAGTAAATGTAGAACCCCACTGAAAATATCTGTCTCTTTGGTTTCCCTGTGACATTTCAGAAATGCAGTTAATACAAGGTTGTTGGGGTTACAAAACTGTTCTAACAGCCCATGGTAAATGTTTTATACAGGAGAACTGTCCTGCATTACATAAATTAGGCAGGGTATCGCAACAATTGTGTCACAATATCCATCGATCTGGAATGAAATTCCCCTGGACAACAGACAGTTGCAATCTTTTAAAACAGTTGTTCATGAACTGAGGATGTATTTTATTTTACAGACTAAATATAACTGTTTTACATAGGTATTGTCCTATTTTTGTCATGGACTTTTCAGTCTAATTTTTCTGGATTATAAATTTATTGTATGTCATGTGTACGTATGTTTTGGTGTTTGATGTGGGTTGCACCTGTAAAAAGAACTTTGTTTTCCAGTGTGCTTACAAATTAAGTGAATAAACAAACAAACAATAGGCACAGATATAAACATACATATAGCAAAACTCTATTGAAAATTAAATATTGTATATCTAATTGGCTACTCTTCAGTACTCTTGCTGAATTTTTTTTTTTTTTTTTGCAGTTCATCAATAACAATGTGTGCTTTTAAAAAAATGTAGACAAGACACCTACAAACAATAAGGGTTAAAAACAATAAAACATAACTTACTGTTTTTTTTTTTGTTTGGTTTTTAGTAGAGCTACCCCATTCTGGGGAGTGGGGAACTGCTGAAGATGCTCTAATACACAGATTAACTATCTAAATGTAGCCTGATGTTCCAAGGAGGGATTTTACCTTGTGAGAAGTGTTACTTACTACTAACTATGAACTCAACAAGCTAAAAAAACATGTTTCTCACTGCTTTGTTAAATATGGTAACCTAGAGTGACTGAGTTTTTGTGGTGTGCGGTAACTGGGGTTTTAGTGCTTTGGGCTGGTGTTACGATGCTGCTTTTATTTTTTTCACTTTATCTTTTTATTGAAATTTGAGTATATAAGGAAGCACACATCTTATACAATAGAAGAATATCCTCTATATAAGGTATAAAATATCAGCTAAACACAGTATTTAGGGTGAACATATTGAAGAAGCCTTATATACACATATTGATAATAAAACACAAACTTAGGTTATAAGTGGAAAGCAGAAGGGTTACATTCAATAGGGTATTATACAATCAGAAATGGCAACCATGTACAAAATAATTGCTAGGGCAGGCTACAGCAAGGCATTCAGTAAATTACAAAAAGTGATAAATGTGGTAATATGAACAATGTTCAGTAATGGAGAGGTAAAGATAAGAGAAAAGTGTGCAAGGAAAGAAAGAAGAGAAAAAAGCAAGGAAGAAGAGAAGGAGATAGGGAAAAAATAGAGAAGGAGGGAAAAAAACAGGATATATCCATGCACAAAAGTTTTGGGAAAACCTAATCTGAGATCAAAATAAGAAGAGGGCTAAATATCCCTAAGAATTAGGATCTAGAAGAACTAGGTTTGATGTACTTAAACTAATCCTGCCAACATCTGCCATATACAGTGAGTCGGTTTTGAGCAACATGAAATAATCGGTCTAGAGAGGCATACTGAGAAAGGCTTTAAAGAACATCTGAAAGAGAAGGCACCAGAGTTGATTTCCATTTCATAGGAATAAGACATTTGACCAGAAGAGAAAAGTATGTTTAGCCATCTAAAATGTGTATCTGCGAGGAGAGAGCTATTGGGGATAAGGATGCCTAGAAGGAATAGCTTGGGGTCAAAAGGTAGTTTTCGTCATGTTACTCTGGAGGCAAGTAAATAAACGTTATGCCAGAGCTTATTAATGGGAGCACACAACCACAAGATATGCAGTAGATCTGTGTTGGCCAAATTACAGCGCCAGCAGTTATTATTATTTAATAGGCCCATTCGTTGAAGCACAGAGGGGGTTCTATACCAAAGATGTAGGATTTTAGTTTGTATTAAAAAACTATGGGCATCTTTAAAGGTATTGTGTGCAAGACGCCAACAATTACTCCACTGTATGTCTGAAATATTGTAATTAAGAACAGTACTCCATTTATTTTTGGCTTGTATAGACTGATCAGGTAGATTATCAATAATGTCTTTGTAAACGGAGCTATTCAATTTTACTGATAAATTAGTCCAGTGCAAAATGTATGGGTTTAGAAGAGTGTGCTTATACACTAAACTAGAGAGAGAGTTATAAGCTGCCCAAATTTGTAAAAACTTCCAGAAGTCCTGTTTAGGAAGTTTCCATGTAGCCTGCAAGTCCGAGAACGATCTAAGAGTGAGTGAATTCTGGTCCAAGATATCTCTGAGAAAGAAAATGCCTTTGTTCTGCCACGTACAACAGAAAATTGGGTATTCTTCTAGAGTAAGCAGTGGATTGCCCCATAAGGGGGCATAAAACCAGGGTGTTGGATTGGATTTCAGGAATTTGTGGGTTAGTTTCCAATAAAGAACAGAGGATGATATAGTCGGGTGAGATTTTAGTTTAGAGGAAATTGGATTAAAAATAAAGGAAGTAGAAACTCCTCCCAGGCACAATGTGGATTCCATTGCAACCAATAGTGGTGAGTGAGGGGAGGGTTCCTGAAACCATTTAATGATTTGGGCCATTTGAAAAGCCCAGAAATGGCCTTTGAACCAGGGGAGTCCGAATCCCCCTTTTTTCCAATGTGATCAAAATTTATTGCGGTTAAATCTCAGTGGGTTCCCATCTCAGATAAAGTTGTCTATTAATTTATCAGTTTTAGCGAAAAAGGAGGATGGTAAGACTAAAGGAATATTGTCAAAGAGGTAAAAATCTTGGGAGATATGGGCATCTTGATGGCTGCGATTTTGCCCATGAAGGAGAGATTAAGAAGCTTCCATCTGTCCAGAACTGTTTTGATGTTATCTAGTAAGGGGTTAAAGTTAATGTCCCATATCTTCCCTAAGTTACTAGTAATTTTGATTCCTAGACATGTTATACCCTGTGGTGACCAATGGAATCCAAGAGGTATGTTCATAAAGGCTTTACAGTGGCCATTAAGGGGCAGAGTTTGTGATTTACCATAATTCAAAGCAAGGCCAGAAATGTTAGTAAAATTATTAAGCAAATCAACCAACAGGGGCCCAGCCTCATTCAGGTTTTCAAGTAAGATTACGAGGTCATCTGTGTAGGAGAGAGAGACATATCTTGAATTGCTCACGGGTATGCCCATAATGCCAGAAGACTGACGTAAACAAGCAGTCAGGGGCTCCATGGCTAAAATAAACAGGGAAGGTGAGAGGGGACAGCCTTGTCTAGTTCCCCTTACTAGATGAAAGTAAGAGGAAAAGGAGGAATTAATAAGTCCTTTCCCAACAGGGGAATTATATAATATCTTGATCCAGGAGCAAAAGGTATGAGAAAGACCAAAACGAGATAAAACTTGATGAAGGTAGTCCCAGTTTAAGGAATCAAAGGCCATCTCAGAATCAATAGCTATGGCTGCAACTGGTGTCTTGAGGGATTTGGCTTCGTGAATTAGATTAAATAGGGAACATAGGTGATCAGAACCAGATCTGTTTAATAAACCCAGCTTGTGAATGACGAGTTAGCTTGGGAATCAAGGATTCAAGTCAAGAAGTTAGTAGTTTAGCAAATATCTTCCCATCCATGTTTAATAAAGAGATGGGTCTGTAACTTGCAGGGTGAGTGGGGTCTTTTTCCTTCTTAGGGATTAGGGCTATGATTGCTTCGGTGCAAGATGGGGGAAGTTTGCAGGATTGGAAGCTTCCTGAAAAACATTAAGAAGAAGGGGACATAAGGTGTCAGAAAACATTTTATAGAAATCGACAGGGAATCCGTCACCTCCAGGGGATTTGCTAGATTATAAGGAAGACAAAGTTTTCTGGATTTCTTGAAGCGAGAAGGGTTCATCTAAAGAATTTGTTTCTAGAGTAGAAAGATGAGGAAGATGTAATGATTTAAGGAACTGTTGAATTTGTAAAGTACATGGAAGGTTTGTGTTAGAGTATAGTTTTTGATAAAAGGTTTTCATTATATGGTTTATAGAGGGGTTGTCAGAATGAATTGTACCCTGTTCATCTTTTAGGTTTAGGATATGCCATTCCATTTGTTGTGCTTTGAACTGGTAAGAGAGGAGTTTCTCGTTTTTATCTCCGTGTTCCCAAAACTTATATTTAAGTTTAAATGAGGCTAATTCAGTTTTACGAGAAATTAATTCATTTATTTTGACTCTAAGTTGAAGAATTTCAAGATGAAGTTGAGAATCAGGACAGTGCACGGGCAGCAGTCACGATCCAGCCATAGCACCTCTATGGTGCAAGAAGCCTGATCCATCCACCCCCCAAAGAGATAGATAAGGTGCCACTTGCCCCCACAGGCAGCGGTCACGATCCAGCCATAGCACCTCTATGGTGCAAGGAGCCTGATCCACCAACCCCCAAAGAGATAGATAAGGTTCCACTTGCCCCCACGGGCAGTGGTCATGATCCAGCCATAGCACCTCTATGGTGCAAGAAGCCTGATCCACCCACCCCCCAAAGAGACAGATAAGGTGCCACTTGCCCCCCCCGGGCAGCGGTCACGATCCAGCTATAGCACCTCTACAGTGCAAGAAGCCTGATCCATCCACCCCCAAAGAGATAGATAAGGTACAACACTTGAAAAATTGCCACGATTTCTCTGGGCTGTGTGAACGCTGAACCGGATCATCACTTGCAATTTGCTGTTTTCAATTTCAGCGCCTTCTCAGGGTAGCGCTAATGGCTCCATGCCTGTGTAGAGCTCCCTGATTGGCTGGTCTCACTCACCTGAGACAGGAGCACCCGAGACGTGTGGCTTAATGTAAGCCTGCATCCCTGTATTCAGCTTCTAATTTATATATTTTAATTTAGCTTGTTCTGCTCGGCCTGTGTAAAGTAACTTACCATTCCCCCCCTGCTGCAGTTTCTCCCCAACTGTATGTGCACTGATTCAGTGCTAGCTCTGTAAACTTCCCCATGATTTTTCATCCCACTCCCTTCCCCCTCTCAGGCCTCCTTTAAATGCACACAGTCTCCACCCATTCCTATCTAATGTTTCAATTTATTGGCTACTTACTGTCAACAACTGCAATTCCTCCTATCCCCTTTTTGCAACTAAGCCTTTTAGCAGCTTTATCTCATTCTGTCTGTCTTGCTACGGCATACCATTTTGGTACTTTAGGTTTGCTTACTGGTCACTAGCATATCCTGTCTTGCTAAGGCAGTTGATTTAGGTCAGGTGATCTCTCTAGTACTTAGTCTGCTCCAGAATAGTAGCTAAGAAATTTGCCTCAAAGCCTCTCTGCCCCAGTAGTGCTCTATAGTCAGGTGAACTTTTTTCTTATTAGCCTGACTAGGACCTGTACTTAAGGATTACTGCTTCAGGCTCCACTGCCTACAGTAGTATTGTGCAGGGATTAAGAAATTCTCCTCCACTGAGAATCCCTTCTCTTGCCTGCACTTGTAGTGCCCATTGGGTGATAGTCTCGTAATGAGGGCATATTACCTGCTTCTATGCTTGTCTCTGCTCATCTTACATGTATTGGACCCGAACATGAATCAAAAAATAACTCCTAGAGTGGAGAATGGCTCTCTTTTTACATTGTCTGACCAGGACTTTTCCTGTCAAGTAGAAGAACTTGTATGTGCTCTGACTTCCCCTAGCCAGCTGCTGGTCCTTCACCTGCACCGGCATACAGGAACTCTCCTAGAGCTTGCCCACAGGGCTACACCACCTTCTGCATACTCCCCCCTACTCCCATTGACTCTCTCGGTCAGGGTATTATTGTATGCAGCATCAGGAAAACTGGGAACTAGCCTCAGAACTCCCTATACTGCCGCAGACAAATCATGTAACTGAAAGAAGACCCAGCCACCCACACTTCTCCTAGGACTCTGCAGGAAACTCTTGTTCCTGCTTTTACTATGCTCAGGAAATGTTGAGCTTAATCCAGGACCTCTGGCATCCATGGAATCCCCAGCAGAGCTAAAAAGCCTCAAGGGGCTTACATTCTTGCATGTTGATGTATGTAGCCTATTAAAAAAAATCACTTCTGTTCAGGTCTGGGTGTGTCATACTGCTTCAGATGTTCTGGTGATTACGGAGTCCTGGCTCCGACCGGCGACCAGTAACAACGAAGTTAACATCCCCTCCTACTCTTTGTTCAGAACAGATAGGCAAACCAGAGGTGGTGGGGTAGCTATTTACATCAAGGATACATTTCCTGCCTCCATAATTGACTCAACCTCTGTCCCAAAAGAATTCGAAAGCTTGTCATTAAAGATTGAAATTGCCACCGGTGTCTCATTATGTATAATAGGATGCTACAGACCCCCATCAGCTGGACTACAGTTGTTAAAACATCTCGAAAACATCCTGGGTTCGGCATCTTCAGAGTGTATCATACTAGGGGACTTCACTTAGACTTGCTCTCCAGTGCATCCACCCCACTTAAAATGTTCTGTGATTCCCCTGGGTTGTCACAGCTAATAAATGAATCTACTCATCCTTACAAGCTCAACCCTAATAACAGTACTCTTTTGGATATCATTTTAGTTAACAAACCCCATTTATTCTCCCATGCTGGTGTCTTTTTCTCTGATATTAGCGACCATTGCTTCATCGCATGTGTAAGATCCACTCTTAAATCCACGACTGTACCAAAATTCTCCTTTAAAAGGTGCATACGCAACTTTGATCTCCATGGGTATATATCAGACCAAAGAGACTCCATGCGATGGTAGGACTTCTATCTTGCCAAGTCCCTGACTACGGCTATGATATTTTCTCAGAAATTGTGCTAGGGGCTCTCAACAAGTATGCTCCCATAGTAAAAGCTCGTGCCAGAAACAAATCCTGTCGGTGGTTTACGGAAGACCTGAAAGATGCTTTGCAGAGTACAGCTGTACTCTGGAGAACTGCTAGGAAAACTAATTTAATAAATGACTGGAATTCTTTCTGAAGGGCGAGAAACCTCTGCACCAAAATGGTCAGAGAAGCTAAAGCTAATTTCTACTGCTCTCAGCTGAAGAGCTCCTCAAGAAATGCCTCCAAATTCTGGAGGACTAACAAAGACATTGAAGGTCACACCACTGTAAATTCCCTACCTACTAAATTATTGATCGACCTTACTGTCATCTCCGACAGACCGACTATCCTCAATGCTCTCAATAATCATTTTGCCACTGCAGGGCTAGCCTTTGACTCCTCTCCCGCGAATATCCTCTGCCAACAACTTAGACTGGATGCACAAGAAAAACCTATCCCCAGTCCATCCTTCTCTCTGCAGCCTACCTCCCTGAAAGCAGTCGAAGATCTTCTCCTTCAGCTGGACACTAGGAAAAGTACTGGGGCTGACCTCATTGACTCGTACTGCTTAAAGGTCGGTTACCGTGTCCTCACAGTCCCAGTTACTCATCTCTTCAACTTATCCTTGTCCCAGGGTGACCTACCGCCCATTTGAAAAAATGCACTTGTGGTCCCTTTGTTTAAGTCAGGAGATCCTACTGACCTCAATAACTACAGGCCCATCTCCCTACTTCCAGTCCTGTCAAAGATGCTGGAGAAAATAGTGAACTCCCAGCTTCAGAAGTACCTGGAATCAGAAAAATTGCTCAACCCCTTACAATCCAGTTTTAGAGCACAGCACAGTACATTCTCTGCTCTACCCAAGGTGACAAACGACTGGCAGCTTGAATTAGACAAAAAAACTGTCTGCGCAGTTTTCTTGGACCTAAGCAAGGCGTTCGATACCGCTAATCACAGACTGCTTCTGTCATTTCTCTGGAACATTGGTTTGGATTCTCTATCCCTTAAATGGTTCTCTAACTACCTCTCAGGATGACTTCAATAAGTAAAGGCAGAAGGGGAAGTTTCTCCACCAAAACCCCTATTGATGGGTGTACCGCAAGGTTCCATTTTTGGTCCCTTGCTCTTCACCATTTATATTAACAATGTAGATGCCCCCATCAAAGAAGCACAAATACACCTATTCGCGGATGATATGGTACTCTATGCTAGTAGCCCTCACACCTGAAGAGGCCTGTAAAGCCCTTCAAAATGAATTTCATCTGCTGCAACATCAGCTTATAAACCAGAAACTGCTCTTAAATGCAAAAAAAAGCAAAGCAATGTTCCTCTCATCCCTTAAAAATGCAATAAATCCTGCAATTGCTGGGACACTCCTGCAGATCACTACCATTCTAGGTGAGCAGTTGGACTACGTACCAAAGTTCAAGTACCTGGGGGTCTGGTTAGACCATAGACTTACTTTCACAGTTCACTTAGAAGAACTGGCAAAGAAACTTAGACAAAGACTTGGTCTGTTCTTTAGAATTAATTATCTCTTCACAAGAGATGCTAAACTGAAACTGGTTCAAACTACCTTTCTTTCCCTATTGGATTATGCAGACTTTCTATATAGTCAGGGACCTGCAGGTACCCTAGCCAAACTCGATATGCTTTATCACAGAGCCAAAAGATTTATCACGGGTCTTCCATACTCAACCCACCACTGTGCATTGTACACGGCAGTGGGATGGTCATCCCTTGCTTACAGACGGCAAAAAAATACTGCAGTTTGGACATACAAAGCTATCTCAAATATACTGCCCCAGTATATCCCTGTCTGTTTACCTTTGTGCACTCTGGGGAAGTATGCCCTGAGAAGCACCTCATATATCTACCTTTATGTTTACAAAGCAAAATCTCGCATTGGCAGAGCAGCCATCAGCTTTGTGCTCCCTCAACTGTGGAACAAGCTGCAAAAAACTTTGAAATTAACTCACCCCATCAGCCTAGCAGCTTTTAAATATCTATATCTACATCATAATAAGGAGTCATGTGCCTGTCTACCCTAAATAGTGGCTCCTATAAGTCCAAGCACACTCTAATTACTACTGTTAAAAGACTGATTACATCTATAATCGACTCTTCCCTCTCCCCTTTTTCTACCCCCATATCTGTCCCTTCCACATTCCTTTGACCCTGGTTCCAGCTCTAAATTCTCCATACCATATCACTATATATATATATATATCTTTTTATATTAGGTTTTATTTGTGTTCGGTGCACCTGACATGTATATTTCTTTATTTTTATGAAAAATTGTGTCCTACCCAAAGCTAGCTGTATCTTCTGTTCCAAACATATACTACTGTCAATGCTACCTGTTGATACTTTGTATATACTGTATTATTGTATCTCACTTTATTTGTATTATTACTATTTTCTTGTGTGTTGCATCCCATGTATATTGTCCCTTGTTAACAAACCCAGGTCCACCTCGAAAATGAGCTTGCTCAATGGTGATCGCCTGGTTAAAGACTTTGATTGATTGCTTGATTGATTGAGAGGAAAAGTATAAATTCTCTTTAGCCTTAAGAGATTTTTCCAAACCAGCCAGTTGTTGTTCACTTACCCTTTTCCTATGTGCAGCATAACTGATAATTTTCCCCTCAAATCATAGCTTTAAGTGCTTCCCATATAGAGGACATAGAAGATTCAGTTGGGGTATTGTGAAAGAGGAAGTCCTGAATTTGTGTTTTGATCATGGGTAAGAAATTGGGATCCTTGAGAAGGAGAGGGTCTAGCCACCAGTAAAAAGATTTAGATGCTAATGGGCCCCTCAAAAGTTGCAGTTTGACAGGGGAATGGTTCAAGATTATGATGGGAGAGATGCATGAACCAATAGTTTTTTCCATTATAACAGGAGAGGCTAACCAGAAGTCAATTCTACTGTATATCTTATGTAGAGAGGAGTAAAAAGTAAATTCTTGATCACAAGGGTGAAGGAGGCACCATACATCAGCTAATCAAACATCTTGCATTAATAATGAGAAGGCTTTAATATTTCCAGGGTGGACATCTGTAGTGGGGCTACTTCTGTCAATGTTGGCTTCTAAAACTAAGTTAAGATCCCCTCCAAGAATAACTGGTGTATTATCAGTGTTAAAAGATAGAATCTGTTGAGCTGGGGATCACGTGATGAGCTAGAGGGGAAAAGACATCCCTGAGGTTGCTCCTGAGTCGCGCCAAATAAAGTATAGTAAAATAGTTGTTTAAGACCTCACAACTTCGAGTACAATAGGGAGTTTGGATTTCTAACAAGGTTGTGCATTACTGGGAGTAAGTCAAGTAAATAGAATCCAGTAGTGTACTTACGAGACACAAAAACAGGCCTGCCGACAGTATGGCCGAGATGGAATGTGGAAGCCCCGAGCCTCTGGCTGCAAGGTCGCTGGCAGTAAAACACTCAAAACCCCACTCTCCAGTTCCAGAGGAAAATGAAGATCAGCTGATAGAAGAACGAGGGGGGCATTCATCTTCAGAAGATATCATAGAAATCAAACACCTCCTCCAAGGCTTAGTGGCTGACTTCTCTACATTAAACCCAGCACTAAAGGCTCTAACATAGCGGGTGGGGGATGTCGAGGCCAGGGTTGCTTCCCAGGAAAGAAAGATGGGGTCTATCGACCAGGAGGTGATTACCCTCAAAAGGCAAGTTAAAAAGTTGGAAGATCGCCTGGAAGATCAGGAATCACACAGTCGAAGAAATAATCTAATTATGGTGGGTCTTCCTGAGAAATCAGAAGGATCAGACTGTGTAGCTTTTATGCATGATCTTCTCCTGAAATTGTTTGGCCCAATGCCTTTCGGAGAATCTTACAATATCGAGAAAGTGCACTGCTCTTTGAGAGAGACCCCCCCCCCACCTGGAGCTCGACCTCGGGTCCTTATCATGCGCTTTCTGAATTTTAAAGAGAAAACTCATGTATTGATCAAAGCCAAAACAAATAAAAATCTTCAGTGGAACAGGGCCTCTATTTGGCTTTTCCGAGATCTAACACCTTTGGTTAGGGACAAACAGAAGGAGTATATGGAGATCAAGAAGAAGTTAAACTTGGCAGGGGTGAAATTCAGAATACAATATCCAGCCACGCTGATTGTGAGGTTACAGAATGGAGACAGGAGGTATGTGATGGCGACCGATGCTACAGAAAGCCTGCAGGTGGAGCTATTTAAACCTGCGACTTGAAAGTTCGACGTGCCTGCAGGAAAGTCTGTTGTAAAGCAGCGAGTGAGAGCAGGATGGATCAGGAAGAGCTACGAAAGTAGGTAGTGTTCGATCAGTTTCATCCTTGCTTCACGCTTTGGGAGATAGGATTTGCCCTTTCACCATTTGGACTCCTTCAGATTAATTTTGTGCAGGACTGTAGGATAAGGGCTCCTTATTGACTATTTTTAGGGTCTAATCGACCTCACACTGCTGACAATTCTGTTTTTTCTGGTTGCTTTATTTCCTTTCTCGTTTATCTCTCATCTTAGAAAGTTAAAATTCAGTTCAAATAAGAGGATTGAATACAAGATAGCCTGTAGTTTAAATATAGTTGAACAGTCCAAACGAGTTCAAGATTTGTGTGGGTGAAATTGCTTAAGGGAAAATGGGATATTGATCAGCCTACGCTACTGAACAAACCTATAATGTAACAAGGGTTATATTAGGGCATTGTGTTTTTCTTTAGTAAAAAATTAAGTATAGGTTTCAGGGGCTGACTGGGGTTGTTTTTTTTTTTTCTAACCTTGCTATATCTGGAATAGAAGAATGGGGGAATAGATAGGGTGTGGAGTGCTGTCTCCCTGCTATTACTAGATATTTTAGTGGGTGTGATCACTTGTGGGAAACGAGGTGCTTATAGAGCTTCTGGAGCTTCTTTATTTTAAAATTAGAAGGGGAATTTTGTAACTCAACAAGTTAATGATGGATTAAGGGTTATAAGTGGGGTCTTTTGTCTTTTCCTCATATTGGGATTCAGGGGGCTCGGGGACACCTCGGGGCTAACTCATTCATGTCTCATTCAAATTAAGGAGGATGAGCGGAGGACCGGGGGTTATTGGGGGGGGTTAGGGGAAAAGGAGAGAAAGAGAATCCAGGGTGCATATAATAGGGTGGACAGAATGCAGAGGGTGAAAAGCAGGGATAATGTTATAAATTATGGTATTGCTTAAATTTCTCTCATGGAGTGTTAAAGGCCTCAGGGGGGAGGAAGAAAAGGCTGGTAATACTACAATATGTTAATCAGTTGAGGGTTCACTTTGCTGCAATGCAAGAAACCCATTTACTGAAAGAGGAATTATATCTATTGAAGAAAGGGAGGGTGGGTGGGCAAAGTAATAGGAGAAGGGAATGTTGAAAGCATTGGGGTGAGGCGATACTAGTATGGAAAGCCTGCCCATACGTAATTACTCAAATCAAGACACGAGAGGATGGTAGGGGGATCTAAGTGTCGGGTAATGTCTTGGGAAATCCATTTTCTTGTGCCTCAATTTATGGCCCTACCCCCTCTAAATCTGACTTTTTTGCTTCAATGGAGGTTGATATTGCTACGCTCCCATCCCATCCACTTATTCTAGCAGGTGACTGGAACCTCTGCTTGGATAATTGGGTAGACAGAAACCCTCCTTCTAAGTGACCACCTTCTGCAGTGCAGACAGCTCTAAACAGATTTTTGGAAGTTACAGCACTAGTAGACCCCTATAGGGTGTATACTAAAGGGGATACCGAAATGACCTTTTATTCTGGAGTACATAAGTCACATTCCAGAATTGATTTTTTTGTTTTGGTTAACAGGGCAACATTGAGGGGCATCAAAGAACTGACTACTTTTGACAGAGTACTATCTGATCACTCCCCAATACAGATGCTATGGGAGATAGATAACATTCCACCAAAACCATACTGATGGAGGTTGGCTGATGGGATATTAATGGGGGAAAATACGGTGTCTAAATTAGAGGATGCACTAATGGAGATTATCCAGACCCAAATACCGACACTCATGGATAAGAAACTTGCTTGGCCTACTTGCAAGGTATATGCAGGAATAGCTCAGAAATATACTACTAGGAGGAATAGGATGAATGGAGAGCAGAAAGAAATTTTAACTGGGGCCATTAAGTCACTACTTCCTTTGGAGAGTTCCTCTAGTACATTGGATGAGGAGCTTAGAGATTTAAGAGACGAAATGAGAAGCACGATGTATGTCAGGATAGATCATTGGCTTGAAAGGTTAAACGCTAGATACCTGTTGCAGGGAGATGTGGTGGGCCATTTGTTAGCTAGTAGAATTAGGGAATGGGAGGCGGATTGAACGGTTATGGCAGTGAAGTTTGATGGGGACATTATTACAGATCCTCAGGGAATGGCAGATGCTTTCACAGAATATTATGCTGGGATTTATCAAGAGGGGGGTTACTAGTTCAGAGGATGAGATTAGAGGGTTTCTGGATAAGATACCCTTGCCTAAATTGGACGAAGAGCAGGCTTGGGCTTTGGCAGCACCAATCTCGGAGGTAGAAATTATGGCAGCAGTTAAAGAATTGCCAAATGGTAAGACACCAGGGCCTGATGGTCTATCGGCTAAATTTTATAAAGTTCACTTATTGACTATACTCCCTCACCTGAAAGATTTATTTTCGAATATTATGAAAGCTGGGGTTCCCCATCCTTCTTTGTACCAACCTTATATTACACTTATTCCAAAGCCTGATAAACCTAGGGATCTGCCTGGTAATTACAGACCCATAGTTTTAATAAATCAGGATATTAAAGTCCTCACAAGGATCCTGGCTAGTAGAGTTTTAAAAGTTGCTCCTTTATTAATCAGTCAGGACCAGGTGGTGTTTATGCCAGGTTGGGTGGTGCATGATGCATTAAGTAAGCTACATCATATCCTTCATTAGGCCTCCAACTCTAAGTCAGCTATGGTTCTGATTTCAATTGACGCCGAGAAGGCATTCGATAGGGTTTCCCATGCTTTTCTATTTCTTACAATGGAGAAAATGGGCTTCCAGGAGGACCTTCTCAGAGGCCTTAAAAACCTTTATAGTGCCCCCACTGTTAGGGTTCTGTGCAATGGCTACCATTCTAAAGAGTTCCTACTGATGAATGGGACTAGACAGGGTTACCCCCGTCACCAATTTTGTTTAACATTTATTTGGAACCTTTATTAAGGGAACTCCACATGGAGCCCGTGGTTCAAGGAATTAAGGTTCATGGGATGGAGCTTAAATTTTGGTTTTTTGCCGATAACATAATGTTGCATTTATATAAACCAGCTGAAAGTTTCCAAAAAGCCCTGGAAATTATTAGGCAATTCTTTAAGGTTTCTAACTACAAATTAAATTTAAGCAAAACACAGGTTCTCCCTCTTACCCCATATACTTATAGAGCAGATTTTGAACATTTGCAAATAAACTGGGCCCCAATTAAAATTAAATATTTGGGTATCTGGATTATGGCTAAAACAGAAAATGGGGTGGACGAAAATGTTGACAATCTGTTGACTATAATTAAAAATGATATTTTAAGGTGGAATAAACTCCCCTTGAACTTCACTGCCAGACTGGGACTGATTAAAATGAATCTCCTACCTAGATTGTTGTACCCGATTCATTTGTTACCTTATAATATTCCCAAAAGAAAGTTTATTAATATCCAGAGGGTAATCTCAGCATTTCTGTGGAATACAAAACCCCCAGGTAGAAAACATGCTGCTTTATGCCTTCCCCATCGTATGGGAGGTATCAAACTTCTGGACCTATTTTTATATTATGTTGCAGGACAATTAGGTTTAATGGGACGGTGGTACAGACACTGGGAAGAGGGGGGATATATTCCAACATGGCTCCAAATTGAGCAACAAATTCTGGAGGACCTGAAACTCTCCCCAGCAGCGTTGCTCTGTTCAGATCCAGATGGCATACCTAAAAGGGGAAGGCAGACACCAATCTTTAAATCAATGGTGACGTGGTGGAATTTTTTAAACCCCACACATAAGAGAGTTCAAAAGAGCGTTAGGGATCAACCAATACTGGGAAATCCTAATCTTCGTCTGAGGGGACAAATAGCCAATGAGCATTGGGCACCACAATTAGCTGATTTGAAACTGACAGATTTTATAGTACAAGATATGGTGGTCCTATCGGCGCAGACTAGGGAATGGGATTTTTTTTAGAAAGATTCAGATTACAAAAATGGTGCAGCAATTTTTAAGAGATAATAAGGATGTGGGTCAGAGTCCATTTACTTGGGACAATTTGAGTGAGATTGATTACTCACAACACCCCCTCTCAAAAGTTTGCAATGAGCTGTTAGGCTTTGTGAGCTCAGATTCAATGGCTCAAGTTTTATATTGGGAAAAAAGTATAACCCACCCCTTCCCCCCACCGAGGCCTGACTGGAAAGAGATTTGGAAAAATGTTAAACTCCTGCCCATACCGAAATATATAAGACTATGCAACTTTTTATTTTCTCAAACATCTACTACACCCCTGCTAAGCTATGTTCTAGAAAACTCAGACAGACAGATCTGTGCTTTAGATGTGGAATGAAACCAGGGGACCTGCTGCATGTGATGTGGAAATGTCCCAAAATACATTCACTATGGGCCCAAATTGGTCACAATATGGATCCGTTACTGAACTATTCGGAGCATATTAAGCCAGAGATCTGTGTTTTGGGAGATATGAAATCGGTTGTGAGAGAGTCGGCTAAGCATCATGTAGCATTGATGTCCGCCCTGGTTAAGGCATTTATCCTACGACATTGGAAAAGTGATTGTATCTATAATTATGATCAATGGGTGAGAGATCTGTTACATATTTTAGATAGACTCAAAAGACAAATGATAATAGAAGATAAAAAGAAATTATATGATAAAAGATGGAGGGCATTAGAGGCAGTTTATTCAATACAACTGAAGAGTGCTCGAACCCAGATCTGTCTGTCTGATTGGGATTAGCTAGCACTTATTATCTAAGAAAAAGTTAAAAGGGACTATGATTTTATTGAGGTGTGTAATCTTGTACCTTAAAGTACTTTTTCCAGTGAGGTGTATTACTCTCGTTAGATAGTTTTTAGTGTGGTTATATAATGTCTGCCACATTAAAAGGGTTAGGATGGGGTCTCTCTCTCTCCTAGGGACACAGTTTTAAAGCCTAGTCCAAAGGACTTACGGCTACTTCAAAAATAGGGTTAGTAATAAAGAGGGATATTAAAACTGGAAGTGGATTAGGTTAGTAGTTAACTTTGAATTGATAGACTCCAATGTTATAATAGTAAGTCAGACTCAACTCTACTGGTATAATACATAACTGTGTATGTAAATAGTTAAGGGGATGTATATAGTAGCCACAGCTAGTTTGGGGATGTGGGCCCGGGGTCAACCTGGGATATGTGTATGTATGTCTCCTCTGTTGAAATCATAAACTTTGATAAAGAAGTTTAAAAAAAAAAAGAATCGGTTGAGCTAAATTGTGAACAAACTCTGGGGAATCAGAGTTGGGTGCATAGACGTTAACAAGCAGAAGAGGACCAGAGTTGGTATTCAATTTAACCATCACCCGTCTGCCATCAATGTCAGAAAGGGAGTTTACAAGGGACCATTTGAGACTGTCATGAATAAGAATAGCAACTCCTCTTTTTTTTGAAGTATAGGATGATTCATAGATCTGACTGACCCAATCTTTCTTAAGTCTATGAACATTCTCTGCTAACAATTTTGTTTCTTGAAGGAAAGCAATTTGTTTTATGTTTTTTGAGATGTGAATGAATTTGCTTTCGCTTACAAGGAGAATTAAGTCCCTTCACATTCCATGTATATAAAAGGATGTGACACACACATATTGTTGGTGTTAAAGAAAGGGAATCACCGCTGGAATGTGAAGGGACAAATAAATGAGGCAGAGGATGATCCGAATACAATATAGAGAGCTTAAGTATATGCAGAGAGTGGCAGGAACATTCAAGCCTAAGAAAGTGAAATATATGATAGATGAGCAGCACGGATATCATATTAAAGTCAGAATAGAAATGGGAAAGGAGAAAAATCATTAATAACAACAACAATACTAGTAAGTTAAATAACAAAGAAAACTTTTTATGGGTATGAGGAGATATGAGTCAGCCAACTTGTTAAGAGACTCTCTCACCACACTCTGAGGTGTCTATGTAGGGAAGAGACTAGGGAGGACTGGTTATAAATATCTGCCCAAACTGAAGTCTTATCCCAGTAATATAATAGAGTAAATATTCCTGATAAGCTAAACTGAAAGGGAATGATACCAAAAAAGGCAGGGGATTGTAATAACCTCAGCTCAATTCTAAGCTAACAGGACAAGGTATAAGGATAAAGTTAAACACCAGAACTTATTTATAAACATTAGTAGTAATAGTACAAGATATACATACTCAAAATAACGGTAAATTAAAGAACCATATGTGAGATGCCACTACAGCCTAGACATACAGCAAGGAATTCAGGGAGTCAGGTGTACTGCAAATGAACAAATATAAAAGGAAAAGTAGATCATTACCACATTAGAGTGACTCTGAGTATACTTCACAGTGCAACAGAATAAGTACATAATAAATACAATGTTGGGGGGGGGAAGGGGAGGCCAATTTAAGCCCTTACACCCTGGCTAGATGCAAATCAGGATTATATAGGGAGGTACAGGCTTCGGTGATAACTGTGGACAGAGGAACTAGTCACATTAAAGGTCCACTCCGATTACTCGAAAATTGCCTAAATAGATGTTATATGGGGTAACTAGGACTAACAAAGCTAGGCCCAGTGAGCCCCAAATCAGGAGGGACCACACAACAGTGGATCTCTATGATATCTGTAGGCTTCAAGTAAAATAAGGAGCACAAGGAAGACGTAGATTGACAATCTTTTGCAGCACTACACCAAACATAGCCCACCTCTTTGAGTGCTAATGATAGTTCCACATTGTAAACAGGAAGTAGCAAGAATAATGGAGCGTAGGGAAGGAGATTAAATATAGTTGGCAATATTACTTAAGAACCTGTCATCAGGAGAGGAAGGTAAATTGCCTTGTAATATATAATAATTCACATATAAAAAAAAAGAAAAGGTAATAATCAGGGTGCATACTGGTTGAGGATATGCAGCTGAACAGCCCAAAGACGATAAACCTGATGCATTGCTAACTTGGAGAGTAAAAGGCTAGATATAGAGAGCCTGTCTAGTGAGGTAATGTATAAGATCTAACACTAAAATAATGACTTACAAAAGTGTTGCTGATATACCAAAGTTCCCTTGAAGACTTTTAAGCTGCTTGTTTAAACATTACAATGAAAAGTAAATTGATTGTGCCGCGATGTACAGCCTTTGCTTTCTGCACCTGCTGGGAGCAAAAGCAACCAGGTAGCATAGACTGTAGAGCGGGCGGCTAGGCAGAAAAAGTGTGCTGGCACTCCGTTTAAGTATCCTGGAAGCAAAATCTATCAAGCTATAGCAACTGTGACCATATTACTTACCTTATAAGCTCATGACACCTTAGATTTATTAGTGGGAAATGTGACTAGTGATGTTTTTGCTTTTAGCCTTTGCCTTACTTTTCTTTTTGGGTGGCTCTAAAGATTTGACGGGGGAACTTGCAACAGCTTCTGCCCATGGACTATTGGCAGAAATACATCCCTGAGGCACTAGGCCCAAGTTAGAGGGATGTTCATCTGAAATTTGCTGGGAAAGATCCTCCTGCGAAGAGTGCATGTCATCCTCCAACAGAGCAAATCTATTGCTCAAGGGAATAGAAGGGGCAATTTGAAGGTGAAAGGCTGCAGCTCGGGGTGTTTGGGCTGAGATATCACTAGGACAGCATGAAAGTTTTGAACAATAATGCCCCAACAGAAGCTTCTCTTGCAGCCGTGTTGATTGCCTTGGGGTAAAATAAGTTGTGGCATTGCTGCTTGGGGCTGCGAGTTCTGCAACATCTTCCCCAGCTCCTGAACCTCGTCGTTCTCCCTCCATGTGGATACCAGAGCTCTGTTCAGGTTGCCAATTGCTGCTGAACTTCCCAGGGTAAGATTACAAAGAGAAACCTCTAGATAGTTGGCTAAGGTATCAGAGGTTTCAAAATCCTTGAAGGAAGAGCCTGAGAAAAGGTGTAGTGTCACGGGTTAACGTAGAGCAAATGCTTCTTTGGTAGAAGATTTGTTTAAGTGGATTGTAGGCCTTCCTTCTAATGGTTAAATCTTTTGAAAAGTCTCTGTAGATGGAAATATTAAACTCTTGCCACTGAAGTTTCCCCATTTCTCTGGCTCATTTCAGTATTAACTCTGTATGGGAATAGTTCAAGAAGCGAGCAATGATGGACCTCAGTCGCTAGTCTGATGCTGGCCTGGGACCCAGAGTGTGGTGAGGCCACTCAGTGATTAACATTAGGTCAGGAGGCAGGTTAAGCATTGAAGGTAGCACATGTAATAAAAGCGCAGTACTGTCTCCTAATTCTACACCTTCAGGGAAGCCAAAAAATCATAAATTGTTGCAACGATTACGGTTTTCAATATAATCAATTTTGGCTTGTAGGGATTTAATAGTTCGATCTTGATTGTGCACAGTAGCCTGGAGGTCATGAATAGCAGTGGTATTACTGGCCATTGTTTTCGCATTAAATGCAATTTTCTGGCCAAACATTTCAAGAATGGTCACATTCTGTTGGATGGAGGTTTTTAGATCATTAATCTATGTCATCAGTTTAGAAAACATTACTTCCACTCTAGCAAGTGAGCTTTGCTGTGCTTGGAGATCTGCCATAATGCTGAAGGATGAGGCCTAGTATGCTGTAGTACAGTGTAGAATAATTGAATATAAGTAGACAATGGATCAAAAATGACTTACAGACTGCGTCAGGCAGTAAGATTACAGGATGGTCACAGGAGTTGGTACAGAAGAAAGGTCTGGTGAAGGCTGGATGAGGTTAGGTTTCAGTTATTCCTGCAGACATTCTGAATTATGCAGCCATCTTCTGCCTGGTCAGGCCATGCCCCCCATGATGCTGCATTTAGATAGTTAATAAAATGTGAACTATTACATAGATTACCTAACTATAGCCTCATAACAGCAACCCAAAGCACCCCCCCCCAATTAGTCCACACCACAAAGACTCAATCACTGAAGGGTTCTGTACTTAACAATGGGTATCCAGTGAACACAGCGACCATGATGAAGTACTTTCAAAAAGAGCGACTCATTTACAGTGCCTGTGTTCAGGGCTACCTGGCAGCATAGCGACCAGACACCTGGGTGGGCGAGGAAGGGTGACGGGAAGAGCACAGGCATGAGAAGAGAGGAAGGGGAAGGGAGATATGAGAAAGGGGGTGTGGCAGGCAGCTGCCAAACTGGTCCACTGGCATGGTGGGGAGGGTGGTCGGTTGGGGTGTGCAGGATTTGGGTCTGTGCAGCGTGTTTTTTTTTTGTCCCAGCAGTCAGATTTGTTTTTTTTTTTAAAGATTTTCACCCCCCCAACATGCACCCCGCTGGACTTGAGAATAATCCTTAAGTAGGGGGGTATGGGGGAGTCTGTCACCACCTTTTAGGTTGCTGCGAGTGTACATCACCATAATTCATTTTTGGCAATGTACACTATTCTGCAATTGCTGTTATCACATAGAACATCTAGTGAAACATAGCTGTAGCTTATAAAGTACATATCAACAATCCTTCCAGTATTTCAAAACTCTTTTTATCACAGTTACAAATCACATATTTTAAAGATTTCCTCTCTCCACACCAAGAAAATCACCTTTTCCCAGCCACAGAACTTGTATTTCTACTTTGTTCCCTAATGCTTCCAGTATGCAATACCTCTATCTGCAGACAGATTTATAACCAAAAGGCCTGAATGCATTTTTTTAACTCTATATATTTACTGACTCAATATTTCCAGCAAACAGTCACATGGCCAAACTAAAAAAGGCACTTAAAATTGCCAGCCAAGCTGACTACTTTATCCAATTCTGGTGGCATTGTGAAAGCACATGGTATGAGACAATGCAGTGGGGGATAGGAGCTGGCCAGTAAATCAGCCACACAAAGGCTTATTGGAAGTGAAATCCAAGCCCATCCTAACAGTTAGAACAAAACATTTATCAAAATGTTCCAGGATTCAAAAGGCCTACTTCCTGCTGCTGCCTTAAGGTATTTTCTTTGATAAAACCCTTGATGTTCTCTCTGAGGCTGTTCTTGTAACCTGGGATATGGAGAAATGAGAAGGCATCTCCTTCCTATCCCTGACCACAAGATCCTTTCCTCTAGGAACACCTGCCAGCCCCTAGTGGGTGTCACCTGCTTGCCCTCCTCCCCCAACCTGTCCATCCAGGTGTCCTGGTCATACTCCCTGACAAAGTCCTGCCTCCTTTGGTGCCTTGCAGGCTTCTTCATAAGCTTGTACTGTTGAAGATGCTCTAACTGTGACCTGCCTAAGTAGAATGCAATCGAATTAACTTACTTTTTGGAAAGTAAAATAGGAAGACCAGTAAGGGTTCGGCAAACTGGATGGGGGAGGGAGGTAAGACAGGTAGGCAGGGTCAAACATACTCTGCTGAGGGAGGGCTCAATTAACTCCTCAAGCCAGAGGAAAAAATAGTGCTCTCCAGCTCCTATAAACACATAGGCAGCATAGTAATGCAGCTCCAGCGGAGGACACTATTTTTAACACTCTATCGTGTTTTTTGGTGGCAAAAATGACATCAGCCCATTTATGAATGCAAAACATTTGCAGGGCTATGCCCACTGCAGCCATAAAAATTGATTCTGTTCTCACTTTTAGTCATTTAAAACATTATGTTTTATTGCTTAATTTTGTTTTCTTAGACTGTAAAAAGAAATCCATTGTTTTTCTATACACAAGGGGGTACAGTCTGAAATTGGAGAGTGGGAAAGTCAAGAGGGAAATGAGGAGGCACTATTTCACAGAGAGGGTGGCGTCAAGGTGAAACACACTGCCAGAAGAGGTAATATAATTGAAATCTGTGGGCAGTTTTAAGAGGGGGTGAAGCATGGTAAAAGGTAAGGTCAAATCATAGGGGAGGCTGAGGAGAAGATGTCGGCAGAAGGGAGCAATAAATTGGATGGATGGGCAATTGGTGGGGGGGGCAGCTGCAGTTTATTAGACTGGGAGCAGAGCACTCAAGCAGACTTGAACAACCATATGGCCTGTATCTGCTGGCATTATTGTATGTTTGTATTTTATCCTCTGGATGCACTGTAGCTGCTAGCTCTTCCCTGACCCTACCTCTCCCATCTGTCTACTGTCCACCAGTACCACTGATCCCCATACACCCATGGATTTCCTCCCATGGCAGGGCTGGGAAGGGGAGGGCAACCTGGTGATCCTGCATCCAGTTTGGAGGTGCAACAGACCAGTGACAGAGCATCACAAGGGCAAGAAGGGTTTCATGAAGCCCACAACCACCATTTTCCTCCTAATTTTTCCCCTGCCATGGTGGCCGTGAGTACATGTGAGTGGAGGCACACACACACCACATAACCATGGCCCCTGTTCTGCACTGCTCAACTGTGGCACTGCTACTCAGCCTCCACTGGATGGAAGCCTTGGGGCAAGACAACAGATCCCACCCCCACCCTGGGAAAGGAGAACTGTCCACTGGATGCTTGGTCCTCTCCCATGCCGCCAACCCATTCTCATTTCCAAACATTGGTCTCCAGTGTGGCAGGAGGTAAGGCATGAATACCTCAGCCCTCCATGCCACTGGGCCAGAACCCCATTTTCTAAGTGCAACAATACCCTCCAGGTAGGTGGTATAGGCAATACTGAATCTTCCACGGGTTATAAGGCTCTCTGTCTGTGGCAATTGGGCCTCATTATGCCCCTGTGCACAATACCAGCCACCATTTAGGGTATTATTGCTTGCATATTTATTTGCATTACTCTTCCTCTGACTTCCTCCCTCCTCCACCTTCCAGCTCTGAATGGAGCAAAATAGAGGAGAAGTTGCTAGCTCCGACACATTCATGATGGATTATTGGGGGTGCAAACTACTATAGTGGATACAGGGTTTGTTACAACAGAGCCTACACTTTCACTTTTGGCATGTAACTATATGAAAATGTGGTCAGGAGCTTCAGTACATTAGCTTTTTATCCCAACTATGTTCCAAATGTAATATTACAGGTCCTTATCTCTACTATAGTATACTCCTCATTTTCATTTAAATTCTGCCAGTTCCCATATACTAGATGCCTATCAATCAGATTAGGTATATTATGACACTAGTTACTTAATGTAATGCTTAGAATCCATAGGCCAATAATTTATTGCCACACAATCCTTGTGTATAGGAAGATAAGTTGTAGCAGTCTTCTTTAGGCACTATGTTTATGCTGGGGGCTTCAGGGGTACTGCTAAAGCCCATGATAGGGTCCTGGTTGAGGCTCTGGATGCCCTATTACCAGCTGATTTCTATCTGGCTACCTCTGTCTGAAGCAGTCTGTAGTTTACTAGTGAGCTTCAGTGACTGAAGGTGCTAGGCAGGAGCTTAGAGAGCAAGTGGAGGAGATCTGAAGTAAAATTTTCAAAGGGCCTGCCATGGTCCATGGACTAAGTCCCTGTGTGCAACTCTCTGGTTCAGGGAAAAGTCTTAGAACCTACAGAAATGCTGTTTCCTGCATTTTATGCACATGGCAAGCATTTTCCTTTTTTTTGACAGTTGCACAAAAAATGCTGCAGCAGCTGGTAATACAAGGTATAGCATGTTTCTGCTGTTTTGCAAAAAAATATGCTGAGACAGAGAGAGAGAGAAAGCAGCCAAAGCTTCCTTAAATTAAGGAGGTTATTTTCTAGACTACATTGAACTCCTGCTGAGACACAGAGAGGAAGAAAGTAGCCACAGCTTCCTTGAATTAAGGAGGTTATTTTCTAGACTACACTGAACTGAATTATTACTTTTTGGACCTGTGTAAATAACTAGTATTGATTTTGTTTTAGTGGTTGACTTTGCTTAGTTTTAATTTTAATTTGCCAGGGAGAAACTGTAGCTGGGAGATATTTGCAGTCATTTGTGACTAGCCCTGGTACTTAACCTCTGTGAAATAGGTGTCTGAAAGGAAGGAAGGCACTCCCTGGTATGGAGGGTTAGAGTTGTAGTTGATTGTTTCTGGACGGCATAGGTTTACTCTCTCCCACACTTCCCCTCACCCCTCCCACCCCAAACGCATAACTTCCTTTATAGCAGGGCTTCTGACATCACTTCCCCAAAACTGCTAACAACATACACCTGTTCATATCCTTAAAGGCACATCACACTGAATAGGGGGAAGAGACACTCACAAGCTTGCACACAATAAAATAAGAACAAAAAAACAACAAAAGAAAAGCATCTGTAACAGGAAGGGACACAGACATGTGGGAAGTGCTGCAATGCACTGGCTGTGGAGCAGCAGTCTTCTGGGAGACATTCTGGAGACTGTGTTGCTGCCCTATTTGCAGGCACCTCTCTGGTCTGAGGGAGGAGGTTGTTCGTCTCCATGCTGACCTGGCAAGGATTATGGAAATGTGCTCCCCCACCCAGGGACCACCAAGGCCACTGCCACTACCTCAGAGGTTGCCAAGAAAGAGGAGTGGTTGGACCACGGTGGGCTCAGGGAGGGTGAGGGTGGTGGAACAGAGGTGCATCCCTCCAGTTGTGCCTCTCCACAATTCATTCACCACTCTGGCAGAGCATGGTTTCTCTATGAAGGCACCCACGGTGGAGACCAAGGAAGATGCTGGGAACCTCCACAATGGAGAGACACACAGGAGGGTGGCACAGGACCCCACAGGGGAAGGAAGCAACTCCTGGTGGGGGACTCAATTGTTAGGGGGGTAGAAATGGGGGAGGGAGGGAGGGAAGGCAGGTAAGGTGCCTGCCTGGTGCCATGGCTTGAGGGACAGGAAACGAATCCTCAGGATTGTGGAGCAGCTGCAAGGGGAGGGAGCTGGATGTCATTATCCACCTAGGGACCAATGACCTGGCTGAGAATGGGATCAGAGCAGTGCAGCAGGAGTTTTTGAGTTGGGAGGGGCCTTAGACAAGTGGCACACAAGGTATCTTTCTTGGAAGTGCTACCTGTCTATGGCATGGATGAGGCTAGGGTACTCCACAACATGGGATTCAATGACTGGTTGAAAAACTGGTGCAGAGCTCAGGGATTTGGCTTCACTGGGGACTGGGGATCCACCTGGAGGGATGTAGGCCTTTACAGGTGCGATGGTCTGCATTTATTCAGGAGGGGGACCAGGATCCTAGGTGATAGGTTTAAATGCTTAATTGGCAAGCATTTAAACTAGCCAAGGGGGGAGACACTGAAAAGGAGAAGGGAACTCCCAGCCCCCCACCAAAATCAGGGTAGTTAGTGAGGTAAACACCAAGATAGAGCAGTCGATAGGGAGAAGGGCAGGGGTAAATGGAAAAAAAGACAAAGGCAGTAAGGACAGGAATGGGACAAAAAGAAATAAAGCCATAATAAAATGGAGGGTAATGAGTACCAGTGCCCGTAGTCTAAGTAAAAAGCTCCCCAAAATGGTGGCCTTGGTAGAAGTGGGATGCCTGGATATCGTGGCAGTCACAGAAACATGGTACACAGAGAACCATGACTGGAATGTCAACATACCAGGGTACACAAGCTACAGGAGGGACAGGAAGGGAAGAAGAGGAGGAGGATTAGCTCTCTATGTAAGGGAAGGGATCAAAGCAACTGAACTAAAGGGTAAACAGGGAGGAGAGGAGGCACTGTGGGTGACCATGAAGACTGCAAATAGCTCCACAATCCATACAGGGGTTGTATACAGACCCCCATCTCAGGGAGAGGAAATAGACAAGAAAATGATAGAAGGCATCCTTGGGATGGCAGAGAAAGGGGAGGTATTGCTGATGGGGGACCTGAATATGCAGCCACATCCAAGAGCAGGGCCATTCTCGATGCTCTACAGGGGGGCATGCCTCAGACAGCTAGTTTGGAACCCACTCAGGAGGAAGCAATCTTAGACCTGGTACTGTCAAATGGGGATGGAGAGAGGATCTCTGATCTTGAAGTGGGTAGCCATCTGGGAACAAGCGACCACCAAACAGTGTGGTTCACAAACTTAGCTGTAGAGTCAAGCTACATAAAAGTGAAGGTACTGGACTTCAGGAGGGCTGATTTTCTCAAAATAGGAGAGTGCCTCAGAAAAGCACTAGCAAACAGATGGGGTGGAGCAACAATAGGGAAACATGAAAACCGCCATCACAGAGGCAACAAGCCTTTGTGTGAAGCACATAAACAAATCAAAATGAAAGAAGAAACCTCTATGGTTCTCAAAAGAAGTAGTGGAGAAGGTAAGGGAGAAAGAGATAGCATTCAGGAAGTATAAGGAAACACAGAAGCAGCAAGATAGAGAACTGTACCAGTTAAAGCAGAAGGAAGCAGGGGAAGGCAGTCAGAATAGCAAAGGCCCAAACAGAGGAAAAGATAGCCAACTCGGTTAAGAAGGGGGATAAAACCTTTTATAGGTACATTGGGGAGCAAAGAAAGACTAAGGCAGGGATACTGAGGCTGAATAAAGAGGAAGGTGGTTGGGCAGACAGCGACAGTGAAAAAGCAGGGATACTGAACGAATACTTCTGTTCAGTATTCACAATGGAAAAGCAGGGGGAGGTACCTCATCCACTCAATAGAAGCTCTCTGGATAGGGGGGTTGATATTAGTCCTTTCACAGAAGAAAAGGATATGAAAGAACTCTTAAAACTGAAGGTGGACAAAGCAATGGGGCCTGATGGGATTCACCCCAGAATTCTAAAAGAACTAAGGGAAGAACTAGTAACACCACTGACTACCCTTTTTAATAAATCATGGGAGGATGGTGTGGTACCTGAGGACTGGAGGAGGGGAGATGTGATTCCCCCTTCACGAAAGTGGGAGCAAGACAGAGACAGGAAACTACAGACCTGTCAGTTTGACCTCAGTGGTAGGGAAAATGATGGAATCACTGCTGAAGGAAAGAATTGTTGAGTACCTAGAGGCAAGTGGGGCACAGGACCCAAGACAGCATGGATTCACAGCAGGAAGGTCATGTCAGACAAATCTAATTGATTTATTTGACTGGGTGATCAAAGTAGTAGACCAGGGAGGGGCTGTGGACATGGCCTACCTAGACTTTGGCAAGGCACTTGACACTGTCCCGCACAAAGGATTAATAAACAAATTAGCCAGCCTGGGATTGGGTCCCAGGGTGGTAGCCTGGGTAAAACACTGGCTGGACAACAGGACACAGCGGATAATAGTAAATGGAGTCCACAGTGAAGAAAAGAGGGTTACTAGTGGGGTACCACAGGGTTCAGTACTGGGGACAGTCCTTTTAATGTCTTTATAAGTGACATTGCAGAGGACTGGAAGGAAAGTATGTCTCTTTGCAGATGGCACAAAGATCTGCAACAGGGTTGATACACAAGGTGGGGTGGAAAGGATGAAAAGGACTTGCCAAGGTTGGAGGAATGGTCAAATGTATGGCAGCTTAGATTCAATGTAAAGAAGTGCAAAGTAATGCACCTGGGAAACAATAACCCAGGGGAAGAGTACACAATGGGGGGGGAGATACTGACAACAACAAAAATGGAAAGGGACATGGGGGTAGTCATATCAGAAGACCTAAAGGTGGGCCAGCAATGTGAGAAGGCAGTAAGGAGGGCTTGGGGGGATACTGGGATGTATAGGGAAAGGCATCACCAGTAGAAAACAGGAAGTTGTTGGCCCTCTGTACAAAATTCAAGAATGCATGGGACAGACATAAGGCAGTTCTAGTGGGGGGTAGGAGGAAGTAGGCTATTGGTTAACTAGGATCTGCAGTGTATCAGTTAGGTAGGGGAATGGGCAGGCTAGGTGGGTCATGTGGTCCTTATCTGCCATCAAATTCTATGTTTCTATGTTAAAGCAATAGAACTAAAGGGTAAACAGGGAGGAGAGGAGGCACTGTGGGTCACCCTGGAGACTGAAAATGCCACCAAATTCTGCACAGGGGTTGTATACAGACCCCCGACTCATGGGGAGGAAATGGACAAGGAGATTATAGAAGGCATCCTTGGGATGGCAGAGAACGGGGAGATATTGCTGATGGGGGACCTGAATATGCCAGATATTAACTGGAGCACCTTTGCTGCAGCCACATTCAAGAGCAGGACCATTCTTGATGCCCTACAGGGGACATGCCTCAGACAGCTAGTTTTGGAACCCATTCGGGAGGAAGCAATCTTAGACCTGGTACTCTCAAATGGGGATGGAGAGAGGATCTCCGATCTTGAAGTGGGTAGCCATCTGGGAACAAACAACCACCAAACAGTGTGGTTCACGATAAACTTAGCTGTAGAGTCCAAGCCATACAAAAGTGAAGTTACTGGACTTCAGGAGGGCTGTTTTGTCAAAATGGGAGAGTGCCTCAGAAAAGCACTAGCAAACAGACAAGAAGGTGGGTGGGTGGAGCAACAATGGGAAACATCAAACCGCCATCATAGAGGCAACAAGCCTTTGTGTGAACAAATAAATCAAAATGAAAGAAAAAAACACTATGGTTCTCAAAAGAAGTGCCGGGGAAGGTAAGGGAGAAAAAGATAGCATTCAGGAAGTATAAGGAAACACAGAAGCAGCAGGACAGAGAAGTGTACCAGTTAAAGCAGAAAGAAGCTGGGAAGGCAGTCATAATAGCATTATAAGTGATATTGCAGAGGGACTGGAAGGGAAAGTGTGTCTCTGCAGATGACACAAAGATCTGCAATAGGGTTGATATGCAAGGTGGGATGGAAAGAATGAAAAGGGACTTGTCAAGGTTGGAGGAATGATCAAATGTATGGCAGCTTAGATTCAATGCAAAAAAGTGCAAAGTAATGTACCTGGGAAACAAAAACCCAAGGGAAATGTACACAATGGGGGGTGAGATACTGACAACAACAATGAAACGGGACCTGGGAGCAGTCATATCAGATGACCTAAATTTGGGCCAGCAATGTGAGAAAGCAGTAAGGAGGGCTGGGGGGATACTGTGAGGCATAGGGAGAGGCATCACCAGTAGAAAACATTAAGTTGTTGGCCCTCTGTACAGACAGTTGGTAAGACCACATCTGGAGTACTGTGTACAGTTCTGGAGATCTCATCTCCGCAAAGACATAGACAGGGTGGAGGCTGTCCAGAGGAGGTCAACCAAAATGGTGCAGAGTCTGCACCAGAAGACATACGAAGAAAGACTAAAGGAGCTTAAGATGTATAACCTTGAGGAAAGGAGGGAGAGGGGGGACATGATAGAAACTGTCAATACCTCAAGGGACTCAACAAAGTCCAAGAGGGTAGCATCTTTCAGAAAAAGATATGTGCAAGAACAAGGGGGCACAATTTGAAGATGGGGGGGAACGGCTTAGAGGGTAATGTGAGGAAGTATTTCTTCACAGAGAGGGTTGTATATGCATGGAGTGGCCTTCCTGAGGAGGTCGTAGAGTCAAAAACAGTGGGGGAATTCAAGAATGCATGGGACAGACATAAGGTAATTCTATTTGTGGGTAGGAGGAAGTAGACTGTTGGTTAACTAGGATCTGCAGCTTATCAGTTAGGTAGGGAAATGGGCAGACTAGGTTGGTCAAGCAGTCCTTATCTACCATCAAATTCTATGTTTCTATGTTTAATATGCATAAGCAGCTCTAAATTGTGGAGAAGGGTGCAAAAATACAACCACTCTGAAAATTGAGTGCATGCAGGAAAAAAAGCAGTGGTTGCGCAAGGAAACCTTCCCTTGTGTAACTTTTTTCCTACATGTGCACAGTTTTGACACTTTAGAAAATCTGGCCCCTACTACCAGAGTTGACAGGCTTGCTCTAGAGAGCCCACTCTCTGGCCTACCAGAAGGTGATTCACCCTGAAAGAAAGCAATTCTTCTTGGAGGAGCAGGCCAGCCACACATTCTAGCACTATGGACAGCGCTCTATATCCAGACACTGTCTGCTGAAAAGGAAGCATGTTTCCACCAAGAAGTGTTGCTGGTTGATTAGTTAATTGCAGACATGGTTGTTAGCATTTGAGCAGTCTCCTCATTTCTGTAAACATAAACAACAGTGACACAACAAAGACAAATCAATTTTAGTTTTATACCATCCTACCCCAGGGGCTCAGGGCTCTGCACAAAATACATCAGTGAACAGAAATGTAAAACATACAATAATATACTATAACTGGCTTTCCCTTTTTCCCCATCGGGGAAACCCGTGGCATAATTAGCTGTAACAAAGGAGAGTTTATTATGGCAAACATGTGCTGGGTTTCCCTCACTCTGTGCATGTGCCCAGTGCAACTCTTCCATACACACCGCTGGCTGCTTTGTCTTGCCCCCGAAGAATGCTGCCACTTGGACTTATCTGTAAGTTATTAAAAAAATATATATCAACTAGCAACTACCAAGAGAAAATGACAGACAGCTGACTGAAAAAAACATTTTAATAAATAAACAAAGGCTACCACAGACCGTGCTGAAACCTAACCACACCGCGGTTGCACATGAACCTTTCATATTTTATATAATTGCTGTGGCACAAAAAGAAAACCCAGCAAGTATATAAAATAAAATATGGGGTGGTGTGTTTAAACTTGAAGTTTACACATACTCTTGGTGTTAGATGCTTTTACAAACCCCTTGAGCTTCGCTCTTGGGGTTTATGTAGCATCTAACACCTTGTGTGCATGTAAATGTCTCATCACACACACCACCCCATACTTTATTCTATGTATAACACATTAAAACAGCAGGCAGATATCCATAATAATAAATACATTAGACTGTGCTGTAGGCTTCTAAAAACAGTTGGTATTGTAGCCCCTTCTTAAACACCTCCACTGAAGAATTACTCCTAAGGGGGAATGGAAGGGAGTTCCAAACAGCTGGGGCTGCCACTGGGAAAGCCTTATCAACTGAATGCTTCAAACAGGACCTCAAGGAAGCCAATAACAACAGTTCAGTAGAGTGAAACAGGTGACCAGGAGCTTACCATACCAAAAGATCTGTAAAGGGGTAACTCTCAGTTCCCCTGCTTAAATGGTACAGAACCTAGCGGTCCTGATCAAGCAAACCAGGTAAAGAAATATTTTCTTAAAGGATTTATAAGTTAGAGATCTTTTTTTCTTTCTGGTTGATCCTGTACCCTCCCACCCTACTGCTGAATTGCTGAACTAATTATTCCAGAATCTCCCTCATCCAGCTGTGTGATGACATAAGTGACAGGCTAAGCCATGAGGGGATGTCAATGTGCTGGAACTTAAGTAAATACTCATCAACAGTACATTTGAACACTTAGGTTAATTGTACTGAGCACACTGCTTTCCAGTGATATAATTACTGTAGCTGTTCTTTCCATTATTGTAGTAACTCTTCCCCATATCAAAATCTAACATCCCTGCTTCCCTCACCTGACCACCATCATTCAGTGAATTCTCCTTCTTCCAATCCCTTTTTTCCCACACCACCTTCTCCTCACAGTGCCTCAAAAAATCCTCCATGTAAATATAAAAAAGTAAAGCATATCATATTACTGAGAGATGTCCTCTACAATTGGTAAAAATTGGATGAATTGATATTGTCTTTGCTTATAGTAAAACCTGATTGCCTGTGGTTTCAAACAATTAGGTTTTACGACAAGTAAATAAGTAATTTATTCACTCATTCATTTCATTAATGAATTCATTCATTGGTTCATTCATTTATTCATTCATATGATACTTAACAAATGGAGATGATGTCTATCCGCAATGCAGGATGTGTTTCTTTTTTACAGGCATACTTCTTTATTTTTATTTATTAATTTGTTAACTGGGTAAGGACTCTGGACCAAAGGCCCTTTTTCAGGTATATGAAAGATTTTTTTGGAGTGCTGGGGAAGAGGGTGGTAGGACCAGAGGAGGCCGGGAAGGGGAATTTCATTGAATGATGGGGGTGGTATCGGGTGGATGAGGAGCAGAGGGAGTTGGATTTTGATATGCATATGGAGGGGAAGGGTTATTACAATAATGGAACAAACAGCCAATTTTTATTACCTGGAAGCATCAAACTTTGCCTGGGGAGCATTCTGTAGAGGGTGATGGGGTAACACTGTCTCTGTGGTGTAAGGGAGAAGGTTGGGTTATGCTACAGTATGTGGTTGGCTGCAAATTGTTTTAACAAATATTTGCAAAGTTGGTACAGTCTTCAGAAGCTCTGTGAAGTCTTTGCAAAGTCGAAAATTCTCAGCTCACACCAACTTCTTTAAGAAGTAAAACCTCACAAGTCTACTTACTACCTCAGGCAACCCCAATATACCACCTTTCGGCATTCAAACTCACCATGCACCCACTAATCATAACAAGTAGAGTACAAACTACAAATTCAAACTGCAAAATCTGCTCTTTAATGTACACACTGCTCTTGTTTACTTCCATTAAAAACATATTAGCAGGTGCAGGCACAGATAATCCAAATCTGATGTTCCACGTGTTCCAGTGCTTAGCCGGAAATCTCACAGCCTGTCCAGTTTTATAGTTAAAGTTTCTCAAAAAGTTGCACTGGCAGAACTTAAACTAGCTGCCAGCAAGGAAGAAGTATCTACTACTTGTCAAAAAAGTCAGAGGAAGAGATCAATTGCACATTTATATATGCATGCAGCTGGTATTAAGAGAAGTGCTCATTGTTGCCTCCAAACAAAGTCTCTCTCACTTGGTCATAGGAACAATATGGCACTGGGCCAAGATATACTTGCCAGTCCCAAAATGGCACAGATAAAAGTGCAAAATCACACCGATGAAGAGACCAAAATATGGTGTAATGAGTGTGTCTCCACACTTCCCCCACTCCTCCTTTCATTGAGTATGGGTGGGGGTAACATGGCACCAGGCCAAGATATACTTGGCAGTTCCAGGATTCAGCTGAAAATATACAAGAAGAGCAAAACACACAGTACCTAGTAGATGATACATTTTACAGCCACAGAACTTTTTAATCTGATAATGCACTTGTCCCCTATCTCTGGACATTGCAGGATTGCATTCCTCAGCCACACAACACTGCCTACTCACTGTGTTCCTGTGTTTCAGTAATGATAACCCAGTCCAGGCAGAAAGTGATAAGTCCTGTGCAGCTCACAGATGGACACTGTTTAATTCCTAACCAGCACTGATGACTCACGTTAAGGGCATATACCCCCCCCAACAGTGACACCCCAGCAGTGAATGACACTACAGCATACAGTGCCACATCACTGTAGTGTCTGCGATGGAATATGGCACTGTCTGTCGGGGTCTTGCACCTCTCCAATCAGCTCTGACTCAAAGTTGATAATATTTAGTGGGGAGGGTTTGGGGGGGCAAATCCCCTCAAAGAAAACACTTCAGGATTTTGGCAACTGGCAGCCGATCGTGAAAAGCGTCGACCTGCTGGTTTCACTGTCTGGTCATTGTCAACAATTTTGTCGATGACCAGTTGTGGATCCCATTAAGGGGAGGTCAGCAGAAGCTATCATATTTATTTAGTTTTTGATTACTGGATAAGTGCTCTAGACAAAGAAATTGCCTATTTTCAGTCACAACCTGGGAGAGTTACAGATATAGGTTAAAGTGTATCACATCACAATGGTTACTATTACATAATACAGACTTGGGTCAAACACATTGCAGTATAGACAGACATAGTGATACCTACTGTACAGGAGAATTTAGACATTACACTAGGTTATCCATAGATTCAGGGGGAATACAAAATACAGTTTCAAGGAGATAGACAACGTGGTATTAGTAAATAGATTAACTATTCCACATACTGTAGTCTTGCAGTGGGAGACCTCACAGCCTGTCCTTGCCTACTATTTAAAAGTGTGTGACAGTGATAAGTGACTGAATATGTGCTGAAGGGATATGCAAAGGAAGCCTAACTACGTGCCCACCTAAGGAGTTGTCACAAGTGCATCTGTCAGAGGCCAAGAGGCAGGCACAGAGCTCATTTTTAAAGATCAGGTGTGTAGTGAAATGCCTCAAAGTTGAAGGCAGGGAGTTCCATAGCTTTGGGGCAGACACCACAAATGCCTGCTCACCCATCCTACTGGTGTATTTTGGTGTATTAAGGAGCAACATTTCGGTAGATCTCAGTGGGTAAGTCTGATGGGCTGGGTTCATCAAGCATGCAAGAAACACTGGTGTTCCAGTTCAGATGATACTGTCAATTGTGCATCCTGTGGTTATAGATGCAGTAAGAGGTGGGAAAGAGCCATCCCAGACTGGAGTAAAGTTTGCAATGGTGGGTGCGCCTAGGTACTGACAGTGTGAAGCAACCGATACTTAGAGAGAGGGTTCTTTGATTTTTTTATGGTTCAGGTTCAGTTCTGGTTCTACAAGGTCGAGTTCTAGTTCAGTTTAGTTCTAGCCCTTTAGTCCATGGTTCAGTTCTTAAAAATTTGAGTTCTTAACTGTGTCCAAAAATGATGAATAACATAGGTCAACGTTGTGAAATGAACATCTAACCTCTTACCTTTCTTGCCTTTATTATGTCTTTATTAGACTGACTAATTGACTAAGTTGAAAAACATGACTAATTTGTGATAAATTAAATTAAATTTGAGTGTTCACTGAAACAAGAACAAGAAAATACACTAAGACAGTCGCTAGGTGGCACCTTCTGTCTGATGGCTGTGACTGTCTGTTGCTGCAGAATGTGACAGATGTCCTGGTTCTCTCAGCTGGGAGGCAGAACAGTGTGATCCAGCAGTTTCAGCACTCCTGCAAGCTCGTGAATGCAGGCATGTAATTGGTCCTCTCACTAGACCAATCACAAGCCTGCTCTTCCACTGCACCATGACTGGTGACTCAGAACTTGCCCGGAGTTTGACAGGAGGCGAAGAGCATCACAACTAAGTTTTCCATAGAAGATCAGAACAAAAAGACCCAGGAGGGAGGTAGTCGGACAGTCAGCCATGCTCCCCCTCCCGCAGGTCATTTCACCTTACACCAGAAAAAGATTAAATTGCTGCTCTGCCTTCTCACACCCTCCCCCCATACTGCTTGCTGTTTTATTACTGTAGTGATGCCATGATTCCATGCCTAACACATGCTCTATTTCTTCCTTTGTAGAGTGTCAGCAGCAAGGGTGGATGACCATTACCTTCCAGAATGGGTGACCTGGATTTGCGGGAGATGGCTGGTGGAGACGACAGTTTACTTTGTAAGGACATCCCTGTGGTTACTAATCCAGGCATAGGAGTGGTAGGATGGGTGGGGGTGGGATGGGGCTCTGTAGGCTCCTAAGCTGCTGCTGTGACTGACTGACCAACTGACTGGCACACCTGCTGTTTGCTCAAGATGCCCTAATGCTTCACAGCCTGCACTGCAGGATGACCCTGCTTCGAATCAGGTTTGTGAGAGGCAGTTTGAGAGGAAGCCTGACCTTAATGTTTGTTTTAGGCAGATCAATAAAGGCAACTGATTCATCTATACAGTTCTGCCTTTTTTTCCCCCATTAGGATCGCATTCAGTTCGGGTTCACCGCATTACTTAATTCTGTGGTTCTAGTTTGATTCAGTTCTGCTAAAATTAACACAGTTCAGTTTCTGTTTGAGTTTGGTCTGCAGTAGAACCCAGGCTCTACTGATTCTATTATAACAGGTGTCTCACTTCTGCAATAGTCCCTTGTTTGCATCTTTATAGGAAGCGATTCCATAAGTCAGGCTGGGTAGCAGTACCCCCTGTGCGATCGCTAATTTTGCCGTAGACTTTAAGGATGCTCTGACTTTGTAGGCCATCCCCAGCTTGATACTGACTGCCTTAAAAGTGTTAGTGATATGGAGGTTGAAATCCAATGAAGGGTTGAAGGTTATACCCTGGTATCTGAGATAGTCCACCAAATCCATAAGTGAGCTGTCTGAGCCATGTATGGCCAGTGTTGCAGAGCTGGCTTTGACCCTTGATACTGATCCAAACAGCATTGCCACAATTTTTTTGGTATTCAGAAGAGGTTTGTTTTGAACTAGCCACTCATGTCGACAGGCAAAGTCTGACTCAAGTATGGTATTAATGGAAGCAATGTCCTTGGCACTGGTGTATAACACCATATCATCCACCTGTAAGATGGCAGAGGTAGTGCTCAACATTCGAGGCAGCCTATTTACAAATAGTGAGAAAAGTAATTGTCTGAGAATTGAGCCTTGTGGTAAACCGATGCTGGTAGGAGAAAAATCAGTTTTGCAATTGTCAGTCTGAACAAATTTTGTCCGTCTAGATAGGTAACTGCTGAACCATGTTGAGAAGACCTGGAAGAATCCAGGTGTGGCCAGCGTATGTAGAAGCAATGTGTGACTTGCCAGTTCAAACACTTTAGTTAAATCCAAGAAAATTGCTCCAGTGTATAGCCCTTTATCCAGTAATAGCCTGATGACATTAGTGACTCTGATAAGTGCCGTGGTCATACTGTGCCCCTTCCTGAAGCCACCTAGGGCATATAGCACACAGTAGCTAGCAGATGTTACACTGGGGAGAATTTAGGGCAGACTGGGTGGGCCAAGTGGTCTTTATCTGCTGTTTCTATGAATCAATGAATCTATTAATTTTATAGCCACAGAACTTCTTGATTTGATAATGCACTTGCCCACTCTCTGAACACAACCTACACCATCGCGTAACAGCACAAGGTGTAGGTTGTGTAATAGCACAATAATTTTATTTCCATTTTCAGAATTAGTGCATTAGAGAGAGTAGAGGGGTTGAGCCAGCTGAACCTCTTCAGGTTTAGTAGCATGCAAGTCAGTTTTAGTGAATGCGGGGTGCTCGTCTCATGGGTAACACTCTACAGGAGGATCACTGCCACTTCTGCAGGCTATTGGCTCAGCTGGTAGCCATAAGCAAAACGATATTTCACCTGTTGTACTGACTCAGCTGAAGCTCACAGACCCCACCACCACTCCCTCAGTGACTTACTGATCCAGGGGCAAAGATTGGTGGGGAGGGAGAGGGAGAAGAGTGGCAGGGGCAGCCAGGAGGAGGTCAGTCAACCCCACATCATCCTGATGGCATACTGCTTTGCACCCTTTGAGGAAACTCAGGTACCTGACTCCACCAGGATGGATTCTGGAGCAGTCAAGGCAAATGGGAGTGATGACCCAGTGCTATCTAGGGGTGAGAGTAAGACAAAAGCAACTAAAAGAGTCATAGCAATTGAGGGATTCTATGATCAGGGTAGTAGATAGGATGGTGGGTGGAGGGGTGGGGAATGGTCAGGTACCAACCTGGGACACCAGTCATCCAGACATAGACAGAATATGGAGGATAGGGGAGAGGGTTGGGGGGAGCTACAGGTACTTGTGCACTTGGGTATCAGCATACTGTTGAGCGAGTCTGTGGAGCAAGTGAAGCAGAACGTTCAATGACTAGGGGACAGATTGCAGGCACACTCAGCCTCCCTGGCCTTTTCTGAGATCCTCCCTGTGTGAGGGACGGGAAGGAAAAGATAGAGTAACAAGGCACAAGATATAGGAATTAAATGTGTGGTTGAAGGGATGGTGCCAGGAGAAAGGGTACTACTTTGATGGGTCTGGGGAGGACCTCTGAGACAGGAGGCTCTTCAAAGGTGAAGGCCTTCACCTGAAAAGAGAGGTGATCAGCATACTGGAGCAGAAGTCTGAGAACTACATTAGACAATTAATTTGAATACAAGGGACACTGAGGCTAAAGAAGCCAGGGTAAAGGGAGTGAAGAAGATGGATCTAGCTAGTGCTCACTCCATAATGAGGATGTTAAGCAGTAAGGTGGGTAAAAATAAGATTGAGGTTAAAAAAGGAGTAGGGGAAAAGGCATGGGGAAGACTCTAAGGGTCTGCAAACAATAGGAAAATAAGATGGTAAGGAGAATAGGAAGGAATGCTGGCATAGGATCACAAATAGCAAAAGAGGATCTGGAGCTAGTTGGAAGGGGCTTAGCCTTAACGGCACAAGTTTGGTTAATAAAATCAGTAAGCTCCAGGTAGTGGTGGCCGACACTGAGGTGGACCTTATAGCTATCATAGAAACTTGGGCCACACAAAATAATGACTGATACTTGTTAGTCCCAGGTTATACAATGTTTAGACAGGATATAGGGAAATGCAAGGTGGGGCATAGTTCCAAATTTCAGGGGCGGCACAGAGGCTGTGGAGGATGGACATATCAGACAAAGAAAAGGGGAAACAGAGTCACTGTTGGTTCACCTCCTGGTGTCCTCAGGCAAGAAAATGTGAGTGGGGGTGATCTATAGACCATCAGTACAAAGTGGAGAGAAATGAGGGCTCTGGAAGATCTTTCAAGGGGCGTGAAGTGGGGGCAAATGGACCATTTTCAAGGCAACACAGTCATGCACAAGAATTGCTACAAAATGAAATCAGCAAAACAACTCAATATGGTTCTTGGAAATGGTCAGAGTAGCAGTGAGGGCCAACAAAAAGGCTTTCGCCAGGTATAAGGAAAAGCATGGGGAATACGAATGGGGAAGAGTACAAACTAATGAAGCAAAGAGGATGGTCAAGGAGGAAAAGGCAGACCTGGAGCTGCATACTGCAGAGGGGGTCATGGGTAGAAAAAAACAATTCTTCAGATCTATTAAGTAAACTGGAACCAGACAGAGGATATTGTTAGGCTACAAAAGGAGGTGGGTACCACAGAAAGAGTAACAAAAAGCAGCTGTCCTTAATTATTTCTGCTCAGTCTTCACAAAGGAAGATAGTGGACCTTGCCTGAAAATTGCATCAAGGCATCTGTCAGGAGTATTCCTAAAATGAGGCGACCACAATTTGCAAGAGAAAGGGTCCAGAAAGGGCTTGAAGCCCTAAAGGTAGATAAAGCCTCTGGGCTGCAAGGGATGCACCAAAGGGTGCTCAAGGAATTAGCTGTACAATTGACTGAATCCCTAGTAGGGCTGTTTAATAGCTTAGTTCAAACTGGGGCAGTTCCAAATGACAAGAGGGTAGCAGACATTGTCCCACTACATAAGAGAGGGGAGAAGAGGAGCAACTGGGGAATTACAGACCTGTCAGCCTTACCTCTGCAGTGGGTGAAGTGACTGACTCACTAATCACAGAGGACCTTGAACAGCTTATACTGCAAATGAGGTATAAGTATAATCATTGCAGTCATAATTTACAGCAGCACCAGATACATATTAGTGTGCCTAAACAGGAAACTAGAAGAATTTTTTTTTCACAAATAGAGCAGTGAAGATATAGAATATATTGCCAGAAAACATAGTGCTATTAGTAAAACAATATTTAAAAGCAAAATAAAAATGTTCTTAACAGAAAAGAATATTACTGCATATAACCAGGAAGTGGAGAGACAGTCTAGATAGGCATACAGCCTTTTACTGCCTCATTGTTTCTTAGTATATTGTGATCTCCCTAGAGAGCCTAGAGAGCAACAGTCTACAGGATAGCAAACAGCATGGATTTGTGGCAGGGAGGTCTTGTCAGAACAGCTGATCATTGTCTTTAACTGATTAACAAAGGTGGTAGATAGGGGTCACAATGTGGATTTACTCTACTTTGATTTCAGCAAGGCTTTCAACTCAGTGCCACACAGAAGACTACTGAGGGAGGTGGAGGACCTGGGCACAGCTGAGCACATTGATGGATGGGAAACTGGCTGAAGGAGAGACAGCATAGGACAGTGGTAAGTCATGAGTGGGATGCTGCAGGGATCTGTCCTTGGTCCTGTCCTCTTCAATATGTTCATCAGCAACACTGGAAAGGATATCCAGGTCAAGTTGTGTCTCTTCGCAGATGATACAATACTCTGCAGTAGGGTAGATAGTGACAAACAGATCGGAAAGATGCAGAGGGATCTACAAATGCTAGAGAGGTGGTCTATGTTTTGGCAGTTGAAATTCCAACACCATAAAATGCATGGTTATGCACTTAGGTGAAAAACGGGAGAGACTGCTGGATAGGAGAGGTTAAAGGCAGAGGAAAGGGATGTGAGAACCATCATTACTGACTCTCTCAATCAAACCAGTGAAACAAAGCCTACAGTAAGGCTAACAGGATGCTGGGATATATCAGAAGAGATGTTAACAGCAATAAAAAGGAGGTATTACTCCTTCTATATAGGTTACTGGTGAGGCTGCACCTTGAATATAGTGCTCAGTTCTGGAGTCCTCACTTATGGAAGGACAGAGACTGGCTAGAGACAGTGCATTGTAGGGTGACCAGGATCATTCAGGGCCAACAGGGCAGATCTTATGAAGATCATCTCAAGGCACTGAACATATTACTAACTGGGGACCAGGTGAGAGAGGGGGATATGATAGCGACCTTCAAGTTTCTGAAGGAAAAAAACAAAGTGAACTGCAGGAAACTAGTTATCAGGAGTACAATCTAGAACCTGAGGTCACAAGTGGAAACTGGAAGGGGTCAGGTTTAAGAGGGATGTGAGGAACATCTATTTTTTCAGAAAGAGCTGTGGAACAGTCGGCCAGTAGAGTTGGTGGGTGCCAGGACCAAAAACAGTTTCAAGCATGAATGGGACACAGTGATGGGTTTGGTGGTTGCTCAGGTTGGTAGCAGCAGGGACTGGAGCAGGGGTAGACCAGGAGGGATAAAACCCCATATGGAGAGAGAACAGGTCCTGAAGCAGACAGGGAACTCCAGGCAGACTAGAAGGTCTTTTGTTCTTTTTCTGCGTCATTATCTACATTGCTATGCAATGTTGCTGCCAAGGTCTAACTCCAGTAGTAAAATCAGCACAGAGAACTCCAAAAGATAGTCAGCTTAAGGGCAGAAGCAGTATTATAAACTGTGAGCCAAAATGGAACAGAGTGAGAGAAATATCAGTGCCTCCTTCTACTGAATCCTTGACCTACATTCTAAAATAACACAAGAATAAACTAACGAAACTTATTTTAAAACAGTGGATAGTGCAGTAAGCCCTACCCTACTTCTAAAAACAGATTTCATTCACCCATAGAAGCTTAGAATGAACATACAAATATTTCAATGTTTGTGGAATAGCAATAGGGAGAGATGGGGTATATCATGCTTGTGTAACTTGTAGTAATTTTTGTGGTTTTACTCTATTCTTACCCTTGAGTAGTAGGTATGCAGGTAGTAATTTGTAAGGAATAGAAGGTCCATGAATAAGGGTGAGAAGAGCACTGGAGAAGGAGGAGGAGGGGGTGGTGGACAAAAAAACACTCTCTAAGCAACTGAGGTGCATTACAGGAGGGCTTAAATAGAGCTTATGGGAGGAGCTATTCCCCACATTGAACCTCGGGCAAGCTCTCCTATTCAAAGTTTGTGGAATAGCAATAGGGAGAGATGGGATATATAGTGCTTGTATAACTTGTAGTACTTTTTGTGACTTTATTCCCACCCTTGAGTAGTAGGTATGCACTGTAGGTAGTAAACTGTAGAGAACAGAAGGCCCCAAAAGACATCTCCTCCAGCTCATGGCGAGTATGACTCATTGGCATTCAGAAGAGGAAACCTCCCCAGGTGGAGGAAATCTCTGAGGACCCATGGCTGGAGGTCTGCTCATTCTCTGAGCATACTAAATGGAGAAGGACCTAGGTTCTAGTAACCATAGCTAATTTGAGGTTGGTGAGCTGCTTGGAGAGACGATGATCCATCCTTGATCCATTGATGATGCTGATTGTATGATGATCCTAAGGTGGAAGAGTAGGTCTTTTCTGCATGAGTGATAGAATCTGAATGTATGAAGTCAATCCAGGTAAAACAGGGCAAAGGAAGTCCAACCTTCCAAGATGATGAATGATGCTTGTCCCCATGGAACTGCAAGGGTGTAATGAGCAGACGGAGCATGACTAGATCGATAAGGTACTAAACTGGAAACAGTGGAAATGCAATGGTACAAGTCATTGGTGAATGATTCAATGTGTGAAAGGTATGAATATCAAGATGTGGTCCAGAGGCAAGGAATACAGCAATGAATGATGAGTTGCTAAGGGAGCATCCATGAAGTAGAAGAGAGCCGTTGAGTGCCCTGGAGTTGATGATGTGTTCTCAATCCTAGGACAATACAGACTGAATGATGACTTCAGAAAAAGAGGTGTGCAAGAACAAGGAGGCACAATTTGAAGATAGAGGGGGGACGGTTCAGAGGTAATGTGAGGAAGTATTTCTTCATGGAGAGGGTTGTGGATGCATGGAACAACCTCCCTGAGGAGGTTGTGGAGTCAAGAACAGTGGGGGAATTCAAGAATGCATGGAACAGACATAAGGCAGTCCTAGTGAGGGGGGGTAGGAGGAAGTAAGCTGTTGGTTAACTAGGATCTGCAGCTTATCTGTTAGGTAAGAAAACGGGCAGACTAGGTGGGCCCAGCGGTCCTTATCTGCCATCAAATTCTAAGTTTCTATGTTTCTATTCTGAGGATGGAGGGTACTTCTTTTCTGTAAGGATGATAGAATCATATGTGCAGAGCAGGTCCGGTTAAAGAAGAGTTAATGTAGTCCATATTTCCAAAGTAATGTAAGATGCATATCCTGAGAGATTGTACGGGTGTAATGAGTTGGAAGAGCATAATTTGATTGATGTAAAACCAGACAGTACACTGAGGGATTTGTGATGATTTGTAAAGTTATGGTGACTACTCCAATTCATGTAAGGTTTGATGCTCAAAGTAGTCTGGTGGTAAGGAATCAATTAGTGAGTGATAAGTCATTAAATAAGCATTCCAGAGTGAAATGAGTAGGGGGAGAGATTGACTGACTGATGAGAGTAATGCCATAAGTGATTAGTAAATAAATAGAAGAACAATTGTGCAGTGGTCCACATGGTAGCCTAATGTATATAGGAATTGACTGGAAATTCAGTATGAGGGATGGATGGCTTCTTTTGGACATTAGAGCCATGACTTTATGAGTAAAAACTCTGCTGATACGCTGCCTGAAGTAAGTGCAGTTATTTCTATGGTGCGATCATCTAGAAGATACAGTGTGGTAGCATAGGTTGGTTAAGTGTGCAGGTAATCCTGATGCCGAAGTACTGAGAAAAGCTTGGAGGCAGATGTAATTAAGAGTCTGTAAGTTGGATTGGCAGTGAGATTGATTAGTGCAGGGTGTTACAGAATCTTAGTGCCATGGTTGAGTAATACTGAGTGGGAGGCAAGGCTGAGTAGGTGAATATGTCTTGACCATTACGAATTGCCAGTTAGAATTTAAGAGAGCCAGTTCTCAGTGATTGTCTTTACAGCTGAGGTTAACTAAGGTATTTAGAGAAGGGAGCGGCTGGAAGGTCCACTGAAAGGGCAGTTAACCCACTTACAATACTAGGTAAAAAAGTGCGGATGAGTGTAGTGTGGAATAGTGATGTTCAGGAGCGAAAATGGTGGTTTGGATGGCAGGAGTTAGTAATCAGCTAGGTGGTAGAAATCCCATGTCGAATGTTCTTGAAGATGCCTGTGAAATTTGAAAAAATTAACAATATCTGCTGAGAACCGGAGTCGAGTAACTTGATGAACAGAGACACTGTTGGAAGACGAGGCTGAGATGAAAAAATGGATAATGTCATTAGTTGAATAGGTTTTCTTGTGATTTCCAGTATCTGTAGAAGCAATGCTGACTACTATGTCAGAGCATAGCAGAAGGATTTAAGTTATTTCTGTGTATGAAGATAGTGAGATGAGGCAGACCAAGAAGTCACGGTGATTGACTAGATGGGATTCGGTTTGTATAGCCAATAAAGATGAAAAAGAACTTCCTAATGTCCAGGCTAACAGGATTCATTGAATGATCATGAAGAGCTGATTTAGGTAGTGTAAAAGCTCTATAATGGCGTAAGAGTTAATGCAGCATGTTAGCTAAGGGATGTTTGCTGACAGGAATATATCTCCAGAGTAATGAACAAGTGATCCAATGGGTAGTAGAAGGGTACAGTTAGATTGGCCAGAGTAGGAGTATGAGATGCATCATATGGAGAACAGATAACTGGGTATGAGTATCACTGGAGATGGGGTACAAGGCCCAAAACTGCCACAGCAAACAGTACGAAGCCCCGAGCCTGCAAGGCGAAGAGGTAAAAGCAGCCATCCAAATGGGAAGAAAGAGTGGATCCCAAGGAATTGAAGGAATACACAGGGGAAGCTATGGGCTAGGCAAAGCCAGAGGACATACAGAGCAGAAAGGTACAGGACCAGGCCAATTCCACAGAGAACAACAGCTAAATGCAAGACAGCTAAAGCAAGGCAGCAGATGATGATGATCCATGGAAAGTTAAGGAGCCAAACCAAGCACCATGAGCAACTGAGGTGAGATACAGGAGTCCCTCATCTGAGGAAGTCTGGAAACGACTAGAAAAATTGATGGAAGGTGCCAGAGTGACAAAGGACAAGGTTCCAAATCTGCAAAAGAAAACAAGTTTGCACAGCAGCTGAACAGGTGATCTACAGCAAATAAATCCAGGAGGCAGTTAACCTGGAGTGAGAGAGGGACTGAATGAGCCAGCAGGAACCATATGATGAGGGATTGGGAGGCCAAAGGGGCTAGAGGATAAAGGTCCATGGAAGAGCGGGATGGCAACTGGAGTTATTCAAAGCAGAAGGCTCCTGTGAATGAAAGGAAGTGGCAAACTGGCAGGATGGAGACAAACAAGTCAATGAGGTCCTGGTTCCATGGTCTAAGTTGCAGGTAGAAATAGGAGGTCCAGGTCCAGAAGGGTCATGGCATCAGGAAGCAGGTGGAGAAAAACATGTTAAGCAGCGGAATGGAAGGACAGGCATCCAGATGGGATGTTCAAGGCAATATGATCTGGACTGGATGTGGCACTTTAATGTAGGACAATGAGAGAACTTGGTAGAAAAAGTTCCATTCCTGAATGGAAATGGCAAGTCGCATCGGTGTAGATGCAAACTGTGGAGACAGTCCATGTCAGAGTCAGGCTCCTGGCCCATAGAAGTCAGCAGATAGGACAATGAGTCTAGGCTGCAGACAAGGTAAGATGAAGAAACAAGTCAGGCAAAGTCCTGTTCCTGAAGGGAAGCAGCAGCTGGGTATCAGGTTGAGAACATATGAGATGTAGCAGTAGACTGTAGACTCAGACAACTGTCAGGGATGGCAGAGGTGGATGACAGCAACTTGGGGCAGCCAGGCCTACTGAGAATGAGGAGGGTACACGGGGCATTGGAGTTCTGTTCCCAAAAGGAAGCAGCAATTGGTATGAGGCAGACAAGGTATGGTAACAGTCTGTAGATCGTAGACATGGCTCCCATCCCTGGTAGCCACGGTGAGACAACCTGCACTCAATGCTGCCAAGTAGAGTTAGGGATGAAGGCTGTCAAAGTGGAAGCAGGAGGTAGTTCCACTCCTGAAGGGAAGCAGCAGCAAAATATGAGGTAGAGAAGGTAAGGTAACAGTCCGTACATTGTAGACATGGCTCCTGTCCCTGGTAGTCGGGGCATGCTAACCTTCACTTGATGCATCCAGCAGGTTAGGGATGGAGGATGTCTGGTTGGTAAGTAATAGGAGGTAGTGAATGTAACAGAATCCCATCTCCAGTAGACAGGGGAAGCCTACCGTCACTCAGCATGTCAGACAGTGCAAGTTAGGGATGGAGTCCAGACTACTGCTGGTATGGGCTGGCCAATGCACAACACTGCTGTAGAGAGAGAGAGAGAGAGGAAAGAAGTAATGGAGCAGGTATAGGATGGTAAAAGAAACAGTAGATGAAATGGTAGGTATAGCAGAATTAGTGGAAAGGATGGGAAACATATAACGAGAAGGGTCTAGTATAAACAGATGATGAAGTAAATGGGGTAGAAGCTCTGGAAAGTACTATGAGGAGAAAGTTATAAATATTGAGTAGTGGTCAGATACTGAATTGTGAAACATGCTTTTAGAGTTGCATTTCTGATTCAGCTGTCCTGTGCTGGGGAAGGCTTTACTTCCCAGTGTAGCAGTTCACATAACTGAGGAAATGTAGAGAAGATGATTGCAGGATATTAAGGTTGTATTTCTCTCTTGAAGTGTTTTCCTGAATATGAGGAAAGGCAGATGAAGCAGGACCCCACTGGAATAATTTTTCCCAAGCATTCAGCTATAAATTAGGCAGAAAGGGGATGGTGCTGGAATGAGATTGTACATTCCCGGTGGACTATTATGGGAAGAAATCACTGAAAGGATTTTCAGGCACACACTTGACATTTAGCAGCTATACAAGCCCCACCCCCTGAGGCAGAGAAAGCAGAGTTTTGCAATTGCACGAGGATGATAGAAATTAGAGATGCAAAAGCAAACCATAGGAAAATCATAGACTTAGTGTGTGACCCTTGATGAGTTACTTAACCCTCTGGTTTACAGGTCCATCCAGTAATGAAAATACAGAATGCAACCCTTAAACTATTGCCTGTATGAGGGTCTCCTTTATATCGTGTTGAAACCTGCCTTAGCATGATAAGGCATTCTGCTCGAGACTGTTGTTTTTGGGACATAACATCTCTTGGTTACTGCAGCTGATTAAACGACCTACAGCTGAGGGGGGCGGTAACCGTGGCACCACAAGCTGCAGAGAGGAGGGGGAGACTTGAATATCTTGCTCGTGCTGCTACTGAGGGGTCATGTAACACTGCAGTGACTACCTAACTGTTAAACATTTAGCATGTACCTGCTGCCTGCAATGCTTGTAAAACTGTGCCAGAGCTCCACTCTGCTCGAGACTGTTGTCTTTGGGACATAACATCTCCCAGTTACTGCAGCTGATCAAATGACCTACAGCTGGGGGTGGGGGGGTTAGTAACAAGTGCAGTGGCGTGAGCGTGAGTGGTTCGAGTGCCACTCGGCAGCAAAAAGTAGGATTGGGTTGCAAAAAAAGGAGCTTACTGAGAGCAATTTATTGTTTGTAACCATATACTTAGTAGGTTAAACAATTACTGCTTATATCAGTAACAAATGTTAAAGTTTAGGCAGCAGGGTTCATTTTGTTTGTGAATTTATAACTAATTAGGTGTTTACCTAATCAGTCATGATGTTTAAAGAATTGTTTTTAAACTTACTTATAATTGTGGCAATTTTAATAATAGTAAACCATTTATATGCTCCACGATGTACAAAACAGCTTATGGGGGGAATGACAGTATACTATGACACTGGCTTGGGTACTGCTGACTCATACTGAGTCAGACAAAATCACAAGCATAGAAATTCCTTTAACCTGGTTAGAATGAGGACCCAAAAAGTGTTATTCTCAACTAGTTTCCATAGAAAAATGGCTGTTCAGCACGCATTATGGCTCTTCCTTATTCTCTGTGGTAATGTTGAGCGGAACCCAGGAACTGAAGGGGTCTTCCTTATGATATTGCACGATAATGCAAGAAGCTTGATAAAAAAATGGACTCCTTCTGGACCTGGATCATGTCAGAAACCCCAGATATTATGATATTAACCGAAACCTGGTTACATAGGGAAACTCACCAGAAAGAAACTGACTTAGAGGACTTATTACTTTCATAGGCAAGATAGGGGGGCTGGGGGAAAGAATTTTAATGTACTTTAGGTTAGCACTGGGACATTCTGAGATTAGGTTTTCAGGGAAAATAGAAAGTACAGAATGTATTTTGGTTAAACTACAGACCCAGGATATAGTGGTGGGGGCTGTCTATTCTCCACCTAAAGTGAAAATGCGTCATTTTGACAAATTCTGCCATGAAATTGGAATACATATTGGAAGTAGGAAAGCTATTCTTGTGGGTGACTTTAATGCTGCCTGGGGGGCTTCCAGAGGACAGAAATTGGAAGGTTATATGCATAGTCTACAGCTAACCCAGGTAATTAAATCTCCTACAAGGAAAAGTTCATTTGATAACTGTGGAAGTATCCTGGATTTGATATTTGTTTCTCCAAGTCTGCAAATATGTGATGTTCAGGTTTGCAGTCCTAATCTGGGAAATCATGTCATCCAGTGTAAAATACAGATGGACCTGGAGCATAAGGCTCTGCCTAGGCACCCTGACACCTACTGTATGGAAGAAGCTATGCTAAATTTAATAATCTACAATTTAGAAACTACCTAGCAGCCATGCCCTGGTATAGGGTATTTTTAATTCCAGACTTGGGCATGGCTGTTGAGGAGTTTGCGAAAATGTTTTTGGAAGCTAGTGATAAATTTGCAACATTTAAAAAAAGGATTATGCAAAACAATAAAAACTTACCTTGGCCAACAACTAACATGAGCAAGTTAATTTGATTAAAAAAACAGCGTTGGAAAAAAGTTAATAAAGCACTAGATAAAGAAATATGGATAACATTTAAAACAATAAGAAATAGAGTTAGTACAGTGATTAGGAATTCAAAGGCCTATTATTACAAACAAAAAATAAAAGAAACTGTGGATCACAGAAACTACTGGTCTTTGATAAAAAGTCTCACTAATCCAATTAAACAATATCCAAAAATGGGGTGTTACAACAAACAGATGTTTCTGCAAATTTATTGAACAGTAATTTTGTTAACTTGCCCGATTTAATAATTCCACAAATTAAAGTTGAAAAAAGAAGCAAAGGTAATAATAGAAGGAAAGCAAAACAAAAACATCCCTGAGTTTAGGTTTCGTAAGGTTACTGTTACTGAAATTTTTAAGATCTTAAAGAACTTGCAGATAAAAAAGGCCAGTGGTATTGATGGCATAGAAAATAGGTTATTGAGGGAATCAGCATTAGAAATTTCCCCACAATTTAGTGTACAGTAAATCTGAGTCTGTGTGAGGGAACTTTCCTCAAAAGTTGGAAAATAGCCAGACATAACAATTGCAAAAGGTGTGATCCTACAGATCCCACCAACTATCGACCAATAGCTCTGTTATCAATAGTGTCAAAGGTTTTGGAGAGAATAGTGCAGAGTCAGTTGATGGGATACTTGGAAAAATATGAAAAGTTAACAACCTATAAGTACAGTTTTAGGAGAGGCAGGTCCACGGCCACCACACTAGTGGACTTCCTGGACACAGTGGCTACCCCTTTGGGGTCGGCGAGGTCTGCTGGTGTGGTGTACGTGGACCTGTCAAAAGCATTTGATCAGGTGGATCATAAATTTTGATGGGAAAGTTAAAAAAAATATTGGTTTAACAAATGAATCTTGCCAGTGTTTCAGTTTGTACTTAAAAGGAAGAACACATGCAGTAGCAGTAAACAGATATGAGTAGATTATTTTACCGGTTACCCGTGGTGTGTCCCCCAGGGTTCAATCCTGGGGCCACTACTGTTTATTATTTATATAAATGATCTCCTAGATCATGTGAGGCACTCCTGTATCCGCCTTTATGTGGATGACGCAGTGCTTGTGGCTGAGGGAGGCAGTCCTAGTGAAGTGGAACTTACACTGTAGCAGGATTTTTTGGCAGTGCAGGTGTGCTTCACATCTCTGGGTTTGATCACAAATCATAAAAAAACACAAACTATGCTATTTGGAACTAAGCAATCTAGATCAAAAAACATGGGTTTACAAATAGACTTTGGAAGGGAAATGCTTGACTCAGACTGCAACCTATAAATATTTGGGGGTTGACATAGACCAGCATTTGAGTTTTGACTATCATATTTCAGATTTGGTTAAAGAAGTAAATGGTCATATTGGGGCAGCTAGAAGTTTCTCGATGAATACAACTAAATCTGTACATTTAATAATTGAAAATCAGTTTATCTTGCTGATAATCGATTATGGGAATCATATTTATAGACATTCCAGTAAGCAGCAGCTAGGAAATCTTTATTATCTCTATAACAGATTGGCAAGATTTGTTTTGAGATGTAGTTACAATACCTACCACTGTACAATGTACAACAGGTAAGCATTAAGCCACAACGAAGGTGGCATCTAATGGGGAATTAATGCATGGTTGGGAGGGTTGTGGCACGAGACCGAAGGCTGAGTGTCTACAACGTCCCAACCATGCATTAATTCACCATTAGATGCCACCTTCAGAGTGGCTTAATGCTCTTGTAACATGGTTTTGCTGAAGTAATGGTTACTATAAGTGTTCTTTTGATTATGGCAACAAAATCATGCACAGAGACTTTTTCTATTTTGATATCTTTACTGCATTTTGCAAACAATAGGAAGTATACTTGAGCAGGAACTGTTTTACTGCATTTATTTTCACAACTAGTACAAATCTGCATGGCAATTATTTTTATAGCGTCTGTAGGAGGTCCACGATGTGGCCATCTATCGGTTCAGCTATCTGACACTGTACCTATTTAGCATATTGGCTGACTTTTGATTTTTGTGCACCACAGTCCTCCGATCTCCGTCACTGCCATATCTCCTATGTTCCTTTACAGCATTGTTGCTGTCATCGGTGACAACATCTCTGCTGCTTTACCACTACTGGGAGCTGGTACAACCTGCATTGCTGCTGTGCTGATCAACATTTACCATGCCACGTACTGTTAAGCACCTAACATTTAATGTCAAGCACATTTCCACATGCGGTCCGTCTACTGCTGCCTTGTGCTCTGGAACTGCTTCTGCCATCATTCCACTGTTGTAGTTCACATCACTGCTCATTCTGACTCTCCATCCCTTCACATTTTCTGTCCCTCCTTATTTCTGTGCATTGTGCGGGTACTGCAACTGTTGGAAATCCTGTCTCACAGTCCTTTTGTTTTCATTGTACACTTTTTATTTTATGAGGATATTCACGGGCATTTGGGTGGGTGAGTGGGACAGACAGGCACTCTTTGCTCAGTCTATAATATTGTTTACTCCTCTGCTGCTTTTTCCACTGTGTGGAATACTATGGTACTTCACTTTGGGAACAGCATTATTGCTAAATTAATGCCGTCTCCAAAGTATGCCATCTGATGCTTTTCTTCCAGTAACGGGTCTTGGTTTACTGTCCTGCATCTTTGCCATGTTACAAGCTGTGTTGGAAATCACTTGACCTGAAACATAATTATATTTGAACCAATCTTGTTTGGAGTATGCTTAGAAATAAAACACCCCAGCACTTGGTTGAGAAGGTTCAAAGACCCAAACACAGTTTAAATTTAAAGATGAACGGGGCTAGGGACTTGATACAGCCTAGGATAACAAACAATTTTGGTAAAATGACCTATGAATATAGTGTAGCTAGTACATGGAATGCATTGCCCCCAGATTTAAGAAACTTAGAACTTTTGAAATTTAGTTTTAAAACAAAGATTGGACAGCACTTTAGTCTCAGATGTTAGTGTAACTGAATGTTTAGTATCACCCTCATTGTTTATTGTTGTAATGATTTATTACATTCTATGTCATATTTGTGTGTATCAACTATTGACTGAATGATTTAACAAGATGTTTTAAGCTTACTGTCATCTGTGGAATTTTTGAAATTTGTACAAATTGTTTATTGCACAGGTACACCTTGCAAATAGGGTGTAAACTGTAATAATGGTGTTATACAGTATAAATACATTTTATTACTATTTACTACTACTAAAAGCAATATTGTTGACACTGGCTGAGGTGTGTGTGAGGTTTCCACATCTGAGGAGATGATAGGCGCAATGAAGTAAATGTGACTAGAAGTTGAACTGGAGAGTGCTTACAGGCAGCTGGTGGCTCCAGAAGGTGGAGTTCTGTGGCAGCCAAGAGATAGAGAGAGAGAGGAAGGGGAGGTAAAAAAACAAAAGAATCAAGCTGGCGGGAAGGCTGTTCTTGCTTTGGTGCTAGTGAGAGCTATTGTATTGAAAAGCTTGGGTAATGTAGCCATAGAAACAAGAGGAAGCATATGTAAATGACTATGTGCAGGAATCAGAGAGGGTGAGAAGCAGGAGACTGCAAGATACTGGATGCGGACGCTGGCCGAAGATGGTGCCGGAAGGGGAAGTAGTGCTAGAGGTAACATGCAGGACGGGGAAAGGAGGAGGCACTGCAAACACTAATGAGGTAGAAAAGCCCAAAAAGACAACATGACAAAATATAAAATAAAAAAAAAGACCCCAGGGCAACAGCAGGAGCAAGGCGGAGCAGGAAGGAAAAAGAGGCAGAGGGAAAGAAATACAAAACGTGGGGAAGCACAGACACAAGAAGCTGGGGGAGAAAAACACACCACAGCAACAGTAGGAACAAAAGGAGCAGCCACACAAGCCATACAGGAGCCCAGGGAAAAACACTTCCTAAGCAAGGGAGGTGCATTAGAGGAGGGCTTAAACAGAGGTTATGGGAGGAGCTATTCCACACAATGAACCTCGGGCAAGCCCTCTCATTAAGTTTCTGAATACATGCAGAACAGCTCAAAATGCTGCTGTCACCATCATGCCATCAGCAAGAAATAAGGGGGATCTTTTTTGGGCAGAGTTACAAAGTCTAGATGATAAAGATGTTGCCAGGATGTTCTCAGAGTTGAGAAAAAAAACACCTTTCAGCTAGACACTGCACTGATCTGGCTTCTTAAGGCAGAGTTTGATGCAAGAAATTTCTGATCTTTGTGGGTGTTGCCAGGGCATATTAAGAGGGTTACCTCCTTACTCCCTTAAAGAGGAAGTGGTGAGAACCTTTCTTAAGAAGCAATGATTGAGGGTATTCTCATGGATTATTGACCAGCCTCCAACTTGCCATTCCTGTCTAAAGTTGAAGGTGGTGCCTGACCAGCTGGTGGAGCAACTTGAGGGTCATGATATCTTCCAGCCACTCCAATCAGGCTTTTGATTGCACCATTGCATGGAGACTGCTCTGGTCAAGGTATTCAATGATCACTACCTAGCAGGCAACAGAGAGGAAGCTTCCAGCCTTATTTGCCCAGCTTTAGTTAGTTTGTTAGTTTTTGTTGATAGGGTAACTGCACTAGACACATTCTTGTCTATTTTCAGGCATGACCTGGGGAGGGATACAGATGAATACCAACTGATCTTGAACCAGATTAAGCTGTTGGTGGTATTTTTTTTTTTTGTGAATGATTTTTAAGATATGATTTATACTCAGTACTGAGAAGGTCAATCACAGGGAACTAGTTAAATGGTTTGGGGCACTTGGATATCTGACTGAGACTGTTTTACAATGAGTTTACCTTGAACTGTAAGGTGCCTCCCAGTTTTGCTCTTTTTCTCATGTTGTTCACTGTGTACTTGATGCCACTGAGGGAGATCAAATGATGGGCAAGTGTGGATTTTCATTGCTACGCAAAAGAAACCCAGTGGTAGTCTTTTGCCCCTGATAATGGCCTTCCCATAGCTATTCACCAAAGATGCCTGGAGGTGGTCGAAATATGAATGGTTTCCAGTTTGCTGGTGTTTAAACAGGGTGAGACCAAGGTGCTGATGACTGGCTCTGGAAAGTAGGTGTCAGCAAGTGAAGGTAGTCTCATGCTTCCCATGTTGGTCAGGAAGTGCTAACTTGAGGAGGCAAAGGCATCTCAAAGTCTGGGAATAGTGCTTAATGAGCACCTGTTGCTTCTGGTGTTGGCAGCCATCAAGAGTTTTTCTTGCCATATAACAAACTCTGCCAGATAGCACCCCTTACCTGCCCCAGTAAACCTAAAGATGCTGGTGCCAGCTTTTGTGGCATCTAAGTTGATTACTGTAAATAATTCTACCACATCATACCTTGTGATCAACTACACCATATGCAGCTAGTCAGGTCACTGAACTCTGTGTGGAGGTTACAGCATATTACCCCATCCCTTCGTCTTCTCGGTATGCTGCCTCTTGGGTAATGACTTAAGTATAAGGTATTGTGTTTAAAATACAAAGCTCTAAATGAACTGAGATCCCCTACCTCTGCAAACTTCTCACACCCCTCAGTCTTGCCATATTGAGGGAATCACAAAAGGGTCTGCTTGAGACCCAAGTCTCCTGCCTTAGATCAGCAGGAGAATAAGCATTTCAGTGTGTGACAGCTACATGGAACATCTGTGTGTCCCCTCCGTGGACATGCTCTAAACTGGACTCTGTTAATACCTTTGGTTTAAGGCCTTTCCAGACAGACACACCTATAAGAAGTCTGCAACAATCATACAGTTTACAGCTTTTGTTGTTAGTGTATTTTTCTTCCTTTAGTTATTAAATTATTACTGCTATTTATTATGTCTGTTTCTTCTATTTTTTGTATTGATTGTGAAGTGTCTTGAGCCCAGGAAAGGTGCTTTAATAAAACAGAGATATCTACTACCATTATGATTTCTTATACTACTTCTACTACATCTACTGCTGTACTACCACACTAATATAGCCTACCACCACACTGACATCCTGTCTGTGGGCTTCCCAAGCTGCTGCTGTGGTCCTGGCAATCTCCAAGCTGGCCACAGCTAACAGACGGCCCAACTGACAAATGGACAGATTCAGACAGCCTATCTGCGGGCTTCTCAAGCTGCTGCTGCAGTTCGTGTTCTCCAAGCTGGCCACAGCTAACAGACTGCCCAACCAACATCTGGACAGATTCACATAGTTGATCTGTGGACTTCCCAAACTGCCGTTGCATTCCTGGTGCTCTCTGAGCCAGCCACGGCTAACAGATCACCCAAGGGACCCATAGACAGATTCAGACAGCTCTTCTGCAGGCTTCCCAAGCTCCCACTGTGGTCCTGGCACTATCCAAGCCAGCTACAGCTAACAGACCATCTGATTGACCCCTGGGCAGATTCAGACAGCCCATTTGCTGGTATCCCAAGCTGCCACTGCGGTCCTGGCACTCTCTGAGCTGTCCACAGCTAACAGACTGCCCAACTGACCTCTGGACAGATTCAGATAGCCCATCTGCGGGCTTCCCAAGCTGCCACTGCAGTCTCAGTGCTCTCTGAACTGGCTGCAGCTGACTGCCCAACTGACCCTGGACAGATTCAGAAAGCCCATTTGTGGGTTTCCCAAGTTGTTGCTGTTGTCCCGGTGCTCTTGGAGTCAGCTGCAACTAAGAAACGGCCTGACCGACCCCTGGACATGTTCAGACAGCCCATCCACATACTTCCTAAGCTGCCACTGTGGTCCAGTTGCTCTCCATGCCAGCCACAGCTAACAGACCGCCTGACTGACCTCTGGACAGATTCAGACAGCCCATCTGTAGGCTTTCCAAGCTGCCACTACAGTCTCAGTGCTCTCTGAGCTGGCTGCAGCTAACAGACCACCCAATTGACCCCTGGATAGAGTTAGACAGCTCATTTGTTGGTTTCCCAAGTTGTCGCTGCTGTCCCGGTGCTCTTGGAGCCAGCTGCAACTAAGAAATGGCCTGACCGACCCCTGGACAGATTCAGACAGCCCTTCCACATACTTCCCAAGCTGCCACTGCAGCCCCAGTGCTCTCTGAGCCAGCCGCAGCTAACAGACCACCTGACCAACCCCTGGACGGATTCAGATAGCCCATCTGTGGACTTCCAAAGATGCTGCTGTGGTCCAGGTGCTCTCCATGCCAGCCACAGCTAACAGACCACCTGACTGACCTCTGGACAGATTCAGACAGCCCATCTGTAGGCTTCCCAAACTGCCATTACAGTCTCAGTGCTCTCTAAGCTGGCTGTAGCTAACAGACCACCTGACTGACACCTGAAAAGATTCAGACAGCCCTTCTACAGGCTTCCCGAGCTGCTGCTGTGGTCCTGGTGCTTTCTGAACCAGCTGCAGCTAATAGACCACCCAACTGACTCCTGGACAGATTCAGACAGCCCCTCTGCGGCCTTCCAAAGCTGCCACTGTGGTCCCGGCATTCTCTGAGCCAGCTGCACCTAACCAACCACCCAACCGACCCCTGGACAAATTCAGACAGCCCATATGCAGGCTTCCCAAGCTGCTGTTGCAATCTTGGTGCTCTCTGAGCCAGCCACAGCTAACAGACCATCTGACCAACCCCTGTACAGATTCAGGTATACACCAGACCTCTGAAACTTGCAGTTTTGAATGCCACTGTTTCGACTGGATGCCCAGTGGAGGAGCCAGGCACTGATTGGCAGTTTCTGCTCCTCTGCTGAATTTCCAACTCCTGGCACTCCCTGATCCCTGATCTCAGGGAACTCTCTTTCTGTGCTGTGTTCTGGACTGAATTTGTGTAAATGTAATTACTTAAGTTATGCATCGGTTGGTCTTACTTTACCTGCCAGTTTAGCTAGTCTGTTACACACCTCTAGTCTAGCCTCTTGGTGTTACTTGCTGCTGTGAAACTAGTTCTGGACAAACTGCATTGTTTAGCAGCTTATTTTTGACTGCTTAGACCTAGCTACTGTGTAAGATTGTTGCATTTTTCCATTTCTGCTTCTACTGCCAAACCCTGCCTCCTGTCCTACGCTAGTCACTCTGCTAATTTTTAATTTTTCCTCCCCACTTGCTATGTTGTCTCTCTAAACAGCTTCATTTCCTCTAAACAGAATTGATATGTTAGGGCCAAACAGACTAGGTGGCTGCACAAGGAACTTCTCGCCTCCCTCCAGGCACTTGACAAAAGTTGAAACCGCTACAAAACCTTGTGTCAGCAAAGTGAATGTGACACTTACCGAGAGCAGCGCAATATGTGCAAAATACAAATCAGGCTGGCCAAAAGCTCATACTGCAAAGATCTATTGCTGGAAGGTGCTGGGGATCGGAAGAAATTCTTGACACATGTAAAATCTTTCCTGGGCTCAAACCAGTCTCAACACACGAATGATATGGTCCTCAATGGTATGCACTGTAATGATCCCACCACTATTGCAAATTTTTTCAACAAATATTTTACTGATCTCATCAAATTCACTGCCTCTTTCACAGTAAATCGCATCCTGGCACCTGCTACTCACACAAATGTACCCATACATCTGCCCTTCTATTTTAAGACTAGTCTGAATACTGATGTTCTAAACCTACTAGACTCAATCTCCAATAGTACTAGTGTAGGCTCCAACTACCTAGAGCCTAAACTCCTGAAACTGGATGCTCCTTTTATTGAGACCCCACTGGCTAAAATCTTTACACTGTCTGTCTGTCATGATCATGTTCCAGACATATGGAAATTAGCAAAAATCACCCTAGTCTTTCAAAAAGGTGACAAGATGGACATAATTAATTATAGGTCCATAGCCATTATGTCAGTACTAAACAAAATACTTGAGAAATTAGGGGCTATACAGGTCACTGAGTTCCTCTCTAAAAATACCCTCCTATCACCTACTCAACATGGTTTCCGCAAGGGGCATAGCACCTCTACCACTCTGATACAATTCACAAATGATGCCCTTACTGCTATGGATCAAGGGCTCATGATTGGTGCAGTTTTCATTGACCTCTCAAAGGTGTTTGATCTTGTAGATCATCCTCTTCTGCTTGATTGCCTTAGCTTCACTGGTTTCTCAGAGCAAGCCACAAACTGGTTCCAGAGCTACTTAAGCAATAGAAGACAGCAGGTAAAATGTAACCCTACAGTGTCAGACTCTGTGCCTGTCAATGTTGGTGTTCCTCAAGGCTCCATCTTGGGGCCTCTTCTCTTCTCCATTTTTATAAATGACATATCTTCTAACACCCTTTGGTGCTCAACAATCTTGTATGCAGATGATCTGGCGCTCTACACCTCCACTGCAGACGTAAAAGAAATAAACAGTCAACTTACATCGGCATTTCTCATAAGAATAGATCCACAACAAAAGGTTTGTCCTAAACATAAGTAAAACTCAGGCCATGCTCTTCGGATCTGCAACCAAACTTAGAACAAACTGCAACCTTTTCAACATCTCCTGTGCAAATAGCTCCCCCCTTACAAAAGTAACCTCATTCAAGTATTTAGGTGTCCTGCTAGATGAAACTCTCAGCTTTGAGCAACACATCATCAACACCTGCAAATCAGTAAACTTCAAACTTGGAATAGCCTACAGGACTAGTCAGGTGCTTACCCCATTAGCTAGACTGGCTATTGCTAGGGGTATTCTCCTTCCATCCCTTCTGTATAGTGCTGTCACCTACATAAATGCTTTGAAAACCACCCCAAGTAAGATATAATGAACAATAGTATCTGTCATTATGCCTCAGCTCCCTTCATTTGAAGCACCATTGCTTGCTATATACAGACCTTAGATGGCCTTCTCCATCTGCCAAATGACTCCTTGCCCTTGGTACTTTGCTGGACAACATCATCAGAATTAACCTACCTGTCTCTCTTGCAGGCATGTTGGTGCCTTTGTCCCCCACCTATGGCCTCTGCTCTACTTGACTCTCTCTACTATACACCCCTAGGTGCAGAACCCTAAAAGGAACCTCAGCTTTCTCCTGCCTGGTCCCAAAATATTGGAATTCCCTACCTCTTGATGTTCACACTGCACCTAGTCATACTGCTTTTAAAAAGATGTATTACACTCTCCCTGTCAAACATGCCCTATGTTCCCGTTTTAACCCCCCATAGGACATCCCCTTCCTCAGCTCTCAAAATGTAAGTTTTGCTCTGACCTCGTTACTGTTATATGTAGCACTTACTATGGATTATGTGTTAAAACTCTACTGCACTATGATAGCAAGCTTATTATGTTTTGCTCTATTGTGTATTTTCTTGCCAGTGTCTCTATCATATTAGCAATACTGTTTACTTCACAAAACATCTTGTAGATTTTTCTTTGTATGGTTGATTACCTCTGAACTATAATTGTTATTTGTTTTGTCTGCCAATTTTGTATTGTAACCTTTCAGGACGTCTGTGAAAACAATTATATTTTGTGGCTACGACATCTTACCTGGTAAACAAAAAGTAACTAGATAAATAAATACTACTGTACTACTACTGCTACTTCTACACTGTCAGATCATGGCTTCTGTATTGTGCACAAATACCTGAGCCTTCAACATCATACCACTCGTTGATACTTCAGCTATTTTCTCTTAAAGGAGTTTAAGACTGTTTTGCAACACAGTATTGTTGAAATGCTGGTCCTGAACCCCCTCCCATTTTTATGGAACATTTTTGAGGCTGTCTTTTGGGGTGATATTATATCTTCTGTTACCCCCCCCCAAAAAAAAAATTAAACAGGAAAGACAGCAGCATCTTTATGACCTGGAACAAGGCTTCTGAGGACATGGGGTCTTGTGTCCCTGATACACAGGTAGCCCATCAGGACATGTGTTGATCAGATGTTGACAGTCCCACGGATGTACTTCTGGCTTCTTAAGACAAACAAGATGCTGTCTGGTGCTCACCCACACTACAGCAAGATGTGCCAAAGAGAACACTAATGGATTTCCAGAACTTGGTCTGGGACCCCCAATTTTTTTTTTTATTTGGATCTACCAGACCCCAATGAAGCAAAAGCTACAAGGAGTTATGTAAGAAATAGCTTTGTGGGTTTCTTTTCACTATAAAAGTTTACTGAGATCTGAAGCTATAGACATAGAAACATAGAAACATAGAATCTGACGGCAGATAAGGACCGTTTGGCCCACCTAGTCTGCCCATTTCCTTACCTAGTGGATAAGCTGCAGATCCTAGTTAACCAACAGCCTACTTTCTCCTACCCCCCCACTAGAATTGCCTTATGTCTGTCCCATGTATCCTTGAATTTCTTCAGTTTTTGACTCTACGACCTCCTCAGAAAGGCTGTTCCATGTATCCACAATCCTCTCTGTGAAGAAATACTTCCTCACATTACCTCTGAGCCGTCCCCCCCTCCCATCTTCAAATTGTGCCCCCTTGCTTTTTGCACATCTGTTTTTCTGAAAGATGCTACCCTCTTTGACTTTGTTGATTCCTTTATAACATGATGGAATGAGAGTGAAGTGGTTCATCAGATTCAGTCCTATCTTTGATAGGGTTCGCTTGGTCTGGGTTTCACTGATCAAGCGTTTGAGGAATTTCTTACAGCTTAATGTTCTTTTCTAGGTTGTGCGGAATTATGTTGCTGAATTCCCAATGTTAGAAATATCACTTTCTCTCAGTTCCTAGTTGCATAATTGTGCAACACTAGAGAAAGGAATGTGTGTGTGGCTGTAAGGAAATTCTTCAGACGCTTTGATCAGTGAGCCTGTAGCTTAATGGTTAGAGCGCTGGAACGGCATACCAGAGATCTGAGGTTCGAATCCCAGTAGGCCACACTTTTCCTTTCTCATTTCCATCCTTGATTTAAAAATATGTATACCTTGCAGGGGTTAAACTGCACTGAGAGAAAGTGATATTTCTAACATTGGTTCAAAGTTGCATAATTGCAAATACTAGAGAAGTGAATGTGTGTGGTGTAAGGAAATTCCTCAGATGCTTTGATCAGTGAGCCTGTAGCTTAATGGTTAGAGCGCTGGAGCGGCATACCAGAGATCTGAGGTTGATACCAGTAGGCCACACTTTTCTTTCTCATTTCCATCCTTGATTTAAAATATGTATACCTTGCAGGGGTTAAACTGCACTGAGAGAAAGTGATATTTCTAACATTGGTTCCTAGTTGCATAATTACCAACACTAGAAAGGAATGTGTGTGTGGCTGTAAGGAAATTCCTCAGACGCGCTTTGATCAGTGAGCCTGTAGCTTAATGATTAGGCGCTGGAACGGCATACCAGAGATCTGAGGTTCGAATACCAGTAGGCCACACTTTTCCTTTCTCATTTCCATCCTTGATTTAAAAATATGTATACCTTGCAGGGGTTAAACTGCACTGAGAGAAAGTGATATTTCTAACATTGGTTCCTAGTTGCATAATTGCGCAACACTAGAGAAAGGAATGTGTGTGTGGCTGTAAGGAAATTCCTCAGACGCTTTGATCAGTGAGCCTGTAGCTTAATGGTTAGAGCGCTGGAATGGCATACCAGAGATCTGAGGTTCGAATCCCAGTAGGCCACACTTTTCCTTTCTCATTTCCATCCTTGATTTAAAAATATGTATACCTTGCAGGGGTTAAACTGCACTGAGAGAAAGTGATATTTCTAACATTGATTCCCTTTAGGTATCTGAAAGTTTCTATCATGTCCCCCCTCTCCCTCCTTTCCTCGAGGCTATACATCTTTAGTTCCTTTAGTCTTTCTTCATATGTCTTCTGACACAGACCCTGCATCATTTTGGTTGCACTCCTCTGGACAGCCTCCGCCCTGTCTATGTCTTTGTGGAGATGGGGTCTCCAGAACTGTACACAGTACTCCAGATGTGGTCTTACCAACTGTCTGTACAGAGGGAAAACAACTTCCTGTTTTCTATTAGTGATGCCTCTCCCTATGCATCCCAGTATCCCTCCAGCCCTCCTTACTGCCGTCTCACATTACTTGCCCACCTTTAGGTCATCTGGTATGACTACTCCCAGGTCCCTTTCCATTTTTGTTGTTGTCAGTATCTCACCTCCCACTGCGTACTCTTCCCCTGGGTTTTTGTTTCTCAGGTGCATTACTTTGCAGTTCTTTGCATTGAATCTAAGCTGCCATACATTTGACCATTCCTTCAACTGTGCCAAGTCCCTTTTCATCCTTTCCACCCCACCTTGTGTATCAACCCTATTGCAGATCTTTGTGTCATCTGCAAAGAGACACACTTTCCCTTCCAGTCACTCTGCAATGTCACTTATAAAGACATTAAAAAGGACCAGCCTCAGTACTAAACAATGCGGTACCCCACTAGTAACCCTCCTTTCTTCACCGTGGACTCCATTTACTATTACCCGCTGTGTCCTGTTGTACAACCAGTGTTTTACCCAGGCTACCACCCTGGGATCCACTCCCAGGCTGGATAATTTGGTTATTAATCTTTTGTGTGGGACTGTGTCAAATGCCTTGCTAAAGTCTAGGTAGGCCATGTCCACAGCCCCTCTCTGGTCTACTGCTTTGGTCACCCAGTCAAAGAAATCAATTAGATTTGTCTGACATGACATTTTCACTGTGAATCCATGCTGCCTTGGGTCCTGTGCCTCACTGGCCTCTAGGTACTCAACAGTTCTTTCCTTCAGAAGTGATTCCATCATTTTGCCCTACCACTGATGTTAAACTGACAGGTCTGTAGTTTCCTGCCTCTGTCTTGCTCCCACTTTTGTGAAGGGGAATCACAGCCGCCCTCCTCCAGTCCTCAGGTACCACACCATCCTCCCATGATTTATTAAAAAGGGTAGTCAGTGGTGTTACTAGTTCTTCAATTAGTTCTTTTAGCATTCTGGGGTGAATCCCATCAGGCACCTTTGCTTTATCCACTTTCAGTTTTAAGAGTTCTTTCAGAACCCTTTCTTCTGTGAAAGGACTAATATCAACCCCCCTATCCAGAGTGCTTCTATTGACTGGATTAGGTATTTCCCCCTGCTTTTCCATTGTGAATACTGAGCAAAAGTATGCCTTCAGTATCTCTGCTTTTTCACTGTTGCTCTCTGCCCAACCACCTTCCTCTTTGTTCAGCCTCAGTATCCCTGCCTTAGTCTTTCTTTGCTCCCTAATGTACCTACAAAAGGTTTTATCCCCCTTCTTAACCGAGTTGGCTATCTTTTCTTTGGTTTGGGCCTTTGCTATTCTGACTGCCTTACCTGCTTCCTTCTGTTTTAGACACTGTAAATGTGATTCAATCAGAAATACATTGAACTAGATCAGTCCCACACCCTCGTCCCAACTTACTATTATCATCTCTGAGACAGAGCTGATTCAGGGATGGGGTGCAGGACCTTTGGAAAGGGTGCTGGGGTCCCATGTGGACTTTACAGTGATGTGTCGATGTGGTTGACATCACCCATATCGCGTAAAGTTGTCACTGTAGAGAGGGCATACTCGTTAATACATTCTTAGAGATTACTCTCATGGTTGCAAGAGTGCTCTCACTCACATTGCTAGGGTATGGGCACTAAAAGCAGCTTGATTCTTAGTTCTGATGCCATGAAGGCCTCTGCTAAGATCACTTGGCATTTTCTTCAGCATACCTCCGCTAGTGTTTGCTTCAGTATACCCTATCAGCCTTTGTATTCTCTTCTGTATATTAATACATCCTTACAGACCACTGTTACAGTTGTATGAATGGTGTCACTCACATTCTTTGGGTATGAGAATTTCAAACTGAAGATAAGCAGTTCTGGTACCTTAAGAATGTAAGTGTGATCAATTTTACAACCATCTCTGAGGACATACAGGTGCCACTAATACATTAATAATTTAAAAATCCACCCTGAACATGCAAGTTCACATAATAGTTCAGTAAGTGGTAGTGAGATCATTATAAATGAAGGTCACTAATAGGGTACCACAACAGTCAGTCCTGGGACCTAGTGGTAGCCACAGACATTGCCAGCTATTTCTAGAAATTTCGTGAAATTTCTGAAGAGTTTCTATCTGCTGTCCCTACTGTTTAAATGCAAAAAGCATCAGATATTTCTGGAAATATCACAGAAATTTCGGGAAATAGCTGGCAGTGTCTGTGGCTACTACTGTATAGGTGGGCAAGCCAAGAATCTTTCACTTAGAGCTAAGCCAAGCCAAGGGTCTGGCTTGACACTATGAGCCAAAACACAAGCCGAGCCCTGGCTACTTATTTATTTTATTTATTTAGTTAGTTAGTTTTTGTTAACTGGGTAAGCACCACAGCCAAGACATGACTATTTTCAGGCATGACCCAGGAGATCAGAGGGGGTAGGAATAGTTGGAGAATACATACATTTGCAAATACATAACATTTTGCAATTTAAAAGAAATCAACATAAATACAATAGCAATATCAAGATAACACATTTGCAGGCATGAATTGATAATAGGTAGGTGAGGATACCAGCATACATACATTTTTAAGTACAGGGAATTAACAATGACGCAGAGATTTCTCAGACTGTAAACATATATGACAGAATAGGCATAATAGCAGCAGACACCTCGTGACTAGTACTCACTCTTTCAAACATACAGCTGAAGATGAGAACATCTTGAAACAGACACAGGAAGACAATATAAGTGCTTAAATAATCTGTCCAAGTGGGCTAACCAGAGAGTAGTAGAGAGAGGGGGTCCTTTAAACAGGAGTTAGGGGGGTTTGAAGCAGGTACAGAAGACTTGGCTAAACAGGAAGGAATGATATTTTCTTTTAAACTGGGCATGATGTGGGGCTAGGTGACTTTCAAGAGGCAGGGAGTTCCAGAGTTTGGCTGCCGAATGAGAAAAGGCAAGGGTACCTTTATTAGATTTACATCTTGGTATTGCCAGCAGCGCTTTGTCAGATGAGCGGAGACTATGAGAGGAGGGCAGCAGAATAAGTAGGGATGCCAGCGAGACTGGAATACTGGTTCTAACAACAGTATCAGTCAGTGAGATAACAGCAAAATCATGAGCATCTGATGGGGGCAGCCAGTTCATATCCGCACAGAGCAGGTGTTTTTACCTGGGAGTGGCCAAGGCGTACCTACTTATGCTGTTTTAAGTTGCATCCCACTTCCTTAGGAGAGTAGAGGATGCATTGAGATAGGTGACTACCCCATAAGATAAGTACGGGAATAAGATCCCACAGGCTATGGCTAGTCTGGCTGGCTGTGTAAGGATGTAGCTGGTTTTGTAGGCTACACCAATTTTAGCATTTACTGATTTACAGGCAGACATTATGTGCTTAACAAAGTTAATATTCTCATCAAGGAGTACTCCTAGATACTTAAAAGATAGAACTGGTTCAAGAAATATCTCACCCTGACCTAAGACTTTAAAGAGGTCCCTGTTTTTATTTATTTTCACTGTGGAACCAAACAGCATCATAAGCATTTTGTCAGCATTAAGGATTAATTTGTGTTGGAAAAGCACATGATTGAATAGATTTAAAAGCTGTTGTGAGGGTCAGGTGTATATTTTTATTGCTAGAGTATAAGATCAGGTCATCTGCGTACAGGACAGCCAAGCATTCAGGGATATCTGACGCAATGCTATTAATAAAAATAGAGAAGAGAAGTGGTCCTAGTATTGATCCCTAGGAAACTCCTAGATTGATGGTTGTTGGGCTGGACACAGCAGAGTTAAATCTAATAAATTGAGTTCTATTACACAGATAGCTACGGAACCATTCTACCACAGTTAGGGAGAAACCAAGGGCTAGGAGACTAGCCAGAAGAAGAGTATGATCAACAAGGTCAAATGCCTTTGTGAGGTCGATAAAAACTGCCCCTGTGCAGCGGTCACTGTCAACAGCTGTTAGAGTATCATTTACAAGGTGGAGCAATGCCATGGAGGTACTATGACCTTTGCAGAAGCCATATTGAACAGGCAAGAGAAGGTTATACTTAGTCATGTATTCAGTGATCTGGATTGAGACTAGTTTTTCCATTATTCTGCAAGGCACTGATAGTACAGCTATCGGTCAATAATTAGTTATTTCCCTCTTATCACCTTTCTTATATACCGGTGTAATTCTAGCCATATTCCAGATGTCTGGGACAACTCCATTGCAAAGAGAGAGGGTGAAGATCCTTGCTAAAGGCTGGGCAATAAATGGTGCAGCCAGTTTAAGTGGTTTGGGTTTAATACCGTCCGAGCCTACACTAGTGTTGCCCGAAATAGTATTTAGCAGACCCAGAACATCTGACTTAGCTATCGCCTTAAAGTAGAAAGGAGGGTGAAATGGTGTAGGGTTGGGTGTAGAGGGTGAAGGAATAGACTGCCCCTGGAGGAAGACAGATGTAAAACTGGACAGGTCGGAGAATTGCTTATTGAACGCTTCTGCAATGGTCTCGTGCTCGTTGCAGTTGACTCCTTTAATGTTCATTTTGTCTACCAGTTAGGATTTGTTTGTGCCTAGGAATGATTTAATATGTGCCCATAACTTCCTGGGGTCCCCTGATGCTTCCAGCAGAAGCCCCTTACAGTATGAGCTCTTTGTGAGCCTGATCCATTTCTTACAATCACTTCTCTGAGTCCTGTAGGTATGGTAGTCAGCTAAGAGTCCTGATTTTCTGCAGCACTTTCAGCTCTCATCTCTGACATGCAATGCAGCCAATAGATCTTTGTGCAACCACTTAGTGGGTGTCACATGCACACGCTGAGTCACATGGGGTGCATGTCTAGTCTGGATTTCACTAAATTTTGCTAGAAAGTAGACAAGGGTTGTTTATGCATCCTGGGTCTGTGATAGATAAGACCAGTCAATAGATGAGACTTCATACAGGAACGTCCCCGATCCAAGCTAGCATAGTTCCTGAAAGTGATGGAGCATGGGGGCAGGGACTGAGAGCTAGAGTGTTGCCATACACAGAAAATATGGGTGTGATCTGATATAGCATCCGGTAGGGTGCCTGTGTCAACAATTCTATCAGCCCTATTTGTTAACATCCAGTCCAGCAGCATGCTTTACATTGTTTTATTTGAGATCCTTGTGGGCACCATTGTAACTTGATGCAGATTGTAGCTTTGAATTAGAGATAGTAGTGTGCCATGACCTTGACCAAGCCAGTTTAGATTCATGTCCCCAAGGATAAGCACTTCGTTTAGGCCTACCAGTTTTACTATATCCTCTAGCAAGTTAGTGAAGGCAGTTAGGCCTCCCTGGGGTGGGTTATATGCAACAACTATGTGTAGATTTTTGGCACCCAATCGAAGTGCATAAATGTATTCACAAGTGGAGGATTTGGGCTTGGCATTCTGCACGATATTTAGATGAGCTTTGTGATACAGTATGACTCCCCAACCCCGCTTAGGAGATATCCTGTCATTCCTGATGAGGCTATAGGTTGGCAGAGAGCAGCTTGAATCAGGAGTAGAGGGTCTGAGCCAAGTTTCAGAGAGGCACAGAATATCCGGGTTGTGGGTGGTGACCCATGCCTCCAGCTCTGCAAAATTATGCATAAGGCTCCTAATGTTTAGATGGGCCCAGATTTGGTAGCCCAGGAGAAATTATTGCATGGCTGGGGATGTAAGGGACCAGGGTTCAGTTCTACACCTCCTGCCAGCAGTAGTGCAAGCAGTATAAGATACCAGAGCTGTTGATGAATAAAAGGAGTACTCAGTTTGATTCTTGAGTTGAGTCTGTAATCTACATAGGCAGTCACAAGATAACTAAGGAATTTTGGAATCATTAGGGGAGTGAGATTGATATAGTCAGTAGGTCCAACAAGCATGTCTAAGAACATGAATGTTTCATTCTGGTTTATTTGCCCAGTACAGTTGTAGGAGCATGGGAGTAGGGATAGCCTAGAAAGTGAATAGAGCAGCAGACTGGTCATAATAGAGGCCAGTAGATTTTTGTGTGACATGATGATTAGTATAGGCAATTGTCGCCAATAAATAAAAGATAAACACAGCAATAGTGGCCGAGAATGTAAGGAGAGCACAACAGCTTTTGAAGATCCAGAGAGCAAGCTCCAGGTAAGAAGGAAGCACAGGAGATGAGCTGACACCCCTAGTATTAGAAATAAGCACTGGAGATAAGCCAACACCCCAGTGTAAAGATCAGATAATGAGCAAATGGTAAAGTGGCCTGTTACACTACAGGTGACATTGGCACACTAACCATATATAAGTAAATGCTGAGTTTGGGTGGGTGGGTGGAAGGTGGGTAGGGAGCTGGCATGCAGCACTGGCTGGGTTTCTGCATCTGTCCATGAAGGGAACCAAGATCCTAAGTGACAGGTTTAAATGCTTCCTTGGCAAGCTTTTAAACTAGCCATGGGGGGAGGTGCTAATAACAGGCAGGAAATGTCAAGCCTCCCCCCACAAAACATGACGGGTAGTAAGGTAAACACTGAGGTACAGTGCTCAACAGAGGGAAGGACAGGGGTAAATGGAAAAATAGACAAGGGCAAAAAGAGCAGGCATGGGAGAAAATAGGATAAAGCCAACATTAAATAGAGGGCAATGAGTACCAATGCCCGTAGTCTGGGAAACAAGCTTCCTGAGCTAGTAGCCTTGATGGAAGATGAACACTTGGATATTGTGGCAGTCACAGAAACATGGTACATGGGGAACCATGACTGGGATGTCAACATACCAGGGTACACAGTCTACAGAAGGGACAGGGAGGGGAAAAGAGGAGGTGGAGTAGCTCTGCACATAAGGGAAGGGATCAAAGCTACAGAACTAAAAAGTAAAAGGGGAGGACAAGAGGCACTCTGGGTTACCTTGGAGACAGGGAATGGCATCACAATCCGCAAAGGGGTTGTATACAGACCCCCATCTCAAGGGGAGGAAATGGACAGGAAAATGATAGAGGACATTCTCAAAATGGCTGAAAAAGGGGAGATACTGTTGATGGGGGACCTGAATATGGCAGATGTTAAGTGGATGACATGTACTACAGCCACATCCAAGAGCAGGGTCATTCTTGATGCCCTGCAGGGGGCAGGCCTTAGACAGCTAGTGTTGGAACCCACTCGGGAGGGAGCAATACTAGACCTGGTACTCTCAAATGGAGAGAGGATCACAAATTTAGAAGTCAGTAGACACCTGGGAACAAGCGACCACTGCACAGTGTGCTTCACAATAAGCACAACCATGGAGACAAGCCATACAAAAACAAGCATACTGGACTTTAGAAGGGCTGACTTTGACAAAATGGGTGAATACCTGAGGAATACACTAGCAAATGGCCAAAAGGAGGGTGGAAGAACAATGGAGAAAATCAAAACTGCCATCATAGAGGCAACAAGCCTTTGTGTGAAACAGATAAAGAAAAGCAAGTAAAAACCACTATGGTTCTCAAAAGAGGTGGCAGGAAGGTTAAGGAGAAAAGGCTGCATTCAAAAGTATAAGGCATCACAGAAGGAGACGACAAGGAACTGTATCAATTAAAGCAGAAAGAAGTGGGAAGGCAGTCAGAATAGCAAAAGCCCAAACTGAGGAAAAAATAGCCAATTCAATTAAGAAGGGGGTTAAAACCTTTTATAGGTACATTAGGGAGCATAGAAAGGTTAAGAGAGGAATAGTGAAGATTAATAAGGGAGAGGGGAGGTGGGCAGAGGGAGACAGCGAAAAGGCAGAGATACTCAATGAATACTTTTGCTCAGTATTCACAAAAGAAAAGGAGGAGGAGTTACCTAAACCAGACAATAGAAGCACTCTGGGTAGGGGGGTTGACACCAGTCCATTTACAGAAGAAAGAGTCCTGAAAGAACTCCTAAAACTCAAGGTGGACAAAGCAATGGGGCCTGATGGGATTCATCCCAGAATCCTAAAAGAACTAAGGGAGGACCTAGTGACACCACTGACCACACTTTTTAACAAATCATGGGAGGATGGGGTGGTACCTGAGGACTGGAGGAGGGCAGATGCAATTCCCCTTCACAAAAGTGGGAGCAAGGCAGAAGCAGGAAACTACAGACCTGTAAGTTTGACCTCAGTGGTAGGGAAAATGATGGAATCACTTCTGAAAGAAAGAATTATTGAGTACCTAAAGGTCTGTGGGGCACAGGACCCAAAGCAGCATGGATTTACAGCAGGAAGGTCATGTCAGCCGAATCTAATAGATTTCTTTGACTGGGTGACCAAAGTAATAGACGAGGGAGGGGCTGTGGATATGGCCTACCTAGACTTTAGCAAGGCATCTGACACAGTCCAGCACAAAAGATTAATAATCAAGTTAGCCAGCCTGGGAGTGGGTCCCAGGGTGGTAGCCTGGGTTGCAAACTGGGTGCACAACAGGACACAGAAGGTAATAGTGAGTGGAATACATTCAGAAGAAAGGGGGGGTCACTAGTGGAGTACCTCAGAGCTCAGTACTGGGTCCAGTCCTCTTTAACATCTTTATAGGCGACATTACAGAGAGTCTGGAGGGAAAGGTATGCCTCTTTGCAGATGATACAAATATCTGTAACAGAGTTGATACACAAGGGGGGCTAGAAAGCATGAGAAGGGACTTGGCAAGGTTGGAGGAATGGTCAGACATATGGCAACTTAGTTTCAATGCAAAGAAGTGCAAAGTGATGCACCTGGGAAACAAAAACCCAGGAAAAGAGTACACAATAGCAGGGGAGGTACTAACAACAACAGAAATGGAACAGGACTTGGGGTAGTCATATCAGATGATCTAAAGGTTGGTAAGCAATGTGAGAAGTCAGTAAGGAGAGCCAGGGGGATACTGGGATATATAGGAAGGGGCATCACAAGTAGAAAAAGGGAAGTAGTTATCCCTCTGTACAGACACTTGGTGAGACCCCATCTGGAGTACTGTGTGCAGTTTTGGAGACCTCATCTATGCAAGGACATAGACAGGATGGAAGCAGTCCAGAGGAGGGCAACTAAAATGGTGCAGGGTCTGCATCAGAAATCATATGAAGAGAGACTGAGAGAGCTTAATATGTATACCCTTGATGAAAGGAGGGATAGGGGAACATGATAGAAACGTTCAAGTACCTCAAGGTAATCAACAAAGTCAGGAGGGTAGCATCTTTCAGAAAAGAGATGTGTAAGAACAAGGGGACACAATTTAAAGATAGAGAGGGACTCTCAGGGTAATGTGGAAATCTTTTTCACGGAGAGACTGGTGGATGTGTGGAACTGCCTTCCTGGGGAGGTTGTTGGGGCTAAAACAGTGGGGGAATTCAAACATGCATGGGACAGACACAAGGCAATTGTAGTGGGGAGTGGCAAGAAATAGGTTATTGGTTAACTAGAATCTGCAGCTTATCCAGTAGGTAGGGAAATGGGCAGACTGGGTGGGCCAAGTGGTCCTTATCTGCCGTCAAAGTCTATGTTTCCATGTAATGCAATAGCACCAACAAGCAGCCAGGATGGCGGTTTGTGCTCCCTTTGAAATTACCTTGCTGAATTAAATGAGAGGCAGGCGGTCTCCTGCAAACAGGACCGCCAAGTAGCAACTATCTGGGGCTTGCCTGGGACCGTGGAGGGTGCAGGGCCGGTGGAGGGTCCACGTCGCACCCAAGAGGGTGGGGTGTCCTGAGGGAAAGAGGAAAAAAGGGTGGGGAGGGATGGTGGCAGGGCTACTTTTAACAAAGGAAAAAGAAAACGGGGCGGGTAGGAATAAGACAGCAATGATTCACTATCTGGGCTACTGAGATGCTATCATATAATTAATACTTCGGAGAAGCAGTCCCAAAACCTATCCTTCACAAATATGACTACTTCACTTATGTTTTCAGTTGCCCCTGTATTTTAACAGTGTGATTTTAAGGCACTCTGGGTTCACACTAAATCAAATCAGAAAGTCCCAAAATGTGACCCAGAATAACATTTACACTGCGTCCCAGCTAGGCAGAGAGTCTGCAGATTGCTTTCAGCCAGTGAAATAAATCACAGCACTACTTTTAAGATTTTGCCACAGTTGCAGGTAATGAAATATTATGCTCAAGAAGTACTGTTAACCCTGCTATTTGTTTGTGAAAAATAGAGCTCTGTGCTCTAAAGGCAGTGCAGAAAAGGTGCCAAACAGAGTTCAAAAGTCCTCAGCAGTGCAGTAGCAACAACAAGCAGCTGGGCTGGCAGTTTGTGTTCCCTTCGAGATTACCTTGCCAAATTAAATGAGAGGCAGACGATCTCCTGCAAACATGACCACAAAGTAGTAGCTATCTGGGGCTTGTCTGGGGCTGTGAAGGGTCCGGGGCTGGTGGACGGTCCGTGTCACACCCGAGAGGGCAGGGAGTCCTGAGGGAGAGAGGAAAAAGGAGCAGATTTAAGTGGGGGAGGGATGGAGGCAGGGCAATTTTTAACAAACGGAAAAAGAAAACGTGGCGGGTAGGAACAAGACAGCAATGATTCACTATCTGGGGCTACTGAAATGCTATCATATAATTAATAGTTAGGAGAAGCAGTCCCAAAACCTATCCTTCACAAATATGGCTACTTCAGTCATGTTTTCAGATGCCCCTGTATTTTAACAGTGTGATTTTAAGGCACTCTGGGTTCACACTAAATCAAATCAGAAAGTCACTGGCGGTTTGTGCTCCCTTTGAAATTACCTTGCTGAATTAAATGAGAGGCGGGCGGTCTCCTGCAAACAGGACCGCCAAGTAGCAGCTATCTGGGGCTTGTCCAGGGCGGTGGAGGGTCCGGGGCCAGTGGAGGGTCTGCATCGTGCCCGAGAGGGCAGGGAGTCCTTGCCAAATTAAATGAGAGGTGGGCGGTCTCCTGCATACAGAACCACCAAGTAGCATCTATTTGGGGCTTGTCCAGGGCCGTGGAGGGTTTGAGGCTGGTGGAGGGTCCACATCACGCCTGGGAGGGTGGGGAGTCCTTGCCGAATTAAATGAGAGGTGGGCGGTCTCCTGCAAACAGGACCACCAAGTAGCAGATATCTGGGGCTTGTCCAGGGCCGTGGAGGGTCCGCGTCGTGCCCTAGAGGGCAGAAAGTCCAGGCTGTTCTCTACATACTGTAGCTATTGCACATTTCTGACACTATACTGACTGCTCAGGTTGACAAAAATACTTACTTTAACCATAACTGGCTTGGCTTGCCCTTGGCTTTCAGTTGCTTAGAGAGGACAAGCCGAGTCAAGTTGAGCCAGACACTAAGTGTGAGATAGGCTCGAGCCTGGCTCTGGCTGCCCACCTCTACTGGGACCTGTATTATATAGCATGTTTATAGGAGATATAGGGGAGTGTGTCCAAGGCAAAATATGTCTTTTTTTCCAGATGACACAAAACTTTGCGGCACTGCAGGCAATGAGGATGGAGTGATGCATCTGGGAAAACAAGAGAAATGCTCAAAAGTATGACAGTTGAGGTTTAACACTTAAAAATGCAAAGTTAAGCATTTAGGAACTAAAACCCACATACAAAGTATTGTACGGGAGGTACTTAACCAGCAACTTCAACAGAGGAGAGAGATTTCGGAGTTCTTATAGGTGACTCACTCAGCCAATGTTAAAAAATATATTAAAGTATCAAGAATGCTGGGGTGTAGTGGAGGAGGAAGAATACTACTCCTTAACTGATCATTGATAAGGCCTCATCTGGACTATTGTGTCCAGTTTTGGAACCAATATTTAAGAAAAGACATTGATAGGTTAGAGACAGCACAGTGAAGCACATCAAAATTGATTCAGAGCCAACAGGACAAATCTTATGAAGAAAGTTTAAAATTACTGAACATGTCTTCACTTGAGAGTAGATGGAAGAGGGAATATGACTGAGACTTATAAGTTTCTAAGAGGTATAAACAGAGTAGGTGCCATGAGTATGTTTATTAGAAATGAAGATACAGTTAAAAGAGGACACAAAAGAAAACGGATGGAGGGTAAATTCAAAAAAATATTTAAAGAAGCAGTCCACCTAAATTTTGCAAAACACATATGTTGCGCAGAGTGCTTTGATTTGTATGTTAAGTTCTTGTGTGTCTTTCCCCTCTGTCTGCTATTAAGAGTTTTACCTAAATTAGCCGTCTAGCTTTATGGTAGTTTTACAACTCCTGGGAATCTCCATCTGAGACCATTTAATTGTATTCCTTTGTCCTAAAAGGCACCCTGTCTCATGACAATAATATAACAGAGACCATAAATTCACCAGAAAGCACTGCTTTACAATCAGTTCACAACAGTAGAGATGGCTATATTTTAAAATCTATAGAGTTCAGCTTAGCGACTACCCTGATCATAAAGGTCTCACTGTTGTGAAGAACTTTGCTGCTGGTAATTTTTGTGCAGCTTGCAAAGTTTCCAAGATATTTAGTTTGTTTGGCATGTGTGTGCTGAATGTTGGGTCTATGCTACATCACTGTCATATGAGACAGAATGCATTGTGGGAACAAGGAATGAAATTAAGCTGTCTCAGATGGAGATCCCCAGGGGTTGTAAAACTACTATAAAGCTAGCAGGCTAATTTAGGAAAACTCCTGATAGCAGATAGAGGGAAGGACACACTAGAACTTCACATACAAATCCAAACACTCTGCACAACATATGTTTTTACAAATTATGGGTGGACTACTCCTTTAAGACAATTCCTCTTCACTGAAGGGTGAAGAAGTTGCTGAATAAACTGCCAGTGGAAGTCATAGTTCGAAGAAAACTGAATGAGTTCAAACACAGCTGGAACAGAATTAATGGACTCGTATATCCAAAAGTGGGATACAGAAAGGGAATGGATATAGAAAGCAGGGTGGGGGAAAGTGGGGCATTAATCAACCATGATATTAGGACGGTGTGTTAGGTAGTCATAAATATGCCTTGAGAAAGAGCACATAGAGCTCAAAAACATTTGGCATATAGTAGGAGTGCTGCTTACTTTTTAACGTGGTCTTCTTTAATAAATATTTGTGAATCAGAGAACCAAACATGGTTCTATTACATCTGCAATTGTCTTAGCATGATCTTTTTTTGTTTTAATCGTTCATAAGTGTTTTTCATCTGAAGGCCACCTATGGTTTCTTCAGTCATAAACATGGACAGACTTAACTGATCATTTGTCTCTTCTGCCAACAGTTTTTATGTTTCTGGAAAAAAAGTGTCTTATGGGCAGGGATAGGGATCATGCTGATTATTTGAAATCACTTCCTCAGTCGCATCTGTTCCTTTCTTGGGACTATTTATTTATTGCCACTGGTGTACGTTTGAATGGGTAGTCCTATCTCTTCTCCTTTTTCACTGTTTTGTGGATCCAACAGCACTGAGCTTTGTCTGCTATTTTATTTGCCCTTTACATTGAGCCTCCTGCTCAAGAGATTTGCTTCTCCACAGATATTGAAGGGGCTACAGAGGCAAATGGTGAATAAAAAATTACATTATACATGAACGATATTCAAGTTCATTTGGTGCCATTCTCTTTCTCTCTCACTCTGTGCTAATGGTAATTCTCTCTGACTTGGGCAATGGAGACAGGCACCATGTAGCATGAACAATGCACAACAGAGTCTTTAGTGCTAAATTACCATGTTCTTTAACCTAATGTGCTTCTTATTCTTTCTGACTGAAGGTGGTCATTAAAATTAACCTAACAGAAAAACTGACCCAGGGTATCCTAGATTAATTTGACTTGTTTTGGGATCAAATCCTGTCATAGATATGACCCTCTCTCCCAGGGTCCTCTGCTTTCTCTTGTAATTCATCTTAGTCACACTGGACTTTTATGACCACCTTTAATATCTGCAGCTGAATTAAGCTTATTGTACTTCCTGCTTTGTCTGTCTGTCTTATAGTCTTGGTTGTCAGTCTTGTTTGAAAAATGCAAAAATAAAAAAAATTAAAAATAAAAGAATTTCAATCAATTGTTTCAGAAAAGAACATGTAATTACCAAAGAAGAATGACTGAAATCCCAGCTTCACTGTTGAAAAGGCTGGCAAACTGGTAGTTCAGAAGAAGACATAGGCAATAGTGAAGACAGACCCATGCTGATTGGTTTTCCTGAAAGACAAAAAGGAGGAAGAGATGAGTTAAACATGCAAGCAAAAAATGCATTGTTTATAAGACAATAAATTATCTCTGCATCACATTCAACCCTGCCTGGACTTCTTGTAACATATAACTGATATCTGTAAATCTGTTCATTCCAAGTTAAGGTCTGCATACTGCATCAGCCATGCCCTCACTCCTACGGCTACAGTCGTAATTGCTCTGGTTGCCTTAGTCCCCAAACTATGCTATGTACTTTCCTCCTTTTACCAGGCTAGTGCTAGCAGCTTCCTCAAGTGGGATGTTGCCTATAACAATGTGTGCAGTTTGCCTTGTCTGCTCCTTGTCTCATTCACCACTGCTGCATTACTCTGACTTAAACTGGCTCTTCATCTACTCCCATTATCTTTACATCCTCAGCTGCTTGACTGACAACATCATTAGAGCCTCCCAACCTGCCTCCTTGGCCGCTATCTTTAGTCCTGCCAACTCCGTCTATGAACTGCGGTCTAAGGTCCAGGCCATCCTAGCCATTCCCAAATGCTCTTCTGGGAGGGATAAACAGATGTTTGCTCACTTTGTCCACAAAACCTGGAACTCCCTGCCCTCTCACCTTAGAGGCTGCCAGACTCATTCTATCTTCAAAAGAGAACTATTCTGCTACCTTAGATCTTCTAAGTGTCCTTGCTCTTGACATCTCCTAATTTCATCACTCCCACTGTTTTCCACTTGTTCCTATGTACAGACTCCCATACCCAGCTACTTATTTTTCCAGGCTCAATATTAGTTACTTGCATGCTAGATTTGCCTGCTGACATGCTATTACCCAAATCATTTTATACCCTGTTTTGCTAGTTCTGGCTGCTGTTTGTTACAGTACTTTGCTCATTTTATTCCTCTGGACAGTATTTGTGGTTTTACCCTGTTCATTGTTAGCTATTTTAGCTTATTTTGTTTCCACTGGTACTAATTAATTTTTTGTACCATGTCACTGCCTTTGATTTGCCTGATGTTTTTGTAATTTGTGCACTCATTTTTTCTGCTGTTTCACTTACTGTATTCTTATTACCCACTATGTACTCTTCCAGGTCGCACCGGAAAATAGGCATATTTTTGTCTACTGTATTTACCAGGTAAACAAAAGCTAAATAAATAAATGTTACTGTACATTATCTTAGGAGAGGTCTGGCTGCCAATAGAAACACAAATCACACCAAAAAAATGTAAGGAGGTCTGGGGTTGAAATAAGGATTTGGCAGTCATGAGCCACAAGTAACTTCTGGGTAACACAATTTTCAGGCTCACCAGAAGCTAAGCAAGAAACCCAGGTGAGGAACAGACACAAATATAACAAAAAAATGGTATAACTATTGTTTAAACATGTTTTAAAACCGACATATTGTGGGGGATGACCTGGTTTTATGAAGTAAGGTTTATACAGCTGTCAGCTTTTGTTGCTCGCCAGTCGGCAAGGACTGCCGATAACAACATGGAGTGCAGATGACTGCCGGGAATTTTTGTCACCAATAGCGCCATGTGAAAGTTACTCTACTGCTGACAGATACAGCCCACTGCCACTTGTCACAACAGGGAGAACTCCCCAATGACTGACCAAACTTGACTTTCAGGTGTGATCACACACATATGGTAGAGACAACAGACTAATTATTTAACAGCAGGAGTTCTGTTGTGTATAGACTTTGGGGACCAGTACCCCCACTGAAGAAACAGATGCCACTGTAACCCCCCTGCGAATGGGGGTTCCCAAAAGACTTCCAGGAGCTTGCTTGAATGCTCCAAGCCTGAATGGTGTTTGGCATTTAAGCCATTTATCAGTGAGTGTTTTTAGAACCCCTGGTACTGTCTCTTTAAGAGCTGTCTGCTTGCAGACATAATTAGTTTGTATGGGGGACTGTGTGTTTCTTTGATTGAGTACCACTCAAGCTGCTGCCAATTCACTTCATTTTTTGCAGTCACTAGGAGTGCAAAGGGAACCTATCTGAAAGATGTAACTGTTTGCCAGAAATTATTTAGAGTAATAATGAAATTACAGTTTGTCTAACCTGCTTTCTTTGCAGTCAGAACTGTGTCTGCTAGTTCCCATTCTAGTTTTGAACTGCTGAACTGGACCAATCAGTGTGGGGTAGCTAGCTCTAAAATGGTGCCTTGGATGAATCAGAACTTGGACTCATAATCTGAGCCAGCCACAAGAGGATTGTATGGGCAGTGACTCTGGGAGATGTAGTTTAGACTTCAGTGCTTTTTGGACCAACAGCAGTCTATTGTGAGTGACAGCCAATCCAGTCAAGAACTGGGAGGAACTCAAAGGAAGTGCCGGTTTTGTCGGTTGGAGTTTCAGTTGAGCTTTGGCATGAAGAAGGAAGGCCCTGTGCTTTTCAGTGTGCAGTTTTAGTCAAAAAAGCGTGTAAGGCCCAGAGTTCCGGTCTGCAGCTTGTGTAACAGCTTGTTAGGAACTGAATCCGTCCTGTGAAAAGAATCAAAGGATCTCTGAAGAGTAGAAACCAGGCTCACCCTGTAGAAGACTGGAGGAATTGCTGAAAATTACACTCGGTCTGTCAGGAACTGAATCTGCTGTGTGTTCTCCCGGGTATTGTGCAGTAATTGCGATCGGGATACAGATGCAGCCTGCCTGAGTATAGTGCTTTCTTATGGATGTGTGAAGAGGTTTGTGTACCTCAAGTGAGCCCTGCTGACATTGAAGGACCCTATCTTATTTGGAGGTCGTGAGTACTAATTCAGGGTCACTCCCTGTTGAATTGCCACATTAAATCCAAATGGAATTACTGTACTGCTGACTGTTTAGTTCTCCTTTTCTCTGTGTGAAAGGGCCCCTACCAGCTGCCACGGTTTGGACTAGCCACTAGGGCTTGGGTACCCAGGGACAGTAACTGATAGGGATAGGCCTGTGCACAGAGCCATAGGTAGATTATTAGAGTGATAAGCTAATTAACCTGATTTCCCCTGTCCTTGTTATATCCCCTAAATAAATCAGAGCTGCTTGTTTCAGCAAAGTTATACTGCCTGAGGTATTTGTCTATGTTAAGTACTGTACTGTGATTGTTGCACTGTATCTCATTTCACAGGAGGTCCCAGTGCGGAACCAGACCTGGGGGTAAGTGTATACTGTGAAGGTAATTCTGATATATTGTGTGGGCCACTAGTGGGAAGAAAGGGGGGTTGCAGTGTCCCAGAGGGCTGTGACCAAGTTAGTTTAACTATTGCAAACCCTGACCTCTGGGTGGAGGCACCTGCCATTGGCTCCAGGCCCCTCAACCTGTTAGTGGCAAATCAGGCAGGGGTAGTAGCCCCTGGGATAGCGCCATCTAGGGGTTACACCACCATCTCTGTTCACCCTGAAACACACTACTTCAGCAGCAGGGGTCAGAGGTTGCACTTCAAACAATCAGGCTACAGAGACTGAAGAGGGAACCACAGGAAGCTGGACACAGAGTTGCAGTAATCCAGGCACAAGTTTTTAGCTATTGAGTGACAGTCCTCCAGCCTTGACACAAAGTGACCAATAGAGTGAAAGAGATCTGGGCATATTAATAAATAAGTACCTTAATTTTAGCCTACACAAGAATGAGGTCATTAAAAAAAAAATAAATAAAATCTTTGGTTGCATTACAAGGCCGTTGTAAGTAGGAACAGAAGCTGTGTACTACCTCTATAAAAATAACTTACAAAAGGTCACACCTCGACTATTGTACACCACTGTGGAGCCTGCATTTATGAAGGGACATAGTCAACTTAGAAAGACTGCAGCACAGTACAACCAAGATGATTTCTGGGCTAAAAGATGAGCCATACAAGACCAGGTTGCAAGAATTAGGGCTTTACTCTTTGGAAATGAGGCATATAAGAGGGAATATGCCGGAGATGTTCAAAGTAAAAAGGGACAAAGTGTTATTGAACAGTCTGAATTTAGAAATTAATGTAAGAAACATCAACTTAAGAAGTCATAGCTGACAGATTAAACTGACACTCTATAAAAGGAAACTTAGGAGGAGTTTCTTCACACAAAGGATGGTAACATTGTGGAACAGTCTGCCAAGGGAGGTGGTGCATGTCAACTCATTTGATATTTTTAAGAATAGGTTAGACAATTACCTATTAGGCAAGGGTCCAACAAAGTGAACCCGCTAAGGTAGGGAACAGATTAAATGGCCCATAGCCTTCTGTTTTAATACCTAGTATAGAATCTAATATAATATAGTATTGTTCTATGAACCAATCAGAAGCTATAATTCCCCAGTGAACCACAGGGGCTGCTCCAGAGTCCAATCATTCTGCATCTGGCTCTGACCAGAAGCACAGCTGGAGGCAGAGTTGCTGCTTGAAGCCCACAGCCTCTAGAGCCTGCCTGGCTTTTTACAGCCAGTAAGCAGAAGGCTAACTGCAGGCTTGTATAGCCGAAAAGGAATTCTGCCTGTGTGTAACTGTGCTGGGAAGGAGACTGATGCCTGACTGGCACAAGTGTGAAGCTGCTGGAGGAAACCCACTATGCATCTGTTCAAAGACAAAGTGCAAGAGAAGCAAATCTCTTACTGATACAGATAGAGATAATCACACACTAGTTCAGCACAACACAAGGTAAACTTTATTTGTTAGGTATCTTGTCCAGGTGGCTCAGAGCACCTTACAATAATAAAAATAACAACAACAGCACACAAGATTAAATAAATTAAATGTAAAATAAATATCAAGAAATTAATAGTTTAGGATTTCACTGAACTAATCCAGCTAGGTCTTTAGCTGATTTTTAAAAGCCCCCACAGCACGAACATATCAAATTGCCTCTGGCAAGGAATTCCAGAGTAAAAGGGCAGCAACCCAAGAACACCCTGTCCTCAGATGCTTAAGACATAATGAGGAGCCTGAAACAAGCCTGCATCTGTGGAGTTGAGGGTGCAAGTGTGTAGGATATCAGGTTTTTCAGGTACCTTGAGCCTGATCAGTGTGGAGGCTTGAATACCAACAAGCATATCCTAAAGGTGACATACCATCAAACTGGCAGCCAGTGCATACTACCCAACACTGGCATGATGTGGTCCCTGCAAGAAATACAGTGTTTTGGACCACCTGCAGGAGAAACATCAAACCTCCAGGTAACCTTAAGTAAAGTGCAATGCAAAAACTCAGTCTGGATATGACAATGGAGAGGACTGCCATCTCCAGGTCAGGTGGCACTAGATGTGGCATGATCCAAGTAATATTAAAAAGATGGTAAACGCCATTTCTTACTGTCAATGACATCTGCTGTTCTACTGTCAGTTTTTAGTCCAGAACAATTACCTGAGCCTTCACTACATCTACATTTGGAAGTTTCTGACAATTCACCAATGGCAAACGAAGGTCACCACTCATTGCCAAAGCATGCCATCCTGCATCAGTAATTATAACTTCTGTCTTAACTGGGTTGAGACACAACCATCTGGAGAACATCAAGTCCTTCAGTTCTGGCAGGCACCATCCCAGCACCAAGACTGCATTGGCCCTGTCAGGACCATACCTCTCAAGTGTCCCTGATTTTCAGGGACGTCCCTGATTTTGCCTCAAAATTTTACTCTGTCCCTCCTAAAATTTGTGTTTTTGTGGCTAAACAGTGGGGACTGTAAGGACTAAACAACGTCAAGCATTAAAGTTACAGATTTGTTCTTCCTTAGAAAATGCATTTTGCACTAAGCCCCATATTCTACCAGCTTGCTTGGTGGATATCTTTAATTTTGAAGATGTGTCCCTGATTTTGGTCCATTGGCCCTGATTTTTTTAAGTCTTGTCCCTGATTTATGAGGCAGGAGGTTGAGAGGTATGGTCAGGAGTGCAAGACAGGTACAGATGAATATCTTCTGGATACAGTGAAACAGTATCCTGTGATGATGGTGACCTCTATTGAGCGCTTTCAAAAAGGTTGACTCCATAACAGCACCTGTTGATGGAGGGCAACCGGATGGGGGGGGGTCAGTGAATATAGTGACAGGATGTCACTATATGTACATTCAAGTGGGGGGGGTGAGCATGCTGTGCAATGGGCTGAAGGGAAGGGAGGGTTTGTGAGGTATAGCACGGCAGTGGGCTGCCAAGCTGGCCATGTGGCATAGTGGGTTGGTGGCAGGCTAAGGTTGGGAGGGTGCCGGGTTTGATTCTGGGAGCCTTGGTTTTTATGGGATTTTCTCTTATTTTGTTTTGCACCCTGCCTGACATGCACCTCCCTGGAGCTGAGAATCCTTTAGTAGGTGGGTGTGGAAAAAATCTATGTTTTTGGTGGCCTTTTGCTATGTGCTGCAAGTGTACATCACCAAAACTGATTTTCAGTGATGCACACTCACCCTAATGGCGATTGCCTTTTCGCGATCACCGTTATGACATCGAAACCAGTGAAACTCAACCCCATACTGCTGCAAGATCTCATCCAATGTCAACAAGAACTTGACAAACAACACAAATGACAAAATTGAGCCTTGTTTAACCCAAGAGACCACAGCCACTCCAAAGATGGAATTACCTACAGTCACCTGCTGTGATCTCCCAGTTATGTAAGTCTGAACCCAGCACAAAATTGTGTCAGTGAGTCCCACATATTTCCTTAGGTGATCCAACAAAACACCATGGTCCACTGTGTCGAATGACAGTAAGTTATCGCATATTTTTATTTTTTATTTATTTAAACTTTTGTTAACCAGGTAAGCAGTATAAACCAAGGCCCATTTTGAAATGTGACCCAGGCCCATAATAAATACAGTAAATAGGGCTAAGATGGAGGAAAATCCTTGGTCTCGTGCCAAGAAGAGATCCCGGAGCACTCTGACTAATGAGGTCTCCATAGTGTGGCGAGCCTAAATCCTTATTGGACAGTCTTGTAGATGTTGAATAATTTCAGGTAAGCTTTGAGCTGTGGTGCAACTACCTTTTTGATCACATACCTCAAAAAGGGGAAGTTTAAGACAGGCTTGTAATTTACCAGACTTTCAAAGGTCCAAAGATGTGTTTTCAGGAGTAGTTTCACCACCACCCATTTCAGGGCTGACAGAGAAGACATTCTCCCTTAAGGAATACCTAACAATCTCAGTAAATGGCCCTAAGGTTTTAAAACTGTCAACAAACAGCCAAGTAATTGCAGGTCCAGTGTATGGTAAGTTGGTCGCAAGCCCCAGATCACTTGAACCGAATCCTCTTCTACAACCAGATTAAACTCAGTGTAGAATGGCAGATCGTTATTACCCCTCCCTCTCTGGACATTGCTGGCCCATGACAGGCTGCTTGAGTGTCTGAACGGAGAACATGTTGCCAAAGAAAAAAATGGCTGAACACTTTGCACTTATCTGCTGAGAACGCTCAATTGGATAGCAGGCAGGGTGGAATTTTTCAATCGTCTATATCATGAAAAGTCTGAGCAGGCTGATTCTTGCTTGCAGCAATCGTCTTTGGCAAGAACTTTTCCTTTTTCAAGGTGATTGCCCTATGATATTCACTGTAGTGTTTTCTCAGAGTCAATTTGTCCCCCATGGAATAAGTCTCCACCAAGAATACTCCAACTTCCATCTTTTACCTTACAGCCACATCAGCACCTCATAATACCATGGAGAGCTACAGCAGGAGTTCAAGGGACAGACATGGAAAGGTGCTAGAGAGGCCAAGGCTCCACAGGCAAGGCATTTGACACAGTCCCACACAAAAGATTAATAAACAAGTTAGCCAGCCTGGGAGTGGGTCCCAGGATGGTAGCCTGGGTAACAGATTGGCTGACCAACAGAATGCAGAGGGTAACAGTAAATGGAGTACACTCTGAAGAAAGGGTGGTTACTAGTGGGGTACTGCAGGGTTCAGTACTGGGACCAGTCCTCTTTAATAGCTTTATAGGAGACATTGCAGAGGGGCTGGAAGGAAAAATATGTCTCTTTGCAGATGATACAAAAATCTGCAACAGGGTTGATACACAAGGTGGGGTGGAAAGGATGTGAAGAGACTTGGCAAGGTTGGAGGAATGTTCAAAAGGTATGGCAGCTTAGATTCAATGCAAAAAAGTACAAAGCAATGAACCTAGGAAACAATAACTCAGGGGAAGAGTACACAAAGTGGGAGAGAGGCACTAACAACAACAAAAATGGAAAGGGACCTGGAGGTAATCATATCAAATGAACTTAAGGCAGACAAATAATGTAAGAAGGCAGTAAGAAGGGCTGGAGGAATACTGGGATGCATAAAGAGAGACATCAATAGTAGAAAACAGGAAGCTGTTACTCCTCTGTACAAACAGTTGGTGAGACCCCATCTAGAGTACTGTGTGCAGTTCTGGAGACCCCATCTCCACAAGGACATAGACAGGATGGAAGCAGTCCAGAGGAGGGCAACTAAAATAGTGCAGGGTCTGCAAAAGAAGCCATATGAGGAGAGACTGAAAGAGTTTAATATGTATACCCTTGAAGAAAGGAGGGAGAGGGAGGACATGATAGAAACTTTCAAGTACCTCAAGGGAATCAACAAAGTCCAAGAGGGGAGAATCTTTGAGAGGAAAAGATGTGCAAGAACAAGGGGGCACAGTTTGAACACAGAGGGGATATGGCTCAGAAGCAATGTCAGAATGTACTTTTTCAAGGAGAGGGGGGTGGTGGACACATGGAACCACCTTCCTGAGGAGGTTGTGGAGTCAAAAACAGTGGGAGAATTCAAGAATGCATGGGACAGACATAAGGCAATTATAAAGAAGGGTAGGAGGACGTAGGCTGTTGGTTAGCTAGAATCTGCAGCTTATCCAATACGTAGGGAATGGGCATACTAGGTGGGCCAAGCAGTCCTTATCTGTCATTAAAGTCTGTGTTTCTATGTTTCTTAAATGTATTATTTCTTGGCTCCCTAACAACACACTGTCATCCTTGAGATGTCCAATACTGACCGGAGTATGCAAAGCTCACAATTACATTTGGGATGGTACCAAACCATTTGCACAGGAGGGATATTAAAATAAGAGGCCCCACAAAGTAATGACACACTGTGTTGATGTGACCAAATGACTGGATCAGCCCTGACTGCACTTAGGCCAAGCCTCAATGAGAAAATCAGATCCAGTGTATGACTATGCAGGTGAAAATCAGAGGCAACCACCTGTGTAAGGCCCAGTGTTGACATCAGTTAGAGGAGCTGTTAATCAAAAGGTGAGGATTCGTAGTTGACCCAGGCAACAAACTCTCTCAACACGAATAGTCTTGGGATACCCAGAACCTGGTCAACCATTAAACCTGCCAGCTACTGAAGGAAATCACATCCATACTCCAGAATATGAGGATGATCCTAAAACCTACACCTGCACCACCATTAACAGCCACACAGTCAAAACATTGTGAAGTTCCCCTAAGGTATGTCATGAGTCCCAGTGCAGATCTAAAACAGATGGCCACCCAGTCCCCCACCCCTCATGCAATCCCACCTTGGGCAATGTATCATGGATTAACCAGCTGGGATTGACAACTCCAGCACAGGTACAGAGTCATCATCCTGCTAGGTCTCCATGACACAAACAAGCTTAGCTGGGAAATCAGCAATGAAATCTCCATCACTTTCATTGATCTTGCATTAAAAAGAATGGTTCAGAGGGGAGGAGTAGAAATGACTGGCCTGTTAACCTGTTGCCCCCAGTAGAAACTGAACCTGAGGAATGCAGATGAAGTTTGAGAGACTTTGCTATGTTTCAGCCCTTAACAGCCAAACTGTAGCCGGCCTGGTGGTGCTGACGGTTAAGGTGCTAGATGCCACACCTCGCGCCATGCTGGCGACCCATGTTTGGAAACAAGCATGGGTCATCAGGGGTCTGCAGGGATGGGAAAGTACTGAGCAACCCAGGGACTGCTCCCCTTTCCCAGGAAGTGGGGTTCACATAAGCTGCTGCTCTTGCGGGTTTTGCAGCAAGTGGCTGTAGTACAGAGGGAAGAGCTGTGGCAGACAACCGAGTGTGCACAGTTGCATGCACATTTCATGCAGGACATCACTGCACAACCGAGCTCTGGGGGGAAACTACTACTGAAAAAAAAACCTTGGCCCCGGTAGGCAAAGATGGGGCCAGGGACCACCCCCTACTCCCAACCCTGAGTCTGGCAGCTGCCTTCAGTGCTCTCTCCACTCCTGGATTGCCTGAACAAATTTGCATAAAGTTCATCCAGACAGAAGGATGGTCCTGCCCTGGAGAGGGCTTAAATCCAGGAGACCAGTTACTGGGCGAGTGGTAGAGGAGCTAGAGGAGCCAGATAGCAGGACTGAGTCTATGGCAGGGTGGGATGGAGGTGCAGTCAAGTGCCTACACTGGAGAGAGTCTGGGACCAAGGAGCAAAAAAGAACTGAAAAAGAAAACAGCCCAACTGTGACTGCAACTAGTCTGGTAAGTCACCTAGCTAGTTCCATAGCCTGGTGTTAACTGCACAACTCTCTACGGACTGGATACCAGGAAGTGGTGTCTAAGATCAGATTTCACATAAGGAGTTGCTCTGACTCAAGATAAAGACCATCTGCTGAATGCCGAGATAATGAGAGGACAGACTGGCACTGGGGGAAACAGCTATTGCCAGCTGTTACCAGAGGCCTTTGGACTAGAGGAGCAGAAAGAGAGAGAGACAGAGAGACAGAGACACTGTGAAACCAGCCAGAGAGGCACTCACTCCTACTGCATCATCACCCCTGTGCACTGAGGGAAATCCCCTGGTCTGGGAGAACTGTAAGTACTGTATATAGGACTTGCCTGCAACATCATCACTGTTTAACGGTTGTTTGGAAAACCATTTAATCTCATACCAGTTGTCACCTTGAGTGAAGAATCATCAAGAACATTCAAGGCCGTCACTTTGCACTCATCTGTCTTCTTGCAGTTTGCCAAATAACTACTAGAGCTCACAGACTTAACAGCTTGTGTGGGTACACACATGTGCATCATTGTTTATATACACTGCCAGCTGATGACTCTTTGAAGAGCAACTCTGCACTTTAGCAGGTGAATACATAAATAAGATGTTTCAGCTGTTCCAATTTACTAGAGAATACATTTTTTTCATTTTCAATGTTCCTTTCCAAGATTTATAACACAGCTTGCCAGCCCTTCTAAAAAGTCTATATAGAAAACATTTGAAAACATCTGCCTGTCCCCTGCAAACCTTGCAGTGTCTTTGTCTATGACATCATAGTGTTCACCATGACAACAACCTCTGATGTCACAAACATCAATTGTGCAGTTAGCAGGGGAGACACAGATAAATTCTGAAAGACTCAGAAAAATGATAGCTGCATTATCTATAATATTTAGTACACCAACAGCAGGGAAAGTATAAAAAAATCAGAAAACTAAAAAACAGTAAAATAAAATCAATTTGTGCAAACCTAGTGTTTGCAAGATTTTAACTACAATAGAGAGTTAGTTGCTGTTTAAAGCAGCAGTGCATGACAGCATTGACAATTCTGGCTTGTATCCATTTATTCTGTTTTAAACTGCCACTTATCTCCTCACTTTAATGAGACCCATCTTTTTCTTTTTTTTTTCAATCTTTATTTATTAGTTCCAACAGAGAATGACACTACATCATAAATTACAATAACCGTGTTGATTTCATCCTTAATACATTGTTGTATATCATTTTCTGTTAACAGGAGAATACATCATAGTCTTATCTAAAATGGATTAATGTTTCCTTATGATCTGTTGTACCTTCTTTTTTATTTTCTGTCAGGTTTCCCTGGAGAGCAGAATAGCTATTCCCTTAACCCTACAAAAGGTTTCCAGTACTTATTTTATTAAGAAACAAATGGTTCATATTCTCTGGACATATAAAAAAAAAAAGGTCTCCATAACTGCTCAAACCTCACTAGCCTATCGTGAAAAGGTGCCAGGGTTCTCTCTATATAAGAAATTTCTTTCACTATGGTATGCCACTGAATCATAGCTGGAGGGAGCAGGGTGTGCCACAGATGTGTAATTGTCTTTTTGGCTACTGCGATATAAATTTATAGCATACTTTTTGTTTCTGTTCTCTTGGTCTATATATAAAAAGAGCAACTGATCTGTTACAACAGGACTCGAGGAAAGTAGTTGTCACATTGCACTTTCAAAATCTTGCTAGAAGGAACCTAGTTTTGGGCAGGAGCAGAAGATATGTTTGTAGTTTGACTGGGAGTGTCCACATCCTCTCCAACACTGGCCATACTATGGAGACCCATCTTTTTTCATTTTGTGTTTGCTCTAGCACTGTTTTTCACCTCTAAAATAATAAAAGGAGCATTCCTTCTACTATGGCTCAGACCAGGTTTTTATCAGAATTTTAGGGCCAATGATTTTCTGTTTTCAGGTTGACAACATTGGTAAAAAAATGGAATTTGACCTTTTTAAACCAACACTAGGGAATCAATTTTTTAATTAAAAAAAACTGTCTACTGTATTTGTACAACTTTATCATGCAAACAACCTCGCACCAGCTTTTTATGAAAACTCACCCATTCTGAGCCAGTTTTTGGTACTAAACATGCTGATTTATTTTTTATTTATTTATTTAACAAATCAGAAAGACCTTTGAGCCAAGGGCTCTTTTACAGAAGTTCCACGTCAAGTCACAAGAATAGCAAATTACAATGGTTTCAGTAAGTAGTACAACATAAGGAAAGTAATTACATAAACAAAAGAACAATATGGCAAGATAAATATTTTGTCAAGTGCAGCCAGTGGCCTTGTCTGAAGAGGAGTGAAAGGGCTTACAAGGAGAGAAAGTACAAGGGGTGAAAGGAGCATAACAAGAGCAAGAAGGGAGATTCCACAATGAAGCTTGAGCAGGAAAGACCCACAGGGTTGGGGGTTAGAGGGACAGAACAAGGTGAGGAAACAGAGGAGAAAGGGGGGAAGTGGAGTGGAGGGGTAAAGGAAGAGGGGATGAGGTAGGATGAAAAGAGGGCAGGAATGGGAAAGGGATAAGGGAGGAAGTGCTGTGAGTGGAATAGCACAGCAGAAGCGTAGGGCTATACAAGGGCAAATGGTAAAAGAGGGAGGACCCAGTGCATTTAGCTGTCAGAAGAGATTAGGTATAGCAGTCACAAGATGCTCTGGAAAATAGGAATTGATGCAGCATCCGCTTAAATGGTCCCAAGGTTGCAGTCATCGCAATCTCAGGAGGAAGGGAATTAAATAAATTAGCAGCTCTAACTGTAATGGATTGCTGTTGGAATGAGGTTTGCTAGTGAGGGACAGTAAAAGTTTGGCTCACAGAACTTCATGTGCTCCGAGTGCTCCGGAAGGGACTGAAAAGCTGAAGGGAACTTGGTGGTTAGAGACCAAGATCTGCCTTCTTGACCAAAAGGCAGGCTTGACATTCAATGCAAGCCTGGAGTTGAAACCAGTTTGCTTGTTTGTAAAGGTCACAAGTGTGAGTATGATACGTTACACCAGTTAGTAGACGGCATGCCTTATTCAGAACTGTGGGGAGCTGACATAGGGTTGTGTCTGTGGCAGAACCATAAATGACCAATCCATAGTCAATAATAGACACAATTGAACTTTGGATAGCCAATCTGAGGGCTTCAGTAGTAAGGCAGTGTTTATGCCTGTGTAGAAGGCCTAGGCAAATAACTACCATGGCAACATTCTCAACATGGTTGGAGTAGGAGAGTGTACTATCCAGAGTAACTCTTAGGTATTTAAAAGATTGAGTCTGATCAAGGATAACACCTGCACTGTTTTTAATCACCAATTGTTTGGCTTTGTGCTTACTGTGGATACCAGGAAAGAGCATTACCTTAGTTTTTTTGCAGTTAAGCACCAACTTATGAGAGATGAACCAGGACTCGGTTTCAGTAAAACTTTTCTGAAGTTGGGCCTGAAGGAGGGTAGGGTCAGCAGTCTTTGAGAAAATGACCGCATCATCCACGTAGAGGAGTATTGGTTCGGAACAGGATGCTGGAAGACTGTTGAGGAAGGTGCTAAATAGAAGGGGTCCCAGTATTGATCCTTGAGGAACCCCAGAGCAGACAGGCAGATTAGCAGAAAGGGCAGACCCTATTCTCACCTGCTGTGTGTGGTTTGCTAGATAGCTGGTGAACCACTTTAGGGCCTCTGGAGATATACCAAGCCCAGCACGCTGATGTATCAGCAAATGGTGATTGACCATGTCAAATGCTTTAGACAGGTCAATAAAGGTTGCACCAACAAGTTGACCCTAATCAACAGTATGGTGAATGAAACCTGTGGATTCCAGTAGGGCTGTAGATGTGCTGTGCCCTTTACAAAAACCATGCTGTTAGACACATTGTACAGTAGGTTGTATTTTTCCAGGTACTCCACAAACTGGTCAGCAACAATCCTTTCAAGTGCTTTGAACAGCGGGGGAAGAATAGATATTGGCCTATAATTCCCAGGTAGTAATCTGTCCCCACTCTTAAAAACTGGTGTAACCAGAGCAGATTTCCTGATCTGGGGGAATTGTGAAAGTATGAGGGAGCGAATGAGAAGCTTGGTGAGGGGGGATAGGACTTCATCTAGAGTTAGGGTAAGAGTTTTAGGTCAAGGGAATCACTGCTTGTCCTAGTTCCTCCTAGAACTTTACATAGGTAGGTCTTGGTCTCACTTTCTGATATAGCTTTGAAGTAGAAACATGGGTGGGTAGAGGCCTCTTCTGATTTGATAGACATAGGAGCTGTGCTGGGTGGTTCAAAGAAATTTGGTGGCAGAGTTTGGCTAAGGTCTGTGAAAGATGAATCAAATATGTTGGCAATTAACATGGGGTCATGGGTGATAGACCCATCAACATTTAACATAGTTAGAGCCTGTCTGGATGCTTTCCCAGTTATTTCCAATAGGTTTTCCCAGAATATTTTCCCATCAGCCCAGGTCTTGGCAAGGATGTCCTTATAATAACGCACTTTGTGCTCATGGATAGCCTTAGTACATGTGTTCCTGGGCATCTTATAGGCCTGTATGTCAGGTTGACTGCCAGAGGTCCTGGCCCTATGCCAGAGGTGGTCACGATCTTTCATTTGAGTCAGGAGGCTAAAAGAGATCCAGGGATTAGCAAGTCCCTCAATTCTACATGTTCTAAAAGGGGCGTGGATGTCATAGGCTTCATTGAAACATTCAATTAAGTATTGTAGAGCTGAGTCAATATTAGGTGCGTTTTCAATGTAAGACCAGTCTTGTTGGAGGAGAGACTTTAGTGGCTGCAGGTGGCCATGGAAGAGCACTCTACTTGTGATTGTTCTGGCAGGGGCCTTGATAAATTTGTTAGACCAATAACACTTGGTAGGAAAGTGATCGCTGATAGTGTCGGGCAGTACTTCAGAATGGGAGATATGTGTTGGATGATTCGTTAGGATCCAGTCCAGAAGTATGCTAGTCCCAGTCTTACAGTTTATCCAGGTTGGAGTCATTACTAACTGGGTAAAGTTCAGGCCTGTTAACTCATCCCTATGCCTTCTGGCACCTGATGAGAGTCAGCTGACATTAAAGTCACCTAACACGATAGTTACTGTGTCTTGTTTTAGACTCATGATGCAGTTCATTCATTTGCCCTCCGTTTTGGGGACAAATGGAAAAAGAGTTTTTTTTGTTTTTTTTTTGCAATTTATTGAACATAATCATTAATTTTTTAAATACAAAACAGCCAAGAAAAAGAGCAACAATCAATAACAAGACATACCAAATGAACAAGCCAAAAACAAATCAATCCTACCTTACCTCCTTCCCCGGTCCTTGCAGCAGACTGATGAAAACCAACATACAGAATATAATCTGAAGAAAGTTATTCAATTTAGGAACTCAGGATAGTCTCCCAGAAGAGGAAATTTCCTGATCATCTAAGGAATGCACAAAATTAAATGGACCGCGGGTGAGCAAGGCATACAACTTCTTCCAATTGAGACTGGAAACTAAACAGTCTATCACTCTAGAGAGCAATCTGCTTTTCCATTTCAAGCACCATCAGGATTTTCTGATGCCACTCTCACAATGTCAGAGCCGCGTCATCTAACCATTGATGGCAAATAATCATTTTTGTCGTAATCGATATTAAGACCATATGGGCCCGACGTATCCCAACTAGATCCTTCAGGTACATGCCAACTAGGCAAACCTCAGGGGTAAAAAATGTGTCTAGACCAAAAAAGAGGATTGAGGGAACGCTGGATTTTGGACCAAAAGGGGGTGACCTTGGGACAGTTCCAAAGAATGTGTTTGAGATTCCCCAGGGCCAACCTGCAGAGAGAGCAGCAGGGAGACTCCAGTTTACCCATTTTATAGAGCCTGAAGGGTGTGAAATAAAGATTGTGGAGGGTATGGAACTGTAAAAGGCGGTAACGGTCTTGCTTGGCAAACCTTTACAAATGTTTCCAGACCTTTTGCCAAACTTTAGTAGCTGCCTGGAGATGTAATGCATGTTGCCAGTAATAGAAAACACCCTCCAAACTGGCTGGGTCTCTCACCTGATAAAACTGCTGTAATCCTGACACCGCATGGAGTTGGGCCGCTACATTAAGAAGCAGGGACTGGGGCTCCACAGGTGTGGGAGACCGGGGGTAGGGTATGCAAAGGAGCCAATTGCTCCTGTGAGCTGTAGATGCTTAAAAGGATGAAACACTGAGATGTAAAATTGGATCTGTATAGCAGGGAGGTGTGCAAGTTCACCACTCTCAATAACGGAGGAGAGTGTGGCCAAACGGAGCTGGGGACAGAAACCAGGCAAAACTGGTCAGTTGGCAATTTGTATATTGGGGTTCTCTAATAAAGCTTGAGAGAGATCTTTTCTCTAGCCCTATCCCATGTAAGCTCAGAGCTGACTGAGAGCTTTAAGGGACCACCAGATGGGTGTACCCCTGGGTTTCTGGGGCAGTTGAGAGGGCTTAATATATAATAAGCTACGAAACTGGAAACCTGCCTGGGCACAAAGATACTGTTCTATTGACAGCCAAAGGGGTCGATATTCCATGCTGTGAGTTAACAATGGAGGGGAGTCCCACAAAAAGGCTTTGGAACTGTACAAGGCACAATAATACAAGAAAAAGTCTGGAAGACACAATCCACCTCTCTCCCTAGGCAAAGTGAGCTTAAAGTATGCCCTTATTTCCAGACAAAGAACGAAATAGCGAGTGGAGTTTGGAAAACCGGACCTTGGGCAGGTAGGAACCTAACATACCCATAGTGCATAAAATATGCAGTAAAACATTCATTTTGAGCATGTACACCCTGCCCCACAGAGATAGAGAAGGACGTACATCCACTTCAGAAGATCCCAGGAAATATCCTAAAGCAAGGGGGTCAAGTTCTCTTTCTCCAGAGCATCCAAGGCCTGAGTAATTCCTATACTCAAATATTTCAGAAAGTGAGGCTCCCAATGAAGCCCCATATCTAAAATATGCTGGCAAGGGACATGGACGTCAAGCAGGAGCATCTTGGACTTATCTAAGTTAAGCTGTTACCCCTCTACCTCTGAAAACCTACGAATCTCGACAAGGGCTGCTGGAATAGACATTTGGGGATTGAGAAGATGCAGCAGCAAATTATCAGTTTAAGCTGAGAGCTGACAGGAAATTCCCCCTGCCAAGCTTGATACCCTCCACCCTGGGATTATTTTGCAGATTATGTAGTAGGGGTTCCAGGTAAAGGTTAAACAGGAAGGGAGGGAGGGGACTTCCTTGTGGAGTACCACGCTGAAGGGTCAAAGGGGCCGACAGATACCACTGCAAAGAATCCAAGCCATCTGATGAGAATACAGGGCCCTCAACCAGGCACAAAAACTATCAGGGAAACCAAATTTGTGAAGTGTGGTGAAGAGAAAGGGCCATGAAACCCTACCAAAGGCTTTTTCTGGATCGAGCAAAATCAAGACTGCTGGGGTCATGCTCTCACCCGACGCAGAAATTAAATGCCAAAGTTTATGGAGGTGGTCTGAAGATGATCGACCCACCATAAATCCAACTTGTGTGGAACTGATAAGGCCCAACCATACCTGTAACAAATGACTGGCTAAGACTTTCGTCATAACTTTAATGTTTGAGTTGAGGGAAATAGGTCTGCAATTACTGGGTGACAATGGATCCCTATCTGGCTTGGGGATAAATGAGATCCAATTTTGGGTGAAGCAAAGTTCTGAGAGGTCAGAAGTACAGAGGTAGTTAAATAAACAGGTGAGAAAGGGTATGATGGAGTCCCTCCATGCACTGTAAAAATTATTAAGAAATCCATCAGGGCCAGGGGCTTTATTTTTAGGGAGAGCACAAATCATGCCTCTGACTTCATCTTCTATGATAAGGGCATCCAACAATTTGCTTTGTGTGGGGGAGAGCTGTGGGAGTTGCAAACACAGAAACATAGAATTTGACAGCAGATAAGGACCACTTGGCCCACCCAGTCTGCCCATTTCCCTACCTAATGGATAAGCTGCAGATCCTAGTTAACCAGCAGCCTACTTCTTCCTACCCCCACCCCTTAGAATTGCCTTATGACTGTCCCATGCATGCTTGAATTCCACCACTGTTTTTGACTCCACAACCTCCTTCTCCGAAGGCCGCTCCATGCATCCACAACCCTCTCTGTGAAAAATACTTCTTAAATTACCTCTGAGCTGCCCTCTATCTTCAAATTGTGTCCCCTTGTTCTTGCACACTCTTTTGAAAGATACCCTCTGGACTTTGTTGATTCTATGGTACTTGAAAGTTTCTATCATGTCCCCCTCTCTCCTTTTCCTCGAGGCTATACATATTAAGCTCCTTAAGTCTCTCTTCATATGTCTTCGGTGCAGACCCTGCTCCATTTAGTTTCCCTCCTCTGGACAGCTTCCATCCTGTCTATGTCTTTGGGAGACTGGGTCTCCAGAACTGCACGCAGTACTCCAGATGGGGTCTCACCAGCTGTCTGTACAGAGGGATAATAACTTCCTGTTTTCTACTGGTGATGCCTCTCCCTATGCATCCCAGTATCCCCCCCAGCCCTCCTTGCTGCCCTCTCATTGCTTGCCCACCTTTAGGTCATATGATATGACTACCCCCAGGTCCCTTTCCATTTTTGTTGTTAGTATCTCACCCCCATTGTGTACTCTTCCACTGGGTTTTTGTTTCCCAGGTGCATTACCTTGTACTTCCTAGCACTGAATCTAAGCTGCCATACATTTGACCGTTCCTCTAACCTTGCCAAGTCCCTTCTCATCCTTCCCACCCCACCTTGTGCAACCACTCTGTTGCAGATCTTTGTATCATCTGCAAAAAGACATACTTTTCATTCCAGTCCCTCTGCAATGTCACTTATAAAGACATTGAAGAGGATCGGTCCTAATACTGAACCCTCATGTACCCCACTAGTAACCCCCTTCTTCAGAGTGACTTCATTTACTATTACCTCTGTGTCCTATTCTCCAGCCAATTCTTTACCTAGGCTGTCATCTTGGGACTCACTCCCAGGCTGGCTAACTTGTATATTAATCTTTGTGTGGGACTATGTCAAATGTCTTCTAAAGTCTAGGTAGGCCATGTCCACAGCCCCTCCCTGATCTACTACTTTGGTCACCCAGTCAAAGAAATCTATCAGATTCATCTGGCATGACCTTCCCGCTGTGAATCCATGCTGCCTTGGGTCCTGTGCCCCTCTGGCCTCTAGATACTCGACAATTCTTTCCTTCAGAAGTGATTCCATCATTTTCAATATCACTGAGGTTAAACTAACAGGTCTGTAGTTTCCTGCTTCTGCCTTGCTCCCACTTTTGTGAAGGGGAATTACATCTGCCCTCCTCCAGTCCCCCGGTACCACCCCATCCTCCCATGATTTGTTAAAGAGGGTAGTCAGTGGTGTCACTAGTTCTACCCTTAGTTCTTTTAGAATTCTGGATGAACCCATCAGGCCCCATTGCTTTGTCCACCTTCAGTTTTAAGAGTTCTTTCAGAACCCTTTCTTCTGTAAATGGGCTGGTATCAACTTCTGTATCCAGAGTGTTTTACTGTTTGTTTTAGGTACCTCCCTCTTCATTTGTAAATACGAGCAAAATATTTGTTTAGTATCTCTGCCTTTTCACAGTCACCCTCTGCTCACCCTCCTTCCCCTTTATTAAGCCTCACTATCCCTCCCTTGGTCTTCCTTCGCTCCCTGATGTACCTATAAAAGGTCTTATCCCCTTTCTTTACTGAGTTGGCTGTCTTTTCCTTGGTTTGGGCCTTTGCTGTTCTGACTGCCTTCCCAGCTTCTGTTTGCTTTAACTGATACAGTTCTCTGTCCTGCTCCTTCTGTGATTCCTTGTACTTCCTGAATGCTTTCTTCTTCTCTTGAACCTTCACTGCCACTTCCTTTGAGAACCATAGTGGTTTCTTATGTCACTTTGTTTTGTTAATTTGCTTCACACAAAAGCTTATTACCTCTGTGATGGCAGTTTTTATTATTCCCCATTGTTCTTCCACCCCTCCTTCCTGCCCATTTGCTAGTGCATTCCTTAGGCACTCACCCATTTTGGAAAAGTCAGCCCTCCTAAAGTCCAGTACTTTTGCCTTTGTATGGCTTAACTCTATTGCTGTGTTTATTGTGAACCATACTGTTCGATGGTCGCTAGTTCCCAGATGGCTACCCACTTCTACATCTGTGATCCTCTCTCCATCTCCATTTGAGAGAACCAAGTCTAAGATTGCTCCCTCTCGAATGGGCTCCAATACTAGTTGTCTAAGGCATGCCCCCTGTAGGGCATCTAGAATAACCCCACTCTTCGAAGTGGCTGCTGCAACTGCACTCTGGTTAACATCTGGCATATTCAGATCACCCATCAGAAATATCTCCCCTTTTTCTGCCATTCTAAGTATACTTTCTCTCATTTCCTTGTCCATTTCCTCCCCCTGAGAAGGGGGTCTGTATACAACCCCTGTGCGGATTGTGGTACCATTGCCTGTCTCCAAATTTACCCACAGTGCTTCTTCTCCTCCCTGTTTACCCTTTTGTTCTGTTGCTTTGATTCCTTCCCTTATGTAAAGAGCTACTCCTCCTCCTCTTTTACCCTCCCTGTCCCTCCTGTAGATAGATAGTGTATCCTGGTATGTTTACGTCCCAGTCATGGTTTTGTGTGTACCATGTTTCTGTGACTGCCACGATATCCAGATGTTCCTCCTCCATCAAGGCCACTAATTCAGGAAGCTTGTTACTCAGACTACGGGCATTGGTACTCATTGCTCTCCATTTTTAATGGCTTTACCTTCTGTTGCAGCATCCCCACTGACCTTTCTACCTCAGTCTTTTTCTCATTTAGTACCCTGTTTTGTAGGAGAGGCTGGGATTTTCCTGCTGCTTATCAGTGCCTCCCTCCTTGACTAGTTTAAAAGCTACCAATGAAGCATTTAAACCGATTGCTCAAAAGACTTGTTCACTTCCTGGACAGATGCAGACCATCCTGCCAGTATAGGCTGGTGTCCCTCCAGGTGGAATCCCAGTCCCCAATGAAGCCAAACCCCTGTGCTCCATACCATTTTTTCAACCATTCATTAAACTGCATGGTGCAAAGTTCCCTCGCCTTACCCATGCCATTGACAGTCAGCACCTCTGAGAAGGATACTGTGTGTGCTACTTGTCTTAGGCCCTTCCCCAACTCTACAAAGTCCTCCTGCACTGCTCTAATCTCATGATGAGCCAGGTCATTTGCTAGGTGGACAATGACGTCCAGCTCAGACTCCCGTGCAGCTGTTCTCATGATCCTGAGGATGCGCTTCCTGTCCCTCCAAGCCATGGCACCTGGCAGGCACCTTACTTCAGTTTTCCCTGCTCCCCCCAGTTCTATCCCCCTAATAATTGAGTCCCCAACCAGGAGCTGCTTCCTTTCCCTGTTGAGTGGAACAACTGACTGGGTGTGCCTCTGTTCCACCATCCTCACCCTCCCTGAGCCCACTGTGGTCCAACTGCTGTGCTTTCTTTGCAACCTCTGAGGTAGTGGTGGTGGCTCTGGTGCTTTCTGGATGGGGGAGGTTCCCTTCCTACTGTCCAGTGTGGCCTGAAGATGGTCAACTTCCTCCCTCAGGGCAGAGAGTTGTCTGCAAATAGGGCAGCATCTCAGCCTCCAGAAAGACTCCCAGAAGACTGCTGCCCCACAGCCATTACATTGCACTACTCCCCACATGTTTATCTACTTTTTTTGTGTGTGTGTGTGTTTGTGTGTGTGCTCGTATGTGTGTGTGTGATTGGTTTGTTATATAGAAATATATATATTATACAATGTGTATGCTTATATTGTCAGTGCAGTGTGCTAGAGAGGATATGACAGTGATATGCACCTTGCACTCTTGAGAAAATAATGTCAGAACCCCAGGTATAAAGGAACTATTTCAGGGTGGGGGGGTGAGGGTGGGCAGGGTTGGGCCTAAACTGTGCCCTCACGAAACAATCAGCTAAAAGCTCTGACCCACCACTGCGATGAGTGCCTTCCTGTCAGCAAGATGCCCTACACAACAATTTGACAGAGAAAATACCCTGCTAATCAAACAGAGAAAAATCCAGACATCCAAATCAGACACAGGTAAACCTCCCCAGCCCCAAAACAGCCTGGTGGTTTGTGCTCTGAAAGCAGTCAGCCCCAAAATAAGTCAGCTGTGCTTTAAACTCTTCCTGCACTGAAAAATCTTAAGAATTGTAACAAAAGTAAAGCTAGATCCACCTCCTTCTGTTGCTTGAAAAACTGTCTTTCCTGATCATTCTAAGTTCCTTATTTCACCTCTCAGTTAGAAGTAGCCTCCACCTGCAGAATATCTGCTACAAACCAAAGAAAATTGTAAGGTTCACCTCCCTCTGTTGTGAGCAGAACTCACTTTCTTGCAAATCTTATGTTCAGTATTGCAGCTTCCAGCCAGAGGTAGCTTCACCTGAAGAATATTAGCTGTTCTGATGAGTTTGCTATAAAACACTTGCTTATAATACTGTTGTTCTCGGGTCTGTAAGACTCTTCCAAAGCTATTGGCTGATAAGTAGCTATGATGTAAACACTTCCTGACACAGTCTGGCCTGGACTTTTAAGGCACACACAGATAAACACAAAAAACAGTTTCAACCCCCTGGGGCACTGTCTGGGTCAAATACACAGCCTGTACCTGCACTTACTTCAGGACTTATGACAAATTCTTAGCCCAGGGTTTAAACTCTTCCTGCACTGAAAATTTTAAGAATTTTAACAAAAATAAAGCTAGATCCACCTCCCTCTGTTGCTTGAAAGACTGTCTTTCCTGATAATTCTAAGTTCCTTATTTCACCTTTCAGTTAGAAGTAGCCTCCACCCACAGAATATCTGCTACAAACCAAAGACAATTGTAAGGTTCACCTCCCTCTGTTGTGAGCACAACTCGCTTTCTTGCAAATCCTATGTTCAGTATTGCAGCTTCCAGTCAGCGGTAGCTTCACCTGAAGAATATTAGCTGAGGAGCCAAATAGTCCCTGATAAGGTTGGGAAGGTCAGGAGAGGTAAGATCTTTGGTATATAAAATTTGATAGTACTGGGCAAAGGCCTCTGCAATTTCCCATGGGCTGGTAAGGATTGGGCCCTGTGGGTCAGGTTGGAGAGAGTAAATGGCTTTTTGGTCTCCATCTGTTGAAGACGTAGTGCCAAAAGCTTTCTCGCTAATTCTATGGTCTCCAGATAGTGGAACTTAGTGCATTGAAAGGCAAGATCAGCTTGTTCTGCTAACAGCCTGAAGTATTGTGCTCTTACAGCACTCAGCTGATGCCAGGCAGCAGGATCTGAAGATGGGGAAAGACAGTACTCCAGCACAGCATCTTTCCTCCCCTCTTTCCGTTTCTTTTGGGTAGACACTATCCAGATCAATTCCCCCCTTACAGCACATTTGGCAGCTCCTCATAACATATCTAAAGAAGAGACAGAGCCCTTATTGGCCCAGAGGAAATTATCTAAAAAAGTACTAATATCCGATAGTGTATCCACATCTTTAAGAAGGGTGGCACTGAGTTGCCAGGTGGAGTCCCGCTCCTCTGAGCCAAGGAAACTGTGACTCAGAGAGACTGCAGTATGATCAGAGACCACCAAAGGGAGGATCCCACAGTCCTGTAAACCAGGCACTATAGAGGTACTTATTAGGAAGTGGTTGATTCTCAACTGTGAGAGATGAGGTGCTGAGAAGAAGGTATATTGGCTCCCAGAGATGTGAAGGAGGTACCAGGGCTCCATGAGGCCCACCATATCTAGTAGGTCCCCAAGATCCCTTTGTCCCAGGGAGAGACCCTTTCTAGTATTACCAGAATGGTCCAGATCCTGGTCCAGAACTAAATTCCAGTCCCCACTTAGAATAAGTGGTAGGTGAAGGAAGGGGGCAAGGTGGGACAGAAAAGCTGTGAAAAAGTGTGGGGAGTCTAAATTTGGGCCATATACCGAAACAAGTACTAGCTCTGTTATCCCCAACTGGCAATGGATAAGAACATACCAACCTTCTGGGTCCCAAACCTCCTGCAATAACTGATAAGGTACCTGTCTCTTGATAAGGACAGTGACTCCTCCCCTTTTAGTGCTGGCTCCAGCCCCAAACACTTGGCCCACCCACTCTCTTCTGAAAAGTAAAATATCATCCCTGTGGAGATTAGTTTCTTGAAGGAAGACTACACATGGTTGAAATAATTTAAGATGCTTCAGAATCATGTAACATTTCTTCCAGTCCTGGGCTCCTTTTAAATTCCCGTCAAAAATCAATACAGTAGTGTCAGGATAATAATCTAATAAAACGAACTAATTGTAACAAGCTCTACATAACATGTAGTCTAATATCTAGACCCTTTGCGGTGTGCTCCAGTTCCCACCCCCCATCCCTATAGCAACGAGGTACCAAAAGCTCAAAAGGATTAGTTAAACCCCCACAATGTAGATCCCTGCGCCCCTCCCCCAAGAAAAATGCAGTAACAGACAACTCGTGACAACTGAGTCTCCCACCCTCCCCCAAAAAGGACCATAAACTAAAAAATGATCAGTAACCAAAGTAAAAAAAACTTTAACCTCAGGTCCTTCAAACTGTTCTCCAGCAATGCTTTTGCCCATGATGCACGAGAGTGAGCACCTCCTCATTCTGCCCCTTCCCCCTTCGATTCTCACTGACACCAATAATTAACGTGGTGAGAATGTTAAGTATCCCAAGGCTTTGCGTATCCCCAACGTTTAACAATGCTTACATGTTAAAATACTAATAAGCATGACCATGAGCTCCTTAAACAACAACAGTCCTTGGAAAACCCATTGAAGTGCTGGAAACATAGACAACAGAGCAGTTCAGAAAATAACATGAATTAAAAAGCCATTATACAAAAGTTCCAATATCATGAAGCCTCAAAGTGTGCTAAGAGTAGTTGGTAGCAGTCTTTGTTAGCGCCAACAGTCCTGGGTAAATAGTCAAATCTGCTCCAGACAACTGGGAGCCAAAGAAAACAAAAGCTGCCCAAATAAAAAGTTCTTGTCCCAGGTAGATATCCCCCAGTAGAATTCTGGCTCCAGAATTAAGACAAGCCAAAAGAGTGACAGAAAACCATAAAGGGCAAGGTCAGACCAGGCTGAAAGTATCTCCATCATAGGGGTTGCCAAATTTCGCAAAGTAAAGTCTGAAAATTACATAGCAGTAGTCCACTCACCCTCAAGATGTTGTTGCAATTAGCTCCTTCATATAGCAGATGTATTGTAAGATCCACAGCAGCATCTCTTCATCCAGACAGATTGCGTATACATTTTTTGAGATCCGCTGCAGCCTCCTTGACTAACTCATAACTTAGCCAGGCTCCATCATTGTAGACTTGAAGTATGGTAGGGTATCGAACCCTAAAACGGATACCCGCTGCCAACATCTTAGAGACTACAGGGTGAAATTCAGCCTGATGCTGTCTCACCGAGTGGGGCAAATCTTGTGTAATGCGCACCTTGCTCCCCTCCCACAGCACTTCTTGAAGGTCATGCACTTTGTTTAGCACATGCTGGAGATCTAAATAATTTAGGAAATGGCAGATTATAGGCCAAGGAGGGGATCCAGTCGAGGGCGTTGAGTGCAAGGATCAATGCGCTCACTCGATGACATATGCCGGTCCATTTGGAGAGGGCCCTATGATTTTATCCAACATCTTCTGCAGGAATAGGATAGCCTGGGGGCCCTCCACCCCCTCCGGGAGGCCCAGAATAATAATATTGTTGTGGTGGGACCAGCCCTCCATATCCTCCAGCCGATCTTCAATTTTTACATAGACATTGCCACAGAGCATTAATTTTGGGTTCCAGCCGATCCTTCCAGTCATTGAGAGAGAAGATGTGGGCCTCCGCATCTCCAACCCGCCGTGTAATGGATTCCAAGGAAGGTTTTATTTTCTGGAGCTCCTCGGTTTGGAGGTGAACAGCATTCTGCAGTGGGGCCATCTTAACCAAGAACTTCTCCTCCGTGAGAGCTGTAGATGAGGAAGGAGTCTTACTAGTTCCTGAGGCCTGGGATTTTGAATGCTTTGCAGCCTTGTCATGCTCGGCTGTATTCAGGATAGTGTGGCAAGGAGCGGGCATGGAAAAAGAGGGTTTTAAGATTTTTGTCAAATGGAAAAGGAGGGTCTTAAGATTTTGTCAGAAAAGGAATTGTCCATTTTATAAAACAGAATATAACTGGCCCTTGTATTCTTAGCTAGGTTTTTTTCACCTGTTGTCTTATAAGGTCAATGAGAAGTGTCTGCTGCACACTAGCTCATTATACTCACAAGAAATGTTCTTTAACAATGGTTGCTCAAAAAAAAAAACAGAATTGTGATGAAAACCTGATCTGAACCATATTAAAAGGAACATTTTATATCAACTGAAAAAGTGGTAAAGCAGACACAAAATAGGGAAAGCAGGATATCATACAAATGAGGAGATAAGGGGCAAGCTGAAATGGAATAAAAAAGCATAGGTGAAAATTTTCATGGCTATCATGTACTGCTGTTTTAAAAACCCAGCAGATGACAATATGCTGTATATTTTTAGCATTTGAAAGCAGTGACACCAACCATCAAAACTAGTGCGACTGAGGCTATTCTGATATGATTTTCCAGATATCTTTAGTCATGATGGAACATGATGGTGGACACCACTGTATTTTATTTCAATTGCTGTGCTTGGAGAGTTTGCTGATAAAAACTACAGATCCAAATTGGGGCAGCAAGACTGCATCAGGCCCCAGTCCATGAGGTAGTAACTGGACTATGAAAGACTGTGCAGAGTAAGCACACAAGGGAGGGCTCCCTGACAGTAAGGCTGTTTGCTGTAAAAACAATCCAACAAGGAAAATAACTAAAAATAAAGATGAAATAAAGAGTAAACCTATGTAGCTGTCAAATAGTGACAGCCTGTGTCATGAGCTGCTTGGTTCCATGGAGACACAAAGACTGGTACAATTCATATAAGGGCAGACCTATTCTTTTTTAATTCAATTATTTAACCAGGAGTGGCACACTAAGCTGAACGCTTGTTTACAGGTGTGATCTGGCAGCACAGGAAAGTTGAGTGACTTGCTCAAGGTCACACAGTATGCAAGTGGGGACTGTGGGATTCAAACCCAGGTCTCCAGATTGGCAGCTCAGAGCCTTAAACCACTGCGCTATACTGCCTCCCAAATTCTACACTGTTCAAGGTCTACTTCCTGCCACTACAGAAGCCAAAAAGGGAAGATCCCAGTGGTAATGAAGCCCTGTGACCAGCACAGGGAGACAGAAGGGTTAATACACTAGTGGACCCCCACGTATGCAACCCAGCATCGTGTTAGCCTTCACTGCTACCTTGCTGCAGTTGCTTGTGATTGCAATCCCCAGGTCTTTCTCCTCTTCAGACACTGTAACAGTCACCTCATCAGTTTGTACATGACCCTAAGGTTCTTTGTGCTCATGATCTTGCACTTATTTGCATTGAACCTCACTTGCCAGATTAATAAACATCTTCCCAGCCTTTCTAGGTTCTCCCTCATATCCATGACCTCCATCCTCTGTGTCCACCCTCCCACTGAGCTTGGTGCCATCCCCAAAGAGGCAACATCTGTCTTTTACGCCATCCCCAATGTAACTTATGAAGACACTGAACAGCACCAGTCTGACCACCAACCCATGTTGTACACCACTGGTAACACCCCTTGTCCCTGAGTATCCCCCCCAATCACCACTCTGGCTTCTCCCTCTAACCAGTTCACCACACACCCAGCCATTTGGCCCCCTCCCCCAACAGGTTTTCCAGCTTTCTGATCAATCCATTTTGGGGAATGGATTCAAAGACCTAACTGAAATGCAGGTACCATATGTTTACTGCCTGGTGTCCATGCACCGCCTTTGTTACCCAGCTGAATAACTTCATCAAGTTAATTTGGCATGACCTCCTGCAACACACCCATGCTGTCTGTCATACTGAGACTACTAGAACTGCCGCCAGCTCCCTCAGCGGTCTTGGGTGCATTCCATCTGGCTCAGATTTACTCACTTTAAGGACCATAAGACTCTTTAAGACCCTGTTCTCTGTCTGACTCCTTACACATCTGCAATCCCCTCCCCATTCCTATCCTACCCTGTGGTACAGGTCCATCTTTCTCTTGAGTGAATGCTGAGCAGAAGTATTCTTTCAATAATTCTGCCTTTCCTCTTCCATCTTCCACCCACTCTGCCCCTTTTCACAGTTTGAAAATACCTTACTTTGTTTTCTTTTCTTCACAGATGTACCCAAAAAATTACCATCTTTGACTTCCACAGCTATTCTCAACTAGACTCAACTTTCAACTTTAGCCTTTTTCAACTCCCTACTAGCAGTCTTGAGTTTGCCTAGGTACTCCATTATGTATTCTTCCTGCTGGGTTATCCTGTATTTTTTGAAGGAATCCCTTTTTTCTCTTCATAACACTCACCTCTGCTGTGAATGAGTGTTTTCTTATGTTTGTTTTTCTTGCCCATCATCTTCAGACAGGTATTTGTGACTTCCTGTATCCAATCCTTGATTATGGGCCATTTTTCTTCAACCATCTCTCACCATCCACCTACGCTTGACCAGGGGTATGCTCAGATGTTCCCCATTTTGGAATGTTATCCCTTTTGAAGTCCAGAAGGTGTGTTTTAGTGTTCAGGACTTCTTTCCTTCCCTATATCAAGCTGAAACTAAACTGACTGCTTCCTACATACCCAACCATGCTAATGTCCCTGACATGGTAAATGTTTGTCAGTACTACATTCAAGATTGCTCAATACCTAGTCAGGTCAGTCACCTCCCTGAGTTAAGAAGCTACCTTGGGCTGCATCTAGAAGTGATTGGCTTTTGCTGCTGCTGGCTTTAGGGATGCTCCAATCTACAACTGATAGGGTTACGCCATGCACTGTTACCACCATCCCCTGTAGTGATGTTTTCCTGAGCGCCCTTATAGCTCCGGTTCTGTGCCTTTTCTCTGCTTTAAATGTTTCTATGTCACCAACACCCTAATCCTTCATCGTGCCACCATTTGAACCCATACCCATATGGTTTCTTTACCCACCCCATCCCCGCTCATGGCTGTAAACCCTTCCCTGATATAAAGCGCCACCGCTCCTTCTTTCCCCTACTGTGTCCATCATATAGAGAGTGAACACTGGAATAGAGAGATCCTAGTCATTGTTCAGGAATGCCCAGGTCTCAGCGATTGCTACAAGAGTCATGTGGCCCTCGGTCACTAGCATGAGAAGTATTGTATTAATTTACTAATTCCAGAGTTTGTCAAGCTGTGTCTGCCAAAACACAGATTGAGATTTACTCTACCAGCACCAGAGGTTACCTTTCCCCTGTACTGTGTTCATTCAAATTTAACAGATACCCACATTTCCTTTATCATGAATCTATTCCTAGTAACTAAACCATAAGAAATATCCCAGTCTTCATCAAAACAGTTTTAATAAAAGGTTCCTGCAAAAAACATTCTAATCTTCATCAAAACAGCCTGCAGCAATACAAACTAACTGCAGAGCACAAAAATAGTGCTTCTTCAGCAAGATACAAAGCCATTCATGGATTTCATCATCAAACTGCAAACTGAAAAGAACAGGTAATAAGCTTACTCTATTCACTTCTGTCCCACCGGACTGTTCTCTCAACACTTCTTGAAATAGTTACCATTATTTTCATTTCTGTACATTATTGTATTGACGTTTTAGTAGCCAGGTCAGGTAGACAGACATGGGTCCCATTTTCAGCTATGACCCAGATCAAATATGGATACAATCCACCATTTGCAGACATAAATGTGTATAGAACATGCTAATAAATCTGAACAGACATATGCAGTGTTTAAGATCAGTTATATGGACGTTACTAATTAAGAAATGTCACTAGGAACAAGCACAGTGCAAAAAATAAATTCTTAATTTCCAAGTACATCTGGGTATATATCAAAGCAGAGTGAGGAACAAGATCAGCTGCAATAAAACAGACATATGCATGGTCATAAAAAAGGATGACAGTGGGACCAAAGAAGTGGGATGTAACTAATGGGGCCAGCATTTTTTTGTTGCTTTTTCACCAGGAGGCATCACATGAAATGATGTGGTGTGCTGAAGCGTTGATGTCCAGCATGCCTCCCCAACATCTTAGCTCCAGCAGCTGCTCCCCTTGGCCTCTGTCAGGAGTTGATCACATGCCAAATGCTGACCTTGACCATCCTCCTGGGGAGAGCAGTCCATGGGATGCTCAATCCTCCTCCCCTCAGTTGACCCTCTGACTCCTTGGGTCTGTTACCAAACCAGGGGCATTAGTGTCACAAGTGGAAACCCTACTGCTGTACCAGCGAACCAGCTAATCACATTGTATTTCAGTCATAAAACTGAGATATGGGATTTGATATTTTTAAAAATACTGCCCTTTAGTCATGCCCACTATAAAAACAATAAACATCTGGATGTGGTACTGCACTGTTTACCATTCAAAAGGTGCATTGAAACCTTCCTAATTCATTCACTGAATGGTTCCAGTATGTAGACTTATTGTCACATTGTAACCATTGTCACTGTCAGTCAAAAGTAATCTCAAGAGAAGAGATTTAAAAAAAGATTGTGGAGGCCATATTTAATGACTTGAGTTATTAATTGCAACAGTAGTAATAAAAGCTGCATTAAAAATAGCTGAGAGAAATAAAAACAATGATGATGAATCTAAGGATGTCAGCAATGCATTGTTATTTTGATTAATTTAAGTTAGTCAGCCTTGGAGTGGGTCCCAAGGTGGTAGCCTGGATAAAAAAATTGGCTAGACAACAGGACGCAAAGGGTAGTAGTAAATGGAGTACACAGTGAAGAAAGGAGGGTTACTAGCGGGGTACCACAGGGTTCAGTACTGGGACCAGTCCTTTTTAATGTCTTTATAAGTTACATTGCAGAGGAACTGGAAGGAAAAGTATGTCTCTTTGCAGACGACACAAAGATCTGCAATAAGGTTGATACACAAGATGGAGTGGAAAGGATGAGAAGGGACTTGGCAAGGTTGCAGGAATGGTCAAATGTATGGCAGCTCAGATTCAATGCAAAGAAGTGCAAGGTAATGCACATGGGAAACCAAAACCCAGGGGAAGCGTACACAATGGGGGTGAGATACTGACAACAGTTAAAATGGAAAGGGACCTGGGGGTAATTATATCAGATGACCTAAATGTTGGCAAACAATGTGAGGAGGCAGTAAGGAAGGCTGGGGGGATACTGGGATGCATAGGAAGAGGCATCAATAGTAGAAAACAGGAAGTTGTTATCCCTCTGTACAGACAGTTGGTGAGACCCCATCTGGAGTACTGTGTGCAGTTCTGGAGACCCCATCTCCCAAAGACATAGACAGAGTGGAGGCTGTCAGAGGAGGGCAACCAAAATGGTGCAGGGTCTGCACCAGAAGACATACGAAGAAAGACTAAAGGAGCTTAATATGTATACCCTTGAGGAAAGAAGGGAGAGAGGGGACATGATAGAAACTTTCAAGTACCTCAAGGGAATCAACAAAGTCCAACAGGGTAGATCTTTCAGAAAAAGAGATGTGCAAGAACAAGGGGGCACAATTTGAAGATAGAGAGGGGACATCTCAGAGGTAATGTGAGGAAGTATTTTTTCACAGAGAGGGTTGTGGATGCATGGAACAGCCTCCCTGAGGAGGTTGTGGAGTCAAGAACAGTGGAGGAATTCAAGAATGCATGGGACAGGCATAAGGCAGTCCTAGTGGGGGGTAGGAGGAAGTAAGCTGTTGGTTAACTAGGATCTGCAGTTTATCTGTTAGGTAGGAAAATGGACAGACTAGGTGGGCCAAGCGGTCCTTATCTGCCGTCAAATTCTATGTTTCTATGTAAGCTCCCCTGCTGTACCAGTACCCATCTCTCTCAGAAGCTTCCTGGATACCCACTCAGTCCCTCCCATGCATCCCTATCAATGGTTGCTTGCTATCACAGAGCTATGGCTTCCCTCAGGCAAGTTTGGGGAGGTGAGGGATATACACCCAAGTAGTGCTTTTGTCAGGAGGCACCAATGGTGGAGGTGTGAGGACCCGGATGTATGGAGGTGCATCAGCATGGATACTGAGGCTTTTTTTCCTATGCTTTACTTAGACTCAGGGGACATCACACAGTGGCATCACTGGCATCTGCACACAATAAAAGCCATCACACTGAAACTGGCAACATCACAGAGCAGCCCTCCAATCACACTAAACACTCATGCTCACCCAGGTAACAGTATCACAGCAAACAACAGTATTCTCCCTCCTCAGAGGAGGAAAGCATTCCCTAGAATGCTTGAGCATCTTCCCCCAGCCAGTCCCCCAACAACACTGTCTCGTTAATAAACCTGGCTTGCTGACATCACAATCGGTAGCCCTACCACTGTGCCAGAGGGCTGGCAAAGAAATGCATTATTGATAAAACAAATTACATGTTGATGTATTTTTCTAAATAACAAGTACTGCTGCTTTAATTGCACTGAATTATGATCCCCAGCCTTACCTCCAAATAAACTCCTTGGTTTTCTCAGGCCCAGATTACTGGATGGATTACTGTACATGCAGCAAGAAGGGCCCATGTCCACCGCCCCCACGTACACATAGACGCAGTATCTCTGCCGTTCATGCTCACCACATCAACCACTCAAAGGAAGCCTCTATTCACACTGGCTGGTATGCACTCCCTGGCTGGCACCTTGAAACACAGCTGACTCTCCAAACATAGCCATCTCAAAGTGGCTCATGTGCCATCATTGCCTAGGTTTCTATCTCCCCAGGGCAAAGCCAGACACCCAACATGGGACATCTAGATACAGTTGAGCTGACACTGACCCATTAAAAGGGAAAATATGCCAAGTGCCAATTATCAAAGAGAACACTACACTACCAGCTACCCAGTCCACACCCTTAGAGTTTTCCTCCTGCTGGTCTTACCTGAGGTAAAGTACAGCAGTGTCACTTATACCCCTGTAGTATCTATGATCATCATGTTCTCCATGCTGACAAACATTTTTGTCTGCTTCATGTGTTTACTCCAGAAGGAGCTGAAGTGCTGACAATATATATAGTCAACCCTCCCAAGGCATAACATATCTGATGAACCTGGACACCACTAAGCTGACAACGACTTCAAGGAAAAATATATCAAGTCTAAAGTATGCACCGAAACCAATCAGAGAGGCATTCTATCTGTGTTCACACCATTTCTTATGATTCCTACTCCACACATTGTATTATGTCTGAAAATAGTTTTATAATAATATTACTAATGGACTAAATTTCAAGGTATCCAATACTATAGGGCTAGAAGAAAAAGCCTGTAAATTTGCAAATGATACTGATATCTGCAATACAGTGGACACAATGGAGGGACTAAAGGCCATGAGGAGTGACTTGTAAGAGTCAGAAGAGAGGTCCAGAACTTAGCAGCTGGGATTTAATGCCAGAAGTGTAAAGTCAAGCACATCTGGTGCAAAACCCCCAGAGTCAAGTACAAGACTTGAAAGTAGCAGCCCAGTGCTCACGGGCAATGGGGACTACAAATAAGATGAGCTACATAGGGAGGGGGATGGCAAGCAGAAGGAGAGAGGTTACTCCTTCCCCATGTACAAGTCATTGGTTTGACTCCACCTTGAGTACTGTGTGCACTTCTGGAGCCTTCATCTTAGAAAGGACATTGACAGAGTGAAATCTGTGCATAGTAGGGCATCTAAGATGATGCAGGACCAGCAGGGAAACCTCATTTGAGGAAAGGCTGAAGGACCTCAAGAAATACTCCTTGGAGAAGTGACTGCAGCTTTAAATACTTCAAGGGAATAAATAACATAGAATAGGGGGAACTTTTAGGTTGAGAACAAATATGGTCATCGAAGGTACATAAACAAGTTACAAGGGAGATGTTTCAAGAAGGAGGTAAAGAAACTTTTTCTCAAACATGGAGTGGAGAATAGATAGAACAAATTGTCTATGGAGGTGGTAGGGGCAGAGACAGTGATGGGGTTCAAGTATGCATGGGATAGGTGCACAGATATCATTAAAAGGAAGAACCATCTGGAGAGGGTGGGGAAAACTGGGGGTCCACATAGGGGCCCCTTGCCACCTCAGAGGGTACATAGGGTTGGAGAACACTGGATGGGCCAAATGGTCCTTTTATGCTGACAAAATCTGTGTTTCTACATTTTAACACATTATATTTTTCTATGCTTTGTGTTCCTCCCCCTCATGCTGTACTGTTAACTCCCTTCTCCGTTGCTTGCAGTCCAGTCAATGCTTCTTGTGGTGGCCCCTCAAGTTCACCATCTGATTCCACCTCTCAGCCAGGCCCAGCAACTCCAAGAGGAAATGTGCTAGCAGGGATGGGGGAATTGAGGAAAGACACAGGGTACATGGACTTCATGCTCACAGTGTGCTTGGTAAAGTTTTTCCTTACTGGAACCCACCCACTGCCCATGAAAACCCCACCCATACAGGCACCTGATATCTGTGGAAGGAATTGATTTTGCATAGTCACTCATGACATCAAGGCTGTTTGACAATCCCACTGAAGGTGCTCATGCTGAAGGGTGGGTGGAACCCTTCAGTCCCCCCCAAGATAGATTATACTGTTCAGCAGCATCACTGTGGCCCTACCTGCCCAGTGAAGGAAGCCAGGTTGGCAACATAAACCCAGGTCTCCATATGGCTGTGTAACACACTCCATGAGCACCACTAAATCAGGCATCTTATACATGTACTTATTTGAAATTAACCCACAGAAAAGCATTCTCATTTCATGGCAGTCCCAGGGAGGATAGCAGCAGTCAGTAATTTAACACAATCCAGCAGGAGCAGTTACATACAGTGCAGGCTGAATTATACACAGGATAAATACATCTGGCTATTGCAAAACAAGCTTGTCTTAAATTAAAATAAAACGGTGACTATGCTCTTTGGTTCAGGTTCAAAATTCGGTCCTGCACCCAACCATTAAGAATCAGAGCGCTTGATGGCTCTCCCCTTAACACAGTTACCTCTTTTAAATATCTAGGAGTAACCCTTGATCCCACCTTGGATTTTGACCTGCACCTAGCCTCAGTCATTAAATCCGTCAATGTTCAACTTGGGCTGGCACATAAAGTGAGACGTAGCCTAACATCCATGGTGAGGATGATGATTGCACAGGGGATCCTGAGACCCAAATTGGCATATGAGTTAATAGTCTTTCTGGCAACTACTGGAAGGCTTCTCCGGAAGTGGGATGTCTGCTACAACAGCATTTGCCATTTTGCTCTATCTTTACCCAAACTTACTCACCAATGCACACTGTACTCCAGTCTGGGATGGTTTACCCCCTCAGCTTTCCATCAGTTTACTTCCTACTTTTTATAAAGAATATAATCTCCTCCCAGATACCTGACAAATTGGCTCTACTGCTCAAACCTGTGACCTCTGCCTACCCATTGAGATCAGCAGACAAATCTCTTCTTGTCCAACTGAGATGTAAAACCAAAATGGGGGAGAATGCTTTCTCTAGCTGGGCCCCTAAACTATGGAACTCCCTTCCACCGAGTCTAAGAATCTCCCCTTCTCCACACAGCTTCAAACAAGAGCTTTGCATGGCTCTTCTAAGCTCTGAACCCTGCTCCTGTTCTCTGTCCACCCACTCCTGTACTGGTTCCTCCTAGTTGTCTACCATCTCCAACCTCTACTACTCTCAAACCTGCCTGGAAATCTTGATATTTCCTCACTTCTAGCACTCACTCACTCACTAGTTGTATGACTTATGACTATTAGTTATTTGCACTTATATTCCTGTTTTGTTACTACATATACATTCCTGCAAATGTACTGTCATTGCTGAAAATTTTGTATAAGTGTACTCTGTCTGACTTCTACTTGTTCCCATGATGTTTTCTTGTATCTACTATTGTCTACATACCCTTTGTTGTAATCTCCCGGGTTGTACCTGAAAATAGGCAGCTACGCTGTCCAGTGTACCTACCCAGTTAACAAAACCTAATAAATAAATACATTTATTCATGAGTATGGTATAATATACCTCACAACAAATCTTTTACCCCAAACTTTGAATTTCATTATTTTTCACATGGTTTGTGAATCCTAAAAGTACTTTATTTTTTTTTCTTGGCTATATATATTTTCTGTAGCAGCACCATAGTTAGGGTTGAGTAGACATTTCAGTATCAAATCTCTATTTTTGGGCCCTTATTTCTCAACTATCCTTGGATCTAGGGACATGATATTTGACATGCACTCTGTGTAACAGAGCTCCCACCCTGACAGATTTGGTTAGTTTGGGTTCAGCAGTTTTTAAGTTAGAAATTGCTCAAATTATTGAGAAAAAATAAAATTAAGACTTTTTTAAATTTTTTTGCACACTTATAAATCAAAGATGGCTAAGATTTGAAATCTGAAACTTTTAGGTAAACTAGATTTGGTCCCAAGGAGGGTGCTTTTACTAATTCAAAAATTAATAAATTATGTAACCAGGTCACCATGGATGTTAGGGTTACTACCCCTGCCATGTGGGCTCAAACAATGTTGAGGGGCCTGGGTTCTGATTTTCTTGAATGGAGGGCTCATATCCAGATATTTTAAGTTTTACGTGGTGCCTCCACTCAGAGAAAGGATTAGGTGGGGCTGGTATCAAAGCAGTACAACCCATAGGGATGTAGTACCTACCCACCTCCTCAAGATGTCCCCATACACATGGAAATTAACAATGCAACCTTGAAAATCAACAAAAATGCAATCAGTGACTTATTAATAATATGCTCATAAGACAAAAATATAAAATACCAGTAAAATATTTATTGGGGGATATTTACAAGGGATTGAGGAACTCAAGCAAAACTGTTTTAGGCAGAAATGGTAAACTATAAAGTGACAGGGCCGAAGGTAGTCACCTGACTAGGCTTGGCCAGTAAAACACTTAAAAAGCACAGTAACAGTGCACACCAGGCAAGACAATACAAGGAGCACTGCCCACTTCACATGGGTACCAGTTTAAACCCTTAAACGGAGCTCACAGTGCTTCACTGGGTACACAGCAGTAGGAATGGTGCAGACCATGCCTGCCTGCCAGAGCAGCGGTTAATTTTCCGCTTGTGATGCCAACACTCCAGGTTTAGGAATGGACCCTAGTGTTGGAGGGCTGGCCAGGGGGAGGAGGATTGAACATCCCTAGGATTGCTCTCCTCCTTTGGGGGTGGGGAGGGTTCCTGAGCACCTGGTGCCTAACTGTACCCTGGTAGAGACTAGGGGATCAGCAGTAGCTACTGATGCAGAGAGTGGGTGGGGCCATGTCCCAACACTGGCACATCAGTGTATCATGTCATTTCATGCCCTGCCCCCGTGGAGTCTCTCTTCCAAACAATGGGGCCACCATTAATGATGCCCTGCTCCTCCAGACCATTCGCCTGCCATGCCACTCCTCACAGGACCTAGCCCCATTGTCTGTCTTACATGGCCCAACTCCAGGCTCCTTCCTGGGGGGGGGTAAGTTAGGGAGACAATGTTGGTTGGTGACCCCTGCCAGTAACCTTGCACTAGCATTGTAAAGGATGCATGTCTGTGAGGTAGTCCTGCCCTAGGGGCAAGCCAGGGGAGGACCAACTGATGGAGGTAAGTCCTGGGGTGGGGTGTGGACCTGGGAAAAGCAGGGGCTGAGCCCTTGTTGGCACCACCATAAAGCACTGTAAACAAAATAAAAAAGAATAGAGCAATCCCAGTGCCTTTGCAGCTGGTTGACCAGCAGTGGTGCACTTATACAGAACAAGACACTTTGTTAAACTCAGATCTCACAGGCCATGCGATTGCTAAAATGTCAAATCTCCAAGCGAGGTATTTTTAATTCCTAATCAATTGGCCAAATCTGTAGATTTGATCACAGACTCTGTATAAGTTTTCCAGCTGCAGGGTAAGCCCTGAAACTACTCACACTTCGAGGGCACCAGCTTCCCTGACAACTTGGGCTCATTTGAGGAGGTAGCTCAAAGATGTAGGTCTCAGTAGCTTCTGGATGTGGATCAGGCTATCTGCATTTACAGTCATCTGGACCCATCTGGCTCTTCTCTCTCTCTCCTCCTCCTCCTCCTCCTCCTCCTCCTCTGCGGGACAGACCAGTCTGGGAGCAGGGGAAAAACACACATCTAGGCTTCAGGACACTCATGTGGGACATTAGCCAGTACCTGGCAGTAACAGTAAACTGTGTTCTCCAAGACGGTGCTGGCTTGATGCAGGTTTTCTCACACTGATCTATTCGCTTAGTCTCTGGTGACCACAAGCTGGCAGCTTTACCTACTTTTATCTCAAGGCAAGCGTCAGTCTCTTTCACAGGAAAGATTGTAACCCAACAGCTACGGAAGGGTGACCCATTGTCAGAGGGTTAGGGATGGCAGTGATCCTAAGTGCCCTGATGCTAGAGCTAGGGATCCTAGTTTATAGACTGACAGGGACCTATCCCATGTCTTGGGAATATGTAAGGAGTTTGCAGCTGCTCAGAAAAGTAACCCTAGTCTAGAGAAGCTGAGGGCTTGGACAGACTCTGATGGAGCACAGGGAGGTGATGGAAAGTATAAAGTTTATTGGGACAATGGACTGATGTATACACAGGATGCTAAGACAGAGGGAGGGGTGATAGGCAGGCAGCTTCTAGTTCCCTAGGGGTGCCATGAGCAGTTGCTCAAGATTGAACATGATATTCCCATGTCTGGTCACTAGGAAATCACATGCACTATGCAGTGATTGGCCCAGAATGTCTATCGGCCCAACCTCATCCAGAAGGTGAAGGAGAATTGCAGGTCTTGTCACCAGTGCCAAGAGATAGGGAAGGCAGGTAAGAAACCCCAAACTGCCCTAATTCCTTTCCCCATAGTGGAGGAACCATTCCAGAAGGTGGGAATGTATATTGTGGGCCTTTAAATACCCCCAGTTCCTTAGGGAAGAGGTTCATCCTGACTGTGGTAGATTATGCCACCTGGTACCCAGAGGCAGTCACCCTATCCTCACTGAGGAAAGACAAAGTGTCAGATGCCTTACTTAGTTGAAGTTCAAATTTATTTGTTCTCCCTAAGCTTTTTACAAAACCTAAAAATCTAAAATCATTTTAGTGCATCACACAGATACAATTTTCATAAGAGACAATAAGATGTCACAGTTATATAAATTTCACATTTTACATAATTTCATTAATACATAACAGTGTCGATCTTCATCTCAAAGATCTTAAGGTGCTGGTTAAATATATCCATAAATATCATATAATTTTCACAAAAATATGCACCAATATTTCATGTAAGATCATTATAGATGAAGAACACATAAAAATTTGACCAGTTTCTCCAATATAGCCTCATTTGTATTATTAAGAAGAAACAATACCAACTGGTCAGGAGTAAGGTCAGTGCCTGCCAGAATATCCCCTAATCATTTCCTCCTAACAGAACAGTAATACATGTTTCAAATCATCCTCCATTTGGATCCCACAGGGACAAAAGGGGGAAATCTACTTTTCCTCTTCCCAGTCTAAAGTAGATATAGTTTGCCTTATATAACTCCATTTTAAATCTTGTTGTTAAACATCTAGAATGAGGATTAGTTTGTTTAATAAGATACAGATCCAAACCGTTTTTTTGTTTTATTATTTTATACCATCTATAATTCTTCAAGGTGGTTATCCTCAGTATCCTGAGCTTTGGTTAGGTCTCTGACTCTAGATTTAACCAATGCTGTAACCTCTTCTAATGACATAGTAAATATCTGTTATGACGTGACCTAACACACTAGGATAAAGTTTATTCATAATAAGTTGAATAGTAGGTGCTATGACATTCATAGAGGCATAATGGATCTCTTCTTCTAGACGCCATCTTGCAATTCTTTGTTCTGGCAACTGTATTAACTTTAACAGGAATATAATGTTTTTCTAAAATTAAGTTCACCAGAGAAAGTTGTCCCAACTTGGAGCATACAATTTCTTTCGGTACTGATTGAGGGAGCATTAATATATGATGATAAAGTTTATTAACCACTCATTCAATGTCATCAGACTTTTAACTTCCCCACATTTCTGCAGCATAGACTGTGCTTGTATTAATTTTTGCCTTTATTACCTTCAGTATTCCTTGTATGGAAGCTCTTCCTAGCCTTGAGTTAAATTGTCTGAAGGCATTAGCTGCAATTATAATTTTAGATTTAATATAACCAATATGTTCCTTCCAAGTTGTAGTTTGAGAAAAACATACCTCAAGATAATCATACGTCTTAACTATTTCTATTCTGTTTTGTCCCATGAAAACCTTAGGTAGAGTTCTGCTTTATTTCCAAAGATCACAACCTTGGTCTTGTTTTCATTACTCAACAAACCATCCCTATTACATAGCATGGGAAATGTATCCATTTTTCTCTGCAAACCCAGCAGAGAGGTTGAAAACAGAACAATATCATCAGCATAAGCTAAAAGTGATACTCTGTCTTTACCTCTTCTGGGTGAATGGTAGTCTGTATTTTTCCAGGCCTTGCAATATAGAATTTATACATAAATTAAATAGGGTTGGAGCAAGACTACACCCCTGCCTGACACCAACATTTGTACTAATGGGAGGTGTCAAAAATCCCCATTGATTGTATTGTATCTGCATCCAGGTATCACTATGCGGTCTAACTGATATGTCGAGGAAGAAGTTATCTACAATTAAATGTTTTACTTTATTCCACAGCAGATTCCTGCTGATTTTGTCAAATGCTGCTGTGAGATCCATGAAGCAATGATATAGTTTACCATGCTGCTTCACTGTCACATATTTCCATACTAAATGTCTCAGGACATAGCAGTATTGCACCGTGGATCTTCCTGCCCGAATCGATTCTGATATTCACTGAGAATTGCATTCTCATTAATCCAATTCTGTAATTTTTTAAATAAAATTTTACAGAATAATTTCTGTGAGATGTCTATTAAACTATACATCTTTGTATTTAATGGATCTCCTCTTTTCAAAATTGGATATACAATACTACCGAGCCAACTTGGCGAAATGTGTTGCCCCTGTAATATTGCATTGTAATATTTTTCCAATAATGGTACCCACCACTGTATAAACGTTTTATACATTTTCCAAGTTATGCTATCGGAACCTGGGGTTTTGTTTAATTTTAAAGGGGAAGTCTACCATAGTTTCACATCAATATTTTCCCAGCTCCTTATGTGTAACTGTTGTGTGCCTCCTCCAGTTGCCAGCAGTCCTATTGGTGTCCAAATCTAGATTATAAATACAAATATACAGCCCCAGAAGTTATCAATGTGTTTGTCCTCCATTTTACCATCAATGTTGCTGGAGGATAATGTCATCAGAGCAACAGATAATGGTGCTGCACTAAATGCAGTTCCACCAGTAAACCAAACCCACAATGTTTGGTTCCCCACTTAAGCAATGGAGGAACCCTTTAAGTGTTGTGCACATCCTGAAGTGCAGGTCTAATAGGGACTAGGACCATGTGAGTGTGATGCAACACTGAGTTGAGGTATATACAGTATTCATGTAAGGAAGTGCATGTATGTGTTATGTTACTGTTTCTGTTAGCAAAAAGTTTGCCCAATAAATGACTCTGGGTACAACAAGAGTTGTAAGTGGTATTATACAGCTGTTGTATTATGTTGTGTGTGTGTGTGTGTGTGTGTGTGTCCGTGTGTTAGCATTCTCTGATTTGATAGACACCAGCAGTGAGAAACAATCTTGCAAATATGCTCCTTTCCCTTTGTAACTAGGCAGTCAGTGATTGGATGGCTGTTGTAAGGCAATAAAGAATTCAGCTATAACAAGGAATAGGTTACCAGGAAAGCATCAGCTGCAGCATATGAAAGAAGGGTAATCTAGTGGTTAAAGCACAGGCACAAGCACCGGGGGACTCTGGTTCAAATCTTACTAGAGTGCCTTACTCTCTAGCCCTTAAGAAGTTCCCCCATCCTCCTTGGAAACTGTGATGGCCCCTCAGATCCATGACTTTAAAAGTGTCCCAATTCCCATTATAAATAATTAGTATTGATGTGAGAGCTACAGCACTTCACTTTCAAGGTACTAAGGATAAGCTGTGGTGCCCCCCCACTTTGTTTTTTTTTTTTAATTTATGTTTATTAATTTTCTGTTAATAAACAGATTATACATATAATACTCATACAGGGAATAGGTACATGTCTTTTTAGGTACATAACAGTAATACAGTAAATCTGAAGCCCCGTAATCTTTTACAATGGGGGGGGGATTACACTCAGTTCTTATAAGAACAAGTCCCAAATCGTTCAATAAAGTTGCCAGCCTCTTCAGTGGTTAAAAGTGTTTCCAGCAGGGCCCCCCCCCAACTTTGTAATGCCAGCATTTGAAGTAGGATGTCCCTCACAAACCAGATGCTACACCTCAGCTATTCTAGGTAAAGAAACTAATCAGTCTCAGTGTTTGTAGTGCTCTGTATTTGCTTAGCTCACTCCTCCTATGTCATATGCATTCTGTGTCTTGGTATGTCCAGTAAGAAACTCAGATTTAAGGTGCATTTGAAATGTAAAACAATACACTTTATAAAGCAAATTATCTATCTCTCCACTTTCAGGCTGCTGAAAGGGGATGTGTATAATTTAGTCTTTTGTGATCCTATGGTAAACTGCCCAGGCCCACCTTATAATGAATCTTCTCAAGGGTGTTCACCTGGTACAATACAGAGTGACTGCTCGATTGATTGATTGGTTAATTAACTGATTCAGTCTACTGCTCGATTGATTCATTGATTGGTTAATTGACTGATTCAGTCTACTGCTCTCCACAACATGTTACAACTGTCTCACAGAGAGAAATAAGCAGTACAAAGAAACAGATTTTATTTCCTGTGAATGAAATACAATTAGATGTATTATTTGCTCTACACATACAGTATTAAGGCTACAAGTATCACTCCCTGTGTGAGTTGCATGACAGAACCGCCTTAAGCCATTGCAAACAAACTAAAATCAGGCTGGACAGCATTGATACCCTTATGTTTTGTTCTGCACTGTTGCTGCAGTGACATCAAGGAATGGAAGGGGCTGTATTACAAGTGACTCATTTGCATGTAAATGGAGGCTTGCTTGACACTTTACTACCTTGTGTCAGAGCCTCAGACTCTAGATATGTGTTGCAACAGAAGAAACGACTGATCTCTTATTGACACATGTACAGTACTTGATGTAATGTATAATAAATACATCAGACATATCCAAATCATAAATATACAGGAATCTTCTCCTTTAATGATAGTATTGCTTGATGGATCTCATCATTGTTCATAGTCAGGGAATCAACCAAGGTTTCCATGGATACGTTATTATGATTTGTCTCCAACCTTTTTATTTCTGAAAAAAATAATAGAAACATAGAAGCTGAAAGCAGATAAGGACTACAAGACTCATCCAGTCTGCCCATTTCTTTTTCTACCTTATGAATGTGCCATCGGCCTTTGCTCTGTCAATGGCCTATCTATTCATACTCATCTGTATTACTCCCTTATGCCTATCCCATGCCTGTTTGAAGCCCTGCATTGTATTCATATTCACCACTTCCTGAGGTAGGCCATTCCATGCATCCACCAACCTTTCTGTGAAAAAGAACTTCATCACGTTACCCCTCAATTGGCCTCCCTCTAATCATGCTGTGTCCTCTTGTCCTGCCATTTTTTCTTACATTGAAACATGTTAGACTCTTTCACCTTGTTAATGCCCTTAAGGTGTTTACATGTTTCAATCATATCACCTCTCTCCCTCCTTTGATCTAGGGTATACATATTGAGCTCAGTTAATCTGTCCTCATATGTTTTCTGATGCAGTCCCTGCACCATTTTAGTTGCCCTTCTCTGGACTGCCTCAATTTGGTTAATGTCCTTGAGAAGGTGTGGCCTCCAGTACTGCACGCAGTACTCCAGATGGAGCCTAACCAGTGTCTTGTAAAGAGGGATTATTACCTCCCTCTTCCAACTTGTGATACCCCTACTAATACACCCTAACATCCCTCTAGCCTTACCTACTGCCTTAGTGGTCTGCTTGGATGATTTCAGGTCATCGGTGATGATGACACCCAAGTCTCTTTCTTCCCTTGTGACTGCCAGCAACTCCCCTCCCAACCTATAGGTGGCTTCAGGGTTTCTCTTCCCTATGTGCATGATCATGCACTTCTTTGCATTAAACCCCAGCTGCCACTCTTCCAACCATTTTGCTAGTTTATCCAGATCTCTTCTCATTCTGCTCACCTCATCTGGATCATGTACTCTGTTGTAGATCTTGGTGTCATCTGCAAATAGACAAACCTTACTCTCCAGTCCATCTGCAATGTCACTGTTGAAGATATTGAAGAGGACTGGCCCCAGGACTGATCCCTGAGGTACCCCACTTGTGACTTGCATCTCTTCTGACTCTATACCATTTACCACCACTCTCTGTTTTCCACCCATCAACCAGTTTGCCACCCAGTTGACCAACATCTGACCCACCCCAAGCCTATCCAGCTTATTAATCAATCTTCTATGTGGAACAGTATCGAAAGCTTTGCTGAAGTCAAGGTAGGTGACATCAACTGCTCCCCCTTGGTCCACCACTCTGGTTACCCAGTCAAAGAAATCTATGAGATTAGTTTGACAGGACTTTCCTTTTGTAAACCCATGCTCTCTTGGATCCTGTGCTCCTATGGATTCCAGGTGTTGCACTATCCTTTCTTTAAGGAGTGTCTCCATAATCTTGCTCACTACTGAGGTAAGACTGACTGGTCTGTAGTTCCCTGCCTCCTCCCTGCTACCATTCATGCGGAGCGGGATCACACGAGCCCTTCTCCAGTCTTCTGAGACCTCTTCTGTGTTCAGAGACTCACCAAACAGTTATGATAATGGCTCTGCTAGTTCCATCCTTGGCTCATTTAGTACCCTGGGATGTATGCCATCAGGTCCCACTGCCTTGTCCACCCTGAGCTTACTGAGTTCTTGTAGGACCCTTTCTTTTATGAAGGGACTAGTACACATCTCCCTCCCCCTGTGTCCATGTCTCAAAGTGTTTTTCCCATGTTGTGAGAGTGATATAGGCATGAATTTTATTATGGTGTTGGCCATAGCCTCCACTCATCAACCTCCAAAAGGTCTTTGTATCTTTCTCCAGTATAGTTTTTCGAAGCTTATCCCATTGTAATCTACAAAATTAGTTTTTCTCTTGCTCCAGAAATGTATTATATTCCTTCCTAGCCTGATTTAGTGCTTTTATTTTTTGTTCATTTTTATTCTCCCTTACTTCTGTTATTTTTTGATTTAAAACAGTTTTTGCTTTTCTGCAATGTTTATTAAACCATGCACAAGGTTTAAACACCCTTGTAGAAACTGTTTTACAAAGTGGTTTGCTATAATTTGTCAGCCTTTCCCAGTTTTCTAAAATATCATTTAAGTTGTCATTTAATAATATTTCATTTCTTAATTCAGCTGGGGATCCCTGTAAGAGTATCTCATTAAAAGTTTGACTAAAATGAGTATGCCATCTAATTCTCTTATAATTAATAATTTCCATGGGAGGAGAGTTTTCTTTTCTTCTAATATTAGAAATGTCTACTACAAATTGTATACTAACTGGAAGATGTACTGATTCCAGTCAATCCAGTATCTCCATATCCTGTAACATCTTTACTCCTTCCATATTTACCCCAAAAATGTCTATTGTTGAATATCCTTTGGGTCCCACAAATGTATAACCACCTGTGCTATCATTTATAGTTCTACCATTTATGAGAATAACATTTTTCTCTCCAAGATAAGTATTTACATATCTATCTCTTACATTTTGTTTTTTATCCTCCAGTTTTCTATGTAAGGTTGATCCCAGATTTATTTCTACTGCATTCACAAGTAAATCCATAAAAAGTTCATCCTCTAGATCCTTTAATCCTGTACAGGTATTTAAATCACCTATGATAAAAAATGGGAAATAACCGGATTTATCCAGGATAAAATTCATATCTTTCAAAAACTGGAACCAAGGGTCTTCCTTATTTTTAGTTTTTTTGGGGGGTATAGGCATTACAAAGTATCAGTGTAAAAGAGAGTTTACAGAGTTTGACTGCCAGTATCAGGTTCCCCTGGGACTCAAGTTTAGATACTACTGAGTCCAAGGAGGTCCTGACAAAAATTGTCAACCCAAATTTGGGTCTACCTAGTTCCTTATCTTTAACAGCTGTTATACCCACTGTATAGAAGCCAGGAATAGCATTTTCTGGTATCAAACTCCATGGTTCCTGTAAACATAATATATCAAAGGACTCCAAGAAGGAACATGTATCACTGTCAGCAAGTTTTGAAGTGAGACCCTCAATGTTCCAGGACAATATTTTCAACACTTGTCCTGCTTGTATATGTTGCATTGTATATCATGTTTGTTTCTTCCCAGGGATTTCTGTCTTTGAATTCTCATTTCTGGGAATCCCTAGGATGTCTCCCAAAAATTCCCTAGGTGTAGTCACCAAGATACCCAGACTGTCCATTGTCTCTGCATTTTCCATAATAACACGCACCAATCTTGCTGAAGTAAAGAAAAAATCTATTTGAGAAGACTCAATTTCTTCTTTCCATATTTTAATGTTCGAAATAGAGTGTATTGTTAATTCTACATCAAGGGAGTGGGTCAAAAAAGAGACTAAATCTCTTTTGATGGTATTTCAATCTCTCTCTCTCTCTCCTCCTTTGTATTCCATCCAAAAATTGCAATAATCTTATCAATTTGTTCTATATTTCGATTATTTTCATAGTTGTTAATTATTTTTATCAAGGATTCTATTGTTTGGTCCCTATTCTTTGATTGATTTGTGTTTTCTCTAGATATTTCTACAGGCAGAGGCACTGGTACTAGCTGAGGTTCACTCATCAAAATCCCTTTTAATTGCAACAGGTTACCTTTTGACAAATTTCTGCTGCAAGTACAGAGGAATTTGTGTAGATTATAACACAGTCATTTATTTCTGGATTTAAAAGACGTACGGTTCTAAAATCCCTTTCCTCTTGACTAATGCCCACCATGTATTTCATATGGGTGGTAAGCATTACATTTGTTCCATCAGGTATCTGCTTAATACCAAAAGTTTCAAAATAATACTCCTTTAATGGTCCATTCCCCTCAAACAAGCTGTTAAATGAGAAGAGATCCATTGCGGGTGTATAATCTCCACGGGGGAATAAGAAGGCTGAAGGTCAAAATCTGGGGCAATGACCTCCCTCCTGACCAGTGGGAATACTTCAGAGTTAAAATCAACAACAACCTCCTTTGAAAAGACCAATACGTCCTTTGTAACATGATTTTGCTCAACCTGTTGCAGTACTTCAGAATCTTTCTCTTCCTTAACATTTTCAAAAACACCTAATTTTTTATTTTTGCTCTTGTTTACAGTGTCCCCTTTTTTCTTACTTAATGTTTTCCTTTTATTTATGTTTTGTGAAGTTCCTTCCCTTTTTCCTTTCTCGGTTTTTTTCTGTTCCTCTATCCTCTCTTTGCCCAGGGTTAGATCTTTAATAAAGGGAGCTGGCAGGTTCACTTGAACAAATTAATTTTCAGTAGAAACAGTTTCTGTCATTTTATTTTGAATACTAATGTTTAGGTTCCCTTGATTTTCCTGAGTAGTCCCTTTGATTATTTGCTCTAACATCACTTTATTTCTGAAAACATCTGCTCTCAAGGAGGACAATTCCTCCTGGACAGCTATAATGTTTTCTAGGATAATTATATTCGCGTAGTAAGGATTCTTAGCTATCTCTGCCATCTGTTTAGATAGGTTTGTACAAGAAACAAAATGTCCCTTGTCTGTAAAGTGTTCATGATCATGATTTTCTATTTTTTCTTTTGAGGTCTTGAGCCGTAAGATATCAACCTCAACTCCAGGTCCCAACGACCTTGTTTTAAGATGTCCTGATCAGTCTGCTAAGGTAAGATCCAACCTTTTCAAACTTTCTATTGTTCTGCTCGACTCCTGTATTACAGGGAGTAGATCCTCTTTCAGGTGGTCTGTATTTTTTAATATGGGGAAGGTGAAAAGTGCGTATACTGGAAGCTCTTATTTTCTAAATCAAGGGCTATCTCAGAGTATTGTTCAGCAGAGAAAGCTGCCTCTGAATAATCTTCAGATAACTCTGTAGTACTATAGCTAATCAAACTATTAGTATAACATACTGAAGTATCCCATTCTCCAGCTATGATAGCTATATCATCCTCTCCAAAAAATCGAACACTTGTGTTATTTCCATCTAGGGAAGCTGTATTGTCTATCACTACAGTACCTTCTAAACTTAGTTTGTCAGAGAAAACAATCAATGACTGTCCCCTATAGCTAGTAGTTCTAGATGCTAAAGAACCTAAGGGGGAAACCTCTTTTCTACTTAAATAATCTGTTATTTTAAACTGCTTCAGATTCTGGGCATAAGGGGGTAAGGAATGAAACTTAAGCTTTACTGACACTGTGTCTGATTTTCAATTTGTAAATTCGTTGTATTTTCCAGACGTCTTAGCTTTTTTTGAAGTTTTCTTAGTTTCCTTCTTTTCTTTGGATGTCTGTGCAGTTATTTTCTATTTACCCAACATTTTGAAGTATAGGTTATTCCCTTACTATTTTTAGATAATACCGGGTTACAGATCTTTTTTATTTATTGTTATTACCATATCTAATTGTGAGTATCTTTTAAATTTTAAATGTGAAAAAGCTGTACACCCCAAACTAAATTTGAGGTAAAATAATTTTTTAGAGGCAATAATAAATAATCTATTTCCTATGCAAAAGATTAAGAAAATATTTAAATAATGATCTCTTATTTGCATTCAGATGTCCACATAATAGCATGTAGTGACAATCATGTCCAGACTTCTTTACAATTGAAAGTCTTTACTGCATCATTCTGGATCTCAAGATTTTCTTTTTGTCCATAAAAGACTACAGGCCTTAGTGCCCACTTTTAAGCCATATTCTAGTCCTCAATGTCCTCAAGAATTCAGCATAGCAAATGTTTATTTAAATGGAAAAAAAGTTTTCCCAGTAAAATATCATAGAGTTCCTGAGGAAAAGCCTTCTAGTCCCTGGACAACAGTATCCAATTAGCTCATGCAGACATAAAGCACAGTCGAGAAATTATCTATGAGTCAAAAAAACTCCAATCAGTCTGGGAATTTTCCCAGAAATATTTAAAACCATAAAAACTTTTACAAACTAAAATAGGTGAGCATATGGTTCTACCTAAACTGACATCAATACAAACAATATAAAAAATAACTGCCTACACTTGCAAGTTTCTAATTAAAATTAAACTTATAAGGCTTAGAGTAGTACTTTAGACCATAACTATGGTAGAAAAATTATTCAAACACCAACTGACCTTGCATAGCCTTGTAAGGACATAAAACATAAGAAAGGATTTCAATAATACTTCAAGAACTTGTAAAATGAGCAGATGATATTATTAAATCTAAATACTCACATAAGCATCTTGATTTAGAACCCAAAAAAGCAGACTTGAATCCTCGTTTACTGATTTTGTTCATGCAGAGTTTTTTCAGCGTTCAGCGTTCGACGCTTAGCATTTAACTTTCAGAGTTCTGGCATTTACTGTTTTTACCTGCTGTATTCTACTAAGCATGATTCGGCAAGGTCTGAGTTTCAAATTAGCACTAGAGGCTCTCACCAATTCAGAAATTCTATCCAGCAGGGATCAAAATAGAAACCATGTTTCCACAGAATGCTAAACAGCTTGGGATGGCGTGTTGTATCTGAAAATCTTAAACGCCAGGCATGCATATTTGGGAAACACTTAAAAAGCAATAACAGACTCACATGCTGCAATCAAGCCAATTGTGATTAAGGATTCAAGCTTGTGGTCTCCTATCTAAATTTATCTAAAACCTGCTCAGAAAATGTGCTAATTTTACTGTGATACCAATTAAAGAGGTACCCACATAGATTTATGTGTCTCAGTCATTAGCCAGTAGCCTTAAGCCATTTGCCCCAAGCCCCCAAATAAAAATATACATTTGCCAAACCACACATAAAAAAACACAAACAGTTATGAACAGACACACTCTTCTTAGTAATCAGCAGAATTCACAAGAGTTCTCAACAGTTTTGAGGTTTCCACGAATAGGTCATATAGAAGGTACTTTCCCAGAGAAAGATGTAGGAAAAATATAAAAAAGTTTAAGGTACTGCCATCTTCTGTTTTAGCCTTTCTGAAGAGCAAACACTGTAGCAGGAAAAGAATCAGACCCCAGCCACTATATAGGCATTTCTTAGCTGAAAAACACAGCCAGCCTAAAATTGGTCCATTTCCTGCGATGAGAGAAAACAGAACAACAGTACTGACCAAGATGCAGCACAAGCTTGACTGGAAAGGCAGAAACACTAAGGCAATGGTGCCATTCCTGTTCTTGATTTGTTGAGGCTTTTTTCCAACCCTACTATTGTTAGTCCTCCTCACTAACACAGCATGGAGCCACCATCTTGGAGTTCAAGCTTCTCCATCAGATGCCTTACATGGGATTTTCTCCCATGCTGGGTATCCACAGGAGGTTATCACCGATCGAGGGGGTTCCTTCATGTCGGACCTGATGAAATGTTTGTGGGAGAGGTGCGGGGTGGTGCAGAGATGCACGACTCCTTATCACATGCAAGCCAATGGGCTTGTGGAAAGATTTACTGGTACATTGAAATCAATGTTCCAAGCATTTGCTGAACAGAATGGGAGGGATCTGGAGAAATACCTTCCCCACCTGTTATTCACGTACAGGGAGGTGCCCCAAGAGTTGACAGGGTTTTCCCCCTTCAAGTTCTTATATGGACGCCGGGTACGTGGGCCCCTAGACTTGATCTGGGAGGACTGGGAAGGCAAGCTCACCACCCAGGGAACTCCCATAGTGGATTATGTCCTTAGGTTTAAGGAAAGACTAAAAATGCTTATGGGAACAGCACAAAGCAACCTAGCAGCTGCCCAACAAAAACAAAAAGTGTGGTACGACTGCAGAGCCAGAGCTTGCTCATACACAGTGGGTCAGGAAGTCATGGTCCTCATTTCAATCCAGAAAGACAAGCTGCAGGCTGAGTGGGCAGGACCATACAAAGTAGTCAGAAAGATAAATGCTGTACACTATATAACAGAGTTACCTGACAGAAGACATACAGTAAGAATGTACCACGTCAACATGATGAAGCCATATGCTAATAGGGCTGACAGGGTGTTTGCATGTTTGCAGTATGAAGTCCTGGGGAGGGGAGAGATGAATCCGACCCCCTTCTGCACTTGCTGGAAGAAAGCAAGTGGGAGTCCTCTATGGAAGCATTTCAATTGTCAACCAGCTGGCCCTGAACCAGATCCAGGAAGTAAGGGAGGTTTTAGCAGACTTTGCCCCATTGTTTAGCACCAAGTCTGGACTAACCCCCTTAGTGACATATGATGTAGAGACAGGGACATAAACGCCCATATGGTGGATAACATATTGGCTGTCAGATGTCATCCAAAAGGACATTAGGAGGGAGGTGGAGGAAATGCTGGATTTACAGTTAATGCAGACATCTCAGAGACCCTGGGCATCCCCGTAATCTGTAAATTGGCAGAGCTGGCCTGTAATTTCAAAGTGTTAGTAGCTGAAACCAGAAGGCAAACAGTTTATTGAGACATCCTTCCAGAGACAGTTTATTGCCTGCTGCTGCTTTTGAAGTTGGAACTTAAATACGAATTTTATGACGTTTCAAGAGGAAATGGTAATTGGGCTAGTTCCTCTCCTTTTAGCAAATAGCTGAATAGTCATAAAATCCCTTCCATCTCACTGAGACAGGAAATCAGCCAAGGGACATGACTGTGGAATTGTTAAGTTTAAAGAGAAATGTTTAATTAAAGACTGTCATATTTGTGAAATAGCTAGTTATAGATTTCTCAAAAAAATAACTCACATCCTCAGAGACACTTGTGTCAGAAAATTAAAATCTAAGGGAGGATCTAGCTGACCTCATCCAAAAGGGGGTGGGGAAGACAGAGTTAAACATGAACCACTGTATATGGAATTCTAGCACATCATCTTTGGACTCTGAGGAACTTCTGGACTCTGACTGGGAGAGCACTTAGGTAATAGTTAGAAAGCAATTAAGTCTTTGTGGTAGGAGTGTTGTTCTGAAACTTCCTTTTTATTTTACATGATTGTACATTTTATGATATATTGTTCTGGGTTTAATTTTACTTTTTCATCATATTTGTAGTAAATAACCATTTTTCTTGAAATACTGCCTGGATACCTTTTCAGTTTCTTTTTGCATGTGATGTATAGGTAGTTATAAAATGGGCAAAAGAAATCTCAAGTATTGATTGACTGGATGCCCTTTCCAGATGTGTCCTTACCAAGACATATTCATTCAATGGGCACTACTTTTGCCAACCAAACCACAGCACAACATGAAATCAGTCAGTTCCATTCCACTCCCCTGCTGCCCTCAAGCTCCGATGTGACTGAAGCAGCTTAATAACAGCACTACCGGGACAGCTTTCACACAAAATAACATCATTTTATTGCCCCCCATCCAAAATACACCCACACATGAACCCTGACAGCAAAACCAGAAGTCACTGACAAACAGTATATTAAAAACATGAGTAATTACTGACTTGTTCCACATACTTTTTATCAGAACTTTCACACAGGCCCCAGATCGCAGCTCTTGACTTCTGTTTATTTCTACCAGTGCAGCAACTTGTCTGTACTACCTGCTCTGTTGCCCATTTCCTCGACTTCTTTGATTAACATTACATTCGCTGGTATGGTATGCTACCCCCTGTATCTTGTCTTACATTTTCTAATTAAACCCAACTGCACAGAAGTCGGTGAACCATATGCCACAGGTTTCAATTCCATTGAGTGCAGACCCAGTCCTCTATTACTGAGAGCCGCCGCAGCTTTCAAATTAAAATCACACTCGCTCCTCTGCCGTACCGCAGCTAATGTTTTCTGAAGTCCTGCCCTCCTCAAAACCAAATAAAAAAAACATTCACTGAGCAGATGGTTTAAAAAAATGCAGAATAGAAAGCGAACCATGAAGCAGGAAACTGCTGCTTACGGTGGCCGGTGTGGGACACGCTCACTCAGGGCAAACTAACAAATAGCTATAAAAGAAAGAAAAACATGCTTTTGAGTCTTGTCTGTATGTGGGCCACTCTGGACTGCACACAAAGACAAACACCAATCTCCTCTACTGACAGGAACTACTTTTTCTTTTTTTCCCCTTATCATAATTATTGACAGTTTTTATGTACAGTTTCTATACCAATATTTTTTTATCAACTTCTTTACTACAGGTCCCATTTTATAAGCACAGTAAGACACTCAGAGGTGTGGGTTATGGCCTGATAAGACTGTATTGCAGTCCCAAAGAGGGTACATATCTAAGCCTGTACATTAGGTATGCTAGCATAAGGTTCACAGTTTGAACCCCACCCCAGAACTAGAGGCTAAAGGTAATTCAGACCCAAAGCAGACAGGAGGGTTACCCTGTCTGTTACCTGTTCACACTATTGCACTCTGAGGTTAGCACTGTAGAAGCTCAGGGCCTAACCTGAGAAGTGTATTTGTGACACTCTTCACCAATGGGAACACCACAGTACGCATATGCAGCCAATCAGAGAGTGGTGTTACAAGCCTTACAGTCCCCGAGGAGAGAAGCATACCTGGCCACTGAAGATGTCATATGAGTGGGCAGGAGCTTTGTGGCTGACCAGGGAGAGACCTGGGGCTGCAGCTGGATTGGCGGAACCCTCTGCAGGCTAGTCCTGCGGGAAGAATGAGGGGGACATGTTTAGGGCCATCTGAGTATAGGGAAACAAACAATTGGTAAGCCAGGGAAGGGCAGGGGTGTTAGAATGACAGAAAAGAAGAGGGGTGCGTGAGATAAGGGGGTGTGCAGAGAGATATTATGAGGTAGAGCTGCAAGTGCAGCTGAGGGAGCAGAATTTGGGGAGGAAGGGACAGGAGCTTAGAGAGAGAGAGAGAGAGAGAGATTAATTTCTATTCAGTATTCTCCTGTGTCCAGTTCATGCATATCTGAACCCCCCCATCCCCACTGTATTTGCCACTACTACTTCTTGTGACAGGCTGTTCAGGCATTCACCACTCTCAGCTGAGTGATAAACAAGGGGAAAAGCAATCTATAACATACATACACACAATCTGAATTTTGGCTTATAGTTTTACAAAGTTGTCTCAGAGGCATCTGAAGCCCTTTAGGAAAATAATCTTACATTTCTGGGGTCTCTGCCTACCCTGCTGTGAAGCAAAAATGCCATAATAGTTTGTGAAACTGTCTCACAAATTTTCTGTCAATGTATGTAACACAGTCTGCATGAGTTCCACACTCATAGATACATTTTCTAGAGTGGATTCTCACTGTCTGGAAAGTATATACATCCTAATCAACAAGACACAAACAAGGTGTGCACAAGGAAAGTGGTGCTCTCAAGCAAAAGCAAATAAACTTTAAACAGGATAGCCTGGGAATTCATCACCACATAACACACTGACACTGAATTAAAAAATAAAAGAAATTTCATTTCATGATAGAAAACTGAGAAATACAGAAAAACAGTAGATGACAAGACAACTTTGTTGGCCTCTAGCTGCCACCCAACATATGTTATTAATAACATAACAAGGGGAGAATTTTTAAGTATGAAGAGGAACTGTACCACTAATGGCAAGTATGGGCAGGAGGCTGATATTTTGCAACAGAGATTTTATGAGACTAGGTGCAGTGTTACAAATGTAGAAAGAGCAAGGAATGCTGTCTGAGATGTAGAAAGGGAATCGCTTTTAAAACATAAAAAAAAATGACAGATTTAGGAAAAACTAATACTAGGATGAATGTGGTAACAACATATTCAGCACAATTGAGTGAATTTGCAGCAATTATAAAGAAACATTGGAATGTTTTGGCAGCAGATGAGAATTTGAAGGAGGTGGCAGAAATTACACTTAGATTCTCTTATAGGAGAGCAGCTAGTTTGAAAGATCAATTAGTGCACAGCCACTTCCAGGAAAGTAGAAGAGCAACGACCTGGTTGACCATACCTGTTGACTGTCATAGATGCAACAATTGTGTTTACTGTAAGCATATAAGAATTAGAAAAGAGTTTTGTGTGGGGAACTCTGAAAATGTTTTTTAAATTAGGCAATTTAGTAAGTGCAGTACAAGCAATGTTATTAACTAGCAACCTGCATTTATGGATCTTTTTACATAAGGAAAACTACATGCTGTTTTAAAGTAAGGAGGGGTGAGCACCAGAGAGTGACTGAGAGAAAAAATATAAGATATGCCACTGCACAACATGTAAGTAATATGAGGGATGGTAGGAAACATATTGTTACTTACATGGTAATCGATAAAGTGAGTGTTAACCCACGAGGTGGCAACTATAATAATTTAGTTTTAAAATGTGACACTTTTTTGATCATCATGCTGCAAGCCAATAGCCCTCCCGATTTAAATACTGGCTTTGAAATAAAGCCATATTTGGAAAAAAGATAGCTGCATATTTGAATCACATTAAGGTCTACTGTAATATTAAACCTTTACCTGAATGTAACATCTTTCCCTCCCCCTTCTCTTTTCTCCTGTTTCCTTACATATGTATCATGAATCAGTTTATGTTCAGTATGTATTTATATATGTTCCTGAGCCAATATTTACAGATGTAGTTCTATGTGCAATACCTATTTGCATATGTTTGCTAAAATGATGTTTTATGTACATGTTTAATTAGCCATTTCTTGTTTAAGTGTTTGAATGGATGTATAGATAAATTGAACTAGAAAGAATGGGTTTTTGGAATCCATTGATGCAATTATGACATCACAACATTTGACCTATAAGATCTCTCTTTCTTGGTTTGAAAATTTAGCCTTTGAGAAAGGGTCAAGTAATGGACCAGAAATATGTTAGGCAAATGTATATTATGAAATAAAACTGATTTTATTTTTTAATACAGTGTCAGCGTGTTATGTGGTTGTGAGTGCCCAATCTATCCTAACCTGTAGTAGTGCAAGATGCAGATTAACTTGTTGGCATAGTCCTGGATAGTCTTGACAACTGGTAAAACAAATGACAGATTCCTCATTATCTTTTCTGGACAAAGAATTTGGGACCCAAATTGTCATTTTTGGGGAGATGAAAGCCTCTCTATAATAGATAAACAAAACATCAGGAAAAGGAAACCACCTGAAAATTTGAACCAGAGTGGATGATTTCTAGTGGTAGTAATAAAAATGTATTCAAACAAAGATGAAGCATGTACAGTTGAGCTAAGGCTCATTTACAAGGGAGAAGCATGTCTGCAAAATCTTCTGGAGATATTTTACAGAGTATTCTGTTTCACTTCCCTCCGTGTCTGTAAATCATTGTATCTGCTCTAGAAGGCCTGCATTCTTGTACGTTTGTCGGTGACTTACTCCATCTTGTGTGACTTGCAGCACACTCCAGTCTCTGTCCAATTCTGACAGGCCACCGAGGTGCTAAAGGCCCCAACCCCATCCATGCACTTCTGCTTTTCCAGCATCAGCAGCACACACCTGGAGGGAAAAAAACAACCTAAAGTTCTTTTTTTGGCTGCTCCCTGGCTGCACTGAAGGGTTTTACAGCCCCTCCGCCACATGTCCAGTACACCAGGGGTGTAGTTAGCATTTTATAAAGTGTACACCCACCTAGTATCTTGAAGGATTATAGTACTATTTCAGTTAAGGAATGTAAATATTACATGGCCCTAATCTCCCTTTCAATAGTCAATGTAAGGACTTTTCACTCAACCCCCAAATAATTCACTCAAAATATTAATGGACAGGGCCACCCAGGATGATGTCACTGAGTTATGTAGACACACACACACACACACACACACACAAGCATGCACACCTGAGTTGCCCAGGCCCTTCTTCTTGGCCTCAGGTGCTAGGCTTCCGTAGAGATACTGTAGGGTGCTCCGGAAATGGTGGCAATTTCAGAAGAGAGAGAACAAGAGCCAAAATAGTTTCTGAATTAGGTAAGTTTACACTTTGAGACTAGACTACAGTGCTTAAAGTTCTTTTGACAGCTTAAAAGTAATAAAAAAGAAAGCCTGCACTTATAACATTTTTAACCATTCTCAGGTAAACGGAGGTAACCCACTAAGGTGGCAGAAATTTTGGGCTTTGCTAATAATGTAATAGAATCACTAAAGGAAGTGATAAATATGAGGAAAAGATTAATTTGAACAGAATGATACATACATATTGTTGGAAGTCCTTTAATTTGAACAGGCAAAATATGAAAAGATAGAAGCCTGCATTTATGATGTATTTTTTCCATTCTCAGACAAATGGAGTTAAACTGCTGAAATGGCTTTTCATAACAACATTTTGGTCTTGCAACTAGTGGAATAGAGTTGTCAAGAACATCTGAAAAAGATAGATATGGAGTTCTTAAAATTCAAAAACATTAATTCTGCTTGAAAACGACAACAAAAGTTAAAGTAAAAATGTGTTTGAATTTTTCAGAGAAGTGCTGAGCCACAAGACATTTGAGACTCTCTCTCTCTCTCTCTTATCCACCAGATTTGCCATACTATGTCGGAATTGAATTAAAAAATGACACAATAGAGTTTAGTAGGTTTGTTCCCCCTGCTTTGTAAGGATTGGTTGTTTGGTATTAGGTCCAGTCAATATAAAGTGTGGTATATACAGTATGTGTGAAAGAAAAGTGGATAATTACACTAAAATGTGTTTATTTGTTTACAATTCACAGAATAATTATTACAAAAAGATGGACCAAAACTTATAAATGTTCAAAGTCTGATGAAGGAACCCAGAGTTCTGAAATGTTCCTACATGAAAGAGAAAAGAGCTAAATGAAAAATGAAGTAATAAATTATCCATTAATATTTTGAGTAAATCATTTCGGGGTTGAGTGAGAAATCCTTACATTGACTATTGATTTGGTTCTCCAATTGTCTTACTCCCCCACTAATATTTATATTGACTGTACGTGAAAGGAATTCAAAAAAGGAACCTTGGGAGACACAATTTTGGAGTTCCTAATCTCCCTTTCCCTGACAAAGGTGGTCCTGAGGCACTGACTCGACCAGAACTCCATTACATATCAGGAATAGCTACAATAATTATTTTCAGTCTTAGGGTGGAATATATGATTGCAAGCCTCCACCATAGACTTCAAGGCTTTGATAAAAAATGGAGGAAACTGTATACACTCTATACTATGTAATATCCTGTAGTATTGCCTTTATTGATGTGCCTTACTGATTGGTCATGTAGTTTATCATGGGCCTAGAGTGGATAATATGTTTTTTTCTCTTTTATTGTTCCTATGGTGTTTTATTTGGGGTTTTTGCTCTGTTAGTAGCTCCACCATTGGGGCGAGCGAGGATGGATGGAATGGGATGGGGGGGTGTTTTTTTATACGTTTACCCATCAGATTGTTTCCTAGGTTCTGCTGGACTTATTTTCAATAAAGTTTATCCAATTTCAAAAAAGAAAATTGTACACCCACCGTCCAATCTGTTGCTCCCTCAAACAAATATTAGCAATACTCATAGGGATTTTACACACACACACACACACACACACAACATAAGGCTAACTAATACAAGTAGAATAACTATTCCCATCTCCCAGGTTCAACCAACAGTGCACCCTACTCCCAAAGGAAATTAATGTTAAGAAATGCAGGCTGAACTTTTCACCCAAACCTAAAATGGGGACAGCACCATGTTACCTACACATAATTAATATGGTTTAATTAAAGAGCATCATTTTGCATCATCCAGTAAGAGTTAGACCGACACAAAGTACAATTTTGGATGTCTCTGTTTAATATCCAAGTTTTTCATAAATGATCGGGCACAAACTTTAGATAAATTTAATTCAATTGAAAGACAGTTGTTTTTCAGTAAGAAATCTACTGGGCCATCTTTCTACTATACCAAAATATCCATGTGCTCACTTATTTTGTTTTCTCCATTTCCTGATCGTGAGAGGACTGGGGAGGGGGATGTGTTAATTCTTTTTATATTTTAGTTTAAATGTTCTTATGATTTTGGAAAAACATATTTTTGCAGTGAGAGTGCTAAAATATTTTCTCTTCCTCCAGTTGTGAGAGAGCTGGGGGGTGGGGGAGTAAATAATAATTTTTATTTTTGTTTAAGTTGGGATGGTGAGAGAACCCTGGTATTTCATTTATTTTGATATTTATTTTTTAGGAGTCCTCTCGCTGGGTTTAGACTTGATTTTCTTTGGGATGGGGTTAGTTCTTTTTGAATTTAATTGTTTTGGTAGGTTTATTGTTTTGGTTTTAATCGTTCTGTAGCAACATGTGTCGGCCCTCTGTCCCCATGGTGGTGCACTATTCACACACCTCTTCGTGCCATACACCCTTTTTATTCTTTCCCTCTCCAATATGATATATATCAGTGCTGCAGAGTGGTAGGAATTGCTCGTAGAGGGAAGAGGGCGGGGGTCGCGAACAAGGGAGGATGACTGAGAGGGGCCATCGTAGTGGGGTAGTTGGATCCAGAAGGCGCCCTGGGGTGAAATGGAATCCAGATCATGGTTTACCATGTCTGGTGCACATACCCAAGGGCACTACGGAATTTAGTAGGCAGATGGGCTTGACAGCCTCTGAGGTTCGTCCAACTCGGGCAGTGTTATGCAATGCTAGGTCCATTAGAAACAAGATGGGCATTACTGCTGATCTTGTTGGCTCACTGGACTTGGCTTGCATCACCTAGACCTGGCTGGATGAAATCCAGGCCCCACACTGGAGGCCATGACTCCAGCCGGGTACTTGGTGATACACCGCCCATGATTGGACCACAGGGGTGGGGGGGTTGTAGTCTGTTTCAAGACTGAACTGGGTCTCATGAGTGTGGTAGTGGGGGAGACTGAGTCCTTTGAGTGTACAGTGGTAGTGGGTGTAGGTATTCGAATCGTACTCATCTACCATCCACCTGGTGATGGGAAACGCTTCTTACAGGAAGTGACAGACTTCATCGTCGACATGTCAAATGAGTCGCCCAGACTGATAGGTCTGGGTGACTTTAATGCCTGGGTTGATGATGAACTCTCACAATTTGGTAATCACTTCCTCCAATGAATGACTTCTTTGGGCCTTACACAGGTGGTTTCCACTGCTACCCATAAATCTGGACACTGTCTAAACTTAGTCTTTCTCCTAGGGATTAATACTTATTATTTGGAGGCAGAATCAGTCACTTGTTCAGGCCACTACACTGTGAGGTTCAGTTTGTGCACCCCCCTGAGAAGGCCTACCCCTGTGGAGATGGTTAGGTACTGCCCTCTATGGGATAGTACTCCTCAAGGCTTTGTGGTGGTCCTTGACCTCTTGTCCCCCGCATTGGCGAGCAGTAGTTCAGAGACCCTGGTGGCAACTGTAATATGGCTGCCATGGTGGCTCTGGATTCTATTGCTCCTGTTTGTGTATGCCCCTTATCCCTTTGTCCCAAGTCCCCCTGGTTTGATGGGACATTGAGAGAGATGTAGAGACAGGGGTGAAGGTTAGAGCATTGCTGGCTCAGATCTGCCCTTGATGCCAACCACCTTAGATTAATGGACCATTATTCTGTCTACTAATCTGCAATCACCCGTAAGAAGGCAGAATTCCTGTCCAGGAAGATTGCAGTTGTTAGGAACTGACTGGCTCAGCTTTTTTGAACAGTAGACAGACTGTGCAACCCAGCCTGTCTGCAGGTTTGGAAAGCTTTTTCGCAATTAGAGTGCAAGGAGCATGCTCATTTCTTCACAAATAAGGTGGCTGACATCAGGGTGGATCTACGTCCGGCAAACTCTAAGGGGGATGCCACTGGACAATGCGAGTTCACAGTACCTCAGTTTTCTTGGAGTTCCTTCGGTCGACCAGACTTCATGGATGTCATGAGGATTATCCATAGTGTACGCCCTACAAGCTGTAGTTTGGATCCTAGACCGACCTCCCTAATGTTGGGTTGTAGTGTTATCATTGGTCCAATCCTCATGCAAATAGTCTGGTGCTCCTTAGAGACAGGTGAGTTTCCCAGCTCCCTGAAAGAGTCGGTGGTGACACCTCTCTTGAAGAAAGCTACCTTGGACCCGGACTGTTTCACAAACTACAGACCTATCTCAAACCTACCCTTTATTGGGAAGATGATTGAGAAGGTAGTGGCGACCCAATTGGAAGACCATTTAACCATCCATGGCATCTATGAATCCTTCCAATCCGATTTTCATAAAAGATGTAGCACCGAGACTGCGCTGGTTTGGGTGCTTAATGATCTTCTGAGGGCAAGAGATCAGAAGAGATGTTCTATTCTGGTTCTTTTTGATCTCTTGTCAGCCTTTGACACCGTGGATCACTTGGTGTTGATAGCATGCCTGAGGCAGATCTGTGGAATATTGGGAATCGTCCTTCGATGGTTCACCTCATCCCTCACTGGGAGATCACAAAGAGTTGTGTCTGGATGTTTTTCCTCAAGTCCAACTCCTTTGTTGTGTGGGGTGCCTCAGGATTCAGTGCTGTCTCCCATGTTATTTGTGGTGTATATGCTGCCTGCCCCTCGGAGACATTATAAGATGGTATGAGCTGAGGTTTCACTGCTACGCAGATGATACCCAGCTATACGTGTCTTTTGCCCCTGACCAGGATGGAGCTCTCCTGGTGTTTAACAGCTGTCTAAAAGAAATCCAGGATTGGATGTATTCTAGCTGGCTGAAGTTGAACTCAGAAAAGACAGAGGTTTTGGTTGTGGACCCTGGTCGACAGATAAAGGGGTCCTTTGTTGTTGCGCCCTCAGGAATTTTTCTTGGCCTCTTTTCACTCCCGACCTCTGAACGGGTGCGTGACCTGGGGGTTATCTTGGATGACAGGCTGACACTGCAGTCACAAGTGTCAGCAGTCATTAAGACTTCCTTTTACCATCTTAGGAATATTGCCAGAGTTAAGCACCTTATTCCGTCTGACTCGTTACCAAAATTGGTCTATGCTTTTGTGTCCTCGCATTTGGACTATTGCAACTCCCTGTACTTCGTGCTTTCTGGGGTTGAAAACCACTGCCTACAGCTAGCGCAGAATGCAGCAGCCCGGGTTTTGACTGGGACAATTAGGTCCTGTCATATTACCCCGGTGCTGCGCGAACTGCACTGGCTACCTATTCGGTGGTGGATCACCTTTAAAGTCAGTTTACTGACTTTCAAAGCCCTACATGATCAGGGTCCGGCCTATCTGAAAGAACTTCTGGTCCCTTACTGCCCCGGCCGATTGCCTCGCTCAGCCGACAAGGGATTGCTAGAGATTCCAAGAGTGAGTCTTAAATCTTCAGGTTGTAGAGCTTTTTTTTTTACACCGCACCCACTCTTTGGAATTCTCTACCATGCCGGTTATGGGAGTGCACCTCCATGGAGGAATTTAAGAGGGGTTTAAAAAACCACTTTTATCAAATAGCCTTTTTGGAGTACTGATTGTATTTGAGTTTGTTGACTATACTGTGATTTTATTGTGTTTTATACTGAATTTTATTATTTGATCTGTGTTTTATTTTGTATAGCACCTTGAAAATTGAAAGACGCTTTATAAATAAAATTATTATTATTATTATCACTATTTTCATTTATATGCAGGAATATCCATAAAAGCAACATTTACCTGTTGTTAACGGAACACCTGATTCTGTGTTTGTTCATTTAGTTATTATTCAAAAGTTGATATTCAAATGCAGTCTCAATATTCTAAAAAGTCAATATTAGTGAATGCCACTGCCTAGAAAGGTTGAATCTGGCTGATAGCTAAATACTGTATCTCCACACTTAGTAATTATTCAGAGGCTGCTATTACAGTTCTGCATGGTTTATTCTGCAGTGACACTCAATTCTTCGAGTAGCATTAACCTGTATTCTGATATTCAAATGCAGTTGAATTAAAGTGCATAGAAGTACAGGTTGCATACTCAGTTGTACTCCCATAAGCTAGATTACAACTCTCACATGATCTACTCAGCAATAAAAACAATGCAGATCTACTTCTACTGTAGCTAGCATACAATAGTTTAACCAGCAGCATGTGTAGCCTTGCTAATTAATAAATGTTCAAGTGTGACTGAAACCAGACTTGCAGAAATGAAAAGGTTTTATACGTAAATCAAACTGTGCTTCACCAACTGTGAAATTACTCAAATAAAAAACGTTTCTTTAGCACTAGTAATTAACCTGATTAACCTAGAAACAGCACAAAGTGGAGTAAAATACTGATCCTAAATAAAATGTAACTGCTAGGTGTATTTCATTTCAAGAAAGGGGGTGGATTTATCACCCTATGCCACAGACTATCCAACCACAAATCTCAAAGCTACAGTACAAGTCACATTAAAGCCTCCAGCTCACTGGTTTATCATTTTTCAGTGAGTTGCTTAATGTGTACATTGTTCACTGCAATGAATTAATAAAAGTTTCCAAATGGTTTGGTTCCAGCTGCTACTCAGTTTCAGCTTGCTTTACAGTTCTCTGGAAACTTATGTTAATGCAGTACAACTCATTAAGCAGCCCATAAAAAACTATAGAACCACTGAGCTGGAACCTGATTTCACTACTGCAGTGTGCAGTACAACTTGATTGACATGTCATTCTACCCAGTTCCACAAAGAAGCTCTTACCCACTTCCACCCAATAGTGATCCTGCATTTGAATGGAAAACCCTGCCCCCACCACCATGTTCTTTTCCCCACTTCTGAGGACTCCACATGCTGCTGTTTTCTTCTGTTGTGGCCAATCTGTCCAGCAATTTCAGGCTTAATGTACAATGTTACTTTTTTTTATTTTTTACCCTAGGCTGCCTATGATTCAAGTCAGCCCTGTTCATTATTTCTAATTTGTCCCGGTCCTAAAATCCCCCAGCTCACTCTCACCACTGTGCTCCCTTTCTCTCTGTGTGCTCTCTTTCCTTTTTTAAAATGCTGATTTGCGGTTCTGTTTTATCAAAATGATCAAAATCATGATTTAACATGTGTATCATTTCTACAAGGTACACATATTATGCTATGCTTTCTATCATTTTAGCAGTGCAGAATGCAAATAAAGGAGTCACGGTTGTATTGGCTCTGTGAGACAAATGGCAGTACATACTGTACAGGGCAGCATTGGTTTATACTGTATATTAATTTACCTGGTGCCAAGTGCCAGGCAGTGCCAAGTCCAAAACACAACAACAACAACAACACAGCAGTACTGCACTGGCACCAGGCAGGCAGTCACTGATTACAAACTGAGACCGTCCATCCAACCATGGCAGTGACAGCCCAGGCAGGGAAAGGGAAATACTTTCTGAACTCTGCCACTGCCAGCTGCAGCAACCACACACATCTGAACTCTGCTAGAAATGGCAGGACAGTCAGTGCCTTGCATGCTGTATTATATAGCTCAAGCTCCTCAGACCTGTCCTCAGCTCACTGTTTGTTTTTTTTTTTTAAATTAAATCCAGTCCTAACTCGACCCCTAACCTGCAAGGCTGCACCTGCTAGCAAGCTGCTCCTGATGCTGTCCTCTCCTCACTCTCTCTCACACTCCTCCTCTGTTCCATTGTTCCAGTGCCAAACTGCCCCTCAATCTGTAACGATGACTACGGCTGTGTCACCAGTCAGTGAGTAAGTCCATCCACTCCAGTAATATAATACTATGTAGCCAATCATAATTTTGGAGTCTACAGTAGTACAATGTAGCTGCTAGGTCTGTCACAAATCCACTCTGGGGGTCAAGCCCGCTGCCCCCACAGTGCCCAAACCTTGAAGTGTGATTCATGAACAGGGGAAAAACAGGGACACCCTCCCATTTGTTCTGGGTCTGAGCAACTACCAGTCTTGACTCCTAGAACCCTTTTTAGCTAGCATACCCACATAACAGGCCCAAATATCACACTCTCTTCAGGGAAAGCAGTGAAATACTTGACCCAGTGGGCATAGAACCAACCTGGTTCACAACCCTCTGCCTACTCAATTGAGATGCTGGTATTTTTCTTACCTTGCTGGATCTTTATATAAATCCTTGTTAGCATGGCAGCATATGGTGACACACTAAGCAACTTAACGGTTATGTTAGAATTACCAATACTGTTCTACCATTCACACTCAAAATGAGAAAACATCTCAGGCAGGTTTAAGGAAAACCAAATTTACTGAAACTAAAAACAGTAAATAAAGACAGTACATAAAATAGAACATATATACATAATGATTACAGTGAGAAAGAAATGGAAAATTTCAAACTAAAGTGCCTTGCACCTGATTTAGCTAATTCTATCTCAGTGTTCAGTTGGCAAAGGGTTCACACTTGAATTATCAGTCTTGACAGAAGTGGTCTCTCTTGAGTCCAGAAACAGAGTGTCCCTTAGAAATCCAGAACAAAAAAGTGCCAGGCCCTTTAGCCAGCATGGCAATATCAGATTTAAAAGTCCAACCCTCCCTGTGATGCCACAGCACATGAGGTCACTTTTAGTCCTGTAATTAATTTGTAACATGCAAATACAACAATATGTTTAATTATAACAAGACAATTTCTTCTTCCCATTACCGCATGTTTTTAATTTTTGTTCAGTTAATAATTTTATTGATTTTTCAACATACAAACATACATCATATGACAGATATAAAGATACTCTATGTCAGCAGAGGGATTTTACAGCAGTATGTCCATAATCTTACATTATACAGTAACTCAGTAAAGTACAGCCTATAATGGACTCCAGAATGGGTAAGAGGGAGAAGCCCTTATATCTCTGCTCTGAGTGATGCAAGAAAACAAAACAGCAAAAGAACTATGACTGGGTATCTAATGAGCTTTACCATAAAAGGAAAAGTACAGGCACTACCAGTGTTAAGGGAGCTGACACGCTTGCCAGGACTGACTATTCCACACTAAGAGAAGGAGTCTCTCGTATCGGGAGTATTAAGAGGGGATGAGCAGCATATGTACCACCTGTGAGGGTTCACCCTATTCCGGTCCTAGGTTTCAAGTAGGCTAGGAATGGGGCCCAGCAAGCTACGTAGGTTGTGAGCTTGTTGAATGCAGACTGGGATAAGTGGTTGAGTGAGGTGAGAGCATGTTGAAGTTCTGGTATAGTGGGAATTTCTGTGGACCTCCACTGACAGAGTATAAGGCATTTGGCTGTTATACCTAGCAGGGCCAGCCATTGGATTTGGTGAAGTTTAAGATGAAAACCAGTAGGAGGTAGGGCCAGGATCCACAAAAGGGGATCTAGCTGGAGCACCAGGCCATGAACGTCCCTGGCAAGTTAATTCACTGCATGCCAAAAGCGGGTCAGAAGCGAGCATTGCCAGATAATGTGATACAGATCCCCGGGCTGAGCCTGACACCTCCAGCACAAGTTGGTATTCAGGAGCTTAGCTTTGTACAGCACTTCTGGTGTTCTGTACCAGTGGTGGAGAAGTTTGTTTTGAATACGTTTGCTACGAGCATCAGGGTAGCAAGAGTGCACCATTCTCCAACAGAGGGCCCAATGAGTATCATCTATTTCCACTTTCAGTGCTTTTTTCCCATTTTAATTTAAATGCCCCAGATTGTAAGGGAATGCTGTCTCTAATATCTGCATACACTTTACTTGCCTGATCCCTGGGGTGCTTGAGCCAGACAGAAAGCTTCTGAGGGGAGAATGGATTTGATTTAAGGAACTCAGCCTGGAAACTGCAAAGTTGTAGGTATCTCCAGAAGTCATTTTTGCTCAGTCTTCGCCTGTGCAAGGACTTGAAAGGGTTTCATTCCTGAACCAGTTTCATCTATAATATCCACCAGATTTTTTATGCCAGCATGCTCCCAGTGGGGCCAGTAGATGGGCTTGTTGCCTATCAGCATGTGCAGGTTGTAATAGATAGATGTGTAGAGAAGGGGGGTGGGGTTAGCCTGAACCCTGTTGTGCACCCTATTCCAAATATGGAGTGCTGGTGCTATGGTGGGATGGGACTGTAAAAACTTGGGTAGAGGGTTATATATTAGAAGAGGGAGGCTGTGAACCTGGGCTATGGCCTTTTCCATATGGAGCCATTGCAGGGAGTCGGGGGTCAGGGTAGTGAACCATTTTAGAGACTGTGCCAGCGAGTAAGCCCATGTGTATCCCTCGAACCACGGAAGGCCCCAGCCTCCATCCTTCCAATGAGAGCAAAGTTTGCCCCTACTATATCGGGGGTTTCTTATTCTTCCAGATAAAACTGCCCACTACATTATCTATGGTATGAAGCCATTTCATGGGGGGGCAGGGGAATGTGTGAGAGAGGATAGAGGAGTTTGGGGGCTGAGATCATTTTAAGTGCTGCTATTTTCACAGCTAGGGTAAGGTGAAGTAGTCACCACCTATCTAATTTAGTTCTAAGGTTGGCAACCAGGGGGCTGAGATTGAGATCCCAGAGTTTATAAGAATACCAAGTTATACAAGGAAATTCGAGTCCCATTTTAGCCCTAGAGAAGAAATTGTGTTGTGGGTGCAATTAGAGTTGAGGGGCAACACCTCAATTTTAGATGTATTCATCCAGAGGCCAGAGATTGTGGCAAAGTCAGTCAGGAGGTTGAGGAGTACTGGGAGGGATGTTGTGGCATCTTCAAAAGGGACCAGGAGATCATCTACATACATAAGCATGGTGTATGTACATGTCCCAGTGGAGATACCATGGATGCTGGGATGTTGTCGAATGGCTGCTGCTAATGACTCAACCGACAGAATAAACAAAAGGAGAAGAGGGGAGAGCCTTGTTGGGTGCCCCTACCAAGCTGGAAGGGACTGGAAGACATTGCATTGGTTTGAATTCTGGCCAGTGGTTGTTGATACAGTGCCAGCAGCCACTGTCGTAAGAGGAGGCCAAAGCCAAACCTCTGTAGTACCTTCTCCAGAAAATCCCATTCCAGGGAGTCAAAGGCTTTCTCGAAATCAATAGCTATATCTGCTACAGGGGTAGGGAGAGATTTGGCCTGGTAAATAATATTAACAGGTGATCTGATGTGGTTCCAGCTGAGGCACCCTGGCACAAAGCCAACTTGCGAAGGGTGTATAAGAGAGGGAAGAAAGGGCTTGATAGCCAGGATCTTAGCAAAAATTTGCTATCTGTGTTAATTAAAGAAAGTTGGTGGTAGCTTGAGGGGAGCGTGGGGTCCTTTACAAGCTAGCTGTGACAGCAGGCAAGGCCAAAACATTTGTTTTTCTTTTAAAAATCCATGTCCCATGATGCCTTGTGCTGACTGCCATGTTTCACAAGCAGAATTCAAAAAACATATATTTATATCAAAATTATATACACATAGCTGGCAGATGGTGATTCCCATTACAGGTCCCATCCAGGGTGCTTGGGTCAAGTCGGGGGAGTAAGGAATCAGGAAAACGGGGAAACAAGGAGGAAATTGGAGGGGGCAGTAGTCTGTGTCTGGCATTGTCAGAAAGGGATTTTGAGCAACCAACCATCACCTGACTGCTCACTTTACCGAGAGTGGTGCATTTTCTTTCCACTGGCACTACAGCTGTAAATTATGTAATTTAGCAGTGCTAGTCAGAGAGGAGGCACCACTCTCAGTAGAACAAGAACTTCCATAACTACAGTACAATACGAAGAATACAGAGAGAGAATAATGTTTGAAAACAGTCTTTTTATTTTATTTATTTAGTTTTTTGTTGACTGGGTAAGTGCACTAGACAAATTCTGCCTATTTTCAGGCACAACCTGGGGGGGGGGGGATACAGATGAATTCCAGCTGACCTTGAACCAGATTAAGCGTTGGTGGCATTTTTAGTGAATGAGGGAAAATTTGGCCAGGACATCGGGGAAATTTCCCTACTGCACTGCTGACAGTAGGGGGGAGCCGTTTGTCCCACTTAGCAGTTGGCCAAGATGGAGGATGGAGTGCTGGAGAGTGTGGAGGAGATGGACATGCTGGGAGAGAGTAAAGCTGTGATAGAAGATATTGTGGCCAGACAAGAGTATGTGACCACTGGTGAAGAAACAATGCAAGCTTCAGATACAAATATTACAACCTAGGATGAGTGAAAAACAGCTAACTCAGGCAGAGGAGGACTTAAACTTAAGGAGTGAACAAGATTCGAACTCTGCATATGAAGATGGTGGGAAATTAACTGATACTTGCACTGACCTGGTAACAGATGAAGAAGCCCAGTTGCGGTGCATGTTTGAAAAAGAGGAAAGGCAGTTTTTTTTTTTTAGAAAGAAAGCACAACTGGAGCTAAAAATATGAGCATTGAAACTTGACAAACTCAAAAGGCCAGGAAACAGTAATCAGCTGGGCTTAGAAGATGCACACTCATCAAAGAGTAGGCCGTTCAGCTGGGCGGAGAGAGTGGAAAATATGGAAGGACTTGAACCAAGTTATGACGCTCCGAATAAACCCGCAGTGATAGTTTCAGGAATGGCAATCACAAGTGAACAGCAACTCTGCCTAAGACGTGCTGTGGAAACTATGGAACACCCTGCTGAGGATGAATGGTCAGTTACAATGGCCTCTGAAGTGACTGGCTGGACTTTAAACAAAAAAATCAGGTCAGTGAGTTTCAGGGGACTCCCCAATTAAAATACCAAGCATAGAGACATTTCAAACTACTGTGCAGCAAAATATTGAGTCTCCTGTTGTAACGACAGAGTTAAAAATTCCCTCTAACCTTGAGGTGACACAAAACCCTATTTTACAAAAACTAAACACTGGTGTGAATCAAGAGGAAGGGGGACGCCCCAAGGGCTCTGCTGCTACACCACAGCAACCCTTAAATTTAATTAATAAGAAACAGCACCAAGAACATATGCATCTTTGTTTAAAATGCCTATCTATCCTGCAAAAAGACATAATGCAATTAGACTAACATATATTGGGGGTTTGGAAACTTTACCAGATAAAGTGTATGCGGCAAGCAACTTCGGAAGGAGTCTATGATATTTTTTCCATGGAAATCTGTGTGCTTATTCATATATCTGGGGAATCGTGTATGATGTTAGCTTCAAAACTGCATAAGGTTTGGAGAGATTTTGGGCAAAATATAACAGCTTGAAAAAAATCCTCATTATGGACTTCCTTTATAGCTACCCCATTAATAAGACCAGCACATAAAAATAGCACAGTCCTCTTCAGGAATGAAGGGGTCAGTGTACAGGACTTGATTATATGGTTGAAACAATGTTGTATAATTATTGAAGTCCCAGAAGCTATCCTGGATACAGAGAACATTTGGACTGGAGGCTGGAAGGTGAAAATAGTGCTCCGAATGATGGACACTGGACCAGTGCACTTACCTAAATTATTTTTTCTTAGGGAGGGATGGGGCATTTTTGTTTTACACAGGCCAACCAAAGATGTGTTGCAAATGTGGATCCTTAGAACATTTAAGCAGCATATGTTATAAAAGCAGATATACTGTGTGTGGGGAATTGAGGCATTTGGGAATGGCATGCATTAATGAAAGTAAATGTAAATTATGTGGCGAGGATGGCCACACTTTTTTAAAACTGTAAGAAGGCAACTCATAATTCACCAGAGCAGGCAGATGGTACAGAACAGAGGTTATTAATAGCCATTGTACAGAGAAATAGGAAACGCAGTGTAGGACTACATATTTCCACAGAACTAGAATGCCCCCACCCCCAAGATAGCTCTTATTCTTGATCCCCCCTTCTTCCCATATGGTAGCAGAAAGCATGTTGAGATCAACTGAGAAACTGTCTTATAAGAACAGAGCAGCTACAAGAAAGCGTTTAGCTCAGAGAGAGAGGAATCCTCCCCACTTGCTGGGTCTTCAGGGCAGGAGATGCCCCCCCATGCCAAAAAGGTCAGGAGGTAGGGTGACAAGGCAGCAGAGCAAAGAAATGGGAGGGAAGAAAGAAGTGACTCCAGTAGCAATACCCACAGCAAATCAATCTGAAGTACTGCAATCTGAACAATCAGATGAGTCAGACTACTCTTCTGTAGATCTTCAGTGCCAGAAGGCACAACAGACACAGAAGGGAAGGAGCATCCTAAAGGGCAACAAAAATGCAAGGTTAAAGTGAAATTAAAAAACATAGAGAAAGTAAGTAGGAAAGGTAGTACTAAGTAAAATAAACTGACAGCCTTTCTCTCTTGCCATACTATCAATATGAATAGTATAAAGAGAGCTGAGAAAAGACGGATAATTTATTTATTGGAATTTCAGATTACCACCTTTGAGCGAAAAGCTTGTTTACATAGGTTCCACGTCGTAAGGCAATAGACAAGATACAAAGACATTACAAAATAGATAGGGGTACATACAGCAGGCAAGTGCATTAGGTACATACAGATACAGATTCAAGCAAGTACAATTCAAATAAATCAGGTAGGAGAGGTCAACTTTATTGCAACAGTATTAGAGCATACCTAAGGTGGAAAAACAATTTATAGTGTTAACTGAGCTTTACAGCATGCAGGTAGAGCTAAGGAGGGTCAGAAGTGGTGGTGACCAAAGGAGGGGATAAGAAAATGGATGAGAGCATGGAGAGGGTGGGGGAAGAAACAAAGGGGATGACAGATAAGGGGTAGAGTGGTCAGAGGGGTGGTATTGGATAGGAATCTTACCCGGGGTTACATAAGTAGGTGATAGGGTAGGGCTGGGTAATGGGGGGATATTGAAAGGGTTTTAAATGGGGTGGTGAGGTGAGAAATCGGAGAGGGGTGAACATGGGGAGGTAATATTAGTGAAGAGAAAGCAGGAAAGCGGGGGGATAAAAGTGGGCATGGGGGTAAGTGTTCAGTGGGTTACACCAGGCAAAGGAGGAAGTGGGGGGAGATGGGTGCTATGCAGGACAGATAAGCTATCAATAACAGTAGGATTAGGCACAGGTGACACAGTCGCAGGTATTCTCTTTCTTATCATATCTACTCTTGGGAATGATATTTCCACAAGACACAAGGCTACACATGCTTAATAAGACACAGCTAGCAGCAACAGAGTGGTATCTAGGGCCATTCTTTTGGTCCCTGGGGAAAGACACTTCCTCGGGTATAGGTATCTTATTTAAATTTCCTGAATTTAAATTGTTAAAGCTGTATGATTTAGTGTCAGGCAGTATTTTAATTTTAGATGTCTTGTTACAAAACTCCCCATACTGGTTGATAAACTTTTATGCACCTCAATCTAAAGCTCAGAGATGGGAATTACTGAAACTTATTCAACCATATCTTCAGACCACATTCATAATTATTCTTGCTAGAGATTTCAATTGTCCATTAAAAGTTAAAACAGGAAAGCAGCACTGTGATTCTAATATGCTGTCACAGCTGGTTCAGCAGACACATCTCAGAGATGCAGTGTTCTCTTACACTAAATCAGAAACACCAACCTTCCATAAGGATAGTTTGGGATCTAGAATAGACTACATATTCACAAAGCTGAGATAACAGTTGTAGAGTTTCCTGATCACAAAATAGTTTCAATCACAATTGGTCCAAAACAGACTGCGGTGACAGGCCTGGGCTTCTGGAAGCCAAATACATCTTTATTGTCAGAGGAAGAGTGCAGAAATAAGCTGCATGAATTTTTAATGGCATGAAACTCAGTATACATCTTTTTTGAGGATCCAATTTTGTAGTGGGAGGACACGAAAAGGGACTTAGAAAAATTATGTAAAGAATATTGGGGATATAAGTCTAGGGGTAATTTTTTAAAGTACATGCATCAGTGGAAAACAGTTACAAACCATATCTTATGAAACTGGACAAGATGTTTCACAACAAATCTCAAAACTTAAACAAGATATGTTGGACTATCTTAACCAAAAAGCAAATTTTTTGAAACATCAGCAGCAATTTAATACACAAGTGAATGTAGAATCCATATGCCCATATGAAACCTGGCAAACACATATTAAAAAGAAAAATATGCAAAGTTTAAGGGATAGTAATGGTATTGTACAAACTGAGACAAAGGTGATACAAGATATTGCAATATACTCAGGAGATGTATAACTATTTAGAGTTGAAGGGAGATGACTGGGAAGCTTTTTGTGCAGATATAGAAATACCAAGGTTAACACAGTCTGAAACAGGTGATTTAGTAACACCTATAACTGAAATAGAAGTGCAGGGGGCTCTTGACTCCTTAACAGGGAATAAATCCCCAGGACCGGATGATCTTTCTAATGTAATTATAAAACAAATAGGAGATTACTGCACAGAAGAGTTGTTGGAGGTTCTAAATGTGATTTTAGAGGCACAATTGAGCCCATTACATATGAATACTGGTATTTTAACATACCTTTATAAATAAGGAGACAAACAGGAATTTCAAAGTTGCCGGCCAATATCTTTGTTGAATTCAGATTTTAAATTATTCACAAAAATATTGGCTTGCAGGATTTCAAAAGTGGCAACTAAACAGATCTCCGGGGCTCAGACATATGCATTACTGGGGAGGCAAATACAGCAACATCTTTTATTACTGAGCAAGGTGGTGGAAAGGGGGAAAATAGGGGAGGTAGATAGTTTCATGATATCACTGGATCAGGCCAAAGTGTTAGATAGAGGGAGTCATGAATATCTATGGAAAGTGCTATCCCATTATGGGATTCCAGGGAAAATGTTAAGTTGACTGCAGAATATTTATAAAACGGCTACTGTAAGACGTGTAGTTCAGGGATGGAAAGGGCCTATGATTCACCTGAGACGAGGGGTGAGGCATGGGTGACCTCTAAGTCCGATTCTATATGATTTTTTTATTGATCCATTACTGAGGAAAATAAATGGTTCAGTGGATATTAGAGCTCTAGAAATAGGTCTGTATGTGCTACAAAGTGATAGCATATACGGACGATATGAACTTATTGGTACAAGCAGAATCATCTGTACTTCACACTAGAGGTATGTCAGCATTTTGGTCAATTTTCTGGGGCAGCCTTGAATTTAAACAAATGCATGGGTAGAGGCTTAATTATCTGCTAAAATTTTATAGGAAAAATAGGTGAAATTAACATCATTAACACAGAGATTAAAATTTTAGAGATCTTTTTTGGACATTTTGAACTGGATATATTTAACTGGGAGAAGAGAATCGCCATAGGAAAGCAAAATGTTTTAACATGGAATAAGTGGAAGCTGCGTAAAAAGAAAATAATTTATTTAATTAAAACATGTTTAACCCCAGTTTTTTGTACATTAGCTATATATTTCCACCACCTAATTCCTTTGAAACTATGATTTTGAGTATTTTTTTTTTTTCAGTTCTGTTGGGGCAGTAGATTAAATCCGTTAAAATGGAATATTCTATATCTTCCTCTGAAAAGTGTCGGATTAAATATGATGAACCTGATATTTTTTAAAATAGTTTCTTTATACAAAATAATATAAAACTATTATTAGGGGAGGTTGGGATGCAATTCCCTATTATATTCCAATTGTGCTGTTTGGATGACACAATGGGAGATGAACTCTTTGAAAGTGCTTAAAAGAACAATGCAAACTCCAGAATACATTAGGAGAACATTTTTGAAATTCAAACAATGGAATCTTACCCAGATTCAAGTTTCACAAATAAAGAGAAAGCAACTCTACTTTTATTTACTTCAAACAACATGTATGGTAGAGAATGCATTTGAGAAGTTTCCTAGCACACATAAAGATAAGTTAGTTAAATTCTTGAATAATAAGAGAGTACCTGAAGATATGTGGGATTTCCTTTGGCTAGCCTGTTATGAGAAAATTAATCTAAAAGTGAATCAAAAACACAAACTATAGCAAGAAAGAATATGTGCTTGATAGAGGAAACAATAGAGCACTTACTGTTTCAATGTCCTTTCATTTCTCAATTTTGGGACATGGTGGCAAATGAATGGGGGGAAAACTCTTTCATATCCATAACACATGAAAATTTGATGTATGGCTTTTTTGATAATAGGTGGAGGAAATAGCATGTGAATACTTTACAAATATTAATGGTAATTTTTAAATGGAATGTCTGGTCAATGAGATGCCAGTTCACTTTACAGCACGGAGAAGGTAACTTGGAGCTGTTAAACAGGGTAGTGCAGAATATGAGGCACATTTATGAACAAAAAAGGGATAGTGTGGCTAGAAATGAATTACTGAAATTATGGGTTAGTTTACCATGGATCACTGACAATGATGTTCCATTTACATGAAATAGTAGAATGTTATGAAACTTGGCGGTACTAAGATAAAAGGACAGAAAGGATAGACTGCGTTTTGATATATGTATTCAGAAAATGATGTATGTATAATTATTGAGGAAGGGGAATATTTATTGTATAAAATACAGAAAAATATACCCATAGTTTAAAAGATTATTTTGGTTTAATTTCTGTTGTAAATATTGGTGTGGAACAAGAATTTACAAGAGTGTCATATTATTATTTATTTATTTAATAAAAACGTTCCCTACTTTTTTTGAGAAGTGCCATGGGATCTTTAACATCCACCTGAACTACCAGCAGAACAGGCAGATGGGACCTCAGTTTAATATCTCATCCGAAAGATGGCACCTCAGGAATGCAGCACTCCCCACATGCTGCACTACAGTGTCAGTACTGGGATATTAACCCAAATGCCTGGTGTGGGGATAGAACCACCACCTTCTGATTTCCCAGCCTCAGAGGCAAGTGTGCTACCTGCTGAGCCACTGACACATTTTGGGGATCCAGATGGGACAGTAACATTTCAGACCGAGCTTGAAGCAGCGGTGGCAGCTGCCAGCAGGTAGGGAATGTGGCTGTCATAATTTCAATGGATTTACATACAGTGCAGTATAAGAAATACATCAGGGAAGTTATTGACAACTTCTTTGGGACAAAGCAGCATGCGAAGAACCACTTGGCCACCAGACAAATTAAAATACAGCATAAAGCAATGCTGCCATGTTCAGTACCTACTGCCATTCAGTTCAGAGCACCAGTACAACCATGACTCCTTTATTTGTGTTCTGCATTACTTAAATAATCAAAAGTATAGCTTAACATGTGTATTGGTAAAAATGATTCACATGTTAAGTCACGATTTTGATCATTTAAAAAAAGACACTACAGCAAATTAGCATTTAAAAACAGACTGTACTGTAAATGTGGATGAGAACTGCAATGAGGGAGGACATGCAATTAAATGGAAGGAGACTAACATCTCTAAAGGATTACTGTGAAAAAATATCCACTGCATTCAAAATGCATTGCATCAACACTGCAGATGAGCTTACAGTAATTTAGAGGACAGCTGAACATGATTTGCATCTGAGTTGAAAGGTGGTTAGAAAACAATTTACAGTTGAAGAACTTGGCACTGTATTGTCATCACAAAAAAAATGAAAGAGCAGTGAGCTGGAGGAACAGTTTAATGTGACTTGTACTGTAAATAATGCACTCCCAATACTGAAGATAAAATATGTTTTTCTAAGCTTTATTTGTGGTTTATAGCTTGTAGTTAAAGTTTCACCCCAGGAAAGAAAGCTACAGTGCTCCATTGCTCTCTATGGCTCTCAGTGGGTGTGGGGGGGATTTACTGCCCTATGCTGGAGACTATCCAACCACAACTCTCTAAGCTAAATAATGCACTCCCAATTCTGAAACTAAAAACATGTGTTTTTATAAGCTTTACTTGCAGTTTATGACTTGTAGTTAAAGCTTCGCCCCATGAAAGAAACCTGCTGTGCTCCACTGCTCTCTGTGCAGAGGTGGATTTACTGCCCTACACTGGAAACTATCCAATCACAAATCTGTAAGCTAATTAATACACTCACAATTCTGAAAGATAAAATATGTGTTTCTATAAGCTTTACTTGTGGTTTATGGCTAGTCAATCAATCAATCAAAATCTTTATTTATCCAGGCGAACATCATTGAGCAAAGCTCATTTACAAGATGGACCTGGTTAAGGCTGATCAATATAGAGTTAAATACAACAGTGACAATATATCATTAAGGCAACAAATAAATACAGAACTCATTTACAGGATGGGCCTGGTTAATACCAGTACACAATAGATTTATATACAACAGTGACAGTACATCATATGACACAAATAATACAAGGTAGGTGCTCAATGCAGCGGCAGAATAAAACAGAAGGGAATAGTGAGGGTGGGGAGCTGGGAGGGCATGGTGGGTATGGGAGAGCATAAGGGAGGGAGGTAGAGGACCTAAGCTGGAAAACAGGTAGCTAGAATGCAGTTCCAACCTAATTGGGCAGACAGAAATTAAAGGGTTTGCTCACAACATGAGATGGATCCATAGGGCCAGCAGTACTCTAGTCTGCACTGAAGGCAGCTGAGAGCTGGGTGCCTAGGACTAAGGATAGGTTATGGAGCGAGGGAAACAGTTACAGTGTTCCTTCACATTTTGGGCAAATAAGGTCTTGAAGGAATCCAAGCTGATGAGTAAGCTCAATTTCAGAGATTTTTGAAATTTGTTCCATAAGGTGGGCAGTACAAAGCTAAATGCTGCTCTACCAAAGCGTGAAGAGACCTTGAGAATACAAAGTGTGAAAAATTAGGCACTTAAGGCATAAATTCCTGGCGTGATTAGTGGAAGACAGTCAAAGAAATATTGGGGAAGCTTTTTAGTGACAGCTGTAAGAGTCCAAAATGCTGCATTTCTATTTCTTCTAAACATAAGGGAGGACCACCCTATGGCAGCATACAGCAAGCAGTGGTGGGTAGAAAGAGGAATGCCTGTTATAAATCTGATAGCTCTTTGATAAAGTGTGTCCAGTTTAGCAAGGTGGGAAGCTTTTGGGCACTGACTGTATAAGAAGCTTGTAGCTAAAGCTCCACCCCAGGAAAGAAAGCTGCTGTGCACCATTGCTCTCTATGCCTTTTTGTGGCTTGTTAAACTCTGGAATGGGACCTGAAGTCAGTTTTTACAATTCAAAAACCTGAAAAAGTTCAACAAGCTTCTTGCACTGTTCTTATTCACAGCAGTGGTATAGTATTAGCACAGGAAAGTCTGAGAAAATATGACAAGAGACTGAATTCCATACTGGTAGTGACCCGGCGTGTGAGTAGCATAGTTAGGTTAAGTTTAACTTTTCTTTCTTCTGCAGCTGCTGGTAAACAAACCAGGCACTGGCTGCCAGAGACCAGGAGTCTGAGCCAGGACTAAAACCTCTCCTCTGCCATATAGAGCTGCTCCTGTTATGTGCTGCTGCAATTTTCCATCTCATCTTTAGTTTTGCTTTTTCATGACCTGTGCTTCCATTCTTTATGAATGGTAAACACTCTTAGGAGGCTTATGAAATTTAAATCCACCATGGCTAAGCTATCCACATCACTACCTAATACAGCAGTCAATCAAAAACACCCACTATGCATGGAACTAATTGAAATTCTTCAGTTAGCAGCCTCCTAATCTCTTGCTACAACCCCCCTTCTCATACCCTCATGCCCCCCCATGAATGTGATGAACCATGATAACAGTGATGATGGAAAAAGTAAGGATATAATGGTAATGGAAATAGGTGACTATGGAAATGGCTAGTGGGGATTCTCCCCCTCCCTAAGTTGCACCCCTCCTGGAGTTGGAATATTAAGTAAGGGGTGTGAGAGAGGTGCAGGGTGCAAACTCACCCACAGATACGAAAGTCATCATATCTGAAACCGCCCAAGTTCCCTCACCGTAATGACACATCGCTGTTATTTTTTTGTGCATTTCACATGGTGCCATGAATGTTATGCAACACCAGGAAACCAGAAGAAAAAACATAATTTGGTGCCAGCTGCTGCTGCTGCTGCACCTAGTGGACACTGAAAAGAAAAAGAAATCCAGAACAGAGAAAACAGACACCAGGCTTTAAACATGGAAATAACATATGGATGTAAATGACTCCAACGAGTCTGTTTTTGACAAATTTCTGGATGTAAAAGACATCTAAAATATAGTTATCTGAAACCCTGGTTACAACTATCAGAAATACATGAAAATGAACCATTCCCTTTAAAAAGCTGTGCTTGCAGCAAGGAATGCTGGGAATGTGAGTGTTTGAAATGCTACTCTCAGGTAGTGTTGTACCAATGAGCCAGGGGAAAGCAGCATATCTGAAGAGCCTCTCATCTGGCTGGGGCTCTATGTAAATTTTACTGTTTTATTAATGCTAATTAGTGTAATTCTAGCAGCCAGAGGTTATTTGTTCTATAGTCAGCCTCTCTAAATTAAATTGTGCCCATTTTTAACTTGGAAAGGGACTGAATAAAAACATAAGCCTGCTTTTTCCACATCAGAGCTTCTGATGAGGTGTGGATGGGCCTTTGCCACAAATATTTATATCATCAATGTAAGTATAACCTAGGTTCCTGTTTCGGTCTGCCATTTTCTTTTCTGTTTCTGCCTGGTGCCACATGTAAGTGAAAGTTATTTTCCATTACACTCCCTACCAACCCTCTGTCCTCCATCTCATCTCCCACTTCTCCGCTTGACAATGTCAGATTCTGACAGCATCCCTCTCAGCCCTTCCCCATGTGTACCTCCTTAAGTCCTGAAACCTACTGCACTTCTTACTGAAACTTCAATGTAAACATTTAACCAGATTGTTACTCTTGCCTTAACCCGAATTGTTGCCTCTTTACCTGTCTGTAACTTTTATGAATGATTGTACTAATACCATCTACCATGTATTCCACTTGTTTTGTATTTAGTTCTTTGTTGTGTTGTCTTTACTTTGATGTGGAACCTTTGTAAAAGAGTATTTGACTCTAAGGTACTTTAATCCAAGATTTGAATAAATAAATAAATAAATAAAACTGTGAGTCTCCTTTTGTTGCATTAATGCTCTGCTCAGTCTCATAGGCTGTGCCCCCATTTGTCATGGGGCATTTGGGTGGAAGCAGTCAATTTTTTGATGCAGTCTTACTGCATGTTAGTTTGTTCATGAAGGATTTTTCACATTGGTCAGTTTTTCCCTCAGGTTCCACTTTTTTTGAGTAATGGTCTCTTTTGCTGTGTAAATGAACTTCCTTGTTGTGGGCTACTAGGTTGTGGTGCCTGCAGTGTTTATTGGACTTTGGGGTTTTCTCGCCTAGTCCCATTAGGCTTTCATGTTTGTAACAAGGGATCTCCTGACAGTTGGGAGCTTGAAAACCTGCCAAGAGCAAGAAGTGTGCCGTCCATGGCCTTATTTACCATACAGATAATACAATGCATTCATCTAGGAGCAACAACCTTCACTCTGCCAGATTTGTCCATGCTGCAGTAACGCAAGCCATGAAGCCATAAACATGGGGCTATAATTTACATGTTTCAGTGGCAAAGTACCTATCAGACCTTCAAAACTGAAGCTGCAATGGAGAAAAAGCAGGCTTGCTAATTTGAGGGATCCCCTCTTTTTATGGCAGGCATGGTTTGAATTCGGAGAGGCTGGTCTGGAACCTATGCATCCCCTACCTGCTGGAGTTAACTTAAATTTTAATTTAAAAAATGATGAAGATAATACTTGCTGTGGAGAGCTCACTATCAAGCTGCCTACCCCATAACTGCCACAGGAATGGGGGTTGCCACAAACACTGACTCAGTCCTTATGTACCGATGAGACTGTGCAAATATATACAGCTCTGTCAATCAATGGGCATGTACTGTATACAGTACAGTGCTCATTGAGAAACCAGTCATTGGCTGAACATGGTGGTAAGCGATGGGCTGTGTCAGTCGCCAGTTTGGTTTAAGGATGGGAGAATGGGTTGGTGGGACACTGCCTGCTGGGGTGGGGGTCCACTAGACCATCAATGATGTTTCATTATTTCATAATGAGGGGTCAGAGCTTGGGGGATGGAGGCGCTAGATCACCAAGGAATATATAAATATTTATTAGGGACATCGGGGAGGGGGCCCACTAGACAAGAAGGAAACTATAATCAACACTATTTACTGGGAACATCGGGAATTGGGAAGGGGGGGCCCCTAGATCATGTTATTATAACAGAGGATCAGGGGTGGGGGAGTCCGCTAGCCTATCTTGGAATAATAATTATAACTAATTATTGGGGACATCAGAGATCAGGGAGGGGGACCACTAGATCACCAGGGATATTTTGATTATAATAATGGGGGTTCATGGCTGGAGGGACTGCTAAACTACTAGGGATATTAATAGTTTAATAATAGGGGATCGGGCTGGGGGGCACCACACATTGGCGCAGTTACTCAACCCTCCTGAAGATTTCTAAGTACCATTTGACCAGCACGTGGCTGGTCTAATGGTACTTAGACCACTGCCCTCTGGAAGGGATTTGTGAATGCCAAAGTAGGGGATATGGCAGCCTGCATCTGCTGCAAGCCCCCTAGTGCCAAGCTGCAGCCCATTTTGAGGTGCAAGACTGGCACAAGCCCCCATTTGTGCATGCATTCTGCGTTTGACACATGCTGCTTTTCAGAATAGCTCCTGGCACATCATTTGGCACCAGGTGTCACTTGCATCATTTATGTTTCACACAGGCACACCAAGCGCTTTAGGAATCGAGCCCTGGGAGTCATTATTTTCCAGTCTCTGTTGCCTCATACCGGACTGGCTAGTTGACTATTTTAGCCAATCAGCAACAAGAGTCATCTGTACACATTTTCTAAAATATCCTATCTGGTGTTTTATTTTTATATTATGAAAATAAGCTTCTATGTGTTTGTATAATCCAAGAATAGGTTCAATGTAAAGTTGCTATTTGCTTTGCTTGTGCAAAGATCAGTGTAATCAGGGACTTGTCTGTAACTGAGATTTATTGCACTCTATAATTTAGGTTTTTTTTTTACATCCTCATAGATTTCGGTCATTGACTATTTTTACGCAATTGCTTACAAGCATGTTCTGTTGTTTGCAATGTTTGTTTTAACAATAAACAAACTTCTTTAGCATTCTAACATGAGTCCACATTCAGTGCCAGTTTATCTGCTGACAAAACACTGACACAAGTTAGCTCTGTGTTCAGTCAACACATGGCAAAGCTTTTACTGTACTATGTCACCTATATAACAATAGAAAGCTGATCAACTGCATGCAAAGACAGCTTTGCATATGCTGTCTGAAATACTGCCACTTTTTACAGCTGATTACTCAGAACTGAGATTGAACCTACGTTTTTACTGATAAGTCATCTTCTTGTTTGAATACAATTAAAAGATGTTAGCTACACTTATTTAAATAACCCCAACACAGCAGGGATTTTCTCTATTTATTAACAATGAGTGAACGTTCAGAACTCAATCCAGTGCAAACAAAGAATCCAGCAGCTGCCTGTCTGCATACGCTCCACTCTGTTATTTGAGACACTGACACACTGAAATATGACAATTCTGCCAGCTGGCATCAAACAGATGTACTGATGTAGTACGGTTTCAAGACACTGATCATTCTGAAAAGGCTATAAAATGATCAGTTGTTCAGACTGGCCAAACTCTATACTGGAAACCTGTCTCAAAATGAAGTACAGTTTTACATACCTTAGCTTATTTTAGCATTTATAACTTGTGTTATGAAAATGAAAACAGCAGCAAAGAAGACACTACCCACAGCAGATTATTTATTTTATTTTTATTACATTTCACCTTGAAGCTGACTGCCCTGGCCAGACTGGTGCCTCATAATAGTGTGACTAAACTGGTTAAAAACAGTAATTTAGTTTATTTTTGTTCTAAGAACAGTACAATGCAGTTTCTTGAACATTATGCCAGGTGGCATTTATGTGAGTTTTTTTTTTTACATAAGAAAAAAGAGCTGATCAGTTTCTCTGCAACTGTGATATACAGTAACCCAGAAGTAAATTAAGAGATGAGATTTGCCAATTGCAAGGTGGTACTGACCACATCTGAGGTTTTCATTCTCACCGATGCCTTTCTACTGCTGTACTTCAGAAAATGTAAGAAATTTGATAAGAAAGACAAATCACTACTGTCTGTGTTAACAGGTAAGGTCTGTCTTTAATATCCGCAATCCTTGGAAATGTCCATGTACTGTGTGCAGAATGTGTATTAGGTAACATTGAAAATTACCTAACAAATCATGCAATCACTTTATTTTGTACAACAGCAATACTATAACGTCAGTCAATTTGCCGAGCTGTTAATATTGTAGCTATTATTTTAATTTGATGTGTGCTTATTTATTTGATACTATTTTTATAGATTCCTAAATATACTTACTGTATAGGTAGCATTGCAATTCATTTGCATATTTTAATCTTGAATATATGGGCCCCTAACAATACAGTACTATATGAAGAAAAAGAGATATCACATGGCTACTGACACCTACTAAAGTTACACATTAGATCATTATGCATTTAGGACAAATATAGAACTTGGCTATAGGACAACAAATGAATCGATAACCAGAAGTTTTACTATTCTGTCAATCTTTCATTCTTCAGAAAAGTATTGTAGGATAACTTCATATAAAGCTCTTCTTGAGATCTACTGTAAGCAATAAGTTGTATAATACTGGTTAAGTGTTACACTAGGGAAATTGTATTGCCTTCATTAAAAGAACAGTAGAGTGTTTAAATGTTGTTTCCACTGTGTCTGCTACCTGTAAAATATTACTTATTGCTACAGGACTTACTATATTCTGTTCTAGTAAATCAAGACACGATCACCTACTGTACAAAACTTGCATTAAGACCAGCACCAAGTTAGCTGAATAATGTTCTAATACGCTATCTTTAAAGTGTTAACTTATGTCCTCCAATAGGAAAAAATCAGACTGACAGAGAAAATGGTGGAATTATTTCTTTGTCTTTTTATTTAACTCTCAAGTTGAAAATCAGCCATGAAATAAATCTTTAACAGGACATATAGTAACTGCTTTCTCTCAGATAAAGTGCACTTCTCCACCCAGGTTTTTAAGTATTTAGCAGAACAATGTGCTCCTGGCAGACTGGCGAGGATGGGCTTGATGAACAATGCCATGTGCTGAGGGGATGCGGAGAGGGAGAAGCTCACTTGGCCATATCCTGTGGTTTTGTCCTGTGCTCCTTTCTTACTGGAATAAGATTAAATAGCACCTAGGAGCTCTTTTGGGGCTTCAAAATGCTATAGGCCCAGAACATATTATTTTAGGCATCTTTCCTGACACAGTGAAGGGAAAGGAGGGCAAATACCTATGGTTGGTCCTAACCATAGCAGCCATAAAAGCAATAACAATTAACTGGCTACAACAGAGCCCCCCCCCCCCCCCCCAGAGATGGCAAACTGGCTAACCATAATAGATGTTATCCAAAACATGAAAATAATCTCCTTTTTAGTGAAGCATAAGGAGGAATTGTATGGGAACAGATGGAATAAATGGGACTTATATAAAGAAAATATCACTGTCCCCCCCAAGATTTAACTGAATGACATATATAATGAGTTTAGAAAGACAATCTACCACTGGCTTATGATATTAATCAAACACTTACCATAAGAATGCCCTGTAGTTTACTGTTTTTTTTTATGAATTTTACCTGGATAATGATTTGTAAAATTTATATCATTACAATTCTTAAGACTTTTAAGAAGGTACATTGCCTGAAGTGAAAACTGAAAATGAAGTGTAAGTCTCAATTCTGAAGCCTTGTTTAAGAGACTGAAGGAAATGGAATGTGTAATATACTTACCTTTTGCATACTAATAAACAAGTATAAAAAAAGAGAAATGTGTTTACTAAGTAGGCCCACTGAGACAAGGGTCCCTTTTTCAGGGGTGACCCAGAATTAATTACAAGTAGTAACAGAAAATAATACATACAGGACCAAAATGCTAGGAAAACAGGTTAGAAATTACCATATCACACATGTGTGGACAGCATTACCACACAAATCAAAATACAAGTACAAGTACAGGTTTAATTACACTTTAAGTTTCACTGCATGACATAAGAACAGGTACAAGGATTAGGGATACAGCATATATGTCTCAAAGGCTGGCCTCTCTACCGCCCACCAACCTAAATCATTTGTTACCATTTTGAGTTATGAAGACAGGTATAAGGAAGAGCAGACAGAGTCAGTGATTACAATTACAATGACTGCCCACAAGCAAATGAGCCTTGAGGGCATTTTTGAAGGTGGCTGCAGAACAGTTTAGCACCTCCAGTGGTAGGCTATTCTAGAGTGACAGCGCAGCAACAGCAAAATACCTGTCTGTAATAGCTTCGTGGAAAGGATACTTCTGGACACAGTAATTCGGTACAACACACCGCTGTGTGGCTTTATTTTAGACAAAAATCAATGTAAAAAAGCAAATAAATAGAAATACAAATATTCGCAAAAGAAAACAAAAATAGTCCAATGCAATGATCAAACAAAATCACCTTACTTCAGGTTTCAAAAGACAATTCAATACTTCAGTTTGTCCTACTACGATATTGTCAATTTTGGTTCAGGTATAGATGCTTCCTCTTGCCTTCACTCCAAACAAGTGAGACTAGCTGCTGAGCTGATCTGCCTAAACATGATTTTGGAGGGTTTATATAGTCCTCCCACATAATGTTAGGTCCGCCCACAAAGTCTCATTAACAATAAAACATCCATCGACGGCTCACAACCATGCCTATACATAATAAAAATAAGTTGCTTCTAAGCTTTGGTTATGAGGTTTTAGAATAGCTAGAAAGAACATACATTCTGTTTTGCCCGGTTAGAGTTTTAGTATCAAAACCCTTAATTACTTTTTCAGGCTAGGCTCCACCCTCTGGCCAGCCTCTCTTCTCCAACCAAGTTAGCATAAATAAGGGCCACTAGGTGCCACTGCTCCCCTACAGACAGAACTTATTCACTTCCAGGCAACAACAGGTAAGCCCAGTTCTGGCCTAGAAGGGTGGAGGAAAGGAAAACTGATAACTCTTCCTGATAGAGGTATAGTATATATAAACAACTTACAATATTGCAGCAGTTCTATTCCAAACCCTTCCCTTGCTTCACAGTCAAGTTTTAATGATCCTCTTTTTTTTTAAAGGGGAAAAGATAAACTCATAACAAAAAATGGTCCTTCTTTGAAACAAACACTGCCTGGTGCTAAATTATAGACTGGCCCCATTTAGTGACTTCCTTTGTTCAACTGCAAGCACAAGCAACCTGCACATGACCAGGAACTCAGGACCTCCAGCAATGGGCAGTTTGAGGACCTTAGTGCCCTTTTTTGTGTTTTGGCTTGGAGGAAACCATAGAGACTGGGAGAGGCAGTACTTTTGGATAGCTTAAAACCTAGGCACAGGACTGGATAGGGTCATTTTGCCAGAAGGGAGGGCCAGTTTAAGGCAGAGAGTACATCACAGTGGTGGTCTCTGGGTTGTGCGCCTGACACAAAATGTGCCACTTTGTGATATAATACCTGTAGTCTGCTTAGCTCAAAACTAAGGAGGGGTTTTAGGAGTGGGGCTACATAAAGTAAAACAGACAGTAGTGTGATGGAGGCAATGGCCAGCTGAGCATTGCTAATGAGGTACCCACTAAATCTATGCAGAAGACAAACCTTCTGATGCAGAAACATCATAGCCTCAACATAAGGTTTCAGTGTTCACTCCTGGTCAAGACACACCCCAGAGTACTTCATAGAGTCAGTCACTTCCAACTGAGTACCAGCCAATGAGGACAGCTGGAGATAATGTTGTCTCTCTTTACATAAGTGCCTGGAACTGAACAGCATGGCTTCAGTTTTCTTGGGTTTTAGGACAAGTTTATTTTTTAATAGCCACCTCTTCAGTTTCCTAAAATCAACGTTTAGGTCCAGGTTCATCTGACTTACATCTGCTGAACTTCTGTACAGTATGGCATTGTCCTTATACAATTGCAGCCTGGCTACCCCTAAAATTGTAAGGCATATTGTAACAGGGGGTCCTGTTATGAAGAATAAAATCCTTAAAATGATGCAATGCCACCCCCTACTTTCTCTTACACCCTGTCCTGTCCTCTACTATATTCCACCTCTATCCTAAATTTTTTGTCAGGATGGCCAACCTGACAATCCTTTGCATCTTTCCTTTAAGGCCCTTTATACACTTATTTATATCTTGCATCTGAAAACCCTAAAGCTGGTATCCAGTTGGTTATAGCTTACAGTAAGACGTATGTAGTCAAAATTGAAAAGAGCTTGTTAAAAATCCCCTGTTCCCTACCTAGAGGCATGTTGCAGCTGCCTCTCTATGTTGCAGGAGATTAAAAGTCCTTATTGTACAGCACTTTGCATTTAAAATACCTGAATAAAAGTTTTGCACTTTGCACTGTAGTGAGGAAGTGGGCGAGTGGTAGTGGCAGTGAAGTGTGTGCGTGATCGCACACTCGCACCCTCGCAAGGGACTCTGCACATGTTCGCACAGGAAAGGATCCCCAAAATGGAGCCGCAGTGTTTCAGAATTGCAACTGCTTGTTGCGACGTAAAAAGAAATGACTGTGTGACTGAATGGGAGAGCTGGGGAGAACAGCATCTGTGTATTGTTGCTATGGCTGCAATCTCAAACCCTGAAGTGCTGTTTCTGTATCTGCTCCATGGATATACCACAGAGGGATTGGCTAATGTGATAAAATACATGACACTAAGGGCATGATGTAGTAAAGCCCTGTAGTGTACAAAAAAAGGGCGAAAAAAGGAGCTGTTTTCACTGAATATGCAGCCCTCTAAGTGATGGCTGACTGAAATGTACAAAAGCCAGACTGCAATTTCAGTCATCGGGTGAGTTAATGAAATGAAAGCTATGAAAGAAAGCCTTTAGAATAACAGAAAAAAGACTGTGCTGCAGAACCAAGGGTGCAGGAGTTTACTGTATACATGTCTAAGTATTATGAAAATAATTATGATATTATTAAAGGATGTTTCACTGTTTTAATTAAATGAGCAAACAGAAAACTAGAACTCTGGAGGAAAACAGATAGGGAGCATGCCCTTCATCTGGTTTTCTCTGCTAGAGTTGTAGATTCTGTTGCCTAAGAAATAACTTTGTTTTCCTTTCTTTATATTACATGTTGATATTAACTATTTACCTGTAGGGTCCTACTACAGGGCTGGCAGCCCATGAAATGGCTGACTTTATAGGGACTAGAGAGTATGATGTCACATAAGAGGGAGGGGTGTAGCTCCAAACCATGCCCCCTCCTGTAAATTAAGATCATACTAAGAATCATACTAAGAATAAATAGGGTGCAAAAGGCCCACAGGTCCAGAAAGCCCCTAAGCTTACATATGGCTTAAGGCCCTTGAGCATAACAACAAGTACCTATCAAGCCTATTTTTAAATGTATTTTTATTAGTACTAATACCAATTTTCAGAGGTAAACTGTTCCAAGGATTCATCACTCTTTGCAAAAAAGCAGGAAGTCCTCTTTTGCATCCTAAATTTACATCTCCCTAATTGTAGTGGATGACCTCTACTATTAACATTAAGTTGCTTAAAATCTAATCCAGGGTTTTATTTAACTCTAAAAACTGATTAGCAATTTGCTCATAAAAGTGTTAAAACATTGTGAAAATGCATAGCACTTGCCTCAATGTGTTTAACAAGCATAATACTTCTAGAAAACCTATATAAATACTTTCTGTACAGTTAGTATTGTCCCAAGAAAAAACTGCTAATCAATTATTTAAAACCCTGTAATCCACATTCAATTAGTAAGTTGATATCATTAATAATATCCCAAGTAAATAACAAGTCATCTCTAAGACGCCTCTGTTCTAAGGACATTAAATTGAGTTTCTGAAGTCTGCTTTCATAAAATAGCGATTTATCAGAAAACTGGGACTTAGTAATTCTTCTTTGTACCCTCTCAATCCTATTAACATCCTTATGCAAATAAGGTGACCAAAGTTGAGACACATAATCCAAATAAGGATGAACATGAGAACGAAAAAGTGGAAAAAGGACTTTGGGATCCCTAGATACAATATTATGCTTGATTGACCATCACATTTTATTAGCTTTATTTATACTATTAGTAATTTGTCAGTCAAAATTAAAATTTGAATCAACAATGATTCCAAGATCTCTTTCATTCAGTTTGCAAGTAATAGGCTCATTATATAAATAGTACTGATGTTTAGCATTTTTTCCAAAATGTAAGACTGTGCACTTGGAAGTATTAAATCTTAAATTCCATTGAAGTTAACAAAATTCTAGGGTGTCTACATTTTTTTGAATAACTGCACAATTGTTAGGACATCTTGAAATATTTACAGTTTTACAATCATCTGCATATTTAGTAATATTACTTTGAATATTACAAGATACATCTGATATAAAGATCTGAAATATAACTGGAGCAAGAACTGAACCTTGAGGTACTCCACTCAACACAGGGTTCCAAGAGGACCTAAAGCCATCAATAGACATACTTTGTCTCCTGTTCTTCAACCAATCCATAATCCAATTAATGATTAACGGGTTAATTTTGAGTAACAATAATTTTTGAATGAGTGCCCAATGTGGTACCGAGTTGAAAGCTTTTCTGAAATCTAGCAAAATCACATCACATGGAATTCCATTATCGAGTTCATCAGTAATATAATCATAGAAACTGACCAAATTAGTGACAACCAATCGTCCTTTTATAAATCTGTGTTGATTGGAATCAATAGAGGGTATAATCAAAGAAAATTCATCCTTGATTATTCTTTCAAGTACCTTACATAGGAACGGAGTTAAGCTAATAGGGTGATCATTTTCTAACAGGCTCTTCTCATCTTTTTTAAATGGGTGGTAACATATGCATCTTTCCATTCAGATGGCACTGAACCAGAATTCAGACTTTTTTTGTATAATATTTTTAAAGGAACACTCAAATGATCTTTCATCTATAATAACATGTTTTCTGATATACCATCTGGGTCAGGCGGAAAACCCATTTTTATGGAATCTAAATTATTTTTTATATTATCCAGAGTGCTCTCCATATATTTATCTACAACTCTGAGCTCAATATCAATACTTGAAGTCACATCACTGAATGATTTACAAAAATGTGAGTTGAATACATCAGCCATTTCTATTTTATCAATGATGTCTATTCCATCTACTTTTAAAGGACCTACTTTGCTTTCTTGTTTCTTTATTGAGTTAATATAACTATATAGTACTTAGTATTCCCCTTTTTGAGCCTGTGAGTGATAAATGTTTCTAGAAAGGATTTTAGAACCTGTTATGTGATATATGCTAAGAAATATGAAAATACCAATATGTATGTGTTCTGATAGGTACCCACAAATCAACGTGGGAGTTCTTAGTAAAAGCATAAGCCAGCTTCTTTACTAATTATAGAGTCACATGATTGTGAGGTCATAGACACTGGTACTATAAAAACTCTCCACCAGGGGATACATTCAGAGAGGTGGGTCAATATTCGACTGACCACAAGTCAAGGAGGTTGTGTGCTGGTTTTCCACACAAAGCGCTTTATTGCTGTTGTTGAACTGAAAAGATGTTGTTCAGGATCTTGGATCAAGACGCATTTCCTGTGATGATGGGTGTGGAGTTAATACCAATGTTTTCCTGTCTGTGGACTTTATCATTTATTTTTATTTTCTTTTGAATTCTTTGAAAAAAAAATGCCAGATGCATTCTCATGCATTTTTTATGCATCATGAATACTGTCTGGACATGTTCTTTCCCACACTTCTACACTGGTGTCAAAACTGGGATTAAACTGGCACATCTAGACTGCCCAGGAGATGTTGTCAGGGGGGTGCTGAAGTAAGTGCCTTAACAGATGGAGAAAGGGGACCAGACAGCCCAAGGCATACTTCGCATTACAAGATCAGTGACTGAGAAGACTGGAATTCAGTTACTGCCAGGCTTGGAACCCAGAGCAAGGCCCAAGATGAGGAGAGCTGATGATGAGAATATGGATGAGGAGTCTCAGAAGCAAGAGGCAGCACAGATGGCCACAGCACCAGATGACCCCAGAGAACTACTACAATGGCTATGCATCCACCAAGTAGAGATGGATCAGCAGAGGGATGAGGATCATCACCAGCAGGACGAGGATTGCCACCAGAGGGAAGAGGACAGGTGCGTCTAGACAGAGGAAAGTCGGAGACAAGACAAGAAATGGATGAACACTCTGAAGGCCATTCAGGCCCTTTCACAAGGTCAGCCTGATCGAACTGTGCCCAGAGATAATAAATTAACAAAGTTACCTGAGAGTGATGATATTGAGGCATACCTCACTACTTCTGAGCGCACTGCCCAAACCTGTGCTTGGCCCCATGGCCAATGGGTCATAAGACTGGTACCTTACTTAACTAGTAGACTGCAGATGGTATACAGCCAGTTAAGTGGGGTGGATGCCAATAATTACGACAGAGTAAAAGAAGAACTGTTGAAATGCTATGACATCAGCATTGAAACCTACAGACAGTGTTTCAGGACCTAACAAATGACAGTGCATGATACCCCAAGAGAAGTATATGCCAAATTAAGAGACTATAGAGGGAAATGGCTACAACCCCTAGTTAAGACCAAAGAACAGATCATGGATATGATTATAATTGAACAGTTTATTCAAGGGTTACCTCATGATGTTCAATTGTGGGTTAAAGAACATCAGCCTGAATCTACAGAGGATAAAGTAAAGTTGGCAGAAGATTACCTAGCTGCTCATCCTACAAGACCCAGACGGAAACAGACTACCCTGCCGCAGACTACCAAATCGGTAAGAACTTTTTATTCTCATAATCATCAGAATAATGCCAGCAGGCGAGAAAGAGAGGGGGAAGAATACCTTATTCTGAACTTATTTGTCATGGTTGCCTGGGCAAGGGACATATCATAAGAAATTGTCCGAACAAGAAAAGGCCGGACATTACACATTTTGTTTTGGCCAATATTGGTTATGTCACATCAGTGGGGATTGGTAACCAACAGACTATGGGCTTATTGGATTCTGGGAGCAGACAGACATTACTAAGAGCAGATCTAGTTCCAGATCTTGCGGTCAGCCCAACTGATACTACTTTCATGGAGACATTCACCAGTATCATACCACCAAAGTTGATATACAAGTTAATGATGAAAATCATTGTATGGCTATAGGATTGGTACCTAAACTACCAGTACCTGTGATAATTGGGCAGGATTTCCCCACATTTTGACACATTAATGAAAACACATCAGGATTTTATGAAGTCCGTAAATGTGGTGACCCGCTCACAGGCTAAGAGACAATTAGAACAGACATTTCCTTTTGAAGAGGATTTCTTTGAGAATATAGGGAAAATCAGGAAATCCAAGGAACAAAAGAAGAAGGAACAAAGGAAATGCGTGGAGGAACAAAAACATATAGCCACTGGAATTGCACCAGGTCCGTCTTTGCAGGACATTGTTAAAGAACAAAAGGCAGATAAATCTCTTGAACCTTTTTATTCATAGGTGCACCAGAAAACCAACCCTGGACAGTCTCATTTCATTGAAAAAAAGATATATTGTATTGTGTGACTGCTGACTCTGTATTAAATGTGCCTATAGAACAATGGATGGTACCAAAAGTATATAAGGAAAAAGTCATGCAGTTAGCCCATAACATACCTATGGCAGGACACGAAGGAAGGGATAGAACCTTGCAAATGTTGCTAGTACATTTCAGTTGGCCGGGGATACAACAAGATGTGGCAGAGTATTGCCATGCTTGCACGGAATGCCAAATGGTTGCCCAGGGTGGAAAAAGAGATCAGGTGCCCCTTCAGCCCATACCATATGTCACGACACCATTTGAAAGAATTGCTATGGACATTGTTGGCCCTCTTGTCAAGAGTTCAAAGGGTAACAGATTCATACACGTAGTATGTGATTATGCCACACGGTACCCTGAAGTCATTCCCATGTGCACTATTACTGCACCCCATATAGCAGAAGAAACATAGAAACATAGAATTTGACGGCAGATAAGGACTGCTTGGCCCACCCAGTCTGCCCATATCTCTACCCAATGGATAAGCTGCAAATCCTAGTTAACCAGCAGCCTACTTCTTCCTACCACCACCCCCTAGAATTGCCTTATGACTGTCCCATGCATGCTTGAATTCCACCACTGTTTTTGACTCCACAACCTCCTCTGGAAGGCCGTTCCATGCATCCACAACCCTCTCTGTGAAAAAATACTTCCTTAAATTACCTCTGAGCCACCCCCCCTCTATCTTCAAATTGTGCCCCTTGTTCTTGCACACCTCTTTTTTTGAAAGATGCTACCCTCTTGGACTTTGTTGATTCCCTTGAGGTACTTGAAAGTTTCTATCATGTCCCCCCTTCCCTCCTTTCCTCGAGGCTATACATATTAAGCTCAAGTCTCGCCATATATTTAGCAGAATGAAGCTACCACAGGAGATCCTCACAGACAGAGGCAGTAATTTCACCTCTGTTATGTTAAGAGAGCTATATCATCTCCTAGGGGTTTCTGTTGTTTGTACTTCTCCATGCCACCCCCAAAAAGATGGTCTTGTAGAAAGATTTAACAAGACCTTAAAAAAAAAATGCACAGAAGTATGTCCAAGAAGAAGGAAGGGATTGGGACAAATATCTCCCATACCTCCTCTTCACTTACAGGGAGGTGCCCCAAGCAACAACAGGGTTGTCACCTTTTTCATTGTTATATGGAAGAAATCCTAGGGGTCCACTGGATGTAGTAAAAGAGCATTGGGAGGAAGATGCAAAGGTTGGGTTCAACAATAGTCTGGATTACATGATAGCCTTAAGAGAGAGCTTGGTTAAAGATATCACCCTGGCACACTTGAATGTGACCCATAAACAAATGGGACAGAAAGAAGCCTATGATGTTGGCTTAAAAAGCAAATGTTTTGTGCCTGGTGAAAAGGTGCTGTTATTACTACCTTCAACTGAAAATAAATTGTTGATGTGTTGGCAGGGCCCCTATGATATCATTCGTCAGACAGGGACTGTCAATTTTGAAACAGAAATGCCTGGCCATCGACTGACCAAGAGGATATATCATGCAAACCTTCTATGTAAATGGGTAGAGAAACCAACAGTTCAGTCCCTTTACATACACCAAGAGTTAGAACAAACTGAACTGGACACTGCTTATGAGAGACTTGATCATCCTATAAGTGATGTTGGTGTTTCAGTTAATCTAGAATTGAAACTAGAACAAAAAAGTGAGATAGACCAGTATTTTCAGGGTACATTTACAACCACTCCAGGACGAGCTAAGGGAGTAGTGCATGACTTTAAAGTGAACCAGCTAAAACCAATCCATCAGAAAGCCTATAGGCTACCAGAAAGAATCAGGCAGGAGGTGATTGATGAAATAAAAAAAATGGAACAGATGGGTTTCATAGTTCCGTCAAGAAGTGCCTGGTCCTCCCCGATGGTACAGTAGTTGTAAATAAGAAAGAGGATGGGATATGAGTATGCTTAGACTTTCGAAAGGTCAGTGCTGTGTCAGAATATGATGGGTATCCCATGCCTAAAATAAATGACCTGGATAAGATTGGAAATGCTCACTATATCAGCACATTGGATTTGACCAGGGGATACTGGCAGATTCCCTTGGCCTCTAAAGTACAAGAAATAACAGCCTTCCCTACCCCAGTAGGTTTGTACCAATATACTAAAATGCCATTTGGACTCCATGTTGCCCCTGCCACCTTCCAACTCTATATGGACCACATTTTATTATCTCATACCCAATATAGTTCTGCCTATTTGGAAGACATTGTTATCTTTAGCCCTGACTGGCCCATACATCTGATACATTTAAGTGAAATCATGCAAACAATCAAGGATGCGAGTTTGACTATAAACCCTGCCAAATGTGCAATAGCTAAAACAGAGACCATGTACTTAGGTTTTGTTATCAGAGACGGATCTTTAAAACCTGAAATTGACAAAGTGGAGGCAGTAGCCAATAGCCCCATTTCTGTCACAAAAAAGCAAGTTCGATCATTTCTGGGCCTGGTTAAGTACTACAGGAGATTCATACCTGACATTGCTACATTAGCTACTCCCTTAACTGAGTTAACTAAGAATAAATGTAAGCCTTTAGGAACATTAAGGCAGTGTTTTGTTCAGCTCCAGTTTTGACTAGCCCAGATTTTCAGAAGCCATTTGAAATTCAAACTAACGCTTCTGACACAGGACTAGCAGCAGTACTCACACAACATGATGATAAGGGAGAGCATCGAGTGTTGTATATAAGTAGGAAGCTACATGAGCATGAGCGCAAATATTCCACGATTGAAAAGGAATATTTGGATCTAAAGAAGGCCATAGGGTCCCTGAAATATCATCTATGGGGAAACAATTTTGTAGTAATGATAGACCAGAATCTGCTTTGTTGGTTACATCAAATGAAGGATAAGAATATGCAGATTATGCAGTGGTACCTGTCATTACAACTCTATCACTTTACTGTAAAACACAGGTCTGATGCAAACCACCAAAATGCAGATTACCTCTCCAGATACGGTGCTGACAGCATACCAAAGGTGACAAAATCAAAAAAAATAAATAAAGGAGAGGACTAATGTTTTGTTCTAAGTAATGTTACTTGAGTGAAAAGTGTTTATGAAAAGCACTTAAAACCCTCAGGGAATACTTCTGTACAGTAATTCTGATGGTACTGCATTAGTACAGAATTACTTATTAAGGGTTCTTGAGGGGAACTTCTGAAGTGGGTGGCCGGAAGTTCCAACCCTTCCAATGGTGATGGGTCTCAGACAACAAATGTATTATGCTGCCTTCTTGTGGTGGGAGGTGTGTAACAGGGGGTCCTGTTATGAACAATAAAATCCTTAGAAAGATGCAATACCCCCATTTTTCTTTCATTCTATCCTGTCCTCTATTATATTCCATATCTATCCTAAATTTCTTGTCAGGGTGGCTAACCTGACAATCCTTTACATCTTTCCTTTACTGTCCTTTATACCCTTATTTATCTCTTGCATCTGAAAACCCTAGAGCTGGCATCTAGTTGGTTATAGTTTACAGTAAGGCCTATGTAGTCGAAATTGAAAAGAGCTTGTTAAAATTCCCCTGTTTCCTACCTAGAGGCATGTTGCAGCTGCCACTGTAAGTTGCAGAAGATGAAAAAAGCCCTTCTTGTACAGCCCATGGTGTTTAAAATGCCTGAATAAAAGCTTTGCACTTTGCACTGAAGTGAGGAAGTAAGTGAATAGTAGCGGTGGTGAACTGTGTGCACGATTGCCCATTCGCACGCTCGAACCCTCGTGAGAGACCCTGTGCACATTTGCACTGGGAAGGATCTCCAAAATGGAGCCGCAGTGCATCAGAATCGCAACTGCTCGTTGCGATGTAAAAAAGAAATGACTGTGTGGCTGAATGGGAGAGCTGGGGAAAACAGCATCTGTGTACTGTTGCTATGGCTGCAATTTCAAAAACCGAAGTGCTGTTTCTGTATCCGCTCCACGGATACACTACAGAGGGGTTGGCAAATGTGATAAAATGCAGGATACTAAGGGTATGATGTAGTAAAGCCCTGTAGTGTACAAAAAGAGAGCAAAAGAAAAGAGCTGTTTTCACTGAATATGCAGCCCTCTAAGTGATAAACGGCTGAAATGTACCAAAGCTGTTGGCTGCAATTTCAGCCGTCGGCTGAGTTAATGAAATGAAAGCTATAAAGGAAAGCCTTTAGAATGACAGAAAAAGACTTTGTGCAGCCCAACCAAAGTTGCAGACGTTTACGGTATATATGTCTAAGTATTATGAAAATAATTATGATAGTATTAAAGGATGCGTCACTGTTCTAATTAAATGAGCAAACACAATGCTAGAACTCTGGAGGAAAACAGATAGGGAGCGCACCCGTCATCTGGTTTTCTCTGCTACAGTTGTAGATTATGTTGCCTAAGAACCATGATTTCCTTCCTGTATATTACATGTTGATATTAAGTGCTATTTACCTGTATTCTCTTTCATCCTGGAGGGTCCTACTATAAGGCTGGCAGCCCATGAAATGGCTGACTTTACAGGTACTAGACAGTATGATGTCACATAAGAGGGAGGGACGTAGCTCCAAACCATGTCCCCTCCTCTATATTAAGGTCTAGAAATGATTTTAGAGCCTGTTATGTGATATATGCTAAGAAATAGGAAAGTACCAATATGTATGTGTTCTGATAGGTACCCACAAATCAGTGTGGGAGTTCTTAGTAAAAGCATAAGCCAACTTCTTTACCAATTATAGTCACATGATTGTGAGGTCATAGACACTGGTATTATAACAACTCTCCACCAGGGGATAAATTCAGAGAGGTGGGTCAGTATTCGACTGACCACAGGTAGGGTTACCACCTTTCAGGAAGCCCAAAGTGGGACATTTCTTACTGAAACATGATTTTTTGCAGGACAATATGTAACCTCGACCAATGCATTGGACTTGTTTTCACTAAATAATCAGAATTAAGACTATATGTGATAGTTTTTTGGTTGTTTCTAGTGTTTCTTATCATTTTAAGGTATTTTAGCTAAGGTATTATAGTTTTTTGCAACATTTAGAAGAAAGTCAGAAAATATTTTTCCTACTATAATGTCAGGACATTTGGTATTTTTCATGTTTTTTTGCAGGACACAGCTGCCCAAATCAGGACAGTCCTGCGAAACTCAGGACAGGTGGTAACCCTAACCACAGGTTGAGGAGGTTGTGTGCAGGTTTTCCACACAAAGTGCTTTATTGCTGTTGCTGAAAGGAAAAGACATTGTTCAGGGGCATGGATCAAGATGTATTTCCTGTGTTTGATGGGTGCGGAGTTAACACCAATATTTTCCTTTCTGTGGACTTTATTTTTTTTTATTTTATTTTGGATTCTTTGAAAAATAAAATGCCAAATGCATTCTCATGTGTTTTTTATGCATCTCGAATATTGTCTGGAAATCTGTTATTTCCCACGTTTCTACACGTTATTTATAAACAATAAAAACAAAAATGTACTTAGAATGAAACTTTGGTTTACTCATGTAGTTATTGACTTTAGATCAGACACACATCCCCTCCATTTTCTAGCAAAGTAGACTCACAAATGCCTGTGAAAATTATTATTATAGCTCCTGACTAAGCTAGATTTGTTTATGATTAATGGGGGCCCTTTGAGGCTCATAACTTCATTCAGGGAGCGCTGTTTATTTATCTGAGTCCCTGGTCTTACTCTATGCTTGGCTAAGGGGAAAAGAAGAGGGGCTAGCATGGCCAGAGAATGCTGCAGATTAATAAATATGATGGTAAGGGATGTCGGAGGACCAGCTGGGGGAGAAGGACTGAGCATCCTAGGGACTGCTCTCCTTCTCGGGAGGTGAGGGGGATAGAGTGTCCGGCATACCACAGACCTCTGGAGGAGGTTGGTGGTTCCATTGTGCCAGTGCCGTAACCTGAGGTGGGGCAGGTCAGATGCAGGCTGTCAATGCACAACTAAACAACCAAGGTTCCATGGTAAAAGTTAAAAAGTTCTGGTCCCCCGAGAATGATGCCCTGCTCCAGCACTATCCCCACTGCCACCAGTGTTCACTTGGGGGGGCACTCCGGTAGCCCCACCCTGGGGGGCAAGCAAGGGCAAGATGTTGATGACCATGGGGAAGGGCAGCCCACCCCACTGACTCACCCAGGGGGGTAAGCCTGAACATGGGGGGATGGTGTGCGGGCATGGGCTGAGCTCCCTTCGGGGAAGGTGGAGCCAGACCATAAATACAAAAAATTAATAAATAAATATGACAGATTAACTGTTACAGATTATTAATATAGCCAAAAATATAGTGAGGCCTTAACCAGGTTTAGAAAGGTTTATGGCTAACAGGGGGCTGGTAAGGTTGGTAATTTTTAGGGATACAAACAAGAGGGCTGCTTAGAGATTATTTTATTCACATGTATCTCAGCTCATCACAATGTTGTTGACTGTTGAAGTATATTCAATGTCAGCTCTGATTTAGTCATTGCTTAGATGGGGGCAGCTTAGTTAATTTTGTGGGCTCTTACCCATGCATGTTCTAGTAGATATAAGCTAAGGACTATACCCGTGTGCACCTGCCTCAGTCATTGCTTAAGAATTACTAGGGGTATTCTATGTCACTTTATAAATGATTAGTAATCTTACCTAAAATTCTAGTCCTAAGCTTTAAAGTCTCCCTCACCCCCACCTGTTCTCTCTATTAATTTCTTCTCCTCTTCTGCCACCCTCCTACCTTTCGCCTCCCATTCTCCCCTCACCCTATGCTTCTCCTCATCCTCACCACCCTCTCCACCCTCTCCTTCCTGTTCGCCCTGACATCAACCCTTCCCACTTCCCTTCCTACCCTACCAAAGTTAATTCCCTGCCATCTCTTCTCCTCCACCCCACTTCCATCCTTACGTTTTCACCCCCTTCCTCACTCACACTGGTGCCAGGGACCCTCAATCCTCAACTCATCTGGCATTCACTTAGTGTCACTTTGTTCCATTTTATCCATATACAGCTACACCCCCAATCATACCACCTCTTTTTATGCTCATAAGTTCCTCCCATCTCGGAAACTCATATCCATCCCCTCTAAACTGCTCATCATTTTACTGCTCCTAACAGCAGGGGACATTGAACAACACCCAGGGACATCTGATCCTGTCTTCTCTTACCTCCCAAATGTACTACAAATAGTCCATCTCAACATCAGGAGCCTCCTCCCAAAGATTGACCATCTCCAACCTGTTATGATTAGCATGAAACCTAGTATACTGATCATCACTGAATCATGGTTCTCATCTAAATCCCTGACACTGCCATCTCCATCTCTTGTTATTCCCTCATTTGGCAGGACCAGTCAACCAGGAGAGGTGGTGGCCATTTACATCTCATCATCCATCCAGTATGCCAACTGCCTCTCCACCTCCTCCCCCTCTGCCTATGAACTTCTGCTTTTAAAACTATCCCTTCCCTACTCCCTACCTATCTTTGTAGGTGATGTCTACTGCTGCCCTAGCCTCCTCCCCCTCTATCATTGACCTCATCTCAATGTTCACCACCAACTTCTCAACTAGTGAACTCCTCATTCTTGGTGATTCCAACTGGCTAGCCAGAACCCAATCCAAAATCTGTAAACACATCTCTTCCCTGAATCTAACACAATTGCTCTCCAAACAAACCAATTTAAAGCACAAGTCATGTAAGCATATCTGGCTAGACTGGGTTCTGACATCATACCCCCACTGGGTAGTTACATCAGAAATCCTGCCAGATGCACTCAGGGACCCCCACATGGTCTGCTGTGTGTGTGTAAAACCCATTACCCCAAAGCCCCACCAAATATCCTCCACCTCCACTCATTTAGGTCCTTAGACTTGTCCTCCCTTCACAAGGAACCTGTTGGAACAGACTGGTCTCCCATTGCAATTGCCTCCTATGTTGACTCAGCCCTGAGTTACTTCAAAACACAGTTCCTAAATGCTTGGGACTGACATGTTCCTTTTTTAGGAAGACCAGGGTCTAAGGCTCTCAGCTCCCCTGGGTATCAGCCAAAGTGTTTACCTGTCAATGTGCTTGTGACCTGGCATGACTTGACATGCAAAGCATCAGGTGTTCTTGGAGATTTGCTTAGATATCGAACTCTCCATAACATCTGCACCAGGGCTATCCATCTTGCTAAAGTGGAATATTTCACATCCACCTTCCAAGAGAACCTTACAAGTCCTTCCAAATTCTGGAAGGCAGTCCTTGCCCGTCCCCCCACCCAATCCCTCCTCAGTCCTAAAGGTAGGTGACATCACCATCTCAGACCCTACCTATGTAGTTACCGAATTCAACATATTCTTCACCACTGTGCTTCCACCCTTCTAGCATCCCTATTCCCCTCAGCTCCACCTCAGCCAACCCCTCCCACACCTGCTTTCATTTCACCCTGCTTCTCCTTCCTACCAGTCTCACCCATTGACACCTGCAAGCTCTTCTAACTCTTAACCCCCATAAGGACAAAAGGCCAGATGGGTTTGACTCTGAGCTCCTGCACCTTTCAGCCAACACTATTGCTCTCCCACTCTCCACCTTCTAAATTTCTTCTTCACACTTGCCACTGTCCCTAATGCCTAGAAGCTTGCCACTGTCGTCCCTCTTCCCAATGGCAATGACTCCTCTAACCCAGAAAACTACTGCCCAATATCTCTGCTCCCAAGCCTTTCAAAACTACAGGGGCACCTGGTATTGGCTCAGCTATCTTCTTTCCTCGACTCCTCTGTCTTCTTTACCCCCTTCCAGTCTGGCTTTCATAAGGCCCACTCTATCACAACCTCCCTTCTCCAGCTCACTGACTTCATTCTTTCTGGCATGGATCAGGGACGCATCACCTGCCATTTTTGTCAACATGGTTAAAGCCTTCAACACTGTTTCCCACTCACTTCTCCTCAACAAGCTTGCAGCAATTGGTCTCTCTGAGACTGACACCCTCTTGTTCCATTCCTATCTTATGGTTAGGAGCCAATCAGTCAGGATTGGCAACTTCCTCTCCCCATAAGCATGGGTGTCCCTCAAGGTTCAGTACTTGGACCAATACTCTTCTTGATATCTATGAATGATTTACCTGATGCCTGCTCAACAGCTGACACCCACATGTACAGTACGTGGATAATACTGTTTTGTATGCTTCCGGTACCTCCCCCTCTGATGTGGCGACCAGTCAGCAATGTTCAGTGCTGGTTTCATTCAAATCAACTGTCACTCAATGCCAAAAAGACAGTCTTCTATGACATTTGGCACCAGGCATAAGCTTGCCAGGCTTACCACCACCCTTACCTTTCATACCCTCGAGGGGTCCTTATTAGAGGATGTCTCCTGCTTCCAATATCTCAGGATCTGGCTTGACAGGAACCTTGACTTCACTTGTCTTGTGAATGCTATCCACAAAAAGCTACTTCCCAAACTAGGTGCTATGTACAGGCACTGTAGCTGCCTTCCCCGCTGGCCCACCGAGAGATTGTCCTGAAGATGATCTCCCAATCTTTGACTTTGGTGACATAGTCCATAGTATTTTACCTAAGTCCACCTTTACAAGTCTGGACACTCAATTCAATGCCTTCTATCGCTTTGCTATTGTCTGTCCACCATGCACTCAGCACTGTGACCTTTACACCACTCTCTTCTTCTTCCCTCTTGGAGCCAGATGCATTGCCCAAGTGCCTCATTAGTTGGGAAGTTCTGGCTTGGCTCCCTACAACCCTACCTCAATGCCCTCCTCTTCACTCCTCCTACCCCCACCTACTCCCTCCGAAACTCCTCCTATATGATCCTCACCCTCCTTGCCCATTCTTCCACTTCAGGGAGAGCTGCTTTCTCCCATCACTTTCCAAACATTTGGAACTCCCTCCTCTTAGTATCCATTCTGCTCCATCTACTCATTCATTGTCCTATCTCCTTTGACACTACATTTCCCCATCCTGCAACTGCACCTGACCTACTTCTACTTCACCACCTCTCGCTGCCCTCATTCCAGTTCTACTTCTCCTGTTGTACCCCTTTTCTACTCATTCCTAGGTATGCCAAAAGCGTATAGTGCTAGCTGGGTTTGAAGCAAGCAGTGTTAATATCCTTGGGGTTCTGCTCCTGGAGATAAGGCTTCCCTTCTCTCTCCCCCACCCCTCCTCAATTCTTCCCTTCCCGAATTTCATGACACCTCCTCTCATCCCCATTTGATCCTAACCCTTCCCCACCCTTCCCCAAGTTAACCACACCCCCATGGCACTGGCTATGTGGGCATTGTGCATATTAACCATTGTGATGACATGGCCCAGAGTGTTTATGGTCATTCTCCCTTTTATTGCTAGCCTCCTTTTATGTGCTAGTACTCTGTTTACCAATTTATCCCTTAATGGACTCCTTTATTCCCAGTCAATCCCCTTGGGGTATGCATCCCGGAGGGGTGAAGGTTCTGAGAGGAGTGGCAATAATAAGAGTTGCATTTTTTTTAAGTTTTGATTCTAGTTTATCAAATCCTGGTGACCATCTGATCCAAGTCTTCTTAGTTGGGTAAGAACTTCCCATCTGGAGATTAAATGGAAGTGAAATTGGGAGCAATGTTGATTTGAATTAAGGGGTGGCTGAAATTCCCAGTCTGAGGTGCTAAATACTTGTCCAGATCAGTAAAAAGGTATTAAAAGCATTAGTTGAAGTAACAGGTAGAGAGACAACGTTTCCATCTGCTATAATGTCCTGTGCAGTACTTTCTGAGGGTTACACCATGCCTTGGTGACACAGAATTTGTCGATCATCAGCTCAGCAATGGCACACCACCAACGGGTGTTGTGCCATTGCTGCAGAAACTGGTGTTTTAGATTTTTGGGAGTCAGAAAGATTCTTAACATGGAGATTCCTAATATATCTCTGTTTAGCTTTTTTAAGATCCTGCTTACAGGAGTTTCTCAGAGTCCTGTATTTGTGCCAGTCAGCAGTTCCCACAGAAAGTTTGTGATGATCCCAAGCTATGTCTCAGTTTCATCTTATTCCTTAGGTCATGATCCAGCCATTTAGAGCAATGACCTTTGACACTACTTTGGTTCAGGGGGGCATGCTTGTTCAAGACATTGAGTAAGTTATTAGCAAAGCAGTACAGAGCTAGATCACTACTGGGCAGGTTAGTTAATTCATCCCAGTGTACCTCTGCTAGGTTGTTAAGAAAGGACATTTCCCTGAACCTGTAGACAACCCCAGCCACCAGAATGTTAGGAAATTTATGAGCGCTGTTTTTCCAGACACAGAAAACAGGGGGGTGGTCTCTGTGGGTATATGGAAGTGTGCCTGCAGCTTTTATCCTATCTGGCTTAACTGACCATTATCCAGTCAATAACAGAGTGATTATCAGACCTCTGGTTCAGTCTGGTGGGTTCACAGATTATTTGGGTGAGAGGCACATCTGGCAGGGCACAAGACTTACCCACACTGTTGCTCACCCAGTTAAGAATAAAGTCCCCCAAGAGTATTAGTTTTCCCAGAGAATTATTAGCGACGTAGCTGATAAAAGAGGCCCAGACCACATTTGGCAACCTTGGGGGAATTATATACACAGCCAACAGTCAAAGGTTTTGTCCCTCCAAGTAACAATTTAACAAACATAGACTCAAAGGAATCAACAGGCTTTACAGATACAGTGAATTCCACAGCATTGAGGGAGCTATTAACAAAGATTAACACACCTCCACCTTTCTTGCTTAACCAGCCCTTCAGGAAGGTGCTGTAGCCAGTATCCAGTGATGAGGGTGCTGCAAAATGAACGACTGATATATGAGTGATTCAATTTGCACCCCCGATGAAACAGTGACAAAAGAAGAATAGCAATGAAGAGGAATAGCAACTGTGGAAGAAATCAACAATGAAGGTGACTGAAGGGGAAGGGGGATGCTGTGACACTGGAGATGGTGTAGGTTAAATGGAGTAGTGCAGCGGAGTGCTGCCGAGCTGGCCATCTGGAGTGAGTCGCTGCATGTGATGTGAGGGTTGTGGGTTTGGGAATGGCTGCAGGTATTTCTTTTTGTGCCTTGGAGTGGGTGTTTGCAATTTGTTTTGTCTCCTGTCCCCTGTTCCCCAGACTGTGGTGCCCCAGTGACGGTAGCCCCCCCCCGTGAATTCCCCTTTCCCCAGTGTCTGCTCCCTCTTGGAGTTGATTATAATAATTCTGGGGGTGCAGAGGGCATAGCCCCCTGCATTAAATATTGGTTAATTTTGTGGCCCTTGTAATGTCTGCAGTGCTGTCGCTCATGTGGGGTTTGCTGATTTGGGTATGCAGCGATTATTGGATTAGGGAAAATGTACTTACTGTTACATGAGTCGCTGTTCTGTTTTCATTATTATGACATGGAACCACTGTAGCCAAAGAGGTCAAACTTGTGATTTAGGATATAGCATTTCAACCAGGTTTCAGTGTGTCTTATAAAGTCAGAGGAATATAGAGTTACCCATGCCTCAAGCTCCAGTATGTTAGGCCTGAGGCTGTAGACAATCATATGCACCATCTTTAGACCCTTCATACTTTCCCAGATAGGGTCTGAGGGGGGAGGAAACCCTGTTGTTTACTGTCACAGGATTGATTTCAACATCTCCTGAGAGGAGAAGTATGAACTATTTTAAGCTATCAATTAAGACAGCGGCAGTGGATGGAGGCGAGGCCTTACGTGGGAATCCTTTAGGAAAGACACAATCAGATAGCAATTTCCATTTTTGCTGAGGCCACAAACGATCAGCTGGGTAGAAGTATACCTGGTAACCAAAAGGCCTGTAGTTGAGAACCAAGGTAGCTCTCTCTGTTGGTCATGGATTGGAATAGGGCAAAGAGCAATCACCAAGTCCATACATACAAGTGATACAATAAATCCAAGTGCCACAGAAAACTCCTCAAAGGGCATTTTCCAATTTATTTTATACACTGCACCAGATAGGTGCTGACCTGGAAGGAAGTAATCTCGGCCAAAGAAATCTAAGGGGATAGTCTCAAAAGAGCACACTACATGCAGCAATTTATTCAACTCTAGGTTAAGAGATAAAAGGAGACAAAACTCAGCAAATAACTAACAGCATAATGTGCTAGGTACAGCATTATCTAGTTACCTAGACAAAGCCCTGCATAAACACACCACCCATACAGAGTGTACTTTGGACACCATGTTATGAGCAGAAACAAAACAAATTTCAGCATTGCATTTCTGCATGTTGCACTGGTTGTAGAGTTGTGTTGTTACTTAAGCCCAACCCTGCATATGCACCCCACACAGAAAGGATTCATCCTAAATAACTGAATCTACTGAACTATCTTGTTACAAGGCCTAATAATGCCTTTGCACCCTGCAAAAAGGGTGCATTTGAATACCTCTATCATAAAGTGTTAAGCATTATACACACTTTACCCGTTGGGGTGGTACAGTAGCAAAATCAACTGGTCCGTGCAGACATACAACAGTAAGTAGCAGAGCTTCAGTAGCAAAGACAATTGAACAAAACCAAATGTAAGCCAACTGGTAACATAGTCACATCTTGTGAAGCGAGTATCAAGAATATGGAAAGTAGAAGTTCACAGTATATCACCATAAAATACTTGCTTATCTTCCGACACTGTTCATAACAGGGATTTATCATCCAATCTGATTTATCTAAATACAAACCTCTAATATCACAGTAGCTGAAAAGCTTCAAAGGTATTATTTTTTGCATATTTTTGGTGTATTGGTCAGAGATTGTTTTGAACTGAAAATAAAGTGCAATGTACTTTTCCAAATAAACACTGATCAGTTTTACTAATGCAGAGTGCAAAATTTTAGGCAAATAGCAGCTAAAGTCCAATCCTAACTGTAGGGTCATAAAGTGTAAAAAAAGCAACAATTGTTCAGTTTCAGTTGTTATTGTTGTAAAGTGTGTAGTGTTGTGCAAAAAAAGAAACAAGAAGTAAAGTGTGGGTACTGAGATGAAAGTGCTGAATACTATGAGTGATTTTTGAAACAAGCTGGGAGAAGCTGAGAGAAATACTATTTCCATACTGGCTGTGTAACTGCCTGTGATGTGACGTTGGTGTGGTGACATTTTGGGGCATTCCCTTCATCAGACTCTGAAACATCACCACCAGTTTGTTTCAAAATCATCTCAGAGTTTTTTGAGACTGCTTTTAGATTGTGTCTCTATTTTTGGAATCAGTACTAAGCCTGTATCAAGGAATGTATTGGGGAACTGTACTCAAACTACAGCAAACTTGTTACTGTGACATGCAACATTTACTTTGAAATTGCACTACTCTCCATGTGAGCCATAGTTCATCTTCAGCATGCTTCAAGCTTTAGAGACTCAGAGAAATAACTGTATTACAGTGCACCTTCTAAAACTGCAAGTATACTGGCTTAATATTTACATATATCCTGCACCGTTTGGTTTTTCCAGCTTTAGCTTTTTAGCTGGTCAGCTATAATCTGACGTAGGCTGGTATATCTCCTCCCCCCAAAACATCCTTCCCCCAGTCTCTTAATTGACATTGTAGCACTCTGTGATCTCTTTCTATGGCTGCAGTGGGTACTGCCCTGCAGTCGTTTTGCTATTACATAGAAAAAGGGAGCTCTTCTGATTTCTAACAGACTAGATAAAATTAGAGGTGTTGTGGTATTGATCCACTTTCATTCAGCTAAGCAGTGTTTCAAAGCACTATTTTGTGCTAAGCTTCAATCTGAGTAGAAAGGGATACAAACAGACAACCCTGGGACTATAGTGTTAAATGTCATAGAATGGAATGTGCATGTATTAAATCTTGTATTCCAACTCTCACTGAAGATAAGTTAAAGGGCCCCTAAACACAGTTCAAGTTATTTATTTATACATTTTTTTTTTTTTATTATTTTTTTTTTACAGTGAAGGTTTGAAATGGACTGTTTATATGCACTTTTTCATCTTAAAACTTACCATGCTGTTAAAATTCTGTTGCTTAAGTACTGAAAAAGGAGTTTACTTGTCTGTGCTAGTTATGTGCCTTCTTCCTGAAAACTTATATTAGCTAAGTTAGCTGTTTTACAGAGGGTGTGTTTTTTTACCTTTGAATTTCAATAATCTTCACTGTGCCTGTGCTCACTATTCATTATGTGTCAAGTAGAGAAATATAAAGATGTTATTTAAATTTTGATACTGGTATCCAACCTTACCAATTTGAGCCCACAGTATCCAGTGTTAATCAATGTGAGGGGGTACAAGCTGCTTCTGATTCTGACAAAGACCGACAGTTCTGATTCAGATGACACAAATCAGAGACTTACCTTGGATTGGTTAGTATTTTTAATTATAAATACCTAATCATTGCTTTATCTGTTATCTAGGGGTGACTGTCTGTTTTATTTAGCAATACAAAGGTATTCCAGTCCTTCATATCATCTGTGATAGTACCCCCCTATTATATTGTAAAGCAACTCAGTGATCTATGCTGCATCACAAAATATATATCTATATTTTTAATATGTCTTTGTACTCATCAGTTCTGAACTATATCAATTCATACTGTTTATTGCATTTAAGTGGGGAGAGGCTGCATAGGTGCCCACATGCATCCATTGTTATAATTTGATGGTGCATCATATTAGTTTATTAGGGGATGTGTTTGGATATGGTTTAATCTTGTACTACAGTGCAAGTATGCTTGTGCACTTTTTTCTCATTGTATATGTTACATGTTCTGGTGTGTGTGTGTATATAGATATATATTTATATATATATATATATATATTACATATATATATATATATATATATTTCATACATATATATATATATATATATATATATTTACATACACTATATATATATATATATATAAAATATATATATACACACACACACACACACACACACACACACACTGTGAGGGTGGTCCTGACTGTCTGTTCCTGTGCTGTCATCTTTGTGACCACATGACTACATGTGGATGTTCATGGATAGGGGTCAAAACTGGCACCAGCCCCACTAGCCAAATGCTGTTAGATATTGTTTTGGGATAAATAAAAATCTTTGTAAGAATAAACGAAAGTGTTGCAAGTCTTACTTTTACCACTTAGAAAAACAGGACTGCTATCCTGAGCATCCATGTGACGTTGCCATGGCCGTGATTGGCATGCATGCTCAGGATCATGGCCCTGTTTTATGTCGTAAAAGTAAGACTTGCAACACTCTTCATTATTCTTACAAAGATCCCCATGCTTAGAAGAGCATGTACTTTTAGCTCCAACTTTAGCTTACACTTGCACAGGAAATTCACACACATTCAATGCGTGTTCACATTGACAAGAGACATCCAGCTACAGAGAATCGGCCAAACAACAAGGTAATGTGCTTGGTCCCAGCTAAAGTACATATTTTTAAAATTTAACTAACAGATCTTACTGTTACTCATAAAACAGGTGTTATTATAGGTACACTGGTCACACAAATTCAGTATAGCTGCTGAAAACTGACAGCATCCCTTTAACGTGTGCACCGCTCATGCAATGCATTGATAATTTCTTACATAATGTGAAAACACAAGACACAATATAAGACATGGACAGTGTCTATTAACCCTTGTTTTCAATGAGTTTATAACATGATAATCATATCATTCTGATATCAATATGCTGTAAACCTTGCTTAACTATATCATAATGATGGGATTACAGGATAGAATGTCACCACCTATCAACATTCTTGGACAGGAAAGGTGATCTGCTGCTTGGACATTTGTTCAAAACACACACATTCCATTCAGACAGTTACAGACCTGCTGCAGTATAGATCACAATGGCTAATTTCAGCACTTCAGTTGCTCAACTTTCAAACCAGGAGGCATTCATAGCCAAACAGAACAAAAGCACATTAAAAAGAAAAAGTTTTTTTTTTCCTACAGTGGTTAGTTTTTCCATAGACTATAAAAACAATGCCTGAGCAATGGTGGTCAACCATGGACATAATCACCTCCGCAGTTGCCATGACAATGGTAAATCTCTTAAGCTGCGCTCTTGAGGTTTACTTGGTTGTCCTGGCAACAGCTTGAGGTGTTTATATTGTGGTTAACCACTTACTCAGGCATTATCCACTATGTTATAAAATGCACATTAATGTTCTCCTATGTGACCTTGCCTTCTGAGAAATGAATAATGTCCGAACAAATCAAAGTTTATTATGGTAGTCCAGTCACTTACATGCTGTTGCTTAAGATCAACTAATATCATTCTGGCAGGCAACCCACATTTTCTGCCCAAGGAGTTAATATAGCCCACTTATGAATTGTTTTGTTCCGTATAGAAATACTTTTTGTACAATGTTGTTCTTGTAACTTCATTTACCTAGACAATCATACACTATCTTCTGGAGATAATTAATAAACATTTTACAGGGATGAAAGGAGAATGGTTGTCTAAAAGTCATTTTATGGCCTTTGCAGGCAATGCTATACTGTATGTATCTTGGCACAGTATACATGTACTACTAGGGATGGGCGAAGCCTGGGTGGATTTGGATTTTGTAATATATTCTACTGTGCCTTCAATATTAACAAGGTACAGTGTGCCAGGGTCATATGATTAGGGAGAGGCTTTAGTGTGTGAAAAGAAGCATGTTGTTCTAATGTGTCCTGCCTGTGTTGCAGTAAAATAAAAATCAGATAGAAGCAGCGTACCAGTGTGGGGTCTCAATCTGTTAACAAAAGGTGCTTTTAACACAGCACCCGACCTGTAGCGCAATGGTTTTGTTGTGCTCATTCCTGCTCGATCTTCCCCTGCAGTGCATGCTTTTACATACCGAAGGTCACATCGCTCTCGGAGGGTGTCTCACGAGACCAACCAGGATCCCCATTATTTAGCAATGCTGCACTTTCTTATGCAGGGTCCCAAGGTTCGTTCATGCAGTATTATCCCAAAGTTCAGCTACATAAATTTTCTGATACTAGAAAGAAAGCTGAACTTGGGGAACTATGTATTTTTTCAAAATGGGTGCAAACAAATTCTTTAAAAGTGCTCATCTGTGAAGAGGCATACCTTCCCCTCCAGTCCCTCTACAGTGTCCCCAATAAAGACAGTAAATAGAACTGGCCCCAACCCTGACCCCTGCGGCATCCTGCTAATCACCTCTCCCTCTCCAGAGTACTCCGTTTACCCCAGTCCTCATACTGCTGCCATTCAGCCAGTTCTCCACCCACAGCTGTATTTTAGGATCCACCCCTAGGCTGTGCAGTTTCTTAAACAGCCTTCTATGTGGGACAGTGTCGAAGGCCTTTCTGAAGTTCAGATAGGCCACATCCACCGCACCTCCCAGGTCCACCATCTTAGTTACCCAGTCATGCCATAGATTAGTACAATGAGTTAAACACAATGCTTATCCTAAATACAGTAAAAGTTGGGGTTAGATGTATAAGTAAATAGATACTATATAAGGCAGTATATGTGTGTGTGTGTGCAGACAGTGCACTGCTATGTTATACTGGAATATATATGTATATATGCATATATGTGTATATTTATTAGTCAGTGTGTATGTATCACAACAATTAGAAAGTGCTGTTAGGTGGCTCAGTGGTTATTTCAAAAATTGCTAGTCTACATTCTCCCATTATCTAGATCAGTTTCAGCCTTATGCATGACACTGCTGATTTAAATGAGTTGTTTAGTAGCAACCCCACACCCTCTGATGTCCCTCGGAGCCTGAAAAGAAGAAAACAGACCCTCAATGTTTTTTTAATTTGTAAAAATGTGTGTAGACAGTGCACTGCTACATTACATTGGAATATATATGCATATATGTGTATGCATATTAGTTAGTGTGTGTGTGTGTGCATGTGTATGTATCACAACAATTAGAAAGTGCGGTTAGGTGGCTCTGTGGTTAGTGCAGAAATTACTAGTTTACATATTTCTCACTGCCCACAATACCATTATTTTTCAAGCTGTATTAGCTCTTGCTAGAGTTTGTTTTTAAAGAGAGCAGTTAGCCTCTTCAGCTTGGTTTGAAACTTTTCTGAGTGCTTATCCTGGCAGAATTCTGCCTCAGCCAATGAATACACATTTTTGTTTCTGCTGTCATTCCTCATGACTGGCACATGGATTATTGTCTAATGGAATTCAGCATTTTCATCCCTTCATCAGACCCCAAAACATCACCACCAGTTTGTTTCAAAATCCTCGCAGACATTTTTTTTTCAGATTACTTTTAGACTGTGTGTGTCTCTATTTTTGGAATTAGTACTAAACTGGTATGAAGGAATGCATCAGGTAACCACAAGCAAACTACACCAAGCTTGTTACTATCAGACATACCTTTTACTTTGAAATTGCAATACATCTCTATGTGAGCCACACTCCATCTTCAGCCTGCTTCAAGCGTTAGAGACTTGGGGCCCAATTCACAAAGAGGCCTTATATTACCACTGGTGCCGGAGCAGTTTAAAAAGTGGTAGGGCCAAAGATGTAAGGGATAAATTCTCCCCTATTAAATACATTAACATGATTGCAAAAACGGCTAGGGCCATTTATGAAAGTGGTAGGGCCATGACTCTAGTGGCCCCCGCGTTCCGGCACCTATGTATATTACCACAAGTTGCAGTGATCTAGGGCTGTGGCAAACCTGGGAGCACCAAGGACCCTGCACCCAATTTTTGATCAGGTAGGATCTGGGTGGCAAAGTCCAGTGGCTTGTGGAAACTGTGTAGTGAGCCGAATAAATGACGCACCTGGACAGGGTGCTACAAGCCATGGGCGGTCAGGCAGAAATGTTCCCAGACATTCCCCTGGTGGTCTAGTGGACCACCCTCCCCAGTATTCCCTAGTAATTGTCTGTAGCATAATTCCCTGGTGGTCAAGTGGACCCCCATCCCTGAGTACCCCCCACATAAATAACTAGTAATCTAAACTCCCTCCCTGGTGGACTAGTGGACCCCCCTCCCCGATGACCCCATGAATAAATTAGCATAAGCCCCTGGTGCTCTAGTGGACCCCCTCATCAATCCCCAATGTTTTCATGATGTAATAACGTATACAAAATATCTGGTGATCTAGTGCCCCCCAAAGCCCTGATCACCCATTATGCCACATTATGAAATTATTGGTGTTATAGTGGCCCCCCACCCCATAGGCAGTGTTCCACCACTCCATCCCCCATCTCCAAATCAAGCTGGCCACTGGCATAGCTACCACTCACCATCATGGCCAGTCACCAACTGAGCTCTGAAGGAGTGCGTACTGTATGCAGTACATGCTCAGTGACAGCTGTCAATCACTGAGCCAGCAGCTGGCCAGGGTGGTGAGCAATGGGCTATGCCAGTTGCTGGCTCAATTTAGGGATGAGGGAGTAGGATGATGGGACACTGCCTACCGGGGTGGGGATGGGAGCCACTATACCACCAATGATTTCATAATAGGGCATAACGGGGGACTGGGGCTCTGGGAAGCTGCTAGATCACCAGGGATGGGGTTTATTTTACTAATTAGTTATATAGAGGTAATCAGGAATCAGGGGTCCCAGGGATCCTTTTGTTATCATAGCGGGGAATTAGGGCTGGGGAGAAGTGAGCATGGCACACTGTCACAACTAGGGCATCCATCTCAGTGGAGAAATTTCAAAGTACCCTTAGACCAGCCCTGGCTAGTCTAATGGTATTTAGAAATTTCCCCATTGGGAGAGTTTTGTGAATCCTGATTCAATGGATTTGACAGCCAGCATCTGCTGCAAGTCCCTGGCTCCATGCCGCAGCCCAGTGTATGGTGCAAGGGGGTGCAAGCCCCATTTTGTGCAGGCTGCATGTGGTAGATGCAGGCTGCTTTTGTGAATCAATCCCGGGGCATCATTTGGCACAAGAGTCACTTAGCACCAATCATTGGGACATAAGCCCCTTGAGTTGCCCCAGGAGCTTTAAGAATCAGGCCCTTGGAGTAATAATTAGGGGTCTACTGTGTACTATTTTCTAATGGATGTTTGTACTGTCTGATTTCAGTCACACTCCACATTGAATCCTCCTGAACCTAATTTCAATAGTGCTATTCTCTAGTTGTCCATTGAAGCAAGACTTGTTTTATGCCCACAAAAGTTGTAAACCTTTGTGCTTCTATTTTTCAGAGCACTATGTACAACAATAACGACTGAATTTGAACTTTTGTTGCTATCTCCACTTTATGACCTTACAACTGGGATTGGACTTTAGCTACTACTACTTGCCTAAATGTTTGCACTCTCAGCGTTGGAAAAAATAATCAGTGTTTATGCTGCTAAGGAACCATGCATCAGTTTTTTTGCACAAGTATATTGCACTTTATTTTCTGTTCAAAACTATCTCCGACCAATACACCAAAATAACAGCTTATTCACCTTTAACAGTAGTTCTAGGAGTGGTACATAATGTTCACCCACACTTCTGGCAGTGTCTTTTCCCCCTTAAGTCAGAACAAATCAAAATTAAAAAGGGAGTTCCACAAGGGTCAATATTAGGTCCATCACTTTTCAATTTTTTCATTAACAATTTAGAGTTCAGTGATCAAGAAACACACTACCACATAAACACAGATGACACAGTCGTATACACTGAAGAAAAGGATAGAAACATAGAAACACAGAAGATGATGGCAGATAAGGACTGCAAGGCCCATCCAGTCTGCCCATTTCTTTTTCTACCTTATAAATGTGCCATCGGCCTTTGCTCTGTCAGTGGCCTATCTATTCATACTCATCTGTATTGCTCCCTTATGCCTATCCCATGCCTGTTTGAAGCCCTGCACTGTATTCATAGCCACCACTTCCTGATGTAGGCCGTTCTATGCACCCACCACCCTTTCTGTGAAAAAGAATTTCCTCACATTCCCCCTTAATCAGCCTCCCTCTAATCTCATGCTGTGTCCTCTTGTCCTGCTATTTTTCTTATATTTAAACATGTTAGACTCTTTCACCTTGTTAATGCCCTTAAGGTGTTTGAATGTTTCAATCATATCACCTCTCTCCCTCCTTTGCTCAAGGGTATACATATTGAGCTCCGTTAATCTGTCCTCATATGTTTTCTGATGCAGTCCCTGCACCATTTTGGTTGCCCTTCTCTGGACTGCCTCAATTTGGTTAATGTCCTTGTAAAGGTGTGGCCTCCAGTTCTGCACACAGTACTCCAGATGGGGCCTAACCAGTGTCTTGTAAAGAGGGATTATTACCTCCCACTTATGACTTGTGATACCCCTATTAATACACCCTAACATCCCCCTAGCCTAACCTACTGCTTTAGAGGTCTGCTTGGATGATTTAAGGTCATCTGTGATGATGATGCCCAAGTCTCTTTCTTCCTTTGTGACTGCCAGCAACTCCCCTCCCAGCCTATAGATGGCTTCAGGGTTTCTCTTCCCTATGTGCATGATCTTGCACTTCTTTGCATTAAATCCTAGTTGCCACTCTTCTGACCATTTTGCTAGTTTATCCAGATTTCTTCTCATTCTGCCCACCCCATCTAGATCATCTACTCTGTTATAGATCTTGCTGTCATCTGCAAACAGACAAGCCTTATCCTCTAGTCCATCTGCAATGTCACTAATGAAGATATTGAAGAGAACTGGCACTAGGACTGATCCCTGAGGTACCCCACTTGTGACTTGCATCTCTTCTAACTGTATATCATTTACCACCACTCTCTGTTTTCTGCCTGTCAACCAGTTTGCCACCCAGTTGACCAACTTCTGATCCACCCCGAGCCTACCCAGCTTATTTATCAATCTTCTATGTGGAACAGTGTCGAACGCTTCGCTGAAGTCAAGGTAGGCGACATCAACTGCTCCCCTTGGTCCACCACTCTGGTTACCCAGTCAAAGAAATCTATGAGATTAGTTTGACAGGATCTTCCTGTTGTAAACCCATGCTGTCTTGGATCCTGTGCCCCTATGGATTCCAGGTGTTGCACTATCCTTTCCTTAAGGAGTGCCTCCATAATCTTGCCCACTACTGAGGTAAGACTGACTTATCTGTAGTTCCCTGCCTCCTCCCTGCTGCCACTCTCGTGGAGCAGGATCACATGAGCCCTTCTCCAGTCTTCTAGGGCCTCTCCTGTGCTCAGAGACTCACTAAACAGTTCTGCTAATGGCTCTGTTAGTTCCACCCTTAGCTCCTTGAGTACCCTAGGATGTATGCCATCAGGTCCCATTGCCTTGTCCACCCTGAGCTTAGTGAGCTCTTGAAAGTATCCAAACAAAATTACAAACAGCTTTTGACAATTTGCAGGCTTTCTTTCAGAAACGCTATTTGTGCCTAAATGTAAAAAAAAAAAAAAAAAACTAATTGTATTCTATTTTCTAGGCTTGCCGAAACAAACAATCTTGAAATCAAATCCATAGATGATATTAGCATTCAATGGGTAGATAATTATAAATACTTCGGATTGACTCTGGATGCTAAGCTAACTTGGAAACCACATATTGAAATTTTGAAAATGAATTTAGGCAATAAACTGGGAGCACTATATAAAATAAGGCAATATTTGTCTCCAGATATTATATTAAGGGTGGTAAATAGTATGTTACTCCCTATTTTGGATTATGGGGATATTTTTTATGCAGGTGCAGCAGAGGGAGTACTTGCTGGATTGGACATCCTATACAACAGCTGGCTCGCTTTATACTTGAGGTACCTAGAGACTCACCACTGCAACTTATATAGATCTTTGCAGTGGCTAAGACTGAACGATAGAAGAGAATGGCACCTTCTTACACTTATGCATAAGGTGTATAAACGCAATTTACCACAGTATTTATTAGCTCCATTTTCTATTAGGGAAACCAAACTTAATCTGAGGTCAGCCTCTGGCTTGGAATTTGATGTTCCTAGATGTAATTCTAACATGGGCAAATCTGCTATTTGGGCAAAGGGGCCTGCAGTATGGAATCTATTACCCATTTTTTTTATGTCAAAGTAATCAGGCAATCAATTTGGGTAATATAAAACAGTGGTATAAAACCAAATTAGATGCAATATTAACTTGTTGTGTAGGTGTTCTTATCTAGTAGGGACTATGCACATATTGTTTAGTGATTGTATTTGTACTCTGTCTAATTTTAATAATGTGAATGTCTAATAATGATTTTGTACGATGTATTTAATGATTCTTTTAAAATGTTGTATGTGTAACAGTTTGTCTTTTTCTTTATTTTTGAAAAATGGACCTCCTTTGAAATGAGTTTTGCTCAACGGAGTATGTAACAACTTTTCCAATTCATGAAAGTTGAATAAAATTTTAAACAAACAACATTTAAGGCTTGCTGGAATGTCTTCAAGCTGGTTCCACCCACCCAGGTGGTGACTCTCTCTGCATGGCCCTGTGACATCAGATCTTGGCCACTGGAAGTAAAATCAGTGTGCCACTTGCCAGAGGAGGTCAGGTGGGTCAGTATGGATTAACATCATATACCACTCCTAGAACTACTGCTACAGGTGAGTAATCTGTTTTTCTGGGGACATGAATATGATGTTCAATCCACACTTCTGGCACACTCTTAGCAGTTCTCCAGGAGGAGGGGGCAAGGTGCACATCCCCTACTTAAGGAAGATTGGAGAACTGAGGAGCCAAACCAGAATCCTGGTGTGACTCAAGGTCACTGTGGTAGTGGTAAATGAAGGTGTGTGCTGACCTCCAGGTAGCAGCCCTGCAGATTTCCTGAATAGGGATGTCCCTGGAAGCAGCCACTGAGGCAGTGCTATGGTGGGTGGAATGAGCCCTTAGCCCTACAGGAGGCTCCCTACCTGCCAACCTATGATAGAGGTCAATGCAGGATACAGTCCATCTGCCAATCATCCGCTAAGCTGCTGGTCTGCCAGGTATGGCTTTAGCATAGTTGACAAATAGTTGGTGAACTGCTCTCTGAACTCCAGCCATGCGCTCCTTGTAGTAGGCTAGTGCTCACTTCAGCTCCAATGTATGGAGCCTGTGCCTCCAAGGTGTGGTTGGTGAAGTACACCAGGAGACTAATCACCTGGTTAAGCTGAAAATCTGACTCAATCTTCAGGAGGAACTTCGGGTTGGTGTGAAGGATAACTTTGTCCCTGTGGAAGACCAGGTAAGGAGACACCACCGACAGTGCCTGGTGCTCACTGATCCTTCTGGCTGACGAAATACCCACCAGGAAGGCAGTCTTCCATGACAGGTGAGACATATCACACCTGTGCATCGCTTCGAATGGCTTGCCCATGAGCTTTGTCAACACCAGCAACAAGTCCCAAGGTGGTGGTGGTTCATGCACCACAGGGGAAATGTGGCCAAGGCCTTTAAAAATGCACCAGACCACACTCTCCTGTGCCACCAACTGTTGATTGGGCTGCACATGGCAGGTAGAGATGGCTGCCAGGTGCAACTTAAGGGTCATTGACCAAAGGCTTGACTGGGAAAGGGACCAAAGGTACTCAAGAATGCTAGCCACTAGACAAGATAAGGAGTCGAGACCCTTGCCCTGGCACCAAATGGAGAACCTCTTCCATTTGAAGGTGTAACATTTTTGGGTCTAGTCCTTCAGAGATGCCTCTACCATAGTGAGGACATCTTCGGAGAGACCCAAAGCCTGGAACTCTAGTCACTCAGGAACCAGGCTGTCTGGTGCAGGGATTGAAGGCCCAGATGGAGTACCTTCCCCAAATTGATGGAGAGCAGGTCTGGGTGGAGAGGAAGATGCCTTGGGAACCTGCTGCTGAGGTTGAGGAGATTGGGGTACCAGAAATGGATTGGCCAGTCCAGAGCCTCCAGGATCACCAATGCCTTGTCCCTACTCACTTTGAGCAACATCTTGTGGGTCAAAGGAAAGGGAGGGAAGGCATACAGAAGGCCTGGAGTCCAGGGCCTTGAGAAGGCATCCCCTGAAACATTCCCTGCTGAGGGTGGTGGGCACAGAATAGCCTCAGCTTTGCATTCTTCCTGGAGGCCAACAGGCCTACCAGAGGGGTGCCCCACTGGGAGAACAGGCTGTGTACAACCTCTGAGTGGAGAGACAACTCATGAGATGCCTTACCCACATGGCTGAGAGTGTCCACCAGCTGGTTGGAGACACCAGCCTCATGACTTGCCTGGAGATCAGACTCCAAGCTGTGCACAAAGGTACACACGTGGAGAGCTTCCCTGCATAGAGGAAGGGAATGCATCCTGCCCTGCTTGTTGAGGTAGTACATGGTCATGGTGTTGTCCATCGGGACCTGAACCACCTGACCCTGAATGTGTACAGCAAAAGCAGTCAGCACCAGACAAACTACCCTGAGCTCCAGCAGGTTGCTGTGGCAGCGGGAATCCTTGGGGGTCAAGAGCCCATGGACTCTGTGTTCCCCCAGGTGGGCACCCCAGCCCATGAGAAAGGCATCGGTCATCAGGATGACCATCAGCTCTAGGCAGACAAATGAGATACCTTCCTGCAAATGTGCCATGAATAACCACCACTGGAGGGTGTCCCACATCAGCTGGGTCACAGTGACTGGCTGAGTGAAGTGGCCCTTACGCTGAGACCATTGGTGTGCTAGCTCCCACTGCAGAGTGTGCATTCTCCAGTGGGCCCATTGGACCACACAGGTGCAGGCTGCCAGTATTCCAGGAGGTGCAGGAAATCCCAAGCAGGACACAACTGCCAAGTCTGAAATGATTGGGCAAAGGAAGGAAAAGCTTCAGCCCTGTCCACCGGGAACTGAGCCCTGGCTCTACAAGAGTCAAGCTCTACCCTGATGAAACTGATCACCTGTGTGGGCATGAGTTATGACTTGGTCTCCCTGACAAGGTGGCCAAGGGAGTAGCAGGTCTGGAGGGCCAGGTCCTTGGACCACTCCACCTTCTGCCCAGAGGACCAGCAATCAGCAAGCCATCAAGGTTGGGGTAAACCCAGATTTCTCAGTGCCTCAGGTAAGCTGGAACCACTGTGATGCACTTGTGAAGACCCTGGGAGCCAAGGACAGGCTGAATGGCATGGCCTAGAACTCAGAGGATCCTCTCCACCTGGAACCAGAGGAACCGGCAGTGGAACGGATGGATTGGGACATGAAAAAATCATGTTCTGAAGATCCAGGGAGCAAAACCACATGTTCTGTTTGAGAGATGGTATGATCTGAGACAGAGTGACCATCCTGAAGGTGTGTGGCCTGATGAACTTGTTCAAGCTGTGTAGTTCTAAAATGGTGCACCAGCCCCCCCCCCCATCCGTTTTGGCACCAGAAAGTACCTGGAAACAAACCCTGGGTTTTCCAGAGGGTCCAAGACAGGAGCCACAAACTCCTTGCAGAGAAGCTAGGCTATGTTGTCCCAAAGGGCAGACAGGATATCGACGTGCACGATGCCCTCCCGTGGGTCATGGGCTCAGCTGGGTGGGTACACCTCGAACTCCAGAAGCAGACCCTGACTGACCACCTTGAGTACCCACCTGTCTGTGGTAACAGCAGTCCAGGCCAAAAGGAAGTGGCAGAGCTGGCCCCCCACGGCAGGACCCAGGGGAAGCATGACAGGCATGTGGGAGGCACCCCTCATCCTGTCACTGGGCAGGTTTGGAGGTGGAGAAGGGCCTGGCTGACAAGCCACTGAGGTCTCATCCTCCAGGCTTGTGGATGACTATGGCCACAGACTTTGCTCAAGGTCGCCAGGCCTGAACCTGCTGTCCAATTTGGGGCTGGGCTGGTTTTGCCACAGGAGCAGAGAGGGGCTTAAAGGGTTTCTTCTTAGGTTGCTTAGTTCCCTGGATCCCTTTGGGTGGATGTCATCAAGTCCAAGGTGGCACTGGACTTCTTGATACGGGTGAGGTGCCCCTCCATCCCAGGCCCGAACAACTCGGTACCCAGGAAGGAAAGATCTGCCAGCTTGTGCTGGACATCTGCTGTGAAGGATGAGATCTGCAGCCAAGCCCTGGGGCTCATGGCCACCGTAACCGCTATGGACCAGGCACATGAGTCACTAATGTCCATGGCCATCTGGAAGTGTTTGGCTGCAGCTTGGCCCTGGTCCCAGACCTGCTTGACCATGGTCTGGAGGTCTGCCAGGAGATGAAGAAAAACCCCATCAAGCGTGTTCAGAAGGTCATGGGAAAAAGTGGGCCATCAAAAGAGCCAAACTCACCTGGTGAAGGCCAAGACAGGAGGCAGCATAGACCTTCTTGGCTATATGATTTAGCATCTTGGACTTCTCATCAAGTGGTCTGTCAATGGTGCCCACATTGCCCAAGCGCTTGAACATGGAATCCTCCACTACGTCCTCAGCCGAAGGGTGCTCCATGAATCCCGAAGGGGACCCAATAGGGACCACAACTTGTGGGCCATCTGGGCCGATGGTGCAGGGCAGGAGGCCAGATACTGCCACAGCTCCAAAGCAGGGACTGTAATGACCCCTGCCACTAGGAATGCTTCCTCAGGGGAATCACCCTAGGTAACATGCTTGCTTCTGAATGGGCTCCATCTGAAGACCCATGGACTGTGAGATAAGACTGAAAAGGCCCATAAAGGAGGTAGGGCCTTCCTCCATTGAGAGATTCCTGGTCGACTCCACATCCTCCAGACAAGAGTGCAAGGAGGAGCCCTCTGACTCTGAGGATTCACAAAAGAGGGGTCTACCACCAGAGTCTCCACTAACCCTCCAAGGATGGTCATGGGTGACAGTGACTGACAGCCAATGGGGGAGACCCAAGGCTGGGTGGGACTCCTTGGTTGGAGTGCTGGTCTTCGGCTGTTTTAGTGGTGGCTGCACCTGAACTGATAGAGAAGCTGGTGGAGGCCAAGCCTGGACCTGACGGGTTGACTCCTGCTGAGGCAGAGAAGGCATTGGCCTCTGTGGCAAGAGCCATGTGATGGCAGGGGTCGAAGCCAGAATGGGCTTCATCCCAGTAAAAGCAAGTTGCTGCCACATCAAGTCCTCGTAGTGTTGGCAGAACTTGTGGTGAAGCCTCTCTTCAATCATGGAGGACGAGGACGAAGACGAAAAGTAGCAGCGAGGCCAATTCCCCAAGCACAAAGAACATGAGCATTGACACTGACATGGGCAGCACAACTCAGAAGGATGGAGAGTGGGACCATGACCTCTACCATTGGGGAACTGATGGTGAAACTCAGAGGAGGCTGGCAATTGCTGAGGAACCTCCAGGTCGGGAGTCTACTGAGGGAGGGGTGGTGGATCAGCTACTGACCTGTCCCCCGAGTCAGAGGCAGGACCAGAGTCCTGGACAAGGGGGCACTGGCCTCTTTGAGTGACAATGAGTCAACTGGCTTGAGACAAATCTCAGCCAGAAGATCGACCTGTGTCTTGATCAACTGACCCATCAAGCAGAACATGGGGCTGGCAGCCTCGGCTGATGCATTGACTGAAGTCGGACCCTCCACAGAAGCAAGGGAAATGGAGGCCTCAAAGCACTCCCAATCCCACAATCAATGGCGAGACCATTTCTTTGTCTCTTTACTAGACTTTGATTTGTGCTTAGCGAGACCCTGCCCATGAGTGAAAAGGGCCTGGCACAATTCTTTCAATGCCCCAGTAAAGGAGGCACCCAAAGAGAGCAGCAAAAAGGCTGAAGCTGAGGAGCCATGAGCTGCAGCCTCTAGCCGCAGCCTCCTTAAATACCGCAAGCTGCTCGGCAGACTCCACAGCCATGGAGACCACCTGATGGGCATCCTTAGATTAGATCAGCAGGTCCCAATCATCCAGATGACCTAGGAGCTGGTGGGCATGATGATCCTCCAAAGTGGACAGATGGAAAGTGCAGCAAATACGGCAGGCCTAGGGATTTTGCTCATGGCCCAGGCAATAAACACACATGGTGTGCAGATCTATCTGGGATATCTTCTGCCTGAGGGCACATTTCCAGAGATCCAGAGAAGACTTCACTTCGTCCATGTCGACGGTGAGTAGAGACAGCCTGAAGACAAGATTTATATTGAAATCCAAAGAAATACAGCAAAGGGCCTCTTCAGTGTGAGAGTGGTAAGGAGGGAACCTTGTTCTTCCAGCGGGAAGGAAGATCTGACATTACGGGGAGATGCCAAGGGAGTTACCACCTGGCTGTGTGGGAGGAGCCAGCTTGAATACATTCCAACAAGTCTTAAAGAGGAAAGGACGTTGCCAGAAGTGTGGCTTGATCATCATATCCATGTCCCTAGAACTTTAATTTTCAGTTCAAAACTGTCTCTGACCAGTACACCAAAACTATGTCAAAAGAAAAAAAAAACCTTGGAAGCTTTTCAGTTATTGTGATATTAGAGGCTCGTATTATGATGAATCAGATTTGATAAATCACTGTTATATGTAATACTGCAAGATATTCAAGTATTTTATGAAGTGGAATTGTGATCTTTGATTTTCCATATGGAGTGCATTGTTCTGCTAAATACTTAGAAACTTGGGTGCTGAAGGACACTTTATCTGAGAAGCAGCAGTTACTCATTATTTGTGATATTGAAGATGTATTTTGTGATTGTTTCAGTTTGAGAATTGTATATAAAAGAAAGATAAATAATTCCACTATTTTCTGTGTCAGTCTGATTTTTTTCCTGCTAGATGACATCAATTAATGCTTTAAAGATAGTGTATTCTTGTTCTGTCCCCAAGACTTCCTAACCTTTGGTTCTGGTCTACCTGATGTCAACCTGGCCCTAGAATACTTTACTGACATCTTCAAGTCTATAGTCAACCATCACGCACCCTTGGTTAAGCGGAGGTCCAAGGGGGCTTCTGCCCCTTGTCTGTCTAAGGATCCAAGAGCTCTCATGACTGCATGTGATACTGCTTGGAAGATATACAAGAGTTCTGCCATGCCATCTGATGGGCAGGCCTACAGACATCTTTGTAACCAACGTAAGTCCTGGATCCACTAAGCCAAATGTACATATCTGCATACCCTCCAAACCAATAACCTCTCAAACCCCAAGGAATTCTGGGGACAGATAAACTTCCTACTTAATGGCAAATCCACTTCCTCACTTCACACCATGCTCTTTAATGGCTCTGAGATCACCGACCCTGTCTCAATTGCCACAGAATTTAATTTAGCCTTCACAGACCTATCTGAATATAAGACCTCTCTACTGACACATGCTCCATAGCCACCTTCTCCAAATTCCACTGATAGTAGTACATCCTTCCACCTTAAACTGACCACTCAGAAAGAGGTTCTGCATCACCTCAACAGCATCAAGGACACCTCCTCACCTGGGTTTGACACTTCAGAACCATGTTTTCTTAAACTGGGTGTCCCTGCCATTGCCCCTCCTGTGCGCAACCTGATCAACAAGTCCTTTTGCTCAAGTATCGTGCCCAGTAAATGAAAGGCCACAATAGTCATTCCAATAAAAAAGAGCAGTCCAAATTCCTTGTTTGAAAACTACTATCCCATCTCCATCCTTTTCCCCCTTGCTAAAATTCAAGAAACAATAATTCATGCCCAGCTTCAATCTTTTCTTAAACTGAACAACTCTCTCTACATGTTCCAGCATGGCTTCCAGAAATCACATAGTATCCACACCACCCTCAGCACTGTTACATCTGACATCCTTAGTAGTATGGACAAAGGCCATGAGGCTGGTACAATATTTGTTGACCTCACCAAGGCTTTTGACCTTGTTAATCATAATCTCCTGTTGCATACATTACTCATCTTTGGACTTGACACCCTAGCTCTGAATTGGTTCACAACAACCTTACTGGCCATACCGAATGTGTCAAATGAGCTGGCCAGCCTTCCCCTTTCAGTGCCATAAAGGATGGGGTTCCTCAGGACAACTATTCTCTGTCCACTCCTGTTCTCCTTAGTTATTAATGAGCTCCCGCAACATTGTGGGGGTACATCGGTTCAATTATATGCAGACAATGCCATCCTCTACTGGTCCTCCTCTGACCATGCCATGTTAAACCACCTTCTCCAGCAGAATTTCCTGAACTTCGAGATTTGGTTTCTTAATAACATCCTGGTGCTTAATACTAAGAAAACTAAATCTATGCTCTTCTTCCATCAGACCCCCAAGCCTTTGACCCCACCACCACTGGTAATATACTTCTCTCAGAGAGACCCTCTTGAAATGGTTCAGTCCTTTAAATATCTGTGCTCGATCTTGGACTATAGAATACTACAAATTGGTTACAATAAGACCCACTCACCCAAACTAGTATATCAAGGTTCAAATCTTTACTTATGTTCAATTGATACAGTAAATGTACAGTACAAAGCATAGGTTTCGGAACCTATCCTTCATCAGTGCTGTTATTGTGCTGTAACTATCTTGAAATAAAAATCAAAAACAAAATCCATTTTAGTTTTTTACTCTGTGTGATATATATATATATATATATATATATATATATATTCATATATTCCTTCATTTAATAATCACTATATGTAGGAAGACCAATAAACTGCCCATGATCACTCCTTATTGACTTTCTTTGCTTATGCCACCGCTTAATCTTCTTAGGTTTAATTAACAAATATTTTATCTGTGTTTAAAATTTAAACAGTAAGCTTCAAAATACTTACTAGAACCAGAGATAGATTTCTTAGAAAAAAATGATATTTCTTAATCAAACTTCATTATAATGCCACTTGCATTCAGTATCTCATTTCCACTGAAGACTCACTCTGTCTGAAATAATGATTTTGTCACCACGTTATCTTTCTGTAAGACATGTAAAAACGTTTTCTTACTTCTTACTAGTTTTTCTTATAACTCATTATAAATTTTCCCTTTAAAAGCTTTCAGGTTTCTTTGCCATTCATTCTTTTACAATTTCTTTGTTAAATTACTGTAATAGTCTGTTAGTTTGTAAGAACTGTCATTAATTTTTTATCTCCTTTCCTTTGCTGTTGTGCTTTTATAATTTGTAAAGTGTCTCAAAAGATTATAAAAGTGTTCATTTAGACCTATTGATCTCGGTGCTATGCTATGCTATTCATCTGCTCATTCCTATTCTGTCACTCATATCCTTTAGAAAAGTATTCACTTACTTTAGTGCTATGCAGAGCATGGTATGACCTCCTGAATTCTCTTCAAATGGAGGTAGCATGCCGGCCCCCACACTGGTCCTTTTATACTCTGGCTGAAATTGGGTTCACAGCATTACGCATCATCACTGAACATCAGGTGATGCTCATGATGTTTGCACATGCTCAGTGAGCCTACTCTGCTTAAAGTTGCTGCAACAATGCATTTTGGTGTCCAGCCAGAAAGTTTTCATACATTATATTTTAGTATTTAGTCATCTGTTCTTTTCACAGTCATATTTTTCCCCAGTTCATATACTGTGCTTTATTTGGTAATGTCTCTCTAACCCTATTCTCAAAGATCATGTTTGTGGTTTGGGGGGTCTTTACTTTCAAACACAACCCATTATATGGTATTTCCTCTATTGTTCACAAAAAAGAGAATTCCAAAAGGAACCTTGCTCTGTCCCTGTTAAAGCACATGTCACCATGTCTGTATATACCTTATTTACGATCAATATAAATAAAATCTGAATTTATATTATATTGTTATGAGAGATCAAAAGGTCATCAAAAAAAGTTCTTATTTTTTTCTTTGCTGCCTCTTGTAATCCCCTTGTTCGGATCACTGGTTGCAATAAACAACTGATTTATGTCACTTAATTCTAGGGCCATTTAACAGTCCCTCTTGCTGGTATATCTTGCAAAAAGTCAAAAGGTCAATTTCTATAATTTATGCTAGCAAGCTCCATATTGTATTTTTTCTAATTGCATTTTACCTCTTTTTGTTCCTTTTCTCCCATTTCATCCAGTTACTACTAACTGTACTTCCTTTATGTTTTGCTTGTTTTATTTTGACCCTTAAGGAATTGGCTATCAGTCTATTATGTTATTTAGCCCAAACCATGGGCTTATAGTCTCAAATTTATCTATGTAGTACGCTTCCCTGGTAAGTATTTTGGTCCTGAAATCAACCCTTTTGGGATCTGGTTCAATCTTATCTAACCCAAAAAATCTCAGATAAGGGAGTTGGTGCCCCTGTTCTACAAAATACCTTGCTTATTCTCCCTTTATTTACTACGCTATGCTCTGGTGCTATGCAAGTCATGTTTTGATTGTCTGGTTGGTCTCAGTTGTAAATATTTCTCACTAAGCCTGTATACTCTGTATTCAGTTATACCTAATTGTATATGTGCTTTGCTTAGTTATCATTCACTGACTTTTATCCCTATACTAGTTTTGAAGCTGTAACTTAATTTACTGCCTGTATGATGTTTTGCTTTGTTCATTATGTATGTTTCTGTAAAAGTGTCTGCGTACACTTACCACATGCTATTATTTATTGGATCACTGTTCCTCCCTTTGTAACCCTTCTCCCTGGGTCACCCCCGAAAAAGGGACATTCTGTCTCAGTGGGCCTAACTGGTTATCGAAATTCAAATTAATGAATACGATTAGAACATTCTTCAACTAACTTGCTGCTGGAACTGCTGCAGGTTTGGTGGACCAGGGGAACATGTCTTGCTTTACTTGGTTTCCCGTTGGAAGCAGGTGCATTAGTTGGTTATACCTGGGAGCTGGAGACTGTGCTCTCTTTGCATTATATTCTGTTCTAATTTTCAGGAGCTCAAAATGCAAATGCTAGACTCAGTTAAAAGGGCATATCAGACTGCAATGTCCCAAATAAATTATTTATTTATTTATATTTATTTATTGGAATATTCAGAGTAACAACTTTGAGCAGAGTTCATTTACAAAGGTTCCACATCAGAGATACAGGTTAGGGGTACAGGTTCAGTTCAATGTAGAAACATGTGGGAAAGGACCATGCAATATCCCAAGTATATTTACAGTATTTACAATATTCAGGAGTTCAAACAAAACTTAGTGTGAACTAGTATCTGTACTTAAACATGATACAAAGGTGCAGTAGCAGCAGGCATGCCTTTTCCAAGATTAGGCCTTTGGGGCAGTTGCAAGGTTGCAACATTGTCTACAGTATCTCAAGTATGCCAAGAACCACAGCAAAAAATTTCAAATTGGCTAAGTTTGGGTAAGTCCAGCAGCATGCTACGGAGTTCATTTAGCCAGGCTGGTGCTCAGTAAAGAAAATCCCTCATTTATTGACTGATCCTACATTGCAGGATGTACAGTGTATTTCTTGCTACACTCCTAGTAGAGTAGTGGTTAAAGGAGGTATGTAGCAGGGATTGGAGGTGGATGGGTGGGGGGTGAGCCACAGTAGGAATTATTATTGATTAATTATGTTTGTTACCATTTTAGCCAATAGATTATTGAGTATGTTGAACTGACTGACATTATCTTTTTTCATTGGCTTCTGTTTTAATGTTTTGACTTCAATGTTTGCTTCTGTTATACATATCCATAAAATAATACACATTTGGCTCAAAGTTTGCACTTGATATATAAAGGATGACAACAACTTTACATATGCAATTTTTAGCCCTTTTAGCAAATTGCTAGTTTATAGTTGTCTGCTTTAATTTGTGTTTTTATTATACTGTCAAATGGGTAAAATAAACAAATAAATGTGATTGCTCAATTATGAACATATGATCACACATTATTCCTGCACATCAGCACAAGTATTTACTGTTATGAATCTCATTACTCAGTTTTTAAAAGAAAAAGCAGACAAACTGTTTTATAATTGCAATAAGGCAGTCTAGGGTGTGCTTAACTGAGGTAAAACAGTATTGCCTTAGGATTGACTTCTGGATATGTGCTATTATCCCACAATGATGCACCTTCTGTCATGCCTTATTGCTTAATTAGTGCAGTTTTTTAGATTCATTTACTGTGCATAAGCTGTTCTATATATCTAAGAGATATAGAGAATAATGGATGGGGAAGGGTTTGGTATGAGAATTTAATGCACACTCGAGATGTGGGATGTTATTAAACCCTCAAAGGGCGGCCTTAGGGTTTATCAAAGATCCCACAAATCTAGGTGTGCATTAAATTCTCATATGAAACACCCTCCCCATCTTTTATTTTTTATAATAACAGACCAGTAATTTTTCTCCAGCAGTTTGTGAGACTGTTTGGCCCCACCCACATACAGAATGTTGGCCAATGAGGCAGCAGCATAGTTTGATTGGCATGGCTCATGAATGTCATAACAACCAACCAGTTGTTATGGAAAATATCAACCTGGTCAGTACATTGAGAGAAATTGCTGACCAGTTATTATAAATCTATTAGGAATGTTGGTTTGCTGATTAGAGAGTGCCGATACCACAGAGATAATTTGTGAAAAATACAATAAATAGATGATAATTTTCTTATTTTATATAAGATCTTCTTGTGCTTTATTACTTATGACATTTTCATGAAAATAAGATTTCTGTCACTTAGTCTTCAATGCACAGGCAAAGACTACAAGCTGTGAATTGTTTAGTCTTTGTTGTAAAGAAAAAAAAAACTACACAAAGTTTACTCTTTACATATTGTCGGGTGATGTCCATGGTGAAAAGTCCATGAAGTTGTCATCTGATGAATGATTAACTCACAGAGGCCAGTAATTTGCAGATGAAGCAGAGCTTTAAAAAATACAGTACAAAAATGTGTCAAAGCAGGACCCCACTGAAAATCAGATACTGTATCTCAGCTCAGTTATCCTCTGTAAATATATTTCAAAACTGGGTAACAGCTAGACCCTACAACAGAACCCACCGAAAAGGAGATGTTGCATCTAAAATTATCTGTCCTAGAAAAATACATTATAAGTTCATGTTCAAGTTTTTTGCAGGAAAACTCAATTGAGCAGGCTCATTCACAAAGAGATCCAGATTACATGAAGTGTGGTAAGACTCAGGCAATAAAACTGATTACATAAGGGGGGTACATTAATAATGAAGCAATTGATACAATCAAACATACAGTCTACTAGCAGCTCCTGGCAAATACATTGTGCAAGATACAGCAAAAATACAAGAAGGCATATATTACAGCAGTGAAATTAACAAGGTCACACAAAAGCGTTGGAATTACATAGTACAAAATCGCATGAGATACAGCAAAAATACAGAAGGCATATACTGTAAAACTGAAAAATGTTGCATTAATTAAATTTTGTGCTCCGCAGGGTCCTGCCGTTGTTAGCATTTAAAAAACTTTGCGGACCTAAGAGTGATGCAGTCACAATAATTCAATGCACAAACTGCTTGTGAAAAAAATATTGTACTGTGCTATGCATTTTATTCTCAGCAGAGGAGTACTGGAAAGCTGTCAATCTGTTTGCACCAGGTGTTCGTGTTAATTGCTTGCCATTTAGCAGGCTACTAAGATAAGCCTCTAACTGTAATCACTGTAATGGCCACAGTTGTATTCCCCTTAATGACCTTACTTAATTACAGTACTTATCTCAATTGTGTGATGTCCTGCTGTGCTGGTCATTTTCTCACCGACTGCTATCTCAGTTGTTTGATCATCTCATCTCATCTCTGCTTGGTGGTCTCCTGCATCGCACTGCACAATATCTTTGGTGCAATGGCTCCAATGAAACAAAGCAGTGAAAAGGCTACATGACCTTATTGTGACCTAGGACTTTACACCAGAGGCTCTGAGTGATACTGCTGGTGTTTCAGTGAAGACTGATGACTCCGTAGTGAAGGAGCTCAAACTGGCCCCCCCACCCCAAGAGAAGGTGCACCGACTATGCACATTACAGTCCCAAGCTACGGTATGAACTGGGACACTATGCCGCAAACAACAGAGTAAAGAATGCTATGCGGTATTATAAAAAAAATATAACAAGACAATAACCGAAAGCACTGTGCATAACTTTAAGCAGGACTACCTTGATAAGGTGTGCCTGAGCAGTGATCCTGCTTTAGGTGTTCAACTTCTGCCTCATAATCCAAGGGGTCATCCGACACTAGTTATGGAGGATGTCAAGGCAGAAATGTGAAAAATCATAAAAAGTCTTCGCACCAAAGGTGCAGTGGTGAATGCGAGGGTGGTGGCAGCAGTAGCATTGGGTGTCATCAAAGTTAACAACCCAAAGCTACTCTCAGAAAATGGTGACAGTCTGAATGTGATAAGACAGTGGGCATGGTATTTTCTGGACGGTATGGGGTTTGTGAAGTGTAAAGGAACAAAAGCCACCAAAAAGACCCCGCAAGGCTTCCCTGACCTGAAGGCTAAGTTTCTTACTAGGGTCAGTAGAGCTGCCAGACAAGAACTCATACCCCCTGAGTTAGTGATCAATATTGATGAGATGGGGGTACACCTGGTGCCATGCAGTGAGTGGATAATGGCTGAATCTGACTCCAGACAAGTCGAGGCTACTGGCCTCGGAGATAAGCGGCAGGTCTCATTCGTGATGGGGTGCAAACTGTCCGATCATTTCTTATATCCCCAGGTGATCTATCAGAGAAAAACTGCTGCCACCATCCCTAGTTATCGCTTGCCTGCCAAGTGGAACATCACTTTTAGCGAAAATCACTGGCAAACTCTGACACTAAGCTGGCATACATAGAAAACACTCTGAAGCCCTACATTGTGAGTGTGATCCAAACAAATGAGCTGCCAGCAGAACAATGTAGAATTTTGATCTTGGATGTACCAGGCTCATAGTACTCCTGCTGTTCTTCAGAAACTGAAGTCTGAATCTTTTGTACCCGTTTTTGTCCCAGCTTCCTGCACCGATCTATTGCAGCCACTTGATGTTACAGTAAACAAGTTGTTTAAGGACTACCTAAAAATGTCATTTACTGAGTGGTATGCTAGGATAATCACCGAGCAAATAAACTCTGGTTCCCAGTCCTCTAACATCAAAGCGAATCTCTGTATGACTGCCCTTAAATCAAAGCATGCTGAGTGGCTGGTGGCTGCTTTTAACTTGCTAAGGGACTGCATACACTGATTCAAGCTCTCGGGAATTGCTGCAGCACATACTGACTGCCTGAATCAGGTAAGAGCAAGAACAATGTTACCATGCTTGGTTGTCACAAAATTAGACTAGAATCGACGGAGCATCACACTGAATAAGGGCATTTTGTTTTTCTTTTAGGTGCCAGAAGAGCAGGATGAGCTGCTTGAATGATGATCGCCCCCCCCAACAGCACTTACCTTACTCAGTTGACAGTTCATTTTAAAGTGTTTTTTGTGTGTGTGTTACAGCTACATTTTTCAATTCTATAGTATTGCAGCAGTGAAATTAACAAAGTTACACAAAAATGTTGGATAAACAACACAGAGTAAGGAGGTGATTGGGGAGAAAGTAAGGTTATGGGTAGAGGAGTGACAGACAAGTCCAGTGGGGGGATAAAAAGGGTAGGCAGAGAGAACTAGGAGGGGCAGGACCATGCTAAAAATGAGATTTCGTGTGTGTGAATAAATTTTGCTTCAAATAATGTTTGCTATTCAATTAATTTAGCGGACCACTAAGGGGCGCGAACATATCAAGATTTTCTTAAACAGCTACATTTTTCAATTCTATAGTATTGCAGCAGTGAAATTAACAAAGTTACACAAAAATGTTGGATAAACAACACAGAGTAAGGAGGTGATTGGGGAGAAAGTAAGGTTATGGGCAGAGGAGTGACAGACAAGTCCAGTGGGGGGATAAAAAGGGTAGGCAGAGAGAACTAGGAGGGGCAGGACCATGCTAAAAATGAGATTTCGCATCTCACCTCTACCATCCGGGGTAAATGCAGTATAAAACTGTGTAAAGACAAGACCTTACAGTAGAACCGCATTGAAAAGGAGATGTTGCATCTAGAATGATCTGTCCTAGGAAAATACATTGCTAAAGCAGAACCTCATTAAAAATGAGAGCGCCTCTCACCTGTACTATATTGGGTAGATGCCGTATAAAACTGTGTAAAAATCAGGACCCTATTGCAAATGGCATACTACATCTCATCTGGTCTATCTTGGCTTAATATATAGTAAACGTGTGTACAATCAGAACCAGATACAATAGCAATGTAAGTGGCAAAGATTTGACACTGACAAATTATTGTTTTATTAAGAGCTCTTTCCCAATTTGACACAAAACACATAGGGTCAGATTTTCAGAGTCCTTGAAAATTGTGCAGCTGCGGGAAAACCCCGGCGAAAGTGGGTTGCCACTTGCAGAGTTGCAGTTTTTCCCAAAGCTGCGGTAGTTTCAAAGGTGGAGCCAGTTTATGACCAGCTCCACCATTTCCAGCTGCTTGTGGCTGTTCCCCGCCAACTGTGGGAAAATGTTACACCCAGCGGAACCAGGCGTAACATCTCCTGCAGCTGTGGGGGACTAAAAATACAAATCTCCACAGCTGCAGAGATATCAAACCATAACTGCAGTTATGGAATTGGACTTAGTCCCAATTCATTTTGAAAATCTGGCCCAGGATGCTTCTGTTTATTTTTGGCAAGCACACATTTACTTTTAAGTTCCACATAGAGTTGATCAGATCTTAGGTTTGCTGGTAAAACCTCTTAAGTGTCATTTCTGTGTTATAAAAAATACAATAAAACTGAATTACTATCTCCAGACAGCATGATTTATTTCTGCATTTCCTGGAAAAAGAAAGGAATGCACTTTTGAAAGCAGAGGGCTGCTTATGTGTACATGTCTGTGCCCTTGAGAAGAGTGTGAGAAATGAAGCTTCACAGTTGCCTGGTTTGTCAGGGCCAGCAAGAGAGAGCTCTGAGCTCTGTTTACACTAAACATTGTGCACCAATGTGAGTCATGCAGAGTAACTGATCCACTGGCAGAGGATAAATGCAAACATGTTTGGGAGCATTGTAGGCTGATCCACTTCAGCTCTTGTGAAACTCTGCAATGGTGGGGAGCTGAAACAGTGTAGAAGTTTGTAGTCTCTGTGTGAACACTCCAATTCGCCTAAAGTGATGCACTTGCAGTGCTCAAAGTCAGCAGAGGGACATATGGTGTGTTCACATGACCTACCTCATTTTGCAGCTGCAATGCAGTGCATGCTGCTCCATTCAAGCTGCAGCGGTGCAGCTCCTGTTTACACAGCAGACCCCTACAGTGGTGCGACTGACCTTCCAGTGTGCTGGCCAAATTTCTGTGGGGTGGGGTTAAATGCAGATTGATTATATATTTAAAAAAAGAAATTATAGCAGCAGTCCTGCTTGCTACTCCTGATGCTGAAAATTGTGTATTTGTTTAGAATGCACATTCATCACTGGTGTAGCAATGTGCCATGGTGTGTAAGGTGAGCAAGTGACTAGTTTTAAAATTAGAGAAGCTAAAAAGGGTACCGGGTAGACTGGGTAGGTCCAGCTAATTCAGAGGGCTGCACCAGTATAGGTGGAACAGCATGTTCACAAGCTTGCAAAAAACATCTGCACCAGTACACAATCTCACCCAAACAGTGATTGTGGTTCTCCACAGCAGAGTGATGTGCAACACTCCGCTACTCATTTACAGGACCTGATCTGCACTGGTGCAACTCATCTTCACCACTTGCAATGGTGCTGATCGGGATGTGTACACAGGCCTATAAATAAAACACAAGGGGAAGGTGGAATTAGGCTGCCTCTTGCACTTTCACAACTTTTGTATTGCTCCACAGCTTCTGTGTGTCCACACTTAAAATGTCTATCAATGCACTTCAACCACAGGTTCTGTATCGATGCCAAAATCCAGATATAAGCACACCTAAAAAGAGTTATGTGGAAAGTGATCAATCATCACTGTTTAGGCTCCAGCATGTTTGTTAACCAATACAGTATCACCAGGGGTTTGATTAGCAATCCATTAATCACCTCCTTGGAGTGTAATATGGCATGAGGTGCAGCCGAGTGCCACATTGTCCCAAGGGGGTGATTAACTGACTGTTAATCAAACTCCCAATCATACCTTATTGCTATTATTATAATTAGGAAGTTTGTAAATAATTGCGTCATCATGTTTTTAAATAATAATAAAAAAAACTTGTATTTTATACAATAACAGTCCTTCTGCAATTGTTCTGCACATGCTGGAATGCAGAGGAATCATAACAATGCAGGTTGCCAGGCGGTATCCATGGCAACTCTCCCTCGTCCCTCCCGACTGCTTTCGTGCCAATTTTATAAGGCAGTATGTATTAAATATGGTTTCTGAAACCAGACGATCATCTGTACAGCTGTATGTAATTTGATTTACAAAACAAGCAGTCTAGCTGCCATTTTTAAATGTTTTTAAATTCAGGACACTGACTACGGACATACACGGTAGTGCTGTCTGATCTGTATGCAAAGATGGCTCTAGTTCGCATGTCCATAGTCAATGTCCGGACTAGTAAAACATTTAAAAAGGACACTTGCACTGTTAGTTTTGTACGTCACATTACACACAGATATACATATGAGCCTGAAGTTTCAGAACCCATAATAAATGCATACTGCCTTATAACATCTGAACTCATCAGTTAAGGAGTTTTCACAGCCAATGATAGTCACGCATTCACTGCCATACGTAGACTGTCAACTACCCACATACTCAAAACATTTCTTCATCATTTTATTTCACTGCATCTAAGTTCAGCTGATTTACACTCCTTCAGATAGGTTGCCATAGTGATAACAGTGTGGGGGGACACAAATCGGCTTTTTTTTCTTTTTACGCATTTAACAATCAGCACGCAGGCAGTTCTCACACATTAACTGTTTATTCATGCTGGTTGGCCTCAGTGAGGTGCTACCTCCTTTACTTGTGCACTGTATCAAGAATGTGATCACTTAACAGAATGACTATTTTTTTTTTTTTTAATCAGAAGCTGCAAGTTTCAATAAATAGCTGGGACTTCATTCATAGCTATGACGGAAAACCTACACTATGAGTTGGCTCTGCATTGTACGACAATGTGGGTTAATGTAACCCTACTAGAATGCTGCCAACCTATCAGTTTGCTTTATATACTGTTGCATTGTAATAATGAGTATTATTCTACGGCATGGAGCAAGTACACTAGGGGCAGGATTCCCAAAGCTTTCAAGACCAAAGTCCCACTCCGCAACTACAGTTGTGGGCTGAAATCGCCCGCAGCCGCGCTGGTTGTGATTCTCAGCCAGCAGCTGCAGTGGATGTTATGGCTGCTCCCACCAGCTGTAGCATCTTGCCGCAGCTGCGGAGATCTCCCAGGCAACACCTCCCGCAAGCAGCTGTAATTTGTGGAGTCGGTCGTGATCCGGATCCACCTTTGTGAATACCCACTGCAGTGGGTACCCTGAAGATCCACAAGTGGCAACTCAATTGCACCGCGGTTTACCCGCAGCTACGGGTATTTCACAATCTTTGAGAATCCTGCCCTAGCTCTTTAAAAGTGAGGAGTATTGCTTAATGCAAAGAGGCTCCTCCTGTAACATACTTTAGAAGGTTGTTATAGGAGCACACCTCTGTGTCAGGCACAATTTTTAGGTAAGTTTTCCTTTACTGTGGGTTTGAAATAATGTTGTGTCAAAATAGGCTTTATAAACAGAGCTACATCGTACCAAATTTAATCACAGCAAAGGATACTCGAAAATAATGAAAAGACCTCTACCAAGCATCTGGATCATATGTCCAGGGGTCATGAGGATGAGCAGCACCAGAAAATCTCTCCCCCCAATGCTTACTTCTGCAAGACCCGGACTTCCAGCTACTTTTCCATTCCCTAGAGTCCACTAATCAGGCAGCCTGAATGAACTGTGGGTGGAGCTAAGGAACCCCCTCACATTCTTGAATCACAAATGATTACTGCCAGTCCATACCCAGCTGCTGCACTCTTGGTGGCCTTTACCCAGCATCGGGATATCTGCAAAGGGCTCGAGAAGACTAGAAGCAGCAGCAAACACCCCTCTCCCCACAACACCCCCCTTCAAGAACTGGACTTTCAGCTGCTACGCCCTTCACTAGAATCCACCATTTGGGTCACTGGAACAAGCAGTGGGCAGGACTTCACTATCCCATTGAATGTTGCCCCCAGTGGTCCTCTACACTTCAGTCTGGAACACAAAGAGCCAAAGTGCAAAGGGCAACAACTCTGGCATCTGTCACGGTCATCAGCTGAGGAGCCAGATCGTGGCTGGACCTGCTGCTTGTAAGTAGTAAGTAAAGGCAGATACAGTGCATTCCACTTATAGTGGACTGATCAGTGTAGCAGAGTTTTGTCCATGATACCCAATGTTCACTGTATGCAGCACAGATAGGTGACTGGTAAAATTTAAAGTGTCTGCATACTCTCCTGTATCGCCCTGTATTAGTGATTATTGTGTTCATATTTGGAGCTTATTTGTGGCTTATTTAATGATTGTGGTGCTTGGTGAACATACATTTTTATCTTTGTGTACTGCAATGTACTGGGTCTTGTGCTTGGTGCATGGGTGAGACTGGTGCTTTACTTTATAGGGACACTTCCAGTTTTTGGGGAGATTATTTTTATAGTAACTTATAATGGTTCCTTTTGCCATCAGTGTGCTAAGTAGTAAAGTGTTCACCTGAGTCCGTGTATTTGACAAGGACATAGCACTTAACGGTTACCAGACTTATTAATGCTTCAATGATCATGACAATCAGTGGGCTTTGTTCAAAGAAAAGGGTTCCCCCCAAATCTTACTAAAGTACAAAGAACTGAGAAACATGCGTAAATCCACTATTAGGAAAGTAAAAGTGAATTCTGTAACTCAGAGCTTCAAGAATCATGTGACGACTCCAGGAGATTATGGGAATGCAGCAAAGAAGTCCTAGGTTGGAAAAACAACTTGGAGCAGTAATCAACTCCACCACCAACAACTCCTTCCTCGATAAACTGTCTGTCACCTTTGACTGTGCCTGCAGATCTGCTTTTAACAAGAAAACTGACTCCCATTGATGTGATCTACATCTCCTCTAACTGGTTCCCCTTCCACCTCTGAGCTACCCACAACAAAGCCTTACTATGCAAAAGAGCCTTTCTTGGTCAAATGCACCAGGTGTTCATAACTGCCTCTCTCTCAGATCAGCAACAACTACGGAACCCATTCTATGGGTGATCAAAAGCCTCTTCTGCCCCTCAGAAAAACATCACTGGGCCACTGTTCTTTCATGTCTAGATCTGTCAGAGCTTGGAACTCCCTGTCCTCGGTGATTACTGTTCTTCCCACCATTGCCCCGTCCAAGGCCCAAGTCACAACCCATCTATTCTAGACTCTCCACTGCATGTGTGCCTAATCCACCTTAGGCATGAGTTCCCCCACCTAGTGGACCTATTTAAAATCTACACCCTGCCCCAGCTGTCGTGCTCTGCAGCTCACCTGGTCAGTCACATATGATGCCCATCATACTGCACACACCTTGCATTATTTTTTAATGCTTGCTGCTACTAGTCACACTGTATATACCTTCGATAAATGTTTATGTTTGTTGATTCTAGTTGCTACATATACTGACGATGTTGTATGTAACATTTGTTGACTTGGACATCTTTGAGAAAGGGCTCTTGAGCTCACAGGTCTTTCAAACACAATAAATACATACATACATACATACATAAATAACTTCTCACTGGTAAATTAGGTGGCACCAGACTCCTGGAAAATGTCACAACTAATTCCAGTTTTTAAAAAGGGCGATCCTAAAACCCCTGCAAATTATAGACCTATAGACATCCTGCCTGCTGATAACAAGGTGTTGGAAAATAGTATCTAGCTAAATCGCAGATGGTAAAATCTTTTCTCAACTACTCACCATGGTTTTAAGATAGGCCATAGCACAAATATGGCACTGCTCCTGTTACCAATAATATCACCACAGGTATGGATAGTGGTGAGATAATAACCAACCTTGCCTTTTTCCCATAGGGAAACTGTGGCATAATTTTCCATTATAAAGGAGCATTTATAACAGCAAACACGTGCATGATTTCCCTCACTCTGCGCATGCCCCGCTGCTGCTCTTCTCCTCAGCTGCACGTTTTTTTCTTCTGCAGATGCCTTACCCGCCACACGGACTCGGCAGCAAGTACATTTAAAAACAGAAACTCTACAACAATGGGGGGACTTATCTCACTGCTGACCACCCAAAAAAAGTTTTAAATAGAAAACGGCACCACGGACGGCATACTGCAAGCAAACCAGACTGCGGAGCGCTCCGGAACTTACATTCATTTTATATGATTGCTGTGGTGAAAAAAGGCAAACCCAGCAATTATATAAAATAAAATATGGGGTGTTGTGCGTAAACTCAAAGTTTACACACACCCTCGGGGTAAGATGCTTGCACAAACCCCTTGAGCTTCGCTCTTGGGGTTTATATAGCATCTTGTCCCTCGGGTGTGTGTAAACTTCTCATCTCATTACACACACCATCCCATACTCTATTCTCTATTTAATAGGTGATACAATTATTGATCTCATGAAATTATTTGCTCTTTTGGATCACTCCTCTGCTTGAAACTCAGTGCCCTACACATCCTTCAAACCCCAGCACACAAAAAAGCAACCAACTCTCTCTTTTTTACTCTTACCAGTCTCCCCACAGCACAATGGCACAGTGTCCTGACACAAAAGTTCAGTTTTATGGAAAACAACAGTCAGTCATTCGGAAACAAAAATAAATAAAGAGATACCTATTTTAAAAAAATGAAAAAGTACACTGATAAAAAATCTAGACCCACTGCATAAATGGAACATACAATGCCCCCATCAAAAATATCTCGGATATTTTCCCCTGGAGCAGTTTGACCTATGACATCACTTGTGGCTTTTCCACTCGTGATGTCAAAGGTCAAACTGCACTCAAAATATCAGAGATATTTTCAATGAGAACATTGCATATCCATATATATATATATATATATATATATATATATATTAGCATGGTTTTCACAGTGCCTATTTTAGGGCGTCCATGCAGCAAACATATTGCCCCCGTGGTTTTCAACTGCTTGTTTACTGACCTAACCTTTCCCTGTATACCTGTATTCATCACCTGCTGCAGTGTATTGTGTATTTTTTACCTGAGACATTATGTTATTCAATGTGTCCCTTTGTAGCAGAGTTGGGAATGTCAGGATACAAAACAGGTAGACCATCAATTCAGTGCATAAAAACGATAGGAGCATTTATCATTTTATTTCTTTCATCAAAATGTTCACAGCAAAAACAATAAACTAAAACAATAAAACAGACAGTTCTTAAAGAAAACAGGACCTATTTCTGTAGTGCTGCACACAGAATGGATCCCTAATGAGCCTTCTTTTTTTTTAACTTTTTATTTTGCATTTTATGATGATACAGCATACTGTTTCACATCAAAAAAGTAAGATTGGAAGGCATGCAAGCCACTACTTTACTTGTACAGAATGTTACAAGATTTTATTTAAAGACTAGAAATTGAAGTCCAGGCAACGCGGAAGTCGCCAGTACAATTCAATCAATCAATCAGTCAAGTCTTTATTTAACCAGGCGTTCATCACTGAGCAGAAGCTCATTTGCAAGATGGACCAGGGTGGAGCATGAACAATTGTATATACAGGTCAACACAGGTATTTACAAGGCAATACAGATAATACTGTTTACAGAGAGGAAGAAAAAGAAGTTCACATGTACATAGAATTATACAGATATTGTACAGATTATAGGGTATTTACATACATAGAAGTGTCTATAGGAAGATAAAGCAGGTTATCTAAGGTTGCAGGAGGAAGTATCGGAAGAAAAAAAATAAAATAAAAATATACACCAGGTAGAGGCGAAGGTGGAGGGGGAGGGAGGTGGGGGAGAAAGGCTAGGAGGGCACGGTGCAGAGAGAGGAGTTGGTAAAACAGGATGTAGAGAAGCTGGATGGAGAAAAGGAGTATGTGTGAGCCCTGGGATTGAATGCTATAATGTACGGGGCATGGTAGGATGTCACAACCCATGGGTAGTGAGCTCCTATCCAAGGTTGGGAAAGGAAGGATAAGGGGATGGACGGGCCTAGTGTTGATAAGACAGGGAGATAAGAGAGAGATCAATTAGGCTTGTGAGGAGCAAGCTGGGGGCTCAGTACTTAAAATTGGGTCTAGGCGTGGCTATATACCAGTGTAGACACCGGTACTGGGTCTGAGTGGGTGAAGCAGTTACATACTTCTCTGATTGTATGGAAATAAAGCATCTTGAAGGCATTTATACCGATTAGAGTGCTTAATTTGAGGGGTTTTTGTAGATCGTTCCTTAAGGTAGGTAGCATGAAGCTTATAGCTGCTTTGCCGAAGCAGGATTTTGCTTTGGTACTTTAAGTTTAATAGCTGAGTAACTTCTTAACACGTATTTCCCAATTATACTCAGAGGAAGACAGCAGGAGATATAGTAAGGCAGCTTATTAGAGATGGCTCTATAGGTCCAGAGAGCGGCGTTTCTGTGGTGCCTGAATTTTAGTGATGTCCACCCCACTGCCGCATATAGGGTGCAGTGATGCGTGTCGAAGGGAAGTCCCATTATAAACCTCAGTGTTTGATGGTAGAGTGTGTCCAGTTTAGCCATGTAAGATTTGGGGCATTGGCTGTAGAGGAAATAAGCGTAATCAACCAATGATAGGAAAATGGATCAGTTGTTTCTTGGCATCTCTGGTGAGAAATAGGTTGATTCTAAAAAACAGGCCAAGCCTTTGCCGCAGTCATTTTAGCAAGTCCTCAATATGTTCAATGAAGGAGAGTCTTTGGTCTATCCAAACTCCCAGATACTTGAATTTTGTAACAAATTCTGGTTTTTTAACTAGAACTGTGGTAATTTGGGGAACTGTCCCACTGGACACAGGGTTAGCTGTACGGATGAAAGGGGAGAGGACCATCGCTTTAGTTTTTTTTTTTGGTGTTAAGGAGTAGCTTTTTTTGGAGGAGTTGGCTTTGCAAAAGGTTGAATTCTGACTGTAGGTCATTGCAGGCAGCTTCAGGTGTTGGGCAACTCACGTAGAGAACTGTATCATCTGCAGATATATGTTGGCTTCTTTTATACAGTAGTCAATGTTATTAATGTAGATTGTAAAAAGTAAGGGCCCTAATATAGAACCTTGAGGTACCCCTCTTTGCAGAGTTTTTAAGGGAGACAGGACTCTTTTGGCTTTAACTTGTTGAAGGCGCCCTGTAAGATAGTCAGTAAACCAGCGCAGAGAGGAGGTTTGGTTTGAAGGGAGGAGAAGAGCAGACTATGGTCAACAGTGTCGAAAGCCTTGCTTAGATCAAGGAAAACAGCACAAATAAAGTTTTTGCTGTCAAGATTATGCTGCCAGTCTTTAGTAACTTTGGCGAGGGCTGAGATAGTGCTATGTTTAGCTCTGAAGCCGGACTGCATAGGGTTTGGCAGTTCCCTAGACTCAAGGTGAGTCCTCAGCTGTGCATTTACAATTTTCTCTAGGAGCTTGGACAGGACCGGAAGCAGAGAAATTGGCCAGTAGTTATTGAAATCGCCAGGGTCACCTGATTTGAACAGTGGTATGACATGTGTTGTCTTCCATATAGGTGGTAAGGAGCCCTGAGACAGGGATAAGTTAAAAAGGCGGGTGATGGGTATTGCTAGTACATGGTAGGCAATTTTTAGGAAGTAAGGGTCAAGGGTGTCGGCCCCAGCACTTTTTATAGTATCCAACTGAAGCAAGAGGTGCTCTACCTCTTTCAGTGAGGCAGGTTGAAGCGAGAAAGGTGGTGAAGCTATCGGAGTTTCAGGCAGTTGGCTGGCAGTCTGGGATCGAAGTATGTTTGCAGGGGAGTTATCAAATGCCATGCCTGCAGTAGCAAAGTGGTTATTGAATGCGTCAAGTATATCCATCTTTTCATTTATAGTCGAGTTGCTAGAGGTAATCTTGATCAGGAGTGAATTTCCTGGGGAGTGGCCTAGCAGATCATTGATTATGTTCCAGAGCTTGATTGGGCTCTTTGTGGCAGAGTCGAGTTCGGATTTGAAGAAGGTGGCCTTCTATTCTCCGATTGTTTTGGTACATAAATTTCATAGTCTCCTGAACTGGTTCCAGTCCTCTGCAGTGTTCAGTCTGCGTGCTTTTTTCCAGAGCTTATCTCTTTCTAGAAGCAAGGACTTGATCTGAGGGGTGAACCATTTACAGGTTTTGGTCCTAGTTCGAACTTTAATCAGGGGAGCATACTTATTAAGGGCCCTTGACAGAATGTCGTGGAAGATATTGTAAGCTGACGTAATTGTTTTGGCCAGGTAGAAATCTTGCCACTGAGGGGAGTAGTTAAGCTCATTTAGGTAGGCATGTTCAATGAAGTTGCGCCTGGATCTCTTAATAGAGAACTTTGTTGGTGGATCTTACTCCCGCAATAAAACAATGGTCGCTAGCATCTGAGAAGAAGATATCAGAGTGGAAGAAGAGATGAGGTTTGTTCACCATTAGCACATCCAAAAGTGTACTTTTACTAGGGTTCTTCACGTTTGGGCATGTTGGTTCAGTAATAAGTTGCGTCAGCCCATGTTCATCACAGAAGGATGCAAGGGGGGCAGCTGTGTTAGAGAGCCAGTCAAAGTTGAGGTCTCCTAAAATAATAGTTTCTGGCAGACCCTGTCACAACTTGTCACTTAGATATGACACAAGCTGTAGGCCAGCAGACGGTGGTCTGTAGCATCCTACTACGCAGAGTGCAATAGTCTGTGTAATTTCCACTTTGAGAATTAGGCATTTGAATTCGCTGGCGACAGATGCCGAGGATAAGCAGAAGGCAGAAAATTTGTCTTTAACGTAGATAGCTACCCCTCCTCCTCTGGCATGCCTATCAGCTCTGAACAAGGCACAGTTGGGGATGTTTACTTCTCTATCAGTGGTGCTGGGTCTAAGCCAAGTTTCAGATATCACAAGCATGTCAGGAGAGGTATGATTTACCCAGGTTTGTATTAAGGTTATCTTTTTAAGGAGGCTACATACGTTAATATGCAAGAAGCTTATTCCTTTTAAATTTGCTAGTTCTGACTTACGGTGACGTCACGGAGCGCTATCAAGCCTAACCCGTGAGGCTCCTGACTCAGCTGACTAAACAAATCCTCCTAAATTACCGTTTTGAAAGATTAAAATGTCCAAAAACTCAGGAGGGGCACCACAGTCTACTAACAAAGGTAAAAATCACCTGGAACAGAGAGCGAACATTAAGGATGCCAGCAGATTAAAAGTGGGCCCACTCAGTAGGCCATCTTCCCCAGCAGATTTGCAGAATACAGATTACGACACCAACGGAGAAAACAAGCAACTTTCACAGACCAGATTTAAGAGATTACTCCACGAAATAACTGAGTCAAGAAGGGAGAACAAACAAGAATTCAAGGCAATGCAAGCACAACTCGCTACCCTAGAGAAACGTATTGGGCAGATGGAAGATAGAATCTCTGAAACAGAGGACTCTACAGTTCAGCTAGCCCAAATTGTGCAGGATCTCATTCAACAAGCTGATCACTTGCAGGCTAAGTGTTTGGATCTGGAGGGTCGCTCCCGACGAGACAACTAGCGTTTATATGGGCTCCCAGAAGACGCAGAAACGGCCCCAATGGTGTTGTTCCTAGAAAGCATGTTAAAAGATATTCTCGATCTCCCACCAACCCTGAATTTTCATATAGAGAGAGCTCATAGATCCCTACAAAAGAAACCTTCAGACCCAGAGGCTCGCCCATGTTCAATTGTGTTTAAAATGAACTCCTACAGTGTCAAAGAGGAAATATTGAAATGGGCATGGAGTAAAAAAGAACTTAAATACTTAACACACAGGATCTATTTAGACCATGACTACCCACAGGAGGTACAAATTCAGATAATTAAATATCAACCCATCCTGCGAGCCCTGAGAGAGAAGGCAATAAGATTTCACACACCTTATCCTTCGAGGCTTAGAATATTTTGGGAAGAGGGAGTGAGGATATATTCCACTGTTGAGGAAGCCATGGAAGCACTGCGAGAATGAAATATTAGAGTGAAGGAACCTGGGAACATGGAAAACAGGAATCGCAGACCATTTAAACAACGCACCGGTGTCAGGAAGTTAGGGGGAAGCAAAACAGGATCGCAAACAGACATGCTGCACAGCATCCAGAAGATTCTTCAGGCAAGGGCTATATTGAATGACTCTTCAACCTGAGACAATGACAGAAAGGAGGAAAGAAGATGGATAGAGGTTCAGTGCTAGAATCCTTTTTCTTTAACTCAACCAAAAACACAAGGAGTGCCAAAATTGTCTGTTAAGTATACGACCAGGTACTGGGTAGGGGGTGGGTAATAATGCTGGACACTATCAGACTGGGAAAGATTTCATCTGCTTTGGCGATTAAGTCAATCCAATTATAAAATCACTATATAGAAGTTAATTTACTGAAAATACCTCCCTATACATGACTTTAATTTAAGTTTTGCCTTGAAACCTCCTTCATTTGCATTGGACAACGGGACTATACAAAAAAGAACCAACCCAGGAGGTTAACAGGTCATCTCTATGGTACCTAAGGACATGTATTAGTAATTACTGAAGTGACTATAGGTGGAATTTCGTATTCTAGGTCAAGAAAGGCAAGATAGCGGTTGAGTGTATAGTTAGTTTAATTCTATATTTTTCCAGGTTGCACGCTTCTTGACAAGATGGAAGAGTTTCCTAGGGTCAGCTGGGATCGGGGTGCAATTAGAGTATTGTAGCCCATACAGTTACTACTCTAATTTGAGTCTTAGGATACTCTGACTCTCGAGAAGGACCCTGGAAACGGAGGTTAAATACTCCTTCTCGTTCTCCTATAGCATCAGGAGAACAAAGGGGCTAGTAAAATTACTTAGCCCCCTGCCTTGGAAGCAAATAGTTGATTATTAGAGTTGAAAACTTGGTAAAAGTTTTGAGTTATGTTGAAAAGTTGCTTAAATTTTGGCTTAGCAGAGCGATTGGCTGTTAAAAATGCTTTAAATCTCTGGTTTGGTAATGTCAGTACTGGGTAAGGGGGGGCCACCATGGAGGGGAGAAGGTCACGTAGAGCCCCTGATTAAAATGGAAGTAATGGATCCCCCTTAAGATGGCTCAATCGTATATAATGAGCACATATAATGTGCATGGTATTACTAACCCAGTCAAGAGAAGTAAAATCCTCCAATTAATGAGAAGACAGGCAGTTAATATTTTATTACTTTAAGAAACGCACCTTACCCAAAGTGAACATAAAAAGTTTGAAAGGCTGGGCTTTTCCCAAGTGGTGGCTTCCTCGTACAAGGGAGGTAGAAGGCGGGGGACCGCTATAATGATAAAGCAAGGAACCCCATTTGAACATAAGGATAAAATTATAGATAAAGAAGGTCGTTACATACTGGTGAAGGGCCTCTTAGAAGGCCAAATGATTACATTAGTTTCGATCTATATGCCTCCAGCAATGGAGTACTCGGTTTATAGTGACCTTTTTACACAAATAGTAGCCATGGCTGAGAGCACAGTGATCTGCAGGGGGGTATTTTAACTTGGACCTTTCGGGAGGAGTAGATAAGAAAGGTTACGCAAAGGGGTGAGTAAATAAAATGACTGGAGAGGTTCGGAAACTATTGCAGGAAATGGGGTATGAAGATGCCTGGAAGTTTTTCCATGGCTCAGGGACCAGACACTCTTTTACTCACAGGCCCACAATTCTTACTCCTGCCTTGATTATATATTAACACAAAAGAGCAGTTAAGCTTTATCCAACGGTTTGGCAGGAGATTTTACTTTGTCAGATCATGCGCCTTTGTTTTGTAAATTGAACACCCAGGGTGTTCGTAAGAGAACATTCTGAGACTTAATATATCCCTACTTAGAGGCAAGGGAGACACGAGGCTATTGAGGAAACTATTACCCAGGCACTCGCTGATAATTCCACACAAGAAACCAATATTTCTATAATCTGGGATACAATAAAAGCGGTGGTCAGAGGGAAATTTATAGCAATTTCCTCATATCAAAAGAAACAAAGAGAGGCGGGAAGACTCGTATTGGAAACCAGGATTGCGGCCCTAGAGGAAATGCAGAGGGTTAAACACTGCAAATTACAGTCGCGAGAACTTGCATCTCTTAAAAAACAGTTAAATGCCATACTAGATTATGCCACAGAGCAAAAGCTGACATTCCTCCGGCATAAATATTATGATGGTGGCCCTAGATTTATGAAAATGATTGCTGGCCAATTACGTAGCCGGAAGGCTAAAGCAACTGTATCAAAAATAAAGCACCCGGTTTCCAATGCTCTAGCTACTAGCACTCAAACAATTTCAGAGGCCTTTCATCACTATTACTCAATGCTCTATGCTGAAGGGAACACTCCCTCAGAGAAGGGAATCCAGCAGTTTCTGACCTCTTTAGATTTGCCAACTTTGTCACAGAAGCAAAAGGAAATGCTGACAAACCCCGTTGCTAATGGGGAGTTGATAACAGTGATTGGAAGTCTGAAAACAGGAAAATGTCCTGGCTCAGACGGTTTACCAGGGGAGTTCTATAAGGCTTTTGCTAATACACTAGTGCCCATCTTAAGCCGGGTTTTCTCCTATGTCTCAACACGGGATGGACAAGTGCCTCCCTCCTGGGATGAGGCAATAATTTCGGTAATACCAAAATTGGGAAAAGATCCTACGTGTTGTTCATCCTATCGTCCAATATCTATATTAAATACGGATTATAAGACATTTGCCTCTATATTAGCAAAGCGATTGGTTCAGCATGCCACAACCACAACAAGCTTGGACCAATGTGGTTTCATCCCAGGGCGCCAGGCCCAAGACAATGTTAGGTGCACGGTTTATATAATTGAACATATATGTGCTCACAAAATTCCAGTGGTCCTGTTGGGGTTAGATGCCGAGAAGGCTTTTGATATGGTTTCATGGAGATTTTTGAGAGGGGTCCTACAAAAATTTGACTTCCCGCCCCAATATATAGACACAATATTTAAATTTTATAATAAGCCCGCTGCCTATATCAGAGTAAACGGCCATATCTCATGAAAACTCTCCCTTAATAGGGGAACAAGACAGGGATGCCCCTTTCCCCCCTTTTATTTGCTATTTATATAGAACCCCTAGCTCAATATTTGAGGCGATCCCTAGACGTCGCAGGAATAGCAATGCCAGGGGGTGAGCAAAAGCTGGCACTTTTTGTGGACGATATTTTGCTATATTTGTCTGATCCAAGCAAGTCACTTGAGGCCCTGTTTGAGAGGATACAGGAATTTTCAAAGATATCTGGCTTTTCACTTAATATAAATAAGTCAGAGGCCTTAACATTTTATTATCACCCACCCCACCTACTGAGGAAAAGATACCCCATTAGATGGGACAATGATACTATCACTTACCTGGGGATCCGAATTACCAAGGATCTAGAAAACCTACTAATACAAAACTTTAACCCCTAGTGGCTGATATTAAGAAGGACCTAAAGAGATGGGCGTTCCTTCCGTCATCTTTTTACACTAGGACCCTTTCTCTTAAAATCAATGCGCTACCTAGATTTTTATATTTATTTCAATGTGTCCCATGTGCGTTGTCCCCCAAGGAGCTTCTTTCTTGGCAGAGATTACGAAACAAGTTCCAGTGGAACCAAAGAAGGCCAAGAATTAGTGGCCGGAAATTATTCCTTCCTAAGGAGCTGGGTGGTGTGGCCCTTCCCTCACTCCAAAAATACTGGATTGCCGCCCAGGTGCGGCTAGCGTTACTATGGGGTACTAAAGCATATCAAGCTAAATGGAAACAAATAGGCCTAGCGAGGTCTCTCCCTGTACCGCTGCCAGCTTGTTTATTTTCCAAACCAGATCTTAAGAAACTAATCCGCTTGGTCCCTCAAGCGACTCTCTCTATTTTAAAGGGGGTGGCAACTAGGGACAAATATTAAACAGTGGGCCCAACATTATTGGAAATATATTTGGTTCATCCTAATTCAGGCATTTGACAATCAATGGTACAAAAAACAGATTAAAAATGGTTTAGAGGCACCGTGGCAAATAATGCAGGGTGAAGAGACTATGGATTTTGAACAGGTAAGGAGGATCTATGACTGGACAGAGAAGGATAGACTATACTATTATCAAATCAAAGACTATATAGCTTAAAAAATTAGACATGGGGGCCGTGGTTCTATACATGAAGAAGATATTCCGTTTAGGCACATATGGTCCTCGAACTATGGTGAGAGGGCAATATCCAAAATATATAAGGCCCTTACAATGCAAACATCTCAAGTAATTATACCCCTGCAAGCTAGATGGGAGATGGAATTACAACAACCACTATCCTCCAAAGATTGGGTGGAAATATGGAGAGGATGGTGTGAGCTACATCCTCCCCATCTGGAGGAATTACGTCTGGAGGGTGAGAGTAAGATTTTTTCTGGTTCCCACCGTCCTTGCCCAGAGGGTCCCTGGTCGAACCTCACAATGTTGGAGAGGGTGTGGTGAGGCTGGAGCCACCTACATACATATTTTCCTTAAATGCCCTAAGTTAGCGACCTTTTGGGAATCAGTATTGGAACACATTAAAGCAATCCTGGGCATACAGATTACACCTAAAGACCATAATTTGATCTTGGGACTCCCGCCAAAAGAGATCAGGGATAAAGCAAAGGTATATCTATGGGCTATTATGCTGGCCTCAGGCTATAAAGCCATTACTAAAAAGTGGCTCCAGGCCACCCCCCCTCGGACACAAGACTGGAAATCCTTAATAATAAATATCCAGCACAATGAGCAAATCTCACTGGTTCTTCAAGAGAAGACGGAGGCCTATATGGCAAGATGGGCATGGTGGGAACTATACCAAAATGCTTTGCCGGAGGACAGAGAGGAATCAAGCTAATGAGGCATATTAAATTGGAAGGAAAATATAACTGGGGAAGGATGGTTACTGGGGATTCTTGTAATAGAAATGGGGTAGGAGTCTTCTAGAATTCCTATTAAGTTGAGGGTCTAAATTAAATAAGATATGGTTGTGGGGATAGAAATTGATATAATAGTGGTCGCAGGATATGATGATAAAATGGTGTAACAGTCGCTCTGCATAGACAAGCCACGTATCGTTATGCTGTTAATGTTTTAAATTGGTTTCAATGAAAGACTGTAAGTGATGACAGTCTAACTAGTGTATACTTGTATGTATTAAGCTGTGATATCAAATAAAAGAAGTATAAAAAAAATAAATTTGCTAGTTCTGCTGGCGAAGCAATAGCTTCTGGGGGCCAGGGTTGAGTTCTGCGTTGCCTGAACATAGCAGGAGGATAAGTAGGATTTTTCTAAGAGCGCTAATTATAAGCTTGTAGTTCCTGCCTTTCTCCTGTCTAGTAGATCTGATGTTTTTAGGGACTGGAAAGTAGCCACCATAGAAGAGCTGATCTGTTGTAGCAAGAGCTAGTACCCCTACTGCAATAGGCAGGGAGGAGATAGAAGTCTGCGTGGTGGGAGGTGGGCCTTGTGGTGGGGGAGTGTTATAAGTACTACTGGTATGTGTGGTCCAAGAGCAGGGTTCGAGGTATTGGTACTTGGAATCACGGAGGCAATTAAAGGATAAGTTGCCATGTGGTATACAGCACAAGGTGCCATTGTAGATCAAACATGATCGTAGTTCAGGCATCCAATGCTGGGCAGCTGGTATCAGCAGAAGAAGGGGCAATATTTTTTTTTTTTTTTGAAATTCAAGATTTTTATTAATTTTTGAAAAAGGAAAGAAAAATCAGTTGTACATGGATGAATGTACACATGATATACATCAGTAGTAAACCAATACTAACCCTACAAAGAAACCAACAAAGATAACTCCCCCCTCCCCCCACCAAAATCCATCTAGCCCTCCCTCCCTCTCCCCCCACACCCAGGAGTGTGCCTTAAATTGTTATTAAAAAGAGAAGAAGAAACTACATCATCCCTTAGTCAAAATACCTGAAACCAAAGCACCAAAATTAAACATTGGATACAGCTAAGTTACAACATGCTTACTTTAAATATAACGCATACAACTTGCCCCATTTTTTATCAAAACCTGTCATGTTATTATGAAAACCTGCAATCATTTGTTCAGTTTGGAAAAAAGCAGATATTTTCTTTAACCATTCACTATAGGAAATAGTTAACTGGTCCATCCAATGCTTAAGAACAAGCTTTTTGACAATAATGGCTATCAGAGTCATGTGGAATCTACGCTCCTTGACTTGAATACCAGAGTACAGGCCTAGAAGACAAACATCTATCGTGAACAGGTCTTCCAACCCTAACCAGGGGTCCAAGTTAGATCGAATTTCTTGCCAAACAGGGGATACTTTTTCACAGTACCAAAATATGTGCACCATGTTTCCTTCTGCTTTGCCACATCTACTGCAAGTAGGATCCAGTAGCCTACCCAATTTGGCTAATCCCATGGGCGTATAGTACATATTGTTCAGTATGTGATATTGGGTGGGTCTAAATCTATCTTGGGACTGGTATATATAGAGGTCCTTCCAGATCCGAGCCCAGTCAAGGTTCAGGTCCGGAAGTAGGGCACTCCAGATTGAAGAACCAGGAAGGGGGTTGGAGCAGGTAGTAGTCAGAAGGAGGGCATATATTGTGGAAACACAGTGTGGATTTAAGGCATATTCAGTTACTTGAGACAATAGGGGCCTGACCAATGATAAGCGAAACTTGACACCAAAGAAAGTTCCTATAAAATGTCTTAGTTGGAACACCTTAAAAATCTGGTTCCTCGGGATGCCAGATTTGGAGAGTATTTCAGGAGAAGAGAGAAGGTTGTCCTGAGAAAATAGGTCTTCCACTCGTTCCTCCTGCAGTTGTGGGAGCCATTGTCGGGGAAGGCAGGAGCCACCTATTCTGATATTAGGATTTAATAGAATTGGTTGGCCCATGTCATATTTAAGGGGTATCTTAAAGTATGAACAGCATTGTGAAAGCACTTTGAGGGAGGTATTAATTACAGAGTCTTGCAGTGCCACCGGTAGTGACAGTCTTGTCAAATAGAAAACGGTGGGAGAATTTAGGTCATTAGACCTTAATAGGTCATTCTCTATCTGGAGCCAAATGGGAATGTAATCCATATCCCTTTGAGAAAGCCATCTCCCCAACTTGGTTAAGTGACTCGCTCAATAATAAAAAAGGAAGTTAGGAAGACGAAGACCCCCATAGCCTTGGGCACGCTGAGTTTATAAAAGGCACGGTGGAGATGTTTGCCTAACCAGATGAATTTTGAAATCATGGAGTGTAATCTTTTGAAAAAGGATATTGGGAGCCATAAATTCAACAGATTTAAGGGATAAAAGAGATGGGGAAGAACATTCATCTTAATTACACTTATCCGAGCCCATAAGGATAGGGTTAAGTTCTGCCATCTCTGGAGATCCTGTTGGATGGTTACCACTAGGTCATCCAGGTTAAGTTTCTTGGTGGTAATAGGATCCCTAGTTAAGTATATACCTAGGTACCTAATTGCCTGAGAGGTCCACTTAATACCCAGTTGAGCAAACTCCGATTTCAAAGTATAGCTATTCAGTGGAAAAATGTTGGCTTTGGAGATATTTAATTTATGGTTAGATAACCTGCCATATTGACCAATGACTTCTAAAGCGTGTTCCAAAGAAGATGCTGGCTGTACCAGATGAAGGAGAATGTCATCCGCATATACCGAGAGCTTAAGAGTTTGATTATAAATTGTGATACCTTTAATTTGAGGAGACTGTTTAATATGGTGAAGAAGAGGTTATAAATAAAGATTAAAAAGGAAGGGTGAAAGAGGGCAACCTTGCCTGGTGCCCTTATGTAAGGGGAACCTAACAGAGAAAACCCCAGTGCAATAAATCTTGGCCGAAGGAGAGGAATAGACTGACTATCATTGCAATAAATTGAGTAGGGAAGCCCAATTTCTTCAAAGTTATCCATAAACATTCCCGGTACACCCTATCCAAAGCTTTTTCTGCATCTAGAGAGATTAGAGCCATAGGGGACTGGGAGGATTGGGCCGTTTGGAATACATGTGTAAGTGTCCTAAGGTGGTCAACTGAGGAGCGTCCGGACACGAATCCAACTTGTTCAAGGCTTAAAAGCTGGGTCCAAAGAGCTTTTATCCGAAGTGAGAGTACTTTAGCCAAAATGTTAATGTCGCAATTTAGGAGAGAAATCGGCCGATAACTAGCCGGATCTAAATGGGGCTTATCTGGTTTAAGTAAAAGAATAACTGTTGCTTCCAAGAGGGTTGGATCTAATTTATCGGCCTTGAACATGTAACTATATAAGTTAAACAGAAGGGGGGCTAGCTCTTTAGAAAATGTTTTGTAAAAATTAGAGGGGAAACCGTCAGGTCCCAGCGCTTTGTCTAAAGCGAGACTATTAATGGCCATCTCAATTTCCGTAGTAGATATTGGTGAGACTAGGGAAGACTGGCATATATCATCTAGCACAGGAAGGTCCAGACAGTCCAAGTATGTTTCTATGTCTTGAGGTGGTATTTGGGAAGGACATTTCCCATAAAGTGTCTTGCAGAAGGCTTTGAAAACCTGCGCAATCTCTCGAGGTTCGGTTTCAATGGACCCATCAGAGGCTCGTATGGAGGGGATTAAACGGGAACTCTCCAATTGACGCAGACATAAGAAAAGTAGCTTCCCTGCTTTTTCACCCTGATCTACATATTTAGCTTTGGTCCTTAAAAGGGCATATTCATTGCGCAGCACTAACAACTCTTCTATGGTGGTCGAGGATGTAGTGGAAGATAAAGCATTTTCTTTTTCTTTAACCTGGGTTAATAAAGATAAAGCTTTGCTTTCCCTAAGCCTTTTCCTTCTAGAAGCTATCTTAATAAATTCTCCCCGAAGGTAACATTTCAGGGTACACCATAAAAAAAAAAAAGGTCACCTCTTGATATGGAATCCCTATTGTGCTCCATAAAGGTACAGATAAGAGCTCTAATGTGGGAAACTGTGGAGTCGTCTTTTAACAGCTGCGTATTCAGTCTCCAGATTGTATCTCACTGGGTATGGGAGTCCATTGAGAGAAACAACCAGGAAACCGAGTGGTCAGATATAACTATGGCCTCTATACCAGATTGGCAAAGACCGGGCATGAGAGAGCAACTAATTAAAATGTAGTCTAACCTTGACCAGGACTGATGAATATTTGAGTAAAATGTATACTGATGTGAGGGATTTAAGGTACACCATGGATCACACAGCCCCAACAAAGCTATGAAGTCCTTCAATGCATTCTGCATTGGCGAAGGTGGTTTCAGTGGCCTATAAGTCCTATCCAGGTCTTGGGTGGGTGAGATGTTCCAATCCCCCCCTAAAATCAAGGGGAAGGGTAGGAACATTGCTATTTTGTTAGCCAAGTCCATTAAAAAATCTGGATTCCCTCCCACCAGGCCATATATCGATCCCAAAACCACCAGTTTATTATTCAAAATACCCCTAATTAAAACATATCTCCCCAGGGGATCAGTGATGGTCGTATCCACTTGAAAAGAGATATTCCTTTTAATTAGTATGGCTACCCCTCGACACGAGGATGAATCCCCGGCTGCAAAAACTTGAGATATTCTTTGTCTATGTAACCACAGCGATTCTGCACCTACCAGGTGCGTTTCTTGAAGTAGGATAATACCTGCATTCAGAAGGGCACAATGCTTGAGAATCTGATACCTTTTCAAAGCATCTCTTGCTCCTCTGACATGCCATGTGACTATTTTAATAGGACTGCTAGCCTTTTTTGTCAACTCCAGATAACAACCATAAAATTCCCAACATCCCTTAAACCAATCCCATAAGGCACACTCCATCACCACCCCCCAGCCGTCCCACCTTATAACATTAGAATTAGAAGCTGATAAGTCCAATATAGAAATATAAAGTACGATATCCAATACATTATTTGCCTCTAAATCTTCTATTCGAGGAGTAACTAAGGTGTTTAGCAAGAGTGTCGAGACCCTGGAGATCAATAAAGCCCTTCCCTCCCCCCCCGCTTTAATAAAGCCCCATAACTATTTACATTAGGCCTCTCACCCCAAATCTGAACATACTTGTACCTGTACAACCTCTTAGTGATTGGCCAAACCCAGATGGCGATAATTAAACCTATGATGTATAAAAGGACCAAAGATTGGATCGCTAACCCTCGCAGCTTAGAAGACATTATTGTTAACCTCTGCCCCAATGGGCCACTAGCACAAAAAAAAATAAGGTTAAGAAACACCAAAACGCCATCACCCCCCCAAACTGGTACACTATGCAGCTTTTCCCAAGCCTGCTCTAACCCGGAGCCCCGCACCCCACTCCCCTCAACTCCATGTATCAACACACTATAAAAGTAAGGGACCTCACTTAAAATTAGGAAGACCTGACGATCCAGAGCCACTCTATAACTATGTCTTGGCTGAAACTAAATAAGGTACACCTAAAGAGGTAAGAGGTACAAACAAATACAGCCTCTTATTAAGTCTGCTCTGACCCTGTAAGGGAGTCATCTTTCCCCCAAATAAATGCCTCTAAAGAAGAAGGGAATATAATCCCTAATGGGAGTTACTCGATCATAAGTGGCAGGCCACCTCGGGGTCAACATAGCCGATTAGGGCACGTGTTCACCTACCAAAATTACACCAATCCCTGGTGATGCCACCTATGACGCTGCCCAGTACATAAATATTAGTATTCCAGACGTCAAAACCCCCAAATTACAGCCAAGAGTAACTGACCTGAATCCTGCTGCCATTGCTCAAGAACTAGCCGGGGGGAAAAAAAAGGAGGGTACCCAAGTCGGTCCTTGCCTATTTCCCCGTTAGGAAACCACCCCCCTTCAAATAAAGGTTCCTACTATGGAACAAAAAATTCTCTGGAGCCCCCTTGACCTAGGATGCTGCACTGAAAATAGCCTAGTAGGTCAAAATTCGCTAGGAGCCTCCCATACGGACCTGACAGGGCAAATCTTCTATCCCATTCAACAGGTACTGCAAACTAATCACAACCATATCATTGACTACAAGGACAAACAGAGTTCCATTTTAAATGTTTAGCCTTCTTTAAAGAGATTAGGCAATCTTGTAGATAGGTCTGAAGCTGCTTGCTCGGGTGTGTCATAAACAAACCAGGATCCCTGTACTGACACGCGGAGGTTAGCTGGGTACAGCATCCTAAAGGGGATTCCGGTGGCGATTAACTTATTAACAGTGGCGTGGAAGGCAGCCTGCTTCTGATGTGTTTCCAAGGGCAAGTCCTGTGTTATCCTGAGGGTATCACTCTCCCACGCAATTTTCTGAAGCTCTTTTACTTTGGTAAGAACACGCTGCTTTTCTACAAAACTTAAGAACTTCACAATGACTGGCCTGGGGGGGCTCCTGGAGGGGGTCGTGGCCTAAGGGAGCGATGCGCCCTTTCAATTTGGTAGCTGGAACTAAGAGGAGAAGGGCCTACTACTTTCTGTAGGAACTTCTGCAGAAAAAGAATGATATTGGCCCCCTCCTCCGATTCCGGTAGACCGAGGATCAATATATTATTCCGTCGGCTCCTGCCCTCCAAATCTTTACTTTTAAGCTGTAGCTTATGAATTTGCTGGCATAGATGCGCTATCTCAGGCTCTGTTTTCTCTCTCCACTTCTCCAAGGAAACCGAGTGGGCCTCTGTATCTCCCACCCTCCTTGTAAGGCCACTCAGATCACTACGAAGGGTTTTCAGCTCCGTTGAGATGCCGGAGAGGGTTTCTTTAAAGGGCAGCATTTCTTGTAGGAAGCAATTCTCTGTTAGTGGAGTCGCAGCAGAGGTTGAAGGGTTCAACTTTCCAGCAGCAGCCCCTTGAGCCCATTGTTTCTTGGGCATTTTTTCCAGTGTGGCCAGTGGTGTATGCCTAGGCAAGGCCTGTTTCATATCGGCCTCCATCGCAATAATTGTAGCCAGCCGCGAAGCTGATTTTTTATACAGGGCTAACACTATAGCTCAGGGGTCCACCTGGTGTTGTTTTAATCAGCTTTCCTTCGGTTACTGCCCTAGAAATTAAGCTGAAGAGAAGCGAGGTGTCGGAGCTCCATTTCAGTGCTGCTGCCAGGAGCCCTGCATCACGTGATCTCTAAGAAGAAGGGGCAGTATAAGGAGCCATATAAGGCCTGACATGATGGTACCTCAAAAAAGGAGCCACTCAATTAGCCCAGGGGCCAATGGGGTTACTGGATTAATGCAGCTTATCAGTAGCTTTCTGATCCAGGTCGACCCGAATTTGATAGCATTAAAAATATTTAGAGGTGAAGGCACAGCCAAAGAGAGCCTATGCATTTTAGTAAGGCGAGGCCCTGAGAATTGGATCCCGTAGGCTGGACAGAGAAGAGGGGGATCACGAGCTAAGTCTCTATTGGTGGGGCACTGCGCCTGGGGACATGGACTAATATTTTGGCGGGAGCTACTGTATTTAATAATCAGTGGAGGTGGGGAAGGGGGTGGTCGAAAAAGTTGCGGCAGTTGCCGTACCTTGTAGGGCCTCGGGTCCATGTCTGCAGTCTCGAGTGTCGGTTAGAGGGGCGCTGACTGCCCGGTAGCCAGGAATCCCACAGCTTAGGAGCTGGGAGCCTGGGTGGCAGTTCCTCGGCTGAGGGAGAGAAGGAGAGTGAGGATCAATAAGGGGGATTCACATAAAGGGTTAGACAGAAGAACGGGGAATCCAAAATTTGCAGAACAAAAGGACGTGTATTACTTTGGCGCCCAAAAGTGTCTAGGGCCAGTGCACATATGCACAGAAAGGGCTGTAAACACTAGATTTCTTTCCCAGACCACAATTCAAGTCCCTTCAATTACAGACTGGGTTAACACTTCAGCTTTTTAACATTTGTCCAAACATTTGTCCCAACATAAACATTTTTAGGGTTTAAAATCAAAGAGCAGAAGCCGGCTTTCACCAGGGATCAATCAGAGTGTGGTCTGAGAGGGCGCTCACAATCCGGTTAGTTGCGGCAGTTGCCGTACCTTGTAGGGCCTTGGGTCCGTGTCTGCAGTCTCGAGTGTTGGCTAGAGGGGTGCCGACCGCCTGGTAGTCGGGAATCCCGTGGCTTAGGAGCTGGGAGCCTGGGTGGCAGTTCCTCAGCTGAGGGAGAGAAGGAGAGCGAAGATTAATAAAGGGGATTCACACAAAGGGTCAGACAGAACAGCGGGGAGTCCAGAATTTGCAGAACAAAAGGACGTGCATGGTACCAGCAATGCCAAAAGAGGTAGTGAGGAGTAGTAGTAGGTGGTTGCACCCCATGGTAGTTTGTTTGGTGTTGCTGGCCTGCTTAACTGCTAGCTGGTTTATAGTTGAAAGGGTATATAGTTGAATTAGGGTGAGGTCCCTAACAATAGGGCAGGTAGAGCAGTAATTGAGAAGAGTTAGATGGACTGGCTGGAGAAAAGTTTGAGAGCAAATGTGTGATCCTGTGGGTGGGACTGCTTTAAAAAGGGGCAGTGAGAAAGTGGGTCAAGTCAGGTATTAAAGACAGAGAGGCCAATAGCATGAAAATGTGCAGCAGTGGAGTGACCAATCAGCTGCTAGGCTGAGGAAGGGGGGGAGTAAGGGTCTATTTAATACTGTGGGAAGGGGGGGTGAAAAAATTTAGTCCAGAACACAGCACAGAAAGAGATTTCCCTGAGATCAGGAAGTGCCAGGCATTGGAAAATCAGCCAAGGTATAAAGCTGCCAATCAGTGCCTGGTTCCTCCATTGGGCATCCAGTCAAAACAGTGGCATTCAAAACCACGAGTTTTGGATGTCTGGTACGTACCTGAATCTGTCCGGGGGTCATTCGGGTGATCTGTTAGCTGTGGCCTGCTCGGAGAGAGCCAGGGCCACAGGAGCAGCTTGGGAAGCCTGCAGATGGGCTGTCTGAATCTGTCCGGAGGTCAGTCGGGTGGTCTGTTAGCTGTGGCCTGCTCAGAGAGAGCCAAGGCCACAGCAGCAGCTTGGGAAGCCCGCAGATGGGCTGTCTGAATCTGTCCGGAGGTCAGTTGGGTGGTCTGTTAGCTGTGGCCTGCTTGGAGAGAGCCAGGACCACAGGAGCAGCTTGGGAAGCCAGCAGATGGGCTGTCTGAATCTGTCCGGGGTCAGTCGGCTGGTCTGTTAGCTGTGGCCTGCTTGTAGAGAGCCAGGGCCACAGGAGCAGCTTGGGAAGCCCACAGATGGGCTGTCTGAATCTGCTGCGGGTCAGTCGGGTGGTCTGTTAGCTGTGGCCTGCTCAGAGAGAGCCAGGGCCACAGGAGCAGCATGGGAAGCCTGCAGATGGGCTGTCTGAATCTGTCCGGGGGTCAGTCGGGTGGTCTGTTAGCTGTGGCCTGCTCGGAGAGCAATTACCCTCTCACCTCCACCTATGAATAAGATCTCTGAAGCCAGGAGGTCAGTTCCCTTGAAGAACTTATTGAGGGGGGAGGGCAGAATAAACAGAGGATAATGGTAAACCTCCTAATTACCAGAAGGCCTGGACCCAATTAAGCTGATTAAGTTACCCACAGACCTATGCAAGCATGGCAACCTATTCTGTGAGGTCAAAGTATTAAACAGGCAGTATTCACAAACTGAGAGGTGTCAAGTACACCAATATTCAACATTTACAGCTTCCTCTTACAAGACTTGCTGAAAGGTATTAATAACTAGAGTACAAAAATGACGTCAGGACTACTTAGCCACAACAATCACCACAACCTTGGTTTAGATTAATAATTGTCCAAGATTAGCCCTTTACCTTGAAATAAAATGATAGAGTCTCTCTTTTTATTAAAGAAAAGTGAAGCAAGTCCACCACAGGTTAAAGTATTAGAGCCATTAAATCCACCATTTGAATTCTGTGTCCCTTACTTCTGAGAGATAGCTGTCAACCCTCTTCATCTGAAGAACGGGCCATTGGTTATAAAGAATCGATCAACTTCTACACGAAGTGTGAAGCTGCCTCTGGGTCAACAAACATGGGTGCCTTGCTGACATGTCTAATATGAAGGCGAGCCGGGTAGTTAAGCCTCGCTTGTATCCCGTTTTGCAGTAGCAACATTTTAGTCACCTGTAGCTCCTTTTTCCAGGATTGCATCTGGGTGGCAAGGTCTGGAAAAAGGAGAGATGATTCCCTTCCCAGTTTATCTCCCCTCTGGAACGAGCTGTTTGGAGTAGGGCAATTCATGCCTCCGGCACTGTGAGAGTAGCAATTGCAGTATGTGGTTGCCGTTGAGAGTCACCATGCGGTTTAGGCTGCTGGGGAATAGTGAATGCCTTCCCTGTATTCCGGAGTCAGGAGGTCTCAAATCTAAGTCTATGAAGATCATTTTGTTTACTGCTGCTTGTAGGTCTGAGTGTCCTGAATAGAGGGAAAGCCCACGATACGTATAATGGCTTGTCTCTGCTGGTTTTCCAGTATTTCAAGTTTTGACTTCACAAGATGCATTATCTCTCATTGGAGCTGTGTTGTATTCCTGCTGCCTTTCTGATTCTGCCTTAATGTCTTTAATTACTACTACAGTATACTGAGTGGTACTATCGTTCTCAAGGAGCTTGGATTCCACTGCTGCCAAACATTTATTTGTCTCGTCTCCTGTCACTTGAATTTTTTTAACATCGCTAAGATTTGCGAAGTAGGAAGTTCAGGTATCACAGAATCGTTAGAAGTACCAGGCCCTGAGGCAAGAGTAGAGGTGGCAGCCGACAAGTAGATGTCCAGGCTGTGAGGCTGTTTTTTCAGATCCTTTTTTGGGCTCATGCTATTATTCAGTGCTTCCGATTATTGTAGAAGTAAAAAATTAGCAGCTCCAATGGGTTTTAAAGGTTATTTATGTTGTTTTGATTCCGTAGCCTGGTGAACTCCGATCTCAAGCTGCTGCCATGTTGGAGCTCCACAGCGTCCCCAGTGAGCCTTCTAGGTCCTCCTCCCACTGTGCTTCTCATGCAGACCAGAATCTGGCACAGGTACTCACATGTTCTCTCCCAAGGCTGAACTGAACTTTGCTTTCAGGAGAGAGTTTATACTCTCTGATGGGATCACCTGACTAGCCCTTTAACTCTTTTACATAAGAAAACTAACTTGGTTAGGCTATACATCAAATGGTGACCCACCACACATTTTACTACCATTTTCCCCATTGTTTGCAAGTCCGGGCATATCAAACTTGTATAAGAACCCTGAACTATACTTAATTGTATATCAATACACACCAGTTCCTTCCTTAATCACCTTTGAATGACAGGGAGGTTTGTATATAGAAGGGGCCGCAAAGGGCACTGCTCTCTTAGAGAAAACCCTGTTGCAGTCCTGAGGTCAGGTAGGACACAAGCTGAATTCATTCACTTCCTGAGAGCAATTGCATTCTGGCCATTTTGAGTTATACTAGGAAACCCAGGTAAGCACTGTCAAAACCCTTATTTGTTGTACTAGAAAGGGGCTGGGCTGCTTCAAAATATAACTCTGGCTTCAACCTCTTTATTGTTTTTTTAATTACTGTTTACTTTCAAAAGACAGAGGGATTACGAAGAGGACTGCCTGGCATACAAGTATAAAGAACATTCATTCAGCTATTAACTACTTATGTGTGCTGCTAAATAAAAACATGTAACTAGAGCTGAAAACACAGTCCTGTAAGGTTGCCAACAGCTGCAATTTTCACTCTGGCCCTTTTTAGAAACAATGGGCCAGTTTTCATTAAACTTTCCTTGCAATCCTCTGCTTAACATTGGGAAAAGAAGGTGCCAAAAGGAGAAAGACTGATTCATTTCCTTAACAAGCAGCCTGTTTTATTTATTTTGTTCAAGCTAAGGTACCAGGCTGCTGGAAAAACAACATATGCACATTGTTTTCTCTCTAAAATGGGAGAGAGGGAGAAAAGCGCTCATTTTGGACTCCCCTCCTCTCCGTTTCTTTTGCAGGGTTTACCCCTTTTAACTTACAACAGAAAGCTGCCAAAACAGTAAAAATTCATTTATAATTTCCTAGCCGCACCTTACGGTACAGAACACTTTCACTTTTCGTCTCGGGTGGGCAGCTGAAATTTTCAAGCACCGCCTCACCCCAAGATGTAAAAGTATGGTCTCCGTATCCACTGCTGAGCTTTTTAAGCTTACAAACGGCAGTTCACCAGTGCAGACAGGGAAATAACTCTGCAAAGGAATGTTTCTTTTATCTAACACAATGAGTTCACTCCTCAAGCAAACTTTAAACAGGAGGCATTTTTCAATTATTTATTACATATTTATCCATTTAAACAACTACAGGTCAGGGGGTAAATATATACAGCTTAAAGCTGTAGAACCCAAACAAATCCCTGCTTATTCATGCATCTCACTTTGGAATTATGAAGCATGCACCAGTAATAACTATACCAATGGCCCCCCAACACACAGCACAATATCTTCGTTATCATGGATACACGGTACAGCACAATTAGTCCTGTCTACTAATAAAATAACTATTTAAGGATCTTTACATAAATATTTCTATAAAGTGTTTAATTCATAACCCCATTTTTCTTAGGTGCACCACATAGGTTCCTTTTTATTTTCTTATACATTATACATACTACTAGCCGCTTCTAGTGGCTTTTCTTTTGGCTCCATTTCTCTCTGAGCCCACACAATGGACAAGGAATATCCCGCAGTTCTCAGCATTTGAAATGCTGTAGCACTTTTATAAAGGGGGGCAATGGACCCTTGTCTGTCTATCAGGGCACCCATCCTTGACAGGGGTCACCCTGTCACATTCCTCCCCACCTAAGAGGGCAACCATCCTATGGTTGTCCAATACCTACAAATGTATGGTGGAGCTCCAGCCCACCCACACCTCCATGCTTCACCCTAGGGTCCCATATTCTCTGCTAAACTCAACATGAACTTATCATTAAATGCCTGTTTTACATAGCATTCTAAACTTCTACCCTGGGGCTAACATTCAGTACAGTAATAACTTATACATTCAGTACAATAACAAGACTGATAACATCATAACCATTACTATTACCTTCTGGGTACTAGCTCCCAACCACGGTACTCATAACATCAGTCCCCTACACCAAAAGGGAACATTTCCCGATTTTTTTTTTTTTTTTGCTCAGAGGTTTATCCTATTCAACCTTTATTTGGACAACAGAAGGAAAAACAGATCAGTAAGAGAGGAAAGATCAACAGGAAGACAGAAATTTGTCTTAAGGAGGCAAGTCTATCAGACATGAAAATGGGAAAATAGTAAACAGAAGAAGAACAAAAGACTGTCATGACAGAAGTTTAAGCAAGATGGTCTATTAACATTGTGACACGACATATCCACCTTCCTTTCCCCAGAAGGGAATGGAGCTTGCCCCACCCTCAACAAAGCTTCATCTCAGGGTCCCTTAGTGGTGCAATACATTTAACACATTGTTAAACTCAAATTACAAACATAATTGTATCCTGAGACTAGTCTGTACTTCCCTTGGTACATATTCCAGAGGAAGAGTCTCCTGAAGCAGTTTTATGCTGCCTTCTAGCTTTCTCTTCTCAGCTAGTTTGTTGATAGAACCAATAACACATTCCATTTCATTTATCAGTTACAGAAATATTTCATCTGGATTTCTGGGGTCTATCATTTTATCCATAATGTGTAAATGGCTTTCTGGGATCTTTTGGACTGACACCCAGATCTAAGTAGCTGCTCTCACTTTAATGATGGCTTACCACCTGCTACCTCCTAACCTATGTTGGTGCTTCCCCCTTCTCCATGGTTGCCATCTCATCTAGCCCTCTCACCTTTGGGTTGCACTTCCTACGCATTTGGCAGGTACCCTCTGACCCAGAGCCCTCTTTTCCATATAGGCAGCTATTTGTCAGTATATCACTGCTCAGTAGAAGACTGTGGCTAACTCTGCCAAAACTTTCTCATGGCTCAAAGACTTGGAGTGGATGGAGCAAGCATTCTCCATCACTACTTCTCTATAAGCAATCCGTACCAATATTCTAGCATTTAATCTTTTAATATGGGGGTAAAGCTTAACGTGATAAAGGGTACCCTGCCTTTGTTCAACCCACCATAATGGTTTGACCCTTTTACGACAGGTACCCAAGCCCCCTTCCTGATCTGTAATGTACGATGCCAAATGGACCACATCTGGAGCTCCTATTTGTAACTTCCCCCATTTAACATTTGGGGTGTTGACACTGGTATTTACATTAGAAACATTTACATTGGTGACATAAGTTCCTTCAGCCAATCTGGCTTCTTCAATCTTGATAGTAGTCTTCACCCCAGGTGACCCACAGACAGTTCCATTGTTACCTGGGGACTTCTCCAATGTTGTCACTGCTCCAGCATCCTCAATTAACTACAACCCAGGAAATACTGGTAGGGCAGGAATTTTCATCTCCAAATCCGACCACTCCATTAAGGATTCCACCTCATCCAGAGCCCATGGATCCTCCTTCCTGGATTCCTCTCTGGCCTGCTCCCTATGGACCCTCTCGAGCAGCTCCTGACACCTGAGGTCTGCTTCCCTCCAGCTTCGCTCTGTGTCCAGCTAGCACTCATTCATCCAGCAAAGCAGTCCTCTCAGGTCAGCCATCTGGCTGGTCCCGTGGTGTCTTGCCCAGGACACCATCTCCTTCTAAGGTCCTCATCTGCTCCAGCATTGGGTCTGGTGTCATGCACTTGTCTGCCCACATCCTGTGATGCCAGATCTGGCACCCAAGACTGAACTCCCCCTGTATACCATGGACATTCAGCTGGTATCCCACTACTAACATCAAGTGTAGTGGGGTTGGGACTGTCAAGATACAGAACAGGCAGACCATCAGTTCAGTGCAAAAAAAAACACTGGAAGTGTTTATCATTTTATTTCTTTCATCAAAATGTTCAGAGCAAAAACAATAAATTAAAATAATAAAAAGGACAATTTTTACAGAAAACAGTACTTATTTCTTTAGTACTGCACACAGAGTGGATCCCTAGTGAGCACTCTAAGTCTACCTGTCTTGTTATCCCTCTGTACAGACAGTTGGTGAGACCCCATCTGGAGTACTGTGTGCAGTTCCGGAGACCCCATCTCCTCAAAGACATAGACAGAGTGGAGGCTGTCCAGAGGAGAGCAACCAAAATGGTGCAGGGTCTGCACCAGAAGACATAGGAAGAAAGATTTAAGGAGCTTAATATAAATACCCTTGAGGAAAGAAGGGAGAGAGGGGACATGATAAAAACTTTCAAGTACCTCAAGGGAATCAACAAAGTCCAAGACGGTAGCATCTTTCAGAAAAAGAGATGCTCAAGAACAAGGGGGCACAATCTGAAGACAGAGGGGGAGTGGCTCAGAGGTAATTTAAGGAAGTATTTTTTCACAGAGAGGGTTGTGGATGCATGGAACAGCCTCCCTGAGGAGGTTGTGGAGTCAAGAACAGTGGGGGAATTCAAGAATGCATGGGACAGGCATAAGGCAGTCCTAGTGGGGGGTAGGAGGAAGTAAGCTGTTGGTTAACTAGGATCTGCAGCTTATCTGTTAGGTAGGAAAATGGGCAGACTAGGTGAGCCAAGCGGTCCTTATCTGCTGTCAAATTCTATGTTTTTAAGTTACCTCCCACTGTGCTTCTCAACAGACCAGAATCTGGCACAGGTACTCACATGTCCTCTCCCAAGGCTGAACTGAACTATACTTTCAGGAGAGAGGTTTTATACTCTTTAGTGGGATCACTTGACTAGCCCCTTAACTCTTTTACATAAGAAAACTAACTTGGTTAGGCTATGCATCAGTTACTCACCATATATTTTACTACCATTTCCCCCATTGTTTGCAAGTCCAGACATATCAACATTGTAAAAGAAAAGGCTATAATACCCTGAACTATGTTTAATTGTATAGTAATTGTACATCAATACACACAGGATCCCTCCTTAATCACCTTTGCGTATCAGGGGAGTTTGTATATAGGGTGACTACAGAGGGTGCTGCTCTCTTAAAAAAAAACCTGTTGCAGTCCTGAGGTCAGGTAGAACACAAGCTGAATTCATTCACTTCCTGAGTATAATTACATTCTGACTGGATTGAGTTCCACTAGGAAACCCAGGTAAGCAATATCAAAACCCTTATTTGTTGTACTAATAAGGGGCTGAACTGCTTCAAAATATAACTCCAGCTTTAAGCCCTTTATTAATTTTTAATTACTGTTTACTTTCAAAAGACAGAGGGATTATGAAGGGGACTGTCTGGCATACAAGTATAAAGAACACTCATTTAGCTACCACCTACTTATGTGTGCTACTAAATAAAAAAATGTAACTAGTGCTAAAAACACAGCCCTGTAAGGTTGCCAACAGCTGCGGTTTTCACTCTGGCCCTTTTTTAGATAAAATGGGCCAGTTTTCTTCAAACTTTCTTGGCAACCCTCTGCATAACACTGGGGAACGAGGCTGCCAGAAGGAGAAAGGACTGATTAATTTCCTTAAAGAATAGCCTGGCTTATTTATTTTGTTCAAGCTAAGGTGCCAGGCTGCTGGAAAAGCATCATTTGGACACTGTTTTCTCTCTGAAATGGGAGAGAGGGAGAAAAGTGCTCATTTTGGACTCTCCTCTCTGTTTCTCTTGCAGGGTTTACCCCCTTTTAACTTATGACAGAAAGCTACCAAAACAGTAAAAATCCCTTAATAATTCCCTAGCCATACCTTGTGGTACAAAACACTTTCACTTTTTGTCTCAGGTGGGCGGCTGAAATTTACAAACGCTGCCTTGCCCCAAGATGTAAAATTACAGTCTCCCTATCCACTGTAGAGCTTTTTAAGCTTACAAATAGCAGTTCATCAGTGCAGACAAGGAAATAACTCTGCAAAGGAACATTTCTTTTATTTAACACAATGAGTTCACTCCTCAAGTGAACTTTAAACAGGAGGCATTTTTCATTTATTTATTAAATATTTAGGCATTTAAACAACTACAACACAGGAGGTAAATATATACAGCTTAAAGCTGTAGAACCCAAACAAATCCCTGCTTATTCATGCATCTCACTTTGGAATTATGGAGCATGCACCAGTAATAACTATACCAATGGCCCCACAACACACAGCACAATATCTCTGTTATCATGGATACAGGGTACAGCACAATTAGCCCTGTCTATCAATAAAAGAAATAACTAAGTATCCTTACATAACTATCTCCCGGAAGTGTTCAATTCATAACCCAATTTTTCTTAGGGGCACCACATGGGTTCCTTTTTATTTTCTTATGCCTTATACATACTACTAGCTGGCCAGCTGGTTATGATTGTTCTATGGTATTTGTAAAATAAAAATAGTGCGTGATTGTCAGTGCTTCCATGAGTGTCCCCCCCCAGGTTTCAGTTACAGTCAAGTGACCTGAAACCAGGAGGTAATTTAAAGACTACAGAGACTTAATTAAGGGTCTCCTGTAATTAGAACTGACCCAGCTGCCAGGATATAGGGATCGTAAACTTTTATGACATTTTAGAGGGAAAAAAAAACATTTTATACCATGGTGTGAAAGATCTTAAAAATCCTTTGATGTGCCCTGGGACGAGGAACTGCTCGAGATCAAAGAGGGGATAATAATTACGAAGTCATACTGGGAAATTAGTTTTTGCTGAAGTCACAGTATTTAAAATATCTCCTGACAGGAAGATCATTGTTTGTATAATTTTTATATTCTAAAAGGAGGAGCTAGATGACATCATAGAAGGGGTGGAAACACAGAGTTTAAACTGTATTCTGTGTTTCAACGGTGAGACATTTCTTTTTGGGCTCTTAAGAAACAACATCTAACTATAAGCACTATAGAGGTAATACATTAGATTAAAAAAAGTCTAACTGTATGTTGGTAGGAGTTTGTCTGTAGTTTTCTTTTTCTTTTAAATGATTTTATGCTTTTTGATATAGTGCTCTGTGTTTACATTTTACATATTTTTATCCCTTTTTAAGTAAACCTTTCATTTGAAAGATTGCCTGGGGGTGTGTCTTCGAAGTTCTTTTTGCATGTGACGTATAGAGGGTTAAGACTGACAAAAACTGTTCAGAGCTTGATGGTGTTATCAAACTGGAAAAAGGTAAGAATATACCTAAGGTCATTTATAGACTTTTAAGGGTTCATTTTGGATACCTGGTTAGATGCCCTTAGGTGAAAGATATCTGGCATACCCCCTAAGAGCAGAATATGTGAGCCTGTACCATTTGGGTACGCTAGCATAAGTTTCACAGTTTGAATCCCCCCAGAACTTGAGACTAAAGGGGATTTGGACACACAAGCAGATAGGAGGGTTACCCTGTCTGTTACTTGTTCACAATACTGCACTCAGAGGTTGGCACTGTGGGAGCAGAGGACCCGACCTGCTGAGTGCATTTGTGACACTAGCCACTTCTAGTGGCTTTTTGTTTGACTCCATTTCTCTCTCTAAGCCCACACAATGGACAAGGAATATCCCACAGTGCTCAGCATTTGAAACACTGTAGCACTTTTATAAAGGGGGACAAGGGACCCCCGTCTTTCTATCAGGGTCCCCATCCTTGACAGGGGTCACTCTGTCACACCCTTGTTTAGAAGCTTTTTAATGTATTTTCTTTTCTGGGCTATATTCCAATAGTTCCTGTTACTTGTGGCATTCTATTATTTGCACTCTTCCAGCTCATGTCTCAAAATAGGCAGCTATTGCCTAGTGCACTTACCTAGTAATAAAAAATAACTAACTAAACAGAGATCCCGCTACTGTCCTGAATGAAACAGCAGTAGCAGGCAGTATGATCTAGGTACAGTACATCAAGTCCACCCCTCCCACCAACTTAAATGTGACCAACACCGATTACTGCAAAAAGGTTCCACCTGTAACATAGATAGTTGTTACAAAAGCACAAACTTGGTGTTAGACATGATTTTCAGATAAGTCTTTTTTATTCTGGGTTTGAAATAATGTTGCAGTGAAGAAGGATTTATAAACGGAGGTAAGCAATACCCAATCTAATGGCAGCAAAGGCTGCTTGGAAAATGAAGGAAAATAGTTGCATACAGCATAGGTCCCACTACTGCCCTGAATTGCATACCAGTAGTGGGTAACAGTAATCTAAGGGCAGAATTTTTTTTTGGCTCACCATGAAGGCTAATATTGTGTTCAAGTCCACCATCTCAACTGGAAGGCTGTTCCATAGGTTCCACCACGATCAGAGAAAATATATCCGCATTAAATTTGCATCATGAGTTGCTGTATTATTTTCAACATGAATAAAAAGTGGGGGGGGTGGCTGATTGGTGAATATGGTGGAAGCCTAAAGGATGAGCTCCTCATCTACACTCTCAATTCCTCTCATATTGGTGGCACCCCTGTCTGAAAACATAGGAAACCATTTGGACTACAAAGATAAAAATGTCTCTTACTGCCGAGAGAGGAAAAAAGCAGACGTGGCTACATTTTTCAAGTAATCCTAGACCAGTGAGCCCACCTGAGATCAGGGTGTGAGCAGGCAGCATGGCCACAGAGTGGGCTGAGCAGGCCAAGGAGCATGGAGAGCAAGCCAAATCTCTATGGGCCTTAGTAACAACTATGCAGTCTGAAACGTGTTCCAGTTTAACAACACTAATGCTCAGACTTCACATAGGCAAGCCTTAACTGAAAACCTTAGCACAACTACTATTGACCATGCCACATGACTGACCAAAGCAGAACGACGAGTCAGCACTACTGAAGATCACATTGCCCAGTTAATGCAGAACTGGGACAGCCTACAACTCACTCTCCAAGAGTTGTAATCTAAGGTCGATGACCAAGAAAACCAGGGACAGATGAAGAATATACATATTATCAGTCTATCCAAAGAACTACAGGTTCATTCGCCAGAGACCTTTATCAACAACTGGCTTAAGGAGCACTTGTAGCTGAGCACAGATGACCACTCCTATAAAGTGGAAAGAGCATATCGTACTCCAGGAGGGAAACCCAGTCCGGGTGAGAGGCCCCAACACTTTTTAGCAAAATGTCACCACTATAAATATAAGGAAGCAGCTCTGCATGCAGTCAGAGTTAAGGGGCCCATCCAGGTAGAGAATGTCTGAGTCCTCATCTTCTCCAGTTAAAGTAAGGAGCTTCAGAAAGAGTGGAAAATGTTTGGTGAGGTAAAGCCACAGCTCTGGCGCCTGGGATGGTCCCCAAAAAATCTGAACCCCTTGAAGCTGCAGATGTTCAGACTTAGCCAGCTGTCAAGAATATTCATAAATGCAGAGGAGGCCAGAGAGCACATTTGGTGGGAAGAAATCAAAATCATAAACAAAAAGCATAGGGTGTACAGAAATGTAAGAAATCCCAGAATATAAATCACTTGGTATTATACAAAAAGTTGGTACAAAAAAATAAAAATTTGATAAGAAAAGGAAAAAAAGAGCTTGAAGTTCAGTTAGCAACAGACTCCAAACATAATAGAAAATGTTTTTTTTAATTATGTAGGATCCCTGAAGGGTAATCAGAGCAATATAGGACCTTTAAAAATGAATGATATAAAAGCCAGTGAAGAAAAAGACATGGCTAATGAATTAAACACATATTTCCTGAATGTGTGTATTCCAAAGGAGTATATCGATACAGAAAATTCAAATACTAAAGAAACTATGAAATTAGTAACTATAACAGAAGTGAAGGATATAATTGCAAACTTAAAAAATGATTCAGCACCAGGACCTGATGGTATAGCCCCAAAATTTCTAAAAAAGATGGTCAATTAATTATCTGGCCTGTTGGCAGTATTATATAATACATCACTGAAATATGGAAGTACTATAAAGGATTGAAGATGTACAAATGTTGTGCCTATACACAAAGGATGATGTAAACAGTATGTGGGGAATTAAAGGCCTATCAGTCTCACCTCTGTGATTGGAAAAATGATGGCGAGACTAATTCAAACTGGAATAATTGAACATATAGGTAACACTGTTAATCATGATATATAACAGCATGGCTTTACTCCAGGCAGATCTTGTCTAATAAATGTGATTGGCTTCTTTGAACCAGTTAGTGAAGCCCTTGATGTGGGAATGCCTGTGGTTGTCATTTACCTGGACTATGCCAAGGCATTTGATACAGTGTGGCACAGAATCCTGTTGGAACATCTGCTTAATATAAAATTAAGCAAACACATTATTAATTGAATATCCTCGTGGTTAAATGGTAGGGAGCAATGGGCTGTATTAAGAGGGCATGAATCAAATTGGGGCCAAGTGACAAGCGGTGTGTCACAGGGTTCTATGTTGGGTCCATTGCTATTTAACATTCTTGTGTCAACCATGCAAACTACTGATCACATCTGGATTGGTAAATATGCAGACGATTGTAAAATCAGATGCATAGTTAATAACCAAGAATCGATTGACAGGTTCCAGGATTGTATAATTAATATAGGCATATGGGCCAGGAAGAATAAAATGACATTCAACATGACTATGTGCAAGGTGATGCACTTTGGAAAGAACAACAAGAGGGCTAATTATACGCTGAATAATACTATACTCCAAACTACTACCAAGAAAAAAGATTTGGGAGTAACCATTACTAATGATCTAAAATTTGACATACATACAAAAAAAACTGTTAAGAAATTTTATTCAGTATTGGGATGTATACACAGACACATTAGGAGTAAAAATGCAGAGGTTCTGATGCCCTTGTAAACAAGTCTTGTTAGGCCCCACTTGGAGAACTGTGCTCCCTTTTATGCACCAACCACAGCAGGAAGTTTGTGTATGGCTGAAAAGGTACAGAGAAGGGCTACCAGGAGAGTTAAAGATCTGACAAACTTAACATATGAAGACAGATTAAAGTCATTAAATCTGTACTCACATCAGTACAGACTGTTAAGAGGAGATCTCATATACATGTATAACACAATGCATAATAAAGATGAATAATTAGATATTATATGCCTTGAGAAACTGCATGGCCTAAGTAATACTCGATCACACAATGAGAAAATTAAATGCCCTACTAATAAAACCCAAAAGAGACAGAGGTTCTTTACACAGAAGGCACCATCATTGTGAAATACATTACCTGAATATATTGCTAGAAGTGACACTGTGGAGTCTTTTAAAAGATGATTATATTTCATTTCTCCCATATAATCATCTAAATACCCACCACTGACAATATGGTGGCAAGTTCATAATGGGCCTCGGCCTTACGAACTTGTAATTTTACTATGAACCTATGAAAAAGCTGCCATCGAAGGTCACTCATCTGGAAGAAGAACTGCACCACCAATAATTATGGGACTGGTTTAGTTACAGGTATTGTGCTTTAACTCTTTATATGAGCTGCTAAGAGAAGTGTTCTGAATTCCCCTAGGGACCTTCACCGCTTCCTTCCTCCACCTGGCACTTGTGGGGAAAGACTAACTCAACTCCACTTGGCAGCACAATGCTTCAGCTGTGAGCACCAAGACATGTACAATGTTCCAACTTGGTGGGCCTTTTGTCTATCATCCAGGTGCTGGACTTGATAACAAAGACTGGTATAAGTCCATTTACAATTCTGATAATGAACACCACTTCACCTGTTTATTCAAGTGAATATTACCAGGAGGGGGAAGAGCAAGGAGAAGCTTCAGCTATGGGTTGGGTGGGACATATTGAAACATAAGCAGCTCCTATATGCACACCATCCTGCTGTTGCCTCAGTCTTGGGAATGGTGTTGCAGTAACAGCATTACAACACTGCCAAGATCACTGCAGAAGCAAGGGTACTGTTCTTTGAATCCTTTGCAGGTTGCTCCGAGAAGTGTTCTGGGATTCCCAAAGGACCCTTCTCCATGTCCTGCCTCCATGCAGCACTCATGAGAGAAAACCAATTCAACGTCCCTTGGCATCACCATGTTTTGCTTATTAACATTAACCTACGCATAGTCTCCATTTCGATGAGCTTTTGCTTTTACTGTGTGCTGCAAGACTACAAAAAGAACAACTCCAGTCTCACTAGTGTGCCGATTCCACCAGTACACAGAGTAAAAAACTGGTGCAGGAAGTAGCCTCAGCTATTGGTGGGGGGTGGGGATTGTTGGATCTATACTGGCACGATGGTCTGCATCTGTCCAGGAAGGGAACCAAGCTCCTACGTGATAGGTTTAAATGCTTTATTGGCAAGCTTTTAAACTAGCCAAAGGGGGAGGCACTGATAGGAAACAGGAAATTCCAAGCCTCCCCTCACAAAATAAGGTCATTAGCGAGGTAAACACCAAGGTACAGAGGTCAACAGGGGGCAAAACAGGGGCAAATGGAAAAAAAAAACCAAAAGCAGTAAGGGCAGGGATGGGACAAAAAAGGGTAAGGCCATCTTAAAATGGAGAGCAATGAGTACCAATGGCCATAGTTTGGGTAACAAACTTCCTGAGCAAGTGGGCCTGATGGAAGAGGGGCACCTGGATATCATGGCAGTGACAGAAATATGGTACGCAGAGAACCATGACTGGGTGTCAACAAACCAGGGTTGACAATCTACAGGAGGGATAGGGAGGGTAAAAGAGGAGGAGTAGCCCTCTACATAAGGGAAGGGATCAAAGCAAAGGAACTAAAGAGTAAACAGGGAAGAGAAGAGGCACTGTGGGTCCCTTTGGAGACAAGTAGTGGCACTACAATCTGCACAGGGGTTGTATATAGACCCCCATCTCCGGGGGAGGAAATGGACAAGATAATGATAGAAGATATCCTCTGAAAGGCAGAAAAAGTTGAGATATTGTTGATGGGGGACCTGAATATGCCAGATGTTAACTGGAACACATTTACTGCAGCCACATCAAAGAGCAGGGTCATTCTTGATGACCTACGGGGGGCATGCCTCAGACAGCTAGTGGTGGAACCCATTCAGGAGGAAGCAATCTTGAACCTGGTATGCTTAAATGGAGAGAGGATCACAGGTTTAGAAGTTGGTAGCCACGTGGGAACAAGCGACCACCACACAGTGTGGTTCATGATAAACACAACCATGGAGTCAAGCCTTACAAAAACGAGGGTACCGGACTTTAGAAAAGTTGACTTTAACAAAATGGGCGAGTACCTAAGGAATGTGCTTGCAAACGGACAGGAAGGAGGAGTGGAAGAACAATGGGGAAAAATCAAAACTGCCATCATAGAGGCAACAAGCCTTTGTGTGAAGCAAATAAAGAAAACAAAACAAAGTAAAAAAAATACTATGGTTCTCAAAGGACGTGGCAGGGAAGGTTAGGGGGGAAAAAAGAGAGCATTCAGGAAGTATAAGAAATCACAGAATGAGGAGGACAAAGAACTGCATCAGTTAAAGCAGTAGGAAGCAGGGAAGACAGTCAGAATAGTGAAGGCCCAAACTGAGGAAAAGCCAGCCAACTCAATTAAGGAGGAGGATAAAACCTTTTATAGGTACGTCAGGGAGAGAAGGAAGATCAAGGGAGGGATACCGAGGCTTAATAAATGGGAGGGGAGGTGGGCAGAGGGTGACAGTGAAAAGGCAGAGCTACTGAACAAATATGTTTGCTTAGATTTCACAAAAGAAGAAGAGGGGGAGGTACCTAAACAAAACAATAGAAGCAGTCTGGGCAGGGGGATCGACACCAGTCCATTCACATAAGAAAGGGTTCTGAAAGAACTCCTAAAACTTAAGGTGGACAAAGCAATGGGGCTTGATGGGATTCACCCCACAAATCTTTTTTTTTTTTTTTTTTTTATTTAATATGCTTTATTGAAAGACATGAAAATTGAGTACACTAAGGTCAAAACTAGATGTTTGATACAACCAAATACAGGTTACAGATAATAATAATAATAATAATAATAAATGTATTTATAAAGTGCCTTTCAACTTACCAAAGTGCTGAACACATTAAAACTATAGCATCAGATACAAATCCAATAATACATATAAATAAGATCATACCATAACATCACATATTAAAATCAATTAATAAAATAAAATCTCAATACAAGAACAGATTGTACTATGAATAACCATCCAAAAAGGTCATTCTCCAAAGATATGTTTTCAAGTTACTCTTGAGCTCCTCCACGGAGGATAACATGGGTGTAAGCTAGAAATCAACCAAGAGTGTACTACACAAGAATATATTGGTGACATGATGTATTTTTAACATTAAATCAAAGTCCCCCCACCACTTTCAACCCCCCAAGCCCCCACCCTTCCAACAGTCCCCACCACCCCACCCAACCCTGGAGACAGAAATCCACAGGCAAAATAAGAAAGTACCCTAAGTTCTCATCACAATCAGCAAAGTAAGACCCTCAGAATGCCACCCCAAAGAGATAGCAGTTTTTAGTATCCTACTGGGCTGAGAGCAGTTATCCCTACATACCAGCCCCAACCTGTTGGGTGGAAAGAGACTGAATAGTGAGGAGGGCCTCTAGCTCTACCCCATTTCCTGGAGTAGGATGGGAACTGGTTTCTGATACTGGCACTCATTTTTTCCACTCTGAGACTGAGTAACATGTCATTCAGCCATTCTGTGAATGAAACCACATCCTGATCAAGCCAGTAACGCAACACCAGCTTCTTAACTGTTAAAGAGATAAGCAAGATAAGGAATCTCCTCTCTCTTACTGGAATACGGGCTGCATCGCCCAATATACATTTCTCAGGTATGAAGTATTCCTGAAGGCCTAGCAAGGGGTCTATTTTTGACCTGATCTTATCCCAGAATGGTATGACCTAGGGGCATTCCCAAAGAATGTGAAGGAGGTTCCCTTTATCCCTATTACACCTCATGCACTGACTGGTGGGAAGCCTGCCCATCTTGTTCAGATGGTGGAGGGTGAGATAAATCACCCCACAATTCTAAAAGAACTAAGGAGAGACCTAGTGACACCACTGACTACCCTTTTCAACACATCATGGGAGGATTAGGAGGTACCCAAGGACTGGAGGAGGGTGGATGTGATTCCCCTTCACAAATGTGGGAGTAAGGCAGAGGCAGGAAACTACAGACCTGTTAGTTTGACCTCAGTGGTAGGGAAAATGATGAAATCACTTCTGAAAGAAAGAACTGTTGAGTCCCTAGAGGCCAGCAGGGTATAGGACCCAAGGCAGCATGGATTTACAGCAGGAAGGTCATGTCAGATGAATCTAATAGATTTCTTTGACTGGGTGACCAAACAAGTAGACCCGGGAGCGGCTGTGGATATGGCCTATCTAGACTTTAGCAAGGCAGTTGACACAGTGCCACACAAAAGATTAATAAATAATGTTACACAAGGTCCCTGCACCCTAATTGATACCCTCAGGGGTACACCGTAGACAGCTAATGTTTAGGCATAGGTTATACTAATACATAGGGCTAAGGGCATCTACCGTATAAGAGTAGATGTCAGGATATGAATGCATATTATTGTAACCCACTTTGCTTGCTAATGCACACACATTATACCATATATTTTCTGTCTATTTCTTACTTGTCAGATGCCAAGACACCTGTCCTTGAAGTAATTGTAATATGTAAGGCAACATTGCCATCCTTTGGTGATGTGCACCACTACACCTGTTATGTAAGACTCTGTATAAGAACGTCTTTGTTCTAAAACTGATGACTTTACAGAATTATATAATGTTATCTTGGACCGTGGAGCCACCTCTAATTTAGCCAATAGAGCTCATCTCTGTAACTATAAATGTTTCTATCTTTTAGTAACCATAGTAATTATCACAGGTATATAATGTTATGCACAGGCTTTACACCTCGGAGACCCGAGAGATCCCAAGAGACTACAGAGAAACCTCGAGGTGTAGGGAACGCTTAGCACTGGCTCCCGGTTCGTATTGGTAAGAACTGCTTAGGGCAACTGTGATTTATCCTTTTGTAGTAATAAACTTGTTTATTACTCGAAGGCAACTTGTTTGTAATTATTTGCATCTCCAATATTGCCAAGAACCTGAAGGTGAGGTTCAGACCTCTTACAAATTGGCGACATGACAGGACACTGGACAACAGGACACAGAAGGTAATAATAAGCAGAGTACACTCTGAAGAAAGGGTGGTTACTAGTGGGGTACCACAGGGTTCAGTACTAGAACCAGTCCTCTTTAATGTATTTACAGGAGACATTGTAAAGGGGCTGGAAGGAAAAGTATGCCTCTTTGCAGACAACACAAAGATCTGCAATAGGGTTGATGCACAAGGGAGGTGGAAAGGATGATAAGGGACTTGGCAAGGTTGGAGGAATGGTCAAAAGTATGGCAGCTTAGATTCAGTGCAAAGACGTGCAAAGTAATTCATCTGGGAAACAAAAACCCAGGTAAAGAGTACACAATGGGGGGGACCAACAACAACAAAAATGGAAAGGGACCTGGGGGTAGTCATATCAGAAGATCTTAAGGTAGGCAAGCAATGTGAGAAGGCAGTAAGGAGAGCTGCAGGATATTTGGATGCATACGGAGAGGCATCACCAGTAGAAAACAGGAAGTTGTATGCATCTGCACAGGCAGTTGGTGAGACCCATCTGGAGTACTGCGTGCAGTTCTGGAGACCCCATCTCCACAAAGACATACACAGAGTGGAAGCTGTCTGGAGGAGGGCAACCAAAATGGTGCAGGGTCTGCACCAAAAGACATATGAACAGAGACTAAAGGAGCTTAATATGTATACCCTCGAGGAAAGGAGGGAGAGGGAGGTAAATGATAGAAACGTTCAAGTACCTCAAGGGAATCAACAAAGTCCAAGAGGGTAGCATCTTTCAGAAAAAGAGATGTGCAAGAACAAAGGGACACAATTAGAAGATAGAGGGGGAATGACTCATGGGCAACGTGAGGAAATATTTTTTTCATGAAGAGAGTGGTGGACACATGGAACAGCCTTCCTGAGGAAGTTGTGGGGTCAAAAACAGTGGGAGAATCTAAGAATTCATGGGACAGCCATAAGGCAATTATATAGTGGGGGATAGGAGGAAGTAGGCTGTTGGTTAACTAGAATCTGCACCTTATCCAATAGGTAGAGAAATGGGCAGACTGGGTGGGCCAAGTGGTCCTTATCTGCTGTCAAAGTTTATGTTTCAAGCAGCACCTCTGGACTTACTATTACCCTGCTGCCTAAAACTTTGGAACTGCAGCAAGAGCTCTACCATACTGATAAGATCAGTGCAGAGCTGACACAGGGCAGTAGCATCAGCATCCTATAGGGCAAAGGCTGTCTCAATCTAAGTGCACAAACCGTTAGCTTACATTGTGTGCAAGCTGTCAGGCTGAAATAGTTTTCTCGTTCCGTTTCTTTTTTCAGGTAGAGCTAAAGTGCAGGCTGGATGAAGGGTCAAGGGGAACTGGACAAATTAAAATTATAAAATGTTTGCCCAACACTGGCTGCTGTGCAGGGTCTGTGGGTGATCTCCTGGGGCCTTTCCCACATCCCACTCTCATCTACCACTCAAGAGGGTGAGCCGAGACAGCTCCAGCTAATGCAACCTTATTTAGGCTCTGTAACTTGGTTGTCAACACTTTTCCATGCTGACAGGTTGTCCTTCGACCTTAGATTTCTGAAAAAGTATGCCAGCCACAGGTTCAATGACAGCTTGGAGAGTGTGTGTACTATCGGGTCCCCACAAACAGCCCAGTGGTCCCTGGGGGGGGTGGGGCAGTAGCTCTGGCATTGGGGGGGGACAGGTTGTAATCATTCAGCACCTCTTTCTGTATGCTCTTCAGCTGCAGTGCTTCCCCTTGATGGATGTTGCAGAAAATGAGCAGTAAAGCAGCCAGGGACAGTCTAGGGAGGGAACAGGGTAACAGTTTTAAGCAGCCTGAACAATGAAAGGTTACTGTTATGTGCTCACGGTTCTATTTTCATGTCCTGCTGGTTTATATGTATTAAGGCAGACAGGTTGCTGTAGCCTATCAATTCCAGTTATTGTTTATTCATATGCTTCTTATACAATAAATGCAAGGGAAGCCCCGTCAGGTAATTTTGTAAGGGGTTGGGGATGGCAGTGGAGTCAGCCCATCTGCATTGCCTAAGGGTGATGTATAGTGTTGACATGGGAATATTGAGATGTGCGTTAGCAATAGCCACTCCACTCGAAAGGTTGATTGGCATGATACTATGTGAGTATGGCCCCTAATATGGGAGCCACTATCACTTGAAACAAAGTTGGGTAATCCTGGGGGGACTGGGGCCAGGATAGTGCCAGGGTGGTGCCTCCCCACCCATTGGGGGGAGAAAATGGAGAGGGTTAAGAGTACCCATCAACAGATGTACCACTTCCACGATGAAAGGGGGAACTCAGGAGGCCTCATTTAGAGAGGTCCTCCAGGTGAACTGGGGTGGGAGGGAGGAGAGGGAGAGGTAATGGAGGGATGCTTCCAAGTTGTGGGGGGGAGCCATACCCCATAAAGCAGGCTTTGAAAATGAGATGGCTCAATCATAGACCACAGTGAATGAGACAACCATCAGGCGGTCAAGCTCCCCTCACATAACAGGATGGAACGAGGGGCTCTTGAATGTTTACTTGTCTACCTATAGCTAGCTCTATTAAAGTTCTGTCATGGAATCTCAATGGTCTTAAAACACACATTATGTGGAAAAAAGGTCTGGGGGGAATTAAAAAAGCTAACTGTGATACTGTGATGTTATAGGAAATGCATGCCACATCAGGGGAAATGGCTTACCTTCAGAGGCTGAGGGAGAGAGGGAGGGAGGTTGGATGGGGTCCATCTTTAATTCTATGGGCTGGGGCACAGCTATTTTGGTATGCCGCATGTTCAGGCAGTAGTAAGTAAGACTGTTGACAATCCTGGAGGAAGTTTTTTAATAATGTAGCCGAAAATTACCACAGGTGGGGACTACTTCATATGCTTCTTTTACAGCCCCGAACTATGATTCTCATAATTTCTTTACTAAACTAGCAGAGGAGTTAGCACAGTTCTCAGAGGAGCAGATCCTGGATGAAGATGCTAACTGTGCTTTAGATGAGATCCTGCACAGGTCCTCAAAGCAGCCATATAGGACCACAAAGAGCTCCAGAGCATTAAGAGGGTTAATGACTGAACACAGACTCGGAGGTTGTCTGGAGGTTGAGCAATCGTACTACGTGGGACTATACATTCCATTCACACACATAGCACATATGTCAGGGCTGATTTAATTATGGCTGGCCAGGGACTTCTAGGGGAGGGGGCCTTGATTCAACATGGACAGATCATGATCTCAGACCACACCCTGGTGATAATTAGTTAAGTTAGTTAAAGTTGTTAACCAGGAAAGGTACACTGAACCAAGGCTCATTTCTAGGTGTGACCTGGGGAAAGGGAGTTTGGAGGTGTACAATACTTGGGAGGTACACAATACATAGGTTGAAACAGGTATACAGAGTACAATACTAAAATACTAAAATAATTTAAGCAAGGTGATATGGATGACAGAAAAACCCAATGGTGGGGAGGGGACACAGAGACACCTGAAGTTAGCTACAGTGCTCTTGCAGGATGTGGACTTTTGAATCCACATTGCTAAAGTAATCAGGGAGTACTTATGTAACAAGTAGGGAACACCTTGGAGGCAGTAAGGTGAGAAGTTATAAAGGCCACCCTGAGGGGAGAAATAATTTCCTACTCACACCATCAAAACAGGGCTACAGGAGGCAGACTTAATGAATTGGAATGAGAGCCTGAACCACGGTAGAAGACCCATAAATAGAACCCCACTGCAGAAAGATATATGACCCTTCAAAAGGTTAAAACAAAGTACAATAACTTAAACACCAAACACCTGGTAGGGCAGATAATGAAATCAAGGGTTGAAAGAGATGTGGCTAGGAAATGGTTAGCCTAGCAATTGAAAGCCAGGTCTGGAGCTGCCTTTGCTCCACAAATTCAAAAAAAGCAGGCTACAACCAATTCCAAAGAAATTAAAGAATAATTATGGAAATTCTACATGTGTTTATACTTCTTGGAGTGAACTCCCAGTGCAAAAAAGGTGAACACTTTTTTCAGAAGGCAACAATTCAGCAACTTTCTGAAGAACAAAAGAGGGCCCCAGACACCCCTTTGGAGTAGTGAAAGGCTAAGTTAGCAACAGGAAGCTGGTGGGAGGGAAAGTAGCAGGACCTGATGGACTTCCCATTAATTTTTATAAACCTTTTAGTGGGGGCATAAGGGACCCATTGATGGGCATAATTACAGAATGCTACAGGCAGTTTTGCTCCCTTACTCCACCCAGTCATCTATGATGGTTGTCTTGCCGAAGCCTGGAAAGAACCTTGAGCTTTGCTCCTCATACTGCCCTAGCTTCCACCTAACAGCAGACCACAAGATAATGGTGAAAGTGATGGCCTCCAACTTGGAGCAGTTGCTGCCTGACCTGATACATCTGGCCCAATCTGGGTTTGTTAGAAGAAGATGGGACAAAGGCAGTATCTTTCATACTTGAAATGCCGTGTGGAGATGGAGGGGTTGGGGGAGACCTGGCGGGAATCCTAGCTTTGGACACTGAAAAGGCATTCAACCAGATGCAGTGGGGTCACCTGCACCAGGTCCTGAGCCATGTAGGGATGGGGGATAGCTTCAGGGCTTGGGTGCAGGTTTGGTACAACTCCCCAATGGTGCAAGTGCAAATAAAGGGGCTCTGTCATGCCCCTTCCCCCTGTATAGGGATACCTGACAGGGATGCCCCTTGTCCTTACCATACATTCTGACACTGGAGTCCTTGGTGGCAGCCCAGAGAGTGGACAATGGAATTGAAGGCCTGAGAGTAGTGAGAGTAGAGAACAAGGTCTATCGCTCTTCACAGACAACTCCTACTCTATGTGAGGCATTGAAACACAGCACTCCTGAAGCTAGCATCCCTGTTAAAGGCCTATGGGGCTATCTCTAGCCATACAATTAATAGGGGAAGTGAAATTCTTTATATTGGGAAGGGTAAGGAGCAACTACAGTTACAGGAAGTAACCACATTAAAATATCTAGGTATTAACATTCTTAAGCAGCTCAATAAATTATATGAGTTCAACCTGCCCGTGTTCCACAAAAAGCAAAACTGACCTAGAACACTGGAGTGGGCTGCCTCTTGTCCTCATCGGCAGGGTGAACACCTTGAAGATGTGCACAGTTTCCTGACTGTTCTATGTATTCCAGGCCCTCCCCATAATGATCCCACAGAAGTTCTTCTAGTAACTTAATAGCATATTTCATCAGTTCCTATGGTGAGGGAAACCAGCCAGGATAAGAGCCTCCATCCTACAAGCCACATATGGGGAGGGGGGACTAGCCCTTCAACATATCAAACACTACTATTTAGCCACACAACTTTCCATCCTGATGAAGAGGGGACAACATAGCACCATGGAAATAACTGGAGGAACGGGATCACGTGATGGCAGCCTAGGAAGAACAGCTCATCTAGTCAGCTCCGTTCTCAGCCCAGATTAACAGCCCTCAATCTGAGTAAAGTAGTGTTCTTCTGAGCCATAATTATTGGTGAAGTACTGGAGTCGCAGTCTCCGATAGTTAATACTATTGAAAATGGAAGCTTTTGTTAAATTGCGGTAAACATACTCCGCCTCCCAGAGAAAGAAAGAGACAGAAAACGCCTCGCCAGGGACCCAGCAAATCAACCCCGGGGCCTTCAGCATTAACGGAGGAAAGGTTCTTAGAGATTTTTGCTCCACTACAATCATCTATAGAGGAGATTTCATCTGAGATTCAGTGTTTTAAATCAGCATTGAATACCCTGAATACAAGAGTAGGAGATAATGAGGTTAAAATAAAATCCGTGGAATCCAGAGTCAACAAGCATGATTTGGAACGGGCCTCACTTAATAAGCGTATCAAGAAAATAGAGGAAAATCTCGAAGATTTGAAGGGGCGGAGCAGGAGAAATAATCTGGTCATAATTGGAATCCCTGAAAAAGAGGAAGGTACAGCAACTATACAGTTTGTCCAGAAACTTTTTGAAAAGGTGGTGGTCCATCCCCAAATGGTAGCTATATGGTGGAAAGGGCACATAGATCGCTTCGGGGTGCTCCGCCGAGGCCGATTATTTGCAAGCTTCTAAACTATCTGGATAAACAGCATATACTGGGCAAAGTTAAGGCGTTGCAAGAAATTTCCTGGGAAGACAAAAAGATCAGAATTATTCACGATCTGCCTCATTCTGTGCGGCTCAAACGTCAAGATCTGCATCAAGTTGTTTCCAAACTAATAGCCGCAGGCTTTCATTTTAGGGTCAGATACCCAGCTTCACTCCAAGTAAAAATAAAGGATCAATGGCAAATGTATGAATCAGCAGAGATCGCTCAGGTTGAACTTAAAAAAGCCTTGCCAGAGTTGTTTAAGTAAGGTACCGAGGGTACGAGAAGTTAGGCAGAGCACCCTGTAGTTAAACCGGGGAGACTTCACAAGGATTAGCATGCTTAAAAAACCTGTAGTATGCTTACTAATGTGCACTTGTATTTTATATAATCGGAAGGAGGCTACAGCTATAACTATAACTGAAACATTTCAGATAATTAAAATTATAAGGATATAAGAGTCTGGCCGTCTGAAAACTCGTTTTGCCTATAGCTGTCAGCCTAGTAGGTGGTGAGTGGGAAAACAGTTTATGACTAGTGCAGCGATGTCCTTAAGCTGTCTACTGTTTCGGGGGATCGCATAAGAGTTTATTCCAGAAAAGATTCCCAGAATTGGTCGAAAGAAGTTCGAGTGGTGCACCCAGGCTGTGTCAGGAAATCGGTTGTACAGCGGAGGGTTATGGCATCGGGGACAACATAGGCGACAAGGACGTGGACTTTCTTATTGGAGAAGATTTCCAGGTTGGCATTGGTTCTGCGTGAAGTGGTATCCATGCATCCCTGCCTTTGGTGGAATCGTAGTGGGCAACATAAAGGCACTCTAAAAGCTGTGGTAATCTGACCTTCCAGAGTGTCTGACAGAGTTTACAGTATCTGAAGCGATCGGCTGCCACATCAGAGGGCAAGGAATGCAAACACTATCCAGCGCTGCGGTCCTAAACTGGTTAACGTTTTATCAGACTCTCAGGTATCAGAGCTGCAAGATGGATCATCAGTGCACCGGAGATTGAGCAGCAGCGATGTTTGCAGATGATTTTAAAACCCCAAAAATGGCAGTAACAAGTGTCAACATTTAGGTTTAATTATGCAATCTTCCCAGAACCAATCGTTACTCTCAGAAATCACTATGGCTGGATGCCTATAGACAGATAAGTCCTGTTAACCTGATATGCTCAGACAAATTTCTTCAATGAGAGAAGAAGGGAAATGTGTAACAAAATGAAACCATTCCATACATATCTTTCTTTCTTAAATCTTTAATGCCTGGGGAAATGTCAGGTCGTCTTGAGTTGTGTTATATGTACAAGCTGACTGCAATGTATGTGGCATAATTACTACTTGTTATGCAGTTTAAAGGTTGATGTTTAAAGCTTTTCCTTTTGGTTTTTGTTTTTCTTATGGGAGATTGTAATAGGTAGTCTGCTCATTTCCCCACTAGAGGGAGATATTGTTGAAGGAACGGGTTTGTTTACCTCTTAATAGGATATTACCAACATGTTTTCAGATGATATTGATATAATAATGAACAATTAGCTGTTTTTTTTTTTTTTTATGCATTTTTTTTTTTTTATGCATTTAAGTCTGACTCTTTGGCACCTTGTTTTACATCCTTCAATTAGAGGAAGTAGTGAGGGCTAAAAATGATAAGATTAATATTGTTAATAAGATTAGAAACTGGGCTGGTGGAGGAGCTGTGATGTACCTGGGCTTGTAATCACATCACAAGGCGTAGTGAGGGGAGATTGCAGTTGTTAGAACTGGGGGTGTTTGTGAAGATTGGGGGCTGGGTTTTATGGGGAGAAAGGGGTCGGAAGTGCAGCATCCACACACTATATGCTGGAAAGACATGACACTGACTCTAACTGAGAGGTATATACTGAAGGAGAAAGCAAAAGGATGTTACCATCTATACTTAGAGTATGGTGAAGGAGGTATCAAGTTTGTGAGTTGGAATATCAAGGAGCTAGGGACAGATGCAAAAGGCAAATTGTATTGAAACATTTATCGACTCTTAACTGTGACATAGTATGTTTGCAAGAAACACATTTATACAGAAGATGTCAGGTTATTCACTAGACACTGGGTAGGTCAAGCATTTGGGGCAGGTATATCTTGAATAAAGGCAGAGTGGCCATAATATTCATAAAAGATCCCTTCCTACTTGAAAGAAATCTGGGATATACAAGGCCGGTACATTTTCATAGTTGGTACCTTAGCCTCTGAACGAGTGGTTATTGGGTCAGTCTATGGCCCCAATATAGACTCCCCACAATTCTTTTTACAACTGCTTGACACTTTGAACAATTATGTTTCTTTGAAATTGTTTATAGGAGGGGATTGGAATATAACACCACATCTGTATCTTGACAGAACTGACAATAAACGTGTAGGACTCTCCCCCGCTCAGAGAGCCCTGAGGGAGGTGATGGAGTGTTTGGGACTTATAGACGTGTGGAGACTGACCAATGAGAAAACGAGGCAATATACCTTTTTTTCTGCCCCACACAAATCTTACTCTAGAATTGATTATTTCCTAGTTAGCATTAGTGTGCTTCCATTGATTTTAGGTGCTAGTATTAACCCCAGGGTCATATCTGACCACTCTCCAGTCTCCATCCTGTTTGAACCAAGTTACAATATTAAAAATGATTTTATGTGGAGATTCAATAATCAGTTGCTTCAGGAATCCTTCACTCAAGGACATCTGAGGAACTTTATAACTAATTTTCTCTCCACTAATCTTGATACAGTTTCTAAAGTAGATATCATCTGGGCAGCTCTAAAATGTGCGATTAGGGGTGAGTGCCTTAGAATATCCTCCATTAGGGCTAAGAAAGCCAGGATCCAGTTAAGCGAAATTACGAATGCTATTAAAGTCCTTGAAAATAATATTACACGGCATTCAATTGAGGCAGACTGGATTAAACTGCAACAACTTCAAACTCAATATTCGGCAATCATGATGCAGAAGGCAGAATTAACCTTAAGAACTAAAATAAAATATTTGGAGTCTGGAGAAAGGGCAGGGAAATTACTAGCTCTAAAATTAAAGCAGTTAGACTCGAAGCGATTCATAGCAGCACTACAAAAAGATAGTGGTGATACGGTAGTAAAGGACCCAAAGGAAATTGCTGCCACATTCAGAGAATACTTTCAGCAGGTTTACTCTAATGGGTCAATGGAAGGAGCAACCACTGTGGAAATTCGGGAGTTTTTAAGCCCAGTACCCCTAAATAAGATTGTGACCCCTTAAGTAGAGAAGTTAGGATCCCCGATACAAGAAGATGAGGTAAAATCAGCGATTTCCCAACTTGCTGGGGACAAATCCCCTGGGCCCGATGGTCTAACTACTAATTTCTATAAAGTTTATGCGGATATCATCAGCCCAATTATAAACAAGGTATATAATTTTTGGTTTAAAGTGGGGCTCTCTGAACATTATTTTCTAGAGGCTCTCATCACTCTTATTCCTAAACCAGGGCGTGATCCTGTTCTCCCTAGCAATTATCGTCCCATATCACTTTTAAATGTTGACATCAAAATACTGGCTAAAATTTTATCTAATCGCCTTGGCCCACTAATGAATAGTCTAGTTAGTGATGTGCAGGTGGGATTCATGGCGGCAGAATGTCGAATGATCATTTCACATAGCTTAGCCATATAATTGCCTGCGCTCAGCTTCCACTCTCCTCGCGGCATTACTGCATTGGATGCTGAGAAGGCATTGAACAGTGTCCTGGGACTTTTATTTGAGGTGCTCACCAAATTGGGATTACCTAAAGATTTCCGAGATTGGGTCCGGATTCTATATAGTACCATCAGCACAGATATATGGTGCAATGGTACACTATCATAGCACCTTTCCACTGGCATGTGGCACAAGACAGGATGCCCATATCCGCTCTTGTTCAACTTATACCTTGAACCCCTGATTCGAAGGTTAATAACATCACATGAGCTTAAGGGAATTAAACTGGGAAATAAACGATACCTAATCTCAGCCTATGCGGACGATCTACTGATACATTTGGAAGACCCAGAAAATGGCATACTGTTAATTTTAAAGGAAATAGCATGATTTTCTAGAGTCTCTAATTACAAAATCAACGTTTCCAAAACAAAGCTTTTCCCACTAAATACTAGATGTTACTCTAATATAGCAGGGGATAATGGTTTGTCTTGGGAACCAAAGATGTTGACATATCTTGGTATTAAGGTTACCAGAGGAATAAGTTCAATGATTAGAGAGAATCTCCATAGTCTTGTTAAAATTATTAAACAGGACCTATTCAGATGGAACCTAATGCCTTTGTCATTATGGGCCAGAACAGAAACGGTCAGAATGAACATATTACCCAGAATCTTTTACCCATTAAACATGCTGGGCTGTTACCTACCCAAGGCCTGGTTTGAGAATTTACAAAAAGCAATTAATGTATTTTTATGGAAGGGGAAAGCGGTTAGGCGTTCATACTTAAAACTCACAGGTCCAAAGAGGTCGGAAGGCCTTGCCCTCCCCTCCTTTTTTAAATATTATATTGCCTCACATATTAGTAAAATAGTACAATGGCACAAGTTGGGTACATCACTAGCCCCAAACTCCTATGTGCCTTCCTGGCTCTACATTGAGAGAGACCTAGCTCTTAAATACTCGATCTCTTTAAATACGATTGCCTATACTACTATTAAATTCCTTCCTAAACCACTGAAAGACATACCTATAGGGTGGTCGCTTAAAGTTCTGCAGTAGGTTCAGAAGCTCCTTAAAGTGGATTGGCGGAATTCACCAGAACAAGCGGTGACACGGAATACACACTTTTTAATACAACGGGCCCCGATCCCGCCTAGATTCTGGAATCCATTAGAGGGTTTAAAACTAGGAGACCTGGCTCCTCAGGGGAAACTAATGTCGTATGTGCATGCATGTACAAAATTTCCAGAATTAAAGGGGCATTACTTCAAGTTTCAACAAATTTGCAATGTTATAAAGACCCATTTTAACAAAAGAGAAACAGGGATACAAAGCAGGGTAGAGTTATCATTACTACTCAAAGTGGCTGACCAACCCCATTCTGTTTCTAGAGTTTATAATTTACTACAAAAAATGGATGGGAATCTTCCTTCTGGTGTCTGTTATTACTGGACGCAAAGATTAGGTGTGGTGGAAGACAAGGAATATAGGGGACAGATATGGGCTAACAACCATAAAAATATCAGACAGGATAGATATAAACTTCAGCAATTTAATATTATGCATAACTTGTACTACACTCCTGTAAAACTCTACAGAATGGGCAAATTACTGTCACCCTTATGCGCTAGATGTGGAGTCATGGAAGGTGACTTATACCATGTATTATGGGAATGTGTTAAGATTCAACCCTTTTGGAAAGCAATTAAGCAATTAGTGCCTCATTATCACAAATAGAAGGTATAGATGACCTTTTTATGCCAGAAATCTGTTTACTGAATAGTTTTCACACTGGTGCGACTAAACATAAAAAATTATACATGGGCATCATATCAGCCACAGCAAAGGCTGTCCTTTTGAGACACTGGAAAGACATGACTACCCCATCAATTATAGAATGGTACAGGGAGATGATGCTGGCCTTACAGGTGGAGTTACATATGGCCAAGATGAGCAACAGGGCGCAACAATATGATTCCACATGGGGACCACTGAAAGCCGTCTTGTCTACATGGCAGAGTTAAGATTAACTAATCACAGATACCGCCCCTTTTATTGGAAGTATTAGTGTTCTATGACTCCCCTACCAAGAAGAGTTTTAGGGCTACCTCAGTTAGTTAGTGGATGCTTCGGAAGGTTTGGGGGGGGTAAAGGGGGAAATTATTATGCTGGTTAATTGTTCTAGCCTTTGTTAATTTATAGTTATTATTTAACGGGCACAGCAGTATGTCAATATGTTAATGACGCATTCAATGTGCTAGTGTATGCTTGCAATACTCTGTACAACCTATGCCTTATTAGATTGTCAATAAAATAAACTGAATTAAAAAAAATAAAAATAACTGGAGGAACAGGAGATTGGGGGCCTCCCTGATAGAGGGGATTTTAGCCCTTCACTGGAAGGTAACTATCAACCTAAGATGACAAATCCATTCACCAAACTGATTATTTGGGTGTGGACAGAGACCAACAGGTATATCAAGCGTGAGCCTGGTCTCTTGCCAAGGGAGGTCATGGTAGAGGCCTTTAAAGTAAAGAAGGGATACATGCCCTCTTTGCACCAGGGATTGCTAAAATAGTAAAAGAGCTTCCTCAGCACAGTCCAGGACCTGATAAGGGAAAGAGAAGTGCTGAAGTCATTTGGAGAAGTGAGGAGGCAGGTGGGGTTACCTAGACACTTTTTTGAGTACTTGAGCATTTGGGGCCAGTTACTTTTTTTTGGGGGGGAGGGCTTCACTGTCCCACAGCTCTCACCAGTGGAAAATATTTTCTTTAGGCAGTCCCCAGGTGCAAAACCTCTGTCTGCTTTATACAGACCAATAAGCAATTCACCCTCCCAGCAACAAGGATTATAGAGAAGCCTGGGCTAGGAATTTAGATGTGGAATTGATGGGAGGAAAGGTGGGCCAAAATGATAGCACATGTAAGAACATGCGCAAGGGCCAATAGGCTATGCCAAATCTAATATAATTATCTTAACAGAACATATATCCGGCCAGGATACATAGGTTGAAGCACAGCATAAGTAAATATTGCTTAAAATGTGGTGGGGAAGTGGGAACCTTCATTCAGATAGTGTTGGAATGCCCCAAAATAATGCCTTTCTTGAGAAGAATACATGAAGTTATAGAAAGGGTTATCGGACCCAAGCTACCTAGGTCTCCCATAGAATTGTCAATGGGCGCTGAGACCAAAGGAGCAGAGGAAGCCTACCTGCCCCTTTGGGGGTTAGCCTTGATCAATGTGAAGAAAACCACTGCACAGTACTGGAGCCAGGTGAATAACCACTTCCCATCTGTAACCCATTGGCTACAAAACATATTAGATTGTATACAGTAGGAAAAAGCTCAAATGCAAGCAATAAGGAAAGGGGGAAAGTCTGAGGTGATGTAGAAACCAATTCTTGCAGCTTTAGACCAAGGCACCCTCATGAGTTCAGAGCCATGTGTAGCGGCAGGTACTATAGGATCTGGGTGAACCAAAGTGTGGCAAGGGGAAAACAATACAGCTGTGCATGGGCTGAATAGTATTTTCAGAATACCACGAATAGTAGGCTTCCCAAATATTTGGATGCATTTTCCGAATAGTTCACTATTCAGCCACTAATCGGGAACTACTAGTCAGTGAGATTTCCAAGTCTCACAGAGCTTTGTTAGCCAATCAAAAACTGTTTCTTGAACTCAAAGGCAAGCACACCATGTGACTTCCTCACGCTGAGCTGGTAGAAGATAGGAGACAGTAGTTTCTGAGAGCTGCTCTGCAGTACTTCTGAGACCTTAAACTTGCTAAAAAAGAAATAGATTTTTGCTTCATGGAGTCAGTATAGTTTTTTTGATCAGTGTCAGAAAAGCTATGTTTGGCTTTCTGACAGGTATTTTGTTCATATTGCTGTACTCAGTTATAGGGACTAGGAGGGCTGTCTGCTAACACCCCATCTCTGCTGCTGTCTAACACAGCTCCAGTGTGATTTTGTTTGGTGAAGCACATTTTATTTTTGTGTTTTGTTTATTTGCTGTTGTCTGGTTCCAGGCTTGGTTCCGTGCATGACTGATGAGGGTGTCTACTGACTCCCCATCCTGCAGGTCACTGCTTATGATTTGCTGTATATGTGCATACTATTTCATGTTGTGAGGCTTCACCCTGCATGTACGTGCTTAATATATTTTTTCATGAGGCAGGGCCACACGTGTGCACAGCTGTGTGAGTACAGATTTTGAAATAAACTTCTCCAGTTCTAAGCCAGTCATGCTTGACTGACTGAATTATTATTGTTAGTCCTCTGGTTCTGGAGATAGATCCCTGTACACACGAGGAGTGTGTTGGCTGACCCCCCACACACACACACACACACCTCTACAGCCCACTGCACAGAATTACTAACATACTAAAATGCCAGCAGAATAGGCCTAACGGTCTTTCGTGCCTGCTCGTTTGGTCAGCCTCCACCCTGGGTGCTGACCTTGCTGCCACCCTCGCCTCCTCTGGCTTCTCCCTTCCCAGTTCCGGATATTCTTGCTGCATTGGATTTCGCTCCCAGAACCCTTCCCCTGTACCTGTCCCACCCCCTCTTGAACCCCTCCACCAGCCCCCTAGGCAGCGCATTTCATGGCTCCACCACCCTCTCAGTGAAGTAGCACCTCCTCCTTTCTCCCCTGAATCTTCCCCTCCAGCTTCCACCATGCCTCTAGTGGCCCCCTCCTCCTTCTTTCAAAGCACCTGACTGTTCCTCCCCTATTTACCCTCTTCATGTACCTGAAGACCTCTATCATGTCCCCCAGGTCCCTTCTCTCTTCCAATGTGTACATATTTAGCTCTTCGAGCCTCTCCTCATAGGTCCTGTCCCCCAAGCCCCAAATCATTTTGGTTGCCCTCCTCTGGACCCTCTCCAGGAGGGTAATGTCCCTCTTTAAGTGTGGCCTCCAAAACTGCACGCAGTAGTCAAGGTGCGGCCTCACCAAGCAGTTATACAGGGAGTATCACTTCCCTCCTTCTGGAGGTGATCCCCCTAGCGATGCATCCCAGCATCCTGTTGGCCTTGGCTGCTGCCCTCCTACAAGTTTCCGAGTTGTTCATCTTGACATCCACCACCACCCCCAGGTCCTTCTCAGCCATCAAGACTTGTAGCATCCCCCCCACCGGGTGTACACTTGGCCTGGGTTTCTGGCCCCCAGGTGGAGTACCTTGCATTTCCCTGCATTGAACCTCAGCTTCCACTTTCTAGACCATCTTTCCAGAGCCTCCAGGTCCCCCTGTAGGGCCACCCTCCCCTCCTCCCCATCCACCACCACCCCCAGTTTTGAGTCATCCGCAAAGAGACTCATCTCACTCCTGATTCCTGTCCTTATGTCAGAGACGTAGGCGTTGAAGAGGAGGGGCCCAAGGACTGATCCCTGTGGGACCCCACTAATGACCCTCCTTGGGGATGAGACTATCCCGCCAACTACGACCCTCTGGGTCCGGTTCTGGAGCCAATTAACCTGTGCTTGTGAAATATATATCCCCACGAGTCTGTGCCTTGTGTGTGCACAGCTGTGCACATACATTTTTTTGTTTGTTGTTTTGTTAATTAAACCATTGCACTTAGTGGGGCAGGCATGTCTATATGTCATCTGCCTGTTACTTGCTCAGTTCCATGTTTGACTAAATAGGTTGCCCTTTTCTTGCCCCTTCTTCGTAGTAGTGTTTTTCTTTACTGCTACTTTTTTGTGGTGCAGTATAACTGGTCAGGTTGGTGTATTACTGAAGTTCCACAAACACTAAGTACAGCATCACACACACAGTTACCACATAGTAATAGTTTGTGTTTTACCCAGTAACTACTAGTGACCTGATCCATCATGTCTTTAACAATCTTGCAAACATGCTTGGTCCAGTCTCAGCAAAGCATCTGCACCGCTGGCTCCAGGTGGTGAGGGACAGGATGATAGACCACAAACATACAGCACATCCAGACAATTACTGCTAGCGTTGTCCCTGGGCTTCCAAAACCCCAAACAATCTATGTAGAACAAAGGAAGCACTCGGGGGGTGGGGGTTGCAGTAACAAAATACAGTTAAGAGCAGTGGAGCATAAAGTTGCCACTACATTTGTTTGTGCTAAAGCTGGAGGATGCCAATAGAGCCCTGGTGCTTTGACCAGAATCTGGTCTTTGTCAGGGTGCATGTCGGGAACGAACACACGCACTGTGAATATACAACCCTTAAAGAAACACATACCATAAATAAGTGAAATTAAAATGAATGAGACTGAGGTGCCCCTGTAACAAAGCAATCCACAACTAACATACCCAAGGATGAAACACTGCATCAAGATTATAAAACATAGTTCATACAGTGGTGCCAGACAGTACACAATGCAGTATATTGCAAAATTACTGCAAAATGCTACAGTGTGCTGCAAGGAGCAGTGTAATGTAATGGCAATTAAACCCTCTAGTCATCCAATATTTTGTGGCATGTCATTTACTGCAAAGTACTAAACTGCATCTTGTCTTGCTCTACTGTATATTATTGATACATAAAACTATACCAGAGAAAGTGGTGAGATAGACTATACAGACAATGACATACAGGTGTCTCTCTTTATTCGGTGGGCTCAAATATTGTTCTCCCCAAGCAAGCCTTTTAGTTCTTGTAGCATTGGTAACAGCACTACTGTTACTACTAATACCATTAACAGTACTATTACTGCTAGTGTCACCACCTGCCCATCTGTACGTTCACTGTCACATCCTATTGTGCAGAAGTAGGGGGGCATTAGAGCAAACATGCTTTGTGCAACAAGCAGCAGACACCACCACCTGTGTTCTCACTGCTACCACTACCGCTGCTACATCCACAGCCAGTGTGCTTCCCACCACCACCAGTGCCATTCTTGCAGCAGCCACCCTTTCAGTTGTCACCACTACTGCATCCACTGCTACCACTATTCCTATGCCCATGGCTGAAGCACCTTCTACCCTGTGTCTGTGACCATGAATACCCTCTAATGCTGACCCAATCCAATGCTTGATATCATTTTCAGAGTGCTATGTGTGTGTGGTGTGGGGGATCAAGTGTGCCACATGAAGCTTGTGTTGCATTTGTGAGAGCTCTATGTTGGTGGTTGAAGTGTCATTGCAGTGTATATGGTATACCAGGTTCAATGGGTGATGAATGGTGTTGCTGAAGTGCTTTTTTTAAAGTTTCCTTAAAAAAAGCACCTTTTCTGGTAGAATACTGAATACCAAATAATGAATACTGACTACTTGGGACCCGAATCACGAATATTCAGGAAAAGGTATTCACACAGCCCTAGAAAACAAGTGAAAAATTGTCCATTGATTGAACAAATGACAGGGTACAAGAGTTTAGCTTTGGGAAGATAAGAAAAGTGATCTTGTGATTGTTGCTGTTATGAATGCCATTCAGTGTAAGTTCTGACATCAAATCTTTTGTATTTTAGGCTGACTATGCAAAGACCTACATGTATTCATCTTTTTACAATGTAATAAATAAACTAAAAAAAAAAAAGACATGAATAAAAACTGTAGTTCACTACCCGCTTCTACAGTTTTATAGTGTATGCTAGAACGTCATTGTGTATGGACATCCATACACTGTAAAAAGTCGGTCTGCTGTATTAGTGATGTAGCTACTAACGCAGAATGACTATTTGTTCTGCTTTAGTAGTTACGTCACAATGCAACTACCCCCATCAGCACTGTTTGTAGGACAGGGGTCAGCTGAAACGTCATGTGCACAAGCTACCCGGTGGATGAATGGCCAAGAAATGCAAGTCCCGGACAACAGAGACTGTCTGCCTTAACAAGAAAAAAGTAAGCCACTGTGTTTTTTGGTATCATACACTATATAAAAAATGTGTATGGTAACTCAAATACACAACATCGCTATTTTGTGATTACTATGACATCAGAGAGACCACTTGAGCTTCGCTCTTGAGGTCCATGACATCATAGTAACCACTCGGTAAAAGAATAGTGTTGTTGTGCATGGGCAACCATACACTAGTCTATATATTCAGGGCATTAATGGAATTGACCTCACGATTGCCACTTATTTTCCCAGTTTTTGTTGTCACTTAATCAGGCATCACAGAGCTCTGTTTATATGTCCTGCTTCACCAAAAAAACATTTCAGCACCATACCTTCAAAAAAGACTTATCCAAAAATGATGACTGACTGGTGGACTGCTTTAATAACCTTCTAAGGTACAGTATTTTATGGAGGGAACCTCTCTTTAGTCAGCATTTCTGGTCTCCTTATAGGCTCCCTCTGCTTCAGCCCTCAAGTTGTAAAACAAAGGGAAGCAGGGCCCCGATGAAATGTTTCATGACATCCAAATAATCCCGGCTAAATAAACTGCTAAAAAAAGTTTGTTTACAGCTGAGGGTTTCACTCAGTAGCTTATGGAAAGTAATACATTTTCAAATGAAGAGATTAGTTAGGGGGCTGGTAAACGGTGACCCCACTCTGTTAGCTTGTTTTAATTACTATTTGGATCACTCACCTTTGCGTTTCTTTTTCCTGTGTATATTTTAACTTGTATACAACCATTCCTGTAGTGCTAAGTTAACCTGTTGACTGCTGCAATCCTCCCTGGAACCCCCATGAAAATCAGATGCCACATCTCATGGGGTTATCTCTGTTGGAGTAATTTCAAATTAATAAACAGGTCACCTTTCCCAGAAGGCCTCTTAAAAGAGCACCCACTCAACCAATAATTAATAATATACTAATTATTATAATAACTGTTATACAGACTGAAATGCTCCTTCATGGCAAAGCTAGGTGAACTATAGAAAGATCGATGCACCCATGAGCAATTATGAGCTGCAGCCAAGTCACGTCACTTGTTATCAGCGTGGACCTTTGGTTGTCCTATTGCCAAACAAATCCATGGCACAAAACAACCTCTGCTTACTCATAGCTAAATAATTTACAAAGGACACTGTCAAAACCACAAACAAGAGCCTGCAGCTAGCTCAGCTTGTTTCTTGGCTCATAGAGTGACGCCGGAGCCTTGGCTTGACTCTGGCTCAGATCCAGGTCATAACTTCTTGGCGTGTACACCACAGTTGCAAAGCTAGCCTGTGAAAGGATTGTGTTTGCTTGTTAGTGTCATACAAATTACAGTATAATAAAAGAAAAAGAAGGTCACTTTATTCAATAAATATTGAATCCAGCCCCCCCCCCCCCAATTGCATTATTGTACACTTCTAAGTTGCCTGGACATCTGGCTAGTCTAAGCATCCATCAAAGCATTTTTTTCTCAAACTGAAATCTCTACAGCTAGAAACAGTTTTGTTAGTAAAGAACTGTGGATCCTGTATAGTCAAATAATTAGAAATAGAAATTGGTGTATTTTAAAACATGGTTAGCACTTGTTGAAAGGTACTTGCCCAGAGACCTCAGCAGCTTAAGTGCCCATTTTCCCAACTTTTTTTGCTAACATGTTGTGTCTAAATGGTACTTGAACAGCTGCCAGGAAACTTTACTGTTGCTAGTTAAATACAGTGGATTATATTTACCAGTAAATATATAATGGTTTGTTTTTCATAGCCTAAAGGTAAAGGCTATTATTCCAGCATTTAGACCTTGTAGCCCTAACAGCATGGAAAGTGTGTGTGTGTGTGTGTGTGTGTGTGTGTGTGTATATATATATATATATACACACACACATATATATATATACACATACATACATACACACACACACACACACATACACATATACACATACATATACATATATATACATATACATTAGAGGAGTCACCATGTGGCCCTCCACTCATTCGTATATTATCCCCATGGACACAGTATGGGCCACTTGCATATGGTGGCATGAAAATCCCTAGCACTTCATGTGATGTCCTCTACATTTTGTACAGTATATATGACCTAACAGTTGGAACAACCAACTTCTATAATTGTGAAGCTCCTGTGACACAACACCAAATGCAAAAGTCATTACATTAGGCTTGTACAGCAGTATCCTTTTAAAGTATTCCTCTCTTTGTACAGAGAGTGCAAAGTTACAGTAAGTGATGGAAACAGAATACAAAACATCACTTTCTTGCTGCAGTTCACTTAGATGTCTAAAAAACACTGCAGTGTTTACTTTAATCACACTACACATGGACTCTGTTCTCTAACCAGAGGGCAAGTATCAAACAGCTGATAATAAAGCAAACTCACAGCATTCACTTTATCATCAATAAAGTGACAGACTGGCATCATCTTACCTTATATTCTAATTGGGCAGGGTGCAGAAAAAATACAAAAAGCATATAGCTTGATACACTGTAGTCCACTTAAATGAATAGGCATGGGAAATGGACAAACTATTCATTTAACCAGGCTATTCCGGTAAGAGAGTGTGGTATTTTTGGCTAAACTTTGCTGTCGGAAGACAGCCCAGTCTAGAAAAGTGGTATAAGAGCATTTTGTTTATTCAAATTGCAAAAAAAGACAGTCATTGAAAGCTTTACTGTACTAAAAGCACTTTAGTTAAAACAAGCAGTTAAATAAAAGAAGCATTATAACAATTTATTTTTGAGTTTCATAAACGGTTCACTTATGGTAGCTTGATGCTGACTATGCTGCAAGTTTCTCATGACAGTGCCTTCTACTTGTAATAAACTTCAAAATCATCAATGCAGGTTGAGTTTGCCTCACAATACTGCCATAATTTGTTTAGGCAGCACCGTACTTCTGTTTTTGCGGGATGTCCTGTACATCCTTGGCTTCCTCATCATCAACATTCTCAGTGTCTTTGCCTAGTACAGCTGCAGTTATTTCAGAGTCACTTTGGTCCCCAAAACAGTCAGCATCATCATCGATGCTCACAAAATGTTCAAACCCACCCTCGTCAAGTTACGCTGGTGCAGTCCCAGTTTCAGTGTTTGGGGTGGCTAGAGCTATAGCTTGGAGTCATTAGTGCTATCTGAAAACTGGCTTTCTGATAGGAGTTTGCTATCATTTCCATCTTTGAGTCATTCCACACCTGGGTCATCAAGCAGATGGTGTCAAGTACATTCAGTTTATGTGCTAACTCTGTGGAGGCATCAACACTGCTATTGTCTAATGTGGTTAGAATTCTGTTTAACAAGCACTTGTGGTACAGGAATTTGAAGTTATTTATGATCCTGCTGGATAAATGAAGTTGTATATGGGGGCAGAAAAATAATTTTAATGTTTTCCATTTCATGATGGGGGTGGGCACTGCAGCTGTCAAGCAGAAAGAGGATTTATGGCATCTGCATCTCATCTCACTGTTAAAAGCCAAACACCACTCTTTTTGAACTTTATTATTTTCATGTTAAAAATAATATACACTTTCTCCTCATACAAGGCAATAGTAATATGCAACATTACACACATTCAGAAAATTGATAATCAAACACAGCCCCCTGTAATCTGGTACAATAGGAATGGAGGGTACCTAATATTTTAAACCAATAATGTTCCAAGAGTTCTAGTTATCTCAGCGGCATTGGAGAGTCTCAGTTTAGGCAGAATTTAGTAAGATACAGCTACTGCAGCCACCATGAACCAAGCTTCATTGCCATTCAGGAATTCTGTTTCACACGGCAGGTTACAGGCAAACTGTCAACATTAACCACATTAAAGCATCTGGGTTTTTACTTTTCCCAATTATGAAAAGTTTTTCCTGTCCTATCCATATTGGTACATGTTAAAACAGCCACTCTCTCTTTTGCTTTCTTGCTTACTGATACGACTTCTGCTTTAAATGTTAAAGTGCCATCTGTTGTGGCCCTCTAAAAGATGCCAATTTTGTCAGCATTAAAAATGTCTTTACATGGGTAGTCAAGCAAGGATCTGTGACATGACATCTATAAGCTAAGTGTTTGCAGGGGGGCTGTCAGCACCTGTTTTGGTTTTTTTCATCACAGGCACCTTTACAAACAATGTTGCGTCACTGTTTAAAACAGCACAGCTAACGATTTGTGGGCTCAAAGTCTTTCCTGCAAGACTCACAGTAAGATTCTTTGCTTTAGTAGCCACCACGTTCAAACCACCAAAGTGTCTCATCAACTGTGGCATCTTTACACTCTCATTTTCTTTTTCTCTGAGGGTTTGCATTTTTGTAAAACTCATCTAGAATAACCTGTTGTTCTTAATGATTCTGCAGACCAGTGTCAGAGACAACCCAAGCTGCCAGGGAACTTCACTCTCAGAAATGTGTGGAGTGACGAGCATTTCAACAGTCGGCCCCTTCTCAGAGAGTGTAAGCTTGTGCTTTTTTCTGGCTGGGGAATCTAAGGTTGGTGTGCTTACTGGTGGCAGGATACAGGCTGCCATTTTATCAGACTCTTGTCAGGTCTTTAACATGTGATAGCCCCAGCTGGGTACCTACAGCTATGACTGATCACTGCTTACAAGTGGCTTAATCACCTTAAACCTAGTCATTTAAATGGGCACAGTAATCCATTTAAATGAGCTAAATAACATGGTCGCTGTATGAAAAAAGGGAAATCTGGATGGCCCAGTGGTGAAGAGGACTGAGGTGCCCTGTGCATCTTACCTTTTCCCATGCCAGCGACCCAGGTTCAGGAACAGATTTGGGCCATCAGGGGATGGCAGTGGAGGGAGAGGATTGAGCATCAGAGGGACTGTTCTCCTCTCCCAGGGAGGGTTGGCCTGTCAGCTTGTCCTCGGCAGCCCCCAAGTGGAGGCCTAGAGGTACAGCAGGTGTAGGAGGCAAAAATGACAGGAGGGATCTGCAGGGAACATCAGATGGGTGCACCCATGCACGAGGTCCGATGCTCTGCAATAAGGGCAGGGGAACCAGAAAAGTGAAAAATGGTATGTTGGGGGTGGGGGGGGGAGGCTTCATGAAGCCTGCCCCAGCTACGTCTGAACCTGCACCATCACTCAGTATGTCATCTGATCTGTCTCAGACTTACTGTATGGAGGAGGGAAGGATAACCCTCCTTACCCGGCTCTGCCATGAGAGGGGAACTCACTGACCAGGGGTGTGCTGAGGAAGTCTGAGAGCCAGCTTGGGAGAGCTGGAGACCATGTTGATGTCCCCATATCCCAGACACAGAAGACACAAACACCTATATGGCAACAATAAAAAAAAGGAAATTTTAAATTTATTTTTGTAAGTGGGCTACTCATTTATCAGGTATTCATTTAAATGGGCCACACTGTAGCAATAAGAGAGTAGAGTCACCATTCTCAGCACAAATCCAACTGTCACATGGAAATAAAGGACAGAGGTGTGAACCTTTCTCTAAAGAGGAACAATGCTGAGGCACCACTTTTATTTTGGCCATTTACAAATCCTGTCTTGGGACTCCAATGGGGTTAGTGCAAGCCTTAAAGAGAGTATTAAAAGGATGTACTGTAGTTATGTACTGCTCATGTTCACACAGCAGTCAAGCTTCTGTCTGCTGTGTTACTGCATCAAATGAATTCTGCCAATGGTTTACACATTTAAACAAGATCTGGTCTGACACCGTTACCTCAGAGGATGGCACAGAGAAAGAGCAGCTGGACTACGGTAGGCTCAGGACGAGTGGGGGGAGTGGGCTCTGGAAGGCTGGGGTGGGTGGGTCAGAGCCACATTCCTCAACCAGAACCACTACAAAATTCCTATGCTTCTCTTATAGAGCGGGACAGCCAGGAGGAGGCACCCATGGCAGTGGATAGGGAGGATGTGGAGGTTCTCTGTAGTGGAGACCCTAAGATGGGAGGGAGAGAATACCAGAAGAGGAGGAGGAAGCAACTTCTGGTGGAGGGTTCAATTGTAAGGGGGATAGAATTTGGAATAGGAATGGGGTGGAGAGGGAGATCAGGTGCCTATGTGGTGCCACGGCCCAGAGGGGTAGGAATGGTATCCTAGGGATCACTAGGGTAGCAGGTAGAAAGAAGGAGGTGAATGTCATTGTTTAACTGGGTGCAATGACCTGGCTATGGATGGGGCTGAGGTACTGCAGGGGGAGTTTAAGGAACTGGGGAGTGGTCTTAGATAGGTGGCATGCTCAGTAGCTTTTGCTGAACTGCAGCCTGTCTGATGGGGGAAGGAGAAGGTTCTCCACACTAGGACCTTCAACTCATCACTGAAGGAATGGTGCAGAGAAGAGAGGTTCAGCTACATTGGGGACTGGTGACCCACCTGGCAGGATGAGGGTCTATACAGGGGTGATGGCCTGCATCCATCCAGGTGAGTAACCGCAGTACTGAGTGGATGTTTTAAATGTTATTTCGATGAGCATTTAAACTAGCCAAAGGGGTGGCAGAAGGAATTGGGGAGGCAGAAACTGCCCCCACAGGCTGAAGGAGAAAGTAGGGAGATGCTAAGAGGAGTGGAACCCCCAGGGTGTAAAGTAGTAAAGGAAGAAGGGTGATAGTAACAGAGAAAGAGAGGGGGACAGAAACATTATAAAGGGGAGATGAATGGGAAAAATGAAAAAGGTGGGTAACAAGCAGAGTGCTAACAAAATCTGGAAGGCCATGTGTACAAATGCTAGAAGTCTAGGAAATGGATTTCCAGACCTAGAGGTCATCATGGCAGAGGCCAACCTGGATAAAGTTGCCATTACTGAGTCATGGTACACTAAAAACCATGACTGGGACATGGCCATACCAGGCTACACCCTGTTCAGGAAGGACAGGGTGTGAAGGAAAGGAGGGGGTGTGGTGATTTATGTGAAGAAAAGCATACAAACAATGGAGATACAGGGAATTCAGGGGATGGCAGAGGTACTGTATGTCACCCTGGACTCAGAGAATGGAGCCACTGTTCACACTGGTGCGCTCTATAGACTTCCCACACAGGGTGAGGAGTTAGATAAGGTACTGTTGGAAGCCTTTGGCAAAAGGGCAAACAAGGGAGAGGTGTTGCTAGTGGGGGACTTCAATCTGTAAGATGTAGACTGGAGCCTCCTAGCTGTGGCTTCAGCTAGAAGCAAGGACATCCTGGACTCCCCGCAGGAGAGGTGGCATTCCCCAGGCAACTAGTCAGTGAGCCCACTCATGATGGGGAAATACTGAAGCTCGTACTCACTAACACGGGCAGTGTTGCAGACATCAAGATGGGAGGCCACCTGTGGACCAGTGATCACTGTATGGTGTGGTTCAATGTAAGATTGACTGCAGAACTGAACCACACACAGGCAAGAGTCCTGGAATGCAGAAGGGCAGATTTTATAAATGTGGGCGAATACCCCAGTGATTACCTGGTGGGGGTGGGGGAACAGTCAAGCAAGCTAAAAGTGGGCATAGTGAAGGCAGCAAACCTCTGCGTGAAGCAAGTGAGCAAAAGCAAGAGGAAAAGGAGACTGCTATGGCTCTTAAAAGAGGTAAAGAAGTGGCAGAAAAGGTAAATGCTAAAAGGTTTGCATTCTCAGAAGGAGGAGGACAGGGAGGTGTATCAGGAGACACAGAAGGAAGCAGGGAAAGCAGTAAGGAGCACAAAGGTGCAAACTGAAGAGATAATAGTCCAAGCAGTATCAAAAGGGGACAAGACTATTTTTAGGTAGATAAGTGAAAAGAGGAAGACCAAGGGAGGGATTATGAGGTTAAAAAGGGAAGGGAAGGGGGGACTGTACAGAGGGGGCCAGGAAAAGACAGACATCTTGAACAATTACTTCCGCTTGGTGTTCACAGAGGAAGGGGAAGGGGAGGGACCACAAAAAAGTAAGAGAAGCACTGAAAGGGGGAGGTAGGCACTAGTTCATTTTCAGAGGAGACAGTCCTGACAAAGCAATGGGGCCAGATAGGGTGCATCCAAGGGTGTAGAGGGATCTACATGAGCTACTGGCTACACCTCTGACAGTCCAGTTTAACAAATCAATATGAACTGAAGTGGTTCAAGAGGATTGGAACAGGGTGGATGTAGTCGAATATCCTATCATTTCAGTGTATGCCTTCAATATACTCAGTAGATACCATATTCACTTACTGTAAAGTGAAGGAATGACCACTCTATTTGCCATAATTCAGCTGATCCAGTACATTTTGCAAACTGCAATCAAACCACCTCTGTAGACCTTCTGTCACAATACTTAGGCTGTTGTGAGTCTTGGGGCAGAGATAGGATGTGTAAAATAATGTTGAAAGTTATACCAGCATAGCACCAGTAAGTGTTCTAGAAAACAGTAGCATGACACTAACCTGTCCTTTGTGGGTAAGATTATTGAGAAGGTGGTTGCATTGCAACTGGAGGATCATCTTCTTACCAGCCATGATATCTATGATCCTCTCCAGTCTGGATTTCAGAAGAGGCACAGTACAGAGAGGGCACTGGTTTGGGTTCTTAATGATCTCCTAATAGCAAGAGATCGAAAGAGCCGTTCCATCTTGGTTCTCCTTGATCTTTCTGCAGCATTTGACACAGTGGACCATGGAGTGTCACTGGAGCACCTGTGGTTCATCTGTGGACTGCCTGGGACAGTCCTTGGGTGGTTTTAATCCTTCCTCATGGGTAGGACTCAGAGAGCGGTGTCAGGGATTTATTCCTCAGCTTCACTCCCCCTATTCTGTCGGGTACCCCAGGGCTCTGTTTTGTCACCCATGCTGTTCGCAGAGCGTATATGCTGCCATTGGAGGACATTATAAGGCAGTATGGACTGAGTTTCCACTGTTACGCAAACGATACTCAACTATACATGTCCTTTGTACCCGAGCAGGGTAGAGCTATCTCAGTATTTAATAACTGCCTCTCTGAGATCCAGGACTGGATGAGTCCCAGCTGGCTGAAGTTGAACCCTGACAAAACTGAAGTGTTGGTTGTGGACCCTGGTCATCAGGCAGAGGGGTCATCAGCTGGTCAGCCCTCTGGGCTCTGGCTTGGGGGCAGCCAACTGTTGACCTCTGGCAGGGTGCGGAATCTGGGCATTATGCTGGACAATGGGCTTACGCTTAAGTTTCTGGTGTTGTCCATCATCAAGACCTCATTCTACCATCTGAGGAATATCACCTGGATCAAACACCATGTCCCGCCTAAGGACCTTCCAACAATGGTTCATGCTTTTATGATCTCCTGCCTGGATTACTGCAATGCCCTGTACCTAGGGCTTCCAGGGGTTGATATCCACTGCTTGCAACTGGTGTAGAATGCGGTGGCCAGGTTGTTGACTGGCTTATCTTGATCATGCCATATCATGCCTGTGCTCCACAGTTTGCACTGGCCACCTATTCAGTGGCGGATCACCTTTAAGATCAGTTTACTGACCTATAGGGCCCTACATGGAATGGGACCTCGATATTTGCAAGATCATCTTTGCCCTTATTGCCCCCTCAGTCCACTCCACTCCTCCAATGAGGGATTGCCAAAGGTTTCCAGGGTTCGTCTGAGATCCTCTGGTACCCAGGCATTTGCATTTGTGGCCCCAACCTTGTGGAACTCTTTATCCCATCGGCTAAGAGAGTGCCTGACCATGGAGAGTTTTAAATCAGCGCTGAAGACATATTTATTTAATATGAATTCCTTAATAAGTGATCATTTTGGCTGTTGTTTAATTTGAGGATTTTAAAATGTATGTGATATTTATAGTTTTAAAGAGCAACTGACACTATCTGGCCAAAAGTGCTACATTGCAGAATGAAATAAGTATACCCCCAGTAAATCTCATACCAAAAACTACATTTCAACAGGACGTCATTTTAAAGTTATGAGCTATTTTGTAACCTCGATTTCACTACCTATTCAAAAAACCCTGTTTCAGTGAAGAGCTGCTGGTGATGTCATCTAGGGTACTCACAGTTTAGTAATCCTTGTCAGCAAGCTTACAGGGCCTGTTTTTCCAAATCTGTAAAGATCATATGCAGTGGTTTTCAGGCAGCACCAGTCAGTAAACATTGTTTTAAAAACTGTGTGTGTTTCAGATTTTGTAACAAAGCTGACAATATTTTGTTTGGGTGTCTTTTTGTTGTGGTCCTTGTTTCCAGGTTTGCTGGATGCTGGGTCATAGCACACTGTTGTGAGGTTTGCAGACTGAATAAGTGTCCGATGTGGTGAAAGGATGCGACCATTTATACCCATCATTCAATTGAGGCAATTTCTAAGAATGGCACTTTAAAAACATTATTCCATCTCCTTGTAAATGGGGGTGGGAGAGGTAATGCTGTTTTGAAACCTTACTAGTAGTTTATAATTTAGCCCGCAATTATTTTCTCCGTTAGGCGGGTTTACCAGACCTACATTCAGGCCCATGTATGTTTCTACTCTACATTACAATGCTCATTTTATCAGAGCTAACACTTCTACCCCTAGTAGGAATTAACACATATAAGGCCCCTATTAAAACATATTGTAAAGCAGACACTGACAAAGAGCAGCGAAGTTGCCAATATTACAATACTAGCAACAACACCCATTCCTAACAGGCACAGTAGAGTAACACCCCCAAATGGCTTCAGCAGCCTAAAGGCATGCTGAATCCGCATCCAGCAACTCTGGAGAAATGGACTGTAAGTCCCCTAGATGACATCCCTAGCAGGTCTTCACTGAAACAGGCTTTTTGAACAGGTAGTGAACTCAGGGTTATAAAATAGCTCATAACTTTATAACAAAGTACCGTACAAATCTAGTTTTTGGTATGGGATTTACTGGGGGTATGCTTAGTCGGACTCCGCAATATGGCACTTTTCGCATCAGTGGATCTTTAAGTTTTATGTACAAGTGCTTTGATCTTTGTGACTTCTGCTTTTTATAAATAAAATTTGATTGGTTGACACAAGCTGTATTTATATTTTTACAGCACTGTCAGAAACATTACTTTGTGTTAAAATACCTTACAGTACTACTTAGCAGAACTGGATACTACACTTTGGCATGTAGCAGAACAGCAACAGTTTTGTTAAAATAAATTAAACTGATGCTGTTGTTAAAACAAGGAAGTTAAGAATCACAGAACAGGAGGTAAGGAGAAGTACTGCTTAATAGATTAAAATATAAACTAAATGGAGCAGTTGAAACGTTTTAAGCTTAATCATATTAACAAAACAGTAATTTATGTGGGGGCGAGGAAACAGTGATTGATTAATAATAATAAATCAGAAACCCTAGAACACATATCATGAGTGTGTCCTTTCTCCACTGAGTGATCAGCATTGTTATCAGCCTGCTGATCACTGCTGATATGTCTCTCCCCCCCCCCCCAATATTAGTGGCCAATGCCCATCTTGGGCTCAGCCTCACTCAGAGCAGGGAATTCACATATTAAAAAGCCCTCCTGGGTAGAGCTCCACTGTGAACAGGAATGTAAGTAATAAAAAAACATTCTGGGGTGAGCGATCCTTCTGAGAGAGGCCCCCCAATCTCACAGTCATCATCCATTCCACCCACCACCCCCGATCATTGTGACACTTGGGTGCCCAATCCACAGTGTCACCCTTGTGCCATAAAGACTTTTTTTAAACCTGAAAAGCAGAAAACCATCCATTGATATCTTTGGTGGCTGAACAACCCTTCTAAGCCCCACAAACTCTGATATTCATCACCCCCCCCCACCAATGTGACACTGGGGTTTCCCAGTCCCCAGTGTTACCCTTGTATCATCACAATGTCTTCTTTTTTATTATTTTAAACTGGAAAAGCAGAAAACCAGCTATTCATGTATTTTGCTGCTTGTCAACCAAATCTACCATCCACACACCCAACCATGACCCCCCACTCAGCAACTACCACCCCACAACCACCAACCACCCCCACACACCCTTCACTCACCCAAAAAGTCCAATGCTGAAAAACCACTCCATGAGGAAAACACATCATTCTTCTTCAATGCCAACTGAGAACTGAAGGAAAAATGTAAGTGCAGTCAATATATTTTCAATACATCTTTAACGTTTACTCCCGACCAGGGTGGGCCAAATCAGGTAGCCAGGTGGCCAATGGCCACAAAATAAAATGGTTTAGCTACCAAATTTTGAAAAGTTACTGGCCAACTGGCTACCTACCTACACAGTGATTTATAGGCCCTTAAAAATTGTGACCACTAAAAATACTGATTTGACTATCAGATTTTGAAACCTAATGGCTAAACTGACCAGTAGCTCACAAACTGATTTGTTCCACCCTGCTCATAACTTTGTCAGTTCTTAATATTCTTTCATGAAATGTTTTAAATAGCCTTTTTGTGGACTCCACCTTATGGACAATTTAGTTGAAATTGTTCAAATCTGGCCCCAAAAGGTAATTTTGCAGCTACTCCATGAAAATGCCTTTCAGGCAGGTTTTGAAAATGTTTACCTATGAGATTCATGAGGTGGGGTCTTACGAAGACTATGTTCAAAACACGGTGAAAAAATATGATAAAATTACCAAGTTATGAGTGGATATTGAAATATGTCAATGCTCACTCATAACTAGGCTTGGCAGCTTTCAATTTTAATTTTTTTATCATTTCGATGGAAAAATATTGATTTTTAATTTTTTTCCTCTTTTTCCACAATTTTATGATCTAAATTTTCACAGTTGCATGAAGTTACTGTTTTTTAAGCATTTATCTCGATTTGTATCTATTTAATTTTCACAGCTGCAGTTAATGACAATAAATGCTGAGAATTTATAAATGGATAAAAAACACAAAATTGTTATCTTCACATGTCAAAACAGCAATAGAACATACTTTGCCTACCTGTAAATTTAGATTATCATCGATGGAAATATTTTTTTCTCGGTTTATGTGTGTGCAGTGAAACTGACATTTATCAACATTTACCAATTTAAATCTAATACTGCCAAGTCTACTCATAACTTTGCTATTTTTCAATATTTTTATGCCAAACTTTCAGCATGATCTTTTGGAACCCGACCTCATGAACAAAGTAGGTGAATTTTTTCAAATCTAACCCAAAAGGCAATTTCACAATCGCTCTGCGAAATCACCTTTCAGGCAGGATTGGAAAAGTTCACCTACCAGATTCATGACGTGAGGTAATAAAATGACTAGGTTGAAAATTTGGGGTCAAAACCTTAAACACCAAAGTTATGAAGGCATGTTAACATTTTTCAACGTTCACTCCCAAATTAAGTAATTTTCAATATTTTGACCCTGCATTTTCAACATAACCATTTTTCACACCACCTCATGAATGTGATAGGCGTCATTTTTCAAATCCTGTCCAAAATGTGTTTTCACAAATGTGATGCAAAATGACACTTTAGTAAGTATTTTATAAATGAAAACCTGTCATTTTCAGAAGAGGGTCATACAAAAAAACTATGTTAAAACTCTAGGGTCAAAAATTTCATAAAAAATGATGAAGCAGCATTGTGTAGAGGGCCAGCCATTGGTCTAGCAGGTAGTGTGTTACTCGAGTTCAGGGACGAGCTCAGGAATCCAGCTGGGCAGCATGAGAATGGGGGTAAGCATGGTCACTGTCATCACTCTGAGCCTGGGAAGGTACTGTACAGTGTTCTGTTGCATAGGTGACACCTTGTGATGGGCTGGAGAGCCTTCCCTCACAAAGAGTTGCTGTGCATGTCACGGCCTACTTCTGTAATTAATTATTCATGTCATTAAACATGACCACCAAGTGCAATTTCCAAAAATCTCTTCCCTTGAGCTCACCTGTCAATGTACATGCTAAATGAATACTCTGGATGTGGCTGCATGATGCTATTACATATTTATAATGTTAAATACCACAACACTACACCAATATATTTTGTTTTTACACAGCACCCCACAGCATGAAACTAGGAACTTTAAAAATCTTCAAAATTCTGTAGCTGGAGTGATGGTTCACTCACCAAATAGTATACTTTTTAATAAACTGTTATATATAACTGTCAATTTTATAAACCGATGTTTTGTGTGAAAGGCCACACTTCCTTAGGAAAACTGTACACAAAGGGCCAGATATTCAAACTGCGCTATTTTGTGGAGCAAGCCCTTGCGCTGCACAACATAGTTGTGCAGGGGTGTGGCCAGAGCGATATTCAAAGGAGTTGCGCCGCAGGCGCTCGCTGAATCACCCAGCCACAGCCACTGTGCATGGTGCAGTGGAACTTGCACCACTGCAAGTGGTCAGAGTGGAGCATTCAACTGCGGTGGCGCAAGTACCATTGCGCCATGTGCAAAATCGATATTCAAAGGTGACATGCAAATGGGGCCATAATTCATGCAGGGTGCGGGAGGCCATTTGCATCTGATTATAGCCCCATTTGCATGCCATTGCTGTCTGAGGTGCACACGATCCCCAGGACTTCGCCTGGCGCCCTGCCAGGCAGCAGCCGTCGGGGACTGACGCCCCCTGAAGCCTGATCGCGGGCAAAAGAGTGTAAAATCCCCACCACCACCCCCACTGGCCCAATCGCAGGCATAGCTTTAATCCCCCCCCCCCACCAGCCCGATCGCGGGCAGCAAAGTCTCTCCCCAACATATCCCTGGTGGTCAGTGGACGATAAGCCTGATCGCGGGCTGGGTAATGAAATACACACCTCCCCGAACATATCCTGGTGGTCAGTGGACCGATAAGCCCGATCGCGGGCTGGAGTAATAAATACACCCCAGACATATCCCTGGTGGTCCAGTGGACGAGAAGCCCGATCGCGGCTGGAGTAATTAAACACACCCCTCCCCAACATATCCTTGGTGACCTAGTACCCCCCTACCCATCCACAAAGCCCCTACCCGCTCCCCATGGCGGTGGGCGGCAGCACCCACCCGCCTGCTGCCCGCTGACTGCCTGGTAGGGCTGCACACCCATTGGTGCAGAGCAAGAGCCAATGGGTGTGCAGCCCATCTCTCTAAGACAGTCCAGTTTGTGAATGAATGTATTCATTTACAAATCTGGACTGTCTTATATGGTATAGGCTGCCGACCATTGGCTCTTGCTCTGCACCAATAGGCGTGCAGCCTGACTGCAGTCAGTCAGAGGCGGCAGTGGGATGCTGCCACCTGCCGGCTGCGGGGGTGGGTGGTGGGGCTTCAGGTGGGTGGGTGGGGTGGGGGACACTAGGTCACCAGGGATATGTTGGGGAGGTGTGGTGTTAATTACTCCAGCCCGCGATCGGGCTTCTGGTCCACTGGACCACCAGGAATATGTTCGGGAGGGGGTGTATTTCATTACTCCAGCCTGCGATCGCTTATCGGTCCACTGGACCACCAGGGATATGTTCGGGGAGGGGATGTGTATTTCATTACTCCAGCCCGTGATCGGGCTTATCGGTCCACTGACCACCAGGGATATGTTGGGGAGACACTTTGCTGCCCGCATCGGGTTGGTGGGGGAATTAAAGCTATGCCGCGATCAGGCCAGTGGGGTGGTGGTGGTGGGGATTTTACAGTCTTTGCCCGTGATCCAGCTGCAGGGGCACAGGGGTGGGTTGAGGCCAGCCACAGGTGGCAGCTGCTGTGTGCGCCCTGCAATGCGGCAGCTCACCTGTGGGTGGCCCTCGACTTGATCCTTTTTTTGGGCTCAAAGTTGTGCAGGCGCAGGGTTGGGGTTGCACCTGCTGGCTCTGCACAGCCCGGCTGAATATCGGGCTGTGCAGTTTATCATGGTTCCTCCCCTCCAGTTCAGCATGCATTCATTTGCATTGCACTGTTGCTCAACATGTTTTCAGTGGCGCAACTGCCTCCTGCTGAATATCGCAGAATGGAGCAATTTCGTACTTGCGCAGGCGCAACCCTATTGCGCATGGCGCAACCCTTTTGAATATCTGGCCCAAAGTATCTAAAACGTATAAACAAAATCTAATTAATTATTACTGCTTTCATAATTAATTTCTTCAATGTAACCCCATAAGGTGAGCTCTATAATGCCAGTTCAACAACAATTTTATCAGCCAGCATCACAGTGACAGAATTTATGTCAACCGCAAGTTGCAGCTGACATAAATCCCAGAGGACTCCCAGTCTCTGTTTCTATCAGGGGGACTTTGCCCCCCAAACCACCATGTGGAAGGCTCTGCCCCCCCCCCGCATCCCCCATTCTAAATATAATCAAATCTGAGTCTGAGTTGATTCGGGGAAGGGATGCATGACTGGGGAACAGTGTGCCCAGGTCTCTGATGCACCAATACAGTGAACTGTTGATGTTGTCAGCATCAACGTAGTTCACTGTATTGTTGTCGCTGTTGGTGAGGTATACCCAAAGGTGAGGGTAAAGCTATACAAAACTCACGATTTTTTCTCAGATACATAGTCTGTTCTGTTATATCACGGGGGATTACTTCTGTTCAAACACAAACATATAAAAAGGTATATCACAACATTACAACAAATCAATTTAACAATTTTTTTGTCTCAAGTGCTGTACCTTGATACTATGTGATACCAGGTAATACTATGCAGTAAAAAGTTAGAGAATCAGTTTTCAGTATTCCTGTCTACCAATCTTCAGAAACATAGCCTATGAGTGGTGAGACATTAGTGGAAAAAATATATTATGGGAGCACGGTAACATTTCTATAGTTAGGGTTGAGTAAGTTGTTAAATGTTGAACCCCAATTTTTGCACCTCAATAACTTTGGTGGCTGCCAGAATCCCAAGACTTGAAAAGTTTTGTGACATCTTTTTCAGTTTGAGAGATATCGAATGCCAAAAAATGCAAAAAAAAAACACCAAATAAACCTTTTTCTCTCATGTACAGGCTAAACAGTGTGGATTTTTTCCTGAAACTTTCAGGGTACAAGTAGCCAGTATTGAGGAAGTGTCTTTCAAAGGATTCATGAAAAAATATTATACTGTTACAAAGTTAAAACAATTTTTCGGGATAACCATCAAGCTTGACAGGTTAAAAAAAAAAACAATTGAGAGTGGTTATTTTCATGGTTTATGTGTTGTGAGAAGTTATTTACTTGTCTTGATCACAAAAAGTTATCATGGTGGCCATCATCTTATTTGTTTTAACTCAAAAACATTAAAATACATAACAATGACGTATTTTCAAAAAAACAAACACCTGAGTCTAGCTAAATGGGACCCATTTAGCTAGAGTCGATTCTGGTGTTAGTTTAAAAAAAACTCAAGAAATACCTTTTCTGGGCACCCAAAAATCCAGGGTGCCCAGCTAAGTGAGAGGAGAAATTCATCCATGTTCTTGGTATGAGGACAGTTGGACTTTCTTGACACCTGCAGCCACAGATGGAGACATGAGCAGTGAGCCAGCAATCTCAATCTCAATCTCAATCTCAATCTCTCAATCTCAATCTCAATCTCTCTCTCTCTCTCTCTCATCTTCTTTCTGGTCTTTTTTTGACAATTGAGACAGGCCTAGAGCAGATCTAGCTCCATATCCAGGGCTTGCAAACAGCTATTACTGAGGAAAACAAGAGAACTGTCCAAATTAGTTTAGAATGCAGGGGAAAGTATTTTTTAATAATGTTTTTATTGGAGTTTTCGATCCAGTAGGAGACTGACAATTTCCCCTCACCTGGCTTTTTCTAAACTGATTTATTTCTTTAAACAATAAGAAAACAATTTTGTCTTTGAAAAATATCCATGCTTTTAATTTATTTTAATTGTTTCAGACTGAGAATGGATTCACAATGTGATTTTTATTCTCTCTGTGAAGTGTTGTGCCCATCTATTTTGTGCATTTGGGTCAGTCCATGTTTTTATTCATGTGCTGATCCTTTTATTACCTTTTTTCAAGATAATTGCCTTTTTAGGACTGCAGTGGGCTGAGCCCTGCAGACGTCTTGCTTTCAAAAAAGGACTCCTGCATTTCTTGCATTCTTTATGACCAAACAACATGTTAAAATGACACCATAGTTGCCTCCACATCTCTGGAACACTCACACTACACTACTTTGTTCTTGGAAAAAAAAAACATTGGAAGTTTCCTGATCATCACACTGGGGAAATGGGCACCCCCAGTGTCACTCTGATGTTTGTGGGAGGGGTGAGGGTGCTAAGCTCCAATGGACCTGAGGCTCACTATGACTTAATAAGCTTGGGTGTGCCCACTGTTTTAATAAACTCTTTGTCTCACACTGACTCAGTGAGTGCATTAGATTTTCTTTGTTTATAGCCCAGAGGGATTGTTTGCAGACCGGGGGGGGGGGGCTGTGCATCTGCATCTGTTCATACAGGTACCAAAGGTGCCTGTGTGAATAAGGATCTAATTATACTATCTGAAAAATAAAGGAAATTCATTGCAAAAACTGTGTTACTGAACCAGTTAGGGTTCAGCATATATCCACAATAGTAAGGATATGTGGTGTTAGGGTTTCCAACCCTAACTCCCCACCCCACCCCAAGCAGCAAAAGAACAAAACCATACAAGCTACCACAGACAGCCATCATCAGGTAAGACGAACAAAATACAACTGTTTTCAGATGACACAAATGCAGTAGCACTGATGTGCTACCTTTGTGGATTTTGTATCTATGGCTCTCACACTACAAAACATACACACTCACTTCTTGCTGAAGATAGAAATCCATGATACTCAAATCACAACACTTCTTCTGTATGCAGACGCACAAGCCCCTACAGCCACAGGAACAAATCCACAATATCCAAATTACAAGAGTTCCTTTGTCTGCAGAAGTGCATGCCCCATGGGACCAATGCTTCTGTAGGCACAGGTACTCATCCATACTGTAAGACATAAACACAGTTCTGTCTGTAGAAGTGCAGGCCCCTGAGGGGGATGTGCTCTGCAGCTACAGGTGCGAAACATACACACAGACTTCTGGGTGCAGAAGGGCAAGTGCTACAACCTCCACGATACCAAAATTACAACAGTACTTCAGCCGCAAGTATAAGACATACACACCAACCTCTCGCTGCAGAACCGCAGGCCCCTGTTGGGTCTGGACTTATGCAGCTGTGTATCAAAAAAACACACTCTCATATCCAGCTATGTACCACCTGCTGCCCCATAAGGTCAGCAAAAAGTAACTGTTTAACCTAATGTGTACTTTCAAAGTAACAGTTAACTTTTTGGGGGGAAAGTGTCACCCCCTAGACAGAACTGGTACCAGGGCTATGTGAAACCTTTTTCTGAATCTTTGGCTGAATATTCTGTATTCAGGCATCAGGTATTCATTGTTCAGCCAAATATTCAGTAATCAGCTTAAAAACAATAGGGCAACAAACAGCTCCCACCCCTCCCTAGCCCAGACCATTTCAATAGTTATTTGTTTATTTATTAATTTTAAATTTGGTAACTGGGACAGGAATGCTGACCTGAGGCTCATTTCCATGTGCAACCTGGGGATTAGGAAAGTCACACACAGAGGAAAAAAGAAAAGTTACAATAATTTTGTTATACAAGTGCAATTTAGCAAGCAGAACAAGTTTCATCCAAGAAAAAATAGTAGCCTAAATGCAGTTAGGCAGAAGGCATAGTGGATTTAGGGACTTTATGGACAGTGGCAAGAAGCAGCAGGTATGAGTCTGAGCAGGCACTTGAAAGCAGGGAGCGAGGTGGTTTGACAAAGGATAGAGGAAAGTTAGTTCCAGCGGGAAGGGAGCCAGAAAGAGAAGGCAACCTGGCCAGTAGTAGAGTAAAGATGGGGAAGGAAGAAGGAGGATGATTCCCTGAAGGGCAGTGGGTAGGAAGTAGGAGAAGCATAGGACAGAGGAGAAGAGAGATAAGATGGAAGAGATCCAAACCAGTATTTTACAATAAAGGTTAAGCAGTGGGTATGTTGACTGTAGGAAAGGAGAGAGATAGACAGAGTAAAGTAGAGACAGCAGTGGTGTGTCCAAAAAGGTGAGTTGGTAGCAAAATTACACAAGGCATTAGGAAGGCTGTCTAATCTGCCAAGGGAAGTGGCAGGTGTGGTGCTGTAGACAGTGTCCACATAGTCAAACACAGAAAGGATCATTTTAATTACCAACTCTCGGCGAACAGAATGGGAAAGGCAGTCTTTGTTGCAGTACATTGCTCCAAGTTTATGGAAGAGTTTGAAGTGGATGGTGTCTATATGAGTGGAGAAGTCAAAACTGTTATCTAAGCAAACTCCAAGGTATTTGAAGGCGTGGACTATGTCAAGTGGGAAGCCACCCGAGGTAGTGAATACTGGAGGGGATGTGAGCCTTGCCACTTCTTGTCTTGTTCCAAAGGTCACAGAGATTTTTTTTTGTGTTAACTCAGAGTTTGTTTACCTTGAACCAACTTAGCACATTGTTAACGTTGTGCTGGAGAGGGGCCTCCACAGCAGTAGTTGATGGAACTGAGGTGTAGATGACCATATCATCCACGTTCATGTAGATATGCAAGTATGAGCAAACAAAGGGAAGGTCATTTATGAAGTGGGAGAAAAGGACTGGGCCCAGGACTGAGCCTTGGATGACCCCAGTGAGGATCAGGAGAGGGGAGGATAGGAAAGATCTCACCTGTACTGACTGATGCCTTCACTTGAGGTAAGAATTTAACCAGTTCACAGCTGGTGCCACCAAGCCAAATGAATGTAGATTGTTTGGAAGGAGTGAGTGAAACACAGATTCAAAGGCCTTCACCAAATCGATGAAAATGGCACCAGTGATGTCAATCAGATCCATCCCAAAGAGGACAGAGTCTGTGACCCGCAGTAAGGAGGAAGTTGTGGAGTGACAACTCCTAAAGCCAGACTGGACAAAGGAGTTTCAGTGGTGGTGAGAAAATTAGCAGTCATGGTATAGACTAGGGACTCCTAGAGTTTGGCTAGGGAGGGGAGGAGGGATATTAGCCGATAATTCCCAGGGGAGTATGGGTCACCACCTTTGTGGAGAGACAAAACCTTAGCCACTTTCCAGGCCAAGGGGACCATGCTAAAGGAGAGGGAAAGAGTCAAAAGTTGCGAAAAGGGGAGGACTATGGCTGGGGCGGAGATACGGTAGAGCTCAGGGTCAATGCCATCTGGGCTAGTCTTGGCAGGGTTGAGGGAAATAAGTGCATGGCAGACTTCCTGCTGGGAGATGGGGGAAAGTGGTAGCCATCATGTGAGGGTGGTAGGGGAGGGTCGGTAGGGGCAGGTGAAGGTTGATCAGGAAGAGCACAAGTGAAGAAAAATTTGTTGAAGATGTCCATGACAGGGAAGGGGCAGATACCAGACAGACATCCACTGAGAGGATGGGGGGACTGGCAGGGAGAGGGAGTTGAGGAGGGAAAGGTTAACTTTCCAGAAGTTTGAAGGTGAGCTGTGATTTGAATGGAGGTGGTCTTTGCCACACAGACGGCCTTTGTGCACAAGTTTCTAAGTGTTCTGCATGCTTGGGGATTTGACAAGGTCTGGGGGTATTTGAAGTAAGCCCATGCACAATCATGCAATTTACACAGGGCAGTTAGGCTGGCTGTGACCCAAGAGTGATTAACGCGTTTGACCCTGGCTTTTCTTAGGGGGGCATGGTTGTTCCAGACACATGTGAGGGTGCTTAAAAGTAGGCCTAGGACTGAGTCAGTGTCAATAGCAGAGATAGCAGGAGACCAGCTGGAGCCATTTTGGTCTTGTAACAGAGCATTAGTGTCAAGTGCCCTGACAGAATGGTGCCAGACATGTTTGGAGGCTGAGTGGAAGAAGCGCACCTTCCTGACATAGTATGTTAGGCAATGGTCACTGAAAACATCCAGGAAGGTGCCCGCTGCAATTATGCAGAGGGGTGGGAGGAGAGCACCCAGTCCAAAAGGGGGTGATTTAGGGAACAAGGATTAAGAGGGGTGGGTTCGGTTATTAGCCAAGTAAGATTCAGTAATTTGATATTGTGTAATGTGGGTTTGGAGATAGGGGAGACACAGTTTAAACTGAAATCCCCTAGAGGGATGAGCTCCATGTAGGTGGCATGGGTGGCAATGGAAGCAATGTAGGTGAACAAAGAAGTGGGAGAGAGTCTGGGGGAAGCGTATAATGCTCTGACGTATGTAGGGATGGGGCAGGGAGGTTTAGTTTGGCAATGATAAGTTCATGAGATGAGGGGAGAGATTCATGAAGGGACATGGAGCATGAAACAGACTGACAAATGTAGAGGGCTACTCCACCACCTCATTTGCCTCTATCTTGGTGGAAGAGATTGAAATCAGGGAGAGCAAGGCGGGAGGCTGGGACCTTGCAGACAGCCAACTTTAAGTGGTGCATATGATGTCAGGTGAATGTTGGGTAGTCCAGACTTTAGGGGCATCAAATTTGGGGAGGAGGCTCCTAGCATTAAGGTGGAAGATGCTGAGGCCTTTTGGTAGAGGAGAAGGGTGGAGAGGGAAGGTGGCCTGGGGTTGAGGTCAGCATCCCCAGAGAGAAGCAGGAGGATGAGCAGTAGGGGGAGAAGAGAGGGGCTTTTTCACCCTTTAAGGAAGCAGTGGCAGGGGAGCCGAGGGAGAGAATGCTGGGTGCAGACACGGTAGAGGGATTCAAGGTTGAGTGAATGGGAACACAGCACTCCACGGTAAATGTAGAGGTTCAGTGAGGGTGGGTGAGAGGTGGGAGAGGTAAGAGGGAGGAGAGAGGATGGGAAGGGAGAGAGAGGGGTGGGGAAGAAAGGTCGTGGAGGGGTGGAGAGAAGGGGGAGAGGACATGGATAAGAGGAAGAAGAGGCCAGCATAGAGAGACAGCAGACTCAGGATGGTGAGAGGGAGGGAGAGTAGGAGGGGCATAGAGAAATTAAACAGGGCTGAAGAAATCAGCTGTGAAGAGGTGGGAGATTACTTAGAGAACAACTCCTTGACAGATACAGAGAGCAACAATAAAAGCAGCTGGCATACAAACTGAGTAAAGGCAGGATTCGAACACTGTAAGCAATTAACATATACAATAAGGTAATTTAACTTTGATTAAGGCAAGTTTAGATGCAGTATGCTTTAAAAGTAGGCAGAAGGCAAGAAACAATAATTATCCTGGATCTTGACACTGTTAATGTATGATTAAGCAATAAGGCAGTAAAAGGGCTGACGTCAAGTTTCATGGGTGCAGCAGTAAGGAAACAGAGTACAAGAGAAAAAAAATACAAGCAACAACAGAAAAGTGTAACCTTGTAGCAATGGAGTGGTGTAGAGGGGAAGTTAAGGTAGAAGAAAAAGAAAAAGATGTGAGCTAGAACTGAGGTTAGCCCTGAGGCAAAAGGATTAGATTAGACTAATGTAACAACAATTTGCATAACTAGGCACATTGGAGTCACATCAATGCATTTCTGAAAGGTGGCTCCAGTACTCAAGATGGAGTGATTCTGGTCAATACTTAACTGACGGATGACTCCTCCATACTAACTGAGGCCTTTAATGCCTTCTTTACAGACCTAGGTAAATATAAACCACAAACTCCCACTCCCCCTACCACTACATATGGCACCTCTACTGGTGATCTCTTCTTCCCCCCAATTTCAGCTGGTCAGGGTATTGGAAGTGCCACCCCTGCTGAAGCATATAAAGTCTGACTCTTCCCCTGGTTTTGACCAACTTGAGCCACGGTTACTTAGAGCGGTCACATCAGCAATTGCACTGCTTGTCACTAGGCTAATTAACAGATCCCTCATGGAAGGGTGTGTCCCTCACAAATGGAAAGTGGCCATGGTAGTCCCCATTCACCAAATGGGCACACATAGAAGCATACAGAATTACAGGCCAATGTCCATTCTCTGCCCTCTGGCAAAGGTGCAGGAGAGGCTGGTTTACAACAGATGCAGTATTACCTAGAGCACCACCACCTTCTAGATGACAATCAGCATGGCTTTAGAAAGGGCCATGGCACTGACACAGCCCTGATTAAGTTTACAGCTGATACCCTGAGGGCAATGGATAATAGATCCCCTAGAAGGGGCCATATCCATTGACTTAACAAAGGCGTTTAACCTTGTCAAGTCATGGGCTACTCCTAAGCAAGCTGCAGCTCCTAGGTCTAAACCCGCTGTCTCACACCTGGTTCACTAGCTATCTGATGAACAGGATACAGAAGGTAAAATAGAGAGGAGTGCACTCTGGCTGCCACCCAGTAACTGCTGGCATACCCCAGGGCTCTATTTTAGGCCCGTTACTATTCACCTCCTTCATCAATGACATCGAACTATACTGTGGCTCAGGGAACATATTTCTGTACACAGATGACACAGTAGTGTACTGGAGTGATCTCAAACCCAGCGCCATTGCTACAAGTTTAGCTGCGAATCTAAACTCCCTAGAAAACTGGTTTGCATCCGACCTGCTTGTAATGAATGTCAGAAAGACTAAGGCTGTCCTTTTTGGGACCAGCCACCTGGGTGAGCATAGGCAGCACCTGCTTCCTCTCCACACAGTATCAGGGTCTCAGATTGAAGTTGTCAACAAGATCAAATACCTTGACATCTATCTAGACAGAGACATGACCTTCAGGCCACACATAGAGCATGTAGCTAAGGTCATACACCAGAAATTTGGCATTCTCTACAGGCTTGGCAATTCCCTATCCAACGACTCAAGGATTGCCATTGCTAAGAGCACCCTACTCACTACCCTGCTTTATGGTGCCCCGTTACTGTACTTCCTTTGGGAAACTGAAAACTGCAAACAGACTGTACTTTATACTAACATGCTAACATACTAAAATGCCAGCAGAATAGGCCTAACAGTCTTTCATGTCTGCTCATTTGGTCAGCCCCCACCCTGGGAGCTGACCTTGCTGCCCCCTCTCCCTCTCTGGCTTCTCCCTTCCCAGTCCTGCATACCCTCGCTGCACTGGTTTTTGCTTCCAGAACCCTTCCCCTGTACCTGTCCCACCCCCTCTTGAATCCCTCCACCATTTCTACCTCCACCAGCCCCCTGGGCAGCACATTCAATGGCTCCACCACCCTCCTCCTTTCTCCCCTGAATCTCCCCGCTTCCAGCTCCCACCCATGCTCTCTAGTTGCCCCCCCCCTTCCTTCGGAGTACCCTGACTGCTCCTCCCTATTTATCCCTTTCATGTACCTGAAGACCTCTATCATGTCCCCCTGGGCCCTTCTCTCTTCCAATGTGTACATATTTAGCTCTTCGAGCCTCTCCCCATAGGTCCTATCCCCCAAGCCCCAAATCATTTTGGTTGCCCTCCTCTAGACCCTCTCCAGGAGTTCAATGTCCCTCTTTAAATGTGGCATCCAAAACTGCATGCAGTACTCGAGGTTCGGCCTCACCAAGCAGTTATACAGTGGGAGTATCACTTCCCTTCTTCTGGAGGTGAGCCCCCTAGCGATGCATCCAAGCATCCTGTTGGCCTTTGCTACTGCCCTCCTACAAGTCTCCGAGTTGTTCATCTTGACATCCACCACCACCACCACCCCCAGGTCCCTCTCTGCCATCGAGACTTGCACCCCCCCCCCCAGGTTTATAACAAGATAAGTCACTTCGCATCTCATTCTCCTCCTCGAAGACACCACTGTGAGGTTCTTAGTGACTTAAACTGGCCTTCCCTAGAATTCAAACTCTCCTATCCCCTACTGTTTCTTGCCTGAAAACTCTCCTATGTCTGTCTACACCCCTCCCAACCTGGTAGGCCTGCTTAATCCCAATGTTTTCTGATGAAACCTTCACTCATCAAACAGCAGCCTACCTGAAATTCCATCGGTATGGACTAACTCAGGTAAAAGGTCATTCAAGTTCTCAGCCCCCTATTACTGGTGCTCACTTCCTGAGAATCTGACCATCAGCAAGTCCTTAGAAGGGTTAAAGGCTGGTCTAAAGGTATACATGTTGGAATGCTGCCACTGCAGTTGCTACCGTTGAACTTTTACTTGGCCCCAGAAGGAATGTTTCTGTGCACTGGATCATAAATTGAATTAATGTAGTTACAGTGTGATGAATAACCCTTTGTATTTGCAGACCCGGATTGTATATCCTGATTGTGACTTTTACCTACATCAGGCCTGCCTCCTCAAGTATCTGTTTGATCCCTCCTGACTAATGTTACAGGTTACTGAATGTCTCTGCGTTATGACTAATTATAATTGTGATTATGTTGTAACTATGTCATTACCGCTGTACTACTGATCATATGCATTCCACTGTTTGTGATTTGTTGTACATTGTTATTATATATATGATGTACATAACTAGTTCTGGGTCGCCCCTGAAAAAGGGACCTCTGGTCTCAGTGGGCTTACCCAGTTACCAAACTGCTAAGTAAATAAATAAATAAAAAACATTCCAGTAGGCAGTAGAACAGGAGGCAGGTAAACGGGCAAGTTGCAATACGCAAAGATCACAGAGGGAGGCAGAGGGATTAGATCAGATTATGGTAACAACAATTTGCAAAACTTAGCATGTTTCAATAGTCCATAGAACAGGAGGCAGGTAAATAGGCACATTGCAATAGGCAAAGATCATGCAGGGAGGTTACTAGCCCCCCCAAAATTCTAAGTAGAATGATGTATCAGGCTGACATGAAATAACATTTTAATGTGAGAAATTTAAAAGAAGCAGAGGCTAAATTAAGCAAACCCAGAGCAATAGCAAAAACAAACAGGTAAGAGAGGGTAAATAATTTTGTGGGTTAGAGCTGGCAATAGTATCAGAGCACAACTGATGCACCAGCCCGCCTACTCATCGATGTAATCATGGACATCGGGTCCAAGCACTGATGGAGAAGTCAACCACTGGAGGAACTGCAAAAGTATTTGGGCAGGTGGGGGGACAGAGGGGTGGGAAGGCAAAAACTCACCAGCACGACCCCCATGGATGTCTGGTAGCAGTGATCCTAGTCCTTGACCGCTGATACCAAACACTGTAAAGTTTTTTAAAATGCTCCAAGAAACAAAGGAGCTGGATTTAAATGTCTGTGTCTTTTTTTGAAGAACAAAGGCTGGGCACCTGGATTGGCCAGCGGCTCGCAGGGAGGAGAAGAACCGAATTAGTCTCTTCAGTGCCGCTAGTCTCGACGGAGAGAAAGGGGAGGGGACATGGGTAAGAGGGACAGGAAACCAACATAGAGAGGAAGCAGATTCAAGATGGTGAGAGGGAGGGAGAATAGAAAGGGAAGAAGGCAGTTGTGAGCAGGTGGAAGATTACTTATTCTACAACAGTGCCAAAAATACTTGTTTCTGATTGGCTGGCTGCCACAATTTACAACATGTAAATCATGCCATCACAACACTGTAAAAAGTGTTAGCCAGTCGATCACCAACCCAAACCTCAAATTAATCCCTTGCACATCAAAGCCACTGACCGCCATATTGAAAGCCGTCGCAAAGCAATAGTGCTCTAAATTCAAAGTAAAAAAAAATGACTTCCTTGTTCGAAATGTTTGATTAAGAAGAGCTGGGATGAATTTTCGCTGACATTCCGGACACACAAAGAGAACAGGGCACTGAAGAAAATGCCCCATAAAACGTACCTCTGCCTCAGCTTGACGTGATCGAGCAGGAGACTACTGGCAACAGATCTGAACCACAGTCTGCTTCCTCCACTAGCCCGCAGATAACCACAGCTGCCCCACCTCCAGCAGATGCCACCCACGCTGCTCCTCACATGACTGCAGGCCAACCAATACCTTCTAAGAAAGGTAAAAAAAAACAGCACATAGATATAACTGAAGAGCATCTCACTCAGTCAGAAATAGAAATGAAGCAGCAACAATAAAACAAATTAAATGGGCCATAAATATTTTTGAGGACTGGTGCCAACAAAACAGCCTACAAACTGACTATAAAACAATACCACTCCAACACTTGAATGACGTCCTAAAAACCTTTTATGACACTGTCAGGAATGTAAATGGGGAGCAATATGCTTTAACCAGCTTCATAAGGCTCAGATCAGGGTTAAACCATTTTTTCAACAAACCACCTATTTCCTGGCCAGTAAACCTAATGCAAGACACCGAACTAACTGCAGCAAACAATGTCTTTAAAGTGTTCATAAAAAAGTACAGAAAAGACTGAAAATACAGCTACCCACCCCTCCCTTACCACACAAAGAGTTAACCTTCCTCGGACAATCGCCATCTTTATCCCTAACACACCAAAAGGACTCATACAAAAAGTATAGTTTGACTTGCAATTACACCTAGCAAAGAGGGCAAATGAAGGTGTGCGAAAATTCACTATGCAGTCTTTTGAAGTAAAAACAACTGAGCAAGGTCTTTGTTACATCACAAAAACATTCAACAAAGAAACAAAAAATCAAAAACTATTCCACGACCCCACTAGACAAGCAAACAGAGGAATAATGTTAGAATACCCTGGAGACCCACTATGCCCAGTAGCTACTTTTAGAAAAATACATATCAAAGCTCTCCACTGATGCTCCAGCACTTTTTTTGCCACCCCAAAAAATCAGTCAACAACAAGTAGAACATCAACCTATTTGGTATACAAAAGAACCAATGGGAGTAAATTTCCTAGGGAAAATGCTTCCCAGCATATGCCAACAAGCTGGAATAGAACATCACTATACAAGTCACTCACTGCGTGCCATGGCAGTGACACTGCTATCAGATGCTGGCATGCAAGCCAGACAAATCATGGCCATAACTGGTCCCAAAAATGAAACTTCACTTAGAAGCTACTTCAATCCAAACATAATGGACTTTGCTACATGGGGCAGCATCATTTCAGGAAAAATGCTAGAAAATATACCAGAAACCCAGTCACAACTCAGCAATCAACAACAAAGAAAAGAGTATTTTTAGCCAGAATACAGAAATGTGCCATCCACCAGCACAGCCTTTTTCACCATAGAACAGACAATAAATAAATCTGAAGAACAGTGTGAAAAACAAATATGAGGATCCACACTCCCAAAAGAATACACCAGCAAAAAAATGAAACCACACCAGACAGAAACACTGGAAACAACCATCCTCTGCAGCCAGTAAATAACAGCCATTACAAAAATGCAGATGGCAACAATAGATACCCAACTCAGCACACAATCAACAGAATCAGATGAATAATGCACCACCTTTGCATCACAACACTATATCGAAATGCAACACACTGAAGAAGAACTGCACCTACATTTCTGAAAATCACTGCATCACAAAATCCTCTCCAAGATGAAGACTTCCAGCAAGAACTCCACCCATCACAAGACATCCAACAATGTCATCACAGTCAAACCAGCCAATCCCAACAAAGACACATGGAACCATCTCCACTCCTAAGCCCCTTCATCAATTATGGGACAATTAACATATACCCCCAACCCAAATTAAGCTGGCTCAACAAAGCAGCAAGGAAAACATCACCAAGTAATAAACCAATTGCACAACTAAGATCGCAAAACTTATTAAAAAATTAACCTAACCTTTTCTTCTGTATTGCAGGAACAGAACCTCCAGCAAGACAAGTACATCTCATAAAAAAAAAAAAAGCAAAAATCTACTGAAAAGGGACCATACACAGATAAGTTGAAACAAATAACTACTACAAAGACTATTTCAAATATGCTTAAATGAACTGTCACCTTTACAAAATGCAGTAGCTTTTTTCTGCTACAGTTCATTCTCTAAAACTTCAAGTTAAAATGTTGCTACTTAACAACTTGAAATATTGCTGCTAAACTTAAGTTGAATGAATTTCTACATTACTTCCATCTTTAAACTTCAAAAGTTGAAATGTTGCTGCTGAAATTAAATAAATTGCTACATTGAATAATTACATATTTATGGTTCCTGATGTTTAAAAACCTGCTGCTGCTTAACTTAAATGCATTTTCTCGTATCTTCATTGCAAAATATAGGTGAATAGCTCTACTTTTCAATGCCAGACACAAACCTAATATAGGGACTACTTTCCTGTGTGGAAGTGCACAATCCTACTATATATTTTAAAAAAAAATACTTCAAAAGAAAAAAAATTTTCAAAGTGTGTCTCCTGTTGTATAACAACAATATACCTTTCGAGGGTGTGGGTGATGCCAGGATGTACCTACACCTGGTGTGGTTTCCTCACTCATCTGCACCTTGTAGCGAACCACACCGGGTGTGGGAAAATCCTGGCATCACCCACCCACCCCTGTGGTATAGCGCTTAAAACAACTCCTTGACAGATACAGAGAGCAACACCGTTAAGCAGCTGGCATGTAAATTGAGTTAAGGCAGGATTAGAGCACTGTGAGCAATTAATATATACAATAAGGTAATTTAACTTTGATTAAGGCAATTTTGGATGCTGTATGTTTTAAAAGTAGGCAGAAGGCAAGAAACAGTAATTATGCTGGATCTTGTCACTGTTAATGTATGAGCAAGCAAAAAGGCAGTGAAAGGGTTGAGACCAAGCTTCAGGGGTGGAGCAGTAGGGAAACAAGAGTAGGAGAGAAAAGAAACACAAGCAATAACAGAAAAGTTTAACCTTGTAGCAAAGGAGTGGTGTAGAGAGGAAGTGAAGGTAGAAGAAAAAGAAAAAGATGTGAGCTAGAACTGAGGTTAGCCATGAGGCAGTGGGATTAGACCAGACAAAGGTAACAACAATTTGCAAAACTAGACACACTCCAGTAGGCAACAGAACAGGAGGCAGGTAAATAGGCATATTGCAACAGGCAAAGATCGTAGAGGGAGGCAAAGGGATTAGATCAGATTATGGTAACAATAATTTGCAAAATTTGGCATGTTCCAGTAGTCAGCAGAACAGGAGGCAGGTAAATAGGCACATTGCAATAGGCAAAAATCAACCAGGGAGGTTAGGCAAGGCAAGGCAAGGCAAAATTTATTTAAAAGACGCCCAATCCCGGAGGCTCTGGGCGCCATACAAGCATTTAAACAAACATATTTTAAAAGAAAAATATAAATTCACATATAAATACAATTCAATACAAAAATTTTTTTTTTTTTTTTAAACCTAACAATAAATACATCTCTAAACATTAAATGCCTTAGAATAGAAGAAAGTCTTTAGCTGGACCTTAAAAACATCCACCGATGAAGCCTCTCTGACCATAGTCGGTAAAGAATTCCACAGAACTGGGGCTGCGACACTGAAAGCTCTATCGCCAGCTGTTTTCAGCCTAGTTCTGGGAATGGTCAGTAGGCATTCATTCGATGAACGAAGAAGACGCGAAGAGAGGACAGGTGACAGAAGGTCTAACAGGTAGCCAGGGCCCTGTCCGTGTAGGGCCTTATAGGTGAGAAGACCCACCTTAAAGAGGACTCTCCACCTGACCGGCAGCCAGTGCAATTCACGCAGAACTGGTGTAATGTGACAGAACTTTTGCTGCCCTGTCAACAATCGGGCAGCTGCATTTTGCACCAGCTGTAATCTTAGAGAGATCCTCCGTGACCCGAGATAGAGCGCATTACAGTAATCAAGCCTAGATGTGACTAAGGCATGTATCAAAGTAGGGAGGTCTAGAGACGGAACAAGGGGTTTAATTCTGGCAATGTTTCTGAGATGGTAAAACAGTACGAACCACAGAGGATATTTGGTCCTCCATGGTTAAATCTCTGTCCAGAAACACACCAAGATTGCGCACCCGAGAGGAGGCCTTCAATGGCACAGACCCTAGGACAATCCCAGTTTCTGTGTCAGAGGCCATCCTATCACGAACTCTGTTCGACTCCACTACTAATACCTCCGTCTTATCAGGGTTCAGCCGCAACCAGCTAGAGGCCATCCAGTCGTTGATCTCAGCCAGACAGATGTTAAGTACGTCCACTGAATTGGATGTTCCTGGGGCAAAGGAAAAATATAGCTGAGTATCGTCGGCATAGCAATGAAAACTCAAGCCATACTTCCTAATGATCCCACCCAGAGGCAGCATATACACTGCGAACAACATTGGAGCCAAAACTGATCCCTGAGGAACTCCACAGAAAAGCAAACTGGGTGCAGATGAGAAATTTCCCATCATAACCCGCTGCCTCCTGTTAGTTAGAAAGGACTCAAACCATTTGATAACATTACCGGTGAGTCCACATAGGTCCCCAAGGCGAGCAAGCAGCACACAATGGTCCACAGTGTCAAAAGCTGATGAGAGATCAAGGAGAACAAGAATTGTCTTGTCTCCTCGATCTCTAGCCCTGAGTAGGTCATTCTGCACCCGAACAAGTACAGTTTCAGTACTATGTCTGGCACGAAAAGCCGACTGGAAAGGTTCATACAACTCATGAGAACTGAGGTGTTCTTCCAATTGAAGTGCTACCACTTTCTCAATAACCTTTCCTAAAAATGGAAGGTTAGAGATTGGACGGTAATTTGCCATGATCCCCGGGTCCAAAGATGGCTTCTTTAGGAGGGGTCTTACCAGAGCCTCCTTCAAGGCATCCGGAAAAACACCCTCAGACAAGGAACACCGTATAATCATGGCAAACACCGGGCCAACAGAGCCAACGATCTCATTAAGAAACGCGTGGCACTGGGTCCAGTTCACAAAAGGTGTGCCTCACATTGGTTACCACCTCAATAACCTCACTATCCTCCACTGGTCTAAACTCTCCCCAACCAGACGGAGTGCACTCAGAGCACATCAGGCGATCACTGCCAGCTATAACATTTCTGGCTGAAGGAACCACCCGCCGGATCGCAGACACCCTATCCGAAAAGAACCGAGCGAAATCCTCACAGTCCGTATTGGAAAAAACCCTTCCGGGCTGCAGACAGACAGGATGTAAAAGTCTGTCGACAGTCCGGAAGAGTGAGACCGGTCGGTTCCTTCCGGCAGCAATCTCCTAGACAAAAACACTGTCTTCTTACGGTTAATTGCCTCCTGATAGCCAACATAATGGGCACATGGAGCCAGTTTGTCTGCATCCAGATGGGATCTCCTCCAGCAGCTCAATCTCCGACCCAGTCTCTTCATCTCCCTGAGCTCACCATCAAACCATGGTGACCTCAAGTAAGAAGTCCTGGGTCAGTACGGCGGATGTAGTCACGAGGGAGTTTATGGTGTCGGATAACACCTCATTATATGTGTCAACTCCGACCACAACACCTCCCAGCATGCATCACCCCACTCTGAGACAGATCTGCGCCGCCAAAAACCCTCAGGGGTCAGACCCGTAGAGGCACAGCAGATCATCTCAATAGGGAAGGCTTATGGCAGGAGCCCTGCCGTGAACTGAACTGCAATGATCAGACCAGATAACTGATTCACCTTAAGATCACCAATATCAAGTCCCAGTGAGAACACCAGGTCCAACATGTGGCCATCCCGATGAGTCGGTGAGGTGACCACCTGTGTCAAACCAAGGGAGGACATGATCCGGGAAAGTTCATAACCATGTCCATGATTCCGTCGTCAAACCAAACATTGAAATCCCCCAGAAAAACACATCTGGGGGATTCCAATGATGCAGAGGCGACGAAATCTGCAACCTCCTGCAGGAACTCTCCCATCAACCCAGAAGGGCGATAAATAAGAAAGACCCTGCAGCCCGCACCTGGTCCCCCCCGGATGGCCACACATTCAAATGAACCCGGAGCTCTCACTGGGTGCACGGTAAAGGTCAGGCTGGATCTAAAACAGATGGCTACACCGCCACCCCTGCGCTCCACTCTGGGACAGTGCACCACGGTATACCCGGGGGGGACCGCAGCCTCAAAAATTGGGCCCGCATCGTCTCCCACCCAGGTCTCCGTGATAAATGCCAGATCAACCGACGAAATCAAGGCAGCAATAATTGCCGTCTTATTTCTGATTGATCTGGCGTTACAAAGCACTGCCTTCAGGGGATTTGGGGATGATGCAGCCCCATAGGCTACCTGGCCATTTGATCTAATAGGCTCCCTGGGGATGGACACCAAACACAACCGACCTCTCCCATGTGCCCGTTGCAACCCAGGGCGCCTCCTGGACCTGACAACTTCAATCCTCTCATGGCCCAAACTAAGATTACTCGATGGTGTGTGACCAATGCTAGCCCCACCAATCCCCACCTCCCAACAACGTCTGATAATAACATCAGAAACTGGAAGGGGGATGAAAGGGCGCAGGTCACGCAACATCAAGCCATCATAGACTATTCTAACTCCTCTCAATCCTCGCATATCTATTTAGGCACAACAAATACAAACCATCAAAATAAATTTAGTAACTAAACATAACCCACCAAGCCTAGCTGTAAAATATAACAGACCTACAAAGAGGTTAAATAATTAAAATATTACAAGTTTAAATACTACAACATATTTAAAACGAAGCCTAATCCTCCTACATCAACTGAACATTTTTCAGTGCCACTCACTACGCTCGCGCTAGTGAGCGGTGCGAGATATTTATAGATGTTACCACGGGACACACGGGTCCTGACTCCCCCCAGTTCACTCCAGAAGGCTTGTCAAATAACACCTGTTTGCAGTCTCTCACACTGCACAGGTGTAATCGGCCCCAAAGCGTCTCGTTCACACTCCAGAAATAAAGGGATCAACTTCCTGACTCTCAGGACCTCCCAGCTGTCGGCTGAAATAACGGCTAAAACAATGCACACACAATAACGCTAGTGGCGGTGCGAGATATTTATAGATGTTACCACGGGACACACGGGTCCTGACTCCCCCCAGTTCACTCCAGAAGGCTTGTCAAATAACACCTGTTTGCAGTCTCTCACACTGCACAGGTGTAATCGGCCCCAAAGCGTCTCGTTCACACTCCAGAAATAAAGGGATCAACTTCCTGACTCTCAGGACCTCCCAGCTGTCGGCTAAAATAACGGCTAAAACAATGCACACACAATAACGCTAGTGAGCGGTGTGAGATATTTATAGATGTTACCACGGGACACACGGGTCCTGACTCCCCCCAGTTCACTCCAGAAGGCTTGTCAAATAACACCTGTTTGCAGTCTCTCACACTGCACAGGTGTAATCGGCCCCAAAGCGTCTCGTTCACACTCCAGAAATAAAGGGATCAACTTCCTGACTCTCAGGACCTCCCAGCTGTCGGCTGAAATAACAGCTAAAACAATGCACACACAATAACGCTAGTGGCGGTGCGAGATATTTATAGATGTTACCACGGGACACACGGTCCTGGCTCCCCAGCTCACTCCAGAGGCTTGTCAAATAACACCTGTTTGCAGTCTCTCACACTGCACAGGTGTAATCGCCCAAAAGCGTCTAGATTCACACTCCAGAAATAAAGGGATCAACTTCCTGACTCTCAGGACCTCCCAGCTGTCGGCTGAAATAGCAGCTAAAACAATGCACACACAATAACGCTAGTGAGCGGTGCGAAATATTTATAGATGTTACCACGGGACACACGGGTCCTGACTCCCCCCAGTTCACTCCAGAAGGCTTGTCAAATAACACCTGTTTGCAGTCTCTCACACTGCACAGGTGTAATCGGCCCCAAAGCGTCTCGTTCACACTCCAGAAATAAAGGGATCAACTTCCTGACTCTCAGGACCTCCCAGCTGTCGGCTGAAATAACGGCTAAAACAATGCACACACAATCTTAAATTACTAGCCACCCCCAAGTTCTAGGCAGAATGATGTATCAGGCTGATATAAAATTACATCTTACTGTGAGAAATTTAAAAGAAGCAGAGGTTAAATTAAGCAAACCCAGAGCAGTAGCAAAAACAAACAGGTAAGAGAGAGTAAATAATTTTGTAGTTATAGCTGGTAATAGTATCAGAGCACAACTGACACACCAGCCCGCCTACTCATGGATGTGATCATGGACATCAAGTCCAAGCACTGATGGAGAAGTCAATAACTGGAGGAACTGTACAACTACTTGGGCGGGTGGGGTGAGGGAGGGAAGGCAAATACTCACCACTACAACCCCCGTGGAAGTCCAGTAGCAGTGGTCCTAGTCCTTGACAGCTGGGACCAAATGCTGTAAAGCTTTTTTTTAAAATATCTCCAGAAAACAAAGGGGCTAAATTTAAATGTTAGTGCCTTTTTTTTGAAGAACAAAGGCTGAGCGCCCGGATTGGCCAGCGGCTCGCAGGGAGGAAGATCGAATTAGTCCCCTCAGTACTGCTGGTCTCTATGTCCTGTCAGCAGTCGCTGGGGGGGGGGTAGTTTCAACAACTCACCCTTGCGACCCCGTGGAAGCCTGGTAGTGGTGGTCCTGGTGCTTGACTGCTGGGATCAAATGCTATAAAGTTTTTTAATTAGCTCCAGGAAACAAGGGAGATGAATTTAAATTTTAGTGCCTGTTTTGCAGAACAATGTCTGGGCACCTGGACTGGCCAGTGGCTTGTAGGAAGGAGGATCAAATTAGTCTCCTCGGTTCCCCTGGTCCCAATGTCCTGTTAGTGGTCATTGGGGGGGGGATTTCAGCAACTCACCCCTGCGACCCCCATGGAAGTCTGGTAGCTGTGGTCCTAGTCCTTGACCGCTGGGACCAAACACTGTTTCATTTCTAAAACAACTTCAGGAAACAAAAGAGCTGGATTTAAATTTTGCCTCCCTTTTTGAAGAACAAAAACTGGGTGCCTGGACTGGCCAGTGGCTCGCAGGGAGGAGGACTGAATTAGTCCCCTCAGTGCCGTCAGTCTCAATGTCCTGTCAGCGGTCATTGAGGGGGGAGTTCCAGCAACTTACCTTCATGACCCCCGTAAAAGTCTGATAGCGGTGGTCCTGGTCCTTGACCTTGTCATTGAATATGGAAGCGCCCCCATCCCTCAGTTAGCATCCAAATCCCTCCTGCCCCACATACAGCAGCATCCAGATTCTGCTAAAATGCTAGTCAATGGGTGGCCTTCACAATCCATCCACCTCCACAGCTGGCTGCCAACTCTCAATGCTGCTTCAGTTATGTAGCACCGCCATTTGCAGAAGAAGGCAAACACATGACCCTCATAGCAGCATCCCCCCACCATGCCAGCAACCACACAGAAGAATGGAAGAAGGCAACCAACACAGCCCGCCCTCCTCAGTCCATGGCCAGCCACCTTCTTCTGAATGAAGATACTATCATGCACAGGACCTTCATAGCAGCTCCCCACCACATCAGAAAGCGCATGGAAGAAGGTGATTGGCACAGTCCACCCTCCTCAGTCCATTGCCAGCCACCTACTTCTGAATGAAGATACCACAACACTTGGTTGCATAGTAAAACCAGTCAAGCATGTAATCATGTTTTCTTTTCTTTTTTTTTTTTTTAGAACATGTTTCCCGCATAGGGATGAATAGCACTATTACTCATTACTCTGGATCTGAATAATGAATAGAGCATTATTCGTGGTATCTGGGAAATATTTGTTGAGTGCGCAGTCCTAGCTGCTACCCTTTGGAAAGATTTCTAGATCTGCTGCAGAAACCACGATACACACATTGCAACACTACTTCTGTCTGCAGAGACCTACACTTCTGCAGCCAATGGTACTCATTCACACTGTACAACATCCACTCACAGCTGTGGCTGCAGAAACACTGTGTAGCTGCAGAAACAAATCCACAAAGGTAGCACATCAGTGTTACTGAAATTGTCATATAGAAACAGTTGTATGTTGTTTGTCTTACCTGATGACTGTCTGCGGCAGCTTGAGTGATCTTGTCCTTTTACTGTTTGGAGGAGTGGAGAGTTAGAGTTGGAAACCCTAACATCACATTTCCATACTTTTGTGATATTAAGTTGAACCCCAACTGGTGCATTAATGCAGTTTTCTGCAATGAACATATGTTTTATTTTCAATAGTTAATTATGGAAGCTATGTCTGACTCGGTTCTTAAAACTTTAAATATGCTTACTCAGCTCTCTGGCTGTTCAAAGAATTCATCGCATGCCATTTTTACAATTGTTCACATATAAGCAAAAACAGAGCGCTTAACCAGTATAACTCAATTATCTTTCTTCAAAGAAATGTCACATCCCTAACAAGGAACTAAACTGCTCCATTTTTTTCTTTTTTTTATCATATACGATTTTATAGATTTTTTTTTCATTTTTTTCCAATACAGCCAGGAAAGAGAGACAGCAGTGTATCAAACATACATATAAATCCAAACACTGGTACAATGACTGTCAGAGGAGAACTGATTAGTGAAATATCTCATCACAGGCTAATAAACAGCAGTCATAGATAATCTGTGTATCTGGTAACTAGTCATCATTCTATGTCAAAATATAACCATGGATAGAAGGTACTGGAATAGCTGAAAATGGTATGCTAAGATAGAGCAACTTTATACAATCAACAATCGTCTTCTATGCTCATTCTAGCAATATATATGATAATGATGACAGCAGCCATATAGGGATAAGTGAAGAAGAGGGAGGGCAAGTAGGGTGCAGGTATAGTTAAAAGTGAGGTGAGGTGATAACTCCAATTGAAGCCAAGGTGATATAGGTGGTGGTGGGGGCACCACATTGGGGGGGGTTGACTGGCAATGAGGTTAGGACCGTACATATGTGTGAATGCAGACATGCATCCCATTTTTTAGTAATACAGTATCTTGGGGGACAACCCTTCCCTACCACTGTGAGTCTCTCAAAAATCACTAACCTAGCCAAGGCTGCTCACCAGACAGGGACCAAGGGGGCAGTAGGTTGTTTCCATCTCATTAGGATAGCCCTTTTAGCTTCCAATATGGCAGCCAGAGTCCATGCTTTTAGTGGACCAGGTAGACGGTCTAATGTGGAATCATCTCCTAGCAAAAGGGAATCATGGGAGTGAAGAATTGTTTCGCCCACAACTTTGGAGCAGTCCTTCAACACTATAGACCAGAATTTGTGAAGTGTGGAACATGTCCAGAGGATATGAAGTAAATGAGCTGGGGAGGACTGACACCTCCAGCATTCTCATGATTCAACACTTTGCATTTAGCAAGCAAGGCAGGTGTTCTATACCATCTAAGAAGGGTTTTCAGCCATATCAGCTGACTCCTGGCATCTTTGTGTCTTGTGTGTGCTGCCTTTAAACAAGCGGACCATTGCTGATGAGAAAAGGGGCGCTGGGTCTCATTCTCCCATGCTATATGGCATGCAGATGTGGTGTCCAGCTGGGAATCTCTCATCACTCTGTAAAAAGGTTCCCACCAGATGCTGACCCTTTCTCGGCTTGTGGAGTATGGCCAGGCAACTCCAAGTACCCTCATCTGTGTGTTTGGATAGAAGAGACTGGAGTGCACTTCACATCTTGAGATACTGCCAGAAGTCCTGGGTTGTCAGATCAAAGCGACCCTTAAGTTGCTCAAAAGACATCAGGGTTTTATTATCTGGGAGGAGAAGATCTTGCACGTTGTGAATCCCCTTGTTGTCCCAATGAGGCCAGTAAAGGGGTTTGCAATCTACCACGATGAGCTTATTGTTCCATAGAGGGGCATACAGGATCTGGGGGCAACTGGCCATACTTGGGATACCAGTGATAGTCATCGCCAGGTGCCATGTTTTACAAGTCTCCATCATAATTGCGGTAAACTGGTTTCCAGGGAGTTTCTTGTTTGTGAGCAGGGCAAACAGAGACTTGTCCAATGCAAGGGCAGCTTCTAGAAGGACTCATTGCAGAGGGGGGGTGTGGCTTGTGCCATTCAAAAGTCCAGATCGTAGCCTATGAACCAAGTGAGTCCAAGGCAGCCCTTAGACCAGCCAGCCATTCATTTTGTTCATCTCCAGTGAGCCGCTTTACCCTCCCATAAAAAGAAGGATATAAGCTTGTCTAGGGAAGAGAACAGCTTGTGGACAGGGGGATCGGGAGGTTGTTCATTAGGTATGAGACTCTTGGTAGCATAAACATATGCACCACCTCAACTTTTCCCTTTAAAGATAACTGAAGTCTGTGCCAACACTGAACTTCAGCCATCAGGGCTGTTAAGAGTGGAGAATAATTTGCCTTTTCAAGGTCACTCCACGCCGAGGAGATAAAGATACCAAGGCAGGGAAAACCCTGAGGGGCCCAGGAAATGTCAGTGCCTGCCAGGCATTCCCTACCACACCTTGAGTTCATCGGGGAAAGAATTGCCTTTTTCTGATTTATTAACAAACCAGAGAGAAAGGCATGGTCTTTTAATACCCTCAGCACTGTGGGAAGAGAGATCTCTGGGTTGGACAGTGTAAGTAGCATATGCATTGACTAGGAAGGACATATTTTTAACAGGGATCCCAGTAATACCAGGAGTGTCAAGAGGCTTCCAGACAAGAGGGTCAAAAGCTATAAGAAACAAAAGTGGAGAGAGGGGGGCATCCTTGCCGGTTCCCCTTTGTGAGGGGAAGGGAGAAGAGATATCCTGGTTAGTAACAATTCTAGCTGAGGGCAGGTGATATGGGGTGTAGACCCATGAGTGAAAGTGGGCACCAAATCCATAAAGGTTGAGGACCTCATGGAGATAGTTCCATTCTAACGAGTTGAACCTTTTCGAGAAATCAATTGCTAAGGCTGCCATAGGTGTCAAGGAGTGGAGCGCTAGCCATTTCAGGTTGAGAACTAGTCACAGATTGTCTGCCCCTGACTTACCCTTTGAGAAACTAGATTGTGAAGGATGTATTAACATGGGGAGCATCTGGATCAATCTGTTTGCCAGCACTTCAGCTAGCATTTTGGTGTCTACTGAAAGCAATGAAATGGGCTGGAAGTTGGAAGAGTCAAGTGCATCAGAGGACTTCTTGGGAATTAAAGTTACAAGTGCCTCCCCGCGTGGTAGGTGGGAGTGAAACCGTGACTTGGGCCTCTTGAAGAGCTCCCAACAGCGGGGTGGTGATATCATCCTCAAGGGGTTGGTAGAGCTCAATCGTCATTCCATCCGGTCCCTGGGACTTACCATTCATGATTTGGGAAAGAACAATGTGAAGTTCCTCGGAAGAGACAGGGACATCTAGAGTGCTGCGGTCTGTTTGAAAAAGTTTAGGAAGAGAGACCCCTTTGCAGAACTCCAACATATGTGCAGAGGGTTCCTCTGCTGAAAGCTTAGATTGGGTCTGATACAGAGTCTGATAAAACAGCTGCATCGTCTCATGGATTGGGGTGACGAAATCACCTTGCCCTCTTTGTTTTTAAGTGCAAGTATTCTGGATGAGGCTTGCTGCTTGTGTGGGTGGTAGGCTAACAGCTTGCCTCCTTTATCTCCACCCTCTCAGGACTTGTGTTTGGAACAGAGAAGTTGTCCTTCTGTTTTCTTGTTTAGCAGTGCGTTAATTTGATATTTCAGGTCTATAATATTAGGTAGAAGGGGGGATTTAAGAGGGTGTTGCGATGGGACTTTAAATTGCCTCTCCAAACTTGTGAGTTCGGCTTGCAGTCAGTGCAGTGTCTCCACATGGGCTTTATTTTTAGCAGCTGTGTAGGAGATAATTCTCCCCGGATAATGACTTTAAAGGCTTCCTATACCATAGAGGCCGAGATGTCCTCTGAGGTGTTAAGAGAGAAGCAGGAGTGAGTCTCTTCTCTTATAAAAGTTTGGAAGGCTTTGTCCTGCAACAATAATGGATTGCATCTCCATCTAGTGGCAGGGACTCCTTGACCTGGTGGGGAGAACAAAATAGACACAGGGGCATGATCAGAAATTATAATACTGCCAATCGAGGCATCCATAATCCCGGGTGTAGCCACATAGTTGGTTAGCTAGAAATCTAACCTACTATGGGTAAGATGAACTGACGAGTAAAAGGAGTAATCATGTCCTTTTGGGTTGTTTCTTCTCCATGGGTCACATAGCTCCCATTCTGCCATCAGCTCAGTAAGGCCCGCCAGGTCTTTGGAGTGGGTTTGTGGGGTAAGGAGAGATTTATCAAGAAAGATAACTAAGACTAGGTCGTGGTCTCCAACAAGTAGAATTGGGATGTCCGAGAACCCAATCATTAACTCAGTGAAGGCTTGGCTTATGTCAGGATAGAGGTCTCTTGAATCATTATTATGGCCATATACATTGGCTAGCAATACCCTGTCCCCAGATAGGAGAGCCTGACCACAACCAACCTTCACCCGAGAGTCTTTGCGCTGGTCCTCTATCACCCATGGCGAGGCTTTGCAGAATAAAATAACAACTCCTCTGGATTTGGTAGTGGTGCAGCTAGTAACCAGTGAGAATACCCACAGCTTTTTAAGCCATTGAACAGTTCTGCTCGTTAGGTATGTCTCCTGGAGCAGGGCTATATCTGTACCCATACAATTTAAGAACTGAAGCACTTTAGTGCACTTAGTCAGATGATTAAGCTTTTTGACATTCCAGGAGACACATTTCCAGCCCTGGGTTGTCGGGGAGTTGCTAGCCATCATTATCCACAAATAAGGACACCAGCAAAAAGGAGTACTCACCCAGTAGGAGAAGCAGGAACTGACAGCAGGTAGAGAGAGAGAAATCACCTGTTTATTAGTTCAAATCAGCAGGGCCTCTAGCCTGGTATACAAAGAAGTAAGCAGGTGCGTAGAGTAAGTTAGGTGAGAAACTGCAGCAGTGTTAACCAAGTGAAAGGAACCTGGCTAGATAGTAAGAAAATAATAAGGTTATGCACTAAATTATTTTAGAATAACAGTAAATAATGCACACAATAAGATGAACAGTAAACACTCCAAACAGTATACATAAAACAGTTAATGATGCCGAGGTGAACGTGTGAAAGAGCACTTCTATGCTCCGAGCCACACTGCTTCAGGCACCAAGAAAAGGGGAGAGGTCATAGCCCATGTGGGTGATCTGTCCCGACCTGGCCTCGCAGACCTACTTTAAACTAAATACGGAGGGTCCAGGTAAACCCTAACGACCATGCCAATAGGTAACAACTAAAACTAGAAGCAACTGGAAGGAGTAAGGATAGGGGAAGGGGGAGGGAGGACCTCCCCATGTTAGGTAGGTGCGGGGGTACCTCTATGTGACGCCTAGGAAGTCTGGATTTTAGGCCTGAAAACCTTAGAGAAGGGAAAGGGGGATAGGAGGTATACTCCATTCTAGGCGATATGCCAGTGGCCTTACCTTTGTTAAGCAGCTGATTAGATTACCCCCACCCATCCCCCAGATTTGAACCTCTGCAGGGAGGGAGAGGAGGACTGGGGGTGGTATGCATCCACTCCTGCCAATGATGCCTATGTTAAAGTGAAGAAGCATCTGGTTTGAGGGGTGAGAGATACAAATTCCTAACTAGATGGGCTTGCAGTCAGCCATCAGGGACTTACTAAAGACTCGAAGGGGGGGGGGGGCTACAGCAGAAATAGCCTAATCTGCATGCTACCCAGTGTCAGCCTGGACTGCTCCATACAGGGAAAAAACCTTGGTAACAAGCATTGAAAGTAGCAGTTCAAAAGGAACTTAGCCATTGTTTAAATGTCAGGTAATTTAGCCATCTGTCCCATAAGTGCCCCAATCTTCCATCCCATTTTTTATAGATCTGCTGGACTGGGTGGGGGGGCAGGCAGTACTTCTGCAAAGGTTTTGGTTCCAAGTTTAAGCAGGCCAGCTGCCAGTGGCTGTTCTGCCTCGTCGTCTTCCACTGCTGCAGCCCAGTCCAGTGGGGTAGCAGCATCCATAGGTTCGCCGGATTCAAAATCTGTGAGATCTTTGCTTTACAGATCCTGGTGGGGATACTACTTCTGCCGAGGAAGCTTGGCAGGGGGGGAAAGTAGAGAGTTTACCAGCATTCAATTGCATTGGACTTCTGGAGAACTGGCATTGCCGATCAGTAGTGGGGTTTTTAGACCGTTCTTGTTTGCCTGCAATTTCCAGCTCTGCAAAGGAAGATCTGTCAGCAGTCTGTAAGTTGTCAGCAGATCGGTTTCCTAGATCTCTTGAGTGGCGTGGGTCTTGTATGGTAGGCGTGGGGGATGTTGTTACTGTGGTACCAGTCCAGTTGTGTTCATCTTCCCCCGGAAACCATTTCTCCTTGTTGACTGTTCCCCTGACCATACAGTCCCCTGGAGCACAGAGATGACTGGGAGATGCAGTTCGAGAAGTGAGGCTTGACCAGTGGTTATTGATCCACATTTCAGCTTCCCTCTGCGACTCTGCTAGGAAGGCCTTCCCATCCTTGAACAAGTGTAGTGCTGTGAGTTTTTTTAAATCTATATTGGAAGGAATTAGCCAGTAAAATATTTCTGAGGGGACCATACGCTCTTCTTCTAGCAGCTACCTCTTGAGAAAAATCCCAATAAAAGGAGATGGTAGCTCCCCTCCAAATAATCTCTCCTATGTCTCTGGTAGCTCGAAGCAGCCTTTCCTTAACTGAATACCTTAACAGGTATGCTATTATGGTTCTTGGGGCATTAGAGTTGTCCAGTCTACCAATGACCCGATGAGCTCTCTCCACGCCGATCGGTTCTCCCCACCTATCCCCCAGCAACTGTGGTATCCACTCATTCAGGAAGCGTTCCATGTTTGGGCCTTCCAAAACCTTCTAATATTATCCCTTGACTTCTATTCTCCTAGTCTTTGGCCCTGTACCAAAGTCTGGAGAGTTTGGCTTCATGTTCCCTGAAGCGCTGCAGTACTGTGATATGCTGCCTCTCAAGTTCCTCTGTTCTCTGCTCCAGGACATTCTGTTTGTCCTCCAATCGCTGAACGTCCACCACGTTCCCCACCTGGGATGTCCCAATGCTGTCCACCCTTGTCAGAAGGGCTTCTAACATTTTCATAATGTTAGAGAGGATGTCCTCTAGTTGGGCCTGGTTTTGGGATGATTGAACGTGCTGCCCACAGGGCCCCTGTGCACTGGTTTCTGGAGCATACATCCTTCCTGATGGCTTAAAGGTATTTCAGGAGTAAGGAGATATTGTAGCTTGCCCTCCACTATGCGATGTCCATGGCTGTCCGAGAATCGCGACTTGTTGAACTGTGGTCGGGTGCAGAAATCTCAGACAGCGTACTCGCGGGCGGGCTGACAATCCCTGAACTCAGACTGCTGTGGCCTAATCGGACTGTGCAGTTCCTAGCTATTAGTGCTGAGATATACCAGCAGATCATGGGCTCTGACACCAAATAAAACATCAGGATGTGGGCGACAGAGGTGGGGGGGGGTTTCCAGTTGCTGTAGGGATAATTCAGTCCAACATAGCAGCAGATTGTATATGATTATGGGCCAGGCTGGGACAGAGCTGAAGCTCTAAGCTGCCATTACCATCGGTTCTAGGCCATGCCCCTCTGCTCCATTTTTTTCTTATACAACCTTAACTGTACTCTCGAAAGAAACCACTGCTCTGTTTTTATTTACAGTGCTCCTCCTTTATCCATCCCCCTTTTATCAACCACCCTCACTTACTGTCAGTGTGAGCACCTGCCCTGTTTTCCAGAAAAGTAACCCCCCCCAGAAACCACCACCCTCCATTTTCTGCCACCCTCTTTTATCCACCAAACTTTAGGGTGTACTGAGACTGGCAGAGAAAACAGAAAACACTGTATATGCTAAACCCTCCTTGTTTCTCTAATTACAGTTAAAACAACTTAGCTACTAAGTGCAAGTCACTTTTCTTGTAATTGATTGCATTTGCATTTGCAGCACCAGAGAAGTGCTATCTGTGTTAGTCCATTTTACATTGACTTCCAATCCACACTATATTAATTCAGCACCTTTCTGTTACCTCACATTTTCAAATGTACTCACCACTCACCAGGAGCAGACTATAGGCTTGTTCACATGGCATAGGTGCCATGTTGAGTGGTGTGGCCATGCTTGCTGAAACACTGTAGATCAGCATTCAAATGCCATGGCCAGGGGAGTGCTGCATTGTCCCAGTCAAAGTTCTGTCGATTCCAGGGGGGTTCTGGCCAGGAAGAGGGCATAGGTGTGGGTCAGGCTCCCCATGACAGTGGCCACAGACTGGGGATGGGTCTTCTGACCCAAGTTCAATGAGACCTTTTTTCTGGATCTGTGAACAAAGCTGAACTTAGGGAAGTGTTTTTTATTGCAAACCGAGAGCTACAAAGTGAAAAACGAAAAACATGGAGGCCAGCCCAGTGGCACCAAAGGTTGAGACGCTGGACGCCACATCTCACACCACGCTGGCGACCCAGGTTCAGGAGTAAGCCTGCGTCATTGGAGGTTGGCAGGGGAGGAGAAGGATTGAGCGTCCGCTGGACTGCTCTCCTTCTCTGGGGCAAGGGAGGTGATGCCTCGGTGTCCTAGTGGCCTCTAGTGGTGGCTGGGGGTGACTGCAGGTCACTGGCAGACATGCGGGGGGATGTGCTGTGGCCGATGCCGGGAAGGAGTGCATGTGGTAGCATGTGTGCTCCTGTCCCTTGGTGTCATTGCACACCACAGATGTCACGGGGGAGAACAAGGAAACAACAGGCACTAGTCGCAGTGGCATGATGGCCATCTCCATGAGGTACTCGCTCGGCGCTGAGGGTGCGTGGCTCTACTAGATCCTGGTCTGGGTAGAAGAGCATGAGGGGGCTCTCCGCCTCCCCACCGTGGAGGGCAAGCTGCAGGGGTATGCAGCAGGCCCAAATATGGAGCTGGAGAGTCCTGGGAATGGTGGCTGGATACCTCAGAAGGATGCCTGGATGCGTGAAGAGGTAAGCAGTCTGGTAGCCAGGGAAAAAAGTACCAACAAAAAAAAAAAACACAGAAAGACATGGTCTCAGAGTTGACCGTGACACTGGGCATGCGGCTTATGCATATGTATATGCGCATGCCCAGTGTCACGGCTCAACTCTGAACCCATAGTTTTGATTTCTATATTTTAGCCCTCGGCTTAAAATAAAAAAAATTTCCGAAGTTCAGCTTTGTTTACGGACCCAGGAAAAAGTTTTGCTGAACTCAGGTCAGAAAAATTGCGATAAATGCTGCAGTGACAGGCACAAGTGCAGGCTGGGAAAAGCATTGTGGCTGGGGGTTGAGTGATTCACATGGCAAAGTAAAATGCTGCAAAAGTCCTGCACCATTAAACAATCCCAGGAAAAGAGGGATCATGGCCACAACGAAATGGAACCGAAAATGGCCAAACTGTGGTATTCAGACATGCACAGCGGCAATGATTTTGCTGCTGTGCACCTCCAATAAAGACACAGAATTGGCCATGTGAATGAGCCTTATGCTGCTGCAATTTAGGCAGGGTTTCAGTTAGGCAAAGGTAATGCCTCCTGAAAGTATACTTTTTTTATAGTGAGGATGCCACTGGACCAAAGCCAATATGACTACATCATCCGTCAGATGTCCCACGCTTTGTTCCAGCTTGAATAATATCTCAGAAGAAACAGCAAAGGCTGTTAAAAAGCAAGGTGCTATATTCTGAGCAAGTTGTACCTTTTTGGAGTTTACAGTCTGTGCCTTGTTTCTTTCTAAATCTCTACTGTGAGGTCTCAGATCTCCTCATGTTGTCAATTTAGGAAGATATCAATAGTTATACCTTGCTCCATAATGACAGCAAACAACTTATAGTAGAGAAATAACATATTAACAAATTATTAAATTTTCCTCACCATAAATCGAACTGTCATTCATACCAATTACTGCCACACAAACCCCTTAAGTTATATATAGCAGTGTATGCAGCGTTGAAGTTTTAGGCAAGACCTCCAGTAATGACTACTGGCATTTTGCACAAGTGATGTCAATAAGGTAAAGCTTAGATAGTCCTGTGTAATGACAGGGGGGAGTTGTACGGAAGACAGGACTGAGAAGTTGAAAGGTTACTTTTACATTATTGCTTGCCAATCCACCTCTTCATTTGGTCTGCATTTCGTATCTAACGTTTTGAATCTACAGATCTAAAATACTTCTCTCCTTAATACTTTTTTTTCTAGATCCCCTCCCTTTTTAATGGCTTAACATGATCAATACCAAAAAACATTAGTGTGGCTATTGGGTGTTTTTGGTTCATTGAAAAGTTTCGCTACTTGTAAAATTTTGTTCTGCACCTCGTATGGAGCATTTACTGTATGCTCAGTTATTCTGACCCTCAGTAGCCAAGAAGTGTTGTCCACATTTATAAGATCACATGGGTATTTGCTAGCATACACCACATGACCTGTTTGGTAAGTGATAAGACCTTTGATGACAGTATTCTCATCCCATGCTGTATTTCTTAGCTGTTTGAGTCTAGAAGTATTAGACCAATGGGCACAGCTGCCACAAGGAAAACTCCCTAGTGGTCTCAAAGCTGTTAGAAAGTTTTCGTGTTGTATATTTGGCATGTTATGTTCCGATCTCGACAGTTCATGCTAGAGACTTTATGCTCTTCTATCCACTATCAGTATTTTTTCTTCAAAAACATTCTTCCCACTGTTCACTCCCTGCAGAATGTCCCGATGGCAGTAAATTGTGAGCTGTGATTTGCCATGGATATCCATGTATTCAGTATAGAACACGATTCTTTTCACATCGTCTCCCCTTTATCTACTTGAAGTTCTTCTTGGGGAAGGGGGGTATTGATGGCTTTTGTTACAGCTCTCAACATATTTACCAGTGTACTCCCTATCTAGAACTCTATTCTCCATTTTTATACTTGCTTTTCCAAAATCTTTATTCTCTGTACAAGTCTATGTCTAACTGGTACTCCCTCATTCAGTGTCCTAAACTGGAAGCTTTGAAAGTGCAGTATGTTATTTTTGTCTGCTGCTTTGAAACAGAGGAGGGGATCTAGAAACAAATTACTAAAGAGAGATGCATTTTGGATCTGTAGATTCAAAACATTAGATAAGAAATATGGATAAATAAAGAGGTAGCTTGACAAGCAATAATGTACTGTAAAAGTAACATTTCAACATCTTGACCCTCCTCCATCCATCTCCACTCCCCCCACCTTTACCCAAAAGTGTCTAAGCTTTACTTTATTGACATCATATCTGTAAAATGCCAGTAGTCAGCTACTGAAGGTATTGGCTAAAAATTAAATATTGCATACACCACTATATATAACTCACAGAGGCTGTGTGGTGATAACTGGCATGGATGGCAGGTGGGTTTATGTTGGGGAAAATGTAATGATTAGTTAATATATTTCTCCACTATAGGTTGTTTGCTCTTATCGTGGAACAAGGTTTAACAATTAATATCTTTTTAAACATTAAACATGAGGAGATTTGAGACCTCACTGTTCAGATTCTGAAACCCAAGGCACAGATTCTAAACTCCAGGGAACAACAGCCAGTTCAGAATATGGCACCCTGCCCTTTAACAGCATTTGCTCTTCCTTCTAAGTTATGTTTCAAAGCAGAGCAAAGTGCAGAATGTCTCATGTCAGACGTCGTGCTGGATGTCTCATATGACGACATCAATGCATGGGCTACAGTCCAGCGGCATCCTCACTAAAAAAAAATGGCACACTTTCAGGAGGCATTCCCTCTGCCTAAAACTAAAACCCTGCCCAAACTGCAGTAGTATAGTCTGTTCCTGGTAAGTACGTTTCAAAATGTGAGGTAAAAGAAGGTGATGAATTAATACAGCATGGATTGAAGTTCATATAAAATGGATTAACACAGGTTACTTTTGCATTTACAGTGCCAAAAAAGCATTATCAGTTACAAGACAATCGACTTGCATTCAATAAGTGAGCATTTTAGCAGTAACTGGAAACATGGGGGGGGGGGGGTTAGCGTATACTATAATTAAAAATGAAGCAGCTTTAGAATACAATTAAGGTTGTAAAAGAAAAAAATGGAGCAGTTTATGCCTACTTAGGAATCTCATTCAAATAAAAAAAAAAAAACTTATGTTATACTCTGTAAGCACTCTGTTTAAGCTTCAGGTGAACAAATATAAAAGTGGCAAATGATGAATTCTGTGAACAGACAGTTTTGTAAATATGAAATATACTCAGCTCTAAGTTAGATATGCTGTAGCTTTCATAATTAACTATTGAAAATAAAACATCTATATGTATTTTTTCCAATGAAGTCTCGCCCCACTCTTAGGCGTGGTTCTAGAGGTTAGTGGATCAGCATACAGAAAATCAATGGTGGAACATTTTATTTCATAGTATCAAGGTAAAGTACTTGAGACAAAAATTATTAAAAATTGATTTGTTGTAAATATTTATAAGTGATATACCCTTTTTATATTTAGGTAGAAATAATCCTCTGTGATACAACAGAACAGAATATCTACTTGAGAAAAAAATTGTAGGTTTTGTATAGCTCCCCTTCACCTTATTGGAGTTACATTAAATAATTTAAAGCACAATAATAATTAATTTGATTTTATTTATACATTTTAGATACTGTGGCCCAGATATTTAAAAGGGTTGTGCATGGTGCAACAGTGTTGACCATGGCATAACTCTAATCGCCAGCGATATTCAACGAGGATTGTGCCTGGCACAACTCGATCTTCAATCGTTGCATCAGTAATGTATGCGCGAGGGGGGCTGCCCATGCATACTCTGCACATCCCGATATTCAGTCCATGCATGCACAACCCCTACTTGCGCCGCACACAGGTGAGCCAAAAAAAAAAAAAAAAAATAATGGCTGGCCACCCAAAGGTGAACTGCCGTATTGCAGGGCACAACACGGCAGCTGCCACCAGTGGGTGGCCACCCGAGCTCTGGCTGCACCTTCGTGGCAGCACCCCCCCATGCCCGATCACGGGCATCTGTTTAAAATAATTACGTTCTATCTCCCTGGTGGTCCAGTGGACCACTGTCAGCCTGATCGTGGGCTTCAGTAGAAATGAATAATGTCCCATATCCCAGGTGGTCCAGTGGATCACTGTCAGCCCGATGGCAGGCATTTGTAAAAATAAATTGAAGTCCTATATCCCTGGTGGTCCAGTGGACGCTCGTGTCCGGTGGTGATCAAAAATAATGAAGTCAATAGCCCTGGTGGTCCAGCGGTATCCACTCCCCACCTGCCCACTGAGCTCACTGCCCTGCTCCCACCCCTGTCAGTGGCAGGCAGCAGCACCCCACCCACCTGCCACCCTGCCACCCGTCGACTGACACCATAGGTAGGGCTGCACGCCCATTGGTCCAGAGCGTGAGCCAATGGGCATGCAGTCTGTACCATACTGCACAGCCCAGATATGGATCCATTCACGTACTGTATCTGGACTGTGTAGTACGGTACGGGCTGCACGCCCATTGGCTCACGTTGTGGACCAATGGGCGTATAGCCCCACCTACCGTATCAGTCGGCAGGTGGCGGGGTGGCAGGCAAGTGGGGTGCTGCCACCAGCCGCTGAAAGGGGTGAGCAGGGTGGTGGGGCTCAGTGGGCAGGTGGGGAGGGGGTACCACTGGACCACCAGGGCTATTGAACTTCATTAGTTCTAATATGAATGCCCGCGATCAGGCTGCGAGTGGTCCACTGGACCACCAGGGATATAGGACGTTATTCATTTCTACTGAAGTCCGCGATCGGGCTGATAGCAGTCCACTGGACCACCAGGGATATAGGACGTTATTCATTTTAACTGAAGCTCGCAATCAGGCGGACAGCGGTCCACTGGACCACCAGGGATACAGGACTTCATTTTACTTTTACAAATGCCCACAATTGGGCTGACAGTGGTCCACTGGACCACCAGGGATATAGGATGCGATTTATATTTGCTTAAGCCCGCGATCGGGCTGTGGGGCACATTGCTGGCTGTGCAGGGGGCGTCAGTCCCCGACAGCTGCTGCCTGGCAGGGCGCTAGGCACAAGTCACCGGGGATTGGCGCGCCTGCATGCAAATGGGGCCAGAATGACATGCAAATAGCCCCATTTGTGCCTTGCATACATTATGGCTCCATTTGCATATGCACTTTTGAATATCGTGGTTGTTGCACACAGCGCAATGGAACTTGTGCTAGCGCATCCCCCTGCTCCACTCTGGCCACTGCACTGCGCCACGCGCACTGCGGGTGGCCAGGGTGTGATATTCAATGATGCTGTGCCATGGCGCAGCTCCATTGAATATTGCCCAGTCAACGCCCCTGCACAGCCAAGTTGCACTGTGCCCAGTCTTGCGCCACAGCCTGGTGCAGGCTGAATATCCAGGCCTTTGCTTACAGTTTTCCTGATGAAGTGTGACATTTCACATTAAACATCAGTTTATAAAACTGACAGTTAAATATAATAAACATTTTATGAAAAAGCATTTTATTTAGTGAGTCAGGCATCACTCCATCTACTGTTTATGTCTTTTGCTGCTGGAAGAGATTCCTCCCAGCTATTTTTACCTTTTGCAGATACAAGGAACCACACTGGCTGTTTCCTCCAAATTCTCTTTTACTATAATACTACTCTTCCTTCATTATTCTCTACCACATAACCAAACCTACTTGACATAACATGCAAGCAAACATTCGGCATTGACAAATGCTTGTTTTTGTTCTCCTACTTCTTTTCCCACTGAAGTCCTGACTATGATAACACAAAGTGGATTATGATTTCAGCAGGAGATTGAGATGAAGTCTGAGACACAAAGATCCTGTTGTCATGTATATGGCTTCAATAATAAAGCAAGAGAGGGCACAAATATAGGAAATTACATAAGACATGAATTGTATATGTATTGAATTGTATGAATATTATATTTTAAGAGGTTTCCCTGGATAATGAAAACACATTTAAGAATATAGTTCCAAGGTTATATTAGTTTCATAGCATGCTAAGCATGGATTGAGCTAAATCCCACTGCCATGAGAGGCCTAGGATCCTTCAGTCTGATCTTTAATACTCTGTATGTAATAAGTATGTTATGACTTTCATCCAGCCAACATGTAAAATAAAACATATTTGATATCAGTTTTTTAATATATTTGAGCAAGGGTCAGCATCAGTCCAAATCGTTGACCTGTAGGGGTTATTTTAGGCAAAATAAAGTAGACATTGATGATCAAAATTAGAGATCTTGAGCCACTATTATATAATTTATATATTCTCAAGAACATTTAGAGGAGCATGATCTAATTCCTTTTCAAGACAGTATGAAGGGATGTAATGCAAGAGTCACAAACTGATCTCACAATGCTATATGCATTCCCCTGGCCTCCTTGGCATATCCAAATCCTGGCTCTCATCCAGGACACCATACTCCAGCTTGGCTATCACTTTTTCTGTCAAGACCATGGCAAGAGTGGTGGTGGAGCTGCCCAGTATGTCCGCCCAAACCTTTCCTGTTCTGTCACCTTTCGCAAGTCAGTCCCTTCCCCTCATTAGTTAATTTCTAGTTAAGCTGTCCCTCCCTTCCACCCTCTCTGTTTATGTTGGTGTTTTTTAGGTCTTTCCAAAGATATCCTCTCCTCCCTGGTTGACTCCCTCTCATTCCTTGTCTCTCATGCTAACTCCAGTGAGCTTATCCTCTTGGGAGCCTTCAACTTGAACTGGCTCTTCCCCACCTCTAAGCCCACTCTCCACAAGACTGAGTCCCTGAACCTCACCCAATTAATTGCTGAAACCACCTGACTCAATCCTCACTGCTCTAATCACTCCCTCCTGGACTGGGTGCTCACCTCACCTCCACCATATCACTGAAGCAGTTATTCTACCGGACGCCTTCAGTGACCACAGCATGACCTACTGTATCAGGAAAGAGAGGCCCACAAACTTTGCCCCCAAATACATATGGTCCAGGTCACGCAGGTTTCTGGGCACTAAACCCCTCCTGCACAACCTAACTGCCTTTGACTGGACCCCTGTCTGTTCTGCCTAGGACACTGACACTGTTCTCTCCCACTTCCTTGCCATCTCTAACCATACTTGGAACATTCATGCACCCCGGCATAAGTTGAGAGTTAGACTCTCCCACCACTCCTGGATTACACTTTACATAATCAATCTCTGTAAGTTCTGGTAACAAGCATGGGCATGCTTTAAATCCTTCCAATCCCTGCCTGACTCACAGTCCTACCGGTCACTCAGGAATTCTTGTACAAATGCCATCTGCTCTGCTAAGGCCATTTGCTTCAAACCAAACCTTTAGTCTAACCTTAATTCTCCTGCAAAATTCTGGAAGGTTATTCACTCCCTCTTTGGACCTTCCAGTCCAATCCACTCGTCCTGTTCTCCCAAGTGGATGGTACACTGGTCTCTGACCTCTCATAGTTGCCACTCACGTCAACAAATTTCTCACCTCAATCCAATCCTCTGATCACTCTCTCCCTCAGTACCCTCCTCCTCCTCTGGTCATTCCCACCCTCAGTCCTCCTCCTGTGTCTCTTCCTCCCCTTTCACCTGAAGGTTTCCATTTCCACTCTGTCTCCCTCCACAAAGTCTTCCTTGCTCTAACTTCACTTAACCCATCTAAGTGATGGACTTGACCCCAAACTTCTAAGTATCTCAGCCCCAGCCATTGCCTCCCCACTTGCTCATCTTCTGAACCTCTCCTTCACCTTAAAAGCTGTCCCTCATGCCTGAAAAATGGCTAAGGTTTTATCTCTAAATAAAGGGGATGACCCTCTCCCCAGGCAACTTCCAGCTGATATCATATCTCCCCTCTCTTGCAAAGCTTCAGGAGTCCTTGTCTGCTCTAGACTTGTTGACTTCCTCTACATGTCAGATTTCCTCTCTCACTTTTAGTCTGGCTTTACAAAGCACCACTCCACCATCTGTTCCTTGCTGCAGGTAACCAACCCTATCCTCACTGGGATGGATCAGGGTCATATCACCTAAGCTATTTTCATTGACCTAGCCAAAGTCTTTAACTCAGTGTCCCACCCTCTCCTCCTCAACAGGCTGAGCTCTGCTGGCCTATCAGCATTAGCTGTTGCCAGGGTTTGCTCTTATCTCACAGATCATCAACAGCTGGTACAAGTGGGAGATGTCCTGTTCCCCCCAACCTAGTAGGTGTCCCTCAGGGCTCCATCTTGGGCTCTGTTCTGTTCTCAGTTTTCTCATCACAAAGCCATGTGTATGCAGATGACACCGGCATTTACACCTCTGCCCCTTTGGCTTCAGCTGTGATAGGTGTACTCCAATAGGACTTCCATGACATCCTGCATTGGCTCCACACCAACCAAGGGTCAACATGAAGAAAACTGTCTCTATGACCTTCAGTACCAGTCAGAAATTGGCAAGGCTCTTACCTCCCTTCCCCTGCTTTCTCCTCACTAGATGGCACCCCTCCGAAGACCATCCCTACCTTCAAGAACCTTTGAGTGTGGCTAGACACTAAGCTTGACTTCTCTGCCCACATCGACACCATAAATGCCAAACTCCACCCAAAACTCAAAGCCTTGCTCTGCAATAAGGACTGCCTCTCCCCCCCCCCCCCAAGGCTGTCGGGAGCTGGTAACCAAAATTATTATACTGGCCTTTAACTATGCCAATGTGGTCTATACCACTGCCCCTTCCTCCTCCCTTGCCTAACTGGATATCCTCTGCAATGTTTTCTGTGGTTTTGCCATCAACTCTCCCCTGGCATTCATCACTGCTTCTTCTAATCCTCCCTTTATATCCTTCCCCTCCCTTCACATCATCATCAGTCCCAGTCCCAGTGCACCTCGTTCATTGCCAAATATTGGTTTGGGTCCCTTATCCCCACCTATCCTCTCTCATCTCCCCCACCCTCCCCTCCTTAACCTCTCATCTCCCCCACCCTCCCCTCCCCTCCTTATCCTCTCTCATCTCCCCCACCCTCATCTCCTCCTACTCTCCTCTGCTCCATGGATTCCCGCATCTTCTCCATTCCCCACCCTCACTCCTCTGCCAGCCAAGCTGCTTTCTCCTACCACCTCCCATCCCTCTGGTATCTACTTCCCCTCCCCCTTCTCATCCTGCCTTTAGACATCATCTAAGGCAACTTCCTGCATCCTCCTGTTCCTGTCTACCCCTTCCTAATCCTTTTCCTATCCCTCAACCCTCATCTGCTTTTCTTCCCTTCTTATAAGGCATCTTAGCCTAGTCCCCTATCCTAACATGCACTGAGCACTTTGCTTTCTCTTATGATTGTACTATCCATTGATGTATTTATCCGTGTATATTTTTACCCTTATATTTTATATTTTGCCATTTCATTACTGCTACCTCTGGTTTACCTATAGTCATACTTTGTTATGTAAGATTGTAAACTGTGTTCCTCTTGTACATCTCCCCCTCCCCCACCCGGTTGCACTGGGAAACATGTGTCAGCTCAGTGTGCCTTTCCCAGTTACCAACTTTTACATAAATAAATAAATAAATAAATAATGTTTATTACTGATTTTAGGTTAGAGAAGTCAGCTGTCCCCCACACAACCCTCACTTATGAGACTAGTTGTAGGATGTTATTCCTGCAACCAGTCATACTTCCGGAAAGTCCAGTATCCCCTGTCTGCATGTCAGAACTCCAGATACTGATTTCTTTCCTTGGTGTCCAGTGGTTTCCTCTTTCCTAGCCCTGTCCTTCCAAATAAGTAATAAGTGGCACTTTGGGAAACACAACCTTTTCCCCTGCCAGAACGTTAGTTGCTATTTTAAAGCCTGCAGCCATTGTTAAGCTGCTTTTAACAATTCTACCAGGCTTGGGGGTGCTCCAGCTTGTGATCAAGGGGCACACAGCCTGGAGAGCAGCAGACAATAGCTTAGTGGCTCATTACCATGCCAGCCCCACCCCTTTCCTTATGTGGTCACAGTGCAGTGAACAATCATGCAGGGTAAGGTTTGCCATCTCACTGTGTATTGCACCACATAGTGCAATGAAGAACACTACTGCAAAGTGGTCTTGTGTCAGCAAAGTATGACTGTGTATGAGGCCTGAATGTTCTAAATGATTGTGCTGTGTTAAAGCAGCAGCATTTAAGTCAATAAAATTTTCACCACTTTTATTTATTTATTTTTAGCAAAAATTTATTTCTGACATCCTTAGATTCATCCACGGTATATTTTTAACATAGCTTTTATAGCTAATGTTGCAATTAAAGACTCAATTATTAGAGATCGCCAGCACTCACATATTTTTTTAAATCTCTTCTACTGAGGTTTGTTGAATATAAATATTAGATTAATTTCATGGATGTAGTAGGATGTTGCTGCAATATGTTTCTAATGGTAAACAGCATAGTGTTGCACTGTGATATTTGTTTAATCTTGGGCACAGCACAGGAGCAGGAACTTTAAATTTTTTTCAAATCCATTATCTTAGTTTAGGAATGAAAGGAAATGAATAGAAAAATGTGCATATTTATGATTCTGCCAGAAAAAAAAACATTATTGCTAAAAAAAAAAAATGGGCCCAGATATTCAAACTGTGCCAGGCTGTGGCGCAAGCCTGGGCGCAGCACAACATGGCTGCGCAGGGGTGTTGACTGGGCAATATTCAACGGAGCTGCGCCATGGCACAGCATCGTTGAATATCGCACCCTGGCCACCCACAATGTGCATGGTGCAGTGGCACTGCACCAGTGCAAGTGGCCAGACTGGAGCAGGGGGATGCGCTAGCACAAGTTCCATTGCACCATGCGCAGCAACCACAATATTCAAAAGTGCACATGCAAATGGGGCCATAATATATGCATGGTGCAAATGGGGCCATTTGCATGTCATTATGGCCCCATTTGCATGCAGGTGCGCCGATCCCTGGCGACTTGCACCTGGCGCCCAGCCAGACAGCAGCTGTCGGGGACCGACGCCCCCTTCTAACACAACAATGTGCCCCACAACCGATCGCGACTTCAGTACCTATAATCGCGTCCAATATCCCTGGTAGTCAGTGGACTGCTGTCAGCCGATCGCGGGCTTGAGTATAAATAAAATAAATTCAGATATCCCTGGTGGTCTAGCGGTACCCTCCTCCCCACCCACCCACTGAGCCCCACCACCCGCTCTCCCCACCTGGTCAGCAGCAGGTGGACCACTGTCAACCCGATCGCGAGGCTTAAGTAGAAATAAAATTATTTCCAATATCCCTGGTGGTCCAGTGGACGCTGTTAGCCCGATCGCGGACTTGAGTATAAATGAAATAAATTCAGATATCCCTGGTGGTCTAGCGGTGCCCTCCTCCCCACCCACCCACTGAGCCCCACCACCCGCTCTCCCCACCTGGTCAGCAGCAGGTGGCAGCAACCACCCGCCTGTTGCCCGTTGCCCGCCAACTGACACTGTAGGTAGTGCCGTACACCCATTGGTCCTAGCGTAAGCCATGGGCGTGCAGCCCGTACCCGTACACTACACATTCCAGATATGTGAATGGATCCATTCACATATCTGGAATAATATGGTCTGACAAAGAGCTACACACCGTAGCTCATGCTGGACCAGACCAGTAAACACTACCTACGGTGTCGGTCGATGAGCAGTGGGGCGGCAGGTGGGTGGATGCACCACGCTGACCGGGGGAAACGACGAGGGGACGGGTACCACTGGACCACCAGGGATATCGGAAGTTATTATATTTACAAATGCCAGCGATTTGGCTGACAGCGGTCCACTGGACCACCAGGGATACCAGATGTTATCATATTTTATAAATGCCCGCAATGGTGCTGACAGCGGTCCACTGGACCACCAGGGATATTGGAAGTTATTATATTTTACAAATGCCCATGATTGGGCATGGGGGGGCACCGCCACGGAGGTGCAGCCGGGGCTCGGGTGGCCACCCACAGGTGGTAGCTGCCTTGTTGCGCCCTGCAATACGGCAGCTCACTTATGGGTGGCCAGCTATTGTTCCTTTTTTTGGGGGATCAACTGTGTGCGGCACAAGTAGAGGTTGTGCATGCATGGACTCCACACATCCCAGGCTGAATATTGGGATGTGCAGAGTATGCATGGGCATGCCCCCCCACCTGTGCCGCATACATTACTGATGCGCTCTGGTGCATAGGGATTTGTGCCAGGCACAATTCCTGTTTGAATATCATGCCAGAACGCATCAGTGGGTTGCGCATGGTGCAACCCTTTTGAATATCTGGGCCAGTGTGACAAATTTTTTATTAATGTATCAATTTTCTGCAAGATCCAATTTCTGTGGTAGTCCTATATTTGAACATATCACCATGTCATAAGAGTAGAAAAGCATTCCTACACTAAGGATTCTGATTGCTAGAGAATGTAGCTTTGCTGAACCACAGGACACAGAAACATAGCACATAGACTTTGATGTCAAATAAGGACAGATTGGCCCACCTAGTCTACCCATTTTCCTACCTAGAGGATAAGCTGCAGATACTATTTAACCAACACCCTATTTCTTCCTACCCCCCCAAAAAAATTGCCTTATGTCTGTCCCATTCATTCTTGAATTCTCCCACAGTTTTAGACCCCACAACCTCCTCAGGAAGGCTGTTCCATGCGTCCACCACCCTCTCTGTGAAAAAATACTTCCTCACATTGCCCCTGAGCCGTCCCCTCTCTATCTTCAAATTGTGTCCCCTTGTTCTTATACATCTCTTTTTCTGAAAGATGCTATCCTCTTAGACTTTGTTGATTCCACTGAGGTGCTTAAACATTTCTATCATGTCCCCCCTCTCCCTCCTTTCCTCAAGGGTATACATATTAAGCTCCTTTAGTCTCTTCTTGTATGGCTTCTCTGGCAGACCCTGCACCATTTTAGTTGCCCTCCTCTGAACTGCCTCCATTCTGTCTATGTCCTTGCGGAGATGGGGTCTCCAGAACTGGACACAGTACTCCAGATGGGGTCTCACCAACTGTCTGTACAGGGGGATAACAACTTCCTGTTTTCTGCTGGTGATGCCTCTCCCTATACATCCCAGTATCCCCCCAGCCCTCCCTACCGCCTTCTCACATTGCTTGCCAACCTTAAGGTCATCTGATATGATTACCCCCAGGTCCCTTTCCATTTTTGTTGTTGTTACTACCCCCCCCAATTGTGTAATCTTCCTCTGGGTTTTTGTTTCCCAGGTGCATTACTATGCACTTCTTTGCATTGAAACCAAGCTGCTATACTTCCGACCATTCCTCCAACCTTGCCAAGTCCCTTCTCATCCTTTCCATGCCTCCTTGTGTATCAACCCTGTTGCAGATCTTTGTGTCATCTGCAAAGAAGCATACTTTTCCTTCCAGTCCCTCTGCAATGTCACTTATAAAGAAATTAAAAAGGACTGGACCCAGTACTGAACCCTGCGGTACCCCATTAGTAACCCCTCTTTCTTCCGAGTGGACTGCATTTACAATTACAATTACCTTCTGTGTCCTGTTGTTCAGCCAGTGTTTTACCCAGGCTACCACCCTGGGATCCATTCCCAGGCTGGTTAATTTGACTACTAATCTTTTGTGTGGGACTGTGTCAAATGCCTTGCTAAAGTCTTGGTAGGCCATGTCCACAGCCCCTCCCTGGTCAACTACTTTGGTCACCCAGTCAAAGAAATCAATTAGATTATCCTGACATGACCTTCCCGCTGTGAACCCATGCTGCCTTGGGTCCTGTGCCCCTCTGGCCTCTAGGTACTCAACAATTCTTTCCTTTAGAAGTGATTCCATCACTTTCCCTGCCATAGAGGTCAAACTGACAGGTCTGTAGTTTCCTGCCTCTGTCTTGGTCCCACTTTTGTGAAGGGGAATCACATCAGCCTTCTTCCAGTCCTCAGGTACCACACCATCCCCCCATGATTTGCTAAAAAGGGTAGTCAGTGGTGTCACTAGTTCTCTGCTTAATTCTTTTAGAATTCTGGGGTGAATTCCATCTGGCCCCATTGCTTTGTCCACCTTCAGTTTTAGGAGTTCTTTCAGAACCCTTTCTTCTGTGAAAGGACTGGGATCGCCCCAGAGTGTTTCTGTTAATTGGATTAGGCACCTCCCCCCACTTCCTCTTTTTCCCACATTTAGAAGTGAGCTGTTACCAGCTCAGTAAGCTCTTCCTGGTACAACACAATAAACCCATTACAGGGGATAACTGAGTTCACATATAAGCTAAATATTATGGGGCTAAATGATAGCCCTGTCTGACTCTTCTGTCTGATGGAATTTAAGTAACTATCATCCCTTCAGACCTTTATTTACCTGTGACTACATTTCAGTATACAATAATCTAAAGATTTTTAGAAGTTATGAGTCCAGACTCAAGCCCTACAACCAATGAGTTTACCACAGTATTTATGGTGTCAAATGTCACTTGAGATTAGAAATGTTGCAAAGTTAAACTTAAGCCCACAAATTTCTGCAAAGCGCCGAAAATTTGCACTTCATTGAAATTCGCGGTCTAGGAAAAATTTTGGAACTTTGATTAGGTGCAAACATTTTTATAAAATTTCATGAAATCATGAATTTTGCGGTGAAATTTCATGTTTTGCAGTGTAATCCATGAAATTGCAGGCTGTGAATTTAGGTGAAACCACTCCACTAAATCCAGAATTACCTTGCAGAGCAAACTGCACGGACTTTGACATCTCTACTTGAAATCAATAAAAGTGGCACATATGTTATTTTTACAAGGCTGAATAGTTTTGGATAATATAAATTAAAATGAAACACTGGAAGTTAGTTGAATAATAATGCCTGTAGCCTGCCAGTTCTTTAAGTAATAACTTGTTTCCTATTACAAGCTCATTCACTGTAATCTAAATGAGCTTTTCAAATATTTTAGGTATTTAATTAAGTTAAGTAGGTGATACATAGCACAATCCTCCTTGTTGCCCTTTTTGTGAATTAGTATAATATTTACATGCATAGTAACATAAGGTTAGATGGGACTCTAGGTCCATCAAATCCCCCCTCCTGCTTTATACAGTAAGTATGAATGAACAAATATAATATGCAAACCTGCACTAATTGTTAGGGACTTGAATAACAACACTACTGTTCAGGGTACCTTGTGAATTTATTGTTAAGCAGAAATCTGTCCAGTCTTACCCTGAAGACCTGTACTGTCTTCCTGTTAAGCTTCTCCACTGGAAGATTATTTCATAGGGTCAACCCCTCTGGGAGGCGAAGTGCCTCCTAACTTTACCCATGAATTTACTATCTCAGAGTTTCAAGGTATGTCTCTGCATCCTGGAGTAAACCTGAAAAATCCAGGGCTCTCGGCAGGATTTTCATTTTGAGGGTCCAGTGCTGTGATGGAAGAAATGGAAGTACACTGCAAACGTTCTGAGAGTCCCAACAAGTCATTTGTGAGTACCAGTACACTTACTTACCCATTCTCTAACTACTGTCTCACAGCATGCTATAAACTACGAACCCATATCTCCCTTTACTGCTCAGGACTGTAAGTGTACACCACAATACTTCAACCTCACTCACAGTTTAGCCACTTATTGTAATAAAATCCATCCCATCCATCTGATCTCCACCAATCTACCCACCCAAACCTTAGAAATAATTTTCAGTACATAGAACCTGAACCACAATGGGATATGTACTCATGGGGGGTGTCTACATGGGGTGATGGTGTGTTAATAATAAATAATAATAATATTTTTATTTTTAAGGCGCCTTTCAAAAAACCAAGGCACTGTACAAGATAAAATCAGACAGTACCATAAATATAATTACATAAAATAATCAATCACCATAAGCCTGTTGCCACAAAAAAGTTTTTAAGGCTGATTTAAAGCCCTCCACAGTCATGCACTCCCATAACCGATGAGGTAGAGAATTCCACAGTGTGGGAGCCATGAACATAAAAGATCTGGCCCCCAAGAAATTCAAACGTACCTTAGGAATCTCTAGCAACCCCTTGCCTGGCTGAGCGGAGCGATCGCCCAGGGCAGTAGGGAATCAGGAGCTCTTTCAGGTAGTCTGGGCCCAGTCCGTCTAGGGCTTTGAAAGTCAGCAAGCCAACTTTAAAGGTGATCTGCCACTGAACTGGCAGCCAGTGCAGTTCGCGCAGCACCGGCGTAATATGACAGGACCGAGAAGATCCTGTCAAAAGCCAGGCTGCTGCATTATGCACCAGCTGCAGGCAGCATATTTTCACCCCAGAAAGCCCTAGGTATAGGGAATTGCAGTAATCTAAGCATGAGGACACAAAGGCGTGGACCAAGGTAGGAAGGTTGCTGGACGGTAGCAGATGTTTAATCCTGGAGATATTCCTTAGATGGTAAAAGGAAGATTTGATGACAGCTGACACCTGCGAATTCAGGGTCAACCCCATCAAAAATTACCCCCAGGTTTCACACCTGGTTAGAGGTCTGACACCCACTTCCCAAACCTCCTGTCCAACAACCAGGTTCCACAACCATCACCTCAGTCTTACCAGAGTTCAACTTCAGCCAGCTCGAATCCATCCACTCCTGGATTTCTTTGAGACAGTTATTAAAGATCGAGAGAGCTCTATCCTGGTCGGGTGCAAAAGAAAGGTAGAGCTGGGTATCATCGGCATAAGAATGAAACCTCAGCCCATATCTTCTTACAACGTCTCCATGGGGTAGCATATACACCACGAACAACATGGGTGATGAAACCAAACCCTGAGGGACCCCACAAGACAGAGAAACTGGATCTGATGAAAACACTCCAGATACCACTCTCTGAGTTCTTCCAGTGAGGAAAGATGTAAACCATCTGAGGACAGTTCCTGTTATTCCACAGATGTACCTCAGGTGGCTAAGTAACAACCTACGGTCCATGGTGTCAAACGCTGATGATGGATCCAGAAGAACCAAGATGGAATGGTTCTTCTGATCTCTAGCCATCAGGAGATCACTGAACACCCAAACCAGCGCTGTCTTGGTACTATGTCACTTTCGAAAACCGGACTGAAGGGGCTCGTAGATGTCATGGATGGTCAAGTGGTTCCTCCAGTTGTGCTGCCACTATTTTCTCAATAACCTTCCTTAAAAAGGGAAGGTTAGAGATAGGTCTGTAGTTAGCGTGGCAGTTTGGGTCCAAAGTAGCTTTCTTCAAGAGAGGTATCACTACCACCTCTTTCAGAGAGTTAGGAAACTCCACAGATTCCAAGGAGCACCAAACTATCCTTGCTAGGACCGGACCGATAACATCAAGACAACCCAAAATCAGGGAAGTTGGCCCAGGGTCCAAACTACAGCATGTAGGGCATACACCCTGGATGATCCGCATGACATTCACGAAGTCAAGATGGCTGAAGGTACTCCAGCAAAACCGAGGACAGTGACCTCATGCTGATCACAAGCAATACCAAGCGTTAGCTGGTAGAAGCTCCGCCCTGATGTCGGCCACCTTATCAGCAAAGAAACGAGCAAGGACATCACACTCTAGTTGTGGAAACGCTTTCCGAACCTAAAGACAGGCTGGGTTGCACAGTCTGTCCACAGTTTGGAACAGCTGAGCTGGTAGGTTCTGAGGTGCCACAATCTCCCTGGACAGGAACTCTGCCTTCTTATGGGTGATTGTGGATTGATAGTCTTGATAATGGTCCATCAATCTAAGGTGGTCGGCATCAAGGGTGGATTTCCACCAGAGACGCTCTAGCCTTTGTCCTAGTTGCCGCATCTCCCTCAAAACCCCATCAAACCATGGAGATCGAGGGCGAAGGGAAAGAGGACAATCCCGGACTGGAGCAATGACATCCAAAGCCCACGAGACAGCCATATTGTAGGCCAACACGAGGGTCTCTAGGTCATTACTTGCCACAAAGAGGGACGATAGGTCAAGTATCGCAGATAGGCTCTGAGAACTTATATCTCTTAAAGGGCAGTACCTGACCATCTCCACAGGGGGAGGCCTACAAGGGGGGTGCTAAAACTAAACCCCCCAGTTTAATGATTTGACCACGCAACTGTTTCCACTCCTACAATGGAGACCTCAATCCCTAGGAGGAAAACCAGGTCAAGAGAGTGTTCACATTTATGAGTAGCAGTGGTAACTACCTGTGTAAGGCCCAGAGATGTTATTAACTGGAGGAAGTGCTGTCCAAATTGCGAGAGTTCATCATCGATCCAGGTGTTAAAGTCACCCAGAACCATCAGTCTGGGCGACTCCAACGTCATGCGACAACGAAGTCTGCGACTTCCTGAAGGAAACGCTTCCCATCATCGCGTGGACGGTAGATGATGGCAATCTGACAACCTACACCTGCTACTATGGTACACTCAAATGACTCTCCTTCCTCAACTAGTACACTCATGAAGTTCAGTTCAGTCTTGAAACAGACCGCAACACTCCCCTCCCACCACCACCCCGCGATCCAATCTCGGGCGGTGTATCACTGAGTATCCGGCTGGGACTAGAGCCTCCAAAATAGGGCCAGAATTTTCATCCAGCCAGGTCTCGGTGATGCAAGCCAGGTCCACTGTTGCAACAAGATCTGCAATAATTGCAGTCTTGTTTTTAATGGACCTGGCATTGCACAACACTGGCCGAGTTGGACGAACCTCTCGGGCCACCCGAACCATCTGCCTACTACAATCAGTAGTGCCCTTGGGTATGGAAACCAGATAGGAAACCCCCCTCTCTGGGTTCCATTTCGCCACAGGGCGTCTCCTGGAACCTACTACCCCAATGTGATGGCACTCCTCATTAGCTCTCCGCTGTTCACACCCCCTCTTCCTCTAACTCCTTCGCGTGATACCCAAAGCCCTACACCATTGGTAGGTAGCAAACTGGAGAGGAGGAGGAAAAAAAGGACGGAGGGCACGAAGAGCAGAGGGTGAATAGTGCAGGACAGCAGGGGCCAATATCCCAGGCTTTTAATAGCTCAAACACTAGAATTAAAATAAATATCACAAATAATCAAAACAAATAATTATAATACAAAAAATCCCAGAAACAACGGTCTAAGAAAAATAATTAACAACTATTACACACCCCAAACCCAACATATAACAATTTAAAATTAAAAACCTAAACCTAACAACTTAAGCTTTAAATCATTCAATCTAAAAATAATAAATAACCAAGTCTCGCAAGAGACACCAGTTAAAACAAAAAACATATAGCTCCCAAGGTTCTCTCACTACCCAGGGAGCTAAAGACCTACTATGCACTTGAGGATACCTCCACACATCTACAGTCCTTACTGCATACCCCTTCTGTACTCCTGAGCCACTTGCAAAGCTATGCAGGCAACCAGGTTGGGGATGGGAATGGGTGTAGGACATGCTAACACCCAATTTAGAAACATATCTCTGGTGAAGAAAGAGCAAATAGGTTGCAGGCTACACAGCCTGAGTGGCTGTCATAGGGTTTATGTGCTTGGCTCTATCTGGCCACAGGACAAATCTTGGAGCTTGATCTGCCCACTCATCTGCCTTCAGCCATCTGGGCAAGTAAGGAGGGCTTGGGACTATTCTTGTTTTGGGAACACCACCTAGCATTCCCAATTGTGATATGGCAAAATAACAAATTACATAATTTTTTCTGGTGATACTTTTTATTAGACTGCAAAAAATTATTTTTTAAATACAAGCCTTAGGTCAGCGAAAGCAGAGCTGAATATTATGGCACATACAGTATACAGTGGTGATCACACAAAAGTATATAATTCTCGCGTACCATATATTCAATGGGTACTGCATTTGCACGGTAGCGGTATACCTTTGTGTGATCACCACTGTGCATGTTAAACCTTGATTTAAATCTAAAACAGAGTGCCAGTGTAAAGCAGCAGCTATCCTGTAGGAAAAAAAAGGCAGAGTCCTCACTGAAAACAAATGATCACATCTCAGCTGGCTATACTGAGTAATACATTGTTCAGGAAAAAAAAAATAAAAAATCCATCACTTTCCCTGCTACAGTAAAACAATTTAATATTTTATTCGGAAGCAGTCTCACTTGTCACTTAAAGAGCATCTGACCCCTCCACGAGAACTTGGAGAAAAGTAACATTTGGATACAGTCAAGCTTACATTTCACATTCGCTCTGTATTTCTTCTCTCTATTATTTATCACTTAGATCTTACTGTACACATGAAAAGCAATACCTTTTTCCTTGGGTGTTCATATGCTCCTATTGTTCATTCCCCATCTATGTCATAATAGTCTACTTGTTGCATCACAGTTATTCACATGCCAACAGACTGTTTACAGTTGTGGGGGAAGAGGCTCGTAACCCTGCTGCATGCTGTTTAAAATGGTTTGGGGAAGGGATGGCCGGAAAATTGCTCACTACTTGGATAATATGTTTTGTACATCTGGGTGAGAGGACACACTGGGCCATGCTACAAGTGGATGATTCCACTAAGTCGTGGCGACATGAATTTCACCAACCTCCCCCCCAGTGACACACTGTTTCCAACATCCTGACACCACCAGGTCCCGATTGTAACCAGGGATCACATAGACACCTGTTCATTGCTAATGTGTGGGGCTGTGCCCCCCCGCACCCCCACTTATGGATTTCAACTCCGGGGGAGGGAACAGATGCCCAGGGAGAGTGGCCAAATGTGGGAGTCAATGAATCGTTCATTGCTCCAATAATCCATTCCACACTGTGGGTGCTGACCAGTTGTTGTCGCTGTAGGGGATTCGCTGTAACAGCATCACTGTTACAATGGTATACGCAAGTGGATAAGCTGGCCATGCTACAAGTTGTCTGTTTAATTATAACAGAGTGTCTAATAGATTGTCCTCTAACAACCAAGTTGAAATATGTGGTGGTATCTAGTGGTACCCTCTTTCAACCAAACCCATTGCTCCATAGTGCTAAGCTGTACCCATCTCCTTCCAATGAGACAGAACCAATTACTCCCTGCTGTCCAGTGGAACATCTCTACTTCTCCCCACCACAACTGATTGCTTCTTGGTGTCCAGAAGTACCTCCTTCCAAACTCATCACTCCCTGCAGTTTGCTGTCCAGCAGTTCCACCCTCCCCATAGAATCACTCTTTAGTCTCCAATCTGTTAATGTTGGACCAGCTATTGTTGATGCCAGCTAACTCTAATTTTACAAGGTGATTGCCTGATGTTTGCATACAGTGCAGCTCTAAATGGGATAATCTCTCAATATCTTTTAACTTTTCAAACCTCTATTTTGACCCCACCCCCATTTGTTAAATTTAAATAATTGAAATACTACAGCCATCATGTTTTAAAGGACATCCTCAATCCCCTTTTAGGCAAAAAACTATAACTAGACTAGATATCATGAGTGACGAAAAAAGATCCTTTCGTGAGGTCAAACTCCTTTAATTAGTATAAAACACACTTTTTTTAATCTTTTTTAATCTCCTGGAGAAGGGATTATAGTTTATACAGTATTCTTTCTTCTTGCCTGAAATGTTGCCTAGAGCTTTATGCCCCAGTATTGTTAATGTGTGATTGTTTGCAAGGAACCTTTGATAAGGACCCCTGGGAGACAGTGCATGCCACTAAGCTATGTATTTTTATTTAAAAATATCCTATAGTACTTGTATACATGCTTTATAATCACCAGGTTCAACTCGTCATCTTTTTCCAATGTAGCTTTTGTAAGGAAAAAAAATATCTTTGAGGTGTGTGTGGAGGAGCAGGCTTGGTATGGTGGGAGAGGAGCAGGTTTAAGCCTTCCCTGGTGTGGCACCCCCTCCCACATATTCCTGTTCCCCTAATTTATTATTAAAATATAATCCCCATCTCCCATCCGTGTTTCCCTGGTGTGGTGTCTAGTGGTTCCCCCACCCTCCGATCACTGTCCTCTTGTTTTATTATTAAAATATAATCCCCATCTCCCATCTGTTTTTCTCCTGATGTGAAGTGGCACCCCTTGCCGTGCAATCACCATCCCCCTGTCAGAATTATTTCCCTGGTGACTAGTAGCACCCCTCACCCTCTCTTGCTTGCTTTTTTTATTTTTTATTTGCTGTAATAAGGAAAACAGTCCTTCAATGTCTTTTTTTTTAGCCTGTAAAAATAGAAACGGTCCCTCCCCGATCTGACCTCCTGCCTGCACCTCCCACTCAGCATCGCTACCCCACACCCCTCACAGACCCTCACTCACCTGAGCAGGTGCCATGGTGAAGATCAACTCCCTGATTGGAGACATGTCTTGCTGCTGGAACTGGCACCTGCAATATGACAAACTAAGATAAATGCAGTTCAATGTATTTCAATGGGGTTTTCAACTTTGGTGCATAACTCTGCCACTTCTTGACACTTTTGCACCAACTTTTCAACATGGCCTTCTGGGGGCCCCGCCTCATGAACAATATGGCTGTCTTTATGCAACTTGTGCCTGAAAGATGATTTCGCAGTCAGTTGGTGAAATCACCTTTCAGGCATATTTTCAAAATGTTTACCATTCTTATTCATGAGGAGGCATCATAAGAAGGGTATGTTGAAAATTTAGGGTCAAAATATGATAAAATGGCAACGTTCTGCACATTCATTGACATTTTTCTACACCCGTGCATAGATTTGGTAATTTTCAATATTTTAAACCCAAATTATCAACATAGTCATTTCTTTACACCACCTTATGAATGTGACAGCTGTCATTTTCAGATTTGGTCTAAAATGTATTTTCATGCCCCTGGTGTGGAATGACGCTGTGATGGCGTAGAATGATGTTTTGGTGGGGATTTACAATTTTTACTATCGGGTTGATGAGATGGGATAACAGGAAGGCTATGTTGGCAATTTGGTTGCTGCAGTCCTACAAATGGAAGCTCAGTGCCCTCCCTATAAAGATATATACACATCCATGGAGGGGTGGGAGTGCAGGGCCCTCCAATATGAAAATTCAGATACTATTAGATTATCTCAAAAAGCAAGGCAATTCTTTGCAAAAAACTGTATTAATGCAACATTTACGGTTGAGGCTATAGCATCAAAAGTATGGAAATGTGGCTTTAGGGTTTCCAACCCTAAAACCCCAATGCCACCCCTAAAGCAAATCATGGTAGAGTCTTCCTGGGGGTTGTTAAACCCAAAGCTCACCCCATTAGGTGTGTATATTTCTGGAGTACACAGAATTAGGTGAGCTTTGGGGCTGACAACCCCTAGGAAGACTCTGCCCCGATTTGCTTTAGGGGTGGCATTGGGGTTTGAGGGTTGGAAACCCTAATGCCACATTGCCATACTTTTGAATCACATTTCCATACTTTTGATGCTGTAGCCTCAATGCTAAACACTGCATTAATGCAGTTTTTTTTTTTTGCAAAGAAATTTATATCTATATATATATATTTATGCAATGGGGTGGACATAAATTCAGTGTGATACACGTGTCATCCGAGTCTTTGTATGTATAAATAAATTTATACATACAGTGACCATTTATACACACAGTTACTATGTCACAAATCTCTTTGGAATTCATTTAGAATGTTCAGCCTCATAAGCAGTACTAACCATATTTAAATGGGAATAACTTTAAAATGAAAAAAGATAGCATGGTACTGTGAGCATGAAAATTGTTCAGCACAAAATTATCTACAAAATAAATGGTGTTTCATTTATTGATACCTTACAGTTTTTTATAATTAGCAAAAAAACAGAAGAAAATGTAATTTTTTGTTCACTTTTTTGACAAACAAATGTGAATAACAAAAATGACAGCATGGTACTGTGAGCATGAAAAATGTTCAGCACAAAAATATATACAAAATGAGTGGTGTTTCATTTATAGATTCCTTTTAGTTTTTTTTTTATAATTAGCAAGAAACAGCATAAAATTTGATTTTCTTTTCTCCTTTTTGACAAACAAATGTGAATAACTTCAAAATGAAAAAAGTAGCATGGTACTGTGAGCATGACATTTGTTCAGCAAGAGGTTTTCTACAAAATGAGTGGTATTTCATTTAATAGCAACCACTGTGCTAGGTGTACATACTCTAGGAAAGTTAACTGAAACTCCCAGAAATTATCATTTAAAAAAAAGATAAACAGTCAAAACCAAATGTTCCTGCACTGGTAGAAAGCATCTCTATTGAATAAATGAAATATACAATGGTGAGCTGTCAGATAAATGATTTATCTACACTTGTACTGTTTGACCTTGGTCTCCTCACTCGTGGCTTATGCCACTCGTGAGGTTACCCGAGGTCAAACAGCACTATGTAGATAAATCATTTATCTGACAGCTCACCATTGTATATCATATATATATGTGTGTGTATATATATATATATATATATATACACACACACACACACACACACACACACACACACACACATACACATACATAGGCTTCTGCATTTTATATCTTTATGTGTGCATGCTCTCATAAATAGGGTTTTAAGTGTTTCTGGTACAGTTGTGGGGAGGGTTCAGTCAGAAATATTTTTTAATGAGTACCAATTCTCATCCCAGCACTTGGGAATGCTTCACATCTCATAGAATAATGCCTTATAACAACACTGATTCAAACGAAGATGTTTTAACAGATTTAAAGCACTTGTGTGCATCCAAATTTTGTTTTACTACCCATACAATGTTTCAAAACTGGTGAATAAATTACTTGGACTGGCCAACATTATCTTGAATACTGGATATAAATCTGCATTTCACTTGTGAATACAATTTCTATGAAAACAATATTGGATACCAGATGAATCTATGCCCTTGATTTGTCAAGTTTCCACCTGGGTCTGTAAAGCAAGCAAGAATGCAGTCATGGAAAGACAACTAAACCCATTTTATACTAACTAAAAATGTATATTATTTAGTTATTTTTAAGAAAAAATATTATTAGTTATTTTTTATTGAATGTAATTTACTACCATCACTAGTTACAACCCCCCCCCCACTATTACTTAACTAGTTACACACCAGCACTGACAATGGCCCATGGGCTGTGCTAGTCCATGATGTGTTTTGCAAACACACAGAACACAGAGTAGAGGAATACAAGGTTCTGTAAGCTTTATCAACTATTTGCTGAACATTTCAATATGTACAACGGCAAGCTTCAGTGTAGTTTCCGAACCAGTGATTCAAAACAAACAGTGTCCTCTATAAAAGCTGTGCTGGTGCTGTCCCCCGAATGCTACGTCCAAATCCAACTCTACAAGCGACATGCAGGTGGCATTTGGTTGAACAAAAAACACTCATTCTGTGAAATCAAAATTCAAGATGAAATGAATTGCAAAAGCCCAACATCAGGATGCTGAAGTCAAATTCCCAGCACTTCAACCACATGGGTCTTCCTTATGGGGCACAGTGACTAAGCAGTTGAAGGGTCAGTCATTTAGCTTCAGCATCCTGATGTTGGGCTCTTTGCAATAAATTTCCCTCAAATAGATTTCACAGAGGGAGTTTTTTTCAACTAGTGCCAACCAAATGTTTCTGGAACACTACCGATCATCGTACAACAGCCAAATCTGGAAGTTAGCCTGGGATGGTAAAACACTGCCACTTTTGTCTTAAAGAAAAACATTTAGAAGAAGCCAGAAGGGGAAGGAAGGAAACATATTCAATTCAGTGCTTTAGAGTAACTGGTAATTGCTATTTTTCTTTTAAACTTAGATTGTGGGCTTTTAGTGACACTGTACTTTCTTTGTTGTCTTTACTTATAATTGTTTTTGGGCTGTTGAAAATTTAAAACATAGTGGTGGTGTAATTCTGTGCTGTCTTTAATTGCTGCAAATTTTCACCCCCCTCCCTCCTCCTCTCTCAACTCTTAATTATATGCCCTGTTAAATCTGATTGACAGGAGCTAAACACAGGGTATAATAAGGGGTGTGAAATAGGAGGGGCATAAGGGGAAGAAGCCCACCCTCAGCACAAGTGTTTTGACTTATTTATTTGTTTCTTTTTTTTTTTTTGTTAAGAAAATTATCTGAGGATCAGTGGCAGGATTTTTAGGACAGTAAATTAATAAAAAGGGAACTAGGACAGCTTCAGTAGCAGACAAGTAGTGAAACTGCAGTATAATGTGGGGAGTGGTGCAATGCAGTGGCTGTGGGGCAGCCATATTCAGGCAGACCTTCTGGACACTGAGGTGCTGCCCTATCTGCATGCATCTCTCTGGACTATGGGATGAGGTAGCCAGACTCAGAGCAGAAGTAAACTGGATCAGGAGTACCATCACCCCTATCCAGAGACCACCCAGTCCAATGCAACTGCCTCAAAGGATGCCGAGAACGAGGAGCACTTGGATGACAGTGGGCTCAGGGAGGGTTAGAGCAGTCAGGCAGAGGCACATCCCAGATCCTATTCCACTCAACAACTCATATGCCACACTGGCAAATGAGGACAACCAAATAGAGGTACCCAGAGAAGTGGAAGGAAAGGATGGGAGATTAGCCAAGGAGGTGACCTCAGCGGGGAAAGCAGTGGACCCCAGAGGAGGAGGAAGCAAATCCTGGTGGGGACTCCATCATAGAGGGATCCAGCTAGGAACACAGGAGGGGAGGATAGGGAGGTCAGGTGCCTACCAGGTGTCACGGCATGGAGGATGGAAGGAAGATCCTGGGATCACCGGGAAGGCAAGACGGAGGGTGAGCTGGATGTCATTATCCACCTAGGTACTAATGACCTGGCAAATGGGGAGCCAAAGGAAGTTCAGGAAGAGTTTAGGAAATTGGGGAGGGGTCTCAAGCAAGTAGCTACTTCTGTCACTTTCTCAGAAGTACTACCTGCGAGAGGCAAGGGAGAGCATAGGGGTGCATGCACCAGGAACTTTAACTCATGGTTGAAGAACTGGTGCTGTGAGGAAGGGTTTGGATTCAATGGTGACTGGGGACCCACCTGGAGGGATGGAGGTTTGTTCAAGCCTGACAGCCTGCATCCATCCTGAGGGAATCCAAGCACTCAATGATAAGTTTAAATGCTACATTGACAAGCATTTAAACTAGCAAAGGGATGGCAGGCCAGCAAGGAGGGTACCTACTTGCTCCCCCCCACAGCTAGCAGTGGAACCAGAGAACCAGAGGGTGGCTTTCTCTCTGCAAAGCAGTGTGCAAAAGATGGAGATTAGTGCCCAAGAGGTGGATAGGCAGAAAAGGGTCAAAATTCAGCAGAAGGACAGACAGCAAGGAGAACCAGGGATAAAGGACAACCAAGGAAGGGCTGGAGTAGAACAGTGAAACAATCTAGGGAGGTCAAATCATGGAAAGCCATGTGTGCAAATGCCAGGAGCCTCAGCAACAAGATGGAAGATCTGGAGGCTGTCATGGTGCAGTCAGACCTGGACATTGTGGCCATCACTGAAACCTGGTGTAATGATAACCATGACTGGGAGATGGCCATACCTGGCTACAACATATTCAGAAGAGACAGAGTAGGCAGGAAGGGAGGAGGAGTGGCACTGTACGTGAAAAATGACATAAGGGCCACAGAGATCCAGGAGGAACAAAATGGGGGAGAGATAGTGTGGGTTAAGCTGGAAAGGAAAATGGGAACAGCAATCCACACAGGTGTGGTCCATAGACCACCAGCCCAGGAGGAAGAAACAGATAGGGAGCTGATGCTAGCCATCCAAAGATGGCAGACAAGGGTGAGGTAGTACTGGTTAGAGACTTCAATATTCCAGACGTGGACTGGAGCATCCCAGCAGCAGCATCAACTAGGAGCAGATTTATCCTGGACTCCCTTCAGAGTGCCTTCCTCAAGCAACTGGTCATGGAACCAACTCGGCAGAAGGCAATACTGGACCTTGTGCTCACAAACAGGGACAGTGTGACAGGGGTAACAGTGGGGAGCATCTGGGAACAGTGACCACCAGTCATTGTGGTTTGAAATCACAGAAAGAGCAGAACCAAACCACACAAGAACATGTATCCTGGATTTTAGGGGGGCAGACTTTGGGAAAATGGGGAGATACTTGAAAGAGGCATTAAGGGGAATGGGACAGGAATCAGGGGTTGAGGAACAGTGGGCAGTACTTAAAATGGGGATTACAAGAACAAACAGAATTATGCATTAAGCAAGTTAGCAAAAGGAAAAGGAAGAGGAGACCATTATGGTTTTCCAAAGAGGTAGCAAAGAAAGTGAAAGCCAAAAAGATTGCATTCAGGCAATACAAAAAGACACAGGCAGAAGGGGATAGGGAGAAGTACCAGGAGAAGCAAAGGAGGCAGGGAGGTCAGTAAGGAAGCCAAAGCTCAGACAGAAGAGCACATTGCAAAATCAGTGGGTAGAGGGACAAAACCTTTTACAGGTACATAAGTGAAAAAGAAAGTCAAGGGAGGGATAGTGAGACTGAAGGGGAGGATGGGGCAGCGTGGAGGATGACAACAGTAAAGCTGACATATTGAACAGGTATTTCTGCTCAGTCTTTACTGAGGAAGAGGAGGTAATGGGTCTGAGCGGTACAAGGGGTGAGCATGGTGCAGAAATGGACACAAGTCCCTTTACAGAAAAGAGTCCTGAAGGAACTGGAAGTAATAAGAGTTGATAAAGCAATGGGGCCAGATGGGGTGCACCCCAGGGTCCTTAAAGAACTAAGAGGGTGGTGGCTGAACCTCTGGCTATCCTGTTTAGCTGATCACTGGAAACAGGGAGGTACCCAAAGACTGGAGGACACAGATGTAGTCCCCTTATACAAAAGCGGGAACAAAGAGGAAGCAGGGAACTACAGACCAGTCAGCCTCACCTCGGTAGTGGGAAGATCATGGAAGCACTACTGAAGGAGAGATTGGTGGAACATCTGGTTGTCAATGGACTACAGGACCCAAGGCAGCATGGTTTCACCAGGGGGAGGTCATGTCAGACCAACCTCATTGAATTTTTTGACTGGGTGACTAGAAAGGTGGATCGGGGAGAGCAGTGGACATGGCCTATCTGGACTTCAGCAAGGCTTTTGACACTGTGCCACACAGAAGACTATTACACAAACTGGGGAATATGGGTGTGGGCAGGACAGTAGTGTGGTGGGTAGGTAACTGGCTGAGTGGCAGGACACAGAGGGTGGTGGTAAATGGCTGTCACTCCACAGAGGGAAGAGTGCCCAGTGGGGTACCACAGGGATCAGTGCTGGGACCGGTCCTATTCAACATCTTCATCAGTGACATTGCACAGGACCTAGAAGGCAGAATTTCACTGTTCGCTAATGACACAAAGCTCTGTAACAGCGTAGACACACCAGAGGGTGTAGACAGAATGAGAAGGGACCTGCAGAAACTTGAAGAATGGTCAGGGGTTTGGCAGTTGAAATTCAATGCAAAGAAGTGCAAGATAATGCATATGGAGCACAAAAACCTGGCACAATATATCAGTTGGGGGTGAGGATATAGCATGCACCGAGCAGGAAAGGGATCTTGGGGTTATCATCTCTGATGACCTCAAGGTGAGAAACAGTGTGACAAGGCAGCAGGTAAAGCAAATAGGATGCTGGGATGTATAGGCAGGGCATCACCAGCAGGAAAAGGGAGGTCATAATTCCGCCATACAAGACACTAGTGAGGCCCCACCTGAGTACAGTGTACAGTTCTGGAGACCATACCCACGTAAGGACATAGACAGGGTAGAGAAGGTTCAGAGGAGGGCAACAAAGATGGTGCATGGATTGCATCACAAGTCCTATGAAGACAGGTTGAAGGAACTGAACATGTACTCCCTGGAGGAGAGGAGGAGAGGGGATATGATAGAGACATACAAGTATCTCACAGGGAGGAACAGGGTGCAGGAATACACTATTTTAAGCGAAAAAGATGTTCCAGGACTAGAGGGCATGGGATGAAGTTGGAGGAGGGACGATTCAAAGGAAACATGAGGAAGAATTTCTTCACAGAATGGGTGGTGGACAAGTGGAACACCCTGCCAGAGGAAGTGGTGGGGGCTGAAACAATCACGGGATTTAAGAATGCATGGGATAGACATAAAGGAATTCTGGAGGTTAGGGGTAAGGGGCAACAGACTTCTAGGAAAACATAAACTGAACTTACAAGCTCAAATGGGCAGACTGGGTGGGCCATAGGCCCTTATCTGCCGACACTGTCTATGTATCTATGTATTTAGTTCCACATTTTCAGAAGGTTAGCACATCCCATTCGCCAGTCTATTTACATTCTTCCTGTGATGGTGCTCAGATTGATAGCAATAGTCCATTTGTATCTTCAGATAGGTCCTGTATTGTTGAGCAATAACTTCCATAAATCAACTGATAGTTTTGCTGTATATCTCCCAGTACCTGTGCCACATTTTATTCTGCTTAGTCACACTGCTGGCCTTGTTTCAAATAATTTCGTATAATTACTGTCAAATCCCTTTCCTGCTCCTCCTACTTAACTCTGTCCCCATTTAGATAATAAACTGTCCCTCGGTTCTCCTTTCCTAAGTACATCACAGAACACTTCCCTGTGATGAACTGCTTATCACACTTGTTAGCTCAGTCACTCTGTCCAGATCTCCCTGTATGCTCTGAGCTATTTCCTGAATATACACAACTCATCCTAGTTAAACATTATTTGCAAACTTGAGAACACTATTCTCCACTCCATCACTTGGATCCTTTGTATACTGTAGATATTAAACAACATTTGGTGAGCACAGACCACTGTGGGACGTCACTAGATACTTTACCCTCCCCATATACGAATCCATTTATCTGCACTCTCTGCCTCCTGTTATTGTACTCAACCAATTATCAGTCTACTTCACTACCATTCTGTAAATTTCAATTTGTTAACCACTTTGTTATATGACACCTTGCTGAAAGCTTTACTAAAATCCTGGAATTCTACATCCACTGATGTTCCCCTGTCAAGGTGTTTATGGATTGGTTTGTTAAAACTCAGCACATTGGTCAGACATGATCTTCCTTTAGTAAAGCCATGTTTTGTCAAATCTGTGAATGTAATTTTTTTTTTCTGGCCCCCAATTCCCCCAGAGCTCGCTCCTGCTCCCTCACCTCCCCATGCCCAGGCTTATCCCCTGGGTGGGGCCACTGGGCAGATGCCCTTCCCAAGGTCCATGGTAGCTTGTCCTGGCTTCACCTCTAGGGTGGTGCTATGGGGGCGGGACCCCACCCGGAGGGCACAGCAGGCAGTGTACATAGCGAAGCAGAGCGGCCACACTTTGAGCTGGCATTTTTGTGTACTGTATTGAAGGTGGGGATGTGCAATGATGGCCAGTGTCCACCCCACCCCTCACCGATACAGCACTGGCACTGCAGCTCCCCAGGCCTCTGCTAGGGGTCCATAGCATGCGGAACACACAACCCCCAACCCCCTGGGGAAGGACAGCAGTCACTGGGATGCTCAATACTTCTCCCCCAGCTTCTCTCTGATGTCCCAAGTCCATTCCTGAACCTGGGTTGCTGACACTGCAGACGAACGCCCTGCCTCTGCACTGATGGGCTGGTGTAACTTTTTTTTAAGATAATCCACTGTGTTTCTTTATGAAAAATTCCATTACTTAACATAAAACTGATGTCAGACTGACTGATCTATGCTTGAACAAATCTCTCTAATCATCTTTCTTTAAAAAAAAAGGCACACATGGCTGTTATCTTGCCTAGCGCTGTAAAAAAATGATTAGGGGTTTGAGCCATAATTGAAACTTTTTCTGTACCTGTTTGTCTCTATAATCCATTAAATAGAAGACTGCCATAATTTCCTTAGACCATTCCATGTGCACCACCTGGCTTCTTGTGCTGTCAGTATGCTTTTGAGAGCTGCTGATCTCTGCCATTAGTCAGCAGCTCACATTAGCGCAGTGAGTGCACAGGAAGCCGGCTGGTGCACGTGGGATGGTTGTGACCTTGTCAGGTTATAGGAAGTTACTGCAGTCTTCTGTCTAATGGATTATGTAAATAAAAAAAATTCAGTTATGGCTAAAACCCCTAATCAGGGTTTTTTGCAGCACTAGGTAAAATAACTCCCTTGTGTGCCTTTGTACTTTAAACAGCGGTATCACAATAGCCTCCCTGCTTCATCAAAGTCATCATCATTAATTATGTTTATTGGAAAATAAAGGAATGATGTTACAAACCACTAAGGTGAGGATAATTTCCAGTGGCTTAATACAGTTGCTCAGCACTTTCCCTGTGTCTAGGGATGAAATGAAGAAATCAGTTAACAGTTCTGCTCATTCTTTAAATAATCTTTGGTGAATCTCATCAGGTCCTGCTGATTTAGCTACCCTTGTGTTACTCAGTTTCCCCATCACCTTCCCTTAAAGGGGAAGTCTCCCATAGTTTCACATCCATATTTCCCAACTCCTTATGTGCAACTGTTGTGCTCCTCCTCTAATTGCCAGCAGTCTTATTGCTGTCCAAATCTAGATTATAAATAAAAAATATACAGCCCCCAGAAGTTATCAATGTGTTTGTCCTCCATTTTACCATCAGTGCTGCTGGAGGATGATGTCATCAGAGCAACAGATAATGGTGCTGCACTAAATGCTGTTCCACCAGTAAACAGAACCCACAATGTTTGGTCCCCCACTTGAGTAATGGGGGAACTCTTTAAATGTTCGCACATCCTGAAGTGCAGGTCTAATATGGACTAGGACCATATGAATGTGATTCAGCACTGATTTGATATGTATATACAGTATGCCTATAGGAAGTGCCTGTATGTTTTGTGTTAATGTTTCTTTACCAAAAACAGTTCACTAATAAATGACTCTGTGTACAACAAGAGTCTTAAGTGGCATTATATAGCTGTTGTATTATATTCTGTGTGTGTTAGCATTCTCTGTTTTGATTGACACCAGCAGTGAGACACAATCTTGCACAAACACCCCTTTTCCTTTGTAACTAGGCAGTCAGTGATTGGATGGCTGATGAAAGGCAATAGAGAGTTCAGCTATAATAAGGAGCAGGTTACCAGGACAACATCAGCTGCAGCATATGGAAGAAGACTAATGTAGTGGTTAAAGCAAATGCACAAAAACTGGGATACTCTGGTTCAAATCCTACTAAAGTCCCTTACTCTCTAACCCTTAACAAGTTCCCCTAACCTCCTTGGGAACTGTGATGGCCCCTCAGGTCCATGATTTTAACAGTGCCCCCGTTCCCATTATAAATCATTGGCAGTGATGTGACAGCTACAGCATTTCACTTTGAAGGTACTGAAAACAAGCTGTGGCAGCCCCCCCCCCCTTTGTAATGTCAGCATTTGAAGTAGGATGTCCCTCACAAATCAGATGCTACACTTCAGCTGTCATAGGTAAAGAAACTAATCAGTCTCAGTGTTTGTAGTACTCTGTATTTGTTAGCTCATTCCTCCCATGTCATGTGCATTCTGTATCTTAGTATTTCAGTCAGAACCCAGATGTAAGGAGCATTTGAATTGTAAAACAATACACTTTTATAAAGCAAGTGATCTAGCTCTCCACTTTCAGGCTGCTGAAAGGGATGTATAATTGTGCAAAGGAGAATTCAGTCTTGTGTGATCCTTTGGGAAATTGCTCAAGCCTACCTTGTAAATTAATCTTCTCAAGGGTGTTCACCTGGTTCACTACAGAGTGACTGATTGACTACTTGATTGATTGATTGGTTGGTTGGTTGATTGTTTGATTAACTGATTCTGTCTACTGCTTTCCACAACATGTTACAACTGTCTCACAGAGAGAAATGAGCAGTACACAGGAATAGCTTTTGTTTCCTGTGAATGAAATACTATTAGATGTATTATTTGCTCTACACATGCAGTATTAAGGCTACAAGTACCACTCCCTGTGTGAGTTGCATGACAGAACTGTCTTAAGCCATTGCAAATTTAAACTAAAATCAGGATAAACAGCATTGATACCCTTGTTTTGTTCTGCACTGTTGCTGCAGTGACATCAAGGAATGGGAGGGTCTGTATTACAAGTGACTCACTTGCATGTAAATGGAGGCTTGCTTGACATTTTACTACCTTGTGTCAGAGCCTCAAACTCTAGATATATGTTGTAACAGAAGAAATGGCTGATCTCTTATTGACATATGTACAGTACTTGATGTAATGTATAATAAATACATCAGATATATCCAAATCATAAATATACAGGAGTCTTCTCCTTTAAGTAAATATCCTACTACATTGCTGCTCAAGGCTGGGTGGGAGTTAAGGGCTCCAGTTTTACCAGGTATAGTCAATGCTTCTCTGTGGAAGGGGCTGTTACATTTACCCATATAAAAGGCAGTGGTGAGGCCCCCCCCTTTAAGAAGGTTTCATTAGATACTGACATACTTACCAATTATCATCCTGGGCTTGCTTTTCAAAGGGGGATGCAGGGCTTGCATCAATCCCTGCATCAACTCAGTTGTTTGGTGCAGCTGTGCCAAACTCCTTTGACACAACTGCATCCAATTTTAGTACAGTGGGTGCAGTTGCAACTTTTTCCACATTCTACAGCAGCTTGCACCATATATTTGGCGTAAGTCCCATAAAAAGGATACCACAAATGGTGCACATTAGACCAGGGAAAAGCTGGTCTAACTTGTGGCATTTGGCCCTCAGGACTGAAAATATCATCGCTGAAGCTGGAGAGAATGCCACAAGCCCTGTGTGACAAAACAATAGATGTACCAGGCCTTGTAGCATTCTCAGGGCTCTGAAAATCAAGCCTCTATCTCTAACCTTCCATTTTGGTAATAGTTGCCAAGAAGGTGGTTGCAGCCTAGCTTGTGAGTCATCTTGGCCTCTTTGAGCAATTCCAATCTGGTTTATGAAGCAAACACAGCATGAAGAAAGCCCGATCAGGGTATGTAATGATCTCTGCCTGACAAGGGATCACAAGGAGATCTTGATCATCATCCTTTAAAGCTTTCACTGTAGATAATTGGTTTGTTGGCCAGATTTGGGGAGCTCAGAGGGTTGTCTGATGCCGTCTTACAATGGCTCTGGTCTTTCCTGATGGGTAAAGAGCAGTCAGTAGCCTCAGCTCTTGCTAATCGTGACAGGTTGTTCTGAACTGTGGAGTTCCCCAGGGTTCTGTGCTTTCACCTGTTTTGTTCTTGGTGCTCATGCTTCCACTAGGAAAGATCATTAGGGGTTACTGTGTGGAATTTTACTACTATTAAGATAACACCCAGCTGTATGTATCCGTTGCTTCAGACAGGACATCTTCATTGCTGAGATTAGAACAGGGTCTGGAGGAAGTTAGGGTTTGGATGGCCTCCAACTGGTTTGCTCTAAACTCTACCAAGACTGAGTTGTTAGTGATGGGATCCAAGAAGAAGATATTGGCTGTTTGCAGTGATCTGAGTCTCCCTTCCCCTGGGGGTTGGAACTTTAAGCCTTTAGGCAGCAGAGAATGTTTGCAGGCTGGGAGCAGTTGTTAATGGTCAATTTATATTTGTTTGTCAGGTGTCTTCTGTAGTCAGGAACTGCTTTTACATTCTTTAATCCCAGCTCTACTTATTGCTTACTCCACCTGGTTCTTGCAATTGCTACCACTGACTCTCTTAGCTTGTACACATACAACTGGTACATTGTGGAACTATATGCATTGCACTTGGCTTGATGTAACTTGCTGACACACTCTCTTGTTCTGGCTACCACTGTAAAACACTAACCAGTGCAATCACTGTCTTATCTCTGTTTTTTTAAAGATGTAAAATGGACTGCTGCTGTAAAGTATGCTGTATTATTATTTGTATCCTACACTTTACATTTTGTATTTGTATTTTGACTCCAAACACTTTGAAAATAGGCGCTGCCTGTCTAAAGGGTTTTATGCAAAATAAAAACTACACAAAACTTTAAATTCTTTTCTCAATGCTCTTGCTGCTCCTAAAAGCTCTCAACAGCCATATCAGCTCCGACCAGAACTTGTTGGATTTGAAGGAGCTGTGAGTCTCTGTTCCTATCCACTCCCTCTACAGTCTTTGCCCCTCCACAGTCAGCAGCTTATTTTCCCGCAGGAAATGTCTGGCTGTACACTATCTGCACAGGAAGGACAGAAATTCTTTCCTCTTCACAGGTGAGTTAATGCCTCTAACATTCCAACATATGTATTTGATATCCATTTTGCTACCTCAGGGACTGTATATGGATGGAAGAGGGCTGGTACATAACAGAAGCAGACATAATATTCTACTACTGAGGGAGACATGCTGATCTTATACATCCGTAAATCTGGGAATAAGCAAATCCTGAAATGCTCTGCAGTTAAAAGTGTACCTTAAGAACAATACTATATCCAAACTCTCAACCCCCCAGCATTAAAATTCATAGCAATTGCCTTCAAAATTTAGAGCAAATGACCAGAATATGTAGCACTTTCATATTTTAAAGACTAATATGTCTGGGGGGTTGGAGACCAATTAAAATGGCAGCCTGAAGTTAGTGCTCTGTATAAACACAGAGATTCCTGAAGCTATAAAACTACTATTTAGGGATTTTACCTAACCTAAAAGGCAGTAGCAGGTGCAGTGAGCAAATTTGTCAAGATGGGTAACCCTCACGAAGAATGGAGCCAAGCTGAGGGCACCAAAGGAAGAACTCCTGGCAGCACCTCGTCCATGGGGTCTACATCTCAAACTCCACAAGATGCAGCAGAAACTCCCGGCAAATAAACCATGCAATCCCTCAGCCACAAGTTTTCTAGACTAATCTCTATAGTGGCTGGGCTTACTGACAGGTTCGACAGGCTCACCAACCACGTGGCTAGTGTGGAATCCTCACTGGAGGCAGTTACTTCAGCAGCCCTGGAGGCTACAAAACGTGCAGATGCAGCAATGGGTGCCATTAGCAACATAATCAAAGAAAATGGCCACCTCAGGATGTGTCTTGAGACCCTGGAAAACTAGGCAAGAGCCTCCAATATCAGGCTGTTGGGGTTACCAGAGGGTTGTGAGGAGGATCACCTCATCCTATTTCTTCAGGACTGGCTACGGCAGCAACTAGGTGATGAAGCCGCTGCATACGCTCGGAAGATTCAGAAGGCATATAGAATCTCCCTGTGAGGTAGGCCCGACAATCCGGAAGCCCCACGTACAGTTGTTGCAGTGGCAGATGGAGTGGGTACAAGGGACTCACTACTGGCACTAGCCAGACAGAAAAAACCTCCTTTGGGAGGGACAAATGGTGAGACTCTTTCCTGATGTGAGTTATGCCACCCGACAGAAAAGGAAGCAGTTTGATGGCACGAGAGCTTTGCTTCGTGAAGCGGGCGTGCCGCATGGTATCATTTTCCCTGCACGACTCCAAATTGCCTATCAAGGCAAAGATTACATATTTTCTGATGCCAAGGATGCTTTGAAATAGGCCCAGTGATCAGTCCCTCGGAAAAGGAGGATTGATGACAAGGGAGACCCTTCCTTGGAAGATGACGATGAGTCATGAAAAAAACAAATAAACCTGGATTAAAAAAATTAAAATGGTCCCTCTATATGGGGAAGGTTTCATTAAACAGAGGGTATAATTGAAGTACTTTTCCTTCCTCCTATTTGATAGACCAAGATACTAACACCCATACTGACTTTCTGAGGAACATGTTTCTTGTAAAACGAGTAATAAAATGTTTCAAGTTAATAATTTCACAGCTTTATTACATACCAGTTTATTATACTATAATTATATTACCAAAAAGTAAAACAGTGGTAGAGGTGAAGTGACTGTTTCATTTTTAGCTTCACCTATTTAAGTTTGCCTGCTTCAGACTTAAAACTAACTTTTTGTGGGATATGGCACAATGGGTACCCACATTAAAGATCAATGCATGGGGATTATCTCTATTCTCCTTTGGAGAAAGAGAGCAAAAGAATTAGAAGGCTGGACCTTGCTGGACTTTACCATGCAGCTCATGGTCTCCAATACACAGCTTTTCTTTCTAGACATTGGGATAATTTTTAGATGTTGGAATACCCCCATGGATGTATCTTTAAGCAGTAGATCACTGATCTGTTATATGAGGATGCACTCAGTGGAGTATATGTAAAAATAACTGCAATATCTCTGCTTGTATATTGACCTTCAATGTTTATAAGAAATAATAAACAAACAAAAAAGACTAATATGTCTACAGATAGTGGACCGCATAAATCTAGTGTTAAGAATGTTTCTGTCAAGTTATTTCAATGATCTGATAGTTTGTGTGTCCAGAAATAGCTCTAAGATTAAGAACATCAGAAAGCCTTTGATGAGCAAGGGATAATTTTAGTGTAAACATCATAGTGCTATGCCATATTCATAGGAGTAGAGAGGTACAACTATATCTAAACAGGTAAACATTACTAACCTACACACAGTCCCATTACTAATGTGTAACTGGAATAAACAAAAGCAGCTCTCTGATCCAAGGACAGCTGCTGAAGGAACTATAAAAACATTAGAACTAATAACAGTTTGCACCCAAATGTATTTACTAGAGATTGTAGAGATGTGGATCGACTAATCCATCTCACCTGGCCTTGGGCTAGGTGCAATAAAGCTACCAATGCCTGTTGAGCTATTATTAGGGTCATGGTGGTGTATGCCAAGGTTTGGCTACTATAACACCCTTAAGTACTACTATTTTCTCTACCAGCAGCCATTGTCAAAGCATATCTGCAATTGTATTCCTATAAAAAGTGGTCTACTAGAGTTCGTTTGCCCTGCAGGAGTAAAAGGGGGATGGAAGAGGTTGCAATATCCAAGACTAGACATGTTCTTTTCTGCATGAGATCATGGATTGGGGAGTGGGAACATATGGCTGCCTCATAAAGTTTACCTGGCTGCACTGATCTTTACATGAGGAGGGTATATACTTGGGGAGGAGGAATCAGGGGAATGGGGTATATGGGGGGAAGATATCGTATGTGGACTGTACCCGATTAAAAAAAAAGTGCTTCCCATCCAGTGCCTGTGCCTGGTGTAAGACATATGAGGCAAGATACTGAGGCAGAAATCCCTAAAATACCAGATGTGCAGCAGGGTCTAAGGGTGAATGCACCTTTGCTGCTATCCAGGCTCTTACTCAATCCAGCAAAAACAGCGCAAACCAGTCCCCTGCCCTCACCTATTTTGCGGAGAGAGAGGGAGCCCCTAATATTAATTCATCTTTGACATCCAGCCATTTGGAGCAGCAGGGGGCCATCCTGTCAGCTGCTTCCTAGCTCTTAAGCCCCTCACGTCATCAGCCTCTGGGGGGGGTCCAACTCCAGGGTGTAGTGAAGGGCAATGAGTGAGCTTAAATACTGGATAACTGGGGGGGGGTGCAAGAAAAGTGCACATAACCTGGTGTGTATCACGGTGCTGAGATGGGGGGCAGCCAGCATGATTCATAAGAGACAGGTAGCACTGTAGATGGACAACACTGGTGATCAGTCAGTCTCCTAGGGCCATGTATAAATAACATCCAGCCCTCCTCTTGTTGAAAGAGGAGTGTTCATTACTAATGTGGGCTTGTCACCTCCGGAGCCTCGTGTGGAGGGCTATCTTCTGAAGCCCAATGGTGTTCTGATAAATAGTCCCAGCAATATTTGGGGTCAAGGGCTGGCTTGATGCAGGCCCTGCTATAAGAATCTGACAGTAAACTGTGTGCCAAGCGTCAAAGTTGTTTCCTGCTGTACCATAGCATACACTGTTTAACGAGCAGTGGAGTAAATGTAAATTAGACCCAATTTTAAATCACTAAGTTCCAAAAACAAATTGCCTATTGCAAAGAAGCAAAAGATAGTCTCTAAGCACAAAAGCTCATTATATTAAGTAATAACTAGATACCTCTATAGTCTTTCTAGCTTATAAGTGCAAGTGGCAGTGTTCACTGCAGGGAAGTTCAAGCAGCGAGAGTGCCATCTCAAATGTTCATTTGGCTGCAGCTTGAGAAAGGCGGGAGCCAGGACTTAAGATCTAGGAGGCAGTTCAAAGGAGAGGGAGTAAGGTCATAATATGTCCTAACAACAAATGATCACAAAAACAGTATATGGAGTTTGCCTTTACACAACCCCACCCTCCTACTCAGTCACCAAATAGGGTGACCAATATTCTACACATGTGGGCCCATTCTCTCAACTGGCATACCTCGTGGAAATCATAGGTATGGTTACTCACAATGCTGCTCTCATGGGGCCTCTGTATGACTCACCATCAGTCTGCAGCTGAAACCCTTTATCTGTGGTTTGCAGAGCAGGGAAGTTAACTACTGTTTCAAATCCATCACTGATTACAGGCTGGTGCTAAGCTGATGTGGGGGAAGGCAACATAAGTAGTATGGGATAAATGAGAAGATGAAATACTGTGTAGAAACCAGTCTGTGCTTGTTTTTTGATCAAGCCCACTTTTTGCTCTAATGCAACAAATGTTCTCAACTGTCACACTTGCTATTTATGAGGCACATAAGTGCTATAGTTTCCTGCCATACTGTACCTTTTCAGCACCCTAAATAATTGGCTACCAGAGATGTTCAACACATTTTCTGGTGAGTATTACATAAAGCTCCTCAGATCCATATATTACAAAAAATAAAAAAACAGGGGACTGTATCACTCAGCCATGATATCATATCAAGGTTCTGATGAGATTTTTTGGCTTTTTTCCACAATATAAGTGTGATAACATACTTGTTATAGTATACAAACTGCCAAAAGCATCTGGCTGCACCTGGAGTCTCTCAGAACTCCTGAGGCATGCAGTTATTTAAGCAATAAGCCACAAGGGGGTGTGGGTTATAGGGGGATTTACCATGGCTGGAGTGGTTTGCCCATGAGGCACAGCTGAGTGGGTAAATACTCGCCAGCTGTGGTAAATCCCCTGATAACTCATATCCTCCGAGTGGCTTATTGTGATTATACCAAGGTTCATTTTTTTTACTATAATAAAATACAAATATTAAAGAGATTTACTTTTTTTGATTGTATTCATTACTATGCTGCAGATGTGGTAGATGATGAGCTTCTTTTCATTATCTGCTGGTTATCAGAGGATTTACAATGGTGGTAACCTGCCAGTCTGATGATTTCTTTGGCTGTTCACTTATGTCCATGGTGTAATACACTATAACCTTTAAAGTGTTATTGCTTACTTGTATCATGGCTTGCAGTATGCTAATTGTAAGTAGATGCTGCCGAGCTAATATATAAGGTCATGTTTATAATTGTTGATAAATGGAAAATATTTACATTTCAGTACTGGTGTAGGTATTTATAGGTGAGTGTTCAGTTGATTACAACTATCAGCTTGCATCTCCCAAATACACTAAAATAAACCAGATGTTTAATCCTTAAAGTCATTCATCATAATAATATTCATGAGACACAGATATACCGTTGAGTCTAGGACTCATTTACAATGGCTGTCAAGTGCAGCGAGCTCTGATTACAGCTTGCGGAAGACCCAATTTATACGTTATCGCTGGAGTAAACACATGAGCTTCACCACAATTATAACAATATTTAACATTTCACTTATCCTCAACAAGTGCAGAGCCACATAGTACCCAGCTTTAAGACTGCAACAGATTACAGTTAATAATTCTCAAAGTGTAACTAAAATGTTTAAATCTTACTTCATTAATTTGCTACTGAATTCACAATACATATTCTGACCATGGCTGTTAAACTTGCTGCACTTATACTAATGCTTAACATGGAAGAGGCCAAAGATCAGAGAGGGTTTATCCATTTTAGTTTTGTATGTTATGCAGACTACAGGTTTGTGCATCTTTCAGGCTGCAAAGCCAAGAACATTGCTGCCAGAATACTAGCCACTGCTCACTTGGAGAAACTTAACACTGGCAAGTGCCCTTCACAGACAAAAACCCATAAGAATGTCCAAGGATGTTGTTGTGTAGACTACAATGGAAACATGGGTGATGTAATCTGCAATATTATATTTCTACCCAGACATGAACATGAACAAATAAAATTATTTGTGAACATCAGCTCTTCCCCACTAGGTACAGTCCACAGTCACTCATTAGTGCATGTACACACCTTCATCACAATGTACTGGTTGAGGGAGTCATAATGAGGTTTGCCAACCATTTAAAAGAAATATGTATCCATTTCTAAGATGCAACATTCTCCCAGTCAATCATGGGATAAACCAAACAGTTTTTCCACAGCGCTCACAGCGCTTCCGAGTGCTAGGACATGGTGCGGCAAACCAAACTACGCAAATACAAACCGTCCTGCACTCCTGATGAAGCTCATTTGAGTGAAGCACTGAGGCTGTTGGGCAAGCCTCAGTATCTGTATGTCTATGCAGCAATAAAGCTGTCTTTCAAACGATTCAAGTTCAGTTTTTGTTTGTTTTCACTAACTTCAGGATTTATAGAGACCTCTAGTGCAGAACAGTTTATTTGTATTTCAATCATGGGATAAACTAAGTTAGTAACCAAACGTTTATGGTTCATTAGTAATACTATATGTATTGCACTTAGATTTGATGGTAGTTTAGAGAATTCAGAGAGCTTTCACAGAGAATAGTCCATCTCTAGCTATAATTCTATACACCACTAAGTTAAACAAAAACAAGAAAAGCATACTGAACATGTCTTTATTATTATCTATGCAGAGTGGTACACATGTAAATGTAGTAAATAGAGAATAATACATGAGCTGGTGCGTGTTATGAGGATTTTTCACACACAAATGGTGTGTGAAAAACCCTCATAAGACAAGTCTCGTACAGGCTATATTTTTTTAAGAAGTGGTGCAAGGTTTGGGGAGACTGTTTAGCAGAAGGCAGACCTGTTATGTGGTAGAGTACCACTTTGTTGTGGGACAGAGTGGAAAGCAGTCTTGAGCCACTGTACTTTCATTTGTGCTTCAGTGAAGTTAGAGAGCAAAGAGGAAAATGCCAGAATAACTCGGTATTAAGTTTGTATTGAATTCAGTAGGTTACTACAGTGTTTCATCAGGAGTGCATATCCAGTCATTATAAAGTGTCTCCAGTTATTATATAAAATTAATGCCTTGACTATGTCAGCTTACTGGACAGTTCTATTTTGGGGTGAATTCTGTATTTCTTATTGCTCATGAATGGTGTCAGACTGACAGCATGGGAGACAGACTCCCTCTGTTTAGCCAGATTACAGGTACGGCACAGGCAACTGCCATGCAACTTCACCTGCAAGGCCCCTCCAATATGCTGCAAAGCTGCCATGGAGGGACAATCTCATAAATGAGAAGGTAGTTCATCCTCCATACCCATTCATTCCCTGGCCTCCCATGTGAGACTTCAAACAAGGGTACTAAATAATGCCAATTTGATGGTGGTTTCTGTACCGTGGACACCTCTCCACTAGAAACTGAGAATTGCCAGAAATCATTTCACATGAACCATCAAACAACCATCAGAGAGTTCTTTATGTCTTTTTACAATTCTAGAACACCAAAATATAAGCTATAAGTAAATACTAACACAAGCCAGAGTGTCTGGTGGTTATGAGATATACTGATACCTTGGGTACATTACGAGACACAGATAATCTTCTGACAATAGGTCACATTTCACACGGTGGTGCCCACCAGGATCAGATGTCTGATCCTGCAAAATTCTACAGAATGTTCCATAATTCTACAAGAAACAGTGCAATTCGATGGCAGCTGTCCTGCAGGAAACTGTAACACACTGTGTCATTGCGTCTGATCCTGGCAGACACTATTTTGCATTTCAAAGTTCTGAACAGAAAAAAGGTCCCATTTCATGCATATACATGACAATGAATGCTCTGGCCAGAACTACAAAAGCCCATCACAAAATAGAGCCATCACTGCACATCAGTACACCTACCAAAGCAAACTGTATCCCATCCTGGATGATAGAGCAGCAGGAAAGGAAGTCGGGGGGAAGAAAACCCTAGGGCAGAGGCATAAAAAAGCAGAAATGGGGATAAGACAGAAGAAAAGGGGGATAAATCTCAGACAACAGAAGACAGAGGATTGAAGGAGACAAGGAATGAGGAAATTAAAATGTAGGAAGCAAGTCAGGGGGAGCTTCAGGGAATAACACAGTCAAAATTGGAGGGAGAGGACAGCCCAGTAGCACAGAGGGCTGAGGCACTGGTGCCTTACCTCTTTCTATGCCGGTGACCAGGTTCAAGAATGACCTCAGGGGTGCCAGCTTGGGGGTTGGAGTGGGATTGAGCCACAGCTCTCCTCTCCAAAGTAGTGGATGCCCACCTGTCCATAGTCCCACTTCCACTGAATAGAGGGCCAGTGGGTGCGTAGGTGGCAAGTGTGGCAGCAAAAGACTGGGGAGGGGCAGGAGGGGCCACCAGATCCTGGTGTGTGTGCACCTCCACGCGTGTACACACATGTGTACACCATGGCCTCAGGAGGGCGGGAGAAAAAATGAAAATGAATATAGTATAAATGAAAAGAAAAATAAATTGGAGGGGGAAGTAGGGCAGTGAGCGGGGTGGAGGGAAGGAAGGTGTGGAAAGTCATGTGAGTGAATGCAAGGAGTCCTAGAAACAAAATTCCAGACACGGAAGCCATCATGGCACAGGTGAACCTGGATTTAGTGCCCATTACAGAGTCATGGTGCACTGAGTACCATGACCAAGACATGGCCATACTGGGCTATTCTATGTTCAGGATAGACAGAGCAGGGAGGAGGGTTTTTTTTTTCATATGTGAAGAAGAGAAGAGAATCAATGCCATGGAGGTACAGGGGTGCCAGGAGGAAAAGGAAAGGTTGGAGGTGCTGTGGGTAACCCTGGAGACAGGCTTTGAGGGTAGTGTACAGTCCTCCAGCACATGGAGAGGAGTTCGGTACAGCACTTGGGAAAGCCATCATTAGAATGGTGAGTAAGGGAAAGTTTTTGCTTGTGGGAGACTTCAATCTGTCGACTGTGGAGTGAAGCCTTCCAACTACAGCTTCCACAAGGAGTAGGATCATCCTTGATTCCTTACAATGGGCTTTTTTTCTGGCAGCTATTTAAAGAATCCAATAGGGACAGGGCAGTGCTGGGTCTGGTGCTCACTAACAGACAGCACTGCAGATATCACAGTGGGCTGTCCCCTGGGTACCAGTGATCACTGCATAGCGTGGTTTAACATCAAGACAGGAACTGAGGCCAACCACACAAGGACGAGTGTCCAAATTATTAGGAGGGCAGATTTTAAATAAATGAGCAGCTGCCTCAGAAGCTACCACAAAATGGGGGGGATTGCCAGGGAGGGGTGGAAGCACAGTGGGTAAAAATAAGGGTGGCTATAACTAAAGCAACTAATCACTGCATGAAAGAAGTGAGTAAAAGCAGAAGGACAATGGGGCTGCTATGGTTCTCTAAGGAAGTAGCAATGGCAGAGAAGGAATAAGGGTGGCATTCAGGAGGTATTATATAAGGAAACATAGAGGAAGGAGGTATACCTAGTTAAGCAGAGGAAAGCAGGCAGGGGTGAGGGAAGCAAAGGCACAGACAAAGGACAGAAACACCAAAAGGATTACTAAGGGTGATAAGACATTCTTCAGAAACATAAGTGAGAAGAGGAAAGCAAGAGGAGGAACAGTGAGGATTAGAATAGTGGAGGTGGAGAAGACTACACAGAAGAAGACCAGAAAAAAGCAGACATTAGGGCCATAAGAACTCAGTGAAGTTCTAACCTTTTTAAATAAGAATCGGAACATGGGGAAATTCCGATTAGTCCTGATTATTTATAAATATTTTAAACATGCGATAAAATGCATAAAAAGGGCCACACTCTGAAATATTTCACACACAGACCAAAAGAGAATAACGTAATTCATTATTTGTATGAAAAGTAAAGTGTTAAAGCCAACAATCAGTAGCTGCATGGCTTGTGGCCTCCCTTGCTGGATACTTGATTGGGCCTGTGGGTGTTCTGGGACAAAAAGAGATGGTGAGAGAGAAAGACAGAGTGAGAATAACACAAAAGCAAGTCCATACCTACCACCATCCAGTACCACGTAACCAACATATTTTTTAATAATGCAGTTTGTGGAGGAGTGGGTATATTTATTTATGGATGTTCCAGAACAGATCAGACCAAAGAAATAAATTACTAATGCATGACCAAATGAGCATCAGTATGAGCCCACCCATAATACCCATGTGATGCAGCTGTACTGCATGTCCCAGTGTACTACGGTATGGTGTGATACCTGGTCAAACAGGTGGTACTGTTTTCTATTACTTCTTCTACTAAGCATAGCAACACCTTTCAAAGAAGAAATGAAAGATATCCTCTTTCTGGTCACCATCCAGGCAGTCAATAAAATAATTTCCAAGTGCCGTGTGTGCACCTGACAAGTCATCACACAATGCATCCTTTGTGTTTCCAAGAAACAGTTGCTGGCCAGTGCCAAGTACACCAAAAATAAGTACATAAATAAGCAATTATACCCGACAGGGTAGGCGGTATTGGGGAATACTGGACTGCCCATGGGTGTAATGAGGCCAGACGTCACAGGTGGAGAGCCATATAGCCAAGGGAAGGTTCAGTATTCTCCAATACTGCCCACCCTGGAGGGTATTATTGTGCTTGGAATACAGGAACTGCAAAAAAAGATAAGTTTAAGAAAAAAAGTTAATAAATTATTTTAAGCTTGGTAATAAAATAGTTCCTCTGCCTGCTTCAGAATTACATTCTTTTTTATGCTGTCTACATACTGGTAGTACACGGCAATAGAGGTCACCCTAGCTATTGTTTTGAAAAAGCTCTGTCTTGTACACCTTAATCAAAGTGTTCGAGAAGTTGCCACAGTGATTAGTGGTCTGTTTTTTTTTGTTTTTTTGTTTAGGTTGTTCAGGCTTACGTTTCATTTTTTTTTTGCATCTGACTCGTATCAACAAGATGCCCCCCTGCTCCCACATCCTGGTTGCTTGCTGACTCATAACTTCAGTGCACGGGGTGGTGTGCATCAGGAGCACAGGACTACAGAAGAACGAAGATTAAGGTACAGGGTTGTGCAAAGTGAAAAAGAAAATCTTACTTTTTTTTGTACATCTTGGGTCACGCGGGGTTGAAGGTGGGGTGAGCAGGGAGAAGTTGTTGGCCGTAGCTTACAGTATGCGATGTGCTATCACTGTTAATTTAAAACAGAAAAAAAAATGTAATTTCTGCAGGCTGAGTGGATTCAGTATGTAACGTGGCCCCCCGAATTGGTAGTTGTTTTTTAGCAGGCTCTATTCAAAAATACCTATCCACTAAGCTAAGGGTCCTTGCCAGTCAGAATACTAGGTTTTACTTGCCCATCTTCTAATATAAAATATAATCTCAGTCCAGTTATTGTAACTGTGATGCAGGATTACATCATACTCAACAATGAATGAAATTAGTGAATGCATTTAGCGACATTGTTCTCTAATAATCACAGCTATATATGGATGGAAGTAGGTGAAGAAATATATATTATTTTATTTATCCAGAGAATAGCATTCAGGCTTCAGCTAAGCCATCTGTTGTAAGAAAAGTAAAACAGTAACTATAGTATTAATGTCATACTGCAGTACAATCAGGTGGTAAAAAATATGCTTTTTTACGCAGTTGCTGACAAGAAGTAGCAGTTGTAGTATGGAGCAGTATCTACCTTCCTGATCAGATAAATAGCACTACCAAGTAAGTTTGGGACATAAAATGCAGTTGTTTTCTATATTATATGGACTCAGACCCACTGACGTTATTTTGTTGTGCTGCTCATTTTGTTAATTCAGGTGATCCTGGCCTACTCTAGCCTATCCTGAGTCTGATCAGACATCTCATGCATGCATCATAGCAAGCAGACACTATTCACAAAATATCATGGGAAAGTACGCCGTGGATAGAGCCTGCTCAGAAGTCAGCATGTAAATGTTTCATTCAGGTATCATATTTGAAACTAAAGTGAGGAATGCTGACTTACAAGAATGTCAAATGCACAGGGTTTCCTTGTGTCAAACAGGATCTTTTTTTAACATTATTTTTATTAGTTTTAACAGCATCAAAATAGTCAGCACATGGTTCCCATAGGTAGACATATAATAATAACATAGACATTTCAATAAAATGAATACAGCATTGTTATAGTCAGGATTTGATATGCCCCTGTCCATTAATACTGTACAGGGGGATTGCAAAATCAATTATAATTTTCCCAAACAGTGGAGTGATAAATAGCCATTACTGCCATGAGCATGGATTACCAACACACTGTTCAGGCAAAATCATGCACCATATGCTATGCGTATAGCACCCCCAAAACCAATAAAGGGAGTTACCTTTATATATAATAAAGCAGCACTCCTTGAATGTTAAGTATCCCAGTAAATAGTAATAACGTATGCACCTCTGTAAACGCTAACTTTTCTAAAGTAGTGAAAAGCAGAGTAAACAGTAGAGAAATATTCCAATAAAGGAACAAACTTATTGTGGTAAATGATAAATGATTAAACATGTCATTCCTAAAGGTCCAGAGATGAACAGTATGCACGTCCAAGAACTTCAAGGTGCCAAAAACAGGTGTCTCAATATGGAAGAAGAACGCCATGTCCAAATTACACAAGTCCGCCATCAAGGGATGCCATCTTGAACACTCCCCTCCTATGTCCCTATGTCCCAAGGACAAATTCAAATTTCATGGAACCAACACATACAGTTAATGGCAGTAACTTTCAATGGCATGGGGTAAGGGGAGACTGGAGTGGGAAATCACATAACTGTCCTTAGCACAAACATTGCTCCTGAGTCTTATAATTTGTTACTCACTGTCCCCAGAGTCAGTGTTTGTGCCATCACCTTCAGCCTAAAACTCCTTTTCAATGCAATCCACCACTTTTACTGCCTCTCCAGGATCCGCAAACTGGTATGATTTTTCCCTATACATGATGCACAGGCTAGCTGACATCAAAAGGATGTGATGCACTCCCAACTCTCGTAGCCAAGCTCAGACCCCACCAAAGCTCTTTTGATGCTACCAGGTCACGAACTTAAGTCTAGAAAAATATGTACTTAATTTTCTTGCCAGACCATAGGGCCACACTTTTTTAACATGAGCTAGAATAAAGTCTCCACCTAGGACAGTTCCCAACACCACTAGGAGGGTATGCAGTGGAAGGTAATCAGTCGCTGTGTGAATGCTTCCTCCTTGTGGGCTGATCTGGTATGCTTTTAGAATGGTTATTGAGTCTGCCACAATGATGCAGAGTTTTCTCCTTCAACTCTCTCTGGGAGTCCAAGAATATGAACACGTATAGCACAGGAAGCATTTTCTAAATGTTCAAGATGATGACGAAGCACCACATTTTCTTTAGCCAGGCCCGTTTTTACAGTTAATGCCATCTTAGTAGATTTTGAAGCGTTTTTAATTTCTCCCTCCAGCAGTCCAATTATTCTGTGTCCAACATTTTGAAATGAGTGGTGAAATCCATCACCTTTTGCTCAAGTCTCTGGATAGCTTTAAGCAGTGCAGCATTCGAGGGCTGTGTTTATGCTATGTCTCCTGCTGGTTGGCTTGATTCCTTGCTTGTGCCATTCTTTGGGTCCTTGAGTCAGGCTCCATTTCCTCCAGCACCTAGTCTATTTGTTCTGCCCATAACTCTGGTTCTGATGACTGTAGAAATTCCAAACAAAGATCATTCACCTTTCCAAACATTTTGCTTTCAATAAGCCATGTTCAAATTTGAAAAAAAAAAATTCAGTCCAAACAGTTAAAATGTTTTTTGCCTACACCTTGCAGAGCTTGCAAAACTGCTGCTGCAATCTCAGCAGTTAGCCACACCTCATTAAACAGGATCTTCAGTGTCAGTAATAACGTTGCCAGCTGAACTAAACATCTGTTCTGCACAGCTGCTAGTTGGAGGCCATGTGCTTTATTGCAATTTGTACTACAGCAGGTCACATATATTGTTTTAATTTCTAGTATTTCAAAGGATCAGCATTCTAATTAAATATTGGAGGCTGCCAGGTACATCTCAACAATGGTCTGTGCTGACTGAGATTGTTAGCAGAAGTGGATGAAGATGCCACAATGATATCTTGTAAGTGGCTCCAGAGACCTGAAGCTGAACAGAGTGTGACAGTGCTGCTGTGTTTGCATGGTAGTGAAGAAGAAGATCCTGCTGCAGTGGCCAAAGAGGAAGAGGGAAAAAAAAGATGGAATACCAGAGAAGGGGCCACTTGATGTTGCACTGTGTTGTATGAAGACTGTGAATCTGATGCAGTACTCTGTTCAACAACAGCATGTAATTCATCAATTATTTCTTGTTTGTTTACCTTGAAAGAAGTGTCATGATCAAGCAATAATTGCTTTGAGTTGTATCATGGGGCCAAGACTGCAGCTTTAATGTAGTGCTCTGACTGAAGCATTTTACATAGTTTTTCGTATTCATCAACTTTTTTGATCATTTGTCTTGTCATATCTTTTTGTATTCTGGTGGGTAAGCTGTCAGCACCACTGGCAGCACATGTGATGGAATTATCTGTGTTCTCTAAATTATCCCTAATCAGATTCAACCTGAATTTCCACATTTATGTTTAGGGTGTCATCTGGTTCAGAGATTCTGTGTTTGCACTCAACTCTGGTGATTTCCTCAAATGGCTGGAGGAGTAAAATTACAAACTTCAGCCTGGTCCACTGTGGAGTAATATAGACGCCTGCATCATCAATTTATTTCCATCATGTACAGTTCGACAACTTTCTTTTGTTCCAGCAGGCTTTGGAACATAAGAAAGGTCTAATTCCACTAGTAGAAATGCCTTAGATAAGTCTGTGCAAAGAAAATTGGGCTCTTCCTGTATTTTTCAAAGAAGTGACAGGCTTTGCTTCAGTAACTGAATGAGTGCAGATTCTTTTAGTATTGCTAAAGACAGCCTTGTTTTGCATCTGTTAGATGTAACAATCTTCCTCAACTGTAAATACGTGCAGCTGATCAGACCTTAATAGAACAGGTTACTACCTATAGTTACTTGGGTATAGTTTTTGACTCTCCTTTGACTTTTAGTGATCATATAGATCTAATAATTAGTAAAGTTAATAAGAAACTAGGGGCTTTAAAAAGAACAACTAGATTTTTAAAGAAATATGGTAAGAAAAAGATTGCTGAGCAACTTATTTTGCCCACAGTAAAATATGGTGAATTTGTATTTAGGTCTGCAAATAAATTAATGTTAAATAAACTTAATAAATTACAATACAGGGAAGCAAGATATGTAGTGTGTTGTAACTTTAGAACACGCCACTGTTTACTTTTGAACAGACTAAACTGGTTGTCTCTTGAGATGGAATATGCAAGAAGTTGGTTAACATTTATTCATAAGTACAAGATTAGTTATCCTGAATACAATATCTCAAAAATGTTACTTTTTTGTGTCACTGACAAAAAAAAGCACACATGGTTAGGTTAGTTCATCAAAACAAAATTTCCCTAAAAAGGCCAACAACAGAATTGAGTATTACATCCTTACAACTTTGGCAGCTTCACACTGAACAGTACTACCTTCTTTTATAACGGGCTGAGACTAGGCACAGTTTGTGGGTTAAACTATTGAGGGATCATTATGTTTTCACCCACCACTGTGTGAAATAGAACTTTTTTACCATATACATTTAATTGGTTTAATTATCTGTCATTGATTATTACCATTAATTTAATTTACATAATGTCTGTGTGTTTTGTATTGTAATTTTATAATTAATGTGTAACTCAGATAAGCAAACAGGACCGTCTTGTAAACTGGACTGATAAGAGTCCAAATGGCATACTTCCTGTATAAAAATAAGATGTTTTACTTACTTACTTACTAATGTTCCTGTCCCCATCAAGAAAACTGTGAACTATTAAATTCAGGCAGTGCACAAAGAAGTGGATATGAACAAAGTCCCCCTCCTCCAAGGCCCACCTTATATTGGACCCATTGGGACAAATTCATGAAGTCACCATTAGAGCTACACAAGCTGAGGCAAACAGCACCTTGCATTGATCGGCAATGTGCCAGGGACCCTGCACCCAATTCAAGAACAGAAGGGGTCCCGGCACCAGATTTCCACAGTCTGTGGAAAGCACCACTGTGCATCAAAGAAAAGATGCAAAGGATGGGAATGCCACAATCTGTAGGACGGCCGTGTGGCTGGGTCAGACTGGGACACCGGCACAGGACCAGCAGGCACACAGCACAGCATGGAAATAGGACTATGGGGGTGGCCAGACCAGACGGGATGCCAACTGGGAGTCTGAACAGTAGGGAGTAGGGGACTGTTGGCACTGTGCCAGATTTGTGCAGTGCAGGGAGTGCCACTTGTACCCCACAGTCACTATCTATGTGTCCATGCACACCCATCATGTCAGACTGTAATATGGTACATCAAAGGTGTGGAGATCCTACAGTGGCACTCAGCCTGACCTATCTGGATAGGCAGCATCATGCCAGTCATCACCTCAGAAACTGGCGCAAGGGCCTTAGACCAGCCCTGGAGTCATCTAACTGCTGGAGGAATGGTCAGCCACTGTGAATAGCAATTAAGGGACTGTTATAGCCATGCACTGGTGCATACCCCATCAGTCATGCCACAGCATGAAACTGGCATACAGACAGCATAAGCCCGGCTGTTGGAGATGGTCCTCCAAATGGCGCAGGCTGTATTATTGAATCTGGAATGATGCAAGGTGCAGAGCATGGAGCCCTTTGCTTCATTTCACTTTGACACAAGCACCTTGCATTATTCCCGGTGCTTTGCAAATTGGGTCCATTATCTGCAACAATACAGCCAACTTACAGTCCTTGTGACATGAGCCATTGCTGTATTGGTTGTTAGAGCTCCTCATTGATATTGTTTGAGTCATGTTCAGATGGAAAATAAAACATTCTTAGAACAGTAAACTGGGATTAATTGTCCCCACAAGAATTATCAAAACATGCCCAATGTGCAGTGACAGACATGAAGGATTCATGTTGACAAGCTGTCCAAGTATCTGCTGTGATATTCACTACCCTCCCAACAGCACTGGTCAAAAGTCATCTCAGTTTTTTTTTTTTTTTTTTACATAGAACATCATAGAGGTCTGGAATCCCTGTTGAGGAGAAGTATCTTCTTGACAATATATTGTATCATGGTTCGAGGTACTCAAGCAGCCACCTGAATCCTACATGTTCAACCACATTATATGGTAGCAAGTCAATGGCTACCACCTTTGAAATTGTCTTTGCTATTGTAGAAACTCACTAATTTTACCAGAGGCACAATGAATACACTTTGCTGGTGTTTGTGCAGTGATTTTATGCAACTCTAAAACTGTTATATTGTATGCAACTGTGTTACATCTGCCTGGAGCCCTTGTTCCTGTTGCACAGGAACCAGGAAGAGAGCCTGTAGTTCATTTGGTTCTCATACGAACTACAGACTGTTCATTTAGTGTTTTATTTCTTCTGGAGCTAGTTGGAAACTGCTTGTAGCACTACACAGCACCTCATTGTCCTTAAGGCTACAGTTTTGGGGGTTAGTTTAGGTTTATTACCATACTTTTGGGTGAGGAGACTCCGTGACCCTGGATTTGAACTTCTGGGTCACTGCTTGCTATAACAGCTGATCCCTCGGCGAGCAGGGCGCTCAGATACTCCCCAATTTTACCAAAGGCACAGTGAATACACCTTGCTGGTGTTTGTGCAGTGACTTTATGCAACTCTAAAACTGTTATATTGAATGCAACTGTGCTACATCTGCCTGGAGCCCTTGATCCTGTTGCACAGGAACCAGAAAGAGAGCCTGTAGTTCATTTGGTTCTCCTAAAAACTACAAACTGCTTATTTAGCATTTTATTTCTTCTGGGGCTGGTTGGAAACAGCTTGTAGCACTACACAGCGTATCACTACGCTTAAGGCTACAGTTTTGGGTGTTAGTTTAGGTTTAATACAATACTTTTGGGTGAGGAGACTCCGTGACCCCGGATTTGAACTTCCGGATCACTGCTTGCTATAACAGCTGATCCCTCGGCGAGCAGGGCATGTGAAGTGCAATGCGTGGCGCCGCACATGGAAACACATGTCTGTGTATGTTATATGTTAAAGCTAGGTAGGCGAAGCACCAAGGAGTCTATCGCACAGCAAGAAAGCAAGGTCAGGTACAAAACAAAGCACTGTAACTGTGGTTTATAATTGTGGTACTAATATTTAATAGATAGTGCCTTTTTGTATAAACATGGCAGAAATATTGCCTTACAGTACTAACTTATTATCTGCTGCAGTAGAATATAAATCTGTGTCATGGAAGCTTATATTGAAAAAACTAAGGGTGAGATAGGGATCATATGTTCTTCTTGTAGTATGTACACACTCACTACTGCCCACCCACCGAACAGCCAGTTTACATGCTCAAAATGTATTGCTAACGCTGAGATGGCCTGTATAATAGCTCAGTTTAATAAAAGCCTTATGAGTTAGAACACAGTCAAAAGGACATGGTGGACCACTTTCAGGTTCTACTATAGGCTCAAACAATGCAAAGTGGAATAGGCACTTCCTGTATACAAGGCCGTTGCAAACATCCACTCACTGTGACATTAATCCAACCTGTACTATTCAAACTCCCCTAAATAAAAAAAGGGTGAGAGGAACCTGTCAACTCAGAAGATGCATGGTATCAGGTCCAAAACTTAAAACTACCGAAAAAAAAAAAAGGCTGAAAAGCAAATAATTTTACCTTAGAACTCTCAAACTCATTTAACCCACTTGCCCAAGATGTTACACAGGAAATCAGTGGAGATACAGTGAGCAATGCTGTGGCAGAGCTGACTGGATCAGTGACAATTCCACAAGTCACTAAGACACATAGCACAAACACACGCAACAGTGTATCCTGCCCCACAGATGAACCACTGATAAATGTTAGAAGTACCAACTACAAACCCAGGGCAGAATGAAGCTGATGTGCCACCCATATGTATGGAAACTGAAGCAGAACAATATAGCAAAACACAGGTTTTTGTTCTAGGGGATTCCATTGTTAAAGGACTAGATAGAGCAATTTGTAAAATGGATAAGGAAAATAGGACTATGTCATGCTTTAGGGGAGCTAAAATGTCTGGCATTACCAAAATGACTGGTGATATACTTTATCACGAGAAGTCCCAAAAATTAGTGATCATACATGCTGGAGCTAATAATGTGTTAGCAACATACCCAGCAGATTAAACAGGAACTGGTTAATTTAACTAACAAACCTGAGAACCTGGGCTGTGACTTAGCCTTTTCAGAAATACTTCCTATACCGAGAGCCACATACCAGCAAACATGGAAACTAAAGCAGATTAATAATTGGCTAAGACAGTGGTGTACAAAGCAGGAAGTAGGGTGTATTATGCACTGGGAGGAATTTGTTGATAATAACTATCTGTACAGCAAAGATGTATTGCATCTGAGCAAACTAGGGTCCCAGCTTCTAAGCCAACAAATAAACAATTACATAATGACTCATTTAAACTAAGATGTAGGGGGGTGGGGGTCACTTCTTAAGACCTCTTTGCATCCAACCCAAACTTACAACCCTCTATCAAAATCAAAAATACTTTAAAGGGTAAATAACAAAAATAAAAAAAATAAGAAGAAAGGTAAAAGAAAAAAATAAGAAACAAAGAATAAAATCCCTTAATATACTAGACAACTCTAGTAATAATAGATCAGACCAAACTCCAGTTATGCTGTCCAACCTAAATGAATTAAAGATCTCATTGATCAATGCAAGAAGTTTAATGAGCAAAATGGATGAATTAAAGCACGTTTCAGCAACAAGAAAGATTGATGTATGCAGTATCACAGAAACCTGGTTCTCTGACAATGAGTGGAGCACAGACATACCAGGCTACACTGAGTTCTTGAAAAATAGACAGAATAAAAAAGGTGGGGTATAGCTCTTTATACATCAGTTAAACTCAAGACTAGGATAGAATCTGACAACAAAAGCTTGACTATTGGTTTAGGTTTGGGCCCCCTAATCTAGGACAGGAGGATACCTTATTTTTTCTTGAACAGTTAGAAAACATGGCAGCTTCAGATGATCTGATACTAATGGGCGATTTCAACCTCCCGAAGATAAACTGAGTCACCCTTGAGATTAAGGGACTATTTGAAAGGAGATTTTTAGAAACCACCTTTCAACTTGGCTTAGAACAACGGGTCACACACCCAACAAGGAACAACAATATTTTGGGTTTAATTTTCACAAATAGTACAGACATAGTTTCCTCTCCTATAATACTGCCACCTTTGAGTGATAGTAATCATAACATGTTAACATGTAATGTCCAAAGGTATACTCAGAGTAACAATGGGATAACAAAAATCAAAAAACTATCACAAAGCAGATTACAAAAGCATCAAAGGTTATCTTGCCAAATGGAACTGGGAGGAGGATCTGAAAAAATCTATCTTGAACCAATATGAGATAAAATTATAACCAAACTGGATTTTTGTATAAATAAATGGGTACCTGACTGAGTCAAATACAACAATAATAAACAAAGGATACCATTATGATAGACCAATGAAATTAAGTGTACTGTCAAAAAAATGTAGAGCATACTGTAAATACAGTAAGAGTCAAAAAGATACTGACTGGAATAAGTTTAAGGTACTTGCCAAAAAACCAAAAAACTTATTACAATGGCAAACGGCAGTTAAAGTAAACCTAGCAAAACATTTTAAAGATAAGAAAAGTTTTATAATTACATTAGTTCACTTAAAGGAAGTCAGAGAGGAATTGGTCCATTAACTTAAATAATAAAATAATTACTGATGAAAAGAGATGGCTGAAGAACTCAATCAGTACTTTGGAAATATATTTAAGCCCAAAAACATAAACACAGACATATAACCACTAATGATTCAACTTTATTGTTCACTGAAGAGAACATACTGGATTCCATCAGCTTGATTAAAGTTAACATATCCCGGGTCCAGATTGCATCAACTCAAAATTTCTAAAAGGACTTTGAGGCCCCTTAACTCTGTTGTTTAATACCTCAATAAAGGAGGGAAGTGTACTACAGTCCTGGAGAGAGGCCAATATCACACCAGTCTTCAAAGGTGGTAACAAACAAGTACCCTGTAACTACAGGCCCATCAGTCTAACCTCCTTTATTAGCAAAATTATGGAAAGGCTTATACAACATAAACTCGTTGATCATATTAGGAACACAGGATGCACAGATATTTCCAAGCACAGATTTATACCGGGCAGATCATGCCTAACAAATCTCATTAACTTTTTTGAACCGGTCAGTGATGCTGTCAATAACAGAATGCCAGTGGACGCTGTATTTTTAGATTACGAAAAGGCATTTGACATTGTCTCTCATAAGACCCTCACTGAGCATCTAGTTAATATAAATTTGGACATTAAACTAATAAAATGGATTGCATCTTGGTTGCACAACAGACAACAGAGAGTGGTTATTAGAGGACACAAATCCAACTGGAGTCCTGTCCCTAGTGGAGTACCCTAAGGATCTGTGCAGGGACCTCTACCGTTTAATATATTGGTCTCCAGTGTGTAGACATCTGATGGGGTGTGGATAAATAAGTATGCAGATGATTGCAAACTGGGGTGCATGGTAAACAATGTCCAGTCTATAGTCACTCTGCAAGATAAGTTAAATAAACTGCATGACTGGGCAGTTGACAACAAAATGAGGTTTAATGTCACAAAATGTAAGATCATGCACATGGGGAAGAATAATACCTGGTCTACCTACTTAATGAACAACATAAAGCTAACAGTTACAACAGGAGAGAGGGATCTTGGTATTACAATATCAGATAATCTAAAATTTAGTATACACACAAATAAAACAGTCAAAAAGTGCCATGCATACCGGGAAACATTCTGAAGCATATTAAAAGCAGAAAGCCCGAGGTCATTTTACCGATATATACTGGCCTAACGCATCCACATCTGGACTACTGTGCACCCTTCTGTGCTCCTACTTCCATAGGCTGCTGAATTATGACAGAGAAGGTTCAGCAAAAGGTTACTAAAAGGATTAATAACACGGCTGACAAGGACTATAAGTACAGACTTAAATCACTTAGCTATTCTCCTTAGAATATAGAGCCCTAAGGGTGATTTGATGTACACCTTCAAAGCCCTATAAAAGAAGTCTGTTAGACACTATCTGTTTGGAAAGACATGTAACTAATAATAACACAAGATCCCATAATTTTAAGTTGAAAACTGCTTTGTGCAAAAAGTCTGAAGCATACACAATTTTTACTCAGAGGGTGCCTCCTATATGGAACTCACTCCCCGCAGACATTGTTACAAGTGAAAATGTGGAACAGTTTAAAAAAAGATTAGATTTTCATATGGGTGATAAGTATACCATCCACCACTAACATGGTGGCGAAGTTCTCTATGGGCTAACGCCTTTGAACTTGTACTCATCTATGAAACTATGTGACAGCAACAGGGTGGGTTGAGAGATATTTGGCTTTAGGATTGTATATTTCTAAGATGGCAAACTGATTTCTTAAGGACTTTTGAACTCATGGCCACTACCAGTAACAGTAGGACTCAAAGTTTTTTTGATTTGATGGAAGTGCTGGCCGTGTTTCTCTAGTGTTGTGGGGCCTGTCACTGTTTTTACCTATTGAAGTTACCTGAGTGAAGTGAACCATCATCACTGTCACTTTCTCTGGTAGTCCCAGAAACTGATTTTTCATTAATGTTATGATGCCTGACTAGGTGCCTTTTTAGTACTGAAGTTCCCAACACTCCTTTCTTTTTAACCCTGCTGATTACCTGTTTACAAACAGTGCATGTTGCCACCAACTCACCAGAAGCACTAATGGAGAAGCATGACCAAACAAAAGATGATCTCTTTTTAGTTTTGTTGCTATTTAGTAAGCACTGGAGCTCAGTCACCTTTTTCGGGTTTATTTTTTTTGGTTTGATTTTTCTTGGGCTTTTCCTGTTGCACTTCATTCCTTTCCTTTAACCCCCTGCCCTGCTCTTCAAACACAGATTTTGAAATATTTGCATCTACTTCTTCCTCATTTTCAGTTTCCATCCCCTCCAGTAAACCTGCCTCATCACTGCCTCCTTCATCATCATCTTTATCTTTTTTACCATCGTCGGGCTCAGCCTCAGAGGAATCAGATGTTATCTGTGAGGGATTGTTTCATACCTGGGAGAGCCTCTGTGGGTGGTGCCCACCAACCTTTTCGTTTTAACTAAAGAACCTCTTTCAGGTGGGGGTTGGGGAGAGGAATGATCCGGCAAATGCACCCTTATTGATCTGAAGCATTCACTTTGAAAATTGTGCTCTAGATTTACCAGAAATACTTCCTGGGTTTGATTTTGCTGGCCCTGTGCAGGACAACTGCTAAGACTGTCATTTGGCCCTCCCTTTTGGTTGCCTAAACATGAAGTGCCTACCTGAGACTCAGAATTTGCCAGTGCATTTTCATTCATATTTTTCTTTGGGGGGGGGGGTATTTTTTTTGACTCCCACACTTACAGGCCACATTTATTATTGTAAAGGTACATAGCACTCAACAATGACCACCACTTCCACTTCCTTCTCAGCTCACTGTAAAAGAGTGACTCAGAGTCCAACTCCTACTGTTACTATTCACTGACAGACTGTAGTCATCAACTCAACAATGTGCTACTACAGCTTTGGAATATAAACTGGTGATGCAGACATCCAGAACACAAAGGGATCGTGTCGAATTGTTATTAATGGTATTGAACAAACTGAAAAGTAAGGACTATGACTGATAATGACACTTCCATGGCTGGATTAACCTGTATGCAAATTAAACCATGGTGTAGGGCCCCAAGGTTCTGGAGGACCCCCACAGTTAACTTATTTACAGTTTCTTTCTTTAATTCTGGCTGTACTGGGTGACCGCTGACAGGCCGAACTGCCCAGAAAGCAGCCCCTTCCTTGAAGTCAGTCAGCCTCCCACCATACTGAGTCAGCCTGAAGAGTGATGACCCCCCCCCGCAGCCGCTCTGAGCAAGCAAGCCTCTCAGTTTCTCTGACGGCTGCTCCAGCTTCACCTCTGATCCACCTTGACCCCATCACACACAACCAATCATGTCCATCAGCAGTCCTCTGGAGGTGTGGCTACTGGGGAGCGGGAATCAGTGCATGCGTGTGCATGGCATCAGGGCGTGTGGCTGGGCAGTGATGAGGAGTAGAGGAGGAGAACAAGAGAGAGCTGTGGCAGTCAGTCATCAGTGCCGGTGGTTGGTCTCATCTATCAAAGAAGAAGAGTCTCTGTCTAAAGACACAAAAGTAGAGAGAGAGTCTGAGCAGGCCACGGGGGACACCAGATCGGATCGGCTTCAGTGCAGCGTCACGTGCTGCTGGTGTTTTCAGTATAGCCACTAGCCAGGGTCAGTCAGCTGCTGCTAGTTGGGCCGTTGGTCCTGCTGTGACTGTGAGGGGTTCTCCCATGCCGGGCCATGCTGCAAGGCTGAGTCGTGTCACCGCCGCCTGTGTGATCTTGAGGAAACAATCAAAAGGACAGACTGGACTCATCACATTCACATCCACATCAGTCAGGCCACACCATGTATGTTGTGTAGACTAGTCGTCTGCGTGCTGCAGTGTCCAAGTCATTTGTGCTGCAGAAATAACTAGTTTTATTGCATTGGAGAAACAATCTAAGCTGTGGTTGCCTCTAGTCATTGTCTGTCTGTGAGTGTTCAGTAACTTGAGTAGTTTACTGATGAGTCTTTAATAAGATTTGAGTTTGGCACTGAGTGGACTATGGGGTGCTAATAAGTCACCTGAGGGAACTAACTTGTGGGATTTGCTCTGCTGGCACAGTTTTGTCTTGGTTTGAGTTGAGTCACATACATTACTGGGAAATTACAGCAGGCTGCTCTAGGAAACTTAATCTCTGAAGTGACTGCAGTCAACACCTGCAGGTCCTGCAGGGTTCTTAAGGATAAGTCTTTTTGACACAACTCTCTTTAGCTGCTTTGGCATCAATTTGGAGTAGGGGCAAGGATGTGGCAACTCAGCATTGGCAGCAAAGCAACTTTTAAGTTGACAAAAAAAACTATAAATGACCATGGAGATGGAGGAGAGGAAACAGTGGGAGAAAAGACAGAATTTGAGGACAAAGATAACTGCACAGAGGGCGACTGTGGCAGATGCATTGCGGAGGCAAGGAGCTTGAGCATGTCTCAGGTTTTGAGCTCGAAGGAGTCTTGAGCAGGGAAATAATGGGAAGGAGCTGTAAACCCCACTAACTGCTTCAATACATGCTTTGTTTTTTTGGTTTTGGCAGAAAGAATAGGTATTCAAGGAGGCACATGCAGGGAGATCATGGCAGCTATGATCCCTATTTTTATTAATTTATTTATGTGGAATTTGAATTTGATATCTGGGAAGGCAGGGCACACTAATTGAAGTATAATGTCCACGTGTGTCTCAGGGGAGGAAAGAAAAGAGGAAGAAGAGAGGATCCATAAATAATAATTAATCCATAATTATTAATAACAAAAATAGTTACAAGGTACAGTAGTGACAAGGGAAAAACAAGACGAGTTACAGGTAACTAAAAAGTAAAAATTTACAAAATGTTAATATTGTACTGATAAAATGTTTCTTTGTGCAGTAATTGGTCATTCTGAATTGTGTTGTTTACAATCAAGGGCATATGACTTGTCAAGTCATGTGGCATAACACATAGCATTATTAACCACATCCTGCTTGAGTACCCTGGCCGTTACCACCTTGCTGGCCCGGCACTGCAGAAGAGTGGGATGTTGGTATTCAGGGGCCACAAAATATGACTTGGAGTAGGGCCCCCCACATCTATTAATCTGGCCATGGACACTTCTATGTTTTACTGGGCAGTGTGCTGTCTGCAGTTGCAGTACTCAACTCTCAGAAGAGCAATGAATGTCAAAAATAGCCTGTATGTAATTTCTTTCCTCCTTTTGCTGCCAAATTGATACTTTTTTCATTATAGAAATGTATTTTTTAATTAATGATTGCTTTGTTTTACCTTCCCCTGGACTATCCAGCCAGCAGCACTACACCACCCGTGACCATGATCTATGGCAACCTGTTCTTGTATTATAATTAATGATTTATTTGCCTTCCCCAGGGCTACCCAGCCAGCAGCACTGCACCACCCATGACCATCACCTTTGGCAACTTGTAGTTTAATTGTTCGTTTTATTTTCAACTGTATTTTTTTTTTCTTTGCAGCAATTGATTACCCTTCCCTAGACTATCCTGGCCTGTGCTGTTAGCCAGCAGGCAGCAGCATTAGACCCTATGAGAGGAGCCAACAATAAGCAGGGCTGCAGCACTCTGCACTAGCTGCAGGTGTCACAACAAACCTCTGGATAACCCTAGGTATAAAGCATTACCTTAGTCAAGCCTAGCGGTGACAAAGGCATGAACTACCATAGCTAGGTCAGCAGGAGCTACATGTAGTTTAATCCTAGAGTTGTTCCAGAGATAGTAAAAGCCATCCTAGACCACAGTCAACACCAATTGGTCAAATCTTAGCTTGAAAGTCCAGGATGACTCCAAGATTCTTAACCGCATGTACAGCTCTGAGGTGTTGACAGCCCAGTGAAGGAAGTAATGTCAATTCAACTGTCATCACTAGGCCCTGCCTAGTCAACACAACAGTCATGACCTCCATTTTACTCAGGTTGAAACACAGCCAGTTTGAGGCCATCCAGTCATTTTTTTTCAATCAAACACCTCTCTAGAACAGAAACAGCATCACATCCACCTGGCGTACCAGATGGATATAGCTGAGTATCATCTGCATAGCAGTAAAAGTCAATGTCATACCATCTAATGATCTCACCCAATAGCAATATATATACTGAAAATTACACAGCAGCAAGGATCAAGCCTTGCAGAATGTCACAGGAGAGTGCCAAGGCCCTGGAAACAAACTTTCAAGAGCCAACTGCTGCAGTTCTCCCATTACATAGGACACAAACCAATTCAATACAGTACCAGTGAGTCCCATACAATTCCTCAAGCACTCCAAAAGCACCCTGTGGTCAACAGTGTCAAATGCCAATGAGGGATCTAATAGGACTATGATGGTACACAGTCCTCAATCTCTCGCCATGAGAAGATCATTTGTCACTCTGACAAGGACCGTCTCCAACCTGTGGTGAGACCAAAAACCCAACTGGAGAGGTCTGTAGATATTAAACTTCTCTACGTGTTTAACAGGTTGGTCAACCACCACCTTCTCAATAATCTTCTCCCCAAAAGGGGAGATTAAAGACAGGTCTGTAGTTCCCAATCACATCAGGGTGCAAGGAAGTTTTTTTAAGAAGAAGCCTCACCACTGCGCATTTAAGGGCAGACAGGACAACAGTCTTCCTCTAGGAACACCCAACAATCTGGGAAATAACTGGACCCAAACCTTCCAGCAATCCAAAAGTAGCCAGGTAGGACCAAGATCCAGTAAACAGCTTGTGGGATGCATACCTGTGATCACCTGGAGCACATCTTCCTCCACAATTGGCTCAAACTCTCCCCAGGCAGGCAGATCAACAATGCCACCCAGGCCATGACCATCACTGGCCCATGACAGACTGAGTGGATACTCAATCTAATTGAGGACACATTTTCAGCAAAGAAATTTCTGAACTCATTACATTTTTCAGCAGTGAAGACTCAAGTGGACTGCAGACAGTATGGATTGAATAACCTGTCCACAGTGCGAAAGAGCAGAGCCAGATAATTTCTACCTGCAACAATCATCCATGAAAGAAACTCTGCCTTTTCAGGGTGATTGCTCATTGATACTCATCATAGTGAGTTTTTAATGACAATTTGTTAACCATAGACAGAGACCTACACCAAGAATGCTGTAACTTCCATCCCTTAGTCTTCAACTGGTGCAGCTCCCATTACTCCTGAGCCATCTTCTAGATGCTCTTGGTGGGAGTGGATCTGCATGGTCGTCCACTCTCCCTGTTGTATCTGCTGCTTGTTCTCTGTGGGGTCCTCAAGGCCCTCCTAGGAGACCCATCCACTTGGCACCTGCTGATGGAACTCTGGAGACCTGGACAGGAAACAGTGTCACCTAGACCTAGAGACCCAGCCACTGTCTCTAGGCCCGCAAGTCCCTGCCTGGGTCACAGCCGAAGGCTGGATTCCTTCCTCGTGATCCTGATCTACAAGAATCCAAGATTCTGCTACTTGTCTTCCCTTCTTGTAGACAATCAGGGAGGGCAATGTCACAAGCCCAACCCCCAAGGGCACAGTAGTACCCTCTGTTTGCAGTGAGAATCCCCCTTTTAATAGAACTCGCGAGCAGTCATAGGGTTCAGGAAGAATCACCAACCTTCCTTTTCTCAGTGGGAGGGTGGAAACTGTAGTTTCAAGATCCCCTGACTCTGTACTACATTTGGGGTTTGAATCCCACCACTGGCACTGGCAGCCTCTTGTACTACAGTTTTGTAGGATAGCTGAGCAGTCACTATCTTCATTATCAAGGCACAGTCTTTGCAAAACCCTTCTGTTAAAATGTTGGATCACACAATCAGACCCCAGCCAGAGTTGATGAGAGAATCATAAAAGTTTATTTAAATAAAAACAATACAGTAAATTCTACAATTTGGAAGATCTTTGAACTGCAGACAATACCAAAAACAACACTGGATGGTTTACAGAAAACACTATATACTGTTGTTCTAAACTATACCTTATTCTGATGTAAGAGTCCAGAAAGATAAAATGTCCTTGTGGAGATGACAGTTCTTCCCCTGTAGCTGAAAGTTCATTATGCAACAGAGTCTGTATCAAGTTTGTGATCAAAGTCAGTTCCTTTAAAGGTCCTTTAAAAAAGCTCCAAGTGCTTCCTTAGGGATAAGTCTTGGTTTCCAGAATTCTGACTTAAAATCAAATTTTCTGTTCAGTCGTTGAAGTAATTTCCACACACTCAGGTTTGTTTTCAGAGGTTTTCCCAGGCCTACACATACTGTATACTTTTTGTTTAAAGTATATTCCAGCTTAGTAAGTTAGCTCTGAGATTCTTCCAAGTGCTCAGGTGCTTGACTCAAGCTAAAACTGCACTGATGTTCAAAATGTGTGTCTGATAAATACAGTCTGGTCAATTTTAAGTCCCACCCACAACATTGTGATGAGGTGCATCTTCTAGTAATACAGAGATTTGGGTGTAACAGTTTACCTTTTCTGCAGGTGTCACTATGGTTCCATGTCTAACCCTGCAACATTTGAGTCTATGCATTTGGGTTTAGCCCTGACCCTAAGTCATCCCTGACCTCTTTCCTATTATTGGAAACTACATGCTCAGTTTTATCTAATAGTGTATGACTTTTTGGGTCATAAACCTGTCAGTCAATTATCTGGAGAAGGACCAGACCCAACCTAGCTTTTACAGAAATTCTGGTTATTTTATTTAACTCTTACAAGCCTTTTAAAAAGACAGTGTCTTAACTCTAAAGTACATTACAGCACATACAATAGGAACATTAATAAAGGATATAGGCATATCTGGCCACAGACAGAACCATGAATATTAGTGACATAACTTCCTGCTTCTAGCTGAGCAAGAGCACCTGTACACAAACATCCAGACATCCTGTCACCAAGCAAACAAGGGTCTCTTCTAGAAGACAACTCTCAAGGTCAAACTTAACCCTTTAAGAGCCCTTTAGCAACTGGCCTTGAGCTGGGTAAAGAGAGAGGCTAGTTACATAAAAGCTCTTCTCTCCAGGATAGCCTCATGCAATGCCATGTGCTGTTTCCATGAGGGCTCCAGGGAACTGTAGATACAGTCACCTCCATATATATCAGACATACAAGAATGAGTAAACAAAGTTCCACACATGGAAGCATTCTAATAGTATGGCCTTCTGGCCTCTCACTCCATAGACAGAGTGATGCATTTCAGTGGGGGGGGGACAGGGAATGTCATGAGTGCCTCCAGTGCACTTTAAATCAAGAGACTGGTTGTTTTCAGTAGCTGCTTCGGTATTATGGAATGCATTTCCTATTAGGATCCATCTTCCCTTCTGTCTCCTTTATAAGGTTTAAAAATCGTTTAAAGACTGCTGGAATTTTTAAGCGTAAGTAGGATTTCTGGCTGATTTTGCCACATCCCTAATGCTTGCAACAATACTTAAGATCTAACTGATTTGGGCAAGTGGCGTGTATTCGGTTATTACAGTATGGACTGTGTTTGCATGCATTATTTTTTTTTTAAAGCAAGGAAACTGTCATAAATGTGTCAAAATGTTTAAAAAAAGCATTCAAACATTTTAGGGCATTTCACTTGAGAAGTAGTCGCAAATCAAAAGTGAGAGCTTAACTGCATCAGGACCTTTTTTTCCATGCAGCTTTTGGCCCGCCCGCCACCACCTTTCTCCTGCCAAAGAGCCGGTATTCCGCTTCCCCAACTCCATCTGCTGCTCTCCCTGCTGTCTTGCCAGCGGGGATCTACACAGAACAGGATCCAGGAGTCCCAGAGGCCATCACATATGGTGATGGGGAGTCATTGAGTTGTTCTAGTTTTCTCCTGAGCGACTATACAACATGCAATGGAATAATGGACAAATTCCACCTCCATGAAGACATCCTCAAGTGCCCATGACTGGTCAGTGTGTACCCAAGCTGTGCTACCACCTTGACACCTGGATGCCAGGTGGCAGACCAGCAACATGTCAGAGTACCCCCCTCTCTGAGGGAGGAGAGCTGTCTGTTGAGACACTCAATCCTCCCTCCCTCCCCTGACCAGTCCCTGAACAACTCATGTCTATTTCTGAATCCGTGTCACTGATGTAGCAGGAGGTAAGGCACTAGGTACCTCAGCCCTTCACACCATGGGGCCAGCTATCAAAGCTTTTTAAATGCTGGACCTATGAGTTTTATAATTCTAGAAGTACTTATTTATTTACATTATACTGCTGTTTTATGATTGCACCCTGTCTCTGTACAGTGCTGTTAGCATGACAGAAAAGTGCTTTATGAAATGAAATACTGTATTTATCAATATAATTACAAGATTAGTTTTTAATTTCACACTGCTTATATATGAAAAGTTTGCCCAATGGACAGCATGATTAACCATTTGGTTGCTTCAAATGTAACAGCCCCTTGACTCAGCTTTGGCTGTTACAGGACCCATAGAGGCCCTCACAGCAATTGCTTTCAAGGGGTTGACATGGGTTAGGATAGATAGGCATAGAGTAACATGGTGCCTCCTCCTGAGAAAGATGTAGGGAATACCTATAGACAAATAGCAGGTTATGACCCCCCAGAAAAATATATTAGCTACCCCAGAGCAGTTCCCACACTCTGATAATATCCCCTTCTTACAAAGCACTCTTACAGCTGCAATTAACATGAACAACAACAGTATTGTATTGTAAGGGAGGGAGAAAAAGGGAGATGAAATAATAAGAACAATAACAACTAGCTAACATTCTGTCCCAAACAATCCCTGTCTCCCACCTGTGAATGCACCAGTCTTTCCCTAGGCAGCTGCCCAGAAAGCCTATACAGTCTTTTTCTGTGGGTACATCACCATGTCATGGATATTATCATGGGGATCTTTCATTTGGGGCCAAACTTTAAATTCACAAAGCTTAACTGTAACTTTCAGGTCTCGGTGCAGTTCCAGCATAGTCCTTCCCAGGGATTACCACCATTTCTTCCACCTAGCTAGTTAATTAAATTACGTCTCCCCAAAGCTACAGAACAGGGTACTTACAGTTCCACAGTTCAAAGGGAGTGACAGAAACTGGCTTCATGGTACCGTGCTGCTATCAGGAGTTGTTGGTGCACAAAGCAGCAGTTGACCGAAGAATGAGGAAAGCTGGTCTGCATCTGCCAGGCCTTTCCAATCTTTGCCCCCAGAGCCTTTGTATGCGGTGTTCATCTGGTGGGCCTCTCAATATCATCTTGGTCTTGGGGTGATGAACATGATCCCTAGACCCTCTGCTGCACACCTAGTCACACAATTACAGCTGGGCATTTACACAATCTCTTACTCCGGCACTCTCACACCTGGCCACTATTCACAGTAGTGCTGGGCCCTTACACAGCCTCTAGCCACAGCACAAATCAGGCTCTCCCTTGCCGAAGTCCCATGCCACAGCTACCTCTCTGTGAGGAACACAGTAGCTCAGTCTTTGTGAAGGGGTTGCAGCACTTATGGAATCAGGCAGCACCGACCAGTATCTCTGCTCTTAATCCAGCTTTCAGCTCTCTTTCTCTCTCTGGCTGAAAACTCTGGCTTCTAGTCATCTGCAGCAAACTCCAGAACCTTTCTCTTACTGCTGCAAAGCTCTAAGCTTTTCCTCTGCCTCTCTTTCAAGTATCTCTGGGTTTGTTAGGCATTTGGGCCTGAATACAGTTATAGGGCTGGGAAGTCCAGCCAGTCTGTCCTGCACTCTCACTCTGGTTAAATCACTCCAGAACTTCCTCTTTTGGCAGGCAAAACAGTCCCTTTTATCAGTTTTCCAGAAGCCCCTTCCCACTGGCCTCAGTAGTTGCATATCTGAGCAAATTCATATTCATTTGATTCACTTGCTGCCCTATTGGCTTCTCATTTGGCACCAAGAGATTTTCTTCCTTTTACTCCCAAAATCCTATTTTTCAGTCCTGTGAGCCCTCTGATGAATCCTTGCCTCCTGATTAGATGAGCAGGGGGTTAAAGGTGATAAACATGGCTGCAGTAGTAAACAGTTTATAGAAACTGACATGCTGTCACAACTTCAAGTTTTAGTACAGTCAAACAGTTTAGTTATTACAAATTCTGTCCCCACAATCCTGTAGCAGCTTTTTTTATCACCCAGCTGCACTGTTATAATTAAAACACTTTGCCCTGCCTGTCATCACCACGAAATATGCTGCCCCCGGTGAACAGACAGGCTCATTAATATTCATCAGCCCTCGTAAATGTTTATAACCCAGCTCCCCAAGTGCTTATTGGTGCTCTTAAAATAAATGCTTTTGGGGTTCCTCACCCCCCCATGCCTCTGGACCCCGCTAAGCCTATTCAAGGGATCGGGAGCATGGAGGGAGCTGGTATTAAGCTGCAAGAAAATGACTATGCACTACCGCGCATGTGTGGATCGCCGCTCATACATTCATGCGGAAAGCTGTGCGGCTTTACTCCTCTGGCCCCTGTGCAGCAGGGAAACACCCTCAGGGCTGGGCGAGGGTGACAGGTTCACCAGAACCCGGTGGATCAGAGGTGAGGAATGCAGGAAAACCAGAAGTAAGTCAGGTAAACCCAGAATGGGGGGGCTTACACAAAAATACATTTAATATATGCCAGACTTGCATTTTAACAATAAAATGTACCACTTAGATAAAAAAAAAAAAAATAGCACCTAAAACGTTACCAACAAAAGCATTTCTCTGGTGTATAGTACAGTTTGTCATGAAAACTGCTATGTTGTTATTCTGTAAATACAGTTATCTCTTCATTCATATTTTACTGTAACACTTACTGTATGACCTTTCACCCTTACTTTCTTCCCTAGCACAATCTGATAAAGGCATACCCATTTGAGTCAGAACCACACTGTCTGCCCTCCCTGCAGATGTATATGTGAACTAGCTTTCTCAGTATTAAATGATCACATTATTTCCTCCCACCGCCAGCTATCCTACCCAAGAAAAACATGGGTAAGAAAACAAACAAGCCTTCTGGGAACAAGAACATGCAATACACCCAGATGTCAAGACCTTATGCTGATTGCTGCACACAACTCTTGCCTACAACCCATACACAACAGTAGAATACAAAACAAATGGCGTATTTACATGCAGCAGCAACAGCCTGACAAACACCTGATCATATGCCTGACCTGCCTGCCTGCATGGTATATGCCTGTGACACCAGATACACTCTGGAAAGGCACCAATGGAGACAACTTTACTGCTTAAGATCTTAACCCAGACACCTACTGGTGAGCATCCCTCAATCTGAGTGATCATTTTCTGCATGGGACTGCCCACCAGCAGAGGTGGTGTGTGCAAGAAATAGTCATGTTTTCAATCATGGCTGGAACTGAGTAAAATACTTTTTTATTTTTTATTTTTATTTATTAAATTCTTGGATTACAAATACCTTTGAGCAGAAACTGCTCATTTACAAAGGTTCCACATCAAAGGATAAGGGTCAACATACATACAGAGGTAGTAAAGAATGCACAATAAACAACCAAAACAACTAAAAGAAAAAATAAAGATACTCAGTTATAACATACTTTGAGATATCATCCATATAACGAGCAGCTTGAGAAGGCAGCTGGCTGCGGTAATAATAAGAGATAGAGGGCACCATAGGCAGTTAGTATTGCAGGGGTGCAACCGGGAGAAGTTGCCAGGCTAATGGACCACTGTCCAATGGTGGTGGAAAATGTCTTGTACCAGTGGAGATGCAAAGCAGGAAAGGAGTCACAAGGAAGGCCCGGTGCCAGGAAATGAGACTGGGAAAGGCGGGCTGTGAGACATGAGTGAGCGGGAGGTGTTTAGGCGATCTCTGTTCAGAGAAGCAGTCACATTGAGTGACTTAATAGCTATACAGCGGGAAAGCAATAGGGCAGGGGTGAGAGCAATAACCCCAATTATTCAGTTAGGATAGGGTAAAACCATGTTGACTGGATGGACTAATCTTTACTACCACATTTTCAATGTTTCTCTGCAGAATCTAAAGTGAAGTTTCCTTTATGTTTTTGGAGAATACAGTGGAATTCAGCCATGGGTTTACGTAATCTTAGTGAGTTCAAATTTTTTTTTTTAATTCCTCCAAGATATTTAACATTTTACAACCTCTCTGTAATAAACCATAAAGTACTGTACTGTATGTACAGTATGATGTTTAGTACTAGAAGTGTTTACTGTCTTCCCAGATAAGAAACATCATTAGGTCAGCCAATGACAAATCATTAGTAACTCTGGCTCTTGCAAAACATATCCCGCTCCACAGCCTTAAACAAAAGTCTCAGATCCATATATGATAGAAAACAGAGCATCAGTGAGTAAGGTTATGAATTAAGACATATAGAAAATTAACAAATCATAAGCTCACACTCATAATTTATGATGTATCCAGGACACCATGATAGCTTTGGCAGTGCCTTATGAAGGCAGTGTGGTCTAAGTTAGAGCACCAGCTTGGGAGCTGAGATCACGATTCAAACCCCGCCAGAGCAAAAGGAAAAAAGCTCAGTGTATGACCTTGAGCATACCACAGTAACCTCTTAGTGCTCCAGTCCACTCACCTCTTGAAATGAGGAGAAGCAAAAGCACACAGAAAACAAGATGTTTCACCTTATCTAGGCTACCCTGGGTAAACAAGTTGTGAAACATAAATTAAAGTACAATATATAGGTGCCAGGTAGTGATGATGTCATAAATCATGTATTTCTTGGGCAAGATGTCACTGCTGTGAATTACAAGATTTTATACACAACTATCCTACTATCCGAGATACCATTTCAAATGCAAATTTAGGAAAAAGTACTTAGGTGCATCAATTCTTTTAATTACCATAACTACTGTTTATGCAGTACACACATACACACAGCTTAATTTACAGTAACTGGATATTATGACCTGCTATGGTAACTGGTTTCCATTTCAAATGACAAAATGACCTAAAACAGCTGAAAAGCTTGTGAACTAAGTCTCTGGTTAGCCAGAGAGATGGCAGCATGCACTGGAAATCAAACTCTTATTTGTCACAGAGCAGACCATTGTCATGCAGCTTGTGCATTGTTTGAGATAACGTAGATTGCCATCAGCCAGCTCTTATTCACTGCATCTTTTGCGGCTGTCCCACACATGGCAATAATAACTTCATCACAGGCAGTTGCACCTTGGATGTGCTTTTGCAGCGTCATAGCTAACATCAAAAAGAGATCCTCGACCTGGCACACATTTTAATTGTTCACTGTCCTGACACATTAAAAACATCTAATGTGAAACACAGAAACAAATGCATGAGAGCTTTAATGTTGAAAATGTCTGGAACTGGTAAGTCATTGCTGTGGTGTCATTGTCATTACAATCCATTGTATATATTTATATGTACAGTTCCTGCATCTCTCATGGTTGTAAGAATGCCTTCTTGAGTTCTTTAGGTCACAGAGTTGAAAGGCAAAGGACTTGAGAAGAGACTCTTACAACCATAACAGATCTAAGGAATGGTACATATTGTAAATGATGTTACAGGCTTTGTTAGGGAAAAAATTGTATTAAAATCAAAATGTTTTAAATTTAAAAATATTAGAAAATCCCTTAGCTGGGAAATGGACTGTGCCAATTGAATTTAGAACTTCGAAATTTTATAACTATGTACATGACACCCTTGATTAACTAAGAATGATGCTATGTGTATAATCTGGTTTATTAATTGTTGTGAGGATCACTTTTTGCTTGTTTCGCAATTTACTTGTATTGCCAAAATTAGAGGTAACATTATGTTTTCAGTGCAGTCCTGCTACTTCCCCATTTTACAGCTCAGAGGACATGTGCTCAAAGTCCCACCAGGAGACCAAAAGTTATGCTGAAATGTAAACATGGTACCTCCTGTTGTGTAATGCTCTCACTACTAGACCACACTGCCTGAAACTATGAAGGACAGCATGTTTCCAAGTGAAAGGCTGTGACTGACTGCGTTGTAATAAGCCGTGTTGGAATTACACTTTATGAACTTAGGGGGCTGGTAATGGAACTATCTTTAAATTGAGCACCCCTTCCCATTATATGTAAATGGCAGTGATGTGTGAACTACTGGGGCTCTATTCACAGCTACCAGGGCCAAGCCTTGGCAAGACCCCCACCCCCGGTAATTCCAACACTGGTAATGAGCCACCTCTCACACGTAGCTTTTCTAGAACACAAGCATACATTAGCTTCCGCTAACTAAATAGTGTTTTGTGAAATAACCAACCAGCATGGTTTCTGCAAGGGCCGTGGCACCTCCACGGCCCTGCTTATGTTTACTGCTGACACACTCACTGCTAAGGACTCAGGCCTTCTAACTGGAGCTGTTTTCATAGACATGACAAAGGCCATCTACTTGGTGAACCACTCCATTCTCCTTGCCACCCTGAAGTCTTTGGGCTTCACACATAATGTTGTCAACTGGTTCAATAGTTACCTGTCAAACAGGGTCCAAATTGTAAAATACAATTCAACCTATTCTGACCTGGCAACAGTGAATACCTAAGGCTCAATTTTGGGGGCCACTGCTATTTTCTATATTTATCAGTAACATCACCTCCAATCTCACTTCCACTCCTCCCACGCTGACAATATAGTCATATACACCAGCCGCAAAACATCTCTGACATTAATCTGCGGCTCTCCACTGACTTTCAGCACACTCAGTCCTGGCTCTTACATCACAAACTAGTCCTTAATGAGGCCAAAACCCAATCCATGCTATTTGGGACAAATTCTAAACTCAAAACCTGCCAAAATAATTTCATGGTCTCTTGTCTGGATGGCTCCCCTATTGGTTCAGTGACCTCGTTTAAGTACCTAGGGGTAACACTGGACCAATCCCTAAACTTTGATCTTCACATTCTGAACTCATGTAAGTCTGTCAGCTCTAAATTAGGTATAGCGTACTGGACCAGAAATGCACTAACCCCTGCAGCAAAGCTTGCCATTGCTCATGGTATTCTTCTACCCACCCTTACATATAGAGTTGCGACCTATACTGCCTTTCCTAAATCCAGTCTTCATAGATGGGGTGTCACCTATAACAATATCTGTCACTAAGCCTCCTTCTCCCATTGGCGGAAACACTACTGCCTCCTCTACTCAGATCTAAACTGGCTGTCACCAAATGCTGCTAGACTTTATTCTCTTAGGTCGACCGTCGACAATATTATGCGGTCTCAAACTCCTAAAACCTTTGCTGATCTACTTGTTCCTCAGATGTCTGGCTATGGCCTATGCTCAGCTAGAAAATCCCTTCTATGAGTCCCAAAAAGTAACACCACCAAAGGCACCAGTGCTTTCACCCACCATGCTACTCAGCTATGGAACTCCCTCCCTTTAGCAATCTGCCAAGCACCCTCCCATAACTCCTTTAAAAAGGAGTTCCATAGCTGCATCTCCTCTAATCAATGCCCTTGATTCAACACCCTCCCCTTAGCACCACTCCTACTCTCACTGCTGTGCACTTGATTTGCTTTCTACCTAATACCTTGAACTTAATCCTCCCCCTGCCTGTCTACTTGTCTCCCCTCCCAACTTGATGTGCTTCTCCTCTTTGGCTTGTTATCTCAGACCCCTTGCCCCTGCCCTAATATAACTAATTCTCAACTCCTTAGATCTTAGTAATCGTTACCAAAAAGCTCCTCTACTTGAAATACTCTGTGCACTATCTCTCAAACCGTGTGAATGTTTCTCCCCTAAGGATCTACCTACCATATGTTATTTTGTAATTTTCACTTCTCATTATACCCGATAGTTCCTTGCAAGTATGTGGTTGTTTTCGATGAACCTCTTGCAGAACTTTGCATCATGATAATTACTTGCAAATATGTGAGCTATGTCCTGCACCTGCCAACAAATTGCCTCATTGCATGTTTTGTCATGAATCACACTGTTTTGTACCTTGCTCTCATCATCCTTGCTTGTATTTTTACTGTAACACCTTGTTTTGTTTCTGTGTTTTATGTAATGACACTATGTAACCTCCCAGGTCGTGCCTGAAAATAGTCATTTCTATGGCTAGTGCACCTACCCGGTAAACAAAAACTAAATAAAATAAATATTTCTATTTTATATTTAGCTAAAAATGGCATTGTTCAAGTTCAAAAGCTGCTACTGCAGTTCCACATGCTATCGATCAGAAGCCAGGTTGTTTAAAGTTTGTCTAGCAGTGAGTTCGGTCATTTGGCTAGGTAGTTCCAGTGACAATTAACCACAATGCTAGAGTTTTTTAACTTTTATCTTAAACACTGCACAGGAAGCTTTCAAGGAGTACTGCACTGGACCAGAAAGTGATTTTACCCAGTAGAAGCTGTTAATTTAAATATTGCTTCCACTTCTGTTTTGTTCCATATATAAGGGTCTATTAGAACTTCATTGCCTATTTATTTCATTTACTTATTGAAACTTTGGAGAATACCTTTCCTTTAGGTGCTCATTTATAAAGGTTCCATGACAAATGCATAGTCACAAAAACAATACAAGTACAGATAAGCAGCTCCAGAGGAAACACAGCTGAGTCATGCTTAAAGCACGTAAGACACCTCAGTTACATACAGTTTTAAAAACATTCCTACAGATTGCTGTATAAAAGTCACATGATATGCACTGAGAGAAACCAAATAAAACAGTTTAACAGTTACAATTGAAAAGTACTGAGAGGGCAGACCACAAAGATCTCTTAAACTGATTAATCTGGGAGAGATTCAGCACAGTATCAGTACCAGTTAGCAGCCCTGACAGCAAATGACCACTTGCCCAGCTAAGTACACCAGAAAAGAGGCTTAAGGGAATTCCTGGCCATATTCCTAGTGTTGTATTGGTTAGACATGGTACAGAAACAATTTGTTACATCCCCAGGAGAGCTTTTTGGCTAAGCCGAACCGGACTGGAGCTTTACTCTGCAGGGTGAAGGTAGCCAGATAGTGAGTGCACAAATGGTAAAACTGTAATTATCTACACCAAGTACATTGCAACACACCTTATTACAAATCAGTTTAAGTCAGTTTAGCACTGTGTTACAGACACCTGCACAGACAGGGAGGCCATAATCTATAAGGAGCTGGCTACAATAAGGCATCTAGCTTACCCAGTGAGATTGTTGCAGTTAAGGTACAGGGCACCCAGTTTTCTGTTAACTATAGCCACTATAGCCACCAGATTGTCAACATAGGGAGCTAAAGGTAAGGTGTCATCCAGAGTTACTCCAAGGTATCTGAAGGTCTCCACCTCATCAAGGTTTTGTCCCTGGTTATTTCACATGAGAACAGGTGGAGCTTTCCTCTCCCACAGAAGAAAGTAAAATTTAAATAAACATACCAGGATACACTATCTACAGGAGGGACAGGGAGGGTAAAAGAGGAGGAGGAGTAGCTCTTTACATAAGGGAAGGAATAAAAGCAACAGAACAAAAGGGTAAACAGGGAGGAGAAGCACTGTGGGTAAATTTGGAGACAGGCAATGGCACCACAATCCGCACAGGGGTTGTATACAGACCCCCTTCTCAGTGGGAGGAAATGGACAAGGAAATGACAGAAAGTATACTTAGAATGGCAGAAAAAGCGGAGATGTTGCTGATGGGTGATCTGAATATGCCAGATGTTAACTGGAGTGCAGTTGCAGCTGCCACTTGAAGAGTGGAGTTATTCTAGATGCCCTACAGGGAGCATGCCTTAGACAACTAGTACTGGAGCCCACTAAGAGGGAGCAATATTAGACTTGATTCTCTCAAATGGAGATGGAGAGGATCACAGATGTAAAGTGGGTAGCCATCTGGGAACTAGCGACCATCGAACAGTATGGTTCACAATAAACACAGCAATAGAGTCAAGCCAAACAAAGACAAAAGTACTGGACTTCAGGAGGGCTGACTTTGCCAAAATGGGTGAGTGCCTAAGGAATGCACTAGCAAATGGGCAGGAAGGAGGGGTGGAAGAACAATGGGGAATAATAAAAACTGCCATCACAGAGGTAGAGCCTTTGTGTGAAGCAAATAAACAAAACAAAATGATGTAAGAAACCACTATGGTTCTCAAAGGAAGTGGCAGTGAAGGTTCAAGAGAAAAAGAAAGCATTCAGGAAGTACAAGGAATCGCAGAAGGAGCAGGACAGAGAACTGTATCAGTTAAAGCAAAAGGAGGCTGGGAAGGCAGTCAGAACAGCAAAGGCCCAAACAGGAAAAGATAGCCAACTCGGTTAGAAGGGGATAAAACCTTTTATAGGTACATCAGGGGCGAAGGAAGACCAAGGGGGATAGTGAGGCTTAATAAAGGGAGGGAGGGTGGGCAGAGGAGACTGTGAAAAGGCAGAGATACTAAACAAATATTTTTGAGTAGAATTTACAAAGCGAAGAGGGGAGGTACATAAAACAAACAGTAGAAACACTCTGGATACAGAAGTTGATATCAGCCCATTTACAGAAGAAGGGTTCTGAAAGAACCTTTAAAACTGAAGGTAGACAAAGCAATGCGGCCTGATGGGATTCATCCCAGAATTCTAAAAGAACTAAGGGCAGAACTAGTGACACCACTGACTACCCTTTTTAACAAATCATGGGAGGATGGGGTGGTATCCGAGGACTGGAGGAGGGCAGATGTGATTCCCCTTCACACAAGTGGGAGCAAGGCAGAACCAGGAAACAACAGACCTGTTAGTTTAACCTCAGTGATAGGGAAAATGATGGAATCACTTCTGAAGGAAAGAATTGTTGAGTATCTAGAGGCCAGAGGGGCACAGGACCCTAGGCAGCATGGATTCACAGCCGGAAGGTCATGCCAGACAGATCTGATAGATTTCTTTGACTGGGTGACCAAAGTAGTAGATCAGGAGGGCTGTGGACATGGCCTACCTAGACTTTAGCAAGGCATTTGACACAGTCCCACACAAAGATTAATATACAAGTTAGCCAGCCTGGGGTGGGTCCCAAGATGACAGCCTGGGTAAAGAATTGGCTGGGGAATAGGACACAGAGAGTAATAGTAAATGGAGTCCACTCAGAAGAAAGGAGGGTTACTAGTGGGTACCGCAGGGTTCAGTATTAGGACGGTCCTCTTCAATGTCTTTATAAGCGACATTGCAGAAGGACTGGAAGGAAAAGTATGTCTCTTTGCAGATGACACAAAGATCTGCAACAAGTTGATGCGGGTGGGGTGGAAAGGATGAGAAGGGACTTGGCAAGGTTAGAGGAATGGTCAAATGTATGGCAGCTTAGATTCAATGCTAAGAAGTGCAAGGTAATGCACCTGGGAAACAAAAACCCAGGGGAAGAGTACACAATGGGGGGTGAGATACTGACAACGACAAAAATGGAAAGGGACCTGGGGGTAGTCATATCAGATGACCTAAAGGTGGGCAAGAAATGTGACAGGGCAGCAAGGAGGGCTGGGGGGATACTGAGATGCATAGGGAGAGGCATCACCAGTAGAAAACATGAAGTTATTATCCCTCTGTATAGACAGCTGGTGATACCCCATCTGGAGTACTGTGTGCAGTTCTGGAGACCCAATCTCTGCAAAGACATAGACAGGATGGAAGCTGTCCAGAGGAGGGCAACTAAAATGGTGCAGGGTCTGCACGGAAGACATATGAAGAGAGCAAAGGAGCTTAATATGTAGAGCCTCGAGGAAAGGAGGAGGCGGGGACATGATAGAAAAGTACCTCAAGGGAATCAACAAAGTCAAGAGGCTAGCATCTTTCAAAAAAAGAGGTGTGCAAGAACAAGAGGGCACAATTTGATGATAGGAGGGGTGGCTCAGAGGTCATTTAAGGAAGTATTTTTTCACAGAGAGGGTTGTGGATGCATGGACTGGCCTTCCGGAGGAAGGTTGTGAGTCAAAATCAGTGGTGGAAATTCAAGCATGCATGGGACAGTCATAAAGGCAATTCTAGGGGTGGGGTAGGAAAAGTAGGCTGCTGGTTAACTAGGATCTGCAGCTTATCCATTAGGTAGGGAAATGGGCAGACTGGGTGGGCCAAGTGGTCCTTATCTGCCATCAAATTCTATGTTTCTATGTTAAATAAACAGGCTTCATCAAGCTTTGAAAGCTAAACTAGAAAATGGACTACCACCTACATCTGTTATTGTTAAACTATTTAAAACAGAAGATAAACCACATTCATAATTCAGGTTTTATCAGAAAAAGAATAATAATTGAAGGGCTAACATTGCAGTACATCAGGACTTGCTGTGTGAGGTCATTGAAGAAAGAAAGAAATTTAACTTTTGAGGAAAATCTTATGGCAAAGGGCTACAAAACATCCTTATTAATACCAACAAAATTACGTGTGATTATTAACTTTAAACCTCATTTTTTCTGACAATAGAACAGGCTAACAAGAAATTATGAATTTTAATCCCAGACCTGTTTACTTAAAGGGATATGTTATAAAAATAGAATGCCTAATGGCGTGGGGGTGAGGGGGCAGCTGACTGCACCTTGAAAAATCAGAGAATGCAAGGTATCCGAATAGGACAGGATACCAATTACTTTTTAATTTCTGAACTTACAAAAGTTGTCTTTCTCAGAATAGTTAACATGGTGAGAGGGTTTTGCACTTTAAAATTAGTTTTCTCTAATTTAAAAATTAAGTGATGTTAATGAATAAACACTGGGGTAAATGGGTCCTTTAGGTGAATATTTGGATATCAGGATTGCCTCCTTGAATGCAAATGGGTTAAATAGTTATAAAAAAATGAATAAGATTTTACAGTATGCTAAACGTAATGGTATTAAAATATTGTGTTTACAGGAGACATACTCATTGGAAAAAAGGTTAAAGGTTAAAAAAAATCATGGTCTGGACAGGTTTTTATTCTACAGTACTAATAATAATCAAGGAGTAGCAATTCTGATGCCCAAAGATACTAACTTTAGATCAGCCAAGTTATTAAGTATTCAGAAGGACGTTATGTATTAGTTAAAGGAGACCTATTTGGTATAGAAATATTATTTGGCTCAATTTATGGGCCTTTTGTCATGTATAGTAAATTTCTACAGGATTTGGAAAAGGACCTTGTTCTTTTAGCTTGCCAGGACACAGTTCTGGTAGGAGACTGGAATGCGTTAGGGGAACCAAGGTTAGATAAAACTTCTATGGCATCTAATGAGATGTATGGTGCAAAAATACTAAAAGGCTTTATTACTAGGAATTATTTAAATTGATATTTGGAGAGAAAGAAATCCATCTAAATTAGAGTATACTTACAAGTCTTTACCCTTAAAAATGTACAGTAGGCTGGATTTTTTTCCTTATTAATAGAAGCTTAGCAAACAAAATGACATCGGCCTATATTCATAGCATTCTGGCTGCCGAATATGCAATGGTGTCCTTGCAAATTACACCCACGTGGTATAGAGCCTTTGTTAAACAGTGGCACTTTGATAATTCCTTATTAAATAATCCAGGATTTGTGTTCCTCATAAAGAACCAGTTAGAGGAATATTGGAGGTTAAATAATACCCGGATTTATCAATGGCAATAAAATGGGATGCTTGGAAAGTGACTATTAGGAGTCTTATTATCTCATTTTAAATTAAACAACAGAAACAAAACAAAAACAACTTCAGAAATTAGAGGAAGAAATAAAGCATTTAGAAAAAAGATTAATAGAATTTAAATTTCATAAACATATTATTCATAAACTATCAGAATGTAAATATAAAAAGAATTAAATGATAATTTTACAGATGGAAAAAGATGCTTGGAAAGGTAAAAATAAATTGTACTTCCAGGGAGATAAAACAGGTAAACTCCTTGCATATGTACTTAAAAAAAAAAAAAAAGAAGCAGCATTGAAGCAGGACTACAGTATTCACTATGAGACCCTTTTCATCTTTTCCATGCTTAAAAGACTGTTGCAACAGCACACTTATCTTTTTCCCTTTCTGTCCCCTTCTTTTTGTTCCCCATAGGCAGGTTGGCCACCTGCCTAATGTTCTTGCTGTCCCTACTGTTGTGGTCTCGTGATTTGGGTACTGTGGTTACTCACGAAAAAGCCTTCCGATCATGTGCGATCGCCTGCCGCACGAGAGCGATGTGCACGATCGCCTGCGCAACGTGAGCACGATCGCCTTCACGAACATACACGTAGCTGCCGAATGTGAAAATGCCAAAAAGCAGGGCAAAAAGCAAAAGAACGCCCAGCATATTTCAGGAGTTATCAGCTGTCCCTTTAGTTAATGAGACGCTTAAAACAAACATTTTACATGTTCCTGTAGCTTTCAGGATGTTTTTCTAAGCTATAATACAAACAACGTATATGGGCTGAGTTTCCATGCCCTGATACCTTTATTTGTCCTGTCTGTCCCCCCTAAATTGAATCCCAGCACAGATATGGAGTGGTGAACCTTGGAAAGGACTCAACCATTTAGACCTTGTCCAGAAACTGTTTGTTTAGTCCCAAGCACTTAGACCTGGAATAAAATGTTTTTCTTCATGCCCTTTCTTGTTTCTAAATGGTGGGAAGCTGGTTTGCTTCTTTAAATAACTCCCCCTCAATGAGCCTGTGTTATACAAAGGCAAAGATACCTGCTCTTGTAGCGCTACCACGCAATGCTGGCTGATGGTCTGCTTCAGTGGAACACTGCTGTTCTATAGAGCTGGCCGGCCCTTCCTCTCCCATTTTTATAGGCAGACTCCAAGGGGAGGTACCTGACTATGACTGACAGGAGATGTTTAATCCTTGAAATACATGTTAGCCTCTGATATAATAACTTGTGTACATTTTGGAACAATCTGTATAATGTCTATTAATGTCTAATGGCGTTTGGAATGTAATTGTAGCAATATATGTAAGAATATAAACTGTTTGTGGAAATCTTAGGAAAAAAGGGGAGGAGATATCCTAATCACATGACAGCCCAGCACTATATAAGGGCTGACTTTTTCTAATGTTAGTTAGTTCGTTTTGGGCTCAGCAGGGCACTGTGCTCTCTGTCCTTCTGGTCCTTCCTAGCTTTAATTGCTCAGCTATGCAGCTACGTATACGTGGAACTAGTTGCTTTGTTCGGTTTTCTTTTTTTGTTTAAGTCGTAGAGTATGCATGAAGTCAAGATTAATTTGTGTGAAGAACATTGAATAAAGACGTCTGACAATTTTACTCCAACTGGTGTTGCCTTATATATCCCACCCTCCTGTTACACTGGTGTTAGAAGTGGGATACCCTTGGGAAGAGTTCTTAAGGGAAGAGTACTGGACCTGGTATCATTAAACACGTTATGTTGGAGTCAGCAGCGGTCAGTCCACTGGTTACCAGCCAACCTAGTCCAGGAGGTGTCAGACCCGTGAGAATGACTGAACTTACCCAAATACCACTGCTGCCTGGATTACCGGATATAAGGCAGTGAGAAACCAAAAAGAAGGATTGGAGACAGGTGAAGGTGCCACTGTTCCAGAGTCGATAGAGCAGGAGGAAAGACCTCCCAAGGAGGTATCGGATTTACTACAGTGGCTATGTGTACGTCAACTGGAATTGGAGAAGCAGCGAGAGGGGACCGTCTGCAAAATGAAGCGCATTGGGCGGACACTATCAGAACCATCAAACACTAGGGTGACCAGACCCCTGTACCACGGGACCCAGAAGGACGAAGGACATTAAAATTTCTAAGCTGACAGACACTGATGATACTGAAGCTTATATTACTACTTTTGAAAGAGTGGCAGAAGCATGTCAATGGCCAAAGGAGCAGTGGATGGTAAGACTTGCACCCTACTTAATGGGAAAAGCACAGTTGGCTTACAACCATGTGGACAGTGCCCATATTAATAACTACGACTATGTCCGCCAAGTCATTTTGAAATGGTATGACATCAGCATTGAGACTTGTCGCCAAAGATTTAGAACCTTCAAGTATCATACGGCCTCATCCCCCCCAAGAAGCATACACCCAGTTACGAGACCTCAGCAACAAGTGGTTACAGCCTAGCACAAGGACTATGGAACAGGTTATGGAAACCATCACCTTGGAGCAGTTCATTAAAATACTTCCTCCAGAGGTTCAAATGTGGGTGAGGGAGCATCGTCCAGAGACCACACAGAAGGCTACTGATCTCGCAGAGGACTATATCACAACATGGCCAGCACGGATGAGACATCCAGGGACTCATGGACCCTCACCCATGGTAAGACCTACTTCTGTTACCACTACTAATCATGTTGGAGCCTCGTCTATAGCCAAGAGAAATAGTGAAGGGACCCTGGAGGCTACTAAAATAATTAAGGGACTCAACCCCGAAATTATCTGTCATGAATGCCAAGGGAAGGGTCATATTGCAAGATACTGTCCACATAGAAAGAAAGAACAGATTCATCTTGCTCTGGCTAATTGGGGACAGTATCTCACTACTATACAGGTAAATGGGAAAGAGGTTCCTGCCTTGATAGACTCTGGAAGCAAACAGACCCTAATCCATGCTACCTTGTTGCCAAGAAAGCATAGTACCCATACCACTAAAGTCACCTGTATCCATGGGGACATTCATACCTACCCTGTACAGCAAACTGCCTTAAAGATCCAGAGGCGTGATCAACTAATGACTGTTGGCCTAGTACCCAACTTACTGGTGCCAGTTGTCATCGGCCAGGACTACCCAGCATTTGACGCTCTGCTCGATAAAGACCCCCCACTATCTGCTGTAACCACAAGAGCACACAATAAGCAAGTCACAGCTTTCCCCCAGATCTTCCCTTTTGAGGATGACATTTATAGCAGTCCTGGGAAAGACAGAAAACAAAAGGCGAGCCGAACGAGAGCTAAAGCATTGTGGAACTGTAGAAAAGAAGAAATGCTTGATGATAAGGACACTGTTGATATAAATATGGACTTTAGTGATGAATAATCGAAGGATGTTAATCTAAATCCTTGTTTTTCACAGGTTGTAGATGCTGATAAGCAGGCAGATTACCCTAGGTATGTTATTCATGACCAGCTTCTCTACAGAGAGTGCAAGAACCCAAAGACAGGGTATGTCATTGAACAGTTAGTGGTACCTACCCAGTATTGCCAACAGTTGATCTCCTTAGCTCATGACATACCAATGGCAGGACATCTAGGGAGGGATAAAACATTAAGCCGGTTATTATACCGGTACTTTTGGCCAGGAATCCATGAACAGGTAGCCTCCTATTGTCAAACCTGTCCAGAATGCCAGAAAGTAGCTACTATAACTAAGATGGAAAAGGTACCTTTACAACCCCTACCCTTAGTGGATATCCCTTTTGACGCATAGATATGGATATTGTGGGACCCTTACTAAGAGTAGTAAAGGCAACAGATTCATTCTTGTGATATGTGATTATGCCACTGCCATACTGGGCCATCCACTGCGCACTGTTACAGCCCCAAAATAGCTGAGGAACTTTTGAAGATGTTTAGTCGGGTAGGAGTACCCAGGGAAATACTTACTGATAGAGGCAGTAACTTTCGATCAGCTTTACTAGCTCGCCTCTATCAAGCACTAGGTGTTGGGGCTGTGTACACCTCTCCTTACCACCCCCAAACTGACAGGCTGGTGCAATGATTCAACAAAACCCTAAAGTAAATGCTTACAAAATTTGTACAAGAAGAAGGGAAAGCATGGGATGTTAATCTGCCATACTTAATGTTCGCCTATAGAGAGGTACCCTAGGCATCTACTGGGTTTTCTCCATTTGAGCTCCTAAATGGAAGAAACCCAAGAGGGCCTTTAGATATCATAAAGGAAAGGTGGGAAAGCAAAAAGACAACAGATGGAACCCCAAGTTTAGAATATATAACCAGACTGAGGCAGAGAATAACCAGGTATATTACCCTGGCTCATCAAAACACTCTCAAAAAGCAAAGAGAGCAAAAGGAATATTACGATCAAGGGGTGGGTACTAAACAGTTTCATCCAGAGGATGAAGTGTTACTTTCTGAGGATGGTAAGAGTAGTAAGTTAACAATGAAATGGCAAGGGCCATATTTCATACAGAGACAAACTGGCCCTGTCAACTATGAGGTAGATATCCCGGAGAGGCGTAAGAGGTTACAAATCTATCATGCAAATTTACTTAAAAAGTGGCATGAGAGGGACTCTTCAAAGACCACACCTACCCTGTTTATATGCCAGAACAAACTACTAGTGAAGTAGACCAAGCTTACCAAAGATTACAAAGAACAGGTGGCATTGAAGTGGTCACTATCAACCCTGCCCTAAAGATAGACCACAAGGAAGAGTTAAATAACTTATTACAGGCCTTTAATGAAACCTTTTCCTGTCAGCCAGGTAAAGCTAAAGGGGTGGAAAACTGGATACATTTAAACCAACAGCTAGTAATAAGACAAAAACCTTACCGGATACCAGAAAAATTGAAACAAGATGTCATAAAAGAATTGGAAAAGATGCAAACATTAGGGGTCATAGAACCTTCAATTAGTGAATGGGGTTCCCTGATGGTGATCGTTGATAAGAAAGAAGGTGGCATAAGAATATGTCTAGATTTCCGCCGCCTTAACGCAATATCAAAATTCGATGCATATCCTATGCCGCGAATTGATGAGGTCATAGAGCGCCTTGGGAAGGCTACATTTATCAGCACACTCGACTTAACCAAAGGATATTGGCAAATCCCCCTTAATAGCGAGGACAAAGAAAAAAACTGCCTTTAGAACCCCTATAGGACATTTCCATTTCACTACAATGCCTTTTGGGTTGCACGGAGCCCCTGTAACATTTCAGAGATTTATGGATGATCTGCTCAGAGCACACTCAAATTATAGTGCTACTTATTTAGATGACATTGTGGTGTTCAGCCAGACTTGGAAAGAACATCTGCAGCACCTAAGGAATGTTCTGACAGCAATCACCTAGCGGATTGACCATAAACCTAGTAAATGTACTTTAGCCATGCAGGAAGTAGAATATCAGGGTTTCGAATTGGACAGGGGCAGATAAAACCTGATGTTGGAAAGGTTGGCCTTGTTATGTAGCCCCGTCCCATTCTGAAATACAGGTACAATCCTTTGGGGCTTGCCGGTTACTACAGAAGGTTTGTTCCAAACTTCTCAACTATAGCAAGTCCCTAACAGATTTAACTAAGAATAATCAGCCAACCAAAGTAAAATGGACACCAGAATGTGAAAAAACTTTTTGTGCCCTGAAAGGCTATTTGTGTGCATCACCTATACTAAGAGTCCTAATTTTAGTCTCCCATTCATTCTACAGACAGATTTTTTAACACGGGTGTAGAGCAGTACTTACCAAAGGGAGAAGAACATCCTGTAATATACATTAGTAGGAAATTACACAATCGAAAGCGAAATACTCTACCATTGAAAAACAGTGTTTAGCCTAAAATGGGCCATTGAAGCACTGAAGCTTTATTTATGGGGAGTAGAGTTTGAAGTCTGGGCAGACCATAATCCCCAGTGTTGGCTCCAAGCCATGAAAGATAAAAATCTGTGTATCATGCGATGGTACCTAGCCTTGCAGCCTTATAAATTTACTGTAAAGCATAGATCTGGATCTACTAATAAAAATGCAGATTTTATGTCCCATTTTGGAGCAGGAATATGTGAATCAGACCTCGGGGTAAAATAATTTAGCATTAAAAGATAACTCTGTATGCTGTAAATAATGTTTATTGACATATATTAAAGGGACCCCAAGTGGAGCTTCAGAGACTGGGTGAGCTGAGCTCCATCTTTCCCCTGGGAGAGTTCTGATGAAACTATCTTCTACTTCAAAACCCTTAAAAAAAAAAAAAAAAAAAAAAAAACCTTACTCTGGGGTTTTACTCTTAGGTGGGGAGGAGCATGTAGCAGGGCTACAGTACTCACTACAAGACCCTTTTCATCTTTTCCATGCTTAAAAGACTGTTGCAACAGCACACTTAGCTTTTTCCCTTTCTGTCCCCTTCTTTTTGTTCCCTGTAGGCAGGCTGGCCACCTGCCTAACGTTCTTGCTGTCCCTTTTGTTGTGGTCTTGTCGTTGGGTACTGTGGATTGCTGCGAAAAGCCTTCCCAATCGTGTGCATGATCGCCTGCATGAACGTGCGCACAATCGCCTTCACGAACGTGCACACATCGCTGCACGAATGTGCGGAAACGCCAAAAAGCAGGGCGAAAAGCAAAAGAACACCCAGCGTATTTCAGGAGTTATCAGCTGTCCCTTCAGTTAATGAGAAGCTTAAAACAAGCATTTTACATGTTCCTGTAGCTTTCAGGATGTTTTTCTGAGCTATAATACAAACGATGTATATGGGCTGAGTTTCAATGCCCTGATACCTTTGTTTGTCCTGTCTGTCCCCAAGTTGAATCCTAGCACACATATGGAGTGGTGAACCTTGTAAAGGACTCAACAATTTAGACCTTGTCCAGAAACTGTTTGTTTAGTCCCAAGCACTTAGGAGCGGAGAAAAACATTTTCCCCCTCCCTTTCTTGTTTCTAAATGGTGGGAAGCTGGTTTGCTTCTTTAAATAACTCCCTTAATGAGCCTGTGTTATACAAAGGCAAAGATACCTGCTCTTGTAGCGCTACCACGCAGTGCTGGCTGATGGTCTGCTTCAGTGGAACATTGCTGTTCTATAGAGCTGGCCGGCCCATCCTCTCCCATTTTTTATAGGCAGACTCCAAGGGGAGGTACCTGACTTTAACTGACAGGAGGTGTTTAATCCTTGAAATACATGTTAGCCTCTGATGTAATAACTTGTGTATATTTTGGAATAATCTGTATAATGTCTATTAATATCTAATGGCGTTTGGAATGTAACTGTAGCAATATATGTGAGAATATAAACTGTTTGTGGGAATCTTAAGAAAAAAGGGGAGGAGATATCCTAATCACATGACAGCCCAGCACTATATAAGGGCTGACTTTTTCTAATGTTAGTTTGTTTTGGGCTCAGCAGGGTGCTGTGATCCCTGTCCTTCTGGTCCTTCCTAGCTTTAATTGCTCAGCTATGCAGTTACGTATACATGGAACTAGTTGCTTTGTTCGGTTTCTTTTTGTTTGTTTAAGTCACTGATCGCATGAAGTCAAGATTAATTTGTGTGAAGAACACTGAATAAAGATGTCTGACAATTTTACTCCAACTGATGTTGCCTTATATATATTCCACCCTCCTGTTACAAGCGTAATATTATAACTGTCATACATAATGGACAGGAAGAGGTACATATGGACAAGCTTATTTCTAAGGAATTTGTTACATACTTTCAAACCATATAACACCAAAACTATGATTACAATAAGGAAAATATGAGGAATTATGTTAATAATTCAATAAAGGACTAAGATTAATATTAGTAAAGAAAGCTTTTCTTTAAAAGAAATCAAAATAGCTACAGCACAACCAAAAAAGGTTAATCTCCAGGTCCAGATAGATTTACAAGTGAATTCTACCATACATTTAAGGATTACTTTAGTCAAAGCTTAAACTTCTTATTGAAGAAATAATAGAAGTAGACAGCATGTCAAACTCTATGAATGGTGCACCATAGTCTTACTATTAAAAGAAATAAAGATCCTAAAAAGTTGGCAATTACCATCCAATATCTTTATTAAATCTGGACTACAAAATTATTATGAAACTAATAGTTAACCATATACAAGAACAGGTTGTTAATGTTATAGGGGAAGAACAGAGGGGGTTTATGAAACATAAAAATATCTTTCAGGGATTAAAACAAGTACAAACAATAATCTGTACAGTATGAATGCTAAAAAAATTAAATAGTAAATAAAGAAAAAAAAGGTAATGATAGCTTTAGATGCAACTAAAGCGGCTGATTTAGTATCAAGAGAGTTTATGTTTTGTGCATTAGAAAAATTGGGTTTTCCTGATATTATTTTGCAGTTATTGTTAAGATGTACTCTCAGGCCACTGCAAAACTAAAAATTAACTCTTTTCTCTCTGACTCCATTAAAATATCAGATGGGGTTAAGCAGGGATGCCCCGTCCCCTCTGTTGTTTATATTATGTTTAGAACCATTGTTAAACCTGGAGCTTCACACTACTCTGCGAAGCTCAAGGAGATACTAATCGCAGCTCTTGCAAGTTCCCTGCTGTCACACTACCCAGGGTCAATGGTCTTTCAACCATAGGGCTCCCTTATGGCTGAATGGACTCAGCACCACCATCTCTGCTGATCCCAAACTTGGCATGTTTAAAACCAGGCTCCCAAAATACTGGCAAAAGTGTTAGCCAACCGACTTAGCCCTTTAATGGGCAAGATGGTAAGCGAACAGCAGGTTGGCTTTATGAAGGGCAGAACGTCTAGTGACCATATACGTAAACTCCATCATTTAATAATACATGGGCTTAATATGCAGACCCCGGCTGCCTTGCTAGCACTGGATGCTGAAAAGGCATTTGATCGGGTCTCATGGGATTTCTTATTCGCAGTTCTACCTAGGTTCAGTCTACCAGAAGACTTTTTAAAATGGGTCCGGCTACTCTACCGAACACCTGAGGCACGAGTGTGGTGTAATGTATCTTGTCAGACCCTTTCCCTAAGCTGTGGCACAAGACAGGCTGCCCTCTTCCCCACTCCTGTTTAATTTATATTTGGAACCCCTAATCCACAGATTACTTGCAACCACGGAAATTAGGGGACTGCAGGTGGGTAACAAGAGATATTTGATCTCAGCCTATGCTGATGACTTGCTCCTACATGTAGAGACCCCGAAACCTGTATACCAAGCAGTCATGCAGGAGATTGTACAGTTTTCCAAAGTATCAAACTACAAACTTAATATCTCCAAGACAAAGCTTTTCCCGCTTAACAGTAGATGCTATCCAAATGTAGCAAAGGATCTGGGGCTAAGCTGGGAACCAAAAGTACCAATGTATCTTGGTATCAAAATCACTAGGGAGATAACCACGATGATAAGAGAAAATTTATATAAGCAAATTAAAGTAATTGAACAAGACTTGATCAGATGGAGTTTGCTACCCCTCTCGCTCTGGGCTAGAATAGAAGTAGTGAAAATGAACATATTGCCAAGGATTTTCTATCCTCTAAACATGCTGGGGTCCTATCTATCCAAAACCTGGTTTGGAATGTTACAAAATTGCTTAATGACTTTATATGGAAAGGAAGGCTGTTGGAGAGCATACCAGAAGCTAACTGGACTAAAGAAAGCAGGGGCCTAGCGGTTCCTTCCTTCTTTAAATATTATTTAGCATCACACCTTAGTAAATTAGCTTTGTGGTCGATCGACTTCTTCAGCCAACCCCTCCTCGTGCCTCCTTGGGTCCATATTGAGAGACCTAGTTCTTAAATACTCACTATCTTTGAACTCAATTGCCTATGCTTCTCCAAAATTACTGCCTAAACCACTTAAAAATATGCCCATTGGCTGGTCACTGAAAGTCCTCCACCAAGTCAGTTTGACCTCGGTGGTGGGAAAATTAATGGAGAGTATACTAAAGGAATGATTGGGGGTGTACTTGGAGGAGGTGGGAGGTCTGGATAGTCGGCAACATGGGTCTGTGCCAGGTAGATCATGTCAAACCAACCTTGTGGAGTTCTAAGAATGCATAACATCAGAACTGGACAGGGGTAAGCCTGTGGATGTATTATTCTTGGACTTCAGCAAGGCGTTTGACCCTGTCCCCCACAATGGTCTGGTGGAGAAACTGATGGGGTTAGGAGTAGGCCTTTGATGGTCAGATGGATTGAAAACTGGCTAGCTGGGCGCACTCAGAGTAGTGGTCTGTGAGGGCTCTCGAACCCTAAGAGGTTGGTAGTGGGTACCCGCAAAGGCTAGGTCCTGGGTCCGATCCTGTTTAATGCATACAATATCGGACATCAGGGAGGGTATAGGTGTGAAATGAGTCTCTTCATGGATGACTCCAAGATGGGAGCAGTAGTTGAGGGAGAAGAGGGAGGTTGGCCCTGCAAAGGGACCTGGACACCCTGGAAAGCTGGGCTCACATGGAAATTAAATTTCAATATCACCAAGTGCAAGGTGTTGCATCTTGGTGGAGAAACCCTAAATACAGGTACACCCCTGGGAGGGGGCGCTGGAGGCCTCAATAGGGAAAAAGACCTAGGGGTCATGGTGGATGCATGTATGAATAACTCAGGCACTGCAGGGAGTGGCTAGCAAGGCAAACAGGATGTTGGGATGCATTGTAAGGGGGATCACCTCTAGGAGCAAGGAAGTGATTCTGCCGCTGTACAATGGACTGGTTAGACCACACCTTGAGTACTGTGTACAGTACTGGAGACCACACTTGAAGAGGGACATACAGCTCCTGGAGAGGGTACAGAGGAGGGAAACAAAGATGATACGAGGGCTAGGGGATTTGACGTATGAGGAAAGACTTGAGGAGCTCTGCCTGTTTTCATTGGAGGAGAGGAGAGACAGGGGGGACATGATTGAGGTCTTCAAGTACCTCAAGGGAATAAATAGGGTAAACATGGAGGGGATCTTTAGACTAAAGCAGGGAGGTATCACCAGAGGGCATGGTTTGAAGTTGGAAGGTGGAAGGGTGAGGGGAAAGGAGGTTTTTCACTGAGAGGGTGATGGACCCTTGGAATGCACTGCCTGGTGAGCTAGTTCAGAGATCCACAGTGGAGGGCTTCAAGAGAGGATGGGACAGACACAGAAAGTGGATGCATCAGATGATTGCCTGTCCCAGGGGGTGGGGATGGATGATACGGGTTTCTGGAGCACAAGGGATGGAGGGTCTCGCGCCAACTAAGAATCTAAAGTTCGAGCAGACTCGATAGACCGTAAGGCCTAATCTGCTGGCAAATAGTATGTTAGTATGTATGTAAGACCAGAAGCTTTTAAAACTGAATTGGCAGAAATCATTGGAGCAGCCCATGACACACAATATTCACTTCAAAATACAACATGCCCCGATCCCTCCTACATTTTGGGAACCGATAGCCAGGTTACATCTAGGGGACCTGGCACCGCAAGGGATACTATTGCCATATGAACAAATTTGTTCTCAAATCCCGGATGTAAGAAATCATCCTTTCAAACTCTGACAAATTTATGATTCCATAAAAGCTTATCTACGTAGGATGAAAGTGGGAGCGGAAAACAGGATTGAACTGTCCGGGCTGTTAAAGGTTGCAGATCAACAACACTCCATCTCCAGGCTATACCGAGAATTACAGAGGATAGATGAAGAAATGCCTTCCAATATTAATTATTACTGGATGCAGAAACTAGGTATTAACGCTGAGAGTGTATGGGGGCAAATATGGGAAAACAACCATAAATACATAAGGCAAGACAGATATAAGTTACAACAATTTAACATCACGCACAACTTATATTATACCCTCACTAGGTTACACAGGATGGGTATATCAACATCGCCCTAACTGCAATAGGTGTAAGGCTGGAGAAGGGGACTTAAACCACGTACTATGGGCATGTCCCAAGATTCAGACTTTCTGGAGGCAATTCAAATCGCTGCACCTATAATGAGCCTGAGTCTTTTTCACACGAAACTTGTCTACGAATATCTTCCCTAAGATCGATAAGCGGAATAAGTTTTACATGGCTATTATATCTGCCACGGCAAAAAGCAGTCATGTTAAGGCATTGGAAGGATGATATAACACCCTCTGTGACTGAATGGTATAAGGAGATTACGTTAGCATTACAGTTGGAACTGCACATAGCAAGAATGAATAATAGAATGCAATCCTATAGTGCCAAATGGGGCCCTCTAGATGCAGTTCTAGTCACTAGCACTAGTAATCCCTTCAACTCAGGGGAGCCTCCACATCCATATGTGGTACCTCCTGAGTCCTTATGTGTTTTCTTCCTCCCAAGAGGTACTCTGGTGATCTCTTCAGTGTAGTAAATGCTGCGGGGGGGGGGTTATTGGGTAAAAGGTTTAGCTAGGTTTAATTTGTTAAGGATTCATGTTGAATGTGTATCTTACATCATAGTTCACCACTTTATCTTACATGTACCCCGATGCAGACCTGTTTGGATTGTTAACGCCTGGCCTGGTAAAGGCCGCTAAATACTTATGTATTGCTGCTGTGTTAATAAAGTAAACTAAATAAAAAATAAATAAATAAATAAATAAAACCAGGCTCCGACTCCATCTTACTGCCTCCAGCTCCTGTGATTGCCTAACCTAATCAGAAATACTTGCCACCACCAACAGCCTTGCCTTGCCACCCCCCCTCATAGCACATATCTCCTATTTTACCTCCGCTTCCACGACCCCCCCCTTCCCACCTCCCCTACCCAGCCCCTCTCTCCAGCACTTCTCCTGGTGATGTCTGACAATGCCTCTGGCTGTTGCTACTCCCATCTTGCCATCCTGTTCCTCCTCCATTGTTCTTTACCCCTCTCCTAGTTGGCGCTGCTCCAGGCCATTCTATGTACTGAGCTCTCTAATGCGCTACCTCCTCCCTTAATTAATAACTGTACAACGTACTGTTTACCTGCAATGTTGTTATTTCTGTTGTATCCCCTGTATTGTACTTCAACTGATGTGGAACCTTTGTAAAAGAGCCTTGGCTCAAAGGTATTTGTAATCCTAGAACCAAATAAAATAAATAAAAGTAAACATTTGTAGTAATGCAGAGATTATGAGTATTGATGCACAAAACGGAACTATTAAAACGAATGTCTATGCAGATGATGTGCTGTTCATCCTAACAAATCCTTCCATTTCATGGCCCATAGTTCTTCCAGAAATACATAGACATGCATCCTTTTCAGGATATGAATAGAATCAAAATAAATCTTTAGCCCTGCCCATTACAACTTTAAGTTCAGGAACTAAACATATACTGTCTCCTGTTAGTATTGTAAGTAATATGAAATATTTAGGGATGATTTTGATTAATAACACAGAGAAAATGATTAAGATAAACTCTAATAACACTTAACACATTAAAAATATTTTAGAAGGCTGGGTAAACCTTGCCTTCTCATTAGAAGAAAATCGAAACTTTAAAAATGGCAATAATGCCTCTTTGATGTTTTGCTTCAGTCTCTTCAGGAGAGTTTCCTGAAAAATGGTTGTCTACAATAAAACATATACTGGTGACATTTTTGTGGCAGGGTGCCTCTCCTAGAATTGCTTGCTCAAAATTAACAATTCCAAGGAAAAAAACCAGGATAGCATGTCCGGACCCATTTTTATATTAAGTTGCTGCAAAGATCAAAGTTGCTTTTTCTTGGATGGACAAGTCTTTATATAATATAGGTCATAAAGGTAAATAAATAAACATATAAATATATATATCAGCCTGGATATTCAAAGCAGTTGCACATGGCGCAACTGAGTTTTGCCGGTGCAAGTGTGGAATTGTGCCAAGGAGCCATATTCAGCGGAAGCCAGTGTGCAGCGCAAAATCCATTGCACCAGTGCACAACTATAATGTATGAAGGCGCAAGTGCAGGGGGGCGTTACCAAGAATATCCAGTGCAGTGGCATATTCAACCGTGAAACCATGGCGCAAGTGTGGTTCAAATTGAAGTTGCTCTGAGCAGACTTGTTCCTATGAATACAGGGCACAAACACAGACAGCAATTGTGCGGGTCAGAGGAAGAGACAGAGAAAACAGACAGACAAAAACCACACACACAGAGGACAGGGACAGAGGTGGCCTGGGAGAGGAGAGAGGGGCAGAGTGAGAGAGAGAGAGAGAGAGAGAGAGACACACACACACACACAACCTGTGCACTGGTGTGGCACATAGCCAGCAACCACGCAGGGGGACAATGGACAGCAAGGGACATGGACAATGTGCCCTTCTTGATGGAGGCAGTAATAAGGGGTGTGAGGGGCAGGAGGAACAGTGACATGGCTCAGAAAGGGCCCGCTGGCAGTATGCCCAACACAGGTGGTACCGTGCCCACATCACATTTGAAAAATATAGCAACACTGAGATCGTGTGCCGGTACCGCTTGATCAGGGCCATTCTTAGGCAGCTCTGTGAGCTGTGCAGTGAGAAGATGCAGGCACCCACCAGACAGAGCCAGGCCATGTCCACAGAGATGAAGGTGACTGCTGTCATGTGCTTGCTTGCCACGGGCACCTTCCAAAGACCAACTGGGGACACCACAGGCATCACCCAGTCAGCCACATCCTGCCTCCTCACACAGTTCCTCAGTGCTCTGCTGCCACACGTGTCGGAATATATCCATTTCCCCAGCACACAGGTGGAGCATACAGCAACCATGCAGGAATTCCACAGGGTGGCATGCATGCCTGGTGTGACCGGGACCAATGAGTGCACCCATGTGGGCACCTGCATGCCACCTGGCCCTGAGGGTGTGGCATATATCAACAAGAAGGGAAGCCCAAGTGTCAACTGCCAGGTGGTGTGCAATGCCATGGGGTGCATCACCAATGTCTGCGTCACACACCCTAGGAGTGCACATGAAACGTTCATCTGGCAAAGTGCTGCACTGTGCCACAGGTTTGAACGCTGGGGACATCCTCACAGGCCACCAAGTGGGTGAGTATGGCACAGACAAGGAACGATGGGCACAGCAGACCTGGGGATGTGGGTGGGCAGGGTGTGCATGGTGGCTTGGGTGCCAGGGACAGGCAAGGGGCACAGCATTGAACAGCAGAGGGCTGATCACGTCATTCTCCACACAGGTGACAGAGCATACCATGAGGCCCTGGCTAATCACACCCTACGGCTCCAGTCATCCCCAGCAGAGGAATGGTACAATGAGGCACATGCCAGCACATACAACATCATCGGCGTGTCTTTGGCATGCTGAAGGCATAGTTCTGTTGCCTAGAACAGTCAGAGGCGGTGCCCTGGTACAGCCCCTCAAAGCAGAATGGCCTATTCCTGGCCTGTTGCATACTGCACAACATGACCATGACCATGGGATAGCTGTCGAGGCTGATCACGGGTGACAGTACTGAGGACAATGGAGGCAATGGACTGGAGGGTGGTGGACAGCCACCGCTGGGTGGAGGGACCCCCAGCTGCTCCAGCAGGTGCAACACCACTGTCACACCATTGCACAGGAGCACTATGGGGCACACAGGCAGATGGTGCAGTACACATGCATGAGCCACACAAACAGGTACAGCACACATGCAGGGGTGTGCATGGCAATGGGCATGCACACACAGAGGCAAGATGCAGAGGCAGGGGAGTCAATGGCACACAACCACACACAACATACACACACAAACGCACCCACCCAAGTGTTGGTCTGTGGCATGGATCAGATGCATTGCACCAGTGCACAGGCGCAACCAGAGCTAGACTGCCCTCATCACACCCACACCACAAGGTCCAGCAGCTAGGCAAGCACACACACAGGCAGCATGCAGCGTGTCACACAGGCACAACACCAGTGGTAGGTACACATACACACACCACCCATGTGTGCATAGGGCAGCAACTGCAGACTGCAGTCAGGAGCAACCCGCAGATCAGGGCTGCTGCACCTTCACCATAGCCACCACGGCCATGGGGGCAGCTCCACTGAGCCAATGCGTCAGCCACAGGCCTGCGCATCAACCGGGGGGTTGCAACAGCCCCCCAAAGGGTGGAACTCTGGGACCATGACCATTTCTCGAGGAGTGCAGGCTCCCAAATAAGGCTAGCCCAGGTGTGTCTGGGATGCCTACATCAGAGCCCGATGTTGACTTTGTTGGGGTCACACAATGCCGGTTTTTGGGGTTGACAGCGCACTGCAGGAGTCACCTGTGCATGGCCACACCCTGTGGCAGCCAGCAATACAAAGCCATCAGTGATCAAACTGGCAATGCAATCCAAGGATGCGTCCTTGGCCCCCCTGTATGCATTGCATCCTGCCAGGATCTCGCGGTACCCTATCCTGCTGCTCAGCTGACTGGTGTACCTCTGCACACAGTACACACACCCCAGTGGCAAGCAGTACCTGTTGCTGAATGGAAGCCTGCAGCAGCTGAATGTGCTCAGCCAGACAGTCAGTGTCCTGGGGCTCCCAGGTGGGATGCCGATCCTCTTGTGGTGACCAGCCATGCTCCACAGCCCCCCCCCCCTCTGATGGATGCTGCACAGTGGGGTCTGCAGGGGGAATGGGCACAGCAGGTGCACCGGCAGCGGACAATGTCTCCGGCTGCCCAGTGGCACCCACAGCCTGCTGCCGTTGCCCGGCCAGCCACTGTACACCACCCTGCACCTGCATGGCTGCACCACCGAAGGGCACAGCTATGGCAGTGCACAACACTGCACCCGCAGTGGTGGCAGGCAGCTGTACCACAGCTGGCAGTGCACTGGGCGTGGTGCCTGTGTCTGATGCCAGCAGGGGAGACACACCCACAATGTCACCCATGCTGTTCAGGAGCTGTAAGTAGTCATCATCAGAGTCAGACCCCACCCCAGTCTGTGTCTCCACACACAGGACACCAAGGCTGACATACTGCAGGGGCACATCCAGAGCCACATCCAATCCCAGGTCCAGGACATCCGTATGCACCGTGGTGTTCAGCTGCAGCCTGTCGGGCCCCTGGATGCTAATGGATGTGGCGGCTGGTCCTCCTTGGCTGTACAGGTGTCCACTGATGCTGCTGCGCAGCACCCTTCCTCTGCATGGAGGCATGCTGGTGTTGCAAGAGAATAATGACATGTCAGTGATGCAATGCCCACATGTACTTTACACTACTGCTGCAGGTGTCCTGCAGCATGGCATGCATGGGTGCATACACATGCACATGACATGCATAATGGCTGCATGTATGCCAGCATGCCCATCTACGCACCCTCCATGCCACCAACTGTGCAGGTCTGACATACATACCATGCAGTGATGGGCTGCCACCTGCCAGAATCCTCCCCAGGCACACCCCTCCATCATGGTGCAGTGCATGGTGGCTGCCACCAACTCCTCCTGCTGTGTCAGTGTGGCTGCAGCTGTTGGCCCTCCTCCGGTGGCAGTACGGGATGCCCTGATGGCTACCACCTTCTTCTTAATCTGCCGCTTGTCTGTTTCAACCTTTTTGTGGCACTCCTGCGCCGACCGCTGGCGGCTGCTGTGCTGGTTGATGTAGGTCACCACTTTCTCCCTTGCACCAGTCCTGGCCTGTGGTGTGCCCGTGGCACCACTCAACAGGGGCTCCCAGTCCAGGTAGGTTTCAAACAGGGCATCAGTCTCAGTCTTTGTGAAGTTGGGTCTGCACTTCCGTGCAGGCCCTCGCTCCTCACCCTCCTCATGTGCTGACATGTTGCTTCCGGTGAACATGGACAGCACAGTGCATCAGTGGCAGCATCTCCCTGGTCCATCCCACTCTATAGTGCTGTCTGCTCCCAGTGTGGTGCAGCGGCATGCACCACTTACCTATCAAGGCTGCAATACCGGTCCATGACCTGTGCTGTTCCGTGGCACTTATGAGGCACAACACATGCAAATGAGGTTGAGCGCAACAGTAATGACATGCTAATGCACCCTGCACTATGCATTGGCTGATGAGTTCATTTGCATGTGGTGTCTGAATATCGAGATATTGCACCTTGCGCAATGGGACTGCGGTGAGCAAATCGGCGATGCAATGACAGCGCGCATTGCGGTGCACGAACCTGCAGTGTGCATACGCGTGCTATCATGGTGTCAATCATGCACCGTGCATGGACAGCACAATGCAGTGGCATTGTGCATGATGCGCATGGTCAGCTATGTGCATATCGCGCGGGGTACTGTGCCCTACGGCGCCGTGTGCACTGTGCAACAGTGGGTGACCCCTGACCCTGGGTCAGATCTCTGACCCCATGACCACATTTAGCCATGCTCACGCCTCGCATCTCTGGCATTGTGCGATGGGTGGGCAATGCGCATTCTCCCACGTATCACACATCAGGTGCATATTGTGGACATGTGTGCCTCCTCCTGCCATTTTCGCTGCCGACACCAATACCGTAACATGGCGCAGGGAAGAGACAGATGTGTCCCTAACTGGTCGCAGGTTGAACCGGCCTACTTTGTGGCCTGCGTGGAGCCCCATATCCCCCCAGCTGTTTGGTCAGGTGCCCCAGCAGTAGGCATGGGGCACTGTGTGGCAGGGGATTGCTGCCAACCTGGAATGCAGGACCAGGGTGCCCAGGACTGGAGAGCAATGCAGGCACCACTATGGTGACCTCCTTAGGTGGAACCTAGACAGGCTCAGGAGGTTTCAGGCACGTGCAGGCATGGGAGTCATCCCATGTTGCATGTCTGCCCTGGTGCTGTACTGTGAGGTTGTCTTGGCTGCCTGGCATGCCCTGCAGAGGGGTACACTGTCATCGTGTACATCATGGTGTAGCACTGCCAGCTTCTGCTTGTGTTGCGATGCAGCCATTCAAGCGTGCGGCATGTGTCGGGCAGGGACACACTCTGTGCACAAGGGTCAGGGAGGGCAGCTGCTGTGATCGGTTACTGATGTGCACCTGTCTTCTTTCAATTCCCAGGACCTGAGGAACACAGGTGGGCCAGGGCTGCAGCAGCACAGTTGGGAGCAGTGTGCAATGACGGAGGTGGACCAGCACCAGCAGGGTTGCAAGGGGCAGGTAAGACTATCGTGGTCCTTCGCACTGTCCATGGGAGGTGGCAGAGAGGAGTGGGTGTGGGCATGGCTGCCTGTGCCATGGCAACTGCGTGTGTCACACTGTGCGTGGTGCATGCCACTGTGGTGCGTCCATTGCACATGTGTGCTGGCTGTTGGTGGGGTGGACGTGTGCCCAGCTGCCACCATTATTGTTGTGGTGCTGCCAGTGCACTATGCCATTTGACTGTCATTATGCAGCCATGTGGCCATTGTGCGGTGGGGCCTACCTCTGTGCAATGTCGTGGTGCGCCAAGTTGCTGGCTGGCATTGGTTCACCCCGCGGTGGCCTGATACCTGGCTCCCCAGGGTGTGTGTTCCTGCTGCCTATTGTGCACTGTGGGTGGGCATGGTTCCTTGGGCCATTACACTGATCACCTGTCCTGTCCCTTGCTATAGGTGTCCAGAGGCCAGTGTGCAGACCCCAGATGAATGCTGAGCAGGCTGAAGGGGAGACCCTACTTGTGGTGTCCTGCATCCTGGAGGTAGTGGTACAGATGGGGTGGATGATGAAAGCTGAGGAGGGAGGAGGATCACGTTGGCTTGCCAGGGCAACTGGACAGGGCCATTATTAGTGCTGCCCCTGTTTTCCCCATTTCCCGATGTCCCTTCCCCTACAGCCCCTCCCACTGTAAGTCCCTGTTCCCTGTCCCTTCCCTCAGTGTACCTACCCTTTCTCAGCCCCTGTTTCTGTAACTAGTTCACTTAAATATATATTTTTCTGGCCGTATCTGCCTGTGTCTGCTTTGCAGATGGCATGAGAACCATGCTGCAATGGCCCAGTGTCTGTCCATGTGGTGTGCATGAGCAGGGTTGCATGTTGTGCTGCCATGATTCACTGCTGTGTGTGCTGTGGTGTGTCCCACCGTGGTGGTGTCCATCCCCTGGGTCAATTAGCTATGCCTTGGGGTGCCCATGGGGTGGCTGTCAGGGGTGTGTGGCGGGTGTGTGCATGGCGGTGGCAGACGGCCATGATCATTGGTTGGGTCATTGTAAAGGATAGAGGACACATCATGTGTATCAGAACGTTTTTTTTTTTTTTTTTTTTAGTCTGTTGCAACAGCTTGTTTTGTGTAATAAGAACCCCCCCTTCCTTCCTTTCCTTCTGTAACCCCCCTTTTTTCTAATATAGGCTGGCCACCTATATTTTCTTTCTTCCTACCCCCTTTTATTTATTTTTGTAGTTCATAGTTCTGATACATACGAAAATTATCTTGCAGTCCAGTCATGATAGGACCCCAAGTAATGTAATCGAGTGTTAAGACATTTCACAAGTTGAAATCTGTAAAAGAAATGCTGCCAGAATGTAAACTCTGTTATACAGAGTTATAGCCTTATTTGTGCCCATCGTAATTTCATTTCGCGTAATTAAAATTCAAAACTTCATTGTAAACCTTGACTTTTCCTTGAAATGTGTTGTATTTGTGGCCAGAAAACTCTAAAGATTAATCTTCTCCCGATAAGAAGAGCTGTTAAAGCGCTTCTTGAACAAACCAAATCCCTACCCTTCGCAGTATTTTGCTCCTCGAATGTCGCGAACCGTTTGCAAGGCATTTAGCACTATATTGCGACTCACAGCACTTCTCTCTGCCCAAAACAACAGGATTTGTATGCACATACCTTCGAGATCCATATTGGGGCATTTGTATGATGATTTAAGGCATTTGGTAAACGAGCATTTTCAGCTCAAACTGTAACTCAAAAGGATTCTTTCTGCTGCAGCCTTACCTTAGGAGCTGACTGGCCTCAATGTGGACAGTTTATACCATAAAAAGGAGGTGGTGCTTTCAGATGCCAGAACTTTGGATTAAAACTTCAAAAGGGTGTAAAATTATTGTTAAGATTCAATATATGTTATCTCTCTGATTTAAGGGATATGCTGTGTGTAAATAAATTTAAATCTTTGGGAAATAAAAATATAAAGTTTAATATAAAGTATAGGGGTGGAGTTAGGTAGTCACCTGACCATTTTTTAGTATTTAATCCAGGTACCTGAATCAGTTAGTTAGATAGCCTGGGAGGTACAGACCAAGTCTGACCTCGAAGTGTATTACACTAGTCCATTCTAGTGTTTCAAAGACTGTTGATATGTTTCCATTTGATGTTTTCTTTTTTTTGGTATTGCGTTCTAAAGTCCGGCTGGTCTTAATTTTTTTTTTGTAAAATAAATGTCCTTTTGGTGCAACTTCAACTCGAGCAAGTGTTCTCTTTAATCCCACGCCTCACACGTGGTGGCAGTGGTGGGATTTGAACAATACTGCTCTGAGTACTGGAAGAGAGCCTGCATATTCCAAGAGGAGAGACCCGCTGGAGTGTTGACCCGAACGATGACAGACAAATTGGGACAATCTTTGATGTCTGGTTTACCAGATGTTCGATGCAAAACCACCAAGTTGGAGGAAGACGGTGCGATTGGTGGGACTTTAGAGGCTGGTGAAGAAGAAGAGGTGGCAGAAGGTCCCCCTAGTGGAGATACCCAGGATTTGCTACAATGGTTGTGCTTACAACAAGTAGCCTGGGAGAAGCAAAAAGTAAGACAGATGCAGCGAAATGAGGCCAGGTGGGCAGACACCCTGAGAGACTATCCGGGACCTGGGTGTTAGCAGGCCACCTTCATCAGTGATAACCCCAAGGATATCAAGTTGAGCTGCACACCCATTGCGCAGAGCTACAGCCAATGGGCGCAGTAATCGTCGCGATATGACAGTCCAGATTTTGAATGATCATTCACAAATCTGACTGTCATGCGGTATGGGCTGCACGCCCATTGGCTGTAGCTCTGCACCATCGGCGGCAGCCCTACCGACAGCCAGTCGGCGGGCTGCGGGCGGCAGGCGGGTGGATGCTGTCGCCCGCCGGCGCGGGGGAGCGGGTGAGGGGCTTGGGTGGGGGGGGACACTAGACACCAGGGAGATGTTTGGGGGTTGTTGTGACATTCTGCCCGCGATCGGCTTTACGGTCCACTGGACCACCAGGAGTTATTCGGGTTGAGGGAAGGGTTACATTCTGCCCGCCATCGGCACTGGGGGTTCATACAGGTTCTGCCCGCGATCGGGCACTGGGGGTTCATACAGGTTCTGGCCTGTGATCGGGCTGGGGTCGCGGGGGGCGATGACAAGGTTCTGCCCGCGACCGGGCTGTGGGAGATGTGTGGAGGGGACATGTACATGTTCTGCCCACGACTGGCTGGTGGGGGGCACAGGACCGAGTTGGGGGCCAGCCAGGGTGGCAGCTGCTGTGTTGCGCCTGCAATGCAGCAGCTCACCTGTGGGTGGCCCTCAACTTAAGCCTTTTTTTTGGCTCAAGCCAGCGGGCGAGGTTAGTTGCGTGACAGATCCCCGCAACTCACCGAATATCGGGCTGGCGAAAGTTATGCATGGATCCTCCCTCCTGTTGGCATGCATTAATTTGCATTGCTCTCTTGCGCAACCTGTTGCCAGTGGCGTAACTGCCTCCTGCTGAATATCGCAGAATGGCGCATTTTGGACTTGCGCATGGCGCAACCCTTTTGAATATCTGGGCCATTGTGATGTCAAAATAATCACACCGGTCTTGCAAACCATGGAGAAAACTGAGACCTACTGGAAATTCTACCAACAGAACCAGATGAAATGCTGGCATATTTCATCTTCACCTGTAAAAAACTGGATGGAGCAGAGTATGAACCAGGAACCATGCAAGACATACTAGGAAGCCTGGACCAATACTTTGTATAAGAAAATCACCCAAACACATATACCATTAATCATAAAAAAAACCCACAATATTTAAAGAAACTATCAAAACAGTGAATGCAAAACAAAAATGCTTAAAAAAGGCAAAGGGAACAGACCTAATGAAGTTAAACCTCCAAAAAATACAAAAATTGAAATGATCTGCAAGACGGGAACCATAGGACTACATTCAGCAACTCCACTAATGCATATGCTCTCTTTCAGCATTGGACTATGTTTTGCACTGCGATCAATACAGCCTAAAATGGGGTGACCTCAGGTTTAAAAAAGATGCAACAGGACATAAATATCTTGAATACACAGAGAGGCAAGCCAAAACTATGACCAGTATCAACCCCAGAGGCATCAGAGCAATACAAACAAAAAGGTTTCAAAACTTTGAAACTCCAGAATGTGATTAAATTACAACTTATGAAAAATATGCCAGAACCAGACAAGAAGCAATGATCAACTATGACACTCCATTTTACCTAGCTCCACATGTAACTATACCCCTCATTCCCTGGGGTTCAGAAATATGAAAATAAGCTACGCAACATAATGAAGTACATAAAAGAAGTCCGCCGGGCTACCAGAAAGCAACAGGATAACTAATCATAGCACAAGAAAGCCATTAATTCAAATGTTTTTTGGAGTTCAGCCAGACCCCAACTGAAATAGCACAAATCTGTGGTCAAAAATGTTTTTAATACATAAATACATATGCCACCCTGTCTGGGGAAAAACAGAAAATGATATCAAACATCGTTGCCAGAAACAACCAACCACCAAAACTACAACTAAAATCATAACAAAAAGAAGAAATTCCTGAAACCACAAAACCTAAAACAGCAACCTGGGACTACTTTTTGTGATGCTGAAATACCACTAAATAAAGAATTACTACAGCTGCTAGACACAAAAACACAACATGACAAAGCACGGTTTTATTTAACTCTAAAAATTGATTAGCGTTTTTCTCATAAAAGTGCTAAAACATTGTGAAAATGCATAGCACAGACCTCACTGTGTTTATCAAACATAACACTTCTAGAAAACCTATACAAATATTTTGCACAGATATTCAAAAGGGTTGCACATGGCGCAAAAGTGTTGCACCATGTGCAACCCACTGATGTGCCCTGGCACGATATTCAAAAGGGAAAAGTGCACGGCACAAATCCCGATATGCCGAAGTGCATCAGTAATGTATGCAGGCACAGGTGAGGGGGTGTGCCCATGCATACCCTGCACAGCCCGATATTCAGCCCTGGAAGTGCAGAGCCATGCATGCGCAACCCCTACCTGTGGCAGCACAAAGCTGATCCCCCCAAGAAAAGGAACAATGGATGGCCACCCACAGGTAAGCTGCCATATTGCAGGGTGCAACACGGCAGCTGCCACCTGTGGGTGGCCACCCGAGCTCCGGCTGCACCTGGCGGCACCCCCCCCATGCCTGATCACAGGCATTTGTAAAAGAAAAGAACCCCTATCATCCCTGGTGGTCCAGTGGACCGTTGTCTGCCCGATCACGGGCATTTGTAATAAAAAGAATACATATGCCCAATATCCCTGGTGGTCCAGTGGACCACTGTCTGCCTGATCACGGGCATTTGTAATAAAATGAGGAATTTCGTCCAATATCCCTGGTGGTCCAGTGGACCGCTGGCTGCCCGATCACGGGCATTTGTAATAAAAATAATTAATTTGTCCAATATCCCTGGTGGTCTAGCGGTACCCCACCCACCCACTAGAGCCCCACCGCCATGCTCCCTCCCCGTCAACCTGTAGGCGGCAGCACCCCACCCACCTGTCACTGGCCGACTGGACACTATCGGCAGGGGCTGCACGCCTGCATTAGTCCACAGCGTGAGCTAATGGGTGTGTAGTCTATATCAGAGCCACACATTCCAGATATGGAATGGATCACATATCTGAATGTAGTACGGTATGGCTGCACGCCCACTGGCTCATGCTGTGGACCAGTGGGCATACAGCCCCACCGATGACGCCAGTCGGTGGGTGGCAAGCTGGTGGTGCTGCCACCCACTGGCTGATGGGGGAAGGGGGGCAGTGGGGTGGTAGGTAGCACACCCGCCTCTGAGGCCGGGAAATCAGAGGGCTGTGGGTTCAGTTCTCACATCTGGCCCTTGGGTTAATATCCCAGTACTCACACTGTAGTGCAGCATGAGAGGGGTGCTGCACTTCTGAGGTGCCATCTTTCGGATGAGACGTTAAACTGAGATCCCATCTGCCTGGATTGGTGGTAGTTCAGGTGGATGTTAAAGATCCCATGGCACTTATCGAAAAGAGTAGAGGAATTTTTTATTCGAATAACAAAACAAACCAATACAAAACAGTGTTACTTCACACAAAAGAAAAGTACAAATCATAACAAAAGCAAATAAGTATTACAATCATACATTTCGAAAGAGTTTATCTAATACAGAAGTGAAACTCAAAGCTTAATCCCATGATAAAAAGGACCCCCCCCCCCACAAAAAGTGGGGGAAATTTTTATCCACACAATAAAGAAAATAGAATACACACTTAATAGTGTTACTGCCCAAAAAAGCATAAGACAAACTGAAAATAAAAATAAAAAAAAAAAAAAAACACAAGAACAACATAAGTAATAACCAGAAATCATGACTCATGAAAAACTGTGATACAGTCAGGAAGAAGATACATCACATCATTCATACAAGCCAAACAATATGTTTCCAAAAACTAAGAAAAACTTGGTTATCCAAGGTTCGATGTTCAAAACTCTTTTGTTTACCCAGTGCTAGTTCTATATGGTTAAGAATAACACTATTAGGGAGAAGGGTGTGCTGCAAGGAGAACTGACATCTGGCTTGCCATAAATGATATTTAATGCATGCAAAAATCACATTCAATGTACTTGGATATCTCCGTAGAAAACCAGAATAATCTCCCAAAATCAAGCTCTGATAGGTAATGTGTCTTAAAACACCCCAGCCCCACCGAATGGCCAAATCCGACCAAAAGGAAATAACATAAGGACAGAGAAAAAGGAAATGTTCCAATGTTTCGATCTGATCAACACAACCCGGTCTGAGACACATCCTGTACATAATCTGTTTGTGTTTTGAGTTACCCCTAACTCCCAGCCTCCCATGACAACAAAGCCATTGTACATCCCACATATTAGAGGTATCCTATGGTCCATTAAGAGACGAAGGGCCATGACAGGTTAGTAGGGTACAAAAGGGAAATCCACTTGGACATAGAAATAATTTCTCATTACCAAATAAAATTCTTTTCTAGGAACCTCATGTAATTGTGCCTTGCCCAATTTCCATTCCCGCAGTTTCTTTACTGCTGAGTCCGCAATAAGAAGGTGCAGTCGCCCTATTCTTTTAGGAACACCCCACCTTCCCAATGGGACATAAAAGGAAAAATAACAACTGGGTCCACGCCACCATGGATGATCCTGAGGCTTGACCACATTTTGAAAAGAAGCAATCATGAAAAGGAGTGATAAAAGACTGATAGGGTTTATCATCCCCAATCCCCTTGGTTCAGCTTCAAATAAGTAAACGACGTTAATCGGGTTCAAACGACTACCCCATACCATTTGAAAAAAACAGCTATATAATCTTGTTTCTAAAGAAATTGGCACCGGAAAAACCGAACATACATGTAAAAAAATGGGTAATAAAAATTTCTTAATAATTAACACCCGCTTCTTTTTAGAGAAACCCCAGGATTTCCATTGTTGTACCTTCCGTTCTCCTGTAACCAGACACTTCTCCCAATTCAAAAAGGCTAAATCCCCTTTTCCAAAAAGGAGACCTAAAATAGTAAGGAATCAGAGACTAAAATACCTCAACATCATGAGGACTTGGAGCCTCCAATTGCAAACATTTACATTTCCCAAAATTTAGCTTAGTGCCATTTAAGGCTGAAAAACAGTTAACCACCTGTAGTGCCTTCAACCCAGAATGGGCATCTGCCACCAATAAGCAGATATCATCTGCATATGCAGAAATCTTTTGGGCAGGTAAAGTAAGTGAAGGAGATAAACCCTGAACTGACCTGTTATTCTCAATCTCCCGTAAAAGGGGTTCCAATACAAAGGCATACAATAAAGGGCTGATAGGACAACCCTGCCGCACCCCGCATTTCAACAGAAGTTCAGAACCTAAATAATTATTAATAAGTGGGCAAGAGCCTGCCTGGGAGTATAAAGTGTTAAGAAACTGAATAAAAGCCTTCGGGAACCCATACCTACCTAAAACCTGAAAAAGAAAAGCATGAGACACTGAATCAAAAGCTTTAGCTTGATCCAGAGCCAAAATAAATCCGGAAAGTTTTTTCTGTGTTCCAAATTCACACACATCATGCAGAAGTTTTAAATTCTGTTGAATCGAACGGTGAGGGATAGAACACGTCTGTGCCGGATGAAGCACCCCTTGTGCCACCACTTGAAGCCGTTTACACAATATGGTAGAAAGAATCTTGTAATCAGTATTAAGGAGACTAATCGGCCTCCAATTACCAAAATCTGAGGCATCACCGGATTTAAAAATAAACGTCAAAATGGCCAAATTAAACTTCAAATCACCGAAGCCATAATGAAGAATGTCATTATAGACAGCGGTCAATATAACACCCATATCCTCCAAAAAGACCTTATAAAATTCATTCGTTAGTCCATCTATACCTGGTGAAACCCCAGTACGGAGTGAGCCAATGACTGCCTGCACCTCCTGCGGGGTAATAGGCCCCTGTAATAGATCAACATCAGCTTGGGAAATAGCAGGGACTGAAAAATGCAAAACATCCTCCCAAGACGTAGATGGAATAAATTCCTCACCAAACTGAGAAGAAACCAGACTTTCAGCCACCGCCAACATTTCCGCTAAAGAAGTTTTCAACCGTCCAAAAGAATCCCGAAGCCCTGTCATAAGCCTCCTCTCGATCTTATGTTTACATGCCCTATATGGGTCCTGAAAAGGTTGCTGATGGGTACCAAACTTCAATCCAGCATGAAGCGAAGCAGCTCTCTGGTATTGATAGTGAAGCATATTTTGCTTAGCCAACTTCATCTGAGACTGAACCTCTAAATCCTGAGACCGGGGTGTGACTGTAATTTATAATATTGATTCCTAAAATCTAAATACTGTAAGTATTCCGAAGAACATTTCCGCTCACCATAAACAATAAAAAAGTCCTTTAATGCTATCTTGGTGTCTGTACACCAAGTGATCCAATCAGAAAAAAAACACAGCCACTGATTTCAGAAGGATCATAAAGTCCTTCAGTTGGGCCAAAAAAACTGCCACCGACAATAAGAGGGAATTCAACATCCATCTACTGGCAAAAGCCAGAAAAAAGGCCGGAATCTGATGCAAACTAAGTGTACCATATAATACCCTATGGTCCGAAAAATCACAAAGCAATACCGAACAAACCAATGGGACTAAATATTGAGAAAGAAAAAGGTAATCAATTCTAGTTTGGAAAGAAGCCCTTTTATAAGTAAAGCCAGTAGAGGTATGTAATTCTCTGAAAGCATCTTTCAGCTGAGCTACCTCTACCGTCTGAAAAAGAGCACGAGTATCACATAATGTCTTTTGCTGAATACCATTATTAATTCGAATATCCAAACTACAATTCATATCCCCCCCCCCCAAATCACATGTTTAGAGGTAAATAAATAAGGTTTCAGTAGGTTAAACAAGGCAATATGAGATGTCTTTACTTGAGGAGCATAAGTATTAATCAGTCTGAAACTAAATCCGTGTAATAAGCAGTCCAAAAGTAACAGTCGACCAGGCTGGACATCCACCAACCGTGTGACTCGAACCGAAGGGTGTGAAAACAGAATGCCCACCCCATCCGCAGCATCTTCCCCAAATGACCAAAAGGAGGGGCCATCCCACCAGAGTTTCTTTACCCAAGTCACCTCAAGCAAGGAAGACAAATGCGTCTCTTGTAGAAAGATGACTTCGACATTGAAATAACTACATTGCTGCAGGCAAATTAAGCGTCTCCTATAGCTCTTTATGCTACAGCAATTAAGAGATACAATATTTAAACAGGCCATAGAAAACACAGTTTATCAATTCAGGGCTTATCTTGTTTTCGCTTTCTACCCTTTTTCTTTTTGCCTTCCAGTAACTCCGTACCCCCATCCTCCTCAATTTCCATACTAGAGGTCTCATCAGATCTAAGCAGCTCTGTACCCACCTCCCCCTCGAGGTCAGATAATGCTGAAAAAGAATTCTGAATAGGGCAGACCCCTCCCAACCCCACTGAGTGACTACTAGCTCGTGTAACCCTCCGTGGGGTTTGGAAAGGAATGTCTGCAACAGGCACCACCACAGAATCCTCTACAGGAGGAAGCAAAACAGAGGGCTCTGAGCTTGGTGGAGTGGGGGGAGGGACCGAAATCTGTTGTGGAACCAAAAGCACAGATTGATCCTCAACATTTCCCCCTTCACAGTGGTTTGCAACCGGGGCTTCAGGGACCAATGCCTGACCTCTACCAGCAGTAGGAATATTCACCCTACTCAGAGGATTGGCCAGAAAAGACTGACCCCTAACCTGAGCCTGGGAGATCAATTCTTCCTTATTCAAACCCCCCTGTCTATTCTGGCCTGCCCAAGGACATTGATGATATGCATGGCCAGACTCCTCACATAAATTACATCGAAACACATTTCTGCAAACCTCACTCTCATGATCAAATTCCCCACATAATGCACATTTAACTTTATCACATGCACTGCTTAAGTGCCGTCGGCTACTGCACCGATAGCATGCTTTAGGTTGTCCCGGATAGAAACACACTCCCCGGTCTTTACCTAAAAAAAAAAGCTATTCGGAACATGTAGGACTTCATTATTTACCACATGTAATTTGACTTTAAAATGCCATGCCCCAGTCCAAATCCCTTCAGTATCTAGAATCGGCTCAGGGGGGCCCAGAACCATACATTTGTGCTCTAACCAATACAGAATATCCCCCACATTTACCCCCTCATTCCTAAACATCACGTTAATAGTTTTAAATAAAGGTTTAGTAATAGGAATAGCCCAGAAAGGTAGCCACAGGGGCAAAGACTTACAACTGTCATATTTGTGCCAAAATTTATCCAAACCAGCCACTTGTTTGAAGCTAATATCAAATGTATCCTCCCCCCGAATATTAATTAAAGCATAAATATCCACAGGCAAAAAGTGCATTGAGTCCATTAACAGTTTCCTTGCCACATAAAGCCGATCCGGGTGTTCAGGTAAGCCACCCCTATAACGGAGACAGACCGCATTCCTTCTTGGGGCCTGTTCCAATTTATTACGTTTAAAAAGGTCTGCAAAACGAGGACCCCTCCTAGCCTCCTGTTCTTCATGTAACTGCACAGAGGGACGTCATAATGGAAAATCCACCCCAGCCCCCAGAATACCTTCAGAGGTTGAATCCCCATGAATTTCTGAAGGCTGTCCCTTCTCTGCCTGAGTTTCCAAAAAAGGTGACTCACCCTCCTTCACAATCTTTTGGGGAGGACCTGATTCCTTCGGTGAAAAAGACAGCCATGAAGGATCTGGAATCCATCTCCCATTCGGTTGCTGAATCCATCCAGCCTGCGATAACGCCGCCTCTTCGGACCATTCTGTAGTAGAAACCTTCTCCACGCTTGCACCTCCTGTGCAACTCTCTTCCACAATCGACTCCTCCACTTCCTCTGCCACTACCGCTATCCTCGCAATAGCTGGAGGCTCCGACTGCACAGCATTCCGTAGTGCTTCCGGAATCATACAGGGACTGCAATCCTCACCATGCACCGACTCAGAAGAAGCCAAAATGGTAAAGGCATCCTGCCGCACCACTCTTGCGACCAAAACTTCCTCCTCCTCACAACTCCCGACTGCACGCTGAGAAGCCTGCAATTCACCCGAAGACTGCTCGCCGGTAAGCTCCACAGCAGGCCGTGCCTGCACCATAGGCTCAGTAATCTCTTTCTGCAGCACCACTGTCTGCACGTCCTCCTCCATCGCCAAGTCTCTCTCCTCCACGACGTCTGCACTCTCCAGTGCTCCAGCCCGAGTGGCCATCCTGCAAATGGCTGGCAAGTCCCCCTACTGGCCAAGAGTAGGGGAATTTCCCCGGTGTCCTGGCCAAATTTCCCTCATTCACTAAAAATACCACCAACAGCTTAATCTGGTTCAAGGTCAGTTGGCATTCATCTGTATCCCCTTCCCCTCGGGTCATGCCTGAAAATAGGCAGGATTTGTCTAGTGCACTTACCCGGTCAACAAAAACAAAATAAAAATAAATAAAGACCACCAGGGATATTGGACAAATTAATTTTTTTTTTTTTTAATTACAAATATCCGCGATCGGGCAGCCAGCGGTCCACTGGACAACCAGGGAAGATAGGGATTTTATTAATTTACTCAGCCCGCGATGGGCAGGTCCACTGGACCACCAGGGATTTATGTTTTCCTGATTTTACTGCAGCCCGTGATCAGGCTGTGGAGCACATTGCCAGCTGCAGGGGGCGTCGGTCCCTGATGGCCGCTGCCTGGCAGTGGGCCAGGTGCAAGTCATTGGGGATGGGCACACCTGCATGCAAATGGGGCCATAATGACATGCAGCCCCACTTGCGCCTTGCATACATTATGGCCCCATCTGCATGTCAAGTTTTGAATAACATGGTTGCTGTGCATAGCGCAATGGAACTTGCGCTAGCGCATCCCCATGCTCCACTCTGGCCACTTGTGCTGGCATGGTGCCACTGCACCATGCACACTGCGGGTGGCCAGGGTGCGATATTCAATTATGCTGTGCCACGGCGCAGCTCCGTTGAATATCACCCAGTCCACACCCCTGTGCAGCCAAGCTGCTCTGCACCTAAGCTTGCGCCACAGCCTGGCGCAGTTTTAATATCTGGGCTCTCCTGTACAATTAGTATTGTCCCAAGAAAAAAAACTGCTAATAAATTATTTAAAACCCTGCAAAGAAGAAAACCAGCCCAGCACATCAAAAGCCTCCCTTGCTGAACTAGAAAAATACAAGAAGAAAACCCAACCCAGAAGCAATAAATTAACAAAAGAATACTGGTGCTTACCAATATCTCCTTCAGATTGGGCAACCACTGCTCATTTCAACAGTCCTGCAACTCATGGGAATGCTAACAGTGCCATCCATGTGGACTGCAGCCGATACTAAGGGGCTGACCACACCAAACCAACTGGGATTTATAATTCCCAACTCAACATTCAAGACTCCACCACCCAATAAGGAACACAGAATGCCACAATCTACACTGGAAACAAACAGCACAGATTAAATCAGCCCTGCAATGGAACCCAGAAACACCATGAGGCCAAGGGCATTCTCAGTGCATAGATGTCATGACACCATATGATATGTCGTCAGTACACAGCATACACAGCATCTAAAATGTTCCCGACATAGCAGTTCCTATATACAGTACATACCTGTGGAGTTTCAAAATACAAAGGAACAAACCAGCACCAGCAAACCCCTGCAGCCACAGCCCCAACAGAATGGTCCCAAAATACAAATGGCAACCAGTGGTGTAGCCAGAAATTTTCATTTTGTACAAACTCCATCCATTTGCTTCCCCAGTACAAAACACATTAGATTGTTGGTAAATTGTTCATCTTTTCTCTACACAGGTTGTGCACTTATCTACATCCTAAATAATGGATGTTTAAACAGACACAGAAACTACTGTACTCAGTGGTCTACACCAACTCAAATACTCAAGACAAGAGTGACAATGGTAGTGAAAAGGCATGTGGTTTGGGACAGGTACTAAAAAACTGGACACAAATGTGTACAGTGAGTATGTGTGCCTACACCCTTGATGGTTACAGAGTACCAAACAGCCACAAATCTCATTACTTCCCAGATGGCAGCAAATATGATCTCACCACAAAAGGAAGCACAAATAAGCTGTTTCGCAACAACTGTCAAGCACAGACTCTGATTAGTGAGTAAAACAATTAAATACTTATACTGACTGAAAGTAAAGCAAATCTAATGGTGAATTTCCGAATAATGGGTACAGTTAACTTAACACCTCCTAATGACTATAATTAAGAAATGACAGTAATTAAGACAATAAATATTTCTGCACTGCATACCATGGGCTGGATTTTCAAAATATACTGAGACTAAGTCCCACTCCACAACTCAGGCTGCGGACCACAATCTCTGCAACTGTGGAGATTTGTATTCTCAGTCCCTGCAGATGCAGGAGATGTTGTACCTGGTCCCATCGTCTGTAAAACTTTTCTGCAGCTGTGGGGAAAACACAGCTGCATGCTGCCATAGGTCACAAACTGGCTCCACCTTTGAAAATGCCTAAGCTGTGGGAAAGACTGCAGCTTTGCAAGTGGTAACGCGGTTGTACTGAGTTTTTCCCGCAGCTGTGGGATTTTCAAGGGCTCTGAAAATTCATCCCATGTCTCTCTCCCAGTTTATGTAGCGACATCCTAATGTATTATATAAAACAAATGCTAGGAAAGTGTAGTATATGGAAAGGGAATGGGGAAATTGTTTAACCAGGAAAGGCACACTAAGCTGAAGCTTGTTTCCTGGTGTATCCTGGGAGCACAACAAGTTAAGTGACTTGCTCAGGGTCCCACAGTATGCAAGTGTGGGCTATGGGATTCAGACCCAGGTCTTCAGGTTTGCAGCTCAGTGCCCTTAACCACTATGCTATGCTGCCTCCTCTAGAATAACATGGGGAGGCAAATAAGCTCAATAAACCCACTCACTCTAGGGTTCATGGGTTATTGACTAATTTGCCCCCTCCATGGCATTATATCCTCTCATAAAATACAAATACTACACTTTCATAGCATTTATTTTCTATGTATACTGCCCTCACCCATTATTCTATATGTATGGCATGATGTATATTTATTAAGTGACAATGTGTACATATAGGTACTTCTACTTTTGTAACTGACACTTGTATATGTAACTTCTGTACTCGAAGGAACGCCATTGCAGATTAGCTTGCCTCAATCCTTACATAATAAAACTGAATTTTCAATGTAACCACTGCAGATATGAATACTGCAACCACTTTAAAAAATAACTGCACACTTCTATTATGCATTATTTTCCTTATAAATTAATCATTCGCTTGCTATTGGCAACCAGTAAGAACTACAGTACTTCCATAAACTTTTCTTCAAACTTTACTTTCATTTTCAAGTGCGCTTATTACTGCTGTATGTGACAACCTCCTATCTAAGGCCAAGTGTTATTTTATCAGAAGTGTTACTGCCTGTAAATCAAGGACTGCAGAGAGAAAACATACGACTATGACCCCAAATGTTCTACAGAGTCTATATGAGGCGTAATCCTACCTTTGGAAAAGGTGCCAGGTGCAAAAAGTAAAGTTTAGCGAAAATAAGAGTAATCAGTAGAAAATAAGCGCTCATCCGCCCTGTTTTAATTGTCCCGGGAGCGAAATCGCATATAGCTCAAACTGATGGCGCAGCCCCAAACCATTTTCTTCCTTTCACCCGGCAAAGTAGACTCGCGGTCACTGCTTCCACCGCCTGCTCTGATCCTACTTTTCTACTGTGAGGGATCGGCTGACCAGATTAGAGCATCCAGGCTGCAGTGCTGACTGCCTGTAGTAGTTTGTTCAAGTGTCCGCCTTCCGGGTCCAACTCCCCTGCACTCTTCGCAGTCGTGCCAAGCTTTGCTCACAGGCGCCTAAAGCGAAACAATCTCTTAGCTCCAGCTGTAGTTTGCACTGGCATGGCAGTGCTACAGGCAGGATCTCTCTATGGGTCTGGGGGAGGAGGCATTCTCCAAACCAAACAGGATAGACACTCTAGTTTGACAGATGAGCATAAATACGCATACGGCGCCATCTGGTGGGAGCCGAACAACGCCAAGGGTGGAGCCAGATCGCAGATTTTGGAGAGCCCAATAGCGGTTGGTGCCAAAGGGTCCTTAAAAATAATTGAGAGCCTCAGGCTGTATTCACTGGGTCATGCATCAATCAAGACGGTGTACATCATAAAGAACTGGAGAGTTGGAGTGGCCCCGTGGGAGGCTTTAACTGTAGTGTATTCAGTTTGAATCCGTAGAACCAAAGATTTCTAGAGTTATAGTAGTGTTTTGATTGGCAGCAGTCCTTTAATTCCCGACTCTGTTGAGAAAAGGCTGTGCAGCTCTTGCTAACTGCATGTTTACTTTACACAAAGACACATACACACACTCTCTCTCTCTCTCTCTCTCTCTCTCTGCCTGTGATAGGCCCGCCTGTTCACCTAAAAAGCTCCGTTTTCCATTCCGGGGCATTCAGCTTCTACCAGATACTGTTGAGTGAGCTAAAATACAGTACTGTGAGTAAGGTCAAGCAGTGGTGTAAGTGGTAGATAACAAGTACAGGAACTCAGGCACTTGCAAATATGAAATGCAGAATGAAATTATTCAAGCTGAGGGATAAATGTATAGATACTATGTGATTCAATTAGGGATACTGAAGTATTTCTAGGAAAATATAATTGTTGTGCAAGTCACATTTTGTGATGGAATCCCTGATTTCAGGTCCCAGGCCCAGAAGCTGTCATTATTTTGCTGGTTTAAGCAGTTCAGTTCCAGTGTCAGTGGGAAGAAGTACAGAAACTCAGATCCTGCTGCAAAAAAAGGTACAGGAACTGAGTACCTGTACATTCCTGTCCACTTTCATCACTGAGGTCAAGTATGTCTTGCTCAAGTTAGGCTCACACAGTAAGTTTGGGGCTAGCAGGAATATAACTGAAACCACTCAATGTATGTTGCATAAATTTCATTATCTCCCCGTTTTTCCCGCTATCGCCGACCAAGAGAAAGCGAAGGACATCAATCAGGCGCGTGTTCACAGCTCATCCCACCGCTCCATCGCAAGTAGCAACCACACAAAATAAAATCAGTTTATGTGCCACAATAACTAGTGCTCAGTACTGTCTCCCAGCTCTCTTACTGTTCCCTCTCTCTGCCCATCAAGCGGATCCCCGCGTTCAAAGCTCTCCAACCCCTGGCTGCAGCTCAGTTAAACTCCGAAACTGACCTGAGGAACGGCCGTTCAATAGGGCTCACTCGCTACCTGACTACGAAAGAAAATATAATAATACTAATAATAATATATCATATGACTGACTTCTGGGGGCGTCTCAATATTATAGCTAGCAGCAATAAAGTCAACAACAATTATTTAAAATGCCCTCCCCCAAAAGTCTATTTTTCTTTATTTTTGTCACAAAAAGTAAAGGGGGACATTATATAATCGCAATAATCCACGACAGGGTGTGGGTTATGGCGGGATTTACCCACTTCGGGTCGGGTGTGGTTTACTCACTCTGCCTGCAGCCTCCTAATCGAACCATACTATGCCTGGGTAAATCCCATCATAACCCACGCTCTGTGGTGGATTATTACTTAGGCAGCCCCACTGTAGGTGAGACTCTCTTCTGCCCTTAAGGGATGTATTTCACTGTGCAACATGTAGGGCTACTCTGTGACTAATGGACATTTCCAGGAATCACTTTTTCAGTCCCACCGAACCCTTGGCCCATGTTATTAATTCTTTGTGTAGAAAAAACAGCTGCAGTCCCAATAAAGGAAGGAAGGAAGACAATCATGTTGACGCAGTAATAACAATAACCATTAGGGATAAACATTGGCAGTTAACATTAGGGATGGCAAAACTAGAAAATTTGTTTCCAAAAGGCCAATTTTGAACCTGAAAGCAAAATGTGACCACTCTTTGTTTTGTTTATTGTTTATTGGTAAATATTCGGAAAGACCTTTGAGTCAGATACTCATTTACAAAGATTCCACGTCATACATTAAGGTACAGAGAAAAACATTTTCAAACAGAGATGAGAGTACAGTACAGAATAAAATGAAGGATTACATTACATTGCATTAAAAGGCAGTCTAGGGTAGTTCAGGAAGAAACCTAGGTCTGCCTAGTGAACGAGTCTCAATTAATCACAGCCACATGGTTGCAGTGAAGACTGTAAACCAGCTGATAGTCAGATTGTGAGTTAGTAGAGATTTTGCACTAGAAAACAGAGAAAGTAATGCATGCTAATAGGACAGCATTCTGCCGGACTACGTCAGGGGCAGTAACATACACTAGAGCCTTGGAGGAGTTCCCTTAGCCTCGCTTTAAAAGGACCTAGCTTTGTTTCATTGGCTATTTGGGTGGGGAGAGAGTTAGTCCAGTTAGGGGCTCGGTAGCTGAAGGTCCTTTGAAGTTGGGTGGTATAAGGCCGGGGTACCCATAGAAGTGGCTTGTTTGAGTTTCACATCGGTCTGGCCGAGGCTGCTGGGTGAATAATTGAGGAAAGAGAGGGAGGGGCGAAACTTGAGAGTATCTTTGTCATTAGGCATGTGTGATACTGGATTCTGCTATCTAAGTTTAGCCATTTTGAGGAGTTGTAGAGAGTACAGGTGTGGGTGAGGCAATCACAGCCTAAGATGAGACGGCAGGCTTTGTTGAGTACAAGACGGAGTCTGTTCAGCGTGGAGGTGGGGGCAGCACTGTATATGGTAATACCATAGTCAAGGAGGGTGAGGACAGAGGAACTGACGGTGAGCCGTAGGGCCTCCAGGGTGAGGCACTGTTTGTACCTATATAGCACTCCTAATCTGGAGTTTAGGGCCGAGGCAAGGAGGAGAATGTGTTGTTAATAGTTGAGGGCCGGGTCTAGAGTGATCCCAAGGTATTTAAAGTTGCTAACTTGCTCAAGGGGGTTGTGGTTGTCAGTGAGAAATGGGGGAAAGAGGTTTTTGCTGGAGTTCTGTGGGTGGGAGAAGATCATGACTTTTTATTTCTTGTAGTTAATTGTTAAATGTTGGGCAGAGAACCAATGCTCTGCTTCGTGGAAGCTATGTTGGAGTGTATGGTGGAGTTTAAGAGAGTTGGAAGTGAACAGTACAGCATCATCCACGTAGAGAAGCAGGTTTCCTGATATGCCCGACGGGAGGGAGTTTAGATATAGGCTGAAAAGTAGGGGGCTGAGAATCGATCCCTGAGGAACACCAGCACGGACTGGGAGGCAAGGGGACAGGACAGTGCCTACCTTGACCTGTTGGGTTCTGTCTGACAGGCAGCTGGCAAACCAGTTTAAAGTTTTGTTGGAGAAGCCAGTGGAGGAGAGAGTGGTTAGCAGTAGTGTGTGGTTGACAGTGTCAAAAGCTTTAGAAAGGTCCACGAAGATAGCACCTGTGAGGTGGCTGCGATCCAGTGCGGAGTGGGCATACGAGGTGAAAGCGAGGAGGGCAGTGGTGGTGGTGCTATGCCCCTTACAGAAGCCATGTTGTTGGTTGGAGAGAAGATTGTATTTTGTGAAGTGTTCAGTGATTTGATCAGCGACGATACACTCTAAGACTTTGTGGGGGAATGGATATGGGATAGTAGTTGTTTGAGGAGGTACAGTCAGCAGTCTTAAAGATAGGGGTAATGTGGGCCAGCTTCCAATGGGTGGAAAATTTCCCTTGACAAAGGGAGCAATTTAGGATGTGAGTGAGAGGGTAGAAGACTTCCAGGAGAGTGATTCGAAGTAGTTTCAGGTGAAGGGAATCACTACCGTTAACTGAGTGGCTAAGGGCTTTGGCTAGGTAGGGTTTGGCATCCACGCAGGAGAGAACATGGAGGCGAAAGAGAGGAGCAAGAGGAGGTGGGTGGGACCGGGCTGGCAGAGGGTCGAAGAAGTTGGGGGACAGAACATGGTAGAGATTAGTGAAAGGTGAGTTTAGGGCTGAGGCTATGCTGAGGGGATCCGTGGTCATGTTACCTTCTATTTCTAATTGGTCTGGGGGATGGTTTGGGGTTTTACAGCAGAGTTCCTTTATGTTATTCCAGAATTTGCACCCATCACCCCAGGTAGATGTTAAGGACGCTTTGTAGTAGTTCGCTTTTTCGGTGTGGAGGGCCGATATGCATTTGTTGCGAATCTCCCTATAGTGTTGCATGTCAGCTGGGTGATTGGATTCACTGGCAATATGCCACAGGGAGTCACGCTGTTGCATTAGTCCCAAGAGGTGATCAGAGAACCAAAGGACCTGGTTTCCTTTGGACATTTTCTTGGTAAGGGGGGTCGAAATTATCACAGATTCTATTGAATGTGTGGATAAATAGATCAAGTGCCTGATCAGGGTCTGGGGTGCTTACGAGTTGTGTCCAGTCCCAGTTTCTAAGGGGGGCCTTGAGTTGGGTGAGTTTCCCAGGGCCAAGTTTGTGCTGAGAGGTAATTTTTGGGGGTTGTTTGGGAACCCTGCAGGACCAATAGCAGAGCACAGAGGAATGATCACTTAGAGCATTGGGGAGCACCTTGGTGTTTGTTATTCTGTGAGGGTGGTTTGTGAAGACCAGATCCAGGAGAAAGAATGTCCCTGTGTTGGCGTTAACCCTAGTGGGTGAGAGGACAACCTGCATTTGGTTTAGCGCTGCAGCATCTTCAGTATATGGGGCAGTTTTCTTTGCCAACCAATTTATGTTGAAGTCACCCATGACTATTTTTTCAAATTGGGGAGGTAGAGTCACGACATAGTTTAGAACAGCCTGGAAGGCTAGCTTGTGTTCATTTGGTGGAATGTAGACAATGGTGAGTAGGAGGGGGCAGTGGACCTGCTTAGAGCTAATTTTAATGTTAGAGCCTGAGCCCTCATGCTAGCTGCGGAGTAGGGAGCATTTGGCCAGACAGTGAGTCTTTGAGGTAGGCTGCGTGGCCACCACCTTGTTTACCCACTTTATCAGAGCGATAGAGAATGTATCCTGGGAGGTTAACAGCAGAGTCTGACACAGAGGGGGAGAGCCAGGTTTCACTCAGACCGATGATGTCAGGGTGATGCTGGAGTACCCACCCCTGGAAATGGTCTCATTTTTTTTGGTGGCTGCAGATGTTAAGAGAGGCAATGTGCAAGCCCTTGGAGGGGGAGGGAATGGGCTGGGAGGCAGTAGTCAGGCCAGGGTTGGGGTGGACATTGCCCGTAAGTAGTAGTAGTAGGACGAGTGACCTGAGGTGGTAGTTTCTTGTTAGGGGAGATAGTTGGTGCCGTTTACATAGCATATACCCTTTGGCTGGATGGTAGGTGGGTATTGGAAGTTTCAGGGTTTGAAGGGCAGCCAAGAGTAGGAGGAGGAGGAGGAGGAGGAGGTAGGGTAGGGGGATGTTGTGGTAGAGTGACTGGGGGAGGTAGGAGAGAGCAGGGCTGGATATAGTCCAGTGCCCATACTGATGCCAATTGATAGAGAGGAAGACAGTGGGGAGTTTTAAGGTACCAATTTTTGTGGGGGTGTGGGGTGAGGGCTGCGGGGTATCTGTCAGCCATCGTGACAACTCCCCATACAGGGGTATGCAGGGAAGGGCAGGGCAGGAGGGAGACTGCCAGTTGGTTTGCAGATGTAGAGCACATGTGGAGTTCCCATTTGTCTGAAGGGGGAAGGAGAGCAGCATAGTGATAGAGATGAGAGTAGGCAGAAACATGATTGACGGGGAAGGCGAAATTTTAGCTTTAATAAGCAGGTAACGAGAGGGGTAGGAGATTCCGTCTAGATGTAGCTAGTGAGAGAGCTCCTAGGGGGGTGGTATGACCCCTGGTGGCAAAAGACTATAACATGCAAATGGAAAAGTCGGCTGATTGGTTAATACAAGAGTGGGAGGGAGTTAAATGGCCTATATAGTGAAGAGCCCACCAAGGGTGGGGGTGGTGGGGAGTCAACGCTCTGCGTCGGAATGGACACAACACAGCGTTCCTGTTCTTCAGTTAAGACCACTGACCTGCAGTCCACACTTGCGGTTCGGGGGGCGGGGAGGGCAGCTCCAATGGTCCCTCATGACCTCCTGCTTCTAACAATGACCCTGGGGCTTGCTGTGGGAAAGAAGAGACAGAAGGTGAGTTTATATACCCATGGAATCCTACCTAAGTATAGAGGGGGAGGGTCGGGAGATTTACCGCAGTAGGGGACAGCAGTAATTCAAGAATCAGAGTGCTGGAGTCAGCCTTAGGCAGCATTGTAAGAGCAGCCAGTATTTGGATTTACAGTGAGCTCAACGTTTAACATTAAGGCAGATACCTTGGGGGATTGCTGTACGGAGTACTGCTATCCTGAGCGAGCTCAGAAAATTAGTAAAGTAACCGAGTACTGGTTTTCTGAGTGAGCTCAGAAAATTAATTAAGGTAATTTAGGAAATTGCTGCACAAGGTACCACAGGTTGCTGCACGGAGCACAGGTTCCTGGGAGAGTTCAGAAACTAAATTAAAGTAACCACGTTATTGCTGGACAAAGTACCATTCTCAAAAATAATTAACTAACACAAAAACTATCTCCACATGTGTGGCGACTGTAAATGCAGGTTAGAAGCAGACAGAATTTTTAACAGACAGTCGCTGAGTTTGCAGATTGGTCTGATAGTCCCCTTTTTTTTAAATTGAAAAATGGCGCCAAACACACAACACAGCGTTCCTGTTCTTCAGTTAAGGCCATCTACCTGCAGTCCATGCTTGCAGTTCGGGGGGTGGGGAGGGCAGCTCCAATGGTCCCTCGCGACCTTCTGCTTCTAACGACGACCCCGGGCTTGCTGCAGTCCATGCTTGTGGTTTGGGGGTGGGGGAGGGCAGCTCCAATGGTCCCTCATGACCTCCTGCTTCTAACAATGACCCCGGGCTTGCTGCAGTCCGTGCTTGCAGTTCGGGGGTGGGGAAGGGCAGATCCGATGGTCCCTCGCGACCTCCTGCTTCTAACAACGACCCTGGGCTTGCTGTAGTCCGCGCTTGCAGTTTGGGGGGGCAGGGGAGGGCAGCTCCAATGGTCTTTGGTGACCTCCTGTTTCTAACAATGACACCGGCTCCTGTGCCACAGCAAAAAAAGATACAGCAGCAAGCAAAGAATGCTCAGCACAAGGATGCAGCAATAATAATTACTTTATTGAATACCAATAAAAAACTTTACAGTACCTGGCTGTGCAGCCCACACAGACTTTCTCAGGGTTCTTTGTCCCTTGAGAAAGCCTGTATAGGTGAAACCAGGTCGGGCACTTATCCAGCTGTGATTTTGTACTTTATGAGCACTGCACAGCCAGGTACTGTAATGTTTTTTATTGGTATTCAATAAAGTAATTGTTATTGCTGCATCCATGTGCCGAGCCTTCTTTGCTTGCTGCAATTTAAATGCTAACTCTCAGGGTTACTGGTATTATAGATCATGGGGTGCTAATGGAATCACTTGGGGAATATCTGGTACTCACCAGAACAATGTTGAAGTGGTTTAGGTCTTTCCTGATTGGCAGATCACAGAAGGTTGTGATGCAGAACTGATCATCATAGCCTGCAGTGGTCAGCTGTGGAGTTCCGCTGGGGTTTGTTCTACCACCCATGTTATTCACAGAGATATGCTACCACTTGGATGGGTAACTAGATGTACAGCATGAGCTTTCACTGCTATGCAGATGACACTCGCCTGTACCTGTCTTTTACATCGGAGGGCCAGGCAAAAATTTTGGTTCTGCAGCAATGCTTTCCAGAGACTGTAGACTGGACTGCCTTTAGCTGACTGACTTTAAAACCGTCCAAGACAGGGTTGTTATTGATGGACCCAGGTCCTCATGGTTTGGCTGCCGGACAGGATGCCATCATTTCACCATCTTTAAAGTTGCACAACTCAGTAAGCTGTGGATAAGGTAAAAAACATCTAGGAGTCACTGTGAACTCTGGGTTGATGCTTGCACATTATATTCATGGATGACACCAAACTCTGTGAGACAGTGGACACAGCTGAAGGGATGCAGGACCTACAGGAAGATCTGGAAAAGCTAGGCAGGTGATCCAGGATATGTCAGCTTGGCTTCAATGCCAAGAAATGCAAAGTTATGCATATTGGAGCCAAGAATCCTAGGGCAGAGTACTTTCCGGATGGAGTCTGAGTATCTGCTTCAGAGGAGGAGAAGGACCTGGGAGTGATGATCAGATTCACTAATGACCTGAAACACTTCATGCAGTGCAAGAAAACAGCAGCAAAGGCAAACAAGATGCTAGGATGCATATCTAGGGGGATCAGTAGTAGGAGAGAGGAGGTTATACTGCCCTTATACAGGTCACTGGTAAAGCCACATCTTGAGTATGGAGTTCAGTACTGGTGCCCACACCTCAAAAAGGACATTAGCCTGCTGGAGAAGGTCCAGAGGAGGGTTACAAAGATGATAGCCAGTCAGCAGGGTAATGCATATGGGGAGAGGTTGAGGGCACTGAACATGCACTCCCTGGAAGACAGGAGAGAGAGAGAGAGAGAGGACATGATTGGGACCTTCAAGTAGTTGAAAGGAATAAATAAGGTTGATAAGTAGAGTCTCTTTAAGCTGAGTGGCAACCATAACATGAGGGGGCACAGTCTTAAGTTGGAGGGTGGGAGGTTTAGAAGGGAGCTCAGGAAGCACTTCTTCACAGAGAGGGTGGTGGGCACTTGAAATTCACTGCCAGAAGAGATCATCTCGTTGAAGACAGTGAGCAGCTTTAAGAGAGGCTGGGACAGGCATAGTGGAGGGTAAGGGTCATTGGTAGGGAGGATGGGAGGAGTGGGTAGGGAGGGCAGGGACATTAGCTCAAGCTTTGGCCCTGCAATATGAGCAGACTTGATAGACCAAACAGCCTTTTTCTGCTGGCTTCTTTGTATGTTCATATGTGTCAGCCATGGTCCACAGTAAGTTTTTCCAAGTCATAAATATCTCCTGAATTAAACCCTGTCTGGTGCAAGAGGACATGACACTGCTATATGTGCTCATGACCTTGAGACTGAACTATTATAATGTTCTTTATGTAGGGCTGTCTGGAAGCCTGATGCCCCTCCTCCAGCTGGTACAGAATACTGTGGCCAGTCTGATCTTTGGATCAGCATACATGGAACACATTATGTCTGTTCGGCAAAAGCTGCACTGGCTCCCAATCAGGTGGTGCACCACCTTCAAGATGGTATTTTTAACCTACTAAGCCCTGCACAGTTTGTGGCCTGACTAACTTAAATGTACATTAGCCTGGTGTGCTCCCAATAGACCCCTTCACTCCACTGAGGTGTTCATTCTAGCAGTCCCTTTAACTTTCTTGTTAAGGGGCATTCTCAGTGGAGGCCCTGCTTATTTAGAACTCTCGGCCTTACTATCTTAGAAATTTCCCTTGGTGGAGGTATTTAAAAAGTGGCTGAAAACCATTTGTTTAGTTTATAATTTCAATATTTAACATATGACAGTCTCGGTATTTTAAATATTAACATTTATTATCTTATGTAGATCTATTGAGTTTATTGTGGAACGTTCTTTCTGTGCTTTATTTGTAGAACTCTCTGAGCCTATGGGATAGATTACTATATATAATTATACAGTGACACCTGAAAATCCTTTATTTTCATTGGCTAACTAGATCTTTAGAGTGTGAGTAAATTCCAGTACAACTCACACAAAAGACACAGCCTCCTCACAAACTAAAACCAAAACAATGATCACTGCTACATCCAAAAGTAAACATTGCAACCACCATCTTATTTCTCGCTAATGTGCTACACTCAGACCACCTCTCTCTCTCTCTCGCTCTCTCCTTCCTCTCAGCTACATTGCACTAACCTGAGCTGACTGCAGCTCTCTCTGCTGTATCCCAACTAGCAGCGAACCTTCAGTTGCACAACCACAGACCTGACCTGACCCAACAGTGTCTCTATCTCCCTCTCTGTCTGTCTGTCTGTCTGTCTGTCTCTCTCTCTCTCTCTCCCCTCCCTCCCAGCTGCTGGTGAACTTCACTTCACCTGCACCTCACTCACATAAACCATGGCACTGACTTGACCTGACTGCAGCTCTCTCACCTCTGTCTTACTGCTCCCACCTGGGTGCCAGCGAATCTTCAGCACGCCTCACTCACATAAACTGGCACTGACTGTCAGAATCTAACATACACAAGCTGCTCATACTCTAGCTTGCTACAGACTCACTTACTTCACTGATGCACAGCAGCCCATACATTTGACACCAGTCTCTCTCTTTCTCTCTCTCTCTCTCAGAAAATACAAAACAGTTGTGCCTGTGTGAGTGAGGGGTAGGGCTGTGCATGGGCCGAATAGTATTTTCTGAATGCCACGAATAGTAGGCTTTCCGAACATTCGGATGCATATTCGGCCACTATTCGGGAACTACTATTTGGTGAGATTTCCAAGTCTCATAGAGCTTTATTGGCCAATCAAAAACTGTTTCTTGAGCTCAAAAGCAAGCACACCATGTGACTTCCTCACTCTGAGCTGTTAGAAGACAGGAGACAGTGGTTTTTGAGATCTCATACCTCTCAACCTCCCTCGGCACAAATCAAGCACAAGGCTTAAAATGATCAGGGACAAATGACCAAAATCAGGGACACATCTGAAAAAATAGTAATATTAGTTCTAGAAGCTGTGTACAATATGTCGCTTAGTATGAATAGCATTTTCCTAACGAGAACTAGACTGTAACACCAATGGCTAGCATTATTTTGTGATTCAAATCCCTACTCTTCAATAACAGAAATGCCAAATTTAGGGGGGAACAGAGGAAATTTCTGAGGCAAAATCAGAGACATCCCTGAAAATCAGGGACAGTTGAGAAGTGTAGCTCTGCAGTACTTTTGAGACCTTAAACTTGCTAAAAAAAGGAATACATTTTTGCTTCACGTGCTTTTTTGGGTCAGTATAGTTTTTTTGATTAGTGTCAGAAAAGCTATGTTTGGCTTTCTGACAGGTATTTTGTCCTTATTGCTGTACTCAGTTACAGGGACTAGGAAGGCTGTCTGCTAACACCCCTTCTCTGTTGTTGTCTGACATAGCTCCAGTGTGATTTTTTTGGGTGAAGCACATTTTATTTTTGTGTTTTGTGTTTTTGCTGTTGTCTGGTTCCAGGCTTGGTTCCCTGCATGACTGATAAGGGTGTCTTCTAACTCCCCATCGTGCAGGTCACTGCTTATGATTTGCTGTATATGTGCATGATATTTGATTTTGTGAGGCTTCGCCCTGCATGTGCATGCTTAATATACTTTTTCATGAGACAGGGCAACATGTGTGCACAGCTGTGTGCACACAGATTTTCAAATAAACTTCAGTTCTAAGCCAGTCAGGTTTGACTCATTAAATTATTGTTAGTCCTCTGGTTCTGGGGATAGATCCCTGTACACATGAGGAGTGTGTTGGCTGACCCCCCCCCCCAACTTCTACAGTCCACAGCACACAATTAACCTGTGCTTGTGAAAAATATCCTTCCCCCTCGTGAGTCTGTGTCTTGTGTGTGCACAGCTGTGCACATGCATTTTTTTGTTTGTTTGTTGTTGTTTTGTTAATTAAACCATTGCACTTAGTGGGGCAGGTCTGTCTCACTGAGTTGATTGAATGTCATCTGTCTGTTCCTTGCTAGGTTCCATTTTTCACTAAATAGGTTGTCCTTTTCTTCTTCCTTCTTAGTAGCAGTGTTTTTCTTTACTGCAACTTTTTTGTGGTACACTATAACTGGTAAGGTTGGTTTATTACTGTAGTTCCACAAGCGCTAAGTAAAGCATCACGTACACAGGTACTGTGTAGAAAGTTTGTGTTTTACACAGTAACCACTAGTGACCTAATCCATCATATCTTTAGCAATCTGGCAAACATGCTTGGTCCATTCCCAGCAAAGCATCTGCACTACTGTCCCCAAGTGGTGAGGGACAGGATGACAGACCCACAAACATACAGCACATCCAGGCAATTACTGCTAGTGTTGTCTCTAACCCCCAAACAATCTATGTAGAACAAAGGAAGCACTGGGCAGTAATAAAATACAGTTAAGAGCAGTGGAGCATAAAGTTGCCAATACATTTGTTTGTGCTAAGTCTGGAGGATGCCAATAGAGCCCTGGTGCTTTGACCAGAACCTGTTTTTTATCAGGGTGTATGTCGGGAATGTACAAACACACTATGAATATACAACCCTTAAAGAAACACACACCATAAATAAGTGAAGTTAAAATGAATGCTACCGAGATGCCCTTATAACAAAACAAAACAGCTAACATACCCAAGGATGAAACACTGCATCAGGATTATAAAACAGTTCATACAGTGGTGACAGACAGTATGCAATGTAGTATCTTGCAAAATTACTGCAAAATGTTACAGTATGCTGCAAGGAGCAGTGTAATTTCATGGCAACTAAGCCCTCTAGTCATCCAATATTTTGTGGCATGTCATTTACTGCAAAGTACTAAATTGTGTCTTGTCTGCTCCACTGTATATTATTGATATGTAATACAATTCCAGAGAAGGTGGTGAGATAGATTACATAGACAATGACATACAGGGGTCTCTCTTTATTTGGTGGGCTCAAATATTGTTCTCCCCAAGCAAGCCTTTTAGTTCTTGCAGCATTGGTAATAGTACTGCTGCTACTACAGCTCATCATTTCCTCTGGATGTAATTTAACCATCAGCATTTTTCCTTTGCCATCTCCTCCTGGTGTGCAGTTAGACCACCAAAGTGCCGCCACCTCAGCTCTACCATGGATTACTCTGGCAATGTACACCCAAATCCTGGACCAGCTGGGGGTCACATTGTCAAGCAACAATAATAAGGAAGGAACAATTACACTCGTCAACATAAATATCTGTAGTCTACTCAAAAAGACAGACTACTTGCAAGTCTGGACTTTACAACATAACCTTGACATATTCGCAGTCATTGAGATGTGACTCACTCCAAAAACACTGGATTCCGCTGTCTCGATACCTGGTTACACACTATTCAGGAATGACGGGATCTCAAAAAGAGGAGGGGGCTGTGCGTTATACAATAAAGACTCAATAAAGGGATTTGCTCTTCCTTTACCCCACCTTACCAGTACTGCACAAAATATTCCCCATTAAAGTTCTCTTGGGGGCCCACAATAAAGCACTATCTATACTTACTGTATACATCCCTCCTGAAGTGAAATTTCCAGGATTCGAAGAACTCATAGAGGTTATCAGATGTCAGCACCTCAACTCTGAATCCATCATTCTAGGGGACTTCAATATCAATTGGTTGGCACCACCTGCTGGTACATATAAGGACGCTATAGCTGCACTGCATCTTACACAACTCGTTGACTCACTCACCAGAACAAATTACAAAACTGGATCTAGCACACTACTTGACTGGATCCTCACAAACCACCCGGATCATATCTCCAATGTGACAGTCCACCCAGACTTATTTAGTGACCACTCTCCAGTAACCTACAGCTGAACCAACAAATTCAGTGCAACACCCCCCCCCAAATAATCTCTAATCATAAACTAAAAAGGGGTCACCTGGAGTACCTTAAGGAGCAGCTACTCAGCACTGACTGGAGCCCCCTTGACACAGTGGAGGATATGGACACTGCACTAGAGTACTTCATCATACAAGTCAATGCTGCTTTTGACTGCCATGCCCCAGTGCAAAGGACAAAGATCAGTGAAAGATACAGCCCCTGGATCACACCAGACTTAATAGGCCACATAAAAAACAGGGACAACTGGTGGCATAGGGCACAGAACTCTGGCAAGCAATCAGACTTCCAGGAATACAGAAGACTATGGAATGACTGCACCCGGACCATCCGCTCTGTCAAAAGTAAACATTTTAGGAAAGCATTGCAAACATTATAGGGAAACAGCAAGTCTTTTTGGAATAACCCAAAAGATGTAACGGGAAAGTCAAGAAAGAGGCTCCACAAATGCTCAACATTGATGGTGCCCCTACCCTTGACCCCCTGACTATTGCCAACACATTTAACAAGGCACTTACTGACCTTAACAGTGTACTTCCGACAAATTTTTTTGAAGAAACCAACCCAAGCTCAAGTCAAAGCCTAGGACCCACTCAAACATCCCCCCTCCCTTCTATTTCAAATCTGTCAACTACAACCAAGCAAGAAAGTACATTCGTAAGGCACTTGGAAAATCCAGGAAAAATGGCGACACACTCAACCTCAAATTTATTTCCCTTGCACTTGATGAAATCCTAGCTCCCATTACTAAACTGCTGAACTTATCCCTGCAGCTGGCTCAATTCCCCCAAGCTTGGAAGTCAGCCCTGGTAACTCCGGTGCACAAGAGTGGTGACCGGGCACTGCATGCCAATGACAGACCTATTTCTATCCTTCCACCACTGTCAAAAGCACTGGAGCACATAGTCTCAGACCAGCTGGTTGATTACCTTAATAAATACAGCATTTAGTGTCCAGAACAACAAGGATTTCGGAAAGGGCACAGTACCTCCACAGCTCTTCTGGAGTTCACCAGCTGCATTTACAGTTCACTGGGCCAGGGTAACCTTGTTGGAGTGGCCTTTATTGATCTAATAAAGGCCTTTGACATGGTCGGTCACTCCCTACTACTTCAACAACTCACCTTGATACGCCTCCCTAACCCAGCTACTAACTAGTTCAAAGGCTATCTAACTGATCGTTACCAACAGGTAAAGATTGGAAACATCACATCTGGGCCCCTGCCAGTTCATTGTAGGTTCCCCCAGGGGTCAATCCTAGGACCCCTCCTTTTCAGCATCTTTCTAAATAGCCTACCTCAATTGTGTGACCAATGGATACTTCTCTGTGCAGATGATGCTGCTATTTTTACTTCTCAACATGACCCTCACACCCTAAAATATCAGCTACAACATGCTTTTAAACAAACTGAAGATTGGTTCAGAGCCGACAAGATGATTCTGAACTATAAAAAGACGAAAGTAATGCTTTTTTGCAGTGCTAGAAGCAAACACAAAGCAGAATCCCTTAACGTCACTAACTACACAGGGGTTTCACTTGATCCAGTGGAGCAATTCAAACACTTGGTGGTTATGCTTGACTGTTCTCTCGCCTATGCAGAACACATTGAGAATGTGGCCAAAACAGTCAACATAAGAACTGGGCTCCTGCAGAGGTACAAGGAATGCCTAACACCTGAAGCACTCCAAACCACAATCCATAACACAGTTGTCTCCATCATCGACTATGGATTGGTCATATACAGCTCAGCCACTCCCACCTCACTACATAGTATAGCAATAGCCCTAAACAAAGCCTGCAGACTGCTCACCAATTCCCCCCCGACTAACACACACATGTAACCTTTATGAGCAAGCTGGGTGGCTACAACTTGAAAACAGGATACAATACCAAACCTGCCTCTTAGCTAAAAAATCACTACTCGGACTTGAGCCTCCTGGGGTCACAAGCCTATTAAGCTTATTCAGAGGCCCACACCACACCAGGAACTCTGACCATCAGGTTCTCACCATCCCATGCTGCAGAACCTCCCAAGGGCAGAGGTCATATGCCTACTGGGCACCACTTTGGCTCAATAACCTCTGCACTGAACATAATCCCATGCAGAGATTGAGGCTTTTCAAGACCAAGCTAAGACAACACCTACTGAAGAAAAGCTCCTGTGACTGTACTTTCTAATTACTCCACACACACACTTCAGGTTATTACCATCTCCTCGCTACTCCTACTTTGTCCTTGTACCCTGAATTGTCCCCATTTTTGCCTTGCAATACCCTACACTCTCCTCTCCCACCTCCCCCTCAATAGTCATCATGCCCCCCCCACCCAGTGCCCCCACTCTCCTTTCTGGATAGCTGCTTACTGTCTTTTACATGACAATGCTACCTAGGCTGCTACTGTTACCTAAATTATCCTAGTGTGAAAACCATCTCTGTTTCCTATTTACAATGTATTTTTGTCTATGTTTATTCACCTAGCTAGATACTCCTAAACCCATAATGTATGTATAGCCACCCTTTATGACGTGGAACCTTTGTAAAAGAGTGGTCTCCGGCTCAAAGGTATTGTAATCCAAGACCGAATAAATAAAAAAAATATATACTAATACCATTAGCAGTACTACTACTACTACTACAAGTGTCACCACCTATTCCATCTGTACGTTCACTGTCACATCCTGTTGTGCAGTAGTGGGGGGGGCATTAGAGCATACATGCTTTGTGCAGGAAGCAGCAGACACCACCACCAGTGTTCCCACTGCTACCACAATGGCTGCTACATCCACAGCCAGTGTGCTTCCCATCACCACCAGTGCCATTCTTGCAGCAGCCACCCTTTCAGTTGTCACCACTACTGCAGCCACTGCTACCACTATTCCTATGCCCATGGCTGAAGCACCCTCTACCCCGTGTCTGTGACCATGAACACCCTCTAGTGCTGACATAATGCAATGCTTGATATCATTTTCAGAGTGCTATGTGTGTGGTATGGTGGATCGAGTGTGTCACATGAAGCTTGTATTGCATTAGTGAGAGCTCTATGTTGGTGGATGAAGTGTCATTGAGTTGTATATGGTATACCAGGTTCAATGGGTGATTAATGGTGTTGCTGAAGTACTTTTTTAAACTTTCCTTAAATAAACACCTTTTCTGGCTGAATACTGAATAACAAATGTCGAATACTTAGGACCCAAATACCAAATATTCATCCGAATATTCAGGAAAAGGTATCTGCACAGCCCTAGTGGGGACTTTCCATCACTTTATCCTGTTTAGCAAATCAGACTAGTTTAGATACAGACGAAGAATATTTACTCTAAAAATCAAGAAAAATAACTTTTTAACAGATAAAAGCTTTTTAAACGATTATATTTCAAAAACACCAAAGAAGAGTTTGCTTAAAAAATAGTTTTGGCATCAAATGGGCTATACAGAGCTGAACATGCATGAGAGGCAAGGTTGTTTTTCTGTGCTCCATGGTTTCAACAAAGTTTCATTTTCTACCAACCTTAAGCTACTAGGGCAAACACCTATATTTGATATTTTTTAGTCTCTCCTATGCGGCTTTCTCAATGGCATTGAATATCACTTAACACTTGCTAGAGTTCCCCACTGCCTACCTTACTACCACCCACCCAGCCTCCCCCCCAATGTAATGCAGGCACCTCCAGCTGTGTCACCCGCTTGCACAGCATACCTCACATCTACTGCCCCACCACCTCGAGCCCAGGCCCTCCCCCACTCATATGGCTAGCTCCAGGCCTTAGAACTCTACCCATCCCTACTATAATTCAAAACTTCCCACCCCCCCAACTTCAACTACTGTAAAGTGCAATTCCCCAAATATGCCATTCTATGGTATACTCTCCTTCTTCTACTACTCTCTGGCAATGTCCACCCCAACCCTGGTTCTCCACCTCGACACACCCCTTATAGTGTCAAACAAAATGGGCTCCTAATAGTCTTACTTAATATCTGCAGTTTGCAAAAGAAAGTCTTCTCCCTTCAAGGCTGGCTTGCACAGCACTTCCCTGATGTCCTGGCACTAACAGAAAGCTGGCTTATGAAGCGCACCCCTGATTCAGCAGGGGCCTTATATAGCTATTCATTATTCCATGCTGACCGACTACAAAAAGAGGTGGCGGCTGCACCCTTTACATAAATAATACTCTGCAAGCCACTCAAGTTATCCTACCCTCCCCAGACCATGAAGCTCAGATTCTCACCATCAAATTGCTCCTTGGAAACCCAGGGAAAACTCTATACCTCTCAGTGACCTATATCCCTCCCTGTAACCAAAAGCTTGCATTTAAAACCGTCTTAAGCTACATTGCACAACTCCCCCCCCCAAAAATGAAGTCATTTTCATTAGCAATTTCAGCATCAACTGGATTTCACCCTCCTCCTCTCACTTCAGTGACTCTGCCTTAGCACTCGAGGTCACCAAAGTCATTCAATTCTCTACCAGGCTGAATGACAAAACAGGCAATGCAACCCTACTAGACCTCATTTTCACTAATATGCCCAAAAATATCTCTCAGGTCAAGGTGCTTGCCAACACTCTTAGTGACCACTCACCAGTTGCTTGCTAGTGGTCTAACAAGAATCCCTACCCACCCCAGTTCCATTCTACCAGCGATGACTGAAAAGAGGCTCCCTATCCCGGCTCAAGTCCCACCTTCGGGCGTGTGACTACACTTCAATTGATGAGACCAAGTACTTTGACACTGCACTCTCCCACTTCATCGACACTTTCAATACAGCCTGTGACTTGTACGCCCCCTCTCACAAAGTTCTACGCCAAAAATTGGGACACCCCCTGGATCTCTAAGGCCCTCCTAGACATGATGCAGCACCATGACAATCTTTGGCACAAAGCCATTGAAACTTGTCTCCCAAGGGATAAGCAGTTCTACAGAGAGGCCAGAAATATGTGCACCTGGGCCAATCACCAGGCCAAGGTGGCCCACTACAAAGAAGCCCTTACCTCCTCTTGGGTATCTGGTTGGGATTTTTGGAAAAACATCAAAGAACTCAGCAGGAAAGCCATAGCCCCACCCCCTGCTCAACTATCAGCTGGTGGGTCAAGTACCTGAAACCCTCGGGAGATAGCGAACATCCTAAACAGCACCTTCTCTGACCTCAGTGAAGTCCTGCCCCAATTTCTTTAACCTTCCCCCCAACAAATATACCCCCCTTTCGTCTCTGTACCCTGTCACCTAATCAAGCCAGGAAATACTTATCCAAATTTCTGGCCAAGTCCCGGCATAGTAATGATTCCCTGGACTTAAAGCTCCTATGACTCATGCTTCATGAACTTCTTCCTCCACTAACCAAAATCCTTAACAAATCTCTCTGCCTCAGCCAATTCCCATCACCATAGAAGCAAGCTGTTGTAACCCCCATCCTGAAAAGTGATAATACCCCCCCAATAACTATAGACCCATCTCCATATTGCCCCCTCTCTCATAGGTGTTAGAGAAAACTGTAGCCAATCAACTCACGCATTACCTATCCAAACACAATCTACTTTGTCCCAAGCAGCATGGCTTTAGGAGAGGCCACAGTACAACCACCGCCCTCATAGAGTACACCTCTTGCATAAACCAAGCCCTTAACCATGGGCATGTTGTTGGCTCTATCTATATTGACCTCACAAAGGCATTCAACACAGTCAATCATGCCTTGCTCCTTCACTACCTTCCTGCCCCGGGCCTCTCCCAAGAAGCAATATCCTATCTCGCAGCCTACCTAGCAGGTAGGACTCAACGTGTCGAAATTGGTTCCACTCTGTCTGACTGCTGCCCTGCTATCTCCGGTGTTCTGCAAGGTTCCATACTTGGCCCCCTCCTCTTTAGCTTATTTCTTACCTCATTACCAAATGCCTGCATAATGTCAAATTCTTTTATACACTGACAATGTTGTCATTTTCAGCAGTCACCAACACCCACTCTCACTCCAGCACACACTCCAGAACAACTTCACAGAAGCCAAATCCTGGTTGGGGGACCATAGACTTATAATCACCAAAAACCAAAAACAATGATCTTCGCTCACTGCCAGATTTCTCACTCTGGATCAACCTTTACCATTGTCAACTGACCGGGCAACCCGCTAGAACAGGTTAACACTTTTAAATACATGGGCATATCAATAGACACATCCCTCTTTCCATATGCATATCCAAGTCCTATCCACCTCTCTCAACACCCAGCTAGGTCTTCTCTACCCCCTCAAGCATTGTCTCCCTCCAGAAGCCATCCGACTGGCACTGCTCTCCTCTGTACTCTGCCTTATGGACTACGGCATTGTAATATATGGCTGCATGGATCAGACTGCCTTAAGCTGCCTCAAAATCACCCAAAACAAAGTATGCCATCTGCTCATGGACTGTGACAGATACACCCATACCTGTGACTTATATAGGCATTCCCAGTGGCTAAATTTCGACGGGAGACTTAAAAATCACACTTGTCTCCTAGCCAAGAAAATCCTACTCAACCTTGCCCCCCGGGCTCCACCTCTTATCCAGCTGGCTCCTCTAAACAGACCCACGAGAAGTACTTCTAAGTCCCTCATAGCTATCTCCCATTGTAGGACCTCCCTGAGCCAAAGGGCCTTTCTATATTGGGACCTTAAATGTCTCAATGAGCTTCCCACCTCCATCTTTCTTACTTACTTACTACTTGCCAGCAGATACAGGCCACATGGTCTATCAAGTCTGCTCGAGTGTGCAGCTTGCATCCTACTTTGCAGCTGCCCCTCCCACCTCACAATTACCCCCCACACAGATGAATGTCAAAGGTGATTGAACCAGATTAAGCTGTTTGTGGTATTTCCAGTGCATGGGGGAAATTTGGCCAGGACACTAAGGAAATTCCCCTACTCTTGTGGTAGAGAGCGCTGTTGGTCCAAGAAGGTGGATAAGAGTGTGGAGATGCTGAACGCTGGTACACCTGCAGGGAAGCTGATCTGCTGCCCTGCAGGTCCTGCTGAGGAGATCGCTTTGTAACTGGGATACTTGAATTCTACTCAGTCTAGCTCACCGAGGCATGAAGAGATTGTTACAGTACATGCAAATGGTCTAGATGGTAAAACTGAAGAAGAATGGCTTAAATCGCTAGTGCTGCACTGGAGAGACATGGTCATGTCTACAATATCAACTGTAAGTGCTGATTCTACTGAAGTTCCAACACAGCAGCCCACAGTTTGTGTAACAGATCTTGTTACAGAAGTGGGGATGACAAAGAGGTCTAACAACCATCAATCTTCCTCTCCGAGTGACACAGCAGCATTAAAGGATTCACAGCCTGTCTGTTAAACATCTGCTCAACCAGCACCTACTGCTATTCCAGCCTCCAGAACAAAAAAACTCCCAGAGCGTGGTAGTACTCCTTCAGCCCAAGCATCATCTTTACCAGACTCGACTAAATCCGCAGTAAGTACTGTTACTACATTTACTGCTATGACTCCTATGTCCTGAACTTTTTTATGAAATGGGCGACCAGGCCCAACCCAATCTCCAGCTCAGGTGGGAGCTAGAAAGAAATTGGCCTGGTCCCTTGAGAACTCATTGAAGAATACAGGGTGGATGCAAACTACTAAGGGTCAATGGCTGCCTGATCCAACAGTCCTACCAATTCCTGGGGCCCTTGCCCAGGGTACTGGCTCTATCCCCATGATTGATGAGGCCCGTAATAACACTACTGCTAATACTTGTCCTGAGGCCCACACCTCTCCACCTTTTGCTACAGACTTTGACATGTCTTCACATTCAGAGGATGTTGTCCGTTCCCCTCCATGGGTGCACCCAAGACAGTCTGGTCTTGACTCTGATTCAGCAACAGGCCACTCCCCAGCCACCTGCAGAACATTCTACACCATCCCAAACAGTGGAGCTGCCTGCCTGCTTCCTCAGCCCCTGCAATGGCGGCCCAACCGGTTGCTGTTGATGAACCCCACCAGAACATTCCACATCAGCAAACTGCTACCACTGTGGACATCCATGTACCCCCTCCCATCTCTCCAGTACAACCAAGGCCTACTATTACTGAGGTACCATTGGTGGCTACTGAGCCAGGTCCACCGCAAAGGGAAGCTCTTATCATGCATCCCTGGCAAACCATCACTGATTAAAAAAAGACCTTTAACTGTACCGCATTCCACTACAAAACCTATGAAGGCTTCTAAAAAATCATCTCCCCTCCCGGTTTCCAACTGGTTTGCTATTCTCCAGGAATCTCCCAGGGGCTTGAATGTGGATGAGGAATCAGAATTATCTTCTACATTTTCTTCACAGCATATGATCTCCTCAGACTCAGAGGAAGAGCTTGCAGAGACACAGCCCCCCCCCCGACTGTAAAAGGGACAAAACAGGGTGTTAAATTGAGTTTTAGCACTAGAAAGAAATGACCACTTCTGACTTTTTCTTTTCAGCATTATGTCCTCCCCTCCTGCTCTTAGGGTGGCCACATTTAACACAAATAGTCTGAAAGCAGCACGGAGATGTTTGGTTACTTTTTCCATTTTACATGCTGCCAGTTTTGACATTTGTCTTTTACAGGACACAAGATTAAATACAAAATCCTTTGTGCTAGCTGCACAAAAATTGTGGCATTGGGGCCCCTCATTTTTTTTCTTTCGGGCAGGATACATGTGATGGTGTCGGAGTTCTTTTTTGGAGTACAGGGTTCATAGTCACCAGGGTCTTGGTTTATGTTTGGACAGGGCCTTATTGCTCGATTTCACCTATGAGAATACTGCCTAGCACCTCCTCAATACAGTATATATATTCCTCAGAAAAAGAAGGACCTGGTTGATCTTTTTTACTTGGTCAAACCATACCTCTCTACAACCAAACACATTATTTGGGGGGGAGGGGGTTAACTGTACATTAAGAAAGAGGATAGAAGTAAAAACTCTGTGAAAGATTACTGTGCCATCACCCGTTTAAAACATAGCTTACAGACCTGAGTTTGACAGACTCATATACTGCTTTACATGCAGGGGAAGGTCAGACATATCATAGGGGTAAGATTTCTACACACATTGATTATATTTTTATGACACCCTTTATTCATATTCATGCTGCACATGTCTGCCCAATTGAAATTTCAGACCATGATATGTTAACGGTCACTCTGGATTATCTGTCAAACAGCCCTTTGGGAAAGGTTACTGGAAGTTCAATAATAATCTACTGGAAAGCACAGCAGTGAGGGAAGCAGTGATTGACACTTTCCAGGCCAGGACTACTCTAGTGTGTTTAGAGAATGATCTTAGCTCTTGGTGGGCTGATACTAAACTAGAACTTATGCATGTATTGAAACACAAGGCCTTCTCTTTACATACTGCTCACTACATATGGTATCTCATCCTTAAATCTCAGGTAGCATCCATTATGTCTCTCAGTAATGAAGGAAGGGGTGATTTTTCAGGTATGCTCAGGACTTTAAAAAAGAGATGGAAGCCATAAAATATTCTAGAGCGACATCCCTTTTGCATGAACACAGGGCAAGTCTGCCAGGTAAAGGAATCCAGTATTTGCTAGTTGCAAAACCCACCTTAAATCCAGGGTAATGGACTCTTTATATACATCTGATAGGGATGAGATTACTAACATTACACAGCTTTTAGGAATTGTGGACACACACCTTCATTCCCTATATGCTCATCATCAGTCTGGACTGCTGCTAACAGCTGACTACTTTTCTTCTTTTTCTACCGCCCTTCCCCCCCAGTTTCTCCTGTTGTCCTGGATCCTCTACTTCAGCCAATTCAAGCTGCAGAAGTACTTAAAGCCATCCAGACCTTGAATAATGATACGGCCCCAGGATTGAATGGCCTGAATTCTGAATTTTATAAATTTTTTTCATCAGAAGTTAACATTCTTGAAGTAATGTGTAATTGGATCTTGCATGCCCAGCACATAGACCCTAGATTAGGGACGTCTATCCATTTTTCTTTATAAGAAATGTGACAGAAGGGACATTAATATTTGGAGACCAGTGGTCTTTTACCCAGACTTTAGCAAGACATTTGACACAGTCCCTCAAAACAGATTAATAAACAAATTAGCCACCCTGGGAGTGGGTCCCAGGGTGGTAGCCTGGGTAAAACACTGGCTGGACAATGACACAGTGGGTAGTAGTAAATTGAGTCCACAGTGAAGAAAGGAGGGTTACTAGTGGGGTACAACAGGGCTCAGTACCGGGCCGGTCCCTTTTAATGTCTTTACAAGTGACATTGCAGAGGGACTAGAAGGGAAGTATGTCTCTTTGCAGATGACACATAGATCTAAAAGGTGGGCCAGCAATGTGAGAAGGCTGTAAGGAGGGCTGGGGGGATGCTGGGATGCATAGGGAGAGGCATCACCAGTAGAAAAAAAGAAGTTGTTGGTCCTCTGTACAGACAGTTGGTAAGACCACATCTGGAGTACTGTGTACAGTTCTGGAGACCCCCATCTCCACAAACACATACACAGGGTGGAGGCTGTCTGGAGGAGGGCAACTGAAATGGCGTAGGGTCTGCATCAGAAGACATATGAAGAAAGACTAAAAGAGCTTAAGATGTACAGCCTCGAGGAAAGGAGGGAAAGGGCGGACATGTTAGAACCTTTCAAATACCTCAAGGGAATCAGCAAAGTCCAAGAGGGTAGCATCTTTCAGAAAAAGAGATGTGCAAGAACAAGGGGGCACAATTTGAAGATAGAGGGGGACAGCTCAGAGGTAATGTGAGAAAGTATTTATTCACAGAGAGGGTTGTAGATGCATGGAACAGCCTTCCTGAGGAGGTCGTAGAGTCAAAGACACTGGAGGAATTCAAGAATGCATGGGCCAGACATAAGGCAATTCTAGTGGGGGGGGGGGAGTAGGCTGTTGGTTAACTAGGATCTGCAGCTTATCTGTTAGGTAGGGAAATAGGCAGATTAGGTGGGCCAAGAGGCCCTTATCTGCCATCAAATTCTATGTTTCTATGTTTCTACCCCTGAGTCTCCTCAATACTGATTTGAAAATATTAATGAAAATCTCGACAGCACGTTTGGCCACCTTAGCCCCACTTTTGATTTTTTCCATCACAAACTTGTTCAGTTCCTCATAGATTGATCTCTGATAATTTACTGCTGATGAGGAAAATGGTGGAATTAGGTGACCACTATAAATTACATGGTTACTTATTAGCTTTGGATCAAGAAAAAGCATTTGACAGAATTTCCCATGCTTTTATGGAACGTTCCTTACTATCTTATGGAGTCCCACAATAGTTTGTACATTGGTTTATGTCCATATACACAATAGCAAACATTGTCCCTTTAATAAATGTATACTTTGGTAGGACATTACACGTACAAAGAGGGGTCCATCAAGGCCACCCTATGAGCCCCTTATTATATGTCTTTCGTTTAGATCCTTTTTTATGAATGGTTAATGGAGATGTTTCTATTACAGGTTTACAACCCCCAGCCATGGCCCTGGAACCTGACCTGGCTCACCAACACCATCCTCACTGCATAGATCATGGGCACACCACCTCAGCTATCTTTACTGACCTTGCCAAGGCTGTCGACACTGTCTCCCATGCCCTTCTTCTATCCAAACTCTCCCATGCTGGACTCTCAGGAGCAGCCACCAGCTGGTTCCACTCCTTCCTGGCAGGCAGGTCTCAATCTGTAAGAATTGGCTCTCACACTTCTGTCCCCCTCCCTGTAACTACTGGGGTCCCACAAGGCTCAGTTCTCAGCCTGTTACTGTTCTCAATTTTCCTAAATGACCTGCCCTCAGTATGCCCACACAATCCATTCACATGTACGCTGATGACACTTTTCGGTATGCCTCAGGTTCCTCCCCCTCAGAAGCGGCCTTTAAACTCCAGGTGGGCTTCAATGCTGTTCAGCTATGGTTTCGCATAAACCAGCTCTTTCTTAATCCCAAGAAAACTGTCTCCCTAACCTTTGGCATGAGGCAGAGACTCTCCAGACTCCTCTCCACCCCCATTTCCCATACCATTGATGGTACTCCCTTGGAAGATTGCACCTCTTTCAGATACCTTGGGGTCTGGCTCGACCAGCACCATGACTTTTCAGTTCATATTGACACAATCTACAAGAAACTTCATCCCAAGCTCAGTGCCGTGTATCGCAACAGGGGCTGCATCCCTCTGGCAACCCGCAAAGCAATCATACAGGAAATGATCCTCCCTATATTTGACTATGGGGACATCATATACAGCGCGGCCCCTAAGTCCACCTTAGCCAGACTAGATCCCCTTTTCCATTCCTTCTGCCATTTTTCCTTGGACTTCCCTCCCATGATGCATCCCTGTGACATCTACAAGTCTCTAGACCTATCTTCACTCCAGGATAGGCGACCGGCTCACTGTGCTAGGACTATAGCGAAATTCTGGGTACAGTCCATTCCCCCTACCTCAACTCCACCTTCTCAGTTCAACCCCCCCCCCCTGCATACTCAATAACACAGATGCCTGGCTTCTCCATGTCTCATGCATATCAACATCTAAAGGACAAGCTGTCTTCAATTATCGCATGCCTAAATTATGGAACTCCTTGTCGGCAGACATTCAGCACGCAGACAACATTCAACATCTCAATCACCTCCTCAAGTCACATTTCTCCTCCACCTGCACATGCTTCCAGCTCCACTGAGGAAACAAGTGTCCCCCATTTTGTAGTATAATGTGCATACTATGTACATATTTATGCATAATGAATATACCTTTTTACATGATGTTAGGTCATATTTTCCTCTGTTACCCATATTTCTTGTATTGTAATTTTGGCAGTGAAGTTAATTAGCTTAGTTTAATGTATTGTATATTATACTGTACATTCCATGTCTGTTACTGTATTCCATGTTGGTCATATTGTACTTATCTCATTTCCCACACCCCTAGGATGCATCTGGAATTGAGTGGTACACCGTTCAGTATGCTTTCCTGGTCAAACTTTTAAATAAATAAATGTCTCATGATTCTCCTAGGGTTAGGTTAACTGATGGTAACATGACACCTGATTTTGTCTCAGAACTTCAGTAGGCATCCCTATATTGAAAAACAGAAGTTTGGCTGGGTTAGGGGGGGTCTCGTTGGGGGAATTCCTGCTCTCAGATCATGCCTCGTTTTTTATGATAGTTTCATTTGGAGAGTTTAGAAGATCTACTTTTTGGAGGTTGAACTTGTCATTGTTGCAGGATAAAGAGGTGGTGGAATCTGTAGCCCGAACCTTGGAACAAATGCAGGTGGAAAATGATCTCCCAGGGACCACTCCGGCTATGTTATGGGATACTATAAAGGCAGTTATAAGGGGAGAGTTTATAAAATGGTCAAGCAGAAAGAAAAGGGAAAGAGAGGCTAAGAAGGCTGATTCAATATCACGTATTGCACAATGTGAGGCCCAGCAGAAGATTAAAATAGACAAGGACAGGACTAAATTACTGAAACAACTTAAGGCTAAATTAATGAATATTCTTGATTATGGAGTGGAGCAGAAGCTTCTGTTTCTTAAACAGAAATATTACGAAGGAGGACCCAGGTCTTTCAGATTGCTGGCAGCTAGACTCAGGGTACAGAGGAGTAAGGCCACTATACAGGCAATACGACATCCCTTGGATAACCGCTTGGCTCAGGAGACCGATTCCATAGCGGAATCGTTTAGGGCCTACTATTCCAACCTTTATAGGCAAGGTGTTCAGCCTTCGAATACGCAGATTAAAGATTTCCTAGGGAGTCTGGATCTCCCCTCGGTCTCTGAGGAGCAGGTAACTTGGTTGAACAGACAGATCGAAGATGGGGAGGTGCTGGGGGCTATTAGGAACCTCAAGACCCTCAAGTGCCCAATGACTGATGGATTGCCTGGGGAGTTTTATAAACAGTTTGGTGGGAAGGTCACCCCATTGCTGGGTAAATTATTCTGATTCCTACAGGGAGAAGAGAGTGAGATTCCCCCCTCCTGGTCTCAGGCAATAATCTCAGTGATACCCAAACCCGGCAAAGACCCTGTATTATGTTCCTCCTACCTTCCCATTTCAATTTTAAATATTGACTGCAAATTAATCACCTCGATTGTGACTATGAGACTACAAACACTGGTACCCCAGATAATTGCCCTTGACCAAACAGGTTTTATTCCAGGCTGTCAGGCCCAGGATAATTTGAGGAAAACATCCCTTCTAATTGACCATATAGTTGGCTCCAAAAAATCGGCTTTATTGGTTAGCATCGATGCAGAAAAAGCCTTTGATAAAGTATCCTGGAGGTTTTTGGAGGAGGTCCTTGCCTCATTTGGGTTGGGAAGGGCTTTTCAGACCTTGATTGCCAAAGTCTACAAATCCCACATAGCATATATCAGAGTGAATGGTCATCATTCTAAGGAGTTTGGTTTGGATAGGGGGACGAAGCAGGGGTGCCCCCTGTCTTTCCTCCTCCTCTTCGCTTTCTATATTGAGCCTTTGGCTCAGGGCATCAGGAAGGATGGGGGGATCGGGGGGGTAGAACTTGTGGGTTGTCAACATAAGATATCTCTTTATGCAGATGACTTTCTCCTTTATTTGGAGGATCCTGAGACATCCCTTAGAAGGGTAATGGACAGATTGGCTCTGTTTTCTGAGATGGCTGGCTATTCACTGAACACCGCTAAAACAGAGATCTTGAGGTTTAATTATGTCCCCACTCAGGAAATTAAGGAAGTTTACCCTATGAGATGGGATCTCACGCAAATGAAATATTTGGGGATTATTAGTAGCAACCCCCCTGCTCAACAAAAAACCCTGAACTTCTCACCCATAGTGCAGCAGTTAAAAAATGATTTCAAAAGATGGGGTTAACTCCCTCTTTCACTTCATAGTAGGGTGATGGTTGTCAATATGAATGTCTTGCCAAGATTTTTGTATTTTGTTTCAAGGCACCACCTGCTTGGTGACTAGAAAGAATTTGGAAACATGGCAGAGAATGCTAATGAATTTCATTTGGGCAAATAGGAGACCAAGAGTGAGGCACCTTACTTTATTTCTTCCAAAGGAGGAGGGGGGACTGGGAGTTCCATGGCTTGAGGGTTATTGGGAAGCCACACATCTGAGAATAGCTCTGTTATGGGGGCATGCCTCATATAGGGCTATATGGGAGGAGATAGAGTTGGCTGCATGTCCCCCCCCCCACCTGCAGCTCTGTTCCACCCCATGGACCTCATAACAGCACAAGAGGGGATATGTCCTACTACTCGAACAATGTGGGAGGGGTGGAGGAGGGGTACCAGGAGGGAAAGGAAACATGGAGGTCATTGGAGATATGGCTGGCGGGCGATAGATCCCTCATTTGGCCCGGCACAATGGGATTCTTGGTTTTTGGACAGAGCGCGAACAGGGTTACAGGCACCATGGCAGCTATTAGAGGTTGGGGGATTATTATCATTTGATGTAGCCCTGAGAGTTTTTGGTCTCTCTCCTAGAGACAAATTGCACTACTGCCAAATTGTCAGCTTCATTAGTAAAAAACTTAAGCTGGAGCGCAGAACAGGCTTCGGGGGACAGTGCAATATATCTTTGAGGACATTTGGAAGCCTGAACACCCCATGGGGTTATCTCTCAACTATATAAGAGGAATAGTAAACATATTAGAGTAGGCACGAGCTATATTAAAATGGCTTGGGAACAAGAAATGGCTCTATCCATCCCTGAAGGAGTCTGGGAAAGGACTTGGGGTAACATTTGGATGATTTCCTCCTCCTCCTCCTGGAAGGAGTTTATGTGGAAAGTAAGGGTGAGATATTTCAGGGTACCAGTGGTGGTTGCTAGACAACACAAGGGATCCTCCCCAGAATGCTGGAGGAAATGTGGCGAGGATAAAGCCCCACTATCGCTCCATTTTGGTCAATGCTGTCTACTATGCTCAAACAGATCTTCCAGATTCAAGGACAACTGGGCCCAAGGAGTCTCCTATTGGGAGAACCTCCCACAGATATTAAGGGGAGTGATGCTAAATATTTATGGCAAATTCTAATTGTGGCAGCTCTAAAGGCCATAACGAGGCGATGGTTGCAGCCCCTTCCCCCAACAAAAGAGGATTGGCTCGAAGTGGTGGGGCAGGTTCAGAGGATGGAATAATTAACATTTAAGATCCAGAGGAGAACTGCAGTTTATGTGAATTGTTGGACCTGCTGGACCATTTGGGTAGGGTAGATTAGAGTTTTAGCCCCATTGAGAACAAGTAGGCTTTATTATAATAGGGCCAGTTTTTTTTTTTCCCCTCAGCTCTTACTCCTATCATTTTCTGCCTTTACTCCCAGAGGACTTAGATAGGTTAGGGGGGTGGGCCCTCATGATCTCGGGTGAAGCTGAGTGGCCCGGGGGTGGGGACAGCCTGTCCCTCCTAATAAGTAGCGGGCTACTGGTACAAGGTGCCTCCTGTTAGCCTCTGGGTGGGATGGGAATTACCAGAACTTTCCCACTTCAGAAAGAGATTTTATAATGTAGAGAGGTATATCGAGATGTGAGACCTATGTTTATTTGTACATGAATGTCTTTATACTTTTGGTTTGTTATATCTGTCTTCCTGTGAATTAAGCCATTTGCTTAAAAAAAAGGAATAGTTATGGCTACAACAACTGTAAGGATGGATGTGATAAAATTCAGGTGGCTGAATGCAGGATGATATACATTGTTATCTGATGTAAGGTATTTGGATGCAAAAAACAATATGACTTGTAAACCAAAATGTAAGAACCACCGCAATAAATCGAGCATATAAAAAAAAAAGAAAAACAGAAGTTTACACACCTACTCTGTGCATATCATTAAATCATAATTTAATGTTTGATGAATAATGTATAGTGCTTGTGTATGCTTGCCTTTGGTCTTTCTGTATTTCCACCCTCAGTAGAGGACCATTAGGGAAATAGAAAGCTCAAACAGAGAGAGTACCTCCTCCAACTCATAGACAGATTAACTCCGCCAACTCATGGAGAGTGTAAACAGTAACATGCATCAGAGGATCCCCCCCCCCCCGTAAAGGAAACCTCTGGAGGACCCATGGCTACTGAACTGCATGTCCTCTGGACACACTGGGCTCTGTGCATCAAGCTGCGCAAAGCATGCAAAAAACTACTGTAAATGCAGAAAACAGAGAGTGGTGGTAAATGGTATACAGTCAGAAGAGATGCAAGTCACAAGTGGGGTACCTCAGGGATCAGTCCTGGGGCCAGTCCTCTTCAATATCTTCATCAGTGACATTGCAGATGGACTGGAAGGTAAGGTTTGTCTGTTTGCAGATGACACCAAGATCTTTAACAGAGTAGATGATTCAGATGGGGTGGGCAGAATGAGAAGAGATCTGGATAAACTAGAGCAAAATGGTCGGAAGAGTGGCAACTGGGGTTTAACGCAAAGAAGTGCAAGATCATGCACATAGGGAAGAGAAGCCCTGAAGCCAGCTACAGGCTGGGAGGGGAGATGCTGGCAGTCACAAGGGAAGAAAAAGACTTGGGCGTCATCATCACCGATGACCTGAAATCATCCAAGCAGACCTCTAAAGTAGTAGGTAAGGCTAGAGGGTGTTGGGGTGTATTAGTAGGGGTATCACAAGTCAGAAGAGGGAGGTAATAGTCCTCTTTACAAGACACTGGTTAGGCCCCATCTGGAGTACTGCATGCAGTACTGGAGGTCACACCTTCACAAGGACATTAACCAAATTAAGGCAGTCCAGAGAAGGGCAACCAAAATGGTGCAGGGACTGCATCAGAAAACATATGAGGACATATTAACTGAACTCAATATGTATACCCTAGAGCAAAGGAGGGAGAGAGGTGATATGATTGAAACATTCAAACACCTTAAGGGCAGTAACAAGTTGAAAGAGCCTAACATGTTTCAATATAAGAAAAATAGCAGGACAGGAGGACACAGCATGAGATTAGAGGGAGGCCGATTAAGGGGTAATGTGAGGAAGTTCTTTTTCACAGAAAGCGTGGTGGATGTATAGAATGGCCTACCTCAGAAAGTAGTGGATATGAATACAGTGCAGGGTTTCAGACAGGCATAGGATAGGCATAAGGAAGCAATACAGATGAGTATGAATAGATAGGTCATTGACAGAGCAAAGGCCTGTGGCACATTCATAAGGTAAAAAAAAAAAAAATGGGCAGACTGGATGGGCCTTGCAGTTCCTTATCTGCCATCAACTACTATGTTTCAATGTTTCAGTGCACAGCTACTGGTGTGCAAGGCATCCATATGTCCTGGTACTTTCAGAAACCTGGCTGTCAAGCCAGCCTGGTGGCACTGGAGTTTGAGGCGCTGGTCGCTAAACCTCGTGCCATGCCGGCAACCCGGATTCGGGAACAAGCCTGGGCCATTGGGGGTCGGTGGGGGGGGAGAGAGGATCAGATGTCTGGAGGACTGCTCTCCTCTCTCAATGGGAGGGAGACCTGTCAGTGATTGTCCTCTGGTGATAGCTGGAGGGCATCTAGGGAAGGGCTGCTGACATCACTACATTGGCGGGGGCCGGGGAAAAGTGAAAAGGGCCTGGCAGGTTTCCATGATGGCCCCGTGTCTGCAAGGGCCGACCCCAGTGTCTGGATTGGGTCTCTGGGGGGGGGGGAGCTGGCACCCTGCTTCCTGGCCCTGCCACGGGGTGGGGGCAATCCACGGGGGAATTTCTGGGGTCAGCAAGAGTGGGGCCGAGTGAGACCAGAGAAGTGAGTTCCTCCATGAGGAGGACCACAGCCCCCTGCCAAGGCTAATGGAGGAAAAACATCTATATAGAAAAAAAGAAACCTGGCACTCACAGAAGATAACTGATACCATGCTCGCTACTCCGAGCTACATTCTTGTTAGACAAGATAGACCTAGCAAGGGAGGAGGTATTACTATGTACCTGTGCTCCAAACTTCAATACTCTCCTGTTCTATCTCATCACCATCCCAATTCGAACTCCTCCTAATCAAGCTATCACTTCCTTTCACACTGCCTACATACAAAGCTGGCACCTACTGTCGTCCTGGTCTCCCTGCACCAGCCATATATGAACTTATCACAACTATCTCCTCACATACTGTATCTCCTCTGGTGAGCTCTACTTACTAGGTGACTTAAATGTGGATTGACTCTCCCCTGCCAGCTCTACAATATGCAACAAAGTAAACTTCCTCAACCTGACACAACTAATTACCTCCCCGACTCGACTAAACCATAAACCCTACAAACACACCCTGATTGACTGGGCCCTCACCTACCATCCCCACCGCATAATTGACTCCAATATTCTCCCAAATTCACTGAGTGACCACCACATGATTTACTGTAAGATTAGAGCCCCCCCAAAATTGATACATATGCGCTCCTTCTGATCAGTAACCTTAGCTCCCTTATTAAATGACTTACACCACACCGACTGGTCCCACCTCTCTTTAGCATCCTCTGTTGATATCGCCTTTAGCTACTTCCAGTCCAAATTCCTGGAAATCTGGGACCTACATGCACTGCCTAAACTAACTAGAGTCAAAGACTCACACCATCCCTGGATTAATGCTGAGTTATTGGCCTGCATGCATGCTAGGTACCAGGCCCGGAAGGCCTACATGAAATCTAGATCTCACACTCTCCTCCTCTTCTATAGCCAGCATAGAAATGCTTGCACTAAGGCCTCCAGATATGCTAAGTCGTAATATTTCTCCTCAACCTTCCATACCAAAATAAGCCATCCCTCTAAGTTCTGGAGAGTTGTCAAATCTCTCTTCTCTTCACCTTCCCACCCTCCAATCCCAACACTCATCCATGGTAATGTAACACTATCTGACCCTCCATTGGTTGCATTCACATTCAAGACCTTCTTTACATCCTGTGCCTCCTCACTCCTCTACACCCTCCCCACATGTCCACTTACTACCCTCACTGACCCCCTACTCTCTCCAAACATTCCCTCTCTTCCCCCTTTCTCTTTCTCTTTTATTTCACCAAATGATGCACTGAAGGCCCTCCTTGCTTTGAACCCCTCCAAGGGTAAAAGCCCAGATGATCTAGACTCTAATCTGCTCTATCTCTTAGCCCCTGCTATAGCGCCCCCCCCCCGGCCGCCATCCTCAACCTATCCTTCACTCTAGCTTCAGTTCCTTCATCCTGGAAACACTCTACTGTTATTACCCTCCTCAAAGGTGGTGATCCTGATACCCCTGGGAACTATTGCCCTATTGTCTTACTTCCTATCCTAGCTAAGCTCCAGAAATGCATTGTCCTTGCCCAACTCACCTCTTACCTTGACTCCACCTCATTTTTCACCCCTTTCCAGTCTGGTTTCCGCAAGTCCCACTCCACCACTGCCTCCCTTTTACAGCTCACTGAATCCATACTCACCAAAATGGATTCGAGACACGTTACCTTTGCCATATTTGTCAGTCTGGAAAAAGCCTTCGACACAGTATCCCAGTCCCTCCTCCTTCTCCTTCTCCAAAAACTCACTGGTGCCAGGTTAAACTCCTTAGCTACAACATGGTTGTAGTCCTACCTGTCAGGCAGATCCCAATCTGTCAAGATTTCATCCTTTCTCTGTCCTCCCTATTACCACTGGTGTCAGTTAGGTCTCTGGCTTTGTCCCATATTATTTTCAGTCTTTTTCAGTGATCTCCCGTCTGCCTGCTGTGCTTCCCAAATCCACATATATGCAGATGACACCATCTTATACACGTCTAGCACCTCACACACTGATGCTGAGTCTAGATTGCCACATAATTTCAACAAGGTCCAGCAAAGGTTCCAGTCCAATGAGCTGTTCCTAAATGCCAAAAAGATAGTCTCCATGTCCTTCGGCACTAGACAGATAGCATCTAAACTTAAATCCCCACCTGTCTTCTGCACACTGAATGGCACTCCTATCGAAAAGGTCACAACCTTCCAATACCTTGGGGTCTGGCTAGACCACCATTTGGACTTTTCAGCACATGTGGACGCAATTCAAAAGAACTTACACCTCAAGCTTGGTGCCCTATATAGAAACAGGGATTGCATTCCTCAATATGCTCATCATACAATTGTGCAGAAAATGATTCTCCCCACCTTTGACTATGCAGACATAGTCTTCATTGCTGTCCCCAAAACTACCTTGGCCAGACTGGACACCCTCTTTAACTCTTTCTGTTGCTTTGTGCTTTCCTGCCCACTTCAAACTCACCATTGTGACCTCTATAAAGCCCTGTCTCTCCCTTCCCTGGAATCCAAATGTCTGTCCCATACTGCTACCTTCCTGGCCAAATTCGGGGCAGGTAGTCTCCCCACCTATCTTTCCTACTCCATTTCCACCTCCTCCCAGCGCTCCTACTCCCTCCGTAACACTGACCTTCGAACCTTCTCAATCCCCTACTGAGCTACCTCCACTGGCCAATCTGCCTTTTCTTTCCATTGTGTCAAAGTTTGGAATGCCCTTCCCTCCCCCATCTGCCATGCCACCTCACACAAATCACTCTCCTCCCTCCTACATGATGACATAGCCCCTCATGTTTCTGCCAAAACCTATCGACCCCTCCCACTACACTGTCCCCTCCCTCCTCTAATCCTTAGCCCTTTGCTTTGGCCTCATCAATCAATGGTTTGTTTATTTATTTAGGCTGCCCAACATAGCACGCAGACACTTTGCTTTCTTTACCACTCTGCCTGCTTATCTAGCTCATCTTAATCTGAGTGTTACTCCTAAGAACTCCCTATTGTATTTTGGGTATTTCTCATGTGGTAATTCTTGTTTCTCATACGGTAATACTGTTCAAATCATTGGATTTACCCATCAAATTGTTCTTACTGCTTCTGCTTGCTACCATCTGCCTAAATTGTAAATTGCCCTTGTACTCTGTGTATCTATTGTATTACTGTTTCCACAATTGTCTCCATGTACTATGCTGCTTGCTGCCATCTGCCTAAATTGTAAATTGCCCTTGTATTCTGTGTATCTGTTGCATTAATGTCTCCACAAATGTACCCATGTACTATTTACTTGTGTAACTCCACTTCCCTTCCCCCCAGGATGCATCTGGAAATGAGCAATATTTGCTCAGCATGCCTTCCTGGTGAAACACTTGAATAAATATAATAAAAGGCAGACACGATATGAGGTATTCACTATTGTGCGTGTGAGCACAATGGACATTGGAGGCAGGACCACATGGGCTGCATAGTGGCCCATGCAACCCACACAGGGCAGGACAGGGGTACGCAGACCTTCTCTGTGACCCCACCATATAAAGGCATGTGTACCGCCCTGTGTGTGGGTACAGAAGTGAATCATGAATGTACACAACACACAGGCAATGGTGGAGAATGGCTGGATCATGGAGGACATCCCATCACAACCCATGATGCCCATGGGTGCAGCATAGAGAGAGCAGCAACTGCACATGTTCTCACACCGGGGGTGCATTGCCCGTCATCAAGGTCACTGTTGGCTAGGTTGCAGCAATGGTCTCCAATATATGGACCCACTACACCACACTGTATGGGGCATGATCCCTGTCCATGGCCCCAGAGGTCATGGCATGCCTGTGTCTAAATAAACAGGCTGGCATGAATGCCACCATCCCAGAGGCATGGACTCTGTTGGTCATAAAAAATAAAGGAGTGACCTTTGTGTAGCGGTGAAAAAGAAGCTCGCTGCGGGTGCACAGTGATGCCTGGGCACAGGTGGAGGGCCCACCAGTAAAGACACTGTACTGACCACAGTGGAGAGGATGGTAGTAGACACCCCCACACAGGTGAGCCTCCACAATGAGGTGGATAGCATCGACACCCTGGAAGGTACGGCACCACAATTAAGTAGTGGCGATCAGATGGAATGTACTCCATACATGTAATAACCACCTTGTTTCCCACTCAACAGACCCCAGCACAGAGGAACACACCACCACATGGGCAACAGAACCCAGATGGGATGACATGGCACAGCAAGAAAGAGGTGGTGATGAAGAAATAGGCTGTTGGTTAACTAGGATCTGTGGCCTATCCTGTAGGTAGGGGAATGGGCAGACTAGATGGGCCAAGCATTCCTTATCTGCCGTCAAAGTCTGTGTTTCTATGGAGGAAGGTGACACCACTGGTATGACACTGGTGTGGTTACATCCCAGATACCAGCACCCAGGATGGAACTGCCACAGCTGTACTAACAACCCACAGGTACTGGACAAGTGCTTGAGTGCTAGCCAGAGATGGATAACAACATGGAGAGCACACAGCCATGGATGCCCAAAGGGATAGAGGAGCCTAACGAGGTGAAGGACAGCAGTGAGAGCACCCAGGAGGGGTGCCCTGAGTCATGCCCTGCACAACACAGGCCTCTGGGAATCAACAACAGAGGTGGTCCAGAGCCAGCATGCCAAGTCCTCAGGAGCATGGGTAGGATGCCAGCAGGAAGCCCAGTGGACATTGGCAATGAGGGCCTGTCAGCACAGACCAGGGTCTGGCCATGGCCAGCGTGCAGTAAGGGTCTCATGGGGACATGCTTTGCAGAGCTGCATCAGATGGAGCAGAACAGACTAGAGGCCCATAACCACAACACAGATATGATCCTAAGACTGACTGAGGAGGTACGTGGCATGTGGTGTGGTATTGACAGGTTGGGTGATCTACTGTACCCGCTAGTGTATCACCATGTTTGTGGGTACAGCACTACACCCCAAGTCTGCCACCCCACTGAACCACATGTCCGTGCCTTCCCCCCAGACATGGCCAGCACTGTGCATGCCAACTGTTGCCCTGTCGTGCCATACTGTGGCATGGACACCATCTTGGATGCAGGGTCCCATGGCACAAGCACAGATCAGCAGTAAACATCAGGAACACAGTGCACACACATAGAGGAACCTGCACCAGTCCCCCACTAGTTGCACCCCATGATCACATGGACAGTTGCAGCATCACACAAGAGATGGGGACACTGCACCAGCAAATGTTGCCATCACCCTCTGCTGTGCATTGCAGGGGTGATGTGACCACACAGAGGCCAGGATAATGACTAGGCACGTGGTCATCAGCCCAGCTAATGAAGAAGCCCTATGACAGAAAACAGCCATAACAATGCACACATGACAGACATGTACAGCACAAGCACTGAGCGTCACCACCAGCACATACCACACCACACGCATTGCACCACTGCAAATACACCAGCCAGCACAGTGTTATGGCCACACCAACACACACATAACTGTACACCAGCCATAACACTATTCCTCTTGGTGTGCTGTGCCACATGCCACCCTGCTGAAATAAAAACATAATTCCCTCACCATCACCACCGCAATACCACCGACCCATGCAATCCAACACCCCCCCAACAAGGGGACATATTCTCTCACCACAGGGCCCCCCCAACACACATGGGTGTGTGTACTCAGAGAATGACATCATCATTGTGCACCCACACCCCTGCTGTCTACTGCACCACATGACCCACCACAGCCATGTTGTCTATCCCCACAGCACATGCTAATGCAACCATGACACCCACAGGCACCCAGCAGTTGCTGGTGCACAAATCCCACATCCAAACTGTCTGCCAGCCTGTGGATAGACATACCTAATGGCAGAATGTGCCCTGTAGAAGGGCATTGCGTGCTGCACAGCTGGACAGTGTCTCCTGTCCTGCACCAGGATGCCCATCGTCAACCTCCCACACTGCACGTAGCTGTGGGTCATCCATCATGGGTACATTACAATGCATGGTGATATGGAGCATGGTGCATGCAGTGATGACCTCAAACACCTTTCCCTGTGACAGCAACATCATTCCACCTGTATGGTCCAGACACCAGAACCTCATCTTCAGAAGCCCTATCGTCCTCTCAATGACAGCCCATGTCCTCTTGTATGTAGTGTTGTAAGCCACTTCCACAGTTTTTTTGTTGGTCCAGGACTGGTGTTATCAGGTATGGCCTCTGTGAGTATCCACTGTCACCTATGCAGGGGGCAAGAATAACACATAATCAGTTGCATTGGGCTTGGACATGCATGGTGGTGTACATTTTGCTGCCATATACTCACCCAACAGCCATCCCTCAATGTGTCCCTCGCCTAGGAGGTTGCCGAGCCATGAGCCGTCCAGTATATAGGAGTCATGGCAGTATCCTGGGTACTTGGTACACACATTTGTGAATGTGCCCTTAGTGTTGCATATGACTTGACAGTTCACACTATGGAACTTCTTTCTGTTCCAGTATGCCTCCTCATGTTCGGACAGTGACACAGTCTCTATATGTGTGCAATTTGTCACATCGATCATGCTAGGCATGCCATGCATGACATAGAATGCAAGTTTCATTGCACGAACATCGGCCTCAGATGTGGGGAATCTAATGTGCTCATGCATATGGCACAGAAGGGCACCTGTTACTTGCGTAATGGCCCTGGAAACAGAGGGCTAGCTAATGCCAACAACATCCTGACACACCCTCTGGAATGACTCGGATGCACAACACGACAGTGTACACAGCATCTTTGTCTCCACTGACATTGCCCTGGTCTGCCTTGTCCGTGGTGCAATAGTGTCAACAACCATGTCACACACCTGTTGTATGGTGGGCTGGTCCAGTCTGAAGTGGTCTATGCAGTGCATGTCCCTCAGGGTCTATGCATCCAGCTGGAATACATGGGTACATGGCCCCCATATCCATTGATGCTGTCATGCCGCATCCCACAGGAGAACATTTGCAGTATTCCTGGGCACATCATGTCACGCGCCTACGGATACCTGTCCACTTGTTCATACTCTGATTGCAGCCCTTTATCTGTACCTGATCACGGGTGTGTTCCTTTAAGTATGCATGTGGGGCCTCTGTGCACACTGGCAGTACACGTTACCAGCGTCACGTGTGCACACACAACCAGCAGGTGCTATGCTTACAATGGTGGCCATGTCAGTTCCAGTCAACCTGAGCGCTCCAAAGGTTGAGCGGATGGGTATATACCCAAATAAGTTGTGGCAGGTGTTGCAGGACTGCTACCTGGATGCACTGTACTGGAATCACCTGTGGCAGCTGACCATACCTGTCTGGGTGAGTAGCATGAATCCTGTGTGGGGGGTATGGTGCAGCTGCATCTAAAATCCCCCTGTAGCTGATGACTATGCTTTTCTCTGTGTTTTGCAGGACCATCTAGGTCTTCCAGACAGGAGGTACTAACATGGCTGGAGCAGCGTGATGAGGCCACCTGTGAAGTGGTGACACCCCAAGAAGGTGGTATTGGAGGGGTGAGGACTCTGACTTTTTTGCCCTACATGTTAACACAGATGACATTTGGTATAAGACAGACAATGGGGAGAAGTGGCAGCTGGAGTTACCTTCAAAGGTAGGTGGACATCACTGGATCACACCTATGCACGCTCACATTGCTTGTTGGCACCATTGCATTGTTCCCGCTCATGACAGGCCTCCATCTGTTGTCCTCTTGTTGCAGTGCTACAGAGGGCTACTCCATTGTCTCATGTTGGTGCCACACCCATGGACAACAATGACCCCACCTGAGGACAGTGGGGACTCTGAGGAGGAAGGGGGATCATTAAGGCATTGGCCCTCTACAGTACACCACATCAGCTATGCATGTGTGGACTGAGAATGCATCTCATTGCCTGGTTATGGGACTGTTACTGTTTCTTCCTGTTGTTCATCCACATGCATATTGCCCCCACATTGGTTGGGATGCTGATGTATACTATGGCTTACTGCTCTATTTCTCTTTTATAAATATATGTCATTGTATTGGCTTCCTGTGTGGTTTACTGACTCCTGCATGGGTATGGACTCGACACTGTGGATGTGTGTGCCAGGGGGGTAGGGGGCACATATGTTGTCCGTCATGCTGGCATGGTGATGTGTGTTATGCACACTGTGGGGGACCCTGTGTGATGGTGTCCCATCTGTGTGCCCTGGGGGGACATGACAGTGCCCATGACACATGTATGCATGCCCTACACCCCATTGCCATGGTTTGCACCTTTTGAGGGGTGAGCTGGGGGCTGTCTGGTGCTGTGGATGGAGGGATGTGTACTGTGTTACATTTGCCCCTGGTAGCATTATGTGTGATACCTTGTTTGTTGACATGTGTTTACTACCAGCACGGTGGATGAACGTGTTGCTGACTCTTCTGGGTCTGCACCATACCCCACACATGGCATGGCAGGCATGCAGTGGTATGCCATACTGCCAGGGCCATGCCAGGTGGGACAGTCGCAGACTATGGATATCTGTGCACATGGTGGTGGTCAGTATGGCCTGTTGGACACTGGTCGGCTGTGGGTATGCTACCTGTGTCAGGATGGCCCCATGTGGTGGTGCTGGGATGTCTGGGGCACATAGAGATGGATGTGTGGCATGGCAGGCTGGTATGCACACCGCCGCACCATCCCTTCCTGTTGTGGGTGCTGCTGGCATCCCTGTGCACAGCCATGTATGGCAGCCCTCCAGCAGCTGTAGGTGTCTGTGTCTTCACCAATGCACCTGGGCATCGTATCAGGTGTCATGCATGTACGTTGAGGCTGCTGCACTCAATACCACGTGGACACACACATAGGTATGCAAGGTGTGCAGCGGATACACAGCTATGCACAGACTGCCTGCACATGACAGCATGTGAACTTCATGCATGCCTCTCCAGAATACAGTGCTCACTGCACAGTCATATATCCTTGTGCTTGTGTGTTATGCACTGGCACACAGGGTGAATACCATTGATGCATAGAGCCCACTAAGAGAAGATGATCCTAAATGTTTGGATGATTTCTTCTTCCAGATTGGAGATGTATGTTTCAAGGCATGAAGAGGTCCATCATCCAAAAGTCTTGATGACATGAGCAGGAATGTTCTTTCTGGCTGCTGCTGATGCTACAGTACTTTGATCAAAGGAATGTCATGAGAAGGCACAAGAACTCAGTCCATGCCACTGTAGAACAGTACTCAGATGCTCCATGAACCACGGTCATAGCTGCATGATTGTCAGAAGTCAGTTAAGAAGACTCGGAGGAACTGTGGTATGCTTAAGTTGATCAAAAGAGCTGCTAGGCACCAGTTTTTATGAATCATTAATATGTAATCGGGACTCCTTTGAAGTCTGTCGGTCTTTGATGTTGGAAGTAACAGGAAGTCATGATCTGCTTGTTTCATAAAATGGCAACTGAGAGGATTTTAGCAGAAGAGGCTGATGCAATAGTCAACTTTTCCATGATGCAGAAAGCTAGACTAATGGCTAATGAGACTAAAATTCAAGTATGGACAACTGGAACAGTACCCAACAAGGTTCACAAGTTTTGGAATATAAGTTAAACTGTAAGAAAATCATTTAGGAACTTCTGCGGATGATGTTCAATGGATTCCAAGCAGGAGGAATTTAACTGAAGAAAGGGGTACATTTGACTAAGATAAGAAGACTTGGGGGCAGATTTTCACAGCACCCTTAGATCCTTCCTAGCTGCATCAGCAACCAGCTTGCATCACATCTAGGTGCACCAAATACTGTGCATCATATTTTGTAAGAAAAGCATTCTCTGTGGCAAAGTCTCATAAACTGAAGCAAGAGATCCTCTGCATCAACAAAATGATGCAAGGGACAAGAATGATGCAAGATGCACCAAGAAATAGTGCAAGCTGAGTCACACAAATAATGCAAGTTGAGTCAAAAAAATGACTCAAGAAACAAAAATGGTGTAAGTTAAGTCAAAAATGAAGTAAAGGATGAGAATGATGCAGCCTAAGTAAAAAAATACAGTGGATGAAATAGCCAAAACTAAGCCCCAAAATGTTCTAAACTCACCCTGCTGGGGGACTATTGACCCTTAAAAGTAATATAGTCAGGTCTGACCACCTGCTGTGGGCATACCTCTCAACTGTCCCTGATTTTCAGGGACGTCCCTGATTTTGCCTTAAAATTCTCTTCTGTCCCTCGTAAAATTTGAGTTTTTGTGACAGAACAGTGGGGATTAAAAGCACAAAATAATATCAAACATTAAAGTAACAGACGTGTTCTTCTTCAGAAAATGCATCTTAAGACAAAATCCCTTTATTCTATCAGCTTTCTGAGAGAATAGTACCACTTTTTAATATATGTCCCTGATTTGGGGTCTTTGTCCCTGATTTTTTTAGGCCTTGTCCCTGATTCATGAGGCAAGAGGTTGAGAGGTATGGCTGTGGGCCTCTTTATATGCTCTAGTGTCGATTAGACTAGCTCTGGCTGGTCTAACATTGACAGGCATCTTAGGCACAAGGACAGAACTTGCATTCCTTGAAACTTCCTAATAAGGAAATGGTGGTGTAGGCATCCCTTCTGACATGGCGCAGGCATTTACATGGTGCAAGCGTGGCACAAGACTGTCTGGTGCATGCAGACATGTTTTTGATGCAAGGATGATTTGAAAATCAGAACTGACACAAGGTTTGATGCATCCTGCTCCTTGCTTCAGTTGTTTTTGATGCAAGCACCCAGTGTCATTCTCTGGCCTTTGAAAATCCAGCCCTTGGAGTCTAGATAAATATGTTTTATGGCCCCAAATGATAATTTCTAGGTTTGATGGCAACATGTTATGAATACAAGTGCATGATCGATACAGGAGAAACTCCTATGGATTGACTAGGTGGCACAAAATGAGGAAGACTTCTTCCAAGTGAAGATATCAGTTGCTTAGGAGCAGGCACTAAGGCATCATTAGTTAGTTAGTTAGTTAGTTAGTTAGTTAGTTAGTTAGTTAGTTAGTTAAATGTTTGGTGACCGGGAAAGGCACACTGAACCAAGGATCCTTTCCAGGTGTAACCCAGAGAAGGGGAAAGGAGAAAAAAACAAGCAGGCAGTTACAAACAACAAAAGTGTAATAACAAAAGTTTAAAGTGCAATGCAGTGGTTAAACAAAATAGCGCTAGGAATACATTGAGGTATATGGCAGCACTACAGTACATAAGTGTAATTAATTTTTTTTTACAAAGGTATGTGGTGTGAGATCAGGTAGGTTTAAATTCAGAATGAGGGAAGTTCCCAGATGAGAGGGAGAGGGTGAAGGGAGTGTGAGGGCACATTTGGGGGAGGGATAGGTTTAGCAGGGAAAGGAAGAAGGGGAGGAGGGAGAGGGGGAGGGTTAGAGGGTGTGTGTGACAGGAACGAGTAGAGTGGGAGGTATGCTTTAGTAGCTGCTTTAGGGATAGTAGAGATTGGGCTTAGCAAGGACGAGGGGTGAGCCAGTTTCAAAGGGAGGGAAGACAGTACAAGAAAGCAGCCTGACCAGCAACTAGAGTGAGGGTGAGGGATTGAGAAGGAGCAGAAGTCTCTAGAGCAACGAGGGTAAGAGGAGGGGGCAGAAGGTGAGAGGAGAGAGGATAGATAGGAGGGGAAGGAGGCAAATCAGTATTTTTCAATGAGGGCAGAGCAGTAGGAAAGGTGACACAAGGGGAGTGATGGAAGTGGAGGAATAAAGAGAGCAGTGATGTGTGCAGGGAGGGAAGGGGAGTCTGAGGTAAAATGACAGAAGGCATTACAGAGAGTGTCCAGTCTGGTGAGGGTGGAGGGATGGTCTGCACTATAAACCACATCTGCATAGTCAAAAATAGGGAGGATCATTTTGACAAGCAAGTACTTGCGAACTTCAGTGGAAGGACAGTCCTTGTTCTGGTGACGGATGCCTCATTTGGGGTGAAGCTTTGAGTGTATAGCATCAGTGTGGGCTGAGAAGTCCATGCTACTATCAAGCCACACACCAAGATATTTGTAAGTATGGACTGCCTCCAGTTGGGTACCTTCAAGGATGGAGAAGACTGGAGGAGGTGAGAGCCTTGCTAGCTTTTGGCTAGTGTCAAAGGTCATGGACATAGTCTTCTTGGTGTTTACTTTGAGCTGGTTGGTTTGGAACCAGAACATCACATTGTGGAAATCACACTGGAGAGAGAATGCAACTGCAGACGTGGAGGAACCAGATGCATAGAGTAGATGACTGTGTCATCGGCATACATGTGAATATGGAAGGAGGCACAGATGGATGGGAAGTCATTTAGAAAAATAGAAAATAGTATGGGGCCCAGGATGGAGCCCTGGGGGACTCCTGCCAGAATGAGGAGGGATGATAATGTACCACCCACCTTAACAGATTGTTGGTGCTTAGTCATGTATGAGTGGAACCACTTAACTGCAGGAGCAGAGAGACCACCTGAGGCCACCTTGTTCAATAGGAGAGGGTGGGATACTGAATCAAATGACTTAGCAAGAGCAATAAAAATAGCTGCTGTGATAAGGCCCTGCTCCATCCCTGCAAGGACAGAGTTGGTAACATGGAGAAGGGAGGTGATTGTGGAGTGTTTTGTTTCTGAAGCCAGACTGGAAATGGGACAGGAAGGAACATCACTCTAGGAATTCGACTAATCTGGAGTGGGCTAGTGACTCTTCTAGTTTAGCAAAGGAAGGGAGGAGAGAGATAGTTCTATAGTTTTCAGGAGATGATGGATAAACCCTTTGTGGAGGGGAGTACTTTGGCAGTTTTCCAGGTGAGGGGGACAACACAGAGCGGGAAAGAGAGGTTTAAAGGGTGGATGAGTGGGTGGAGGATAGTGGGGACAGATATGTGGAGGAGTTTGGAGTCTAAGCCATCTGGGCTATATTTTGAAAGGCTGAGAGACTTGAAGGTAAGGAAAACTTCCTAAGGGGAGACAGGAGGGAAGTTAAAACCAGCAGAAGAGGTGGGTTGGGGTGGCGGGAGTGTTTGAGGACTGGCAGAGAACTGTACAGGATGTGAAGAACTTGTTGAAGAGGAAAATGACAGCAAGGTGGTTGGAGACCAGTTAGCCATCTACTTGAGGGGGTGGCAGGTCAAAAAGGAGTGGAGTACTATCCAGAAGTTGGAGGGAGAGTTTAGGTTGGATTGTAGATTGGAATTGAAGTAGTGGGCCTTGGCAGCATGGATAGCCTTTGTGCAGGAATTTCTAAGGGACTTGTAGTGCTGATGGTCAGGGCCAGAGTGGACTCATGCAAGATCCCTAGATTTGCATAGCTCAATGAGGTTGGGTGTAATCAAGGGGTGGCAGGAGCATTTCACTCTGGATCTTTTGAGGGGAGGTGTGGGTGTTCCAGACGCCAGTGAGGATGGTGATGGATTGTGACAGGGCTGTGTTGATGTTCTGGGCAGAGTAGATAGGGAACCAGTCAACAGAGGCCTGGTCACTCAAGAGAGCATCTTTGAAGAGTGAAATGAGTTACATAGAAGCAGGGGCTACGGCAGACCATTTGAATGTTTCAGCTTGCTGACAATCATGTGCAACATCAAGATGAGATTGGTGACTCTAAGAGGAGAAGTCTTGATCAAGCCTGTTGAGGGATAGATGTGACAAAGTCCTGGAACTGACATTGAGATAAAGGATCAGCTGCTTCATCTATATAAACAAGAATATAAAGCAATTCAGAGTAAAAATGTTGTAGAGCTAATCAAGTCAGACTCTGCATAAACAACATAAATAGGATGAAGACCTGTTCTTATAAATGATGTCCACTGTTGGTTGATTGTTTGAAGAGCTTGAGATGGTCACATGCTGGAGAAGTCCCCACACAATGCAGAGACTTCCATGTGGAGGATTTCATAGACAGGAAATACTGTTAAACGTCTTGAAGGGTGGAAATATCAGGAGACCAGAAAGCAGTGATTCAGGGATGCCCAAGACAGTAGTATTTCCATAAATTAGAGATGTTTAGCATATATTCCAGGATGTAAGATTGGAGATGGTTCTTGTTTAATGTAAAATATCTATTTCAGAGGCAGGATGATGAGATGGAGTGAATGCCATTATCTAGGAGAGGAAACTCTTGGGCACATGAATTGTGCATGAGCACCACAATAAACTGCATATATGAAGAAACAGGAGCCAGAGTTTTGGCAGCCATCATCATTAACATTATTGAAAATCAGTTTGCTTTCTGCAGTTTAACGAGTCTGCCTCACGTATCCAAGTTGGGGCAGAAGGAGGCATTAGGAACAGCAAGATGCAAATCAGCCTCAAAGACAAAAAAGACGCAGGGCTTGATTCTCAAAGGGTGATGCAGGGCTTGCCCAAGCCCTGTGTCAGACCCTGCACTGTGCTGAACACATTGGCACACCTTGCACTCAGTTCTAAAAGGTTGCATGCATTTGTGACCCTTTACCCTTTTTACAGCAGCTTGAGCCAAATATTTGGTGCAAACCCCCACAAAAAAGTTGACAAAGTTAGACCAGCAATAGCTGGTCTCACGTGGGCAGGTGGATCATGGGATTGAAAATCCAGATTACTGGCTGGGAAATGCCACAAACCCTATGTGCCATGTGTTTGGTGCACCCAGAGTGTGCAGCATTCTAAATCATTTGAGAACTGAGCCCACAGTGTTGCTCCAGCTGATCAACCACTTTAGCTGAATGGTGGATGGTGGGGCATCTAATGCAATTAAAAACAAAGGGAAGCTAAATAGGCAAAAAAGCCACACAATAGGTATGAGTATGTTTGAGGCCCAGCACACTGATGACAAACTGCTCATTATCAAGGATGGCCCAGTGCAGCTTGTATTCAAAGATGCTCAAGCAGATGCAGCTGTGTGGAAGGACCAATGATAATCCAAGAATTGCTCCCAACCTCCATATCAATGCCTAGATCAAGCAGTGATGTGAATACAAGTCTGGTCCTTCAAGTGTAGACTCAGTTGTGTTGAGTTGGCAACTTTGAAAGGGAAGGACCAAGGAGTGCTTATGGCTGGCAAAGCAGTAGTAGAGCATGATGGCTAGTGGATGGAAGGACAGCAGGTATTGCAAAGCAAGAGGCTGGCGTAGGTTACAATGAAGGAAATCTTTGAGAGAAGCAATACAAGACTGTTGCTCTGATACAAATGACACGATGAGCCATGGACCTACTGTAGAGAGCTGGAAGGAGTGGTAGAGGCCATAGTGCCAATACACCACTTTGTACTGCACTTCAGAGGAACAAACCTTGGGTGGACGAACTGGAGCCTTTTATGAACCTTGGAAGAACAGGGGACTGTGCACTCTTTCACAAGTTTGTGGGGCAACATCACCACTGGCAATGTCAAGAAGGAGAATGTACCACAGGCAGCTAGGGCTAGTTACTGGACACTGCCATGGATGAAACAGCTCCAGTGGGGCTACGTTCACTTCTAGATTGAATGTTGCAGGATTATTCCTCTGGCAGATGAAGTTGAGCCCTAATACTCAAATCAGGTGAAGAACTGCTACACTTGCAGATCTCCTAAGGTATGAGTTAGGGAGACAGAGTCTGGTAGGGCCACTGGGGAGGACTCTTGAAAGACAGGAGAGGCCAAAGATTAGCCATTTGAAGAGTTCAAGTGCAGGTAGAGGAGTAGGAATATGGAGGCCTGAGATGATGGTTTAGGAAAACTGATAGCAGGAGAATGAGCAGGGAATGATGAGGAACAGAACAGCAGAAAATGCAAAGAAAAGAATGAAATTGAGAGATAGAAGACAGCAGTAACTCAGACATAAAGGGGAAACACTGAAGAACTTATTACAGGAATTACTCATTACTGCATATGCTGCAGTGTAGGACATGAACAGTGAGAAACAGAAAACCATGTTTGCTTCTGTACACTGTGTTTAATTATGGTGTACTAGGATCAACAATTCTATTTATTAGGAACCTATTTATTGTATGTTATGCGGCCTTTTATGGTTTCAGCATATAGCTGGCATACTGAAGTATGAATGGTTAGAGTGCATAGTTATGGAAGGGCCTGCTAATAAATCTCAGGTATTGCTGAACTGCATGTCCTTAATTGCACTATTGCCTGAGATGTGACTACTGTGATGCAGTCTACAGTGCCTCTCCCAAGACCTCCCTAGCCAGATTGGACACCCTCTTCAGCTCCTTCTGCCGCTTTGCCTCGGAAGCTCCTTCTCATACTCACCACTGTCAACTCTACCACTCTCTGTCATTCCCCTCATTAGAAAATAGGTATCTCCTTCACTGTGCCAAATTTTACTCCAAATTTTGGTTTAGCTCACTCCCTACCTAATCTCAGCTCTTCTTTAGCTGTCTCCCCTCCTGCCTCCCATTCACTTAGGTCCTATGACTCCCATTTCTTAGGTATCCCCGCCGTACATCTTCTGTAGGCCAGGCTGCCTTCTCACATTGCTTCCCTAAACTGTAGAACTCACTCCCCTCCCAAATGTGCCACTCCTCCTTCCCCTTATCCTTTTCCTCTGCGTTGTGGAATTTCTTCTCCGTAAACTGCAACTGTAACTGAACTTTCCTGGCTACATCATTACGCCTCAGTTTCTTGACCTATCAATTGCACTAGTGGTTCCCGTCCACTGTTTATTCCTAATCCAAATTTTAATAACTGTAGGGCTGTTGCTCTGTTACTGATTGTTACTCTCCTACATTTATTTATTTAGCTGTTGTTTACCAGGTAAGCACACTAGGCAGTCAGGTCCCTATTTTCAGGTGCGACCCAGGAGAATTACAAGGCACAGACAAATAACAGTACAAGGTCAAGGCACAGGAGAATTACAAGGCACAGGCAATAACAGTACAAAATAAAGGCACAGCAATCAACTAGGGACAGTCAGGTACAGATTAAACATTACAGAGTCAAAGCATATGATGTTACGAATATAATAATAATAATTTTATTTATAACGCGCTTTTCCAAATCCAAGGCGCCTAACAATTTAAAAACAGTTTATATAAAATCCAATAAAAACAATACAGCTGAAAATCATAAACAATTCAACAAAAACTTCAATTCTCCAGAAAAGCTTTTTGCCACAGAAAGGTTTTTAAGCCCTTCTTAAATACCTCCACAGATGTGCACTCACGTAACCGACGGGTTAGAGAATTCCAAAACGTGGGAGCTGCATAAGCAAAAGCTCTTGAGCCAGATGATTTCAGATTGATTCACCCTTGGAATCTCTAACAACCCCTCATCGCCGAGCGGAGTGATTGAACAGGGCAGCAGGGGACCAGGAGCTCTTTCAGATAGTCCAGGCCTTGTCCATGCAGGACTTTAAAAGTCATAAACTGACTTAAAAGGTGATTCACCACCGTATTGGCAGCCAGTGCAATTCGTTCAGCACTGGGGTGATATGGCAGGAATGACTAGAACCTGTCAGAAGTCAGGCTGCTGCATTCTGCACCAGCTGAAGGTAACAGATTTCAACCTCAGAAAGCACTAGATAGAGGGAGTTGCAGTAACCCAAGCACGAAGACACAAAGGCGAGGACCAAAGTCGGAAGGTCATCAGACGGAACCAGATGTTTCACCCTGGTGATATTCCTAAGATGGTAAAAGGAAGTCTTGATGACAACCAACACCTGCGAATGTAGGGTCAGTCCGTCATCAAAAACTACCCCCAGGTTATGCACCCGTTCAAAGGTCAGGAGACAGATACCATCAAGATCAATTGCAGAAGGCACTAGCACCCAACCCCCCATCTGATAATCTGGATCCACCACCAATACCTCAGTCTTTTACAAGTTCAACTTCAGCCAGCTAGAATCCATCCACTCCTGGATTTCTTTCAGACAGTTGTTAAAGACCAAGAGAGCTCCCTCCTGGTCAGGTACAAAAGAAAGGTAGAGCTGGGTATCATCTGCATAACAGTGAAACCTCAGTCCATACCTTCTTACAATGTCTCTGAGGGGTAGCTAAATAACTCTAAATAACATGGGTGACAGCACAGAACCCTGAGGCACCCCACACGACAAAGCAGTTGGACCTGAAGAAAAAAACCCAGATACAACTCTTTGTGTTCTCCCTGTGAGAACCAATGTAAACCATCTGAGGACTGTCCCCATTCCACAGATATGCCTAATGCATCCTATCAACACCATGTGATCCACGGTGTCAAAAACTGAAGAAAGATCCCGAAGAACTAAGATGGAACGGCTCTTCCAATCTCTCGCCATCAGGAGATCATTGAGCACCTGAACCAGCGCTGTCTCGATACTATGTCTCTTACGAAAACCGACTGGAAGGGTTCATAAATGTCATGGATGGTCAAGTGGTCCTCCAGCTGTACTGCCATTACTTTCTCAATCACCTTCCCAACAAAGGGAAGGTTAGAGGTAGGTCTGTAGTTTGCAAGACAGTCTGGGTCCAAGGTAACTTTCTTCAAGAGTGGTGTCACCACCACCTCTTTCAGGGAGCTAGGAAAAGTCTCCTGATTCCAAGGAGCACCAGACTATCCACGCCAGGACTGGACCAATGATATCATTACAACCCAAAATTAGGGAGGTCAGACCAGGTTCCAAACTACAGCACGTAGGGCGCACACTTTGGATAATCCTCATGACATCCATGAACTCCAGTCGACTGAAGGTACTCCAGGAAAACTGAGGTACAGTGACCCCGTACTGATCAGCAGCAAGCCCCCTAGAGTGTGCTGGCTGCAGTACCGCCCTGATGTCAGCCACCTTATTTGCAAAGAATCGAGCAAGCTCATCACACTCTAATTTGCGAAAAGACTTTTCCGAACATGCAGGCAGGCTGGGGTGCACAGTCTGTCCACAGTTCGAAATAGCTGAGCTGGTCAATTCTGAGCAGCTGCAATCTCCCTGGACAGGAATTCCATCTTCTTATGGGTGATTGCAGACTAATAGACTGAATAATGGTCCGTCAATCTGAGGAAGTTGGCATCAAGGGCAGACTTTCGCCAGCAACGCTCTATGCATATAATATGTATGCATTGATGTTGCTGTTACTCTCCTGTCATGAAAGCCTGTGTATATTTTGTATATTATGTAATGTTATCATTGTTGCTGTATGCTAGGTGAGTATCTTTACCAATTTTGTAAGGATATGTATATTTTGTAAGTTTATGTCTATTCCACTCCCTTTCCCCCAGGACGTGTTCAGTGTGCCCTTCCTGGTGACACTCTTAAATAAATAAATAAATGTGGAACCACATCTTGTAGGACACTTTGAATGGATAACACCACTCGGAGGAAAATGAATGAAGACAGCATTAGAGACCCTCTGGTAGACAGGGCTCAATGGTCACTGAAACAATAGTTTAAATATAACTTCACTTGAGTTGCTTTGTTCTGACTGCACAGCTACAAGTGACATTTGTGCACTGTACTGAGGACCTATCAGTATGGAACTATTGCCCTGTATGACAGATTATCTGCCTCGAGTTATAGTATTCATTTCTGCTGGGCTTTAAATGAATAGTGATAAAATGAGGCTGAAAATATCATATGAAGCTGTGATGGCTGTTTAAATAATGTCATAATGCTGGTGCAGATCCATTCTTCCTGCCAACAAGCAGGTTTGAGACGGTGTTGTTACTTTCAGCTTCAGGACAACTGCTATTGAATTGCACTGTCTCTTGCAGAATTATACAAAATACTGCAGGATCAGCTGTCTGATCCTGGTGGGCACCCCTGTAGGTAATACGCATCCAAGGTATCTTAAAAAATGGCTCAGACCATAACAACCACTTTTCTAATGCGCTGGACATGATTTGAAGCAGTGGAGAATCAATGGACTAGAAGAAGACATGTAATGGAGCTTCAGCCAGTAAACTTTGGTTGGAAGGTGGAGTTCATTGATTTGAAGCCCACTGTCAGTAGACACCAATTTGATGGCAAACTGCTGTAATGAGCATTTAATTTGCAAATAAGAACTGTCTTATTAGTCTCCTTAAACACATAAATATATTGATTTTATTGTGTACAAAGATGTGCTACATCCTCACTGATCACCTTTTTCACATGTGGATCTGGATTACTCTGCTGTACTGTAATCTGCAAAACATAGCCACCATCCACTGTGAGTAGCAATGTACCTTAAGAATGACATGTAAATGGCAGGTAGATAGTATAGGAGGAAGTCTTAGTGCATTGCACAAAGAGTAGGGTCATTTGTATTTTACCTTTCAATGCAGGAAGTGTGTGCTGATGTGAAAACACCTTAGGGCCTTGAACACAGATGGTTTACACCTCAGTGTCTCTAGCTTCTTCCACTTAGCAGCCCTGTCAGGTCTTTAGTGCAGGCAGGCATTACACACGTGCTGGAGTTTGAGCCTTGCTTAACGATAGTGTAGCAAGAAGTGTATTCAAACTGCAATTACACAAACACATTGAATTGCACATGTTCAAATATATCTGATGGGATTCTTTGCAAGTAGATTAAAGATTGTGTGGGTAGCTCTGTATGTTGTTCAAATATGCATCTAAGCTTCTTATGCCTAGAGAAAAGAGCAGCTGAAAATCATATTCTTAGCAAAAAGAAGAGGTGTTGTGTCATAAATGTAATTAGATTCTTCATAATGACAAACCACATACAGTAGTTTAATCTTGTTTATAAAATGGGTAGCGGGTTTTCTGGATCCTGATTGGTCAGGACCCATGTCCACACAGGACAACAACCCTGCAGCTGGTACTTTTGATGCCAAGCACGATGCAATGTCACCTACATATCCACGCCTGCCAGAAATATTTTATTTCTGACAGGCATATTTGTACTGTAAAAAACAAATATTGACTACTACCTTTATAGGAAAAAGCATGTGTCTAAAACCAAATCCATCATAGCAACACATGTATGAGTTTAAACAGTAATGTAAAAAAAAGTACAGTAATAGATTTAACCTTTCATTGTATTTCTTGTCTTTTTAGTTTGTTGAAGGCCTTGAATCCATAGTCCTAGATATGAACTGCAGCCACTGGAACCAACACTTACAGGACTGAGACAAACCCCCACCACATTTGCTGGTCTGACCGATTCCCCATTCCCCTTCTTAATGACTACTGTACATGGTTAGAAAAATAAAAGCACAAGAACAGGTTGACATGCTGACACAGGCAGGTTGAAAATGTATGATGAAACCCACTTGACTGTCAGCTTTAATAATGCTTAGCACTCTGTAACTGCTCTTCTGAACAGCACCACAGCCAGCTTCTCCCAAACTTGGAAGTCATGAAAGCAAACATCAAGTTCCTGAGTTACGGAGCTATTAAAGTACAAGCTGCTTTTTCATTAATTTTCAGATACAGACAATAGACACGTTATGGTGTTACATGCCACACCCATAACGTCCTCTCCCGCGTCACCACCCAAGCCGTGTATTTACTACTGATCTGCCAGTAAGTATATATAAAAATCAAGGAAGATAGTGCAAACTAATGAAACAGATGTACCCTGAAGTCTTATTGAAAACTAAATGATCAGAGTACTGCACTGTCCACATAATGCTAAAACGAGCACTAGGAAACCACTCTCAATCGGGGAAAAGATCTCTTTACGCCTAAGGTGCCGTTCAAAGGACACACACACTCTTGAAAGCTGCTCCATAATGTCACAGCATGTTCAGGATTTAGAAGCAAAATACTGAGTGTGGATGGAATTGAATATGAATGTGGAAAACAGTAGCAGAAACACTGCCAAAGGAACAGTTCATGTTCAGGGATAGGTAGTGAATCTCAAGGTTATTAACGAATTGTTGTTTGCCTCCCCCCCAAGTTTTGAAGACTATTTTTTTCTCATTGTCCTGTTAAATATTAAATGAATGAATTCTGCTTTATTCAAACTTTCATTTGATTCCTGCTGATTATTTTACTCTTAGAACCATTCTATAGACGCAATAAGACACTCCTGTGCTGTGGGTAGTTGCTTGACAAGAGCACTTCCCAGGTGCTGCAGGCACTCAGCACAAGTGCCTCATGCCTCACAATGCACCTGGGGCATGCTTTTCTCAAGTCAACAGCCCACACCTGGTGGTGTCTTACTGCTTTCATAAGCTTCAATCAAGATGAGAAATGAGAAACAGGATCACAAAAGATAAACATTAAAAGATTTCAAAATAGTTCACCGGCCCATTGGATGACTTATGTAGGATTCCTTGTCAGTGTAATCGACTGATTGGTGCAGTGTAATAGGAACTATTGACAGGATGAATGGTTGTAAAGATACTAAGCAGGATTGTAATACAGTACTTGAGGGAGTGAATACATGTTTGAATGCTTGTGCAAAGGGATTTGGGACTTGCTCCAGGGACTACCACCCTGTTGGGATGCTGTGAAGTCACAGGAACCCTCTGGTTTGATCCACCCCAAAAGATGCCAAATGTATGAAGTTCCCTTAGACCCATGGTGCCTTAGGGAAGAAGGCTCATGATTTCTGTAAGGAAAGACTAGAGATACCAGAGGAGGCATGAAGGATGGCGGAGCAATGATGCAAGTATTTAAGGACACTTGAATTTGGGAGGCTTATGTACTGCTTTATGGGGGGCATGCTGTGTATCACCTGCTGCCCCACAGAACTGCATCCCATAGCCTTTAAATTAAGTGGTCTATTGTGTAATGATGTAGGAAGGCCTATGTAAGTCCCCCTTCCTGATTTTTTTTTAAACTTAACTGTTATTAGAAATGTTTCTGAGTACTCAGAGGGCAGCATAATGTTATTATTCTACAGGTTGAACCATAGCATACACCTGCTCATCCAAAATTCAACCATATAATATAGAAAACAACTCACTTTAGAGTTCAAAGTGAGTCAGGTAGTTCTAAGGTATGCCCACCCTGGTAGAGGCCCAGCATCTGCTGCAGACCCAGTGACACTAGTCCTTTATGTCCATTACCCCTCTCTCCCTCTCTAGGTCCCAATGATCTGAGTTCTTAAATTGCCAACATAACCTAGCACCTCTGGCACCTCAGGGAATAATGTCTGATCCCTTACCCATAATATGGAGAAGCCAGGTGCTCCTTTTGTTCTGTTGTTGTGCATCTCTTTGCTAGTAACTGTGCAGTGAGCTTTTCCATGTTGTATATGCCCCACACCATATCCTCCCACTGTGATGTATTTGAAGGATCTGTTTTAAGTCATAGGGCTAGATTTTCAAAGTGTGGTGCAGGGCTTGCACCAAGTGTTGCACCATGACACTTAAGTTCTGGCAGTGTGCCAAACCCTGTCACTGCAACCGTGCCTAATTTTTACAATCTCAGGCGAAGTTGCAATAGTTTTCATGATTTATGGCAGCTAGCACCAAATAACTAGTGCAAGATTTACAAAATGAACCACAGGATTTCCACAGGTTAAACCAGAAAAAATTGGTCTAGCTTATGGCAGTTGCCCCACAGGATGTACAATCCTTTTATATTGCCACAAGCCTGATACGCCGTATTGCCGGCATACCCAAGGCTTGCAGTGAACTAAGCTTTTTGAAAATCCTTCCCATAACCTTATTATGACCTTTCCCCAGCAGTCATAAGGATGCCCAGCAAATACATATATACCTTGTTGTTGATGTGTGAGAGATAACGTAAGAGTAGGACCGCTGCAGGCACCAAGCATTCCATAATTCTGAATCTTGATGTTTATTTCTGATTACTCTGTCCTCTAGTATGAGGTGTGAGGACATGGCAAGACTAGAAGATGTGAGTATGTGTTGCAACTTCACAGCCACAGCCTCTCCAGCATGAAGAGTCAGAAGCGATCACACATTTCACTGTGATTTGTCGTGCACGAAAATTGCATATCACTGATTTCCAACTCAGCTCCCTCCACTGTGGGGAGCTAGTAACCTTATGATGTCTATGCCAAATATGTATCCACTGTGATGTGGTAGGTGTAATAGAGAGTTCATCCTCCTATATAGTTTGTGTCTGTGAGATGGCTATTTGTAGGACACCCTACAGTCTCTAATAACATAAGGAAATAAAATGATCCAGGCAAACCTCATTAAGAAGTAACAATATAAAGTAATTTGATCTTATCAGTATGCAGTCCTACGGTGGTAGTAAGGTAATGCCATAATTGTAGGTATCTATAATGGTCTCTATAATCTCATTGAGATATTCCTTGTAACTTTTCAAAAGTTTGTTTTTGGCCCGCCTCGTAAAACTGAAAGAAATGCACGAGGTCCCTGTTTGTCAAATGCCTGAACTTATGATCCATTTTGGCTGGGGTAAAAGTAGCACTATAGGAAGTGATACTAAGCCAGTAGGAGCTTATGGAATAGGCCCACTGCTGGAAGAAGATATACTGGAATCATATTAATGTATTGGTGGTATTTTGTTTTTGCACCCCAGTCCAGAGAAGGGGTCCAGGTTCTCAAATAACATAGCATCAAGGGCCTTATCAATACCTTCAAGTTCCAGTTCTACCCAACTGGGTCTGGAGGAGAGATCTTCCAGCATAGGATATGTCCAAATAGTGCCGCTTGGGCATATAGTAGGAAGTTAGGGAGAGCAAGTCTCCCTTTATCCTTTGCTAATTGTAATTTAACCTACACTATACGCAGTCATCCCCCATTCCAAAGGAAGAGTTTGTTACATTTGTTACAGTTGCTAAAAGTGTTCTGATCTGGGAGAAGGGGCAAGTTTGAAACAAATAAAGGAACCTGGAAGAATGTTCATATGGATTGAATCAAGTCTGAAATATGGTGAAGGGGACTAAGGTCCATCTCTATAAATCTGCCTGTATTGCCTGCTCTAAAAGCGGGTAGTTAAGATCAAAGAGGGAGGTGACCTGTGATCCTATGTTGACTCCTAAGTAATTTTAAATCTGCCACATTTTTAAGGGAAAATGTGCTTTTAAAGTTTGTGAGGTAATAATGAAGCTTCAGTTTTATCTGCACTTATTCTGTAACCTGCTAATCTTTCTGATAAACAGTTTTTCAAGACTGGTAGGGAGCATTCAGTGTCTGTAGGGTATAAAAGAAGATCATCGTTATAATCCCTCACTGGTTTAATGGCATGTATGTACATGAGTCTCAGGGAGGAGTTTTCGTCATGAACATTTGTATTTCAGTATCAACAGATCTGAGAGTAGGGGAGATAACTTTGTGCTGTATGATAACCAGGGTCCTCTCCTCTCCATTCCTCAATTCTTCATGGGCCCCTGTCACAGTCTGACCAGAGAAGCGCCTGGCATCTGTCCAGTTCCCAGATGATTCTCACACACTGAATATCCTCTCAATTGACTTCCACTTCTTGAAGGAAAAGGGTTAGCCATTTACACACTTGTTAAAATTGTGGTGTGTTACAGCAAACATAACCTTCACTCATAACTGCTCTCATACATTTCTTATATTAATGGCTTTGTGGTGCAAAGGCACCCATCTCAGTACTCATTACCAAAACACGTTACTTTGTGGTGCTGTGACACATGGCTCATACGTGAACACCAACTTCCTATATGGTACTCCAACATCTGCATCTCTATCATAATCACTCCCAATCCTTAAAATCCGGTCTTGTTACTCATCAGCACTCTCCCACTCAGGATTTACCGTTCCCACTTCTAGAACATTTGGTACAAAAGTGCCTCCGCAAGGGTGGGCAGGAACCCCCTGGACTGCTGCTCTAATCCCTCAGTTGTTCCTCTGGATGCAAAAGTGAACTTACTAAAGATCCTGTGATCCAATCATTCTTTGCCACTGTAGCATGAACCTCAGCTTCTCTTCTGTCTCTGAAACTAGCAGCGTACTCTGAGGTTCATACGCAAGTGTTCAAATACTCAGCTCCCTGGTCATTGCGTTCAGCCCTGAGAGAACCCTCCCTCGTGAGTTTCCCTAGGAACCAGTGACCAAATTAATAGCAGATTTTCCCTTTTTATAGTCCTAGACTCCTCCCACAAGCTTACTGGAAACTTTAACCTGTTGTTCACTATAATGTATCTGCACTATTCTGTTTGTTGTCTGTAGTACAGAGGTTTAGTAATGACACCCCCCCTATTGGGAGGAGGGGTGTTAACTTAAGTAATGTAATTGGAATGATTGGTGCATCACAGTAGAAATGATTGGTAGAATGAATGGTTGATGAAGGTACCAAGTAGGATTGTAATGCAGTCACTGCAGTCGTAAAAACATGCTTGAATGCTTGTGCGAAGTAGATTAATTGTATGCTCTCCCTATCCCTGCTACTAGAAAGTCGCCATATCTGGGTGCCATAAAGTCACAGGAACCCTCTTGAGGGGGGTTCCATGCCTAGTGGTACCTCAGGGATGTTGTCTCCTTGGACCAAAGGTACCTTAGGGAAGAAGGCCCAAAAGCAACAATTAATAGAATATACAAAATACTTACTTTCCTGAAGGAGGAAAATGCAACCATGATATGCTACTATAGATGAGAGAGCACTGCCACCATATAATGTACCTTCAAATCTCAGCAGAATTATTAACTATTATTTATTTAATATATTATGACTTTTGACCCAAAGAAGGGAAAAAAAACTTTCTGTGTGATGGAACTTCTGAGAATCAGAAGCCTAGGTTGTCATCTCTCTAGGTTTAGGAATATTTTCATTTAACAGGTCTATAAATTCTGTCCAGAAGTGCATATCTATACTCAGATTAGCACCCCTCAACCTCTGCTTCAGATTAGCAGAGACCTAGATCAGATCTCTCCTTCCATCTCGTTCTTTCTCACTTACTCCCTTGCAAAGGAGCCACTGGATACAACCCTGTGATGAAAAAGGCCATGTTTATGAGGATTTCTTTTTAAGGTGCACAAAGAGTTATCCCAAGATAATGTTAAAGGACCTACAAGGCACAGCCTGATGATGAATGAGTGCACTCTCTCAAGGTAGCCATCTTAGAGGTAGAAGCTAGGCCTAGATGTTAAAGGAATGTCAGGGTAACAAAGACCCAGGACAAGGAGAAGGTTTGGTTGGAACAGCTGCATCAGGCACTGTTGCCCTGTTTCTCATAGAAACATAGAAACATAGATGTTGATGGCAGATAAGGACCATCCAGTCTGCCAATTTTTTCCACCTTATGAATGTGCTATAGGCCTGCACTCTGTCAATGGCCTATCTATTCATACTCATCTGTATTGCTCCCTTATGCCTATCCCATGCCTGTTTGAAGCCCTGCACTGTATTCATATCCATTACTTCCTGATGTAGGCCGTTCTATGCGTCCACCATCCTTTTTGTGAAAAAGAACTTCCCCACATTCCTCCTTAATCGACCTCCCTCTAATCTCATGCTGTGTCCTCTTGTCCTGCTATTTTTCTTATATTGAAACATGTTAGACTCTTTCACCTTGTTAAAGCCCTTATGATGCTTGAATGTTTTGACTATATCACCTCTCTCCCTGCTTTGCTCTAGGGTATACACATTGAGCTCCGTTAATCTGTCCTCATATGTTTTCTGATGCAGTCCCTGCCTCATTTTGGTTGCCCTAACATAGAAACATAGAATTTGACAGCAGATAAGGACCACTTGGCCCACCTAGTCTGCCCATTTTCCTACCTAACGGATAAGCTGTAGATCCTAGTTAACCAACAACCTACTTCCTCCTACCCCCCACTAGGACTGCCTTATGTCTGTCCCATGCATTCTTGAATTACCCCACTGTTCTTGACTCCAAGACCTCCTCAGGAAGGCTGTTCCATGCATCCACAACCCTCTCCATGAAAAAATACTTCTTTCACATTACCTCTGAGCCATCCCCCCATCTTTAAATTGTACCCCCTTGTCCTTGCACATCTCTTTTTCTGAAAGATACTACCCTCTTGGACTTTGTTGAGTCTCTTGAAGTCTTGAAAGTTTCTATGATGTCCCCCCTCTCCCTCCTTTCCTCAAGGGTATGCATATTAAGCTCATTTAGTCTCTCTTCGTATGTCTTCTGGTGCAGACCCTACACCATTTTGGTTGCTCTCCTCTGGACAGCATCCACTCTGTGTATGTCTTTGTGGAGATAGGGTCTCCAGAACTGCACACAGTACTCCAGATCGGGTCTCACCAACTGTCTGTACAGAGGGATATCAACTTCCTGTTTTCTACTGTTGATGTTCCTCCCTATGCATCCCAGTATCCCCCCAGCTTTCCTTACTGCCTTCTCACATTGCTCGCCAACCTTTAGGTCATCTGATATAATTATCCCCAGGTTCCTTTACATTTTTATTGTTGTTAGTATCTCACCCCCCCATTGTGTACTCCTCCCCTGGGTTTTTGTTTCCCAGGTGCATTACCTTGCACTTTCTTGCGTGAATATAAGCTGCCATACATTTGACCATTCCTCCACCCATGCCAAGTCCCTTCTTATCCTTTCCACTCCATCTTGTGTATCAACCCTGTTGCAGATCTTTTTGTCGTCTGCAGAGAGACATACTTTTCCTTCCAGTTCCTCTGCAATGACACTTATAAAGACATTAAAAAGGACTGATCCCAGTACTGAACCCTGCGGTACCCTCCGAGTAACCCTCTTTTCTTCACTGTGGACTCCGTTTACTACTACCCTTTACGTCCTGTTGTCCAACCAATTTTTTATCCAGACTACCACCTTGGGACCCACTCCAAGGCTGGCTAACTTGTTTATTAATCTTTTGTGTGGGACTGTATCAAATACCTTGCTAAAATCTAGGTAGGCCATGTCCACAGCCCCTCCCTGGTCTACTACTTTGGTCACCCAACCAAATAAATCTATTAGATTCATCTGACACAACCTTCCCACTGTGAATCCATGCTGCCTTGGATCCTGTGCCCCACTGGCCTCTAGGTACTCAACATATCTTTCTTTCAGAAGTGATTCCATCATTTTCCCTACCACTGAGGTCAAACTAACTGATCTGCAGTTTCCTGCCTCTGCCCTGCTCCCACTTTTGTGATGAGAAATCACACCTGCTCTCCTCCAGTCCTCAGGTACCACCCCATCCTCCCATGATTTGTTAAAGAGAGTAGTCAGTAGTGTCACTAGTTCTACCCTTAATTCTTTTAGAATTCTTGGGTGAATCCCATCAGGCCCCATTGCTTCATCCACCTTCTGTTTTACTAGTTCTTTCAGAACACTTTCTTCTGTACATAAACTGGTATTGACCCCCTCTCCAGAGTGTTTCTCTTGTTTGGTTTAGATACCTCCCCTTCCCCTTCCTTTGTGAATACTGAGAAGAAATATTCGTTCAGTATCCCTGTTTTTTCTCTGTCACTGCCCTTCTCTGGACTGCCTCCATTTTACTAATGTCCTTGAGCAGGTGCGGCCACCAGTACTGCATGCAGTACTTCAAATGGGGCCTAACCAATGTCTTGTAAAGAGGGATTATTACCTCCCTCTTATGACTTGTGACACCCCTACTAATACACCCCAACATCCCTCTAGCCTTATCTACTGCTTTAGTGGTCTACTTGGATGATTTCAGGTAATCTGTGATGATGATGCCCAAGTCTCTTTCTTCCCTTGTGATTGCCAGCAACTCCCCTCCCAACCTATACATTGCCTTGGTTAGGTCACACCTTGAATACTGTGCCCAGGTGTGGTCACCATACTACAAAGAAGACATCTTAAGTATTGAGAGAGTACAACGAAGATTCACAAAAGCCATCACAGGGATGGGAGACAAGCCGTAAGAGGCTGGATTGAGACTGCTCAACATGTATATGCTCCAGTATAGAAGACTGAGGGGAGACATGTGTCTCCTTTTCAGAGCATTAAGTGACCCTACCTTAATAACAAATTGGGATTAGCTATCAGTGACAACAAAGTCAGTAATAGAAGACATTCCAAACAATTATACCTTGGAAAATGGAACACCCTGCGAAGAAAGAACTGGTTTAGCCACAGGGTTGTCTCAACATGGAACCATCTCCAAGCAGAAGTAGTGGGTAGCCCAAATATGGACTCCTTCAAACTAAACGTGGACCTAGAAATTGGGGACAATGTTACATTTTGTGTTAATTAATACCTCTGGCAAGCACCACAGACACAAGTCCATATTAGCTTGAAGTACCTATGAAACCTGTAGGTGGCTTCAGGGTTTCTCTTCCCTATCTGCATGAACTTGCACTTCTTTGCATTAAACCCGATTTGCCACTCTTCCGATTATTTTGCCAGTTTATCCAGATCTCTTCTCATTCTGCCCACCCCATCTGGATCATCTACTGTGTTGCAGATCTTGGTGCCATCTGCAAACAGACAAACCTTGTCCTCCAGTCCATCTGCAATGCCACTGATGAAGACATTGAAGAGGACTGGCACCAGGACTGATCCCTGAGGTACCCCACTTGTGACTTGCATCTCTTCTGACTGTATACCGTTTACCACCACTCTCTGTTTCTGCCCGCCAACCAGTTTGCCACCTAGTTGACCAACTTCTGACCCACCCTGAGCCTACCCAGCTTATTAATCAATCTTCTATGTGTAACAGTATCAAAAGCTTTGTTGAAGTCAAGGTAGGCAATATCAATTGCTCCCCCTTGGTTCACCACTCTGGTTACCCAGTCAAAGAAATCTATGAGATTAGTTTGACAGGATCTTCCTGTTGTAAATCCAAGCTGTCTTGGATCCTGTGTTCCTTTGGATTTCAGGCATTGCACTATGTTTTCCATAAGGAGTGCCTCCGTAATCTTGCCCACTACTGAGATAAGACTGACTGGTCTGTAGTTTCCTGCCTCCTCCCTGGTCCCACTCTTGTGGAGTGGGATCACAAAAGCCCTTTTCCAGTCTTCTGGGACCTCTTCTGTGCTCAGAGACTCACTAAACATTTCTGATAATGGCTCTGCTACTTCCATCCTTAGCTTCTTTAGTACCCTGGGATGTATGTCATCAGGTCTCATTGCCTTGTCCACCCTGAGCTTAGCAAGCTGTTGTAGGACCTTTTCTTTTGTGAAGGGACTAGTGCTCACCTCCCTCCCTTCCCCTGTGTCCATGGTGCTGAGCTGTGGACCTTACCCTACCTTCTCCTCAATAAATACTGAGCAGAAGTATCTATTTATGATAGATGCTTTTCCTTGGTCCTCCTCCTCACACTTCCCCTTATCCCCTTTGATCTTAGCAATACCCTCTCTGGACTTTCTCCTTTCACCAATATATCTATAGAAAGTCTTATCACCTTCTTTTACTGTTCATACTAGTGTTTCCTCAGTTTGAGCCTTTCCCTGCCTTACTGCCTTCCTTGCTTCCCTTAGGGAAGTTTGGTATGCCTCCCTATCTTCATCCCGTAATGTTCCCTTATATTTCATGAAGGCCAGCCTTTTGGCGCTGACCTTTTCTGCTACTGTGTTTGAGAACCAAAGTGGATTCCTTCTTCTTTTGCTCTTGCTTTTCTCTTTAACACAATGGGATGTTGCTTCCATAGGAGCTGGGTTTCTAAAATGTTTGGTGGGGCCAGATGTCAGGGGTCAAAGCCCTGCTCATGACATTGGGGTCAGGGGTCAACCCCTCGGCATCTTCTATGGTAAATGTGCCCTCTATATGTGGTGTCTACTATTAGTGTGGCACTTAAGTTGTGCTACTTGTCCACTTACTGCACACTCTGTGCCATGTCAGCTTGTTGGTTATTTTTTTTATTCATTTACTTGAGTTGGAGGGCTTTGCTCCCCTCATTCCTGTGTTAAAAAAAAACAAGAGGTGTTGTGGAAGGCAGAGCCCCAACTGAAATAAACGGACAGAACCTAAAATAACAGCAAGCACGTGCTGAAAGTGGTCTTGTGCAGCCACAGTAGTGTAGTAAGCACATGACAAAATTACACTGCATTCTGTGTTGCTCTGCACTACACTAATAGGGTATACACATGTTACTATAACATTTTGAGAGTGACCGACACTATTGCAACAACAGTGACAGGTCACTGTAATGTCAGGGTGGGATCCCAGCACTGCTTCCAGGGGTATTGCACCCTCTCCCTGAAACAACTCCGACTCTGAGTTGATTAGTTTAGTAGAGGGGATGCAGAGGGAAGATCCCCCCACATGGGGGTGTTGGGGAGAAAGCCCCCTGAAGAAAAGTCTGTCCTGGGACTCTCATACAAATCGCAAATGCGGTTGACATAAGGATGTCACTGTAACATTAGTCATCAAAAAATTTGTCGACTGACTGTCATGGATCCCACTAATAACAGCAGCCTGACATTCTACACAACAGAAGGTCACTCAGCAAAAGACGGACAGGAAGAAAAAATTACTCACATTAGTAATTATGTTTCTTCTAATGGAGTCTTGCTGTATACTGACATTATGCAGTTGGCCCCAGCACTTGAACTGCTCCGGAGAGGAAAGAGTAAACTCTACGCAAGAGCATAGAACATTGAGCTCGAGCTCAGTTCAAACCTCTGCCTGCTGCACTTTTAAGTGTACCCGTCAGATTCTTACAAGCTAATCCTAACTACACCTGCTAAGTGGAAATTGTAAAATTACTAGCCAGAAAGGCAACCAATGTTTTGAATCCCCCTAAAGACTCACGTTGAAAACTCCAAAACAAAAACTAGGTAGTGAAAAACATAACTATAAAAAACAATATAACATAACCCACTCCCCTTCTCTATATAGGGGAGAGTACGAAGTGCACCTCTGAGGTGCAACACTGCACCTGCCAGCCTACTTCCCAAAAACCAGGTTCTGAGAGGGGAGGTAGTGGGGAGGTCAGAATACAGCAAGACTCCATTAGAAGAAACATAATTACTTAGGTGAGTATTTTTTTCTTCGACCAACATGAAGTCTTGCTGTATTCTGACATTATGCAGACTACCAAGCAGTACTTCCATGGGGGAGGGACAAACCTATTTTGGGAATAGGCTCTGCAGTACTGCTGTACCAAACCTAGCATCACTCCTAGCCTGGATATCCGGAGAGTAATGCTTGGTGAATGTATGGACTGTTTTCCAGCTGGCTGCTTTGCATATTTCTAATAGTGGTATATCTCTGGCTGCAGCCAGAGAAGCAGCTGTACCTCTAGTTGAATGAGCCCTCAGGCCTGAGGGGGGGTATTTTGCCCAGCTTTTCATATCAGAATTGTATACAAGAGACAATCCACCTGGCAATGGTTCTCTTTTTTTTTATTTAGTTGTTTAACCAGGAGTAGCACACTAAGCTGAAAGCTTTTTTATAGGAGCAACCTGGGAGCACATGGAAGTTAAGTGACTTGCTCGGGTCTCACAGTATGCAAGTGGAAGTGGTGGGATTCAAACCCAGGTCTGGTCTGCTGGATGTCACCAGATTTGCAGCTCAGAGCCTTAAACCACTGCCCTATACTGACTCTTACTAGCAGGTTTACCCTTTCCCACTTCATCATAAGTGAGAAACAACTGAGGACAGTCAAACCTAAAAGCCTTAGTGTGCTCAATGTAGTAGCTAAGTGCTCTCTTAACATCCAAGCTGTGTAACCTTTTTTCCCCCTGAAGAAGAATGATCAGTGAAGAAGACAGGAAGAGACATGGATTGGTTCAGATGAAAATCTGAAACCAGTTTGGGTAAGAACCTCCTGTTAGTTCAAAGGACCACCTTATCTCTATGGAATGAGATAAAATCAGGCTCCATTGGCAGAGCTTGTAATTCACTGATATGCCTGGCAGAGGTAATAGCTACCAGGAACACAGCTTTCCAAGTCAAGTACTTAACTTCTGCTGAGGCCAAAGGCTCAAAGGGGGGTTGCATAAGCTGAGTAATACAAATATTAAGATCCCAAGCAGAAGTAGGATCCTTAAAGGGGGGATTGGTATGGAGCAATCCTTTAAAGAATTTACAGAAAACAGAATGAGATGCCAGTGAAGAAGTCTTCCCAACTGACAGAAATGCAGAAACAGCTGCCAAGTGTACTTTCAAAGTAGCTGGTCTGAGGCCTAAGCCATTAAGATGAACCATATAATCCAGAACTGTGGCCAAATCAGCAGCATCTGGAGATATCTGCTTATTGGAACACCAAATGCTGAATCTTTCCCATTTGAAATTATACGTTTTTCTAGTGGAAAGGTTTTCAAGAGGTTTTGAGAATATATTTTCTAATGAGTGCACACCAGGAAGAGGTGCTTTAGAAACTTACTCAGAATTCATAGACAAAAAAGTTTTCAGCACACAAAATAACCTCTTAGTGGAATGCCTGAATAATGTCTGTCCAGGGAATTTCCAATCCATTTTAATAATTTACACTATTAGCTTCCAACTCCCACAGTCTGACATGTTTCAGATTACAGATCCTTTTTCAAAGACACAAGGATCTGTGATCCGAAACATGTCAGATGTTTTTGGGAGTTGGAAGCTATTGTGAAATGAATAAAATGGACTGGAAAATGTTCCTGGCTCACAGATATTAATCTTCAGGCATTCCACTAAGAGTTTTTTTTTTGTGTAACGGAAACTTTTTTGTCTATGAGCTTTGAGAATATCCAGAACCCCTTGAGATAGATGCAGGCTAGCATATTCTAACTCTTCAAGAGCCATGCCTCGAGATTGAGAAACCGAAGGTTGGGGTACCAAATCTTCCCCTGAGAGGAGGTTAACAGATTGTGATTCCTGGGAAGAGATAAGGGAAGATGGACTGCTAGGGACAGCAATAGAGGATACCAAGACTGCCTGGCCCAGTCTGGAGCAATCAGGATCACTTTGCAAGATTGTGACCTTATCTTGACCAGAACTTTGAATAATAGAGGAAAGGGGGGGAAGGCATACAGAAATGTCCCCTCCCAGTCGAGAAATAGAGCATCCATGGGGAACTGAGCCCAAGACTGGGGATCTGAAACAGAAGAGAGGAAGCTGGTGATTGTCTGGGGCTGCAAAGAGATCTATCTCTGGCATGCCCCACCTTGAAAACATCACTTTTAACAATAGGGGATCCAGGGACCATTCATGATGGCCCTGAGATATCCTGCTCAGAGCATCTGCTAGCACATTGTCCTTTCCTGGGAGGTGGACTGCTACCAGATATGTCTGTAGGGAATAAGCCAGGGACCATAATTTCATGGCTTCCATGCACAAGGCCATAGACTGAGTGCCTCCCTGCTTGTTGATGTACCACATGGTGGTGGTGTTGTCTGTCCTGACCTGAACCACCTTGTTCTGTACTGAGCCTGAGAAAACTTGTAGAGCCAGGTACACCGCCCTGAGCTCCAGAAGATTCATATGAAGTAGAGACTCCTGAGGGGACCACACTCCTTGTGCTTTGAGGGCTCCCAAGTGAGCTTCCCACCCCAGGAGAGAAGCATCTGTGGTCAGTACCACAGAATGAGTCTGTGTGATGAATGGGACTCCTTGTTTGAGGTTGTCCTGATCCAACCACCATTGGAGAGGCTGGATCAGAGTCTGAGTCACTGGAATCAGTTTGGTTAGAGGATCTTTTTTCTGAGACCAAAAAGCCCTCAAGTGGAACTGGATGTCCCTCATCTGAAATCTGACCCCTTGAACCACTGCAGTGAAAGCTGCCATGTGGCCCAGGAGTTGAAGAAAATGCCTTGCTGGGTAAGACACCAGAAGGCAAAAAGAAGCCAGATCTGTAAGGGCCTTTACCCTTACCAAGGGAAGAAAAGCCTTTGCTTGGACAGTGTCAAACTCAACCCCTATAAAGGTCAGGAGTTGCACTGGTTCGAGAACTGACTTTGGAAAACTGAGGAGGAAACCTAGAGAAGTGAGCAACTGTTGGGTCACTTGCAGGTGTGACTTGACTTGGTCTGAAGACTGCCCCCACGATGAGCCAGTCATCCAGATATGGAAATAAGGAAATGTTTTTTTTCTCTTTAGGAAGGCCACTACGACTGCTAGGCATTTTGTGAACCCCTTTGGTGCTGATGTTAGACCAAAAGGCATTACTCTGAACTGATAATGGCCTGAAGGCTATTTGAACCTGAAGCACTTTCTGTGGGAGCACTTGATGGGAATGTGGAAGTCGGCATCCTTAAGGACCTGAGAGACTAACCAATCTTCTGGCCTCAGAGAGGGAAGAATTACTCCCAGAGTCACCATTCTGAATTTTGGTTTGACTAGGTGCTTGTTTAAATATCTTAGGTCTAGGATAGGCCACCACTCCCCTGTCTTTTTTGGGGTAAGGAAGTACCTGGAGTACAGTCCTTTGCCCCTGTGTATAGTAGGAACTCTCTCTATGGCTCTGAGAGCCAGCAGAGAGGAAACCTCTGCCTCTAGGGCAATGGTTTCGGAGATGTTTGCAGGTGGAAAAGACCTGACTCTCTGCCTGATACTCAGTCCACTACCTAAGCACTTACTGTACTGCAGACAGGGATCTGAACTGAAGTAAAATAAAGAAAATGCAGTATAAAACCGATGTTTTACTTTTACCGAACCAAAAGCAATGGAGAGATCTCCGGAGCGACTCTTCAGTTAGGCGGAGTAAAGAATCTCACAGTTACACTTGAAAGTGCAGCAGACAGATGTTTGAACCAAGCTCGAGCCCAGCATTCTATGCTCTGGAATAGAGTTAACTATTTCCTCTCTGGAGCAGTTCAAGTGCTGGGGCTAACTACATAATGTCAGATACAGGAAAACTTCATGTTGTTTGAAAAAAAAAATGGATCTCTTGATCTTGCCATTTTGGACCAGTTTAGGGATATTTGTTCAATTTACACATTTTTACCTGCAAAAAGTACAGAGACAAAACAGAACTACCGGTAGAACTCCTAGGCAAGGCTAGCATCAAACCATTTTAATGGGCTGTATAGAGCAAAACGTGCATGAGAGTAAACCCAGACTGAAAAAACTGGAAAGAGGAGCAGTATCAATAAAAACAGTTTCAACAGTATTTAAAACTCAGTTTTTCAAACTTCCTCCCAGCTGAAACTTGACTTATAATTCCACTTGAACCAGCACCCATATAATACAAACTCAGTACTGCAGAGTAATACACAAACTGCAAATGTTCTCTTTTTGTGATTTGTCTATCCAAACATCATATAAACAGTGAAAACAATAAATGGCTGGTAGGCTGTTATGGAATGAACTGTTTTAAAAAAGCTTTAGAGTCCTATTTTATATCCCGAGTAAGTGTTATAACTGCTGCTTACTCTCCAGTCTAGCAACTCCTGACTCCTGCTACTGGCCTGTGCCCAACTCCCTCCATGCCACGGAGGGCTGGGATCCTAAGCCAGGAGATCTTTTTTGCACAGTACATTTAAAAAATAATAAGTTCCCAGAAGTGTATATGACAGTTGTATCCACAGGTTACCACAAAATTAATTGCAAAACTTGGGGGGGAGGAACTTCTGGCTGCATTGCTCAACTGTGGTTCCCTGCAGCATTCCACTTTATTTTGAGCTGGGTTCCAGAATCTCTGTGCTGTTCTGGCATTCTGGTGTTGGGTTTTTGCCATGGATCAAGAAGGGAGAATGATCCTTTAACTGGAATAACACCTGGAACTACCACAAACAGGATCTGAAAAACTATGTACACGTTTGGAAGAAACCAGTCAGAATACAGCCAGCAAACAAATCCCATCCAAATGCAAAAAATCATCTGAACACAACCAATCACCAGGAAGGAACCAGATCTGGGATCCCTCAGAACACAAACATGATCACCTACGAACATACGAATGTGCCAGCAGAAACAGACCACCTGGTCTATCTAAGTCTGCTCAAGTGTGCAGCTGGCATCCCTAGTTTGCAGCTGCCTCACCCCCCCTCTACTTTGTCATACCATTACCACCCCCACCCTCACTCTCCTCTATTCCCTGTCCCATGCCCTTTTAAAGCTGTTCACAGAATTACATGATACCACACATTCTGGTAGTGAATTCCATTTTGCTACCACCCTCTCCATGAAATAGTGCTTCCTCATTTCCCTCCTAAATCTTCCCCCCTCTATTCTTAGCCCATGCCCCCTGGTGTCCCTTCCCCTCCTTAGCTTAAAGACCCCATCTTCCCCAGCCTTATTGATTCCTCTCAGATACTTGAATGTCTCTATCATGTCCCCCCTGTCCCCTTCTATCCTCAAGGGTGTACATATTCAGGTCTCTCAGCCTGCTGTCATAGTCTCTCCCCACTATTCCACATATCATCTTTATGCCATCCTCTGCACTCCCTCCAGTAGCCTGATATCATGCTTTAAGTATGGCTTCCAAGTGGCACACAATATTCTAAGTGCGGCCTTTCCAGCGACCTGTGGAGGGGCAAGATCACCTCTCTTTGCCTGGACAAAAACCCTCTCGCTATGCACCCCAGCATTTTGTTCACTTTGTAGTCACTCTCCTGCACTGGGCATGTTGTTCATGGTCCCTGTTATCATTACCCCTAGGTCCTTCTCCTCCTCAGCGATCCCAACTTAACACCCCCCCAAGCCAGTATTCTCTCCTTGGGTTCTTCACCCTGAAGTGCATAACCTTACACTTCTTTGCACTGAACCCCAGCTGCCACCTCTCTGATCACTCCTCTAGCTTGCTTGTGTCCCACTGCAGCTGCTTCCATCCCTCCCATCCATCCACCACTGCTCTGATTTTGGTGTTGTAAGTGAATAGACTTACCTTGCTCACCTGAATGACCACTGGAAATACACCCACACTATAGAACCAGAGCTCTCATGACTGCATAGCATTGAACTAACTTTATGATTACTTGCAAGGCTGTGATTCTGTGAAGGCTCCATAGCGCTGCCTTGATTGTACAAACAAACAACTCTCACTGTCTTACTCAGGCTCTCTGAATAACGCCACAATTCCATTAGGGTACTAGAAGACAGCAAATATACCCCGGTATAATAGTGAGAAAAGGTCCAGCCCGAGACAGGAAACTACTGTACAGGCCAGTAAGGCTGATGTCCATTATACGTAAGATGCTGAAGACCATTCTAAATGAAAGACTGGTGGATTTTCTGGAGGCAAATGGACTACAGGAACAAAAGCAGCAAGTTTCATTAAGGGAGGTTATATCAGATGAGTCTGATACTTACTGAACTGGGTCACAAAAGCAAACTAAAAAACAAAGAACCTCAGTACACAAGCACGGAGGCATTGGTTACCCCAAAGGGCATTGGCCGAGAAGCCAAGTTTCAAAGAAATACAAAATCACACATACCACAAAAGCAGCTGATAACGGTCAGGCAATGGATGCTCTATTCTAGAACTTTAGCACTGTGTTTGACTCAGTCCCACATGAATGATTGCTAAAAAAAAAAAAAAATAGTGACTTGGTCATGAGAGAAGGAGCCACAGGGGTGATCAGAAACTGGCTGAGTAGAAGAACGAAGAGGGTTGTTTAGATTAATTCTCTGAGGTCAGTGAGGTCTCAAGTCGGGCTCCCCAGGAAGCTATACTTTGGCCCAGTCCTTTGTAATGTCTTTATATGCAACATTGGGGAGGATATTCATGAAAAGATCTGCCTCTTTGCAGAAGGTACCAAAATCTGCAGCAGAGTGGACAATGGGAAGGGTGTAAGCACAATGAGGGAGGATCTGGGTCCAGGCTCCGGCTGCTGAAAATGAATGCAGTAACATGCAAGATTATGCATACAGGGGCCAGAAACTGGAGAAAACAACACAGAATGGGGGGGGGGTGGTAAAGTTAGAATAGGCAACCAGGTGAAGAAAGGAACCATGGAGAGGTAATTACAGACAACCTGAAACAATCAGTGCAGTCTGCTAAAGTGGGAAGGGCAAACATAATGTTACGGTACAGAGATATCAGCAGCAGTAGACAAGAGGGACTCTACCCCTGTATAGATCCCAGGTGCAGCCACACCTAGAATTCTGTACATCATTCTGGAGTCCACACTTGAAGAAGGAAAGCAACAGGCTGAAGCAAGTACAGAGTCCTGCCAAGATGATTCAAGGTCAGCATGGGAAAAAGGCTGAAGGACCTGAATGTGTACATGCTAGAGGCCAGGAAGGAGAGTGGTCACATGGCAGAAACCTATACATTTGTACATGGAATGAGCAGGATGGCAAGCAGTAATCTGCTATCTGTTCACAGTGATTACAGACATGGGCACAAGGGGGGCAGGACTCTAAAATAATTGGCAGGAGGGAGGTTCAGAAAGTATGTCTGGTAGTATTTCTTTAAAGAGAGGCAGTAGTGTGAAGAGGACAAAGTTGCCAAGAGAAGTGGTCTGCACCAAAACTGTAATAGGGTTTATGTACAGTTGGCATATGGTGATAATAAAAGTAGGTGGGGATGATGGTATGATTGATGGCAGTATGAATGACCCCTAGGGTACCTGCAACATCCTGTACAATAGGGAAGATTGGACAGACTGGATAAGTCATGAGGCCTTTACCTGTCATCCCTGTCTATATTTCTGTACTTCCTTCACTTTAGTTAATACTAGACCTTTCCACATCCCTCACTGTAAAACCTCCACTGGTCAGATTACCTTCTCTGTCTGCCTTCTAACTTTCTGGAACAATTTTCTTTTTCCTATACATCTCTTGTATTTGCACTATTCTTTTAAAATTCTCCTGCTGGCACATCTCTGCCTACTCTGCTTCTGCAGCTAGCCACACACATGCTTTGGTTGGCTGCTAATTTACCTTGGCACATGATCACAAACTGTTGTACCGTTTTCATGATTTATTGCCTGTTACCACCATGCATCTTTGTAAAACTATGTACAGTATCTAGTGCCATATGATTTTTGCACTGTACAGTACATTGCATTCCTCATCCTCACTTTATCAAACCCCCCCCCCGTACTGGAAAATGAGCTCTGCTCAGTGTGTCTTTCTCAGTCAGCAATGTCAAAACTGCTACCAAACAAGCCTATGTAAGCTGGTTGATTCTAGCCAGGCTATGTTCTATATGTAAGCAATAACCCACAACAGGGTGTGCGGTTATTGAGAGATTAATCAACTTACCCTGGTGCATTGTGAGCCGCAGAGGCCCTTGGGCGATATCCCTCTAACACCCAGAGTGTTGATTAATCCCCAATAACTACACACTCTGGAGTGGGTTATTGCGCTTGTAACATGGGCAAAATCTGGAGAGAAATTGACAAAAACTATTGGAATAATAGGGAAAACGTGGGAACTATTTAGTGTTCTTCCACTACATATGGCCTCAGAACCACAGTTGTATGTGTTCTGCCACTGTTAAAATAGTTCACAACATGCAACTTTGTGGTGAACAGGCCACAGAGAGTGGAATCAAGGAGCAAGTGAAACTTTTAATTTTGCTGACAACACACTGCTGTCCCATTTTGTTTTCTCACACTTCACTCTGTCTCTTTGCACAGCATCCCCTTCCCCCCATTCTCTGGTTAGACTGAACTGCTACTCATCCTACCTCATCCCCAAAATTATCCCAGTACTGTGAGATATGAAATATCGAATGCTCACTCTATATTACTGCACAGTTCCCCCACGCACAACCATACTGCTTGTTGTGATCTCTGTCTCCTGATTTGGCTATTATTGACACACGGAGAGGACAACAGGTGCTACTCAGCAGTGGCACTTGCCAGTATCGTACTCATCACTGTTCACTGTGTCTGACCTCTCTCACTCTGTCATTCTCTCTTTCGGGGTGCGGAACCCATTTTCCATGACAAAATAATTATTTACTTCTAATCGGGCATTTCACATACCTCGCCATGAATACAGATTCACTGTGTCTCTGTGTATCTGTGAGTGAGTACTTCCATTGTAATTATGACTTCCCGAGCCGCGCCGCACACACACCTTACTCTGCACCTCGGGTCATATTTCGGTCCCACTACATGTCACTGAAATGAACATGTGGGACCATAGGACAGTGGAGGGGCGACATTTCTGATACTCAGTAGTGCTGCGACCTTCTTCTATGAAGCTGTGCTCTTCCTTAATGTAATGTGCCAAGCTACCTTCATTGCTGTGTACACTGAGATGTCTCAGTCCCTACTCTACAATACTGAGAAGACAGCAGTACTCAGCTTGTGACACCAGTCTGGTACACGTACAGTATTCTGCTTCTTTATTTTGTGCCTCTTAAACGTGTACATAATTATTGTCATAGTGCATTACATTTCTAGTAAGACATATGGAATGCTGCCATTCTGACAGACTTCTGACATGACGGGTATCTACACTCGCAATTATGCCACTCATTGCAGTGCTCTGGTACATATACACTTCTCTACTATTTCATTTGTGTGCTTAATGCTTGTGTGTACTTTTACTTATACACAGTTCTATTTGATAAGCACTTAATAGTGCGATTCTCAGTGTCCTGGGGTGGGTGGGTGGGTGGGTGGGTGGCGGGTAGACTCGCTAAGCTGGATTTCAACATGGCTATTGCTCAGATTTTCCACTACTGCTTAAAATTAGTTTGGTACACTGTGTCAGGTTCTTCTTGGATGCCTTTTCACCAGTTGCAGCTACTGTTCGTATATTAGGAATTAATCAATGGTCACCTGATTATGATTGACCAATCATTTTCCTAATATATAGATGCTCGTGTTATAAAGCATGCTGTTATGCAAGATCAACATGTAGCAATTTAAGTACAAATGCTTCCCCTACCCTCAGTAAGTCTGACTATTCCATGTAGCTAGAGATTTCTGGTTAAGAGTACTTCTGTAAAAGTGCTCCCCATCCATCCATCCACTGTTGGGATCTGCATCCACTGTCAGATTGGAAATAGGATCTGTGCTACTGCTTTGCAGACATTACACAGAAAAAGAAATAAACATCTGTTCTACATGCTCTGGAATATGACATTGTGTAAACTGCAGTGGAAGCTAGATGTGTGCTAAGGTGCTTAGTTAGAAATAAAAGTACAGATCACCCTTAATGCCTAAAGGCTTGGAATAGTCTACCTTTTTCTGCTTTTCAGAATAAGACCATCAGTAAACTGTCACAAATTTGCCTTGAGGATCTTTTTCCCCATCTGTCTCCCCAACCTTATTTACCTTCTGCTGTCTCTCAGTCCTCCTCCATTGCATCTGGTGGGTTTCCAAGACTAGATTCTGACCTCTTAGCAAGCTGCAACTGCCCTGTCTCACCTACATGACTCATCAGTGCAGCGACCCTACGATGACCTGCCGGGCCACTCATGGCCTAATACCGAGTCCAGCCAGGACCTACCTGTACTGTCACTTGGTGTGGAAGTTATCCACAATGGTCCTCCTACTCAGCATGAGTCCTGTCCAGATGATGACAACTGCAACTGCCGCACCACCACCACGAGAACAAGGAGGACAACTTCCCCCTCCCCCAGCAGCCCATGGCCTACCGACGCCTGAGCCAGTCCCCTGCCACATCTGCCACTCTTTCGGCCCCTGGCTCACTCCCTCTCCAGTTGTCACTCAGCTTCTTCTGGCTGTGCCACCACCTAGCCTGCTGTGGGTCTCCTCCTGGGCCGATTTGTCTCTGCACTGCCTAAACTGGCTCAACCACTCGCACTGTCTTGGGACTGTCACCATTGACTCATTGCGGCTGAAATCTCACTATCACCCAATAAGAGTGCCTGCTCTCTTTGAGCGCAAGTGCATTGAATTTTCTACAGGCGACAGTTTACCAAAAAAAAAAAAACACACCACTAATGAGGGGGGGATTCCATTCACATGGTGGGTACTGCAAAAGGTCACACAGAGGGGGTGGTGTGCGTCCAGCAGGTCAGAAGGGAAAAATCAAAACTGACCCGGGGCAAATTATTGCTGGGGCTGGGCCTGCTTTTCAGATTATTGCTGGAGCCTATGCCCCACGGGCCCATATAACCTGGTGCCTATGGTTGCTTCAAGTATTGCATCCTTAATGCTTACCCACTTTGCATGTAACCCCTCTTTTATATTTCTTCTTCTTGCTAGGCTAGCTTAACTCTGTTGACCATTTTATCAAAGTCAGCTCCTCTGAAGTCCCATATTATGCCTTGGAATGGGATGATTTAGTTCTAGTGGCCAAATTGAACCATACCATGTGATGGTCACTGGCCCCCAGGTGACCTTCTACCTGGAGATCTGTGATGCTTTCCCCATTAATTAGTACCAGATCTAGGCTAGCCCTGTCTTTTGTGGGTTTTTCTACCAGTTGTTTGAGGCCATTCTCCTGCAGGGAATCCACTATGTGTCAAGTTCTGGCAGATGTTCCTGCTGATATTGACCAATCTGTATCTGGCATGTTGAAGTCTCCCATTATCAGAACCTCCCCTTTAGCTGTCATTTTTACGATATTTTCTAACAGTAATATGTTTATGTCCTCCCCTGGTCTGTAGGCCTGTAGACAACCCCAGTTCTTATGGCTATCCCATTTCCTGTTCCAGCGTGACCCACAGTTCTTCTGGCTCCTTATGTGTATTCTGAATTTCTGTATCTTTGATATTTTCATTGACATAAAGGACTACTCCACCCCCTCCCCCTTTATGGACCTTGGTCTCTTCTGAACAGTACATAGCCGGGTACTGAAGTCTTCCAAGTGTGGTTACTGGTGAACCATGTCTCGCTAATGGCTACTGTGCCCAGTTTAGTCTCTGTCATTGCTGCCTGCAGATCTGGGATCTTGTTTCCCAGACTACGAGCATTTGTGTACATGATTTTCCATTGGTTAGATTTCAGTGGGTTAGTAGATGGGTGAGATCCAGTGTTTCCCCTGTCTGTCATATGGGGAGCCAGACCTTTTTCCTTACCTGGTGATGCAGATGAACTACAAACATATTAAACTCCTTTTTGATCACTAGCTGAAGGGGGAGGGGTGTTCTTCCCATTTGACATACTGGGTGCTGCACCCCTCTCCCAATTTGCTAGTTTAAATATTCTGCAAAGATGTCAAACTTCTTCCCCAATGCACTGACTCCCTCCCTCCTTAGTCAGATGCAGTCCATCGAATGGAAAGAACTTTCGCTCCCAAAACTATTACCAGTTACCTACAAATTTCATAGGTTCATAGGTTCATAGAGATCTACAAGTACTGTAGGTAGAATTTGCCCATTATTGTACTCGCCACCCATATATCCTATAGGTGGAATTTAAAAATTTTTCCATCCATATATTCATCCAATCTATGTTTGAATGTTGTTATATTATTACTATTGATAACTGTAGCTGGTAGAGTATTTCACATTCCCACAACTCTTTGTGTATAAAAACGACTATGTTTGTTTGCTACACATTTCTCACCAATAAGTTTATAATTATGACTCCTAGTTGATTTAATATTAGACACAACTATTAGGCCTACTGTAGTTTTTAAGTAATCATCTTTTATTATTTTGTATACAAAACATAAATCTCCTCTAATTTGTCTGTACTTAACAGAAAAAAGTTTGAGTTCTCTACGCCTGTTAGCATAACTTCTATATTGTAATAATGTTACTTTCTTGGTAAATCTATGCTGTACACCCTCAGCTAATTTCAGTCCTCTAACGGATGTTGGAGCACAGAGTTGAGTACAGTACTCTAGATGTGGATGTACCAAGCTATTAAAGAGTGGTATAATAACTTCTGATTTTCTACTTTTAATATTACCCAAAAGTGAACCTACAACTTTATTGCATTTCTTAACTTTTATTGTAGTGTTTCTATCAAAGGTTAAATTATTAGGAATCATAACTCCCAAGTCTTTTTCCTCAATAATGTTTTTCAATAATACATTGTCTAAGTAATAATTGAGTCATATATTATTCTTGCCCAAGTTCAATACCTTGCATTTGTCTATATTAAAAAACATACCATATGAGTTGGCCCAAGAGGATAGATCATTTAAGTAATTTTGCATGTAGGTTATAGCTGATGGTGAGCTCACTAGGCTGCCAATCTTTCAGTCATCAGTGTACTCTGATACCCATATTTTATCAGTAGTAGGCATTGTAGAAATCAGGATATTAAAAAGTATTGGTCCCAAAACAGAACCTTGGGGTACTCCACTAGTCACCTCAGTGATTTCAGACAGATAGCCTTTAACTGACACTTTCTGTGTTCTTTTTTCTAACCAGGATTGCATCCAGTTTATAATATTAAGCTGGATGTCAATTTTAACTAACTCTTGTAGCAGAATTTTATGTGAAACTTTGTCAAAATCCTTAGCAAAGTCTAAGAATATCACATCAACAGGAACACCTCTGTCTAAGGCTGCATTGACTGGTTCAAAAAACTGCAAGAGATTGGTTAGTACAGACCTATTTGTTACAAAACCATATTGAAAAGTGTCCACTTTATTATTTCTATTTATGTGGTTAATAATATGATCCTTAAGTAGTCTTTCCATGATTTTTCCAATTGTAGAGGTTAAGCTGATTAGCTGGTTGTTGTTTGGGTCGTGTTTATTACCTCCCTTATATATGGGAATGACAATAGCATCCTTCCAAGCTTGAACAACTTCACCTTCTTGAACAGATTTATTAAAGAGTATAGTTAGTTGTCCAGTTATTGTATGACATATACCTTGTAAAAATTTTAGTGGAATACCATCAGGTCCCGCTGAACTATTAGGTGTCAAATTTGTTATTATTTTAGCAACCTCACTTCTTAGAAAAACAGGATGGTCATTATTATTTCTGGTTAATGGGATTCTTATGTTATCCTTAATTTCAAAAACTTTTAAAAAATTGTTCGTTTAATATCTTAGCAGTCATACTTTCATCAATAATTGAAGTATCATTTATCATAAAGGGACCTATAATTTCTTGTTTTCCTTTAATAGACCCAATATAATTATAAAACTGCTTCTTATTATCTTTAACTTTTGTTGCTCAATTGTGTTCTAATCTGGATTTAGAAGATTTAATCATATTTTTCAGTTTCTTAGCAGCAGTTGTATATTTAGTCCATAAAATAGAAGATTTATTTCTAGTATACTTTCTATACAGTTTCCTTTTCCTGACAAGTAGTTTTCCAATATTATTAGACCACCAGGGAGGGACACGTTTATTATTAGAATACTTGATTCTATCAGGAACTCAGTTAGATATACAAATGTTAATCTTAGTATTTATTGCTTCCCAAATTTGTGATAAATTAAGATTTCTAAGATCAGATTTCCACTTCCATTTGGATAAGAAATCATTATTATTTAATAGTCTGCCTTATTGAAGTATTTCATTTTGGAAATACACTTAGTCTGAGATAATGTAGTGTTATATTTAAATTTTACAATGCAATGATCACTATCACCTAAAGGGGGAAGTGACGTTATGTCTTCAATTTTCTCTTTGTTATTAATTAGGACAAAGTCCAAAATGTTTTTTCTCCCTAGTAGGTTGTTTAACTACTTGTTCCAACCCAGATTGAATAAAGAGAGCTATAAATTTGGTTTCCAAATTTCAGTCAGCTCCATAAGTATCCCAGTTAATAGTGGGTAGGTTGAAGTCTCCCATTAATATGTAAGTATTATTAGTTTCCATCACTCTGATTTTTGTCAATTAGAGCTTGATTTTGTTCATAGGTTAAATTGGGTGGTCTATATAAATTTGTGTCCTTTTTCCTGGCACCAGCCCTTGAGCCACATGTTTAGCTCCCCTATCTCCCCTTCTCTTACTGTCTGCCTCTCTCCCCCCCCCCCAGACTGGCATGATCTCAGAGAAGGAGATGCCGGAAAAAATGGATGACAGTTTGTCACCCAGCCTGGTCAGGTGTTCCTTGGTCTCCACAGCTGACTGGCTGGCGAGATCGTTAGTTCCTATTTGTACAAGGATGTTGGTGTTTTCTCCTGCTTCCTGCATGATTTTAGCAATGCAGTCAGTGTCTCTCCATGCTGATGTACCTGGGAGACATTTGACCATTACCCCCGGCTGGAGTTAGGTATCAATTCCATGAATCATGGAGACTCCTATAATCAGAAGTGTTTTGGATTTCCTTTTTGCTTTTTTTGCTTTGGTCCCTGTTTTGGGTGAGTTTTGTTGTGCTAGCTCCTGTGCTGCAGTGTCCTGCTCTGCAGTGTTCTCTGCCCTTTGTTTGATTTCAAGATAGAGGCAGATACCCATTTGTAGTTTTTATATGGTTTGTGGAGGTGATACATTGGAGAGCATTGAGTGATGGGGCACCTGATTTGCTCCTCCTAACCACCTGCCAACCTCCCGGACCAACTACCCTCTGTGGTCGAGGTGCTTCTGTTGGATGTTGGGGAAATGGTGGGTGGTTCTTATAATATACTTCCTCCTGAATATGCAATTAAAGGTGTGCAATCTCTGCCCATGTTGCCCAGAGCTGAGCCCTTTGATCTCCAATGGTCCAGCACATAGGACAGTGCCCTAAATCCTGTATAACTGCCCTTTTGAAAAGTGTCCCACAGTATCTGCAGTTAATAATATCTATTCCTGATGAGTTGCTGGGTTTATAACCTGGTCAGAGTAATTAGAAGGAGGAAAATGAAAGCAAAAGTTTGATTTTGTGTTTTGTTTGTTTGTTTTTGTATAACTTGTTATAACAAGTTAAATTACTTGTGCCCCTGTAAATAAGGTCACTGTGTGGCTACCCCTCTGATCCTCCCCTTCCTGCTTTGCTACAGGAAATGTCACAACTGTGATACCCTATAAAAGGAGTGCAGTGTGGGGTGGTTTGGGATGGAAGTGGGTGGCTGGGCCCTTCCCCTGCCAAAAAAGAAGCACCATGGAAGAAAGAAACAAGGAGGTAAGGGCAAAAACAATCAACCAACAACAAATGTGGTAGCTTTGAAAGCTTAGCCTAATGATAGCTAAAACTGCAAAACCTGTAAAGCACCACCTGTAATAATTTCACAGAAGATATACCCTGTAAAAATACTTTGCTACAGAGAAAAATAAAGCAGTATCAGAAGATTTACCTTGCAAAAAACAATTTGAATCAGAGATTACAGCAGTAACCTGTAAGCACAAACCTGTAGGCACACCCTGTAATGATGCGACAGAAAGTATACCCTACAACAACAATCTGAATCAGAGAAAAATAAAGCAGTAAAACATTAGCAACAAACACTTCCCTGAGTGCAGAGTTCTCGGAAGTAACATTGGAGCCAAGCCCTTAAAGGGTGAAAGCCCTTGAGAAGTGCAGAATATCAAGGACATAGCCCAGTAGTCATTGGGGAGAGGGCTCAGTATTTCTTAGGGCACGTGCCTTGTAGTCATTTGGACATGTGCCATGTATGATAGTTCAGTATGACCATAGGGTGTAGCTCTGTATAGAAGCATAGTAGGTATGAGTATGATAGTATGAATACAGCCTAGCTTTGTATGAAGTAGCATGATAGTATTAATGTATAGCACATAACTCTGTATGTAGAAGGATGGTAGTATGAATGTATCAGGGATAGCACTATATGAAGTATATAGTATGACTGTTAAACCCCAAGGAGAGAAGCTGTGTGACCATCTGGGCAAGATGTTGGGGGATAGCTTGAATGAGGGTGCTAGGCTGAGGTGACCATTAATTGAAACATGTAACAGGATGGTGAAGAGTGGTCATGGCAATTAACAGCCAAGGTGATTAAGATGAGCAGGAAGGGACATCAAGTAGGGTGCACCAGGCAGCAACTGAAGGGCATGAAGCTGTCAATGAGCCAGGGGTAGGGGATCTGCAGTCAGGCAGCTGCAGCACATACAGGCAAAGGCCAGTGAGGTTTCAGAACTGTGATGCAGGAGAACATAGCCCTTGAGCAGTTTTGAGCATTGAGGTGAGAGCCTGATGGAGTTTGAGGGGTAGAGTATGCCCAGCAGTCATGGAGCATATGCATAAAGTCGGAAGGTGAATGCACTTTACTCAGAGGGTGAACGTCTGGTAAGTGTTGTGTTATATTCCAGAGTATGAAAATAGCTATTTTTGGAAGTATCAATATGTAGGGCATAGCACTGCATGAGGAAGTAGTATGAGCCACTGTGGAACATGGAGCAGTCAACATCACAGGGAAGAAGCACCATAGCCACTCTATGACAACCAGGCCTACCATAATATATAAGCCTAACCTGTGCACATTTGGTTTTTTACTTCTTTTTCCACTCACCACCCCAGGATTGGATTTACTGGGATGATATGCATGACTGATGTATCAACCAACCAGATAGTTATGGGAGCCTGTGGGGGAGAGAAGGGACTCTACCAGACTGACACTGGAGACAACAGGAATTGTGAGACTTGGATACCTTCAAAGTATGATTTGGACAGGTTTCAAGTGAAAACAAGGTACATTTACTGGGCTGTTCAGCCAGCGTGACAGACACATCATGAAAAATGACAACAATAACAATTTTGCAAGATCCTCTTAAATGACTGTAACTTATACTCTATCCATATACTTATACTCTATTGCTTTCTTCCCATAGGACTGCACCTGCTAACCCTAGAGTCTGTAGGCTATACCTAAACCCACCAACTCATCAGCATTACCAGTATCACCAGCACTAGGCCACCTTGCAGACCTCAGTCACTGCACTTCCTCTCTACAGATGTCTTATGGATATGCAGTGGCTAGCAAGCCTACATCCACACAATTAGCCCACTGACCCCATTACCCAGATACCCTTCCCTGGTATGTAAACAATTAGCATTCACTTATGCTCTATATTACATATACTTTATGTCATTCACTGTAAATTCGCTTTAGCATTTAAATCACATTTGCCTAAAAAATACTTCTAGGCAGTTACATTACAATCCCTAATGAGTCTCTGAGAAAAGTTTCCTTAATTGCTGGATGGTAGTCCTTTTGTAGCAATAGGAATAAATACCAGTATAGCAGATAAGTGTCCCTCTTGAACTAGTCCCACAGATGCATTGAAATGACTGTACCACTTTTTTCGTAAATAAGCTCTGGACTTTTAATGACAAAACGGTATGCTTAGAAATAACACTTGAATCTTGGTGTAGCTGATTCTTGATGGTGGCCTAGATGCTCGAAAACTGATGCTGTACTTCCTGGATGAAGGCTGAAACAGCTTTCAGCAACAAGTACCACTTACAGCAGGCAATAACTATGCTCTACCTGTCCTCATTACTGCCCTACTGACCCTGGCACTGGGATACAGGCAACCCCTTATAGGATAGGATAGGCTTGTTATGTGAGAGCTTGTCCCCCCCAGGCTCTGTCTGGTAGTAGAGCTCTATAGGCTACTCTCCCTCTGGTCTGGAACTGGTCCCTTCGGGTTGGTCTCCCTGCTCGATCTCTCCTCTAAATTGACCTGTGCAGTTCTTTTCTCACTCAACATTCTCTTTTGCCCCAGTTCTGGTCCCTAAGTGGACAGCTAGCTGGTACCACTCCTCAGCACTTATCAACTGAGATTCCACCTTGGAATCCAGCAGCAGCATGGACCACAAAGGAATCCTCAGATATGACATTTTTTAACCAAGTGCTTGAAAATTCCAAACCAACTTTGGCCTGTTAACTTTGATTGATTTGTATGACATGTTGCACAAATCACCACAACAATGTATTTAAAATGCCCCCCCCACTATCTGCTTTGACGCCTCCACCTCCTAGCTCATGTTTCCTTGCTCCTTCTCTGATCTCCTAACCGCCATCCCTGGCTTCCATCTTTCCTCCCTCTCTAGCCCCTCTTTTTTCCTCCACCCCATACTATTCTAGCTTTCTTTTTCCATATTTCCTGCTGATGTCCTACCAACACCACCCCCACTCCAAATCTCCTGCCCACTCATCTTACCGTGCTCTTTCTTGCCACTGTCCTCCTCCACCTCCTTTCCCTCTTCCCTCTCTGACTATGCTCCTGAGTTGCTCTTTCCCCTCTCTCCTCCTCTTTCCCACAAAACCCACTCCTGCCTACTCATTTGTTTCTGACTGTGCCTGTCTAGCCACTCTCTGTCTTGGCAAAAAAAATATCCTTATGTTCTGGTTTGTTAATACATTTGTTTCCTTTTGTTAAAGTCTCTGGATGTCCTGTATAACCATTACTTGTTTTGCAACTTGTCCAAGCCTTAACTCACTATAATAACAGTGTATTCTAAGTTCCAAAATCACATGCTTATGAATATGTCTGACAAGGCCTCTGGCTGCCCTGTATTGCATTTCCTAATTTGTCTTGTAACTTATCTTACTTGTAACACAGAACTGTTCTTCTTCAACGTGGAACCTTTCTAAATGAGCCTTGGCTCAAAGGTGCATTCCAAAATACTAATAAATAAATTAAATAAATAAATAAAAGCCAGAAGCAATCATATTTACATTTCTCCAGCTGGAAAGTTGATACGGTATCTTGGGCTCTCTCCAGTATTATTTTGTGAATAAATTGTGCCAAGGAAACCCCAAGTCACTATTTAATGAAGTTTCCCCTGTGTGAAAAATGTCAGTGTGCTGTGTACCTTCAGCCACTTATCCCAAGGAAAAAACACTGCTAAAATACAAATACTCACCTCTCCTTTAAATCATACTCATTTCCTTGTCTGAGGCTGAAAAATAATTTATTCAAATATCTGTGATCTGAACTCATCAAAAGGGTTGTTCCAAGGGCTCCAGTAACTAATACTGGTCAAAGAAACACACATTCTCTACACCTCCTTTAGCCTCCTCTGCCTGCCAGCATGGCTTCTGGATTACAGACAATTTTCTGTGACCACTCAACTCTCACAGGTCTGTGACCTCCCCTTTCCTGCCCACTGATATTTGTGGGGCTATTCTTGTCTTGGGGACCACCCTTCAAGCTTTATTTATACCAAGTCTGATGTAATTCTGGTTTAAATTTGTTAAGGTATGGGTTTTAGCGAAAACAAAGTTGCATATAATTTTGCAGTTTAAATTCTGTCTCATGTTCTCACACACTCTAGCTACAACTAGCTCTGTTTTGTAAACAGACATTTCTATGGCAAAATGATTATATAATACTATCCTTAGGCCTGTTTGCTAGCCTGCTATGAGATTTATTTATTTAATATTTTATTTAATATGTTATGTGCTTTCCTTGATTGTTTGCATTGTGCACTTTACTTCTGCTGAACCCACTCCCATTTCTCTGAGGCAGTCTTCTCCTCCCTTCCTAAACCTTCAAGGTTATTTAATATTTGCAGCCATCTCCTATATTTATTTACCTGGAGCTTGCTGCCTGCCAACTAAAATGTTGCTCCTGGTGTATAATGAACAGTATTCCTACCTACAAGAGTTCTTGCTCTCATTCACTGCTGATAGTCCTTAACCTGTTTAGTGACTTTTGTGGTGAGCTTTCTCCCAGGGCTGGCATCTCATTAGGGTCCCACCCTTTCCTATTCAGCACACTAGTACTTACTCCCCTGAGCCAGCTTGGCTTTTCTGCTCTCTTCTGTCAGTTGCCTAATGCCATTCAGCTGCTGCTGTGCAATGCGCTACAGCAACTGTTCTAATTAAATAATGAAACACTTGGCCACTATATAAACAAGCATTTGTCAATGCCGTATGTTTTCTGCTTGCATTGCTGTTGTACTGGGTCCTGCCCTGAGATGAGGAGGACAGGCACACATTGATGCAACTTAGTGATGTTATTTAGCCTTCACCCACTGAATGAAATACTTAATATAATAACAAATGTGTGATGACAGGTAATACTAGATTTAACAGTAGACATGTCAGGAGTCTGTAAGATAATCAAAGGCATAGTATTACTGTTTGCATGCAACTGAGTATCAACATCCTCCTGTACAATGCTAGCTTCCACTGACTGGTGGGCAGCTATAAACATAGCAGCTAGCTGATCAAGTTGAACTATGGAATTGAGAATTGTCAGAGAACACCAAGACAAGAAGCTGCTGTTGTGACTGGACTTCTCTACTAGGACTAAAGAAGCAAAACTCTACTACTTAGACCTTCAATTTACTGGGACTTAAGAAGTAGAACTCTACTACTGGGACCTTCAATTTAGGGTAAAACAAAGTAAGTGTGTTTGCTGAGTTGGCTGAAGTGAATTATCTGAGCAGTTATCTAGGTGTTAATCTCAGGTGGCTGAAGGGGATCATTATCTGTGCAATTTATCTAAGTGTGGCAAGATCTGTTATGCAGGGGGAGTGGCTTAGCTAGAAGGAAGCCAGGTTAAAGTGGGATTTAAACACTGTCCTAGATAACTTCTGCCAGAGAATTGTCTGAGAACACCAGGATAAAGAGCTGCTGTTGTGACTGGACTTCTCTACTGGGACTATACTGCCCTCTTTCCTTCCCCTCCCCTCCACTCCCCCACCCAAAGCCAGTTCTACTTTTATAGGCACAGGATTTGACTGACAACAGGAACTTCCTGTTTGAGAGCAGGAAGTGAGTGATCACAGAGCCACCAAAGACTCACCATCCTAGAAGGGCAAGAGTAGCTCTCCATCCCCCCCAGTTGCTGGAGGTCTGCCTCTGTGCAAGTAAGGGGACTAGTGAGAAATATAGGATCTTCTTGTCTCAGAACAGGAAGCTCAGGTGCCTAAAGGGCACAGAGGCAGTAACTAAGTAGGGAGAAAAAAATAAATAAATAAACAGAGGAAAGAGTAAGTATTCCAAACAACAGTGAAGGGGCCAGAAAAAAGACATGATGGGAGTGGTGCAGTGCAGTGGCTGTGGAGCAGCAGTCTTCCTGGAGACATTCTGGAGGCTGCAGTGTTGTCCCATCTCCAGGCACTTCTCTGGGCTGAGGGAGGAGGTTGCTCATCTCCAGACTGAGTTGACCAGGATTTGTGGAACCTCCTCTCCCATCCAGAGACCACCATGGTCACTGCAGTTGCCTCAGAGGTTGCCAAGAAAGAGGAGCAGTTGGACCACAGTGGGCTCAGGGAGGGTGAAGGTGGTGGAACAGAGGTGCATCCCTCCAGTTGTACCTCTCCACAATTCATATGCCATTCTGGCAAAGTGTGGTTCCTCTATGGAGGCACCTACAGTGGAGAACAAGGAGGATGCTGGGAACCTCCACAAAGGAGACCCACAGGAGGATGGCATGAGACACTGCAGGGGAAGGAAACAACTCCTGGTGGGGGACTCCATTGTTAGGAAGGTAGAACTGGGGGAGGAAAGGGAGAGGGAGATAAGGTGCCTGCCTGGTGCCATGGCTTGGAGAGACAGGGATCGAATCCTCAGGATCACCAGAGCAGCTGCACAGGCGAGGGAGCTGGATATCATTGTCCACTTAGGGACAAATGACCTAGCTAAGAAAGGGATCAGAGCAGTGCAGGAAAAGTTTGTGGAGTTGGGGAGGAGCCCTAGACAAGTAGCATGCATGGTAACCTTCTCAGAGGTGCTGCCTGTCTATAGCATAGGTGAGGCTAGGGTGCTCCACACCATGGGATTCAATCAGTGGTTGAAAAACTAGTGCAGAGCTCAGGGATTTGGCTTCATTGGGGACTGGGGTCCACCTGGAGTGATGCAGGCATATACTGGAGGATGGTCTGCATCTCTCCAGGAGGGGAACCAGGATCCTAAGTGATAGGTTTAAATGCTCCATTGGCAAGCATTTAAACTACCCAAGGGGGAGGCACAGGAAAGGAGCAGGGTTAGCCTAGCACACCCCAAAAAGTCAGGGTAGTAAGTGAGGTAAACACAAAGTTAGAGATGTTGATAGGAGGAAGGGCAGGGGTAAATGGAGAAAGTAACAAAGGCAATAAGGACAGGGATGGGGCAAAAAGGGATAAGGCCATCAAGAAATGGAGGGTAATGAGTACCAATGCCCAAATTCTGGGCAACAAGCACCATGAACTGGTGGCCTTGATGGAAGAGGGATGCCTAGATATTGTAGCAGTCACAGAAACATGGTACACAGAGAACCATGACTGGGATGTTAACATACCAGGGTACACAAAGACAGGGAGGGGAGAAGAGGGGGAGAAGTAGCTTTCAATGTAAGGGAAGGGATAAAAGCAACTGAACAAAAGAGTAAACAGGGAAGAGAGGAGGCACTGTGGGTCATCTTAGAGACTGGAAATGACACCACAGTCCACACAGGGGTTGTATACAGACCCCCATGTCAGGGGGAGGGGAGGGAATGGACAAGGATATGATAGAAGGCATTCTTAGGATGGCAGAGAAAGGGGAGATACTGTTGATGGGAGACCTGAATATGCCAGATGTTAACTGGAGCACATTTGCTGCAGCCACATCCGAGAGCAGGGCCATTCTCAATGCCCTAAAAGTGGCATGCCTCAGACAGGTAGTTTTGGAACCCACTCATGATGGAGCAATTTTAGACCTCATACTCTCAAATGAGGACAGTGAGAGGATCTCAGATCTAGAAGTGGGTAGCCATCTGGGAATAAGTGACCACCAAACAGTGTGGTTCATGATAAACTCAGCTACAGAGTCAAGCCATACAAAAGTGAGGGTACTGGACTTCAGGAGGGCTGACTTTGGCAAGATAGGAGAGTGCATTAGAAAACACAAGAAAATAGGCTAAAAGGATGGGTGGAGTAACAATGGGGAAACATCAGAACTGACATCACAGAGGCAACAAGACTTTGTGTGAATCATATAAACAAATCAAAATGAAAGAAAAAGCCACTATGGTTCTCAAAACAGGTGATGGGGAAGGTCAGGGAGAAAAAGATAGCATTCAGGAAGTATAAGGAAACACAGAAGGAGTAGGACAGACAGCTGTACCAGTTAAGGCAGAAGGAAGCAGGGATGGAAGTTAGAATAGCAAAGGCCCAAACTGAGGAAAATATAGCTAACTCAGCTAAGAAGGGGGATAAAACCTTTTACAGGTGCATCAGGGAGTGTGGAATGACAAAGGGAGGGATAGTGAGGCTGAACAGAATGGACGGTGAGTGGGCAGAGAGGGACAGTGAAAAAGCAGAGATACTGAATGAATATTTCTGCTCAGTATTCACAAAAGAGGAGGGGGGGGAGGTGCCTAATCTAATTAACACTCTGGACGGGGGGGTCGATCCCAGTACTTTCACAGAAAAAAGGGTTCTGAAAGAACTCCTAAAACTGAAGGTGGACAAAGCAATGGGGTCTGACAGAATTCACCCCAGAATTCTAAAAGAATTAAGGGGAGAACTAGTGAAACCACTGACTACCCTTTTTAACAAATCATGGGAGGATGGTGTGGTACCTGAGAACTGGAGGAAGGCAGATGTGATTCCCCTTCACAAAAGTGGGAGCAGGACAGAGGCAGGAAACTACAGACCTGTTAGTTTAACCTCAGTGATAGGGAAAGTGATGGAATCACTTCTGAAGGAAAGAATTGCTGAGTACCTAGAAGTCAGTGGGGCACAGGACCTAAGGCAGCATGGATTCACAGCAGGAAGGTCATGTCAGATGAATCTAATTGATTTCTTTGACTGGGTGACAAAAGTAGTAGACCAGGGAGGGGCTGTGGACATGGCCTACCTAGACTTTAACAAGGCATTTGAAACAGTTTCACACAAAAGATTAATAGTCAAATTAACCAGCCTGGGAGTGGGTCCCAAGATGACAGCCTGGGTAAAGAATTGGCTGGAGAATAGGACACAGACAGTAATAGTAAATGGAGTCCACTCAGAAGAAAGGAGGGTTACTAGTGGGGTACCGCAGGGTTCAGTATTAGAGATCGGTCCTCTTCAATGTCTTTATAAGTGTACATTGCGGGAGGACTGAAGGAAAAGTATGTCTCTTTGCAGATGACACTAAGATCTGCAACAGAGTTGATGCACAGGGTGGGGTGGAAAGGATGAGAAGGGACTTGGCAAGGTTAGAGGAATGGTCAAATGTATGGCAGCTTAGATTCAATGCTAAGAAGTGCAAGGTAATGCACCTGGGAAACAAAAACCCAGGGGAAGAGTATACAATGTGGGGTGAGATACTAACAACAACAAAAATGGAAAGGGACCTGGGGGTAGTCATATCAGATGACCTAAAGGTGGGCAAGCAATGTGAGAGGGCAGCAAGGAGGGCTGGGGGGTTACTGGGATGCATAGGGAGAGGCACCACCAGTAGAAAACAGGAAGTTATTATCCCTCTGTACAGACAGCTGGTGAGACCCCATCTGGAGTACTGTGTGCAGTTCTGGAGACCCAATCTCCGCAAAGACATAGACACGGTGGAAGCTGTCCAGAGGAGGGCATCTAAAATGGTGCAGGGTCTGCACCGGAAGACATATGAAGAGAGACTTAAGGAGCTTAATATGTATAGCCTTGAGGAAAGGAGGGAGAGGGGGGACATGATAGAAACTTTCAAGTACCTCAAGGGAATCAACAAAGTCCAATAGGGTAACATCTTTCAAAAAGAGGTGTGCAAGAACAAGAGGGCACAATTTGAAGATAGAGGGGCGGCTCAGAGGTAATTTAAGGAAGTATTTTTTCACAGAGAGGGTTGTGGATGCATGGAACGGCCTTCCAGAGGAGGTTGTGGAGTCAAAATCAGTGGTGGAATTCAAGCATGCATGGGACAGTCATAAGGCAATTCTAGGGTGTGGGGGTAAGAAGAAGTAGGCTGCTGGTTAACTAGGATCTGCAGCTTATCCAGTAGGTAGGGAAATGGGCAGACTGGGTGGGCCAAGCGGTCCTTATCTGCCATCAAATTCTATGTTTCTATGTTTATGTTTCTATTGCAAAGCCGGCTCTGAAGGACCCCCACTGCCAAGACCAGCTGCTCAGAGCAGACCACTGTCAGCCGCTCCTCTTTACCGAGGCACTCCAGCAGTCTCCAGATACTGGGGTGGCAGGCAACAAGCCTGGTGTTGAATGCTTAGTGCCACCCCTCCACTGCATTGTTACTCCTGGCTAGCCTCTGGACAGTCGCAGCATGGTAGTTCCACTGCTTGATCAGAAACATTGCCCTGTGGTGCCCTGAGTGGGCACTGGGGCAACTGATCCAGGTGTCCTCAAAGTTGTCCATGACTGACTGTAGCAGCTCCTCATTCTGCACCATGTACTGTCAGGCTTGCATCTCCTGGAATACCACTGGCACATCACTGGGTGGCACAAATGCCAATGCCAACAGTATCCAGAGGTGCAGGGCAAGGTCTGGGTCCATGGAATGCTGGTGCAGCACTTATGGGCACTGTTGGATCTTGTGCCAGATGGCCTGTGAGAAGTGGAAGAAACAGCTCCTTATGTTGGCGTCCAGGAAGGTGCTGGACAGTGCACGCCAGCTGGCACACTCAAAGTCAATCAGTACAGTGGTGGGGGCTAGTGCTGGATGGTGGTGCTGTAGCTGGCTCAGTAGGCGACTGCAGGTCTGGGCCCTCCTGGTGTAGGTCAAGAGTGTAGACAGCAGGACTGCACCAGACTGGACAGCGTGGATAGTGTAGAGCTGCCCAAACAGTATCGGGCATGCCCTGAAGGTGCCATCCATGAACCAGACTAGGCAGTCCTGCAGCTGCTGCAGAACCTGGTCACTGGCATATATCACTAGCCAGTCCCACTCCTGGCCACTGTCATGGAGCAGGAACTGGCCCCATCCCCCCTTCATAGTGAATTCAGCTGGTATGGCAAGGTCACTGACCGGTTGTGGGCCACCCCTGTGCTACATGCCACACATGCTACATGGTCCGTCCCAGTAGGTGCACCCCTGGTAGGTGACCCACAACATCCGCAGGTATCTTCGATGTGCTCGCTGCGACCACTTGTGATGCGCTGTCCAGTGAACTATGTGCTCTGTCCTGTAGTGACCCCAGAGCCTGGTGCACACTGATGTCTGCTGCATTGGGAACATGGTTATGCTTCCTAGAGTGGCAACCACTGTGTCGTCCAGGGTGTGCAGGCAGGTGAGGCAACTATATCAGCATGCCTCGGCACTTTACCAATACACCTTTTCTGGGCCAGCTTTGTCCTTTCTGTAGATGTAGCCATTGTGTATAGCTAGTTGCGTGCCTTGTTGGCTCTGGATGTATCTAACAGACATCCTTGATCCCAGATGGCGGTCCTGCCTCCACTGTGCCCATCCCCCCATTTGTCTGTGGTCCACTTCCCCCAACCACTGCTGTCTGTTGCCTCCCCTTCCTTTCTAGGATGTATATCTGGCAGTCGCCCATCGGCCCCCGCCCCTTGATCTGTGCCTGTCCCCGGGTGCCTATGCTGGTCCATCGCCCTGCTCTGGTGAGTGTCCTGTGTGGTGTGTTGTGGGAAGGGGGATGGTCTGGTCTCCATCAGTGCATTGACACTGCTGTTGTGCCAGGGTGTGCCACCTCTGTACTGTGGGCTTAGGGCTCTGGTGTGTCTGCCACCCTGTGTGTGGCCATGGCATCCTGTCTGTGCTTGCCCCACTGCCTCTCGCCCCATCTGGATCACTGTGCTCTGCATGGGTGTTTGCCCATGCAGTCCTACTTTGTGTTTCACCCTTGTATTATCATTCGGGCCACTCTGTGCAGTCGCTCTTTCAGCACATGCTGTTGTTGCCTTGCCCCCCATTACCACGCCATTGTTTCTGTGCTCTACTCGGCGGTTATCGGAGTAGAGTTGTAGGAGGGGTTTGGAGGTCCAGATCCATTTGAATACTTTATGAGTCAACTACTACCTACTGCTTGGGACTGGGAATGTTATCCCAAACAGGATTACATCATTGTGCAGGGTTTGGTAGAAAAGATGGAATATACTATAAGTTACACATAAGTGCAATACTGTTTCAGAATTCTTTTAAGTACTGCAAAGACATTCCATTATTGAGAATGTTTTACCAGCATTTCAAACAAGCCTGAAAACTATTCAGGCATAGCTCCATCCCATGGCTCCAGCCAAGACTTAACATGTTTAATTTTGCAAATAGCAAGAAGTATAAGAAGATTTCCAACGCTTTCAAGTGTTTCAAGTGGAATTTCCAGAAGATATTATGAAAAGGGAAGCAGTACGAATAATCAACTACTACAAGGTTGACAATCAATTAACCGACGCCGAAATACTGACTCGCTCACAAGATCGACAAAATAAATAACAAAAAATGAATGACCGACAGGCTTTACTTTCCGGTTTTTAATGATTTTAAGAAGAAGTAGTGAAAATGCACACCCAGCAGGCTCAATCCACAGCTCGGGGGGGGGGACAAAAACAATTACATTTTGCTACACATCGCCAACTGGATGAACATGCTGGTGGACAAGATAGTGCCCACCTGCTGGGGTCTCTCATCTGTAACAGCCCTGTTTCCAGATAAAATAACCCTTTCTGTGTCAGTGTGTGTCAGGGTTGACTACAGCTGATCAGTCATGGCACTGCTCAGTAAGAGTATGGTGCACATGTCAAAACACCTATATCTAAAGAGTTTTATCTGCATGCTTCTCTTTTATAGCTCATCAATAAAACAGGATCAAAAAGTCACAGCTGCTCAGTATGTGCTTGACTCAGTACTGCATTAACACTCCCATCATGAGATGCGCATGGTTAGAGTTTTTTTTCCCCATATTTGCAGAAGTCAAATTTGCTTCACCATGACCTCTCTGAGATCCAAGAGCTCTGGGTGGTGAAACCCTGAACTAGCCAGCAGACATCTCCACTCCAAATCTGTAGTCCGAAGGCATGAACTGGAACAGGTAAGCGGTAACTGCACCGAGAGGCCTAGTTTTTCCCCTTTAAATCCGATCACTCCCAAAATTGGCCAAAATGTATATCGCAACATCCTTAACAAAATGTGCTTCAGTTTGCTAATGAAAATCTCTTTAAAAACTGTTTTATTCTGAACAGATCAATTTCAGTGGGGGAGCTTGGACTCAAGACAGCCATCTCTCTCTCTAGCACCAGCGTGAGACCTCTAGTCGGGCCATGTTTTATATACATAATAATGCATGCCACTATAGCCAACATTCAATTTTAGTAAAGCCTGTTGGTCATTCCTTTCTCATTATTTATTTCATCAATCTTGTGAGCGCATCGGTATTTCGGCATTGGTCAATTGATTGTCGACCTTTCAGTAGTCGATCATTCGTACTAGACCCATGTCAAGTACATGGAATGAATTTATAAGCTTATTCCCTCCATTATTATGAATATGATTTCTCAATATGTTTACTGTATCATTTACTCTTCTTTTTTCTATAGGGTAACTCCCATACTGGGTATAAATATTGATGTACTGCAATAATGTATCAAATTGTAAATATCAATAAAATACTATATTAAAAAGTCAGGCTTTTGACACTGTTTCTTCACATAGCAGACTAGTTAGCAAGCTGGGTAGCTTAGGGGTGGGCAAAAAGGTGGTAAACTGAGTAAGAAATTGGTTAGGGGATAGACAGCAGAGGGAGGTGGCAAACAGAGTTTACTCAGATGAAGGGAGGGTGACCAGCAGGGTACTTCAGGGATCAGTGCTGGGACTGATCCTCTTTAATATCTTTATAAGTGACATTTAATTTTTTATTTATTGATTGATTAATTCATGTAAAAGTTGGTAACCAGGAAAGGCAGACTGAGCTGAGGCTCAGATCCAGGTATGACCTGGTGAAGGGGTTGGGGGCTAACATCTTACTATACAAAAATAGAAGCAGCATTACCATTGAGGAATAACAGGAGCATACAGAGACATCAGTAAATGTACAGCCATGGTATAATGGCACTTTTTTATACAGCAGTGAACAGTGAACAATCATGTGTGAGACAAAGTGTACAGTGCATTTTGGGATGGGGTAAAAAGATGAAAAACTTGGGTACTGAATAGGAGAGGACTGACTAAGAGAATAAGAGATTGGGGAGGGGACAGACAGGAACAGAAGGGTGCAGGAAGTTGCCTTAGGTAGAGGCAAAAAGCAGAGAGTGAAGGGGAGAGGCAGAGTGGGTAAGGGAGCAGATTCCAAAGGGAGGAGAGTCAATAAGAGAAAGACACTTGACCAGCAGAGGAATGAGGGTGGGGAATGGAAAATGTGAGGGAATCCCTGAAGCGAAGTCAGTTGGATGAGTAGGGAGCAAGGGCTAACATGGAAGAAAGGTAGGAGGAGAGGGACCCAAACCAGTATTTGGCAATGAAGGCACCACAATGGACCTGGCGACGAGATGACTGGGAGAGGATGGAGAGGGAAGAGTAAAGGAAGCAGTGATGGGTACAGAGGGGGGAGTCAGAGATGGAACGGCAGAAGGCATTGCACAGGGTATCCGGTCTAGCAAGGGAGGAGAAGCGGGTGATGCCATGGACTATGTCTGCATAATCAAACACTGGGAGAACCATTTTAGTTATTAGTTCCCTGCAGATCTGGAGGGAGAGGCGATCTTTATTGCAGAACAGGGCATCTAGTTTGGGATAGAGTTTGGCATGGATGGCATATATCTGGACAGAGTACTCAAGCTTGCTGTCAAGCTACATTCCTAGATACTTGATAGCAAAGGAGATGGAAAGGAAGGTCTGCCTCTTTGCAGATGACACCAAGATCTGCAACAGGGTGGACACTGCAGAGGGGGTGGGAACAATGAGCAAAGACCTGAGAAAACTCGAGGAGTGATCAAGGGATGGCAGCTGAGTTTCAGTGCTAAAAAGTGCACGATAATGCACCTGGGCACAGAAATCCAGGGGCAGAGTACACAGCGGGTGGAGTGGTATTGACAACCAAGCAGGAAAGAGACCTAGGAGTTATTATTTTGGGTAAGTGAAAGGTGGCCAGGCAGTGCAACCAGGAAGTCAGGAGGGCTAGTGGGATGCTGAGGTGTGTAGGAAGGGGTGTCACCTGCAGAATGAGGGAGATGGTGTTGCCCCTGTATAGATCCCTGTTAAGACCCCATCTTGAGAAATGTGTCCTGGTCTGGAGCCCACATCTCTGGCAGATTATAGAATGAAAGTGTTACAGAAGAGGGCAACTAAAATGGTGCAGGGTTTGATTAAAAAACCCTACAGGGAGACTAAAGAACCTCAACAAGTATACCCTGGAAGAGAGAAGGGGGGCATATTACAGACCTTTAACTGCCTCACCGGAGTAAAAAATATACAGGAGCAGGGGGCATGGAGAACCAGCAAGCCTGCAGCAGCAGCAGTTTCACAGAGCTCTACAGATCGCAGCTAAAAATGCTAACTTTGTTATTTTCAAATCGATACTGTGCAGCTCCAGAACAGTTTATTCGATAGAGGATGATTTGGAGTGGTGACTGATATTTTTCCCGGGGCTTCTACAACACCCTGATCTGGAGCTCTGGGCAGAGTTTATAAGCCAGGAACCAGAGGAGATGGAGCCTGGCCCAAAGACCCAAAGCCAGGCATGAGTAAAGAGTCAGGTCAAGGGGATGAGGTAACACAACAACCCTCAAATGCCACCTTGCTCAGGGCAATTTAAAGCCTTGATAAAAAAGGAGAGACCTAAACACAATTTAAAATGCTGGATATTTAGATGGGAATGTGAGACGGTGAGGTGAAATTGACAACTAAAATGGCCCAGACATCATTCATGGTGACATTAGGGCTAACTAAAGAAAATACAGTGATCCACCAGACTCAAGAATTTAGAAAACACTTCCCGTGCCACACATGTTCAGATGTTGGGTCTCCCTGAAGGTGCAGAAATGAAATCTCTGAAAGGCTTTATTTTAACTTTCCTCTGTGAAGCCCTACACATCAATGTCTCTGTAACTGTCCTGAAAACTTACAGCATACTGTAGGTCCCCGAGGAGGGAGAAGCCATACCACTACTAATGAACTTCCACCATGCACTATACTGGTAGTGTTAGGTTTTGTGCTGAAGGGGACATCATTCTGTCACAAGCTAAACAGAGTGGCCCTCTTGAATGGCAGGGCAACAAAATCTACTTATTTCCAGATTTGAACTACGCTACCTGTCAGCATTGGAAGAGCTTCGACAGAGTGTGAGATAGGTTCTAACAGCTGGGAGTGCATCATATATTATTAATTCCAGCTAGTCTGAAGATAGCTTATGAGGAAAAGACCTACTTATTTGCAGAGACTGGGAGAGGCTGTGAAATTTGTGGCCCGAATTAAGAAGCAGTTTTGGGTTAAAGGTGCTGACACTGATAAGTAGAGGACAGTGACTGAATGTAAAGTGAGACTCAGGTACATGCTTTCGTAACGATACTCAATTTGACTAGTGACCCCCATTTCCCACTGCCACCAGCTGAGATCATAATGATGGTAATACGTACATTATGAATTTTCTTTGGATGCAGTCTGGCTACAGACCACAGGGGGCAGAGATGTCGGGGGGACGAGGTCAAAATGGCATCCTTTTATGGAACATTTCAATTACTGGGACATTTCATCCTCATCAAAACTGTGGCTTTTTGCTCCTTGGCGCTCTTGCAATGCACTTACTCCCATCCCATTGATGGTGGTTCATTGGGACTGGTGAGGCATTTTTTGGACTGTCCACACTCACTAAGCTGGCAGTAAAGGCTCATTCACATGGTGAGATCTGAGCCGTTAGTGATGGTGCACACTGACAAGATCGGTGCCGCTGCCCCCGTTTGAACACCACCATTTTTCATTTTCCGGTGGCGTTCTGTTGTGAGGGTGATATCTCTTTCCTTGGGTTTGCACTGCAGTGCCTGAGTTTTGCACTGTTGCATTGGATTGTGTGAACAGTCGGCACCACACATCGTGCTCCAACCATCTTCGGGCAGAATGATAGAGGATGGGTCTTCAGACCCAAGTTCAGCTGAAGGTTCTTATTTGTAATCTGAACACAGCTGATCTCAGGAAAGTAACTCTGTTAGTAAACTGAGAGCTGGAAAGAGAAAATACAGTCTCTAAGTCCAGCCCTGACATAGGGCATGCATGTATGCATATGAATACATGCATACCCAGTGACAGAGCTGGACTTATAGACCATATTTTCTCTATGTTTCGGCCCTCAATATACTAAAAGAGTTACTTTCCTGAGTTCAACTGCATTCAAAGTATAAAAAGGAGCCTTCAGCTGAACTTGGGTTCGATGACCCATCCTTGATCCTTCTGGTGCTGCAGCGCCATTTCTGTTCATGTCACCCTCCCTGCAGCACCATCTCTGTTCACGTCACCCTCCCAACCCCAGCACACTCTCCCCCCCCACCCTCTGGACCCCTCACTGACAGCAGAAACAGCTGCTCAATGGCCAGCTCATCTGAACGCTACTCCACAGTGTTGCAGAACAGATTGGCAGCAATGATCTACACGGCAGCATTTTTGTTTCGCACCCTGTGAAGAAGCCTTAGGATTTTTGCCATATGTACACTTGACATGATGCTGAGGTGCCTTAAATGTTTTAGTTGCTTATGCTTTTTCTCCTTTTATAGTTTCATCTGCAGTTGGAGCAAGTTGATTTTTGCAAGTTAGTGGATGTATGATTACATCTTAGACATGGCATGCCTTATTCAGGCACTGAATCTTGATTAATTTTTCATAGAACCATTAGTGAAGTGTTTTATTGTTATTGGGTTTTTGTATCAGTCTGCATTTACCTCAACAATCAGCAAAGTCAATGTTTATAAGACAATAACAATGTTTTTGTTCATATAAGTATATCTGACTGCTAGAGTTCTGCCTTAATCATAATGCAGATTATTCCCTATATTGGTTCAAGGGAAGCTACACCCATATCATAGGATGCACAATCTTATATCATCATTTGCTTGGTTATTCCTGCTCTTGGCAGTAATGGTGGTTAGTTATTCATGTTTTGGGGCTGATTTTTTATAAATTGTAAGCCCCCCCCCCCCTCAGGTGTTGTTCCCTGTGATAGGGGAGTATCAAATCCTGACTGTAACAATGTTTTCATTACTTTGTAATGTCTGTTAAATGTAATGTGCATACCTATGGGCTAAATGCACTACACTCTCTACAGTAAAACTAATAAACATAAAGTTAAAAAAGGTACAGGAAGGAAGTATTTTTCTTTAAAAAGGTGCTCAAGAACAAGGGGGCATTATATGAAGCTGCAAAGGGGGTAGAATCAGTAGGGATGTGAGAAAATACTTCTTCACAGAAACAGTGGTGGATTCCTGGAACTGCCTTCCAGCAGAGGTGGTGGGGTTCATGAATGCATGGGACAGGCACAAGGGAATCATACTGGAAAGAAAGGTGGGGGGGGGGGGGAACCTGTACACCAAAAAAGGGTCTGGGGTGAAAATGGAAGTAGGGAAAAATGAGCAGACTAGGTGGGCCAAGCATCCCTTATCTGCTGTCAGAGTCTGTGTTTCTGTGTTTCTATGATGAGCTTAGCCAGTGATTGGCCTGATATAGTTGACCCTATTACAGACTGCCCTGCAATGGACTGACAATTACACACCTCTCAAAACCACTATCATAGCAATATGTTTGCATTTGCACAAGCACCGGCATAAAACTGTTCACTTGATTCTCTGAAACCACAACGTTTTGATGTTTTGGTAATTAGCTAAACATCACAAACTTCTGACAGGAGTATAGCTAAAAAGATACAAGGTGTACATCATTTCATACATCATTACCTTGTTTGTTGCCCCTGCCCTATTTAATATCCCAACTTGTACCATATTTGTTGCTCTACTACAAATTGTATACATGGAGCAAACTAAAGCAGCACTCATGGCTTGCTTACATACTGTAGAGCATGTGGTGTAAGAGGAGGACTAAGGACCCCATTAGGTTTCTAGTGTACCGCTATGCAACCAATCCTGCAGTACTCATTGAATAACAGAGTATCTGTTAGTTGTATGGGCAGCTAGTAAATGCATGTGCTGTGCTACTGTGCTAGCAGTAACAACTGTAGCAGAGAAAACTTTCCTGCTACCCAAAAAATAAATGATTCGGGAGAGTGGACGTAAAGCCCCCAATTTCTAACAAAAACACTTAGCCACAAGTAGAGGACTAAGTCCACCAGTAGTTGTTTATCATACCATTACACAACCAATCTTGTAGTTCTCGTAGAACTAATAAAGTGTCTATTAGTGCAATAGTTGCATGTGCTATGCCATGCCATGCTGCTGTGCTAGCAGTAGCAATCGTATCAGAGAGAACTGACCTGCTACCCAAGTAAAAAATAAGCAAATCAAGTGGATGGGGTGGAGTTCTCAATTTCTAACAGAAACAATTCATATTTAGATTCCTTTTTTATGTTGGGCTCCATCCCCCCCCCCCAATAAATGTGTAGCCAGAGCCTGGGATGGATTACAGTACACTGCTATCGGAGTGTGGTATTTTCATCATGCCTATGGTGGGGTCCCTAGTCCTCCACTTATGCCACCAATTGATATTTAGCTGTTTTTGTTTTGTTATATGGAGCTCTCCCCATATCCTCCAAAAATGGAAAGCCAGAGCCTAGAACAGATTGCGGTACACTAATAGCATAATCTGGCATTCTCATAAAACCTATGGTGGGGTCCTTAGTCCTCCACTTATGCGGAGCACAAAACTCATTTATAACTGTGACAGGTAGGGCAAATGGCACCCTGTGGAATGTGGTAAAGCAAAATGCTCCCCTCAAAAATTAATGTGTCCACCATGACTAACATGGTGTGTGAATTCACACACCCTTGACTTTTGAAATGACAAAGTAACTACCAAAAGTAGAATACAGGCTTGTAAGCAGTTTATGAAATACCTCTGTCACTTCATTCAAAGGGACTGTAACTATTTCATGGTACAGTGACTCATGTTATTTCATTGAGGCCATGAATTTGTGCATTTTCCATCAAATGTATAATTAGTGGCAATTCTAAAAGAGTGACTTAAATTCCTTTCCTATTAGAACTCTGTCTTTACTGTTATAGAGTCTCTTTGGTTATAACTGATATGGCAACCACCTGGTGTTACTATCCAACTGAAGGCACTCCTGTCAGTGAGCTAGGGTTGATGTCCACATGATGCCTCCATGCAGCATCTCTGTGGTAATGGTATTTACTCTTTGAGGCCATACTCCATTTCTATCTGTTTCCTTCAGGCTCTATATGGGTTTTCTTCATGTAGCAGACAGGAAAGCATTGTGTCTACAGAACTCAAAAAACAAAATTCTTTCTTTAGAGTTCTGAGTTTACTACACTCCCTGTGGTATGCTAACCTAAATATCTTGTGAGGCACTGCAGCAATCCTGCCTACTGATGCACATCACCTGTAATAGTTTTGCCTTGTGTGAACGTTTTTCAGATAACTAATGTACAGTACGTTTCCCCTCCACTTCACATAGTGGTGTATTTCTAACATGTGAGCCTTATCATAATTCACTACATCCATGTCTCCCAACTGTAACGTTCCATGATTGTGAATTGCTGTTTTTTCGGGATGCCTCTGTTTTCTTCTCATTTGTTGGCTGCACAGTGGCAGTAGTGAGGGTTTCCATAGTGACCAAGTCACCATAAGTGACATGAAACTCAAGCTGCTGTTACTACCATGACAGTTTTCAGATGGCCATGACTGCTGCTGGGTTACTGGGCAAGACTGTGGAGGCAGGTACAAGTCTGTGGATAGGAGCAAAAAATCCTTCAGCAAACAAGGAACCATTTGGTCTTCTTGGTACAGCAGTTATGGAAGGAAAGCAGTGTGGAAATGAGGGGGGACAATGCGCAGGCTGATCATCATTTTGATCATGATCATGATCGGCTGATTTCTGGGTGGTGTCAGGCAGGTCATAGAAAAGAGCCACCCTGTGATTCAGGTGGCTATCTTCTCTATACTTCATGTAGTTTCCACCCAGCAAGCCCAAAAGACTGTCATGATCAGCTGGCTCTGACAAACTTACCCTATGCGCTGTACCATCTTTTAGTGTAGTTTGGTCTGATTTACTTCTCCTGCTGCCACCACCTGGTTATACCAGGAAAATACCTCTGTCCTGCTCAGGAACTTGGAAGGTCAAGCACAGTAACATTTGATAGAGTGCACTTTGTATGAAGGGCTTTAAACTGAGGATTCTCACTTTGCCAGTGGAAATATTACATTTACCTATACAATAAGAATGCTCAGTCACTGGTTCTATAAAAAAACATTATTTACTGCTAAATGCTATAAGATATTAAACACAAACAGGATATGTACAACAACCAGAAAGATATACATATTTACAGGAAAGGAAAATAACACCATTTGTACAGATAGATGGCTTGCAGAATAAACTCAAAATGTAGTCTCACACTAGTAAGCATTAAGCCACTCTGAAGGAGGCTTCTACTAGGGAATTAATGCATGTTTGGGGGGGGGGTTGTGGCACGAGGCTAAGTGCCTACAACCACCGAACCATGAATTAATTCCCCAGTAGAAGCTTCTTTCAGAGTGACTTAATGTTCTCGTAACAGGGCAAGTGAGGCGGAAGACTCATTATTACAAATATATTTATAAAACATGCACAAAAACAAAGGTTTAGGGAGTTGAATACTTATACTGTGATTCTGTATAGCATGTGGTAAGGATAATTACATGTATTCATATACTGATGTTGCACAACAAAGGCACGCATATATAACACTTTGCCTACATTATAACACATTCCAATGTATTTTATAACTTTTCAGGCAACAACTACTTTTCTACAACCATCAATAATTTCAACACAGCATTCATTAGTGCTGCATTGCATGCTGTCATTGATTTTCACATATCTGCATATTTATTAGTGCTCGGTTACTGTTACTGCGATTGCTAAGCATTGCAAGACGCAGTGGCTGTTTACATTTCCTGATCATATTCCTTAGTACACAGTAAGTTTATTTTAAAATGAAACAAATGTGTCTTTTCTTTCTGCTTCTTTTAAAGAGCCCACTGTGTTACATGGCGCAAAGAGGGAGGGAGAGAGAGAAAACTGTGTTTGTACAGCACTACCTGCGATTCTCTCAATCGCCTCCCTTATTCCCTGCAGCAGTGCCATGTAGAGCTCCAACTTTTCATTTAATTGGGAGCTTACTTTTGTGGCTTTTAAGCGTAAAGGGAGACCTGTCAGCAAAAAGGACTTCTACTGGGGATTTTTTGCGAATATATTGGTCTTCTGGGTGCATGATTGGTTCAAACCAAGCATGATACAAGTTGGAAATGGCATTATAGAAGTTGGAGTGGGCATTACATGGGAATTAATGCCATGTCCAACTTGTAACATGAGGTCAGTTTCAACCAATCAGTTTACTCATTCTTGGCCTCATTAGTATTAGCATGTTACAAGGATCTATAGTTTCCTGCCAGCTAACTTCAAAGAAACATTCACTAGAACAGTTTTCTCTTCACCCAGATAAACTACCTATGGAGCAGGGCCCTCTGTCCTCTGGGGCACTCACCAAGATTGACCCCAGGTCCTCTTCAAAGGTTGCAGGAAGTCAGAAAGAGAGTTGGGGTCCTACACTTCTATTTATGTGCTATGGATAGTAGGATAGGGCCTTTCAGTGTGTGTGTGTGTGTTTGTGCGTGTGTGTGTTTCTGCATATGTGTGTGTGTGTGTGTGTGTGTGTGTGTGTGTGTGTGTTGATTACATCTGCCAAGCTGTATATGTGTGTGTGGTGATTACATCTGCCAAGCTGAATTGCCCCTTTCTCACCTTGCAACATCCTCACTCACAACTTTTTTTACCCTGTTTACTTCCTAGCTGCTTGGATATTTCTGTGGGAACAGTAACACCCTCACATCTGGCAAGCTATTTTCCCTTGTAAGGTTCCCAGGATAGTTGCCGGGACACGTGACCTGAACTCCATTTAGTTTTTTCTATGCCATTCCAAACATAGAAAGAACTTATATGAGAATAAGCAGAAAATAAAATAATTACAATAACAAAGAGATTATATTAACATGGTCACAGATACCACAGTCCCCTGTCCTGATGCTTTTGGGACTGGCTACCAATGCTCCCCACCTGAATGCATCCCAACTTAAATGGCTCATCCTGTTAAATATGCAGGCAAAGTGAATTCTCATGTGCAAGTGGAGAACATCTGAAGTCCCTACCATGCCTGAACTGTTAAACTTTCTAATACAACTTGCTACCCTGGACCATTTAACACACATGGCTGAAAATACCCTCCCAGCATACTTCTGCTATTGGAAACCATTTACAGCATACATTAAGCCCAGGGCAGGCATAGAGAAGGCTTGTTCCTTAGCAATTGCCTTTATCTTCTGCCATGTTATATGGGGTGACAATAACTTTGGTGCTATGTATTTAGAGTCCATCTGCATTTCTCTGTAATGTGTCTGCATAGGATACATAATTTGTTTTCTAGTTCATTTGTGGTTGTTTGTTCTCCTTTCCTGGGCAAGATGCTTTAATCACCTACAGCTTAAACAGTTTTCACTGCCCCCTGGGATGTCACCTCTTAGAGCTGACACACCAAGTAAATATACTGTAGGTGTTTCCAGTGGCAGAGTTGGGGGGGCTGGGGGGCAGTCACCCCTCCTGGCTGCCCCACTGTGAGTGGTAGTGCCCCACCATGATTTTTATTCACTGTTTAGTGCCCATTGTGGAGCCCACAATTGACTAAATGGCCCCTCCAGCTCCCAAACGCTCCCAAACCTGGCTCTGCCACTGGGTGTTTCTTTATCTTTTTTATCTTTGACATCAGATAAGAGAACACACGCTACAATGTAAGGTATGTACTGCATTATTTTCTGCAACTTGTTCTTTTTGTAAATGGGAAAATCAACAAAAAGTTTTTGGAAAAAAAAAGTCACAGTCACGTTCCCGTCACACTGGCCAATGATTGGTCTGACACAGTCAAGCCTATTGCATACTGCATTGTATTGGATCGACAGTGGCACATGTCTCAAAACCATTATCATAGCAATATGTTTGCTTTGTGCAAGTGTAAGCATGAACATAAAATGAGAACACAGAAATATTTAATGTTTTATGTGAGCCATAAATTACAGCAAGGATGTTCTTCCTTGATGATATAATTAAAAAATATTAATCAATCAGACAAGTTCAGCAACTCATAATGAATCATGATGTGTTTTAAATATTTGAATGGCATCAAGTAGGAATATATGTCTATTATTTATTCATATGGTGAGATCACAGACAAAAAAATTGTATAGATTTGCCAGATGCACTGATAATTTGTTGAATGAACATGCACTCTTCACTACAAAGATTATCAAAGCATCTGAATAAGACTGAGTAGAGTTTATGTTTCTAACTATAAAGGCACTAAGTGACTTGTGGAATCAGTCAGCTACTCAGTTATAAATGAAATACTGAAAGGGATGTACAGTACTTCCCTCTCTTCACTCCTCAGAAAAACAAAATATGCTAGAAGTAATTAATTCTAATTTCAGCTCAGTATCATAATCTGTCACAACAGAGTTGAGAATGCTTGAATGTGACTTTGTACTGACAATTTATATTTTTTTTATTTGAATATTTTGTTTTTTGGCTTGTTTAAGAATATGCTGGAGACAAACCAGTGTGGTAATTCACAACAAAAGGACCATGACAGTGTATTAGACACAGAAAAGTAATAATGTCTATCGTGGTTAGCAAATGTAGTGTTTCCAGGATTTCTTCTGTATTCATAAATATCTTAAACATACAAAAAAAAAAAAAAATGAAAACATTTAAGATATTACACAGACACTGCTTTATATCACTGTCCAAATATATTGTTGAGTGCTGCACTGCACTGTTATATACATGATTCAAAAATGACACTAAGGGCCAGATAGTTAAAAGTTAGTGCCAGCACTAATGGGGTTTGTGTCAGCGCTATTCAGCTTTGTGGCTTTTTTGGGGGTGGGGCTATATTCAGAAGCCCCTGTAATGCATGCTAAACCTATCTACATGCATGTGCTAACATAATGCTGTGCCCATGCAAATGAGGGGATCCCCATCAGCATACAAGTGCAGCAGCATGTTCAAAGGTTTGCGATGGCAGTAAATGGCACCAAAAGCAATGTTACTTACCTCTTCTGTAAACCTAATCATAACAGAGCACTAAGCTGTATCCCAACCCTACTGATGGTAGGATGGCTGTACTATTGCTGTCTGCCCCCAATCACTGTTATGGCAGCGAGGTTGCAGGCCTTGGTGTCCAGGGGCACCCCCACCTCCAATCACCCATTTGATAGCACTGACACATATTCCTGGTGTCTAATGGCACCTCCCACCCTCCAAATACCTGCCCCATAGCACTGAAACATATCCCTGGTGTCTACCAGCACCCACTGAACACCAGATAGCTGACACATATCCCTGGTGTCCAGTGGCACTCCCGCCCCCTGAACACCCATCCCATAGTACCGATGGATATCTCTTGTGGCTAGTGGCACCCCCACCCCACCCCAACACCTGCTCTGTGACTCATGGAATATCCCTGGAGTCCAGTGGTATTCTTACCCTCATCCCCGAACACCTGTCTTGTGACTCTTAGAATATTCCTGGTGTCCACTGGTACCACCGCCCCCTCACCACGAATGCTCATCTTATGACCTGTAGAATATCCCTGGCATCCAGTGGTATCCCCAACCCTCCCCCATTCCATGACTCATAGAATATCCCTGGTTCCAGTTGTACCCCCACGCCCATTCCCAAATGCCCATTGATGAACGACGTAGTGAACATTGATGATCCAGTAGCCCCCCATCTGCCCTACCCATGCCCAGAACACCACACTGACAACCCCCACCCCTTACCAGTGTGTCTGGGAAGGTGCCAGGAATCCCAATGTGGTGACTGGCAAAGTTCTCCTCTCATCTCCTCAGCCGTCTGCCACATGAGCTGACAGTGTGTATATCTACAGTATACAGTATACTATACACATGCACACTGTCTGCTTATATGGTGGCCAGCTGAGGAAGTGAGAGGAGGGCTGTGCTGGTCACCATACCAGGATTCCAGGCAAGTCCCCAGAGACACTGGTAAGGAGGGGTTAGCAGGCTGGTGTTCTGGGTGCAGGTGGGACATGTAGGGGGCCACTGGACTGCCAATATTTGCTGGGCTGTTCATCAATGAGAATTCAGGGAGTGAGGGTGGGGTACCACTGGACACCAGGGATATTCCATGAGCCATGGGATGGGTGTTCGGTAGATGAGGGCATGGCATACCTCTGGACACTAGGGATATTCTACAAGTCATGGGATGGGTGTTCATGGGTAGGGGTGCCACTAGACACTAAGGATATGTGTCATTACTATGGGATGGGTGTTTGGGGTGGGGGTGCCACTAGACACCAAGGAGATGTGTCATTACTATGGGATGGGTGTTGGGGTGGGGGTGCCACTAGACACCGGTCTGCTGTCCAACTGAATATACCGGCCACTGAGTCAGACATAAGCATAAGGGCAGTGCAAACATTTGTGCTGCACTTGAACTCATTTTTGAGTATCTAGGCCTAAATTTGTTTTTTAATTTGTATTTTATTGAAGCCAAGTCAAGACAACATAATGCATAAAGACAATATCATCAGACTAAGAGTACTTGATTGGGGTAATGCATGAGAGACACAGTAAGCATAAATTGTACATCCTGAAATAGGGCTGAACAAAAACATACAAAAACCCAACTGAAGATATTAAGATCTGTCAGGGAACTACATAGTCACCCCTCCCTCCCTCCCTCCCTCCAATGAAGCTAAAGACTTACAAAACATATTTGTCCAAATGTTTATGGATTCCCTCTCCACAACACCAAAGGCCAGACAAGGCCATCATCCTTGCATCAAACTGGACTAACATCACCATCCATATTATAATGTTCAGGGAATAAAGTCAGGATCAATATGCACATAATGCAGAATCCAGGACTGCCATCGAATCTGAAATTGAGGGATTCTATTATGCAATGTGGCTGTTAACCTTTACATGGTATGTATTTCACTCACTGTTGTTTGCCATAATCCAACTGATGGAGGGTCTGGAGACATCCATCGCTGGGTCATTGCTTTTTTGCTGCTAAGAGATAAGTATGCCACAGTGCCCTGGGAAAGAGAACATGCTCGGGGTGAAACAGATAATAAGACCACAGAAGAATTAACCAGTTCCAGGGAAAGTGAGAGATCCAAAAATTGAGCTGCCAGTTCTTGCAAATAAGAACTGGGCAAGACCAAAATAGGTGTGAGTGGTTTGCTGGAGAATAGCCACAGTTTCTCCAACAAACTCCATAACTGGCCAGGAGGTATATCTCTAAGATTGCCGGAGTCCAAAAATATCTAATTCTACACTTGCAGGCAAATTTTCTCCATGTCGTTAAAGAGGTTACCTGCACCACTGCAATCATATATTTTAACTATGTCGTGAAAGAAAAGTCTGTTCCAAGTTCTTTATTCCATGTATCTAAAATATTTTGAGTGGAGTCTCCCATCAAGTCCTGAGGTCCACGGTAAAAATTGCCCATAAGGTGGAACCATAGGACATCTTGTAATATATCCAGAGGCAGGTGGGATTAGGTAATCTTGTGTATTCTTGTTGTTTGTGTAATAAATAACTTCATACCTGTAGGCACCTAAAGTGGTCCTGACCAGTCAGACCATATTGCCATTGTAGCTGCTCCAAAGGGAGAATACTATGTCTAAGAATTTAAATATATAGGTGAGACCCAGCTGTCTCCAACGGGAGAAGGTCAAGTCAAGTCCAAGCTGAAAGAAAGCCTGTCTCATCATAAAGAACCCATGTAGAATAAAATATTGTAGCCAACTTAGGGTGTCGCAGCAAACCACCCTATACACAAAGGAAGCAGCACTAAATGTCTGAAAGTCTGACAAGCGGGGCGATGCGGGATCCTTGGAGAGTAAAATTGGACCTTTGTCATGCAGGTCACTGAGTATAAATTCTATCTGTTTCCACTAAGGACTTGCTTGAGAGAAGAGCAAGGTCCATATTAGACCCAGGAGAGATACCCTGGCATAATTAAACTTGGGAGATTAGCCCCCACCCACACTGAGAGGTAATTGAAATAGAGAATATCGCAGACGTGGACAGAAACCTCCCCATAGGAAATGCAATATAAGTTTGTTCCACAAGTGGAAATAGAAGGGGCTGGGAATAGTGGAAGAGTCTGAAAGAAATATAAAAGTCCAGGCAGGATATTCATCTGCATTACCTCAATGCATGAAAAGAAAGACAAAAGAAGGCGGCTCCATTTACTAAGATCTTCTGTTATCTGAAGTGTCTGGGATTCGTAGTTTAGTAGTTCAAGATTGCCCCCTAGAATCTTCAGGATTGTTATCCCTAAATATTTTATTTTTATTTTTCACCAGCTGAAGGGGAAGGTTTGATGTAATGAGAGAGAGGGAGGGAGCAAAATGAAAAAGGAGCATATCCATTTTCTTCAAGTTAGGAGAAAAACCTGTGACTGCACCATAAGCTTATACTATTGACCATGCAGAAAAAAATAGATGTTTCTGGGTTAAGAAGGGTATGGAGCACATCATCCATGTATAATGTGATGGAACATTCTGTGCCGCCTAACGGCATCCCCTCCACAGATATATCAGCACGTAGTGCAGTTGCAAATGGTTCTATATATACAGTAATGCACAGAGGAGAGGGGACAAGGGAACATCTTGCCTAGTTCCACATTGTAAGGAGATCAGGGCAGAGTTTGAGCCATTAATATGAATATAGGCCTGAGGAGCAGTGTAAAACTGTTGGAGCCAAGTCAGGAAAGAGTCCAGGAAGACGAAGTGACAGTGCCCCAGAAAAAAATCCCAAGAGACCTTATCAAAGTTGTTTTCAGCATCAGGACTTACTAGGGCTGTTAGTATTTGCCTATTTTGAATATGTTCTAATAATAGAAGAAATTGATGGAAATTGTCCCTAGTATATTACACCCTCCCTGAATGCCACTTCAGCTGAAGCAAGCGGAATCCCCGCTCTGCAAACTCCGAGAACACAGCAGGGTCAAGAGGGTAACCCTAAATCCTCCCCAAACTTCACTCTGGCCAAAACAAGGTACATTCTCCTCTGGAACACAGCTGCTGTGGGTGTTGGGGTACCCCACCCAGTGAGAGGGGGGTACCAGCTGAAAGGAGCAGCCCACAGGGCAACCCCTCAACCCTCCCCAGAGGGAGCTGGAACCTAAGGAACAGACAGCACAGGCCCCTGGCCTGACACATATAGCTGCACTTTGTCACAAAGTTAGACTCAGCCCCAATTTTAGGATAGTGCATCCCTACTAATCTCACCAGAGGATGTTAGTCTGGTAGTTACTGGGTTTGGGACAGAGCTCAAAGCAGTAGTTGGATGCAACCTGCATGCAAAGGGACCAATGGGGCTGGTACGGGGCCTACAGCCCTCAACCAGAGCACCCCAGAGGGCCCAAAAATTTACAGATAGGGTCATAGAGGCCCTGCCTGATTATTTTGCTGTTTCCCTACACAGGAATTTGACTGTGAAATGTTATATGTTTTTTAACTTTGTTATTGTTGCTTTGTTGGCAAAAGTTTAAGGCTCAACTTGTGGGAGTTAGAATACGCTTTTAACTGATAACTAGAGGATGGCTACCCCCACACAGGCTCCCAGAGAGAAGGAATATCTCAACTTGCAGGCCTATCACCCCCACTTCCATACCTATATGCTGGGGTCACAGAAACAGAGGCACCCCATGCATACACTGGTGACCCTCGCACAGCCCACTTGGCACTTAAAGAAAGGGCTATATGGAGAGAGCCTTTCTATGGTATTTGCCTTATAAACCACTCAGTGCCCACAGGTCCCCTTTTCTCTTTTTAACTGGCACCACATGACATTAAATCGGTGTCTTTGAATTTAAAAGGCATTCACACTCCGGTGAAAGGAGAAAGATATTAAACTTTTTGAGGAGGAGGTCGGCAGGATGTGTCACAGGTATTCTCCTTGATCTATAATACTAAAAGTAGGAGGTTAGCTACCCTAATTAGTAAACAGGTCCCTTTACAATTAAAAAATTAAGTAGAAGACCCTGAAGACATATATGTAGTTATACAGGGACTGCTGTGGGGCAAGAGGTCACTTTATGCAATGTATATGGTCCAAACACCTCTGGGGCCCCATTCTACAGAGCTCTGGCATGGAAACTTCTAGAGATTCAGAGAGGAGCCCTGCTGTTGGGTGGGGATATGAACTGCCCTATGGATGAGCTCCTAGATAGGAGTGAATCCCCCACATCACTATCCCATCCAGCCTCAGATGCCTTAAAGGACACAGCTAGAGACCTGGGCCTGACTGATATATGTAGACTAATACACCGAACCAAAAGGGATTATTCCTTTTTCTCCATCCCACATCAGTCCTTCTCCCAGATTGACACATGGCTGATTTCAAGGGGATGGGCAGCATCTGTGCTGGAGGCCACAATTGAAACTATAGTCATTTCAGACCAGGCCCAAGTGACTTTTACTTGGCGGCGGTCAATGTCAGTGGCCCAAAAGAGGGACATGGAAGTTTAAAGTATCTGCCTTACAGGATTTTGCCTTCTGCATGAGCCTCAGAGAGGATATCAAAATATTCCTGAACATGAACAAACAAGGGGTCAACTCAGTGGCCATAAGATGGGATGCCCTGAAGGCAAACATCAGGGTGTGATGCATCAGCTATACTGCACATTAACATGAAGTTAGCACATAAGAGCTGGTGGCCACCCAATCCAAACTAAAAGAACTTGAGAAGGAATTTAGGGATAGCTGTCTCCGCCTGCCAAACTTCCTTGCTGAAACAGTTGGGCTGAGGTACAAGATCAATACATACCTCCTCAAAAAAGCAGAATATGCCTTGTTTAGGCTTAGGCAGGTATTTTGGGAGTTGGGGGAGAAACCTGGCCACTTACTGGACTACCAACTAAAGAAAAGGCAGGAGAGACATAGGATCCTCTCTATAAAGAAGGAAAATGGGCAACTTACGAGGAATGAAAATGAGATTAATGAGGAATTTCAAGCCTTTTATAAGGTATTCTATACCAGTGGGGCCCACCCTTTGGACATAGACATCCAGTGGTTTCTGGGGAAGTTACAGCTCCCCAAACTATCTTAGTAACATCTAGAATGACTAGATAGGACTACTGAGCTAGCAGAGGTGGAGCAGGCCCTAAAATCAATACCAAATGGAAAGGCCCTTGGAGGATAGGTTGCCAGCAGATTTCCTAAATGTTTTCAAGGATGTACTTCTAGAGACCCTTTATGGTGCCCTACTGGAAACTAAAAGAAGAGAGACCCTACCAGATACCATGAAAACTGACCGCATCTCCCTCCTCCTGAAACCTGGGAAGGCTCTCTCCCTGTGTAGTAGCTACAGGCTTGATCCCAATGGATTGTAAGGTCCTAGTAACCAGGCTAAAATCTATCATCTCAGATCTCATTGAGGGAGACCAGGTGGGGTTCATCCCGGGGAGACAGGGCACAGATAACACCAGGAGTCTTCTCAACCTGCTGTGGAGCACTTACTCATCCTCGATCCTTCTATCCCTGGATGCTGAAAAAGCATTTGACAGGGTGGAAAGGAAATATCTCCTCTCTGCACTGAAGGCCTTTAATTTTGGACCCGAATTTAGAGGATGGGTTCAGATATTGTACAACCAGGCCCAGCAGAGGTAGTCACAAATGGGAGAGCCCCCCCCTTTAAGCTACACAGGGGAGCCCACCAAGGGTGCCCACTATCTCCCTTGCTGTTTATGCTAGCACTAGAACTCCTATTGCAGGCCATAAGGCAAGCACCAGACATAATAGGAGTGACCATGGGAGAAGAGGGAAAGGAAAGAGGGAATTGTTTAACCAGGAAAGGCACAGTAAGCCAGAGCTTGTTTCTAGATGTGACCTGGGAGCACAAGGAAGTCAAGTGACTTGCTCAGGGTCACATAGTATGCAATTGGGGGCTGATGGGATTCAAACACAGGTCTCTAGGTTTGCAGCTCAGTGACTTAACCACTGTGCTATACTGCCTCCTACACAAGGTAATGGCCTATGCAGATGATATCCTCTTATTACTCACTGATTCCTCCAGACCTACCCCTACCCTGCTGGTATTCATAGAGCAATATAGCCAATTATCAGGGTACAAACTTAATGCCTCTAAATCCCAGTTCTTAGCTTCCACCCAAAATGTCTTCCATCTCCCAAACTACCCCCGGGGCCTATAACCATCAGCATGGACTATAGAGTACCTGGGGTTAAAATTTCACTGGGACATACCTGAACTGGGGAAAGGTAACCTTCTCCCAATAATATAAGAAATAGAGAAGGAGTGTCAGAAATGGAAATTATTGCATATTTCCCAGAGAGGGAGGGCACAGGCCTTCAAAATGATGGCCGCCCCCCAAGCTGCAATATGTACTGGACAATTTCCCTATACCAATAGATAAGAAACTAATAGAGCTCTTACATAACCAAACTCTGATCCTTCTTTTGGAATGGCAGCCCAAAAAGAATCAGATGGACAAAGCTAACAAAGGACTTTTTCCAGGGCAGGCCTAAAGCTGCTGGATTTCTCACTCCGAGTCACAGTTCATGCTTTGGTACAACTGGCACAAACAGCTCCCTGAGCCACAGGGAAGGGACACCCCAAATGGGTGAGATGTGAGGCCCACCTGTTTGGCAAATCCCGCCGCAGTACTTTTCTCATCACCACCAAAGCATGTTCATCTACCTCCCACTAGTACACATACTTTCCGGATCTGGCGCCAAACTCTGAAACTAACCAACTGATGACTAGAAAAAGCTAAGTTTTTCCACTGTGGGACAACTCCACCCTCCAAATTGATGGGAAGGAAATAAAATATGCAGTATAGGAGAGGGCAGGCATTGCCCTCTTATCAGACATTATGTCAACGAACACGAACATACTCATGAGCTTCCAGCACCTTAGGCATAAATGTGACCTTCCCAACCAACAACTTTGGAAATATCTCCAGCTGCATCGTGCATTGCAAGGCATACTGGGACAGAAACTGGCAGGTTATGACCCAAATCCCCTAGATTCCCTTCTCTGGCCTGGGGGGTCACTACTAGGTATAGTGACATATATGCTCACCTACTTCTCTGTAACCCATAAACTTCTATGGGGACTGTGACAGCTGTTACTTTCCAAATCCTGCCCAAACTGTGTTTTTGCACCTGTGACGTGGAATGATGTTTCAGTGGGGATTTGAAAATTTTCAGTACTGAGTTCATGTGGTGGGATAATAAGAGGGCTATACTGACAATTTGGTTGCTGTTGTCCTACATTTATCTAAACTCCCTCCCATCAGACTGCTCCGGCAGCCTGCTCCTTTACGCGGACGATGCCGTCCTGTACACAGCCGATCCCAACCTCCTTAAACTCCACCAAACACTCCAATGCTCTTTCCATGAAGCAGAACATTGGTTCATCATCAAGTGATTAATAATCAAGTACAATAAGACAAAAGTCATGCTCTTCTCACATCCATGGAACTCCCATAAGAACCTCTTCCCCAATTTCTCACTGCCAATCAAACCCCTCTCAACCAAGTGAACACCTTTAAATATCATGGGATCACACTAGACCCAGCCCTCAACTATAATCAACATATTCTACACCTATCTTAACTCTAGATTAGGCATATTTTATCGGTACAAACATTGTCTCACTCCCAAGGCCCTACGGCTTACAGTCAGTTCCTCTGTCCTCTCCCTTCTGGACTATGGTATTCTCATTTACAGTGCGGCACCCACCTCCACACTCAACAGACTCTGGCTCATACTAAACAAAGCCTGCCGCCTCATCCTCAGAAGCGATCGTTTCACTCACATCTGCTCCCTCTACAGTACCACAAATTGGCTAAACCTAGACAGCAAAATCAGGTATCACACCTGCCTAATGACCAAAAATATAGTTCTAGGTCTTGTGCTCCCTACTCTCACCACAACTATTCACCCAGCAGTGCCAGTCAGAGTCACTCATAACTCAGACAAGCCTCTACTATGGGTACCCTGCTGTCGGATGTCCCAGTTCCAAAGAACCTTCTGTTACCAAGCCCCTTCCTGGACAAACTTGCTCCCAAGCCAAATAGCCAATGAAATAAGACTTGGCCCCTTTAAATCCAGACTGGCCCTATGCTTCTTCAGGCAACTAAGGATATGATTACACTATCTCAAAAAGTATGGCTGGATGGGATTATAATATCTCAAAAAGTAAGGAAATTCTTTGCAAAAAAACTGTGTTAATGCAATGGTTAAGGTACAGATTAAACTGACAAAAGAAGGAAAATATGATGTTAGGGTTTCAGACCCTAAAACCCCTGCCCTACCCCTGAGGCAAATGAGGGGTGGAGTCATTCTTGACATTTTCAACCCTAACGCTCACCCCATTTTATACACTCATGAAAAATACACACCTGTCTCCATCCACAGATCCACAAATACACACAGAAATGTGATGGCAGAGAAAGGCACCATGGCCTATCTAGTCTGCCCAGCACCCTACCTCCCCCTTTCTGTTATGCTTCCACCCTCTTTTCCCAACCCCTTAAATATATCCCAAGCCCTCATGAACCCCTCCACCATTTCAGCTGCCACTACCTCCTCTGGCAGCTTGTTCCAGGCCTCCACCACTCTCTGTGTGAAAAAACTGCCCCTAACATTACCTCTGTATTGCCCACCTTTCAGTTTGAGGCTATGTCCCCTCATGTTCACTCCCTTCTTCAACTTGAACAAGCTGTTACCCTCTACCTTATTTATTCCCTTCAGATACTTAAAGGTCTCAATCATGTCCCCCCTCTCCCTTCTAGTCTCCAGAGGGTACAAATTCAGCCCTCTCAATCTTCTCTCATAGGGTACATCCTGCATCCCTCTTACCATTTTGGTTGCCCTTCCCTGCACCCTCTCCATCAGCTCAACATCTCTTCTTAGGTGAGGCCTCCAGAACTGCACCCCATACTCCAGATGCGGCCTAACCATGGTTCTGTATACTGGCATTGGCACCTCCCTCTTCCTGCTATTAAAACCCTTAGCAATGCAGGCCAACATTCCATTTGCCTTTCCCACTGCTCTGCTACACTGGCTGCCCACCTTGAGGTCACGCGATACCATAATCTCCAGGTCCCTTTCTGTTTCCTTCTCCTTACTCACCAACCCCTCAAGGGAGTAAGTTTACCTCCTATTCTTCCTCCCCAGGTGCATCAGCGAGCACTTTTGTGTATTAAACTTCAATTTCGCAGTCCTAGGGTCTAAGATGGCTGAGTTATAAGCATTTGAAAACAGGGGTTTAAATAGAAAACTTCAACACAACCCTAAGATAGATAGATAGATAGACAGACAGATAGATAGATAGAGTAAAGGACCCTGAGCCTACAGGGAAGGGTGGCCTATAAATAAACATACTACTATTACTACTACATTTAATAGTAATATTTTGTGTCATAAACTGATTGCTCATTGTCTTATTTCTCATGTTTAAAAATGTTATTAGTGTAGCACTGAGAAAAGATTGCATACCAGTTATGGTCAAGGTGTTTGTGCAGCAGGAATGTTTTCAGAACCTTAGTGAAAGGTCTATGCACAAATGTTTTAGGCTTAATTGAAAATCTTTGATGATTAATTCACTTTAAAAATACACTGTGTGTCAAGTTATCCCCTACTTCAAAAAAAAAAATAAAATAAAGTATTATCCTTAACATTTAAGTGTTTAATAAGTTAGCCTATATTAAAGCTTTTGTTCATGTGGAACTTTAACACTAACAAAACAAAAAAAAAACCTTCACACAGCAGGTTGGTTTTTAAAATCATTGTGAAATTACTTAGAACTTTTTTACACATTATATACAGATTTTGAAAACCATCACACAGCACATAGATTTTTGAAAACTGTCACATAGCACACAGATTTTCAAAACCTTCTTGCAGGATTTCTGTACAAATATTTAGTCAAAACCATTGTGTAGCATGTCGATTTTGAAAACCATCACACAGCACTTAGATTTTGAAAACCATCACACAGCACTTAGGTTTTGAAAACCATCACACAGTACATAGATTTTCAAAACCATTGCGTAGCATGTTGATTTTGAAAACCATTATGCAACATCAACAATTTAAAAAGTACTTTTAACACCTCACAAACATTTTGAGAATAATCAAGCAGCATGAAACCCATTACACAGCATGAATATATTTTTACAACTTGTTCAAAATATTCATGATGCATGCTGAGTTTCAAAAATTCATAAAGGATTCCTGTGCAAGCATTTTCATTTTTAATTAAAGATAACTAATTTTTTAATTATTTTTTATTACAGTGTGCCTTGTATTACCCCCTCCCTCACAAACACTAAATGTCACCCTTAACTTTTAAGTCTTAAATAAATTATGTTGCTTACAAATTTTGTTTATGTAGAACCTTAACAAGCAAACACAATGCATGTTTTAGCCATTCTTTTGCAAACTGAGCATGTGTAATCATGTAGTCATTCTTTACTAATAGGCATTTTTTTAATTAAATCCCCAAGAGTACCTATTCCTCCATAACATCTAACAAACCTGAAAAGTTCTTAGCTGAACTCTTTGTCATTTTTCTCTATCCTTCATCAAAAAAATCTAAGCTCCAACATGGACAAAAATATGTACTTCCAACACTAAATTATTCAAAAAACAGACAAAGGGACTTATTTTAATAAAACGTGTCAGTTCATTAGACCCTTGACAAGAGATGTTGCATGCTAAATTTCCCAGTCCTAAGATCTAAGATTAGTGAGATAAAAGCATTTGCAAACATTTAGCAAACATGAAAATATCTTACCTGAACTATTTTTTCTCTATTCTTTTGCATATATTTTATCTCAAAAATTGACAAAAATGCATACTTCTAATACTGAATTTCTCAAAACAGACAAAGGGATTTTTATCATACTGTCTACTTTAGTAAACCCTAGAAATGATATGATGCATGCCATTTCACAGTACTAGGGTCTAAGATGGCTGAATCATAAGCATTAGAAAACAGAGGTTTAAATAGAAAACTCCAATGCAATCCTAAGATAGAGAGAGAGAGAGATAAACAGATAGATATTGTACATAGCTAGATACTGTATATGGGGCAGGTAGCAGAAGGACCAGCAACTCCAACCACTTCCCTTTATGGCATGCTCAGCCAAGCAGATTCCTAAGTAAAAAAAAACTGTTGTAATATTGGATTTGGTACAGTATGTTTCACTGAGAACTGGCTGTGAGATGACTCTGGGCTATTGCTAGAGTTGACTATCCCAACCTAGTTTATTGCATTTCTTTATATACTGTGGCCCGGATACTCAAAGAGGTTGTGCCTGGCACAACAGAGTTGTGCCCCAGTGGGATATTGAGAAGGCTGCCCGGTACAGAGCAAATCCCAATGCACCAGGGCGCAATGTAATCATATGCGGTACAGATGCAGGGGGCATGCCCAGGCATATGTGGCATATCCCGATATTCAGCCTGGGATGTGTGACACATATGCTGGGGCAGCCCTACATTGCACCACATGGGGGACTCAAAGTAGAGCCCCTGAATTGTGGGAACAACTCCCAACCACCAACAGGTGGGCTGCTGTAGTGCAGGGCACAACACAGCAGCCACCAGCCATGGGTGGCCACCTGTCCACCCAGCATACTGTGCACAAGCACCCACATCCCCCTGGCAGTCTAGTGGTACACCCTCCCACCCGATTCCATGACATGTACCAGTGCACACCCTGATGGGTTAGTGGAACCCCCTCGCCTAATGCTGTGATCACAGTAAATCCCCATAATACACATCACTGGTGATCCAGGGCACCCCATCCCTCCACCCACCCACACAGACCCCGTGCCCACCCCACTCCCTCCATCATCGGGGGCAGCTGCAACCCACCCACATACCACCTGGCCACTCACTGAGTAACAGGTACAGTATATGGGCTGTAAGCCCATTAGTTCCCAGTGTGGACCAATGGGCTTGCAGGGCATACTGTACTAGACAGTCCCAAATATGTGAATGAAGATAAGTTAAAAAGAACCAGTGTTTCTCTCATCACTTAGGGTTTATATGTTATGTGCGCCTATGAGTAAGTGCTCTCAGTACAGCATTTAGACTCTGATATCTCACTGCTGCTGGTGGTACCCTGGCTGTCTAATGCTTTGTTATTTTTAATAAGAAAACTTTGCAACAGTACCTGTTTGGTGTGTGCACAGCCTTTTTTCAGTTTTGCCGATGAGTAAGTGCATCTCAGTACAGCATTCAGACTCTCGATACCTTACTGCTGTTGTGTCCCATAACAGCATACATTTTACCTATAGCCTCTATTTTGGAAGCTTGAGCTGTGATGTATTTCTGTCACTGTGTGAAAGTGGTTGTTACAGAAAAGTTGACGGTACCGCGGTAATTCCCATTACCATGGTAAAAATTACCGCAATTTACCGCGGTACCGTGGAAAAAGCCCCAATGTTATTCAACGGGATTTTACTGCTACAGTGGTAAGTCAGTGATTTTTACCACGGTACCGTCAACTTTTCTGTAATGACCACTAGGCAGAGTAAGTATTTTTTTTTGGGGGGGAGATTCGCATAGGCTGCTGTTAAGTTGACCTCACATTCCTCAGTTCATACTAAGGTGCATACTAAGGGTTGATGGAGTCAAGAAGGCAAAATACCCATAAATAACTTTTCCACTGATTAGTGGAAGTACTAAAGTTTACTACCATCTAAGATAAATTTGTCCAACCTAGTGTTAAATTTGAGTTTCTTTTTACTTATAATTATTTCAACTGGAGGTTTGATCCATAGAGCTATCACTCTTTGAATGAAATAGTATTTTCTTCCGTCAGTTCTGAAAGACCCTTCTCTAATCTGTAGTGTGTGAACCTAGTTCCCACTGTGCCTGATTTAAATTCAATATTTAATGCCTTCATAAGCGTAGAGTCTAGCAAAATGTCATGTAGTAATAACATATCACCCCTCATACTATGTGTCTGTAATGGCATGAGATTTAATTAATTTAATTAAGTGTCATAGGGAAGTACTTGGTCTTCATTATTAATTTTTGTTGCCCTCCTCTGAACACTTTCTATTGTGTTTACATCGTGTTGTCAGTATAGACACCAAAATTGTTTCCCATGGTCCAGATGGGGGCGAACATATCTTGTTGCCCATTATACCCTAATAGCCTTTGCAATTACCTCAGTGCATTGTCTGCTAGAATTAAGTGTATTAGTTATATACAGTATTTATGGCTGGCATAGTCAAAGAAGTTGTACAAGTAGTAGTGTGTCAATGTACAACTCTAATGAATGCATGTGCAAGGGCAGGGGGTGTGCCCATGAATATGCTGCACAGTGCAATATTCAACCCCTGACCCATGGCACCCCCGACTCATGGTGCAAGTGTGGAGCAATGGCCAGATGGACCAAGCAGACTTGAGCCTATAAATACAGGGAGCAAGCAGGGGGTCAGCACTTGCACCAGAGGGGAGTGAGACAGAGAGAGGGAGACAGGTAGACAGAGAGAGAGAGAGAGTGAGAGTGAGAGAGACAAAACCACCAGACCCTGGAGAGAGTGGAACAGGCAGCCACAGGGGTGTGGGACACAGGTGGCAGTGAAGTGTGAGCCAGAGGCAGGGGATGCAAGAGGGAGCCAGGAGGACTGACAGGCACTGCCCCACAGTGGCAAGCAGACCATTGGAGCTGGACACCAAGGGAGAGACAGGACAGCAGGGGCCATGGCCAGTGCAGCCTTCCAGATGGAGGCCGTAATGAGGTGTGTGAGGAGGCAGGAGGCAGAGTGACATGGCTGTGGAAGGGCCCATCAGCGGTACACCTGGAACAGGTGGTACTGTCCATGCATCAGCTTCAAAAACTACTCTGATACAGAGATCATGGGCAGGTATCACCTGAACTGGGTGACTCTGAGGCAGCTCTGTGAGCTGTGCAATGAGGAGATGCAGGCACCCACTAGATGGAGCCACACCCTGACAGTGAAGATGAAGGTGACAGCCATCATGTGCCTACTCACTGTGGGTACCTTCCAGAGACCAACAGGGAACAATACAGGCATAACCCAGTTGGCCACATCATGCCTCCCCACACAATTCCTCAATGCCCTGCTGCCACATGCTGTAGAATACATTCAGTGCCCCAGCACACAAGCAGAGCATACAGCAACCATGCAGGAGTTCCACAGGGTAGCACGGTTGCCTAGCATGCTAGGGGCCATTGACTGCACCCATGTGGGCATCCGCATGCCACCTGGCCCTGAGGGCATAGCATATGTTAACAGGAAGGGCTACCTCAGTGTCAACTGCCAGGTAGTGTGTGATACCAGTGGGCGCATAACCAATATCTGCACAACACACACTGGGAGTGCACATGATTCATTCATCCAGTACAGCTCTGCACTGTGCCACAGGTTTGAGAGTGGAGATATCCCCACGGGCCACCTAGTGGGTGACTATGGGGTGGCCATGGGGAGCTGGGAACATTGGGGTATAGGAAGCAGACAGGCAGGATGGGTGCACTGGTGGGAGTGCCAGGGATGGACAAGGGGCACAGCAACAAAGGACACCAGGCTAACCATGTATCTGTCCACACAGGTGACAGTGGCTACCCACTCAGACCCTGGCTGCTCACCCCCTACCAGCACCTGTTATCCCCAGCAGAGGACCATTACAATGAGGCACACGCCAGCATGCGGAACATCATTGAGCATGTGTTTGGGATGCTGAAGGCATGATTCCATTGCTTAGACAGGACCGGCGGTGCCCTACAGTACAGACCTTCAAAAGCCTGTGGCCTATTCCTTGCCTGCTGCATACTGCACAACATGGCCATTGACCATGGGATAGCTGTTGAGGCTGAAGAGGGGGGACAGCAGTGGGGACGACAAGGGCAATGGGCAGGGGGACAGTGGGCAGCCCCCCCTGGGTGGAGGGATCCCCGGCTTCTAAGGATGGTACGCCAGCACCGGGACATGATTGCACAGAAGCACTTTAATGCACACAGGTAGGTGGAGCAACACCAAGACAGTGGACAGACACAATGGAACAGCTCACAGGCATGGGCAGGCATGGCTATGGGCATGCACTCACAGGCATGGGGCAGGGGTGGGAGTGGCAGTGCCACACAGCCTCACACAACAGCACACAGCACCATACAGCAACACACACACACACTGGCACACACAGGCATGCGCCCAGGTACTCTCATGTGGCATGGATCAGATGCAGGGTACCGGTGCACAGGTGCAACCAGTGCTGTGCTGCTTTCATCACACACATGCCACACAGGCTAGCAGCCTGGTGGGTGCACACACAGGCAGTGGGTGGCATAACACACAGTTACCACAACTGTGGCATGCACCCACACACATCACCCATGTGCACACAGGGCAGTGGCAGCAGACTGCAGACAGGACAGCATGCACATCAGGTCCGCCGTGCAGAACCATGGCCACCACAGATGCAGGGGCGACCATGCCGGGGCCAGTCAGCTGCCACTGGCTGCTCAAAAGCCACAAGGGGGGTATGCAACTGCCCCCAGGGGTTGAACTGTGGGAATGTGACCAGGTTTGCACAGGGGTGTGTAGGCATCCAAACAGGCCTGCCCCAGGTGTGCCTGGGATGCTGACAGCAGAGCCCAGTGTCAACATGGAGGAAGTCACCCAATATCAGGTCTCTGGGGTGGACAGTGCACTCTGTGATGTCTGTGGCTAGTGGCCACACCCTGCGGTAGCCAGTGGCGCAAGGCCAACTGAGATTGCATTGGTAATGAGATCCAGGGATGTGGTCGTGTCCTCCTGAAGGCACTGTATAGCCTCCAGGACCTGTGCAGTTCCCCTCTCATGCAGCTTGGCTGCCTGGCACACCTCTGCGTGAAGTGCATGCACCCCAGCTATGAGCAGCACCTATTGCTCCATGGAGGCCAGCAGCAATCGAGTGTGCTCTGTCTATGGGTAGGCACCAAAGGGTGCATGAGCATGCTGTCATCCCACCAATGATGTACGACCATACTGCATGGCTCCCCACTAAGGTGGACACTGCACAGTGGGGTCCCCATGGGGTAGGTCACTGTCTGGTGCCCCAGCAGCAGACTCTGTGTCCGGCCACCCAATGTCCCCAGCCATCTGCCGCCACTGCCCCTCTGGACCCTGTGTGCTGGCCAGTGCCTGAGCAGTTGCACCAACACCACCACCAAGCACCACTGTGGCTGTGCACATGGTGGCACCAGGGGCAGTGGCAGGCAGCTGTTCCACCTCCGACAGGCCACTGGCTGCACTGCCAGTGATGGTGGTAGGTATGGGTGACTCCCCCATGACACCACCCATGCTGTTCAGGATCATGGCCATGTTGTCATCAGTCTCAGACCCCACCCTGATCTGTGTCTCCATGCAGAGTACACCATGACTGGCATCCTGCTGGAACACAGCCAGGGCCTCATCTGACACCAAGCCCAGGACATCCAGTTGGGTGGCGGTGGTGTGCTGCAGCCGATCGGGCCCCCAGATGTCTGTGGAGGTGGATGGCTGGTCCTCCAGAGCTGGGCCTGCCCCCATGGCTGCCACTGTATGCTGGTGTTGTAAGAGAAAACAGATATGTTAGTGCTGCAATACCAGCATTCCCCCCGGGCATGGCATACGTACCATGCAGTGATGGGCTCCCTCCTGTCTGGAAGCCACCACTCAGCACACCCTCAATGGTGCTGTGCTGCATGGTGGCCACCACCAGCTCCTCTTATGCTGTGAGCTGTGGCACAGCAGCATGGTCTCCACCAGTGTCTGTCCTGGCAGCCCGTATGTCCACCACCTTCTCCTTAATGTGGTGTTTGTCAGTACCCACCTTCTTTATGCACTCCTGCGTTGGCCGCTGGTGGCTGCCATGCAGGTTCACAGCCACTGCCACCTCCACCAAGGCCGCAGCCCTGGCCTCAACAATTGATCCCTGTTGAGGTAGGCCTCGAACAGGGCATCAGCTTCCACCTTCATAAAATTGGGCCTGCGCTTGCGGGCAGGCCCATGCTCCTTAGTCTCTTCATGCTCTGACATGGTGCTACCTGTGGACAAGGACATGTGTGTTACTGCCTGCAGCTGCCCACCCCATCCACCCTGCTGTGTTGGCTGTTCCCACAGCAGGTGCAACTTACCTCCAGATGGTTGCAATACCAGTCCATAGCCTGTGCTGTTGTGCAGCGCCTTTATAGCGCATCACATGCAAATGAGCTGTGGCACAATGGTAATGACATGCTAATATCCCCAGTGCAATGCACATTGGCTGATGAGCTCATTAGAATGTGGTGGCTGAATATCATGCACTTGCTCCTTGTGGAATGGATTTGCTCTGGCACATGTTGTGGTGCAATACCGTAACAGGCGCAGTGCGCTGCCCATAGTACGCATGCGTCGTGGCCTGTGCTACTGCCTATTGTGCACTATGAGCTCAGAGCACTATAGGGGCCATAGTACATAGTGCACCATGGGCCCTATAGTGCTCAGGTGCTATAGGGCCCATAGCACACAGTGCGCTATGTCCCCTATAGCAGCTGAGTGCTATAGGGCCCATGGTGAACTGTGCACTATGGCCCCTGCAGCACTTTAGCACACTATGCAACACGTGACCCCTGACCCCTGACCTGACCCAATGCCCCTTGGGATTCCACCACCATGTTGTGGGTGGGCCACGCCCATGCCGCACATCCATGGCAATGCGCGATTGGCAGATGCTGCACATTATGCACGTGTGCTACTGGCCACCATCTTGGTTCGGCAACTCATTTTGGGAGCATGGCGCAGTGAGGGGTGCGATGTGCTTGCAACTGGAGCAAGATAGAGCTCATCAATCTTGTGGCCCAGGTGCTGCCACATGCACCTGGCCTGTTTGACCAGGAGCCCCTGCAGAAGGCCAGGACTGATGTCTGCATGCAGCACTGCAGTGGGCAGGTAGACACTGATATCTTTCTCTACACCTTACTGGGTGGTCAGCAGGGGTGAGGGTGTGGCCATTGCCACCTGTGCCATGTGCTGTGTCAGCTGTGTGCAGTGCATTGTGCAGTATGCATGCCACTATGGGGCAGTCATTGCACATGTGTACCAGCTGTTGGTGGGATGGGTGTGCACCCGGCTGCCACCGGTGCTGCTGTGGTGCTGCTGCAGCCCTGTGCCACCTGCCTGTCACTGCACAGTCAGGTGGCTTTTGGGCTGCGGTGTCCACAGCTGTGCACTGTCGTGGCATGCTGGGATGTTGGCAGGCATTGGCCCACCCACCGTGGGTGGCCAGGGTGCCACTCCAGGGATGTGTGTTCCCACTGTCTGTGGCACACAGTGGAGGGCCTGGTTTCTAGGGACTTGTACTGATGACCTGTCCATTCCTTTGTCATAGGCAACCGGAGGAGGTCATGGCTGCTGCTTTATTGTTGGCTGTTATGGCAGATTATACTAACAACATTGATGACCTTGGAGGTAGCCCAGCAGACCTGGAGGATGGTGCTGCTTGACAGGCAGTGGTGGAGGCAGCAGGTGGCAACAGGCCTTGGCCACCCTTAGTTGTCCCCAGTGCTTCCCTCTTACCCCTGCCATCCCTTCCCCATCCTTTCCCTGTCTCACTGTACAGTCCCTGCCCCCTGTCCCCATCCCTCACTCCTCTACCCTTTCCCTCCGTATTACCTTCTAAATAGTTTTTTTATTACAGTTTACTTGCTTAACTGCCTGTGTCCATGTCTGCTTTGCAGCTGATGAATGGAGCCATGCTGCAGTGGCGTGGTGGGTGTCTGTGTGGTGTACCTGTGTTATGCGGGCTGTACTAGATGGTGTCCTGGCCCTTGGTCAGTGGCTGTGCCTTGGGGTGGCCATGGCTGGCTCTCCAGGATGTGTGGCATGTGTGTTCAGTGCTGTGTACCAGGGTGTGGCTAGCCATGGTCTGGGTCAGTGGGGGCTTGATATCCAGTGGGGGGTTCCAGTGGCAGCTCTTCCTTGGCCATTGGTGCCACCTATTCCCTGCTTACAGTGCTCTGGTGCTGGGGGGACTGGCTGCCTGTCTGCACCCTGCAAGGGGTGGTCACCTGTGGCCCACCACTGTGCCTCCCTGCCACTGTCCCCAGCTGTGTTCCACTGCCTGCCCCATGCTATCCCTCAGCTGCTTTGCTCCCACCATTGCTGGAACTGGTCATTCTGTGCCTTGGCGCATCTCCCTTTGCTCCCTTGTGCATCTCTGGTTGCACTATGACTCAGGTCTGGTTGCTCCCTGGCACACCTCTGGCTGTGCCATGGTGCATCCCTGTGATATTCAGCCATGTTGCACTGGCGCTTGTTGCCGTGCACAACATTTGAATATTGCATTCACTGCGCATGGCACATTTGGGTTGAGCTGCACCAGAGTTGCGCTGGTCTTTGCTGCATTTCTGAATATCTGGCCCTCCATGCATAAATTCTTTTCACATGTAGAAACTTTAAATTTTCCCACTTTTAGATAATAAATCTGTTTGCTATTGCAGGGACCAAAATGTATAACAGAGCATTTTTCATGGTTAAACTTCATCCCCCATTTAACTGCCCAATTACCAACTGTGTTAAGGTCACCTTGGATTTGATGTACTTGTTTCTGTGATCTATATGATCCACCAATTTTGTTGTCATTTGCTTACTTCTCACACCATTCCAGAATGTTTTCATCAAGATCAGGTATGAGCATAGCTAAGATTACTGGGCCTAGCACAGACCCTTCTGACACACCGCTACTGAAATGGCCAGCTTAGATAAGCACCCACTCAGTAATACTGTGTTCTGTTGTTTTCTATGTTGTCTTGCGCGCACATACAAGCAACATATTGTGGTAGCTTGGAATAGCAGGTTTTGGAGGTGTGGTCATGTTGTGACCAATGGCACCACTGCTTTTTCAGGCTGGGCTCTGTGGCATGAATGAAATAGCATGCTGTCTATGACAGCAGTGCAAAAGTGTGCCACGAACTTGAAACGATTTCACCACTGCAATGAGGGAGCTCCCCTTCAATGCAAGGTGTGCCTTGCCTGGTGTAACATTTCAATAAACATGGCAGTGGCTGTCACCATCCACCTCTCACAGTCCCCAACAAGCTGATGTTGGGGATGCCTAATCCCTCTGTTGGCATGCCCCCCTTCCCAGTTCATTTGCTGATGGGGGAGCCCAATCTTTGTTGGCATAATGTCCCCCATATTATAGTTTGTATGCTGAGGGGGGGTGCCCAATCTCCCTCAGCATCATGCACCCCCCCAAACACAGACACATTTTCTGTGCCAACAGGGGGGGCCCAATCTCCATTGGTTTCAGTCCCCCTCCCCAAAAAATACAGGTGGTACACTGGGAGCTCACCCCAGTGTGCCAAAACAAACCTGTAAGAAGATTAGTCCTGCAATGTGTTTATTTTTATTTTATTTGTACCTGTAAAAGAGAAAATGGTCCCTCGTTGTCTCTGGTGCTCCCTCTTCCAACCCACACCCACACCCACCCTCTGCGCACCCCACCTTGCCTTTCATACCCCCTACAGGGTGGTAATTCCTCTGGAATAGAGAGTGCGAACAGCCAAAGACCTACAGTAAGTAACACAGTTGCACAAGAGGACACTATACTGGCTACATAGGCCATTAAATAAAATGGATTTACTTGTTTTACTGCTGTGCTTGTTTAAATAAATAACAGAATGTAAAGATACTCTTTATAGAAATAAAGTTTGACTGTAGATAAAACCATATGTGTCCATTGCCTACAGTAGATAACTCATCTGTAATTTAAATGCCTGCCTGACATTTTTCTTTACAGTACTTGCACTTTTAGAAAAAGCTTGTTATTCACATCCTGTTGCATGGATCTGCTGCGCACTCTTGTGATGAGGCTCCAAACTCAGATTTACTAACAGTTAATCTAGGGATTTAGATTGTTTGTGAGCCAATAATATCACCAATTTCTCTTTGTCCTTATTTTTTATTACCCGTTTTATACACTGAACCCCACATTACCATCATAATTATCATGTTCTACTCAGCCACTCAAGCATCATCCGACATCCCACAATGCTTAACATGCATCCTGGCATCACAATAGATATCTAATGCAAGTGCTGGCTGATGGGCTATTAACAACTGAGACAGAGCAGATCAGGTTTGGTAGAGGCATGCCTATTGATAAACCACCAGATGAGTAATTTTCCATTTACTACTGTTTCTAGTTGAATGTCAGCAGCTTGGGTATATGCATTCATGCTTCAGCATGAGCCAACGCACTCTAGTTAACTAGTCATGCCGACTGCAGCCATTTGCGTAACACATAGTAATATAGCAGCAGATCTGACTGATAGCCATTCTCTGGATGAGAAGAGTGATCTTTTGGACTGAGTCATAATGACTCAAGTTTGATACTAAACTATGTTCCTTGGAGTAGTGGGTGGTAGAGGTAATGCTACACCGACTGACAGGCTACTAAATAACATCTTTTTTTATACCAACTACAGTTCATATTTTGTATTATTGCGAAAAAAAAATGTTAGTGGTAATCACTGTTCTTGTACTTCTTCCTTCTTCTGTGCAGACATGTGCCACTTGCAGGACTTGATTATCTAGTGGGACTGAAACTTCCAGATCTAGTAATTCATGATGCCTATGAAGATGTAATAAAGTTTGTTTTTTTCCCCAAGACAGACTCATACCACAGTCAATTGACTTTGCTAGTCCTATTATTCCCCCGAATTATCTGCTCTGTCGAATGTACCCTGTGACGTATGGATCCATTCTCCCCCAACAGCTGATGCCACAAGTAATGAGTCAGGTCCAGCAATGTCCAGATACACACGTTGGTGCAGTGACTGGCTGACCAGTGCAGGGCACACTGGACATCAATTGTTTTCTATAAATGGCCCTTTTTTTCCCTTTTTCCAGAGCCTGTGGACATCTAGTAGCACAATTCCAGGAGATACTCACCAGCCAACATCGGATAACTCCCCAATCCCACTTCTGCTTTTTCCTAAAGCACTTCTTCCCACTCTACCCTTCTTCACTCAGTGGGTGGCATAGTATCTGGAAACTGCTACCGCCACCAACCTCTCCAGAGGAAGTGCACATCCACTTGGATGCTCAACATTCATCAGCCATCTGATTATATGCAGTGAGTTTACTACTGAACTAGAACCATCACAATGGAATGCAGAAGAGCTACCACTGTTCTGGCAGTATGCCTGTAGCATTATTTGAAAATAATAATTAAATGAATAAATAAATGGAAGTATTCTTACCAAGCAAAATTATGTAGGACAGATATGGCTGTCACAACTGAACAGGCTCTTTCAGGCACCACACTAATTTCATCATGTAACACATGAAACTTCCACTTCCACACACCAATACACCTCTCCACTGTGCTTCTTGTTCTCATATAAGGGTCATTATACCTCTTTTGTGCTAAGCGTCTTCGATATATGTATATATATATATATATATCCACACACACACATATATATATATATATATATATATATATATATATATATATATTATGGAAGCACGGTAGTGCTACCATAGTTAGGGTTGAATAGCCCTTTAATGTTAAAGGGTCAAATTTTGCACCTTAATAACTTTGCTACCATTCAACAGATTTGCCTGACATTTGGCAGGCAAGGGGCATAGCCATAGATCTTGGGATCTGCCAACTTTCGTACCAGTCAGATATACGGCTGTGGAGTTATTAAGCAACGTGTGTGTGCACATTTATGTTTTTTTGTGCATTCTTTGCTCACACCTACAGGTTGCACAATTTATGTGACTGGTCTGAAAACATCAGGGACCATGCAGCCAGAGTGCCCGATGTGTCTTTTGAAGATTTTGTGAAAAAATATTGAATGGTTCAAAAGTTATTCAAAAAACAAGTTCCCATTATAAGTCAATGGGAAAAGTTAGCAAAAACTGCGAAAGCGTGGCAAATGGCCCTAGTAGTGTCATAGATCTGCCATTTTGTTTTCAGTTGGTGGTCATAGAAATGCTTGGCATTTAAATTTGGAATCCTCTAGGGACACAATTCTTTTTGTGTTCACCTAGTCGGACCCTGAGGATGCTAGCCATATCTTTATTTTGGGGTTAAACACCCCAGAAACATGTGTTTCAAATTTCTGGAAAAAGTAGTGATGCACTTGCAACACTTTCACAAATTTTTGTGAAAGCTTTTGTAAATCACAACACTACTTTTCCAGACTATGGTCAAAATGACAGGAATTCTTTGCCACACTGCTGCAAAAGAACCGCTTGGTCTTTTGGCCTGAAATTTGGAGGGACGGCATCCAACATCTCACATATGTGCCTTTCAGTGGCTTGGTGAAAAAATATTGCATGGCTGCAAAGTTACGGTACTCTAAAGTTGGCATTTTTCCCCATAGACTAACGTGGTGGCATATGCTGCGCATTTCGGGGCTCGTATCTCGAAAATGGTGGCGAGATACAGATTTTTTGTTGCGAGTTACATAACCTGTTGGACTAAGTAAAAGCAAAAACCTAGCCAGGGAAATCATGATTTCTGTGAAATTAAAATTTTTTTTCTATGTCATGCGGTTGCTGAGATATTAGCAATTAAGTACTTCCAATGCTCGTTTAAGCTTCGATGCCCATTACAATGCATACATTCTTTGTACACACTGTGTTTCTGTATGTACCTGTTCGGGAAAAACAGGGTATGCGCTTCCATTACTGTTACAGTTACTGTTTCCACTTGTGTTTATGTCCCCATTTGCGTTACCGTTACCGTGTACACCACCGTGTCCATTACCCTTTGCGTTGTCATTTGCTCTTGCGATTTCATTACTGTTACCATTTGTGCTTCCACTACTGTTTCTGTTTGCATTTTTGTTTGCATCACCTTGTGCATTGCCATTTGCCTTTCTGGCAGCCCTTTAGTTTGTGTTTCCGTTTCTCTTTTGTTTTGCGTCTTCCTTGCTGTTACTGTTACCATTTGCATTTACAATTGTGGTACTGTGCCTGAGTGCATTTCGGTTTACGTTTACGTATACGCTTCTGTTCCTGTTTCTGTTTCCTTTGGTGTTATTCTTCATGTTAACTTTACCATTTGGATTTACAATTGCAGTACTGTCCCTGTGCACATTACGGTTTGCGTTTACGTGTGCGATTGCGTTTGCGTTTCCATTTGTTCCCTTTCACATTCTTTTTGCTGTGACACTTAACATTTCCATTTAAAATACCACTGCCATCACTGTTCGTGTTACCAGTTGCGTTTTCATACGCACTTCAATGTCCGTTTGTGTCACTATTCACTTCGGTGTCACTTTGTGCTTGCATTTCTAGTAATGTTTCCTTTACCATTTACGTTTGCATTACCATGTGTGCGCCACTGTTGGCCCTTCTGTTTGCATTGCTGTTCCTGTTACATCATGTGGCAGGAGCACGGGGCCCAAAGGGTCCCACGCTCCCGCTGCCGCATTACATTCACTATTTCACTTCATCATTCTCAAAAAGAAGGGAAATTAGAGGCAAAAAAATCCATTTAATGCATCAGTTAGGGTTGTTCCATAGTGACAAAAGTGAGGAAATTCAGTGTTAAAGTTGAAAGCATCGGGGTGTGCGAGTCATCAGTCCTAACTCTCACTCCATTCTCCTATTCCTCAGCTTCTTTACACATGTGATGGGGTGAGAGTTACGGCCAACAACCCCAATACACACCCCGTTGCCAGTTGGGGGTGGGCTGGAGGGGTCCAAGGGGGGCTTTCAACCCTAACACCAAATTTCCTCACTTTTGTCACTGTGGAACAACCCTAACTGATCCACTAAATGGATTTTTTTGCCTCTAATTATTATATATATATATATATATATATATATATTCTTTCAAAAAAACTGCATTAATGCAACAGTTAGGTTTTTATGGTGACAAAAGTGAAATTCTACCTTGCATCCGTGACCACCTGGCCCCACCAACAGGCGAGTGTGCATTGGGGTCATCGTCCCTAACTCTCACCCCATTCCATATGTAAATAAGCTGACGTGGTGCAGTATAGGAGAATGGGGTGAGAGTTAGGACAGACGACCCCAACGCACACTCCGATGCCTGTTGGTGGAGGTCGGGTGGTCATGGGGTGCAAAGGGTAATAACCCTAATGGTGAAGTTCCTCATTTTTGTCACTGTAAAAAACCATAACTGTTGCATTAATACAGTTTTTTGCAAAGAATTTCCTTACTTTTTGAGAAAGTATAGTAAGGTACAATGTTGCACTAGTCGGTGGGAGCACAGGACCCTACAGTACAAGTAGTGAATATCATATGTATTGGTGGGAGCGTGCATTGTTGGGAGTGCAGGGACCCCAAATTTTCATTCGCCAGAGTGGCACAATTCTGCACCTGTTTACATTTTACACACCTAACCACTGAAAATTACCTCCATGGCAGTAAGACTAGCTACCCTATAAATGTCAAGCCTCTACCACAATACAGAACGTTATCCACAAATTGTAAACTGCATCACACAATATCTCCACATCAAATTAATTTTCTGACACCTACACACCATAATTCAAATCTACAGGATATCCTCTCAACGCCCTCCAAATTTCAAGTTAAAAGACCAAACCATTTCCAAGATATTTAATTTTAAAGTTTTTGCACCTTTAAAAATTCTTTAATTGCAAGAATCGGCCGTGACTTCACAATCAAAGATCATCTTTGATCATGAGGGGACATCTGGTTGTGAAATTTGGTCTATCTGGTCCTTCCCAGAGATATCTAGTCCAGCAAAAATCTGGCCATCTTGTCCCGCCCTCACAAATGAAGCTCACGATCAAAGAAATCTTGCAACCAAAGAATTTACAGGATCAAGATCAAAGAATTAAAAAATGTTACAACTCCATTGTTTGGCACAACTACATTAAACTACAGGCATGACTCGATAGAGGGAAGCCCCCTGAGCAAAACCCATCCTAGTTTTACTTCGCAGGTCACCCCTGGGCTGAGATATTTGTTTTTTTTCAACCCACAAATCTGGCCATTTCCTCCCTCCCTCACGAATGAAGATCACGATCAAAGAATCTCGCAATCAAAGAATTTGCAGGCTCATGATCAAAGATCATTAGCAAGCCACAATCAAAATATGTAAAAGTTTAAAACTTCATTTTTTACATAATTACATTAAACCTCAGGCATGGCTCGATAGAGGGAAGCCACCTGAGCAAAACCCATCCAAGTTTTACTTCAGAAGTCACCTCTAGTCTGAGATATTTGTTTTTTCCAACCCCAAACTGAAAACAAAATGGCGGCAGTCATGATCAATAAATTTCTCATGATCAAAGAATCTTTGATACTGAGCCTGCAAATTCTTTGATCATGAGTAGTGACCAGATGGCCAAAACTCCATTCTTCTTTCACAAAACAACCATATAAATTTTTCCATAGACTTATAATGGGAGCTAAAAAGTTTAATAACTTTTGAGTAGATTAATATTTTTTCACCAACAAAAAGTGGCATACTCCTTGACCCAAGCTCTTTCTACATGATAAGTTTTAGACTGGCATGCCACATGGTGGCCATGCAGCACCACGGACAAAATCCGATAAACTGCCCTCAAAACTGGTGAAAAGTGCATTATGCAGCGATTCACTGTGCAAACCCCATAAGTCCAACCACAACACAATTCGGCAAATCAAGAGATCTACAATTCCCCACAGGGCATACCAAATTTAATGCAAATCTGTTGAATCGGTCCAAAGTTATTAACATGCAAAATTTCAAGTTTAACATTAAACTGCCTTCATAGCCCTAACTATAGGGGTGCGACCGTGCTCCTATAATATATATATATATATATATATATATATATATATATATATATATACATATGTATTTTATGTTATGTTATGTTATGTTATGTTATGTTATGTTATGTTACGTTATGTTATGTGATAGGTTGCTGTTGGATGCATTATTTATTTGAACAAGCAGTGTGTGACCTTGGTTGACCTCATGAGTGGTGGACCCATGAGTGAGGTCCTGAGATCACACACTATGGGTTCAAATAAATGATGTATCTATCAGAAATCCATCACATGTGCGATTTATGCAATAGGCTTTGTGTGTTGTGGTTTGTTTGTGTTATTTTTTACTTTTTTTTATGTTTTTGATTGGTACTATTTGTGATGCAGTTCATTGTTGTGGTGGAAGTTTACCTTTTCAGTGATTCCGTGATGTGTAAGGTGTGATTGGTTGTTTTTTATGAATGGATGCAGTTGTGGATTTTGATTTGGCTGTTGGAGCATGGGAAATGTTTTCAGATTGGTCAGGGGTGTTAAATGGTGTTTGGGGGCAGAGTTTTACATTTATGGTGCAGTTTGGGCTCAGTTCATGTGGAGGCTTTGAGAGGGAATGTTGGCGTGTGGATTATGAAGCTGACTTCAGTAGATTTGGCCTCCTTTGGAGTTTGAGGAGCAAATGAAGGAGTTCCATGGGGCCAGTGAGTGAGGGAGTAGGTGGGGCAGGAGTCACTGGAGCAGCTGCTAGCATCTGATCAGGGTGTGTGGTAGGTGTGGAGGAACGGGATCAGTGGTTTTGGAAGGACTGGGATTGCTTCTTAGATTCAGTGTTGAATTTGAGCATAAAGAGCTGGAAGATTTTGTTGTTGGGATGTTGTTTGTTTTTTAAGTTGTGGGTTTATTTGGGTGCTTCTGGCAGTTGCTGGATTTAGGGCTGGAAGAGCCTGAAGATTCTGTGGTTCATTTTATTAGTGTGGAATTTATGGGTGGACGAGCCTGAAGACAGCCAAAGAGGTTGGTGTTTAAGTGAAATGAAACTGCAAGTAAGGGTAACTGAAGCTAGTGCCGGTAGAAGGTAGGATGATTGATGGCAGGATGTTGACTAAGCAGTGGTTGATTGATGGCAGGGTGTTGGATAAATGTTAGAACCGCTATTTATTCAATACCAGTGAGAATAAATGAATTTATTCTACTGTTTATCTGCTCACATCTATTGCATATTCAGCATATATATATATATATATATATATATATATATATATATATATACACTGTATATGTATATATATACATTCATTGCAAAAAACTCCACTAATGCATCAGTTAGGGTTGTTTCCACAGTGACAAAAGTGTATTGGGGTGTGCTTTGGAGTGTTCATGCCTAACTCTCAGCCCATTCCATCTGTAAAGAATCTGTGGTGGTAGTGCAGTATAGGATAATGGGGTGAGAGTTAGGCACGGCCACTCCAATGCGCACCCTGATGCCTGGTGGTGTCTGGAGGGTGAGGTGGTGGTGGTGGGGTGGAGTGGTGGTAACCGTAACACTGAATTTCCACTCTTTTGTCACTGTGGAAACAATGCTAACTGATGCATTAACAGAGTTTTTTGCAATTAATTTCCCTTCTTTTTGAGAAAGTGTAATGTAAGTGGTAAATGGTATGCGTTAGCGGGAGCGCGGGCACTTTGGACCCTGTGCTCTCTTAACATTGTCCATTTTTTGCATAATGAGATGCATATGTGTGATTGTGGGTACTCTGGGCCCTGCGCTCCCACTCATACTTCAGAACGGAGCCATACAACAGCTATATATGGCAAGAAACCCTTGTAACACAAAGTTACCGATATCTCAGGAACCATAGGAGCTACTAAAAAAATTCAGACATCCCTGTAATTGTGACAATCAGCACTTCTTGTGATGATAATCAACCAAACCTGTATCTTGCAGCATTTACAAGCTACAGGCACCAGAAAGGACTGGAAAGCCACCCTTGGAACCCTTGGAACATGTTTTTGCCAATATCTATGTAACCATAGCAAGTAGGAAAAAAATTCTACTGTGGGTCTCATCTACTATTTCCAAACTTGTTTTAACAAATCTGTCAGTAGTGAAAAGTTGTATCTCGCTTCGTTTTTGAGATATGGGTGCTGAAAGGGGTGACGGGTGTAGCAATGTTATCCTATGGGAAATTGCTCAACTTTGGAATGCTGTAACTTTGGGCCTTTTGAATGTTTTGGCACGAAACTACCAAAAGGCACATCTGTGGGACCAGAGCTTGCTACCCAGCAAATTTCAGCCCAAAAGACCCAACTTTTTGGTTGCAGGAGGCTGACAAAGATTTGCAGTTATTTTGAACATTCTTTCACAAAATACTTTCACAAATCACGAATGTTTCTTAAAATAAATCACAAAACTTCTGCATTTGCAAAAGTATTTTTCAGAAAAAGTTTAAAAACATATTTCTGGGGGGTTTAACCCCCCAAAAAAAGATATGGCTAGCATCCTCAGGACCCGACTAGGTAAACACAACAATCAGTGTTTACCTAGAGGGTTCCAATTTTAAACGGCAGGCATTTTTCTGTGTGGCTAACTGTAAACAAGATGGCTGACTCATGAAAGTAAAAGGGCCATTTGTGACAGCAAAAAGAGCCTGTCATGAAAGTTTCATGATTTTTGTTAACTTTTCTCATTGTCTATAATGGGAAATTAGTTTTTTGAATAACTTTTGAACAGTTTGATATTGTTTCACCAAATCTTTGAAAGGCACATCGGTGACCATGGCTGCATCTTAACTGAAGTTTTTGGATTGAACGGACAGACCATGCGGGATGTGGGCAAAAGCAAAGAAACATGCAAAAAGTCAGTTTTTTTTATTTTTTTTTGGCATTCTGTAGCTCTGTAACCATACATCCAACATATAACACAACTTAGCAGATCCAGAGATCTGTGGTACCAGACTGTGCTTGCAAACTTTCAGGCAAATTCATTGTATGGTGGCAAAATTATTAAGGTGCTAAATTTGAGGTTTTGCAATAAAGTGGCTACTCAACCCTAACTATAGTGTTACTAATGCAGCACTTTAATATATATATATATATATATATATATATATATATATATATATATATATATATATATATATATATATATATATATATATATATATATATATAAGAAAAACCTCAGTTTAACGCATCAGTTAAGGTTGTTCCATAGTGACAAAAGCGAGGAAATTCGGTGTTAGGATTGAAAGCCCCCTTGGACCTCCCAGCCCACCCCCAACCAGCATCGGGGTGCGCATTGGGGTTGTCATCCCTAACTCTCACCCCATCACATGTGTAAAGAAGCAGAGGTATAGGAGAATGGGGTGAGAGTTAGGACCGATGACCCCAATGCGAACCCCGATGCCAGTTGGGGGGTGGGCTGGGGGGTCCAAGGTGGGCTTTGAACCCTAGCACCGGATTTCCTCGCCTTTGTCACTGTGGAACAACCCTAACTGATGCATTAAACTGAGTTTTTTGCCTCTAATTTCTCTTCTTTTTGAGAATGATAACAAGAAATAGTGAATGTAATGCGGCTGCGGGAGCGCGGGGCCCCATGATGTCTTGTCACATAGTAACAAGGTGCCCGCAAATGCAAATGGTAATGCGCATGGTGACATAAAGCGAAACAGAAAGAGAAACAATACTGTAGACACAAATGGTAAAAATAACACAATTGCAAGGCACAAGATGAAAACGCAAAGGGTAACGCACATGGTGGCGTAGATGGGAACGGTAAGTGAAATGGGTACGGAACCACAAGCAGAAGCGGTAATGGTAACAGTAATGTAAGCACACAGGCAGGTTTTCCCCAAAAGCTGCATAGAGAAAGACAGTGAGTACAAAGAATGTATGCATAATAATGGGTCTCAGAGCAGAAAATGAGGAGTTGGAATACTAAATTGCTTATATCTCAGGAACCGTACGACATAGAAAAAAATTTAAAGTCATATGATTTATGACTTTCCCAGCTAGTTTTGTACTTAGCCCCCATTAGGGTGCTTTTCCGACGAAAAGTCTGTATCTCGAACCGTTTCCGAGATATGGGCCCTGAAAAGTGCGGCAAACACCGTAATGTTATCCTATGGGAAAAAAAGAGAAGTTTGGAGTGCCATAACTTTGGCTCCCTGCAATATTTTTTCACCAAACCACCACAAGGCACATCTGTGGGATGTTGGCTTTCCTCCCTCTAAATTTCAGTGTAAAAGACCGAACTGTTATTTTGCAGCAGGGTGGCAAAGAATTCCTGTCATGCAGCGGACGCCGCAATGTTAGTCTATGAGAACAATTGTCAAATTTGGAGTACCGTAACTTTGCATTCATGCAATATTTTGTCACCAAACCACCAAAATGCACATCTGTGAGATGTTGGCAGCCTTCTCTCCAAATTTCAGCCCAAAAAGACAAAATGTTCATTTGCAGCAGGGTGGCAAAGAACTGCTGTCATTTTGGCCATAGTCTGAAAAAGTAGTGTCGTGATTTTCGACAGCTTTTGCAAGCATTTTATTTTATTTATTTAGCTTTTGTTGACCGGGTAAGTGCACTAGACAAATCCTGCCTATTTTCAGGCACGACCCGGGGGAGGGGGATACAGATGAATGCCAACTGACCTTGAACCAGATTAAGCTGTTGGTGGTATTTATAGTGAATAGTGAATTTGCAACACTTTCGTGAGTGCGACACTACTTTGCGACACAACTTTTTCCAGAAATTGAAAAAACATATTTCTAGGGTGTTTAACCTCAAAATAAAGACATGCCTAGCATCCTCAGGGTCCGACTAGGTAAACACAAAAAGAATTGTGTTGCTAGAGGGTCCCAAATTTAAATGGCAAGCATTTTTTCTGATCACTTACTGAAAACAAAATGGCAGATTTGTGACATTACTAGGGCCATTTGCGACACTAAAAAGTGCCTTTGCGACACTGTCGAACTTTGTGTTATCTTTTCCCATTGACTTATGATGGGAAATTGTTTTTTGAATAACTTTTGACCCATTCAATATTTTTTCACGAAATCTTCAAAAGGCACACTGGGGACCCTGGCCGCATGTTCTCTGAAGTTTTCAGACTAGTCGTTTAAACTGTGTGACCTGTAGGGACGAACAAAGAATTCCAAAAAAGCGTAAAAGCGTGAGCAGATCACGCTTAATAACTCCGCAGCTGTATATCCGAACAGTAAAAAATTTGGCAGATCCCAAGATATATGGTTCTTGACTGTGTATTCCAAACTTCAGGCAAATCCATTGAACGGTTGCAAAGTTATTAAGGTGCAAAATTTTAGGTTTAACATGTAAATGGCTCCTCAACCCTAACTATGGTAGCACTACTGTGCTACCATAATATATCTGTATATATATATATATATATATATATATATATATATATACACACACACACACATATATACGTCGTATCAGTAACCATGTTTCAATGGCTAGCCACTATCACCAACTGGAAATCCATGAACAGTTCCAGAGTCAGACAAATTAAACATTTCACTGTTTTGCTGTATTTTTGCATCACAAGTAATCCCTGGCTCTTAAGCAACAATGTTTGTAATAAGACTGTCAGCATCACAAATTATTTGAACATTGACTGAATTATATCCTTTCCTATTTATATTTAGAAAATGGCCTGAATGGATACTGAATCCTGATTGGCTAAAACTACCTCCAACCTAGGCATCTATTTTTCAATAGATGCCCAGCAAAAAATAATTGCCAGCCTAATTGCCACTTCACATGATACCCTTCTACCCTCCTACCCAGCTTATTTTCTCATTGGCTGAAGGCACCTCATAAAATTTAAAATCCCCACCATGTTTTTTCTCTCTCTTAGCGAGAGACTACTGATCCCCCCACCCCATATCCCATTCGCTTTCCCTCCATAGCAGCTAGCAGTAAGTAAAATCAAGAAAAACAAATATTCTAGACATTTTGCAGTCAGAAAAGTGAAGACTGCTGTCTTGTTTTGGAACAGCACCACTCTCCTGACCACGCTCTCTCAATGTGTACTCACGGCAAAGACAAGGAAGCCATCACTCGCATCAGCTTTATCCTTCACGCGCCTTTTAAAAAAACAACGACAGGAAACCAGTAACTTAAACCACACTCACTTCATTTAAAAGAGAAATAAATCTTCTACCTCGCAAGTCTCCCTCACAACAAATACGTGGTCTACTTCCCCCATGTCATCCTTTTTTTTTAATCCACACTCCTTTTCTTCATCAATCTATGAGTGTGTGTATCTGTGTATGGGGGGGGGGAGTATCAGTCCACCAGAATGGCTCTGCTGGCAGGGGGAGGAGCAACAATTCCTAGAACATCCTATGCACTACTTTCTCAATTAACATTATTTTGTGATACTTATAGCCATTTTTGACACTCATTTACTCCCTTATTTTATCACTTCACAAATATTTACTTAGATGGCCATTTTCTAAGTGCAATAATACCCTCCAGGGTGGGCATTATTGGGAAATAATGGACCTTCCAGGGCCTCATTATGCCCCTGGGCAGTCCATTATTTCCCAAAAATGCCCACTCTGTTTGGTATTATTGCTTACATATTGTTTTCTGTGAGACTGGTGCTTAAATTTCTCTGTGCATGTTGTCAACTTCCCCAACTACATTTGGAAAGTCATAAGTTTCAGAAAAGGCAGCCTTCATTCTTCTTAGGCACTGGGGACTGATTCCAAGTTGGGCTCCTCATATTGCAAGCCAACTTGTGCCAAACCCAATGGCGCAAGTCACACCTTGTGACATGCATTACACCGTTCAGAATTCCAGGAGGTGTCCTGTGACATGGCACAGGCATCCTGCACCCAAGGGGACATCCGCTGGCTGCAGCCCTTATGGCATGGCAGAAGGGGGAGTTATGGCAGCAACTGCACCCTATTCTGAAAGGGCAGCTGCCGTAGTCCAGTTACACAATTCTGAGACACACTGTGGCACTGCAGATTTAGACCAGCTGTTAGCTGGTCTAAGGGGCATCTGTCCTGGCCGAGCCGCAGTTGCCCCACCCACAGTGCCACAACCCACATGCAGCTGTGCCCCATGGACCCTCCAAACACTGAGAAGCCCCCCGCAGTACCAGGGTGCCACCCGCTGGCACCTGGGTCCAATTTCTGAGGTGCCCCTTTGCACCTGTGCCACACTGCTGACCCACTCCATGGCCCACAGGGGTGTATGGGCTTGTTTCAGGGCTGCGGAGGACTTGAGGGGCTGTTCCCCATGGTCAGCAGCTTGTGGCACCCAGGCCTGTTGTGCCATTCCCGTGGTGCAACCTTGTGGCAGCTGCAAGTCTCAGGGTGTAAGTGCTGGAGACCCTGCCTGTTTTGGAATAGGGTACAGGGTCCCCGGTGTAGTGGTGAATGTCGCAACTCAGATATGCCAGCAAGTTGTGACATTTGTCTGGGAATCAGGCCCCCAGGGTGGCAGGGTGGAACCCCGTTATTGCAGGGGTCTTCTCAGTGTTGGGAGGGGTCCATGGGGCACAGCTGTGTGAAGGTTGTGGCACTGTGGGGGAGGGGCAATTGCTGTTTGGCCAGAATGGATGCTCCTTAGACCAGCTAACAGCTGGTCTAACCCCACAGTGCTGCAGTGTGTCTCAGAATTATGTAACTGGGTTGCAGCAGCCACCCTCTCAGAACAGGGCAAAGTTGCTGCCGTAATCCCCCCCTTTCGCTGTGCCATGAGGGTTGTGGCTGGTGGATGTGCCCTAGGGTGCAGGCCACCCTCGCCATGGTGCAGACCTCCTCCTAGAATCCTGATCAGCATAACACATGTTGCAGGTGCAACTTGTGCTATTGGGTTTGACACAAATCACCTTGTGACATGTGTAACCCAACTTGGAATTGGGCCCTGGCTGTCTGCAGGGAAGTATATATATATGTATATATATATATATATATATATATATTCAATATTTGTACATACCATCGTAACACACAATATACTATGTGACTGTCTGATGGCTTATGAATTCCAACAAAATCACTAACCATTCTCAGCACACGTGCACACACACACACCGCATCACTTCACTTATTTCTCAGATTCAGGAGAGAAAGGAGGAGGTGCTACTTCATTGAAAGGGTGGTGGAGCCATGGAATGCACTGCTCAGGGGGCTGGTGGAGGCAGAGATGGTGGAGGGGTTCAAGCTGGGGTGGGACAGGTACAGGGGAGGGTTCTGGATGCAAAGTCCTGTGCAGTGGGAATATCCAGGACTGGGAAGGGAGAAGCCAGCGAGGATGATGGGGGCAGCAAGATCAGCTCCCAGGGTGGGGGCTGACCAAACGAGCAGACACGAAAGACCATTTGGCCTATTCTGCTGGCATTTTAGTGTGTTAGTAATTGCTGTGTAAGAGATAATAGTTACACAGACATGTGCTCCTTTGTATTACCAATTAGACCTCATTACTGGGAAATGAGTGGTCTAAATGTGTATATGTGGGCAGCAATATTAAATTTTTGTCCTATGCCCTGGTATAGGGGAATCACGGTTCATTAATATACTTTTCAATTGCAGTACCCCCCTTCTAACCTTGATGGGAAGGAGATCCTGTAATTACGATGACTGAGGGACAATCATGAGCATCTGTTAAATAAATTATTAGAAGAGTTGTCATATAAGACTAGCTTTACAGGTGTAGAATTAAAGAGAATTCAATCATAAATTAATCTGTAAATATAAAGGTGGCAATAACTGTATACATTTTCCCATATTTTGTCCAATTGTAATCTATAACTATCCAAACCCAGTTCAAAAATCGACCATCTCTGTATAGCGCCAGGAGGAGGTTTAACAATATTGAGTACGTACAGGTAGTAAATAAAGCTAACTAAATCATTTCTGCTGCAAGGTTCAGCCAGATTATCCATAGGCTTTCTAGCACTGGGAGGATAGCATACCTCTCAACTGTCTCTGATTTTCAGGGACGTCCCTGATTTGGCCTCAAAATTTTCCTCTGTCCCTCGTATAATTTGTGTTTTTGTGACAGAGCAGTGTGGATTAAAATTACAAAATATTGTCAAACATTAAAGTTACAGACTTGTTATTCTTCAGAAAACGTATCTTAACACAAATCCCCTTATTCTATCAGCTTTCTGAGTGAATAGTATCAATTTTTAAGATGTGTTCCTGATTTGGGGTCTTTGTACCTGATTTCTTTTAAGCCTTGTCCCTGATTTATGAGGCAAGAGGTTGAGTGGTATGGAGGATAGACTCCAGCAAAAATAGAATACATTCCTAATTATTGAGAGGCATCTGTGGCTTCTAACATGTATATAACAATCACATTTCTGAATGAGACTATGCTGCCCTCTTCAAGCAGCTGCCCTAAATTAATGACTCCTGGTGATTTCCATTTCTCAGAATTTGAATTGCAAGAGATTACAGTTCAAATTCTGACCAGTAAATATTTAATAAGTTTTGCAAAGAGTGAAATACTGACATTGAGGTTGCAGTCAGGGTATTTTCCATAATATTTGGAAGATGTTATTTTTAGTATGTAGTAAGTTTAGCTATAGACACTACTAATCCTGTACATCTTCCTTTCAATAATAAACCGCACTGGAATATACTTATTCTTCTCATTATTAACCTCCTGAACATATCTTTCTAGATATCCTGCTGCTTTGTTAGAGTGAAAGTACATTTAATTATTTTGACTATTTCGCCTTTATTTCTTGGAGCTGGGAAGTTGATATTATAAAGATTTTTGATGGTTTATTTCTTCACAGAAATGCTAAGAGTTTATTATAAATACTTTTGTAGAACCTTTTGTGACTTCAGACCTGAGCCACAAAGCTGCTAGTGATATGTAAAATATTTGTATATCCCAACTGCATCTCTCCACACTCTAATGTAGGTCCATGCTGGACTGCATTCGTGACTCCCACCTGCTAGACTGCATTGGAGGGGAGCTTCACGTGGTGGTGGGGATACTGGGAATGAAATCAGATCCCAGGGTTGGCACAGCAGTGGATCTTCCATTCTGGATTGAGCAGGAGAGCATACAATATAACAGTGCTCCAAGAAACAAAGAAACTATCAGCAGAAAAGGACCATTTGACCAACCTAGTCTGCCCAAGGCTTCCCCACCTACTGCAGCTCTGCAGGCCTTAACTGTCCTCTGGGGGACCTCCTCTCTTCCTGGTTCTGTACTAATATACCACTTTGTCTATCCTATGCATGCTAGAAGCCTCCACAACTTCGTCTGACTGTTGGTTCCATGCTTCCACCAGCCTTTCAGTGAAGAAGTACTTCTTCACATCCTTCCTGAACTTGCCTCCTCCAACCTCAGTGCATGTCCCTTAGTCCTGAAGTTCTTTGTCACTTGAAAGAGGCTCCCTCACTGCACTGTTTACCACTGAGAGATACTTGAAGGTCTGAATCATGTCAACCCTCGCTCTTTTCTCCTCTAAAGTGTACATAATGAGGACCCTCAGACTCCCCTCATAGGGCTATCCTCACAACCCTTGCACCACCTTGGTTGCCCTCCTCTGGACTGCCTCCACCCAGTCAATGTCCTCTCAGAGGTGTGATCTCCAAAACATTACACAGTACTTCAGTTGTGGGTGTAAAAGAGACTGGTACAGCACCACCACCTCACTACTCCTGTTTGTGATGCCCCTTCCTATGCATCCCAGCATCCCACTTGCCCTACCCACAGCCTTGTGTCACTGTGCTGCCACTTTGAGGTCTTCTGATATAATAATCCAAGGTCCCCTTCCTGCTTAGTGACCTCCAACCCCCATGCCTCACTCAGCACAAAGGTGCCAGTGCTCTTTGACCACTCCTATAGTTTCCCCACATCCCTGCACATAGTCTCCACTCCCTCCTCAGTGTCCACCCTGTTTCAGACTTTAATCCCATCTGCAAATAGGCAGCCCTTCCCCTCCAGTTCCTTTGCACTATCCCCTATGAATATATGAGGAGCACTCGTACCAATAATGAACCCTGTGGTAACACACTGGTTACCCCCTCTCCATCCATAGAGTGTGTGCTATTTACCACTACTCTATTCCTCCTATCCATTAGTCACTTGTGAACTCAGTGTACCCTTTTTGAACCCACCCCCTGATGAGTCAGCTTCCTAACCAGCCTACTGTGTGGCACGGGGACAGAGGCCTTGCTGAAGTCCAGATTGGCTATGTCTGCTGCCCTTCCCTGTTCTATTTCCCTGGTCACCCAGTCCAAAGACTGCCAAATCCCCATCGAGGATACTGTTAGAAACTAGAACAATGCCCAGCCCTTCTTACCAGATCAGAGTGCTGGAGCTGGTGTAGAGGAGAGCATTTGGGCCCACAGAGGCATTCTGTAGCCATGTGATAAGCTACCATTGTTTTTAAGATCAATTACTTCTTTGTCTGAGTTTAAAGCTCAGTTCAAAATGTATTTATTGTCTTCAGAGGCATGTATATGCTATATGTTATTTGTTGTTGCTTTATGTGATTTTGTATGCTTGGTATTTTATACTGTGTTTTTTGTCCAGGTTAGTCTGGAAGAAGGGCTTTGTCCAGTGTCCTTACCCGGTTAACAAATTTAAAATAAATAAATAAAATAAAATGTAGAGGGAGCACATGGTCACTGCCATTGGGGATTGCACCCCGTAGCCTATACCCCTTCTGTTGACTCTCTGCATCATAGACATTGGTTGCTGTACTGGGCACTTGCAACTCCCCCCATGCCTACTCCAATCTGGTAACACTCATAGGTAAACTGGTGGCATGGGATGGCTGTGGTGTTGGTGCCCATCCAGGACTGTCAATGCATGGAGGTGACCACATGTGAGGAGAGTAACCACTGTGTACCATCAAATCATGCAAGTACCCCTCTGTTGGTATACACACCCATTATTAATCAGACCCTTAGGTCCTGGACACACTGGGGAACTTAAAACGGTTTAAATACCTTAAAATAGTTTAAATCCCCCTAGCACTGATTGCAGACAGACTACAAGCCCCTTAAAACATTTTAACAAAAGTGTTTTTAAACCCTGCTTAATACCTAGTCTTAAAACCATTTTTAAAAATGTTTTTGAGCTAGCATGGTTTTACTCACAGGTCTGTCCAGGAGTAAAAGTGTTTTAAGCTGTAATGGTTTAACTAAAACCATTCTAACTGCAGTGTGTCCAGGCAAGCACAGTTCTGTGTGTTGGACTTAACACAAAATAGTTACATGGAGAACAGGTTTAACACTAGCAGTGTGGCCACACTAAACCATTATCAAAAATGGTTACTGAGTAGTGTGGCTGCACTGAAATGGTTTAGCTAAACTGGTTTTAAAAATGGTTTTCAAAAACAGTTCTGTAGTGTGTCCAGGGCCTTAGATTGAGAAAATTTTTTATAGAGCGCACTTTTAGTTTTATTTTGTGGTAAAATGTTCTAGTTCACACATAAATGTTTGTATTTTATAAATGTTTTAATTTAGTTTTTTCTTAAGAAAAAAAGATGTCTGTCACATTTGGCTTATAAATAGCATTGTAGACCTGGCAAGAGCTAGGACTAGAATAATAATACACATGTATGGCGTACATCATAGGAGGTATCTAGAAAAATAGACTTGACAGGTATGCTAATATTTTTATTAACTGAATCTGAAACTAACTTTTTTGGGGAAAATTATTTTGTGCACTGCTACTTTAACCTCTGTGTCAATCTTTCCTTTTACACCATTTACAGTATGCCCACTGCTTAAAGTGTCACCTTTGGTTTAATGTGTTTATACTATCAGTGAAAGTTATGTGTGGAGTCACTCATGGTGCTGTTTTCTCCTGCTGTATACTGCTCCATATTGTTATCTATTCAGTTTTATTGCCTTGCATTTTCTATAAACTGTGTTAATTGCTAACACTTCAGGAAATATAAGGGAACGCAGCAGGATGAAGCTAGGGAAGCATACCAAACTTCCCTAAGGGAAGGCAGTAAGGCAGGCAAAGGCCCAAATTGAGGATGACTGATGACCTGAAATCATCCAAGCAGACCTCTAAAGCAGTAGTTAAGGCTAGAGGGATGTTATGGGTGTATTAGTTAGGGTATCACAAGTCAGAACAGGGAGGTAATAATCCCTCTTTACAAGACACTGGTTAGACCCCATCTAGAGTACTGTATGCAGTACTGGAGGCCACACCTTCACAAGGACATTAACCAAATTGAGGCAGTCCAGAGAAGGGCAACCAAAATGGTGCTGGGACTGCATCGGAAAACATATGAGGAGATATTAACTGAACTCAATATGTATACTCTAGAGCAAAGGAGGGAGAGAGGCGATATAATTAAAACATTCAAACACCTTAAGGGCATTAACAAGGTGAAAGAGTCTAACATGTTTCAATATAAGAAAAATAGCAGGACAAGAGGACACAGCATGAGATTAGAGGGGGAGGCTGATTAAGGGGTAATGTGAGGAAGTTCTTTTTCACAGAAAGGGTGGTGGATGCATGGAACGGCCTACCTCAGGAAGTGGTGGATATGAATACAGTGCAGGGTTTCAAACAGGCATGGGATAGGCATAAGGGAGCAATACAGATGAGTATGAATAGATAGGCCATTGACAGAGTAAAGGCCTATGGCACATTCATAAGATAGAAAAAAGAAATGGGTGGACTGAATGGGCCTTGCAGTCCTTATCTGCTGTCATCTTCTATGTTTCTATGTTTTTTATGTGTCTATGTTTTCAGCAACTTAGCAGATAAGTTAAAAAGAATTAGTGTTTCTGTCATCACTTAGGGTTTACATGTCATGTGTGTATGAGTAAGTGCCTCTCAGTACAATGTTCAGACTCTGATATCTTACTGCTATTATATTCCACAACACTATACATTTTACCTGTAGCCTGTATTTTGGAAGCAGAAGCTGTGATTTATTTCTTGTCGCTATGTGACTATTTAGCTAAATGAAGTGGGTTCTCTGTGCATTTGTATAGACCGCTGTTTAGTGGACTTCACATTCCTAAATTCACTTTATACTTACAAACTGAGTTAATACATTTTTAAACTAATTCTTTTGACATTGTGTACACTATTTGGGGGGGCTGTAAAGTAAATATGGTGTCAGTATAACTCAATTTTAGAACTCTATATCACTATGTTATATTATGGGACTGCACAGAGACCATACAAAGAGCCATGAAGATGATCCAGGGGAAGCGGGGGAGGTTGTATGAGGACAGGTTGGCAGGCCTTAACATCTTTACATTGGAGGCCAAGAGAAAAATAGAGAGGTGTGATTAAGACATGCAAGTTCTTGCAAGGAATCAGCAGGGTTGATTATAAGGACTTTTATAAGTGGAACAAATTCAGTAACTAAAGAACATGGTGGAGAATGGTGGGAAGAATTCTGGAGGGATATGAGGAAGTTCTTCACCGGGCAGGTGGTGAATGAATAGAATAGAGTGACCAGAGAGATGATTGAACCTAAGACTGTGTTGGGGGTTACACTTGGATAGGACAGATATAAAAGGATAGTAGGACCCACAGGCAGAAAAGGGGAAGTGATACCTATGGAAGCCCATACATGGAGCTAGGCAGGGAAATGGACCTCTAGGTCTTTTTGTACTGACACTCTAGGTTTCTGTGTTACTCTGTGTCTTGGCAATTATTCTATTATGTTGTTCTTATTCCAACTAACTAGATATAATAGATTTTCATATTTACATTTTCTATAATAAATCTGAATCTAAATGCTATGTTTTGTTCTTTTTGTTTTAAGTAAACATTTCTGTTTTTTTGCTTTACTGTATCTTGTACTCTTTTTATTACTAACATGATACACTACTGTGCTATTGGCTGTAATAATGGTAAGGGGTGGGGATGTCATTTCTACCACTGGCCAGAAGATAAGCACTGATGTCAAACATGCCAGCTGGGAACACACAGATCATACTGTAATACGTGCTGACCACTTTACTGAAGATCAGCTTGTAATTTTCCAAACTCTTTTCAACACTGTTGGATTTACTTCTGGGAAGCACCATTAAGAAACAGATGCATGTTCCACAATGTTCTTGTTTTTCTTTCAGTCCTGAGAAATTCAAGCATCATGGTAATATTCTTGGGAAATGGAAAAGGGTGAGGCAAGTATTTTGTTTTTTAAACCATATCACAACTATTATATATGTTGTGCAGGTGAACAGTGTCGATGTAACAATGTGTGAACATAATTGATATGATGGTGTATTTGGTTTCATGTGAGTGTTACATCTGCTTATGGGTGCATGACAGTGATGGAGCAAATTTGTGTATGGTGCATAAGAGTGTGATGTGAGTGTGTTTTGTTGCATGGCAGTGATACAAATGTATTTGTCGACAGGTGCAGCTGAATTGTATATGTCTGTGTATGGATGCAGGAGTGTGACAGGGTTGTGTATATGTGCAAAACAGTGGTGCTTGGGGATGTTCTTGTGCTGAAGAGTAGTACAAATGTGTACATGGGTGTCAGACAGTGTTACATGGTTGTGTGCATGTGAGTGGAAAGTGGGTAGTTTGTGTGCAGCAGAGAGATAAAGTACAGTTGTGTAAGAACTTACCATAACAGTAGATCTTCGAGAGTATCTCTTGCAGCAGGTCATAACACATAGAATATCAACTGCAGGCATCATATTCTCCAGATGACTTCTCAGCAGTCAACCCAGGGACCACCCCTTCCTATCACCATGGAGTGTGCTTTAGTACATATAAAAAGGGGAAGTCCCTGATACACCTCAGTTCTTTTCCATCTTAGCGAACAGTATGAGAAGATACCCATTGGTCTTCAGTAGGAACCAAGGACAGCAAAAGGCAGCAGCCTGAGGCTTCCATGAGAGGTTGGAGCAAGGCACCCTTCTGGAACAGTAGCAAGAGGGAAGATGGGCAGGGCAGCATGACCTGCTGCAAGAGATACTCTCGAAGATCTACTGTTAGGGTAAGTTCTAATGCAACTGTACTATCTTCTTCGAGCCAATCTCTTGAAGCAGGTCATAATACATAGGAAGAATCCCAAGCAGTTATCATGCCCAAGGAAGGAGAAAGTGAACCATAGACACTCGGGACAGGAGGCCCTGTAGGATGACCCATTCAGAATTGGCCCGCTTTTTGGAAGCAATGTCTAGACTGTAATGTTTCATGAATGTATGTACAGTAGGCCAGATAGCAGCCTCACAAATTTCCATGACCAAGACACCTCAAAAACCCATCGTGCATATAGCCATGCTTCTAGAGGAGTGGGGGTTTCACAGTCCCTGTGAGAGGTTTGTTGTATTTGTTATAGATGAATGTAATTCAGTTGGACAATCATGCAGACAAGCACTGCTTAGAAACCTGAACATCCTGTCATCTATGGGCGAAAGAAACAAAAAGTTGCTCAGTTTTTTGCAACTGTTCAGTGCGGAGGATATAAATTCTCAATGTTCTATGCACATCGAGAGTATGAAGCAGAGCTTCCCCTGGATTCTCATGCTCCATATAATAAACTGGTAATTGAATGGACTGATTCAGAGTAAATTCAGAAACCACTTTTGGTAGAAAGGAGGGGTTAGTATGTAAGGAAACCCAATACCTAAGCAACTGTAGGAAAGGTGGTCTGCACATAAGTGCCTATAACTCTGAGATATGTCTGCCTAACATAATCACTACCAGAAAATCATTTTCCAAGACAAAAAATTGGAACTCACATCTATCCATGGGCTCAAAAGGACTCACCGTCAGTTTTTCAAGTACAAAATTCAAATCCCACACTGGAATTGGATCCCATGTAGGGGGATGTAAGTGCAGGATACCTTTCAAGAAGGTTCTGACCAGAGTCAACTGGGACAATAGTTTATTGTCCACAGGTAAGTGAAAAGCTGAAATAGCCACCAGGTGGACTTTGATAGAAGAATACTTCAGGCCACCCTCGGACAGAGAGAGTAAGTAGTTTAGGATTCTCTGTGGAGAACACTCATATTGGCCTAGTTCCTTGGAAGAGGCCCACACAGAGAAGTGTCTTCACTTCATGGAACAGGAAGACCTCGTAGAGGGCTTCCAAGCCACCCACAGGATCTCTGCTACCCTGGGGGACACTTTGTAGTGAGAGAGGACTATGTCCTCAGGAGCCAAGTGTGCAGGTGCAGGAAGTGAAGGTCTAGGTGCAGCAAGGTGCCATTCTCCTGTGAAATGAGAACTGAGCAAAGTGGTAGAGGAAGAGGATCCTGGTCCAAGATTTGCAAAAGCAGGGGGAGCCTGATCTGCCTCTGCCAGAAGGGGTCTATGAGAATCATAGACGCCCCATTCTTGATTAGTTTTAAAAGTACTTTCTGCAGGAGAGGTAATGGTGGGAAAGCATAAAGAAATTTTCCTGTCCAGGAGTGAGTTAAGGCATCCTGCCATAAAGTTCTAGGACCTTGCTTGAGAGAGCAATACAGAGGCAGTTGTGCATTTTGCCGAGAGGCAAAGAGGTCCAACTCTGAACGACCCCACTAGTGGAACACATTGTCTAAGATGTCTGAGAAGAGTTCCCACTCATGGGCCCAGGCAGTGGATCTTCTCAGGGCATCTATCAGGGTATTTGACTCCCTGGGAATGTGGACTACCAGAAGGTGAATGCCCGTCTGGAGTGCTCAGTATCACACCCTTATGGATTCTTGGCAGAGAGGGTACAAATGGGTACCACCTTGTTTGTTCAGGTAGTGAACTACTGCCAAACTGTCTGATTGTATTTGAAGGCAACCTTGAGGGAACAATGTCTTGAACACCTGTAAAGTGTATATGACAGCCCTCATTTCCATGACATTGATATCAAGATGAGCTTCCACCTTCATCCAAGAGCCCTGGGACTGAATTCCTTGAAGATGGGCACCCCAGACCATCAAGGAAGCATCCAGCATAAGTATAAGATCTGGGATAGGGGATGGAACAACATGCTTTGCAGTAGATTGTCCGTGGACTTCCACCATTGTAAGGTGCAAAGTGCCAAGGAAGAGACCGGACAGGAGCATCACAGTAGTCAATCATCTGATCCCATAGGACCCTGAGGGTCCACTGAAGAGCCCCATATTAAGTCTGGTGTGGGGACTTTGGGGATGGTAGCCACCAAATTTTCCAGGAGGTGAAGGTAGTCTCTGGCTGAGACATACCGACAAGCCTCCAGCCAGAATACTAGGATAAGAATGGTGTCCACCTGAGCCCTGGGAAGAAAAGCCATGCCCCGAGAGGTGTTCAGTACTGCTCCTACATATAGGATAGTCTGTGAGGGGACCATCATGGATTTTGGATAATTGACCATAACACCCACCAAGGAGAACAGCCGGAGGGTACAGGGCAGGGTGTGTTCCAACAAGGGATGTGATTATGCCTTGAGGATCCAGTCATCCAGGTATGGAAAGAAGTAAAGGCCTTCTTCCCATAGGGTCATGGCCACTGCTGCTAGGCATTTTTTAAACACCCATGAGACCAATGAAAGGCCAATAGATAGGGACAGAAACTGGAAATGGCAGCCCTGAAACCAGAAGCATAAGAACTGCCGGTGAGCAGGGTGCATCAGTTTATGAAGGTAATCATCCTTCATATCCAGGGAACAGAGCCAGTCCCCTGCATTCAGCAATGGGAGTAGGGTGGGGATAGTCAACATCCTGAATTTTTTATATTTTATGTAGCGGTTGAGACCTCTGAGATCCAGAATGAGGTATAAGTCTCCCATCCATTTGGGAACCAGGAAAAATTGGAAGTAATATCCTGAGCCCCTCTGATGAGTAGGAGCAGGTTCTTTGGCCTGTTTTCTTAACAGAGCATCTGTTTCCTCCCTCAGTACCAAAGCATGGTCTGAAGGGTAATGAGAGACCCAAGGTGGCAAGGGAGGAGGAGGAGGACTGATCAAGTCCAATGTGTGAACGTATTGGATCACCTGAAGGATCCAGAGGTGTGAAGTGATCCCTTGCCATCCTGTGAGGTGCAGGGTAAACCTGCCCCCAATGGCTGTGGAGGGGGTCTCTGCTCCCATGGCAAGAGAGAGGACTTCAGGCTGAAGGCTGACCCTGCTGAGGAGCAGCGGGGACATATCAAGAAGTCTTTGGTGCATTTCTGGGGCTTGGCAGGGCTAATGGAGCTTTTTGCTTATTAGCGGGCTGCCTCTGAGTAGTAGGTCTACCCCAATTGGAGCAACCCTGAAAGGATCCCCTGTAGACAGGCTTTGTTTGTGGTTCATAAAGGGTCCAAACAGACTGGAGGGTATGACCAGAGTCCTGTAAGTTCTTCAGAATGTCCTGGGCCTGTGATCCAAAAAGTTTGTCTCTCTTAAAGGGACTATTGAGAATGGATTGCTGCACATTTTGGTAGAATCCCAAAAGCATCAGTCAGGCATGGTGTCTGAGGTAAATACCCACAGATGAGGCCCTAGCTGAAGAATCCATGGTGTCATATGTGGCACGGAGCACGTGGCAATAGACAGCCACAGCAGTGGAGAGTTTTGCACTGAGATCCTCTTGAGACTGACCAGACAGAAGAGACTGGATGGATTCCAGAGTAACTTTAAGAATTTCCTCCTGATATTTAAGGAGGTGACCCATATAATTGAGGATATGGAGGCACATTATACACAAGGCATAAACCCATTTTCCCATGACATCCAATTTCTTGGATTCCTTGTCAGGGGGTTGAGTGCTCATTTGTTGTGGTCTAGCAGACCGATCATGCATAGTGTTCCAAACCATGGAATCTGCTTGTGGTGGGGAAGTAAGATACGGGTGATCCACTGGTGCCCAGTAAAGCCAGTCTGTCTTCCGAGGATTAGAGGGAATCTTGAATGGTTGCTGCCAAGCCACCCAAATAGACCCCTCAAAAGCATCCACAAGAGGAGGGACAACCAAGGTGGGGCTATCAGGAATACCAAGGTATTGGGTTAACTTTTCCTGGAGGCATCCTCTTCCATAGTTTGGAATCCAAAAGTTTTCTGTAGATGAACCATAATATCCAAAAAGGAAGAGTCATCCGGGGTAGAACAGGGCAAGTCAGGTGTGGGTTCCCCCTGATGGGAAGAAGCCACCAAGGAGGACACCTGGGATTCATGACCCTGGTCCATATCCTCCTCATCTTCACCCAAATCTGCCAGGTCCCATTCCTGCAGGAATGGATCATCCAGATAGTCCTCCCAGTGATGGTACCCCAGAAAGGCAGGAGAGGATCTCTCTGTCCTGAAGGCCAAAGAAGGTCTGACTGGGGAGAGGCCAGGACTACCGCCTCCCTAGATGGGTGAGAGAGGACCTAGTAAGACCCATAATGAACTAGACCAAAGCTTGAATGTCCACCATGGCCAGCTGTCCCCCGGAGGAGGCAGGGGTCATGGAATGAATGGGTACCACAAAAGGGATGGCAGAAGGTACAGGAGCCAACTTTCCCATTGGCAAGGTGGGGTGTACATAAGATCCAAACACCATTGATGATGGAGGAGCCATTATAGCACTCCTTAACACCTGGCCAGGCATCATCGAAGATGTCAATGGCAGTGCATAAGCACCTGTCTATGGGAACACTGTCAACGAGAGAACAGTATCTGGATAAGAAGCCACTGTCAAAGGGAAAACCATTGAAATAAAAGAAGGTACCATTGATGGAAGAACCGTTGAGGGCTAACGGCCATCGTTGATGGATGATGGGCTGAAAGACAAGTGGGAGGAGGCAGCGGTGGTAGCTACAAGTGAATCCCAAAAGTCATAATCGACAAAGGAGTCATTGATGAAGGAAGAAAGGGACAAACTACTGTCGACAGAGGAGAAGATGGCAATACAGTGGGATCCGTCCTAATACTCACCTTCTTAGTGGAACCCGGGGTCTTCAATGATGAAGATGGTGGTGCGAGAGAACCATGTTTTGTCTTGGAGGAGTGTTTCTTCCTGGCCCCATGGTTCATTGAAAAGGAGAGCTCACCTCCTGACCGGCATGACCCAGAGGAGGACGCCGAAGACTCCCCCATGCTGGGGCATTGCTGCTGCTCCAAAAAGGCAACCTTCTGCTCCATCTCTGAGTTGCTGGAGCCTTTGACTCTTTGTAGCCTTATTGAATCACTGATAGAGGACACACATCCTAGTGTCGAGTTCAGAACCAAGGCACTGAAATTACACTTCATGGAGATCCTCGGTTGCAATTCTGTGGCCACAGGAACACTTTCAGAATAAGAGATCCTGAAGACATCAATAGATGAACTTTGTAAATGAAGTTTTGGTCAGTAGAACTCTTCATTGATGAACTGAAGAAAGCTGGACTCCAGAGGAGAACGTGATGCTTACTCGGTCACAGTTGAAAAGAGCTGAGCAGTATCAGGGACCTTTCCTTTTTATATTTGCTAAAGCAAACCACATGGTGACAGGGAGGGGAGGTCCCTGGGTTGACTACTGAGAAGTCATCTGGAGGATGTGATGCCTACAGCTGATATATCATGTGTTACAGTATGATCTGCTGCTAGAGATTGGCTCGAAGAAGATAAAATGTATGTAAGTGCATAGCTGAATGGTACACATGTGTGTGTGTGTGTGTGTGTGTGTGCATTTTGATGCACAGCAGTGGTACATGGGTGTTTGATACAAATGTATGTATGGTTCCAGCTGAGTGGTATGTCTCTGTTGGTGGGTAGAGGAGAGTATTTTATGGATGTGTATAACTGCTGTACAGTAGTACAAATGTGTGGGTAGGTGTAGGAATGTGTTACATGGGTGTGTATGGGTACAATGTAATGGTTCTTATGAGTATTTTGGAGCAGGACAGTGGTACAAATATACATATGGGAACAACTAAGTGTTACATGAGTGTATTTCATTGCATGGGAGTGGTACGTGGCTGTTATCTGAGTGCATGTTTATATTACAAATATGTGTATGGATGTAGGGCAGTGTTACATAGGTGTGTATGGCAGCAGTACAGCGATACAATGTGTGTATAGGTGTAGGAGTATGTTACATGGGCATGTGTGGGTACAGGACAGAGGTATACTGGAATGAAATGACCTGGCTGAGAATGGGATCAGAGCAGTGTAACAGGAATTTGGGGAGTTGGGGAGGGGTCTTAGACAAGTAGCACACATGGTAACTTTCTCAGAAGTGCTACCTGTCTATGGCATGGATGAGGCTAGGGTACCCTGCACCATGGAATTCAAAGACTGGTTGAAAAACAGGTTCAGAGCACAGGGATTTGGCTTCATTGGGACTGGGGCTTTACCTGGAGGGATGCAGGCCTATGCAGGTGCGATGGTCTGCATCTATGCAGGAGGAGAACCAGAATCCTAGGTGATAGGCTTAAATGCTTCATTGGCAAGCATTTAAACTAGCCAAGGGGGGAGGCACTGAAAAGGAGAAGGGAAATCCTAGCCCCCCCAAAAGAATCAGGGTGGTTAGTGAGGTAAACATCAAGATAGAGCAGTCAATAGGGAGAAAGGCAGGGGTAAATGGAGAAAAAGACAAAGGCAGTAAGGACAGAGATGGGGCAAAAAGAAATAAAGCCATAAAAAAATGGAGGGTAATGAGTATCAGTGCCCATAGTCTAGGTAAAAAGCTCCCCGAAATGGTGGCCTTGATGGAAGAAGGATGCCTGGATATCATGGCAGTCACAGAAACATGGTACACAGAGAACCATGACTGGGATGTCAACATACCAGGGTACACAATCTACAGGAGGGACAGGGAGGGAAGAAGAGGAGGAGGAGGAGTAGCTCTCTATGTAAGGGAAGGGATCAAAGCAGCAGAACTAAAGGGTAAACAGGGAGGAGTGGAGGCACTGTGGGTAACCCTGGAGACTGGAAATGGCACCACAATCCACACAGGGGTTGTATACAGACCCCCGTCTCAAGGGGAGGAAATGGACAAGGAAATGACAGAAGGCATCCTTGGGATGGCAGAGAAAGGGAGATATTGCTGATGGGGGACCTGAATATGCCAGATTTTAACTGGAGCACCTTTGCGGCAGCCACATCCAAGAGCAGGGACATTCTCAATACCCTACGGGGCATGCCTTAGACAACTAATTTTGGAACCCACTCAGGAGGGAGCAGTCTTAGATCCGGTGCTCTCAAATGGGGATGGACAGAGAGGATTTCGAACTTGAAGTGGTAGCCATCTAGGAAAAATTGACCACCAAACAGTGTGGTTCACGATAACCTTAGCTGTAGAGTCAAGCCATACAAAAGTGAAGGTTTTGGACTTCAGGAGGGCTGATTTTGTCAAAATGGGAGAGTGTCTCAGAAAAGCACTAGCAAACAGGCAAGAAGGCGGGGTGCAGCAACAATGGGGAAACATCAAAACCGCTATCACAGTGGCAACAAACCTTTGTGTGAAGCAAATAAATGAATCGAAATGAAAGAAAAAAAACACTATGGTTTTCAAAAGAAGTGGCAGGGAACATAAGGAAGAAAAATATAGCATTCAGGGAGTATAAGGAAACACGGAAGGAGCAGGACAGAGAACTGTACCAGTTAAAACAGAAGGAAGCAGGGAAGGCAGTCAGAATAGCAAAGACCCAAACCGAGGAAAAAATAGCCAGCTTGGTTAAAAGGGGGATAAAACCCTTTATAGGTACATTAGGGAGCAAAGAAAGACTAAGGCAGGGATACTGAGGCTGAATAAAGAGGAAGGTGGTTGAAAAAGCAGGGATACTGAACGAATACTTCTTCTCAGTATTCACAATGGAAAAGCAGGGGGAGATATCTAATCCAGTCAATAGAAGCACTCTGGATGGGGGGTTGATATTAGTCCTTTCACAGAAGAAAGGGTTCTGAAAGAACTCTTAAAACTGAAGGTCGATAAAGTAATGGGGCCTGATGGGATTCACCCCAGAATTCTAAAAGAACTAAGGGAAGAAATAATAACACCACTGACTACCCTTTTTAATAAATCATGGGAGGATGGTGTGGTACCTGAGGACTGGAGGAGGGTGGATGTGATTCCCCTTCACAAAAGTGGGACCAAGACAGAGGCAGGAAACTACAGTACTGTCAGTTTGACCTCAGTGATAAGTAAAATGATGGAATCACTTCTGAAGGACAGAATTATTGAGTACCTAGAGGTCAGTGGGGCACAGGGCCCAAGGCAGCATGGATTCACAACAGGAAGGTCATGTCACACAAATCTGATTGATTTCTTTGACTGGGTGACCAAAGTAGTAAACCAGGGAGGGGCTGTGGACATGACCTACCTAGACTTTAGCAAGGCATTTGACACAGTCCCACACAAAAGATTAATAAACAAATTAGCCAGCCTGGGAGTGGGTCCCAGGGTGGTAGCCTGGGTAAAACACTGGTTGGACAACAGAACACAGCGGGTAATATTAAATGGAGTCCACAGTGAAGAAAGCAGGGTTACTAGAGGGGTACCGCAGGGTTCAGTACTGGGGCCAGTCCTTTTTAATGTCTTTATAAGTGACATTGCAGAGGGACTGGAAGGGAAAGTATGTCTCTTTGCAGATGACACAAAAATCTGCAATAGGGTTGATATACAAGGTGGGGTGGAAAGGATGAAAAGGATGAAAAGGGACTTGGCAAGGTTGGAGGAATGGTCAAATGTATGGCAGCTTAGATTCAATGCAAAGAAGTGCAAAGTAATGCGCCTGGAAAACAAAACCCGGGGAAGAGTACACAATGGGGGATGAGATACTGACAACAACAAAAATGGAAAGGGACCTGGGGGTAGTCATATCAGATGACCTAAAGGTGGGCCAGCAATGTGAGAAGGCAGTAAGGAGGGCTGGGGGGATACAGGGATGCATAGAGAGAGGCATCACCAGTAGAAAACAGGAAGTTGTTGGCCCTCTGTACAGACAGTTGGTAAGGCCACATTTGGAGTACTGTGTACAGTTCTGGAGACCTCATCTCCGCAAAGATATAGACAGGTTGGAGGCTGTCCAGAGGAGGGCTACCAAAATGGTGCAGGGTCTGCACCAGAAGACATATGAAGAAAGGCTAAAGGAGCTTAAGATGTATAGCCTCAAGGAAAGGAGGGAGAGGGGGCACATGATAGAAACTTTCAAATACCTCAAGGGAATCAACAAAGTCCAAGAGGGTAGCATCCTTCAGAAAAAGAGATGCGTAAAAACAAGGGGACACAATTTGAAGATAATGAGGGGATGGTTCAGAGGTAATGTGAGGAAGTATTTCTTCACTAAGAGGGTTATAGATGCATGGAACGGCCTTCCTGAGGAGGTCATAGAGTCAAAAACAGTGGGGGAATTCAAGAATGCATGGGACAGACATAAGGCAATTCTAGAGGTGGGTAGGAGGAAGTAGGCTGTTGGTTAACTAGGATCTGCAGCTTATCCATTAGGTAGGGAAATGGGCAGACTAGGTGGGCCAAGCGGTCCTTATCTGCTCTCAAATTCTATGTATTGGGGCAGGATGGTGGTGTAAGTATACATATGGGAGTAGCTAAATGGTAAGTGGGTGTTATTTTGTTGCACGGAAGTGGTACACAGCTGTTTTTGGACTGCATGTTTGTGGTACAAATGTGTGTATGGGTGTTACTGAGAAGTGCTGTACATGCATGGAAGTGGTACAGTACATGGGTGGTTATGGTACAAATGTATACTTGGGTGCATGTGAATATTACCTGTTACTGTTTCTAGATGTGGAGTGTAGTATTATTTTTGGTTGTATGAGTGATGCAAGGGAAAGTGCTGGTAAAATGCAATGTCATCTCAACAAGGCCCTTCCCTGATCCACACTGAAATAATAACTTATTATACAATAATTTGTGAAGCAACTGCTGCTGTTTCATGGAATCCAGCTATGGTATTTGTTTTATGGAATCCATGTCTGATTGCTATGTGACTGTGTCTGTCTGCAGATGCCTGTTGTATTCTTATTTTTGGTTTGAAATGTTTGTGTCACAATTTAATATCATAATCCTCATTGCTGTAATATTTTAAGTTTTAAATCAGTTTGGTTTGCTTCATTGTCAGTATTCTACCAAACAGATGGTTATGGCATCAACAAGCACAGCTAATGATGACAGTGACATGATTTACTATGATTACTACAATGAAGACTTTAGGCTTGTTCACACTGGGCCTTGCCACAGCAGCTACTTTCTAATCATTCTGACAAATTCAAACAAAATGCTAGAAAGCCACGTTCGCATGGCATCGGTGTAGCTGCTGCCGTTTTCCTTTCAAGTGATTTGAGTGTTGTCCTGGTCAGTGTTGGGTGGGTGGGGAATTGTGTTGCAGGTGGTTTGGATGTTTACACAGCACAGGAAACCACCTAAACCACTCTGCAAACCCAGGAAAAGAGGGATCATGGTGGCGATGCCACACAATGGAAAATCGCCAAAACGGTAAGGTTAACACATGGGTAGGGGCACCAATCCTGCTGCTGTGAGCCACTAACAACGTCTCACAGTCAGTTGTGTGACTGAGCCTTATGATGCTGGGTGTGTCAATACAGTTCATATGGTTAACAAACTTGAGATGCCTCTTCACAAACTTGCCTACCCTTATGTAACTAGCTAATGACACTGAAAATTGATTTTTTTAATGCTTTGTTTCTACTCCTTCCTCTCTAGTGCATCCTACATCTTACTGGGCCAGTTACCCCCATTTCTGCAACTTACTTCTCTCCTTCCAATCTCACATTCTTACCCCCTTGGTGGGGCCAACCAATGATGGACTCAAACCCCCTCCTCCAGCAGGGGATGGAGACAGGAAGAACACTGGCTACAGAAGGTGCCCAGTAGAGAAATGCAGATCCAGAGCATGCCTGGCACCACTCTGCATGTTCCAGCATATTTTTCCTGTGTTCAGTCCCACTCTAGCAGGACATTGGCACATTAATCTCTAAGCGTCCCGCACAGAGTGAAGCCACGGACCCCTCCCCTTTTTGTCCCTTACTGCACTACCACCTTTTATCACCCAAGTTTCAGTGTGACAGCATGAATCTTGCCCCTCCATCCCTCAAAGAGGAGAGCATCCTTTGAGATGCCTGATCCTCTTTCCTGTGGTCAGCCCTCAATGGCTCAAACTCGTTCCCATACTTGGGTCACCAGTGTTGTGAGCAGTAGCCCTAGTCATGCACCAGTGGGCTATCCTGATGCATTTAAATTGTACTTTTACACATCAGATATTATCCTTTATGATACCCTGCACCCATCCACACCAACCTCTCATACCTGTCACTGCCTACATTCAGTACTGGATGTGGAAATGTGGTGGTACTATAGGGTAAAAGAGTAAGCTTGTAGTTTTCTTGTATCCCATTTTGCTCATGATAGTTTTTTTTACAGTTCCTGCTAATATTCCTGCCTTTAATGCAGTGTACAGTGGTTCCCATAATGGACTCCTGTGTATTATTTGATGCATATTGCTGCCACAAATGTCCCATTTGCATGTCACAGCCCCTATGAAGAGCAGCAAGCTAAACTGCACCACTGCCAGCTGTCTCTGCAGCAGCATGACTGAGTTACAGGCTTCCATGACTGCAAGATCTTGTGTGTGACAGCCACAATGCAGACCCCCTTGCAAGCCAACAAGCTCCAAAAATGCACTCTCAAGCACAGATCACTGGCATGGCAGCACGTCCTGCTTCACTAAGATACAGGCTGGACACACAGCACAAGCTAAGTACCCTATTTTATTTTTGACATTAACAGATTAGTGGAAAAACTTATTTGCAATGAATGACACTTAAAGTCATTGACATATTATTTGTCATGGATGATATTTGTCATAAATCTATATAGAAATTGCATTGTGTCACTTCGGGATGCAGAAAGACAAAGGACTCGATTTTAAACAGCAATACGGTGGTGCAGTGAACTTGCAGCCAGGATTTTGATGCAAGATGCGACTTGTGTCAAACATTGCAGCAAGCAGGGATTTTAAAATAAGTGTGCTGCAAATGCCTGCCCCCAAGTCTGGAAGGTGGGATGCAGACAGTTAGACCAGGTACTCTCCGGTCTAACATTGCGTCTGAGTTCATGGCACTTGAGCCAAACCTTTGGCACAAGGTGCTGTAAAGTGAGGCAACTGTCAGAAATGCACCAGCCCTTCTAAAATCAGACCGCGGTGCATCCTAGGGACTTTGGCCCAACTGTGTCATACTTTGTGGTGGACACAGGGCTTGACATAACCCTGGGTCCACCTTGTAAAATCGAGGCCAAAATTTTCATGTGGCATGCAAATATTCCCATTGATGATTCTCAAGGGAGTGTCAACAGACTTGATATTGAAGTCCATGTCAACTGCTGATACTCAGAATGATCCTGGTGAAAACTCTGATAACAAATTCATTGGTGCATGTTCTTCAGAAGAAGAGGGTCAATGGACTTTAACTTTAATGATGACTGTGAACAAGGCCCTGATTAGGAAATATTGGGTTATTTAGCATTGGAGTCTGGGTCTGGTGACAATAATAAAGACTTGATTTATATGGTCATTGTCTCTATGCACAGCAATAACCATAGGCCCCCTCCTGGCTGTGTGTTGCTCTAGCTTCAAGGTACCCACCTCACCTCTAAATTACTTAAAATATATACATTTACTAAATATCAGAAGTTCTGAGAAACCAAACCTCTTAAATCCTCATAAGTAGATCATTACAAAAGTAGTATTCAGTGATCACCAAAGCTGAAACTCTGTTGTTGTGGCTATTTGAATCAACCTTGCATGTAACACAAAGGCAAGTATAGAGAGCCCCATGGTAGGAAGGCTGCAAGAAGAAACAGCCTAGAGCCCGACCAGCAAAGGACACAATGGTGATATCCAGAACCCAGAGTCCAGTGCTGGGGATAAGGTCTGGCATAACAGCAAGGAGGGATAGCAGAAGGGATAGGGGCTGCACAGCCTGCAGAGAAACATATAATGGAGTAATGATACAATGATATTTAGTGCACTCAGGGGATGGGGAGTGTTGTATGCTGCCCCCTCAATCTATTTCATTTTATTATTTATTTATTTATTTAGTTTTTGGTGACCGGGTAAGTGCACTAGACATATTCTGCCTATTTTCAGACATGACCTGGGTGAAGGGATACAGGAATACAGATGAATGCCAACTGACTTTGAACCAGATTAAGCTGTAGGTGGTAGTTTTAGTGCATCTAGCTGGTCATTCTCAGATGTCATACAAATATTAAGGAAAATTACCACTGCAACTAGAAAATCCAAACAGTTGATGAAACCCCAGGATTTAAAGTTTTGCTTAATACTGTTTCATTTTAGCTACAGTATTTGTGCATTAAATAAATAAAACTAATGGCAGGATTGGTCTGCTCTCCACAAAAGGACCCTGGTACCAACAATTAGAAAAAAAAAATTACAAATTCTGTACAATAATTCCTTCAGTGATTCTTCTGATAGCTGTGGTACTGAATCACTATTACTGTAATAGTCGGTTCCTCCCAGAGAAACCCTGGTTCATTGTGTGCCAGTCTGTAGAAACTGCAGGTGACATTCTAAAATGTTTAAAAAGGAAAAAATGGTGCCGTGGTTAGCAAACAAATGCATCACATAATTACCAAAATCCTCAAAGGGGGCAACATGCCTTTACATATCATAAATGTTGTTAATTGTGCAACATAACATTAGCATATGACAGGACAGGTTAGGAGATCCTGTTTGCTCCAAAATCTTTCATTTACATTACCAACCAAAGATGGCAGCCACACTGGGCTAGCTATCTACACGTTGCAATATTTAAGATTGTTTATCTCATTGTTTTATTATTTTTGCTGGCAGTTTATTTGTTTTAGTTGAGTTTTGGTTTTTTTTTCATTTTTGCCCATTTGGTTTTAAATAGTCGCAAGAACAGCTGCAGAAAGAAAGGATCATTGCTGACCAGTTTGTGTGGGACAAGAGGCCAATCCTTCTACTTGTTCACTTCCTACCTGTCGCTGGGACCTGGTTTGTGAAGGAGTTCCATTGGATGCGGTGTCATTTGGAGTAGCGGGCCTGCTGACCAGGACTGTGGACTTGATCGCTGGATTTGTGTTGCCTGGGGTTGGAGTGGTTGTAATTGGTCCCACAGAGTGTTTGGAGGTATGCCATCTGGATTTTGGGGCCGACTGAGAGTCATGGTGGTTTATGGTGGTTCCTGTCTTCAGGCCTTGCCAACTATAACAATTCCTGTTTGTGTCTTGTGGATTACTGGCTTCTACGGTGAGCTGGGCTGAACCCAGGGAGGGTTGCTGGGGCTACTGGCCATAAGGGGAAACTGGGGCTGGTACTGTCGAAGGACAGGCACCGGTGTACCCGGGGTTCCTGGGTTTCTTGGTGGGGGAGCTGGAGAGCCACTTGCATGAAATCAGTTGCGGCTTGAAGCCTTAGTAGTCCTTAGGGGACGACTGTAGAAATCTTTTCAGTCTGGGAAGCTCCCATAAATTGAAAGCTTGAACAAGGACGGAGGATGGAAAGGATCTCTGGCTACAGCGGAGGTTAACTCCATAATCCTGGAAGTGGTAGAACAGTGAGAGAGTATTCTCTTGTGTGAGGAAAACCCAGGACAGACTGTTCATTTCTTTTCTATATCTCTCTCTGGAGAAGCAATGAGAGGGCTCTGTGTTTTTATCAAGAACAATTTATGTGACTGATGTAATATCTGCCCTGCCTATGTGAGAGATAGATTTGGGGGGGTTATAATTTTGCTCTGGTGAGGTGAGAGCTTATCAGAAGATTTACAGTCATACATTTTGGAAGTATTTGCAGCTATTTATTTTATTATTTTATTTTATTTGCTTTGGACACTTATTAATTTTGGATTTTAATATATATATTTGAAACTTATATTATTATCTGCTGTTGATACTTTCATTTGATGTTGGTGGTGTTTAGTTAATTTTGTGTGTTTTCTGCTAGTTTTAGGAATGTGCTGGGAGGACCAAAAGATGGTCGGGCAGTATTCCCCCACCAGGCTCAGGCAATTGCACCCTTTTGACTGCCCCTATCTACCAACTGAAACCTACAAATGTTGTCAATCCTTAGGGATTGCCAGAAGGCACAGGAAAAGGGGGAGAACTGAGCCTGTTAGGGATATGGAAAGGGGGGGATGTATTGGGTTGGCAGGGACTAGGCAACACCCTGTGGCAAAATGGTGTCAGGACGGGGTAATTCCTGTCTTGTTCCCATACCCAAGGGCCCAGCAATTGATGCTGGTCAAAAGTCGAGGTCTTTCCCAGTATCTCATCCAACCCAGGCAGTATTATGCAATGCCAGGTCCATCAAAAACAAGACAGTTATTATAGCTGATCTTCTTGAAATGGTGGATCTGGCATGCATCACTGAGACTTGGCTGGATGAAAATGCAGGCCGAGTATTGGCCTCTGCAGTTCCAGCTGGGTTCTCTGTGATTCATCGCCTGAGGTTGGATTGTAGGGTTGGGGGTGTAGCCATCTTTTTTAAGACCGAACTGGACTTTGTGGATGTTCCAGTGGGGATCACCAGATCCTTTGAGTGTATCATGGGTGAGAGTGTAGGTTGCAGGATACTCCTCATTTACCATTCACCAGGTGATGGGGGTCTATTCCTGCAGGAGATTGCGGACTTCATCATTGACATGGTTTTGGAGCCTCCCAGATGGATAATTCTGGGGGACTTCAATGCCTGGGTCAACGAAGAACTCTCACAGTTTGGTCAAAATCTCCTCCAGCTAATGTCAATGCTGGGCCTTACACAGGTAGTTACCTCCTCTTCCCACATAGGAGGTCACTCATTGGATCTGCTGTTCCTCCTGGGGATGGAGATCACTGACTTGGGGGTGGAACCAGTCAGTTGGTCTGACCATCACACCATAGGGTTTAGTTTCTGGGCTCCCCCAATGGACCTACCCCTTCGGAGATGGTCCAGTACTGCCCTTTAAGAGGAGTTACCCCAGATGGTCTGTCAGCGGTGCTGAACCTATCAGGATTGCTGGGTGAAAGCACAAGCACCAGGGACCTTGTACTCACCTATAATAAGGCAGTGGGAGATGCCTTGGACTTGATTGCTCCTGTTTGTGTTCGACCACTCACTCTTCACCCAAGGTCCCCTTGATATGATAGGTCCTTGAAGGAGTTGAGGCGGGTTGGTGGAATGCTGGAGAGAACATGGCGTAAGTCTGGCCTGGATGCTGACAGGCTTAGATTGATGGAACATTATAAGGGTTATCAATCAGAAATCACCCATAAGAAGGCAGAGTTCCTGTCCAGGGAGATTTCTGCTGCGCGGAACCGACCGGCTCAACTTTTTTGAACTGTAGACAGATTGTGCAATCCAATCTGTCTCCAGACCAGAAGAGTTTTTTTCACAAATTAAGTGTGATGAGCTAGCTTGGTTCTTTGCAGATAAGGCTGCCAGCATCAGGTCCGGAACCGGCCGGTCTCTCTCCATGAGGGGTTGCGGAGGTCGATGGGAGGTGGTGCGAACCCAGTCTGTCTGGATGGATTTCAGCTGACCAGAATTCATAGACATTGTGAAGATTGTCCAGACTCTGCTCCCAACCTGTTGTAGTTTGGATCCGGCCCTACCTCCCCTCTTAGTGGGGTGTGTAGATGTTATCTGCCCGATCCTAGCTGAAATTGTATGGAGATGCTTGGAGAGGGGAGTCTTTCTAGCCCCCCTAAAGGAGGCAGTCATTTGATCACTCCTTCAAAAACCCTCCTTGGATCCCGTCGATCCAGCTAACTACCGACCTGTCTCTAACCTACTCTTTGTGGGGAAGGTTATTGAGAAGGTGGTTGCGTTGCAACTGGATGATCACCTTGTAACTCACAATGTCTATGAAGCTCTCTAGTCTGGTTTCAGGAAGAGGCATAACATGGAGACTGCCCTTGTTTGGGTACTAAATGATCTCCTAATGGTGAGAGATCGAAAGGCAGTGGTCCTTCTTGATCTCACAGCAGCTTTTGATACTGTGGACCATGGGGTGCTTTGGGAGACCCTGCAGTTCCTCTGTGGACTGTCAGGTACAGTCCTCGAATGGTTTCAATAATTTCTCATAGGCAGGTCTCAGAGGGTGGTCACCGGAATTTATTCCTCTGATGCCCTTCCCCTGTCCTGTGGGGTGCTACAGGGCTCCATATTGGTGCCCATGTTGTTCGCAGTGTATACGCTGCCATTGGGAGATATCATTAGGTAACACAGCTTGAGTTTTTACTGTTATGCAGATGATACTCAGCTGTATACGTCCTTCATGCCCAGACAGGTTGATGTGATCTCTATGCTAAACTGCTGCCTCTCTGAGTTCAAAGACTGGATGAGTGCGAGTTGGCTGAGGCTGAATCCGGATAAGACTGAGGTGTTGGTTGTGAGCCCAAGTCACCTGGGGGCGGGCTTGGGTGCTGGACACATGTCTGGCCTATGGCTTGATGGTGCCCAGCTCACTATCTCAGATTGGGTGCGTAACCTGGGCGTTATTTCTGACAACGGCTTGACCTTGAAATCTCAGGTGTCAGCTGTGGTTAAACCCTCATTTTACCATCTGAGGAATATCACCTAGGTGAAACACTTGGTTCCACTGGGTGACCTTCCAACACTGGTCCATGCCTTCATTACTACCCATCTTGTCTACTGCAATGCCCTCTACTTAGAGCTGTCTGGGGTTGACATCCACTGCTTGCAGATAGTGCAGAACGCTGCAGACAGGCTGTTGACTGGTACATCCAGGACCAGCTATATTACACCTGTGCTGCGTGAACTGCACTGGCTGCCAGTTCAGTGGTGGATCACCTATAAGGTAGGCCTGCTTACCTTTAGAGCCCTACACAAACAGGGACCCAGCTACCTGAAAGATCTGACTCCCTACTCCCCCAATCGCTCTCTCCGATCTGCTGATGAGGGATTGCTAGAGATTCCCAGGGTTCATCTAAAATCATCTGGAGCTTGTGCATTTTCATTTGCAGCACCAACCCTGTGGAATTCTTTACCTTGTCGGTTAAGAGAATGCCTGACCATCAGTAGTTTTAAATCTATGCTGAAAACGTACTTATTTATTTGGGCTTTCCCTGATTGATCGATTTTAAATAATTTATAATGCAATTTGTTTTAACATTGTAATTTATATTATGTACAGCGCCTGGACCTTGAAAGGCACTATATAAATAAAGTTTGCTTGCTTGCTTGCAAACAGGAACAGCAGGTAGCCAAACATTTCTTCCCCTAAGATCCCCCAAGGTCTCAGTTTTTGAACCACTTTCATTTTCCAATCAACAAATATGAAACTCCTGGGAGGCATTGCTAAGCACGAGTTCATCTTATCACTGGAATGCAGATGACAGAGGGACTGAGCCAAAAGAGATATTTCTGTTGCTGCAGTACAAGTTATAATCAGCCACATTAAACTGCTTTCTAGAAATTTAACCATCCCCTCTTTCTTTTGGTACTCCTCATATACACCCACTCCACAAACTGTGCTCCCTCCAACTCCAGTTTGGTCTGTCATGCTGTGCGGCCTGCACCTGACCTCCTTCTCCCAGTTCTTGACTCTGTTTGGTCAGACAGCACTAGAGACTATGGCACACTACATCTCTCTGGTTTGCTTGTCCACTCCCATCCTGGCTTGCCTTGGCTCCTTCCTGACTAGTCTCTACTGGTGCATGACTCCACTGCTCTGACCTGACTCAAACAGACCCTTAAAATGCATGCAGACCAGCTCCATGTGATGGGACAATGAGACCAGATGAATAACACCCAAATCAGAATGGCCACCATGCAATCACTGCGCGCAGCCCCTGACTCAGCAGTGACAGGGTAGGGGATGAATGATCCATCCCCTTGGTGATGAAATGATGAGTTGGTTGTCAGGTGTCTATCCAGAAAGCCCCCCCCCCCAAAAAAAGTGAATGCTGTACATGCTCACACAAAGAAGTCCAGAAACAGACCTCCAGAAAGCAAAGACCCTAACATACCCTACAAACAAGCTTCGGCTTAGTGTGCCTTTCCAGGTTAAACAAGTTCCTGTTTCTCTTTCCTACACATGGGTGTACTTTGCATCACTGTAATGGCCCTGATAAGGATGAATGTCTAAACAAGGATGACATGTAAAGTATGTACATATTGCCAGATGTAATGTTTTTTGTATTTATGTATATAGTACAGTTTTACTGTCTGTTACATACATTACTGTTTTCATTGTGCAATGTGATATATCTATAATATATCTATCTATATATACAGTATATATATATACATATATATTAATAGACTGTGTTGTGTATAAGGAAATAATACCATTGAGTGGCTGGCGAGCTCATAAACCATGAGGGTGAATGCCCAGTGTCTGTATGAACTCTCCCCCCCCGAGATGATATTAATATTTCAGGAGTACATAGCATTGTATGATTGTTTCAGAAAATGCAATAGGTTAGCTAAAAAAGGACTTGGTATTAAAACTGCCATTTCTAAGAATGCAATATGGATTTCATATTAAAGCAGTTCTTTGGGCCGGCCTAATGGTGCAGAGGGCTGATGTCCTGGACACCTTACCTCTCGCCACACTGGTGACCCATGTCCAGGAACTAGCTCGGGACGCTGAGGGTCGGCCAGGGGGGAGGACCACTGGCAGCTCTCCTCTCCTCTCCTGGATATGGGGGTTGTCTATCCCGGCCTTTGACTGCTACCACATGGTGGTGTGGTGGTGGTGCAGGCAGGGCTCGGGGACAGGCACTAGGCCAGGGGTGGGTGGAATGGAGTTGGTCTGGGACAAGGCATGTGTGCACTCCTCCATGCGCATGCCGAGTTTGACTGGGGGCTCCAGGGAACAGGGAGTAAAAGTGGATAATTGGGGATTGCGGCTGGATGAAGCCCACCACAATGGCTCTGGTGGTTATGCCGGGCAGTGGAGGAGGTGCCAAAATGACCATGGAAGTCCGCTGTTGGAAGTCTGACACGAGCCACTGCCTGCTGCAAAGGATAAATACCTCACAGAAAAAAAAAAATTTTGAAGTATGCAATATGGATTTCTGAAGAGTGTGATATGGAGAAATAATGCTTGGTTTCCATGGGGAAAATTGCCTAACTATGGATTATAATCACACGCCACATAGCATTTATGTATTCATTTATTTGAATTTTGTTAACCGGGTAAGCCCACTGAGGCAGATGTCTCTTTTTCAGGGGCAGCCCAGAATTAGTTACATAAAAGACAACATTCAATTGCAATTACATAGCAGTGGTACAGTGATACAGCAGGGAATACATATGTAGAACAATACTGTACAATTTTAATTATAATGTGGAATTTTACAGGACAATATGAAAGAATTGCATCAAGTAGACATAATTACAATGTGGAATTTTACAAGACAAGAAGTAAAGAAATTCAGTAGATGTTGTAGGCAAGTTCAGAACATTAAGTACAAGTGCAAGATGTTACAGGTGGAAGGTTGGTCTTAAGGAGGTTTTTAAATGTCCCAGGAGAGGTGCATTGTTGTAGAGGGACCGGAAGGCCATTCCACAGCTGAGAGACCTTGTTTCAGAAAGTCCGTTGGCTGGATAGGGACCTAGTTTTGGGAACCTCCCAAAGAGACTGCTTAGAGGAGCAAAGATTTCTGTTGGACGTACTTATTTTCACTAGACTAGTGAAATTAGGTAGGGTTCTCATTAGGATTTTGTATGTAAGGCCAAGGATAGAGTAGTTTAGCCTGTCTTCCAGGGAAGGCACTTCAGGTATAAGAGCACAGTACAGTGGTGCTCCCTGCTGTCCACTCCAGCTGCTAATCTGCCTATCCTATGATAAATTTGTCTAGCTTTGCTTAGTTCAGCTTCCTTTAGTAAGGCTAGAATAGGAGCTCCATATAACAACATAGGGAGGAGAAGGGAGCTAGCTATAGAGTGACAGGCCTCATTTGTGAGGCAGGATCTAAGCCGGTAGAGTAGGCCTAGTTTTGTGGAAAACAACTGAGTTGTGTGGTCCACTTGTGGTCTTATGGACAGTTCTTAATCAATTAGGAATTAATTTATATCCTGACTCCATTATGCCCTTTGAACACACTTACTTGCCCTGAGGTGGCTACTCACTGATACCCAATTGCTGAGTCTCATTCTTGTTCACTGTCTTTAGCCCTACCAAGGTGCCCTAATGACTGACTCACATGCTGTTGTATTATGAGGAGCAGCTATGGTCATGGCTCTCATACAGGAGTGGCACCAAAGATGATTGACGGCATCATGATGGCAGTTCATCATCATTGTCATTGTTCTGTGATTTGTGATTTTCCCATAGTATTTGTGTTGCCCTCTCCATTGCAAAGCGCTGATATGCACACTTGGTTGCAACCTGTAGACCTGGTAGAAATGGACGTTACATGTTCACATAGTAATACTTTCTATACCTCCATCTTTTTTATTTTAGAAGGGTTTCTACATCTAAAATTAAATCGTATTTAAATAAACTAAGCTTAAATACTAGGTTTGGGGAAGACAACCACTATACAAAACTGATTAAGGTTAAACTTGACAAATCAGTGTGCCCCCTGACCAACATTTTTAACTGGCATTTAATATTGCATCAAGTTCCTAGAAGCTGGAAGAGGACTGTTGTTCCTGTTTTTAAAAGGGAAGAAAAAGATACTCTCAACAACTACCAACCTATTTGTGTTTTGCCCTCCATCCTTCCAAGGTCCTTGAAAGGATTGTCAAGGATTAATTGGTGTAATATTTGGCATTGAAAGAATGCCCAGCAGTAGCACAACATGGCTTTAGAAAATATCATAGCATTTAAACTGCATTCATTGAGTTGATGGACCTCCTCCATGTTGCTTTGAACAGTGGGCACTTGGCCAGGGCAGTCGACATTGACCCATTGAAGGTTTTCAGCATGGCCGATTACCCTTTCTTCCTCACTGAACTTACTCATCTTGGACTATCTCCTAGTGCTTTAGGATGGCTCGTAGAGTATTTGTCTAATAGGGAACAATGGGCCAAGATTAATAGTGTTTTTTTATCTTATCATTCTATTGACATGGGCATTCCCAGGTGCTGATTTTAGGATCACTCTTGTTTAGGCTGCTTTTAAACTGCCTGCCACTGTCATGTTCTAATAGTTATCTTGTGCTGTATGCTGATGATACAGTTGTATTCTTCATAAGGAGGGACATGGCTGCTCTTGCCAATTGCCTCTAGGATGATTTTAACAGGGTTCAACAGTGGTTTATTGGGAGGTAATAAATGATTATCTAAGGACCGTCTGTTGAACCTGATAACTTTTCATGGTAGAACCAAACTGAATAAGTTAGTGTGCTTAAATACCTGGGAAAATAGCAGTCCAGATTAGCAGTGTCAGTTGCTCAATAGGTAGCACACTTGCTTCTGGGGACAGAAGATTGGATGTCCTGTGTTTTAGTCCCACACCAGGTACTTGGTGTAATACCCATAACTGATACTTTACTTCAGTATGGGGGGGTACTGCACTGTTGAGGTGCCATCCTTCGGATGAGACATTAAACTGAGGGATGTGAGGAAGTTCGACTTTACTAAAAGAGTGGTAGATGCCTGGAATAGACTGCCAGTGGAAGTGGTGGAGGTGAAAACAGTAGGGGGATTTAAGCATGTGTTGAATATATATAGGGGATATTAGTAAATAGGCAGAGAAGAGGAAGGGTTGTCAGAGACAAGTTAAGTTCTGTGGAGACAGGTTAAGAATGGACTATCTGGACAGACTGGGTGGGCAAAGTTGTCCTTTTTTGCTGACAAATTTATATTTCTGTGGTACCTTCTTGCCCATCTCTGGTCAGTGTCTAGGTGGAAGTAAAAGATGCCATGGTACTTATTGATGAAAGGTAGGGGAGTTTTTATTGAGGGTAAAATCTCACACATGCAAACAGATACAATAATGGTAAACCAGAAAAATAACATTAAAGCAGCAGTGCAACAAAAAAAGTTATTCCAAAAAGCTAATTTTCTGCTATGGTTATGAAAAATATTGGCAGAACTGTTGATTTAGGTTTTCTAGATGCTTCCTGTGCTGTGTACTGTACATTTGGATTTTTCTCTGGACTCTTACCTTCCTTGGGTCCTCAGTATTATTTCTATGCAAAAATGAGGTGACCATATTTTTTTCTTGAAAAACACTTATTTTAGAACTTTCATAAAATTCTTAAATGATAATGAAAACTGAACATTCTACCACCAAAATTAACTGGAAGACATCTGGCATCGATTAAGAAGAAAAAAAGTGGGGTCAAATTTTAACCCATTTCGTTGCACTGCTGCTTTAAAAGACTAAGGGTAGGTATGAGAAATATAGACAGAAAAATCAACTACGCAAAGTTCCTAGTGAGAAACAAAAATGTAAGTAAATCAAGGAGGTTCAAAACACCAGCCTGAACAACACTTCCTTAAATGTGTAGTACATTGTAACTGAGGCAAATTTGCATAGTCAGAATGGAACAAAATCAACAATTGTTGGTGAATACAGAAAAACAATTCCAGGTATGTCCAATGTTGCTGGTTGATGACACATTTACATTGAGCCTGCCAAATAAACAAATAAAAAATTTAAGAAGACCACAGATCACATTCAAAGTAATAGGGTGATAGTTACACCAAATCTGTGCATGTGTGTGTGTGTGTGTGTGTGTGTGTGTGTGTGTATATATATATATATATTATTTGTAAAAAAACTTCATTAATGCAACAGTTAGGGTTGTTAGTACTGTACAGCGACAAAAGTAGGGAAATTCGATGTTAGGATTTTCAACCCTAACTCCAACTCACCCCCCTCCTTACAGCACCACTACAACAAATAGACACACAGAGATGCACACACAAACACACTTAGACACATACACAGACACACACACACAGAACACACATACAACTGGGGGCCGTACAAAAGAAGACAACTAATCGCAATACATACCATATGTGATGGTGAATGTGATTCCCTTTCACAAAAGTGGGAGCAGGGCAGAAGCAGGAAACTACAGACCTGTTAGTTTAACCTCAGTGATAGGGCAAATGATGGAATCACTTTAGAAGGAAAGAATTGTCGAGTACCTAGAGGTCAGAGGGGCACAGGACCCAAGGCAGCATGGATTCACAGCATGAAGGTCATGCCAGACGTATCTAATAGATTTCTTTGACTGGGTGACCAAAGTAGTAGATCAGGAAGGGGCTGTGGACATGGCCTACCTAGACTTTAGCAAGGCATTTGACTCAGTCCCACACAAAAGATTAATATACAAGTTAGCCAGCCTGGGAGTGGGTCCCAAGATGATAGCCTGGGTAAAGAATTGGCTGGAGAATAGGACACAGAGGGTAATAGTAAATGGAGTCCACTCTGAAGAAAGGGGGTTACTAGTGGGGTGCCGCAGGGTTCAGTATTAGGACCAGTCCTCTTCAATGTCTTAATAAGTGACATTGCAGAGGGACTGGAAGGAAAAGTATGTCTCTTTGCAGATGACACAAAGATCTGCAACAGAGTTGATGCACAAGGTGGGGTGGAAAGGATGAGAAGGGACTTGGCAAGGTTAGAGGAATGGTCAAATGTATGGGAGCTTAGATTTAATGCTAAGAAATGCAAGGTAATGCACCTGGGAAACAAAAACCCAGGGGAAGTGTACACACTGGGGGGTGAGATACTAACAACAACAAAAATGGAAAGGGACCCGAGGGTAGTCATATCAGATGACTTAAAGGTAAGCAAGCAATGTGAGAAGGCAGTAAGGAGGGCTGGGAGAACACTGGGATGCATAGGGAGAGGCATCACCAGTAGAAAACAGGAAGTTGTTATCCCTCCGTACAGACAGCTGGTGAGACCCCATCTGGAGTACTGTGTGCAGTTCTGGAGACCCAGTCTCTGCAAGGACATGGACAAGATGGAAGCTGTCCAGAGGAGGGCAACTAAAATGGTGCAGGGTCTGCACCAGAAGACATATGAAGAGAGACTAAAGGAGCTTAATATGTATAGCCTCGAGGAAAGAAGGGAGGGGGGGACATGATAGAAACTTTCAAGTACCTCAAAGGAATCAACAAAGTCCAAGAGGGTAGCATCTTCCAAAAAAAGAGGTGTGTAAGAACAAGGGGGCACAATTTGAAGATGGGGGAAGCTCAGAGGTAATGTAAGGAAGTATTTTTTCACAGAGAGGGATGTGGATGCATAGAATGACCTTCTGGAGGAGGTTGTGGAGTCAAAAACAGTGGCTGAATTCAAGCATGCATGGGAGAGTCATAAGGCAATTCTAGGGGGTGGGGGTAGAAAGAAGTAGGCTGCTGGTTAACTAGGATCTGCAGCTTATCCATTAGGTAGGGAAATGGGCAGACTGGGTGGGCCAAGCGGTCCTTATCTGCTGTCAAATTCTATAACACAATAGAAATACCATTCAGCTTCTTAAACATACCACAACAGCCATCCACCCTAACTGCTGCATTAAGGAACTTTTAGCGCGATCATTTAAAATATGACTGCAATACTACTATCTTTATAATAGGAATACAACTGCGAACATAAAAAATAGTGTCGTGGTTATATTTTATATCAATCTTTGATAGACAATGTGAGTCTTGAAATTGTAAAAAGTCATACAGCACAACTTTTAATTCACAGTAACACAAAAAAATAAAAGACAAAGAAGCTCTGTGCAGAAGCACTGAGGCAATGGTTACCCCAAAGGGCATTTGGCCGGGAAGCCAAGTTTCAAAGATTTACAAAATCACACATGACCCCACAATGCAAAGCATCATGAGCTGCATATGCAGATCACCACAGAATATTATGCTGGTTCAACTTTAAGCAGAAATGTATGATGCCAAAAGGCCTCTCACACAGTTTGCAAAGGGTGCCAACAAAAGACATAGACACGTGTTTCATCCTACCAGGACTCATCAGTATGCCTCATCTGTTTGACACCCCAGTGGAATTAACCAGCTACCCTAAGATGGTCTATCTGGGTTATGTTGTGGTGAACCCAATTAAAAACAATTTAAAAGACAAAGAACCTCTGTGCAGAAACACTGAGGCAATGGTTCCCCCAAAGGGCATTTGGCTGGGAAACCAAGTTTCAAAGAAATACAAAGTCACACATGCCCCCACAATGCAAAGCATCATGGGCTGCATATGCAAATCACCACAGAATATTATGCTGGTTCAACTTTAAGCAGAAATGCATGGTGCCAAAAGGCCTCTCACACAGTTTGCAAAGGGTACCAACAGAAGACATAGACACATGTTTCGTCCTACCAGGACTCATCAGTATGCCTCGTTTGTTTGACACCCCATTGGAATGAAGCAGCTACCCTAAGATGGTCTATCTGGGTTATGCTGTGGTGAACCCACTTAAAAAAAACAATTTTTGTCTTTTAAATTGTTTTTTGTTTTAATTGGATTCACCACAACATAGCCCAGATAGACCATCTTAGGGTAGCTGGTTCATTCCACTGGGGTGTCAAACAGACTGTAAAACACACGGTTCTTGGCTAGTGGTGCCTGGTAATCCAATAAAGCCACCTGACACCAAATGTTGTTTTAAATCAGTTGCAATTTATTAATACCAAATAAGCCATAACACTTTTACCTCTAACATGATCAAATCTAAACAGCTGATGGCTTTTTACCATCAGGGCTACAGCATTTCAGAGACACATGAAGCCATACATCTCTGGATCCCCTGAGCAATCTATGGATAGTCTCAGACTGCATCTTTTCCAAGACTGTGTCTTCTCGAAGGGACACTGGACATAACCATAGGTCCCATATTTATGTGTAGCAAGCTTAGAAAAAATGCAAGGCTGGAATTTAACAAAAACTACCTCAGCAGTTTTAAACACAGACAATAGGTCATTCAACAAATCATAAGACTCGGGTTCAAAAATACACTGGCCATTAGATACCTCTGGCATAAGATACGTTTTGACACTTTGCCAAGACATTTCGGTCATTCTTAAATGGAAAAACAAGTAATCAGGGGATTTTTATTTGTCAAAAATACTTACTTTAGGATACAGAAAACATGGGAGGGGATGTGGCTGTTCCAAAAATAATTGTCCTACAGATGAAACCCAGACAGTAGCCAAATTGCATCCTAATCACAAGATGATAGAGGAACTTCAAGCTTCAAGGCCGACTGCGGTTTCTAGCAGCTGCGCTCTTATCTCGGCTGTAACCTTTTAAAAAGACATGTTTTCATATACAGCATTGCTGAATAAGACAATTCTAAATTAGACCTTGACTCTGCTTTAAGATTTATTTTATTTTCTTCAGTTTAACCGTTAACCATTTAAAGCCTCCACATACATGCATTGATATGGTGGTATCATTCATTTGTTTAGCCACTGGCAGCCATTGGCTAGCTAGCCATATTAACCTGTATGTGGGCCTCATTCAGTCATCTATTGGCCATTTGCATTTTCTCTGCAAGCCTTTTACATACACCTTGCCTTAGTCAACTGTATATATGGAGGTGGCTATCAGCAATCTTATATAACTGAACCTGTGTATACCTAGGCCTTGGGGCCCCTGGACAAATTCAACAGTCCCCACCTTGAAGGTAAAGAGGCCCCTGAGGGACTTGAACCTTCACAAAAGTTTAACATAAATGTAAAGATAAAAAAAAACAAAATAAACATTTTGTTTTTAAACTGTTAGTACAGGCAAATAAGTATATGGCTTAAAACTGGTTTCCAGCATACAGATAGTCAGGGCATTTATAAAAAGCATCCTGTTCTGGAGTTGGTACAGGGTGATTACAGATGAAGCACAAATGGTAAGTTTGTAAAACATAGTGCAGAACTCAGGGACATCAACACCACAATTGAAATATGTGAAAAGATGCTAACATATGATACAACATATAAGACAATATGACATAACAATTTTGTTGATGAAGAAGAGTTCATGGACTCCACTTTGAGAGTGGATAATGTAGATGCTACCTTGTGTTGAGGTGTGGCACACCCTTGGAGCTTGATTGAAGAATCTGTTGATAATGTCTCCTGACAGATAAGTCCTTATAAAACATAACAGTTTATGAAATTAACAGTTTATAAGTTCATATAAGTAACCACAGGTTGGTGTAATTACAGTGCAGGTGAAATATTATTTGCAGAATGGTGGTAACCCCACAAGGCACAGGGGGCAATGCAGACAGTAATTTAAAAACAAAACACCAGCATAGTAGAAAAGTCAGTGTTCATGTTGCTGGCTGCTGGATGGCTGATTGGCAGACATACTGGCCAGGGGTGCATTAGATTGTGCATTGAGTCCTTTTAATGGAGTAGCCACACACACACTGGCATGGCATTTGTGTTGTGGTAGTTGATTACACCCCAGCACAAAGATTAACAGTCCATAAAAAAGTAATAGTTTACAATAAACCATTAAGAACATAGTCCACAACAGAGCAATAGGTTTGTAGAAAGTACCAGCCATGTTTGAAACAAGCAGCAGTGAAGAAAATGGATGTCTTGCTTGAAGATCAGTTGAAGAAAAATCTTCTTGCTGAAGTTAGGGGATTGCCCCTACCTCAGACTTAACTTCATAGTAAGCAGAAACAGTAGGCTTGATTGTAGAGTCTGAGCCTTCTTCAGTTGATTTAAAGTTCTACAAATAGGTGTAATTTTGCTGAAAACATTACACTTGCAGAGGTAATAATAACTTGAATCATGCAATAGTCCTTATGTGGAACCATTCAGGCACAAAGATAGTAATAACATCAAAGCTGTGGCAGTTGTTTTCTTTTCAGGAAAAAGATGAAGGTCTTGGCAACTTAGATGAAAGTATTACTACTGTTGAATGTGGAGATATATGTGTGCCAAACTGTGGAAACCTGCAAACTTGCAAAGTGTGTCAGAAACTGAGTTAAAAACACATAAATAACAATCTTTTAAACCAATGACTTTTTGTTTTGTAAAGGGTGGCGTGACAGAGCCTAAATTCTGGCAAATGGGAAGAGAAAATAAAAATGGGACGTTAACCACACACCTGGGGGTGTAGGCCAAGGTCAAATTATACCATTTGACCATCTATAAATCCATGACAATGTTATGGTTATACCCTGCTTTCAAATCACAGAAGAGGTTATAGTGATGAACATGATTTCCTGTCTGTTTCTAGCAGGCCTAACTGAGACCTGAGTTATAAAATCTTGTAATTTTACAATAATACACTTCAAACATATAGTTCATAGCAATATGCCTGTTACACTGTGCAATAGTGGGACAAATACATATATTGTTGACCACTGCCAATTTAATAACAGTGCCTGCTGCACCTGTGACAAGTGAAAGGGTCTACCTTCTTTACCCTGTATGGTGAAATACTCCAAAGTATTGAGTGAGGTAAGGCTTGAAGCATAGGTTTGGAGCACATTCTAAATTCTGCATATTATACTTGTTAAGATCCAAAATGACAAAACCTGCATAGAGTGCACTTATTCTTCAGGGGTACCTGTGAGTAATAAGACAAACGGAGCATTCATTTTTCTGGGGTTTTGCTTTGGAACATATTGTAGGGGTGGGTCAGCAATGCTTGCCCCAGTATTTAGGTTTGGTTATGTGAGCATTAAAAACATCTATACATATGGAGCACTTTTCTGAATACGCACATGCTACAGTGTAGCAAGATGTATATCAAAACATTATAACATAAATGTGAAACATAAGCATTTTTGCAATAGAACAATTTCAGTATTGAGCATAATGCATAAAATACATTTTAAACACAGAACAAATATAGCCTGTAAGCTTAGTTCAGAGTCCAGGAATGTTAGAGTATTGTGAATTTACTGGTTGAACATAACCATGGAATAAATTGTGGAGGGTGTGTGGTACAGTTCAAGTTTATAAGTTGCAGTCTTTGGTAAAAAAATGCATCCATTGCTGTAAGGCTATGTAGCTCGAATACTATAGCAATAAAAAGGTTAGCTGTGGATAGTGAAATGGATATTAACCCAGAAATGGTCTGGCAATATTAGTAGTCCGTCATGCAGTACCTTAAAAAACAATGTGCACTGGATAAAAGGTAATGGGGTGGCCCCATTGCAGTCCCCACCTACTACACTTTAAATTATAACAAGATAATATTACAATTAGTTTAGCAAGTTTTATACCTTACTATAAAGATGGGGAACTTCTTTTTCTCTACAAGAAAGAAAAGAAACAAACAGACAAACAACAAAAACAAAAACAAACATACACAAGTCTAAAAAATAAAACAAGATTATTTTCATAGGATAAAAGAAGCCAAGCATCCTTGGGTTCCCTTATCCTAAGAATGACAAAATGTCAGCTGAGTGTACAAAAGATCCGGATTGATGGTAATACCGTACGTACGTATTTCATAGAATGCATTTTAAAAAGAAAAAAAAAATGATTACTCCATGGTTACACATAAAAACAAAAGCCATTGTTTTTTAACTGTAAATGGTAAACTCTCTAAAACAGCTGTAATAGTCATTTTTTTAAAGTGTACTGTATATATATATATATATATATATATAAAAAGTAAAAAAAAAAGTATGGGGAGGTGATAAATAATTCTCCCCTTCCAGCTGAACTGCCTTGCATAGTATGGAAATCAGGTGATATTATTCAGGAACAAAGAAGTTGTGCTTATGACCAAATATTCATTGCCTGTGTTGGCTGCAAGACCAGAAGAAAGGAGAAGAAAAAAAAAGTTTGTTCCTTTTTACTTAGAATGCTAGTTATGTAATAAAAAGTCAAATTGCATGGTTCACTCTTGGTGTGCTTTCATGAAAGCATACATTTTGTGTAAAAAGTTGTGCTTTACATAGGAAATACACATCAAGTATGAACCGGTAGTAACATAAAATGTTGAAACACAAGAAGGTGAAATAAAGTGCAAAAGGTTACACAGTGTGCATGAGGGATCGCTCAAACCCAACTGTTTTTGTACACTCGAACACTCAAGAGTCCCTTAGACTCTTTTTCCAAGCCCCACAGTTAGGTTATGACCCTTACCTGCGCGGACCCTGTTTAGAGTAAACACTAGGCTTTACCAAATTTACCAAGACCAGAACCAAAACCACCTGCTGGCTGGCTCGGCCAATTTGTAAAACACAAGGTTCTTGGCTAGTGGTCCCTGGTAATCCAATAAAGCCACCTGACACCAAATGTTGTTTTAAATCAGTTGCAATTTATTAATTAAGCAATAAGGCATGACAGGGTGTGTGTTATTGTGTAATAACGTCACTCCTGGGGTGGGTTGAAGCATGAGGTGAAGCCGAGTGCTTCCACCACCCCAGGAGTGACGTTATTACACAATAACACACACACTGGAGTGCCTTATTGCTATTATGCAATGCCTTGTTATTATACAAAATAAAAAACATTTAAAAATATTTTTAGAAGATTTTTAGTGTGGCAGTATTTCTGAAGAGAAGAGGTAATCAATATGGTCAGCCATACAGTGACGTTATTGCATAATATCATCACTGTCTCGGGCACCCATTGACCAATCAGAATACAGGAAATTTCCTTGCCATTGTATAATACCAAATAAGCCATAACAATTTTACCTCTAACATGATCAAATCTAAACAGCTGATGGCTTTTTACCACCTGGGCTACAGCATTTCAGAGACACATGAAGCCATACATCTCTGGATCCCTCGAGCAATCTATGGATAGTCTCAGACTGCATCTTGTCTGAGACTGTGTCTTCTCGAAGGGACACTGGACATAACCATAGGTCCCATATTTATGAGTAGCAAGCTTAGAAAAAATGCAAGGCTGGAATTTCCCCAAAACTACCTCAGCAGTTTTAAACACAGACAAGAGGTCATTCAACAAATCATAAGACTCGGGTTCAAAAATACACTGGCCATTAGATACCTCAGTCATAAGATACGTTTTGACACTTTGCCAAGACATTCGGTCATTCTTAAATGGAAAAACAAGTAATCAGGGGATTTTTAATTGTCAAAAATACTTACTTTAGGATACAAAAAACATGTGAGGGGATGTGGCTGTTCCAAAAATAATTGGCCTACAGATGAAACCCAGACAGTGGCCAAATATCATCCTAATCACAAGATGATAGAGGAACTTCAAGCTTCAAGGCTGACTGTGATTTCTAGCAGCTGCACTCTTATCTCGGCTGTAACCTTTTAAAAAGACATGTTTTGGTATACAGCATTGCTGAATAAGACAATTCTAAATTAGACCTTGACTCTGCTTTAAGATTTATTTTCTTCAGTTTAACCGTTAACCATTTAAAGCCTCCACATACATGCATTGATATGGTGGTATCATTCATTTACTTAGCCACTGGCAGCCATTGGCTAGCTAGCCACCTTTATGGGGGCCTCATTCAGTCATCTATTGGCCATTTGCATTTTCTCTACAAGCCTTTTACACTTTGCCATAGTCAACTGTATATATGGAGGTGGCTATCAGCAATCTTATATAACTGAACCTGTATATACCTAGGCCTTGGGGCCCCTGGGCAAATTCAACAAGACAAGGCATACTGATGAGTCCTGGTAGGATGAAACATGTGTCTATGTCTTCTGTTGGCACCTTTTGCAAACTGTGTGAGAGGCCTTTTGGCACCATGCATTTCTGCTTAAAGTTGAACCAGCATAATATTCTGTGGTGATTTGTATATGCAGCCCATGATGCTTTGCATTGTGGGAGCATGTATGATTTTGTATTTCATAAAAAAATAAACTGTCAAACCATGAACATTTGTAATGATCATACTCTGTAAGAAAAAAATCAGCATCCATTCAAATGATCAAATCGACACCGCAGAATAACTTATTAATATACAAGTGAATAACATATTTTTAATGTTTACAAAAATAACAAAACTTCTTAAAAGTGCAAAAATTAATCAAATAAAGGCCCACAAAAAAATGAAAACATATTAATAACTAGTATTTACCTATTTTACATCTTACTTCATTAATAACTTTTTACAAGACAGTCATCAGAATCTCTGACTTTGTAGATCCCTTGAGTCTCATCCAGTGATACATCAGTCTTGTAGTCATACCACCGAGCCACATGGTACAGCCACATGTCATCCATTGCATCTGACCATTTTGGGTAGTATATGTCAATAAGATTATTCTTCAGAATATTCTTTGATGAAAGACTGTGCGTGGCCAATTCTTCAATCTCATCATGAGATTTCAAGACACACTTTTGCTTCTCCTTGTAGTTAACATTGAGAAACCGTACAGCATCAGACTTGCCATACAAGTGTGCCCCAGTCAAACAATCACTGGCCTCATACATGCTCCACACTCTCTGTGTAATAGTGTCTTCAATACCAATGACCAAAGTTGAGAACTCAATGATTGACTGGATGATGCAATGTCTTCCCAAAGCTCAATCAAACATGTCTGCTCATGTTTAGTGATGTGTGATGTCACATACCACACAAGAGTGAGTTGTCAGCAACAAACTGAACATCAATGTTAGCTTGCCACAGTAGCAGAAAAGTAGGATTGTAATCATTAATGAAAACCTCATTCTCCTATTGGGGCAACTCATAGACTCTCTTTGTGGACTTAGCTTAGATGATGTCGCATGGCAGAAAACAAATCATTCATGCAACCTTGCTGGCAGACACGTCTCATAAAGCCAAACTGGCACCTGATATACCACTGATTTTGGCCCTTCACTGGTCGGCAACAGTATTTTCCACAAAGATGTTGCTGAAATATGTGCACCAGTTTCCACAGTGTCGGACTATCATACTTGTCAGGTATGTGACAAGTAACATACCGTGTGATGAATTTCAGCACTTCAGATGAATCCTCATCACCAATATGAGGTGCATCTTTGATCCACAATAACATGTGGATGTGAGGTGCACCTCGTGCTTGATAACCAATCCTCCAAAAGTAATGCTCAACTAAGCCAAGAGAAGGATTTACCTTAGACAAAATAAATGTCAGGATTTCATGGAAGTGATGCTGAAAGTGACATGACACTGAAACTGGGTCAAGTGAGCACATCTCACCAAGTGTCATAAATGATGTGCCATCTAGATCAGAGTTTGACCATTTCAACAGATCAATCAACTGATCCCAAGTGTACTCTGCACAGTTCAGAGTAACAAACCAAGTCACTGCACCACACTCACACAGCATGGTCATTACCTCTGAGTGTCTACGATACCAGTATTCTTTTGTGCCACGCATATTTGACAAAAGAGATGTCAAATTTACCTGAAGTGCTTCATCCTTTTTTGCCAGTCATTGCAGAAACTGAGCTGCAGTCATACACTCTAACTAGTCAGTCAACCAAAGTGTATGAGCAATAGATGCTGAGAGGACACTAAGTTCATTCTCCCAGAGCAAATGAAACAAATACTGTATGTTCCTACAAAACTTGCCATCTTTATTCAAAATTCTTGATGCACGGTATTCAGCACCAGGAACACAAACTTCACGTTGATCCAGATGACCACCTATTCCTTTTGGATACAAATCTGGAAAGCAACGAGCCTCAAGTTATTCCTCCCATATACTGACAGGGTTACCTTCAACCTGTTGCATCTGGAAATTAATGTCATCACCAACTGGATCTTTGCCATGGTGAGGGTGAATTGTGTATTGTTCATACACATGCTCATGAGTTAACACATCATCCTTTTCAATCATTGGCTTGGCAGTGTCTACCAGTCCAAACTGACCACTCAAATCTGACAGTTCAGCAACATCAAGGTCATTGTAGAAAGGATTATTGCTCTTGAGATATTCCAGAGCACTTTTCACTTTCTGAACATTGACAACATCTTGCCAAATAACTTTGGACTTAGTAGGTACACCATTGACCAGTATCACCATACTGTTATTGTCAGAGATTGTCTGTACATTATCTTTCAGAAGAAGAGGTAAATACATAACTGTTCCCTTCAGAGACTTCACAAGCTCTTTCTGGGGCACCTTGTGAGTATTGGTATTAAGTGGTGGAATTGTCTGAAACGGTTTTATGGTCTGTATCAATAACTGTTCAAACATATTCAATGAAGCAATCTCACTTGGTGTTTCATCAGCCAGCCAGGGGCGTAGGCAGGGGGGGTGTTTAGGGTGTTCAAACACCCCGCGAAATGACTGCAAAAATGTATTTAAAAATTTTCGCACAGACCGCGCTGTCCCTTTAAATTTCTGCTTCAGCACCTGACCGCCCATTGCTGTTGTGCTGCGTGCTCCTAAGTTTCAAGTTAGGAAAGCTGCAGCTCACTCCCTCAGTCAGAATTCACGTTGTGCCCCAGAAAAGTTTTGCCAGACTTGGAGGGTGAGGCTGTAGCTCTGCCCAGAAGCCGCTTGCTTGGGAGACGATCAGGACAGCATTTTCGGTGGAGGTACTCTCTCTATCTCTCTCCCTGCCGTCGGATGACGTTCTGGTCATCTCTCTCCTGGGATGGTGTAGCTGCTGCAGAGCGGGTCGCTTGCTGCTGCACTTGCCCGAGTTACTCCACCCCCTTTTTAGACACTGTTTTTAAGCATTGAAATATTTGGAAAGAGGAACTGTTTTTATTCCATGTCTCCAGTAAATGCAATGTTTATTCTAAACTGTTTTCTCTGTGATGTTGCAAAGAGTGAAAACAAAGATCAAACGGTGTATTTAGCCACCGGCAGGTATAGAGTAGCCTGGGGGGTCAGCTCTTTCTTTGTGTGCGACTGCGTGAATCATGGTCCTCCTTCTCAGCTCCACCTCAGCTGAGCAGACAGCAGCCAATCAAGTTGCACAGCGTGTATTTGGTGGCTTGGAGACAGAGAGAGGGGAGATGAAGCGTGTTGTGCACGTCGAGTAAAGGAGAGTCAGAGTGAAATGGGAGTCGGATCTGCTGGAGCCTGGAGTCTGGACTGTCCTGCCACTGCCAGTGCCACTCGTCATCTCGGCCTACCAGTTTTATACAGTGGAGTTGAGGGTAGGTGCCCCAAACTTGTTTTCTCAGACCCCAGTCACTGTTGGTGCAGCCACGCGGGGTGTGTAGACGGGGGGTGGGGGAGTCGCGATCGTGAGTAGGAGCCAGTGCCCAGGCCTGTCACTGACAGGATGAGGAGAGAACATCCAGATTGAGCCATCCGCCTGGCCTGCTGCAGTCTATTCCTGCCCAAAGTCCTCAGAGTCTGGACCGGAGCCTGAAGGTGAATTTAAGCCAGGTAAGGAAATTGAGGAATTGCCTGACTGTCACTGGCAGGGGAGGGGTGCAATTACCAGTCTGGTAGTACCAGAGTCCAGAGGAGATGTCAGAAAAGTTATTGTAACTTGTGAGAACAAATGATGATAACACCTCATCTCCTTGATTTGGGGCCTGTACACAACGCCTATTCTGAAACGTTTCCCTCATCCATGCCTACTGTTAGCCACAGTGACTCAAAGCCCTCAGGTTGCCCTTTTACTGGCTTCCGTCATATTTAAAGTAATGCTTTTTCAGAAAAATTGTGCTAGTTCCATATGTAATGGTATCCCCTGTCTTAGCACCAACCACACGGCCATGAGTTGAATTCGCATATTGCAATCTCTTTAACTCGCTTGGTGCTTTTTCTTTTTCACTACACTGACAAGTCTGGCAGCACTTCTGAGAAGGCTACTTTGCACAGAAGGGAAGACTAGGTGGCCCAAGCAGTCCTTATCTACCATCAAATTCTATGTTTCTACATGTGCAGCCTGTCTATTCCTACAGAGGACTGCTTTTAATTTGTGCTGCTTGGTGAAACTGCTGATTGCACATAAGATACCATTCTAAAACATTTGTTTCAATAAACATCTTTCAACAATTGACACCATGACGTTAAAGCATCCATAGCACCAACCTTACACAGGTGGCAGCATCTCCAGTGATGTGGTGCTAATGCTTTTTCACTTGTTACACGCCGACCCAATGACAGACAGAGAAATTAAATCAGCATTCAGTGAGGGGAAAGTGGGCATCACGGGCTGTGATCCAGGTGTTCATTTCAACTATTGACTACAATCCAGGTGGTCTCAGTTTCAATCACAATCTCCTCTAAATGTATTTCAGCCTCAAATTTCACTTGAGCGGTGATCATGGTGAAATGATATTGGAATAGTGATTCTACACTAACTGGTGTAAATGGCAATAAAATAAATATGTCAGAAAAACTGTTCCCAGACCAGTAAAGTCATCAGTCTCTGACCAGTTGTCTTGGGAAACTTGTCTTGGGCCAGCCATTAAGAGAAGCAGGACCCAGAACAGTCATCTCAGGAACAAACTAAGGAACGTGTACTGTCATCATCAAATGCATCTCTCTGCACCATGTGATTGCAGAACTCCTACTCATGAAACTAAATACAACAAAAAGAGTGATTTGAGTATTAAAAATATCTTGGGACTGTGAATTGCAACTGATGGTTGGAAGACAAAGGCACTGTTGAAGACTACTGAGGCAACTGGTGATAGCACTTCAGCTTACAGTGCTTTTTGAAAGCAATCTATTCTCTTGTTGAATAAACACTGCCTAACAAAATTTTGCAACATGAGTTAAGTTTCTCAAAGAAATGGAATGTCCCGACCATTCTTCAAAAGATTGCATATTGAAACAGACTGGGCTGCCTTATGACACCTTCATGAATGCTACTACACTATCCTCCCAGAGGAGAGGTACCACTAACGATGTCTCCGGAAAATCTTCCCCATCAAGTGGCAAGACCACCTCACTAACGTCACTGTTCTTGCTCAGGCCACTGTCACCAGCATTGAGGCAATGAACCTCAGACATCGATTCCGCTGGACTGGAAACTGTGTGTACGGATGCCCGACTCTCGACTAGTCGACTCCCCAAACAAATTTTATACTCCCAGCTCCGTCACAGCCAGAGATCCCGTGGTGGTCAAAGGAAACACCACAAAGACACACTGAAGCCATATCTCATGAAAACAGATACGGACATAACAAGCTGGAAGGAGCTGGCCACCAACTAATCTCAATGGCACCAGAACCTCCATCAAGCGGGGTCCTGCTTTGAAGACAAACGCATTGCCCTTGAAGCCAAAAACAGAGAGCGTAGGAAGGAAAGGGAAAGAAACCCCAGCCAGCGGGCAGCTCTCCCACATGGAAACATCTGCAATTTCTGCGGATGAATCTTTGCATCTAGGACTGGATTACTGAGCCACCTCAGGACCCATCAGTGAACCATGGTAGAGATCATCCTGGAATCGAGGGATCGCGGCCGATCCTCCCAGATGCATGACACCATTGCAGATAGTCAAATATCATGGAGAAGCTAGATGCTGCTGTGAATGAAGAGCCAGTGAAAAGCTAGCTTTATACTGGATGAGTCCACACAAGACATCAGCAATTGCATGAATAATCCTCAGTCTGGCCCCTAACAGAACATTAAGAAAAATGAAGACAAGAAGACACTAAATTGTAAGTACAATGTTTATTTAACACTCACATCAACATATTTAACAAATTTTTTTTAGACAGTAACTTTACTTCAAATATCTCTCACAGGCTGTAAGGGTTGGTGATGGTGGTGTGGTTTATCATGGCACTGTTGGTCAGTCAGTGCACTACCAAAGGTACTTGCAGCCTTGCTGGCAAAACTGCATATTGTACTGCATGTGGGGAGAGGTTGATGGCACTGTTGGACAGCCAGTTGTCCACAACCATTGGAGGTCCTACTGACTGTAATGCCAACAAGAGTTTTCCACCCTTGATTCTTTTGTAATAAAACATTCCAATGAAATTAGCAGTGTGGAACATGTAACTAAACTGTGCTTTTACTTCAAAAAGCACTAAAACTCACTACAGAGCATGTAAACACCCCAGAGCTTCTGGGGCCTATCAGCCCCCAGACACCAGCAGCAGCCTTTATGTAGAAATATTTCAAACATCCCAGTATATTACAAAAACTGCATAAGCCTAACAGCTCACTCTCAGAACTTGGAGTACATATAACTGCTCATTTTTGACATACAGATATATAAAAGGGGCACACGCTTGCACACTAGTAACATTGGGGGGCAAATAGGGCACCATGACAGAAAACATGGGGGAGTTTAGATGGTGACCTGGTGCTCACAGCATAATATTCCACCATAATCTGTGTACATAGTGGTACAATGCCTTGTTACCAGGCAGCCTTACTAACACAGCAGGTAGAACCACGGTGGTTGATCGCACTGTTAGATAACCAGGTGTCCACAACCATTGGAGGTTCTGTAGACTTATGACAGTCACCATCTCCCACAACCCTGATTCCACGTGAAAAAAAAGTTTCTCATGAGATTAGGGTGGAGAACATGTAACAAATGTGTGTTTCTTCTAAAACCCCCAAAATTCACCACAGAACATGTACACCCCAGAGCTTCAGGGGCCTGGCATCCCCCAGACCCCCGGCTTTTAACTGTCCTTTTTCACAAATGTCATATTTAAACACCCCCCCAAATAGAATTATGGCTATGCCCCTGTCAGCCACCATATTGTTTAACACAGATATGGCTGTCAGGCAATTACTTTTCACCTTTGACAGACACTGCCAACACATACTAACTACTGGCTCCAAATCAAAGTCACTCTTAAACAGTAAGTAAGTAAGTCAGTAATCATGCCCACATATCATTTAAAGATGAAATCTTTTCAAGTTCAACTGTGACACACTGTGATGTGTAAAATAATCTGTTACATGACACACAAATCAAGTCAAACTTCTTTCTCTTTATGATCTCATACTTAGCTAGTTCCTTACCAGATCTTCTCAGGATGTTAGATTCTGACACAGTAATACTATAAGATGTTGTGACTGAAGCATTTTCACAGATTGTGTCAAAATGTTTGACAGCATGCTGAACATCTTGAATCACCAGTTTTGCAGACTCTGTACCTCCTGCTGTCAATGACTCATTAAGCTGCTTGTAGACTGAAACAGCTTTTCTCACATGGTATATTTTCTACACAAAATTAAGCATGGAAGGATTGTGCACAGCAATCATCTGCATGTGATGAAAGACACTGTTGCAAACACCACTATCTACGCAAGCTAATGAGTGCCCAAGCAATCCCTTATGCTTGCAAACTTCACAGAGATCAATCTTATGTAATAAATCACATCTCTGTTTCTTTGTACTTCTCACAGATCTGTGTACAAAATTTGTAATAGCATCAAATGATGACTGACTCAGATTACAGGTCTCATCACATGTCCATGATGCACAAGATCTCTTTACAGAACCAATTTCTGATTGAATGTCATCATCTGACAGAGCTTTGTCTCCTGAATGTGACATATCTAGCACATTGCGATCCTTTCCAGTTTCATCTACCAAAAGGACAAGGTCCTTCGAGACAGGTTTATAAGATTCTTCCCAAAAGAAAGCCTCTGAGTGCTCTTTGTGTAACCATGTGCCTTGAAACACATCACAAAAGTTGTCTGTGTTGAGACACTCAACATGCACTATTCTGTCATATATAGATCTTGCAGTGACAGTGAAGTGTTCAATTTATTTTATCATTTTCTTCCACAAACATGTAAGAACAGCAAGTGCCATGTTAACAAATCTATGAACTCTAGGTCTTAATTTCATCAACCGCAATTTACTCTTTAGTCTTTTACCTTGATGTCTCACAATGTTTGAAATCATCCGTTCAACTCTAGCTTTTGAAGCAAGTTTTCAGAAGAAAGACAACTTGCTGACATAGGCACAATTAGAAGACTTTCCTTTCCATTTGCAACTCTGAATACGTGTATTCTAAGCACGCATCTGTCCACTTGAATGATCCTTTGTAGTACCACAATAGTGGTAAAGCAAGGTGCAGTTGCATCAGTCAACATAGCACACTGACCATCACCACTATTCACATGCAACTGTTTTCTGCTACAACACTTAGTAGTCTGTTTTACATTCTTTGTTATATGCTTTCTATCAGGACTACTCTTCATTTGTCTTACATAGGCATCATACACATTTTTTCTAGCTGAACGTTATTTTCTGTACTTAGTTGGCATTTTCAAAAGGGAAGATTCATACTGCTCAGTCAGTGTTAAGACAGTATATCACACACCTATAAAAGAAACATACAAAACAAGGTTAGTTAGCTATCAACATTACAAATAATCAATACAAATATTATACAGTTGTACCCTATCAGCTCTTCAGTATTACATCACAGCATAAAAATCAGATTCAGAAATTTATATCTCTTTCAATGTGTATTCTCCTGGAAATTTGCGTGACAATACACAATAGTATCGCGACACTGAAAAATACTATAGCAACACTAATTTTACTTTTGTGGTACTGTCATTGTTATAAGGATAGTTATGTCATGGCAATATAACATTTTTTGCGATCATTGAACACAACTACATTTTCTGTCCTGCTAACGGTTCTACAGACTCATTGTAGAAAGTGAAACTGTGATATCAGCCTCCATTTTGGCTGATGTATGTAAATCTATTTGCAGAAACATCTATTTTCACTATTTTATTTCACAATAATTCATCACAACTCTACATATGCATAATCCATAAACAGCACTATCACCCCCTACCTTAAAAAAGAGCACTAAGAACTGTAGCAAAGTAAAACACAGCATAACAAATAATATTCATGGTACTAATTCCTCTACTGTGTGTGACACCACAAACACAGTAACACATAACTCTACACTAACTTTCTCAATAGACACCCACTTCATAACATACAACAGTGACACCAATTACAAATCTATCACACAGGAATGTTAATGGCCTAAAATGTACCATCTGTTCTCCTTCTAGGACAACATACACATAAAGACATGCCAAATTATCATAAACATCCAACTCCATACTCTTCTTGTTCATAAACCTAAAGCTACATCCCAGCACCCAAGCTAACTGTAAGACACTTAACAAATTCATAACAATTATATATACGTTTACTGTTAAACCCTTACCCATCAACCCATAACTACACATCACACAACATTTAAGAGCACTATTATCCTCTCTCAACCACTTCTGTCATCAGTCTATGATCATGTACTACTTTTTAATCTTGCAACACAATACAAAAAACATGTTGTGAAATAAATGTATCTTTCAATAGGGAACACAGCCATATTGTCCTGCGAATACCCTCAACAATAATAAATGTAATCACGAAACTATTTTCTAGTTTCGCGGTCATATCACCATAATAAAGATAGTAACATCGTGGCACTATGACAATTGATTGCAATAATTCAACATAACCACATTTTATTTACTGGTCACGTCCTTTGATCTACTGTGACTGCGAAAACTGCTCATATAATCATACTACTACTATGTGTATAATCGCAATGCAATCACAAACCTATAAGATATAACCACGATCATTACAACAATGACAGCGCACATTGCCATGCTTACATAGACAATAAGTTCCCATTGCAATGTATACATAAATGTGCAAAAGTATGAAGATTGGCACAACAGTTTCGAGCCTTTATATTGCCATCAATGTGATATTTTCACAATCATAAAAAATAATGTTGCGCACATTCTCCTGTGATTGAGCTTTCCAGCCTTTCACCTTTTTTCCATGATGCACTGCAACCAGGAAGTGCTTAAAATCAGCTCTAGAAATGCCAGCAACCAGCAAATGGCTAAAAAATGAATAAATACACTCCCACTACTGTAATATGGTCACAAAATCACACTAATTCAGTCTATTGATGACTATGATACTGTTAATTACAGTGATTGCCACACTTGCACCATTAAGTGCAGCCATGTTTTCTCAATTGAGAAAAACACCCACATAAGCAATCTAACCTATGATAGACAACTAACACATAGTTGACAGTCGGCATAAACAAATCGTATTACTGTACTAAGATATGACTTTTTTTATGCTAATACAAATCACAGAAGACAGCTTGCTCCACCAATCAATCAGCAGTAAAAACAAAGAAGAAGAAGCAGGAAGTCCCACCATCCTCCCTAAACTGAGCAGGAGAAGAGAACAGCAAGTAAGTCCACCATCTTGAGTTACTAGAAAAATAAATATTTAAATGACATATAAATGTAGTAGTTACATAAATCTTAACAGCACAGTTCTAAATTCCATTACAGCTCGAAAGCCTTAAGTCTAAAGATGCACTGTGCAATTATTTTTAACATAGTAAGTCAGGTCTTCTAATTGTACTCACCAGCACACATGTCAGTCCAAAAGGGACACCCAGAGTGAAAGCACGTGGCTATGAAACTGTCTCCCAGCAAATCAGAATCTATCTAGTGATGTTTTTTCCAAACCAGCCAATCACTGAAACAATAATTCCCACCAAAACAAAACAAAAATGTTTAGTTTACTCCACAGCCAATAGCAAAAAAACAGAAAATAAAAATGCAATGCATATTTACTATTGGTAGTATGTTCTATACAGCAGCCAATAAGCATTCAGTTTTGCACTGTTGCTGTATGGCTGAGGCAGAAGAAAAACAATTAAAGGGAAAAAGTGACACAACTCCTCAGATTCAATAAGCCATCAATAGAGTCATACTGTCTTACATGACATCTCTGAAATGTTTCTTTTACAAGAAAATACAATAATGTCAGAGATGTCCAGAACCACAGCATGGATAGTTGGCAGCAGTTTAATTCATCATGATGGTCAATATGCCAGCAGAAGTCACTTTGGCAGTGACTTAAACCTACCTAACTGTAAGGTTTTTTGGTTTGGCAAGGGAGGCATGAGATGGGAGCAGCTCATGCCCACCATGTAACACTTCTTGAGCAACCACACTGCACCATACATACTGCTGATTCATCTTGGAGGAAATGATTTGGGTGACAAAAGGTGGGTTGATTTAATTAGTGAAGCCAAATTGGACCTCGCTTCACTTAAAGAGATGTTACCTGCTTGTAAATCATATATTTTGATATTACTGAGTGGATGATCGTGCAAACAGATCAACATATGTATCTACTCGACAGAGCAAGAAAAAAGGTTAACATACACATCTCTGCATTTCTACATGATCTGGGAACGTGGACAGTGCGTCATCCTGAAATAAAATATTTTAAAGATTTGATGTATCTAAAAGACGGCATCCACTTGTCAGACATAGACAATTGCCTCTTCTTGGGAGACCTCCAAGATGCTATCCATGCTGTGATCTGAAGACAAGAGCATCTGTGTAAATGGCTGCAACATCAAAAGGCTCTTTTAAGAGCCACATTTATTTGTCAAAAAATAAAAAAAACACAATCATTTCTTACTTACATAGAAGCATTGAGCAAGAGCTTGTCTATAACTCTGCTAGTGTAATATTACAGATTTATGATACTAAGAGATGCAAGCTACCATGTCAGGTGTTGCCTTGTTACTCTACATTTTTGTGTTAGGTTTTGTACAAGTATCAGTGCTTTGACAATGGCAGAATACTAAGGTTAGAATCAAAGATCATGCAGCTACATACTGATAATTCTTAGGCATAACAGTGAGTGCATATAATAATTTCTACACCATTACTAGAGCTGCATAGTATAGAGTCAGTACAGATGCCTTAGGTATCTGTGAGGCCGGCAGGGGTATAATTCTAGAGTTGTACACACAGCATATAACTATATATTATTGCTCGTTATGCATGACAGTGAACACAGATGATACTTTTAACACCACTATTTGCCCTGTGTCACTTAGCTTGTGTAAAGGTATCTTAGCTACAATGGGGGTCACAGTACAGTTCAAATCATGAAGCATGCAGACATGGACTACTGCACCTAAAGTGTACCAGTAACTACACATAATGAATTTAACACCATTAGTTGATCTGTGTAGGTTACATTGTGCACAGATACCTGTACTATGCATGACAGAACATACTAGGGTCTGAGGCACGCAGCATGAAACTATGTATTGTTAGTTATCACCATGATGGTGACTACAGATGCTACTTTTCAGACTATTATGTCACTTCTCTGGTTGAGGTTCTATACACCTTAGCTCATGGGGGGTCATACTAGGGTAACAGGTCCACAGAATGCAGCCATGTATTACTCATTCTCAGCCATGGCAGAGACTACACATGGTACTTATCACACCATCATTTCACTTCTCTGGGTTAGATTGTGTACAGCTACCTTATCTTGGGGGGGGCATACAATAGTTGGAGATCCACAGCATTCAGCTGTGTATTAGTCATTAGCAGCTCTCACACAGTCTACAGACAGTACTTTTCACATCATTATTTCCCCTATATCGGTCAGCTTGTGTACAGCTATCTTAGCTGGGGGAGGCAGCAATGCTAAAGTTCAAGTCATGCAGCATGCAAACATGAAGTACTGCATATTAAGTGTGACAGCAACTACAGACGGTGAATGTAATACCATTAGTCGGCCTCAGTAGGTAACATTGTGTACAAATACCTGCACTTTGTCATTGGGTGCATACTACAGTTTGAGTCACATAGCACACAATCATGTATTGTTAGTTGTCAGCCATGATAGTAACGACAGACAGCACTTTCCACACCATTCTCTGCTTTGTTTAAATGAAGTTGTCTAGAGCTACCTTACCTCATGTGCACTTGGAGGGGCATAGTAGGGTTACATGTGCCCAGCATGCACCCATGTATTAGTCATTCTGAACCATCACAGAGACAACAGATGTTTATTTCATACAATTGTTTCACGTCTGTCCAGTTACGTTATGTACAGCTACCTTACCTGACAGAGGAGGGGGGAGCATCCTACAATTGCAGACACACACCATGTAACCATGTATTGTTGCTCTTTAGACAGGACAGTGACTATAGCTGACACATTTCACACCACTATTTGCCCCATGTCAGTCAGGTAGTGTACAGGTACATTACTTGGGGGGGGGCATGCTAATGTTTAAGTCACGCAGCATGCATTCATGAACTGGTACATGTTAAGTCTCGCACAGACTACACATAGTGAATTTACCACCATTACTTGTTACGTGCAGCTTACATTGTGTACAAATACCTGTACTATTGGGTGGGTGCATACTAGGGTTTGAGATGCACAGCATGCAATCATATATTGTTAGTTGTGACCCATGACAGTGACTACAAGCAATGGTTTATTACAGCATTAGTTGGCTTCTTTGCATTGTACTGTTAACATGCTATTTTTGCTGTGAGAGTTCAGTTGTCATGAGCTACCTGACTCCTTTTTTTTTGGGGGGGGGGAGGAAAGGGGAAACAGATTAAACTGTTTACCATGCAGCTATTTATTACTGTTTATTATCTGTGACAAGGACTAAAGATGATACTTTTAATGCCATTATTTGGGTATACAGCTACAGCACTATTAAGAGGTCAGAAAGTAATGGTAGTTAAGCTTCAATAACATACAAGCATGTATTGATCTGTTTCTGTTATAACAGGTACTACAAACAGTAGTAGTCATTCAATGATATCAACTCTTGGGTTTGCATTCTAGACAGTCTTTATTTTTTTTTTGTAGACTTGCATATTGGACTTGAAGACATGTGTCATGCAGGCATCCATTGCTGCATGTCACTGTCACATTGACAACAGGCATAACTTTTAACAATATTATTTTGTACTTTCACACTTGAATTGTGCACAGCTACATAACTTGTACTTACCTTTTCACTCATTTTCTGTCATACTTCACAGACATGCCAAGATACTGGAGTCCCAAGGAACTGCTGGAAGGAATGACCAGAATAGGAGACCCTAAACTCCTAATGAGAGCAACAAATGCTCCACTGAAAAAGACCTGGCTGGGGGTGGCCAAATATCTAAGAAAGGAAAAAAACCTGCCAGATAAAAAACAGAAGATGTGCAGAGCAAAGTGGAAGCTGCTGCAACAAAAGTTTTATAAGATAAAGAAACTGGGGACGGTACAAGGAAAAGATCAGACCTGGTACAATACAACATACCAGCTGTGGCTGAAGGTGAGGAAACCCAATTTGGCGAATGAGTTGTGCACCGTAAGTATTAATATTACTTTGTGCAGCACTGTTACAACACAACAAGATGCTAATTGTTTTTAAAAAACACACTGCCCAAGCCCATCATACTACCCAATACTGCATGCAGAAGACCTTATAGATCCAATAATCGCCATTATAGAATGGCAAAAAAATTCACCAGAACTCTGATTTTCACTGTGTTTCTGGCACAGTAAGGTAATGCCAGCAGAACCTCACTGTACTGATTTGTTGAATCTGTTGCATTGTTATTTTGATCTGTCTTCAGAAACAAAGATATATTACCTCAATTTTGTATAACAATAAACCATTATATGATATCAATAATTCACTACAGGGTGTGGTTTGTGCTGGGATAACTTCACTTTTTGGATATTGCATGCACTCAGCCTGTGGACTTGTGCCCAATCATGCAGCCATGGAGTTATCCCAGCACAAGCAACATCCTGAAGTACATTATTGCTAAGTTTGTACTAATAATGCCCACCCTGGAGGGTAATATCACACTTACTAAATATGTACTAAGAGATATGTTCTATTAATTTATCTTGTGAAGTACTTCCTGTGTTCTCATCTCCTTGTCAGTGAAGTTCTCCTCTATTAAAGAAATGCTATTTGTATAACTGCACAGTTGTCACAGCATTTATGGCACTTATACTGCTCTATCAAAAACTGAGAAGGCATACAAAGCTACACTAGACAATATCAGCACACTCAAAACTGATAAGGCTATTTCTAGTTGCAAGGACAACAGCAGAAATGTAACACTATATGCATGTGCATCTAAAGCATTTGAGCATGGATTGACACGAGTCCTGACACCAACACAGTGCACCATAGCCTGTGTAAATAGCAATAAAAAATAATAAATTGCATAATATAATGTTAAACTACTTTATCTATTTTTATACAGGTATGAAACACTGACTTAACTGATATGTGATTACTAACCATGTTCATCTCTTTCTTCCGATGGTAACATAGAACTCAATCACAAAATTTCCACCCTTATCTATCAACAGCTACTGTGACCACAGCTGGGACTACGCCAGCAGAACCAGGCCTGACTGATACACAGAAAGGGGCAGAAGAAATAGCAGTTGATGATGTAATCATCATCACAACACAATGTAAGTTCCTACTCATTTTCAAACAATAGTAACACAGATATCACCCACATCATACTGTGTCACATCTGAATAGAAAACTATAAATGCATATTTAAGCTAATGTGTTAAGGTAAAGATGGCATCAAATTAAAACTGGTAATAAGCATGGCACAAGAATGTTAGCACTGTTATTTTGTCAAAAAATGTCAGTATTTGTAAACACAATACTTTCACTTTAGATGTTGTATTAAGATAAGTAACCACCTCTGACTAGCTCTTCACATTACAAAATGCAGAAACCGTGTGATGTGAGACTACAACAATGGGTAGCCTGTGATATTAGCAATGGGAAAAGGGCACCTATAATAACAGCGACCCCTTCCCCAGCATATTCCAGGAACAGCTGCAGTACAGTAGGATGGACTGATAGGGGGGTGAGCAACTATAGTGACAGGATGTCACTATACATACGCATGCGGGTGGGGGGAGGGCCAGCAGGCATGCACAGCAATGAGCAATAGGGGACGTGAGGGGTGGTGCCATGGTGGGTTGCTGAGCCAACCCTGTGGCTTGGTGGGTGAGCTGCTGGTGTCAGTCCACAAGGTATTGGGTTCGGGTCCAGGTGCTGGGGCGTTTTTGTTGCTCCCAGCCCAAACCTTGTTATTTTTTTCAACCCCCCTACACATACACTCCCTCTAGAGTTCAGAATCCTTTAGTAGGGGGCAGGGTGTGTGTGGGGGGGGTCATGGGGCACAGCCCCCCACAGAAAACATTGAAACACAAGCCCCCAGAGCCATTGTCCTCTGCGACGCAGTGTCACAGTGGTGAAAAAATTGTGCAGTTTAAGAACTTTGCAACCATTTGTCCGATTTGCCTGAAATTTGGAATGGAGGAAGATTTTTGATATGTCTCTGGATCTGAAAATGTTCACATTGATATATGATTGCAGAATCATAGCATGCTGATAAACATTAAAAATCCCAACATTCCTTTTTCTGTAGACGTCCACTTTGTACTTAAAACTGCATCTGAGTGGGTTCAAATTGAGTGGGCTACATGGGTCCTGGGTCTCAGTTGTGCCTTGGTGTCAGCATGGCTCAGTTGGTAGCACATCCACCTCTGGACCAGAAGGTTGTGGGTTCTCCTCCCACACCGGGATTGAACTTGCACCTAAAAATCGTTGGCATCCGAGTGCAGTATTGGGGGGTGTTGTACTGCTGGGGTGTGCCATCCTTCGGATGAGATGTTAAACCGAGGTCCCTTCTGCCCGTCCTGGTGTTGTCCTGGTGGGTGTCCAGGTGGAAGTAAAAGAATACAGGGCACTCTTTGCAAAGAGTAGGGAACATTCCCGGTGTCCTGGCCAACATTCCCCTTCCCATAAACCGGTTCATGCAATTATCCAGGCTGTGTGTGAGTGATGATGTGCGATATGGCCGCCACCACACATTCAGTCACTTCACTACCAGTCTAGCATTGCTTGGAAAGTGCTTTGGGATTTATGAAAAGCACTATATAAATGATGATTATTCTTATTCTTCTTTTGAAGATTTCATGTAAAAATCTTGTTCCATTCAAAAGTTATAGCATTTTTAGTGCAATATTATATCCTAAGGGAAAATCTATATGTGCAGCTCGAAAATCATCACAATAGTATTTTTTAGTGTTGAGCTTGTCAAAAATAGTGTCGCGCTTCCGCCATCTTTTTTTCAGTTAGCGAGACAGAAAAAACAGCATAACTCAATAAATACTGCACTTTTCGTCAAACCAACCCTTGGGTTTACCACTTCGGGGCCTGTGGAACAGGCATCTGGCATTAGTTTTCCACCAGCTGCTATGAAAATATGTTTTTCAAATTTGTTCCACCATTTTGTCTCATTTGATCATGACACTATCTCAAAGTGTCGCAGCGATATTCATGACCATTGGGAGACACAACTGTGACTCTATATCTAACGTTCACAGTTGTATTCCAATTATAAACATAGGAGTATCGTGATCATTTTCTTAAATGACCATGGTAACACTGCTGAGACACATTTTCTAAATTGATATTTTCTTTGTTGCTTGATTGTGGTCAGCTGGATTGAGATATTGGCCTTACATTTTCAGGGTGGCAAGCCCTACTGCCACAGTTCTGCCTTTCAGTGGTTTGCTTTGAAAATGTTCCCATGTCCCTACTTATGGTGTTCTGAAGAAACAAATATTTCCATAGGATGACATTCTAGAAGTTGTTTTCTTTGTCACTTCATTCTGGCCTGTGTGCCAAGATGTCACTGTGACAAGAAAAAATGTTGGCACTGTGACATCACAATAACAGCAATCACCTTTAGGCTTTTGCCATTATCACATAGAACCAGACCAATGGTATTGTACCGTAATATCATCACAACAGTCCATACTGACCAATCAGAGAGAAGCATTCTTTCTTGCCATTGTGTTAATGAAATAATCTCCCCACAATAATGTTGTGTCCTACAAGTAATATTTAAAAACCATAGTATCATAGCTCTCATTAACAAGAAATCATTTACAGCCATGTGATGTATTCTTCACACAGTGGCATGCATATTTACGAAACTTTTTTTTTGTTTCTTACAGAACCCCTGGAGATCAGAGCCTTACACACCATCAAGACAGAAGAGGCTGAAATAGAAACATCACAACGTATGTACACAATGCCTCATGACACAGTACACAAGCTGTCCATAGATCCCCAATAATCCACTGACTCTAATTACTTACCCAGCTGCCACAGCTTCAGAGGAGGCCTTGTGTCCTCTCATACTCTGTCCAGCTGGATATCTATCTAGGCAACCCCACCCAGAATTCATCTTTCTTGGCAGGGCTGTCATTCTATGCATTTTTCCCCATTTTCTCCCCTTGTACTTACAGAGAAACCAGCATAAACTACAGATGTCAAGGCAAACAACAGGGTGGCACACATGGTTGTCAAGCACCCCAGCGTCCTCTCCTCCCTGACTCCCAAACACCGCCATTGCCCTGGAAAGCCTGTGTTTCCACTAGCCCCAGGAACACCAGGTGCTCAATGCTCCCCCAAAAACCCACTGCAGCAGGAAGAGAGCATCAGTTGTCACACTGAATGATCCATGTCCCTGCCAAGCCCTGAGAACCTGACTATCTTCCCAAACCCAATTCAGCAGCATAGCATAAGGCCTCTTGGCCAGCACCTCAACCCTTAGCACCACCAAACCAGCCTGATATGATTTTTAATTAAGCAATAAGCCATGAGGGGGTGTGGGTCATCATGGGATTTACCACAGCAGGAGTGGTTTGCCCACAAGGCAAGCCGAGTGGGAAAATCCTCACCAGCCATGTTAACTCCCCCAATAACCCACATCCTCCAAGTGGCTTATTGCAATTATACCAAGGTTAATTTTTTAACTATGATAAAATACAAATATTAAAGAGGTTGACATGTTTTTTTTTTATTTTTATAGTATTTATTCCTATGCTGAAGATATAATCAAGCAATAAGCCATGAGGGGGTATGGGTTATAAGGGGATTTACCATGACTGAAGTGGTTTGCCCATGAGGTGCAGCCGAGTGGGTAAATCCTCACCGGCTGTGGTAAATCCCCTGATAACCCACATCCTAAAAGTGTCTTATTGCGATTACACCAAAGTTAATTTTTTTCACTATAATAAAATACAAATATTAAAGAGGTTGCTTTCTTTTTTATTTTTATTGTATTTATTTATGTACTGCAGAAGATATAGATGATATAGAGGATAATGTATGATCATCGATGGTTAACCGGTTTGTTAACCATTGAGAAGTTGCCAGGGTGACTATGTAAACCTCAAGAGCGAAGCTTGAGAGGTTTAGGTCACCATGGCAACCTCGAGATGAGATAAAAAAACTGTTACCCATTGATGTACCATACATTATATTTTATAGTGTATGGTACAATTTAAGTTTTTTTGAAAAGAAAGCAGTTCCTTACTGCAGTTTTTTTTATGTTGTCACTGCTCTGCCCCCACCGCTGCGGCCATTTCAAGATCGTCCAATCCATTTGCACGCATGCCCAGACTGTTCCCGGTTATTAACCCATCGTTGTGACTTACCATTGAAGGGTTAACAACATTGTGACGTCACATCAATGGTAAAACATTGTTATAAAAAGGTAGATTTCTACTTATAACAATGTTCTACCATACATTGTATACTCATTAACAGCCATTGGTTATCAGAGGATTTACAACAGTGGCAAACTACCAGTCTGAAGATTTCATTGGCTATTAACTTATATCTATGGTATAATAAAAACTATTCAAGCACCATATTCTATGTAAAACTCACAAAACAACCAATACAGCATGTTAATTAACTTTCTCTTTTTTTTCTTTTACAGCACCTGGACCCAGTGACAGCATAGCAATTTGTGAGCACCTGGACAGCCTCATCAAAATCCAAAAAGAAACCAATCAAAACATACTGACTCTAATAACAGACACAAATCAACAAAATGTGACACTACAGTAGAAAATAAAACTGCTCAAGCAAATAGGCAAAGCTGTAAAAGAAAACACCCAACAATTGGTCTATCAGTTTCACGCTGTCCAGGCTCTCACAAAGAGCATTAACAACATGCTTGTACAGCAAAGCAAAGAAAAAGTGCAAGAAGCCCCTAGCCTCCAGTAGGGAACTGTTCTGTCCCCTTCTGTGTCCACATTTCTGTACCTGCCCCAGTAATAGCAGCAGCTTCCACTTTGCCCTGTACCATAGTATATGGCCACCCACACACAGGTCTACATTGCCTCCAGCAGAAGAAGCAGTCAAAATCTGCAGTTCTCCTTATTGGGTTAATAAACCCATATTGCTCAGTGATATGATTACACTTTTTTTCAAAACCAATCTGTTTAATAAATCTATGTACAATTTTCCTTTCTATTGCACTTGAATCATTATAATGTTGAATATTTTATTACAATATTTTAGTGTCACACTGAACAAACATAACTGTACCTTTATTTATTATTTTATAACATAGTAAAGAATATTGCTTTATTAGGTTAAGTGACCTGCACCGCTCAGTGTTATCTGAAATCTGCTTCAAATTATTCTATTTAAAATGTGTGTTTTAATTGTAAAAGAAACAGTATACTGTGATTTTTTTGTACAACCAAGTCTTATTTTATGAGAAAGAACATTTCAGCACAAGTAGTAGACAATATTCTATAAGTAAACATTTACTAAAAACAAAGAAAAGCCTGCACCGCAATGTTATCCTATGAGGAAATTTCCAAACTTTACAATGCTGTAACTATGGCCATGTTCAATGGTTCCATACCAAACCAACAAAAGGCACACATCTAGGGGTAGGGGTTTGTACTCTAAAAATTTCAGGTCAATATCACAATGTGCGTAGCCACAATGAAGTGACAAAGAAAACTACCCCCACAATGTTATCCTATGGGAAAATTCGTAACTTTGGAATGTTATAACTAGGGATGTGGTGAATGTTTTCAAAGCAAACCACTGAAAGGCACTCCTGCGTCAGTATGCCACCCTAAAAATTTCAGGCCAATATCACAATCCAGCTGGCCACAATCAAGTGACAAGGAAAACATCATTTCAGAAAACGTGGCTCTGCAGTGTTACCACGGTCATTTAAAAAATTATTGTGGCACTCCTATCTTTATAATGACAATACAACTGTGAGCATAAAACATTGTGTCGTGGTTGTATTTCTAATGGCCGCGCATAGTGCCTCAACAATTTCCGATAGTGTCACGATCAAAAGATGGCAAAATGGTGAAAAAAATGTGAAAACCACATTTCCAGACCACCTGGTGAAAAACTAATGCCAGATTCCTGATCCTCAGGCCCCAAAATGGTAAACCCAATGATTGGTGTCTCAAAAAGTTCAGTATTTGTTTAGTTATATTGTTTTTTCCTCTCTCGCTAACTGAAAGCAAGATGGTGGCAGCATGACACTATTTTTGGCAAGCTCGACACTAAAAAACAGTACCACAGCAATTTTTGAGCTGCCAAATACATTTTCCCATAGGATATAATGGGACACTAAAAATGATATAACTTTTGAACGGAACAAGATTTTTACATGAAATCTTCAAAAGGCACATCTGTGAACCAGCACCCATGTACCCATCCAATTTGAACCCACTCAGATGAACACTTCTGTACAAAGTGGACATCTAAAGAAAATGGAGTGTTGGGATTTTTCACTTTTTTTCACCAATCTGCGATTCCACAATTGTACATCTATCTGATCAACACTAAAATTTCCAGATCCAGAGACCTATGAAAAATCTTCCTCCATTCCAAATTTCAGGTAAATCAGACAAACAGTTGCAAAGTTATTAAAGTATAAAATTTGATATTTAACATAGAAATGGCTACGCAAAACTAACTATAGAGGCATCACCGTGGCACTATAATACATATATATATATATATATATATATATACACAGTACAAGTCACATTAAACTGTTCCTTCAATGAGTTGGTTTAGCATTGTTTTTTTGAGTTGGCAATGCATTGCCAACTCGTATTGCATTATTTTTCAATGCTTAACCTGCTGAAGAGCAATGATTGTAGAATGTTTTTGCAACTCAGTTAGAATGCATCTGCAGTCCAGTAACAGTGCAATGCAAAGCTACATTTTAACTCATAAGAAACAGCTTGTGCAAGGCTTTGTGCTGGATCCAGCAATGCATATGCAACTCAGTCAGAAATGCTACAGCAACTAATTGAAGGAACAATTTAATGTGTATATATATATATATATATATATATATATATATATATATATATATATACCCAGAACAAGATCATCATAAATTATTGTAGATAACTCAGGGTTTGGGAATTTATTCACCAAATGTTTCCAAAGGTGTGATTGAATTAGACCTGGGACAACAGTATTCCAAAAGCTGTTTATGGTTTTGTGTACTTCAGACCCTTAAATGCCCATGACTAGCCAGTCAAACCATATCCCAAAGATTAAGTGGTAGTCATTGGTAGAACTTAATAGAAATACTAAAGGTTCGATAAAATAAGTAAACATAATATAGTAATAAATTCCCTTATGGGTCAACATAGTGAAATGCGTGCAACTCGAGCGCCATTGCCACACCCTCCTCAAGGCACATACCATGTAATTGGGGTGATGAGGAAGTCTCCAGGTGAAATAGGCAATCCATTTGCCTTGGTCCCAGATCAGAAGTAGAGGGTTCAGCCACTCTTGGATCCAAACTTTCCAGTCCACATCCAAAACTAAAAAATAAGATTTAAAAGTAATAGGAAAAAAGGTAGAGAAGAAAACATCTACTGAATTAATCATAGGTAGGCCCCTGATTTGAACTGGGAAGTAAGTATATTGTCACTTAACTGGATTAAGTTGACTGCCCCAATGGGCTCAAAAAAAGCGACTATAAATATGAATCTCCAACTCAAGTGGAGGGGGGAAGATAATTTAAATTTAAAAATACGGGCAATAGAAGCATTTTGATAAAATACACTCATTTTCATTTTGAAATCTTCATATTTTGTAATTTCATAAGGAATCTTTCTCCCTCCAGCAAAATACTTTCCAAATTAGCAAGCATCATAGTTTTGGTGTCCAAAACAGATTTCCAAAATGTTTAGTCCTGATGTTATAATGGGAATAGAATCCAAATGGGAAAGTGCAAGATCAGTGTGGCAATCTGGACAAAAGACTTTACCCTTAGAAACATTAACTTTTGCTCCCAAGAGGTCATATCCCATGAAGACTTATCAACTAAAAAAAGACATATATCATCTGCATAACCATTAATCTTAGTTGGTGTCACAAAGGCGGCAAGCTATATCCCTTTATTCTGAAGGGACATGTCAATGCTTCTTAAAAAAAGTCAATACAAAAGACATAGAGAAGGGTCTTAAAAGGCACCCCTGTTTCACCCCCCCCAGATTATAGATGTTTTTACCCAAGAACCCATTAATAAAAGGAAAAAAATGAGTGTGCTGGTAAAATAGCTTTATCTATAAAATAAAACGATATGAAAGGCAAGGGACTAAAATAAAAAGTTATGGGAGAAATGATCAAAGGCCTTTTCCTGGTCTAAGGAGACCACAAATCCCTGGACTTTATCCATGTCACCTCTAGTAACCAGTTCCCATAGTCTAATCAGGTTAGCACTAATTTGCCAGCCTGGGATGGAGCAAGTTTGACAGGCCGAGATTACTTTCACGGCAATGAGACTCAATCTACACACCAAGATCTTAGCAAAAAGATTAAGATCAGTATTAGGGAGTGTGTTAGGTCTCCAATTATTTAAATAAGTCCGATCTCCTTTTTTCTAAAATAAAATTAACACAGCTTGGAACATGTCTAAGGAAGTGGACAAAGTAGTCAGCATAACATTAAAGACATCATGCAGCACAATAATCAAAATATCAGAGAAACAAACATAACAATTAGTGCTCAGACCATCCAGCCCTAGAACAGTCTTCAGTTTCAAAGACTTCAAAGCAACCTCCACCTCTGACACAGAAATGGATGCTAAGAGCTTTAGGGAATCTATGTCAAACACAAGGTGAGTCAAAGGCTGATGCAGAAAGTCAGCTACACAACCATCCATGGGAAGTGGGGTACCAAAAAAGGAGTGTAAAAAAATCCTCAACAGACTTTAAGATAGCCACAGAATCAGTATGCAACTGGCACAAGGGATCCTGTACAGATGTTAGCAGTTTAGAATGTATATTTTCTTGGCAATGTTTAAATATACCTAGGGAAAGCCTCTTACATTTTGTACCAAACTGTTGTTCCACCCTTAGAGTTCAGGCCCTATCAAATAGGTGTTTACACATGTTCGCCTTCAAAGCATAAATTTGTGATTCATAGGACCGGCTTTCCCTGCTCTGCAAAGTGAATAATCAAAATAACTAGGCCCATAACTGCAAACAGTAAAAATAAGCAGCTCAACCAACAGCCTTCTCTGCTAGTTGAAAAAGTCGCTGAAAATCTGTTTTGGTGTCCACCCACCACTCAACTATCGAATCATAACAACTAAGCACAGATATGGCTCTAAAAAGTTCCTTACACTGGGCAACTATATCTGGATCTTCTTTATAAAGAACAATTAAGTTTCCAAGAGCCAGACCCAACTGGCAGTTGAGCCCCCAGAGTAAGGGTCACAAAAACCTCTGAATGAGTATTACAACTGGGAGACCAGGGAACAGGACAGTGGCCACACAGTGGATGTCCTGTATTTGGACTTTAGCAAAGCCTTTGATTCTGTGCTGCATGGGAGGCTGGGAGAGAAGCTGGAATGCATAGGGGTGAGAACAATGATGGTCAAATGGATTGTCAACTGGTTGAATGGAAGGCAGCAGAAGGTGGTGGTGGTGGGGGAGCTCTCATCACCAAGAGAAGTGAGGAGTGAGGTGCCACAGGGATCAGTACTGGGACCAATGTTGTTTGGGATATTCATAGCTGGATATCTCACACGTGGTCCAGAGTAGGATCAGTCTGTTTATGGACAATACGAAGATGGGAGCTGTGGTAGATGACATTGAAGGCTGGAAGGGGCTGCAGGAGGACCTGAACAAACTACAGGAGTGTTTAGTAACATGGCAGCTGGGGTTCAATGCCAAGAACTGCAAGGTACTGCACTTTGGAGCTAGAAACGAGGGGAGGAGCTATCAGCTAGGAGGGATACAGCTGGAAAGTAATGAGGAGGAAATGGATCTGAGGGTGATTATAACTGGCAGCATGAACAACTCAAAGCTAATAGGATGCTAGGGTGTATAGTGAGGGGAATCTCCTCCAGGAATAGGGGGAAGTGATCCTTCCCCTGTACGTCTCTGGTCAGGCCTCACCCGGAGTTCTGCATGCAGTACTGGCACCTGTTCCTGAAGAAGGGCATCAAGCTGTTGGAGGGGGTGCAACATAGGGTGACAAAGATGATCCAGGGATTTGAGGGGAAAGTTCTATGAGGAAAGATTAGCCGAGCTGAACATGTACTCCCTGGAGGACAGGAGGGACAGAGAAAATATGATTGAAACCTTTAAATATCTTAAGTGGATAAATGGGGTTAATATAGAAGGGATTTTCCAGCTTAGAAGAGGGAGGGATATGAGAGGGCATCAGTTGAGGTTAGAGTGGGGGAAGATTCAGGAAGGAAATTATTTCACAGAAAGGGTGGTGGATAGGTGGAATGCTCTGCCTGAGGGGGTGGTGTTGTGTAGAACAGTGAGTGGCTTTAAGACGGGTTGGGACAGGGTGAGTGGGGGATATGATGAAGGGGTGGAGAGGGTGGGGCAGCTGCAAGTGGAGGGGGCTAGCTGCACAATCGAGCATACTCAATGGACCATAAGGCCTGCTTCTGCTGGTGTTTTTGTATGTTAATATGAATAATCAGAAGTAGGGGAGGCAATTGTACAGGTCTTCTGAACTCAAAAACCCAGGGGAACAAAAATGTGATTAATTCTAGTAGAGAGAAGACCTCTATGATAAGTATGACCAACTGTGGGGTGCAAACTTCTGTACATATCCCTTAATCCTGCAGCATCAATCATCTGTGTTAAATATGTGGGATCGCAAAACAGTTTCTGAGTTTTCCCAGTCTTATCCCCCAGGCCCTGGGGCAATTAAAGTCCCCTCACAAGATAACTGGCTTGGCGGTATACAAATAAGGGTGCAAAGCAGAAAAGCAGGAAACCCTAGCCATCTTCATCTGTGAGACATAGAGCACACCAAGCCAAAGGGGTAGGTTATATAAAAGGGCATCCAAAATCAACAGTCTCCCTGGATCCATATCCATGATTTTAGTGATATGTAACAGAAGGGAGTGAATCAAAATCCCCAACCCAGAACAAGGATCCTCACCCATGGACCAAATAAAGGCACCCCAGGGACAGGCCTTCTGAGCCTTATGGATCTCAGAGGTAGTATTCAGTCTAGTATCCTGTAGGAAGAAGATCTGGGCCCCTGACAAACTTAAAGAGGAAAATGTAGTCAAACACTTCCTAAAATTCTTAATACTATTCACATTTAAAGTCAATACTTTAAGAACAACAGGAGACTCAGAAGACATGACCATTACAAAGGCAAAAATCAAACCCTAGAAAGCAGACATGAACATTATATAAGTTTTTTACATTTCTTCTTCTGAGCGAGCCAGATATCTGCAATGTCCATCTTAATATCAGAAACATCTTTCAAAGAGGAATGAAGTGAAGACGCTTTAGAATCTCCATTCTCTTCAACAGAATGACCCTGTAAAGCAGAAAAACTATTTTGAGTCATCACAGTGTACTTACGCAACACCTTGGGTTTTGGGTGGGAGCAGGAGCTGCAATGTTTCCTAACAACAACTGTAAAACTGTAAACCCCTCCTGGGTTATCACAGGAAAAAATATGTCCACTGATGGAGAATCTGAGACAATTTCAGATAAAGTGGATGAGGCAGAATCAGTTCCTGATGCTAAGGAAACCAGGGCATTAGAGGGAACAGAAGGCATAGCAGTGACAGGAGCAGGTGGATCTATTGCAGTAGGTGTGTCAGGAATCAGGGGTTGGAGAGCACTAACAAGCAAAGTTCCCATTGGTGGGTCAGGGTAGAAAGGGTGTGTGCTGAAGCTGGTGCAGAAACAGTTGCCTCAGCCACTGAAGCAGTACCATGAGCTCAAAGTAACTGAGCCTCTTGAACCACATTGTCTTGGTCATAATAGGAGCCTTTATTATGCACAGCCCAAGGACACTGACAAATGAAATGTCCTACAGTGGCTCTTCACATAAGTTGCATCTGATAGGATTTGTACAGAAATGGCTATGATGTCCAGTTCCAAGACACAGTTCACAAACCTGTGTGTCTCAGGCACTACTGAGATGAGTCAGCCAGCCATATCTGTGACAGGTCTTTGGTTGGCCCATATAAAAGCGAAACCCCCAATCACGACCTACATAAAAATTGCTCGGTAGATGTTGAACACCAGCATCCAAAGTCCATAACTTAACCCTAACTAGGGGAGTCAGTGATAACGGCATGCTGCTTCACCCAGTGGAGAATGTCAGAGATATGTACCCCTTCATTTTTTAAAAGAATAGTGATGGTCTTCAAAGAGGTTTTAGTGAGAGTAATAGCAAAAAAGGGGGAATAGAGGGGTGAAGAATTCAAAAAGTTGTATTTGGCTCAAAATCGATCCAGCAATTGAGGTGTATATCAAATTGGGTGTTCCCAGAGGTATGAATTAGGGCATAAATATCAGAGGCAAGAAACTGCATAGAATGCTTCAAAAATTTGCAGACCACATGTACCCTGTCTGGAGGATCTTCCAGAGCCCTTTTTCACTTGAGGCGGCTCATGTTGCAACATTTAGCCAGTTCTTCCAGATTAGAAAAAAGATCATCCCTTTGGAAAGGAGGTTTCACTGGTATGGAAGGCAGGGTTTGTGGTTGCTCTAGTGCAGGTGCTGCAGAATTAATTGCTGGAGTGTCCTGCAACTGTGGGAGGCGGTTGTAATGTGGTCTGACACAGGGGAAGAGGGTACATTCTGTACATCTGAAATATCCATCAAGTCTCCCCAAGAAGTAGACAGCAAGGTCAAGGAATATGGGAGGTCCCCATCAGGAGCACCTGAGAGTAATGCAGAAGAAGCCTGGTGGTCATCAAGAACTGTGGGAGACTGCAAAGGAGCAATAGAAGAAGGTGCTGCCTGGAATAACATAACTCCTTAGGTGGTGGAAGCAGATTGCAACTGCTGCTGTCCTTGAAGATGTGTGACAGACTGCCCAGCAGTAGAGGGAGCATAAATGGAACTAGAGGAGGACTGCCCCACTAAGTCTGAGGTGTGTGGAGACATCAAAATTAAAGGGGACAACAGAAGGGGAGGAATGAACAATATCAGAAACCAATTCCTGAGTGGGCTGTGCTAGTGGGGAAACAGAAGCGAGAGATCTGACAGAATGAACAGGTGTAGCATACCTGGGAGTGGGTTCTGAGTTCTGGAGTAAACTGTCAACACTCTAACCAGGTAGCATGGTTGTGCTGGAAGAGGACTCCATGGGAGAAGAAACCTAGGAGGAGGGAACCGTAGAAGTCTGCAGTGACCTCTCCCATTGCAGCCTAGAGACAGCCAAAAATCCCTTGGATCTATCTGAAGAATGAAAGGGAAGTGGTGCCATCCCAGTAACCATCCCTAACACTGGAACCACGGAGTCAGGATTTTCAGCAGACAGCACAGTCGCAGCTTGAAAAGGAAACTGTCCAGCGGGGCTAGCATATAGAGAAGGGCTCATCTGCGTAAAACTTTGAATGTCTTGTGCAGAAGGGGCAATGACAGCATCCCAAGTCATCTTGTCTGTGGCTTTCCACCAGCCTGCTTTCAGAAGGGCCTTCTCAGGCAACCAGGGGGTTCGCTTCACTGGATTAGGTACGTACTGTGAAGAAAAATCCAAGGAGGCTGTCAGAACAGTGACAGCAGGGGAAGGCACCTCTTCCTGTGCCCTCTGGTCTGGCAATAATACTGCTGTAGGAGCCATGGATAAGAAATTCATGATACTGTCCTCCATCTCAAGAAGGTGTAGAAGGCATTGTCTTCGTAGCTGAATATCTGCAAAAACAGCCTCCATCATTTGGGAGTCTTGGTGAGAAAATGCCGGGATGCCCCGAAGACACCAAACAGAGGAATCAGGTAAAGTAGTAGGCACTCAAAACTGCAGCAAATTCAGAACACTCTCAACAGGTGTAGGCTCCATATTGAAAGCTGTACCTGAAGCAATTGTAGAAATGATCAGCAGTAAAACAACCAAACTCACAGCATCGTGGTCTGTAGAAAGCTCCACCAGCTTGTGAGAGCTATTACTCCATCTACTTCCACCTCCACTTTCTCCTCCAACTTCAGGGTCAGCCATCTTGCCATCCTGTACCAGCAGAATCTCCCCCTGCTCACAAGAGTGGGGGAATTTCCATGGTGTCATGGCTAACATTCACCCATCAATAAAACAGGTCCATGTAACCTACCCTCCTGAACACAACTGGAAACAAGCTATTGCTGGTTAGTGTTTCTTTCCTAGTCAAAAATTACAAATAAATAAATATACCATGGCAGTGGGCTGTCATACTCTGTTCATGAAGACTAGCTGGTCAAGTCAATTAATATACATATTGGCCTTTTGTAAAGAAACCATAATAATTTCACAGCATCAGTTAGGAAGTTTGCAGCAAATTATTTTTTTACCATTGTTAGATTGTGGTTTCATAGTTTATGGGGCAGAGCTAATGACGGCACACTAAACAGGGTTATATTACATTTCATAGGGCCTGTCATTTCGCCCGAGAAGCTAGATCACATTACCATCACTGTGAACTCTATGCCAAGACTGGTTGGTTACCATCAGTTTATTGCATGATATATTTTATGTGCCTTATGGATCATTGTGCCTTGCTTAATCAGGCCCCAGAAATGTTGTCAGGATGCTAAATTTAAATGAGAATATGCATACTACAAGAGCACTTTCTGTTGGAAAGCTAATTTCCCCAACAAGGCATACTCAGCTTGGAAAAGAGTGCTTTTTTAGGACTGTTGGTGACTGGAATGACCTCCCCTGCTCATTGAAAGGTATTGAGTCCTTCCGTTCTTTTAGGTTAGGGTTGAGAGATTTTTTTTTACCAAATTATTTGTGCACGTTTTAACCGATTATTTTAGTCAATATTGCTGTTTTTGACAATGTTCTTTTGTATTGCTTTTGGACTTTTGACCGTGCTTGTCTATGCAAAAGAGCAGTTAGGATCATTGGATCGTAGGATAATACAGACATAAGAAGATGATATGCCCATCTAGAATGTCTGCCTCTTAGAAGCAGTCATAGTCATTGAATCCCATGCTACCCATATAGACATGCAAACTACTATTAAAGCCCTGTAAGGTGTTACTTTCAACTACACTAGTAAGAAGTTTATTCCACACTGAAGGAACCCTCTTGCTAAACCAGTATCTCCTTCTCTCTGTTTGAACCTCTTCCCCTTTGCAGTTATCCATGTAATCTACTTAGGAATTTGTTGTTCTTGAATTCAATCCCAATGCATGATCCATGGTCTTTGTCCTGTAGAACCCTATATACCATAATCAGGTCTGAAAACATTATTCTGTATTCCAGCATGAACAGCTGAACTATTGACAGCCTTTGATTATAGAAGAAATAACTTAACCCCTTGATTGACTTCATAAATCTAATCTGTACTTGTTCCAGTCTAATACTATCAGTTTTTATGGCTGTGTGGGTGGAGCTCCACTGACGTTATGCCATCAACTCAGAAGAGCACTGTGAAAGCACGTGACTGGACCTCTGTCCAGTGTACTTCCACAGTGCTCAGGTGCTGTTTCCAGTGGTTGTGTTTATGTGGCCTTTCCCCTCTGATTGCTGCATAAATACATCCACTTTGCAGGGCACTTATTTTTCTTTCACAACTGCAGAAGTGACGGCCATCATGCGCAAGATGGCCACCAACTCAGACTGCGTATGCATAAGTATTGTGCATGTGCAGTTCTATTATTGCCACCATCTTTTGCATGGCACACTCCGGTGGCGCATGTAAAAGCTTGTAAGCAACACTTTTTTTTTCAGTGTGTTAGTTTTTTAGTCTTAGCAGGAGTCATATTACATACTGTTGTTTGGAGCAGGCAGTTATGCAAGCAGCCTGGTTTGAGGCTGGAAAACCACTCATAAAATACACTTTTTTTCAGTGTATTACTGTTTTAGTCTTAGCAGGAACCATATTACTTACTGTTGTTTGGAGTGGGCGGGTATGCAAGTGGCCAGTATTGAGGCTGAGGGTGGGTATTCCAGATGCATGATTGCCTTTGTTCACAGCTGTACTTCTTTTATCTGCATAATGACCAACTTCCCTTACCTGTTCCCAATGTTATAACCCCTCTCCATCATTCCCACAAAACAACATAGAGGTGCAGTTCCCACAGAATAAAAATCACTGTGCAGCCATATTGGCTCTGACCAGGATTTGTTTGTATGTTTTCAAGTTTATTCAGATAAAAACATATGTATCAGTATAGCCTAGAGGTTAGAGTAATGACCTATGAATGAGATTTGTACACCCAGCAAACCTGGGTTCGATTCCTACAACAACCTGCTTTTGTGTACTGTATGACTCTGAGCAAGACACTTTACCTCCCCAGTGCTCCCAGGTCACCCCTGAAAATAGGCATTGTGCCTAGTGGGCTTTACCCAATTACCAAATTGAATAAATAAATAAACAAATATGTTATACCATATAGAATAAAAAACAAAGTACATCACTATAAAAACTGTTTTCTGCATAAATACTGCAACCACCGTTTTACAGCACAGTGATGCAAACATTATGTTGTATCGGCATTTTTGAGCAACAGAGAAAGAGTATATGGTGATTGGTGACCAGACTTGAAGACAGTCTTTCATGTGAGGCCTTACCTGAGATTTCTATAACTCACACTGAGTACACCTCATAAGTTGCTTATTTTCTTATACAATTTTTTACTTCTAATTATTCCTTTTTATTCCTTGACTTTATCACTGCATGCATCTGCGTTGTATTTTTGTACTACCTTGTACCTTCTGTATCACTGCTTTCTGACTTTCGTATGCTGTCCTTCTCAGGGCCTCCTTGTAAATGAACTTGCTCGGTGGAGCATTTTACTGGCAAAATAAGTGAATACAATACAATAATGGCAGATTTACTTTTCTTTCTCTGCTGTCAATATTCTTTTTAGGCAATTTATGATCCTGTAACATGTTTTTAATTACCTGATCACACTGAGCAGACTGCTTCATGTCACTGGGTATCACTCCTAGATCCCTTTCACTGTTATATTCTCTTTAAACATATGCTATTTAGAGTATACTGTATATAACTTGTTTGTTACTCATCCCAAAATGTATCACTACATATTTATCCATGTTAAAGGACATCCTAGCCTTTTTGGCCTACTCTAAAATTTTATTTAATTGCTCCTGTAATAATACTGCTTCCTGTAAGTGGTGTCCACCACCATGCCAACCTTTACATCATCAGCACATTTTGACAGCCAACCCTGCTTTAGCTGTGTGTTTGACACATATAAATTAAAAAGGGTGGTCCCTAAGACTGATCCCTCTGGGACGCCATTGGTCACCTACTTCTATTCAAATAGAAAACCATTTAATCTAACCTACTGTGTTTGCTTAGTTAACCTTGATGTGCTCCAACTTGGAATTTGACTTTGTATTCCAATTTCTGTAATAGTGTCCACAAGTTCCCTATTTGGCACTGTGTCAAATGCCTTACTGTAAATCACATCCATGGACTGCCCTCTATCCAATGCACTACTGATTGGCTCAAAGACGATTAGCATATTAGCCACTCCTAAAACTATGTTATGTCCCAAGTTTCAAGTTAATTACCCCCAAATACTACTCTATTAGTTCCCTAATGATGGTCTCAAGGATTTTTACCATTACAGAAGTGAGACTTACAGGTCTAGAGTTTGCTTTATTGCCTTTTTCTCCCGTCCAGTGAATTGGCACTATAATCGCATCCCTCTAGACTCTTGGGATTATTCCCTTCTCAAGAGATTTGTTGAAAATACATGTGAGCAGTGCTATTTCATTTGTCAATTTTCTGAGGACCCGTGGGTGCAGGTTATCTGACCATGTGACTTGGTAGACTTAGGCAGGATAGAGTAGTAACTAAGAGCACTGAGCTACAAACCTGGAAATCTGGGTTTGAATCCCATCGGCCCCCACTTGCATACTGTGTGACCCTGAGCAAATCATTTAACTTCCCAGTGCTCCCAGGTCGCAACTGGAAACAAGTTGTGACTTAGTGTGCCTTTCCTGGTTAAACAATTTCCTCTTTCCTATGATTTATACTGTCAAGTAATTTTGTAACATAATCTTCACTGATAAATATTGTCCCCTCTTGTCTAGTGTTGACTGTAACATTATCAAGATCTGATTTGTGGTGCACAGAGCAGAAGTACCCACTGGAGGTGTATGCCATTTCTTGCTCATTTTCTGTCTGTTCATTTTCTTCAACAAGAGGACCAAAAGTATTTGTAGCTCATTTCCTTGACTTGATGCACCTGTAAACTTCCTTAGTGTTGTCCACAGATTTTGTGGCTATGCTGACCACTGAGTTAGTTTTAGCTTTCCTCGTACTGGATTTAGTATCTTCAATAACTTCTTGTACCTATCCCAGTCCTCAACCTTGTTCCCTTGTTTAGCTGCCTTATAAGCTGACTTTTTTCTCTTTGAATCCCTTCTGAATTTTGCTGTCAGCCATGATGAAATTGCATCTTTTGAGTTATGTTTACTGTACATAGTGATGGAATGTGTTTATCACCCATCTCCCTAATTTCCACTCAGAAGTTCTCCACATTACATCAGTACTTTTCCACCTCAAACCCTTTCTTCCAATCCCACTGCTCTATCTCTTCTCTAAAACCCTTGAAATCTGCACAGTTTAAACATTTAATGGTAGTTATTATACCCTTTACATGCTGGTTAACTGTATTTAACGTGAACTGCACCATGTTGTGATCACTATTACTTAAGGGATCTCTAACCTTGGAGTTATAAAAATTTCCTTTTAAATTGCTCAGCACTATGTCCAAGATTACTCCTGACCTGGTCTCTTTCTGCATGTATTGCTCTAAACTACAGCTCACAAGGATCTTCATAGAAGCATAGAAAAAATATGGCAGAAGGAGACTAAAGGTCCATCTTGTCTGCCCATGTGTTCCTTGGACATTCCCAGATCCCAGGACTTAACCCCCCTTCTGCCTAATGCTTCCTACTTCTCCTGTTGCTTTTGACCTTGCTTTAGCCTTGTCCCACCCCAGCTTGAATGATGTCAAGGACTTTGCTTCCACTTCCTGGCAGTTTATTCCATGGCTCTATGACGCTTTCTGTAAAACAGTGTTTCCTAAGCTCCCTCTTGAATCCCCCCCATCAACTTCCACTCGTGCCCTCTAGTGTAAGAGTTGGAGACTCTGTTGAACAGGTCCAGGGATGGCACCTCATTTATTCCTCTCAGGAACTTGTATGTTTCAATCATATCTCCCCTCTCCCTCCTTGTCTCCAGTGAGAACATATTTAATGCTTCCAGACACTCCTCATACGAGTGCCTTTGAAGGCCCTGGATCATTTTGGTTGCTTATCTCTGAACAGCCTCCAGCCTGTTTATATCTTTTTTCAGCTGTGGACTCCAAAACTGGACACAGTACTCCAGATGGGGCCTTACCAGATGGGGACTTCAGGAATGGCCCTTCTATCCTAGAACTTCACTCTCCAACTTGGCGGTTCATTTCTGGGAAATTGAAGTCTCCTATCAATAGTACCTTCTCCTTTTTTTTTTTTGAAATCATAATTTATCCTCCTCCCTCAGCCTGCCTCCTCTGACACTTCGGCGATGACCCGCGAACATCCCCACCGCATGACCCTGCAGACAGTCCACAGGCCCCCATGGAGCAGCTTACCCCAGGCGGAGGAGTGAGGGAAAACCCGTGAACTTTAGTGTTTCATCGGCCCCGTGGACTGTCGAGGGCGCTGGCAACCGCAGGCACGCCCCGGTCCTCACTTCTCCCGGACGAGGCAGGCTTTTTTCCTGTTTTTCTCCCTCCCCAAGCAGACTGCGATCCCCCTAACGTCATGATGCATACGTCGACGTCCGCTCTGCTCAACGGCCACCCGGCCAATCCCTGCAAGGACTTGCACTTCCTCGAGCCTCTGCTCGGGGTTGCTCAAGTGCCGGAATGCGGCCAAATCCCACCCAGGAGTAGGCGAGCTGTCGTCAGACGCCCAAGCCTAGCTCCCCCCGGCCAACCCACCGGCTACCCGAGTCCGCTCCCGAACCCGGGTTGCCAGTGTGGAGTGAGGTGTGGCGTTCAATGCCTCAGCCCTCTGCGCCACCGGGCCGGCTCACCTTCTCCTTTTTATTGATCTTACCACTTCCATCAAATAAGAACTCTTCCCCATCATCTTCCTGGTCTGGGGATCTATAGCAAACCTCTAAATGAGTAGTCAGACTATGTCCCCTTGTTATTCTTAGCAAAAGAATTTCAAGTCCAGGTGCCTGCATGATTGTTCCTCAGCAGTGATTTTTCCTAAACATACAGAAACACTCCTCCACCTTGCCTTTCACCCCTCTCTCTCTCCTGAACAATTTATAACCCTCAATGGCCATGGCCAGCCCAATGACTTGGAGGGCTGAGGTGCAGGACATCTTACCTCCACCTATGCTGGTGACCTGGGTTTGGCAATGTACCAGGGTTGCTTGAGGGCCAGCTTGGAGGAGGAGGGACTCTGAGTCCCACCACTTGCCCACCACCTAGTGGAGGCTAGGTGGCAACACTGGTGGACCAGCAGACATGGGCAGGGGTTGTGATGATGCCACATGCATGTGCAGTTATACACACATGCATGGTTGTGTCATTTGCAAATTGTGGGGAGACACAATGGAGGAAACCACCCTGGCTTGCTCTGCATCTGCCCAAGGCTCCACACAACCATACATAGCAAGCCACCTTCCAATATATTGCACTGGCTAAGTGGTAGTTTTATTTGTTTGGCAACTGGTAAGTACTCTGGTCCCGGGGGCCATTTTTAGGTGCGATTGGGGCATGTAGATGGCACATATAGTACAAGTAGAAAGAACAATACATGAGCAAATACAGTGTACAGTGCAGGAGAGTACAATACATAAGGTTCAGCAATACAACACACAGGTAAAATATGATTTCAAGTTGGGGACAACGAATAGTATAACAGGTAGTAACAACATATAAATCAGTGCAAAAAGAAATAAAAACTGTGCATGAGCAGAAGCAGGGAATACAATCCAGCCAAATGAATGAGGACTAAAGTCTCTGAAAGGCAATAGGAATGACACCCGTCAGTCTCATGGGGTGAGTGGCTGACAACAAAAATCCCCCTGGCTAGGATCAGGGATTGCACTTGCAGGCCATGGCTGATAGAAGGGCATTTTTAAAATGTACTTTGAATAACTGAAGGGATCCTAATGAGTAAAGTGAGGCTGGTATGCCAGCTTGGGAGCAGTAATAGAGAAGGCTTTCTGCCCCATATCAGTAGTAGTCCAGGGATGGTTAAGGAGGCATTGGGAGGAGAACCTCAGTTCCCCATGCCATGTTTGATGCAGAGAAGTCTGGTTAAAGAAGAACAAACACTGTCATGGAGGGATTTGTAGATGAGGGAGCCCATAAGGAAGTCCTGACAAGCCTGGGGGGAAAGCCACCCAAGCGTCAAATAGAGGGAGCAGTGATGGGTGTTACATGGGGCTAGAGTGACAAATCTACAAATGTTGTTAAAGGCAGTATTGAGACATGAGAGGTGATGAGATAAGGTGTGAGACATGATGGGAAAGCAGTAATCTAGGAGGGGTAGGAGTGTGCCCTGCTTGATAGTCACATGTCAGGGGTCATGAAGTGCCTCAGGCAGTAGCAGACACCCAGCTGTTGGTTAACACATTTCACAACTAGCCAGCTATGATCTTTGAAGGTAAGACAGGGGTCAAGGGTGACCCCCCAGGTGTTTGAAGGTGGTGACATGTTCAAGGGGGATTGAGCTGAGGCCAGGATGCAGAGGGAGTTGGTTTGCCCAGCAGAGCATTTCGCAAGCCTGGGCTTGTCCCCAAATATCATGGTCTTGGTTGTTGTTTAGCATTGACAAGTAGTCTGTTTCATGTGAACCAATTGTGAATGGATCTGAAATCCTTGGAGAGGGAGAAGGAAAAATTATGTGGACTTTTGTCACTCCTAAATATGATAAGATCATCCATGTACATGATATTGGGGCAGCCTGAGCTGTCTCCAAGTAGCTGGTTGATGAAAGGGAGAAAAGGATGGGTCCTAGTATGGACCCTTGCAGGAATCCACTATGTACCTCTAGGGAGCACGATACAACCTCCTAGTACAGACTCTTTGAGATCTTTCAGAGAGGTAATTCCTAAGCCAATCCATAGTGCCAAGGGAAAAGCCAAAAGAATTAAGTTTGTGAAGGAGAATGTCATGATCTACTAGGCTGAAAGCCTTAGAGAGCTCTACAAAGATTGTCCCAGTGAATTTACCTTTATCTGCTTTCCTTAGGATGTGGTCCTTGAAGCAAGCCAGCACATTGGTAGTGTTGGAGCCCTTATAAAAACTATGCTGGTCAGGAGATAGTAGACTGTATTTTGAGATGTGGTTTGAAATTTGCAAAATGACAATTTTTTCAAAGATCTTGCATACTGGCGTGTGATTATCCATCAGTTTAGACCAGACATAAACAGGGGAACAACTCTGGCCTGTTTCCAGAGTAGGGGGATGGATGAGGTTTAAAGGAACAGGTTAAATAAGATGGCAAGTGGTTTAGCAAAAAGGTCAGCTGACAATTCTTGGAACCGAGGGCAGAGGTCATCACTCCAAGCACTTCCAGAATTGGGGAAGGGGGGCCTAAGGAGATGTTAGATTTCTATGGGGAAAGTAGTTTTAAAGTGGACTGAAGGATAGCCAATCACCCCAGATACCTCACTCCCAGGGACAGGGGTAGTAACTTTAGGTGGGACTTTAGCAAGGTACGCTTCTAGATTCAAAACTTGTGGTTCAAGGCTTCAGCAACTTTTTATGGCTCAGTTAAGAGTCTTGCATTACTGAGCAGGTTAATGGTGCTCTGCTTGGGGCCAGGTTTAGTAAGGGAGTTGACTGAGGACCAGAACTGACAAGGTTCACCCAGGTTGCAGGTCTGCGGGTTTTTGATGAAGGAGAATTTGAGGAGTTTAGACTCCTGCTTACATAGGTTTTGGAATCCACAGTAATTATTCCAATTTGCAGGGGATATGGAATATTAAAAAGTTACCCATAAGGCATCATGCTGTTTCATTTTGGCCAGCAGCTTTTTTTTTGAGCCATCTGGAGTTGGCTCCCCTGGCTCACTAGGTGGTGCCTGGAAAATGTTTGTCTTGTATTGAAGACAGGGTGGCTGTAAGGAATCTTAGGGCTGAGTCTACATCAGTTAGCTTGTAGAGAGTGGACCAGTTAACCAGCAAAATATCAGAGTGGAGCTTGTCATGCTACATTTGGACAAGTTCCTGAAGGATAGAAGCCTGGGTGGGGGATGAAGGATGGGACTAGACCATGTACAGAAGGTGGGGATGTGGTCACTGATGGAATCAGACAGAATCACAGCTGATAGGACCCTGTCTTCTCTGTTTGTTAGTAAGTAAGTAAGCATTTATTTTTAGGCACCCAATACCGGAGACTCTGTGTACCGTACATAAAATCCAAAGACATCAAGAATAAAATACAATAAAATTGCAGCAATTCTTAAAAGCTACTGCCAGCAGTAAAGTATGGCTTCAGAAAATGCTAACTTAAATAGATGGGTCTTTAGGCCCCTCCTGAATACTGCCACCAAAGGGGCCTCCCTGAGAGATATTGGAGGCAAATTCCAGAGGACTGGGCTGGCCAACCTGCATGAATGATCACCCAAGGTTGTCAGCCCAGTCCTAAGAGCCAGTCTTGAAAGGAGTTATTGGAAGATTTAGTATTGAGCCATGTGGGGGAGGAGATAATCAGTGTGAGATTCAGTTGCTTAAGGAGCTCAATGTACTCTAACTGCTGTTGTTAAGCCAGTTGCGGTTGTGTCCATTAGATAGGTCAGTGATGAAACTGGGGATGCTGCAGAGACCAGGAATGACCAGGTGAGAAACAGGAATAACAACCCCCAATGGCTTTTCTCACTAGTCTACTAGGTTTCAACAATTGTGCTGCTATCTATAGTCTCATTTATAAAGATGGCTTTAAGTTTTCCCATTTTGCTACTAATGCTCCGTGCATTAATTATCAGATGCTTCTATATATGCCCCTTGCTTTTTTAATGGGAGCTGAGGAGTCCTCTATTATAGACTGGACTTTCTCCTCTATATCAGAAGAATGTATAAGAATTATACTAGATGAAATTTCCATAGCTTTATTATTTCCATCCCTTCCCCTAAGTCCCTGCCTTTTCTGCTTAAAGATTTTATTTTCAAGTTTATCCCGTGACCAAGGATTTTTATTCCATTTTGGTTAGGTGTAACCATCATTTATAAACAGTGATGGATGTCTTTCAGGGTGATACCAGCTCCTAATTAAGGTGAAATGTTTTTTCTTCCCCCACATCCTCAGCTGACATTCATTTACTCAATGGCAAATATCCTGCACCTGACAGCCCTGGGGACCAGTAACATCTCCGATATCATAACTGTACAACACTTTTCTTTTATCCTATTACCAATGGCCTCAAACTCCTGTTGTATATCCTCATCAGCATGGTGACCCATATTATTGGCACCAACATGTATCACTATTATATGCTCCTCCTCTAAACTGTCAAGCAATTCTTTCAGATTTTCCCTAATACTGTACCATAGACAAGAGCTGCTGATAAAGAACACATTGCTGCAGTCTCCTTTCTGTCTCTCCATATAGTGGAGACTGTGTACCTCAAGATGTAGTCCCCCATTACAACAATATTTTTTTTATCTGGCTTGGGGTAATTGTCATTTTTTTCCTGTCTTTATTAACATCTTGCATAGCAGAGGTTAATGGATTTCTATCTGTAATAGCCTCCCCCCTCCACTTTGATAAAACTGCCCCCTCTGTAGCCAAGGCTTCAAACTTATTTGTCAGCAGCGATAAGTGACAGTCCATGATTCTACCTCATTTAATTCTTTTAACTCCTTGTACTACCAATCATTCAACATCCTGCTTGACTTATTTATTTATTTATTATAACATCAGTTTAAAAACCTTTGAGCCAGAGGCTCATTTACAAAGGTACCTCGTCGAAGGCAGACACAACATACATACATGAGGTAATCCAAAATAATGTACAGTAAAAAAGACAAGGCAAGTAGCAGGCAGAGGTGAGACAGTCAGCAACAGAAATTAACAATAGGCAAATGTCACAATTGCAGGCAAATGAGTAACCAAAACACCATTGTCAGTTTAGACATTTTTTTTTTTTTTTACGCGGGCAGACAGCAGGGGGGGGTCAGGGGCAGTGGCAGGAGTGTGAGATGAGCAAGTGGTTTTTTAGATAGTTTTTGAAGCTGGTGAGTGAGGGGGCGTTTGAGATACCAGCAGGCAGGGAGTTGTACAGGGAGGGAGCTCTATATAAGAACGCCCTTTGGCCCTGGGAGGTCCGTACCCTAGGGATGACTAGTGCAGTTTTGCTGGAAGCACGGCTGTGGACAGTGGGGTTGGAACGATGAATAGAGTTGGCAAGGCCAGGTGGGGATAGACCATGGAGGGCTTTGAAAGTATCTTGGCAAGTTAAGAACAGGGCCAGCTCATCCCGAGGGTTGGAGTAGGGAAGCCAAGGAGTACAATTGACAAGTATGGGTGAGTCTAGGGGCACTGATGATAAGTCTACATGCTTTGTTAAGCACAAGATGAACCTTTTGAAGGGCTGTCGGGTCGGCTGGCCATAAACAGGGAGGCTGTAGTCAACTAGCTTAAAGCACAGAAGAGGTGACTGCTGCTTAAGAGAGTTAGTGGGAGGCATTTTGTGCCGTGGTAGAGGATATCAAGCCGAGCATTGGAGGCTGAGGTCAGTGCAGAGATAAGGTTATGAAAGGAGAGGAAGAGTCGAAGATTAAGCCAAGGTATTTATAAGAATGCACAAGTTCCAAGGGGTGATCCTGTGCGGAGAGAACAGAGAGAGGGAAGTTACTAGACTTATTTTGGGGGTGGGCAAAAAGCATAGATTTAGTTTTCTTCAGGTTGATGACAAGACGGTGGTCAGAGAACCAGCTTTCAGCTGAGGTGAAGGCACGCTGTAGGGAGTTTTGGAGTAAGACGGGGTTACTGCCAGAGGCAAAGAGCACAGCGTCATCTGTGTAGAGAAGGATTTTACCAGAGCAAGCTTTGGGCAGGTTGTTGAGAAAGAGAGAGAAGAGTAAAGGCCCAAGAATAGAGCCCTGGGGAACACCAGAGCAAATTTGGCAGGTAGGGGATAGGGTACCACCAACCCTTGACTGATTCACTCTCCTCCCTTCCCCCTCAAAGGTTGCATCCCCTTTTCTTATTTCTCTTCTGTTTTGTTGGGCTACATTGACAGCCATTAAGTCTCATCTAAAGTCACCATTATCTATTGACCTGATGTCCATTTCCTCCTACTAATGCTATCACTTTCTGAGGCTGATGTGTCTTCAGCCTCCCTTAGTACACTCTGAACACTCTTGGTGAAATATTCAAGACCCTGAATTTTGATTAATCCATTCACCTCTCAGTTGTAGAGCCTTAATCTTCTTTTCCAATTAATTTATATACACACATTTACTACATACGTAGCTATCCCACCCCTAAAAAATATTTAATCTGTTGTGTACATCCTACATACCTTTGTGACTGCCTCTGGCAAAGACTACACTTCCAGGTTTACAAATTACTACTAGAGATGTTGGGAAGCTTTAAATCATTGGCAAAGTTAAGGTGAATTTGCAAAGTTTGTCTGCATGAATTGTAGCTACTTAGAAGACAATTAAATGTTTTTGGTGTAGTATTAACCACTGCTTAGATATTAAATCTCAAATTGTAGTGAGGAAGAAATAATGTGACTCACTAGGAATTGAACCCAGGCCACTGGAATACCATCCTGGTGCTCTAACCACTGAGCTACAGACTCACATGGTTGGATCTGGGGTTCCCGGACATTTCCTTTCTCCTGTATTGTAAATCCTGCAACTAGGAACAATTGAGATGATAATTAGATGTTTTTCATGCAGTATTGGCCACTGCATAGCAATTTGGCAACCATGCCTGGCAATTTCATCTGTAACTTCATATTTAGGGTACATTTGAGTGATTTTTTATCTAAATGAGGCTTCTTGTAAACACATGTCTCAAGGTCACATGGAAGAGCTTCAGCAGGTTACATTGTACATCTGTATTCAATGAGTCTGCTCCATTTTTAGTTTTGCATTGTGTGTTACTCAGTGGAGGAGATAGGAGCCTGATAACTTTTCATAGCTACTTTGGAGATGTAAATACAACATTTTCATTATTTTAATAACTTAATTTTGATTCTTTTCACATTCTATTTTATTTCTGCTGTATTTTGTCTATATTTCTGTAGTTTGAACCTTTAGTTAGAGACCTCTATTTACCCTTTTGTTTTCTTTTGTTTCTCTCTGACATTTTTTTCTTTCACTCTTCTCTCTCTTTCTCTCTCTCTCTCTTGTCTAGTCTCTCTAGTCTCTTTATATTTAATCTTCATATATTTTCTTATATTTTGTTTGCTTATGATTTTAGAAAAAATGAGTCAGAGACCAGAGGAGATGGAGGATAAGGGAAGTCATTTTTCTGTAGGAGTCATATGATTGCACCAGACATCACCAGGCCCACACCAGGGAGCAAGGGGCAGCAGGAGGAATGATCGAGCAGTCCCCCCAAGCACCACAGTAGCAGCCCTCAGTTACACAGCAGCAGCAACCCCCAGTTGGGTTTATGGTATATGATTTTTTGGAAGGGAGGGTGCACTGGGTAGAGGTTGAGGAATTTCAGCCTAAAAAGTATGTGATATATGGCAGGGTGCCAAAGAATATCAGGTTAGGTCCAATGTTGTTTCTGACTACGATAAATGATCTGTCTACTATGGGCCCATGTATAAAACACGTGAATGACACCATGGCCATGGATAGTTTCATGACTGGGGGTGTCAACATGATGCAAGCAGACTTGCAGTATACCTAGGATTGGTCTGAAGTGAATCATATGGAAATTAATTCAGAGAAAATGAAAGAAATTAGATTTTGCAGCTCAGGACAGTGGAACCACCCTTCCTTGGTATTTGGTAGGACACAAGCGGAAGTGGTAGAAAAGGTAACATTTATATGGATGATCATCCAACAGGATTTTGGATAGAGGAACATGTAGAGCAAATGCTCAAGAAAGCAGACTTCAGATTACCCTATAACATTGAGTTGGAGTCAGTCATGAGATCTTGTGTACTATTATGGTATGATTTCTTGAGTACAGGTGTTTGGTTTGGATGGTGTCTCACAATAAAAAAAAAGCAAAGATATTGAAAGGATCAAAAAACAAGAACAGTAAGGATAAGTTTAAGGACAGAGATTCATTATGAGGAGACCCTGAGAGTGTATAAGGCAGAGATTAAAACACAGGGAGAAAAATGAATATGAAACAATTTGTGCCTGTAATCATAAGTTGTTTCACATACTCCACCAAAAGAAAAAGTGAGTTATAGTCTAAGAAATCAGTATAGGTGGAAAAAAATAGGGTTAGGACATAGACATGTACAGTAACTGCCCTTTGACTCACCTTCGTTGTTTTGGGGCCAACGGGGTCCACACTGCACATTCCTCCAAGGCGGCCGGCCTGTGTTCAGGAGTAGAGAGAAAAAATGATACTGTGCCTCCACCTGGAGTAATGGCAGGGAATACCTGTGAACAGATTGCAGATTACCACCCCCAGGAAATATGCAATAGCTGTCCTCAAATGACACTTCCCCACACAATAATAATTACCCCCTCTTGCCAACCCATGATGCAGAGTACCAGAATATAACTTGAACAATTAACAGTGTTTATTTTGGGGGAAGGGGAGAAAATGGGGGAAGACAGCACAACAACATTAATAACTGGCTCAAACAATGTTATCAAACACAATATCACCACCTCCCACTTGAGGGTGCACCAAACTTCCCACTGGAAGCTGCAAAGTCACTATAGTTCTTTCGGTGGGTACCACACTGCGGTGCAGATTTTGATGTTGGGGATCTTTAGTTGGGGCCCAAATTACTTTAAACAGTAGAAACAATGAAACTTCAGGTGTGGGCTTAGTTGGTTTGCACAGTCCTGCCCAGGACCTAACCCTCTAATCCTATCTGGCTAGCCAGATAACAACATTCTCCTCTGAGCTGCAACCCAGAGGTACTTGCAGTTTGTGGAGGTTTCAGGATCTGGATCTGAAATTTGCATGGTACCATAAAGGTGTCTCTTTGAGGTGCACCACAGCAGCAGAGCTGACTGAAATATGCTGGCCTTCACCTTCCTGGCCTTGCCAACTTCGTCTCTGAGGCCTTTGAAGATGATGTTCACTAGGCAGGCCTCTCACTCAATTCTTTACAGGTCTTCTTTGCCATTGGTCTAGGGTCTGTGCAGGCTGGGTCCCCTAGACTTGTAGCTTGGCACACACACTTTTCCTAAAACAGCAGCATAGCTGGGCTTTGGCTCAGCCTCTGTCCCCAGCTCAAGCAGTCACTCTGGCTTGCAGCACACAGCAGTCTCCAAACTTACCTCACTGAGGGGGGATACAGGTCTCTCAGTCTTTAACTATAGCTGCAGCACCTTGTAATTCACAGCTGCACAACTTACGGTCTCTGTTCTCACACTGCAACTCCAACTCCCATTCTGGCAGCAAACATCAGCAATCTCTCTTTCTGTCTGCAAAACCTGCCACTCTCCTACTGGCAGTCACTGCCTGGTGAGGCACTTTGCCTGTCTGTAGAACACTGGGCTGAATGGACCATTGGGTCCTGAGTACAGGCCTTGGACTGAGATAGCCCACCATAGTCTCTCCTGCACTCTCTGGAGTCCTTAATTCCCCAATTTGGTGGGCATGCAGTTCTATTTATAGTTTTGACAATATCCTGCTCTCATTGGCTGCATGCCTCCTGGACTTATTGGTGCCCTCTGAACCTTTACACAGCAGCCCCCTTTCATTAGAGTCCACGGGGGCTGGCATTTTTATTTACTTGTTGGCCCAAAACAGTTCAGTCCTTATAATATTATTGATTTGCCTTTATAAGGACAGAAACTCACATATTCGAAACCCAGAGGAGCTCCAATTATATTTCCCTCCAATTCCCAACTCCACTACCTGCCCTGGAGCACGGGATTTGTTTAAATATTGGCCATAGCCAAAAATGCCCTTTGTAGCCATGACTCCTATAAATTCCACTGTGTGGTGGTTGCACATGCACAGACTGGCATGCGTTGCCATGTTTGTTTATGTTCAGCCTGTCCAGCCCCTCGGAGCTCACTGAACCACTTTCCAAAATGCCTGTAGGTGTGGAAACAGTGATCGGAAGTCAGCCCTTTTACAGGATGGGGCTGAGATACAGGAAAGATGCAGTTGCCACTGTGGAGTACAATCAGGACTGCTGCAGGGTCCGAAACCCTCTTGGAGCCACTGGGGACACTGCAGGACAGTGTTGGGGCTGGAGCCCTCAGGTAAGCCCCAGTCTGGGGGGCTTACAGACATATAGATAGTCTTTTATTATGAGGGGATTAATTGGTGAGCTGCAACGCCTTATACCTAGGAATGTTAATGGAAATTATAGTCTCCTTCTGGTATGTATCAAATATATTAAAGAGCATTTTTGTGAACCTTTTGCAATTTCATGTAATATATGTGAAATGGTAGGCTTATGAAGTATATACCTTTTTAATATGGTATTTAATGTGTAGCTTATTAAGGTTGTATTTTTCTACATACTTGTTATGTCTTCGAAGTGATATCAGTAAGATAGGTTAAACAAATTATTGTATTAGATTGGCATTTCCATGTATTTGATATTTTATTTTAATTTTAATACATTTAGAGAGTACCTTTCAGCACAGCTGCTTGTTTACAAAGGTTCCACGTCACAGCATAGTTGCAAGCAGAACGGAAAACAATGACAGCAATTCCAATGGAATGTAGTCACTACAAGCAAGACTTGCAATAGGGTGAGAAGGGTATGACTAAGCCAACAGTTATGCTACTGTGTGGGGTTTTAGGACCTTCAATGCATGATTATGGATTATTGGTGACGTGCAGTTGGAGTTGGGGGAGAAGGCTGTGCACAAAGCTTTTTTTAAATTGAGTAATGTGTGGTAAGCTGAGAATAGATTCATGTAATTCATTCATCCAGATTGCTGCCCGCACAGCAAAGGAGTGATTCCCTAGATTGATTCTCCAGTGAGGAAGTTCAAGGGCAGATCTTAACATGCTTCTAGTGACATATTAATTGATAACATGTTTGAAGCAGATTCATATGGCCAGAGGTGTGTGACATAGTAGTGCCTTTCTGGTAAGCAGACAGGATTGGTATTTTATTCTGTCATGCAGGGGAAGCCAGTTGGTCAGTGAGTATAGAATACAGGTGTTGGTGAGCTTATCAGCACCTAGAATGAATTGACAAGCTTTATTGCAGATCACTTTGATCCTATTTAATAAAGTGTCACAAGCAGCAGCATACACAAGAAGACCATAGTCAATGAAGATGTGATAGAGCTAGAGACAACAAGGCATCTGGCTCCCGGTGTAAGGTTGTGGTGGTTCTTAAACAAGGCATCCAGTCTTCTGTTAGTGGTAGCCATGATGTTGTCCACATGTGGGGAAAATGAGAGGGTATCATCGAGAAAGACACTGAGGAATTTAAAAGTTTGTACTTGCTTCATACTTTGTCCCTTATTGGTCAGTATGACCACTGGGGGAGGTTTAGCTGTTGGCCCAAGAAGAGCAAAGTTTTCATTTTCTTATAGTTCAGCACTAATTTGCTGGCAGTGAACCTTTTTTCTAGGTACCTAAAATTGGTCTGGAAGTCTGCAGTGATTTTACAGTGGTTGGTATTTCTGAAGAAGATGACTGCATCATCTGCACATACTGTGGTAGTAGCCTAGTACAGTAGACCTGCAGACCTCTGGTAAATTATTATCATAGAAACTAAGGCTGGGAGAACTCGGTGAAGTTCTGATGCCTTATTAAATAAGAACTAGAACACGGTGAAGTTCTGACTTGTTCTGATTTATTGACAAATAATTAGAAACAAAAGTGAAAAAAGCATAAAAGTGGCCAAAGTCAGTCACATTTGACACAGAGGCCCAAAGGAAATAATTTAATGGAATATTTGTATAAAACTTAATGTAAAATTGCTAAATAAAAAAGCAATCACTCATTAATAGCCCCTTCATGACTGGCCTATGATGGTGGGGTGGCATATCCTGCTCGGTCCATGACATGAGTGTGCTGAGAGAGACAGAGAGAGATGGAGAGGAAGACAGACAGATATAAATACCTATATCATAACACTACCAGGCACTGCTAGGCAGCTAAGATTTTTTTTATTAATGGTGTTGTGTGGGTATTATTTTGATTAATGTTCCAGTCAGAGCTGAACTGGCCAAAGAAATGGATATGAATGATCAAATGAGCAGCACTAAGAGAGCCCACCCACCCTACCCGTGTGAACAATGCAACTGCTTCACATGCCCTGGTGTACTGTGGTATATGGCACACAACCTGATCCAAGAGGTGGTAATGTTTTCTAGTACTAAGACTACTTCTACTGAATCTGATCAACATTCAGAATTCCTGAAAGAAGAAAAATGAAACACACAGTGATCACCGCCACCCATGCAGGTAGCCAGTCACACATCGCATCAGTCAAGTGAAGTGCAGTCATAAAAAATTTGCCACTGCTACCTGAAGACCTGATGACAGACACACAACACAGTTATATCCTTTCTAGTTCCACGATTGTTGCCAGCCACTGCCAAGTAATTTAAGTATCAAAAATAAAATATAGTGATATAATCTCAGCCCAGTTTCTGTACAAACAATGAAGAAATGACATGAATTTTCAATTTAGTAGCAGTTTTTTTCTGTGAAGTATTCACAGACAAATATGGGGACGTGAGAACTATACAAAGAGTATTCCGTTTCTGGGGTTCAGGCATCTGCTAAGCCATGCACTGTACAAACATTTAAATAGTGCAGTCAGGATCAGTTGCTGAGGGCAAACAAAGTGACAAGTATTAGTAGCAAGGACTGGAGCAAGGACCGAAAGTGATAAGTAGGAGTAACAGTAGTAGTAGACAGCAGTACCCTACCTTCCAGATCAGATAGTGGTACCAGGTACCACCAGCTAAGTTTGTGGCATGAAATGCAGTTGCTTGCTGTATTTGGACTCTGAACCCACTGATGTTATTTTTTTTCTCTAGTCTGTGCTGCTTATGTGATCATTCAAGTAATAGTGACCTGGCCTAGTCTGTCCTGTCCTGACTTGTTGCAATTGATTGCTTCCTCATGTAGTAGACCCTATTCACAAAAGATTTTCACCACATGCATGAATCTTTGAAAGTGTTTTATGGATAGGGCCTGCTCAGAGCAGTCAGTGTATGTTTTATTTAGGTATCATATTTGAAATTAAAGTGAGGAATGTTAACTTTGAGAAATGTGAGGCATTCAGCATTTTTTGGTGTCAGACAGGATCATGTGTCAGTAATGAGGTTACCGGCTGAACTAAACAATTGTTCTGAACAGATGCTATTTGGAGGGCAATTCATGTACTTCATTGCAATGTTTACTAAATCCGGACACATATTTTGTTTGGATTTCCAGTATTGCAGGGGATCAGCATTCCAGCTGATATTGGGCTCTGCCAGGTACATGTCAACAATGGTCTGTGCTGAGACTGTGTTACAAGAGGCAGATGAAGAAAATGTTACAATTACATTTTCTAAGTGACTCCAGAGACATGAAACTAAATCAGATGACTGTGGGACAGTGCTATGCTTGGCTGGTGGTGAAGAAGAAGTTATGACTGCAGTGGCTGAGAAGGAAGAGGGAGAAAATGCTGCAACAGTAAAGGATGGGCCACCTGATGGTGTGCTGTTTCATGAAGAAGATTCTAAATGTGGTGCTGCTGTTGTTTTCTGTTCCATGACAGCATGCAACTCATCAATTATTCCTTGTTTATCTTGAAACAAGTATCATCATCATCACTCAGTAGTTGCTTCAGTTTATTTCATGGGTCCAAAATTGTTGCTTTAATGTAGTACTCAGAATGAAGCATTTTACATAGTTTGTCATTTTCCTCAACTTTGTTGATCATACATCTCATTAAATCTTGTTGTGTTCGGGGGGGGTGCGCAACCTGCATGTGTCAGCAGCAGCACTAGCAGCCTGTGATCATGGAGCTGTCTTGCTTCTCTAACTTTTCCTTAACCAGATTCAATCTGAATTTTAAAATATTTATTAGGGGTATCACCTGGTTGAGACTTGCTGTGTTTGCACTAACCTCTCTGGTGATTTCCTCAAATGGCTGGAGCAGGAAAATTAGAAACTCCATCATGGCCCACACTGTGGTGGACTAATATAGATGTCTGTATCACCAATTTTATTTTCTAAGGTGTCTTGCCTGACAGCTTTCTTTTGTTTCAGCAGCCTTTGGAACATATAAAAAGTCAAACGCTATCAAGTAGAACTGCATTGGATCAGTCTGTGCAAAGATAAATTGTTCTCTTGCTGTATTTTTTCAAATAAGTGATGGACTTTGCTTGAGTGACTGAAGTGAGTGCATATTCTTTTAATAGTGCTCATGGAAGCCTTAATCTCCCTGTCGTCATCAAGAAAACCATGAACTATTACATTTAGGCAATGCACAAGGCACTGAATGTCAATCAATCAATTTATTGTTGAACCATTTGAGTAAACAAAAGGTTATTACAAATTCACATAAAAACCTTACATATTTAAGACATACCTACAGTTCTAGACAGATTTGTTATGTACAATTTAAAAATACAAAAAGTACAATTCAGTTTATCACCAATGTTCATAATTTAACATAAGCAAAATAAAAATATGGGGGAAAAATAACATAGCCTACCTAGACTTTAGCAAGGCATTTGACATAGTCCCACACAAAAGATTAACAGTCAGATTAACCAGCCTGGGAGTGGGTCCCAGGGTGGTAGCCTGGGTAAAACATTGGCTGGACAACAGGACACAGAAGGTAATTGTAAATGGAGTCCACTCTGAAGAAAGAGGAGTTACTAGTGGGGTACCGCAGTGTTCAGTATTGAGTCCAGTCCTTTTAATGTCTTCATAAGGACATTGCAGAGGGACTGAAGGAAAAGTATGCCTCTTTGCAGATGACACAAAGATCTGCAACAGGGCTGATACACAAGGAGGCATGGAAAGGATGAGAAGGGACTTGGCAAGGTTGGAGGAATGGTCAGAAGTATGGCAGCTAAGATTCAATGTAAAGAAGTACAAAATAATGCACCTGGGAAACAAGAACCCAGAAGAAGAATACACAATGGGGGGAGGTCGTAACAACAACAAAAGAGGAAAGGGACCTGGGGGTAATCATATCAGATGACCTTAAGGTTAGCAAGCAATGTGAGAAGGCAGTAGGGAGGGCTGGGGGTATACTGGGATGCATAGGGAGAGGCATCAGCAGCAGAAAACAGGAAGTTGTTATCCCTCTGTACAGACAGTTGATGAGACCCCATCTGGAGTATTGTGTCCAGTTCTGGCCACCCCATCTCTGCAAGGACATAGACAGGATAGAAGTAGTCCAGAGGAGGGCAACTAAAATTGTACAGGGTCTGCAAGAGAGAGTCAGATGAGGAGAGACTAAAGGAGCTTAATATGTATACCCTTGAGGAAAGACGGGAGAGGGGGGGACAGATAGAAACTTTTAAGTACATCAGTGGAATCAACAAAATCCAAGAGGGTAGCATCTTTCAGAAAAAGAGATGTGCAAGAACAAGGGGACACAATTTAAAGATAGAGGGGGGTTCAGAGGCAATGTGAGGAAGTATTATTTCACAGAGAGGGTAGTGGATGCATGGAACAGCCTTCCTGAAGAGGTTGTGGGGTCTAAAATTGTGGGAGAATTCAAGAATGCATGGGACAGACATAAGGCAATTCTTGTGGGGGGTAGGAAGAAATAGGCTGTTGGTTAACTAGGATCTGCGGCCTATCCTGTAGGTAGGGAAATGGGCAGACTAGATGGGCCAAGTGGTCCTTATCTGCCGTCAAAGTCTATGTTTTTATGTTTTTATAATTCTTTATATTTCTGGTTTATCTAATTAATTGGACCCCCGAGTATATTGCACTATATATTTTCTAAAAAGAGAGATCATTACTCCATTTACTGGGTGCTGGTTTGGTAAATCTTTTTTTTGTTTGTTTTTCTTTAACAAGAGCTGCAAGAAATTTTGCAATTCTTTCTATTTCAATTTCTGTACTTAGGTGCAGTCAAATAAAAACAGGGTCATAATTTACCTCAGTGTATTTTTCAAAAAAAGGTCAAAATAAATTTTGTTCTTGGTTTGTAGTATAGAGGGCAAATAGTGATTATGTGAGAATTAGTCTCAATAAATCCTTTACTACAAGGACAAAAAATTTCCACTTTGCCTGGAATTTTATTAAAGTATGAGAATTTTGTCATGCAAGTTTTCTTTGATCTGGGCTTGCTCTATTCACTAGATATTGTTCAATATTGTGGTCAATTTTGTTATCTTTAAACCATGTCCTGATTTATTAATTTTTAGTTTGTAACATATCCTCCTCCATTGCTTTATCTATTAGCTTCTTTTTAACTATTTTACCAAATTTTTTGGAGAGCATTATATTTTTATTAAAATCTACTCACAGATGCCACATGTTTATTCCTGATAAAGTATCTTTCAATGTTTTTAGCCATATAGACTGTATACCCTGTTTATCCCAGATCAATTTTTCTTCCCAGCATATCATTGGCAAATTATGATATTTATTATTACTAATTCTCAACCAATAATTCACTATTCTTGAAAGTTTAAGAGATGGTGGATTCACCCTTCCCAGTTCAGCCCTGACTATTACACTGGCTGTTGATGTTAATATATTTAAAAGAGCCTTGTAGTAATATGTCATTATTTTTTCTATTTGATTAGCTTAGTATGACTGTCACACCTCAGCTGCATACAATAGTATTTGTAATATTTTAACCTCTCCTGCTTTTATGGCCCGAAGTATCGTATTACTGCCATATTGATAATTAAATCTTAACAGTGCTTTAGCTACAATTTTGGCTTTCACCTGCTGATCATCCAGATGCACGGCCCAGTTTGTGGTTCCAGAAAGTTTCACTCCTAGGTAGACATAACTCTTGACCCTTTCAATCTGCTCATACTTTAGATTAATTTTCCCTGAACTTCTATTATTTTTATTTCCAGAGAATATAATAATTTTTTTTTAAATTAATGTCTAACTCTAAATATTGACATTTCTTATGGAATTTGTTGAGTTTATTCTGTAGATGCACTGAGGTTAAAGCAAATAAAACAATATCAGCTGTGTATGCCAATGCATCAATAGAATTTTTATTTATCTTTGGTGAATCAAACACGTCATTTCCCTTAAATACCAGTAAGGTATTTATATAAATATTGAAGTGGGTCAGGGCCAAGAGGCAGCCTGAGTTATCATATCTGACAGTTGTTGTATTAGTGTATAGTAAACATATTGGTATCAAGAGGGATTTATCAATCCCATTCATAATTAAGATCTTCCAGAGTATGTTCCTATTAATCGAATCAAAGACAGCCTTAAAGTCTACAAATAAGGTGTATAACTTAATTTTCCTTACTTTCACATATTTCTCTACTATATGCATAAAGCAATATAAATTGTCCACTGTTGAGTGGCTCTTTCTGAAACCAGCTTGAAGACTCAAGATCACCTCTTTATCTTCTGTCCACAGTATTAATTTATTCCAATAAAATCTTTGCAAATATTTTTGGACTTATATCTAAAAGGCTTATTGGTCTAAAGTTGGATGGAGAGTAGATTGATCCCTTTTTGTGAATTGGGACAATAATATTTCTTTGCCATGAGGCAGGACATTTTTTCTGTTGAAGACAAATATTAAAAAAAGATGTTAATAGTAAGTAAGTAAGTAAAGTAAGTAACATTTTATTTTTAAGCGCTTTTCAAAACCAAAGCGCTGTACAGAATTTAATACCAACATTTTAAAAGACAACAAAAATTAAACAGTAATAAAATCATTCTCCAAATGCTTTATAAAACAAAAATGTTCTTAGCTCTGATTTAAAACTCTCGACAGTCAGGCACTCTCATAACCGATGAGGTGGAGAATTCCACAGGGCAGGGGCAGATTAAGAGAATGCACATGCCCTAGATGTCTTCAAATGAACCCTGGGAATCTCTAGCAATCTCTCATCAGCCAATTGGAGTGAATGAGGGGGCAGTAGGGAGTAAGGAGATCTTGCATATATTGTGGTCCCTGTTCATGTAGGGCTTTATAGGTCAATAATCTGACTTTAAAGGTGATCTGCCACTGAACTGGCAGCCAGTGCAGTTCATGCAGCACAGGCATAATATGACTAGTTCTAGATGTCCCAGTCAAAAGCCTGGCTGCTGCATTCTATACTAGCTGCAAGTGGTGGATATCAACCCCCGCTAGCCCTAGGTACAGGGCATTGCAGTAATAAAGGCGGGTGTTCATGAAGGCATGGACCAAAGTAGGAAGGTCAGCCAGAGGAACCAGATGTTTCATCTGGGTGATATTCCTAAAATCGTAAAAGGAAGACTTGACAATGGTAGACACCTGTGATTTCAGGGTCAAACCGTCATCAATAATAACACCCAGATTATGCACCTGGTCTGAGGTTGAGAGCTGGACCCTATCAAGCCATAAGCCTGATGGAACCCCCAGCCCTATGACCCACCTCAAGGTGACCTGGGTCCATAACCAACACCTTGATCTTATCACGATTTAACCTCAACCAGCTAGCACTCATCCAGTCTTTGATTTCAGATAGACAGCTGTTAAGCATAGAGATCGCATCGTCCTGTCTGGGAGTAAAGGACAGATACAGCTAGGTATCATCTGCATAACAGTGAAAACACAGACTGTATTACCTAATGATGTCTCCTAATAGCAGCATATAAGCTGCGAACAACATGGGTGCCAAAATGGAGCCCTGCGGCACCCCACAGGACAGAAAGATGGCATCAGAGGAATAAATTCCGGTGACAACCGTCTGTGTTCAGCCTGTAAGGAAGGATCAAAACCAATGTAGAACTGTATCAGACAGCCCACAAAGAAGCCACAGGCACTCCAAAAGCACACCATGGTCCACAGTATCAAATGCTGCAGAGAGATCAAGAAGGACTAGAACAGTACAAGCCTTTCGATCTCTCGCAATTAGGAGGTCATTTACAACCCGGACAACCCGGACAAGGGCGGTCTCAGTGCTATGTCTTTTCCTAAACCCTGACTGGAGAGTATCATAAACATAGTGATTTGTAAGATGGTCATCTACCTGTATCGCAACCACATTTTCAATAACCTTACCCACAAAGGGCAGGTTGGAGATAGGTTTGAAGTTAGCTAGACAGTCTGGGTTCAAGGAGGGTTTTTTAAGGAGTGGTCAAACGACCGCCTCCTTTAGGGGATATGGGAAGACCCCCGCTCCAAAGATTTCCAGACAATTTTAGCAAGGATCAGGCAGATAACATCTACGCAACCTAATAATAGTGGCGTAGGGACCGGATCCAAACTACAGCTGGTTGGTCACACAGTCTGAACAATCCTCACAATATCCATGAGTTCCGGCTTACTAAAGTCAAACCAGGTAGCACGGGTGTTCGTTTCCTCCCACCGATCTCTGCAATCTCTTAAAGAGGGAACTGGGCCGATGCCTGACCTAATGTTGACAATCTTATCTGCGAAGAACCGAGCAAGCTCATCATACTTTATTTGTGAAAAATCTCTTTCCAGACTGCAGACAGAGTGGATTGCACAATCTGTTGACAGTCTGAAAGAGTTGAGCTGGTTGGTTCTGTGCAGTGGAAATCTCCCCAGACAGGAGCTCTGCCTTCTTACGGGTGATTGCTGATTGATAGACACCACAGTGGTCCATCAATCTAAGTCTGTCAGCTTTCTGGACAGATTTCCGCCAAGCCCTCTCTAGCCTTTGCCCCACTCTCCTTAGCTCCTTCAAGGACCGATCAAAGCAAGGGGTTCTCGGGTGCTGATTTATTATTTTCAGAGGGCAATCCTCTAGAAGGCATTGTTCTGTTTTATAAAAGATTGTTGAGAAATATTCAACCCATGCCTCCTTGGTGACATAAGCAGTAAGAGATGGTTGAAAAGAGTTCACACCCTTGGCCACTAAGTTCCAAAATGTTTTTATGTCATTATTTTGAATAGTGTGTAACATTAACTCTCAGTTATTATAAAGATATTCTTTTTTTTTTCTTGCAGAAATGTATTGCAATATGTTCTGGCTTTGTTTAGTTTAGTGTAAGTTTCTCTAGATGAGTTTCTATTTGACCACCTAATTGCATTCGGCAACATCCTTTTGGCATGAACGCAATCAGTGTCAAACCATTTATTGCTTTTTCCTTTAACAGAGTTTACACAGTGAGTATATATCATATTTTTTATCTTATTGTTTAATAAGTCAATATTATTAATAAAGGCCATAGCTGAAATATGGTAAATGCCCTCCTGTTCTTTAAATGGAATTTCCTAAGTATTTATGCACTCTACCAATCAAGGTGTATCAATCTTTTCTCTGTTTAACTTTTGTTTCCCTGTTACTGTTAATGTGGTCATAGGTGTGTTCTCCTCTATACCCTCATCTGTAACTGTAATGGGGAATGATCACTCTCAGGCTGCATTTGAATTGTTAAGTTTTTAAATTTGTTTAAATTAACCAAATTAAAAATCACATAATCTATTATGCTCTGGCCTGTAGACGAGAAGTATGTAGCAGTTCCCCCTAAATCTCCATTTAACCTTCAATTTAGTAAACTCAAAGCATTTTCTTTCAATAATTTCTGTAGTTCTTTACCTTGAGCATTAGTCTGAGTATCTTGACTCTTTCTCTTTCTGATGTTACCCAACTCTAACTGTTTATACAACTTATCCATACTATTAGTATTGGCTACCCTGGTGCTGAAATTTCCAGCAGTAATCAAAATAGCATCCGGATATTTTTTAAAAGCATTGTCTATCTCTACAGAGAGATCTTTCCAAATGCTTTTATTTAAGTTCTTCTTACTGGGGGGAATATAGACATTAATAAGTACAAAAATCAAGTGTTTCCACTGTAATAATATTGTAATCCAATTACTCTTAATGTTTATTTTATTAATCATTTGGATATCTGTACCAATTTTTATGTAAGTAACTAAACCTCCTGAAGGGCAGCCTACTTTATGAGTTTTAATTGCTGGAGAAAACACAGCATGGTAGCCATTTATGTTAACATTTTCAGAGATCCAGGTTTCCTGAAACATTAATACATCAAACGTATTTATTTAAATTTATTTGTTTTTGTTAACCAGGTAAGCACACTAGACAGCAAGTGCCTATTTTCAGGTGCGACCCGGGAGGTTACAGTACAGAAAACATGGTACATATTCAGGGTAGCATACAGGCCGACAACTACAAGTAGGCCAGGTAGAATACAGTACACAGTACACAGTACACAGTACATTGCATAGACAAAGAACAATCTCACCCACACACAGGTGGGGCCAGAGTACAGCATATAGACAATAGTACAGAGTCAGAGCTAACAAACATGAGTAACAACTACAAGCTCAATATGACAAGCCCACATTGTGGCAAGGGGTGAGGAGAACAACAGGTGCAGAAGGCTGAATGAGGGGGGCCTGAATCCACAGACACCCCATGTGGCGGTCGAGAAAATGGGCAAGGGGTTGAGTGAGATGTTGCAGTGGACACCATAGAGCTAGTGGGTGAGGAACCCAACCTGGTGGACAAACAGGGCATGAATTGCAGGGGAAGTACTGTCCAATCCAGTGGCAGGCCCCAGTGGGCAGGTCAGGAGATAGCGAGGGGACTTTGGGTGCCCAAAGGGAAGGAGGGAGCTAGAAGGTTAGGGGACTGCTGACAGTGGAAGGAGGGGAAAAAAGTGCTGTCCAGATGGGAGGTGGGGGCCAGGAACAGCTTGAGGGTGGGGAGTAGGGTGGCCATGACAGCAAATAAGTGCGGGGGAGGAGAAATGGTTGAGGCTGAAACCTACGTGGTGGGAGAGGTGTCGGGCAGCCTTGAATGCACTCCACTCCAAGTCTAAAACCTTATTGTGCAGTCCTGCAATATTCCATATCAGACAATTTGGATTTTCTTCCTTCTGGAAATAGCTGTAATATTTTTCAAATGGGAATCATTATTTTTTGTCAGTCAATTTGAAGATATATCTATGCTATTTTTCTATATTTCTTTCCAATCGATGATAAATATTCCCATTTGGTCAAATTTACCTACGGCATCCATTGGAGTTTGATAATACTCTTTAGTTGCACAACTAATATCAATGCTATTACCATCTTCAACAGTAAGTGATCTTTCTGTTTCAGGGAACCCATTTTGTGTAACTTTTTCCCCTAGAACACTTGAGAAGAGTATTGTCACTAGATCCCTGAAGCTGGTTTCATTTTCACTTCATAATCTGTCTAAACAAAACACTGCTAGTTTAAATTCCTGCCCATGGGCAAGTTAGACTCTGCTAGCAGTTTCCAATGGAATTTTTGTAGAATGTTCATAATTTCTGAGCAACTAATGCAAGGACCAAGTTCTCCATTTGGAAAAGTCTTACAATATATTGTTTTCCAGGAGACCAGAGTTTTTACTTCAGTACCTAGCTGAAATAATTTCTGCTGCTTGAACCATATGCTTTTAGCAAAGTCCATGTTCTTTACCAGCACATAAACTGGTTTTAGCTCTTCACTTATGTCCCTATATGCCATTTATGTTAAAAGCAAATTCACAGTATCAGTATTAGATGCTACTTCCGTTGCTGGAGGATTTGAATGCCTGTCCCTCAGAGTTGAACCATCTTAATCTGTGGCTTTCCAACTAATAGGCTGCTACAGACCACCTGCAGCAGGACCACAGCTCTTGACTCATCTGTCATCACAAATGGACGCAACACCAATGGAGACAATCTTACTAGGTGACCTAAACTACGACTGGCTAACTAACGGATCACTACCCCTAAAATGATTCTGTGACTCATATGGGTTCACCCAACTTATAACTGAACCAACTCACATCAACAATAAAAATCCAATGAGAAGCACCCTCCTGGATGTCCTCCTTGTCAACAAACCTCACTACTTTTCACATGCCGGTATCCGCCCAGCTGATGTTAGTGACTACTACCTCATAGCTGGCATCAGAACCATCACTAAACCACTATCCACATCAAAGTTCTCCAGCAAAAGATCCGGATGGAACTTTGACCCTCTGCCCTACTTCAATGATCTAAAAAACTCTTTGCTCTGGCAGAGTTTCTACCTAGCTAAATCAGTGAGTAACGCCTATGATGTTTTGCACTAAATCATAGCCAGTGCCCTTAACAACCATGCTCCTTTGATCAAAGCTCGAATAAAAACCAGGAGATGCCGTTGGTTTTCACCAGACCTGAAGAAAGCCTTACTCAAAAGAGACCAGCTGTGGAAAAAGGCCCGGAAATCACATGCCGATGCAGACAGTTGTCTTTTTAGGTCAGCTAGAAATGCCTGTACGAAAATGATCAGGGAGGCTAAGGCCACTTTTTATCAAAATGAATTGCTCTCTGCATCCAACAGCTCTACCAAATTCTGGTCCACTATAAAGGAACTGTCTGGTTACTCACCAGGTAGTGTGCTACCATCCAAAATTACCATTGATAATGTCACTGTCACTGTCACTGATAAATCTGAGATTCTCCAAGCCTTCAATAACCATTTTGCCACAGCAGGCATGGCATTCGATAATGCACCAGTAAGTAGTCTTCGTCCGCTGCTCAAAGCCCAGCCACCCGAACCAAATAACAAAAGCATGATTTTCTCCTTTTCCTCAATCACCATAAAAGAAGTTGAAGACCTTCTGCTACAGCTAGACACTAGAAAAAGCGCAGGAGCTGACTCATTCGACCCATATTTTCTGAAAATAGTATGCCACATACTTGTCGCACCTATATCGCACTTATTCAACCTGTCTCTAGCCCAAGGCTCTCTCCCCTCGGAATGGAAAACTGCTCATGTTATTCCTCTATTTAAAGCAGGGGACTCAAGCGACCTGAACAATTATAGGCCAATCTCTCTACTACCTATACTTTCGAAAATGCTGGCAAAAATTGTGGATACACAGTCGAGATCATTCCTAGACAACTCTGCATTGCTTAACCCCATGCCGTCTGGATTTAGAGCTAAGCACAGCACTATTACAGCACTGGCCAAAGTCACTAATGACTGGCAACAGGACCTTGACAATAAAAAATTTGTTTGTGCGGTGTTTTTAAATCTCAGCAAGGCTTTCGATACAGTCGACCACTTCCTACTTCTCTCCACCCTAAATACCATAGGCATGGACTCAGTCTCACTGGATTAGTTCCAGGACTACCTCACTGATAGGCAGCAACAAATCAAGGCTGAAGGAGAGCTTTCTCCACTCAAACCTATAAAAAGAGGAGTCCCACATGGATCTATATTGGGCCCCTACTGTTCGCCATCTATATTAACAACTTGGACTTAGGAATCAAGGAAGCCAGTATCCACTTGTTTGCTGATGATACAGTGCTCTACCTAAGTCGTGACTCTCCATGCTCAGAATTACAAGCCGAATTCAGTACACTGCAGAACCAGCTCATCAACAAAAAGTTATTGCTAAATGCAAAAAAAACCAAAGCCATACTGTTTTCACCATCCAGCTCTGGGGCCAACACCGCGGTCGCTGATACAGTTCCTCCTATAACCACCCTACTAGGCAAAAGCTTGAGTTCGTGCCTAAATTCAAATATCTGGGCATATGGCTGGTTAACAAACTCTCCTTTATGGAGCACACGGAAGAATTGATGAAAAAGCTTAGGCAGAGGCTTGGCCTCTTTTACAGGATTAAACACCTCCTGACTGCAGCCGCAAAAAGACAGCTTGTTCATTCTACATTCCTCTCATTAATTGACTATGCTGACATTATCTATGGCCAATGCTCTGTCTCACGCCTTACAAAACTGGATGTACTATACCACAGAGCCTTAAGATTCATAACTGGCCTCCCTTTCTCCACACACCACTGCTCTTTATATGCTGCAGTAGGGTGGCCTTCTCTGCAATACAGATGGCATAGAAATGCAGCTTTCTGGACACTTCGAGCACTCACCAACAAACTCCCTGACTACATTGTTGCCTGCCTTCCCTTAAGTCCACCAAGTAGCTATGCCCTAAGAAGCCACTCGCTAATTTCCCTAAAAATTCCCAAGATCAGTAACCACTTTGGTAGGGCAGCAAAGTCATGCTCTGCCTACACTCTGGAAAAGGATACAAAGTTCACTGAAACTTAGCTCTCCTGTCAGTATCACTGTGTTTAGGTCTCTTTATGACAAAGCGTTTGTCGAAACCTTAAATGTTTCCATAGTACCTAGTGGTCCCGCTGATGGCTCCCTCTCTAGCCTTACCATATGCAGCCATGAACCTAACCCCTCTCTTCCCTACCTAACTTGTTCAATAGTCAGCTGCCATGCTGGCCCTCGGAACCCTTGGCACTATTTTCCTTCTCTATCTACTCCCTCCTTCCTCTCAAATAGATGATACAGTTTTCATCATGGGCCCATCTGAAGCCTTGGTCACCTCCCAAGCATATAAACAGTTTCTGAGGGCTGAAATATTAATAATTGTACCTTTCTATAGAGGCCTGAATAAATATGTTACCTTAACTTCTATGTCTATTAAGGTTGTATATGCCGCAATAATGTTATGTGATGCATGTTTGCTCCCACGTGAATACTTGGAATGTATATATTGCACCTACCACTTATTTGTAAGTTTGTTTTTACCTTAGCACATTTTGTATACTGCACCTTTAATCTATGTATGTATAACTGTCCTTGACAACAGCAGGTCCACCTTGTAAATGAGCTTGCTCAACGGTGATCGGCTGGATAAATAAAGATTTGATTTGATCTGATTTGATGCCATTAAGACATTTTCATTTGTATTCGGGATTTCCAATTCTGCTGACAGTAAATATTTAATAAGTTCCTCTAAGGTATCTCTTGTGTCATATGATTTGTGATATATACCTTCTAGTCTAACTACTGTTTCCTGCCCTGTCAGATTTATTATATCAATATCAAGAATCCCATTCATGGGTGGGGGTTCTTCACAGTTTACTTCTTTTTTTTTTCCTCCAGTGAAACTTTGATGTTTTCCTGTCTCCTTTGTTTTCCAGCTATTTTCTCAGGGTTCTTTTCTAAATGCTGGGTAACTACAGGTGTACCTGAGTGTTGTATTTTATTTCCCATAACTGTGTGCAATGGACATTTGGATTTTCTTTCATTGGTGAGAGTCACCCGTTCTCGATTTTCTTTATTAAGTTGCTTCTTCTGGCTTTTCTTTTTCCTTCTAGTCTTCTGTTTACTTTTCTCCCTTTTCCCTTCTTTTTTCCTTCTGGAGTATCAGGGATAACAATAGTAGAGAAGGATAATCTCCTTTTTGCCTCTGCTTTCTGACTAAGGCTAGTAATTAGTCACTGTAAACTGTTAATTTGAGTATGAATTATCTTTGCAAAATTGTCCATGTTATTTCTAATGTCATTTAAAGCTTCCAGCAATACAATATTGGACATCACTGGATGTACCAGTGCTTTTATTGTATATTTGGATAATGAGTTTGGACACTGATCTAAAAATTCAGTTTCAGGCTCTATGTGTTTAATTTCTGTGTCTAGTCTTTGAAACACAGTATTCGAGGAGCCTGCTAACACCGAGTCATTCTGTGCTCCTGCCTTTTGCTCTAGATCTTCACTTTGTAGGGATAGTAATTCTAGTGGGCTAAATAACTCTAATCTAGTCTCATTCTCTTTACTTGGAGTTTGTGGCAGCGGATGTGAACAAAGCCCCACTCCTTCAAGGTCTTCCTTATGTTGGACACATTATCTGCAACTATAAAGCCAACTGGCAGTCCCTGTGAAATGAACCATTGCTGTATTGGTTTTTGGAGTTCTTCACTGCTGTTGTATGAGGTATGTTCAGATGAAAAATAAAACATTCTTAGAACAGCAAACTGCAATGCTTCACTGTCACCAGTCCCACGTGAATTATCGAAACATGCCCAATGTGTCATAATAGACAAAAGGCTCAGGCTGACAGCTTGTTCAGATATCTGTTGTGAGATGCATCAACCTCCCAACAGCACTGCACAAGTCGCATCTTAATTTTTCACATACGGCATTATAAAGATCTAGAATCCCTGTTGTTGAGAAGTATTTCTGCAATGGTATACTACATCAAGGTTCGAGGTACTCAAGCAGCCGCTTGAATCCTATGTGTTCAACCATGTAATAGGGTAGCAAATCAACAGCTATCATTTCTGAATTTTTTTTTGGTTACTGTAACAGCAACAGGGTGAGTCAAGGCATATTTGGCTTTATGCTCATATGTTTCTGAGATGGTAAGCTGTCTCCTTGAAGAAGGAGGGCTTTTGAACACATGCTCACTTTCAGTAACAGTGGGAGGAGTCCTTCGAATGACAGGAAGTGGTGGTGGTGGTGTTTCAGTAGTGCTGCAGGGGCTGCCACTGGTTTAATCTGTGGGAGTTACCCCTGAGTGCAGTGAGATATCACTGTCACTTTCTATTTGAGACTCACAACTGGACTTCTCAGTAATGTTATGACATCTGTCTAGGTGCTTTTTCAGTGCTGAAGTTCCCAGTGTGACTTTCTTTTTACCCCTGCTGAGTGGCCATTTACAAATAGCACATGTTGCTAACAAATCATTGGAAGCACTAATGGAGAAGTATGACCAAACAAAATATTATTTTTTTTTTTGTTTTTTTTTTCCCAGGAAGGCATGGCACCTCAATCACCTTTTCAGAGTACCTACCCCCATATTTTTTTTGGGCCTACACCTCTTGTGGTTTATTCCCACTGCCCCCCTCCACAACTAAAACAATTCTGCCTGTTTCTTCCTCATCTGCAATTTCCATCCCCTTCAGTATACCTTGTACTGCCTGATCATTCTCTTCTTCTTTATTACTACCCTCGTTGGTTTCAACCTCAGAAGAATCAGATGAGGGACTGGCAGTAGCATAGTATGCAATTGTTCCATACTGTTGGGTGCCTCTGCAGGTGGTATGTACCACGCCTTTAGTTTTTCTAAATACATAACTTTTTTTTTTATTTGTGACTGTTGATGATCTGAGACATTCATCTTTTTTGGATTCAGGCAATAGCTTGGAAGACAAAACCTTAGACATGAAAAAATCGCTTTTTGGAGTTGATTTTGTTTTATCTTTTCAGGCTGATTGCTGTGTTTTATAGTGCCACAGCGTACCTGAGAAACAGAATGTGCCTCATCAACACTTTGATCCATTTATTTTAGTATTCTAACCTGTAACAAAACATTGCTCTAACTAACATGATGTACTTCTGATTACTCCCACCCACAGGCCAGGGACAAATCTACTGTCATGACTAGTGACTGTACACAGCACACCAACAGCACAGCAATACACCACCATTTCCTTCCAAGATTACCGTACTGACTCCTGCAAGACAGTTAGTTACTGTTAAGTGACCAAATTCAGCAACTGTTAAGTGTACCTTCAGAATCTGAATTGGAGATGCAGACACATCTGATGCATAGCCACACACAGCACAGTCCCACACTGGGGGTTGGTTAATGCTTATACGTAATGTAACACTATATACTATGAAACTAATGATAATAAGGAGGTATACTGGGGAATGAGTGATGATGATGACACTTGTACGTATGTACAGTACTTGACTTTCCTTGTGTTGTACTTTAAACAGTCTGCTATAAGTCACAAAGTCAGATTATCCCCTGGGCCACCCATAGCCAGCAGCACAGGTGCATCACCTTATATGTTGTTTGTCAGAACAGTATTTTTTTGATACATGAAATCATGAATGCACATTAACAAGTGATCATGATTCGTGATTGGATGTCACAAGTCAAAGGTTAATTGTGCCACCCTGCTGCCCTTGCCCGTTACACACAGCCACACTGAAGCCAGGAAAATAATTTTAGTTAGGATTTCTGGGACTGTTACATTTATTGTGGGGCTCCTGCAGTCTCTCTTTCTCTTTCTCTTTTTCTCTCTCTCTCTCCCCCCCCCCGGAGGTCACAAGTCAAAGATTTTTCTTGCCATCCTGCTGCCTTTGCCCTGTACACACAGCCACACTGAAGCCAAGAAAAAAAATTATTTGGGATTTCTGGGACTGTTACATTTATTGAGGGCCACCCTGCAGTCTCTCTCTCTCTCTCTCTCTCCTCTGGACATCACAAGTCAAATATTTATTTTGCCACCCTGCTGCCCATGCCCTGCACAAACAGCCACACTGAAGCCAGGAAAATAAATTTTATTTGGTATTTCTGGGACTGTTACATTTATCATAGGCCACCCTGCAGTCTGTCTCTCTCTCTCTCTCTCTCTCTCTCTCTCTTTCTCTCTTTCTCTTTCTCTCTCCCCTCTGGATGTCACAAGTCAAAGATTTGTTTTGCCACCCTGCTGCTCTTGCCCTGTACGAAATACACTGAAGCCAGGAAAATAAATTTTATTTGAGTTTCTGGCACTGTTACATTTATCATCAGCCACCCTGCAGTCTCTCTCTCTCTCTCTCCCCGACAAGATTGTGAATGAATGATAACAAGCGATTATGATTCACAATTGGATGGCAGAAATCAAAGAATTACTTTGCCACCCCGCCGCCCTTGCCCTGTACATACAGTCACACTGAAGCCAGAAAAAAAAAATTGGGATTTTTTGTAACTGTAAAATCTCTCTTGGGCCCCCAGTAGTCTCTCCCTCTCTGGATCTGCAATGCACAAGTTAATGATTTTGCCAGCCTGCCCTTGCTCATACATACAGTTACACAGTACTGCCACACTGCCTTCATTTGCATCCCCCTGGCAGCCACCCAAGCCACCACTATCTCCCCAGTCCCAACTCCCCGATCTGTCTTCACCCACCCCAATGATCAGTTTCTCTCCCCCTCCTTTCTCCCATGCTCCCTAATTTCTTCTCTTCCCTCCCTTCCAGCTCATATATTTCTAGTGTTTTTGGGGAGAATTTGGCACTTTTGTTTGGCGACTCTTTCTGCTGGCTGCCTGGCTCTGCTGAGCGCAGCTCCTGCTCCTGCTCCTTCAGTCTTACTTGCTCATATGGGGCCACATTGGACACTCAGTATAGTTATATACTGTGATTTTGTCATGTGACTTCTGTTGCCTGATTGGATGCCACCGGCCACCTGTACATGCCAACAGCATCCCCTTGGCAACAGACAGCAAAATCAAGGAAATGGCATCTCCACAGTCCCAGAACTGGACTTCTACAGCGAAGTCCCTATTTATCTGGGTCCATGGATTGTGGATTCGATCCGGGGGTCCAGATCTCCCATGAAACAGTCTGCCCAACCCCATAATATAGAAACATAGAAGCTGTTGCCAGAAAAGGACCTCCTGGTCCACCTAGTCTGTCCTAAGGACCCTACCTACTGTGCTACCACAGACCCCAATTAATCTCCAGCCTTCCACCCCAGGCTTATTACTAAGGTCCTCCTATGTCTATCCCATGCATATTTGAAACCTGTTACCATTTCAGTACCCACCACCTCTGCTGGGAGTCTGTTACAGACATCCACCACCCTTTCTGTAAAGAAGCATTTCCTCACATCCCCCCAAGTCCCCCCTTCCAGCTTCATAACATGCCACCTTGTCCTTCAGCATCTTTTTCAGTGAAAAAATGCCACCATCCTGCACCTTATTGATACCTTTGAGGTATTTGAATGTTTCTATCATGTATCCCCTTTCTCTCCTTTCCTCCAGTGAGTACATATTTAACTCCCTAAGTATTTTCTCATTGGGATTCTGATGCAGGCCATGCACCATTTTGGTTGCCCTTTTCTGTACTGCCTCCACCTGATCTAAGTTGTTCCTGAGATGGGGCCACCAGAATTGGACACAGTACTCTAGGTATGGCCTCACAATTGATCTATACAGGGGTAACACTACCTCCCTCTTTCTGCTGGTGATACCACTCCCTATGCATCCCAGCATTCTACTAGCCTTTCTCACTGCTTTATCACACTGTTTTGCTACCTTCAGGTTATCAGACATGATGATCCCCAGATTCCTTTCCTGTTCTGTAGTTGTTAACACCTCCCCCACCAAATGACATGTTGCCCTTGGGTTTCTGTGCCCCATGTGCATAATTTTGAACTTTTGGCACCAGTTTGTACAATCCCATGACCAGTCTTCAGATCTTTCCTCATTTATTCTACCCCCCCCCCGTGTATCCACTCTGTTACAGGTTTTTATGTCATCCACAAACAGGCATACCTTTCCTTCCAGCCCCTCTGTGATGTCAATAATAAAGACATTGAAGAGGACTGATCCCAGTACAGACTCCTGAAGTACCCTACTGGTTACCATACCTTCTTCTGAGTGAACTCCATTCACTACCACTCTCTGAGTTCTGTTACTTGGCTAACTTCGTACCAATTTTACACTCTTTGGACACACTCCCAGGTGGCCCAGCTTGTTTACCAGTCTTCTGTGTGGAACAGTGTTGAAGGCCTTACTGAAATCCAGGTAGGTCACTTCCACTGCTCTTCCCTGATCCACCTCCCTGGTAACCCAGTCAAAGAACACTGTCAGGTTTGTTTGGCAAGATCTCCCCCTTTTGATCTCATGCCGCCTCGGATCCTGCAGTCCACTGGTTTTAAGGTATTCACCAATCCTTTCTTTAAGTAGTGTTTCCATAAACTTGCCCACCACTGAAGTCAGGTGTACAAGTCTGTAGTTTCCTGACTCCACCCAATTCCCACTTTTGTGTAGGGGTACCACATCCACCCTTCTCCAGTCCACTGGGACTTTCCCCATATCCAATGATAGATTGAACAGGGTTGTCAGAGGTGCAGACAGTTCCTCCTTTAGTTCCTAAACAGTACGACTAGGAGGGGGATGAGTACTATGTCCTGGGGCACCCCAACTGAAACATTCCTTGTGTCTGACAGAAAGACATTTATTTTTACTCACCTAGATTGGTTAGAGAGGTAGCTTCAAAACCACATTATACAGTGGGGTATGAAAATCCTGTAACTTCATTGGTCATTGACCATGGGTATATCCTGCAATAAGCCACGGCTGAGAAATGGCATTATAAAAATCATAATTAAACACATTTTAAATTTATTTTACACATGGGTCCATTGTATAATTACAATAAGGCACTCCAAGGTGTGGGTTATTGAGGGATTTATCCACTTCTTGTGTGGTTGACTCACTCAGCTGTGCCTCGTGATACACCACACAAGGCATGGGTAAATCCCCTAATAACCCACACCCTGTTGTGCCTTATTGCTTAATTACCATGTCCAGTGATAGGCCAAGGAAGGGGAGCTTATCAAGCAGCAGCTTGTGATGGACTAAGTCGAAGGCCTTGGTCAAGTCAACATAAATGGCTTCAACCATGTCTCTGCTGTTGAGTACTTCATGCAGCTATCTAGTGAGTCCATTAAGGGCAGTGCTGCTTCTATTCAGCTTTCTGAACCCATGCTGGTGTGGGCATTGGATGATGTGTTTCTCCAGATGGTTGGTCTGAGATGATTCCATCCAGGGCCTTAAGCAGGGGGACAGGATGGAGACTGGTCTATAGTTTGCCAGGTAAGAGTGGTCACTGTTTTTGAAGACAGGTATAACTGGTATGGTTTTTAAACTCCATAGAACTGTGAGTACTGCAGAGAAAAGCTGAAGATCTTGGAGATGGGGAGGATGAATTCTTCAAAAGCCAGTGTTAGGGCCACCTCTAACCCTGGTTTTCCCAATATTATTTTGATGTACATTTGGGTGTCACTAATGGAGATTCTTAAGAAGTAGAATTTAGGATGTCCAGTCTCTGACTTATGACTGCAAGGAGCTACAGTCCTTCTCCTTTATGAGTCACACATGGTGGGCTGACTGGGATGACTGCACTTAGATCTCTGAAGGTTGTGTTGAATTGTTTGCTAATTCTCTTGAATATGCTGTGATCTAAAAGGCATATTGTATAATGTTTTGTGACAATTTGGAAGCTTTAATTAACTTCAACCTGTTTGGTTTTCCAAGTAGGTTGCAATTTGAGTGAAATAAACTAAACTAAACTAATGTTGTGCAACAGTAGTCCCACCCTATCTGGGTGAAGCCCATCTCCATATTGCTAGCTCCTCCCTATCTGGGTGCAGCTTTCACCCTTTTTCATATTTAAGTTTTCCCTCCATTACTGGGTGTAGCCCATAGCCATATTATACAGCTTTTCCCTATCTGGATGTATCTCTCAGCCCTATTCACAGTCTAATATTTCCACCCTATCTAGGTAAAGTCCATACATTTTTATAGCTTACTCCATATCCAGGTGAAGCTCACATCGTTACTTTTCCCACTAGGACCCCTCCCTATCTGGGTGCAACACACTACCCCTCCCCACCCCAAAATCAGTTCCAGGCTTCCTTTCTGTGTATAGCCTCATCTGTTAGTAGCAGCTTCCCCTCACTGCTCAGTTTATTTAAGGACAATTGTTACATCACTTCTCCATCATGCCGTTTGTAACTTTTTCACTTCCTCTTCCTAGCTAGCCTCTCCACCCTCCCCTTTACCTACTCTTCCCCCTCCTTTTCTTCTCCCTCCCTCCATCCTCTCCCACCCTCCCTTATGCTTGCCTTCCTCCCCCCCACACACACACCACCCTGTCTTCCTGGTTGCAGCCTCCTCGCTTTGCCTAGATACACACTGAAGTACTTAGAAGCATCTGTCCCTCGTCCCTCCCTCCTTCCCTCTCTCCCTTCCTCCCTCTCTCCTTTTCTCCTTCACCCACACTCCTTCTCCTTCCCACCCTCTGTTCTACACTAGCTTCTAATTGGCTCTCTTAAGCACTTTGTATTCTTCCTACTCACAGTAGCAGGTGATGTTGAACTCAATTGAAATGGTTGAGAGTAGTTCATGTTAGCGTCTGCAGTCTCCCCAAAACTGACCTTTTACAGCCTTTCATGCTTAACCTTAAACCTGATGTGCTAGTGATCTCGGAGTCTTGGCTTTCCCCAAAGATAATGGATACTGCCATTGCCATCCCTGACTTCTCTATCTTCAGACAGGATCGTGCTAAGAGGGGTGGTGGTATACCTATCTATCTTTCTTCTTGCATCCAGCTTGAACCTGTGCTGTTTGTAATCACCCCTTCTGCCTATGAGATGCTCCCCTGAAACTCTGGCTCCCCTTCTCTGTTCTCATTTTCACTGGTCTAGTGTATTGCTGCCCTGGCATATCCCCTCCTTCTGTCACTAAGCTCCACACCTCCTTATCCTCCCATGACTCCTTTGGTGACTTACTCATCCTAAATGACTTTAATCTCTATTGGCTCTTACATTCTCTTCATAGCTTATGCCAAAAAATTAAAAACACTCCAGCTCTCCAAATTGATTCTGACCCCACTAGGCTCAATCGCAAAAAACACTTCCTCCTGAACTGAGTCCTGACCTCCCACCCCCACTGTATCTTAGAGGCTGGTACCCTCCCTGACTCCCTCAGTGACCATCTTATGGTCTACTGTATGTGCAAGTTTCACCATTCCAAAGCTCCACCAAATTCACCCAGATCCAATCCTTTCATTCTCTGGACCTGTCCTCATCACATGCTGATCTGGTGACTACTGACTGGTACCCTATGTTAGCTGCTGGCAACATTAGCTTAGATCTCAAATGTTTTAACTCCAAACTATTGCCAGTATGGAAGATCAGAGCAAAGTTGCTGGCCTGTCACTGAGCACATGACCTTGCCTGGCAGACCTACAAGTCCACCGGTTTCTCAACCAGCCTATCTAATTACAGGACCCTTTGTAATGCCTGTACAGAAACTGTTAGGGTTGTGAAGGCTGGCTGACTACTTTGCATCCACACTCCAGAACAACCTTAGCCACCCCTCTATGTTCTTGAAGGTCATTCATGCCCTCTTCTTTCCTCCAACCCAGCTGTCCTCAAGGTGGGTGACTCCCCTATCATTGACCCTACTGCCATTGCCTCATCTTTTATCAAATTTTGAACTGTGACCTCTCCCACCACCTCCCCTTCTTTCTCTCCCCTTACCCCAACCCATACTACCCTCTCTCCTTACCACTGCTACCCTCAAAGAACTCCTAGTTTTAAACCCATACAAAGGGGAGAACTACAAAGGCCTTGACCCCAAACTCCTGTCTCTCTATACTATGGCCATTGTTCTTCCTGTCACCCACCTTCTAAATCTCTCCTTTTCACTAGCCTTCATCCCTGATCCATGTAACCAGGTCACAGTCATCCTCTTTAGCAAAGGGGTGACCCTCCTCCCTCCCTCCCTGGCTGCAGTTTGGGAAATGCCCAGCCTCCAGCTCTCCCCTTTCTTTGACTACTCCTCTTTCTTCACTCTGTAACAGTCTAGAAAGTCCCACTCTACCTCCACCTCCCTCCTGCTGCTCACTGACTCATCCTTTCTGCTATGGATCAGTCCTTGATTACCTCTGCCATTTTTGTTGGCATGGCCAAAGCCTTCAGCAATATTGTCCACCCTATTCCTTTGGACATGGTCCAGGTGGAGAGGTTCTCTACCTCCTCAGTTCAGGGCTGGACTCAAGCTGCCTGTATCGGTGTATCCTTATTCTCTCCACCCCTATACTCTCTGGTATCCCCCAAGGATCCATTCTTGTCCTTATTCTATTCTCCCTATTCCTGAGTTACTTTCCATCTGCCTGTATCGGTGTATCCTTATTCTCCACCCCTATCCTCTCTGGTATCCCCCAAGGATCCATTCTTGTCCTTATTCTATTCTCCCTATTCCTGAGTTACTTTCCATCTGCCTGTATCGGTGTATCCTTATTCTCTCCACCCCTATCCTCTCTGGTATCCCCCAAGGATCCATTCTTGTCCTTATTCTATTCTCCCTATTCCTGAGTTACTTTCCATCTGCCTGTATCGGTGTATCCTTATTCTCTCCACCCCTATCCTCTCTGGTATCCCTCAAGGATCCATTCTTGTCCTTATTCTATTCTCCCTATTCCTGAGTTACTTTCCATCTGCCTGTATCGGTGTATCCTTATTCTCTCAACCCCTATCCTCTCTGGTATCCCCCAAGGATCCATTCTTGTCCTTATTCTATTCTCCCTATTCCTGAGTTACTTTCCATCTCCCTGCTCCTCTGCATCCATTCACATGCATACAGATAACATGACACTCCATGCCTCTGGTTCCTCAGCCTTTGACCTCATGGCCTGACTCCATCTGTATTTCAGCAACATCCAGCACTGCTTCCAGGCTAATCAGCTGTACCTCAATGGCAAGAAAATGACTGCCATGACTTTTGGGCACTATTTATTTATTTTTTTATTTATTAAAGAATCAGAATTACAAATCTTTGAGCTAAGAGCTCATTTACAGAGGGTCCTCATCAATCAAAGTGGGGGAACAATTATATGAGTTGGGAATAGCAAATGCAGCTAACAGGCATTGTCATAAACATATTAGTAACACATTAACAAACTAATATAATACAAGAAAGTGGGTATTAAAGATAGGCAAATTGTAAAGTACAGTAAAACATTGGCACTATAAATAAGGTGCTAACAGTTCAGTTAAGTACTCACAAATAGCAGCTAAGAAACCCTGTCATAGCAAGAGGATGCCAAGGTTGAAACATCTCAGTGAATATGTAGCAGGCAATAGGTAAGAGAGTGGGGAGGCTTACTCAGCAGAGTATGTATGGATACAGTCTAGTAGGATATGCAGGTAATGCCCTGGGGGTTAGGTAGAACGGTAGCAGTGTGTAGGTGGGATGATGGAATTTCAAAGTTCAGATTTGAGATGACTAATGCTGGTGAGGCTTGTGATGGCGTGAGGGAGCTTGTTTAGACAGGTGGGTGTCCTGACTGCAAAGGCACGACTCCCAAGGGCAGTTCTGAATGGCACCACAAGCGCTTGTTTTGTAACACATCTCGTAACATGTTTAGAAGGGGCAGGGCAGAATAAAGCCTGTAAAGAAGGTGGTGCAAGTCCAAGCAGGGCTTTCATCCCCAGGAGGCAGGAGTGGAGTCAGATCTGGTCCTTGAGAGGAAGCCATTTTGTTTTACTGTACAGAACGCAAGTGTGCATAAGATGATCAGCATCTAAGACAAGTCTGCAGGCTTTGTTTAGGGTGGTGTGGACTCTGTGTAGGCTAGTGTTGGAGGTTGCACTGTAGACCACAATTCCATAGTCTAGGATTGGTAGGGTTGTACCTCTGACAGCCTGATTCCTGGCCTCCGGAGTGAGGCAGGACCAAAGCCTGTAGAGGCCCCTAATTTCCTGTTAGCGGCAGTGATAATAGTTAAAATATGTTTATCTAAGGCAAGGGACTCATTGATAGTGATCCCCAGGTACTTGAAGGAGGACATTTGCTTGAGGGCGGTGCAAGAGCTGTCATTTATGATGAAGGGTGCAGTAGTTCTTCTCTTTTGATGCCCAGCAAAGAGCACTGTCTTTGTTTTTTGCTGTTGAGCACCAATAGGCTGTCCTTAAACCAGTTCAACACCATGTCAAAATTGTGCTGCAGGTGCCTGGTGAAAGTCTGTTGGCACAAATCCAACAGAAAGACAACCGTGTTGTCTGCGTAGAGCAGGATCTTAGCTGAAGGGCATGCCTCTGGGAGATTGTTCACAAAAAGGCTGAACAAGAGCAGACCTATTATAGAGCCCTGGGGGACCCCTACTGTGACTTCACAAGCTTGGGAGACCACTCCATTAATTTGTACCCTCTGGGAGCATCCAGTTAGATAGCTAGCAAACAGCTCAACTGTGCCAGAGGACAGTCCCAGGCAACTTAACCTATGTAACAGCAGCTGATGATGCACAAGGTCAAAAGCCTTGGTAAGGTCTATATAGATAGCTCCAACTAGCTGGCCTTGGTCAAGTGCTTCATGCACATACCCTGTGAAGTCAACTAAGGTAGTATTTGTGCTATGCGTCTTGCAGAAGCCATGTTGCTGTGGGCAGAGAAGGTTGTATTTGTGCAGGTGGTCCATGAGTTAGTCAACTGTAATTTTCTTTAGTGCTTTGGAGAGTGGGGACAGTATGGAGATAGGTCTGTAATTAGACACAGTTGCCTTATCACCTTCTTTTTGCACTGGGGTTACAAGATCTGATTTCCAGGTAGAAGGGAAAGTGAACAAGTGAAGAGACAGATTAAACAGTTTTGTTATTGGTATGATGACCTCAGGTAGAGCAATGGTTACCAGTTTAATATCAACACCATCGCTATCCATCCTGGTTTTGCCCAGCACTCTAGTTGGGTATTTTTTTGTTTCCTGAGCAGTTACATGTTTGAAGTAGAATTTAGGGCTTGTACTGGCATCAGGTCTGGAATTAGGAAAGGAGGTAGCTGGTACTCCAGTGGGGTACATAGCCAGTCTGGGGGGGAGGGGCTGAACTGTAATCTGAGAATGCTATGTTAAAGATATTGACCATGGTACCATCATCTAGCATTACCTCACCATTATGCTGAAGCATGGAGGGGGGAACCTGTCAGCTGACCCTAGGATGTTCTTTATCGAAGTCCAGAACTTCTTCCCATCACCAAGCATTGAGCCTGCTGGTTTTTGTGGTATGTGGCCTTGGCCTGCCAGATTTCCCATGTACACCTGTTATGGGCTGCTTTGTATCCTTTTATATCTGCAGTTGTCCTCATCTCTCTGGCATGGTGCCAGAGCGTGTCTTGCTGCCACATCATACCGAGCAGTTGAGGGGGTGACCCAATCCATATTACCTCCCTTTATCATTTTCTTGCAATAAGGAGTGAACTTGTCCACAGCTGTGTTGAAGTGGGAGATGAACAAACAGAGGGGCATTTATCAATGAAGCTCCAGTCTATGCTGGTGAGGTAGTTCTTGAAGTGAGTCATGGCACATTTTTTTATAACCCTATTAGTTGAAAACAGGGCCTTTGGTCCTAATCTATTTGTTTCCTGTATAAAAATAAAGTTTTATCAAATCAAATCAAATCTATTTCGCACCAATCTTGAGGGGGCCTGGCCTGTTTGACTGACCACTCGCATTGGACTAGTGAATGATCACTCACGGCATCAAGGAGAACCTTGACATTAGACAGTCTTTCTGAGTGTGTTGTTAGGACCCAGTTGATCAGGGTGCTTGTACCTGTGCAATAGTTAGTCCTAGTGCTGCTTGAGACCATCTGCATTAGGTAAAGTCCAGAGACCAGATCCCTGTGCGTGGCACTAGAGCTGGCAATGCAGTTGGAGTTAAAATCGCCCAGGGTGATAGTCTCCTTTTTCTTGTTAACTTGGGAGTAGTAATTAGCAAAGGCTTCAAGCCATGCTTTCTGGTGTCTGGGAGGGATGTAGGAGACCATAACATTTAGACACTTACGCCCTTTGCGCCTATCGCCTTTTTTACTGTTAAGCATTCGCAGTCCTTGCTGGCCAGAGCCAGTGGGACTTTGTGGCATTTCAGGTGGCTGCGAGTGTAGATTATGCAGCTTCCTCCACCTTTACCGGTGTGGTCCAGCCTGTGCATGTTGTAGCCAGGAAGGTAGACTACTGAGTCCGCATTACACAGGGACAGCCCGGTCTCTGTTACAGCAATAACTTCTGGCTGGGTGTGTTCCAATAAGCAATAACTTCAAGCTGAGTTAGCTTAGCTAAGAGACTACAGATGTTCAAGGCCACAATCTTTAATCGCCCCTTAGTAACTGTGACCTGTGGGTCAGTAGGCGATGATCCGGGGTTAGGGTGGATGTTACCTGAGATGAACAATAGGATTAGGATGTTTTCTGCATAACTTTGGGTAGATGAGTTTTGTTTGTGGCCTCAGTGGATTCTGGGAGGTGAATTTGGCAGCTGGGCCTAGTGCTAGGTGAAGGCTGGGGAATAGACTTAAGGCCTAAATGGGGCTCATCCTTAGAGTAGATGCCCATATGTGAGGTAGCACTGGGTGCATAGGAGAAGGTGAAGTATTGTGGGTCTCCCATTTAGCCAGTTTGCTGCACCACAAGAGGTATTCATGGTGGCTGTTGGTGTCGGTAGTTGCTGTGGCAGGGTATCTGGGATTTAAGGAAAGCACCAGGGTTAGGATCAACTGTAAAGGGATACCTCCTAGTGAAATATGCCTGCTAATTTTGGCATCCATTTTGAATAGAATTGTATGCTAGGTGGGAGAAACAAGTTAGGTGCAGGGGCCAGCTCAACCACCACCTATGCTCTGGGTTTGCCAAACTAGTGTTAGGTCTGACCTCAAGAGATGCAGGGTAGCCTGCTGACAGTAAGACATAAAGAATTAGAACAGTCACTTTAAGGTGTCTGCTAATGAGATAGTGTACTCCTGTAGGCAGTCCCCAAGGGTGGAAGAAGTCTATTTAATAGATGCTGGGGGTGGGCCATAAATTCACCCCAGAATATCACTTAATCAGAAAAGCGCTGTAATCGCTTAGTTATAAAGTGCTGTAAAAACACAGTCAGAGCAGCACTGTTTTACTCCCTAGGACGGTGTATTATCAAGCACTTTTGAAATGCTGAGTACCACCAGTTTCTAGCACTAATTTAAACAGAAGCTCTGCTTTTGGTGGTAAAATAAAGCTGGATAGGCAGCTTTTAAAGCAGTTTTACAGTTTGGAAGTCTCCATGGATAGGGCTTTCAAAAAAATTGGCATCAAACGGAGAGGCAGTCCAGTGAGCCAATAAGCCAGTAAAGTCCTGGGCAGCACTGTGAAATTTGTAGCTTTCAAGCCATGCTTATACGAAGGCAGAGGCTGTACCTGTGTCTGTTTGGGCTGGCAGGAGGGATTGCACTGCTGACCTGAGCATGGGCCGGGGCCTCCAGTCAGCAGATGCCCGTTCTGGACAGGACCAAGTCCTGGAATGAAGGGAGAGAGACCAAGAGGTTAGTCTTAAAGGTCAAACAGAGCAGGGCTAAATTGGTGGGAGTTGCAGGGGGAAAAACAATGGGCTGGGGGTGTGAGTGTGAAAGTAGGAGAGGGCTGAGGAAGGCAAAGGTGAGCAGTTGGGGAGTCTGAGTTTTGATGCCAGGGGCTCTGAGCATAGGCAATGGGAAGAAATTTAATTCAGAATAAAGGAGAACAACTGCCTAACAAATGCTAAGCATTTAACATTAAAACAGACCAATTAAAATATCCCAATTAAGACCCTGCTAAAGCATTTAACAGCAAGACCCCTCTTGTAACTACTGCCTGGCTAGAATTAAGATTCAACCCAGAATTTAGCATAGCTCAGATATAACATCGCATTTAAGACCCCTCTAGTAGCTATTAAGATTCAACCCAGAATTAAGCACAGTTCAGGTATTGCATCACAATTAAGACCCCTCTAGTAACTACTGCCTGGCTTAAATTCAAAACTAACCCCGGAATATCACTTAATCAGAAAAGCGCTGTAATCACTTAGTTATAAAGTGCTGTAAAAACACAATCAGAGCAGCACTGTTTTATTGCCTAGGACAGTTTATTATCAAGCACTTTTGAAATGCTGAGTACCGCCAGTATCTAGTGCTAATTTGAACAGAAGCTCTGCTTGTCAGTGATAAAATAAAGCTGGACAGACATCTTTTATTTTTTTTTTCCAAACTTTATTTATTGTAGGTCGTTACACTGGTCTACCTCATAGAGGTAGGGAAACTTATACTTTGCTTATTACATAAAGAAAAAGGAAAAAACTTCATACTTTCTTATACAATCATTAACAACATTCAGCCTTTAAACATTTCTACTATTTACGTAGAAACATAGAAACATAACATAGAAACATAGAATTTGACAGCAGATAAGGACCGCTTGGCCCACCCAGTCTGCCCATTTCCCTACCTAATGGATAAGCTGCAGATCCTAGTTAACCAGCAGCCTACTTCTCTCTACCCCCACCCCTAGAATTGCCTTATAACTGTCCCATGCATGCTTGAATTCCACCACTGTTTTTGACTCCACAACCTCCTCTGGAAGGCCGTTCCATGCATCCACAACCCCCTCTGTGAAAAAATACTTGCTTAAATTACCTCTGAGCCGCTTCCCCCATCTTCAAATTGTGCCCCCTTGTTCTTGCACACCTCTTTTTTTGAAAGTTGCTACCCTCTAGGACTTTGTTGATTCCCTTGAGGTACTTGAAAGTTTCTATCATGTCCCTCCTCTCCCACCTTTCCTCGAGGCTATACATATTAAGCTCCTTAAGTCGCTCTTCATATGTCTTCTGGTGCAGACCCTGCACCATTTTAGTTGCCCTCCTCTGGACAGCTTCCATCCTGTCTATGTCTTTGCGGAGATTGGGTCTCCAGAACTGCACGCAGTACTCCAGATGGGGTCTGACCAGCTGTTTGTACAGAGGGATAATAACTTCCTGTTTTCTACTGGTGATGCCTCTCCCTATGTATCCCAGTATGCCCCCAGCCCTCCTTGCTGCCCTCTCACATTGCTTGCCCACCTTTAGGTCATCTGATATGACTACCCCAGGTCCCTTTCCATTTTTCTTGTTGTTAGTATCTCACCCCTCATTGTGTACTCTTCCCTTGGGTTTTTGTTTCCCAGGTGCATTACCTTACACTTCTTAGCATTGAATCTAAGCTGCCATACATTTGACCATTCCTCTAACCTTGCCAAGTCCCTTTTCATCCTTTCCACCCCACCTTGTGCATCAACTCTGTTGCAGATTTTTGTGTCATCTGCAAAGAGACATACTTTTCCTTCCAGTCCCTCTGCAATGTAAGACTATAAAGATATTGAAGAGGACTGGTCTATACTGAACCCTCGCGGTACCCCACCAGTAACCCCCTTTTTCAGAGTGGACTCCATTTACTATTACTCTCTGTGTCCTATTCTCCAGCAATTCTTTACCCAGGCTGTCATCTTGGGGACCCACTCCCAGGCTGGCTAACTTGTATACTAATCTTTTGTGTGGGACTGTGTCAAATGCCTTGCTAAAGTCTAGGTAGGCCATGTCCACAGCCCCTCCCTGATCTACTACTTTGGTCACCCAGTCAAAGAAATCTATCAGATTCGTCTGGCATGACCTTCCCACTGTGAATCCATGCTGCCTTGGGTCCTGTGCCCCTCTGGCCTCTAGATACTCAACAGTTCTTTCCTTCAGAAGTGATTCCATCATTTTCCCTATCACTGAGGTTAAAATAACAGGTCTGTAGTTTCCTGCTTCTGCCTTGTTCCCACTTTTGTGAAGGGGAATCACATCTGCCCACCTCCAGTCCTCGGGTACCACCCCATCCTCCCGTAATTTGTTAAAGAGGGTAGTCAGTGGTGTCACTAGTTCTACCCTTAGTTCTTTTAGAATTCTGGGATGAATCCCATCAGGCCCCATTGCTTTGTCCACCTTCAGTTTTAAGAGTTCTTTCAGAACCCTTTCTTCTGTAAATGGGGTGGTATCAACTTCTGTATCCAGAGTGTTTCTGTTTGTTTTAGGTACCTCCCCCTCTTCGTTTGTAAATACTGAGCAAAAATATTTGTTTAGTATATCTGCCTTTTCTTAGTCACCCTCTGCCCTCCCTCCCTTGGTCTTCCTTCGCTCCCTGATGTACCTATAAAAGGTTTTATCCCCCTTCTTAACTGAGTTAGCTATCTTTTCCTTGGTTTGGGCATTTGCTGTTCTGGCTGCCTTCCCAGCTTCCTTTTTGCTTTAACTGATACAGTTCTCTGTCCTGCTCCTTCTGTGATTCCTTGTACTTCCTGAACGCTTTCTTTTTCTCTTGAACCTTCACTGCCACTACCTTTGAGAACCATAGTGGTTTCTTACATCGTTTTGTTTTGTTTATTTGCTTCACACAAAGGCTTGTTACCTCTGTGATGGCAGTTTTTATTATTCCCCATTGTTCTTCCACCCCTCCTTCCTGCCCATTTGCTAGCTCATTCCTTAGGCACTCACCCATTTTGGCAAAGTCAGCCCTCCTAAAGTCCAATACTTTTGCCTTTGTATAGCTTGACTCTATTGCTGTGTTTATTGTGAACCATACTGTTTGATGTTTAAGTATACTTTCTATCATTTCCTTGTCCCTTTCCTACCCCTGAGAAGGGAGTCTGTATACAACCCCTGTGCGGATTGTGATGCCATTGTCTGTCTCCAAATTTACCCACAGTGCTTCTTCTCCTCCTTGTTTACCCTTATGTTCTGTTGCTTTGATTCCTTCCCTTGTTGAAAGAGCTACTCCTCCTCCTCTTTTACCCTCCCTGTCCCTCCTATAGATAGTGTATCCTGGTATGTTTACGTCCCAGTCATGGTTTTGTGCGTACCATGTTTCTGTGACTGCCACAATATCCAGATGTTCCTCCTCCACAAGGCCACTAATTCAGGAAGCTTGTTACTCAGACTACAGGCATTGGTACTCATTGCTCTCCATTTTTTGATGGCTTTACCTTCTGTTGCAGCATCCCCCACTGACCTTTCTACCTCTGTCTTTTTCTCATTTAGTACCCTGTTTTGTAGGGAGAGGCTGGGTTTTCCTGCTTCTTATCAGTGCCTCTCCCCTTGACTAGTTTAAAAGCTTGCCAATGAAGCATTTAAATCGATTGCTCAAAAGACTTGTTCCCTTCCTGGACAGATGCAGACCATCCTGCCAGTATAGGCTGGTGTCCTTTCAGGTGGAACCCCAGTCCCCAATGAAGCCAAACCCCTGTGCTCCACACCATTTTTTCAACCATTCATTAAACTGCATGGTGCAAAGTACCCTCCTCTCACCCATGCATTGACAGGCAGCACCTCTGAGAAGGATACTGTGTGTGCTACTTGTCTTAGGCCCCTCCCCAACTCTACAAAGTCCTCCTGCACTGCTCTAATCTCATGAAGAGCCAAGTCATTTGTCCCTAGGTGGACAATGATGTCCAGCTCAGACTCCTGTGCAGCTGTTCTCGTGATCCTGAGGATGTGCTTCCCGTCCCTCAAGCCATGGTACCAGGCAGGCACCTTACTTCAGTTTTCCCTGCCCCCCAGTTCTATCCCCTAATAATGGAGTCCCCACCAGGAGCTGTTTCTTTCCCTGTGGTGTCCTCTGCCTCCTTCCTGTGGGCCTCCCTTGTGACAGTTGTCCTCAGCCTCCTTAGTCTCCTCTGCAGGTGCATCTGTAGGGGAGCTATGCTCCCCCCAGAATGGTGTATGGATTGTGGAGTGGAACAACTGACTGGGTGTGCCTCTGTTCCACCATACTCACCCTCCCTGAGCCCACTGTGGTCCAACTGCTGAGCTTTCTTCACCACCTCTGAGGTAGTGGTGGTGGCTCTGGTGCTCCCTGGATGGGGGAGGTTCCCTTACTACTGTCCAGTGTGGCCTGAAGACAGGAAACTTCCTCCCTCAGGGCAGAGAGTTGTCTGTAAATAGAGCAGCATCTCAGCCTCCAGAAAGACTCCCGGAAGACTGCTGCCCCACAGCCATTACATTGCACTACTCCCCACATGTTTATCCTGTGTGTGCGTGTGTGTGTGTGTGTGTGTGTGTGTGTGTGTGTGATTGGTTTATTATATAGAAATATATATATTATACAATGTGTATGCTTATATTGTCAGTGCAGTGTGCTAGAGGGATATGACAGTGATATGCCTTGCACACTTGAGAAATATATATCAGAACCCCAGGTATAAAGGAACTATTTCCAGGGTGGGTGGGGTGAGGTGGGCAGGGTTGGGCTCAAACTGTGCCCTCACAAAACAATCAGCTAAAAGCTCTGACCCACCACTGCGATGAGTGCCTTCCTGTCAGCAAGGTGCCTACACAATAATTTGACAGAGAAATACCCTGCTAATCAAACAGAGAAAATCCAGACATCCAAGTCAGACACAGGTAAACCTCCCCAGCCCCAAAACAGCCTGGTGGTTTGTGCTCTGAAAGCAGTCAGCCCCAAAATAAGTCAGCTGTGCTTTAAACTCTTCCTGCACTGAAAATCTTAAGAACTGTAACAAAAGTAAAGCTAGATCCACCTCCCTCTGTTGCTTGAAAGACTGTCTTTTCCTGATAATTCTAAGTTTCTTATTTCACTTTTCAGTTAGAAGTAGCCTCCACCTGCATAATATCTACTACAAACCAAAGACAATTGTAAGGTTCACCTCCCTCAGTTGTGAGCACAACTCACTTTCTTGCAAATCCTATGTTCAGTATTGCAGCTTCCAGCCAGAGGTAGCTTCAGCTGAAGAATATTAGCTGTTCTGATGAGTTTGCTATAAAACACTTGCTTATAATACTATTGTTCTCAGATATGTAAGACTCTTCCAAAGCTATTGGCTGATAAGTAGCTATGATGTAGGCACTTCCTGGCACAGTCTGGTCTGGCCTTTTAAGGCACACACAGATAAACACAAAAAAATAGTTTCCACCCCCTAGGGCACTGTCTGAGTTAAATACACAGCCTGTACATGCACTTACTTCAGGACTTATGACAAATTCTTATCCCAGGGTTTAAACTCTTCCTGCACTGAAAATCTTAAGAATTGTGACAAAAGTAAAGCTAGATCCACCTCCCTCTGAAAGACTGTCTTTTCCTGATAACTCTAAGTTCCTTATTTCACTTTTCAGTTAGAAGTAGCCTCCACCTGCAGAATATCTGCTACACACCAAAGACAATTGTAAGGTTCACCTCCCTCTGTTGTGAGCACAACTCACTTTCTTGCAAATCCTATGTTCAGTATTGCAGCTTCCAGCCAGAGGTAGCTTCACCTGAAGAATATTAGCTGTTCTTTATTCTGTTATTTAGATCAGACCAGCTATAAATATATACACTATTCCACATTATTAAAGAAGCATGTAGTTAAGTAGAATTACCTTACCTCCAAGGTCCATGGTCTGCACTAATACCTTCCCCTAGAATAACTCTAAATGTGGTAAAGCTATCTAAGTAATGAAAGAAGAATCTAAAAATTGGAATGTGTGCTTATAACATCAAACTTTCATCCCATGTAGGACTACCAAGCTATAAGTAAAAAAAAAAAAAACAGGATGACCTGTTACATTCTCCTTATAGTACAGGAAATCAACCCTGGGAAAAGACACACTCTAGGGGTTCCCATATGTTTTTAAATTTTTCCTCCTTGCCAATTGCCCTATATTGGGTGTGCTCAAGTTTCATACAATGTAGGAGGCTATTTTCCCATTCCATAACTGCAGGGGGTACGTCATGGCCCAAATGACAGGTGATTATCTGTTCCCCTATTGCCATACCCAAGGCCCATAGAGGGTGATCCAACCCCTTACCTTTTAAGGATGTCCCCAGAAGACTTAAAATTACTTCCTGGATTCCCACCAATTGTGAATCTTGGCTAGTGTTCTGCATAATGGAAATCATTCCCTCCAAAAGGCTTGTAAGATCGGGCATTCCCATAATAAATGAATAAAGCTGCCCTCTCCCACCTTGCACTTTTGACATTTATCTGAATCGATTTTGTTAGCCAAAACTGGAGTATAATATATTCTATGTAATATATTATAATGGATAACCCATATTCTATTATTAATAGAGCAGTTCATGCCCCTCCTCAAAACCACCATCCAATTTTCCAATATTAATATCTCCTCCCCCAAGTCTCCATCCACTTATATTTCAGACCCATACTCAAGTCAGGTAAGGCATTTAAGAAAGCTCTGTAACTTGCTTTCATGACCCACAGCTTTTTACCAGACGTTGCCTGTCATAAAGGTTCCCCCAGAGGAGATCGAATTAATATTCTACTTGGGTCACAGGTCTGCAATTGGGAGCAAATCTGGAGGTAGATAAAGAAACTCTGAGGGGGTAAACCATATCTTTTCACCAGTTCAGGGTATGGAAGTATATTTCCCCTTCATATATTTGTGTCAGACACCCCAGGCCCCTTCCCTCCCATTTATTAAAAACCCATATCTCTGAGACCTGAACCTTGTCCTCTTCCCACAGACACCCCCAATACTAGAATCTGGAGAAAGGGCAGATGGGTAGTTCATAATCTCATGGGCCATTAGCCAAATCCTCATCATGGTTCTAGAAAAAGGTTTTTTACTTTTTTGTGGAGGTTTGCCATTCAACAGAGAGGCAAAAGTAGAGGAAATTAAGCTTAATGAACCCCCTCATTCTTCACATCCACCCAGACCTGCACCTCCCCTTCGCTCATAAAAATATCCTGTACAGCTGAGATTTGAGCTGCTAAATAATATAAGGACAAATTTGGAAGACCTAGTCCCCCTTCTGGCACTGATTTCCATAGAAATTCCTGACGAATTCGGGGTCTCTGCGAACCCCAGAGGAGAGTTCCCATTGCTCCCTTTAATGATTTTAAATAGTATTTGGGAATCCAAATTGGAAGGGATTGGAAAAGGTAGAGACACTGGGGTAGAATAAACATTTTTGCAAGGTTAACTTTGCCTATAAGGGTCAACGGGAAACCTTTCCACCTATCACACTGGTCTTTAATCTTTTTTACCAAAGGTATATAATTTAGATGAAAAAGGGATGTTAGTTTACTGGGGATAACTACCCCAAGATATTTTAAATGTGGGGCTGGTCTTATTTTGTTTCTTAGTATCTGTATGCTTTGTTTTGTTTCCCCCAATGGAAACCACTCTCCTTTGGCTCAGTTTATTTTATGCCCCGATATAGGGCCATATTCTGCAAACAAACTGGTCAACGCTGGGATAGTTATCTTTGGATCCCTTATAAATAATAGGACATCAACCACAAAAAGATAGATCCTGTGATCCCTGCCCCCACCTCACACCCATGGATATCAGGTTGCTGCCTGATTGCTGAGGCCAAAACCGCCATAGTTAAAACATATAGAAGAGTGGATAAGGGACACCCCTGCTGTGTCTCTCTGGAGAGTGGAAAGGGTGGGGACATAGTTTCATTAGTATATATTTGGGCTTTAGGAGTAGAGTAAAGCAGTTTAATCCAATTCGTTATCATTGGGCCAAAACAAAATTTTTTTAAAGTAGCAAAAAGAAATTCCCACTCCACCCTATCAAAGGTCTTCTCAGCGTCAAGGGCCAGGAGGCCTCTATGTGGATCCCTCTCCCCAGCTGACCACTTATGAATGATTTTCAAAGTATGTCTCAAATTGTGCTTAGCTTGCCGCCCCTTCACAAATCCACAATGATCTTGATGCACCAATGAAGGTAGAACCTTTTCCATGCAGGTAGCGATATTTTTTGCAATGATTTTATAATCCGCATTTAATAAAGAGATAGGTCTATAAGACCCACATTTTGTTAAATCCTTACCCAGTTTGGGGAGAACAATAATAGTGGCCAGCTGGAGAGACAGGGTAGTACACCTGCACTCATGGCTTCTCTAATCATTTCACTAACAAGCGGGTGAAGGTCATCCCAAAATAGTTTGTAAAATTCCATGGGCAACCTGTCAGGCCCAGGAGCCTTCCCTAGGTTCGAATACCATATGGCCTCCTTTATGTCTTGGGTGGTGAAGGGTCTATTAATTTGTTCCCTGGTTTTATCATCAATCAGGGTTAACTGAATATTCTGCATAAAGAATGTAGGATCAGCTATTTCTGGAGCTTCCGAAGTATATAGGGCCTTATAGAAGGATTGGAACTCCTTGTTAATCTGCTGTGAATCTGACTTGGTTGCTCCATCACTAGTTTTAAGTGAAACTATAGTTTTATCTGCTTGTTTCAACTGGATTCTCCATGCCAACCACTTCCCGGCAGAATCCCCTTCGAAATATGTTCTAGCCCCTGCCTTCAAAATATCTCTTTCTATCCTTTTGTTCACCATTTGAACCCATTGCCCTTTTAATTTGTTGAGTTCTGGCACTTTATGGAGGGCATTAGTTTGCATTATTTCACATTGTAATTGCAAAGTACGGTCCTCCAGTTCCCTTCCTTTTTTCAAGATCTCTCTTTTAAGATTAGCTGCAAATGAAATTGTTTCCTTATAGCTGATGTCTTATTATGGAACCTAAAATCTCTCATTACACTTTGAATATAAGTTCTATAAGCTAATGCATTTAACAAGGTAGGGTCCATCCTCCACTGCTTAAATGGATGATTACTCCCCAATTTAGGTAAGTCAAAGGACAAAGGCGCATGATCCAACACACAAATTGGGCCATAATGTGGAGACCTCAAACCACGCAAAATATTTGGTGAAACTAAAAAAATAATCAAGCATCTGTGTGCTGCGGAGTAATAAGAGTATTATCTTTTAAATGGGTGAAAATGTCTCCAAATCTTTGTTAGAGCCTTGTCCTTTCCCAGTTCTCTAAGAGCTAATGAGCGTCTAGGCGGGTGTTTATAATGAGTATGCGAATTATCTAGAGTCTTATCACAATATGTATTGAAATCTCCTCCTAGAATTAGATTTTCTGGATAGGGAGCTAAAGTTATTGCTAAGTGATTAAAAAAAGTTGGATCGTCTATGTTTGGGCCATATATTGACATCAAGGTATATCTGGAACCCTCACTACTAACATCTGCCAGGATATATCTCCCCTGTGGGTCGGATTTCATTTCATGAAGTTCTACTCGTAAATGTGGGTGAAACCATATCACCACTTCTCGGGCCTTAGAAGTGAAAGGCGCAGTCTGTAGTTTACCCCCCCATGCCTTCTCCAGTCATTGAACCTCCTCCTTACCTAAATGTATCTCCTGCATAAACAAGACATGTTGTTTCTTAAAATAACTCCATATCTTTTTCCTCTTGACCACCATCTTTATGCCCAGCACATTCCATGACTTAAATTTTAACAAAGACATTTTATAAATTTAGCAATTATGTTACACAAAAATTCAACCCAACTGTCTTAAGCCAGTGCACCAACCATAATTTTACCCCATTTTTCCAAAATTTTCAACCTTCCCTCACATCCCAACCCCCCTTTGTCCCTAACAAAACCACCCAACAAACTATAACTACTCACTACTCCCAACCCCCCATGTAATTCGCATATCTATCAATCACTAGGTCCCACTACTGTTCGTGGATGTACTGGGGTGGGGCCAACCAACCAACTGTGCACTAAATAAATAAAGAAAATTTCCCCATAATGCTGTAGTCTGGGGGGGGAGGCCAGAGGCTACCTCCTCCTCTGGGGTGGGGAAATTTCACCGACAACAAAACCTTCTTAGTTTAACAATCACAAAAGGAATGATTATAATAAGATAGAAATATTACACCAAAGCCCTTGGAGGAAGATAAGAGATGTGAACCCCCCCCCAGAGTGGGGGGTCCAACTAATTCCCAGGCCCCCTCTTATGTTGGTGCAGACTGAAACATATAGCGCTTTCTCCCTCATAAAATCAAGGACTACTAGACTTAGAGCATCTACAAACATTCCCTTCATTCTGAAAGAATCAAAAGAGGAATGGAAAACTAAAATTTCATATTCCCCACCCCTGGCCCCCACCCAGACCAAATGCTTGATTATTGCTAACTGAAAAGAAAGTGAGTTAATCAACTAATAACCTTCTGAACCTTTCTTGTAATGGCCACTTTGCATCAGGCCAAATGGAAGGTACTCTACTGACAGCCTTGACCATAAGCCTGGATGTCTACTGCCATCTGCTGGGTGTACCCTGCAGAAACACAAGGTAAAAAAAAAATTGTTTAACAGGGCAAGGATTCCAACAGACAGCCCAAACTTGCCACAGATAATCGAGACCGAGGATACAGAGGCCCAGCCCTTATAGGCTAGAAATCAATCCATTACGAGCCTCATTTACAAATCCACTGTCCGATGAGGAGCATGGCACCCATGTCAATTAACCCCTCAAGCCCTTCCCCACCATGCACTCGCAGGGATAACATCAGATTTGCCCCTTCATACGGCTCAATACTGAAGTAATTAACAGCAAGCATTCAACCCAGAATAAACAGTTAAGAAATATTTCATATCCCTTAAATTAAATCTTCATCTGTCTTCTCTTTGGGCTTCCACTTGATTTCCCTGTCAGGGGATCAATTCCTGCTGTACAAAATGCATCACTGCGTCTGGATCAGTAAAGGATCTACTCTCTCTATTATGGGGTCTTATCAGCATACGAGCAGGATATAGAAGTGAGAATTGACAGTTAATTTCATGCAGTTTGCATCTAACGGGTGTAAAGGCCTGCCTCTCCCCCTGTAGCCATCTTGAAAAGTCCAGAAAAATGCTCACCACTTGGCCTTGCTCCTGAATGGGCCCATCTCTCTGGCCCTCTCCAGCACTCTTTGCCTGTCAGGAAATCTAAGAAATATAATGATTAAATGCTGAGGAGGCTCATTAGGAGTAGGTTTCTGACCCAGTGCTCTGTGGGTGCGCTGGATCTCCAACATGCTATCTTCCGGTAGGTTCAATTTATTTTTAAGCTAATTTGTGAGAAATTGCACACAGTCCTTCCCCTTGGATCCCTCTGGTATTTCCACAATACGTACATTGCACCACCTTTCTCTATTTTCGTGGTCGTCTAGGGTAGCCTTTAGTGTTTCGTTCTCCCTCAGGGCTTGACTCAAACTGTGCTCCGTTCATTGATAAGCATCCTCCCGATCGCTCACTCGCTGTTCCAATTTCTCCAACCAAGCTGCATGGTTTTCAACTGTGTCACTCAAACCATTCATGGTTTGTTGGAGCTGCATTAACTGGGAGCCTATGTTTTCAAAGCCTGCATGCATTTGACTAGTTATATCAAACTTTAGAGTATTTTAAAAGAGCTTCCATAGACCTCAGCGGTTGTTGGATAGGGCTATCTGATATACCATGTTGAGGCATTTCAGGGCCCATGCCGGAAGTAGACACCATGTTGGAGATGAGAGTCTGAATCTGGCTTGGTGTTTGCTTTGGTTTTGACACTGGAAAATACAATGAAGCTTGCTTCCTGGCCTATTTTCTTGAAGAGGCCATGTATTAAAGCTGTCTTATGCCACCTTCATCTCTAAATTCTGGCTTAGCTCCCTCCATTCCTCTGTTTACTCCATCCTCTCTTTCCATCTTAGTACCTCCTACTCCCTTCATAGCTCTGGCCCTTGCTGTCTTGCTCTCCCTCCATTAAAATCCTTTACTGAGCAAGCTACTTTCTCTTTCTTCTTTCTGAAACTTTGGTGCTCCCTAGCTCCCACCCACCCCTGCCATTCACACTGTTCCTTCTTCCCGCTCACTAAATTCTCACCTCACCAAACTCAGTAATCACTCCTGCAGTTGCTTTTGATCTTGGAATTGGGCATAATCTGCCTTCCACTAAATTCCTCTCTCCCCATTTCAGCTCCTGCCTTAATTACAAGTCCCCCTAGTCCTTCCCTTGAACAATGTTCCCTGATGTATCCATTAGTGCCTTATACACCTTGCATTCTTCTACCATTTTCACTTTACTGAATTATTGCTTTTCAGATGCTATGTTTTGCAGCATTTATCACTATACTGGCTCTTAATTGAATAAAATGAATTTTTATTTTTGTTAACTACTTGATGTAACTTATTGCTGCACTCTCCTCATCCTCCTCTGCCAGGACACATCTGGAAATGAACTGTTATAGCTTAGTATGTTTTTTTCTGGTGAAACATTTGAAATAAATAAACAAATAAATAAATATAATCTGCTCCATGAACCTCACTCCAGTGTCTTCTAAAAAAATGGGAATTACTTGGCCTAGATCCATCTCATGTGAAATGCTTTTCTGTGCTGCAAGTAGCTTTTCTAAATGGTGAAATACCATATACCATTTTGTTTGGTGATTAGCTTCTCTTATGCTGCAAGAAGTGATTTTTTTAGAAAATTATTAATTATAAATGAAAACTGAGAATAACAGTACATCAAAAGTAATGATGGTAAAAAGCAGAAAATATTTTTCACCCATGTTCAAAAGAAAGATTGATATAGAAGTCCCCCCTCTCCCCTTATAACAAATGGCAACCTTAAAAAAATATTAGGCCAGCCCAGTGGTGCTGAAGGTTGAGGTGCTGGATGCCACACCTCACACCACACCAGTGACCAGAGTTCAGGAACAAGCCTGGGCTGCAGGGGGTTGGCAGGGGAGAGAGGGGATTGAGCATCCAGAGGACTGCTGTCTTCTGTTAGGGGAGAGAGGGTTTGCTGTCACACTCGTCGACGCCCTCTAGCAACAGCTAGAGGGAGATGTGAGTTGGGAGGCATGTTGCCAATGCACATCGGTAGGGAGGGGGTTGGGAGAAATGGAGGTGGCAGGCTCCATGATGGCCCCACCAGCACCAGTTCTAGCTCCTTGACATCTGGATATTTGTCCAGAGCTGGGGAAAGCCAGTGCCCCTTCACCTTGGCCCTGTCACGGTGGAGGATCCCCTGGGGGATTGGAGGGGAGGTTGGACAGGAAACAGTGTGGCCAGAGACCAAGTCCCCTCTGGAGGAGGGGCTGGAGCCTCCTGCCAGGCTCATGGGAGGATAAAATATACAGTATACAAAAAAAAAGAAAAAAAGTATTATTAGAGCCACTGTCTACAGCCCCCTGAAATCATTAATAGTCTGGAAATAATTCATGTTACCCAAATCCCTCTCAAGCATTGTAACCTAAATACTGCAATAGTACAGGTTGCATAACGGTGCAATATGTTACAAATGAATATATTTCTGTCCTTAAAAATAAAACCTATAAAGGTGGAAAATACCAGTAGTTGTGTGTGTTTAAAATGCCATTACTTTTGAGATAAGCAACATGCTTTAAATGTTTTTTGTGTCATAAATGAGCTGCTGTATAATTGATTAGCTGAAATAAAGTGCGATAATATATTCTATAACTTCCCAGAAGTGCATACATGGGACATGCAATAGGCTATATCAGGTTAGATGATCATTAAATGTTAAAACTTCTAAATTAAAAACGTATTATTAGTTTGAAATAAGCTAGGCTTCACTTTAACAACACATAAAAATGCAAGCAAATAGCTATATATTTCAAAGTGTATTTATGTTCACAGCAAGTTTCAGTTGAGAATGTCATATAATCTGAATGTGTCAGTGATACTACTTAAATCCTAAATGCAGGGAAAAAAAGTTGTACACTGAAGTCACAATATTAAGAACTTAGTTTTAAGCAAAGGAAACCCTGCTTACTTTATAGTTGAAGTCATGCACCCAGTATCAATCACACCCCCTCAGTATAAAGAAAACAGGTGTGTTATGAGAAGCGACTACAAATAAAGAAAAAATGAAATCTTACACATATAATAATGAACAGCACCTAATATCCCACTCTCAATTATTCAACACAGAACAGCCATACATCCTGTAAATGCAGTACAATCCTGCCCCCTAGCTACAGTGCATATGTATTTACTTATTTATTTAAATTATGTAGCTGGGACAGGCATATTCATCAAGAGCTTGTTCCCAGGTGCAGTCCAGGAGACAGGACACAGTGGGGAGTAAAACAGCAATAACAAATAAAGTGACAACAATGGGTGCATGTACTTAGACAATAAAAGTAAGGCAAGACAAATTTCAGAAAAAGAAAAACAATTTAAAAAATGTGCAAAATACATTGGTGATGAGGGTAGCTAGGATGACAGCTAGGGGAGTATATTGCTAAAATATAGCAAGATATCTGTAACAGAATCATGGTGATGTAAAATTCAAATTATAGAGCACATTGAGTTTTAAGCTATACAGTAGTTTAAAATGCAAAATGGTAAATAGTGGGGCTGGATGGGGCATTGTTGTGATGTGAAGACAAAAGGAACAAGGCTAGCTACAGGCACAAACTTTTGAGAAGTGTACCCCTAAGAGTGGTTTGAAAGAGTGCAGAGAGGATGAGAGTTGGATGAAGTGAGGAAGGTTCAATTGTCAATCGTCAAGTTTGTTTATTCAATCGACTCTAAGTCTTTATGAAACAGTACAATATAAAAACATTTTACAATCTTAAAACAAGTAAAACATGCAACAATGTACAAAGCATGTATATTAATTTCATTCAACTTCTTATAATAATAAGATAAAATCCAACCATTAATTTCAATTAATACAATTGTACCATAACCTACAGGTACTCACGACTTATGTAAAATGTAAGAAATCTTGTTTTCAGATTTACTGTAGCATTCTGTTCATGAAAGCAGACACTTTAATGTGTTAAAAATGTATAAATGCAGACCCATCCATAAGCTATATTTCATAAATAGTTCTAAAGGGGAGGAGGCCTGTAATATGTGTTCTCTTTGACACCTATTGAACACTCTTATTCCTTTTTATAAAGCATGTTTTAAAAGGCTAAGGTTTTCTTCAATTATTATCTTGAGTTCCCAGGAACAATATCCAGAAACAGCACTGGCCACATCAGGAAAAAAGCAATATACAATAGGCATTCCCATTTAAGCATCATTACCTGAGAGCAACATATTTTCTGACTCTATCTGAGGGAGTCTTAAGCACAACATTACCATAATTCCAGGCAATCAGCCTTTAATTTAGCCAGAACATCAAAAAAGGTATCTCCTGTACCCTCACTAATTGCAAAAACAGGCCCATTTACTGGCTTCTTCAATGGAGAAAGCTTTCCTTTTAGGCTACAAAGGCCATTTAGGTCCCACTGCACCTGAAGGTTAAGTAAAGACTTTATCTTGCCGTTCAGCTGCCAAATAAATGCCAGCTGTCTCATAATCCAGTTCTGGTTTGTGCTGACAGTGTTAATTTTACTGTACTCCTCCAGAATTCTATATTACTTAATATTGCTTGTCTAACATCAGGAATATCAAAATGGGGAACCACTGTTCAATTAACCATTCACCTGCGAGCTTACTGCTGTATTTCCATTAATCCTATCAGTCAAAGACATCAATTTAATTCAAACAAAGCCTCCATTCATACAAAGGAAAGACTCTCAGTTAATCTCCCAGTCTCATATTCAGCCTCCAATGGGCCTATGAAGCCTAATTTACTTTAATTTAAAATATTTATCATAATGAAAAAAATATATACTAAAAAGCTACATATTCCCATAAACCAAGAAACCTGTGCTCCAAATCAGCATGCTTTAAATTAGACATCCAATAACTTGTAAATAAACATAAAATACTTATGCAAGTAAAAAAAAAACATGTTAATGAAGATTAAATTGAGCTAGGCACTATTTTAGAGGCTCTAATAGAGCTACGAGTCCGTCCATTTTGATTAAAATGAAAATATTCCATGGATTTAAAAGTAGGATTGAAAACATATAACACAGCCAGAAAACACCTGGATATGAATTTAGAAAACAGAGCCTATTTAAAATCTGTCCATTTTCAGGAATAGTTTAACTTGTTAAAACTTACACATGCATTAAATGATCCATCCAAGCTTCTTATTGTGGCCCAATAGCAAGGAGTCCTATTCCAATGTTTTAAGAGATTTAAAATATTTTATGCTCCTTATGTCAGGTCAGAAAAATGGCATTTGGCGACCCTGTAAAGATTTTACACAGCGACTCAGAACGATTAGGGAGTTCCGCATAAAACTTCTGGTTTCTGGGCAAATGTCACTCAACAAAGTGAGCCATATACCGACTCTAGATAGGTTCACTCAAGAAAAAACAAACTAGAATATACATATCATATAGCCAAAAACCCAGCTTTAATAAACTTGTAAAAAGTAAAAACTGCAGTTTTCCATCTTATATGAACAACAAAGTTTTTGAAACTTGAGGGACTGGTATACCCACAATTACTCTGCTTCCTCGATTAATCTTCATATAAAATCATATACCATAACCAAGGAGAAAACAAAAGAATACTGTAGAATAGTAAATAGTTACTGAACATACATTTTCACTATATTCACTGAAGTGTTCACAAGCGTGAAAATAAAATGATGCTAGTTAGCACTTTTTCCATTAAGGAGAATGGAAGACTTTTAGTCTAGTGAGAAAATAAATTTACACAAATATGGCCACTTTGTGGCTAGCGCTAAATATAATTGATGCATTCTTTTCCTAGTCTACAGTATCTTTTGCGGAGGAATTATCGACCCACGCCTAGCTTCCAGAAATGCAGCAGCTTCTTTGTAAAATTTAAGAAACCCACAGCTGCATGTAAGCACAAATCAATTTGTTTATTACATCAGAGTTAGACTATTGCAGTGTCACTATCAAGCTTGGCTCCGCTCTCTTAAACTTGGAATCCAATATATCAGGGAAGACTTTGATTGGAGTCTGCTACCACTCATTTCAGCTCTCATTTCTTTTAGAAGTCCTCAAAATGCTTCTGCCAAATTGGGCATTTTTTTTTTGTTAAAGATTTTATTATTAAAGCACACAACAACATACACACACCTTGTGGTACACCACAAAATCTGGTGTTCTCTGGGCAACAATGAAGCAATGGTTAACCTAGGCTTGTACAAAACATGACTATACCTTGATATTTATGAAGGAGCCTATCCTGTTATGATAATGACAATTAACATTTACAGGCACCCCTTTCAGTTGGTGGTTCTAACTGTTAGAGACCTTAGCATGTGTGGGGGGGCACATCTGTTACCATTCTCAGCACAGAACTTATGGGTGTCATGCTCATACCAGTGAGAGTGTACCTCAGCAGTTGGCCCTTGCTGTGTGTGCCAACACCACACTATATTCCTAAATAGCACAACTATATACAGTCAGACAATCACATTTTATGGGGGATCATAGTGATACAGAGTGGGGGAAAGGTGGAGGGGTGATTAGGGGTTCCTGGGTGGGTTAGGATCCAGACTACTGTAGGTCCTGCTCATCCCAGATCAGGCTGGGCCTTGTGGCAGTTCATTGAGTCAAGGAAGGACTGCCAGCAGTCTTTGTATTTGGCCATGGTGCTACCAGCAAAGCTCAAGAGTCTCTCAAAGGTGGCCACTTGTGCTATGGACAGGAGTAGCACAGGGAAGGTAGGGCACTCATTGCTGTGCCATCTCAACAATATCAGTCTTTTGTCAGTAGCCCCCGCTACCATGGCCCACATGGCCCCTGGGCTATTCTTGGGGAGGCCTGACCTCTCACACCCTAGGCACAACAGGGAGGGATCCAGGGATACTTTCAGGACTACTTCTTGGCATATGTTCTTAATTATCTTCCAGAATGGGTGGAGTAAATTGCACTCCCATAGGATATGGTATAGGTGAGATTCTGACTGTCTGCAGCACCAACACTTATCATTTGTGGTTATTCCCAAGTATTTGAGTTTGGCAGAGGTGTAGTACCATCTCAGCAGGGTCTTGTTCATGACAAGGCAGGTATGCCCATCTCTGCAGGCAGAGTGACTTTTCGGCCAGCTGTGGGTCCATTGTTGTTCAGAGATTGGGGAGTTTAGCTTCTGTTCCCATTGGGCTCTAGCCAATTGGGTAGGGTCTGGGAGGAGTGCATCCCAGACTGTGGTACAGATTCTGCTTGCCCTGCCCTTTGCCAGCATCATACATGCCCCAGAGAATGGAAACCTGGAGGTGGACCTTTGTTTGCCAGGGCATTAGGTGAATGGAATATAGCATCCCTTATTTCTAGGAATCTCCAGAAGTGGTTGGCAGGAAGGTGGTATCTGGCCCTGAGGGATTCGAAAGACTCTGTTGTGTTGGTATTAAGGAGTCATGGACTAGGGTAATACCTTGGGCTTCCCAAGTCCACCAGTGGATGGGCTCTCTGCCCACTGTAAGAGTAGGAGTTCTCCATAAGGACATAAACTTCCAAGATGTAGGGGATTGTTTGAGTAAGGTGTGAACCTTCATCCAGTAGTTTACTGATATCCCCATAGGAGGATGCAGAGGGATTGGGTTCGGTTTCCCTCTATACAGCTCTGATGCTGGGGATGGGAACTCTAAAGGGGGCCAGGTTGGAGAAAAATATCCTACTAGTGTAAACTACCTCACTACTGTAATTAGGCCGAGATGAAGGCCATATGGTACCCTTGAAACCAGGGGAGCCCCCACCCACCATTACTCCAGTGTTGTCGCAGTTTTAACTTACTAAATCAAGGTGGGTGCCCTTACCAGAGGAAGCCTCCTATCAGCACGTCTACTTTCTGGAACCATTTTTGTGGTATCTACACTGGGAGATGGGCAAGTAGGTAGGGCAATGGAGTCTATCTTCCCAGTCAGTGATAGTTTTAGTGCTTTCTGTCTTTCTACATCACTTCTCAGGGATTCAACTAAGCTTTGAAAATTAGCTGAAATTATTTTTGACAGATTGGGGTGCATTATAATACCCAGATATTTGATACCTCCTGGTGACCATTTGAGACCCAGTGATGTGAAAGCATGCTCTGAACAGGCCAAGTTCAGTGAGGGTACCTTGGTTATCGACTGGTTTACCCACAGGCCAGAGATCTGTGAGAAATTGTCCAGTGTGCAGAGGACTGTTTGGAAAACTTGGGGGGTATACGCTGTAGTTATCAACAGGTCATCTGCATATAAGAAAGTTTTAAAGGTGGTTCCCTCTGTTTGCATTCCTGGGATCTCTTTAGATTCTCTGATTGCTATGGTCAGTGGCTCTATTGCCAGGACAAAAAGCAGGGGTGACAGGGGGCACCCCTGTCTCGTACCTTTCTGTAATCCAAATGGTGGCGACATCATCATCTGGTTGGTAAGTACTGAAGCCATGGGGGAGGTATATAGGAGCTTTACCCACATAATGAAGTGTGGGCCTATGCCCATTCATGTCAGGGTCTGCATTAAGAATGGCCATTCGACCGAGTCGAAGGCCTTCTCAAAATCTATTGCTATGGCCATTGTAGGGGATATAGAGGACTTAACTTGATGCATAAGGGTGAACAGGGTTCTGTGATGACCCTAGTCTGACCCTAGTCTTCCCTTGATAAAGCTTGCCTGAGCTGGGTGAATTAGGCCCGGTAGTAGCTTCTCCAGTCATCCTGCCAGCATCTTTGCCAGTACTTTGTCATCCGCATTTATGAGGGCAATGGTGCGGTAGCTCCCTAGGACTAGCGGGTTTTTATCTTTCTTGGGAAGCACAGTGATAGCTGCTTCTCTCATCAAGGGTGAAAACACTCCTTTAGCTAGAGAGTCCAGATATGCCCTAACCAAATATATGGCTAGATTAATCCCTTTCACCTGGTAGAGTTCTGTGTGTAGATCATCTTTACCCACTGCTTTGTGTGGGTTCATAGCATGGATTGCCTCTTTGACTTCACCTTCTGTCAAGGGGGCATCCAGGTCCCTGGCTACGTTGTCCACTACACTTGGTATGGGGAGCTTAGCCAAGAACGTTTCTATTTTGAGGGGGGCCTGGGAGGAAGGGGGATATATACAGCTGCTCATAGAACTGCACCATAATTGTATTGATCCCCTTCTGCGAGTAAATTTTGTTACTTTCTTTATATGCTAGGGCGTGAATAGTCCTGTCAGCTTGTTTTCCTTTAAGTCTGTAGGCAAGCAATTTACTGGCCTTCTCCCCTCCCTCCCATAGTCATAGCTGCCTTGGATTTAGCTCTGCTTGTCAAGTTTGATGAGCATTTAGTAAGATCCTAATACTGGAGAGTTGTGCCAGTTGGGTACAGGGAGTCTCTGGATTTTATATTTTTAGATTTGGCCTCAAGTGTAGCCAACTGCTTTTCAAGGGTACTTTGTTCAGCCTCCCTCTGTCTCCTTTAGGCTGTGGTGAAGGCAATTATCCTTCCCCTTAAGGTGGCCTTAAAGGCTTCCAACAATGTAGAGCTCGAGACCTCTCCATTGTCATTGTTCTGCCAGTATTTCTCAACCTTGGATCCTAGCCATTCTTGGAACTATGTGTCCTCTCGTAGGGGGGTGTGCAGTCTCCAAGTGGAGGTCTGGTGTTGGTCTTAACCCCATCTAATCCCCAGTTCTAGAGGGGCATGGTCTGAGATTACTATGGGGTGCTTCTGAACTTTTATGACCCCCTCATATACAGCACTGGACATTAACCTCAGATCAATCCTGCTGGAGGATCCATGCATCGGGGAAAAACATGTATAGTTATGCATGCCTGGGTGTTTGCTTCTCCAGGCATCCAGCAGTGTATGTTTCTCCATCAGCCTAAAGACTGCCTTGATAGCCTACCTGTGGGGTTCAGGACTTCCATTGTTCCTATTTATTTTGTGATCAAGTGTGAGGCTAAAGGCCCCCCTACCCATTAACATTGGGGCCTTGATTGTATTAAATTCTGCAAGTACCTGATTCAGGTAATGGAAGAACTGTGGGCAGTCCTGATTGGGGGCATACAGATTGATGATAATAACTGGCCCTTCTGGGGTTCATTTTGGCTATGAATCACCTTCCCTCCTTGTCTCTGTTGAGACGTGCCACCTTCCATCCTAGGTTTTTGTGGAAAATAATGGAGATCCCTTTCTTGTAGAATGGGGTGGGACTGTGGATCTCTTCTCCCACTCAGCCCTGTTGGAGTTCCTTAGCTTCCCCCATGGAGAGTTTGGTTTCTTGTAGGAATGCAATCGGGGGGGGGGCTCAACCTTTTTAAATGTGACAAGACTTTCTTGACTGGTGAGTTGAGCCCCCTAACATTCCAGGATACCAGTTTGGTCTCCATTGGGTGGGCACTTGATCATGGTCTGTTTGAGATGGGGCTATTACTCCATCCTGACATCCTCCAGCAGTTTCAGATGCTCCATCTGACCCTTATCCCCCTTAATCCCCCCACCATAAACATACTGGATTGCCTGTATCCTTAGCAAAACTACACATATAAAATTCTGAAACTGAAACTGAATAACATAAACCAAAAAGACATCTGTAACTGTTGGCTTCTTCTATGTGTTCCCTTTCCTCCCTCCCCCCTCATTGCCCACTCTTTTGACCAGCTTCTACTTGGAATATTAGCTGACCTGTGGCCCAGATATCTGCAAGAGTCACTGGGGGTGCACCTCCTGGGTGAGCTACTGAATATGGTGTCATATAACAGTCCTTCCTTCATAGCTCTCATCCTTCTGTGCAATGTACCATTCTGTAACTCATCACCTGTGAGCTTCCATGTTTTTCAGATATGGATGCTAGGGGACCTTTCCCTTTATGTCCCCCATGGGGGCTCCCCTCAGCTGGAAGTCCTCAGAAACATGGGGGCCAATGATTTATCTGTGCTCTTTGTGAGCAGGGCTCTGCATTACATTTGCCCCTAGCTTCATAGAGAGAAAGGAGTGTGGCCCCCCTCCCTTATCCCTTGAATAGTGTCCTTTATCCGAACACCTTTAGGGTGGGGGTAAGTGGGCACCTAACTGCCCTCAGCGCTTATGGTGTCTGAGGAGTGGTAGCCTGTCCCCCTATTGGCTGCTTGGGGTTCTCATCCCCACAATCAAGTTTGGATGGAGGTCCCCTCCTCACTGTGCATTAACCTTGCTGGAGAAAGATTCTATTTGTTCCCTTCTTAAGCTCTGGTGTACCAGGGGACCTTGGATACCCTTTAGAACTTAGTTAATTTCCACCTGGGGCATGTCCCAGGCTGCACATTGCTTGCAAAATAATAGAGAGAGATGGGGCCTAACAGAATGCCACCCACCACTTTACACTGATAACTTAAACTGTGAAGACTCAGTAACCTTTATGGCATTATTGCACTTAGACATAATAACTGTATGAGAGGGCCATTGTATGGCCAAGAGACTCCTCTGGGGGTGCCCATCCCCTAACTGTGGGTGGTCCCTTTAAATGATCAGGCCCACTTCTCTCCATTGGGTCAACACTTTAACAAATAGATTGTCCAGCCAAGGAGGGTGATGATAAAGTTTGCTACCTAAAAAGGAAGTAAAGCAGGTTAGAGCCCACCTTAATCTCATCAACCTTCTTGATTGGCTTCAGGCTGTGGCAACGGGAAGGCTCCCAGCAGGAAGGCTGTTGCCTCATGGGTTCCAGCCTTCAGCAGGCTCTGTGGTGCATCAGCTTCAGCTGCATTGGCCCAAGAGTGGGCCTGCTCTCTCAGAAACACCACAGGAACACTGGAAGTTAGTCTAGGTGGCACTGGTAGACGTTGCAGCAGACCAACATCTAGTAGATGCATTAGGATCACAAAACAGTTGTTCCCCATGGGAGGGTCAGCGGAACCTGAAGAGGCCTCCAAGTCAGGGCTTTCCTACTTGTCCATTGGTCACCGGTGGCTGGGTATCTCCGGTGGAGGGGTCACCTTTGTGTTTCTCGGCCCTGCAGGTAAGCAGTCCATAAGTGCAGACCTTATACAGAAGCTGAGTGGTTTGCTTGCCTCTCTGAATTTTCCCCAGTTCAGCTTGGAGGTGTACGATGTTAGAAAGGCTTTGGCAGCTTCTGGGATCTCAAATTGCTTGAGAGCACAGTCCACCATAATCCTTAGGGTGGCTGGATACTGAAGAGAGTATTCCAGCCCAATGTCTATGCTGGGCTTCCTTGCCAGCATGAAGGCTCTCCTCCTAGCAGACACGTCTTGTGAATAATCTGCAAAGATTTGTATCATTTGCCCCCTCCATCACAGATCTTTAAGTTGCCTTGCTGCCCTGCTTCTCTTGGTCCTGAAACCTGAGGAAACAGGTGGGGATAGTGTGTGGTCAGTCTTCTGGAGCTGGTCGGGTGCTAGCATGCCGTGCCCAGTCATTCTCAAGGGTTTCCCCCCTGTGCCATCTGAGAAGGGATGGGAGCTCTTTTTGAAGAAATTGTATAGTGTCTTAGCCCGCGCAGCCCACCGGAAAACCCACAAATTGAAGGGTACTCTTTCAACTCTGTTTCACAAGAGATGGATAATTCTCTGCTGTTCACATAGCCAAGAGTCAGTGCGATGCTGGGCATCCTCAACCTCTTCCATTCTATGCTCAGCAACACTGGCTCTCTGGGAAAGTTGTATTATGTCAGCTGAATTTCTTTGAGGTGTTAGCTTCATTTTATCGATTTTGTGGATTATTTCTGAGAACATGTTCCTGATCTCTTGTAGATTGGTGTCTGGTGGCTGCGGGGCAGGAAACTCCATCTTGAGGATGAGAGCATGTGGAAAGGCCTCTATCTCAAATCAGTTACAAGTCAATGCAGAACTTTGGATTGACAGCAGCTAGCACTTCAGGAAAGGAGTCAATTCACAAGTAAGCACTGGATCAATGCCTATGTCATGAAATTAGTGATTCAGCTGGAGAATGTAAGGCGGCGGTATTATCGGATATACATCGGGATCTGATCAGCTAGTCAGTTAAGCAATCATTCACCTCGGCTGCTGGCCACACACCCCCAAATTGAGTATTTTTAACCCTGCAGTAGATCTTCCTTGCCTTTGAGTAATTTCATCTGTAGATAAACAGAAACAAAGAAACGCCCCACTGAGCGGAGTAAACCCAAGTAAAATTCATTTTAGCAGAGAACTCCCCCCCCCCATACCTGGCAACAATGGCATACCTTTTAAAGGTGTAGTAAAGCCTTACAAAACAATTCAGTTTTCACTCCATTCTCACTGGGTTCTCTTAAATTCAACCAGCAGGATGTCCATCTCTGGTCTCTAGTTCCTCATAATTCAGGACTTTAAACCGGCACAAAATCTTCACAGGGGAAAAATTCCTACAATATGCAGTTCACAGTTGCCCGACTTAAAGAAAAACACTCTGTTCATTTCAGAACACGGTAGCTGCCCTGTCATAGTTGCCCTGTCAAAGAACAACTGGCAGCAAAACCTGCTGAATTCGCTGTATAACAGCCAATGGCTTGACTCCCACAAAGACTGCAAACTCCCATCAGTAGTCCTTTCAAAAAGTTCAATGCTGCAAGCCAAAAGTAAAAAAACACTGAATTTCATTTAACAGCTTTAGAACGGTGCCGAAAGTAACAGGTTTTGTGAGAAAGCCATCAGCCATCGAGCGTTGAGCAGCAGGGACTGGAGCTGCACTGCAGCCATCTTGTTGCTCCTCCATGAGGAGGGTTGTTCTACAATGTTGGACTAGACTTGAGAAGAGAACAGCAAAGGCTACACACATTCACAGATAGCGGTCAATGCATTCAGTTTGAAGTCAAGAAGATGTACAGAGTAAGGATACTAAGCACTCATTTTCTTATAACAGTGTGGTACATGGAGCCTTGCTCTTCAGGTCTGGCATGAGCAAGCAGCTCATACAGGCACCATTTTTATAAGACATTTCTTAAAGTGCTACAATGCAAATGCAATAAAGCATGAACAGCTAGCAAGTCAGGGAGTGTGGTTCCAATGTAAACATGTATGGAAATTATTAAACTATGTGAGCCCAATACCGTATAGAAATATTTATTTATTTATTTATTTAAAAGTTTTACTAGGAAAGGCATACTGAGCAGATTACCGCTTGATTCTGGATGCATCCTGGGAGGTGTTGGGTACAGGAGGATACATTATCACATACATAATACAGAAATTAGACAATATGAACACACATATTAGAGAAAATGTTATAAACTGCAACTGGGCAGAATGGGAACATGACAATTCACTCCAGACAACTCTACCCACAACTTTTCACTCCTGTCATTACACTCTGGAGACAATTCACTCCTACAACAACTCACTCCTGCAACTATTCACTCCCAAATCCAATACTTAGATGAGTTAGGCATACAACATGAATGGAGGGCTCTCAATACCTCCACCAGCATTCAGATATAGGCAGGGCCACAGAGCTGTGCAGTATAAGCACACCAAAATGTCAATTGCTCCACAGCAGATCTCTCAGACATCAAGAAGTCCTCAGGCCATTACCCAACGTAAGCACACAGCCCCAAGCCAAATGAACAGGAAAACACAGTGCTCACAGTCCAGATTCAGACAAAGATGCCAGCAGGCAGCAAACACTTCTACAGCACCCCAGTCTTCCACCCAGTGTCAACAATGGAGACCCACGTAGGTCAACTCACAGGTGGCATGATACACCCTACCAAACATCTCAAAAGTATTTTTCAGGCAACAGCCCCCACAAAATACACTCAGGGAACTGTGACCAGAAGTGCAGTTCCTAGTTGCTACAGCCTGAATGCTCACTGATGGAAAGTTGTTTCCTGGATGAACGTTTTGTGACCACAACTGCAGCACTAGTTTCAAAACCCCTATGCAGTTGGGGAAAAACCTAAAAATAAAAACACTAAATCCTGTATTTTTTCACTGTGATTCCCCTAACACTGTGCCCTAGTCCTCAGAACTAAAACACTTACTTATTACAAATACAATAAATAAAAAAGGGGTTCTCCTAAGTTTCTCCTAAATTTCTCCTAAGTTACAGATAAAAACAGAAAGCAGGAATGAAACGGAGAGGCTCCTCTTCAGAAAATGACAGTCGCATTTTTGGTGCAATTCCCCATATTGACTTGGAGCCACAATAGCTTGTGCACTTCATTTAATATTTATTTTTGGGCAGGAGTTGAAAATTTTCTCCACTGTTTTTCATGAGGTGGGGTCATAAGAAGTCTATGTTGAAAATTTGGGGCAAATATGTTGCACAATAAAGTTATGAGCATGTGTTGGAATTTATGAATGCAGACTCATTACAAGTAATTTTCAATGTTTTGACCCCAAACTTTCAACATAGCAATTTTTGTACATCATCTAATAAATATGACATGTCATTAAAATCCTACATGAGATGTGTTTTAGCACCTCTGGTGAGAAATGACATTTTGGCCAGTATACTCTAAAGGATACAAGTCATGCCTATAAGGTGAATCCTAAAACAAGCCTCTTCTAAAGCTGGGGTCAAAAAACATAAAAAAAAATTGTTTAACAAGCATCAAATGTCCAGCATCAACAAATGCTTGTTCAATAATAACATTGCTTGGCACCACTACATTGTGATGCTGTAGTGTGTGTTTGAGAGGGATCCCTCAGTAGTGTTGGGAAATCTGTTGATTGACTCAATTGCAATGATGTTAAATTAAAATTCACATGCACTATGGATCCAAAAATATGAAACTACCTGGACATCACATTTTCCATAGACAATGACAATAAAGTAATTACAAAGGGGTTTAAAAAAATGACTTCAAAAATAGTCTGCCACACACCAATAGTACCCACCAATGGATGCAATACCTTATGGATAATTTTTACACCCAAGGTAAAATTACTCTAATTTTGTAGAGTTTGAACAGGTATTAGAAATGAAGGAGAAATTCCTTTCAGGAGGTATAGCTTCCAAGTTATAGACTCAGCACTGGAGAGAGACAGCTAAAAGTTTGGATAGGGCTACTTTACTAACACCAAGAAGTAAACCACAAAATGAACAAACACCAACCTGCCTAGTGACAGAATTTAATGAAACTGCTGGACACGTGAGTAACGTTGCAAGCTAACACTGACAAGTTTTGTTAGGTGACCCTGTATTGGCAGAAAGTATTGGGTGTACACCAAGGATTATGTCTGTTTTTTTAGTTCCATCACCTGGTCCTCCCACAGTTATCTATAACTGTTAATGTCAGCCAATTGTCAATAGATTTCTTGTTTCTATTTGGACTTATCCATCACAACAACTAGACTGTCTTTATTGACTGATTGCACTTCAATTAGGTCATTATTGATCGGTTTCTTTTAATGCTGTCTCCACTGTCAAAAGATTTTTGACTGATTTTAGCCACTGAGAACTCAAAAGTTCCTTTACCTCTTTAAGGAAAGCTTTTGGCATGTTACCAAATCACAAGAGCCCTGTGCAAATGTCCAGAAGGTTGATGATCCTCTGAAATCTGTTCTGCTATGGTTGATTAGTGTAAATGTCTGAGAATGTTCTATCTCATCCAAGTATGTTAAATGTCTGAGAATGTTCTGTCTCATCCAAGTGTGTTCCAGTTAAATATTCAGCATGTGTGTTCTGGTTTTCCACCAAAAGGCTTACAAGGGTTTGTAAATCAGAATCATTATTTTCAACAGTGTCATCTACATTTTCCAAGTATCCCATGTGTAAGTCCCAAAACCCAGGTTGGGCTTATCTTAGGGGCTGTGGCCCCCACTGGGTGTCCTCCTTCAGTGGCTCTTGAGGGGATTCAGGCCAGTGTGTTCACTGGAACTTTGCAGTTGCACCTGCTATTTAATTTGGTTCCTCAGCCAATGTTCAGATGGGGGCCTGAGGTCCAATCATAGTTTCCATGCTCCTGGATGCTAGGGAAGCAAGCAACTGGTCCGGGGAGTGGCAGGGACATGGACCGCCAAAAAGTAAAGAAAGAATATGGCTGCCACGTGCTGTTCACACATGCACAACCATCGGGGCATAAAGATTTAAAGGAGCTGCAGCTCCATTAGTGAGAGCACCAGAAAAAAGGAGCAAACAAAGGAAGTGTGAATAGGGAGCCATGGTGGGCTAAAGGGGGCTCCCATCAAACAAATGAAAGGTGTCCTGGTTCCGTTGGCCAAGCAGAGCCAGGACAAGTTACTGTTAGCCCATGAATGGCCTTAAATGATAATTTATGGAGCTATGTTTGTGAGGCATAAATGTAAATAATAATGGCAGTCCCCATAGGACTCTGGCATAATGGGGCCCCTGGGAAAATGTCAAGAGGCACTGAGTAAGCCCGGGAATTAAGCAGCCAATCAGAAGGGGACATTAAAAAAAGTATAAAAATTACTATTTCCCTACCAAAAGGGGAGATTCAGCAGGTATTCCAGAGGATCCAGAGAGAGAGAGAAAGGGAGAGCAGGACAGCCTGTGTGGGCTATTTGCCCAAAGTGCTGCTTTATCAGTTCCTTCTATCTCTAGATCTTAGAGATGGTGAGTTCACTATGGGCAACCACCTACTGAACTTGTACACTGTTATGAACCTACGAATGCCCTTCCTGGCCCCAGTGTCTAGCAGTAGGCAGAGTGCCTGAGAAAAGCTGCTGCCACAGGGGAAAGGAGTAAGTAAGCAAACAAATTTCCTTTTTTTTTGCATATAAACACTTTATTAATCACATTGTTAAACACAGTAACATAAGTTGAAAACAGGGTCAGTAACATTAAAAAAAATACCAGATATAAAGACGCAGGGCCAGACATTCAAAACTTTGCCCCGGGGCTAAATTAGCACTGTCCAGTGGGCAAACTTGGCCCAGAGCACAAAGCAAGCCATATTCAAAAGGAATAGCCCAGGGCAAACAGCTTCTGAATATAGCATGGGAATGAGGCTGGGCAAACTGGGCTGGGAGTGCAGGCATACCTCTTAACCTTTTGTCACTGAAATGAGGGACATGGACATTTTTGGACACTCAAAATGAGGGACAATGAGGGACGCAGACCCTCAGAATGAGGGACATACCCTCAAACATGTAGATACAAGCTCAGAACACTGTGAAAACCATAGTGTTTATTTGTACAAAGTTTATTTTGTATTTAGTATTTTATAATATTAAGAGTTTCTGCTTTAAAGTTTGAATTTACAGCACATTCTCTGTCTGGGCAGCACCTTTTCCATGAGGGATGGATGAGGGACAGAGCAATTTTAAGGGGCAAAATGAGGGATGTCCCTCGTAATGAGGGACACTTGAGAGGTATGAGTGCAGGGCAAACTTAGCCCTGGAATAAGACAGCTCTGAACATGGCAACCAGGAAGTGCAAACCTCAACAGCTACACAGTGCACAGTGATGTGAAGGTAGGTAGAGGTGAACTATGCGGCCAATGTGTGTGCCAGCAAATGCATGGCCCCAGTACAGCTGCAGGCAGCAGTGTATGTGAAAGTACAGTGTGCAAAACTGTGAAATATTCCCTGAACTGTTTGCTCAGCGCTAACATGTTTGCGTGGGTTTAGCGCAGGGCTAAACTGTTAGCCCGGTGCAAACATGTTTGCCCGGCACTAAACTTTGCCATATTCAAAAGTGACATGCAAATGAGCCTAATTAGGTAATCTCTGGGCAAACATCCAAATTAGCATCTCATTATGCCCTGATTTGCATGTAGTTGGCACCAGGCAAACGGTTTAGCTCTGCGCTAAACCCGTGCAAACATGTTAGCACTACGCAAACAGTTTGGGGAATATTATACAGTTTTGAACACTGTAGTTTCACATGCACTGCTGCCTGCAGCTATACTGGGACAACATGGCATAGGCACAGATGGTGGTGGTGCTGCATGCAACTGTCACACTGTAGGTCATGCTACAGTGCACAGCAGATACTACAGCAGCAAGGGGGCCAGTAGTGTGTGGACAGAGCAATGCCTATGGTATGTAGGGCAGTGATGACGACTGCACTATACACAATGAGAAGCCCAATCTGCCGGTGTTTACTGACAGTGGACATTACTGTTACGCTGTTGTGTGACCCACAGATGCTGCACCTCTGGCATGGGATGCTCACAGTGACATATACATGTCCAGCTTTGTGTGCTGTGACAGTTGTACAGCTGTGCGGTATGTGGCCGGGGGGCATATAGTATCAGAAAGACACACTGGTGTTGGAGTATTCCCAATACTGGCCCATGTGCACTGCATGATGTGTCCCAGTTGTGTGTCCACACCTGGTCTGTGGCACAGCCTGGCCACCTGTACACTCTCCCCTCAACATCCTCCATGCCCACAGTGCTGCATGTGTGTGCTGGCCATCTGTTGGTGTCCACAGAAGAGTGGTCTGCAGGTGTGTGCTGTATGGCCACACTACCATGCTGTCCACTGGCAGCAGGGTCACCACTTACTGCCTGGCATGGCTGGGACTGGTGGCAGATGATGGCATCGTTGTGATGCCATCAGTTAGCAGCATGTTTCTTCTATGTTTGGCTTTGTCTATGTGTCATATTTATTTGTTAGGGTCGTGCAAAGCCACACAAAAACCACATAAACACCACGCAAAGTTGATTGCCCAGGATTTAGACGCCCTTTTCCTGGGCGGTAATGTGCACCACGTTAAGTGTCACGCTAAGTCACGCAAAACCACTCAGCGTGGCACTAGTTGCTGAATATAGCATTGCACCTGTATTCATGTCAGTTTGCCCCTTGCATACATTATGATTTTGCCTGGCGCTAATGCTGTTTGCCCACACTATTTGGCCTTTTGAATATAGCAGACCCGCGCTAATCCCGCGCTAAACCTGTGCAAATGTTTTTTGCCCGGTGCAAAGTTTTGAATATCTGGCCCACAATATCATATCAAGGCAGATAAAAAACAAGAAACCTATGGAAAAAAGAAAAACCAATAATTAAGGATAATAACCAGTACATTATAATACATATACCATTGTATGGTCTAGATTATATATTGTTGTTCATATGTATATTAACAATTTCTGTCACAGTAGATCACTCTATGCTTGACTGTTTTTTGTGACTCAATGTATTTTGTGACTCAATGTATTTGCTTTACTTGCTGTTATGTTCTGATGTATCTGTATTCCTTGTTGTACTCTCTCGGGTTGTTACTTTGTTACTGAAAATAGGCATACGACTTGTCTAGTGTACCTACCCGGTAAACAAAAGCTAAATAAATAAATAAATATATAAGGACCAATAAATAAGAAAAATCATATTCAGTAAATTGAAAAAATACAATTTTGCATATATGAAACTTTAGCAAAATGATTACTAGAGTATAAGCCCACTCACCCTCAATAACAGACACTATGATTTTTTTATATAAAAAATAGTCATATTTATTCCATCCAGTCATAAACAATACCAACATTTTGGAACATTCCTTCATCAGGGAAGACTGGTTATTCTAAATTATATATCAATATAGATAACAGTTATTTAAACAAAGGACATTTCATTTAAAAAAAAATATATAAAAATACAAAAGAAAAGGAAAATTCCTTCAAATGCATCTTAATACCTTTTGTATTAATTTTTCAACTTCAGTTTTATGTGGATCAAGGCATATATGACTCCCACCTTCTTCACGTCTTTACTGAAAATGATACAATACAACCTACATAAACTTAAAACATAAGAAAGGTAGTAGCATCCTTTTTAACCAAATAGCTAAACTATCCTCTTAACTCACAAATTTCATGCTCTATTTCCTTTTACTTTAGATAGATGTACCACAGACAGTTCACTTAAATATTCTGTCATAAAGGAAAAAGCCTTTTAAAATGTTACTTTTATACAGCGTTATCCCTGTGCTTCAAACTACGCAGTCTTATAGACCTCAGTAAATCATGCAAAATTATATTTCACTTCCATTCTAACTTTTAAATGTAGGCCCGAAAAGGCTTTAAATAAATTTCAAAGAAAAAATGTTACCTGTATCAAAAAAACAATATTTCCCATTGGTTTCCTTTACGACAGAATATTTAAGTGAACTGTCTGTGGTACATCTATCTAAAGTAAAAGGAAACAGAGCATGAAATTTGGGAGTTAAGAGGATAGTTTAGCTATTTGGTTAAAAAGGGTGCTACTACCTTTCTTATGTTTTAAGTTTATGTAGGTTGTATTGTATCATTTTCAGCAAAGAAGTGAAGAAGCTGGGAGTCATTTATGCCTTGATCCACATAAAAGTGAAGTTGAAAAATTAATACAAAAGGTGTTAAGATGTGTTTGAAGGCATTTTCCTTTTCTTTTGTATTTTTATATATTTAAAAAAAAATGAAATGTCCTTTGTTTAAATAACTGTTATCTATACTGATACTTAATTTAGAAGAAGCAGTCTTCCCTGATGAAGGAATGTTCTGAAACGTTGGTATAGTTTATGACTAGATGGAATAAATATGAATTGTTTTTATATAAAAAAATCTTAGTGTCTGTTATTGGGGCTGAGTGGGCTGACACTCCAGTAATCATTTTGCTTTAACTATAGCCATTTTTACTGGTTTAAGCCTCTCCCCAATACAAGGGAATTTCTGATACTATGTTATGGTCTTTTGAGGAGCGGCTGTGCTGGAGTAACTTAATCATATATGAAGCTGTCTAAAAAAAACAATATGCCTTTTAAATTTATGTATTTATTTATTGAAATGTTTCGTCAGGAAGGCACGCCGAGCAACAAGTTGCTCATCTCCCGGTGTGACCTGGGGGTTAGGGAAATATAAGGACAGTTTACAGAGATTTGGTACACAATATAAATTTACAGTAGATTACATTCAAATAATTTGAACTGACTGTACAGGAGTAATGAAATAGTGGGATGCTAACAGTTTTGAACTAGACAGATATTATGCTAACACTTTTGGACTAGATAGCTACAACAATACAAAATAACATTTAGGCACACACTAAATGACATAACTGTGTAGCTAGAAAATGGCTGAATAGAATTGTGGTTTGATCTAGGGAAGTTAGTGAGGAGTAAACACAGGCAGAACAGGTTGGCTAAGGTATAACAGAAGTGCAAGTTAACTACAAGTGCACTAGAGATTAGGGGTCAGCCATAGATAGGGCTACATAAGGGGGAGAGGGGAAATGAGAGGGAAGTAGGTATGTTGGTAGGCAGAAAAGTGGGGGAGGGTGGTGGAAGGGGATGGAATGAGGAGGCGAAGAAAGAGGTAGAAGGAGAAAGGTCTGCTAGGACCTGACCCTCCAGGATGCTGAGGACCCTGCCTGCACAAGGATGAGGTCAAGCACAACAGGAAGGGAGCAGGTTGTGGCAGCAAGAGGCAGAGTACAATAGGAGGGAAGCTGGTTGTAGGCAGTGAGGGGGAATAGGCTTTGGAAGAACTGAAGAGAGGGTGAAGGTGAGAGAGAAGAGAGACCGAATCCAAGCCCTTCAGGATATGGAGAAGTGGAGGAAAGAGCTGGGTTAATGGCGTAAGGATAGGGTAGGGACTGGCCCTCGGTACAACTTTGGATAATTGAGAAATCACAGTAAGAGAACAATGGAAGGTCTGAAGGGAAAGAATTTAGGGAAGGGAAGGAATGCAGTTTTTTAGGTGGGTGGAGGGTGGAGCTGCAGCAGGTGTATTGCATGGGTACCGAAGAGGGGTAGGGTTTGTCAGGAGCTTAGAGGGAGAGTTAGGCAGTGTTGTAGCAGGAACAGCTAGTTGCAAGGAAGTTTTTAAGGGCAGAGCTGATGGAGTAGTAGGAGGATGAGTGATACATTTGAGGTAGGAGGGAATTCCAAATTTTTGGGAGGCAGTGAGAATAACTGGATTGGCCCGATGAGGGTGGCTCTGCGGAGGACTGCCAGAGTATGGGAGTTGGATGATCTAAGGGAGTGAGAGGGAGTGGGGGGTGTTATAAATGAGGGGGAGAGGTAGGAAAGGAGTTCACCCAGCCAATGTTTGGAGGTGAATTTCATGCAGTGGGAGAATCATCTGTTTGTAAGAGTGGGGAAGAACAGGGCACAATAGAGATCACAGTGGTGGGTGCAAGAGGGAGCATCAAGGGCAAAACAGCAGAAGTAATTGAAGAGGGTATCCAATCTGACCAGGAAGAACTTGGGAGCAGCACCGTAGACTACATCACAGTAGTCGAAGATGGGCAGGATTATCTTCTGAATAAGTTCACACCTAACTGTAGAGGGGATACAACTACAGTTCCTGAACAGGGCACCAAGCTTGGGGCACAATTTTATTTGGATGGTGCCAATATGTCTGGATAAGTTTAGGTGTTGATCCAGCCAAACTCCTAGGTACCTGAAGGAGGATGTGTCCTCAAGTAAAGTCCCATCAAGGGTGTGGAAAGTGATCAGTTAAATGGAAGCATGGCAACCCCATGATCCTTTTAGCATTAAAAGAACAACTTAATTTACAAACATTACCATATACGATCACATTGACTTCTCTAAAAAAGAAAAAAAAAGATTCCTAAGCAACACACTTCAACCAAAAACAGCTTAAATAAGACACCATCTTAGGAACTGACTCCAATAGAATTTAACCAAGGATGCCAGGATTGACTGAATTTAAACAGTGCCTTTCTTCTCCAAAACATTATCTAGTGATAGGAGGTTGTTTTAGACACTGCCTGTAGCCACTGTGTATGTGAAGGAAGATTAGCCATCTTCCAATAACAGAGGAGAAGTCTTTTAGCCTTCAATGTGGCTACATAGAGGACACCCTTAAAGTTAAAAGCCAGAGGAGACAGCAATGTTGGATCTCCTACAATCTAAAATGAAGGGGACAGAGGAACTCTAACCCAGAGAATCTGCTGTAAGGACTCAATAATAACCCTCCACCAATCTTTAACTTGAGAACAGCCCATAAGATGTGAAAAAAGGTACCACAGTCCGAATTACATCTCCAGTAGTTATCAGAAGTGGACTAGTGGAGAGATCCATAGCTAATAATTTTACTGGAGTCTGATACCATCTACTTAGTATCTTTTTTTGAATAAGCTGGCTTTTGGATCACAAGAACCACAATGGGTTTCACATAGGCACCAATTCCAATTATTTAGTTACTTATTTACTGAATTTTGGTAACCGGGTAGGTATTCTGAAACAAGACTGTCCCTTTTTCAAAGGTGACCCGGGAAGTGCAGTACATTGATAGTGCATTCATTGACACAAGAAATTAGACAAGGAGCAGTCATACAGTAAATGAGTACATCAGTTACATTCAGTTACGTAAAATAAAATTAGCAATGTCAAGGGTTTCTCAGCCCATTTCTGTCTGGAAGACTCCAAATTCGGGGTATGAATTTTTTGTAGGAGTTTATATATTACACTCATTTGCCCTTTACACAATAAAAAAAAAACACTTCCGTAGGTGTATAGTAAGATTGCTTTGCAACAATTGGTAGTCTTTCATAGCCCATGGTAAAAAAAAAATGCCTTAATTGGAAATACTGTCACTGTTCTCGGGCAGAAAGGCCAAACATTTCTTGCATTTGCCTGAAAATGAACTAGTTTCAGTGTTCTTAAACAGTTAACAAAATAAAAAATAAAAATTGGGGAAAATGACTGGTGCAAACCAGATTCAGGATCAAACAGATCACTCACACACCTGATACCTTTGGATGCCCAAGTGGGCCAGTAAATCTTAGGCCCATCAATCTGGATTTTGGGATTATGCCAGAAAGGCTCAAAGGAGCCAAAATATCTATAATTCCAACCCAGCAACTGCGTCCCTTTTTTTCCAGACCTGTCTGGCAAAAATAATAGGGAGGGTAACATGTCGGTGGTCAGGAAAAGGATCCTTTAGAGCCAGAGCTAGTGGCATATCACAAACTATGGCTTTCTCAATATCAACCCACAGAGCAGCTAAATTTTGATCAGGATAAAGCCATAACAGGCATTGCCTAAAACCATTGGCAGCATGATATGCCTAGGGCTAAGGCATATTCCACCCACCTCTTGAACTTGGTGCCCAGAGGACTTTCCTATCAAAATGGGGAACCCTGCCTTTCCAGATATAATTCAAAAATAATTTATGAATTTTATACCATAACCCAATTGGCATTGCAAAATTACTAAGACAATAAAAAAGCCTTGAGAAGACCATCATTTTCATTGCAGCAATCTTACCAGGGAGAGAAAGGTGAAGTTTGGCCCATCCATTCATGTCTACAGGTATACTATCCATAACACCTTGGATATTCTCATGACACATATCTTGAGGGTCTGGGGAGATATACATCCCCAAATATCAGATGCCATTAGGTGCCCACTTTAGCTTTTGCAGCCTCATAGGTGCCCAATTGGGATCTGGCTTACAAAGTGGTAATATTTCGGTCTTAGTCCAGTTGACTCATAGGCTCAAAATAGCACCAAAGGAGTCTAAGACACCCCATGCTGCAAGTAGAGATGTTTAAACAACAGAAAGAGTCAGGACCAAATGATCCACATATAATAATGTAGGGAATAATTGGCCCCTTATCCGAATACCTGAAATATCTGGATGTTGATGCAGAGCAGCATTAAGGGGTTTCATAGCAATCAGTAACAACAAGGGGCTAAGTGGACACCCCTGTCTTGTACCTCTAAAAAGGGGAAAGGATTCCAATAGAACCCCATTCACCAAGACTCTGGCTTTGGAGGAGGAGTATAAGCAATGAAACCACCCTTGGAAAATTGGCCCAATCCCTGTCTCAGATAGCACACAGAATACTGTAGGTAATCCCATTCTATAGAATCAAACGCCTTTTCATCATCTATAGCCACTAGTGCAGTGGAATCTTAACCTCTAATGGCAATCTGCATTATGTTCAGCACAGCGCGAAAAGTATCACTGCCTAGCCGTCTCTTCATGAAGCCTGTTTGGGATTTATGGATACCATAGTGCAAAGCCTTTCCCAGGCAACAAGCAAGAATTTTGGCCAAGATCTTGCAATCAACATTAAGTAGTGAAATTGGTCTAAAATTAAAGAAAATTGTTGAATCTTTGTTGGGCTTTGGTAGGACAGTAATATTTGTCTCTTGCATAGAGGTGTCATAGATCCAATTTCTTGAACAGCCTTAAAGAGTCTCAATAACCAAGGGGATTGAATAGGTTTAAAAGCTTGCTAGCAATCAGAGCTTAGGCCATACAACCCTGGAGCCTTACCAGTAGCCAGAGAACAAATCGCTGTTTGTATCACAGAAATGGTTATGCCCTCCTCCAAAGACTGAGTAATCTCCAAGGGTAGATGGGGCAACTTAATTTTTGCTAAAAAAGAATCATAATCCCCCTCAGATGGAGAAACTGAAGAACTATAAAGGGACAAATAGTAGTCTCGAAAGAGATTAGCCATCTATCCTGGGTGTGTGATAATGTTAGTGCCTCCTGATCTTAAAAAGGGGATCTGAACATCAATTGATTTTTGTTTTAACCAATAGATGAGAAGTTTTCATTGTTTATCACTAGACTCCCAGTAAGACTGCTGCATAAAAAAATAAAGCCATAGATGCCTGTTGGGTGTAAATAGCATTAAGCTTATATTTAAGAGCCAAAAGTTCAGAAGTTTGACACTCCTGATTCAAAGGGGATTTATAAATATCCTCCTCTAACAACTAAATTTTCTGGTAAGATCCAACACCTGATGTTTCCTTCTTTTGTTTACCATAGAGGCAAAATAAATTACACAGTCCCTGGTAAAGGCTTTATATGCCTCCCATAAAGTAAATATAGACATCTCTAGAGAGGCGTTGGATTCAAAATAAAACAGGATCTCCTCTTGTAACCAATCCTTAAAATAATCAGAACATAAAAAGTAGGGTTAAAGTACCACCTAGGTGATTTGATGACTCCTGCCTTGGGCACCCAGACCACACTGATTGGAGGGTGATCTGAAATGGTAATAGGTAAAATAGTTGAGTCCATCTAGTCACCTAAAATTTTAAATCTGTGTAGAAAAAAGTCTAGTCGGCTATAGGTTTGAAATCTATGTGACCTAAAAGTAAATTTACTATCCTCTGGATATAAAACTCTTCAACAATCTTGTAACACTAACTCAGAACATAACTGAGTAATTACTTTTCTTTATCTAGAATGAGAGAGGATGCCACTTTCATAAGGTGTTCTACCCATAATGGGGTCAAGTACGAGGTTAAAATCCCCACCTAAAATAATAATCCTGGAATCATTAACCATTTTGGAGACTTGCTGTGTCAATTCAGAAAAGAAATCTGGAGAGTCAGTATTAGGTGCATATATGTTCACCAATAAAACCAAGATCCTGTAAATTTGCCCTATAAAAATAATCCAATGCCCCTCATCTGGGAATAAACTAATCACCTGAAACATGCACCCCCTCTGCAATAAAATTGAAATTCCATGATTCTTAGTCTTGAAGGAACTGGAGTAGGCCTGTCCTACCCAGTCTTTCTGCAGAAAGCCTACCTCCCATTTATGGAAGTGGGTTTCCTGTATATCAATAGCAATATCACATTTGGAGGAGTTCAAAAAAGATAACACCTTATTCTTTTTTATGGGGTGGTTCATACCTTGGACATTTCAAGATAGTAGTTTTATGGTGGCCATACACACAAAAAAACTAATATGGAAAGCAACAATCCCTGAGGAAGCAGTGTGCATCATAAAAAACATTAAAACTAAAACATAAAAGAGAATTGCCACTAAACATGGTTAATACAGTAAATAACAGCTCCCTAATGACTGGGAACAGATATGTTATTGACCCATTGATATTGGAAAATTCTGCTAATACACGTAATAACAAAGATAGAAGGGATATGCAGTGGGGATGAGTGGAATACATGATTTATCTACACAAGAGAACTTTGACCTCGGGTAACCTCACAAGCAGCATAAGCCACGAGTGAGGTGTCCGAGGTCAAACAGCTCAAGTACAGATAAATCATGTATTCCACAATGTCACAATTGCATATTTCACTGATACAATAGGGATGCTTTTTTTTTTGATGCAGTTATTTATTAGCAGTGTCAGTGGCTCAGTAGGTAGCACACTCACCTCTGAGGCCGGGAGATCAGAGGACTGTGGGTTCAGTTCCCACATCTGGCACTTGGGTTAATATCCCAGTACTGACACTGTAGTGCAGCATGAGAGGGGTGCTGCACTTCTGAGGTGCAGTCTTTCGGATGAGACGTTAAACAGAGGTCCCATCTGCCTGGATCGGTGGTAGTTCAGGTGGATGTTAAGATCCCATGGCACTTATCGAGAAGAGTGGGGAATTTCCCTGGTGTCCTGGCTAAATTTCCCTCATTCACTAAAAATACCACCAACAGCTTAATCTGGTTCAAGGCCAGTTGGCATTCATCTGTATCCCCCTCCCCCGGGTCGTGCCTGAAAATAGGCAGGATTTGTCTAGTGCACTTACCCGGTCAACAAAAACTAAATAAATAAATAAAAAATAAATTATTTTTTCATTTCTGTGACTTTTTTTCTAAATGAAATAGGAGGGATTATGTTCTAGTCTCCAGTGTGTTAATGCATACTTTGCAAGTGGTTGCTGGGGGTGATACATGGTTGCTAGGAAGTCCACATCCACACTTTAACAGCGCATGTTATTACTGGCTGTAAGTTATTTGTGGGAGGGCTAGAGGTTTTGGAAAATATGGTGGCTCCATCTCTTGCTTAACGAGAATGATAGATAGTTGCTATAGTGTGGACACGGCTGTTGATTTTGTAAGTTTAATGTAATACACTGTGCTTCATTTATTTGGCTTATCATGCTCATTTATTAGGCTGATCTTGCATTTTACAGCCACTTTTGTTTTTTTGTATGTGAGTGAGTGAGTGAGTGAGTGAGTGAGTGAGTGAGTGAGTGAGCAAACATGTTGGCATCAGGTGAGAGATCAAGAGTATGCAGTCAGAGAATATGCCAGTTAGTCCAGAGGATTGTAGTCCAGAGTGCTCTAGTGAGGGGAACCAGGAGCAGAGAGAGAAGAAAACAGGTAAAAAAAACAAAAAACAGCTGCATTAGATTGTGGGCATTGAGAGAGTTGGATGGTGCAGACAGTGGTTGTGCGAGTGCTGTTTGTGGCAGGAATCTATTGCTGAGTAAGTAGTGCCAACCGGCTGGTACTGTGATTGATGTTAAGGTGTTGAATAAACATTGGGTGACTGATGTTAGGGTGTTGGATAAAGTTTAGAACCATCTTTTATTCAACACCAGTGAGAATAAATGAATTTATATAATGGTTTATCCACCCACACCTATTGCAGAAAAAATAATTTTTTCTACAATAGGCTAAGAACAATCTTATTAACAATTTATTAACTGGGAGAACAAGGAAGCCCAAAAAAGTGCAATAAGTCACCAAACATAGCATCAGTAACCCCACAATCTATAAATTGTACCAACTAAATAACAGACCCACTCTCTCAAAACAGAATCAGCAGGTTCCTTATCCTGGGATAGAAAAAACTGTCTTAGAAACTCCAGCATTTGGAAAACTAGTAGCTCAAGGAGGGGAATAAAAAGAGACAGCAAATTTACATCACCAGTGTTCTTCCTCTCCTCGGCAGGCATGTAGAGAAGCACTGCCACAGTAACAGTGACAGACACAAGAGGCAACCAGGGTAAGCTCCTACCACTACCAAACACCTCAACCTCCTTAGAAGGAGGAACTTTGATAAGCCTATAAAGAGAAACACATCAGAGCTACCCTGTAAGAGGAAAAACCTCATAACTGGGGAAAGTAGAGAGAAAGGGGGGTGTATGATAAAGTCCCTTAAAAAATACAACTGTATAGCCCCATAACTGAGACAACAGGAGGGAGTAGAGAGGGGAAAAGGGAAAACCTAAACACATTGCAAAAGGATACCTCCATGTTGGCAAGAAACAACAAAAAATGAATAAATGGAGAGGTTCTGTCACAGAAAAAAACCCTCTGCACACCCATCTCCCTCAAAACAATGAGTAGCTTATACAGTTAGAAAAAGAACTAGGCTAAATTATAACCAACCCCCTCATACAAATAGAGACAACAGTCACCGTCTAAATAGTCCCTAGAGTCCTTCAGGTATCTTGAAGTTGGTCTCTTGAGTCCAAGGGAGAAAGCATCTGTGGAGACGAATCCATATCAGCAGAGGCAGCACCAAAAGATCCCACATCCTTTGTTTGCAAGTCCAGAGCAGGCGAAGCTGTTATATCAGGATCCGATGATAAAGAAGCCGGAAGCTCTTCCTCACCAAAATCAGCCCATTTCATCTCTGTGATTTGGTGTACCCCAGGAGAGATGACAATGGTGACAGTTGGGGGTACTTGGGTGCAGGGTCCTCAGACCATCCATCCAGACTGGAGGCTGATGGCGATATTGCATACTGCAAGTCGGAGCCAGTAGTTGAAGTATCCTCTGCCAGTGAGAAAAGTGCACTCTGCACTCCATTCATCTTGCGCCCGTCCCCTTGCTGTTTAGGATTGAACGTTTGCGCAAAGTCCCTCTTAGTATTTACAAGTATTTCCAATCCAAGTTCTTGAGTGGATCGAGTATTTTTTTGGTCCAATGAGGAGGGCAAATTAGTGGCCATGTAGTGAGGGTGCAACATGGAGACAGAGGGTTTGGTAGAAACAGAATCCAATTTTGTATGCCGTGGACCCGAGTTTACCAGGTGGCAAATATTATTCAGGAAATGTTGAGCCACATGTGCCACCTCTAGTCTATGCCACTGATCCTCCCAGTGGGGCGTTAACACCGCCAGGTGGCGCATCACATATTGCACCACCCCCCATATGTGCCACTTCTTTTTGTATTGGGGCAAATGCTTTCCTGCAGGCAGCAACCTCTTTGGAGAAGTCTTGAAAAATATATACTGTATGCCCATTCCATTTCAATGATCCAAGTTCCCAAGCCAGATGAAGAATCTGTTCCTTTGTGGAGAATCTGAGGAAATATGTGATTATGGGTCGGGGGGGCAGCCCTCTTGCTGGCTTTGGCCCTAGAGGCCTATGGGCCCTTTCTACTTGCAATGGAGTGCCCCAGTTGTAATTTAACAGTTTTGGAAGCAATTGCTGCAGAAAGAGACAAATGTTGGGCATCTCTGACCCCTCCAGAATCCCCACTATGTGCAAATTATTGCACCTATTATGATTCTGTAAATCTTTGATTTTTGCCTTTAGCTTTTGTATACGCCCCTCAAGTTTAGAAATTCTGTTGGCATAATGTGCCATCTCTGATTCTACTTGTGAAGCAAACAACTCAGTGCTGGCAATTCGTTGTTCTGCCTCATCGACTCTTTTATCCAAATGTGCGACAGCTGATTTTATGTTGGGGATGTCCTGAACTAAAGCTTGTATCATAGTGTGAATGTTGGAGAGGTCATCAATACCAACCATGACATGTGTTTCAAGTGTTGCCATTGGGAGATGAAGTCCATTCTTCACACACTATGATGCAGCCAACTATAAGTACACTCTCAATGACTTTAACAAAGCATGGACCAGCTATATGATAGCTCTGGATCATCTGAAACTAGAATAACACTAACTGAGCAGAAACAAGTAATTTAAAGTATTAAAAGTAATGGATACCTTAGTGGCAACCAGAGCTAAAGATTTAAGCTGCCATTAGTTCTATGGCTGTACATGCACCCCTGAGCTAATTTCCCTGAGACAGTTCTGAAACTGCTGCGGAGAGTGTGCAGATAGTGACTGTCAGCCTACAGTGGGAAAACACTTCAGCCTGATCCCAGAGATGGTAAACTGGCCATCAGTAAACAGCAATCCTGCAGCAGAGAGTGACAAGAGACTGAGCTACTGTGTTTCCCCCCCTCCTCAGAGGGACTAGTGCATTGGAGACTATTATTCCTGCAAGCCACAGTAACTGGGTGTGTTGGGGCTATAGACTGAGCCAAATCCCAGCTATCTTGCTGTACCAAAGGAAAAAAAGTGTGTACCAAGCGACCAGTCTGGGGAACAACCAGCCTGCCCTGTCCCCCAGACCAATGGAGAAGACCAGCGAGAGGAGGACACTGAGAGGCATGTCAGGTAAACACCACATACAAAATCCTCAGAAGTGAAGATTTGAAGGGCCTGACATGTGAAGACCAGTATTCTTCATTTCTTCAGCCAGCTGCTGTTCACCTGCAAATTGCTGTTGTGGTGCACCACCACCACCACCAACTCCTGATACCAATGTGGTACCATTTAAAATAATTTGTCTACGATCCCCCTTTTAATCTACAGACTGTAAGTACCCCTGGGCTGTGGCTCCAAGGAGTTCTTATTTAGCTAGCTAGCTAGTTAAAAAAGGGGGTTAAGTCCTGGGCAAGACTGCGCCAAGTATAAAGCTGCGCACAGGCAGCAAGGTTTAAGTTTGCATCAGTTTAAAAGTTATTGAGTCTTAACAAAAGTATTCTTTTCCCAGTTTCAAGACTGTGTATCCCCACTGCATCACTGCCTTTGGAGCAACTCAGGTGAGATATCCACCACAACTTACAGACTGTTTCTAAATGGCTACAGAGGAAAGCCATGTGCACCCACTGGAGGGGGTATGTGGGAAACAATTGGGGTATAGTTAGTTATTAAATTATTATTGTTGTGTTATTTTCTCCCCTGTTCAACTCTTCTCTCTAATAAAATGAAAAGTTGGTTTATTGTACAAGCTAGTGTTGCTGGTTATTGGAAAGTGTATGCATTTACTGTGTGGGGTAGGTACTGTGGGGGCACTTAGTGTATTTTCCTGTGGGTGGTAACCTGGAATTTATCCTACATGTATCCCATATCACTACCCTTTGTACCATAGTCCTCTTGTGAGCCCAGGCCAGCCCCCTCAGCAGAGTGTGCAGTGTGACCCAAGGGCACTGGAACAGTCGAGGTGAGTCAGGGGTACAGCTACACATACAATAGTAGCATGAGCTGTAGAACCTTTTCATGTTTAGTTTTCTGAAAAATTTGTTCAGATCAATGACAAAAAAATATTGAATGATTGATAGATGGGTTGGGAACAAAGTTCAACCCCCTGCTAAGGACTTTGTATTGTGTGGTGCTAAGTGTGATACCAGAGAGGCATAGGACTTGCTGCAGTTGTACAGATTCCATGGTTGTGGGTTGTTCGTGCTTTCCTCTTCCTCTTCTTCATCCCTTATTTACCTTTTCCTTTTTTCTTCTGGTTTTGTTGTCCTTTTTGGTTGATGGCTGTGTGTGTGATAGAAAAAGGACTGCTTTGGTAGCACCCTGGTTGATATTGATATGTCTCAGACCCCTTCATGCTGATCTGGATTGATTTCTACTACCTTGTCTACCTGGGTATGACTTTGATCTCTGTCTGCCCCATCTCAGTGAATGTTATGGGCATTCTCAGGAAAAACTGATTTATTTTATAATCAGTAGTATAGCTTTCAAATTTATTCTTCTTTCATTTAGCTGTCTTGCTCACATGTTTTAGCATTTTTTTCCAGGTTGATTTCATAATTTGCAAACTATAACTTCTTCTTTAACATAAATAACTCTTCTTGTGTTTTCATGATTGCCATGACATGGCTCTCTTATTATTCCCCATCTTGCTATATTAAAATTTTACCAAATCCATCAAAGCACACAGTCGATGCTGTCTCTCATCTTTTTGTATATACACATCAGATAGAAAGGCCCTGGTAGATACCTTTTCAAAACATTCACCTCTGGTAACCCACTCCCTGCTTCAGTGACTCTTTGTTATAGAAAATGTATATCTCTTTAGTTTTAAGTTTTTCATATTCACTAAATAGTTGTTTTAAATCATCTTGGCTGTCTGGAGAATGGTTCTGGGAACTGCTCCCAGTTTGTATATGGCACCTCCCTGGAGCTGCAACACATTAAGTGCAGGTAAAACTAGAATTACTAGTGCTGGCTGTTTTGTTTGAACTGCTGCTAGCTGCCTGCACAGCACACATAGTGCATATGTTTCTTGTGTAGCCCAACAAATGCAGGGTTTATCACTAATTAAAACTGCTACACATAAAAATACTTAAAAACAAACAAAGCATTCAGTGTTGATCAGTTCTGCTACAGGCTTTCTCTTGCAGTACTGGGCAACTGCTCACAGTCTTAAAGAAGAAAAACATACATATGCGTCTTTATAAATGACATTGTAGAGGAGCTACAAGGGAAGGTCTTCCTCTTTGTGGATTTCATCAACATTTTCAATAGGGTGAACACTCGGATGGGGGGGGATGAGCAGAGTCCTGAGAAAACTAGAGGAGTAGTCAGGTGTATGGCAGCTGGGTTTCAATGTAAAAAAGTGCAAAATAATGCACTTAGGGCACATAAAACCAGGAAAGGAGCACAAAATGGGAGGAGTGGTATTGACAACCACCAAGCAGGAAAGAGACATGAGGGTAACATATCAGATATCCTAAAGGTGGCCAGGCAGTGCAACAAGGCAATAGGGAGGGTGAGTGGGATGCTGTGGTGCATCTTTCAGATGAGACATTAAACTGAGGTCCCATCTGCCTGTTATGGTGGTAGTTCAGGTGAATGTTAAAGATCCCATGGCACTTCTTGAAAAAAGCAAGGACATTTCCCCTGATGTACAGGCCAAATTCCCCCCATTCACTAAAAATACCACCAGCAGCCTAATCTGGTTCAATGTCAGTTGGCATCCATCTGTATCCCCCTCCCTCAGGAGGAGGCTGAAAATAGGCAGAATTGTCTATAGGGAGGGGTAACACCAGAAGAAAGAGGGAGGTGGTGTTGTGTCTCTATAGATCACTGGTAAGACCCCACCTAGAGTAGTGTGTGCAATTCTGGAGACCACATTTCTGAAAGAACACAGACAGAGTGAAGGCAGTCTAGAGGAGGACAACTAAAATAGTGCAGGGTCTGCATCAAAAGTCCTATGAGGAGAGACTAAAGGACTTCAATATGTACACCCTAGAGGAGAGGAGGAAGAGAGGGAAAGACCTTTAAATACTTCACGGGTGTAAATAAGATATAGAAGGGAACTATTTTTCAGAATAAAATGTTCTCAAGAACAAGGGCACATGCTATGAAGCTGGAGGAGGTCGATTTGGGAAAGATGTGAGGAACTACCTCTTCACATGAAGAGTGGTGGATTCCTAGAAGACCCTTCCAGTGGAGGTAGTGGGGTAAAAACAGTGGTGGGGTTCAAGAAGGCATGGGATAAGCATAACGGAATCATAGTGAAAAGGAAGGGGGGAGGGAGGGAGAAAGAGCTGTACCGAAGATCAGATACAGTCTGCAGTAACAGTGTAGGTAGGGAGAAATGAGCAGAATGGGCCAAGCAATCCTCATCTGCTGTCAAATTCTGTTTTTATGTTTCACACACTTGATAATAAAGCATTCATTGCTAATCAGTATTGACAACATTCTCCCTTATAATACAAGGTAGTTGCCTGTAGCATGCGAGCAGATAAATTACTATGCCACTGAGCACTAAAAATGACAACAAATTATAGACGGAACAGATCCAGAAGTAAATGGTTTGATACATTTTATTGGACTGGTGTTAATTAGCTTCTCTGATGTAATCTTCTGCTATATTTTGAATGAGTAATTTAAATCAGTGAGAATTATTTCTGTTTTTTATGCATTATCTGGGTATTAATAGTATGGGACTTTCTAAATAACTGTCATAAAGCTTCTGAAGAAGTACTTGGTTGGTATGAAAGCTAGAGCAATTTGTTCTCTTGTTGTAACATCTATGTTGGTCCAATAAAAGGTATCAAATAATTTGCTTCTGAACAAATTATAGCTTAACTCCAAATAGCCTTTATAGATAAACAATCCATTTAGTGCTATTACAATTCAGCTCAAACTTTTTGAACACCTTAGGAAGAAGCATCTCAGTGGTGTGTATCACACATTTAACTAAACTATTGTAGCATAAAGCAGTTTCTTACTGTGTTGAAACTGGTAGGTATATTATAGAGCTGAAAAACAATATAGCAACAAACAGTGCAGCAGCCGGTGGTAACAATACATAGAATAATACATAGGTGACTGTGTGATTTCATTTTATACACCCAAGGTGTGTGATGATCCATAAACCTTGAGAGTGAAGCTTGAGAGGTTTATGAGGTCATCATATACCCCAGTTGTGTAAAAAAAATCCATAGACAGTCATCAATGTTTTCTTTTTTTTCTAATTACTGGTACAAGGAGCCCATGTCAGAGAAAGTGACAGGAGACAGTTGTGACATGAAATTCAGCCTTACCTAATGCAAGCAAGGCTCTGTGGCATAGGAAAACTTTGGACATGAACTAGGGACTCTCTGCCAGCTGGTTGCAGTCCCGTAGCAGCTGCAGAATGCAGTTCCCATGCACTGAGCTCACCTCCATTGTGCTCACTTATCACGCTTAGAATTGCTGGAGAAATCCGAGGCAAGGAAATTCTGGTCACCCCGCTACCCAATTGGCAGAAACGTACTTTGGGAAGTAATCTGCTGAGCAGTGTGGGTGTTTGCATTATCAGTCACCACAAACCCTGCTTTCTGAAGGCTTTCCTGCTTGTAGACTGAAAGCAGCATAGCGTGGCCGAAGCACAAGTGGAAACTAAATGCCATAATAACTGGGCATGATGCCACACCTGGTTATTATAGCATTTTTTCTTTAATCTCTTTCTCCTTTTTCTTGCATCATCCTCTTTTCATTTCTTCATATCCTTCTATCAGATTTCTCTGTTTATACTTTCTCACTCTAACTGCACAACCCTCCCCTTCTTTCACAAACTAGATGAGTTTTTGGATTACCTGCACTTATCTCACCATATCAGTTTCTCCCCCCAACCTATTTCTGCCTCCTCTCTCCACCTTTCTCTCTCAATCTCCCTCATCTCCATACTATACAAGGTTACTACCCTTACCCCACCATATTCATCTCCCTCCATATAATTTTGATTCCTCCTCTCCCTCTATCTCCCTTTCACCAATCTCTGCCTGTCCACTACCTACTCTCAAAGCACTCTGTTCCTCACTTGTTAACACACCACTCAGTTTACGTCAAAAATGACCGACTTGCTGTCTCTTACATGTAAACTTAAATGCTGTATTGTCCTTTTGTCTTATTTTTACCACTGTATATGTTTTAAACATTTATATATTACTTGTACAATTATGTATCCACTGGATGTTTCTTTGTCTCTGTACCCTCCCGGGTCGTGCATGAAAATAGTCTTTTTGGCTATTGTACCTTACCCGGTAAACAAAAACTAAATAAATAAATTATGGCATTTGAATGGAGCTCATTATCTGATCATTACAGAAGGTCACTAGTAATTATATTGAATTAAACCATTCATTCAGTGCAAGCCAGTAGCATCAAAGTCTGTAGTTATAAGACAAAGCAGTTGCTTAGTGATGTTTAAACAGGCATTATCAGCCTTGAATACATATCTTCTGGTGCCTTTATACTGTATGTAGCAGTTTTGATTAATGCTAAACCCTGCTTTTGGTGGGCTTCACAAGAAACATATACTATTTATGCTATGCAAACAGAATCACTCCACAAGTAACATAAACGTGCCCAGTCAAAATCAGAAGCAGCAAACAAAAAGTATACCGACACCAGTTAAGGCAGCAAAAACATTTATTGTACAGAAATTGTTAAAAATACATGTCCCACAGACAGTACTCACAAAAACACCTAAAGCAGTAACAGCAGAATGGCAGACCCCAACTGGTTTCACCCTGACTGAGGCTTCATCAGAGGGGGGCTGTCTGCTAGCTGCCCTAGTGCTAGTTAAATACTAACTACATCTAAAGTGATAGAACAACCACCCAATATATCATATACATCATAGTAATTAATTGATCAACTATAAATTGATCAAAGTATAAACACATAAATATCAATAGCGAAAAAAAAACAGTAACAACGCAATTAGTATGAAAGTCATTCCACAATAAAAGGACAAATCTTAAGGATAAAGCTGAAACATGGAGGAATTATAGTTGAAGGTCCAAATGGTCCTCATTATTTGTTCTCCAATTATGTGTAAAAATTTCTGCACATCTGGACAGTCCAAAAGTAGAACAGGGGATCCAGTCCTGCCAATGAAAAAAAGACAAGAGACTAATTAATTAAATAAATTAAATGTCAATCCACATACAAATATGAAATCATGACATTTTCTTCTGATCAAGGATGTAGATGCTATCCTTTAATTTAATCCAGGCGCATAAATAACACCCAGCTGTATGGTCCACATAACTTCCCTTGTTAAAGCAAGAGCATTAAGATCCTCCCTCCTACCTAACTTAACTCTTTCTATACCACGGAACATAAACTGCTGAATGCCGTCATCTCTTTATGAATGAATATGTTTGGCAAGTGCATTAGTACTGTATGATCATTCGCTTCTGTGCTACGCAAGTGTTCCCCAGTCTGCACCTTAAAGGTGCATGATATCTTCTACCACTTAAAATGCTCCACATGGGCAGGTTGCTAAGAAAACATTATTACTATTACAGATAAGGAAAGATCTTGATTCAAAAATGTTGTTGCATTTATACTTGTAAAATTATTAGTTTTACAAATATGTGGACAAAACGTGCAATGCCCCCATTGAAAGGTACCATTTGATAATGGTGGAAACCAGGACACTGGAGCTGCTATATCACATATTGGCTGAAAGCTGTGAACAAGCCTATCTCTCAGGTTTTTACCACTCTGGGGGATCATTCACATAGTTCCTCAAAACAGGATCTGATTTCAACACAAACCAATTTTTTTGTAATAATGTCTTGTACCTTATTGCCCTGCCTGCAGTATGTAGTTGCAAAGTTAAAATTAATGGAATTACTACTAGCTATAGCTAGGGCAGAGATGGCACTGTGTTTTGATCTAAAGTCAGATTGGAGGGGTGTTATGATATTTAAACACTCCACGAAAACTTTCAGTTGGGCATTGACACATTTTTCTAAGAGTTTTGCCATAATAGGGAGAATGGAAATAGGTCTGTAATTATTAAGGTTGCAGGCATCACCAGATTAGATGCCCGCCTGGTAAAGATGACTCTACCCTGGCTGCCCTGTGGAGTCTTGTGTACCAGGTGGCAGGAGCCGCAGACAATTGGTCAGCATTGATGAATGCCTATATGGGCACACCTGTCCACAGGGTGCAGAGCCATGGGTGGGGTACACAACATTTCCACGTACCCATGCCTGCTTTGTGCATAGCACTCATGGATTTCCATAGCAGGGGAAGGTTGCTACCAGACAGCGACAGGTTAAAAAGGTGGGTGATAGGTGCTGTAAGCTGTCAGAAGCCTCTTCTAAGGAAGAAGGGTTCCAGGCTATCAGCACATGTGCTCTTTTTGGCATCCAACCCTAATAGGAGGTGCTCCACCTCCTTAAAAGTGATCGTCTGGAAGGCAATTGGGTTAACCAGATGGTGCTGTGATTGTGCAGTGTCCAGTAGAGGGATAGGATAGGTTACAGCTGAGGATTTATCAAAGACCAGGCCAGCAGATGCAAAATGAGAATTTGTATCTTCCAGAATGGCTGACTATCATGAAATGGGTAACTAGACATATTTAGAAAAACATCTGAGTAGAAAGTTAAAAATAAAATCTAATAAAATCATGAAATTATTTTAAAAAATGATGCAGATTCCAAGACACTAGGGTCAATATGATTATGTGATAACTAAGGCTGTAATTATTTCATGGGGGGAGAGACACAGATTTCACCATTACCATGAAATCTGCACATTTTCTCAATGCCGTGAAATCAGTAGCCCGCTTAGTCTGTAGTTCCTTATATTTGGGGTTATATTTTATTAGGTTTTTTGTTACATAGAATCATTAGTTCCATTACACATAAAATACCAACACAAAAAAGAAAATCAGTAGGTAGGTAGATGAGATGCTAGGTAGATATTTATATCACTGTTTGACTTCCTTTTCGGCCCACCTGTAGCATCGCAACATTCCTCTCAGCCATCTGCCCTGCTGTCCATTCGCAACTCACAATGCTGATCTCCCCCGACTCACTTGCTACTCTGTATGCTTCAATTCCTGATTGACTACCAAATGCAGTGATATAGTCTCACCTTCAGAGATGTGTCAATCACCGATCAGACAGTTTCCTTTTTTTAATTAAAAAAAAACAGTGAAACGAATGGGTCTTTTAAAATGCTTAGTGGCACTGGGTTATGGGTGAGGGTTCATGATGACCACTGCTGTCCTATGACCAAAAGGGATCCTGTTTTAATAAATACAGTATCGATTTTTTGGACTGTGACGTGCCATGATATGATTGTTTTTTTCCACGTGCACGTACCGTGTAATTGGCCTGTTTCTTACCATGAAAAAATTATAGCCCTAGTAATGACTTGCTTGATGAGATATCCCCTGCATTCACACACTTTTTCCTCCCTCCCTCCTCCCCATCCCATTTTTGTAGCAACAAGTCTGTTTTTTGAAAATCGGAGATGCCCTGAAGGGTTCACCGGCAGCACACTTATCTGTGGTAGCATAAGTCAAGAAAGTTTTGTATGACTTGGGACACTGTCGGCCTAAGTGTGCCCTGTCTACATTATCTCATGTTTGTTTCCCTGGCTGGTATGTGTGCTGGGGAGGGGGGGGATTGTGGTGGGTGTGGGTGGTGGGCGGGGGAATTTATATGTTTGTTGTTGTTCTTTGAAGTTTATTCATTGTTAGTTTGCCTGCTTGTTTATTCTGTATTTTGTACTTTCTGCTGTTGATTGCATCTTGTGGTTGCTCCAAAATCAATAAAGTTTAAATTATTAAAAAAATAAGTCAAGAAAGTGCCGGTGTTCTGCATTACTCTGGGATAGTCTGGAGGAGAGCAAGCTTAGGAAGGCTGGTTATAGGTGAGAGTGTTCTACCTCTAAAAGCAAGGACAATAGTTTAAAATAAAGGGAATTTTGGTTTTTTTTACTTTGTAAACTCATCCATTAGGTGACTGAGCAGGGGTATGGCCTGGGACAGGGAGCAGGCAGCTGACTGTATAAGGCAAGCGGTGATTAGAAAATACTCAAATATTGAAGAGAAAAAAGGTAAAACAACGCGTTGTTTAAAAATATTTTTCCCAGGTGCTGACAACTGTGAAATATGTTGGGATTAAGTGATGTTGCACTTTTTGGGTAACTGATATTCCTGTGGCTGACTGAAAAAGATGGCTACAGTTTTGAGCTGAGATTTCTAAAGACTAGTACAAGGATTTCCCTAGATACTGTGTCCTGTGTGGCAGGACTTGTTCACAGTTCATCTTACTACTACACGGTCTTAGCCAATCAGGATGCAGGATTTTCCCTACGTATTTTAAAAATTGCTGTGTCCTACAAAGGTAAACTTTCATTTTTAAACTATGTTCATACTCCTGTCACTCACCAAGCAGGGCCTCCAGCCTTTTACCAGCACCATCATCCCATCCTATCAAGGTCTTCTTACCTGGATCCTGGGAACTCAGAAACACACCACAGACTGCCCCCCCCTTCTGGCTGGGAAAGTTGCCTGCAACTCTTCAGCATCCTCCCTACACTATCTGGTTGATCACCAGCAGAGGCAAAGTCCAGAGCTTTATCCAGGCCAAGAGAGAGAGGCCTAATTGTGTGGACAAGAGGGGGAGGGGGGCAGGTGGGGTTTTATGTTCCTGCTTGGTGGCCTTTTTCCATGTTCTGTTTCCCCCAGAAGGGGAGAGTGTGTCAATTACCTCACTGTGCACATTAATGGCCCCCGCTGCTCCTCCCTGGATTCTGTGATCTAAAGCACCCTTGTCCCCAGCCACCGCCCCCCAGCCACCAGCCACGGCCAGGGTCAGGCATGTGCTGAGCACCATGACCCTCCTTCCCCAGAGGAGGTGAGCAGTCCAATGGACATTTGACCTTCCTCCTCCTGGCTGACCCTGCAGCATTCTGAGCTGGTTCCAAAACTCAGGTCATCAGCTTGGCAAGTAGTACTGCTACCACTAGGGCAGCGAGCTGGCTAAAGTAAACAGAAAATAGTGGCGCTGAACAGACTGGCTAAAGTAAACTTTCTACTCACAACTATATTACTTTTAAACAGAAAATAGTGACGCTGAACAGACTGGCTGAAGTAAACTTTCTACTCACAACTACATTACTTTTAAACAGAAAATAGTGACGCTGAACAGACTGGCTGAAGTAAACTTTCTACTCACAACTATATTACTTTTAAACAGAAAACAGTGACTCTGAACAAACTGGCTGAAGTAAATGTTCTACTCACAACTACATTACTTTTAAACAGAAAACAGTGATGCTGAAGAGACTGGCTAAAGTCAACTTTCTACTCATAACTACATTACTTTTAAACAGAAAATAGTGACTCTGAACAGACTTTGCTTTCTAGAACTGTCTTTGTATTTGCTTTACAGTTTATGTGCATTATTTGCAGCAACTACAAACCCAGAGAAAACATTCTTGGTATTGGCAATATATAGCACAAGTAAAAAAAGGCAAATTAATGATTACCACCTCAAATTACTCTGTTGTTTTTCTCTTTTCTAGCAAGGGCACCACACAGTAATTGGCACACTTTAATCAGAAACACACTCCAGTACTTCCCCATACTGAATATGCATTATCTTGTCAGCTCCCTGAGTGTGCCAGTTACCTCAGTTGGAGGAACCAGCTGTCAGCTAACCATGGCGGTCATCCAGCTTAAGCTAATTTGGTGGTTAACTTTATCTCTGTAGGACTTACTTCCAGTCTGCAGCATCATTGTTTTCCCAGGTCCCCACACCCACACACCCACACACACACACATACACACATGCCACCCTCCCTACTGAAAATGATTAGATCACAGGACCTATCAGTCCTTGGATGTTTCTTCAGTGCAATTAATCAGACAGAAAACCAAAAAGCTCAATCATAACAGAACATTGTATCACAGATTTAGTACTGAACTGGGAACTTATTCACCCAGCCAACAGCACTGAAACAAAGACTGCAAAGGGTGACTGAGCCGATTCAGACTTTCACCACTGTTGCTGTCCTCTGGTCAATGATTGCTGCTGCCTGATGCTCTCCAAGCTGCTCCTTCACTTGCGCTGCACTGCTACACTGCTATGCCCTTTCATCTGCTGCCTTTAGGTTGTTTCTTCTGCTGCTTCAGGCTATATCAAAAAGCTGCTCATACCAGGCTGTTATTCGTAATGAGTCTGAAACACCATTGATAAACCTGACCTATTTTTAAAGGGGAACTGTCACTGGCCCATTGGTGCAGTGGTAGCACTGCCACTCGCAATGCTGGTGACCCAGATTCAAGAATGAGCCCAAGGAGCTGGGGGGCCGGTTTGGGGGAGGAGGACTGAGCACCCTAGGGGTGCTCTCCTCCTCTGGGGAGGGAGGGAGGAAGGGAGGGATGCCATTCCAGCTGCATTGCTGCCACCTGGATGCACACAGGTGGAGGTGCAGTGTGGGGCACCATGTGGGAGGGAATGATGTTGGCTGGGATCTGGAGAGGAATCATGTCTCAATGTGTGCCTTCTCCATGGACCCCCTTACCCGCCTACATCCTCAGGGGTACTGGGAGGAAAAAAGAAAAATGGCCCTGTGGCTCACCTGGTTACAGGGCTGGTAGGGGGGAGGTGCAGACCTGAGTTGGTCGGAGGCCCAACTTATGGCACAAGTGGGGGGTAGTCCCCCCTCCCAACTTTCTCACCCAGGGGGTAAAACCAAAGCAGAGAGGATGCACAGGATTCATGACCCCTTGACATGTCCCCGATGGTGAGCTGTGGAGACAAAAGGGGCATGAGCATGGAAAAAATATAAATAAATAAAAAAAGGGAAACTGTCAGTGCAAAGGACCCCACACTCATGTATGGGACTGGTCCTAGTGTGCACTTTGTGGGCAAAATTATTTTGGTTTACTTACTGTTTATTATAGCAGAGAACATTATATCAGACTTATTTTGCTTAGTTGTAGGCTGACATTTTCTATTACCACAAATCCCAGAATCCCCTGCAGCTGACATCAGAGCAGTAGTTAGCACTGGGAGATTCAACAGTCTGCAGTGCATGTTAGAGCTTTTATAATCTCTGATCAGATGTTTTCTGGGACTGCTTTCCTCCAGGGGCTAAGTATAGTCCTCTGAGACTGCACATAGCCCATGGAGGACAGCAGGACTAGCAAACAAAAGATTTGAAACAAAGAAACATAGAAGTTGACAGCAGATGAGGACCTCAAGGCCCATCCAGTCTGCCCAGTTTTTCTACCTTATGAATGTGACATAGACCTATACTCTGTCAATGGCCTATCTATTCATACTCATCTGTATTGCTCCCTTATGCCTATCCCATACCTGTTTGAAGCCCTGCACTGTATTCATATCCACCACTTCCTGAGGTAGGCCATTCCATGCATCCACCACCCTTTCTGTGAAAAAGAACTTTCTCACATTACCCCTTAGCCAGCCTCCCTCTAATCTCATGCTGTGTCTTCTTGTCCTACAATTTTTCTCATATTGAAACTTGTTAGACTCTTTCACCTTGTTAATGCCCTTAAGATGTTTGAATGTTTCAATCATATCACCTGTTTCCCTCCTTTGCTCTAGGGTAAACATATTGAGCTCTGTTAATCTGTCCTCATATGTTTTCTGATGCAGTCCCTGCACCATTTTGGTTGCCTTTCTCTGGATTGCCTCCATTTTGTTAATGTCCTCTTGCAGGTGCAGCCTCTAGTACTACATGCAGTACTCCAGATGGGGCCTAACCAGTGTATTGTAAAGAGGGATTATTACCTACCTCTTATGACTTGTGATATCCCTACTAATACATCCCAACATCTGTCTAGTCTTACCTACTACTTTAGTGGTCTGCTTGGATAATTTCAGGTCATCTGTGATGATGATGCCTAAGTCTCTCTCTTCCCTTGTGATTGCCAGCAACTCCTCTCCCAACCTTCAGGTGGCTTCAGGGTTTCTCTTCCCTATGTGCATGATCTTGCACTTCCTCGTGTTAAGCCCCAGTTGCCACTCTTCTGACCATTTTGCTAGTTTATCCAGATATCTTCTCATTCTGCCCACTCCATCTGGATCATCTACTCTATTGCAGATCTTGGTGTCATCTGCAAACAGACAAACCTTACCCTCCAGTCCATCTGAAATGTCACTGATGAAGATATTGAAGAGGACTGGCCCTAGAACTGATCCCTGAGGTACCCCACTTGTGACTTGCATCTCTTCTGACTGTATACCATTTACCACCATTCTCTGTTTTCTGCCTGTCAACCAGTTTGCCACCCAGTTGACCAACTTCTGACCCATCTCAAGCCTACCCAGCTTATTAATCAATCTTCTATGTGGAACAGTATTGAAAGCTTTGCTGAACTCAAGGTAGCTGACATCAACTGCATCCCCTTGGTCCACCACTCTGGTTACCCGGTAAAAGAAATATATGAGATTAGTTTGACAGGACCTTCTTGTTGTAAACCCATGCTGTCTTGGATCCTGTGTTCCTATGGATTCCAGGTGTTGTACTATTCTTTTCTTAAGGAATGCCTCCATAATCTTTCCCACTACTGAGGTAAGACTGATTGGTCTGTAGTTCTCTGCCTCCTCCCTGCTACCACTCTTGTGGAGCAGGATCACATGAACCCTTCTCCAGTCTTCTGGGACCTCTCCTGTGCTCAGAGACTCAATAAACAGTTCTGATAATGGCTCTGCTAGTTCCACCCTTAGCTCCTTTAGTACTCTGGGATGCATGCTAGCAGGTCCTATTGCCTTGTCCACCCTGAGCTTAGCGAGCTCTTGTGGGACCCTTTCTTTTGTGAAGGAACTTGTGCACACCTCCCTCCCCCCTGTGCCCATTGGGTGCTGTGCTGTGGGCCCTGCCCTTCTTTCTCCTCAGTAAATACTGAGCAGAAGTTTCTATTTAGGATATATGCTTTTTCTTGGTCCTCCTCCACACATGCCCCTTTATCACCTTTGAGCTTAGCAATATCCCCTCTGGACTTTCTCCTTTCACTAATGTATTTATAGAAAGTCTTGTCCCCTTCTTTTACTGTTCATGTTAGTGTTTCCTTGGTTTGGGTCTTTGCCTGCCTTACTGCCTTCCCTGCTTCCCTTAGGCAAGTGTGGCATGCCTCCCTATCTTCATCCCGCTGCGTTCCCTTATATTTCCTGAAGGCCAGCCTTTTGGCTCTGACCTTCTCTGCTACTGCTTTTGAGAACCAAAGTGGTTTCCTCCTTCTTTTGCTCTTGCTTTTCTCCCTAACACAATGGGATGTTGCTTCAAGTATTGCATCCTTAGTGCTTTCCCACTTGGCCTGTACCCCCTCACCTGTATTTCTTTTTGCCAGGGCTGGCCTAACTGTGTTGGCCATCTTATCAAAGTCAGCTCCTCTGAAGTCCCATATTTTTGCCTTAGAATGGGATGATTTAGTTCTAGTGGCCAAATTGAACCATACCATGTGATGGTCACTGGCCCCCAGGTGACCTTCTACCTGAAGATCTGGAGATTAGAGTTTATATAAATTCTAACATGCACTGCAGGCTTTTGAATCTTCTTACTATTGCCTACTGCTCTGATGCCATCTAAAGGGGATTCTGGTATTTGTAGCAATGAAACATGTCAGCCTACAACTAAACAAACTTAGTGTGGTACAATCTACTATACTACAGTAAACAGTAAGTAAACCAAATTGTTTTTGTACACAAAGTGCACATTAGGACCAGCTAGCACTTGTGTATGAGGTCCCTTGATGGTGATTGTACCCCTTTAACTTGAATCATCCTCCCCTCCTCACCAAACCAATAGAATTATGCTTCAGGCTTTCTGGCATGCCCCATAGCCAATCATCTAGCGAGCACCTGCACTGACTTGGACTCATTCAGCCCCCTGCCCATTCACATCTGCTATCAGTACCACCACATAGCAAGGGGTTAAAAAAAAGAAAGACGATTAAGGGAATAGGAAAACGGATATATTACATGGATGTGTGAACAGTATGCTGCAAGGGTAGCAGCATATAACTTATTTCAAGGAGCTGGGCTCATGCCAAGACAGATTAATGGCATCCCAGATCAGCAATTTTGTATGAAATAACGTACACTGCTTATTCCTACCAACATTCACAGAGAGTTGCATGAAAATTGACCTTATCTGACATTGACTGATTAATTACACATGTGCAAACTCTGCTTTTTGGTTTTAAGACTTTTTTTTTATTTTGTCAGTTTTGTTTTTCTTTTTGGTTTTCAAAACACCAAAATTACCACCCTTGGGCCTTCATGTATCAAATCATAGTCATTTAGTAGTTATTGACAAGCAAAACAGCACCCTTCATTTTTTTGTCTTTTTGTAGCACAAAAAACACCGAGCCAAATTTATTGAAATTGGCAAGTCCTGAGATCCTACACTGGAATGAGTGCCTTCCAGATTTCTTGCCCATACATCAAGACATGGCCAAGATATAAGCAGTCTAAAATTGTGGGTTTGTATGGAAGTGCCCTCTCAGCCCTACTGTGCCACTGAAATGAAATAAATGATGTTTTTTTTTTTTTCCAACTTTTTTTCCCTCTGGTCACGGCTCATGGAACCATCTCTCAGGCATCCTGTCCATTTCCTGCCTGCCTGAGGCCCTTCCGGTCTGTGCCTCCTCTGGCCCCCCTCCCAGCAGCTAGCACCCCCAGTTTAACCTGCCCAGGGTTGGTCGCCCCTCCTCTTGGGTGCTCTTGCATGTCAGACCCTGGCTGCAGGTAAGGGCCTGGGTGGAGGACCTGGAAAGCCAGTCGGAGTGAGCCTAGCAGTAGGCATGGGGGGTGTGGTTGCCTGTCCCACGAGCCAGTGTTCTCCCTGGTCTGTGCTCTCCCCCTCCCCCCCGTGTGTGGTGCACCCCCAATGCCCTCGTGCACGGCAACCCTGACAGCATTGGGCATGCTAATTACATGCCGCCCAGCTTGCTGCAGTGCCCCTGGTCTCCACCGCAGGCCGCTGGCATGCTGGGCCATCCCCACCCTGATTCCCCAGGGAGGGGAGCACCACAAGGGCACTCATCCTTAACCCTCCACTGTCAACCCTCACCACCCTGAGTTCGCTCCTGATCCCAGGTCGCCTACGTATAGCGAGGTGTGGCATCCAGCACCTCAACTCTCAGTGCCACCGGGCCAGAAATAAATTATGTTGAGTGACTGGCTAATGACATCTCTATCAAAATTGGAGTTTTACCTAAGTACTCAAATTCAGATATAAGATAATCAGGCCAGGATATTTAAGCAGTTTGGGAATCACAAATATGATTAGTGACTCACAGATGGGGTTAGCGAGTGGGAAAGTATGGATAGTGAGCCAGGTCCCATAGTTAAAGGGTGGGCATAGCACTCAGAAATCGGAAAACATACTCTAAAACCAGTTTGCACAAATAGCATCCAAATGAGGTTTCTGGCTATGCATTTCATGCACAGTCACATATTCGAAGCAAACAGCCAGTGCAAAGCACTAAATAGTGATAACACATAATTGTCTAGTGACAGCTACTCTTATCCAGCCACAAAGCAACACAGGTAAGCAGTAACATCTGCCACAAGTCCATAACAGGCAGCTATGCCTGTGACCCTCCCTCCCCCCCAAACACACACAACATAGCCCTGTTTTGCTTGCTCCTGGAGCTAACATGAGACCTAGAGGAGGCCCAGGAGTATACTGCCCAGTGGCAAAGGCATGTCCTACAGCCACATGCCCCCTACATGGTTCATAGGATAGGGAACATCTTCCTGGCACTGTTTGGCCAGCAAATAGTGGTTTGGTACATACTGGACCGCAACACCATTCAGGAACTGCGTGACATATTCTGGGAGGACCTTTGCAGCACCATAGCTCAGAGGCTGGTGCTGTCAGTAGAACTGAAGGTCACAGCAACACTGTGCTTTCTTTCTACTGGCAGACTCCAAATGTCATGTAGGGACACCACAGGTATAACTCAGTCAGAAATATCTCACCTATTGGCCCAGTTCCTACATGCTCTGATTAGAAGAAATGATAAGTATATCACATTCCAGTGCCACATGAGCAGAGATCAACATCATTGCAGGCATTCTGTTAGGTTGCTTGCATAACAAACGTGGTGGACACTATGAACTGCACCCATGATGCCATCAAGGCAATACCTGGGTGGAACAGGAAAGCATTCATTAACCGTGAAGGATTCCACTCCCTTAATATACAGGTAGTGTGTGCTGATGACTATCATATCACCAAAGTGGTTCTGAAGTACCTGGTGGCTCATGCCTTCATCTGGCACACCTCCTCCCCCTTGCCACATGTTCAAGACTGGGCAAATACAAGGTAGATGTTTTCTTGGTGAGTACCATACACCCCCTAACAGTTGCCCTCCCCAACAACACCTACTGTAACTGCCTTACCACCCCCCCCACAGGTAACAGTACATACCCCTGTATCCCTGGCTTCTGACCCCTACGCTGTGGCCATCTACTGCCAGTGAACAGCATTATGATGAGGACCACTGAGAAACCAGAAACATGATGAGTGGGTCTTTGGAATCCTCAAAATATGTTTCTGATGCCTGGACCAGTCCAGTGCAGCACTGCAGTACAGCTCTGCAAAGGAGTGAAAGATATTCTTGGTCTGTTGTATATTCCACAGCCTGGCAGTCCAATGTGGGATACCAGCAAACATCCCTGAGGGCAACACACTGGATGATGATGGCATTGCAGGCCCTGAAGACAAGCCACTAGTTCACTATGAGTGGATTGTATACATTATCACAAATTAGGTCACCTGGCACATGGGGTAGGGGAACAGGGTTTTTGACAAAATCAGGTATACTGTACCTGACACATGGAATGGGGAACCTAAGGCTCCAACAAAATCAAAAGCAGTACACCCTGCACATGGGGTAGTGGAATAAGTTGTCCAAAACAAAATCTAATACAGTGCACACAGCACATAAGGAAGGTGAACATGAGGTCCAATGAAAATCAATACAGTGTTTCCATCACATGGGGTAGGGGAACATGGGGTCCAAACAAAATCACATACAGTGTACCCTACACATGGTGTACATGATCACGGGTCCAAACAAAATCAATAAAGTGTATCTGATATTTGGGGCAGGGGAATATAGGGTCCAGACAAAATCAAATGCAGTGTAGCCGACACATTGGGTAGTGGAACATTGTGTCCCCCAGTGCACCCTGCAGAGAGGGTAGGGAAATATTGGGTTCAAACAAAATCAATACAGTGCACCCTGCACAGGGGGTAGGGGAACATTGGGTTCAACCAAAATCTATACAGTGCACCCTGCACAGGGGATAGGGGAACATTGGTTCCAACCAAAATCAATACAGTGCACCCTGCACAGGGGGTAGGGGAACATTGGGTCCAAACAAAGTCAAATACAGTGCAGCCGACACCTTTTTTTTTTTAGTCTTTGGTAACTGGGTAAGGCCCACTAGGCACAAGTGCCTGTTTTCAGGGGCAACCTAGGAGCACTGGGCGGTTAAGTGACTTGCTCAGAGTAACACTGTATGCAAGTGGAGGTTGTGAGAATCAAACTCAGGTCTGGTCTGCTGGATGTATCAAGCATGGGGTAGGGGAATATGGGGTCCAAACAAAGTCATATACAGTGCAGCTGAAACATGGGGTCCAAACCAAATCAAATACAGTGCAGCTGACACATGGGTTAGGGGAACATTAGGTCCAAACAAAATCAAATATAGTGCAGGCAACACACTGGGTAGGAGAACATGGGGTCTAAACAAAATCAAATGCAGTGCATCTTGCACTGGCGGTAGGGGAACACTGGGTCCAAACAAAGTTAAATACAGTGCAGCTGACACATAGGTAGGGGAACATGGGGTTCAAACCAAATCAAATACAGTACAATTGACACATGGGATAGGGGAACGTGGGTCTAAACAAAATCAAATACAGTGTTCCCTGCATGTAAGGTGCAGGAACAGAATCTCAAAACAAAATCAATACAGTGCAGTGGACACATGGGTAGAGGAAAAGAAGATCCAATAAAATCAGATACTGTACCATGTACCTTGCACACGAGGAAGGAGAAAATGGGTTCCAAACAAAATCAAATACAATGCCACCGAAACATGGGTTGGGGAACAGGGTGTCCAAAGAAAATCAAATATAGTGCACCCAACACCTGGGGCATGGTAACATGGGGCCTAAGCAAAATCAAATGCAGTGCATCTGACACAGGGGGTAGAGGAATATGAGGTGCAAACAAAATCAATACAGTGCACCCTACACATGGAGTAGAGGAAAAGTGGGTAAAAACAAAATCAAATACAGTGCACCTTGCACATGGTGTAGTGTGGCATGGGTTCTAAACAAAATCAATACAGTGCACCCTCCACATATGGTAGGGGAACAAAGTGTCCAAACGAAATCAATACAGTTCACCCTGCACATGGATTGGGGGAAAAGATGCTACAAACAAAATCAAATACAGTGAACCCGACACATGGGGTAGGGGCACAGGGTCACAGCATAATAAAGCACTATGCACCCAGCAGAGACAGGGAAGGAGAGTCTGGCAGCCAAATGAAAATGTACACTTGGAACATGTGCTGCCAGTGCATTACAGCACAGCATCCAAGGCAAGGCACTCACCTGTCACTGCACCCATTTCCTTGTGCCCCGCTGCCTCACGTAGGGTGCTGATGGGGAACAAAGTCCTTCAGGAACTGCTCATCCACAGGTGCAGTGGATGGGCTCATGTCATGCCCAAGGCCATCTGTTACTGTGAGGGCCTGTGGCCATGACTGTGCAGAGTGCCTCAGTGTTTGCCACACAACAGGGTCATTACAAAATGGAGAAACAATCGCATACTTGCATGGTGTCCCCCATGTTCCCTGTCCAGCTGGTGACTACTAATAAGGCATCCCCTGGTAAAGCCTGTCTGCTACATTTACCAAGTGTGCTACTGACACTGCCTGTGACTCTGCAGTCACAGTATTGCAGGCCATGGATGCAGACAGTGACTCTGTAGCTTTACTGTGTGTCAGTAACAAGGACTGTTCCATAGCAGCCAAGGCACAGCAATGGAGCAGGACTGACTATCAGTGTATGTGTGCTAGAAGGCTCTGCATTGTGTCATTGCAGTCTGCCATTGCCTGCCACTTCCTGTCACCATGCTGCACAGCTGTTGCAGTACATGCCCATTGCTCCCACGCCACAGACTCCTGTGCAGCAATCACCCTGGTATATATTGCTTTGTATGATGTGTCAGTGTGTAGTGACCAATGCAGTGGAGTTGAGGGCCCTTCATGCCATGCCCTGTGGTGACTGATGGGGTAAGCAGCATGTTCCTTGCTGTGTACCCCCCAAGCCTGCACAGCTGTGACCCCCTCACTGGTGGGTGACTGGGCCATGTCACCAGCATATTGCCCATCTATCTCCTGACTGTCATCCATGCCAGCATCATATGGTATATCCACCTTTCCCATATCATTATCCAAGAAGAAGACTAGAAGCTTGCCCTCACCATTGCAATCCTCCTTGGCACTGCCCTGTGGAATACTGTGGGATCCAGTACACCGTGCAGCCTGCCCTGGTCACCACTGTCGCCATGATCCTCACTGGCTGCATTTGCAAAACAGAAGATATACAGGGACATGGTGCATGTCACAGCTATGACGTGCACCACTACACTCAACATGGAAACATAGAATCTGACAGCAGATAAGGACCGCTTGGCCCACCTAGTCTGCCCATTTTCCTACCTAACAGATAAGCTGCAGATCCTAGTTAACCAACAGCTTACTTCCTCCTACCCCCCCCACTAGGACTGCCTTATGCCTGTCCCATGCATTCTTGAAGTCCCCCACTGTTCTTGACTCCACAACCTCCTCAGGGAGGTTGTTCCATGCATCCACAACCCTCTCAGTGAAAAAATACTTCCTCACATTACCTCTGAGCCATCCCCCTTCTATCTTCAGATTGTGCCCCCTTGTTCTTGCACATCTCTTTTTCTGGAAGATGCTACCCTCTTGGACTTTGTTAATTCCCTTGAGGTACTTGAAAGTTTCTATCATGTCCCCTCACTCCCTTCTTTCCTCAAGGGTATACATATTAAGCTCCTTTAGTCTTTCTTCATATGTCTTCTGGTGCAGACCCTGCACCATTTTGGTTGCCCTCCTCTGGACAGCCTCCACTCTGTCTATGTCTTTGCAGAGATGGGGTCTCCAGAACTGCACACAGTACTCCAGATGGGGTCTCACCAACTGTCTGTACAGAGGGATAACAACTTCCTGTTTTCTACTATTGATGCCTCTTCCTATGCATCCCAGTATCCCTCCAGCCTTCCTTACTGCCTTCTCACATTGCTTGCCCACCTTTAGGTCATCTGATATAATTACCCCCAGGTCCTTTTCCATTTTTACTGTTGTCAGTATCATGTCCATCAATACCATATAAGTGTGTATTGGTGTTCAGTACCTATGATACAGCAATTGTATGCATGTACTGTGACATGTGCAGCACTCAGACATGTCCACAACCAATATCCTTTGTAGCTGTATGTGCTCTTCTGCACCACACCACACAGCACCACCATTCCAAGTGCATGGCACATGCACTCACCCTGCTCTGGTGTCAACCCCAGTTTGTGCCAAATATCCCAGAATTAGATCCTGGGTCATAAGCTGCTGCTGTATGGATTCCCCCACACATTATCTGCATTACTTTTATGTGTCCACAAGCTTCTCCTTCATCCAGCTGCACATCACATAGAAACGCTTCTTGACCTCATCAACAGAGCTTTCTTCACCATCCCATGACTTGGCCTATATCTGGCTGTGGACAATGTTATTTTATTTTATTTTTATTTATTTCAGTTTAGGATTAACACCTTTGAGTGAAGGACTTGTTTTTGAAGGTTTCAAGTCAGTGTTACACGAACAAAATTAAACAATTACAATTATAAAAGGTATGCAGGAGATGATATTGAGACATTTACATTAGCAGGAATAACTAGAAATTGAGATTGGTATACAACATTTACAGAGGCAGTATGATATGGCTGAGACTAATGTACATCGTAAGAGAGTGATAGTTAGTGGAGAGGAAGGGCTGATAAGAGAAGGTCGGCAAGGCTAATGATTGGGGTTCGCTAAGTAGTGTGTCAACCTAGGATTGATAGGGGTGGTCAGCCAAAAGTGGCATCGTCAGAGGTGAGAAGGGGGTAAGATAATAATAATAATAATAATACTTTCTTTATTATGTGCCTTTCAGACATCAAGGCGCAGTACAATAAGACAATAAAATACAGCAGAATCAACATCATAAAAACAGTACAGGTCAGCAACCAATACAGCCATAAGCTTTTACCCATAGAAAAGATTTTAAGATAGGGTTGACAGCCATAAGTGGGCATCGTCCGGTAAGGTGAGGGGGTGAAGAGGGGGTGGGTGGTGAAAAGGTACGGTATGGGCAGATGAGGCCCTGACTCCATTAATGTAGGCTGGTACAATCCATTTTAGTGCCGAGAAGGGACCTGAGCCCAGTTTTGAAAGAGCTGATCTTGGGCGTGCCCGTGAGGTAAGCAGGCAGCTCATTGTGCCATTTTGGTCCTTGGTACAGGATGGAATTCTGGGCAAGTTTCATCCTTTTGACAGGGGTCACCAACTTATCAGTAGCAGTACTTCTGGTTGATTTTGTTGTAACTGCCAGCGTAAAAAGACTTTCCAGGAGGAAAGGTGAGACCAAGAAGCACTTTTTTTAGTAGTAGGCAGGTTTGGAATTGCATTCTCAGGTCTGGCAAAACTGGGCTAGCTACATACTCCCTAACCATTCCTGCAGCAGTGCAGCAAGTAGCATTGGTTAAGTACACATCACCGCTAGACACCCCCCCATGGATTTCACAGCTGCATGCCACGCAAACTGTACATGGATGCTAGCACTATATTGGGGGTTGTTCCTCTGACTAGAATTGCACAGCTATAAATGGTATCCCACAAGGAACATCCTGGCATGTTGCTACCAACACCAGTGCACATGGCAATAGGCTTGTAATGTGCTGGCACTATACTGCCCCATGTGAACAGTAATGGGATATGGACAACAGTCTAGATGTGTGCCAGCAGTGTAGGCTAGCAGTCAATACTGTACACAACCAATCCAACTGCTGTCCCACCCAGGTGTAGACATGTGTTGTGAATCACTCATTCTGCAGCCAGAATTCTCATCTGCTCCCTATACAGGGGGTACACTCATATCCATGTCCTACATAACAGAAGTGTAACCATATAAAGACAGTACTCAGTCTTCCACAGTACAGCACAAATGGAAGTGTAGAATATTCATGATTAGGAACAGGTATAGATTCCTGGAAATGTACTGTACACACATGTGCGCAGTACGTATGATTGCCTACACCCTTGAAATCTGCTGTGCATGGATGGTGTACAGCCTGCATCTCTGCATCTAGGCAACATACATACAGTACATGCTGACTGTTTGATCATGAGCACAGCATTTAACCTCCCTGCTTGCAACAATACATTGGTCGTGTGGCACATGTGCTGTACCCTGACATTATGTTCAAACAGCATGAGTATACGTACAACAAACTGTATAGTATGTACCAACTCATTTGATCACCACTTGTTTCTGTGCCATGCATTTCAGACTGCAGAGGTGCTATCCACCCAAAGCTGATGTCATCCTGAAGGAAATGGGTACAACATCAGGGTAACTGTAACTGGTAACAGTGTAACTTTGTTGATATGTGACAGTGTAGTGATCATTGAAACATGCCTTTTCCTGCTCTGACACTCTCCGGTCCTTCTCAATCCACAGTCCTACAACTCAGTGCAGATTACGACTCTGGGGTCTGTGTCCTTTCACAATGGGCCTATAATGAGTGCATAATGACATGCAAATCATGTTAAGTAACTTATCTGTGCAAGTTGGTTCATTTGCATATTAACTACCAAAGTATGATGCTTTGCACACCTCACAAACATGACTGTGCATGCCATCACTATTTATGAGTTGTTATCTTTCATCACATGACACAGCAGTCCTCTCCCTTCTGTCAAATTGCCAAAAAAAATTATCAGCGATCACCTAGTGGACTACATCATGGCACATCGTCTCCTAGCTGCTGAACAACATGGCTTTAGGAAACTGCACTGCATAAGCACTGCTCTAATCGAGCTAATGGAAGAACTCCCCAAAGCCTTAGACAGAGGACATTATGTTGGTGCAGTCTTCCTCAATTATTCCAAGGCCTTAAACTTGGTAAGTCACAACCTCTTAATCGTAAAACTGGTGAAGCTGAGCCTGTCAACTGAGGCCACTGCATGGTTCTCTGACTACTTTTCCAACAGAACCTAAAAGGCCAAATGTGGTGACATGTTCTCTGGACTACAGCCTCTTACTACAGGCATCCCACAAGGCTCCATCCTAGGGCTTCTATTTTTTAGCAAAGTCCCAGAGGCTTATGTCCACTACAAACCATTACTATACACTGATTACACAGTAATCTGCACCTCCCACCATGATCTGGAGAAACTTGAAAAAAAACTGCAATCTGACTTCAACAGCGTCTGTGACTGATGAGCTAAAAAAAGCTGATCATCAACTCAAAAAAAAATCTCTACTGTTCAGGAGCACCCATGCTCTAAAGGTCCACCCTAGTTGCACATCCTCACCCTGACTTAGGACACTATTAAACAAGTCTTGTTCTTTAAATGCCTGGGTATACACCTGGTTGGCCCTCAACCTCTCCTTCTAAATACACACTGACTCCTTAGTCAAAAACATCCATCAATGACTTAGCTTGCTCTATTGAAACAGGCATAACCTCACCACTGAGGTCAACAAAACGTCCAGTCTCCAGCCTCATCATTTCCATTACTGACTACATAGCAGTAATTTATTCCACCACTAATAACTCAGTCCTTGAAATAATTTGTTACCTTCAGTTGTATCTACAGATTTGCACTTAACCTAAAACCAGACTTCCACAAGTGTGACCTCTTTTTCTCCTCCAGTTGGCTTCCTTTCTACCTCTGATCTACCCTTTGTGCAGCTTTCCTATGCAAAACAGCAGTAGTCAGCTAAATGCCCTTGGATTTTCACAACTACTTCTCACTGATTAGCAACAACTATGGTACTCAGTCCAGGAACTAGGTCAAAACCATCTGGAACAAAAGAGTGACACCGGGAGTTCAACTGATGATCATTATACAATTTTGGTCAAAACGTGTAATGTTTAATACAGAATTCATTTCAGGAGGATTTTCCCTAACAAAGTCTATATTAAACATTGGAAAATTCTCTACCATGGAGTTTTATTCATTAATTTATGTTGAGTACACCAGAGGACATAGAGCATGCTGACCATGCACAACCTCAGGCTCCCCATAACTTAATTGTTCTAACTCCACTGGGGACGAATTTCTGAAGAGGTAGCATAGAATTCATTCAGGGATGTTCCATGAATGGAATTCTGCAACAACGTAAAAATTGTTTACTGAAATTGTAGAACAATTGCCAGTTGAACTCACAGTATCACTCTTTTGTTCTGCATGGTTTTGACTGTCTACCCTCTATCCAAGGGAGACAACAAATTGCTCCTGCCCTTCAGGAAAATCTCACTTGACCAGTGCTCCTTTGTGTGCAGCACTGTCAAAGCATGCAACTCATTACCCTTGACAGTGGCTGCTCTCCCCACCTTCTCCCCATTCAAGGCCCAAGCTACTGCCTACTTCTTCCAGAAATGTGACTGTAAGTTCACTTAGTGGATGCTAGACAGTGTTTTCACAATTAGTTGCACTTGATTTTGTAACATGACTCATGTTGCTTTCCTGCCTTGGTAATCCTGACTCGTAGGTGCTCTCTGTAAATACTGATAATTGGAACATGAACACTGTTCTTTTTCAATGCCTATGTAACTTGTAACATGTTGATGCCTGTTGTTATTTGTAATGGTACATTGTTGTCTATAACCTTGCTTGACTTGGACATCTTTGAAACAGAATTCTTGAGATCATGGTCTTCAGAATACAACAGATAGATAGATAGATAGATATATAGATAGATAGATTGATAGATAGATAGATAGACAGACAGACAGACAGACAGTGATGGCATGGCCCACATTCATGACATTAAGCAGCCCTGTCCAAATGGTTTTCCTTTGCGTGCATACTCAGCTGTTTTCAGACACAAGAACACCAGCATTGTTGTTACATCATGCACATGTGCACAGATACACAGAATTCACATATCTGGACTGACTAGTACGGTATGGGCTGCACGCCCATTGGCTCATGCTCTGAACCAATGGGCATGCAGCCATACCGAGCTGTCAGTTGGCAGGCGGCGGGCAGTAGGCGGTGGGATGCTGCCACCCGCCAGCTGACGGGGAGCGGGTGGTGGGGCTCAGTGGGCGGTGGGGTGGGGTCCACTAGATCACCAGGGATTTTGGACTTGGGGGGGTGAGGAATGCTGCCTGCGATCGGGCTCCGTGCAGTCCACTGGACTACAAGGGATATTGGACTTCAGGGGGGATACAGTTATGCCCGTGATCGGGCTACTCACGGTCCACTGGACCACCAGGGATATTGGATTTCAGGGGGGATACAGTTATGCCCTCGATCGGGCTAATCGCAGTCCACTGGACCACCAGGGATAGGAGACGTTCTTTGTCCCTTAGGGACGTCCACGATCAGGCTGCAGGGGCGTCGGTCCCGATGGCTGCTGCCTGGCAGAGCACCAGGCACAAGTCGTCGGGGATCGGCGCACCTGCATGCTAATGGCATGCAAATGGGGCCGTAATCAGATGCAAATGGCCCCATGTGCACCTTGCATAAATTATGGCTCCATTTGCATCTCACCCTTTGAATATCACAGGTGCTGTGCATGGCGCAATGGCACTTGTGCCACCACATCTCAATGCTCCACTCTGACCACTTGCGCTGGCGCAGTTCTACTGCACCATGCACAGTGGGTGTGGCCATGGTGTGATATTCCAAAGCAGTTGCGCCGATGGCACAACTCCGTTGAATATCGCCTGTCTACCCTGTGTCAAATTTTACTGGCCTTTGGCTGCGCCACAGTCTGGTGCAGTTTGAATATCTGGGCCAAAATGTTTCGGATAGACTGAGGCATAGAATCATCAAACGAAATCTCATAAATACCAAAAAAATCATTCTTAAAACTTCTTGTAGGATGAGTATAAATTGAAACTAGCTCAACTTAATGCTATAATTCAAGCACTTTAGTCAAAATCTGGTCAAGCTGGGGTTTAAGTTCAAGTTCCCTTAATTCTATTGCTCATCCAAAGTTTAGTGCCCCACAGGTCATTTACATGAGGTTCGTAATATTTTCCAAAAGGCAAGACACCAAAAATATAGTCTGGACAATAAACATGAGAAGCAAAAAATAATTGCACAGTTCTCTAAAATAAGTAAATATTGAGGCTCACTGTCATCTCTGCCCCACTTAAAGTACATAATAAGCATTAGAAAGCCACTCTGCTAAGGAATGGCTTGTGTACTAGCCATTTAGTGACTCAAAATAACTTTTGAAGAGTCCCACTTAAAGGTTCTGATTTAAGTAGACAACTTGACACTGTATGCTGACATTGTTTCTTTGAGGGACAGAAACATGACTTTTCCAGGAGTTCAGGCTCCACAAGAAAAAGCAACGCTACTTTGTAGAAATTTGTCCCATTAGGTTCCATAGTCACTAAAACAGCATCTCTATAGAGGGCTCCAATTAGCAAAACTATAAACAAAAACTACATAACTGCAATCTTTAAACAATGACAGAGCGTTCAGCCCAATTTCTACAATTCTTTTATTTGTCTGAATGATTAGTGCCTATTTCAAAAATTCAGAATCCTATGGAAGAGATCTTTCTCCATGCAAAAGACTACTTTTAATTCACTATTTTGAGTATGAAATCACCAGTTACAAGTATAAAAGCGGTGCCTCTCCAAGAGTTTCACCCCTCAATCAGTCTTCAATAGACACCGAAGCAGCATTCCTGTAAAGATATGTATGGGTATTACAGTCTGGGGGTCCTGCTGTCCAAGTCTCCCAGCAAGGCTATAACCAATTTCAGAGTCTCTCTCAGTTCTCCCACTATTCCTATTTTCATCCTCTGGGATTCATCATTCTCTTGCTTAAATGAGAGCACCTGTGAAGCAAATAAAAAAACAAGTGCTCCACTGAGCGTAATAAATTTCATCATACTGAGACCCACCAAGTCCCAGGCAACTATGGCATACCTTTGGTTATAGCAAAGAAAGCATATCATATCAGCACATGCGATGCTATTCTAATCCCATTTTTCACATTCATACTGAAAGAAAGAACGCCAGATTGCACTGACATCCAGACTTTCAACATCTCGTCAAAGTAATAAATGGGCATTTCCCATTTTCATTACATGTTGTGCTCACACTGAGCAGTCCATTCACCTGTTTATAAGATCCCAGACTGTCCTGTGATATATTGTGGGTCAGTACAGAAGAGACTCATACATGGTATGTCAGTTCAGTGTCCATCTTTTATTCTACTCAGAGATAGTGGTCTTACATCACTGGACATACACAAAGAAAGGTTTACTGTGCATGTTAGGAACTTACATATATAATGGGCTACAATACTACAACTCTAATCAACTTCCTACCATATATACCTACGTATATACTACCATACATATCCATACATATACTACACTATTCCGCCTTAGACAGAAACTTGTCTAAAATACTTCACCAGTAACATTCCTAACTTCCAGGCTGAAGTAGATGATTAGGTACCCAGAAACAAGTTCAGGGGATTATTCTGCCCCTTGAGTAGAACTTGTCACTAACTAAGTAACAGTACAAGTAAGAGTTCAGTTACACAGAGGTACAAGTTCATTACATGACATTAAAGGTCAAGTCTTTGTGGTGGTCTTCGGTGCCTCAGGGGATATCTGTGGGCTGGAATAACCACTGCTGATGGAACAGGATATTCAGCATTATGTGGCACCAGCTGTGGTGTAACTTCATCTGTAGGAGCAAAGTCCTCTGTATCACTGTCCTCAAATGGAGTGATGTCTTCTGTTGCATTTTCTGAAACCTTGGAATGCAGCAGGTGATCGACATGTACATGAACAAGTCACTGTCCCATGCAAACTGCATAAGTCAAAGGTTCACATGTTTCAATCATCATCCCAGGAATCCAAGAACCCATGGGATATCTACAGTCTCGAACCATCACCCTCTCCCCAGGATGAAAAATCTGTACTTGCTTGGCTGAGTTGGCATGACCCTTTTGCTGTCGTAGTTGATGCTTTGCAACAGTGTTGGCCAAGTCTGGCTTGAGCAATGACAAATGGGTACGAGACTGACGTTTTAGGAACAGTTCAGCAGGTGTTCACTCTGTGACTGTGTGAGGAGTATTTCTGTAAGCAAACAGAAAACAAGCCAGCCTTTGAGCTGTAGGTACTTGCCATGAATCTGGTTTATTCAAAGCTTTTTTGAATGTTTGTACAGCTTTTTCAGCTGCTCCATTTGATGCTGGATGGTAGGGTGGAGTCAAAATATGTCAGATGCCATTCTGCTTTAAGAACAGTTTAAAGACATGGGAATAAAATTGGGGACCATTGACTGACACTAACTCCTGTGGTAGTACATAATAGGTGAAAAGTTGTCTGAAAACCTTGCTGTCTGTTGAGCATAGGCAATAGGCGTTGATCCAGTGACCTAGGTGCTCAACAGAATTTTGCCAAAATTGGCAATTTGCTAGCTTTACTCATTCCAAACCATTGCACTCTGGTCAGAATGTGGTCCAGGACTATCAGATGCTCTTCCACTGTTGGTGCTGTTACCAAGATATCATCCATAAAGCATATTACATGGTCCAGTCCATGCAGTATCTGGTCCATTGTGTTCTGGAAAATTGCTGGCACTGTGGAAACTCCATATGCTAAACGATGATACCGGTAAAGTCCCTTGTGGGTGTTAATGATAAGATACAGTTCTAACTCTGGTTCCAGTTCCAATTGCTGGTATGCAAAGGATAAGTTCAACTTGCTAAAGAACTTTCCCCCTGAGAATGTAGCAAACAAGTCCTCTGCATTGGGTAATGGGTATAGATCTTGCTATATACAACAGTTCACTGTCACCTTGTAGTCACCACACAACCTCACTGCTTTGTCTCACTTTGGTATCACAACAATAGGGGCAGCCCAATCGCTCCTCTCTACTCGTGAGATGATACCATGGCATTCAAGACAGTCCAGTTCATTCTTTACTGCTTCCCTTAAAGCATACAGTACTGGTCGAGGCTTGTGGAAAATTGGAATGGCTCCTGGTTGCACTCGGATCTTTGCCTTGAAATCCTGGATCATGCTGTAACTGTCCTGGAAAATAGGGCCATGTTTGTCCAATATTTTCTTTAGCACATCCTGCAGTGCTTTGGTGACTGTATTTAAGCTGAATATTTTTTCCCAGTTCAATTTGATCTGCATGAGCCAGTCTCTGTCTAGTGATGCAGATCTTTCTCCTCGTACCACCACCAGAGGCAAGGTCCACTTTCCTCCCTTGTAGGTGACTGGCACTTGAATTTCCCCTAGCATGGGGATTTTCCCTCCCATGTAATTTGAGAGCTGAACAGATGATGGTTGCAATGGACACTGCTGAAGTTTCTCTCTGTAGATGTTCTCTGGCACAAGAGATATTGAGGCTCTGGTGTCTAGCTGCATGCGCACTGGGTTGCATGCTAGCTCAAGCTGGAGGTAAATTTCCTTTCCAGTTGCCCATGTTGCATAAACCATGGATAGGTGCAATGCCTCATCCTCCGTTTCAGTGGTTGCAGTGCCATCTGTGACATACCGTGCAGTAGCAGTCCGTGATGTACTTTTGCACACCCTTTGTATGTGACCCCCTTTTCCACAGCTGTGGCATATCTCATGTCAAAAGCGGCATGTGCTTTGATGGTGGCTACCTCCACATCGGTAACACAGTTTTGACCTTGTGGAAGTGCCCTGTGGTGCTGGCTTCCTAAATGTTTGGGGTTGCTGACCAGCATGTGATGGACCACTGTGTGGTGTGGCATGTCCCTTTTGTTTTAGGGTATGGGTAACCTTATGAGTGTCACTTCTTTGGGGTTCTGAATGTCCCGCCAGTGTTAGGGAGCCTTTTTAAGTGAGCTCCATAGCAATTGCAATGTCACAAGCTGTCTTAAAGTCTAGTTTCTTTTCTTGTAAAAGCCTTTTTCTGTAAGCTTCCCCTCTCAGACCACAGACAAAGCAATCCCTAAAGGCATCATCTAAGGACTGGCCAAACTCACAAGTGCATGCTAGATGCTTTAAAGTGATGATGTAGTCAACAATAGGTTCCCCATCCCCTTGGTTGCACTGGTAGAAGGTGTACCGTTCAGCAATGAGAAGGGGCTGGGGTTTAAAATGCTTTGCAAGTGCCTCAGTGACTTGCTCATATGTCAGGGTCAGGATGTCAGCTGGGGCTGTTAAATTCTGCAGAAGGGCATACATCTGTGGTTGTAAGACTGCTAGGAAGACATCTGCTTGTTCATCTTCTGCTGTTTTGTTTGCCTTAAGACAGCACTGGAAACGTTCTAGATATAAATCAAATGTTTCCATGGATTCATCAAATTCAGGTACTCTGCCAGTTGTAGTCATAATGGCTGTGGCTACAGGTAGGTGCTCAGTAGCTGCAATGTCTACACACAAAAACAAAAAGTGACTTTTTTTCCTGTTTTTTTTTTCTCTTGCGTGTGATACAGTTTCTCTAGCGTACCTCAAGAGGCTTCTGCTTTGCTACTGTTGTCAGTGTCTGAGGACATACACCAGCTGAGATGAAGCAAAGGAATGTTAGATTTCAGGCTGAAGCCATAATTCATGTGCCTTGTGCAGACCTGCTATTAGCTGTGTTGTCTGTTTTTCAATACAGCAAAGTAGCAAATAGCTCTTTAGGTTTCTTTTTTATCTGTCTGTAGATAAATCTGTACCCAGAGCATACAAGTGAGCAATTTATGGAGTTTTCAGCAAGTAGCCAGACAGACAGTTAAGCAGCCCAATGAACAGAATAGACGCAAAGAGCTGGACAGATTTACTATGCAATTCAAATTAAAAAAAAACATGCATTAGTTTTAGATGACCCTTCAGTTGCACTCTCAGAAGTTCTGGTGTTGATCCTCATCGCCAATGTGATATATTGTGTGGTCAGTACAGAAGAGACTCATACACTTTATGTCAGTTCAGTGGCCATCGTTTATTCTACTCCGAGATAGTGGTTTTACATCACTGGACATACACAAGGAAAGGCTTACTGTGCATGACAGGAACTTACATATATAATGGACTACAATACCCACATATATAAACTACAACTCTAATCAACTTCCTACCATATATACCCATGTATATACTACCATACATATCCATGCATAATCTACATGTCTGAAAAAGATTCCAGCAACTCAGAAACATTCACGTATGTTTCAGTCATCAGATTTTTAAAATTGTGAAAGAAAAAAAGATTGGCAGCATTATTAAATGCTATTCCACATCCATATAAACAGAAGCAGTGGGGAGTGGAGCAGCACAACAGCTATCTTGCTGCTCCGCCCCACCCCTTCCCGCAAACAGTCGTGTCCTATTTTCATATAATATCTGTGGAGTGTGGACTGAATTCCACACTCAAGACAATGCAGGTGCACAATGAAGCTGGTATATGGTTACCAGATCAGAGTGGAGAGACTGCAAGCAACCTCTTTGGTTAGGCCTATAAGAGTGGCAGCAGAATATTGTACAAAAGGCTTGAGAGTAAGCATGATCATCACAGGTGTGTTTAGTGAAGTTCCCTGAGGTAATTTTACCTGAGTTATATACACTTGCACTTTTGGGTTGTTTTAGGTTTTTATGCAATAAAAACAAGCCTCTAGCAGACATCTGTATTGCTAAACTGACTGTTTTATTTTGCTGTTCTGGTGAGTGCTGCTGCATTTATGTTTAAGTGCCCCCCCCCAGCTCCTTCTATATGGATTGGGTCTTTTGCCTCAGAGATGGTGGCTGACCTGTTCTATTGCTCTGGAGACTGTGGGAAGTATCCCTGTCTAGTAACTCAAGGGGATAATCGTAGTTATTTATTTCCACTCCTGGGACCCTTCCCAAACCTCCTTCCTTCCCTCCCCACCATGCATCATCGTCTTATGTATGAAACCCTCGGGGGGGTCAATGGAGAGGAAGTGTCCTATATCTAGGTTCCCAGTGAGTAGGTGGACCCCTCATGTTCCAGAGCTCAGCCCTGAAGTGATTCAGTTCCACCCTCAGGAACTCCAACCTCCTGCAAACCAGGTAGCCTCTTATCTCCTGAAGCACCTCTGGAAGATGATTGTGCCTCAGCCCCTACAACTCATAATGCCTCACATCCTCCTACATGTTCCATACATCCAATGTAACCTGATATGCGGGTGTTCACACAATACAATATGAGTGTCCTAGGTCAATTACTGAAGCAATTATGTTGTTCTACCCCAGATAGGGAGTTCCTGGCTGGAGGGCTGTTTCTGTGTGTTGAGTGCTCTGTTGGGAGTAACTCGTAGACCAACCCAGCTATGAAGTGTGGTCCTGTTTGGATATCTTACCCTGTGTTAAGTTATGCCCCTCGGATGTTTAAACTGTGGTATCCCAGATAGGGTGTTGCTACTGTCCCCTTAGAGTGATGCCAACAGAGAGTACTGGGGTGAGAGGTATATTGCAAATAAGCTGTATGTTATAATTTACCCCAACCTAGCTTTACCCTAGATAGAGTTATTCTAGTATGCTCCATGTTTGTTGTCAAATGTAGATGCTCCTATCCCAAGACCACCAGCCTCTACAAATTTACCTATATGATGATTTGTAACTAGGGTTAATTGGATAGCTCAAAGTATGATCTGACAGTAGGATTTCAAATTTCAGACTATCCTAGTTAGAAATCCTAAATCTGGCTATGAAAGAAAAAAAGCCCTAAAATTAGGGATAAGCGAACTCATTCATCAAAAATACAAACTGACCCGAACGAGGGAAAGGGAACATTGTTTAACAAGGAGTAGCACACTACGCCGAAGCTTGTTTCCAGATGTGACCTGGGAGCACAAAGAAGTTAAGTAACTTGCTCAGGATTACACAGTATGCACCTAGGTAGCTGTGGAATTCAAACCCAGGTCTCCAGATCTGCAACTCAGACCCTTAACCCATTGCACTATACTGCCTCCTAACAAGCTTCTGAATACTTTCAGCTGTTTGGATCAGTTTGGGTAGCTCTATCTTGTGAATCCGGCATGAGAAGTGCAATAGCACAGGAGGAACCCACATGAGGGAACAGAGACAAGACTCATTCCTTCATTGGATGGGCAAGCTGTCCATCTTCCTAAGGTGGCACCTGATTGGGTTTGCTGTAGCAACCCACGTGGTCCACCTTTGGAGCAGGTGCAGAGGAATACAGAACAGAGAAGGAGCAGCAGTGTCTACTGTTAAACTTGCTGCTCACTTGCTTTTTTTGCTCATTGAAGCAAAAGTAAAGTAATACTGTGTCATAGAGGGTCAGGCCAGGTCCCTGAATCTCTATGGGTAGCAGCGCCTGTAACATTAGCCCTAACAGTCTAGGTACAGCATGTGAGCTACTGTGTGTGTGTCTGTGTGTGTGAAATAAAATATGACAGACTGCCACCAGTTCCACTTCTTGCATACTGTCTGTGCCCCCCCCCAACAAGTCAGTCAGCTTTCATCTCTTCCTCCCTGTGCTTTGTGGGGTAAATTAATAAACTTTGGCTCAGTGGGCACTGGACAGGGCATTCTATCACATCACGTGGAATAAATAAAAAAATAAACCTTGAAGGAAAAGTACTATATCAGAGAGGGTTAGACCAGGTCCCTGCAACATCAGCCCTTAAAACCTAGGTGCAGTGTGTGAACATATGTGTGTGTGTGTGTGTGTGTGTGTGTGTGTAGTGCCACTTCCTGCACAGAGTCTGTGTGAGCCCCCCCCCCCCACCGAACAAGTCAGTCAGCTTTTATCCCCTCTCTGTGCTCCATGGGGTGAATCTACAAGCTTTGGCTCAGTGACCATTCCATCATGTGGAAAAAATAATATCAAAAATTAATAATCTGTGAAGGAAAGGAAAGTAATGTGTCAGAGAGGATTAGGCCAGGGTCCCTGAATCTCTTGGGTGGCAGCTGCAGCACCAGCCCTTGTAGCCTAGGTCCAGTGTGTGCGTGTGAACTACAGTGCGTGTGAGTGTGAAAGACCTGTGTGTGTGAGTTAATCTGACAGTTGCCACCACTTGCTTTTGACCTTGAATAAGCTACAGACTGCAGTGGCATTATGAGTACTCCAAAACTTAGTAAAGCAAAAGCTGGGGCAAAGGAAGTAAACGTAAACATTTATTCAAGAGCCCAGAAAGAAGTGGCCCAAAAATTAAAGGAAAACAAGCACCACAGTCTGTTGAAGGGGATGAGCTAAATATTATTACTATTGATGTGCACGCTAACTCTCAAAGTACTAAAAACTTGGCAAGGTGGGGTGGACTATCTATGTCAGAAGGGCTCAGTAGTACAGCAAACAAAGTTTTGAAAGATAGTAGCAAGTCATCTGAGAAAAGTGCAAAAACCAAGAGTATTCCAATTGTACGTAAAGTTAAAGCACTTACTGGTACACCATGCAGTGGAGTTGCTCGATTTGCAACACATGCGTATCGAATAACTCAGTCTGCGACTGGAAGTGTTAGCTCTGCTGAGTCTGATGATGATGATGGTGATGACATTGATCATAGTGAGACTGATGATGAGCTTGTGACTTTACCTTCAGCTATGTATTATTCTGGTTCTGACAGTGACAATGTGGATAAAGATAAATACTGTAGTAGGGTGTCAAAAGAGAAAAGGAAAAAGTCAAAGGTACAAGCCACGCAAAGTGAAACAAAGTCTGACAGTAGTGATGATGGAAATGGTGCTGCAGAGGATTCTATGATTGTTTCACCTGACGAAGCTGAATTATCTGCTGATATGTCTTCCCCACGTAAACCCAGCCGCTCAACTCCTACTGAGCTTGTTACTAGATATAGACAGTCCATCTCTACCATTTGGAATCATTTTTACTTTATCACTAAGGATGCTTGTCAAGCTATATGTGTGCATTACAATACTTGTGTTAGTAGGGGGAAACATAAAGGGCATCTTGGAACTACAACAATGATGTGACACCTTTCGCAACTTCACCCCATCGTTATATACTGTATGGTTCAAATAAAGTCTAACATTGGTGCTTGGAAATCTAGCAGGGCTCTCAGTAAACAGGAACATTCTGCTGAAACAGTGGGAGACAATCACCAGGAAAGATCCAAAAGTCCACTTTTGCCTAAAGATAATTTTGTAAGGTTCTCTGTTTTACCAGGCACAGCATGTAATCATACAACACCCACAGCCAAATATAACTTTACCCCTGATAAGAGGCAATTGAAGTTAAAAGAAGTTTTTGAAAGAAAGTCTAAATATCTGCACATAGCTCCGCTACATTATCCCAATCTCATGCTTTCCCAACAGATCCAGGTGGCTGCCTACTCCACCAAGCTGGGTAATACCTGTAAAAGTCCCAGTATGGCTCCCTCCCTTGGTTCTCTTTCCAGAGTTCTTCAGGCTTAAAATAAGCTACACAACCCCCCCCCCCCACCTGCAGAGAAGACAAACTAAGCTCAGTATTAGACAACTAAAAGAATACCTATCCAGGATTGCCCTGCTGTTACTACTGCTCTCTGATAATATTCACCCTAACCCAGGCCCCCCATGAGGTACCACTATCTCCCAAAAAACTTTAGGGTCTCACATTTGCTTCATTCAACATTTGCAGCCTCCTCCTTAAAATGGACATATTGAATGCCCGCACCCTTCAACACCATCCTGACATAATTTCTGTGGTTGAGAAGTGGCTTTCCCCAAAGATAGCTGATGCCGCTGTTTCCCTACCAGGCTATACGGTTTACAGGCAAGATCGACTATCCAAACATGGTGGCAGTTGTGTGATTTACCTAAGAGACAGTCTACAAGGGCTAGTCCTGCCACTGCCTAACACTGGTGTACACTGGCACGCACTAGCAGTAAAGGTTCTCCTCGGCGCCCATAGTAAAATGCTCAAGGTAATGTCTGTTTATATTCCTCCCAGGCATACGAACGGTTGCCTTGAGACTATACTGGAGAACGTAAGTGCTTTGAATCTTCATTCAGAGCTAATTTTACTAATGGACTTTAATACCAATTGGCTCTCTTCACAGACCAGCCACCTCAAAGCATCAGCTGTCCACCTCACCCAGCTGGCCAAATCACCAACAAGGATAAACTACCAAACAGGCACCAGTACCTTACTGGATTGAGTCCTGTCTAACCATCCTGATCACATATCTAGGATAACTGTACTACCTGATGACCTCAGTGACCATTCACTTGTCCTGTTTCGGTGGTCAACTAAATTCACAAAGCCCCCTGCTAGAACAGTAACTAACAGGGTTCTTAAGTGGGGCCACCTTGATATACTAAAAGCTGTCCTTCGTGGACTTGAATGGTCTCTAGTCTATAACTCCTGTGATGCTGATATTGCTCTTGAGCACTTCATCAGCCATTTCAGCGATGCATGTGATAGGCATGCCCCACTTAAAATGAGGAAAATTAAAGGCCACAGAAACACTTGGTTCTCCTAGTACCTGCTCAAACTACTGAAATCCAGGTACCACCTATGGCCAAGGGCTCAGGCCTATGAGAAACCGGTGGACACACAGAACTATAAGAAAGCTCAGAATGACTGCACTAGGGCTATACATGCAGCAAAAAAAACAGCACTTCAAGGAGGCATTCTACCGTACTTGGTGTGATGATAGGAAATTTTGGAAAAACATAAAAGATGTCACTGGAAAAGATCACAAACCTGCCCCCAGCATGCTAAACACAGAGGGTGCACTGACTCTGGACCCCAGAACAATTGAGAATGCCTTCAACAGTGCCTTCTCAGACTTGAGTGGAGTACTTCCCCTGGACTTTTTCAGTCAGCCCACCTAGAAGGGCACTAGCAAGAAGAGGGACTCAACCACCTCCAAGCCTACATTCTACTTCAAAGCTCTTAATACCAATGAAGTTAAAAAATACCTCCCGAAGGTCTTAGGCAAATCAAGGTATAGTGGTGATATCCTAGACTTAAAACTTGTTGATCTGACACTGGATGAAATCCTGGCTCCTCTCACACACATTATTAACACATCCCTTAGGTTCTCACAATTCCCAGACAGGTGGAAAGTGGCCTCAGTGAGACTTATCTTCAAGAGTGGTGACTGGACACTCTGTGGGAATTACCACCCAATTTCTATTCTTCTTCTTCTTTCAAAAGCATTGGAGTGAATTGTCGCTGACCAGCTGGTTGATTACATGGAAAAGTACCAGCTACAATGCCCCTAGCAGCACGGGTTTGGGCATGGGCACAACACTACTACAGCGCTGCTAGAATTCACAGACTACATCCACAAATCTCTTGATGAAGACCTCCTAGTCGGCGCAGCTTACATCGACTTTTCTAAAGTATTTGACACAGTCAACCATGCCCTACTGGTCAATCAGCTTGCTGAGCTTGGTCTCTCAACAGATACAATCACATGGTTCACCAGCTACTTAATGAACTGGTCTCAGCAAGTCAAGATTGGTAATACCCTGTTGGATAGCCAACCTGTCTGCTCTGGAGTTCTACAAGGTTCCATTCTGGTCCTGCTTCTCTTTAACATTTTTCTAAATAAACTCCCACTCTTGTGCCAATGTTGTCTTCTACTTTATGCTGATGATGCTGTCCTGTTTACCAATGACTCTGTCCGTGCTGCCCTGCAAACCAAGCTGCAGTGCAGTTTTACAGCTGCTGAAAGCTGGTTCAAAGAGTACAAACTAGTGATGAACTATAAAAAGACAAAAAATTATGCTGTTCTCCACCACCCACAACTGGCACAAATCACACCCTCTCCTCATCACCAGTGAGGTGGGTACTCCCCTGGAGCTTGTGCCTCACTTTAAATACCTGGGGACTATGGTGGACAGCACCTTGTTGTTTGCCCAACACATTGACAATGCTGCTAAGGCCGTCAATAAGTGCATTGGGCTGTTGCACAGGCACAAGCATAGCTTGACCCCAGAGGCACTCAAGCTAGTGGTTCGTAGTTCCTTGGTATCTCTCATTGACAATGGGCTAATAATTTATGGGTCGGCCTCAGACACCACCCTTTGATGAATAAAATTTGCCCTTAACAAAGCCTGTTGGCTTGTTACTGGATCCCAAGGTTGACTCACACCTGCAACCTATATGTACAGGCTAATGGCTACAGTTCTCAAACAGACTTATGCTCCAGTCAAAAAAAGGTTAGTCTTGGCTTGATGCCCACAGGTGTACAGAATCTCTTCTTCCCATGCGACAACACACATGCCACATGCAGCTCAGATAGCCAAATCTTCAAAATTCCACACTGTAGGACTTCCATAGGTCAGAAATCCTCTGCATATTGAGCACCACGTCGGCTGAAGTCACTCCCCTCTAACATCTCCTCAACTTCCTATTTAGGTTCATTCTAAAGAAAACTGAGACTCAAGCTTGTTGAGAACTCCAGCTGTGACTGCTTCCTGTAACATATCTCCTTGATGACTTAACACTTATTTCCATCTATTACACTTACCCCACCTCCAGACCCTGCCTACACACAGCGTTCACCTACCACTTCCTTTAGCTCCACTGTCCCTGATCACCCACCCCCTTCTTGTTACCTTCTCTATCACCAACATCTTCATTCAGTGTTCCCCTCATGCCCTGTGCACCTAACCTCTCTCTCCCTACTTCTTTCTTCTGCACTACTGACGATGCCTCCTGGGCTGATGTTTCCATCCTGTTCTGACTTGCGGCTCCAGCCCACACTCAATTTCCTAAGTGCTGTAAACTGTGTTCCTCCACACTGGTTGATTACCCACTCCCTACTCCTTTCTGCACTTTCACCTACTCATACAATGATCTCCCTCTGTGTATCATAGTTGTCTCCCAAGCTGCTCATTTAATGATTGTAATGTATTTATGCAACTTTATTTTTTCCTTGTTATCCCTTTGTATAACCTCTGACGTGGAACCTATGAAATGATCTTGTTCTCAAAGGTCTTAATCCAAGATCATAAATAAATAAAAAATAAATATTCACAAAATCATCCCATAGCACTGGCAATAAATCATAAAATGTGAAGTGCAAGGTAATGCACCTGGGAAACAAAAAACCAGGGGAAGAGTACACAATGGGGGGTGAGATACTACCAACAACAAAAATGGAAAGGGACCTGGGGGTAGTCATATCAGATGACCTAAAGGTGGGCAAGCAATGTGAGAGGGCAGCAAGGAGGAGCTGGGGGGATACTGGGATGCATAGGAGGCATCACCAGTAGAAAACAGGAAGTTATTATCCTCTGTACAGACAGCTGGTGAGACCCCATCTGGAGTACTGTGTGCAGTTCTGGAGACCCAATCTCTGCAAAGACATAGACAGGATGGCAGCTGTCCAGAGGAGGGCACTAAAATGGTGCAGGGTCTGCACCGAAGACATATGAAGAGAGACTTAAGGAGCTTAATATGTATAGCCTCGAGGAAAGGAGGAGAGGGGACATGATAGAAACATTCAAGTACCTCAAGGAATCAACAAAGTCCAAGAGGGTAGCATCTTTCAAAAAAGAGGTGTGCAAGAACAAGAGGGCAAATTTGAAGATGGGGGGCGGCTCAGAGGTAATTTAAAGAAGTATTTTTTCACAGAGAGGGTTGTGGATGCATGGAACAGCCTTCTGGAGGAGGTTGTGGAGTCAAAAACAGTGGTGGAATTCAAGCATGCATGGGACAGTCATAAGGCAATTCTAGGGGGTGGGGGTAGGAAGAAGTAGGCTGCTGGTTAACTAGGATCTGCAGCTTATCCAGTAGGTAGTGAAATGGGCAGACTGGGTGGGCCAAGCAGTCCTTATCTGCCGGCAAATTCTATGTTTCTATAAAATAGCAGAAATTATTGTACTTGACTTGCAGCCATACTCTATTGTGAAAGACATAGGTTTCAGAAGACTTATGGAATACTTGGAGCCAAGATATTTAATGCCAGGTAGAAAATACTTCTCAGTAACTGCCATGCCCAGGATGTATGACAGTTTAAATCTTCAAGTAAGACATGCTGTCTGACAGGCTGAGGACAAGGTAGTTCGCTTAACTACTGATACAGTATGTGGACCAGCAGCCAAACCTTTGCCTATCTTTCTCTTACTGCACACGGCGTTACTTTTATGGGCAATTCATCATCATCCTCACATACTAGTCTGTCTGCTACCCTTACCACTTCAACCAGTACTACTACTACTACCACTACTATCTCTCAGAGCTAAAAAAGCTAGTCACATTTCAGAAAATGGCAATTCTCCATGTATTTCAGTTTCAAGACAAACACGCACACAACACAGCACATTCAGCAAGAACTGGAAACATAGAAACATAGAGGTTGACGTCAGATAAGGAACACAAGGCCCATCCAGTCTGCCCATTTCTTTTTTCTACCTTATAAATGTGCCATCAGCCTTTGCTCTGTCAGTGGCCTATCTATTCATACTCATCTGTATTGCTCCCTTATGCCTATCCCATGCCTGTTTGAAGCCCTGCACTGTATTCATAGCCACCACTTCCTGAAGTAGGCCATTCCATGCATCCACCACTCTTTCTGAGAAAAATAATTTTCTCACATTCCCCCTTAATTGGCCTCCATCTAATCTCATGCTGTGTCCTCTTGTCCTGCTATTTTTCTTATATTTAAACATGTTAGACTCTTTCACCTTGTTAATGCTCTTAAGGTGTTTGAATGTTTCGATCATATCACTCTCTCCCTCCTTTGCTCTAGGGTATACATATTGAGCTCCGTTAATCTGTCCTCATATGTTTTCTGATGCAGTCCCTGCACCATTTTAGTTGCCCTTCTCTGGACTGCCTCAATTTGGTTAATGTCCTTGTGAAGGTGTGGCATCCAGTACTGCACAATACTCCAGATGGGGCCTAACCAGTGTCTTGTAAAGAGGGATTATTACCTCCCTCTTACGACTTGTGATACCCCTACTAATACACCCTAACATCCCCCTAGCCTTACCTACTGCTTTAGAGGTCTGCTTGGATGATTTCAGGTCATCAGTGATGATGATGCCCAAGTCTCTTTCTTCCTTTGTGACTGCCAGCAACTCCCCCCTCCCAGCCTATAGGTGGCTTCAGGGTTTCTCTTCCCTATGTGCATGATCTTGCACTTCTTTGCATTAAATCCCAGTTGCCGCTCTTCTGACCATTTTGCTAGTTTATCCAGATCTCTTCTCATTCTGCCCACCCCATCTGGATCATCTACTCTGTTGCAGATCTTGGTGTCATCTGCAAACAGACAAGCCTTACCCTCTAGTCCATCTGCAATGTCACTAATGAAGATATTGAAGAGGACTGGCCCCAGGACTGACCCCTGAGGTACCCCACTTGTGACTTGCATCTCTTCTGACTGTATACCATTTACCACCACTCTCTGTTTTCTGCCCGTTAACCAGTTTTCCACCCAGTTGACCAACTTCTGACCCACCCCGAGCCTATCCAGCTTATTTAGCAATCTTCTATCTGGAACAGTGTTGAAAGTTTTGCTGAAGTCAAGGTAGGCAACATCAACTGCTCCCCCCTTGGTCCACCACTCTGGTTACCCAGTCAAAGAAATCTATGAAATTAGTTTGACAGGACCTTCTTGTTGTAAACCCATGCTGTCTTGGATCCTGTGCCCCTATGGATTTCAGGTGTTGCACTATCCTTTCCTTAAGGAGTGCCTCCATAATCTTGCCCACTACTGAGGTAAGACTGACTGGTCTGTAGTTCCCTGCCTCCTCCCTGCTACTACTCTTGTGAAGAGGGATCACATGAGCCCTTCTCAAGTTTTCTGGGACCTCTCCTGTGCTCAGAGACTCACTAAACAGTTCTGCTAATGGCTCTGCTAGTTCCACCTTTAGCGCCTTAAGTACCCTGGGATGTATGCCATCAGGTCCCATTACCTTGTCCACCCTGAGCTTAGTGAGCTCTTGTTGGACCCTTTCTTTTGTGAAGGGAGTAGTGCTCACCTCCTCCCCCACCCGTGTCCATAGTGCTGAGCTGTGGGCCCTGTCCTACCTTTTCTTCAGTAAATACTGAGCAAAAGTATCTATTTAGGATAGATGCTTTTACAGGGTTCTCCTCCTCCTCACATGCCCCCTTTTCTCCTTTGAGCTTAGCAATACCCCCTAGTCTAGCAGACTAGTAACTGCTTGAGTCACTTTACTGGGTTTGTAAGTTGTTGTTTTTTTGCTGCTGACAATGGTTCAAATATTAAAAAAGTACTTCACGATGGCAACATGTACATATACACTGTTTTGCACATTGTCTTAACCTAATTGTTCAAATCTCCTGGGATAATGACTGGCAAGTATCAACCACTGAGGGTACAGTGCGCAAAGTGTGTGGCCACTTCAGCCATTCAGCAAAAGCCCGTGACATCCTTGCTGATATCCAAAAGGACAAAGGTCTTCCTCATCTCCAGCTTGTTCAGGATGTACTGTACCAACAAGGTGGAATTCAAATTACTTTATCACTGAATGCATCCTTGAGCAAAAGGTAGCTATCATTGTGTATATCATGTACAATGATATCAGGGAGGGTGTTGTACTCCATTCTACTTAATGGTCTGTGCTGGACCAGTTGTGTCACATTCTGAAATCATTCATGAGTGCCACAAAAGTGGTCAGTAAAGAAAAGGCATCCCTTAGCCAAGTTATTCTACTCATTCTACTTCTCAAAAAAAGGTTGGAGAAAATGGGGGAACAACTTAGATTTGAACCAATCTTTAGTCAATAACATGCTTATCAGACTTAGCAATTATGAGAAATTATCAGCCATGACACAGAACAAGGAGTATCTCTTAGCAAAATTACTAGATCCATGTTTCTGGAACAGACACCTTCCCGGTGTGGTACCTGACGATATGGAGGAGTTGAACTACAGGCAACTTTTGATTGATGCAGTACATGAGGTTCCATTTGGAGGATTGGCAAGCAGTACTACAATCACACCACCTCAAATTCAAAAGACTGCTCCAAAAACCAGTACAGAAGCAGACAATGAGGAGGATGATATTTGGGGACAGCTGCAGGACATTGAAATTTCAGAAGGAGAAAATACATGCTCAGTAGTAAGCATGGTAGATGCATATCTGTCTGAGACCAACATTACTATTAAGGATGACCCTTTAGCTTACTAGCAACAGAAAAAATCATGCTGGCCAAAGCTGACTACCCTGGCTTGTAAGTATATTGGATGTCCACCCTCTAGTGTCTGTTCTGAACATTTATTTAGCTCTACTGGGTATGTGACTGATGAATAAACAAGATTAACACCAGACAATGGGGAGAACTAACATTCTTGAAGGTTAAGTTGCCAAACTTTGGCTACATACAGTATGTGATGCAAATCTTAAAGAAGATGACACTGACAGCAGTACCTGTGCTGCATCTGTGGATTAAGTGACACATAAGCTTTTAATTTTCAGACTGGACTGGTTAAAAGTACAGACATGGGACTTGCCTGCCTTTGGAATGCATCACTGTCATCCTAGTGGTTGGTGGGAGGTGCAGCCAGTACATGCAGCAACTGTGGCAGACAAGTCCCTGATCTCACACACAGTCACTTTCTCATTCTGAGGAGATCATTTAGCTAAATGCAGCTACGTAAGAATAATTATTATACAACCATAACGATACATGCTGCTAGCTGTTTTTTTTTTCATCTAATAGTAGTGGTAGCAGTGGTGAAGTGGTCACTTTGGACTGCCTGGTGCTTTTCTTTCACATTGATTTGTGTTGTGTTCCATACTGATAGTTGTTGCTAAACATAATTGGTAACATACAAACACATTGACTTCTTCTACTAAAAGTCAGACTCAGGAGACTGGTTTAAAAAATAGAGATATGGATTTGCTTGCCTTTGGACTGCATCATCGTCATCCTGGGGGTGGGAGGGAGGTGCAGCCAGTACATCACATCATTGTACTGGTAGCAACTTTGGCAGACAAGTCCATGTTCTCACACACACAGTCACCTTCTCATTCTAATGAGATCATTTAGCTAAATGTGCATAATAAATAACCACATTGATAAATGCTGCTAGCTCTGTTTTTTCCACCTGTAGAAGTGGTAGCACTTAGTAAGAGTGGCAAATTGGATACTTTCGGACTGCCTGGCGCTCTTCTCTCATGTTGCTTCACATTGCATTCCATACTGAGAGACAGCCTTTGCTGCTAAACTATAAACCCATGTGGTGCCCGTGACTGAGAAATAAAACTAGTAAACTAGCTACCTATACAAAGTACAATTAAAACGCTCTACCCTGTTCTAAAAAAAAATCAGACTCTGGAGGAGACTATTTACAAACTAGAAAGCTGGTCTGGGACTAGCTTATCATCACAGTCACTTTCTCATTCTTTTCTAAGCAGTCATTTTTGGTAAAGGTGCCTTAACCATATTGATCTCAGCGCTGGTAGACTACTTCTGGTTTTCCCCTGATTGTAGTAAGTGGGGATAGTAGCATTCTTGAATGTAGCTGGCTAACTGTCTCTCTCTGACTAGTTGCCCTCTGCTCTGGCCTGGTGCTGTTTTTGTGTTCCTGGCTTCTTCTTCATTACTTAACTAAGAGACATTCACAGTGGTGCCTGTATCTGTTGAGAAATAGAAATCACTGCTGTTAATAGGTATTAGTCTGCAACTGAAATAAATAAATACATAAATTAGTTAATTCATAATAACGTGTATACAGTATTAGTATTACTTTCTTAAATGTCAGAAACAGAAGTGATTAGAGAGTGTCTGGGATCTGCCTGCCTTTTGACAAAAAAATTCCACAGACATTATGTGGTGGGTGTCTGCCAGTTTCATGGTTCATTCTGGTGCTATAACTACTAAGCTACTGTATAAGGGTTGGTTAGAGTTCTGGCACTTGCCTGCCTTTGGACAAAATCATCATCATCATCATTTTAGAGGCCTGTTCCAGTTGTACATATTACGGCACTGGCATTTCCAGTAAGCTCATCCACAGTCACATCGTTCACTCCTTCTCATCTCATTTCACTAATCATGCTATGTGTTACTACTAAACAGTGGTTTAATTGTTTTTTCCACAGATATGTTGATTAAAAGCAGTTTAAAATTATTTTTTAACATACAGTTAGCATAAAAAAAGGTTATAAAAGGTTTGTCTATTGTTCGGATAAGTTTCGGATAAGGATCTGAACGTTATTTGCTTGTAAGAACCTTTTAGAACCTCAGAACCATTTGAAGTTCTCCCATCCCTACTTAAAATACCCCCCCACTCAACAAGTACAACCACCACCCTGCAGTTAGCTAACCACCTATTTTGACAAAGCTCCCATGTTGGGAGCAAAACGCCGCCAGGCTTGTTTTTGTAGGGGTGGCTCTGTATCTTTCTTTTTTATTTGGAAGTGTGCCTATACTGAGTAGAATAAATTATGGCCTATGGTTTACACACTTCAGTTTCAAGTTTCCTAGATTTGGATTAATGTGCCTTGGGGAGGGTTGCAAGGTTTTTTGTGTTCAACCACCTATCTTACCCACCTTCTAACCCCAAACTTTGTCCTCCCCCAAGCCCCCTGCAAGCACATTATTTTTACCTACCATAGTAACAAGCGATGCTTGCTTCCTTATAATAAAAAAGTCCCTCAGACACCAAATCACGAGCATCCCATCTCATCTCACCCTGGCACCATTCAAGATCTCTGAGTTCAATAAACAACCCCCCCCAACCAACACACCCTCTACCCCCACCTCCCTCCTCCCCCCCAAAAGGTCCTGCACTGTAAGGATATAGGATAAAAAATTTGGATTTCTCAGAGCTGGCAATCAGGTCCTGCAGTGGAACAGTCTGCGTGCACTTGTCTTCAGTCCTGAGTAATTAAATGAAATGATTATGTCTTCCTGTAGTAAAACCTGATTGGATGACAAACAGTAGCCAGACATTTCCTTGAGAAAAAAACATCCTATCCCTAGTCTGAGATTCTTTTTTTTTATTTATTTACATCTAGAATTACAAGTACCTTTGAGCCAAGGCTCTTTTGTGAAGGTTCCATGTCAATTTGAGGACAGTAAAATGAACTACAACAATGCATGGTAATACATCAAGGCAAGGAATTATAGACAGGATAAACAGGCTAAACAGGTTTACAATCAGTTACCAGAGAAAAATACATACACTTTGGAGAAAACAGGTCAGGGGCAATTGAGAGTGTACAACAGCATTACAAGACATGGGTAGGAACATAGGAAGGTAAGAGCTGCCAGAGACATTGTCACAGCACATAGAAAAGTGCAGGTAGCGGGGTTAGGAGGAGGGGGGGAGGAGGGAGGGGAAGAGGGGATGGGAGGAGGAGAAGAGAAGAGATAAGGGAAAAAAGGAGTAAAGTGCTAGATGGGGAGCTGGGGCAGTACTGAAGGGTAGCCAGGAGGGCTGGCTAGATGAGGCAGTCACAGGTACTGGTGGCTGAAAGACATTCTTTGGTATAGAAAAGGTAACCATGGACAGAACAGAAGGGGAGGAGATTGGTAAAAAATCTTCTCATTAGGGAAGCCTATAAATCTATTTGATAGACAAGAGATTTGGGGCGAAATGATTCTATTGACAAGCTACCAATAATATAACCTACATTTCTGTTTTGGTAACCTGTGAAGTGGGTGCATGAGGAAGGGCGCCGTTCGTTCACGGTGACACCTTCCTTGACAATCCCTCACGGACAACAGGATGAGGGGTGGGCGAACTAGGCGGCGAGGATGTTGCTATATGTACGCGCGGGGAGCGGCGTGGGTTGGGAAAGGGGTGGAGAGGCTATGGGGTGGCACTCGATCGTCAGTCGAGCTGTGGCGTGGCTTCAGGAATTGGGCAATGGCTGGGGTGGCTGAGGTACTGGGTTTGGGTCCAGGCGCTGGATGCGATTTTTATTACTCCAGCCCAAACCTTTTTATTTTTGCTACTTTCACCCTCGACATGCACCCCTGGAGTTGAGAATCCTTAAGGGGGGGTGCTGGGGGCGATGTCCTCATGGGGAGTGGGGGGCACAGCCTCCCACAGAAAGTAGTAAAATATGTCCTGGCGCCTATTGTGCTGGTGCGCCAGGAGATTGTCAGAGTGCCGAAAATGTGTTCGGCACTCTGACTGAGCGATAACGGCATGCTTTAGGTATTCGCCACATTTCTACAGACCCTGTTTCAGTTACAGGTTTCTATTTTTTTTTCAAACCTGGAGATACCTCTTTTCCTCATTCTCTTTCAGGATTTGGAGGTAGGACTTGTTATTTGTAATATGGCTGATATGTGTTTAGTCTTATACATCCATATTTTTAGGTAATACAGCCCACACGTTTGTCAAATTGTGCAAGCAACTTTAGGACTTCCTAATTAGAGGGATTTTACATATCAGTTACACCAGTATCAGCTCTTTTTATTTGGATTACGCACCCAGGGGAGCTCGCTGTTTACAATAAACATACACCAGCGGAGTAACACTTGCACATCTGGAAAAGTATCTTTAACTTGCATGTTTTAGAGGACACTGATCACCGCCCTCTAAACCCACCATACCCCAGCAATCTGTCTCCAGTTCTTCAGTTAATACTTATATTCAGTAGTGTATATTACTAAGTACTATAAGCCCTGCACTTTGGGAGGTTCTACAGTGAGATGCCATTTTCTGTGTAACATAGGAACATATATAAGAATTAGCATGGGAAACAAAATAATTCTGAGCTGCAAATATCAACATGTGCTACTGCCTCACTTGAATATTCAGTGAGGTCCACATGCACAACTCTACATTAGGAGGTATTGTTTGGTCTGCCCACTATTAGTTATGCATGTGTATGAGGTCGGTACTATTTTGCATTCTCTTTAGCACAGATCTTCTGTGGTTTACATTCCCACTCTAGGCAGTGTCATCCATCTTTATAGTAAACATTTAAAGGGAGAGTCTCCAGTTTTTTGCTCACAGTATCCATTAGAATGTTAATATGAATGCTGCTGCTGCTGGCATGCTAGATATCATAGTCATGCTGAGGGCCAGGCCTCAGCACCCTCCCCATCCCTCCATCGCTCCAGGGAACAACTAGGAGCTGCCATGGAGCCCTGCTAGACAAAACAAGGTACAGCGTTCCTCTCAACAGCTCCTACACTCAGCATTTTGTGTCGGCGAATGTGTACAGACAGGTTTTTCCATGTCTAGCTCTGTTCCAGCGAATACATTCAATGTGCAGAGTACTATAATTGCCATCTAGTATAACAACTCTGCAATGCGGTGTTCGGCCTAGCTGCCTTAACTGTACTGTACTGTGATAATTCTGCAGTCATTCCTGTGTGAGATCCGGAGTGTGTTTAAAGTTGTTTAAGGGTTATTTGTTGTGCCTTGTACAGGTTTATCCACCGTGTTTACCTCCTGCACTTTTTTTTTTTTATTTAGTTGTTTAACCAGGTATAGCACACTAAGCTGAAAGCTTTTTTACAGGAGCGACCTGGGAGCACAAGGAGGTTAAGCGACTTGCTCAGGGTCACACAGTATGCAAGTACTCGGCATGCCTACTGCCACCATTGTTCTGTCTCCTGCTACTGCTCCACCCTCTCTCCCCAACCCATTTCCTGCCCTGACCCTGTTACCTTTGCTTTGCTACGCTTGACCCCCTAATCCTGCCATTTTCATTACCTTTTAGGCATGCTGGACATTACAGTCGGGCTGAGGGCCAGATCTCAGCACCCTCCCTATCCTTCCACTGCTCCAGCGAACAACTAGGAGCCACCATGGAACTCTGCTAGCCAAAACAAGGTAAAAAAATCCTCTCAACAGCTCCTCCACTCTGCTAGAGGCAGTGGCACCACTACTCTCTAGCCCCACCCCAGCCCAGCCACCTCCCCACCCAAAACTTGTCCCCATTTTATAGCGGCTAAAGTGTTGTGTAAAACCTATCAGTCTAGTTTCACATCCCTACTGTCCTGCCATTTGGTTCACCCCATCGTCGCCCCCTGCAGGAGAAATCCACTTGGTGCATCCCTATTTGTATATCCCTCCTGGGTGTATCTGGCTGTCTGCTATCCCTACTTTACACATAGTTCTCCCTTCCTCTCTCCCAACATTCTAGTCAAGCTAAAGGAAGTACCCTGTCTCTCTCACCAAAGCTAATGCCTGGTAGTAATCATTAAAGGCCACAACTTTCATTACTTCCAGCACATGCTGGGGTTATCTGTAGTCCAGAGTGCCTAAATACCTCCCTCTCTATTTCAGCTTCTCCATATGCTCCTTCAGCACCCCCTCCTTCCTATTATGATGTCACACTCAGGCCCTCTTTGCCTTGTCTTGCTTTCGATCTTACCTGTCCTATCACCCTTCACTCTCTTCCCCTCCTCCTCCTCCTCCTCCTCCTGTTGTTTTTGTCCACCTGCTCTCTCACTCTCCACCTGCTATCCTTGCCCACTTGCTCTCTCCACTCCTGCTCTTTCCCCTCATATCCCCTCCTCCCACCAACCCCTCTCCCCAACCTGAAATCCAATTGCAGCCCTTCCCCATCTCACCTCTTCATTCACCCAGGAGTTCTATGTTCCACTCTGCTCAGCTTAGAACCTGTTTCCCGATTATGCTATTCCTGTCCCTCCCCCCACTACCCCCTCATCTCCCTACCCCACAAAGTAAGTAAAAACTCCTCGCTCCCTCTTCCCTCTACTATTGTTCTTATTGCTACTTGCTGGCAATATTGAAGCAAACCCAGGCCCTTGCCCTCCCCCACACTCTTCTTGAGACCTACTGAAAGGCTTAAAAATCTTCCACTTCAATGCCAGGAGCCTCCTTCCCAAACTGGATGACCTAAAAATCTGGACTACCTAACAGTCCACGGACATTCTTTGCATCTCCAAAACGTGGCCGTCCTCAGGTATCAGACTCCCACCTCTCCCTCCTGGATTATGACCTCTTCCATCAGAACAGCGGCAAACGGGGAGGTGGAGTAGCCCTTTACATCCACCAGTCCCACTTATGCTCTATCACCCTGCGTGAAACCATCACCTCCTCACATGAATTAATTATAGCCAAACTCAGTGTCCCTGGCACTCTTCCTGTTTACATTGGGGTATTATACGCCTCCCCTAGACTTTCCTCAGCCTCTTTGATTACATGCATCTCCTCAGTCACCATGCATGCATCTTACGTGGAGTTAATCCTGCTTGGAAACTTTAATCTAAATTAGCTCTCCCTGACCTCTAAGCCCACACTACACAGTATAGAATTAATAAATCTCACCCAGCTTATTAAGGAACCAACATGGCTAAACCCTTTCTCTTTTAACCACTCCTTACTCGACTGGGTACTATCCTCTCACCCCCACCGTGTTATTGCCTCAGGCACCCTTAACAACATTGTTAGTTACCATTGCCTAATGCATTGTGTCAGGAAGGTGCACCTCACCCATGCACTCCCCATATACATTTGGCTCCATTCCCTCAGGACTGTAGACCATAAAGCCCTCCTACTAAACTTGTTCAGTGCAAACTAGTTCCAAGGTTCACTGCCATCAATGTTGACACAGCCCTCAGTGCTTTCACCACTGTCCTCACAAGAGTGTGGAACTTTCATGCTCCCCTAAAAACAGCACGGGTCTCTGGGAATAATTCTTACAAGAAGCCCAAACCACATTTTCAAATTAAATCTAGACTCTCTTCTCCAGGTTATAACTCAAAACCTTAAGAGGTGGTCCCACCTGTCTATCTCCCTATGGGGAAGGTAAATCTAATCAAAATGAATGTTTCCCCATCTTTTTTATCTCTTAAACCTTCTAAATATCTGGTTGCCACTATTCTGGATTAAAAAAGTTCCATAAGCTGATCACTAATTTCATCTGGGCAGGCAAGAGACCCAGGATGGTATACCACAAATTAACTGTCCCAAAAGAAAAGGGGGGCTACGTTTACCACACATAGGCCTCTATTATTGGGCGAGTCATGCCAATAAATATCTCAGATGGCGACTTCCTGGAGAACCACAAAATGTCCCCTCATTCATTCCAACCTGGCTTAGGATAGAGAGGGATATGTTGAGAGACCAAGGACTTTCCCCCTCGGCATTACTACACTTGAAGATGACTTCCCTCCCATCCCGATTTAAATACACTCCTATTGCAATATATGTTAGAGTTTATTCACAACTTTGTAACTATTTAAAATACAAGCACACCCTTGACCAGAAGCAACCTCTGATGGGTAACCCCAATACGAGACTAGGGGGAAAACTCCTTTCAACAAGATGGCTCCCACAAGTAGGGGACTGTTCCCTTCTTTACTTTGTTAAGGAAGATGGCTCTTGGTTATCCCATTTAGAAACCTTAGAAAAAGCTGAACTTCCACAGTCTACCATATTCAAGATATTCCAAATACAGCATCTTCTTATTAAAGAATTTGGAGCTAATTCTCCCTCACCGGTCCAGTTTGATTTTCAGAGGGATCTAAGCCCACTAGCTTGCCTATCTCATGCGGTCTCCAAAATTTATAGTAAAATACATAATTGGGCCTATCCAGACAGTTTTGGTCCTACAAATTACTGGGCCACTTTATTCCCAGAGAAACTATTTGACTGGGCTCATCTATGGAACTCCTGTCATAAAATAATTACCCAAGACAGACTCTGTCTCATGCAATATCAAATTTTGCATAATATTTATTATACACCCTAGAAATTGGCTAAATTTGGAACTGTGAGATCTCCTATATGTGTAAGATGTAACCAAGTGGAGGGTACCCTGTTACATATCTTTTGGAACTGCCCCAAAGTGGCTCCCTTGTGGAATCAAATCCAACAAAGAGCGGACCCACTTCTAGGTTTGACTGATCTTTTCTCAGATGATATTTGCCTGCTAGGGGACTTTTCAACCATTTCCGTGTTAAATTGTAAGTTTTGTATGGCACTGATTGCTATGTCAGTTAAAAAGACAGTGCTGAAGCATGGGAAAGATGATATAGAACTTACTTACATGGAATAGCTTCAGGAATTTCTAGCTAATCTTCGCACAGAGAAAACTATAGCAAGTCTCCACAACAAGATCAAAGATTCAACCGGATATGGGGACTGCTACAAACTCTCTTTTCTACTTAACCTGTAATGTATTATAACTAGGTATTGTACATGAACCATCACCAATTTTCTGCAAGGTGTGGGAGGGAGGGAGGGAGGAGGAGGGAGGTATGAGGGAGGTGGGAAGGGGAGGGGGAGAATGGATAGTTAACCTTCAATTATGTAAACTGTCTGGTGTCTATATACCACACATCTATTCTCTGTATTGAAATTGTTTAATAAACTTTAAATTGCAAAAAAAAAAAAAATAGCACAGGTCAAACGTATCCACCATCCCTGGATAAATGCCACCCTTATTGTCCCCTGTAAACAGCATGATCAAGCATGGGCCTCCTACAACTCCACTCTGTCCCAAAGTGACCTCCAGGCATTTAGGACAAAAAGAAACAAATATACTAAGGCTGCCCCTGCAGCCAAAGCAACCTATTTCAGGGAACTTCTCTGCTGCACTCCAAACTCTACCCAAAACTTCTGGAAGACCATCCACTCCCTCACTGATATCCCATCCAGTCAACCTCCCCAGTCCTGTCACTAGACGGCTTCACTGTCTCAGACCCTGCCTCTGTGGTACACACCCTTAACACCTACTTTATCTCCTGTGCTATCCATGACTCCTCTGCTTCCACTCACCCTGACCCTGACCTCCCCACCACAGCTTCTCAAAATGGACACCAATTTCCCCTTTTCTCCCAGTATGAAGTACTATATCACTCTGTTGTCCCTAAACCCAGCCGAGAGCAGCCCTGATGGCATAGATCCTAAGATCCTTAGAATCTCCACCCCCGCCATTGCCCTTCCTCACCTATTTAATCTCTCTCTCTCTCTCTTTCAGGTGTAGTCCCCCAGATCTGGAAAACAACCAAGGTTATTTCCTCCACAAAGGTGGTGACTCATCCAGCCCTGGCAACCATTGCACCATCTCCTTCCTCCCCTCCCTTGCAAAACTTCAAGAATCACTTGTCTATTCTAGGGTCTCCAAATTCCTCTCCACCTCCAATACCCTCTCCCTGCTCAAAGACAGGTTTAGGAAAAAACACTTGACCATGTCCTCCCTTCTGCAAGTTACAGACTCCATTCTTTCTGGTATAGATCTGGGGCATATCACCACTGTCATTTTTATCAACTTGGCAAAAGCATTCGACTCTGTATCCCATCTACTCCTAATTCACAAGCTCCTCACTACTCGCTTAGCTGTCACTATAGTAAACTGGTTCAGCTCCTACATTACCAACCAGTGTCAGGCTGTTCAAGTAGGCTCTGCCCAATCTTCTCCTCTCCCAATCCTTGCCAGTGTCCCCCAAGGCTCCATCCTTGGCTCCATCCTATTCTCCCTATTTATATAAATGATCTCCCCTTAGTATGCTTGCATGCACACATACACATGTATGTGGATGACTCAGACATCTACACCACTGAACCTTCAACTCTTGATGTTGTGACCCCCCCCCCAAAGTTATTTTAACAGCGTGCTAAACGGGTTTTAGGCCAATAGCTTGCTGTTATATACAAAAAAAAAATTTCTGCATGTCCTTTGGATTAAGGCAGAAACTCTCAACTATTTTGGCTCCTCCCATCTTTTACACCCCTGACGGCTCACCCTCGAAATAGTTTCTGTTTGCAAATACTGTACCTTGATGTTTGGCTTGATAATAAACTTGATTATTCAGTCCACATTGATACATTGCATGCCAAACTACACCCAAAACTAGGAGTAATGTACAGAAACAAGGACTGCCTCTCCCTTTTTGTGCATTGTGAACTGTTTGTCAAAACCACACTCCCTGTGTTCGACTAGGCAGACATGGTTTACACCACTACCCCTGTTTCTTTCTTTGCCAGACTTGACACCATACTAAATTCCTTTTGGCGCTTTGCCATAGACTTCCCATTCCACACTCACCAGTGCTCCCTTTACTCATCGCTATCTATCCCCCCCACACACACACACACCGTCGTCGGATGTACTCTATAGTTTTTATTGCCAAATATTGGTTTGGACTACTACTTTCCTATCTCTCCTCACTCCTATCCCCAGCCAACCCCTCCCCTTACCCACTCCGCTGTAGGGCAAACCGTTATTCCTCACTTCCTCATCCTCACTCCACAGCAAGTCATTCCGCTTTCTCCTTCCATCTACTATCCCTTTGAAACAAACTTACTCCTACTCTCCAACTAGTCACTTCTTTCCTGGCACTCAAGTGCCTGCTCCGAAGCGAAGCAACAGTTTCATGCCACTGCCCCTAACCTATCTCTCTCTCGCTCTCTTACTCCAGCTAATCTGAACCATGACCACCTTTTCCATTTTTGCTCTTGCCTATACCAACTGTATTTTGCTCAGCTGTATTTATTGAATTTCACTCTTGATTTTTGTACCCTAACTGTTTACTAGCTTTTCACTAATTTTGTGCTATTTCACTTGTTACTGCACTTTTGTTCCTTTGAACTGTGCTGCTGATTGTATTACCAAATGTTTGTTTATTTATGTAATTTATTTTTGCTGCTATTTCCCTCTGTTTACCCTTCCCCAGGCCGCTCCTGTAAATGAGTCTCAGCTCAGTGTGCCTTTCCCAGTTACCAAAGTGTAAATAAATAAATAAATATGTAGTTAACGTGTATTATGGAACAAGTAGATGCCAGACATGGCTGATTCATGCCATCTTATGTGAAGCAATCTTATAACATGGATGAGGGGGTTATAAAAAATCATTTGGATGAGGAAAGGTGGTAATCAAAGATATGACAAGTTAATAGGGCATAGGATACTTTTAGGCACCTCATGAACACTTCTACAGTATGAAGGACAGTATGTTAAATGCATTATGAAAGGCTTTGGTTTTTTCCCATCGACATCCCAGCAAGTTCATGCTTATTTGGAACATGATAGGAGAATGCACTGCAGCAGGATATTTTTAAATACTGAATTGTTGTTTACGCTCTGATATCACTTTAATTTACTATTAAAACTTTCTTAAATACCATATAAGTTATTTGACAGCGGGATGATGTCAGACGCAAAAACGACATGACATAATGTTGCCCATGTCATGCAGCATGGCGGAGGGGCCTGATGTGGTCAAAAGCCTCCACAACAGTTGTGCTGGCACTCCCTCTCAGGATGGCAAAGGGGAGTTATGCTACAATGCAGAAAAGTCTGGTAAGATCATCACTGATAAAGAAAACTGTGAGTCTTATTCCATGCATACCATTAGTTCTCTTTTTAGAGAAAACAAAGGAAGCAGACAAATGCATTTACTTTTTCCTTTTTATGGCTGTGGGCAGAGCCTACAGCCATCTTGCTATCTGTAGCTGGAAAATGGAGTATCGTGGAACACGTTTTAGACTTTTCAATGTATCCTTCCATGATAACTGAAATAAAATATTCCCTTCTTTCTGTTAAGAATATTCGAGACATAACTCCAAGCTACATAACAGATGCCATTAGGAAACTAAAACAGCTTGTTAAATATTTGTTAAATATTGATTGCCTAATAAACTGGAGATATGTTTAACCCCTTCAGAATGCAACACATTGCACATTTAAATACTTAGCATTTAAACAGCTTCTAGATACTAGTTTCACTTGAGAATGTATTGTCTTTCAAGAAAGATTCATACATCATAAATGTCACCCTTTCACAGCAAATCTATAACTTACACTGTTTTTTTTAACCTCTACAGACACTATCTGATGAGCACCGAGTCAGACATTTGCCAGGTCTTCAGAGAACTGCCCAGACTAAATACTGTATGTGGCAATCAGCTGACATTTTCTACTATGCTTTTTGGGAAAAAAATATATTGCGCTACAGCAAACGCACACACACACACACACACACACACACACACACACACACACACACTGTACATACCATCCTCATGGCCACAGCATTCAAAATAAAAATTGTATTGTAATACGTTATAAAGAAACTGTTTATGTCAGTGAACACAGTGAAGTTCGGTTTAGAGTAAATTTCCTTTATTTATTTATTTATTTAGTTAAACATCAGTTTAGAAACCTTTGAGCCAGAGGCTCATTTACAAAGGTACCTCGTCACAAAGAGGACATCAGAACAGTAGTACAAGGGACACAGTACCTACAAACAAAAAAGTTACAGTTCAATTACAATTTTGTTACAGTAGAATACAATCTCCAACGAAGCAAAAGATAACAAAAGGTGCAAAACTTATGGTCGGGGGAGAGTTGGTAGGAGTAGAAGGGAAGGAGATAGGGGAGGAGGAATTAGTAGGGAAAGGAAGGGGGGGGGAGCCGCTCAGTGAGCATTGTCAAACAGAGTATATATATAATTTTTTTTTTTTTTTTTTTTACACTAGGCTAGCGGCAGTTGCATTTGCGAGAGCTAAGCAGGAAGTTTCTGAGCCTGGGCTTAAAGCAAGCTAAGGTTAGTGAGTTTGAGACACTGGCAGGGAGGGAGTTATACCAGTGGGGCGCACGGTAGGGGAATGCCCTCTGACCTTGAGAGGTCCTGGCTCTCGGAATAACTAGGGTAGCTCTTGATGAGCTGCGTGTGATCAGGGTCGGTGCAGTACAGAGAATGGAGTTGGATAGGCCTATGGGGAATAGGCTACGCAGGGCTTTAAAGGTGAGCTGGCATGTCTGATACATGAGTCGCTCTTCCAGGTTGAGTAGGGTAGCCAGGGTGTACAGCTCACATGTGTGAGTGAGTCTGGGAGCACCAGTGATAAGTCTGCAGGCCTTATTAACTGTGAGGCAAACCTTGTTGAGGGCAGTCTGATCTGCTGAGCCATAGACCGGAAGGCCATAGTCAATGAGAGACATGACAGAGGAGGTGACAGCCAGGTGGAGGGCATCAGGAGGGAGGCATTTCTTGTGCGGTAAAGAATGCCTAGCCGTGAGTTGCGACAGAATTTAGGGCAGATATATGTCCATGGAATGAAAGTGCAGGGTCAAAGGTTATACCAAGATATTTATAGGACTGCACCTGGTCAATGACGAGATTGGGTGTGGAGTGGACAGCCAAGGAAACTTGCTGTACTTATTTTGGGGTGGAGAAGAGCATCGCTTTTGTTTTCTTTAGGTTGATAACAAGTCAGTGCTCAGTGAACCAGGTAGCTGCAGAGTCAAAGACTAGTTGGAGGGAGTTCTGTAGCAGCATGGGGTCATTGTGGGAGGCAACGAGAACAGCATCATCAGCATAGAGAAGCATCTTACCCGTACAACTGCTGGGTAGGGAGTTAAAGAGTGAGAATAGTAGGGGTCCAAGAATTGAGCCCTGCGGCACCCCAGAGTGAATGGGGCATGTTTCAGAGAGAGTACCATTGACTTTCACACATTGGGAGCGGGCGGAGAGATAGCTGGTGCACCAGGAAACAGGTCCTGAGGCAAAGCCTATTAGGTCGAGGGTGGAGAGCAAAAGAGGATGCGAAACGATATCGAATGCTTTAGACAGGTCAATGAATATAGCACCAGCCAGGGCACCAGAGTCCAAGGAGGCATGGAGGAAGTTGGAAAATTCCAGGAGTGCTGTATTGGTACTATGACCTGCTCTGAACCCGTGTTGTTCAGGGCAGAGAACATTGTACTTACAGGGTAGTCAGAGACTTGGGACGCCACAATTTTCTCTAATGCCTTAGAGAGGAGAGATTGAGATGGGATAGTTACCTGGAAGAGTCCTGTCACCACCTTTATGGACAGGGGTAACTGTGGCAATCTTCCAGGCAGAGGAATTGTCCGAGACAGAGTGATTTGTTGAAAATGCACGTAATGGGTGAGAGGACCTGATCCAGGACCTGGCGTAAAGGCAGGATCAAGTGAGTCATTACCGATGGTGTTACCTTTTAGGGCTTTTAGCAAGTAAGGCCTAGCTTCTTGCATGGTGACACGATGCAGGTGGAAAGAGGCGGGCAATGGGTGGTGGTACAGATGGAGGAGGTGGACTGAAAAGTTACCAGGAAGTACTGAGCTAAGGTCGGTAAAGGAGTTATTGAAGTGGGTGGCAATGAGGGCAGGGTCAGAGGAGACGGTACCATTGATGTTGAGAAGAGAAGGAGAGGGGGACTGGGAGTGACCATTCAGTTGCTTGATGTTGTCCCAGAAGAACCTGGTGTTTCCCCAGGAGGAGGTAAGAGAGGCTTAGTAGTATTCCGCCTTTGCTTTGCAGATGGCCCAGGTGCACTGGTTGCGGGCGGCAGCATAAGACTGCCTATCAGCTGAACAGCCAGTAGCAACAGCAAGGTGCTAAAGATTGTCGCGTTGCTTAAGTTGCCACAGTAGGGTGGGGTGATCCAAGGGGCATGTTTCACTTTGGACCTCCTAGCAGTTATGGGAGCAAAGATATCACAGGCAAAGTTGAAAGTGCTTACAAAGAAGGCCAGGGCCAAGTCAATGTTGGCTGTCCTCGCCAGAGGGACCAATCAGTGTGGGCAAGGAAGCGCTTAAGGCCTATGAGTCCCCAGGCCTAAGCCGCCCGAGAGGTGGTTTTGACCGGGATGAGGGCGAGGGTTTCCCAGTTGAAAAGCACAGGGGAGTGGTCACTGAGGCAGTCAGGGAGGATTTGGATGTTGTGGATGCGGATTGGCCTCTTGGTGAGGACCACATCCAGGAGGGTGCTGTCCCCCAGGGTTTTCTAGTAGGCTGTGTGACCAGTTGAGTTAGGTCAATTGAATCGAAAGCCTCATGGTGGGAGGAGGACGAGGGGCAGAGCCAGTTTATATTCAAGTCGCCCACCAAGATTTGGTCCGACGAGTTGGGTAGGGAGGTGAGGTAGTCAATTAGTGGGCCCAGGGTCTGGGATTGGTTCTTGGGGGGTGTGTAGGCTATGGTTAGGAATAATGGGCTTCTAGCTGGGTCAGGGGACAGCTTTAGAGTAAGTGCCTGGGCCTTATGGTTGAGGTCAGGCGGGGGGAGTGGTAGCCCCATGAGAGAATCCTTCAAATAGAAGACACAGCCCCCACCTCTCCTGCCGACACGGTCCAACCGGTGAAGAGTGTAGCCGGGGAGAGAGACATGAGAGTTAGGAGTGGAGGGAGACAGCCAGGGTTCAACCAGGGCAACAACATCAGGTTTATGAAGCATCACCCAGCAGTGTAGAGAGTCCAGTTTTTTCAGGAGGCTACAGATGTTCATAGAAGCAATGCACAGCCCAGGAGATTTCAGGGGGAGGACCAGTGCTGCCAGGCCCGGGATTGGGGTGGACATTGCCTGACAGGAGCAGGAGGAGGAGGAGGCTGATCTGGGGAGTGCACAATGGTGGGATAGCTTTCGACGATTGGAGAGGGGGTGATGAGAGAGTGATGAGGGGGTGATCACCAAGTGAAAACAGCTACTAGAGAGCAGTAAAATGTGACAAGTGAGGTATTGGGAGCAAATTGTTCAAACTTAATCAGGCTCCCTCTAGTGGCAAAACAATATAAGGAGCTAATGGAGAAGTTGGGTGTTAGGAAAAAAAACAAAAGATCAAGGTAGAAATTACCTGGTGTGTCTCGTGTGCAGTGACTCTCAGTTTTTAAATACAGTTACAGGCAAATGCAAATAGTTTTAGCTGGTTCAAATGGGCTGTGGGCTATCAGGTACTATTGTGATTCAAAAAGAAGGTGATTACTAGCAGGGCAAACTGAAATTCTGCACACTGGAAATGCACTTAGAAGTTAAACAGTCCCCAAATGAGTTTTTCACAGGGGGGTAATTCAGTTACAACTGGAAATGCACTTTACAAATTAACAAACAGCCCCCAGTGAGATTTGCACAGGGGGGATTTCAGATAGAACACAGGTCCTGGGTTTGCAGTGACTCTAAGCTTTTAAATACAGTTACAGGCAGATGCAAATAGTTTTAGCTGGTTCGTTTTAAAAGTTTCAAAATCAGGCACAAAAGTAACAGTTCTGCTCCGTTTGAGCCTGGGCAGCAACTCGAGGTGCTACTCTGGCCGGGATTCATGCGCTGAGCAGGGGAGCTTGTGGCCATTTCAGAAAAGGCGCCAGATGGCCAACGATAGTGGCAGCAGCCTGGATCAAAGTAGAAATTACCTGGTGTGTCTCGGGTTCAGGGCTTCTGTGGGCAGGGAGGGCTTCACAGCAGGCCCTCGTGAGCTCCGGTCTCCTCAGGGGAGGGGGGTGGTCTCTACGGGAGAATGAAGAGAGACGGGGGATTAAATATGCAGCACAGGTAAAAGATTAACTTGCTGGGGACGGGCTGGTAGTGGGTGTGGGGAGAAGACCAAATGGGCTGTGGGCTATCAGGTACTATTGTGATTCAAAAAAGAAGGTGATTACTAGCAGGGCAAACTGAAATTCTGCACACTGGAAATGCACTTAGAAGTTAAACAGTCCCCAAATGAGTTTTTCACATTTCCTTTAAATATTTCTTACCCTATATTTTGCACACACACACACACACACACACACACATACATTACACACCATCCTCATGGCCACAATACTGCCAGGAGGCATGGGTTCAAGTCCCAGCTGAGGCACTTATTCTTTCTCACCTCTGTTTATATGTGTTCCATAAAATAAGCACACCACACTGCTGTGTGATTGTTGCAAGTAAATATTTGTGTTGCCATTGGGTTGTGCATTTGAGAAAGAGTAATGGACTCGGGGACGGCCCAGGTTCCAGTTGTCTCAGTGGCACAGCTGGTTAGTGCAATCAGAATGGTATTCCAGGCGACCTGGGTTCAAGTCCCAGCTGAGACACTTATTCTTTCTCGCCTCTGTTTGTATATGTTCTATAAAATATGCATACCACACTCCTGTGTGATTGTTACAAGTAAATATTTGTATTGCCATTGGGTTGTGCATTTGACAAAGAGTAATGTGCTCAAGGATGGCCCAGGTTCCAGTTGTCTCAGTGGCGTGGCTGGTTAGCGCAATCGGAATGCTATTCTGGGCGGCCTGGGTTCAAGTCCCAGCTAAAACACTTATTCTTTCTCATCTCTGTTTGTATGTGTTCCATAAAATATGCAAACCACACTCCTGTGTGATTGTTACAATAAAGAAACTATTCGTTTATGTCAGTGACCACTGTAAAGTTCAGTTTATAGTAGATTTCCTTTAAATATTTCTTATCCTATATTTTGTATCCTGGATAGTGCAGGGGGAGATGCTACATCTCATTGCCATAGGGATCTTTATTTACACATTTATGCACTGCATTTACTCAGGCTGTCCCAGATTAGATGCAATATCTTGTTTTCAGTGGGGTCATGATTTTCCCATTTTAATAATGTATTTCTTCAGGGTAGCCTAGTCCAGGGCCACCATATTCAAAGGAGATGCACAGCGGATCCCGGTAGAAAAGGGAGATGTGCCCGCTCAACTCCAACAATGTACCACAGCATGATATTCAAATGTGTGGCATGTGCCTGCCACAAGGGAATGGATCAGGATGCACACAGATAGTATGCTGAGTAAGTTGCTGGTGTGTTCCCATGCATATGCTGCACTGTGGCATACTCAGTGGGAATACACCCCCTATGGCCCAGAGCAGTGTGGCCCACAGCTGAGCCATGAATAGCTGGCTTAACCCATCCAGCCACCCACAGGTGAGCTGAGAAAGTGCACCCAGGTGCACAGCACCTTGGCAGCCCTGGTGAACTAGAGGTAGTCCCTGCCATTCCCAATCAATCCAACTCCATCAGTGCAGAGTTCCATAGTGTAGGGCCCCCCTGGACCCAATTGCACCAGCGGAAAACATGGTCCATATCCCCAGCATAGAGGTCCCCCACCCACCACCTTGATACATAGACAACCCCGCTCCCCCCCCATACCCAACATGTTGTGGAGACTGGCACTTCCCTCCACACCCTGCCATGGCCGGCCACTGACTGCACTGGACCCAGGCCAGGACCTGCACTCCAGAATGACCCAAGTGCCTATACCATACATTGAGGCACTACACAAGCTGCAGACCCACCAGTGTATGCAGCAGTGTGTATGTCCCTAGCAAACCATAAGAGGGAACTGACATACTTCCAATGAATGCCTTGTCAATGCTGTATCTTCCTGCTGTCATACACTCTCCCCGATCACCTGTGTAACATGCCACCTTCTGGACTGCTGAGGTATCCTGGGTGCCATGGGGTGCAGTATCCTGCAATGTCATTGTAGTATATACTCCAGGCTATGCATAATGCGTTTGCAGTTCCTCGATTGTACAAACAAATGGGAGGTTGGCTATAACATGCCTGTTCCGGGACCTGTGTGAGTGAGTACAGCATTGGCTTTCACCTGCACTGAGCAGTGCCACAGCACCGGGACAATGGATCCACATGTGAGTTCCTGAGGTGTATGGCCACTGGGCGTTATTGTCCACACACAGCTCTTACCTATATATGACACATTCTAGCATCCTACTGCTAGTGCTCCGCCACCCAAAAATAAGATGCCATTTCTTCTGTAAACTATCCAGGCTAAATATATAGCAATCAGTGGACATATTCTAGGAAAATACTTTGCAAAACTGTATAAAAGGAAGACCACATTGAAACTGCTTCTCAGCAGATCTTCATTGTGCAAATTCATTAGAAATAATTGGTAAAAGCATCCCAAAAGCTCTCTACAGCTATATCAGCTCTGACCAGAGCTCATTTTTATGCAACCACAGGGTACAAATGCAAAGCATTTAGACTGAATGAGTACTGTTCTGTTTATTCTCTCCAAGTCATGACAGTCAACATTCCTGAGCATAATAAACTTGTGTATGTTTGTCTGTGTTGATTTGTTAATTTTATGACTTGGGACATTCTGTAAACAAGACTTGTTTCTCATATAAATTATTCTGTATTTTATGCAACTTTTAAATAAATAAAAAAATAAACTTGATATCTAGTGTTTAAAACAAATAAAAAATAAACTTGTTAGGTAGTGCTATGTAAACTGCATACATGTACAATAAGTATTGTTTTAACATCATCAGAGACATTTTATCTGTTTAGGAGATGCTGATAATAATAACATTTGTGATGTTTTCAGAATTAAAAACAGATGGTATATATAAAAACCCAGACCAGGAGCAGAAACACACAGAGCTTTCATATGCCACCAGTTTTGTACAATTTAGTAGGAGCAAGTTGTCTCTGCCGTTAAAATGTTCAGCAAAGTTTGATTGAAATATTTAAAGCATAATGCAGTATATGCACATTTTTAATTTAAGGTATCCCAGCCCACCCTAAGGAAGGGATCTCAACAGCTGAAATGGTGGTAGTGTATGGGCCCTTTAAATGTTCTGAGTGATCTAATAAATCTTATTACAGTACATCATCACTTTAAATCTGGGTGAGTGGTCTATTTGTTCCCATAACTGCAGTGTTTGGAGATTCCAGTAGGGACAGGCTGCTCCCTGATTCATGTATATGATTGTTCAGTACCATGAGAGGATCCAGATTCCTTTACTAAAACTGGTCACCACATGGAACCACCAGCCACAAGCCCAATACAAAGCTGGAAGCACATTACATGGGGAAGATACCCCCCCACACACACATGTGCACACACACACACTAGCAGAGGTACAATACCAATCGTGGAGCCAGATATAAAATGCTAGACTATTAACTGTGATTAGGCTGCTACATCTCATTGCATCTGGTGCATGGCACAATACTGGGCTGCAAATCAGTAGATCTGGTAAAGGAACAGTCATACAAGCTAGAAAACTCGCTCTCCCCTACCCTCTCTTCTGTTGGAAGACCATGGGTATCAATGGCTCTTCACTGTTGTAGCCAGATGATCATAACCCTGGTGGTCTAGTGGATTCCCAACCCACTCCACAGACAATGTCCCTGGCATTCCTTGGAATTCTCACTAACCCTACTGTTACACCTGCCTGGTAGCCTCCTATGTCCCCTGGAAGTCTATTATTAGCCTTCTCATCTGTTCTGCTTGGTCACAGCACTACATCCCCAGTTGGGAGGAGCAGGAGGCTATGACCAGGACTGCAGAGACTGCCATGCTATGTATGGTACTATGGCTCATTTGCATTGTTGACCCCCCCTTCCCAAATGGTTGGAAACACTTTTATGTCCACTTGGAAGGGAGTTTAATTATTTGGTGAATAGAGTATGGGATTAGTAATGCTTATGTAACGGTAGTTTACTTTTTGGCTTTTCTCTGTTCCCATTCTTGGTAGGTAAGCCAGGTAGTGAGTACGAAATAGAAAGCCTAGCACCAAAGGTGAGTAGAGTGCCAGAGAAGGAGGAGGAGGAGGAGGAGGAGAAGGAGAAGGAGGCAGGCATGGATGGTGGGTGTTTCACCACGTGCTAAGCGGTGAACTGCCATGGGAGATTGACCTTTGTAGGGGATGTGGGAGGACTATTTCTCCACACTGAACCTCAGTCTTTAGCCCTCCCATTCAATTTTTGTTGAATAGAATATGGGGTTAGTAATGCTTATGTAACTGTAGTTTACTTTTTGGCTTTTCTCTGTTCCCACCCTTGGTAGGCAAGCTAGGTAGTGAATAGGGATTGGAAAGCCCAAAAAGAATACCTCCTCCAACTCACAGAGAGTATGACCAGTAGCATGCAGGAGAGGAAAAAACCACAGATGGAGGAAACCTCAGAGGACCCATGGCTACTGACCCACCCGTCCTCTGGGCAAACTAAGAGGAGATGAACCTAGGTTCTAGCAACCATATTCTAATTTCTGAGTAAGGTGGACGACTTGTAGAGATGATGTTCCATCTTCAGAGTCTGTTGGATGATGCGTCTGGAAGGACGATTATAAGGCTGAAGAAGCAGGTCCATTCTGAAGGAGCATCCAGATCCCAAATATGTATTAGATTCAGCTAGAAAGGGGTGAACGTGGTCCAGAATTCTGATGTGAAGTTGGTTGATATTCAATGGTTTACAGAGTTAATGTGAGCATGAAAGCATGAGTTGAGGTATGGGCTGCCTGGCTCAGAACTGCGGAAAGTATGATGGTTAAGAAATTTGTAGAATAATCTATCAGACTCTGTAGAGGGCTTGACAGTCAAATTAGAGTCTGAATGCTTGGAGTTCAACAGTGCATGATATGTTGCTATGTAGGCATCTTTGGAGATGATCAAAAGATTCAGACAGAAGCTTTAGGTACCTGGTAGGAGGGTTACCATGGAAGATTGTAGACCAATGGAGGATGGGTGGTATATGCTGTAGAGATGGTAACTGGATATCAGTGGAACTAATTAGAAAGTTCAGCACAATGAATTTAAAGGTTGAATAGAGTTATCGTTGCTATAATAACACTGCCAACTATAGGCCGATCTCCATCCTCTCTCCTCTCTCTAAAGCCCTAGAGAGGATTGTGGCAGACTAGGTTACTCCATAAGTATGGACTCCAATGCCCATAACAGTATGGATTCTGCAGGAACCACAGCATGGCTGCTGCCCTGGTGGAGTTCTCTGACTACATGCACAAGGCCATGGAAGGGGGCCATTTGGTGGGATCTATATTCATAGATCTCACTAAAGCATTTGACACTGTCAATCACTGCATCCTTCTTACTGACCTGCAGCTCTCATCTGAAGTGGTACACTGGTTCCAAGACTACTTATCCCACAGAAAACAAAGTGCCAAAATTGGGACAGCCATATCTCTTGCAAGGGAATGACACTAGGGGGTCCCCCAAGGGTCAATATTGGAGCCGTTCCTATTTAGTCTATTTATAAATAGACTCCCTGAAGCCTGCAAGAGCAAGATCATCCTGTATACAGATGATACCATCTTCTGTGCAGCAGCAAGCAGCATATAGACCTGCAGGCAAAGCTTCAAAGCTCATTCAATGGGCTGGAGGATTTGTTCTGTAAAAAAAAAGCTGCTCCTCAATCACAAAAAGACAAAGGCGATGATCATGTCTAGTTTCTGGCACAAGAAAACCCTCCCTGCCCTTACTATCACCAATAGCAAAGGCTGCCCCACTGGAGCAGGTACACTGTTTCAAGTACCTAGAGGTTATTATTGATGACACCCTCTTCTTCATGCAGCACTATGTGGTAAAAACAGTAAATGCAAAGCTTGGTATGCTCTATAGGCACAGGCAATACCTCACACCATTAGCCCTTCATCTCTTGATCACCTCCTCAGTTCTGTCAGTCATAGACTACGGACTTGTGGTGTATGGGACCACCTCCAATATTGCACTTGCGTTCATTGCAATGGCCCTTAACAAGGCATATAGGCTAACACTTAGAGCAGACAACCTTATGCACACATGCTCCCTCTCTGAGCAGACCAATTGGCTTAACCTACCCAACAGAATAAAATACCAAACCTGCCTGCTGGACAAGAAATCACTATTAGGCAAAGGGACTCCAGTCCACAGTGCCTTGCTGCCTGCCTGTAGATCTGGATACCATACCAGTGGCCACTTCCGGGGCTTCCTAATGGTACCCTTCAGAAAATTAACACTGGTATAGCAGTTGTTTGTGTACCATGCTCCCCTGTTGCTTAACGAGATCCCGGCTCACCTACTGACAAACTCAAGCCTACCTGCCTTTAAGGCCAAGCTTAAACAGTACCTCTCTAGAAGCAGGGCCTGTTACTGTAGTCAGTAATTGCATTCTCAGCCCTGCAAGTCTTAAGACACAATCGCCTGACTAACTGACATGGATCAAGTCACATCCCACACCCTTTTTAACAAAGCCCCCTCTGGGCCACTGCCTACATCCCAGATTCCCCACTCCAAACTCTCTACATCAGTTTCACTATGTAGATGGATCTAGCTCCCTGGCTACTAAAGATTACACCTTTGTGCCTAGCCTTTGGCTGTTGTAAATTATACCTGTGTACCTGACAATGTTTGGCCTTGTTATGTTTCTTTGCACTTACCAGATAGCTTATGTCTCTGTCAGTAATGTTTCATCCTTGTAATTTGCTTACTCTGGGGCTCCACCCTCCTTTGTTTTCTTGTTCTCAGTTGTTCATACTTCATTGTACCTGATATGGAACCTTTGTAAAAGTGCTTTTGCTCAAAGGTAACGTCCGAATCTTGAACTAAATAAATAAATGAATGAATAAATATTGAGCTTTGTAAAGGCTCATATTCAGGAAGGACTGCTAATGAGAAATGATGATGATGTGGCTTCATTGCCCGTAGCAGGAACTTGAGTGGCCATTGTGGCTTTGCAGTGCTGGAGCATCCAATGTTTGAATGCTGAGGGGAGCCTGAGAACGGGTTGTCGAATAGGTCTATGGACTGAAGTGGCAAAAGGGAAATTCAGAGCAGTGTAAAATGCACTGGGTGTCTAGCATGCTTAGTCAGATGTAGGACTGTAGTGGGGCATGACTGGGATAGTGAGACAGTTAGGTTGGTTGCAGAGGTGCCGAATGAGGAATCAGTGGAAGCCTGGTCTTGGTGCTAGTATTCACTGGAGGGAGTTTGGCAGTTAACTCCTGATGGATGGGTTAGAAGAACAGTTGGATGATGGGTAGTTGGCATGATGTAGGTAACCTGATGAAGAGATGTAGATAACTTTATGAACTATGGTGACGTCCAGGGCCCAAGAACAGTGGCTCGGACAGAGTAACTTTGGCAAGGCAGCTAGGCATCAAATATGCAATGATATGTGTTCTGGATAGTAGCTTGAGAAGGTCTTAGGAACATCCAATGGTTAATAAAGGAGTACAAGTTGAATAACGTGATCAAACAGAAGCAGCACTTTAAGGAGGAGACTATGAGGAGAAGATATAACGGATGATGCCAGTATTGCTTTAAGGTATGCTAGAGTTCCAGTTATCCTTAACAGTGATAATTATTATGGAGTTGGTACATCTTAGAAGGAATTAAAGTCACGTTTCCAGGAAAGAAGATAGGAGTGGAGGAGACTCCACTAAATCTTGGATCCTATGGAGACATGGGAGATAATGATGCCCGTACTGCTTGAAATAATAGAATATATGAGGAAGCATCCTGCAGAGATGGTTGACAGATGGAATCTTCTATGGTCCAGTCAAAGGAGAAGCCAGAAATACATATATATAAATATATGAAGAAGCCAGCAGAAGAAGGCCATTTGGTCTATCAAGTCTGCTCGTATTGCAGGGTCCACAGCTTGAGCTAATATCCCTGCCCTCTCTCCCCACTCCTCCCATCCTCCCTACCCATGATCTTTACCTTCCCACTATGTCAGTCCCAACTTCTCTTAAAGCTGCCCACTGTCTTCAATGAGATGACTTCGTCTGGCAGCACATTCCAAGTGTCCACCACCCTCTCTGTGAAGAAGTGCTGCCTGACCTCTCTCCTAAACTTCCCTCCCTCCAGCTTAAGACTGTGCTCCCTCGTGTTATGGTTGCCATTCAGTTTAAAGAGATTCTCCTAATCAACCTTATTTATCTCTTTCAAGTACTTGAAAGTTCCAATCATGTCCCCTCTCTCTCTCTCCTATCTTCCAGGGAGTACATGTTCAGTGCCCTCAACCTCTCCTCATATGCCTTACCCTGCTGACCTGCTATCATCTTTGTAGCCCTCCTCTGGACCATCTCCAGCAGGTTAATGCCCTTTTTAAGGTGTGGGCACCAGTACTGAACTCCATACTCTATATGCGGCCTTACCAGTGATCTGTACAAGGGCAATATAACCTCCTTTCTCCTACTACTGATCCCCATAGATATGCATCCCAGCATCTTGTTTGCCTTTGCTGCTGCTTTCTTGCACTGCATAGAATGCTTCAGGTCTCTAGTGATCATCACTCCCAGGTCCTTCTCCTCCTCCTCTGATGCAGACACTCAGACTCCACCCAGGCCATACCCTGTCCTGGGATTCTTGGCTCCAATATGCATAACTTTGCATTTATTGGCATTGAAGCCAAGCTGCCAGATCCTGGACCACCTCCCCAGCTTTTCTGGATCTTTCTGTATGTCCTGTATCCCTTCAGAAATGGGTCCTGGGGAAGTTATTGGAAGGTACTGATGGTTTTATGGTGACATAAGAGTCTATAGAGCATACTATTCAAGGGATGTTGCTAGAATAAGGTATCCTCAGGTGAAAAGAACATGTACTGCATAACGCATTGGAAGGGCGCCGTTACGACGTCTTGGGTAGGAGTATGAGATGGATGAACGGGTAGGAGTAGTTGATCTGGCAGGGTTACTGACATCAATTGTTGTAGGAATGTCCAAAAAGAGACACAGCAAACAAGCAAGAGCCCCAAGCTGCCAGGGCGGTGAGGAGGAAAGCAGCAGTCCCAGGTCTGAGGGAATAGTCCAAGTAGAAGTCCACCAACCAAAGGATGGAGCAGGATAAGAAGATGACTGAGGCCAAACAGTATAGACATCAGCAGGTGCGGGGAAGGCACAAGACTGGGGTAGGTGCCACAGCATATGTGAATAGAATGCAGAAAAGCTGAGTCAGGCCTTGGTGGGGGAGCCATGCCAAACCAAGAGGTGAAGCCAGGTAAGAGATGCTGCAAAGCTGAAGAGTGAGGGTCCCACTTCTGTTGGAGATAGTGAACTGGAACATTCGGTAGCAAGGATCTGCAGTGATGGGGAATGGGTTCCCAACTCTGAAGGAGACGGCGAACTGGAATTGCTGACAGGAAAAGTACGGCAGATAAGGAAAGCACTGGAATCATAGCTGGAAGACCACTGGCTGGAAGAAGGGAAGCAGCAGAGGAAACCTTGAAGACTTCAGGTACACATCCTTGAAGAGGAGCAAATAGCATGGATCCAGCAGGAAGCAAGGGGAATGTGGAAGACATGTCCAAGAGGAAGGCAATAAGACAACAGAGACATCCGGTATAGGAATGAAGGAAGAGATGGCACTATGGAGCTGAAGGACTGAAGGTTGGATGAGGTTGAGCTGGAAGGTAAGCCACAACAATGATGCCCAGGAGCACAAGAAGAGGTGGAAGACAAGCGGCAAGGAAGTTCAGGAGTCAGTTGGGCTGAGTGGAGTTGGATACTGAACAAGTTGGCAGGCTCCAAATCCAGAATGGGAGGAGGCCAAGGTGGGGATGAGTACATAGAGTCCATGAAAGGGCAGGATGTAATCAGGCAAGGTAGGATATAGAAGGCAAATGGGGTATAGTGTCCCATTCCTGAAGGGAATGTGGCAACCAGGTTATCAGGTATAGAATGCAGTTGGTTGAAGCAGTAGATTGAAGGCAAATGGGGTATGGTGGTCCCATTCCTGAAGAGAATGTAGCAACTGGTTATCAGGAATAGAATGCAGTCAGTTGAACAGTAGATTGAAGACACAGGATCCCATCCCTGGTAGTCGGGGCGAGCTAATCTTCACTTAATGCCACACTAGCAGAGTTAGGGATAGATGATGTCAGGGTGCTGGTATGATTGATAGTGGCTGGTGAAGAAACCAGTGGGGTAAGGTGGCACATAGATTGAAATGGACTCCCATCCCCAGCAGACAGGGCACGTCTACCTATGCTTGATGCCTCAGAAGGCAGAGTTAGGGATGGAAACTGGAAAACTGCTGGTATGGGCTGAGCAAGGAAAGGGTAGCTGAGCTGTGTAGGCATAGGTAGGGAAACAGAATAGGCAGGATGAAGGGGAAGGCAGCAAGTCAAAGTTGGAGAATGGGAGGAGAAAGTTACTATGAATGCCATTAAGGTGAAGATAGGGTAATCCAGAGAGGAGCATGCTCGGCAGTAATGGAATGCAGTGAATAACTGAAGACCGAGTAGGCAGCAAGGGTAATGATGTATGCAAATGCAGCAGAAAGCCATGTAAGCAGGAGGGCAGGGCAGATCATATACCTTACATGAAGCAGACTCCTGCTAATCAGAGCTATGATGTCCTGCCGTGACACCCCAGTCCCCCTCTGTGGGGAAAAAACAGGAGATCTGCAAGCTGAGCATCTTCGAGACCAAACAGCAACTGGAATGATGGTAGGGTAGTAACCTGAAACAGGCTCTAGGACTGGCAGGGCCTAGGGAAGGACAAGTCATAGGCAAATTAGGAAACAGAAAGCAAACAAATGCAGTAGTCACACAGAATGGATAATACCTGACAATATGAATTACATGAGGAAAACCAATGATGCAGGACGTAGGGAGAGCCGCAAGGGGTGTAGAAGAAAGAGCAGGTGTGAACATTGCAGGAAACTGGCAGGTTGGAAAGTGAGGAAGTACCAGGGGTAAAACAAGAAAGCATAAAATCTTGAGACTGAGCAGGGTATAGATGCTGGGATTAAAACGATTGGTGCAGGCGCCAGACTAGGGTCAGAGCTGGCACAGGACAGGACACAGAAGGGGCAGAGATGGAGATGGAGTGCTGGTGTAAGAAGTGGAAGGTCCAAAAGGAAAACCAGGGGAGCACAGGACAAGGGAAAGAATGGGGGATGGGGGGCCAAAGGGCAGAGATCAGGAAAGGGGGAGGAGCTCCAGGAAGGAAACAGCAGGGGCAGACAGGGAGCCACAGGATAGAGGGAGGGAGGAGGAGGCACGGGACAGGAAGGTTTTTATTTATTTTTTGAGAGAGAATTGGTTAGAGGGATACCACAATAGGGTGCTGTGGAGGGGTGTCCAGAAAAAGAGGCATGGAGAAAATCAGGTCCTGGTTGCAATGGATGGAGCCAGCAACAAGGTAGGAGGTTGGGGTAGACAGGCAAAGGAGGAAAGGACCACATCTCCACAGAACCCGCATGAAGAAATAGACAGAAACACCAGCACCACTGCACTAGAAGAGGGACGAAGGAAAATGGGACAAAACACATGGCCCAAGCTGGTGATAGCATGGGAGTGGGAGGGCAGAAACAACCAACCAGGCCACAAGCAAAATGGACAGTCATGGAGCTCAAACCAAGCTGCGGTGGTGGTGGTGGTGGTGATGGCGGGGGTCATCCCCAGCAGCAATGAGGCAGATATGGCAGTGGATTAGGATTATGGGGCAGCCCATAGAAAATGAAGGCTCAGGCTCCTGGAGGCACCCAGCAGCAACTACAGAAGAAAGCATGCTCAGGAACCATAGGGGAAGCTGTGCCAGAAGCCGGCATGATGGGACACATGGGGTACAGCAGGGGTGGAATGCCCCATGGTACCGCCAGAAGGGGAGAGCTACAGGAGCTCACATGATACCAGAAGCACCGTGGGATGGAGCAGTGGCCCCAAAGAGGAGAGAGAAACCAACACAAGAAACACAGCAAGCAAACAAACAAGAACAAAAGAAAGAAGCAGAGCACAGGTACGAGGGGGGAACAAGATAACAGCAAGGGACAGAAAATGGGTGGGCACAGAGAACAAAAGGGAAAAGAAGAATAACAAGGAAACAGCAGAAGAAAAATGGTCAAAGGAGATATTGAGGATGAAACTGGAGGTAAAGCAAAAAAAGCAAGGAGGGCTCAATACACAAGCCATACGAGGCCAAGCGCTTGTGAAGGGAAATGCTTCACAATCGCTAAGTGGGGGACTGCCATTGGAGGCTGGCCTTTGTATGGAATGTGGGAGGAGCTATTCCCCCACATTGGACCTCAGGCTTCAGCCCTCCCATTGGGAGTCTGTTAAAGGGAAACAGTCAGTAATAAGAGCACGACACTCAAAAGTGAGGCTGGTCCCAATTTGTACATGTTTTACTTACTACTTAGAACAGTATAGTGGATTGTATCAGACTGTTTCTGTTGACTTGCAAGCTGATATTTACTGTGGCTACAAATCCCAGTATCCCCTGCAGTTGATGTTGGAGGAGGTGGCAGCAGTAGAAGATTCTATAGCCTGCAGTGCATGTTAAAGCTTTTATAAGATCTGATCAGATGGTTCTACGATGCCGGTTCGACAACAATTATGTTGACCAGCATCACAGCAATGTAATTTATGTCGACCACAAGTTGCAGTCGACATAAATTCTGATGGACTCCCGGTCTGTTTTTATATTGGGGGGGTTCGACCTTCGAATCACCTAGTCCCCCCACACCCCCCCAGTTTTAATTATAATCAACTCTGAGTCGGAGTTGATTCGATGAGGGGGTGCAGGATTGGGAGACACTGTGCCCCTGTTTCTGGCACACCAATACAACGACCTGTCGACGAACTGTTGATTTTGTTGGCAGCGATGTAGTTCACTGTATTGGTGTTGCTGTCAGAGAGGTATACCTGATCAGATGTGTGCTTCCTACTGTTCTCCCAGGGCTAAGTACTGTACTCTGGGACTGTACTTAGCCCTGTGAGGACAGCCGGACCAGCAAACCAAAGATCAGCACTTATAAAAACTATAACATGCATTGCAGGCTATTATACAATGGGGTATGTAAATCCTGCAACCTCATTGTTCAAAACACATCACATGACCATGGTATACCTGTAATAACCCACGGCTGAGAGATGGCATTTATAAAAAACATACTTAAACACATTTTAAATGTATTTTACATATGGGTCCATTGTATAATCGCAGTGAGGCACTCCAGGGTGTGGGTTATTAGTGGATTTACCCACTTCTTGTGTGGTTAGGTCACTCAGCTGCACCTCATAACACACCACACAAAGTGTGGGTAAATCCCCCAATAACCCACACCATGTCATGCCTTATTGCTTAATTGAATCCCCCACTGCAGCCCTCCTCTGAGGTCAGCTGCAGGGGATTCTGGGATTAGTAGTTAAATAAAATGTCAGCTTACAAGTCAACAGAAACAGTTTGACACAATCCGATACAATCTACTATACTGCAGTACACAGTAAGTAAACAAACCAAAATAAAGGTTTTTGCACACAAAGTGCAAACTGGGACCAACCACACACTTGGGTGTGGAGCTCTTAAAGTTGACTGTTTCCCTTGAAAAATAGCTTGACGGGGTTGCAACATCCCTGAGGGGGCTTAGTGGTCACACCAACCATTTGGTGCCACCAGGTGCGACTAAGAATGGGGCTCGCTGTTTTTATGTTACTAAATAAACCATCTCTAGACAAACATAGCTAAAGTCTGGAAGACTAAGGTTCTGTGTACACCATGGGATCATTTGCAGTACAAATTCTCACACTTTACACACAGGAATAATCATTAGATTCATATTTATGTAGTACTGTACTAGTGGAGATAAAAATGGCACGATAACAAGTGATATCTTTACCGAAGTGATGACACCACTAACAAGAAATTGTGATATATTTTTGTTAGTGTTATACTATCTTGAGGGTACGATAAAGTACAATGGAATACTAAGCTAAAAAGACAGCAACTTTTACAGTGCAGATGACATCAAAATTGCATTATGTAACACGGAAATCAGCAACTGAAATCCAACTCAATTGCATCTCTTTTACGCAAAAAGTGGATTGAAAACATGTCACTAATGAACTGATATATAAATCTAATGCACAATGGTCTGAAGCATAATATGCAATTCATCATCGATTGAGAGGAGGCAAGACAGTCATAACATACTGTACTTGTGGTAACATGACTTACAAATTATGATCCTGTTCTCATCCCATTTGAAGATAAAGTGAATATTCTGAGTCAGGCAAATGCCTATCCACTCTATGTAAACTATTGTAATAACTGGCTGACATTGTTTTCAATGGGAAAGAGCAGGTTCTAATTTCCCGTAATTACCTGTGGGTTATAATGGCAAACATACACCACCTGTGCTTTTCCCTGTCTCGTGCTGCACCTCAGCACTTCACGAACATGCGAGTCACACCGAAATCTCTTCAGAGAGTCCTTCGTGGGTGCCACAAGTACCGCTTCATTTCGCCATCAGAAAAAGTCTGTCTTCTACAAAAAAAAGCAATACTTAAATTGTTTTGCCCTGTCACAATAAAACCGGAACAAATACCATCTGCGCCTGAGGTAGCAACCTCATTAGCATACTCCGAGACAACATGACCTTAATTAGCATATATCCATGGAAACTCAACCTTGCAGACTACCGGATAGAAACAGAAATTTAAACAAAAGACTAAACTGAATAAAAAACAAGTATTCCTAACCAGTTTTCACAGTTTAACTTAGCACTTAGCAGTTTTCAAGTTTCTACAACCACAGGAATTTACTCCCTTGCTCTTGTTACAGTCAGCCATTTCCGTTTCTCCAACTAAAGAAAACAATGTCAGCCAGCAATTACATAAAACAATGCATGGGATGGGGAGCATAAACGCATATTTAATGCCCACCCTCAGTGTGGGATGCTTTGATAAACCCAGAGGGCTTCACCCTCAGGGTTTATGTAGCATCCCACACCTCAGGTGGGCATTAAATTGGCATTATGCTCTCCACCCCACACATTGTTTTATATGTAATATATGGGTGTCATGTTTTCCCACAGAGAATCAGTGAGATCAAAAACTCATAATACCATCACTCTGACATCAAAACGTCATAATATTATTGTTCTGAAATCAGATCGATGGTATTATAAGATGACTCTACGATGCCGGTTCAACAACACTTTTGTCGACCAGCATCACAGCAACAGGATTTATGTCAACCACAAGTTGAACTAGAAGGGGGACAGGATCAGACCTACAGTACAGTAGCTTCTTGTTGTTTTTTACATTGTTTTTTGTGGATTCTACTTGGTAGAAGGTTATTTCTTTTATTTCTTACTACTAAGGGGCTAGCAGGGTATTGTTTGGGGCTGTTGGAATTTTGAAACCTGTTTTGGTAGCTATAAGTGGGCTGATTTGTTTGATTCACTGTGTGGCAGGCTGCATTTGTAGAGGCCTATTTCTTCTGTTTTAAAACATAATTGTGATTTAACTGGGTCTGTTTCTTTGAATTGGAGACCTTATATATATTCTAATTCCAAGCCTATTTTGATGTGTTGTTGGTAAAGCTGTTTGAATTGGAGTCCTGTTTCTTTGGGTAGCAAACCTATTTTGGGGGCTTTGAGTAGCATGGTGATTCAATGTTGCTGGCTTCACTAGCAGCAAAGTTTTAGTGCAGAGTGGGGGGAAGGGTGCTAATGGTCTGACCAGAGGTCTCAGCTACCTGATTGTTTCTGGAAGACTTGGCTGGTCCCACCCACCCAAACCCCTCACCCCACCCCCCTGGTCCATTATTTCTTTATACCAGGGGTTCTGACATCACTTCCTCAAACAGGCAAAGGATATGCACCTGTCATAGCAGAAGCAGACATCCAGGAAAGGAACAGCAGCAAGTGAAGAGGTGACTGGTCTGTCAGTGGAAGGGAAGTAAATGCAAATCTAGGAGCTTTCATTATTACTTATTCGCATTGATATTGCAGTGGAGAAAGGAGGAGTAGGAGTTTGAAGAAGGTTGTGCAATGGCTACTTAAACTCTCTTTTTGAGTGTGGATAGGAAGGATAGGAATATAAAAAGCAGTTGCTCAATATATCTAAACGTGTGCAACAAAGGGGGTAAGGGAAATAAAATGTTTTGCACTGATAGAGGGGGGAGAGGGGAGACTTGGGGGAGTGTTTGGCATCCTGCATCTGGAAGGGTGGGGGGTCGCTGGTGGGCAACGACAGCAATGGGTAGGGTGGTAGGCTGCAACAACTGTGGTGCACCAATCTTTCTAAAAATTGCCTGGAGTGTGGGACGATGTTTAATGTGCAACCACATAGAAAAACTTAGAAAGGAGATTGAGGGTCTAAAGGAGGAACTAAGACAGGCAAGGCAGATTGGGGGTGGGTTTAGCCCAATACTGGAGGGAGGAAGAAGGGGAGATGAGGGAGGGCAATTTAAGCCAACAGTGGTGAGGAGAGGGTCAGAAGAAGGGAAGCAGAGGCAAAGGGGCCCAGGCCAGGAAGACGATTGCGGGAAACCAGGTCAGGAGACAAAAGACAAATGAAAGGAGGAGATAGGGACTTGTGAGGGGAGGCGAAGAAGTGGCAAAAGTCATGAAGTGGAAAGGAGAGAACAGGTTACTATAAAGAGAGAGGAAGCAGGCATTTGTGAAGGTCTTCAGAAAATAGTTTTGCACTACTAGAGAGGAAGAAGGTGGAGGAGGGAAATGATGAAATTAGAGGAGTAATTGATAAATGCCTGGACCAAACTGGAGTGGGAAGTTCTGCTGGGAGAATTGCAACAGGGTAAAGGGGAAATAATGTACAGGAGGAAGAAGAGGAGCTGGAAATGAGAGAGGAGATGAATGGAAGCAAGCAGGGAGTAAGAGGTAGAATCTTAGTTCTGGGGACTCAATACTAAGAGGAGTCAGGTGGGGTAGCGAGAGGCATAGTCGCATTTGGGTGGAGGCCATGCCAGGAATGACAGCGGAAAGGGTGGGACAATCTGTTCTGAAATATGCTAGAAGGGGTAGGGACAAGCCTCATTTAATTATACATCTTAACAAGAAAGCTGAGAATAGAGGAATTTAACGGATGGCTAAGAACCTGGTGTTGTGCTAAAGGGTATGGGCTGTTGGGGGGTGGGAGGGACCTGGGAGGACAGTAGTCTCTGCCAAGGACAGACTACACTTGAGTGAGGAGGGAAAGAAAGTGTTGAAACAGAGGATGGAGGAGTACATAGAGGAAGTTGGGAATTTAAACTAGGAGTGGGGTTAGCAGTTGGGGAAGAGATATGCAGAGACCACAGGTTGGGAAACCATATGAGCTTACCCCCCATAACAGTGACAAAGGACAAATGGCAAGTACTATTGGTGATGCTAGGAAAGGAGGGCAGGATGGGAGGAGGGAAAAGGTTGGAAGGTGGTTACCCTTAATGCTAGGAGCCTTGGGAGGAAAACTGCAGAGTTACAGGTTCTCATGGCAGAGGGAGAGGTGGACATTGCAGCCATCACAGAAACATGGGCCACCCAATACAATGACTGGGACCTGTCTGTACCAGGGTACAGATTATTTCGTAGGGACAGGGTGATTGGGAAAGGAGGTGTGTGGCACTATATGTGAAGGAAGGACTGAAGTGTGTAAGGGAGGAAGGGGAGGAGGGTAGTACAGAGTCACTTTGGGTGCAAATCCAGGATTCCAAGAATAGGATTCTTAGAATGGGAGTGGTGTACAGGCCACCATCTCAGACGGAGGAGTTAGACAGGGAACTAGCGGGACAGATCAGGAGGACCTGCGAGAAGGGTAATGTGGTGATTGTGGGGGACTTCAACGTGCCAGGAGTGGACTGGAGCACAACAACAACCAGGAACAGAAGGGAGCATTTACTGCTGGATGCCTTCCAGGACAGCTTCCTGCTGCAAATGGTCAGTGAACCAACCAGGTTAGGGAATACCCTTGACCTTGTGCTAGCAAATGGGGACTTTGTGAGAGAACTTACAGTGGAGGAACCACTGTCAGGAGTGACCACCACTCAGTATGGCTCACATTGGATATGGGCAAGGAAGGAGTGGAATCTGGCACAAGAGTGCTGAACTTCAGGAGGGCCAACTTTGGGAGGGTGGGGGAAGTGGTAAAAGGGTACCTGGCCAGAATTCAATCTAGTATGGACACTAACCAGAGGTGGGAGCTCATAAAGCTGGGGATAGTGGAGGCAACCAAAACCTGTTGCAAAGCCCAGAGCAAGAAGGCTAGGGCTAAGAAACTGAGCTGGTTGAACAAGGAGGTCATGGAAAAGGTGAGGAGGAAAAGAGCTGCCTTTAGGAAGTACAAGAAAACAGGAAGGGGGGAGGACAGGGAGGAGTACTTGACAGAATTGAAGGAAGTGACAAGGGCAGTAAGGGGAGCCAAAGCATCTACGGAACTCAGGCTGGCACAAGGCATTAAGAAGGGGGAGAAGGACTTCTTTAAGTACATCAGGGAGAAAAGGAGCTGTAAGGACCACATAGTAAGGGTAAGGATAAGGAAGGAGGGGGATTGGGTGGAAGCAGGGTGCGATAAGGCAGAAGCACTTAATGAGTACTTCTGCTCAGTATTTACTAAAAAGAAGAGGGGGGTGATACCCAAGGTGGGAGAAATGGCAGAAGCAGGGGAGGAAGTGGTGACAGATGGGAAAATCATGGAGGGCAGAGTTCGAGAGGGTTTGAAGGCACTGAGGGTGGACAAGGCGCCAGGCCCAGATGGCATCCACCCAGGGTACTGAAGGAGCTGTCAGAGGTCCTTGCAGGACCTTTGGTGAACCTATTTAATGCCTCACTACATTCAGGTGTGTACCTCAGGACTGGAGGATGGCTCATGTGGTGCCCCTCCACAAGAGTGGCCCCAAGGATGAACCGGGAAACTACAGACCAGTGAGCCTCACATCCATCGTGGGTAAGCTAATGGAGACTATCCTGAAGGAGAGGCTGGTGGCCCTCCTAGAGGCCAAAGGACTACAGGACAGCAGACAGCATGGCTTCATACGTGGCAGATCCTGCCAAACCAACCTGGTCGAGTTCTATGACTGGGTAACTAGGCAACTGGACAGGGGACATGCAGTGGATGTCCTGTATCTGGACTTCAGTAAGACATTCGACTTGGTGCCACATGGAAGGCTGGGAAGGAAGTTAGTAGGCACAGGAGCAGGTGCAAAGCTGGTGAGCTGGGTAGGGAACTGGCTTCAGGGAAGACAACAGAGGGTGGTGGTGGGTGGGGAGCTCTCACACCCAAGGGCAGTGACGAGCGGTGTTCCACAGGGCTCGGTGTTGGGACCAGTGTTGTTTGGGATATTCATTGCAGACATATCATTGGACATCAAGAGCAAGATCAGTCTGTTTGCTGATGATACCAAGGTAAGCGGTGGTGGATGACCTAGGGGATGGCAGGGGTTGCAGGATGATCTGGCAAAGCTTGAAACCTGGTCAGACACCTGGCAACTGGGGTTAATGCCAAAAAGTGCAAGGTGCTGCATTTTGGGATGAAGAACCCAAGGAGGAGTTACCAGCTGGGGGGAGTGCAGCTAGCCCAGACAGAGGAGGAGAAGGATCTGGGGGTGCTCATTACAGGGTCAATGAACAACTCAGCACAATGTAGGAAGGCAGCTGCAAAGGCCAACAAAATGCTGGGTTGTATTGCAAGGGGTATATCCTAGAGGAGGGAGGAGGTGATTCTGCCACTGTATAGGTCATTAGTTAGACCACACCTGAGTACTCGTGCAGTACTGGCACCAGACGGAAGAGGGACATTAAGTTCTGGAGGGGTACAGCTCAGGGCGCAAAGATGATCAAGGGGCTGGGGACTTATCATATGAGAGGAGGTTGAAGGAGTTGAACATGTACTCACTGGAGGAGAGGAGGGACAGGGCGACATGATTCAAACCTTTAAATACATGAAAGGAATAAACAAGACAGGTACAGAGGGCTGTTCAAAGTAAGGAGGGAGGGCCACCAGGGGCCATGATATGAGACTGGAGGAGGAAGGTTCAGGAGGAGATGAGGAGACACTTTTTACAGAGAGGTGGTGGCTGGGTGGAATCGTTACCTGCAGAAGTGGTATGCAGTAGAACAGTGGACTGCTTCAAAAGGGGATGGGACAGGACAAGGGGGAGGGTTAATGAAGGGGAAGGGTGGAAGGAAGGGGCAGCTGCAGAATAAGGGGTGCTAGCTGCACATTCGAGAAGACTTGATAGACCTCTAGGCCTTTATCTGCTGGCAAATTTCGTATGTTCGTATGACATAAATCTCGATTGCCTTCTGGTCCATTTTTTCATCGGGGGGCTTTGTCCCCAAACACCCCATGTGGGAGGCTCTCCCCACCACATCCCCTGTACTATTGATTATCAACTCTGAGTCGGAGTTGATTCAGGGAGGGGATGTAGGACCGGGAGACAGTATGCCCCTGTGTCAGGTGCACCAACACAGCAACCTATCAGTGAACTGTCAATTTTGTTGACAGGGATGTAGGTTGCTGTGTTGGTGTTGCTGATCATAGCACATGCTTTATAAGACAGTATATTTAGAGCATTTCATATATTACAAAAAATAACAGATAAGAAATCAACAATAACTAGGTCTGTTATTCCATCCCAGGATTCTGGTGACATCATAAACCACTCAAACTTTACTCTTGTGGTTTATGATGTCACCAGAATCCCTCCATGGAATTACAACCTTGTTACTGATAATTTCCTATCTATTGTACTATTTGTGATGCAGCATACTGATACAGTTTTATTTCTTTAAAAACAAGGTAACAGGGAGTAGCATAACAATGTATTGTATTAGCTGGCAAAGCATGCTTGGTTTGCTCAGTAAGTATAGGTTTAATTCCTGGCCTAGACTCCTAGATAGATAAGCTGGGAGTGAGGCAAAGTCTAAGGATGTATGATGTCTTCAGAGAGTCTGTGTGCAACACCTCTCACTGAGTGCCTTCTCTTTAGTTGCCCAAAGGAACAAGATGTATGTCTGGGACTCCCCTCGAACAAGCAGTCACTCAGGATTCAGTAGGAATGCTCCCAAGGCTGCAGAACATCTAGCCCTACCCCTGACATCATGCAGAGTGACACTGATGCTTTTCCCTACCATCGCCAGTGCTCCCAGCTTTGATGCCTACATGGGAGGCTCTGGAGCTGTAATTCTGTAGAGTTTTGCTAGTGGGTGAGGGGGCTATGACTTGAAGGTTGCTGCAGCAGAAAGGGCCAACAGTAGTTGAGAGGGGTGGTGCCTGGCTCAAAAGGATAAACATTACACAAAAATGTATTATTCGTCACTATAGGGATAACATAATTGTTAAGGAACATTTACTCTGCACAGTGTTAAATTATGAGTTGTTCAGGTTCCAGCAACAAAAGAAAGCCACAACAGGAAACTGGGTACTCTCGATTATTGCTAGAACTAAAGACAAAAAAAACCCAGTAAATCTTGCACTCACCAGCTAAAAGTAGCACCAAAACACTGTAAATATTTGAAAAGTGCAAAGCTACAGCATTTATTAAGGTGGGCAAACCCAAGACACTGCCTAATACATTTCGGATCACATGGTCCTTTATCAAAGTCATTTCTTTGGAAGCTTAACAGTCTATTGTATTTAAGGGGACATATCCTTAAATTGACTGTTGCTCAACAATGGCAAAATTTGTAATGTCCTTAAAGCTAGGTGATTCTCCTTAATGTATCTTCTGAAGCATTTATTAATATGGGAATTAAATTTTTTGTATGTTTATGGGATTGTGTAGCAATGAGTTTTATACTCTGTGTGTTATATAAGGAATATGACAAATTGTTTGTGATTTTATACATTTTTTTCAAATAAAAGAACTGAACTGAACTGAACTGACTGTTGCTCACCAATGTAGGGTGCTGAAGCACAAAAGTACAATTAAGAACAGAATGTAATCATGTAAGGAGTGACAATGCTCTTTACAAAGTTACAATTAAAAACAAACAATATTAGAACTCTAAGATAGGGTAATTTCCTAAAACACACCAATGCTGGGAATGAAATTTAGTTCCTTCACACTGACTGGATAACTTGTTCCTGGTGAGCTTCTTCTCTTTCAATTCTGACCCATCCTGTAAAGGAAACAAAAGGAAAAACAATGTTAGTACACATAAATATTTAAACATTTAACAGAGAGGGTAAAATTTCAAAAGGCAGGGACAAGCCAGAGGGGCCATTCAGACCCAGGTGATCCCCTGCCATTAGTCTGTAGATTCAGAATGCCTCCCTGCATAGGACAAGATTATCAAACTAGCCCCTCCCTTGGGGGGTTCAGGGTCATCTTACCTACAGTATCCCTTGAAGGGTGAAATAATTGTCTGTTGGGTCTTCCACTTGTTTTACATATAGAAGTTCAAGTTCAAATGCTTTATTTGTTCAACTCATTTGAGTCATAACAAAATAATAAAAAGTTATGTTAAAAAGCATGGTTAACACATATTTCTTTTTACATTTTACATGAAAAACTGCATGTAAAAAATATAAAATTGTATTTTACAATATAACAGTAACAAAGTACACGCATGGTCTTTTGGTAGTATAGAACTTTTGTTGCCAGAGTTATTTCAAAAAGAAATTAATTTGTTTACACTCTTGACAGAGATCAGATATTTCTGCCTAAATTATTCTCAGATATATTCCTGATTCCTTGACAAGGTTCTGGTCAGTAACATCGAGGAACAAAATAAAGTGGACAAAAATAAAGCGACAAAAACAGTGGCACCCACAATATCAGCAGCACAAAATGTAGCGTGCCATAACAATGCAGGCCACAGGACACGCAGGTACAGGTATCACTCAACGCCCACTGCAAGGAGACACTGCACCGGAACACACAGCAGCAGGCACCAGTGTAAAGGACCAGAGCAGGGGTGCAGGGAGATGGAACAGGGCAGGGTGCAACCACCACTGGGGGAAGCAGGCCACCGGATATCCACTATGGTAGTCCAATGGCACAGGCACCCACACAGGGAGATACACCCACACAGAATGCTGAGTGATGGAGACAGTGCACCAGGGCAACTGCTGGAGGACAGGTGGACCATGGCCACCATGTCAGTGGTGGAGAATATTGCAAGGGGCAGGGAGCACAAGTCAGCAAGTCCCCAGCAACACACGCAACACACACAACACACAGGAGGATGGGGGACAGGGCAGCCATGGGGATGTGCAGGGCAGGACCAGTGGGACATAGCAAAAGGTGACATGGGGGACTGGGCCAACAAGCAGGTGCCAAGGTCGTATGCATACGCACTGTGGAATGAGACAGCAGGCCAGGTAAGCATATATGCAACACAGTTTATTACAATGTGTACAAAACAGTATGGCACACAGTGCCAACCACAACCAGCCCCCCCAACTCCAGTGACATGACAGCAGTACCACCCCTATGTGCACCCCACCACCCTGCCACCAATGTGGCCCACCCCAGACCAACCACAGGTACATGACTGGTGATGCCTACACACACAGCAGGGTACGCACACATACAGGTGGTGCACAGCTCCCACCCCAATGATGGTGCACAGCCACACCACTACCCTGGTCACAGTACCCATGCAGACCCCCCCCCGCCTGACCCATAACACAGGGACACCACCCCGGGGAGCATTCACACCCTCAGGCATGGGTAGGGCACAGTCCACAATGCATGGGTGACAGCCCTATACAGGCATCCCCCCAGCCCCCCACAGCCCAGCTACAGTGGTCACAGCATCCCAGATTGGAGACTGCACCCCCACCCTGGCAGTAGCAGCACAACATCCCACACAGCTGGGACCCCCTCCAGCGTGGTATGGTACCCCAACCCCCACAACCTGGAGGTTATGGCTCACCCCTGCAGCAGCTGCACAGTACCCCCAGCCCCAGCACCCTGGTGACAACAACAGCGCCACACACAGCTGATGCATAATAACCCCCAGACAACAACAGCACTGTCACAGGGCCCCCCAACACCCCACAGCAGGTTAACATCCCCATGCACACTGACACCGTGGTGCCCCAGGCAACAGTGCACAACTGTCATATCACAGCACAGGAGCACACACAAGCACAGTACCATGGGTACAGTCCATCCACATACAAGTACAGCAATGTGGTGTGAATGTCAATGCACAGTGACAGGTGGACAGGTGCCTGCACGATCACACCTGCAGCTGGAAATTGTGGGCGATGCCACGCAGATAGTCATATGTGCAGCGTGTACTATACTCCTCTACTATCTGCTGTATGCATGCTGTGGCGTCACGGTATCTCTTCCGTGCTGGTGGTGCATACTGGCCTGCAATGCACTGCTCAATATTGAGCTCATTCAGCTGCTGCTCCATCTTCAGGGCATCGATAAACTTCCACAAACATGGATGTCATGTGCCTATTAGGGTGCTAAAGGCACGGTGCCACCCCTCCACGGAATTGTTGGTGCATGCAGTGCCAGACCTGCTAGCCTCATAACAACTCCAGAGCTCCACTGGAAACAGGGGGCACCTACGGACACTGCCACAGATTGGGCAACTGACGCACGTGTCTTCGAAGTAGTCCAATATGGGTGCCAGCAGCTCATCATGCCGGATGTAGAACTCATAGGAGTGCACCACCTTAAAAACAGTGACAACCTCCTCTGGGGGCATGAATGCCAGGGCAGGCAGCAGACGGACATGCAGTGCAAAGTCCTCCTCCGCCGTGTAAAGCTGCATCACCTCTGGCACCTCCTGGATCTTCCACCATAGGGCCTGGCACACATGAAAGAAGCAGCCATGCTGTGTTGCACCAGGGAACACTGCAGAGAATGCCTTGATGGCAGTCTGCTCAAAAGCTGTCACAATGGTGCTTGGCTTCAGGCCTGCCTGCAGTCCATTCATTGCACTGAATGCCTGTGTGTATGTGTCCCCGGTCTTGCTGGGCAGCAGGAGGTACACACATGGGACCACTGTGCAGTACTGTACACCATGAATGGTGTACAGCTGGCAGAAGTGCAGTGGAGCAGTCTTAAATGTGCCATCAGCATACCAGGTGGTGCACTGCACCAGGTATTGCAGGTTCCTGTCTGTAGTGAAGATGAGCATCCATGCAGCTCCTCCACTGTCGTACATCAGGAAGGGGGTACCATTGTGTGTCTACCTGTACTCCTCCATGATGAAGATGTCCACAGGGGATGATGGCAGGGCTGGTGGCTGGCTTGCAGCATTCCTGACACGGCGGTCACTTCATTTCAGCAGGTGTACACTGGGCATTCTGCCCCCCACAGCTGTTGGTATGGCAGTGCTGCAGGTTGCCACCACCTGGTGCGGTGTTTCATGTGGCCTCATGTACACATATGGTACCATGATCTGGGACATGGTTGTGTGTGTTCACAGCCTTGACAACCTCCTCCCCTGCAGTGTGCACTCTGCTAGGGCATTTACCCCTGTAGTACTCACAGCACTTCCAATATGTTCTCTCCTCCATTGTGCGCTCCTCGTAGTGCACATAGCCATCATGCTGCAATAGTGTCTTGCCCTTCTGGCTCATCACATATGTGAGCAGCATTGCTGCAGGTCCAGTCCATACTCACACATTGCACACTCAGGTACAGCTGGAGGCTGAAACATGACCACTGTTGCCTGTGCATGGCTGTGTTATGTAGGCCCATCCCTGTGCATCAAATGAACAGCACCTGGCCAGTCAGGCCCCTCCATGCCACAGGTGTCTCCTGTTGGCAGTATATCACAGCATTGTTGCATGCCCCCTTCCCCTGTATTGTGGGGCAGGAGGGAGTTGCTGATGGTTTATTTATTTATTTAGTTAGTTTTTGTTGACTGGGTAAGTGCACTAGACAAATTCTGCCTATTTTCAGACATGACCCAGGGGAAGGGGGATACAGATGAATGCCAATGGACTTTGAACCAGATTAAGCTGTTGGTGGTATTCAGTGAATGTTTACCAGCTGTGGGACACCTGCGGTGTGTCCTGCATTGTGTCTGTTCCATGGGGTGCAGCCACACTACATGGCCATGTGTGCCCAGCTCTGTGGTACGCCCTCTGCATGTTCCATTGCTGTTGCATGTTATCACCCCTGCCTGCATCAGTGTGCCCAAGTGGTGCCACCTCTGCATACACCTGTATGGCTGCTGGTGTAGCCTCTTGCATCCTGCCCCCCCTGCACTGCCTGTATCTCCCGCACTGTGGTTTGCATTCATTGCCCCACCCAAGTACCTTATGGCCCTTGTGATCACAAATTCTCTCACTGTAAGTATTACCTGAGCAACCACTCCCGTCGTCACGGGCCAAAAACCACACCACTGGGTTTTGTCTTAACGTCGCTTTATTTGATCAAATATCTCACACATGCATGTGGGACTTCTACAGCGGAGAAGTTCTCCGATTACAATTTACAGCAGCTTTTATAAGCTAGATTTTGCACTTCTTATCTTGAAAAATACCAACATTTCAGTATAAGCCAATCATAAAACAGCATAACAAGTTTTCAGCAATGTAAAAACACATTGATATGCATGAGGTACTTTTCCACTTGCTTTTCATTTCTTTTCCCATTACTGCTTGATACATATGCCTGGGTCAAGCTGACCTGAAAAGACAATGAGTTCCTCACACCATAACAACGTCATAGCTTGCCTTCAATGCCACTACATGCTGTTATTATTATATTTTGCAGAGGCATGCTCCTATCTTTATATTTTGTCCAAGCCCATTATTTAGGCTGGTACAACCAGTTCTGCTCAGTTTTATCTAGCTTTCTGTTTTCCCAAATGTACCTCAAGTAACCTCAGTACAAATTCTATAACCCTTAAAAAGAAAACATGAACTCAGAAATGTCTACTACATTCATTATTACTTTGTTACAGCATGGCTTTTAAAGCAAGCATAACTTCTAGGCATATTATAGCAAATATAGCTTTAGGATATAAAAAGAAACATATATAAAAATTCCCTCACACCCTTCCTGTGGGCTCCGTGCATTGCCTTGTGTTCCTTTGGCCGTCAGGTGGCTGTCGTGCCTGGCACCTCCATGGTGACATCCCATCTTGTGCACTCCTCCATTTGGCATCCAGTTGCCGCAATGTGGTGGGCCGTTTTTGCTCCACTCAGTTGCCTACCCTCACGTCGACACTCAGGAGCCATGCCGCACATCATCCCCCCCCCCACCGAACTCGCCTCGGTGCTGTTCCCCTGCACTGTTGCTGTGAGTGGCTCCTTTGTCTGCAGTGTTCTTCCCCGGTGGCATCATGGCCTGGCATCATTGTCTGCCTTGCAATATTGTGGACTGTAAGTTTCATCCACAATGTTTGCAGCATGCTGTTTCAGCCATGATGTTCCTGGCATGAACCCTTGACAATGCTATAACAGTGATAGAACAAAAGGGGCATGTCTATTCTTTCCCAGTATTCTAAGACATGCATGGAATAGACTTTCTGTAAAAGAACAGTTGAAGAGAATGGATTTTCCACAGATAGTATGCCACATTAGTTGTGAGAAAGGTAATCCTGTTGCCATTGGTGTATTCCACATGGGAAAGCACTTTCAATAATGCTATGCTTAGTTCTGGACTGAGCAGCATGTAAACAAGACTCTACTTCCTGGGATGAAGTATTTGTGTATTGTAACTTGTATTCACAAAAAATATGTTTACAGTAGATATTGGTAGGGATTTCCATAACCGGATACCTATTAAAGTCATTCCTGTATGTAACGCAGCATGTAAAAAAAATGTTATTTCGATATCATGGATGTGTAATTATTTGTTGTTTTTAATTTTTAATGCTGAGTATACCCATTTTAAGTATCCTATCATATTCTTGTGATGTAGTCCATGTGAGGATTCCTTAGAATTCTCAGAATCTCTTTCTTAGTAAGTGCTAAAATTGAAAGATAATTGCCAATAAATATGTTTCTCATGGTCTCGTAGTTTGAACAATCAAGAAGAATATGCTCAAGGGTTTTCAGGTCATTTTGGGTACAACCACAGCTTATATTCTTTTGTATAGATTTATTTTTAGAAAAAAATACATTGAAGATATTTGGAAGAGTATAGTTCTAGTTAAAATTTTGTAAAAAAAAGCTATATCGTTTTCATCAGTTAGCTGATATAAATAAGGTTCCAACATATGGTTTATTTTGTTGTGTGCGTACCATCTGTGTTTTCAATGCTCTGATTTTTTTTTTTAAATCCAAGTCAAATGATAATATTTTTAGTTTGTTTTTAATTAGTTTAACATAATCTTGGGAGATCACTACATTTTTAAGGGAGTTGTTCCACAAGTGGTTTTTAGTGTGCTGTGAACTTCATTTAGCCATGTGGTGGGATAATTTCTATTTAGCTAGGAAGCTTTTTCATCCATACATTTCCTTACTAGTCTATGGGGATCTTGGCTTGTACTTCTGATCCAATATGCTATTTCGGCTGACAAGACCAAAAAGTTAATTTTAATGCAACCTCGTACTGCTCTGACTATTTCTGAAGCTGTTCATTTTGGAATTTGAAGTATGGATCTATACAGCGTAGCAAAATGTTTTTCTAGTTTATCCACGTTAACGTCATTCCAAACCTCCATGATGTAGAAGGCCACAGGGTTCATTTTTTACTCAGATGCATGCAGAGTGAAGTTTATAGAATAACCACCATATCTGGAGTTAAATCTTAGTAGAGCATTTTTAAATTGTTGCAGTTAACTTGGTTCCATGTCATAACAGTGATCGCAAAACAGCGGATTGCTGTTATAGTGAGTGTATATCACTGAAAATCAAATCGTCGATATACATGTGTGGGCAAAAAGACATCCAGCAAGTTCACTTGGCATTTATGGGGGGGCTGTGCCTCCCCTGCACCCCCCTACTTAAATATAACCAATTTCATGTCCAGGAGGGGAGACACTCTGAATAAAAAAAAAAAACAGTATGGCAGCAGTAGCAGCAGTAAAATTTTCCCCGGTCCCCAGCCCCAAACCCAGTACCTGCTGCACCGATGATAGCCACCCTCACCACACCACATAGCTAGCTCAGTTGCAGCAGGCCCACTACCCACACAAACCCTCTTCCTCATCCCTCCCTTTCTCCTCCCTGTCCCTCCCCTTCTGGTTGCCCTCCCTCGCCCACCCCTACACTTGCGCTCTCATTCCCTCGTTACCCTTACAGGATAGCCCAAAAAGATAGCGCTGTAAATGAGTTGCTATTTTGACAGTCACTCATTTGCAGTCACTATCATCTCTGGATACCAGCTTACTTAGTGTATAGGTTATATATTTTGTTGTTTTACAATTATTTGTAAAATAAAAAACCCAATATCGATAATTTGTTACTATTTCCTGGGGCTTATTGTTTAAAACCCATTTATACTTAGTGCTGCACTTCCCTATTGTAAGAATTTGTGGTTTCGTTATGTCAATAGCTTAATTTGGATGCAATATTTTTGGAGTAAATTGAGTTGTTTCTGTAGCCCTATCGGGGCTAGCAAAATGAGTATCAAATCATCAGCAAACATAAGGGCCTGAACCAGTGTTCTACTCACCACCGGTCTATGGGATGTTTCTGGCAAAAAGGTAATGGGAAGAGCATTTATAAATAAATTGAAAAAAGGTGGTGACAAAATGCAACCCTGCTTTAACACCCTGGTTTGTAGAAAAAGGGCGAGACAAATTCCCTTTGAGATTGTACTTTACTGTTGTCCAATTTTCTGTTTATAGACCAATAATTTACCTCAAGATTGTATGATTTATATTTCAGTAATGTAGTTTATCCCATAATAACGATCTGCTTACTCCATTGAATGCACTTTTAAAATCTATAAAGGTTAAATTCACAGGTGTTTTTTGATGTAATATTTCTCTGTAATGTGGTGAACTGTAAAACACTGATCAGTGGGGGAATAGCCTTTTCTAAAACCAGCCTGATATTTATTTAAGACTTGATGGTGTTCCAGCCACTTATTAATCCTGGCTAGTATTATTCTAGTGAAAATCTTACCTAGGCAGTCAATCAAGCTTATTGGTCTATAGTTTTCAGGTAGCTTTGGGTCTCCCCTTTTTAAAATTGATATTATTATGTTACCTCCTCCAGCTCTGTGGGATAATGTTTTCTGCTATTATTTTATTAAACAATATTGAGAAAACGTTACTCCACCATTCTAGTTGAATTTTGTAGAGAAGCCTGTATAACTATGGCATATTCAAGGTTGCCACTTTAAATGGCCCTGCAGTGTTCCCCAACCCTAATTCTAAACTTTCTTACAGTTTCTCCCATATACAATGCCCAAAGGTATTTTTTTTATTTTGGAGGTGGAGGTGAATGGAGGGCTGTGCCACTGGCACGATCGGGGTACTGGGGGGGAGCTGGGTGGGTCCTGCTATCTACTGATGGGGTGGGGGATCCACTAGACCCCAGGGAGTGAATGGTGAATTTTTTTTTAAACAAATGGAGGTAGCAGGGTAACTTGGGGAGGAATGCTTATTTACTGTTTACAGCCAATGACGGCTGGGGGGGGACCACTAGACACCAGGGGGTAGAGGAGGGTGAATTTCTATTTTTTTAAATTAAACAAATGGGGGGTACAGGGCAACTTGTGTGTGGGGGGGGATCAATTTACAGACTTGTGGCCAGTGGCAATGGGCAAAATTGCAGGCAAAATTGTGAAATTTCACCGCAATTTCACAAAACATTTCGCACGGTGAAATTGCCAATTTTGTGGCAATTTCATTGCAGAAATTTTATTTCACTGCATCTCTAATCCTTTCTCTCTAACAAGGATCAAAGATTCAGGGTGATTGGGTTGATATGCACATTAAACACTGTGAAATACTGTGAAATAGCAGTCAGATAAACAGGGTCCCTATCAATGTAATCATGGTCCGAAGTGGGAACAGGGGTGATAACCATATGGCCAATGACAGTGCGCTCATGAGGTACAAATCAGAAGTTGGACATAGTGATGCCACCCGCCAGAGGTCCATAAGAAAAGGTCTTGTAGTTGGTCACAATGCAGTATTGTCCATCGGTATTGTAGGTAACTCAAACTTGAGGAAGATGCCATCCGCTGACACTCTGTCTGCAGTAGGGGTATTCAGATCAATCCACAGATGTTCTGGCAGTCTCATTTGTCTGCCGGTCATCAACTCGAAGGGTGTGCACCAGTTTGCTGTAGCCGGGGTAGGTGATTGCCATTAGGAGTAAGGGCAACATAATGTCTGAACCTTTGGGGTTCTCATTTGTAAATTTAGACAACATTAGTTTGATCTGTCTGTTGGCTCTCTGTACCTGTCCAGATGACTGAGGATGTTATGCAATGTGGAACTTGTGGCTAACTCCCAATAACTGCAAACATTCTTCAATTAGTTCTGCTGTAAAACTAGTTCTTTTGTCAGAGTCTACCTTGAGAGGTAGACTCCACCTGGTAAATACTTGATCTACAAGGATTTTGGTGGTAGCTTTTGCCATGTTCGCTCTACATGGAAAGGCCTCTACCCATTTGGAGAAGATGTCGGTGATCACAAGTGCATACTTGTTTCTGCTGGTGTTAGGTAAAGGTCCAATGAAATCAATTTGAATTGCATTCCAGGGACCCAATTGTCTCCGTGGGAGTAGTTTGGCATTTTTCTTGCCAGGAATAGGGTTGTTCTGAGCACAGGTAATGCAGTTATCCACATAATGTTGGACATCTGTTGTCATACCAGGCTACCAGCCTACGGTTTTCAATCTCTGCAAAGCTTTGTCTACCCCTTAGCGTCCTCCTGTAGGGGTGTTGTGGACCTGGTGGATGAATTCTGAGTCCCCAAGATGCTCTGGTGATAACTTAACATCATGAGGTCTAAACGGTGTGTCACCTCCAAAGTGCCGATGACAACTGGTATTGGTTTCGACTGGTATGTTGTAATCATGGTCCCCTCGAAGGTCTGGTTGGAAGTGACCTTCCTCATTGACCAACAAGATAGCTGCAGATTATCTTGGTGCAGCACTGAAACTGTGGCACCCATATCTAGGAGAAACTTATGCTGGCAGCCCCAACCAGTGCTTCTACACATGTGGGTCCGGAATCATCGGTTACCAGGGTGGCGGTGATGATGTGAACTGGGGCCTGACACCATCTGTCCAGTTCACATTGTTTCTGCTTAGCGTCTTCAGACGAGGGGTCTATCTCTTGAAGCATTTGTACCACTTCGGAGTATGGAGACTTGGACCAACAGCCCTCATCAGATTCATCCAATGGAGGAGTGGACGGAATGGCAGCTATAAGCAACTGGACTTTGGCTGTAAACTCCGGAAGCCAGGTGCTCTCCTTGCCCAAATCCCTGTACAGAAGGCTGGATCACTGTTTTTGTCCATTATTCCCTTTTGTATTCTGCTGGCTTGGCTTCTACTGATACCACTGCTTGTTCTTGTTTGACCCTCCTCAGTTCTGGTAGGAGGGCTTGTCCTGTTGGGAATTCTTTGACTTCCCTTCCACCATGTACTGGGTGGATGACTCAGTGCTGTTCTGATCTATGGTCACCTTGGCCTTGGAACCTGAGCCCTGGTCCCACGTGTAAATCTGGTACATGCATTCCACTTTTTCCATGATCTCACAGAAGCGGTCCCGTCTTGGGAAAGCCACTGTTTCTACCTTCTCATGAAGCGCATGTTACAGATTTTTCAGAAACAGGAATTTCTACTCAATTGATTCCATTGGAAATTTCACCGGCCAGGTTTTTGCCTGCAACGTACGTGAGCTACAAGCAGCCTTCATACTGGGCGAGGGTCTCTTTGGTGTGCTGCTTGATTGGATGGGCTAGCATCATGTTGACCGTGTTTGGATTGTGTGCCGCCAAGAGGTGGGTGGTGATGGCTTCAAATGGGGCTCTGACATCATGACAGATGCCTTCCGGCAACTTAGCCCACAATGTAGGGTCCCCGAGCTGTTTCAAAACCTGTACCCTATGCTCAGCTGCAAGGTTAAGCATCTCACAGTGATTTCTCACTTTTTCCAAATGGCAGCTAAGGCTTTCACCTGGGGCCATACAACCTATTTTGTTCACAATGTTCTGCATAGCTTGTGTGGACTGCTGGACATTCAAAGGAGGCCATTGCTGCCCTAGTCTTGACAACTGCCTTGTCTGTGGCAGTGGCCATGCCCTGAAGGAAAGTCTGCTGTTCCATCTCCTTTTGAAAAAGGTCAGAGACTGCTTGTCTCAACACCCTGGCCTGAGAATCGGTGATCCCAGCCTTTGAGATTGCCTTTTTGATCAGGGCCTGTACTTCTTCCCTGTCTTTCTTATTCAAGGCAGCTACTGATGGGTGAGACCTCAACCCTCCAGTGTCCCAGGAACTGCCATCTTGAATGTCTCCGTAATTGCTGTTGTCATCTTACGATGACATCAGATCAATAGGTGGGGCATACGGCATAGCTCTCACATGACCCTTCAGGATTGCCAACTGCTGACATCATTTCATCATCTTGGCTCTACATATTGAATGATTCACTTTGCCTTTGTACTGTCCCTTACTAACATGCTCTTGCAAAACTCTGTATGTGGTGCTTACTTTGTGATTTTCCCTGATCTATTGTCCAGTGCTTCCTGGCATTTTCCAAACTCTTCATACAACACTTCATTCTCACTCTGTAATGTATCATTCATACCAGTAAGCAAATCATTTAGCTGTAACACATGCTTCTTATCCTTCTGCAACCTTCTGCAATCCTCTCTCAACCTAACAACCCCTCTGTCTTTCTCCTGTGCTGTACTGTACAGTACACTGCAGTTCATTCTGAGTCTCATTTCTGAGTTTCTCAATTTCTTGTTCCAGCTCCCTCCTTTGCTTACCCATTTCTTGGGATTTGGAGCCCAGTTCATTTTTCAGAGCTAGGACCTCTGTTTCCACTGCCTGTAGTGCAACATACAGGGTGGCAACCATTACTCCTTTTTGGTCATGTTTCTTAACCATAGGTTTGGTCACCAAATACAGCATGCACACTTACTGTATCTGATGACCATGCGACTTCACATTCAGTGTGAAATCCCCCCAAACTCCATAGGAGATTAGAAAGTTTAAGACGTCTAGTTTGAGCTCTGCACTAATGGCCATTTTGGAAGGTTCTCCTTTTCCTGTACTAGCTGGGAATCAAAGGTGTATTGGTCCACCTTGTGCTCTACAGCCACACAGTTACATGTTTGGGGTAGGGAATCCCAGAGACCAATGCCACTAGGTGAATGAGGGGGCATAGGTTCAAGCACCTTTGCGGTTCACAGTCCTGTTCATGGCATGGAGGGCCTGTAAGATTGGCTATATGGGCTGAACAGATGAGCATAGTTTTGAGTGCCTTCATGATTCCCATGCCCGTTCATCTGTACACCTTTTTGTGTACTGTGTCAGTTCTGTCCAGTCAGGTCCTGCCACGGTTGCCATTTGTTGGGTTTTGGCAGGATTCTAAACCTGATGGAAAACACGACACATAAGACCGATGTCACAGAATAAAGATGTATACCCCAAATACATGTAAAAGGAGTCTGGAACCTCCAGACACCCAGTGTCATTATAGGAAAACTCAGTAAAAAACAGGATTACACAAACTCTTATAGTCAGAGATAAGAGGGCTTGTTACCTGGTAACGGGCTTATCTGCATAATAGAAATGCTAAACAAGGCATTTCTATTGGTGGGTACGGTGGGCAGCTCGCACCCAAAGCCATTAGGTGTTTCACATACACAGAGATAAGCGTTATGCTGGCTAAACTATTTTTGGGCTACAATAGAATGATTCATATAATATGCTGATCATAGCATTGTGGCTAATAGCGGTGGGGGGCATGCTAAGACCACAAATATTACTATACTGAATAGTATATCATAGCAAGCATGAGTAAATATTAGCAGCCTTTATGCTGTATCAAAGCATTACGGTAGTTCACAGTAGGGACTATAGGTCAGGTAGGTCTACACCTTGTTGATTTACTTTTATTTAGTGTGATGCCCTGTGGTGGTTTATTGGTTTAAACATCTTTTCAAGCTACACTGATCTATCCAGTTTTGTCCATGTACCCTTGAACTGTTCAGAGGGGTACAGTACTTTGTTCATATATAGTATCTGATAGCCCTCGGCTGTCAGGATTGTCACTGGCCTGTGTTTTGCTTGGTATACATATAACATTAAGGGAAATGTTCAGTTTTATACACTGGGAGGAATGTGTATGCAAGTCAATGCCATACTGTGTATTGACAAGCAACTGCTTGTTGTAAAAGCTTGATGTGCTGGAAAGTAAGATTTGTGGGTCCACCTATAGCCCTGTGACTTTTAAATAATAAAATAGGTTTTCTTCACAGAGCAAAGCACATAAGTAGTTCAGGAAATAGCTGTGTAAATATATTATTAAACTTCTCCATCAAGAAGGAAATATTCAGCATCGACAGATGGGGTGTGTCCTACATATTCCTGTTTCCATATGGGTAAAACGGTATTGTGGATTTTTTTTTGGGGGGGGGCCTTAGTTAATAAAACTAACATATTACGCTTGCACTGGAACTGTTCCACCAAATTAGAACTCCTTCAATAGAGGTTCAGTAACCTTTTTTTGACGAAGTCAAAAACTTCCTTGGGTCTGAATATAAAAGTCATGCCAGGTTTTTGGAAGTCAGAATGCTTCCTGGACTTCCAGTTTTGGAAGTAAATATTCTATACAGTGTTCTGAAGTTCATTTATTTAAAATAGATTGACCAGGAAAGACATACTGACCCATAAAGCTAATTTCCAGATGTCCTGGGGGAAGGAAGAGGAGGGGATAATGACATAATAACAAGTAAAAAGCACAGTGATATAATAATGCAATAATGCACAGCAATGTATAGTAACACACAGCAACATACTGGCATAATTAATAACAATACAAATTGATTATATCAGGAGTATGAGGTACCAGGCACTCCCAGCTGTAATGTCAGGAACAGGACAGGGTAGGAAGAGATCAATTAAAAACAGGAGGGAGCCACAGGGAGGAGACGGGGGAGGGAAAGAAGAGAAGGGGAAAGATGGATTAGGGTTGGGCATAGCAAGTATGTTAAACAGTACTTAATAACAAGTATCTGTTAAAACATCCTTTTTGCAAGGCTATGTCTGGAGATTGGTGGGGCAGCAGGCAACTCAAGCCATGTCACCCACTGAGCACCACTTAGGTTTGCATACCCCAAGCATCCTTTTGGATGCTCCATTCTTCACTGCTGCCACATGGCTGCTAGCTCTCCTGTCCACCTTGCCTTTCCTTCACCCACCTGGCTTTCTGCAGCTCAGTGTAATCTGGTGTTTTTCCTGCTGATGCCTGACCCGTTTTGATATCTGATGCACTCCATTTTGGTACTGCTCCTGTTCGACCACCTCACTCTTTTGCCACTGTTTGTCTCCCAGTGCTGGCTTTTCCTCCAGCTGTTGTCCCTCATAACTGCTGCTGCAGTCTTGGTTACTAGCCTTGGTTTGAACCACCAATTCCTGCACATCACCTTCCCTTCCATTTGCTCTCAGCTCTCATTCTGCTCCTTTGAGATTATGACTTGGTGGCAATGCTTGTCTGCTCCCCACCTTCTGCAGATTAGTGTCCTGTTCCTCCATGTCTGCTGTGTGTCTGGGTGGTCCTTCTCCTTTCACCTTGTAAGCATGTTGGGGGTCTGTCCTCCTTTCAGCTGCTGTTGACTCCCTGCCTGGCACCTTCTTGCATACCCTGACCCCGCACCTGCCTCCTGCTCTTGCATTCCTCTTCTTTGGACTGCCTCTGGCCTATTCTTCTTGCTGATGCTTGCCCCAGGTGGCCTGGCTTGTTTCTGCCCATGGCCCTGCTGGCCCCCTCTTCACTTTTTTCAGTAAGATTTGGTAGGGCTGGGCTCCATCCTGTTGAGTCCTGCCTGTGGTTGAGCTCATGCCTTCCCTTTCTGCTTTCCAGCTGTGGCTGTACACATGACTTGTTCATTGTCTTTTTGGACCTTCAATCCCCTGCTCCTCTAACTACCCACCAGACTACCATAGGTAGTTGCCTGGTCCTTTCCTCTGAACTCAGTTTTACTCATTACCAACCTACTATAAAACACCTGTCATTCCTACCTTTCTCACTACTATCTCACATACATGCATCAGCATTTAGTCACACATCCCAGTGGGAAATGGGCACCCCCCCGGACAACTGACCACAATACTCAACCACATTCTACTCCAAGAAATTCAGCTCATATCCTGACAAGTGCCCCAAATATGCTCAGTATGCTTTTGCCCTCTTTGGCTTCACACTGCAATAAAAGGGATTGAGTTCTTCTTTCCATAAGCCTTTTTCTTAGTAGGGAAGTACTAGGGCTTGCCAGGCCTAATGTGGCTGTTTCATGCTTCTCCTTTTCTTTGCTTTTTTTTTTCCACGACACTAATGGTCCTTTAGCACTGAGGTTCTGCACATGTGCACCTCAGTAGAGCAAAGCTTCTTTACTTAGGGGCACCATTAGTTGCAGGGTCATCCTCTATAGCTCCTGTCTTGGGGGTGAAAGTCTCTACAAGATGAAGAAGAAGCTCAGAGGTCCTGACCAAATTTCCCCCATTCCAGAACCCACCAAATCGGTCAGTATTTCCTCCCCTTCCCAAGGACAAAGCTGAAACAGTAAATATTTCCTAGACTGCCTTTCTTGGCCAGCAAAAACAAACAACTACTATGCCTACAAAACTGGATGCCACCTAATTTTCTTTTCTCCCTTATGCAAGACATATGTAGTAGTGGCAAGCAACATGTCTGAGTCTGCCATTTGCCATCTGGTATTGAGCCTTGGCATTTTGCAGGTGCATGTGTCATATTCTTATATGTATGCCACATGGGTGCCATGGTCAACTCCCTATTGCAATCTTTACCAGTAGGAGTCTCTCACCCTTTGTTTTATGCCTCCATAGGAAGTGCATGTGTGTAGAAAATCACAAACAACTCATGCTTGACAGTCTATGGTGGGCAGATGACTGGAGTCTATAAGTAAAGAAAGAATAATTTAGTTCAAGGAGGCTGATGGCCTGCAGGATTTCAAACAGTACCAGTTTGCCCGTGGGAGGTCATGCCATATGAACCTGCCTGTGGTTCTGCCTCCCAGTGCAGCTCAGGAAGGGGGATCCTGGCCATTGGGATGACAGAAGCAGTTCTGTCCAATGGTCCCACTCAGGGAGGGAAACCCTGGCCATCAGGACCCCCACGAAAGTTGTTTTGCAAACAGGGGCTCCTCGGGGAGAGGAGTCCTGGCCATGGGGATCACTGAAGAGTGGTTTGGTCACCTGATGTGGCTTCAGGGAGGGAGATCCTGGCCATTGGGACCCCCAAGGAGCAGCTCTGCCACCAGACTTTGCTCAGAGAGGTGGATCCCAGCCATCAGGATCCTCAGGGAGTGGTTATGCCACCTGATACAACTCTTGGAGGGAGAACTATCCCATCAGGACCCCTGAAGAGCAGTTTGGCTATCCATTGGGGCTCAGGGAGGGGGACATAGCATTGTTAATTGTTCATGTGTGTGATAGGCTTTTTAAACACTGGGGTCCAAAATTATTGTGTAAAACATTGACCGTATTGGAGTGCCTCACTGGTTCCTGGCAAACAGTGGAAGATAGATGACTAGTCAAGAGAAGACATGGAGAGAAGGCAGACTTACTAAGCAAAACAGGCAGCAGAGGATAATAGATTTTATTTTTTTTTTTTTTTTTTTTTGAGATCACCAATTTTGTATTGTTTACTTGTGATCCTGACCCAGGAAGGCTGAGAGAGAAGATTGGTGTAGGTCCAGCACAATTGACTAGAGCTGCATTCAATCAGCACTGTAGAGCAGTAGGACCAACTACAATAGTTGTGTTGATTTTTATTCAGAAGATAAAGGCAAGGAAAGTGCATGGCTGTTGTTGTTTTGCTTTACTGAATGAACTGTGCTGCAGTGGCAAACACTGAATTATAAAACTGACTGTTATCTTAACAAGAGCTCTAGTATTATGGATTATACTACTTAAAACGAATGCAAAATGAGCATGTGGGTTGCTGCAAGCTGCTTGGATTTTTTTTAAATGGATAGAGTGTGTCTCAAACACTAATTGCAGACTATATGAGTCCTGACTGAGCTCAAGCCTTTGGATTGATTGACCGTTCATTGTGGTGCCACTGTTCAGAGAGGCTGGCATGCATCTGCATCTGTAAAATCAAAGAACAAGGTTGTTTGACAGCATGCTATCTTTCTGTTTCCATAATTGAACCTTAGGGATGTTCTTCTGGGCTCTGGTGCTCACTGGACTTAATGCTTAACCCCTTCCCTTTGTAGAGAACACATCTCTGATCATTGGCTGAAAAAAACAGCTGTGCTGAAGCAACCTTTATCTGATGAAAGTTTCCCCAGTAAATTTCTGCATACGATGGCAGTTTCTGGCAATGAGGGACAGGATGCTGATGTGTCTGCTGCCTGTTGTAGAGTGATATATCTGTAACAGCACTCTGAAGACAAAGGGGCATCTAAGTAATGTATTATATTTGCATATGCACGTAGGCACATAGGCACAGCAAACATTTTGTTATAAAGAACAGCATTTCAGAGGAGTGTCACTGTCAAGCTCATTGCACTTCAAGCTGCAGGGGCTCACCAGTGACAGACCAATGATCAGCCACTCTGGTCATGACGCTACTCACTGCTTGGTGGGTGGAAACTGCATGTAGTTGAAAGGAGCCAGCTGCTACTATCAGACAGCAACTGTCTCGTTTCATCTACATAACCACCACCCAGTAACTAGCTGAGCAGAGCGATGGTGCTGTTTACTGTCATAGAATGGCTGATAGTATCAATCACTGCCCAATTGGAAACCCAGTGGGAACCAACTTTATAGCTTCCTCTCCTTCACTGGCTGTTGGCATCTCTGATTAACAGAAAGCCTGTTGAGTTTTATATATAACGCAGGCCAAGGGCAGGTCCTTTGCTATGAAAGTCAAGTGATTTACATATTCAGGTTATGACTTTCATGCTCCATGACAAAAAAAAGTGTAAAGTAATAAAATGACAGGAAATCTGAAACAATGCATTTTAACCCACTTCAAAACATGGTGTTTTTGCCTATTTTGATGCTAAATGTATTTCCCTTCAACCACTTTCAGTGGCCTTCTTTCCACATTCCAAAATCATCAGTTCAGCAGGGCTGTTAGCAGAGTCTTTCCTTTTGAATTCTATTGTTGTTAGTATCAGACTTTGGTGACCCACGCAAAAAATCTGTAGAGCTGTCCCCCCTTCTTGTAGTTGGTTAGGTAATGTTCTGGGTAATTGACAGTGGGGCTGCCAAATCAGGTTTGGTCTGTAAATGCCAGTCACACCACCCTCCACAGTGCTGGGTGAAACAGTATGTTAGCTCCTATTGGTAATGTCTCAGTTCAAAGTGACAATGGCAGCTGCAGCTGAGAGGCTAATCCTTCTGCATGACTGGGCTCCAACGGTGGGCAATGGCACTGAAGAGGGCAGAATGGGACCGGGAACGGTAAGTGACAACTGGATGCATGTGAGGTGACAAATGCTTCATTCATGCTTTACTTTACATGGCTAGGTAGGGTCCATTAAATATCCCGTTACTATGTCTTTCTGTCAGTGGTGAGCATCCCCAAGAGGTCCTAGCACCAGAAGGGTTGCATTTTGTGTAGCTCAGTGTATGATTGGGAAACCTTTTGCCTCTGAATCTCTTTCAGAGCATGCAACATCAGCATTGCAAAGTTGCATTTTATTTTAGGTATTTTAGGTACTAGATTGCTTATTTTGCAACTGGCACCAGTCATTAATAGGAAACAACAATTGGCCAATGTGATTTTGTTTAAATCCAGCTGTGCATTGCTAATGAATAAATGTCTTTTCTGTGGACTAGTAATGTGAGGTGTGATGCAGCTTGCATTTTTCCCCAGTAATAAAAGAGTAACATGGTCATTGGTGCACAGGCTGCATTAATAGCCTTTTTTTTATTTTGCAGGTAATTGCTGCCTTATTGCTATGCATCTAAACCAAGAAAACGATGCATCAATGTCTGTTGCTGCTGCCACTGTTTCCCTCACCCACCCAACGCTCCCACTCAGCACTCACCACCCCACCCCCTTACCTCTTACTTACCTACCAATGGTCTAACACCATAATCCTCTCTGGACCGGAGGTACATCTTCACTCTTCAACACCAGACCAGGAACTCAGGAAATCAGGTAAGATGTTAATGCATTTCAAGGCATTTTGAACTTACACTCATAACCTGATAATTTTTTATATTTTCCCTCAAATTTTCAACATGGCCTTTATGGGACCACATCTAATGAACAAATAGGAGAAATTCTTTAAAGGGGATTTTAAAGTCACTCCACAAAATCACCTTTTGGGTGGGATTTGAAAAATGTTACCCACCGGGTTCATAAGGTGGGGTCATAAGAAGGCTATGATGAAAATTTGGGGTAAAGATATTAAAAAAACAACAATGTTCTGAAAGTACATTGCAACTGTAGGGGATTCAGTATTGAAGGGACTATGATGGGGTAACAGGCATATGATGAGGTTAACAGGCATACAAGGAAGAACAGCAGGAGGGTGAAGTACATGCTTGGCATGACTGCAGGGAGAGTGGGAACAATTATACCAATGTGTGTGGGCTAAGAAACAGGGGAAACATCTCAAAGTGGTTCATTTGTGCACCAATGATCTGGCAGGGTGCAAGGTGAATGTGGTGCATGAAAGGTTCATGGAGCTCAGAAAAATCTGCAGTATTGTGGTACAAACAGTAGCATTCTCAGAGGTACTACAGTACCTGTCCCAAGAGCCAGTACTGTAAGAAAATTGAGGATTGTGGAATTCAGTACATGGTAAGGAGCTTGTTGTGAGGCAAATGGGCATGGGCTGGTGGGAGACTTGGGTAGGACATGGTAACACAGGGACCTCTATGCACCGGACAGGCTGCATCTGCATAAGGATGGCACAAGGGTCCTGAAAGACAACCTGAGAAGTACCTGATGGATAAGTTACATTTAAACTGATGGGTGGGCAGACGAGGGCATGGTACTCAGCACCAGGCAAGTGGGGCCTCCGTGCCTCCTGCCCAGTAGGGAATCTAAAAGAAGGGAGAGGGCAAGGGGAGGGAACAGCAGGGATAAGGGCAGGGGAGAGTCACAAAGGTATCATGGCAACAAAGGTCAGGGATCAAAATGGAAGATGATCTATCTGAATGCTGAGAGTCTAGCGAACAAGTCAGCGGACCTACAAGTGTTGATGGTAGAAGGGGAGGTAGACATAGCTGCCATCAAAGAGGCATGGACAACCTAGTACCACGACTGGGACCTCAAGATCCCAGGGTACCAACTGCATAGATAGGACAGAGAAAGAGGGAGCGGAGGTGGAGTAGCATTGTACATAAGGAATCGGATAATGTGCACCAGAGAGGAGGGGAGGAAGGAGCAATCAAAGCTCTTTGAGTAGTACTACAGAACACAGCTGGGAGGAAGATTCAGGTGGGGGTGGTGTACAGACCACCATCACAGGGCACAGAGCAGGATAGGGAACTAGAGGAACAGATCAGGAGTGTAGGAGGGTGAGGGAATGCTGTGATGCTAGAAGACTTTAATCTGCCTGGTGTAGACTGGGGCACCCTCGCTATCTCCTGTTGCAGGGAACAGGTCCTCCTGGATACTATCCAGGACTGTTTCTTGTCACACAGAGTCACAGAGCCACCAGTAGGGAAGGCCATACTACACCTAGTGCTATCAGATGGGGAGCATGTCCAGGGAGCTGAAATAAGGCTCCTCTTGTAGGAAGTGACCACCGCATGGTGTGGTTTTACATTAACATGGAGAAGGAAGCAGTCAAGACAAAAATGAGGGTGGTGTACTTCAGGAAGGTGGACTTCACTAGAATGGGTATCATATTGGAGAAGCACCTGGCAAAGCTCCAGCCGGGGATGGATGTGAAACAGAAATGGTCCATCATCAAGAAGGGGTTGATAGAGGCCACAGACACCTGCATGAAGATTCATAAAAAGAACTCCAGGTGTTGGAGACCTAGCTAGTATGGCAAGAGGGTGGCAGGGAAGGTGAAGGCAATAAAAAAAAAAAAGTGAGCGACCTTCCTGAAGTACAAGCATACCTTGAGGGACAAAGTCAGAGAGGTTTACACTAAGAAATCTCAGGAAGCAGGGAGAGAGGTCCAGGCAGCCAAGGCTGAAAAAGAACTAAGACTGGCACAGGGGATAAAAAAAGGGGAGAAGGATTTCTTCTGGTACGTTAGGGAGAAAAGAAGCAGAAAGGATAAGATTGTTAGGATTAAGAAAGACAGAGGATGGACAGAAAAGAGAGAAGATCAAGCGGAGGCATTACATGAGTGCTTTTGCTCTGTCTTCAAAAAGGAAGCAGAAGGGCCGATACCACATGGGAGGAAATGGGGGAGACCAGGGGTGTGTGGATTATGAAGAAGAGATTGGGGTAGACAGGGTCTTAAGGGGACTGAGTGAACTGAGGGTGGACAAAGCACCAGGACCTGATGGTATACACCCAAGAGTCCTGAGGTAGTTGTCAGGGGTACCAGCAGCCCCACTGTTGGACCTGTTCAACACCTTGCTGAAGGATGGGGGGTGTACCAAAGGAATGGAGAACAGCTCATGTGGTTCCACTCCATAAGAGCAGTCCTAGGGACAAGCTGGGTAACTACAGGCCTGTTAGCCTGACCTCCATAGTGAGGAAGATAATGGAGACCATTCTTAAGGAAAGATTGGTGTTCTTCCTTGAGGAAAATGGTCTCCAGGACAACAGGCAGCATGGGTTTGTCAGTGGGAGATCTTGCCAAACCAACATGATTGACATCTACAACTGGGTTACAAGGTCATTGGACAGGGGGCAGCTGTGGAAGTCCTGTACCTGGACTTCAGCAAGGTGTTCAATTCAGTGCCACATGGCAGGCTGATCAGCAAGCTGAGGTACCTGGGAAAAGGAGTCCAACTGCTGGAGTGAGTCAAGAACTGACTGCAGGATATGAACCAGAGAGTGGTGGTAGGGGGATAACTATCCAAACCTAGACCTGTAACCAGCGGAGTCCTACAGAGCTCAGTACTTGGACCTGTGCTGTTCAACATCTTTATTTGTGACATAGCAGAGAGGGTCAAAAGCAAGATCTGCCTCTTTGTGGATGATACTAAGCTCTGTGGGAGGGTGAACACAGTGGAGGGGAGACAATGCTTAAGAGAGGATCTGGTTAAGCTGGAGAAAGAGTCGGGCATCTGGCAGTTGGGTTTTAATGCTAAGAAATGCAAGGTCATGCACCGGGGTGCCAGGAACCCTGGGGCCAGCTACTGACTGGGGGGTTGCAGGTGGTAGTCTCAGAGGAGGAAAGGGACCTTGGGGTGATGGTCAGTGGTGACGTGAAACATTCAGCACAGTGCTGCAAGGCAGCAGCCAAAGCAAATAAATTGCTAGTCTGCATCGCTAGGGGAATAACCTCTTGGAGGGAGGAAGTTATTCGGCCACTGTACAGGTCACTAATCAATCAATCAGTCAAACTTTATTTACCCAGGCAGTTTGCATCATTGAGCAAGCTCATTTTCAAGATGGTCTAGGACACATAGGACAAAATTGTGTACAGTACATAACAATTCATATAATAGCAGACATTACGACAAAGTATTATAGGATAAAATACAGTATAGCTGTAACAAGACTTGTATGGCAAGTGCAAAGAAAAAAAACAAACAACATTTAAATGCAGCATATGCTGATAGAAGTCTGTAGGGTAGAGGGGGAGGAAAAAGGGAGACAGCGGAGGGCAGTGGAAAAAGAAGTAGACAAGGACACGGGGAAGGGCAGTGGGAAAAGAGGGTGACAGACACGTAAGGGAGAGGGAAGCGGGCAGCCTACTTGGTGAAGGCTCCCAAGGGGGTTTCCTAAGGAAGGAGAAAGTTGAGGGGGTAGGTTACCCTAGAGGGATGCCGGCCAACAGGGGGAATAAGAAGGCCAGCTGATCTAGAGTTGGGGGGTGCCCAAACGAGATGGATAATGCTTACCTGTAGCTGTCACATGCCATTTTCAGGCATCTGTAGAGCAGCTGCCTGAATATCTAGGGGCTGGGAAGAAGGGAGAGTTTGAGTGCTTTTTGCATGTTATTCCAGAGCACTGGTAAGAAGGAGCTAATGGCAGTTGATCCAAGATGTTTTCTTGTCCGTGGTTTTTTAACGAGGACATGGGAGGAGTTCCTTAGTCCGTAGATACCTTTTGAACATTCAAAGAGGTCACAGATTAGTGAGGCCACACCTGGAGTAATGTGTGCAGTTTTGGTGCCCGTATCTGAAGCAGGATATCAAACTACTGGAGGGGGTTCAGGTGGAGGGCCACCAGGATGATCCTGGGTATGGGGGACAAAACATATGAGGAGAGGCTGACAGAGTTCAACGTGTACTCCCTTGAGGATAGAAAGGAGAGGGAGGACATGACAGAAACCTTCAAGTAGCTTAAGGTCATAGACTGGGTAGGCTCAGAGGACATCTTTAACTTAAGGAAGGATGGTAGAACAAGGGAGCATAGTCTGAAACTAGCGGGAGGGTAGATTAACGAAGGAAATGAGGAGACACTTTACTGAAAGGGTGGTGTCTGGGTGAAACGACTTGCCAGAGTAGGTGGTTGCAGTGAATACAGTGGCTAGTTTCAAGGGGGAATGGGATAGGGTGAATTATACAATGGCAACTAAAATACCCTGCTCTCATTGGTCAGCTGACACTATCACCCTGTTGTAAAATTCAGCATCATCAACAGGAACAAGTGCCAGCCAGCCGCATCTCACTAACTGCAAAAAAAAAAAATTAAAAATCAGTCCGAGCCGCCATCTTATTTTCCTCGCTAAACGTTGCTCTACCAACAGAAACCCGTAACGTAGTTTGAGGACTCCTGAATATATATAAAAAAACACAGCTCCAACCCTCCTTTGTAAATATTCCTCTCCTTGTGAGAAATTTCCCATCATACTGCCCCCCGCCACACACTGCTCCTGGCAATTTTTATGATACCACCATGTACTGCATGGTACAGGGAGAGTCCTGAAGCACAGACATTTCCTACCATCGGAGTTTAACCACAGACACATCTCGCCGCTCCTGCAAAACTCAGGGCTCACCATACTAAATTTCTGGACTGATGCTCTCCCGATAATCCTCCGGTCCCAGCACTTTCAAACAGATGACAGTAAAAGATTATTTCTGCGTGCGCTCTCTCACACTATCAGTCTCACTCAAAAGACGCTCTTCGTGGTCTCTGTCTCCTAGGCAACGAAAAAACGTGCCCAACTAAGTACTTCTTTCCTAAACCCTGTTTTACTGATAAAATGATAAAATAAAGCTACTCAGCACATAGAGAACTGCTAAACTCACTCAGCACATAGAGAACTGCTCCGGTACAAACGGGAAGTGTTTTTACACCGCTGCAGCATGCTCGATCTTATAAGCCAAATACAGTGGACTATTTTTCTACCGTAAGAACAATTTAAACAAAACTCAAAAAAATAAAAAATGATGATTTTCTCTTCATTTTTCTGACAAAAATTAATGGGGACATTGTATAATAGCAATAACCCACTCCAGGGTGTGGTGATGCTGGATGAATTAACGCTCGGCGAGGTTTGCTCACTCGGCCTGCAGCCTTGTGACCGAACCACGCCAGGCGTGGGTAAAACCAGCATCACCAACGCCCTGTCGTGGTTTATTGCTTAAGTAGAAAATTAGGACAGGAGGAGTTATTGCTGGGAGGGAGGGTACTAGACGTGGGATTGCCAACTCCAATGGGAGTGGAAGGGGGCAGCTCCAGTGAAATAAACAGAGCTGCACACTCAAGCAGACTTGATAGACCATTATGGCCTGTTTCTGCTGGTGAATTCGTATGTTCATATGTTCATATTTCAATGCTCACTCACCAGTTCAGCAATTTTCAATATTTTGACCCCACATTTTTGACATAGCCATTTTATTTACACCACCTCATGAATATGACAGCTGACATTTTTCAAATCATGGCCAAAATGTGTTTTCACACCTATGGCATGAAAGGACAATTCAGTGAGAATCTAAACATTTTCACCTACTGGGTTTATGAGGTGGGGTGATAAGCAGACTATATTGAAAATTTGGGGTCAGGATATTTAAAAAATAAAGTTATGAAGGTACAATGTCACTTTCGATGCTTGCACATTACTTTGGTAATTTTCAATATTTTAACCCCAAATTGTCAACAAAGCCATCTTTTCACACCACCACATGAACCCGACAACTGTCATTTTTTGAAGCCTGGCCAAACTGTGATGTCACACTTGTGGCGCAAAATAATTTTGTGTCTAGTATTTTACAAATGACACCTGTTGTGTTCAAAATGGAGGGGGACATGAAAAGACTAGGTCGAAATTTTGGGATCACAACTGTTAGGAAAAAAAACTATAAAGTAACATTGTTTCCAGGGATGGCTGTCAGCCCATTGGGGACCACGTTGCCTTCCTGTGCCAGTGTCCTGAGCTTGTGTGCAAGCTCAGTGAGCCAGCTGAATGGGCCAAGGCTGAGGGAAAGGTGCTGCAGTGTGTGTTACTGGTCCCAGTCTGGGGAGGGACAGAGCAGTGTTCTGGCACTCACACACACATACACCTTGTGGCGAGCCGGGGAACTTTTCCTCACAAGGCACTGATGTGCATGTCGAGGCCTGATGATCCATGCACTACATCTGGAAAGTAGGCTGGCCTGACAGTTTTAAATTACAATGCAGGCACAGACCTACTGTTAGAAGAAAGTCAGGATTCACCACAAATCACTCTTCTCACTATGCATGCCTGCCACACACACCATGCACGGAAACATTTGGCATTGATAAATGCTTGTTTTGTATAGCTGGACTCAGTCCGGCTGCAAGACTGGCAATGTGACCCTCTGTGACCTCTAGAGCCTTCTATTAGTAGCATGTTTCATTTACCCTACAGTGCTTTTGAGTCACTGTTACAGGTACTAAAACATGTTGTAAGCTGCTTGCGTATAAGACCACAGAACAGTCACTTACTAATGCACATAATAACAAGCTCTTATGCAAGAACCATTCATTGTTCATTTCTGTTGAACAATAGAACTACATACACTTCATAATTTTTACCTTATTTCAAATTGATTCAGAATGTATGTGGAATACGCATATGTGGGGGTGTTGTGCATTATTATTCATTCTGCACTGAAGCAATCATTTTTCTTCCATTATGTCTAGAGAGGCTTCTGAATTTGTGAAAGCCAAATATGGTTAATCCAACTGTGTGCATATGTGACCATGTAGGAAACCTTTATCACTGTGGGAACACATCAATATCCTATTGAATATTTGCATGCACTGACTCTAACCTAACGTACCTCCAGTTAGCCTGGTTAATGCTAGCTGGTACTGGCAGAAACAGTTGTTTCAACCAGTTAGTAAGAGACTCACTCAGCAATCACAGATGGTAGTCCAATGAGGTAGCAGTCCTATCACAGTGCACCTTTAAACCTTTGAAAATGCCAGCAGGCAGCTTACGCCTCTTAGCCTGAGATAACCCCCATCCCCCAGCTCCCTCCACATTACTGCTGGAAACGGTGTGCTATAGAAGGAAGCTAGGTAACCACCATGCCACTGAAGGAAGATCTGGATACCCCTCTAAGTGGATCTAAGTGGTGTATATTGTGTGTCTTGTCTTCATGTTTAAAGGGGGGGCTATAATTAATTGCAAACACAAGGAAAGGGGTATTCATGGAAAATGCACATGAGCATGGGTAACACTTTTGATAGAAGATGCCTCCACTTTGCTGTTTCTGTAGTTGATCAATTCTGTACAAATGAGGCTGGTAAAAAATGTCTGTGTTAATTCTGATTTCTTTGCATATTGAGTCAATTAGTGCACAGTATGTTGTGGTTGAGTTCCTGAAATTAAGGCAATTTTAATTCAGTTATACTTAGAAATGTGTTGAATTTGCCAGCCTGCCTGCACATCGGTAAGCGCCACTGCTTACGACACCAGCAACCCAAATTTGGGAACAAGCTTTAGTCAGGGCCCAACTGGGGAAGGAGGACTGAGTTCCCGAAGGATATTCTCCTCCTTTGGAGAGGGGGGGGAGGGATGTGAGTCCCACTTCTATTCAGCCACCTGAGTGACCACAGATGCCAGTGCAATATATTGTACCACAGCAGAGCTTATCTGTGGCCCTCCTTCCTTCTTCAAATACTATTCTCAGAGTTTTGTATTGCTTAGCCCCCTTCAGCCACCATCTATGGATCCATCAATGCTTTTGTGCCCGTGAACGGACTTGGAGTCACTCAGGCAATTAAGGCAGTCAACCCTACCAGAGGATATTGATCTTTCTTAAGTCCCATATCTGACTACTGCCGACTGACCTGCAGACAATGAATCTTTCTTGCCCAAGTGCTTTTGTTCACCTTGCTTTTCTAACAATTTTAAAGAGCAGCTGACGTCATTAGGACAGCTTTAACAAAACAATATTTAGACACAGTTCAGCCTGCATTTCATATTAGTTCTGTATTTCTCCTCCCCATTATTTATTACTGAATCCATTTGCATGAAAATGGAATCTTTGGTCCTGAAGAGTTCATCTCTTTCTGTTGCTTTCTCCTTACCTAAGGTCATAATGCTCTATTTGTGACACCACAGTTACTCCCTTGGCAACAGATTGTGATGTCACGACAGAGGACCATGACATGAGGTAGAGAGTAAGCTACAGAGGCAGATGAACTCTAAGGGATACAGAGCATGTTTACATGCAAATTTCTCAGTAATGAGTAATGGGGAGGAGAACTATATCAAATACATATAGAATGCAAACTGAATTGTACCTAAATAATGTTTTTCAAAGTTTTCTTTGAGGTGTCAGCAGCTCTTTAACAACATGCAGTATGCATATGAAGGTAGGGAGGGGGCTTGCATATCTGTATACTTGAGGGCACCACTGTCTGACAGTCATACTTTTCTTTACATAAAAGTTGTCAACTCAAGAGAGTAGGCAGGGCACAACAAGCTAAGCAGCTATATAAAAGTCAGACTGCATAAGTTTGCTATTTTTTTAAGATTAAAATTTGTATTGAACATTTCGTACTAGTAACAACTGACAAGCACAACACACAAACAGATAACAGTAATTCATTTGTATGATATGAGGGTACATGGAGACTGAAAAAAAAAACTATAACACAAGTAATCATACTTAAGAATGCACATGGTCTTCCCTAAATGTAATCCTTAGGGATGGGAAAAGTAAGGACACAGAAGGCTCAGATACCATAGATATGTTTGAAAAGAAATGAATTACCTCAGCTGGTCCCTGAGGTGGTTTGAGTGGTTGTACCCATTTGTGGGTTTGAGAAAAGAAGTCCAGCAGGTTTTACAGTGCTCCAGCTTGTCAACTGCTAAATAGGAGAGTCATTCTAGAGAGGCCATTTATCCCAGACTCTGAAACCACTCATTGAAACAGATTTCAAGGGTTCACCACCATGACAGGATTAAGCCTTTGACTTTTATGGTTGCAGCTATCACCCATTTGACCATAGGGTCATTCTTGGGGGATATATAGAGGAGTGATTCCCAGTATGACTACAGGAGCATCAAAGAAGTTGGGGAGAGTCCCAGTTTGCAACAGAAGGCCTGGGTAGAACTCCAGAAGTTTACTTTCAGAGGCAGGATCAAAGAATATGAAATAAAAAAATCTTCTTGTTGGTTGCACCTCCAGCATTTGTCTGAATGGTAGACCCTCAGCTTTTTAATATCGGGGGGGGGGGGTCTGTACCAATGGTGCAGGCTTTTTAGCTGACTCAAATTATGCTCTGACATCATTGCAGCAGATACATGCATTGTGCTAGGCTGTATGCCACTGATAGTCTAAGATGGGCAAACAGAGCTCATCCTGCCACTGGGCCTGTGCTTTTATGATAGGTGGTTGAGCCTTGTCTCATAAAGTCTTATAAAGCATTTGTTCATTTTAACTGTGCTCTCTGGGAGGAGGGAGGTTGTGGAAATCCTAAAGGTGCAGGGATCTGTTTAATCATAGGGAAGGGTTGCACTGAAACTGATAGGGTTGCCCCATGTACTCTCTTAAACTGGTCAAATTTAGGTAGATTAAGTAATGTATCAGGCAGCTCATTTAACTAGCCAGCAGCCCTAACAGTGAATAAATGCTTGCCCAGCTGAGTATGGTGAGAAGGCAGTTCAGGGACATTAAGAGTCATGCTCCTGGTCTGGTAGAATTAGCAACAGGGTGGAAATAGTGGGTTGCGGGGGAGTTAGGCCCAGTAGTGCCTCCTTGGTTAGCAGACATATCTAGAACTTAACTCTGCTTGGTAACGGTAACAGGGATGGGTGGATCCAAAAAGGTCCTGACCCTTATTAGCAGGATCAGGATCTAGGTGAGGTTGAATAGAATGACTGGTGGGTGGGCAGAGGGGGACAGTGAACAAGCAGGGATACTGAATGAATATTTCTGCTCAGTATTCACAAAAGAGGAGGGGGAAGTGCCTAATCCAATTAACAGAAGCACTCTTGATAGGGGGTCGATCCCAGCCCTTTCACAGAAGAAAGGGTTCTGCAAGAACTCCTAAAACTGAAGGTGGACAAAGCAATGGGGCCTGATGGAATTCACCCCAGAATTCTAAAAGACTTAAGGGGGGATCTAGTGAAACCACTGAGTACTCTTTTTAATAAATCATGGGAGGATGGTGTGGTACCCAAGGACTGGAGGAAGGTGGATGTGATTCCCCTTCACAAAAGTGGGACCAAGACAAAGGCAGGAAACTACAGACCTGTCAGTTTGACCTCTGTGGTAGGGAAAGTGATGGAGTCACTTCTGAAGGAAAGAATTGTTGAGTACCTTGAGGCCAGTGGGGCACAGGACCCAAGGCAGCATGGGTTCACAGCGGGAAGGTCATGTCAGATGAATCTAATAGATTTCTTTGACTGGGTGACCAAAGTAGTAGACCAGGGAGGGGCTGTGGACATGGTCTACCTAGACTTTAGCAAGGCATTTGACACAGTCCCACACAAAAGATTAATAGTCAAATTAACCAGCCTGGGAGTGGGTCCCAGGGTGGTAGCCTGGTTAAAACATTGGCTGGACAACAGGACACAGAAGGTAATTGTAAATGGAGTCCACTCTGAAGAAAGAGGGGTTACTAGTGTGTCAGAGGTTCAGTACTGGGTCCAGTCCTTTTAATGTCTTTATAAGTGACATTGCAGAGGGACTAGAAGGAAAAGTATGCCTCTTTACAGATGACACAAAGATCTGCAACAGGGCTGATACACAAGGAGGCGTGGAAAGGATGAGAAGGGACTTGGCAAGGTTGGAGGAATGGTCAGAAGTATGGCAGCTAGGATTCAATGCAAAGAAGTGCAAAATAATGCACTGGGAAGCAAGAACCCAGGGGACGATTACACAGTGAGGGGGGAGGTAGTAACAAGAACAAAAAAGGAAAGAGACCTGGGGGTAATCATATCAGATGACCTTAAGGTTAGCAAGCAATGTGAGAAGGCTGTAGGGAGGGCTGGGGGGATACTGGGATGCATAGGGAGAGGCATCACCAGCAGAAAACAGGAAGTTGTTATCCCTCTGTACAGACAGTTGGTGAGACCCCATCTGGAGTACTGCGTCCAGTTCTGGAGACCCCATCTCTGCAAGGACATCGACAGGATAGAGGCAGTCCAGAGGAGGGCAACTAAAATGGTGCAGGGTCTGCAAGAGAAGCTGCATGAGGAGAGACTAAAGGAGCATAATATGTATACCCTTGAGGAAAGAAGGGAGAGGGGGGACATGATAGAAACTTTTAAGTACCTCAGTGGAATCAACAAAGTCCAAGAGGGTAGCATCTTTCAGAAAAACAGACGTGCAAGAACAAGGGGACCCAATTTAAAGATAGAAGGGGGGCGGTTCAGGGGCAATGTGAGGAAGTATTATTTCACAGAGAGGGTAGTGGATACATCAAACAGCCTTCCTGAGGAGGTTGTGGGGTCTAAAACTGTGGGAGAATTCAAGAATGCATGGGACAGACATAAGGCAGTTCTTGTGGGGGGTAGGAAGAAATAGGCTGTTGGTTAACTAGGATCTGCGGCCTAGCCTGTAGGTAGGGAAATGGGCAGACTAGGTGGGCCAAGCGGTCCTTATCTGCAGTCAAAGTCTATGTTTCTATGTTTAGGTGAAAGTCCTGATAAGTTCTCTAATTAGTTGTGATTCAAATCAGAACCTTTTGTAAAATGTGACATAAAACTAAAAACCTGCCATAAAATTGCATAAAGTGACATTGAGATCTGTGACATACACATGGAATTGTAAACAGCATTTCAGAAAATTAAAATTGTGAGTTTATAGCACTAATGTGCTGGTCAATTGAATACTGCAGTCATGCAGTTGACCTCTGTTCCCTGCCTCAGTAGCAGTGTAACTGTAAACTGACATGTCTGACCTCTGAGAGGGGATTCCATTCCCATTTAGTAGTATACAATGGACATATCAGTTACTTCCTTCTCTGCTCCACTGAGAATCATGCAGTTATTTTCTATGGCATGGTGCCCCCTCCACCCTCCCACCGACCCAAATTGATGACACATTTAGGGGCCCCCTACCAAAAAATAACTGCATGTCCTTAGGAATCTAGACCTACATTCAGGCAATCCCAAAATTAGCTCTGTTCATTAGCAAATGCTGCAAAAAGTGTGTCATCAGGTTCAGGCAATATAAAAATTAGCCAAGTCCATTAGGACATGTTGAAAACATTGTGCCATCAAGTTCATAAACTGTGTAGACCACATATGGGCTTACTGGATTACTTATGTCTTTTTCTGAAAAAATGGCAATCTTCCTATCCTCCCATGTAGGCATCTTTGTGGTCACTGTCAAATGTATTTGCTGCCTCCAGGTCATAGGTGTAACCAATCATGGGGAGATTTATTTTTAAGAATGTTATTGTTTGCATATTTTCTGACAGTAGCCTAGATCGTGTATCTATTACCACGTTTCCTGCACAGCTAAAGAGTCACCCTGAAAATACACTGGTTGGGGGACAGACCATGTACTTCAAAGCTACCTGCACAAGTGCGGGCCATACAGGGTCCTTGTTTTGCCAGTATTTCTTGGGTGGCTCTTCCTTCCATTTAAAACCTTTTTCTGCCAAATAGAAGTCAACCATATCCTGGACAGAAGCAGTAACATATGGAGAAGGAAGGTCTGATTTTTCAAGGACAACAGCATCCAAGTGACCCCAAAGATGACTGCTGGGGGTAGAATGAATGGCAGCAGCTGACTGTTTTGTAGCCTGACTGAGAAGCGAGGACTGTGAAGGTGCAGGAAGAATGGAGGAGGGGACTTCATCTGTTGTCACATTTTTTTCAAAACCAAATCTACTTCTTGAATGATTTCCTCTCTGCAGTTTTGGAACACATGTGGGCCATACTGTGAGAAGTGTTTCATCTTGTACCATGGGTCTAGTATTGTTGCTATAATATAATATTCTGCTGCCATAATTTCACAGAGTTTCTCATCATCTCTGACTTTTTTAATCATTTGATGGACTATGTCTTTTTTTTTATTCTGGGTGGCAAGTCATTTTCAGTGGCAAAAGACTCTCCCATCTGTAACTGGCTTTTTGGATCTTCCAAGTCACCCATGATTGCATTTAGCTAAAATCTAAAAATCTTGACCAATGGGATTATTTGGCTAAGTGTGGCACTGTTAGAACTCACTTCCCTAGTAATTTATTCAAAGGGTTGCAGGATGTTGATGAGAAGTTCTAAAGCAGCCCACTGCTAATGATTAATGTAAACATCAATAACCCCTATGCTGTTCTCCAATCCATTCTGTCTTACAGCCTTTTTGTTTGCTCCAGCAATCATTGGAACATGTAAAAGGTAGAGTTCCACCTCATTGCAACATCCTGAATGAGCATATTTGGAGGCGGTCTGTGTTCTTCTTGTATGGCCCAAAGTCATTGGCATGCTTTTCAATGGGTACATGACAATTCACTCCTGACTTTTCGCTCCCCGACTATTCGCTCCCGACTGTACGCTCCGGCGACTACTCGCTCCTGCAACAACTCACTACTGAGTCAATTTGCTCCCGGTCAATAAGTACAGGCATTAAATAGTAATGCCAGTCGAGCCATGGAGAATACACATACATTGCAGCCGAGAAGAACTGCTCCATTTTAAAAAGTAAAGTACAAAGAGAGAGAGGGAGTTGACTAAGAACTGGGTTGGGGTAGTGTTCGCTCCTCGCTCTCACTCTCTCTCTCTCCCTCTCTCTCCAGCACACTGTGGGACTGTTCAAAGTGAAACTGCTCTGTTTTAAAACACAAAAGCTGCTCCAGTGTAAGATGGAGCAAAACCTGAATTGAGTGAGGATTGACAATGGGCGGGCAATACTTTCTGATGTTACTGCTCTGATGTTCCTTTTTCTTTGCCAGCGCTCTGTGTAGTGCCCCTTCTGAAAGAAAATACCCTATGGGGTCTAAAGTAAAGTACAAAGAGAGAGAGGGCATTGACTGTTTAAAATTAGAAGAACTGGGGGGGCGTGTTCGCTCCTCGCTCTTGCTAGCGCACTGTGGGACTGTTTAAAGTGAAGCTGCTCTGATGTTCCTTTTTCGGGTACATGACAATTCTTTGCCAGTGCTCTGTGTCTCTAGTGCCCCTTCTGAATGAAAATACCCTAGGTGTTTTATATCCTTGTATCCCTGGCAAAGGAACGAATTGTCGCAGGAGCGATTTATTATAGGTGCGTATTGTCGCTGGAGTGTACAGTTGGGAGCATATTGTTGGGGGGGGCGGGGCGAAATGTCGGGAGCGAGTTGTCGTGTTCCCCTTTGCAACAGTGGCTGAAATGTGTGCATATTCTTTTTGCCACATATGTGAGAGCCTTTATATCACTGTCAAAGTTAGACAGTGTGCAAAACATCGAATGTGGACAAACCCTCCTTCAGACAAAGCTTTCTTTATGTTTGAGCCACTGTCAGCCACAATAAAACCTATGATGTAAGCCAGTACTGTATCTATTAAGCTCATTCAGGATGCTAAAAGTTGTGTGATCCTGCGAGATATACTGGATACGAAGGAAAGTCAGTTTCAGAGGGGAGTTGTCTGTATCACTACAGGGAGTTAATGACACCCAATGTGCAGTCAGTGACATAAATGGTTCTGGCTGACAGCTTTTCCATATGTCGGTAGTCAGATGGACAACCCCAGCAACTGCATCTTTTAAAGCATTTTTAGGGCTGCAGTGGGTGTAGCCCTGCAGTCCTTTTGCTTTCAGAAAAACGGATTCCACATTCTTTGCAATCTTTATGAATGAACAACAGTTTAGGACAATAAAAATTTAGAATTGCATCACAGTCCTCTATGCAGTCTGTAGAGCCCTCCACTGTGTCAATGCAGTGTTCTCATAGGCACTATTTGTTGTTATGTGGGATGGATCTTGCTACATACATGCTCTCTGTCTTGGAGCACCAGAACAGACACACACACATGCAGAGAGGGAGCAGTTAGTAAGGGTAACCTGGGGTGCTCTCTCTCCCTATGCTGCCGCTTTGCCCTGCCTCTTGGTCTCTCTCTCTCTTGGTCTCTCTCTCTCTCTCTCCTCTCTCTCTCCCTGTCTCCCTGTCTCCCTCACTACCTCCCTCCCTCTTTCTATCACTCTATGCCACTGGGTCTGTCTCTCCTGCAGTCTCTCTCTGTTCTCCAGTGAGAAAGATCAAATTCCATTTCCTCCCTCTCTGCCTTGGTAGAGACAAGAAAGAACTCCATTACCTCCCTCTCTGTCTCTTGCCCACTATCTGTGTCTCTGTCCCTGCCCTGATCTGTGTTTTCAGCCCTCCCCCAAGGGACTCTGGCCTACATTCCTCAGACGAGTCATGCGCTAGGTAATAATGGTGCTTGCAGCTCCTAAAATCATGCCAAACAAAAAGCTGCCGCACACATACACCTTAATAACTTTTTGGAGCCAAATCTTCTGAGTTAAATATTTATTATCCAACACCACACCTGACGCGTTTCGGACACTTGTCATTTATCAAAGGTAAAAAGACAATGACCAGAGGCATCATTTTATAATGACAATCCCTGACGTCACAATGATGTCACACAAACCCATTAATTCTCTATAACACAATTAAAGTACTCTCAACACCATACCAAACATTTAAAAAAAACTGTTAAAACACATACTTTAATATTCAATAAAACAAATTTGTCACAATAATTTATAACCTAATAATTTTTATCTACATTCTAAATATGGTTTTAATTCTAAATGTGAATTAATACCAGGTCGTTTATTATGCATTAAGTCTCAGAATCCAATCATTCTCCTTTTTAGAATTTTATTTCGATAATTACCCCTCTTGGGTCATGAAAACCTTTTCAATGCCCAGAAATTTAAATTCTTGTCTTTCATGTGTTTCTGAATATTCAAAATATGTAATGCTGTGGCATAGGTCAAATCCTGTTTATTAATGGCTTTCACGTGTTCCTGAACTCTGATTTTAAAAGTTCTCTCAGTTTTCCCTACATAAAATGTACCACAGTTACATTGTGCCAAATAAATGATACCTTGAGTATTGCAAGTAATCAATTGTCTTATGTCAAAGATCTTATTTTTTCTTCCAACTACACTAAATTCCTTGGCTTTAGCTATAAAATTACAAACACTGCAATTTTTACACTGTGTACATCCCACAGGATTTCCTAACCAATTATTGGTGTGTCTCACAGTAGGTGTAAAATGACTCTTAACTAAATTATCTTTCAAAGTTGGTGCATGTCTATAAGTTAAAATAGGGGGTTTAGATGTCACCTCTCTTAAACCTGGGTCCACTGCCAATACATGCCAATGCTTCTTAACGATTTGACCACCTGCCAACTTTGAGCACTATATGTAGTCACAAAATGGAATCTGTCAACATTTTCTTTTTTCATGTTTTTTTCTTTCAACAATTCACTTCTATCGACTGCTGCAGCTGCCTGATACCCCTTTTCTATAACCTTATCTGTGTACCCACTACTTTTAAACTGGCTTTTCAAATTCCTTGCTTCAATTTCAAAATCAGTATCTCTGCTGCAATTCCTTTTTATTCTCAAAAATTGCCCTTTTGGTATATTTTCTACTATATGTGTAGGGTGACAACTCGTAGCATATAACAATGTGTTACCATCGGTGGCCTTCCTAAATAAATTACTGGTGAGTTGTCCTACCTCACCACGAGTGATCTGTAAATCCAAATAGTTAACGGAATCAAAGCTCATGTTATATGAAAATTTTAGATTTGTATTCATTTCATGCATGAAGCTTATAAATTCCGTTAGCATTTTTTCATCTCCTTTCCATACTAGAAATATGTCGTCAATAAAACGCTTCCATAGCAAAACATTATAGAAAAATGGATTTCTTTGATCATTATATATAACTTCATGTTCCCAATATCCTACATGAGGGCTTGCCACCGATGGTGCACAGGTAGCCCCATAGCAGTCCCTTTTATCTGTCTATAAATATCACCATTAAAGGTGAAAACATTTTTGTAAGTATATGTTCAAGTATTTTCAGGACAAATTCACTTCATCACTTGTCACACTCGTAGAAACATTCAAAAATGTGCAACAGTGTCCAAAGCCCCATCATGGGGTACATTAGTGTATAGGGACTCATATCAAGTGTAACCAACAAACAGTCATTTCCCATTGATGTCTCTTCAAGTAGCTTCCAAACATCTTTAGTATCCTTCACATATGATTTTAACTGTTTAACATAAACATTCAATATAGAGTCCACATATTTTGAAAGAGGTTCAGTCAAACTTCCAATACCACTAACTATTGATGACCGGAGGTTCCTTGCTATTTTTATGTACTTTAGGTAAAATATAGAATGTAGGTTGTATCGAAATTCGACCTTCAAATATTTACTTAACTGAGATGTTATTACAGATCGTCTCACTGCTTCCAAAAGTGTTTCATCTATACATGTTTTATACTCCCATACTGGATCGTAACTTAATTTCTCATAGAAAACAACATGATTTAACTGTCTCAGTGCTTCTTGCATGTATTTCTGAACATCCCACAAAACTATACAACCTCCTTTATCCGCCTGTTTAATAATAAGGTTAGAGTCATTTTGTAAGGATTTTAAGGCATCACGTTCTCCTCTGGTTAAATTATTAAATGGCAAATTAACTGGGGTTTCAAACAGTTTTTCAAAGTCATGTTCACATAAATCTCTGAAGACACTTACCGCATTACAGAGGGGTGGGTTGAAGGTAGAATTCGGTCTAAATGACCTAAGACCAGTCCCTTTTTCCACACTAGTTTCACTAGTATTGTATCTGTTAAAGAACGCCTTGATGTTTAAATTGCGGCACATCAGGTGTAAATCAATTATAGTTCGTTCTGGGTTCAGTGAAATTGTCGGAGAGAAGGACAAACCCTTTTTTAACAGAAGTATTTCAGTTTCAGTTAGTACATGCTCTGAAATGTTGATGACTTGAATATCCCGACTCACCTCCTCATTGTCCTGGCGTTCCACCTGTTGCCATTCCTCTTCCATCCATACCTCCCCCTCTGTTCGCGGTACATTACGTTTCTTCTTTCCCCTCCTTGTCCGTTTTCGTTGCCATAATTGATTAATCGTGGACTCCGCCGTAATCCTTGTTGTAGTGGCTGTTCGAAAACCTCCTGGTCCCTGCGGGAAAAATTATCTTCTCCCACAACATTTTCATCTCCTTCAGAAGCACTTTCTTCTGTACTATAATTGAATGACACTCGAGAGGGTCTTTTTAAAATGCCTTTTCTCGTATCCCTCTTCCACGAGTAAACTCTGTTGTTTTCATAGTCCCCTTTATCTCGAATGAATTTAACTTGTTTAGCACTCTTTAGTTCCCGATCCAGTCTATCAATGAATTCCTGCAGTTTCTTGTTACAGCTCTCAAACCCTTCAACATCTTTATATTTTAAAACTTCCTTCTCGATATTTTTTAATTCAGATTTTAATAAAACCTCTCTTTCTTTACTGAATTTAACTATAAGTTCCATAAGTTTGCCACTGGCTTCACTCAAAATATTTTCCCATTCTTTCATAAAAATTGGATTATCAGTGCCAAAAGCAGGATTTTTAATTAGCCTCAAACCTCTTGGTATTCTTTTCAATTGCAAGTACGCCTCCAGGTTAGTAACATTCCAAAATATTTTTCTAAGCTGTTGCATATTTTTTTCAAGTTCTCTAAATGCCCCTTTTAACGAAGACATGTCTTTTGGGGTATTTTCCACATCACTATTCTCAGTTAAAAAAGGATTCATACCATTTGATTCCAAAAGCAATCGTTCCACATAAAATAAAGGATTTTCTCGTTGTGGCAGACTCGTTGGTGTTGCTCCCCGTATATTCATTTTTAACAGAAGATGCTCTCGATGTCCAGGTTTTACTTGAGAATAAAATATTCACCACTATGGCCAAAACCTGTGCAACGACTCAATAAATCTACATTCCTCAGACGAGTCATGCACTAGGTAATAATGGTGCTTGCAGCTCCTAAAATCATACCAAACAAAAAGCTGCCGCACATACACCTTAATAACTTTTAGAGCAAATCTTCTAGTTAAATATTTATTATCCAACACCACCTGTGGCGTTTGGGACACTTGTCCTTTATCAAAGGTAAAAGACAATGACCAGAGGCATCATTTTATAATGACAATCCTAGCGTCACAATGATGTCCACAAACCCATTAATTCTCTATAACACAATTAAAGTACTCTCAACACCATACCAAACATTTAAAAAAAACTGTTAAAACACATACTTTAATATTCAATAAAACAAATTTGTCACAATAATTTATAACCTAATAATTTTATCTACATTCTAAATATGGTTTTAATTCTAAATGTGAATTAATACCAGGTCGTTTATATGCATTAAGTCTCAGAATCCAATCATTCTCCTTTTTAGAATTTTATTTCGATAATTACCCCTCTTGGGTCATGAAAAACCTTTCAATGCCCAGAAATTTAAATTCATGTCTTTCATGTGTTTCTGAATATTCAAAAATATGTAATGCTGTGGCATAGGTCAAATCCTGTTTATTAATGGCTCTCACGTGTTCCTGAACTCTGATTTTAAAAGTTCTCTCAGTTTTCCCTACATAAAATGTACCACAGTTACATTGTGCCAAATAAATGATACCTTGAGTATTGCAAGTAATCAATTGTCTTATGTCAAAGATCTTATTTTTTCTTCCAACTACACTAAATTCCTTGGCTTTAACTATAAAATTACAAACACTGCAACTTTTACACTGTGTACATCCCACAGGATTTCCTAACCAATTATTGGTGTGTCTCACAGTAGGTGTAAAATGACTCTTAACTAAATTATCTTTCAAAGTTGGTGCATGTCTATAAGTTAAAATAGGGGGTTTAGATGTCACCTCTCTTAAACCTGGGTCCACTGCCAATACATGCCAATGCTTCTTAACGATTTGACCCACCTGCCAACTTTGAGCACTATATGTAGTCACAAAATGGAATCTGTCAACATTTTCTTTTTTCATGTTTTTTCCTTTCAACAATTCACTTCTATCGACTGCTGCAGCTGCCTGATACCCTTTTCTATAACCTTATCTGTGTACCCCTACTTTTAAACCGCTTTTCAAATTCCTTGCTTCAATTTCAAAATCAGTATCTCTGCTGCAATTCCTTTTATTCTCAAAAATTGCCCTTTTGGTATATTTTCTACTATATGTAGGTGACAACTCGTAGCATATAACAATGTGTTACCACGGTGGCCTTCCTAAATAAATTACTGGTGAGTTGTCCTACCTCACCACGAGTGATCTGTAAATCCAAATAGTTAACGGAATCAAAGCTCATGTTATATGAAAATTTTAGATTTGTATTCGTTTCATGCATGAAGCTTATAAATTCCATTAGCATTTTTTCATCTCCTTTCCATACTAGAAATATGTCGTCAATAAAACGCTTCCATAGCAAAACATTATAGAAAAACGGATTTCTTTGATCATTATATATAACTTCATGTTCCCAATATCCTACATAGAGGCTTGCCACCGATGGTGCACAGGTAGCCCCCATAGCAGTCCCTTTTATCTGTCTATAAATATCACCATTAAAATTGCAGTGTTTGTAATTTTATAGTTAAAGCCAAGGAATTTAGTGTAGTTGGAAGAAAAAATAAGATCTTTGACATAAGACAATTGATTACTTGCAATACTCAAGGTATCATTTATTTGGCACAATGTAACTGTGGTACATTTTATGTAGGGAAAACTGAGAGAACTTTTAAAATCAGAGTTCAGGAACACGTGAGAGCCATTAATAAACAGGATTTGACCTATGCCACAGCATTACATATTTTTGAATATTCAGAAACACATGAAAGACATGAATTTAAATTTCTGGGCATTGAAAAGGTTTTTCATGACCCAAGAGGGGGTAATTATCGAAATAAAATTCTAAAAAAGGAGAATGATTGGATTCTGAGACTTAATGCATACAAACGACCTGGTATTAATTCACATTTAGAATTAAAACCATATTTAGAATGTAGATAAAAATTATTAGGTTATAAATTATTGTGACAAATTTGTTTTATTGAATATTAAAGTATGTGTTTTTAACAGTTTTTTAAATGTTTGGTATGGTGTTGAGAGTACTTTAATTGTGTTATAGAGAATTAATGGGTTTGTGTGACATCATTGTGACGTCAGGGATTGTCATTATAAAATGATGCCTCTGGTCATTGTCTTTTTACCTTTGATAAAGGACAAGTGTCCGAAACATGTCAGGTGTGGTGTTGGATAATAAATATTTAACTCAGAAGATTTGGCTCGGAAAAGTTATTAAGGTGTATGTGTGCGGCAGCTTTTTGTTTGGTATGATTTTAGGAGCTGCAAGCACCATTATTACCTAGTGCATGACTCATCTGAGGAATGTAGATTTATTGAGTCGTTGCACAGGTTTTGGCCATAGTGGTGAATATTTTATTCTCAAGTAAAACCTGGACATCGAGAGCATCTTCTGTTAAAAATGAATATACGGGGAGCAACACCAACGAGTCTGCCACAACGAGAAAATCCTTTATTTTATGTGGAATGATTGCTTTTGGAATCAAATGGTATGAATCCTTTTTTAACTGAGAATAGTGATGTGGAAAATACCCCAAAAGACATGTCTTCGTGAAAAGGGGCATTTAGAGAACTTGAAAAAAATATGCAACAGCTTAGAAAAATATTTTGGAATGTTACTAATCTGGAGGCGTACTTGCAATTGAAAAGAATACCAAGAGGTTTGAGGCTAATTAAAAATCCTGCTTTTGGCACTGATAATCCAATTTTTATGAAAGAATGGGAAAATATTTTGAGTGAAGCCAGTGGCAAACTTATGGAACTTATAGTTAAATTCAGTAAAGAAAGAGAGGTTTTATTAAAATCTGAATTAAAAAATATCGAGAAGGAAGTTTTAAAATATAAAGATGTTGAAGGGTTTGAGAGCTGTAACAAGAAACTGCAGGAATTCATTGATAGACTGGATCGGGAACTAAAGAGTGCTAAACAAGTTAAATTCATTCGAGATAAAGGGGACTATGAAAACAACAGAGTTTACTCGTGGAAGAGGGATACGAGAAAAGGCATTTTAAAAAGACCTCTCGAGTATCATTCAATTATAGTACAGAAGAAAGTGCTTCTGAAGGAGATGAAAATGTTGTGGGAGAAGATAATTTTTCCCGCAGGGACCAGGAGGTTTTCGAACAGCCACTACAACAAGGATTACGACGGAGTCCACGATTAATCAATTATGGCAACGAAAATGGACAAGGAGGGGAAAGAAGAAACGTAATATACCGCGAACAGAGGGGGAGGTATGGATGGAAGAGGAATGGCAACAGGTGGAACGCCAGGACAATGAGGAGGTGAGTCGGGATATTCAAGTCATCAACATTTCAGAGCATGTACTAACTGAAACTGAAATACTTCTGTTAAAAAAGGGTTTGTCCTTCTCTCCGACAATTTCACTGAACCCAGAATGAACTATAATTGATTTACACCTGATGTGCCTAATTTAAACATCAAGGTTCTTTAACAGATACAATACTAGTGAAACTAGTGTGGAAAAGGACTGGTCTTAGGTCATTTAGACCGACTCTACCTTCAACCCACCCCTCTGTAATGCGGTAAGTGTCTTCAGAGATTTATGTGAACATGACTTTGAAAAACTGTTTGAAACCCCAGTTAATTTGCCATTTAATAATTTAACCAGAGGAGAACGTGATGCCTTAAAATCCTTACAAAATGACTCTAACCTTATTATTAAACAGGCGGATAAAGGAGGTTGTATAGTTTTGTGGGACGTTCAGAAATACATGCAAGAAGCACTGAGACAGTTAAATGATGTTGTTTTCTATGAGAAATTAAGTTACGATCCAGTATGGGAGTATAAAACATGTATAGATGAAACACTTTTGGAAGCAGTGAGACGATCTGTAATAACATCTCAGTTAAGTAAATATTTGAAGGTCGAATTTCCGATACAACCTACATTCTATATTTTACCTAAAGTACATAAAAATAGCAAGGAACCTCCGGGTCGTCCAATAGTTAGTGGTATTGGAAGTTTGACTGAACCTCTTTCAAAATATGTGGACTCTATATTGAATGTTTATGTTAAACAGTTAAAATCATATGTGAAGGATACTAAAGATGTTTTGAAGCTACTTGAAGAGACATCAATGGGAAATGACTGTTTGTTGGTTACACTTGATATAGAGTCCCTATACACTAATGTACCCCATGATGGGGCTTTGGACACTGTTGCACATTTTTTGAATGTTTCTACGAGTGTGACAAGTGATGAAGTGGAATTTGTCCTGAAAATACTTGAACATATACTTACAAAAAATGTTTTCACCTTTAATGGTGATATTTATAGACAGATAAAAGGGACTGCTATGGGGGCTACCTGTGCACCATCGGTGGCAAGCCTCTATGTAGGATATTGGGAACATGAAGTTATATATAATGATCAAAGAAATCCATTTTTCTATAATGTTTTGCTATGGAAGCGTTTTATTGACGACATATTTCTAGTATGGAAAGGAGATGAAAAAATGCTAACGGAATTTATAAGCTTCATGCATGAAATGAATACAAATCTAAAATTTTCATATAACATGAGCTTTGATTCCGTTAACTATTTGGATTTACAGATCACTCGTGGTGAGGTAGGACAACTCGCCAGTAATTTATTTAGGAAGGCCACCGATGGTAACACATTGTTACATGCTACGAGTTGTCACCCTACACATATAGTAGAAAATATACCAAAAGGGCAATTTTTGAGAATAAAAAGGAATTGCAGCAGAGATACTGATTTTGAAATTGAAGCAAGGAATTTGAAAAGCCAGTTTAAAAGTAGGGGGTACACAGATAAGGTTATAGAAAAGGGGTATCAGGTAGCTGCAGCAGTCGATAGAAGTGAATTGTTGAAAGAAAAAAACATGAAAAAAGAAAATGTTGACAGATTCCATTTTGTGACTACATATAGTGCTCAAAGTTGGCAGGTGGGTCAAATCGTTAAGAAGCATTGGCATGTATTGGCAGTGGACCCAGGTTTAAGAGAGGTGACATCTAAACCCCCTATTTTAACTTATAGACATGCACCAACTTTGAAAGATAATTTAGTTAAGAGTCATTTTACACCTACTGTGAGACACACCAATAATTGGTTAGGAAATCCTGTGGGATGTACACAGTGTAAAATTGCAGTGTTTGTAATTTTATAGTTAAAGCCAAGGAATTTAGTGTAGTTGGAAGAAAAAATAAGATCTTTGACATAAGACAATTGATTACTTGCAATACTCAAGGTATCATTTATTTGGCACAATGTAACTGTGGTACATTTTATGTAGGGAAAACTGAGAGAACTTTTAAAATCAGAGTTCAGGAACACGTGAGAGCCATTAATAAACAGGATTTGACCTATGTCACAGCATTACATATTTTTGAATATTCAGAAACACATGAAAGACATGAATTTAAATTTCTGGGCATTGAAAAGGTTTTTCATGACCCAAGAGGGGGTAATTATCGAAATAAAATTCTAAAAAAGGAGAATGATTGGATTCTGAGACTTAATGCATACAAATGACCTGGTATTAATTCACATTTAGAATTAAAACCATATTTAGAATGTAGATAAAAATTATTAGGTTATAAATTATTGTGACAAATTTGTTTTATTGAATATTAAAGTATGTGTTTTTAACAGTTTTTTTTTTTAAATGTTTGGTATGGTGTTGAGAATACTTTAATTGTGTTATAGAGAATTAATGGGTTTGTGTGACATCATTGTGACGTCAGGGATTGTCATTATAAAATGATGCCTCTGGTCATTGTCTTTTTACCTTTGATAAAGGACAAGTGTCCGAAACGCGTCAGGTGTGATGTTGGATAATAAATATTTAACTCAGAAGATTTGGCTCCGAAAAGTTATTAAGGTGTATGTGTGCGGCAGCTTTTTGTTTGGTAGGACTCTGGCCTACCCCTTAGAGTCTCTGGGGATTTCATCTGTACTTAGTCTCTTGTTTCCCTTTGCCCCTGCCGACTTGTTTTGGCTAGCCCTACTGCATGTTTCCTGGCAAAACACTTTGCTCTACACTTTGCAACACTGTGTCATGCTTGCCGATATCAGATTGCAAAGTGTAGATCAAGTGGCGCTCTGTTTAGGAGTCCAGCAGTGTAAAAGGGAGACAGCCACTGAAGACTGAATTTCCTTGATCCTTTCATTCTATTTAAAATGCATTTGTCTTAAACAGTACTGCCACTTTCTATTGAGTTTACAAACTCACAATTGCTATATGATTTCTCCCAACTGCAATGTACTCTCAGTTGTGGCAGTTAGATCACAGACTGCTTAGGCAGGTCACAGAAATATAGATATGTAAGTTGAATACTTCAAATGCCATAACTGAGAGTACATTGCAGTCGGGAGAAATCACATAGCAATTGTGAGTTTGTAAACTCGATAGAAAGTGGCAGTACTGTACTTATTTGAAGGGTGGTGTCACTTCTAGTTGCTGCAGCACTACACTCAACACTATACAAAGTCCAAATGCTAAAATTCTGCTGGTACCAATTCATCCTAAAGTCAGTAATGCAGACAGCAAAGTAATACCCAATAATTACAGTTTTGTTATTTGACTAATATTACCATATGAAATATTCATTATCCTTTGCTTGTAGGTTTCTCTGTTGCACCTAAACTTAAGGTACAAGAAAGATAATCACCTACACATTTCAAAGCGAGTGGTGTTCAAACTGCACACAGCCTTGACTAGTTCTCTATAATTTTGTTTGCAGAAGAAACTGTTTAATGAAAGTGTTTCATGTCATACTCAAAACCTGGATTTCTTACTGAAATGGTAAAAAGTACATGAACAGTGCAGGTCTGAAGACTTAGCAAGAGTTTCATATGTGATGGATGCACTCAGTCTTATATATTTCACCCTGAGCTGGGAAACCCGAAAAAAAATGATATGCCTACAAGCAATGTCGCATTCAAATAAGAATGTTCCTTTGAACTTAGCTGCACCTTTTTAGATAATTATTATTATTATTTTTATGGAATGTAGATACATACAAATTGACATGAAGTTTGCATTTATTATACCTTCCATATTTTTCAGCATATATTGTGTATTTTCCATACTAATTAAAATGCTTAAAAAAATGTATAGAGGCAGAAGTATAGCACGGTATGTACCCATCACAAAAAAGTGCTAGCTGTTTACCACTTTTACCAACTGATCACCCCTTAAAAACACAAACAGTGTAAGTGATGCTTAGATTATATTATTATCTTATACAAAATGAAAGTGCCTGTTGTGCTTTCTATAAACAGTGTGAAATATTTGTAAATGCTGACAATAGGCTACTGGAAAACAGGATTTCACTGCAAAATCAGTGAGAGTACACAGAATACTGTGGAGTACAGAGTTGAGCATGGGGCTAAAGATCAGCTGCCATCCCTTTAACTAGGAACAGTAATGGACAGCCAGCTATGGTTACATGTTATGCTAATTAGTGTACAGCAGGGGCTAGGGAAGGGAAAATTCCTTTGTCCTCTGGTCAGTCTAGGATGTTCCCTGTGCTGATGAGATGTGCCTGTTTAAGCTCCTGAATAAACCTTATCCTGTTCATTATTTTATGTGTCTGACTCAGTTTGTTCGGTACCTACTTACCCCTGTTGCAGAAGCACCCGATGGGAAGGTAGTATACCAAAGAAGGTAAGAGGTCTCTTAGTGGCAGACCAAATACCAAACCATCACACATGGTGGAGAATGCGGCCCTTTTTCTTCTGCCCAGACCACCTTCTTGCTTGTCTGTATTGCTGGGTACCCCAAATTCATAGTCAAAGTATGCCTGCACAGCTTACATGTTGCTTGCACCACAGCCTTAGCTTCAGTAAAAAAAAAAAAAATTACTTGTCTCCTACTTGGGCACAGGTCCAGCGGCCATCTTTGTTAGGGGCAACAGCTTTTTCAAAACTACCTCACTCCATGGAAAGTAAAGTAGGCCATTTTTTTGAGAGGCACCCATTGAAATGAATGGACACTGTAACAAATAGCTGCAATTTGCAAAAGAAAAGTTTATCTCAATAATAGACAACACCAAACTAGAGAGGAAGTTGTTTATTAAGACATCCATTGATGAAAATTGCTTACACATAACTGTACCTTTGTCTATAAAAAACTAAATTTTCCTCTCAACGATTTATTTTTTCCAAAATGTCCCGTTCTCTTCATGACAACCATTCCTTCTCATTCCTATGACCTTCGTTCAGTGACACGCAGCTCCTCTCCAACCATGAATTCCGAGGATGCCGCCGCCTTGAGCACTGCAAGTTCTGGGGCTCCACCTTCACTGCCTCGAGAGCATGGGGTCTCAAAATTGAAACTATTCTGCATGACATCCAGTTGTCCATCTCAGCCCATGGGATACCCACTATGCAGGCCATTCAGAATGACCTTGCCTATATTAAAGCTATTTCCCAATACTTGACGGTCCACTTCAGCTTGCAGCCAGTACCTTTCTCAGCACTACCTCATGAAGATGCTGTCGACTGGCTCGAGCAATTTCAGGCCTGGATCTCCTTCAATGGTTGGATGGATCCTTTGCGAATTTCCAATGCCATGCGATTACTCCTGAGAGGTATGGCCATCTTGTGGTTTAATATCCTTCCAGACCAGACGAGGGGACACTGCCACACTATATTGCACCTTCAAGGATCATTTCTTACAAGCTCACCCACCCTAGTTATTAGAACAGCAACTATGGGAGCGCATTATGCAACCTTCCGAATAATTGGAAGTATTTATAGTGGACATTAAATCATGGTATCCCAGCATACCTACATTCAGACAGAGGCATTAATTACCTCTCATCCATTGTGTGAGAAACCTGCAAGCTTCTCGACATCAAAAAGACTCATACAACCAGTTACCATCCACAGTGCAATGGACAAAGTGAGAGAAAGATGTTGACCATTCTTAACACACTATCTAAATACCTAGATGAGACTCACAACACTTGAGATCATTTGTTCCCTTCATTCAGTTTGCATACAGCTCCAGCCCTTGTGTCAACAGCACAGAGTATACCCCATTTTTCCTAGTCCATAGATGTCACCCTAGAACACTTCTGGACAAAGATCTCTTGTTGCTAGAGGTCCCAAAGTCAGCTTCCTCCTTCATCATCCCAATGTTGGAACAGCTTGAACTTGCTAGACGGGTTGCTATTGACACCCTAGGACAGAGAAAAATGGCAATGTAAAAAATGTCAGCAGCCAAGTGTCACAATCCTTCATTTTCTATGGGAGACATCGTACATTTGTATCGACCTGTCCTTGTTCCGGGCACCACCAGAAAACTGCTTCGCCCCGGACTGGGCCATGTTATATTGTGGAAAAGCTTCCCCCTGTTCATGTTTGCTTGCCCCAAAAGTCAGATGGAAAGCTGGTACACAATAAAATCCACATCAACAGGTTGAAGCATGGGTACTTGCATGATTCCCTCCCTGATAATCCCAGTCCCCCAAGTAATGAGGCTTCCTTGGAACCTGCAATGCTTTTCAAAGCTGAACTTCCTGCTGACAATTTGACAGCAGTTTCACCACAACCTCATGGTACTGACACTTATCGGCCAGCTCCTGTTCTTCCTGCCCCCCCCAAATGAACTTCCTGGAACTTCTCAGCCTTTTGCATCTTCTCATGACTCTCATGTACCCCAAACAGTGTACCAGATTGAGAAGATTCTAGACAAAAAGTACATTAATGGATCTTGGTCATACCATGTTAAGTGGTGTGGGTATGACAGTGCTCATAACTCATGGGTCCCCTTTTCTGACTTGACCACATCCTGTCAAGAACTAGTTCAAACCACCCACTCAGCAATCCCAACTGACCATAAAAGCCACAGAATCCAGTGAACTTATTATTCGGACTCAGTGCGGTGATTCTGTCAATTCTTTGTCTTAACAGTCTGCAAATTGCTTCTGAACTCCTGTATGATCAAACATTCCCCCCCTCTTCTCAATTTTAGCATTTTCAATCACTCAACTAATTAATCATCTTCTAGTAATGTCTCCACGATGCTGTCAGATGTTATCTTATTGTTACAAAGGTTTTGTTACTTTTTACTGTTGTTCATGCATAACGATGTCTTTACTTGTTCGAGTGGTACTCCCATTTACAATATCCAGGGTGATGTGGAGTACAGAGTTGTGCATGGGGCTAAAGAGGAGGCAGTATAGCACAGTGGTTTAAGACACTGAGCTGCAAACCTGGAGACCTGGATTTGAATCCCACAGCCCCCGTTTGCATACTTTGTGACCCTGAGCAAGTCACTTAACTTCCTTGTGCTCCTAGGTCACACCTGTGAACAAGCTTTCAGCTTAGTGTGTCTCTTCTGGTTAAAATAAATAGCTGCCACATCTTTAACTAGGAACAGTAATGGGCATCAAGCTGTGGTCTCATGTTATTCTAATTACTGTTTAGCAGGGGCTAGGGAAGGGAACATTCCTTTGTCCTCTGGTCAGTCTAGGATGTTCCCTGTGCTGATGAGACGTGCCTGTTTAAACTCCTGAATAAACCTTATCCTGTTCATTACTTTATGCATCCAATACAGTTCATTCAGTACCTACTGACTCCTGCAGTAAAAGCACCCGATGGGAAGGCAGTATACCAGAGAATGTAAGAGGCCCTTTAGTGGCAGACCAAATACCAAAATGCCACAATACCATGTCTTTGGAAGGACTTAACATGAAAAGTGTTGAACAAATCAGTTAAAAGTTAAACTTTAACATTATAATGCACAGTTTAAATGATGCTCGAACAGGTTTTGCATGACACAGTTTTTAAATTTATGATTTTCAGAAAGCAAATATATTTAAAGCTTTTAATCAATACCCGCATCTAGATATTTTAACTTCATGCATTCACGCTACATAACTACACAGAGAGCAAATACTCCTGCAATGCAGTGTTAACCTGAGATCTATAGAACATGATTACTAAATGCAGTTCCAGTCTTTCTTTGTGGTGTAACAACAGTTTATTTTCACCAGTCTGACACCATTTGCTGTGAACTGCAGTCTTTAGCCTTTGGTGGGGCAGCAGCACTCACAGTTTACAAAGTGTCAAGCATTCAAACTCCATGGCACTTGCCATGCCTAGTGCTCATAGCCCATCAGGTTGCACCTTGGGGTTGAAAGCTCTCCTCAGTCTCCGAAGCCTGAGATCTCTTAAACTGCCCCAAATTAAATCTGAATGTGAAGGACAGTTCATAAACCGAACTTAACCTTAATTGACCCTGTTCAGAATGTTCTCAATACAGCCTGAGAGTCTACAACAGTATAATACAGCTTAACATTTGAGGCTGAGCTTCCAAGTACATTTTTGTACAAGCACCATGCACGTATGAATGTGCTTTAATAAAAAACAGTCAACTGACAGCACATTTTAGTGTTGAGAGGCATGTTGCTAAACTCCATTTCATATACATTAAGGCCATTTTATGTACATTAAGGCACACAATACACCATTTCCCATGAGTAGGTACTTAATGAGTAAAAGTTTTGAGATTACAGGTTTGCATCCTTATATACAACACAAACATATATAAATTGCTGCATTTACACCTGTTGCCTAAACTGAATACAATAAATGGTGCTGATGACACTTGCCCAGTTGTTGTTTGTTTTAATAGAGTACATCAGGCACAAAACACTTCTACCTTACATTTTACACTTACTTGGGAAATCTTTGAACCAATGTTTCAGTTTATGTTCTTTAGGAATAAGGTACAGCTACCATAGCCTCCAGCTGCCTGGCTAGTTGGAGGAGAGTGTCTCACTGATCTCTGACTCCCTCCTTTAGTGTGGAGGGTGGCAGGCTGCTTCTCGGACCCCATGCCCCGGTGATGCACAGGTGCTCTGCATGGCTTTGACTAGGGAGTCCTTGGGCAGCTGACAGAAGATGCTCTGCAGAGTCTCCAGCTCCCGGTTCAGCTGCTCCAATCTCTTGCAGAGCCTTTCATTGTCTGCTGACAACTCTAGCACCTTTTGCTGGGTATCAGCATTGCACTGCTTGGCCTAGTCCCTGCTTTTCCTCACAACTATGTTGTTCCTCTCCCTTCTCACTCATTACTCGGAGCTTCCCTTGTCAATAAACTTTTTTGACTTTCCCCTGTTGTCACTGAGCATCATCTTGATTGCTCCCCAGGTGCATTATGTTAGGGATGGTGCAGGCTGGGCACCAGGGCTGTAGGTGACGTTGGGTGCCCCAGCTGGAGATGCATAGTAGTCTGGGAACAATATGCACTCTGGTACTGGAGATGATATATATTTTCTTTAAATATTTACTTTACTCCCCACCCAACTCTCCCTCTCATCACCCACCCCCCCCCCAAAACATAAATGTGACACTTGGGGTGCCCAATCCCCAGTGTTTCGATCACAAATGCTCTTACTGCCCCATCCCCACCCCGCCTCCACATCTGCACATGCATGGTACTTCCTACTCTTTTTTTTTCCAAATTTACTTTACTCCCCCAACCTGACCCTCCCTCCCAGCACTTACCACCCCATCACCCCAAAAAAAACATAACAGTGGTGCTGGGGGGTGCCCAATCCCACAGTGCAGGAATCCACATTTGTTTATTTTTTCCCTGTAAAAAAAGAAAAGTCCATCATTGTTTTTTGCGCTGTAACACTGCCCTCCACCTGACTCTCCCACTCAGCACCCCCCCCCCCAAGCTCTTAATTACCAATAGGGGCTCCAATGCTGTAATCCTCTCTGGACTGCAGACACATCTTCACTCTTCAAAGTTGGACTGCAAACTGAAGAAACAGGTCTGCGGTTTAATATATTTCAATGGGGTTTTGAACTTAGCAGCGTAACTTGGGCATTTTGGCATATTTGTGGCCCAAATTGTCAACATGCCTTATTTGGGACCCTACCTCTTGAACAATTGTACTATTAGGTAGATCTGTCTCGAAAGGTGATATTGCAGTCCCTGCACAAAATCATCTTTCAGGCAGGAGTTGTAAATTGTCTCTGTCCTTGTTCATGAGATGGAATCATAAGAAGGCTATATTGAAAATTTGCTGTAAAATATTAAACAAGCATTTGTCAATGCTGAACATTCGCTTGCAGGTATTTGCAGTGGTATTTAGCACTTGGACATGGCTTAAAAAAATCAGTGACAAAGAAGTAAAATGAGGGAGACAGTTTCACAAGTGGTTCTATTGCCTGAAGCAGGCAGCATAACAGTATTGGTGTAAAATACTTTGTCTGCAGAAGAGCAAGTCTGTAACTTTGTTACCCACTGTTCAGTCACAGAAACAAGTTGTAGGAGGGACAGAAACATGCTAAGGCAAAGTCTTGGACATCCTTGAATATACATATATATATCTCCCCCCCTCCCCCTCTCTATCTCCCTCCCACCCCCCAAAACCCCCTCTTCTACAGGTGCTTTTCAGGCTTGGCCATACTCTGCCACAGGAAAGCTCAGAGTTGAAAGGCAGAGGGGTAAGTGCATTAGGCGTTTGGGGGGGGGAGGGCAAGACGTGGAGGATATTGGCTGCACCAGAGAGGAGTATTAAAAATATAAGTAAAAACAAGCATTTGTCAATGCCGAATGTTGCTTGCTTCTATGTGCTGTTTAGGTATTTGGAAGTCATTGGAGTGCAAATATTGAAAATTTGCGAACTTACGAGCGTGCGTAGGAACTGCGCAATGCACGCTCGTAAAACAGTCATTTTTAGGAATTTTTTCACCAAATTTTCAACATAGCCATTTTAAGACCTCTGCTCATGAACAGTGTCTCTGTGATTTTCTTAATGTGTCCCATACATTGAGTTACGCACACCGCATTCGCCCACTGTGCGCTACATGGGCGGAAACACGTTTTGGGGCAGGATTGAAAAATGACAGCTGTACTGCTCATAAGGAGGTGTGGTAAATGGTAATATTGGAAAATCTGGAGTGAAAATATTGAAATTGGTGGAACTTCACGAGCTGCATAGGAACTGCGCAACGCACACTCGTAAAACAGTCATTTTTAGGAATTTTTTCACCAAATTTTCAACACAGCCAATTTAAGACCTCTGCTCATGAACAGCATCACTGTGATTTTCTTAGTATGTCCCATACATTGAGTTCGCACACCGACTTCTCCATTGTGCGCTACATGGGCGGAACATGTTTTGGGCAGGATGTAAAAAATGACAGCTGTACTGCTCATGAGGAGGTGTGGTAAAATGGCAATGTTGAAAATCTGGAGTGAAAATATTGAAACTTCACAAACTTATGAGCGTGCATAGGAACTGTGCAACGCACACTGGTAAAAGTCATTTTTAGGAATATTTTCACCAAATTTTCAACATAGCCATTTTAAGACCTCTGCTAATGAACAGTGTCACTGTGATTTTCTTAATGTGTCCCATACATTGATTTCGCACACCGACTGCGCCATTGTGCGCTACATGGGCGGAAACACGTTTTGGGCAGGATGTGAAAAATGACAGCTGTACTGCTCATAAGGAGGTATGGGTAAATAGCAATGTTGAAAATCTGGAGTGAAAATATTGAAAAATTGTGAACTTACATATAGCGTATGTGAACCGCGCAACGCGACGTCAGAAAACGGTTGGTTTTTAGGAATTTTCCACCAAAGTTTCAAAATAGGCTTTTGAGAGCTCCACCTTATGAACACTGGCAGTGTCGCTTTGTTAATCATTCTGGAAAGGTGATTTCACACAGTGACTGCGAAATCACCCTTCAGGCCCGAATAACGCCATGACAGTGACAGCATTCATGAGAAGGGGTCCCAAAACCCCATGTTGAAAATTTGGTGCAAAAATTCCAAAAAATGCCTGAGATATACAATAAAGTTGAAAAACCCCTATCTATCCCATTATACAGCTTACCGGCATTTCCTCAGTTCGCGGTCGGCTTTGAAGAGTGCAGACGTGTTCATGGTCCACCGATGATCGTCGCGCCAAGCTCCAGAGGTAAGTATGGGGTGAGGGGGGTGTGGGGAGGCAGGGTGCGCAGTGTGTGGGTGCGGGTTGTGGGATGGGGGTGGAGAGACAGCGATGGAACGTTTTCTTATTTACAGGTTTTTTTTTTTATTCAGACAACATGGGACGTTTGCCACGCTGGGGTGGGCTCCCAGCATGGCAGCAGGGAAAGCTGTTTGGGGGACGTGGAGCCAATGGGGGATTGGGCACCCCCGTCAGCCAAAACAAGATTTGCCATGCTGGGGTGGACTCCCAGCATGGCACCAAAGCTTTGGGGGGGCATGCAGACTTGAAGCCAACGGGGATTGGGCACCCCTGTCGGCTATAACAGTTTCGGCAGCTCATACAGTGGCGCTGCCAGCACTGATCGCAGCGGTGGTTTTCTTTGAAGTGAGGACCACTGCTGTCATACACAGCACCCGCATCCATTGGTGCAGGACCGCCATGCCTGCTCAACGGAGCAGTGGATTGCACAGGACAGTCATACCTCCAAAGTGTCCTATTCTCCCAAGACGTTCCTTGTGCATGCGCGCAAGTGAACGTAAAAACAATAAAGTTCGGAGTCTACATTGAATTTTGCAAATGTAGGCTTGCTGCATTGGTAATTTTTAGCATTTTTCGCCAAAATTCACAACATACTAACATACTAAAATGCCAGCAGAATAGGCCTAATGGTCTTTCGTGTCTGCTCGTTTGGTCAGCCCCCACCCTGGGTGCTGACCTTGCTGTCCCCCTCGCCTTCTCTGGCTTCTCCCTTCCCAGTTCCAGATATTCTTGCTGCATTGGATTTTACTTCCTGAACCCTTCCCTTGTACCTGTTCCACCCCCTCTTGAACCCCTCCACTGTCTCTGCCTCCACCAGCCCCCTAGGTAGTGCATTCCATGGCTCCACCACCTCCTCAGTGAAGTAGCACCTCTCCTTTCTCCCTGAATCTTCCTCCAGCTTCCACCCATGCCTCTAGTGGCCCCTTCCTCCTTCCTTCAAGCACCCTGACTGTTCCTCCCTATTTACCCTCTTCATGTACCTGAAGACCTCTATCATGTCCCCCGGTCCCTTCTCTCTCCAATATGTACATATTTAGCTCTTGAGCCTCTCCTCATAGGTCCTGTCCCCAAGCCCCAAATCATTTTGGTTGCCCTCCTCTGGACCCTCTCCAGGAGGTTAATGTCCTCTTAAGTGTGGCCTCCAAAACTGCACGCAGTACTCCAGGTGCGGCCTCACCAAGCAGTTATACAGAGGGAGTATCACTTCCCTCCTTCTGGAGGTGATCCCCCTAGTTATGCATCCCAGCATCCTGTTGGCCTTGGCTGCTGCCCTCCTACAAGTCTCAGAGTTGTTTATCTTGACATCCACCACCACCCCCAGGTCCCTCTCAGCCATTGAGACTTGTAGTATCCCCAGGGTGTACACTTGGCCTGGGTTTCTGCCCCAGGTGGAGTACCTTGCATTTCCTGCATTGAACCTCAGCTTCCACTTTCTAGACCATCTTTCCAGAGCCTCCAGGTCCCCTGCAGGCCACCCTCCCTCCTCCCCATCCACCACCGCCCCCAGTTTGAGTCATCTGCAAAGAGACTCATCTCACTCCTGATTCCTGTCCTTATGTCAGATACTGGGCATTGAACAGAAGGGCCCAAGGACTGATCCTGTGGGACCCCACTAATGACCCTCCTTGGGGATGAGACTATCCCACCAACTACGACCCTCTGGGTCCGGTCCTGGAGCCAATTGCTCATCCATCTGATCATCTGGTTTCCACCCCATTTCTCCTAGCTTATCCAACAGGCCCACGTGAGGAACAGAGTCAAATGCCTTGCTGAAGTCTAGAGAGGACATCCACTGGTCTACCCAGGTCCAAGGCACTTGTCACCCAGTCATAGAACTCCACCAGGTTTGTCTGACACGATTTCCTGGGATGAATCCATGCTGTCTATCATCCAGGCACCCTGACTTATCCAGGTCCCCCCTAGCCTCTCCTTGACAATGCCCTCCATCACCTTGCCCACCACACGATGTCAGGCTGACAGGCCTGTAGTTCCCTGCCAGCTCCCTTGATCCCCTTGTGGATAGGCACTACATGCGCCACCTTCCAGTCTTGGGGCACCCACCCTGTCCTCAGAGATGGTGAAAAGCTCTGCCAGGGGTTTCGCCAGGACATCTGCAAGTTCCTTCAGCACTCTAGGATGTAATTTATCCGCCCTGTGCTTTCTCCGCCTTAAGGGAGCTGACAGCTTCCTCACCTCTCTGCTGTGATTTCCACTCTGGTACCTCTTTCCCTGCTTAGCCCTCCCCACCTGCCAGTGATGCCCCCTCCCCAGACCTGCCGATCGGTAAGGGTCCCCCTCCTCATTATCTCTGTCTCCTCCCATGTATGATGCAGCATCTCCATTTTCCCCGGAGAAAACTGAGGTGAAGTACTCATTTAGTACCTCAGCCTGCTCCCCTGGGTCTTGTGCCCATCTCTCCCTGATTTAATCCTGCTAATCTGCCCTTCACCCTTCGTCTTTCCCCAATGTATCTAAAGAACCCTTTCCTCTCCTAATTTCCCTGGCCAGGTTCTGCTGTTCCTTGCCTTAGCCGCCCTCACCACTCTAGTGGCCCTTCTAGCTATCCGCCTGCACTCCCTCGATCCCTTTCACTCCTTGAGCACTTGAATTTCTTATAGGCTGCTTTCTTTCCCACCACCTCCTGGACCTCTCTGTCCACCAACAGGATTTTTGGGCCCTCACCGCATTTTCTCTTGCACAGGTGCTGGTAGCATCCTGCACCCTCTCCTGATGATTTCCCACCTACTCTCAGCGTCCATGTCTGACCCAATCCCATCCAAATGTTCCTTAAGGATCCTTCCATTTCCTTAAAATCCGCTTCCAGAGTCGGTTACTTCCGTCTTTGTGCAGCCTTCTACCCTCCTAGTTCCAGGCAGAACCAGACCGTGGCATGGTCACTCCCGCCAATGGGTCCCTACCTCCAGGCCCCCAATCTGGTCACTGTCTGCCAGGACCACATCCAGTACCCGTGCCTCCCTGGTCGGTTCCCTCACCTGCTGAGTTAGGAACGCGCTTCAAAGACATCCAACAACCTCTGTTCCTGGTCACAGAGGATGTCATAGTCTCCCAGTCTGTTCCTGGCATGTTTAAGTCCCCAACACCACCACCTTTCCTCTGCCCAGTCTGCAGTGTCTCCTAACATCTGCCACCAGACTGTCCTCCAGCTCCTCCGCCAGGGCAGGGGTCTATACACCACCCCTATTTTAACTCTCTTGCCCCCCCTTGTTATCAAGGTGACCCAAATCACCTCCACGGTTCCCTCCGCCTCCTCTACTCCCCCTATGCCAATGCAGTTTTTGACTATCATAGCTATCCCTCCTCCCCTTCTCTCCCCTGTCCTTCCTGAACATAGTGTAACCCTCCAGGTTCAGGTCCCAGTCATGTCTTGCAGTGGCCCAAGTCTCAGTGACCGCTGCCACATCCTCTGCTCCCTCAGTTAACATCACCTGGAGCTCAGGCATTTTATTGCCCAAGCTCCTGGCATTTAGCAGGACTACCTTCCACCCTTTCCCTATAGTTCCATTTCCCCTGCTCGTGTTCCCATGGGGATTCTGTTTTCTCCTGGTCTGCACTTTGCCAGTTGGCCTTTTCCTGCAATCCTCCTGGTCTGCAGGGGGGTGGAGACAGAGTCCCTCCTTTATCGGCACCCCTTGACAGCCTTTTCTCCCATCCCACCCCTTCACAAATTTAAACCCCACTTTTCACCAATGAACTCCTCTATTTTCAACTTAAGGATTCCCTCCTCCAAATTGAGATGTAGTCTATCTCTAGCATACAGCTCCTTATCCTCCCAGGTCTCCCCAATCCCCATCAACCCATACCCTCTGGCCTCACACCACTCCCTGAGCCACTGGTTTATCTCCCTAATTTTCCTTTTGTGTTCCCCACTAGCCCTTGGCACTGGCAGGATTTCTGAGAAGGAAACTGTGCATCCTATGTCATGACAGACCCTGGCGAGCTCCCTGAATCTTGCCTGTATCTCTAGCTCGCTATTTCCCTCAATGTCATTTGTACCCAGGTGGACCAGTATGTCTGGGGAACCCCCACAGTCCTTTGCCAGCTGATATACCTCATGCTTAGCCCTGTGCACCGTTAGTCCAGGGAAGCATCTTGTTCTAACTGGCCAGGCTTCTCCCTCCCTATCCCATTTGATACCCCTGATCATAGAATCCCCCAGCAGGAGCACTCTGACCACTCCTTTTCCTCCATTCCCCTTCCATGTCCCTCATCCTTTCTACCGGCCCCTCCACCCAGCTGGCTCCTTGTTCCTCCCCCTATCTGGGTGCCACATGCCACCACCTCCTTATTTACCATGACCACCCCCTCCCCTCCAATCCTATGCCTCTCCTCCTCCCGAGTATCCTTCTGTACCTTGCTAATTCCCCCCTCACTGCTCGCAACTGGTCCTTCTCCCCCATCTTCTAAACTAGCCTGACTCATCCTCCCTTCCTTCCTGTCTCCATTTAGTTCCTCCTTGCTCGTCGTGCTCCCCTGGCCTAAACCTCAGCTCCTTTACTGAATCCTCCTTGTACTTCTGGTCCTTCTCCTTTACCTTTCCTCCAACGGGTCCTTCTCCTTGAGCTTTCCTCCATCTTCCCCTGCCCCTCCTGCTCTGATTCACTGCTCCCCCCATTCTCCTGCATTCCAGGTCCCCCTGTTCTTCCTGCTATCTGGCCCCTGCCTCCTGCCTCCCACTCCCACACCCTTTCCGTCTCTAACCACCTCTGTCGTGGCTACATCACCCCCCTCATCCTTGAGCAGAAGAAGAGAATTGAAGCGGTTGCTGAGTATAAGGTCTGATCCACTTCCCCGCCTTGCTTCCTTCTGTCCAGCCCTGGCCATCTGCCTACTTCCCCGAGAATGTTGTCCCTCCGTCCCCCCTTTGTGAGGGTCCCCAGTTACCTGCCTGCTTCCTTGGTAGTGTCCTTTTGAACCCCCTCTGCCAGGGTCCCTATGTGACCCCTGAGTATTCTCCTGCACTCCTTTCCCTATACCCCCACCCCCAGTGTTTGGTGCAACCCTGTGGGAGATTTCCAGCCCCCTTCCCCCAGCTTTCTCCTCATCCCCGCAACCTCCTCCCTAAGCTGTGCTAGCTGGTAGCATACTGGGCAACCACCAAACTTCCAAGCCCAGTCCAGTATCATGGCTGCTCCACACCCTGTGCACCCCACCACCCTCCCAAAGATGCCGGCCCTAATGATGTGTGGTTCCATCCCCTTCCAAATAGGTTTCCTTGGGTGAGCCACCAGGTTCCCCCCTAGTCCAAGATACCCCTACTGCCTAATCAGGTCACCCACTAATCTTAGAGACAGTCCCACTGTACACCAGTAACTCTGTTACTAGGTGCAGTACAACACATTAAACTTATAAGGGAAATGAACAACTCCCTAAGCTCCTCTCTCCCAGCCTTTATATCCAACCCCAGTGGCTAGAACTACATGAGCTGCACCAGCAGCCTTTTCCTCAATTGCAGGGCAGGTGTTCCCCTATAAATTTGCAGACTTCTGGGAGGGAGGGGTGGGGAGGCGGGTCTTGGGCAGACACCTGACAAGAGACAGTGTATCAGCCTGTGTCTCCCTCCAAGCCCTGCAGCTAAAGAACCAGGCCCAAGCAAATCCCACCAAATAGGTTTGAAATCAGAAGAAATAGGCCTCTACCAGCGCAGCCTGTTACACAGTGAAACATCCACAAAAAGAGCCCACTTACAGCCACCAAATCAGTTTACAAACATCCAGCATCCCCAAAACAATACCCTGCTAGCCCCTTAGAAGTAAGAAAGAAAAGAACTAACCTACCAAGTAAAATCCACAAGAACCCTGTGAAAACAACAGCAGCAGCTACTGTCCTGGAACACAACTGATCCTGTCCCCTTCCAGTTCTTTCTGAGAAGACAAAGCAGCTAGCACCTCAACCTGATTCAGCCCTGCCTCCAGTCAATTGGCTGAGTGAGACCTGGCCAGACCATTAACACCTCCCCACTATGAACTAACCTTTACACTAATGGAGTCAGCACAAGGAATCAAAATTCAAGTCAAAGCCCCCAAAATATGTTTGCTGCCAAAGGAAACAGGTCTCCAATTTAATCAGCTTCACTAACACCACATCAAAATAGGCTTGAAATTAAGATATAGGTCTCAATTCAAATAACCATCTCCAAGCAAATCCCACCAAATAGGTTTGAAATCAGAAGAAATAGGCCTCTACCAGCGCAGCATGTTACACAGTGAAACATCCACAAAAGAGCCCCACTTACAGCCACCAAATCAGTTTACAAACATCCAGCATCCCCAAAAACAATACCCTGCTAGCCCCTTAGAAGTAAGAAAGAAAAGAACTAACCTACCAAGTAAAATCCACAAGAACCCTGTGAAAACAACAGCAGCAGCTACTGTCCTGGAACACAACTGATCCTGTCCCCTTCCAGTTCTTTCTGACCACATAGCCACATCTTTATAGAACCTCATGAATGTGACAGCTGTCATTTTTCAAATCCTGCCCAAAATGTTTTTTTACATCCTGAAAGATGTTTTTGTGGTCCCTGCATGAAATCACCTTTTGGACAGGAGTTGAAAATTTTATCTGCCCTTGTTCATGAGGTAGAGTCATAAGAAGGCTATGTTGAAAATCTGGTGTAAAAAATGTTCAAAAAATACAGTTATGAGCCTTCATTGAATTTTGCAAACACAGTTTTGTAACTTTGATAATTTTCAATATTTTTAACCCAAACTTACAACATATCCATATCTTTACAGCACCTCATGAATGTAACAGGTGTCATTTTTCATCTCCTGCCCAAAATGTGATTCTGCATCACGAAAGGTAATCTTGCAGTCCCTGTGCAAAATCACCTTTAGGCCAGAAGTTCAACATTATCTCTGCCCTTCTTCATGAGGCAATGTCATAACAAGGCTACGTTGAAATTTGGTGTAAAAATATCACAAAACAAACTTTCAATATTTTTACTACAAATTCCTCAGCTGCAACCTTATTGTCTCTGGCCAGAGTTTGTTTAGTTTAGCACTTACTAATGCATACATCAGCAGTACAGCGACAGTAGAGAAATATTTCCTGGTCGTAATGTCTTTAAAACCAAATATGTTGCTTGTCTAGAAAATGTAGAACTCAATCAACAATATCCATTGATTACTCCTGAGGAAGTTAAAACAGCGATACAGGCCACCAAAGCTGACTCGTCAGCTGGTCCTGATGAAATTACAGCAAAATTCATTATAAAACTGGTCACTGAATTAGTGGACCTACTTACTCTACTATTTAATGTATCCCTTTATGAAGGCTATGCATTAAGAGAATGGACAGTAGCTACTGTACTGCCTATTCACAAAGGTGGAAATACAAATCTTGCTAGTAATTATAGCCCGATTAGCCTCACCTCATGCAAAGGAAAATTAATGGAAAGGATTTTAAAGAAAAAAATGTTAGAACATTTACAAAACATAAACTTTCAGGATATTAGCCAATATGGATTTGTACAGGGTAGATCATGCCAACTCAACCTCATAAACGTTTTTGAACCAGTGAGTAAGGCACTAGATCAGCGCCTCCCAGTTGATATAATATTTTTGGACTTCGAAAAGGCTTTTGATTCCGTTCCCCATGGAATTTTGATTAAGGAGTTGTTAAGTTACGGTTTCAATTCAAATATAGTTAGAAGGATAAACTCCTGGCTTAGTAATAAGAAACAATGGGTCAGCATTAAAGGGCATCTGTCTGAATGGGGAGATGTGAGTAGTGGTGTCCCACAGAGCTCTGTGCTATGCCCCTTGCTGTTTAACTTATTAATTGCAAGCATGCAAACCTCAAATGATGTCTGGATACCCAAATATGCAGATAATAGCAAGTTTGGCTGCATTGTTAACAATTCAAATTCAGTTAGATCCTTACAATCCAACCTTGAACACGTAGTTATGTGGCCCGAAAGAAATAAAATGACCTTTAACCCAGCCAAGTGTAATGTGATGCACTTGGGTACAAATTATATGTTAGCATCCTATAACATAAACAATAATAATTTACAATCTATTACAACTGAAAAAGATTTGGGAATTACCATTGCACATAAGTACTACACATAATAACAATCTTATTAAAAAATGTCATGGTACACTTTCTTGCATCCTCAGACATATAAAGAGTATGGAACCAGATGTATTGATCCCATTATATTCAAGTTTAGTCAGATCACAGATAGATTACTGTGCTCCCTTCTGTACTCCAACTTCTGTGGGAGGAATAGCTTTGTTAGAAAAGGTTCAAAGACTAATTAAAAAAGGTCAAAGGTCTAGCTAACCTAGATTATAATATCAGACTTAAAACTCTTGGTTTGTTTTCTCTAGAATATAGAGCATTCGGGGTGATCTGTGCTTAGCGTACAGATCATTTCATGATCCAGCCTTATGAGGCTGTCTGTCTCCAAAAAAACACAATAGGTTATAACACTAGAACACACAATTTAAAGTTTAAAACAAAACTAAATAACACTTTAAAAAGGAATAAATTTTATACTCAGAGGTTGCGCCCTACATGGAACTCATTACCAACACAAGTTGTTACCAGTATCAATCTGACCCAGTTCAAATATGAACTGGATACTTATATGGGTGATAAGAAATTCAAATATTGCCACTAGGTGACAAGTTCATAATGGGCTTGCCCCCTGAACTCATATCATACCTATGAACCTATGAATGTTGTATAGTGGTGAGAGATTATTCAAAAGCCTTTTGAATACAACATGCTCCACGATTTTGTAAGGCTGTAAGTCCAGTGCTATCATTTCCAAAATTAGTGTTGTTATAGCAATTGCTTCTGGATGAGTATGTTGGTATTTGACTTTACGTTTAATCATTTCAGAAATTGTGAACTTCCTTCTAGTATTTGAAGTCTTTAGATAGCCGAACATTAGATGTGCTGGATGACAATAAGGCTAAAAGGGGACTGTTTGTAGTACTTTCCTTGAAAAAGACTGAGAAAGAGGTGACAATAGAACTGCATCAGGGTATCACCCCACTACAACGACTTTTTTACAGTGAACACCACCACAGCGACAAATCTCGCCAGGTTGAGATTGGTCACTGTGGTGGTTCGGTGTCTGATGAAGTAGCGATTCTTGGTGTTGTGCCCCCCACCCCAAATCAGCTCCAACTTGGAGTTGGTTATTTAGAGATGGGGGTTCAGGGGTCAAAGTCCCCCACAGAAAAACACTCTGTGCTGTCAGGAACAATGTCGACTGTTGGCATTGTTCCCATCACTGTTGGGGGTGTCAACATAGACACCGTCAATGTATTGACGTGGAACCCTGTATCAGAAGGGCTTTTGCTACCACTAGCTACAATAGGTGCAGGTGGAGTATGACCTATCTCTGCCTGCATGTTGTTGTCATCTTTCTCTCTATACAAAAAATCATGCCTCAGGTGTAATGGGTGACATCTCTCTAAATGTCTTTTTAATGCTGAAGTACACAAAGCACCCTTTTTGCTCCCTCTATTGATGGTCTTTTTACATGTAGAGCAAACTGCTCATAACTCATTATTGGCAGACAGAGAAAAGTAAGACCGCACATAAGAGGTTAGCTTTTTTATTTCATTACCAGGCATACTATACTGCCCTCTGTCCCTGCCTCTCTGTTGTTCTTTCTCAACACTGAGCTGCTCATCAAGGTCTGTCTCTGTTTTACTCTTATCTTCATTCAACAACTCATCCAAGCCAGTCACAGAACCCAAATTAGAATGCAGTGCCTACTCATCTTGTTCCTCCTGCGCTGGCACCACTCTGTTTGTGTCCTTCTCATCCAAATCATCATGTTCATACTTCATATGTGCAACTGCTACCTCTTCCTCATTCAGGCTTTCCACTTCCTTCTGTTTTCCCCCTCCTTGTCCACATGCTCCATTTCAGTAGTCTCATCAGAATGAGATGTCTCCTCATCTGTTTCATTCAAATGTGTACTGGTACTATGGTACACAAAGGTACCATATCTTTGCTTGCCACTCCTTATGGTGTTGACTACCCTTTTTAGGTTTTAATCAAAGTAGTTTTTGCCTTTTCTGATGTTTGATCAGCACTGAGGGAGAACCACTACTGCTCCTGGATGATGTCCCAGTAACTGGTCTTTTACCAGTCTGACTCTGCAATATTTTTTGTGCCATACATTTCCCCATCCCTTTCCACATTTCTGCCTCCTCCTCCTCCTCTTCTCCCTGTCTGGTGCACATTAAGAACTGTTGTTTTTTATTTAGCAGAAAGCACAGACAAATGGTAGGAAAAACTGACCAAAAGATGCAGTGAGAACAACAAACACACAGGCAACAATTGGAAAAGGACCTGGCATGAGTAAAGTAACTATATAATTTTTTTATTATTAATGCCTGTAAGGCAAGAAAAAGCACAGCAGACAGAGCAGTGAAAAGTCTCACAGCAAGGGCAGCCTATACTGCCTCCCTCATACATATACTGAACAAGATCCACTTCCCAGGACAGATAATGTGATTGTTACAGTCGCCAGAATAAGCAGGATTATGTTTATTTAGCAGGGAGCATGCAGCAATGGCAGGAGCAGTAGGCCAGGAAATGTATTCACAACAGCAGATGAACACACAGGCAAATTGACAAGTGTGAGATGCAACTTTACAGAAAAGGTTATATTTATATATTTTCTTAATTAATGTCTGCCAGGCAAGGAAAACGCACAGCAGTCCAGTCACAGCAGAGTAGGGTCTGTCAGCAACTTCCTCCCTTTGAGGCTAAAAGAGATCCCCTCCTTTGCCCAGGAGGACAGGTAGGTTATCACAAAGAATACCACTGTCAGGATGGTGGGCCAGGTCAAGTGGGATTTTTCTTTTATTTAGTAGGGAGTATGCAGCAATGGTAGGCACAATAGACCATGTAATATATTTGCAACAGCAGTTAAACAAACAGACAGGCAAACTGGCAAGTGTGAGATGCAACTATACAGAAAAGTTTTTTTTTTAATTAATGTCTGCCAGACAACAAAAGGCACAGCAGTCCAGTCACAGCAAAACAGGATCTTGCAGCAACTTCCTCCCTGCCTCAGAGGTTCATGTGAGACAGGCAGGAAGCAGGGAACGGACTGTACAAAGTTTCCAATGTACCTGTGAATTTGAAGGCAGTAAGCCCAAGAGACAGTCACTGAAAAAGTCACACTACCCTTGGCCTTCTCTTCCCCCTGCAAGGTTAATCTGTGTTCCCCCTTCTGTTCTATTTTTAATTGCTTGTTTTTTTCTGTTTCTTCTTTGTTTTAATAAAATGAAGGCACCTGCACTTTCAGGCTTTAACATAAAAACAATAGCAAGTGTAACCCCTAGGTGACGCTATCCCAAGGGCTACTACCCCTTAGCAGCTGTGCTTGAGGTTAAGGGGCCTGGGTAATAAAGCGGTGCCTCCACCCAGAGGTCAGGGTTGTTAGTGGTCAAGCTAACCTGGGCAAAGCCTCTGGGACACTGTAACCCCCCCCCTTTCCCTTCTAGTGGCCTGAACAATATACAATAATTACTTTCACAATGACCCTTATTCACCAGGCAATTACCCCCACTGTTTGCACTTACCACCAGGGCTGGTTCCTCTAGCGTGACCCTGGGGACCCCCTGTAAAACAAGGTTAAGCACAGCAAATAGCAATGGTACAATACTTTTGGCACAAACTGGAACCATAGTCTTGTTAGATGCAAACAAAGTTAAATCTGACTTATTCAGGGGATTTGAACAAGGGAGGGGCATAATCAGGTTGATTTGCTTACAAGCTTTATTAATCAGACAGTTATGCATGCAGTTCAGAGTCCCTACACAGTCACACACTCTGGGTACCCAGGTAGGGAAACGGCAGGATAGCCAGGAACGTTGCAGCTGGTTGGGGCCCTGTGATAGAAGAAAGCAACATGCACAACACACACTATTTGCAATCTGGAGCTGGAGGGCTCAGTTTGTGAAAGAAAAGGCAACAAGACAATCAGATGACAACACTTTTTGATTTAGCTGTTGCTGCAGGGAGCTACCCTGATGTTTACTCATGATACCCAATACTGGACACAGGCAGGATGAAATCAAGACTGCAGGCTGTTGAGCTGGAGTGCCCGAAGAAGCAGGGCCCACATGAATCACAGAGGCATCTTTCCTGTTCAAGGCACTGAGCAGGGGGCTGATCCCCAGTCTGATCTCTCGTCAATGACTTTCTCTGCATAGCAGGTATTCTGGCTGGGCCAGTGTAGCAGGGCCCAGGCAAATGGAAATGGATACGGATTCAGTCCATGGAGCTGGATACAGCCTCCAGCAAGCAAACACAGTTCAGACACACAGTGCGGAACCAAATCATGACCCATTATAAGCACACAGCACATTCACATGTAAGGAAATTCCACTGTACCAGGCAAATGGCTCTCCGGTCACAATTACAGAGTCTCTGCACAATCCGGGAGTTCAGAGGTAGCTGGAAGTCCTGACAGGCCGATCGCATTCAGCAAATCTTTGGTCTTCTTCAGGTTAAAGCTTGGTCACAATTCAGTGGCTTAATTCGCTCTCCAAATTCGGATTCAGTCAAAAAAAAGCACAGGTTCCTTCTCAGGAACAGCAGGCAGGCATGCAGGCCAAACTCAGGCCTTTCCACAGTTCTCCCACGCAAATCCACTATGGATTGCTGCTCGAACTATCTCGAGCTGTTACTTCTTCACTTCCCAGCTCAGATCTAACTGAAACTGCAGGAGGTGTGGGACTTTCCCCAAGATCCAAAAGGCTTGGTTGACTGATCTGTCTGTCAGTCACAAAAGGGCTCCCCCTCCACGTTATTTTAGGTGCCAAAAGCCCAAAACTACAATTCCTACAAGTTTTGGCCCCACCAAGCCCCTGTAGGCAGGCTCCATTTTAGAGTCCCAAATGTACTGATTGGCCCATTCTGACAGTCCAGGACCAAGATGATGGAAACAAACAGAACTGTCCATGCTGCAAAGAAGGCAGGTTAGAACAAACTGCAATATTATTACTACTCTAACAAATGATCAGCAAATAAGTACATCTTCTAACAGAGCTCCCTCTTAGATTAATTATGACTGCAATCCAGGCAGCTCTTAAAGAGGTAGTACACAGAGGCTATACAGGCACTCCTTAGCAATACATTTAAACTGCTAAAATGCAGGACACCAGCCTGGCAGTGAGCATTTAAGCAAGCTTAAGGAAGACTTTTCAGGAACCCCCATTTGTAGGGGAGTTACACCCTTCCCTGCCTGGAGAAAACTTGGTATCCACATCAAGTCTGTCATGCATCAGTTAACATAAACTTATTACTTTACTATACATATTCACTACACTTCACAATACTATATCCATAATGCTTATGGACGTTTCATACATGATACTAATTCCACTATGATTAACATACTTGTAACATCACAATACTGATTCATGTTATAACTTCCTGTACACTAAACAATGTAGGAGGGGGCCCTTCCCTATCAGCTAACTTGGGGCTGGGTGGGGCAGGGCCACCTTACTGAGAAGGAAGAACAATCAACCTGGAATTGGCCATTAAGCTCAGTTTGGGTAGTGAGCTCTGAGAAATATAAACACCTTTGTGAACCACATTGAGAGGCAAATCCACTGGCCTCCCGGGAGAATCATAACTGAAGCGCAATACTGGCTTGACAGCTCAGCCAGTCTTTCTGGGGGGAACAGCCACAGTCTCTGTACTTTCAGCAGTAACTTTGGAGCTTTCATCAGTTGTGAGGGGTGCCTCTGCACGGATGGGAATGTCCAAACTGGGAGCACTGTCAGCTTCTTGCTCTGTAGGCTCTGTCTCCACAACACTTGGCTAATTTAGAAAGGGTTCTGGCACAATTAGGCTTTGCAGCACTGAAGGGGGCTGTCAACACTCTCGCATTGTTCTTCAGGTTCTGGTGTGTCATCTGGGGGACTCAGACCATCAGCCCCTTCTTCAGGTAATTCACACAGAGAGTCTGCAATCTCAGATATGATGCTTTGCACCTCACTTTCATGGAGCATTGGCTCCAAGGACGCAGCTGAGGGGTTAGGCAGTCCAGAAGGCCCAGCTTCATCCCCATAATTAGTCATAGGGTTACCTCGAAACAGCTGACTCAGTTCATAGGGGGGGTAATAGGCATTGTCACACTCACTATCATCAGAGGTGGACTGACAGTCACTATCATTCTGGGCCTGTTGTGGGGGAAACCTTAACTCTGTAACTGCTGGGGTAGGTTAACTCTGTCTCTTTTTTGCAGCAGCATGAGTCACAGGCCCAAAGGAGGCAATGTCTGCTGACTCAGCTTCAAAAATAACTTGGCCAATAGGCAGCAAGGGGTTACGGTGCTTGGTCTTGACAGCTTTGGAGTTATTCTCTGGGTGTACCTTGTATACTGGTAGATCATCCAACTTTCCAACTACTACATGAGGAAGATGGTGCCACCTATTAGCAATTTTGTGCTTGCCATGTAGTCCCAAATTATGTAACAACACACGATCTCCAGGCCGTAGCTCTTGAGCCTTTACTTTCTTGCCGTGCCTCTCTTTGTTGGCAAGATTTCTTTTAGCGGTCATTGTCTGGGCCAGTTGATATGCATGGTTCAATTGAGCTTTCAGTTTCTATACATACTGCAGGTAGTTTTCAGCTCAGACCCCATCTGGAGAGACCCCAAAACAGACATCAACTGGCAGGCAGGCCTTCCTCCCAAACATGAGGTGGTAGGGGGAGAACCCAGTAGCATCATTTTTGGTGCAATTGTATGCATGTACCAAGGTGCTAATCTGCTGGCTCCACTTATGCTTGTCTTTTGGGTGGAGCTTGTCCAGCATGTCTAGAAGGCTGAAGTTAAAAATGTTCTGGTTGAGGGTCCCCCTGCAGGTGATAGGGGGTGGTTCTTGACTTCTGCATCCCCCACAGAGAGAGCATTTCTTTGATTAGCTGACTTTCAAAGTCTCTGCCTTAGTCAAAGTGGATCCACTGGGGTTCACCATAGTGGATAAAGAAATTTTCCACTAGCACCTTGGCCACAGTAGAGGCCTTTTGATCTTCAGTTGGAAAAGCTTGTGCATACCATGTGAAATGATCCATAACCACTAACACATTGCCAATATTCCACTGATCAGGTTCTAAACACAAAAAGTCTATGCAGACCAGTTCCATGGGGGTGCTGGTAGTAATATTGACAAGGGGAGCAGCCCTCTGAGGCAGGACTTTCCTTCGCAGGCAATGACTGCAGGTCTTTACATGGTGCTCAACATCAGCCCTATCTTGGGCCACTAGAATTGTGATCATATCAGGTTGAGAGTTCTATCAATACCGAGGTGCCCCATGTGATTGTGGAGGGACCTTAGTACCAAATCTTTAAAGGCCGTGGGCAGGACCAATTGCTGCTTGTCTACTCGACCACTGCGATCCACCGTCTCTCTATATAATAACTGATTGTGTAACTGCAACCTGGGGCCTTCTTTAAACAATGGTGCAGTTCGCAAGTCAGGGGAACGCAACTGGGACACATCTTTCCCCGCACGCAGGGCATCAAGTGCTGGCTGAAACATAGGATCTTGGGATTGAGCCCACTGGATGCTGTCATTGTCAAATTGAGGTAGTGCACTAATATTTAGAGCAGAGAAATGGCAATAGGCAGCCAGTATGCAGGTATCAGGAGGGCCCAAGCAATCTACTAAACAGTCCACTGTGTCCATAGTCATCTGCTCATCTCTATCAAACTTTTGGCACAATGCTTGGATGTCAGGTTCAGACAACCTGACCCAATCACTCTTGGAGACTGGCCTTCATGACAGGGCGTCAGCATCAATGTGGTTCAGTCCTGGCCTGTATTCGACAGCATAATCATAGGTTGATAAAGCAGAGAGCCACCGGTGCCCAGTGGTGTCCAACTTAGCTGAAGTCTGTACATAGGTTAATGGGTTATTTTCGATCTTCGCCAATATCTTTGCCCCATAGAGGTACTCATGAAACAGGTCACCAATGGCCCATTTTAGGGCAAGGAACTCCAGCTTGTGCACAGGATAGTTTTGTTCTGACGGGGTCAAGCTCCTGCTGGCAAAAGCCACTGGTCTCACACCATCCTCATGGTCTTGATACAGTACAGCTCCTAGGCCCTGCAGACTAGCGTCCGTATGCAGCTCATAGAGCTTGGTAGGGTCAGCATAGGTGAGGATGGGAGCATGGGTGAGTTGGTATATGACTTCGTGGAAGGCTGCTTCACATTCGGGTGTCCAGCAGGGCCCAAAAGGTTCACCTGTTCAGAAGTATACTTTCTCCGGTTCTTTGACAGCCCCTTTCTTGTATTTATGGTTGGTGGGGGGGTAACCCTGGGTGAGATTCAGGAGCAGGCGAAATCACCTTGGAATAGTCATTTATGAACCTGCGGTAGTAGCCACAGAACACCAGGAAACATTGTAGTTCTTTCAAGTTATGGGGCTAGGGCCAAGTAGTCAGTGACTCAGCCTTACTGGGTCTCCATTCCTTTTGCAGATACTATGTGCCCCACATACTTCACGGAAGTTTGAAAAAACTGGCACTTGTCAATGGACAGCTTGAGGCCAAAGTCTTCCAATTAGTCTAGGACTTTAAACAGTAGGATCTCATGCTCCTCTAATGTGCATCCGAACACAATTACATCATCTAGGTACACTAGGCATTCCAGCAAGTTCATATCTCCAACCGCACGTTCCATCAGTCACTGAAAGATGGCCGGGGCACTTGTAATCCCCTGTGGCAGTCTCAGGAATTTGTAGAACCCCAAAGGACAGATGAAGGCGGTTTTCTTATGGTCCTCCGAGGCCATCGGAATCTGGTAATATCCGCTGCAAAGATCCAGTACTGAGAACCATTTGCTCCCATTCAACCAATCCAGGGCATCTTGTATACGGGGCATGGTGTATTGATCTGGGATGGTCCGCCGGTTCAGGGTTCGATAATCAATGCACATCCTCACTAACCCATTCTTCTTACACACAACCACAATGGGAGAGGCATATGGGTTCCTGTATTCCTGTATCTCACCAGCAGTGAGCATTTCCTGCAGGTGTCTCCTCATATCATCTATGTCTGCTGGGGCAAGGTGTCGGGATCTCTCTCAAAATGGCCGGTCATCATGAAGGCATATATGATGCTCTGCACTCTGGACACACCCCACATCCCATTCTTTTAATGAAAATACTTGGTCTGTCTGGGTGAGTTTTTGCTAATCCTAGCCTTCCATTCAGCTGGCAGCGGGGAATCACCAAAGTCAAATAAGTCCGGGGTCACTCTCTCCTTTTGGCCAGAGTACTTGTTATTGGGTAATACTGCAGTGTCTGTGCAGCGTACTGTAACTAGAGTGCACCCTCTGTTCACCTGGACCTCCTGATCTGATACATTTTGAATCTGGACCATCACTCATCGTGCACAGGCATGGGCATGGGCAGGCAATATTCTGGGTTTAACCAATAATCCTTCTGGCAAATTTCCATCACCTGGTGCATCCATCATTAATATTTTGTTCTTTACATTTCCCTTTAGGTGGACTTCTCCATGGATTGTGCACTGGGCATTGTGGGCCAATACCAAGGAGTCAGGTTCCTTTTTTCACACTATCCTCACTGGCTCATCTGGGTCCTCTTCATTGGGTTTCTGTTGTAAGTCATATGCCCTTTTTACTAAGGCTGGAATTCTTAGGGCCCGTCCAGTCAGTTGCCCTTGTTTCTCATGGCAGAGTTGTGCTAGTCTCCCAAACATGTGGGCGTTTGTTCCAATTAACAGGGGAACCCCATCATACAGTCCGGTGGGGGGACACACTAGGGCCAGTGTCTCTACTTGTTCCTCTACACCAGTTACAGTTGCAGGAAAAGACAACCTGAGGTGGACATATCCTAGATAGGGATAAGACTTGTCGCTCAGCCTCCACACAAGTAGGCCTTCCAGGGATTGTAATGGTACATCAGATAAGTGTTTGTCATACCAGTTCTGAAATACAATGGTCACTTGGGACCCACTGTCAAGCACAGCCCCAGTAGGAATACCATTCACAGCCACAGTAGTCTTCATTGAAGGGCCCACTATTTTGGACCAGTCTGGAAGGACAACAGCAGGGGTCTGGACAGATGATTTATCCACAGAGGGGTTTGAGTTAGGATGGCCGAAGCCTTCACTGCGGTCATTCCGTGCATCCCTTGACCACTGACTCATTTTACGAAGCTCTCCTTGAAGCCAGTTCACCACTTTCTCTAAGTCCTTCTGAGACCAGCATTCCCTCTTCATATGGCCATCCTTGCTGCAATTGTGACAAATGACAGACTCTCGGGGCATTCTTGGGGAAACCACAGCAGGGGATGCTGGAGCATCAATGGAAGATTGTGATCTGACTTCTGCTGGTAGTGTACCATGTCTCAAAAGTTCCTTTAGCAGGGTTTTATTTAACTCTAAAAAATGATTAGCATTTTGTTCATAAACGTTCTAAAACATTGTGAAAATGCATAGCACTTGCCTCACTGTGTTTAACAAACATAACACTTGTAGAAAACCTATATAAATGTTTTCTGTACAGTTAGTATTGTCCCAAGAAAAAAACTGCTAATCAATTATTTCAAATCCTGCTTTACGGTGGCAGTCAATTCCTTGAGCTCAGCCGAGAAGTCACCCTTAGTAGAGGATGCCTGAGGGTGCACCCCCACCCCCATAACAGTCACGTCCTGACAGGGGCCAGGGTCTCTGTCAGCAGGGTATACCTCAGCGAATGTTCCCGGTTGTACTTTTGTGACTTCCTTCAGCAACTCCTCCCCCCACTGTTTAACCCACAGAGGGACACCTGTAGTGGTCTCCATTTCGGAAGGGCCTTCCGGTGCCATGATCACTTGAGCTGCACTCACCCCATAATTACAATCTCCCTCTTCACCTTCTACCTCATGGAGTTCTTTTATCAAGTCACAGTAGTCAGGTGGGTTACCTCTCCTCTCCTATCCTGGAGCCTTAACAGGATGATCTGCAGTTTATAATGCTTGGCATGTTGCAGTATGTGCCCCAATCTCACATGGTTCATATCACTGGTGGCTACACCACCTTTCCGGTAAGCTTTCTGCTGCGCTCTTTCTAGGCGAGTAACATACACAGACAAACTTTTCCCCTTCAATTGTTTGTTGCCTTGGAATTTCCACATCAAAGTCTCCCGTGACTCAATGCTCCATAAATTGCCTTCAAGTACAAATAGGTACTTCTGAGCAGATGCATCAGGTTTCATGGACCTCAAAACTTTGATGGCTTCAAGGGCTGGGCCCCTCAAACTTTCTGTGATTCTTTTCCACTTCTCTGCCTCCACACACTGCCACTCGGGTACCAAGGGGGCAACATAGTCGATCCAGGTATCCCAGTCATCCTCCCCCCCGGGGGATGGGGAGGGTGTCCAAAAAGATTCTCAGCCTTCAGTAGGAGTCACGACTAATGACAGGTACAGATATAGGAGCCAGCATTGGCACGGGCACAGAAGGTGGGGCAGTAACAGGTGCTGGAGTGGGAGGGAGTGTTGGGGAAGGAACACCCCGAGGTGGCAGGAATAGTTTCTTAAAGTCCTTTATGGTTTTCCTTTCCTCCGGTAACAACTTAGCAAATTTCTCCTCAAAAGTCTCAGATAATGGTGGGAGCTCATCCTCCCCAGGGTCTTTACTGTCTTTTGTTATCACTCTCCAGGTGGCTAGGACCCCTTTTGAGGCAATAGTCTGTGGCACTTTAGAGCGGTCCATGAGGTCACTACACTCTACCAAGGCTATGAAAGTTTAGGTGATCAAATCAGCCTGTCGACCCACCACCACAGGGTTTTTTAAACATTCAACTTTGGAGAGTGCTCCCTCTATAATGTCCTTACTGGTACCCAGGGGAATATCCAGTATAAACAGAGCATTTTGGGGGTTGATCTCCTGCCCAGTACACCAGCCCACCAACTGGTGTACAGCCATTTCTACTGGGGTAGCCATTAATCTTTAACAATAATTCATCATTTTTGGCCACTAGAAGGCACAAAATCCCAGCGGTGAACCTTCAAGATGTAACCCCCAGGTGGCGCTATCCCAAGGGCTACTACCCCTGCCTGCTTGGCTAGTAGCAGGTTAAGGGGCCTGGGTAATGAAACAGGTGCCTCCACCCGGAAGTCAGGGTTGTTAGTGGTCAAGCTAACCTGGGCACAGCCCTCTGGGACACTGTAAACTGACTCTTTCCCTTCTAGTGGCCTGAACAATATACAATAATCACTTTCACAATGACCCTTATTCACCATGCAATCACCCACACTGTTTGCACTTACCACCAGGGCTTGTTCCTCTAGCTTGACCCTGGGGACCCCCTGTAAAACAAGGTTAAGCACAGCAAATAGCAACAGAACAATGCTTTTGGCACAAACTGGAACCACAGTCAGGTTAAATGCAAACAAAGTTAAATCTGATTTATTCACGGGACTTGAACAAGGGAGGGACATAATCAGGTTGATTTGCTTAAAAGCTATATTAATCAGACAGTTATGCATGCAGTTCAGAGTCCCTACACAGTCACACACTCTGGGTACCCAGGTAAGAAAATGGTAGGCTAGCCAGGAATGTTACAGCTGGTTGGGGCCCTGTGAGGGAAGAAAGTAACATGCACAACACACACTATTTGTAATCCGGAGCCAGAGGGCTCAGTTCATTAAAGAAAAGGCAACAAGACAATCAGATGACAACACTTTTTGATTTAGCTGTTGTTGCAGGGAGCTACCCTGATGTTTACTCATGATACCTAATACTGGGCACAGGCAGAACGAAATCGAGACTGCAGGCTGTTGAGCTGGAGTGCCCAGAGAAGCAGGGCCCACACGAATCACCGAGGCGTCATTCCTGTTCAAGGTGTTGTTGAGCAGGGGGCTGATCCCCAGGCCGGTCTCTCGTCAATGACTTTCTCTTCGTAGCAGGTATTCTGGCTGGGCCAGTGTAGCAGGGCCCAGGCAAATGGAAATGGCTACAGATTCATTCTGTGGAGCTGGATTAAAGCCTCCAGCAAGCAAAACACAGTTCAGACACACAGTGGGGAACCAAATCACGACCCACTATAAGCACAGAGCACATTCACATGTAAGGAAATTCCACTGTACCAGGCAAATGGCTCTCCGGTCACAATTACAGAGTCTCTATACAATCCGGGAGTTTGGAGGTAGCTGGAAGTCCTGACAGGCCGATCAAATTCAGCAAATCTTTGGTCTTCTTCAGGTTAAAGCCTGGTCACAATTCAGTGGCATAATTCGCTCTCCAAATTTGGATTCAGTGCGAAAAAGCACAAGTTCCCTCTCAGGAACAGCAGGCAGGCATGCAGGCCAAACTCAGGCCTTTCCACAGTTCTCCCACACAAATTCACTATGGATTGCTGCTCGAACTATCTCAAGCTGTTTCTTCTTCACTTCCCAGCTCAGATCTAACTGAAACTGCAGGCAGTGTGGGACTTTCCCCAAGATCCAAAAGGTTCGGTTGGCTGATCTGCCTGTCAGTCACAACAAGGGCTCCCCCTCCAGGTTATTTTAGGCGCCAAAAGCCCAAAACTACAATTCCTACAAGTTTTGGCCCTATCAAGCCCCTGTAGGCAGGCTCCATTTTAGAGTCCCAAATGTACTGATTGGCCCATTCTGACAGTCCAGGACCAAGATGATGGAAACAAACATAACTGGCCATGCTACAAAGAAGGCAGGTTAGAACAAACTGCAATATTATTACTACTCTAACAAATGATCAAAAAACAAGTACATCTTCTAAAAGAGCTCCCTCTCAGATTAATTATGACTGCAATCCAGGCAGCTCTTAAAGAGACAGTACACAGAGGCGATACAGGCACTCTCATTTAAACTGCTAAAACGCAGGACACCAGCCTGGCAGTGAGCATTTAAGCAAGCTCAAGGAAGACTTTTCGGGAATCCCCATTTGTAGGGGGGGTTACAAAAGCACAGCAGACTTGAAAAGAAACAAGAGATAGAGTTAGGCACTGAGTGAGCAGTGAGCACTCAAAGCTTCCCCCATGCCAGGTTGATGATCTGTTGTTTTTTTTATCCTATTCCCCTTTTGTTCTTTTCTTAGCTGCTTGTTTTTTGTTTTTTTAATAAAATTCAGGCATTTGCACTTTGCAGGCTTTACAAAAAGACAAGGCAGAGCAGGCAAGGTTGAAAACTGGGAGGAGATAGAGTCAGGCGGCCTACTGTGAGTGTCGAGCGTTCAAAGCTTTCAGTCTGTTTTGTTTTTCTTTTACTTCCCCTTTGTTCTTTTAGCTGGTGTGTGTGTGTGTGTGTGTGTGTGTGTGTGTGTGTGTGTGTGTGTGTGTATGTCTGTGTGTGTGTGTGTGTGTGTGTGTGTGTTTAAAATACAAGTCACTTGCTGGAGGCTTTGGTAGAGTGGCAGAGGGTTGAAAACCGCAACCAGAATACAAAATAAAGTGAACACTCAAAGGTAAGCTCCATCTGTACATATCACTCTCAGACACAGCCACATACTGACTAATTCCAGTGACACACAACTGTACGTAACTCTATGCCACCTGACCAACACAGCAGCTGATCAGGTGGCAGAGGTTTATGTTATGTCACTGTCATATGTGTGTGTGTGTGTGTGTGTGTGTGTGTATATGCATATGTGTGTGTGTGTGTGTGTGCAGGCGCACGCATGTGTGTGTGTGTGTTGTGTGTGGCAGAAGCGCAAGCGTACAGTTGCTTGTCTCTCCCTCTGACAGTGCCACCCCAACTTGAGCTCTGAGATTTCAGAAGTGATTTTAGTTACATTATCTACATGCCAACTTCATATACTTCAGTTAAGTATTTATTAGTTGCAGTGAGCAATGCAGCAGCACACTGAGTTGACCCACTTTCATGACAGGAGCCTTGACATTTCACATAAGCATGTTTTCATGTTTTGGTAGCTTGACAAAGCACACTTGTGAGAAAGTCAAGGCTTCTATGTGAGTGTGGGTCACTGTGCTGCTGTACTGATCACTGCTGCTAATAAATATACTGTCTTACTCTTGTCTTCATTCAAGTTAGTGTATGGTAATGGCATATTCTTTGTGTCCAAACTAAGGGGCCCTTGGCTTTTTCTGCTGAAAACTCTAGTTTGGACAGAGTTGCCAGTGCCAGCCCCCTATTCTAGGCGCTGTGGCAACCGTGGCAGTTAACTAGTCAAGTTGGCAAATGGTAAAAAAAGGATGGGGGTGGACACCTCTGAACCATGTTGGGAGTCGAATGTGGAGGAGTACAACAGGACACTGAGTGAGACAGGGTCTTCTGGGTGCAAGAGACAGAGAGTAAATGGCAAAAATAATGTGTTTTTTAGCATTATTATTTTTGCCATTTTCTCTCTGTCTTTCTCTTGCTAATCACTATCCAGAAGACTCTGTTTCACTCAGTGTGCTGTTACACTCCTTGTTCAACTCCCACCACAGATCAGAGGTGCCCTCCCCCATCCTTTTTTCACCATTTGACAGCTTGCCAAATTAACTGTCATGGTTCTCACAAACGCAGCCCACAGGTTAGGCCCTCTGCTCCCACAGTGCCAACCTTAGAGTACAATAGTGTGAACAGGTAACAGACAGGGTAACCCTCCTGTCTGCTTTCAGTCTGAATCACCTTTAGTCTCGAGTTCTGGAGGGATTCAAACTGTGAACCTTATGCTAGCATAGCCAATTATAGGCTCAGATATGTACCCTCTTTGGGACTGCAGTACAATCTTTCGCCAGGGGCACCCAGCCAGGTCTCCAAAATGAACCCTTAAAACTCTTTATGAGACCCTAGGTATATTCTTACCTTTTAGCTTAGTAACACCATTAAGCTTTTAACAGCTGTCAAACTTAACCACATATACATCACATGCAAAAAAGAAACTGAAAAGACACCCAGGCAGTATTTCTAAGAAATGGTTGTTTACTAAAAATATGATAAAAAAGTAAAATAGAACACAGAACAATATATCATACAGCTTACAATCTTGTAAAACAAAAAGGAAGTTTTAGAACTAACACCCGTACCACAGATAATTAATTATTTTCTAGCTATTACCTTTCTAAGTGCTTTCCCAGTCAGCGTCTAGAATCATATGTCACCATCCCATATACAATGTTTCATTTTTAACTCTATCTGTCCCCACCCCTTTTGATGAGGTCAACTAGAACCTCCCTTTGATCATTTCTGACATAAGTGTCTCTGAGAATGTGAGTCATTACTTTGAAAAATCTGTAACTAGCCATTTCCAAATATGACAGTCTTTAAACATTTTCTCTTTGAACTTAACAATCCAACACTCATGTCCTCTTGGGCTGATTTCCTGTGCTAGTGTGATCTGAGGGAGTTTATGACTCTTCATACATCTCTGGTTATATGCTAAAAGGAGAAGAACCAGTCCATTTTCCCTCCGTCCGTAACATCATAAAACTCACATTTGGTTTTCAACTTCAAAAGCCTGGGCAGATCATAAAAGGGCAATACAATACCCTTCTGTAAGGAAGTCTTAATTAACTGGTTCTTCTGGTCTGTTTTACAACATCCTGTGGTTTCAGCTACTGGCCTTGAAAATTAAAAGCCAAATCTCTCACATACTGTCATTTCATATACAGACTATTTATTTATAATATAAATATCATACAGGTAACTAAAAGCAGGGGCAGTGTGTCACACTCCTCCCCACCTAGACTGAATTTGGGGGCTATATCCCCTGCATGGGATGAGCTCCACAAGTCAGTTCATTCCTCATATAGACGCAACAAGCCATCTGTGTTCTGATTGTTTGCTCCAGCCCTATGTGAGATCGTCATGTCATGCCCTTTCAAGACAAGACTCCATCTTAATAGTCTACCATTCATTTTTCCCATTTGTGTCAGCCAAACCAGGGGGTTGTGGTTAATTTGTACTTCAAAATGCTGCCCACATAAGTATGGCTCTAACTTCTTTAGGGTCCACACTATGGCAAGACACTCTTTTTTCACAGTAGAGTATGCCTTCCTCCTGGGAAGTAACTTTTTACTCAGGTACACTATGGGGTGATCGTTCCCTCGATTGGATGTCTGACTCACACTGCCCCAATACCCACATCCGAGGCATCAGTCAGAACTACAAAGGGTCTGCTGTTGTCAATACAGGAGCACTGCATAGTGCCCCCTTCAGTCAGGTAAAGGTGTTTTCACAGGCTGGTTTCCAGCTAACTTTTTTAGGCATCCTTTTTTTTACCAGGTTAGATAGGGAAGCAGCCAGGGCACTGTAATTGGGTACAAATTTAGTATAGTACCCTGCTGTCCCTAGAAAACTCCTGACCTGCTTCTGCATTTCTGGTCAGGGCCATGCCTTGATCACCTCTATTTTTACTTGCTAAGGACAGAGCTGTCCCTGGCCTACAACATGCCTGAGGTATGTCACTTCAGCCATGGCCACCTGGCACTTCTCAGCTTTGACAGTGAGCTCGGCCCTCTGTATCCTGCCCAGCACTTCCCTAAGGTAGGACAGGTGTTCCTCCCAATTGGCACTAAAGATGGCAATATCATCCAGGTATGCCACAGTGTACTCCTCAGCACCATTTCACACCTGGTTCACCAACATTTGGAAAGTGGCCGAGGCATTTTTCATTCCGAAAGGCATTACTTTAAATTCAAATAACCCTATCAGAGTGATGAAGGCCGACCTCTCCCTAGCTCTGTCAGTTAACTCTAGCTGCTAACACCCCTTTATTAGGTCAATAGTCGTAAGGTAGGTCACCCCTCCCAACTTGTCCAGGAGTTCGTCCGTCCATGGCATCAGGTGGGCGTCTGACTTTGTGACTGCATTCAGTCCATGATAGTCCACACAAAACTGAGTAGAGCCATCTGGCTTGGGAACATGGACTACGGGTGAGGCTCAGGGGCTGTGGGATTTCTTTATTACCCCTAAATCAAGCATTTCCTCCACCTCCCTCCTAATGTCCTTTTGGACAGCCTCAGACATTCGATATGCTGTTCACCATATGGATGCCTGCGTCCCTGTCTCCACATCATGTGTCACTAAGGGGGTTAGTCCAGGCTTGGCACTAAACAGTGGGCAAAGTCTGCTAAAAACCTCCCTTACTTTCTGGATCTGGTCCAGGGCCAACTGGGGTGACAATTTAACTGCCTCCACAGAGGACTCCCACTTCCTTTCTTCCAGCAAGTCCAGAAGGGGGTCTCCTTCATCTGTCCCCTCCCCAGGACTACATACTGCAAACACCATGTCAGCCCTATTAGCATATGGCTTCATCATGTTGATATGGTACATTCTTTGTGTAAGTCTCCTGTCAGGTAACTCTATTATGTAGTTCACGTCATTTATCTTTCTGATTACTTTGTACAGTCCTGCCCATTCAGCCTGCAGCTTGTCTTTCTGGACTAGGATAAGGACCATGACTTCCTGACCCACCGTGTATGAGCGAGCTCTGGCTTTGCAGTTGTACCACACTTTTTGTTTCTGTTGGGCAGCTGCCAGGTTGCTCTGAGCTGTCCCATAAGCTCTTTCAGCCTTTCCCTAAACCTAAGGACATAATCTACTATTGGAGTTCCCTGGGTAGCATGGGTGCCTTCCCAGTCCTCCTGGATCAAGTGTGGGGGCCCACGTACCTGGCGTTCATATAAGAGCTCGAAGGGGAAAACCCTGTTGACTCTTGGGGCACCTTCCTGTATGCAAACAACAGGTGGAGAAGGTATTTCTCCCAGTCCCTCCCATGCTATTCAGCAAATGCTTGGAGCATTGACTTCAGGGTACCATTAAATCTTTCCACAAGCCCATTGACTTGCGGGTGATAAGGTGTCATGCATCTCTGCATCACCCCACACTTCTTCCACAAACATTTCATCAGGTCTGACATGAAGGAACCCCCTTGATCGGTGGTAACCTCCTGTGGAAACCCAACAGAGGAGAAAATCCCCAGTAAAGCATCTGCCACTTTGTCCGTCATCAGTGAGGATAGGGTGACTGCCTCTGGATACCGGGTGGCATAATCCACCACAGTCAAGATAAGCCTCTTCCTGGAGGAGCTGGGGATCTTTAAAGACCCCTCACAATATCCATTCCCACCCTCTGGAATGGCTTCTCAACTATGGGTAATGGAATTAGAGTGGCTTGGGTTTTCTTACCTGCCTTCCCTATTTCTTGACATCAGTGACAAGACCTACAATACTCCTTCACCTGCTGGGTGAAGCTGGGCCAATAGAAATTCTGAGCCAACCACTGCATAGTACACATGATTCCCAGATGACCAGACAAAGGAATATCATGTGCAATCTTGAGCAACTGCTCACGGTACCCCTGGGGAATGACAAGCTGTCTTCCTATCATCCCTCCCTCTGTCTTAGCATCCTGTGTATACATCAGTCCATTTTCCCAATAGACCTTATGTTTCCCATCACCTTCTGAGTAGCTGCAAACTCCTTACACATTCCCAAGGGATGGGACAAGTCCCCTTCGGTATCTAAACTAGGGTCCCTAGCTCTAGTGTCAGGGTGCTCAGGATCACTACCATTCCTAACCTTCTGACAATGGGCCACCTGTCCATCTTCAGAGTAACCCTCTGTAGTGGTTTGGTTAACTGCTACTGGGGAAATTTCTACCCCCATTTCATTAGTCTCCATATCAGTAGACCCAGTCTGGGAAACCAGCCTCCCAGTGATTTTCACAGTGGCTTCTATGGGGTCTGGGGCACCACAATTTTCCTTTGCCGCTTGGCTATGGGTAACTGCACACACCATCCCCTGTTTGAGATTGTTGCCAAGACTTATCTCAACTGCTTAAGTTTCTGCTAAAGCAAACTGTTGCACATTTCCCCCTGTCTCACACCAGTCTAGGAGAACACTAGTGAGTGGCAATGTTTTCTCCTCCCCAGTGAACCCCTGTACAGTTACAAATTTATTGGATATAAGATGACCAGGCTCTACCAGATCCCTTTTTACCAATGTCAGGGATGTCCCTGTGTCTCTTAACCCTTGTGTCTGCACACCATTACAGTGACTGGGTGCATGTGTTCCCTAATGTTTAGAGGCATGATTTCAGGGGCACACAAACAACCCACTTCTTTCCTAGCACCACTTTGCATACTGCTCATCCTTTTGGGACACTGTCTGGCAATATGCCCAGTTTCTTTGCAAACCCAACATTAGTTTCTTTTCTCAGAAAAAATTGTTTCTCTGAAACCAGGGGCTAACTGGTTTCAGTGGAGGCAATGAGGGTTTTAGCTGCCCTGAAGGCATGCTTTTCCCTTTCTGCACTGTCACCCCTGCCCCATTTGCTCTCAAAGCAGGTCTGCTCTTGGTATAGCAGTCTGAAAGTTCAGCAGCTTCTTGCACTGTTTTTGGATCTCGGTCCTCCAGCCAGGTTTTCAACTCTGTTGGGCATGCTCAAAAAACGGTTCTAACAGTACAGCATTTTCAATTTTTTCTACAGAGTTTGCTTCAATTCCTTCCCACCAATGTTTTAAAAACTGACGTTGTTTCATGGCTAGCTCCTCGTAGCTCATGTCAGGGCTTCTCCTGAGCTTACAGAATTTAGCTCTGTATGCTTCTTCATTCAAATCATATTTTTTTAAAAAAGGGCAGCTTTAAGTTTGCTGTAATCATTACTGTCCTCATTTTCCATTTGACCCAATGCATCCTGAGCTTTCCCCATAAGTAGCAGGGATAGCTGGAAGCTCCAGGACTCTCTAGGAATATTTGCCTGAATGCATACCTTTTCAAAGGCATTTAAAAAGGCATCCATATCTTCCCCTACTTTAAATTCAGCTATCAATTTAGAATCTAATTTATAACCTAGTCCTGTAGTTCCAGTTAAACCCAAGCCACTTACCTGTGCTGGTGCTGGGGGGTTGGAGTCTTAGCTTCTCCAGTTCATGTTGCCTCTGGTGCTGACACTCTTCACGGTCAGCCTCTCACTGTTCACACTCCACTTCTTGCTGTTCTCACTCCCTCTTCTCCTCTGTGGCTCACTGCTCTCACTTCTCCTCTCTCTCAAATTCCCACTTCCACTGTTCAAACTCCAGCTCCATCCTCAGCAACTCCATCCGCAGCTTGATGGCTTCTGGCTCCAGAATGCTGGTGAACTTCCCCTGCTGCTGTGGACCTTGGCTTGTACTGATCCTGCTGTCATCCTTACTGGATCTGGACACTGCACTGGACTCTGGCCCCTCCATGCTCAAGTTTGGCCCTTTTCAGTCACGGATTGTGACTTGATGCTCTGGGCACAGAGTGCCACAAGGCTCTGCTTGCTGGCTTTCCCCTCATACTGGACTCCTCTGTCCTGGCACAATTGCCTCAAGTAGTCTACAGTGTACCCGCTGTAGTTGGAAGCCATCTTCTCCCCTAGCTACGGCTACTCTAACTTGCACTCAAAAAAAAAAACAACAGGTAGGCACTTTGACTGTAAACAAAATGATATAGTTCTGTTTACTTTTTAAAAATAAATCACTGCCTTATTTTGTAAGTGATCTGTACAGTATTAAGCTGTCACACTGAACTATTGAAGCTTGTGTTACCAAATACTTAAATCGCAGTGCTGCCAACCAAATCTGTCACAAACACACCCTGCAGGTCAGGCCCTCTGCTCCCACAGTGCCAACCTCAGAGTTCAATAGTGTGAACAGGTAACAGACAGGGTAACCCTCCTGTCTGCTTTGGGCCCAAATCACCTTTAGCCTCGAGTTCTGGATGGATTCAAACTGTGAACGTTATGCTAGCATACCTAATAACAGGCTCAGATATGTACCCTCTTTGGGACTGCAGTACACTCTTTCACCAAGGTCACCCAGCCCAGTCTCCAAAATGAACCCTTAAAACTCTATCAGAGACCTTAGGTATATTCTTACCTTTTAGCTTAGTAACACCATCAAGCTTTTAACAGCTGTCAGACTTAACCACATACAGTATACATCACATGCAAAAAAGAAACTGAGAAGACACCCAGGCAGTATTTCAAAGAAATGGTTGTTTACTAAAAATATGATAAAAAGGTAAAATTAAACACAGAACAACATTTCACACAGCTTACAATCTTGTAAAACAAAAAGGAAGTTTCAGAACAAACACTCCCACCACAGATAATTAATTATTTTCTAGCTATTAGCTTTCTAAGCACTTTCCCAGTCAGAGTCTAGAATCATATGTCACCATCCCATATACATTGTTTCATTTTTAACTCTGTCTGTCCCCACCCCCTTTTGATGAGGTCTGCTAGAACCCACCTTAGATAATTTCTGACATAAGTGTCTCTGAGGATGTGAGTCATTGCTTTGAAAAATCTGTAACTAGCCATTTCCAAATATGACAGTCTTTAATTAAACATTTTCTCTTTGAACTTAACAATCCCACACTCATGTCCTCTTGGGCTGATTTCCTGTGCTAGTGTGATCTGAGGGAGTTTACGACTCGTCACTCATTTCTGGTTATATGCTGAAAGGAGAAGAACCAGCCCAATGTCCCTGCCTCCTGCAACATCATAAAACTCATATTTGGTTTTCAACTTTAAAAGCCTGGACAGATCATAAAAGTGCAATAAAATACCTTTCTGTAAGGAAGTCTTAATTAACTGGTTCTTCTGGTCTGTTTTACAACATCCTGTGGTTTCAGCTATTGACGTTGAAAGTTAAAGGCCAAATCTCTCATATACTGACATTTCATACACAGACCATTTAGTTATAATATAAATATCATACAGGTAACCTAAAGGAGGGGAAGAGCATCACAATGGTCACCACAGTGAATAGAATAGGGATGGGCACTTGGGCAGTGGGAAGCAGTGGCAGTTGAAGAAAAGACTGTGCATTTTGCAAGTGTAATTCCTTTTTTCCCCTTTAGCTACTTTAAGCAACAGCACTGCCATTCCCCATCCGACCCCTCACCAAACAAGATTCCCTGCCTCTAAGACTAGTGGCTGACTGGTGTGGTGTGTCCACCATGGACAGTTCACCCTAGTGCTCTTTGCCTCTTTCCTTGTGGGAAATCTGTGCTAAGTTAAATGCAGCATGGACTTGGTGCATTCAGGCAAATACTGAATAAATGCTGACTCACTGTATTTAATGTAGTAGCAACACAGATTTCTTTCTGTGATCCTTGTTCGACTCCCACCATGGATCAGAGGTGCCCACCCACCTGTCCTTTTTTTCACCATTTGACAACTTGCCAAATTAACTGTCATGGTTGCTACAGTGCCTAGAATAGGGATGGGCACTTGTGCAGCAGGAAGCAGTGGCAGCTACAGAAAAGATTGTGCATGCTGCAAGTGTAATTCCTTTTTTTCCCCTATGGCTATATTAAGCAGCAGCACTGCCATTCCTCATCTGACCCCTCACTGAACAAGATTTCCTGCCTCTGAGACTAGTGGCCAACTAGCTGTTGTGGTGTGATGTGTCCACCATGGACAGTTCACCTCAGTTTTCCTTTCTTATGGGGGATCCAATCTGTACTAAGTTGAATGCAGCATGACCTTGGTGCATTTAGACAAAGATTTAATAAATGCACCTAAGTCCATAAGTCACTTCATTTAACTTAGTAGTGGCCCGAATTTCTTTGTGTGCTCCATTGCCCTTTTTTTGTATATTTAAATACCCACATGCAGCCGGCAGACCCAGACTCGCTACAATTGGCCATTGGCTCTTATTGATTTGGGTACATCAGACCAGTATCCAGTGAGGATGGCAACTGAATATGAGCAACTGTCAAAATGGTGACTCATATTCAACGCTTTTCTCCTGGGCTACCCTGCAAAGGTAGCAACCCTACATAAATGCGAGGGCACTAAAGGGTGGCAGGAAGGGGGATAGCGAGGAAAAGGGGAGGGACAGGGAAAGGGTTTGGGGGACTGGTGTGCCTGCTGCACAGAACTAGCCTTGTGGTGTGGTGGTGTGGGTGGCTAGCTGCGGCACAGCTGGTACCAGGTTTGGGGCTGGGGCCGAGAGCATGGAAATTTTGCCACTGTCTATGGCTTAATTTTTTGCCCGACATCCTGATTTTGCCCCGTCCCTGATATGCCCCCCTCCAGATTTGAGAATTTAATTTCAGGGGGTGCGGGGGCAAAGCTCCCTCTGAAGGGGGTGCAGCCTCCCCACAAAAACACTTTTTAGTGTTCTGGATGTCAGGTCACCTGGGAGTGTATATTGTCAATTTGCTTTTTGGTGATATACACTCACCATAATACTGATTACTATTTTGCAGTCACTATTATGACATGGAACCCATTGGATAAAATTGGATCTGGGAAGGGATTCTGATTTTTGATGGGTCGGTCCACCCATCCCTAAAGGGTAACCAAGTTTTTGGGGTGTATAGGGTGCAGCTATGGGTGCACTTGTCTTCCCCAAGTACAAAGCAACAAGTCTTGTTATGGACCAACATTTACTCTGCTGAGAATTGAGTCACAGGCAGTCATGTAGACAGGGAGGCCATAGTCAAATAGTGGCAGTACTGAGCTTGCCACTATGAAGCATCTAGAATCAGCAGTGAGGTTGAAGAGGTAATGGTACAAGGCTCCCAATCTTTATTTATCCCGGTAACAAGGTAGTCAAAAGATTAAAAGATAAGGTATTGTCCAAGATCATTCCAAGGTATTTAAAGGTTTCCATGTGTTGAAATACAGCCCAATCCCATTTATCCAACCTTCTCTATTCTGAACCTCCCTATCTAACGAACCTCTCTGATGTCCCCCACACTAAATGCACTAAATGTGGTAATTGACACTTGCTTGAGTACTGTCATTTTCACCTGGCAACTGCAATAAAGCAATCCATTGAATCCATTCTTCCTGCCAGTTAATTCCTTCTACCTTCTTGCCTGCTAAACACCACCAGCAAGCACCAACCCTGCGATCAAGGTGTGCTGGAGATTTTTAAGAGGGGATATAGGAAGAAACTGCTTCAGACAGTCCTCACTGAGGACAATAAAACTCTACCTCTTAATACAATCCTCAAGTGTATAAATTTGAAGGATGTCATTTTCATGGCTGCTAAAGCTCGGGACTTGGTGACAGCAGACAGCATCCAGAAATCTTGGAGCAAATCAGGGATCAAAACCAGCCACACTCAGGAGGTAACCACTCCCACTTCCAATGACACAATCCCTGACGCTCTACCTGCATCTGCTGAAGTCCTGGAGTTGACATCAATTGCTTCTGCTCTACCTAATCATCCAACCGAACAGGAGATTCAGGAGTGGGTCTCCTGTGATGTGGATGATCAGGGACATGAAGTTCTCTAAGATGATGCAGTCGTTCAGATGGTGTCCCAAACTGGGAACTAGGAAGCCAAGTTGGATGAGGAGGAGGAGGAGGAGCCCATACGCCACTTTCATAATTGTGCCTACACATGGTCAGGCAGATTGCACCCCACACAAGTAATGCTGCTTCATAGTATGAAGCAATTAGCTGCACAAAAAAAGTGTGACAACAGCAAACAAAAAATCATAACGGACTTTTTTGAAAAAAAAACTAAATTGTTACTTGCAAATATGCCATTACAGTAATTGTATGCACTGTGCAGTACAGTACAGTACTGCACTTGTTTTTAACTGCCTTCCACTTTTTATTATGGTGCTTGTGTAAAAATAAAGTTTTTTTTGCTTGACTCCCCGTTGGTTCGTGTGTCTCTCTCTCATAACCGATCCCCCGTTTATCCGAACAAAGTTTAGATCTCCCAGGCAGTTTGGATAAACGGGTTTGGACTCTATATCTCATAGGAACCTTTTTCTTCATTTGTGGGCTCATGATGAACATTGTCTTAGTGTTATTGTAATTTAGAACCATTTTGTTTTGGGAGGCCCATTTTTCAAGGGCCTCAAAATTACCCTGGAGGGCAAAGGTAAGACTGTGATGGGCAGGGATTTTGTAATACATAACAGCATTGTCTGCATACAAAAGTACATTTACAGACTTACAGGCTCAGTTAGTGTTGTGTTGGTGCTATGTTTTTTCCAGAATCCATGCTATTGGGGACACTGTGTTTCATATTTTTCAAGATACGAGAAAAGTTGATCAGACACTATTCTCTCAATGGCTTTGGGCTAGGGAAAGAGTATGGAAATTGACCTGTAATTGGAAAGGTTAGAATGGCCAACACTTTTAAAAACTGATGTAACCAGCATGAATTTCCACTTTTTATGGAACTGGGAGTAGCACAGAGAGCAGTTGAAAATTCTATAAATAGGGTAGGGGAGTTTCTCAACAACCAGAGAAGATAGCATCATGTCGGATGAATCAACCCCGATTCTGGTTTTACCAAGCATCTTTCTTATATACTTAGTGTATACTTAGTTATACAGTACTCTTACTGTGACAGGTTTAAAACAGAAGTTTGGATATCCAGGCTTGGTGTCCAGTGGTTGTGTGTCAATAGGACCAGGGCCTCTGCTGGAGGGCAGGGTTGGTTCAGTGGGGATGACAGAGCTAAGGCCAGCGAATGCAATGTTGAATTTTATTTTTTTTAATTTAAGGATTAGGAGAAGACCTTTGAGCACAAGCTCTTTTACAAAGGTTCCACGTCAGGTTGACAGACAATAAACATATTACATCAAGTAGATATAGAACATACATAGGTTACAATATTACAGTGTTATCACTAGTACCACGGAATTAGTACAGCATCAGTAGAGGATATAGAAAAGCAGTGGTGAGCTACATGGGGAAAGCAGGGGAGGACCCCTTTAGAATTGATGGGAGACTTAGGAAGGGTAAGCAGTCCCGTATTGGGGCTTTGTCAAAAATAGAAGGGTGAAATAGTGGCTGGGGGGTGGCAGGGGGGGAGGAGGAAAGGGGAAGGTGGCACCAGAGGGGAAAAGTGCTTGACTAAATGATCATGCAGGGGAAATTGGGAAGGAAGTGATGAGGGATGGAGTTATGATGAAGGGAGGTACTCAGGGAGAACAGCAGGGGCAGCATGCTGAAAGCCCCATGGGGGTGGGGTTGGCCCTAGAGGTGGGGGGACAGGAGGGATCAATGGGGGGCAAGTGGGAAACAGAGTAGATGCCTAGTGTCAGTTCAGGTGGCAAGGTGTAGGTTAATGGAGGGGGAAATTAGCAAAGAAGGGGAAGAGTGGCTACTGTGGAGAGCAGACACTGGCTGTATGGAGGAGCAGGGTGCAGCAGGGCTGCCATATAAGCAACTCGGGGGGCTAAGGAGGGGGAGGTACTAGCTTTCGGAGGCAGTCACACTCTGTGATTGCTTCAAGGTGTTGCCTTAGTCCAGTTTTGAAGTGTGATAAGCATTTGGAAGTTTGAATGGGCACAGGGATTTCGTTAAGCCACAGGGGGGCCCTATAGGTGAAGGTGCATTGTCCAAGTGCAGTTTGATGGAAAGGTGTTGATAGGGCCACCCTCATCCTACCTCTGGTGTCATAGAGGGTAGCAATCGGCAAGAGGATGATGGATACACAGTGGGGGGGGTTGTCCAATAATGCCTTCTTACCCAGGAGGCAAGTTTGGAACTTGATCCTGTTCTTTAGAGGCAGCCAATTAGTCCATTCATACAAAGAGCAAGGGTATGTATGATGATCTGCAGCCAGGGTGAGCCTGCAGGTTTTATTGAGAGCGATATGAACCCTCTTTAGTGCCGTATCCATTGCCACTCCGTAGACTACCAGGCCATAATCAGTGGTCGATAGGATGGAGCTGGAGACTGAGAGGTGGAGGGCCTCAGGGATGAGATATTTTCTGTTTCTATAGAGGACACCTAACTTGGTGTTTACCACCTTAACCACAGAGTCAATGTGTTGGGTGAAAGTGAGGGTGTCATCTATGGTGACCCCAGGTACTTGAATGAGTGCACTTGTTTCAGTGGTTAGCTGACTGTGTTCGAGATGACGAGGGAGGGGAGCCTCTTTTGTGCTGGGGACTGGATATAAGCATGGCCATGGTCTTTTTATAATTTAGTAGAAGTTTATGCCTACAGAACCAGTCCTCTAGTTTGTTGAAAGAGTTCTGTAGTTCGAACTGGAGGGCATCATGGGATGTATTGCTTTTGACAGGTACTGCATCATCACCATATAGGATAAGTTTATATCACATGCTTTAGGAAGATTGTTTAAAAAAAGGCTGAAAAGTAGGGGCCCCAGTACTGACCCCTGGGGAACCCCAATGATACTTCTTTGGAGCTACACACTGTTTGCCCAACTTTGACACATTGGTTTCTGTGAGTCAGGTAGTCCTGGAACCAGCATGCAGTATTGGTCTCCACACCCAGGTTCTGCACCTGTGCCAGGAGAAGGGAATGGTTAACAGTGTTGAAGGCTTTGGTGAGGTCAGTGAACACTGACCCCACCAGTTTGCCTTCATCCAGTGCCTTGTGTGCGTAGTCCATATACTCCAACGGGCCAATGACGGTACTATGGTTCTATCTGAAGCCATGCTGGTTAGGGCATAATAGTTGGTATTTGTTGAGGTATTTGGTGAGTTGTGCTACCACTATCTTTTCCAATGCCTTGGATAGAGGGGGAGAGGATGGAAATTGGTCTATAATTGGTTATACATGTCTTGTCTCCGTTTTTATGCACAGGTGTCACAAGGGCCTGCTTCTAGATCTCTGGGAATTTAACAAGAGCCAGTGGCTTATTAAATAGCTTTGTTATTGGCACGATGAGAACATCAAGTGTGAGGGATGGAAGTTTCATGTCCACACCATCACTGCCCATTTTGGTCTTGCCTAGCACTTTTTTTACATGTCTTAGAGCCTCCTTCACTGTCACCCTCTTGAAGTAGAAGTTTGGATATGTGTTCTTGAGTGGCTTGCAGTTCGGTTGATCAGCAGCAGGGAGCAGGTGGTCAGGGGGTAATACTGAGGTTAAGTCAGTGAAGGCCATGTTGAATGAGTCCACTATAAGTAGTGAGTCAGTTATGAGGGAGCTGTTGATGCTGAGCAGATGAGGATGCCTCTTATCATCCTCATCTGCTGGTTTCAGATAAAGGGTTTGTGTGTGTATTAGAAGCAGACATAGCAAATTGTCTTCACTGAAAGGCCTGCTTCCATCACAGGTGTCACTAGTCAATCAATTGATTCTGGGTGGGGCTTGTATCACTGTTCTGTTTAGGCATACTACACAGAGTAAAGTCAGTCAGAGGACCTGCCTGTTCCTTTTGGAAGCTGAGAAACTGGCTATACTGCAGAGAACAAACTAGAACGCATTTGAGGAACTGGTAACTTGGTAAAACATAATATTGTAGGGGACTAGGAAGGTAGCTACACTTTCTACAGAAAGTTTCATTATTTTCTTATTGGCATTAAGAATTGCAGGATTCCATTAAAGTGTAGTAATTTTATAACCAGAGGGGTTGTAATACAACTGAAGTTGCTTGATTTCTGTGCTAGACACATAGGATTTGGAAGGATATTTGTGCAATATTTTGGAAGTGTCCTGCTGGCTGAACAGTGAGTTTGTTTTATCCCTGGACCAGTAGAGTGGTTTGTGTAGGAGCAGTGGTCTAGTACATTGTGGTGTTGGTTGACTTACTATGAAGGGCAGTACTCACCAGGGTGGTGGAGCAGTGGTGTAATTGATTGTTTCTAACAGTCACCAGTGGTTGTAGGCCACCCCGCACACCCCAGGTGTGGCATTTCCTTTATAGCCAAGGTTCTGACATCACTCTCAACAGGTCTTGGAGCAGAACTGTCATATTCTTAATTACCCAGCACAGTGCATAAAGTGTAAGTATACACACAAAAAAAAAAAAAATTGTATATTATAAGGAAGAGGGACATGTGGGGGAGTTGCAATGCACTGGCTGTGGGGCAGCAATTTTCTGGGAAACATTCTGAACCCATGCTTGCCCTATTTGCAGGCAACTGTTAGCTCTGAGGGAGGAGGTTGCCCACTCCAGGCTGAACTGGCAAGGACTAAGGAGGACTCCCCACCCAAAGAGCACCAGTTCCACAACCACTGCCTCAGAGGTTGCCATGTGTGAAGAGCAGATGGACCACAGTAGGTTCTGGGAGGGTGAGGGTGGTGGAACAGAGCATAGCCCCGAGTTGCACCTCTACACAAATCATATGTCGGTCTGGCAAATCAAGGTTCCTCTTGATGACACCCTCATTGGAGACCAAGAAGAATGCTGGGGACATCCACAAGGGAGACCCACAAAAGAGTGGCAAGGGACAACACAAGGAAAGAAACAGCTTCTGATAGGGGACTCAACTGTTAGGGGTGTAGACCTGGGGAAGGGAGAGGAGAGGAAGTAAGGTGCCTGCCTGGTGCCATGGCTTGAGGACAGAGCGAATCCTCAGGATTGCAGAAGCAGCATCACAGGAGAGAAACTAGATATCATTGTCCACCTCGGGACAAATGACCTAGCTAGGCATGAGATCAGTGCAGTGCAGGATGAATTTGTGGAGTTGGGGAGGGGCCTCAGACAGGTAGCAAGCACGGTAACCTTCTCAGAGGTGCTGCCAGTCCATGGCAGGGGTGAGACTAGGGTACTGCACACCATGCGGTTTAATGAATGGTTGTAAAACTGGTGCAGAGCACAGGGCTTTGGCTTCATTGGGGACTGGGGGTCCATCTGGAGAGATGAAGGTCTATACTGGCATGATGGTCTGCATCTGTCCAGGAAGGGAAACACACTCCTAGGTGACAGGTTTAAAGGCTTCCTTGGCAAGCTTTTAAACACAGCCAAGGGGAGGTGCTGATAGGAAACAGGAAAGTTCAAGCCTCCCGCAAAGCATGGCAGGTAGTAGGGTAAACACTGAGGTACAGAGCTTGACAGAGGGCAGGACAGGGTAAATGGAAAAATGGACAAGGGCAATAAGAGCAGGGATGGGGTAAAAAAGGATAAAGCCAACATTAAATGGAGGGCAATGAGTACCAATGCCCGTAGTCTGGGAAACAAGCTTGAGAGCTAGTAGCCCTGATGGAAGTGGAACACTTGGATATTGTGGCAGTCACAGAAACATGGTACACGGAGAACCATGACTGGGATGTCAACACACCAGGGTACACAATCTACAGAAGGGACAGGGAGGGTAAAGAGGAGGTGGAGTAGCTCTCTACATAAGGAAGGGATCAAAGTAACAGAACTAAAAGGTAAAGGGGAGGACAAGAGGAACTCTGGGTCACATTGGAGACAGGGAATGGCATCACAATCCGCCCAGGGGTTGTATACAGACCCCCGTCTCAAGGGGAGGAAATGGACAAGAAAATGATAGAGGGCATTCTCAAAATGGCTGAAAAAGGAGAGATACTGTTGATGGGGGACCTGAATATGCCAGATGTTAACTGGGCAACTTGGACTGCAGCCACATCCAAGAGCAGTGTCATTCTCGATGCCCTACAGGGAGCATGCCTTAGACAGCTAGTGGTAGAACCCACTCGGGAGGGAGCAATATTAGACCTGGTACTCTCAAATGGAGAGAGGATCACAAACTTAGAAGTCAGTAGACACCTGGGAACAAGCGACCACTGCACAGTGTGCTTCACAATAAACACAACCATGGAGACAAGCCATACAAAAACAAGGATACTGGACTTTAGAAGGGCTGACTTTGGCATAATGGGTGAATACCTGAGGAATGCATTAGCAAATGGCCAGAAAGGAGGGGTGGAAGAACAATGGAGAAAAATCAAAACTGCCATCATGGAGGCAACAAGCCTTTGTGTGAAACAAATAAAGAAAACAAAGCGGAATAAAAAACCACTATGGCTCTCAAAAGAAGTGTCAGGAAGGTTAAGAGAAAAGGCTGCATTCAAAAGTATAAGGAATCACAGACAGAGTACGACAGGAACTGTATCAATTAAAGCAGAAAGAAGTGGGGAAGGTAGTCAGAAAAGAAAAGCCCCAAACCGAGGAAAGGATAGCCAACTCAGTTAGAAGGATAAAACCTTTTATAGGTACATTAGGAATATAGAAAGGTTAAGGGAGGATAGGAAGATTAATAAAGGAGAGGGAGGTGGGCAGAGGAGACAGTGAAAAGGCAGAGATAATGAATGAATACTTTGCTCAGTATTCACAAAAGAAGAAGAGGAGGAGTTACCTAAACCAAACAGTAGAAGCACTCTGGATAGTGGGGTTGATACCAGTCCATTTAAAGAAGAAAGAGTACTGAAAGAATTTCTAAAACTCAAAGTGGACAAAGCAATGGGGCCTGACGGATTCACCTCAGAATCCTAAAAGAGCTAAGGGAGGACCTAGTGACACCACTAACCACACTTTTAACAAATCATGGGAAGATGGGTGGTACCTGAGGACGGAGGAGGGCAGATGTGATTCCCTTCACAAAAGTGGGAGCAAGGCAGAAGCAGGAAACTACAGACCTGTTAGTTTGACCTCAGTGGTGGGGAAAATGATGGAATCACTTCTGAAAGAAAGAATTGTTGAGTACCTAGAGGCCAGCGGGCACTGGACCCAAAGCAGCATGGATTCACAGCAGGAAGGTCATGTCAGATAAATCTAATCGATTTCTTTGACTGGGTGACCAAAGTAATAGACCAGGGAGGGCTGTGGATATGGCTTACCTAGACTTTAGCAAGGCATTTGACACAGTCCCGCACAAAAGATTAATAATCAAGTTAGCCAGCCTGGGAGTGGGTCCCAGGGTGGTAGCCTGGGTAGAAAACTGGCTGCACAACAGGACACAGAAGGTAATGGTGAATGGAACACATTCTGAAGAAAGGGGGGTTACTAGTGGAGTACCTCAGGGCTCAGTACTGGGTCCAGTCCTCTTTAACGTCTTTATAGGTGACATTGCAGAGGGTCTGGAAGGAAAGGTATGCCTCTTATGGATGACACAAAGATCTGTAACAGAGCTGATACACAAGTGGGGGTAGAAAGGATGAGAAGGGACTTGGCAAGGTTGGAGGAATGGTCAGACATATGGCAACTTAGATTTAATGCAAAGAAGTGCAAAGTAATGCACCTGGGAAATAAAAATCCAGGAGAAGAGTACACAATAGCAGGGGCGGTACTAACAACAACAATAATGGAAAGGGATCTGGGTGTAGTCACATCAGATGACCTAAAGGTGGGTATGCAATGTGAGAAGTCAGTAGGGAAAGCCAGGGGGATACTGGGATGCATAGGGAGGGGCATCACAAGTAGAAAAAGGGAAGTGGTTATCCCTCTATACAGACAGTTGGTGAGACCCCATCTGGAGTACTGCGTGCAGTTTTGGAGACCTCATCTACGCAAGGACATAGACAGGATGGAAGCAGTCCAGAGGAGGGCAACTAAAATGGTGCAGGGTCTACATCAGAAACCATATGAAGAGACTGAGAGAGCTTAATATGTATACCCTTGATGAAAGAAGGGACAGGGGGACATGATAGAAACTTTAAGTACCTCAAGGGAATCAACAAAGTCCAGGAGGTAGCATCTTTCAGAAAAGAGATGTGTAAGAACAAGGGGGCACAATTTAAAGTTAAGGGGGACGGCTCAGGGGTAATGTGAGGAAATTATTTTTCACGGAGAGAGTGGTGGACGCATGGAACCACCTTCCTGGAGAGGTTGTGGGGTCTAAAACAGTGGAGGAATTCAAACATGCATGGGACAGACATAAGGCAGTTATAGTGGGGGGTTGCAGGAAATAGGCTGTTGGTTAACTAGAATCTGCAGCTTATCCAGTAGGTAGGGAAATGGGCAGACTGGGTGGGCCAAGTGGTCCTTATCTGCCGTCAAAGTCTATGTTTCTATGTTTCTATCCTTCCCAAGGAGGTTTTTGATGTTCTTACAGAACCTCTTACTGTCACCCCAGGATTTGCTAAACTGTTCCTTATGGAAGTTAGCATTTGCTTGTTAGATAAGATTGATGCAGTGGTTTCTTGCAGCTCTGTAGCACTGGTAATCATGTTTGCTATGGGTGGACCTGGCTTTTTGCCAGAGGCTGTCCCTTACTTTCATCTGGGCATGGCGATGCCCCATAATCCAGCCATTTTCAATCCCTCGGATTTTCCTTTTCCTCAGTGGGGCAAAGAGATTGCAAATCCTGTTGACTCCATCTAAAGGCCTGGTCGAGATTGGATGCCATGTCAATAGGGGACCAGTCATGCAGGGAGAGGGCTGAGGTGAGGGATCCAAGTTTGCCCTTCCTCAGGACCCTGCTTTCAATTAGGATGGGTGAGGATTTACTGAATTTGTCAGACCACAAGAATGTGACTAGGGAGTGGTCACTTAAGGTGTCTGGCAGAACCTTGAGCGTGGAGATCCAGGATGGTGAACTTGAGAAGAGCCAATTGAGGAGGGTGTCATTGCCTCTCTTGTAGTTCTGCTTGATGGGGCAGGGGACAAGTTGGGTTAGGTTGGAAGTAGTGACCATATCCCTGAAGGAGGTTGATTCCTTGCCAACCCAGTTAATGTTAAAGTCGCCTGTGATAATGAGTTCTGTGCCCTTAGGGAAAGTGGCATTTGCATCCAGAATTTTAGGGAGGCCTTTTCTGGCTTTTTGGGGGGGTGGGTAGACCGTGGCAGTGATTAGAGTCTTGCCATGCTGCCCAACCTGTACTTTTACTGTCAATAGTTCATAATCCTCAGCGACTATGGCAATGGAGGACGGAGCATTGCAGGGATTCCCTGGCATAGATGAGGCATCCTCCACCTTTCTTGCCCTTCCTGTCTATCCTGAAGGCTTGGTACCCAGGAATTTGCTGGCATTATGGCGGGATCAAATACCTCATGTCCATCAGCCATAAGCATTTTTGGTGAACTCGTAAATGTACAGCTGCAGAGCAATGAGATGTTATTCATTTGCAATTTTGCTCAACCTGTGAAAACATTTGTGTCCCAGAAAAATACAGTACAGTATTATTTAAACTGGGAGTCATGTCATTTTAAAAGAACGTGCAAGTTGCAAATCATGTTATGTACCTCAGACTTAATATATATGTATTATACTACTGAGCAGTTATAAAAGGAAGTCAGCATTTTACCTAAATGGCATTATTTTTGTACAAGTCAAATAGTTTTTGGCAAAATGAACAGAGTTTAAGAAAGGACTAAAAATCTCACTTTGTGATATTGGCAGTACGGCATGAGGTTTCAGTGCACCATTTTTTTATCTATTTATTTGAAAATTGGTAACCGGGAAAGGTACACTGAGCCAAGACTCATTTCCAGGTGTGACCCAGGGGATGGGAAAGGGAATACAATCAAAGGGCATACATGGCAGTAATGAGACAGTACAAAATAAAGTGTGAACAGTGTGCAGTTCAACATGGTAAACGTGCAAATAAGGTGGTTTTCTTATTTCCAGCAATAAGCTCACTCTTGCAATAAGCAGAACTTAGTTATATAACATTCCCCATAAATTTCAGTTAGTGGACCTTCAACTTTTTTTTTATGAAAACATGTTGCATACAAGGTATCTCCTTAGACTTTCTGTCCTTGCTGCTTTTTATGCCTTCAAGTCACACTCCTGTTTGTAGCATTATAATTACTTCCTTGGCAACAGGTTGTGAGTCACAGCAAAGGATTATGACTTACTGGCAGGGAAATTAGTATGGGTAGATGATGTCTCGGGGCAAAGAACCTGATTTACTGCAACTGTCATTAAAAATAAAGAATAGATTGTGCCATAATTTAACATTTTTTTATGTAAAGAGGTTTGAGTCCTACTGATGCCAGCCAGCTGTTAGTGTTTCACAGAAAACTTGAAAATCGATCACTTAAATTTGCCTCAGAGTCTACACCGACAAGAGGTGGGCAGGTATTGCCTGAAGGCCACTACAAGTAAACAGGATGTGTGACTTTTTAGTATGGTAGGATAATCCAGGTGCATATTCCTGTCCATATTTTGTATCCAGCTTCTTGGCGTGGGGGCATTTATTACCCCCCCCCACCGCACCAGTTTCATGCCGTTCACTAATGCATGACATTCACCTTTTGTAGTTTGGTGTCTTTGAGTACATTTGGTAGTTTGATTTAAATGTCGTATGTACAGTATGTGTTAAAATGTAGTTACAAAGTTAAATAATTTTGGTCCATCCCTGTTCTCCCTATTTTCAGCTAATAGCTGCTGACTATCTTGAGACTTTGCGAACTCATTAGCAGCCACTATGTTATAGTGGCTAAAGACTCTTACATAAATGCTGAGTGCTGTAGAACCTTCTCTGTACCTCTCCTTTGTCCTGCAGTTTATTTGTTGCTTTAGGAAATGCCCTTTGGAGATGCTGGTGAATTTGTTGCATAAGTTACAACTGGAAGCTAGCAAGAGGGTATTTCTATCTGCAGGTTTGTGGAAAACAGTCAGCACCACCAGTCACCTCCAGCAACCCAGTCTCTAGTGCCAGCATAGAACCCATGGTCAAGCATTCACCAGCCAGCACTACCAGCCACCTCCAGCATCCAGGTCTCTGGTGCCCGTGTAGGACCCATAGCCAAGTAGCCACCAGCCAGCACTAGCAGCCACCCCCAGCAACTCAATCTCTGGTGACAGTGTAGGACCTTCAGTCAAGTCTCCATCAGACAGCACCACCAGCCACCCTCCAGCAACCTGATATCTGGTGCCAGCATAGGACCCATGGCCAAGTTGCCACCAGCCAGCACCAGCAACCACCTCCGCTAGCCACTTCCAGCAACCAGAACCACCAGGCACCCAAAGCCAGCCACCAGACAGTCAAAATCCTCCTCTAACCCACACTCTTGGGTCAGAGTAGCAGCCGATCAATGCTGGCCACAGGCACAAAACTTATTGCACTTGCAGGAAAAACACCAACAAGCTAAATATGCTTCAACAATTTATTCTAGTGGCATAGAGGATGCTGTTAACTGCCCCAGTGCTTCGACCACAAAGTCTTCCTCAGGGGGCTCCTGGACTAAATTGTTGAAGCATATTTAGCTTATTGGTGTTTTTTCTGAGAGTGCAATAACTTATGTGCCTGTTCGAGTTTTGGGTTAGCTACCCTTTATTGCACTAACGGGCCTGGGTCCTAAGCACACCCCTTCTACAGAAACTTATCAATGCTAGCCACCAGTCAGCCAGTGCCAGCCACCAAGCAACCAGCCACCCAAAGCCAGGCACCGGCCAGCTAATGCCAGCCACCAGTCAGCCAAGGTTCTCCTCTAACCAAACTCTTGAGCCAGCATAGCAGCTGGTCAACACCAGCCAGCCAAAGTGTCCTCTAACCTAGACTCTTGGGGCAGTGTAGCAGCCAGTCAGTGCTGGCCACCTGCCAGTCAAAGTCAGCCATCAGCCAGCCAATGTCCTCTTCTAACCTGGACTCTTGGGCCAGCATAGCAGCTGGACAATGCTAGCCACCAGCCAGCTTCCAGACAGTCAAAACCAGCCACAAGCTAGCCAAAGTCCTCCTCTAGTACACACCCTTGTGCCAGCGTAGCAGCCGGTCAATGCCTACCATCAGCCAACCAAAGCTAGCCAACAGCAAGCCAAAGTCAGTCAAAGTCCCCCTCTAACCTGGACTCTTGGGCCAGTATAGCAGCCTGACAAAACCAGTCACCAGCCAGCCAAACCAGCCACCAGCCAGCCAAACACCTCCTCTAACCCAGACTCTTGGGCCAGCATAGCAGACGGTCAATGCCAGCCACCAACCAGCCAAAGCTGGCCCCCAGTCAGCTGCCCAGCTATCATCCAGCCAAAGCAATCCACCAATCCAGCAAACGTACCCTCTAATCTGGGCAATTGGGACAGCATAGCAGCTGGTCAATGCCAGCCACCAGCAAGCCATCAGCCAGCCAAAATCCTCACCCTCACTCTTGGGCCAGTATAGTAGCCAGTCAATGCCAGTAACCAGACAGCCAAAGCCAGTCACCAACCAGTCAAAGCCAGCCACAAGTCAGTGAAAGTCCTTTTCTAAACTGGACACTTGGCCCAGTGCAGCAGCTGATCAATGCCAGTCATGGCCAGTCAAAGTCAGTCAGCAGCTAGCCAAGTCCTACTCTAACTAAGACTCTTGGGTCATCATAGCAGCCAGTGAATGACTGCCACCAGCCAGTCAACGCTGGCTGCCAGCCACCCACCCATCAGCTAACCAAAGCCAGCCACCAGCCAGCCAAAACCGGCCAAAATCAGCCAAAGCCCCCCTCTAACATGGACTCTTGGGCTGGCATAGCAGCCAGTCAATGCCAGTCACCAGCCAGCCAAACCAGCCACTAGCCAACCAAACACCTCCTCTAACCCAGACTCTTGGGCCAGCATAACAGACTATCAATGCCAGCCACCAGCCAGCCAAAGTAAGTCACCAAATCAGACAAAGTACTCTCTAACCCAGACAATTGGGATAGCATAGCAGCTGGTCAATGCCAGCCACTAGCAAGCCACCAGCCAGCCACCAGTCAGTCAAAGACATCCTCTAGACCAGACTCTTGGACCAGTGTAGCAGCTGGTCAGTGATGGTAACCAGATAGCCAAAGCCAGACAAAGCCAGCTACCAGCCAGCCAAAGTCCTCCCTGACCTGGACTCTTGGGCTAACATAACAACCAGTCAATGCCAGTCACCAGTCAGAAGAATCCAACCACTAGCCAGCCAAACTCCTCCTCTAACCTCAACTATTGGACCAGCATAACAAATGGTCAATGCCAGCCATCCAGCCACCAGCCAGCCAAAGCAAGCCACCAAACCAGCCAAAGTACATTCTAACCTGGACAATTGTGCCAGTATAGCAGCCAGTCAGTGCCAGCCAACAGCCAACCAAAGCTGCCACCCAGTTACCAGCCAGCCAAAGTCGGCCACTAACCAGTCAAAGCCAGCCATAAGCCAGTCAGAACCTGTAGTTAGCACCATCAGCTAGTCAAAGCCAGATGCCAGCAAGCCAATGTCCTCCTTTAACCTGGACTCTTGGACTGCTGTAGCAGCTGGTCAGTGCTGGCCAACACCAGCTGAAGCCAGCCACAAGTCAGCCATCCAGCCACCAGCCTTCCAAAATGAGCCACATACCAGCCAAACCAAGTCAAGTAGCCAAAAGCCAGCACCACCAACCAAACAAAGCCAGTCATCAGCCAGCCAAAGTCCTCCTCTAACTCAGACCCTTGGCCAGCATAGTAGCCAGTCAATGCTGGATACCAGTCAGCCAGAGACAGCCATGCCCCCAATCAGCCAAAGCCAGCCAAGTAACCACCATCCAGTACCACCTGCCAGAATCAGCAGCCAGCACCATTAGCCAGCTAAAGTCAGCCACCAGCCAGCCAAAGTCCTCCTCTAACCCAGACTCTTGGGCCAGCATAGCAGCCAGTCAATGCCGGCCAACACCAGCCAAAGCCAGCCACCCAGCCATCAGCCAGCCACCTACCAGTCAAAGCCAGCCATCAGTCAGTCAAGGTCCTTCTCTAACCTGGACTCTTGGGCCAGTACAGCAGCCAGTCTATGCCAGCCATTATCCAGTCATAGCTGGCAGCAGCCAGCAACCCCAGCCACCAGAGAACCAAAGCCAGCCATTAACCACTAGCTAGCCAAAGTCCTCCTCTAACCCAGACTCTAGGGCCAGTGTAGCAGCCAGTCAATGCTGATCACCAGCCAGCCAAAGTTGTCCACCAGAAAGCCACTCAAACACCAGTCAGTCAAAGCCAGACACCACCAAGCTGTAGCCAGCCACCTGTCAGACAGACAGCCAAAATTAACTGTCCTCCAGCAAGTTGGTCTTTTGTGCCAGCTTAAGACCCGTTGGCAGCAGTCAGCCAAAATGAACTTCCATCAAGCAACTCAGCATTTTATGCCTGCATAAGGCCTGTTGCCAACAGCAAGTCAGACAGAATGAAATTCTCTTAAGTAACTCAGCCTCATGTGCCAGTGTAAGACCTGCTGAAAACAACTGATCAGCAGCAAAGCTTTCTCTGACCAGCAGCAGAGCATCCTCCTCCAGTAGTGCAAACCTGGCCTCTTGTACCAGCATAGCTACTGGCAAAGCCAGACAGTCAGCACCAAAGCCTCCTCATGCACTGTAGAGTATATCCTGAATGTCTTCTGGGTCTGCTGTGATGGCGAGTGTGACAATATTAATGGCCACTCCAGCACACATCATAACTAGTATATGTTTTCCCTCCGCAGGTACCCAGACCATTGATGTACCTTGACTAAAACTTTCTTTTCTTGTCCCCTTGTGTCACCCTGTTCTGTAGGTATCACCATCAACAACAGTGGCACAACCCAGCCTAGTCCAGCGCCAGGGTATACCCGAGGCACTCTTTATCCACTGTAATGGTGAGTGTCTAAAACAGCTAACACATATAGGGTCCTAAGTGTCTGTTTCCCTCCACAGGTATGTTATGACAGTCCTCCAGGCTGTTGTTGCCCCCTGACTAAAACAATTTTTTCTTGTCCCCTTGTGTCTCCTTGTCCCACAAGTAATGCCATCTCTGGCACGGTAAAGCACCATGCTTTATCCAGCACCAAAGCTTCCCTCCTCCAGCATCAAAGCCTTTTCCTCCAGTATCAAAGCCTCCTCTAACAGAAAAGCTTCTTCCTTCAGCACTGCAAACCTGGTCTCCTGTACCAGGGTAGATTTCGGTACAGCCAGCCAATCTCCTCCTGCACTAGGATGTAACCAGAAGAGCACCTTTGTCCACTGTGATGGTGAGTGCCTAAAACACTGAGCTGCTACACTATAATGCTAATATTAATTTTCCTCCACAGGTATGTCATGGCAGTTTTTAATGCTGCTATGTCCCTGTGACCAAAACTTTCTTTTCCTGTCCCTTTGTGTCTCCCTGTCCTGCAAGTATAACAATTAATAACAACAACACCATTCTGCCTCCTCCAGTACCAGGATATACCTGAGTCATTCTTTATTCACTGAGATGGTGAGTGTCTAAAACAGTAGCTAACACACATAGGGATACCAGATGTCTGTTTCCCTCTACAGGTACAGTACATCATGACAATTCCACAGACTGTTGTTGCCCTCTGTCTAAAACCATCTTTTCCTGTCTCCGTGTGTCTGCTTGTCCTGCAGGTAAACCCATTTCTGGCAGGGCACCGGCATCAAGCCTCCACCAACACCAAAGCCTCCTCCTCCTCCTCCAGCATTAAAGTATCCTTCTCCAGCACCAAAGCCTCCTTCTTCAACACCAAAGCGTCCTCCTCCTCCTCCAGCAGGAAAATCTCTTCCTTCAGCATAGGTCTGTTGTACCAGTGTAGATCCCAGTAAAGCCAGCTAGCCTTCTCCAGTAAAATTTAAACAAGAAAAATCAGACACAGTCATTAAGTCAAAAGTCCAAATTAATGTATTTATTGTGAGCAAGTCACACACCCAATGGCCTACTATCCCATGCGCATTTACCCTCTCAAAGGCTTTATCAGAGGCGCTGTAAAGACAAGCTCATATGCACTTTCATAGTGCAATTCAAGAATATTCATGACCACAAAATTAGCATTGTGAAGGTTTCAAAGGCCCGTGCGAAGAACAACAAATACCTTAATGATGCATATTTATAATGTAATTTATCAAATAACCCAACTTTAGAAATGTATTTAAAAATTTGAATGTCCCTTTACTCTATTTGATCCTATCTGGAAGTTAATGTCTATGACGTAAAAGCAAAATATGGTTGGACAGAATGAATCGGAGGTTTACCAGTGACCTGACATCATAATCATGAATTTTTTTTTCTTAACTGAAACTTTATTGACACTTCAGGTGTCACATGCTTACATACATTTATCATTTTTGTAGAATACATGAGTACTTTCACAGCAGTTCAAAACTGGTTGTGTCGCATTACAGTTTTACATCCATACTACCTAAGTTCCTTCACTGATAATAAATTAGAGTTTCTCATACATCCCTGTGTCTTCTTTTTGAGTTCTTCCACTTCTCCTCCTTGCAGTTATCATACAGCAGACAAAACAACAGTATATGACTGATTTCCATACTATTTCTGCATGCTAAACATTGCCTTACAGTAAGTGAGATTCAGGTACCACTGTATGATCTCTATCTACTATTCAGTGTAGTTATTTTAGAGTTATATCCTAACCCTCTTTGCATCAAGGTGAGCAAGTTAACATGAAAAACAACACAAACCAAACAAAGGAAGAGAAAATTAAAATAAAATAAATAATCCCTAAACATGAGTGAGGCTGTCTCTTTTGTTATTAATTCCCAACATTTCTTAGTATTTGGGTTTTTTGCACATTTTAGTATTCTCGACTGCCTCCAGATGAATTGTCTGAGATCTGTCAGTACCCTTCTACTTGCTGGGAGAAGACTGATTTCCCCTCCATTGCCTCTATGAGTTCCATAAAGGATAACCAGACCACCTTCAGTTTTTCTGTCTGTATGTGTAGGTCCACTGTAATTATTTCTTTAACTATAGAGAGCCAATCATTTTGGATTTGGAGGAGTAGGGGTGAGCCACTTTTTTGCGATTGCCTTTTCTGCAGCTGCCAATAGCATAGCTAGGAATGATCTTTGGTGATTTCTTCTTTTTTTGGGAAGGTGCCTCAGTATCACATGTTAAAACCTTGAAGTTTCAGTTAAGCCAGCTATTACCTTGCATTTGTGACCTATCTCTCCGCCCAAAACGTCTGCAGTCATGGGCAGCTCCAGAAGACATGATACTGAGTGCCCTCTTCCCTGCATCCCCTCCAACAGTCACAGGAGTTGTCCTCAGTGTAGTGTTTAGTTTTGGATGGTGTAAGAAAAATTCTTCCCACAATCTTCCACATAAATTTCCTCCAATTATTTGATAATGAGGTTCAAAAGACCCCCCCCCCCATATTTGTTTCCATTCTTGTGGATTGAAACTCTCACTCAAGTCCCTCTCCCAGGCGTGTTGGTATGGGAGAGGCAGTAAGTCTTTGGTACAAACTAAGATTTGGACCAACCTGGAGATGTGTTTCTTCTTCAGGTGCCCTACTGCTTGTTCTCGTATCACACATATGGGGTGTGGAGTTGTTTGGGCTTCCTTCAATCGGTTCCCTGTCCTAAGGAATGGTATCACCCAAAGATACTTGTAGAAGTCTATCCTTTTTAGTTTAAATTCTCTTTGTATTTGTATAAAAGTTTTTAGTAACACTGTAAACTGTGAGAAGAAAACAAGGCCTAGACTTTTCCACCTGGAAAAAGTATTATCAGTCTTTGGGGGGAGATATTCTATGCACTTACCTATAGGGGTGTGGGAAGTTACTGTATATCCTCTTTGATCCCTAGTTCTCTTTTAACCTTTTCCCATACCTTATAGAGTTGCCATATCCATGGAGTCATAACCATCTGTACTGCAAGGTACTAGCACTGACTTTTGGATTTGGTACCAGTGGAAGCTGTTTTCCAAGTGGCCCATACTATCTCCTGCTGAACACACCTCTAACTACTGTATCTCCCTCTGTGTCTCTAGTTGAATTTATGTGCTAGGGTTTAATGATTTGTTTAATCCTTACAGTCATTTTAAGTTCTGAGTTGATATTAGAAGTGAATTTAGAGCTTTAGAGACTTTTCCATTAGCAGATTATATCCTCTCACCACTAGAGGGCTATATCTATATCCCTTTATCTAGTACGTAAGCCATGTGGGCTCTCTCTGCCTTTCTCTCACCTCTCCTCCTCCTCCTTGCCCTGGCCCCCTCTTCTCTCTCCCTGGTCCTAGCCACCTCACCCCACCCCACCCCCGCCACCTCTACTCTGGTTTCCACTGCAACTCCAAGGGAACTCTCCACTTCCACTGAGACTTGTGCTTGGTGCATCGTTTGGATATTCCTGGTTACTTAACACGCACCACTACTCAACAAGTGTGGCCACCTCTACACTGTACCACCTTGTAGTCCATATGGGACACCACCTGGAACCTTGCAACTTCTACTCCAGAAAACAACAATCAAAACTATCTCTCAAAGAGCTGCGACTCTGCTCCTTAAAACTCCTGCTCTCCTCCTTCTCATTTCAGGCAGCGTCCATCCCAATCCTGGCCCTAGAAGCTCAGGCCACACACAAACTCCAGGTGCCCTTATCCTTGCAACCATTAATATCTGCAGCCTACTAGCAAAGCTGGATGCACTCCAAGCCTTCATATGCCAACACAACCCTGACATCCTTGCAGTGGTGGAAACTTGGCTGACACCTAAAGTTCCTGACTCAGCAGTAACAATACAGGGCTACAATGTTCACAGGCTGGACCGATATCCAAAAAAAGTGGTGGTTGCACAATCTATATCAAAGACTCCTGTCTTGGCACCCTGTAGCAACTCCATCACTTTCTGCCTCAGCCCAGATTCTGCCAATAAAAATCATCCTAGGTCCCAACCATAAAGCTCTGACTATTGTCTCCATATATCCCACCCAGGGACCCTAAACATGGATTCAATGACGTCCTAAACTTTATCAACTCACATCCTCCTGAAACTGAACTTATTCTACTAGGATTTCAACATAAACTGGTTAGCATCGAGTGCCAGTGCCTATAAAGACCATCTCAGCTGCTAACCTCATCTAAAATGGTAAACTCCCCTACTAGGATTAACTACAAGACTGGCACCAGTACCCTCTTGGATTGGGTCCTCACCACTACCCCACAAGGATTTCGATGACCATTCTCCCAGACTCACTCAGTGACCACTCCCCAGTCATGTGTGCATGGTCTAACAAATTCTTAAGCCCCTCCCAAAATTATCGCTAGCAGAGTCCTTCCTCGTGGAAAACTTCACATCTCAAACAACACCTGCTTCTACAAGACCGGCTACCCATCTATGAAGCAACAGATGTTAATTAGGCTCTTGATCACTTCATCTCAATTTTCAACAAAGCCTCGACCTCTTTGCCCTTGCTAAAGGCGCAAAACAAAATCTCTCTTTAACCCATGGGTCACTGCGGCTCTTCTCTCACAGGATAAAACTAGAGGAATCACCTCTGGGCAGTTGCCAGGGGCCACTGGCAAACAACTGGACATCCAAAATTACAAACAAGCACGAATGCTTGCTACAAAGCCATACGGCTAATGAAATCCACCTATTACAAAGATGCTCTCACCAATACATGGGGAAATGGTCGTGCTTTCTGGGACAATATCAAAGGATGTCACAGGAAGCAGCCAAAAACCTCTCTAGCCATCTTAATGGTTGATGGATCCTCAACCCTTGACCCTAAGGTGATCGCAAAACATCTTTAACACGGCTTTTTCAGACCTTAGTGCTGTTCTCTACCCTATGACTTTTTGAAAACAGGGCCTACTCCCCAAATACCTCAGCCCCTCAGTCTAACCATCCCCTTCTACTTCAAGAAGGTAGGCTGAATGAAGCTCCACCGCTATATTACTGCAGCTATCTCTAAATCTAGATCTAGTAGCGACACCCTGGACCTTAAGCTTCTTTTGCTCACCCCGATGAGGTAATTCATCCATTAACAAAAATCCTAAACCTCCTCTCAGCTGTGGAAAATTCCTGGACCTATGGAAAACAGCCACCGCGTGACACCCATCCATAAAAGTGGGGACAAGATGATTCACTCAAATTATCGCCTATCTCCATACTGCCCCCACTCTCTAAGGCACTTGAGCGCATCGTGGCTGATCAGCTTACCGACCACTTGGATAAATACAATATACCTTGTCCACAACAACATGGCTTCGGAAAGGTCACAGCACCACCACAGCCCTTCTTGAGTTCACTGGAGCTTTGCAAAATCCCTTGACAATGGCCTTCTCAGGGGCCATTTTCACGACCCTCTCAAGGCCTTCGATACAGTACACCATGGATTATTAATACACCAACTACTGAATGCTGAGCTATCACCTGACTCTTCTCTCTGGTTTAAAGCTACTTAGAAAACCGGTCACAGAGAGTAAAAAATTGTGGACGCTCTTTCTAACACCCTGACTGTTCTGCCAGGTGTCCCACAGGGATCCATACTGGGACCCCTCCTTTAGCCTTTTCTTAAACTCCCTCCTACCACTGCTCTGAGCAGATCATACTATATGCCAATGATGCTGTTGTATTCTCCACTCACAAAGATCCTGCAACTCTTCAACACAACCTTCAACTTGGTTTCAGTTCTGTAGAGACATGGTTTCTTAATCATAAACTGGTCCTCAATGACAAGAAAACCAAATCTATGCTCTTCTGCAGCTCTCATAGCCCACAAGCTACACCACTTGGCTATCTCCACCACCGAGGGAACACTCTAGATCAGGAGGGGCCTTCAAATACTTGGGATACAGCTTGACCCTAATCTCTCCTATGGACTTCATGTAGATAATGTAGCTAGAGCTGCTAATACACGGCTTGGTCTCCTCTACAAACACAGACCACACCTCACGCCAGAAGTTTTTGAAGGTTGCAGTCCTGAGCTCTGTGATCTCTGTAATAGACTATGGTCTTCATCATTGATGGCTCGGCCACAGCCACAACCCTTGGATGCCTCTCAACTACCTTAAATAAAGCATGTCGGCTCATCACTGGTGCTCACCGCCTCACCCACACATGTGACCTGTACACTCAGACGGCTGGCTCAACTATCAAACCGCATAAAGTTTCTCACCTGCTCCATGGTGAAAAAATCTACCTTGGCCTTGCACCTTCTGGGGTCTCAACTCTGTTATAACACCAGATTAACAAATGGCGCCTTTAGAGATCCACGCTACAGCTACTGAAAGTCCCCCCACTGTCACACTTCACAGGACAATGCTTTGCTTATCGAGCGCCACTCTGGTTCAATGGCCTCAGCCCAACCATCTCCTCTCTGCCCCAACTATTGGTATGTTTAAAACTAGGTTCGGACTATCTCACTACCAACAGCTCCTGTGACCTGCCCAACTTAACCTTGTTTCTCCACTTCCCCTTTCCTGATCTAGTTGTCCCCCTCCCTCCCCTCCTTACTGGATACTACCTCACATCTTGGTATACCCAATGCTGCACTTTTCACCCTCTTGCCACCCTTCCTACATTCCTTCTCCCCCCCTACCCTCTTCCCTCTCCCTACGACTCTGGCACTTATCTGTTGTCTATTTTCTCTGACAAATGCCTCTGGCTGCCTTGTTACAATGCTACCCTTGAACTGTATTAATCTGTACTCTGTTTGCAATGTCCACATTGTTGTAATGCCTGTCTTGATGTTCCCCATAATTTGTATTTCTCTGACGTGGAACCTTTGTAAAAGAGCCATGGCTCAAAGGTATTTGTAATCCTAGACTTGATAAATAAATGATAAATAAATAAATAACCATGATTTTCTGCAGTTCATCTGCTGAGGCCTCAACCCCCTCTAGTGGATAACTTCCCTGATTACTATTAATTTCCTGTGAGACACAAGTACTTTCAGAGTTTTGTTTTTTTGTATTCTATCCACAGGAGGAGCTGTGCTATTTGATAATATAATTTAAGATTGGTAAGCCCTACCCGACCTTGGTCATTTGGTCGCTGCAGATCTGACTAGCAAGTTCATGGTTTGAGTTTGCCCCAAACAAAATGATGCAATGCTTTGTTGATTTTATCCCAGTCCGTTCTATGTATGTGTAGGGGGAGTGTCTGGAAGAGAAATAGAAACCTTGGGAGGACATTCATGCGGATAGTATCCACTCTACTGAGCATCATTAACGGAAGTAATTCCCATCATTTGAGGTCTGTTAGGGTTTATTGGGTAAGTTTGCTATAATTGGCATGGTATAGCCAATTTAGTCCCACTGGGATGAAAATCCCAAGATATCGGATTTGCTTAGTGACCTACTCGTAAGGGATCAACCATTATCATCATGAATTTAAGAAGTAAATGGGACACAGGATCTCTCACATATAAACTAGTCAATTGGGGGGCATGCGTACAGTCTCCAATGATTTATTGAATAATTCTGCCAGTTGTGCTGCCAGTTCATTTCTGAGCTCTTTTAGTATTCTGGGGTGAATTCTATCTGGTCCCATCGCTTTGTCTATTTATAGATTTTCAAGCTCTTTTGACTCCTCTCTGAATGGGCTGATATTTACCCTATGTCCCTGCAGCCAGTTATCTTTCAATGTTGGTCGCTCGCCCTCTCCTTTCTTTGTAAATACTGAGCAAAAATATTTATTCAGGATTTCTGCCTTTTCCCGATCTTTCTCAGCAGACCCTCATCCTTCCCTTTTCAGCCTTACTATCCCTCCTTCCTGCAGTTTTTCTATGTATGATTCCCTGTCTTCCTCTCCCTGTGTATCTTTGTATTTTCTGAATGCCTTCCTCTTTTCCTTCACCCTCCTAGCCACATCCTCTGTGAACCATAGCAGATTCTTCCTTCTCTTGTTTTTATTTACCTGCCTGATGCACATCTTAGTAGCTTCTTCTAACACCCCCTTTAGATTTGTCCACTGCTTGTCCATTATCTCCCCTTCCTCCCTACCCTGTAATGCTCCCTCTAGATATGCCACCATCTTTGCAAAATCTACCCTTTCAAAATTCATGGTTTTAACCTTTGTGTGTCAGGACTCATCCTCTTTTCCATGGAAAGCCACACCATTCAGTGATAACTGGACCCCAGTTGCCTTCCTACCCCTACATCTTTAATCCTCTCCCCATTGGTGAGTACCAGGTCCAGAATAGCTTCCCCCGGTGGGCTCCATCACTAGCTGCCTGAGTCCTGCCCATTGCAGAGCTCCAGGACAGCTCTGCTCCTTGCTGTGGCTGCAGTCCATGTTTTCCAGTTGATGCTGGGCATATAGAAGTCGCCCATAACTAGTACGTTCTCTATATCCATCATTTTGTATATGGATACCAATAGTTCCTTATCTAACTCCTCCCCCTGTCCTAGAGGTCTGTAGACAACTCCTGTCCAGATTGCTATCCCCCTTCCAGACTCCAGTGTTGTCCACAGACCCTCTGCTCCACCCTGACTCCTCGCCTGTGTCTCAGTCACTTTAATTTCTTCCCTAACAAACAGTTCATAGCCACCCCTCCCCCATTTTTCTCACTTCTGTCTCTTTGGTATAGGTCAGGGGTTCTCAAATGGTGAGGCTAGCCTCCCTGGGGAGGCCCCAACCTGTTCCAGGGGAGGCTCAAGCAAGTCTGAAAAAGTACTGTATTTAAATTTTGAGTTTTATATCTTTTGTGTGAAGAGATGATGCAAACTGAAAGAAGGTACTAGTAGGTGAATTCAATGTATTTATTTACTAATAGGTGACAAGGGAAGGTGAATGAGCCAAGGCTCATTTCAGGTGTACCCGGGGAAGGGTAGGGAGTGAATACATTTCAAAAGGCAACTGAAAAACAATCCAGAAATACACAATGAGCGATAGTGCAAACAAATCTGAACAATAAACTAATAATGAGTGGTGGTAATTTATCAATTTGTAGCCTGATGGCAGAACAGCCCAAATACAAGGGTCGAGTATAGAAGTGCTAAGAGCAATAGCAGGAAGGAGCAAAGTAATCCCAGAGAAGTTTCTTAGGAGCAGGGAAGGATGGGGAGAGGCAAAGTATCTAGGAAGGTTATTTCATATAGAGAGGAAACAGAAAATTGTTTGACCCATGAAGGTACTGCAACAAGGGGTAACAATGGTTCAAGAAATAAAATAGCAGAGTATGTAGGTTGGTCTGTGGGGTTACAACAAGCTGAATAATAATATCTGTTTATTTATTCAGATAATACCTTTTGAGCACAGGAGCACTTTTCAAAGGTTCCACGTCAGTATGAGACAAAGAACTGAATGTGAGCCAAGTACTCAAAGGGGTTTCAATTTATTCATGGTGTACTGTGCAAAGTACAGTATGTTATTTTTCTTTGGGGAGGCCCAAGATTATTTCAATTTTTGGGGGAGGCTCAAAATCTTTTCTATGGATTTGGGGAGGCTCACTGTGACAAAGTCTGAGAACTGTTGGTATAGGTAATACCCTGGTATTTCTACATCCCATGCATGGGTCTCCAAGTTCCATGTCTTGGTGACAGCCACAAAATCCAGCTCCCCCTCAGCCATTAAGGCCATCAGGTCACATATTTTGTTTGCCAGGCTCTGGGCATTAGTATACATGCCCCTCCAAGTTTTGTTCCCTCCTTCTCAGTGTTCCCATCTTTGCCCTTGTGTGATCCTTCCAGATCCTTTTTGCTTTCACCCTCAGATTGAGTTCTGTGTCTAGTTCTTATATTGCTGATTGCCTTTTTCTGCTTTCTGTTTGACATACCTGCTTTTGGGGGAGTGACGGTCGGGTTCTCCTCCTCTTTGGGGTCCTCTGCTTCAGTCCCCCCCTCAGTTTAAATTCCCGATGGTGACATCAAACTTTAGTCCTAGAGCCTGTAGTCCCTCTCTTGTCAGGTGCAGTGAAAGATTCAGTGAAAGAAAAAAAACATTAAAAGATCACAAACTAAGTGTAATTTACAAACATTTGAAATTGCCAGCAGATACAGGACATTCAGTTTATCTAGTCTGCTTGAGTGTACAGCACTTCAGTCCATTACACTGCAGCTGCCCTCCCCCCATATGCTCTCACCCCCATGTCCCACCCCTTCCTGGTTTGTTCCCTCCCCTAAGGGAAGGGTGAAGGGTGAAGGAAGGGCATAAACACATAATCCCATATTAAAAGCATGTTCAAGTGAAATGATATCATTTTTATTTATTTGTTTTTATTTGTTTATACATCGGTTTACAACGTTTGAGCCAGAGGCTCGTTTCCAAAGGTACCTCGTCACAAAGAGGACACATACAGTACAACATTTAGTTACACATTGCAGTTAGAGCTTTTACATCATTGCGGTCACTGTCTAGGTAGATTTATGCAGTTATATCTTTGTTACAATAGGATAGTTACAGGTTTGGTATTACAAGCTAGTACAGTAGTTGGGAACAGAGTGAGATAAAGCATACATTGGTAGTGCAGACAGGTAGTCTAGAAAAGAGACAGAAGAAGTGAATAATACTGGTGGTAAGGGCACAGCTGGTGATAAGTTTGGTGTGGAGCCACTCAGAGAGTGTTGTCAGTTAGTTTGTTGAAGAGCCACTCAGGGAGTTTGTAGAGCATGGTGTGCTAGATCCCCACGGATAAGCACAGCTACGCATGCTAAATAGCTGACCAAGTGCGGCTTTGAAGCAGGCGATTGTAGGTATCTGGGTGACGAGGAGGGAAGAGTATTGAACCAGGAGGGAGCTCTGTAACAGAAGGATCTTTGACCGTGAGTGGTCCTAGACCTAGGGACTAGCAGGGTGGTCTTAGATATGGCAATGGAGTTTGGACTAAGGGCTGTGCAAGATGGATAGAGTCTGTCAGTCTGGGTGGGGAGTTTCCAAGGAGTATTTTTTTCACTAACAGGCAGGTGTGGTACCTGAGCCGTTCGTCCAGATTAAGCAGCCTAGCCTTATCATATAGGATGGCAGGTAAGGAGTGAGCCTAGGAGCTCCCGTAATTAACCTACAGGCCTTATTCAGGGTGAATCGGATTTTGTTAAGGGCAGTTGTGTCTGTGGCACCATAGACTGGCAGGCCATAGTCCACAAGGGACATTATTAAGGAGGTGACTGCTAGTCGACGGGCATCTGGAGGAGGCAGTGCTTGTGAGCGGTAGAGGATACTAGCCGCAGCATTTGTAGCTGAGGCTAGAGTACTAATGTGATCGTGGAAAGTGAGTGCTGAGTCAAAGGAGACCCCGAGGTACTGGCACAAGCAGACTTGATAGAGAGAATGCTTGGAGCTTGGGGAGGATGGAGTGCTAAATTACTGGATTTGCTTTGGGGATGGGTGAAGAGTATGGCTTTGGTCTTTTTAGATTGATTACTAGTCTGTGCTCTCTGAACCATGTTTCAGCATCATTGAAGGCTGTTTGCAAGGTGTCTTGAAGGGAAATAGGGTTACGGTGGTGGCAAAGATGATCATGCCATCCATGACAGCAGGATTTTTACCAGTGCAGGCTTTGGGCATGGTGTTGAGGTAAAGTGAGAAGAGAAGAGGACCAAGGATAGAACCCTGGGGACATCTGAATGGATGGGACATGAATTGGAGAGGGTCCCATTAATTTTACACATGCTCAGAGCGGTCAGACAAGTAGCTGGAGCACCAGGAGACCTGGCTGGGTGGCAAAGCCAAAAGCGGCTGAGGGCATCCAGCAGGAGGGGTGGGAGACAGTGCTGGAGTCTTTAGATAGGCCTGGATAACACTGCCCTGCCAGTTACCAGAGTCCAGGGAGGAATGCAGAAATTAGCGAACCTATAAGGGCAGTGTTGGTACTGTGACCTGCATGGAAACCGTGTTGTTCATGGCAAAGGATGTTGTACTTGGTCAGGTAGTCTGTAATCTGGGTAGCCACCAGTTTTTCTAGGCTTTGGAAAGGGGTGGGAGGATGGAGATTGGCCTGTAATATCCAGCTGTGCACCTGTCACCTCCTTTGTGTATGGGTGTGACTATGGCAGTTTTCCAGGCAGCGGGGAATTGTCCCAGGTAGAGGGACTTATTGAGCAAGCTAGTTAGTGGGATAAGGACCTGGTCCAGAACCCATGTGGAGGACACTGGGGTCCAGGGAGTCACTGCCAGAATTATTGCTCTTTGGAGCTCTTCAGCAGGTGTGGTCTGACCTCTAGGGAGTTACCCCTGCGGAAGTAGAAGCTAGGGATAGTGAGGAGTGACTGAGCAGGGGGCCAAAAAAGTCTTTAGGAGGACCGAACTAAGGTCTGTGGAAGGATGAGTTGAGGAAGTTGGCCATGAGGGCAGGGTCAGTGGAGATAGAGCCCATCAATGGTGGATCTGAGAGGGGTGGGAGCGCATGCTCCCCATTCAGTTGTTTTATGTTGTCCCAGAAAGTTCTTTCATTCCCCAGGAAGAGGTAAGCTGTGCCTGATAGTGATTGGCTTTTGCTTTCCTGGACGGCCCATGTGCATTTGTTTCTCGCGGCATTGTAAGCCTGTCTGTCTGCTGACTGGTCTGTTTCGGAGGCCAGGTGCCACAGGTTATTCCTGTGTTTGAGCAGTTGCAGCAGGGATGGGTAATCTTAGGGGCACTCATTTCTAACTTTGGTCTGGACTGTAATGGGTGCAAAAATGTCACGCTTTGCTGAAGGTTTGGGAGAAGAAGGTGAGGCAGAATCTAGATCCGGGGCATGGTGTGTATGGGAGACAAGTTAATTTGGGCAAGAAGTTGCTTAAGGCCTTTTAGTTCTCCTGGTCTGAGGCGCTGACGAAAGTGGAAGGGCCATGGGTTTGGGGTGAGGGGTCACCAACGGAAAAGGAGAGGGAGTGATACTAAGAGAGTCAGGAAGGACCTGGGCATCATGTATTTGTTGTGGGTGGTTGGTGATGACACGCCTAGGAGGGTGCTGGTACCTGTCCTACTGTTGACTCTGGTGGGTTGGGAAATTAGTTGGGACATGTCAATAGCTGCTGAAAGAGTCCACGGTGGTATCAGCAGATGAGCTGAGCCAGTTCACATTAAGGTCACCCACAAGGATTTGGTCAGCTGAGTGAGGTAGGGTTGAGAGATAGTCAGTTAGCGAAACCAGTGCCAGAGTTTGGTTTTTTGGGGGAATGTAGGCAGTGGTGAGATAGAGGGGACCCTTGGAGGTGTCAGGGGTCAGTTTGAGGGTTAGGGCCTGTGCCCCGAATGTGAGAACTGGGGCAGGGAGTATCTGTCCAGTGAGAGAGTCCCTGGTGTATATCGCACAGCCCCCCCCTCTTCTACCAACACGATCTTCCCGGACAAGGGAGTACCCTGGAATGGAGACATAGGAGTCTGGAGTGGATTTTGATAGCCAGGTTTCCACCAGCGTGATGATGTCTGGTCTATGCAAAGAGACCCAACATTGAAAGAAATCAAATTTTTCAGCCAGGCTGCATGTATTCATAGATGCTATGCACAGAGCCAGGTGACCCTGTCGGTGGCCTGGGATGGGCAGGACCAGGGGTTTGGATGTATCTTCCTGTCAGGAGTAGCAGTATAACCACAGCCCTGGCCAGGGGATGGTAGAGGGTGAGCTTTCGATAAGTATGTAAGTGGGAAGGAGGGGTGCTTCTGGACACTGGGGGTGAGCAGGGTTTTCCAAGCAGTGAACGTGAGGGATGATAAGTCTCAGTGTGCACCTGAGGAAGCTGTAGGGAGCTGGCAGGGGAGAGGGTAGAAGGCTGAGGCAGCTGATGAGAGTAGGGTGGGAATATACTAGCTCCAGAACAATAGTAGGATCAGGTGCCAGTATGTCTGCCGTGGTATCTGGTGGGTGGGACAGTGGCATCAGGGCAAGGATGAGAGGGAGGCATTTTAGCAGGGGGTGGGCTAACATAATGTTAGAGGTTGCAGAAGTGTGGTAGGTAGAATTTGTTATGTGTCCCACAGCAAGTGTGGATGCCACTTCCATTTCCAGGATTCTACTGAACTAACCCAGAAATTGCTGGACCAAAACTGACTAAAAGGGATTTAATTAAATGCACCCATCTTAAGGAGACAGGTGAAACCTACAAAAAGTGACCATACAAAATGTCAACTGCCAAATCAAGCTACTGTGGTCACAAATGTATGTTTCACATTTGCATTTTAACAGTATAACACAGGAGAGCACATGACATTTGTATAAGGTATTTAAAATATTTCAAATTCAGTTTTAACCTCCTCTCAAAGTTATATTTGGATGGGAACAAGAAACATACAAATTAAATTATCATTAATGTAATCAGGAGACATAAGGTACACATTTAGAGCTGAATCTAAAAACAAAGTTATAATGTGCAAGTGCAACATAGCGCAATTAAAATTGGGCTAAATCCTAATTTTAGACTGTTAGATGATTGCCCATATATACTAATGCACTGAATTTGTTAACATAGCTTCTTGATATTAATAGCTTTTTAGCTTTACATAGATACATATATGCTGTCATCAGATAAGGGCCTTCAGCCCACCTAGTCTGCCCATTGACGCCAGTGACTGTGCTTCTTCAAGCTTCCCGGGAATTAAGTTGTACCCCTCCCCCAACTACCAGTATCCCCTATGCCTATCCCATGTGTTCTTAAATCCTGTAATTGTTTCTACCCCACCACCTCTTCCGGCAGGCTGTTCATTTGTCCACCACCCTCTCCATGAAGAAGTACTTAATCATGCTCCCTCTGAACCTCCCTCCCTCAAGATTCTTCCTATGTCTCCTCATCCTTAAGTATCTTTTTCTTTGAAAAATTGTATTCTCCTGCACCTTACGGTTCCCCGTGAGGTACTTCAATGTCTCAGTCATATTCCCTTCTCCCTCCTCTCCTCCAGGGAGTACATATTTAAGTCCTTCAACTCATCCTCATAGGGTCTGTGATGTAATCCCTGCACCATCTTGGTTGCCCTCCTCTGAACTGCCTCCACCCTATCTATGTACGTAGATAAGGCCTCAGAACCAGACACTACTCGAGGTGTGGCCTCACTAATGTCCTGTATAATGGAATTATGACCTCCCTCTACCTGCTGGTGATTCCCCTGCCTATGCATCCAAGCATCCTGTTTGCCTTTCCTGCCATCTTGTTACACTGCCTACCTACCTTGAGGTCCTCAGAGATGATAACCCCCAGGTCTCATTCCTGCTTGGAGCATTCTATCCCCCCCAGTTGATATGTTGTTCCTTGGTTTTTCTGCCCCATGTGCATTATCTTGCACTTTTTAGCATTAAACCCCAACTGCCAATCCCTTGATCAGTCCTCAAGCTTCTGCAGATCTCTCCTCATTCTATTCACACCCTCTGGCATGTCCACCCTGTTGTTGAGCTTTGTGCCATCAGCAAACAGGCAAATGTTCCCTTCTAGGCCTTCGACAATGTCACTGATAAAGACACTGAAGATGATTGGAACCAGCACGTTCTTACATCATAACAGTACCGAGAATACCGACGCTGTTTAAGGTGTGCCATTGTCTAAATGAATTACAGCGGTGTACACTCTGTGGCAAGCTGCGCAGGGACTAATATCCCACACTTCTACTTTTGTGGATTCTCAACTGTATGGGGGCTGAAATTTTCAAAAAAAGCCACTCTGTGAGACAAAAATAGCGCATCACCCAGACCAACCCTGCACCCTGTACACCTCAACCAACCACACTACCCCACACAGCTAGTTGACCAGTGTAGCTGCCTGCCACACTCCCCTGCTATATGTCTTCCTGCCCATTCCACCCCGTGTGCATGTGTCGCTTTCCCATTGCCCTACCTCGCCCACCCAGGTATCTGGTCGCTACCCTGCCAGGTAGCCCTGAACACAGGCGCCATAACTGAGTCTCCATTTCCATAAGCACTCAATTGCAGTCACCGTGTTCACTGGATACCACCCAGCACTGATCCCTGCGGTACCCCACTAGTCACATTTCCCTCTGCAAAGTGACTGCTGTTTATGACCACCCTCTGTGTCCTGTTATCCAGCCAATTCTCTACCCACTTTACCACCATTTTACCCACTCCCATGTTCCCCAGCTTGTTTAACAGCCTTCTATGAGCCACAGTGTCAAAGGCCTTGATGAACTTCAGATAGGTCACATCCACTACCCTCCCCCCGATCCACCTCTCTGGTCAACCAGTCAAAGAACTTAATGAGGTTAGTCTGGCACTGACCTACTCTCCTGTTAATGCGCGTTGCCTTGGGTCCTGTAGACCGTCTGACAACCAGACTTGTTTCCATGATCTTTTCCCACTACTGAGGTTAGGCTGACTGGTCTGTGGTTCCCTGCTTTCCTCCCTCATGTTTCCTCATGTAGGGGGGACTACATCAGTCCTCCTCCAAATTTTGGGTACCTTCTCTGTTTCCAATGACAGGTTGAACAGGCTGCCAGAGGTGTTCTGCCACTACTTATCTTAGCTCCCTCAGCACCCTGGCGTGTACCCCATCTGGTCCCATAACCTTATTGACTCTTATTGCTTCCAGTTCCTTTAGGACCCTATCCTTTGGAAAAGGACTTGTATCCATTTCCTTGCCCTTCCTGCCCTTTCTACTCAATTCTGGCCCATATCCTGCCCTCTCCTCTGTAAAGACTGAGCAGAAGTATCTGTTCAGTACATCTGTTTTCTGGTTGTTATCCCCTACACTACACCCATCCTGCCCTTTCAGCCTCACTATCCCTCCCTTTACCTTCTTTTTTTTTTACTGACATACCTGTAAAAGGTTTTGTCCCCCTCACCACTGATTTCACAATGTGTTCCTCTATTTGTGCTTTGGCTTCCCTTACTGCCCTTCATGCCTCCCTTAGTTTCTCCTGGTACCTCTCCCTGCCCCTCTTTGTTTCTCCTGGCACCTCTCCCTGACCCCTCCCTCCTCTGTCTTTTTGTACTGCTTGAATGCCTGTTTTTTTTTTTTTTTTTTTGCTTTACCTTTTTTGGCTACCTCCTTTGAAAACCATAATTGTCTCCTCTTTCTCTTCCCCTTGCTAACCTGTCTAACACAGAGTTGGGTCGCCATTGTTATCCCTGATTTGATCGCCACCCACTCTTCCTCGACCCTCTTTTTTCCCCTATTCCAACCAATGTCTCTTCTAGGCATTTCCCCATTTTTCTAAAATCTGTCTTCCTAAAAGTCCAGGATTCTTGTCCTTATGTGACTGTATTCTGCCCCCTCAGTTATCTCAAATTCCACTGACCAGTGATCACTGTCCCCCAGGTGCTCCCTACTGATATTAATTAATTAATTTAAAAGCTATTTTCAAAACAACAATCATACATTAAACAAACTGTTTCTAAGGAGACAATTATAACACGAGTCAATCCAAAATCGGGCAATCACACACTGCTAGACTGGATAGTCACCAGCTGCCCACTCAAAATCAAAGCTGCTGGCTCACTCTCTGACTGCATAAGTGATCACACTCCCACCTTCTGTGTGTGGAGAAACAACTATACTAACCCTCCTCCCAAGATTTCCCTGGTCCAGGACGTGACCAAGTTTGGCCAACAAGTTCCTGTCATCCATTAACTCTACAGACTGGGGCCCTAATGTAACACACTCCTGACATAAACCTGGCCCTAGACATTCTAATCTCCACTCTCACCAAAATAATTAACCAACACGCCCCACAGAAAAAAATGCAGATCCAAGGGTGTTAAAGCCCCATGGCTCTCTGGGAATATTAGATCTCTTATGGCACTCTGTGACAAAGCATGGCAAATGTACAAACAAAGTGGACTCCCCTCAGACTGGCTTATCTACAGGCAACTCAGGAATCAGTGTAAAAATGCAGTACAAAATGCTAAGAGATGCCATCTAAAATCTCTTCAAACAGAGCACCTAAGTAACCCAAAGGAGTTCTGGAAACAAGTAAACACCTTAGTAAAAGGAAAGGCTGTTGAAAACCCAAGCTCTATTTCTGTCAATGGTACCACACTCGATGACCCACTCTCCATAGCCACTGGTTTCAACAACTTCTTTACTGACCTCCAAAAGTACACCTTGAGCTTCCACAATGCTCCCTCCTCTCCCACTACTCTCCTGCCCAACCTAGGGGGCCATCCTGAATTCCATCTGAAACTAGCCACACTCAAAGAGGTGCAGCAACTTCTACCTAACCTAAAAGAGGGCTCTCCTGGATTCGACTCGCTGGAACCTAAATTTCTTAAGCTGAGTGCCTCTGCCTTAGCTCGCTCCATCCGCAACTTGTTTAACTGGTCCTTCCTCTCTAACATAGTGTCAGAGAAGTGGAAGGTGGCAGTAGTAGTACCAGTCCACAAAAGGACCCTAACTCCATCACAGAAAACTTTTAGCCCTATATCTCTACTTTCTCCCTAGCAAGATCCAAGGCGCACCGTTTATAATCCTCTCCAAGACTCCCGCCATTCCCACAAGCTACTATCACCCTGCCAGCATAACTTTTGAAAAACCACAATTACCCTCTGCACTCATAAAGTAACATCTGACATCTTCAAACAGATAAGGGCAGACCCTGGAGCCATATTCATATAGATCTTCTGAAAGCATTTGACTCCGTGAATCATGGGCTACTGCTTGAACAACTGCATCTACTTGGCCTGGACTACAATGCACTTCATTGGATGAGCGTTATCTGTCTGATCATTCCCAAAAGTAAATGGGATGGCTCCTGCCTGGACAAAAAACAGTTTCCCATGGAGTCCCATGAGGCTCAATATTAGGCCCCATGTTATTTTAGCTATTTATCAATGACCTTCACAACTACTGTGGGGTGCCACTGTCCACCATGCAGATGATGCCATCATCTACCGCTCCTCACCAGATATTAACCAAATCAATCGGAACCTTGCCTCGAACCGCCTCCTGAAGACTAGTTTCCAATGTAAATCATCTTATTCTCAACTCAAAAGAAGACAAAATGCATGGTTTCACCCGCCAGCCTGGAAAAAGCCTAATCTTCCTACCCTTAGTATTTCCACTGACAAGGTGACCCATTAGAGGTATTACTCCTTCAAATACCTGGGTGTGACCTTAGATTCTACACTGCTGTTCAGCTCCCATGCTCTCTAACCTCAAAAATCTCAATCAGAAAATTGGACTCTATATTGCGTGCACCCCACCTCACTTGCCTCTATCCAAAAAATTGCTACCATCCCTCCTTCCCCTACTATCCTATGCACCCCTCCTCCTCTTCATTATTTCCTCCTCCATGTCCCTCCTCTCTCATGCATACCACAAATTGGTCACTTTGCTGTGGGGGTACCGACTCCATTCTCACCATTGTGATGTTCTTGCCTCACTGGGATGGCCCTCCTATAGGGCAAAACTGAAATACTCCACTTTGAGCCTCATGTTTAACCTTGTCCACAAATACACCCCTTCCCCACCTCAAGGAACTTATATGCCTCAAACCAGCTCCACACACGCTTCGCTCTACCTCTCTCCCACTTCTCATTATCCCCAAAATATGTCTTGTTGTATCTAGACGCTCCTTCTCATATGCTGCTGTAGCTGACTGGAACTCCCTCCCTCCATTCTGTCCTGCTCCTCCCTCTCACAATTTCAGTCCCATCTGTCTGCCTTTTCGTCCTCTACTACCTGCTCCTGCTTTGGTTAAAAGGTGCCTACTCTTGCACCTAGCATGATAAGAAACTAATGTGTGTGGGATTCTGTGGTCCCAGCCACTTCCATGTATATTACTAGTATGTTTACTATGAATGCCTGTACTATAACTGCTCTGTATATAGCCCATAGGGCACTCAACTTCATGTATTGCTTCTCAAATCTGTTGTCAATTGATTGTGTACTTATAAAATTTTTATTGACATGTACTCTGCCTAAAGACATCCCTGTAACATGAAAACTGTATTCGTATACCTTTGTGGTTGACTCTCAACCCTGGGTCGATCCTGAAAAAGGGACTGTAATTGTCTCAGTGGACTTACCCAGTTACCAAAACTCAAATAAATAAATAAAACATATCTTATTTGACTCCCCTGCGCCTGAGCGGCACCCTGGAAGACTAGGCGGCCCCATGGAACCCCCCGTGGCCGCCGCCCAACTCGGACCGCTAACTCTGCCCGCCTCTGCAGCTCGCCGCATCAGATCCCTCAAGCAGGTACTACCACTGAAGCCGCTTAACACCGGCCATTCTCCGATTGGTGCGGTGTTTGGCTGCTGGACTGTGATTGGTCCTCCTTCTTGCTCGGCTAAACTGATTGGAGTACTTTCTTCCCCTTCTACAGACAGCCGTTTTTCTCTCTGCCACCCTGTACCTACAAGCCTGCATTTTAAATCTGGTAGATAGGCACCATTTCATATTTTTTATCTGTACTTAAGTTTGTTTGAAAGTGCTGCTAATTGCCTGCACTGTTTACATGCTGTTATATTCTCCTGCTTAAAATTCATAGAGATATAATATTATCGTAGCTGTGTATGTTATAGGTTAGTTCTCCTAGTCTGCTGTCTGACTAATTACAAGACTCTCCTGCTGACCCTCAGTTTTTTTCCACCTGCTCAGCTCCTTAACTCTATTTTATCCACTCTCACTTTAATTTCCCCCCCCGTCCCTGCACCTCCCTCCTGTCTGCATCCTCCTTTTCTCAAGGTTTTCTTACTGTCTTCATTCCCTTCCCCTGTCTCTCCATCTGCTCTTCCACCTAAACTGCTCTGACCTCACTCCTTTGTCTCTCTCTGACCTCCCCTCCCAAACATATTCTCACCTTCTCTTGCTCTATTGTTTCCCTATCCTAATCCCCCACAGCTCCTGCCAAGTGTCTGCCGTTAGTCTCCCACCCCCTTTTGCTCTAATATTTATTCTACCCTCTCCTTGCTCCTTCAGGGACTCCTCTGCACCTGAGCGGTGCCCTGGAAGACTAGGCAGCCCCACGAAACCCACCATGGCTGATTTGGACCGTTAACTCTGCCTGCCTCTGGAGCTCACCGCATCGGATCCCTCAAGCAGGTACTACCGCTGAATTCACTTAGCACTGGCCCTTCTCCGATTGGTGCAGCGTTTGGCTGCTGGACTGTGATGGGTCCTCCCTTCCTGCTTGGCTAAGCCGATTGGAGCGCTTTCTTCCCCTGCTACAGACAGCCATTTTTCTCTCTGCCACCCTGTACCTACTAGCCCGCATTTTCTTCCCACCCCCTCCCCCACCCAGGCCTCCTTTAAATACACATCTAGCTCCTCCTCTCTCTGTCAGCTCCTGTTTTATTGCCTTTCCCACAGGGCGGTTGCTCACTATTGTCTCTTCCTGCCAAATACTTCTGACTGGATCCTGTGTTTAGTGCATTGCTTTGCTCCTTCCATTGTCCCCCTGCATCCTCACGCGTCTCTTTGACCTACTCTCTTAACCTTAGGCAATCCACCATGAAGCCAGTCACCCTACTACTTCTCCTTGCCCCCACACTGCTACTATTTCTCTTTACTGTGTCACCTGTCCCCAGCACTGCCAAAGCCCCTCCTCACTACACACCCAGTGATTTTTATTTTTCAAATCTCCTGGTTGTGCCTACACCTCACTATGTCACTACTCCCCTTCTAGTAAGCAGAACTTGGATCCCTGTGATTACACATGCCCATAAAATTGCGTTCCCTCCTTTAAACACCTAAGCTCTTTCTTGCGCAAAAGGCTGTGGTATCTACTCTTACTAGCCATACTGCACTCAGGTGATGTCCAACTTAACCCTGGCCCAATAAATTGTATAACCAATCCCAGCCTTAATGCTAAAGGTCTTACAATTGTCCACCATAATATAAGGAGCCTGGAGAAACACCTTGCTGAACTACAAGCATGGACCTCCCTCTACAAGCCAGATATAATCTGCTTCACGAAAACCTGGCTCAAGACATCCACTCCAGACTATCTGTGTACAATCCCATCCTATAACCTCCTGCAACTTGATAGACCTCCCCCTAAAAGAGGTGGGGGCACAGCCATTTATTTTAAAAGTCACCTCCAGCTTTCTGCTATTAGCTCACCCCCCCCTCAACCACTGTGAAGCGCTTCATACCCTCCTCACCCTTGGCTCTAAGAAATTACATATAGTCTGTGTCTACAACCCCCCCCAGGAGTGATCATAAAGGTCTGGAGGAACTGCTGGATCGAACCGCCATTCACTCTGGAAGAAATGAAGTCCTTATACTTGGAGACTTAAATTTAAACTGGTTAGGTAACTCTCAACCCATGTCCCTGTCAAGCATCCAAAGCCTTAATCTCCACCAGCTTATCCTAGAACCTACTAGAATTTCCCCTCACTCTAACACTGGTACCCTGCTCAATTGGATCATGACTAACCACCCTGAGCACATTGTCAACTCAGGTATACTAGCTGATGCTATTACTGACCATTCTCCCACCTTCTGCATTTGGAGCAAAGGGAAGCCTTCACCTATGCAGCCCCGCTTCATTACATTTCATGACTACTAAGTTCAATCCACAAGCTTTTCTACAAGACATTGCCTGTACTGACTGGTGCTCTCTCTTAGGAGCTAATGATGCTCAATCCTCCCTAAACATCTTCTTATCCCACTTCCTTAGGCTGCAGGAGCAACACTGTAAGCTGGTAACACGCCCAATAAAAAACAGGCAAACTAGGTGGCTAAAATCAGGACTCCTCAAAAAGCTACGCTTAAGATATAAAAGCTGGATCTACTACAAGAGTTCTGGCCATGCTGCAGATCTAAACACCTACCGAGCCCTGCGTAACTCCTGTAAAAAGGATATCAAACAGGCCAAAAGCTCGTATTGTAAAGATCTCTTAACCAATTCCTATGGAGACTCAAAGAAATTCTGGTCCCACATTAAATTCTTTATGGGCTCAAATATGGCATACTCCCCTAATGACATGTCTCTCAATGGTGTCCACTGCAACAATCCCCTCACCATAGCTAATTTCTTCAATAATCAATTCTCTGACCTAACAAAATACACCTCCTCCTTCCCTGCCAAGTCGTCTCCTCTTATTCCTCCACATGTTAATCACCCAACCTTCTATTTCAAGTCTGTCTCATCCCAGGAGGTACTCAAATTACTTAACAATATACCTGAGGATGTGGCAATGGGCTTGGACAATCTTGAGCCCGAGTTACTAAAACTAGCTGCTCCTATCATTGCTGACCCCTAACCAAGATCTTTAATCTCTCGTTGAGTCAAAATCATGTCCCTGATATATGGAAGATGACAAGGATAACCCCTGTTCTCAAGAAAGGTGACGCCAAAGACCCACTCAGTTATAGGCCCATTGCAATCCTGTCTGCTCTTAGTAAAATTCCAGAAAAACTTGTAGCTACCCAAACTATTGAATTTCTCCTTAAATACGACCTCCTAAATCCAGCTCAGCATGGCTTCCGAAAGGGACACAGCACCACAACTGCCCTACTCTAGTTTACCTCTGATGTCCTTAAGGCCATGGACTCTGCTCGCCTTACTGGGTCCATCTTCATCGATATGACCAAGGCCTTTGATCTGGTTGACCACGCTGTTCTCGTTGCTGCTCTCAGATCTCTTGGTTTCTCTTCCCAATGTAGTAAACTTGTTCGGTAGCTATCTATCTGACCGAACTCAATTTGTAAAATATAACTCTACCTCCTCGGATACGACCACAATTAACATACGGATCCCCCAGAGGTCTATATTAGGCCCACTGCTTTTCTCTATTTTTCTTAACAATATCAACTCAAACCTGCCACAGATTGCCTCCCTGCTATACGCGGATGACATTGTCCTGTACACCAGTGCCAAATGTATTGATGATATCAATGAATGACTCTCCCATGACTTTCAACTCATCCAACAGTGGCTGAATTCTTACAAACTCATCTTAAATGAGTCAAAGACCCAAGCCATGCTGTTCGGCTCCAGTTGTAAGCTCAAACAAGCCCAAAACTATTTTAAAGTTTCTACCTTAAGTGGTAAATCCATTGGGGTGGTCAGCTGTTTTAAATATCGGATATCACACTTGATTCCTCTCTAACTTTCGATACCCACATCCTTCAAACCTGTAAGTCGGTGAATAAAAAACCTGGTATTGCCTATCGAACCTGCTATGCTGTCACCCCCTCAGCCAGACTTGCTATAGCCCATGGAGTTCTATTGCCTTCTCTAAACTATGGCCTTGTCACCTACACAACTGCAAGCAAATCCAGCCTCCGGAAATGGGATGTCACCTACAATAATATCTGTTGGTATGCACTCTCCTCTCACTGTCTAAAACACCACTGCACCCTCTACTCTGACCTTGGATGGCTTCCACCCCACGAATCTCAGTCTTATGCTTTTGGATCCATAATTGAAAGCATTATCAGATCACAAGCTCCTAAATCCCTTGCAGGCCTCTTTCAAACACAGTCATCCCTCTATGACCTTCGCTCGGCACCTTCTGCTCCTGTTCTTGTCCCCACGCACTTTATCTCTAAAGGCACTGGTGCATTTGTCTGTCTCGCCCCCCAACACTGGAACTCCCTACCCCTACACATTCACCAGGCCTCATCCCATGATGCTTTCAAGAAGGCATATCAGAATCACCTAATCCTATCCTGTAAATGCTCCTGTTTCAAACCACCCTAGACCTACTGACCCCAATATTCTTAACATCTTCCCTCCTATTCCTTTATTGTGTCTTCTCTCATTTTCTTTCTCTCCCGCTCTCTCTCTCTCTTCTCTCTCTCTCTCTCTCTCTCCCCTTATTTACGGACCTAATCCTGTCTCTCATCAGGTCGAATCCATGACTCCTGCACTTATTGTTAAACTTTGATGCCCTTTTGTCTTATGTTTACCAATATATTGTAACTCCTTCTTATTGTTACCCTTGTATTATAGCTTTTACTGTACCCCTCTACTTGTTAATTACTGTAACCATGTGTGCTGTTGTTCCACTGTTCTTTGTTGTACTCTCCTGGGTCATGCTTGAAAATAGTCATTTCATGGCTAATGCACCTACCCGGTAAACAAAAACTAAATAAATAAAATAAGTTATTTTAGAAAGCCTAAATCAACAGCATATGCTAGAAAATTGAATAAAAGAAGAATATTTTTCAGATAATGACAGTAAACTATATGATAGCAAAAACCAGAAATTTGACCTAACTGTGACTATTCAGAGGTCAAATACTGACATCAAACTACTTATGCAGAACTGATATCTTTAGAATCTATAGCATTAACAGGTCTAGGTCAAAAGAGCATCTGTAACATAGCACAGTCAAGAAAACGCACAGGGAAAAAATCCTACACACAAGATAGCACTCAGGGAAAACAGTGAGCACTACAGACAGCACCAAACCGCAGGGCATAGAACTCAGGGGAGGGTGCATGGAACTCAGACAAGGGGGCACAGAACTCAGACATTGGGAGAAATTTGGGTGGGTGGGTGGTGTAGTAAAATGGACATGTCAGCTTGGCAATTTTATGTAGAGGGCTTTGCCCTCCGCATCCTCCACACAGGGGGCACTGCTCCATGCACCCCCCTCAACTATATATAAACATCCTTGACAACACCCAACCACCAAAATAAAATACAATGAAGGAGGCAGACTCGAACCTGGATCAGCCGTATGTGCCAGCCATTAACAGCCTGTCCCTCTATCTGCTAAGCATGCAGCCAGCATGGTCCTTAGGCTGCTTGGCCTGACTGAAAAGAATTACATATATAATGCTTTAATGCCCACACTATAATTCAGCAGTAGCTCTTTTCAGTCATGCTATTTTCTCAGCACGGTTTTTACTGTGCTGTAATTCCCACAAGTTTTTTTATTTTTCAGATTGAATATGCTTTATTGGTAGGAAGAGTTCACATATCACTCATTACAGACATTGAGTTGAGAAGATTGCATGTTACATTCTCACAAGCCAGTAATGTAGGTTAGTGAGCTTTTACAATGTTGAGTAATTAATTACATAGAAGTCTAATGAGACATTGATTATAAATGTAATTTCCTTTACAGATCTCTATTAAGCTTAGAAAACATGCACTTATTCCTCCTCCTGTTTCCCCCCGATCCCCCCCTTAAACCCTCTCCCCCCCCTCAGGTGTGCAGTGATATTGGCCTGTAGTTTCATTAGCCCAAGGTACGATTACTAGAGAAGGCCTAGAATATTATTTGATATTTTAATAATAATAGTTTTACAAAAAGAGAAGTAAGAAAAAAAAAAAGAACATTTTTTTATATTCAGTGCCATTTAACCATTAAATGGTTAATAAAGTATGTAAAGGGGCCCATACTTTCTGGTAACATTGTGGCCTCTTTGTTATATGGGCAATCGTGCTTTCTACTTGTAGAACAAAGACCGTCTCTTTTAACCACTCTGTGCACATTGGAATGTTCTGATCCAGCCAATGGTGCATGATTACTTTTTTGGCACATAGGGATATTAATGCCATGTGTTTTCGTAGATTACCAATCAAAAGATCCCCATAATCTCCTATTATACAAATTTACAGTCTGAAGGCTTCGGATAGGCCTAACAGGGGGTGCAAATTAGACTTAATGACGGACCAGAAAGGTGTGACTTTATTACATTTCCATAGAATGCGCAGTAGTGTGCCTAGACATTCCTCACAGTGGGAGCATAGATTTGAGGGGAGCCTCCCCATTTGATAAAGTCTGGCAGGAGTATAGTATAGATCATGTATTACATAGAATTGTAGAATGCGATATCTAATCCATTTCACATCTTGATGTAATTGTGACCAGATTTTAGACCATGGTCATAGTGTTGGGGATTCAGAGGGTAGTACCTGGTCCTAGACATAGTTTGGCACTCCTTGCAGTTCCTCTATGCCATCCCTTAGGAGGCGGTAGAGAAAAGAAATAAGATGGGATGAGGGTAAATTGGAGATAGCCAGGAGAAAAGGACCAGCTAAGTGTTGTGTCCAATACCCAGTTCCAAAATGTTGTAGAAGCATGTGTTGTAGTTGGATGTACTTAAAACAAAAAGAGTTAGGGAGGTTGAACTGTGTACGGGCCATTGGGAATGATATTAGTTTGTGTTCTTGTAATAAGTCGATGACTTTAAGCTGAGTATTCCCTGGCCAAAAATTATGTGGAAGGGGCAAACCCCAGATCTTGAAATTGAGATTAGCACATACTGTATAGGCTGGGAGACATCCTTTGACAAGGATATCTGAAAAGCATTGCATAGTTGGGCATGTACACGAAGTGTTATCCCTATGGGTAAACTCCTAAAACTTTTAATTAAATTCTTAGAGGAAGAAAAAATGGGAGTATTCAGAGATACATTATATGGGGAAACTAGGGTCTGTTCCATTTGGAGCCACTGGGGTAGATATTGGGTCTGCACGGCAGATGGCTCAACCTTCATCCAATATGTAAGAACTGAGCATGTAATGGAAAACTGATAAAGAAGTAAGTCTGGAAGTTGTAGACCCCCGTTAACTTTGCTCCTTTGCAGTTTAAAGAGAGCCCACCGGGGTGTCTTACCGCCCCATAGGAAGTTAGACATGAGTCTGTTGATTTGGGTGAACCAGATTTTTGGTAGGAAGAGACACGCCATCTGTAAGGGGTACAGAATTCAAGGAAGAACATTCATTTTCAGTACATTTCCACGCCCCCAGAGAGTAAGTGGAAGCATGGCCCAGTGGGAAAGATCTATTTTAATTTGAGTAAGAATTTTATCAAGGTTGTATTGCTTCATTTTGACTTCTGAACAAGAAAGATATATCCCCAGATATTTTAGTGTATCTTTAGTCCAATGAAACCCGAAATGGTCAACCTCTGCAGGGAATGTATGGACATTTAAAGGCATCAATTCTGTCTTTGCTATATTGAGCTTATAATTATAAAATTTGCCAAATTCCCTAATAAGTTCAAGTGTGGCAGAAATCGATTTTGAGGGGTATGTTATGTGAAGTAAGATATCGGCGTACACTGAGATTTTATACTGATTGGATCCAATAGAAATACCAGAGATGTTGGGGGAGTTATTAATGCGTCTAATAAGTGGTTCCAAATACAGATCAAACAAGAAGGGGGAATGTGCACATCCCTGTCTGGTACCTTGCTGTAAATAAAAAGATTGAGATAGATGCCCATTACAAAGTATGCATGCGGAGGGCTGTATATAAAGAATCTTAATCCATTTGATATACCGCACTGGTATTCTGTAGTGCTGTAACAAATAAAATAGATAGTCCCATGAGACCCTGTCGAACACTTTCTCTGCATCCAGGGAGACCAGGGCAGATGGAATTCGGCACTCCCTGGATGCAGAGATCAAATAGACCAATTTCCGCATGTGATCGGAAGACACCCTGCCCGCAATGAAACCAACTTGCTCTCGACTTATGAGACTTTGCCACACTTTAGTTAACCTAGTGGCCAGGATCTTTGTGAGTATTTTCATGTCCACGTTGATTAAAGAGATCGGGCAATAGTTAGTAATTTGGAAAGAATCCCTGTCGGGTTTAAGAAGAACCACAACTGTTGCTTCAAATAGGGAGGGGTCTGAGATACCTTGTTTAAACATATGATTGTAAGTATCTAGAAGAACTGGCACTAGTTGCACTTCGAAAAGTTTAAAGAATTCTACAGTGTAACCGTCTGGTCCTGGGGATTTATCTGAGGGAAGAGAATCAATAGCCAGGTTTATCTCTTCCTGGGAAATTGGTGCCTTAAGCGAGTTTGCTTGACTAACGTTAAGTTGTGGAAGTTGAAGTGGTTACAAAAACTGGTCTACCATTTCTGGGCTGAAAGAAGAGGAAGACTGGGAGGATAAAGTTTTATAATATTCCTGGAAGCAGTTAACTATATCTCTAGGAGAAGTAACAATTTGTCCTCCGGGCTTTTGAATACTTGGAACAATTCTGTCAGAGGCCTGTGCCTTGAGTTGTAGAGCCAAGAGTTTTCCTGCCTTATCCCCCTGATTGAAATAATGAATCTTGGAATATATGAGGAGATATTCTGCATGTTCAGTTAAGATTGAATTATATCGATCTCTTAGAATTTCTAAGGCCTTAATCTCATCAGTGGTAGAGTCAGCAGAAAGTGCCAGTTCCAAGGTCCTGATATCTTGTAACAGAGCAGAGGTTACCTTAGAGGTTGTCTTTTTTTTAACTACTGCCATACGGATTATTTCTCCCCTCACTGAACATTTAAAAGCTCCCCATAACATATCTAACTTGGACATTGTGAGGGTGTTAAGATTTAGGAAATTGGTGATGAAGTCTGCAAGTTGGGTTTTCAGATATTCTGATCAAAAAAGTTGGCCACTAAATCTCCATACCTTATCTTTAGAGAGGGGCGGGCCAGGACTCCAACATAATAGGATGGGGTCATGGTCAGAGATCACTTTAGAAAGATAACTGCAAGATAGAACAGATGAAAGATGCCCCATGTCCAAGAGAAAGTAATCTAGGCGAGAGAATGAGTTGTGTGGAATAGAGTGGAATGAGTATTCCTTTTGATGTGGAAAAAGAGCTCTCCAGGGATCTATTAAACCAACAGAGTCCATCATTTCTCTGATGGCGACTTGTGCAAGGGAGAGGGACAAAGGATGACTGGTGGAACAGTCCAAGATATTACAGTAGACTAGATTCCAGTCTCCTCCCAGCACAATGGGAAGGGAGGACCATGGAATCAGGTCATTCATGAGGGAAACAAAAAAAGAAGGGTCCTCTGTATTGGGGCCGTATATGGAACCAAGCACCACCACTGACTGACCTAGCAAAGCCTTGATCAAAATGTATCTATGTTGGGAATCTACTATAGTGTCCACAAGATGGAAAGGTACTCTCCTTGCTATGAGGATAGCTTTACGTGTGTCAGGACCACTCCCTAAGGCTAGACCTACTCAAGATCTTCTTAACTATAAGACCTGGGGGGGAGGCAAATGGGTTTCTTGAAGAAACGCTATATCAATATCTAGTTTTTGGAGATGCAGCAGTACCTTAGCACGTTTAACCGGGGACCGGGACCCTTTCATATTCCATGAACACACTTTATACGGCATCATCGTATTAGTACATTTTACTACTTTTGAATCATAGGCCTGAACTTGATAAAGTTTTTCTGGTTAATGAGTAAAAAACGTGTAACAAAGCTTTGTTTCACTGCATACCTGAGCTCTCCCCCTGCCATCTTGTCCTTAACTACCCGCTTTCCCTTCCCACCCCCTTACTTAACGCCCACACCCCCCTACTCACAGCTGTTTGAGTCAAATTACTTTGAGAATGTCCTCTAGCTTGGCATGCTTGTAAGCCCTCCAGTGAGAAAATGATTAAAAAAAAGGACAATTCAAGAAGTAGCAAGCTGAAGAGCCGTGAGTGCCCCCCCCGCTTAGTCTGGTTCGTAGCACCCTTCTTGAGTTGCAGTGTTCAGATTGCCCTCTCCCACCCCAACTCTAATGACAGCGTTATAGCTTCTTAGACTATAGCTCTAATGTATTAAAACAATAATGTTGCACTTGTCAGTGCTGTTGATTAACATTAGAGAACAATCGCCCTGTGACCATATACAAAGACAATGTTCTTGTTTGTATAGGCTCACAAAATAGATGTCTAGAATTTTAGAACACTTGCTCCCTGCTTAATTTCAGCAGAAGGGAGGAAAGTAAGGATCCAATGAGGAGAAGAAAAAAATAACTAGGTAAAAAGGCAGGAAAATTGAACTATAAGCACATGCACAGAATTTTGGCTTCCTCATATAAAAATAGGAGATTCCAGATTTTTCTGTAAATACGACTGTTGCCTAACATCAGACTCTGTACTGTTAGAACAACAGGGATGTGCTCCTTTATACTAAAAATCCACAGCTATAGAATATTAGCACTATAACAATATAAAATAACAGGATCCCCCTTGTGAAGCCATATAGAATGGATCTCCGCAGACTTGGAGACCTATTATCCCCTCCTTACCATCCTGATAAAAAGGGGGAAAAGGAAAAAGACAAAGGTGTCACTCTCTGGATCGCACCCATGGATCAAAGCTTCATAATTGACTCATATCGAATTACAGCAAGACTACTGTCTCACATCTAAATACATACAAAAAAGAAAAAAAATTAAAATTATACATTACTGTCTTAACAACTAAACCTGGGTATTAAACAGTTGGTGCAGACATGAAGCTTTGATGTCCCCTTGTGGTAATACACCGATTAGCAGTTAAGCACAATGTGACTATAGCTATACAGAGCAGCAAAAATACCCTCATTAATATAAGGAGGCAGTATGGAACTTAATCAACTTGAGCCCATATTGTTCCCTCCTTGACTTCAGGAGAGAGAGGGGGGGAGAAAAAATGAAAAAAAGGGAAAGGAACCAAAGTGTAAAGATCGGGGAGGTCTCCCACTTAGTCAGACCCTCATAGAGGGTTTTGGGGTTTTCTATGCATTGTTGCTGCGGTATAGCGCCGCGCATTATTCTGTTAGCGCTATGGGGATGCACTCATTTTGTACTGGTAAACGCCTCTGTAAGGCGCTGACCCAGTGACAATGCAAAATAATTAGATCCCCCATTATGCGGTCATATAAAATGGTTCACCAAAAATTAGAAAACTTGTTCAGGAGGCAGAGGGGGAGAGATAAAAAGGCAGGGGTGCCTTTCGTAGGATCGCTCTCATAGATCACAGCTTTATTGATTGGCACCTGTTGAATACAACAAGACTAGTGCCTTATGTCTGAATACAAGAAAAAAAAAAGAGAAAACTAATGGGTCTACAAACTGGAAATCCAGGGTTTTAACCAGTAGGCTCATACGTGGGGCTTTGATGCCCTCTTGTGGAAATACCCATTAATAGCATTTGATACCAATACAACTGTAGCTGTGCAGAACACTAAAAAGAAAAACCCTTTCAGTGGGAACATGTAAAATCAAGCTGTCACACTTATTCCCATATTGTCCCCTCCTCGTCTTCAGGAGAAAGAGGGAGAAAAGTAAAAAGAAAAAATCAGGGAAATTTCCCTTTGAGTCACCCTCACAGATCAGGACTGCACAATCTACTGCCCCCACAAGCCTGACACCTTGGTTCCACAGCAGAAAATTGCAGACTTTGACGATTAAGGGACAGAGCGACTGAATACTAAGCATATGTTCAGCATACTGGTGACCTCTAACGAAGATCGAAAATGCCGTGGACTTCCTCACATGTTCCTTCTATTTTCACCCCAAAAAACAACTCTGGAGTTCAATGTGGCTTAAACAAGTCTGGCATCAGTGACTGTAGCTCAGATTGAGCTTGCTCTGCGGTATCAAAGCTTCTCCAGGTGGTCTGATGGTAGAAAGACAGTTTGGATGGGTACAGAACTTTATACATTTTACTGGCAGCAATTAACTTAGTGACAATGGGGTGGTATGCAGCTCTTCCCTGTCGTATGGTGGCTGGAAGGTCCTGCGCAAACCGTAGCTGCTGCCCTCCCATGAGATTTCCTGGAGACCCCTGACCTGCCCCAATACGTGCATTTTATCCATGTAATTTAAGAATTTTAATATCAAAGGCCTTGGTGGTTTTCCTGCAGCCGGCTTAGGTCGAAATGATCGATGGGCCCTCTCTATTACGTATATAGTGTTATTAGGAGAGAGTCCAGCAATTTGGGTGAGCATCCGCTGCAAAAAGTAATCGGTGCCACTCCTTCTGATTCTTCTGGAAGGCCGAAGATAAGAATATTATTGCAGCGACTTCGGCCTTCCAGATCTTCAAGTTTAGCTTCCATCCAAGTAAGTTTTTGGCACAGTGCAGGTAGCTCCGGTTCCATTGAGGCTTTCCAGCCCTCTAGTGATGTCATCCTGGCCGCCACATCTGAGATCGCTCTTTTGGTATCTGTAAGCTCTGCACACATAGCTTTTAACTCTGAGGTGAGTTCCTGAAGTGCAGTACAAAAAGGATTCAGTTCCTCCATAAATTTCTGCTCTGTTAGTGGAGCCACGGTTTGTGCAGTAGTCGAGACTGTGCTAGTTTTAGAAGTAGTACCCAGTTGCCCTTTGATCGTTTCGGGTTTTTTTCTGGCATCTGTGGCAATGTGTGCGGGGGAGGTGCCTGGCGCATTTCTGCCTCTATACCAGGACTAGGCCTCAAACGTAGATTGGCCCGATCCTCCTGAAAAGCACTGCAACATGATTTGTTTTTTTCTCAGATGATGCAGGGAGCCATCAGGAGCTAAATGGTAAGTAGCTCTTTGCATTTGGTGCTATAAAGCCGAAGAATTGTCTATGAAAATAAGAGCTAGGGCGGAGATGGGTTTTCCGAGCTGCTATCCCTTCCGTGGCATCACGTGATCCCACATTCCCACATGCTTTGAACCAGATACCAGCATTAACTTGTGCAGTAGTTGATTCTCAAGGAGTGGTCTTGACCTTTACTGCTGGCATTCTGAGTTGTAACAGTAGAACTACACTGCAGTTGACAATGAAGCTTTGAAGAAAAAAACAACATTTAACATGCAGTTCAGTGTGCTGAACACTTAAGGACAGAAACTTCCAAATGTTAGAATAGGAATATTTATTTAGAAAAACTTGAAATAAAACATGGAGCACTAGAAGGCATGCAAAATAGCAGTATTGCAAGATGGAACTAGAAATGAGCATGGGTTACAGAAATACACTAAAAAAAACTAAGGTGACCTGTCACAATTGCCGCAGATAGCTGACAAATAGTTAGATTGTTATTTTATCTTGACAGCATAGAACTACTATACCAAAGAACACCATTAAACAGCATATCTTTTTTTTTCTCCTCCACTCCTGGACAACCCCCTTTTGGGTGGGCACCCCAGTCCTAGCGCAATCACCCCAACCTCCACTGGGACTTACCGCCAGTCATCTTCCCTCAGGACGTGCCCCCCAAGGGGGTTGGTGGCAGTCCCCAGTCCCAGCTGAAGTCCAGATCCACTTTGGGCTGGTGAGTCTAGCTAGTCAGGGTGGGGATCTGGGAGCACCCACCGGGCATCCTGCAGCCAGCATTTTCCTGTGTTCTGTCTCTTGGAAGGTGTGGCATGCAAGGACATCATGGTGCTTGTCATATGCTCCTGCATGACATGCACAGACATCTGCCACACCGCCAGACCTTCTGGCCTGGCTGCCTTTCCCCCAGCTTCCACCAGAGGTCAGGCAGGCATCAGGCTCTGCCACCCCACCGAGAAGGAGAGCAGGTACTACATTCACTTGATCCTCCTCTCCTCAAGTTAGCCCTCCAACACCCTGGATTCACTTCCGAACCCAGGCCGTTGGCATCACAAGTGATAGTGCTACCGCTGCACCAGTGGACTGGCAAATAGCACATATTTAAAATGGCTGTACTATAAACTTAATCCTTTGTGTAAACTATTAATTTATCCACTTAGAAACGAGTTCATATGGCAGTGAAAAAAAATCACATTATTTAGAAAACATTAACTGCCATATAATACATGTTACGTAACCGTGCTAAATTTTCTTTTTCATACATGAAGTCCACTTTCTAATTACCCATTCTATAATGCAGTGAAATAAATAAAAAGATTGAAAGTAGACAGCAAAGCAACTTTAACACAATCCCTTGGAAACAGGGACTGGGGGGGGGGTGCAGGAGCAGTACCAAACGGATCCATCACACGATTGTGACAACTTTTTTCTGACATGACATTACAACAATGGATTTATGTGGACCACAAGTTGCAGCCAGCATAAGTCTGTTGGGAAACTGTCTGTTTTTAGGGGGCTTTCCCACCCAACCCCCATGTGGGCCTCTGCCCCCAACCCCCGTAACTAAGGATTATCAACTCCAGGTCACAGTTGATTTGTGGAGGGGGGCAAACCCTGGAGAAAGCAGTGCTGGGGTCCCATGGGTACGTTAGGTTGGCAAGCAATGTGAGAAGGCAGTAGGAAGGGCTGGGGGGATACTGGAATGTATAGGGAGAGGCATCACCAGCAGATAATAATAAGTTGTTATCCCTCTGTACAGACAGTTGGTGAGACCCCATCTGGAGTACTGCATCCAGTTCTGAAGACCCCATCTCTGCAAGGACATAGATAGGATGGAGGCAGTCCTGAGGAGGGCAACTAAAATGGTGCAGGGTCTGCAAGAGAAGCCATATTAGGAGAGACTAAAGGAACTTAACATGTATACCCTTGAGGAAAGCAGGGAGAGGGGGACATGATAGAAACTTCTAAGTACCTCAGTGGAATCAACGAAGTCCAAGAGGGTAGCATCTTTCAGAAAAAGAGATGTGCAAGAACAAGGGGACACAATTTGAAGCTAGAGGGGACAGCTCAGGGCAATGTAAGGAAGTATTTTTCACAGACAGGGTGGTGGATGCATGGAACCGCCTTCCTGAGGAGGTTGTGGGGTCTAAAACTGTGGGAGAATTCAAGAATGCATGGGACAGACATAAGGCAATTCTTGTGGGGGGTAGGAAGAAATAGGCTGTTGGTTAACTAGGATCTGCAGCTTATCCAGTAGGTAGGGAAATAGGCGGTCCTTATCTGCCATCAAAGTCTGTGTTTCTATGTTTCTATTACAGTGGCAACAGTGACTTGCTGCTGTAATGTTATTTGCTATTGAAATGTTACTATGGCATCGGCATACAGTACAAAATTATTTCAAATGTACAATGCATTACAGAAAGACTGATAAATCTAATAGGTCATTCAAACTTTAATGTGCAACTTTTCTAACATTTGAATCCATTTAACCTCTTGTTTTGCTAGTTTATTTTCCTGTACCCTCCTCTTTGATGATCCGCTGTATAACCATAAATCTTAAAGAGTCTGTGTTACCCTGGTGTACTTCTTTTATAGGATTTGCCACTGAACTATCATTTCTATAGTGACAACTAGAATGTTCTTGTATATGGACTTTCAATCAATCAATCAATCAATCAATCAAGTCTGTACTTAACCAGGCATTCATCGTTGAGCAGAAGCTCATTTGCAAGATGGACCTGGGTGGAGCATGAACAATTGTATATACAGGTCAACACAGGTATTTACAAGGCAATACAGCTAATACTCTTTACAGAGAGGAAGAAAAAGAAGTTCATATGTACATAGAATTATACAGATATTGTACAGATTACACGGTATTTACATACATAGAAGTGTCTATAGGAAGATAAAGCAGGTTATCTAAGGTTGCAGGAGGAAGTAACGGAAGAAAAAAATAAAATAAAAATATACACCAGGTAGAGGTGAAGGTAGGGGGAAGAGAGGAGGGAAGTAGGGGAGAAAGGCTAGGGGGCACGGTGCACAGAAAGGAGTTGGTAAAGCTGGATGTAGAGAAGGTGGATGGAGAAAAGGAGGTATGTGTGAGCCCGGGATTGAATGCTATAAAGCAGGGCATGGTAGGATGTCACAACCCAGGGTAGTGAGCTCCTATCCGAGGTTGGGAAAGGAAGAATAAGGGATGGATGGGCCTAGTGTTGATAAGACAGGGGATAAGAGAGAGAACAATTAGGTGGTGAGGAGCAAGCTGGGGGTCAGTACTTAAAATTGGGTCTAGGCGTACATATACCAGTACTGGTCTGAGGGTGAAGCAGTTACATACTTCTGATTGTACGGAAATAAAGCATCTTGAAAGCATTTATACCGATTAGAGTGCTTAATCTGAGGGTTTTGGTAGATCGTTCCATAAGGTAGGTATACAAGCTTATGGCTGCCCTGCCAGGCGGGATTTTGCTTTGGGTACTTTAAGTGTAATAGCTGAGTAACTTCATAACGCGTATTTCCCAATTATACTCAGGGGAAGACAGCAGGAGATATAATAAGGCAGCTTATTAGAGATGGCTCTATAGGTCCAGAGAACAGCGTTTCTGTGGCACCTGAACTTTAGTGATGTCCATCCCACTGCCGCATATAGGGTGCAGTGATGTGTGTCGAAGGGGAGTCCCGTTATAAACCTCAGTGCTCGATGGTAGAGTGTGTCCAGTTTAGCCATGTAAGAGTTGGGGCATTGGCTTTAGAGGAAGTCAGCAATCAACCAATGATAGGAAAATGGATTGGACCAGCTGTTTCTTGGCATCTCTGGTGAGAAATTGGCTGATTCTAAAAAACAGTCCAAGCCTTTGCCGAAGTCGTTTTAGCAAGTCCTCGATATGTTCAATGAAGGAGAGTCTTTGGTCTATCCAAACTCCCAGATACTTGAATTTTGTAACAAATTCTAGTTTTTCACCTAGAACTGTGGTAATTTGGGGAACTGTCCCACTGGACACAGGGTTAGCTGTACGGATAAAAGGAGAGAGGACCATCACTTTAGTTTTTTTGGCATTAAGGAGTAGCTTTTTTTGGAGGAGTTGGCTTTGCAAAAGGTTGAATTCTGACTGTAGGTCATTGCAGGCAGCTTCAGGTGTTGGGCGACTCACGTAGAGAACTGTATCATCTGCAAACAGATGGATGTTGGCTTCTTTTATACAGTAGTCGATGTTATTAATGTAGATTGCAAAAAGTAAGGGCCCTAATATAGAACCTTGAGGTACCCCTCTTTGCAGAGTTTTTAAGGGGGACAGGCCTTCTTCGGCTTTAACTTGTTGAAGGCGCCCTGTAAGATAGTCAGTGAACCAACGCAGAGAGGAGGGGTCCACATCTATGGTTTGAAGGGCGGAGAGGAGCAGACTATGGTCGACGGTGTCGAAAGCCTTGCTTAGATCAAGGAAAACAGCACAAATAAACTTTTTGCTCTCAAGATTACGCTGCCAGTCGTTAGTAACTTTGGCGAGGGCTGAGATAGTGCTATGTTTAGCTCTGAATCCGGACTGCATAGGATTTAGCAGTTCCCTAGACTCAAGGTGAGTCCTCAGCTGTGCATTTACAATTTTCTCTAGGAGCTTGGACAGGACCAGAAGAAGGGAAATTGGCCTGTAGTTATTGAGATCGCCACGGTCACCTGATTTGAACAGTGGTATGACATGTGCTGTCTTCCGTATAGGTGGTAAGGTGCCCTGAGACAGGGATAAGTTAAAAAGGTGGGTGACGGGTATCGCTAGTACGTGGTAGGCAATTTTTAGGAAGTAAGGGTCAAGGCAGTCGGCCCCAGCACTTTTTCTAGTATCCAACTGAAGCAAGAGGTCCTCTACCTCTTTCAGTGTGGCAGGTTGAAGTGAGAAAGGCGGCGAAGCTATCGGAGTTTCAGGCAGTTGGCTGGCAGTCTGGGAGCAAAGTATGTTTGCAGGGGAGTTATCAAATGCCATGCCTGCAGTAGCAAAGTGGTTATTGAATGCGTCAAGTATATCCATCTTTTGGTTATAGTCAAGTTGCCGAGGTAATCTTGGTCGGGAGTGAATTTCCTGGGAGTGGCCTAGCAGATCACTGATTGTGTTCAGAGCTTGATTGGGCTCTTTGTGGCAGAGTCGAGTTCGATTTGAAGAAGGTGGTCTTCGATTCTCTGATTGTTTTGGTACATAAATTTTGTAGTCTCCTGAACTGGTTCCAGTCCTCTGCAGTGTTCAGTCTGCGTGCTTTTTTCCAGAGCTTATCTCTTTCTAGAAGCAAGGACTTGATCTGAGGGGTGAACCATTTACAGGTTTTGGTCCTAGTTCGAGCTTTAATAAGGGGAGCATACTTATTAAGGGCCCTTGATAGAATGTTGTGGAAGATATTGTAAGCTGACGTAATCGTTTTGGCCAGGTAGAAATCTTGCCACTCAGGCGAGTACTTAAGCTCATTTAGGTAGGCATGTTCATTGAAGTTGCGCCTGGATCTCTTCATAGAGAACTTGATGATGGGTGCTGGGTTGTTGGTGGATCTTACTCCCGCAATAAAACAATGGTCGCTGGCGTCTGAGAAGAAGACATCAGCGTGGGAGAAGAGATGGGGTTGCTCACCATTAGCACATCCAAAAGTGTACTTTACTGGGGTTCTTCACGCTTGGCGTGTTGGTTCAGTAATAAGTTGCGTCAGCCCATGTTCATCACAGAAGGATGCAAGGGGGGCAGCTGTGTTAGAGAGCCAGTCAAAGTTGAGGTCTCCTAAAATAATAGTTTCTGGCAGCCCCTGTCCCAACTTGTCACTTAGATATGACACAAGCTGTAGGCCAGCAGACGGTGGTCTGTAGCATCCTATTATGCAGAGTGCAGTAGTCTGTGTAATTTCCACTTTGAGAATTAGGCATTCGAATTCGCTGGCGACAGATGCCGAGGATAAGCAGGAGGCAGAAAATTTGTCTTTAACGTAGATAGCTACCCCTCCTCCTCTGGCATGCCTATCAGCTCTGAACAAGGCATAGTTGGGTATGTTTACTTCTCTATCAGTGGTGCTGGGTCTAGGCCAAGTTTCGGAAATCACAAGTATGTCAGGAGAGGTATGATTTACCCAGGTTTGTATTAAGGTTATCTTTTTAAGGAGGCTACATACGTTAATATGCAAGAAGCTTATTCCTTTTAAATTTGCTAGTTCTGCTGGCAAAGCAATAGCTTCTGGGGGCCAGGGTTGAGTTCTACGCTGCTCTGAACAAAGCAGGAGGATAAGTAGGATTTTCTAAGAGCGCCAATTATAAGCTTGTAATTCCTGCCTTTCTCCCATCTAGTAGATCTGATGATTTTAGGGACTGGAAAGTAGCCACCATAGAAGAGCTGATCTGTTGTAGCAAGAGCTAGTACTCCTACCACAATAGGCGGGGAGGAGATAGAAGTCTGCGTGGTGGGAGGTGGACCTTGTGGTGGGGGAGCATTATAAGTACTACTGGTATGTGTGGTCCAAGAGCAGGGTTCGAGGTATTGGTACTTGGAATCACGGAGACAATTAAAGGATAAGTTGCCATGTGGTATACAGCACAAGGTGCCATTGTAGACCAAACATGATGGTAGTTCAGGTGTCCAATGCTGGGCAGCCGGTATCAGCAGAAGAAGGGGCAGTAAAAGGAGCCATATAGGGCTCGACATGATGGTACCTCAAAAAGGAGCCACTCAATTAGCCTAGGGGCCAGTGGGGTTGCTGGATTAATGCAGCTTATCAGTAGCTTTCCATCCAGGTCGACCCAAATTTGATAGCATTAAAGATATTTAGTGGTGAAGGCACAGCCAAGGAGAGCCTATGTGTTTTAGTAAGCGAGGCCCTGAGAGTTGAATCCCGTAGGCTGGATAGAGAAGAGGGGATCACGAGCTAAGTCTCTATTGGTGGGGCACTAGCCAGTCGGACGTGGACTAATATTTTGGCAGGAGCTACTGTATTTAATAATCAAGCGGAGGTGGGGAGGGGGCGGTTGAAAAGTTCGCGGCAGTTGCCATACCTTGTAGGGCCTTGGGTCTGTGTCTGCGGTCTCGAGCATCGGCTAGAGGGGCGCCGACCACCCGGTAGCCGGGAATCCTGCGGCTTAGGAGCTGGGAGCCTGGGCGACAGTTTCTCGGCTGAGGGAGAGAAGGAGAGTGAGGGTTAATAAAGTGGATTCACATAAAGGGTTAGACAGAACAGCGGGGAGTCCAAAATTTGCAGAACAAAAGGATGTGTATGGTACCAGCAATGCCAAAAGAGGTAGTGACCATTCTGGTAGTCATACCAGTACAGTGTAGAAGAAGACTGATTTCTTATTTTACATAACTGGATTTTGAAATTCTTTGTCAGTTAGTGCATATTTGCAGGTACAGAATCCTCCACAGCGATCAAAACCTTTTGGTGGCCATTTAGTAATGAGTCTGTCAAAAAAGATGAATGGATTTGGGGGATATCAAAATGACTACTACAGTTAAATTTGGTGTCCTGGCACATGAGATCTACAGAGAACTGAGGAATCGCTGTAAGAAAGCTTCCAAACACGCCACGTCAAAGTACCTGGGTGATCTCCAGACCAGTCACCTCCAGGACCCCAAGAAATTCTGGGGCCAAATTAATTTGTTACTTAAAGGTGCCTCTTATGCCCAGGATGGAGCAATACTTGTTGGAAACACCCTGACTAATGACCCCTCCACAGTAGCAGAGGCATTCAATGTCTTCTTTTTCAACCCAGGCAGACTCTCTCCCCCATCCCACCTGGTGTTCCCCTCACCAACGACACCAAATGGGAGCATGCACAGCCCCAGTTTCACCTGAAACTTGTTAAACCATTTGAAGTACTGCCTTTCCTGCTCAAAATTAACCCTGATTCCTCTCTGGGATATGACCTGCTCAAACCAAGGCTGCTGAGGGCCGCTGCTCCTGCTATTGCCCTCCCTGTCACTTGGCTCATCAATAGGTCCCTCCTCGAGGGAACCGTCCCAAGCAAATGGAAAGTAGTAACCATAGTCCCAGTACATAAAAAAGAGCCCAGGAACAAAGTGGGGAACTATAGGCCTATTTCCATTCTCTGCCCCCTTGGGAAGGTACAGGAGCGACTGGTTCACAACCAGCTGCACGACTATCTGGAGCTTCAGTCTTTCCAACCGACATACAACATGGCTTCAGGAAAGGCCATGGCACAGACACAGCCCTCATCCAGCTCACATCTGATGTCCTCGATGCTATGGACCAAGGCTCTCAGACTGGCGCATTATTTGTCAACCTATCCAAGGCTTTTGACGTAGTCAACCATAGTCTTCTTCTTCTCTCAAAACTCCGCCTCCTCAGATTGGATGGGCTGTCCCACTCCTGGTTCAAGAGCTATCTACTAAATCAAAGCCAAAAAGTCCTCTGGAGAGGAACACAGTCCAGCACCCGACCGGTTGTCTCAGGGGTACCCCAGGGCTCAATCCTGGGCCCCCTGCTCTTCACACTCTTTGTTAATGACATAGAGAGGGTTTGTGGGCCAAGTAAACTCATCCTCTATGCAGATGACACTGTCATCTACTGCAGTGACCCGCTACCCAGTGTCATTACTGCTAAACTACAATTCAGCCTCACAACACTAGAAGCCTGGTTCTCCACCAACTCCCTAACATTGAATGAGGAGAAAACAAAGGCTGTCCTGTATGGAACCAGATGACTTGGTTTGGATAGGTGTGACCTTCTCCAGCTCAGATTGGACCAGGGGAAGCGAGTTGAGGTCCTAGATAGGATCAAATATCTCGGGATACTCCTTGACCAGGAACTGTCCTACAAACCCCATATTGACTCCTTAACCAAGTCCATCCACCAGAGACTTGGACTCCTCTATCATCTGGGAAACTCCCTTACTGACAAGGCTCGGCGTGCGATCTCTAACTGCACCCTTCTCCCCCACCTCCTCTATAGGGCCCCCTGTTACAGTTCCTATGAAAAGGGGAACTAAGAAAACTCACTGTGCTTTACCACAGAGTGGCATGCTTTGCCACTAACTCCCCCCCAGGAGACACCACTGCGAGGTCCTCACAGACCTTCACTGGCCCACTATACGCAATAAGTTGACCTACTCCACCATCTGCCTGACTTATAAATTCACTACCACTAGCCCTCCTCCTCATCTGCATGGACTGCTCAACCCCAGAGTACAATGCTGAGATATGAGATCCTCGGCCGGCGGGCCCCTTGTAATCCCCCGCGTACGTACCAACCCGGGTAAGCCCTCCTTTACATATGCTGCCCCACATTTGTGGAACATGCTCCCAGCTACCCTGGCTGATAGGCCTTCTCTCCAAGGATTCAAGGCTGGCCCCAAAGTATACCTCCTGGAACTTAGCCTGAGCGGCTGCATTCGCTAGCCCCATTTTCCCTACTATTCAAACTGACCTCAGTATTTCATGCCCTATGTATGTGTCAAACTGTGACCCCTGTTAACTCTTGCAGTGTTGCAAATGTATATTCTGGATTCTTAACCTGTAACTACTGTCTCTCCAATTCATACTGTCTCACTTCTAACCTCTGTATTATTGTCCACTGTATGTAATATTTGCTGTATGTATCTAACCCCTGGTCACCCCTGAAAAAGGGACCTCTGGTCTCAGTGGGCTTACCCGGTTACCAATCTCTAAATAAATAAATAAATAAGCATATTATCCATATGCAGAATTTTCCAGTTCTGGTGGATAATACTCACAACTTCATCAGAAATTCAGTTAAATTTGGTAATGAAAACTAAACATGGAAACATAGGCTTTGACGGCAGATAAGGACTGCTTGGCCCACCCAATCTGCCCATTTCCCTACCATTTGGATAAGCTGCAAATCCTAGTTAACCAACAGCCTACACAATTACTGTCTTGCTTTTTGTCCACAAGCACTAAGCCTCCTCCAGCACCAAAGCCTCCACCTCTAGAAGCAAAGGCTCCTCCTTCAGCACTGCAAAACCAGTCTCTTGCACCAGCACAGATCCTGGCATGGCCAGCCTCCTAGAGCACTAAGCTTTACCCTGAAGGGCACCATCATCCACTGCAATGGTGAATTTGTAAAAAGTGAGGTAATGCACTTGGCTGCTGATGCCCGTTTCTGACCACAGGTATGTCATGGCAGTCCTCCATGCTGCTAGGGCCCTTTGACTAAAACTTTCTCTTCCTGTCCCTTTGTGTCTCCCTATCCTGCAGCTATAACCATTGACAATAGTGACAGCAGTCAGCCTTCTCCAGCACCAGGATATTCCTGAGACACTCTTTATCCACTGTGATGGTGAATGTCTAAAACAATAAGCCAACACACATAGGGTACCAGATGTCCAATTTACTCTACAGGTATATTATGGCAGTCCTTAGGGCTGTGTTACTGCCCCCTGACTAAAACTCTTTTCCTTTACCCTTGTGTCTACTGTGCTGCAGGTAAAGCCATCTCTGGTTGTGAACCAGTGCCAAGCCTCCTCCAACAGCAAAGCCTCCTCCAGCACGAAAGCCTCCTCCTCCAGCACCAAAGCCTCTTCTTCCAGCATCAAAGCCTCCTTCTCCAGCAGGAAAGCCTCCTCCTCCTTGAACACTGCAAACCTGGTCTCTTGTATCTGTGTAGATCCCAGCAGAGCCAGTCAGCCTCCTCCAGCACTAGGGTGTAACCTGAAGGGCACCTTTATCTGCTGCAATTGTGAGTGTCTAAAACAGTAAGCCACTATGCTATGCTGCTAATATCCATTTCCTTCCACAAGTATGTCATAGCAGGCCTGTATGATGTTAGAGCCCCCTGACTAAAACTGTCTTTTCCTGTTCCTTTGTGTCTCCCTGTCCTGCAGGTATAATCCCTTTGTGTCCCCCTATCCTCTAGGTATAACCACTTAACAAAAGCGATACTGGCCAGCCTCCTCCAGCACCAGGGTATTCCTGAGGTATTCTTTATCCATTGAAATAGTTAGTGTCTAAATTGTGACCCAGTACGCTGTGCTGCTTATATCCATTTCCCTCAACAAGTGTGTCATGGCAGTCTTCCAGACTGTCATTGACCCCGATTAAAACTGTCTTTTCCTCTCCCCTTGCATCTCCTTGTCCTGCAGATAAAGTTGTCTCTGATGGGGCACCAGCTCCAAGCCTCCTCAAGTCTTTCTCTAGCACCAAGTCTCCTCCTCATCCAGTAGGAAAGCCTCCTCCTCCTCCTCCAGCATAGAAGCCTCCTCTATCATCACTGCTGTAAACCAGACTTCTTGTATCAGCATAGATCTCAGCACAGCCAGCCTTCTCCAAAACTAGGGTGCACCCTGAAAGATATCTTGTCTGCTGTGATGATGTCTTAAACAGTGAGTGAGCACACGTGGCTACTAATGTCCATTTCCCTCCACAGATATATCATGGTAGTACTCCAGGCTGCTAGTGCCTCCTGACTAAAATGGTCTCCCTCTCCCCTTGAGTCTACCACTTCTGCAGATATACAACCATTGACAGTGGCTGGCAGCACAAGAGAAGCCTCCACCTCCTCCACCAGCAAACCCAGCCTCTCGTGCCAGCAGAGCTTCCAATAAAGCCAGCAGCAAGCATCAAGTTCTGCAGCACCAGCATGTACAATTGGGACCTTACTTCCTCCACTTTGAAGGTGAGTGTGACAGCCAGGATCCCACCTCATATTGTTACTAGTGTCCATTTTTCTCCACAGGTTTTGCAATTTAGATGACAGGATCCAGGCTATTAGTGGGTAAATATACTAAAACTGTTTTTTCTTTTTCTGCACCCTTGTGTTTCCCTCTCCAGTAGGTTTTGTTGACAGTACAAAACAGGACAAAACAGTTCATAATCCTCCAGCAACGTGGCCTGGATTCGACAGCAGAAAAGGGAACAGCTCATCACACTCCAGCTATGTGGCCTGGCTGCTTGTAAATTACAGCACCAGAATGCTGTTCAACCTGGACACGTCATCCCACTGATGAACTGGTTCTGAATATGATCAACAAGACCACTAGTGCTGCAACATCATCAGCAAACCTCCTAAGCTCAAGAAAGAAGGAAAAAAAACACAAGCACCTTCGATGACTTCACATACAAAGTTGCAGGACAAGTACTACACTCCTTTGACAACAACACTGAAGGCTATGATGGGATCACAACAGAAGAAGCTTGAAGTCGCAGACACACACCAAACAAAAAACACATCCCACTAGAGCCTTTGGCTGCTACTTTGGTCTGCTTCTAAATAATGTTTATAAGTGTTAGTTGACCTCAGTGCATTATTACAAGATGCCCCTGACTGTAGAATTAATCATTACATCAATATGGACTCGTCAAGGTACAGTATGCCACTAATCCACCATGAATACAAGGTAAGTACAAGCATAAGTATTAAAAATGTGTAAATTGTTCTTTTGCTGGGTTTTCTATTGTTTGTCATATTGCTTACAGTGTTACTGTATATTGAGTGGGAAACCCTTCATTTGTTTACTAGCTTGCTTTTGTTTGCTGTTTGTGGTGTTGGTAGTGGTACTAGGGTGCTTCTGTATAGATTTAGGATTAGGATTTTTAAATTTCAGAATCTGATTCTAATTCTGAATCTGATCAAATAATCAGAATCAGATCAGATTCGGGATTGGATTCTGATGCATCCGAAATCCTAAACAGCCCAGTCAGATCAGATTTCTGTATATCTGAGCACCTCTAGTGCATATTTGTTTGAGCTATCAGATTTTGTGTTTTAGCTCTGAAAGGCATACTAAGTGCCCTTTAGACAAATGATAAATTACGTTTTGTATCCATTTTATTTAGTATTTTAAACATATTTTGAAAGATGAAGGTGACTTCCTTAAACATTTTTTATTTTAGCATTTGAATATACATATTCACTTTGGGAGTACAGTATCTAGCATAGGAACTGAAGCAGAACTTAAAGCCAAAGGAGTACTTATAGTAATTTGTTTTGTGTTCTGAGTTGAGAATTTACTTTCTTTTGCCACCACCGTGGCTTGTTTGACAGCAGAGATGCTTCAGATGGACAGTTTCCAGCTCTCATTTTGAAATTCATCCCATCAGTTTTCTAGATACAGGCACACTCAAAGAAGGTTCCTGCATAACCATCAAGTTGGGTGTTAATGGAGCACCCAGAGCAAACAAGGAGTCTGCTCCCTGTGCCATTGTTCAAGTTGTGGCTTGTGCTTCTGGGTTAGTCGATGGTAAGCTTAAAAAGTATCTATCGAAAGGTCTCTTTTTCAGCAGTGTAGTTATTTCAGCAGGAGAGAAAGACTTTTTCTTACACTTTTTTAAGCCTTTTTTAGGCTGAAACCCTTTCTCACATTGAAGCAAAAGTTAGTATAGCTGAAGAGATACAGAACTTTCATAGGGGTGACTGCTTTCAGTCATCATATTGGACCCCCCTCCTGCCCCCCACCATGACTGTCAGTAATCTGTTCCATGACTCCACCATCCCCCATGAAGTATAACTTCCTCACATCCCTCCTGAATTTACCCTCCACCAACCTTCAGCCATGCCCTCTTGTGACTGCATCCTTATTTTTAACAAATAGGTCTTCACTATTCACCCTGTTTATACCCCTCAGAAACATAAGTTTCTATCATGTCCCTCCTCTTGAGTCTGGCCTCCAGTGAGTAAATATTCAGAACCACCAGCCAATCCTCATAGTATCTGTCTTGCAAGCCCAGGATCATCTTGGTGACCTTTCTCTGTACTGACTCCAGCCTATCTATGTCATTTCTCAGGTAAGTGCTCCAGAACTGGACACAGTATTCCAGATAAACCCTCTCTAGTGACCTGAATAGGGGTAGTATCATTTCACTTCTGCTGTCAAAACCCCTACCGATACACACAGGCATCTTCCATTGCATACTGTATGTTTTACTACATTGGCTGGTTTGCTTGAAGGAGTCAGTGATGATGACCCACAGATCGCTATCCTCTGTTATAGTAGCCAGACGAACCCCTGCCATCCAATATTCTGTGCTAGGATTCCTTTTCCCTAAGTGCCTCACCCTGCACTTCTTGACATTAAATCTCAATTGCCAGATCTTTGACCACCTCTCCAGTTTCTCTAGGTCCTACTGACATTCCCTCACCCCCTTTCTTGGTGTCTACCCTGCTGCATAACTTTGTGTCATCAGCAAAGATACACATCTTGCCCTGGATATCCTCCCTTATGTCACTAATGAGCAAACTGAATATGACAGGTTACAGGACTGATCCTTGTGGCACCCTGCTGGTGACCACCTTGTCCCCTGATTTGTCCCCATTTACTACTACCTTCATGTGCTTCCCCCCACAGCCAGTTCCCTACTCACCTGGATAAACCCTTCTCTCCTACCATGTCTACCAGCTTTTTCAGCAGCTTCCTGTGCGGTACAAAGTCAAAGACTTTGCTGAAATCAAAGTACATTTTGTGCACAAACGTGCATGCACTCACCAGTAATGAAATTGTTTGGGAAAAAGCTGGCCAAGTGGCACAGAAGACTGAGGTACTGCAAAGCATCTTACCTCTTCCATACCAGTGAGCCAGGTTCAGGAATAAGCTCCTGTTATCGGTGGTCAGCCGAGGGGGAAGGGCGGGAGAGGACTGAGCGGCCGTCAGGCAGCTCTCCATTCTTGGATTGGGGAGGTGAACCTTCCTGGCTCTTGGATGCCACCTGGTGGAGGTCAGGTGGTAACACCAAAGTCTGGGGAGGCTGGAGTAGTGCCTGATTGGTGGAGCAGGGCTGGTGGTTCTGGTGCACATGTGTGCCTCCATGCGCATTCACTAACCAAGTATGCCACAGTCCTGGGGAGTGGGAGAAAAATGGAAAACTCTGGCCGACGGAGGACAAATGAAGCCCTACCTCCCTGCCTCCATCCCTTGTCACCACCCAATTGCTGGGCCCAAGTCTGGATGTGTGTCTCTGGGTGGAGGGAGGATAGCTCTCCCCTTCCTGCCCCACCACAGGGGGAAATCAGTGGAGAATTCCAGGCTCTGTGGTTAACGGGGGAGGGTTAGGCAATGGATGAGAGGAGGCGGGGACAGAGCTGACAAGCTGCCTATACCACGTCAATGGAGAAAAACTTCTATGGAAAAAATTGTTTGGGTAAATAGGTGCGGCAAGTAATGGAACATATCTCTGTATCACAAGAGATTAAGGAAAGATCATACATGCAAACATAACCATTGCTACCAAATCATCCATGCAAGCACAAAGCTCTCCAAGCGAAGCATTGGGACATCTGGGATCAGGTTTCATTGAGTAGCAACTGCTCAATACTGCTGTTTTCTGCCAAGGAGTTAGCTGTCTGCAACACTTTAGTTTAGTGCACCCTGAACAGCAATATATTTTCCTGTGTCTAGGACTCATTAAGTGGATATTCTGCTCTTTGTGTGGGGTGCATGAGAAAAGAATTTCACAGCACTTTCATTACTGGTCAGTGCACATACTTTTGTACACAGAATTGTTTGGGCTGAGGCTGGCTGCCACAGCACTTAACCGCAGGCAGCCCGGAGTGCAGAACCATTTTTGTGGCTTGAAGTCAAAGCAGTGTAAGTCTACTGCCTGCCTTCTACCTATTGCCCTAGTGCCCCAGTTGAAGCACAGTATCAGGCTGGTTTAGCATGACCTTCCTGAAACAAACTCATGCTGCCAGGTCACTTGTGCAGCCACACCTAGCATACTTCATGAGATGCTGAAGCTCACACCCAAGGAAAGACTGCAACAAGTTGGAGGCAGTACAGTGCAGGACAATTAAGATGGTCCATGGCCTAGGGGAAATGATGTATGAGGAGAATCTGTAGGACATAAACACCCTTGAGAACATGGAGGAAAATGGTGACATGACTGAGACATACAAGTACCAGTACAGCATAAAAAGAGTAGATGCCAAGGAACCCTTCTCCTTGAGGTTAAACACAGGGGTGAGAGGGAATTCACTAAAGCTGGCATGGAGAAATTAAAAAAGGACACCCATAAGCACTTCTTCATAGAAAGGATGATGGACAAGTGAAATTAGCTACCAGAAGAAGTGGTACAGGTCAAATCCATCAGGCACGGGGTCATAATGCTGCAGGACAAAATAGTGCAGCAATATACCATGCTGCCAATACAGAGCGGTATATTACTCAGCAACATTTCTCTGTTTTGTGGGGGACTCTGCCCCCCCACACTGCCCATTATGGGGGGGCTAAGCCTTCAAACCCCATCACCCAAATAATCAACTCAGGGGGTTGTAAAATTAAATCACACAAAGTGCAAAATAAAGAAAAATGTCATGCCTCTGGGACCAGGGTTCAATATCCAGTCCGCAGATGCACCACCACCTCCGTTGCTGCCTGTGGCTCATCCTGTCGAGCCACGTGAGCTGCTCAGCAGACCCTTCTCCCAGCAGAGGACTTATCCTCTGCTGGGGAACAGTGGCATAACCATGCACAGACCACTCAGCGGTTTTGCACCCTGTCTCTACTCCCACCTGCACTGTCTGTGATGCGCAATTTTGACCTGCGCCATTTTCCATACGGCAGATTGACCCAGTAGGAATCCAGCAGAGATGAGATAGGCATGTGGGTTTAGTTAGAGAAAAAGGGGGAGCAGTAACAAAGGACAAGATTGCTACTAGGGCATGGCAGAACAATTTGGGTGGATGGACAGACTGAATGGGCCAAGAGCTTTTTTTTTTTTTTTTTTGCTGTCAACGTCTACGTGTCTATTGTTAGATATTTCCAGATATTTTATAATATTTCTAAACAAATTCTCTAGAGATATCACAGAAATTTCAGGAACTATCTGAACATGGCAATGGCTGCAGCTGTGCATTTACCTTAAAAGTACATCAGTGATACCTGAACCATTCCCACAAATGATCAAAAAGAGGCACAAATGCATGGCATTCTTTCAGCATTTTAAACACACTTAGTGGGACTGAGTAAATTCGGTTTTGATTCAAGCTAAAATTAAACACTTTGTGCAATACCTTCAACCCCACTTTCATACTCCTCACTGAATGGGACAGCATATCATTTCCCTTATTTGAGAAAGATTATATACCCAATCAAGTTACTGAACGTCTGTCTTCAATTAGGCATTGTAATGATAATAATCAGGGGGTGTTGTTAGGCTACAAGGGGGTGGTACTAGAGGAAGACGAACAAAAAGCAGCCATTACTTCTCATCTTTCTTCACAAGGAAAGATGGTGGGTTCCCACCTGAAAGTGGCATCAAGGTAGCTGTCAGGGGCATTCCTGAAATGAGGCAGCCAGTATTTACTAGAGAAACAGTTCAGAAGGGTTTTGAAGCCCTAAAAGTTAAATAAAGCCCTAGGGCTAGATAAGATACACCCAAGAGTGCTCAAGGAATTGGCCACAGAACTGGTTGAACCCCTAGTAGTGCTATTCAATAGCTCACTTCAGACAGAGACAGTTCTGACAGACTGGAGAGTAGCGGGCATGGTCCCGCTACTGGTGGGGGGAGGACAAGGAGCATCCAGAGAATTACAGACCTGTCAGCCTTACCTCTGTAGTGGGTAAACTGATGGAGTCAATGATCAAAGAGGAGCATGTGGACTACCTAGAGAACTATGGTCTATTGGATAGTAAACAGCATGGGTTTGCGTCTGGGAAGACTTGTCAGATCAAACTGACAGTTTTCTTTGACTAGGTAACAAAGGTAGTAGATAAGGGCCATGCTGTGGATTTAATCTATTTCAGTTTCAGCAAGGCTTTCGACTTAGTGCCACACAGAAGACTGCTGAAGAAGTTGAAGAACCTGGGTGTGGCTAGGTACATAGTTAGATGGATAAGAAACCGGTTGAGGAGAGACAGCAGAGGGTGTTAGTAAATGGGGTTAAATTAGTAGGGAGGGTAGTCATGAGTGGGGTGCTGCAGGGATCTGTCCTGAGTCCTGTTCCCTTTAATTTGTTCATCAGAGACATTGGTGAGGGCTTCTAGGACAAGTTGTGTATCTTCACAAAAGATGCAAAGTTATGTTGTGGGGTAGATAGTGACGAAGAGATCAGGGAGATGCAAAGGGATCTACAAAGGCTAGAGAGGTGGTCTAAGGTTTGGCAGCTAAGATTCAATGCCAAAAAATGCATGGTTATGCACCTAGGGAATAAAACAAAAACAGGACAGAGTACTGGATGGGAGGGGTTACACTGAGCACTACGGCAGAGGAAAGGGACTTGGGAGGTATCATTAGTGACTGCCTCAAACAATCAAGCCAGTGTAACAAGGTCTATACCAAGGCTAATAGGATGTCGGGGTGTCAGAAATAGAATTGACAGCAGGAAAAAGGAGGTACTACTACCTCTATGTACTGTAGGTCACTGGTGAGGCCACACCTGGAAACTGTGCTCAGTTCTGGAGTCCTGACCTAAGGAAGGACAGGGACAGGCTGGAGACAGTGCAATGCAAGGTGACCATGATGATTCAGGGCCAACAGGTCAGATCTTACAGAGGTCATCTCCAAGCACTGAACATGTACCCACTGGACTGCAGGTGAGTGAGGAGTATATGATAGAGACCTTAGTTTCTGAAAGGAATAAACAAGGTGAACTGTGGGGAACTATTTAGCATGAGTATAGAGTCAAGAACCCAAGGTCATGAGTGGAAACTGGTGGGGGTGATGTTTAGGAGGGATGTGAGGAAGGTGCTGGGCACCAAGACCATAAATGGTTTCAAGCATGGTGGGGAGAGAGTGAAGTGCTTGGTGGTTACTCGGAGCATTAGCAGTAGGGAGAGGTGCAGGGGGTGGATGGGGAAGGATAAAACCCTCCTGCACAGGCAATAGATCCTGGGGCAGATAGGGAACTCTGGTAAGACTGTATGGACCTGTGGTCTTTTTCTGTCATTATTGTCTATGTTTCTGTCTTTCTTATTATTGTGTTTTTTCCTCCTCTAGTGTTGACCCCCCTCAACTGGTTCCCCCAGCCCAGTCACCCCGGTATTCACTGGGACTTACCTCGATGGCACACAGGTGCCCAGCTGGCCAGGTGCAGAGCGTGAGGAGGACCAGTGTCATTTGGCCAGTCAGCACTATTTTTCACCAGTTTTCTCTCTTTCCCTGTTATGGCCACACATTTATGTGTGGAGGTACATGAATGCTGTGATCCCTGCAACAGCCTCTTTTCATGACACTTCCCATCCTGCACTGCCCCCAGACCACCACCTGAGGGCATCCATGCAGTGGAAGTGACTGGATCCCTCCCCAGGAGAGGAGAGCTGCCTCTCAGCTGCTCAATCCAGCTCCCCCCCCCCCCAGCTGACCCCCAACGAATCAGGCTTGTTCCCGAACCTGGGATGTTTCTATGTTTCTAATTATAAGCCACAATGGCCTTTATTATAAACACTTGCTTTGCAGCACAACATAAAATAGAGACTGGACACTGAGGGCAGCTGATAATCAAAGTTATAAAATGAGGTTTAAAAAAGTTACCAAACTTGGCCTCATTTGTGGTAACATATCACCCAACCATTTAATGTCCTAGAAACTTTACAGTCCAGAACTCACCTACCCTAATGTACTACACCTAGCAATAGCCTTTTTACATCAGAAGAAATCAGTTCAGCACAGCTCTAAATGACTCTACTTACTCAGCCTACATACAGTTGTGACCAGTGGCGTGTTTTCCACTGCAGGGCCAACCAGCACATGGCGTCACTGGAGACATCGCAGATAACAGAAAAAACAAACAGAAACAAAAGGTCCTTTTGTTCTTTTAATTACACCATGCCTCACAGCGCCGCATAATGTATCTATTACATAGCAGAAGTGAATTTTTTCACCAAATAGATGTGAGCCACCAAAACCATGTTGTTGTTATTCTTTTGTGCCAGTAACATCCTAGTCATTTGCCATCTTTGAGCCTTTCAAATTTAGATTAGTTTTCATCCCACTGTCTCAATCCTTTCAACATTTGGACATTAGGGCATCATTAATTGCCAAAGTAGTACAGTTCAACCTTGATTATCTGAACCCCGTTTATCCAGATCTCTTGATTATATGATCTCTGACCTTGTCCCCCAACTCTGGTTTGCCTAATGCAACGGACCCCCAATTATCCGAACTCTCAATTATCTGAACAAATGTAATGTCTCCCACAGCGTTCAGATAACTGAGGTTGTGCTGTATTGCAAAGTCAGGTGAGAACAATTTGTGAAAATATGCTAACAACCTATGACTACCACAATCATTTTGCCACTGCGCAGTTTGTTATTTTTGGATTAAGAATATAGCAAGCCATAGATACATTGTGACAACAATGGAAGAGCAGTGCAATAAACATGAACTACATCACAGACTTCTATAATGGTACTTATTACCTGTGTGCAAATCAGATGCAGTGACTGGGAAAATTAAAAAGCCTGTAGAGATGAAACGGTACTAGGAAAATGACTTACTGGGTCAGTGCAGTTCTACTTTAATATATTGCATATTCTTCTGTGGAAACATGCCTTTCACTCATTTTCCAATTTATTTCCTGCATATTCTTCTCTAGAAACATGTCTTTTCACTTATTTTCCAATATATTTCCTGAAAGTATATAACTTCATTCTCAATTATTTTTTGTAATTTAAAGTCAGTCCTATCCTTATATGTTTACTGTTTTAGATGATGGACCACTCCATCTTTCCTCAGATGTAGATTTTTTTTAGTAATGTTTTTCTTCTCAAGTTATCTGATAAGCTGGTTTCACTTGTACAGTTCTCTTGCAATGAAATATTAGCTTCTTATTGTGTGTTGATTTCTGAGAATATATCTGATCACAACAAGATCTTGAATATGTGTAAATATTATAGGGGTAGGGTAGAGCATCTATAGTTAGAGTTGAGTAGGTTGTTTAAAGTAAAACCCCAATTTTTGCACCTTAAAAACATTGCCATCGTTTGACAAAATAGAAACAAATTTGGCATGCGTGGTCAGGCTGCCAGAGTTTCAAGATGTGAAAAGTTTCATGCTAGTATCTTGTTCAGTTTTTAAGATACAGAGTGTCAAAGGGGAAAAAAAAACATGTTGTGTTTCCATATACTTAACATTGGGTATTTATTTGCGCTCACCTATAGCCTAGATGGTGTGGAATTTTTTTCATGGAATTTTCATTGTTGAAGGGGCCCATGCATGGGTGCACCTTTGGAAGGTTTTGTGAAACAATTTTTATACAGTTCCAGAGTTATAACAATTTTAGGATTAACATCCTGATGTGAATGGTAACAACAAAAATAATAATCACAACTGCTTTTTTTCATGATTTACCTCTCATACTGAAAGAAAATATTGATCATGGTGGCTGCCATTTGATTTCTCATTTTAAGGTCGCAAACGCTGAAAATACATACAAATAATCTCTTTAAAAAGACACCTGAACCTAGCTAAACAGGATCTTGTTTACCTAGCTCCTGCTTTTTGGGGTTTTTTTTTAAACTTGCCAGAAATCCCTTTTCTGGGCAGCCCAAAATCCAGGGTGGCCAGCTTACTGAGAGGAGCCATTGACCTACATTCTCTGTATGTGAACAGTGGGACTTTCTTAAGTTCTGCAGCCACAGCTGGAACTCATGCTGCAGGCTGCACTGAGACGTTGATCCCCTGCATCTGAAGTGTTGTCTGAAAAATACCTTTCTTTCTTTCTTTCTTTCTTTCTTTCTTTCTTTCTTTCTTTCTTTCTTCTTACCTACCTACTTATTTGTTAAAGCGCATCAGGGCATCCACCCACAAGCTTCCTCTTTCTCCTCCTCCTCAAGTCACCCACCCACCCACCCTTCCCAATGTTTTATAACATTTCTTTGTTCTGTAAGCAGACCAGGGTGCCCACCCCCAGTACCACAAGTCTTGACCCCCCCATGCCTCCTGGTCACCTGCCCCAGTCCCATTTTCTAAGTGGTGGTGCCAGGGTGCTCACCCCCCCCACCGGTGTCACTGAACAGTTGCCCAACACTGGGGTGCCAAATCCCCAGTGTTGGAATGTCAGGGTCCCTTGTAAAGAAGAAAACCATCCCTCATTGTTTTTCTTTTCCCAACAAAAAAGAAAACAGTTCCTTGCTGATCTGACTCCTCCACCCTGACCTCCCACTCAATAACCACCACCCCACACCTCTCACACCCTCACTCACTTGAACATGTACCACAGCATAGATCTACTCTCCAGTTGAAGACAACTCTTGCTGCTGGAATCGCCCACTGCAATATGAGAAACTAAGGTACATGCAGTTCAATGTATTTCAATGGGGTTTTGAACTTTGATGCATAACTTTGTCATTTTTGCATATTTTGACCCCAAATTTTCAAAGTGGCCTTTTTGGGATCCCACCTCATGACCAATGGCAGTGGAATTATGCAAATCAGGCCCAAAAGGTGATTTTGTGATTACTCGGCAAAAATAAATCACCTTTCAGGCAGGATCTAAACATTTCACCACCATGTTCATGAGGTAGAGTCATAAGAAGTCTATGTTGAAAATTTTGGGTCAAAGTATGTAAAAATTACAAAGTCATGCATGTACATTGACATTTTTCTATGCTCACTTGTAACTTTGGTACTTTTAAATATTTTTGACCCCAAATTCTCAACAAAGTCATTTTTTTACACCACCCAATGAATATGACAGCTTTCATTTTTCAAATCCTGGCCAAAATGTGTTTTGAGCCTCTGGTGCAGAATGAGGTCCCAGTGGTGCAGACTGACATTTGGGGGGGGGTGACTTGAAAATGTTCACCTATTTGGTTCATGAGGTGGGGTAATAAGAATGATGTGCTGAAAATTTGGTCTACAAATATGGTAAAATTCCTAGGTTATTAGTGAATGTTGCAGTACTCCAACGTTCAGTCATAACTTTGCTAATTATTAATATTTTGACTCTACACTTTCAACATAGCCACTTTTCCATAGCATCTCATAAACATTACGTGTTCTTTTTTAAATCCTGGATGAGACATGTTTTTGCACGTCTGGTATGAAATTACATTTTGGCCAGTATACTGTAAATGGTACATGGCATGTTTATAAGGTGAAACATAATATGAGTCTCTTAAAAATTTGGGTCAAAATTTAAAAAAATATATAATTTTTTTTTTTTTTTTATTTATTGCTTTTATCATAAAAAACAATAGATATTGTACAATCATCTGCCAGATATCCATTTGCAATCTCAGATACATTCAATGTAAAATTAGGATTGGTAGCCTGTACAGAACAGCTTTAGGAGGTGGAGGAAAACCGAAGTTCAAATGTCCCTTTAAGTAAGTCCAGTAAAGCTACAGCCCACCACGGCTTTTGGGGAAACCAATCCTTAAATTACTTTATTCCCAACAAAGTGTGTTACTCAACCAAAACAAGTTGATATGTCCCCACTTCAAAATGAGAATTCCATACATTTACAACACACTGTCAACAGATGCATCTATTATAACCTACTTTGCTTATATAACTTGTACTTTGAACTATAGTCCATGTTCAAATCTATAGTCTGGAGTCCTTGCAACTTCCCTTGTTGCACTTTACCAAGCTAACTGATATGATCACTAAAGTGAAAATAACTATTAAAATGTTAAATCATCAGCTTTATTTTTACTTGTCCCCCAGCACCAAACAGACCGATCAGGTCTCTTCTTCAGATTCAGGAATGTCCCGACTCTCTGATACTTGAAATTCTCGACTGATGGATTCCACTTTCTTACCAGCCTCTTCAGGATCATTAAATTGGTAGGTTGGACCCCTGTAGTAGATGCGAAGTCGGGAAGGCATTAGGAGAGTGTGCGTGATCCCCAAACTCCGACGTCTAGCACGAACTGCGTCAAACTTCTTCCTTCTCAGCCTGGTTGCATAGGATAAGTCCGGGAATAAGTGAACTGTAGCTCCGTTAAAACTTAGGCCATCCGCCGATCTAGCTGCTTGCAGTAGTTGATCTCTAATGGAGGAACTTGTGGTCACCAGTAGAATAACTCTCGGGGCTTCAGCACGAGGACCAGCTGATCGAGGGGATATTCGGTAGGCTTTAATAAAGCAGTTAGCAGTGCCCTTTGACAAGTCCAGAACCTCTACCAGCCATTTCTGCAGAAAAAGATAGAAGTTCCCCTTCTTCACTTCCCTCTGGCAGGCCAATAATCCGTACATGGGCGGCTCTACTTGTGTTTTCCAGGGCCTCAAGCCTATATTTTAACTGTGCATTTTCTTGTACCAGTTTCTAGGTAGTGGCCATAGCTTGGGTGGCAATCTTCTCCGCCGTTGTAGCAGCCTGTGTTGCAACCTCCAACTTTACATCTTGCTCTGTGAAGCGCTGCAAAATTGATTTGACTTTTTGATCTATTGCCTGCATCGAGATTAGCAGCGATCTCCATGGGGGCTCCATACCAGTTGTTATCGGCGGGTTAACTGAGGCCTGGGAATCCACCGCCGAGACCGTTTTTGAGCCTCTTCCACTCGCCTTTTGGTTACGACTCATGGCCGTATTTGGTATCGGTAGACTCTGTTTATTGTCAGCAATCGAGTTTTGGAGGTTTAAAAAGCGAATCTTGCCTTATATTTTAATTATTTGAGTTAGATTGACATCTGGATGCAGAGCTGTGTCTAGGTGCTTCTCGCCGGTAGGCTGCTCAACAGCGCCCCTTAAAAAAATATATAATTTTTAATAAACTTTTTGTGTAGTGTCAGTCTTGACCCCAGCAAGTAGGTTGTGTTCCTTGGCAGATGGAAGGCAGCACTGGTCACACCAGTCCATAAAGCAAGGGACAGAACAAACACAGCTAATTACAGGCCCATCTCTATTCTATCCCCCCCATCCAAAGCTCTTGAAAGGGCTGTCTCAGACCAACTCACGGGGCATCTAGAAAAGTACAGCTTACTCTGTAGACAACAACATGGCTTCTGAAAGAAACACTCTACCCTCACTGCACTGGTTGATTACACCTCAAAACTCTATGATGCATTGGATAAAGGGATGGCTGTGGGGTCTATCTTTATAGACCTCACTGAAGCCTTCAATACTGTTAACCATTCACTTCTCCTAAACTGCCTGCTCACCATTGACCTGTCCAGTGATACCATTACTTGGTTCGACAGTTACCTCTCCCATAGGACACAATGTGTCTGGATTAAAGGCATGCTATCTGAACCCAAGGAGGTTAGTCTAGCAGTCCCACAAGGGTCCATCCTAGGCCCACACTTATTCAGCCTCTTCATAAATTCCCTCCCTTCAGCCTGCCCTGCACATATGGTGCTTTACACTAATGATGCCATCATTTCAGTAGCTGGCAATGATCCATCCTCTATAGCCACTGAGCTACAAGATAGCTACTGTATGCTCAAAACCTGGTTCACTTAGAACAAACTGATGCTCAACCATAAAAAACCAAAAAGCATGCTCTTCTCTGTGCTGCAGAAAAAGAACAAACACAGCCCCATGATGGTCTGGAGCCGTCAGGGAAACCTTTTGGAACAGGTATGCATGTTCAAATACCTCGGGGTATACCTTGACAGCACTCTCAGTTTCACAACTCATATTGACCATGTGGTCAAAACCACAGATATAAAGCTGGGTGTTCTCTACCACCACAAAAACTCAATGACTGCAGCAGCCCTGAAAGTAGCTACCAGCAGCTCAGTCTTACCCACAATAGACTATGGCCTGCCCATCTATGGGGCTGGCTCTGAAACCGCCCTAAAAAGAATAAGAACTCTTCTAAATAAGGCCAGCCGACTGACCCTAGGGACAGGTAACCTAACTCATACCTGTACCCTTTACAACGACACAGGATGGCTCTCACTTCACCTCAGGGTACAATACCAGACCTGCATACTAGTGAAAAAAGCAGCCCTGGGACTTATGCCTGGTACAATCAGAAGACTTCTAAAAGTGGCACAACCCATTCAGCAAACCAGGAGAGCAAACAGAGGTGGACTCCTAATGCTTTTCATGCACACTAAGCTTGCCCAGAAATCCTTCTCCTACCAGGAACCCAGACTGTTCAATGAGCTACCTCATACCCTCACTGAGTGCACAAAGATCAGTCTATTCAAAACTAGGCTACAGGCTCATTTAGAGCATGAAAAGGTTTGTCCATACCCCAAACAGTAATCCCCCCATCTCTCGATACCTTGTCACTTTATTGTCCCATGCTGCAACAAACTGCCTCCTTTTACCCTCTCTTCTATCACCCCATCCTAATCCCCCCTACCCTCACCCTCCCCTACCCCCACCCCTATGCACTTAACCGCAGCTCCACTTTCTCTCCTTGACAATGCCTACTCTGGCTGCACTACTTTAGTGTTTCTATTACCACACCTCCTCACTCAGGGTCTCCATCCTACCTGCTGGTCTTCTCTGCTCACTTGCAACATGTACTCAGCACAAGCAGAATGACTATTCCTATGTTCCCAGACACCCAATTTGCCAGCTGCCACACTTTCTCCTTAATCTTTATCTTTGAATTATATGTTATGTGTTGAAACATTGACTGTTTCATCTGTGTTAATTATATAAATATATCTTACTGTGTTGCACTGTACTGTATTTGACCTTATTGTTTTTGACTGACTTGGAACTCAAAGGTGTAAATCAGAAACTGAAATAAATAAATACAAAAGTATGCTTTGTACTCCTATGCCAGTGAGCTGACTTTGGAGGCAAACCAGTCATCAAGCTGGATGTAGTAAGGTTGGGGGGGATGGCATTGTTATGCAACACCCTCCAGCCAAGGAATGAAAGGTGAAGGGTTGTCCACATACGCCCGGGTACCATATAGTGAAGATAGTTGTCCTGCTGGGATATAGTCCTGCACCTCTCCGCCCATGAGTGGCAGAGGGCCCTGTGCATTGGCTGACAGATGCACTCTTTGACCTGTGCATCTGTATGTCCAGCCACATGGAAGCGCAGGGACCATGGGGCCTTGAGCTTCCACAGTCCACCACACAGCCCCATGCATTCTTCACATCTGTTGCTGCAGGGAAGTGCAGGGCCTACAAAGATACTGCACTTCTGTAGGCAAACAGAGTCTTCCCTTGGTGCAGGGCATCTACATCTGTTCATGCAGGTCCCTTTGGGACCAGCGTGAATGAGGATACCATTCCATTATCTCAAAAAGAAAGGAAATCCTTTGCAAAAAAACTTCATTAATGCACCTGTTAGGGTAGCTAAACACCACAAGATTAGGGAAATGTGGCATTAGGGTTTCCAATCCTAACTCTCCATTGTTGCCCCCAAAGCAGCAAAAGGAAAAAACATCAGGGTTTTGGGTCTCCAGAGTCTTGGCAAATCAGTGGCAGAGTCTTCCTTGGGGCTGTCAACCCTAATGCCCACCCCATTTCCTGAACAAACAATGTCACACAATTCTGTTGGCAAGATGTGGTGAGACATACTTCTCTTCCTATGAAGAGTTTATCACAATGGGGCACTGGCTTGGAGCTGTACCTTGTGCTTCAGATAGGAGGCTATGGGATGGAGGGAGGGGTAAGCAGTAAGGTTAACAACCCCAAGGAAGACCCCACTACCATTTTGCTAAGACTCCAGAGACCCAAAACCCTAATGTGTTTTTTCTTTTTGCTGCTTGGGGAAGGGGGTGGAGTAAGAAGTTAAGGTTAGAACCCTAATGCCACATTTCCCCACTTTTGTGGCATTAAGGTACCCTAACTGGTACATTATCAAAGTTTTTTGCAAAGAATATAATATATAAATACAGATCGCTATATAGTTTGATACATGACTATTAATTCTGAACGTAGACAAATGCTGCCATTGTGTTGTTTTTTTTTTTTTTTAATTATCTAAAGTAAATGAGTCAGCATGCTTGCAAATTACATCCCCAACCCAGTCTCTTCTTTAGCAGTTCCTGTCATATTTACCTTTTACCATTAATGTACACTCGGTGGTTTCCATTTTGTGTCCCCACAACAGCTGATTCTGACAGATCTGTGTATTGTTACTTAACCTGTCTCCAACCCTCTAACCCACCCAAAAAAAAACATAACTTCCAGTGTGATCTAGTTAGAGTATTGTTTCTTTGTAAGTACTTTGCATGTCAAATTTATAGCAATCTTTCTAAACCTGTGTTAAAACTGGATTCACATCCTGAATAAAAAAACTGTGTTACATGTAAGCATGGTGCTTGTGTGATTTGAAGTGGGTGATCAAGGGGCATAAAAAAAGAGTAAAAATCAGTTGTATACATTCTGATTTCATCAAAATGGCCAAAGGGAGCACACTGAACATCAATCCTCAGTCATAGTTTTTTTTAGCTTGCTTTCTTAGTTTGGGCTCATCATGACCCAAATCTGTGAGGCCACGTAAGGGCTGGTTTATCGTCCTTTCACTGAGATACAAATGAGGCACACTGATGAGTCCTGTGAAGGATGAAACATGTGTATGTGTATTCTGTTCTCAGCTTTTGCAGATTGTGTGAGAGGCCATTAGGCACTGTGCACTCCTGCTTAAAACAGAGCCAGTCTAAACTGTTATGGTAATTTACATATATCTCTGATGATGCTTTGCATTATTGGGGATATATGTGATTTCATACTTCTTTGAAATCTGACTTTTTCACTAATGCCTTTTGTCAGGTAAGCCTTGCCTCAGTACTTCTGTGTTGAGGTTCTCTGTCTTTTTAGCTTGCTTCTTATTTTGGGCCCACCATGACCTAAACCTGTAAGACCACATAAGGGATAGTTCTTGTTCCCCTGGCTTAAGATAGAGATGAGGCACACTGATGAGTCCTGAGAAGGATGAAACATATATCTATGTCCTCTGTTCTCAGTTTTTGCAGATTGTGTGAGAGGCCATTTAGCGCCCCATGCTCTTCTATAATGATTAATGTAATTATGCAGATGAATTGTTTAAAGAAGAATTGGAGCAAAATATTGAAACTAGAGATTCATCATGATAGTTTGTTTTCAGTGCTTGTTTGGGGTGGGAGTTGATGACCAGAATCAAGTTAGGCCAGTTCAATAAATCAGTAATGACAACTACTGTGACTCTCAGGTCTGTTTTCAGGCAGTTCTTTATAGCACTCTGGAGTTCAGCAAACAGGTTCCTCTTGATTGACTGAATGAGGTTGTTTTAGATGTGTTGGTTTTACAAAGAGAAATGTTTCTTGTATGACAAAATATTATGTCCATATGCCATCACACACCAAACCTCACCATACCCAAAGAGTTTTTTTCCATACAGATATATTAACGCTGGTAGGAAAATATTTAATGTTTCATGTGGGGCACTAAGTTATATCTTTTTCACTAACCTGTTCTTAAAGCAGTTTTATTAAGTCACCAGTGTTATCTTTTGGATAGAAACATTTTCTGCAAAATAAGCAGTGTGTCCTTTAACTTGCTTGCCCTCCTTTCAACTCATTATGCATTTGATTTCCTACCATTCAATAAATGTAGTTGTCCAATATGTAGCTCTTTCCCTGTTTTTATTTGTACAGTCACCTGATTTCTGTTATGTACATTCCTCAGAAAAACTTGTATCTGTTTGGTATGTGCAAAGCTGGCATGTTGAGAGCTTTTCCAATGTTTCTCTGGAGTTGTGGAGTGGACATATTGGTGCCTTTAGGACTGATGAGTGTATTCTTCTGGGTAGCTGTTCAGCAAGTAAACCACCACCTGGCATGCAGTGCATGGATACTGCAGCTTGTGTTTGACTGGAGTTTGAATAAAGAGGCCAAGGTTAATTAAGCAATAAGGCACAACAGGGTGTGTGTTATTGTGTAATAACATCACTCCTGGGATGGGTTGAAGCACAAGGCTAAACCAAGTGTTCCACCACTCCAGGAGTGATGTTATTACATAATAACACACATCCCTGGAGTGCCTTATAGCTATTAAACAATGGCTCACTTTAAAATAGTAATAAAAAATATACAAAATGTGCTTTTCTTTGTTAGATTGTTGTTCTTTTGGTATGGGAGGCATATATTGGAGAGGATAAGAAATGTAGTCCAGTAGGTGGTGCCCAGTTCATGCTCCAGTCCCCCAGTGTTTACGTGATTCTTATTTCTTGTCACTCACTGTCAGTCTCCCCCCATTTAGTTTTTTTTTTTCAATTATGCATCTGAACAGGGCATTTTGAAGTGTTGCACTGCATCAGTGTAGGAAAGGAAAATGGAGCCATCAGTCAGTAAGTGGAACTCCATGGTTTGAACACCATACGCACGCACAGTAGTTGTCATGATTTTAGTTTTTTTGTTTTTGAGGGCTTCAGCAATAAAACCTTGCACTAGTTGGAGCAGTAAGTGGTTCAGCAGGGAGTCAAGATTGAAAGGGAAGTTTTCTTTATTGTACTTTCCCACTGAAGCGGGCCTTCGTTGAATCGTGTGACTGGTAGTTATGGTCAGTATGATTTACTGAAGCTGCTCACTTCTGGGAGAAGTGAAGCTGCTGGCTTTAGGGAGAAAATGATGAGAAAATAAAATTGCATTCACAGCATGAGCTGTGCTATTTTGTGGGATTGCCATAGCAAGAGGCAAAATAGTTGTTGCGCGAGCGGCTACGTGGTATTGGTGGGGGTTGAGTGATGCGGTTCAGTATCGTTGAAAGCAGGGGTAACTTCTTCAGTGGTGGGATGATTTCTTTGTGTGTCATATGGTCATGTTTGTGCTGGATGTCATACAGTGATGTTATTGTTCAATAACGTCACTGTGCCAGGCACACACTGACCAATCAGGGAACAAGAAATTTGCTTGCCATTGTATAATGGCATACAGTAAACTGAAGAAATGGAAGGATGAAAATGAACAAAATGAACAGCTTTCCTTTCTTCAGATTACTGTATGCCAATAACCTCATCCTCTTTATTCAAACTACCCCCCAATCATGTGCCGCAGTATATGAGAATTGCATACCAGGTGGTGGACTACTTGTCCATACAGTTTGTATAATCTGTTGTGACATGAACAGCAAGATTACTCAGACTGGAACCTCACTGATGTTTATTGACTGGAGCTGCAATTGTAGATACCGTTTTACAGAACAGATTGATAAGATAATGTGTTATGATTGTCTTTTGTTGGTTTATGAACTGGATTTCCGGACTAGTTATTAACTTTCCTGAGAAAATGTTATTTAAGCCAGAAGCTAGAACACTGCCTTGGAACTTGGTAAATGTGTACTGAAATATTTACAGCAAAATCAATAACCAGATAAAAAATCTAGTTTATAAAGAAACCACATTAGTTACCCCTAATTCTTTATCATCCATCAGTTCTGTAAAAATGTTTCTGCAGTCACTCATTCAGTCAATATGTGGTTATGCTGATGCAGCAAAAGGCATAATGAAGAGCTTCTTTATACAGCTCAAACTGCAGCTTAACTCACCCAATACTCGGTATTGGAAGCACCATCAGGGCTGTGCTGCCCGAACAGGAGGTAATATCTCTCTTTGAAGTATTCAATAGTTAAGTTATCCATCAAGTTCAGCTGTGTGCCCAAATGATCATAGGATCCTCACCCATTAAACACAGTCATTTAAAGCCCTGTGCAATATGGAGGAGGCGAACAAGCCAGGAGTATGCAAAAGCTCTGGACATATAGTATTGTGCACATTCATACTGGTACAGCATCTAACATGTCCAGACACAAGAGATGTCCCAGTTCAGTGTAATACCAAGTTAGTGCAAACAGTTATTGGTAACTTTTACTTTTAATGGCTATGCTCTTCATTTTTATGTTTTTATACTGTGCAATTCTCTCCTAAATTAATTCAAATAGGCTGATCCTTATCTTTATATGCCTTTCAGACTGCAGGCTTTAACTATGCAATGCAAGAGTTCAACTTCAAGCATACTAAGTGTAAAGGACAACAGCCGTATTGCAGTTACATAAAAATGTTATATGCGCATCATGTGATTATCATTTCTTTGCTCATTAAACCCTGTCATCAGTTTTACAAGTTAACAGCTTGCATAAACACAGCCTTCAGTGTGCCCAGTCCATTAAATTCACAGTCTGCAACCATTGTAGGGAGATGATAAATGTGGGAATGTTGCTTGTTTGGTTAGCTAATTATTGAACTTTTGCTTTTAATTACTTTTCCTCCCATGGCAAGTCATCTGGAGTCCTGATAAGTGAATGTGTTCTAGTTACCCATGGGTCTCACACTGTAGCCACTGGCTCATTTAATTGCTTGAGAACACTGAACACTGTGCCCAAGCAGGCTGTTTACCTGTAATGCTGAAAACAGGGTTTATGGTTTGACTTTTTATCAAAATAAATCCTTCTAAAAGAATAGAAAATCACATGAAGCATGACTGAAGATTTCATATTACTACACCACATATTGAGTATTGCCTTCTGGAAACTGTATACCTGAACTCTGGAACTGAAATGGGATACCTGTAGGGTTTGATATTGCTAAAATGACATAAGAAAAGTACTGGGAAAATTACACGTTTTAACCATTCTGACTTTGTGCAATACTATATATCCAGAGTACAATAGGGTTATATACCTGTTAGATTGTGGCAAAGAGTTGCACTATTGTACTGCCTCACATTTAATTAGGGGTCCTTCTTCAGTATCAGTGCCAGTGACTCAGTAGGTAGCATGCTTGCCTCCAGGAACCTGAAGATTGGAAGGATGTGGGTTCCAGACCCACACCAGGTACTTGGGGTGCTACCATAATTGACAATGCAGTGCAGTACAAGGGGCTGTGCACTGCTGACATGCCGTCCTTTGGATCAGCTGTTAAACTGAGGTCCCTTCTGCCTGTCACTGGTCATTGTCCTAGTGGAAATAAAAGCTCCCATGCCACTTATCAAAGAAGAGCAGGGGTGTTTTTACTGATAAAAAAAAGTATACACAGTAACAAACCAAAGAACAAACATTATTACAAAATCAGAAACAAAACTACAAATCAATTAAGGATATCAATTCAAGGTATGAAATAAGGAAAGAAAAGAAGCAAGAAAATACTACTAGTATGTACAGCTCCCCTCTTGTAAATCCTCACTCTGACGTCTTATCGAGAAAAGAGAAAATTGGAGACCTGATCCTTATACTAAATCCACCCTACATTTTTCTAAAGAGCACTATATTGCAGACCTGGCAAGCTTTTCTCCTCTTTGTCATACATATACACAATCTGGGACTCTTGAATGCCCAGTGCAACCAAGAGGTGTAAAGAAACAAACTATTGTTGAAACAGAAATGTGCATCTGATATGCCAGATGCACACTTTAAGACAGGCCATTATTACACACAAGGTTCTATAATCCCAAGATTTCCATGAGCCTGAAAAAGAATAATAAATAGATAATAATGCCTGTGCAGGTGTGTGTTCTGAGTATTTTTCACACACCGAGGATGTGTGAAAAATCCTTATAAAATAAACTTTGCACAGGCATTATTTTTTTATAACTGGTACACAGCTTCAACAGAATGAAAAACTGTAAGCTGTATTTGTGCAAGTAAGTGAGTCCCTGAGCAGCTGTCGTACTTGCACAAATACAGTGAAGCGAGAGCACGAGAAGGAAAATGCCTTAATAGCACACTATTGAGTTATTACAAAATTCAGCAGGTATTACAGCCTTTTATCAGGACTGGAAATCCAGCAATTATGAGGGCTCACAAGTAATTATATTTGTTAGTGATGCCAGAGAATGCTAATGCCCTTCCAGTAGTCTGTAATGTTGGGAGAGGCAAAAAATAAACGGTGTGCTGTCTGTTGAGTCTGCCCATAGTGTTCCCAAGGCAGTATCTGTCAGTCTGACTTTTGTGCTTTGTTCCACGAACCTGTAACTTGCCATGGGTACACTACCAAATCTTGTTCTTCATCTTTCAAGCAATCCTTGAGTCCAGTAATTCTTTAGTTACACTTGAAGGTGATACCCTGCTAACACCAGCACACATGGGCTTCAAACAAAAGAGGACATTACATATTGATACAACTCTTTCTGGGAGATAGAGTAAATCTGCACAAATGTTTATCTCCATGGCATAATTTTCTCCAAACATGAATTAATAAAGGAAGGAACCTATCTCCCACATTTACTCAAAGGTATGTCACCTTCCCCCTCCCATACAATAAAAAGTGCATAAAACCATTCTCTTCCCAGAGGGACCCATAGCTTAGCTGAATGATTAGTAATAGAGTTTCAAAGACTAGCAAAAAACACACAGTGGAAGAAGGCCAGTGGGTTTACCATCCCCAGTCCACCTTCCTTAAGCACCCGTTATGTATGTACCTGTTTCTACTGGCTTTAGGTGACTCCCCAATAGGAGTCTGAAAAAAAATGTAGTATAGCTTAGGATTTAGTTCTTTCAGGTGCAGGCAAACCTAATATAAAGAAAAGGAGGCACCATGAAGGTCTTTATTAAGAAACCCCATTATGTTTTAGATGTACTGTACACCACTGGTTCCACTGGTTTACTTTGTGTCCAGTCACCACCAATTTAGATTCCCAGTTCAGGTGGGCCATGTCACCTTCTCCAAAGCGTATGCCCAGAATATTCAACTGGACAGTCTGCATAGGGATGTCTAAATTTTTTTTCCTAGGGCATGTGTCTTTTAAAGATCCTAAGGCCATGCCCTTACTTTTGGTTAAGTTTACCTTGACTTCAGAAGCGTCTGAAAAGTCTGTTAGCATGCGAGACATGATTGGTATGGATTCTTGGTCCTTAACTAGTAGGCAAATATCATCTGTGTAGACCAAAATAAGGGAATGTCTAGACCACTGGGGTGATCATCCGATGAATATCAGGGAAAGCATTAATTTGTCATAATAGGGAATCCAGACCAAATACTTAAAGCAAGGGGCTGAGAGGGCAGCCCTGTCATATTCCCCCTTTTTATCTGTATGAGTTTTCCATGCCAACCATGCAAGATTGGGAAAATCGGGGCCGTAGAGTATAGACATTTTAACCAATTTAGAAACCAATCTGGAATACCATATTTACATAATACTGAAAAAAAGAAATTTGTGGGAAATGTTACTAAAAGCCTTCTTCTGGTCCAATGCCAGGAGAAGGCCAGGATCTGATCCCTGTTCCCACATTCAACCACTTTCCAGAGCATTGAATGTTAACCTGAATCTATCTCTGAGAATACTACATCACTGTAAAAAATCTAACAAGAGGGAAGCAACCTGTGTCAGCCTGGAGACCAACATTTTTGTAAGAATGGATAGGCCTGTATTTGAAAGACTAATCAGCCTCCAATTATTAATATCAGATATGTCCCCCTTTTTATACAGGACAATCAGGACTCCCTGCATAAGACTGTGACCAGCGCACCTGCTTGCAACATGTAGTTGTACAAGACAGCCAGTTCAGTAGTAAAAGTATTGCCTGTTGAGTGGTACAAGTCACCCGGTAGGCCATCTGACAGAGCTGAACTAGAGAGCAAAGAACTGATAGCCTCCATTATCTCCATTGTGGTGATGTCAGATGTTAGAAGGTCGAGCTGAGCTGTTGAAAGTTCTGGGACTTGAACATCACTGAGACATTAGTCATCAACATACAGCAGATGTTCTGGAGTTCAAAAGAGGGACTCAGTCTGCCATTTCAAAAAAGCTAATTGATCATAGGTGCCTATCAGCAAATTACCATCCCTGTCTGTAATGGTGGAAAGAGAACAGTCAGATATTGGTGTTTTGAAGTCCTCAAAAGGGTTAGTCTAACATTTTATTACCTTTTGTATTATTTTTCTGCTTTAACGACAGAGATGACTTGCACTGAAATTGAAGCGTAGTCATCTCTTTTTTTAATTTTGGAAATCTGGGTGGAGAAATCCTGATGCTTTGTGGCAGCAATTGTTACTATATGGTGGGACTGGTCTCTAAGGGTTTGATATCGCAGGTACTTTTCATTCAGATGTTTTTTTCATCTAAGACTTAAAAAGGACCTCAGTTCTAATGTTTCCTCATCCCACCATTCAACAGGGGAATAAAAAAGTACTAGGGTGGATTTCTTTGCTTCAAGCAGGTACTGAAGCTTCTTACAAATACTATAATTTTGTCGAAACATAGAAACATAGAAGTTGATGGCAGATAAGGACCGCAAGGCCCATCCAGTCTGCCCAGCAGAGAGACAGTCAGTGTCCAAAAGCCTGGGCTAAATACTCCATTTAGGATATTCCCAAAAGTAGTTTGTAACAGCCTGTGGGTCTATATCTCTACAGGTACTGCCTGAGTTTAGGTACTGGATAGCCAGGGAGAAGAGAAAAAAAATCTATACAGGTTGATAATGCCATTAAAGAAGGTGTGTGCCCCCTGTCCTCTAGGTCCACAGGCAGTATCACGCAAACCTGCTTCATTTACAATGTTCATCAGGGAGGGGAACCGCAGACCTCAGTGGACAGTTTAAATGTTACTTCAGTTAACATTTAAACTAGTCGAGGGTGGTGATGGAAGGAATTGATGAGGCAGAAACTGCTCCCCCACACAGGCTGAAGTAGAGAGTAAGGAGCATGCTGGGGAGAGGAATAACCCAGTGAACAAATAAATAAAGGAAGCAGCATGGTAGAAATAAAGGGGGAAGGGAATAGGAGCATTAAAAAGAGAGTGGAGAAGGAGGGAGGGCAAAATAAAAAAAGTGGGGCAGCAAGCAGAGTAGAAACAAAATGTGGAAGACCATGTGTGTGAATGCTAGAAATTTAGGAAATATGATTCCAGACCTAGAGGCCATCATGGCAGAGGCTGACATGGATATGATGGCCATTACAGAGTCATGGTGCACTGAAAACCATGAATGGAACATGTCCATACCAGGCTATATTCTTTCCAGGAAGGACTGGCTGGGAAGGAAAGGACAGGGTGTGGTGCTTTATGTGAGGGAAAGCATAAAAGCGATGGAGATACAGGGAATACAGGGGGAGGCGGAGGTACTGTGGGTCACCATGGAGACAGGGAATGGAGCCATTATTCATACTGGAGTGATCTACAGACATCCAGCACAGGAGGAGGAATTAGATAAGATGGTGGAAGCCACTGGCAAGATGACACAAAAGGGGGAGGTGTTGCTAGTGGAGGACTTCAACCTGCCAGACGTAGATAGGAGCTGACCAGCACTGATTTCAGCTAGAAGCAGAGACATCCTGCCAAGGGTGTAGACAGGCATACTCACTGTACACATTTGTGTACAGTTTTGTTGCATGTCTATCCCAAACCGAATGCCTTTCTGTTAACATTATCAATCTAATCTATACTATTTGAGTTAGTGTAGGCCACTCAGTGGTGTTTCTGTTTAAACTTCTGTTGTTTAGGAGACAGATCTGTGTATAACCTCTTTAGAAATTAGAAGAGTCATCTGACAACAACCTGATTTGTTTGTAAAGGGGGCAGCATTTGGAGAAGATGCGTACATTTTTTAAAGGGGGGGGCAGCAGTTGAAGACTGTGTGTACAAAACTGAAATTTCTGGCTACTCCCCTGTGGACTCTCTGTATGGTGCATTCCTCAGGCAACTAGTCAGCGAACCCACTTGTGATGGGACAATACTGATCCTATTACTCACTAACAGCGACAATGCTGCAGACATCAAGGTGGGAGTCTACCTGGTGTGTTCAAAATAAGGATGGCTGTGGAATCAAACCACACAAGTGCTAGGGTCCTGGATTTCAGGAGGACAGATTTATAAAGATGGGTGAATGCCTCAGGGATGACATGGGAGGGGGATGGCCGGGGTGGGGTGGAGGAACAGCGGGCAAAGCTAAAAAGGAGCATAGCAAAGGCAACAAACCTCTGTGTCAAACAAGTGAGAAAAAGCAAGAGGAAAAAGAGACCACTATGGTTGTCGAAAGAGGTGTCTGAAATGGTGAAAGTTAAAAGGGTGGCATTCAGAAAGTATAAGGAGATGCAGAGGGAGGAGGTTATGGAGGTGTACCAAAGGGAAACAGAGGGAAACAGGGAAAGCAGAAAAAAGTGCAAAGGTTCAAAATGAAGAGAGACTAGCCCAGGAGGTAAAGAAAGGGGACAAGATATTTTTAAAATATGTAAGTGAAAAGAGGAAGACTAGGGGTGGGATTGCAAGGTTAAAAAGGGAAGGCAGGGTCTGTGCAGAGGGAGGCCAGGAAAGCAGACATTCTGAACAAATAATTTTGTTTAGTGTTTACAAAGGAAAGAGAAGAGGAGGAGCCACAAAAAAGTAACAGAAACTTTGGTGGGAGGTTAGCACTCCTTTTTAGGAGGAGAGATTCCTGAAGGAACTCGCTAATCTGAAGGTGGACAAAGCTATGGGGCCAGATGGGGTGCATCCAAAGGTATTGAGGGAGCTTAGGGAAATACTGACTGTTCTATTTAACAGCTCACTGGAAATAGGAGTGGTTCCGGAAGACTGGAGATGGGCGAATGTAGTCCCACTACACAAAAGATGACACAAAGATCTGCAACAGGGTTGATACACAAGGAGGTGTGGAAAGGATGAGAAGGGACTTGGCAAGGTTGGAGGAATGGTCAGAAGCATGGCAGCTTGGATTCAATGCAAAGAAGTGCAAAGTAATGCACCTGGGAAACAAAAACCCAGGGAAAGGTTACACAATGGGGGGGAGGTAGTAACAACAACAAACAAACATGGAAACAGACCTAGGGGTAATCATATCAGATGACCTTAAGGTTGGCAAGCAATGCGAGAAGGCGGTAGGGAGGGCTGGGGGTATACTGGGATGTATAGGGAGAGGTATCACCAGCAGAAAACAGGAAGTTGTTATCCCCCTGTACAGACAGTTGGTGAGACCCCATCTGGAGTACTGCATCCAGTTCTGGAGACCCCATCTCCGCAAGGACATTGACAGGATGGAGGCAGTTCAGAGGAGGGCAACTAAAATGGTGCAGGGTCTGCAAGATAAGCCATATGAGGAGAGACTAAAGGAGCTTAATATGTATACCCTTGAGGAAAGGGGGGACATGATAGAAACGTTTAAGTACCTCAGTGGAATCAACAAAGTCCAAGAGGGTAGCATCTTTCAGAAAAAGAGATGTGCAAGAACAAGGGGACACAATTTGAAGATAGAGGGGGCGGCTCAGGGGCAATGTGAGGAAGTATTTTTTCACAGAGAGGGTGGTGGACACATGGAACAGCCTTCCTGAGGAGGTTGTGGGGTCTAAAACTGTGGGAGAATTCAAGAATGCATGGGACAGACATAAGGCAATTTTTGTGGGGGGTAGGAAGAAATAGGCTGTTGGTTAAATAGGATCTGCAGCTTATCCTCTAGGTAGGGAAATGGGCAGACTAGGTGGGCCAAGAGGTCCTCATCTGCCATCAAAGTCTATGTTTCTATGTTAAAAGCAGCAACAGGGAGGAGGCTGTCAAGTCTGACATTGGTGGTGGGAAATTTAAGAGGACACCATCAGCTTTGCCCATCTGTTTTTTTTTTACATGTGAGCAGTGTGCCTCTTTGCACACACGTATCAAAGATTGAGTCTAGTATGTCCTTATACATCAGAAACATAATCAATTTGACCAGTTTTGCTTATTTTTGAATTATTAGTTGGTCAGTCAGACAGACATAAACTCACCTGCCTACCAGAAGCATATGCCAGACGAGACCGCGTGACTGCCACAAGCGTGGTCCAAAGTGCGATTTTTGGACATGCAATGTGGAAAATCAAGTTCATGTGCATGTCCAGAAATCGCACTTCAGGACCACGCCTGTGGCAGACATGCTGTCTCCTCAAGCATATGCTTCTGGTAGATGGGTGAGTTTATGCTGGTCCGACCAACCAACTAGTAATTCAAAAATATGCAAAACTGGTCAAATTGGTTATGTTTCTGATGTATAAGGGCATACTAGACTCAATCTTTCATATGTGTGTGCCAAGGGGCACACTGCTCACATGTAAAAAAAAATGGATGAGCAAAGCTGACAGTTCCCTTTTAATGTAATCACTGCTGAAGGAAATGATTGTGGAATATCTTGAATCCAGTGGGTTACAAGACCCAAGGCAGCATGGGTTGCCAGGGGAGGTTGTGTCAAATGAATCTGATTGATTTCTTTGACTGGGTGACAAAGGATTTAGATCAGGGTGGAGAGGTGGACGTTGCCAACTTTGATTTCAGTAAGGCTTTCAAAACTGTTCCACATACAAGACTAGTAAGCAAACTGGGTAGCTTAGGAGTGGGTCCACAGGTGGTAAGCTAGATAATAAATTAGTTAGGGGATAGGCAACAGAGGGAGGCAGTAGACACAGTTCACTCAGAGGAAGGAAAGGTGACCACTGGGGTGCCTCAGGGATCAGTGCTGGGACTGTTCCTCTTTAATGGCTTTATAAGTGACACTGCAGAGAAGCTGGAAGGAAAGTTCTGCCTCCCTGCAGAGTACACCAAAATCTGCAGTAAAGTTGACACTCTGGGGGGAGGGTGTAAAGGATGAGCAGAGACCTGAAAAACTAAAGAAGTGGTCTAGCCAGCCCGGTGGTGCTGAGGGTTGAGGTGTTGATTGCCATACCTCATGCTGTGCCAGTGACCTGGGTTCAGGAATGACCTTAGATCATCGGGGTGCCAGCATGGGTGTTAGGAGCAGCAGGATTGAGCAAGCCATCAGGCTGCTCTCCTCTCCGGGGATGGTAGGGGTGGGTTGTCGCCCTCCTGTAGTCCAGTTCCCACCAGTTGGAGATCCAGTGGGGTAATGTAGGCAGGCAGGGGCAGCAGTAGCAGTGTGCAGAAGGGGCTGAGCTGGCATCTGGTATGCATGCGTGCCTCCACATGCATGTATAGCCATGTGCCGGGGCACTGAGGGGGGGAATACAGGGAGAAAACCAGAAAAGTCTATAAAAATCAATATAAAAAAAATAATTAAAGGAGTGGTCAAGGCTATGGCAGCTGGGTTTCAATGCTAAAAAATGCAAAAAAATGTGCCTAGGGCACAGAAACCCAGGAGCAGAGTACAAAATGGGCAGAGTGATATTGATGACCGCCAAACAGGAAAGAGACGTGGGGTAATCATATCTGATGACCTAAAGGTGGCCAGGCAGTGCGATAAGGCAGTTGGAATGGCTAGTGGGATGCTGGGATGCATATGGAGGGGTATCACCAGCAGAAAGAGGGAGAAGATTGTGCCTCTGTATAGACTGCTGGTAGACCCCACCTAGAGTGGTGTCTACTAGTGGATAAGCTATTAGAATGTGTGGGTCAGCAGCTCCCAATGGAAGATGTTATTCCCCTTCCAGGCTCTGCAGTCCCTGACCCGTAGACTGTCCCCCGCTGTCACCTGAGGTGTATAGGCACTGTAGAGCGCTCTGGATAGTGTGCAGCAGAAGAAAGCAAGGATTTGTTGGGGCTGGTGGGGCAATGTGGGGGGGGGGAATGGACTGGAGTGGTGGGAACCAGGAGATGCCCTGGGGTGAAATGGGCCCAGGAGAGGGGTCCTCCTTGCCTGGTGCCCATACCCAAGGGCTCCACAATTGGTGGGCATGTGACCGGACCAGCCTCATCAACGTATCCTTCTCTGGCAGTGTTGTGCAATGCCAGGTCAATTAAGAACAAGATGGCAATTATTGCTTATCTTGTTGAAACATCTGATCTGGCTTGCATCACCGAGATCTGACTGGATGAAAATGCTCGCCCAGTTCTGGAATTGGCTATTCCGGCTGGGTACACAGTGGTACACTGTCCAAGAAAGGATCGTTGGGGTGGGGGGGTGGCAGTATGTTTTAAGTTGGACTTCAACTTCACAGCCCTCCCAGTACGAACAATGAGATCCTTCAAATGTGTAGCTGTGCAGGGGAGTGCAGCTGCGGGTTGCAGAATCCTTCTCATCTACCAGCCACCTGGCGATGGGAAGGAGTTTCTGCAGGAAGTTGTGGACTTCATCATTGAGATGGTATTGGAGTCACCAAGATAGATTATTCTGGGCAATTTCAATGCCTTGGTTGACGATGCACTCCTGCAGTTTGGTCAAGACTTCCTCCAACTAATGTGTTCGTTGGGCATGACACAGGCTGTTACCTCTGCCACCCATATACACAGCCATTTGTTGAACCTCGTCTTCCTGCTAGGAATGGAGGTCTTTGACCTTATGGTGGAACCGGTTGCATGGTCTGACCACCATAATGTGAGGTTCTCATTCTAGGCCCCCCCCAAATAGACCCTCCTCTATGGACATGGTCCAATACCGCCCTTTAAGGGGTTTGACCCCACAGGGTCTTATGGTGGTGCTTGATCTATTAGGCCCAATGAGTGCATCAGAGGAACCAGAGAAACTGGTTCTGACCTATAATATGGTGACTGAAGAGGCCCTCGACTCTTTCACACCTGTCCGTGTTCAACCCCCCACCTCACACCAGAGGTCCCCTTGGTTTGATGGGACTCTCCAGGACATGAGGAGGAGGGGTCAAAGGTTAGAGCAGCACTGGTGGAGGTCCAGTTTGGGGAAGGGCAAGCTTATATTGATGGCCCATTATCAGGACTATCAATCAGCAATCTCCTGTAAGAAGGCAGAGTTCCTGACCAAAGAGATTGCTGCAGCAATAAACAGACCAGCTCAGCTCTTCCGCACCATGGACAAGCTTTGTAATCTGGTCTGTCTTTGGTCCATGGCAGCTGTTTTGCAGTCAAGATGTGACGAGTTTGCTGTGTGTTTTGTTGATAAGATTGTCTCCATCAGAACGGAGATCCAGTCGGCACCATCGAATGGGCATTGTAGTGAAGGGCATGATATTGCAGGCACTCAGTCTGGTCCAACTTTGACCAGGTTGCAGTAGTAGATGTCGTGAGGGTCATCCGGGAGTTATGGCCAACTTACTGCAGTTTGGACCTGGGACTAACACACCTCCTTGTGGAGTGTGTTGATGCCATTGGCCCAGTCCTAGCCAAGATAGTCCAATGTGCTTTGGTGTCAGGGGTTTTCTAGAGTCCCTAAAGGAGGCAGTCATAAGGGCCCTTCTTCAAAAAACATCACTAGATCCGGACTGTCTGGCAAACTACACACCTGTCTCTAACCTTCCCTTTCTGGAAAAGGTCATTGAGAAGGTGGTGGCTGTGCAACTGGAGACCTCAAACGTACAATTCACCAGCATCTTTGCCACATCTGTCCCTAAAGCATATGAGGTTCTCCTCTTAAAATTAACCCTCTCATTCTCTGTATTTGTTTATTGCTGGTGCCTACTGCTGTCCTGGTCTACTGCCCTCCACTGTCACTGAGATAATTAGTTGCATAGTCTGTCATTCTCCCTCAGGTGGAATATATATAATGGGTGACTTCAACCAAAACTGGCTTTCTCCCTCCCTCAGTAAACCATAGAAACATAGAAACATAGACTTTGACGGCAGATAAGGACCGCTAGGCCCATCTAGTCTGCCCATTTCCCTACCTGCAGGATAGGCCGCAGATCCTAGTTAACCAACAGCCTATTTCTTCCTACCCCCCACAAGAATTGCCTTATGTCTGTCCCATGCATTCTTGAATTCTCCCACAGTTTTAGACCCCACGACCTCCTCAGGAAGGCTGTTTCCATGCATCCACTACCCTCTCTGTGAAATAATACTTCCTCCATTGCCCCTGAACTGCCCTCCTTCTATCTTTAAATTGTGTCCCTTGTTCTTGCAAGTCTCTTTTCTGAAAGATGCTACCTCTTGGACTTTGTTGATTCCACTGAGGTACTTAAAAGTTTCTATCATGTCCCCCTCTCCCTTCTTTCCTCAAGGGTATACATATTAAGCTCCTTTAGTCTCTCCTCATACGGCTTCTCTTGCAGATCCTGCACCATTTTAGTTGCCCTCCTCTGGACTGCCTCTATCCTGTCTATGTCCTTGCGGAGATGGGGTCTCCTGAACTGGTCACAGTACTCCAGATGGGGTCTCACCAACTGTCTGTACAGAGGATAACAACTTCCTGTTTTTCTGCTGATGATGCCTCCCTATACATCCCAGTATACCCCAGCCCTCCCTACTGCCTTCTCACATTGCTTGCTAACCTTAAGGTCATCTGATATGATTACCCCCAGGTCCCTTTCCTTTTTTGTTGTTGTTACTACCTCCCCACCCATTGTGTATTCTTCCCCTGGGTTCTCGTTTCCCAGGTGCATTATTTTGCACTTCTTTGCATTGAATCCTAGCTGCCATACTTCTGACCATTCCTCCAACCTTGCCAAGTCCCTTTTCATCCTTTCCACACCTCCTTGTGTATCAACCCTGTTGCAGATCTTTGTGTCATCTGCAAAAAGGCATACTTTTCCTTCCAGTCCCTCTGCAATGTCACTGATGAAGACATTAAAAGGACTGGACCCAATACTGAACCCTCGGTACCCACTAGTAACCCCCTTTCTTCAGAGTGGACTCCATTTACAATTACCTTCTGTGTCCTGTTGTTGCAGCCAATGTTTTGGTACCTAGGCTACCACCCTGGGTTCCACTCTGGCTGGTTAATTTGACTATTAATCTTTTGTGTGGGATCAGGTCAAACGTCTTGTTAAAGTCTAGGTAGGCCATGTCCACAGCCCTCCCTGGTCTCACTACTTTGGTCACCCAGTCAAAGAAATCTATTAGATTCATCTGACATGACCTTCCGCTGTAAACCCATGCTGCCTTGGGTCCTGTGCCCACTGGCCTCTAGGTACTCAACTATTCTTTCCTTCAGAGTGACTCCATCACTTTCCCTACCACAGAGGTCAGACTGACAGGTCTGTAGTTTCCTGCCTCTGTCTTGGTCCCACTTTTGTGAAGGGGAATCACATCCGCCTTCCTCCAGTCCTCAGGGTACCACACCATCCTCCCATGATTTATTAAAAGAGTAGCCAGTGGTTTCACTAGTTCCTCCCTTAATTCTTTTAGAATTCTGGGGTGAATTCCATCAGGACCCATTGCTTTGTCCACCTTCAGTTTTAGGAGTTCTTGCAGAACCCTTTCTTCTGTGAAAGGACTGGGATCAACCCCTATCAAGAGTGCTTCTGTTATTGGATTAGCACTTCCCTCCTCTTTTGTGAATACTGAACAGAAATATTCGTTCAGTATTCCTGCTTTTTCACTGTCCCCCTCTGCCCACCCACCATTCATTCTATTCAGCCTCACTATCCCTCCCTTTGTCTTTCTACGCTCGCTGATGCACCTATAAAAGGTTTTATCCCCCTTCTTAACTGAGTTGGCTATCTTTTCCTCAGTTTGGGCCTTTGCTATTCTGACTTCCCTCCCTGCTTCCTTCTGCCTTAACTGGTACAGCTCTCTGTTCTGCTCCTTCTATGTTTCCTTATACTTCCGAAATGCTATCTTTTTCTTCCTGACTTTCGCAGCCACCTCTTTTGAGAAGCAAGTGGCTTTTTCTTTCGTTTTGATTTGTTTATTTGCTTCACACAAAGGCTTGTTTCCTCTGTGATGGCAGTTTTGATAATTCTCCATTGTTGCTTCACACCACTTTCTAGCCTGTTTGCTAGTGCTTTTCTGAGGCACTCTCCCATCTTGCCAAAGTCAGCCGTCCTAAAGTCCAGTACCCTCACTTTTGTATGGAGCGACTCTGTAGCTGAGTTTGACGTGAACCACACTGTTTGATAGTCACTTGTCCCCAGATGGCAACCCACTTCTAGATCTGAGATCCTCTCACTGCCCCCGTTTGAGAGTATGAGGTCTAAGATTGCTCCCTCACGAGTGGGTTCTGAAACTAGCTGTCTAATGCCTGCCACCTGTAGGACATCAAGAATGGACCTGCTCTTGGATGTGGCTGCAGCAAATGTGCTCCAGTTAACATCTGACATATTCAGGTCTCCCATCAACAGTATCTCCCCTTTCAAACAACATGAAGTCTTGCTATATTATAGACATTAGCAGTTTGTTCCAGCTCTAGAACTGCCCCGGAGTGAAATGGTTAAAACCATTCCAAAATAGAATTTTGTCACGAGAGCAGCTCTATCTGTGTCATTTCAAACTTGAACTGTCAGATTCTTTACTCCCACCAGTGAACAGTCGCTCGGAGATTTCTCCTTCTGCTCGGTTCATTTTGGTTTAAAAGTGTTTTCTGCTGGATTTAACCGAGAATAGTTTTATTTTAACCGCAAAACCGTTCGGTTCAAACTCTATCTGTGGTAACCGTCAGTAAATGAAGGTTTTGTCTGTGTGGAACTTGTAAGTTATCGGTTCGGTTTTTAACCGATCAGTGGGTTTAAAACTCATTTAAAACTAAAAGCTAATATTCCCTTGGCTTCACATCCTCCTGACAAGGATTCCAGGAAGATTGATGCCATGGCAAAAAAACAGTATATGGCAGCCTCTCTGGGACTCAGGCAAGCAAATTATATGGCTTATGTAGCTAGGTATCAGAAATCTAGATGGGATACTGTTATGCAATTGGCCAAGCAGGCCCATGGCCAGCTGGCTAGTGAACTAGAACAGGTGGCTGCTGATGGCATTGAAGCCTCTAAGGTTCAGTTTCATGCTGCTGTGGATGTTAATGATGTTCTCTCTAGGGTCATGGCCACATCTGTAGTCAGAGGTTGGCCTGGCTCAGGTGTACTAGTTTGTCACAGGATACCCAGACTAAGGCTATGGATTTTCCTGGTGGGAAATTCTCTGTTTGGAGAGCAGACAGAGAATTACATGAAGAAGATGGATGAATATAGGACTACTTACAAAGAGTGCCCAGGCTAAGGAGCGGCAAGCCACTCCTCAAAGGCATGCCCCAGGTAGGGGTGAGGCCTTTTCACAGCCTTTCTACCAGACTCAGGCCTCCTCTGCCTATGCTCAGAGGGGCTTCTTCAGGCAGGGGCAGGCGAGGGTGGGCAGACCTGCTCCACCCCCAGCTAAAGCTCCTCATGAAACAGGCACCCTGATGGGGTGCCCAGGAGCCGATTCTCCTGTACCAGTGGGGGCAGGCTGGCTTCTTCAGTCAGAATTGGGCTTCTTTAACCTCAGACAAGTGGGTTCTGGAAGTAGTAAGCCAGGGTCTGGTTCTCAGCTTCAAAAAGTTTCCCAAGTTGAGAAGCAGACTTTTCTACCCGTGCGCTTCAGAGACCTCGCTCTGAAACAGAGGTCTCATCCTTGTTAGCTATCAGAGCAGTAGAAGGGTTTCCCCTGCATCAGGGCAGGGTCTGTATTCAGATACTTCCTTACCCCAAAAGACAGGAGAATGGCCCATTTTAGATCTCAGATATCTGAACAAGCATCTTTTGAAACCAAAGGTTCAAAATGGTAACTCTGGCAATGATTTTACCTTCCCTAAGGCCAGGGACTGGCTAGCCTCCCTGGACCTCAAGGATGCCTATTTCCATGTCCTAATCAGAAGATCCCATCGAAAGTACCTCAGATTGAACTGCCCTCAGGTCATTACCAGTTCAAAGCAATGCTCTTCAGCTACCTCTGCTCCAAGGGTATTCACAAAGTGTCTAGCAGTGGCAGTGGCCCATTAAGGAGGCAGAGGATTGCTGTTTTCCTATCTAGACGACTGGCTCATTGTAGGCCAGTCCCCAGAACAGGTAAAATCTCACCTGCAGGTCACCCAGCAGCTTCTCACCTCCCTGGGTTTTCTGCTAAACCTCACCAAAGTCGGTTCTGGAACCAGTCCAGGTACTCACCTTTATAGGGGCAGAATTGGACACAAAGCTAGCCAGAGCCTTTCTTCCCCAGAAAGGGTAAGGAATTTAGTGGCTCTGGCCTCTTCCTTCACTCTGCAGGTCTCTCGACCAGCAAGACACTTTCTGCAGCTCCTAGGGCACATGGCTGCATCCACAGCTGTTGTGCAGGGGCCAGATTTCCAGATGAGAGACATTCAGTTTCACTTGAGAACCTTTTGGTCCTCAGAGAAGACCCCTTTCCAAGTTGGTCCCAGTGACTCGAGACCTTGATCCTAGCTCTCCAGTGGTGGCGTGGATCAGAGTACTTAAGAGCGGGGTCCCTTCATTTCCCCTTCTCACGACTTGACTCTCACTACAGATGCTTCCCTTCTGGGTTGGGAGCCCACATGGGCGACCTTTCCACTCAGGGAGTTTGGTCCCCCCAGGAATCTCTGCTCCACATCAATTTGCTGGAACTCAGAGCTGTCTTTTTAGCTCTTCAAGCTTTTTCTGCATCTGTCCACGACAAGGTGATACAAGTCAGAACAGACAACACCACAACAATGTGGTACATCAACAAACAGGGGGCACTCGGTCTTCGGCCTTGTGCACCGAGGCAATGAAGTTGTGGTCTCTGGCCTATTCCCTGAACACTTCCCTCATAGCAGTTCATCTTCAGGGAGGGACAATGTCCTAGCAGATGCCCTCAGCAGGATTTCCCAGGGCCATCACAAATGGTCCCTGGATCCTCAAGTGCTGGGGATAGTTTTTGCCAGGTGGGGCATCCCTCAGATAGATCTTTTTGCAGCCCCAGACAATCACAAACTTCCTCTGTTCTGTTGCAGGCCTCCAGTGCTGGGCTCAGTTCCCCTGGATGCCCTTCTTCTGGATTGGGAGGGAAGTTTCCTCTATGCTTTCCCCCCCTTTCCTCTCCTATTCAAAGTACTAGTCAAAATCAGATCTCAGCCTTGCAGGGTGATTCTGATTGCCCCGGATTGGGCCAGGCAGCCCTGGTACCCACTCCTTCTGTCTCTGACAGTCCATCTTCCCCTGTGCCTCCCCAGGAATCACAATCTGTTGACTTGTGCCCAGGGAAGGGTTTGGTATCCGGACCTCAAATCCCTCAACCTCAAGGCCTGGCTCTTGAGGAGTTAGAGTTTGCTGATTTACACCTCTCTCAGGGTGTTCTTGAGATCCTAAAGGCTTCCAGAAAGCCTTCCACTAGGGCTACTTATAGTTCTAAATGGAAAAGGTTTTCCATTTGGTGTGCTAGGAAAATATTTCCCAGAATCTGCTGAATTGCCCATTTGTTAGATTACATGGTACATCTTAATTCCTTGGGTCTCAGACCAGCTACCCTAAGAGTTCATTTGGCAGCTGTGTCTGCTTTTGTGTCAGCAGGAAAGTCATCCCCTCTTTCCTCTCATCCTGTGTTTTCCAAGCTTTTTAAGGGATTACTCCATACTAATCCTCCCTTTCGGGAACCGGCCCCTGCTTGGGACCTTAATGTTTGCATTGCCCAGTTAATGCAACCCCTTTTGAACCTCTGTCTTCTGCAGAACTTAAGTACCTAACTTGGAAAACTGTTTTTCTAGTGGCTATCACTTCTGCCAGACGCATAAGTGAATTGCAAGCCTTGTCAGTGGAGACTGACTTTATTTCTTTCCACAGGGATAAGGTAGTCCTTAGGACTAATAGGAAGTTTTGCCTAAAGGTGGTTTCAGATTTCCATCTTAATCAATCTATCTCCCTTCAGTATTTTCACTGATCACTCCTCTTGGTTGAGAGAAGGTTGCACAGCCTGCATGTTAAGAGAGCTCTTAGTTATTATATAGGCGTACCAAAGGTCACAGGTTCGAATCCCTCCAACTTTTCCTTACCTATGGTGAAGTTGGGAAGGCAAACCTTCACTAAGAGATAAATAGCCAGGTGGATTGTCTCTTGTATCCAATTTGTTATCAGAGAAGTGGCAGAGCCCCAGTTTGAGGGCTCATTCTACCAGGGGTACAGCTGCGTCTCTAGCTGCTGCCAGAGATATCCTTTATTAGAGATTTGCCAGGCTGCTACTTGGAAAGTGCACACTTTTACCAAGCATTGCTCCCTGGATGTCCAGGCCAGGAGAGATGCTCGCTTTGGCACAGCTGTTCTTCAGAGCCTATTCCTAAGTAGGTTCTGCCCTCTCCATGGAGGTACTGCTGGGTATTCTGCTAATGTCTATAATATAGCAAGACTTCATGTTGTTTGAAGAAAAATTACTCACCTTAGTAATGTTGTTTCTTCTAATGGAGTCTTGCTTTATTATAGACCTCCCAACCTGCCCCTCTCAGAACCTCTACTTGGTGGGGTGCGGGCAACTTAGTGTGGGCACTACTTATGTCCTGTTAGCATTTGTCCCCTTTGGGACTTTGGGGTATGTATGTGTACGCTGTGTGTGTTTTTATACTTATGTTCCATTTTCATATTATCAGAATGGTGTTAGTATTTCTGGTCCCCTGACTTGAGTCTTGGGTGTTGGGACCATCAATGGTTGTTATTATTTAGGTAGCCATTTGGCTAGTGTAGGTTACAGCTTCCACACAGACCTTAGTGAGTTTGGCTCGTAAGATCTGACAGTTCAAGTTTGAAATGAGCACAGATAGAGCTGCTCTCGTGCCAAAATTCTATTTTGGAATGGTTTTAACCATTTCACTCTGGGGCAGTTCTAGAGCTGGAACAAACTGCTAATATCTATAATATAGCAATACTCCATTAGAAGAAACAACACTACTAAGGTGAGTAATTTTTTCTTCTCTGCCATTCTAAGAATGCCTTCTATTATATCCTTGTCCATTCCTTCCCTCTGACATGGGAGTCTGTACACAACCCCTGTGCGGATTGTGGTGCCCTTTCCAGTCTCCAAGGTGACCCACAGTGCCTCCTCTCCTCCGTGTTTACTCTTTTGTTCAGTTGCTTTTATCCCTTCCTTTACATAGAGAGCTACTCCTCCCCCTCTTCTCCCCTGCCTGTCTCTCCTGTAGGTTATGTACCCTGGTATGTTAACATCCCAGTCATGGTTCTCTGTGTACCATGTTTCTGTGACTGCTACAATATCCAGGCATCCCTCTTCCATTAAGGCCATCAGCTCAGGGAGCTTGTTGCCCAGACTACGGGCATTGGTACTCATTACCCTCCATTTTCTGATGGCCTTACTCCCTTTTGCCCCATCCCTGTCCTTCTTGCCTTTGTCACTTTCTCCATTTACCCCTGCCCTTCTCCCTATCGACACCTCTATGTTGGTGTTTGCCACACTTACTACCGTGATTATTTGGGGGCTAGGATTTTCCTGCTCCTTTCCAGTGCCTCCCCCCTTGGCTAGTTTAAAAGCTTGCCAATGAAGCATTTAAACCTATCACCTAGGATCTGGTTCCCCTCCTGGACAGATGCAGCTCATCATGCCAGTATGGGCTTGCATCCTCCAGGTGGACCCCAGTCCCCAATGAAGATCCCCTGAGCTCCACACCAGTTTTCAACCACTGATTGAATCCCATGGTGCGGAACACCCCAGCCTCTCCTATGCCATAGATGGGTAGCACCTCCGAGAAGGTTACCGTGCGTGCTACTTGACTAAGGCCCCTCCCCAATTCCACAAACTCTTCCTGCACTTCTCTAATCCCTTTCTTAGCCAGGTCATTTGGCCCTAGGTGGACAATGACATCCAGCTCCCTCCCCTGTGCAGCTGCTCCAGCAATCCTGAGGATTCGCTCCCTGTCCCTCCAAGCCATGGCGCCAGGCAGGCAGGCACCTTACCTCCCTCTCCCCTTCCTCCCCCAGTTCTACCTTCCTAACAATGGGTCCCCACCAGGAGTTGTTTCCTTCCCTGCAGGGTCCCCTGCCACCCTCCTGTGGGTCTCCTTTGTGGAGGTTCCCAACATCCTCCTTGGTCTCCACTGTGGGTGCCTCCATAGAAGAACCACACTTTGCCAGAATGGCATAGGATGTGGAGAGGTACAACTGGAGGGATGCACCTCTGTTCCACCACCTTCACCCTCCCTGAGCCCACTGTGGTCCAACCGCTCCTCTTTCTTGGCAACCTCTGAGGCAACGGCAGTGGCACTGGTGGTTCCTGGATGGAAGAAGAGGTCCCACAAATCCTGGCCAACTCAGCCTGGAGATGAGCAACCTCCTCCCTCAGCCCAGAGGGGTGCCGGCAGATGGGACACACCGCATCCTCCAGAACATCTCCCGGAAGACTACTGCTCCACAGCCACTGCACTGCACCACTCCAATCATGTCTTATTCCTGGCCCCTTAACTGTTTGCAATCCTTACTCTTTCCTCTGTTTTTTTCTCTTTCTCCTTACTTTCTGCCTGTGTGCCCTTTAAGCTCCTGATTGTCTTGTTCTGAGATAAGAATATCCTATTTTTCTCAGTAGACCACTTACTTGCTCAGAGGCAGACCTCCAGCAGCTAGAGGGGGCCGGAGAGCTACTCTTGCCCTTCTAGGATGGTGGGTCCTTAGTGGTTCTGTGATCACTCACTTCCTGCCCCTAAACAGGAAGTTCCTGTTGTCAGTCAAATCCTGTGCCTATAAAAATAGAACTAGCTTTGGGTGGAGGGGAGAGAAGGAAGGCAATATAGTCCCAGCAGAGAAGTTCAGTCACACAGCAGTCCTTTCTCCTGGTGTCTTCTGCCAAGCTATTAGCAGAATCTTTCTAAGGCAGTCTTTAAATGAAACTTCCTTCTAGCTAAGCCACTCCACCTACTTACCAGATCTTTCTACAAGTAATTTAAACCTCACAGCAGTTAAGTCCTTTCAGTCACCTGAGATTTACACCTATATAACTCTTCAGATACCCATTCAGTTCAGTTAACCCAAACACACACTTTTTTTTTTGTTTGTTTTGTATGTTAGTTTTTTTTACCCTAAATTAGAGGTCCAAGTACAAAAGTTCTTCTACTTTAGTCCCAGCAGAGAAGTTCAGTCACACATCAGTCCTTTCTTCTGGTGTCTTCTGCCAAGCTATTAGCAGAATCTTTCTAAGGCAGTCTTTAAATGAAGCTTCCTTCTAGCTAAGCCACTCCCCCTACTTACCAGATCTTTCTACAAGTAATTTAAACCTCACAGCAGTTAAGTCCTTTCAGTCACCTGAGATTTACACCTAGATAACTCTTCAGATACCCATTTAGTTCAGTTAACCCAAACACACACTTTTTTTTTGTTTTGTATGTTAGTTTTTTTACCCTAAATTAGAGGTCCAAGTACAAAAGTTCTTCTACTTTAGTCCCAGCAGAGAAGTTCAGTCACACAGCAGTCCTTTCTCCTGGTGTCTTCTGCCAAGCTATTATCCCTTGAAAAGACATTAATGCCCACAGCTTGTCCCAGCTCATTCTTGAGCCAAAAAGTATGAATCCAAAAATAGGAAACTACTCCCTAATTGACTGGACCCTCATCTCAGACACTCATAGAGTTGTCAAATCTGGACTGCTACCTGGTGCTGTCGGGGGTAATCACCTCCCTTGGATCACCTCTGAACTCTTGGCATGCCTAAGAGCCCAGGATCAAGCCTGGAAAATGCATAAAGCCACAAATCTACCACTTGACTATATCTACCACTTGCTGCGCAATAAGTGCACTAAACCCACTCGCTTAGCTAAATCCAAATACTTTTGCTCAACTTTCCAGACCAATATTAATAGACCTTCCAAATTCTGGAAAGTGATTCACTCTCTTCCCCCCTCTTCCCACCCCTCTTCTCAAGATTAACAACTCCTAGGTTGTCAATCATCTTAATGTTGCTTCCAAATTTAATTCATATTCTACCCCCTATGCCTCGGCCCTCCTTTCCTCCTTACCGACTCCCCTACCAGCTGCCCCCCACCTCGCACAGCCTTCCTGCCTCATTGCACTCCTTCTCCTTCTCTAATATTTTACCCTCTGATGCTTTGCAAGCAATTGTTGCACTCAACCCCACTAAAGGTAGCTCACCTGATGGTCTGGACTCTATGTTACTATACCTATCAGCTCCAGCTATCGCAACTCCACTATCCCTACTCCTCAACCTTTCCTTCGCTACAGCTACCATCCCTTCTGTGTGGAAACATGCCACTGTACTCCCGCTGCCCAAGGGTGGTGACCCCTCTATTCCTTCTATCACCCCATCTCTCTCCTACCTACCCTTGCTAAGCTACAAGAACATCTGGTCCTGTCACAGCTCTGCTCTTACCTCTATGACTCTAATTTTTTCACTCCATTCCAATCTAGATTCTGGAAGAACCATTCCACCACCATCTCCCTGATTAGGCTCACTGACTCCATCCTCTCTGGGATGAGTGGTGGCCAAATCACTACAGCCATTTTCATCAACCTAGCAAAGGCTTTCGACACCGTCTCCCATCCCTTTCTCCTTGATACACTCTCCTCGGCTGGCCTAACTGAATCTGCCACAAATTGGTTCAAGGCCTACCTAGTAGGCCAGACCCAGCCGATCATAATCACAGACTCTACTTCTCCACCGCTCCCCATTAACACTGGCGTTCCCCAGGGGTCTGTACTGGGTCCTATCTTACTTTCCATATTCCTAAATGACCTTCCCTCAGTCTGTTCATCCTTTTCTATCCATATGTATGCAGATGACACAGTCACCTTCACATCTGGCCAGTCCCCTGTTGATGGAGGATCCAGATTACAGCTCAACTTCAATAATGTCCAGTGCTGGTTCACCTCACTTCAACTTTGCCTCAATGCCAAGAAGACTGTCTCCATGACCTTCAGCACTAGGCAGAGACTCTCTAGGCTCCTCTCACTGCCCTCTTTCCATACCCTTGCTAGGACAGTTATTGAGGACACCTCACCCTTTAGGTACTTGGGGGTTTAGCTTGACCGACACCTCAGCTTCTCTGGACATGTGGACGACATCCTGAAGAAACTGCACCCCAAGCTTGGTGCATTATACTGCAACTGTAGCTGCCTCCCATTATCAGCAAGGCAGGAATTTGTCCAGAAGATGATCCTACCTATTTCTGACTACTGTGACATAGTCTACAGTGCCGCTCCTAAGTCTTCCCTAGCCAGATTAGACACCCTTTTCAACTCCTTCTGTTGCTTCACTCTTGACTCTCCCTCTTTTTCCCATCATTGTAACCTTTACCACTACCTATCCCTTACTTCTCTAGAAAATCGCCACCTTCTTCACTGTGACAAATTTGTTTCAAAACTTTGGTTTGGAACTCTCACCACTTATCTCTCTTCCTCACTATCCACTGTACCTCCTCCTGACCATTGCCTTAGATCATATGATTCTTGGCTATTGGTCACCCCCGTCACTTAACCACTGTTAGCCAGTAGGCCTTCTCACATCACCTCCCCAAGCTGTGGAATGCCCTCCCAATTCACTTTTCATCCTCCCCTTACTCCTTATCCTTAGCCCTAAATAACTTCCTAACAGTAAACTGTACTTGCAGGCAATCCTACTGCCATTTCCCTTCTCTGCTCAATTCACCTGCCCTGTACTACTCTCCGTTCATCTACCTTAGCCCCCTTGGCTAAGCTGACACTCTAACGGTTTGCACCAAGCTGTCCCTCTGCTGCCAATGAATGTATTTCACTAATGCAATTACTTGATTTCATTGATGTACGTACAATACTTTATGTAACCTGTCATGTTGTTACTACTGTATGTTTTGCCTCACCGCTTAATGGTGTTAATGCTATATGGTTGGATGTATTTTGTGGTTATTGAAAATCACTTATATATGCTACATTATGTAATGTGTCATGACTGTTGCTATGTCTCACACCACCATCTAAACTGTATTAATGACAGTTGGTTGGATGTATTTGTAATTTATGTATGATATTTTTCTCCCTATTACCCTTCCCCCCAGGATGCACCATGAGACAAGCAACTTGTTCAGCGTGCCCTTCCTGGTGAAAATGTTCAATAAATACATCAATAAATTTAATAGCCCACAACATCTATGAGCCTCTCAAGTCAGGATTTAGGAAAAGGCATAGTACTGAGACTGCCCTGGATCAGGGGCTGAATGATCTCCTGGTGGCAAGGGATCGGGGGAGACATTCCATTCTGGTTCTCTTCATTTTCTCAGCAGCATTTGACACCATGGATCATGGGGTGCTGATGGAGTGTCTGTGGGTATGTTGTGGGCTGATAGGCACAGTCCACAATTGGTTTAGATCTTAGCTCACTGGCAGGTCATGGCTTGTGGTGTGGTGGGTTTATTCCTTAGCTCACATGACCCTGCCATGTGGGGTCATGCAGGGCTCCATTTTTCCCCCATGTTGTTCGCAGTGTACATGATACCACTTAGGGACATTATAAGGCAGTATGGGCTGGATTTTCACTGCTATGCAGATGATACTGAACTCTACATGTCCTTTACACCTGAGCAGCAAAAGATGGTCTCAGTATTGAACACCTGCCTGGATGAGCTCCAAGAATGGATGAAGGTGAACTGGTTGAAGTTGAATCCAGATAAGACTGAGGTACTGGTGCTGGAACCTGGTCACTAGAGCATGAGGGTGCCATCTGGTCAAGTCTCTGGGCTTAGGCTCAGGGACTCCCAGCTGCTTACCAATGATTGGGTGAGGAACATTGGTGTTGTTTTGGACTGTGGCCTGACCCTGAATCCACAGGTGTCAGCAATGGTTAAGACCTCATTTTACTATCTGAGGAACATTGCCAGGGTTAAACACCTGATACCCCCGGCTGATCTGCCGGCACTAGTCCATGCCTTTGTGACGTTGCACCTGGATTACTGCAATGCCCACTACCTGGGGGTATAACTGCACCACCTGCAGTTAGTGCAGCATGTGGCAGCCAGGTTGTTGACTGGTCTACCTAGATCATGTCATATTATGCCTGTGCTGTGCTCTCTGCACTGGCTGCCGGTTAGGTGGTGGATCTCCTTCAGGGTCACTTTGCTGACCTATAAGTCCCTACATGGTCAGGGGCCTGGTTACCTGCAAGCTCTCTGATGTCTCTATTGGCCCACTCACCCCTTGCGTTCTGCAGATGAGGGCTTTTTTGGAGTTCCCAGGATTTATTTAAAGACCTCTGGGGCTTGTACCTTTGTGTCTGCTGCCTCAAACTAGTGGAACTCCCTCCCTCATCATATTTGTGAGACAAACTGTGGACATCTCCAAGAGGGAGCTCAAGACCTTTTTATTTTACCAAGCTTTTATGAACACTTAATAGGTTTTATTCTGGAGTAATATTTATATGTATGTTTAAGTTTGTTTGGTACTACATGCGTTTTTAAAGTGTGAAACTGTGTAAAGTGCATTGAGTTGCAATTAAGAAATGCACTTAATCAACTAAAATTTGATTGATTGATTGATGATTGATTAAGAGTACTGTGTCCAGTTCTTGAGACCACTTCTATGGAAGGACATAGGCAGAGTGGAGGCCATCCAGAGGATGGCAACTAAAATGGTGCAGGGTCTGCATCAAAAGCCCTATGAGGAGGCAGTAAAGAACCTCAATACATACAGCTTGGAAAAAAGGAGGGAGAGAGGGGATATGATAGAGATCTTTAAATACCTCACGGGGTAAATAAGGTACAGAAGGGAAGTAATTTTCAGAAGAAAAGGTGCTCAAGAACAAGGGAACATTGCTGTGAAGCAGGAGGGGGATAGATTCAGGAGAGATGTGAGGAAGTACTTTTTCACAAAAAGAGTGGTGGATTCCTGAATCAGCCTTCCAGCAGAGGTGGTGGAGGCAAAAACAGTTGTGGGGTTCAAGAGTGCATGGGATAAGTACAAGAGAATCATAGTAGAAAGGAAGGTGCATGGAGAAAGAGCTGTAGATCGGGTACTGTCTCTGGTAATAGTATAGGTAGGGAGGAATGGACAGACTGGATGGGCCAAGCAGTCCTTATCTGCTGTCAAATTCTATGTTTACATGTCTGTATGTCTTTTAAACAGTTAGAATCACAAAACATCTTTGAAGTCTCTGCCCCTCTATCTAAGAGGGTTAATCCACATATAAATCTCCCCCTAGGATGACTCCCTTTTTGGTGAATAAATATGGTTGCATTTGCTAAAAAGGTCTACTCTGTCAGCCTTTGACTGCAGAGCATAAATATTAATTGGGCACAGCTGTGGCCCTAAAACAACACATTCAAGGAGAACTCTCCCTGGAGCGATAGCAACTAAATGGGACAAAGACATGTTTGGGTTGGAAAATAAAATGCCAAACCCATAAGCACAGATCCTCCCCCAAAAACCAAAAGGAGGGGCCAAATGACCAGATGCATTGTGCTTTACTAATATCCCCGGTAGTACTGAGTCTAGAATCCCGTACAAAAATGATGTCATTTGCAGAGTAACATAAGAAAGATAACATGGCCATCAATCTCCTTGGGTACTTCATACTGTTGCTGTTCTGTGATCCAAAAGTAAAATCGTGGACCACCCCTCCCATTAGAAACAAAAGAAAGAAGGTAATAAGATTACATCATCTGGACTTTTTTCCCCCTTCCTTTGTTTTCAACTTCCTCTTCTTGGATGTCTGTGAATTTAGTACAACTTCCTCACTATCTGAACATGGGTCGGGCTGGAATAATACTAAAGAGGAACCATCTGAGTCTTCTTCGGTCTCGCTCCAGTCCTTCCTTTTCCTCAAATCTTCATCTTTGTTCCACAGCGGGATGTAATTTCTTTTGGTCATTCTTAGATTTAGGTTGTTCCTTTATTCATCTCATCCTTTTTACCATCTGTAAGGTTTCTGTTACTGGAGTGGACGGGGGTGGCATGGAAACAGTTGCTTTTGAGAAATTCACTGTCAGAACTGTATCAGGATGATTAGGTGCAGACAGAGTAGTGGTTTCCATAGGTAGTTCCTCTCCAATAGGTAGAGGTATTTGAGGTTCTAAAGGTTGAGGTTTATCAGGGGAAGGGGGTGTCCTAGTCACCTGGGTCAATCTGTTCTTCTAGTGGTGTCTCAGCTTGGGAGGTAGTTCTATGGCCAATTCATCTGCTTGTTTTTCTTGTGCTGGAGGCTGTGGAGGGTCTTGAGGATAGGGATTTGTGGTTTCCTGACAAGGCTCAGGAGGAGAAGTGGATCAAGAACCTTCCTTCCTTCTCAGGTCCCTCTCTCAGTGTTTGGTTGACATAGACATCCTGCTCGACTTGGTCCATCAGCTCTCCTATATTGTGTGCAACCCAAGGACAGGTTATATATGAGTGTCCAGTCTTGCCACACAAGTTGCATCTCATCCTTTTTGTGCACTGTGAACTTGCATTACCCAATTCAGAGCAGATGCCATATCTGAGTTTGTCACAGGCATTGTTCAAATGTGAGGCTGGGCCACATTTAAAGCAGGCTTTAGGCTGACCTGGATAGAGCAAAACCCTCTGTCCCATCCAAGAAAAAACAGTTAAGCAGATGGTGAATGCCAGATTGAGAGTAGGAGCTGTACTTTCATCTTCCATCCACTCATCCAGATGTACTCAGAGTCGAGATACGGTCAGGGGTACCAATCACTGTGTACCAATGCTTCAACCAGTATAAGATATCAACTATAGTGACCCCTTCATTTTTAAATAATATTGTAATATTCTCATTGCAGATTTTGTAAGCAGGACAGCGATAAAAGGAGTCCAAGTTGGTGTATGCTTCAGAATGAAATATATCTTCGAAAAGCAGTCAAGACCTGTGGAAGTCTTGAAACTTAAGTCAAAAAAAGTGTTGCCTACAGAGTGTATCAGTGCAAAAATCTCAGAAGCAAAAAAAACCCCACATCTCCTTTGGGGAGCGTACATCTCTACTAGGCTGCTGCTATAATGGAGGCAGATTTTTTTTGTTTGTTTGTCCAGTGCTGGTGTGGATTTAAAAAAATCAGAATACCTTTATATTGAGGTGGTGCCGGCCAATGAGGGAGGGTTCAGGTGTCCACTGGACAACTCCTACCTCGGGTTGGGAGGGCATCGCCTTCCACAGCATGACCCAGGGGAAGGGGGTTGTCATGCAGAAAGGAACAAGTGGTCCCTTTGGGGTGGCTTTATATCTGTACATACCCACTCGTCTGGCAGTTGACGAGGAGGCATCACATGCCCAGAGTGGAGCCAGCAGGGGAGCACTGAAGGTGGGGCAGGATCACTCATCTTTTTGATGGCCCTGATAGGCATCTTGCCAAGGCCACCTCTCAAGACCACACCACCGGGTGAGGGGAGGAAAAGGGAATAAAATCCCCAGCAGCTCCAAGCAGATGAATCCACCCCACCCGCCCCCGCCACAGCAGGTCTCCTCGACTCCTCCCTTACCTCACTGTCTACACCCCACAGGCTCTGACTGTCAAGTGAAGTGTGTTCCTCCCTGTTTGAGGTGACTGGGGGGTCCTGTCTAAGGGGGATAAGCCATGGGTTACAGTCGGGGTAATCAGAAGGTTGTCAAGCACAGACTGGTATTGGGCTGGATCATCTGGGACATCACATGGTGAGTGGAGTGCTTCGGCAGGTGCAAGGAGGTCCCAGCAGCTGGCAAAGTGAAAATGGGGACAAAAACAGAAAGTAAAACAAAAAAATGAAAACAGGCATACTGGGTCAAGAGTAGACTTTCCAGGGACTGCATTGCGGTCTGCAGTGGCGGAAAGCCTCCCACTGTAAGAGGGAGCACTGGCAGCCATGACAATGACAGATGCATTCCCTTTGACCTGCGGCTCAGTTGTGCAGTTTGAGGGAGGCAGCGGGGCCGCTATCAGTATTTACAATAGGCACAGTCATTGTTAATTGATAAAGTGCTTCTGTATCTGTAGTTTTCGGTTGGTACCTCTAGCAATCCTTTTCTGCTAAATAGCGTTCTTCTTCCTCTGCTATGAGTTTTAGCAGAGCAGATTTTTTCTCCTGTAGCTCCAGCTCTAGACATAACTCTTCTATGGATATCTCATAAAATTCATAATTGCTTAGAGGCCACAACAAGAACAGCATGAGGTGCTTCTGAAGATCCACTTTATTCCAGAATGGGTGTAGCAGGAAACTGCCTGGCAGACCTCACTGACAAAACTTCAGGGGAAGTATTATACTCACTGGACTCATTCATCAGGTGATTCCTTCCAAACTCAGACTTGGGGGTTTATGACATTAGCACTGTACTTCACCATAGCTGTCTCTTTTCCTTTCCTCAGCAGGACAACAGTTGTAGTACCCACATTAGGTAGTACAACCTTATCACCAGCAGCAGTAGCAACATGGGCTTCTTCATTACTCTGGTGGGGAGGGAAGCTATCTCCACCACCCAGAATGCTATTGCAGTGTCCTACCCACCAGCAGACATCTCTCTGTCTCTCTCTGGAGGTAAACAAAACCAAAAAAAGTATGCACAAGGCTTGTGAAGCTCTCGAAGAAATTAATCCAGTTAGGCACAAATTCGGGCACTCACCACCTCCAAAGAAGGACACCACACAGCTTTAAGAAAGTTCCATTAAAAAGTCATTTTAGTCACATGTAAAGACAACAAGGGTGTAGGCTAAGGTGCAATGTGATAAGTGCAATCGCAAAATAGCGATCTCCAAATCAGCGAGTGCACATCACCGACTTCAATAACAGCGATGCACACTACACTGATTCCAATAATGGTGATGCTCCAAAACGCTCTCTATTTGAGCGAAATATACTAATATTGCAGCCCCCCCACATCCACCATTATTTTAATAACTAACTCAAGGGCGGGGCCTGACACTGGGATAAATGAGAAACTTCGGGGGGGCTTTTCGGGGGGGTCACATTAAGACTGCAGAGGGAACATACAGCACACATGTGAGAGGTTGGGGAACAAAAAAAAACATAAGTCAATCAACATAACAAAAACAGAATTTCCACCCATGAGCTCCAAACCCTTGTCATACTGCACTAGTGGCACTCACACCTACCACTAGACCAAACGATCAGCTGGGAACTGCCTTGCCAAACAGCCCTCCATATACCTATACACAATACCTCTGTACAGGTTTGCTCTCCTTCTCCTATTGCTATTTTGGTCCCCTTACCGTTGCTCTCACTGCACCTCACTGTCCTTTCATAGTCGCTCTTTTTACAGGCAGTCAAACTGAGTCGCTCAATTTGACTTGCCCATATCATGGGTTAACGTAGTCTAAAATCTTCATATGTACCCGCCTAATGCATTTCAGATGCTCTGTCCTTTGATATAGGAATGAGTGTTCGGAACGCATTAGGCAGGCACATACGGGGAGTGATAGCCTACGCCCCTGTGGTCTTAACATATCAATAAAATTACTTTTTTATGGCTCTTTCTTGAAGCTCTGTGGTGTCCTTCTATGAAGGCAGTGAGTGCCCAAATTTGTGCTTAACTAATCTCTCTCTCCTTCTCTCTTTGCATCTGTCTCTCTGTCTCTGTCTCTGTCTCTGTCTCTCTCTCTCTCTCTCTCTCTCTCTCTCTCTCTTCCTGACAGACAGCAGCAAAGCCTCCTGCAGGAAGAGTAGGGGAATTTTATTTAAAAGAAATTCAAAAGAAAACCTGATTTAAACACTACTGTATATCCAAAATGAAACCTGATTTAAACAGTATATACAGTACAAAACAATAGGTACAAAAGGCAATACAAGAAAAGCATCTGAAAAATAAACATAGTCCAAAATTATCTTGGAAACAAGATGCCAGACAAGAAAATACCAAGATGTATAGAAAACTATTTATATAACCCCCCCTACACTGTTCCATAGTTATACAAACATTATAAAAAAAATCCATGCATTTGTTATTCAGAGCTGACCCGTCTTCCAGCCAGTCAAAATACTTCCAAAGTGACTTAAACCAACACTTAGGTTTAGCTTTATAATAATTTTTATGTTGTCTTGCACGTGCAGCACAGACACCATATTGTGGTTGCTTCAGTTGAGAAGCGGGTTTTGGAGGTGCGGTCCTGCTGCAGTCAATGGTGCCACTGCTTCTTGTGGCCAGGCTCTGTGGTGCCAGTGGCATAGCACACTGTCTATGACAGCAGTTGAGAAAACGTGCCACCACCTTGAAAGAATTTAGCCGCTGCAATCAGGGATCACGACAACATTATCACTGGCCCTAATAATATTATAAATATGGTGCTGTATCGAAGTCCAGTGTAACAGTTCATCTTCTCTCTTTTAAGTATGGCTTCAGTTGAAAATGTTCATTAAGTCCACTGCCAAAAAGTCTTTCTCTTAAAAAGCAAATTATCCAACTCACCGCCTCTTACGCCCCATTTCACTTATTTGAGTCCTATAAAAGAAAATAAATTATAGGCATACTTCTTTGTTATGTGGCTAGCAAATGCATTTTCCATATCTTGTTTTGGGATACAACTCAAATATTCCCCTGTACGTATTTTAAGCTTCCTACTGTTTATTCCCCACATAAAAACTCACACAAGTGCTTGGGACCAAATATATTACATTAAATGTACAGCAAGAAATGTAATCATTCACATAAAGCCTTTCACATGAAACAAGATGCACAAAAAACAAATCCCCCATATCAAGAGTGCACATAACTATATGGATGTGAGCCCAGCTTCTACTGATCAAGTCATCCATATTTTGCCTGAGGCTTCACCCATGGAGACTTGTAGCTGCCTCCTCAGTTTGTTTTGTGATCTCTTCATTCATAAAAAATATTTAATTTTTGCTAAACAAACTCTTAAAGAACTTGCATTAAATTTTGCCCAAGCATTCCTTAACCACTACACTATACTGCTTCCTAAGACAGGGTCCAGCCATTCACGAATTAAAGGAATCCAAATCTAATTAGTTGAGGACAACACTACACTAATATCAGCTTTAAAAAAATATGGCCAGGAAACAATTTACCAGATGTATCTTCCCTTGGCCCCCATATTTAATATTCAAATAGGTACTGCCCCACCAAACTGCCCCAGAGAGTTTGAAAAAAATACTTAAAACTTGTGCCTCAAGGTCCAAAGGAGGGGGAAATGTGATTTAAGAATAAAAAACAAGAAATTATTATTATTTTAATCAGAAAAATCCATTTCAGTTTTGAAATAGTCTTTCCATAAATCCACATTCTTTTGTGTTAAGGATAAACATATTTCCCAGTTTGTTCTAGCAGGATATGCCGTCCAAAATCAATTACTCAATATTTTAATTCTGTCAGTGGCAGTGGGAATATTTCCCACATCCATACTTTGATTGTGCTTACGCAACTGAATGAGATGATGCATGTGTGACTTGACTTATATTGTGAATATGATTTATGTTGTGGCTTTCCGCCTCTCTATCCATGGGATATACCACCCTATTAGGGTATGAAGCGAGGAACCCTAGAGGAGGGTCCCCTCCATAGGTGCCATGGTGATGATTCCGTCGGCTAAAGGTAGCTGAGGAAGAAGCCCACGGGTAAGAGAGACATGTCACTGGAGGAGGAGGAGTGGATGGTGGGGCAAAAATAAATGAACCCTGGGAAGGCCCGGGGTGAGCTACCTAATAAAGCCTGGTGGGGGAAGTGATGTAGTTGCTCCACCCAATCAAACCTCAGGCTTATAGCCTTCCCATTCAATTGTGCTTATGCAACTGGATGAGATGATTCTTGTGTGACTTGACTTATGTTGTGAATATGATTTATGTTGTGGCTTTCCACCTCTCTATCTGTGGGATATACCTCCCGAATAGGGTATGATTTGAGGAACCCTAGAGGAGGGTCCTGCCCCCATAGGTGCCGTGGTGATGATTCCATTGGCTAAAGGTAGCTTAGGAAGAAGCCCAAAAAGAATACCCTATTGGGTGTTGAGCATAGAAGAGGCAAGGATGATGAATGAATGCAAACTGACAAGATAATTAAGGCAGACTTCCTAAGGAGAGAGGGGAAAGCAGGAGCCACCATTCATCTCCATCCAACAGCGGAACCTAACTAATTAACCTAAGACAGCACATTAACCTAAGGAAGCACTAACTCTAGCTAATATTATGACCATTGGCATGGAGGAGAGGAAAAAAAACATTTTTATGGAGGAAACCTCTTGGGATCCAAAGCCTAGGTCACCTTCCCTCCAGGCTGATGACATTTGATTTAAGGACATATGTGTTGAGGAGAAGGATTCATTAAAGAGAAGGATGAGTAGGGAGGATGATGACAGAATAGGGGAAAACCGCAATAGGAAAGCACAGATCAAAGAAAGAACATGAGGCAGCAGGGACCCAAGTGGGGTATGCTCGAGTAGGAGATGGGAAGGAGTAGATCCATGTAGAAGTCAGAGGAGCAAGGGGTATGCCAGATGCACTCATGAGAAGACTGAGGATGAGGCAGACTGATGATGATGATCGCCACAGGAGTGCAGCAGTCCAACACAAGAAGACAGAGGAAGAGAAGACAGGAAAGAACTTGAAGATGAACTGAATGATGGTGGAAAGCAGTCAACCAGCCCTTAGCAAAGGGTGATGAACAGGAAGGCGTGGCCTTGAATTGAGGTAGAAACAAATTGAGCAATGTGATGAAGGAAGCTCCTCGAAAGGAAGTAGATTCAGAAATGAACTGGAAAGGAACTAGGAGGGAAGCAATGGACAATGGACGAAGAGGGGTGACGCCATGAGTGGATTGAATCCCGATGGCCAGTCCAAGAAAAGGCAGCTGGCATGAGATAAGGAGTCTGGAACCTGAGACATGCGGCAAGATGGCTGCGGGTCACTGAGCAAAATGGATGATGGACAATGAGGAGTGTCGCTTTGAGTGAATTGAATCCAGATGGCTGAGCAGGGATGGTATGGATGAGGGAATAAGGAACAAAGTCATGAACCCGAATACACATGGCAGGAGGGCGGTGGTTTGATAAGGTGGCATATGAACCATGATAGGCAAGCCCAAAAGAAATATCGAATGCAGGCCTAGCGTGGAATGAATCCTAGATGGCCGTTAAGGAAGGAGAATGGCAGGAGGGTGAGTCAGATGAATGCCAAAAGAAGAAAAAGAACAAAAGCAGGCTAGGAGCAATTGAATCCAAGATGTCTGGCACAGGGGGAGAACTGCAGGATGTCGAAATGGAGGAGGAGACCAAATCAAGATGACAAATACTCTGAGGACATTCGGCAGTGAGGCAGGATGTAATAATAATAAGGCTATATTAACAGCATCAGCAGGAGTTCAGGTGGCTGATCTCAGAGTTGTAACTGCAATAAAACATGGAGACAATGCTCTGAAAACAGGTGTAGCAAGGCAGTGCAATGAAGCTGCAAGTAGAATGAGAGCATGAATGAACAGCACAGCTAGAGTCAGAGTAAATCTGTGGTAGGTGAAAAGAATTAAGTGTGCAACATGGAGCAGCTATGGTTGAGCTGAAACACACAGATAATGAGTGCAGGTGCATTGCAGCAGTTTGAGTGAGGTAAGCAACAGTGTGAAAACACAAGCACTGGGTACAATACTAATTGGAGTAAACTGTAGCAGTGGCTGCAGCAGTAGGTAACCGAAAGCAGTAGTATGAGCTCTGAGTAGAAGTATGCTAGGAGCTGAGAAATAAATCCCCAAAAGACAAAACCAAAATACAGCAAAACAGAAAACAGGGAACAAGGTCCAAAAACAAGAGACATAAAACATAGGGAAGCATATAGCCAGAGGAAAGATACAAATGGGAAGCAGGAAAAACAAGCACCAAAGTCCAGCAGAGACGCACAGAAACAGCAGGTGGGGGTAGGCCCCAGACAGCTCAGAGGACAGACCAACAGAATCTCCAGCTGCAAAAAGAATTGAATCCTGGGAAGACCCTGGGTGCGCTACCTAATAAAGCCTGGTGGGGGAGCAACGTAGTTGCTCCACCCAATCGAACCTCAGGCTTATAGCCTTCCCATTGTTGCCCCACTAGGGTCAGCTCTGATCTGCATACCAATACTTTTTTGAAAATTCAACTTGGACTCAGAAATCCCAGAGTACTGCTGACACATCTGTATCAGTGCTATCCCAGCTGCTGCTGTCTCCACAAAAAGGTATCCATCATCAGCAAAAGTCATTGTTTTTATATACATATCATCTGGTATACAAAGCCCTTCCACCACTAAACTATTCTGGATCTTAAGCAAAACTGCATGAATAGAGAAATCATATCGAAGAGGACTTAAGGGACTGCCCTTATTATACCCCTATGGAATTTTTAATTGGCTGACCCATCCATTAATAAATAGGTTAATGGTTGCACTCATATAATGTTCTAACCCCAGATATACATTCCAGTGGGATCCCGTATCTCTTTAGTACATTAAAGAGATAGTCATGAACAACTCTGTCAAATACCTTCTCGTGATGTAAAGTGAGAAGGTAACCAATGATGTTCCAGTTAGACCCTTTCTGACATAACTCACTAATCAGGAATAAGTTGTATTGAATAGAGCTATTTTGTATGCTACATGATTGAAATGGAGACATAAGCTCTGAAGCAATGGTAGTTAACCTAACACACAAGATTTTTGCAAGGATATTTTGTTCCAAATTCTGCAGGCACAAAGGCCTCCAGTTTTTCAACTCACACTTATCGCCCTTCTTGAAAATGTAAATTAAAAAATCTTGCAACATGGTAGAAGTAAATGTCCTGTACCTAATATTTCTTAAAAAATGAAAACTAAATTAGAACTTATTAGTGTGCTAAACTGTTTATAAAATTCAATTGTGAGGTCATCATGCCCTGGTACTGTATTTGAACTCATGCTTTTGATGGCCTCCTGAACTTCCTCCAGACTAATGGGATTAGTTAAAAAAAAATGTTTCTGTTCTGAAATATGAGGAATGTGTATGTCATTAAAGAACTCATCTGCAAATGTCACAGGTAATGTCCTAAAACAACACCTTGCACTGCTGTTTACTTAAAATATCTTCAGGTTCAGTTTTGATTTCCCAATTGCTGTCTCATAAATTTTGTATGATTCATTGCTTAACCCAATCTTCACAACTTTTGAAAGGATTAAGCATTTTTTTCTCACCTTTCGTGCCTGCCTGTAATTCATACAGAAGAGCGTTCCTTGTCATGCCGAAGGTTTTTCATTCTCTCTTTCACTTCCATTAACTTAGTCTTATTTATTTCATGCCCCATTGCTTGTTTTCATATCAGGTCTTGTAATTTTTGCTTTAACTGTATTTATTGGTAAGAATCCTGAAGAAAAAAGTCTTGATTTCCAATTCTGTGTCCTATTGCCAATCACTACATGAATTAAATGTGCACATGACTGATTACCTGTTCACTTAAAAGTCTGAGAATCTATTTCTAGGCTTCCCATCCCCTAAGAGACTATTATTAAGTCTCCCGTACCTTCTGACCTACAGGGGGAGATTCTGAAATCAAATTATTGCATGTAAGTTTTTTATATATGTATTTTTATTGTTAAATTTTATACAAGCACTCAGAGGTAGATACTATTCATGCTATGACTCTCACAAAGATTTTACAGTGTATATTACATTTTCTCACAGATTATACAAACACAAGTATGTCAGTTCATTTATTATGATTAATAATAGCATATTAACTGTATTCCCCATTTTCTGTCTAATCGATCCTATTGCAGTACATGCCGCTTATAACAGACTCAAATGACCAAAGGCATTTCAGTCGCTATAAGCATTGTCCGTATAATCGCTAATCTGAAAAAAAAGAAAAAAGGTTTGAATCGTACTTCACAGCATTGCACAGTGATTTGTGAATACAGCTCTTTTATGACTATGTTTAGATTGCTGTGCAGGCATCCTCGAAGTAAAACATAACTTTTATTAAAACACTTAAAAGCATGTGCTACGATTTGACTTACGAGCTGTATCAATCCTCCTTCTCAGACTCATGCTGCCGGAAGAACTGTGAGATTTTCATTTGGTGCATCTTCTTTTCGGCATATTTTCTTCAGTGCTTGTTTGTCCATGCCATTATCTCCCAGTCAGGCAACAGATCCTCCCGCTGCTCCATTGCGCGTCTAAGTGTGAGAAGAGCATTTTCTATGTCTGACACGGTCACCATAACCTCGGGCTCTCCTGGGAAGTCATCCTCCTCATCCATGGTTGCCTCCTCAGCTGCAAGTCCATGCAGGGCATCAGCGATGTCATCCTCCTGTGGTTGTGGATCGTCTTTGCCCATACGGCAGATCTCATCAAATTTTTCCGGGGTCAAAACAGGTGGTGGTGCGGTTTCTTCCGGGGTGTTAACTTGTGTGTCAACTTGTGGGTTACACTCATCGACTGGTTTAAAACCTCCCTTAAGAAAGCAATTCAAAATGGTCTCAGCGGATACAGAATGCCAAGACTCAGACATCAGTCTGACTGCATCCAGTAAGTTTATTTTTTTCACACACCTTGCTGCAGTTAGATCGTGTGAGGCATCAAGTAGACTGAGCATCCTAACCCTCATGTTCCACACATAGTGGCACTTAAAACTGTAAATGATGCCCTGGTCCAAGGGCTGCACAATGCTGGTGGTGGTGTTTGGGGGCAGGAAAATTAATTTAATGTTACGCAGCCCAGGGACTTCAGGGTGTCCACTAAAGTTGTCAAGGCAGAGTGCAATTTTACGTCTCATCAGCCGCCTATCCCATGGACATAGACATTCGGAGAAAATATCTCCTGTCATCCAGGCTGTTCTGTTTGCCCTGTAGATGACAGGAAGGTGGGACACCCCTCTGAAGCATCTTGGCTGCACAGACTTCCTGATGACAAGCAGCTCACACTTTTCAGACCCTGTCATGTTGCAAGTGAGTAAGACAGACACCCTCTCCTTTGCTTTTTTTAGACCCATAGGCATCTCAGCCTTAAATGAGAGGGTGCCATATCCTACACACCTGAAAAATAAGCTCATCTTGTCAGTGTTGAAAATATCATTGGGAAAATAGCCACGGAGCAGACCAGGCAAAACATCCCTAATCCAACCAGCAGCGCTGTCAGCATCGGCATTCTGCTTCTCACCGTGTATTTTTTAAAGCAGATGTTGTGCTGATGCTTCCAACAGGTGAGCCAGCCATCGGTAACTTTGAAATCTGGCTTACCCATTGAGACAGCCAGCTGCTGAGCCTTCTGTAGGAGCAAAGGTCCGCTGATCAGAGCTTCACGAATGCGGGCATTTGAAAACCAACGGAGGAGAGCCTCCTCCACATCAACGTCTTTACCATCCCATTTTCTCTTGTGCTCAGGATTGTGATTCAAGTGCCAGTCAGCCATGAGATGCTCTTTTTCTTTTACAAGATTGTTTAGAGTAGATTTTGCAATTCGGAAGTGAATTGATAAGTCCCTAAGGCTGAGCTTAGGAAGAGTGTTGATTTCTTCTAGGATTTGAATTTTCCTGTCAAGAGTCATCCCACTTCCTTTAATTCTGGCCATTATCAAGCACCAAACGCAGCAACTCGGGATACCTGCACAATGAGGAAGCTAATGATAGTGCTAGCTTTTATGTTCCGCTAATTGCATCGTTTCACACCTTGTTAAGTGGAGACAGAAGGTGTTGGAAGGAGACTAAAATGGGCGGTATAGATGGTTGCCAAAGCACGGGTTAATGAAGCAGTTTAATATGCAGTCAATAGGAAAAGGCATTTGGAAAATTAATTTCGGGCGAATTAACCAGCGGTCCGAATTAACTGAGGATGTATTAAGTGGCGCATACTGTACTGAGTAGCTTCTTTATGTTAGATTACGCGTGTTCTCCTCTACTTATGTTGATAGTACCTGGCTAGTCTAAACTTCATTTCTCTTTTTCTTCACAATTTGATTCATTTCTCAAATTCAAGGGACAAATTCATCATAATGTTCTAGATGGTGCATAACCCATTTCCTCCGTCTAAGCTCAAAAGCTTCTTTTCTATCTAGGAACCCTGCTGAAAGCCATTCCAGTGTATATATATCTCTCTCTCTCTCTCTCTAGTTGTTTTTGACCACATGGTCTTAGTAGGAATGTTTTTAGTCATCCAGAGCCTGGTTAATGTTTTATATTCACTAAAAATACCACCAACAGCTTAATCTGGTTCAAGGTTCAAGGTCAGTTGGCATTCATCTGTATCCCCTTCCCCCGGGTCGTGCCTGAAAATAGGCAGGATTTGTCTAGTGCAGGGGTTCTCAAATGGTGAGGCCAGCCTCCTTGGGGAGGCCCCAACCTGTTCCAGGGGAGGCTCAAGCAAGTCTGAAAAAGTACTGTATTTAAATTTTGAGTTTTATGTATTTTATGTGATGAGATGAAGCAAACTGAAAAAGGATAATAGTAGGTGAATTTTATGTATTTATTTACTAATAGGTGACAAGGAAAGGTGAATGAGCCAAGGCTCATTTCAGGTGTACCCAGGGAAGGGTAGGTAGTGAATACACTTCAAAAGGTAACTGCAAAACAATCAAGAAATACACAATGAACAATAATGCAAACAAATATGAACAATAAACTAATAATGAGTGCTGGTAATTGATCAATTTGTAGACTGATGGCAGAACAGACCAAATACAAGGGTTGAGCACAGAAGTGCTAAGAGCAATAGCAGGAAGGAGCAAAGTAATCCCAGAGAAGTTGCTTAGGAGCAGGGAAGGAGAGGGAGAGACAAAGTATGTAAGAAGGTTATTTCATTTAGAGAGGAAACAGAGAAAGTAGTCTGACCCGTGAAGGTACTGCAACAAGGGGTAACAATGGTTCAAGAGTGAAAATAGCGGAGCAAGTAGGTTGGCCTGTGGGGGGATGGGGGGTTACAATAAGCAGAATAATAATATTTATTTTATTTATTTGTTATTCAGATAACACCTTTGAGCACAGAAGCTCTTTTTCAAAGGTTCCACATCAGTATAAGACAAAGAACTGAATGAAAGAACTGAATGTGAGCCAAGTACTCAAAGGGGTTTCAATTTATTCATGGTGTACTGCGCAAAGTACAGTATGTTATTTTTCTTTGGGGAGGCCCATGATTATTTCAGTTTTTGGGGGGAGGCTCGAAATCTTTTCCATGGATTTGGGAAGGCTCATTGTGACAAAGTCTAAGAACTATTGGTCTAGTGCACTTACCCGGTCAACAAAAACTAAATAAATAAAAAAAAAAAAATGCTGCTAGTAGCAGAATAAAAATCTGTTTGTAGGCTATGCGTTTTATCTTAATTCCACCTGGAGGCATAAAAGTCAGGATAAATGTTGGTGTAAGAAGGTCTGCCATATCGTAAATGGTTTTTATTTCATTAAGAACCTCTTGCCAATATGTGTATAGTTGTGGACATGCCCATAATATGTGTGCTTGTCCTGCTTGTTGAGTTCCACATCCTCTCCAACACTCCCCCAGGGGATCACCTACAAATTTAGAGACCATCCTAGAAGTTCGAAAGTATCTAGATCTGAGCTTCCAGGCGTACTCCTTCCAATAAGGGGCCTGTATTACTTTACTCACTAGAAGGGCCACTGCCCCCAACCCCCAGTTTTCCTTGGGGACTTCAAGTTGCACCTCTATAGACCACTGCGCTTTTCTAGTCTCTGTGGAGTCTCCTGGGCATTCCCTGAGAGCTCCATAGAGTCTACTGATACAATGTTCTGTGGATGTGTCTGTTATATTTGAACATATCAGCCCCACCTATGTTGGTGCTTTCTCAGCTATATCCACTAGCTTATTTTCATGGGAAGTTAGGTATGATTTTAATTGTAAGTAGCTATCGAATTCCATCTGATGAAGTGAGTACCTAGCTTGTACTATAGCATAACAAATGGTGTTATACCTGTGGGACCAACCATCTGATGTACATATTTCAGGCCTTGTTGCTGCCAATAATTCATTCTTCCATCCATGCGATTAGGTAGAAAGGCTTCATCCTAGGCCATGGCACGTAGGTACAACCTCTCATGCTGGACTAAGTAGCTCTTCATTATCCAGAGCCAGGTACGGAATGGCTCCTTAGTATATTGAAAGCATTTTGTAACCCAATTACACCGTAGGGGGTCTCCAAATAAGTAACCTGTCATGTCATGTATACCATTTAAGGTTATTTCTATCTGTTTCCAGTACGTATTACAGTGGAGGTTTAGTCAGTCTAGCAGAGTGCGGAGCTGAGTAGCCCTCGAGTAATCTTTAAAATTTGGCAGGTTTAGGCCTCCCCTGCCAAAAGATAGTTGGAATATGCTTTACCTTATTCTGGGTGTTCATCCATTCCAGAAAAACCTGGATACCATTTTATCCCATTCTCTGAAATATGTATTACTAGGTGTAATGGGTAAAGTTTGAAGGAAGAATAAAATTCTTGATAGGACATTGTGCATTATCGATTTAGTTCTATTAATAAAATTCAAGGGGGCTTGTGACTGTCTGGACATATCTAGGGAAAGTTGCAGCATTAATGATTCAAAATTTGTTGTGTTTGTGGCTATTTGATTAGTGGTTAGTTTGACACCTAAGTATCTCATTGTTACTTTATTACATTTGAATGGGTAACCCTGTTTTAATCGTTGTGTAGGTTTAAAATTATACAGAAGGACCTTGGTCTTTTGACCATTGATTTTATATCCTGCCAGACTACCAAAAATTCTTAGCTGCTCCAATAGGTCTGGGATAGAACTCTCCAGGCTAGTAAGAGTAAGGAGTATGTTGTCCGCAAATAAGGACAGCTTGTATACTCGACTTCCCATAGGTATTCCCTCTATGTTGGGATGTCATCTTATAGATGCTGCCAGGGGTTCTAAATAAAAGACAAATAATAAAGGTGATAGGGGGCATCCCTGTCTTGTTCCTCTGGCCAGTTCAAAGGGGTCAGAAAGGGCTCTATCTAATTTCACATATGCCTTTGGGGATGAATATATATTTTGCAATTGCATGACTAATTCTCTCGGAAACTCATATTTTGTCAGGGTCGCCCATAGAAAGGGCCATGCAACCCTATTGAAAGCCTTCTCTGCATCTAACCCTAGTGTGACCAGCAGAGTCCTATGTGTTACAACGTAGTCTATTAACAAAAATGTACATCTTACTGCATCATGGGCCTGTCTACCCCCAACAAATCCAACTTGGTCCTGATCCACCAACCCTGGTATAAATTTCTCTAGTCTATGTACTACAATTGATATGTATAACATGTAGCCATAATTCAGCATTGAGATGGGTCTGTATGATGTTAAATATCTTAAAATGTTCTCGGGTTTAGGGACTGCCACAATCATTGCATATTGCAATGTGGGTCGGGGTGGATCTCCCTCCTGTATACTATGAAATGCTGGTAGGATAATGGGAATAATCAGATCTTTAAATGCTTTGTAAAACTTCAAAGGATATCCCTCCAGTCCTGGTGCTTTGAGGGTTTTAGCTTTATGCAGTACTTGTTCTATTTCTGGCCTATTTACTGGAAGCAATAGGGATTGGGCCTGGTCCTCTGTAAGTTTAGGTAAAGGAAGTTTCTCGAGATAATTGTTTATCTGGTCAGGTGTTAGAATGTGTTCCTGGGTATAAAGACATTTGTAATATTTGGCCAAGGCATTTCTAATTTTTTGTGGTTGTGTAAGCAGATTCTTAGTATCAGGATCATACATACTGTTAACACAGGCTTTAGTTTTGTGTTCCCTTAATCTTCTGGCCAGTTTTCGAGTCCCTCTGGGGTCCCCCTCGTAATAATGCTTCAAATAAAGCAGCTGTTACTCAATTTGTTAGTCCATACATTTCTGAAAATTCTGCTTAATCTGTTGAATTTGTGATTTAATCGTGTAGTCCCCCTAATCCCATAACATCTGCAGGGTCCTTAATTTCTCCTGCAAGGATTTGTTTTTTTTTTCTTTAAGCTTCTTTTTTGTGGCTGACAATTTTATTATTACGCCTCTCAGTACAGCCTTTAAAGTGTCCGATAAGATTGTAGAGGGAGTTTCCTGACTTTGATTCTCTGAAATGGTACATGGAATTATCTCTTCCATTTCCTGTCTAAACTCTGGGTCTCTTAAATGAGACAGATTTAGCTGCCTGTGTGTAACTTTCGTGGTCCTCCCTAATTGCAGCTTCATATATACCGACGCATGATCTGAGAGTAGGGTTGCTCCATGCCAGATGTCACTTATGGTGTCACAATGTTCTGCTTTGTAAAGACATAATCTAACCTTGCTGCAACCCCTGTTCTGGCTGACAGATGTGTGAAACATTTGGTTGTGGGGAAGGTATGTCACCATACATCTACAAAGCCCAGGGTAGCCAAACTATTCTTAATATATTTCTGTAAGGGGTTTACCCGGTGAGGTAACATCCTAGAAACATCCAGGTGTGCATCTAAGGTGGTGACCTTTAGATCCCACCCCATAATCAGTTGTCTCTTTAAAACTGAAAGTAAATCTGAGAAAAATTTCTGCACCACCTGTTTGATTGATCCCGGAGCGATATAGATTGAAGCCAGAGTGACCACACGGGAATACAGATGTCCAGAGGCTATGACATATCTTCCTTTAGGATCCTCTATTTTATCTGTCTCCTCCCAGTGTATCCCTCTCATCAACAAAATTGCTACCACCCCCTCCTCTTACCCGATCTATGTGCTGATGCTGCTACCTGTTGGTGCTTATTGCTCTGGAGTTTAATATGCTCACTTTGGGATAAGTGTGTCTCTTGTAGCATAACTAATTCTGTTTTTGCTCTGCTAATTAATTGTTGAAGTCTGGCTCTTTTAATTGGGGAGTGAAATCCATTTATATTTAATGAGAGGACTAATGATTGCTTATTCATTTTTGGGTCAATACAAACACATGAATTCTGATTCCCCTTCCTGTTAGTTCCTCCTGGACAGTACACCATATACTTTCCACTAGACTCATCTCCAGGCTCCCCAGGGACTTAAATAGCCTTCTAAGAATATTCTGCCAAGCTTGTACTTGTGACATATCCTTCCTATGGAATGCAACCTTCCCAATTCTCTATTTGATATATTGTAGTATGCCCTCTTCTAAGTGTTGTCCAACATTAACATTTCAAACAATTGCAACATAAGATTTGTAAACTTCAGTAACCATACCCATAAATTTGGGTTATACACCAGGTGAGCTACCAACAGGGCTGCCCCTTCCCCACCAGTTTTTGACCTATAGTATAGTTGTGTTAAGCTCTTGATGTGTTTGACTTCCAAGGCAGGGAGGATATTTGTCTCTCCTCCTTTTCCCACAGCAAAGTTCCCATTTACCACTGGGAAGGGGGAGTAATCCAGATATTTTCCATACCTGGGCCTCCTAGGGGCATTTCTCGCCCCCTAAACTAGGATAACTTAAAAGTACAACGTATAAACAAAAATGGTACAAAAAATAATAATAATGGTTCAGGGTAAAGTTGTGAAAATGCGTCATTAGCTTCTCCCTCGTACCAGAAGCCCGATTTTCATTTTTGTTGCATAGGCAGGGAGAATCTCCCACCATGCATTTGTAAATCCTGGGTCCCTTGTAGATTATTTTGCAGTGCGAGAGGCATTATGTAGGTTGTTATCCTTACTGACCTCGAAGGCCTCCGACTGCATCACAACACCCCACATGACATACAATTATCTCCAAATAATAATTCCCTTCTGCAGTTTCAGCTTATTGTTTCTAGTAATTCAACTAACGGTATAGGCAGATGTGAATGCTGCAACATCAATTAGTTTGTTATAGCATAGCCTACCCCCACAGCATCTGTCTCATTTCCTGCTTAAGTGCCGGTTTGCATAAGAAAGTTAGAATACCCTACATCAGGGGTTCTCAAATGGTGAGGCCAGCCTCCCTGGGGAGGCCCCAACCTGTTCTAGGGGAGGCTCAAGCAAGTCTTGAAAAAGTACTGTATTTAAATTTTAAACTTTATAGCGTTTGAGTGAAGGGATAAGGCAAACTGAAAGAGGATAATAGTAGGTGAAGGTATGTATTTATTCACAAGTCGGTGACCAGGGAAGGTACTGTACACTGAGCCATGGCTTATTTCATGTGTAGCCAGGGAAGAGTAGTGAAAGAATATAATTCAAAATGTAACTGCAAAACACTTAAGCAATACAAAATGAATAATCGTGCAAACAAATTAAGAACAATAAACTAACAATGCGAGGAACAAGTGATCAATTAGACTAGCAGTAGAACTGTCCAAACACAAGAGTTAACCATACAGATACAAGGAATAAGAGCAGGAGGGAGCAAAATGATCCCTGAGAAGTTGCTTAAGAGCAGGGTGAGAGGGGGGAGAGGCAGAGGTCGGCAGGAAGGTTATTCCAGTTAGATGGGCAACAGAAAAAACAGTCTGACCCATGAAGGTATGGCAGTAAGGGGTAACAATGGTTCAAGAATCAAAATATTGGAGCAAGTAGGTTGTCCTTTGTGGGGGGGGGGTACAATAAGCTTAATAACATGAGAGCAAGCTATGCAAAGAGGTTTCAATTTATTCCCAATGTACTGTGAAAAGTAGACTATTTTTCCATGGGGAGGCCCAAAAATATTTCAGTATTTTGGGGGGAGGCTCAAGATCTTTTTCATGGATTAGAGGAGGCTCACTATGACAAAGTTTGAGACCTGTTGCCCTACATTATGATCTGGCCCCTCTTTTATTAGGCTAAGAGTCTTATATTTTGTCCTCTGGGTGAGGGAGACCCCCTCCTCAGACAGTGAGAGTGGCCCACATAGAATGTTCATTGTAAGGGCCCAGAATGAGTAAACTGTCTTCCTGATCTTCTCTAAGGGAAAACAGAGGTGAACCCTCCATCCAGTAAGTCCTCCACTCTGGTCCATCGGCAACTGAAGCCTTTCATCGGGGTAGAAGTCAGGCATTAGAGTCCATGATGGTACGTCTGAAGGTTACTAGTGATTTGACCACTTCTTTAGATAGTGGGCGTATTGCCTTCTTCTGGGACCTTGTCTGTGGTGCAGTGCACTATTGTGGGGGTTGCTGGACTCCCTTGGATCTGTTTATCCTTTCCTAGAACTGTATTCCCCTTTTTATCAGTTCCTGCTTAGCTGCATCTGCTGATTCAAATTCCCTTCGACCATCCTGGAAATGAATTATCATTCGTGTAGGATAAAGAGTAGAGAATCTTATTTTTTTTCCTTCAGAGGTGCAGATAGCTGTTGGTATTCCCTTCTGGCCTTGAGAGTGGTTGGCGCATAATCATTATCCGGGTATCTTCTAGATTAACCATAGAAAACCTTCTGTTTCCGCCATGCCGTGGTGAGTACCTGCTCTTTCATCATATATTTGAGGAGTCTTTCAATTATAGAGCAAGGGCGGGAATCTGCAGCTGAGGGCTTGGGGCCTAAGGCCCGGTGTACACACTCAAATTCCAATTCCAGGTCCTCAGGCAATTCAAGGGCTGTTTTCAACACAGTAGCTAGGAAATCTGCTATGTCCTGACCCTCCTCTCCTTCCTGGATATTATATACATGAACATTTTTGTCTCCTAGTCCGATTATCGGCGTCCTCCTGCTGGTGCTGCATTTGTAGCTGCTTATCTTGTAGATGCTGCACTGCCACTTCCAAGTCTTTTATTCTATTTTCTGCCACCGTGAGCTGCCTTTCTGAGTCATCTGCTCTCTGCTCCAGAACTTCAGCATCCCTCCTAAATGTGCCATATAGCTGTTTTATTTCAGCTCAGAAACTTATAAGCTCTGTGTAGGTAGTGTCTAATTTCACTCGCTTTCTTGAGGCCACAGCTGTGGGATCCAACTGTGTGGGCTGGTTTATAGGGCCCCTTTCCACTGAGACCTGCCAGAGCTCAGTATCAGAGGCCTCCGATTGCAATCCTTTCCCCTCCAGGGCCACCTTTGCAAGTTTTTCGGATAAAGCTTGGCGCTTATGTCTGTTCCCCTTCAGCATTTATGCTTTTGTCATTTTGACTCTGATTTGGCATTTTTAATGTTTTTTTATCATGTCTGGTATGGAGCTGTCTGTTCAAGCTGCCACTGGGGGCAGTGACGCAACCAGAAGTCCTCCTATTGCATATAAGTTAACTGTCAAATGATCTGACACCTCTACATCACTAGTAAAGGAATTGTAAACTTGAATACTAGCTGATATAAAAAAAATAGTTTATTTGAGTAGACAAACTGTTATTGATATAAGCTGCGCCACCATGAAGATGGACAGAGCAATATGCTATCATACATGTTATCACCTGAAATATAAATTAATGCATGCAACTCAGCTGCAAAAAAAAAAAAAAAAAAAAAACATTGTTCCAGTAGGTTTCTAGCCAAACATACATTGTCAGGAGGCTCCTCTGTACTACTAATATACTTTAAATGAACAGCATTGCTGGTTCTCCCTGCACATGAAACAAGTCTGCTATCTGAAGAGGTCTATCTCCCTTGCTCTGTTGTTCTGGTCTACTTCTCATGTTCTACTGGTACTACTAGTACTAGGCCTACTACCATCATTCTGTGCAGTTGTCCTCCTATTTTGGGCTTCAGGAACAACCCTATGTGAGGGTCCAGTGGCACCTCAATCTGCTGGGTCAATATATCTGTTGTTGCCTGAGGCCCCCCCTCCATGGCACCCGACTGCAGGGGAGCATGACTCCAAGGTGGAGGTGGTGGTATGGAGAACTGTGGGTCTACAAACTTAGGTTCACAAATGTTAGACTAGGTGGCAGCAGGCTGAGAGGTCTGTGCCTCCTCAACACTGCCCAGGGCTGTTTCTGCAGCTGTATCATAAGAAATAATGCCAGGGGTCCCTTTACAGGTTGCATAATACCTGTGCTAACCTTATTTTTAACAAGAGTTACTACATCAGAGGCTGGCTCACTTAATACACCTTCCCCTCCCATCCCTTGCAAATTCAGATCAGCTTTCTTAGGTACTCACACTAAACTGTGAGAAGACACAGTCTGAGTCACAGACAGCTCAGCATCAGGAGGTCGGGAGTCAGGCAGAGTTGCTTCATCAGAGATTGTTGCAGACTTAGATGCCTTCTGTACAATATCTGCCACCACCTCCAGGTGTTTCCCAGTCCAAACATCCTGAGAAGAGACATATGGGATAGATGTACAAGGGGAGGGGTCTCTTGGCAGTGTTCTGTGTCTCGTACGTACCGGAGAAGCCACCTCACAGATCTCTGCAGCTGTCAGTGATTTTCCTGGAAGCCATGTTTTGCCATTACTGGACTGCTTCCACCCTACAGAAGTCAAAGCATACTCAACAGATAATGGACATGAATCCATTTGCATGGGGTCTAGGTGGTCCTTTCTTAGGGCAAGGGACTTGCAGGGTCTCTGCTTTCCATTCAATATTTGCAGTGGATGTCACATGGCACAGGTTGTCAGATTTTGTATTGACAGCTTGGGGTCTGGGAGAAGCATTTGTTTTACAGTTGATACAAACAACAAAGCCTTGCACTGTTTGTCTGCTGACAGATGTTTCACTTCTTCAGCCAAAAGCTATAGAAGATGTTTTTTTCCATCAGACATGCCTTGTTCCACTTCAAATTCATCTCTAGGTCACACTTTTAAGTGCCAGTTTCAATGTAACTTTACGGTCGATGATCATTAATTACATGCAATAGGGGTAATTGCACCATAGTTACATGTTTGTTGCATTATACTACATTGCAATGCAGTTACAGTGTGATTACACAGTAACTACAGTTTAGTTAAGGAAACTTAAAAGTGTTACCCATCTTTGGACAATTCAAGGCCAGAAGCTACAGACATGCTGTCTGGTTTACTTGATTAAATTCTGTCTTCAATAATACTATGAGTCCACCTCCATCTCAACATCAGTCTACTGGACCACAGGAGTTATCTGTACATCTGCAGATATGTTATAAACTGTATTGTTCACATCACAAGGATGGACAATAATTTTAGCACTCAACTATGCCTTTTTCCAGAACTCATGATCTCCATTCCTTCTACCTCCTCCTCGTCCTCCTCCACCTCATCCTCCATGCCTGCCATCTTGGCTAGCTGATGGACTAGGGATCACCCTACTGGCAATTATAGAGGCCTTTAATTGATTTAGAAATGAATACAGTAAACCAAATGATGGAAACAATATTAATCAGAAACAAATGTTCATAAACAATGCATGCATTCTTTACATCATACTTGTAAATTATTCTCCCTGCTTAACCCTGATCATAGTATGCAAACAATACTACCCTTTTTTTCCCCATTTCCTTATGAGACATCTTGGTATTTTACTGTTCAAACCTTAATTGTAACTGTTTCTCAACTAATAACATAACAGCTTTTGGGCTCATCAGTTGCTGCTGAAAAATCAATTTGCATCTTGCCTACCATAAATACAACTGAATATATGTGAAATATCGGTCTTAATGTACTTTGATCATATGTATGCCCTACTGGAAAATAACTTATAATAACATCTTCATATGTTAATTGCTTCCATCTATTCTTCTGGGTGATTGAGGTATAGGCTTCAATGATTCAGCTAAAAATAAACCGGTAAATGTGAACAATGTTACAGTTAAAGGTATAGATAAAGCTGAGATCATGGAACTGTTAGACAAAACAAACATAAACAAATCATCAGGGCCAGATGGATTACATCCTAGGTTACTCAGGAAAATTGGCATGTCACTGGTGGGGCCCCTTACCATTTTGTTCAACAAGTATCTCAAAAGTGGGGAGGTGCCAGATGACTGGAGGAAGGCAACCACGGTCCAGATACTTAAGAAAGGAAATGGATCTAAAATTTCTAATTACAGGCCAATAAGCCTTACAGCAATTCTGGGCAAAGTCATGAAAACCATTATAAAGAAATGATTTGAAGAGGATGTGAAACCAAAAAATATCATTCATTTTTCACAACATGGATTTTGAAAGACTAGATCTTGTCTAACAAACACCTTGGCATTTTATGAAAAGTTGAGTTGAGCTCTCAAACGAAACAGATTAGTAGATATAATCTACCTTGAATTTCAGAAAGCATTTGACAAGGTAGCCCACAACATACTCATAAATGAACTATGCAATACTGGAACTAATTATAAATGAACACATTAGATAAGAAATTGGTTAGATGGGAGAACACAAAGGGTAAGGATAAGAGGTGCCAAGTCCAATACAGTTGAAGTGGAAAGCGGAGTCCCACAAGGGTCAGTGTTGGGGCTGGCTCTGTTTTCATTTTTTATAGCAGACTTGAATAAACTGACAGAAAGTTGAATGGTGAAGTCTGCGGACGATGTAAAGTTGGGAACAGTAGAGGGTTCAAGTGAACAAATCACCAACTGGAAAGAGATCTGCACATTATAGAACTCTGAACAAGGAAGAATGAAATGTACTTTAGCACTGAAAAGTGTGTTACCATGAACTTGGGCAAAAAAAAATATAGGTACCAAATTCAAATTAAATGGCATTACTTTAAAAACTGTTGAAAACACAACAGACCTATGCATTTTAATCAATATTGATCTCAGTTTTAGTAAACACTGTACAGAGGTAACACAAAAAACAAACAGGATTTGGGGTTGCATCCATAGGGTTTCCCTATCTTGGAATAGGGGTTGTGTGATGCTTCTACAGAAAACATACATCAGGCCCCACCTTGATTACTGTACTCCATTGTCGAGCCCCTATCTTAGGAGGGACAGTGTCTGTCTTGAGAAGGTTCAGCATGGAGCTACAAAAATGGTATCTAGTCTGTGTGACAAGCCCTATGAAACCAGATTAAATGACTACATACACTGGAGACTAGGAGGACTAGGGGATGTGCTTCAGATGTACAAAATCATTGGGGATGAGGAGCAGATGATTAGTCTGCATCTGGAATTTAATACAAGACACATTAACCTTAGGAGTCACAGTAAACAAATAAAGTTACAACTCTTGAGGAAAAACACTAGCAGAAGCTTTTTTACCAAAAATGAGTAGTTAAACATGGAACATTATGCCAAAAGTCATGGTGGAAACTGATTCTTTTGGGACTTTTAAGAGGAAACTGGATGAGTATCTCTTAAACACAGACCATTCAAAATGTCCCCACTGAGGCAGGAGACAGACTAGATGGGCATTCACCTTTTTCCATCATATGTCCAAGTATGGCTCCAAGTATAGCATAGTTTCTTCCATCTGTTTGATAAAAGCTTCCAAAAAGATTGCACAAAAGGGCATGATATTAAAAAAAAATTACATTGCCTCCATTTGCCCTCCACAACTCTGCCGAGGACACATTCTTTCAATTAAACTTTTTAGCATTCCCTTTTACTGCTAATTTTCCATGACAACATAACCAAGTTATATCTGACATTCCAGCAGGAATTCTTCTCTCTGTTAGATAATTTTCCTTGTTATACTTTTCTAAGGAAATCTCTCTGTATTCTGTTAATGTGTCATAGCCTTGATTTTGAATAGTCTTGTATAATTTTAGTCTTGAAAGATTACATTTTTGTAAACTATTCAATTTCCATTGCCTGGTCTTCTCTAATTATGGTACTATATATCCTGGAGTACTTTGTGTTTTCTTTAGTTTAGAAAAACCTAAATTACATTTAGAAATATCAGGGTAAAACCACCCTTTTGCCCATGATTGCCAAATATCATCAGTGCCCATTAACAGAGGTATTATATTTCAGTATATAAAAAGACTGTACTGAATAGCTATGGGATTGGTAAGCAATAAACCATGACTGGGCATGGCATTATGGGTAATTAATGCACACCCTGGGTGCATTGGGGCCACAGGCCAAGTGCCCTTACAGCACCCGAGGAGTGCATTAATTCCACATAACCCAATGTCCTGGAGTGGGTTATTGCACTTATAAAACTGATTATCATTTTTACTATAAAAAAAATCCATGAAACTGCTTTTTTAAGGCTCAAAACTGTAAGATTTATTGTGCGTCTTTCCACCAGAGAAAGTAGTTCTGATGCTCAAACTGTTTAAACTCTTCAACTAAACTTAGTTTTAAACTTCGAACTTGTAACTTTAAAACTACAGCTTTTACTGCTAACTTATTGGTATCAGCACATTGTATTACAACATTTATTTGTGGTAGTAATTGAAGTTTACCAATCCATGTATAATAAAGTTTTTTATGTTGAATTCAGAGAACATTATCTCTGAGTCTGCAGTGTTCTTGTTAAGCTCAGTCGTGGCCGGTACAATGATAGTTCAATGAAAAAGTGATAAACAAGCACTAGTGTGTCTCGAAATAAACAAACCAATAGTTTGGTTTGTAGTTTAAAAGCGAATGTCTATTCCATTAAAAACAAGGAAACCTCACCCCACCAATGTCTGAATACTGTTTCACCCACCTGACTGTGGGCTTTCCCATGGTCAGGTGGGTGAAACAGTGGCCAAGCCCATGGTCTGATGGTTGAAATGGTTTTCATCCCTTGAGAAAGCCCGTGGTTGGGTGGGTGAAATGGTTGGCAGTCGCTAGTGGGGTGAGTCATCCTTGTTTTTAATGGAATAAACATTCGCTTTTAAACTACAAACTAAGCAATGGGTTTGTTTATTTGGAGACACACTAGTGCCTGTTAGCCACTTTTTCATTGAACTTTGGCTGTGTGTTTCTTTAGTGTGCTCCAGGCATGGATTCCCTTAGCTGCCCTACTTTTATCTTTGCTGCTGGTACAGTAATGCTGTAGGTTCCGTGGGGTCATGCTGCAGGAACGTTTGATTGCTATTTTGATTGCTATTCTGGTTTCAGTTTGGTGATGTCACTCACTGCAGCTTCTTTGGATCAAGCCATTCTGGTTTGGTTTTGTGGCATTCCAGAACTCCTGGCCTGCAGTGGTGTTAAATGGATGAACTGCTGGAGAGAAAAGTATAGCTTTTTTTGCCAACAAGTACTACTTGGTTGAACTATGGCTTGCGGGGGTGAGTTTCTTGTATTTGCTGGTGAGTTCCCCACACTGCTTAGCAGTTTGCTCCACTTTTCTTAGTCAGAATTTGAAGTAGTCCAGTAGTTTCTTAAGCTCCTGTCACAGTGGTGCCCAGTGATACTCATTATTTCTTGTGAAGCCATGCCTGCCTTTAATAAGATTTGCACTGCAGCATTTTGTTTTAAATGATTTGTGTACCGCTGTGATAGTTCAGATTCTTTTGAAATTTTGGCCATTAGACCTCAGAAGAAGTCCACTCCCATAGGCTATAGGCTGTACCAGTACTGGTGGTGATCCACAATGAACTGTTGCAGTCATTTGGAGTGAAGATAGAGGGATGGGGCATTTAGGGGGTACTTACTGATGTATTTTTTGTACAGCTGTACAGGGCAATTAGGGTTCCCAGGGTCAGCAAGCAAGAAACCACACTGGCTTTCTTTGTTCATCTTGCTGATGTTATTGTGATTTATGATATGAGTATTAAATGTCATAGCAAGGTATTCTTTGCCCTGACCATCAGCTTTTATAGTAAAGGAGTCTTGTTTCAGCTCTTGGACTCCTTTACAGCCACATCATGGCAGGCCTAGTTGTATTCTGAACCACAGATGGTGCACTAATCCGGGAGCAGTATCGGGTAACAGTACTTTGGACTGATGAAGCTTTGTTAGGTCAGCGTGGCTTATTGGTGGATGGTGGGCTGCTGTATCATTGCCATCTTTTCAGAACTGTTTTCAGACCACCACAAACACATTGTTGGCCAACTTGTAAACCAGATAACTGGTGATGTTAAAGACTCTCTTATTATCTGTGTTTGTAAAAACTGATTCAGTCCAGAGCTTAAACAGAGGAGGCTGCTGAGTATTGTTTTCCCTCACAGCTACGAATGGAGGCATAGCATTCCTGGAGCACTGCAGACAGATTTTCTGCTGAGTTTTCACTGCAGTTCATTGCTTTATTTGTACTGCTCGGCCACTCTTCAAACATTTTGACAGCCCAGACTGTGCTCTTCTGTGTGTTTTATCACCTTTCTTTTGTTCAAGTAGTTCAAAATCACTGCTGAACAGTGTTAAGTGCCTACTCATATTTTCTGCAGCAATTTCATTTAATTCACTTTTCATTTTCTTTTCCATTTTCTTTGTGCGATGTTCAGCATCTGTAAAACACTCATCTAACCACTGGTTCCGTGTTAAGTGGCCAAAAAGATTGAAGCTGATATCCACAATACCACTCATTTTTGACAGGGTCCAATGATATCTAGTGTTAGGGAAAAAAATAACTGCCTTTTTGTTTTGAAATTCCCTCTCTAGGTGGAATATTGGTTATGGGAAGTAGTTCTGGCTGTCAAAGTGTTGACTAAATAGGAGATTAATCAATGGTCAGGTGATGTTATTTGACCCATTAGCTTTTGACTTTTCTGCTACCCATTTTATAAATCATATTTAGTCCACCTCTTTTAACTGGTAAATATAATATATTCCTTTTTTATCAGGTTTAATCTACTCCCCCATATTGTTTGAAAAACTAAATTTAAAATTCTAGTTTCCATTTCTTTAGGAGGTAAGCATACCACTCCTGAGGTGCCGTCTTTCAGATGAGATGTTAAACCGCGGTCCTATCTGCCTGTTCTGGTGGTAGTTCAGGTGGATGTTAAAGATCCCGTTGCACTTCTTGAAAAGAGTAGGGGAGTTTCCCCAGTGCCCTGGCCAAATTTCCCTCATTCACTAAAAATACCACCAACAGCTTACTCTGGTTCAAGGTCAGTTGGCATTTCATCTGTATCCCCCCTCCCCAGGGTCGTGCCTGAAAATAGGCAGAATCTGCTAGTGCACTTACCCGGTCAACAAAAACTAAATAAATAAATACACAGGTAAGTAAATACCGGGCAGCAAAAATGTTTTTACAAGAGCTACTGTCTTCTTTTTTGTTTGCTGTCAACTTTCAATTTTTTGGTCTTCCTTTCACATTCCTCTAATTTCATTAACCAATTTCTGCATGCAGCATCAGGTCAACCAAAATATACCCCTAGAATCTGTAACAGTTCATCTGATATAGGAATCCTTTGAATTTCTTTCACTATCGGAGTAGTAATGCTTAGCCTCCTGCCCTTACTCTGTTAAACATTAAGTTTTGAACCAGAAAGCTTTCCAAAATATTGCAAGCATTGAACAGCACTTTTCCCTGACTCTGCATCCTGTATGTATACTGTATATAGATACAACCATCATCATCTGCATGTGCTGTTGTTGTAATAATTTCTGACATTTCAAACCCTTAACTACAGAGTGGCTATTTAATAGTCTCAATAGTGGATCTAGACAAAACACATATAGTAAAGAACATATGTAATGTGCACCCTTTCTGATGTACAGTGCCCACCATCTCTGCTCCTACATCTAATGTACACCTTCCTTAGTGTCCTGTGGTCCCCCCATCACCCTCCCACAAGTAATGTACTCCATTTCTGGTGTCCAGTGCTCACCCCAATGACCGTGCTCCCATATGTAATGTATACCATTTCTGATGCCCAGTGGACCCTTCCCCCTCACCGATCCCAAGTGCCACCCATCCATTCACCCCCTCCCTCCTTTCCCACCCACTCAGGACCCTTCACTTCCCCTTCCCTAACTCAGCCAGGTAAATATATTGTAAAAATGTGTAAATGCAGGAAAACATTGAGAATGAGATAATGCATCACAACTGATATGTCCTGGGAAAAATACTATGTAAAAATGAGTGAAAGCAGGACACCACTGAAAAACAGATACTATATCTGAGTGATACTATCCAGAGTAAATGTATTGACTAGGTATCCTGGCTAAAAGACTTCAATATGTAGACCCAGGAAGGGGGGAGGATATGATAGATACCTTTAAATACCTCACAGGGGTGAATAAGGTACAGGAGGGAAGTATTTTTTAGAAAAAAAAAAGATGCTTACAAAAAAGGGGACATGCTATAAAGCTGGAGGGGGTAGATTCAAGACAAATGCAAGGAAGTACTTCACAGAAAGATTGATGGATTCCTGGAACAGTCTTCCAGTGGAGGTGGTGGGGCAAAAACAGTGGTGGGGTTCAAGAATGCATAGGATAAGCACAAATGAATCATAGTGGAAAAGAAGGAGAGAGGAAGAAAAAGTTAAATATCAAGTAGGGTCTGTAGTGATAATGTATGTAGGGAAAATGGGCAGACAGGGTGGGCCAAGCGGTCCTTCTCTGCCAGCAAATTCTATATTTCTATGTTTCTATGACTAAACAGACAGCCCTGTCTTATTCCTTAAGCTACATTCATCTCAATACCTAGAAACCCATTTATTGATGGAATTATTTTTGCAAATGCATACAGTTGTTTCATCTATCTACAAAATAGTGGCGGTAAACCACACCATCCTAATATCTGATATAAATATGCATGTGGAACTCTTATCAAATGCTTTTTCCTGATCAAATGACAGAACAGAACCTTTCACTTGATTTATTTCTCCCTGTTCTATGATCTCCCTCACTAGACTCAGGTTGTCATTTGTGCTTCTTTCAGGTATTGAAGAACATTGAGTAGGTGATATCATATACTTGGCTACATTTGATGTCCTTTTACTTAATATTTTTGTTAGAATTTTTAAATCATTATTTAATAAACATAAGGATCTTCAATTCTTCATGTCAGTCACAGCTTTTTTTATACACAAAAATCAGTAAAGCTACTCCAAATGATTTTTCCAGAACTCTGTCAAATAATATCCAATTAAAATAATACGTAATATAATTGATAATTCTTACACAAATATTTTATAACACTCTGGTGTCAATCCATCCACTCCTGGAGCAGTATTATTTTCCAGCCTTTTAACTGCTGTAGTGACTTCTTCATTGGTGATGTTTTTTTGTAAATTATGAAAAAGTTCTCAGAAATGCTGCAATCTGATTGGCTGTTAGGATTCCAACAGTCTTACATTAATCCGTGTTACACTGTCATGTGCAGCCTGATCACAATGGCACATGAATTCTTCCTGTCAGCATTCCATCCTCTAGCAGTGCTAAATGACTGGAATGATGCATTCTGATTTTGAACAAGCATTCTTAAACTGTTAGTGGAAGAACTATTTTATTACAAATCTCCCTCTACATGAGGAAAACATTCAAAAAGTATTCTTTTAACATTCTTCTTTTGGAACAATTTTTATAATAGCAACAAGGCACTCCCAGGAGTTAGATTAACAATCATCCCCTAGGGGCAGATTGTCTAACTAACAATAAATCTTTTAATTTACATTTGATAAGTGAATCTTCTAACAGTGTAATTCCCATATACCTTTTCCAATTGTTGGAAACCTAAGCTTCCTAACACTTACAGATGGTCTGAATTCTCTAATGGAATCAGGTTAACTTATTCTACCCCTAAGTTATCTGATATAATCAAAAAGTCAATTTGGGTAACAAGTTGCCTTTTATAATATGTAATACCTCCTGTCTGATGGCAGACTCTGTATGCATCATTTAAACTTGCATCTGATATCATACAATTCAATTTGAATCAAATTCATTTCTCAGTCTTTGCTTTCTGATTGCTAGTATTTACTACACAATTAAAATCAGCCCAACAAGAACTTGTGTTTAAAAATGGTTTAATTAAACCAAAACAAATTCACTCTACCCTTTTTTGTTTGTGGAGCATATCAATAGAATAATGGATAGGTTCTTGTGCATTACAAGGCAGTAATTCCATTGAGAGGTTCTGGGGACATAGGGAACCTTGAGAGCGAAGCTCACGAGGTTTCCATGTCCCCAGAACCTCAGCATGGAGTTATTGCCTTGTAATGCACAAGAACCTATTTGTTATTATTTTGTTAATATATGGATTTTGTAAATAATAGTTCACTAAAGCATACAAAAAATTCTTGATAATACTATCACTTCCAGAGTGATAATAGCACACTTCAGGAGTGATAATACTATCGTTCGGGTGCTGTAATACTATCATTCGGGACCTGAATAATAGTATTATCAGCAAAAGAGAACACCGCAAGTGCACATTTCCCGACATCTTCTAAAGAGTGCCTTCCAATTGGCCGCTTTTCCTGTGTGGGCGGGCAGAACAATATAGAAAACATGGTGGCTCTCTCGCTAGACATCCTCGGCGCTAGCTGCAGCGTTTTTTTATTTTCTTTACTCCTTAGTGCAGCTTTATCTGTCTCATTTTTGGTCATGGACAACTCGGTGACCCACTACATTTTGCTCTTTATGGCCACCAATGTGATGATCTGGAATGCTAGGCCGCAATTGCCATCTCCTGACTCGTCGCCCTGGACCCTGAGCTGGAAACCACCTCGTCTGTATCACAGTCACTGTAAGTTTTACACTGCCCTTCTACTCCTCCAAAACTTAAAAAAAAGACATGCGTTTATCATATAAAAAGGAAACCTTTCCAAATTGGATCCATACATTAAAAAAAATAACAGGTTACTATTGATTACTGGTGAGTCCGACCATCTCGAGGTTCTGGACACATTGGAACCTCTCGAGCTTTGCTCTTGAGGTTCATATGTGTCCAGTACATCTCAATGGTATTACTCCCTAGCAATCAACAGTAACCTATCCATTATTCTCTTTTTAATATATGATTCTGATTTTTTTTTCTTTAGTCATTTTGTTACGGGCAGTTGGCTGGTGTAGTGACATCCTGCTCCTTGCTGACTGCCACACTGTCTCACTCCTCCCCCACCCCATTCCTGTAAGAAGACTAAAGTTTGAAAGTTTGTTTTTTGGTAGGCAGTCCTAACTTTTCTTTTTTTGTAGCATGCAGGATCAACCAGATAACTCCATTTTTAGTAGAATTAAAAGAAAAAAAGAAAAAACAGGAAATGTTGAAGTTGCATTACACTCTCGCTAAGTGAGAGAGAGAGAGAGAAAGATGTCATGTTTCTGAAACTGTTCTGCACACCCACAGAGAGAAAATGACCAGTCATGAGCCACGTTTTGAGATGGTGTTGTTTGATTGACAGTGGTATAGGAATGTGGTGTAGGAGATTCTTGCACTTGTGCTCTTCAGTTTAGTAATAATAGTATTGTTCAGTGCTCCAAATGATAGTATTATGGGCTCTGGATGATACTATTATCACTTAGGATACTATTATTTTCTAAATGTCAGTGGCTCAGTAGGTAGCACACTCGCCTCTGAGGCCAGGAGAGCAGAGGGCTGTGGGTTCAGTTCCCACATTCTGGCACTTGGGTTAATATCCCAATACTGACACTGTAGTGCAGCATGAGAGGGGTGCTGCCCTTCTGAGGTGCCATCTTTTGGATGAGACGTTAAACCGAGGTCCCATCTGCCTGTATTGGTGGTAGTTCAGGTGGATGTTAAAGATCCCATGGCACTTATCGAAAAGAGTAGGGGAATTTCCCCGGTGTCCTGGCCAAATTTCCCTCATTCACTAAAAATAATACCACCAACAGCTTAATCTGGTTCAAGGTCAGTTGGCATTCATCTGTATCCCCCTCCCCCGGGTCGTGCCTGAAAATAGGCAGGATTTGTCTAGTGCACTTACCCGGTCAACAGAAAACTAAATAAATAAATAAATAAATCCATATAGTGAACATTAATAATGCGCAGTCTGTCCTTTTGGTATAAAATGTTCAATAACATAGTTCTCCTTGGAACACTATATACTGATCTAGTTACTGTATTATCAAATCCTTTATATAATATTCCCACCTCACCACATTTATCTTCTCCAAATGTCCAGAAAGATGGGCCCCACAACTATAGTCTTTTAGCCTGATTTATATCTGAAATATTATTTAATCTGGTTTCTTGTAACAGAAAAATTTCAAAAGGAAGACATTTAAAGATGTAAAACAGAAGTAATCTTCTTTTTAGGCTTTTAGTACTGTTAACATTTGTTATGGTTATTTGACATTGGAAGTGATTAGTCATTTGAGAAAAGAAAGTGATGCATGCATCAGTATACTATTGTTTTTAATGTCTGTTTGGAAGCTGTTTTCCACTTCTTTTAATACTAGATTTTTGTTTCTTCTGTTTTTTTGGTGGTAAGTCTACAGGAGTCTTCATCTGCATCTGATGACACTATTCTTTGAGAGGATCTAACTTATGAGACTTCTGAATCCAGAGTAGCACTGGATGCCCCATGATCTGATGGAAGAAGTTCAAATTTAGTGGATAATTAACTATCAGGGTGCGAGACATCTGTTCTTATCAATATTGGTTTAGGTGGATTTCTTTTTAAACCCCGTTTTCTGGTAACCTTAGTAAATTCAGGGGCTGGCATGATCTCTTCTTCATCTGGATCATTTATTATTTGTTCAGGAAAGTTGTTTTCTGCTTGAGTACCCATTTGTATTTCTCTGTCAATACCATCATCATTGTAATCCTCATTGGTGCCCTGCACTACAAGATCTCTTTCAGCAGTAGAAGTCCCTTCTTTGTCCTGTCAGCAGGTGCCTCCACATTTGATATGGCAGGTTCCTGTCCCTTTATAATCTCATTTTGTTGTGGACCAGAAGGTCCAGGGTGTTGCGCCATTTTTTTGTCCTGCTATTTTTTTGTCTATGAGTAATTCCATTTTTTTCTGTGCCGTGTTCAATAAATCCTCCTGGCTTGGCCTATCATCCCTGTTATGTGTGGCTCATTTACAGGTTCTAAATGAATGTCTTGGTTCTTCACATAGGTTACATTGTAATTCATTTGGACAATGTATTCCAATATAACCATACTGTAGGCAAACGTTACAATGGATTTTGTCACACACATTACTAAGATGATCCAGAGAACCACATTTGAAGCATGTTTTTGATTGCTCAGCATAAAAGCACTGACCCCTGTCTCTTCCAATACAAAAACAACTAGGCAGATGTTTTATCCCAGTTTCTGTGTGTTCAGTTTTACTCTAAACTTCCAGCCACCAGTCCATAGTTGCTCACTGTCCATTATTGATTCTGGTGTACCTAATACTTCACATCTTTGCATTAATAAGTGCTTAAAGAGCTGGAGACACACTCAGGTAAACTTTAACAAAACATAATATTTAGACACAGTCCAGCTTGTATTTCTCATTAGTTCTGTATTTCTCCTAACCATTATTGATTACCGAGGTCATTTGTATGAAAACAGGATTTCTGCTCCTGAAGAGTTCACCTATTCCTGCTGCTTTCTCCATACCTGAAGTCTTAGAATGCTGCTTGTGACCTCACAGTTACTCCCATGGCAACATATCGTAATGTCACAACAGAGGATTATGACTTGGAGTGGGGAGTAAGCTACAGAAGCAGATCAACTCAAAATAAACTCTGATGGACAACGATTATATATTCATACACTTTTTTTGTAATAAATCATGAGGAGGAGAAATATATAAAATATAAATGGAATGCAAGTAGAATTGTACCTAATTATTATGTTTTTTAAAGTTTTCTTTCAGGCATCAGCAGCTTTTTAATGTACCACTGCATGTACTACTGCATGTAACTATGGTCTTTTGTTCTATTTTGTATGTACTTTATCCCCCTGCCCCACCCCAGGGTCGCACTAGGAATCAAGCTTGGCTCAGTGTGCCTATCCCAGTCAACAAATGTTTAAATAAAAAAAATAAAAAATAAATGATATCGAAAACATTGACTCCTTCATTTTTAAAACGTGTGTTAACTGTTTTATTCATATGTTTTGTTAATGGTATAGCTTAGAAAGAAATCCACAAATCAAAATATTTTAACTTATACTTTTACCAAAACCTTTGTAACAAATCTAAATATTTTAACTCAAACTTTTACCAAAAACCTTTGTAAAAGTGCCATTGTTTTAAGACTAATGTTAAAAATCACATCTCCTGGGGTGTGTATCAGGGCATATATTTCAGTAGTAAAAAACTTCAAAGAATCCCTTAACAAAACTTTGCCCCCATATTGTCTATCTGGCAGATCATCCAAACCACCTCTCTATCTTAAATGCACTACATTTCTTCTTTGTGTGGGAGAGGGCTGAGGAGAAATCATCTGAAGCTCTGAATCTTTACCAGTTTTGCTTTGCTGAATCTTGTTGATGGTTAGTGCCTTTTGTTTGGTCATTTAAACTAACCTAGTTCCTGTTCTACTCTATCCCCCCATGATGGAACAGCATGTATGGTACCAGGGCATTCCTTAGCCCTTGAAACCTCTATATTCACAGTATGTGATTCAGCTTGTAATGGAGAGTTATGCCCACACTCTGTATTTACAGTAGCTTTTTATCAGCTTGCACTAACCCTGTTTTGTCCATATATACTTTTTTTACTTTTCTGGCAGTTTTTAGACCCTAGGTATGGTCTAATATTTGAAAAATCACCTGTAAAATTTTTTTTTTGGTATGGCTCCATTTGGTGTCCCAGCATTTGCCATGCTGTACTGTCTGGAGGCTCCTTTGAAACTTCTGTGTTCAGTGGCTCCTTTGATCGTGTATGTAATAAGCTCCAGCTGAAGTTGATGGCTTGTCAATTCGAGTGGCAGCTGCTATGTTGCTTTCAGGTTCCTTTGTACTTTTTAAACCCATTTGTGCTTCATTATCAGTCACAGCATATTTCCCCCTCTGTCTTGCTCTGTTTAACTGCTCCAGGAGACATCCTCAACTATGTTGCATGAAGTAGGCTCCTTTGCTTTGATACCATTCCTCCTCATCAGCCAATTAAGGCCAGTAAGTAATTTTGTCTTTATTACATCGCTGCCACTAGTTTTTTCTTTTCAGTGCTGAAATCCTCATCAGCTGAGGATTCTACACCCATGACTGTCTCCATGGTACAATGTTCCTGTTTTTCAGAAGTTTCCAGACTTGCTACCTCATGTGACTCAAGTACAGAGAGAGAGGTAAACTTTGCTGTACCAACACCTTCCACATTGCCATAATCACTGTATTCCCCATCTTGCTGACAGCAGCTCCCCCTTCAGGAAGAGTAGGGGAATTTTTATTAAAACAGAAAATCATACGATATTCATTGCGAAATAAACTTACAAAAGTATAAACTACACAAGAAATAATATGAAACAAATCCAAATTATTTCAAATAAAGTGCTCAAAAGAAAGATACAGAAGAAAATATGTAATATGCAAACAACATACAAAGAAAATAAAGAAGTGTAAACTGTATACAGTGCACTAACTTATAGTAACCCTACTCTCTATGAACCTATTACCTCATAATCTCATAATCCTTGGTCTCCCTTTCACATTTCCTTTGTCAAAACAGGTATAATCTAAGACAAACTGCTAAAACTAATACGTATTTAACCAGGCCACACCTCACCATAAGTCTGTAAACACTGAAGGTGACAAATGCTGTCTTTCATGCAGATACATATATGTATTTTAATGCTTTAAGTACCATACTAAGAACAGCTTCAGGGAAACAGTATTTTTGCTGTAGCTGTAACACATAGCTGGTTTGCCACAAGTAATATCTACAACAGGCAAAAAGAACTTGTAATGTTGAGCTATGAAACTTATCCCACTGGCTACCATATACCAAGAACTACAGCGTTATATTATATGTTCTTCAGTAATAGTTCAGCCCCTTTTTTGATAAATATGGACCAAAATGCTTTTGCATAGTGACATTCCAACAGAAGATGAGACTGGGTATCCAAAATGTCTGAACACCCTTTGCTAGGACAGTTCCTTTCCTCAATGTTCTTGTGCTTAAAGGAGTCACAAACTGCCATCCTACCATGAATATCCAATCAGGTAATGTCCCACATTTCCCGTGGTAATCCTATGTTTAACAGTTGTGATGTTACTGTTTTCTTCTGTCCAACTGGACTGTATTTGAATTCCAGTGATTTAGAGAAATGCTGAACCACTATGTGTTGATACAACTGTTTCCTAGAGAGAAGCATTAAATTGTCAGAGGTTACTTTACAAGATTTGTTTCAGCAATACTAAAAAATATATACTGTACTGAGGAATAATATGTATATAATCTCATGGCCTACTGACCCACTTTACCATCTTCCACTCATAATATCATGGGATCAACCAATCTGCCAGTTAAGGAACCCGCATCCTATTATGGTCTCTTAGTACTGGTACTAAATTATAATGTAAAAACATGGGGGCCCCACATTCAGAGCTGGCCAGATGTACATGCATAACAGTGTGCTACACAAATAAGTTGCTCCAGCCAGCTCTGGCATGATATTCAAACAGAATGCACAATTGGAAAAGACCATGCAATCTGTTTGAATATTGGACCCAAGATGTGCAGTGCACAGCAGGCAGCCCCCATGCCTGGCACAGTGCATCCAGCGTTCGAGGCTGAAGACTACCCATAAGAGAATGTGTGTCGCATACATGAATGTGCCATATCTCCCATGGGCAATATTCAGCCCAAATATGCAAATAAGCTCATTGTACATGCATGGCACAAAGGGGCCTTTTGCATGCCCCTTATGGGCTCATTTGCATGACTGCACCAGGCACAATGCGCTGGGCCATCCCCCTGCACTCCCAAGCCCTGATCACCCATAAGTTAAAGAAACTAAATACCCTTGGTGGTCCAGCAGACCATGACAGCCACATTCACTGTTTACACACACTGACATCCCCCTCCCCAGCCCCAATCACTTGTGCATACTAAAAACCCTAGATCCCCATTTCCATAGTGTAGTGTTCCCCTTCCCCAGCCTTTATCCCAGTGCAAGAAACATAGTCATATATCTTCATTTCCATGGTGTACTGTCCTCCCCAGCCCCAATCACCATGACACCAATCAAAACCCTAATCCCTGTTCCCTGGTGGCTTGTGGTCTCCCTACTCCCCCACCCCAGAAGGCAGTAACCCACCACCCAACACCCCCACCTTCCCGATCTGTGCCAGCAAATGGCACAGCCCTCCTCATCCTGCCATGATCAGCCTCCGATTGAGCTTTACCAGAGTGGACACAGTATATACTGTAGTACATGTTCATTGGTCGGTCTTGATCTGTGCCGCACATCTCATCTAAATATGTTGACCATAGTTATAAAGAATACCAGAGGGTTAACCATCCAAATCCCACGTTCCTTATAATCTTGATAAGTAGTGCCCCTTTTAACTAGGCTAAGGTGACTTCCCCATATCCTTATATTCTAAGGATACTGGGAGAGGGAAGGCAATACTAAAATACAGAAAAGATGAAAGCAACAGAGTTTTAATTAAGAAACTCTTTTCCTTTTAAATACATGTTTATTCCTCCAGGCAGCCATTTTATATTCAGCCTTCTAAATGGCAGCATTCCAGTTTTCCAAAATGATATCCCCTGGTCTGAAGATAATATACAAACTTTTTAATGGTGCATCTGAAATGCTAATCCCTGCAACAGGTTCCCCTGGCTGGTAGTTTATAGGCTGTATGAGCATTATGCCTGCACTTTTAGAATAATTTACTTTAGCTCCAGCTAATGAGGAGAATTTTTGAAAATGTTTGTGTACTTTGTGGCCAGATGTTGCATCCCTGATAATTAAGCAATAAGGCATGACAGGGTGTGTGTTATTATGTAATAATGTCACTCCTGGGGTGGGTCAAAGCATGAGGTGAAGTCGAGTGCTTCCACCACCCCAGGAGTGATGTTATTACATAATAACACACACCCTGTCGTGCCTTATTGCTATTATACAATGGCTTGTTTTAAAATAATATTAAAAAGTAAAAAAAAAAGTTGTTATATTTGTATTGCTTTTTGTATGAGAGGCATATTTTAGAAATGAAAGAAAAAGTAGTCCAGTAGGCGGTGCTGTTGGTAGTATCTGCGTTTCTTCTGCATGGTGACCCCCCCCCCCAAAAAACACACAGGCACTCACTCGTCTTGTATCTTTGGGTGAAGAATATGTTATCAGTGTGCTCCCGCTGCTTGTCCTGGGAGCAGTTGAAGATTTTTTTTTAGTTTTCTGAGCCCTGTGAGGAACATATGGAGAGCGTAAAAGAAAACACCGAAGCAGAGCGGTTACTTCCGGTTTCCCGCTTCGCTCCGTAACTGGATGTGAGTCGGAACCTGTAAGTTACAGCTCTTTTTTATTTTGTTAAAATGCTTCTTGGGGAAGTTTGTATGCTGAGAAGGTGGCGAATGTTTCAAATGTAATCGGGAGTATTTGTGGGTTTCTGTTTAAACGGCCGTGAGCACGCAGTTTCACAGTCACAGGCAGCTACTGTGAACTTAAAGATAGACAGCTGCTGTTTTTTTTTTAATATTGTAGCTTTTGTGCGCTTGTGTGAAGGATTGAGGCAGTTAGGTAGGGAATGTGTGTTTGTGGGCAGGGGGTGGAGAGGTGGCAAGCTAGGCTAAGGTGTGACCGATTTAGGGACTGTCGGCTTCCTGGTGGCATGCATGGGGAGGGAGGGATTTGTTTCACTGCTCTGCGGTTATTTGTGTGCCTGAACTCAATACAGTGATGTTATTGTTCAATAACATCACTGTCCCAGGTACACACTGACCAATCAGAGTCTAGGAAATGTTCTTGCCATTGTATAATGATACATAAGTCATCTGTATAGCCGAGAGCCTTCGGTTCTGGAAGGTTTAAAGACAACTGTGTTCCTCTAATTTCTCACATTTTTCTGCAACATTCTAATCAGGGGATCTATGATAAAGGCTTTTTTTAATTTTATTTATTGCACAGTATCGGAATTACAAATCTTTGAGTCAGAGACTCATTTACAAAGGCTCCATGTCATGGAGAGACAAGGTTACAATAACATACAAACAAGGTTACAATAAAATACATAAGTGGTAGGGTAGGCTAAAAGAAATAGTTTACAGTACTCATTACACAATTAAGAAGGTCAAACAAACTGAACCCTGGTGCAAATACAATGTTGAGTAACAATGAAACAGCAGGTCAGGTGGGATGGAAGTCCCTTGGCTGGAGAGAGCAGGAAGGGAGGAGGGGGGGAGGCATGATAGGGTCCCTTGTCGAGATTGTAGTTAGTTGTAGTTAGTTAGGTGCAAGTGCAGGCACATGAATTGAGGATATGATCCCTAAGGAGGATTTTGAAGCTCCCAAGTTTATGCATAGTAGCAATACGATAGGCAAGAGAGTTTAGCCAGGTAGGTACATGATAGCAGAAAGAGCGTTGCCCTAGAGCAGTTCAGAAATGTGGTACTTGGGGGGAGGGTTTGGTGGAGCTGTGGGTAGCTACTATTACTAGGGAAGGGTGAAGGAGGGAGAAGACACTTGGCTTAATGGGCACACTTGTCCTACTTCCCTTGTCCTACTCCACTTTTAACCATTACTGCGTGACCTAGCCTATAATTTACATATGGTGCCACAAATACCCCTGAGTATAAAGTCATTACCCAATTAATGAATTGTTGTGGTATACCATAAGCAAGCAATAACACATGATGAGGTGTGGGTTATCGCCTGATAAGAGCATGCCTAGGGGTGTACTAAGGCATGAGGTGCTTGCGCCAAGTGCCTTTTGCCCCTAGGCATGCTCTTATCAGGCAATAACCCACACCTCGGAGTGCGTTATTGCACTTATAACATGGGTTTCTCAAGTAAGTATTTTAGAAAAAAAAATAAAATAAAAAGAGGGAAAGCATTTTAATGATTTTGAGGTTTTATTACCTGAAGTAGTAAAATAGTCCCTCTATTCTGTACTGTGATGTCCACTGCATGTTTCTCTCCCCACCCCCAAGACACACAGAGACACAAGTCAGGTTGTCCCCTCTCTGCATACACTTATAATTCTCCATTGTTTTCCTCCTCTACAGATAGCCGTAATCTTCCACTGTTGTTCCTGACTTTCTAATGTTACTCTTGCAGTGACGCAATGAGTAGCTGCTTTAATTAACAGCAAGTAGAGGCACTTTGTTTTTATGTGCTCACAAGTCTGTCCGTTCATGAAGAGACTGTTTGTTATTTTAGTTTTTTATTTAATGTTTATTTGGTGTTTGATTTAATATTGCTGTCAGTGGTTTTGTTGACTCACAATGAGTGTGTCCCATGATGGGCACTGTATGGAGCTGTTACCAGGTTGGTGTTTTTGTTTAATATATATATTTATATACTGCTTCCTGTGTGATGCCGTCTCACTTGAAAGAGGAGTGTGTCCCATGGTAGACAGGTCTTGGGCTGTGGAATTTAAATATTGAACACTTCAAGGGAATGGGGGACAAAACTGGAGGCAGCATGTGGTGAAAGGAAAAGTCATGTGCAGTGAGTGGTTTCCATTTCAGCAGTTGCGGTGCCACTGAGTGAGGTATTTTGGTTTTTTGTTAAGTTGGGGATATAAACATCGTGGATGAGTTTATTTACATTAATTTTCATATTGTTTGTGGTTATGGAGGCTTTCTGTGTGCTGTTATATCGATGGGGCATTTCATGCCGGTGCTGCCCATTGTGTGCCTTCTTTTTAAACTGATTTGCAGCTTTGATAGGTTCATGATTTGTGTTTGTTGTTAGGTTGTCTTGGGGAGAAAAGTGCTGGTTGGCATAAATACACAATGATAAGGACACAGCTCGGAGGTCCTTTTAGCCAATGACATGCATCCATTTTCTTTACCCATTTTATAGTGTGTCAGGACAGTAGTTAAGAAAGAATGTGGGACCCTTTCAAATGATTTCTCCTGGTCTATTTAAAGCAGAAATCCCTCTACTGTGCCATTTTGCCCTCGCTCCCACAGTTCTCTCAACATAATTAAATAATCAACAATAGTCCTCTGCTTAATAGCACAAGTTTGAACATCAGCCAGTACCACTGCTATAGCCTCAGACAGGTGCTGTGCCATGATTTCGGACAAAATGTTTAGGTCTGTGTTTAAAAAACTTAGCGGTCTCCATTTTTACATTTGCTGCACTTGTGCACCAAATGTTTTGCTACAGTGTAAGGGGATTTTAGGGGTGTGTCTCTATGAGCCTATTGTGGTTCAAAACAGTAGGGGCTCAGCAATCTAGACCAGTAACCATGCACTTTAACTGTGACACCACTCATCTTCAACTGCTTGGACTTCAAAAGAACCAAGCTGCTGAAATCAGAGGGCTTCAGCCCTTTGATTTGTATGAAGCCTCTCAACAAACAACTGATCATTTGTCAACACCAGCAGCCTGTCTTTAAAATCCTGTAAAATTAAAGGAAAAACATCTTGAGCAGCAGTGACAACCTGACTAAACTATATGGGAACATCGGGGGAAGATCTACAGAAAGTTTGAACTGTGTTGTGCCAGTGTTTTTTATTCTCACTCTGTAGGCAGTTTGAAACTACAGCAATGATGTCTCAAAATACACCCTTTCTTTCAGCTAAAGTAACAATTCTTTGAAGAAAATGTAACCCTTCCCTGCCTCTCTGGTTGCTAGTAGTATGGAACTTAGTCTCCTTACTGTGGCAACTTTTACATACTGGAAAAAAATAATAATATAATATCTGTTTCTCTCCCCCAGCAAGTGTATATTGCTGTTACCCTGGCACCAGGTATCTGTAGGGTTACACTACCACTGGCTTGTGGACCTGATACAAGGTTGAGGGGCCCAGGTTCCTAAGTTAACTTTAAAGCTGGTTCCTTCCCAAGATAGAACATTAAATGTGCAGTGCCTCCACCCAGAGTATATGTTTAAGTGGGCTAGATTAAGCCTGGTACAACCCTCTGGGATGCTGTACCCACCCACATTACTGTAATGCCACCCCAAGCATGGCCCGATAACATTTCCTCACATTTCAACACATTTTGATAATTATTGACTTACAACTAATAATATGCTCATGAGACAGGGCTCTGCCAAAACAAACAACAAGTTTATTTAAAGGGGGAGGGGTTAGGAAATGTGAGTTGGAGTAGAGGTTGAGCTTTGTATAATATTCACTTTTGGATTTAGGTAATTGGTTTAGATTGAGTTTGCATAGCATAAATAGGTTCATAGATTCATAGATAACTATGAGTTCGAGGGACTAGCCCAATGTAACCTCACCAGCATTGGACTAATGACGGATAAGATATTTTTTGTCATCCATGTGATGATCAAGATTAACCTTAAACTGTTCTAAATTTTCACTTAATACTACTTCGGGTGGCATGGAATTCCAGATTGGTGGCACTCTTTGGGTAATAAACCTGTTTCGTTTTACAGTATTGTTTACATTCATTTTTAATTTCAGTTTGTGAGACCTGGTATTATTTGTCATGTGCCATTCTAAACAGATTGTCTCAAACAGGTCAGGATCCTTTGTAGCCCTATATACTAAACAAAGATCCCCTCTCCATGATCTATATTCAAGTGAGAAAAGCCCTAAGGTTTTAAGTCTGTTTCCATAGTTGAGGTTATTTAAGTTGATGATATTTCTAGCTCATCTCCTTTGGACCTTCTCAACTATGGCTTTACCACCTAGTGAGGTGGGTGCACAGAATGGCGCACAAAAGTCTAGATGGGATCTGACCAAACTAGAATATAACGGTAGTAGCACCTCAGGTTCCCAGCTTTTGATGTTTTTAGAATACAGATAATCGTGCCATGACACTTCTTTACCATTTTATTGATATGCTCACTAAATTTTAAGTTATTTGTAATGTGGATCCCTAAATCTCTTTCTGAGATAACTACTTGTAACTGTGTAATGTTCAGACTATATTCAGCCATTCTGTTATTTTTGCCGAGGTGCATAACCTTGCATTTGGATGTCTTGAATATCATTTTGCTTTCTGATGCCCAAGTGGCCAAGTTATTCAGATTAGTTTGAAGGGATATAACATATTGTTTATCATTCACAATGCAACCTAACTTACTATCATCAGCATATTTATTGATCCACACCCCATTTGTGGTTTTCATCGTAACAATCAAAATGTTGAACAATATGGGGCCCAAAACAGAACCCTGGGGCACCCCACTGGTGACTCTGCCCCAACCAGACTTATGCCCATGGATGTTAACTTGTTGTTTCCTGTCCCTTAACCATGATTCAATCCACTTAATTATGTTTAGGGGTAGGTTAATTTTAACTAACTGTTTAATCAGTATTTTATGAGATACTGAATCAAAAGCCTTTTCATAGTCAAGGAAGATGACACCGACTGGTAACCCATCATCCAGTGCCCTACTAACCAGCTCAAAGAAATTAATCAGGTTGTTCTGGCATGATCTACCCTGAATAAAACCACACTGGGAAATATCAATGTGTCCATTATCATAAATGTGTGTGTTGATTTTTTGCAATAGTAGTCTCTCCATAATTTTTCCTATGCATGCGGTCAGGCTAATCGGTCTATAGTTAGTCACATTTTGCTTTGACCCCCCCATTATGGATGGGAAAAACTGTGGCCATTTTCCAGTCCAAGATTGCTACACCTTCCTTTAAGGAAGTGTTATACAGTAGGGTTAATATGCCTGACAGCTCATTAGATATTTCTTTTAGAAATTTAGATGGGCTGTTATATGGCCCTGCTGATGAATTTGTTTTTGTTAGATTAATTGCAGTTATAATATCCTCTTTAATAAAGAACAGAGGTGTATCCAGATTATATTGGCTATCTAGGTATAGTTTTCCTTTAGGTTTGTATACACTCAGAAAGTAAGAATTAAACTCTTCAGTCATTTTTTGTTCATCTGAAATAATGTCTTTTTCATTTACCAATGATCCAACTTTGGGCCCATTACCTTTTAAAGAGCCTATATGATAAAAAATCTTTTTTTTTTTTTTTTAACTTGCCCATCTCCCATGACTCTTTCATTGGAGACCTCATACTTCCTCCTACTCCATCCACCAGAGCAATCCCCGAGGCAACCCTGCCCCAGTTTAATTTTGCTCGTAGGGCCAGGGAGTTTGTAGTTTCTCCTCTTATTTTCTCTCCATCCCCTCAGGACGCCAATGCAAAGGACGTACATCCAGATAGGTGACATGCTAATGCACAGCATCTGCCAAGTGCCTGACAGTGTCCCCCATCCCTGACTCCACTGAATGGAGCCACCAGAGCCCTCGAGTGCCTGTGCTTCCACCAGATCTCTAGGAACATCAGGTGCTTGAAGCCCACCCCTGGCATCCCTCCCTATAGGCAGGAAAGCATCTGTTGGGACACTCAATCCTCCCTCACCCTGCCAACCCCCAGCAACCCTAGTCCATTCCCAAACCTGGGTCACCAGTATAGCGCAAGGTGTGGCATCCAGCGTCTCAACCCTCAGCGCCACAGGGCCTACAAAAAATTTTTTTTTTTATTGTCTTTGGTTACTGTGGCCAGGTTATATTCAAGATTTTTTTTGCAATTCTAATGGCATTTTTGGTCTTATTGACTTTAGTTTTAAACCTTTTCCAGTTATGGTCTGTTTTGTTTTTCTTATATTTGTTAAAGGCCCTTTTTTATTCTTAATTAGTCTCTTGATATCTCCGGTATACCATGATGGTAGTCTCATATTATTTTTATATTTTATACAATCAGGAACCCAGTACTTTATGCAATATTGAATGTTGTTTCTAATAACATTCCAAATGAATTCAGAGTCTAAGTCTTCCAGTTCATTTTACCAAATCCAGTTGCTAAGATATTCCTTAATCCTAACATAGTTTGCTTTAAAAAGGTTTTTTGTTTTTGTAATACCTTTAACAGTATTATAGTGTATGGTGGAATGCTGTTCTAACTGGAAATTCCACCATACTGAAATGCTGTTCAGCCACACGCTCAACAATGAATGGAATGCTGTACTAACCATACATGCAGAACAGCATTCCATTCATTCAGAGTGAAAAGCTCAAGCCCTGTGTGAAAGCCACCATAAAAAAATGCTGCGCATTGACAGCAGTGTAATCTGCTTCAAACATGGAAGCTGTGCGCGGTGTTTTTTTAAAAACACTCACCACTCAGAAGCAGTTTATTCTCCGTGATGAGAACCAGCATAAAAAAAGAAGTTTCTGCCTCCAGTTCGTGGATAAGCTCTCTAAGCTAGACATCTGCCCGATACGTTTTTTTCTTTGAAAACTTGCCCACACTACAGCGGCAACCAATTGGAGAGTGTGCTGCTAACATAGGGATGCCCAGTCCCTAGCAACCACACAACTTGGCAAGAACAAGCCATAGCTCCCAAAATACAAAATAGTCTACAGTTTATTTTTCAATGAAAACAGTTAGAAAACCTAAAGTAGGATATAAGGGGCACCATACACTATACAAAATACAGGATGGGCAACCCAGTGCAGAACCAGTGAGTTCTGCCACCTTGGGGTTTGATTTCCTTGGACCGCTCGAGCTTCACTCTTGAGGTCACAGGGAATCAAACCCCTCTGTGGCAGAACACACTAGATATGCATGGTTGCCCATCCAGTATTCTCTATATTATAATATTTAAGAGTCCAAGATACCATACAGTGATCACTGTCAGTGAGGGGTTCAATGACTTTAGGTGGTTCCCCTGTGTCTTTTATATTTGTAAGAATTAAGTCCACAATATTGTTGTGCCTAGTTGGTTCGGTGATTAGTTGTTCTAGATCATGTTGAATTATATCATCCAAGAAACTATTATCTAAAGCACTTCTACCCTTCAGAGATTTCCAACATATGTTTGGCAGGTAAAAATCACCCATTAATATGAGGTCATCAAATTGTTTCAGATTTTGGATAGACTCCAATAAGATGTTATTCCTTAATGCCTCTAAATTGGGAGAATGGTAACAAAGACCCATGGTTAGTGCTCTGCTGCCTATTTTAAATTTTGCCCAAATAATCTCTGGTTCATGAGCTAGGTTATCACCATTCTTAAATTCATAGCTGTGTCAGTTGTCCTTTGTACAAAATGCTACTCCTCCACCTTTTGTTGTTGTCCCATTTTTTAATACAGAAGTATAACCAGGTATGTCATAGCCCCAATCAGAATCTGCAAACCAAGTCTCTGTGACACCACAAACATCAATATTATCTTTGTTCAATATGTACTTAAGTTCTTCCATTTTGTTATTTAAACTTTGAACATTGATAAGTAATAATTTTAAGCTCTGAGCTGGAACTGTTAGCAATGGCTTCATTCAGCATCATTTCACTCACAGGAAAGATAGGGACACTGGGAGTCATGTTGTTTGTATTGGTGTTTTCTTCACCTATAGTAGAAGGACTTAAGAGGATAGGTATCTGGTGAAAGTTTGGTCTCCCCTCCCCCCATACTTTAGTTTAAATGTTGTTCTATGTAGGAATTAATATGTTGCCCCAACAGTAAGGAGCCCTTCCTACTTGGGTGGAGACCGTCCCAGCAGATAAAATCCTTATTATCATAAAACTCCTAATGGGTAATACACCCTAGATTTTGTTTAAGGCACCATGACCGTAACCAGTTATTTACATGTTTGACTTTTGGCTTCTGTATATAAATCTGTTTTAGGTACAGGGAGTATTTCAGAAAGAATTATGTTGCAACCCAGGTCAGAGAGTGTGTTTGTTAGGCCCACGTATTCCTCTTTTAGTCTCTGAACATTTTGTTGCAGGGTATTGTTAACCCCTGGATGAATAATAACTAGTGGATTATCGCCACTGTTCTTTAAAATTTGCCTGGACATTTTAGTTATGCTCTGGATCCTGGCTCCTCGGAAACAGGACACTGTTCTGTTTGTTTTATCTTGGTCACATATAGGTCAGTCAAGGTGCTTAATTACTGAGTCGCCTAAAACATAAATCCGTTTGTGGTCAGGCATGCTTGGGACATCTATATCCATAAGATTTATATTACTGTGTTTGGTACTATGCAATAAATTTTAGTGCATAATAGTTACAGATTCATTGCGTTCCATGTGTGATTGAGTAGTAGATTCTGACAGTGTGGGGTTGGATACCTTTTCTTCGGGAATATTTATTACAGGACCAAAGCTGTTGTACAGGGGTATATGAAAAAGATTTGCTTCCCTACTCTTTTTGACTGTTTTAGTACTCTGGACCATGTACTAGTTATTTTCTGGATCAATTAGATCCTCTTCTTCCCTTGACCTTTTTTTATTGTGGGTACTCAAGTGGGTTCTGCCACAATCATTTGATTCTGTGATCTGGGGAACATTACTGTGTTGTGTTTGTGAACTAGCATCTGTGGTAATTAATTCCTTGTTACTAGATGCTGTAGTTTGAAGTATTCATTTTGATGTCTCCAATTGGCTTTGTTCCAGAGCATGCAGTCTGGCATCAAACAGGTTGATTTCTAGAGACATCTCCTAATTTTGTGTACATTTAAAACATTTATACATGTTGTTTATGGGGTCTATGAAGTTAAAGCAGTATATTAAACAACTGTTACATTTTATACACACCCTGCTTTCTACTGACAATTTTCCTTTTAGCATAAAACACTGTGGCCACCCACCAACCTCTGAGATAGTCAGATCCCTGGCAATCTATCTGGCTAGCTGCAATCAGGAAATGAACACAGTTGTTAGACAACAGCAGCAAATACCCACATTGGTACCAGTCCCCAAACTGTATAAGACCCCACAATCTCACACACGCACAAACCTGGGTACCCAGTAACTAAGTTCTTAATGGTGCAGGCTTGATGATCAGTGCAGCTGTACATTGGACAGCTAGTTGGGGCTTTTAAAAGAAAACAGCTATGACTTGCATTTTACTTTTAAGCGCACATTACTGGAAGACTACAAACTTGGGAAACACTTTATTTACCAGTCCCTTTTCTTGGTACAGGGCTGGTCACTGTATACTTACATTTGGTAGTCATCATTGGTCTGTACAAGACAGGATCAAGTGCTTTCTGCAGGCGGGCTCTGTCTCTGGAGGCTAAACTGCTAGCAAAGGCTTACAGTCAGGTATCCCCTTTCTGACTGCAGAGATCTTACTGCTTTTTCAGGTGGAACCACACTTTAACTTCTTTTGGCAGGACCCCTCTCTGGTCCAAAATCACTTTGCTGGAAGACCAGGCTGGGACCGGTGCATCTCGACCCCACTTCTAGGCTGTACCCCTTGGGGGAAATGCATATGGCATCACCCTAGGTGGCACACTACCAGGCTGTGTCCCATGCCTAATCTACAATGGTTGCATGGCATTCAGCACATTTATAAATCAGTATATTTATTTCTGTCACTTTAAACCATGGGCCAGCATGGCCACCATGGCCCTCTTAGCTTTCAAACACTTTGATGGGTACTTACTCCCTAAGGCTAGGGTGATCCAATTGCTCACAGTCCATTTCAGACTAATCTTCTTTCACATCTCTGTACCTTTTACTTGGTACTTCAAAACAGTTACTTGCAACTTCTATCAAGCATATATCATAAAGTCTCAGTCCCTGGTGGCTTTGTTGGAGTTAACAGCTCCCACCAGATGTCATGACCATTAAACAAAATCCTTCTTGCCAGTGATGGTGTTAGTAACTCAACAGACAAATACTGGACCTCCCAGGCAATGTCAGGAAGAGCCCTGGCTCTGAGTACAACCCTTCCAGTCCTGTAGGCACTTATCGCATCACAGGGGTGTAGCCAGGATTTGGGGGGCCCAAAACACTTCTGGGGGGGTCCAGGGGCATGCCCCCCAGAAACTTTTTGAAATTTAGGAGTTAAATGCTGCTGTTTCATGCATTTCAGGCAATAACTGTTGAGTTACAAAATGCATCAAAATCCAAGTTGTTAGTCTCATCCATCCCCAGTTCCAGGTATTTCAGTTGAACTCAGGATTCTTTTCTCCCTTTTTAAATTTCCACCTTTCTCTTCTACTGTATATCTTCACATTCTGTTACCAACCCAACACCACCTTTGCTGGTTTTGCCAGGTGTTCCTTCAAATGTTATTTTTAGTTATTTTTCACTTCCCCAAATAGAATTTCTATGTTCAGCTATTGCCTTGCCTGTTATGTCCCTCCTATCTCCCACTGCATGTACTTCCCTTTAATTGCCCATGTTCTATGGTTTCTCTTAATAGTCTTCCTCCCTTTCCCTCTGCATTACATGCATGATCCCCTTTATGGCAAACAAATAATGGTCGGATACTTTATATATTTTTAAATATTTTTAATACTGTTTGTGTCAGGCTCACAGACTAAACAGTATTGCGTGAAAAATATTTAAACAATATAAACTGCCTATTATTTGTGCACAGATGATACACAACTTTTACCAAAGTGGTATTAAAATTATCAAACTACTACAGAAGCAGCCAGTAGAATGACTTAAACTGGGTATCATCAGAGTGTATTAATAAAATGTTAACCACAAACATTTCCACTTTTCACATCAAACACACCTAGTTATTTGCCTAGAACTCTTGTTTCTTTATCAGATTGTCATCTGTAATCTGGCTGAATTTTTTCAAAGTTTGTGAAACTGACGCAAAATAAGGAATCCCAGCTCCAAAACAGCAACTGGTAGTATGAAAATAAATAGAAAAGTCATTTAAGATGCTGGTGGATTAGGAAGAAATTATTGGACCTCTTGCTTTCTTACTCTAGTTCTCATTTTGTTGCTGCCATCACATTTACAAGCAACATCCACCTTGGATGTTTTGTTGCAAACCTTTCAATCACTTCATCAGTGTCCACTTTATCTCCATGAATGTGCATTAGGGCAAGGCATGACTTTCTGTCATTACCAACGATGTGATTAAAATTATCAAACTACTACAGATGCAGCCCATAGATTTAATTATTTGACAACTGGGTGTCATCAGTGTAAGAATAATATACCCCACAAACACACACAGTTATTTGCCTAGCTCTCTTGTTTCTCTATCAGATTATCTTCTGTATTCTGATTCAATTTATTCAGTCTTTGAACTGACACAAAATAATGAATCCCAGCTTCAAAATGGCAACTGGCAGAATAAAAATAGATATAAAAGTCTTTTAAGATGCTGGTGGATTAAGAAGAAATTACTGGACCTCGTGCTTTCTTACTCTAGTTCTCATTTTGTTGCTGCCATCACATTTACAAGCAACATTCACCTTGGATGTTTTGTTGCAAACCTTTCAATCACTTCATCTGTGTCCACTTTAGCTCCATAATGAATATGCATTAGGGCAAGGCCTGACATTCTGTCACTTCCTATTGTGCTTCTAATATAAGTCTTGAGTCTGCGAAGAGCACTGAAAGAGCACTCACATTGTGCGCTACTGACTGGAATTACGAGAGTATCTTGAGTAAAGTGTATATGTTTGGGGTAAAGGATGCATCACAGGCTCTGAATTCTTCTAGACTAGTATCAGGTGAATTTTGATTGTTTTGTTATTTGGTTTTCCATGTTAACAGTTCCACATCTATAACCCGAGGATAAGGAAGATCCTTTTTAAAGAAATCGACAACTTCATCTAGGTTAATGTTTCCACTACTGTATTTAATCACTGATGGAATAAGCCCCATCAGCTTAACCACCATGTGTTGTGTTCTTGAAAATTTCACAGACAGTTGCTCAAGGAGATAATTGAGCATTGGAATTGCAGTCGCCCTCCTACAGTACTCTTCAAGATCACTTGCAGGAGTATTGCTTCAGTGATTCTGTCATCCAACAGTGTGTGGTATTCCAGGCTTAACACTGACCTTTTCTGCAACACTACATGCCTCAGTGTACCAACTGTGGAACAAATAGTCAATTTCTTGGCAAGCTACCTTTATACTGTCCTCTACTGTGGTAATGATGTTGTAAGCATTAATGATATCAACTGCACTGTTTTGTAGTTTTACACTCAGTGGTTGCACAAACTTCGGTGCCTTCATTACTGTGATGAAACAAATAATGTAACATAAATTATCCATAGAATAAAGGATCCCATTTGCTATCATCTTACTCTCAGCATCCCAGTTTCAGTCTCCATACACATCAACATATTGCTGTGCCTTAATGATGACATGCAGTGCAATGAGAATACATGGAAACAGATTGTAAAACATCTTACAAGCTGTATGCCTCATTGCCCATCTTGTTTTGCAAAGAGATTGCGATGTCACTCATTTAGCTGCGGGATAATTAAGTCCTATTACTTTCAACAGAAGCTCATTTCTTTTGGGTGAGAAACTGAAGAAGCTACAACACTGGTTAAGCACATCATGCATGTTCTGGATTTCAGACTGCTGACAAGAGCTCACTATGCACAAATTGATGCAATGTGCATTACAGTGTATGTAAACAGCTGATTAATTCTGCTTGCAAATATAACCTTGTGTGCCTCAAACATATGAGGACATATTTGAGGCCCCATCATACCCTTGGCCTTGGCATGCCTGAATATCAAGACTCCATTGTGCCAATTCATTTAATATGTTCTTTGAAAGTACCTCTACAGTTATTCTCTCATGAGGTACAAAGTCTAGGAAGTCTTCTCTTATATTCTGAGTTTTGGCAACATAATGGATTACCAAAGACAAAACTTCTTTGTTACTTACATCTGTAACTTCATCACCAAGAATAGAGTAGTACTCAGCATCTTTTATCTATTTTATTATGTTGTCTCGTGTATGATCCCCCAATAATCTCTATCAACTCATTTTGAATATCTGGTGAGTGATATTGTGCATTTCTCCCACCTAACTGCAAATGTTCATCTAGACTTGTACCTCCAGCATTTACCCTGAATTTTAACAGGGAGATAAGGTTTCCTGGATGTTGGGTATCATCATCTATTTTCTCAATATGGCCACATAAAGCTATAAAAGTATAGTTTCAATTATTGATCTTACTATGTTCCAGTTTTCTTCAATTCTTGCAGCACACTTAGCATCAAGTTTGCTCCTCACTGATTTTTCAGGGGTTTCCATAGTTACCTTAAAATTCTGAGTCTTTTCCAATGCATTCATGTGATACTGTTTCTTTACAGTGCTCTTTTAGAATCTCCTTTGCTTTTGTCCAGTTAGTTAATGGTTTAGTGACAAAAGTGTCCAAGCTATCACTGTATCCAAACAGGGTACAAAATTTACACAAGCCACCTTTCAACAGTTCACTGTAAACTAGCCAAGAGAATTCAATACATCATTTCTGTTGGAAGGATTGTTGTTTACCATGCTTCACTGTCTTTGGAAACATATAAGTAGCTGATGAACTAAAGTGATTAGTGAAGTATTTAAACATCTCAGAATCACTGAGTAAGGTACCAATGATTTTACCTATATCATAAAGACCCTCTTCTGGCATACTGCTGCTACTTTCTTCTGGCACTATGTTATTATTGCTGTTTTCATTGGACAAACTTTCTTGAGCAGTTTCTCTATCATTGCCTGCTGCAATGCCTGAATTTAAAAACACAAAAGCCATTGTTAACTTCATCATGCATATGGAAAAATTAAATTAACAACAGGTAAATTAGCATTCACCCTCAAATGATTACACATTTGAAAAATGGTGAGCAGATTAGAAATCAAGGAACAGTGTACCATCCAAGGTAGTGGAGGTGAAAATAGTGTGTGGCATCAACAATACATGGGATAAACATAAGAGAGTAATGGTAAAAAAAAAAGCAGGGGTGGGGAGGGTCGCATGTCTGTCAGGGTCTGCAGAGACAGAATAGGCAGGGAACATCTGAGAAGACTTGTTGAAGCAAGCATTTTGTTATGCAAACAAATACTACATTTTTATGTAAGGTAAACAGTATTTGCAAAACCAGTAAGGGGGAATTCAAACCAGGATGGGTAATGCAAGTGGATAGTAAGTGCAGGAAGGGTGGGAAATGTGAACATTTTAGGGAACAGGATGGTCATTAGGACCACTTCAGAAGGATTCGATATGTGGGCAGAGTAAATGAGTCACTGAGCCTTTCATTGCCTGCCATCAAATAATACATTTTAATTTTGGCAATAAGTGCATTCAACGATTGAATGCACTTATTGACAAACTTAAAATGGATTAATGACAAGTCCTATTAATATATGAATACATAGGATAGAAAGACAGTGATTCCAATAAAAAGGCAAATAAGAATCATGACTCAGTTTTCTGACTGTAATTCAGTAGTTTTACAACAGACTGATAACTATAAAGATTGATAAGTAGAACAGTGCCGTTTTCGCTAATATACATGACACACCTTGGGAGCTCCCACTTTCTGATAGGCTTAAACATGGTTGTTTTGTTCCAAATCCAAATGAAGAAAGAGTTGCCTGATTGGTAAATCCTCACTTCTTAGTAGTTGCCATCTCAGCAGGGAATGATCCAAATCAGTATCCCTTTTTGAAATGAAGGAGCAGAGTTTTATTTAAGATATAGTAGCTTTAACATCAGTGCTCACATTCCTTTAATGTATCTGGCATACAGGGCTTGCAAAAGCTACAGACAAAACTTAACAAGCTTAACTGTACCTCCAGCCCTGAGTCAAGCCCAAGGCTGGTCACCTCTTTAACTGATGGCAGCAACAAGATAAGAACTAATATGGTACAGGCATTACAACAGACGACATATGAGGGGAGGCTAAGGGACATGAACATACATATGCTGGAGGAGAGAAGGGCGCATGGGGAGATATGATAGAAACCTTCAAGCACCTAAGGGGCATTAATAAGGTCCAGGTGGAGTACATCTTCCAGTATAGGAGGGATGCGAGAACAAGGTGGCACGATTTGAGACAAGTGGGAAAATTAAGGGGGAACATGAGGAAGTACTTCTTCACTGAGCAAGTGGACAACTGGAATTGTCTGCCACAGGAGGTAGTGGGGGAGAGCACTGTGGGGGGTTCAAACATGCCTAAGACAGGCATAACGGTACCCTAGAGGTAGGAAAGAGAAGCTAAGATTATAACCAAGTCACCAGCCACCAATAAAGGTAGGACAGAGGGAAGATTGGATGGGCCATGTGGTCCTAATCTGCCAGAAACTTTCTATGTTAGTCTGTATGCTAATAAACATATAAGAAACTCAGTACAATTTCCCAGGACTCTTTTACTAGGAATTCCACCATGTATTTATTATTTGTATTAAATTTTAAAAAAGATCCTTGGTCCATGAAGAAGCCAAAGTGCCAATGTGTCAGGGGCATTTATAATAAAAACAATTAACTGGCACTGGTTTATTCTTAAGGTGAGAGCCCCTGCCTCCCCCCCATTTATTCAGTGGCATCAATGATGTATATAATTCGTAGCTCATATTAATCAAGGGGCTGCTATAATTGGTGCAGTGTAGGGCTTTTGGAGCAGTGGCCATAAAACAGAACTAACTCCAGGTTTTTAAGATCTTCTACACAACCTGTGACACCATAGTTTGGTTTCATTGCACAACCCTGAATTTTTTATTGAATATGGTCAAATTAATAAGCTTTGTACATAATGCTGTTGTATTTCAACTTGCATTGTTTACCATGTGGTATAGCTAAGGGTGTTGTTGACAAACCATAGCCAGGTGAATGCATGAAATAAAATAGAAGCCACCAGTGAAGCAAGTTTACAGGCAGTTTTTTTCATAAAAAAAAGCTGTAAACTTGCTTCACTGGTGGCTTCCCCCATGCACAAATGCACACACTGTCAGGTCTTAGTCAGTACAGACTGAGGAAAGACTGATAATTGATGGTAAACTGCAGTCTCTCAGACTCTGTGTAAACATACAATGCCAGAGACTGGCATTTCTGACCCATATGTGAAAACATCCCACAGACTCTGACATAGGAAGACTTATTTTCCTTTCCTGCTAAGCCACATATTTTTGGCTAATTTATTTTACTGCAACTTGACTGAGTTTAATTTTTTTTTGTGCCAAATTCCCCTTATTCATTCCTTTTTTATTATTTCCCACAGCTCATTAACTGGCAGCTGACCCATGACATTCGTGGCTCTTTTTTTTTTACTGCTTGTGACTGATTTTATTTTTTTGTGGCAAAGTCCCTTTTAACTTGATTTTCCTTAAACATCCAGGCCCAGATATTCAAACTGTGCCACGCTGTGGTGCAAGCTTGGGCGCAGCTCAACTTGACTGCACAGTGGTGTGGACTGGACGATATTCAACGGAGTTGTGCCATGGCTCAGCAGCATTGAATATCGCACCCTGGCCACCCACAGTGTGCATGGTGCAGTGGCACTGCACTAGCGCAAGTGGCCAGAGTGGATCATGGGGATGCACTAGTGCAAGTTCCATTGCGCCATGCACAGCAACCGTGATATTCAAAACTTGACATGCAAATGGGGCCATAATGTATGCAAGGCATAAATGGGGCAATTTGCATCTCTTTATGGCCAAATTTGCATGCAGGTGCACTGATCCCTGACGATTTGCACCTGGCGCCCTGCCAGGCAGCAGCCATCGGGGACCAACGCCCCCTGCAGCCGGCAATGTGCTCCACAGCCTGATCGCGGGCAGTTGTTAAAAAAAGAAGAATTCCATCCAATATCCCTGGTGATCCAGTGGACTGCTGTCTGCCCGATCGTGGGCATTTGTCAAAAAATAAAAAAATATTTCCCAATATCCCTGGTGGTCCAGCGGACCACTGTGTGCCCGATAGCAGGCATTTGTCAAAAAATAAATAAATATTTCCAATATCCCTGGTGGTCTAGTGGACCGCTGTGTGCCCGATCATGGGCATTTGTAAGAAAATAAATAAATATGTCCAATATCCCTGGTGGTCCAGTGGACCTGTAAGCCTGATCACAGGCTATGTACATAAATACACCCCAGCACATCCCTGGTGGTCCAGTGGACCCCCACCTCACTGCCCACTGAACCCCACCGCCGCTGCCCCCAGTCAGCAGCGGGTGACAGCACCCTCTCGCGCCTGCCGCCCTGCATGCCGACTGACACAATTGGTAGGGCTGTACTCCCATTGGTCTCATAGCGTGATCAATGAGTATGTAGCCCATAGCTATTACACATCCAGATATGTGAATGGGATCCATTCACATATCTGGAATGTGTAGAATAGTATGGCTGCATGCCCATTGGCTCACGCTAGGACCAATGGCGACAGCCCCACCGATGTGCAGGTCAGTGGCGGTGGGGCAGCAGGCAGGTGCTGCCACCTGCCAGCTAACCGGGGAGCGGGCGGGGCCCAGTGGGGGGTGGGAGGGGGACCCCTAGACCACCAGGGATATTGGACTTATTTATTTATAGCAATGCCCGAAATTGGGCAGACAGCAGTCCACTGTACCACCAGGGATATTGGACTTATTTATTTATACAAATGCCTGCGATCAGTCAGACAGTGGTCCACTGGACCACCAGGGATATTGGACTTATTTATTTATACAAATGCCCGTGATCGGGCAGACAGCGGTCCACTGGACCACCATGGATATTGGACAGAATTCTTCTTTTATTTTTACAGATGCCCACGATCAGGCATGGGGAGGCACCACCGGGTGTAGCCGGAGCTTGGGTGGCCACTCACAGGTGGCAGCTGCTGTGTTGCACCCTGTAATGCAGCAGCTCACCTGTGGGTGGCCATCCCTTGTTCCTTTTTGGATCAACTTTGTGCTAGTGCAGGTAGGGGTTGTGCATGCATGGCTCTGCACATCCTGGGCTGAATATCGGGCTGTGCGGGTATGCATTGCACCCCACCTGCGCCTGCATACATTACTGATCGCGGCTCCGGCGCATTGGGATTTGTCCCGTGCACTTTTCCCTTTTGAATATTGCACCGGGGCGCATCAGTGGGTTGTGCATGGTGCAACACTGTTGTGCCACGTGCAACTCTTTTGAATATCTGGGCCCCAGACTTCATGAGCTCACTACCTTTTGCCACAGAGATGTAAAGTGACTGTATCTGCCTGCACTGGTTAACCAAATGCTGCTGCAGCACAAACAGACTAGAGCAGTCAAGCTAAGTATCCAGCTTGGGCAGCTTTGAGTTTTCAGTCAGCTTGTGCCCAAACAAGTGCCCTTCTGCACAACCATCCATAACCCTAGCAAGCACGGCAGAGGAGGAATAATGAACAACCACTGGGTGCGCTGATTTTTTTTATTTTATCGATCATTACAAAAATAGCTGTTGGAACACTGTGCTGACTCTCCCTCTACTCCCTCCCAGACACTGACATGCCAAAGTGACTGTAGTCTGCACTTCTCAGCTGCTGAATCACATGACCACCCAGTTTAGTCACGTGACTCAGAATCCGAAGCTACTCGTCTGTTCTTGGTGGGTCAGAGGTGGGGCTCATGCACATTCATAAGTCAATGCCTGCCTCCCAACTCACTTGCTACCAGCAATTTAAATATCAAGATTTTTACCGGTGCCAGTGTGGCTACTTCATGAATAAAAGACAGATCCTTGGCTGGCTCATGGAGGGTGGGGGGGAGTGAGAGATATAAGTTTTTTTTTTTCAGCAAAACAGTTTTGGCAAGCGGGGGGGTCCATGCACCCAGGAACACCTTCCCCTGACTACACCCCTGCATCACATTTATATACTTAAACTGGACCCTTCTCTGATCACTAAGTAGATGTCCACCCCTTCTGTGCTTTTGGTTAAATGCAGGGTGCAGAAAAACCGTCACAATCAGTATGTTCTGGGCTTCAATGCCCCTCAAAAGATTTCACACACTTGCACTTGTTAGAAGCAATTTACTCACTCAGATTACTTGTATAATGATTTTTTTGTTCTCTGAGGATTTGGGCTTTCTTCAGCACTCTCACTGCTGAGGTAGAACATGCATACAGCTCTCTCACAGCTGAAGGTTCAGGTTCACCCACATTTTCCCAAAAATGTGGAAAGGTGCTGGCCTGCCCTAGAGGATGAATTCTGGCAACCCCCAGGTTAGCGACTTCTGTTGCCTACAGCCACTTTGTCTCTCTGGCAGAAGAAAGCCCCCTACCCTGTGGAGGAGCTTGAACTGGATCACTAGGCCCATTTTGGAGCAAAGGGCCTGACCTCACCCCCTGTGGGAGGCTCCCACTCGAACACTGCTCAGACTGGGAAACACTGTCTTTTATGGAGTCCCTCTGAGGCTCCCAATTGGCTGAAGTTACTTGCTGCTCCCACAATAGTTGCCTGAAACTGCTTGTCAGTCCATAAAATGAATATTCATTAACCTCACTCAATGCACAATAGGCCCCTTGTTTTTGCACCTGAATTAGGTCCCTGCAGTTTCCCCATAAACCTTTTGCAAAGTCCCAGAAGCCCTTGGAAAAAGTCCCACAAGTTCTGGCCAAAATTCTGACTTTCTGATTGGCTGATGCTGCACTATCACGGCTGCTAAACTCACAGTCCCCTTGCAATTTTAACACAGTCTCAACTTTAGATGTCTGGTGCAGCCAGAATATATACTTTATCAAATTGCTTGCCCCATTGTTCAATAGCTGCTTTTGTGCCCTGGAGATTGCCACCCAGAACAAACATCTTAGCTCAGTCCCGAGCCTGTCGCTGCTGCCTTAAACAAGTGCCCCCAGGCAGCAGACAGGTAAATTATCTGAGTCCCTTTGATTCAGGTCTGGAGCAGCCAGTACATTTATTTTCTTAAATTATTATTTCCCTTTGTTTAGTATCCCCTTTAGTGTCCTTGTAGCTGCTGCACCTATTTTATATTAATTTACATTTAAATCACTGCAGCAGCTGCCAAAACCCATAGTCTCTAGAGAAAGGCAGACCCGTTCATGAATATTAATGAGGGTCATTATTATGTATGAGCCCTCAATTATGCTCCAACAACAAACTTTATTTTTGGGCTTCCTTAAAGTCTCTCATTTGCCTCATCTAGGTTCCCGGTCCCTGGCCACCCCCAGCATTCCTTGCACTCGCAGCCCAAGTGCCCATGTAACATCTGAGGATGTATTGGTGCAAAGCATCAAATGTTTGGCATTGACAAATGCTTGTTCAGTTTGATCACCCTTCTTAAAAATAAATATCATTAAGACTTCTTTCATTGAAGCTAGGAGAGACTTTGAGGCTAAGATCTCATCACAAACTACTTGCAAAACAGGAGCTAAATATGATCCAAAGGTTTTATAACATTCTGAGGGTGAACCACCCATCCCCAAGGATGTATTGTTCCCCAAAGACTTAATTGCTTGTAATACTTCTGTTATTTGTATAGGTTTCATAAGATTTTGGGCCCAATTTTCAAAAGGGGATGCAGGGCTTGCTTCCAAGCCTTGCATTCCTGCAGTTTGCTGCACCTGGCGGTTGCTGGTTTGCCACCAACTTGCAACTGCATTTTCTAACCTGGGACACAAGCTGTGACAGTGTTCCATTTTTACAGCACCATGCCTAAAAACCCAGGTGTTAGCCCCTAACATGGCTCCCTCTGGGACACAAAGGCATGCCAGGGGGTAGCTGGCATAACTGTGCTGTGCCACTGGAAGGGACTTGTGGCAAGGGGTTGCTGTATGCAGTTTCAAAAAATCACTCTTGCTGCATGGTTTGCCACAAGTCACAACTTGCAGCACCATCTCAGCTGCAAGTCTGTTGTAGCATCTGCAACACTTTCGAAAATTGAGCCCTTTGTCGAATATGTTCCAGCAGTACTAGAAAATCTAGTCTTCCTAAAATATCTGAATCTTCTACTGCATTTATTTCTGTACCAAAAGTGTCAGTAATGTACTCTTGAAGCACTTCCATAATGCTATCAAGAGAGTGCATTAGCCCATCCTCTACTCTATACAAACTAGATAGATACCCCCATAACCAAGCCTGATATATATATATATATATATATATATATATATATATATATATATATACAGTACCTCCTCTGTAAACAATCCTACACACAGTAAACATATCCATATGTTGGAACTTACCTTGTGTACCAAATTTCAGTTCTTTTTCCAAAAAAGTTGCTCTATCATATCGAAATTTACTATATACATTTCTTCTTTAATGATGTCAGTTTGTTCTGAGACACCTTCATCCTCCAGATGCATTAGGGAAATCAATCTATGAAGTCTAGATCTAAGCTTTAGATAATGCATGTATTTCATATTAGTAAGGGTAACACTAATTCTCTTAAACAGTGAAATAAAATCTTTTTTTGAATCCTCCCACCATCTAGAACACTATCATATTCTGTCAAAAGTGAACATAATGCCTTAAATAGTTCTACCCGTAAATGTCATATCTCCTCCTGTTCTAATACAGTAGTATTTAATCTCCAGGGAGGAGTCCTAGTAGTAGTGGATGTCCCAGTACTACGGTGACAAATAACTGCTACGTGATCTGAAATTTCAACAGCAACACTCTGTGCTGTGTTTACTTTTAAAGCAGGTGATGTGTGAACCCTGAGTCCATATTTATAACAGGAACAGAGCAAGCAGCAAACTCTTTATTAGGAAGCCCAGAGCCAGTTTCACTTTGCAGAGAATCACTAATATTTTGCATGGTTTGCATGGCTTCGGCCACTCTTCCAGTCTCAGCGGCCCCCGAAGTCTCATGAGTAGCAACGTTGCTTTCAACCCCTCTCTCAGGCTTTTTCTGTATTTGTGCCAAGTGTGTAGCATTAATAGTACCCCCAGAAGCCAAGAATGCCCATCCACAGTTTTTACCCACCCAGCTGCTGTTAGTGCCGACTCTACAGATTATGCACAGCTGTTGGGTCCATTTAAATCAATTACGGCACTCCTGACCACAGTACCGTGCTAAACACCAAGGCGTTTAAAGAGTTTTGCTTTCCCTCCCACCATAGCTCCTTTTGTCTGTAGTTTGTTTATATTAGTAATGGTCTTGTGCTTGTTTCCGTGGCTAACACTTTTAACTGCCTCCAGAGTGAAAACTTTGGGCAACATAGAAAGTGCACTAACTGACTTGCTAGAATGTGGTGAAGTATCGCGTACTGTACACAGAAGGGGACATGTATCCCATGCTGAGGACCCAGTGTCTTCCGTGGTTCATTCCCCATCAGGAAAATCAGTAGGCTGGTGACTGTCTGAGGTTTCAGATTCAACTTCCATGTTTGGCAAACTGATAGTTCTTTCCAGGCTAACATCCTGCCTAAATTCTCTGCTGTCAGTCAACGCCTTTTATTCAGATATATCATCAGCCATGTTGGGCCTTCAGCTGTCAGAATGAGCTGCCAGAAGTGCAGCTGTGGCAGGAGCTTGTATAGGGGATAATAAAGCTTCAGTCAATTTCTCTTTTTTTTTTTTTAAAACGGGCTTCTTCCTCCACTAGGAGTTTAAGCAGAATCCTTTCTGTTGCTGAATCTGTGGACTTCATGTCATCTGTAGCCAACAAACAACTCTGGTGTGGGAGGTCAGTAACAACTTTTCTAGTGTCTGATACAGGATCTCCTTGGTCAGTCTCCATATTTTCTAACATGTTATTAAACACTTCTGAAGTTGAAGCTGTGACCTCAGGTAAATAGGTATTGGGGGAGGAGGTCAACTCCCCCATACCTAAGGCATCCTATCCTCCTCCAGGCTGGTTGGCCATCTTGGCCACAAGGTCAGACAGTGAGAGGTTACCCCTACAGGTGAGTAGTGGTATTTTATTAACAGAAATATCAGACAATTCAAACAAACAAAATCAAAAGTCATATACAATTCTAAAAATATGAAGTAAAAAAACACTAAGAAAAAAATAAATGAAAACCCAACCACAGGCTATAAAACATGGGAGCAGAAAGCAACAATTTGTCCCTCAGGAAACATTTCTTAAGATTATCATGTACCATTTTTGCAATGACAGCTAGTAGACTCTCCTGCTGCCGAATCATAAAAGCACATAGGTCCTGCCACAAATAGTATTTATACAAAATGAAACAAACCTTCAAGGACTAATGTGAAAAATTATCCCAGACAGTCAGATAAATACCCGGGACCACCACTTCATACGTAACTGAAGAAAAGAGAGGACAATGTCACATGGTACCTAAGTGGGTCCACAAAGATAAACTCATTTATTTATTTATTGAAGATTCATTAACAGCCTTTGGACACAAGTTGCTCATTTGCAAAGGTTCCAACCTAATGGGACAATCAAATAAGTAATGGGGCTGGGTCTTCAGAAGCCGTAAGCAGGAACGTCTCAGGCAGAAGATCTCAGCCTGTGACTTATGTTTTAAGAAGTCCTTAATGGCTAATCTACTGTGCGTACAAAGCCACAAAACATCCCACATATAATGAGGGATAGCCTTATTAGTAAGTTAGGATACAGCCAACTCAACTTTATCTGGTGGACAACATTTCAAGCCAATTGTAGGCGTATGATGCTGATGGATGATGTGAGAATACAATGCCTTCCTCTGGAAGTGGGCACATTTATTGAGTGCCATATGCCAAGACAGTATCTTCCATACAGTACATTTGATATACAAGGGTACAACATGATCATAGTCACATGCTGGGGGCCAAGCACCATGTGTATTCCAATAAGTCAGGAAAGGTAGTAACCAATCATCCACCAAGTGAACCCATAGGGAGTAGGCACCCTGCAAAACAAGAGTAACATTACTATGTAGAAAGACTCTGTAAAAGAACACAATTGGATGCGCCATGTGGAATCCCCCTCTATTCATAGGTTGATAAGTCACATCCCTTTTTATTTATTTATTTAAAATTGATAACCAGGAGAAGCACCCAGAGCCAAGGCTCGTTTCCAGGTGGGACCTGGGGGAAGTGATAAAAGGAGGCAAACAGCATACATACATAAGATATACAGACCATAACACTGGTGTCTCAGGCATGTTACAACAGAGCCTGAGTAAGAAGGTAATCACATAAGAGCAGAGACGTAGGTGGGCTACAATGGTCCATAAGTGGGTAGCAGAAATACAACAAAAGAAGAACTGACAACAGTGCAAAAAATATACAGCTTATTTATAGGATTGCAAAATGACATTTTAGAATGAATGAGATACATGAGTGAACACAAGGTACAACAATAATAACATATAATAGACATGGTACTGAAAAGGCATTTGGAAAACTGACTGAGAAAGCTAACTTAAAGTAACTCAGGCTTCAAAAGGTAGTTAGTCAGGTTGATGGCAAAAACAGGAGGGAGGGGGAACAGGAGAGTGTCCATTTAATGAGATTTAGCAAGGGATGCAAGTGGAGTGAAATGGGAAGGGAGTTCCACAAGTGAGGGAAGAAGAAGGAGAAAGCAGCCTTTCTAACATTAGAATGTGGGTGAGGGAGGGCGAAAGAATAAAGATCACGTGTGTGGAGGTGGTAGGATGTGCAGAGGCAGGGGGATAGGAGGGAGGTGAGGTGGGGGGAAGCAAACCGAACCAGAATTTGGCAGAGATGATAGAAGTGTGGTGGTTACAGTGAGAGGGTAGAGAGAAGAGTGATAGAGAAGAGTAGAGGGAGCAATGATGAGTCCTGAGGGGGACGTTCAAGGTGAAATGACAGAAAGCATTGAAAAGGATGTTCAGTCTGGAGAGTGTAGATGCAGAGCCAGACCCATACACGATATCTGCATATTCAAATAGAGGTAGGATAGTTTTAGTAAGGAGTATCCGTCGAACGAGGAGGGAGAAGATGTCTTTATTTCTAAATAGCTCACCAAGTTTGGAGTGGAGCTTGGAATGCATGTAGTTGCCCAGTGTTGAGAAAATAAGGTAGCTGTCTAGCCAGACACCTAGATACATATAGGATGAAACTGTATTCAAGGGGGTGCTATCAAGGGTTAAGAAAGAAAGGGATGAGAAGAACTTGACTAGCTTTTGGTGGGTGCCAAAAATCATAGAAACTATTTTAGTAGTATTTATCTTGAGCTGGTTGGTTTGGAATCAATTTAGGATGTGAGTGAAGTCATTTTGCAACTGAATGGTCACCATAGGAATAGAGGGACCAGACATAAAGAGGATAGTGTTGTCAGCATAAAGGTGAATTAGGGAAGAAGAGCATACAGTATGGAGATCATTAAGAAAGATGGAGAACAGGATAGGACCAAGAATATAGCCTTGAAGTACACCAGCTAGAATTGGGAGTGGGGTGAGAACACATCGCCCTCTAGGATGCATTGGTAGTGACCTGACAGATAAGATTTGAACCAATTGACCAATAGAGGGAGGGAAGAGTCTAGTGGGTTTGAGTTTAGATGGAGAGGGTGAAAGACAGAATAGAAGGCATTGGCTAGGTCTATGAATATGGCTGCTGTAAGAAGGCCTTGATCCATGCCTGTAAGAATGGCATCAGTAATATGGAGAAGGGAAAAGACAGTAGAGTGTTTTTTTTTTCTGAAAACCAGCCTGGAAAGAAGACAGAAAATCAGAAGAGGAGAGAAATTGGGTGAGTCTGGTAAGGACAAGGGGCCATTGGAGCTTAGCTAGAATAGTGAGGAGGGAGATTGGGTGGAAATTTCCAGGTGAGGAGTGATTACCACCTTTGTAGAGAGGGATCACTTTTGCTGATTTCCAGGTCCGAGGTACAGTGCCAAGGGTGAAAGAGAGGTTAAGCAGGTGGGACGGGGTGAATAATGGCTGGGGCTGAGATCTGAAGAAGGAGAGGGTCAAGCCCATCAGGGATGAATTTGCAAGGCTGCAGTGATTTAAGGGCACAAAACACCTCTTGAGCAGTGATAGGAGAGAAATGAAATACATTTGGAGTTGGAGGAGTTTGCAGAGCTATTGGGGGATTTACAAGGGTATTTGGAGTTGAAGGGGTGAACAGAGGGGTGGTGGGGTTGATGGCGGAAGAGGGAAGGGTACATGTGAAAAATTTGTTTAGGTTGAAGGCAATGGAGAGAGGATCTGAGATGAGTTTTTGTCAATCAGGAGGGAGTGGGAGGAAGAATTTGATATGGGGGGGGGGGGATTTTGAGGAGTGAAGAAAGTGTTTGCCAAAATGTATAAAGAGAGTTCAAGTTTTCTAGTACTGTGTACTTCAAATAGTAGGATTTAGCAAACCTAATTGCCTTGGTGCATGAATTTCTCAGAGTTTGGCAGATGGATAGATCATAGACATTAGCTGATGCTTTGTAGCATGCCCAAGCACGATCACAAGAGTTACAGAGTTTGATGATGTCAGCAGATACCCAAGGATGGTGTAAGTGTCTCATCCTGCAGTAACGTGAAGGGGCATGAAAGTCACAAGTTTTGTTGAAAATGTGACAGAGGAGGAAGATGGCAGTATTAACATCATTTGAGGAGTAGAAGAGAGTCCAATGGGAGGATGCAAGATAATGCAGAAGAGTTGAGATATTTAGGGAGAGTAAAGACCGAATCCAGCGAAAAGCTGGCGGGGAGTGAGAAAAATGTAGTTTGCGTGTACAGTATGTCATTAGATGGTCGCTGAAAATGTCAAGGAGTGTGCCAGTGGAGGAGATCCAGTGGGGGTGTGAGGCCAAGATCTAGCCAAGGAGGGTGTGGTTGTGAGAGTGAGGTTTTTGGTTTTGTGGGTTCATTTATGAGCTGATGGAGGTTTAGAGACTCTGTGTGGTACATGGTGGATTTTAGGGCAGAGGAGGCCCAGTCCAGATTGAAATCACCAAGTAGGATGAGTTCACTGGAGCTGGCAGTGGATGACAGAGAGGAGATGATAGTGACAACAGAGGTGATGGAGGTTTTGAGGGAGAAGTATAGGCACACTAATGAAAATGGGGAAAGAGGAAGGGGTAGCAGCTTAATGAGGAGAACTTTGTGAACCTTTGGGACTGCTTCACCAGTAATGAGAGAGACTGGTATATTTTGGTGATGGTACATGGCTACACCACCACCATGCTTAGAGTGGCCCTGCCTAAGGATATGGTAGCCTGGTAGAGAGGGTAAAGAGTCAGTTATTTGGGGTAAAAGCCAAGATTCCATGATACAGAGTATGTCTGGGGAATATTGCATCACCCAAACTTTCAGGAGGTCAGTCTTCGGGAATAGACTCCTTGCATTTAGGTGGTATATAGAAAGACATTTCAGGGGTGAGGGAGATGTGGGGCAGGGCTTGGGCTTAATTGGATATCACCAGCTAGTAGAAGGAGAAGGTAGAGGAGAGAAGTTTGCTGGCTGATTTGCATGGCTTTAACCGACTATGGTGTAAACATTTATAGGTAGGTGAGTGGAAGAAGTAGAACCTGTGAATGAGTTCCATAACGAGAGAGAGAAGAGTTGTAGAAGGATGGATTTTGAGAAATAGAATACTACCTCAGAAACTGACTCATGTGTGTGTGTGTGTGTGTGTGTGTGTGTGTGTGTGTGTGGGGGCTGTGTTTGAAAGAAGCGAGAACAGTAGAACAGGAAAGAAAACCCAGTCATGGTTGTCTTGCAAATTGGTCAAGGTGATGAAGAAAAAAAAATAAGAGTTGCATGCATGAGATATATGGAAACTTGGAGGGAGGAAGGAAGACAGTGAAGCACATGGGGACCACGGTACCACCACTGGGTGGGGGCTGGATGGGGCGGCCAGGAGGGTGGTTCTGGGTCATACCTGAAAATAGGCATTCCTTGCCTAGTATGCTTACCCAGTAAACAAAAGCTAATAAATAAATAAATAAGTAGAGGGAGGGGATAGGTCAAGAGGAGGGTAGATATTGTTGGGAGATGGAAAGCTGGCTGAGGAGGAGATATTGGATAGCAGTTAAAGGCATAGTGATGGAGACATGATAAGCGAAGTATAGTAGGCATGAAGGTAGGATAAGGGGAGGAAGGATAATTTGATTGGGTAAAAGAGAGCAGAGAAGGAATGAGGGCAAGAACAAGCAACCAGATGTAAACATTAGGCATTTTGTGGTCTGGAAGTGGTAAGCTGTTAGGAATCAGCATTGAGGTAGCAGTGGAGAAAGGAAGTCTCCTAAATATGAGGATGAAAGTTAAGCACAGTAACTGAATATACAGAGTACTATGATTGAAAAGTAGTTTCCCAGAGTGAAAACTAAAATGGAGTTTTAGGGGTAGCAGGCTCTCTTAACAGAAGGACACAACTGAAATGGCCTGTGAATTTTGATGGATTGTAGTATAAAGGCAAACTAGTGCCCAAACAAAGTAGAAAGACTATTTGCTGGTTACTGGATAACAGGGTCAGAAGGTAGCAATAACTATTTGAGGGGTTCCTATTGGTGAGAGGACAAGGTCAACCCCAACCAAGTACAGACAAAGAGGGGGGTACAAAAGTTGACTGATTAGTTCTGTCAGAGGAACAAGCCAATAAAGCAGGCACCACCTCTGGGGGGGGTGGAAAGGGTGGGCAGGAAAGCGGCTCCGTGTCAGCCTGAACCGCTGCTGCTTAAAGAAGGTGCCAGAAGCATGCCTGCATAGCTGCAAACACGGTGTGCTGTACCTGTAGTTCGGAGGTAGGGTAGCTGGGGTCTATGGTTAGAAAACAGGGAGAGAAGGCTTTTAATCGAGTTGAGGAGGGAACCCCACAGGCCCTGGAAGAAAACACTCAGCAACCTGGTCTCTATGGAAGGATGGGGAGGGAAAACTGTACCGACTTAGGGAAAGCATGGCAATAACAGGGTCTTGATTAAAAACACTCTTCAATTTAGAGAGATGCCTAGTCTTCCATATAGCTAACATATTCTCAGCCTTGTGAAGGCAAGCCTCCCAATTATAGCTGACTGCCTCGTAATGGTTGAAGTAAATTCCGAGAACTTTTACAGAGGTTGTCTGAAAGGGAATCCTAGCAACATGTGTGTGGTGTGGCTGTGTAGAATCACCTATCAGCACAGCCACACTCTTGGTGTAGTTAATTTTGGAAGCTGACAGGGCTAAAAAATCTTTTAATACAGAATTAACTTAATTCCCAGACTCCCCATCTCATATCAAGATGCATAGATCATCAGCATAAGCCAGATGGAAGGAGAGTGGTGCAAAAGCCGAATTAGCGAGTTTATTGAAAAAATGTATAATAACATACTTAAGGGGCAACCCTGCTGTACCCCCTAGCATGGAGGATGGGCAGGCCCAGTGAAGAGTTAACAAAGACAATCAGTCAGGTAATCGAGTACAGCATATGCACCCACGTCAAGAACAATGGTGGGATACCATAAAGGCTTAACACTTCAAAGAGATAGGAGTGACGAACCCTATCAAATGCTTGTTCCTGATTAAGAGAAATAACATACCCCTGCCAAGGGCCATAAGAGCCCCTCTCGAACAATTTCTGAAGCAACAACAGACTATCCTGGCGATGTTTCTCAGATGGTAAAATTAATTTTGTACTACAACCAACACCTGTGACTTAAAAGTGAGGCCACAGTCCAAAACAACACCAAGGTTCTTCACCCTGACAGAGGTGAGCAACTGGGAGTATATCTGCTCTGTAATCTGAAGGCACAAGCCTTGTACATGTTCATGGATTGTGTAGCCAGGCCCCTGCCCATGCAGGGTCTTGTAGGTCAGCAAACCGACCTTGAAGGTGATCTGCCACCTAACAGGTAGCCAGTGCAGGGAGCGCAGCAGAAGTGTAATGTGACATGATCTCGATAGACCAGTCAACAACCTGGCTGCCACATTCTAACCATAATCCAGCATGATGGAACGGCACACCATTGAAAAAGGGAGATTATGGGTTCTGCCACTGACACCAAATAGCAAGTCAGCATCCTGGCAAGAATCTTATAATCCATATTTAAAAGGCACAAAGGTCTCTAATTATCCATCACATCCAATCCCTTTCTTGTACAAAAAATAAGGAGGGCTTCCATAAAGGAGGGGGACAAAGCACCAATGACTAATACTTGGTTATAAAGTACTGGGTTAAAAAATACTTGACTACTCGTCTGACCTCTTAAACCTGCCATCCAGGAACACTCCCTTCATTCCTCCACCAAGGGCCTCCTAGCAGTTCTGATGGCCAGGCTGAAAACCTTGGGTGATCGCTCATTCGAGGTGGCCAGCCCGGTCCTCTGGAACTTGCTTCCCAGATCTCTGAGAGAGACCCCGTCAGTGGAGGTGTTTAAGTGGGGCCTATAAACCTATCTTTTTAAAAAAGCTTGTCTGAACAATTGCTGCTGCTTTAAATGTTACTTGTTTTTTATTTTATTACTATGTTTTAGTATTACTTTATTGTATATTTATATATCCTGTATGTTTTGTCTGTACACCCCTGCTTGCTTGACCCTTGTAAGGTGTCCAGAGTCCCTGCGATTGGGCACCCTATATAAACATTTACTTACTTACTTACCCATAATGTGGGGGCTAGACAGTCAATAAAGGATTTATAGAACTTGGGGGTGAGGCCATCAGAATCCAGCGTGATGTTGGAGGGAAAACCTTTAATTGCTTCAAGAACCTCCGATAAAGATGCAAGTTGAATCAGCAACTCCTGCATGAAGCGGGGTAGGGAGGGAGGGAGTTGGAAAGGCTAGATCAGGCAGGGGGTCACTGCCAGGGGAGGAAGATGGGCTAAATTTAAGGTGGACATGGGCATGCACAATACCCATGATGCTCTCAAAATTCTCGGTAGGCAATGCAGATGCTGAAGGCCAAAGGTCCCACATATAGTCATTCATTCAATCATTCATATTTTATTTATAGCGCACTTTACCTTTTGGACTCAAGGGCCCAGATATTCAAAAGGGTTGCGCCATGTGCAACAGGGTTGTGCGTGCACAACTCCAAAAATGCGCCATTCTGCAATATTCAGAAGGGGCCAGTTGCGCCACCGAAAACATGCTGAGCAACAGCGCAATGGGAAGTGAAGGCATGCGCAGCGCGAGGCGGGTCCATGCATAAAGTGCGACGCGATATTCAAACACTTGCGCAATGCGCAAGAGTGGCTTAAGCCGAAGTTGTGCAGTACCGGATATGAGCCAAAATAAAAGGTTTCAAGGAAGCGCGAAAAACTCAGCAGGCCGCAAACTGGGGAGAGAGACAGAGAGAGAGAGAGAGAGAGACAGAGCTGGAAGGGCAGAGAGGGACAGGGGTCCAGGAGAACAGAGAGGCCAGTGGGGTGCCGTGCAGTGGAAGCAGCAGTGGGGGCAGCGGGGCAACACAGGAACAGCAGCGGGGGCAGAAGCCAGGGAGATGGACGAGTGTCAGCTTCCACATGGAAAGCTGTAATGAGGGGTGAGACACCATGCTGCGGGGGTGGCGTGGGCGTGAGAGAGGGCCCGTTGGCGGTATGCTGCCCGACAGGTGGTATCGTGCCCGCATCAGCTTCGAGCTGTACACAGATGTCGAGATTGTGGCCCGGTACCGCCTGAACAGGGCAATACTGAGGACGGCTCTGCAGCTGTGCAGTGATGTGATGCAGGCACCCTCACGGAGTCATGCTCTGTCCGTGGAGACCAAGGTGATAGCCTGCCATGTGCCTGCTCTCCACGGGCACCTCCAGAGGCCGACAGGGACACCACATGCATTACACAGTCGCGGCCATGTCACGCATCCTCACCCAATTCCTCAGCGCACTGCTGCCTCATGCTGCGGAGTACATCCATTTCCCCAGCACCGCGGCAGAGCGTACAACAAACATGCAGGAGTTCCACAGGGTAGCACATATGCCTGGCATGCTAGGGGCCATAGACTGCACCCATGTGGCCATTCGCATGCCACCTGGCCCCGACGGCCAGGCTTATCGGAACCAAAGGGCTTTTCCAGTGTCAACTGCCAGGTGGTGTGTGATGCCACTGGGCGATTATCAATGTCTGTGCCACACACCTGGCAGAGCACATGATGCTTCATATGGCACCAGTCTGCATTGTGCCATCGATTCGAGAGTGGAACATCCCACGGGTCATCTAGTGGGTGAGTACACATGTATGGATGCAAACTCTGTGCAAGGGTGGGAATGACACAGGTGCCATGGTAGTGGCACACAAGGATATGGGCAATATGGACCTGACATGACACTGATCTCACTATCTCCACACAGGTGACTGGGATACCCACTCCATCCCTGGCTGCTCACACATACCGGTGCCCCACGACCCCAGCGCAGCTAGGTTTCAATGAGGCACATGCCGCACACGTAACATCATGAGCGGGTGTTTGGGATGCTCAGCAACGCCCGATGCCCGGACACCTCCAGCGGAGCCTCGTACAGCCCCCAAAAGGCCTGTGGGATATTCCTGGCCTGTTGCATCTGCACAACATGGCCAAAGACCATGGGATAGCCAGACAGGTCCAAGAGGGGACAGCGATGGGGACGCCAGTGGCGCCGGTGATGTGGTGATGAGCAGCCCCCTAGGACGGAGGGACCCGACTGATCCGAGTGGGCCCAGCTGCACTGGGACACCATTGCAGAAGAGCACTACGCCCAACACAGGTAAGTCAAGGGGACATGTGCAGGCAACACTGTCCATGCGCAAACCACAGGCACACAGGGGAACACACCGTGCATGAAGGTCAGGGGAGTTGAAGGTTCCAGGCATACCAACACACCATCAGAGAGGGGTGAGCACTCATATGGACACACACACACACCAGGCAGCATACATGGGCAGCAGCACAGCACTGCGGAAATGACATTGCCAACACACAGCACCACCAACCACCCCCACCACCTGGACTGTCCATGTACGTGTGTCAGGACCTGGGCACTCTTGCACCTTGGTGTACAGTGCAATGCAGGCATCATCATGCACACACACTGTGGACAGCAGTTGGGAGAGTGCAGGTGGTCCGGTGTGTCAGCTTGGTGAGAGAGCACCCAGCAGTGCACTGCCCACCATGACACACATTGCACAAGGGCAGCACCAGACAGGGCCTGCACTGGGAGACAGTTCAGTCAGGTAGCACTGTCCCACGGCCACCACGGATGCATGGGCAGCCCCGCCGTGGCCCAGCAGCACTGGCAGGCTGAGCAGGGGCCACATCGGGTGGCGCTGGTGCACCACCAGGGGTCCCACTGTGCGAACGCGACCTTGCCCACACAGGGGTCTGCATCCTGCCAAACAAACTTGCACCAGGGGTGCTCGGGATGCCCACAGCAGAACCCGGCGTCGATAGGCCTGGTGTCACATGATGCCGGGAACGGGGAGTGGAGAGCGCACTGTGTGGGGTGTGTGGTACAGGGGCACCTGACAGTGTGGCCAATGCGTCCGCGACAGAGACCACTGCCTGGGTCAGCCTGTCAATGGCAGCGGTCACATCCATCGCGATAAGTGACCAGCTCGGCTCAGTCCCGAGCACACTCCTGCTATGCCGCTCACGGACACAGACAGTGCCTCCCACCCGGACTTGCAACCCGCCCCTGCAGCTGTACGGGTCCTGCAGCAGGCGGTGTGCCCATCAATGGGTACTGTGCCCCAATGGCATCGTGACCCCCAGGGTGTGGACAGTCCTGGTGCACAGCACCCCTTGAGGGTGGGCGCTGTTTGCCAGGACCAGGTATGGGCAGATCAAAGGGCGGTGGACATGTGCCACTGCTTGACACTGTACCCCCAGATCTGGTGTGCAACTGCTGCTGCCGCCCCTCCAACTGCTGAGCCCCCAGGTCCACCTGTTCCACCTCTGTGCTGATAACAGTGCCAGACACCTGCACAGCCACTGGTGCTGCCCCACCGGTGCTGACAGGCACAGCCTGGGACTGCAGCAGCATGCTGGTACACAGGTGTGAACCAGGATGGCCCAGGGGCACGTGCTGGCCTGCCATGTGTCCGCCATGGGACACACACCTATCACTGCCCATTGCAGGCCTGCTATCATCAATGGTGCAGGTGCTGCCACTGCCATAGTGCACAGCATGCTGGCATACCTGCATGCCAGACTGCTGTGACACAGGCTGTGCACCCTGCACCCGTATCATTGACACCGGAGTTGTTGGCCCAGCGCGGATGCTTGCAGTGCCTGCAGGCTGGTGGCGGAGGTGGATGCTCCCTCCTCCACGTCCAGCAGGTCTGCCTCACTGTCTGGACCCACCACCACCACCATCTCCTGCAGACGAATAGGATCTGTAACAGAAAGAGAGTACATGTGAGTGCATGTGAACAACAGCTCCCCCCCCAACAACATCACCATGTCATACCGTGCAGTGATGGGCTTCCACCTGTCTGGAATCCTCCGCCTGGTACGCCCGCAATGGCACTCGGCTGCATGGCCGCGACCAGTGTCTCCTCTGTAGGGGTCAGCTGCAACACCACTGGTGGGCCCCCACCAGTGCCAGCACGTGCCACCCTGAAGGCTGCCACCTTCTCCTTCAGCCTCCCGCGGTCAGTCCCATCTTCTTCCTGCATTCCTGCACGGAGCGCGTGGCTTCCATGCAGGTTGACGGCCCGAAGCTACCCTCCCATGCAGCTGCATGCCCTGAGGGTTGCCCTCCGTCCCACTCAATAGTGGCTCATCCTCCAGGTAGGCCTGGAAGAGGGCCTCTGTCTCTGCCGTGGTGAAGTTCGGCCTCCTCCCACGCCGCCCACACCCTCAGCTTGGCTCTGGTCAGTCATGGTGACTTCAGGCGGGTGGAGTGACACCTGTCACTGTGCAGTCGACAGCATTTCCCCATGAGCATAGCTGCGGTCTGGGGTGCAGAAGCCCCGCTTCCTCTCTCGCATGGCAGATACTGATAGAAAGGGTGCCCTTTGTCCTTTCTAAGTGCCCTTTCATGCTCAGCCCTCAGCCTTTATCATCCTCCCGCCCATGAGCATTGTCCTGAGCATCACACAGCATGTAACTCACCTCTCACCTGCAGTAACCAAATCTGGCCAGCACAACCCACAGTCGATTTTATAGCGCAACACATGCAAATTAGGTGTGGCTCAACTTTAATGACATGCTAATCGTGCCACCGCGCCTTTGAATGGCTGATCGGATGATTGGCATATGTCGGCTGAATATCGCATATTTGGCGCTTTGCGCAGTCATGGAAGGTCCGCTGAGCCAATGGCGCAGGTTTGTGGCTGCGTACACACTGCATTGCGTGATGCCCAGACAGTTTACGATGCGTCTATCGCGCTGCAGACCTGCTGAGCGCGATAGGCGATTCAGGCCATGGCCACCATTGTGCCAGTGGCGCTACAGCACTGGGCACTATATGGCGCTGTGGCACTACTGCGCGATAGTCCACTGTGGCACTGGTGCTCAGCTTGGCAGTCTTGCAGGATGCCTATACGTCCCATGGCGCTGTGCGTAGCCTTGCGTCATTGCCATGACCTCGTGTATGCCCTCTGACCCCTGGCACTGTTGGCATGCCATGTGTAAGTCCCTATTGCGCTGTCCGGTGACAGCGCCATGTAAGTGACGCGGTTCGAACAGCCGATTGGAGCCTGTGGTGGTCTATTACAACAACCCATGTGGGTTACACGTGCAGCGGGCCCATATTGCCTGCTGTAAAGTTGGTGCCATGGCTAGGGAGGAGGGCGGTGTCCTGGAGCCAGCTTGAAGTGGCCAACCTGGTAGCCCTGGTGGAGCCCCACTGTGAGGCACTGTATGGTGAGGCCCCTCACCATGCCTAGGGACCCACATGTGGCAGCAAGTGGCCACTGACCTGGTGGAGGTCACTGGCCGGGCCGGTCTGCTGAGCAGTGCCGCACTGGTACAGTGACCTCCGCTGGAGGGAGCCGGAACTCTGACGCTGCCGCGCTCACGCACAGGCGGGCGCGGTGCCTAGCCAGGGAGTGTACCATCTATGCACCTATATTCTCTGTAGGGGTGTGTGTGTGCTTGGGTGGCTGTGCAGGGTGTGTCACTGTGTGCAGCTGTGCAATGGATGGTTATGGCTGTGTGGGCAGGCACTCTCACTGGGGCAGGGGCACTCTGCTTTGAGTCACACTGATGTTTGTCTCAACATATGTCTCCCACAGGCCGGATTGTGAGGACACAGGGCCAGGGTGACGTGGGCCATGCCAGGGCCCCGGTGCCGGGGGGTGTTGTGCCCCAACAGCAGCAGCAGCAGCGTCAGACCCAGCTGCTGGAGGAGTGTGAGTATCATTACTTCATGGATGCTATTGCATGCTGGGGGGGCAAGACCACCAGCCATGCGGGACACAACCAATGGGGAGGTCATAATTCCACTATACAAAACACTAGTGAGTCCCCACACTGAGTACAGTGTACAGTTCGAGACCATACCTACGTATGGACATGGACTGGGTGGAGAGGGTTCAGAGGAGGGCACATGGATGGTGCATGGATTGCATCACAAGTCCTATGCAGACAGGTTGACGAACTGAACATGTACTCCCTGGAGGGAGGAGGGTGGGGATATGATGGGGACATACAAGTATCTTACAGGGGAACAGAGTGCAGGAAAACAATATTTTTAAGCGTAAAGGATGTTCCAGGACTAGAGGGCAAGGGATGAAGTTGGAGGGGGGACGATTCAGAGGAAACATGAGAAAGTATTTCTTCACAGAATGGGTGGTGGACAAGTGGAACACCCTGCCAGAGGAAGTGGTGGGGGCTGACTTGGTCACGGGATTTATGAATGCATGGGTTAGCCATAAAGAAATTCTGGAGGTCAGGGGTAAGGGGGAACAGACTTATAGGACAACAGAGTGAACTTACAAGGTCAAATGGACAGACTGGGTGTCCCATAGGCCCTTATCTGCCGACACTGTCTATGTATCCATGTATGTAGGCATGACACAGGTGACCTGCATCACAGTGCAGTATCACGGCACGTCTGTGTATGCATCACTGGTGGTCCAGGCATGCACTGGGCACATAGCTGTGTAACTGGCATCGCACCACATTGCCACATCACTTGCCAGCCTAGTTTGTACTGTGATTGACGTGGGCAGTGTGTGTGGGCGGTGGTACGCATAGCTGGTGCCGCCTGTTTGTGATGGCCATGTGCATGTTCACTGTGGGTGGGTGCATGCCATCACAGGTGCGGGACATTGGGCTATATGGCTTGCAGGTTGGGTGGTGTTCAGGGTTGTGGTCAGTCACAGCCATTGACTGTGTTCCCATTTTCCTAGGCCTCGAGGTTCTCCGGGGGATTCGGCAAGACATTCGGGGCCTGACACAGGTGGCCATTGAGAACCAGGCCATCCTTCAGTCAATCAGGCGCCATGGCTGCGGAGGAGCATCACCAGACAGTGCAGCACCAGGCAGAGGATGACCAGCCAGCTGGGCCTTAGGGCACATCCCTTCACTTCTCCCATCCCTACCACCCTGCCTTCCCTCTCCCAGTTGTTCATCCTTACCCTTGAACACCTCTACCTTGTACCCACCCCCTTGTAAATAGTTGTTGTTTATGGTTTTGGTTATTTAGTATTTGAAACTTTAAATATACCTTTATATTTTGATATGAATACTGTGTTGGTCTCTGATTTGCAGCTGGCTATGGGTGCTCAGTTGCAGTGGTGTGCATGCCATCTGGGGTGGTATGGTCCTGGGTGTGTGTGTGTGTGTGTGTGTGTGTGTGTGTGTGCATGGGGAGGTATCTCCAGCATGGAATTGACTTTCTGTTGGTCTTGCCGCCTGCTGCCACCCACTGCTGGGTGCACAGGTGGGTCTGGCCTGTATGCTTCTCTGCAGCACGGGGTTGACGTGGTGCCAGGGGATGCATGGTGTTTCCTGCAGTGCCAGTCACTGCACATGGTGGTGTCTTGGGGTCATGATGCAGGTGTGCTGTGCATACGGGGCTGATGTGCACTGTGGTTGTCAACCCCTGTGTGTGGCACTCTCTGCCTGCCAGTGGTTGTGCTGGGGTGTCAGGGCTCTGCTATGCTTTGTTGGCTTGTCCCATGGGCACGTGGATCATCCGTCCCACCCCAGTGATGCTGTGCTTGGGGTGTGCTGGTGTGGGTGGGTTCTGCAGTGTGTTCCTGTGCCCATGTGTGGCATGGCTGGCGGTGGGCCCCAGCCTGCCTCCCTGGATGTGCAGTTCCATTGCTCTGGGGGCTGTGCTTGCGCTATGGCAGCTCTGGAATGCTCAGCTGAGCTTCCATGGTTGCGCCATAGCGCAACATTTTGGCTCAGCTTCTCCTTCCTGGTTGCTCGATGGCGCAGTATGTGCGATATTCAGACGTTGGTTGCTTGCGCTATTTGCTCTGCTCCATGTTTGAATATCGCACCTGTTGCGCATTTGCGCAACTGGTTTGCACTTGCTCCTACTGTTGCGCCAGTTTTGAGCGCAGTTTGAATATCCAGGCCAAGATGTTTTACATACGACAAATTTCTAAAAACAATTAAAATATATAACAAAACAATAAAATAGTTCTAAATTCTTTACTAATTAGATCACCTAATTTGATTAGAAGGAAAAACCTGTTTAATTAAAAATGTTTTCAGCTCCCATTTAAAAACTGCCAATGTGGGAATCTCTCTCAAATGACAAGGGAAGGAATTCCACAGGGTTGGTGCCATGAAAGAGAAAGCACGGGCACCTGATGTTTTAAGACAAACCTGGGAATTTTTAAAATTCCCTCATCTGCTGAGCAGAGGGGGATGGGAAGAGTGGTAGGGTCATAGGAGGGCTTGCAGGTAGCCAGGCCCCTGCCCGTGCAGGGCCTTATAGGTCAGCAAACCAACCTTGAAGGTGATCTGCCACCTAACAGATAGTACAGGGAGCGCAGCAGAGGTGTAATGTGACATGATCTCAATAGACCAGTCAACAACCTGGTTGCCACATTCTGCGCCAGCTGCAGGCGGTAAAGATCAACCACTAGCACCAGGTAAAGGGTGCTGCAGTAATCGAGCCATGAAGTCACAAAGACATGAACCAGTGATGGCAGATTAGCTGGGGGGATCAGGTGCTTGATCCTGGCGATGTTTCTCAGATGGTAAAATTAATTTTGTACTACAACCAACACCTGTGACTTAAGAGTAAGACCACAGTCCAAAACAACACCAAGGTTCTTCACCCCGACAGAGATGAGCAACAGGGAGTATATCTGCTCTGTAATCTGGAGGCATACGCCTTGTACATGTTCATGGATTGTTTACCACCCTTGGTGCCAAATGTGCATCCTCTGTCCAATTTTGTGGCCCTATTGTATTGATATGATGACATTCTTTATTTAAGGGAGTCAGTTTCTGAAGTGAAGTCCCTACCAGTGTTAGACATATGAGAAATTAGCTTCTGCATTCTATCCCTCAAGTTCAAATGATGTAAATATTGTGTAGTATGATGAAACACGCTTCCTTTTGAATCATCAAAACTGCCATCACAGAGGCAACAAGCCTTTGTGTGAAGCAAATAAACAAATCAAAACGAAAGAAAAAGCCACTATGCTTCTCAAAAGAGGTGGCTGTGAAAGTCAGGAAGAAAAAGATAGCATTCCGGAAGTATAAGGAAACACAGAAGGAGCAGGACAGAGAGCTGTACCAGTTAAGGCAGAAGGAAGCGGGAAGGGAAGTCAGAATAGTAAAGGCCCAAACTGAGGAAAAGATAGCCAACTCAGTTAAGAAGGGGGATAAAACCTTTTATAGGTATATCAGCATGCGTAGAAAGATAAAGGGAGGGATAGTGAGGCTGAATAGAATGAACGGTGGGTGGGCAGAGGGGGACAGTGAAAAAGCAGGAATACTGAACGAATATTTCTGCTCAGTATTCACAAAAGAGGACGAGGAAGTGCCTAATCCAATTAACAGAAACACTTTGGGGTCGATCCCAGTCCTTTCAAGAAGAAAGGGTTCTGCAAGAACTCCTAAAACTGAAGGTGGACAAAGCAATGGGGCCTGATGGAATTCACCCCAGAATTCTAAAAGAATTAAGGGGGGAACTAGTGAAACCACTGGCTACTCTTTTTAATAAATCATGGGAGGATGGTGTGGTACCCGAGGACTGGAGGAAGGCAGATGTGATTCCCCTTCACAAAAGTGGGAGCAAGACAGAGGCAGGAAACTATAGACCTGTCAGTTTGACCTCTGTGGTAGGAAAAGTGATGGAGTCACTTCTGAAGGAAAGAATGGTTGATTACCTAGAGGCCAGTGGGGCACAGGACCCAAAGCAGCATGGGTTCACAGCGGGAAGGTCATGTCAGATGAATTTAATAGATTTCTTTGACTGGGTGACCAAAGTAGTAGACCAGGGAGGGGCTGTGGACATGGCCTACCTAGACTTTAGCAAGGCATTTGACACAGTCCCACACAAAAGATTAATAGTCAAATTAACCAGCCTGGGAGTGGGTCCCAGGGTGGTAGCCTGGTAAAACATTGGTTGGACAACAGAACACAGAAGTGTAATTGTAAATGGAGTCCACTTGAAGAAAGAGGGGTTACTAGTGGGTACAGCAGGGTTCAGTATTGGGTCCAGTCCTTTTTAATGTCTTCATAAGTGACATTGCAGAGGGACTGGAAGGAAAAGTATGCCTCTTTGCAGATGACACAAAGATCTGCAACAGGGTTGATACACAAGGAGGCGTGGAAAGGATGAGAAGGGACTTGGCAAGGTTGGAGGAATGGTCAGAAGTATGGCAGCTAGGATTCAATGCAAAGAAGTGCAAAATAATGCACCTGGGAAACAAGAACCCAGGGAAAAATACACAATGGGGGGGAGGTAGTAACAACAACAAAAAAGGAAAGGGACCTGGGGGTAATCATATCAGATGACCTTAAGGTTAGCAAGCAATGTGAGGGAGGGCTGGGGGTATACTGGGATGCATAGGGAGAGGCATCAGCAGCAGAAAACAGGAAGTTGTTATCCCTCTGTACAGACAGTTGGTGAGACCCCATCTGAGTACTGCATCCAGTTCAGGAGACCCCATCTCCGCAAGGACATAGACAGGATAGAGGCAGTCCAGAGGAGGGCAACTAAATGGTGCAGGGTCTGCAAGAGAAGCCGTATGAGGAGAGACTAAAGGAGCTTAATATGTATACCCTTGAGGAAAGAAGGAGAGGGGAACATGATAGAAACTTTACACCTCAGTGGAATCAACAAAGTCCAAGAGGGTAGCATCTTTCAGAAAAAGAGACGTGCAAGAACAAGGGGACACAATTTAAACATAGAGGTGGGGGCCGTTCAGGGGCAATGTGAGGAAGTATTATTTCACAGAGAGGGTAGTGGATGCATGGACCAGCCTTCCTGAGGAGGTTGTGGGGTCTAAAACTGTGGGAGAATTCAAGAATGCATGGGACAGACATAAGGCAATTCTTGTGGGGGGGTAGGAAGAAATAGGCTGCTGGTTAACTAGGATCTGTGGCCTATCCTGCAGGTAGGGAAATGGGCAGACTAGATGGGCCAAGCGGTCCTTATCTGCCGTCAAAGTCTATGTTTCTATGTTTTAAAATACTGATCAAGAGGCATGATTTGAGTCCCACCATTTCCTAAAGTCATCATATGCGCAGAGGACAGACCAGCAGGCATCAAATTCAGCCTTCCAGTGTTTCCGCACCACCTGATTCTCCAGCAATTTAACACTGAGTCTCCATTGCCATGAGTCAGGAGCCGGAGTAGATCCTACCTGACAAGTACAACCAATAGCCATGTGGTCAGAGGTTTCAACGGGGGTAACATATGACTTACATACCTTAAACCCCTGCAACGAAAACAAAAAGTCTATATGTGTCATCAAGCAGCCCTTCTTGAAGGTGGCAGAAGGGGATCCATGCAGTACCTCCTGGCTATCTTGCAGGTGGGCTATTGTAACCATATCTTTCAAGAACGTCGTATCACAATATATCTTGGATGTTATGCCCTCTGATCAGACAAATGCATCCTGCAGTTGAAATCTCCCCCTAAAAGGATCTGCCAAGTAGTGAAAAGATAAGGCTGAAAAGGCAAAATAGCTGGACCCTCTCTGCCTTGGATTGAGGTGCATAAACATTATTTCCCCATACAGTAATGATGCCCAAAGTTAAATCTAAAAGGAGGCCCTTCCAGGGGAAGGTCAAGAAGTCTGTTAACCTTATAGTCGAAACCTCTGAGAAGAATCCCAACTTCTTCAATAACATCCACCCCCTGAGACCAGTAAGAAGGGCCCTGCTGCCAAGAGTTCTGAACAGTAGAACATTGTGTAGCAGTTTAATCTGTGTATCCTGTAGAAAAAGAATGTCACCAGGTAGAGTCTGTAATACAGCAAAGGTGAGCAACCTCTTCCTATAAGACTTCATACTATTAACATTCAATTTAAAGATAGAAAGGAAGGTGTGAATTGCATAGGAGGAAATTATTAGGTAGGGAAGTCCCTTCCCAACTGAACCTGGGAACAGGTTCTATACCTAACCCTCTTTGCTGATTACAATGCCGCCAGATCCTTAGCATCCAAAGGGCCATCCTTATGAGAAGAAGCTGCAGATATATTAGAACCTCCCCCTTTGTCCTCTGTATCCCCCAATTGCAGAGGTGAGGCCAAAGCAGAAAACTTGTTCTCTAAGGGGAGGGCAATTGAAACTGCCACCTTTGACTTTCCCTTGGACTGCCTTCTATGTTTTTTTGCAGGAACTGAATAGAAAGCCTCACACACCGGAGGAGGGGGGAGGAGGCATAGAGTCCAGGGATGCCTCCAGGAACCTCAGGAGGCTGAATTGATGGGATGATCTGCCCATGAGAAGCAGATGTAGACACTGTGGGACCAACATCCACATCTAGGCATGGGGAAGATAAGGTAGCAGGTGGGGGTGGTGGCTCTGCACAAGGTAGGTCTTTCTGGGATACATCAGCCAGCTGGTCCACCGCATCAACCACATCTGATGTCAAAGATTAATTCTGAGCAATGATGGCATCCTGATTCAGGCCACCAGAGCTGTTGTGTCATGCCCAGGGGCACTGGCAAAAGGAGTAGTCCTGTTCCTCACATAGGTTACATTTGAAAGGGTTAGGACAAGAAGGTGTAGTGTGGCCATAACCCAAGCAGCTGTAGCACCTAGCTGCATCAGAAGCCGAGCTCAGGTGAGTGTGAACCCCACACTTATGACAGGTCTTCGGCTGTCCGGGGTAGAAACATAGAAACATAGACTTTGACGGCAGATATGGGCTGGCAGTATAGTCTAGAGGTTAGAGGAATGAGGTGTGAACAAGCTTGATACATTCCAGCAGAGCAGACCTGAGTCTGATTCTCATAACCTCCACTCGCATACTGTGTGACTCTGAGCAAGTCACTTAACCGCCCAGTGCTCCCAGGTCACTCCTGAAAACAGGCACTTGTGCCTAGTGGGCCTTACCCGGTTACCAAAGACTAAGTAAATAAATAAATAAGATAAGGACCGTTTGGCCCACCCAGTCTGCCCATTTCCCTACCTAATGGATTAGCTGCAGATCTTAGTTAACCAACAGCCTACTTCTTCCTACCTCCACTCTCTGGAATTGCCTTATGCCTGTCCCATGTATTCTTGAATTCCCCCACTGTTTTTGACTCTACAACCTCCTCAGGAAGGCTGTTCCATGCATCCACAACCCTCTCCATGAAAAAATACTTCCTCACATTACCTCTGAGCCGTCCCCCCTCTAGCTTCAAATTGTGCCCCTTGTTCTTGCACACCTCTTTTCTGAAAGATGCTACCCTCTTGGACTTTGTTGATTCCCTTGAGGTACTTGAAAGTGTTTATCATGTCCCCCCCCCCTCCTCGAGGCTATACATATTAAGCTCCTTAAGTCTCTCTTGATATGTCTTCTGGTGCAGACCCTGTCTACGTCTTCACGAAGATTGGGTCTCCAGAACTACATGCAGTACTCAAGATGGGGTCTCACCAGCTGTCTGTGCAGAGGGATAACAACTTCTTGTTTTCTACTGGTGATGCCTCTCCCTATGCATCCCAGTATCCCCCCAGCCCTCCTTACTGCCCTCTCACATTGCTTGCTCACCTTTAGGTCATCTGATATGACTACCCCAGGTCCCTTTCCATTTTTGTTGTAAGTATCTCACCCCCATTGTGTACTCTTCCCCTGGGTTTTTGTTTCCCAGGTGCATTACTTTGCACTTCTTAGCATTGAATCTAAGCTGCCATGCATTTGACCATTCCTCCAACCTTGTCAAGTCCCTTCTCATCCTTTCCACCCCACCTTGTGTACCAACTCTGTTGCAGATCTTTGTATCGACTGCAAAGAGACATACTTTTCCATCCAGTCCCTCTGCAATGTCGCTTATAAAGACATTAAAGAGGACTAGACCTAGTACTGAACCCTGCCGTACCCCACTAGTAACCCCCCTTTCTTCTGAGTGGACTCCGTTTACTATTACCCTCTGTGTCCTGTTCTCCAGCCAATTCTTTACCCAGGCTACCATCCTGGGATCCACTCCCAGGCTGGCCAACTTGTATATTAATCTTTTGTGTGTGACTGTGTCAAATGCCTTGCTAAAGTCTAGGTAGGCCATGTCCACAACCCCTTCCTGATCTACTACTTTGGTCACCCAGTCAAAGAAATCTATTAGATTCGTCTGACATGACCTTCCCACTGTAATTCCATGCTGCCTTGGGTCCTATGCTCCTCTGGTCTCTAGGTACTCAACAATTCTTTCCTTCAGAAGTGATTCCATCATTTTCCCAATCACTGAGGTTAAACTAACAGGTCTGTAGTTTCCTGCTTCTGCTCTGTTCCCACTTTTGTGAAGTGGAATAACATCTGCCCTCCTCCAGTGCTCAGGTACCACCCCATCCTCCCATGATTTGTTAAACAGGGTAGTTAGTGGTGTCACTAGTTCTACCCTTAGTTATTTTAAAATTCTAGGATGAATCCCATCAGGCCCCATTGCTTTGTCCACCTTCAGTTTTAAGAGTTCCTTCAGAACCCTTTCTTCTGTGAAAGGGCTGGTATCGACCCCCGTATCCAGTGTGTTTCTATTGTTTGGTTTAGGTTCCTCCCCCTCTTTATTTGTGAATACTGAGCAAAAATAATTGTTTAGTATCTCTGCCTTTTCACAGTCACCCTCTGCCCACCCCCTCCCTTTATTAAGCCTCACTATCACTCCCTTGGTCTTCCTTCACTCCCTGATGTACCTATAAAAGGTTTTATCCCCCTTCTTAACTGTGTTGGCTATCTTTTCCTTGGTTTGGGTCTTTGCTCTTCTGACTGCCTTTCCTCCTTCCTTTTGCTTTAACTGATGCAATTCTCTGTCCTGCTCCTTCTGTGATTCCTTGTACTTCCTGAATGCTCTCTTTTTCTCCCAAACCTTCCCTGCCACCCCCTTTGAGAGCCATAGTGGTTTCTTACATTGTTTTTGTTTTGTTTGTTTGCTTCACACAAAGGCTTGTTGCCTCTTGTCCTGGTTACGGAAGCTTTGTTGCTGGAACCGGGGGGGTGAAAGGGGCGGTAGCCCCTCCACTTTTTATTTCTGTATGGTAAAAACTAGTATAGAAAAAGTGCCCTTTGTACCCTCATAAATGCCTTTTTGATTCTCAGCCCCCTCAGCTTTTACCATCTTCCAGCACCCTTGGATTCCTCAGCCCACAACAAAGCTTCCGTAAGTACCCTCTGACAAGAATGCTCTGCAGTACTGACAAGTAACGACTTTCTTCCTGGGAAAACACTCGCACCAGCATTTCCCTCATCATTAGGCAGCACAGTGTGATCGTGGGTGCTCAGAGTAAAACACAGACAACGGGAGTATGTTGCATAATTAACACAGAAGTGCAGATTTATTAAATTAGGCAGAAGTAAGTAGCATAACTTGTAAAATAAGCATAAATAAATCAAAAGAATAAACACAGTCAAGACCCAGCTTTGGTCTACCTTCTGTGCTTCCTCCGCCCTCTCCAAGGCTGAACTGATCTGTTTAGGCTGAGGAGAAGCACCTTTTTATAGGAAGAAATCACATGATGTCTGCAAACTTCACCCATTTTCTAACAAAATAGTGCTAAACTAATTTTAAAACACAAATAAACATTTTTATTACATATGAAATCAACATAAACTTGCTTTGGAATCTCTAGGTACCCCAAAATATCTATAATTCCATAAATGTATCTGTTTCTGCTTTGTAACCCCACCCACCTCCCTAGAGTGACAGCCCCCTTTATATTTAACCAGCAGTACAGAGTGGCGCTGGCCCTATAGAGGCAACCAGGACAACAGAGCAGGTTAGTGTTTCAGCATTTGTCTCTGTTCCTTGTGCACCAGGAATGAAACACTCACTAAAACTCCAAATACAGACACAACATACTTGAAATGGGCTGGAGAACTAGAAGAAAGCTAGTGCAAAGGAAAATTGCTAAACATGACTTTCATAGCATGTAATTCCAGCACTTTTCATTATTTGTATGGTGTTTGTAACCTTGAACTGTAATGGCTTGAAAGTTAACAAGTGTTGCTAGAATGTAGGGGAGCTTTTTATAATTCAAATATCCCCTAAAACATTTAAATCTCCATTAGTTATGCTTCTATGCTGTTTGTGAGGTGCCTCTGCAAATTCTGGGAGTGTTTCTTGGCGCCAACTAAAACACTCACATGGCAGTCACCTCACAAAGGACAAAGCAAGACTTTAAACAGTTTTAGAAAACAAAACACACTGTCTAGAAGCAATTACAAAAGCTTCCTCTGTTTAGCTAATTTTAGAGTGTTTTTTTGTACTTATTGGGACTGTACTTCCCCAAGGCTACGCCCAGGCAGACAAGAACCTAGCAGTGCAGCTTTACTAGGGGACAAAAACAAACTTTCAGGACACATTCAGTTTTACCTGTGCTCTTGAATCTGCTGAGCCACAGAACTTCCGCTTCACAGGTGGAGGCAAGTCTAACAATTGAAGGAGAACAGCAGTGTTGCTAGAGGCTGACATTACCAACTCCCTTGGCTTTTTTTCTGTTGTTTGTAAAACTAGGTATTTTTTTTCTTTCTGCTCTTTAAAACAAAAGGAGGCAAACTAAAAGAAAAAGACAGGGTATATGAATTAGGGCAAACATGGACTGTACTGTCTAAAGGGAAACCTCACTCAAACAGAAACCTTTACACAGCAGCTGTGCGATGCTACGATCGTGCACTACTAAGATCGTGCACAAAATCATGCAGGTTCGCTAGCGGGAGCTGTCACTGCACAGAGGGGATTTAAACAAGTGCTAGCAAAAATAAAGATGTACTTAACATTTTGTCCCACAAATACAGTGGAGACCTGGCACTTTAGTAGTATGGCAGCAAGGATACCCACAGAGAACTCGGGGGGAGAGAGAGAGAGAGAGAGAGCTATGAAGAAAGGAAAAGAAATACATAGGAAAGAAGATTAAAGACTGTAGGTGGCCATCCTACAGGGGAAATTAAAGAATAGAATAGTAGAGGTGCTGTTGGGCAACATACTAAAGTAAGAGAGTCACTCTGCTCAATCCCAAATGGGGGGAGACCCAATGCTACCACACAGAACCTCGAGTATAGACAAAACAGGGGATGAGTCTTGTTCCCCTGCCTCAGGCACCTCCACTCACTCCAGCATTTCATGGGCAGCCATCTTAGTTAAACACCAGATGATCTAGGGACCCCTACTGGAGAGTAGGGGATTTTCCCCCAGTGTTAAGGCCAACATTCCTCCATTAATAAAACAGATTAAAACAACCCACCACCCAGAATGCACCTGGAAATCAGCTATAATATCTCAGTGTGCCTTTAGTGGTCAAAAAATTGCAAATAAATATTATAACCTACCCAAAATCTGAAAAAGTTTACTTTCCAATTGTGGCTTGTTTTATATCATGGACAATGTGCAATAACAAGAGGTGCTCTCGTACTATTTATGAGTTAGGTTAATAAATGAGATGTGCAATAACTGTTCTGAGGATTAGAACAGAGGTGCAATGCGGACTTCAGAACTTTTTGAACAGGAATGTGCAATTAGGGAATGCGCAATATTTTCACTTGTAGATACTAAATACAAGAGATACATAGAAATATAGAATCTGTCAACTGAAAAACCATCCTTGGCCCTTTGGATTTGCCTGTGTAGCTCTTTCGACTGAATATATGAGTTCTAACACAATGTGCAGTATACTGTGGCCTTTCTTTGCTTATTCAAGATAATTTTTAAAGTGACTCAAGAGTAATAAGGCATAAGTTCTGTATGCATGGAAAATTATTTTATAGTGTATAGTAGAGAATTGTTCTGTGTAGAATTCCATCCCTTTCAAAAGGATGTTGTACCACAGTTCAAAGGTCATGGAATGTGAGTGTACCCGTCTGTGGTACAACAGCATTCTGTAACCTCTAGAGACTACACAAGTCAGTTTCATTCTGAAAGCCAAAGAACTACTTTGTGCACATTTCACATAATACTATACACTGTAAAAAATACAGGATGAGCAACTTTGTGCACAACCAGTGCGTTCTGCCACCTTGAGGTTCTGATTCCCATGGAACTCTCAAGCTTCGCTCTCGAGGTCAGAGGGAATCAGAACCCCTCTGTGGTAGAACACATTGATCGTACATTGTTGCCCATCCAGTATTCTCTATATGGAAATGATTATCAACTAATCATTTGAGTTGCTGTTTTTGGATGGAAAAGTAATGTCCTGAAAGAGTGACATTTCAGTTGAAATAGCTGCAATATAGCTTTCATAATATATATGAATAAACTGACCTATGCTGCTTGTTTTCCATTGAAAATGTTTCTAAACAATACTCTTTGGGTCAGTGTAGAGTATTCTCCCACTTTCAGTCTTTGACCTACTCCTCCATGCATTTCTACTTGGGAGTGACCACTCCATGATTCCGGTGTAGACAGCTAATTTGTGCACTGTGAACCCAAAGACATATTTCAGAGAAATCTTTGGTTCACTGCAAACAGATATCTCTTTCTAAAATTATGTGTAACCCTTCTAGCTGAATTTACCAGTATAATCCTGCTATCCTGCCTAAATTAAAATTGTACATTAGAGATGGCTATCAATACGTTACGAATTTTTATGTTTTGCTGAGATTTATGTTTCTAGAAATAATCAAACTTGTTTACACAAGCCATTCATTTGTTTATTTTGTAATATCTAAAGAGCCAGTATTGAGTGGCAGAGAGGAAGGGGTTTCCTGGCATTATTCAGGACATAATGTCTGGGTGGATGTTATCAACAGTTATGCTGTACTGCTGGTTGTAAACAAAAATATGGGCAGGTTGTTTTAATTGCATGAGATAGTGCAAAGTTATTTCTGGACGTCTGGTTTCATGATTTATCTACGTGACTGTGTTACTGGTGTCCGTATACAGTAAGTTAGCCAAGTGTTCTTCTGACTGCTGCCTTTCCCTGCTACCTCATTGTTATCCCCCATGTCAAAGATGTTTTCACATATTATTTTAGTTTCTGCTAGGAAGCTATGTGGTGCATCTGTTAAGAAAAAAAAACAGAGCATTTATTTCACAACACAGCTCTATAGTTACAGCACACCTGTACATCTTCTAAACATTAAAATTATTTAAATCAAGATTTGACACACCACAGTAGAACTATCAAATAGGGTCTGCCAGTCATGGGATTGGATTGCTTGGCCCTCATTTAATCATCTTCTGACATATGAAAGGGTGGGAGTGGGTAGGCAAGATGCAAAGTGCCAGTGATTTGGTGTGAACTGCGGGCTCACTTCCATCTCAGGCACTGATCTGGTGTGTGGGGTGGAGACAGGCGGATCCTATGTGTAAGATGATAGCTATGGGTTGGTTGCTGGGATAAAGAACAGAGATTCGAGCATATCCAAGTAGGGAATGTTGGGAAAGACTGGATGGACAGTTCAGGTCCTTCCCTGTCCCTTTTCTACATTTATTTTTATTTTAAAATTTGGCTAACTGGGTAAGAACCCCAGTGTGTGTAAGTAAAGGGAGACAAATGCAAACTGATGGAGATCTATTGGGGGGGAGACATTCTGGCAATATGATGTGTGTTTTTGGGGAGCAACCTTAACTTAGATTTAGGGATGTCTCGAATAATTAAGTCACCCTGTAGGTACAGCCTCAAGACTGGAAGTCATTCACTCCTGGACTAGGTAATGGTCACTAGAATAGATAGGGTAAAACGTTTTGAAACTTTGCTCCTAAAGTGACCACTGTCCAGTCTACTGTCAGTGAAATGCTGAGAGAAAGTCCCTCCAATAGTGATCAAGACGCTGTGTTTAAAAGATTTTAACAAAGATAGTTTTAAGGATAAGATTAATACTGTAATGTAACATAGATTGTTCCCTTATGGAATATATTTTAGATGTTTAATTTGGCATTGAACTTCTTGTAGAGTTTAAGTCGATCTGTTATAAAATTGTGCCCAAAATGAAAATAAGAGTTAATGGGAATAATCAAGAATGAGTAACACTTGTGCTACTCTGTTTAATAATATTTTTGTGATATATAAAGATATTTGATCAGCATCATTGATAGGGTGGAAAATGCTAGTGTGGTAAATGAGGATTTGATGAAATTGTCTTAAAAGGAATTGTATTTCAAAAGAGTAACAGTCTCTGAAATGAAGAAATATCTAAAAAATTGGAAATAAAATCAAGAGAGGGATAGGATCTGCTGGACATGAAACTCTTACAGATAGTACATGATATTATGGCTTGACCAAAGAATTATGGGCCGGATTTTCAGACTGCGCCTGGCAGTCGCACAAGCCTGGGTGCAGCATAACTGGGATGCGTCGGGGCCAGAACCAGGTGATATTCAACAGTGATGTGTCATGGCACAGCACCGTTGAATATGGCATGGACAGTGTACAGTGCAGTGGCACTGTGCTGGTGCAAGCCACAGATAGGGAGCACAGGGATGCACCAGCACAAATGCTGTTGCGCTCAGTGTATCACCTGCGATATTCAGCAGATGGTCTGCAAATAAGGCCATAATATATGCAAGGTGCAAATGGGGCCAGTTGCATGACATTATGGCCCCATTTGCATGCCTTGCACAGGGCAGCCCATCGAATTGCGCCTGGCGCCCTGCACAGAATGACGTGTGCAGAAGGGGTCCCGGGACATCCCCTGACCTGTAGCCACGATCGCCAGTAATTGCCCTAAGAAATTCCCTGGTAGTCTAGTGGTACCCCCATTCCATTTCCCTGATCATGGTGAATCACTGTAAAATAAGTCCCTGGTAGTCCAGTGCCACCCCCCTCCTTCCCATTGCAGTGATTGCTGTTTCATCCATGAATAAAAGCCCTGGTGATCCAGTGGTACCGCCCTCCATTGCCGTGATCGCCAGTCATTCCTGTGAATAAAATTCCTGGTTATCCAGTGGCACCCCCCACCCACACAGGTACAGTATGGGCTGTGGACCAATGGGCTTATAGCCTATACTGTACTTGTCATTCGGCAGGCGGCCGGGCAGTATGCGGGCGAGTTGCAGCTGCCCACTGATGACAAGGGGGAGCGAGGTGGGCAAGGGGTTCTGTGTGGGTGGGTGGGGATGCCACTGGATCACCAGGGATTTTATTCATGGGAATGACCAGCGATCACAGCAACGGGAGGGAGGGATGGTACCACTGGATCACCAGGACTTTTATTCAGGGGACGGAACAGCGATCATGGCAACAGGAGGGAGAGGGGTACAACTAGACTATCAGGGACTTATTTAATAGCAATTCACCACAATCGGGGCAATGGGAGGGAGGGGGTACCACTAGATTACCAGGGGGTTATGGGTGCTTGTGGATGGTGTTCTGGGAGGTGGGTGGCCACCCATGGCTGGCAGCTGCTGTGTTGTGCCCTGCAATACAGCAGTCCACCTGTGGGTGGCCAGGAGTTGTTCCACTGATTCACGGGCTCAACTTTGATCCCCCCTATGCAGCACAATGTAGGGTTGTGCCAGCATATGCGCCGCACATCCTGGGCTGAATATCGGGATGTGCCACGTATGCATAGGCATGCCCCCTGCATCTGTGCCGCATACACTTACATTGTGCCCCGGCACATCGGGATTTGTGCTGCGCCGGGCAGCCTTTTCAATATCCCACCAGGGCGCACTGCGGGCTTGCACTGGCGCAACTCTATTGCACCATGCACAACCTCTTTGACTATCTGGGCCTATAAGTTTAATTTATCTGAGATTGGACAAAGTTTTCTTCAACTGTGGAAGCAGGTGACCATGATCCCTGTGTGAATGGGTAACAACTCTGCCTTGGTGGATAATTACCACCCTATATCTTGAGATGCAGCACTGTTTTAATTCATTAGTGAAGCTGCCACTTTGCAAATTTCACAAATTTCCCAGCGGCTCCACCAGCTTCACTATGTGAATTGCAAAAGATAAAAACTTATACTGTAATAACCCCCCAACTGTGCTGTAATGCCACCCCTTCCCACCTCCTAAAACATTCTAGTCATATACAACCCTTCCATTCCCTGCTGGCACCCCCCCCCGCCCCCACCATCACCACCCTGCTGAATTTCAGACAAGCAGTAGAAAGTAGAATGACATAAAATTCACATCCTTCCCCCCAACCACAAGCCAAACCACTATCACCTCTGCCCCATGCATGAGTTCCACCATCTGGCCAAGTCATAAGACTCCCCATCTCAACCCCCTCATAAAAATTCACACAAGCCATACATAGTCCCCCTTCTTCCCCATCTGAGTTCTACCACCTGGTCAATTTTATAAGACCCCCCCCCCAGCCAACCCCTCTCTGGTCTTCACTACCATCCTTCCCCCACCAGCACTCAGAAAAATGGTAACCTGTAATAAAGAAAATGATATCCTGGTACTAAGAATCCACTCTGTTCAGTGCCCATCTCAGTAATGGGCCCTACGTGAATGAATGCTGATGTAGTTTCCTCCCAGTAAAAATCTTTCTGGCTGAATATTCAATTAATCTGGTTTTATTAGGAGCAAAGATGTCACCATTCATTCATGTGTCAGTGCCACTAACAAGAAAGACCATTTTGTGGGACTTGGTGGGGGGTGGCAGGGGAGTATATTTGTCATGCAGGTGGGAGTATGAACTTTTATGTCACTCTACTTTCTACTTCTTGTTTCAAATTCACAAGGATGAGGGGAGGAGGGTGGCAGTGGAGATTGGGAGGGGACTGAATGCATAGAACATTTTTGGGAGGCAAGAGGGGGTAGTATTACAGCACAGTGGATAGGGAAGGTAATTCTTTTCACAGAGAGACAAAAGTTGTGTGTTTTTTCGCCAGGTAATTGGCCAAATTCACATGGCAAACTAAGCAAATTGCCTGACTTGCCCATGAACTTGTAATTCATAGATTCGCCACACTAATTTGACCAATTCGCTGGGTGAATAACTACATCAATTGCTGTCAGTGAAGCAAAGTTGCTAAAATTCATGAATTTCAGTGCAAAGCAAATTTCTGCAACTTCACTTGTTTCTACCTATATCCCTTCTGCTCCCTTGTCCAGGGTCCTTTAAAGGGTTGCCTGAACAAATAACAGAGTATTTGGCTGGTGCCAGCCTCATGTCAAAGGCCCAACATGGTTTTCGGGGAGGCCTCAGTACCCAAACTGCTCTGTCAGTACTAATGGATTGTCTGCCTGGGGCCTTGAACCCAAGAGGAAGGGAGTTGCCATGTTTCTTCAGCCATCAAAGGCTTTTGACCTGGTAAACCATGGTCACTTGCTGACCAAGTAGGGCGCTTTTAATTTTGTTCCAGACTGGTTCTCAAGTTTTTTATGTACTAAATCACAAATGGTAAGATTAGGTTCAACAATATGTAATTCTGTCCCAGTACTTATAGGGGTAACCCAGCGATTAATTTTAGATCCTTTACTCTTTAGTTTATACAGCAACAATTTGCCTGATGTTGTTAAAGATCAGCTTCCTAGTAGCTGCCTGCCCCAGCCTGTTTGATTCTTATCGCTTCAGCAGCAGTTGTTGGTTGTTATTATTAATGTTGGTTAAAGATCATCTTTAGTTCGAAGATGCTCTGGTTATCGTTTCACTAGTCTTGTTTTAGGATGTCACAAAATGAAGGTTGTGAGTGAGAGATGTTTCATTCAGTTCTATGGGGTTGGTATTTTCAACATGATTATATTTTAGTGCTGGGATTTTAGTACATCAAAACGATCGATCGATTAATAGGGACACAATTAGTCAATTGATTACTTTGATATGCTAAAATCCCAGCACTAAAGAGTATAACTATGTTTGAAAATGCCAGCCCCATAGAACTGAATGGGGCATGCTCACGCAGCCTTCATTTTATGACATCACAAAACAGGACTGCGTGGGCCAACGTGGGGGCATGTTTTCCGGACCGGGAAGTCGGTCTTTTTTTGGCCATCATACACATTTACAAAATTACGAGGGCTATAACTTTTTGTACAGATGGAATTTGTATGCCAAACTTCAGCAGCTTGCTAGTGAAATGGTAAGGAATCAAATGGGCTGGGGGACAGTACCAACGCCCACACTAGGAACCTGCTCTTTAGAAGACCTCTGTTTCACTTTATGCAGATTATATTGTCCTGTTCTCCAGGAGTAATGATCCATCTGCTTTAAAGAGCAGGTGACACATCCAGCAGAACTTTAATAAAACCTAATATTTACACACTGTTCGGCTTGTATTTCTCATTAGTGCTGTATTCCTCCACCCTGTTATTTTTGAAAAAGGATCTTTGCTCCTGAAGAGTTTTTCTATTCCTGCTGCTTTCTCCCTACCTGAAGTCATACAGTACTGCTTGCAGTATCACAGTTACTCCTATAGCAACAGCTTGTGATGTCCCAACAGAGGATTATGACTTGAAGTAGGGAGTAAACTATAGAGACAGATGGACTCTACAGGAACTCTAAGGGATAAAGATCATATATTCATGCAAGTTTCCTTAGTAATAAATTATGAGTAGTAGAAATACATAAAATATAAATGGAATGCAGGCAGAATTGTACCTAATTATTATGTTTCTAAGAGTTTTCTTTGTGGCATCAGTCATTTTTTAAATTTAACTCTGCAGGAAGATTTGTGCAGTTCAGAAGTGGATACTTGAGAATAAATTTGTCCTAAATATAAAAAAGGCAAATTGTATGCTTTTTGGGAAATCACATAGGAATATTGCAGATGAATTGCCTGTTGAGATCAGGACAATGTATTCTCATGAGATTGAACAAGCTGAACAATATGGTTAGCTGGGATTAGTATTGCATGATTTATCGACTTTTGCAAAGCATATCAATAGCATGTCGCAATCTGAATATGGAGGGCTAGCTATGCTATGTAGGGTTAAGGGGTGTCTTTCTGAAGTAGTAAGAAAACTGTTCAGAGTATGATATCATTAATTAATAATGGTCGTATTATTTACAAATCTGACAATACTACTAGTTTAGAATGGGTGCGTGTGCTCTGCAGTAGGTTGGCAGATTTGTCTGTAATGCAAATCTAGGGATGCACCACTGCCATCTTTATGATCAGCTGGGTTTGCTTCCTAGGGACACAAACTAGGAAGCCCAGTGCATTCACCAAGGCAAAACTCAGTTAACTTAGAAATTCTGATATAAACATTTTATTCAGCCTAAATGGCTTCCTGGGGATGCCTAGGGTCAGTTGTTTATGGAGATAATCTTTGGAAGATTCTAAAGTTTGGGGAAGTGACTAATTAAAATAAGATATATATTTGGTACTAAATTCAAGTCAAAATACACATTCAAGTGAAATGAATAAATTAGTACATCCTCTGAGAAAGACCTCTTTAGGTCAGCATTCATTTTGCTTTCAGGCTGCTAACCTTTGGAATTTCTGTCCACAAACAATCTTTATGTGCTGTACTTAAAGTACTTTAAAATATAATTTGAAATTGTAACTTATGGATGTTCACAAATGTAATTGTTTTGATATTTTTTATTTGCACCTTTTTGATGGCCCGATCACCACACTATTGGGTTCAGCTTCGCGGCCCCCCCCAATAGACCTGCCCCTATGGAGATGGTCCAGTGCCACCCTTTCCGGGGAGTAACCCTAGATGGTCTGATGGTAGTTCTGGACCTATCAGATGTTAGCAAGGATCCAGAGAGTCTGCTATGGGCCTATAATATGGCAGTGGAGAAGCCCTGGATGCCATTGCTCTGATCCTTGTTCACCCACTCACCTTTTGCCCTCAGACCCCGTGGTTTGATGGGGCCTTGAGGGAGTTGAGGAGAGTGGGTAGAAGGTTGGACCGTTGCTGGTGGAAATTGGGCCTGAGTGATAACAAACTTAGATTGATATCCCATTACAAGGGATATCAATCTGCAGTCTCACGTAAGAAGGCAGAATTTCTGTCTGGGGAGACTGCAGCAGTGCGAAATCAACTGGTTCAACTCTTCCATACTGTGGACAGGTTGTGCAATCCAGCCTGTCTCCAGAATCGGAGAGCCTTTTCACAGGAGAAGTGTGAGGGGTCCGCTCGATTTTTCTTGGATAAGATCGAAACCATCAGGTCGGAGATCCATACAGCTCACTCAGATGGGCAGAGTGGAGATCAGTGTGAGACCACTTGCACCCAATTTGTCTGGCTGGACTTTGCTCAGTTGAAAATTGATGATGTCATGAAGATGGTCCAGGGCTTGTGACTGACTTACTGTAGTTTGGCTCCAGGTCCAATGCTGCTCCTCGTGGAGTATGTGGAGGCAACAGGACCAGTCCTTGCTGAGACAGTTAGATGTGCATTAGAGACTGGAGTGTTTCCGGACACCCTGAAGGAGACAGTGGTTCACCCCTCCTGAGAAAACCTTCTCTGGACTCTGACTGTCTCACAAACTACAGGCCAGTCTCTAACCTGCCTTTTGTAGGAAAGATTATTGAGAAGGCTGTCGCATTACAGCTTGAGGATCATCTGACCACCCACGACATCTATGATCCTCTCCAGTCTGGTTTCAGGAAGAGACATAGTACTGAGATGGCGCTGGTCCGGGTACTAAATGATCTCCTGATAGCGAGGAATCAGGTGAGCCATTCCATTTTGGTCCTCCTTGATCTCTTTGCAGCATTTGACACCATAGACTATGGGATGTTGCTAAAGTGCTTGTGGCTTTTCTGTAGGCTGAGTGGCACAGTCCTCAGATGGTTCCATTCATTCCTCACTGGCAGGACACAGATAGTGGAGTCCGGAGTATTTTCCTTGGCCCCACTTTCCCTGCCATGTGGGGTGCCAGAAGGCTCTGTGCTTTCCCACGTGTTGTTTGCGGTGTATATGCTGCCACTGGGAGACATTATTAGGCAGTATGGGTTGAGTTTTCACTGTTATGCAGATGACACTGAACTGTACTTGTCCTTTGTGCTCTGCAAGGTGATGCTGTTACAGTATTTAGCAACTGTCTGTCTGAGATCCAGGATTGGATGAGTGCCAGCTGGCTTAGGCTGAATCCAAATAAGACTGAGGTGTTGACTGTGGACCCAGGTTGCTGGGTGGAGGAATTATCAGCTGGGCAGCCATCCTAGCTTTGGCTGGGGAGGCGACCAGCTGATGACCTCTGACCGGGTGCAAAATCTAGGCGTCATGCTTGATAGCAGGCTGACTTTCAAAATTCAGGTGTCAGCTGTTGTCAAGTCCTCATTTTACCATCTGATGAATGTTGCTTAGATAAAATACCTGGTACCACCTGATGACCTTCCGACGTTGGTTCACACCTTGGTGAACTCATGCCTTGATTACTGCAATGCTCTATACCTAGGGCTATCGGGGTTGGACCTCTGCTGCCTGCAGTTGGTGCAGAATTCAGCTGCCAGGTTGATAACAGGTTTACGTAGATCTGACCATGTCACACCTGTGCTCCATGCTTTGCACTGGCTGCCGGTGTGGTGAAGGATCACCTTCAAGTTCGGATTACTGACCTATAAGGCCCTACACGGACAGGGACCATGATACCTGCAAGAGGTCTTTTGTCCCTACCAACCCCTTCACCCTCTCCACTCCACCAATGAGGTATTGCTGAAGATTCCCAGGGTCTGTTTGACAATGTCTGGAGCTAGGTCATTTGCTTTCGCTGCTCTGACCCTGTGGAATTTTCTACCTCGTCGGGTAAGGGAATGCCAGTCTGTTAAGGCCTTCAAATCTGCCTTGAAGACTTATTTATTTGAACTGGCATTTTTATACTGATATTTAGATTCCAGCTATGTTTTTAGAAATGTGGTTTTGTTTTTTTATATTGTTTGATTATACTGTGTAAAACACTATCATCTATTGTGGAATAGCGTTTCAGAACAAAGTTTGATTTGGTTAGCAGGCATTTTATTGTTGGTATATTTTCCAGGATCACCCATGAAAATGTGTATTTGTGTTCTAGGGTTTTACCTCATTACTGCAATAAATAAAATAAAATAAAATTAACAGACTTCCATCCCGCAGTCTCTGGGGTGAAAACAGACTAACTCTATGCTACAGGTGATCTCTAGTGTGTGTGTGTGTAAAGGGGAACAAAGACAAACTGCTGGTAAAAGTAAGCTTTTTACGCTAATGAGATATAGTGTGTATAATTCTGCAATGATGGAAATAAGTGGTCTGGTCTGAATACCTTTTTTTACTCCTTGAGTCCTACTGTAAGTGGGATCCAGATACTTGGCAAGTACTGGGAACACAGTGACCCCCTGACGAAGCTTCACTTGAGTAAAGCATGAGGGCACCTAGCCAATGAGCTCTATATCAGGTTGCCTGCTTTTAACTTGGATTAGTTGATTTAATAAATGTATCTATTTTATATTTTATGCATACAAATCCAAGGTATGGTGTGTGCAAATCTTGCACTATCTCTTCTCACTGAGTGTGCCAATCTTGCTGCCTTATATTGTTTTGTTGGGGTTGCACACCCTTTTGGCTGCATTGCTCATACCTACACCACAGTTTTGGACTTTTGTGCAAAAAGCAGCCCTCCTGACTGTCCCTGACAAGAGCTTCCAACCTGAACAGGAAGCCAGTCCAAACCTTTTTATAAAGCTACTTTACTGCCTGAAATGAATATTCATTTTCAAAAGAAGTGAACTATTACTTCTTATATCTGAAGTATTATTTTTCTTTTACCTTCTACTAAGTACAAGGTTTTCTACAAGACAGTGCTTGGTGTGGTGTGATGTATTGAACAGTACTCTACTTGTAGACTGACACAGTTCTATTCATCCTCATTTATCATCGGCATGTGACCTCACTATCTATGACATCACAATTGATGAAGACTGGCTAGTCAACTGCTGCAAAATTAGTCACTTGTGATGTCGCAATAAGTGCAGTTACAATGCTGATAAGGTATAAGAGAACTAGAAGTAGGTAAGTCAGTCTCTAAGTAAAGTATTGCTCTTTTCACCCTACCTAATATATAGAGAATACTGGATGAGCAACTATGCACAAACAGTGTTCTGCCACAGAGGGGTTCTGATTCCATCTGACCTTGAGAGCGAAGCTTGAGAGGTCCATGGGAATAAGAACCCCGAGATGGCAGAACACACTGGTTATGCATAAAGTTGCTCATCCTGTATTTTTAATACTGTGTAATAATATGTGAAACGTGTGCATTGTGGGTTTTCTCTTTCATACTGAAACTGACTTTTGTGCAGTCTCTAGAGGTTCTAGAATGCTATCCTACCACAGAAGGGTACAATCAAATTCCATGACCTTTAACTGTGGTACAATAGCATTTTGAAAAGGATGGATTTCTATATAGAACAATGCTCTCCTATAAACTATTAGCAGGTAGAAAACATTCAAATAGGAAAACAGAAAAAGAAAAATGTTTCAGAAATGAAAAAAACAATATCTGATTTCTTTTACAATTAATAACATATTCAACCTGCCATTGCTATTATTTTTAACTCTTTATTGAGGCAGTCTGATAATATTGGGGAATATGTAATGAGTTTAAACTGCAGAAGAGAAACTACTGTAACAAGTGGTTGCACATGTCATTAATTTGTTCAGTTTTCAGCAATTTAAAAACCTTTCAGTCTATGCTTCATTATTTTATCAACATGCTTCCCATGTTATAAGCACATTAAGTCACTTCAGGGCATGGGTTTATACTGAATGAATGCATGCCTTAGCTGTGTAAGGCATTTGGCTGTTGACTTCATGCCTTAGAACGTAGTTGGGACACGCATTTATTCAGCATTCACCTATGTCCTGAGGGGTTTATTTCTTACATGTCTAGTATCTGAAAAAGCAGATTCTACAAAAAAAAAACAGGCATGCCAAATAACTATTACTCTTATTTTAAAAAAAAGCAGAATCAGCCAGAGGACAAGAGGGGCTCATGCCTGAAATTAGGAAGAAGTACAACCTGCTCTGAACAGCTTTCCGGTAAATCACCAGTGCCTGGACATTGTACACTAGGTTTGAAGCAGGATGCAGCATGACTTTCAGGGTGCCGGGGGTATAGCTGAGGAGTTGGTACCAGTGAGCAATCAAATGTGGGACATACAGAGAATCAAGAGCGGAGTGCAACATCCTGAGGTGAGAGCCCTAACCACTGGTCCTGGAAGAGATTCACCTGCGAGGCACCCGTGCCCTGTCTGCCATTAACAGCCTAAGTGGAGGTTATATCAGGTGAGACGCCATTTCTAGTATAAGATATTGAACTAAATGCTCAGACTGAGATCTTGGGAGGTTGTCAGAGAATACAGTGCCATCTGCCAGGATTAAGTGCAGTGTCACAATTTTTGCTGAGATATGTTATAGTATCCTGCAGGAACAAATCACAATCCAATGGAAATTACCCTGATTTACCATGCAGTAAACTGTGAAATCTGACACAAAGTGCTTGATCCTGGTGGATGGCATTGTTTTGACTGTTTCTTCATGATTTCAATGTTACCATTCCTGTTTAAGTTTGCTTGCCAAATACAAAGCAAACATTGGTATCACAGTTTGGGTCTTTTGGAGGCTTGGCAGGGTTCAACAAATCACTGCTCTATCATCTTTAATCTCTGCCTGCTTTCTCTGTATTTGTCAATTCCCTGTTCAGAGATGTGAGCCAATGACAGTGCTGCAAAATACAAAGCAGAACTTCCTGTTGTTTTGTACAGCCCTCCTGTCCTCGGAATGGACTTTCCCTGTTATTGCAGTTCCACTCAGCTGCTTACTACAGTGGGTGCAGCTGCCTAGCATACTTATGAAAAGCGTATAACTGTCCAAAGAGCTTTTTGTCCCTACTGTCTGCCCCTTCCCCCCCCAATGTGGTGGGTCTGTTATTCTGTCTTACCACCATGGTAGGTCTCAGCCCTGAAGGACTCCTTTTGTTTAAGTTCCCACCATGACAGGTCTCAGCCATGAAGGACTCCTTTTGTTTAAGTTCCCACCATGACAGGTCTCAGCCCTGAAGGACTCCTTTTGTTTAAGTTCCCACCACAGTAGGTCTCAGCCCTGAAGGACTCCTTTTGTTTAAGTTCCCATCATGGCAGGTCTCAGCCCTGAAGGACTTCTTTTTGTTTAAGTGCCTGACATGGCAGGTCTCAGCCCCATGCCCTTCTTTCATACACACACACACACACACACACACACTCTGCCTGTGACTTAGTGGGCCCTTTATTTTCTTCCCACAGGAATAGTAAGGAAGATCCACTCCCTCTCCCTGCAGCTGCTGGCAGCTCAGTGTTCCCATCCTTGTGAACTTGCAAGAGCTAGAACAGAGATTCCACCAACCAGCTCAGAAGACTTTTCCAGTTTCCCTCAAGTGCCTGCTGCAGTGGTTACCAGCACCACAGGGCTGTTTTTTTTACTTTAAATGCCCCACAGAGGGTCTATGTCCTGAATGGCTTTCAACTATGGCTGGTGGCCATCTGTTTAATGGCCCTTTGGGTTCCAGTCAGCTGTGACCAGTGACATCTGTTAAAGCAGGTCTCAGACTCAAATGGCTCTTAGTTGTGACTTGCAGCACCTGCTTAAACACTCCTTCAGCGCTCTGGTCAGCTGTGACCAGTGACATCTGTTGTTAGTTAGCTGCCTTTAAGTGCAGGCAGTGAATGCTGGCTCTCTGGGATATCAGCCAGTCTCCTTCGTGAGAGTGGGACATTCAAACAATTAATGACTGATGCGATGGTCGCTGAACTGGTAGTCCACGCTGTACTGATGGACCTGGGGTTTCTTTGTTCTGCACGGTGAAGGGAACTGTCACACTACCAGCAGTGCAAGCGACACCCTCAGCAGGTGGGATGGCGAGGGGCCACTTAAGGTTTGAATGGGGGTGGGTTGATGGAATCACCCAACAAGGAGAGGCAAGAGTCGTACACAGAGGTTGGATGAAGTAAAGACGTTTATTAAACAGGAGGGGAAGGAGAACATGGTTGTACAAGAAAATACCAACAACAATCATAATAGGGACTATGGACAGCATTGTGGATAACAACTAACATACAACTATATCTAAACTCTATGTTATTCTTCTCTATAAGGCCTACAAACAAATGCAAGCTTATACCACTTTATCACACTATAAGTACTTCGCCTTAAGGCCACTCTATAATATTCTGATCCCTCTAAGATACCCTACTAAGAGGCCTACATATCAAGAGTATAACTTACTACTTTATCATACCATGTAACAAGCATTCAATGTACAACCATCCAACAGTATCACACTCTCAGAGTCTATTAGATGCAGGTGTCTGTCGTCTTTGTGCATGGATAAGCTTTCTCTGTCGACGAGACGAAACTGGGTTGCAGGATAAAACACAAGAGAAACACTTGGCTGACTGGGCTAACAACTAAGGGATTGCAGAGAGGATTTTGTACAGGCCAAGAGTCTCTCAGCCACACTGCACCTCTCTAGGGTTGCCGGACTTGTTAAGAACAAAGCAACAATTCTCTCGGCTCAGAACCCACTGAGGGCCACCGGAACTGAAACACACCAAACCCGGCCACAGCCCTCTTCTGGACTGCTGGGGTAAGATGAAGAAGAAGAAGATGCTGACCAACTGGCCCAAAGTCCTCTTCTGGACTTGCCGGGACACGAGGAAGAAGAAAAAAGTGCTGACCTACTGGCCCAAAGTCCTCTTCTGGACTGCCGGAATACGACGAAGATTCTGAAGAAAGGAAGTCTGTGAATCGGAAGCACCAACGGGATTCTGGGCACCAAGGCGGACGAGCCAATGACTACATAAAATAAGAAATAGGATGATGATGCAAAACACTGTGGCAGAATATCCGGATAGCACTTTGATACGGACAACAAAACAAGAAAACAGACGATACCTTTGTACCAGGCCAGGCCGTATTTTGGGGAAACTTTGAAGAGCGGAAAACAATAAACAGGACATTGCAAATGACTGCGGCATGGTTCTGTGTAGATCTGCTGCTGGCTGCTTCGAGGATGCACTGGAGACAACTTCTGGAGTACTTTGAAGAAGATTGATCTGGATACCAATGGTGAACAGATTCTGGAAAGCTCTGGAAGACTGATTCAAACACCTTGCAACTTGGAAAGCTGGCAACAAAGCAATACTTTCTGGCACATTCACTGCTTGTAGCAATAGTTGTATGCAAAATAAAGTCTCAGTTCTTGTTGCAGTTGTCACTCATTCAGTCTTAATGCTCAAATCACAGTAAATATACAGGCAACTCACTTTTCTGATAGAACCCTTGCACTGGTGGACCTAACTAACAGGGGTCCGTCTGACTAAATTGGGTTCATCCTGTTACTGTGACTCTGTGTGGCTAGCTAGACTCCTTAAACATCCGGGGTCACTAATGCTGCTGGGCCCCTATAACACCAGGGGAATTTAAATGGCTAGCAGTGGGCCTAACTTGCCCCTTTATATGGCAGAGGAATGTGGCGGTGGGGCTAACTTGCCCCTTTTAAGAACTAGTGGGCCTGACTTGCCCTCTTTAACAGGCATGGGCCTAACCTGCCCCTTTAAGAACTGGTGGGCCTGACTTGCCCTCTTTAACTAGCATGGGCCTAACTTGCCCCTTTAAGAACTGGTGGGCCTGACTTGCCCTCTTTAACTAGCATGGGCCTAACTTGCTCCTTTAAGAACTGGTGGGCCTAGCCGGCCTGGTGGCACTGAGGGTTGAGGCGCTGGACGCCACACCTCGCGCCACGCCGGTGACCCTGGTTCGGGAACGAGCCCGGGCCGTCGGGGGTCAGCAGGGAGGGGGAAGGATTTAGCATCATATGGACTGCTCTCCTTCCCTGGGGAGGTGGGATGTCACCAACTGCTGCGCTGGTGACCTCTGGCAGAGGCAGGAGGTGCTGCAGTGTGTTCGGTCGCAATATGCAGGGGTTGGAGCTGCGGCGGATGTCCTTCAGAGGTGCACGGGAGTGTGCATCAGCTGAGCTGGACGTCATTGCACGTCCGAGCTCTGGGGTATGCAAGCTAGAAATACGGAAAAACCTAGACCAGTGAGATAGGTGATGGCACCTTCTCTTCATGCCTATCACCGGATCTGTCTCGGCTGAGCTTCATATCTCCTCCACCTCCTGCCCCACCGCTTGCCAGAGTCTGCCTTTCAAGGAGCCCAGGTAGGAGTTGAGCTACCCTCCCTGGGCGGGTTAAACCAGGGGTGCTGGCAGCAGCAGCGGGGGAGAGGGTTACAGACCATAGTGTTTCTCAGGTGGGTGGCCAGTAGAAAGTTGCCTGAGAGAGTTCCCCTGATCCATGACTGGAGGGAAAAAGAGTTGTCAAAAAAAAAGAACTGGTGGGCCTGACTTGCCCTGTAGGTCATAAACTACCCTTGCCCCTTTAAATACACATGTGGGCCTGAATTGCCCCTTTAACACTCTGGGCTTTTCTGCACTAAGCCCTATTAAATCACTGGGCTTCCCCGGAATCAGCCCCTTCACGTATGGGCCTCTCTGAAATCAGCCCCTTCACATACACTGGGCCTCTCTCCCTGACAGGGCCCTTTTAAATTGCTGGGATGACTTGGGCTAAACTGTCACTTTGCACTGCCCAACTACACATCCTTAGTGAATATTCATGTCCTTCCAGAGGCTTTCCTTTTGCTGTACCCTCCTCTGTGGGCATCACTGCGTCTCAAAGGCTTAAATTATTTAAATGAGGAGTCCCTGGCCCGCCCCTTCATGACGCTCAGCCGTTTTTCCTTTGCGCCTGGTGCAAAATATTTAAAATCAATAAATTCACTTTTCTTCCTATTTCAGGGCGGCCAGCATGTTGCAGTGTGTTGCCGCTGACTCACCCAACCACCGGGAAGTAGGAGCTGAAGATGGGAGGCAGGAGGTGCGGTCTGGAGAGGGAGGGAGCTTTCAAGCAGTTGCAGGACAACTGGAGACCTCACAAAAGGTCCTGGGGCAGCATAAATGATGTAGCTGTGTGATCTCTGCTTCCGTGGGACCAAAATATTAACTTTTAAATATAAAATAACAAAACTGGCACCAATCTCTCCCAGGGACACAACAGGATGTTTCTGGACTTCACCAGCAGCTCAAACCAGCACCACGGACCATACAAGTTTGCAGGTACATTTTCTTCAGTGACTGGAGGCAGGAGGCACACAGCAAAGCCCTCAGGGACAGCTTCAGTCCTCCTGGCAAGCCCTTCTCATCCCTCCTCGCTTTCTGTGTCCTCACTCCTCCTCAGTCACCACGATTCTCCCTAATAGTAATTTATTTTTTAAACTGCAGCACTCATCACTCTGGTTCTGGAAGGCATAGCAGGTTCCACACAGTGAGCCTTCCATTAGCTCAGCTCAGCAGTCCATTAGCAGCAGCATGGTAGAAAGGCTTATTTTGTGCATTATTTCTAAGCTATTTATAATATTTTTGACAGGCTTTGTAACAGGGATTTGTGTTGGCATTTTAAACTGGGCACCTGGCCATTTCTTGAGCACCTGTTTATTGTACTGAGGCACCTATAACTGGCATTTTTCTATTCTTTATTTTTCTGTGGTGCCCCCAACTCTGGGGCACTACACTGACTCAGATCTCACTAGATGCTCGAGGGAAAGGTACTGGTGAAGGGACAGGAGTCTGAGTCCCACTGAAGCAGTCAGGTTGACCTGGAGACAGAAGACAGGGCACAGAGTGACACTATGTCTTTTTGACTCCAAAATATGTTGGCTTCAATTGAGAAAAGATAGAAATGTTACATAATTTTTCCAGGTATGTATCTTGTTTTTTAATTAACACTTTATTCCCCAGGCTCTCTCCACCACAACCAGTGGTGGAAATAGGGTCGATCCTGGGGAAAACTTAGTTTCAGGAGTCAAATTTAAAGTCTGACTCAGTTCCAGGAATAAAATGGGGAAGGAATGCTCCTGTGGCAAATATGGTCCTCTTAAGACATAAAAATAACTAAATAAAGTATAAAAATGCAACAAATAAGGAAATGTGTTCTTAGACCCCTGTCAGCTATTCTTGATCCTACACCAAAGGTGACAGGTTCTCCCAGTGAGTTTTTCCCATTTTCAACACTGATCACAAACACTACTTTTCCCTTACCTCAGCCACCATCCACCAATGTCTTCCTCTCTCACCCACTATTTGGTCCTAACAGCAGTGATCCAAACCCCTGCTGACCTCAACCAAAGCTTTGTGACTTGCCCCCACTTAATGAGCCCTTTTGATTAGTACACACCTATCAGCAGCCAAGAATAAATCCTAAGAAAAGGGTGTGGGGGGTGTTTCACCCTTCGTCTCTTCGTCAACTACTGAAGTTGGTTGTGTGGAGTGCTATCATTTCCCCAAGGAGGGGTGTTTATTCCTCCCTTTAAACCCTCCCACCACCTCTGGCTACTGCCAATGACTGCTGTAGCACTATTCTGAAGGCAGGAGTGGTTGAGATTGTAAGTTCATCCACACTAGTGCCATACCACTTCTTGCCTAAAGAGCTTCTTGTCGAGTGAGTGGACCTTTATCTTTCCCAGGGTTAGTGTACAAGCATCTGCGTCACACTCTAAACACCCTCAGTCTAGGGCTGTGACTTGGGGTCAGGACTTCATCCAAGGTCTCTCACATGGCATTTCAGTGCACTGCTAGCCTGTGTCACTAACCTGGGCTTTCACTTTAATTTTTAAGACTGCTTTGCTTAGCAAAAAGTAGCATTTTTTTTTATTCTAAGGAACAGGTGGGCATGGCCAAAACAAGAATTCAGGTGAATATGCAGTGGTCGGCAGTTGCTGAATGAATTTCAGTGGGGTGCCATCTGTATAACAGACTTAATGCATTCCTATAGCTCATGTAGGGATCTACAGTATTGTATCATGGAGGTTGCTCCATGTCTCTTGTGGCACCCCATAAGTCTCCCCATACTGAAAAGTCCCTGCTGTCTAGTGCCCCCCCACCTGAAAGGACGATGGCAGGTGCAGGCAGTGCATACTATTGCATTTCTTTATTTTCTAGCCTGAGATAGCATTTTTAAAGCTGATTCACTCTGATTATGAGTCATGCCCTCAGTGTGTCTATTATTGTAACTCACCGTTGTTGATAAAAAGCCTGCACCATCCCACTGTTTGTTTTTTTGAGTCTGCAGGTGTGTATCACATGTGCACAGCACAAGTCTAAACCATTGACCTGCTTGCCAAGACAAGACATTGCTTGTAAGCTGACTGGCTGTGGAGTGGGTCCAGACTATTTTCTTCCTTTAATTTGTTTACTGTTCAAGCCAAGGCAGTAAATAAAGAAAGAAGTTTGAAGAAAAAGTCTAGTAGTAACTTCTTGGTTAGTCAGCATCAGGTTTTTGCTTTACTCTGAAATGGCAGTGGTGTGTTGGGCAGCTTGAAAGTCAGTGGCAACTTGGGTCTTGGAGTGTCCAAGTGTTGGGAAGTTGAAGAGTCAAGTGCAGGCTTCAGCAGTGAAGACATAATTTCATCACAGCTGCTCACTTGATCTGGAGAGAGTGGATCAAGATAATAGGAGTTGGAGGGATAAAAACATGAACCTTGATTAGTTATTTCTTAAAAAGCAACTTTACAGGTGTTCCCTTCAAGAATCATAATAAACCCTTACTTGGTCCCAATTTATATGCTACCAGTATTTTCATTTTTAATTGCCCCTATTTTGGAAGGGAAGGGATCGTATTTTGGCTCCATGGAGCCAAGCCAAGCTGATCCCTTCCACTTCCTGGTACCTCCTGAGACTGCAATCTGCCCCCAATCCACCCCTGTGTCAGCATGTTTTCTGATGTCACTATATGGAGAGTGTAGGGGTGCATCCCACAGACAGGAATGGGGCCATTTTTGTAAACAACATTTTTCAAAATTTACATGGACATTGCGAACAAATCAAGAGCACTGCTAGACTAACAGTTGAGCAGTGCTCTTGATTTGTTCATGATGGCCATCTAAAATACGAAAAACATTATTGAAAAAATGGTACTATTGACATCACCATAGCATGAAGACATGGAGAGGCCCCCTCTGCTCCTCAAGGATTAAAATCATCGAAATTCCCAGGCAGAGGAAGCTAATTATACCATCACCTCTCAGAGACTCATTCATGATCCGCCTTAAAACAAATGCAGGAGGACATAGCGGAGACCAGAAGAGAAGTAAAAGAGGTAAGCAGGCAGACAACAGAGCTTGAAGGTGGCCTGACAGAGCTAAGTGTGCAGACGAACCACCATGACCCCACTCCATCTCTTGTGCACCTATATGAAAGGGAGAAAGAGTTCATTGTAAAACTAAATGACGTAGAGCAGAGATCACAGAGGAATTCATGGACTACCAGAAGGGACAGAACAAGGTGACATGGAAACCTATGTGGAGAAACTGTTGCAAGAACTGTTCAGCTGGAAGAAAACATCCCTGCAGATTGAGAGGGCTCACCACACTTTGGAACTGTGGCCCACAGGCCCAAAAGCATGCCCAAGATCCATCGTGGTGAGATTTGTCAACTACGCTACTTCAGTGTTTGGGGAATAGCGATGGTGTATTAGTGCTTGTGTAACTTGTAGTACTTTTTGTGGCTTTACTCTGTTCCCACCCTTGAGTAGTAGTAGTTTTGTAAGTGGGAAGTTGTAGGGAATAGAAGGCCCAGGAACAAGGGTGAGAAGAGCACTGGACGGGAGAAGGAGGGGATAGAGATGGACAAAAGACACACCCTAAGTGAGAAGGTGCTTGAGTAGTGGGTTTAAGTAGAGTTTGTGGGAGGCGCTATTCCCCACATTGAACCTTGGTCTAAAGCCCTCCCATTCAATGTTTGGGGAATAGCTATGGGGTATTAGTGCTTGTATAACTTGTAGTACTTTTTGTGGCTTTACTCTATTCCCACCCTTGAGTAGTAGTAGTTCTGTAAGTTGGAAGTTGTAGGGAATAGAAGGTCCAAAAAGACACCTCCTCCAACTCACAGAGAAGGTGATCCTTAGCACTCAGGAGAGGAAAACCCCTGAGGTGGAAGAAATCTCTGAGGACCCATGGCTATTGGTCTGCCCATACTCTGGGCACACTAAGAGGAGATGGGCCTAGGTTCTAGCAACCGATAGCTAAATGTTTGAGGACAGTGAGCTGTTTGGAGAGATGATGGTCCATCTTCGAATCTATAGATGATGTCTTTTGAAAGGATGATACCTGAAGTTGAAGAAGGAGGTCTTTTCTGAAGGGTCATCAGAATCCTAAGAGTGAAGTGGGTCCAGCTGAAGAAGGGTGAATGAAGTCCAGGTTTCCAAGGTGATGATGGATGATTGTTCAAGAGAATTGCAGGGACAAATGAGAAAGAAGAGCATGATTTGATTAATATGCTGCCAGACTGTGAATAGTGGGAAATGCAATGATTATGAAGTTATAGGTGGACAATCCAACTTGTAAAAGGTTTGACATTCACCATAGAGTCTGGAGGTGAGGAGTTAAGATGTGAGCAATAAGTTGCAATGTAAACATGCATGAGGTGAATGAAGGAGTCGGATAGTCGTTGTGTGCCTGATAGAAGTAGTGACGTGATTGTTAGACCAATGAGGGAAGATTGGTATATGCAGTTATAGGGTAACTGAATGTATAGATTATAGTGGAAGTTTGGTACAACTAATTTGATAGCTGATTTGGGTATGGATGTCGTAATTATACTTGAATAGGCTCTTGTTGGTGTGCCTGTTGAAGTAGATATGGGTATTTCTGTGGTGTAATTGCTCATGATATGCATTGAGGTGGCCATGACTGTTTAGCTTTACAGGTGATCCAATGTCTAAATACTTGTGGGAAGCCTGGAAGTGAGTATATGAAAGAGTCTATAGGCTGAGGTTTCAGTGGAGTCAAGAGTAATGTAGAATGCCCGGGGTGTCTAGTGCTATAGTTGATTATAAATCCGATGAGAGGCAAGACTGAGATAGTATTACTGCCATATCTGTGCAGGTGATTTGGATTGAGAATCGATGGAAGCCTGTTCTCAGTGGAAGTCTTCACTGGAGGGTGTAATGGAGATGAATCATGAAGGATGAACTAGAAGGACCGCTGTAGATGATTGTAGAAAGTATGGTGACATCCAGGAGCTAGAAAACAGTGTTTTGGATAGAATGACATTAGTAAGGCAGCTAGGCATGGGACATCAAACTATCGAAGTAATGGGAAGGTAGCTGTGAAGATCTTAGGACAAGCAGTGGCTATCGAGAAAATAAGAGTCAAGTAACATGATCAACAGAGTCGGTGCTGGTAGGAGAAGCTGCAGAAAGGTAAAACGGCCAATGTCAGTACTGCTATGAGGTATCTTGTGGTTCCCATTTTCCATAGCAGCAATGATGGTTACAGAGTCAGTGCATGATGGAAGGAATTAGGTTATTTTCCATGTACGATGATATCCTGTGAGACGTGGCATGGTAGATAGGGAAGTCATAGTGCTTGAATGAACAGGATATGTAGGGAGTATCCAGTAAAGTTGGTTGCTTTTTCTATAGTCCAGTCAAATGGGATTCTGGGACTGGTCCTGGGGAGATGGTTGGATAGTATAGATAACTCTATGGTGCCATAAGAGTCTATGAGACATGTTGTCCAAGGGACGTTTGCTAGAAGTAGTTTTCTTCAAGTGAAATGAATGAGTGCTCCATTGAGTAGTGGGTGGGAGGTGTTAGGATGGCCAAGATAGGAGTATGAAATAGATGAACTGAAGGAGTAGTTGACTTGACTGAGTAGGAATAATGTCTGGTGATAGGTATGAAATGCCCAACAGAGCCTTAGCAGATGGGAAGGAGCCCCAAACCGCCGAGGTGGCAACGAGAAGGCAGCCATCCAAGGATGGTGGGAATATCTGGAGTGGAGCAACAAAGTTAAGATAGAGGAGTTCCACGTCTAAAGAAGTTGGTGAACGAGAAGTGCAGAGGACAAAAGGTGCTGCAGCGAAGAAGGATGAGGTTCCCACTTCCGAAGGAGAAGGTGAACTCGCACATTACTTGGAAGAGTGTCCTGTAGCAAGGAAGTCCATGAGGCAGTCAAACTGGATTGAGGTAGAGTCTGAACAAGCTGGCATAGTCCAAATAGAGAGTGAAAGGAGGCCAAGGTGGATCGAGTACTATGGGTCCATGGAAGTGCAGGATGGAGACTGGTGAGGAAAGATGTAAAGCAATCAGGATATAGGGGTTTCTGGAGGGAAGCGTCAAGTGGGTAGCTGGTAGAGAATGCATATGGATGAAACAGTCTTTTGCAGACACGGGCTCCTAACCCAGGTAGCCAAGGTGAGATGACCTGGATGTGAAACTCGAGATAATGTATGATGCTGAAGGCAAAAGGGTAAATGGTTCCATTCCTGGAGAGAAGAAGCAATTGGTGGTCAGGTAGAGAATGCGTAAGGTTGAAACAGTTGCTTGCAGATATGAGCTTCCTTCCCTGGCAGTCAGGGTGAGATGATCTTCAATTGATACAATCAGGCAGAGGTAGGAGGTTGGAGGCATATGAGGTAAAGAGGTCTCATTCCAGAAGGAAAGAGGCAACCGGGTGTCAGGTAGAGAATGTATCGAACCAGTAGAGTCACAGAAACAGGCTACTGTCCCTGGTAGTCAGTACAAGATGACTTTCATTCAGTGCTGTCAGGCAGGGTTGGGAGGTGGAAGGCAAATGGGGTATAGAGGTCCCGTTCCCAAAGGGAAGTGGCAACCCATATCTAGTAGAGGATGCAGAAGGTGGAAACAGTCAAATGAAGACTCAGGCACCCAGCCATAGTAGTCAGTGTGCTAGGACCTTGACTCGAGGCTGCAGGCAAGGTAGGATGGAGAAGGCAAGTAGCATAAGGTCCCATTCCTGAAGGAAAGTGGCAACTGGGTATCAGGCAGGGCATGCATAAGGCTGAAGCAGTCAAACATAGATTCAGGCACTCATCCCTCACAGTTTGAGGCAAGATGATCCTGGCTTGAAGCAGCTAGGTATAAGTAGGATGATGAAGGCATGTGGGGTGAAGAAGTCCCATTCCTGAAGGGAAGCAGAAACTGGTATCAGGTAGAGAAGGCTTGGTATGACACAACAGATTGCAGACATGGCTCCCATCCCCGGTAGTTTGGTCGAGATAACCTTCACTCAATACCACTAGGCAGAGTTAGGGATGGAGGATGTCAGTTGGTAAGTAGTAGGCAGTAGTAATTGTAAAGGAATCCCATCCCTGGTAAATAGAGGAAACCTACCTTTGTTCAGCACCTCAGAAGGTGCAAGTTAGGGATGGAGTCCAGAGTACTGCTGGTATGGGCTGGCAGAAATTGCAGAACGCTGCTGTAGAATGAGAGTAGATAAGGAAACTGGAATGAGATAGGTATGATGAATCAGTACATAGGTATGGTAAGACATATGTAGAATGATAGGAATGGTAGGCACATAAACAGGCTTTGATATGTAGAAGGAAGGGGCTGGCCTTGGAAGCAATAACAATGGTGGGAGAGGAGACCTCATGTAATTAACGCATGTACCAAGGAATTGAATTATGTAGGTGTAGCCACCTGAGGTTGTAGGCAACAGGGGAGGCTTAAGTGGAGCAACGAGGTTCAGTGGTCGTAGGCAGAAGAGGAGGCTTAAGTGGAGCAATGAGGTTCAGTGGAGAGATAGCACCTCCCCCATACCCCCCACTCCCCCCAAACGTCCAGAGTCAAACAATGTAGTGCAAATGTTCCTGCAAAGAATGGATAGCACAGGCATTCGGCCAAGTGATATGTAAAACAGTGAAATTAGAAATAATAATACAGTGTGAACACAAGTGCTGTAATACACTAGTACTTATGGTATAGAGTTTACAGCATGCTATAGGCAGGAGAGGAATATATGAACCCAATAAGACCGGCAATAGTTATGAAGGAAGGAGGCTGGCGATAAGAACCTCCCGGTTGCTTGAATTCGTGGGGTGCATGCGCTAGCGGGAGTGCCTGGGGAGAAGGAATGCCATTTTACCATGGAGCAGACAGTGTGCTGCAGTGTCAGAGGAGTCAAAGAAGAGATAGGGACAGCTCACAGGAGACAGACAGGAAGCGGGCATGCTTCAGGAGGGATGCCAGAGACAAGTCTTTGGAAATGGAAGGAAGGAGCTGGGGAAGCTTGTAAACACCGAGCGTAAGAGGGGACTGAATGTGGGTGGAGAAGCCCAAAAGGAAAACATAGAGAGGGAGAACTCAGGAGCCAGTGAAGGACAGAGATGAGCAGAGGAAAGGAGCAGGGAAGTGGAACAGAGCTGCCGAGGAGAGGAGACCAGCCAGGACACAGGAGAAAAAAGGCAAGTAGGACAAAAAACAGAAGAAAACACAACAAAAGGAAAAGGGAGAGATGCACAAAGGAGGGAGCACAAACCAGACAGAGCAGCAGGAGGGCACAGGAAATAGGATGCACAGCCACACAAGCCACGCAGGAGCCCAAGGAAAAAACACACCCTAAGGAGGAGGTGCATGACTGGTGGGTTTAAGTAGAGTTTATGGGAGGAGCTATTCTCCACATTGAACCTTGAGTTAAAGCCCTCCCAAAAAATGAGGGTCCTTAGAACTGCATGGAACAAAAGAATGTGACATTTGAGAACGCAAAACTATATTTTGAGCATGACTTCACACCCCTGGTTATGGATCAATGGAGGGGAAATCCTGTAAGCCGTTAAGAGATCTGAAAGCAGAAAATATATAGGCGAAATATTTGCACCTGCATAGATGAAAATCTTCATGGAGGGTGGTTAGAAATTCTGCAGGATCTTGGAGGTGGCTTTGCCGACTTTAAAGCAACTTGGGATCCAGAGCGGCCAGGAAATCAGAGGGGAAACATTGACTACACGCTGAGGGCATACCAGTGGAACCAGCAGAGACCCAGAGGGAATCACTGAGTAGCACTGCCTGGCACAGCGAAGCACTGCGAAGCCATCAAGAAGAGACAGGCCATGCGTCATCGAGATGAGGCCCCACCAACGTTCACCAAGACAGGCTGAAAAGCTCAACCCCCGTAAGTACTTTGGCCAGTTAATCGGGGTGAAAACTTGAAGAAACAAGATTCACAAAGAATTCCAGGACTATTTTTACTTGTTGCTCTTAATTTATTGAAGAGATGAATTATTAAATCAGGGTAGTAAATGCAACATTAAGCTTGATGTGTTGGAAGGGGGGGTTCAAAGAAATAAAAACGTTAATGTAATGGGAATGAAAGAGCTCAGGGGTGGGGAGGGAAGGAGGGTGGTGAATCAGAAAGAAAATAGAGAAGCAACCATTGGAAAGGGAGCATGAGTGGGAAGGGGGACCCAGGGTGGGAATGAAGGCTTGACATCTAACAGGTAAATATGCCGAATGGAGAGGGTGGTGGTGGCAGGGAATGTAGTGCAAGAGAAAGTGATCTCTCTGAAATTAGTGCAGAGTTTTAAAAGAGGGTGGGATAGGGTTCAAGGTAGAATGCAAGTTGGGGGGTTGACCAGAGTGGGGAACTCAGTTTGGGGTAACAATGGGGGTGGAGGGGCAAGAAGGGGCAGCAGCAGTTGTCTGAACAGGGAGCTGCACAATCTAGCAGACGCTATAGACCATGAGACCTGTATCTGATGGCATTTTTGCATGTTCGTCTGCATCCCCTGTATAGAATGCTTAGTACAGCGAAACCCACACACTGACTACTGGGGAATTAAATGTACTTTCTAAGGGCCTCAATTTTTGCCCAACTAAACCACTGGACAGAATACAGTTTTGTGGTGAAATGGAGGAATACTTCCGCAGATTGAGACTCAGGGAATTTTTTCATGGTAGAGAAGACATCACAGACGGAAGAAATCACAAACAGTAAAAATACTATGGATAAGAAAAAGAAACCATATGAGTTTACCCCATCAAGTGGCCGTAACAAGAAACTGGACAAATACATTAGTTGCTTTCGCCAGAGAGTTACTGGTGAGATTCTTAATAGGCAGAAACAGGCCCGCTACAACCTCTCTCCATTGGAACGGAGGGCTATACAAACACTAAAATCAAACCATAACATTGTCATGAAAAAAGCTGATAAAGGCTCGGCAGTGGTGATATTGAATCGGGAGGATTACATTACGGAAGCCAACAGGCAGCTAAGTGACCTTACTTACTACAAAGTACTGGGAAGTGACCCAACTACAGAATATAAAAGAGAACTACAGAAGTTAATTGAAACATTTCCAGAGCATGTCCAAGACAAACTAAAGGACCTCATCCCCAGTGAACCTAAGCCAGGGACATTCTACATGCTTCCTAAAATACAAAGCCTGGTAATCCTGGTAGACCCATAGTCTCTGGTAATGGCACCCTGACAGAGGGGATATCAGGGTTTGTAGAAGCTATTTTCAAACCACTGGTTATACAAAGGGATAGTTACATCAAGGACACTACTCACTTCCTGCATAAACTTTCTGGTTTTAAGGACTTACCACCTGATACCCTTTTAGCCACGATGGATGTAACCTCCCCCTAAACTAATATTCCACACACAGATGGCATTTCAGCCTGCCTCAAATACCTGCATGACAAAGAATTGGACCCCAACATTGACCCTGGAGTTGTGGGTAATCTCACTGAATTCATTCTGACACATAACAACTTCAGCTTCAATGGTAAACATTATGTTCAAACTATGGGAACCGCAATGGGAACCAGGATGGCTCCTCAGTATGCAAATCTTTTTATGGCGAATTTGGAGGAAGATTTTCTAAGGCACTGTACACATAAACCACTCGCCTATTTCCGTTACATCGATGATTTGTTTATAATTTGGACAGAGGGCACTGACACACTTAAAGATTTTCACCAGGAACTTAATAACCTCCACCCAACTATAAAGCTTTCCCTAGAATATTCTGCCACAAGTGTACATTTTCTGGATACCACTGTCACTATTAAGGATGGTACCATACATACCTGTCTTTACAGGAAACCAACAGACAGACAGAGATACTTACACAAGAAAAGTAATCACTCGAGCCACACAAAGAAGTCTGTTATATATAGTCAAGCACTTTGGTATCACCGCCTCTGTTTAAATGAGGAAGACAGAGACATACATCTGGCGATGTTGAAAAACACCTTTATTGACAGGGACACTCATCCAGAGAAATTGACAGAGCAGTGGAATGTGCAACACAGGTCCCGAGAGAACAGCTACTGCAATATAAGGAACGGATGACTACCAACAGAATACCCTTAGTAGTCACATACCATCCTGACCTTGAACTCCTATGTAAGATTATTAAGGATCTCCATCCAATAATTAGTAAGGATGAAACCCTTAATTGTATTTTTCAAGAACTACCACTACTATCTTTTAAACAACCACCTAATTTAGCCAGTCTGATTATTAGGAGTCAACTTGAACCGGAACAGAATACCATGACATCATATGGTACACGACCCTGTCATCAACGCACATGTAACCTCATTTCCACTTCAGACTGTGTGGTTACATCATAAAACAGACTATTCAGGATACAGGGCAATTATACATGTACATCAAGTAATGTGGTCTATTTTATCCAATGCAAGAAATGTCCTCGCACAGGTTATGTGGGGGAGATAAGCCAACAACTCCGCACTAGAATGAATTCACATAGACATTCTATTAATCACAAAATGATTGAGAAACCAGTAGCCCAGCACTTCTCCCAGGATGATCACTCAATCTCAGATATGTCTGTGATGGTCTTAAAAGGACATTTCAACAATACACAACAGAGACAGGCTTCTGAAATTAGACTTATTTACTTCTCAATATGGTGGCAGATGGATTGAACATTGATGTTGGTTACATGACACATTATTCCACTTAAACTTACACAGACCTTTACTTTAAAAGATGGACATAAACACTTTAGTTCTTCAACGGTGCTTTGATTTTGTAAGTTTATGGTTATCTACATTGTTGACGTCTCACCTTAACACTGTGGTGAGTGCGTTTGAGTGTGTGTGTGTGTGTGTGTGTGTGTGTATATACTGATGTATGTATGTGTGTGTTTTGTGTGTGTTTGGTGTGTGTTGTGTTTTTGTGTGTTGTGGGTATGGTGTGTGTGTGTGTTTTGTTTGTTGTGCGTGGTGTGGTGTGGTGTATGTAGAATGTGTTTTGTTATATTTGTTGTGTATGTTGTGGTTGTGTGGGGTGTGCATGTGTGTGCACGTGTGTGTGTGTGGGGGGTGTGGTGGTGTATGTACACACATATGTGTGGGTGGAGCATGGCATGGGGCAATTGTTATGTGGCTAGGACACTTAGTTTTCACATACAGTGTGCATTTATTTCCTTCTATTAGTTGTCAGTGGTTGGATTACACACTGTCACATTTTTAACTGCTCATATTAAGATGCATATCTCATTTACTTGGGGGTTCATAAAAGGTGTAATTCCTTTGGGTTTTCATTTAGATTGCTTAGACTGATTCTGTGCATTTTTGTTATATACAGACTCTGTCTTGAAATCTGCACTTATCAGGCTCATGGTCTCATTTTCTTGGGGGTCCTTGACAAATATTTTTTATTTGGCACTTGCACTTACAAGTGATACTTTCATGCATCATGTTTATATGTGTAGGTTAATTTGAGGCTTGTTTTCAACTTGCAATTATACCTAATTCAGGATTTTGTCTCTCATTATCTGTCCTTTAATATACCAGGACAATTGGAATGTAAGTTGTAAGCTCATCTTACATGTATTAGAGAGAATGCCACTCCAAGGTTTTTTTTTATCACTAGAATGCTTTCTTGGCATACCGAGACATTTTAAAATTTATGTGACAAGAACTCTCTGGCTGTAGAGAATTCTTGATAACCTTTGCCCTTCTGAGGCTCCTCAGTTAAAGGCATACTGGTGTTAATTAGCTTCTCTCTGTAATCTTCTATTATGTTTTAAATGTATATATTAAACCAATGAGAATTATTTCTGCTTTTTCTATATAATCTGGTGTTAATAGTATGGGATATTTGAAAAAACTGCCACAAAGCTTCTGAAGAAGGACCAGGTTGGTTCGAAAGCTAGAGCACTTTGTTGTTTTCTGTAACATCCATGTTGGTCCAATAAAAGGTATCAAATCATTTGTTTCTGGATCTGTTCTTAAAAGGACCAATACAGCACCTACAACATTTTTTAGTACAGCAAAAGGAACTACAGGATAGCAAGCAGTAGAGGGCAGCGAACCTGGCTTCAATCCCCAGAGTGGAATATCTTTTCTTTCATACTACAATTTATGTAGTATGATAAATAGTGTTAGATGTCATTGCTGATGTTAATAATAGACTTTCAGCAAGGTTTGACATTCTACATTCCTGATAACTTCAAAGGTTCCGTTCCAGACTCTGAGATTTAAATGCAACTTGGGAAACATAATTTCAAATAGATTGTTCATTATGAAAATTCACTGCCTCTGTCTGTGTGTGGGGGTGGGAGGGGTCATCTGCACTCACTGCTGGATGTCCTTTGCTACAACATGCAACTCCTGTCTAGAAAGCTTAGTACAGTGTTAGAGCTACAGGCTACCAAGTAGTAGAGAGTAAGGGGACTGGGTTTGAACCCCTTTTTACGGGGTTTGTGCCAAATATGTGGTGCAAGCTGCTGTAAAGTGTGGAAACTGTCGCAACTGCACCCATTGTAATAAAATTGGTTGCAGCCGCATCAAAGGAGTTTGCCGCAGTTGCGCCAAACAATGGGGTTGATGCAGGGTTTGAAGCAAGCCCTGCATCAACCTTTGAAAATCTGGCCCCATGTCTCAGTAAACCTACCCAGTTAACAAAATTCAAATAAATAAATAAATATTTTGTCTCCCAATGCATCAAATATACGCCACTGTTTTGGAGATGCTTATGAGGACAGATAAGGTTTTGAATTTTGTTGTGATTCTGTTTTTCCAATTGGCATCAGTCAGAATGCCCACTCTGGCCTGCAAGAAGGCCCATCCCTACCCACTGGAACTGCCAGAATGCCCACTCCTACCCACTGGGATGCCCACCTGAATGAACACAGAAACAGAATTTGTTGGCAGAAAAGGACCACTTGGACCACCCAGTCTGCCAGATGTTCCCTGCCTAATCTGTCTACGCAGACCTAACTGGTCTCCAGTGACCCTCCTTCCTCCCTATTTTCTAATATAAACCCATAGCCATCCAATGCATGCTTGAAGCTCCCCCTCCCTGTTTTTGCCCCACCACTTCTGCTGGCAGTCGGCTCTAGGTGTCTACCACCCTTTCAGAGAAGGAATATTTTGTCACATCTCTCTTAAACTCCTTCCAGCTTGATCACATGCCCCCTGGCCCTGGTACTTTTTCCTCATTTGAAAGAGATTCCCCTCTTGCACCCTGTTTACCTCTGTGAGGTACTACTTGGTCTCTATCATGTCAACTCACACCCTCCTCTCTTCCAGGGTGTACATGCTGAGATCCCTCGGTCTCTCCTCATAGGGCTTTTTGTGCAACCCCTGTACCATTTTATTTGCCCTCCTCTAGACTGCCTCCACTTTGTCTATGTCCTTTCTTAGGTGTGGCCTCCAAAACTGGACACAGTGCTCCAGTTGGAGTCTCACCAGTGAGCGATACAGTGGCAACACCACCCTCCATCTGTAGATACCCTTCCCTATGCACCCCATCATCCTACTAACATTACCCACTGCTTTGTCACACTGCCCTGCAACTTCGAGGTCATCAGGTATGATAACCCACAGGTCACTCTCCTGTTTAGTGACTGTCAGTACTTGCCAAACACAGGTCCTGTGTTCCTATGCCCTAGGTGCATGATTTTGCACTTTTCTGCATTACAGCCCAACTCCTATTGTCTTGGCCACTCCTCAAGTTTCCCAAGACCCCTGAACAAATTCTCCACCTGCTCCTCAGTATCCACCCTATTGCAGATGTTGGTATCATCTGCAAAAAGACATACCTTTACTTTCAGTTATTCTGCAATGTCACATACGAAAACATCAAAGAGAACCGATCCCAGCACTAAGCCCTGTGGTACCCCACTGATCACTCTCCCATCTCTGGAGTGAGTGCTCTTTACCACCACCCTCTGTCTCTTATCTGTTAACCAGCTTGTAACCCACCCCTAGGCTGCTCACTTATCTGCTCATGTGTGGTACATTGTTGAAGACCTTGCTAAAGTCAAGATAGGCCATGTCCATTACCCTCCACTGATCTACTTCTGTAGTCACCCAGTCAATGAAATCTTTCGGATTCATTTGGCAAGCCCCCCTCTCCCCATGAATCTATACTGTCTGTTGTCTGGCAGCCCATTGAATTAAAGATGGCCTACTAGTCTTTCCTTTTTCAGGGTTTCCATTAATTGTCCCATCACTGATGTGAGAATGACCAGCCTGTAGTTGCTAGCCTCCTCCCTCCTACTACTCTTATGCAGAAGGACCACATTAGTTCTTCTCCAGTCTTCTGGAACCATGCCTGTTTCCAGTGAGCCACTGAACATTGCTGTCTGTGGTACAGCTAGCACTTGACTGAGTTCTATAAGAATTCTTGGGTGTATCCCATCTGCTCCCATAGCTTTCCCATCTTTAGAGCTGCAAATCTCTTCCAAACACTCCTCTGAAAAGAGACTGCTGACCACTTCCCCCCCCACACCCCATTTCTGCCACTCCCTGGTATCCCCCCAACACTGTGAAGACTGAGCAGAAATAGCTGTTAAGAAATAGCATTTTCTTTTTCCTTTTCTGCACAGTCTCCACCTTCTGCCTTTTTAAGCCTCACTATCCCTTCCCCCTTGCTTTCCCCTTCTCACTTATGTATCTAAAGATAGCTCAATCTTCCTTAGTGGCCCCATTGTTGATCCTTTCCTTTGTCTGCACCTTTGCTCCTCTTACTGCCTTACCTGCTTCCCTTTGTTTTACTAAGTATACCTCCCTGTCTGCCTCCCTCTGTGTTTCTTTATACTGCCTAAAAGTCACCCTTTTTCCTTTACTACCATTACAATTCCTTTAGAGAATCATAACACTCCCATTTTCCTTCTGCCTTTATTCACTTACGTCACACAGAGGTCGGTTGCTTTAATTATGCCCTCCCTTATTTTTTCCCACTGTGCCTCAACCCCTCCCTGGCAATCTTCCCCTTCAAGGCAGTTTCTGAGGCAGTCCCTTATTTCTTTAAAAATCCACCCTCCTGATTTCCAGGACCCTCATCCTCATGTGGTTAGCCTCTGTTTCTGCCTTTATGTCAACCACAGTGTACAGTGATCACTGTTACCCACGGACAGCCCACTGTGACATTTGCAGTGTTTTCTTTTTTTGTATATAAACATGTTATTCATAACATGCTTAGAAAATTTACAGGAATATAAACATAACAAATATCATCAAGCTAAATTTAAAAAGCAACAATTAATATAATTTTAAACAGATAAATCAGAGCTAATACACCCAATAACAGAAGAAATGGCATAACTAATTACCAAACCTACTACAGCAAGCTATATTTAACTATAGAACAAACACTGTAACAAACACCTAATTAAGTGGGCCATCCACCTTCCCCCCAAATATATACAACCATAAAACCCTACTAGAGAGTAATAAAACATTCTGCATTATCCCCCACTCCAAAGGCCCCCGGCTTTAATCCAGCCATCCCATCCTATATAAAAAATATGAAGCTGGTTTTTCCTCCAGAACATAACCGTACAAAAAACTGTTACTTTGTCGAGCGCCTGCGCCCATCTCGACAAAGGTGGAACTTCAACCGATCTCCAATATAAAAACAATAGTCTGTTTGCCTCCAAGGCTGCAGCAAACAACAAACGTTTAAATACCCAGGTAGATTGATCCAAACAACAGGAGTTTCCCAAAATCCAGAAAAGAAGGGATCTAGGAAGAGACAAATGCAGAATGTTCTCCAAACACACAAAAAAAGTATTTCTCACCATCCATGAATTAAAGAACAATCCCATAAAATATGGGAAATTGTACCAGGTACTTGCAAACGGCACCAGCATAAATCACAGTCCATAACCCCCATCTTCACCAAAGTGGACCAGAGTACGGTGCCACCTACCTAACACTTTCTTCTGTATTAGCTATAATTTAGGATCAGAAGAGGACTTATGTGCCTCAATCCAACATCTCGACCAGACTTCTGGGGATAACTGTGTACCCAACTCCTCCCCCCATTTAAGTCTATGTGCATTCCAGTCTGGCAAAAAGCCTTGCTGCAGATTTTTGTATAACAGGCTAAGATGTCCCTTTGGAGCTTTAAACCATTTATCTATAGTAATAGACAGAGGGGCCTGTTGTAAATAGGACTGTTGAAGGGTAGTAGAAGATAAGGCATGTCTTAACTGGAAATATTGCCACAAATAATTTGAGGGGAGGGAGAACTTGACTTGTAAATCCGAAAATGACAACAAGATACCAGTATCGGAGTCAACCACATCTCCTATGGACTGAATACCCTGTACGTCCATCTCTACCAAAAAAATGGGTGCACTGCTCACCTGGAGATTGGGATTATTCCATAAAGGCTCATATTTGCCTAAGAATGCAAAGAAGTGCAAGATCATGCACATAGGGAAGAGAAACCCTGAAGCCACCTATAGGCTGGGAGGGGAGTTGCTGGCAGTCACAAAGGAAGAAAGAGACTTGGGCATCATCATCACAGATGACCTGAAATCATCCAAGCAGACCTCTAAAGCAGTAGGTAAGGCTAGGGGGATGGTAGGGTGTATTAGTAGGGGTATCACAAGTCGTAAGAGTGAGATAATAATCCCTCTTTACAAGACACTGGTTAGGCCACATCTGGAGTACTGCATGCGGTACTGGAGGCCACACCTTCACAAGGACATTAACCAAATTGAGGCAGTCCAGAGAAGGGCAACCAAAATGGTTCAGGGACTGCATCAGAAGACATATGAGGACAGAATAACGGAGCTCAATATGTATACCCTAGAGCAAAGGAGGGAGAGAGGTGATATGATCAAAACATTCAAACACCTGAAGGGCATTCACAAGGTGAAAGAGTCTAACATGTTTCAATATAAGAAAAATAGCAGGACAAGAGGACACAGCATGAGATTAGAGGGAGGCTGATTAAGGGGTAATGAGAGGAAGTTCTTTTTCACAGAAAGAGTGGTGGATGCATGGAACGTCCTACCTCAGGAAGTGGTGGCTATGAATACAGTGCAGGGCTTAAAAAAGGCATGGGATAGGCATAAGGGAGCAATACAGATGAGTATGAATAGATAGGCCATTGACAGAGCAAAGGCCGATGGCACATTTATAAGGTAGAAAAAGAAATGGGCAGACTGGATGGGCCTTTCGGTCCTTATGTGCTGTGAACTTCTATGTTTCTATGTAGAAGAAGTAATCCCATCGTAGAGCCTTACAATACTTGCCCCATGCTCACCTAGAAAAAAGCATCGAGAGTGTAGCAGTTTTAAAAGACACTCTAGCTGGCGTCAAAGAAACAGCCAGAGGAGTATGCCCTGCGAACATCTATTCTATCTCCACTCAAAGTGGAGATGATGAAGATGCAGGAGACAGCCATGTTAATGGTTGCTTAACCCCCAGCCACAAATGCTAAACCCAGAGCCAGGGCATATTCCAGCCCTCTACAGTCCCTGGCGCACGTAAAGTTTTCCTACTAAGTCTTGGAGAGTGACTTTCCCAAATGAAATCTGAAAGTAGTTTATCCAGTTTTCCTCAAATCCCCTGAGGAATTTGCATAGGCAAATTAGACAGCTTATAAAAAATATGGGGAAAGGCCATCATCTTAATAGTAGCAATCTTTCCTAGTAGGGACAAACCCAATTGTTTCCACCTGCAAAAATTTACCCGCAAGTCTTCCATCACCATCTCTAAATTATGGGCACACGTGCTCTGGAGATCCCCAGAAACAAACATACCCAGGTACTTAATCCCCTCAGAGGTCCATTTGAGAAGATGGGGGCCCAGTGAGGCCCACCCGGAGTCAGCCGCAAAGACATTTGCAGTGTTATCCCTGTTTATAAACACCAGGTCCAGTATTATCCTGTCCCTAGTCGGGATCCATATAACATCTCAGGCAAAAATATTGCAGAATAAAATATTGCTAGAAAATCATCACCTCCAGCAATGTAGGCTAACAAATACATTGCAGGACAGAACTGCATGGGCAGGCAGCAGGCAGTACAAGCCGCAAGGTGGCAACAGAGCACAGGACACGAGCTTTGAATGCCCATCATTTAATGACACAACACAGATACACAGTACATGAGTACCACAATGACCCATGTACACCCCACCACCCAAACCAGTATAACGAACAGCAGCACATGGCCGGTGGGCACACAGGCAGCTGCTGAAAATTATATGCAATGCCCCTGAGGTAATCCTAGGTGCTCCTGCCACCATAGTCCATGACAATGGTGTGAATGCACTTGGAGGTGTCCTTGTACTTCTTTCTGCCTGCAGGGACTTACTGGGCAGAGATACACACTGCTCAATCTAGAGGAACACATTGGGGCAATTTCCTGATTTGTAACATAGCTGCCCAAAGAAGTGCATTAATGTAATCCCTCAACTGAAAGCACTGAAATGTATCTGTTGCTCTTCAGCTATGTTGTTGGGCACAATTCTGAAAAGAGCGGATCCCTACACCTTGAATTAAGTGCCCTACAGAGAACAGCCCCCTGCGTAGTTTTTCACAGAACCACGGGTCCATTCTAGCTGGATCAAATGAGGTATGCAAGCACAAAAAGTTGGGTACACACTACCTCAAAATAAGAGAGCACCAGTCACCACTGTAGTTTACAACATATTTATTAAAATAAAAAACACACACAGGCTTTTCATATTTTAAAAATCCTTAATTAAAGACTTAGGCATTGATGTTACTAGTGGCCATTAAATACAAATACTCATGTAACATCATAACAAGAAGTGTCTTTTCATTGGTTGAAAACGTTTTTAAAATATAAAACAACCCAGACACTGTTTACAATATAAGACATATAAATAAAACTAAAAACAGTGCTCTCACTCTTGGTGTAGTAAATGCTCATTGCTGAGAGGCAATATGGCAGTCATACTGGGTCAGCCATTGTTTTAGCTCAGCAGCATTTAATTTTAAATTATTTTAATTTGTTTTATTTAATTTGCCTTTTATTTTAATTTGTGTACTTTGTGGAGGTCGCGGAGATTGGTTCTGCTAAGCGTTGAAGCAGCGGCAGTGGTAGTCTGTTTGCGGTCGGTGTATTTTCAAATCGACTGCTGATTAGTAACACTTTTGCCCAGTATTTCCATCTGTCTGGCTTTTCTGCACTACTGTTTATTCACGGACTGCAAACTAATATTAATGTGGTGCCTATGCACAGTACTGAAGTAGCAGCCAGTCATCCAACTTTGGGAGCCAGGAGAGTTTGCAGACTGTGGTTGAGGTCGATTCCAGGAGCGACTACCGAATTGTACTTGAAGGGGAGAAGATTGTAGACTCTTCTTGTTGGTGGGATCTGCCTGGTGTCTTGGAGCCTAAAACACTGGCCTGGAATGGAGTGGGAGGCAACCATATAAACTGGATCATCAGGCCGCCTCTGAAGGTGATTCTTACCGGAGTGGAGCTGAGGTGCAAAGGGCCCCCGTGTGAAGCTCAAGTGGACTAGGACCAGCTGGATAGGCTTGCCCAGAGGTTGGCGCAGGGTACATCTTTTTTCACCTGGGGGCTTTGGGAGTGCTGGCTGGAGGGTGGGCATTTACCTGAGCTCCTGGAGTTGCGGGGGTCTGCCTGACGGGGGTTGGGTAGGTCCAGCGGCTTAGGTGGGGAATTGGTTGTGCTCTAGTGCCTGACTGGGGGCAAGTTCCAGGTCTGGTATTTGGATCGTCACTGAGTTCATGAGAGGATCTGATTTTCTAGGATTGGTGCCACCGTGAACTATCTGGTGAGGAGATCGATGGTGTATCCTTCTAAAGCCTGTGTTGTCTGGTGCTTGGGGACATATACTTGCTCATGCTCATGGAGGCAGTGAGAGGGCCTCCTTTTTGGTTTGATATTTTGTAAGATATATTGATGTGGCAGTGAGAGGGCTACATCTATCTGGACAGATTTCCAAGGTTGAACAGTTTTGATTCTTATCCATTTTGGAGATGGTGCTGTTATTTTTGAGTACTATTGGAAATAATTTGGATTACTGCTGGAAATAACATTCATCAAGAAGCAGGAATATAAACAGTCAGATCTAACATCTTTTTATTACTCGAACAATTGTTGTCTTGGGCAGTGTGAGTGCCTGTGTTCGTTCTGAATCCCCAGGTAGTGAGAGTGCCAGGGGGGTTGAATTTCATTTAACGCTGCTTTGGTGAAGACCTATGACATACTGACTGTGTGTTAAGGACTTTTTGTGACTGTTAAATTAAACCCTGTGGAAAGGGGTTTAGGGAGTTCTGAAAGTTTATTAGGAAATAATTGAAATAGGGCAAATTTGATTAGCCTAATATTTGTAAGAGTTTAAGAAGAATTTGGTTGGGGGAGGGTGTGAGAGAGTGGTGATATGATTGTGTTAATTTTGGTGTGTGTGTGTTAATACCTGAAGTATGTGCTGGGAAGTTAAGAATAAGGTCAGGCGGTACTTCCCCTCACGATTAAGGGGCCTCCATCCGTTTGACCATCCACCACTCCCGTTTGAAGTTTATTCTAAATATCGTGCTTTTGGCATTTTAAAGAGATGCAGGAGTAGGAGGAGCAGGGGGGCCTGGAACTCTTGAGGGGGATGAGAAAGGAGTGGACAGATTGGGACAGTGGGGACCAGGAGGTGCCCTGGGGAAAATTGGACACAGGAACGAGGTTATCCTTGTCTTGTGCCCATACCCAAGGGTTCTGACTTGGTCAGGCAGGAAGTGGGGCCACCCTTGGACTCCAATCCCTTTCGGGTGGTGTTAAGCAATGCCAGGTCAATTAGAAATAAAACTGTAGTTGTTGCAGATTTTGTGGCATCTGCTGACCTGGCTTGTTTCACTGAGACCTGGCTGGATGAGAATGCTGGCCCTATTTTGGAGGCTGCAGTTCCGGCAGGGTTCTTGGTGATTCACCGCCCGAGAGAGGATTGTTGGGGTCGGTGGGGTTGCTGTCTGCTTTAGACAGGAACTGGGTCTCAGGAAGGTGCCACCTGAAACAACTAACTCCTTTGAGTGTATAGTGGGTACAGGTGTAGACTACAGGACCCTTCTCATTTACTGTCCACCAGGTGATGGGAGGGAGTTCCTGAAGGAGGTTGTGGACTTCATCACCGATGTAGTGTTGGAATCTTCCAGAAGGTTGATTCTGGGGGATTTCAATGCCTGGGTTGATGATAAACTCTCGCCATTTGGACAAAACCTCCTCCAATTGATGGATTCATTGGGCCTAACATGGGTTATTACCACTGCAACCCACAAGAAAGGGTACTCATTGGACTTGGTGTTCCATCTAGGGATGCAGAGCTCCGATGTGGAGGTGGAGCCAGTCAGTTGGTCTGATCATCACGTCCTGAAATTCAATTTCGTAGCCCCCCAAAATAGGCCTGCCCCAAAGGAGTTGGTACAGTACCGTCCTTTGAGTGGTGTTACCTCAGAAGGCCTAATGAAGGTGATGAACCTCTCGGGATTTCCAAGGGAAAGCACTAATCTGGGGCCTCTTGTGTCAGCCTATAATAAGGCTGTTACTGAGACCTTGGATATCATTGCTCCTTCTCGTGTTCACCCACTTACCTCTCACCTGGGTGCTCCCTGGTTTAATGGGGAGATCCATGAGCTGAAGAGGCAGGGGCGAAGGTTGGAAAGACACTGGCAGAAGACTCACCTGGAGGTGGATAGGCTTAGATTGATGGATCACTGTAAGACCTATCAGTCAGCAATTTTCCGTAAGAAGGCAGAGTTCCTGTCCAGGGAAATTGCTACGGTGAAGAACAGGCCAGCTCAGCTCTTCCGGACTATAGACAGACTGTGCAATCCAGCCTGTCTTCACTCTGGTCAAGCATTGTCACACGCGCAGTGTTAGGGGTTTACGCAGTTCTTCACTGATAAGGTGTCCACCATCAGGGATGAGATCAACTAGTGCCTTCCCATGGGACCTTACATTGATCAATCGGGTGGTACTAATATCCGACAGACTTGGTCCATTTTTAACCAGCCGGTAGTCATAAATATGGTGAGGATCATCCAGACTCTGCGGCCAACCTACTGTAGTTTAGATCCGGGCCCTACATGCCTATTAGTGGGCTGTGTAGAGGTCATTGGCCTGGTCCTTGCTGGGATAGTGGGGGTTTCATTGGAGAGAGAGATCTTTCTAGATCCCTTAAAGGAGGCACTAGTATGTCTCCTATTAAAGAAAACCTTCTTTGACCCAGACTGCCCAGCCAACTATAGACTGATCTCGAACTTGCCCTTTGTAGGGAAAGTTATTGAGAAGGTGATCGCTCTGCAGCTGGAGGATCATTTAACCTGCCACAATATCGATGACCCCCTCCAGTCTGGCTTCAGAAAAAGGCATAGCACTGAAACAGCCCTGGTACAGGTATTAAATGACCTTCTGATGGCGAGAGATCAGAGAACCCATTCTGTCTTGGTTCTCCTTTATCTCTCAGCAGCATTTGACACCATGGATCATGGGGTGCTGCTCGAGCCACTGTGGTTTTCCTGTGGACTGAGAGGGGCAGTCCTCAGTTGGTTTCGATCTTTCCTCGAAGGTAGGTCCCAAAGAGTGGTGTCAGGGATTTATTCCTCAGCCCCTCATGGGCTGCCTTGCGGGGTTCCACAGGGCTCGGTGCTGTGCCACATGTTATTCGCGATGTATATGCTTCCATTGGGGGACATTATAAGACAGTATGGGGTGAGTTTTCATTGCTATGCTGATGACACTCAATTGTACATGTCTTTTATGCCCGAACAGGGATTAGATACTGCTGCGGTGTTTAATAACTGCCTACTGGAGATTCAGAACTGGATGAGTGCCAGTTGGCTGCGGTTGAACTCTGGGAAAACAGAGGTATTGGTGGTGGACCCTGGTTATAGAACGATAGGGACATGGGTGGGAAAACCCTTAGGATTATATCTTGGGGGAATCCCGCTTATTGCCTCTGGCTAGGTGCGAAACCTGGGCATGGTTTTTAATGAAGGCCTGACCCTGAGGTCGCAGGTTTCAGCTGTAGTCAAATCTTCCTATTACCATCTAAGGAACATAAGCCGGGTGAAGCACCTGGTCCAACCCGAAGACCTTCCTACCTTGGTCCACGCCTTTGTTACCAGTAATTTTGATTACTGCAAGTCCTTTACTTAGGGCTACTGGGGGTATATATCCGCCGCTTGCAGCTAGTGCAGAACACGATGGTAGGTTGTTGACCGAAGCTTCTAGATCCAGTCATATAACACCTGTGCTGCAGGAACTGCACTGGTTGCCAATACAATGGCGGATTACCTTCAAGGTCGCGTTGCTGACCTATAAAGCCCTACATGAGCAGGGACCCCACTACCCGAAAGAATTCCTGTGCCCTTACTGTTCCACCAGCTCACTCCGATCCTCTGACGAGGGATTGCTAGAGACTCCCAGGGTATCCCTTAAAACATCTGGGGGAAGATCCTTTGCCTTTATAGCATCTACTCTGTGGAATTTTCTACCTCGCCAGATAGGAGATAGCCTGACCGTAGAAGGTTTTAAAAAGTCATTAAAAACCTATTTGTTTAGCCAGGCATTTTCAGGAATATATTGAAAATGTGTATTGATGTATTTTATTGGTATGTTTTAATTGTTTTGAGCTGTAATATTGTGTTTTTAATGAGTATTGTAAAGGCGCCCTGAGCATTGGAAGGGTACCTTATATAAATAAAGTGGTGATGATGATGATGATGATGATTTATAATAATATCAAACATAGTGATGAAGTTAAAAACACACAACCTGAACAGTGTGGGGGGAGGGATATAATGACAGATTAAGGAGATCAAATTACATAGCAAAATGTCAAAAATCGAAACCTCTGGGGGCATGGCTTAGCCTGAGATAATGATGGAAACCTAAGTGCTTAGCTCTCTTACTGTGAGATCATATCCTAAGGCATCTGGCATTGGAGGAATGGTTTAGTACCCTATCTCAGCAGTCTTTTGAAGAGGGACTTAATTGCTCCATTTCTGAGTCCTTATTTTCTTCACTGGAAGGAGACTTGGCTACGTTTTTGAAACTATTCTGGAAGTCTGAGGCCTGAAAGACGGCTTACTACACCCCAGCCATAGCTGAATCTACAAAGACAGAACACATGTTCAATCAGCTTATGGCCCAGATTGCACAAATGATTTTAGCCATGAATGCCAACACACAAACTTTTTTTTTAATTCAGCTTTATTAAGCTTTTCTCAAAAATTACATACACAATAACAAAAGACACAGGACAATAGTGTACCAGAATACAACAAAATAAACAGGACATGCAACTAAACATACAAGAAACATACAAGAACCCCACTGCCATCCCCCCCAAGGCATCACTCTACTCAAGGCTGTAATTACACTAGTGTCATAGACTACATAAGGTGTACAAAAATTCCCACCTATCTTTATACCATTTTTGGGCAGTTGCGTAGACTCGCCACCATTTTTTCCACCCGCAGGTTGGCTAACAGCTCTTGATGCCATTCTGTATAGGAGATGACCTTGGCATCCTTCCAATGCCAGAGAACAATGGCTTTAAGGGAGAGGGCTATCATTGACAAATGAAATATGTGCTGCTTGACCCTGACTCTGGTGAAATCCCCCAAAAGGCAAATTTCAGGAGTAAACAGATTATCCAGTCCCAGCAGGGGGTCTACCTTTTGTTTAATGGTCTCCCAGAGTGCTGCAATCAATGGACAAGCCTGAAAGATATGATAGAGGTTACCCTCAGCCTAGTTACAACAATTACAGAGTGGGAAGGGGAGTTTTCCCATCCTGTATAACTTCACTGGAGTCAGATACATATTCTGCAAAATCGAGAACTGCATAAGACGTGGCCTAGCTTGTGTAATGTGTGAGTGACAGGATCTCCCACTTGAGGGACTGTTGGGGAAAGTTTGCTACCCAGTAAGGGGAGGTTCCATCTATAAGAGGGAAAACCAGATCATAAAGAGAGATGTGTATATGGGAAACCAAATAAGCTTGCATGGTCCAGTCAGTTAAAGGTAAAAAAATCTCTCCTTTCCCCCTAGATACCCCCAGCAAGATCTGCTTAGCAAGCAGGAGATGATGAATCTGGTAAACTTTGAAAAAAACCTCCTGGGCTCGATGGGAACTATAATATCATATCATTTACTGAAAGAAAGGAGTCACCAGAGGCAAAGTCCTGAATACTCTGTCCAGCTAGTGAAGGGAGCGAGGTTGCTGAGAGGGGGACACCCCCTATGCGGAGATTAACATTCTGCAATATAGGTTGTGTCGAATTTGTCAGGGGATTATATCTCAGGGCAGTGCATAATTGAAAATGTACCCTCAACGAGGTAGCAATGGGGGAGCCAAGCAAAGAGGTGGGAAGGTCTCTTGCTCGTATGTGTAAAATGGCTTCCTGAGAGATGCAACTAGAGTCGATTAGCTCCTGTTCAGTGGAGAGCCAAGATGGGACATATGGGAATGAGTATAAGGCCTCCACCGGATGCAGCCAGCTAAGATATTTGCTTAAGCGGCCAGAACAATAGTATAAGCTAAAATGAGGAAGACACAGCCCCCCCTTCTCCTTCGGGGTGGCCAGCTTATGATAGGCCCATTGAGGGGGTTTGCTGTGCCAGAGGAAGTCCGACACCATCCCATGCAGCTTCTTAAACCATTTAAGGGGAAGCCACAAGTTTAGCATACACAGGGGATAAAACAGATGGGGCAGGAGGTTCATCTTAATTAGACTGATCCTTCCCCAGAGAGACAGAGGCATTTCTTTCCAACGAACTAAATCCTGCTGTAGTGTGGTCATCAGGGAATCTAGACTGAGGGATTTCAGTTTGGAGTCACTTCTCGCCAAGGTTATGCCTAAGTATTGGAGGGTATTTTGGGACCATTGCAGGCTGGTATGGGATGTAGATGCACTATGAGTTTTATTATTCAGAGGGAAGACCACTGTCTTAACTGGATTGATTTTGTAATTGGAAACTACGCTGAATGCCTTAATAGTCTCCATGACAGCCTCAATAAAAGAGGAGGGTTGGGCCAGATGTAATAAGATGTCATCTGCATATGCAGATACTTTCAGAACATGCGAGAGTACCTGAATACCGTGGATACTGGGATTGCTCCTAAGTTTCCACAACAGGGGCTCCAGAAACAAGTTGAAGAGGAGAGGTGACAGGGGGCATCCTTGTCGGGTACCTGATTTTAAGCGGAAGGAAGGAGAAAGCACTCCGTTGCAATAGCTCTTGGCAGTAGATCAGTATATCCAGTGAATAAACAGGTCTGGAAAGCTTAACTTCACCAGGACCTGAGACATAAACTCCCAGTCCACCCTATTAAATGCTTTCTCTGCATCCAGGGACACCAGAACTGCAGGATGTTTGGAGTCCCTGGACACAGAAAAAACGTATGCCAGTTTCCGCAGGTGATCTTGGGAGGTTCTACCTACCATAAAACCTACTTGCTTGGGACCTATTAAAGTAGGGAGCACCTTGCCTAGTCTATTTGCTAGTAATTTGGCTAAGATCTTGAGATCGTTGTTAATGAGAAAACTAGGTCTGTAACTTGTGACTGAATCCTCTGGCTTACCTGGTTTATGAAGTACAATTATAAGGGCCTCCAATAACTCCAGTAAGAATTCTGCTACTCAGTCCACCTCATCACGTGACCCACCAACACACACAAACTTTGCAAGCTATTGAGGTTCGCCTGTTTCATTCTGAAAGACATCTCAAAGTCCACGATGCAGCGCTGCAAGAACTCACAGAGAACAGGCCCGCATGATCCACTTACTCCAGCATAAAGATAATGATTTAGAAAACCGCAGTCACCACAATAACTTCCGGTTCATTGGTTTTCCGGAGGGGGCTGAACAACAGGATGCAGCTGGCTTTCTTCAGAAAACTTTGCCTCAGGTCCTAGGATTGCCGCCCGGCATGCTTCTACAGATTGAGTGAGCACACCACTTCCTGGCCCCTCCACCAAAGCCAGGGGAACGCCCTCTCCCTGTCCTGGCTTGCTTCTTGGACTTTCGGCAGAAGGAGTTGATTACTGCCACTGCCAGGGACAAAGGGCCACTCATATGGAATGGAAAAAAGATCCAGATATACCAGGATGACTCCCGGGAGGTTTCTGAACACCGCAAGGTGTACATGGACTGCTACAGAATCCTACATGAGCACATCTCTTTATCTTTAAGGTATCCAGCTACTATGCAAGTAGTCATTAAAGGTGCTCCCATTCTGTTTTCTAGTCCAGAAAGCCTGATGGACTACCTGTACAAACACTTCCCGGAAGATTTTCGGGGCCAGGAGCCACAGAACGTCACAAAAGGAGGTGCCCTAACCTGCTTGCATGGTATGGAGGACTCACCTGTTCCACCCCCATGTCCTGACGAACCCAATGTTCAAATCTTCAAGGCCTCCCTTCCAACTCGCAATAAAAACACCATGCTTCTTACTGGCATGACAAACGCCAGCACCCACCGGTTTGGCAGAAGGAGGAAGCAGGGCCAGAGCACAAGGTCACAGTTCTCAGCGTCTTTTACTCTCCCATTTGGTATGCACCCTTGCTGACTTTGCCAGAGACTGCGTTGCAAATTGAGGAGTCACCTGACTTATCGCTCCAGCCAGACTCTGAGAGCTTGTACAGCCAGAAGACATGGGCAGCAGTGGTCGCAGCCGACTGCAACATGACTCATCGCGGAGGCAATCCTTGGTGCCTCCTGCGACTACTCTGCAGTTGGAGCAGGACATTTCAACCACTCAGTGACCCCAAGGCTCTCAGCAGAGATGGCAGCACCTTCCTGATCTTTTAAGCTAAGTACTGTGCTTTCACTGCTTATGAGAGACTTGGGGAGGGGTGAGAATGTTGATACGTATGCCAGCTTTTTGGGGCACTACTCATATGCCTCTCCTCCACAGGTGGACTGCTGGCATGGCTTCTCCCAGACTGTCCCCATCCTGAAGCTCTCTAATAAACCACAATGGTAGTGGACCACTACTCTCTTACAAGACTAAATGGTGGTCACGGAACTTAATACATGGTCCGAGAGGCCAGTATACAGCAGCATTTGGACAATACTGTACTGTCTTTTTTTTCCCTTGTGGTTTATCTTCTCCGCATATAGCTACTGTGCATGTCAGCCTTTTATTTTTATCTTTTCACTCCAGGGTTTAGATCTATTACCTGCCAAGCACAAGTGCTGTATGCATCTTGAGGACTCTCCTTTAGCTTAATTAGCCAACAGCACTTTACTGTCTTAATGTTGCAGACTAGACAACATGGATCAGCTCCTTCCTTTGTTATGTATAGCTGTCACCAGGCACCAAGATGGCGCCATTGATTTCCTGTACTCTTCTTTATACAAGTGCAGGACTCCAATGGCCCCCATTCCATGGCCTTGGCTACCTTGCATATGACAAGCCCATGCTTAATCATGGCTGGTGCCTCCTGCCCCCCAAGTTATAGATCTGCTCTCTGGCGGATCCACCAGTCTTCAGCTAGCTCTTTGGCTTATTCAGTACCTATTTCCTGGCCAGTTAGGTGAGTATAATCTCCTTGAATGTCACTATAACAAGTTTCCAATAGGCCTTCCCTCCTGGCAGTGCTCTGGAACCAGGTTTATCCCTTGCTCCCTCGCCCTATGATGATTCTTCCCACAGGGGGTACGCAGAGGTGTAGGCTACTTTCACACAAGGTGGATAATGCCACCATTACCTTGTCCTAACTGTCTGCCCCAGGTTACTATCCCACAAGAAGGGCTTAGATGGCCTTGGCAGGTAGCTTGCCGGCATTACTATGCCCTTCCATCAAATGGTGTATCTTCTGACCACAGAAGTGGTGTATATAGTTGTTTTGTCTCACGGGCCATTTGCCTGTATATTATAGGTTTCTGGATTTATGATCAGGTAGCATATTCTTTTGATACCCTACAATATTTGGGATGGTATTACTGTACTGGCTTGCAAAGGCTCGATATGAATTTCCTGTTGGGGATGACAGCTGAACCCTCGGTCTCTAATCTATTTTGCCACCTAGTGCTTTCTAACATCACTTCCCCCTGCCTTGACCATGGGTGACCTTCATGGTTATACCTTGAACATGCAGGGGTTAAATACCCCTATAAAGCATAAACATGTGTTGTCCCATCTTAAGAGGCCGAGGGCCATGCTAGCTTTCCTGCAGAAAACAAAGTTAACAAAACAGGACCATGACAAGGTGACTAGGGACTGGGTTGGGCAGGTGCTCTCTTCCTCTGCTCCCTCCAGGAAGAGAGGGATTGCCATACTTGTTCACAAATCCCTCACTTGGTCCCCTGCCCAGATTAAGGCAGACCTACAAGGCAGAGGGGTGTTTGCCCTAATGCATACCCTGGGATGCCCCTTGCTATTGGGCAATATATATGGTCCTAATGAGGCTGTCCCCACTTTTTACCACGACATTGCCAGTGAGTTAAGCTCCCTGTCTGCTACCCCAATTCCCATCATCCTGGGGGGGATTTCAACTTAACCCTGGTTCCTCAAATGGACCACAGTGCCTTGGCCTCTGTAGAGCACCCCAAGGCTCGACTTGCCTTACAGCAGCTGATGAATAATATGGGGCTAACCGATCTCTGGAGAACTTTTCACCCCAGGGAGAGAGACTACTAATTGTTCTCCCCAGTAAAAGGTTCACACAGCCGACTAGACTTCTGGCTGATTTCTGTGGAGATCAACCAGTGTGTGATTGACGCTGAGATTATGCAGGTGGTCCTGTCAGATCATGCACCAGTCCACTTGAATGTCCTCTGAGGCTCTACCCCTTTTAAATCCTCCTCTTGGAAATTGGACCCCCTTCTTTTACGAGACCCAGAGTTCGTGCAGTGGATATCTAAAGAGACAGCCCTCTTCCTGCAGAAAACCTACCTCAGGACACCTCTCCCAGCAATACTAGGAAGGCACTTAAAGCCACCCTTCAGGGAGCTATAATTGGGTATACAGCTAAGCGTAGGAAGCAGCAAGAGCATCTTTTGGACTCCCTAGAGATCAAGCTGAAAAAGCTTGAATCTCCCCTCTACTCTGACTCCCTGGAGTAGGACTATGTCCTGTGGGTTTTGTGTCAGCTGGGCTTTGGGGGCCGCTTTAGAAACTGGACTAGGGCCTTATATCAGCATCCCATGGTCATAATTTACACAAACACTGTCCTGTCCAGATCCTTTTGGCTGAGAAGAGGCACAAGGCAGGGATGCCCTCTGTCCCCTCTACTATTTGTGCTGGAAGTAGAACCTCTGGTGGCCACCATTAGGCAACATCCCAATATTCAAGGGGTTTCAGTTGGGAACCACTCATAAGCCACCCTCGTGTACGCTGACGATCTATTGGTTCCAATGGAAGATGTGTGTATCTCCTTCCCTCCCAGACCTTCTTTCTCTCCTCGCAGATTTTGCTGGCTTCTCCGGCCTCCAGATGAATAAATCCAAAACTGAAATATTCCCCCTTAATTCTAAATGCACCCAAGCCTTGGTAGCTCCATATGGACTGAAATGGACATCGGGTTCTTTGGCCTATCTTGGCATTCATGTTTCTCCAGATATTTCCAAAATGTGGGACCTTAACTTAAAGACGCTGATATCTGAACTCAAAACTGAATTAGACAGGTGGAGAGCTCTCCATATTACCCTCCCGGGGAAAATTTCAGCCATAAAAATTATATCGGCCCCTAGGATTCTGTATCATCTCTCCCACATTCCTCTGGCTCCTCCTCTCAAGTGGCTTCAGATCATAGATGCAATTATAGGGAATTATTCATGGGAACAAAAAAAATAAAAGATACAGTAGGAATGCATTACAGTCCCAATGGAAGGCTGGGAGCTGGGGATTGCCATGGTTTGAGGGATATGGGTGGGCCTATTCCATTTCCCAAACCTTAAAATGGTTCACCACAGTGTCTCCAGATTCACCACAGTGGCTACATATGGAAAAATCAGTGGCCCAGGTGCATAGCTTATCTTTACTAATATATAACCCTTTGCCCAAGGAGGTACTGACACATCCTACCATTGCCCCCGTGGTTCAACTTTGGAACAAGGTGCATGCTAAACTTAAAGTAAACCCCAGACCCCTTCTGCACACTCCAATATATAATAACAAGCATATTCTGATCAACAGCAAACCCTCCCTATGGCCACAGTGAGAGAAAAAAGGCATCCTACTCCTGTTGGATGTCCTGGACAAAACTCGCCACTGGGTTTCAGTCATTCCAAGAGTTGTCCTCTGCGAAAGGTCTAGGGAAAGCGGATTTCTGGAGATATCCTTAGCATTGCAGCACTCTCACTGGCTGTCTCAGACTTCATCCACTCAGTGCTGCTGGCTCTTAGAAGCTAACTGAGTGGTTCATGCTTCCCAAAGGACAAGCCAGCAGGGTTCATGCTGCTGTATGAGATGGTATCCCCTCTCAATCCACAGAGTCCAAGCCTAAGTCGGAAAAAGCTTTGAACCTTACTATAGAGGATGACCAGTGGATCCGGTGCTGGAAATTAGCACATGTGAGATACCCAGACCTGCGGAGTAAATTAATTCAAAGCAAAATTCTACATCATTGGTACAAAATGCCCGATGTCCTGTACAATGCTGGGCTTCTGGGCAATAATCTCTGCTGGAGGTGTTTAGCCCAAAGGAGGGACTATATCACATCCTTTGGCAATGCCCATTGCTTACCCTTTTCTGGTCAGCTGTATGCCACCTGGCCACCCAGATTCTAAGCTCCATGATACAATTAGGTCCCACGGTCTGGATCCTGGGTTTCCCTCTTCAAGGAACCCACCTTGATGGTCATCAACATTGCTGGTTAGCTCTCCTCAGCATTCAAGTCAAATGTCTTACTCTGGCCAGATGGAGAACTACTGAAATTCCTTCCTTTACAGAGCTTTTTCAATCACTTACACAACTGGCATCACTAGATTGTATGACTCATGTCTTAGCTAACAACTTCATCAAATCCTTTGCCTGCTGGGACCCTTTCCTTACCTATTTAAAACCAAGAACTGGAGTTGGATGAGGAATGTACATGACTGCTGCTTGTATTAATTATATGTACTCCTGGCAGCTAACCATGGTTTGTGTCCCAGTGCAAGCTTACATATATAGCCTAATATTGCTACTGACCCTCTTAATAACAGACTCATGTCTACCTGGTCAATTTTTTGTTGTTAGTTACTGGTCAGGACAGAGAGGTCGGTATCCCATGAGGTGGGCGCATGGGGAAGGGCGCGTTCGTAACGGTGAATCATTCCTCACAAAATCCCTCACGGCGATGGGACGGTAGGGTGACCAGATGGGGGATGGGTGAAATGGGTGACAGGATGTCGCTATATGTATGTGCGGGGGGGAGCGAGCACGGCGAGCATGGGCTGGGAGGGGGCAGAGGAGCTGAAGGGGGTGATGCTGCAGTGGCTTGCCAAGTTGCATCATGGGTTGGATTGTGGTTGGGATGAGTGAGGTACTGGGTTCGAGTCTGGGCGCTGGTGCAATTTTATTGCACCCAGCCCAAACCTTTAATTTTACATGTTTTCACCCCTCCCGACATGCACTCCCCAGAGCTGAGAATCTTTTAATAGGGGTGCGGGAGCGAAGGGGTGGGGATGAGGGAAAGCATTGAAATTTATGTCCCCAGTGCCATTGTCCTGTGCAATTAGGTGTCAGAGTGTAAAATGTTTCAGCACTTTGCTGATAACGGTGACGCCTTTAGGCTTTCGCCATTACCACATAGAACCGAGAGGCCACTCCAGGCTAGGCTGAACTTAACCGATTGGTAGATATCCAGCTGTCCCTTTATACAGCATATTCTACACCCTCCTGGTAAGTGCTATCTCCTTAATATAGCTTGATGCAGGATTTTTGGTACTAAATGATGTTTACACGGTTCATGCCCAGTTTTCTTATGTCTCTGTTCCTGACTCTGTGTTAGTATGGCTTTATTACTTACAGCCTTCAGAGTAACTCTGCAACATGACTATTAAGCGTGTCTAGTTTTGTTTGTATGTCAAAACTCAATAAAATGTATTAACTGAAAATAATAAAACTTCTGAAAGGAGCCTCAAATCACTGAAAATTGCAATAACATTCTATATCAGCACAGTAAAATATAATATGCTAAAAATCAACCATGGGAAAAAATATAATCTTTTTCTCAGAAATGGCTTAAGGTTACATTCAAAGGAATTGACAAAGTGAACCCCAGACCAGTAGAAGAAAGTTTAATGATTTATATTAAAACGGGAAGCATTCTGGAGCATTAACCTGAATGCCAATAGGAAATCAGGGTTAAACTCAGGTTTTGACTTGTTTTTTCTAAGAAAATGATTATATTGCCTATCTGAGGCATTTTTGAAACCCACCATTGGTTTCAACCCCACTGCCTCCCATGGAAGGATGTTCCAGGAATCCAACACCCTTTCTGTGAAGAAGTATTTCCTCACATCTCTCCTGAATCTACCTCCTTCCAGCTTCATATCACGCCCCCCCTGCACCTTTTTCTCTGAAACATTTATTTATTTATTTATTGAAATGTTTCACCAGGAAGGCACGCTGAACAAGAAGTTGCTCATCTCCTGGTGCAACCTGGGGAGAGGGGGTACAATGAGGATGGAAACAGACACTCATAACAATTTAACAGAAAACACAGTAACATTTGGCAGCAAAAATTAAGCAGTAGTGCACAATGTTACATACAATTTTACAGGGACCAACTAATTGTGTTTGGTAAACAGCAGGTAGACAGTATTGTTACACAGTTGGAGTGCAGAAGGAAAGGAATGAAGGGGCGAAGCTTACAGATGTTAAGACTGATGAAATATATATAGTACAGCAGCTGAGAAAGACCGGACTCAAAACAAATAGTGCAGGCAGGGTCATAAGGCACAGTACATCAGAGTGCAATATAGTTACAGAGCTAATACTCAGAGACAAAAAGACAAAAATATTAAATGCGAGGGAAGGGGGAAGATGGACATATGCTTTATTTTTACGAGATCGCACTGTGGAGGAGGTTAAACCCATTTACCCTCCAGGATGTTAGGACCCTGCAAGAGGACTGGGGGCAGGCAAGTTTGAGGAGAAAGAGGAAGTGAGTAGGCAAGTTAGAGAAGAGCAGGAAGAGACAGAAGGAGAATTTAGAAGGAAGGCTGGATATTTGGGGGATGAGGGGAGGTGAGGAGGGCTTGTGGAGGAAAGGAGGGGTAGAGGAGTAGGGGATTAATACAGAACAGGAGCTGGGCAAAGCGGGAAGTTAGGGAGGATTATAACAGAAAAAGCTAGAAGAGAGAAAGTTATGAAGGGCAGAGCTGAGGGAGTCTGTGGAGGAAGAGTGACATATTTGAGGGGAAGGGAGTTCCAGATTTTAGCGAACCAGTGAGCGAATCCAGACTGACCAATGAGAGTAGAACGACGGGGGACAGCCAAATCGCTAAGTCATAGGATCTGAGGGATCTCTCTTCTGTATCTTATTAACCCCCTTGAGGTATTTAAAGGGCTCCGTCATATCCCAACTGTTCCTCCTTTCCTCGGGTGTGTACATATTGAACTCTTTCAGTCTCTTCTCAAAGGGCTTCTGATGCAGACCTTGTAACATTTTGACCTCGTTCAGCTCTCTTATTGTCACTTTCTCCTTTTTCCAATTGTTCCTCCTTCCTCATCTTTCTCCTTTGACTGCTCCTCCCCCCCTCCTCCTTTGTTAACACCCTGCTTCCTTGAATAACTTGCATCCTGGTGGGAATTTCTCCCCTCAGGATATCCCTACTCTGTGTAACAGCCAGTGGTTGCCCAATTTCTGCCTCCCCTATTTGTTTCTGTCACCCCCCCAGCTACTTTAAATGTCCATCAAAGTAGCATTTAAACCTTCCACTGAGGAGTATGGTTCCCTCCTTGTTGGAAGCTAGCCATCACCTTGGTACAGTATAGGCTCTTAGCCTTCCAGGTTCGCCCACAGTCCCTGCTGTAGTCATGCCTCTCCTCTCGGCACCATTCCTTCTACCATTACTTGAAGGCCCTAGTACAGAACTCCCTCTCCTTCCCCATACAGTACAAGAGGTACTTGCCACTTGCCTTTTAAACATATGGGAAGCACAGGATCAACCAGGTAAATGATCTAATTTTACCAAAAATGTAATTTACACATGGAGCTGACTATGGCAATTCATCTTTATTTTTAAGTAAAACACCCTTATCAAGTTAATGCATTGGCAGCCATAGTGGCTCTGATCAGAGTTTGTTTCATGTGTTGCAACTCTAAGATCCTAATCTTCTCAGTCAGTTCAGACTTCCTAGCCTCTCTGTCTTTCTCTCCAAGGGGAGAATTCAATAAACTTGCCCTTTAGGATGTCCTTTACTGTGTCTCAAAGTATACCCACACTAACATATTGGGTGTCGTTATGCCACACCACCTGTTCAATGACGGCAGGAATACTGGGGCCGATTCCAAGTCGGCATATGCCAGCATAAGCTGAGATATGCCAAACCCCTTGCCGTAGCTCGTGACTTGCACCAAGAGGTACAGCAGCCCTGATTCCAAGAGGCTCCTTGTGCCATGTCTGCTGTGGGATACACCAAACGTGGGTTACATGACACACTATGCCACAGCCCACAATGACATGGCACAAGGGTGGGTTATGGCAGCAACTGCACCCTATTCCAACAGGGTGGCTTCCATAACCCACTGCTGTGATTCTAGGAGCCGCACTGGCGGAGCTAAGATAGAGCAGCTTGGAGCTGTACTAAGGGGCATCCGATGGTGCCATCCATCAGATGCCCACTCCACAGCACTGCAGCAACAGCACTAATGTGCTCCCCATGCCCCCACAAGCACACTCCTGCCCCCACCCCCCTGAAAGTTGGGGACCCCTTGGGGGTCCAATCTCCAGTGCACCCCCGGACTCCTGTGCCACTTGTCCTGACCCCCCATGCCCCCTGGTGTGTGCTGTGGTATTCTATGGCAGGGGGTCTTTGGGGGAGCTGCCAGTAGTGGGCCGCGACTTGCAACATGTGGGGCTTCTATGCTATGCCCGTGGTATTAGCCACTACATGGTGCAACCCGCATGTCACAAGTGCCGGGATCCTGACACTCTTGGAATGTGGTGCAGGATCCCTGGCATAGCACTGAATGTCGCAACTCACATACACCGGCAAGCTGTGACATTCGACCTGGAATCGGGCCCACTATCTTTAATTTATGCATCCTGAAGTAAGGAGGTGTTCAGCCTCCAGAAAGTGTCCTTTTTTGTAATGCCTAAGTGGACTTTTAAATGGAGAGGGACATGATCGGATAGACTGAGGTTACCCATCCAACAATCCTTAAGGCTGCCCCACAACTCTTTCAGAACCAGGAAGTAGTCCAGTCAGGAGTAGAGTTTGTGGGGTGAGGAGTACTAGGTGTAATGTCAGCTGTGTCCTTGGAGATATGAGACATCTATGAACCTCAACCCCACCAATAATATTCAGACCATCTTAGCCACCTAGTGGTCTTTTTTAGGGATCTAGGATGTACTGTCAAGGTGCGGCATAAGTCAGATTCAGATCCCCCACCCACAGATTATTGTGCCCTCTCCCTATTCTGGCAAAAGGAGGAACAAGGACAGGAAAAAAGCATAGTCCAAACCCGGTGGGGTGTATATAGAGACCAATGTGAGGAGGAGCTATTGTAGGTATCTTTTAACATGACATACTTTCCCTCTTTGTCCATCTGTTGGTCTATGATATTTATTTATTTATTTAAGTGTTTAACCAGGGAGGCATGCTGAGCAAACTACTTCTTGATTCCTGATGCACCCTTGGGGGATATCAAAAATGGTAGAGTTAGGTACCAGGACCACTGCTCCCTTCTTTCTGCAAACCTTGTAGAATGAGGCCATCACCATCTGAAACACAAATCGTTTAAGTTTCTCATGCTCTGCAGTAAACAAGTGTGATTCTTGAAGCGTGATAAAATCCACCCTCGACTTTTCTCAGGAATGACATAACCTTACTTCTCTTGATGGGGCTTGACAGACCACTGACATTACAAGATAGATTATTTGTACTGATATTAGCCATAATCTCACCACCCAGTATATAGTTTGGTTATCACAGTTAGAGAACTCCCCGTATGAGACAAAACAAAAGGATATGACAGTCAATAGTACACGCCAGTAAAAAGACAAACCAGAACTGTAAACAGTAAATTAACCTTTGAGCCAACAGGGTAGTCCTTCTAAAAGTGAAGCTTCTAAGACTGGAAACCTGTAGAAACAGGTTTCTATTCACACCCCTAGAATTTATAGATGATGGATTTGGTGCCAAGAGGGGGGATGGGGGGTGGTTAGGGAAGAATGCCACCCAGCTGAGTAACCCCACCAAGAGCCCCTTGGTGGTGTAAGGAGCTCAAAATGCTTAGTAAGATAAGCACAGACACCGGACCAGACATGTGTAATCAAGAGCATACTCCAGAGGACCCTCCCAAATCCCTACATTACAAAAACCCATTAGCAATTACCACGGTACAAGTAAAATAATTGAATGGCCCACCACAACTAGAGGAGGTAGCTGGGATGGGGCAATTGAAAATGGATGATAAAAAAACAGTACATAGCTGTAATGAAAATCATTGTAAACCAGATTTCCCCCCTTAGGTTCCTATTGCAACTTAAAAGTAGTCCAAGGATGGCCCAGTGGCGCTGAGTGTTGAGACACAGGATGCCACACCTTGCACCATGCTGGCAACCTGTGTTCAGAAATGAGCACAGGCCACTGGGAGTCAGCAGAGGAGGAGAAGGATCAAGCATCCCAGGGACTGCTGTCCTTCTCCGTGGAGGGGGGAACACCAGTAGTTGGCAAACACCTGGCCCCTAGCAGATGCTGTGGGCAGAATGCTGATGCTGACAAGGTGGGCGGGGATGAGGCAGATGCCTGGAGGAGCACGCATGGGAGTGTATGCATTGCCACTGCTGGTGTCATTGCACGCCCCATCCCCGAAGGGAAAGAACAGGTGAAAATGTGGTTGCATGGCTTGATGACTGTCTCGGGACATGCTTGGCTCCGAGGTTGTCACCTCCAGAGAAAACTGGATCCAGACTTGGCGGTGAGTATGGGTGGCTCACCACCACCCCACCATGGGGGGCAAGCCATGGGAGTATGAATGGGGGTGAGGGACTTCATGGGAGCTGGATATGCACCAGGATGGCAGCCGGATGTGTGCCGACCAAAGAAGGAAAAAAAAGGTAGCCCAAAGTTCATCAAACTCCACAAAATTGAAAAACACAATAAGGGCGACTGTTTCCATAACTCGAGCAGGAAAGAGGCCCCTGAGAACATGTAACAGTTTGGGACCCTCTGCAACCAAAACACCACACACAGATTTGGTCTGATCCAGCCTGGAGAAGTATGAAAATAGTGGGAATGGCTAGAGAAATCCCAAGTCCGCACTTACTGTAAGGAAGTTCAGGCTGCCCACCTCCGAGGATACAGTAGGGAAAGGAAGGAAGGAAGGAAGGAAGGAAGGAAGAAAGACCTTCAACATTAACTAGGTGGCTCATTCTGGGAAGCAGTGGGTTGAGTCTGATGGTGGAACCCACAAAGCAACTTGTGGATTTGTTGAAGTGCCTCTGAGGCTGCAAGGAGGCCATCTTTCTTTGCTTTGGCCGATTTTGCCACTCGCCAGTCAATGAGTGTTGAGCACAGTTTCAGCCCACTTACCACCAAGATTTTCGGTGAAGACAGTCCCTTGGATACAAAAGCTTGGCAGACCTCTTCTGAAGAATCATACATCATGGTTCCATCAGCCGAGAATACCTAGAGCTTAGTGGGGTATAGGGTTTGAAACTTGATCTGCTTCTCATGCAGGCAGCGGATCATATCTCTGTAGGCCACTGGATTCCACCAAATTCTAAAGGCCATTTTACAAAGACAAATCTAACACCTCCTGCTCTACCTCCCTCCCTGGTTTAGGGGTACTGATGACATAGTTCACTCAGGGAGCAAAGTAAATATCAAACAACTCACCTTGGCCTCCCAGATGCATGGTGACTTCCTAGTAAAGCAAATTTATTCAGGCGTGTGCACTGTGCAGGGTTGCAAATCAGTGATAGTTAACACACAACATTTGTCTTTATTTAGAAAGTTAACCAGTGGTTTACAGATGTTTTACTCATGAGCATATCTCTGCACTGGTGCACAAACATTTCACAGGCCACATTCAGATGTTCAATTTCAGTTTTATCACACTCACTTCCCTGTGTTGGGAAAATATATTGCTGCTGGGGTTAAGGTCCAGATTCAAATGGTTAAGTTACAGGTTCAGTTTACTGGGTACCCATATGATAAGTAAATTTCTGGCTGAAATTTATATTTGGCTTGTCAGGTTACATAGGACTGTCTCACAGCACCTAAAACAGATACTCTCAGGTGATGTGTTTGTCTAGACCAATTAAGTTACTAGGATTCCAAAAGATTCTAAACATTTTACAAATATAACACCTCCAACCCCCTGCGAGGAAAGGGTATTGATGGTATAGTTCATTCAGGGAGGGGCGCAAACACCAAATGACTCACCTTGACCTCCTGGATGTGTGGTGACTCAATTTATGCCCCCGATGTTCTGACATGTGCGCAGTGCTGGTGTGGCAAAACTGGAAACCTGAGTCTTTCAGTTATCCCAACCTGAAATATAGGATAAAATGCATTCCATATTGACTGAATGTGAGATAGGCAATTTTGCCTTGAGATACAGGATGTCCCTTAAAATATAAGACTGTTGGCAACCCTACCAGTGTAATATGATTGGAACTCCTTTGCAATAGCTTGGTATCTGGTCAGACGTTTCCCCATATTGGGGTGCTCCAGGGTAGTAATTGTTGCTGCCTAGCATTGCTTCTGCAGTTGGTATGCCAGGAGGTGAGTAGATTTGGTTCCAACTTCATGAAACCTTTGCCATAGAAAGGTAAAGGCAATCGCCTTTTGTTCCAGGCAAAGTTTATCTAAGTCTGTTTTGACCTTCACTATTTGGCCTGTCACAGACCTGCCCCCTGCTGGTGTCTGTGCTGTAGGAAATGCAAGGTTTCCTCCAAATGTTGCCGATACTCCCATCTTTGTGTTTCAGGTTCGGTGTCGTACTACTGTATATAAAATGGCCTCTTAACATCATTTTAACTATGTCCCAATGGATTGCATGAGGAGTTTCACTGTCCAGATTGTCCCATAAAATAATCTTATGTTTCTCTTTTAAGAAGTCATGAAATGGAGGGGACTTCAACAGACAGGTATTTAGGGGCCAACAGGTAACCCTTTTTGTCCAGCCTGAAGTCCAAATAAGAACTGATGGGAGAATGATCAGAAAGGAAAATATCTCCTTTGGAACAACATGTGAATCTAGTGGCCTGCTCAACTTGAGTGAGGAAATAATCTATCCTGGAGCAAGTATAACATGCAGCAGAATATAGGCTAGAGATGTGTTGTCTTGTGTGTAAGGAGTGCTAAATATTGGCCTAGCTGACCTCCCGCATGACCCTTTTAAAAGATTTGTATGAAGAAAATTGATGGGGGGATGGGTTGGAGGAGTCAAGGTTTGGGTCGAGCATAAGATTAAAGTCACCAGCTAGCATGAGAATTCCATGTGTAAAAGTTACAATTTGATCTATGAAGGACGTAACCACTGGAGTTTCAGCCCCAAGAGGAAGGTATAGGTTTGCCAGGGTAACCTCCTGGCCATGTAATGTTCCGTGGACCATCACTAGGTGCCCTTCAAGGTTGTGCTACACTGGGCCTGGCTCAAACTGCATGTGCAGGGCCACTAATGTGCATGCTCTGCACCAATGCCTGCCCTTATAGGAAGAGGAGTATTCCGCCACAAAAGCTAGCTTCATAAGCTTGGTGTGTTCAACGTGAGATAAATATGTTTCCTGAAAGTACACTAAGTAGGGTTTAAGCTTTTCAACATGAGCAAAAAGTTTCACCCTCCTAACTGGACTGGTGAATCCATTCACATTTCACAAGCAGAGACGGATTCTAGGGGTAACCATAACTGAGGGCTAGAAAAATTCTGTTTTGAGTCCTGCACCCACTGGCCCCTAAAATGAGCACCCCCACCACACCCCATTTTCAGTACACGCATTACCATTAAAAGGGAAAATACATCCATTGGAGATATCAGGAAGAATATGCCCTATGAAAAAAACCTAAAATCAAACCTAAAGTATGCACACAAAAACCATTGAACTATACTGGTAACTGTCCTCTGAACTGTGTGCCCTGAAGAGGAACATTCCAGGGCATCTTGAACTGGGAAAGCCCAACAGGCACTTAATGAAAAATGAGTTTCCAAGGCTGGGGTCATCTCAGACCCTGTGGCAGTGTTATCTGCTTGAAGGAATAGCCTCACACGAAGGGGCCTCCTGCCTTGTGGCAAAGGGAAAAGGATTAGGGACGACAGCATCCTGCTCTCTATCGGGAACTATGAGGAAATGTGTCTAGAATGGCCAGATGAGCACTCCCTCAGATACCAAGATGGGCTATAATGGCATGGGGGAGACATCAGTGCAAAATCAGCACACTGATGGGCTAAGCTAGGGTAGCTAGCTCAGCCAATAAGGCTCTGAACATCAGGTCAGTAAAACTTGGAGAACCTGATCAATGGGTGGGTGAGACAACTACCTCACATGGGGGGGTCTTTACCTCTATGTTATCCATACCATCACTATAGGGAACCCCCTTCAGGGTATCAAGGAACTGAATAAGCATATTGGGTACACATCTCTTAAAAAATAGAGAAACAGCTGTATGTGGGCTTTAAGGAAAGAAAAATGTCTTCACTTTAAAAGAGAGATGGAAAACTCCTGGAGGGACAGCATGCATTTCTGGGATAGCATACACACCCAACCGGCAACCCCAATAAAGCCCCCCATCACAAATAAATATTAATGGTACCCTAACTCATGACCCAAAAATCATGGCTGAAACTTTTAACCAAGCCTTTACAGACCTAAGTGGTGTACTACCCCCTGACTTCATGCTCCCGACAGGAGGTAGCCTAGCCCCCAACCCTGAAACGACCTTCCCAAAGTCTCCAGCCCCCTTCTACGTAAGCAGTAATACCTGACAGGGTGGGTGGTATAGGGCAATACCAGACCGCACAGGGGCCTAATTAGGCCCGACACCACAGGCGGAGGGCCTTATAGCCCATGGGAGGTCCGGTATTGCCCATACTGCCCACCCTGGATGATATTATTGTGCTTAGAAAATGGGCCACCATACCATATGTATTTATTTAAAGAAATACATTTTTATGTTTAAATGTTAAAAGTCTTAGCTATTTGATTTCTTTTGTAATAAAATAGTTCTTCCACCTTTACTTAAGAACTTTTGTGCTAGGTTGTAACTTTTAAGCAGGTTGCCATGGTTACCCCCCACCCACCAACAGGGCTTAAGTTAAAAACCCTTTTCTGTAACTGTTGTTTTTTTAATATTCATTCATTTGTTTGTGGGTTTTTTTGTTGTTAATTTGGTATACATACAGTACATAGTAAGTGTGATCACGATCTCTATCTGACCGCAGTAGCAAAAAAAAACTTTGAGAAGCACGGTTTACATAGAAGAGTGAAGGCGGTTTCGAGTACTGCGTGGATGCTGGTGGCATATGATGGGCATGCAAAGCACTGGAAGTCCACGTTAGAGAGAGGGACACTTAATTATGACAGCAAGCAGTTTTCTGCATTGTTTGTGGTTTCTGCCGTTTTTGTGGGTGATTCGTTTATCTGCAGGGAAACAGCGCAGAGGCACGGGGGCATAGCTTGAGCCACACTAGCCTACCACAGTGAGGTATCACCGTAAAAAAAAAAAATTATATTAATTTTGTTTGTGGTGTTTCTCTGTTTTAGGGAGTGGGAGTTCAGTCAGCATGAGGAGGTCAGAGTGACCAGCTCAGTTCTGACAATCATTGACTATGGTCTTGTGGTTTATGGTGCAGCAACTTCCACTGCTCTCAAAAGAATTAAAATAACCCTAAACAAAGCTTACAGACTTGTACTGGGGGAGCACCACTTAAGCCACACCTGCGAGCTTTACACCCAAAGCGGCTGGCTCAAACCTAAACGGTCACATATGTTATCAAACTTGTCTGCTTGCTAAAAAATTCTTACTTGGTCTTGCCCTCCCTCCCCAGAGTTCAGAACCTCCTCAAATGCTGTGACTCGGCAAGACGCATCAGGGGCCTAAACAACCTCACCTTAAAAGTCCCCTTACATAGAACCTCCCAAGGACAATGTCCTTTCGAATACAGTGCCCCAACCTGGCTAAACTCTCTCAGTGTTGAGTTGCAAACTGCAACAAAGCTGGGTCCTTTTAAATTCCAACTCAGGGTGTCTCTTGTCCTGGACAGTATTTGTGACTGCAATACCTAGAACCCCCCTCCCCCGGGTGTACTCTACACCCAAAACACCTTCAACATCTCCCCAATTATATCAAATCTGTTCTCTTCTGATCCTGCACAGACTCCTCCCCGCCTCCTCTGCTGCCCCTCTCACCTCCACCTCCACCCTCCCATTCTCACCCTCCCATACTTTACTGGACTGTAAATTGCTCCTCCACTTTTTTCAAACCTCTTCCCTTTCCCACCCACTCTTTCCACCACTCACCTCCCTAGCTCCCCAACCCACCGCCTCCTCTCTGCCACCCACCTTCTCCTCCTACTCCCCCAGCTCCTCTAATCCATGCTCTTCACTTACTCTTCCTCCTCCTCCAACCCATTGCCTTTCGCTTGCTCCTCCTCCACCTCCCTTCCCCCTTTCTCTCCTTCCTCTCCATCATGTGCACCTTCCCCTTCTCTACCTTACCCTCTACTGCCCATACTGCCCTCCGCTCCCTCTCTTCCACTCCAATGCTGTTGTCTACCCTCTTCGCCTCAACTCTGCTGCTGGACCACGGCTTATACCTACCTCAATAGCACTTGTTACACCTATCCCAAGTACTTTGATAACAGAATTGTTTCTCTGGAACAATCCTGGCTGCCTTCTACCTTATTGTCAAAGTATGTTTATGATATTCAGTTGTGACCTTGCATGGTCACTTACATGTACTGGGATATTCTTCTCCTGCTAACTGTTTTACCACATGTGTAACTTTAGGTGAATATGTTGTCTGTATATGTCTTTTGTTAACTTGATGTGGAACCTCTGTAAACGAATCACTGACCAAAGGTACTCCCGAGATTGTAATGAATAAAAATAAACAGTTGAATACTGAAAATTATTGTTACACATTTTTTGTCTGAGTCCACTTACAGTGAAGCCCACCAGGATGAAGCACAGTGTCACAGGTTTACTGCATGACAATAGGGATTAACTCCCATTGAAACTGCATTGCTTGCTGCAGTAACTCTACTCCAGAATTCTGCAGTGCTGTGCTTTATCCTGGTGGGCTTCACTGTATTTCTCAATCTCTCCCATCCCTGCAAGCCTTAAAGCATAGCCCCAGTAAATATACAAACTTGTTGGTGAAGCTAAACGTCCAAGTAAAAGTCTACGGTGTTGAACATTAGGGAAAGGAAAGTCACCATGTGTCCCATTAATAAAACCTGGGCTGATTGAAATTACTGCTGCCAGACATAATGACAGCTGAGAGGAAGATCCAGCCACTGAATGATCTAAGCTGTTCGGCTGCACCCCACCAACTTCCAGACCCAACCTCACCCCAAGGGTGTGCTCACCCCACCTTGAACCCACAGACCAGCCCCACTCACTTCCCTATTAAGAATGATCATGCAGCACACTAGCAGCCCTGGCACCAAGGCAGCACTCATAACGTGGAATAGGCTGTGCCCCTCCAGATCCCTTCCTCAGGCATCATCAGCTTGATGATGTTATTGTTTTGTGCACCTCACATCCTTCTGCGCCTATCTGGCTAGGTAAATCCCCATAACCTTTAGGTTGGCTGCCACACATTGATAAAGGCAGGTTTCTGCATCAGGAGTCAACAGCATGAGTTTTTGGTCAGTACTACCACAGCAGTAAGTCGGAGGATCCACTCAGGGACCTTGCGTTTCAAAGAGGAGCTTGCCATTTGTGGAGCTAGGCTTCAGAGATCCCGCCGAGAACACCCAAGAGATGCATCTCACCAGGGTTGATAACATCAAGGGAGCCACTCAAATGTTGCTACAAGCATGCCTGAGGGGTCAGAGTGAATCAACACAGAATGATTACCCAGAGATTCAAAAAGCTCCTGGCCCAGATGGCTACCCAGACAAATTCTTTAAAACATTCTGCAAGCAGCTCTCCCATCTCCTACTGATCACCCATTGGGAGATACAACAGGTGAAGCCCCACCTCCTTCGTGGCACTACGCTGTCATTTCAGGCATTTTGAAACCTCATAAAGACCCTTGCTATCCCACTATATACAGACCAGTCTTGATGCTTAACTGTGATTATAAAATCTTTGTGTCCATTATAGCCCATAGACTAGCGCATCTCCTCCCGCACCTGATTGATCCCGAACAAGTAGGCTTCATACATTCCAGGCAGGTACAAGATAGCATGCACCGCAATCTGCTCTTAATTGACCACACCATAAAACATCAAATCCCCCTCACCCTCTTAAGTTTGGACTGCGAAAAAGCCTTTGACAGGGTGGCCTGGCTATTTCTCGGGGCCACCCTGTCATAATGTGGCATCCCAGATTACTTTATATGTATGCTCAAATACATCTGTGATTCTCCTGTGGCGTATCTGAGGTTGAACAGCTCCCTCTTGCAAGCATTCCCACTGAGCAGGGGCACCAGACAAGGCTACCCCTATCCCCTCTACTCTTTACCCTTTAGTTGGAACCATTGGCAGTGGCAATTCGCAGGGATGTTCGGGTTGCAGGGATACTCTTGGGGGCATGCATCATAAGGTTTCACTGTTTCTGGATAATGTTCCTTTGACCCTAACCTCCCCAGAGGAGTCTGAACCTGGCAGTCTGGAAGATCCTCAACACATTTGGTGAGCTATCAGGCTATAAATTGAATACTCTCAAGGCAGAGGTTCTATGATATAACTTTGTGCTCTCACAACCACTAAGAGCACAATTCCCATTTAAATGGCATAAAACAACCTTTAGGTACCTGGAGATTAAGATCACTCAAAATCTGGATCACCTTGAGCTTCTTAGCTTTGAACCCTTGACTTAACAAATCAATGAAGACCTGTCCAGCTGGACCCACCTCTCTCATGGCTTTTTCAACAAAATAGAGACCATACGCCAAAACATCCTTTCAATGATATTATACTTTCACCAAATTCTCCCACTGATGCCTGACGAGGGCTATTTTTGGGCCTGGGACAAAGCTGTCTTGCACTTCATTTGGCAGGGACTCCCCTCTCTGTATCCGCCTTATGATCTTGCAACTACTGTGAGAAAAAAGAGGCATGAACCTGCCAATTTTAAACAGTATAGGCTGGTGTCCCACTTTTGAATTGTATGCCTGTGGCTAGTCCCAACTCATCAGCCATACTGGAAGAGAACAGAAATTGTCTTAAATGACACTCATGTTCAAGATAAGTATCTACTAGGTAATCCCCCAGAATGCAGGCCAGTTTCCAAATTCTGGTATGGCCTCACAACAAATTCTTTATTTGTATAGGAAACTGTTTCTCTAGTCTCGCACTGGATTCTAATCTAATTATGTTGTGCCCTGGGCTACCAGGATCACTAATTTCCTTTGCAGTGATGTATCATGTGTACCCTTTGTAATCTGCAATGTAAACTTACCATGGTATATATGTAACCTTTTGTAACCTAAGTGTTCATTTGTCTTATGTAGCTGTATGACCTGGAACCTTTGTAAACAAATCTCTGACTCAAAGGTATTAATCCCAATCTGAAAGAAATAAATAAATAAAATTCTAGCAGCACCAAGCCGAGATTTTTTATCAATGGCTGCTTATATGAAAAACCCTTCTTAGACTACTCCTCCAGGTCATGGCTTATGACTCAAGCTTCCCCCATTTCATTTAGACAGAGTGATGCAATGCTGGCATAGGTTGGGGCCCCGCTACATGTTTCAATTAATAGACCTCCAGGGAATCTTGCCATTTTTAACCCTGCAAATCGCATACCACCTTCCCGCCACTGACCATTACAGATACTTTCAACTCCTCTCCTACCTAGGAGATAAGGGGTTTATCCTTGCTCACAGCCTGGAGAAATCTCCTCTGCTAGTTCAAATGCTCAAAGCTAGTCTCCTTCAGGAAAGCTGTGCACACCTCATTAGCAACTCCTACTGAGCTCTGCAGGGGATGTCACTGATTCTACTGACTCCATTCTCCAGCATTGGAATGTGCAGCTTGAAGCCTCACACACCAAGGAGATTTGACTCAAGTTCACCATTTCTTTTTTTTTTTTATTTTCTTATTTATTCCTCCTTCTCCCCCTCAGCTCTGGTCTCCTCAGGAGCACCATGAAGTCATCCTCTGTGGTCCTCTCCTACCTGGTCAGTCCTCTGTCACCCATGTAGTCTCAGTTTACCCTCCGGGCAGGGACAAGGTGGGCCCCAACACCCCGACAATGTAGTAGCATCAGTCAGGAGGGTGCCAGAAGGGTGGCCGCAAATCGGGGCCAAGCTCCGGTGCTCCATCTCTGCTGGAGCCGAGAGGCATTTTCCCCTGTTCTGGGAAGTGGCTGGCACCCTGACGTCAAGATGTTGATTCCGACATCTGTCACTCCCCACTCCTTCTTCTGCTCCTTAGCGCTTGCTGTGTCTCCAGCTTCCGCCAGAGAGCAGCCAAGCACTGTACAGGGACTCCTGTCCCTCCCGGGAGAGAAGAGCTGTCCTCTGGATGCTCAATCGTCTCCTTCCCCTGCTGACCCCCTGAAACCTGGGCTCGTTCCTGAATCCAGGTCACCGGTGTGGTGCGAGGTGTGGCATCTAGCTCCTCAACCCTCAGTGCCACTGGGCCAGCTTCAAGTTCACCATTTCTGAGAACAAACTAACAACCACCACTTACTGGAGAGAATTCTGCTGGCCAAGTACTGGTATTGGTACCTTTATATACCATCAGTCATGGCTAAATATACTGGGACAGGTGTTGGCGAATGATGGAGGCACTGTGGTCAGCCACAGGCTGACCAAACCCATATCATCTGGGAATGCCCTTGCCTCCAATCCTTCTAGTAAAGCCATCACCCTGGAGATTAAGGTTTTATTCAGTTGTCCAGGCCAGAGTACTCCTTCACTCATTCTATTTACCATCCCTCCAGAGGGTAGACAGAAGAAAAGATAGCAAAGGAATTGACGAAGGGGGACAAGACCTTCTATAGGTACATTAGCGAAAGAAGAAAGACCGGGAGGTTAGTAAGACTAAAAGGAGAGGAAGAAGACTGCATGGAAGGAGACCAGGAGAAAGCATCAATCCTGAACAGATATTTCTGTTCAGTTTTCACAGAAGTTTTAGGGGAAGGACCACAGCTAGGTAAGAGAATAAGAAGGGAGGTGAACACAGGACCATTCACAGAAGAGAATGTCCTAAAGGAACTCACAAAACTAAAGGTGGACAAAGCAATGGGACAAGATGGCTACAACCTAAAGCATTGAAGGAGTTGAGGGAGGTACTGGCGGCACCACTGGCAGCACTGTTCAATGAGTTTCTGGAAACAGGAGTGGTTCCAGAGGACTGGAGGAGGGCAGATGTAGTCCCTCTCCACAAGAGTGGGAGTAGGGAGGAGGTTGGAAACTACAGACCTGTCATCCTGACCTTGGTGGTGGGGAAAGTTATGGAAACATTACTAAAAAAAAATGATAGTGCCACACCTTGAATCTAGCGGAGCACAGGATCCGAGGCAACATGGATTCATGTCAGGAAGGTCATGTGAGATGAATCTGATAGATTTCTTTGACTGGGTGATGAGGGAAGCTAATCGGGGGGGGGGGAGCAGTGGATGTGGCCTACCTGAACTAGAATTGGGACACAAGGTAGTGAACTGGGTTGCAAATTGGTTGAGGGACAGAAAGCAGAGAGTGGAAAAGGAGATGGCATAATCAGGCAGCATGCCTTGAGGGCTGATAGACACCGCTGTCCCAACCAGAAACTCATTCTTTCGTCTGACAGTACCTACCTAAGGGCCTACAAAAGCATCCATAGGAAAAGAGAAAGGGGCATCATCACCCAATATGCCTCAGGGAGCAGTAGATGCCCCTCCCTCATCACCAAACAGCACATCATTCTTTCATCTAGCCCAGCCTGCATCTGGCCCTGCAAAGGCATCTCTAAGTCAGTCTACATTATGTAATGACAGGCAAACAGCAAAAGGCACAGAGAGAAAGCCAGAGAGAGGTGGAAGTCAGACATGGTGTGCATTTTGTGTCAATGCTCACAGTCTGGCAAATAAGACACTGGACCTCACCACCATAATGACTGAAGCTTAGCTAGATTGGTTGCAGTAACAGAGACATGGTTCAATAAGAACTAGACTGGGGACATCGCCATCCCAGGTTATACTCTGTTCAGACGAGACTGCAAGGGTAAAAAAGGTTGGGGGGGTTGAAATATACATCAAAAAAGAGATAAAAGCCACTTAAAGCCTGATAAATCCCTACGAGGCTGAAACACTATCGGTCACCATTGGAGCTGGAGACAAGGCCCCAATCACAGTGGAAATTGTGTACAGACCACCATCCCAAGAAGTGGAAAAAGACAAACAGCTGCTTGAATCCATCCAGATAATGGCGGAAAAAGGAGAGCTGCTTCTTTTAGGAGACTTCAATCTGCCAGATGTGAATAGGTCCTCCTATACAGCCTCCTCAGATAGAAGCAAGGAATTCCTCATTGCTCTACAAGGGGCAGGCCTGACTCAGATGGTGGATACCCCCACAATGGAGCAGGCTATCCTAGACCTAGTGCTTACTAACAGCACCAGGGTTTCAGACGTTGCAGTAGGAATCAATCTGGGTTCCAGCGACCACAGGTCAGTCTGGTTCTCAGTTAGCAGGCTGGAGGATATCAGTCATACCAAACTGAAGATTCTGAACTTTAGAAATGCTGACTTTAATAAGATGAGATCCACCTTCAAGAGTATATATGAAAACAAGTCAGTTGTTGATGTTGAAGCCAACTGGAGAGCTCTAAAGATATCACTAAACCTGGTCACAGCACAATGTACAAGGACAATCAGCAAAACCAAGAGGAGAAATAAACTTCTATGGTTTTCAAAAGAAGTGGCGACACAGGTTAAAGAAAAGAAAAAAACGTTCAGGAAATATAAGGAAACAAAGAACGACGGTGATAGGGAAGAATATAGGGCAAAGCTCAAAGAGGCTAGTAAGGCAATCAGTGGCAAAGGCACAAACTGAGGAGAAAATTGCCAAAGGAGTAAAAAAAGATGACAAGACCTTCTATTGGTACATAAGAGAAAATAGAAAAAACAAGGGGAGAATAGTTAGACTTGAAACAAAAGAAGGTAACCAAGTAGAAGAAGACACAGAGAAAGCGCAAGTTTTAAATGAATACTTCTGATCCATATTTACCAGAGAAGAGGACGGAAATGGGACAACACTGGGAAGTAAGATTCAGCAGGATAAGGAAATGGATACAAGCCCCATCACCAAACAGAAAATCCTCGAGGAACTAAATAAGCTAAAAACAAACAAAGCCATGGGATCAGATGTAATCCATCCTCTGATTTTAAAGGAGCTCAAGAAGGAACTTGCTCCCCCTCTAGCCAAACTCTTTAATAAATCACTAGACAGCAGTAAGGTCCCAAAGGACTGGAAGAAGTCCACTGTGGTACCCTTACACAAGACTGAAAGTAAGGAGGAGGCAGGTAACTACCGCCCAGTAAGCCTCACCTCCATTGTAGGGAAATGATGGAATAAATTCTAAAGGTGAGAACAGTAGCTCTCCTGGAGTCCAGCAGGAAATTTTATCCTAAGCAGCATGGCTTCACAACAGGGTGATCATGTCAGACTAACATGATAGATTTCTTCAATTGTGTAACAAAAACAGTGGACCAATGTGGGGCTGTTGATGTTGTATATCTGGACTTCAGCAAAGCCTTCAACTCCATCCCCCATAGAAGGCTCATAAACAAGCTGAAGAATACAGGGATGGGAGAGAAATATATCAATTAAGTACAGAACTGGCTTCAGGGGAGCTCCCAGAATGTAATGGTGAATGGAACACTTTCATAGGGGGGTAAGGTGTCCAGTGGAGTTCCACAGGGATCTGTGCTGGGACCAGTCCTCTTCAACATATTCATCAGCAGTATTGCAGATGGCTTACAGGGGAAGGTGTGCCTGTTCACAGATGACACTAAGCTCTGCAACAGGGTAGACACACTAGAAGGTGCCTCAGGGATAGAATCCAATCTAAGGAAAGTAAAAGACTGGCCCAAAACTTGGCAGTTGAAGTTCAATGCCAAGAAATGTAAGGTCATGCACCTTGGAAAAAGGAACCCAGAAAGACTTTACACTCTAGAAGGAGAACAACTAGCAGTCACGAATCAAGAAAGAGACCTTGGGGTCATGATTTCCAATGACCTCAAGGTAGGAAGGTAGTGTAAGAAGGTGGCGCAGAGAGCAAATGGCATCCTCGGATGCATACGCAGGGGTATCTCAAGCAGAAAGTGTGAAGTGATTATCCCACTGTACAGATCCTCGGTAAGGTCCCACTTAGAGTATTGTGACCAGTTTTGGAGACCTCAGCTAAAGAAGGCTATAGACAGGTTTGAGACAGTGCAGAGGAGAACCACAAAATGGTTCAGGACCTGCACCAAAAACCCTATGAGTCTAAACTATGAAAACTGAATGTGTATTCCCTGGAACAGAGAAGAAATAGGGGTGACATGATAGAAACATTCAAATACCTCAATGGTACTGTATAAACTCTGTACAAAATCAGACTCTCTTCAGAGTTAATAAAGAAATACAAACTAGAGGCCACAGCAGATGCCTAGAGGGAGGAACATTTCATACTAATGTGAGGAAGTTCTTCTTCACAGAAAGGGTGATTCAGACTTGGAACAGGCTACCACATGAGGTGGTGGAAGCAAAAACAGTGAAAGGATTTAAGCTAGCCTGGGATAGACATTGTGGTAATCTTCAGGGATAAATCTACTTGGGGGGAGGGTAGAAAAATGGGCAGATTAGATGGACCATGCGGTCCCCATCTACCAGCACATTCTTATGCTCTTAGGTAGTTAATGGAGCTAGATGGTGACCAGTGGAGTGCCAGTTCTAGGGCCAGCCCTGTTTAATGTCTTCATCAGTGACATTGCAGAAGGACTGGAGGGTAAGGTATGCCTCTTTGCAGATGACACAAAGATCTGCAACAGGGTAGATACACCAAAAGGAGTGGAAAAAAATGAGAAAAGACCTGGATAAGCTGCAACAATGATCAACAGTGTGGCAGCTAAGATTTAATGTGAAGAATTGCAAAATCATTTACTTGGGACATAGGAATCCAAGGAAGGAGTACATGATGAGAGGGGATTGCTATTGGCCACCAAACAGGAAAGAGGCCTGGGGGTTATCATATCTGATGACCTTGAGGTGGCCAAACAATGCGCCAAGGCAGTGGGAAAAGCCAGCAAGATGCCGGGGTGCATAGGGAGAGGTATCACCAGCAGAAGAAAGGAGGTGGTAATGCCACTATACAAGTCTTTGGTGAGGCCACATTTAGAGTACTGTAACCAGTTCTGGAGACCACATCTCCATAAGGACATCGTCAGAGTAGAAGCAGTTCAAAGGAGGACAACAAAGATGGTGCAGGGCCTGCACCAAAGGTCATACTAAGAGAGGCTGGAGGCACTCAATATGTATACCCTGGAGGAGTGGAGAGACCTTCAAGTTCCTAAAGGGAATAAACAAGGTACTGGAGGGTAGCATCTTTCAAAAAAGGAGTTACACCAGAACAAGAGAGCATGAGATTGGTAGGGGGTAGACTAAGGGGCAATGAGAGAAAGTACTTCTTCACAGAAAGGGTGGTGGAGGCAGAGTCAGTGGGGGAGTTCAAAACTGCATGGGATATTCATAGGGGAACCCTAGTGGTACAAAAGAGGAGATAAAGCTGCTAATAGTACAAGGATCAGCGGCTTTGTTTAGTGGATAAAGAAAAAGGGCAGACTAGATGGGCCTATCAGTTGTTATCTGCCATCAAATTCTATGTTTCTATGTAGCACATTATGTAAGAACGTGTTGAAAATAGTTCTCCTGTTGATATTAGAGGCCAGAAAAGCCACAACAAGACAACAGCACACAGATAAGACCCCCACCCATGCCACCTGGAGGGAAATCATGTTAGAAATCTACACATTAGAATGCATAACATATTGGATCAGGGACCGAACATCCTTATTTGAAATCCACTGGTGCAAATGGGTTTAATGTCAGCTAGATAAATTCCCAGAGTTAGTTCTATGAAGCCAAGCCTGCCTTCCCTTTCCCTACCTCACCTCTCTTTCTTTTCCTTTTTTTTTTTTTGAAATTTTTTATTTATGACTTTAGTGGTGACACAGAAGGCATCAAATACACACCTACATTACTTAGAATAACCTATGTGACAGTTGTTAAGTACAGCAGAATACAATGTTATCAGTTTAAAACTCCATGAAGACAATAATAATGTCTTATATTAGGAATCGGCTCTGAGGGTATCACTTAAAAAGTGCAGAGTAAATTTTACCATGTTTCTTTCCCCTAACATCACTTCTGTATGTTAGTATAAGTGAATCACCTGACATGGGGAGATGTGGATTGTGCCGGCCGGCCTCCTCCAGCGGGGGAGCTAGGGTGAAAAATCCCACCAGTCCCTCCCCATCAAAGCTTAAGACACAATGTCAGGGCAGCAATCAGCCATGTATGGAAACCAAGACGTCCAGTTATTCAAAAGTGTTGGGATATTGTTTTGAAGTTTTGCTGTTAAATTTTCCATTTTGTATATGGGTGACTACATGAAAAGGGGTTACCAATGGTGTCCCAAAATGTACATGCCATCTATAAACTATGTAAAACCTGTGCCCAGTGAATGACTATGCTGCAGAACAATATGTGAAGTGGAGAGATAAATTACATAATATGAATGCTGCCAGTTGTTAATTTCCTCAAGAAAGAAACACGATTTGTGATAGAAGTGTATTTTTTTGAGCCTAATTTGTGACATTGTGGCACACACTGTTAGCAGTATTCATTATTTTAATTAACAGACCTTTGTCCCCATGGTCTCTGGCATCCAGAAGTCCTGGATGTTTGTTCACTCCCACCCAACCCCCAATAATTATGTTAGTGCATTTACATGCACCAAGAGTCGGGAAGACTCTCAGAGTGCTTAAAAGCACAAGAATTTGCATTGCAGTCCCAGTCCTGCTCTTGCCAGCTCGCAGAACAATCCCAGTGTCCAGCCAGCAGCATGTCAGTTACTTGAGCAGCCACATGGAGCCCAGGTAGGCCATTGTTACTTTCAGGTCTAAGAATACAGCCGTAGAATGGCTCGTACAAATGGACCGTTGCTTAGAGTACAGTGTACAGCTGTACATATTTTGGGGGTCTTATTCTAGCAAATAGTATAGCGATTTGATGATTTTAATGAGCATTAGAGCCCTGACGCAGTGTTTGGGGACTACAAATGAATTGTAGACTCTGTGTGTTCACCACCAAATGGGCCTCATTCTCAGTATTGCTATATCAGGCTGTAAGGTTGGTGAAACAAAATGTTTCTGTGCACTTACTGCGCAGTATAAATGTGAACATTTTAATATATATTTTTTCTTGTGAAATGAGGCTTGGAGGTATTGTGTTATTGGAGAGGGGCACAGTTTAAGTAATGGAGACCCCCAACATTACGTGATTCTGGCTCCTTTCTTTTTTACAAACTTTCAATGGGCAGTTATATTGTATAAATGCAGCCCAGCATTCTACAGCAGTTTTAATCAGTGGCACATTTCTTTTGGGCAAGTTAAGTTGTTTTTTTGAGGGGCATTTGGAGGTATGGCCAAGCACCCAGGTGTGTGTGTGTGTGTGTTTGTCTGTTTTCCAAATACAGCCTTAACAAAAAATAATTGTGTTCACAGCAGTGATTTTGTTCTTGGTAGATTATTTTTTTTCACATTATTTCTAAGGCTGTGTGATTTGGCTGAAGTTTGGGCCTCCTTGTTCTTGTACCAATCATGCAGTTGTAGTCCCTATTTGAAGTGGGTTTCTAACAAAAGTGATACTGTAATTGTACTGCATGAGAAATGTAACCTACAGATGTGTTCTGTGTTATTACTAAATGATTTTTAGGCAGATTTGTTGCTTTTTGTCAGTATTTTTGGTCCTTGTTACTTTCAGCACCATGTGCTTGGGGTCCCCATTATGTTAGCCACCCATACAGTGTATTTTATTAAAATAAAGAACCCTTCATGTAAACTGTGCTGTTGGGATGGTCTATTTCAGCTTTCTGTTTATTTGGGGCTTGATTCAACAATTATCTGTGTTTTATTTTTTTTGGAGTTTGCATTTTGGAATGTTTTGTGTTCTTGGTTACTTTAGGCACCATGTGCTTGGGGTCCCCATTATGTTAGCCACCCATAAACTGTATTTTATTAACATAAAGAACCCTTCAAGTAAATATTGCTGGTGGGATGGAATATTTCAGGCTTCAGTTTATTTGGGGGCTTGATTCCACAATTATATGCATTTTAATTTTCAGAGTTTGCATTTTGGCCATACTTTTGTGGTCTTGGTTACTTTAGGCACCATGTGCTGGCATCAGGCCAGGAATTCCCAGAACACTCCTACCTCATGCAATATTATGATAATGTGTTGATTGCCGTGGTATTTTGCAATTTTCTGCTCACAGCAAGTGTTGTTTAATGCTATTTCACACCACCACCCTTCTGTGACCCATAATGATTTTCCTGTGGTATTCATGCCAAGGCTAGCACACAAACAAGGTGGGGCTTGTGAGTAATATGGTGCCATTCATTCTTGAATTGGCACAATATTCCCTGAGCAGGGAGGGCATGGGTTAACAATTAATGGCTTATGCTTTATGTGTGAAATAGCATGAAATCCCTTCTTCAGGTGTGACAAGATGCTGAAATGTGCAATGTAACCACACACATTTGCCCCACATTGTCCAAGATGTGGGGCTGGGGAGTACTTGGAGTGTACAACCTGTGGAACCGTGGTTAGCATGATAGCTGATGATCTACTGCCCCACAATACATCAGCATTATGACCTCACTGACTGTGACATCAGTGCTACTTAGGAACAGCAAGTAAATGACTGCCAGGGCAATTGCCTGTGAAGTTACTGAGATCATAATGCTGATGATGTATTGTGGGGCAATAGAGTTGTCAACTGCCAGCCTAACATCTGCTAAATACATCCAGTACAGTATTATCACATCACGACTTTCTGATGAGAAAAGAAATATACTTCAGAGAATAGAAAGTTACTATGGACTACTAGTCCAAATTTGTGTTTTCCTGTCTACCTGTTTCGGTTACAATAGATCTTTATCTTTGCGTCTTCAAGTGGAAAACCCTTACCATGTTCTCGCATGCGCATCTTGTAATGGTTTTTAAGAAATATGCACTCTCCTCCTTATCTCTGTGTTCGCCAAGTAGGAATCCATTGCCACTTTCTTGCATGCGTGTCTTGCAGCGGTTCTTAACAAAATGTTGTGTTTTCTCCTCCTTAGCTGTGTGTTGTTCAAGTAGGAAAGCATTGCCACTTTCCTGCATGTGTGTCTTGTAACAGTTAACAAAATGTAGTGTAGTCTTCTTCTTAACTGTGTGCTGCCATTGCTAATGCAGGAGTCCTGTATACATACTGCAAGAACTATCTAACCAAAAAGCCAGCCAGTGATGGGTGTAGCCATTCCATTTGCACTTTCTTCTGTTTTGGCAGCAATGACGTTAAACGAAACATGCTTGGTAATATCAAAATCATACTAGGGACCCACCAAATACAAAGTGTAAAGTCAGTGAAAGCAGGAGTGGTTGCAGTCAGAGACTTAACATGCTTCTGTAGACAATATCAATGAGAGCCACCATGTGACAACAGAAGGTATGTAGGACAGTGGACAGTCAAGCATTTAACAATGCCTTCTGTGCCCACTTCACAAAAGACCCATTTGCCTGCTGCACACTGAACAGTCACGAGCCAACACCGAATCTTCTGAAACCAGTGGTCACTCAGCTGAAACTACTTTCAGCACCCCTATATCAGTGGCCACTTATACTAATCAGAATGACATTGCCTCGAATGATGTAGCTTCCACCACAAGCACCCAAACTGATCTTCCTGAGGACCCATATGTTCTGCTTCCTGACACCACCACACAGAGTGTATAGCCAGCAAAAACAAGACTCACGCCCTCAGGCCCAATTGAAGTCAACAACCTGTATGCTATTTATTAATTAAATGCATTTTGCATTGGTGAGGTCACAGCAGTACATAAGCACCTGTGCACCTTCAAGTTCCTGCACCAGTGTGGGGATTCAACATTTACATGGCAATGGCATTATGACTACGACAATGTAAAATTTACTTGAATATTTTATGGGCTACTACAGCTTCAGGAAGATAGAAACTTTAAAATTAGCACTGAAGTATGGAAGAAATTTGTGGAAAGTATTCCAGACTGAGGCAGAAATGGGATTAGGAGTGTATTGGAGCTTGTCACATAAGTTGAAAGACATGTCTGCTGACCAGAACAATTAACAATATTTTACAAATTAAATGAAATGCACTTAGCTAAAATGTTTTGAAATAATTTTCATTTGCTTGCAGGACAAGAATAGTTTGTTTTCCAGACATACACAATGGACTTAAACGCACTGCAGGGTAGGGAAGGATGATTTGAAACAGATCTTGTAGATATTTCACATTTCTATTGCTTGATGTTGGATGGGTTGTATTGTGTAATGGATAGTGTTAGTATTATGTAATGTATGGTAGCTTTAATAAAATCTTTTCCCCTCAAAAAGGTCTTTGGTGTCCATGTTGCGTGTGCAGCCTTAACGATGCATTAACCTCATGCCCATATAAGAGAGTTACCAAATACCACACCCCATATTCACTGGTAGAGTACACAAGTTAAACCTAATAACAAATGTTCCTAATATGAGTTACAAAAACACACATGCACATCACAATTCTTTGGTGTCTCTTGTTATGTGTACAGTTTTCACAACCCATTTTTCTCATGTACTGATCAGAAAGTTATCTCCCAATATATTCACCTAATAAGTGGTGGGGAGCAGCATCATAAAACACATAACAAAATTCATCTACTTTGGGTTTTAAAAATTGACATTCATGTCACACTTTGGTAACCCCTTTTCATGGAGTTGCCCATATCTCATATATAGTTGATTCACATTCCGAAATCGTTGGGAAAGATGGTTTTAACCAGAGTCTGGTTATAACCTTTTTGGCAGCCCCCAGGAAGATGGCAGTTAGGTAATACTGATGAGCTCATCTGAATTGCCTAGGTAGATTAAATAATAAGGCCATCTCCGGGGTAAGGCAGCCCGGAGTTGGAAAGAGATCCATCACAACCTTCCCTACTTCCCCCTAAAATTCCAATAACCCCAGGCAAAATGAGAAAATGTGTGCATGTGTCGCTACCTCGCATCCACAATCTTTCCAACAGGAGGAATCTCCTGAGAGTGAATATTTAGCTGTAATTTGTGGGGTGCAGAAAAATCTTATTGCTGTTTTCCATGATAACTCCCTCTAAATGTAAGAGTTTGTGGTTTTATGTTGTTGATGCCAAATATTTAACCATTCCTCCTGGGTCAATTCTAGCATTAGCTCTGCCTCCCAAGCCACTTGGACAGTCTCCATGTCTTTTGTAGGAACATTGGTTATGGCTATATAGAAACGAGATATCAGGTGGAAGAGGAAGGAACATGTTGTAACTGGGTGAGGAGAGTAAATAAAGGTGGGATTGTTTGAGTAGTTATGTCTAGACCCAGCTCCTTGCTCAAGTAGTATCGGATTTGTAGATATTACAAAAAACTTTCCAAGGTAGGGAGAACTCTTCCTGGAGATGGGTAAAAGTTTTAAATATTCCCTTATCATAGAACTGATGGGCCTGGGTCAAGCTTCAAATGTACCATCTTCTAAATTCTCTGTCCAACTTCACCGGGAAGAAATATGAATCCTGGGTTGGGATACCCATCCATTTTTCACTGAACTGATGTTCAGAGCATTGAAGGTATTTTATCCAGCCTTGGAGTATGGCAGAGGTAAATAAGGAATGGACCACATTCGAAGGCGTGTCTTGCAGCTGGAGTACTTTGGTGTGATCTAAGGGAGAACTTGTGAGATCTCCTTCTACATGGAACCATTGCAGGGGTGAGCCAGCTTGCTAAATGTATCAGCATTGCTGCGATCAAATATTTATACAAATTGGGGAGGGCAATTCCCCCTCGTGCTTTAGCTAGTTGTAGTTTGCGCAGAGTTATATGAGGTCAATCCCCTACCCATAAGAAGGTGGATTTCACTCTATTCCATCTATTTATTCCCTTGGGGGGAGGTATATTTCACAATAGGTAGAGGAAACTGAGGAGAACATTCATTTGAATGGACTGGACCCTGCTTAGTAAGAAAATAGGAAGGTGCATCCATCTTTTTAAATCCACCTGGACCTGGGTAAACAGGGTATCATAATTAAGTTCAAATACCTTAGATGGATTCAGAGGACTATGAATACCTAGGTATGTGATATAGGGATGGTTCCATTTAAATGTGTACCTACTTAATAGTGTCTGGGAGAGAGATTGTTTTATTAATAGCACTTCCATTTTATCATGACTAATTTTATATCCTGAGACCTGTTCTATGAAGGGGAGGTATGCTTCCAGAGTTTTGAAGGAGGTCTCTGGGTTAGTAATGTATAACAGAAGGTTGTTGGCATAGTACACCAATTTATGTTGGGTACCAGCGACAGAATAACCATGTAGTTGTTTGACCTGCCTCAGGTATTGAGTGATGGGTTCAATGTACAAGGCAAACAAGTAGGGGGATAAGGAACAGCCCTGGCAGGTACCTCAGGAGAGAGGGAAGTGGGTTGAGTGGGAGCCATTGACTTTAATTATCACCTCGAGGGTATTGTAGAGACCGCTAATGTTTTCTAGGAATTCTTGGGTAGAACCAAATTTTTCAAGGGCAGATTGCTGAAATATCCAGGAGTCCCTATTGAATGCTTTTTGAGTGTCTAAACTCAAGCTCATCAGGGGGAAGTGATTAACATTGGCGTGGTTTATTATATATAAGGTTCGTGTAATATTGCCAGTAATTTGCCAGTATTTGATGAAGCCCGATTGATCAGGGTGAATTAGTGCTGGGAGTATATCATTGAGTCTATGGGCTAAGACACTAGTATATATTTTGTAGTCCTGATTCAGTACTGATATAGGACGGTATAAGTCACAAAGGTGAGGATGTTTTGGGGGTTTTAAGATGGCAGAAATTACAGCCTGCCTCCAGGATATGGGATAGTCGACTGTACTATGGCTTTTCCAAAGCGCATCAAGTAGGGGATCCTTTATTAATTCTATTGTTCCTTTATAAAATTCGGCACCATAGCCATCGGGGCCTGGACTCTTTCCATTTTTTAAATGGAGGTTTATGAGGTGCAATAGCCACTCTTTATGGGAAGGGCTAAGAGTAGACAATGTTAATTTTGAGAGAAATGAGTCAACCAGCTGAGGGTCGGGAAGGGGGGGTAGTCTCCTTCTATAGATCTTTATAAAATGTCTGGAAGCTTTCTAGAATCTGAGAGGCAGTATACCTGGTCTGGCCTGAACTGGAATCTTTGATTTTTGAAATGGTCATCATCTGGGTCTGTCTGAGAAATCTATAAGCTAGTATTCAAGAATCTCATAGTATCTCTGACGATGCCAAACGAGAGCCTGCTCTGTCCAGGCAGTCAGAAGGTGCTGGATATCTTCTTGTGTTTGAGTTACTTGGTCAGTCAGACTAAGATCACCCTGCATGTGGGCCTCCAGAAGAAATTTAAGTTTCTCCTGCAGTTCTCGCAGAGAAGCTTCACACTGTTTCTTTTTCCTTGCCGCAAAGGCTATTACGTGACCTCTCGAGACAGTCTTGAGAGTGCCCCATAGCAGTTGCAGAGAGGTTTGAGGGGAGTAATTATCTTTTAAAATTTCTGGGATTTTGTTTTTTAGGAGGTTTTTAAATTCTGGGTCTCGCAGTAAAGAAGGGTTGAAGTGCCACAATGTGTTTTTCTGCTCTCGGGTGATTCTCAACTCCAGAGTTATGGGGGCATAATCTGAGAGGTAGATGTTGTGTATCTCTGCATTATATATTAATTCCCTATGTTCTGCACTGATGCAGAAGTAGTCAAGATGGGAGTAGTGTTTATGGGCATAGGAATAAAGAGAGAATTTTCTTTGGGAGGGGGTGTATCTGATGCCAGGTGTCTACAAGGCCTGTGTACCGCAACAGAAGTCTGAGGTGCTTTTGATCAGAAGTAAGTGGTGGGGGCCATGAGGCAGATGTATCAAGTGTAGGATTGAAAAGACAATTTAGGTCACCCCCACTACCAGGACACCCTTCTTATGAGCTAATATAAAGTCCATATTTACTGTATTGTGGAGGCATCACTGCCTGGTGGTATGTAAATACTACTGACAGTCAGAAACTGTCCATGCACTGTGCCCATGGCCAATGCCACCCATCCCTCATTGTCGGTGTGATGCTCTATAATTTGAAATGGAGAGGTTTTCTGAACCAAAACTGCAACTCTCCTGCATCTGCCATGTTTATATGCAGACTCAACTATCTGGGTAGAGCCAAATTTAAGGAGCATTTGGTGCTCAAAGGAAGAGGATAAATGGGTCTCCTGTAGTAATAATACATCTGGTTTGAACTTTTTAAGAGCTTGTAAGGTCCAGTAATGCTTAACATGGCCAGCCAGCCCACTCACATTGTGTGAAACTATCTTAAGGGTGATACTCATCATGTTAGAGATTAGGGTCCTATTACATCCTCAGTCCTAGATACATAGGCAGAGGGAGAGCCTCTAAAGAATGAAATCTCCTGTAGATATACTATAGCATGATTAAAGTGAGCCAAATTATAACACCATCAAACTGCGTCTACCAATAAATAACTAGAGAAATAGGAAAAAACTACATAGCAAACTGTTATGGGCTGACGGCGCCACCAACTGGGAAACCAGAGAGAAATAGGTGATATTAATAGCCATCAAACTCTGTTATATAAATTATAGAGTTGTGGGACTTCCAACATCAGCTATTAGAGTCAAGAGGAGGGTACAAACCGAGAGGGTGTGTGAGATGGGGAGGCATATGAGGGAGGGGGCAGCTGCAGTCTAATGGACTGAAGTGCTGCACACTCAAGCAGACTAGATAGACTGAATGGCCTGTATCTGCTGGCAATTTCGTATGTTCATATACACCTAAATGTGTATCTGAATAAAGCAATATGTCTAATTGACTAGAGGGGACTTCCTCTCCTGTCCAGGGAGGGGATACCTTGGGGTAAATTGCACCTCATAACTGAGGGGGATGGGCGTCGGTAAGAAGGGAATAATATAAGCAAAATATATATTTGGCTAAGGAATGGAAGTAAAGTCTAATGGGGTGGTGGGGAAAAAAAGTGCTGTGTTTCCTGGTAACTAACCCGATTTGTTGCCATTGTCACCTCACCCCCAGTGCTACAGGGCAAGGGGGTGGAAAGGGCCTTTATCATTAGTATAATACTCTAAATTTGCTGTTAGGTGCCCAAGCCAGGAATTTAAGTATATAATTGAGAAAAATGGCTGGCCCCCTGGTAAAATAAGGGAAACTAAAATGAGAGAGAGGGATAATCCCTCTCCTTCTTAATGGTGAAAGTAATCTTGTCCTTATTGTCCAGATGAGAAAAGCGGAGCTGTCAATCATGTCTCTGCTATAACATTGTAAGTCTTTCCAGATGAAGCAAAGGTGAACAGTAATAAAAGCTTGTATCAGAAATTAACTGCGAAAGCTGAGGAGCCCCCCATGCCCTCGGAAGTAAGGTTTACGTGGCAGCCCTTGAGTATGCCTGGCCAGCCCTCCCCCCCACAAGGGGCAGAAGCCAGAGGAAACCTGGGGGAGAGCATAAACGTAAGACAGCCCCCTCCAAGGCCCAGGCAAGACCACCCCCACCAGCCACCAGTATGGCCCCCCCACATGGTTGAGAGAGATGCACCAACCCCGGATCCACACCTGATCCCCATCCTGGGTCACCCCAGAGCCAGGCTGTCCCACATGCTCCATATTATTCCTCCTCTGGGTCATTGAGAGTTCAAGTGAGCACTCTGTCTTAGGTCCCTACCAAACAGATCAATGGCTCCTGTTATTGCTCCAGCATCTGTGAACTCAACCCCTATTTAGCAGGGAAGTCCGTTCAAGGAGGTCCGTGGGAGGGGACAGCCCCAGGGGTCCCTCCTCCCCACCTCTGCCTCCACTGTGTCTGAATAGTCTGGGGCCTTATTCATGTCTGAGAGGTGAGAAGTGTGATTCAAATCTAACCCTATTTAATGGGTGAGTCTGTAGAATAGGTCTCGTGCATCAACACCGGGAGTATCCAGCATCCATACACCTCCGCCCACTATTAATTTGGAAGAACAGACAATCCTGAGAATCCCTATTTAACGGGAGTATAGTCACCTCCTCGCTGCATCCCAGTTTTCTCAGACCCTCTCCACCTCAGAATGACAACAGAATTACCATTGAATTATCGCTTGGAGAGGCCTTTACCTATTTCACGCATTGAAGCAGACTCATGGAGAAGGTAGGAAGTTTCAGTAAATATCTAAGCTCACCATAAGGTGAGTGGAGCTGAAACCATGGAGCACTTAACCCCAGAAGCTGAGCCACAGGAGGACCCCTGTGGTCCATGCCAGCATGCCCCCCATGGGAGCCAGCAACCACCAAAGGCAGGCCCCCCACCGCAGCCCCACCCTGAGAAGACAACCAGACCAGGTGATATAATTTGTCCAAGGGCTACTCATTGCGCTCTTCAGAAATCACCAGGGGGCAATTGAAGTGTCCTATCTAGAAAACTGTGATAACAGCTCCCTAATTGAGTCCAGTGTGGCCTGCTCACTCCACAGGCCCTGTGCAGCAGCTCATGATGCAAGTTATGTTAGACCCTACCCGGTCAAAACAGCACCTCAAGAAGAGCGCAAGTTAACACAGCGCAGTCTATACCACACTACCATGGACAGCGACAGGGGAGTTACAGCATCAAGTAGTAAACACTCCCCTGGTCTCTGTCTGTGGTGCTAGTAATGAAGACAAGGGTCAAGGAATGGAGGAGGCTAGCCAATCTGCTCCTGTGGTGTGGAGTAGTAATGCAGAAGCAGCTCGGCCTGAAAGGGGGCCAAGACCAGGGCTCTAATTCCAGTCTCCACAATTATAATTTTCCCCCATAATCCAACTCCAACTTGGAGTTGATTGTTTTAATTATGGGGGGGTGCAGAAGGCAAAGTCCCCCACAAAAATAATGTTTTCCAGTGGCAGCAATCACGAACCGCACTTGCGATCGCTACCACTGGCACTGATTTTGTTGGCAGCATTGTATCCTGATGCTTTTCTTGTCAGCACTGTATGGACAGTGCTGTTTTTGACAGCACTGTCCATGCAGGTGCTGATATGACCTAGTGTTGTGTAGATTGGCTCTTCTGAGGCAAAGTCGTGGACACAGGCAAGAAGATACCCCATTTTTGTAAGTCCTCCATCACTTCAATGACTGAGTCATATGTTTGTTGACCATTTGGGTACTGGACCATCAACTTGCTAGGGCAGGGAGTCCAGAATTTGAGCTTATGTTGACACAGAATAGGAAATAGAGGGATGTAGGCACAGCATTTCTGAATCATGGTAGGGGCATAGTCATTATCCATGAAGATCCTAGTGGAGCCGCAAAATACTTTTCCTTGGGCCCAGGCTTTTTTTAGGATCAGCACTTTTGTTTGGTATCACAAAAAGCATATGATGATCGATCTTGGGTGAGTGTTTGGGTTAGAGGGTTTCGGGCCCAGAGCTTGGTGGATGCATTCTGTCTCAAAAATTAAAGTCCACATCTAAAGTTAGAGCCATGCTGAGTAGGGTGTCCATGAAGATCTGGATGTCCGTGCCCTCACTATTCTCCGGGATCCCTTATAACCAGAGATTTTGGCAATGACGTCTATTTTCAACGTCTTCCTGCCGCTACACAGTAAGTTGTCAAATTTTGATTATTTGTGACATGGTGGTTTGAAGGTGGGAAGTGCAGTCTGCTTGCACTTGTGTTGATTGTTCAATGGTAGAGACTTTCGATCGCAGATCGGAAAGGTCAGACTGAAAGGCATCTTGAGTTTGTTTAAAAGAGTGGAACTCCTCCTTAAAGTCCTACAATTCTGACAAGATCTTGTCTAGCTTTTGAGACATTTTGTTGGTTTTCCCTGTTTTAGTTTTCAAAGATTTGACTGTAGTAGAGCGCATGGCTTGCTGTAAGCATTCCAAGACCTCCAAATCAGAAAACTCATGATCGGATCCTTCATGCTCTTGAATAAGCGCACTTTATCTATTTCCTCCCCCTTTATGTCTGTTAGTAGCCATGATCTACTTGTAGTCTTTTTTCTTTTGAAAGAGATATCCGAAGTGGCTATTTATTATATTATTTGGGTAGGCAAGCAGGGAGCACGAAGCTCAGGTGGCCATTCAGGAGGAAGCTGCACCGGAATTCCCCTCTCTTTCTTTTCCTACTTAAGCAGCTCATTGCTATACTGTTGTGTACTGTCTGCTCTAATAGGTTTAGTCTTTTTAAGCCTTGCCTTGTTCAGATCAATATTTGAAATAAAGGCCCTGATCACACTAGGGTGTTTAAAATGGTTTAAAGAGCTTAAATTGTTTTAAAGTGGTCTAGCATGGTTTGCATTCACACTGAACAGCACTTAACATGCTTTGAAATCCATTTTTTAAAACCGTGTTTAAACCCTGATAATACCTACTGTAGGCTTAAACATGGTTTTAAAAACACTCCAGAAGTTAAATCGGATTTACTTGCAGTGCGGATGGTCAGGCACAGTTCTCCTTCATGAAACTGGGTGTCCCTGCATGTAAACTAGTTGATCATTAATTCAATCCAGAGGCAGTGGTGTAGATGTAAACTGTTTTTAATAATGGTTTACAACATGCTGGCAGCAGTGCAGATGCTATAACATGGATACTACAGCACAGTAATTAATCTGTTTTAAAAAACGTTTTCTGTTACCGTGTTGTAGTGTGAACAGGGCCAAAATTTTGGTGCATTCTGAAGTATGAGAGGCACCAGCCTACAGACACAGAGATGTAGACTTGACACAAACCTTGTGCCTCCAGGCCATGTAAAATAACTGACTTGCTAGTCTATCTGTAATTTAGTGCAACTAGGCTCTATGCATAACATATGAAGTGTGCAATTGTCTTTATATCTGTTTCCTATCTTTTGCTTCTACCTCCTGTATGTAGTTTTGAATAAACATAAATTTAGGGGAAAAAAAGAAAGGTAACCCAGGCCTGGCATCCCACGGAGTGCCACACAATATCCAGGTAGCCATTCCATTAATGTTAGTGAGAGGAAAGGCAATGGCCAAATCCCTGGACCAGGGGTGGTGGAAGAGGAAAACCATCAGCCCTGGGTAAGGAAGCAATGACCAAGGAAAGAGGAGGGGGGCAGCAAAGACTTATCCAAGCCACAGTATGTTAAGGGCTAACAGTGATAGGCCAGTAAATTCTCAGTCTTTGTCCACCAAGGCTGTGGGTTGAGAGGGGTTTCTAGGCAAGTTGAACTGCAGGTGCTTCACAATATTTTGAAGTGCTTCTGCTGCTTGCTGATGACGTAGTGTTTTCAGGGAGCATTTACCTTGTTTTATCCAGGCTTTTCTCTCAATACCCTATTTGATTGTATGTATTTCCCTCTTAACTGTGCTGCCTCTCTCATGTGCTGTGTCACATGTATACATATGTATTTCAAGTTGTTTTCTCCTGGGTCATGCCTGAAAATAGGCATTCTTATGCCTAGCACACCCGCCCGGTTACCAAAAGCAAATAAATAAATACATTTTTGGGACAGCTTCAATGCCAGAGACTCTGCAGCTGGTCATCTCGGGTGGGCATTGATCTTGATGCCTCTCCTGGGGAGCTTTGCAATGGTTGATTCAGCAGAATCAAAGGTCTGGGCTCCAGTTTTGAAAAAGATGGTAATTCTCGCCAGGTAAGGAGTCCTGAATTTGAGGTGGTGTTGTTGCAGTGCTTTTATAACAGGAATGTATTGCTTCCTCCAAAACAGCACAGATGTGGAATAATCATTGTTTATGTAAATTTGAGTATTTTCATATCTTACTATTTTCTGTTGCCTTGCAGTATGTTTTCCTTTTCAGTATACTGGAGGAAGTGGACTGTGATTGATTTGGGTCAGGCCTCCAGTCTAGGTTTGGGCCCTAATGGATGATGTGTTCTGTTGAGCTCTAGTGTCAGGGTGTGAGTGAGTGAGAAGGCAGCACGAAGGAAAGCTGGCACTAAAGTCATCATATTAGAGCCCTCTGTGCCTTCAGAGCCATTAGAAAAATTTGTAAGTTATTATGGTGGGCTCTACACTTCATGTCATCGGCTCTATCTTGAAGGGTCTGAACGGAGTCGTGTAGCTGTAATGTGGCACGCTCTGCAGAGTCCAGACGGGCATCTTGGCAGAAAGCTGTTTGTCCACCTGAGAGAATCTATTTTCTATTTTCCCTATAGTAGTGCAGAGATCCTGGGTAGTCAGCATCATTTTGACTAAGCACTGTTCGCCCTCCCCTCCTCGTGCACTTACTCCCAGTCCCCTTCTCCCCGGAACGTACCTGTTACGCATACTCAATCCCACCCTGTATGTACTTTTACCACATTGATCAAGTCCCACTTAGTTCTTAGATGCTGTCAAGCCACCTACGGTTGTCCCTATGAAGCCCGTTTACCCTCTGTAAGCTTCCCTAGTATGCCTTACTATTTAAATCCTACCTGTACATATCTTCACTGGAATATTTTGTGCTATTAAGTCGTCTAATACTGCTTTACAACCCAATGACCCTGTATGTACCACTACTGTATTGTTTTGTACCTTCAGTTATTCTAATACTGTTAGACACCTGTTGTAATCCCCGTAATGCCTGTTATTCTCTGTATCCTGCACTGACTGTAATCCCCGTGATGCCTGTTATTCTCTGTTTGCTGCATTGTCTTCCTTACTGTACCTGTACTCACTTTACCTGTAACCCTCCCGGGTCGCACCTGAAAATAGGCACTTGGCTGTCTAGTGTGCTTACCCAGTTAACAAAAGCAAATAAATAAGTTAATAAATTTCTTGTCTAAAGCTACAGATCTCAGACAACATGAGGTCCAGCTGTCATTGCACCATCCTGGAAGTCGGGTTTGTGGTCTTTCCATTGTTATGTCGGGTTGAGTGTGGTGTAACGAGCTCTCACTGTCCCAGCCTCCACAACCAAATCCATCTCCATCGATCAATTCTTTTGTGAATGGAGTACTATTAGAGCCTGGCATGTTGCTTGATTTCAGCCTCCCAGCAGGTATTACAGAGTTTGGTCTGAAAATAAGTAACTTAGGTGGTCTTTAATAGGTGGTCCTTGACAGAGTGTTCCTGGAGAGCTACTTACAGGAACATGATGTCACCAGAAGTGGAACAAGCTCGCCTAGCCCTTGTGTTCTTCACATAAATAGGTACTGATTTTATTTGCTACTTGTAGTTTTTGTTGTTACTCCCCTTTTATCCCGTCATCCCCCAGGTCACACCTGGAAATCTAAAAACAAGCTTTGGCTTAGTGTGCCTTGTGAGTCAATTTCTAAATACTGTAAATATAATCAAATCACAACATATGCTCTTGCAAAAGTCTCCTAATCAAGGAAATTAAGGCAAAAGTCATTGAGGTCCCAGATTAAGGTGGTCACAGACAAACATGCAGATGTTTCAGTGAAAAGTTATCATGTTTATTTCATCATCCTTCATTTTTCTGGCCACCAGTATACCCAGCATATCACTGCTAAAATTCACCTAGTTTTATTAGTGAAAGTAAGGTACTAAGGACCCCGCCATAAGGTGTCCCCAGATACCGAATGCTGTGATCATGACAGGCCACTGTTAGATTTTTAGCATACCACTCAAGAGAAGCTCTAAAACTGGGGAAACAATGGGAAAGATGGGGGCAGAGTAGCCCATGAAACAAAAACCTAAATATCAGCTGGATCTGTTAAGAATTGTGTGCCCCCTACACACACACACACACGCACTTTTTTTTTATTTAAAAGGTAGTAATGTTGGTTTGTGCTAGATCACTACTGCTAGTTCAACATAATGCAGCACAGTGTGTGCAACCTACTGTCCATAGAACTACCAGATAGATATATTAGCTTTATGGTTAATAACTAAGGAGATCCTTAGTCTTCCATTTTATCACGGGAGTGGTCCTAGTAAAAATAAAACAATTTGTAACTATTCATTATTCATTGGGATGAAACATTTGACCCTTACAACTGTTTCAACAAATGTCTGACCGAGCAGACCTGATCTCCAAATTTAAGTTATGTAGTATAATTTAACTCAACAGATAGAAGCTTGAAAAAAATAATGACCCCCAAGCAAAAGTAAAACTCCTTATTTAAACATTAGTTGTAGCTTTTTAACTACAATACATATTTTCAACAAAAATAACTATTAAATCACTCATTATCAAACCTGACAGAAACCTAATGTCATTGCTTACTGGGATAATTAAATAAATTATAGCTGTGTGGTCATGCCTGTATGTTAGGGTTGAGTAAGCACTTTCACGTTAAACTCCAGTTTTTGCACCTTAATAACTATGCCCCATTCAACCAATCTACATACACTTTGGAACGCACAGTCTTTGTGCCAGGATCTCTTGATCCTGAAAATGTCATGTAGATTGGACCCGTGGGGGCAAAGTTACAGAGGTGCACAAAAACATAAAAATCACTGTTTTTGAAAATGTGAAGACTTTTTTTTTGCACCAGATAACAAAAAAAACATGAGGCTTTGAAACTTGAAACTCTCAGGTTTGACAGAGGTCGGTCCAAGGTATGTGCTTTTGTTGTATTTTCCTCTTACAGTTAAGCAGTTTTTAAATTATTACGGAAAAAAGTTCCATTTGTGAGCATGCGCAGTTTAAAAAATCAAGGTTCTAAGGATAGCTGAATTTTTGCGACAACAACCAGTTGCACTATACAACACAGCTGTCATTTACTAACAAATGACTGCTGTGTCGTATAGCAATCCCTGCTGTGTCATGACTCCTATGTCAGAGATGGGGCTATTGTCATTATAGCCCCGCCATCCTGATGGTGCTGTGCCATAATATACTATATCTGCACACCAGGGGCCCCAATCTCTGGTGGCAGTGTATTGATTGATCAATTGATTGACTGATTCTTGTATAATCTGACACTGGGATACTCACCCCTGGTGTCACGTCCCCCCACCACCACCAGCCCAATGTTTTATTAATTGTTGCCACCAGTGGGGGCCCAATCCCCATGTCAGCATTTACAAGCCCCCACTGGCAGTGTGGGACACTCAGAAGCCCAACCCCAGTGTCCCAAAATAGTTTATTAATTTTTGTTGGTTCCTGCAACACAAAAGCCATCCCTCGATGTCTTCTTCTTTTTTATCCTGAAAGAAAGAAAACTGTCCCTCATCACCCTGCTGTCCCCTTCCCCACCCTGACCCCCACTGAGCACCCTCCACCCCATGCCACCTTTACCATATACTTACCACCAGAGGTCAAACGGTGTCATCCTCTGTGGACCAAGACATGTCTGCACTCTTCAAAGCCGAACTGTGAACTGAGGAAGAAAGGTAAGTGCCATATAATGTATTTCAATGGCATTTTGAACTTATGTTCATAACTTTGCCATTTTAAGTAATGTTTTCGTCAAATTTTCAACATAACCTTTATGGGGCCCCACCTCATGAACACTGTCACTGTCATTTCATTAATCAGGGCCAGAAAGTGATTTTGCACAAAATCACCTTTTGGGCATGGTTAATGAAATTTCACCAACAGTGTTCAAGAGGTGGGGTCCCAAAAAGGTTATGTTGAAGATTTTGTAAATAAATTCTTAAAAATGCCCATGTTATGAGTGTACATTGAAAATTTTCTATTCATGCACATAACTTTGGTAATTTTTAATATTTTTACCCCAAATTTTCTACATAGCCATTTTGTCACACCAACTCATGAACATAGTAGCTATCATTTTTCACATCCTGGCTGAAAGATGTTTTCACACCTGTGGCGTGGAATGGCATTTTGGCAGGGATTTGAACATTTTCATCTACTGGGTTCATGAGGCATGTTCAAAGTTTGGGGTTAAAATATTACAAAATAAAGAATTTATTAAGTAATGTTATTTTGCAGGGATGTCCATTGCACCACTGGGGAGCACGCTGCCTTACCATGCCAGTGAGCTGAGTTCAGGTGTGAACTCAGTGTGCTGGTTAAATTAAAAAGGCGGATGGGGAAGGTCATGCAGCATGCAGCACCAGCCTGGTCTGGGTAGGGGGAGAGCAGTGTTTTGGTGCAGACACCACATCCTGTGGTGGGTCAGGGAACCTCACACACAAGGTATCGACATGTGTGTCGGGGCCTGCTGGGCCCATGCACTTGGTCAGAACTGTCTCCAATATGTATTTATCTCATTTTGCGCAGGTCCCAAAGAGACCTGCAGAAATGAGGATACAATTTGACTATCAGAAATAAATTCATTGCAAAAAACAATGTTGATGCAGTCATTAGGGCTGTACATTGCAAAGTGCACAAAGAAGGGTAATGAAAAACATTAGGGATTTGGGTCTCTGGAGAATTAGCAAATCAGTGGTGGGGGTCTTACTTGGGGTTGTCAACCCTAATGACCACCCCTTCCCCTGATCAGATGAGGTCAAGTGTGATGTCTTCACATAGGGCCCAGAGGGTCCTGCTTAAAGAAAGTTCCAACAAATTATGTTGGTCATACTGTATCACCATGAGGAACTAAATTGGATGTGTATCTTGTGCTTTGGACAGGAGGCTATGGACTGGGGGGAGGGAGTGGGCATTAGGGTTGACAACCCCACGTAAGATCCCTCCACTGATTCGCCAATACTCCAGAGACCCAAATCCCTAATGTTTTTCATTTCCCTTCTTTGTGCATTTTGCATTGTACAACCCTAATCTCTGCATTAATGCAGTTTTTTGCAATGAATATTTATTATACAGTACATCCACATTTTTATGGAGCCTTTTTATCCTGGTGTATCCAAAAGCTTGTCTGAAGGTCATGCCTAGGAGTAATGCTGAGGGCTGGCATTGACCATGGCACAAGTGCCTAAGACCATATTGTGGTAACACACAAGCGGTAAGATCTCTTGAACTTCATACCTACTACTATCAGACTGTCCTCCTTCCCCAAAGAATTTACACTCAGAATGAAGGATCATGTGCAAAAATTAATGTATACTCTTGTTTCAAGTAGACTTTGCTTTCCATACTTAACTACAGCTAACCCAGTCCCCACTGTACAACTTATTGTACATAACATTTGTCACATACACTATGCCTTACCATGAATACCTCTTCTACACTATGTAAGCTTGTATTTTTACCATTGTATCATGTTATTGTATCATGTACTGTATCTTTTATTATCAATACTTCATGCTACTGTTCTACATAATGTATCTGTAGTTCCCAAGTCATGCCTGAAAAAAGCACCTGGCACCAGTGCACCCACACAGTGTACATAAATAAATATAAATAACATAAAAAGAGAAATTCCTTCATATTTACCAAGATTTCCTTTTCCAATAACTCCGTCATGTCAATGGGAAGTTAATACATATAGATAATAAGCTCCCCACTGGGGTAGTGGTACAGCCCAAGGCTGTCAATCAAGCACAGAACCTTGAAGTCATGAGGATTCTGAAGATAATAGCTATGCAGTCACCTTTGTCCATGCGGTACCTGCACACACCTACATAGCTACTAACCCATGTCTCCAGGATAAGAATGAATTTTCTCCATAACCAAACTTACATCATATGATAAAGATAAATGGTGAAAGACCTACCTCATCAAAGCATTGCCTGAAACCAGTCGTGTTGGATGATTCTCATGTCAGATCTCTCGAATATCAGGTCACAGATCTTGCGACTTTGGCATTTTGTTGGTATCAGTATTTATAATAGAAAGAAAGTTAAATGTGAAAGAATCTACATTTGAATACAGCTATATAAAATAGGTAATGTATGAGCATGGAAATGGTAGAACATCGAATAATACTTAGAAATCATAACCTGCTAACCTGTGAATCTCTAAGTCCAAAGTTGTATATCATTGTCTGTGGTTAGCAAGCTACTGAAACCTAACTGCATTTGTAGGAAACAATTATTTTTGCAGAGATCAGAATTCCATAGATATATACTGTATTGGACAATATTCTCCAGTAGGAGCCATCAGCTTCCAGGAGAGGCCCCACTGACAATGCTGGAGCTAACAAAAGTATGAAGGAATTTCTCCTTTCTGTATCACTCCACATTGTCAACTGGTAGTTAATACACATAGGTCCTAAAAAGCAGTACCGATTCCACAACTAGGTGGGGGAGAATATTGTCCCCTATATAACCCTTAAAGATCACCAGTTTTGGTGGTCTCAAATCCCCCCACTGACAGTTAACTTACAAAGAACTTAAGCAGTCCACGTTTCCTAATTTTTACCTTAATAGTTTTTAAGGGGAAGGGATCACAAATCCTTTTATCGAGGAGCTGGCTGCCAAATCTCTTCCCTGTTCTGGTACACTGAAATTAAAGCTCCACTTCCGTGCTACCCTGGCATATTTATATATATTAGAGTGCTACTGGGTTTAAATCAATGCCGCTAAACCCAGTGGCATGCTAAAATAAATAAATATGCCATTCAAAATCCACTCCACTGAATTCAGTACAGTGTATCCCTGTGCTCTACAAACTCATACGTCACAAAATGCATGCACGTGGGGGTGGCACGGGGTGGAGCTTTAATTATAGTGTACCAGGAAGGGGAAGGGATCTGACTGCCAGATCCTCAATACAAGAATTTACAATCCCTTCCCCTAAAAATACTATTGAGGCAAACATTAGGAAACAAGGACAGTTTAAGTCCTTCGTAGGTTAGTTATCAGTAGAGGGCTTTGGGACTGACGCAAACATTCAGTCAATTGTTGTTCTTTAAGGGCCAAAATAGGACATATCTGCTAACCACTGCTTGCAAAACTCTGCAACCAAAGGCTGCATCATCAGAGCTCTGGACATCCAATCTGTAGTGCTTAATGAATATGTGCATGGAAGATCATGTCACTGCTTTACAGAGTTCCAGTACTGATGTCTCCCCTCTATCTGCCCAGGACGTGGCAAGTGCCTTGGTAGAGTGAGCCCTGTTCATGGTGGGAGTTTTATTCTGTTCTGCCACGTACACTTTGGTGATGCAAGCTCTCACTCACCTGGCAAAAGTGGACTTAGAGGCCTTCTGACCACAGACTCTCAGCAGGGCCAGCCTTACTATTGTGCAAACTGTGTCACTGCACGGGACCCTGTCTGGGTGGGGGCTCCAACTAAAAAGCAAAGTCTAAGTTTGTGATTCCAAGTCCAACATGGAGAGGTTTTAAACAGTCACTACAGTAAGCCACAACTCTGTGCATCTCTTTTTCTGCAACTCAAAGTCCCCTCTTCTACCCCCCCCCCAATAACAACTCACAAGGTCTGCTTAGTTACCAAGAATGTGGTAACATCTTATCTTAGCTGCTGGCCTGTGAAGGCTTATGGCAATACAACACATCTGTCATGTTTCTCTGATGCACCAAGTGCACACAGACACAGCTTGTACTTGCCGATTCTTTTATTATCAAACTCCACAGTCTGTGCAGGAGTTACAAGCTTTGTGTTGTAAGCTGAATTTTTCCCCTGAAATACATTACTTTACGACTGCACTCGCTAGCAGGTAAGCCTGCATGTGCTGTCTTATACCTAGACAGTTCTGTTTGTTCTGTTTTTACTGCCTGAGCTGCTGCATTTTTTTTTAATAAAGTAAAAAAAATATACAAGCAAGTACAAACTGTGTCTGTCAGCTGTTGTGGGAAAAAGCTGACGGAAAAGTTACAGCAAAAGTGTTTTTCTGAGTTGCTGACCTTCTGCTGTGGTGGTCCAGTGTACAAAATAAAAATAAAATTGTCATTTATCAGACTTGTGTTGTAATCTGTAATTATTTTTATCAGTGTCATATTGTTTGGTACAGTATGAAATCTGAAATTTATTCAAGTAAGTTTTCCAGTGCAGGTTCATATTCTTTCCATACATAACTCCTTATGCAAATTTTTGACATGATCCCTGCCTGTGAAACAGGTGTGTTTTTTGTGGGGATGCACTTTGGTGACTAGTACTGCCCCCTGAAGTTTACTGTGTTATTAATAAAAACACAACAATTCCTTCATGTTTTACCTCATTTTTCATCATGTTGTACCTTGTTATGTTTGACAAAATGAATAAAATTTTAAATTTCAAAAAAAAAAAAAAAACACAACAAATACTTACCTTAGTATTATAGAAAGGCATTTTCATTTCCTATGTCCTTTAACTGTTTGTTGTGCTGGATGACATACTAACATACTAAGAAGCCTGCAGAATAGGCCCTCTGGTCTATCAAGTCTGCTCGGTGATCAGTGCCCATACAAGGCACTGCCACGGCCCTCCCCTCCCATCCCACAGGGCCCCTCACTCCCATCCTCTTGGGGGTACTGAGATGCAGCCTCCCCTTATACCTATCCCACCTTTTCTTGAACCCCTCCACAGTTTCTACCACCACCAGTTCCATGGGCAGCACATTCCAGAGATCCACCACCCTCTCAGTGAAATAATATCTTCTTGTCTCCCCCCTTAGTCCCCCCCCAACCAGCCTCATAGAGTGTCCCCTGGTGGACCCCTCTTCCCTCAGTTGAAGCTCCCCATCCCGGCTTACCCTATGTATCCCCTTAAGATATTTAAATACCTCGATCATGTCCCCTATGTCCCTCCTCTCCTCTACTCCTGAGAGTACAGGTCAAGCTCCCCAAGTCTCTCCCCATAGGGCATGTCCCCCAGGCCCTGTATCATCTTGGTCACCTGCCTGTGGACCCTGTCTTGGACAGTAATGTCCCTCTTTAAGTAAGGATGCCAAAACTGCACACAGTACTCAAGGTGTGGTCTAACCAGGCAATTGTACAGTGGAAGAAGTATCTCCCGGCTCCTTGAGGTAATCCCCCTGACTATGCACCCAAGCATTTTATTTGCCTGGGCCGCAGCCCTCCTGTACTGCTCTGAGTTGTTCTTTTTGGCATCCACCACCACCCCAAGGTCCTTCTCCCCCCTTGAGACCTGCAGTACCTCACCACCCAAGGTATATACATGAGCTAGATTTCTGGCCCCCAGCTGCAGGACCCTGCACTTTCTAGTATTAAGCTTCAACTGCCAGGTATGCGACCACACCTCTAGAGTCTCTAGGTCCCTCTTGAGGGCCAGTCCCCCTTCCACCCCTTCCACCACTGCCCCAGCTTCTAGTCATCAGCATATAGGCTCATTTCACTCATGATACCCCTTCTAATATCAAAGATAAAAATGTTGAACAGGAGTGGGCCTAGCACTGATTCCCGTGGGATCCTGCGAATAACTCCTCTGGGGGACAAGACCTCACCCTGAATCACCTCCCTCTGAAAATGATCTGCTAGCCAGTTTCCTATTCACCTGACCACTTGTACCCCCATCCCCATCTCCCCCAGCTTCTCCAACAGCCCGGAATGTGGCACCAAGTTAAACGCCCTGCTGACGCTCAGAAAGAGAACATCCACTGGCCTGCCCAGATCCAGTGTCCTCGTCACCCATTCATAGAACTCCAACAGGATGGTCTGACATGATCTGCCCTTAACAAACCCGTGCTGTCGATCAACCATAGTTGGCCCCATTCCTTCAGAGACCACTTCAGTCTCTCTTTTAAGATGCCCTCTATTACCTTGCCCACCACCAACGTGGTGGGCAATATAACCTCTAAGATCTCTTAATCTGTAACCTCTCCTGGTTAAACAATTGTAAAAAAAAAAAAAAAAAGAAGTCAAGCTTACTGGCCTGTAATTTGCTGGCTTCTCCTGTGAGCCACCCTAATGTATTGGCATGATGTGGGCCATCCTTCAGTCCTGTGGCATCCAACCGGACTAGAGAGAGGAGTTGAAGTGGTCCACCAGGGATGTGGCCAGGGTATCGGCCATCTCCTTGAGCACCCTGGGATGGATACTGTCTAGGCCCAGTGCCTTCTCCTCCCTTAGGGCCTTGAGGGCTTCCCTCACCCTCCCAATGGGAATCTTAATGTCCATGGCACCCCCATCTGTCAGTCCCTGACTCCCCCCATGCAGTGCCGCCCCACCGTCCCCGCTAGTGAAGACCGGAGCAAAAAAGTCATTCAGTACCTCAGCCTGATGCCCTGCTTTTTCAGCCCACCAGCTCCCTGACTTCAGCCTCCCCATCTGCCCCATCCCTTTTCTCCTTTCCCTGATATACCTGAAGAACCCTTCCCCCCTTCTGATCTCTTGCCCCAACCACCTCTCCGACCCCGCCTTAGCTAACCTCACCACCCTGGTGATCTTCCTTCCTATTAAATCATACTCGCCCTTGTCTACACCCCCACATCTGTACTTGCTACAGGTGGCCTGCTTTTCCCTTACCGTTTCCTGGACCTCCCTTGTCCAGCAGCTCAGCCTCATGGCTCTGCCCCCTTCCTTCTTTCCCTTATGCATGCCTTGGTGGCCTCTAGGAACCCCTTTTTAATAACCTCCCATCAGCTCTAAGTGTCCATACCCATACTGATCCCATTTAGGTAACTCCTGAGGATCCACTCCATATCCTTAAAGTCCGCACCTCTAAAGTCAACTACCTTCATTTTTAAGTGATCCCCAACCCCCCAGTACCAGGGGAAAACCAGACCATGGTATGATCACTCCCCACCAGTGGGTCCCCAACCTCAAGGTCCCTGATGAGCTCCCCATCTGACAGAACCACATCCAGGATGCTACCCTCCTTCGTCAGGTCGGTTACCAGCTGGGAAAGAAATGCATCCAGGAAGACATCCAACAGTTGCTGCTCCCTGGCCGAGGATGATGCCTTAGTACCCCAGTCTGCTCCTGGCATGTTTAGATCCCCCAGCACTACTGTATGCCCACCCTGACCACAGTGGTCACTAAAGTTCTCTAATTGACCCTCCTCCAGGTCTTTCCCCTGCCCGGGTGGCCTATATACCACCCACAACTTCACCCTCCTGCCACCTAGAGCCTGCAGGGTGACCCAAAGAGCCTCCACCTGCCCCCCCGCTTCCTCAACCTAGCATACCCCTATGCCATCCTTGATGAAAAAGGCAACCCTTCCCCCCTCCCCACCACTCTATCCCTTCTGAATGTGGTGTACCCTGCCAGGTTAAGGTCCCAGTCATGCCCAGGTTTCAGTGACAGCTGCCATGTCCACACCCCACTCCAGCAGCAGCAACTGAAGCTTTGGCATCTTGTTACCCAAGCTCCTGGCATTAATCAGTGCCACCTTCCAACTCAGCCCCCCACCCTCCATCCCCTGCCCTGGGGGCCTCCTGTCTGCAGCCTGATAGGGCCCCCTCTTGCCCTGACGGGTGTACCTGGTCTGTACACACACACCCCTTCACTATGGGGAGACTGCCATGGCTATCCTGGTTGGGCCTGACAGGAGGCCCCCCCCCCTTACAAGTTTAAACCCCACCTAGAGTGAATGAATCCTTCCAATCTACTCTTCAAGACCTCTTTCCCCCTTGCACTGAGGTGGAGCCTGTCCATCATGTACAGTTCCTTGTCCTCCCAAGTTGTACCCCAATCTCCCACCCACCCGCACCTCCTGGCCTCGCACCACTCCCCCAGCCATTTGTTCACCTCCCTTATCTTCTGCTTGTTCTCCACACTGACCCTGGGTACCAGCAAGATCTCTGAGAAGGAGACTGAGCACCCAACATCCTGACACACCCTGGCTAGCTCACGGAACCTAGCTTGAATCTCCATCACACTGTTCCCCTCTATATCATTAGCATCCAGGTGGACTAATGTGTCAGGGGTCCCCCCACACTCTAGTGCCAGAGAATAGACCAGATGCTTGGTCTTGTGCACCATCATACCCGAAATACTCTTAGTCATAACACCACTGGACATCTCCTCCCCCTGCCCTCTCCACCTGATCCCCCAACCATGGAATCCCCCAAGAGGAGCACTCTTACTGCCTCCTTTTCCCTAGGCCCCCTCTTCCAGCTGCTCCCCCCGACCCCCCCAGTCCATCAGTTTTTCCATCTGCCCCCCGCTTGCCCATTTCCATCCTGCCCCCAGCTCTTTCTTCTCACTGATCTGGCCCTCTGAGCCACTATCCCTCTCTCTGTGTGACTCCCAGGCACAACTCCATACTACTCCCCATGACAAGAGGACCCCACTGCCCCCTGGAGCCTGCACTAGCCCCTCCTAAACCCATCCTCTCTCTCCCCTGTAATTCCCCATCTCGCATCCCCATCTTGATCCCCATTCCTTCCTTGGCCCACCCACCTCAAGTCTTTTCCCTTACTTTTCCACTTTTCCATCCCAACTCCTCCTGCACCCCCAGTGTCTTGGTTCCCAATCCTCCCCTCCCTACCGCATCTTCCGGTGCTCTTGAATCCCCTTTTCTCAACAACCCCCACTGAGTCCCCTTACATTGGAGTATCTCTGTTGCTCTTTTCTGCCAAGGTTCCTGCCAATTTCCAGTTTACCTGCTCCCTCTGGAGCCTCCTCTGTCCTAGAAGACACCTCCTCCTCCTCATCTGACTGCACCAGGGGTGCAAACCTATTTCCAGCTACTGTTAGCTTTTGGAAGACAGAAATCTTGCTTTTAGAGAAGAAAGCAGCTGATTAAAAAAGCTACAGTTTTTCTTACTAATTTAACACTTCCATCTCAGCCAGAGTCAGTGCCTGTTGGGATTAAGCAAACAGATACTTTATTAGAAGTAGAGGGGGTGGAGATCACGTGATGAGCTACTGGGGTTAAGACATCTCAAGCGCTGTTCCCAAGCCTCACCAAATCTAATTTTAATTAGCATTATTTTGGACCCCATGATGTTTGTGACAAAGGTGTGGATAGACGATTAAAGAACTGAAGTAAACTTTCCTGCACTTTAACTGGTTCAGATTTCCCTATTTTATTCGATCTTAGCGAGGACTCCAGAAGCCGAAGAGCATGGCTGAGATGGATTTAAGAAGCCCCGGGCCCCTGGATGCACATACACCAGAGATTAAGCACCTAAGACCTCCTTCACCTGTGCTAGAAGACCAGGAAAACCAGCCTAATGCTGAAGGAAGCAGTACAACATCTCTGGAAGATATTACAGAGATAAAGCAGTTGCTTTGTGGTCTAGTAGTGGATTTTTCTACCATAAAACCAGCTCTAAATGCTTTAGCGCAATGGATGGGTGATGTGGAAGCCCGAGTAGCCTCCCAGGAGTGGAAAACATCGGCGATGGACCAGGATTTGGTCGCCTTAAGAAAACAAGTTAGGAGGTTGGAGGATCGAGTCAAGAACCAGGAGTCACGTAGTAGGAGAAATAATTTGATTATGGCAGGTCTACCTGGGAGGGCAGAAGGCTTGGACTGTATAGCTTTTATACAAGACCTTCTCATGAAGTTACTGGGCCCAACACCTTTTGGGGACTCATATAATATCAAGAGAGTGCACCGGTCACTAAGAGAAGTTCTCCCACTGGGGGCCCGACCCAGAGTCTTAATCATGCGCTTCTTAAACTACAAGGAAAAGACTTGTGTCTTAAATAAAGCCAGATCTATTAAAAATTTACACTGGAATGGCACACCTCTTTGGCTATTCCAAGATCTCACACACTCGGTCTGAGAAAAGCAAAAGGAGTATGCTGATATAAAGAAAAAGTTATACCTTGCGGGGGTTAAGTTCAGAATCCTGCACCCAGTAACGTTGGTAGTGAAGCTGCAATCTGGGGAGAAAAGGTATCTGACTGCAAGGGATGCTGCAGAGGGCCTGTGAGTGGAGCTACTGACCTTGTTTAGGCCTGCAACCTGAATTCATGTGGCAAGAGGAGGCCTCAACTAAGCAGTACTGCAGTTGTTGGATTGGCAGGGTCGATGGAAAGGACTTGCTTACAAGAGACTGGTTTGGACTTTTCTTTTTTCGTTTTTTTTTTTTTCTCTCTTATCTCTCCTAGGTTCAAAGAAATGCCCCGATTTATTTTTGATTGTGAGTCATCCTCCTGATGCAGGGATGAACAGTTAAATCAGGATAGTTGATAATCAAAAAGTACATTGTTTTTATGACCCTTGGATCTCAGAGTGTGACATTTTAAGTTTAGTCTGGGTTGACTGGAACATGACAGAAATGGCCTGAAATTTGGAGAAGAATCCAGCAGAGGGAACAACAGTGTTATGTGGATTGTTTTCATTTACTTGGTCATTGGGGTCATATGGTGGTGTCAGCTAATTCCGCAGAGGGTGCCTGAGGACTCCATAAGACATTTATTTTATATTATAACTTTCACTTCTTACTCTCTTCTATAATCAAATTGTAGTTCACAGACTGTTGTTAAGTTTGAAATTGTATTGAGTAGGAACTGGGAGAGAATGTTACAGGAGAGCATTTCATTTGGGAGGGTGGCCTGGCCCAGTCTTTTGGGTGGGATCGGATCTCCCTTCTGAGGTCTGAAGGTGAAGAGGGCACGGGACTATGGTGGCCAAAGGGGAACTAAATGATCTTCCCCTTCTTTCCCCCTCCCCGTTCTCCCAGGTGGTATCGAATTCATGTATCAGGAGAGCCATAACGCCTCATATTTTTCATGTAGATTGGGAGATAGCATACGGGGGCGGTAGGTTTGAATCTGGAGGGTGGGGCAGGGGGTAAACGAACTCTCCGAGTGGCACTTTACCCGCTGGCAAGCTGCGGAACCCTGTCTCACTCTTGGGGACAGAGAAGAGTTTGTTCATTTTGTTTCTGCAGGAATATCACTGGGGTGTTTACTGTTTTGGTAGGGTCCTACAAGTACTTATTGGTGTTCGGGGGGTCCGGGGGCGCTCGGGGGAGGGCTCTTCTTTGTATCACTTTTTTGCAGGAGGACGATCTGAGAATCGGGAGTAATGGTGGGGGGGTTAACAAGAAGGATGGGAGAGCGAGAGAGAGTCCACTACTCTAGTTAGATTATAGACAGAATATATGAGGGTGTAATGCAAGGGTATAGGTACATATTATGGTAATTGTCAAAATCATTTCTTGGAATGTCAAAGGCCTCAGGGAGAGAAAGAAGAAGAGAGTAGTGATCTTAAAGCACATCAACCAGTTGGGAGCCCAAATAGCTGTTTTGCAGGAAACCCATTTATTAAAGGAGGAAGTAGGCCTTTTAAAGAAAATAAGGGTGGGTCAAGTCCTGGGTGACAGTAATGCAAAAATGTCTGGAGGTGTTGCGATATTGGTGGGGAGAGCTTGCCCATATGTAGTCTCACAAGTCAAGACATGAGATGATGATGGAAGTAGACTTAGCTACCCTCCCAGCTTTCCCTTTTATTATTGCAGGAGATTGGAAACTGTGTCTCAACAACTGGATGGATAGGTGTCCCCCATCAAAAAAAAACCCTATCCCCGGCCCAGAGAGCTATGACTAGATTTCTAGAGGCCACAGCATTGGTTGACCCTTACTGGGCATATAATAAAGGGGGAGATGGCTTGACTTTTTACTCCGGAGCGATTAAATCTCACTCCCTAAATGATTTTTTCTTGGTCAATGGGGAAGTGCTAAGAGGCATCAGGGAACTAACTACCCATAGCAGAATATTCTCAGATCACTCCCACGTTCATCTGGTATGGGAGATTGATACCATCCTGTTAAGACCATGTAGATGGCGTTTAGACAAATCTATTTTAGCAGATGACAAATTGATCTCCAAACTAGGGGATGCCCTGGGAGAAATTATTCAGACCCAGCTTCTGACTCTGCAAGATAAGAGTCTAGTCTGGCTGACCTGTAAGGCACTATTTATGGGATATGGGCAGGAATTTACTGCTCAAAGAAATAGTACGAGAAGGGCACGGGAAGAATTCTTCATGGGGCCTGTTAACTCATTGGCTCCTCTGGAGGATTCCTCCGCTGAGCTGGACAACAAGCTTAAAGAGTTAAGAGATGAATTGTCAGGTATTTTTTATGGTAAGATTGACTATTGGCTTGAAAAACTCCAAACTAAATTCCTAATGCAGGTGGACGTCCCCGGTTGACTTTTGGCATGTAGAATTAGAGAATGGGAAGCAGCCTGTACCATCACCTCAATTACCTTTGATGGGAGGGTTATAGTGGAACCTCAGGGAATGGCCAATGCCTTTGCGGCTTATTACACAGGAATATATTGGGAGGGTACTTAGTAGTGAAGAAACAATAAGGGGGTTTATGGACAAAGTTCCTCTATCTAGACTGGATCAGGTTCAAGCCCAAGCTTTGGCAGCCCCAATACAGGAATCTGAAATATTGGCAGTGATAACTTCATTGCCAAATGGTAAAACACCAGGCCCAGATGGTCTTTCTGCCAAATTTTATAAAACCCACTCATTAACCTTATTACCTTTACTGAAGGATTTATTTGCTCATATTATGCAGAAAGGGGTCCCCCATCCACCTTTGTATCAGGCCTATATTACACTTATCCCAAAACCTGGCAAGCCAAGGGATCTCCCTGGTAATTACAAACCCATTGCCCTGATGAATCAGGATATTAAGCTACTAACGAGGATCTTGGCTAATAGAATTTTGCAGTGTGCGCCCTCTTTAATAAGTCAGGAACAGGTGGGATTCATGCCGGGTAGAGGAGCACATGATGCAGTTAGGAAGCTCCATCACATACTCAGCATCAGCTCCAACTGCAAATTACCAATGACTCTAATCTCATTAGATGTGAAGAAGGCCTTCGATAGGGTCTCCCACCTCTTCCTATTTCTCACTATAGAGAGGATGGGTTTCCCTGAGGGCCATCTCAGAGGACTCAAAAATTGGTATGCAGCTCCCGCCGCTAGGGTTTTGTGTAATGGATATTTATCGAAAGAATTTCAATTGGTAAATGGGACCAGGCAAGGATGCCCCCATCACCAATTTTGTTTAATATTTACTTGGAACTGCTATAAATGGTGATCCATATGGATCCTGAGATCCGGGGGATAGTAGTACGGGGGAGGGAACTTAAATTCTCAGTTTCTGCAGATGATATTTTGCTACACTTACAGGAACCGGCGGAGAGCTTTAAATGGGCCATAGAGGTTATTCAGCTATTTTCTGGGATCTCCAATTATAAACTGAACCTGACTAAAACACAAGTCCTCCCCCTCACCCCTTTCACCTATAAGGCAGATTTCGCCCCGTCCAAATTAATTGGCCTCCAAACAAGATTAAATACTTGGGCATTTGGATTATGGTGAATATGGATGATGGGGTGGAAATAAACTAGGGCACTGTCCTGAAATTACTTAACTCTGACATACTTAGATGGAATAAACTCTCTCTAAATTTCACTACCAGACTTGGTTTGATTAAAATGAATCTTTTACCTAGATTCTTGTACCCAATTCATCTGCTTCCCTATAATATCCCTAAAGGTAAGTTCATTAAAATCCCAAAAATGATTGCGGACTTTCTCAAAAATGTAAAACTGCCCAAAAGAAAACATAATATCCTATGCCTCTCTCGCCATATGGGGGTTCTGAAGCTTCCAGACCTCCATCTCTATAATGTAGTGGGACAACTAGGTCTAATGGGACGGTGGAGCAAGAAGTTGGAGGGAGTGGAATATGAACCAACTTGGTTACAAATTGAAAGATAAATGCTAGTTGATCTGAAACTCTCCCTAGAGGTGATGCTTTTATCAGACCCAGAAGGAATACCTAATAAGGGAAAGGAGACTCCAATTTATAAAATAGTGTCTGCCTGGTGGGCCTTTTTAAATCCCTCCCAGCGAAGAGCTCAAAGGAAATTTCAGTACCAAACTATACTAGGAAATCTAAACTTCCAAAGTGGGGGACAGACAATCACTCAGCATTGGGCTCTTCAATTGGCTGGCCTATCTTTGGTAGACCTTCTAATTGAAGATAAAGTGGTCCTTCCATACCAGTGTAGGGATATGAACTTTTTCAAATGGATACAGATTACCAAGGTGGTCCAACAGGTGTTGAATGACAACAGGGACTCTCGGGCAAATCCCTTCACCTGGGATAAATTACGGGAGATTAATTATTCTCCAGCTCCCCTCTCTAAAGTATATAGGGTATTATTGGATTTTTTGGGTTTGGAGACCCCTGCTCAGATCCCTTACTGGGAGAAAAGCATAGCTCCCCTGAGGCCTGAATGGAAAGAAATATGGAAGAGTGCTAAATACATACCTGTACCCAAGTACAAGGTTATGCAATACTTGATCTGTTCTAACATCTATTATACTCCTGCCAAACTATGTGCTGGACACCTCAGACAGATGGACCTGTGTTTTAGATGCAATACAGAACCTGGGGACATTCTTCATATGATGTGGGAATGTTCCAAATTTCACTCGCTATGGACTCATATCAAACAGAATATGGATCCTTTACTAAATTGCTCAGAATATATTCTGCCAGAGATTTGTATATTGGGCGATATGACCCAGGTCTCAAGGACCTCAGCCAAGTACTGTATAGCTCTTATGTCTGCCCTGGTTAAGGCCTTAGTCCTTAAGCACTGGAAAAATGATCTGATCTATACCTATGAGCAGTGGGTGAGAGATTTGATCCAAGTGATGGGTAGGCTGAGAAGACAGATGCTTATAGATGGCAGAAAAGAGATTTACAATAGAAGGTGGATGGCTATGGAGGCTCTATACTCAGTCCAAGTTAAGGTCCTTCAGGTGCAGGTTGTTCTGTTTGAGTGTGATTAGTTAGACTCTCGTGGAAAGCATAGGGATGCAAGAGGTTTTGAAGTTGCGTTTGATTTTCCTAAGTGATGTGTGCATTACACTCTTATTTACCTGTATCATGTATGCAATACAAGAAGTTATGGATCAACCAAATTGTTATCAGTGGGGTGGACTCTTTCTCCTTCCTGGGGACACAGTTGCGGGGCTCTAGTTTTGTAGACGATAGCCGAATAGGCACCATTTTATGTTCTCCCTGAGGGGACACTCAACTGAAGTATTGTGAACACATTTACCATAATTGGTTTAGGTATAAAACTTACCTCAGGCAATAACAGGCTATGGATGATGGCAATATGATTATAAGAGTTCCCATGGCAGCTGTGTATGTACATAGTTTCTGTGTATGTATTGTCACCACAGCCACGTTGGGCTGTGGCCTGGGAAATGTCCCAGGATTAAATGTCTGTGTCTGTCTTTACTTGACAAACTCAATAAAAAAAGTTTAAAAAAAGAAGTAGAGGGGGTCTCATTTAGGGTTAAAAAAAAGAAAGTGTATGTTTCTGTATTGGGGAAGGGTACTGTATCAACTTAGTTTGCTAAATCAGTAGGAGGGGAGAGAAGTTAATTGGGGGTGTGGCTTTGGCAGTAGAAAAGCAGATGACTCCAATTACAACTTCCTGCTGCTAGCTTTTGGAAGACAGAACTCTTGCTTTTAGAGCAGAAAGCAGCTGACTAAAAAAGCTACAGTTTTTCTTACTAATTTAACACTTCTGTCTCAGCAGCAGTCAGTGCCTGTTGGGATTAAGCAAACAGATACTTTATTAGAAGTAGAGGGGGTCTCATTTAGGGTTAAAAAACAGAAAGTTAGTGTGTGTTTCTGTGTTGAGGAAGGGTACTGTATCAACTTAGTTTGCTAAATCAGTAGAAGGAGAGAGAAGTTAATTGAGGATGTGACTTAGTCATTAGAAAAGCAGATTACTCCAATTACAACTTCCTGCTGCTAGTTTTTGGAAGACAGAAATCTTGCTTTTAGAGCAGAAAGCAAGGGTCGATCTTGGGACCAATTCTTTTTAATACATATATTTCCTCATTACAATTGGAATCCTCAAACATCTGGTTGTCTAAATTCACAGATGACTATAGATTGGGAACAGTGGTAACTGGGTCAGAAAGTACCACTGCATTGCAAATAGCCTTGGACCATGTCTTTTCACGGGCTACAAATAGCAAACCTTTCGTTAAATATAAGTAAGTGTAAAGTTATACACTTGGGTGCCCACAATAAACAGTGCAAGTACTTTCTAAATAATGAACCATTAATTGAAACGCTCTTGGAAAAAGATTTTGGTGTAACAATCAGCTCTGACTTTAAATTTAATGCACATTGTAGGGATCAAGTAAAAAAAAGCAAATCAAATACTGAATTGTATTTTCAGACACATTTCTAGTCGAGCCAGGGAGGTGATGCTCCCCTTGTATGTAACGTTGGTTAGTCCGCACCTGGAATACTGTGTTCAAGTTTGGTCCCCATATACCAAAGAGGGTATAAAAAGAGTGGAAGCAGTCCAAAAAAGGATGACTAGGTCTATAATCAGCCTAAAGGGGAACTCTTATTGGGAAAGATTAATAACACTTAAACTATATTCCCTACAATACAGAAGACACAGGGGGGACCTGTGTATATTATTCAGAGCAATCGATAATACCCTAAGAACTGAACTAGGCCTAGTTTTAAACCACAGCACAGTTAGTGGTAGGAAACATCCAATATAACTCTTCTCAGAGAACTGGAACTTGTTGCTAAGGAAACACTGGTTCAGTCAAAGGGCAATTTCAACATGGAATGCACTACCTGTGGTAGTCATTAGGAGCAAAGATATGCATTCATTTAAACATAACTTGGATAACACCATGAGTGACGAGGTTAAATTTGGGGTTTTGCATAAATCTTACTTAGGGTTAGTTAGTTACAATAGGCAAGCATTATGGACAAAAGTCTAATTAGCTTGATAAAATATATTAAATCTATGAAATCTATGAAAGCAGCTGACTAAAAAAGCTACATTTTTTCTTACTAATTGCCCTCCATCCCTCACTAAGCCAGTTCTACTTTTATAGCCACTGGATTTAACTGACAACAGGAACTTCCTGTTTGGCAGTAGGAAGGGAAGGATCATAGAGAAACATTAGTTTTGTCAACCCTAAATGAAAAAGGTAGCCCCCAGCTGCTGGAGATCTGACTATGAGCAAGGAAGAAGAAGACTACTGAAGAATACAGGAAGTTGCAGTCCCAGAACAGGAAGGGTGAGAGATGTAAGGAGAGGAGAGAGTAAGCATACAGAGCAGCAGGAGAGGGGACACAAAATAAGACATGATGGGGGGTGGTGCAGTGCAATGGCTGTGGGGTGGCAGTGTTCCGGGAGACATTCTGGAGGCTGCAATGCTTCCCTATTTGCAGGCACCTCTCTGGTCTGAGGGAGGAGGTTGCCCATCTCCAGGCTGACCTGGATAGGATTCATGAAACCTCCTCCCCCACCCAGGAACCACCAGGGCCACTGCCGCTACCTCAGAGGTTGCCAAGAAAGAGGAGCAGCTGAACCAAGGTGGGCTCAGGGAGGGAGAGGGTGGTGGAACAGAGGTGCAGCCCTCCAGCTGCACTTCTCCACAATGGATACACTGTTCTGGCGGGTAGTGGTTCCTCTATGGAGGCACCTGCAGTGGAGACCAAGGAGGATGCTGGGAACCTCCACAAAGGAGACTCACAGGAGGGTGTCATGGGACCCCACAGGGGAAGGAAACAACTTCTGGTGGGGGACACAATCATTGGGGGGTAGAAGTGGGGGAGGAAGGGGAAAGGCAGGGAGGTAAGGTGCCTGTCTGGCTCCATGGCTTGGAGGGACAGGAAGCAAATCCTCAGGATTGTGGGAGCAGCTGCACGAGGGAGGGAGCTGGATGTCTTTGTCCACCTAAGAGCAAATGACCTGGCTGGGAATGGGATAAGAGCAGTGCAAGAGGAGTTTCTAGAGCTGGGGAGGGGTCTTAGACAAGTAGCGCATACAGTAACCTTCTCAGAGGTGCTGCCTGTCTATGGCAAGGGTGATGCTAGGGTACTCCACACCATGGAATTCAATGAATGTTTGAAAAGCTGGTGTGGAGCTCAGGGTTTTGGCTTCATTGGGGACTGGGGAGCCACCTGAAGGGATTCAGGCCTATACTGGCGTGATGGTCTGTGTCTGTCCAGGGGGGTACCAGAATCCTAGCTGATAGGTTTAAATGCTTCATTGACAAGCATTTAAACTAGCTAAGGGGGGAGGCACTGAAAAGGAGCAGGGCAATCCCAGCCTCCCCCAACAAAACACGGTAATTAGCGAGGTAAACACCAAGGTAGAGAAGGTATTAGGGAGCAGGACAGAGGTAAAGGCAAAGGCAGTAAGGACAGGGATGGGGCTAAAAGGGGTAAGGCCATCAAAAAATGGTGAGGGATGAGTACCAATGCCCGTAGTCTGTGTAACAAGCTCCCTGAACTAGTGGCCTTGATGGAAGAGGGATGCCTGGATATTGTGGCAGTCACAGAAACATGGTACACAGAGAACCATGACTGGGATGTCAACATACCAGGATACACAATCTACAGGAGGGACAGGGAGGGTAAAAGAGGAGGAGGAGGAGCTGTCTATGTAAGAGAAGGGATCAAAGCAGCAGAACTAAAGAGTAAACAGGGAGCAGATGAGGCACTCTAGGTCACCCTGGAGACAGGAAATGGCACCACAATCTGCATGGGGGTTGTATACAGACCCCCATTTCAGGGGGAGGGAATGGATAAGGAAATGACAGAAGGCTTCCTTAGAATGGCAGAAAAAGGGGAGATATTGTTTTGGGGACCTGAATATGCCAGATGTTAACTGGAGCACTTTTGCTGCAGACACATCCAAGAGCAGAGTCATTCTTGATGCCCTACAAGGGGCATGCCTCAGACAGCTAGTATTGGAACCCACTCAGGAGGGAGCAATCTTAGACCTGATACTCTCAAATGGGGACAGAGAAAGAATCTCAGATTTAGAAGTGGGAGCATCTGGGGAACAAGCGACCACCAAATAGTGTGGTTCACTTATAAACACAGCCAGAGTCAGCTATGCACAAAAGCAAGAGTATTGGACTTTAGGAGGGCTGACTTTGGGGAAATTGAGAGAGTGCCTCAGAAAAGCACTAGCAAACAGGCAAGAAGGAGGGGTGGAGGAACATTGGGGAGTAATCAAAACAGTCATCACAGAGGTAACAAGCCTTTGTGTGAACAAATCAACAAAACACAATGAAGGAAAAAAACACTATGGTTCTCAAAAGAAGTGGCAGGGAAGGTTAAGGAGAAAAGGATAGCATTCAGGAAATATAAGGAAACACGGAAGGAGTGGGGCAGATAACTTTATCCTGTTAAAGCAGAAAGAGGCAGGGAAGACAGTCAGAATAGCAAAGACCCAAACCGAGGAAAGGATAGCCAACTCTGTTAAGAACGGGGATAAAACCTTTTAGAGGTACATTAGGGAGTGAAGAAAGATCAAGGGAGGGATACTGAGGCTTAATAAAGGGGAGGGAATGTGGGCACAGGGCGACAGTGAAAAAGCAGGGATACTGAATGAATATTTCTGCCCAGTATTCACAAAGGAAGAAGAGGGGGAGGTACCTAAACCAAACAAGAGAAACATTCTGGATAGGGGGGTCGATACCAGTCCATTCACAGAAGAAAGTGTTCTGAAAGAACCAGTAAAACTGAAGGTGGACAAAGCAATGGGGCCTGATGGGATTCACCCAAGAATTCTAAAAGAACTAAGGGTAGAACCAGTGACACGACTTACTACTCTCTTTAACAAATCATGGGAGGATGGGGTGGTACCTGAGGACTGGAGGAGGGCGGATGTGATTCCTCTTCAAAAAGTGGGAGCAGGGCAGAAGCAGAAAACTACAGACCAGTTAGTTTGACCTCAGTGGTAGGGAAAATGATGGAATCACTTCTGAAAGAAAGAATTGTTTTGTACCTAGAGGCCAGTGGGGCACAGGACCCAAGGCATAATGAATTCACAGTGGAAGGTCATGTCAGATGAATCTAACAGATTTCTTTGACTGGGTGACCAAAGTAGTAGACCAAGGAGGGGCTGTGGACATAGCCTACCTATAATTTAGCAAGACATTTGATACAGTCCCACACAAAAGATTACAAGTTAGCCAGCCTGGGAGTGGGTCCCAAGGTGGTAGCCTGGATAAAATATTGGATGGACAACAGGATGCAAAGGGTAATAGTAAACAGAGTTTACAGTGAAGAAAGAAGGGTTACTAGCAGGGTACCACAGGGTTCACTACTGGGAACAGTCCTTTTTAATGTCTTTACAAGTGACATTGCAGAGGAACAGGAAGGAGAAGTATGTCTCTTTGAAGACGATGCAAAGATCTGCAATAGGGTTGATACACAAGATGGAGTGGAAAGGATGAGAACGGACATGGCAAGGTTGGAGGAATGGTCAAATGTATGGCAGCTTAGATTCAACGAAAAGAAGTGCAAGGTAATGCACCTAGGAAACCAAAACCCAGGGGAAGAGTACACATTGGGGGGGGTGAGATACTGACCACAACAAAAATGGAAAGGGACCTGGGGGTAATTATATCAGATGACCTCAAGGTGGGAAAGCAATGCGAGAAGGCAGTAAAGAGGCCTGGGGGGATACTGGGATGCATAGGGAGAGGCATCAACAGTAGAAGACAGGAAGTTGTTATCCCTCTGTACAGACAGTTGGTGAGACCCCATCTGGAGTACTGTGTGCAGTTCTGGAGACCCCATATCTGCAAAGACATAGACAGAGTGGAGGCTGTCAACAGGAGGGCAACCAAAATGGTGCAGGGTATGCACAAGAAGACATACAAAAAAGACTCAAGGAGCTTAATATGTACACCCTTGAGGAAAGAAGGGAGAAGGAGGACATGATAGAAACTTTTAAGTACCTCAAGGGAATCAACAAAGTCCAAGAGGGTAACATCTTTCAGAAAAAGAGATGTGCAAGAACAAGGGGGCACAATTTGAAGATAGAGGTGGGATGGCTCAGAGGTAATGTGAGGAAGTATTTTTTCACTGAAAGGGTTGTGGATGCATGGAACAGCCTTCCTGCGGAGGTCGTGGAGTCAAGAACAGTGGGGGAATTCAAGAATGCAGACATAAGGCAGTTCTAGTGGGGGGTAGGAGGAAGTAGGCTGTTGGTTAACTAGGATCTACAGCTTATCCATCAGGTAGGAAAATGGGCAGACTAGGTGGGCCAAGCGGTCCTTATCTGGCTTCAAAGTCTATGTTTCTATGTTTCCATGCTCCACACCAAGTGTCCTGTCCTCACCAGCCGGTCTCCCCCCCATCAGTCCCCCCTTTCCTATACCTCTGCCCTGGTCCCCCAATCATCTTCCAGGTCTCCTGGTCTTTTGTCCCCCCACCCCATGTCCACTGATGCTCCTCTCCATCCCATGGGACCCAACCCACCACTCCCTCGATAGGTGGCACAGTCCCGTGTGCCCACGCCGGTTCTCTCCAGGTAGCTTCTTCCCCATTCTGGCACTGCAACTGAACCTACTCCCCACACCCCTTTTGTTCCCAGATTGCCCTCCCCCCAGCATACCCCCACAGTAGGGTCACCATCCATTTCACACCCTCTCACTATCCCCATTGCCCACCTCAACCACTTGACCTCCTCCTTGAGATGTGCCAGTCATTGGCACACCATGTAACCCACCCATTCTCCATGCCAAGGCCAATACCATGGCCGACCCACACCCTACACCCCCCATGACTCTCTCGAAGATGCCAGCCCTCATGATCTGTGGACCCTGCCCCCTACAGGTGCCCGCAATATCGCTGTTCACTCCCAGTCAGTTGCCCCATCCCTAATCCTAGTAAATGCCCAAGTCGTGCCGGAGCTCCTTTGGGACTCCCACCAATGCCCACTATGCCAGCTACCTAAAACAAGAATACCTTTTCCAAATATGTTAAGTACTCCCCTAAACATAGGCAGTACCAAACAGAGTAGCCCCCTCAACTGAAGCTGTACCAAAGCTGTACTTATCAAGAATACCCCTCCCACGTACATTAAGAACTCCACTTTAACATGGGCAGTACCAAACTGAGTACCCCATCCAGCTCTACCAAAGCAGCAACCGCACCTTGAGTCCAAGACACCTCATTCTCCATGAGCCCAGGCCCCCACTCCTTTAGCTGGCTCCACCTCCTATGCCCATTTAATAGAGGTCAGAGCCAGGCTGGGTGGTGTGGGATGAAAAATCCAAGTCACTACAGCTCCTTAATGCCTTTGTGCGGCCGGTCTGGTTTTTAAAAATCCTACACCATTGCCTGACTGGCCCACCTTCCTCTCCTGGATCCTCCAGTCGCTGCTCTCTCTGACCCTGGCCCGCTTCCTAGTGGCTGGGAAGGACCCGCTGCTCTCTGCTCCCTCTGGCTCCTCTTTGTGCCGCTGACCCTGGCCCGCTTCCTGGTGGCTGAAATGGACCTGCTGCTTGCTGCTCCCTAGTGGCCAGGAGTATCACCCTTACATCCATCACTGAACTTACTATGTGCCCCGGGCCACCCTTTTAAAGCCTGAGCAGCTTTACAGACTTTTCGTCCCTGGCTCGGATTGGTGCGCCAGCCTCCCATGTCTGATTGGCTCCAGCTCCCACTTCTGATTGGTGCCAAACTCAAATCCAAGTCACTACAGCTCCTTAATGCCTTGGTGCAGTCAGTCTTGGCCCCCGGTTTAAAAAAAATCCCACACTGTTTCCTGACTGGCCCGCCTTCTTCTCCCAGATCTTCCAGGAGCCACTCCCTCTGACCCAGGCTCACTTCCTAGCAGCCGGGAAGGACTCACTGCTCTCTGCTCTCTCTGGCTCCTCTTCATGCCACTCCTGCTGACCCTGGTCTACTTCCTAGCGGCTGGGAAGGACCCGATGCTCGCTAGCAGCCGGGAGTATCACCCTTACATCCATCGCAATATTGATTATTATTTGAAAGTTATTGTGCTCCTGTTTTTACTGTTTTATATGAACTTGTTCATTTAGTTCTGGGTGTGCAGCCATTCTGGACAAATACTTTTTGAAAAATAAAAGTCTGAATTTGAAATTAAGGATAAGATTCTGCATTTGTCAGATTTACATACTCTCCTGCTGCAGCCTGTATTATCTGGGTTGAAACCTTATACAACATGAAAAACTAAACTTAAGTGGCTTTTAAGGTCCTGTTTAGACTAGAGTGTTTAAAACTGTTTAAGGAGCTTAAACCATTTTAAACAACCTTAGCATGGTTCACGTCCACACCTAACACAGCTTGTAGTCCATTTTTAAAAAACGTGTTTAAACCCTAATAAAACCAAGGCTAAAGCACGGTTTTTAAAATGTTTTAGAATTTAATTCTGACTATCCACTAGTGCGGATACTTGTGGGTGTCACAACACGGTTCAGCAGTGGTGTGTGTTAGGATTTGTGGCTACTGCATAGTGCATGATGGTAAGCAATTTCCTAACATGCATTTCAAACCACTCCAGCAAACCAGGACTTTGGCTCAAAGCGCCAACGTTATGGTCCGTTATTCTTTTATATATATATATATATTTTTTTTTTTTCCTGGGAGCCCTGGCAGGTGGCTGTGGTCCTCCTCGGGGAGGAACTCACTTTCTGGTCCCACACGTTCCCTACTCTGCCTTACCCTGGAAGATCCCCCATGGATTGCCCCCATGGCAGGACCAGGGAAGAGGGTGCCAGCTTCCCCTCCTCCCCAGAAACCCAATCCAGATACTGGGAGCAGCCCTCAGAAATGCGGGGCCATCATCGAACCTGCCAGGCTCTGTGTTTCCTCTTTTTCTCCCGTTCCCCCTCTCCTACCAACATAAGGACACTGGTACATGCCTCCTGTCTTGTATTGCCCTCCAGACACTGCCAGAGAGCAATCAATGAGCGGGACAACAGGTCTCCCTTCCCCCGAGACCGGAGAGCAGCCCTCCTGATGCTCGATCCTCTATCCCTCCTGCCAATCCCTGGTGGCCCTCTGGTCCATAATTAAAAATAGACTTGAACACGCCGGGTCTAGTGTGGATGCTATAGCATGGTAAGACTTAGTCCGATTTTAAGAACATTTTGTGTTACCATGCTACAGTATAGTGTGAACAGGGCCTTAAATAGTATAATCACCTTCCTGCTGGATTCCTGGGGTGTGTTTGTGTGTGCGAGCCTATAGACCCTTTTCCAGATCTGTGTGTGTGTGTGAGTCAGGGTTGGTTCAGTTGTTGGAATTCCGATTTACTGCATTCATTCAGCCAGGCACTTAAAATGAGACTCCTAAATATTCTTGAGAGGTGAGAAAGGAATACTGTATGTGGAATTTTAACTAACTTATTTGTTGCTATACCATACTGTGACCTACCTGAGTACAGTACATAGACTCAAAGTGCTTTGGGCTTGCAAGCCTCCAGTTAAGCCACTGCATACACCAGTTAAAGTTTTTTTTTTGTTTTAAGGTTATGTATCTTGTGATCTTAAAGCTCTTGTACTGTGTTTCTGTTTGAAAAAAATTGACATAGGATTGTTGGCTAAGCAGTGCAATAGAATGAAAACAAAACAGGGCATTTGAAGTCTATATTTCTGTTCTACTGGTAACCAGTTCAATCTGCCATATAAGGTACAGTGATGCTCTCTAGTTTTGGCTCTTAGAGCAAATCTTTTTTATTTTTTTTATTTTAGTCTTTGGTAACTGGATAAGGCCCACTAGGCACAAGTGCCTGCTTTCAGGGGCGACCTGGGAGCACTGGGCGGTTAACTGACTTGCTCAGAGTCACACAGTATGCAAATGCAGGTTGTGAGACTCAAACTCAGGTTTGGCCTGCTGGATGTACCAAGCTCGTTCACACCTCATTCCTCTAACCTCTAGGCTATACTGCCAGTCCAAATCTACAAATGTTATTATACAGGTAAAGTCTTTGTTGTATTATTTTTTCTGATGTTTCCCCCAAACTAAACTCCCGTACTCTGTTGTTGGAATAAGGCAAGTTTGTGCTATCATTTTTCTTGCTTCATTTGTTAAATAGTCACTTACTGTGTATAGTGTCCCAATCTTCCTGTGTAATTGCTTATATATGTTCTCTGCATGTGTGTTGAAATTCAATTGGCTGTCTAAAGCAATACCTAAATATTTGAATTCAGACACTATGCCAGTGGGGCATGATTAGAGAACAAGACTGGCACATATTAGACACTTCCCACTGAGTTAAAAATGGTTTGTGAAACCAGAAGCAGGTCTATTCTAGTGTATGTTGGGCATGCATGTTAGAAGGACTATTCCTTAAGGGTTTAGGTGCCTCCAGACATCCACCAAGGCCCATTCCCTTACTATTGTATAGCGGGATCCTGAGCCACGGAGGTCTAGTTTAGACAGCAGTGCAGCTCCATCTACCGTGGTGTCCTACTGGGTGTTAACATCTCTCCAAATACCAAGGCATGTAGAAGGCCGGCCATGTCCACTGACACTGAAGTTACAGGAAAAAAAATTATTGTGTTAGCATTGTTGTTACTATTGTTCATATTTGTAAATAATTTTGAATATTTATTGATACATGTTCATAAATCTTGAATAGCTCCACCATAGTGCAATACACCAAAACATGTTATTTACACTACAATAATTGAAAGAAAACATTTTGTTTCTGGAAGATCTATTAGTATTGTAACCAAATACTATTTCTGGAAAAAACACATAAAGAGTACAATGATAAACATTAATGATTTCTTGCCCAATAATTAAAATAACACTGTATGGTAATATGTGTTGTAATATTTACCCCTATAAATCAGTACTTTATTTATTAATGCCTGCTTATGAAGCATGGGGGGTGTAACTATAGTCCATTCAAAGCATTGCTATGTATTTCCTTATCAACTTGTGATAGATGCTTTCCACAATAAATACAATAAACTATATCAGCATTCTGCAATTGTATCCTCTTTATGTGTGACAATTATATTATTTAAGCATATCTGTCTTAATGTGATAAGATACAGAACTGTGGTGGGAGGAGAGGTGCAAAGGATAGGGGGTTACAAGGAATGAAGGGGGTCCCACAGAGTGGTTTTGCACAGTGCCCCAGAATGGTTAAGGCTGGCTCTGACTCTCAGACTTTCTGAGCTCCTCTGTTCTTTCCAGATAAATCTTAACTGCCCTGCACAAGTTCAGTTTATGGAATTCCTTATCTTTCAGATGTGTCGGCTTCAGACAGAATGACAGCAGACAAACGTTGTGGTTTACATGGAAGGCTGTAGGAACCTTAGATATAAAGGACAGACAGGACTGTCCACATCAGCTCCCTTGTCTCTATACATTATAAGGTATGGTTCTGTGTGTAAAAGAGCCTGAAACTCACAAGTCCTTCTTACTAAGGAGATGGAAGTAAGAAAACATACCTTGTAGAATAAGATGTCCAATGGAACTTATGGCAGTAGCTCAAAAGACTACCAGCACAAGAAATGTAACACCAAGTTCCGATCCCACAGTGGGACTGGAGACCAGAAAGATGTTTGACTCCTGCTAACCGCGCTGATGAAACAAATAACTTCAGAGTTGATTCCCAGAGAAGAACCTATTAATGTTCCCAATGCCTATCTGAGAGTGGACACCTGTCCTCACATGGTACTCAATGCCAGACCTTTGTCTACTCCTGCCTACAGAAAATCCAATATCTATGGCACTGTACCCTTGGAGGATCTAGTACTTCAAGCTCTGCCCCAACCGGAAAAGGTGTTCCATATTCAATGATAGGCCGCTGAAGGAAAACTTTTCTGGAAACCATGAGTGTGTCCACTACCTTCTTCGAGAAACTGTTTCAAGAGTCTCCTCCTCTCAGGAGCTAGGCTGAAACATAGAAACATGGAACACAGAAACATAGAAGTTGTCGGCAAATAAGAACCTCTTGGCCAACCACATTGCCTTTGGTTTTGGATGCAGAATGGGGCCCTGCATGAGGAGAGCCCCATGAACTGGGAGCCGGAGCGGGGGTAGCTATGATATGTTTATTAAGTCAGAGAACCACAGCCTACATGGCCACTCTGGAAGTATTAGGAGGAAACCTCCTTTTGACTGCCTAATTTTTTGCAGTACCTTGGGCACCAGCAGAAGTGGAGGGAACAAATATGCTCTGTGGTACTCCCATTGCTGAGATGGGGTATCCACTGCCTCTGCCTTAAGGCACCAGTATCAACAAAAACCTTGGGACCTGAGTGATTTCCTTTGATGCAAAGAGGTCGATCTGTGGGCAGTCAAATCTTCTGCACAGGAGATTGAACACCTCTGGGTTCAGAGACCATTATCCTGGAGGAACTCTTTCACGACTAATTCCAGTCAGCCTGCATGTACAGTTTTCCTGCCAGGTGAACTACAGAGAGTGTCAGAAGGTCGGTTTCCACCCACTGCAGAACACCGGTCAATTCTGCTAGCATACTTGAGCTTCTTATGTCCCCGACTGTTTATGTAAACAATGGTGACGGCCTTGTCCGATATCAGATTCATGGCTCTGGCCTGAACCCACTTGTGAACGCAAAGCAGAGTGACGTACACTGCCCTCATTTCCAACATATTTATCTGAAACATCAGGTCCCTGGATTTCCAGACCTCTTGAACCAGCATTTGCCAAGAACTGTACGCCAAAATGGCAGGATGGCATCGGTCATAAGAATCTTTTCCAAGAGTTCCTCCAGGACAAACCCTTTTCTGAGATTTTCACGGTTCTTCCACTTCACAAAGAACATGATAGCAGAATCAGGGCCAGGTAGTCCTCCAGATCTGGTGACCATTTTCCAGCATCTTCTTCTGCAGACACCACATGTGGAAACATGCCCCTAGCACTAGTCTATTGCTGCTGTCATCAAGCCTAGAATCTGAAGTAATCTGCGAGCAGAGACTGCTGACTGGCCCCTCAGCAACAAAGTCTCTTAAATTAAGGTCTCCTTCCTGGATGCAGAGAGGAACACTCTCTTCTCATCCTTCTGGAACACCTCATGCCATGCTCTAACCTTTCAGATGGCATCAGAGAGCTTTTCTACTAGTTTTTTTTTCTTTTTGTATTCTTTTTGCTGCCCCAGCCACCTTATTCTTGGCCCTCCTGCACACCACGTCCTCATTCCCCCTACCCACCGATACCCCTCGACTTACCCCTTGAGGTGGGGCTGACACCTGTGCCCAGTCCGTCTCTGATTGGAAAGGTGCCTGCTGGCATTGCCTCCCTGGATTCCCCCCCAGGGCGGGGTTAGGGCTGTGTGGTGCGTTGGGACCAGTAACTGGTCTGTGGGAGGTGGGACCATTAAGGCCAAGGTGCCAGACACGCATCATTTGTGGAAGCCAACACATGTATTTTTTTACTACCCCAGGGGCGGGGATGTGCAATGATGTCCAGAGTCTGCCCTACCCCTCATTGAATCCAGCGCCATTGCTAGCGTGTCCTCCCAGCCTCTACCAGGAGTCTCACGCACACTGGACACTCACCCAACCCTCCCACCGCAGAAGGAGAGCAGCCCAATGGGCACTCAAGCCATCTCCCTTCCCCCCCCCGGCTGGCCCTCTGGCAACTCGAATCCATTCCCGAACCCGGGTCGCTAGCAGAAATCCAACCACTGTGCCAGTGGGCTGGCTAGCTTTTGTCCTAGTTGATGATCCAGCTATATGTTTCCAGGACCTCCAAAGTCCTTGTCACTATCTTTGCAGTCAGAGCCTGGATGAGCATATCATCCAGGTAGGGGTACATATAATGCCCCTCCTGTCTCATCAGACCCACTAGCATAGTAAGAATCTTCGAAAATATCCTGGGGGCTATTGCCAGACCAAGGGGGAGAGTCCTGTACTGGAAATGTTGTCCCTGAATCACAAACCTCAGGAATTTCTGATGTGATTGGCAGATGAGGATGTAAAGATAGGCAACCTTCAGATCTACGATGCTAGAAAATCCTCATATAGAATCACCTGAATGATGGACTGTAAGGACTCCATCTTGAATGTTGTGTGGCGAACAAACTTATTTAAATATTTCAGATCCACAATTAGTAAAAAAAAAACAGACTTCTTGGGTCTACAAAGTAAATGGAGTAAAATCCCAGACTCTACTAGTCCGAGGGGACTGGAACAATTGCCTCTATTTGTTTCAAGTGGTCCAAGGTCTGCCTCAATGCCTGTCTCTTCACTTGATTTTGTGGCATTGGTGACTGTAGGAAACAACCTTTTGTAGGGACCACAGAAAACTCTATGGTATAGTCTATAGTTATAGTCTCCTACACCCACAGTTCTTATGTTAACTGGGACCATCATTGGCAAAAGTTTTACAGTCTTCTCCCAAGGGAACGGGGACAGGGATAGGCCCATGTACCTTCATTGAAAGGACCCTCCTCTCCATGCAGTACTTCCACTGTATCTGCATGCAAAGGAACCTCTGTTGCTGTAATCTTTGAAAATGGAATAGGCTCCTCTAGTTCTCTGGCCTCCAAAGTTCTGAAAGGGGTGAAAACCTCCTCTGGCCTGTCACTATTAGCCAAAACCCCACCTTCTCTGGGCAAGGTTAGCCCTTTGAGGTTATCAGGACACTGGTAACTGTCCTTTTTGTCTTGGACATCCTTCAAAACGTTATCTATCTCCAGCCCAAATAATAACTCCCCTGCAAATGCTGTATGGGCCAACTTTGTCTTGGATGCCTGGTCCGCAGACTAGTAGTGAAGCCACACACTCTGCATAGCTGCCACAATAGGATAAGCTGAGCAGGCAGTCATCCACAAGCTATCCACTGCTGCATCCCCCAACAAAAAGGCAGCAGCCACTGACACTAGCTGCAAAATATGCAACCCCTCCAAATCCTCAGGAGCAAAAAACTGCCTAAGGCAGTCACCAAGGAGTTTAAAGCCTGGAATTTAATAAAGGATGCATGTACATTCTCCCAAGGTTGATCCCATTTACGGCAAAAGCCAATCTGCATGAGGTATCCACCCTCCTGTTGTTAGTCTGACAGTGCTTCCACACATGTTAGAGGTATGGTCCTATGTTTGACCACACTGTATGGTTTGTCAGCTATTGGTGGAATTTCCCACTTCCTGAAACTCTCCTCCAGGAACAGGTGACATCTTAAACTTGGCCTAAGGAGCTGTTTTCATTTATCAGCTCCAGCTCTTTCCTGCTGCATAATCTTGTCACAGTGCTGAAAGTTTGTAAAACACTTTGTGGCTAAGGCAGATGCCAACAGGATGGGATTAACATCCAGAGACTCTATTTACTGGACCTCCTTGAACTGCAAAGTCCTATAGGCTTCTGTTATGATATAGCAGAGTGACTTGATATCAAACCAAGGGGGAATCAGGATCTTTCTCTTTGGTTCAGTCCACTCCACCTCCTCCTCAGAAGCATACTCCTCGTCTGATGGATCCAAATCCGTTGGGTCAGGATTCTGCACAGATCCCCCTGCATCCATCTCTTAACCCTCCAATCTGTCAAGGTCAGGAGTCACCTGCGGATCTGTTCATTCCGGTCTGGTGCACCTGGACGTGCCTGTAAGGTCCTCCCCTGATCCGAGGAGCATGCCTTGCATTCAGGTGTATTAGTGGGAATGACCTGCGGATCATCTGCATTCAGCATCTCATTCAAAAGAAGTAAACAGGATATCTGCAACTCAGCCTTACCACTGCCAGTAATTACCACAGGTGCACCCCCACTCCACAGCTTGGAGGTTCAGCAGGGGGAACCAATACGGATGTGTTACATTCTGTTACACAGTTGGGACAATATTACCACAAGGGAGAGGGTTTCATCCTCCTGCAAGTCTTGCACCTTTCAAAAACTGCTTGGTCTCCTGTATGTCATGGTGCCACTCAAAAGAAAACCAAACCATTTAAAATAGGAGGCAGGAGTGGAAAAACACTCTGATCTATTTTCAGCTGCCCCTGCTGTAATAGCTAGGCTACCATAATGCTGGCACTTCTGTTTCTCTAGCTAGAAAAACATGCAGCTCTGTTCCAGATTACTGTTGCAAAGAACACTCCTTTGTGCCCAGTCAGGTCCTGTTTTCACCCAGCACCCTGCACTCTTACCTCACAAGAGACACCAGCAGAGAACACTCTCCTGCAGTTTTCTTGATTCAGTACAGGCTGGAGGTCAGGCCTAGGTATGCTAGTGCAGCTCCGTTAACTTAATGAGTACTGGTCAGGAGATGAACAATGTGTGAGCCAAACTGCAAAACAAGTCAGTGAAACCACAAGCTGCACTAGCATGAGCAGTGCAGAAATTTCCTCCCACTCTCCAGCTGAGGAGGACATGCTGCTGATGTTCGTGTGGTGATGATGCTATGACATGAGAACCTCAGCACATCCTGGCTTAACAATAAGCAGCATGAGTGGGCGCTGTGTAAAGGAAGTGCGCTCCAAGAGAAGCAGCATAAAAAGAGGAGCTGGCAGCTTGCCAGCATGTGTGGTGCTGCTTGAACAGTGCTACGCAAAGGGGAACAAACTCTTTCCCAGTGGCTGCAGTGACTGAAGCATTGAAATCAGAAGCTAATCACACTGGCCACCAATGTTGAAACTAATGGCTTTTCTCACTTGCCACCAATTAAATAGAGATGATGAAGAAATAAAGGGAATCTGTTAGTTTCCCAACCACAGGGCAAGCTAACTGAAAAATAACAGCAGAGGTCTATAACTAATAGTTTAGCTAGCAGATTAGTCAATTTGAAAGCCCCAGCTTAACAGGCATGATTTCTAAATTGAGGGTGCTGCCTTTCACCTGGTCACTCCAACCTGCCTCCCAGTTGTTGAATCCAACTAAAAAGTAAAAATAAACAGTAGCAGATGTAAAATACAGCTTTTCTTCAGAGAGCTCTATCTATGCAGTCTACCTTTCAGTGGTACAGCAAAGACTGAGCAGCTATTGCCTTCAGAATCCTCATGACTCCAGGGTTCTATTCTTGATTGACAGCCTTGGGCTGTACCACTACCCAGGGAAATCATTAGCCCCAAAAATGGGGACATGGGCCCCCAGAGGATTCAAGAGCCTCCCAGAATTTTTCTTTTTCTTTTTTTTTTTGTTACAGCCACAAGGGTTCAGGCTACTGTAAGCAACTGTGAGTGAGTGAGAACAAGCCATGAGCTTGCACTCTCATGCTCACTCACAGTTGTCAGCAGCCAAATTGACACACCGTCTCCTGTCACTCCCTGGCCCAGTCCCTCTTAAGCTTGGCCCCATGCACTGACGTTACACACTCGAAGTCTGTCCCCATCCCAGCCATCCTTTACTCACCTGTCACTCTGGGCTGCATCCTCCCTTCCCAACTCAGTCTCCTGCCATGTGCCGAACAAAAGGGGCCACAGACCTTGACCTATGGTTGCCATGGCAGCAGTAGTGCAGTATGCACAGGACTCAGAAGCGAGTCAAGAGTCAAGAGAGGGAGAGGACAGTTGTAACAACACAGCAGGCTCCTGCTACTTGCCTGAGGAGAGCTGCAGGCCAGAAGGCTGTGGCTTGTTTTGCTGCCTAAATTAAATTAAAATTGGAATAGAAAAGAAAAGCTAATTAGCTGTCAAAAATGAGAGAGTGAAACTAGAGAGAGGGTTGGGGGAGAGACCCAAAAGCCCTGTACACACTAGACAAACGTTTTTGACTCCATGTTATAAAATGTTTTTAAGCTCACCCCGGTTGCCCGTCTGTATCTGCTGTTACCGTGTTGTAACACAGTGCAGTCCCATCTATACCTGTGTCCCATGGAATGTTTTTTGGCATGGTACCTCCTCTTACGGTAGCGCAGTAGACGGACTCCTTGAATATCCCACTATGCATCACGTGTCCTCCCATCATCCTCTGCATGGTTGACAATGTAATCAAACATAGTACCATGGCGGCCCCCATCACAGACACACAAGGAAAAACCGTGGTTAAGAAAAATACTATTTTTTGGGATGTACTGCACTAATTGGGCTAGTGTGTGTTAATAAACATCTCATTTTGTCTCCGATGACAGCGATTTCCATTATTAACACACTTTGTGTTTTATCTGCATTACTGTGCCCAACATACAATGCGAATGTCCCATGAGTCTCTGGGCCATTTCCATAGCACATATTCATGTAAACATGGTGGTTCACATCACGGAGGTCCTTTGTTTACTGCTGAGCCTACTATCAGCACACCAAACATTGTCAGCATAGAAACATAGACAATGACGACAGAAAAAGACCAGAGGTCTATCCATTCTGCCAAGTTCCCTGTAATCCCTGGAACCTACTGTTCCTCCGGGGTACTATCCCTCCATGTTCTCTCTCTATTCGGCATGGGGTCATTATGTTGAATGACATAATGCAGCATGGTACAATTGTGCTGCGCGATTTATGCCATGAGGCATCTGTCTTTGTTCTGTGGGGGGCTCCACCCTCTTACACCCACAGTTACGAGGGTCTGCACCCCCCAACCCCCCCACTAAAGATTTTCAACTTTGGGGGGGGTCCAACTAGGGATGTACACTAGTCTGGGTTTACCATAATGCCATTCGCTATTATGTCTTGCAGCATTATGACCCGGTATGTCTCTATTCGCCTCTTTGGTTCTGTTGCCCTCGGTAACCATTATTCATTCCCTTCATCATGTCCCAGCCCTAATTGAATCCTCCCACTGTTTTCACACCCACCACTTCAGCTGACAGACTGTTTCAAGGTTCTACCACCCTTTCCTTAAAGTAGTACTTCTTCACATCTCTCCTGAACGTACCGCCTGTTAATTTCCATTTGTGTACACGTGACAGTGAATTGGTAGTCAGGCTAAATAGTTCTCTGCAGTTCACTTTGTTAATTCCTTTAAGGAACTTGAAGGGCTCCATCATACCTTCCCTCTCCCTTCTGGTCTCTAGTGAGTACATACTGTATTTAGTGACTTGAGGCGCTCCTCGTAGGTTCTGCCCTGCTGGCCCTGAATTATTTTTATTACTCTGCACTGCAGTGCACTGTCTCCAGCCTATCCTTATCCTTTCTGAGGTGAGGACTCTTGAACTGGGTGCAGTACTCTAGCTGAGGCCTCACCAGGAATCTGTAGAGGGGAAGTACTAACTCATTTCTTCTGCTATCAATACCCCTCCTGACACATCCCAGCATCCTGTTAGCCTTACTATATGTCTTACTGCACTGACTCAGTTGCTTAAGTGAGTTGCTAATGGTAACTCCCAGATCCTGTTCCTCAGCTGTAGCGCTAAGTCTCTCTCCTCCCATCCAGTACTCTGTCTTGGGGTTCTTTTTCCCTAGGTGCATTACCTTGCACTTTCTGGCATTGAATTTTAACTGCCAGACCTTTGACCACCTCTCTAGCTTTTGTAGGTCTCTCTGCATTGCCCTTATTCCCTCATCACTGTCCACCTTCCGACATAGTTTTGTGTCATCTGCAAAGAGACACAACCTGACTTGAATTCCTTCTCCAATGTCACTAATGAACATGCTGAAGAGGACCAGACCAAGGACTGACTCATTAAACGTAGAATATGCAGGATAAGGCAAACAGCATATCTTAGAGTAGCACATTTTGATCTGCGAAGGCTGCAGATTGTGAAAATGCTAACTGTCATGCAGAACATCCTTGTTGCTGCCTATGTGTCCAATACCCTCAGTAGACATGTATGGTCAGTTGATAAATCATCCTCTTGGTGGAGCAATACTGTGGTGTGCCATTGGGATGATGAGCAATGGATTTTGAACTTCAGGCTGTCTAAAACAACATTCCAAATGTTGTGTGGTGGACTTGCACCACATAGTGACACCCACTACTGGCAAGCAGTACCTGAACCTAAACATGTGGCCTTCACAGTGTGGTGCCTAGCAACCAACACAGAATACAGGATGCTAGGACATCTGTTTGGGGTTGGACACTCCACGGCGGGGAATATCATTAATGAGATGTGTAGGGCAACTGTGCAGGTAATTTTGCCAAAGGTGATTGTCATCCAAAATGTTGGTGACATCATGGCCGGGTTTGAGAGAGAATGGGGGTTTTCCAGCTGTGGTGGTGATGTTGATGGCACTCATCTTCCAATAATTTCTCCCCCTGGGAATGCAACTGAGTACAATAACCATGTTATTATTCTGTTATCATGCAGGCGGTGGTTGATCACCACTACAGATTCATTGACATAAATGTTGGTTGGCCTGGTAAGGGCCACAGTGCCAGAATATTTAAAAATAGCAAACTGTACAGCAGAGGGCAAAGTGAGAATCTGTTTCCCAACACCAACAGGGAAATAAATGGAGTTAACATGCCTATCATGATTCTTGGCGATCCTGAGTACCTCCTTTTATCATGGCTTATGAAGCCATATGCTGACTGCCCTGATCCTGTTAAGAGGAACTTGAATTACCAGCTAAGCAAGGCTCAGATGGTAATCAAGTGTGCCTTTGGCAGACTTAAAGGGAGGTGGCAGCGTCTTCTCAAGTGGAGTGAGTTTAGTCTGCAGAATATCCCTTACATTATTATTATTATCCCATACAACACATCTTGCGTTCTTCACAAAGTATGTGAGAGCAAGGGTGAGATATTTGACTCCAGATGGCTGGTCGAGACTGAGGTTGATGGTGTTCTGCATTCTGAATGTGATCAGTATCATGGAGATGATGTGACAATTGCATCACAAACAAGGCACGCAGTCTTGATATGAGATGCTCTGTCTGCATATTTTGCATTGCAATGACTTTGCAACATGATGATCAACAAGCGCATGACCCAGAATGCCAAATGTGGCATATAATATGTGAGTAGTAATACCAAACAGTGTTGGAGATATTGGTCTATGCCGGAATGCCCAGGTACATAATGCGGACCAACACCACAGATGGTGTGCCTTATAACCCCTTAAAGATCCGGTTATAGCCCTTACAGCTTATCCTGTCAGGTATTATTACGCTCATAAAATTGTTTACATGTTAAGTTATTATGTAAGATTTTGGAAGTTAAAATATATGTTGGTAAAAAATGCCTTAAAAGTTACTCAGAGTTGTTACGTTGGTACAGTAGTTCCTCTACTTGTAGACTTGGCAGTTGAGGGTAGCCATTTTACTGTTTCCCTTACATTTGCCAGCACCCTTCTCCCTACCTCACTTGTACATCCCCCCCCCACCTTCCCTGGCCAACACTTACCTGTGTTGTCTTTTGCCTTTTTTTTTTAACTCCTTGAGAAACTGTGGGAACACAGCATGTCTGTTCACATCGTGACAGCTTATATAATCATCTGATTCTGGAACAGACTCAGACTACCCTAGTTTTTTGGGGGGTGTTGGAGTTAACTGCGTGCTGTCATGAGTCAGACTGATGACAGGGACAGTAGGAAGAGATAGCATGCCCTCTCTCCAGTATGTCATTATCACGTATAACTGTATATAGTCAGATCAGTAGGAATACAGATCCAGCCTATCACAATTGCTCACGAGTGCCACCATGGTGCTAATGAAAGCACTGCAGACAGCGTGTAAAACAGCAGTCTCAACAGTCACTTAACTGAACACAAGCATGTAAAAACAGTTGTATATAGTTTAAAAAAAAATTGGTTTTGTATCTCCTTTGACTGCACCCCTCTGGGCTCCGTTCTTGAGTAAACCTCACATCTGTTCCTCTATCCAATGTAAAAATGTTTACTGCCATGACTGCCATTGTGTTTTGCAACTGACTTGGGTGGGGGAGGTTGTAGTTTGGGAGAAGCTTTCGCTCACAAAGTGAGAAAACAAAAAGTTGCATCTTTTTTTTTAAATCCTATATGCACAATACTGTCTGCTTTAAATGATGCACACAGAGGCTTATTTCCATGACTCTGGAACCTCATGTCTGACCTGTTAGTTTGTGGTCGTAGCCAATCAGCTACAATGAATTCCCAGAACCATTTTTCTAATATGTCTAATATATTCACCTGTGTTTCCTTTCCAAGAAAAAAGGAGAAATGTGAAACTATTGTTGATAAAAGAAATGTACATGTTTATTAATTTATTGACATGTGTTAACAATGTTTATGTTTAAATACAATAAAACCCTTACTTTGCCTACCATTGACATGAAAATGCCTGGCAAGCAACAAACATGTGAAACACACAACATTAGTAGTATACTGTATGTGTATACTAACTGACAAAATTTGATTGCTGGCCAGAAATTACATAATGTCCGGCCCCTTCCGCATGCTCTGGAAATGACACAATGTTCCCACCCCTTCCGCTTCCCATGTATGCCGGAAATGATGCAATGTCCTGCCCCTCCTTGTGTGTGCCACATATGGTGCAGCACCCCCACCACCTATCCACGCCCATGTGTGCTGGATATGATGCAGCCCCCCCACACCCTTCCATATTACGATGCTGGTATGGGTGAAGTGAAGGTTGGCTTGTCTGGGCTTGCCCAGGACATGTGAGAAGGAGTATGCTGATAAACACATGTACCACTGTGCCTCCGTAGTCTACCTTTTTTATGTTTTGCTCCTGTGTGTGTGGATTGCCTGAGGAAAACAACGAAATGGACAAACCTAGCCAATGTTGTTCTGCACCATCTGCTAGTGCCACACCAGAGGATTCTGTTATGGCAGAGTTGATATAATCATTCATGAGATATGGTTTACATAATAATCATTAGTGCATTAATATGGGAGAACAGTGGGAAGAACCAGATCAAATGCTTTTAGAATTAGTTGTATTTAAACTGTTTACTTAACAAAAATGGATATAGCCCAACACTTATACAAAAGAGGTAAATTCATTCTAACAAAAGACATTGCATTTACAAGAACAGCATATTTATACAGATACAGTCTAGGATGTTTTTTTAATTATAGCTCTTAACCATGAAGTAGAGACAACCAGAGTTATATATCTGCATTTGGAAAACACCATCTACATACACAAAAGTAAGCTTGTTTTTAACAGAAGATCTCTGATTGACCTCTACATGACTCTATCATGCTGACTCAGCAAAAGGTGCAGATGGTCTGTTTAGCCTTAGGGTTAACGGATCATAAAATGCATCTTCAGTTGATTATATCTTAAGCCAATCTCAGTTCAACATAAAGGGGCATATTCAGCTAAGATGGCTCTCAAGATATTTATTTATTTATTTATTTGCTTTTGGTAACCGGCTGAGTGCACTAGGCATAGCAATGCCTATTTTCAGGCACGACCCGGGAGAAGATAGTTTAAACATACAAAATGAAATATACATGTGACGCAGCACATGAAATTGGTAGAACACAGTGAGGAATGCAGGCAGCTAACAACAACTGGAACAATAAGATCAAAGAGCAGTTAACATTAGGAATAATTAGGGAAGGGTTACAATGGAGGCAAAACTGGAGAATACATTTAGGTAACATAAACAACTAGAGTTACACGGTGAATGAAGCAGGCATTATCAATGAAGGTTTAAGCAAAACAAAGTACAGTAAGTGCCTAAATTGAGGGTGAGATGACAAGAGAGAGAGAGAGAAAGGTGGAGAGAGTGAGGGATGGGGGAGGAGAAAGTGGAGGGGAGGAGAGATGGGTAGTATGGGAGGTGGGGAAAAGACATAGAGGAGGAAAGTATTATAGTGAGAGAGGGGAGAATGATGAAGTTTAAGGTGGATTGAAGCAGGTGCACTGGCTGACTGATTGTAGATGTACCTGGTGTTGAGTTTTAAAGCTAGCATGGGTAGGTGCTTCATGAATATTTGGAGGTAGCGAGTTCCAATATTTTGGGGCCATATGTGCAAAAGCGTGCAAGCCCATGTTGGTTTTACATCTGGGAATGTGATAGGGGGCTAGGTCAGCAGATCAGAGCTCATAGGACAGGGGATGTGATCAGACCAGACAGGCGAGAGAAGATGGAGTACCGGTGCGGACTGTGTTGTCAATAAGAGACGCCAGGGAGTGGAGCCAATGGCCAGAGGGGCAAGGCCAGTTAAGGTCAGAATAGAGTTGGCAATGGTGTCTGAAGCGAGGGGATGCCGAGGCATACCTGCAGATATTGTTATAGGTGGTGTCCCACTTATGGAGGGAGGATTTAGAGGCAGATAGATATGTGACTGATCCTTAAGTCAGGGTGGGGAGTAGAAAGCCTTGAGCCACAGCGAGTCTAGCCGAAGGGGTAAGGGCATAGCTGGTACGGTAGGCACTACCTAATCTTGCATTTACAGATTTACAGGTGTTGGTTATGTGTAGGTCAAAGTTAAGGGATTCGTCCAGAGTGATGCCCAGGTATTTGAGGGATTTGGTACTGTTAAGTGAAGAACCGTCAGTACAGGTGATTTGTAGGGCATCAGGGTGTGTTTTGAGTTTGGCAGGCTATCCAAAGAGCATGGAATGCGTCTTACTAATGTTGAGAATGAGTTTATTCTCTATCAGCCACGACTGAATGGACGTGAAGTCTGAGTTAAGAGATTGGTTGATGTCAAGTGGGTTCCTTGCACTGTGATAGATTACTAGGTCGTCTGCATAGAGGAGAATTGAGCAGGTTGAAGCAAGCAGTGGGATGTCATTAATGAAAATGAAGAAAAGCAAGGGACCAAGTATGGAACTCTGGGGTACTCCAACTCGGATGGAGGCGGGATCGGAAGAGGTGGAATTGAAGACAACGGTCTGCTTTCTACCGGACAGGTAACTGACAAACCAGGCAACTACATCTGAAGAGAAGACGAGGAAGCAAAGTTTAGAAAGAAGGAGGGCATGGTTTACCAGGTCAAAGGCTTTCATTAAGTCAATGAAGATAGTGCCAGTCAGGAGGCCAGCGTCCATAGCAGAAAAGATATCATTGGTGAGTTTAAGGAGGGCAGTAGTAGTACTGTGCCCCTTATGGAAACAGTGCTGAGAGCTAGGCAAGAGGTTATGCTGCTGCAGATAGTCAAGAGTTTGGGTTGCTACAAGTTTTTCAAGGATTTTACTAAGGAGGGAGAGAATAGCTATAGGACTGTAGTTTGAGAGTAGTTTGGGATCACCCTTTTTTGGAATAGGGGTGACTTTGGCAGTTTTCCAGATGTTGGGGACTAAGCCGTGATGCAGAGATAGATTCAAGATTTTTGTAAGGGGAGAGGCTATAAAGGGGGCGGCGGTCTTTAGAAGCCTGGGCTCTAGCCCATCTGACCCTACACTGGTATGGTCAGGGGCTGACAGGAGAAGCCTCAGAACTTCAGACTTGGTAATATTTTAGAACCTGAAGGGGGAATGTGTGGCTTAAGATTTAATGTTGTAGTTGGCCGAAAGGACTTGAGTATTAGGGGATGGAACATGGTATGTGGAGAGGTCTGAGAAATGGTGGTTAAAAGAATTAGCTATAGTGGTAGGATTATTGCAGTGTATACCGTTTATCAGCATGTCATTTGCATGTGTTGTTTGATTTGCTCCAAGGAGGGTTTTTATTGTGGCCCAGAATTTTTTCGAGTTTCCTGCTGCTTTGGTTAGCAGATTTTTACAGAAGGAGCTTTTAGCTAACCAAATTTGCCTTTTGCATATATTTCTCTGGGCTCATTAATGATTATAATCAGCCGTTAGCTCAGTGGTCTTGAAGCGATGCCACGCTTTATCTCTGGACCTAATCAATGCAAGTAGGTCTTTAGAGAGCCATTTTGTCTGTGATCCTCGAATCCGATGAGTGACACAGGGAGCATGGGTGTCTTGGAGCAGACGAAATTTAGCAAGGAAATGGTCTAATGCCTGTTGAGCATTATTAGAGATGTGAATGGGGGACCAGTCGATCAGTTCAAGATCACATAAAAAATTTTCTTGGTTAAAGTTAGCCAGGTTTCGGAAGGTGATGAGTTTAGGAGGTGGAGTCGGTTTGTTTGATGCACACCAGGTGCAGAAAATAGGAGAGTGGTCACTGATTGAGTCAGCTAGGGTCCCTGCACATGCTATGCTATCTGGGCGGTTTGTAAGGACCCAGTCTATAAGAGTACTAGCCCAAGGGGGGGACATGACCCTGGTGGGGTCTACAATAAGTTGATGAAGACTGTGACCTTGGACAATAGTGTGAGAGGACTGGTTTAATTTAATGGTCAAGTTTAGGTTCAGGTCCCCAAGAATGAGGACTTCAATATGACCTATGGCCTTATCAACCTGAGATAGCAGTTCCTCTAGCCCAGCTGTGCCACCAGCCAGAGGGTTATAGACACAAACCAAGTGAAGTTTCTTAGATCCAAGCTTTACAGTAGCATAAATTGCTTCACAGTGAGATAGAGATGGTTGAGTATTGAGGGATAATAGAATGTGTGGTTTGAAAAGAATGGCAACCCCCCCACCCCGCTTGGTTAAATGCCTATCCTGCCGAATGATGTTGTAGTTGGGCAGTGAGCAGAGCTGATCAGGGGTAGAGGGTTTTAGCCAGGTTTCAGATAAGCAGAGAATATCTGAGTTGTGCTGAGCAGCCCACGCCTCCAGTTCTGCCTTATTGCGAAGCAGACTCCTAATGTTTAGGTGGGCAATACAGATGCCTTTGGTGTCATGCCAGTTTGTAACTTTACAGGACAGGTTACCTGGGGGTCCAGGGTTTTCCTCTATATCCCCCACTAACATCAAGGTTAGGTGAGATAGATGTAAGAGTTTACGACAGATGTGGGAGATGGATAGGGTTATACTTGGCATCTTGGATTTATACAGAGTGTAGGATAAGTGATATATGAATTTGTGCTGAATGAGGAGGGGGAAGGTGACAGGAGGCAGTCAAAGTGTTTTTCACGTAAGAAATTACCTGTAGTGGTCAGGGTAGGAGTAGTAATAGTTAAAGGATATAGAGTTGTAGAGTGAAGGGAGCCAGATGAGGCAGAGAGCTGTAGAGGTTACTAAAATAACGAAATGGGGAGAAATGGCCATTTTGGTATATTTGTAAGTGGTAATTAAAATTATAGGGATGTGTGGGAGTGAAGGGTACAGTCTGAGCAATGGTAAGGATAAGAGATAAAATCAAGTGCCCCCAAGCAGTTAAGAGTGAAAGGTACAGTCGGGGCACTGGTAAAAATATAGGATCAATCAAGCGCCCTCTAGCAGTCAAAAGATATAGGCTGCTAATGGAAAAGTGAGGAGATAGTTAATTTCAACAGGGCGGTATTCAGGGTGGAGTTTCAGCCTATAAAAGTAAAGCCGGACAAGGGTGGGGCGGTGGGGAGCATTCTGCCGACTGCGGGAAGAGCACCTATCCACCAGCTGCAGGCTGCTACTACAGACCCTTTTTAAAGTTTTTAAAACTGGCGCTTTTAACACTGGTGGAGAACAGAAATACAATATCACTGATCGCGTTGTAAACGGGCAGCCGCTTACGAGAAAAGGCGCCAAAATTTAAACAAGGATGGCCAGCTGTTGAGGCGCTGCTCGAGTCACAGGTACTGGAGAGTCAAATTACCTTACTGAGCCGGTCGGCTGGTGGTTGGATCATTGGGGGGGGGGGAGCTCCTGGGCAGAGGAGCCCTCCTGAAGTCGCCTTCTGAGGAGAAACAAAATCAGTGGCCTTTAATTATACAGAAGCCACAGTCCAGCTTTTTACGGGGTAGTTTTATTAGATGGGAACTATGCAGTTTATGGTAAAATGGCTTAACTGGATGGAGTAGGCGAATTCCAAACATTTTAAACTTGCTTCCTGAGTCCAGGTAAAGAGATTCTTAAAAGTCAGATCCAGTTCATTTACCCTGGACACTACAGAAACCTTTTATTCTTTTCACAAAAATAAATAAAAAACATGTCAGCAGACCCATTTATTTGTTTAAAGCTGCTGCTTTAATCTAACACTAGACATGGTTATTCTAAATTAATCTATACAATGAACCCCTCTTGTAAAGGTTTTTAATGGTATAAACACACACACACACACACTTTTAGCATGTTAAATATGATTGAAATACTCTGATAAAATAAGTGGCAAACATTGTGGGGGGGTTTATCTAACTCTAACTTTTTTGTTGCAACCATGTATACTAACTTTCATGAGAGTGACTCTTAGTTAAGCAGCTCCAGAAATCAGTTCTCGTAGTCAGCCTAAACTAAGAATGTGTGGTGCAATATAACAAGGTTTAAATTAAAGCATTATTTTACATGTAAACTAAGGTTTCTAATCTATAGAAAATAACATTTAAACATGAAAGCATCATATTAGCTAAGCCACACACCTCCCCCCAATCCTGAGAGGTGTTTTAATACCACATCAGATCCTGACTTTTATTTAATGTACTGGAGAATGGTTTTAAATATAACATGTTTACTTTTTTAATTGGTTGTTGTTCTGCATGATAAAATGGTTAGAGATGGGAATGTGTGGAAGCTCTCCATAATATATTTTTATACCAGATTAAAATTGATTTTAAAATATTTTTTCATCTAAAATGTATTTTTGTTTTTACTAGCCAGGACACTCCTCCCCCACCCCACCCCAAGTATTTAAATGTGTTGATTACTAATCAGTGAGGCTTCTAGACCATCATTGGTCTATGTTACACAGTGGTTCTCAGTTTCCACCCTGCTTGGGGCATGTTCAGACCACCCTTCGAACCTCATAAAAGTTAACGCATTAGCTCACAACAGCCTGTTTACAGCCAATGAACCAGCTGTCAGTAAGACTTTTGAATAGTTTCAACTTTTTTAAAACTCCTGTGGCATAGACTTTAAAATGGCTAATTTGTTTACAAAACAGTTTTCTTCACATTGGCTTTCATGATCTTGTTTTAGAATCAACAGGATCACAAGGAGATGGTGGTGAGTGCACTTTATACTATTGTTTTAAATATTTTAAGTGGATAAAATGAAGCTTATTAAACTATAGCCTAACTTTTTATAATGTAGGTTTGCCGGCCGTGTCTATATCAAGCAGTCGTCCATCAGTGCCTCATGCAGCTTTACATGGTATATCAAATTAAGTTTATCAAAAAATGTTATTAGCATTTGAATGTTATAATTGTGTGTATATGGGGGCAGTTTCATAGTCATGTTTTTTGCCAGTGCTGTATACACTGGGGTGATGTATAGTAATTTATTTAGTTTAAAGTGTTTTGCTGATATTGTACAGTGAACCATAGTCTAATTTATAGATGTGAACAGGATTAGCAATAAGATAAAGATGTTACATATTACCTTTTCTGCATTTATAACTGTCACTGTATACTAAGAGTCAGGGTTTTAAACCTCTATGCCTTGACAAAGAGTCTAATGGGACTCAAAAACATTTGACAGCACCAGGTTTTGGTTTGGTGTTTTTAACAAATAAATGCAGCTTGCTATCAGACATTTAAGTGTCTGGAATCCTTTTTCTCTGGGGACAGCCTGAGCTCTGCTTGGTTGTGGACCTTTTAAACCTCTAGCAAACTGGTTTATTAAAGGTCTGGACCTTGTAGAAAGAGACTTTAAATTTGGCACCTAAAACATAAAAAGCTGTTAAAGTCAGCTCTTTAATATGAAAAACTGTAAAAAAACAAATGGATTAACAGCAGTATATAATTAGTGGTGGCTTATAAACTGCTTTTATTTTTTGTAAAAGAAACAGAGCAACCAGGACCTTCATGCAAAACTATACCGCTAATGAATGAGGACCAAAAAGCAGGTATGCTGCAGTTAAATTAGTCAAATATTTTGTACTACATTAATGGAGGTGTTTGCAGTTTTTCATACTTCAGGTTAATAATGGGCAGATGTGTTGAAGACTGTAAATTAGCTGCTGTGCTTTTCTTGTTTTTGAATTTAGTATGCTTTCTTTTAAGAAAAATTATACTACATAGCCATACGTTTGTACAACATAAATTAAGAAGTTCTGGTGTGGTAATGTTTCTCTCCACGACTACCTCCCCCCTTTCCTGTTTTTATAGTTTTAAATGCAGGGTAGTTTAATGCAGCAAATTATTTAATATGCTGACATTTTGCATGTTTTTATTGAGAGTACCAATCAACAAAAACAGATCAAAATACAATAAAGGAAATTTATATCCGACATGAAATGTACCTAATACATAATCAGCCTACAAAAAGACAGCACTATTATAATGCAATATGCATTACAGGGGCTATATATTTATGGTTACTATTTATTCAATGTTGTTAAATTATGTAGTGCTTGGTGATACTTGAGTAGATTTAAGATTTGTTTATTGAGTATAATGTGGCTTTTCTCTATTACCACTCTTGGTAGATTGGGTTAGGTAGCTGTAGGGAATAGCCCAACCCAAGGGTGTACAGAGTGCCGGAGAAGAAGGAGGTTGATGGGGAGGATGGAGGGTGAGTTTCGAATTCTAAGCATGAAGTGCTGCAAGATCTGAATTTTTAAATGAGAGGGATGAGGAAGGGAGGAGCTTATTTTCACTACATTGAACCTCGGGCTTAAAGCCCTCCCATTCAATGTTGTTAAAATATGTAGTGCTTGGTGATACTTGAGTAGATTTAAGATTTGTTTATTGAATATAATGTGTCTTTTCTCTATTACCACCCTTGGTAGATTGGGTTAGGTAGTTGTAGGGAATAGCCCAAAAAGATTACCTCCTCCAACTCTGGAGAGTGTGATCAGGAGCACACAGGAGAGGAAAAAATCCTTAGGGGAAAACCTCTGAGCACCCATGGCAGCTGATCTGCTCGTCCTCTGAGCAAACTAAGAGGAGATAACTGAAAAAGCATTTTTAAGTTTGGAAATTGGATTAGGGATATATATTTCGAAGACTGATGATTTCCATCTTCCAAGTCTTTTGATGATGTGCACGGGAATGTTATTGCGAAATGCTGAAGTAGCTGCTCCTATTCAGAAGGAGTGACCTGAAAAGGAAAATGAATTAAGTCTGACTCTCTGAAGTAGGATTCTTGTATGATCAATGAACCATTTTGTTGTCATGGGGATGTTGGCATCTGAAGATAGAAGTGGAGAAGATGGATTTGAACTGGAATGGAACTTCATGAGTTTTGATAAAATCATGACTGGACACCATTTATTTGATGCTGAGTAATATGTTATGGAGATTCCGGATTTTAGTCTGTCAGTTTTTGATGAAGGTAAAGTGAGGATGAAGGTATCATTGTGCCTTTCGATGTTAGATACTTTGAGGAAAGTAGATGAGCGAGGTGAAGCTGTGGTGAATTCTCCTGGACGAAGGAATCCATAGAAAGCAAGCGTGGTGGCTGAAGATATCATGAGATTTGAATGATGTTCAAATGGATTAGAGTCTAGTAAGTCTAATAGTTTCCTAAATAAAGGTCCTTCTATTGGGAGTCAACTAGGGGAACTTGGAGTAGATAAACGTTTGAAGCCTAATAGAAGTAGTTTGATTGGTTGATTAGAGAATAGAGATGGTGATGATGGATAATACTGAGAGAGAATGAACTGGATACCTGCAAGATATAATTTGATTGTGCCATGTGCGAGATGTAGGGCTTGATGACAAAATGTCAGGAAGGCTAGAACTCGATCTACTGAAATGGTAGTTGGTTCTGATGATGAGGAAGTGCAGAATGATATGTATTTATTCCAGGCTGTTGAATATATAGCTCTGGTAGATGGAGCTAATGATGACCACATGATGATGGATGCCTGATGCCGATAATATATTAGACCATTATTAAGTCGTAGTATGATGGTGGCGGAGTCATGGTTGGGTTGGCTGAAGGATGAAGATAGAAGAATTCCTGAAATTGGAATCAAGAAAGAGCATCAGCTGCTTGATTTTGGGCACCAAGAATATAACAGCAATTTATTGTGAAATCGTGGATAAGAGAGAGCCATGTTAACCTCCACATGAATAGCATGATAGGAAAGAGATGATGAACGACCTTTATTGGCAATAGCTACTGTGGATTGGTTATCTGAGAATATGGAGACTGACTGGTGGGACCATGTAGCTGCGGCTGCTACGATGGGATAGATTTCGAACAGCGGAGATGTAGATACAAATTCGGCCAATGATGATACATCTGGAGGCCAGGGGGCTGCGAATCATTCTCGATAGAATATAGCAGCGTATCCGTTAGTAGAAGATACATCTGTGAAAATGCGAGGATGGTTTTGGTGCGGTGGATTGTTTCTGAACATGGAGCATCCATTCCAATTTGCTAGAAAAAGAGACCACATGGCTAAGTTGGACTTAGCAGATGCTGTGATTCTGACATGGTGGTGTAGCTCTTCAACGGATGAGGCTTTGATGAGAAGGTACGAAATAAATGATCGACCTTGCGGAATAATTCTCATTGCGAAGTTTAGGTACCCCAAAAAGGGAAAGCAGTTCTTGTTTTGTGCAATCCTCCCAGATGGAAAAGGAGGAAACCAACTGTTGGAATCGAGAAAGCTTATCTAGCAGGAGGTGAGCTTCCATACAATTGGAATCCAGTACAATGCCCAAAAATTCAAGTGATGTAGAAGGTCCGGATGTCTTCTCGGCCACAACAGGAACTGATAGAGTGTTGAACAGGCTGAGAAGCACCGAGATACTGGCCTCCGGAATGGCATGGGGTGGATCCATAAGAAGGAAATCATCTAGCAAGTGAAGCACGGCGGGTAAGCAACAAATATTCAGCAAGGCCCAGCAGAGGAAGTCAGCGAAGATGATGAATAACTTGGGGCTGTTATGGCATCCAAATGTAAGACGAACTGCGAAGTAAAAAGCAGAATCCCAATAAACTCTGTGGATGTGCCAGAGGGAGGGATGGATGGGAAGCAACTTGAAGGCATCTGATATGTCTGCTTTAGACAACCAAGAGCCACAGCCAGACTGCTTGATTAAGGAAATGGCGTTATCGATACAAGCATGTGACAAGGAAAATTTTGTCAGCTGGGATGAGAGAATTGACGCTTGGAGTGGGAGAGTGATGAGGGGCAGAAAGGTCGATAACAAGGTGTTTTTTGGCAGAGTACTTCCTAGTAGCAATTCCAAGAGGATTGATTTGATATATTGGAAAGGGGGAGTGGGAGAAAGGGCCCAATACGAATCCCTTGTCCACTTCTGATTGGAGGAGGGAGCAAACTACGGTAGGTTCCTGAATGGCAGACTGTAGATTAGGGCAGAAATGTGATGAAGTGGGAAGGACTAGGACTCCTGTGTGAAAGCCATAAGTCAAACCAGAGAGGAGAGAGCGCACAGCATCCTGGTCAGGGTGAGTGGACAGTAATTGGGCGAGGGCACCAATGGCCACAGGAATAGAGGGGTGGACCTGGCATCATCTGGATGGTTTGGGAGCCTTAGGGAAGATGTAGCGAGCATGAGACTCACCACAGATATAGCACAAGTGAAGGAATTGGCATCTAGGGGTGGAACAACCGTGATCATTGAAGTTGTTGCAAATGGATTTACTGCTGATATTATGAATGGGGTGACCATGGCGGTCGATGCGAGCTGGCAGGTTTCGTACGGGGTGTGCTAGGCTGGGGGTGGAAGGGGGTTCAAAGAACGACTGGGTCAGGAATGGATGCAGAAGGTCGAGGAGGAGAGACCCAGTGGGCAAGGGGAGCAAAATGATTAAACAAATCACAGAATGAACAAAATAGGCACATTGGCCATCAAAGTGGTGGCAACAGAGTTTGTTATTCAAAACTGCCCAATTAAGCTTGATGTTATAATGGTTCAGTCGGAGGTGGCTTTTGTCAAAGAAACGATGATAATCATAGAAATGAGTCCCACCATAACGGATGCTAAGGTTGACAATGAGATAAAGGTAAGTATCCAATTCCTCGCGGTGATCTGGGAAGGAAGAACAAATAATGTCACGGTAGAGGCTGAAGGCAAGGACAAATTCAGCCATGGTCATCTTGTGAAGGAGACGAGAGTCCTTAGACTTCAGTATGACAGAGATGTCTCCACACGAAACCACACGATTGTCCAGGATGTTGTGGGATGAGATGAGCAGCGAAATCAAGTTGACGTCCTTGCCGTCCAGAATGTCCTTGCGGAGGTGAACAGGCACTGGGTGTATGGGAGAGAAGAATGGAGGCTCAGAAGAAAGGGACAAACCTGTAGAAACTGCAGACGGCATAGATGGAGGAGGTGCCACTACCAACAGGAGACTAAGATCCTGAGGCGGGATGACATCAGTGGGAGGCGATCTGACAGGCAAGGCGCTAACAGGCAGAGGAATCTGAGGAGCAGCAGGATGGGCTTCCAATGAAGAAATGTGAGTCTGAATATCTGCAAAGGAAGTGGTCATTTGAGCCATGAAATCTCAAATATCTGACAGAGGAGCTGGGTCGGATCACGGAAGGGGCGGGCTGGGGTCAGAAGCAGGTCCAGGTTGCGACAATGCATTCATGAGAAGGTCATAGAGCACCTGCTTCTGAGCTGAGGAAGAATAAGAAATGCCTCTTCTGGTCAACTCCGACATGAGGCAAGGCACCATCCAGTTCTTGATGGAATGGCGGGACTTGGAGGTACATTTTCATCTGACAGGTTCTGGAGGGGGTATAGGAGTCATAAAATGATCTTCGATGGTTGTATCTTTGACTGACGACATGACGAGGAAGGAGACCTAAGGATAAGAAAAGAAGATGAAAGCCATGGGAAGAGACATGTGAAGTATAGAATGAGAGGAGAGGGAATGATGGAGAGGAATAGGGAACTGCGAGGGAGCATGGAATGGATGGGAAAGGAATACCCGGGAAGGACGAGAACTTACCACTGAAGGATCTTGGCATGAAAGACTTGTAATAAGCAGCAGCAAGGAAGAAGCAACGAAGTCCAAGTATACCAGAACCTAAAAATGAAAAGAGCAAAGGTGATGACAAGGAAGCAGGAAGTAATGGAACGATAACAAGACATGGAGGGAATCATGTATGTGTGTATATATATATATATACATATTTTTTTTTTATTTTGAGAAAATAGATTATGTAGATGCGTGAACCCAATTGCTCTTGAGCTGGAGGAATGAAAGGAAGTTGCTGGGTGAGTACCAGCGGCGAGTAGGCCAGTGGGATGGTAAGTACAAGGAACGATAAGGCCACTGAGGCGTACATGATGGAATAGCCGAAGTTCTTGAAAGCATCATAAAATAGATAAAAGGAACTATGAAAGCAGGGATGGAAGCAGAGCTGTAGGACTAGATAGTTTTTTTGTTTGTTTGTTTTTGTTTTCATTTTTTTGTGTGTTTTTTGAATGCCATGATGCCTATGGAGTAGGGCATGAGACGCTGGATCCCCATGGCCTAGTATTATCGGTGATTGAGTATAGATGCATTCAGTGTTGAGTTATCTAAATATAATATATATATATATATTTTTTTTTTTTATATAGATCATGGAGGTATCTGAGATAAGTAAGCAGAAACCAAAGAGAGTAGTCATCCCCTAGCCGGACTGTTGCGGCAATATATCGGATGCTATAAGCATGCTAGCCCATTGAAGTGAACCCAGAATGCAGCAGCCATAGGCAGCTCGCACATATCTCTGTGCATCTGTCATTTGTTTTAAGCTTTTTTTTTATTTTGAAAACAAATGGGAAAACAGAGGGTTCATAAGCTTGCCATGGTAAAAGGAGGAATGAGGAGGTAGACGAAGCAGTAACACGAACCAGAGATAAAGTGCAGTGGGGAGCAAAATCGCTAGCAATAGCTGAAATAGAGTGCATCCACTAACCGTTGGTATGATGCGCGCCATGCAGCTGACTCCCTGAATAGTGTGGTAATGGGGGATGCAGAGGATAGGATGATTTGGGGATCCAGGTCTGAAACGGCAAGCAATCAGTCGAGCAGTAGGGTGGGAGGTGCGAATGCTCCAGCTAGAATTCCTGAAGGAGAGCTGCATTGAGCTGGAGAAGCTGTGAGACAGAGACAAGATGGAGGCAGGGGGGCTGTGCTGTAGAAGAGCTGCAGGCAGGGATAGCTATAGGAAAGCCTAGAAGTGGTTAGCACTTTGAGGGACAAGGGCTAGTGAGGCATCACGAGGGGGGAAGGAGAGAAGTGAAGACAGATAAACAGTTGCCGAGCAGCACTGGTAGGTGTAGGAGGTCCATGGCAGGGATGGCAGAGGGAGAATCCAGCAAGCTAGGTCGGCGAATGGGGGGGGAGCAAACACCACCCAAGAAAGTAAGACAAACCTGCTGAAAGCAAGGACAACAGCTTCGAGATGCAAAGATGCAGAACAGCAGCAATTAAACTGCATTCGCAAACTAAGGTCAGCAAAATACTAGAGCAAGACATTGTTGGGGTTCAGGGAAATGGATGAATAGTCGAGTTTTGAATTTTAAGCATGAAGTGCTGTGAGATCTGAATTTGTAAATGAGAAGGATGAGGAAGGGAAGAGCTTATTTTCACTACATTGAACCTTGGGCTTAAAGCCCTTCAAATGTTTCCTAGATGATGTCGATTTTAAGCCTCTAGAAGCAGTATTTCCAAAGCATGCAAGAGGCCACAACATACATTCAAGGTTATCCAGACAGAAAAGGAGTCTTCCTGACAAGACAAGACCACCACTATCTTCAGTGCCTGCACCCACAACAGCAAACAAAAGTGGTGAGGGCTGTGTGAAAATTTCTTCAGCCCTACCCCGTGAATCTTTATGGACAGACCAACCACCCCCCTTAAACAGAAGTGAAAAACGTGAACACCATTGCCAGATAGGTGTTGGGGGTAAGTGTTGTTGCAAACATAACAATAAGCAAACACAAACACCAGTAGCATTATCCAGTACCCTCGATAGTGTATCTGCAGAAATGTCACACATTAAATCCCCTGCTGTGTGTGTGAGTAAAGCTAATCCTGTAATTACACCTGAAGCTTTGACACCCCAAAAAGTGTCACCACATGAGCGAAACTCAACTGATGGTACCCTTGTATATACTGTACATATAGTTAGAATTTAGACCCTTTTTGCACACCTGTGGTGGTTTCTTTGCATGTGACGCTGCCCCCTGATTGCAAACAAACATTTGAATTTTTTAATAACACATTTAAGGGGGTCAACTTCACAGAAACAAAGCCATCATAATATTTTTTTTTTATTTAGTTCATAAATCGGATTTACAACCTTTGAGTCACAGACTCATTTACAAAGGCACCTCGTCACAGGGAGGGGAACAACAAATAGTGCGGCAAGACAGGGTGGAACAATACAGGTGCAATACATACTTTATACATAGCATAAGACATAGGTATTTTACCAAAGTACATTATACATAGCATAAAGCATAGGTAGTTTACCACAGTACAGAGCAGAAAACACTGTTAGGACCTGGTAGGTCATGCAGGCAATAGCCAGAGGAAAATGGAATGGGGCAGGCTATCGAGCCTGGAGAACAGCAGCAGGCCTTACCGTAGGCATGTACACTTCCGAGTGCCAAGTAGGTGGTTGCATAGGGCAGCTTTGAACTGACCAATTTTAGGGGTGTTTGAAATGTGCTTGGGGAGGGAGTTATACCAGGATGGTGCTCTGTAATAAAAGGACCTTTGGGCAAGGGAGGTCCTGGCTCTAGGCACCTGGAAGGCGGCCTTGCAGGCGGTATGGGTGGCGGTTGAGTGGGACGCAGGCTGGAGTTGAGCAGTGACACCAGGGGGATACAGTCCAAGAAGAGTCTTTTTTGCTAGTATACCAGTGTGATATTGCAGACGTTCTTCCAGATTGAGTATGTTCGTGGTGGTATAGAGCCGGCATGTGTGGGTTCCACTTGGGGCACCAGCCAGGAGCCTGCAGGCTTTGTTGATGGAGGTCTGGACTTTGGTGAGGGTAGTGGGGCCAGCATCTGTGTATATGGGGAGGCCATAGTCAACTAGTGACAGGATGGAAGAAGTGATGGCCAACCGTAGGGCAAAGCCGGGGAGGCAGTCTTTGTGACAATAGAGGAGCCCAATCCGGGTGTTCATGGCAGAGGATAGGGCACTGATATGGGCATGGAAGGAGAAGGCTGAATCAAAGGTGATGCCCAGATATTTGTATGTTGACACCTGCTCAAGGGGATGGAGGGTATTGGGAAGTATGGAGAGGGGGGCATTTTTGGAGCTACTTTGGTGGTGCGTAAAGATCATTGACTTTGTTTTCTTGAGATTCAGGACCAGGCGGTAGTCGAGGAATCATTTTTCAGCTTGGCTGAAGGAGGTTTGTAGGCTGTTCTGGAGAGTGGTCTGATTGGGGTGCGAGGAGATCAGGACTGCATCATCTGCATATAATAGCAGCTTTCCTGCACAAGAGCTGGGAAGGGTGTTCAGGAAGAGACTAAATAATGTGGGGCCCAGAATGGAGCCTTGAGGGACTCCTGAGAGGACAGGCAGAGCCGAGGATAGGCAACCAGTTAGCTTGATGCGTTGGGATCTACCATAAAGGTAGCTGGAGAACCAGGCTAATGGGCTAGATGACAGCCCTACTTTACAGACGGTGTCAAGCAATAGTGGGTGGTTCACAGTGTCAAAGGCCTTGGACAGGTCAATGAATATTGCCCCAGCCAATTCCCTGGCATCTAAAGCAGAGTGTATATGGTGGGAGAATTCCAGTAGAGCTGTGGTGGTGCTGTGACCTGGGCGGAAGCCATGCTGTTCAGGGCACAGAATGTTGTGGCTGGATAGATAAGTTACAAGTTGTGTGGATACTATTTTTTCGAGCGCTTTGGAGAGGGGGGGAGGATGGAGATAGGTCTGTAATTATTTGGTACAGTACAGTCTCCATTCTTATGTATAGGGATGATTTCGGCCTGTTTCCATGCCTTGAGGTGGCCGAGACACAGGGATCGATTGAGGAGGTCAGTGGGGGGGACTAGCATGACATCCAATGTTAGGCGGAGTATCCAGGAGTTGAGGGGATCATCACTCGGGTTGCAGGAAGAAAGGGCATTTTGGAGGATTGGCTTTGCATCCTGTGGGGAGATAGTCCTAAAGAGAAGTGGGGGGCGAGCAATAGCTGGATTGTTGCATACCGGTATGGGGTCAAAGAAGTGGTCCGGGAGAACTGAGCTTAGATCAGTGAAGGTTTCATTAAGGCAGTTGGCAATACGGGAAGGGTCCATGTTAACAGCACCATTTATGATCATCTGAGAGGAAGGGGTGGAGCAGGTTGTCCCGTTTAACTCTTTCACATTATTCCAGAAGGTGTGGGCATTGCCCCAAGTGGATGTCAAGATGGATTGGTAGTGGCTGGCTTTGGCTTTTCTTATGGCCCAGGTGCACTGGTTGCGAGCTGTGTTATAGGCCTGCCTGTCAGCTAGTTTGCCAGTATTGACAGCAATGTGCCATAGATTATCACATTGCTTCAGCTGTTGGATCAGGGGGGTGGTTATCCAGGCAGCTGAGTGTCTCTTGGTACGGGTGCAGGTAACAGGGGCAAAAACATCACAGGCCTTGCAGAAGGCATTGGTGAGGAAAGCAAGGGCGACATCTATATCTGTTGCAAGGGAGATTGGGGACCAATCAAGTTGTGCAAGGTGACGCTTAAGTTTGAGTAGACCTCCGGGGCGAAAACGGCGACAGGGCGTGGCGTGCCGTGCAGTTTTGAGCATGGGGGTGGACCAGTGGCAAAGAATTGGCGAGTGGTCACTGAGGGAGTTGAGTAATACATTAATATCCTTTATTTTGTGAGGGCGGTTGGAGAGCACAATGTCAAGAAGCGTGCTAGTCCCACTTGATTGGTTAAATCTGGTGGGTTGAGTCACTAGTTGGGATAGATCAAGGGCTGTGAAGGTATCTTTGATTTGTGCTGAGGTAGCACTGAGCCAGTTGATGTTGAGATCACTCACTATGAGCTGTTCCTTGTGTGGCAGGGAAGTGAGGTACTCAGTGAGGGAGCGGATAGCTTGGTTTTGTTCTCGTGGGGGTACATATGTCGTTGTGAGGTAAAGAGGGCCATGGCCTGGGTCAGGGGAGATTTTTAAGGTGACTGCTTGGGTCCCATGATCGAGCTTCGGGGTATGCAGGGCATGACCCAGGAGGGAGTTCGTTAGGTAGACAGCGCAGCCCACCCGCGCTTACCCACACGATTTTCTCTGAAGAGGGAGAAGCCAGGAAGGGAGACCGTCGAGTTCGGGGTCAATGGTGAGAGCCAAGTTTCCACCATGGCAAGGATGTCGGGCTTATGTTGGGAGACCCAGCATTGGAGTGCAGCAGTCTTTTTAGGCAGACTGCAGATATTCATGCAGGCAATGCGGAGGCCATGCCCTGTGGAGGGCAATGTACCGGGTCCTGGGCCTGGGTTGGGGTGGACATTACCAGAGAGCAGGAGGAGTAAGATGGTGAGCCAGAGTAAGGGACTGCAACTGTGATGGTGGTGATGTCTGGGCGGTCGGGAGGATTTGCGAGGGGCATTGTGGGGGTTGGGCAGGGAGCTAAGGGTGGGCAGGGCTAGCACAGGGGGATGCCACCAGCTATTATGGGCTGCGCAGGGTATGGGTGCTAGAGGGGGGTGAGATGAGGCAGTTGGGCAAGCCAGTGTGTGTGGGGTGCAGGTTGAGAAAGGGGGGTAGAGGGAGGGGTTAGAGGAAATGGGAGGTGGACGAGAGGCTAGCATAAGAACATATGTCACAGTGTCATGGAAATTTAGAACTGTGTTTTTTTAGTAGCAGTGTTGGGGTGAAGAGGAGCAGTATGAATAATGCAATACCTAAAGGAGTCATTATGTTATGTTGCTGTTAGAGAGATAGGAGGCTTAGATGAGCAGGATCCTCTAGTGTTCAGCCAGTATAACCTGCAGATGGTAAAGTGGGCTGATTGGTTCTACAGCCTCACGTGGTAATAGCTATAAAGTGGAGAAACCGACCAAGGGTGGTGGTGGGGGTGGTGGGAGCAGACACAGTGCCGGTGGGGTTAAACTGGGAGCTTCAGTATCCCTGTACTCCGCAGTCTGCCGTACCTGTGGTCCGGGGGGGTGCGCGAGCGATCCGGTCCCCATTTTGGGCTGTTGCTGCTGGGGAGGGCGGTCTCCTTCTTGAGCCCTCATGACCCACTGTGCGATCTGGGGAGAGAGAAGGGATTAAGTACTGGTTTTGAGGAGGCAGGCCAGGTAAGACAAAGAGCAGATGCAATTTATTCAGCGTTTTTTTTCTCTTTTTTTGCAATCACGATCCCAGGCTTTGTCACCGCATGCCTACAGTAACAGCAATCTGTAATCTTACACTATCAGCAGTCGCGATTTAAGATTTAAACAAGAGAAATGCAAGGCTACACAGTAAGACTAATTTCTAACAACAGCACACCAGTTCATCAGCAGCCTATATGTGGAGGATAGCAAGACTCAGAGTTCAATTGTAGGCGCTGTGCAAGAGTCCAAGTTTAGGCGCCAAATTTAAACTGGGAGCTTCAGTATCCCTGTACTCCACGGTCTGCCGTACCTGTGGTCAAGGGGAGTGCACAAGCAATCCGGTCCCCATTTTGGGCTGCTGCTGCTGGGAAGGGCGGTCTCCTTCCTGAGCCCTCATGACCCACTGTGCGATCTGTGGTTGGGGGGTGCACGAGCGATCCGGTCCCCATTTTGGGCTGCTGCTGCTGGGGAGGGCGGTCTCCTTCCTGAGCCCTCACGACCCTCATGACCTAAAACTGTAAATATACATTTTGGCTGCTGTTTATATACCAGAAATGGTGGGCACTCAAAAACTAATTAAAAAATTAGCCTGTAGTGGTGCAAATATTTCTACTATACAAAATTACTGTGACAAAATGATTGATAAAATTATACAATGTGGATGGGTCATTAGAAACACTAGGCATAATATAGTGAATCAGTACATTAGGTGCAGAATTAGAAAGGCTAAAAAAATATTGGCTACTCATAACAGAATGCAGCAGCATCAGACACCCCTGCGAAAACACAGGACACCACCACATAACTACGTGGTATCTGGGTCTGCCTCATCATGTTGTGTGTGTGTGACTGTTGTGTGAATTCCTCATTTCAGCAATCTCCTGAGTGTCAAAGTAGCAAATGTGAAACTGAGTGCTGTATGTATGAACAATGTGCGTGGGGACAATGTGATCATTCTGATGTGCACACAGATCTGACAAACAGTGAATATTGTATGAGTCCTGCACAAAATAACAACCCTGAAAACATGCAGATAGGGGTGGTGCCACACCAAGCCATGAAGAAGACATTTGCAGTCAGGAGGGTCAGCATTTAATGAAAAATGGTTTAGCGGAGGCTGTCTATTTAGAATTAATAAATGAGTATGAAGTACCAAGAAATAATGTCAATGGTGTTGCGTATCACCAGCTGTTTCACTTTGCCAAGCTAGACAGTATAACATCCATAGATCAATACTATTCTGCAATCCATACAGCTATGCAGCAGTTGTTGGACAGAATAAGGCCTACTGTGGGTAGTAATGATTTTGTACAGCTACACCTGGATTGTGATAGTTTGAATAACCCTGTGTTTTTATAATGCAGAAACCCCGAAGAGTTAAATGCTGATGAATTTTTAGAGCATACTGCAAATTTATTAAACAGCAAGGTGGAGGTGTGTGCTAAGGAGACTTTAAGGTTGGTACAGTAGTCACTGTTGTGAGAAATGTGCTTGGGGGAGCTTCCAGAGATGTTAGAAATGTTTTATCTAGCCATATTGTTAAACAGAAAGCAAGGCATCTAGTTAATTTAGTAAATCAACATAATGCATTATGCTTCTCCTGGAGCTTAGTGACTTTGCTAAACCCGCAGCTAGTTGACCAACAGATATTAGCAAAAGCTAGAGATTTACAGAGCAGGGCAGAGCTGTCAGAACAAATAATGATAGATTTGAGCCATATACATCTATTTGAGGCAGACCTAGATGTGACCATCTTTGTTTGTTTTTTTTATAAACAAAACTGGTGCATTTGTTGCATCTCCTAATGAATGGACAAATCCCATATTCATCCTGTTACATGAAAACCATTATTATGGTATTAAAAATCTCAAAGGTTTTTTGGAGGCCGGAGATGTATGTGAGCATTGTCACACACTTTTCATGCACAAAGGTTCACACACATGCTCTAACATGTGCTATGCAAGCAGATCATTTAACTGTAGTAAAGTACAAAGTGAGGTTGTACAGTGCCCTGATTGTCATAAATACTGCAGCTCAGCAGCCTGCTACAGAAGGCATAAACTGGCTTACCCCAATTGTCATTTATCTAAATTGTGCACATCATGCACATCATGCAGAAAACCTCAGAGTGAACACCATATTTGTTTTTGGCCAAGGTGCCATAACTGTCTTACAGCTGTACACCCTTTTGAAACTCACTTATGCTACATCCAGCCCTTAAAGTCACCACTTGTCTAGCTAGTTATGTATTTTATAATTTTGAATGAATGCAAGATGTCAGCTACAGTGACTCTAGACATATTCCAAATTATATCTACGCCCTTGAAAGAGGTCAAAAGTGGGAGTCTGAAGGCACTTACTGTGCTGCACAATTTGTAAAAATGTTTATTCAAAAAGGATTTCAGGAGGTACACTTTCATAGCTCACAGTTCAAAGGGGTATAATGGCCACTTCATCTTAAACCAGCTTGTAAAAGAAAAAATGGAAGAGGAGTTATTGACTCAGGGAAGTAAACTGATGTCCATAACTGTAAAACAGTTAAATAGCTGATTTATAGACAGTTTAAATTTCCTTCCAATGAGGCTTGCAGCAATATGGATTTTGAGGGAGTAAAAGGCTATTTTCTGCACTTTTTTATCAAACCAGAAAATCAGAATTAAGTAGGGTCTATGCCAGATCACAAAGGTTACAGTATAGACTACATGATGGCTGATGAAAAAAAAAGTTTTAGGAGTGGTATGAAATGCATAAAGATAGTGTATTTGACTTTAAAAAGGAATTACATCATTACTGTCAGTCAGATGTGAAGATTCTAAAGCAGGCCTGTGAAATGTTTCAAGATGGAGATGAGTAGATGTTTCAAGATGATGCACAGGTAAGGGGCCAAACGGACCCCTTCCAGTACATCACTATAGCATCAATTTGTATGGCCATGTTTTGGTTTAAACTTTTAGAGTCAGACACCATGGGGATTATACCGGCTGACAACTATCACCGCCAGTGCAAGTGTTACTCCACACCTGCCATACAGTGGGTGATGTTCATCAGCAAAGAAGAAAATATTTCCATACAGCATGCAATGAATGGTGGGGAAGTACAGGTAGGTCCTTATTTTCTTGATGATTCTTCTGTAATAGACGGTGTCCCCACAGCCTTTGAGTTTTTAGGCTGTTTTTATCATAGCTACTAGGTGTGTTACTTTGAAGACCTGCTGAACCCAGTGCTTAACACAACCTACAGACATTTATATTACCTAACCATCAAGAAATTAAACTATCTCAGACATGAAAAAGGTATGCATGTTAGGATTATGTGGGAGCACAGGTGCATGCTTTTTGAAAACCAACCCACTTTCCAGAGCCGATGAACCCTCGTGAATCATTTTATGCTGGGTGCACAAAGGCTCTGCGTTTATATTACCATGCGCAGCCTGATGAGAAAATCCATTATTATGATTTTACCAGTTTGCATCCCTATGTGAATAAGACCAAGACATGCCCCATAGTGGTCATATATAAGAATTTCAGGGATCTCAAACATTATTTTGGACTTATTAAAACTAAAGTGTATCCACCCTGTGGCCTCTTTTTAAATTTGTTAGGCACCTTGATATTTTGAAAGGCGCCTTAAAAATAAATATTATTATTATTGTTATTATTATTTTTGTCCCTACTGCCCAGCAGGATAGGTGGAAAGCTGATGTTTACACTGTGTTACCCATGTGCTGAGACAGCACAACAGTCACAGCCTTGTACCCATTTAGATGATCAGCTATCTCTGAAGGGTACATGGTGTTCCGAGGAATTAAATCTGGCTTTAGAGAGGGGGTACAAGGTGACAGGTGTATGAAGTATGGCACAACCCAGAGTAATCTGACAGTCTTTTCCCAGAGTATATTAAATTGCACCTAAAGGGGAGACAGGAAGCTTCAGGGTAACCAACTTGGTGTACTACTGATGTAGAATGTAAAGCATATATCAATCAGTATTATGCTAAGGAGGGTGCTGTGTTAGAGTCAGAAAAGCATACAACCCTACACAAAGACAGATTTCAAAGAAGTTTTTGAATTCATTATAGGGAAAATTTGGTTGGCACCCCAATTTGAAGAACACTGCCATTGTCATGGATGCTGAAGAACTCCTTCAGCATCTTTTCTCAAATCGCTACCATGTATTTATACACAAAGTAATTAAGACAAACAGGGTTGTATGGTCTATTTTATGCAGTATTAAGTCCAGAGACCTTGGGTTATGATGCCTCTTTTCAGGACATATGCTAGGCCACACCTAGAATATGTATCACAGCTTTGATGCCCTTATAAAAAAAAATTACTGTAAATTATTAGAGAAGGTGCAAAGAAAATTTACAAAACATCTGCACAGCCTACAAAATGAATCATATGAAAATAGACTTTGCACTCTTAATCTCATGTCCTTTGCCACCCGTTGTATTAGAGGGGACCTCTTGTTCTGGTTTGATCTAATTCAAGATCTATATCTTATGACAGGGCTTGGACTTGAATTTAAGAATGATATTCATAACACTAGGGGGCACCCCTTACAACTGGTAGGCAAATCATATCATCATATAAGTCAGAAATTTTTCTTTACACTCAGATCCATTGGACCCTGGAATAGACTGCCCACTGATATTATTATAAGCAAAACTAAAAACATATTTAAAGCCCGTCTTGACAATTTAATTAATTCAGGGTATGTTCTCTCTTATTACAATTCACATTAGCTTAAGAACTACATGGGTCACTGGCCTCCTTGCTCTTCAATAACCTTAGTAGTATGATACATATCTGGTCTGTATTTTATCAATGATGATACAGCATCAGTATGCTGGATATATGCTGAAAAACACTATGCTAATGCTACCAATATTAATGTTGTTATAGCGGCCTTTTCCACTGCCTATGCTAGACTTAAACTGTACAGTTTACTTGAAAGCCTACAGGACCGCTGTCTGTACCATGACACAGACTTTGTCATATTTGTTAGGCCAGGTGCTTGGGATCCACCACCGGGTGACTGGTTGGGTGATCTGACCAGTGAACTACTGCCTGAAGAATACATTGTGGAGTTTGTATCAGGTGGTCCTAAAACCTATAGTTACAAACTAATCAATGGCAACATTTGCATGCAGTATAAAGGAATTACGCTTCATGTGACAAATAATGAAATGGCTAATTACAGCTGCCTCAACTCACTAGTTGACCATTTTATCAACGATGGAGGTGCGAATGAAGGTGTTGGGGTACAGTCGGTCACTATAGGGTGGAAAAAAATTGTATGTAACAAAAAAAGCATCACTACTGGAAACAAGGCAGAAAAAAAATGTCTGGGTTGTCTACAACAAAAGGGTTTTAACTGAAGATTTTAAAACACTGCCTTATGGCTTCTGACCGTGGTATGGATATACACTTGGAGAATCCATTTTCCTGTATTTTGGTGGGGCTTTCAAACTCTAGAAAAAGTTATTTTATCAAAAGCATGCTGGATGCAGGTCTCAATGTTTTAACCAAATTTCCAGAAAATATTATCTGGTGTTATAGTTGCTGGCAACCTTTGTATACAGAATTATGTGGCACATCTCCACAGGTGAGATTTATAGAGGGTATTCCTAGCACTCTACAAGATGACAAACTGTTACCTCCCCCAAAAAGTAAATCTTTTAATCATAGATGACTTAATGGAAAAGTGTGAAATTCAAGAATGTTTCACTCAGTACCGCCATCACAGAAATATTAGTATCATGTATGTCACACAAAATTTGTTTGTTCAGGGTAAAAAAAGCTGGACCATAAATTTAAATGCAAATTATATAGTATTATTTAAAAATCCCAAAGATAAGCTACAGGTTAGTAAACTGGCTTGCCAGATGTATCCTAGAAAAATAAAGTTTTTTGAAGAGGCCTTTGAGGATGTAACTCATAAGGCCATGATTATTTTTTGGTCGACTTAAAAGCCTCAGCACCTGAATCTTACTGCTTATGATCTGGCTTGTTTTCCCCTGATTTACCTGTTGCATACACCATAAAAAAAGAGCCCCAGGAAAATAAGAGATGTGTCAATTGTTCATTGTAGCCAGATACTCGTAGTACTGAGACATGTCAGCATGTCTGAAAAGAAACCTTGCATTGCTTAAGCTGCTGGTGAAGGGGACACCACAGCAAAGGAAAGCTATACTCTGTTCATCCTCTGATGATTTAATAGCGGCAATTGCTGAGGTGGCACTCAATGCTATTAAAGGGACTATACCTCTCACAGCTTATCAGATTAAGATGCTGAAGAGGCAATGCAACATTATCAAAGAATTAAGTAATAGAAAGCTGTCTGTTAAACATAAAAAAACTTGTAACATAGTCTGAGGAATTTATAGGCACCTTGTTTAGTATTGCTATACCCTTTTTACCCAGTCTTCTAACAAGCAAGTGACTAGACATGGATTATGCACAAAAAATGTATTTAGTACCACAACAACAGCTGGACTTGCCAACAGGTCATCCACCCCCTGAAGAGCCACTGAGAAAGATTGTGGAATGATGGCTGAATGCTGAAATATGGGATGTTCTTCAAATGACTGACCTCTCTGAATATGAGGAGGCTAAAGTATATGGGAGTGTGTTGCAACGCAACCTCACAGTTGTACGCCAGGGTGAAAAAGATGTAGCAAACTTGTCATCATCTTTGATACCACATGAGCTAATGCAACCACAAGATAGCACAGCACAGCCACCTGGCACCAATGATATTTACAATGACATATTACAAGGTGTTTCAGTGCATGCCAGAAAACACACTGAACTATTGTTAAACAAACTTAAAAGGTCTGCTGGTGTTACAGACTGGAATGATTGTGGTGAATTTATGTATCATGGCGTGCCTGTTGAAGGGTCTCATATGTATGACTTAGTCAAGGCTGTTACTTCGCAAAGACACACATCTAATGCTAAAAAACTAGGGGGTGGGAACATTTTATCAGAGTTTTAGCAGAAATTAACGCTCCAGAATCAGTGGTGCCTAACATCCAAAACAGGTCTTTGATTCAGAGTGCTAAGAACAACCTCTCAAAGGTTCTGACAGGTGATTCTACAACACCAATACCTGTAACCCACACACCATCACCTGTGGCCAACATAAGAAAACCCCCATTTAAAAAACGGCATGGTTGATGGTGTAACGTCTTGGATAGGGCACCACATATTTCTGGTAATATTGTGTTTTTGTACATTTTTATATAAATTATACGCATGTTGGCTTTGATTTTGCTGCCACATTGTAAAAATAAACAGACAGCCTGATACATTTTACAAATGGTTGTGTTTTATTGTCTCTTTACAATAAGAACATTTAATAATTAAACACTATAAAAGTAAACTACATTTGTTAGCTATAGAATACAGCATGCCTTATTTCTATATCTACCAGCAGTAATAGTGCTGGTTATAATCATAACAAGAAATTACTGACTGTGGACTAAAATAAAAAGAAGGCTTTAACCTCTTAACAATTCTCCATTGATTTATAAATGCATAAACATTATGATAATTTGACATTAAATTATCAGAATGCATTGTAACTACATCATTAAAAGTTGTACCTTTGCATCTATGATGAAGGAAAAATATACAATGATGGCCACAGGTCATAGACATTATATCTTGACCATGTTTTGGGTTAAACAGTGTTTCTGTTACATGCTTCCAGAAAAACATCATTATTGCTAGTGGAAAAAAAATAAGGAGTCTGGAGGAAAGCCATAAGAGTCAAAAAACTCCCCAGTAGTATGGTCAGGAAGATAAATAGCTAATCAGTGTACACCAGGCATAGACTGGGGCTGTGTATTCACCACTAAAGAGGCTGGCACATGTGTTAGTCTCTTTGAAGGTAGTTGATCACTTGTAAAACCCCCCAGAAAATGTCTCTGGTAAAAGGGTCTGCCTGGAGAAGGGTGTCCAGTTGTTGAATGTTCATATTTAATTGAAGTCAAACACAACGTTTTATCTTTGATTAATTTCTACCACTTTATTAAAGACTGCATACACCAACATATTCACAGTAGCCAGAAGAGGGGTCAGCAAAACATATTTCAGCTCTCAAATTGCCAGATCAGAATAGTGAATAATGGTCACTGCAGCCTTGGTCAGGGCTTAGGTCAAAAGCAAATAATGTGTACCCCTGACAAAAACCTATTTGGTCTATCAGCAGTGGATTGTCTTTCATATGTTTGCCACTAGCATGAAACTGACTGACATATTCTCTGAAGGCATTACCATTTGTAAAGTTAGGTTGCAGTGGTTTAGTAGGAACTTGTTCACCATCTACATACAGAGCTATAAAGTTAATGTTAAAATGTTTAAAATTGAAAGGGTTTTTATAGTATACACCACTGAAAGCATAATTCTCAACAAAGCCTATCACCAATAATTTTGGTATCTGCCCCAGAAACAGATTATCTTGGTTACACACATGGCTGCCCCCAGATATACTAAACACTTTCATGCTAACACGATCAATAGGATACTTTGCATTAGCAGCCTGTAAAGCCTGAGTATGGCTGATATGTAAAGCTGGTGAAACCTTTACCCTTTTTGCATAAATAGATGCAGATTTAATTTGTAGTTTATAATCTTCATCTGCATCACTACTAATTAAACAGAATTCGTTCTTGTTGTGAACAAGTTTAATTTTAACATCTGTGCCATTAGGAGCAGCTTTACCTGGAAGAAGAGGTCTGCATGAATTGGTCCAAGCAGTTCTACACTGCACATGCAATATGTATACCCTAGAGCAAAGGAGGGAGAGAGATGATATGATTGAAACATTCAAACACCTTAAGGGCATTAACAAGGTGAAAGAGTCTAACATGTTTCAATATAAGAAAAATAGCAGGACAAGAGGACACAGATGAGATTAGAGGGAGGCTGATTAAGGGGGTAATGTGAGGAAGTTATTTTTCACAGAAAGGGTGGTGGATGCATGGAACAGCCTACCTCAGGAAGTGGTGGATACGAATACAGTGCAGGGCTTCAAACAGGCATGGGATCAGCATAAGGAAGCAATACAGATGAGTATGAATAGATAGGCCATTGACAGAGCAAAGGTTGATGGCACATTTATAAGGTAGAAAAAGAAATGGGCAGACTGGATGGGCCTTGCTGTCCTTTTCTGCTGTCAACTTCTATGTTTCTATGTTCTATGTAACTCTGTGCTGTAAAAGTTGCATGCTTTTTAAAACCCTCATTGGGACCATTAAGAGTGATGTTCTCATGCTGCCCTGGTGTGTCCTTATAAAATAATTCAGATGAAAATTGTGTAGACAGGGTGTCATCATTGTAATTAAGCAGTGACTCGATGATTGCTCTGTAGGGGTAACAGTTATTACTCTGGCTAATCAGCCGGTCACCCACCATTATATCCACCTGGCTAAAGATGGTTGCCAGGGGGTAGTTAATTAAACTTACTCTAGCTACATTATCAATGTTGCTACCATTAGCCTTACTGATCGTGCAGAAAAGGTATAACAAGGTGTTGTTCAGGTTGATGTAATCTTCACCATTACCTGCCACATAAAATTCCAAGGGTGCATTATCACTTATAGCTGACAAGGGTGGAATTTCAACATAAAAGTTTTTCTCTATACTGGTTTGGGTTGGTGGTAACATGAAAAGGTCGAATTCTGACTTTCCACATTCTTAAGACGTGCAGTGTACCAGAACCATGGCTTAAAATAAGTCTCTTTGATTGTTAGTTTTATGAGGTTTTCTCTCCTTACGCATCCGTTTCACACTGATCTTTTCTTTTGAACAGGCTGCCTTTTAATAACACTTTTATGGGCCATTCTCCTCTTCATATTGGACCTCTTGTAAACAACCATTCCTGCCCCATCTTGCTGCTTCAGTCACTGCTTAATTACAGTGATGACACCCTGTCTACACAATTTTCAGAGAGGTTGCCCATCTCCATGCTGACCTGGTGAGGATTCAAGAAACCTCCTCATCCACCCACGGACCACCCAGGCCAGCATCACTGCCTCAGAGGTTGCCAAGAAAGAGGAGTGGTTGGACGACAGTGGGTTCAGGGAAGGTGAGGGTGGTGGAACAGAGGTGCATTCCTCCAGTTGTGCCTCTCCACAATTCATTTGCCATTCTGGTGTAGTGTGGTTCCTCTATGGAGGCACCTACCGTGGAGACCAAGGAGGATGCTGGGAACCTCCACAAAGGAGACCCACAGGAGGGTGGCACAGGACCTCATAGGGAAAGGAAACAACTCCTGGTGAGGGACTCAATCATTTGGGGGGTAGAACTGGGGGAGGGAGGGGAGAGGGAGGTAAGGTGCCTGCCTGGCAGCATGGCTTGAAGGGACAGAAAGCAAATCCTCAGGATCATGGGAGCAGCTGCATGGGGGAGGGAGCTGGATGTCATTGTCCACCTAGGGACAAATGACCTGGCTGGTAATGGGATCAGAGTAGTGCAGCAGGAGTTTGTGGAGTTGGAGAGGGGCCTTAGATAAGTAGCATGCACAATAACTTTCTTGGAAGTGCTACCTGTCTATGGCATAGGTGAGGCTAGAGTACTCTGCACCACGGGATTCAATGACTGGTTGAAAACTGGTGCAGAGTTCAGGGATTTGGCTTCATTGTGGACTGGGGGTCCAATTGGAGGAATACAGGCCTATACTGGTGTGATGGTCTGCATCTGACCAGGAGGGGAACCAGGATCATAGGTGATACAGTGGTTGCTGGAGAAAAGTTGCTGGTTACCATGGTGTACCGATCGGTGCCTCACCTGCCAAGTGGTAGAAAGCTTCCTGCTCTGTGCAGTATCCGGTTTCTGTGGTAAAGTCCAGTGTTTTTATTTAAGCTTAAATGCACTTCCCTGATTAACCACAGGGTGGCTACCATGACCAATTTCCACAGAACAGTTGCGATTTAATGTAAAATAATTCTGTCCCTCTCAAGTAACCTGCAGGTGGTGACAGGTGTTGCTAAAATTGTATTTAGGTGCTTAATTCTATAGTGCCAGGCAGATGCCAAAAATATGCTAAGCATCGGATGCGTTTTGCATCTTAACATTGAACGGTGTGACATTTCAAAACACAGCAGGTGTCTGTCCAATTTTCAGCATCTGTGTAGCACTATGAAATAAAATTCATTTTTTCATTGACATTAATGTTCTGTAATGTTCTGTTATGGCAGTATGGCACTTCCATCTGAGACAGCGCAAGAACACCTGGAATGTAACCTTTGCTGGCTTTTAACTGTCATCCCCTGAATTGTAATGAAATAGGACTTTAATCTGATACCGTGTCATAACTAATGGTAATTTCAAGTTCAACGGCAGTTGCGGACTGAAAGAAAAAAATGTCTATAAGTAAAAAAAAACACATCTTACACTGGTGCGAGATCTAAATGGGGTAAAAGGAGGGTTAATAGCTACAGTACTACAATTCAGGGCTTTGAGACACAAAATAAATGCAGCCTGCAAACAGACAATGTACCCGCCTACCAAATAGCCATAGAAATGGAGTAAATAAAAATTGATTTCCCATAGTAAACACAATAACTTTAAATTCAATGGCAGTGGCAGACTGTAACAGCAAATATGTTGATAAACAAAAATAAAATCTTGTACTGCCCACTTGCATGGTAACACTTATAGTGTCACAGAAGCACATACAGTGCTACAAAAGTAAAATGCAGGAAAAGCATCTTAGCTTCCACTGCTTTACTCCAATGAACAGGCCATCTCTGACATACACTATAAAAAGGACTGTGCATCCAAAATATAACGTAAAGTGTCAATAAATATTTCCAAAACATGCCTGTGTTTAAAGAAAACAAACACCCGTATTTATTTAAAACATTGTTGGAAGAGTGAGCCTCATTAAAAGTAATCATTTGTTTAAAACAAAGTTAGGATGATTAATAAAGAAAAAGAAACTGTGAAGACAGCAGATCCTAGTGAACCATTTTATCTAGTTATTTTGAAGAATGCCTATTGTCAGTAGAGAATACACACTTAATTACTTGAGATACTGTAGGTGATGGGACATGTTTGCATATTGGAAGCGATGTAGAGCAGGGCAGAAGATTAAATGTGCAATTGATTTCAATCTTTTGCAAGTCCAGAATGATGGACGCATTTCTGGCTACTTCTTAAAAATAGAGGCTTACTGATATAAATAAATCTCCTGTCTATGTACATTTGTTTTTGTTATGTGTGCTGAGACTTGCCAGGGAGTTAACTCACAGACTGCTGAAAGATTTTGAGAATGTTAGTGTAAGTGGGTGTGGCATAGTAACAAAGAGGTAAAAGAGGACAGTAAGTAAATAAAATTAGTCAAACTTTCGTGGAGTTTATTGTTTTCCTGACTAATAAAACATACCTGTTTGTGTCAGTACCTATTGTGTCAGTGTGTTATTTTTCTTTTTAAGAGAACCCTAGAATTGAAATTGTAAATAAGGCTGTTGATGGAGCAACTTGTTTCATCTTTCTGGTTTTTACATCTTGAGTGTGAGCATGTCAGCTACATGCTGATGTTACCATTCGTGTATTTATTTACATCACTCTGACTCACGCATTGTATGATGTGTGCCTGTGAAGCTATTAGAAACTGACCGCAACCCCAAAGTAAGGTAATCATTTGTTACAGGCTGACTAAATTGGTAATTTTATTTTGCTTACACAAGTCGGATGCTCTCTTGCAAAATTACTGACACTTAGCACTGTTAGATCCCTACTTTTAAGCCTATTTATGAACTCATCTGTAAAACTAGTAAGCTCCACCCCCCATACCTTTGTATGCCTGGTTGTGAATGCCTAGCAGGAGGTAAGGCATATCTTCTCCCAAGGGATAGACTGACATGTATAGTGCAAGAGTCATTAATCTGGCTAATTAGATTATCAGTTCATACCTGAATATTTACATTACTTCATTGAAATCATGCTGTGGTTAACTCTGCTATGTCTGCACTAGTGTGAATGAGAGAGTGTTGTTTGTTTACTGATGGTAGTAAATGTGCATGATTAGCTTGTCTATTGCAAAACTTTATTTTCTATACCTCTCTCCACTGCAATGCCACTTTCTGGGTGGTTACAAACTCATACTGGATAGAAAATGAAAAACAAAGTTGATACAAAATAAGGGAGACCCCTATTCCTTTGAGTCTGATTGACCGGTCTGTGTAAACGAGTCATCCATCACATGACACTGCTCAACACAACCTATCACAACCATACTCAGCCACGTTGCCTACCCTCCATCCCCCCCATTCATTCCTGCTAATGATTCAGGTGCATGTTCAGATGTGACTGTGACTTTGCTTCATGCCGAACATTCTGACAGCTGCTTATTTTTTACATCTCTGTTTAGGACATTACAAACCACTCTGGGTTGAAGAGCCACATATTTATTCCATTAGTAAGTACAGTTGCAACAAGTCTTTATGAACCAACTGGGATGACACTTAGAAATGGGGACATTACATCTGCCCCACGTTAATTGGTAATGACCCCTAGCTGCTGGAACGGAAATTTTGCTAGCATTTGTAACAAGTACTCCTTTCATCAAAGTAGGTGGCAACAGAAAAAATAAAAAAACAGTATTTTAAAATATGCATGTTACTACTGGCATAATGTAAGACCGTGACAACTCAGTGGCGGACGTTTTTAATTAGGATGTCAAATTTCAGTTTAGCTCTTAACTGAAAATAAAGATACGGAACTCTTGTTTAATTACTCACATCACACAAGCATAGCTGATTTCCCCTGATGAGCTAGCAAAAGTTTGATGTAATTTTTGGAGGACTTCACAAACAAAACAGCTTTTTTCAGTGCCCAACATTCATGCCTTATATTCTTACCACTATCATGATCTCCATTGAATCCATTTTTTTTTGTTTATTTTTTTATGTCTATTTTTGCCTATTCCATTTTTTAAGTATTTGGTTAATATCACCTGATTCTCTTATATTTTCCACTTCAGTCAAACCTAGCAGTAGTAACACTGTTCTGACCTTTGCTACCTGTAACTTCATGTCATATATCATTTGATATGTTTTTAAATATTGTAATATAGAATCTATAGCGATGCCTAATCATCACCAAGCACTCTGCATTTGCTGCCCCCCCCCCCATTTTCACCCTGATCCCGCCTACTAAGTGTGCATGTGATTGGTCAGATGCAACTTTAACTTTACATTTAATATATCAACCACATGCTTCTATCTTTAAACTCACTCCCCAAACCAACTACACTTTCTAGAACAACTTCGCTAGTAGTATGACAGTGTTCCTTAATATTTTTATTGTATTATACCTGATGTGCCCTGTAAAATATATGTGGTCCAGACATTGGCTAGTTGGTTATGGCTCAGATCCAAGCTATGGGGTGTTCTTCCCTATATGTACTGTACTGAATAGCAAATGTTGCCGTGTTTTGGAGTGACTGATGTCTCAATTGGGGTGGGTATGTCGAGTAAGTTGCTCTCCTATGGATTGGTGGAGACAGAGTCTTCTATAACAAAATAGTTGTTTTAGGAGAATGCTATGGATTTGGATCCAGGAGGTATAACATTTTTTTTATTTAGCTGTTTAACCAGGTATAGCACACTAAGCTGAAAGCTTTTTTACAGGAGCGACCTGGGAGCACAAGGAGGTTAAGTGACTTACTCAGGGTCACACAGTATGCAAGTGGAAGCTGTGGGATTCAAACCCAGGTCTGGTCTGCTGGATATCACCAAATTTGCAGCTCAGAGCCTTAGACCACTGCACTATACTGCCTCCTTATAACATAGTGTATCAGTGGTCAGCATTCTGATCATTGTTTTCTTTTTCTATTGTCCATTCATCACAACCCCCCTTTTCACTTCCTTTGTTTCCCTCCACTTGGTTCTAAAACCCTAAGGAACCCTAAGGAAATCAACAAGCAAATTCAGTCTGGGAACGTGAAAGTAGAAATGGTAGAAACAGGGATGGAGCACATAACTGAAGTGTGTTACCAGACTGATGCCATACAGGTGGGCAAACACTGTAAAAAAACAGTAATATAACAAGAGAGGTTTATCCAAACTATCTGGAGGAGATGCATTCAGGTATGGTAACCAGGAGTTCAGATAAATGAGAGAGCATGCGGTGACATGCAACAGAGTATCCCAGTCTGCACTGTCCTTTTACTATGTTTGTTACTGGCAAGGATAGTTCGAGATTTGTGTGCCCCAATCCCCCACCACCACCACCACTCATAAACACAAACACCTTCAACAGCCATCTTGAACCTGTATTTCCCTTGTTTTTTTTATTTATTGTCAGTAAACTGTTCCACAGTGCAACTACAGTACCTATTCACTCATAAAACAGCAATCAAGTTCTATAATATTGATTGTGTCGGATGCAGCGCGTAATTAAGATGAGGAGTGCGACTCTGTTACCTGAAGGAGTAATGACTGGCTCATGCCAGGAGGTGCAGAAAGAAATGGGACATTAGTGCCTGCATGCTCAAATCTGCTCATAGTTTTTATCTAATATGCCACACATACCAGCAGTAGGATGGTTTAAATTAAGAACTAAATAATAAAATTATTGTTACAAGGGGGTTTTCAGATATCCAAAAAAAAGATTAAATAACTACTCACTCACTCAATTTCTCAATTATATTAGCTTTGAACTCTCCGTATTATTTTTTAAACAAATGATGTAATTGCAATAAGTAGTTGTTTTTATTATTTTTTTGCAATAAATAAGTGAAACTGAGCCCATAATGCAGTCTGTACTTACATGTCTGGTGCAGTGCTCGAATTTCTATGAATTGTGTTTCAAGGCAATTCTTGGGGAGGGGTAGGAAGAAGTAGACTGTTGGTTAACTAGGATCTGCAGCTTATCCAGTAGGTAGGGAAATGGGCAGACTAGGTGGGCCAACAGTTTTTATCTGCCTTCAAAGTCTATGTTTCTATGAGGGGCACCACCTTCCCAATGCACACTATTTTGTGTTGTGAGGATATCTGTATACATGACGTTTCTAAAATTAACAACGTTCCCAGTACAAAAAAAGAGGCGTGTAGGTTGCAAAGGGAATTTTTATGCCAGAATTCTAATAAATGGGGAAAATAATTACTAAAAAAAAACACAATTACTATGAGGACTGATTAAAAAAGAAATAAATTTGTTAGCACTTTTGTTGTGATGGCTGGAGCATCAGAATACATGTGTGATTTATGAGTAGACTAACCGAAAGGAATACCCACGTATTTTGTTTGTAATTGCAGTGAAATGTTTCATCTACACATGCTAGCTAGCAATGTATCACAATTCATGCAGTTGACACTAGCAATTAAATAAGCAGGTGTCCACAGTCCCTTGGATATCTCTTCCTGTGTGCTCCTATGCGGGGGATTTGCAGGAAATCACACAGACCACATGTATAAAGAATCCTAAATTATGAAATTGTAGGAGAAAAAAAACCTGTACAGCCTGTCACACAAAACATTGCTGGACTGGGCATTATTCTTGATTTGCAAAGAAAGAAAGAAAAATCAAGTGAGAGAGGTGGTGTGTGTGTGTGATGGGGTTTGACAGAAAGCTCTCAGCAATAAAAGGGAGCTTCACTTTTTGTTCTTTTGTTTGAAAGCAAGACATAATGTTGTAAGCTAAAACAAACAGGCTGAGAAGGAAGTGGTTTTACTTATTTGATTTTTAAAATCTAACAGCATGCTGAACACAAAACTCGCAAATCTTATTCCACGTTCCATTTATTTATTTATTTGAAATATTGGATTTACAACCTTTGAGCCAGACGGCTCATTTCCAAAGGTACCTCATCACATGGAGGGCAGAATAAAAACAGACAGGGTACAATTTACAAAGGAAATAGCCGTCGTGTATGGGTTACAGACATTGTTCACAGACATTATATACAGTTTTGGATACAGATATTTACATAAGCATAGCAGAAAAAACATTGTTAACATGAGCGAGCATGCGTTACAGTATAGTCCATCCTATTTATGGGCTAGGCATTGTTGTAAGTGGTTGCAGTCCATAACGGACTTTGTCAGAGGTTTGGATCATTGTGGGCATGAAAGCACAAGTTGGTTGCAGTTACAGGAGTGGACATTGAGGAGGTGGTTTTGGAGAGCAACTTTGAAATGGGCAATCTTGGGTGTGCTACTGATGGTGGCTGGGAGCGTATTAAACCAAACAGGGGGCCTGTTGTGGAAGGATCTCTGGGCAAGGGAGGTTGTTAGCCTGGGTACTGCCAGTATAGCTTTGTCTGAGTTGCGGGTGGAGATAGAGGGGGTGGCAAGTTGAAGAGAGATGGTGACCCCAGGAGGGGAGTTACCGAGCAGGATTTTCTTGGTGAGTAGGCAGGTCTGGTAGTGGAGTCTTTCATTGAGGTTGAGAAGATTGGCAGAGGAATAGAGGAAGCAGGTGTGGGTGAGCCTAGGGGCACCAGTTAGGAGCCTGCATGCCTTGTTGAGGGAGACCTGAATTTTCTGGAGTGCAGAATTATCTGCTGCCCCATACACAGGGAGCCCATAGTTCACTAGGGACAGTACTGAGGAAGTAATGGCAATCCTAAGGGCATCAGGAGGGAGGCAGTCCCTGTGCTGGTAAAGGAGTCTAATTTGAGTGTTAGTGGCGGCCGCTAGGGTGTTTATGTGGTCATGGAATGTAAGGGTGTAGTCGAGGGTAAGTCCAAGATATTTGTAGTTGGATACCTGTTCAAGGGGGTTCTGGGTGCTGGGGAGGATGAGGAGAGGTGCACTTTTTGCTTTGTTTTGGTGGTGGGAGGAAATAATCGATTTTGTCTTTTTCAGGTTTATGACCACTCTACAGTCCTTGAACCATGTTTTGGCCTGGAAGAAGGCATGTTGAAGGGAGTCCTGGAGGGGAGTGGGTTTATAATGTGAGGCATAGAGCACTGCATCATCTGCATACAGTAATATTTTTTTGGAGCAGGCCTTTGGCAAGGAGTTTAGGTAGAGGGTGAAAAGAAGTGGACCCAGGATGGAGTCCTGGGGTACCACGGAGTGGATAAGTAGAGTGTCAGATAGTGTTCCATTTATTTGAATGCATTGGGACCGGGTGGAGAGGTAACTGGCACACCATGCCAGGGGGCCTGTGGAGAATCCAAGTTGGCAGAGGGAGTCAAGAAGGAGAGGATGACTAACTGTGTCAAATGCCTTGGAAAGGTCTACGAACACAGCTCCAGCAATCTTACCAGAGTCTAGGGAGGAGAGTAGGAAGTTGGTGAATTCTGGGAGGGCTGTGGTAGTGCTATGGCCTGAGCAGAAGCCATGCTGCTCTGGGCATAGTATGTCATACTTGGCTAGGTATTCAGTGAGCTGAGTGGCAACCACTTTTTCTAGCACTTTGGGGGGGGAGAATGGAGATGAGTTGATAATTGCTGGGCGAGGATTTGTCACCACTTTTATGAATAGAGGTAATGATGGCTATCTTCCAGGTACTGGGGAATTGCCCCAGGTAGAGGGAATTGTTGAGTAGGTCTGTTAGAGGGACTAGGACCTCATTGAGGACTAGTCAAAGGAGACTAGCATCTAGGGGGTCATTACTAGGGTTATTGCTGTTTAGCACTTTTTGCAGGTATGGACGGGCTTCATGGGTGGATATTTTGCACAGGAGGAAATGAGGGCGCTGCAGGGTTGGTGGTTGGGATTTGGGCACAGGGTCAAAGAAACAACTGGGGAGAACAGTGCTGAGATCCTTGAAGGTGGTGTTTAGACAGTTTGCTATAGTAAGTGCGTCATTGGAAATGGTGCTGTCTATGGAAAGCTGGGAGGGAGGTCGGGAGCATGATTTCCCATTAAGTTGTTTGATATTACTCCAGAAGGGCCATGCAGATCACCATGTGGTGGTGAGAGTCAATTGATAGTGGTCTGCTTTGGCCTTGCAGATGGCTCGAGTGCATCTATTGCATACAGCATTATAGGATTGTCTGTTAGCCAACCTGCCAGACCCTGTAGCTTTGTGCCAGAGATTGTCCTTTTCTCTCAGCTTTTGGAGTAGGGAGGGGGTGATCCATGGTGCATTTTGTCTTTTGGTGCGGTGCTTGGTGAGTGAAGCATAGAGGTCACAGGCTTTGGTGAAGGCCTGTGTGAACAGATCGAGCACAATGTCAATGCTGGGGGCTATATTAATGGGGGACCAGTCCATTTGAGTGAGTAGTTGTTTAAGTCTTTTTAACCCCCCTGGGCGGAGATGCCTTCAGAAAGTGGTTTGGGCTATGGGTTTGGGTGTGGAGGAAGTCCATAGGAATAGGATGGGTGAGTGATCATTTAGGGAGTCGGGAAGTACTTTTATATCCTGGATTTTGTTGGGGTGGTTAGAGATAATGATATCCAGGAGGGTGCTGGTACCAGTAGAAGGATGAAGTCTAGTAGGTTTAGTAACTAATTGGACCATGCTGAGGGCAGAGAAGGAGTCCTTCATTGGTGTGACTGAGGGGCCAAGCCAGTTGACATTTAGATCCCCTACTGGTGTCTGTTCAGCACTGTGCAGGAGGGTGGAGAGGTAATCAGTGAGGGATGTGATGGCTGGCTTTTGGTTCTTAGGGGGTATGTAGGAGGCTGTGAGGTATAGTGGACCCCTGGAGGGGTCTGGGGTGATTTTTAGGGTTAGGGCTCATGCTCCATCATTGAGTTTGAGGGGTGGGAGCATGTGGCCAATGATGTCATCTCTGATGTAGATCACACAGCCGCCCCCAAGTTTTCCCACCCTGTCCTCCTGGTATAGTGTGTAACCAGGGAGTGAGACAAAGGCATCAGGAGTAGATTTAGAGAGCCAGGTCTCAACTAGTGCAATGATGTCTGGTTGGTGTAGGGTGGCCCAACATTGGAGCACTGCAGATTTTTTTGGTAGGCTACGTATGTTCAAAGAGGCAATGCGGAGTCCAGAGGACCTGGTAGGTGGACTGGTGGGTGCAGAACCTGGATTAGGGTGGATATTACCAGAGAGGAGTAGTAGAAGGACCAAGGTTCTGACCATAGAGTGGCAGCTGGTTAACTTTTTGGTAGTACGTTGAGAGGAGGGGAGGATGTAGCGGAGCAGGGGATGGGCAGGGTTTGGAGGGTTGGGAAGACACAGAGGGGGTGGAGCCAGGGTGGTCAGGGTGGGCAGAGGGGTTAGGATGGCAGCTAGGAGGTGGATGCAGGGGTCCAGGGTGCAATGACAAGGTAGGAGGATGGGTAATTCTTGAGAGTTGCGAAGGTGTAGTCCACAAAGGGCATGGGGTGAGATCTGGCTGGTGGGAGGTGAACCCCAGGGTGGTTATGAAGATGAGGCACATAAAGAGAAATTGAACAGACATGGTGTCTAGGTAGCCTTGGAGGCAGAACAAAGTGGTTGTGGGGGGAGCCAAAAAGCTGTAATAGCTTTAAAACAAACCAAAGGAAAATAGTTTGACTTGTAGGCTCAGTAGCAGAACTGCTGACTTTAGTGGTAAAGGTACAGAGTTTGAGGCCTGCAATAGGACCAAAGAAAATTATTTAAGCAGACTAAGGAGTCAGAAGCTTTGAGAGCCTTAAAAACTAAGAATAAATTAGCCTGATCTGTTGGCTTAATGGTAGAGCTGCTGACTTTATGGGTAATGATACAAGGTTTGAGGCCTGCAGTAGGACCAAAGAAATTATTTTAGTAGACTATGGAGTCAGAAGCTTTGAGAGCCTTGAAACCTGAGAATAAATTAGCCTGATCTGTTGGCTTAATGGTAAAGCTGCTTACTCTAGTGGCAAGGGTATGGGGTTTGAGAACAAAACTGTGGAAATGAGTACATACCCACAATGAGAGTGTATTGAACAACAAGGATGGTAATAACAATACATTTTCACTGTCACAAATACACAGTAACACTATGTGCAAGAAGCTGAGATTTTTTACCTCAGTTGAAGTTTATCCTGCAACCACACAGAATGCATGAATGAAGATGTAATATTTTGGATCCCCATCCGTTCTCTCACGCACAAGCTTACTCAGAATGTTAGGTTTCATAACTGCTGTAGCAGTCACATGCATAAATAAAACCAAAATACCTTGAATGAATGTCACTGATTAAACATGAAAACGTATGTCTGCCATTCAATCCATAATCCAATCCCAGCCAAAATGTCAGGCTTAAATTCATGCCCCCTTTAAGTGATTTGCTCATAGTCACACTGTATGCAAGTGATGACTGTGGGTTTCAAACCCTGGTCTACTGTGTTTCCAGATTCACAGAAACTGACTAAGAAAACAGAAATTAGTAAAACCCCAGTAAACTCTATTTCAGTAGCGTAAGGGGGAAATTCACCTTTACTGCATTAAATGCCAGTGAGAGCAGGTTCCACAATGAGCTTTTTTTTTTTAATCAGACAGGTTTAGCCAAGTGAACTTCACATGCTTCACTCAGAAATGATTTCCTCAAGTGATAATGTTGAAACTGGTCATAAGCTTCCAGTGGGTCTGCCAAGTGGGTATCAGACCAGAGAAAATGCCTCTCAGGCCACCCCAAAGCAATCGCAGTCCCCAAAGACAAACTGCTGGTAAAAATTGATTATGACTTGAGGCTCTCATCTCTGAGTAGAGCAAATGAAGTTTGCTAGTCTATTCAACCTGTCTGATACAAAGAAACTGCTCTGTCTGGAACCAGCTCTTATTGTCATTTAATACAGTAAAGGAAATTCACTCGCTTACTCCACTAAACTAGAACTCATTGGGCTTTTACTGATTTCATTTTTCTTGGTCTGTTTCTATGTGCACGTGCACTTTCTTTGTGAGATGAGAGAGACAACAATTTTGCTAAAGAACTGTTATATTTATGGCTCACCTCACTGACAGCTGGTAAATAAACACACCATGACAATTTTTTACATCAAGGTTTATTCAGGAGACAAGTAAAACTGTAGAAAAACACCAAAAGAAGGGAATACCTACCATTTAATATGAAATAATGCAATTTTATATACTAATTTGTCATGTTTTATAAACTCAATAACACACTCCAGGTTGTTAATTGTCTGGGGTTCGCAGATTAAAAGGGGAATGCAAGAAACTCAATGACAAAGTTTGAGGAAAAGACGGCATAGCATTCTTCATACTGCCTCCACATCCTGCCGCACTCCTCAGGCTCTGGGTTGTGTGTTGCACCGTAGGCACCGTAGGCTCTCTAAATATTGCACACACAAAAAAAAAACCTAACAGAAGGAGAGTTCCCTGAAACTATCAAGCAGTTAGTTTAGACCAGATCTTGAGGTCTTTGAGTAGTTTAGTGTTATATCAAAAGTTTGATGCCAGAGATTCAGGACAAGACTGAGTCCGTTGTGAAATTAATACAGTTGTACAGCATATAGAAAACACCGGACAGACAAGAATACAGCACGTCTGCTGTTAGCATTTGTGTTTATTTTGTAATGGTTTATTGATAAGACTGATGGAACTTCAAATGCTATTATGCTGGAACTACTAGACCACTTTCAAAAGCTGGCACATACTACAGAAACATAGAATTTGATGGCAGATAAGGACCGCTTGGCCCACCTAGTCTGCCCATTTCCCTACCAAATGGATAAGCTGCAGATCCTAGTTAACCAACTGTAGCTGTTTGCATCAGATTTCACAAATAAACTGTAATGAAATAAACAAAAGTTAACAGCAGACTCCTTCTTGTCCACTGGCGATTTCTATATGCATTAAAATGCAACAGTTAAGACTTATATTGATGCAATTTTCTGGAGGGGGGCCATGCCCCAGGACCCCCTTATCTTTTTTGGTTATTTCATTTTGTGCCCCCCAGAAATCATCAGGTTAAGTGAGGAATAACAATGTGCGGTAATCATAGCACTAAATTTTGCAGAACTGTTATTTAAGTCAGCTAATGCTAATGGTTTTAATTTCTGCTGTCAAAGGCACATCTATCAATTTTTGAATTAGGCTCAAACTGGAACAGAATGTATTTCCACCAAACAGTATACCATTAAAAAAATAAAACAATATTTTTTTCCCTGAAGTAATCCTTTCACAGTGAATTGGATACAGTATTAAATTCAATGGTCTGTAGTAACAGCTGCAACTAAAGCAGAACGTACATTTGTACAAATGCCCCTGAGGCAGGGTTGGTTGAACTCCAAAACCACTGACACAGTTTGAGACAATGGAATTTGCTGCCTTACTTTTGTGTAGCTTAAAGAATGTCATTTAATGTGGGGCAAGTAGAGGACAGTTTACAGTGTATAAATTGAAAGCTTCATTCATTAAATTAATATTCAATATGGACAATATACAACGCAGGAAGGGTACAATGTTCAGAATAATGTACCACACTAAGTCGTAAGTAATGGTATAACACCATGGCCATAAATCATTCAGTAAGTAGCTGAAAGGGATCCAACCATACATACACTTTGGTTCTGCACTGTAGCCCTGGAGTGAGAGGTTTTTTTTGTTGTAGTGTATAGTGATCGGACACTGCACATTTGGTAGCTGTTATTTTTATGTCTTTTAAGCTCCTTATTGAATGATTTCTGCCCATGTTTCTGTACTTTCAGCATTATTTAAGAGCTAGTATTGTGAGTGTTTGTAGAGGAAGGAGAAATGGGTGGGAAAGAGGATATGCAATTAGGGGAATCACGTCTTAAGTAGCTACTAATGGTGTGGCATTCAGCAACTCTGAGGTGAATAGAGTCAATCCAGCCCTCCCACTTCAGCCCTCACCTCTCCCCCATCAGCCTGTAAAAGCAGCTGTTGAATGAGAAATTCTACAGCTGCTTTCCCACGCTGATGGGGTAGGGGTGAGAGCTGAATTGAGAGGGCTGGATTTATAGACTCTGTATTCGCTTCAGAGTTGCTGAATGCCACTCCATCAGTAGTTAATCCAATTTGTATTTCAAGCTTACATAAATAAATAAATACTAAATTATTTTACACAAACACATTTCTGGAATGAAGGTTTTAGGGATTTTAGAGAACCTGCAGCACCCGCTTTCATATCTATATACCGTATTTACAGTGTATGCCCTCCATATCTCTCAACCTTTTGTCCCCCAAATATGGAACATTGCCTCTCAAAATGTGGAACAAATGAGCAAAATGTGGAACACTTAATCAAATCTTTACCTAAGAAGCTCAGAACACTGTTAAAATGTTTGCATTTATGTTCAGAAAGTAGGGTTGCCACCTGTCAGGTTTTTTACCTGGTGATCAGGTTTTTAGGGTCCCTATCAGGTAATGCAGTTTTGCTCTGTGCTGGTCAGGTTTTTGAGCCATATTTAGGGTTTACTACTTTTGAAACAGCTTTTGTAATATCATTTAGTGTTTTAGCTACATGTCCAGGTTACAGACAAGTTCTGTTGTTAATATAGTCTTTTGTTTGTGAAAGCAGTCAACCTGGGAGGCACAAAGTATGGCGATTAACACCATTAGCACTTACTTAACCTAATCTTTTCCACTGCATCTTAAATTGGCATAGCAGCAAAGCTGCCCCCACCTGTTGTAACAATAACAGAGCCAGATGTCTTCCACTTTCATTTGCTGGTAAACATTTTAATCTCTAACAGAATTTAGGCATTTTTAAATGTTTTACATTTTTTTCCCTCAAGAAAAAATATGGTCACTTCTTCGGCTTTGAAATAGTACTGTGGACATAAAGGAAACTGAGCCAGAAAAGGATATAAAGTACACATTATAGGAAACAATTTCTTTATTATGTATTATATACCATGTATACTGCTATATGCTATTTACAGTATTTCCCTTGTCTCTCCCAGATCATATCTATAAATAAGATTGGTTTACCAGATAAACATACAGAGATAAAATAAATGTCAATAAATATATAATAAATAACTAGGAAGAACCTGGAAAAGTAATTTTAACAGGTACAGTTCATTGAACTGCTGCTTTAAGTGTTGTATTTTATTGATATAACAAATCAATTTCTAGGAGGAGCACTGCATGGTGAGTCATGAAAAGGGGTGAGGCTAGGGGTGGAGCTTAGGATCTGGTTTTTGCCTCATCCAAAGGTGGCAACCCTATCAGAAAGTCTGTTATTACTTAAATAATATATTTTTTGCATCATTTACTATAGACGTTTCCTTTAAAATGTTGATACTGAATGTGGGACAAGTCTGCACAATGTGGAACAGTGAGCTCTTGTGAAATAAAATGAGGAATGTTCCTTGTAATGTGGTACAGCTGAGAGGTATGATACCCTCATAGCAAATTCAGATGCCAGCAATCATGTGACTGGGTTTGTGGAGGACAGGAAGGTGGCTGGCTGGTATTCATTACAAGCCCCCCCACACACACACACACGCACATACCTTCTCTTAGTCAAATCCTTTCAAGCCCCCCACACACACCGCTTCTCTTAGTCAAACCTTTGACTAAGAGAAGGTGTTTGTGTGTGTGTGTGGGGGGGGCTTGTAGTGAATACCAGCCAGCTACCTTCTTCTCCCCCACAAACCCAGTCACATGATTGCTGGCATCTGAATTTGCTATGAGGGACTGCCCATCAGTGACTCTGGCCTTGACTGCAGGTTCCTTTGACTAAAGAGAAGATGGGGAAGGGGGCTTGTATTGAATACCAGCCAGCAAGATTTCTTTTTCTGTGACCATATACCCACAATATATATAAGAATGATTTTTAAGCCCTACACTAAACTGAGTGTGAATGACAGTGCAGGTTACTCACTGTCTGTGTGTTCGTACTTTGGTTTGCTGTCTTTGCCTGCTGATACTGTATTTCATTATGATACACTTAACTGGTGAATTTAACTGGAATGCACATGGATGTATTTTATCTACGCACATTTTAATTGTTGCCATATAGGAATGGTGATTTTAGACTTTGTAGATAAACATTATCTCCGACCCAGTTCTTTAAGAATGCCACAATTACTGTATCTAGAAGTACTGATACTGATGGGATTAAAAATATTTAAATATAATGCAAGTCCTGTGGAGTGCAGCCTGTAGTACCACAAATAATAAAACTGTATTAACAGAAATTGTATTATTGCAAAAAAAAAAAAGAACAGTGAGGAAGGATGCAAGTCCCATTACTGAATTTTCGGGAGGTCACTGAGGTCAATGATCATAATATAAACAGCACACTTGTATCAAATCTAATAATAGGACCTCAACCCAAACACTATTAATATGGCAAATGTAGTAGGCTTTTATATATTTAAAAAGATGTTATGGTACCAAAATGTACTCGCAGAGAAAATGCAGGGAAATAACTAAAATGTATACAATCCTGCAACAATTGCGACATGCATACAGGGCTTGGGCTGAGGTGACTATTATTTAACTTGACACACAGTACTGTATACATTGTCATTTGTGACCTCGGGGACCTCCCACACACTCTGTAATGTACAGTATCTGGCATCCTTCCTTATTTCTCATTCTCATTCAAACGCAACAACACTGCTAGCATTGCAGTAATCTTGTGCATAGCTAAGCAGGTATTTAAGCTAAAGAGGGCATACATTGTAAATACTGTATATATATAGATAGGAAAGTGGGTGATGCAGGTTCTCTAAAATCCCTAAAACTTTCATTCCAGAAATTTGTTTGTGTAAAATCATTCACAAAGATACATAGACACTGTCGGCAGATAAGGGCCTACAGCCCACTCAGTCTGCCCATTTTAGCTTCTAAGTTCACTTTATGTTTTCCTAGAAGTCTGCTTAGTATTTATTTATTTATGCAAGCTTGAAATACAAATTGGACTACATAAGAAAAATTAGAGAGAGACCACAGAGATCATGTAGCAGGAGAAGTGTTTAATTGTAGTCATTAGGGTTACCATCTTTTAAGAAGCCCAAAGTGGGACATTTCTTACTGAAATATGATTTTTCACAGGACAGTACGTAACCTTGACCAATGCAACAGACTTATTTTCTCTATATAATCAGAATTAAGGCTAAGTGTTGTAGTTTCTTAGTTGCTTCTATTGTTTCTTATCATTTTAAGATATTTTAGTTAAGGTATTGTAGTTTTCTGCAACATTTAGTGGAAAGTTAGAAAATATTTTTTCTATTATAAAATCAGGCCATTTAGTATTTTTCATGTTTTTTTTGCAGGACACAGCTGCCCAAACCAGGACTGTCCTGTGAAAATCAGGACAGGTGGTAACCCTAGTAGTCATAGAGCCCCATGAAGGAGACAAAGTAGCAGTCCTTCATGCAATAGGAACAAGCACTATAATAATGGATACTCATCTAAACAGTTGTTTTGGGGAGGAGGGATTGAGAGAAAGAAGCCTGAATGAGCCAGCAAACTGCTACAGGAACAATTACAAAAGGAACAGGCACAGGAAACAAGGGGAGGGAGAGAAGAGAAAGCAACACAGAAATGGAGCTTTGGAATGAGGACAGACAACAGAGATAAATACTATCTATTACTATTATTTGATACTCTATCAGTGTACTGTTAACAGCAATGCAGAGAGGGAATGAAGTGCAAGTCAGCCTTCATAAAGGTGCTCAAGTGAAAATAAGCAAATGCAAGGTATGGAACTGGGCATGCTCCCTTTTAGGAATCCATCCCATAACAACACGTTAGCTAAAGTTATGTTTTGAATTTATCTTTTTGTTCGGGTCCCATTTTTTTTTTCTTTTTTGATTACTAGCATAGTCTGAGAGCATGTACAGAAAGCTGACACTGAGCTGAAATAAACTTACAGATAAGATGCATCATTTTCACATTCAATATCTTAATGTTTATACACTGTTTCTTTTTTTATTTTGTTACAGTGTGTGAGATAGGAAAAATAAATGCTATCAATTCACTTTCAAATGTACTTACTGTATCTGCGATGTCTCACTTCTTACTCCATGGGTTCGTGTACATTGATCTAGCTCTGACGGGGAAGGGGGCACTTGTACTGAATTACCCACGATCATCCTTGTACAAAGCAAACATAAATCAAGTGGCATAGATTTAATCACTGTGGGTTTTTTGTCAGTGATTTGTTTATTCTATTTATTTTATATTTATTCCTGTTTGCCTAGCTGTCCATACGAACATACGAAATTTGCCAGCAGATAAAGGCCTATAGGTCTATCAAGTCTGCTCGATTGTGCTGCTAGCACCCCTTATTCTGCAGCTGCCCTCCCTTCCACCCTTCCCCTTCATTAACCCTCCCCCTTGTCCTGTCCCATCCCCTTTTGAAGCAGTCCACTGTTCTACTGGATACCACTTCTGTAGGTAACACATTCCACCCAGCCACCACCCTCTCTGTAAAAAAGTGTCTCCTCGTCTCCCTCCTGAACCTTCCTCCCTCCAGTCTCATATCATGGCCCCTGGTGTCCTTCCCCTTCTTTACTTTGAACAGCCCCTCTGTACCTGTCTTGTTTATTCCTTTCATGTATTTAAAGGTTTCAATCATGTCCCCCTGTTCCTCCTCTCCTCCAGTGAGTACATGTTCAACTCCCTCAACATCCTCTTGTATGATAAGTCCCCCAGCCCCTTGATCATCTTTGTTGCCCTGCGTTGCACCCCCTCCAGTAACTTAATGTCCTTCTTCAGATATGGGCACCAGTACTGCATGCAGTACTCCAGGTGCAGTCTAACTAATGACCTATACAGTGGCAGAATCACCTCCTCCCTCCTCGAGGATATACCCCTTGCAATACAACCCAGCATTTTGTTGGCCTTTGCAACTGCCTTCCTACATTGTGCCAAGTTGCTCATTGACCCTGTGATGAGCACCCCCAGATCCTTCTCCTTCTCCTCTGTCTGGGCTAGCTGCACTCTCCCCAGCTGGTAACTCCTCCTTGGGTTCTTCATCCCAAAATGCAGCAGCTTGCACTTTTTGACATTAAACCCCGGTTGCCAGGTGTCTGACCAGGTTTCAAGCTTTGCCAGATCATCCTGTAACCCCTGCTATCCCCCTAGGTCATCCACCACCACTCCTACCTTGGTATCATCAGCAAACAGACTGATCTTGCTCTTGATGTCCCATGATATGTGTGCAATGAATATCCCAAACAACACTGGTCCCAACACCAAGCCCTGTGGAACACCACTCGTCACTACCCTTGGGTGTGAGAGCTCCCCACACACCACCACCCTCTGTTTCCTTCCCTGAAGCCAGTTTCCTACCCATCTCACCAGCTTTGCACCCGCCCTTGTGCCTACTAACTTACTTCCCAGCCTTCCATGTGGCACCGAGTCAAATGCCTTACTGAAGTCCAGATACAGCATGTCCACTGCATGGCCCCAGTCCAGTTGCCTAGTTACCCAGTCATAGAAGTCCACCAGGTTGGTTTGGCAGGATCTTCCCTGTAAGAAGCCATGCTGTCTGCTGTCCTGTAGTCCTTTGGCCTCTAGGAGGGCCACCAGCCTCTCCTTCAGAATAGTCTCCATTAGCTTACCCATGATGGATGTGAGGCTCACTGGTCTATAGTTTCCCAGTTCATCCTTGGGGCCACTCTTGTGGAGAAGCACCACATGAGCCATCCTCCAGTCCTGAGGTACACACCCTGAAGGTAGTGAGGCATTAAATAGGTCTGCCAAAGGTCCTGCAAGGACCTCTGCCAGCTCCTTCAGTACCTTGGGGTGGATGCCACCTGGGACTGGTGCCTTGTCCACCCTCAATGCCTTCAAACCCTCCCGAACTCTGCCCTCCATGATTTCCCCATCTGTCACCCCTTCCCCCCCGTTTCTGCCATTTCTCCCCCCTTGGGTGTCACCACCTCTTCTCTTTAGTAAATACTGTGCAGAAGTACTTGTTTAGTGCTTCTACCTTATCACACCCTGATTCACCCAACTCCTCCTTCTAATCCTTACTATGTGGTCCTTACAGCTCCTTTTCTCCCTGATGTACCTAAAGAAGTCCTTCTCCCCCTTCTTAATGCCTTGTGCCAGCCTGAGTTCTGTAGATGCTTTGGCTCCCCTTACTGCCCTTGTCACCTCCTTCAATTCTGTCAAGTACTCCTCCCTGTCCTCCCCCCTCCCTATTTTCTTGTACTTCCTAAAGGCAGCTCTTTTCCTTCTTACCTTTTCCATGACCTCCTTGCTCAACCAGCTCAGTTTCTTAGCCCTAGTCTTCTTGCTCTGGGCCTTGCAGCAGGTTTTGGTTGCCTCCACTATCCCCAGCTTTATGAGCTCCCACCTCTGGTTAGTGTCCATACTAGATTTAATTCTGGCCAGGTACCTTGTACCACTTCCACCATCCTCCCAAAGTTGGCCCTCTTGAAGTCCAGCACTCTTGTGCCAGATTCCACTCCTTCCTTGCCCATATCCAATGTGAGCCATACTGAGTGGTGGTCACTCCCTGACAGTGGTTCCTCCACTGTATGTTCTCTCACAAAGTCCCCATTTGCCAGCACAAGGTCATGGGTATTCCCTAACCTGGATGGTTCTCTGACTATTTGCAGCAGGAAGCTGTCCTGGAAGGCATCCAGTACCTGCTCCCTTCTGTTCCTGGTTGTTGGGGTACTCCAGTCCACTCATGGCATGTTGAAGTCCCCCATAATCACCACACTACCCTTCTCGCAGGTCCTCCTGATCTGTCCCGCTAGTTCCCTGTCTAACTCCTCCATCTGAGATGGTGGCCTGTACACCACTCCCATTCTAAGAATCCTATTCTTGGAATCCTGGATTTGCATCCAAAGTGACTCCATACTACACTCCTCCCCTTCATCCCTTACATACTTCAGTCCTTCCTTCACATATAGTGCCACACCCCCCCTCCTTTCCTAATCACTGTCCCTACTAAATAACCTGTACCCTGGTGCAGACAGGTCCCAGTTATTGTATTTAGGTGGCCCATGTTTCTGTGATGGCTGCAATGTCCACCTCTCCCTCTACCATGAGCACTTGTAACTCTGCAGTTTTCATCCCAATGCTCCTAGCATAAAGGGTAACCACCTTCCACCCTCCCCCCATCCTGCCCTCCTTTACTAGCATCACCAATAGTACTTGCCATTTGTCCTTTGTTACTGATATGGGGGGTTAAGCTCATATGGTTTCCCAACCTGTGGTCTCTGCATATCTCTTGCCCAATTGCCACCCCCCGCTCCTAGTTTAAATTCCCAACTTCCTCTATGTACTCCTTGATCCTCTGTTTCAACATCCCTGAATCAAGAACCCACGCCTGTAGATTTTAAAAACTAAATCCTGGTGTCAAGTGGACCCATCCCATTTTGATCTCATGCCCAGCTATTTTGAAAATTATTCCCTGGTGGAATGAGGACCCTCCACCAGTTTTGAACCCATGCCAGCTGCTTTAATAATGAATCCTTTGAGGTGAGTGGATTATCCCCCACTCTCGAACACATACCTGTAAGTTCAAAAATGTCACATTATTCCCTGGTGGTTTGTCCACTATCCACAAGGAATTAATATTCATAATTTTGCTGGACTGTGTTCTGTACAGTGGCAGGATTCACTATCCTCCAGGGAATAATTTTCAAATGCAAGAACATGGGATCAAAAAGGCTTGGGTCCACTAGACACCATGGATTAACTTTTTAAAAATACATTGATAGGTTTTTTTATGGGGAAGGGACCAATAGCCACTAGTGAATATATTTAAAACCTTGAGGCTTATGTACTGGTTTAGGGTTTGACCACAGACTACTAGGCAATAAATAAAAAAGCTAGAGGCATCAGTTCTAGTTGGAGTAGGGGAGTTAGATGTTACTCAACACTCTGTACATGGATTATGGAGTATCGCGTATGTATACATTTTCTCTCCTTTTTTTTATTGTATACTTATTCAAGTTGTAGGTGATGACCTGTCCACCTTTACCCCCTTTCCACCACCAACCTCTGACCATGTTTTTGGGTGACCAGTACAGACACTATCTTATTATTTTGAAGTACAAGTACTGTGAGATGCTCCATATCCCCTTAGCTTTCTTCTAGTTTTTTTTTTTAATTGCCAGCCATAAACTGTCCTTACCCCAACTAACATACTTTCTCTGCCATTGGACTGGTGAAATAGACGTAGTTACAGTCCGTGGCAACCAACATAATGCGAAAGTGAAAAATGTGATTCTTTTATAATACACACAAATACTGTAGGTGCCATCATATAGAGGGGGGGTATACTTTGAGATGTTATTTTGCACTCAATCACAGCTAAGGAGGTTTAAGCAGCTCACCTTCAGTGCCTTCTTGCCAGATGACAGTTACTAGATAATTGTGCTACCAGAGGAAAAAAAGCTGTTTAATACCATGGTCAGTTGGGGCTCTGAGAGCATATTTAACATATTTTGCACAATACATAGCATAAGTAAAGACAGAGTTTTTTTTTACTACTGAAAAGCTTTATTACAGTACATGTAAAAAGTAGACTGAAATTGTATCCACAAAGAGCTCCACCTGGCACATTAAAGCAGATGTTAATGGGGATTCAGGCTTAACAGATACCACTGCTGCACTGACACATTAAGGAGGTACTGCTTGGTAAATTGAAAGACAAGTAGAATGCAATCAGGAAGAGTGCCACCTGGCACATTACAGCAGTTGTTGAGAGGGATTCAATTAATTAAGAGCTTAACACACACTGCAGACCACACTAATGCACTGCCGCATTAAGGATGTACTGCTCGTTATACCTCTCATTAATACCGTGTCTGCTGAGGTATGCTGTGGTACCGGGCAACTTTGGAATAACAACCACTGTAGGTTTAGATGCTTCATTGGCAAGCATTTAAACTTGCCAAGGGGGGAGGCACTGAGGAGAAGCAGGAAAATCCCAGCCCCCCCCTACAAAACAGGGTAGTTAGTGAAGTAGACACAAAGGTAGAGACGTCGATAGGGAGCAGAACATGGGTAAATCCAGAAAAAGGCAAGGGCAGTAGGGACAGGGTTAGGCCTAAAAGGGGTAAGGCCATCAAAGAATGGAGGGCAATGAGTACCAATGCCCATAGTCTGGGTAAAATGCTCTCTGCACTAGTGGCCTTGATGGAAGAGGGATGCCTGGATACCATGGCAGTCACAGAAACATGGTACACAGAGAACCAAGGTACACAATCTACAGGAGGGACGGTGAGAGTAAAAGAGGAGGGGGAGTAGCTCTCTACATAAGGGAAGGAATCAAAGCAACAGAACTAAAAGGTAAACAGGGAGGGAAGGGGAGGAGGCACTGTGGGTCACCCTGGAGTCAGGAAATGGCACCACAATCCACACAGAAGTTGTTTACAGACCCCCATCTCAGGGGGAGGCAGTGGACAAGGAAATGACAGAAGGAATCCTTAGAATGACAGAAAAAGGAGAGTTACCATTGATGGGGGACTTCAATATGTCAGATGTTAACTGAAGCACCTTTGCTGCAGCCACATCCAAGAGCAGGGCCATTCTCAATGCCCTACAGGGGGAATGCCTCAGACAGCTAGTGCTAGAACCCACTTGGAAGGGAGTAGTCTTAGACCTGGTACTCTCAAATGGGGCTGGAGAGAGGACCACAGATTTAGAAGTGGGTAGCCATCTGGGAATAAGCAGCCACCAAACAGTGTGGTTCACAATAAACACAGCTGTATAGTCAAGCCTTACAAAGGCAAGGGTGTTGGACTTTAGGAGGGCTGACTTTGGCAAAATGGGAGAGTGTCTCAGAAAAGCACTAGCACACAGACAAGAAGGAGGGGTGGAGGAACAATGGGGAAAAATCAAAACTGCCATCACAGATGCAACATGCCTTTGTGTAAAGCAAATCAACAAAACAAAACAAAGGAAAAAGCCCCTATGGTTCTCAAGAGAGGTGTCAAGAAAGGTTAAGAAGAAAAGGATAGCATTCAGGAAATATAAGGAAACACAGAAGGAGCAGGACAGAGAACTATATCAGTTAAAGCAGAAGAAGGCAGGGAAGACAGTCAGAATAACAAAGGCCCAAACTGAGGAAAAGATAGCCAACTCTGTTAAGAAGGGGAAAAAAAATATTTTATAGGTATATTAGGAAGCAAATAAAAAACCAAGGGAGTGATACTGAGGCTTAATAAAGGGAAGGGAATGTGGGCAGAGGGTGACAGTGAAAAAGCAGGGATACTGAATGAATACTTCTGCTCAGTATGCACAAAAGAAGAGGAGAGGGAGGTACCTAAACCAAATAATAGAAACACTCTGGATAGGGGGGGTTGATACCAGTCCATTCACAGAAGAAATGGTTCTGAAAGAATTCTTAAAACTGAAGGTGGACAAAACAATGGGGCCTGATGGGATTCACCCCAGAATTCTAAAAGAACTAAGGATAGAACTAGTGACATCACTGACTACCCTCTTTAACAAATCATGGTAGGATGGGGTGGTACCTGAGGACTGAAGGAAGGTGGATGTGGTTCCACTTCACAAATGTGGGAGCAGGGCAGAGGCAGAAAACTGCAGACCTGTTAGTTTGACTTCAGTGGTAGGGAAAATTATGAAATCACTTCTGAAGGAAAGAATTGTTGAGTACCTACAGGTCAGTGAGGCACAGGACCCAAGGCAGTATGGATTCACAGCAGGAAGGTCATGTCAGATGAATCTAATAGATTTCACTGACTGGGTGACCAAAGTAGCAGATCAGGTATGGGCTGTGGACATGGCCTACCTAGACTTTAGCAAGGCATTTGACACAGTCCCACACAAAAGATTAATATACAAGTTAGCCAGCCTTGAAGTGGGTCCCAAGGTAGCAGCCTGGGTAAAAAATTGGCTGGACAACAGGACACAGAGGATAATAGTAAACGGAGTCCACAGTGAAGAAAGGGGGTTATTAACGAGGCACCGCAGGGTTCACCACTGGGATCGGTCCTCTTTAATGTCTTTGTAAGTGACATTGCAGAGGGACTGGAAGGAAAAGTATGTCTCTTTGCAGACAACACAAAGCTCTGCAACAGGGTTGATACTCAAGGTGGGGTGGAAAGGATAAGAAGGGACTTGGCAGGGTTGGAGGAATGGTCAAATGTATGGCAGCTTAGATTCAACACAAAGAAGTGCAAAGTAATGCACCTGGGAAACAAAACCCAGAGGAAGAGTACACAATGGGGGGTGAGATACTAACAACAACAAAAATGGAAAGGGACCTGGGGATAGTCATATCAGATGACCTAAAGGTGGGCAAGCAATGTGAGAAGGCAGTAAGGAGGGCGAGAGGGTAACTGGGATGCATAGGGAGAGGCATCAACAGTAGAAAACAGGAAGTTGTTATCCCTCTGTACAGACAGTTGGTGAGACCCCATCTGGAGTACTGTGTGCAGTTCTGGAGACCCCATCTCTGCAAGGACATAGACAGGATGAAGGCTGTGCAGAGGATGTCAACTAAAATGGAGCAGGGTCTGCACCAGAAGACATACAAAGAGAGACTAAAACAGCTTAATAAGTATACCCTCAAGGAAAGGAGGAAGAGGGGACATGATAGAAACTTTCAAGTACCTCAAGGGAAGCAACAAAGTCCAAGAGGGTAGCATCTTTCAGAAAAAGAGATGTGCAAGAACAAGTGGACACAATTTGAAGATAGAGGGGGGATGGCTCAGAGGTAATGCGAGGAAGTATTTTTTCATGGAGAGAGTTGTGGATGCATGGAACAGCCTTCCTGAGGAGGTTGTGGAGTCAAAAACAGTGGGGAAATTCAAGACTGCATGGCATAGACATAAGGCAATTCTAGTGAGGGGTAGGAGGAAGTAGGCTGTTGGTTAATTAGGATCTGCAGCTTATACATTAGATAGGGAAATGGCAGACTAGGAGGACCAAGTGGTCCTTAGCTGTGATCAAATTCCATATTTCTATGTTTCTGTTTCCCAGATCTGGAGTTGTGAAGCAACTCACATTTCCTACAACATATTTTACAATATTTTTAGCAGCTGTTTTAAGGTGTGGTTTTACTATCTGGAAACATTTTTGTAATAGTGGTACAGCTTTTCTAAATAAAGTTCTAAATATACCATCTATACTGGCACCATACTTAACAGGGGCACTGTGAAACCCAGATAAGCCATGAAACAGTTTGTGCTTTATAACTAGCTACATAAAGGTTTGGATCACTGTACAACTTCTGTGACATGATTGTTATTCAGAAGGTTCCTTTAACAGGCCAGAAATGAAGCTTCACAATCACCTTGCCAAACAAGAATAACACATTTTTGTCTTGATCATTTTTTATCACAGTAGTTATGGTGTCAAACTGTTGTTTGCTGATTGGTATATAATCCATCTTATCATAGCGGATGGTTATGATTGCATTATTCTTACCTGATATTTCCACACAATGGAGTAGGACCATGTGACTTTCACCGACTCTTTGGTGTTCAACAATGACTGTATACACATACAGTGTGTAAACCCCGCCATTGATGTCAACATAACATGGTCCTGTGCTTGCTTTTAGTTGTGGCATACCGTGTGGTACCCCCAAAATACAAGCCAGATTATGGTGAGCAATAAGTGCTTCACCTCTGATGATGTGGAATTTTGTTTTCCATTCCCGACTGTCATATTCTAAAAAAATGCCTAGCGGTGGCTGTTCCAGTGCCTCATTGATGGCTGCCGTGATATTCATAATATTGTAATAATACCCTCTGGGAATTGATGATGGTAATAATGGTTTATAAGTTTCACCAGCTTGAAATCTCCCATCTTAGTGTGTAATATTGTCCCAAGTCCTTGGGTATTGTATTTTTGGCACACCAACTTCCCGCACCCCTACTAAACTGATAGGTTTCTTCAGTTCAACAGTATATTCTGAATTAGTACTTTTGGGAAACATTTCAAAAGATGCATTGCTGGACAATGTAATGGAAAACCCATTCTCGGACATTGTTTTACCAATAATGTCTTCTCTCAACTGATGTCATGCAAAACATGGGAGCACCCTTATAATTATAATTTTTTCAGCTGTTTGGATTCTACCCATCTGTTAAATTTTGATGGCCAGCCTAACCATTTCACTAAAACCATTTTTTTTCCTTCCCTTGTCTTTTCTGTGACACTATTTTTCAACCCTGTATACACGGTTTGCAGTGTCTTCAACTTTTACCAATTCTTGCTCATAAAAAACACCTCTTATTTCTTCTCCGTCATAATCTTTTAATTTGTAAGCTGGTATAGGCTTAGGTATACATTCAGAAGGGAAATAATAAATATCGCACTTGTAAAGTTTTGCTCATAACCTTTTTCAAATGTTTTCTTAACTCTAGAAACCCATACATGATCACACACATGAAATCCAAAAGGCCTTTTCACTTTGAGTGTAAGATCACCATATAGAATTTCTCAGACATCTAAAGAATTGGCAGTTGTCACATCAGTGGGCCTCATTTTGATGGATCAATGACAGCACTCATTATAGGCCATTGTTAAAGCCTGTAATACATGTATGTGCCTTTATGTGTTAAATGCTGTAAAATATTTCCATATTTTTGTTTTCAATATACAGTTAAATCTTTCCACAAAGCCTTAACATCATTTGATGTTGTAAAATGATGCATGTTTTGTTCTTTTAAAAATAATTTAAAATTAGCATTGAGATATTCAGTCCCTTCATCTGTTTGTAATTTTTCAGGCATGAGGCCCTCTCTGAGTATCATTTTGAAAGCCTCTGTCACATCCCTTCCAGATTTTTTTTTAGCACTTTGGTGCATGTGTATTTTGATAGGACATCAGTAACTGTTAGAATAAACAGAATGCCATTGTTGTCTATTTATTTATTTATTGAAATGTTTCACCAAGAATGCACAATGAGCGACAAGTCGCTCATCTCCCGGTATGACCTAGGGGGAAGGGTGCAACAGGAATGAGACATTAAACATTCAAGTTACAGGATCAGCATTAACATACAGTTGTAAGGCAGGTGTTACAAACAGCGTTACAACAGTGTTACGCATAATAGCTAGAAAAAGTGGACAATAATAAGTGCTTGGTTAATAAGTAAACAAGTGCTTACGTGACAGAAAAGGTGGAAAGGAGAGGGAGGTGTGAGGTGGGGAAGGGAAAGAGTTGTGTCCCTGGTGACCCCTTCAGGATGCAAGGAATCCTGCAAGGGGATTGGGGGGACCAGAGAGAATGAGATAAGACAGTGTTCCAGAGAGGCCCCTTCAGGATGTGGGGAACCCTGCAAGGGGGCTGTGGGGCTAGATAGAAAGGGGGATAAGGCTATAGGGATAGGACCCTACAGGGTCAAAATGTCAGTTTATCTACAGCGCACAACATGACTGCGAGGTATGAACATCGTGATAGGTAAGAGCAAGAGGGTGCAAAACTGCAAAAGGAAGCATGTGTGGGAGTGCACCCTCTCACTCTTCCCAGTGTAGGATAAGAATCCTGCTGGGACAGGGGTCTGCTGAGCAGCTGCTGTGGCTCGATGGAATGAGCCAATGGCAACAAGGGAGGCAGGCAGTATGTCTGGGACCGGGTTTCGATTCATGGTCCTGGACACATGGAATTTTTTTTTTTTGCACTTTGTGCAATATTTACTGGCAATCCCCCCGAGTTAGATAATTTACTTGGGGGGTGTTCCAGGGATTCAGGGGGCACAGCTCCCCACAAAAACAAGAATTATGCCATTTGCAATATACCACGCTGTACTGGCAGTGTGGTATATTGCTATGACATAATGTCTTGTGACATTATGACCCCATGCCAATAGGACCTTTCCCAAGAGAGAACCCTTCAAGATGTGGGGTACCCTGCAAGGGGGTTGGGGAAGGTCAGTAGATAGGGATTAAGAGAGTAATAGGAGAGGAAGGGAGGGAGGGAGGGAGAATTGAATCCTTCAGAGGAAGAGAATTCACAACTTTGGAGGGGATGGGTCCTAATCAATAGTCCATCAGGATGCATTGGACCCTGCTAGTAGTCATGGAAAGCCATGATAGTGGCTAGATAGAATAAGGGAGATATGATTAGGCTTAATTGGACCCCTTCAGGATGCTGAGAACCCTGCAAGGGGACTGTGATGGCCAGGGAAAAAGGTAGATGGGGCGGGGAAAGAGAAGAGATGAGACTAGGTGCAGTAGAACCCCTTCAGGATGCAGAGAACCCTGCAAGGGGAACTGCAAAAACTAGGGAGAAAAGGTAGAATAGGGGAGGGGAAGGAGAGGAGACATGCCTAGGCACATTAGGCCCCTTCAGGATGCTCAGAACCCTGCAAGGGGACTACGAAGTCTAAGGGGATAGGTAGATGGGGAGGGGGAAGGAGAAGATACAAGCCTAGGTGCAGTAGGACCCCTTCAGGATGCTAAGAACCCTGCAAGAGGACCACAAGTCTAGGGAGATAAGAGCGATGGTGGGGGAAGGGAGTAGATGAGAGATACAAGCCCCTTGGGGGGCTTTGGAAAGACTAGCCATATCGACCAAATCAGCTTGCCACTGTGTATCAATGTTGTTAACAACCACTCTGTTTCTAAGAAATCATTTCCTCGCAGGTTTGTACATAGTGTAGGCATCTTGTAAAGACAGCCACTGTGATACCTGAGTGTGAGTAATTCTTTTCCCCTGTTTTGCAGCAGCACCATGTAGTCTCTGAACACTTCCTAAGCTACCAGGTGTATGAGGGACATAATACATTTTTTTTCAATTGTTTTTTAACCATGACCGCTGTTTAGTAATATGGCAGGGACATAGGTGTTTTTTTCAAATGTCAAAATTTTATTATGACAGACCACACAATGTATACAACTAATTATAAAACTACACAGAGCATGTATTAGCCATTGTGATAAATTGATGTTATACTGCAACATAAAAATTACAACAAGAAAAGACAGGCCTTGTTTTGTTGTGTAACTAAAAATTGGATGTAAATTCACCCACATTGCTAACATCATCCTGTCTTTGACATTTTAAACTATAACAACAAATATCAACAATGAAGGTCACAGCTACCAATACTCGGCCATGAGAAACCACATTCACTTTTTCAAATATTAGTGGTAGCACATTATGAACAGTTTCTAACACATCATTCTTTAGGCACCTGCTCATGTTCATTATTTCACACCAGCGTACATCTTTTTTAATGCCACTCATTACAATCTGTATAAACTGACATTTTTCACAGTTTACATGGTTACTTGGAGTTTGAGCAGCATGGTTTGAAATTTGCATGGTTATCAAAGTCTGTAAAAGATTTTCCATTTTCTGCTTTTCAAACATTCTTTGGTGTTTTCCCCACAGCTTATCCATCTTAACAACTCTCACCATGCAGCACTGTGTTCCTTGCCAGAACTCCCATTATCATACAAGTACATATAATAGGGCACAGGGCTTCCTTTTTGCAGTGGGCTTTTAAAATATTTTTTATGACTTCCTGATGAAACTGCTTCTTCAACAGCACTTCATAGTAAACACAGAAACATAGAATTTGATGGCAGATAAGGACCACTTGGCCCACCTAGTCTGCCCAGTTCCCTACCTAACAGATAAGCTGCAGATCCTAGTTAACCAACAGCCTACTTCCTCCTACCCCCCCACTAGAATTGCCTTATGTCTGTCCCATGCATTCTTGAATTCCCCCACTGTTTTTGACTCTACGACCTCCTCAGGAAAGCTGTTCCATGCATCCACAACCCTCTGTGTGAAGAAATACTTCCTCACATTATCTCTGAGCCATTCCCCCTCTATCTTCAAATTGTGCCCCCTTGTTCTTGCACATCTCTTTTTAGGAAAGATGCAACCCTCTTGGACTTTGTTGATTCCCTTGAGGTATTTGAAAGTTTCTATTATGTCCCCCCTCTCCCTCCTTTCCTCGAGGCTATACATCTTAAGCTCCTTTAGTCTTTCTTCATACGTCTTCTGATGCACACCCTGCACCATTTTGGGTGCCCTCCTCTGGACAGCCTCCACTCTGTCTATGTCTCCAGAACTGTACACAGTACTCCAGATGTGGTCTTACCAACTGTCTGTACAGAGGGCCAACAACTTCCTGTTTTCTACTGGTGATGCCTCTCCCTATGCATCCCAGTATCCCTTCAGCCCTTCTTACTGCCTTCTCACATTGCTGGCCCACCTATAGGTCATCTGATATGACTACCCCTAGGTCCCGTTCCATTTTTGTTGTTGACAGTATCTCACCCCCCATTGTGTATTCTTCCCCTGGGTTTTTGTTTCCCAGGTGCATTACTTTGTACTTCTTTGCATTGAATCTAAGCTGCCATACATTTGACCATTCCTCCAACCTTATCAAGTCCCTTTTCGTCCTTCCCACCCCACCTTGCATATCAACCCTGTTGCAGATCTTTGTGTCATCTGCAAAGAGACATACTTTCCTTTCCAGTCCCTCTGCAATGTCACTTATAAAGACATTAAAAAGGACCGTCCCCAGTACTGAACCCTGTGATACCCCACTAGTAGCCCTCCTTTCTTCACTGTGGACTCCATTTACTATTACCCGCTGTGTCCTGTTGTCCAGCCATTGCTTTACCCAGGCTACCACCCTGGGACCCACTCCCAGGCTGGCTAATTTGCTTATTAATCCTTTGTGTGAGACTGTGTCAAATGCCTTGCTAAAGTCTAGGTAGGCCATGTCCACAGCCCCTCCCTGGTCTACTACTTTGGTCACCCAGTCAAAGAAATCAATTAGGTTTGTCTGACATGACCTTCCCACTGTGAATCCATGCTGCCTTGGGTCCTGTGCCCCACTGGCCTCTAGGTACTCAACAGTTCCTTCCTTCAGAAGTGATTCCATCATTTTCCCTACCACTGAGGTCAAACTGACAGGTCTGTAGTTTCCTGCCTCTGTCTTGCTCCCACTTTTGTGAAGGGGAATCATATCCGCCCTCCTCCAGTCCTCAGGTACCACACCATCCTCCCATGATTTATTAAAAAGGGTAGTCAGTGGTGTTACTAGTTCTTCCTTTAGTTCTTTTAGAATTCTGGTGTGAATCCCATCAGGAGCGTACTCCCCCAGACTTCTTTGATGCTAACAGTAACAAAGTCAAGGCAGGCAGTGACGACCCTACCCCAGGACCCCCACCCTTCTACTTCAAGATAGTCACCAAGGCTGAAACCAGAAAGTACCTGCTATGAACACTAGGTAAATAATAGTTGGGCAGTGGTTCCCTGGACCTCAAACTTATCACCCTCACCCTGGATGAGATACTAACCCCCTGACCAAAATACTTAATCTCTCTTTATGCCACACCCAATTTCCCCCAAAATGGAAAGCCGTAGTAATAACACCAGTACACAAAAGTGGGAATTGGGCCCTTCATGCAAACTATCACCCAATATCAATCCTACCCCCCTCTCCAAAGCACTCGAGTGCATAGTTTCAGATCAGTTATTTGACTGCCTTGCTAAATACTAAATGCACTGTCCACAGCAACATGGCTTTTGCAAAGCACATAGCACCACAATAGCATTTCTTGAATTCACTGGCTATATCCATAGCGCTCTTGACCATGGACACCTGGTGGGGGCAACCGATATCGACCTCACCAAGGCCTTTGATACAGCCAACCAGACTTCATTGCTAAACAAACTCTCCACAATCGGCCTCTTGGCCAATGGCGTGGGGTGGTTCATAAGTTATCTAGCAAGCAGGACCCAGCAAGTCAAGATAAATGGAGTCCTGTTGGACAGCCAGCAAGTGCGCGCTGGTGTCTCCAAGCTCGATTCTCAGCCCCCTACTTTTCAGTCACTTTCTAAACCACCTCCCCAGTATCTGTTTGGAAAGAATTATTCTCTATGCAGATGATGCCATTATTTTCACTAGCAGCCCTGACCCCCACCACCTTAAGACTCAACTCCAACTCGACTTCTCAAAGGTCAAGGTATTGTTCTCAAAACACAAATTAATCAAGAACTACACAAATATGAAAGTAATGTTGTTCACAAATCCACACAGGAAACACAAATCACATCAATTAGCAATACTCAATAGCCTCAACACCCCACTTGAATTGGTGCCTACCTGGTGGTCTAGTGGAGTACACTCCTGATGGGATTCACACTAGAATTTTAAAAGAACTAAGGGAAGAACTAGTAACACCACTGACTACCCTTTTTAATAAATCATGGGAGGATGGTGTGGTACCTGAGGACTGGAGGAGGGCAGAAATGATTCCCCTTCACAAAAGTGAGAGCAAGACAGAGGCAGGAAACTACAGAACTGTCAGTTTGACCTGGTTGATTGGTGCTTGTGTAAGAGCTCCCAGCGAACTGCATTTCACGTCAAAGTTCTCGGTAAAGAGATCAAGGCGTAACTTTGACTTGTTTGCTTACCTAAACGAGCTCAAATACTCAAAGCATTGGCAGGATTTCTACCTGGCTAAAACTGTCATCTCAGCGTACAATACCTTCCAGGATATCTTGTCAGGGGCTTTCGACAAATATGCTCCCCTGGTAAAAACCCACGTAAGGAATAAAGGCTGTAGATGGTTCTCCCCTGAACTTAAGGCTATGTTGCATAACAGGCATAAGCTCTGGAAAAAAGCTCGCTGACTCAATACCCCTATGAATTGGAACCATTTTAGGAGACTATGAAATGTCTGTACAAAAATGGTCAGAGATTCAAAAACTGCTTTCTTTTGTTTGGAGTTCGATTCTGCTACCAGGAACCCAGCTAAATTCTGGAAAACTATTAAGGACCTGTCCGGGCAATCACCTCCCGACCAAGATTGACTTTGGGAATTCTACATTCACTGACAGGCTGGAGATCTTAGACTCATTCAATAACCATTTTGCTACCGCAGGCCTAGCCTTTGACACTTCTCCAGTATGTGCCTTATGCACCCAGTTTACCACCTCACATCCCAATCCCCCTGTCACTGATTTGGTATTTAAATTCCAACCTGTGTCTTTAAAACAGGTGCAAGATCTCCTTCTGCAAATGAATATCAGGAAATCCACTGGTGCTGACTCCTTAGACCCATACCTTTTAAAGATTGCCTATCATGTACTAGCCGTGCCAATTACCCACCTATTTAATCTATCATTGTCTCAGGGTATTCTGCCACCAGCATGGAAGACTGCACATGTCATCCCCCTTTTTAAATCAGGGAACCCCTGTGACCTCAACAATTACAGACTGATCTCCAGCCTTCCAGTATTATCCAAACTATTGGAAAAAAAATAGTGAATATGCAGCTGCAGTCCCATCTCGAAACATTAAATCTACTAAACCCAATGCAGTCTGGCTTCAGGGCTAACCATAGCACCATTACGGCCCTCGCCAAAGTGACCAATGATTGGCAGAGGGAGTTGGACCTTAAGAATTATGTCTGTGCTGTATTTCTGGATGTAAGCAAGGCTTTCGACACTGTGGACCACAGCCTGCTTCTCCTTTCCCTGCAGTCCATAGGCATGGACTCCTCATCGTTGTGTTGGTTCACTGACTATCTTACAGGACGTCTCCAGCAAGTAAAAGCTGAAGGCAAATTGTCACCTCTTAAATCTGTCCAGCGGGGAGTGCCCCAGGGATCTATCCTAGGTCCGCTACTATTCGCAATATACATCAATAACATCGACTTATGCATAATTAAGGCTAGTATTCACCTGTTCGCAGATGATACTGTCTTATACTTATGTCGACCAACACCATTAGTGGCCTATGAAGATTTACAATCTGAATTCAATCTTCTCCAGAGACAACTTATTCATAAAAAGCTCCTCCTCAATGCCAAAAAAATGAGAGCAATGCTCTTCTCTCCATCTACCGTTTCAACCAACTCTGCAACTGCTGGCCCAGTACCCCAGATCACTACTTTACTAGGTGAAAAACTGGAATATGTCCCAAAATTCAAGTACCTGGGAGTCTGGCTAGACCATAGACTCTCCTTCATCGAACACATCGATGATCTACTAAAACAACTAAGGCAGAGGCTGGGAATCTTTTTTAGAATCAACCAGTTCCTTACCAGAGATGCCAAGCTATGGCTGGTCCAAGCCACATTTCTTTCGTTGGTAGATTATGCGGATTTCATCTATAGTCATTGCCTTACCTATTGTTTGTCAAAATTGGACACACTCTACCACAGAGCCCTGAGGTTCATTACGGGTCTCCCACATGGCACACATCACTGTTCTCTGTACAAGGCTGTAGGTTGGACTTCCTTTAAATCTAGAAGAGAGAGGAATGCCGCATTTTTGATCTTCAGAGCTATTTCAAAAAAATTACCTCATTACATCACCAATTGCCTTCCTTTAAATATAATAGGTAACTATGCACTATGAAGCTCATCTTTCCTCTCACTCAAAGTACCCATGACCAAATCTTGTTTTGGCAGAGCAGCCATAAGCTATGTGCTGCTGCACTTTGGAACCAAATACAAAAAACTCTTAAACTGTGCGCCCCTGTCTGTTTCTCCGCCTTCAAGAGCTTATACTCCCTATCATTCAAAGAAGTCTGCAAGTGTTTCTCCCACTCTCGCTCTGGGTCTGTGTCTCTCGTAGTGCCCCATTCTGCCATGCACAATACGCTAATAAAATAAACCTCTGGTACTGTCTACTGACCTTCCAAGACCTAGTCTCTCCATCCCCTCATTCCACACCTCTGCCCCACTCTCTCCCTCCCCCCCCCACTTATCCCCTGTCCCCCATCATTAGGACAGAAACCACTTTTATCCTCTGGTTGAGACTATTTCCGTGTCCACTCCCCTGACACTCTCCCCTCTGCATCCCTAGCCATTTCCTCATCCCCTCACACTCCTCAACTCTGCTTACCTGCTACTCTTTCCCTTTTCATCTCCTTAGGTCCCTACTGTCCTGCCCTCCCCTCACCTCCACGTTCTTCCCTTTTCCACTCTCTCATTTCTGTGTCCAGACTGAATATATGCATATGCCATACTTCTACACTATTGTCTCAAACACTTGTTCTTGTATGCTCTGTTGTCTCTTATGGATTTGTTTTCAAATTTCCCTCTGTACTTAGTCACATCACTCTGTTCTGTTATATCCACCGGGTTCCACCCTGGCCCATCTTGCAACTCCACATTGAATAACTTTGCCCAATTGGACAATTAAATATATTGTTCGATGTATTGATGTCACACTTGTAAAGAATGTCTCTCTATGATTATCTAAGATTGTTGTATGTTTTGTAATCTTTAAACCTTTTGTATTACCTTGTCTGGTTGCACATATATGTTTGTAACAGTTTAACCTAACCAGGTCCATCTTGCAAATGAGCAATGCTCAACAATGATTCACCTGGATAAATAAAGATTTTGATTGATTGATTGATTGATTGATTTAAGTACCTTGGGGTGACCCTTAACTGCACCCTATTATATGCTAACCATGTGGACCTAGTCATAAAAGCAATAAATATATGACTCAGCCTCCACTACAGGCATAGACACTGCGTGACCACCAAAGCACTCCGACCAGCAATGAATAGTTCCATTCTCTCCATAATAGACTACAGGCTAACAATGTATAGTGCTGCAACAGAAACTACTATAAAAAGGATAAGCATTGCACTTTACAAAGCATGTAGACTGATTACTGGAGCACACCAGCTCACCCATATGGATGACCTATACTCCATGACAAATTGACTGAACCTGGATGGCAGAATAAAATATCAGACCTGTCTCCTAGCTAAGAAAATGTGCTCAGTCAGGCCATGCCCCTCCAGCCACCCAGGATCTCTTCAAACCTATTACCAACCCTCACCAGACTTGTTTCACAACCAGACAGTCCTACCAAGTCCCTTTCTGTCACACAACTCAAGGACAACAATCCTTTGCTTATCACACCTCCCGCTGGTTAAATGCCCTCCCCAGTGACATCATGAATGAACCCAAGCTAGGACCTTTTGAAACTAAGCTATGCCAATACCTATCCACACTTAGTAGTTGCGACTGCTTGCCCTAAGCAGGACCCTCCCCCATCACTAGTGGAAACTCTGTCTATGCCCTGCACTTAATTCACCAGATACCACCTCCTGTCTTATTTTCCACCCCTGCCTTATTTTCAACCCCTTGACTCCTACTACTGTGAACCCCTAACCACCCCACTGCATCCCTGCCTCATCCTCCACTGCTCCTCTAACCCCCTGTTATATCCTCCCCTCCTCCTTCCAACCCCCTCCACCCTAACAAGGTCAACATTGAATGCTCATATATTGTCCACTATATTATATTTACCTATTTTGTTTCAATTGTATGTAACCCCCCTTGGGGGCTAACCTTAAATGACCCTCATTTCTCCCATCCTCATTTTGCCTGCTGGCATCCCTCAAATTACCCTGGTGCTCCTTGTGTTCTCTGTGCTCCCCAGAGTAAGTCCCTGTGCAGCCCTTTTACTTATTTTAACCCTGTTTGGGCTCAGAACTTAACTGCAAGTCACCAACATGCTTTTAGTAGAGCAGACAACTGTGCATGCACAAGTAGCGCCTTTGATGTTGTGACCACCAGATTTGCTGTCAATTGGGGAGTTTTTCAGTGGTCCCGGTGCCCATCTTAAGTTAAATGGGGACCATAAACCTCAATGAGGCAAAAGGAAAGCCTCAGTATCTATTTTAAATAAAGTTTGAGCAAAGGCATTTTAGGAGCTAATGAATATTCATAAGGCCCTAATTAATATTCATAAGTTGCTGCCTGCCACCTAGGGGGAAAGTATAACAGTGGCAGTGACAGCAAGAGTGTTTAGGCTAAATATACAAATATGGGCTCATGAGAAAGGGAACTGTTGGGGCTATATGTCTGTGGAAAAAAACATAAATAAATAACTTTTATCCTGGCTACACCAGAACTCTGAACTTATGAGACTGCCTAAACTAGACAGTATCTTTTACTGCAGCCACTATTTTGCAGCCCAGCTAGCCAATCACGAACTGAGATTTTAGCCAGAGACTCTTGGGATTTAATACAGACTTGTGAGAGATAATCAGGGACAAAGTTTGGGCACCCAAAATCTAACCAATGAAAGAATCAGAACTGTTTCAGACAGCTAAAACAGCCAATCGGAGCTTAAGATTTTTGCTCTATATTTAAGAGGGATAGTTTGATTTTCAGTCAGACTGCAGAGAGTTCCAGTGAGGAGTCCAAAAGCAGTATTGGTGGGTCTCCAGCTTGAACTTCAGAGAGAAGCCTGTGTGTCTCTGCAGGAAGGGCCTGTTTGCCTCCTGTGAGCTGTTGTTAATCCACAAGGGGATTGATCTTCAGGGACTGCCTGTCTGCAGATTAAGAGGCTTGCTCAGCAAAGCGACTGTAATTGCATACCAGTCTGAAATCAAACTGAGAGGTAGAGAAGTGAATGCTGTTTCCATTAAATGTGCTGAATGCTTATTGTGGTTCAAGGCTTACTGTCCAGGGACTCCTGATTGCCAGAAAGGATTCCATCTTTACCAGCAACTGAACTATCTGCCAGCTGGAAGGGTCACCAGCAAATAAACTGAAACTTTGCCAGAAGTGTTTATCCAGCCCTGAGCCTTTGTCTAAACTGGCCCATGCCACCTGTTCTCGTGCCAGCTTTTGTGTTACTGGCAAGAGACTAGCTTCAGGGATCCAGCCCCTGTGCAGCAAGTCATCGCAGGTTGCAGCCACCTTCAGGGAAAAGTCATGCAGTGGAGATGAGTCGTGATGGCCCAATTTCCCCATGTACAGCAGCTTCCAGCATCGGGTCTTCATTTCATCTTGCCTTTCTGCAACCAACTGGTACAGTGAGTGAATCCAGAGTAGCTCCATGCAACAGGCATCTTAATCTTCTTATGGTATCATCTAATTGCTTTCTACTTAATTTTAATAGTTTCAATAGACTGGGCCAACCGGCCTTGGATACAAATAATTTGGTTTGCCTTGCAACACATAATAATCCTTTTTCTTCAAGGGCCCCAATGACAACAGCAACCCCTGGCAACAATTATGGCCAGCCAGTATAGGTCCTGGGTACCCAGCAGCGTAGGGACTCTATCATAGAGACTGAATTAATTGTGTTTATCAGTCGGGTTTACAAAATTGCAATCACTTGACTAAATTTGATCCCCATCCCTGTTCATGTCCCCTTAATAAATCTGATTTGTTGTGTTACTTTAAATCTAGCTTGTGAGCATATTATTACTGGGCTAAAAGTGATAGACTTTGTATTGAATGTGTTAAAAAGTGCATGCTGTATTGCAAAATTGTCTTTCACAGGGGGATGCAGGGCACACACCAAGACCAGAGATCCTGATGGTAAGTGGAACAACCGTGAGCATATTATTAATGCATGTTGCAGAGGGGCGTGGCTTGGCTGAGCTGAAGATGGCTGCTTAATTCTGCTACTCCTGGGATCACCAACTATCATCAGCCATCCACTCCTACCCAGACATTCATTCTTTGCCAAATACTGGGTCTTTATTCTACCTGCATCACAGCTCAGCTCTGCTATAGTATTTTTGCTATCTTGCAGTTATAGTATTTTATATCTGCAATCAGACAGTTGCTCTATTTCTGGCCTGCAATAATGGCAGACCAACCTTTGCAAAGCAGCTCTCTCAACAGAACTGAATCAATGTTTCAGCAATTAATCAATGAGTTAAATGGCTTAAAAATAACCTCACAACAAAATGTTACTAATGTACAATTGCTTGACCAAAAAATCTCTGCTACAGAATCTAAAACAATTCAAAATGAAGGCTCTATTTTGGATCTGAAAGCTACAATCAGGGAACAGGATAGAATTATTAAAAGTCTTCAGGACAAAATTGATGACATTGAAAACAGAAACAGACGTAATAATCTTAGATTTCTGGGATTTCCTGAAGGTGCAGAGCTCGGGGATACCAGTGCACTTCTGAAACATGCGCTTCCAATGTTGCTTAAACTTCCTCCCGACCAAGACCTCACTATTGAGAGATCTCATCATACTCTAAGCCCAAGGCCTGGTCCTACTCAAAAACCAAGGCCCATCATCACAGATTCCTGAATTATGCTCACACAGAATTAATCATCAAAAAGCAAGGCAAATTAGATGCTATTTGGCAGGATCATAAAATATCAATTTTAGAGATTTCTCAAAAGAACTATCTAATAAACGCAGACTTTATAATCCTATCAAAACTGTTTTGCACCAGCGGGGTATTAAATTTGCTTCATGCTACCCAGCCACAATGCGTCTATTTCTGAATGATTCATTTAAAGATTTCCACACACCTGAAGCTTTATCAACATTCCTCAATATACCTCAAACTACACATACTATACCTATTGATTGTGCTTCAGCTGACCTAAATATTGATCCGAATTCCTTCCAAAAGGTCCGTCAATCTCCAGTGAACGTCTTTGAAACTAATCCAAAAACCATAGAGAAGTCTGCCAAACCATAATTAAAACGTCAGCTCCTGCCAGAGTTTCAACGCGCATACAAGAAAAAAAGTCTGTTCAATCTCTGCATGCTAAACATTTATGCTGCTCGAATGATACTCCTTCTATGTCGGACCTGCAAACCGAAAAGCATGTTGACTTCTCCACTCCTCTTGTGTTGTCTAATAAGTATACTCCACTATGCGAAGATTCACTCTTTTCTCATGAAGAATGCCAAGAAGATGATTTAGATCCACCTGCTGATACCTATGCGAATGCCCTGCCTAATATCAATTCACCTGACTCCTCATGGGCAGAGCTGGTATCTAGTTCCCCATCCAAATCAGCAGAACCTCCCAAAAAGAAAAGAAAGGGGAAACTAAAGAACAGAATCCATAATACTGCTTCTCAGCTAAATAATCGTCACAAGCATTGACTGATAGAGAGGTCCTGATAGTATTCACGGAGTATCTATATTAAGGCCCGTAATCTCATATTAAAATATGTAACACTATTACTCCGAAATGGTTTGGTCTGAGTAAGGCTAAATTGCACTGAAATTTCAAGGGCTGTATTTAGAGCTTCTCTTTTTCTTTGCTTACTTGAAGTGCATCTGCATTTACTAAACATCTTGAAATGCACCCATCACATCTGTTAATAGTGATGCATTAGATCTAATTATTGCCCCGAATCCTCCTAGGTGGATCATGCTTCTCAGCTTAGCCATGTAAATGACATATGTATTCAGAGAAACCTGCACAGTTTACATCTAATCCAACCGCTCCTACCCAAGCCTCTATGCTTATGAATATGAAAGGAATTTTCTGGCTTTCTATATACGAGTCATTAACGATGCTGGAATGACATCTCATTATCGTTTATTACTTGGAATTTGTAAACAGGTTGGTTTTTCCACTCCACTAGCGCTATCTAACAGGTGTGCTCCACTTCAAAATGTTTCTCTACCACCTTCGTAGAGCACTTCGTGAAGAAGTCTAGGAGCCACTGACTGATGCTGTCACAAATCTGCAGTCTACATTTAATTCCCCTGTTTCCTTCTAGGCAAATCTGGTGACTGATTCCTTAAACCCCCTGAAAAAAGAAAACTAGGGGAGACTGAAGATCAATGTAATTATCATTGTATACTGGGTGCAGAACTGTAAGGTTCATTGATTGCCATGTATCTCTGACTTTGTGCGTGAACATTTATGTGTAGTCCTTCATTTTAGTACCACTTTTGGTTACTCCTTTTTTTTCGCTTTTTCTTTTGTTCAAATGTGTTGCCTAGCTTAACCTATTAGAGCTTTCACACTCAGCTGGTTTGGAAGTATTAAGGCTGTAAATCGTGTTTGAAACTTTGGGGCTGTATTTCTTTCATTCAATTGAATTTATAAGCATATTCTTGCTAAAATTATCTACATGTGTAAACCTATTTACCTGGATATATACCATTTCCCTTTTTTTTTTTTCTCTTTCAGGTTTTTTCCCAGGCCCATAGGTGTGCTACTAGTCATCAGTTTATCAGTAAAATAAAAAAGTGAAACATAAAATATAACATATTGCCATGTATGTTTACTACATTTAAAGACTTATTTTTACTTTATGGCAAGTGCTATATATATATATATATATATATATATATATATATTTACATAGTGGTTGTCTATATATATATATATTTTTTTAGTCCACCAACTACTTTAAGCTAATAGCACACATATATCACATATCCATTCTTTATTAAGCTCATATGGATGTTTATATATTATAAGCCTTTATCTTTTGATTATGCTATTCAGGGATATGTGATGTTAATTTGGCATATTTCTTTTTATTGAACTAATTTGATATAGTTCAACATGATTATTATGTCTGGTTTAATTATTACTTTAAAAATGTTTTATGCATTGTTTTGGTATGATGCTTATTGGTTTTTCCCAGGGTTCTAGCTTAAATATTTGAGTGATAGTCATAATAATTACTTATAAGATATTGTTACACATAGTTAATAACTTAGGAATATTGCATGTAACCTTTTCTTAAGTGTTTTCTACGTGTTTACACGCCTAGTAGTGAGGCAAGAGAGTCTCAGGTATGTGTACCGACTCCTATCTCTCTACACTTCACAAATGTTCTTACTGTAATATACAAGTTTTCGTTGTTTCTAGGAATATTCTGTCTACTATTCTATTCCTCTGTCTCTCTTTAGTGAGACTCAATAGGCATATTTATCATATTATTCTGAATCCATATGTTCTAAGGATCCTGCTCACATTTGCACAACCTACTCATCTGCCTTTAGAACCTTTGACACCCTCTGACTTAGTTTTTTATGAGTCCCTCCTTCCGATTTATAACTACCTATTTTACTGTTTACCATTATGAGTGATTTGATATTACACTCATGGAATGTTAAGGGACTCAATTCTCCTTGTAAGCAAAAACAAATACTTACCTACCTTAAGAAGCATAAAACACATATTGCTTTCTTACAAGAAACTAAACTTATGTCAGAGGATGTTGACAGGTTAAAAAGGGATTGGGTCGGTCAAGTATTTGCATCCTCTGCCTCCTCTAAAAAACGAGGTGTCACTATTCTATTACATAAGTCTCTTAATTGGAGCCCAAAGAAAATTATTATGGACTTGGACTATAATTCAATTATCTTCCACTACAGGTACATTTATGTTAGTTAATGTTTATGCCCCTAACTCTGATTCCCCTGAATTTTTTCATAACTTGGCTCAACAAATTTTGATTAATAATTACAACTCACCTGTTCTTATGGGTGGTGATTTTAATTTAACCTTAGAAGCATACCTAGATAGAAGTAATAAATCGTATGATGCTCATCCACGAAGCATTAATGTCTTGACATTGCTAATCAAAGATCTGGGCCTTTCTGACATCTGGAGACTTTCCCACCCTAGACAATGTGACTATACATTTTATTCCCCATTACACAAATCTTACAGCCGTATTGAGTTTTGGCTTTCATCCCCTCTTATTATAGAAAAAACTATTAATACAGACATCCTTCCAATTATCATATCAGACCACTCTCCTATTAGCTTACATCTACTTTGGGGTCCACCCCCCCTCTAAATCTCCTTCTTGGCATTTAGATCCACTTTTACTGAGGGACCCAGAATTTATTCCTAGGATTACAGCCCAGATTCAAGAATTTCTCTCATTTAATGATACCTCTGAGGTATCTTAAGGCACAGTTTGGGAAGCATTAAAAGCAACAATTAGAGGCAAAATTATTAGTTTTGCAGCTCATAGGAAAAAGCTAAGAGAGCAACAACTAGCAAATTTAGAGACTTCCCTTAAGGTAAAAGAAACTCAGTACTATAAAACAAAAAAATCCAATCATGACTCACCATTACATCTCGAAATCCTCCAATTAAGAATTAAAATAAATGAATTAATCCAGGAAAGCTGAACTTGCCCTTTTAAGACTTAAACATCGCTATTGGGAATAAGGAGACAGATGTGGGAAGTTGCTTTCTTATCAGCTTAAAACTCAGCAGATGGAGAGATATATTGCTGGCTTGAAAGACCCATCAGGCCAAATTTATACAGACAACCTTACAATAAATCATATTATGCGTTCTTTCTACCAGCAACTATATTCTCATCCAAATTCCAGTTCTTCTAATCAAATACATGATTTTCTCAATAAACTGCATCTTCCTCACCTCTCTCATCAAGATATGGCCATACTGGATGAACCCTTTACCCTACAAGAGATCCAAACAGCACTATCATCTTTAAAAAATGGTAAATCCCCTCAGAGTGATGGTTTCCCTGTAGATTTCTACAAACCCCTATCTGGTACTCTTTGCCCTTTACTGCTTAAGGTCTATTTGGAAGCATTTTCCAATGGTAAACTACCCCACACTATGACCGAGGCTATTATTACTGTTTTACCAAAAAAAGATAAAGATCCTTCTCTTCCATCAAGTTACAGACCGATATCACTACTCAATACAGACGGGAAAATCTTTTCTAAATTATTAACCCTCCGCTTAGATTCATTAATTTCAAAACTTATCCATCCTTCTCAAGCCGGATTTATTAAACATAGAACTGGTTCTGATCATCTTCGTTCCTTGTTTAATTTAATCTACAAAGCAAAAACTCTTAAAACACCAGCCGCAGCTATAGCCATTGATTTTGAGAAAGCATTTGATTCCCTTAATTGGAACTATTTATACCAAGTTTTATCACATTTTGGTTTTACTAATAACTTCTGCGCCTATATCAAATTATTGTACTCCCTTCTGCTCTAATTCTGACTAACACAGCTATATCCCCCTCCTTTCATCTTGCAAGAGGCACTAGACAGGGCTGCCCCTTATCACCATATTTGTTTATACTTGCCATGGAGCCTCTCTCTGCAGCTCTTCATCAATCCTGCATAATTAAAGGCATCCCTATCGGTAACTCTTGCTACACTTCACTATCTTATGCAGATGTTTTTCTCATTCTCCTAGAAAATCTCCAATCTTCAGGGCAACCTTTAGTTAAACTTCTTAACGAATTCACCTTTATCTCGGGACTAGCTCTAAATTTTAATAAATCTGAAACACTACCATTAAACACCCTCTGTAAATCCTATATGAATGATCCTTTGGGCTTCCGCTGGGCTCCCCAAGGTATCTCATATCTAGGTATTCAGATCATCCCAGCATTGGATAAAGTTTGGGATGCTAATTTCTCTCCTTTACTAACATTAAAAATATATTTGACAGATGGAAATTGCTTAATCTTACCTTTAATGGGAAAATTTCTGCTATTAAAATAACAATAGCTCCAAAAATATTGTATCTTTTTTCTAATATACCTCTAAAACTTCCCTCTTGCTTCCTCATTAAAATCGATAAATTAATAGATAATTTTATTTGGGATGGCAAAATCCCCCGATTTAGTCATAATAAACTTAGATCACATTGGTCAAGAGGTGGATTTGACCTCCCTTGGTTTCTGGCCTACTTTTGGGCTTTTCGTGCAGCCCAGACTATCAAATGGTTTATTCAATCTGACGCCAATTCACCTTTATGGGTTAATATGGAAGCCTCTCTTTGTGCTAACAACATTGCTACTTCTTTTCTTTATAATCCCATCCCCTCCAAATTAAAATCTCACCCCACTATAGTACCATCCACGTTCTACTGGAAAATAATTCATAAATATCTCAAATCAAATCCTACCCCTCTTGTTTATGCTACTATCTGGGGGAATAGCCAAATATCTCGAAAACCGTCCAATCTACTGTCAATCCTGGAAAAATAGAGCATACTTTTATTAAGAGACATACAACCCCATCGTTAAGAATAAAACCCTATTCTGATCTATGCACTCAATGGAATCTTCCCCGCCAGGATTTTTGGAAATATCTACAGCTTCGCACAGCATGCACTTATTATTTCTCACTTATTACGAATCAATCCTCACATGATCAACACATCTCCAAATGGATAAAAAACAACATGTAAATTGAATAGTGTCATCTATAAAGTTATTAGAGAATCACTACCGGACCAGTCCATTAGTGCAAAAAATAAATGGAGCAACTTATTACACTATAACATTACAAATGAGCAATGGCATAGGTGTTGGCTTTCTTGCCACAAATCTTTTAATGATAAATGTAGCTCACTCATTCAGACTAAAATTCTTCATTTATGGTATAGGACCCCAACCGTATTGCATAAAATGAGATTAACGGATAATGACAACTGTTGGTGATGTAACTCGCCTAATGGCGATTTACTTCATATTTTATGGGATTGTCCCTCCATACAAAAATGTTGGCAACAGATTCATATATTTGCAATGAAAGTGACTGGTCAACCCTTTGTATTAGATCCTCAACACTGTATACTTGGTATTTTTGACCCTCATCCCTATAATATTCCCCAATCCTTGAACAGATGGTTAACCATACTTTTTTCTTCTAGCTAAATGTAGTATACTTATGAATTGGAGATCTAATACAATCCCCACTCTCCCTGATATTCTTAATAATTTATCTCAATATGCCTCCCTGGATCATATGACACACATTTCTCTCGACCGACTCAACATATATAATAAATGTTGGCAGAAATATTTTAAATATTTGGATTCATCTAGCCAATCTGGCACTTAAAGTATGGAATGATATACTTTATATAATATCACTCTCTCTCTCCATTTATTGATATCCCCCATTTCCTCAGATTGTGGTCTCGCTTTTTCTCTACTTACTTGATACTCTTCTCTTTGCTATTTCTTCCTCTTCTCTTGTTTTCTTAATCTTTTCTATATAAGCTTTAGTAGCACTCTAACGATATATACATTGTAGTAATGTACAACTTCGACTATTCATATCTCCTCTTTTACCTTATACTTCTTCTATTTTTACTGTATATTATGTAGTGCTAAGCCGTTTTTTTTCATTATAATAATGTAACTGTTCTAGTTTAGGTAGTTAACCCATAATTATTCTATTACCATTGAATAGTCTTTTTTTCCTCCTTTGTTAGATGTTATGCTACTTAGTTTATCATTTATATAACCTTTTATAGTATTGTTATAGGATATACTTGTTGTTTGTTTATCTTTTAAATACTTCAATAAAAAGATCAACTACAATTAATGCATGTTGCAGACTGTATAGTAAATGCTGTTAAAGGTCATTGTCTATATCTGGGTAACTGGTCACTAGGTGAGATTCTGGGTGATTATAGCTCCCCAGAGGGCTATACCAGTCTAGATAGAAACCCACATAATGATTACTCTGGGTGGAGGCACCAAAATATTGTGTTTACTGAGGGTAGGGAAATTCCGGTACTTATCAGTTTCTAACCCAGGCCCCTAAACTTGCTGTTAGAAAGACAGGCAGTGGTAGTAGTCCTTGGAGTAGTGCCACCTAGGAGTTATATCGTGGCGGCACCACTAGGATCGGCGCCTCCTAGTGGCCAAAACCTAAACTGCAACTAAAATTTTTATGCGTACCACTGAAGAAATGGCTGTGCCTCAGTTAGTTAGTTGGTGTACAGGGAGTGAAATTGACCCCCAGAATGTTTTGCTATTACTAGATATACCCCTGGGCACTGGTAAGAACACTATTGAGGGGGTGCTGTCAAAAATTGACTGTCTTGGGGAGGTTGTAGTACTGGGTTGACAAGTTGACCTGACTGCCCAAACACTAATGGTGCTAGTGGAGTGTATTAACCCTGTAGATAATACTAAGGTACCTAAAACTTTTGCCATTGATGGGTCCCTGGCAGTCTGGAGAGTGGTCACTAAGGATAGTGAGGATCCCTCAGAGCCAGAACCCCTACCCTTATCCAAGAGTTTTGAGGAGAAGCTTGCCAAATTGTTACAGAATGATGATCAAACCCTCAAGGACTTAAGAAAGTTATTTCAGCCTCCTGGGGGTACTCTTCCCTGGCACCTACACCTGTACCGGTGCCTGCTCCCAGTCCAGCACCTGTATCAATTACTGTTCCTGCTCCTGCACCTACACCAGCTCCTGTGCCTACACCAGTACCAGCACCTATGCCTGTGCCCTCAGTCAGTCATGACTATTACAGCAAGTTAAAAGTGATTTCTTGCATCTTGGCCACACCTAATGGGGAAAATGATTGGAAGACATGGATAGACTATGTTGCTCCTCTAGTGCCAGAATGGCAATGTTCTGAGGCAGAGAAGAGGAAAAGGCTGAGTGAGGTCTCCAAGATCCTGTTCTGGAAACTATCTGTGCAAGGTGGGCTATTAACCCAGAGGCATCCACACAGGACTATTTGGTTGCGTTGGAAAATGTATTTGGGAGCCCAGACTCAGGTGTGGATCTTTTGTGGAGGTTTAGAGCAACCCATCAATGTCAAGGGGAGTCCTTGTCCATGTATGTACCTCGGCTTGAGAAGGCCCTACAGAAATGTCTTAGGAAAGGCAGTGTGGCTCCAGGTAAGCTAGATTGAATTAGGCTGGACCAGATACTTAAGTCTGCTTCATATTCTGGACTATTGTTGCTTAAGATATGGTGGCAGATTGGCAGGATTCATCTCCCTCCTATGACGGGATGATGAAAGAAGTCCAGGAGGCAAAACAAACGAGGCCACTCTGGGGGCCTCCTCACATATCTGCCACTGCCACCCAGATTACTGATGGTGGTCTGGCAGGTGGAGTTCAAAGGCCAAATGTAGCACCGATGAGCATGAAGAGACTGTTAGGGATGCTCTACCATTCACAGAGATACTTAAAGAGATCAGAGAACTAAAAACTGGTGCCCTTACTAAGGCTGTTACTGCTAAAGACCAAGAATCCCCTCAGAATGAATCTGCTATGGGAGTGGGAGTGCACGCTTAAGTGACCCCTGTAGATGGCAGTATAAAGGCTGAACTAAGTGAATTGTTTGCTATGGTGAGAGAATTAATGGGATGCAGTGAGTAAACCCAACAAGGATCCTCTGCTGTCGTTGGCATATTTTAGTCAGACATAATGATCCACTACATGCTCCTTTGAGGAGCTGCATGTGAAATGTTGATGTAACTGATTTTGTGACTGTTTTTATTGAACATTTGTGTGTGGAGCCCTAGTTTCCTGTTACACAGGAACCAGGAAGAGAGCCTGTGGTTCATCTGTAACATCAGTGAACTAAAGACTGTTTAAATCTGTGCTTATTTTACTGGGGCTTTAAATATACACTAAAATGCCTGTTGTACTGCATATGAGTAGTTTGGAACTATTTTAAAACAAAATTGTATGCTACACTCTTACAGGAGCTGTGACCCAGGAATAGCACTTCCAGTTCACCAAACCTGCATATAGCTGACCTCTTGTTGAGCAGGGCAAGCCGAGCAGGGCATGCACATCAGTGCATGTTCGGCATGTTCAGAGTGTACAGAGTGAGACATAAGGGAATTGTCAGACAAGAATAAATAGCAAACTATAGTAAGGTAACTTGCTTATATATTCTTTCACTTTCTGGGTGTGCCCCAATAAGCCTAAATCATGCCCGGGACTATTATGTCAGTAAATGGCACAGTGGGTACACAATGTAATGAGTGTAACATGTATAACTTTACTATTATACCTACGACAATACCTAAGTATATCTGTCCTAAATGTTTAGAGAATGCATCCTTACAGCAGGCAGTCGCTATGTTCAGTTCCAGACTGACAGAGTTAGAAGATATCCAGACACAAATGCAAACCAGATTTCAGGCTTTAAACAATAGTACTCCCCTTAACTTGGTTAAGACTTCTGGCTCTAATTAAATACCCTCTTTGAGATCTGACTTAATACATGCAAGTTCTTGTACCAATAATACAGCTGAAGCATGTAACCTTCGTCAAAGAAAATGACCAAGGGATAATGATAGCTCCGATAACCCTGATGAGCAATGGTACGAAGTCCAGAGCAAAACAGCATATGAAAAAGAGCACAAGGCTACACTATTTTCCATTGATACCTATAATAGATTTTACTCCCTTGAAGTTGAGCATAAAACACTCATGAGATTGTGGCATCTGATGATGTAACTTGTGCTAATTCACCAGACATAGTACTTAATCACAACTCCACAATTGGGTCCAGTCTGTGTTCTGTTCCATCAGTTCATTGTACCCCCCCAATGTACCATTAGTACCAGTTGTAGTACCACCTCCCAGCAATCTTACAGATGTAGGGCCTACGATGGTAGGTAATCCACTTCCCATGGATACCACTCCTAACTACTATGATCAGCATAGACAAGTCTTTGTTTTAGGAGACTCAATTATTAAACATCTGGATAGGGACATCTGTGCACCTGATAAAGCCAATCAAACATGCTGTAGCTTTTGAAGTGCTAAGACAGTTGACATAACTAATATGGTTAATAATATTCTGTCCAACTGTGGGGTAAACACACTGGTGGTCCTCCATGTATGAACCAACAACTTCTTGCATGATGATATAGCAGAAATAAGAAAAGATCTAGCTGCCCAATCTAATAGATTGGTCGAAATTGGTTGTGAAATAGCATTTTCTGAAATTCTACCTGTCCCTAGAGCATCCTATGAGACCAGTTAAGAAAACCATAAATTTAATGACTGACTTTGACAAAGGTGCCTTAAGTAAGAACAAGTCTGTCTAACCCACTGGGAGGAATTTTCTGCCAGGCCAGAACTTTTTGCAAAGATGACCTTCATTTGAGTCATAAGGGGAATTCCTTATTGGGCAAACACAAACTAAAGCACATTGATAAGCATTTAAACTGATTGACTTCGGGGAGAGACAATTTCTCCCTCCCCTCAGAACTTAGCAGCCTCAGTACACATATGTTGTCATCTGAACATTTTGAAATGCTTATATTTTAATGCTAGGAGCCTTCAGAATAAAATTGATGAGTTAAAGGTCATAACAGCATCAGAGAAAATAGATGCTGTATTAGTCACCGAAACATGGGGAGATGAGAAATCCAGTTGGGATCATTTATTGCCAGGGTATATTTCATACAACCTTAATAGAATAAATAAAAAGGGTGGGGGTGTTGCAATTTTTATTAAAGACACATTGCAAACAGTTGAAATCTCTAATAAAATCAAAATTTCTAACAGTTCTTCTGAATCTATCTGGATTAAAGATATCCTAAATAAGATTAAACATATTATTCTAGGTGTCTGTTACCGTCTCTCTAGTGTATCTTCCAAATACAGTACCTTGATACAATCAATTAAGAAATAGAAACAGCAAGCTCATTAAGGGATATAATATTGACAGGAGGCTTTAAACTCAGTGATATAAATTGGAAAGGTCAAACAGCTTTATCCAGTTTGGGAAATAAATTACTTAACACATGTCAACAGTGTAATCTTATCCAGAGTATAGATCATCCCACAAGAGGCAATAATATTCTCGACCTTGTTATGCATAATAAAAATTTAGCTCTTAGAAACATCACTGTTTCGCCACCTATTGGCAATAGTGACCATTGTGCTATTAGCTTCACTTTTTAACATTTGTTAACTCTAGTTAATAATAATACTAAAATGTGTATGTATGAGAAGGCAGATATTACCAGTATTAGAACTAAACTCAATAATATTGACTGGTTATCAATCATGGCTACTTCAGGAGTTAATGAGCACTTTAATAAGTTACACAGTGCAATTTGTGACTTAAGGGACACTTACTATTCCTACAAAATTAAAAAAATCATTTAAACATCACTATCCAAAATGAATGAGTGAATCTATAAAAAAAGTATAAAGAAAAACAAAACTATACTCAGGTTATCTAAAATCCCCCACTCATACTAACTGGTGTTTATACTTGCAAAGTCAGAAAAGTGAAAAAAGGGCAAAAAAAAGGGGGGAATATAAATTAGTGTCCAAAGCAAACAAAGATAACAGCAAGTCCTTCTTTTCCTATATTAATTCCTTAAAAAAAACCTATATATCAGGTAGGTCCCCTTCAGGTGAGTGAAATTACAATTCATGACCCCTATGATATGGCTAACATATTCAATACTATTTTTTGTGAGCTATTTCAAACCAGTCAGAAAGCTAATATGGTTTCAGATACTCAGGGTAATTATATCACTCTCTTTCCAAAAAGGAGATTCATGTTAAATTAACATCACTTAAAGGTAAAACCAGTACATCACCAGATAATATATCTGGTCATCTTCTATGTTTAACAGTTAGCTTGTCACTACCCCTCAAATTACTATACAAACAATGTATAATGTTAATTTCATCCCCTGAACTTCGGAAGACGGCATATGTAGTCCCTATTTTTAAGAAAGGTTCATGGAACAACTGGGAAAACTACAGGCCAATCAGTTTAACCTCGCCACTATCTAAAGTTTTGGAAAGTATAATTAAAGATCTAGTCTCGTCTACCTTGACCACACTGGATGACAAGCAACAAGGCTTTAAAAAGGGCCGTAGGTGCTTAACTAATTTGTTGTGCTACTACAAGGATGTTAGCAACTACGTGACAATAGATCCCCTTACAATGTTATTTATATAGACTTTAGTTTTTGATTCTATTCCACATTAGGCTTTGGTACAAAAATTATATTCACTTAACTTTCACCATAACATTGTGAAATGGATATCAAACTGGTTGACAGACAGAACACAAAAAGTTTTAATTAATGGTCAACTTTCAAACATTGGTTCGGTCACCAGTGGGGTTCCACTGGGCTCAGTTTTGGGCCCATCTTTGTAACAGGTCTTTATTGCTGATTTAACATATAATATCTGTTCTAGCATCACTAAATGTGCTGATGATATAAAAATTGGTGGTCCATGTGTAAATCCTGATCAAATTGCATCTATTCAGAATGACTTAGATCACATCTCCCATTGGGTAAAGAAATAGGAGATGAAATTGAATCACAACAAATGTAGAGTTATGCACTTAGGACCCAACAATATAAATTATATACAAATTAGATGACAGGGTACTAACTAATACATTTGTAGAAAAAGATTTAGGGGTTCATGTATCAAATTACTTCCTACCCCACTCACAGATAAATGAGACTACTCATAAAGCAAATAGGGTAATTTGGTCCATAAAAAGAAACATAAAATCAAGAGGAAAAAAGTAGTAATGCCACTATACAGAGCTTCTGTTCACCCACTGGATTTTTCCTCACAACTATGGTGCCCATTTAGGAAACATGATATCATACAGCTTGAAAAAGTTAAAAGGCAATTCACTGGACTAGTTGAAGGTCTGCATGACACCCCCATGAAAACAGACTTAACTCCTTGAATTTAATGTCTCTGTCAACCAGACGTCTGAGGGGAGACCTTCTTCTTATGTATGATATAATGCAATATTCTTTCTTGCTGACCACATTGGGTTTCGAATTAAAAAAATGTATAACATTAGAGGTCATCCATTACAGTTACAAGGCAGGATGTTCAGTCTAATGCCACGTAAATATTTTTATGGACTGTTAACCCATGGAATGCATTACCACTGGAGGTGATTATCAGTAACTCTAAATTAACATTCAAGTCTAGATTGAACAAATTAACTATCTCTTGCATTAAAATTTGTTATTACTAATTATAGGAGCAATTATGGGCCTCACAACCACCTAGCTCCTGAATAACCTTAGTATGGATCTTAGTATGCTGTCAGTGCTCCAGCTCAGGTGCCAAATATGTATTCCTCCCCACCCCCTAGCTGTGAATGGAGACCAATCTCTAATGTAATGTTACAGCCAAAGCAGGTGAAAGAAGGTATGTTTTGCTACAACTGTGGGAAGGATGGTCATATGAAGAGAGAGTGTCAATCCTCTGAGGATGTGTGGAAAGTGGATGACAAACTATGGGACAAGCTCCAAAGAGTAAAGCAACTCCAGAGGGATGCAGGCAATGAACACAGTGGAGGTTTAGGCAAATCAAAATCCAATTTATTTGTGGCAAGGTCATCTGTCTGAGTTTCTGATAATGCTTCTCTTGATTGGTCAAAATGGTAGGCCCTTCAATGGAAACCACTGTACATATTGATGGAATCCCAACCTGAGCCATATTAGACAGCGGATCTCAGGTCACTATAATATTTAAAGATGGCATGATCAGCTTCTGTCGGGTCACACTCTACAACCTCTAGATGGACTGCACATGTGCAGTTTGAGTGATTAATCTTACCCATATCTTGGTAACCTACAAAGTATGGCTCTCTTTTCCATCTACTGTAGCAGGCATGGATGAACCCGTTGAGACATTTGGTTCTTGGTTTGCCCTCAGATTGGCTTATATGATGGAATTCCCATATTGGTCAGCAATAAAGTGCACATGTTTGGCCGTCTAGCACAAATGTGTCAAGAGAAGCAAGCCCAGAAAACTGAATGAGCTTTACACCTTTATGTAATGGTGAAAAAAGCTTATTAGATGCAAGTGCAGAGCCAAGAAAATTATAAGGATGATCCAGTGGGATATGTCTGGAAGAAGGACCCCCTCAACTCTTGTTCTGCCATACAATGCCCAGCACAGTGTCAGCAGCGAAGTGCGTATGCAGAAAGATGTAACAAACAAGATTCTAATGCTGGATGCCCAAGAGGAGGGGGATGAGCCACATGGGCTCCTACTTAAAACCAGTGTGCTACCTATTAAAACCCACGCGTATGCTAGGAGAGTAGTAGTGCAACTCTGCAATGTGACCAACAGAGACATTGAAGTCACTCAGGGCTGCACCCTGACTAAGGGATATTGCTCATAAACTGCAGTATTGCCAACCAAGTGCTGCCGAGAGGAAGATGATGAAGTACCCTGGATATGTTCAACTTTGGAGAGTCTCCGATCCCAAGTGAATGGAAAGACAGATTCAGCTGCAAGCTGGCCCAGCAGAAGAAAGTATTCTCATTAAAGGAATGGAACATCGGATGCATCATAGGCGCTGAGCATCATATCAGGCTCCATGATGGGAGGCCATTTCGAGAAAGTTCCCACAGATTGGCACCTGCAGACACTGATGATGTTCGACACCACCTCCAGGAGATGTTAGCAGCTGGAATCATCCAGGCATCCTGCAGCCTTTATGCGTCGCCCATTGTGGTGTTTTAAAAGAAAAATGGCTTGGTACAAATGTGTGTGGATTACAGGACCTTTAACCGAAGGACCATACTGGATCAGAATACAATGCCTTGCATCCAGGATGCCCTTGATTGTCTGATTAGAAGTCAGTAGTTCTCCATCTTAGAACTCAGAAGCAGGTACTACCAAATTCCAATGGCACCAGAAGATCAAGAGAAAACTGCTTTTATTTGTACCTTGGGTTTTGACGAATTACTGCACATACCCCAAGGCATATCTGGAGTGCCAGCAACCTTCCAGAGATTAATGGAGTGAGCTGCAGGAGACATGAACCTCCTTGAATGCCTAGTTTATTTGGACAATGTCATTGTGTTTGGCAAAATGCTCGAAGAGCATGAGGCTCGTCTGTTTAAGATCCTGAAACGATTGGAAGGGTTTGGATTAAAATTGTCCATTGACAAGTGCCGTTTTTTTTCAACAATCTGTAAAATACGTGCACCACATTGCATCTTCTGAAGGCATCCAAACAGATCTGAACAAACTAGAAGCCTTAACTACCTGTCCAAGGTCTAACAACCTGAAAGAACTTCAAAGATTCCTAGGTTTCTGTGTGTCTTATCGGAGCTTTGTTTAAGATTATACAAAAGTAATCTGCCCACTGCTAAATATGACACAAGGATATCCATCTACTAAGCAAAAATACAAAATGAATGCTGTAAAAGAAGGTGATAAAGGTTACTTCAAGCCTAATGTACCATTCAGAGCCAGGTGGAACCCTGATTGCGACACAGCATTCTACGACATCATTCACCAGCTTACTCATGCTCCAGTACTCGCTTATGCAGATCCAACTAAACCATATGTACTACACACAGATGCCAGTCTGAGTGGACTTGGAGCCATGCATTATCAGGAGTATGAGGAAGGATTACACCCAGTGGCTTTTGCCAGTAGAAGTCTGGGTCTGTCTGAGAAAAACTATCCTGTACATAAACATGAATTTTTTTCTTTGAAATGGGCAATAGTCATAGAAACATAGAATTTGATGGCAGATATGGACTGCCTTGCCCATCTAGTCTGCCCATTTCCCTTCCTGATGGATAAGCTGCAGATCCTAACTAACCAACAGCCTACTTCCTCCTACCCACCACTAGAATTGCCTTATGTCTGTCCCATGCATTCTTGAATTCGTCCACTGTTCATGACTCCACAACCTCCTCAGAAAGGCTGTTCCATACATCCGCAACCTTCTACCTGAAAAAAATACTTCCTAATATTACCCCTCAGCCATCCCTCCTCTATCTTCAAATTGTACCCCCTTGTTCTTGCACATCTTTTTTTCTGAAAGATGCTACCCTCCTGGACTTTGTTGATTCCCTTAAGATACTTGAAAGTTTCTATCATGTCCCCCCTCTCCCTCCTTTCTTTGAGGGTATACATATTAAGCTCCTTTAGTCTCTCTTCATATGTCTTCTGGTGCACACCCTGCACGATTTTTGTTGCCATCCTCTGGGCAGCCTCTATCCTGTCTATGTCCTTGTGGAGATGTGGTCTCCAGAACTGCATGCAGTATTCCAGATGAGGTTACACCAACTGTCTGCACAGAGGGATAATAACATCCTGTTTTCTACTTGGGATGCCTCTCCCTATGCATCCCAGTATCCCACCAGCCCTCCTTACTGTCTTCTCACATTGCTGACCCACCTTTAGGTCATCTAATATGACTACCCCAGGACCCATTCCATTTTTGTTGACATTAGTATCTCACCCCCCATTGTGTACTCTTCCTCTGGGTTTTTGTTTCCCAGGTGCATTAATTTGCACTTCTTTACATTGACTCTAAGCTGCCATACATTTGACCATTCCTCCAACTTTACCAAGTCCCTTCTCATCCTTTCCACCCCCGTTGTGTATCAACCCTGTTGCATATCTTTGTATTGTCTGCAAAGAGACATACTTTTCCTTCCAGTCCCTTCCCAATGTCACTTATAAAAACATTAAAGAGGACTGACCCCAGTACTGAACCCTACATTACCCCACTAGTTACCCTCCTTTCTTCACTGTGGACTCCGTTTACTATTACTCTTTGTGTCCTGTTGTCCAGCCAATTTTTTAACCAGACTACCACCTTGGGACCCACTCCAAGGCTGGCCAGCTTGTATATTAATCTTTTGTGTGGGACTGTGTCAAATGCCTCACTAAAATCTAGGTAGGCCATGTCCACAGCCCCTTCCTGATCTACTACTTTGGTCACCCAGTCAAAGAAATCTATTAAATTTGTCTGACACGACCTTCCCACTGTGAATCTATGCTGCCTTGGGTTCTGTGCCCCACTGGCCTCTAGGTACTCAGTAATTCTTTCCCTCAAAAGTGATTCCATCATTTTCCCTACCACTGAGGTTAAAATAACTGTAGTTTCCTGCCTCTGCTCTGCTCCCACTTTTGTGAAATGGAATCAGTAGAAGTCAACCAGTTTCATGAATATCTACATATATACATACATATATATAGTGCCAAAACACTAGTAAAAACAGACAATAATCCCCTCATGTATGTCCAAACCTCAGCCAAGTTAGATACCACCAAGCACAGGGGGTTGTCATTTCTCTCAACATATGATTATTTGGTGGAGTACCATCCGGGTCTCAATCACATTGATACCAATGCTCTGTCCAGGAGGCCTGCTTCCAATCCTGAGTGGGTGAAAATGTCAGAACAATCCATAACAGCCCTGTGCAAGAAGTTCGCTTGGGATGAACACCCATCTGCTGCAACTGTGAGCTGCCTAGTTGATTGCCTGGGGCCACCAGATACTTGTGTGCCTGTAGCCTACTGCAACTTTGGATCTGAGTACCCTGCATCAACTCACCACAGCAGACATTTAAAGGGAACAGTATCACGATCCTATGATCAAGCTTGATTTAAATGCCACAAACAAAGGACAAGATGTTTCCAAGCTACAGTCCAATGATCAGAGAACTGCTTTGCTATTCAGAGAGGGGCCAATACTTAAATTGCAAGACAAACTACTCTACAGAGAGATCACAGATTAACAAGGCAAAGTTATTAAAAAGCAATTGGTGTTGCTTTCTAAGTTTAAACATGTGGTCCTATGAGCACTCCATGACCAGATGGGACATTTGGGCAGTGAGAGGACAGCAAACCTAGCTAGATCCCATTTCTATTGGCCCAAACTGAATGCAGATGTGGACCAGTATATCAAAACTTGCAGCAGATGCCTCCAGAGAAAGGCCCAGCCACAGAGAACAGTACCTTTGGTTAACATTGCCACTAGTGCACCATTGGAGCTTGAATGTATTGACTTTTTAAGTTTGGAGCTTGACTCCAAAAACACTGGCAATGTACTTGTCAAGACAGACCACTTCACTCGTTATGCACAAGCCTATCAAACAAAGGACCAAAAAGCCACCACCATAGCCAAGGTGCTCGTTGAAAAAATATTTTCATCCATTACAGTGCCCCACAGTGGATCCATTCCAACCAGGGAAGGGACTTTGAAAGCTGTTTAATCAAATAAATGCTATCACTCTGGGGTGTAAGAAAGTTAAGAACCACTCCATATCACCCATAAGGGGATCTGCAATTGGAAAGGTTTAATAGAACTATGACAGAAATGGGAAGGAAGAAAGGAGTTAATGGCTTGGATTTTGCAGCTGATATTTTTTAGCAGTCTGAAGAAAAAACACACACAGGCTGGGATTCCACTGTCCCACCAACATCTAGATAAGGGTTAAGTAATAAATCTCAAGACACAGGGATCATGAAGGGGAGTGGACATGTACATACAGACTCACAGTTTAAATGGAATGGATCATTCACATATAAACCTAAGGTTAAGAATTAATATCATTGGACACTGATAGGTGTTCAGTCTGATTGGGACAATTAAATACACACATGGTAGATGGTTGGTGCATTCAAAGGGGGAATAGGAATCACCTATTCTCAAGAAAGAATATAAGATGCTGAAAGACAGTGAGTAGGGGGAGTTGCTCTTGGAGCTGGGGGAAGCTACATCCAAGAGGGTAAGCTTGGGCCTGCTCTTCTAGCTATGTCCTTGGGAGCTGGCAGATAGCATAGGGTCAAGTTTCTCTTGAGGGATAGAGAAGGGTAAGAATAATAATAGCATATCTCAGTAGTAGCCTTTTTCTTTTGTCATCTGTTATTTAAAAACATTTGTTTACTTTTTCTGTAACAGTGTTATTCTCTTGTGTTAAACATATATATCCTGTAATGCTACTTTTGACCTAAAGCTATTTAATTACTCAACAGTCGTGGCTGTGATTTCAATTATTTCTAAGGTAATTCATGATTTCCACTGGCTGAGACAAAACTCTGGTAGCATTTGCCACCCGAGAGACACACTACCAGGCTTTGATCTGTGCAATTGTATGTTTGACCTCCCAGTTCTGATAAAGGGAGAGTTCAGTGCTGGGCGAACCCAGCTGGTGGCAATGAATACCCAAAGACAAACACCTCTCTGAAAGCTGTTACAGCCCAGAGAGAGAGAGAGAGGTGGGTTGCCACAAATTGGTTGTCAGTGGTGAGATAAATGCGGACTTTCTAGCACACTGAGAGACACAGTTTGCCAGTGGAACATTTACCTTAGCAGTTACAAAACAGGATATATAAGAGAATACATTTGTACAAGTGTTTTTTATTTTTTTTTTTGTTTCCAGTTAGCACAGTGTAGTGTAGGGTGAGAGAATGTGCTCCAAGGAGTACAACTCGCTTACTGTATAACAGCTTTGTGAAAAGTGCCAGGAAAAGGGATACAGGTTGAAGGTCTAAAACACAAGAAAAGGGTAGACTCATAGCCACCCTAGTGACACATGACCAGAAGAAGATGGTCCCTGGGGGTGAGTCAGGAGCTGATGTAGCAGACCCCCCCACTCCAGCTTGATGCTCTGCGACTGTAGCTGTTGCTGTGAGACAAGGAGCTGGAGGCAAAGAAGCTGGATTTGGAGACCAGGAGACTAGAAGCAGAAGCAGAGACAAGAAGACTGGAAGCAGAGAAAGAAATGGAAGAAAAAAGACTGGCAGACAGAGAAAAAGAATGTCAAGAAAGAGAAAAAGAACAACAGCATGAAACCCAGAGACAACAGTATGAAGTCCAGAGACAACAGCAGGAGAAGGAGATGATGACCCTGCACAGCCAGCAAACTGTGAGTAATGGTGGAGTGAGTTCTCCTCATGAAGTCAAAATTAATTCCAAATTGTTCCCTCAGTTTAGAGAGGGAGATGATCTTGATCTATTTTTAAGGTCATTTGAGAGTCTGTGAGCAATTCCAATTGGCTAAGGCTTTGTAGTCAACTTATCTCACACCCTTACTTATGAGGAAGGCTTTGCAGGCATTTACTAAAATGAGTGATAAAGACTATGCTTATTATGATAAGGTTAAAACAGTGTTGTTAAAATGTTTTGTATTAACTCCTGAGGCTTACAGAAGGACATTTAGGAAGTTAAAGAAAAGCCCAGAAGACAGTCATGTGTAATTGCAGGTTCAGTTGTGCACTTACCTTGATAAGTGGGTGGAGGGGGCAAAAGCATACACTGTGGAACTAATCAAAGATTTGTTTGTGAGGGAAAAATTTCTTAAAATTGTACCTGTGGATATGCATGTATGACTCCTAGACAGGGCACGCACCTCCTCGAAAGAGGTAGCAGCAAACGCTGACATGTACATGTCTAGTAGGCCACAAACACAGTGTAAGTCTCATGGTGGGGGGGCAGCACATGGTTCTAAGGGGTCCCATGGGAGGCAGCCCAAAGGAAATCAGCCTGCACCTGAGCCCAAAGCAGAACCCTCTGGTTCTAAAAGGACCCAAGAGACAGGACCCAGGAAATATCATTTTTACAATCAAGTGGAGCACTTGAGATATAACTGCCCTCAGAAAATGATAAAGGGGCAGAGGCCTGGGGAAGGGGATGATTAAAATAGCACTGGTCTGTTGGTGGGGTGTGTGCATCCTGAAGACCCGCTCTCCTTCGATGTGAATATGCACCCCATTGTAGTTAATGTAACAGTAACCCAGGGACCGAGGGACACAGGTGCTTATATCTCCCTGGTGAGGCAGGATCTCATCTGAGCAGAGCAGATGTTGCCAGAGAAATACTCCAGGATCCGGAGAGTCACAGGGCCAGTAGTTCAAATACCAATGGCGCGAATCTTCCTGAGATGGGAGGGGGTCCACAGAGAAAAGGAGGTGGGGGTTGTAGAGGACCTCCCTGTAAATGTGATCATGGAGAATGATTTTGGCCACAGGGAATCTCTGGTGTATGTTGCAACCCACAGCCAGGCAAAAGGGTAAGCTTCTAATGGTGAAGAGGGGGTGACTCAACGTGATCCAGCCCCTCCCTCAACAGCATAGGAAGTGGCTAGCGTGGGGGAGGGACTGGCTAGAAGCAGCAGTCCTGAACCCCAGTCACAAGTGGAGGAGCCCACAGGACATCCTTCTAAAGGGGTACTGGGAAGGGTCAAATGAGGGGAGCTGAACGTGGCACAGCGGACTGAGCCTACCTTGCAAAAACTAAGGGAAATTGCTAATAAAGCTGTAGATCCTCAGTGGGGTAAAGAGACAGTTTACTGGGAAAAAGGGCTGTGTAACAGAGAATGCACAACAGAGGAAGGGCTATATGGTGAGATGCTCCAGCAGCTGGTAGTCCCTAAGGTTCACCACCATTTGGCCCTTTCCCATGATATCCCTTTTTCATGCCACTTGGGTGTGAGGCATACAAAAGAGTGGCTAACCAACAATTTCTTCTGGCCTGGTATTAGCAAGGATGTGGTAAATTACTGTAGGACTTTTCCACAGTGCCAGAGGGTGGGGAAAATGGGGACAAGGCCAAGGCAGCTTTGGTGCCCCTGCACATTATTGATGAACCCTTCAAGTGGACATAGTGGGGCCATAGTGAGGCCACTAAGCACCCCAAGTCACACTGGCAAGCGGTATATCCTGGTGGTAGCCGACTATGCCACAAGATACCCAGAGGCAGTGGCCCTATCATCCTCTTAGGGAGAACCTGTGGCTGACACACTGTTGGGAATATTTAGCCAGGTGGGCTTTCCCCAGGAGATACTGACAGATCAGGGTGCCAGTTTCATGTCAGGGTTAATGAGTAGTTTGCGGGAGAAGCATGGGGTAAGTCAACGCAAAACCTCCCCATACCACCCTCAAGCTGATGGTTTGGTGGACTGATTTAATTCAACCCTTAAGACCATGCTAAGGACTTTTGCTGAGCAGCATAAGAGAGATTGGGACAAATATTTGCCTCATCTCCTATTTTCATACAGGGAAGTCCCACAGGAGTCCATAGGGTTCTCACCTTTCAAGCTCCTGTTTGGGCATAGGGTGAGGGGGCCCCTAGATTTGATTCAGGATGAATGGGAGGGTGACCATGCCTCCCAAGGGAAGTCTGTTGTGGAGTTTGCCCTGAACTTCAAGACCCACCTTAAGAAGCTCATGGGCCTTGCTCAGGAGCACTTGGCCACTGTGCAACAGCAGCAGAAAGTCTGGTATGACCATGGGGCCCGAGCCAGAGAACACGAGGTGGGACAGTGAGTGATGGCACTCATCCCTGTCTGACAGAATAAACTATAGGCAGCATGGGAGGGGCCATTCTCCATTGTCCACAAGGTTAGTGATGTCAAATACATGCTAGAGCTACCAGACAGGAGATGCAGGTGAAAGGTGTATCATGTTAACATGCTGAAGCCCTACTATGACAGAGAAGAATTGGTCCTTGTTGTCTGCAGCACCCCAGAAGAGGAAACTGAGATGGATCCACTAGTGGACCTGCTCCGGGAGGCCTGGGTTGCATCCTCTGTGGACAACCTTACCCTCTCCGAACAGCTGACACCAGCACAGGTGCAGGAAATTCGGGGTGTGCTGAGAGAATTTGAGGACATGTTCATGGGGAAACCATGGTACACCATGATGACAGAGCACCACATGGATACTGGGACCCAGATGCCCCTGAAACAGCCTCCCTTCAGGGTACCTGAGCAGGTTAAGCAGACCGTGAAAGAGGAGCTCAAGTAGCGGCCCCGTGCAAAGAGCAGCGGCTGGCACAGGGGATACATGGAGGGGAAAAGGGTTTCTTCCGGTTCATTGGGAAGCGGAGAAAAACTAAGGGCCATCTCAGCAGATTAAGATCAGAAGGAGGGTGGGTGGAAGAGGCGAGGGACCAAGCAGAGGTATTTAATGAGTACTTTGCCTCTGTGTTCACTAGGGAGGGGGATGGGATATCTACAAAGCAAGGCACGATGGGGATAGAAGTGGCAGTGAGTGGGATCAGGGGAGCAACAGAAATGGAGCAAGAGGAAGGGAGAGGTACCCCTGGGTGTCACAGGATAAGGATAAAAAGGTCAGTAAGGTGGAGGGGACAGATGATGCTATCTCCACCAAAAGGGTGTGGTTATCCCTCAATGCCCTAAAGAAAGACAAATCTTCTGAGCCGGATGGCATTCATCCGAGAGTACTATGGGAATTGGCGGACATACTGGCTGCACCCCTGGCGGAGCTCTTCAACAGGTCACTTGAGACAGAGAGGGTACCTAGGGATTGGCAAGAGGCACATGTGGTGCCAATCCATAAAGAGGGGTCGAGGGAAGTACCAGGTAACTATAGACCCATCAGTTTGACCTCGGTGGTGGGAAAATTAATGGAGAGTATACTAAAGGAATGATTGGGGGTGTACTTGGAGGAGGTGGGAGGTCTGGATAGTCGGCAACATGGGTTTGTGCCAGGTAGATCATGTCAAACCAATCTTGTGGAGTTCTACGAATGGGTAACATCAGAACTGGACAGGGGAAAGCCTGTGGATGTATTATTCTTGGACTTCAGCAAGGCGTTTGACTCTGTCCCCCACAATGGTCTGGTGGAGAAACTGATGGGGTTGGGAGTAGGCCTTTGATGGTCAGATGGATTGAAAACTGGCTGGCTGGATGCACCCAGAGAGTAGTGGTCTGTGGGGAGCTCTAACCCTAGAGAGGTTGGTAGTGTACCGCAGGACTCAGTCCTGGGTCCGATCCTGTTTAATGCATACATATCGGACATCAGGGAGGGTATAGGGTGTGAAATGAGTCTCTTCACTGATGACTCCAAGATGGGAGCAGTAGTTGAGGGAGAAGAGGGGAGTCTGGCCCTGCAAGGGGACCTGGACACCCTGGTAAGCTGGACTCACACATGGAAATTAAATTTCAATATCACCAAGTGCAAGGTGTTACATCTTGGAGGAAACCCTAAACACAGGTACACCCTGGGAGGAGGTGCTGGAGGCCTCAATGAGGGAAAAGACCTAGGGTCATGGTGGATGCATGTATGAATAACTCTGAGCAGTGCAGGAGGTGGCTAGCAAGGCAAACAGGATGTTGGGATGCATCGTAGGGGATCACCTCTAGGAGTAAGGAAGTGATTCTGCAGCTGTACAATGGACTGGTTAGACCACACCTTGAGTACTGTGTACAGTACTGGAGACCACACTTGAAAGGGACATACAGCTCCTGGAGAGGGTACAGAGGAGGGCAACTAAGATGATACGAGGGCTAGGGGATTTGACGTATGAGGACAGACTTGAGGAGCTCTGCCTGTTTTCATTGGAGGAGAGGAGAGACAGAGGGACATGATTGAGGTCTTCAAGTACCTCAAAGGAATAAATAGGGTAAACATGGAGGGGATCTTTAGACTAAAGCAGGGAGGTGTCACCAGAGGGCATCGTTTGGAGTTGGAAGGTGGAAGGGTGAGGGGGGAAAGAGGAGGAGGTTTTTCACTGAGAGGGTGGTGGACCCTTGGAATGCACTGCCTGGCGAGTTGATTCAGAGATCCACAGTAGAGGGCTTCAAGAGAGGGTGGGACAGACACAGAAAGTGGATGTATCAGATGATGGCCTGTCCCGGGGATGGATGATAGGGTTTCTGGAACACAAGGGGAGGGCCTCGCACCCAACTAGGGATCTGAGGTTCGAGCAGACTCGATAGACCGTAAGGCCTAATCTGCTGGCAAATAGTATGTTAGTATTTATTTATTTATTTTATTTTTATTTTAGTTGTTTAACCAGGTATAGCACACTAAGCTGAAAGCTTTTTTTACAGGAGCGACCTAGGAGCACAAGGAGGTTAAGTGACTTGCTCAGGGTCACACAGTGTGCAAGTGGAAGCTGTGGGATTCAAACCCAGGTCTGATCTGCTGAATGTCACCAGATTTGCAGCTCAGAGTCTTAGACCACTGCACTATACTGCCTCCAGACCACTGCGCTATACTGCCTCCAGACCACTGCGCTATACTGCCTCCAAGTACCTAGTATGTTAGATGCTGAAACTTGGAGTAATCCAGGAATCTAGTAGCCCCTGGGCCTCGCCCGTGGTATTGATCCCCAAGAAGGATGGTACCACATGATTCTGTGTTGACTACCACAGGCTTAATAGCTGCATGGAATCAGACACCTATCCCATGCCCAGAACAGATGAAACCCTGGAGTGACTGGGGGGAGCCAAGTATCTGACCACAATAGACCTAACAAAGGGCTACTAGCAGGTACCTCTGACTCCTACAGCCAGGGAGAGATCAGCTTTCGTCACTCCATTTGACTTATACGAAATTCAAGATAATGTCATTTGGAATGAAGAATGCACCTGCAACCTTTCAATAGCTTGTGGATCGCATTCTGTCTGGGGCAGGTGAGTTTGCATTGGCATATATGGATGATATTGCCATATACAGCCAGACCTGGGAGGAGCACATCAAGAATGTACAGGATGTGTTCCATAGGCTGAAGAATGCAGGTCTGACAGCCAAGGTGGAAAAGTGTCAGATAGGTATGGCAGAAGTGTCCTTCCGTGGGCACCGGGTGGGTAGTGGAAGCATCCTCCTAGAGCCTGCCAAGGTCTATGCCATCCTGGCCTGGCCCACTCCTACCACCAAGAAACAGGTAGGGGCATTTCTAGGGACAGCAGGGTACTACAAGAGGTTTGTTCCTCGCTATAGTGATCTGGCTAAGCCCCTGACAGACCTATCCAAGAAGGGAAAGACAGATACGCTGCAGTGGACAGAGAGCTATGAGGTCACTTTTCAGGAGCTAAAGAAGGCCTTAAGTGGGCCAGCTATATTGGCTAGCCCCAATTACTGCCTAAAGTTCATTGTCTATGTGGACACCTCAGACCATGGGCTGGGCGCCATGCTGAGCCAGGTTATCCAGCAGGGGAAGGAGCGCCCGGTCATGTACCGCGGTGGGAGGCTTCTGCCCAGAGAGGAGGTTTATGCCACAATTAAGGAGTGCTTGGGAATAGTGTGGGCCCTTCAGAAGCTGCAACCTTACCTATATGGGAGAGAATTAACTGTGGTCACAGATCATAATCCCCTGATGTGGCTTCATAGGTCAAGTGGGCAAAATGGAAAACTACTGCATTGGAGTTTGGTATTGCAGGCATACAACATGACTATCCAGCACTGCAGTGGTAAAGAAAATGCCAGTGCAGATGAGATATCTAGGCAGGTCTAATGGCATGGCTGGATAATTTGGGCACTTCCCAAAAGTTGCATGAATGGCCATGTAACCTGGAGTGGCCCAAATAACACACCTTCATCACCTGGGGGGTGGGGAGATGTGACAGAAATGGGAAGGAAGGAAGGAGTTAATGGCTTGGACACTGACAGGTGTCCAGTCTGATTGGGACAATTAAATACATACATGGTAGATGATTGGTGCATTCAAAGGGACACTGATAGGTGTTCAGTCTGATTGGGACAATTAAATACATACATGGTAGATGGTTGGTGCATTCAAAGGGTGAATAGGAATCACCTATTCTCAAAAGAGAATATTAGATGCTGAAAGACAGTGAGTAGGGGGAGTTGCTCTTGGAGTTGGGGGACGCTACATCCAAGAAGGTAAGCTTGGGCCTACTCTTCTAGTTATGTCCTTGGGAGCTGGCAGATAGCATAGGGTCCAGTTTCTCTTGAGGAATAGAGAAGGGTGAGAATAATAGCATATCTCAGTAGTAGCCTTTTTTCTTTTGTCATCTGTTATTTAAAAACATTTGTTTACTTTTTCTGTAACCAGGCCCGGATTAATAAGTATGCACATGACGCCATGGCGTAATGAGGCGAGACTCATGGAGGCCCCCAGTCCGCAGTTCAGGCAGTGTTTTTACGCCCCACTGCCCCTAATAATAAACATTTTCCTTCCGACCACCTCCGAGAGTATACATTCTGTAAAATTGATGAAGCAACAAGCAAGCAACAAAGTTTGAGGCAGTTTCCCCTCCTCCGGTCGCCCCCCCCCCCGTGCTTCCTGTGGACTCTCAGCAAGCAAAAGACTGACTGAACTCGAGCTTCTCTCACTCGGTTCCCTCCTCCTCTGCTCAGTCTAGACTGAGTGACTGAGTGACGGTTTGGGAATGGACACAAAATTATTCCACCAATCACCGTCCGACTTGTGGAGCAAGGAGGTGTGGCTAAGTCTGAGGAGCCCGAGTGGGAATTGAAGAGCAGACTCGTTGTGGCACTGAGTGCACGGTTTTGGAGTAATCAGTCAGTGAGAGAGAGTGGGAAGTTCTTTTCTGGGCGATGACGGTCAGCAGCAGTCAGAGCTGGGGTGAGGGCTGCAGTGTGTGGTCGCTGGCCATCTGACCACTGATCTGTCATCTGTGGCTGTGTGCGGTGCGCCTTACATTAATTTACAGTTGAGTTGAGGACTCATCTCAGGAGCCAGGACAGGAATGGACAGTGGACCCTCTCTTCACCTATCCAGCGAGTGTGACTGACCTGACTGAGGGTGTCGCGAGGTCGGTGGATCCGTGACCATCTAAGATTGTCATTGCACCGGCGAGAGGCAGAGCTGCAGGGTTAGGCTAGCTCTAGCTGCACTGTTTGTTTTTTTTGCTTTTGGTCTGGATGGTTGGTCACCATCGTCATCCTCAATAGTCCTTTTCCTCCTTTCCAGTCCTTAAAAGACAGTCACTCTCTCTCTCGGAGAGAGGGAACCCCTACGTGTCTTTTTTCTTCACACAGCGTGGTGTGGAGTCATCGAGCTAGGCCTCTCTTTATTGGGCCTGCTGCTGCGGGTGAGAGACAGACAGCCCGAGCCAAGTCTCATCAGTCTAGCCTGCTGTGACAGAAGAAGAGACAGAGTCAGAGGATGAGGAGTGGTTGATGACAAGGTAGGTAAAAAAACATGTAATTTAAAATAACTAGACTGTCTGGGGCGGGCATCTGCTGGGCTGAGCTGGCACAAATAATTCTGGCAGCCATCCAGGAATGGCTAGTATAGGTATACTGTATAGCCCTCTGCCCTAGCGTTCCACCACACACCCAGTTGTTGTCTGTCATAGACTAAGTGTGGGAGGGAGTGTGTGTTGGAGTGTGTGTCCATCCACCGAGGTGTAACTGCAGTATAAGAAAGTTGGGTCAGGTTTGATTTTAACAACTGAAAGGGGGGTTGGGTTCATGATACTGGAGTCAGGGATGGCTGGCAGAGGGGACGTTGTTGGAGCTGTGGTACTGCTTGAAGGTTCAGGTTGCAGACACCTGACAGAAGGAGTAAAGGACAGAGTTGGGGTTGTGATAATGGGGGATCATCCCTGTGTGTGAAGGTTGGGGGGGAATAATGACATGATGGATCTAGAATCCATTCTGACTATAAATTAATGTGTTACTACATCACACTAGTTTGCATTTAACAGTTTGGCTTCTCAGCCAGAACATCTACTTTTTTATTGCATGCATGTTCTCGGAAATATGTTGCACAATGTTTTTTTGCTTTGCTGTCTTATATGCTGATTCTTTGCTTGCAGCATACTGTTCCCTGTAACCCCATCCACCTTCCAGATGCACCTAGCAATGCCTCATGCTGCTACACCCTTTGTATTTGTTATCATTCTGCACAGTATATTCTGCATATCTATTTACTTTTATTTCTGTTTACTTACTACTGACTGTTACTGATATTTTCTATTTTGTCTCTTGCCCCCCCCCTTGCCCAGGACACAGTTGGGAATCAGCTGTTCAGCTCAGTGTACCTTTTACTGGTCAAATGCATTATTTGGATTTTTTGCTCCAAAGGCAACTCTTGTAAATGTGACTGGCAAGGATTAATGTTAGCAGGGCAGGCGACCCTTAAAAAGAAACACTTGCCTGGCCAGGTCTCCAAAATTTGTGGCAACATAATTAAAAACTCTGTTTCCTCTTCTTGTAATTTATTTCTGAAGAGTTTCAGAAAATGTAGAAGCGAATATGCCCCCCGTGGATCAGATCCTAATTAAGCAGCACAGTGCATTGTGGGTAAAACGCCTAAATAATCACAATGATGCCACCACAGCTGTAACTAGGACAGCAGTAGGCAGACAATAATTTTAATGGCTTCAGCAAGGATTTGAATTTTTAAAATTATGCTTACAGCAACTTTGATCAAAAGGTGCTGTAATCATAATTATAAAGATTAATATCCATGCCAAGGCCATAAAAAATGATAAAACAATGTCCACCCATTGCTGTCTTAGTTACGGCAGTGCTTTGATCCACCCTAATGTTAGTGTCCCTGAATTTGCCCCTTATTTATGCATTAATTATTCTTTTCATATTTGTGTCTCACCCATCCTTGCCAAGCTTGTTGATCACCATGCTTCCGGGGGCAGGGTGGTTTAATGCAGTTGCCCACTCCTGCCATTACAGTTATATAGATATAGAGTTTTCTGTAGTTTTAAGGTGTTTGCTACCAGATGAATGGCTGAGTATAAGCTTGGAAACAAAAGGAGTGACCTCATCTGGAGTAACCAGTTTGCATGTATGGCTTCAGAAGAGCACCCAGAACCTATTTCCTTTCCATTCAGTTCAATTGCCTAATGCCTGAGAAAAAGTGTTTACCCCGTATGTTGGTTATTTTTGTTCCAGTTTACTGTTTACCACAGGATAGTGGGTTCTAGAAGTCATCAGCCAGTATGTGCTCTTTGTGGTCGTGTGTACCACCGTTAATCCTGTGAAATATGGGAAATGTCCAGTACCTGGTCAATTTTCCAATCGGAACAAGTGTGTTCTCCAGCATGTTTTTTTTGTTTGTTTTTTTTATCCTATGCCAAATGGGAAATCAGGAATGTCTGTACAGACTGTACCTCAGTAATCCGCATTACTAGTATGTGTTGTCCCATGGAGGTCCATCTTTCCTTTGTGGTTATTCCTACTCTGTTACATGAATAAGGTGTCAGCATGGCTCATTTGGTAGCACAACATCTGCCTCTGGACCAGAAGGTCGTGGGTTCTCGTCCGACACTGGGATTGAGCTTGCACCTAAAATGCTGGCATCCGAGTGCAGTATTGGGGGGTGCTGTACTGCTGGGTTGTGCCGTCCTTCGGATGAGACATTAAACTGAGGTCCCTTCTGCCCATCCTGGTGTTGTCCTGGTGGGTGTCCAGGTGGAAGCAAAAGAACCCAGGGCACTCTTCGCAAACAGTAGGGGACATTCCCGGTGTCCTGGCCAACATCCCCCTTCCCATAAAACGGTCCATGCAATCATCCAGGTTGTGTGTGGGTGTTGATGTGTGATATGGCTGCCACTACACATTCAATCACTTCACTACCAGTCTAGCATTGCTTGTTAAGCACTTTGGGATACACTGTGTATGAAAAGCGCTATATAAATGCTGATTCTTCCGCTTCATAAAAGACACACTCTAGAATCCAAGCCCTGGTTTGGACAGTAATTCTGTTGCTTCTTTGTGTCTAGAGTTAATTGGGTGCCCCTATCCAGGACTGCAAACCTAGCATAGTCCTGAGCAAACGTTTTTTCCCAGGGACATGAGTTGTTGGCCATTGTAATTGGTCCCCACCAGGTGTGTGTGCTATGCAGTTGCTGCACTTGGTTGTCTGTTTATTTATAACAGTCTTCTGCATCTGTTATATCCCACCTTGCCCATGGTGGCAATAAATTATGCAATCCTCACCCACGTCGGCAGTCACCTGTCTCTTTTCCCCTAGACATTTGGTGAGAGGTGTACCTTCTGGTTCATTTAGGGGCCAGTAGGTGGTTGCACAAACACAGATTTTCAAACAAAGGTTTAGCTATGTTTCTTGTTTAGAGGGCTTTAAGGTTTTTCTGCTTTTCATTTTGTTTGTTTTGTGTCATGTTTTACTACTACTTGCTGGACATCTGGCTGCAGCGTGGTGATATACTGTCTGTAAACAGTAACCAAAATATAGTCTGAGAATATTTTTTTTTGTATATTAAAGGGGCACTGTCAGTTCTGTCTCCTAAGCTGGTCTCCGAGCATCCTTGCTCCTGGGCTGTACCTCCTGATGCTGATCCACAGGCAGGAATCAGACCTCTGCAGCAGGGGACATCCAGCCCTCCACTTCCTGTTTTCCTCAGTTTATTCCTGCCTCCGGTCTGGCAGGTACTCTGCAAGCAGTGCTCTGTCCTCTTGGCAGAGCTGAAGACAGCAGACTGTAAGTCCATCAATTTCTTTTATTTCGGGCATTGTAGCTGTTTCTCAGCACTACTGCATGGGCCCCAGTCTCAGCCTTGCAAGTTGTACAGACTGGCCCCATTTCAATGCGGTCTCATTTTTCCCGCAATTTTGGACCGGGCCGTCCACATCGGGAGCTGGAATCTGCCCCAGTACAGTTTTGGGGCTAAAAATCTGCACTGGAATATTTTGGGTCAGAAAATCAACACCTTATCCAGGACATTCCCTCACAAAGGGCAGCCCTGAGTGTTTCCGTCGGTGGTCAGCACACTGGACTCCTCAGCCGCTTGTTGACTGTTACTTGCTCCTCATGCATTCATCGGCTGCTGCTTTGGGATCCGTAGCCGATCATCCACAGGGCCTGCTCCCCTATCAAAGCTCAGAGGGCAGCAAAGCAAAGAGCAGGCGTCTCTCCCGGGAACAGACCTTGCATACAGGGGGCAATTAACACCATAGCACCAGAGCATTTTCATTTCTCTTATACCCCTGGACAAGGGCAGTCCCTGGGTGTTTTCTGTCGATGGTGACCATTCCAGACTCCTCAGCCGCTCGTTGACAATGGGTCTGCCCGGGGTCTGCCCTGCTCAATTAGCCCTCATGGTCATTCAGCGTATTCATCAGGAGCTAGTGCTGAAGGGTATTATGACCACTCCCCCCCAAATGTCGCCCGTCGACGATGGGTCTGCCCTGCTCACTTAGCTCCTGTGATCATTCAGCGTATTCTTGGGGAGCTAGTGCTGCAGGGTATTAAGACTACTGCCCCCCCAAAATGTTTAATAAAGCAGCGAAGGCATAGGAAGAAAAAGGGAGCTCAGTATCTTTCCCTTAAAGGGCCAGCAACTTCAACAGGAAACCTCCAGGGGGAGGGGGGTACACTTTAAAAAAAGGGGAGTAAGACCATTAGGCTTATGGTCTCAGTCAGTCCTTCCGGGGGTGCACGGGGGATTCATCCCCACTTCTATTGGCCTTCGCCGGATCGCGGGGCCTAGTTGCAGACGGCAGCATCTGCCAATGTCAAGGACCCCCAGGAAGGCACAATACCCCTCATAGACTCAGTCCGATAGACAACAGCAAGACTGGTCTCAGTGAGCAACACCCCCCAGCTACAAGACAGCAGTGGCCTTAGAGACCTTAGAGACCCAGCAGTCTGCAGTCTAAACTCTGGCCCCAGTCCTACAGTTAACACAAGGCACCTGCTCTGGACCCTGTATGCTTCATACCAGTCCTCATCTGAAGAGGAAGAGTTGTCAGAGGAAGTGCCAACAGCTACGGGATGAGGCAAACCAAGCTATTGTGGATAGAACACCAAAGTTGGAAACTTTCTTTAGAAATGCACCAGTGAGGATAGCGAGTAATAAGGACAACTCAGCTGCACACTGTGAGCAACTATCTATCCCTTCTTTGGACACAGAGCGGGTATCTTCTTTAGGACCTGATTCACAGCAGCCAGCACCTGCTACCTCTGGTATCATTCACCAGGTCTTCATGCCTTCACAGGCTGCCACACAGGTCACTTCTGGTTCTGGATACACTGCGGTGCCAAGTCCTGCCACCTCTGGTATCGTTCACCAGGTCTTACTGCCTTCACAGGCTGCTACACAGGTCACTTCTGGTTCCAGATGTACTGCAGCACCAAGTCCTGCCACCTCTGGTATCGTTCACCAGGTCTTCCCACCTTCACAGGCTGCCACACAGGTCAATTCTGGTTCTGGATATACTGCGGTGCCAAGTTCTGCCACCTCTGGTATCATTCACCACGTCTTCCCACCTTCACAGGCTGCCACACAGGTCAATTCTGGTTCCAGATGTACTGCGGTGCCAAGTCCTGGCACCTCTGGTATCATTCACCAGGTCTTCCCACCTTCACAGGCTGCCACACAGGTCAATTCTGGTTGTGGGTCTGGCTGTAGTGCTGCACCTAAAACATTGAAAATGTCTTCTGATCCTGGTTTGTGGGGCAGTTTATCGAAGGAGGAAATTGAATATTGGGTTTCAAATGGCTCTTCTTCTTGTCAGAACCATCTGGGACCCTTTCAAACAATCCCAGTGGATCTTTTCAAACAGAGTATGATACTTCTACAAGAATCTCTTCCGTGGAAAGAAAGCGAATGGTGAACGGTACAACCGTGAATGGCTTTTATACTCTCCTGCAGCTGGGAACATTTACTGTTTTTGCTGCAAGTTATTGTCCACAAGCTCCTCACAGTTTGCCACTGATGGATGCAGTGACTGGAGTAATGCGACCAAGCTAAACAAATGGCATGAGAACAGTGACGAGCACCAGACAGCAATGCTTGCCTGGCTAAAGAGAGCTTCTACAAGGGGGTGCATAGATGCTGAACTGCAGAAACAGCAAGAAAGTGAGAAGAACTACTGGTGATCGGTGCTCCTTAGAGTTGTTGAGGTGATCAAATTTCTAGCTGAATGTGGACTGGCATTCAGAGGAGGTGATGAGCAAATAGGCTCACAACATAATGGAAACTATCTTGGCATGCTTGAAGTAATAGCAAAGTTTGATCCATTTCTTGCTGCCCATATCTCATGTTATGGCAATTCTGGCTGAGGAAATCCAAGCTATTTATCATCTACAATTTGTGATGAACTTATAGAACTAATGGGAACCGATGTTCTGACAGCTGTGTGCAATGAGGTTCGAACTGCTAAATATTTCTCCATTTCTGTTGATTCAATCCCAGATGTGAGTCACATGGACCAATTAACGTTTGGTGTTCAATTTGTCAATGAAACTGGAGAGCCCAAGGAGCGTTTTTTTGAAATTTGTGCCTATACACAGCCACACTGGAGAAAACATGTGGGATAATGTGTTGGACACGCTGAAAGAGCTGGGCATCAGTGTTGAAGACTGTAGAGGTCAAAGTTACGATAATGTGGCCAACATGTCTGGACAGTATGCAGGCCTGCAGGCATGACTAAAAGAGATCAACTCGCTTGCTGACTGTGTACCATGTGCAGCACATTCATTGAATCTAGTTGGTACTGCAAGTGTCAATTGTTGCATAGAAGCAGTTAAATTCTTCAGCACAGTACAGCAGATACATGCTTTTGCAGCTGGTTCCATGAGGCGCTGGAAATCTCTGACAGAAGGTTTGACTCCCAATGAGAATGGGAGAATCCTGACACTCAATACCCTATCATCCAGACGATGGCATTGTCATGCAGAGTCTGTCAGGGCTCTATCTTTGAAGTATTGCAACTTCTACAACATACTGATGAATCTGGCAGATGATGAACAGGAAACAGCAGAAATGAGGCTCACTTGCAAGTCATTGGCCAATGCATTATGACAACTGGAAACAGCCTTCATGTGCGAACTGTGGAACAGAATTCTGCAAAGATTCCAGAAATGCAATACCCTTCTCAAAAGTACAAGAGTGGATTTGACAGCTGTTGCTGCTGTGTTCTTGTCTCTAGACGATTTCACTAATCAGTTGAGAGATCAATTTGAAGATATTGAAAGGACAGCAAAAAACATAATGCCAGATGTGTCCCAGGCCTATTCAAGTGAGTGTACCAGAATCAGACGACCAAAATGCCATGCTGATGATTCGGCCACATCTCTCATCATCCTTACAGGCTCCCAAGGCTTTTGGGTGGAGTCATTCCTTGTGATAGTCAATCAGGTACATGCTTCATTACAGCAGCATCACACAGCTTACCAACAATTGTCTGTTGATTTTGCATTTCTGCGTGCTATTGTTAATAATGATGCAACACAGCTCCGTATCGACACATCACACATCATTAGCAAATATGCGAAAGATCTTGATGCAAACTGTGTTGATGAATTTCTGCATTTTCTTGACTTCATATCGCATGTCAATATGGAGTGAAGTGCACAAGAGATAATGAAATATATGCGGTGAAATGATCTGGTGGAATCTACCTTTTCTAATGTGGCAGTTGCTCTCAGATTATTCCTAACTCTGCCAGTAACAGTCTGTGAAGGAGAACATTCCTTTTCAAAACTGGCCTTGATAAAGAACTGCCTGAGATCAACAATGACACAGGACAAGCTGAATTCACTTGCCATACTTTCTATTGAGAGTGATGTGACAAGGGCACTCAGTTTTGAGGCTATAAGCAGCACTTTTTCTACTCAGAAATGACACAGGAAGCAGTTCTAACAACTTGTCTGAGTGTGCCTTGGGTTGGACTGAAGCCATACTTTTCCTCTTTCTACTTCTTGTAACTTTCATATTATTCATCTGCCACATGGGTAGAAATAGTGAAGTTATTTCTAAGATGCATATTTACACCATTTGGTGTCTGTTGTACTTCCACAGTCACAAAGAAATGATATTTGATTACACGTCTTCCACATGTCTGCCTCAGACTGTGAAGGTCTAGCAGTATTGCATTTCACTTTAGTGTGCACTGTTTCATATTCGTCTACATCCTGGGGAATATAGTTATTTCTAAGATGCATATTTACACCATTTGGTATTTTTCTTCTACAGTCAACAAGAATTGATATTTGATTACATGTCTACCTGGAACTTTGAAGCTAATATGCTATGTGAAATTATATTTAATGCTCTCTCTACTCTAGGGATTCCTGTGACTGTCTGTCCACCCACTCCCACACATACACACTGCTCTGCCCTGACCCTAGATGGTATATAACCTCTAGGGCTTCCATCCTGTGTATCTCACCACTGATCTGCCCCCCCAGCACTGGGTGGTGTATGCCTTCTAGCTATGGCTGGGACTCTTGTCCAGTCCCTGTCTCATCCCTACTGGACTGGTCTGCTGCCCTGAGCTGTGCATGCATGAACATGTCTTTACATGTCCATCCCTGTCCATTTCAACCCAATTGCACTTTTCTGGTGGTGCATGCCCTGCTGTGTAGGAATTCCATCCTTTCCATTGACCCAGTGGTCTGCGACTGCCCTTGGGGGTGTGTACCCATACAGGTTTCTATCCCACTGGTCTGCTTTATGTGATGTATGCCCGTTGGGGGTCCCTGTGTCAATCATTCTCCACTGGTCTGCCTGTGAATAATATTATACAGTTATTTGGAACTTGCATTATTTGGAACATGCATGATGTACATCATCATGTGGTGTTCTGTTCTACAGTCACAAAGAAATGATATTTGACTACAGATATCTTATACATGTCTGCCTCAGACGGTGAAGCTATAGTAGTACTACATTTTACTTCTGTGTGCATGGTTTTATAATCCTCTATATACTGAGGAATAGAGTTATTTTTAAGATGCATATTTGCACCATTTGGTGTTCTGTTCTACTGTCACAAAGAAATGATATTTGAGAGATATATGTTCTACCACATGTCTGCCTCAGACTGTGAAGGTCTAGTAGTATTGCATTTCACTTCTGTGTGCACTGTTCCATATTCCTCTACATCATGGGGAATAGAGTTATTTTTTAGATGCATATTTGCACCATTTGGTGTTCTGTTCTACAGTCACAAAGAAATAATATCTGGTTACACGTCTTCCGCATGTCTGCCTCAGACTGTGATGGTCTAGTAGATTGCATTTCACTTTAGTGTGCACTGTTTCATGTTCTTCTACATCCTGGGGAATATAGTTATTTCTAAGATGCATATTTACACCATTTGGTATTTTTCTTCTACAGTCAACAAGAATTGATATTTGATTACATGTCTTCCACATGTCTGCCTGGAACTTTGAAGCTAATATGCAATGTGAAATTATATTTAATGCTCTCTCTACTCTAGGGATTCCTGTGACTGTCTGTCCACCCACTCCCACACATACACACTGTTCTGCCCTGACCCTAGATGGTATACAGCCTCTAGGGCTTCCATCCTGTGTATCTCACCACTGATATGCCCCCCCTAGCACTGGGTGGTGTATGCCTTCTAGCTATGGCTGGGACCCTTGTTCAGTCCCTGTCTCATCCCTACCAGACTGGTCTGCTGCCCTGAGCTCTGCATGCATGAACATGTCTTTACGTGTCCATCTCTGTCCATTTCAACCCAACTGCACTTTTCTGGTGGTACATGCCCTGCTATGTAGGAATTCCATCCTGTCCATTGACCCAGTGGTCTGTGACTGCCCTTGGGGGTGTGTACCCGTACAGGTTTCTATTCCACTGGTCTGCTTTATGTGATGTATGCCATTTGGGGGTCCCTGTGTCAATCATTCTCCACTGGTCTGCCTGTGAATGATATTATACAGTTATTTGGAACTTGCATTATTTGGAACATGCATAATATACATCATCAGCTGGTGTCCTGTATTCCCACAGAATGGATACTTCATTATTTTTCTACTACATGCTTCTATTAATTCAAGCATGTAAAGAATGTTTCCTTTGTTTGATGAGCATATTAAACTAGGCATCTCCAATTAAGCAGTATGGCTGTACCAGGGGTTATGTTAATGGTCTGTTAATCACCCTATAGGGGAGTAATCTGGCACGAGGTGTAGGTGAGTGCTACATGGTCCCTGACCATTACCATAACCCCTGGACATGCCTTACTGCTATTATAATAAAAGAAATGTGTTTTTTTTAAATAGTGTTAAACCTTGCTCAGCATATGATTGGGCTTTTCATGTATGTTAATCAAAGATTAACATAGGGTGGCTGATAGAATGTTTACAACCAATCAGAAAGCTGTATTTCTCAGACCCTTTCTATAATAGGCTGTTATACATACCTGCTGCTTGAACTAAAGCTAATTGTATTACTGGCACTTGTATGTACTGCTTATATCTAGCTGCAGAATTTCATATTCTTTTTCTTAAACAAAAAATATTGTATGGTGCACACTGCATACAAAAGTAAAAACAGTGCATATATACAGAAGTAAAATAAAATGCTTCAGTCCAAGCATTCATGTAAAACAAATGTTTGTATTTTTTTATATTTCCAAGATGTAATACATCATTCAGTGTGTTTGCATTACCACAAGTGATATCTTTCAAAAATAAAGGGTATTGTCACATGTGAGTTCATTTGTGATTTTATTGTCAGCGTTCTGAATTGTATTGTTTAAAGTGGCATGTGACCTGTCAAGTCATGTGGCATAACACATAGCATTAGTGTAAATGACATCCTGCTTGAGTACTCTGGTTGTTGTATCCTTGCTGGCACGGCGCTGAGGAAAAGTGTGATGTTCTCATTTAGGGGCCCCCATGCCACAAAATATTACTTGTGAGTAGGACCCCCACATCCATTAATCTGGGCCTGCCTGTAACAGTGTTATTCTCTTGTGTTAAACATATATATCCTATAATGCTACTTTTGACCTAAAGCTATGTATTTACTCAACAGTTGTGGCTGTGATTTCAATTATTTCTAAGGTAATTCACTACTGTCTGAGGCAAAACTCTGGTAGCATCTGCCACCCGTGAGACACACTACCAGGCTTTGATCTGTGCAATTGCATGTTTGACCTCCCAATTCAGAGAAAGGGAGAGTTTGGTGCTGGGCGAACCCAGCTGGTGGCAGTGAATACCCAAAGACAAACACCTTTCTGAAAGCTGTTACAGCCCAGAGAGAGAGAGAGAGGTGAGTTGTCACAAGAATGTTGCTAGACATGCTGGGAACACTTCACCCAAAGCATAAGCTAAGATGGAGTCAGCAAATAAGTACCTTAGTACATGCTTATAATTGCACTTGCAATGATGCAACTGGATTTTCATAATATAAACTGATATTTGGCTGAGAAGCACACTTACAGTACCTATAGATATTTGTTTTGGAGTGTCCCTAAATAGAATTCAGGCTGACAACTATTTACAGTATGTACAAAAACTCAAAGCACTGCTTAATCACGCCTATCAACTTGCACATACAATGGCTGCAAAGAAAAACTTAGCTAATAAAGACAGATGACAAATGTTTTAAAACTCAGGAGTTACAACCTGAAGACCATGTATTAATAAAGGAATAATGCATGACAGGGTGTGTGTCGTGCTGGAATAACGCCACGCCTGGTGGGGGTTGGGCACGAACCCGCAGGCCGAGTGCATCCAATGCCCCAGGCGTGGCATTATCCCAGCACGACACACACCCTGGAGTGCATATTCCCATTATACAATGGCTTGTTGATACACATAAAATAAAAAAATAATTTTAAAGAATGTTTTTATTAGTGTGGAAAAATATTTTTATTTCTTAAGAGGAGATGCAAAAAAAGAGAGTGCAAAATGGTCCAAATGGTTATCTACATTGGTTCACAGTGTTGAGACTAGACCTGTGGCGTTATGCTGGGATAACGCCATGGGTCCAGCCCTAAACTGACCAATCACAGTCTAAGATTCTTTCTTGCCATTGTATAATGAGAAATGTGGGTTTTCAAGGGAAACACAAAATAGCTGACCAGTGGAGTCACACCCTGTATATTTTCATCAGCAAGTTGGATGATTTACCAGTCTACAAAGTGCATCCAGAAAATGACCCACGAGCTGTAAAAACAATACACCGGAATCACCTTTTACCCATTGGACAAATTATTATAGACTCTGCACCTCAAGCTAATGTTCCCACTGGGCCGGTTACCAGCTCTACTGCTTGAAAAAACAATCAAATCAGTCTCCTGCTGTTCCACAACCAGAGCCTCCATCGCATCCTGCTGTAGCTAATGACAATCGTTCTGAGTCCGATGACAGTGAATATGGGCTACGTATTATCCTGCTTTTGAACTAGCTCAGCTGTTCCAAGGCAACCCTTTGTGTAAGATGGGAGACAGTGCTGACAATCATGAAGTATCAGATAATCTTGCACTCTAGAGCACTCCAATATCACCTAATAATGAGGTACAAAGTATAACTTCCAAAGTAGCTGGCTCTTTACTTCTTGTGGAACTGTCCAAAGTTGAAATAGCCAGTAATGACCAAGAAAGTGAGAACCCCACTAGTGAATCTTCATTTGAAGCTGAAATATCTGGGCCTAGTGAACCTGACCTCATGTCGACCAGTATTGCTAATTCTGAAAGTGCCAGCAGTGTGCTAAATGACTCAAAATTTGTTGAAATAGCCCTTGCTGATGAACCAGAGCCTACAGAACAGGCAAATTCAAGTGCTACTACAACCACAAGTGCTACAACCAACTATGAACAAAGAGTGCAGAGGTACCCCTTTCCTCAGAAGCTGACTTACTGATGGACAATAAGCTGGGAGTCGCAAACCAGAATGCAAATGTTGAAAGGACTGTGCCTGTGCCCCCTCCACCTAGAAGATCTGAAAGAGATGTCAAACCAGTAGTACGCTGTATGTATGATACTCCAGGAAAACCTGTAGACTTTCCTATGAATGTGGTCCATAAAGGGGTGTACATTTCAGCCAACTCCCTTCCTAAGATAGGATTCACTGCAGCTTCTAAGTTGGTGATAGAACCCTCCAACCAATATGCCCAGGATAATTTTTAAAAAATCCCAGAGTCAGCTGACAAGTACAGGTTACCAGCCATGTGGGTTCATGTACGCAGAGTGGTAATGAGACGTGTAATGCCTATGATTTACTAGCTGAAATAGTATGAAAATGAAAGATAAAATGTTGGAATGGAAATGCAATAGTCTGGGTTATGGTAAATCCAAGGTTTAGTATCAAAGAGTAAATGCAAAAGGTCAAATGCTATTCCTTGTGGTTATCTAAAGGTGAAAGGAACCGTTTAAAGTCATAGCATGCTATACAGTGTAAATGCTGTATTTATGTCATATGTTAGGCCTACCATTGTAAATAGTGTATACAGTAAAGTGTTATAGTACTTTCTAGTTCATTATTGGCTTGGCACAGACTCCAAGCATTTCAGGCAGGGGAGAGATGTAACCCTTCCCCCTTGGGGGCTTACCTTAAATAACCCTAATTTCTCTAGCTCCTCCTTTTGCCTGCTAGCATCCCCCAAATTACCACGGTGCTCCTTGTGTTCTCTGTGCTCCACAGAGTAAGTTCCCATGCAGCTCTAGTATTTATTTTAGCTCTGCTTGGGCTCAGAAGCAAGTCACCAACATGCTTTTAGTAGAGCAGACAACTGTGCATGCACAAGTAGCGCTTTGATGTTGTGACCACCAGATTTGCTGTCAATTGGGGAGTTTTCAGTAGTCCTGGTGCCCATCTTAAGTTAAATGGGGACCAGAGACCTCAATGAGGCAAAAGAAAAGCCTCAGTGTCTGTTTTAAATAAAGTTTGAGCAAAGGCATTTTAAGAGCTAGTGAATATTCATAAGGCCCTAAGTAATAGTCACACGTTGCTGCCTGACACCTAGGGGGACAGTATAATGGCAACAGCGACAGCAAGAGTGTTTAGGATAAATATATAAATATGGGCTCATGAGAAAGGGAACTGTTGGGGCTATATGTGCTATATGTGTGGGGAAAAAATATAAATAAATAACTTTTATCCTGGCTGCACCAGAACTTTGAACTTGTGGGACTGTCTAAACTGGACAGTATCTTTTACTGCAGCCACCATTTTGCGGCCCAGCTAGCCAATCACAAACCGAGATTTCAGCCACAGAATCTTGGAATTTAATAGACTTGTGGGAGATAATCAGGGACAAAGTTTGGGTGCCCAAAATCTAACCAATAAAAGAACCAGAACTGTTTCAGACAGCTAAAACAGCTAATCAGAGCTTAAGGATTTTGCTCTATATTTAAGAGGGACAGTTTGAATTTCGGTCAGACTGCAGAGAGTCCCAGTGAGGAGTCCAAGGGCAGTCTTGGTGGGTCTCCAGCTTGAGCTTCAGAGAGAAGCCTGTGTGTCTCTGCAGGAAGGGCCTGTTTGCCTCCTGTGAGCTGTCATTAATTCACAAGGGGATTGATCTTCAGGGATTGCCTGCCTGCAGATTAAGAGCTTTGCTCAGCAAAGCGACTATAATTGCAGACCAGCCTGAAACCAAACTGAGAGGTAGAGAAGTGAATGCTGTTTCCATTAAATGTGTTGAATGCTTATCGTGGGTCAAAGCCTACTGTCCAGGGACTCCTGATTGCCAGAAAGGAGTCCATCTTTACCAGTGACTGAACTATCTGCCAGTTGGAGGGGTCACCAGAAAATAAACTGAAACTTCTCCAGAAGTGTTCATCCAGCCTTGGGCCTTTGTCCAAACTGGCCCATGCCACCTGTTCTTGTGCCAGCTCCAGTGTTATCGGCAAGAGACCAGCTTTGGGGATCGAGCCCCTGTGAAGCAAGTCATCGCAGGTTGCAACCACATTCAGGGAAAGGTCATGCAGTGGAGGTGAGTCATGATGGCCCAGTTTCCCCATGTGCTGCAACTTCTAGCATCAGGTCTTCATTTCACTTGGCCATTCTGCTACCGACTGGTACGGTGAGTAAATTCATGGTAGCTCCCTGCAACAGGCATCTTAATCTTCTTATGGTATCATCTAATTGCTTTCTACTTAATTTTAATAGTTTCAATAGACTGGGCCAACTGGCCGTGGATACAAATATTTTGGTTTGCCTTGCAACACATAATAATCATTTTTCTTCAAGGGCCCCTACGACAACAGCAACCCAGGCAATGATTCTGGCCAGCCACTATAGGTCCTGGGTATCCAGTAGCATAGGGACTCTTTATCATAGAGACTGAACTAATTGTATTTATCAATCTGGTTTACAAAATAGCATACATTTGTTCCCCCACCCTGTTCACATCCCCTTAATAAACCTGGGGCCGTATATTCAAAGCTTTGCGCCCGGCATAAATCCATTACACTGGAATAGCACCGAATTTGCACCGGGCTGCAATATTTAAAAGTCTTTCAGTGCCGGTGCTGTGTGATAGCGCCAATTCTAAATGTTAATGTATTCAGGGGAGGTAGGTAGGGGAGTGGCCATGAATGCCGATGCAATGGCATATTCAAAAAATCTGCGGCACACTACAGGTTGTTACACCACCTGTAGTGCAGGGAAAAATACCGCCTGCAAAAAGCATGCAGTAATTCAGTGGTGGAACCCAAAGTAATTCAAAGTTAGACTTCAAATTTCTTCCACAGTAATCCGATGTGTAACTCTGAAGTACTGCGAGTTCCATCTCTGGTAGTCTAGTGGCCCCCCCCCAGCATGATCCACAACTCCAGTTAAGTGTTAATACATTTTATATCCCTGGTAGTCTAGTGGTCCCCCTACTCCCCCAGCACTATACCCAACTCCCGTTAAGAGATAATACACTTCATATCCCTGGTAATGTGGTAATTCAGTGGTGGAACCCGAAGTAATTTGAAGTTAGGCTTCAAATTACTTCCATAGTAATCTGAAGTGTAAGTCCAAAGTACTGTGAGTTCTATCCCTGGTAGTCTAGTGGTCCCCTTACCCCCCAGTATGATTCTTGACCCTAAATCAATTAATTCCCAGTGAGCTAGTGGACTCCCATCTGGAAGTGACAACCCCCTGTTCCCCTTCCCCAAATCATCCCCCAAATGAAGCCGCTGTCTGGCTCAGCCCTCGTCTCACCACCACGGCTGGCTGCCGACTGAGTTCTGAATGAGCGGTACTGTAATGAATGAGCGCGTCTGATGATGAGAGGTGAATTGCATCACTGTTTCATGTTCATAGCTATAGATAAGGTATGCAGAAACCCTAGGGGGACATTTTGATAACCTCATGCTTATCAGACAGAATCATTGGATCCTGACTCTTAAAGCAAGCTCATCCCCGGGTTTGAATGTACAACTAGACAATTGTCCATATTTGAAGGGGAAATCAAAAAAGAAGTAAGGGAACAGTTTATAAAAAGAAGACTGGCACAAGGATGGTGGTGCAACTCCAAATACTTAAATTCAACAGAACATATTAGCGCACACACCCCTTCAAATGACCGCTTGAACAGCTGCTTGTTCACTGCTTTAAAAGTTTTATTCACAGTGCCAGCCCCATGCCGAGTGCTGTTTCCAGGAAATTCTTATGTTTCGCACCCTCTGGTGCTTCAACAGAGAGTAAGAGAACACTTAAAAGTGAAAATGAAGGTCTTTTTTGTCTAGACTGTTTACCCTACCCAGATCTTTGGTCTCCAGTAAACTTAGAGGGCCCAAACAGGGCACTATGTATTCATAGGTATTTACCACTTAAGCTGTATGTAGCCTGGTCCTTTAACCAGACAGTGGTAAATATGTTTGTATAATTAGTTCTAAGAAAGAGGAAGAAAAAATATGAACTTCATGAAGTATTTTTACTCTGATAGAATATTTATCAGACATGATGTTTTTATATGAGCTCCTTTACCTTCCTCCCCTTCCCCTTTTATTTCTCTACCCCTTTCCTTTCCCCCTTCCTCCCTGTCCCTTTCTTCCCTTAATTATGTTCTTTACTTGTACTATTCATTGTCTTACCTTCTTCTTGTACCCTATTCTTTTCCTGCTGCCCCCCCCAATTCCCCTTTTTGTTTCATTATAATGGTATGATGGTAACAGCTTTTATGTACCATGTACAGCAATAGCACTTACACGATGAAGTTAGATAGTTGTTATTTATGGAATTTTTAATATTGTAAGATGTATTAAAGGTTAACTTTTATAAAATGATAATCACTTGGTATGACTCACAAAGTGTCATAGGTCACATGGTGATGTTGGATGTATAAATGAGCTGATGTTGTATTTGTCCTCAGTCTTTGAAGAAGGATATAATTCCGAAACATGTCAGGCTAGGACTGTTTCAGTCCGATGTTCTTGATAAATAAATGTTTGTAAGTGAGATGCAATAACTGTGTCGTCCTTCTTATGGGTTTAGCGTGTGCTTGGAACTTTCTGTCTAAGTCTGGCATTTACCATTTTGTAGGTCCTCATAACATGCACCTGGAAATCAAGTGAGAGATCCAGTGTAACTCAGAGGTAGTTAAAGGCCTGCACTGTTTCAAGCAAAGTACCATCTTTGCAGGATACCTGTAGGAGGGATATACAGCGTCTCAGTTTAGGGGGAGAGCTAAACTGCATTGCCTGCATTTTAGATACATTCAGGAGCAGTTTGTTGTATGATAGCCACAACTGCACTGCCTAAAGGATGGGAAAGCATGTTATTTATATTATGAGTATTGTTAGAGCTAGCTAGGAGTACAAGATTGTCTGCACAAAGTATAGGCGTACTATACCTGAGGCACTGATGCAGGTTATTGATGTGAATAGCGAACAAGAGTGGCCCCAAAATAGAGCCTTGTGGGACCCCAATCACAGATGCTGCCGGCTCAGAGAAGGATGTTCCCAGTCTAACCTCCTGTTTCCTGGGCTGAAGATAATTGGTAAACCATTTTAATACAGGCGATGTCAGTCCAAGGTCTTTGAGGTTAGTATGAAGTAGGGGGTGGTCAACTAGGTCGAAGGCTTTTGTTAAATCAATAAACACAGCGCCTGAGTATTCCTCTCTAGCCATAGCATTACCTATATGGTTAGTTAACGTAAGTAGCGCAGTGGCTATACTATGGCCCCCTTTAAAGCCATATTGGTGTGAAGATAGCAGTTGCTTTATTGATACATGATGCTGTTAAATCTTCCATATGAGACATAAAATGGCGCAAAACATTTTTTTTAAATCCTGTTATTTTTAACAACATACAGTATATTGACATGTGCAGACATGAATCAACACATGAGAACTGCATTGCTTTGATCTGTTCATGTTGATGGGGCTCCAAACTTTCATTAAAAAAGTTACATTTCTAAGACAAACAGTTCAACAATGATAGCTTTTGAAATATAATTTCAAGCCTTATAAAATATAGTAACATATTAATAATGTAGTAAAGGTTTACAGGCAAAATAGGCCATGGCCAATATTAATTGCCTGCCTGATAACACCAGGTGAATAGCTGAAGTTCTTCAACATTCATGTATTTGTCTAGTACTGCTTCAAAGCCTGTCAGAGTATTAGATTCAACCAGAATTTTGAGTGGTATCTTGCATTTACTAACAACCCTTTGAGTGTACTAATGCTGTCAGAGATCAGTTCTAAACAGGTAACCATCAGGTTTATACTGATATGCTCTTACACCAGATGTGTTAGTCTTCTACTTTAACCATAATATATTTGCTAGCCACTGATTTCTGCTTGCTTTATATGCCAGTATTAAGTCACCTCTTTGACTTTCTTTTTTGATGTGTACATACTGTATTTAACTCCGCTAGTATCTCTTCATACCTTCACCCTTATATTCCTCATATTGTTTTTGTATATCTTCTTTGTATTCTTTCAATCTTTATTTATTTTTATTTAGCTTTTGTTTACTGGGTAAGCACACTAGGCAAAGAATGCCTATTTTCAGGTGCAACCCGGGAGATTACGAGGAAAGTGTATAAACAGTATAACAATAACAAGGAAGCAATGTACAGGCAGTGAACTGCGTAAACAAGAACATATGCATAGTGGTAAGGACAATCAAACAGTAAAGGGTAATAAACATTTCATTGAAAAAAACATATGCTCAGTGGTAAAGACAATTCAATCAGCAGAGGGAGCTATACATCTTCATGGTAGGAATGCTAGAGCACTAGAGGTAGGACAGGGTGCAGTGACTCCTTTACTAGGAACAGTAAGTGCTAGGGTGACAGGGTGGATAAGGGTCTATGGTCACCCTTCATGGTTTGGTAGGGACCTGGTAGTTATGGTATTGGGAAGAGCACACCATGTCTGGGTGGGAGATGCAGGCAACCTAAAGACAGTTATAGGCTAAGGCAGGCTTCAGGTGAGTTCCTAGGGAGTCTTAGGACAGTTGCAAGCTGAGGCAGACTGCAGATAAGCCCATAGGGACTTCATAAGCAAGGGATGGGTGGAAGCACATCTGATGGGAACTGGTAAGGAGTTCCAGAGACGAGGGGCACAGACAGCGAAGGAATGATCACCAGAGAGAGTACAAATTTTAGGGACAAGGAAGGACTGTGACTCTAATGATCAGAGCTGGTATATATTGGCTTAGCTGGTTGAAAGAGTTTAGACAGGGCAGAAGGGGTGGCATTTCAGATAATTTTGTTGAGGAAACAGTCCAAGACGTAGGAGCAATAGTTACTCAGGGACAACCAGTGGAGTTTGTCATAAAGCTCACAGTGATTGGTGAGACAAGGGGCAGCGAGGGCAAAGCAGCAAATATTATTATAAGCCACATCCCATTTTACAAGGCTAGCTTTAGTAGCAAGAGGAAAGCATGTCAGTCCATAACTGAGAGAGGGAAGAAGTATTCCTTTGGCAAGGGCAATTTGTGCAGCTGCAGTGAGAGACCCCCAAGCCCTCTATGCAAGGCCAGGTTTATTTATTTATTTTTTTTATTTGAAAAGGTTTCACCAGGAGAGACAACATGAGCTGTGAACAACTAATTTCCAGAAGCATCTGGGGTGGGTGTTACATAATGGGGGGGATTAAGTACAGACATTATAAAATACAATACATTCAATGCATTTCAGTTACATAAAGAGAGGCACTAATACAATGCATAGCAATCCTAGACACAGACAGTGACGTGAACAGAAGGCATCAGATAACAAAGTAATAATCATGAGCAAAGGTGAGACATGCCTGGGTAAACAGAACTGAGCGCAAATCGACATAAAATGTAGCAATCAGGGGAAGGGGGTAGTCAGCATGGTATAGCCCCGGTGGACAGCTAAGATGGCAGGCTGAGCACTGGGACTAATAAGTGCTAATTAGCTTAAAAAGATTACTAATTGCTATATGGAGTTAGAAGAGGGGGGATGAACAGAGGTGGAGGGGGGAGGGGGATGGAGAGAGGTTAGTGGTGGAGGGGTTGGGGAAGAGAGGGGGGATGCCAGGAACTATGCACCTGCAGGATGATGAGAGCCCTGCAAGGGGCAGGACCTGGCAGAAAAGGAGAAGAGAGAAGAGAAAAGAGGGATGGTGGGGAGGGTAGGAGAGAGAGAATGGAGAGATAAGCCAAAAAACAGAAATCCTTTCAAGAAGATAAGAACCTTGCAAGGGCTGGGCAGAGAAGGAGAAGGGGGGGGTGAGGCAGGGGCATGGAGGAAGAGATGGGGGACAAGCCATGAAAGATACACCTTCAGGATGTTGAGAACCCTACAAGGTGACAGGACCTCCTGGCAGAAATGGAGGAAAGGAGAAAAGGAGGGGGACAAGCCAAGGGGGGGAGGGAGAGAGGGGAGGCAAGCCAAGAGCTATACCCCCGCAGGATGCTGAGCATTTGTAAGGTGACAGGACCCATCAAGGGAGGAGAAGTGGAGAGGAGGAAGGAGGGTGAGGGTGAGAGGAGGGGGAAGCCTAGAATTAAACCACTCTGGGATGTGCATACCCTGCAAGGAGACAGAACTCGGCAGAAAAAGGAGGGGAGGGAGGGGGAGGCCAGGAACTATACCTCTTCAGGATGATGATGAGAACCCTGCAAGGGGATGGGACCTGGTAGAAAGGAGAAGAAGGGGAGGGAGGTATCCATGAACTATTTCTCATCAGGGTGTTGAGAACCCTGCAAGGGGATTGGACCCGTCGGAGAGGAGAAAGAGGAGCAGGAGGTGGCCAAAAGACTATACCTCTTCTGGATGCTGAGAACCCTGCAAGGGGACCTGACCCAGCAGAAAGGGGAATGAGGGGAAGGGGGAGTAGCAGGTGTAGAGAGGAAGTGGGGGACAGGGGCCCTGGCTAGAGGTAACAAAGAGATGGAGAAGGGGACAGGGGGGGAGCAAGGAGGAGACGAGTGGTGGTGGGGAAAGGCAAAGGGAGATTGACTAGGAGAAGGTACTAGCTGCAGTTACAGACATGGACAGTGTGCCTATGGAGGAGGAGAGAAAGTGAGTGGCGGGATTGTGCAGAGCGAATATTTCATGGGAGGGTGTTCCAAATATCGGGAAATTTATATGAGAAGGTGGAGCGGCCTGACGAGGTGCACCGGGTTGGGAGGGCAAGGGTTCTGTGGGTGGAGGTGCGGCAGGTATAGCTGGAAGGAAGGGGTGATGAGAAGAGGGAGGACAAGTAGGGTGGCAGAGAACCAAGTCAGAACTTCCCAACAAAATTAGCAATGTGTGACAAGCACCTGGCCTGGAGGGAGGGAAAGGAGAGTGGGGAATAAAGTTCACAATGGTGGGTACGTGGGGAGCAACTGAGAATGTAGCAGCAGAAGGAATTGAAGAGAGTGTCCAGTCTGGATAGGGTGGTTTTACGGGTGGAGCTATAGACTATGTCCCCAAAATCCAGGACAGGGAGAATCATCTTTTGGATGATTTCTTGCCTTGCATGCTGTGGGAGGCAGCTGCGGTGTCTGTACAGAGCACCGAGTCTAAGGAATAATCTTTTATGGATGGTGTCGATATGCACCCCAAAGTCAAGATTCTTGTCTAGTCATAGTCCAGGGTGCTTAATGAGGCTACATTATTGATCGTTGAGCCAGAGAAGGTGTGGAAAGTGGGAGTGGAGACAAGTCTGGATAGTTTTTGTCTGGAGCTGAAAGTCATGGATACTGTTTATTTGACGTTCATGGAGAGTTGGTTAGCATTAAACCAGCGTTGGACATTATTAAAATTCAGCTGAAGACTGGTTGCCACCTCGAAGGAGGAGTTCCCGGAGGAGAATAACATGTTGTCATCTGCATACACGTGTTGATGTTTGTTGTCCAGCACAAACATCAACCAAACTGGGGGTCAAGTGTGACTCCGAGGTATTTAAAGGAACATGAGATGCCAACTGGGTCCCCATCAAAACTCAGAACCTTTCGTGGGGCAGGACAGTGCTTAAGCTTGGCTGAGGAACCAAAGAGCATGAGATGAGTTTTCTTTGGGTTTAGCACAAGCTTGTTTGCCAATAGCCAGTGTTGTAGCTTGTTGAAATCATCTTGTAGATGGGGATTTATAGCATGGATATCAGTCGAGCTGGACAAGAGAATCTCATCATCGGCATATAAGGTAGTGTTACTATAGGTAGGGACTGAAGGGAAGTCATTAATAGAGATGCTGCGAAATTTTATTTCTCCGGCAAAATGTCAGAGAAATTACAAATTTAACCCCGCATAATACTTTTCGTAATTACGCTGTTGTGGCAAAATTTTGCAGGCAAATTACGCCTTAGATGTTGCCTTGCGTTACTATTCGGAGAAATAAGGTGAAATCAGGCAAAACTCTACTCTCTGCAGGTCACATGGGTGACTGTACACAGGCAGGAAATGAGTGATTCATTTCCCTTCTGTGTAGCTGGAAACTTGGAGGACAAGCAGGCAGCCAGCAACAGAGCCTTTCAGACAGTGTACTAGGTCTGTGTGTTACTGTGTTCCAGTGAGTGTTTTTTTACACAGTTTTTGTTTATAAATAATGTATTTTGATTGTGCTTGTGTTGTTTGTTGATCATTTCTGTTAGGTGTCTGTGTAGATTGAATGTGTGTGTGTATGTGCAACTCCCTCTCGCCCTTTCTGTTAGGAACTTTTTTTTTTTTGTAAAATGATGGAAGAGTAATCCCCCCCACAGAAGCATGTGCCGTCCACCTCCCCCCAGCATAAATGGTCTGCCATGTGGTGTTTTTTGGCCATAAACACCAGTGACAGCAGTGTTGTTATCTGCAAGTTGTGCAGCAGATCTGTGCAAAGGGGCAAGCAAGGGGGCCATTTTGGAACTGGTGCCCAAAGAAGCCACCTGCAGCACCACCACACTGCAGAGTGGCTCCAAAAGCAAAATGAATTGGCAACAGCAGGAGGCAATGGGGCCTAAGGGGAAGGGGGGCCAGCAGGAGGAAGAGGCCAGGGCTCAGCAACAGCCTGGAAGTCGCCGCTGGCACCAGAGAAATCAGCAGCAGCAGGCAGCGGCAGCACCCCATCCACCTCACCCCACAGCCAGTAGTGGCACCAGGTTCATGCTGGAGGTGAATACACACAGACTGCATCAGCCCCAGCCAGTCCTCCTGTGACTCCCATGAGCCAAGAAGACCTGGTGGCAGTGCAGCGAGAGGTATCAGCTCTGAGCCAAAATTTTGATGAGTTCCACCAGGAGGTCGGGGGGACACGAGGAAACTGATGGAGGGTCAACAAAAAGTTTTGGATCTCCTGGGGGAGCTTTGTCATGGGGGTGGTGGTGGCAGGGCAGAATTGGGGCCTGGTGCCGGCGCCATGTAATAATGCAGTCCAGAATGTGCTTGCAAGTGAGGCAGGCAGTGGCCACAGCAGCTGAATTTTCTTTTCTTTTTACCTGTCCTTGCTTTCCTAATGTCACTCTTCCCTCATCTGCACCCCCAAAAAATAACAAAAAAAAAAAAACAGAAATAAAAAAATAAAAAACATCTTTTGTCCTCTTCCTCTTTCTATATCCTCTTGTATCTTTTTCTTGTCCAGCATTTTGTGTTATGTATTATTTGTGCTCTCTTTCTTTCCCTTCTCAGATATGAATAGTCCTCACATCACACCCTCACAGGGACAAGGCCGCTGGCCTCCTACTCGATGCATTAAGTGACCATCATCCCGTATACATGGTGCGCAAAATACACAGGCAAAAAATACCCCACAAAGTCCTCCCAAACTGCACCTACTCCTCCCTGGACACTCTACCTCTGCACCGTGACCTCACCAACACTGACTGGTCCCCACTTGCCTTCTGCACTTCAATTGACACTGCTCTCCAACTGTTCTGCAATAAGTTCCTTCACATCTGGAACCAACATGCACCGCTGCATTAAATCAGATTCCAGGGAAACCACCTGCCCTGGGTAACCTCTGAGCTCCTGTCCTGTGATAGAGCCCAGGATGCTGCTTGGCGTAAGCACAAGGTAACCAATTACCCCAGGGACCTCCAACGATACAAGGAACTTCAAAATCTGTGCACCAAAGCTATCTGGCTGGCCAAAACTGAACACTACCAGGTTAACTTCCATGCCAACACAAACAAACCTTCCAAATTCTGGAAAGTGGTCCAGTCCCTCTTTTCCCCTTCCACCAAGCCCCCCAATCCTACACTTAGGCTAAATCTCTCAGACATCTCTGATTCTATGGCAGTCACTGCTTGCTTTAACTCCCATTTTACGTCCTGCACTGCTATGCTCCAAACGGCCCCCCTGATGCACACACACTCCTCCACAGGCCCACCCCCACTCCCTGCACCCCCCTCCTCCAGTCCTCCAGCTCCCTCTCTGTCTACCCCCCCTTCTTCTTCACCCACATCTCCCCTGCTGCTGCATTCCAAGTCCTTCAGTCTATCAACCCTGCTAAAGGCTCCTCCCCAGATGGCCTGGACCCTAAGCTCCTCTCTCTGTCTGCTTCCACAATAGCCTATCCTATATCCATTTTGCTAAACCTCTCCTTTGTCTCCTCCACAGTCCATACAGCATGGAAACATATTACAGTTCTACCACTACCCAAAAGGGGTGACCCTTCCCCCCCCCCAGCAACCACCATCCTATCTCTCTCCTTCCTACTCTGGCTCAGCTACAGGAGCACATAGTACTTGAACAACTCTCCTCCTACATTACTGACTCCTCCTTTCTCACTCCATCCCAAGCTAGCTTTAGAAAACATCACTCCACTGCCACCTCACTGTCACGCCTGACTGACACTATCACCACGGGCATGGACAAAAGCCTCATAACCTCAGCTATTTTTATTGACCTGGCTAAGGCCTTTGACACGGTCTCCCACCCTATAGTCCTATCCTGCCTCAGGACCGCTGGTCTCTCCCCTATTGCCACTGAATGGTTCAAATCCTATTTGTCAGGTAGAACATAATCTGTTCACATAGCTGATGCCATCTCCTCTCCCCTCCCCATTACCATGGGCGATCAGTACTTGGGCCTCTCCTTTTTTCAATCTTCCTGAACGACCTCCCTCAGTTCTGCATATCATCTGACATACACATGTATGCAGACAACACTACTGTTCGCAACTGGCAATTCAGTCCCTGATGTCACTGCCAGGCTCCAGCTGGATTTCGAAAAGGTACAGCACTGGCTAAGCAAGCACCTCCTCATCCTAAACTCAAAGAAAACAGTCTCCATGACTTTTTGTACCAGGAAGAGGTTAGCAAGACTTCCTTCCTTATCCACCTTTTATACCATAGATGGGACTGTACTAGAAGACACCTCTTCCTTCCACTACCTCGGAGTTTGGTTAGATAGGAACCTAAACTTCTCTATCCACATTGATGCTATTCTAAAGAAACTCTGGCCTAAGCTAGGGGCCCTCTATCATAACGAGGGTAGTATCCCACATCCAGCTAGGTGGGAACTGGTACTTAAAATGATACTGCCAACCTTCAACTATTATGATGTTGTATATGGAGCTGCCCCACAATCCTCCTTATCCAGGCCTGTACCTCTCTTCAACTCCTTCTGCCGGTTTGCCCTGGATGCCCCTACTCTGACACATCACTGCACTCTTTACCGCTCTCTAAATTTTCCATCACTGGTTGACAGAACACTGCATGCGGCAAAGTTTACCTCTAAATTCTGGCTAGGCTCACTCCCATATTACCTGGCCACCTCCTTATCTGCTCCTCACCCCTCCAAATACACCCTCCGATCTGATGACTCTCGCTCACTAAATATACCTTACAGAAATACTACATCCGGCCAATTGGCATTCTCCTATTGCCTACCTAAGCTCTGGAACCAACTACCGTCCCAAATCCACCACTCCTCCTCAGCCTACTCTCTCTCTACATCCCTAGTAAACTACCTAGTGACAAACTGCAACTGCACCTAGCCCCCGCGGGGCCCTACCTAGCTGCTGGTCTATACCTCCTCCTTCCTCCAACTGGGCCAAATATGCCCCCATCCCAAACCCCTATTGCAAGCCTAGCACTTTCTGCAACTTAGCACTTTCTATCACCTCTACCTTCCACCACCCCTGTGTACCTTCTACTATTCCCTCTGTCAATCTCTCTCAAATGTACCCTAGTCTAGAAATGTTGTTAGCTATTGTGTGGTTGTAAACTGAACAGTCTGTCTATATGCTGTTAATCTAGTTACTGATGTATCTATCCTGTTCTACTACTCATTGTTCTACTCCCCCCTTCCCCCAGGACATACTGTGAGATGAGCTTGTTGCTCAGTGTAACCTTTCTGGTGAAACATTTCAATAAATAAATACCCTTGCACCTACTACCCTGCATATCCCCCCCCCCCCATTGTGTATGTTACGGTCAGTCACTTAGTCTGTACCTTACCTATAAACACTGTACCTTTCTTCTTGTTTTACGTTAATCCTTCTATCCACAAATGTCAAGTCTTATAATTTGTTCGTATGAACACATTTGTTTCCCAAAGCCATGTGATGTTGTGGCAGTTGTTTTTGCTGTGTGCAGCTGCAGCATCAGTTTGAATATGTATACAACATAGAAACCTAAATAAGCAGCACTTTTATTGTGAAGTTAAACATAAATATGTTTTCTGTGCTTGACAACACAAGTCCCATGGCTTAGCTGTCACACATGTTAACTTGGTGTTCCTTTCCTGCAGTCATGATGTTTTTTTATAGTGCCCCACCACCACCCGATCCAAAATGTGCACTTGGGTCACAGTTTAACACAGCCTCTTGCCTCCATGGTGTGCTGAACAGGCTGTACATGTCCAGAAATGTTATATGAAAAATGTTAAAGTAAATTCAAAGAGAAATCTGGTCTCAGGCCTGATGTTTTATGGTGTCCCCTCACCTCATGAACCTGAAAATGAAGCTTGTGCCACTGTTTACCAATAGTTTCAGGATGAATCTTGGTGCTTCTAGTGACCAAGAGGCCCTTCAAGTCCAGAAATGTTTCCTAAAAAGTGGTGAAGTACATTCAGACAGAAATCTGGTCTCAGCCATGATGTTATGTGGTGCCCCCCCCCCTGCACCTAGACATTAAAATGCTGTTTTGGCCCCTGTTTGCAATTGATTTTAGGCTGCATCTTGTTTCTGAGAGTGCAGCACAGACAGTATATGTCCATAAATGTTACAGGAAAAATGGTATATAAAATTGAGACAGAAATCTGGTCTCAGCCATGATGTTATATAGCACCCAACCCCCAACCAAGACCAAACAATGGTCTTTGGTCCACTGTTTACAAATTAATTTATTCCGCATCTTGTTTCTGTGAGTGCAGCACAGGCAGCATATGTTCAGAAATGTTACAGGAAAATTGTTACATAAAACTCAGACAGAAATCTGCTCTCAGTTCTAATGTTATATAGTGCCCAACCACCACCCAGAGCAAACAGCTTTGGTCCACTAGTGTTGACAAAGGATTTCAGGTAGAATCTTGTTGCCGCTACCTGCTGTGGTGTGCAGAACATGCCTTATACAGTAACTCCAGAAAAATACACATGGCAAAATTGTTAGAGAAGGGAGATACAATTATTGTGTGAATTATTAAATAGCCAAAAGGGGTACCATGCTGAGAAAATGAATTCCTCCTGCAAAATGCTGCTGCTACTTGCGCTTGATTCCTCCTGCTGCTGGTTTCTCAATTGATTGATAAATGTAGAATTATCATTTCCCAATGCTGCTGTCCTGATTGGCTGTGTTGACTGACTCTATGTGGTTGCAATAACTTGTATGTCGGTGTGGAGGGAATGTGATTTGGGGGCGTTGTAGCTTGCTGCCTGCTGCTCTGACTAGTTGCGGATAAGTTGCCACAAAAAGTAATATCCTGGATGATTGATAGATCATCTTCACAAAGTCCATACTTCTGCTGCTGCACATGTAAGTATCTGTCTGTATCTTTTTCCTGTGCAAGAGAAGGGTTTTGGTGGGTTGGTACTGTGGCATCTTGAGTTCTACTATGTTTGTACTGTTTTTGTAATATTTTTCAGCTTGCTTAGGATTGCATCACATCATGCCATGCCAGGATTAGGATCTGTTGGAACTCACTACTTTTCCCAACACAGATGGTAAGTATTTAATTTTTCATTACTGTTACTGCAGTCCAGATGTCTGAGTTTGATAGTAATTGTGCTCTTTTTGGCTTTTGTCAACATTCAGGTTGGAATTCCAGCAATGTTACCACCTGCTCCTGCTGCTCCAGAATGATGTGGGTGATTTATTTAATTATGCAGTGGTTCCAGTTTCATAGTCCCTGAAGTAAGTATGTCTTCATTTTTATTATGGTAATCTGTGTGTGTGTTGGGGGCAGGAGTGGAACTTTAACAATCCTCAAATGTGTTCTTTTTATCTTATTTCCAGATGCACACTACCGTTAGGGAAAGGGGAATGCCTGCTACTGTGGTTCATGGTCAGAATCATGTGCCCCACCCAGCATGTTCCTTCTGGGGCAATTTCTGCAGTTTAATCACAATCACGGGTTATGATAAGTATGCATTTTTTTCCTCTGGTTCTAATTTGCTTGCTAACACCAGGTATGCAAATGGATGAATATTCATCATGTTTTCTTGTCATTTTTCCTGCTTAGGTCATTTTCCTCTCTTGAGGTTTCATCCTATCTGTGTGATGATGGCTACATCCAGACCCTGCAGTAGCTGTTGTGTTGAAGACAGTGGCAGAGCATGTTGCTTGAACTCAATGTAGGACACTGGTTTCCTTACCACTAACAAGTAAACAGCACATCCAGGGAAGAAGTATATGCAGAAACGGATGGTTGAGATGGTGTTTAGTAAATAATTAGATGTAGGGGGGCTAATGTCTTGTCCAATCATTTGAGGTGTCAGAGCTACAGTAATTAGGAAAATTTAGAAGCCAAGCTGAGGGCAGCAAACAACTCCCCCCGCCCCCCCGTAGGAATCATCACAGTTTTGTCATAACTTGAAGTACTTTAACATTGGTAGTATAGTATAAGTAACCTTTATGGGAGGATTGGATGTTGTAACTTGTTAAGCCTTTTTCATGGTTACTTTTGTAATTAATGACTTGCGTCATTAAAGATGGCCGCAATTCACCATTTCACAAAATTTGTTAAACTGGTGTAATAACAGTTGAATGAGCATGTTACATTTATACGCTACTTATACTAGGAGGGTTCTTCAACATATCATGGATAATAAGTAGCATAAAATATTTATTTTTCACATGGAGTGCATGGGCGTGTCAGGTGGAAGGGAGGGGGAGGGCAGGTGTGGCATGTGCTAGCACGGGCACTTTTAAGGACATCAAGACAATATATCTTGCTTTAAGATGGGGTTACTCAAAATGAAAAGTAAAATGTGTATCTGGATATTTTTGGCAGTGAAACATTTTAACTGTAATCATGCAAAATGTTTATGGGTTATGGTAATTTGACTGCTGCTGCTGCTTTATATAGGGTGGGGACCAAACAACAGTTTAGGGCAAAGGCTAATCAAATAGCACTGTTTAACACTGCAGCAGATAACACAATCATTACAAATCCAATGATACATAGATAAAAAATAATTTATATAACACTATACTGAGCTGAAATTGCTTGAGGGGGGGCCTTCGAGTAACTTCAGCCTTGTTCCACTTTCACATCCTCCAAAAAGCAGCCCTCACAGTCTTCAAGACTGGAGTTGACACCAGCTGGAAATTCTCTAAGCATTGCTGCTTCATTCACCTCGCTGCTGGCGGATGCCTTAGCAGAAGAGCTGACATCTTGATTGTCATCATCATCACCTAGGTACAATTCGTGTGGGGACACTGCTGACATCATGTTGTTATGTGGAATGTGCCTTTCGTTCATTTATATGAATGTTAGTATGGACACATTCTTGGGTGACAAATTTGTCCTGCGGTCAATCACAATGGCCCCAGCTGCACTAAACACTTGTTGTACACTAACACTGGATGGTGCACAGCTCAGGTATTTCCCAGCAACCAATGTTAGTTCTGGCCAGTCAGTCACTTTGCTGCTCCAGTACAGCAGTGGCTCAGTAGTAATGGCAAGGTGCTTTGTGTCCACCATGTAGGCCTCCACCATTCGTTCTGCTGCCCTGAGTCCAGCTGCCTCATCTGTCTCCCCCTCCTTATCTTCCACATCTTCCACTTCCTCCTGAAAGAGAACATCCCAAATGGGATTGCTTGCTATTTTCTGCTGTTCCTTGCCCATTTTCTCAGATTGGGTTGCCTGTGACCCGCTGATGGTGGTGGCGGCAACACCCATTTTCACCGCAGTGTGTGCTTTTTCATGTGTGCAGCAGATACCTTTCTAATGAGGTTCTCTGTCAACTTCTGCACTCGCTGACGACCTCCTTCAATTACAGAAGGCAGGCCACGTTTGTAGAGTGGATCAAGCATGGTAGCATGTGCAAAGTCATTTGACTGTACAATGCTGGATTTGTGCGTATTCGTGTCCAGCATGTGGAGCATGTGATCCATTAGATGACAATTGTTATGGTCCCCACTTGCCTCCATCTGGTGTCTCACATTGAAGTGTCTGCCTAAGCACAAGTATGAGGGGTATGGATTGACTTATGCAAGCAGTATCCCCACTCACTTCCTGTGTAGCATGCTCAAATGGACAGAGAATACATATTAGCCCATCCATTTGGTGCCACTGCTCTGTTGTTTGAGCGATGGACACTCCAGCATTGTCACGGGTGGTGTGCACCAGCAGGTATTCTGAAACAGCCTTATGCTGTTCATACAGCTGCTCAAGCATGTACAGTGTGGAGTTCCACCTGTGCACAACATCGAGCTTCATACGATGCTGAGGCAGATGGTTAGTGCGCTGCAGCTCACACAGATGGTCAGGTCACAGGCCTTTGCAGAATGGGTGAAGTGTACACAGATGTGACAGGCAACAGTCACTGTTTCCTTAATGTCTGCATGATAAAGAAATGCTGCACAACAAGATTAAGGCAGTGTGCCAGGCAGGGCACCCTAAAACTACCACCATCGCTAATGCACTTCACTGCATTGGAGCCATTATCACTTGTGATGAATCCTGGTGTAAGTGAGTGTGTGTGTAGCGACTTATCAGTCTCGTCCAGAAGAACATTAAGCATTTTCTCACCTGTGTGAGAACCAGTAACACATCGCATACTCAGGGTTGCATGCTGCTGAATTCCAGGGGTGTTGTTACCACCACAGTTTTGCTTCTGGCAGGTTTTGCCAGGCCCAAAATCAATTACCACCCCAGGTACCTGTGCCCAGTGTGCCATTATGCATAGATACGAGCTTGCTGCTGTTTGTCCACTGGTCCACATATCCATGCTAAGATGGATATATTCTGATGCACTATGCTTCATTGCACATCTTATGGAACCAGTAACTCTACTGTGCAGCTCTGGTATGACAAGCTTAGAGAAACAGGTTTGCGATGGAACCTGCCATTTGGGACAGGCACAGGCCATCAACCTGTGAAACCCCGCATTCTCCATAAATGAGAACAGCAACAGATTGATGGAAAGCATTTCAGCAGTGGCAGCATTTATCTCTCGTGCAGCAGCATAATTGGGGGGGTACTTTGTGTGCCGCTCAAAGATGGTCTTCAGAGTGGGCTGCATCTTTGGGGCTGTTTGACCAGAATGCTGTAGTTGGGTCACCAATTATGTTCTTTTAGGGGTAACACTTGACTCTTGGAGCTGTGCAGACTGCATCAAACCAGTTATTTTGGTTGACTGTGGGTGTGGTGGTGTTCTTTTCTGACTCAAGGGACTGGGACTGGGACTGGGACTGGGACTGGGACTGGCACCCCCACTGCTGTGCCCACTACTCAAGAGAGCAAAGGATTGCTCACTCTCCTCCTCCACCGACCCACTGTGCCTTCCCTCCTCCTGCTCTTGCTCTACTACATTTAACTTGCCCAGGGAGATGCCACCGACAGCTCTGTCATTCTTCTGGTGTTGCTGCCATCTCAGCGGGTGCTTGTTTTTCAGGTGGGCATGTTGGTCACTGGTGCCTATGTGGCTTCCCTTTTTCCCCTGACTAACATGTGCTTGACACAATTGACATATTGCTATGGTCTCATCAGCAGGATCAAGCACATAGAAGTCCCAAACTAGGGACTTACAACATCTGGACTTCACATGCCTCTAGGATTGGGATAGCTCAGAAACAGGTGTGGAAGTTTGTGCTTTTTGGGCTGCTTTCATCACTTCCATAAAACTACTTTTGGGAGGGGGGGTGTCTTGACTGCTTGGAGGTTTACTGATAGACTTGGTGACAGCCTGACCCATGGGCTGTGCATGTAAATGGCCTACATCACCCTTAACCTTTTTAAACTCAGGCTCACATAAGGGATCATCCCAGTCATCATCATCATCACCACTGATGGTGATGATATCCCTGTCCTCCTCCTCCTCCCCATCACTGTCTTCTTGCATGGCATCTTTTTCTTTTTCTACCACCATTTCAGGGGGCTGACTATCCCCATCTCCAGGATTATCAGACTCTGGTTGAACACCTTCATCACCAACTCTCGCAGGAACAGGGACGGTGACACCGATCGACTTATCACCCTCCTCCTGGACTACTGTTCCTGTGCTGGTGTCCGTGCCTCCCTTCTTCTCACTATCATCATCCCCCATGAGCATGGATGCAACAGTTCTGGCCTTAAAAAACTGAGACACAGGTATGCCAGTACTTCTAACAACTCCTTTGCTGGTACCTGCCGCACCTCCAGAGCCCACAGAAGACATTGATGCAAACATACATGTGCTTTCACTGCTCCGGGGAACTGGAACTGAAGTTGTACTCTCCTCAGCAGACTTCTTAGCTGCCTCATCCCCCCTGCCATGTTTCTCCCCTGCACTGGGCCATCTCTTACCAGGCATTTATGCTGGCTGCTGTTTCAAAGTTTTGCCTTTCTCTTGGAGTATATCAAGAAAGGATGTATTACTAACTGTGTGAATAACACCTCACACCTGCAGTACTGGCTTCCTTACAAGTCCAAACACAATCAGGACAGGTAGCAGCACTGCACAGTACAAAGACTACTGTATATGGTATTAGCCTATTCTAGTAAAACCAAAAAGGTATCTTTTTTTTCTTTCCACAAACAGAAATTAAAGCAACACATAGAAACAGGGCACAAGTAACCTACTTTAAATACAGATCACCTGTGTCTGGACAATTTAATTACTGTAATGATGTGTAATATGTTAATACTTACTACTACAAATTTGTTTTTATACAAGGGCAGAGACAACCATATAACGTTGACAGACAAAGGCGACTACCACAATATGGTCCTGGTCTGGATGGGATCAGCAGCAATCTATGTAAAATTACTATATTGATATGTAGTTATTTTATACTGCATGTGTCAGGCAGTAAACAAGGCTGTAACAGTTGAGAAAGGGTAAGCAAAGTCAACTAAAAGAGGAACACCGCACAATGTGCACTTGTGCAGAGGCAGACTGCAGCAGCAATAAAATACAGGGGAGCAATTCACCAAAACAGTGAAACTGTAACTAGACACATTAAAGTGATCAACTAAAAGTATTTAAGTTTCCATAAAAAAACATTTAGAACTGTTGATTTTCACAGTTTTAAGTCACACATGTTAACACTCCATCAAATAGAACTAACTACACAAAAACTAAAATAAAATAAGGGATCAGCACTGTGTGATCAAAATTTTAGAATTCACAACTAAAAGCAGAAGAATGCTATATAATATAACCCAGGCTAACAGCAGCGGAAACTCTCAGACAGGATGGTCCAGAGTAACTTTTCAGAGAAAGAAAAAAAGTAATTGTCAGGATATAAGAAAATGAATAAGAAATAGCAGTAAATCACTCACAATTTGTGATGAATCTGTTTGTAAAAGACTAGAAATAGCCTCCACTGGTTTTACACACCTACCCTACATCACTCAACTCCTTCAAAGACACAGACAAAAGTAAAACCTAATTAAATGAAGTATTCTGCAAAAATCCACAAAATTAGAAAATATTCTCTAACAGCAGTAGGAACAAACTGTATATTTGGGAGCAATTAGTTCTCAAAAACAAGTTTTAAAGAGGGTTTTAAAAGGCTTTATTGGCTCTGATGCACCACAACAGACTGCTCTCCGACTCCACAGACAACAGCGTGAGCTGTAAACAACCTGCACATGATATTTGACCTATTTACCCAAAATGCATATTTTGCTTTTGGAGCAACATTTCAATGGCAAAATCAAAAGCTACATTGGCAGAATTTTGCAGCAATGTGAAATTTCCCCATGAATGGGTGAAATTGGAAGGCCAAAGCATTTTATGTGACATTTCACAATTACACGAAATCAAAAACCCAGGGGAAATTTGGTTCTGCCTAGGCAAAAAATTTTGTGTAATTACAGAATTATGTGAAATATTTCATCAGGTGAAATTTTGCACAGTGTTAGTCATTAATGAAAAGAGAGAAAAGGATAGGGCCTAAGATGGACCCCTGAGGGACATCGACTGTAACAGGAACAGGTGCGGACAGAGCTCTGTTAAACTTAACGAGCTGCAGCCTGCCAGTAAGGTAGTTGGAGAACCAGTTTAAGGCCAGGCCAGACACATTGAGGGAGTGAAGCCTGGTGCAGAGTAGGATGTGATCTAGAAGATCAAAGGCCTTGGAGAGGTCAACAAAGATAGCCGTGGTCCATAGCTGTCCTAATTTGAGAGGTCACCTTGTCAAGGGCTGTACCAGTACTGTGGCCTTTATGAAATCTGTGCTGTTCAGGGGATAGTCTATATCTTTTTTCATATGTGGATTCCAGACTAGATCAGCATTCTCCAAGTGAGGTCTGACATGTGACCTAAACAGTCGTAAGAGGACATCTCTGTCCCTGCTAGTAATGCTGTGCTTTATAAATCCTGTTACCAGATTTGCTTTTTCTTTATATTATTTGCATGTTTTCCCCATTTAAGATCTTTGCTCATTGTTATGCCTAGGTCATTTTCACAGTCACTGTCCTGCAATTCAACACTTTGAAAAGTGTATCTCTAAATATGATTTGTTCCCCAAAAATGCATTATGGTACATTTTTTACAGAATAAATGACATTCCTGAGTCTACTGACCACTTGTATAACCTGCTGCACTGACTATCTAAGTACACTGCTTTCTTCAAATTGAAATAAAGAAAACTGCTTACCAACTGTAGAGTTTCTCTCTTTATTAAAGTGCAAAACTGCTCTCCCAGATGCCAGAAAGTGCAAATATTTAATAGAGCAGCAGCAGGCTACATTAAAAAAAAGTTTTAAAATAAAACACACAACAGCACCATCATAAGTGCACTGCAGCCATGCTAACAGCCAGCAGCCATGCAGAGCAACGTGCACCTACGTGTTACATATGCAAATCAGCTGACATTTCACCAGAAAGGCTACCTCAGAGCTGATTGGCCATCACTCAACCATCCTTATTCAAACACATACTCATGAATATTTATGCCCCAAAAGAGAAAAATAATCCATGAGTGATTGGCTATCATACATACAAACACACTTCCACATACAGACTACCACATGGACAAATAAAAAAACAAATAGCACATAATGTCACAGATAGCTTTCAATGGGTATTTCTTCATTCAGACCCCTCAGTTGCAAAGTATCCATGGTATATATCCAATAACATTCACTCTGGAGCAGTTTGTTGCCAAGGTTACCACCTCTGGCTCCTATTTCTACTTTTTCAATGCCAAAGAAGTGCAGACTGGCAGCAGATCCATGTTTCATCATTTGATAGTGTCTCAGCATTGCATTTGTTTGTAACCCTATTCTGATTTCAGATTTATGTTCAGTGACTCATTCTCTAAGTGTCCTGCTAGTTGGTTCCACATAGTCAAGTCTACATGGCAGAGCAAAAGATAGACAACACCCACTGTAGAACAATTGATAAAAGATGTAACGTTACATTTTTTTCCCAGTTCTCAGGTGTTTAATGACTTCAGTATCCACTGTATTGTTACACTGGGCACAATGCCCACACTTGTAGTTCCCCTTTGGAATTTCTGATAGCCACATTCTTTTTGGATAAGCAGATTTTTTGTAAAGACTATGTACTGGTTTGTCAGACAGTTTACACCTCTCCGGTGTGTTACTCTCAATGTCTTATTCTCAAAACCTGCTGTATCCTGTACAACAAGCCAGTGGTTTTTTTTATTATTATTTTAGATATACTGCACTCTGGTTACAGAAATTCATCACCAGTGAACTGGTTGTGCATCCTGTGTTTTATTATTTTTTTGAAGAATCTCTTCCCTGTTTTTACTCATTGCTCTGTCCATCCCATTTTTTTTCTGGTGGATAACCTCAGTCTACAAATCGCTGAGCCATATCTCTAGAGTGTTTTTCAAATTCTGGAGCATTGCTGCACCATCTTTTGACCCGCAGCATCTACCCCACAGGTATATTATCCCGTAATGACTGTGGGTAGGCACTGGTGTAATGTAGCAGGCTATTTCGGTCAGTTGGTTTTCTGAACATAGTTGTGTGTAGATTACCATCTGTATTACATACTGTGATGTCCAGAAAATCAATTTTAACAGGGTCCTTTTACATAGAAACGTAGAAGTTGATGGCAGATAAGGACTGCAAGGCCCATCCAGTCTGCCCATGACATGCCCATGCCCATGCTTTTGCATGACAAATCTCACATTTGCAACGGCCTCATTCATTAGCATGTACAGCACATTTAATTCTTCTTCAGTGCCAGTCCAAATCGTCAGGTAATCGTCAATAAACCTCTTCCAGAAAATGGAATATTTCCTAAAAAAGAGCATTGGAGTACAAAAACCACTCTTCCCACAAGCCCACATACAGACTTGCTAAACTTGGCACAAAGGTCATCCCCATTGCAGTTCCTCGTATCTAGGCATAATGCAGATGCTGCAAGTCAAAAGATTGTGCTTCTTCAAAAAAAAAAAAAAGAATAAAACACAGGATGCACAACCAGTTACACTGGTGATGAATTTCTGTAACCAGAGTGGAAACATATCTAAAATTGTAAAAAAAAAAAAACACTGGCATGTTGTACAGAATATAGTCGGTTTTGAGCATAAGACATTAAGAGTAACACACCGGAGAGGTGTAAATCTGCATGACAAACCAGTACATAGTCTATACAAAGAATCTGCTGAACCAAAAAGAATGTGGCTACCAGAAATTCCAAAGGGGAACTACAAGTGTGGGCATTGTGCCCAGTGTAACAATACAGTGGATCTGAAGTCGTTAAACACCCGAGAACTGGAAAGAAATTTAACGTTACATCTTTTATTAATTGTTCTACAGTGGGTGTTGTCTATCTTTTGCTCTGCCAGTGTGGACCTGGCTATGTGGGACAAACTAGCAGGACACTTGGAGAACGAGTCACTGAACATAAATCTGAAATCAGAACAGGGTCACAAACAAATGCAATGGAGAGACACTATCAAATGATGAAACATGGATCTCCTACCATTCTGCACTTCTTTGGCATTGAAAAAGTAGAAATAGGAGCCAGAGGTGGCAATCTTGGCAACAAACTGCTCCAGAGTGAATGTTATTGGATATATACCCTGAATACTTTACAACCAAGGGGTCTGAATGAAGAAATACCCCTTGCAGGCTATTTGTGACATTATGTGCTATTTATTTTTGTATTTGTCCATGTGGTGGTCTGTATGTGGAAGTGTGTTTGTATATATGATAGACAATCACTTGTGGATTCTTTTCCTCTTTTGGGGCATAAATATTCATGAGTATGTTTTTAAATAAGGATGGTTGAGTGATGGCCAATCAGCTCTGAGGAAGCCTTTCTGGTGAAATGTCAGCTGATTTGCATACGTAACACGTAGGTGTACATTGCTCTGCATGGCTGCTGGCTGTTAGTATGGCTGCAGTGCACCTATGATGGTGCCGTCATGTGTTTTATTTTAAAACTTTTTTTGAATATAGTCTGCCACCACTCTTTTAAATATCTGTACTGTCTGTTTTTTCTTAAATATAATTGTAGTTGCCTTAAATAGACCCAGAGCATGTGTTAAACTTAAATGGCTGAGAAGCTTGGTCTTTGAGAACACTCAAAAATAGATTGCAACTGGAATAGACTGATGGTTTGTGTTTCCAGACACTCCCCCTTTAAAGGAAGCACTATTTTAACACAACATTACCAAAGAGAAGAAGTATCATTGAAAGGGGACTATTAATTATTCCTGTGGCTCAGACTGACTTTTCATAAAGCCTAGAAGTGGTTGTGCTTCTGTGAATGTTGATTTTTTTTTATTTATCATTTTCATTTAATTTGTGGCCTTTTTGAAGCAACTGATTTGCAATATGTATTGTGTCTCAACTAATAATTATTTCCTGCTCACTTTACCCTTCTCCTTTCCTTTTTCATTCCCTTCATTGACACTCCCTTTCCATCTCCCCTTCAACTGCAAGTATTTTTCAATGTAATACAAACTGGTTTCTCTATTACATGGGGCTCTGACTGAGAAGAGAATAATATTCCTCTCTCTCTCTCTCTCTCTCTCTCTCTCTCTTTCTCTCGTGAATGTTTTTTAAATCTCTGAGACTGTTTTCTGTATTTGCAGATAAAAAGAAACTTTACTTAAGCTTGGCATCCAGTGGAAGGTTTCGATAGTGTTAATTCCCTAACAGCAAACAAATGTTATTTGTTTGGCTATTCAGAACGAGACATTAATAAAGTGGTTGATAACTATTTAAGTGATAAAATATGTTCCACAGTAACTGATGAGAAGGGTTTAATAAAAAAAAAACACAAAGAATATCAGAGAAAAAGATATCCACCATGAATGACATGTAAGCAGAACATGTAAAGAAGAGAGGGATTCCAAGGGGATTGAGAGTTTTGCTAGAACCAAATGTGGGCTTTCATGATCCGTAGTTTCTAGAGAGGTGGAACAGCATTAGGGCAAAATGCTTGATTGATTTTAAAGCAGCAGTACTGGATAATCAGGAAGTGATGATCCAGATTCAGCTTTTTGGCTGGAAGCATGCAGCTATAGTTCCAGTTTCCATATCTGTAAATATTTTTTTCTAGCAATCTTTAGTTTTCTAGATATTTAAAATTTATTTCCATTATTGAGGATCCACAGACAATATGGCTGATGCCTAATTTGCAGCCAAGCTCCACCCTCACGTCACATCACGTCTTTTGTTTATTTTCATGGGACCCTGTGCTGCACATTGCTGCTGCCCCTGTGTAATACTGTGAGTCATCAGCATGTGTGGTTGGCAGAAGAGGGTGCCATTTCAGCAAGATGGGTGGGAGAAATGTAAACAAAAACAAAGCAAAACAGAGCAAATTATGGGATGATAATACTGCAAAAACAAGAACAATCACCAGGTAAGTGCTCAACAGACCCCAGTGAGCAAATTGTTGTAGAAGATCCATTTTTATGTTAGCCGCACCAGCACACTGCAAACTTCTTAGAATAGTGGTACTGTGTGAAAACTTGAAAGAAAACAGCCACCAAACAGCTGGTTGCTGTTCAGTGACAAAACAAATATGTGTGGAATGCAGCCGATTCTGCATGTGTGCAGTAGCGCCATGGCATCTGCGCATGTATGGAAAGGTACAGCACAGGGACCCACTCCATAGAGATCACCGCATTCGTAAATGAACAGCATGTGCATGGATTCCATAGAATTCAATGAACAATTTGTAAAAGCTTGTTTTTATACTTTCCAGTGACAATTTTATCAAAGAAAGGCAGTCACTTAACTAACAAGGACCTTCTAAGGTAAGCGACTGCCTTTTTTTGACAAAATAGTCACTGGAAAGTACAAAAAGAATCTTTTAAAACTTACGCCCATTGAACTCTATGGAGCACGTGCATGCACTGTTTGTTTGTGAACACGGTAATCTCTATGGAGCAGGTCCTCGCACTGTACTTTTCTGCACATGCACAGAAGCCATGGCACCTTGCAGGCATGAACCAGAGATTACTGCATGGTAAAAAAAGAAAATTTGTAGGGTGTGTAGAATGCTCATATAGACATTTGCCAAGATCTGCCTTCAGGTGGTGGGAGGACTAGAATGATGCCAGGTATGACCTTTCATGCTGCGAGGAGAGCTGCAACTGGCAAAAGCTCACAGAGCTGTGCTTTGGGGTATATTGAGCAGAGACCATCCCACCCTCTTGGCTTTAATGAGGAATCTTGCACACTGCTGGGAGCCTTCTTGAGGACGCAAACAGGGAAGTCAGTTTGCAGGGCTGCAGGGGATGGTGCCAGTCATATCTCAAAACATCTTGAGAGGGCAGCTTACATGTAAGTAACACCGAGAAGAGTTGGTAGGGGCCCAGCATCAGGATAATATCTGGTCACCACTGAGTATTCCTGCAGGGGGCTTTGTCCAAACAACACTGTTCAGTTCCCCCTTGTTAACCAGAAGAAGGTAATAAAATCATTAATTCCCACATGCATAGTATGTGGGCAAAACAAAGCAAACACTCCCAAAATGAATGCATGGGTATACTGTAGATTCACTGTTGGGTGCCCAGATAAGCAGTTCTTTTAGGTGACCATTTTTGCCAGGGAGGCCATTCCCTGAGGGATCATAAAATGGCAGCCCTTAAAAAGAGCTTCAAGTACCATCAGGTATACTATCTCTGGGTGACAAGATTTATAAGGTTCTTTAGAATTGTTCCACAGGGACATAAATCAATAAGCCTTCTTACTCACTATAAAATCCTAGGTTACCTTTTAAATGAATATGTCTTCTAACAATTTAGCTCAAGATACTTTATACAATTCTGATTTTATTAAAAAATAAAACAGAACTTCCTGAGCCTGCGTTAGTGTGGACTTATTTTTCTGACCACCGTATTACCATAATGACCCTTGTCTGTCAGGTCTATACCCATCATCAAAGGTGGGGAAGGAGAAATTGTTTAACCAGGAAAGGCACACTAAGCCAGAACTTGTTTCCAGGTGTGACCTGGGAGCACAAGGAAGTTAAGGGACTTCATCAGGGTCACATAGTATGCAAGTGGGGGCTAATGGGATTCAAACGCAGATCTGGACACGCTCCATAGAGATTGCCATGTTCATAAATGAACAGCATGTGCACTCACTCCATAGAGTTCAATGGGGCAATTTTTAAAAGCTTCTCTTTATACTTTCCAGTGACAATTTTATCAAAGAAAGGTAGTTGCTTAACTAACAAGGACCTTCTAAGGTAAGCGGCTGCCTTTTTTTGACAAAACTGTCACCGGAAAGTATAAAAAGAAGCTTTTAAAAATTGCCTCGATTAAACTCTATGGAGCGCATCCCAGCACTGTTCATTTACAAACATGGTGGACTTTCAACATTGACAAATGCTTGTTTTATCTTGTACTATTGCTTTAAGGTAGCCACTACAGAAGAACCAGCTAGAGAAAGAAGAATGCTATGGCTAGAAATTAAAAATATAGAAGACCAGCTTAATCTGAAAACAGAAGAAGATAATTTCAGCAAAACATTAAGCAAAATCAAATCAGATTTAAAAAAAAAATTGAAGTGCAGTTAGAAACTCCACAGTTTAGGAACTTTAGGACAGACACAATAGATCATAGACATAACAAAGATTATAACTGGAGTACAAAATAGCAGTCCAGAGGCTTTTCAAAGCCAGCCTTCACCGACTCAGAAAATACTAGTTGAGATAAAAGTGGCAGATTCAAGCCAGTGACATGCATATGCCAGTTCCAAAGTGAAATAACTGCTGTGAAGGGGGGGGGGGACATTAAGTGGTGAAGCTAATAGTGAAATTGAGATATCAGATCAAGAGACATGAAACAATGTAGTAGGGCAGGAGGCAGGGCAACAAAGAAAAAGAACAAAAAGGAGGAAGAAACAAAACAGAAAAAGAAAAGGATAAAAAAGGAGAGAAGGATCAAGTAGAACCAAACGTAGTAACCAGGAAAGGGGGACACCTCTCACGTGAAAAACTGACAGAGGTGGAAGAGAGGGGTTTTCCCTAGAGGACTTTGTCTTGCACCCACAGCCCCAGTGAAAAAATTCATAATTAGATTAGATTTGCAATGCATTTACTGCAGAGTAGTCTATGGTCCGCAGTCTGCAGAGTAGTCTATGGTCTGCAGTCTGCAGAGTAGAGTATGGCCCCATCTATCTGCTGCTAGGTCAGGCCTCCCATTTTGGGTGGTCTGTTTTTAAATATGTTTAATAGATTTATTTAATGGATTGTTTTGTATTTTAATCATTATATTTTAACTGTTTTTTGAGCTGTAATTGTGTGGTGCCCAGAGGCTCCAGGATTGGGCACCTGAAAAATAAAATATGCCTTGCCTTGCCTACTGTAAGTTGAGGCTCAAGCAATTTTTGTAGATTCAACCTACACTAGAAACACTGGCTTGTTTGCTTTAAAAATGAATCTTCATGTGAGGTCTCAGTTTGTCCCGCTAGGGCCTATACCAGGGCTGTCCAATCTTTTTTGGTGTGGGGGCAACATTTGAACTTTTAGAACATGTGGAGAGCAACATCACCATGTGTGACATGCCATTCAACGTGCACACACCATATTACTGCCATTTTTAACATGTTTTTATGCATATATACATTATATACATAATGACACCATTAGTCAGTAATAGTTTTGTAATCAACTTTTATTAAATATTTTTAAAAACATTCTGATTTCAGAAATAAATATGCATTATAATTTTATCAATTCTAATGTGAGCTCTGGCACTGCATATTGTCAGCCAGCTTCATGTAATTTGGAGTGTAGTGTGTCAGAGCCATTCTCATACAATCATTCAGGCAGTCATCAGTTAAACTTGATCTTAATTTAGATTTTAATATTTTCATAGCTGAAAATCCCACTTCACTTAGGTAGGTAGATCCAAAGCAAACTGTTAATTTAAGAAATAACTGTTCTAAAAGAGGAAATCTGAACTCATCAATTAATGCCCAGAACTCTTCCTGAGTAGATTTGGCCTTTAACTGCACATCTGCATGCAAGTCTATGATTTTAATTTCAAGTTGTGCAGAACTAAGTTGAATATATTTGAGATTTCATTTGCAGTTTTGCTTGCATCAGTGACAGTAAATGGGCTAGTAATGAAAGTTGCAACTGGCTTAATTTATTTAAATTCTGAGAATCTTCTGTCAAAGTCCCTGGGTATCCTGTGTAGATGTGCTGCATGCTTTGTGTGGTCAAATTGTATACCTTCTTCTACTTTATTTTCTAGATTAGGAAAATGATGAAAACAACCTTGCAGGAACTGGTCCATTCACAGTTCTAGCTTCATTTGGAATGCACTTACTGAGCCAATGATTTGAATCACTGTTTTCCCTTCACCTTGCAATTCTAAATTAAGCAAATTAAGTTTATATGTCAGATCCGTTCTAGTCAGTCAGTCAACTCAGTTAAGTGAAACGAGCAACTGAATGCCCTCAGTCAGCTAGTCCAATTCACCTGATGGTTATTTAAAGTCCCTAATCAGCACTTAATTATCTCAAACTGCGTTGGAATGCAAATTGCATTAATTAATAAACACAGAGTTGTTGCATAAAGCATGTGCTAATTTAAAATCTCTCATCAGTCAGCAACTGCATTATCACGTAATTCCTGATGGAAACAACATATGAATATATGTGGGATGGGAATCCAGTTTAAAACAAAAAAAATATGGAGACATGATCGTGCTTTAAAAAAAATTTTGATTTATGAAACATCATTGCAAGCAACACAGAAAGGCTTGGCAAACAACATGTTGCTCGCGAGCCAAGGGTTGGACAGCCCTGGCCTATACCATACAAAGAAGCCAGCAGAAGAAGGCCATTGGTCTATCTAGTCTGCTCGTATTGCAGGGTCCACAGCTTGAGCTGCTGTCCCTGCCCTCCTTCTCCCTCCTCCCATCCTCCCTACCCGTGATCCTTACTTTCTCCCTATGCCTAACCTAGCCTCTCTTAAAGCTGTCCACTGTCTTCAGCAAGATGACCTCTTCTGGCAGTGCATTCCAAGTTTCCACCACCCTCTCTGTGAAGAAATGCTTCCTGATCTCCCTCCTAAACCTCCCACCCTCCAGTTTAAGACTGTGCCCCCTGATGTCAGGTTGCCACTTAAAGAGACTTTCCTTAACAACCTTATTTATCCCTTTCAAGTACTTGAAGGTCCCAATCATGTCCCCTCTCTCTCTCCTGTCTTTCAGGGAGTACATGTTCAGTGCCCTTAACCTCTCCTCGTATGCCTTACCCTGCTGGCCCACTATCATCTTTGTAGCCCTCATCTGGACCTTCTCCAGCAGGTTAATGTCCTTTTTGAGGTGTGGGCACCAGTACCGAACTCCATACTCTAGATGCAGCCTTATCAGTGACCTGTACAAGGTCAGTATGACCTCCTTACTCCTACTATTGATCCCCCTAGATATGCATCCCAGCATCTTGTTTGCCTTTGCTGCTTCTTTCTTGTACTGCGTGGAGTGTTTCAGGTCACTAGTGAGCATCACTCCCAGGTCCTTCTCCTCCTCTGATGCAGATACTCAGACTCCACCCAGGTAGTACCCTATCCTAGGATTCTTGGCTTCAGTATGCATAACTTTGCATTTCTTGGCATTGAAGGCAAGCTGCCAGATCCTGGACCACCTCCCCAGCTTTTCCAGATCTTCCTGTAGGTCCTGTGTCCTTTCAGCTGTGTCCACTCTCCCTCAAAGCTTGGTGTCATCCATGAATAGGCACATTTTGCCTTTAATGCTATCCCCAATGTCATTGATGAAGACATTGAACATCACCGGCTCCAGCACAGAGCCCTGTGGGACCCCACTGGTTACCTCTCTGGTACCAGATAACTCTCCCCCCACAACCACCCTCTGGGTTCTGTCCCTCAGCCAGTTTTTCACTCATCTGGCCATCTTTTCCCCAACCCCAAGATCCACCAACTTCCCGATCAACCTTTTGTGGGGCACAGAGTCAAAGGCCTTGCTGAAATCAAAATTGAGGATGTCTACTACTTGGCCTCTGTCTACTGTCTTAGTGACACAGTCGAAGAAGCCAATCAGATTCATTTGACAACCCCCCCAAACCCATGCTGCCTCACATCCTGGAGACCATGCTCCTCTAGATATTCCACCAATCTTTCCTTTAGTATGGTCTACATGAACTTGCCCACAATGGAGGTGAGACTGACTGGTCTGTAATTCCCTGGGTCATACTTAGGACTGCTTTTGTGGAGGAGCACTACATGTGCTGTTCTCCAGTCCTGCGGTACCATACCTGACTCTAGTGAACTATTAAATAGGTCTGCTAGTGGCCCTGCCAGCTCCTCAGTCAGTTCCTTTAGTACCCTTGGATGTACTCTGTCTGGGTCTGGTGATTTGTCCACCTTCAATGCCAGCAGTCCCCCCCCTCACTCTATCCTTCTCTATCACTACATATGTGTTCTCCTGCCTCCCTGCTCCTCTTTTCCCTCCTGAAGACACTGATCCGTCCTTCTCCCTAGTGAAGATGGAACAGAAGTATTCATTAAGTATATCTGCTTTCCTCCCATTATCCTCCACCCACTCCACCCCTTTCTTAAGCTTAACAATCCCTTCCTTCTTGTCCCTTTTCTCACTTATATTGCAAAAGAAAGCCATATCCCCCTTCTAAATTCCTTCAGCTATCTGCAGCTACTTCTGTGCCTTTGCTCGCCTGACTTCCTTACTTGCCTCACTAGCCAACTTTAGGTAATTTTCCCTATCCACCTTTCTTTTGGTCTTCCTGAATTTTCTATAGGCCAGCCTCTTTTTCCCTTACTGCCTGGGCAACCCCAGAACTGAGCCAGCTGGGCACTTTGGCCCTTCTGTTCTTACCCTTGAACCTAATGCACTCATCTGTGGCAACCATTATTCCTTCCTTAATGATGGACCACCTTTGGTCCACCCCAGTATCTGCTTTGATGCCCACCAGATGGCTCCTTAGCACTTCGCCCATTTTCCTGAAGTCCGCCCTCCTGAAATCCAAGATTTTGGTCTTAGTCAGGATGCTTTCCCTACCCATATCCAACTGGAACCACACTGTGCAATGGTCACTTCCTCCTAGAGGCTCCCTCACCATTATTTCCTGTACACGATCCCCATTTGTGAGCACGAGATCAAGAATTGCCTCAGCTCTTGTTGGTTCAGCGTCACCCTGAGTCAGGAACCCACTCTGCAGTCCTTCCAGGATCACCTGACTACTAGTACATGTTGTGGAGGGTATGTTCCAGTCCACCTAGGACAGGTTGAAGTCCTCCACAATTACCACCTCTCCTTTCCCCGCAGCTTCCAATATTTGTGATCTCAGTTCCCTGTCCCTCTCCTCATCCTGATTGGGTGATCTGTAAACCACCCCCCAACCTCACCTTTCTCCCTCTATTGGACCTTAACTGAACCCAAGATGCCTCCACCTCCTCCCTCATGCAAGTTATTCCCTCCCTGATATAAACTGCCAACCCTCCCCCTTCCCGACTACCCAGTTCCTCCTGCATAGTTTATATCCAGGGATCGCAAGGTCCCAGTCATGGTGTGATGTTGCCCAAGTCTTGGTTACTGCAGCTATGTCCACCCTTCTTTCTGCTAATAGTGCTTGCAGGTCATCCATCTTGTTTCCAAGACTCCGCGTATTCAGAGACACCACCCTCCACCTTGAATCTTACTTTCATTCTCTTCCCTCTATTCTTTTCACATTTATTCCCTCTGTGTGCACCCCTCCATGTACCCTTGTTATGTGGTCCTCTCCCCCCCACCCTTTGCTAACTGTGTTCTTGCCCCTTCCACCTCCTCCCTCCAGACCTCTTCCATCACTGTGGGGGGGGTTCACTGACCTCCTCCTCCTAGAGTCTGTGGGTCTGTATGCCCGCTGACCCCCCCAGTAGTTTAAATTAAGTGTAGTGGTTATGTATTCCCCCAGTTTGTCCCTGAGTGCCCTCAAACCCTCCCTACTGAGGTGTAGCCTGTCTGGTGAAAAGAGTGCTTTGTTTGACCAGGTCTCCTCCCAGTCCCCAATATAGATAAACATCTGCTCCCTGCACCATTTCCTCATCCAGTCATTAAAATCCTCTATTTTTCTTTTCCTGGTTGTGCTGGCCCTTGGTACTAGTATCACCCCTGAGAAGGCCAGCAAATGTCCTTCTTCCCTACAGATCTTCCCTAACTCCCTGAACCTACTTTGCACTACCTCAACCTCCTCCCCAGCTAGGTGTTTGGTTCCCAAATGTATAACTAAATTAGGTTACCCTCCAACCTCCCTTACTAGTTCCCTTATTCTTGGGCCCACCTTTCCTGATGTCATCCCTGGCATACAAACCACCCTACTGCTTGCATTTGGGTCCCCTTTCCTTCCCCAATGAATACCCCTCATTATGGAGTCCCCTATGATTGCTACCCATCCATCCCCTGCACCTGTGCTCCACATCCATTCTTTCTTACCTTTGGCATTAGCTGCTTCCCCACCTAACTGCTCCCTCTGCACCCTGGTGAACTTATCTCCACATCCACAATTTATCCCCTTAACTGTTTTTCCATCTCCCACTCTATCCCTTCCCTTCTGACTATCTGTATCTGCTTTCAGTTTCTCCTCCCCTCTTCCTTTCATTTGCTCTCCCTCCTCCCATTCTTCACTCCATTTTCCCTGCCTCCTCTTCTCTGCCCACCCTGATTAGTTCCCTCTCCCCTCCCCTATACTTCTACTCTCAGCCCTCGGTCAACCTGACCTCCTACCTCACCTCCTTCTGCCCCCTCCCTCCTTCCAGACAGTGGTGCAAATTTATTCAATAAAGGCACCCCTTTAGAATTTCCCACCCCTGATGCTACTCTCACATTCCCAGCTCTTCCCCTTAACACTTGCCATTCCTCCACCCTGGGCTCCCTAGTCCTCTGAGGAAGAGATACTTCTGTATACTGGGTGCTCCTCCCCACTCCCATCCCCTGTCTGATGCCCTTGCTCCCCTGAGCATCACCCCTCTACCTTTTTCCTCCACTGCTCTGCTCTGCTCCTCTGACTTCCCACACCATCCTCCCGAGCTCCCATCTAAGCAGCCTTATTTCAGCCCTTAGCTGCTCCAGGCTGTTACACACAGAACATCCTCCTTTACTCCACAACACCCCCAGAAAGACTGCTGCCCCACAGCTATTGCAGTTTACCACTCTCCTGCTTCCCATACATATGCCTGTTCCCCCACATCTTCCCAAACCAGCTTCTCCTAGCCTCCAGTTATACATAACTATAAAATAATTATAAATTTCAAAATACCAGGTAATATCAAGAATTACATTACATGTGTGGAAAAGGATGTAGAGAATATAATCAAAAAAATCAAATTTGAGGAAAGAAAAACAACACACATTAAATATGGCTGAGCATAAAGCTCTGAATTCACTTCAAAATGACAGCGCAGTAGAGAAAAAAAGGCTGATGGGAGGCAGTTCTAGACAATGAGACTTACAAAACTGAGTGCAGCAGACAACTCAGTAATACTGAAAATTATAAAAAAAAATAGAAGGTAACAACAGAAAGTATACAAAAAATAACTGAGGCTACAATAGCTAAAGCTTTGAAAATAAATGGACAGAAGACTTGGCAGGGGAGGTTTACAAAAGGAAGACCCAGTTACCTCCTTTTTATTACTGTTTGCCAAAGGTTCACAAAGGCCAGAATCCACGCCTGGTTGGCCAGTAGTGTCTGGCCGTAATTCTAGTCAGGAGCCCTCCTCTCTAGTTTTATAGATTTTTATTTACATGACTTTATTCCTTCTATCCTATCATATATAAAGAACACTAGGGATGTGATTCAGTTACTGGAAAAAGTAAATCTGCAAATTTGGATAGTAATAATGTATACCTAGTATCAATGGATGTCACGCATTTATGTATTGTACATCAATTCCACATCATGAATGTATTTAATTGATAGAAGAAGTGCTAAACCTAAGAAATCAGAGATACCACTAACAGCCCTACTAGTACAACTGGCTGGTTGGTACTCAAGAGGAATGTTTTTAAATTTGAAGGGTAATTTTTTAAGCAAGTAAAGGGGATACCGATGGGACCAGAAATGGCTCCATTGTGTGCGAATATTTATATGTATGACTTCAAAAATCTTTTCATATCAGACCTAACTGTTAAAAAAACTGTAAAAAAAGAATTTATCATGTCATTTACCAGAGGTACATACTGTAGATGACCTTCCATTTTGTTGGTAAGGCAGTGAAACAGAGTTAAAAAATATTTCACATGTACCTGCAAATTGCAAAGAAATTGGAGTGCAGTGTAGGGAGCGTGGCCTATTTTAACTGAGAAATCTCTAAGTAAAATGACAAATTACAGAGCAGACTGTTCAGAAAAAAGAACATAACATGACTTTGCACTGCAGTAGTTATCATCAAAACAAACCGAAAGATAATATCCGTTTAGTCCCTGTGGGCTTTCGGGAACTGTTCTGAGGACAGAGTGTCCAAAAAGAGAAGGAAATAATGGAAAAGAGTAGGGATGGGCAAAGCCGGGGTGGATTTGGATTTGATTTTGGATCCGTCAATTCCAGACTGAGTTTGGATTTAGAATTGCAAAGGATTTGGTTTTGGATTTGCCAGATTTAGCCTCTATGCTATATGTATAATTAGTGTATGCTAGATGTATAATTGAAGGAAAAAATGGGTGTTATCAAGAGAAAAACACCAGAAAATATAAATGAAGTGGCAGCAATATTAAATGTTGTAATCCAATAGGAAAGGTGAGCAACTTCAGGGAACAGGCACTAAGACCCTCTTAAAAATAACCCAATAAATACTTCTCAAGTGGACTATAAACAGTTATTTATTTTATACATATAAATCTACTGAGTGTTCAAGAAATCAGTTACAAACTGTTCAATACATTGTGCAAATAATGCAAATAATAAGTACAATAACAGACATGCATGAGCAAATTCATAAGTCTGAAAAAGTTACCTACCATATACTAGTCACCAGTAATATTAAAAGGAGGTCCACTGCCTGAGATATGTTGCGTCCTGCTGTTTAAAGTGTTAATTTCTGACCAATCTACATGTTTTGACCCCCAGTTTTCAACATGGACTTTTTTGGTGGTGGTGTTCAAATTCCAGCAGAAACGTCAATTTGCTGAACAATGGTGAAATGGAATTTCTGGTGGGATTTAAAAAATGATGCCTGTCTATTTCATGAGGTGGGGTAAAAAAAGCCAATGTTGAAAATTTGGGATCAAAATCTTTGAAAACCGTGAGGTTATGAATGTAAGTTAAAACAAACTAAAAAAAAAAACCTAAGTGCAAAAATCATTTTAGACTTAGGTTTTTTCTCAATTCGGGGATGGATGTGGGTCAGAGAGGTTGCATGCTGCAATAAGAGGGAATTACCACAAGAGACCAATAGACCTTATAGAGGTAAGTGGGTGACTGTGGGTGTGGGATAGCAGGGTGCTGAGGAGTGGAAGATGAATCAATGGACCATTTTCTTTTTACAGGTTAGTGGGGGGAGGGAATGAGGACAGCATTAGACTGTTTTCTTTTTTACAGGATTTAACTTGGATTGGGGGGAGGTGGGTGGTATGGGTGCTAAGATGGTGGGAGAGGGTGAAGGTGTTTGTTTTATTGGCCTCCGGGCTTGGGCAACCCAGTGGCAAAAGAGATCAGAAGGTGTGGCCACCAGGCTTGGGTAACCTGGTGGCCAAAAAAGAAATGGAGGGGGATGTCTGTGTGCATACCTCTCAACTATCCCTGATTATGAGGGATGTCCCTCATTTTGCCCCTAAAAATTGCTCTGACCCTCATCCATCCGTCATGGAAAAGGTGTGCTCACACAAAGAATGTGCTGAAAATTCAGACTTTAAAGTAGAAATGTATGATATTCTAAGATGCAAAATCAAAAATAAACTTTGTACAAGTGAAGACACTTATTTCCACAAAGTTCTGAGCTTGTATCTCCATGTTTGAGGTTGTCTCCCTCATTCTGAGGGTCGGTGTCCCTTATTGCCCCTCATTTTGAGTGGCCATGTCCCTCATTGCTGTGAATAAAGGTTGCTGGTCACGGGGATTGGGCAAACCCAGTGGTCAAAAATTAGATTTTTTTTTTATTATTATTCTTTTGGTAACCAGGTAAGGCCCACAATGCACAAGTGCCTGTTTTCAGGGGTGATCAGGGAGCACTGAAGAGGTTAAGTGACTTGCTCATGCCCAGAGTCACACAGTATGCAAGTGGAGGTTGTGGGACTCAAACGCAGTTCTGCTGGATGTACCAAGCTCATTCATAACTTGTTGCTCTAATCATTAGGCTATACTGCCAGACCCAAGCTGAGATGCGGGGAACAGGGGCATGGGAGACATCTTCTTTTGGCATTCTTTTGGTAACCAGGTAAGGCCCACTAGGCACAAGTGCTTGTTTTCAGGGGTGACACAGGAGTAATGAAGAGGTTAAGTGACTTGCTCTTGCTCAGAGTTACACAGTATGCAAGTGGAGATTGTGGGACTGAAACCCAGTTCTGCTCGCTGTGCCAAGTTGATTTGTAGCTTGTTACTCTAATCTCTAGGCTATACTGCCAGCCCCAAGCTTAGATGAGGGGGACGGGGGCATAGGGGATGTCTTTTGTGTAGCCACGGGGCTTAGGCAATATGGGCCCAAAAAAATTTGATTATATTTTGGTGCCTTCACAGCCACTAAGAGACCCAATCCCTCCCTCCCCCGACTTCCTTAGCAGAATGGTACACTGAGCAGCCTTGCCATCTGCTGTATACTGAGTTTGTACACATGCCCAAACTCAGTATATAGCTGAGCCCCACACTGCTCTGGCACCCTCTGCCTCTTCCCCAGCTTCTGTTCATGTCACATGACAGGGAATAAGCTGCCACATGACAGGGAGTAAGTTGTCACATGACAGGGAATAAGCTGCCACATGACAGGGAGTAAGCTGTCACATGACAGGGAATAAGCTGTCACATGACAGGGAGTAAGCTGTCACATGACACGGAGTAAGCTGCCATATGACAGGGAGGCTGGGAAGTTCGAGATCTAAGCCAAGCCAGCTGTGTTCAGTTCAGGTCTCAAAAAATTAGCTACTTGCACTCAAAGTGGCTTGGTTTTCAGGGGAAGGCTTTGGTCCATCTCCAGAAAACAGACTGTTGAGCAGGGGGATACCCTGAAACAACTGTGAAAAAGCACCATTAGAAGCTGAAAAAGAAAGATGGGAGACTTATTACCACTGTGACACAGAAAGAAAAGATGAGTGGCAAAATAATGCTTTTCACACCTTTCTCACTTGTGTTTGGCGAAATGAAAAACACTATCCATAAAGTACTGGCTGGTCCTAAGATCTGCAGAACAGGGAAAAAAGTTTCAGTTGTCCCCTCTAGCTGTGGCAATAGTGTTCAAAACTCTTAAAGATGCATCAATGCATACTGATCATGTAGTTCCAGTAGCCAAGGAGCCAGCCTGGCACTTTGGACTAGCACCCACTGGAAATTACCCCTGTGAGTGCTGTGCCCAGTGTTCAAATACCTATAGCTTGAGATTTCTAAGTTTAAAAATGAGAACATAGTCATCAGACAGGAGAATAATAACTTGTACCACAACATGTTATGTATCACTTAAAATTTCCATGCAACAAGTCATATATTGCATAAGAATACAGAATGCTGAACCAAGCATATCAGAACATAAGTCTGTCTTCAGAACAAAGGATGAGGAATCAAGTGTAGGTAGACACTACAAAACCATTGTGTCACTGTATTACTTTCCAATTGTTTGTACTGCAGAAAGTCTTTATGCCAAAAAGAGGTGGTACTTAGAAATGTAGGCCTCTTGAATGATAAGTCTACTGAATTAAAAGATTTGGAATATTGAGATCTGAAATAGATCTGAATGAGTCCATAGACTGGATACCCATTCTTTAGCTTGAAATTGTATTCATCAGATGCTAGTTTGAACTGTGTATCTGTCATTTCAGCAGATTCTGAACTTTTGTTTTCTTTTTATTATTATTTCATATTACATGGTTTTCTTATTTATAACTGTAACTATAAAGACGCAGGGGGTCTCCATGAAAATAACATAGTACTAAAACATTTACTAATGGAAGAATTACACAGTTTCAAGTTCACGTTTATTGCAGGAAAGACTCCATTGAGCAAGCTCATTCACAAGGAGGTCCTGAGGCACATACACATACAGTTCGCAATTACATAGACAGGAGATATAAAATGTAGAACAACTAAGAAAAAAAAATATATAATACGAGAGGTATACACAATAGAAGTCCTTATGCTATATATGCAGTACATTCCAGGTTTAACCTTTCCCTAAATTATGCAACACATTTCAGCTTAATAAGTAGAGGGCCAGTTGGTACCTAGGAAGTTGACTTGGTGTTGGGGGCCTAGTAGCACCTACATATGTCTTTTAATTTAGAGATAGCTAGTGTTTTGTTGGAGTTAATTGATACGATGCTGGTTAGCTTCAGCATGGCTTGTAGTTGGTTCCAAATGTTTGGGAGGGTGGTGTGTGAGACAGCTCTTTGGCCAGCTGTGGTACGTGTCCTGGGAACATCTAGTAGGATAAGGTCGGATTTCCTTAGGGAGTAGGCGCTATGCGAGATGTGTATGAGAGACATTAAATAGACAGGCAGTTTGTGGAGTAGTAATTTGAGGGTCCAAATGCCAGCATGCAGAAGGCATCTGGTGGCAAGAGAGGTCCACCCAACTGCTGCATAAAGATCACAGTGGTGGGTCCTGTATGCAGAGTTAGTAATGAAGTGAAGAGCACGGTGATAGAGTACCTCCAGTTTAGATAGGCTCAAGGTTGGGGAGGAGATAAAGATAATGTCTCCGTAGTCAAGCAAGGGAAGGAATGTTGCTTGGACAAGTCTTTTTCAGGTCACTAGAGAAAAGAGGGTCCTATTTCTAAAGAAAAAACCCAAGCACGCTTTAAGCCTCTTTGATAGATCCTCAATGTGGTCGTTGAAGGAAAGCTTGTTGTCTATCCACATACCTAGATATTTAAATTTAGGTATGACTTTCAAGGGTTCACCTAGGGAGATAACTATGAAGTTTTTTAGGTGGGGTAGGTAGGGCACCAGACAAGGCAAGTCTCGAGAAAATCATTGTCTTGGTTTTTTTGGCATTTAAGAGAAGCTTGGCATTGATAAGGTTGCTTTCTAACTGGATAAAGTCAGCTTGGAGTGCTTCCCTGACTTCAGTTAAGGACAAGCCTGATGCGTACAAAACCGTATCGTCCGCAAAGAAATGTATGCTAGAGTTCTTTATGTGGGAGTCAAGGTTGTTGATGTACAGGGAAAAAACGATTGGTCCTAGGATGGAGCCTTGAGGGGCTCCTCTGGCAATTGGCAATTCTTAACTCTCCAGGGCAGCTGAACCAGTCGGTAATACTGTATATTGTCAGTATACAGCAAGATTCCATTAGAAGAAACATTACTGTGGTAAGTAATTTTTAATAAGTAACATAAGTAATGGTTACTGAATAGACATTAAGAATAATACATCTGTGTTTGCTATATGTTTAGCAAGTCACTTAAATGAGTTGCTCAGTTTATTTTTGATGAAATGTATTTTCGCATAATGCCAACATGTCCTGGCTGACCGAGTGCAGCATTATCACACAGTATGCTCACGTCACAATATTAGGAATCTTTAGTATACACCAATATATTTTTTTTATTAATGTGCCCTTTTTTGACCTTTTGATCTCCCTTAGTTTAAACTTCAAAATATTTTTCTTTAATGATTAAAAACCTGGTTCATGGGGATTTAAAGTAATAATCTAGTTTCTCCATGAAACTTCAGTAGGGATTGCATTTGCTAGCCCTGGGCTGTTGATGTATGATGTCATGACAATAGCAATATCATGATGTAGCATGTACAACACATGCTGACACCAGGCAAGTAGCAACTTGCATCATCACATTGAATGTGTCACCATGCAGTGATGCTGCAACTGTCTCAACAAGTAAAAGAAACTTTAATATATGGATTTTAAATTTAATACCATTCTAAAACATACAAAAAAATCCTGTTACTACTATTGATGGCACAGCTCTAGTACCACACTTCAGAAGTGATAATAGTATCATTCAGTGCCCGTAAGAAAAAATTACTTACCACAGTAATGTTGTTTCTTCTAATGGAATCTTGCTGTATACTGACAATATGCAGTATGACTGACCTGTTCAGCTGCCCTGGAGAGTTAAGAATTAAACCCTATGCAAATGCATAGAACATTGAGCTTGAGCTCAGTTTTAAAACCACTGTCCTGGGTACATTCTATGTAACTGACCAGATTCTTACATAGCTACTAATAAAAAGCTAATAAAATAATCCATAACTATAATTAAACATCCCAAAGATAAATACACACAAAGATAGAGCATAAGAAAGACTCAACTCACTGATGCCCAGAAAAAATACAACCCACTGGTAGGTAAAGGAGTTAACAACTGGAGTGCAGAGACACCGCTTCCCTAGGTTCCAGAGGGGAGGCAGGGTGGGAGGTCATAATACAGCAAGACTCCATGAGAAGAAACAACATTACTATGGTAAGTAATTTTTTCTTCAAACAACATGAAGTCTTGCTGTATTCTGACAATATGCAGACTACCAAGCAGTGCCCCATGGAGGTGGGCACAGAACCTACTTAGGGAATAGGATCTGCAATACTGCTGTGCTAAACCTAGCATCACTCCTGGCCAGGGTGTCCCGGCAGTAGTGCTTAGTGAATGTGTGGTCAGTTTTCCAAGTAACTGCTTTACAGATGTCAAGCAGGGGGATATCTCTGGCAGCTGCCATAGAGGCAGCTGTCCCCCTAGTAGAGTGAGCCCTCAAGCCCACTGGCGGCTCCTTAACCAGTTTGCCATAACAGAACTGGATGCAAACCACAATCCACCTGGTGATGGTCCTCTTTGTGGCTGGCCTGCCTTTACCCATCTCACCACAGGTAAGAACAACTGTGTACAGTCCTTCCTATGGTCTTTTGTTCTGTCCATGTAATAGCTGATGGATCTTTTCACATCCAGGCTAAGCAGCCTGCATTCACCTGAACTGGAATGATCAGTAAAGAAGACAGGCAGTGTTATGGACTGATTCAGATGAAAATCCGAGACCACTTTGGGGAGGAACTTCCTATTAGTTCATAGAACAATCTTGTCCCTGTGAGGGGCAATGTAGTTGTGTTCTACTGACAGGGCCTGAAGCTCACTGATCCTCCTGGCAGTGGTGATGGCCACCAAAAACACGGTCCTCCATGTCAGGAATTTGAGTTCTGCTGAGGACATGGGCTCAAAAGGAGGCTGCATATGCTGAGCTATGAAGATGTTAAGGTCCCAAGAAGTGGTAGGCTCCTTGTGAGGAGGGTGAAGATGGAGCAACCCCTTGAAGAACTTCTTAAAGATAGGATGGACAGCTAGGGAAGGGCCCTTCCGAGCTGACAGGTAGGAAGAAACAGCTGCCAAATGCACCTTCAGGGTGGAGGGCTGCAGGCCCAGGGATTGAAGGTGTACCAAATAATCCAACATGACTGCCAGGTAGGCCTCCTGTGGTTCCATGCCCTTCTGGGAACACCAGATGGAGAATCTCTTCCATTTGGAGGAGTACATTTTCCTGGTGGAAGGTTTCCTGGAGACCCTAAGGATGTCCAGGGCTCCTTCTGAGAGATGCAGACCTGCATACTCTAAGTCTTCAAGAACCAAGCCTTGAGCCAGAGGGACTCTAGGTTGGGGTACAGGATCCTCCCTTGTGAAGATGTCAGCAGGTTGTGCCTCTTGGGGAGGCACATTGGACTGGTCACTGACAGGAACAACAGCATTACCACAGCTGGCTGGCCCAATCCAGAACAATCAGAATCATAGTTGCTGACTGAACCCTGAGTTTGACTAGGATTCTGGGTATCAGAGGGAATAAAGGAAAGGCATACAGGAATCTGCCCGACCAATCCAGTAGCACAACATCCAGAGGCACTGAGCCCAATGCTGGGGGTCTGCAACAGGACAGGGGAAGTTGATGATTGTCTGAGGCTGTAAAGAGGTCTATCTCTGGAGTGCCCCATCTCCTGAAGATTACCATCAGAATTTGTCTGTTTAGGGTGAATTCATGATGGCCCTGGTTGATCCTGCTGAGAGCATCTGCCAGGACATTGTCCTTCCCTGGCAGGTGGACTGCTGATAGAGAGATGTTTAGGGAGTAGGCCAGACTCCAGATCTTCATGGCCTCTATACACTGAAGACTTTGTTCCTCCTTGTTTGTTGATATAGTACATGGTGGTGGTGGTGTTGTCTGTTCTGACCTGCACCACCTTGTCCTGTAGCATCTTGGCAAATGATTGAAGTGCTAGAAACACTGCTCTGAGCTCCATCAGATTTATGTGCAGGATAGACTCCTGCTGGAGCCATGTTACATGAGCAGTGTGTTCCCCTAGGTGATCTCCCCTACCCTAGTAGTGAGGCACCTGTGGTCAGCACTACTGAAGGAGCTTGTTGCCGAAAGGTGACTCCTGCCCTGAGGTTGTCTCTGTCTTGCCACCACTGTAGAGCTTGCCTTAGAGCTGTAGTTGCTGGTATCAGTTTGGATAGAGAATCCCTTCTTTGGGACCAAAATGACTTAAGATGGAACTGGATGTCCCTCATCTGAAATCTGGCCCCCTGGGTCTACTGCTGTGGTGGCAGCCATATGGCCCAGGATCTGTAGAAAGTACTTTGCTGGGTGAGGAACCTGAAGATGAAAGGACTCTGCCAACTGGATGAGGGTGTCTGCCCTTCCTGGAAGCAGAAAGGCCTTTGCTTGAATTGTGTTCAGCTCTGCTCCTGTGAAATCTAGGATCTGGACAGGTTACAGGACTGATTTCTTAAGATTCACCAGGAACCCTAAGGAATGGAGGGTATCCTGTGTGAGGGTCAAGGCTTCCTCTGCATTTTGGGGGGAATGACCCACTACCAGCCTGTCATCCAGGGAAGGAAAAACAGTGACTCCTTGCCTTCTCAGATGTGCCACTACCACTGCCATGCACTTTGTGAAGGCCCTTGGAGCAAATGTCAGTCTGAAGGGCATGGCCCTGAACTGGTAATGACCTGAGGGCAGTCTGAATCTGAGGTATTTTCTGTGAGATTGCCAGATGGGGATGCGGAAATAAGCATCCTTTAAATCCAGGGATGCTAACCAGTTCTCTTGTCTGAGAGTAGGTAAGATGATAGCCAGAGTGACCATCTTGAACTTTGGCTTTGTGAGGTCCTTGTTTAGGTATCTCAGATCTAGAATGGGCCGCCACTCCCCATTTTTCTTCAGGGTTAGGAAGTACCTTGAATACAATCCTTTTCCTCTGTGCAGAGAGGGAACAGATTCCACTGCCCTGACTTGAAGTAGGGTGGAAACATCTGCCTCCAGCAGTGCTGTTTCTGAGAGGGTGGCAGGTTTGAATGATTTTGTTCCTGTTTTTGGGAACAGTTTGAAACTGAGAGCAAGATCCTGGCCTACTACCTCCAGGACCCATCTGACTGATGTGATGGATTGCCAGTCCTGAAGGTAGTAGGCCAGCCTGCCTCCAACTGGTGGTGGGGAAGCAGCCTGGACAGACACCTCAGGGTGTCTGTTTAGAGGGAGTGGTGGACTGAGGGGTGGAACCAGCATGGCCAGTGCCTCTTCTGCCTCTACCTCTAAAGTAACCCCTAGGCTGTTGGTAGGAGGGGAAGGCTTGAGCCTGATGGAAAGGCCTGAGATAAGGCCTACCTCTGTCTCCTCTAGTCTGTTGCCTCTAAGGGGTGGCAGACTTTTCTTTGGCAGCTGCATTCTTGTAGGCTACCCTGTATTCATTCATCTTTTTCATATATGCCTCTGTTTGTTCCCCAAAGAATTTTGTGTCAGGGGAAAATCAGTGGCATTATTCTGCATGTCTTGAGAGAGATTTGTACACATCAGCCAAGAAAACCTCTTGAGCTAAATGGCCAAAGCCATCGAACGAGAGGCTGCATCATTGGCATCCACTGCCATTTGAAACTGGCATTTGGATGACTGACTCCCTTTACTGACAAGCTTCTGTAAGTCTGCTGCAGCTCAGGGGGTGCCTTCTTGGCTACCTGTTCCACTGGCTCCCAAACGGACTTCTTGTATCTAGATACATAGGCCATATAGGATGCCTGCCTGATACCCAAGGAGGCAGCTAGATACCCTTTTTTTGCTAAGGAGTCAATTTTCCTTGAGTCCTCATCAAGAGGATGAGAGGCAAGAGGAGTGCAAGCTTCTTCACAAGCTGCAGCTTGTACTACCCCCACATGACTGTAGTGGCTACTTAAAAATTCAGTGTCATTGCCAGACAACACATATTTCCTGTCCATTTTCTTGTCCACTGGAGGGACAGAACTTAGGGTCTGGAGAATTCTAGAGGTCTGTTTTTTGAGAGACTTATGAATGGGAATCATAAGTCCCTGGGAGACAGGGAGATCCATCGTCTCCTTATAGTCATCCTCTTCCTCCTCCTGTCTAGTATCCTGGACAGACAACTGCAAAGTCTCTGCTACGTGCCTCATGAATGCAAAATGAGAGGTAGATTCTCTGGTAGGATGAGGTGGAGACTCATATTGAGGATGTTCAGGAGAAGCCTCAGGCTCAACAGGTTCAATCAGTCAATCAATCAAAATCTTTATTTATCCAGGCGATCACCATTGAGCAGGGCTCATTTGCAAGATGGACCTGGTAAGGCCGAACAATTACAACAGTTACAGAGGCAGTATTTACAAAACAATGTATTTACAGAACTGGCCTGGGAAAGTCATTCCCAGTTCATATACAACATGATAAAGAGTATTACACATATATGTACATATATATTACAGAAAGAAATATAGAATTCACTGTATGAAAAAAAATGGGACAGTGTCGCAATAGGCTACCAGCAGTCAGAATAAGACATATCTATAGACACAGACCTCGCAAAGCTAACAGGTGAGAAGGCAGCAGTGCACATGTAGCTTATCTGAGGGATAGATGACGAGAACTTGGGGATCAGTACCAGGCCATAGCCAGGGCATCAAACATAAATGAGGACAGTAAGGTCAGGGACACCCATGGTTCAGTGGCATACTAGGTATGAGGGTAGCAGTTACAGGATTCCCTTACAGTGCATGCATATAAGGTCTTGAATGTATCCAAGCTGATCAGGAAACTTAATTTCCGCACTTTTTGCAAATGATTCCATAGAGTAGGCAGCCTAAAGCTAAATGCTGCTCTGCCGAACCGAGTTTTAACTTTGGGTACGTATAATGCAAGAAAGGAGTAGCTTCTCAGCGCATAGCAACCAGGCACGCATATTGGGAGGCAGTCCATAACATATTGGGGAAGCTTTTTAGATAAGGCTCTGAGAGTCCAGAGGGCAGCATTTCTGTTACGCCTGTACTGAAGTGAAGGCCACCTTACAGCAGCATAGAGGGAACAATGATGAGTGGATAATGGGAGCCCCGTGATGAACCTAAGTGCTCTATTGTAAAGCATGTCCAGTTTTGCAAGGTACAAGGCAGGGCACTGACTATATAAGAAGTCAGCAAAGTCCCAGATCTTCCTCTTCATCATAATTTTCATATTCTGACTCGTAAAATTCCTCCAGATCCAGAGAGCATGAAGGAACCAAACTGACAGGCATCTGAATTAAGGTATGAGTTACCGGTCGTTAAGTCAGTTCACCCCAACCAGGCTGCAGTGACTGAACAATGCGTATCACTTTTGTGATCTCCTCAGCATTTGGAGCCACAACCGTTTGTTTACGTGGTTCTGAACCACTTTTCCTCATTTTTTTTCGCAGGGCCCATATTAGGGACTGACTCCACTTGTCTTTTCCCTGATGAGGTTTCCCCCTGGTCTGAAGGTTCGGACACTGGTTCAAGGGTCTGGACCTCATCGGGCAGTTTCTGCATTCTGTCCCTCAGTTTACACAAACATCTATCTAGGGTAAATTGAGGAAATGTTTTACAGATTTTGCAGTCTGATTGCAAATGGTCAAATCGAAGCAATACAGATATACTAAGTGCAGATCAGCCTTAGCAAACTGCTGCCCGCACTCGGTGTAATGTTGAAACTCAGTGGGACCAGTTTTTCTCTTGGGTTTCAGTGACATTACCCTCAGTAAGTTTAGGACTTAATCCAGCAGCTTAGTTAGGCTGGTTAAACAGATCCAGTTAACAACCCTTTTATCTGAAGTGGCTTAGTCAGGCCCAGATAAGGAAAACAAAATAATGTATTTACCTTTGATGGCTTTAGTTAGGCCAGGCAAAAAGAGAGACAAAGCTTTAGGCAGCAAGCAGTTTAGCGCCTATGTTAAAAACCAAGAAAAAGTCTCTGTTTTTAGTCCAAAACTTTGAACCGGATCCACAAACACAATAAAGATAGAATTTAAATTACACTTTGCCACAAGAAAACAAAGAAAGATCTTCGGTTTCTTCCTGGTCATGAAGAACCATTTAGAAACCCAAAAACTTAACAAAATGAAGTTAAACCTAGCTGGCCCAGTGGCGCTGAGGGCTGAGGCGCTGGACACCTTACCTCACACCACGCGGGCGACCCATGTTCAAGAACAAGCATGGGTCGCTGGGGGTCGGCAGGGAGGAGAAGGATTGAGCATCCTTTGGACTGCTCTCCTTCCCCGGGAAGGGGGGATACCGGCTCTCAGTGCACTACTGGCTCCTAGCAGTGGCTGGGAGCTAGGGGTGCTGAAGGCTACAGTATGGGAACTTGAGGCAGACATTCAGAGGAACACATACGGGAGCATGTGCATTCACTCCTTGGACGTCATTGCATGTCCTCGGCTTGAGGGATCTAAAAAATTAGGTGGAAAATGTTCCTGGCATGCTTCATGACGGTCGGTCCCCACAGGCACCGTGCCCGCAACAGGCAGCAATACACCTCTAGCACCAAATCCTAGTGTGAGGCGGGTTGAGGGATCCCCACCGCCCCACCACAGGGGGTAAGCCGTGGGGTAGCCGGGGGGTTGAGCTGTGAGCGGGGGACGGGGCTGGGAGACCGATGGGAGGAACTGCCACCATGGACAGTGGAGGAAAAAAGATTAACTACAAAACAAAAATGAAGTTAAACCTAGACTAGTCTAAGCTGTAACCACAGGGCAGAGGTTTGAAAAACAAAAGAAATATATGGTAGTTTGAAAAACTGTCGATTATTCAAAATTCAACTGAAGAAGTTCAGGAGCAGTCTCTGAGGTTCTTCACAGGCGAGCAGAGTAAAGAATCTGGTCAGTTACATAGACTATACCGAGGACAATGGTTTGAAAACCAAGCTCGAGCTTAACATTCCATGCATTTGCATAGAGTTTAACTCTTAACTCTCCGGGGCAGCTGAACTGATCTATCATACTGCATATTGTCTGAATACAGCAAGACTTCATGTTGTTTGAATACTATCATTCGGAGCTCTGAATGATACTACCACTAAAACAGAAGAGCATAAGTGCAGGAGTTTCCTACACCAGGCAAAGCTACCACTGTCAATCAAAACAACACCTTCCACTAGATTTGAAATGCAACTAACAACTGGCCGCTTTTGGTGTGTAGGCTAGCAGAACGGTTTCAAAAAAATGGTAGACATCTCTTGCTTAGCGAGAGTGTATCATACCATCCTCTGCATTTCTCCAGTTTTTTTTCTTTCTTAGAATTCTTCAGAAATGGGATTATCTGGTTTATCCTGTGTTTCCCAAGGTAGAAAAGGTAGGACTACCTACCAAACATAAAAGAAACTTTCACAGCGTAGTCTTCTAGGAGAGGGTGAGACAGCACCACAGAGGAGTGAGACAGTGTGGCAGTTGGCCAGGACCAAGAGAATCCTTCACTGCAACATCCAACCGCCCGTTACAAAACAACAAAAAATCAGATCCATATATTAAAAAAAATAACAAATAGGTTCCTGTGCATCACAAGGCAGTAATTTCATCTCAAGGTTCTGCGGACATGGGAACCTCTTGATGAAATTTCTTAAGCTATAAGGCATGACCTGGGGGTGTTATGTTGGGATAACGGCCTGCCTCGGGTGGGGTGAAGCAAGAAGCAAAGTCGAGTGCTTCCATCAACCGAGAAGGGCTATTATCCCACCATAATGACCCCCCTAGAGTGCCTTATTGCAATTATGAAATAGGTCCCAACAGTATTAATTAATTGAAAAAAATTTAAACATATTCGTGTGCATTTTTAATTACTGTAGCATAAAAAATATAAGCAGTTAGGTTAAAGGAGAAAAAGGAGTGCCTTCCCGCTCGCTGTCCCTGTCCTCCACTCCACTACTTCCAGGTTCTGGTCCTGCTGCAGTGTCAGTTGGTACTGTCTGTTTATGGAATTACTGGATCAGCTGTTTCTGTCAGTTGTGGAAGCTACGATCTGTTGCTAGTTCGGGGACAAAGATGTTCCATAGACTCTGGAATGAAGACAGAGTGAGCAAGCAGCAGTTATAAAATGCAGCAGGTACACTTAGCGGGTAGAGCGGGAGCTGTTACTGTGAGTCAGAAACACAAAAAGCGCAGTCAGTGTGGAAGGCTCTCACCCTGGGTGCTGGGTCCTGTTTGCCAGGAGCTACTTTCAGCCAGGCTGTTGTGCTGGGATAACGGCCCGGCTGAAAGTAGCTGTTGACCAATGGGGAGCCAGGATTCTCAATACCCATTTCATAATGCCTTGTAAAGCACAGGAACCTATTATTCTATTTTTAATACACTACATGTAAGATTTTAAGCTCTGTTCAAACCTTGTATTATGTACTACTTAGCAGGAGACTGACTAGTTATTCAGCTTGGTTTGTCATAGTTTAATGTTTGTGATGTCCATGATTGCATAGCCATAGGGAGTTGTGAGGAGTTCTGTGCTGACCCTCTGTCTAGCCTGGTCCCTCCCAACCTTATTTGTATACTTTTCAAGTAAATTACTGGGTTATAATAAATTCACATAGTAAAAAATTTGACTTTGAAATGCACTAAATGAAGATAAGGCATCAATTTTTTTTTCTGTATTTTACTTATGTGCACTAAAGTTGGGACCAGCCCAGACTGTTTTGGTGCCTCCTTCAGCTAGAGCTGGGCTACTGACATACGTTGTAATGACAAGAGCATCATTATCATGTCATTATGCAGCACATGCAACACGCACTGACACCAGAGACAGCAAGCTGCTAAATGGAGAAGCATGAAGATGCCAGTCAGCATGGCTACAAGCATGGCAACACTACCACATACTATATCAAGATGGCGGCCATGCTCGGCTGCCGTCAGTGAGGAGATCGTTTTGGCTGCAATTTTACTTAAATTTTATCGGTTTTATTATTTTTGTTTTGTTTTTCGTTTAAAGTTTGGTCTGTATTAGCATAGGGCTGTGAGCAATAGTCAGGGTTTAAGTAGTGAGTTAGTGGTAAGGACAGTGGTATTTATTTTAAGTTTATGTTTTCGGAGGCAACGCTTATACCAAGGGGATTAGCATTTAATATCGAAGAATTTATCTGTCTTCTGTGTCGGTCGATTTCCTATGGATTATTGTAGGACTTATGATGTCATCTGCCTTTCCATTGGAAAATTGTGAGGACCAGAGTATGGCTGAATAAGGGATTATCTGTAGTGATCTGCTCTGCTGAGAGATGAACTTTGCTGTTATTGGGAGCGGTGAGAGCCTCCAAAGCTTGTCCAGCTGAGAGACGAATTATCGTTACTATTGGGAGTGGTGAGAGCCTCCTAAATTTGCTCCAGGGGAGCAAGCTGATCCCTTGTTTATTTTTTATCTGCCTAACCTAGACTGATCGATTTCCCTGACACTGTCAGGAGTGGTGAGAGCCTCGCATGGTTTGTGTATGGGGTTTTGGTTGATCTCTGACTGTCTTCTGCCTGCTTTAAATGAATCAGTGATTTAGCTACCGGTGTTGTAATTTCTTCCTCCTTAAGCGGGAGATTTGTGGGGAATACAAAACTGCTTGGACTGTTGCCTTGAGGGTTGGTGGCCTAGGGTCAGAGGTTGGGAGTTTTGAACTAAATCGATTGGATTTACAGGCTGCAGATTTGAATTTGAGTAGACTGCCTAAGAAGATTGAGAACATTTGCCTTGGATATCAGACGTCTACGGGCCTTTGGGATTTGAGGAGCGACGTAGTCTGGGTGCTGTGCTGGGGGGGAGCCTCCTATTTGGACCTGGGGTAGTGGCTGACCAGCTTCCTGTGACCGAGCAGGAGTTTCCCTCTGCATCTCTGGGGAGTCAGAGTGTTAATTGGGCATCTTCTAGATCCCTTGTGGGTCATTTCTTGTGGCGTGCCCCCTGGGGGCATTGTGGTTGTGGATCTCATGTGGCAGAGTGTTGGGACACGTGATCTCAGTGCACTTGGAGGAAAGGCCCCCATGAGAGTTAGTGTGCATGCCCAGTCCACTGTTATGTCGTGGATTTCCTGGACTGTATCCTGAAGGCTTATATGAGTTATATGACTTTACTCTGGCTTGTGGTTCATTATCCTTGGACATTAAGACTGGGATCTTGTTTTGTGTTAATTCGATTTGACTGAGTTGGGTTTTGATTTTAGTCTATTTTTTTCTAATCCAGAGGTATAATAGTTCAGGATTTGTAATGATTTGACCGAATGTGATCGAATGTTTTATAATTTAGAATTTTATTTTAATATTATTTTATTTTATTAGGTCTGCGATTTGTTGGATTTTTGAATATGTGTTAGGAAGGTATAGGGACAGTCGGGTATTATTCCCCCTCCAGGCTCAGAGACCTTCATCCTTTTTCCTGTCCTCCACTATCCCCAGAGGTATATAGAAGGTGTAGAGCCTTGGGGATTGTTAGAGGGAGGAAGGCGAGGGCCTGGACGGGAGAGGGGATGGAAAGGAGTGGGTGGATAGGAATAGTGGGGACAAGGAGATGCCCTGGGGCGAAATGGGTCCAGGAAAGGGGTCTTCCATACCTGGTTCTCATACCCAAGGGCTCTGCTTGTAGCAAACAGGTAACTCAATCTTCCTTGGGTTCTCATTCTATTCAGGCAGTGTTAAGCAATACCAGGTCTATTAAGAACAAGACCACGGTAATAGTGGATCTTGTTGGATCATCAGACCTAGCTTGTATCACTGAGACCTGGCTGGATGAAAATGCTGGTCCAGTGTTGTCATTGGCAATTCCAGCTGGATACTCGGCGATACACCGCCCGAGGATGGATCGTAGAGGTGGGGGTGTTGCCATCTGTTTTAGATCTGATCTGGGCCTAGTGGAAGTGCCAGTGGGAACTACCAACTTCTTTGAATGTATCATGGGTGAGAGTGTGGGGTGCAGAATACTTCTCATCTACCATCCACCAGGAGACAGGAATGTTTTTCTACAGGAAGTGGTGGACTTCATTGTTGACCTGACATTGGAATTCCCCAGATGGTTGGTTCTGGGGGATTTCAATGCCTGGGTCAACAATGAACTTTCACAGTTTGGTCAGGACTTCCTCCAGTCAATGATTTTAATGGGCTTTGCACAGGTTATTTACTCCCTGACCCATATTGGTGGTCATTCATTGGACTTGATGTTTCTCCTAGGGATGAAAATATCCAATTTGGTGGTGTAACCAGTCAGATGCTCTGACCATCACTCCATTGGGTTCAGTTTCGAGGCCACCCCTAGTAGGCCATCCTCTACGGAGATGGTCCGGTACCACCCCTTGAGGGGTGTTTCATCAGATGACTGGTTGGTGGTGCTGGACCTATCGGGTTTACCGAGTGAATGCACGGATCCAGGGGACCTGGTACTTGCCTATAATAAGGCGGTGGTAGGGGACCTGGATTCCATTGCTCCTGTTCGTGTTTGTCCCCTCACTCTTTGCCCCAAGTCTCCTTGGTTTGATGAGGCTTTGAGGGAGTTGAGGAGAGTGGAACGAAGGTTGGAGAGGAGCTGGCGGAAATCCAGCCTGGAGTGCGACAGACTTAGTTTGATGGACCATTATGTGGTCTATCAATCAGCAATTACCCATAAGAAGGCAGCATTCCTGTCCAGGAAGATTGCTGCTGCAAGGAATCGACCGGCTCAGCTCTTCCGGACTGTGAACAGATTGTGCAATCCAACCTGTCTTCAGTCTGGGAGTGCTTTTTCTCAAGATTGGTGTGAGGAGTTTGCTCGATTCTTTTCAGATAAAGTTGCCGCAATCAGGTCGGATATCCACGTGTCCCTCCCCAATGGGGGCTGCGGTGGTCAGCAGGAGACATCAGATGCCCAGCTTTTGTGGTGTGACTTCAGCCTCCCCATGATCAGTGACATTGTGATGATCATTCAGTCTCTGCATCCGACCAGCTGTTGTTTGGTTCCTGGACCCACACATCTCTTAGTGGGCTGTGTGGATAAGATTGGCCCAGTCCTTGCTGAGATAGTCTGGATGTCCTTGGAGAAGGGGAACTTTTCTGATCCTCTAAAGGAGGCCGTGGTTCAGCCCCTACTTAAAAAATCCTCCTTGGACCCAGACTGTCTAGCTAACTACAGAAATGTCTCTAATCTGCCCTTTGTGGGTAAGGTTATTAAGAAGGTGGTTGTGTCACAACTGGATGGTCATTTGACCAGTCACAATGTCTATGATTCTTTCCAGTCTGGATTTAGGGAGAGACATAGTACTGAGACAGCTCTTGTTCAGGTACTTAATGACATCCTAATAGCGAGAGATTGAAAGACCCATTCTGTCTTGGTTCTTCTTGATCTCTCTGCGGCATTTGACACTGTAGACCATGAGGTACTATTATGGCACCTGCGGTCCATCTGTGGACTGTCTGGTACGGTCCTCAGATGGTTTCGATCTTTCCTCGAGGGTAGTACTCAGAGGGTGGTGTCCAGGATATTTTTCTTGGCATCACTCCCCCTATCCTGTGGGGTTCCGCAGGGTTCCATTTTGGTACCCATATTGTTTGCGGTGTATATGCTGCTATTGGGAGCAATTATTAGGCAGTATGGCTTGAGTTTTCACTGCTATGCAGATGATACTCAGCTATACATGTCCTTTGTGCACGGCCAGGATGCTGCCATTTTGGTTTTGAACAACTGTCTCACCGAGATCCAGGAATGGATGAATGGGAGTTGGCTATGGTTAAACCCAGAAATGACTGAGGTGTTGGTTGTGGACCCAGGTCGTCCAGAGGCGGATTTGTTGGCTGGATCACCTTCAGGCTTATGGCTTGGGGGTGTACAGTTAACTACCTCAGACATGGTGCGCAACCTGTGCGTTATGTTTGATGACTGTTTGACACTCAAATTGCAGGTGTCGGCAGTTGTCAAAACCTCTTTTTACCATCTGAGGAATATCGCCCAGGTGAAACACCTGGTTCCTTCCAACGATCTTCCAACTTTGGTCAATGCCTTCGTTACCTCCCGCCTTGACTATTACAACTCCCTCTACCTTGGGTTATCGGGGTTGATATCTGCCACCTGCAGCTTGTGCAGAATCCGGCAGCCAGGCTATTGACCGGTTCCTCCAGGTCCAGTCATATAACGCCTGTGCTTCATGGACTGCACTGGCTGCCAGTACAGTGATGGATCACCTTCAGGGTCAGTTTGCTGACCTATAAGGCCCAACACAATCAGGGACCTGGTTACCTGCAAGATCTCCTTCATCCCTACTGTCCCTCCCACTCTCTCCAATCCACTGACGAGGGATTGCTAGAGATTCCCAGGGTTCGTTTGAAGACATCTGGAGCCAGGTCTTTCAGTTTTGTAGCCCCAACCATGTGGAATTCTCTACCTCGTCAGGTTCGAGATAGGCCAACCTTCCAAAGTTTTAAAACAGCATTAAAGACTTTCCTTTTTAATATGGCATATGTCAATTATTAGTATTGCAGCCATGGATTTGATATGTTAATTTTAATTTTATTAATTGTTTTATTGAATTCTGTACAGGCGCCTTGGTTTTGAAAGGTGCTTTTTATAAACAAAGATGATGATGATGATGATGATGATGATATTCCCTCTTAGAGGGGTTAGAATGGTTGAACATTGAATTTGTCTGAGTAAGTACATGACATACTAAGTACATTAAAACTGCTTTAGCTTTTTTGTAACCACACGCAGAAGATGTTAACTGGAACTAAATAAAATATTATACTTTTCTGAACCTAGGACCACCTTCCTTGACAAACCCTTGAAAATATGGCATTAAACGCTGGAGTACATGATGATCAGGGTTGATGAATGAACATTAAGGGGGCACAATTTGAAGATAGAGGGGGAACGGGCTCAGAGGTAATGTGAGGAAGTATTTTTTCACTGAGAGGGTTATGGATACATGGAACAGCCTTCCTGAGGTGGTAGTGGAGTCAAAAACAGTGGGTGAATTTAAGAATGCATGGGACAGACATATGGCAATTCTAGTGGGGAGTAGGAGGAAGTAAGCTGTTGGTTAATTAGGATCTGCAGCTTATCCATTAGGTAGGGAAATGGACAGACTAGGTGGATCAAGCGGTCCTTATCTGCCATCAAATTCTATGTTTCTATTAAAGTACTATAAATCTGACAATCTCTTCTGGAGTCTGTTTTTTTCTTAAAGCTGATTCTACTTGTCCTAAAACAGAACAAGAGCATGTGTTAAACTTATATGGCTGAAAAGCTTGGTCTTGGAAAACATTCACAATGTTAATTATATTGAATCTGCATTGTATGTTATGTCTTATCTGATATTGTAGAGTGTGGGAAGTTAGTGGGCTGAACATGTAATGCCACAGTGGGTTGGTATTGTTCTGGTGGAGGCAATACTACTTTGTCAGGTAGCCCACTCAAATTTTTCTGAGTGGAGGCACCACACAACTTATTTCATCTCTGGATATTGAAACCTTATTTGAGCCCATAAGGCAGGGGTAGTACCCTGATAGCCCAGACTGGAAAATGTATCTGGTATAGGCAACTCAGGATCAGTGTCTAACCCACCCAACCCTGAATCATTTATTGATGTATTGAGTTATTGAGTTATTTGGTTGGTTGGTTGGTTGGTTGGTTAGTTGAAAACTGGTGACCTGAAAAGGTACACAGAGCAAAGGCTCATTTCCATGTGCAACCTGGGGGAATGGAGAAGAGAAGTTCAATAAAGCAGCACACAGCAACAATCACATGGTACAAAGTTAAGTGCAGGGTGCACTAGTTAACATTGTAGTAGTACATTAACAAATGAAAATACAAAAAAAAACAATGTTAATGACATGCAGAATGAAGTGAGCACTGCATGTAACAAAATAGCAGTGTGGTGTTTGTTGGGAGGAGACAAGTTCAGGCAGGGGTACACCCCAGGTGGAAACCCACAATTTGAAAGGTAGGGCCTCACTGGGGAGGGCAGGTTAGGTAGAGGGTAGGCACAAGCAGGATGGTGCACGGTGATGTTTTAGCTGCTGCATAAGGGAGATGGGAGAGGGGGAGAGACTGAGAGTGAGGGGAGCAGGTTCCAGAGAGAAAGATGGTGGTAGGAGAAGGCACCATTCAACAGAGGAGTGTGGGTCGGGAAGGGAGAAGGTGTAAGGATCATTGAAGTGGAGGGAATATGAGGCACTGGGAATGGGAGAGAGAAGTGAGGAGAGGTATGAAGGGAGGGACCCAAACCAGTACTTGGAGATGAAGGAGATGCAATGGGGCTGGCAACGTAATGGTAAGGGAGAATGAACAGGGAGGAGTAGACAGAGCAATGTTAAGTTTGAGGGTGGAGTTAGTGGTGAAGCAACAAAAGACATTACTGAGGCTGTCCAGTATGGCAAGGGAAGGGAGGTGGGCAGTGCCATAGACAGCATCTGCATAGTTAAAAAACAGGAGAACCATTTTGGAGACCAGCTCCCTATGGACCTGAGGAGACAGGCAGTCTTTGTTATGGTACATACCAAGTTTTGGGGCAGAGCTTAGAGTGGATGGCATCAATGTGGGCAGAGAAATCATGACTACTATCTAGCTGCACACACAGGTACTTGTAGGAAGAAACCACTTCAAGAGGGGTGCCATCCGAGATGATAAAGATGGGGAAGGGGAGAGCCTGGCCAGCTTCTGACTGGTGCCAAAGGTCATGGACACAGTTTTTTTTTTAGAGTTGACCCATAGTTAGTTAGTGTGAAACCAGCACAGGATGCTGTGGAAGCCAAGCTGGAGCAAGTCTTTCATAGCCGTAGTCGAGGGGCCAGAAGTGTACATAACTGTGTCATCTGCATACATATGGATATGTGAGTTGCCACAGACAGAGGAAGGTCATTCAGAAAGATGAAGAAGAGGATGGAACTCAGGATGGAGCCCTGTGGGACCCCAGCATGATTAGGAAAGGAAGGTGACAGGTCACTTCCTACCTGTATGGAATGTCGATGTCTCGTAAGGTTAGAATAGAACCAGTCAACAGCAGGAGCTGAGAGGTTGGCAGAGCTCAGCTTGTCCAGGAAGAAGGGGTGGGCCACCAAATCAATGGCTTTAGCCAGATTGATGAAAGTAGACACCATAATGTGCCCCTGATCCATCCCTGTAAGAAGAGAATCAGTGACCCACAGCAGGGAGGAGGCAGTGGAGTGGTTCTTCCAAAAAACAGACTGGTATGGAGAGAGGAAGTTGGAAGAGTTGTGGAAGTCAGCAAGTCTGCAGTGGACTAGCCTCTCTTAAAGCTTTGCAAGAGAAGGAGGAGGGAGATAGGACAGAAGTTGCCAGGGTAGAAGGGGTCTCCCCTTTATAAAGGTGGAGAGATTCAGCAACCTTCTATAACTGGAGAACAGCAGAGAGAAAGAAGGAGATATTGAGAAGGTGAGTTTAGGGGGAGGCAAGGCAGGAGCTGAGAGAGAAGTTTAGGGTCCAGCCCTTTAGGGCTTGCTTTAGCCAGGCTGACTGAGGAAAGAGCAATCTAGGTTTCCTGGGTAGTAACAGGGGGGAAGTGAAACCCTATGGAAGGGTGTGGTGGAGAGGAGGATGGAGAGGGGTAGAGGCGATTTACCAGGAGGAGAGACAGAGGGGAGGGCAGTAGTGAAAAAGTCATTAAAGTGATTGGCAACTGAGAGATGGTCAGAGTCAGCTGAATTTGACTATATGCAGAAGGTTATTGAAACTACACACGTGACATAATAGCAGGATTTTCAGTCCAAGGAACAGCTGTTACATACAGTACGTGTAAGCAATAATACCCAACAGGGTGGGCGGTATTGTGCTATACCGGACCGCCTAGGGGCGTAATGAGGCCCGACGCCATAGGCGGAGGGCCTTTAGCCCCTGGAAGGTCCGGTATAGCACAAAACCACCCACTCTGGAGGGTATTATTGCGCTTAGAAAATGGGTACTGTAAACAAAAAACATTGTAAAAAAATGTAAATGAAAAATAAGTTTAAAGTAAGTTTTGAAATAAAATAGTTCCTCCGCCTGCAGTTGACTATTTTGTCTGAAGACATTTTTCTGCAGTATCTTTTCCTTCCCTGCTCCTCTCCCCCAACCCCAACATATCAGAAGTGGCACACATTAAAATAATAAAATGTTAATGGTTTGGGGGCTGTTTCAGTTTGCTTCCTTATGTTTTTAAAACACAGTGAGAAGCACAGAGTTGGTCTGGAGACTCGGATACGCGGTCAGGAAACTGCCGGTTTGTGACGCTCAGAAGACAGAGCGGGCCGGTAGCAGGGTCACGGGCAGCTATTGGACCTGCCTGCTGACAAGCAAGCCTTCTGTGCTAAGGGCTGAAGAAACCGTGAGTTAAGTCTGGACAGAATAGGTCCTGGTACATTACGCTACTGATTTGCGACTAACTATGAAGTCCGCTGTAACTGCTTTTCTCAGACACAGTAGGTTAGACTGAATCGACTGAAATGCTGTTAACTTTTAACTGCTGCATGTCCTGGAGACAATGAAGTTTTTTAAGGTTTCCAGGTCTGTCTCTGTCCCCCGTAGTGCTAAAGTCTAGTTCAGTTGCCGACAGCTTGGGTGATGTCTATTAAACCGCTTGGTCTCTCTCTCTGCGGCATGAGACACATCCCAGTCCAAACAGCTTTTAAGTCTCATAATAGAGGCATAGGCATGGGTACCATACAGAGGGGCGCTGGGGACCTTCAATCATCAGTACGCCCATCCTACTGAGACGATGAGTCGGGGTCCCCCCACGTCAATGTATGTCAAACTGCAACCATAACATGAGTCTACCAGCAGGCTATGGTCAGCAGTTTTGGACTTCCGTTGCCGTCATACCACCCCTACAGCGAATGAGCAAGAGACTGCCTCAAAGCTGGCGGCCGATTTTCATTTGGGAGCAAGTAGTCTGTGGGAGATGGGGCAAAGAGACTATTACAGAAAAGCAACCTGACGGCTTTAACACGCAGTAAGATCTTTTTTTTTTTTATTAAGACTAGATCGCTGGCATGTGGGATATTCGGCAGCGGGGACAAGTGGGGACTGCTGGTGCTGTACAGGACAGACTGCCGTGAAGTCGCCGGTCCCAAACAAAACAGAAATGATGACTGAGTATCGGGGAATTTGTGAGGGTTTTGTTTGCCGGTTTGTGTGTTGGGGCTGTCTCGCTCAGTCGTTCACTTACCGAGCAGGGAAAACGCATGGCTGCAGGCAGGGTGAGCTGAGGCAGCTTTTGCCAGTAGCGAGAGCACGCGATGGGCTAGCGTTACTAATTTAAAAAAAAAACTTTTCTTCTATTGGCTGAAGCCTGCATTGAGTGGTAGAGTGTGTAGTATTTTAAAAGGAGGCTGGTATTCACATGTGTGTTTGGGGGGTGATATTGGCAGCAAAATTAACCCCTAACCAGTAGAAAAAAAATGGCGTTAGTTTGAAACTTGAACATTCTAACTGGCCCCATGAGTTCAGTGATCAGGTCAGTTACCACTGGCACTTATTCTAACTCGGGGTCTGTTCTCAGATAGACCAGGGGTCTGGGTAGGGAACTAGCCAATCAGGAGACAGAGTTTTACTTACCCATTTTCTAAGCACAAATACTTTAGTGCATGCTTTATTACATGCTCTGCAGCAGACTCTCCCTCACCCCACCTTAATACTACATACAGTGTACTATAAGATCTACAAATCATTATACCTACTTTGTTGGCTTACAATTAGATTTATCTGATGATCCTAATGCCCCACCTTCCCCCACCCTGAAAGTCCTGAAATGGTGTTACTCATTTCATAGAATGTTCAGAGGCAGTATGAAAAGAGAGAACAGGAACTGCTGAGGAGATGAAGATTCAGGGTAGTTGCAAAGAAAAAATGGATTATTGGTTTAACAAAAAAGGTCACAAGATATCAGACATTAAAGTGGAAGTCTCCCATAGTTTCACACCAATATTTTCCCAACTCCTTATGTGAACTGTTGTGTGCCTCTTCCAGTTGCCAGCAGTCCTATTGTTGTCCAAATCTAGATTAAAAATAAAAATATACAGTCCCCTGAAGTTATCAATGTGTTTGTCCTCCGTGTTAACCATCAATGTTGCTGGAGGATGATGTCATCAGAGCAACAGATAATAGTGCTGCACTAAATGCAGTTCCGGCAGTAAACCAAACCCACAGTGCTTGGTTCCCCATTTGAGTAATGGAGGAGCCCTTTAAGTGTTGTGCACATCCTGAAGTGCAGGTCTAATAGGGACTAGGGCCATATGAGTGTGATGCAGCACTGATTTGAGGTATATACAGTATTCATATAAGGAAGTGCCTATATGTGTTGTGTTAGCAAAAACAGTTTACCCATAAAAATGACTCTGGGTACAACAAGAGTTTTAAGTGGTATTATACAGCTATTGTATCATGTTCTGTGTGTGTTAGTATTCCCTGTTTTGATTGACACCGGCAGTTAGAAACAATCTTGCAAATATGCCTCTTTCCCTTTGTAACTAGGCAGTCAGTGATTGGATGACTGCTGTAAGGCAATAAAGAGTTCAGCTATAACAAGGAATAGGTTACCAGGGAAAGCATCAGTTGCAGCATATGGAAGAAGGACAATCTGGTGGTTAAAGCACAGGCACAAGAACTGGAAAATTCTGGTTCCATTCCTACTAGAGTCCCTTACTCTCTAACTCTTAACAAGTTCCCCTAACCTCCTTGGGAACTGTGATGGCCCCTCTGGTCCATGATTTTAAAAGTGCCCTCATTCCCATTATAAATCATTAGCAGTAATGTGAGAGCTACAGCACTTCACTTTGAAGGTACTGAGGACAAGCTGTGGCAGCTCCCTGCTTTGTACTGCCAGCATTTGAAGTAGTCCCTCACAAATCAGATTCTACATTAAGTTCAGCTGTTGTAGGTAAAGAAACTAATCAGTCTCAGTGTTTGTAGTGCTCTGTATTTGCTTAGCTCATTCCTCCCAAGTCATATGCATTCTGTGTCTTGGTATTTCCAGTCAGAAACTCAGATTTAAGGAGCATTTAAAATGTAAAACAATACACTTTATAAAGTAAGTGATCTAGCTCGCCACTTTCAGGCTGCTGAAAGTGTGTGTGTATCATTTGTGCAAAGGAGGAATTCAGTCTTGTGTGATCCTTTGGGAAACTGCTTAGGCCCACTATGTAAATGAATCTTTTCAAGGGTGTTCACCTGGTTCAATAGAGATTGACTGACTGACTGCTTGATTGACTGATTCAGTCTACTGCTCTCCGCAACATGTTACAACTGTCTCACAGAGAGAAAGGAGCTGTACAAAGAAACATATTTTTTTCCTGTGAATGAAATACTATTAGATGTATTATTTGCTCTACACATATAGTATTAAGGCTACAAGCACTACTCCCTGTGTGAGTTGCATGACAGAACTGCCTTAAGCATTGCAAACTTAAACTAAAATCAGGCTAGACAGCATTGATACCATTATGTTTTCTTCTGCACTGTTACTGCAGTGACATCAAGGAATGGGAGGGGCTGTATTACAAGTGACTCATTTGCATGTAAATGGAGGCTTGCTTGACACTTTACTACCTTGTGTCAGAGCCTCAGACTCTAGATATGTGTTGCAACATAAGACATGACTGATCTCTTATTGACATATGTACAGTACATGATGTAACGTATAATAAATACATCAGACATATCCAAATCATAAATATACAGGAGTTTTCGCCTTTAAAAGTAAAACAGGAGGGCATCTAGAGGTGTAAATAACTGTTTCCTACTACTTTCAAGCACACAGTGAGATGCTCTGGTGAACAGCCATGTGGCAAAGCACAGGTCACACAACCCATACTTAGCATTGGGTTTATAACAGTCCAGTACCAGGGAATCTGAGCTTTTAAAAACTGTATAGAAATGTCTGTTTAAATCATTACAGTCACTCTAAAACAAACAACTAAAAAAACTGTAAGCATAAAGCAAAAGAGTCCCGGGCTTCTCTGGAACTCTCCAACATTCTGAATGAGCCGATGCTTTCTGATGAGTTAACCTTTGTGTGACCAAAACAATACTTAACAAATGACTTCTAACTGGAATCTCTTTAAGTTATAACAGCTGGTCACTCAGAGAAACCTCAAGTTGTTCCAATGAACCCCACATCAGTAAAAAAGAAACATTTATACAATGTAGCTGAGAGTCAAATCCTACAGATTAATTTATTTGAGCCATCAAAACATTTTAAATGAATATAAATCATTTATCTACATTTTAGCTATTTATCTCCACTTAAGACTGGTCACAAATGGCTCTTAGAAAATGGGTAGGGAGAATTCTTAATTCTGACTGGTTAAGACAACCAGCCAGCCAGTCTGGTAACAAGAAACAGAGACCAGGAAATAATGAGTCATAGTCTCTGGCTGCCTGATTTCATTCTTAGATCACTGTGCCCACAAAATTTTAAAATGTGAATAACCACCATTTTTTCTCACGTATCAAGTGAAATACAGTGATGCCTTCTGGGTGCCCCCCCCCCCCATCTCGGTCATTTTAAGTTTAACAACAACAACAACAAAACAATTCCTAACATTTCTCACATTTAAGTAAAATAAAATTACTTCATACTGTAACCCCCCTCAGCAGTGGGGGGCTTACCTTATGGGGCTATGGCCCCACGATGTCCTGACAGTGGTCCCGGGTGGGATTCGGGCCATGTTACCCTTATGGTTTCCATGGCTACGGCCACCAACAATCCTCCACTAATCAGTCCTGGGAAGAAGGGGGGCTGAAGTCCATGATGCAATATGTGCTTCCAGGTGCTGAGGGAGCAGTTTTAGTTGTCTGGCAATGCAGCAAAAGCAACGGACGAATGTAAATAATAAAAATGGCCAAGCTTCGGCATGCACGCATGCACAGCCATCACAGTTAAAGAAGCCATGGCTCTGAAAGTGCCTCTTTTGCTGTGCAGCCACTACTAAAGATTATCCCTGGCTCCAGAGCAGGCAGCAGAGCAGGGGATCAGCACAGAAACACCTCTGGGCGTGGGGACAGTTGGTATCTGCCTTCAGAAGGGCATGTAATGAAATAAAAGGTAGAATGTATTGGGGAAAGAATGTAAACAAATATAGCAGCCCCCATGAGTTTTCCAGCCATAGAGGATGCTGGGAAAAATGTCAGAGGGCACCAAAATGCCCAGGAACTGGACAGTCAATCAGGTGGGGACTTTGAAAAACTATAAAATGCACTGCAAGCCTGCCAAATGAGAGATTTCCTGTAGGATCCAAGCAGGAGAAACTGTTGTGGGCTGCTTAGCCCTAAGGCTTGCCTTGTGCCCAATGGCCTACCCAGCTCTGAAATCCAAGAGAGCAAACTAGAGCCACAAGAGTTTGGGATTGGCAGATACCATCTAATGAGTTGGGACTGTGTGAACCGTTTGCTGCATCTGGGGCTGCTGATTTTTCTCCAGCTGAGAATCGAACCTGCTGCAGGTGAGTTGCAAATTGTGAGCAGCAACCTGTACAGCTGAGAAATTATAGCCTGAAGCAGAGACTGTGGATTTTCAGCAGCGCAAAAAGATTTTGCCGCAGAGAGAAAAGATTTTGCAGCAGAGAGTAAAGAGATTTTGCATCGGAGGAGGCCAGGCAGAAGGACGACTAAGGTCCATTTTCTAAGGGCCATTTGTGACAAGTCTTAATCTCAGCTCTTGTGCCTCTTGGAGGGATAAGAAGTTGGACTTTGTAACTGCTGTATAGCCTAAAAGAAGAGGTGTGGTTGTGCTGGGCTGGAGACTGAGCTTAAGCCCAGCCGCTGTTTGTTTTTCCAGAGAAACTGTGTACTAAGCAAAAAGTCTAGGGGACACCCAGCCTGTCCAGTCCCCCAGACCACCGAGGAGACCAGCCGAGAGGAAGACATCGAGAGGCCTGTCAGGTGAACAACACATACAAAAGCCTCAGAGGGAAAGATTTGAAATGACTTACCAGGTGAAGACCAGCTGTTGTCCATCTGCAACCTGCTATTATGGTGCACCACCAACAATTCCTAATACCACAATGGTACTGTGAACTCACCCTGTTGAAATCCCTGCTTCAGAAGTGTAAGTACTGGCTCAGAGGAGTTCCTTTTGTAGCTAGCTAGTTTGGAAAGGGGGTTAAGTCTTGGGCAGGACTGCATCAAGCTTCAAGCCTAGCCCAGGCATTAAAGTCAACAGTTGCTGTGTTTGAAAGTTATGTGGGCCCCAAACAAACGTTCTATTCAAGTTAAGGACTGTTACCCTCCCAGCATCTCAACCCTCTGGTGTGGTACCCACAGCAACAACTGACTGCCTTAATGGCCATTTGGAGCAAAGCTGGGTGTACCTGCAGGAGAGAGGTAAGAAGACAGTGTGGGGTACCCAGTGCTGTTACATTTATTATGGCTGTACTGTTTTCTCCCCTTTTTTCACCCCCTCCCCATAATAAACTGGAAAGTTGGTTTATGTTATAATCTAGTATTGCTGATTATTGTAATCTGTGTGCATTTCTTGTGTGGGGAAGGTACTGTGGGGGCAGTCACTGTATTTTCCTGGGGGGGTAGTAACCTGCAGTTTATCCACAGGTATCCTATATCACTACCTCAGGTGGAGGTAACACATCATTTCTTCTCCTATCCGCTAGTGAACCAGGCTGGCCCCTTCAGAAGTGTGTCCAGGTGAGACCCAAGGGCCCATGAACCATCCACGGTGAGTCAAGGGGCTGTTACAATACCACAAACATCTTTGCCAGATTGATCACTTGCACCGCTGCTGACGTCTCGCTCAGTCTCACATTCCAGTCATATACACAGCTCTGAACGCATGATGAATAAATGAAAAGGTAGCAGAAAAATGAGCTTCAAGCCTCAACTTTATTTTAAAATAAAAAAAGAAATCGGCATTCTGGCACCTCTTCCTATCCCTCCATACAGTACTTCTGGGAGTTACGTCATCTGGGCACTCGCGATATAATGGCTGCATCTTCCTTAGGACTGCATGTTAATAAAGAAAGAAAAATAAAACAGGCTGCAAACATTAATACCATACTCAACTCACCAGAATTGTGTGTGTGGTGGGGGGGTGGGACTCCTGCATTCAACAGAATGGATACTGTGCCCTCTTTGGCCAGTACCAGCACTGTGCAGTGCAGGGACTGCTTAACACAAGCAGTACTTTTTATTATTTTTTCTCACCTTTTTTGCAGTTTTTTATTTACCTCACCCCCAAACCCATTTTCTAAGCACAATAATACCCTCCAGGGTGAGCAGAATTGGCTATACTGGACCTTCCAGAGGTTATAAGGCCCTCCGCCTGCAGCATTGGACCTCATTACACCCCTGAGCGGTCCGGTATCACCCAATACTGCCCATCCTGTCAGGTATTATTGCTTATATAACTAATGGAAGTACAGCTAGAACAATGGCTGGTGACATCACAATAGCCTCTGTTACACTTAAAACAGCACAGTGAAATCGAGAGTGAAATCAAACAGAAACAGTTAACTCTTCATAAACAGAGCTCATTTGAAAGCTTTTTCATTTAAAATACATTGCATAAATTGGATACACAATGATCTGGTTCAGAATAAAGGAAGAATCGCCAATCAGGTGTGGGTTGTGACAGGATTTACCCACGGCTGGAGTGACCAACCATGCCAGCCATGGGTAAATCTCAGCCCAACCCACGCCTGATCGGTGATTATTCTGATTATACATTTCTTAAATGGGAGTAACACAAAAAAGTGAAGGAAAATCTTTTTTTCATTGTTTAGATGACGATTTTAATAGTATGTTCTTATTCCCTATGCAAAATAGACTGTTGATACTGAGCAGAAGCCTTCTCATGCCCCTGAAGCCATCTGGCAGCAAAGTGAGTGAGTTGAGCTTCATATAAACTGAAAATATTGCTGTTGACTCTCAGTTGTCTCCCACTTAAAACTGCAGGTTAGATCAGATATTTTATATTGTTTTTACAGACGGCTTTTGATTTTGCAAAACGGGGCAGTTAGTGGGAGAAAGGAGAAAAAAATGGCGGTTTTTTGAGTTGTATGCTTAGATTTCTGTACAGAATAATTTTATTAACTTGTAGTTGGCTGGCACTTTATGCAGTGTTTATTCAAAAATTACCCCATGGCATAAAGTGTAATCCGACCAATCAGAAAGCTTACATTTTAGAACCCATTGTATAATGTGCATTATACAATGGGTCTAAAAATACTGACATCTGATTTGCTGGCTGGCACAGTTTACAACATGTAAATCATAGCATCACCCAACAGGAAAAAGTGCCAGCCAGCCAATCACCCCCCCCAATCATTCCGATGCCCGCACATCAACGCTATCACCGCCATCTTGTGCTCTACACTAAGCGGTAAATTTAAAAGTGAAAAAATGGACTCATTCAAAATTATTGATGAGGAAGAGTTAGAGCACTTGTTTTGTAACATTCCAGATGCAAAACCAGACGCCTCAATTCCCGATATTGAAATTGTAAATGTACCTGTTGTGACTGAAGTAAATGAAGCCATAACAATCTGCAACCCATCCGACAATGGCAATCTTCAATCGAGTAGCCTACATCCAGTCTCTGTTGTCCCGCCTCCTCAAGACATGCTGCACGCTGCTTCTCAGCTCCCAACAGGCCAGGCAAATCCTACAGCAGAACAGAAAGCATGGCACATAACTGTAAGTGAGCATCAACTCACAAACTTAGATCTACAAGCCTAACGACTTCGAAGCAAACTAAATATGCTGTTAAAGTTTTCCAAGATTGGTGTCTACAAAAACAAATAGAAATACAATACAAAACAATACCCTTGTCACAGTTAAGTGAAATACTCAGAAATTTTTACACCACAGTCCAAAACACAAACGGGGAGCAGTACGTACTCACAAGTTACATATGGCTCAGCTCTGGGTTAAGCAGATATTTTAGTGAGCCACCAATCTCTAGACCAATATATCGAATGAATGACACTGAACTAACAGCAGCCAACAATGTCTTTAAAGGTGTCATAAACAAATAGTGAAAAGAGGGCAAAGACACCACTACTCACCACCCCCCTTTATCACACACACAGCTAGCATACCTAAGAAACTCCCCAACACTATGTTCCAATACAGCAACAGGATTAGTGCAAAACATATGGCTAGATTTGCAATTGCACTTGGCAAGCAGGGCAAATAAAGGTGTCCAGAAATTCACTGTAAAATCATTTTAAATTAAAACAACTGAAGAAGGTATCTGGGGCCGGATATTCAAACTGCGCCCAAAAAGTGCGCAACAGCAGGAGCAAGCACAAGTCAATTGCGCATATGGGCAACAGACACGATATTCAAACATGGAGCAAGACAAACTGAGCAAGCAGCCAACGTCTGAATATCGCACAAATTGTGCCATAAGCATGACCAGGAAGGAAACTGAGCAGAAATGATCGCCATAGCGCAACAAAGCTAGCCCAGCTGAGCAGTCCAGAGATGTATAAGCGCAAGCAGAGCCCCCCAGCAGAGAGCAATGGAACTGCACAACCAGGGAGGCAGGCTGGGGCCCACCACCAGCCATGCCACACATGAGCACAGGAACACACTGCAGAACCAACAATACACCCACACACCCCAAGCACAGCATCACTGGGGGAGGGATGGATGATCCAGTGGCCCATGGGGACAAGCCAACAAAGCACAGCAGGGCCATGACACCCCAGCACAACCACTGGCAGGCTGAGACTGCCACACACAGGGGGTCGACAACCACAGTGCACATCAGGCCCTCCTTCTGCACAGCACACCCTGCACCGTGACCCCAAGACACCACCCATGTGCAGTGACTGTCACTGCAGTAAACACCATGCATCCCCCCCGGCACACTGCAACCTCGTGTAGCACAGAACCATACAAGCCAGACCCACCCTGGGCACCCAGCAGTGGGCGGCAGCAGATGACAAGACCGACTGAAAGTCACTCCCACACCGGAGACACCTCCCCATGCACACACACGCACACACACACACACACACACACACACCCAGGACCATACCACCCCAGATGGCATGCACACCACTGCAACTGAGCAACCATAGCCAGCTGCAAATCAGAGACCACCACAGTATTCATAACAAAATATATATATATTGGAAAAAGATATGTACAACACCAAGACCAATAACACAACTATATACAGATATGTACAAGACAAGGGGGTAGGGGTACAAGGTAGGGGTGGGTAAGGGGTAGGGGTGAACAACTGGGAGAGGGAAGGCAGGGTGGGAGGGATGGGTGAAGTGGGAAGGGAAAGCACATTCAGCACCTGGCAGGCTGGTCTCCTGCTGCCTGTTGCTGTTCCCGTCTCCTCCGGCGTCGCCTGACCCCATGGTGCTGCATGTCCCTGAGGAGGTCATGTGTCGCGACTGACACCCTCGCCAGCCGCTGGAGGGCATGGTCCATCCGGCATAGGATGCTGAGACCTAGGAAAAGGGAACACAGTCAATGGCTGTGACTGTCCACAACCCTGAACACCACCCATCCTGCAAGGCATATAGCCTAGTGGCCCGCACCTGTGATGGTATGCACCCACCCACAGTGACCATGCACATGACACGCCCAACCAGGCAGCACCAGCTATGTGCACCACTGCACACACACACTGCCATGTCCATCACAGCACAAACAAGGCTGTCAAGTGACGTGGCAATGTGGTGGGATGCCAGTTCCACAGCCATGTGCCCAGTGCATGCATGGACCACCAGTGACGCACACACAGACGTGCAGTGACACTGGACAGTGATGACTGTTGCCTGTGTCGTGCATGGTTGTGTTGTCCATGGCTGGTGGTCATGCCCACCCCCTCCAGCATGCAATAGCATCCATGATGTAATGATACTCACACTCATCAAGCAGCTGTGGCTGCTGCTGCTGCTGCTGCTGCTGCCACTGTGGCCCACCCCTCACGCCTCCTCCGTCTGCCACCTGGGCCCTGCCACGGCCCTCCTCAGCCTGTGCCTGCATCCTCTCCGCCAGGCCTGTGGGTGACAAATGTTGAGAAAAACATCAGTGTGACCCCAAAGCAGACTGCCCCCTGCCCCAGTGAGTGTGCCTGCCCATACAGCCAGACCCATGCATCTCACACCTGCACACACTGACACAGCCAACCATGGCAGAGCCATCCCCCATGCATCACCACCAAAACACAGTCACACCCCTACGGAGAATACAGGTGCATAGATGGTACACCCACCTGGCCTAGGCACAATGCCCCTTGTGGCACATGACCTGAGGCATTGCAGCACGTCCGGCTCCCTCCTGCGGAGGTCACTAAATCTGTGCCTGCACTGCTCCACAGACCGGCACCGCCCTGTGACCCTCACCAGGTCAGTGGCTACCTGCAGCCACACATGGGTGCGGGCCATGGTGAGGGGCTGATCACCATACAGTGCCTCAAAGTGGGGCTCAACCAGGGCCACCAGGTTGGCCACCTCCACCTGACTCCATTGGGGAGCTTTCCTGCATGCCCTAATTGCGGTCATACAGCAGGCAATATGGCGCCCCGCAGCGCGGCAACCCCACGTGGAAATGTTGCGCAATAGACCACCATAGGTTCCAATCACGCTGTTCGTATAGCGCCATTGGTTCACATAGCGCTGTCACCAAACAGCGCAACAGAGCAGTACACATGGCAGCCGAACACCGCCAGAGGGCAAAGGTCGGACACCAGGTCAGGGGTCTATGACGCAAGGCCACGCACAGCGCCATCTGACGTCTACGCATCCTGCGCGACTGATCACCTGCGTGCCAGTGCCACAGTGGACTATCGCGCAGTAGTGCCACAGTGCCATATGGTGCCCAGTGCTGTAGCGCCACTGGCACAATGGTGGCCATGGCTTGAATTGCCGATCGCGCACAGCACGTCATCAGCGCGGCAGACACCTGTGTAAGCTACCTGGGCATGCGCAATGCAGTGTACCACACAGTCACAGATCTGCACCATTGGCTCAGCTGGCTCAACCGTATTGTGCAAAGCCTTAACGGCGCGATATTCAGCCGACATACAATCATCTGATCAGCCATTCAAAGGCACAGTGGCACGATTTGCATCTCATTACAGTTGCTCCACTCCTAATTTGCATGCATTGCGCTATAAATGTGCGACATTGGGCTGCGCTGGCCAGATTCGGTTACTGCAGGTGAGAGGTGGGTTGCATGCTATGTGATGTTCTGGACAATGGTCATGGGATAACGCTGTAGACTGCACAGTGACAGGTGTCCACTTCCACCCACACAGATCGCCATGACCGAGCAGAGCCAAGGTGAGGGTGAGGATGGTGGGCGGAGGAGGAGGCCCAACTTCACCATGGCGGAGACAGAGGCCCTCTTCCAGGCCTACCTGGAGGAGGAGGCACTACTGAGTGGACGGCGGGGCACCCCTCAGGCCCATGCGGCTGCATGGGAGGGGGTAGCTCGGGCAGTGAACCTGCATGGAAGCCAACAGCGCTCCGTGCAGGAATGCAAAAAGAAGATGGGGACAGACCGCAGGAGGGTGAAGGAGAAGGTGGCAGCCCTCAGGGCGGCACGTGCTGGCACTGGCGGGGGCCAGCCAGCGGTGGCAGAGCTGACCCCGGCTGAGGACCGACTGGCTGCATCAATGCAGCGGAGTGCTATTGAGGGCGTACCAGGAGGTGGATTCCAGACAGGTGGAAGCCCATCACTGCACGGTATGACATAGTGGTGGTGTTGAGGGGGGGAAGGTTGTTCACATGCACTCACATGTCCTCTCTTTCTGTTACAGATCCTGTTCATCTTCAGGGGACAGTGGTGGTGGGTCCAGGCAGTGAGGAAGACCTGCTGGACATGGAGGAGGGTCCATCCACCTCTGTCACCAGCCAGCATGCACTGCACCAGCATGCACGCCGGGCTGCCAACTCTGGTGTCGGTGAGTCGGGTGTGGGGGGTGCACAGCCTGTGTATCAGCAGTCTGGCATGCAAGCATGCCAGCACGCTGTGACTGTGGCTGTAGCACGTACCTGCACCATTGATGATGCAAGGACTGCAATGGGCAGTGACATGTGTGTGTCCCATGACAGACACACAGCACTCCAGCACGTGCCCCTGGGCCTAGCTGGTTCCAACGTGTGTGCCAGCATGTCGGCACAGTCCCAGGCTGTGCCTGTCAGCACCGGTGGGGCAGCACCAGTGGCTGTGCAGGTGTCTGGCACTGTTGCGGCCACAGCAGTGGAACGAGTGGTCCCTGGGGCACAGCGGTTGGAGGGGCAGCAGCAGCAGTCACCCACCAGGTCTGGGGGTACAGTGTCCAGCGGTGGCACATGCCCACCACCCTTTGATATGCCCATTCCTGGTCCTGGTGAACAGCGCCCACCCTCAAGGGGTGTTGAGCATCAGGACCTTCCATACCCTGGGGGACAGGATGCCATTGTGGCAGAGTACCCATTTGAAGAGCACACCCGCCTGCTGCGGGAATCAGTACAGCAGCAAAGGTGGGTTGCAATGTCCGTGGAGGCATTGTGTGTGGCTGTGGAGCGGCACAGCAGGGACTGTGCTCTGGACCGTGCAGAGATGGTCCATATGCGGATGGATGTGACCGCCGCCATTAACAGGCAGACCCAGGCATTGGTCGCTGTCGTGGCTGCATTGGGCACACAAGCAGGTGCTCCTGTACTGCGTACCCCACACAGTACACTCTCCACTCCCCATTCCCAGTGTCATGCGACACCAAGCCTGTTGATGCCGGGTTCTGCTGTGGGCATCCCGAGCACCCCTGGTGCAGGTATGTTTGGCATACTACAGACCCCACTGCGGACAAGGTCACGATCATGCAGTGGGACCCCTTGTGGTCCATCGGTGCCACCCCATGTGGCCCCTGCTCAGCCTGCCAGTGCTGTTGGGTCACGGTGGGCCGCCCATGCATCCGCGGTGGCCGTGGAATGGTGCAACATGACTGACCTGTCTCCCAGTGCGGGCCCTGTCTGGTGCTGCCCTGTGTGCACTGTGCGCATGGTGGGCAGTGCACTGGCTGGTGCCCTGCACATCACGCCGACATAGGACCACCTGCACACATCCCGACTGCTGTCCACAGGTGCGTGTGCATGATGATGCCTGCATTGTACTGTACACCAAGGTGCAAGAGTGCCCAGCATCTAACACACGTACTTGGACAGTACAGGTGGTGGGTGTGGTCTGTGGATCTGTGTGTTTGCCATGTCTGTTCCTGCTCTGCTGTGCACCTGCCCATGTACGCTTTGTGCCTGGTGTGTGTGTGTGTGTGTGTGTGTGTGTGTGTGTCCATATGACTGTTCTACCCTCCCTGATGGTGTGTTTGTGTGCCTGGTCCCTTCCACTCCCCTTGCTGTCATGCACCCCTGGTGTGTTACTCTGTGTGCCTGTGGTTTGCGCCAGGACAGTGTTGGTTGCACATGGCCCCTTGACTTACCTGTGTCGTGCATAATGCTCCTCCGTGATGGTGTCCCGGTGCAGCTGGGCCTGCCCGGATCAGTCGGGGGTCCCGCCGTCCAAGGAGGGGCTGCTCATCACCATCATCACTGGCGCCGCTGGCGTCCCCATCGCTGTCCCCCTCCTCGACCTGAATGGCTATCCCACAGTCTTTGGCCATGTTGTGCAGGATACAACAGGCCAGGAATATCCCACAGGCCTTTGAGGGGCTGTACTGTAGGGCACCGCCGGAGGTGTCTAGGCATCGGAAGCATGCCTTGAGCACCCTAAACACCCGTTCGATGATGTTGCATGTTGCGGCATGCGCCTCATTATAGCATTGCTGCGATGGGGTCATGGGGCGCCGGTATGGTGTGAGCAGCCAGGGACGGAGTGGGTATCCGCTGTCACCTGTGTGGAGATGGTGGAGATGAGTATCATGTTCAGGTCCATATTGCCAATATCCCTGTGTGCCACTGCCATGGCACCTGTGGCATTCCCACCCTTGCCCCACGTTTGCAATTCCTACATGCGTACTCACCCACTAGATGGCCTGTGGGGATGTCCCCACTCTCGAATCGATGGCACAGTGTGGACTGATACCATATAAAGGCATCATGTGCTCTGCCAGGGTGTGTGGCACAGACATTGATTATGCGCCCAGTGGCATCACACACCACCTGGCAGTTGACACTGGAATAGCCCTTCCTGTTCCTATATGCATCCCCATCGGGGCCAGGTGGCATGCGTATGGCCACATGGGTGCAGTCTATGGCCCCTAGCATGCCAGGCATTTGTGCTACCCTGTTGAACTCCTGCATGTTTGCTGTACGCTCTGCCGTGGTGCTGGGGAAATGGATGTGCTCCGCAGCATGTGGCAGCAGTGCGCTGAGGAATTGGGTGAGGATGCATGATGTGGCTGACTGTGTGATGCCTGTGGTGTCTCCTGTCGGCCTCTGGAAGGTGCCCGTGGTGAGCAGGCACATGCAGGCTGTCACCTTGGTCTCCACCGACAGAGCGTGACTCCGTCGTGAGGGTGCCTGCATCACATCACTGCACAGCTCACAGAGCCGTCTCAGTATTGCCCTGTTCAGGTGGTACTGGCCCACGATCTCTACATCTGTGTACAGCTCAAAGCTGATGCGGCACAGTACTGCCTGTTGGAGGCGTCCCGATGGGCCCTTCCACGGCCACCGTCCCCTGCATGCATTCTCACCCCCCTCATTACAGCTTCCATGTGGAAGCTGGCACTGTCCATCTCCCTGGCTTGTGACCCCCCCTGGCTGATGTTGCTCTGTTACCCCAGCTGTCCTGACTGCTACCTCCACTGCACCTGGTACACCTACTGGCCTCTGCACCTCTGTGGCCCCATACACCTTCCTTGCCCTCTTCTGTCCTGTGCACTCCCTGGCCTGCACTGTTTGTTGCTCTGGCCTTCTCTGTCTCTCTGACTCATGTGTCTTCCTGATCGCGTTCTTGCGCCTCTTCCTGAGCCTTTTTATTTGGCTCATTTCCGCCAGGAGCAACTTCCGGTTGTTCGCCTTTGCGATTGCACAAGTCTTTGAATATCGCATTGCGCTGTTTATGCATGGATCCACCCCTTCAGTTGCATGCCTTCATTTGCATTGCGCTGTTGCTCAGCCTGTTTTCGGTGGCGCAACTGCCTCCTGCTGAATATTGCAGAATGGGCGCACTTTCCAGACTTGGCATGCGCGGCAACCCTATGCGCGTAAGCGCGCGCGAATATCCGACCCGTGGTATTTAACAAACATGTTCAGCAAGGAAACAAAAAATCAAAAGGAAATACATGACCTTACCGGACAATGTAACCAAGGAATAATGATGGACTCTCCCAGAGATCCACTTTGTCTAATACCCAGTTATTTAAAATACATATCCAAACTCCCCTGGGACCCACCCGCACTTTTTTTGCCACCTGAAAAAAATCAACCAAGCTGAATTAGACAAGCAACCCATCTGGTACACTAAAGAACCAATGGGAGTAAATATTTTAGGAAAAATGCTGCCTGCCATATTCAAACAAGTTGGCCTAGAACAGCATTACACCAACCATTCACTGCCTGCCACAGCAGTCACACTTCTATCTGAAGCTGGTATGGAGGCCAGAAAACTCATGGCCATCACAGGCCATAAGAACGAATCATCATTACGCAGCTATTGGAAACCAAGTCTTATAGATTATGCCACATGGGAATCAATAATTTCCAGAACAAATCCCCAACAAATCCCCCAAAACAAACCTACAGTTCTCAAGCACACCGATAACAAAAGAATATTTCTACCCAGAGTGCATGAATCAACCATCCACAAGCTGAGTATTCTTCAACAGCCAAAACACAATCAATGAAAGCCCTGAAAGAGACTCCCCACCAACCAAAAAATGATGCACCCCCCAAAAAGACTGCACCATAAGAAAAGTAAACCAAGCACAACAAATGGAAGCAATAGCCACAACCATCCTTTGCAGCCAAAAAATAACACCCTTAACCACTTCAGAGGCAACACCAACTAATACACAGCTAACTACCTAAACAAGAGACTCTCAAGCCCAATCAACCACGTTCTTCACCAAAGAAGAATGCATCCAAATCAAAAACTTAGAAGAACAGCTGCACTTACATTTCAGAAGCATCTAAGAAGCTCAAAATCCACTGTGCAATGAACTCCACCGAGAACTCCACCCAACGCAAAATGTGCCAGAGCATCACCAGGCACAAAGCAATCAATCACAGCAAAGGCAATCAGAACCCTTTCTTCCTTCAGTCACATGATAAGTTACAGAACTATAAATATATGCAACCAACCAAAATGAAAGGAGGAGCCTGCAAACAAAAGCACGTAAAACAACAGGTACGCAAAACCTCATCGAAATCTATAAAAAAAAAAGAGCTAAAATGTATAACTCTCTTTCAGGAATTGAACCTGGGACACAAGACCTTGAATCAAATCACACATCAGCCACGGATGACAACCAACCCGAAAAGGACTGAGTACAGATAAGTCAAAATCAAAACAAACGACTGTTACAGTTCAAAAACTCTAGATGCTACCAAAAGCATTTCAGTTTACTCTTTAAAGACAAAAGAAAAAACGAATACAAATCCGTTGTACTCCAACTACTATATTTAATGTTTTCCCAACAAAGCAGTTATCATTTTGCTTGCTCAAAACTTGTTCTGCTTTTCTTCTTATGCTTCACTTTGCTTTAAACAATGTTACTTATTAAAAGAAAAACACCTCCTATACTTTGGCATTGTAGAACTATTTTTATTAAGTGGAAGAACACAACTTCCAATATTCATTTTAAAGCATAAAAAAAAACCTTTAAAAATCAAAATTACTTCTCTATCAAAATTCCAATTGTATAATCACAACATCCCTCTCAACAGTGTGGGTGATGCCAGGATTTGCCCACCCCTGGGGTGTTGTTGGTCACTCAGTCTGCGGCCTCATGACCGAACGACACACCAGGGGTGGGTAAGTCATGACATCATCCACACCTTCTCGTGGTATATTTCTTAAATTTATAATTTCTTGTAAGGGGGCAAGACTTACATAACTCACTCTTGTCTCTGCCGCTCATGAGTTATTGTGCTGCCCTCTGACTCATGAAGATAAATAGCATATTCAGAGTCAGACCACTGTGTATCCCAAATTTATGCAATACCATTGGAATTAAAAATGATAACATAAAAAATTATATCTTAAACCCATCTCACAGGAAATCATGTTATCTTGTCATACATAATATCTTTCCCTCTTGGGAACCTCACACTGGAATACTACACAAATCAGACAATAGCTTTGATAGTTCTAATGATATCATAATTGCACAATGAAGCACTGAAGTTCGCAGTGGAAATCAAAGAGAAACAATTAATACAAACTGTGGATTTTACCCAAAGATAAAAGCTGCCAGACCCTCTTAACTGTTGTTTGTATTGACAAAACTCATTTTGCAACAGTGTTCTCACTGAAGTGCCTAGGTGTGACACTAGACCCATTGCTGGACTTTTCGCTGCACGCCATGGGCACCTGTAAATTGGTTAACACCAAGTTTATTTATTTATTTATTTACTGAATTTTGGATTTACACCTTTGAGCCAGAGGCTGTTTTACAAAGGTTCCACGTCAGGATACATAGATAGTAGTACAAGCTTGGTAAAATTAGCAAGGTAGGCATATCAGGAATCAATTCACAGTAGAGGGTAGCATAAATTAAAAAAAAACATAGCATACATGTACAGAATTATTGAAATCACACAGACATAGAATATACAGTTATTAATGCAGCCAGTACAGCATTGTCCAGAAGAACGGACAATAGAGTTGCCTAAGACCTAGTTTGAAATTAAACCAGGACAGGTTGTGCCTGAGGGAGGCCTGAGGGAGAAGCAGGAGGAGATGAATGGGAGGTCAGCAAGAGGAAGGAGAGGGGATTACCAGCCAGTGAGTAAGCAAAGTAATGGGGGGGGAAGCAGACGTAGGGGAAAGGGCGGTACCAGGAAGGTGGTATGAGGGGGTTGGGGAAAGGAAGAGTTGTTCAAGGGGACTGCCCAGCAGGAAAGAGATGAGCAGACAATAAAATGGGTGGTGGGGAAGGGGGTGATAGTGGGTGGGAAAAATGGATAGGGACCAGGCTGTGGTGGAAAGGAAGAGGGGGGTGTATGGAAGGTGAGTAGGTAATAGGTGAGGGGGGGAGAGGAGGAGGGGGGAGAAAGAATAGGGGTGAAAGGTAGAGGGAGTGGCCATCATGGGAAATTATGAGAAACAGTCACCCATGGCCCTGGGGTTGTTTTACAAGGACAAAATCTCACCCATTCTGCTTGCTTAGCCACAGCCCATGGAGTCATACTTCATAAACTTTCCTATGGGGTGTCTGTATTTTATGCTTTAGCCTAATCTACCTTGCAAAAGTGGGATGTAACGTATAACAACATATGTCACTTTGCCTTGTCACTGAACCACCATACCCATCACTGTATGTTATACACTAGACTGAGATAGCTGCCTCCCTGCAGCCCTTTGTGATTTAACCTACACGGGGTATTTTTTTTTAATCAGTCCCCATCATCTCTCACAAGGCTTCTCCAGCCCTCTAATGGTGCCTATCCATGAAGGTCCCCTAATCGAGACCTGCTATCCATACCTAGAACTAGAATGTTACTGGGGGATATTCGCACTCTCCATTGTTGATCCACTGTTATAGAATTCCATATCGCCTCTTCTCCATCAGTGTTAGACTGTGTCCACTTTCAGGAAGTGATAACTCAGTCATCTCCTCAAGTTATCAGTATGTTCCTGTGCCTAGTTTACTTGCCTTGTTGTGTGTAATTTCAGGACTAACTCTATGCTCCCAATACATGCTCGCTTGTCTGCACTACATAGGGTTGACATGTTGGCGATGTTCTAGTTGAGCTATTTATGTCATGTATTCTGTTTATATGTTTGCTAAGAACTATAATGTCATGTACTTTGTGTATATATTCTGCTTACTCATCTGTTTACTAGTGGGGTACCGCAGGGTTCAGTATTGGGCCCAGTCCTTTTTAATGTCTTCATCAGTGACATTGCAGAGGGACTGGAAGGAAAAGTATGCCTTTTTGCAGATGACACAAAGATCTGCAACAGGGTTGATACACAAGCAGGCATGGAAAGGATGAGAAGGGACTTGGCAAGGTTGGAGGAATGGTCAGAAGTATGGCAGCTAGGATTCAATGCAAAGAAGTGCAAAATAATGCACCTGGGAAACAAGAACCCAGGGGAAGAATACACAATGGGGAGATAGTAACAACAACAAAAAAGGAAAGGGACCTGGGGTAATCATATCAGATGACCTTAAGGTTAGCAAGCAATGTGAGAAGGCAATAGGGAGGGCTGGGGTATACTGGGATGCATAGGAGAGGCATCAGCAGCAGAAAACAGGAAGTTGTTATCCCTCTGTACAGACAGTTGGTGAGACCCCATCTGGAGTACTGCGTCCAGTTCTGGAGACCCCATCTCCGCAATGACATAGACAGGATAGAGGCAGTCCAGAGGAGAGCAACTAAAGTGATGCAGGGTCTGCAAGAGAAGCCGTATGAGGAGAGACTAAAGGAGCTTAATATGTATACCCTTGAGGAAAAAAGGGAGAGGGGGGACATAATAGAAACTTTTAAGTACCTCAGTGGAATCAACAAAGTCCAAGAGGGTAGCATCTTTCAGAAAAGAGGCGTGCAAGAACAAGGGGACACAATTTAAAGATAGAAGGGGCAGGTTATGGGCAATGTGAGGAGTATTATTTCACAGAGAGGGTAGTGGATGCATGGAACAGCCTTCCTGAGGAGGTTGTAGGGTCTAAAACTGTGGGAGAATTCAAGAATGCATGGGACAGACATAAGGCAATTCTTGTGGGAGGTAGGAAGAAATAGGCTGTTGGTTAACTAGGATCTGCGGTCTATCCTGTAGGTAGGGAAATGGGCAGACTAGATGGGCCAAGCAGTCCTTATCTGCCGTCAAAGTCTGTGTTTCTATGTTTATATGCCTTTTGCATTGTAGTTGCTCCTTGTTGACTTTAATCTGTTATAACATCCCGGGTTGTGCCTGAAAATAGGCAGTTATTTGTCTAGTGCACCTACCTGGTTAACAAAAACTAAATAAATCGAATATGCAATGGTCTGACTCAAAATACACAGATTCACATTACTTGTAAGTGCGGCAGGACTTCACTCGTGGTTCTGCCACTTAAAAGTTATGATCCTGACCAAGGACACATGATGATAAATTGCGTATTTTGAGTCAGCTATTGCATATGTCCTATAAAAACATAGAAACTTAGAAGATGATGGCATCTGGTCCATCGAGTCTGCCCTAGCGAGGTATCCCAGGACCTATTGTGCACCAGTGTTCTGTCCTCCTAGACACCCAGCCTAGCCCTTGCCAATGCCATGTGTTTGTTCCCAGTCCTTGTCCCACCCATGCTTAAAGCTCGATATTGACTTTGTAGCCACCACCTTGGAAGGTAATTTATTCCAAGGTTCCACCACCCTGTCTGAGAAGTAATACTTTCTGATGTCCCTCTTGGACACTCCACCCTTCAATTTCCACTTATGCCCTCTTGTAGTAAAATTGACATTCCTGGTAAAAAGCTGTGCTTCTGGCACCTTGTTGATGCCTTTAACGAACTTGAAGGTCCCAATCATACCCCTCCCTTCTAGTCTCTAGTGAGTACAATTTCAGAGCCCCAATCCTGTCTTCATAGGTGATTTCCTGAAGGCCATGTATCATTTTTGTTGCTCTTCTCTGGACCACTTCCAGATTATAGATTCTCTCTGGGCACTGACTGGCCTTACAGAAAGATAAGTTACATACTTACTATAACTGAAGATCTTCCCAAATATCTTCTCTATAGATTACTACTTAAAGGGGACAGAAAGTCTGTTCTAAGTTAGTAATGTTCTTAGTAACAGAAAGACTTACTTTCAACTGAGCCATATTTAACTGTACCTGAATGAACACTGATGTGAAAAACTGTGTTTTCAATTGTTTTCTTTTTATGGACAACATTCTACACAGTTCTTTTCATGGAACCAGTAATTTGGAGTTTTCTACTATGTCATGATTTGTGCACAGAATGTTAAGCATAAGCTATTCTCCTATCAGAACCATGCTCAGAGTTCTGTGCACAAACTGTGACATAGTTAAAACTCCAGGTTACTGGTTCTACAAAGAGGATGGTAACAGAATGCTACCCATAAAAAACAAAACAATGCAAAATGTAATCTGTCACATCACTTTTTACTCAGGTACAGTTACATACAGATTATTTAGGCTTATATGGATATTATTTCTGTAAATGGAAACATTATAAATAACTGCAGATTAGAAATCATTTCATGTCCTCTTTAAGGGTTTTAGGGCCAGAGGTGCTAAGATCCCATGAAAGACAGAACATTTTGGGTGGCTTATGTCATGAGTAGGCACCCCACATGCATCTCTGCACATGCATGCTGGTATATAGCAGCACAAGACCCCAACCACCTCAGTGTCTTTTCTACTGAGGCAGTGAGGAGCATGAGAATAACCCTATGAGAGACCAAAGCACTAACTAAGAGCATAAGATATCCCTGGTGGCCCATATAAGAAGAGCAAATGAACCCAAAATAAAAGACACTGGGCCAGATTCACAGAGCCCCCCAAAACCCCACAGCTGCGGGAAAATCCAGCGCAAATGGATTGCCACCTGCGGAGCCTCCATTTTTCCCGCAGCTGCAGTATTCATGAAGGTGGAGCTGGTATAATACTTACAGCAACTTGTGGGTGTTTTTCTCCCGCTGCTGTGTAAAATGTTATGCCCGGTGGGACCACATGCAACATCTCCCACAGCTGGGGCAGACTGATAATACAAATCTTTGCAGCTGCGGAGATTTCAGTCTGCAACTGGAGATGTGGAGTGGGACTTAGTTCCATGTTGTTTTGTGAATCCAGTCCTGTATCTTTACAGCCCAGACCTGACAGAAATGGGTGAAAGACAAGAACACAACTTCTGTAGTGAGTCTGGGGGCCAGTATTGTCAATGTATCAGAAACATAGGGATTGCAATGTACAATTTCAGCAGAATCATAGGGGTTGCAAAGCTTTCGACCTACCATATTTGCTAAATATAAATCCTAATGAGATCTTGTTTTAAGGGTTCCTGAGGGTTGTAGTGGACACTATAGTGGTTGCAAAGAAATTATAGGGTCTCAGCTAAAATTGCTCAAAATCTGCTGAATGAAATCAGTTAACTGGATTCTGAACTTTTCTTCAGGTTTCCAAATTTCAGTAGTTAATAACCAAAATTTTAAATACAAAACCCCTGGTCAGACTCGGATTCAGAACTGGAATCAAATTACAAATTCCAATTCTGCCTAAGTATGCTGCCTAGGTTTTTTACCTCCTCCACACTGTAGAAAAAAAACAAGCCCTCCTCTCCTCCCCACCCTTCCCTCTCCCTTTACCTTATGTCTGGCAGTACCACTGGTACTGCAGGCCAGGTATGTTGTATGCTGCCAAAGGACAAGGACTAAATCATAGAAACATAAATAGAAACATAGATTTTGATGGAGATAAGGACAGCTTGGCCCACCTAGTCTGCCCATTTCCCTACCCATTGGATAAGCTGCAGATCCTAGTTAACAAGCAGCCTACTTTTTCCTACCTCTCACTGTAAATGCCTTATGTCTGTCCCATGAATTCTTGAATTCCCCCACTGTTTTTGACCCCACGACCTACTCAGGAAGGCTGTTCCATGCACCCACCACTCTCTCCATAAAAGAATACTTCCTCACATTGCCCCTGAGCTGTCCTCCTTCTATCTTCAAATTGTGCCCCCTTGTTCTTGCACATTCTTTTTCTGAAATATGCCACCCTCTTGGACTTTGTTGATTCCTTTGAGGTATTTGAACATTTTTATCATATTCCTCCTCTCCCTCCTTTCTTCAAAGGTATACATATTAAGCTCTTTTAGTCTCTTTTCATATGGCTTCTCATGCAGACCCGGCACCATTTTGATTGCCCTCCTCTGGATTACATCTATCCTGTCTAAGTCCTTGCAAAGATGGGGTCTCCAGAACTACATGCAGTATTTCAGATGGGGTCTCACCAACTGTCTGTACAGAGGGATAACTTTGTGTTTTCTACTTGTGATGCCTGTCCCTATGCATCCCAGTATTTCCCCAGCCCTCCTTACTGCCTTCTCACATTGCTTACCTACCTTAAGGTCATCTGTTATGAGCACCCCCAGGTCCCTTTCCATTTTTGTTATTGCTAGTACCTCCCCCCCCATTGTATACTCTTCCTCTGGATGTTTGTGTCCCAGGTGCATTACTTTGCACTTCTTTGCATTTAAACTAAGCTTCCATACTCTTGACCATTACTTCAATCTTGCCAAGTCCCTTCTCATCCTTTCCACCCCTTCTTGTGTATCAACTCTGTTGCAGATCTTTGTGTCATCTGCAAAGAGGCATACTTTTTCTTCCAGCCCCTCTGCAATGTCACCTATAAAGACATTAAAGAGTACTAGTCCCAGTACTGAACCTTGCAGTACCCCACTAGTAACTCCCCTTTCTCCAGAGTGTGCTCCATTTACTATTACCCTCTCTGTCCTGTTGTCAGTCAATTTATTATCCAGGCTACCACCCTGGGACCCACTCCCAAGTTGGCTAACTTGTTTATTAATCTTTTGTGTGGTACTGTGTCAAATGCCCTGCTATAGTCTAGGTAGGCCACGTCCACAGCCTCCCTTCCCCCCCAGTCTACTACCTTGGTTACCCAGTCAAAGAAATCTATTAGATTCATCTGATATTACCTTCCCACTGTGAATCTATGCTGTCTTGGGTCCTGTGTCCTGCTGGCCTCTAGGTACTTGGCAATTGTTTCTTTCAAAAGTGATTCCATCATGTTCGCTACCACTGAGGTCAAACTAGCAGGTCTGTAGTGTCCTTCCTCTTTCTTGCTCCCACTTTTGTGAAGGGGGATCACATCTGCCTTCCTCCACTCCTCAGGTACTGCACCATCCTCCCATGATTTGTTAAAAAAGATAGTCAGTGGTGTCACTAGGTCTCCCCTTAGTTCTTTTAGAATTCTGGTGTGAATCCCATCAGGTCCCATTTTCTTTGTCCACCTTGAGTTTTAAATGGACTGGAGTCAGTGGCCTAGATTACATGGGGGGCAGGGGGGCAGGCTGCCCTTCCGAGCAAAGAGACCAGGACTTTTTGAGTTTACTCACTTGAGGGGTTTCTTTTTTTGCTCTTGGGCTTGCTGGACCTGGCTGGGAGTAGAGTGGCCTGAGGAGAAGGGGGGGACCGGGGCAGGCTCCAAGGACTGTGCAGATTGTTTTTAAATATATTAATATTGTCCAACTTCCGACAATTGTCCCGAATATCCCCATTTCTGATTGGCTGCAAACGTGCCGTAACTGCAGCAATGTGCATTTTGCAGCCAATCACAGTGCACTGTAGCCACAGTCACATGCACACCTGCATGAGCTATAAACTGTTACAGTGCCATTTCTTGCCCAGTTGCAAGCCATTGAGATAAGCAGCAGTAGCCAGTAGTAAGACTGTAGTGCACGTTCGTTGTCTGGTGGTCAGAGTGGTCAGTCCACCGTGAGTGACTCTCCATTGCTGTCAGTTCCAGGATTTCTCCAAAGCTGCCATCACTGACTCACTGGTCAGATAAATCATTCCTCTCCCCAGTCCCCGCCGAGAGGCCCACCCTGAACACATGCTGCTGCCAGGCCCAGGAAGGAACAAGAGAGCAGAGGAGAGGTGTTGGAGTGTCAAGTTGGACTAGCTTCGGCACTGGGCTGCAGCAGCAGGAGGTGGGAGGGAGGGACAGAGCAGGGGGGCCAAGAGGCGAGCCATGAGATGAGACAGCCTCCTGACCTGGACTGGGAAGGTAAGGCAATTTTTGCAAAAAATGTGAGGGAGAGACTACTTTTCAGGAAGAAGGCTAAACAAAAATGTTACTCCATTTAAAATTAAAGCAGTGCCAGTGCCCATTTTATATGAAAGAAAACATACTTCAGGGTAGAGACAGTGTCATAAAAATATATGCAGTTCTCGAGAGGTAAATGGCTCGTCTTTGTGATTTGTGTCTAAGAACCATTCAGGGTGGGCATGTGTTTCCTTTCCTTCATACACCCTGCCATGCATTATCCCAGGGACATCATGCATAAGACACAGATAATTTAACCGTAGGATTTTGGAGGACTGGCAGGGACCCTTTGAAGATCCATTTACAGATGTGTTGTTATGGAGCTGGTTGGCCCATTCCTTGGTCTTGAATCATTAAAACCTTGAAGATCAACTAGTTCAAAGTTAAAATGAGGGATGCTGCCAGTGTAACCGTACAGTTTTCCTCAGAGAGGTTGGTACAGATAGAGGCAAAGCATTTTCTATGGGGAGGGGGAGTCAGGTGAGTATCACAATTCACAAGCCACCAAAACCACGAAGAATTGTAAATGAGGTGGAAATAGCCAGTGTCACCCATTGTTGGAGGAAACACATAGCAGCTGTTCATTTGTGCCTCTGAATTTAGCTGCTTTCACTTTGCTAAGCCTGGCAGATTCAGATATGTTACAGCTCTTTAAATTTAGATTTTCTGAATGAAACAGAGAAAAAGAATTATGTAAAATGTTAAGAAAATAATTTTACTTCAGCAACTTAAACAATATACCCGAACACCATGTATAGAAGCCTTATTTGAAACTGATTATTAGTATTGCTCTAAAGCCTATGAGAAAATTGTTGCATCACAAAGGCAACTGTTTTCTTGCTTTACAGAATCTGAGCTTCCTATTTTTGAGGTTTCACATCAGTAGCCTAGTAAAGCAGCTGTACTGGCCAACTCTAACAGAGAAGCACAGAGTTCAGTTTCTTCTTTAGAAAATCAATATAGCATTCATTGATTTCTTTTTTTTTCATTCAGTGACCTCGTGTGAAATGCATAAAGACTCCTTAGTTATACTGTTTAAATGCTATCTACTGGCAGTAAACTTTCTTTCCAATGTGGGAATTTGCATTTAAACACCTGTTAAGAAAACGTATTTGGTTCAAAATAGATTAGTTGCCGTATTGGTCCTTGTAAGAACAGATCCAGAAGCAAATGGTTTGATACCTTTTATTGGACCAACATAGATGTTACAAAAAGAAAACATTGTTTTCTTTTTGCAACATCTATGTTGGTCCAATAAAAGGTGTCAAACCATTTGCTTCTGAATTTGGTTCAAGGTTACTCATTTTTTTCCACAGGCCTTGATTCCCTGATCAGTTGATTGAAATATTCCTCTGAGAAAAATACTGATCTGCTTTTTCCATCCAGATGTGGATTAATTAACTTACCAACAGATGTGAATCAGAAATTTCACAATGGCAATTTGTGCTGTTACATAGAGAATAATGTATGAGGAGGTGGTTAATACGAGAATTGAACGCACACCCGAGTCGAGTGATGCCACATAAACCCCAAGAGCACAGCTCGAGGGGTTTATTCAAGTATCACTCGACGAGGGTTTAGTGTTCAATTTGAGAAATCAACCACCTCATCATATTTATTTTTTATAATTGCTTGGCATCAATATTTTGAAACTCAGAGTAAATGCTTTGGTAACAGCAGGGTTTTTCACTCATAAAACAACACAAATAAAAAGTACCTTTCTGACCTCATCGTAAGACTCCACAACAGAGATAACGGCAATTCAGCTTTACATTCAAAGTAAATAAAAAAAACAAGTGCACTACAATGACTTTCTACTAATGTAGGTAATAGTCCTTGAAATGTTAAAAAGTCTCATGGCCTTCCTGTTCTCCGTCGGTTGGTCATAGAGGAAACGTAGTCACATGATCGGGGGGTACATTTTTTTTTGCAGATTTTACTACCAGGATCCAAGTGGAGGATTACTTTTAAAACTGACAAGTGAGATGACAAGAATTGGGACAGCACTTGCAAAGTAAGAACAGACTATGTTTGAAATTCTACCATTTTTTTTTTACTTGCGATCACATGGCTCATGTTAGAACTTGATTTATGCTCAAGCCAGGTATAGGGCACTCTCAGCGTGAATCTTGTAACAACCAGCTGGTTGTTACAGGAAATATCAACTGCTTGATGCAATGCTAAAAATTGATGCCTGGTAATTATAATTCAATAATGAACAGTTCAGTACTCTGAATTAAAAATACTTGACAAAAGGTGTAGCATACATTTAATAAATTACATTAAATGCAAAGGTTTTAATTATTTTATTACCTAATTTCTTGATTTATAAAATACATTTAATAAGATATTTGTGTAATAGCTTTTCATATGCTAGTCAAATACATTGATTACATCAACGTTTCATAAATATTTAAAGTTCAGTAGGTGACTGTCACGTCTGTATGTGCTTGTGCAATGTAACACACTGTAGAGGTTTATTTGACATAACTCTTTTTCCTTTGGAACCCCCCCCCCCAGTAGATGTGCCAGGAGTATTGTCTTGATAGGCTCCTACATCCCCTACCCTGGAAAAAGCATGCAAAACACCAGCCTTGGAGGAAATGGCCACAGCCATATGCTTATTCTATATCAATGTTATCCAAATCTGAGTGAAATGTGCAGCTAAGAGTCTCGCCTAGTTAAGCTTGGAAGCTCTGCATCCCTTCCTGTGAAGGGCCATAACCTTGTGTGGACTGAGAGAATTATATACCTCGCTGAGTTGGAATCCAAACCTCAGAGAGTAGGAGGGTCAAGTTGCTTGGTGACTAAGGACCTATGCCCATCTCGTGGCACTCCAACCACAGGGAAACATGATGAGCTTGGCTGTGAGTAGTGTATGTGCATACTAACTGACAAAATCTGATTGATGGTTAATTGCCCCACCCCCTTTTAATTGATGAGATAATGTCCTGCCCCTTTTTGACTGATGGCCAGAAGTGACATAATGCCCTGACCCTTCCACGTGTTCTGTAAATTACACAATGTCCCCACCCCTTATGCATCCTGTGTGCACCAGAAATGATGCAATGCCCCGCCCCTCCGTGTGAGTGCCTGATATAACATAGCACCCCTTCCCCTTTCCATGACCATGTCCACCAGAAATGACACAGCAGCCCACCCCACCCCTACCCCCACGCCACCCCTTCCATGCCATGATGCAGCTAAGGGTGGAGCGAAGGTTAGCTTGTCTGGGCTAGCCCCAGACATGTTAGAAAGGATATGCTAATAAAAGCATTTAGCACTGTTCCTCCAAAGTTGGTTTATGCTTTGTTCCTGTGTGTGGGGATTGCCTGAGGAAAACAGTGAAATGGATTAACCTAGCCAATCAACATCTGCTAGTGCCACACCGGAGGATTCTGTTATGACTGAATTGATAGAATCATTCATGAGACATGGCTTGCATGAGAACCATGAGTGTGTTAATCTGGATGAACAGTGGGAAGAACCAGATGTACCAGATGCTGAGAAATGCCCTGATGAAAAGGCTGATGTGGCCATGACAGCAATTGAAGTGCCACCTCAAAAGATTATCATGTTGGACCTGATAAAGGGCATTCTAATACAGCTACTACAAGACTTGATGGCTCAGGACTTGAAGATAAACTGTGAGGGATGTACCACAGACCACCCCTCGCAGATAAGACATAGCTGTTTATATGAACCAGAGGAGAGGTACTGGGGGCGTGGTTTTCCTGACATCTGTGAAAAGTTGCGCCCATGACGGATCAAGCTGCTAGTCAAATTGACAGCATGTAAACTCAGGTGCACAGCATCCTATTTTGATACAATATAAGCAATAAATGACATGTTGTCAGAATTTAAAGAGATGACATGCATTGCTAAGGGACATGAAATACTTTAAAAATAATTGAGTATAACACTACGGAGTGCTGTTGAAGAAGAAGTTTCATCAGGAAGTCATAGAAAAATATTTTAAAAGCCCACTGCAAAAAGGAAGCCCTGTGCCATATTATATGTAGTTGTATGAAATTGGTAGTTCTGACGAGGAACACAGCGCTGCATGGTGAGAGCTGTTATGATGGGTAACCTGTGGGGAAATCACCAAAGAATGTTTAAAAAGCAGAAAATAGAAAATCTTCTACAGACTTTGATAACCATGCAAATTTCGAACCATGCTGCTCAAACTCCAGGTAACCCGATAAACTGTGAAAAACTTCAGTTTATACAGATTTTAATGAATGACATTAAAAAAGATGCACACTGGTCTGAAATAAGGAACATGACCAGGTGCATAAACAATGATGTGTTAGAAACTGTTCAAAATGTGCTACCACTAATATTTGAAAAATTGGATGTGGTTTCTCATGGCCGAGTATTGGTAGCTGTGGCCTAAATTGTTGATATTTGTTGTTATAGTTTAAAATGTCAAAAACAGGAAGATGTTAACAATGTGATACAAGACTATTATATTTATAGACAGTCTAAGTTTGTTTTAGAAAAAGATACCCCCCCCCCGCAACCTCTACGTGACATGATCATGCTGACTCAGCAAAAGGTATTGGTCTGTTTAGCTTTAGGGCTGATGGGCCATAAAATGTAGGTTCAGTTGAAAATATCTTAAGCCAATCTCAACAGAACAAAGGGGGTATATTTTTGTTAAGATCCCCTACCAGATATTGTACAAAATTATCTGTCTTTAATTATACAGGACATCTAAAAGCAGCTAATTACAGACTTATGGTGTTGTAAATATGTCAGTTTATGGTAAATTTGTTTAATGGATGACATAACTACCATGCAAACATGGTAGACTTGTTCTTTTTTTTTCAGGCCTGGTGTTTTTTCACAGTAAGAGAACTCTAAAGTTCAGATCTAGTTCATTTAACCTGAACACTCATAGTACAAATCTTTTTTGTTTTACTAAAATAAATAAAAAAACATGTTAGCAAACCACTTTATAGGTTTAAAGTATGTTTATTGAAAGTCTGGTATTGTGCATATTCAAAACGATTTTGTATCTGAAATAAATAAGTTTCAGAACAAAACCTCTTTATGTTATTACCCATTTAAATCAAATAATCCCCATTCATTTTAATAGAAAGATTTTTGAAGTGTTTTATCTGTTTTTGTTTCACGTAATACACGTTAAATCAGAAACTATCTGTTAAAAGTGTTGTATCATATCATGGTTTTATGTCAGGTTTTGCCGTAATACATTTTCATCTAAATTATATTCTGTTTCTACTGGTCAAGACACTGTTTTCAGTTAAATCTGTGTATAACAATACTTATTTTATGAAAAGCCTGAAATTATGCATATTGAAGTCTATTTTGTATCTGAAATAAATAAGTTTCAGAACAACTCCTTATGTTTTAACACATTTAAAACAAAGATCCCATTCATTTCAATGGACGAATGCCTGAATTATGTTATCTGTTTCTGTTTCACATAATACACGTTAAAGCAGAAACTATCAGTTAGAGGTTTTGTATCAACTCATAGCTTTATTTCATGTTGTTTTGTAATGTACTTTTACCTAAACTATATTTCTGTTACTACTGGCCAAGACACCCCCCCCCCAAAAAAAAAATAGGTATTTTAATGTAATGATTACTAAACAGTGAGTCTTTAAGCCCCTCATTGGTCTTTGATACACTGGTTCTCAGTTTTTACTCCTGTCTAGGGTGTGTTTAGGCCACCACTTGTTCCTCATAAAAGTCGATGCATTAGCTCACAACTTCCTGTTTACAGCCACTGAACCAGTGCGTTAAGACTTTTGAATAGTTTCAACTTTTTAAAAACTCTGTGGTATAGATTTTAAAATGGCTGCTTTGTTTGCAAAACAGTTTTCTCAGATTGGCTTTCATGATCTCGTTTTAGAATCAAAAGCATCACAAAGAGATGGTGGTGAGAGCACTTTATTCTATTCTTTTGAATATTTTAAGTGGGTAAAATTAAGCTTATTAAACTATAACATTGCTTTTTATAATGTAGGTTTGCCAGCCTTGTCTATATCAAGCAATCATTCTGCAGTGCCTCATACAGCTTTATATGGTATGTCAAATTAAGTTTATCAAACATGTTATTAGCATCTAAATGTTATAATTGTGTGCATATGGGGCAATTCCATAGTCATATCTGTTTGCCAGTGTTGCATATACTTGGGGAGATGTATAGTAATGTATTTAGTTTAAAATGTTTTGCTGATAATGTATAGAGAAACATAGTCTAATTTTTAGATGTGAACAGGACTAGAAATAAAATAAAGATGTTATGCTTTGTCTTTTGTGCATTTAAAACTATCACTGAATACTGTATGCCAGGGTTTTAAACCTCTAACAAACTGGTTTCATTAAGGTCTGTACTTTGTAGAAAGATTTGACAGCTAAAACATAAAAAACTGCTAAAGTTAGCTCTTTAATAGGTAACACTGTAAAAAAAAAAACAAATTAACAGCAGTATATGATTAGTTGTGACTTATAAACTGTTTTAATTTTTTTAATAGATACAGAGCAACCAGGACCTTCATGCAAAGCTATACTGCTAATAAATGAGGACAAAAAAACAGGTATGCAGCAATTAGCCAAACATTTTGTACTACAGTAACAGAAGTGTTTGCAGTTTTTTTACAATGCAGGTTAATAATGGGCAAATGTGCTGAAGACTGTAAATTAGCTACAGTGCTGCTCTTGTTTTGAATTTAGCATGCTTTCTTTTAAGAACAATTATACTATATAGCCATATGTTTCCACAACATACACTAGGAAGTTCTGGCATGGCACTGTTTCTTTCACCCAACTACCCCCACCCCAACCCTTCTGTTTTTATAGTTTTCAATTCGGGGTGGTTTAATGCAGCAAATTATATAATATGCTGACATTATGCATGTTTTTATTGAGAGTACTAATTAACTAAAACTAATCAAAATACAACAAAGGAATGATTATCCGACACACAATGTACCTAATATATAATCAGCCTATAAAAAGACAGCACTATTATAATGCAATATACATTACAGGGGGCTATATAATTATGTATTATATTTAATGTTTCCTAGATTATATTGATTTTAAGCATCTAGAAGCAGTATTTTCAAAGCATGCAAGAAGCCACCATGCACATTCAAGGTTATCCAGACAGAAAATGAGTCTTCCTGACAAAACAAGACCACCGCGGCCTTCAGTGCCTGCACCCACAACAGCAAGCAAAAGGGGTGAGGGCTGTGTGACAATTTCTTCAGCCCTACCCCATGAATCTTTATGGACAGACCAACCACCCCCCCCCCCACAAAAGGAAATAAAAACGTGAACACCGTTGCCATATAGATGCTGGGGGTAAGCATTAGTGCAGACATAACAATATGCAAACACAAACATCTATAGCATTATCCAGTGCCCCTGATAGTGTATCTGCAGAGCTGTCACACATTAAATGACCTGCTGTGTGTGTGAGTAAAGCTAGCCCTGTAATTACACCAGAAAGTTTGACACCCCAAAAGGTGACACCACATGAGCAAAAGTCTACTGGTGGTACCCTTGTATATACATAAGGTTATACTTTAGAACCATTTTGCATACCTGTGGTGGTTTCTTCACATGTGACACTGCCCCCTGACTGCAAACTAATATTTGAAATTTTTGATAACACATTTAAGGTGGCCAGCTTCACAGAAAAAAAAGCCATCATAATATGAGATTTAAAACTGTAAATATATATTTTGGCTGTTGTTTATATACCAGAAATGGTGGGCACTCATAAACTAATTAAAAAATTCACCTGCAGTGGGGCAAACATTTCTACTATAAAAAATGTGACAAAATGATAGATAAAATGATACAATGTTGGCAGGTCATTAGAAGTACTAGGTGTAAAATAGTGATCAGTATATTAGGTGCAGAATTGGAAAGGGTAAAAAATATTGGCTACCAGTAACAGAATACAGCAGTATCAGACACCCCTTTAAAAACACAGGGCACCACCACATAACCTTGCAGTATATAGGTCTGTCACGCCATGCTATGCGTGTGATGGTAGAGTGAGTTTCCCATTTCAAAAATCTCCTGAGTGTCAAAGTAGTGAATGTGAAACTGAGTGCTGTATGTGTGAAAAATGTGCGTGGGGACAATGTAATCATTATGATGTGCACACAGATCTGACAGACAGTGAATATTGTATCAGTCCTGCACAAAATAACAACCCTGAAGACATGCAGATAGGGGTTAGTGCCACACCAAACCATGAAGAAGACATCTGTAGTCAGGAGGGCCAGCAGTTAGTGGAAAATGGTCTAGCAGAGCCTGCCTATTTAGAATTAATAAATGAATATGAGGTACCTAGAAATAATTTTAATGGTGTTGAGTATTGCCAGCAGTTTCGTTTTGCCAGTCTAGACAGTATAACATCCATAGACCAATAGTATTCTGCAATCCATATAGCTGTGCAGCAGTTGGACAGAATAAGGCCTACTTTGGGTAGTAAGGATTTTCTACAGCTACACCTGGACTGTGATAGTTTAAATGACCCCGTGTTTTCATTACATAGAAACCCCCAAGAGTTAAATGCTGATGAGTTTTTAGAGCATATTGCAAATTTATTAAACAGCAAGGTGGAGGTGTGTGCTAATGAGACCTTAATGTTAGTAGTTATTGTTGTGAGAAATGTTCATGGGGGAGCTCCAGGGATGTTAGAAGTGTTTTATCTAGCCATATTGTCAAGCAGAAAGCAAGACATCTAGTTAATTTAGTAAATCAAAATAATGCATTATGCTTCTCCATGAGCTTAGTGGCTTTGCTAAACCCTCAGCTAGTTGACCAACAGATATTAGCAAAAGCTAGAGATTTACAGAGCAGGGTAGGGCTGTCAGAACAAATAATGGTAGATTTGAGCCATATACATCTATATGAGGCAGAGCTAGATGTGAACATGTTTTTTTAATGAACAAAGCTGGTGTGTGGCAGAGTTTTTTTGCATCTCCTAATAAACGGGCAAAATCTGTATTCATCCTGTTACACGAAAACCACCATTATTATGGTATTAAAAATGTCAAAGGTTTTTTGGGGGGCCAGAAATGTATGTGAGCATTGTAACACCCTTTTCACACACAAAGGTTCACACACATGCTCTAACATGTGCCATGCATGCAGATTGTTTGGCTGTAGTAAAGTACAAAGTGAGGTTGTACAGTGCCCTGATTGTCATAAATACTGTAGCTTGGCTGCCTGCTATGGACAACATAAACTGGCTTACCTCAATTGTCATTTATCTAAATTGTGCACATTGCTGGACTGGATCTCAAATATACTGGTCTTATGGATTAATTATTGAGGAGATTCCTGAATGGTGGTAACCTGGCTTGTGCCCAAAGGAGAGTGGACATTCAAAGATCAGCCTAATTTAGTGTCTAGAGTTAAGGCCCTGATCCTGGGAGTGGGCCAGCTGTGGAGTGCGGCTGCACGGGGGTCCTGGTTCTATTCCACCAGGTAGCCGGTGGTTTCAGCCACTATCCCCTAGGGTCTCTCCCTGGGGCTTGCTGGAGGGTGATCCCAGGTGGGGGAACTGATAGTCGCAATCGTGGACCTGTGGCTTGGCTTGCCCAGTTGGATTTATTGGGGCTCTCTCCGGCTCCCAGAGTTGTTAACCATCAAAGTGGACCATTTTGGACTTCCTCTCTGCGGTTATGGTCAGACTCATTTTAACCTACATGCTTAAATCTGTTCAAGGCAGGGTGAGTGTCTTATTTTTCTTGGGTCATTGGTACAGTGAGAGTGTGCCTTTTACTAAAGAATCTGGACATCTTAAACCCCCCTCCCCTTTGTAGTGAGAGCATTGAGGGGTTTGGGGAAAGCTTTCAAGACTTTCTTTATAAATGTACTCCCTCTGGTGATGTATGGACTATTGGAGTTTGATTTTCTGAAATTCTCAATTATTTCTTATAGCTTAATGTTTTTGATTACCTATGCCAACATTGCAACTAATTTAAAATTGCAGGCTTGATTAGATGTCTGGGAAATTTTATTTACATATTAGCTTGTGTTTTTAGTTATGGTTATTTATTTTGATTATAATTTTGTTTCATTTTTTCCCTTAAATTGAGAGTTGAGGGATGTTATGGTTTTATGGTATAGGAAATTTATTTTGTGTTATTGTATTGTTTTATTTGAGTTTTTGAAATGTGTAGGAGGCCTGCCCCCACAGTCGTGAGCTATTCATCCTCCACTCTTCATGCCCTCCACACCTTTACTTCCCCCCATTGCTTTTTTCTACCTAAGAGCACTGTAGAGCGCTGGGTATTGCTCATCGGGGGGAGGAGTTGGGGGTGCGAACAGTGGAGGGTGAATGAGCGGGACCACTGCATTAGGGTAGTGAGATCCAGGAGGCGCCCTGGGGTGAAATGGAATCCAGACTGTAGTTCTCCATGTCTGGTTCCCATACCCAAGGGCACTACTAATTTAGGTGGGCAGATGGCTTGAATGGCCTTGGAAGTCCATCCAACTCGGGCAGTGTTATGTAATACCAGGTCCATTGAAAACAAGACTGCAATTATTGCAGGTCTTTTCAGAACAGCGGACCTGGCATGTGTCACCAAGACTTGGCTGGATGAGAATTCAGGCCCCATATTGGAGGCTGCAATTCCGGCCGGGTACTCGGTGATTCACCGTCAGAGATTGGATCATGGGGGGGGGGGGTTGCGATCTGTTTCAAAACAGAACTCACGAGTGTACCAGTTGAGGAGACCCAGTCATTTGAATGTACCATGGTAGCAGATGTCGGTTGTAGGATTGCCCTCATCTACCATCCACCTGGGGATGAGAGGCAGTTCCTTCAGGAAGTGGTGGACTTCGTGATTGACATGGCATTTGAGTCACCCAAGCTGATGGTCCTGGGTGACTTTAATGCCTGGATCAATGATGAACTCTCGCAATTTGGTAAGCACTTCTTCCAGTTAATGACATCTCTGTGTCTTACACAGATTGTTTCCACTGCTACCCATAATCACGGTCATTCTCTTGACTTAGTCTTCCTCCTGTGGGTTAAAGCCTCTGACTTGGGGGTGGAACCAGTCAGATGGTCTGATCATTACACCATGCGGTTCAGTTTTTGCACTCCCCCTCATAGGCCTACCCCTGTGGAGATGGTCTGTTACTGCCCTTTATGAGATATAAGCTCCGAAGGCCTGGTGGCAGTGCTTGACCTATCAGTTCTTCCATTGGCAAACAGTGACCCAGGGGCCCTTGTGGTGGCCTATAATACAGCCATTTCTATGCCCTTGGATGTCATTGCTCCTGTCCGAGTTTTTCCTCTCTCCCATCGCCCTCGGTCCCCTTAGTTTGATGGGTCCTTGAGGGAGATGTGGTGACTAGGATGAAGGTTAGAGCACTGCTGGCAGAAATCCACCCTTAATGCCAATCACCTTAGACTGATGGACCATTATCAAGCCTATCAATCCTCAATCACCCGTAAGTAGACAGAGTTCCTGTCTGGGGAGATTGCAGCTGCTCAGAATTGACTGGTTCAGCTCTTTCAAACCGTGGATAGACTGTGCAACCCAGCCTGTCTACAGGTCTGAAAAGTGTTTTCACAAGTTGAGTGCAAGGAGCTTTCTCGATTCTTTGTGGCTAGCGTGGCAGACATCAGGGTGGTATTCCAACCAGCACACTCTATGGGCACAGCTCTAGACCAGTGTTTGGGCACTGTTCCTTGGTTTTCCTGGAGTACCTTCAGCCAGCCTGAGCTTGTGGACATCATGCGGATTGTTCAGGGTATGCACCCTACCTGCTGTAGTTTGGATCCAGGACCAACCACCCTGATTTTGGATTGTGGTGACATTCTTGGCCAAGTCCTAGCACAGATAGTCTGGTGCTCCTTGGAAACAGGTGAGTTTCCTAGCTCCCTGAAGGAGGCAGTGGTGACACCCCTCTTAAAGAAAGTTTCTTTGGACCCAGAATGCCACGCAAACTACTGACCAATCTCCAACCCCCCCCTTCATGGGGAAGGTGATCGAGAAATAGTGGCAAAACAACTGGAGGACCATTTGACCATCCATGATGTCTATGAGCCTCTCCAGTCTGGTTTTCCTAAGAGGCATAGTACTGAGACAGCACTGGTTCGGGTGCTCAATGATCTCCTGATGGCTAGAGATCATAAGAACTACTCCATCTTGGTTCTCCTCAGTCTCTCTTCAGCATCTGATACTGTGGACCATGGGGTTCTGCTTGACCACTTGAGGTTCATCTGTGGCCTGTCAGGTATGGTCCTCAGGTGGTTTTCATCTTTCCTCACCGGAAAAAATTAGAGGGTGGTGTCAGAGATTTATTCCTCTGACCCAGTTCCATTATCATGTGGGGTTCCTCAGGGGTCGGTGCTCTCCCCTATGTTGTTTACAGTGTACATGCTTCCCCTCGGAGACATTGTAAGAAGGTATGGGCTGAGGTTTCACTGCTATGCTGATGATATCCAGCTCTACCTTTCTTTTTGCACCTCACCAGGATGGAGCTCTCAGTATTTAACAACTGCCTCACTGAAATCCAGGTGTGGATGAGTTTGAACTGGCTGAGGTTGCACTCCGGAAAGACTGAGGTGTTGGTAGTGGACCCAGGTCACCGGGTAGGGGGCTGGTGGTGATCTCACCCTCTGGACTTTCTCTTGGGAGTTTGCCACTTCTGACCTCTGAACAGGTGTGAAACCTGGGGGTAATATTTGATGATGAACTGACACTGCATTCGTAGGTGTCTGCCATCATCAAATCCTCTTTCTATCATCTGAGGAATATCTCCCAGAGTCAAGCATCTTGTTCTGTCTAGTGACCTCCCTATACTGGTTCATGCCTCTGTGTCCTTGTGCTTGGATTACTGCAATGCCTTATACCTAGGGCTTTCAGGGGTGGATATTTGCTGCCTGCAGCTGGTGAAGAATGCAGCTGCTCTGTTATTGACAGGAACCTCTAGGTTCTGCCATATTTCTCCAGTGCTGCATGAACTGCACTGGCTGCCACTACTGTGGTGAATCACTTTCAAAGTCAGTCTTCTGACTTATAAAGCCCTACGTGGACAGGATCTGGCCTACCTGAAGAGCTCTTGGTCCCTTACTGCCCTGGGTGATCGCTCCGCTTGACTGACAAGGGGTTGCTAGAGATTCCAAGGATTTGTTTTAAAATCTTCTGGGGCTCATGCATTAATGCACGCAGCCCACACCCTTTGGAATTCTCTACCCCATCAGTTACGTGAGTGCATGACTGTGGAGGATTTTAAAAGGGCCTTAAAAATATTTTCCTGGATCCAGGCATTGGGGAATAACTGGAATACCATTTTATTTTCCCCATTTTATACTATTTATAATGTATGTGATTTATGCTGTAACTGTTTTAACTGTTTTGTGCAGTGCCTTGATAATTTGAAAGGCACCATATAAATAAATTGATTTGATTTGATTTGATCATGTGGAAAACCTCAGGGTGAGAGCCATATTTGTTTCCAGCCAAAGTGCCATAACTGCCTTACAGCTGTAGACTCTTTTGAAACTCACTTATGCTACATCCAGCCCTTAAAGTCACCACCTTGTTCAGCTACTTATATATTTTATGATTTTGAATGCATGCTAGATGTCAGCTCAGGCGACTCTAGACATATTCCAAATTATATATATGCCCTTGAAAGAGGTCGGAAGTGGGAGTTTGAAGGCACTGACTGCGTTGCTCAATTTATAAAAAAAATTTTATCCAAAAAGGGTTTCAGGGGTACACTTTCATAGCTCACAATTCAAAGGGGTATGATGACCACTTCATCTTAAACCAGACACTCTCTCCAGACACAGCACAGTGGTTCAAAAGCTACCTGGATAACCGGACACAAAGGGTAAAGTTTGCCTATACTCTCTCTGATGCCTTACCAGTTCACTTTGGTGTTCCCTAAGGTTCTATACTTGGCCCACTATTGTTCAGCCTATTTCTAAATTCCTTACCACAATCCTCCATGGAGAAAAATCATCCTCTATGCAGACGATGCGGTCATCTTCTCTTCCCACCGAGACCCCTTGGTTACAACACAATCTCCAGGCTGGCTTTAGTGCCATTGAAAAGTGATTCTCTAATCACAAGCTCATCCTTAACCAAAAGAAAACAAAGTCTATGCTCTTCTGCAGCTCTCAAAATAGACACAAGCTCCACCACCTAGTCATCTCCACTGCACAAGGAAATATCCTCAAACAGGTCTATTCCTTCAAATACCTTGGGATACTGCTTGACACCAACCTCTCATACAAAGCATACTATGTTACTGTGGCTAAAGCAGCAAACATCTGCCTTGGCCTCCTCTACAGGCACAGGCAACATCTCACACCCCAAGCACTGAAGCTTGCCGTACAGAGTTCCGTGGTCTCAATTATTGATTACAGCCTTCTCATCTATGGCTCTGCCACTAGGTCTACCCTTGGACGCATCACAACAACCCTCAATAAGTCATGTCGGCTAGTCACTGGGGCACACCGACTTACACATACTTGTGATCTGTATGCACATTCCCGCTGGCTCCAACTCTCTGATCGCATAAAGTACCTGACCTGCATAATGGCTAGGAAAATCAGCCTTGGACTTGCACTGCCTGGAGTCACTGCCTTGCTCCACAACAGCAGAAACAACCTGCAGACCACCAGGAGGTCTACAACACAACTCCTTCAAATCCCCTGCTGCTGCACTGCTCAGGGTCAATGTTCATTCACTTACATGGCTCCACTTTGGCTGAATAACCTTAACCCCAATATCTCCTCAGCTCCTTCTCTAGGTACCTTCAAAAATCATTTACAGCATCATCTTTTTGCCTTGAGTTCCTGCGACTGTTTCTCCTATGCCTGAGCTGACATGTCCAGCTGTTGATACCACCACTTATCCCCCCTCCCCCTCCCTGCTGCTCTTACCCCATTTGCACTTATTGAATAATCTACCCCTTTCTACCAACCTCCCTTCCCCTCTCTCCACCATTCCCCACATACCTCCTTCCCTTTCACCCATGTTTCCTTTACCCCGTAACCCCTCCTCTGACAACTGCCTCTAGCTGCATCTTTGTGTCCCTTCCCTTCGTCTTTCCTCCTTTCTCTGTTCTGTCCACCTTCCTTCCAAGGCCACACTGTTCTTCAACTGGTCCGCTACATGGCTCTGAACCTAAGTGGTCCATGAATATTTATCCAATTGAAATGTCAGTTTACCATGTCTTTTTTATCTACCAATAATTGCACTTTATATTGTTGTACTATGACTATGTTCTCCTATTGTGTTTATTGAGTCTACCTGTTGTAGTATCTACCTCTGACATGGAACCTTTGTAAAACAGCCTTGGCTCAAATGTCTTTGTAATCCTAGATTTAATAAATAAAAAAAAACAAGCTTGTAAAAGAAAAAATGGAAGTGGAGTTATTGACTCAGGGGAGTAAACTGATGTCCTTAACTGTAAAATGGTTAAACATCCGATTTATAGACAGCTTAACTTTCCTTCCAATGAGGCTCACAGTAATGCCACAAGCTATCGGTTTCGAGGGAGTAAAAGGCTACTCTCTGCACTTTTTTAACAAACTGGAAAATCAGAATTATGTAGGGCCTATGCCACATCAAAAAGATTATGGTGTAGACTACATGATGGCTGATTAAAAAAACAGTTTTTGGAGTGGCATGAAATGCATAAAGATGGTGTATTTGACTTTAAAAAGGAATTACATCATTACTGTCAGTCAGATGTGGAGATTCTAAAGCAGGCCTGTGAAATGTTTCAGGACAGTGTTGAGCAGATGTTTCAAGATGATGCAAAGGAAAGGAGCCAATTGACCCCTTTCAGTACATCACTATAGCGTCAGTTTGTATGGCCATGTTTCAGTTTAAATTTTTAGAGTCCGACATAATAGGGATTATACCACTGACAACTATCACCATTAGTGCAAGAGTTACTCCACACTGGCCATATAGCGGTTGATGTACATCAGTAAACAAGAAAACATTTCCATACAACATGCAGTGAATGTTGGGGAAGTACAGGTTGGTCCTTATTTTCCAGATAGTTATTCTGTAATAGATGGTGTCCCCACAACCTTTGAGTTTTTAGGCTGCTTTTATCATGGCTGTCAGGTGTGTTACTTTGAGGAACTGTTGAACCCAGTGCTTAACACAACCTATGGACATTTATGTTACCTAACCATCAAGAAATTAAACTATCTCAGACATGAAAAAAGCATGCACCTGTAGCTTGTCACACACCAGTTGTTTCCATTCATGCTCCCACATAACTCTAACATGCATTCCTTTTTCATGTCTGAGATAGTTTAATTTCTTGATGGTTAGGTAATATACAGTGGTTGTTACAGAGAAGTTTCTCGGTAACTCATTATATTGCAGCAGTTGCGGCACATAAACCGGTATCGAGGAATACTTTGTTACTGCTCTTTAATGCGGTACCGTGCTACTGTGGCACTGCAGTACTGTGGAATGTTCTTAATTAACTTAATTCTCATCATAAGCAGCTTAAATGCGCCAGTGGCACTGATCGCAGTTAAATTTATCCGACTCGGTTGTAATGTTCCACAAGGTGTCCCCACAGTCCATAGTCCATGCATACAGTCAAATTTTATGCTCCCGCGAAGCAAGCCAGCAGTCTGAACTACAGAAATGTATTTCTCAATACCATTTTATAAGGCATGTTTCTGTAATAAAATTATTGTTTTATTTTCATCATCCTTTTCCTAAAAATAGGAATTAATTATCCTGTTTATTAACAAATGGAGGAACTGCTGCCCTAGCAAGCAATGCTTTTGACCCCCCTGACAAACACACACACACACACACACACACACACACTTTCTCTAAGGCAATTCGGGACATAGGCAGAACTGAGAATAAATGTTAGAAAAAGCTTCAGGCAATTACAGAATTTGCATATTGGGGTTCTGATAGTCTCTGAGGCAAAAAAAAAAAGGTGGAGGACCTGTGAAGTTACTCTCCTTCCTGATATGATTATGTTACAGCAGCTCTTTAGAATCACACACACACAAGCTGCTGTTAACAGATATCAGCTGCAGTCGGAAGTCTATATTACTGCCAGTAGTGATGACAGAAACAGCATCAGTAAATATTCAGTAATGGTGTAAAAAGGAAGTAAAACAAAACTGCCTTTTCAGTCTACCAGTCTAAACTCTGCTTTTTTATTTCAGCACTGCTAATAAACTACATAAAGATTAGCTGCTTTCCGTGCACACTCCCTCTGACAAAGCTGGCACTTTCGAGAGTGTTCCTGCTCATTCCCTTGCTGTTAGCTTTATTTCAAGCTCAATTGTTGTTTTTATATGTCACAGAAACACTCATTTCAGATGAGGACCTCCAGCTTTTTATAAGTAGCTGTTTTCCAGGGCACCCAGATCACTTCATGAATTCCCCTGTGCAACTCCGGGGTGTTTTTGTGTTTTCCCATATAGTGACATGCTTTTTTATTGAACCTAAACTGCCCTGTTTTTCTGTATAGACAATACAAGTGTGTCTCACAACAGGTTTCCCTTAAAACACGGGCCCTGCTTTTCCGTGTCATCCCTGTTAGAGGCCTATAGGGACCTATTTTCAAAAGATGCTTGCCATAGATACTGAAATAGAGAAATCCTTTGTAAAAAAGGAGCCCAGTGAGTTGTGAGTATAACTGATATACAGCACTTACATATAAAGGCAGGGTGGCCTAGTGGGTAGAGCACTGGCTTGGGGACTTGATATTTCAGGTTTGTCCCCCAACCAGAGCCAAATATTATTGATCTTGGCTTGAGCCAAACCCTCCTCAGATAGGCTCTGCAACACACACACAAGTTCCAGACTTGCACTCACCTACAGTATACTACCGCTGCCTTAACTAGGCTCACTTTCATAGTTATAACAATATATACTTTTTATTCTGCCTACACATTTGTCATTTGATTGCGCCTATTTGCTGTTCTCTACTCAACCTCAAGGGTCAGTTATTATCACTTTACTATTATACTGTTATTTGTATACCATTATACACTTTGTTTTGTATCAAAGGTATTGGTGCTGTGTTATTATACTGTTCCCCCATTGCACCAGGAAAGGAGCTTTGGCTCAGTGTGCCTTTTTAGGTAACCAACTGTCAAATAATTAATAGATGCATACCTAAAGTGCATAGCTAGTGGTTAAGGGCACTGAGCTGCAAGCCTGGAGACCTGGGTCTGAATCCCATCAGCTACTACTTGCATACTGTGTCACCCTGAGCAAGTCACTTAACTTTCTTGTGCTCCCAGCTTGTACCTGGAAACAAGATCTGGCTTAGCATGCCTTTCCTGGCTAAACAATTTCCCCGTACATACATGTCACATAACATTTCAGTGCTCCTGGTCACTCAGCTGTAGAAATGGGTAGAAGCAGTAACACACTGCAAACTAGACACTGTATCTCAGCTGAATTATTTTTGCTAAATAAGCTGCAAAAATAGAGAGTGCTATATGTCTGAGTTCTCTGTTAAATGCTTGTGTCCAAGAGAAACATCACAAAAAATGTTTGCCAACGTTGCTGAGTATCATTGTTCTGTAGTAAAAAAAAAAAAAAACACTCCTAAAAGAAAGAAATTCAAAACGTATCATATTATGCTGTGTGAATTTTCTTGGTCAGGAAAATCACGCCTTTTCCAAAGAAACTTACACCTGGTAAATTAAGTCTGTGAGTTTTAATGTTACTTTCAATGGATTTTTATTGGGGGGGTGGTATAGCCCACTTGTTACCACACAGAGTGGGGTAACCTGGAGACTATGCAAACCTGGGTTCAATCCCACAAAAGTCACTTGCGTACTCTGCATGTGTGACCCTGTAGAAGTCAGTTAAATACCCTGGGTTTTGAGTGTCACCTAGAAACAAACTCTAGTTCAGTGTGCCTTTCCCAGTGAAATATTCTACATACTGTAAATAAATAAGGAGTTTATTGTTGCTGCAATAGGTTCAGTGTACTATACCGAAATAGCCATCTGTTTCACTGGTGATTGCAAATAGTTTTGTTATGTTTTCAACTTAAAATACTTTTAAGCCTCCCCACAGACATTCCATAACAGAGATTTGTCTATTTTAATGAAAGATGCAATTAATTAATACTTTATTTTATGCAGAGGGTGAAAGCTAAAAAAGTACTGTTAGTGCTCTAAATGTGAAAATGATGCAGTGTGAGAAAGCCACCTAGATTTATATTTGAAATGTCTTCTCCCAAGATAATTGTGATCTTCTGACACAGGAAGAGCAAAATAAATTGCAGACTGCCTTGGGATGTTTTCTTTTATTTTAAAAAAACTTTAATTACAAAGAACTTATTTCCTCAGCCTAAAGTAGCCAGCAGTAAGATGCTTCTGAAAAACAAATTTGTTTTCTATTCATTATTTACTGTAACACGCATCTTATTTTGTGGAAGCTGGTGTGCATATTTTATAGTACAGCTGTGTATCTTGATACAGAAAATATAGTTATAACAACAAGTTATATCCCATTTTACTATGCCTGATTGTTATTTCTTTAGTGGGACATAATTAGATCAGTGTAGTTACAGTATCTCAAGATTATAAAAAACAGCAAGCAGCATTAAATGGATATTGGTGTCCTTTGTGTTCAAATATAACAACTGGCATATAATTTAACTTATCTAGAATCTAGAATTTTCTTTATTTATAATAATGCATTTTTTTATAATGTATTAATAATAATTTATAATAATGCACGCTTTAACCTCTGAATTCATTGAAAATTCCAGCTATAAAATATTAAAAAAAAAATACTGTCTTAACAAAATCACTATATCGTGGCAGGCATCATAGATATCAAAGAAAGGGGCAGGTTCTCCCTGTTGAAAAAAGTGACCATTAACTGAATAAAGTATGACAGCCAGTTTAAAGAAATGATACAGCAGTACAAAGAACACTTGACACTTTGCACTGTAATAGTGCTTTTTTTCACAGTGAATTAGAGCAATGTCTACTAGAAATGGTAGGTTAAATGTGCAGTGCTTGAGGACAGTATGTAAATTACAGTAATGCACAAGTGATGTCATTGCCAGTGCTAGCGACCCTCCCCTTCCCACACACACACATACAGTGTATATCTCTTATTAAAGTATAACAGGAACCTATGAAAATATATCCGAGGGACCATCCAGAGGGTGAAAGTTAAACAGTCCCCAGTAGCAATTGAATAATCACGCAAAAGGTGATCAAATCCTCTTTCTAATTAGGACACCAAAGCCAAGTGAAATTACTGGCCCAATCTACAAATATCTAATTTTTGTACAGTACATGTGGTGCTGTAAATGCATTCAGTAGTTCATGACACGTCAAAATGAAAGCTGCACACTTCAAAATCCCTGATTGATCAACGAGAAATTATGAAAAGCAACGCTGTGTTACATTTATGTGTGTTACCTTTCCAAGTGATGCAGAATTGATACAGAATAACTCTGCAAGAGACACACAATAACTTTGATAATATTGATACAATTATTTTTCATTGCCAAAGCAGGGATATGGAACAGTGCATGTTCTTTTTGAGACACAGCTACTGTATATACATAGGCAGTGCCAGTAAAAGAGCTCTATCATGTCTGCCTTTTCTCAAATGACTTCTGGTGCAATCCTTGCACTATTTTTGTAACCCTTCTCTGAAATGCCTTCACTAATGAGCTTGGTACATCCAGCAGGCAGATCAGGGTTAAATTCACACAACCTCCACTTGCATACTATGTGACCCTGAGCAAGTCACTTAACCTCCCCAGTTCTCCCTGGCCGACCCTGAAAACAGGCACCTGTGCCTAATAGGACTTACAGTTAACAAAGAATAAACTCTGTCTTTGTCATTCCTGAGATATGGCCTCCAAAGCTGGACAGTGTACTGTAAATGAGGCCTTACTGATCTGTGTAGTGGCATCACCACCTCCCTTTTCTGCTGGTGATACGTGTCCCTATGCACCCCAACATTTCACTGGACCTTCTAACCACTTTTGTACACTGTCCAGCCACTCTATAATCTGAGTAAAAACTGGGCACCATACTAAACAGGTTAATAGCAGAAGATAATTCAGAAAATTCCAACTGTCACATGAATATTTTTTTTATTTAAACACACACACACACACACACACACACACACACATACATACATACACACAATGAATTAAAAAAACACAAAGTGGATGAACAAAAGCCTGTATCACATATTTAACCAATATCCCTACCTATAATTACAGTACATTGGAAAATTCTGCTAATTGCAGTACTGTGTAGGATGTGTGGTGTGGGGGGAGATAGGTGGATTGCCATTCTCTGAGAAAATATCTTTCCTACTCAGAGTTTGCCATACCCATACCCAATTCTCTAATCCTTCAAGCCATTTCCCACCCATCTCCCATCACATCCTACACACAAAGACATTTTTTATTTTATTTAGTTTTTGTTGACCAGGTAAGTTCACTAGACAAATCCTGCCTATTTTCAGGCATGAGGGGGGATACAGATGAATGCCAACTGATCTTGAACCAGATTAAGCTGTTGGTGGTATTTGATTTTTAGTGAATGAGGGAAATTTGGCCAGGACACTGGGGAAATTCCCCTACTCTTGCTTCCTGTGGGCAGGGGGGACTCTTTGTCCTGCAGGACTAAGATGGCTGCTGTCCCGGACCCTGGAGGAGGTGGAGGTGATGCAGCTCTCTGTTTTTGTGGTTTCTGCTCCAGATCTCCAGCCTATTATGCCTGTTGGTTTGCCTAGTGCTTGCAGTAATAATCAATTGAACTCTGCGCCACAACTAGTTGTTCGTACACCTCCTGATTCTCCTCCTGATTTTGGAACTCTCACCCAGATTTTGGACCAACATTCTCCTACAGTTCTTGGGACCAGTAATAACACTATGTCTCCAACGCATTTGAGACTGTTATATGAACAAAACCATTCTCTCTTATGGCACTTCGTGCAGGAGGATGATGCACTGCACTCCGCTGAATTACACTCTGGGCTATCGCACACATCAACATCGGACTTACTTACAGCTCCTACCAGTACTGCTTCAGCTACTGCAGGCAGGCTCTCCTCTACGACTACTTACAGAGGTACTTCATTTCCAGACTCTGCACGGTCCCCTACTTCTGCTCTGCATGCTGCAGGTTGGACTCAAGTGCTTCCTGGTGCACCCTGGTCTTCTCCCCAAGCGGTAAGTGCACAGAACATTATGCAGGGAAACACATTCACTGAACAGCCTGCTGGATCCACTTCCTTCCCTCATTCATCCTTAGTGGCTTCATTGCTCCTATGTCCTTCCACTTTGACACAAATTTCTGCTGTTGGCCAACCAACTCCTGAAACTCCGGGCCCTATGCAAGCTAAGGATTCTGCTTCAGTACCGCACCCTCCACTGGCAGTATTCTCTTCTTCAACAGCTGATTCTATTCCCCACTTGGACAATCTTCCTTTGCTGACTCCAAGTACAGGTGAGGCTTTGACTGACCGTCCCTTTCACCTCAGAACTTGGACGAACCAGCCCGACATAGGAATGTGGTTCGTCTGAAATATTTTGGTGACCTCTCTACTGCACCTGATAGAAAAACTGTTTTGCATTCCCTGTTGTGTGACTCTGTGGGTATTTCAGCAAGTAAATTGTTTGCTTTCATACATGTTAAAGGGGAATCAGTTTATGATTTAAGTTTTAAGAATGTTTCTACTCTAGAAACATTTTGGATCAAATATGATGTGGTGAAGTCACAGCCTTTATGGACCCCCTTTATGCTCATTCCTCTTACTAAACCTACGGTAAAATTGATAACTCTTCTTTTTCATAATGAAGGACTGAGCATAGCAGACGTTCAATACTGGCTTAAGCAGCTCAGCGACATTCTCGAGGCTCCTCAACCTATTTTGGATGAGGACCTTGTCTGGACAGGGGGTTGGAAGGCTAAGGTGCAATTGAAGCAGGATGACAGGGGTATAGCTCATTTGCCAGGTAGTTTTTATATAGGTAGGGATAGAGGTTTGTGTTTTTATCACGGTCAACCCTGCACTTGCCATAAATGCGGTTCTCAGATGCATTTAAGCCATACCTGCAACGAGCCAAGGTGCACTATTTGCTTGGCCTATGGTCATGTGAGTCTTGGTTGTCCTAACCCCCGGAGGTGTAATCTCTGTGATGAGACTGGCCATACTTACCATCAATGTCCATGGAGTGACCATAATCAGTTGCACCATCCCCCTCAGGATCAGATAGCCCTTATCATGGACTCTCAGACTCAGGTTCTTCGCCAGTCTGAAGGGGACGGCCAGGTCATGGTGCCCCTTCCCCCCAGTGAGGATCTTCCCTCTGCTTTTCCTGCTTTTCCAGTGGCAGATCCTGTGTTACAAGACCCGACCCCTCCTGGCACAGACCCGGTGCCTGGGGTTGTTGCCCCCTCTGACCCTATGCCACCTCCTCCCCCTCCTCCTGCTTTGGACCCCTTCACAGAGGTTTCTCAGGGGAAAAAAGGGTAAGTCCAAAGGTAAGCATAAGGCTCCCAGCCCTTTCCCCAGACAATCCATTTTGACCAGGAATCACTATCAAGCCCTGTCCAAATGGAAGCAGTGGAGTGATACAATGGATGAGGAAAGTGACTCTGAATCTTCACAGGCCTCTTCCCTCCATTTAGACTACTCCTCTGATTCTCTACAAGATCCCTCCCCTACTACATCTGACACCAGGTGGCAATTGGTGGTTACTTGACACCCCTTTGCCTAATTCTTCATGTTTTCTGCTGGTTTTCGGTCTTTTTCTTTCTTCTTATGCCTGTGGATTTGGGTCTTCGCTGCCTCACACTTAATGTGTGCAGCATGAAATCCCATAGAAAATGTCTTGCCTCTCTACAGTATCTTTTGGATCTCCTGCATGATCTTTACTTACTTCAGGATACTAAGCTGAAGACTCAATATGAACTGACCCAGGCTTCTGCTGGCTGGACTAGAGGCCCTTCCTATTGGTCTTCTGGTGAGGATATATGTGATGGGTTGGGTATTTTGTTTTCTGGTTTTGACTGTACTGCTACGAGACTGGTTGATATTGTTCCTGGCCGCGCCTTGTTGCTTGATTGCACTTTCCGTCGCCTCCAGCTCAGGATTCTGAATGTTTATGCACCTTAGGGTATTGCTGCTCATTCTGACTTATTTTGGTTGTTGCAGCCTTATTTACATACCTCTAGACATCTTTATATGGGAGTTGACTTCAATTGTGGTCTCACTGTGGCTGACAGAGGAGGCTCCACACAGAAGCTTTTAGGGGACTCTACTGCATTACGTACTATTCTCAAGTACTCCTGTCTTAAGGACGGTTATTGCGAGGTGCATCCCAAAGGAACAATGAACTATCATAGAGGCCTTCTGGCCACCCATATTGATTTTATTTTCTCTCCCAGAATGTTATGGTGCAACAGGCGAAGGTCATTCCTCGCGAGACCTCTGATCCCATGGCCATCTCATTGCTTTGTTTTCCTTCTACAGCGTCTCATCCTCTTCTTGTTTCTTCACGCTAGAAGTTGAATAGCTCCCTATTGTCTGATGGCAGCATTATTCGAGATTGTCAGGAATTTCTGTTAGCCCGAATTTCAGTTCTGGATGCTTACACCTCCCCTTTACACTGGTGGGACGATACCAGATCAGATCTTAAATGCTTTTTTCTTAGGTATGCCAGGAGTAAATCTGTTTCCTCTTATCATCACTATTTGTTATTACAGTGACATTTACAGGATGTAATCTCTAGGGCTGCTGAGATGGCTCAAGACTGCTCCTCTCTTATTGCTTCCTTGAAGACCCAGATGGAAGAGTATCAATATAACAGGGCCCGCTCGTTGCGTCTTGAGGCTACTTGTGGCACCCACTCTTCAAAGGCCTCTTTTGATATATACAAGCACTTTTCTGACAGGGTGGCAGCCACGCACATTGAATGTCTTATTGACCCTGACTCTTCTAAGGTTTATGATACTATAACCTCTCTCCAGCTAAAGGTCTCTTCCCATTTAGCCAGTGTTTTTGGGACTCCTTCAGTGGCTACGTCCACTGCTGTTTCCTTTTTTGATTTCCTGACCCCTTCTCCTCCTCCTCCTCCTCCTGATCTTTGCACCAAGTTGACAGCCCCAATTTCCTTGTTAGAGGTGCAGGTGGCTATTAAGAAGCAAAAGCGATGTACTTCTCCAGGGCAGGACGGCCTTACTGCTGAACTTTATCAAGCTTTTTCAGATGTTTTTTCACCCATTCTTACCTTGCTCTTTAATACTATTATTGCTACTCATTCTGTTCCTTGGAATTTTTCAGATGCAATCGTGTTTCTGTTGTTCAAGAAAGGAGATAGGTCGGACATACGGAATTGGAGGCCTTTGAGTCTCTTGAATGTGGACTATAAGATTTTTACATCCATCCTGCTTCACCGTCTTCTTCCTGTCACATCCCACGTTATTTCAGAAGTACAGACCTGTGCTATTCCTCAACGCACTATTGTTTCCAATCTTTCCCTGCTTAGAGATGTCTCTGCCTTTAGCTCTTCTTATTCTCCTTCACTTCTTTTTTCACTGGATCAGGAGAAGGCATTTGATAGAGTGAATCATGACTACCTCTTTCAAGTCTTGTCTCATTACGGTATTCCACAGAGCTTTATTCAATGGATTAGATTGCTCTATTCCACTGCCTGGATCCATCCTTACATGAATGGCGCCACTTGCCCCTCCTTTTTGAGTCGTACCAGGGTTCGGCAGGGCTGCCCTCTCAGTCCTCTTCTTTATGTTTTTCATATAGATCCATTACTTCATAAACTCTTATGCAACTCATCGATCCCTCATTTGTCCTTTCTTTCCAGGTGCTCTGTCCCTACAGTATTGGCTTATGCGGACGATCTCTGCATTCTCACCACCCCGCACCTACAAGAGGCGGACTTAGTCCTCCTTTTAATGAATTTTGAACGTGTGTCTGGTTCTAAGCTTAATTATAATAAGAGTGCGGCATTGTACCTCCCAATTCCACCACCCCACATTCACGTCGCTACGTTGCAGGAGTGCCCATACAATTTTCCTCAGTTAAAGTTTTAGGATTGTCCTTTGGTTCCCCTGATGATGCCCACTCAAATTGGACTGCTGTTTTGGACAAGGTCATTCATTTGGTTGCATCCTGGAAGGGTCATACTATTGCAAAGAGAAAGCGGGTTTTGTTGTTGAAAACCTTAGTTCTTCCTTTATTTCTTCATGTGGCTTCAGTTTTTCTGGTCCTCTTTTCCTTGGAGGCTCACTTGTATAATGTTTTCTTTCAGGGATCCCGGGGCTGCCATTTAAATCCGATGAAACGTTCTTACACATATCTTGATTATTGTCACGGTGGGGTTCGGATGTTGAACCCCTTGGTGTTTTTTCACAGTTTGTTTCTTAAGACTGTTATCCCCTACCTATTAAATACACCCCCGGTCTTTTGGATTTTTCTTCTTCATCATCATATTGCTCCATTGTCCGCCACCTGGTGCCTCCCCCCCTTTCGAAATCCCTCGGAATTTTCATAAGTTTAAGCTCCCCCATTTTATCATTCCCACCTTTTTAAAAATTCATCAGTGGTCTCTGACCCCTACAGTGATTCTCTCTTCCTCAAGGAAGCACTTATATCAGTCTGTTTTTGGAACATCCTTTTTGGACCGTCCGGTGCTATGAGATTCCCTTGGCGTGCAACTGGACTCCTCTGGAGTTTTTCACAAACTGACTGATCCACGGATCCCCCAAAGGGTTTGGGATGTAACCTGGCTTTCTTGTCATGGCAGACTAGGTGTTCATGGTAATATGAAGCATAAGGCTCATGAAGAAAGGACTTGTCCCCAGGATACATGCCTTTCCATTCCAGAGACCATGATGCATTTCTTTCTTTCTTGATTGCCCCTATTCACAACCGGTATGGATCCTTCTCCTCCATAAATGGAAGGAAAAGGCCCTTCCTTTTCTCACGTATAATATTTTGATTTATGGTATTTATCCCCCTACTTTGGTTTATTACCATCCTAGTACTTTACGTTTAATTTTTGCATTTTGTCGCTTCTATTTGTGGCAAGCCAGATGTGCATTTTTACTACAACAGAAAGTGTGTAGTCCTACTCAGATTGTCACTCAGATTTTACAGGGCTTACAGGCTGTTTATAGTTCTGAGGTTCGTATCGCCTGAAGTTTTTCGGCACTATTGGGGCTTCTGTTCCTGGATTTTTTCCTAATGATGCAGTACTTTTTTGTAATTTCTTTGCTTTTTTTCATTATAATTTTGTATGATGTACTACTGTTCTTGCAATGTTTTTATGCCATACAATACTCCCCTACTCTTTTTAGTGGGGATGAGATGGGGGTTATATACTACTACGGATTCTCACTGCTTGTTATTCATGTATGTTGTAATACTTACTTTTGTATTTTATTTCATTTAGTATGGTTTTGTCTGATGCCATACACTTTTGTATATTTTCTCTTAAGTTTTTAATGGAAGATTCCCCTACTCTTATAGTGGGGATGGGATAGGGGTTATGTACAACCACGGGTGATTTATGTTTGTAGTTCAAGTACGCTGTGGTATTTATTTTGGTTTTTTGACCTCCTCCATTATGGTTTTGTATGAAGCAATAAGTTTTAGTATAATTTGTTTTCACTACAACTTCCCCTACTCTTTTAATGAGAATGAAATGGGGGTTGAGTGCCCAAATGGATTATTTTTGTCTGTAGTCCATGTATGCAGTAATACAGTACTTATTTCTGTTTTTGAATTATTTTCTTATGGTTTTGTATGAAAGCATATGATTTGTATATTTTGTTTTCAGTTTTCAATAAAAAAAATTCCCCTACTCTTTTTGATAAGTGCCATGGGATCTTTAACATCCACCTGAACTACCACCAATCCAGGCAGATGGGACCTCGGTTTAACATCTCATCCGAAAGACGGTACCTCAGAAGTGCAGCACCCCTCTCATGCTGCACTACAGTGTCAGTACTGGGATATTAACCCAAGTGCCAGATGTGGGAACTGAACCAACAGCCCTCTGATCTCCCGGCCTCAGAGGTGAGTGTGCTACCTACTGAGCCGCTGACACTGCTACATCAATGGAGACAGAGGGGGAAGGATTGCACACACATGCATCCCATTCACAGCCTATTGTTTTTAGATCAGTCCCTTGACTTCTTCAATTTAGCCTGGCTGGGGGCAGGGGTTGGTGCTTTATGTTTAGTAATTAGATAGACAGACAGATAGATAGATAGATAGATAGATAGATAGATAGATAGATAGATAGATACTAGATTGATACCTGTAGTAGAAAGGCAGAAAAATAATAAACCTAGCAAGGCTGGCTGATGATGTCTCTTGAGGTCATGGTCACTCTGTCTGTAGTATACCCTAAACCAAATGTTTTGATGCTGACATACTGTACAGTACTTTGTATGTAGTGCACAATATGGGTTAAGTGTGTGTGTGTGTGTGTGTGTGTGTGTGTGTGTGTGTGAAACCACACACACACACACACACACACACACACACACACACACACACACACACACACACACCTGTCTTATGTATCTCTCTCTCGCCTCTCTCTCTCTCACTATTTTTTTTTATTCTTAATTTTGGTAGCCTCTCAATATACAGTATAAGGTAGTATGATACTATAGACCAGAGAGTGCACTTTGGACATTCAGAGGTGTTTCGGTGGAAACAGACACAAATCGTGATTTATAAAGCTGATGAAATTATTGCTTCCCTCTTGTGCTCCTTCACTGGCTGAATGCTGCTGTCATTATAGTGTCCATCAGTGCAGTTCTTTGTGCAGTCTTATTTAATGCATCTACTATCATCTCCCCTTGTGCACTGCGTAGAGGAAAACAAAAGTGTAGTACAGTATATTGCTGTAATTTTTCAATAGAAGGAGTAATGTGGTGGTGTATATAGCAATAGGTTCAACAAGAGGTAGTGCCATTTAAATACAATTGCATAGATACAGATATACAGTATGGACGTACGGTAATGAGCTAAAGTTTATACAGTAAACAAAATTGGAGGAGTCATAGTAAGCAGGAGTGGTAGTTCCTCTAGCATGAAAATGTAAAGAAGATTGAGATGTAAGAGTCCTTTGATGAGTACTGTAGGCATGGCCTGGCAAGTGGCGTGGGAAGGGAAGGGGGTATAGGAAGCAGGGAGGGAAGGTCAGATGAGATAGGAGAGGGTAGGATATGATGGCCTAAGGAGGAAGGACTGTGCCAAGGGAGAAACATGACAGATGTCACAGGCAATGGCTGGGGTTTAAGTCCAATATTTGAAGCAAAGACAGATGTGATGTTGGGACCTTGATTTGGACAATGACAGAAGGGAGGACTCAAATAACGTCTCAGGCAATGGTTGAGGTTTAAGTCCAGAATTTAAAGCAGTAACAAATTGTGATGTTAAGACCTTGACTTGAAGCAATGACAGACCTTGGAGAAGGTCCTCTGGAACAAGGATTTGAAGAGGGAGAACGGAACAGGAGAAGCAAGCCTTAAGGTTTTCTGGATCTTATTCCAGAGCGTAGGAAGAGTGAAGCTTATTGAGGTTCTACCAAAGTGCATTTCAGCTTTAGGGATAGCCAGAGATAAGATGGTAAGACTTCTGAGAGAATAGGCACTAGAGATGCAGGGAGTTAGGCAGCTTGTGAGGTACTGAGGTAATTTATGAGTGAGCGCCTTATATATCCATAGAATAGCATTATTTTGCCTCCCGAAGCTAAGGGAGCTCCAGCCTATGGAAGAATAGAGGATGCAGTGGTGCACATCATAAGAAGCATCTGAAATGAATCTGAGGGCTCTGTGATATAGGGTATCAAGCTTGGAGAGAGTTGTGCTAGTACTATGGCCATATAGGAAGTCTGCATAGTCTAGGAAAGGCAAGAAGGTAATTTGGACTAGGAGTTTTCTAGCCTTCTGGGTTAGTGAGTGCTTGATCTTGAAGAAAATACTGAGCCTTTGATGCAGTTTCTTAGTGAGCTGTTCAATGTGATCAATGAAGGACAATTTGTAGTCAATCCAGACCCCCAGGTATTTGAATTGTTCCACGAACTCCATGGCTTTTCCCAAAAGGGTGCTTATGTGAGGAACCTTATCTGTTTTTTTTTTTTTTGAGATGAGAGGCCAGTGGAGAGAAAATAATGACCTTAGTTTTTTGGCATTGAGCAGGAGTTTCAAGTTGAGTAGATTTTTCTGAAGGATGTCAGAATCGTTCTGGAAGTCCAAAATATCTTGATCTGGAGTTGATCTGTCAGTGTATGGCACTGTATCATCAGTGAAGAGATGGGTACTAGATGACTTTAGGCCAGTGTCAATTTGATTAATATAAATGGCAAAGAGAAGTGGACCAAGTATGGATCCTTGGGGGATGCCTCTAAGAAGTATTTTTTTTTTGGCGATAGGTCTCCTTCAGCCTTGACCTGCTGCTCTCTGTCCAAAAGATAGTTTGCAAACCAACTTAGGGCCGGGTTGTCCACCCCAACTTTCTTCAGGGTCACCAGGAGCAAATTGTGGTCCACCATGTCAAAAGCCTTGCTAAGGTCCAGAAACAAGGCATATATGTATTGTTTGTTATCAAGTGCGGACTCCCAGTCATTTATAAACTTAGCAAGGGCAGTGGAGGTACTATGCATGGGTCAGAAACCAGATTGAATCAGGTTTAGTAGATTAAAACTTTCCAGATGAGATCTGAGCTGTTCATTTACTATCTTCGCCAATAGTTTTGACAAGGCCTGGAGCAAGGAGATTGGGCAGTAATTATTTAGGTCACAGGGGTCCCGTGATTTGAATAAAGGGATGACATGAGCCATTTTCCAGACCTTAGGGAGGTAGCCCTGATTGAGAGACAAATTGAAAAGGTGGTTAATAGGGGAAGCCAACATATAGTAGGCCAATTTTAGGAAGAAAGGCTCAGTCATAACTGCACCCACACTTTTCTTAGTATCAGATTGAAGAAGGAGATCCTCAACCTGTTTGACGGTGACTGGACAGAAGAAGAAAGAGTGGTAAGGGTCAATAGAGTCTAGATCAGATGGCTGACTAAGGAACTGTGCCCTGATAGCATTTGCTGGGGATGTATCAAAAGCCATCCCTGCAGTGGCAAAGTGATTGTTAAGGAGGTCAAGGATCTCATTTTTATCTGTAATGTGGGTACCACTAGTCGAAATTTTGTGGGGAAGTGTGCCAGGGCTGTTATGGCCTTCTACCTACCTTAATGTTTTCAAAAACATAGTAGCAAAGTTAGTGGATGCGTTAAGTTCAGAGCGGAAATAACTGGACTGTGCAGCTCTGATAGTTTTCATGCAGAAATTCCTTGCGGTTCAGAAAGCAGACCAGTCTGTGGCCAATTTAAACTTTCTGTCTCTTTTCCAAAGAGCATCCCTATTCCATAAGGCAGTCTTTAGGTTATCCATGAACCAGGGACAGGATTTTCTTTTGGTTCTGTTTTTGGTAACTGGGGCATGGAGGTCTAGGGTTTCAGTAAGTATTTCATGAAGTACCTCGTGTGCCTCTTCCACAGAAGATACGAGGTGAAATTTCTGCCAGTTAGCATACTGGAGGTCATAGAGAAAAGCATCTGGGCAGAAGTTCCATTTACATCTCTTATGGATGTATTTAGAGGAAGAGGAGGTTTGGAGTTGTGTCGACCTTACACATGCAATGGTACAGTGGTCGCTGATATTGTTAAGGAAGACACCTGAGTGGAAGAAGAGGTGAGGCTTTCTTACAAGGAATAGGTCAAGAAGGAAGCTACACTCTGGTTTTTTTGGTGTTTGGGTGGGTAACTTCATTAACGATCTGGGTAAGTCCATGGACATCACAGAATTCTTTCAGTGGTAAGGAGACTGGAGAAAGTCAGTCAAAGTTAAGGTCACCAATTATGGTTATTTCTGATGAGGTGGTAGCTAGCATGTCACTTAGGTGTTTGAGCAGAGAAAGGCTAGCTGAGGGGGGCCTATAGCACCCACTAATGCAGACAGAGGTAGATTTGGCTGATTGAATTCTTAGCAAAAGGCACTCAAACTCCTTAGGGACTGTAGTCGTGTCCACTATAGTTGCAGTAATGTTGTCCCAGACACAGATGACTACTCCCCCTCCCAGGGATTTCCTATCAATAGAAAACAAGTTGTATGAAGGAATGTTAACCTCATAGTCCAGGGTGGTTGGTCTTAGCCAAGTTTTGGAAATTACAAGAACATCAGGAGAGCAGTGGAGGGTCCACATTTTACTAGCATCAAGCTTTTTCAGAAGGCTGCAGGCATTCAAATGCAAAAATGATAACCTTTTTAGTAAAGGTAGGTCAGCTGGGGTAGGAATGGAGAGGGGGGGCCCGGGGTTTAATTCAACATTACCAGCACAGATGAGTAGCAGCAGAAGCATCTTTTTTATAGCACTAAGAAGTAGTCAGAATGGCCAAATTTTGCCCTTGAGGCGTGGGCAGTTTCTCAAACTCTTCTCCAAGGTCAAGCAGCGAGGTGAGGGGTGATAGTAAGCATACAGAATAGCTTTAATTGAAAGGGCAAACCCATGAGAGAGAGGCAGTTGGTATCCGACGTGAGTACAGCAGTGTATGGTAGTATGGAGGCCAGGTCGGGTAAGTGGCAGAGGAAGGGAAACATTTAGAAATTGGTATATAACATTTAGGTAGCATCTGAATATGCCTGGGTGTTGAAAATGTTGTAGGTTTAGAGACCCACAGTATGTGGCGGTTACACTAATAAGTAGAAATCCTATGCTGAATGGATGAAGCAGCATTTTTGCAGTTAAATTTGAGCACGAGAGAGGATCATCCTTTTAAGGAGTTGCAGGAAGGAGAGCCCCTTTAAGGAGTTGCTGTAATTGACTAGTGTGAGGCCTCGGGGGCAGGGATCACTGGGTAAGTGTATTTAATAAAGAAAGGAGGGGGGTGGGGGGTGGCTGAAAAAACTGTCCAGAGAACAGTACCGCAAGGCAGTGGCCAAGCTGTGGTTTGAAATAGGTGCCTTGGGTGCTTGCTTTCTTAATGGGGATCTGCAGCATCCAATCAGGAAGTGGCCACAGTCCGCAGGAGTCACTCAGTCCAATTATGGGGATTGAAGCCTGACAGCTCTGGGCTAGGAGCTGACCAATCGTACCTGCTTTCCTTGCTCAGGGGTGGCAGACTGGATGCAGAGGTCCAGCCACCAGCAGGTAATGCTGCCAGGGATGCATGGCTGAAGTGGAGAGCCTCGTTTGGGCTTGTGGCTATAAAAGAGCAGAAAAAAGGGTAGTCCATTAGTTAAAAAGTCAAAGACAAAGCTCAAGTAAATTGGTGGGAAGGCCCTGGGCAATTTAGCGCTCAGGGCAGAAGTAGGTGCAAATAGTAGGAGAGAAAGGGTTCCTGCAGAGAGGTCTGGTCAAAGGTGCCAGGTGGGAATATAGCAAAACAAAAGGCTGGTTCAGGAGGTTGATGGGGGTGGGGGGAGGCCCCTTGAATGAGACCAGGGAGAGCTGGAAAGGAGGGTGTGTAGTGGAAAGAACTCAGGGTAGTCTGGAAGAAAAAATTACTCACCTTAGTAATGTTGTTTCTTCTAATGGAGTCTTGCTATATTATGACATATGCAGTTAGACCCAGCCTTTGAACTGCTCCGGAGGTGAAAGAGTTAACTTACCATGCCAGGTATGGAATCTTGAGCGTGAGCTCGGTTGAGAACTCTGTCTGTTGTTCTTCAAACTCAAACTGTCAGATCTTTACGAGCAAAACTCACTAAGATTCTGTGTGGAAGCTGTAACCTGCACTAGCCAACTGGCTACTAAATACTAACACATTTTGGTCCAAAACAAAGACTCAAGTCAGAGGATCCAAAAATAAAACACAACACCAAACACCCCAAAAAGGGGTGAAAAAACAAGGTGGGCATCTGCTAGAGTGCCAACACTGCACTGCCCCCCACATCCCAAAAGCAGAGGTTCCTGAGAGAGGGCAGGAGGGAGGTCATAATATAGCAAGACTCCATTAGAAGAAACAACATTACTAAGGTGAGTAATTTTTTCTTCAAACAACATGAAGTCTTGCTATATATGACTATGCAGATCTATCACAGCAGTACCTCCATGGAGGAGGACAGAACCTACTTAGAAATAGGGCTCTGAAGCACAGTTAAAGGTGTGCCAAACCAAGCATCACTCCTAGCCTGGATGTCCAGGAAGTAATGCTTGGTGAAAGTGTGAACTGTTTTCCAGGTAGTTGCTTGACATATCTCTATGATAGGGATGTCCCTGGCTGCAGCCAGGGACGCAGCTGTACCTCTGTTAGAGTGAGCCCTCAGGTCTGAAGAGGGAACCTTACCCAGCTTTTGATAACGAAATTGGATACAAGAGACAATCTACCTGGCAATGGATCTTTTAGTGGCAGGTTTCCCTTTACCAACCTGACCATAAATCAGGAACAGTTGGAGGGAGTCAAACCTGTGACCCTTGGTACGCTCTATGTAGTAACTAAGGGCTCTCTTCACATCTAAGCTGTGCAATCTCCTCTCGCCAGAGGAGGAATGGTCAGTGAAGTACACTGGAAGAGATATAGATTGATTAAGGTGGAAATCTGAAACCACCTTAGGCAAGAACTTCCTGTTAGTCCTGAGGACCACCTTATCTCTGTGAAAGGAGATAAAATCGGACTCCACTGACAAAGCTTGTAATTCACTTATGCATCTGGCAGAAGTGATGGCTACCAGAAACACAGTTTTCCAAGTGAAGTACTTAAGCTCTGCTGAAGACAAAGGCTCAAAGGAGGGTTGCATAAGCTGAGCAATGCAAACATTAAGATCCCAGGCGGGAGCAGGGTCCCTGAATGGAGGTTGGTGTGAAGCAATCCCTTGAAAAACTTGGAGAATACAGGGTGAGCAGAAAGAGAAGAGGGCTTTCCTGCTGATATAAAAGCAGAGACAGCTGCCAAGTGCACTTTCAGTAGCTGGCCTCAGCCCCAAAAATTTAAGTGGACCATATAATCCAGGACTGTGGGCAAATCGCAGATTCTGGGAAATATGCTTTCAGAGCACCATATGGAAAACCTTTTCCATTTAGAATTATAAGTAGCCTGGTGGAAGGCTTCCTAGAAGCTTTCAAGATATCAGTACACCTTGAGAAAAGTGTAGGTCAGCAAACTCTAACTCTTCAAGAGCCAGGCCTTGAGATTGAGGGATTTGAGAGTCGGGTACCAAACTCTCCCACGGGCACAGGTTAACAGATTGTGATTCCTGGGAAGACACAGGGGAAGGTGAACTGCTAAGGACAGAAGGAGTGGCTACCAGGGCTGTCTGGCCCAATCTGGAGCAATCAGAATCATCCTGCAAGGTTGAGATCTGATTTTGACTAGCACCTTGAACAAGAGAGGGAAGGGGGGGAGGCATAGAGAAACTTCCCTTCCCAGTTGAGAAGGAAGGCATCCAGAGGACTGAGCCCAACACTGGGGCCTGCAGCAAAGTAGCAGAAGTTGGTGATTGTCTGGGGCTGCAAAAGATCTATCTGAGGGGTGCCCCACCTGGCAAATACTACCTCCAGTACTAGGGATCCAGAGACCATTCGTGATGGCCTGGGAAATCCTGCAAGAGCATCTGCCAGGACATTGTCCTTGCCTGGGAGGTGAACTGCCATGAGAGGAGTGTTCAGAGAATAAGCCAGAGACCACAACTTCATTGCCTCGGTGCACAAGGCCAAGACCATGTGCCCCCTTGCTTGTTGATGTGCCACATTGTAGTGGTGTTGTCTGTTCTGACCTGTACCACTTTGTTCTGAACAGATGCAGAAAAAACCTGAAGTGCTAGGAAAACTGCTCTGAGTTCCAACAGATTGATGTGGAGCAGAGATTCCTGAGGGGACCACAATCCCTGGGTGGTGAGGTTGCCCATGTGAGCTCCCCACCCCAAGAGGGACGCATCTGTAGTAAGAGTCAAGGAGTGAGAGTGAGGAATGAAAGGAACCGTTTGTCTCAGATTGCTCTGATCCTGCCACCACTGTAGGGCCTGGATCAGGGTTCGAGTTACTGGGATCAATTTGGTTAGAGGATCTCTCCTTTGAGACCAGAAGGCTCTCAAATGAAACTGAATGTCCCTCATCTGAAATCTTGCTCCCTGCACTACTGCTGTGGAGACAGCCATGTGCCCTAGGAGCTGCAGAAAATGCCTTGCTGGTCGAGAGACCTGCAGAGTGAAGGAGGAGGCCAGAGCCACCAGGTTCTTTGCTCTTTCTAAAGGGAGGAAAGCTCTGGCCTGCTTTGTGTCCAGTTCTGCGCCTATGAAGGTCAGTAGCTGAACAGGATCTAGAACTGACTTTGGGAGATTGAGAAGGAAACCTAGAGATGTAAGCAGCTGCTGGGTAACCTGAAGGTGTAATTTGACTTGGTCTGGAGACAGGCCCACTATGAGCCAGTCGTTCATGTAAGGAAAGATGGCAATCTTTTGCCTTCTTAAATGAGCAACTGCTACATTTTGTGAATACCCTTGGGGCAGAGGTGAGGCCGAAGGGCATTTCTCTGAACTGGTAATGGCCTGAGGGCAGTTCGAATCTGAGGTACTTTCGGTGGGAGCTTCTGATGAGAACATGGAAGTAGGCATCCTTGAGGTCCAGGGACACTAGCCAGTCCCCTGGCCTTAGAGAGGGTAAAATAATTCCCAGAGTCACCATTTTGAATTTTGGTTTAAAATGTGCTTGTTTAGGTATCTGAGATCAGGATGGGCCACATTCTCCTGTCTTTTGGGAGTAAGGAAGTACCTAGAGTACAGTCCTTTGCCCTGGTGTAGGAGGAACCTTTCTACAGCTCTGAGAGCCAGGAGGTAGAGACTTCTGTTTCAGGGAGAGTCTCTGATGGATTGCAGGTGGAAAGGATCTGGTTCTCATCTTTGGAAATTTTTGAAGCTGAGAACCAGTCCCTGGCTTACTACTTCCAGGGCCCACTTGTCTGATGTTAAAGACTCCCAGTCCTGGACAGTAAGCCAGCCTGCCCCCTACAGGTAATGGAGAATCGGCCCTGGCCCTCCCATCAGGGTGCCTGTTTGGCAGGGGCTTTAGGCTGAGGGATGGGAGCAGGCCTGCTCGTACCCCATCTGCCTCTCCTTCTGAAGAACCCCCTCTGGGCATAGGCTGAAGAGGAGGCCTGAGCTTGGTAAAAAGGTCTGTGAAAAGGCCTGCCCCTGCCCCTGGAAAGCTGTCTCTGAGGAGTGGCCTGCCTTTCCTTGGCCTGTGCACTCCTATAAGTGGTCCTATACTCACCCATTTTCTTCATGTAATTCTCTGTCTGCTCCCCAAACAGAGAGTTACCCACAACAGGAAAATCCATGGCCTTAGCCTGGGTATCCTGTGACAGGCTAGTACGCCTGAGCCAAGCCATTCTGCGAAGTGCCACAGATGTAGCCATGACCCTTGATGACAAATCATTAGAGTCTACTGCAGCATGGAATTGCACCTTGGATGCCTCAATACCATCAGCAGCCACCTGCTCCAGCTCCTTGGCATGCTGGCCAGGGACCTGTTTCGCTAGAGCCATAACAGTATCCCATCTGGATTTCTGGTATCTTGCAACATAGGCCATATAATTTGCCTGTCTGAGTCCCAAGGATGCTGCCATGTACTGTTTCTTTGCCATGGCATCAATCCTCCTGGAGTCCTGGTCAGGGGGGTGTGAAACCAAGGGAATATTTGCCTTATCACAGGCTGCTGCACAACCCCAACATGGCTGCATTGTTGTGAAAGGAACTCCATATCAGGGCCTGACTATGTGTACCTCTTGTCCATTTTCTTATCCACAGGAGGTATAGTGTGAGGAACTTTTACAATTTTTATTGTCTGTTTCCTAAAAGATTTATGTAAAGGAATAGACAATCTCCTAGACTCTGAGATATCCATCATTTCTACATAGTCAGGCTCCTCATGTTCATCCACAGCTTCTTCCAAAGGGAGCTGGAGGGTTTCAGCCACTTTCTTATAAAACATAAAATGAGAAGGGGACTCAGAAAGCCTAGGGGGAGACACTCCTGAAGGTCTGTCTGGGGAGATGTCCGCTTCAATGGGCACATCCAGACTTTCAAAATCACATTCACTCTCTTCATAATCTTCCTCCCCCTGCTCCGGTTCATAAAATTCCTCTATATCATATTCTTGAACTGGTGGCACCGACCGAACCGACCACTTACCTGATGGTGCCAATTCGGTCGGAACCGGGGAAAGCGACTGGACAATTTTGATTGCTTTGGCTATCTCTGCAACAGTTGGAGAAGGAAATTTTGGCTCCACACCTGCTGATTTTCTAGTCCTTTTTGCTGGGACTGACTCCTCTGAGTCAGCCCTCCGTTTGCCCGAGGAAGTCTCGCCCTGGTCAGAGGGAACTCCCTCCGGTTCGGTTGGCACCGAACTGGGCTGGCCATCTGGGTCAGCGGACTTTTGGCCTCCTCGCTCCTGAGCCTACCAACCTCTTATCCAGGTTAGCTGGAAAATTCTTGCAAATCTGGCAGTCTGCATTGAGGTGGTCAAACCCCAGACAATAAACACATGTGGTGTGGGTCAGCCTTGGCAAAGGCTTCCCCACAGACACTACAGTGCTGAAACCAGTGGGCCCAGTTTTTCTTTTGGGTTTCTCAGACATAGTGCCAGCTAACCAAAACTTGCCCGTTTACGGCAATCCGTCAAACAAGACACCCTTATCGGTTCCCAACCGTGTCACGAGTCGTGAAAAAAACAGTAATGAAATCCGTTTTTTTTAGAACCGATAAGAACCGGGAACCGCACTCTAAATGCAATTTAATAAAGTTTAACAACTATCTAATCGGTTCAAACCGAACCGATATTATCGTTTGCAAGTTCCACACAGAAATAATGTAAAACCTATCTATTACCATGATACCACAGACAGAGCTGAACCGACCGGTTATGGTTAAATATAGACAAAATGCGGTTTAAAACTGAGAAATTATACTTTTAACCGACAAAATGAACCGAGCAGCAGGAGAAATCTCCGGAGCGACTGTTCAGTGAGGCGAAATAAAGAATCTGACAGTTTGAGTTTGAAGAACAACAGACAGAGTTCTCAACCGAACTCGCGCTCAAGATTCCATGCCTGGCATGGAAAGTTAACTCTTTCACCTCCAGAGCAGTTCGAAGGCTGGGTCTAACTGCGTATGTCATAATATAGCAAGACTTCATGTTGTTTGAATAGGTAGAGAAGATGGTCAAAAATGCTCAGCAATATTTACAGAATATGCCGGTTCAGGGGGTTGTCAGGAGAGGGAATCAGGGTTCAGTAGATGGCAGAGAAACAGTGTGGAGACAGTGAAAAAGAAATGCAAAAGGGAAAAAGCATGTGAAAGAGGGAAACAAAGAAGGCAGTCCGAGGAAGAATGAGAGCAACCATGATGGGAAAAGAGTTATGTACGTTCACTCAACCTGTTATGTCGTAACCCTGTTAGCAATTGTTTTGCCCCAGGTCCATCTTGTAAATGAACTTGTCTCAATGATGTTCCACCTGGCACAATATTTTCATTGATTGACCGGTGTGTAGATATACTGTAGTGATTTAGTGCTTGTTGTTGGATGCACTGTTAAATTGGCTATATTTTAGAAACTGAAGGAGCAGCATTTGTTGTATTATGAATCCAGGCACCATGCGTCAATAATATTAATATTCAAATTGAAAAGAGAGGTTGGTGTTTATTTGGAATTCTACAGGCATTCGAGTGCAGAGCTGTTTTGGAGTTTGCTTTGTCCATACATATTCTGAAATCTGGAAAGTGCAACAATTAATGTTTTTTGTTTTGTTTTTTGTTTTATTTGCTGTGTTTATGAAGAAGCTTAGCACCCAGACAGTTTGGAATAATGTTCTAAAATTTTCAGAGTAGAAAAGAGGTTACCCACAGATATGCCTTTTTCTAGTTTGGTGAAAAAAAATATTGATCTTTCCCAAAGTTATTAAATTTTAAAAATGTATGTTCTGTGCATGCTCAGCAAGTGCTTCAAAATATCCGTATGAAATAAAAAAGGAGTATGTTTCTATATACAACTTGTGTGAATGTGTGTTTATGTACTGTACAAAAGTGTATCATTAAATCATGGTATCCTCAGTTCATCTCTCTTTCTCTGTCCCTCTCCTTCTATGGCACCCTGGCTCTTCCTTTCTGTATCTTTCTCTGCATTGCTCTCTCTCTCTCTCTCTCTCTTTCTCTCTCCCCTCCCCATTTAACTGATATGTAGAAACATAGAAACATAGAAGTTGACGGCAGATAAGGACCGCAAGGCCCATCCAGTCTGCCCATTTCTTTTTCTACCTTATAAATGTGCCATAGGCCTTTGGTCTGTCAATGACCTAGCTATTCATACTCATCTGTATTGCTCCCTTATGCCTATCCCATGCCTCTTTGAAGCCCTGCACTGTATTCATAGCCACCACTTCCTAAGGTAGGCCGTTCAATGCATCCACCACTCCTTCTGTGAAAAAGAACTTCCTCACATTACCCCTTAATCAGCCTCCCTCTAATCTCATGCTGTGTCCTCTAGTCCTGCTAATTTTCTTATATTGAAAAATGCTAGACTCTTTCACCTTGTTAATCCCCTTAAGGTGTTTGAATGTTTTGATCATATCACCTCTCTCCCTCCTTTGCTCTAGGGTATATATATCGAGCTCCGTTAATCTATACTCATATGTTTTCTGATGCAGTCCCTGTACCATTTTGGTTGCCCTTCTCTGGACTGCCTCAATTTGTTTAATGTTCTTGTGAAGGTGTGGCCTCCAGTACTGCATGCAGTACTCCAGATGGGGTCTAACCAGTGTCTTGTAAAGAGGGATTATTACCTCCCTCTTTCAACTTGTAATAACCCTACTAACACACCCCAACATCTCCCTAGCCTTACCTATTGCTTTAGTGGTATGCTTGGATGATTTTAGGTCATCAGTGATGATGATGCCCAAGTCTCTTTCTTCCCTTGTGACTGCAAGCAACTCCCCTCCTAGCCTATAGGTGGCTTCAGGGTTTCTCTTCCCTATGTGTGTGATCTTGCACTTCTTCGCATTAAACCCCAGTTGCCACTCTTCTGACCATTTCGCTAATTTATCTATTTATTTATTTAGTTTTTGTTGACCAGGTAAGTGCACTAGACAAATCCTGCCTATTTTCAGGCACAACCCGGGAGGGAATACAGATGAATGCCAACTGAACTTGAACCAGATTAAGCTGTTGGTGGTATTTTCAGTGAATGAGGGAAATTTGGCCAGGACACTGGGAAATTCCCTACTCTTTTGATAGGTGCCATGGGATCTTTAACATCCACCTGAACTACCACCAATCAGGCAGATGGGACCTTGGTTTAACGTCTCATCCAAAAGACGGCACCTCAGAAGTGCAGCACCCCTCTCATGCTGCACTACAGTGTCAGTACTGGGATATTAACCCAAGTGCCAGATGTGGGAACTGAACCCACAGCACTCTGATCTCCCAGCCTCAGAGGCGAGTGTGCTACCTACTGAGCCACTGACACTGATCTCTAGATCTCTTCTTATTCTGCCCACTCCATCTGGATCATCTACTCTGTTGCAGATATTGGTGTCATCTACAAACAGACAAACCTTACCCTCCAGTCCAACTGCAATGTCACTGATGAAGATATTGAAGAGGACTGGCCCAAGGACTGATCCTTGAGGTACCCCACTTGTGACTTGCATCTCTTCTGGCTGCATACTGTTTACTACCACTCTCTGTTTTCTGCCCATCAACCAGTTTGCCACCCAGTTGACCAACTTCTGACCTACCTTGAGCCTACCCAGCTTATTAATCAATTTTCTATGTGGAACAGTATCAAAAGCTTTGCTGAAGTCAAGGTAGGCAACATCAGCTGCTCCCCCTTGGTCCACCACTCTGGTTACCCAGTCAAAAAAAATCTATGAGATTAGTTTGACAGGACCTTCCTTTTGTAAACCCATGCTGTCTTGGTTCCTCTGCTCCTATGGATTCCAGGTTTCGCATGATCCTTTCCTTAAGGAGTGCCTCCATAATCTTGCCCACTACTGAGGTAAGACTGACTGGTCTGTAGTTCCCTGCCTCCTTCCTGCCACCACTCTTGTGGAGCGGGATCACATGAGCCCTTCCCCTGTCTTCTGGGACCTCTCCTGTGCTCAGAGACTCATTAAACTGTTCTGATAATGGCTCTGCTAGTTCCACCCTTAGATCCTTTAGTACCCTGGGATGTATGCCATCAGGTACCATTGCCTTGTCCACCCTGAGCTTATCGAGCTCTTGTAGGACCCTTTCTTTTGTGAAGGGACTAGTGCACACCTCCTTCCCCCCTGTGTCCACGGTGCTGAGCTGTGGGCCCTGCCCTACCTTCTCTTCAGTAAATACTGAGCAGAAGTATCTACAGTATTTAGGATAGATGCTTTTACATGGTACTCCTCCTCACATGCCCCCTTATCTCCTTTGGTCTTAGCAATACCCTCTCTGGACTTTCTCCTTTCACTAATGTGTCTATAGAAAGTCTTGTCACCTTCTTTTACTGTTTGTGCTAGTGTTTCCTCGGTTTGGGCCTTTGCCTGCCTTACTGCCTTCCCTGCATCCCTTAAGGAAGGAAGTTTGGGTGCCTCCCTATCTTCATCCTGCTGTGTTTCCTTATATTTCCTGAAGGTCAGCCTTTTGGCTCTGACCTTTTCTGGTACCGTTTTTGAGAACCAAAGTGGTTTCCTTCTTCTTTGGCACTTCTTTTTCTCTCTAACACAATGGGATGTTGCTTTAAGTATTGCATCCTTAATGCTTGCCCACTTTGCCTGTACCCCCTCACCTGTATTTCTTTTTGCCAAGGTGAGCTTAACTCTGTTGGACATCTTTATCAAAGTCAGCTCCTCTAAAGTCTGAAGTGTGATAAAAATACCTCCCATCTTGGAACTTTTTAAATGAACTATGAGCAGAAAAAAGTTAAATACATTGTAACATGAAATCGATAACTGGGAACTACATATGATACCATTTAGTACTGAATCTGTTAAAGCCAATGTTCACACCGATCCACTCCCATTGCATAAATTAAACTGGTGAATACTAAGGAAAAAAACATTCAATCAACAAAACATTGCAAGTCTTATTTCCGGAGTATTATTCCAAGACCTCAGTGCCTGGATGATTACTGAGAATAATTTGATAACAATCACACCCAGGACTGCTGGTATTTCACAGCTCATTATGCTAAACCTATGGGAATAGTGCCATACAATTGACTGTCATACAGGTAAATGAGGTACTGGCAATTATCTACGATGGGCTTAATTATCCTGGGACAGCTTCATGCAGGGCCAGCAAGCAGTGTGTGTGTGTGTGTGTGTGTGTGTGTGTGTGTGTGTGTGTGTGTGTGTGTGTGTGTGTGTGTGTGTCTGTGTGTCTGTGTGTGTGTGGTAATTTTGGCCATTTGCATTACTACAGTAGTTGTATTTTACACTGGTAATGAATACCAGCATCCCCTGTCCCGAATTATAGGTGCCTTATTCTTGAACTTATTTTCTCTCCTTTTTGTAATATTGCATTGTTCTATGCATTCTATGTTAAAAGTAATGATGGGGGAAATCCTATACTGTTAAAGGGGCCCGTCTGTTTAACTAATGTATCAGACGAAATAAGACTGATTTTTTTATTTTTTTTATTTTGCGGTCTGTATATGAACTTAAAGGTTGAAGTGCATGGGCTCTTTATTCCAGCCAGCTTATCAAATTTTAAACAATAAAATATTTTCTATCACTGGAATATTGTCTGCAGTCCTGGGTGCTTAGTGTAAGTCATATCCGCAATACAATTCGATTTGGGGGATCCATGCATCATACAGTATGTTTTTTTTTTTTTTTTGAATTATGAAGTTCAATGTAGAAGACTTTTTTAAGAGAATTTTCCCTAACAAATTGTACTGGACACATTCCAAATTTAGCTCCTGTCTATGAATGTGGAGTCAGAGGTTATGCCTAAAAGTTGTATCACCTGGAATTTGTGTTTGATGTATGCATTTAATAATGGATATGGATCCACATGGACACATTTTATCTACAGTATGTTTCCAGTAGAATTTGTTAGAGAAAATCATCCATAAATATCTGCATTGAACTGTACCATTTCATAGTGAAATACAGAATGAATGACTTTCCAAGTTCAATTACAGACAGTCAAAATGAAGCGTATTGATGTGCAGCCACCAGTATTCAAGGTTTCAGACAAATAATATGCTGATCTTGTGTTGAACAGCGTAAATATACCTCATGGACACACATGGAAAGCTACAATACCAATTACATAGATACATAGACAGTGTCGGCATATAAAGGCCTATGACCCACCCAGTCTGCCCATTTCAGCTTGTAAGTTCAGTTTATGTTTTCCTAGAAGTCTGTTGCCCCTTACCCCTGACCTCCAGAATTCCTTTATGTCTATCCCATGTATTCTTAAATCCTGTGATTGTTTCAGCCCCCACCACTTCCTCTGGCAGGGTGTTCCACTTGTCCACCACCCATTCTGTGAAGAAATTCTTCCTCATGTTTCCTCTGAATCGTCCTCCCTCCAACTTCATCCCATGCCCTCTAGTTCTGGAACATCTTTTTCGCTTAAAAATAGTGTATTCCTGCACCCTGTTCCTCCCTGTGAGATACTTGTATGTCTCTATCATATCCCCTCTCTCCCCTCCTCTCCTCCAGGGAGTACATGTTCAGTTCCTTCAACCTGTCTTCATAGAACTTGTGATGCAATCCATGCACCATCTTTGTTGCCCTCCTCTGAAAGTTCTCTACCCTGTCTATGTCCTTAGGTAGGTATGGTCTCCAGAACTGTACACTGTACTCCAGGTGGGGCCTCACTAGTGTCTTGTATAGTGGAATTATGACCTCCCTTTTCCTGCTGGTGATGCCCCTGCCTATACATCCCAGCATCCTATTTGCTTTACCTGCTGCCTTGTCACTCTGTTTCCCTACCTTGAGGTCATCAGAGATGATAACCCCAAGATCCCTTTCCTGCTTGGGGCATGCTATATCCTCACCCCCCAACTGATATATTGTGCCAGGGTTTTTGTGCCCCATATGCATTATCTTGCACTTCTTTGCATTGAATTTCAACTGCCAAACCCCTGACCATTCTTCAAGTTTCTGCAGGTCCTTCTCATTCTGTCTACACCCTCTGGTGTGTCTACTCTGTTACAGAGCTTTGTGTCATCAGCAAACAGTGAAATTCTGCCTTCTAGGTTCTGTGCAATGTCACTGATGAAGATGTTGAATAGGACGGTCCCAGCACTGATCCTCGGTACCCCACTGGTCACTCTTCCCTCTGTGGAGTGACAGCCATTTACCACCACCCTCTGTGTCCTGCCACCCAGCCAGTTACCTACCCACCTCACTACTGTCCTACCCACACCCATATTCCCCAGTTTGTGTAATAGTCTTCTATGTGGCACAGTGTCAAAGGCCTTGCTGAAGTCCAGATAGGCCATGTCCACTGCCAACCCCTGATCCACCTCCCTAGTCACCCAGTCAAAAAAATCAACGAGGTTGGTCTGACATGGCCTCCCCCTGGTGAAACCATGCTGCCTTGGGTCCTGTAGTCCATTGACAACCAGATGTTCCACCAATCTCTCCTTCAGTAGTGCTTCCATGATCTTCCTCACTACTGAGGTGAGGCTGACTGGTCTGTAGTTCCCTGCTTCCTCTTTGTTACCGCTTTTGTATAAGGGGACTACATCTGCTGTCCTCCAGTCTTTGGGTACCTCCCCTGTTTCCAGTGATTGGCTAAACAGGATAGCCAGAGGTTCAGCCATCACCTCTTTTAGTTCTTTAAGGACCCTGGGGTGCACCCCATCTGGCCCCATTGCTTTATCAACTCTTATTGCTTCCAGTTCCTTCAGGACCCTTTCTCATGTAAAGGGACTTGTGTCCATTTCTGCACCATTCTCACCCCTTGTACCCTTCAGACCCATTACCCTCCTCTTCCTCAGTTAAGACTGAGCAGAAATACCTGTTCAATATGTCAGCTTTACTGTTGTCATCCTCCATCGCCCCCATCCTCCTCCTTCAGTCTCACTATCCTCCTTTGTCTTTCTTTTTCACTTATGTACCTGTAAAAGGTTTTGTCCCCTCTACCCACTGATTTTGCAATGTGTTCTGTCTGAGCTTTGGCTTCCCTTACTGACCTCCCTGCCTCCCTTTGCTTCTCCTGGTACTTCTCCCTATCCCCTTCTGCCTGCATCTTTTTGTATTGCCTGAATGCAATCTTTTTGGCTGTCACTTTCTTTGCTACCTCTTTGGAAAACCATAATGGTCTCCTCTTCCTTTTCCTCTTGCTAACCTGCTTAATGCATAATTTTGTTGTTCTTGTAATCCCCATTTTAAATACTGCCCACTGTTCCTCAACCCTGATTCCTGTCCCATTCCCTTAATGCCTCTTTCAAGTATCTCCCATTTTCCAAAGTCTGCCCCCTAAAATCCAGGATCACGAGTTTTGTGTGGTTTGGTTCTGCTCTTTCTGTGACTTCAAACCACAATGACTGGTGGTCACTGTTCCCCAGGTGCTCCCCACTGTTACCCCATCACGCTGTCCCTGTTTGTGAGCACAAGGTCTAGTATTGCCTTCTGCCAAGTTGGTTCCATGACCAGTTGCTTGAGGAAGGCACCCTGAAGGATCCAGGATAAATCTGCTCCTAGTTGATGCTGCTGCTGGGATGCTCCAGTCCACATCTGGAATATTGAAGTCTCCAACCAGTACTACCTCACCTTGTGTCTGCCATCCTTTGGATGGCTAGCATCAACTCCCTATCTGTTTCTTCCTCCTGGGCTGGTGGTCTATAGACCACACCTGTGCGGATGGCTGTTCCCATTTTCCTTTCCAGCTTAACCCACAGTATCTCCCCCACATTTTGTTCCTCCTGGATCTCTGTGGCCCTTATGTCATTTCTCACATACAATGCCACTCCTCCTCCCTTCCTGCCTGCTCTGTCTCTTCTGAATATGTTGTAGCCAGGTATGGCCATCTCCCAGTCGTGGTTATCATTACACCAGGTTTCAGCGATGGCCACAATGTCCAGGTCTGACTGCACAATGACAGCCTCCAGATCTTCCATCTTATTGCTAAGGCTCCTGACATTTGCATACATGGCTTTCCATGATTTGACCTCCCTAGGCTGTTTCACTGTTCTACTCCAGCCCCTTCCTTGGTTGTCCTTTATCCCTGGTTCTCCTTGCTGTCTGCCCTTCTGCTGAATTTTGCCCCTTTTCTGCCTATCCACCTCTTGGGCACTAATCTCCATCTTTTGCACACTGCTTTGCAGAGATAGCCACTCCTCTGGTTCACTGGTTCCACTGCTAGCTGTGGGGGTGAGCAAGTAGGTACCCTCCTTGCTGGCCTGCCACCCCCCTTTGCTAGTTTAAATGCTTGCCAATGTTGCATTTAAACTTATCATTGAGTGCTTGATTCCCTCCAGGATGGATGCAGACCATCAGGCTTGACAAACCTCCATCCCTCCAGGTGGGTCCCCAGTTACCAATGAATCCAACCCTTCCTCACAGCACCAGTTCTTCAACCATGAGTTAAAGTTCCTGCATGCACCATATGCTCTCCCTTGCCTCTCACAGGTAGTACTTCTGAGAAAGTGACAGAAGTAGCTACTTGCCTGAGACCCCTCCCCAATTTCCTAAACTCTTCCTGAACTTCCTTTGGCTCCCCATTTGCCAGGTCATTAGTACCTAGGTGGATAATGACATCCAGCTCACCCTCCCATCTTGCCTTCCCAGTGATCTCCAGGATCTTCCTTCCATCCCTCCATGCCGTGGCACCTAGTAGGCACCTCACCTCCCTGTCCTCCCCCTCCTGTGTTCCTAGCTGGATCCCTCTTATGATGGAGTCCCCCACCAGGATTCACTTCCTCCTCCTCTGGGGTCCACTGCTTTCCCCGCTGAGGTCACCTCCTTGGCTAACCTCCACATCCTTTCCTTCCACTTCTCTGGGTACCTCAATTTGGTTGTCCTCATTTGCCAGTGTGGCATATGAGTTCTTGAGTGGAATAGGATCTGGGATGTGCTTCTGCTGACCGCTGTAACCCTCCCTGAGCCCACTGTCATCCAAGTGCTCCTGCTCGGCATCCTTTGAGGCAGTTGCATTGGACTGGGCGGTCTCTGGATAGGGGTGATGGTACTCCTGACCCAGTTTACTTCCGCTCTGAGTCTGGCTACCTCATCCTGCAGTCCAGAGAGATGCATGCAGATAGGGAAGCACCTCAGTGTCCAGAAGGTCTGCCTGAATATGGCTGCCCCACAGCCACTGCATTGCACCACTCCCCACATTATACTGCAATTTCACTACTTGTCTGCTACTGAAGCTCTCCTAGTTCCCTTTTTATTAATTTACTGTCCTAAAAATCCTGCCACTGATCCTCAGATAATTTTCTTAAAAAAAAAAAGAAACCAATAAATAAATAAATGAGTCAAAACACTTGTGTTGAGGGTGGGCGTATTCCCCCTTATGCCCCTCCTACTTCACACCCCTTACTATACCATGTGTTTAGCTCCTGTCAATCAGATTTAGCAGGGCATATAATTAAGAGTTGGGGGGTGAAAATTTGCAGCAATTAAAGACAGCACAGAATTACACCACCACTATGTTTTAAATTTTCAACAGCCCAAAAACAATTATAAGTAAAGACAACAAAGAAAGTACAGTGTCACTAAAAGCCCACAATCTAAGTTTAAAAGAAAAATAGCAATTACCAGTTACTCTAAAGCACTGAACTGAATATGTTTCCTTCCTTCCCCTTCTGGCTTCTTCTGAGAAAATAGAACTCTACTTGCTACCTCAACTCTGACTAAGCCCTACCTCCAGTTATCATGTAGCTGAGGTCAGAGGCCAGACAATTAACACCCTTCACCCAACTACAGGGTAGTCAGACAAGCCAAGATAAAATTTGCAGCAATTAAAGACAGCACAGAATTACACCACCAGAATTACACCACCACTATGTTTTACATTTTCAACAGCCCAAAAACAATTATAAGTAAAGACAACAAAGAAAGTACAGTGTCCCTAAAAGCCCACAATCTAAGTTTAAAAGAAAAATAGCAATTACCAGTTACTCTAAAGCACTGAATTGAATATGTTTCCTTCCTTCCCCTTCTGGCTTCTTCTGAGAAAATAAAAATTATTTCCATTATTTTTCTTGTTATATTTTTTAGTCATTTGTCTATTTTTCTTTTGTGGGGTCATGTGTCTGTTACTATACTTATTGGGGGAAAAAGAAGTTACTACTGAGCTTTGATATGTTGGGTAAATACAGTGTGCAAATGTTCAGACTCTGATCCTATTGAAACTAGGTAAGAATTGTCCAAATGGACAAATGCAGGATCACACTGAAACTGATATATTGCATATCAGATGTGATATTATTTTTTATCTAATATACTGTTCTAGTGTGGATTCAGTACACATGTAAGCTACATTTAATGATTTACTTATCCTGCAAAGTGTTCTATCTGACGTTGTGTGTTTTGTGTTTGTAAGGCACCATGAGATTGAAGGGTTGGTTGTTGCTACTGTACATAATTAATGCACTGAAAATACAATACTGCAGCCCAGCTGGGCCAGCCAGGATAAAGACAGTGTAAAAACAGCTAAAAGCAGGACCATACCATAACAGAGTGTTGTACCTCAGTTTTGATATCATGTGTACAGTATGTCACAGTAAGTGCAGAACCTATTCATGTAAGTGATTCATACTGTAGGCATAGCTTCTTAAAACTGGTGACTCAGTCAGTCTGCTCCAATGAAGAAGAACAAAATGTAATTCAATTAAATATGATTTGTGATCATTTTGTTTGTTTGTCTCAAAAGTAATGCACACTTACAATGAAGTGGCAAAAACATTTCACTATAAGGCTGCACAACTATCTGCCTATTTCATTAAGGTTGCATATTTTCCTATAATGTTTGCACAGGCAGATTGCAAAGAAGCAGTCTTTCTTATGTACAGTAAATACATACACTATCAGTCCTAATGGCAAGGCATTACTTATTTTAAGTAGCAAAGCTCATATGAAGCTGTATCTTTTTTTTTCAGTAGCGCCCTCTGAATTTATGTAATTCCACCTCAACCACCTCCCAACCTCCACCCCCACCAACAACAAATGTTACCCACTAGTTGCAAGTTGGCTCCACTATGAAAGTCATTGCTGAGTTAGCTGGGGTGTGGACTGACTGCTATGTTCATTGTATTCATAGTGTTGGGGGAAGTGTTGATTGCCCGTGTCCTGAAAGGAAGGGGGATGGGACTAAAGAGACCATTGGCTCTGTAACCCAGCACTTCTAATTTTTTATGCATAACAAGCACCCTTTCCTCAAGCACGTTAAGCAATAATGCTGCATTTAACCACATTGTGACCACACTTTTACCACTCACTTGCCTGTTTATAGCTTCTGAAAGTATCATGGTCAGGGGTTCTCTTATTTAATTTAAAGTGTGGTAAATATTTACAGTATTTTTTTAGAAACTAATTAACTTTTATAAACTGTATTGGGCTCTGCAAAATATTTATTTTTTTATTTATTTTCATTTTAGGTTAAATTAGTAACCCTTCTCCCAACAGAGTTGAAACAAACCATGACTGTCGGCGGCACCAATGAATTAATAATGTTATGTATCTATTTTTATACCTTACTTCATGAATGTTTTATTTTTGAATGCATTTGATGTCCCTCTGCTTGGATACAGTAACCTGAAATTCTTAAAGTTTTGCATGTTTAGAAACAAAAGTATAACTTAGCAGGTTACATTATCCAAGCTGTAGATCAATGACAAATTAAAAGCACAGTACATGAATCCAACTGGACCATGGCTGACTGCCACAAGGGGCCAGCTAAAGTCGTGACTGAGATGCCGCCAGTACAAACACCTGGGAAATTAAAACTCTAAAGTTAGAAAACGTAACACTCCTAAAACAGGGAATTAAAAAGATATAGTCATCTGCTTGGATAAGGTTATGCTAACAGAGAGGCTATGCACATGAAATTCTAAAGCTTCTATTTTTCTTTACAAAATACCATAAACATACAGTACTGTCAGTCATAGAGAAAATGTACCAAGTTGTGCTTTGGGAATCAACACAGAAACAATGTGAACTTTAAAGGATCAGAAATGCAGATTTCCAGAATCGCTGAGGAACGTACTGTGAAACATTGCAGAAATGCCTCATACATTCCGGAATCACAGTAGAACTCCTTAGGAACTTGCAAGAGCCATTGCCCATGAAGTTATATTTGAGTAATTAGGGTGGCAACTGAAACTCATATTGTCATAGTACACTTTTTCATCATCCCCTATATTTTAAAGTCTAGCTACATCTGAATTCTGTTTCCTCACCAGAAGTGGCTTCCTCATCATCTTGTTTTTGTTCAACATTTCTGGTGCTAGACAGTAATATGATGCATTGCATTGGTCTTCACATTATATTCTGCATGATTACTATTTGTCAGTGGTTGGTAATGTTAGTTATATACATGATTTATGACACTGACTGTATTTTGAAAATATTTATTAGCACTATGCCTTTCACAGTCACAATTAAACATTGTTGAATTTATGAATTTAGTTATGCAATGTAATGTTTGTGAATTACAGTCATTATGAATTCATATTGAAGTCCCATGCATTGTTGTCCTTTTAAACAGAGTGATGTAATTGTTTCAGCTTGTGTAAAACTTGTTTAAAATGCACAAACAGCAAATCAAATGTTTATCTTCGGGCATCAGCTGACTGGTGCTGGCAACTGGCCAGCTAATGAGAGCTTGCATGCAGCTGGGGTTACACTAGCTGAGCAGAAACAACATGACAGACTACAGGGAAAGTAGTGTGTAAAACTGTAATAATGCGGGCATATACAATAAACATATTAAAAAAGTTTGGAAGAGAAGTGGAAAGTCATTTTGTTATGGCCCCTTAAGTAAAAGGCATTCTGAGAATATTCTCTGGTGATGCTGAGTGATCCCCCTCCCTCACCATCCCTCATACACATAGTCATATTACTCTTCAATAGGGCACCGAGCTAGTAAGCCCATAAAGAGCCACATTAATGTTAGAATGCCTTTTACCTAAGGGGCCATAATGGGAGCAGGTGATGGCATCCTTCATTAAGGGGGACCACAAATAGAACCATCTGATGCAGGAAGGGGACAGAGAAGTCACCAACCAAGCACTCTCAAGTGCTTTGAGTGCAGTTAGCAGCACGGTCAGTTGCTTAGTAAAGTGCTAGTTGGGCAAACTGAGGCCCTGTCCACACTACACCAGATCCACTCCTCTGTAACGTTACAGGGGGCCCAAACCATTACCGCAACGGTTTGCATTTACACCTGTAACGTTACAGGAGGCATTTCCGTAACCGTTGTCGAAACCACTCATGAGGTGGTTTCAACAACAGTTACAGAACCAGATCTGCTGCTGTACTGTTACCGGCTGTAGTGTGGATGCATGGAAATGGTCCCATGCAGTGCCTGTAGCGCAGCGTGAGCTGCATTGTGGGATCGGGTGCAGCCGTAATGGTCGCCCGGCTCCCACAGTGTGGACCAGTGGTACTGATCCCATACTGGACACCACTGCAGTGTGGACACACTGTACCACTCCCCGGCCATAATGGTTTGTATCTGTTACTGGGTCTGAGTGGTGTAGTGTGGACAGGGCCTGAGTAGCCTGAGGGAGAAAGGGGATGCAGGAATCCAAATTAAAATGAATGGCATACTTGCAACCCTCCTCTCATCCTTTCTTTAGTTCAAGGCTTTTTGTTTTCATCCGATCAGTACAGCAGTCAGCATTACTTAGTCAACAGTTAATTTGGCAATGTCTGAATAAAAGAAAATTAAATGTCCAATTAACAGCTCTGACTTTGGTCACAAAATAAAGAGTCAGAGAAACATCCTGCATTCAAATTATATACTGTATTTTCAATCATTTTTAAAAATGTGGCTAGGGCTTTATTATACTTACACTTGCAGTTATACATAGAGTTGTCCAAACTAATGAGTTTACTGCTTGGATAGATCGCATGTAACAATCTGTTTCTGAAGTAAGAACTTGTCATTCGAGACCGAGAGGAATGGATTACATATCGCTCAGCAAGTGCCACAGTTCTGTGTGAGCAGTGTATCTGAAAGGACTCCAAACTAGAAACGCCCAACAAGTGTGTGTATGGGCTGAGTGGAGATAGCTACAGATTACAGTTGCTGGCATCTACTGTATATATAGGTGACAACGCCAAGGAGAGAAATGTCAGTTTTCTTGAATGTATCTCTACATGTTTCCCCAGTGTTGTTATGTCATTGAAATGCAGGTACCCTCCACCTTTTATTAGGGCACTGTTTAATTAGTAGTAAAATGTTAAATTATTGATCTGATTTATCCATAATTGTTTACATGACACATTACTATTTTGTGTTTTTAATTATTTTTCTATCCATTGATCTATTTCTGATGATTTGTTTATTTATTTGTGCAGTGCCCAGAGCCTCCGGGATCAGGCATTTTTAAATAAATTTAGCCTTGCCTTGCCTGAACTATCATGATCATTACTTTGAAGATAGGCAGTTTTTTTTATAGGGGGGAGATTATTATTTTTTTCATTAATGGCAGTGTTATTTATGGGAATATTCTTTACCGTTCATTAGAAAAGATAGAGCGTGCAGCGGGTAACCGCATATTCTGCGAGGTTGAAGATGAGCTTTTTCATTGATGGAATCAGCTTCAAATGGGAACTTGTTCGAATCGAGGAAATACTTTGTAAAATAAAATCAATTTAATAAAGATGATATTGCTGTTTGTCTAGGCTGTCAATAAAGGAAAGGCAGTAGCAATATAGATTTGGCTGGTTCCTTTTATTTTATTTGACAGGTATAAAGGAACAGGACTGAACCACTGAAAATGAATGCATGACCTACGAAATGTTACACACAATTACCCTTCTCCAACAGTTTACAGAAAACAAAATACCAGGGGCCAGTTAATCGAAGTGTAGAACTAACATTGCCCCCAAGCGCCTTCCACTCATGCCACCAGTATGCCTCATACCTTATCCGGCTGGTCCATTCAGTCTTGGTTAGGACTTACCCTCTTGGGCAGTTCACCAGTGTCAACAAACTGTGTGTCAGACCAACCAGCTGGATAAGGTGACATACTGGTGGCATGGGTGGAAGGGTCCCTGTCCACTGGCTACAATTTCTTAATTAATGGTTCCCCATACCTCTGTCTCAAACTGCTAAAGGGACGACCCATGCATTGCACAATTAGCCTTGAGGCTTTCAAAATAAGCATGAAATTTCTCATTTGAAACTGTTACAGCAGCTCTTTAGAATCACATGCGAGCTACTGTAATCAGCTGTCAGAAAATCTTTATTACTGTCAGAGATGACAGAAATGGCATCAGTAAATATTCTGCAATGGTGTAAAAAGAAAGTAAAGCAATAACTGCCATTTCAGTTTACCGGTCTAAGCTCTGCTGGGATAAGAACCTCTGTGTGGATCTGTAAACTATTTTGGGATAAGCAACCATTTTGTTGGAACAGAGGAATACATTACACTAACTGCAAGATCAGATTTATGCCATATACCTTCCTCACTTGTGGACCGAAAGCCAAGAAAAAGGGATCCAATTATATTTCTCAGATGGACGAAAACAGAGAAAGTAGTTGCATACTTGTTAGATGAGCACCCTGCAAAACTGAAAAATAGTGCAAGTGTCCAATGCTGAGATGGTTTTGTGCTGTTAACTGGTACAGCAAAACTTTATCCAACAGCGTATTGAGAGTTTTTTTTTCTTCTTCTTTATTTGGGGGGGGGGGGCTTTTGTAAATATGGTTTTAATATGAACATAAAGGAGTAAAGAAAATACTCTGTTTCCCAAACATTTTTAAATGAAAGTAGCATCATAGACTGTGTAGTTCTATGGTGCCAACACTTCTATAATGATTTCCCATTTTACTGGATAATAAACTCTGGTGTGCTGCAGTAATAAAAGACGGACACCTCTGCTTCTGAGACTGAAGGCGTTCTTTCATTAGAAGTATATAACAATATGAATAATAAAAATGAGTTGATGGGTTTTCACTGGATTAAGCTACTGTATTTTCTTCAGCTTGAATGAAGATGCATTTAACTGTCCAGTTTATTAACCACGGTATGAATACTGTAACTGTGACAGTGAACCTGCTATGCAACCTTACACCACCTGCTGGTTATTTCTGTGGGAGGACTCAATTTACTCATTAGGCACGCAATATTGCTGTAATGGCACATGTAGCCATCTTGTGGATAAGTGAAGAATAGCATGAAAAGCTCATTTAAACAGCGGCTATAATTGGGCACCCTACACCATGGCAATGAGCCATTGCTTCTCTGATGCACTGCACTGACTGGTACTGAACGTCATGCCGCATTACCAGGCAACTTTTCAATAACAACAACTGTAGATGTCTGTAGGTTGTGTTAAGCATGGTTGAACAGTTCTTCAAAGTAACACACCTGGCAGCCATGACAAAAACAGCCTAAAAACTCAAAGTCTGTGGGTACACCATCTATTATAAAATAACTATCTAGAAAATAAGGACCTACCTGTACTTTCCCGCCATTCACTGCATGTTGTATGCAAATGTTTTCTTGTTTACTAATGTACATCAACCACTGTATGGCTGGTGTGGAGTAACACTTGCACTGATGGTGATAGTTGTCAGTGGGTGTAATCCCTATTGTGTCTGACTCTAAAAATTTAAACTGAAACATGGCCATACAAACTGATGCTATTGTGATGTACTAAAAGGGGTCGGTTTGGCCCCTTTCCTTTACATCATCTTGAAACATCTGCTCAACACCATCCTGAAACATTTCACAGGCCTGCTTTAGAATCTCCACATCTGACTGACAGTAATGATGTAATTCCTTTTTAAAGTCAAATACACCATCTTTATGCATTTCATACCACTCCAAAAACTGTTTTTTTCATCAGCCATCATGTAGCCTACACCATAATCTTTGTGATGTGACATAGGCCCTACATAATTCTGATTGTCCGGTTTGTTAAAAAAGTGCGGAAAGTAGCCTTTTACTCCCTCAAAACCTATAACTTGTGGCATTGATGCGAGCCTCATTGGAAGGAAATTTAAGCTGTCTATAAATCGGATATTTAACCATTTTACAGTTATGGACATCAGTTTACTCCCCTGAGTCAGTAACTCCACTTCCATTTTTTCTTTTACAAGCTGGTTTAAGATGAAATGGCCATCATATCCCTTTGAATTGTGAGCTATGAAAGTGTACCCCTGAAACCTTTTTTGGATAAACTTTTTTACAAATTGATCAACACAGTCAGTGCCTTCAAACTCCCACTTTCAACATCTTTCAAGGTCATAGATATAATCTGGAATATGTCTAGAGTCACCTGGGCTGACATCTTGCATGCATTCAAAATCAAAAAATATATAACTAGCTGAACAAGGTGGTGACATAAAGGGCTGGATGTAGCATAAGTGAGTTTCAAATGGGTGTACAGCTGTAAGGCAGTTATGGCACTTTGGCTGGAAACAAATATCGTGCTCACCCTGAGGTTTTCCACATGATGAGCACAATTTAGATAAATGACAATCGGGGTGAGCCAGTTTATGCTGTCCATAGCAGGCGGCTGAGCTACAGTATATATGAAAATCAGGGCACTGTACAACCTCACTATGTACTTTACTACAGTCAAATGATCTGCATGCATAACACATGTTAGAGCATGTGTGTGAGAACCTTTCTGTGTGAAAAGGGTGTTACAATGCTCACATACATTTCTGGCCCCCAAAAATCCTTTTACATTTTTAATACCATAATAATGGTTTTCATGTAACAGGATGAATACAGATTTTGCCCGTTTATTAGGAGATGCAAGAAACCTCTGCCATGCACCAGCTTTGTTCATAAAAAAACAAAGATGTTCACATCTAGCTCTGCCACAAATATATATATATGGCTCAAATCTATCATTATTTGCTGCCTAAACAGGATTGATTGGAGCCCAATCAAACTACTCCCCACACTGGAAGATGCTATGACCTTCTTCCAGGGAGCCATCATTATGGTTGCTGACTGCTTGGCCCCTTTGAAGAAATTCTGCACCAAGGTTTGCTGCTACAAGTGGATCACCCCTCAAGTGAAAACACTGATGAAAACTAGGAACACTGCTTGGAAAAAATACAAGCTCTCCTCCCTATCGACTGACTTAAACCGCTACAAGACGCTGAGAAATAAGTGCAAATTGGCCATCAAAGTGGCCAAACGAGACTACCTCACAGATCTACAGAAAAAGAACCTAGGCAACCCTAGACTCTTTTGGGCTCACATAAATGGGCTTATAAAGGGGAGCAGGAAGAACGCTCACTGCCCCATAGAGGTCAATGGCCAATTAACTAACGACGACCCTAGCATCGCCATGGCTCTCAACTGCCAGTTCACAAACCTGGACCTGCTCAAAGTGGACTTGCCACCCCCCCTCCCAGTCTCGAATGATCCCATCCCTCAAAGCCTGAACCACCCAACCTTCCACATCTGGCTTGTAAGACCAAACAAAGTCCTCCCGTTACTAAAGTCCCTCAAAATGTCAGGAGCTATGGGACCCAATGGCATCCCCCCCCTACTAAGGGAAGGTGCCCCTGCACTCGCCAGGCCCCTCACCTGGCTCCTCAATCGATCCCTTATCACAGGTGCCATCCTGGAACAATGGAAACTGGCCCATGTAGTCTCTATCCACAAAGGTGGTTCAAGGGAGACTACCAACAATTGCAGGCCCATCTCCCTGCTATCTAGCCTTGGTAAGATTCAAGAGAGACCAATTTACAGACAACTCTGGGACTACCTAGAGCTCCACCATTTACTTGCCCCCTCCCAGCACGGTTTCAGAACTGATCATGGGACTGACACTGCACTTATCAAGTTCTCCACTGATGTTCTCAGAGAACTGGACAAGGGATCCCCCACCAGGGCAGTCTTCATTGACCTTTCCAAGGCTTTTGACCTTGTAAACCACAACCTGCTCCTTGCAAAACTGAGCCAGGTCGGGTTAGACAGCCACTCACTATCGTGGTTCAACAGCTACCTCACAGGGAGGACACAGAGAGTAAAATGGAAAGACTCCCTGTCGGACCCTCTCCTCCTAATGGATGGGGTGCCCCAAGGATCTATCCTTGGCTCCCTTCTGTTCTCCCTTTTCACAAACGATCTCAGTAAACACTGTGTGGGTAGCTCAGTGATACAGTATGCAGATGACGTGGTCATATACCGCCCCTCCTCTAATCTGGGAGATCTCTGCTCCAGGCTACAGGAAGACCTGGGTTCCCTTTGAGCAATGGCTTGTCACCAACAGAATGATCATTAACCCTAACAAGACCAAGGCCATGCTATTTGGCCCAAGAACCCTCAGCCAGGACAGAAGCCCACATCTCAGGCTGATGACCAAATCAGGAAAAAGACCTGAAGTGGTTGAATCGATAAAATACCTTGGCCTGACCCTGGATCAGTGCTTCTCCCTCAAGGATCATGTCAACCAGGTAACCAAAAATATTCACGCCAAACTCGGGACCTTGTATAGGCTGAAAGACCAGTCGATACCCGCGGCCAGGGCCTCCATCGCCACAAGCGTCCTCCTCCCTACCCTCTCCTATGCAGCTCTGGTGATACAGGGAGCTGCCAAACAAGAGATGAACAGATTACAAGTTCTCTATCACAAGGTGGCTCACTTCGACACCCTATCCAGCTCCCGGGCTCACCACTGTGACACTCTGTCCCAACTAAACTGGCCCTCCTGGGAGGCCCGGCTCCAATACCCCCTACTCTGCTACACTCATAAACTACTCAGCCCATCCCCTCCTCCCAGCCTCACTGGACTCATTGCCCAAAAGAGAAACCCTAGGCTCCTCAGAACAATGGACAGAACCCTCCTTGTAGTGCCAAGGGTTAGAATCAAGGCAGGGGGTAAGTTGTTTGCCATCACAGTGCCCACCCTATGGAACTCCATGCCCCCTGGTGTTCAGGATGCTACCTCTACCCACACCTTCCGCACAAGGCTGAAGGCTCATATGATGGTCACCTCCATATGCAACTGCTAAAGTGAGAGGCTCCTAAGTGGAAGCCCACCCCTCTCCCTCATATGGAAATAGCAACTATCACTGCACCCCATCTATATAGTACTGCACCCCATCTGTAGAGTTTACCCAGGAAATGTTAACTGCTAAAAAGCTACTATGTCTTACCCCTTAAATTTAACTGCCGAAAAACTACTATGTATTATGTTCCTCGCTGTCTAGTGTAATGTACCTGTGCTGTATGCTACCCCATGTATTATTCCATGTAATTCCTCGGGTTGCCCCTGAAAAAGGGACCTTCGGGGCCCAGCGAGCTTACCCAGTTATCAAAATTTAATAAATAAATGTTCTGATAGTCTTACCCTGTTCTATAAATCTCTAGCTTTTGCTAATATCTGCTGGTCAACTAGCTGAGGGTTTAGCAAAGCCACTAAGCTCCTGGAGAAACATAATTCATTATTTTGATTCACTAAATTAACTAGATGACTTGCTTTCTGCTTGACAATATGGCTAGATAAAACACTTCTAACACTTCCTGGAAGCTCCCCATGCACATTTCTCACAACAGTAACTACTAACATTAAAGTCTCATTAGCACACATCTCCACCTTGCTATTTAATAAATTTGCAATATGCTCTAAAAACTCATCAGTATTTAACTCTTGGGGGTTTCTATGTAATGAAAACACTGGGTCATTTAAACTATCACAATCCAGGTGTAGCTGTACAAAATCATTACTACCCACAGTAGGCCTTATTCTGTCCAACAACTGCTGTACAGCAGTATGAATTGCAGAATACTATTGGTCTATGGACGTTATACTGTCTAGATTGGCAAAACAAAACTGCTGGCGATACTCAACACCATTAAAATTATTTCTGGGTACTTCATATTCATTTATTAATTCTAAATAGACAGGCTCTGCTAGACCATTTTCCACTAACTGCTGGCAATCCTGACTACAGATGTCTTCTTCATGGTTTGGTGTGGCACTAACCCTTATCTGCATGTTTTCAGGGTTGTTATTTTGTGCAGAACTGATACAATATTCACTGTCTGTCAGATCTGTGTGCACATCAGAATGATCACATTGTCCCCACGCACATTGTTCACACATACAGCACTCAGTTTCACATTTGCTACTTTGACACTCAGGAGATTGTTGAAATGGGAAACTCACACAACCATCACAAACACAGCATGGTGTAGCAAACCCAGATACCACAAGGTTATGTGGTGGTGTCCTGTGTTTTTGCAGGGGTGTCTGATGTTGCTGCATTCTGTTGTTGGTAACCAATATTTTTTTAGCCTTTCTAATTCTGTACCTAATATACTGATTCACTATATTACGCCTAGTGCTTCTAATGACCTGCCCACATTGTATAATTTTATCAATCATTTTGTCACAGTCATTTTGTATAGTAGAAATGTTTGCACCATTACAGGCTAAATTTTTTAGTTAGTTTTTGAGTGCCCACCATTTCTGGTACATAAACAATAGCCAAAATGTATATTTGCAGTTTTACATCTTGTATTATGATGGCTTTGTTTCTATGAAGCTGGCCACCTTTAAATTTGTTATTCAAAATTTCAAACGTTAGTTTGCAATTAGGGGGCAGCGTCACATGTGAAGAAATCACCACAGGTATGCAAAATGGTTCTAAATTATAACTATATGTATACACAAGTGTACCACCAGTAGACTTTGGCTCATGTGGTGTCACTTTTTGGGGTGTCAAACTTTCTGGTGTAATTACAGGGCTAGCTTTACTCACACACACAGCAGGTCATTTAATGTGTGACAGCTCTGCAGATACACTGTCAGGGGCACTGAATAATGCTATAGATGCTTGTGTTTGCATATTGTTATGTCTGCAATAATGCTTACCCCCAGCATCTACATGGCAACGGTGTTCACGTTTTTATTTCCTTTTGTGGGGGGGGGTTAGTCTGTCCATAAAGATTCATGGGATACGGCTGAAGACATTTTCACACAACCCTCACACCTTTTACTTGCTGTTGTGGGTGCAGGCACTGAAGGCCACGGTCATCTTATTTTGTCAGGAAGACTCCTTTTCTGACTGGATAACCCTGAATGTGTGTGGTGGCTTCTTGCATGCTTTGAAAATACTGCTTCTAGAGGCTTAAAATTGACATAATCTAAAAAACATTGAATATAATACATAACTATATAGCCCCCTGTAATGTATATTGCATTATAATAGTGCTGTCTTTTTGCAGGCTGATTATATATTAGGTACATTTTGTGTCAGATAATCATTCCTCTGTTGTATTTTGATCAGTTTTAGTTAATTGGTACTCTCAATAAAAACATGCATAATGTCAGCATATTATATAATTTGCTGCATTAAACCACCCTGAATTTAAAACTATAAAAAAACAAAAGGATGGGGGTAGTTGCGTGAGAGAAACAGTGCCATGCCAGAACATCCTAGTGTATGTTGTGGAAACATATGGCTATATATTATAATTGTTCTTAAAAGAAAGCATGCTAAATTCAAAAACAAGAACAGCACTGTAGCTAACTTACAGTTTTCAACATATTTGCCCATTATTAACCTGCATTGTAAAAAAACTGCAAACACTTCTGTTACTGTAGTACAAAATGTTTGGTTAATTGCTGCATGTCGTGGGTGGGATAAATAGACTTAGACAAGAGACAGAATATCTGGTACATTGTACCAAACAGGTATGATTTAAAAAAAAAATGTAACTCTGAAAAGAAAATAATTCAAGCAAATAACTTTTGCATATTCATAACATCAAAAGAAAACAAAACGCACAGCTTGGCTAGAATAATAGCTCTATCAGCCATCATTGGTCTGTGCCTGACCTCTATCAGAGATCTCCCTGGGAGAACCTCACAGATCCTCTCCCAATGATTATCTGCCATGATGTTTCAGCTCAGCCCTAATATAGGTCTTAGATCCTTCCCGCAGGCTGAAACCTCACCCAGTGATTAACACGAATATTTTTATATTATACATAGCTTCAGGGATTTTAGATAATCTCATATAAATTCTTATTCCCCCATAAGCATAATCAGGAAAAGGTATAACCTTCATTTCTCACATAAATGTTTAGGTACATCATTGTCAGTGGCTCAGTAGGTAGCACACTCGCCTTTGAGGCCAGGAGATCAGAGGGATGTGGGTTCAGTTTCCACATCTGGCACTTGGGTTAATATCCCAGTACTGACACTGTGGTGCAGCATGAGAGGGGTGCTGCACTTCTGAGGTGCCAACTTTTGGATGAGAAGTTAAACTGAGGTCCTATCTGCCTGGATTGGTGGTAGTTCAGGTGGATGTTAAAGATCCCATGGCACTTATTGGAAAGAGAAGGGGAATTTTTATTGAAAAACAAATAATACAAAAACAATATTACATCATACAAATGGAAATAAATATAAAAGGAAAAAAAAACTAAAAAAGTATTGCATCATACAGTAACATCAAACAATAACAACCCTCCAACCCCGAAACCAAAAAGTATAAAAGGGACTATCAATCAATCAATCAATCAAAGTCTTTATTTAACCAGGCGATCACCATTGAGCAAGCTAATTTTTGAGGTGGACCTGGGTTTGTTAACAAGGAACAAGAGACAATATACATGGGATGCAGCACACAAGAAAATAATAATAATACAAATAAAGTGAGATACAATAATACAGTATATACAAAGTATCAGCAGGTAGCATTGACAGTAGTATATGTTTGGAACAGAAGATACAGCTAGTTTTGGGTAGGACACAATTTTTCATAAAAGTAAAGAAATATACATATCAGGTGCACCGAACACAAATGAAACCTAATCTAAAAAGATATATAGTGATGCGGTATGGAGAATTCAGTGTTGGAACCAGGGTCAAAGGAATGTGGAAGGGACAGATATGGGGGTAGAAAAAGGGGAGAGGGAAGAGTCGATTATAGATGTGATCAGTCTTTTAACAGTAGTAATTAGAGTGTGCTTGGACTTATAGGAGTCACTATTTAGGATTAGACAGGCACAGGACTCCTCATTATGATGTAGATATAGAGATTGAAAAGCTGCTAGGCTGATGGGGTGAGTTAATTTCAAAGCTTTTGCAGCTTGTTCCACAGTTGAGGGAGCACAAAGCTGATGGCTGCTCTGCCAATGCGAGATTTTGCTTTGTAAACATAAAGGTAGATATATGAGATGCTTCTCAGGGCATACTTCCCCAGAGTGCACAAAGGTAAACAGACAGAGATATACTGGGACAGTTTATTTGAGATAGCTTTGTATGTACAAACCACAGCATTTTTTTTTTGCTGTCTGTAAGCAAGGGATGACCATCTCACTGCCGTGTACAATGCACAGTGGTGGGTTGAGCATGGAAGACCCATGATAAATCTTATGGCTCTGTGATAAAGCGTATCGAGTTTGGATAGGGTACCTGCAGGTCCCTGACTATATAGAAAGTCTGCATAATCCAATAGGGAAAGAAAGGTAGTTTGAATCAGTTTCAGTTTAGCGTCTCTTGTGAGGAGATTATTAATCCTAAAGAACAGACCAAGTCTTTGTCTAAGTTTCTTTGCCAGTTCTTCTAAGTGATCTGTGAAAGTAAGTCTATGGTCTAACCAGACCCCCAGGTACTTGAAATTTGGTACATAGTTCAACTGCTCACCTAGAGTGGCAAAGATCTGTGGGAGTGTCCCAGCAATTGCAGGATTTATTGCATTTTGATGGGGCGAGAGGAACATTGCTTTGTTTTTGTTTTTTGCATTTAAGAGCAGTTTCTGGTTTATAAGCTGATGTTGCAGCAGATTAAATTAATTTGGAAGGGCTTTACAGGCCACTTCAGGTGTGAGGCTACTAGCATAGAGTACCGTATCATCTGCGAATAGGTGTATTTGTGCTTCTTTGATGGGTGCATCTATGTTGTTAATATAAATGGTGAAGAGCAAGGGACCAAGAATGGAACCTTGCGGTACACCCCCCAATAGAGGTTTTGATGGAGAAACATTCCCTTCTGCCTTTACTTGTTGAAGTTGTCCTGAGAGGTAGTTAGAGAACCATTTAAGGGATAGGGAATCCAAACCAATGTTCCAGAGGGACGACAGAAGCAGTCTGTGATCAACAGTACTGAACTCCTTGCTTAGGTCCAAGAAAACTGCGCAAAGGTTTTTTTGTCTAATTCAAGCTGCCAGTCGTTTGTCACCTTGGCTAGAGCAGAGATTGTACTGTGCTGTGCTCCAAAACCGGATTGTAATGGTATGAGCAATTTTTCTGATTCCAGGTACTTCTGAAGCTGGGAGTTCACTATTTTCTCCAGCATCTTTGACAGGATTGGAAGTAGGGAGATTGGCCTGTAGTTATTGAGGTCAGTAGGATCTCCTAACTTAAACAAAGGGACCACAAGTGCATTTTTCCAAATGGGCAGTAGGTCACCCTGGGACAAGGATAAGTTGAAGAAATGAGTAATTGGGACTGTGAGGACACAGTAGCTGACCTTTAAGAAGTATGGGTCAATGAGGTCAGCCCCAGCACTTTTCCTAGTGTCCAGCTGAAGGAGAAGATCTTCGACTTCTTTCAGGGAGGTAGGCTGCAGAGAGAAGGATGGACTGGGGATGGGTTTTTCTTGTGTATCCAATCTAAGCTGTTGGTGGAGGATATTCATGGGAGAGGAGTCAAAGGCCAGCCCTTCAGTGGCAAAATCATTATTGAGAGCATCGAGGATAGATGGTCTGTCGGAGATGACAGTATTGTCGATCAATAATTTAGTAGGTAGGGAATTTACAGTGGTGTGACCTTCAATGTCTTTGATAGTCCTCCAGAATTTGGAGGCATTTCTTGAGGAGCTCTCCAGCTGAGAGTGGTAGAAATTAGCTTTGGCTTCTCTGACCATTTTGGTGCAGAGGTTCCTCACCCTCCAGAAAGAATTCCAGTCATTTATTAAATTATTTTTCCTAGCAGTTCTCCAGAGTACATCTCTACTCTGCAAAGAATCTTTCAGGTCTTCTGTAAACCACAGACAGGATTTGTTTCTGGCACGAACTTTTACTATGGGAGCATACTTGTTGCGAGCCCCTAGCACAATTTCTGAGAAAATATCATAAGCCGTAGTATGGGACTTGGCTAGATAGAAGTCCTGCCATTGCATGGAGTCTCTTAGGTCTGATATATACCCATGGAGATCAAAGTTGCGTATGTACCTTTTAAAGGAGAATTTTGGTACAGTTGTGGATTTAAGAGTTGATCTTACGCACACGATGAAGCAATGGTCACTAATATCAAAGAAAAAGATGCCAGCATGGGAGAATAAATGGGGTTTGTTAACTAAAATGATATCCAAGAGAATACTGTTATTATTTTTTTTTTATTTAATTGTTTAACCAGGTATAGCACACTAAGCTGAAAGCTTTTTTACAGGAGCGACCTGGGAGCACAAGGAGGTTAAATGACTTGCTCAGGGTCACACAGTATGCAAGTGGAAGCTGTGGGATTCAAACCCAGGTCTGGTCTGCTGGATGTCACCAGATTTGCAGCTCAGAGCCTTAGACCACTGCACTATTCTGCCTCCTATTAGGGTTGAGCTTGTTAGGATGAGTAGATTTGTTTATTAGCTGTGACAACCCAAGGGAATCACAGAACATTTTAAGTGGGGTGGATGCACTGGAGATCCAGTCTAAGTTGAATTTCCCTAGTATGATACACTCTGAAGATGCCAAACCCAGGATGTTTCTGAGGTGGTTTAACAACTGTAGTCCAGCTGATGGGGGTCTGTAGCATCCTATTATACATAATGAGAGACTAAACAAAAAAGAAAAACAAAAATCAAGGTGGCTCATAACACCAATTTTCACAGTTCCTCCAAAGGTGGAGCAGTTCAGTCTGAGAAAGAAAGGACAATTCATGTAAGTAAAGAAACTTAAGCTGAGACATAACCATATGAGTGGTGTCAAGCTGCGACCACCAGGCATGCTGAAAAATCTAAGCACAATGAACCAACCAAATATAATATTTCAAAAAACCCAGGACAATGCTCAGTGTACCATGATGATACTTAACCAATCTGCATTATAGATGCCCAAAACCAAAGTGTCATAGTCAATAAAACCAAAATCTGGATAACGCCAAAAGGATACCAATGTGGACCAGAAGGACCTCTCAAAAGGGCAGTCAAAAAATAAATGATGCTGGGTTTCTAAAATACCAGCACAAGTATCTCTAGGGCAAAATCTATCAGTAATTTGCTTGTGTTTATGTGAATCTCAGATATTCAACCTACCATGACAGGAAAGCCAGGTAGAATCCCAAAGATAGTCAAGCAATCTGGGATTTGAGAGCAACCGAAGAGTAACATGCAAAGTATCAGGAGACCCATATGGAAAAACTAAGGGTTCCCAAAAATGACTCTCAATAACATGCTCATAAAAGGCCTTTTTAGAAAATAGCAAAACAACCTCTGGAGTAACACGCCAACGCTGTATACGTTTAAAAGTCACTTCCATATAACTGGGAACATAAATCTTCCACCACAGCGTATGAAAATGCCAAGACCCATTATTCCATAAAGCAAGCAAACTATGCAGATCATGGGAAAGCCAAAAATGCCAAGGCTGTGAATGGCAAACCAAAAGAGGCTTAATATTATAATAAACAAAAGTCATAAAATAAAAAGCAACAGAATTAACCATGGCCAAACCACCCTGCCCAACCGGAAGGTAGGTAAAATTGTGCTTAGTAGGATTAAGCTGACAACCCCACAAAACTTGAAAAAATAAACTATACAATCTAGTCTCCATATCCTGGAGAAGTGGAAAAACCGCACTAAGAAATAAAAACACAGGCAGTAGGAGGGATTTGATCAAAAGCACCCGTTTTTTCTTCGAAATCTGCATACTTTTCCATTTGGCCAAAAGTGAAAAACCCTCACTCAATTTTAAACCCCAATTTAATTTACCAGCATCCGGATTACCAAAACTAATTCCTAGAATTTTCAAAGTACCCTTAATAATAGGAATACCAGCCACAGTGGTAAGGCTACTCAATTGCGATCCAAACTTCAGAGCCTTACTTTAAGAAACATTAATTTTAGCATTAGAAATAGCTGAAAAGGCCTGAAAAATACAAAGTAAGGCAGTCCCAGAACAAGGATCAGCTAAAAAAACACATAAGCCAATACCTTTGGAACAGAAAAAAAAGCAGACATGGTGATAGGTACAATATCCAATGAAACAGTAATCTTCTGTAAAAGGATGTCAAGACCCAAAACATATAAAATAGGACTCAATGAATACCCTCGTTGCACCCCTTTAGATTGTACGATGACATTTCTCTGAAAACCATTAATCAACAGCCAAAAAGTGGCATTTTGATAAAGCAACTGTATCCATGAAATAAACAGATCAGGAATACCATGAAAGCAAAGAGCCCCATAAAGAAAATGATTGTCAGTCCTATCTAAGGCTTTCTCTTGATCAATAGACAACAAAAAAACTGAGAATTTATTATCAATTCCAAACTGTACTATATTCTGAATCTGAATAAGGTAATCAATAATAGTCCAAGATGGGACAGAACAAGTTTGAAAATGAGAAACAATAGTGGGAGTAATAGCATTAAGTCGGTTAGTCAAAATTTTAGTAAGTGTTTTCAAATCAGTATTTAACAGGAAAACGGGTCTCCAATTTTTGAGATCTGTATGTTCCCCAGCCTTAAAGATCAAAATCATGCAAGCCTACAACCATTCATGAGCAACAGACATAGAAGTGAGAATAGCATTATAGAGGTCAGTCAAAACAGGGACCAGAATATGCTGAAACTGTTTATAAAATTCAGAAGGGAGGCCATCAGGACCTGGAACTTTAGATATAGGAAGTGCAGTAATAGTATTCATAACTTCCAATCGTGTAATAGGTTTGATCAAACGTGTAGAGTCAAGATCAGATAAAGTATGGGGTACCAAATCAGAAAAAAAAACATCATCCGAAAGTAAAAATTCAGAAGTAGAGAAAAAGGTAGCATAAGCAGTTTTAACATAATTCAAAATTTCAGCAGTAGAGTGTACCAAAACCCCAGAATCAGTTTTTAAACTCTGAATAACTTTCTTTTTAACTCAAGCTGAATTGTATTTAAAAATATCTAAAGAACCCTTCTAAAGCCGAGTTCTGTACTGTTGTTCACCAGTCAAAGATCGCGACCCATCATAAAGGTACAATTTCATTTTAACACATAAATCATCAATTTGGGAAGTAAAAATATCACTAGTAGTAGATTGCAAAGAAATAAGCTTAAATAGTTGTTGTCATAAATTCAAGAAATTAAAATATGCAGCCTCACTGTACATTCTACCTTTAGAAGAAAAAAAAGTTTAAAATCCAACTTAGATTGCATCCACCAATCTAGCATAGAGTCATTAAAAATCATAACAGAAAGACGGGCTTTAAACAATTCAAGACAGTCCTGAAGTAAATCTTGTTTAGTCAATAGGGAGGCATTAAGCTTCCATAAACCTTTACCCATGCAGGTTGTATCACCCAATACAAGTACAACATGCAGTTCCATATGATCAGAGGTAGCAGAAGCTGCAGTCCATGCACCCTGTAACTGGGCATGCTCATAAACAAAACCAAAAATCAATTCTAATTGAAATTGAACTTCTAAAATAAGTTTTCCCCGGCCCCGTGTGATAAAACTTCTGATAAGAATCAACCAGTCCAGCAGTTTTCATAATGGAATTTAAAGAATTGGTATCACAAAAAAGCTTAGAGGTAAAACCTGTCATATCAGCCATATCTAAGGGGCAATTAATATCACCACCAATGAGAACTAACTTAGCAGTATGGTGGTAAGGTCTCAATAACTGAAAAAGGGAAATCCTCAGACTTTTGGTCTGCAGGGCATAAATCATACCAAGTCAAAGAAACACATTATCAAAAGAATATCCAACAACAACAATCTACCAGGATCTACTGTATATCAAAAATCCCAACAACTTTAAAATCCCAAAACTTAAACATAATAACAACACCAGAACAGGACTCAGTCCCCAAAGACCAAAAGGAGGGACCCCAAGGCCAGGAACATTTAACCAGAGAAATGTCAGAAAGCGATCTTAACCTGGTATCCTGTAAAATAAATATTAGCATTAGAGAGATGCAGAGCTGAAAACAAAATAGTCTGGTGCTTGACATTTCGGAGACTGTTAACATTCAAAGTGAGCAAGTGTAGATTAGCGCCAGTCAAAATTAGGAAAGCAAAAATGTTAACATTTTTCTTTCTAGTCCTTTTGTAGGTTTTGCCCTGTTTATGATCTTCTTCACCCTCAGAAGGTTCCTTGTGAGACAAAGCCACTGAGGACAGGTCAGAATCTTCACCCTCATCAGCTTCACAAGACTATAAGGCAGCATAACTATTCTGCATTCGGATAGAATCTCTCCTGGAAATCTTTGGTCTAGGGGCAACTTGTCATGTTTACGTTTCTTACCTACAACCACAAAATCATCAGCCAGAAGTGAAGGGGGGGCATGGTCACAGGTTCCACAAAGTAAACCGAATCCTGGGGCATCTGAGAGTCTAACAGAGGCGCAGTCACCTGTGGCACAGAAGAAACAGAAGGTTCCAATATGACAGGGTCAGTAGGCTGAGAAGTGGGCAGAGGGACAGGGAGAGAAATAAGAGATTGATGTTTAAGCTGAGATTTTTCTTGTGGCTCCAAAACCATTTCCTCTTGATCATAAAAGGAACCCTTGTCATGAGCTGCCCAAGGACATTGCCTATAAGAATGTCCAGTCTCATCACAAAGATTGCAACGAATAGGATTAGGGCAATAATTGTTAGAATGTCCAGTTTCCAGACATAAAGCACAAACACGCACTTCACAGGCATTACTCAAATGGGCGAGGGATCCGCATCTATGGCAAGTCTTAGGCTGTCCAGGATAAAAACAAAAGCCCCTATCCCTGCCAATAAAGAAACTGCTAGGCAAATGCTGAATGCCAGAATCAGTAGTTCTAAGCTTAACTTTGAGCAGCCAACTCCCTGTCCAGATGTTTTCAGAATCTAAAATAGGAGAAGGCCTATCAATGGTTTCTACTCTCTGTTTGATCCAGTGCAAGTTATTAGAGATGTCTACCCCCTCATTTGTAAACAAGATTTCAACTGTTTTCCACACTGGCTTTGTCAAAGGTATAATAATGAAGGGAGTAGAGGCAGGAGTATGCTTCAGAGGAGAATATTTAAGCCAGAATCTGTCAAGTAACACCGGGGAATGAAAACTAACATCAAACTGGGTGTCACCTGAAGTATGTATAAGAGTCAAAATCTCCATAGCAGTAATATGCATTGTGTCTTTCAACAAAGTCCTGGCAACATAAGCCCTATCAGGAGGTGTTTCAAGGCTGGCTGCCAGCATACTTAAAGTACACCGCATTTTTGCATTGAGCCGGCTCCCCCAAATTTGCAAACAAATCTGACAGTTTAAAAGGTCTGGCAGGAATAGTAGGATCTGTAGCTGGATGATGTGCATCAGCATTAGCAGGGAGCAAAGGGGAAGAGTCTGGCAACCCAGGCTTAACCAAATTAGAAAGGGGAGCAATCGTGTCCATGAAATCAGCCCAAGAAGTGGAGGTTTCTCAGAATCATGAGATATTACAGAAGGGGCTTGCATGGTAGAGGACTATAAAACACTTACTTGAGGGACAGCAAAGTCTAGAGAAAGAGCAACAGCTGATTCAGGACTAGTTTTTGAGTCCCCGTTGGGTAGTACAGAAGACGCAGTATCAGGAGGCTCAGCGAGACTGGAAGCACCCTCCGTACAGGCAGAACTTGGAACAGAGCTAGCAGGTTGTGGAAGAACAGCCACAGGAGCGGCAGATACCAGTACAGGAGACAAGCCCCGAACTTCTGTGGCAGTCAGAATCGAAGAGGAGAACCAGGTAGATCCATCAGCTGTTTGTTTCCAGCCCGCCACATGGAGAGCTCGATCCAGGGACCAAGCCGATCTAGAACCCAGCATGCCTTGAGAGGACAAAGAGGAGCAGTCACCACAAGAGAGGGCTTCCCGAGATTCCCCAGGAAAATGTCCCTTATCAGATTCTAAAAGAAGTAAGGCTTCATCTTCTTTGTGTAGCAAATGCAGCAATGCTTTCCAACGTTGGCAAACTGCCAAAAGACGAGAGTCGGGAATCAAATCTTGTTGTCTATGAGTTGTTCTCAATAGTGAAGGCTTAGGAGAAAGACATTCTACAGCTGCAACAGTCTGCTGCTGAAAAGCAACAATCTCAGGATGTAGTAGTCCAATAGCTTGGGAAACAACCAGAGAGAATGGTAAATCCACAGAATCAGAAGTAGAAACATTAGCAATAAACTCAGGTCTTGCAGAAAAAGTAGAATTAGAATCCATATCTTGAAACAGTACAACAGAAGGCAGAGCTCTGTCAGCATCACCTTCACCTCCTCCACCAGAGTCAGCTATCTTGCCCAAACGACGGACAAGAGGTCCCCCTACTGCAAGAGTAGGGGAATTTCCCTGGTGCCCTGGCCAATTTTCCCTCATTCACTAAAAATACCACCAATAGCTTAATCTGGTTCAAGGTCAGTTGCCATTCATCTGTATCCCCCTCCCTCGGGTCATGCCTGAAAATAGGCAGGATTTGTCTAGTGCACTTACCCAGTCAACAAAAACTAAAAATAAAAAAAAATTAAAAACTTCTAGAATATGAACTGCATTATGTTAAGCCCCACCCACTTTCTAAGAGGAGGAGTTTTACTAACAACATAACAGCAGTCCACATTATGCCACTCACCTCCTATATGAACACACCTTCTAGACCTAGCATGTCTCTGTGTGGTGTACTCCAGTATAAAACACGCCATCAAGGGTTACTTCAAAAAGACCTACAAAAAGACTTTCCTACTGGTTTCTGTAAGTGCATATTGTGAATGCAAAAATAACCATATTAAGAGGTTCTACAGGTGCACAGCAATACCGCTGTGCCGTACAAGCATAATGAGTCACAGCTCTGAACCATGTTTCAGTAGGTGACTCAGCGTTTAATTATTGAAAACATGCAGAGGGTTTTAGCTGTCCTTATTAGGACTTTGGACAATGTTTAGCCCCTTTTAAGCTATTTTCCTGCCCACTTCAGTGCACGGATGGCTACTCAAGCCAAATGGAAAAAAGTATCGGGACACAGCAGGGTAAACACACCACTGCTTGTATCATCAAGGAACCAATTTGGAAACAAGGAATAAAAGGGTTGACATACAGTACAAATGGGGGGGGGGCGTGTAATGTTTACAGGGATGATAGGAGAACTTAGTTAAATCACTTTCTGCTCAACTGTACCATGGTTTACCAGATTCTCTGAGGGTGTAAAGATAAGCTGGGAAAGTTTCAGTGTTTTATAGTATAACAAGTGGCCAACAAGTTATAATATAAAAAGTAAGAAAGTGAGGAACAAACAGAATAAAATGCTGTTGTGCAACAGACTGAGAATAAAAATAGAGAAAGGAGAGGAAAGAGAGGAAAAAAAGGTTAGTTTACACCCTAGAGTCTGTTTTGGAATTAAAGGGACAATAGAGGTCCTTTCCCCACCACATATACCCCTTTTTCAAAATCAAACCAACCATGGATGGTTTGTCTGGAATTGTGATATCCACATTCCCTTGGGAATGGGATGGGGCTTCCAACCTCCCTCACAGAAGCCCCACCCCAGGGCACCCTAAAAAAAATTTACAAGCATATATGTACTGTATACATTCTACAGTGATAGCTACACTATACATACAATTTTGCCCTGGGGTTTATTTACCATTTTATCCAGTACCATACCTAGAAAGGAAATCAGCATTCTTGTGACTGGCACCAGGCCTGTGTTTAATTACAAAGGTGTAGAGATGTAGTGCCAAATGTCATCTCAGGATATGAGCATTCTTATCCTTCATTTGACTCAGCCAGCACAGGGGATTATGATCAGTAATGAGAGTAAACTTATTGCCCCGTAGATAAAATTTCAGAGCTTCAATGGCCCATTTAATTGCCAGACACTCCTTTTCAATAGTAGCATACTTGTGTTCTCTAGGAAATAGTTTTCAGCTGATATATAGGACAGGATACTCTTCTCCCTTGATGTTTTGACATAATACCACTCCCAGCCCAGTTTCCAAGGCATCCATATGCACCTCAAAGGGCTGTGTAAAATCAGGGGATTACAGTACTGGTGAAGCACATAAAGCTGCTTTAATGGCTCGAAATACTATGTCACAGCTAGGGGACCTGGGAACCTTGTTAGGTATATTCATTTTTGTTAAGTCAGTTAATGGGGTGGCAATTGTAGTGAAATCAGGAATAAATCACCGATAATATCCAGCAAGTCCCAGAAAAAATCTAACTTCTTTCTTAGTTCCTGGGACAGGACAGTTTACTATCACTGTCACCTTCTCAATTTCAAGTCGAATTACCCCATTTCCTAATATGAAACCCAAATATCTAGTCTCCTTCATGGTTAGACAATACTTAGATGGATTTATAGTGAGCTCTGCTGACTAGATAGTTTGTATAACATTACTTAGCTGTACCAGTTGGGAAATCCAATCGTTACTAAAAATAACTACATCGTCCAGGTATGCAAAGCAGTACTGTACATGTGGTATTAATAGCCTATCCATATATCTTTGGAAGGTCATAGGGGCACCGTGTAAGCCAAAAGGCATATACACAAACTGGAAGAGGCCATATGGGGTACTGAAGGCAGTTTTTTCCTTAGAGTCTGGGTCTAAAGGGATCTGTTAATACCCTTTTGTGAGGTCTAACATAGAAATGTATCGGGTTTAGCCTATTTGATCAATGATGTCATCCACCCTGGGTATAGGATAACCATCAAATTGAGAAACCAGGTTTAACTTTCTAAAATCTAAGCAGAGGCGGAGGCCACCTTCTTTCTTAGGGACAATGACCATAGGGGATGACCATGGACTCACAGAAGGTTCTATTATCCCTAAGTCCAGCAATTTCTCAATTTCTAGTTTAACCTTGATACAAATTTTGTCAGGCAGCCTGTATGCCTTTTGTCTTATGGGTTCAGCAGTAGTTTTAATTGTATGGGTTACATTGACTGCTCGACCTGGTACATTGGTAAATGCAGCAGAAAAGTGTTGTTCATTTAAGTAGGGGTTAACAACCACAGTCTTGATAGTCTGTGAGTTTTCAAATCTCTTGTATGCTGTGTCTAGCTCAGTATCATTACTTTCTGCATAAACATAACAATAAGGTTTAGGTTCTACTTGATCCTGCCATTTCTTTAATAAATTGGCATGGTAGATCTTACTGGCTGATCTTTTTTCAGGGGTTTCTATTTTATACGTGACAGGTCCTGTTTGTTCTAGAATACTGTAAGGACCCTGCCACTTGATTAGTAATTTATTCTTTGAGGATGGTAGCAGGAGCAGAACCTTCTCACCTGGTACAAATGCTTTTTCATGAGTTTTAAGGTCATACAGGACCGTTTGTTTTTCTTTGGCCATCATATTGTCCTTATGAGCCTGTTGGGTATATAAGAGTAACCTCTTACGGAGTTCCGTTATACACTCCAAGATGTTGACATGCTTTATTTGAAGGTCATCCTCCCAAGCATCCTTAATTACATCAAGGGGTCCACTGGGATTTCGACCGTATAATAACTGAAATGGTGAAAACCCAGTGGAAGCTTGTGGAACTTCTCGATAGGCAAACAAGAACCGGGGTAAATGATGGTCCCAGTACTTTCCCTCATCATCCACAAACTTGCACAACATGCTTTTTAAGGTTTGATTGAACCTTTCAACAGGCCATCTGTTTGTGGGTGATATGGGGACATTCTAACAGCTGTGATCCCAAGAATCTTACAGAGTAAGTAAGGCTGCACTAAAATTTTCACCCCTATCAGTAAAGATCACTTTAGGAATACCTATTCGGCTACAGTATTTGAGTATTTTTTCAGCTATTTTGGAAGTTGTGATAGTCCTTAGTGGATAAGCTTCTGGATGCTTGGTAACATAATTACACAGGACCAAAATAAATCTGTTTCCATTTGAGCTTTTGGTTAGGGGACCAACAATGTCCATAGCAATTCTCTCAAATGGCTGGGAAACCAGAGGCAGGGGCCTGAGAGGTGTCTGATCTCTCTTGGTAACCTGATTAACCCACTGGCACTCAGAACAACTTTGGCAGTATTCTGCAATGGAGTCATGAATACCGGGCCAAAAACAAGGTTGTAGAAGCCTGGCCAAAGTTCTTTCTCTCCCTGCATGCCCAGCACTAGGGATATCATGCGCAAGGAACAATAGATCTTGTCTATATTTTGTGAGAACTATTACTTGTTCAACTTGCTCTTGGGTAGAGGGATGTGTACATATTCTATACAAAATACCATTATTCTGTAAGAATATAGGGGCATTGCCTGAACCATCTTTAACTGCTTGTGACATCATATGGGTAAAAGAGATATAATTTTGCTGCTCAGATGCAATGTTATACATACTGTATGTAAGGAAGACATAAACTATCAGACCTCTGAACCTTTTTCTTCCACTCAACTTGGGCTTTTCATTTTTCTGCCCTAGTTTTTCTGGGTTTTCCAATATCCCCAAAAACATCATCCTGGAAAGGAAAAGGTGAAGTACTTTCTCATTTACTGCAACTGCTTGTGACCTGGTGGTAACTGCAACTAAACAATTAGTGTCTTTATTTTGACAGGAAAACACAAGTTGCTTAAAATTGTTATAGTCTTGCCCTAAAATGAAAGGAACAGGTAAAGCTGGTACCACCCCTACATTAATATCATCCACATGTCTATTGATAGTTACAGTCACAGTAGTTGTTGGACACTGATGTACGCCTCCATAAATGCAAATGATGTCTGTCGTTACGGATGCTGGTCTCCCTAGGTGAATTAAGTTTGCTTGTATCAGGCTCTGCCTACTTCCAGAGTCTACCAATCCTTCAATAGTCTGTTTATTTGTACAGAAATCACAAAGTTGCCCAGGTTTATAGATGCACAGCAGGCAGGTTATTTTCTCTTTCTAGGGCAAAATCTGTCAATATGTCCTAGGCCATGGCAGTAATGACACTCCACATTTGAATCTATGTGTCTAGATGGAACAGTCACATCCCCCTTTTTATTAACCCCAGCTATCTGAGAAGATGAAATGGTAGGTCTTACCGGGGGGTGTTGTACTAGTAGTGGGACTAGCAGGAGAACCATCAGTCCTGCAGTATCCCTTGCGTAAGGGTTGTCGAGCTGACAGGAAGTCCTCAGCCAGAGTGATGGAATTATCTTTGGTATCAGGATTATGTTCCCAGATCCAAAATTGTACTTCTAGTGGCATAATTTGAATAAACTGTTCCAAAACAAATAAATCCAAAACAGCCTTCACTGTCCCTTCTGGTTGAATCCATTTGTTGCAAAGATCCTGCAATCTAGTATACGTTTCCCTGGGTGGAACATGGGGCATATGCTTTAAGATCCTGAACCTTTGCTTATAGGTTTCGGTGTTTATATCAAACCTTCTCAATATTTCTTTTTTTACTGCTGTATAGTCATTCACAAGGGAACTGTCCATGTTGGAGTAGGCCAGTTGGGCCTTCCCAGTTAGGTAAGGGGCAAGGCGCACCACCCATTGAGTCGGGGGCCAGTTACATGCCTGTGCCACACATTCAAATGTTGTGAGATATGATTTGATGTCATCAGTTATTGTAATTTTTGTTAATTTAATATCCCTTGGATTATTCTGGGCCCCTTGACCTGCCCCTATAGTCTGAAACATGTGTAAAGTGTCTGCCCAATGTTGGTTCTGTCTTCTACGCTCCTGTTCTCTCTCCCAAGAATCCCTCTCTCTTGATCTGTTTTGTTCCACCTGCCTCAATGCCAGCTATCGTATTAAGCCCTTCATGCCTTCAGGTGAGACATCCTCTGGTCGATCCTCCAGTCCATCCATGTTCACAGCTTCCAGTCGAGTGATAATGACCTCAATATCACTGGTAGCCACACCAGTCTTAACCTTAGGTCTGGTTACAGGAGGGAGTCCTGACAACAAGAGCTCCCCAGTCAGAGTCATTTGGCTTCTTGTCAATACCCCTGAGGGCAATGTGGGCTCTTTCAGTGTATGAGCCATGCACCTACCATCACTCGCAAAAGTCTAGATACTAAAAACAGTATCCTTTCTGAAGTCCCCCAGTATATCTGGATCACCAGTTACCCCACTCCTGGTACCAATTGTCATGGGAGGGATAGACTTAGGCAAGAGACAGCATATCTGGTACAACATACAAAACAGGTATGATTTTTATTTAAAAAAAAATTTACTCAGAAAAGAAAATAATTCAAATAACTTCTGTATATTCATAACATCAAAAGAAAACAGAACACACAGCTTGGCTAGAATAATAGCTCTATTAGCCAAAATTGGTCTATGCCTGACCTCTATCAGAAATCTCCGTGGGAGAACCTCACAAGTCCTCTCCCTATGACTATCTGTCATGAAGTTTCAGCTCAGACCTAATATAGGTCTTAGACCCTTCCCACAAGCTGAAACCCTTCCCAATGATTAACCCAACTATTTTTATATTATACATAGCTTCAGGCACTTTAGATAATCTCATAGAAATTCTTATTCCTCCATAAGTATAATCAGGAAAAGGCATAAACTTCATTTCACACATAAATGTTTAGGGACATTATTCCTTAATTTCTAGAATATGGGCTGCATTATGCTAAACCCCGCCCACTTTCTAATAGGAGGAGTTTTACTAACAACATAAAAGCAGTCCACATTATGCCACTCACCTCCTATAGGAACATATCTTTTAGACCTAGCATGTCTCTGTGTGGCGTACACCAGTGTTTAAACATGCTGTCGAGGGTTACTTCAAAAAGATCTAAGATAACCAGTTTCATATTGGTTTCTGCAAGTGCATATTGTGAATGCAAAAATAACCATACTAAGAGGTTCTACAGGTGCACAGCAATACCGCTGTGCCATACAAACATAATGAATCACTGCTCTGAACCAAGTTTCAGCAGGTGACTCAGCATTTAATTATTGCAAACATGCAGAGCATTTTAGCTGTCCTTATTATGACTTTGGACAATGTTTAGCCCCTTTTAAGCTATTTTCTTGTCCACTTCAGTGCATGGATGGCTACTCAAGCCAAAACAAAAAAAGTATCTGGACACAATAGGGTAAACACACCACTGCTTGCATCATCAAGAAACCAATTAGGAAACGAGGTATAAAAAGGTTGACATGCAAACGGGATGCTTATAGTGTTTATGGGGATGATAGGAGAACTTAGCTAAATCACTTTCTACTCAACTGTATTGTAGTTTACCAGAATCTCTGAGGGTGTAAAGATAAGAAGCAAGGAAAGTTTCAGTGTTTTATAGTATAACAAGTGGCCAAGTTAAAATATAAATAGTAAGAAAGTGAGGAACAAAAAGAATAAAATGCTGTTGCACAAAAGACTGAGCATAAAAATAGAGAAAGGAGAAGAAAGAGGGAAAACAAGGTTAGTTTATACCCTAGAGTCTGTTTTGGAATTAAAGGGACAAAGGGAGTGTTCTTCCCCCACCACACTGCATACCTGTTTTTTTGTCCTCATTCATTAGCAGTATAGCTTTGCATGAAGGTCCTGGTTGCTCTGTTTCTATTACAAAACATAAAAAAAGTTCAGAAGTCACCACTAATCATATACTGCTGTTACATTTGTTTTTTTTTACAGTGGTACATATTAAAGAGCTGATTTTAGCAGTTTTTCATATTTTAGCTGCCAAATCTTTCTACAAAGTACAGACCTTAACTAAACCAGTTTGTCAGAGGTTTAAAACCCTGGAGTACAGTATACAGTGATAGTTTTAATTGCACAAAAGGTAAAGTATAACATCTTTATTTTATTGCAAGTCCTGTTCACATCTAATAATTAAACTGTGGTTCTCTGTACATTATCAGCAAAACATTTTAAACTAAATACATTACTATACATCTCCCCAAGTATATGCAACACTGGCAATCAAATATGACTATGGAATTGCCCCATATACACACAATTATAACATTTAGATGCTAATAACATGTTTGATAAACTTAATTTGACATACCATATATGTATGATGCACTGCAGGACGATTGCTTGATATAAACAAGGCTGGCAAACCTACATTATAAAAAGCTATGTTATAGTTTAATAAGCTTAATTTTACCCACTTAAAATATTCAAAAGAATAGAATACAATAAAGTGTGCTCACCACCATCTCCCTGTGATGCTTTTGATTCTAAAACAAGATCATGAAAGCCAATCTGAGAAAACTGTTTTGCAAATAAAGTAGCCATTTTAAAATCTATGCCACAAGAGTTTTCAAAAAGTTGAAACTATTCAAAAGTCTTACCAACACTGGTTCGCTGGCTGTAAACAGGAAGTTGTGAGCTAATGCACTGACTTTTATGAGGTACTGGAAGGACACTACTTTCTTCAACTGTGAGCTGAGTGAGAAATTCTGTATTGCACTTGATATCTGCAACAAATGTGCACTTTTGCTTAATTCTGTTGGAGGTGAAACTAACCACCCTTGGTAATTGCTTTTTATTCACATTTATTTAGTGTTTAACTAAGAAGGGGCTTGTGAACTCTGTTTATCTTGTTAGTAACTCCAGAAGGATTTAAATACTGCATTTGGGTAGGTCCTTGGAGGTAGCTAGATTGTCTACTAGGATTTGCTGACAGTTAAACTATTTTTAAATGAATTACAGTTGGCTGAGGAGTTGAAAAAGAAACTTGCAAACTCTGCTTATCTTGGAAGTAACCTCATAAGTGTTTGAATACTGCATTCTGGTTGTCCCTTGGGGTAGCTGGATTGACTACTAGGATTTTGGGACAGAAACTATTTTTAAATAATTTACTGGTGCGAGGAGTTTGATAGTTAAACTCTTTTAACAGAGTTACTGGGGTTAAGGGTGGTCACAGAAAACCTGCAGTGTGAAACAGGAAAAGACAGTCTTTCAAGCAACAGAGGGTGGTGGATCTAGGTTTATGTTTGTTTGTTACAATTCTTAAGATTTTCAGTGCAGGAAGAGTTTAAAGCACAGCTGACTTATTTTGGGGCTGACAGCTCTCGGAGCACAAACCACCAGGCCTGTTTTGGGGCTGGGAAGGTTTACCTGTGTCTGACTTGGATGTGTGGATTTTTCTCTGTTTGATTAGCAGGGTATTTCTCTACCAAATTGTTGTGTAGGGAATCTTGCTGACAGGAAGGCACTCATTGCAGCAGTGGGTCAGAACTTTTAGCTGATTGTTTTGCGAGGGCACAGTTTAGGCCCAACCCCTTCCCACCCCTCACCCCACCCACCCCTGGAAATAGTTCCTTTATACCTGGGGTTCTGACATCATTTCCTCAAGAGTGCAAGGTGCATGTCACTGTCATATCCTCTCTAGCACACTGCACTGACAATTAAGCATACACATTGTATATTATAAATATATATTTCTATATTACAAACCAATCACAGACACACACACACACAAAAAAATGCGGGAGTAGTGCAATGTAATGGCTGTGGGGCAGCAGTCTCCAGGAGTCTTTCTGGAGGCTGAGATGCTGCCCTATTTGTAGACAACTCTCTGCCCTGAGGGAGGAAGTTGCCCGTCTTCAGGCCACACTGGACAGTAGTACGGGGACCTTCCCCCAGGCCACACTGGACAGTACGAAGGGAACCTCCCCCATCCAGGGAGCACCACAGCCACCACTACTACCTCAGAGACTGCGAAGAAAACACAGCAGTTGGACCACAGTGGGCTCAGGAAGGGTGAGGATGGTGGAACAGAGGCACACCCAGTCAGTTGTTCCACTCCACAATCCATACACCATTCTGGGGGAGCATAGCTCCCCTATGGATGCACCCACAGAGGAGACTAAGGAGGCTGAGGACAGCTGTCACAAGGGAGGCCCACAGGAAGGAGGCAGAGGACACCACAAGGAAAGGAAGCAGCTCCTGGTGGGGACCCAATTATTAGGGATAGAACTGGGAGGAGCTGGAAAACTGAAGTAAGGTGCCTGCCTGGTGCCATGGCTTGAAGGACAGGAAGCGCATCCTCAGGATCACGACAACAGCTGCAAGGGATTCTGAGCTGGACATAATTGTCCACCTAGGGACAAATGACTTGGCTCATCATGAGGTTAGAGCAGTGCAGGAGGACATTGCAGAGTTGGGAAGGGGCCTAAGACAAGTAGCACACACAGTATCCTTCTCAGAGGTGCTGCCTGTCAAAGGCATGGGTGAGGCGAGGGTAATTGGCACCATGCAGTTTAATGAATGGTTGAAAAAATGGTGCAGAGCACAGGGGTTTGGCTTCATTGGGGACTGGGGTTCCACCTGAAGGGACAACAGCCTATACTGGCAGGATGGTCTGCATCTGTCCAGGAAGGGAACAAGTCTTTTGAGCAATCGGTTTAAATGCTTCATTGGCAAGCTTTTAAACTAGTCAAAGGGGAGGCACTGACAAGCAGCAGAAAAATCCCAGCCTCTCCTACAAAACAGGGTACTAAATGAGAAAAGACCAAGGTAGAACCGTCAGTGGGGATGCTGCAACAGAAGGTAAAGCCATCAAAAATGGAGAGCAATGAGTACCAATGCCGTGAGTCTAGGTAACAAGCTTCCTGAATTAGTGGCCTTGATGGAGGAGGAACATCTGGATATCGTGGCAGTCACAGAAACATGGTACACACACAACCATGACTGGGATGTAAACATACCAGGATACACTATCTACAGGAGGGACAGGGAGGGTAAAAGAGGAGGAGGAGGAGTGGTTCTTTACATAAAGGAAGGAATAAAAGTAACAGAACAAAAGGGTAAACAGGGAGGAGAAGAAGCACTGTGGGTAAATTTGGAGACAGGCAATGGCACCACAATCTGCACAGGGGTTGTATACAGACCCCCTTCTCAGGGGGAGGAAATGGACAAGGAAATGATAGAAAGTATACTTAGAATGGCAGAAAAAGGGGAGATACTGCTGATGGGTGATCTGAATATGCCAGATGTTAACTGGAGTGCAGTTGCAGCTGCCACTTCAAGAGTGCAGTTATTCTAGATGATTCTGCAGGGGATGCCTTAGACAACTAGTACTGGAGCCCACTCGAGAGGAGCAATATTAGACTTGATACTCTCAAATGGAGATGGAGAGAGGATCACAGATGTAGAAGTGGGTAGCCATCTGGGAACTAGGCATCGAACAGTATGGTTCACAATAAACACAGTAATAGAGTCAAGCCATACAAAGACAAAAGTACTGGACTTTAGGAGGGCTGACTTTGCCATAATGGGTGAGTGCCTAAGGAATGCACTAGCAAATGGGCAGGAAGGAGGGGTGGAAGAACAATGGGAATAATAAAAACTGCCATCACAGAGGTAACAAGCCTTTCTGTGAAGCAAATAAACAAAACAGGACGATGTAAGAAACCACTATGGTTCTCAAAGGAAGTGGCAGTGAAGGTTCAAGAGAAAAAGAAAGCATTCAGGAAGTACAAGGAATCACAGAAGGAGCAGGACAGAGAACTGTATCAGTTAAAGCAAAAGGAGGCTGGGAAGGCAGTCAGAACAGCAAAGGCCCAAACTGAGGAAAAGATAGCTAACTCAGTTAAGAAGGGGATAAAACCTTTATAGGTACATCAGGAGCGAAGGAAGACCAAGGGAGGGATAGTGAGGCTTAATAAAGGGAGGAGGGTGGGCAGAGGAGATTGTGAAAGGCAGAGATACTAAACAAATATTTTTGCTCAGTATTTATGAAGGAAGAGGAGAGATACATAAAACAAACAGTAGTAACACTCTGGATACAGAAGTTGATACCGGCCCATTTACAGAAGAAAGGGTTCTGAAAGAACTCTTAAAACTGAAGGTGGACAAAGAAATGGGGCCTGATGGGATTCATCCCAGAATTCTAAAAGAACTAAGGGTAGAACTAGTGACACCACTGACTACCCTTTTTAACAAATCATGGGAGGATGGGGTGGTACCTGAGGACTGGAGAAGGGCAGATAATATTCCCTTCACAAAAGTGGGAGCAAGGCAGAAGCAGGAAACTATAGACCTGTTAGTTTAACCTCAGTGATAGGGAAATGATGGAATCACTTCTAAAGGAAAGAACTGTCAGTATCTAGAGGCCAGAGGCACAGGACCCTAGGCAGCATGGATTCAGGCGGAAGGTCATGCCAGATGAATCTGATAGATTTCTTTGACTGGGTGACCAAAGTAGTAGATCAGGGAGGGGCTTGGACATGGCCTACCTAGACTTTAGCAAGGCATTTGACACAGTCCCACACAAAAGATTAATATACAAGTTAGCCAGCCTGGGAGTGGGTCCCAAGATGACAGCCTGGGTAAAGAATTGGCTGGAGAATAGGACACAGAGAGTTATAGTAAATGGAGTCCACTCAGAAGAAAGGAGGGTTACTAGTGGGGTACCGCAGGGTTCAGTATTAGGACCGGTCCTCTTCAATGTCTTTATAAGCGACATTGCAGAAGGACTGGAAGGAAAAGTATGTCTCTTTGCAGATGACACTAAGATCTGCAACAGAGTTGATGCACAGGGTGGGGTGGAAAGAATGAGAAGGGCCTTGGCAAGGTTAGAGGAATGGTCAAATGTATGGCAGCTTAGATTCAATGCTAAGAAGTGCAAGGTAATGCACCTGGGAAACAAAAACCCAGGGGAAGAGTACACAATGGGGGGTGAGATACTAACAACAACAAGAATGGAAAGGGACCTGGAGGTAGTCATATCAGATGACCTAAAGATGGGCAGGCAATGTGAGAGGGCAGCAATGAGGGCTGGGGGGATACTGGGATGCATAGGGAGAGGCATCACCAGTAGAAAACAGGAAGTTATTATCCCTCTGTACAGACAGCTGGTGAGACCCCATCTGGAGTACTGTGTGCAGTTCTGGAGACCCAATCTCCGCAAAGACATAGACAGGATGGAAGCTGTCCAGAGGAGGGCAACTAAAATGGTGTAGGGTCTGCACCGGAAGTCATATGAAGAGAGACTTAAGGAGCTTAATATGTATAGCCTCAAGGAAAGGAGGGAGAGGGGGGACATGATAGAAACTTTCAAGTACCTCAAGGGAATCAACAAAGTCCAAGAAGGTAGCATCTTTCAAAAAAAGAGGTGTGCAAGAACAAGAGGGCACAATTTGAAGATAGAGGGGGGGCGGCTCAGAGGTAATTTAAGGAAGTATTTTTTCACAGAGAGGGTTGTGGATGCATGGAATGGCCTTCCGGAGGAGGTTGTGGAGTCAAAATCAGTGGGGGAATTCAAGCATGCATGGGATAGTCATAAGGCAATTCTGGGGGTTGGGGGTAGGAAGAAGTAGGCTGCTGGTTAACTAGGATCTGCAGTTTATCCAGTAGGTAGGGAAATGGGCAGACTGGGTGGGCCAAGCGGTCCTTATCTGCCGTCAAATTCAATGTAAGTGGTGGCCTAAACACACCCCAAACAGGAGCAGAAACTGAGAACCAGTGTAACACAGACCAATGAGGGGCTAGAAGACTCACTGTTTAGTAATCATTACATTAAAATACCATTTTTGGGGGTGGTTGGCCAGTAGTAACAGAAATATAGTTTAGGTAAAAGTACATTACAAGAGAACTTGAAATAAAGCTATGAGTTTATACAAAACTTCTAACTGATAGTTTCTGCTTTAACATGTATTATGTGAAACAGAAACAGATAAAATAATTCAAACATCCTTCCATTGAAATGAATGGGACCTTTGTTTTAAATGTGTTAAAACATAATGAGTTGTTCTGAAATGTATTTATTTGAGATACAAAATAGACTTCAATATGCATAATTTCAGGCTTTTCATAAAAAAGTATTGTTATATACAGTTTTAACTGAAAACAGTGTATTGACCAGAAGAAGCAGAAATATAATTTAGATGAAAATGCATTACAGCAAAACCTGACATAAATCCATGCTATGATACAGCACTTTTAACAGATAGTTTCTGCTTTAACATGTATTATGTGAAACAGAAACACATAAAATAATTCAAAAATCTTTCCATTAAAAAGAATGGGGGGGAGGGTCTTCGCTTTAAATGGGTAAAAACATAAGGAGATTTTGTTCTGAAACTTATTTATTTCACATACAAAATAGTTTTGAATATGCACAATACCAGACTTTCAATAAACATACAAAAATAATGTTATACTTTAAACCTATAATGGGGTTTTCTGACATGTTTTTTATTTATTTTAGTAAAATAAAAAAGATTTGTACTATGAGTGTCCAGGTTAAATGAACTAGATCTGACCTTTAGAGTTCTCTTACTGTGAAAAAACACAGGACCTGAAAAAAACAAACAAGCCTGACACGTTTGTAAAGTTATTCCACAACAAATTTACCATAAACCAACATATTTACAACTCCACAAGTCTGTAATTAGTTGCTTTTAGATGTTCTGCATAATTAAAGTCAGATAATTTTGTACAATGTCTGGTAGGGGATTTTAACAAAAATATACCCTTCTTTGTTCTGTTGAGACTGGCTTAAGATATTTTCAACTGAACCTATATTTTATGGCCCATCAGCCCTAAAGCTAAACAGACCAGTACCTTTTGTTGAGTCAGCATGATCATGTCACGTAAAGGTTACTCGGGTTGGGGGGGATCTTTTGCTAAAACAAACTTAGACTGTCCATAAATATAATAGTCTTGTATCACATTGCTAACATCTTCCTGTCTCTGACATGTTAAACTATAACAACAAATATCAACAATGTAGGTCACAGCTACCAATACTCGGCCATGAGAAACCACATCCAATGTTTCAAATATTAGTGGTAGCACATTTTGAACAGTTTCTAACACATCATTGTTTATGCTCCTGATCATGTTCATTATTTCACACCAGCGTACATCTTTTTTAATGTCCCTCATTAAAATCTGTTTAAACTGAAGTTTTTCACAGTTTATCGGGTTACCTGGAGTTTGATCAGCAGGGTTTGAAATTTGGATGGTTATCAAAGTCTGAAGAAGATTTTCTATTTTCTGCTTTTCAAACATTCTTTGGTGATTTCCCCCACAGGTTACCCATCATAACAGCTCTCACCATGCAGTGTTGTATTCCTTGTCAGAGCTACCAATATCATACAAGTACCTATAATATGGCACAGGGCTTCCTTTTGCAGTGGGCTTTTAAAATACTTTTTACAACTTCCTGATGAAACTGCTTCTTCAACAGCACTCCATAGAGTTACACTCAATTGTTTATACAGTGTGTCAAGTCCCTTAGCAATGCATGTCATCTCTTTATATTCTGACAAAGTGTCATTTATTGCTTGTATTGTATCAAAATAGGATGCTGTGCACCTGAGTTTCCATGCTGTCGATTTGACTAGTAGCTTGATCCATTGTGGGCACAACCTCTCACAGACTTCAGAAAAAGCATGCTCCCAGTACCCCCTCCTCTGGTTCATATAAACAGCTATGTCTAATTTGCAAGGGGTGATCTGTGGTACATCCCTCACAGTTTATCTTCAAATGCTGAGCCATCAAGTCTTGCAGTAGCTGCATTAGAATACCATTTCTCAGGTCCAACATGATAATCTTTTCAGGTGGCACTTCAATTGCTGTCAAGGCCACATCAGCGTTTTCATCAGGGCATTTCTCAGCATCTGGTACATCTGGTTCTTCCCACTGTTCATCCATATTAACACACTCATGATTATCATGCAAACCATTTCTCATGAATGAATCTATCAATTCAGTCATAACAGAATCCACCGGTGTGGCACTAGCAGATGTTGATTGGCTAGGTTCATCCATTTCACTGTTTTCCTCAGGCAATCTGCACACACAGGAGCAAAACATAAACCAACTATGGAGGAACAGTGCTCAATGCTTTTAACAGCATATCCTTTCTAACATGTCCGTGGCTAGTCCAGACAAGCCAACCTTCACTTCACCCATAGCTGCATCACAGCATGGAAGGGGTGGGAGGGTGGGGTGGGGTGCTGTGTCATTTCTGGTGGACATGGGCATGGAAAGGGGTAGGGGTGCTACGTCATATCAGGCGCTGACACGGAGGGGGCAGGACATTGCGTCATTTCCAGCGCACACAGGTTGTGGAAGGGGGGGGATACTGCGTAATTTCTAGAACATGTGGAAGGGGCTGGGCATTACTTCACTTCCAGCCATGAATCAAAAAGGGGCGGGGTATTACATCACCAATTTAAAGGGGCGGAGCAATTAACCATCAATCATCCATCAATCAAATTTTGTCAGTTAGTATGCACGTATACTACTGCTGTGACCCTGAGGGAGTAGATTAAGAATGAGGACTACCACTGGTCAAAAAACTATTTTCTGCAAACTGCCTTTATTTTACAACTCACTGCCAGCTTCATTAACCATTGTCAGTACTGCTGTACCTAGTGTTATACTTAATACTCATGAGATATAAAATTACACCTAGAATACACTAGAATACATTTATACCCTATGGCTTCTGGGAGCCTGGGTGGCCCCTGCACCCCTGGCCTCTTCACTGTTATGATAAATGAAAACCAGGACTTTTTTGTTACTTTGACCCCTCCCCATAAAGAATGTAAACTATGCCCCTGGTTGGAGTCCAGTCCTATGAGCAGATCAGGCAGGAAGGGTATACAGGCAGTGGTCATTTCACCAGTCAGCATTGGTGGCAACCCCTCCCCCATTTCAGTGCTGAGTGCCCCTTCAGTATTCCGTTCCTTGAACCATAATCAGTGAGTGACCCTCCCCAGGCCCATGGTAGCAGCAGGTTAAGGTTACATATTTTTTATTAAGTGAGAGAACTTCTAGCACTCCAGTAATTAGTGTACCTCTGACTCTGTGGCAATTTGAAGAATTTCAAAACATGCCATTGCATATCCTCATCTCCCAGACTCCTGTTGTCCAGCATCCCTCTCCCCAAGTGATGGCTGACTGACAGAGAGCCATGGGTAGCAGGGATTCAGGCACATTGAGCAAGGCGTGTTGGTTGATGGATGGCTACCTAGGGCTATCTTTCAGTCAGCCAACACTTGGGGAAAGGAATCCAGGATAAGGGGAGTCTGGGTGGGATGAATATTGGCAGTGTCATGTTTTGAAAATTCTTCACATCACCACAGAATTAAGAGTTGGTACACTAACTATTGGAGTGCCAGAAGTTCTCTCACTTTAAGAAAATATGTAGCCTCAGCCTGCTGCTACTATGGGCTTGGGGAGGGTCACTTACTGATTTCAGGCCACAGACCAGGTTGCTGGGAGGGGAACTTGGTGCTGAAGCTGGTGAGGGGTCACCACCCATATGGGGTTGTAAATGGCCACCATCCAGTAATCTTCACTGTTTGGCCTGCTCATCAGCCAGGAGTTACAGCAGCATAAAACATACCTGGTATGCAGCACCAGTGGGACCACTAACAGTCATAAGGTAAGGTGAGGGAAGGGGGAAGGCATTTCTTCTTGCCCACTAGTAGCTCATTGGGGTTAACTGGGTGAGGGGAGGATTTTGAAACATATGTGTTCAGAGTTGGATATGGAATTGAACTTCCAATACTGAATCTGATTCCAGCTCTAATGACTTAGCAGAAATCAGAACAGAATCAGAACTGGATGTTCCAATTTTCCAACAAATGAATGATGGCACAGAATTAGTAGATTCTGTGCGCTCCTAATCTCAACCACCACCTTGGCTACCCCTACATGATGCCTCAGGCAGGAGCTAGAAGGTGGGTCGTGGATATCTATGGAGATGACATTTAGGAAGATCTCCAGTTTTTTGTAAGTACTAAGCTTTTCTATCTCCAAGAATCAATCTTCAGCATAGAGTCCCACTTATGAGTCAGAGTACCCAGTTTCATATAGACCCTGACTAGAATTGCTGGAGTCTCAGACTCACTCATGATAGTAACCAGTTCAGGATGGTCCTGCCAAAGGTAGCATGCAGTGCCTGGCATAAACATCTAGGACATAGTGCACCATGTAGCAGCTCTGCATATCTCTGCAATGGGTACCAAGCATGCATCCACTAAGAAAGTGACTACTGATCTAGTAGAATGGGCAGGGACCTTGCCCTTCAGCTTTGCCCCCTACTATGGTGTAGCAGTGGTGAGGGCAATTTTTAATCTTAGATAATATGCACTAAATAGTGACAAGAAGGCCCTTTTGATTAGAATTGAAAGAGACAAACAGTTGCTTTGCCTATCTGCAGTCCTTGGCTCTGTCTAAATAGAATTCATATTGAGGGAGTCTAAAGTCCTCTCTCCCTCATTTTGGATCTCAGAAAAGTAGGTTAGAATAATCAGGGCCTGATTCAAATGGAACTCTGACACCACCTTAGTAAGGAACTTTGAGTGTGTGCACAGAATCAATTTACCCTAATGGAAAACAGTATATAGAGGACCTGTGACCTGAGCTCGTATTTCCCTGCATACAGAGATGATGCCACCAGAAATGTTGCTTTCTAGGTTAGGAATTTCATGCCACAAGTCATAATTGGCTCAAAGGGTTTACAAGTGAGGATGTCTATCACCAGATTGAAATCCCAATGGTCTACTGGCTCCCATAGTGAGGGTCTTGTGTGCAAGTTACTCCTGAGGAACCTCTTCAACAGTGGCAACTGCACTAGAGATAGGGTGACCACAAGTTCATTTTTAATTTTTTATTTATTTAGCTTTTGTTGACCGGGTAAGTGCACTAGACAAATCCTGCCTATTTTCAGGCACGACCCGGGGAAGGGGGAATACAGATGAATGCCAACTGACCTTGAACCAGATTAAGCTGTTGGTGGTATTTTTACTGAATGAGGGAAATTTAGCCAGGACACCGGGAAAATTCCCCTACTCTTTTCGATAAGTGCCATGGGATCTTTAACATCCACCTGAACTACCACCAATCCAGGCAGATGGGACCTCGGTTTAACATCTCATCCGAAAGACGGCACCTCAGAAGTGCAGCACCCCTCTCATGCTGCACTACAGAGTCAGTACTGGGTTATTAACCCAAGTGCCAGATGTGGGAACTGAACCCACAGCCCTCTGATCTCCCGGCCTCAGAGGCGAGTGTGCTATCTACTGAGCCACTGACACTGATATGTTGGAATAACAAACAGGTGGACCTTGACTGTGGAGTACTGTAATTCTGAGTCTGAAAGATCTACTAGGTATTCTAAAACCTTCTCAGGAGGGCTCTTAAAAGGGTCCAGGGATATTTTGGAACACCAAATGGAAAAACACTTATATTTTGCTCTGTAGGTTTTATAAGTAAAAGGCTTATGTGCAGCAAGCACTATCTCGGACACTCCCTGGAAAACCTTAAATGTGTTCACTTCTATCTCTTCAAGAGCCAAACCTGTAGATGGAGAAACTGCAGGTTGGGATGGACTAGATGGTTCTATGCTTGAGTCAGTAAGTCCATTCTGAGTGGCAGAGTCCTCAGTTTGCTGACTGGCAGCGCGGTTCAAGACAAAAAAACATTTCTGCTGAGGTCAGCAAGGGTCAACTCGATCATCTTGCCCCCTTGAGCCTCCAACTTGAAGAGCACACTTTGGATGGGAGGAAATGCATAAAGAAACAGATTTTTCCATTGCAGTCTGAATGCATCCTGACAGACAGCACCATGTTCTGGATTTCTGGAGCTGAACTGAAGCACTTTGGCATTGAGTGAGGATGCAAAAAGGTCCATGTCTGGTATCTCCACTCATCAAACAGAGACGGCATGATGTCATTTGCTAGAGACTACTTGTGAGGATTTGCTACTGTTTGGCAGAATTTGTCTGCCAGAGTGTTCTGAACTCCTGTCAGATGAATTGCCCAGGCTGGACCCCATTCCCACACTTCCATTGCCTCCCTGCAGAGAGTGTAAGAGTAGGCACCTCCCTGTTTGTTGACACAGTGCATGACACACGTGTCTGCCTGGAAAAGTATTGTCTTTTGAGGTACTAAGTTTATAGGGCCTGTAGGCCATAAAGGACTGCTTATGTCTCCAGCATTTTGATGTGGAGATGTGTCTCTTACCTGTCACAGATTCCTTGCATCTGGAGTTCATACTGGATTGTTAAGACAACCAGAAGGCATAAGCCCATGTAAGTTGTCCTCACCATTTCAGTGGAGGAAACCAAAGTTACCAACTGTTATATACCCGTCCAAGCTTGTTTTAAAAGCATTGAAGCTGGAAGATTCCATTATTTCAGTGGGTAGATTATTCCACAATCGGACCACTCTCGGTCCAAAGCTAGATTGTCTAAACTTTGTCTTATACAGTTCTTCTTTTAATTGATATTTATGCCCTCTCAGATTATAACTTTGATCTTTGATTTGAAGGCCAAGATCATTTTTTAATTTTTCCTGACTTCAAATTTTATGTAACAATAGTAAATCTCCACTTACACGTCGAATATCCAGTGACTTTGCCAAAATGGGTGAGTGCCTAAGGAATGTACTAGCAAATGGGCAGGAAGGAGAGGTGGAAGAACAATGGGGAATAATAAAAACTGCCATCACAGAGGTAACAAGCCTTTGTGTGAAGCAAATAAACAAAACGAAACGATGTAAGAAACCACTATGGTTCTCAAAGGAAGTGGCAGTGAAGGTTCAAGAGAAAAAGAAAGCATACAGGAAGTACAAGGAATCACAGAAGGAGCAGGATAGGGAACTGTATCAGTTAAAGCAAAAGGAAGCTGGGAAGGCAGTCAGAACAGCAAAGGCCCAAACTGAGGAAAAGATAGCCAATTCAGTTAAGAAGAGGGATAAAACCTTTTATAGATACATCAGGGAGCGAAGGAAGACCAAGGAGGGCTAGTGAGGCTTAATAAAGAGGAGGGAGGAGGGTGGGTGACTGTGAAAAGGCAGAGATACTAAACAAATCTTTTGCTCAGTATTTACAAAGGAAGTGGGAAGTACCTAAACAAACAGTAGAAACACTCTGGATGCAGAAGTTGATACCGCCCATTTACAGAAGAAAGGGTTCTGAAAGAACTCTTAAAACTGAAGGTGGACAAAGCAATGGGGCCTGATGGGATTCATCCCAGAATTCTAAAAGAACTAAGGGTAGAACTAGTGACACCACTGACTACCCTCTTTAACAAATCATGGGAGGATGGGGTGTTACCCGAGGACTGGAGAAGGGCAGATGTGATTCCCCTTCACAAAAGTGGGAGCAAGGCAGAAGCAGAAAACTACAGACCTGTTAGTTTAACCTCAGTGGTAGGGAAAATGATGGAATCATTTCTGAAGGAAAGAACTGTTGAGTATCTAGAGGCCAGAGGGGCTCAGGACCCTAGGCAGCATGGATTCACAGTGGGAAGGTCATGCCAGACAAATCTGATAGATTTCTTTGGCTGGGTGACCAAAGTAGTAGATCAGGGAGGGGCTGTGGACATGGCCTACCTAGACTTTAGCAAGGCATTTGACACAGTTCCACACAAAAGATTAATATACAAGTTAGCCAGCCTGGGAGTGGGTCCCAAGATGACAGCCTGGGTAAAGAATTGGCTGGAGAATAGGACACAGAGAGTAATAGTAAATGGAGTCCACTCTGAAGAAAGAGGGGTTACTAGTGGGGTACCGCAGGATTCAGTATTAGAACCGGTCCTCTTCAATGTCTTTATAAGCGACATTGCAGAGGGACTGGAAGGAAAAGTATGTCTCTTTGCAGATGACACTAAGATCTGCAACAGAGTTGATGCACAAGGTGGGGTGGAAAGGATGAGAAGGGACTTGGCAAGGTTAGAGGAATGGTCAAATGTATGGCAGCTTAGATTCAATGCTAAGAAGTGCAGAGTAATGCACCTGGGAAACAAAACCCAGGGAACAGTACACAATGGGGGTGAGATACTAACAACAACAAAAATGGAAAGGACCTGGGGTAGTCATATCAGATGACCTAAAGGTGGGGCAAGCAATGTGAGAGGGCAGCAAGGAGGGTTGGGGATACTGGGATGCATAGGGAGAGGCATCACCAGTAGAAAACAGAAAGTTATTATCCTCTGTACAGACAGTTGGTGAGACCCCATCTGAGTACTGCGTGCGCAGTTCTGGAGACCCAATCTCTGCAAGGACATAAACAGGATGGAGGCTGTCCAGAGGAGGGCAACTAAAATGGTGCAGGGTCTGCACTGGAAGACATATGAAGAGAGACTTAAGGAGCTGAATATGTATAGCCTCGAGGAAAGGAGGGAGAGGGGAACATGATAGAAACGTTCAAGTATCTCAAGGGAATCAACAAAGTCCAAGAGGGTAGCATCTTTCAAAAAAAAAAGTGTGTGCAAGAACAAGGGGGCACAATTTGAAGATAGAAGGGGCGGCTCAGAGGTAAGTTAAGGAAGTATTTTTTCACAGAGAGGGTTGTGGATGCATGGAACGGCCTTCCGGAGGAGGTTGTGGAGTCAAAAACAGTGGTGGAATTCAAGCATGCATGGGACAGTCATAAGGCAATTCTAGGGGGTGGGGGTAGGAAGAAGTAGGCTGCTGGTTAACTAAGATCTGCAGCTTATCCATTAGGTAGGGAAATGGGCAGACTGGGTGGGCTAAGCGGTCCTTATCTGCCGTCAAAATCTATGTTTCTATGTTTCTATGACCACAGCCCTGGGTCCTTCAGCCTTTCCTAGTATATATTTTCTTTAATCACTTTTCTAAGTTTTGTGCAAGCTCTTTGAGGTTTGTCAACCATTTTTATGTCCTTTTTTAAGTACGGACTCCAAACTGTAGAGCAGTAATCCAAGTGGGGTCTCACATAGGTCTTGTAGATGGGCACTAACACCACTTTACTTTTAGAATGAAAACTTCTTCTGATGTAGTTAACCAGATGCATTGCTTTGTTTGCTACTACTTTACAATGGTACCCCATTCTTAGATTAGAACTAATGTATACTCCCAGGTCTTTTTTCCACAATCAGAATTCTCGAGTTTTACACCTTGGATATAGTAGTCTTGCTCTATCCTTCCCTATATGAATTGTTACACATTTATCCAAGTTAAAATACATTTTATTTATGTTTGCCCATTCTGATATGTAGAGCAGATCTTGGCCAAATTGTAATCTATCATCAAAGGTGTTGATCTGGAGATCTTGGCAGTTGACTCCCCACCCTGCTAAGGAGGTATCCTTGGTGAGAATCACTTGTGGCTCTGGTGGGACGAAGGGTTATTTTCTATTGACCTCCATAACAGGAAGGCACTAATGGTTTGGTTACCTGTATTGGATAATTCCAAGGGTGAGATGCCTGTGGCCATTGGGCATTGAGCATTCACTGCATTGTTCACATGTACAGCCTTTCCAGGGGTACTGCGAACACTGAGAAAGCCATGAGACACTGCATGCACTGCATGGAGTGGGCTGGCACTGAGCAATGCTCCATGATAAAGTAACCCATCTGAATAATTGAGTTTCTCCTGCCATCTGGAAGAAAGGCTTGAGCCTGGGTCATGTCCAGGACACCTCCTATGAACACAACCTTCTCAGAGAGGACTAGCTGAGATTTGAGAGGTTTCAGTAACACTATCATTGAAGCAAGGAATAGCAAGTCAGGGCCACTATCCGCTCTCTCAGGTCTGGCTGGACCTTTTGGGAGTCAGTCATCTAGATATGGGAAAACCTATAGTCCTAACTTTCTCAGGTGCACTGTGAGAACTGAAAAACACTTTATAAAACTCTCAGTTCTGAGGAAAGCCTAAAGAGAAGAACTCTGAAATGGTAATGGCCCCCATGCAAACACACACAGAACTGTATGTACTTGTGGTGATAGGGGTTTACCACTATGTGTTGGTATGCATCCTGTATGTCCAGCGATGCTAGCCAATCATTGGGTTTAAGGTATGGAAATAGAGGGTGACCATTTAAAACTTTTTTCCATCCATGTACTTTCTCAGTTCTGATTCCATTATTACCTCTACTACTTGTTGAGTAGAAGGCGATAATCACCTTGCTTAACAGGTCCATCATGTTTGCTAGAAGAGGGAATTGCTTCACTGGGGGATTGTCAGAGAAGCTGTGCTGGCATCAGCACCCAGGCCACATGGGGAACTGCCTGGGGCCCACATGGGGCTAAAAAAACAAACAAACAAAAACCAGTGTCAACTTTGCCATAGCCCAGCACTGCTTTCAGTTGGACTACAACAGTACAGGATTTGACAGCTGTGCTGCTCAAGCTCCACTCCAACCGCTGGTGACAAAAATCAGCGTCAAGCCAACTGAGTCTGCAGCGCAAGAGAGGAAGAAAAACATGTGTGAGTGAGAGCAAGTGATACCCGTCCCTGCTGTAACCAAAGTGCTTTCAGTTGTTGTGTTGCTGCCATTGTGTCTCTGTTGTTTGACTTTATGTCCCATTCCCTCTGTATCCCCCTCCCCACCCCTGTAGCATCTGGAAATTAGCCTTGGCTCAGTGTGCCTCGCCCACTCACCAGTCCATAAATAAAATTACCATTTTGAACCCAGCCCAGTGGTATGAAGTAGCCTTACTGTCTGTCAAGCTGGCGACCGGCAACAGCTGGGGTTGACAGTGATGGGTATCGGTCTCACTCACAGCTATACAAAGAATGCACCATTCTCTTCTCCCTCCCAAGGTGGTGGGGAGGTTACAGTGGAGTTCCCCAGGACGAACTCCACTTTTAAAGCACTCTGAAGTATGATGCAGCAGACCTACTGAATAAAGCAATGTAATTTCAATGGTGATTAGTCGCTTTTGTCATGCAGGAAATTGTGGCATTCACTTCATCCTGGAAGTGTCACATTTTCCTGAATAACAAATGGGACTAATTGACATTGAAATTACATTGCTTTATCTCAGTAGAGTCTGCTGCAGCATTCTGCAGAGTGCTGCAAATGCTGCAGAATTGGATTGCATCCCTGAGGGGGCGTCACTGTAAATGAGCTGCATCACTGCCAGGCCACGGTGTAAAAGATGCCCTCTCGGGCGGGCTGACTGTATCTCTACAAGCCAGGCCATGCAAAGGGGGAGAGTGCATGCTCAGAAAGCATGCAGAAAATAATATTTTCATACCAGAGAATGGGCATGCTCAACATAATATTAATGTGTGCCCCTTCCCCCCCAATCACACTGAGGGATATGAGGAATTGCAATCAAGGACCAAAATATGGGTATTGGTGGGGTGGGGGAGAGTGCTAAAGGGTGGGGGATTTCCAATCAGACAGGTGGGAGGGAGATATCAGTGGGGGGATCGGGCAGCTGTCTCACAGGAAATCATTTTAAAAGCTGGGTGAGAGGTCCAGTGGAGGGATTGGACACCCACTGCAAGTAATTTATTTTTTAGCTGGGTTGTGGGGGTGGGGACTGGTGGCAGGATTGGGCATACTCTGCCAGAAATTGTTTACTAGCTGGATTGGGGGGGGGGGGGTGATCCAGCCATGCTCTGTGGGTTACAGTTATAGGTTGATTATGATAGAGATACCCATTCCTGTGTTCTCAACCCCAGCTGTGAATTGGGTCCCTATTGCTGTGCTCTCTGAAAGCACGTTGTTTAAGCTTATACACTACATCCCATCAGCATCCACCCTCCAACTGGGGAACCTCTGTGTGTTACGGTTGAAAATGATACAAGTAACATTCCTGACTCTGTACAAACTGTTTGCAAATGGTATACCTATTATAAAGACATATTGCTACTACCTATATTTTAAAATGTATATTTTACCTAGCAGGTACAGCAACAAGTACTAGTCCATTTCCTTTGAGCTTATAGTCACTAACAAAAAAATATAATACAGTAAATACAGCATAGTAAGGTGGAATCAGCCCTGTGCTATATACTGTATTGTTTGCTAGCAACTAAGTTCAAAGGAAATGGACTGGTGCTTGCTGCGTCTGCTAGGTAAGATATGATGTATTTTTAAAATATAGGTAGTAGCAGTGCATCTTTATAACAGGTATACCACTGTAAGCAATTTACACAGAGTCAGAGTCAGATATAGATACATAGATACATAGACAGTGTCAGCAGATAAGAGCCTACGGCGCACCCAGTCTGCCCATTTGAGCTTGTAAGTTTACTTTATGTTTTCCTAGAAGTCTGTTGCCCCGTAACCCTGACCTCCAGAATTCCTTTATGTCTATCCCATGCATTCGCAAATCCTGTGATTGTTTCGGCTCCCACCACTTCCTCTGGCAGGGTGTTCCACTTGTCCACCACCCGTTCTGTGAAGAAATTCCTCCTCACGATTCCTCTGAATCATCTTCCCTCCAACTTCATCCCATGCCCTCTAGTCCTGGAACATCTTTTTCACTTGCAAATAGTGTATTCCTGCACCCTGTTCCTCCCTGTAAGATACTTGTATGTCTCTATTATGTCCCCTCTCTCCCACCTCTCCTCCAGGGAGTACATATTCAATTCCTTCAACCTGTCCTCATAGGATTTGCGATGCAATCCATGTACCATCTTTGTTGCCCTCCTCTGAATCTTCTCTACCCTGTCTGTGTCCTTATGTAGGTAAGGTCTCCAGAATTGTACTCCAGGTGGGGCCTCACTAGTGTCTTGTATAGTGGAATTACGACCTCCCTTTTCTTGCTGGTGATGCCCCTGCCTATGCATCCCAGCATCCTATTTGCTTTACCTGCTGCCTTGTCACACTGTTTCCCTACATTGAGGTTATCAGAGGTGATAACCCCAAGATCCCTTTCCTGTTTGGTACATGCTATATCCTCACCCCCCCAACTGATATATTGTGCCAGGGTTTTTGTGCCCCATATGCATTATCTTGCACTTCCTTGCATTGAATTTCAACTGCCAAACCCCTGACCATTCTTCAAGTTTCTGCAGGTCCCTTCTCATTCTGTCTACACCCTCTGGTGTGTCTGCTTTGTTACAGAGCTTTGTGTCATCAGCAAACAGTGAAATTCTGCCTTCTAGGTCCTGCGCAATGTCACTGATGAAGATGTTGAATAGGACCGGTCCCAGCACTGATCCCTGTGGTACCCCACTGGTCACTCTTCCCTCTGTGGAATGACAGCCATTTACCACCACCCTCTGTGTCCTGCCGCCCAGCCAGTTACCTACCCACCACACTGCTGTCCTGCCCACACCCATATTCCCCAGTTTGTGTAATAGTCTTCTATGTGGCACAGTGTCAAAATCCTTGCTGAAGTCCAGATAGGCCATGTCCACTGCCCTCCCCTGATCCACCTCCCTAGTCACCCAGTCAAAAAATTCAACTAGCGGGGGCACTGTAGAGCCTGAGCTAGATGGACAATAAAAAAGAAGCTCTGCATCTACACAAATCTAAAATAAGATAAAACTATACTTTAAGGTCTCATCTGCCTAAAACATCTACTTCTACCAATGGAGAAGATACCAGAGATTAAAATGGGCAACCAAAAAAAGAAAGATCAGAAGGATTGCCCTCAAGAAACAGCTAACGCCTCGACTATGAGATCAACTGGACAGGCAGTGCATCCTAACCCCGAGGGAGAGGAAACCTTGCAATCGCGAGGCCACCAATTAAAAATGTTGATTTCTTCAGTCACAACAATGAGCTGGATGATCTCGTGGGGCGTATTACTTTGGTTGAATCATTGGTGGACCAATTATCTGGCACGGTGGAAGATTTACAGCAGCAAGCTACAAAATACAATGCCATAAATGCTGGCCGACTAAAAGAGACACAGCATATGCAAAATCGTTTGGAGCTCCTAGAGAATCAAGTAAGGAGTATGAATATTCAAATGATTGGCCTACCGGAGGCACTGGAAGGGGATCATCCCCTTCTCTTCTTTAAGGACTGGATCTTAGAATAGTTTGAGGACCAAGGAGACTTTTCAGAATGGTGATTCCTCAAGGCGTATCGCATACGGTCACATGGCAAACAGGCGGAGTCGGTCCCCCGGGTCCTCATGATCGTAGCCGACAGCACGGGCACTAGAGACTCCATGCTAGCCTTAGCAAAGTGTATGGGCCCACTCAGTGTGCAGGATCATACAGTACATCTTTTTCCGGATCACTCTTTCTCTACCAGACAACGTCGAAAGAAATTCGATGGAACTCTGAGAAAATTGCGGGACTTAGAAATACCTCATGCCGTACTGTTGCCAGCCAAGCTTCGTATTGTATTTCAGGATGAGCTGTATGTGTTCACCGACCCAATCGATGCTGGTAAATGGGTCGCCCAAATAGAAGCTCAGCAAAAAGCTGATTTAAAAAGGCATTCAGATGAGGAATCTTTGGAAGAAACCTGAACGGGCCACTTTGGTGACTTAATTTCCTCCTTCTTGTTCTAATTTAACAAGTTGCTGTTGTTTAGCCAGCAGAAATCCAGTTTCTTAAAGGCTGTTTCATTTTGTCTTTTATACTATTAGGGGTTTAAATTGTAGGGTCCTTGACCTTAGGGACATAATATTGTTTTTTATCTCCTCCTATATGGGTAAAAGATGAGCCCTATAGATGTTTGAAGTTTAAAGACGCAGCATTTGAGCACCTGGGAGAATCGAGCTGTGCTCTTCCAGATACTTAATATAGTTTCTAGATAAGGGGGTAGATGTAGACTACTATGGTTCTCTGATGTCTTTTCAAATTTACGAACTAATCCTTAGGTATAATGGTGGATCCAATGCTTAGAAAGTGATGCAATTATAGAAAGTGTCTAGCATAACTTAAAGGTTTTATCCACCTGCTCTTGGGTTACAGCTACACAGAATTTCAGACTTAAAGTGTCTGTTTCAAAAAATATTTCCTTTTTCCCCCCTCCAGTGTATGGATTTTACTTGGAGAGACTGATAACCTGTATAACATATGAATGTAATTTTCCTTGCTGGAATGTATAATTACACTGTTGTTTCCAAGATGATAAATGTATTTGTATATGAAGTACATGTAAACCAATAAATATAAAGTACAAAAAAAAAAAAAATTCAACGAGGTTGGTCTGACATGACTTCCCCCTGGTGAAACCATGCTGCCTTGGGTCCTGTAGTCCATTGACAGCCAGATGTTCCACCAATCTCTCCTTCAGTAGTGCTTCCATGATCTTCCCCACTACCAAGGTGAGGCTGACTGGTCTGTAGTTCCCCGCTTACTCTTTGTTCCCACTTTTGTATAAGGGGACTACATCTGCTGTCCTCCAGTCTTTGGGTACCTCCCCTGTTTCCAGTGATCAGCTAAACAGGATAGCCAGAGGTTCAGCCATCACCTGTCTTAGTTCTTTAAGGACCCTGGGGTGCACCCCATCTGGCCCCATTGCTTTATCAACTCTTATTACTTCCAGTTCCTTCAGGACCCTTTCTCATGTAAAGGGACTTGTGTCCATTTCTGCACCTTTCCCACCTCTTGCACTCCCTTCAGACCCATTACCCTCCTCTTCCTCAGTAAAGACTGAGCAGAAATGCCTGTTCAATATGTCAGCTTTATTGTTGTCATCCTCCACGCGGCCCCCATCCTCCCTCTTCAGTCTCACTATCCCTCCCTTTGCCTTTCTTTTTTCACTTATGTACCTATAAAAGGTTTTGTCCTCTCTACCCACTGATTTTGCAATGTGCTCTTCTGTCTGAGCTTTGGCTTCCATTACTTACCTCCCTGCCTCCCTTTGCTTCTCCTGGTCCTTCTCCCTATCCCCTTCTGCCTGCGTCTTTTTGTATTGCCTGAATGCAATCTTTTTGGCTTTCACTTTCTCCGCTACCTCCTCGGAAAACCATAATGGCCTCCTCTTCCTTTTCTACTTGCTAACTTGCTTAATGCATAATTCTGTTGTTCTTGTAATCCACATTTTAAATACTGCCTACTGTTCCTCAACCCCTGATTCCTGCCCCATTCCTCTTAATGTCTCTTTCAAGTATCTCCCCATTTTCCCAAAGTCTGTCCCCCTAAAATCCAGGATACGTGCTTTTGTGTGGTTTAGTTCTGCTCCTTCTGTGATTTCAAACCACATTGACTGGTGGTCATTGTTCCCCAGATGCTCCCCCACTGTTACCCCCATCACGCTGTCCCTGTTTGTGAGCACAAGGTCCAGTATTTCCTTCTGCCGAGTTGGTTCCATGACCAGTTGCTTAAGGAAGGCACCCTGAAGGAAGTCCAGGATAAATCTGCTCTTAGTTGATGCTGCTGCTGGGATGCTCCAGTCCACGTCTGGAATACTGAGGTCTACAACCAGCACTACCTCACCCTTGTCTGCCATCCTTTGGATGGCTAGCATCAGCTCCCTATTTGTTTCTTCCTTCTGGACTAGTGGTCTATAGACCACACCTGTGCAGATGGCTGGCCCCATTTTCCTTTCTAGCTTAACCCACAGTATCTCTACCCCATTTTGTTCCTCCTGGATCTCTGTGGCCCTTATGTCATTTTTCACATACAGTGCCACTCCTCCTCCCTTCCTACCTGCCCTGTCTCTTCTGAATATGTTGTAGCCAGGCATGGCCACCTCCCAGTCATGGTTATCATTACACCAGGCCTCTGTGATGGCCACAATGTCCAGGTCTGACTGCACCATGACAGCCTCCAGATCCTCCATCTTGTTGCTAAGGATCCTGGCATTGACACACATGGCTTTCCATGATTTGACCTTCCTAGACTCTTTAGCTGTTCTACTCCAGCCCCTTCCCTGGTTGTTCTTTATACCTGGTTCTCCTTGCTGTCTGCCTTCTGTTGAATTTTGCCCCTTTTCTGCCTAGACACCTCTTGGGCACTTATCTCCATCTTTTGCACACTGCTTTGTAGAGATATCCACTCCTACGGTTCACTGGTTCCACTGCTAGCTGTGGGGGGTGGGCAATTAGGTACACTCTTTGCTGGCCTGCCACCTCTTGGCTAGTTTAAATGCTTGTCAATGTAGCATTTAAACTTATCATTGAGTGCTTGGATCCCCTCCAGGATGGATGCAGGCCATCAAGCTTGAACAAGCCTCCATCCCTCCAGGTGGGTCCCCAGTCACCAATTAATCCAAACCCTTCCTCACAGCACCAGTTCTTCAACCATGAGTTAAAGTTCCTGGTGCATGCACCCCTATGCTCTCCCATGCCTCTCACAGGTAGTACTTCCGAGAAGGTGACAGAAGTAGCTACTTGCTTGAGACCCCTCCCCAATTTCTTAAACTCTTCCTGAACTTCAGTTGGCTCCCCATTTGCCAGGTCATTAGTACCTAGGTGGATAATGACATCCAGCTCCATCTCCCGTCTTGCCTTCCCAGTGATCCCCAGGATCTTCCTTCCATCTCTCCATGCTGTGGCACCTGGTAGGCACCTCACCTCCCTGTCCTCCCCCTCCTCTGTTCCTAGCTGGATCCCTCTTATGATGGAGACCCCCACCAGTATTCACTTCCTCCTCCTCTGGGGTCCACTGCACTCCCCACTGAGGTCACCTCCTTGGCTAACCTCCACATCATTTCCTTTCACTTCTCTGGGTACCTTTATTTGGTTGTCCCCATTTACTAGTGTGGCATATGAGTTCTTGAGTGGAATAGGATCTGGGAGGTGCTTCTGCCTGACCACCCTAACCCTCTCTGAGCTCACTGTCATCCAAGTGCTCCTCGTTCTTGACATCCTTTGCAGCAGTGGTGTTGGACTGGGAGGTCTCTGGATAGGGGTGATGGTACTCCTGACCCAGTTTACTTCTGCTCTGAGTCTGGCTACCTCATCCTGCAGTCCAGAGAGATGCATGCAGATAGGGAAGCACCATAGCATCCAGAAGGTCTGCCTGAGTATGGCTGCCCCGCAGTCACTGCATTGCACCACTCCCCACATTATACTACAAGTATACTGCTATTCCAGTACTTGTCTGTTACTGAAGCTGTCCTAGTTCTCTTTTTATTAATTTACTGTCCTAAAAATCCTGTCACTGCTCCTCAGATACTTTTCTTTAAAAAGGAAAAAAATAAATAAAAAATGAGTCAAAACACTTGTCTTGGTGAGGGTGGGCTTCTTCCCCCTTATGCCCCTCCTACTCTACAACCCCTACTATATCCTGTGTTTAGCTCCTGTCAATCGGATTAAACAGGGCATATAATTAAGAGTTGGGGCAGGGAGGGAGGGAGGGAGGGCAAAATTTGCAGCAATTAAAGACAGCAAAGAAATACATCACCACTACAAGCACAACAAACTAGGTTTTAAATTTTCAACAACCCAAAAACAATTCCAAGAAAAGACAGCAAAAAAATTACAGTGTCACTAAAAGCCCACAATCTAAGTTTAAAACAAAAATAGCAATGTACAATTACTGTAAAGCACTGAAATGAATCTGTTTCCTTCCCCTTCTGGCTTCTTCTGAGAAAACAAAAATCACTTGCTACCTCAATTCTGACTAAGCCCCACCTCCAATTATTTTATAGCTGAGGTCAGAGGCCAGAGAATTAGCACCCCTCACCCAAACTACAGAGCAAGTCAGACAAGCCAAGACAAAATTTGCAGCAATTAAAGACAGCAAAGATATACACCACCACTACAAGCACAACAAACTAGGTTTTACATTTTCAAGAGCCCAAAAACAATTCTAAGTGAAGACAGCAAAGAAATTACAGTGTCACTAAAAGCCCACAATCTAAGTTTAAAACAAAAATAGCAATGTACAATTACTGTAAAGCACTGAAATGAATCTGTTTTCTTACCCTTCTGGCTTCTATGTTACTCATATATTCAACCATAACCCACAGAGGTTCCCTAATTGGAGGTGGATGCTGATGGGAAGGCGCAATGTCTAAGCTTCTGTAACCAAAGTGCTTTTAGAGCAATAGGGACTGATTTACAGTTGGGGTTGAAGGAACAAGTCTCACTATCATAATTAACTTGTAACCAGTACTTTTTTTCTTTTTGCTATATCTCGCTATACCCCCAAATCACCACCACTCACAAACTGGAGATAACAGCCCAGCAGCCAAGCTTCTTTTTTTTCATTCCACCACCACCACCACCACCACCTGTCCCATCTCATCCTTTCTCCCTCCCTGGCTGGTTGATGCTGCTGTGTTACTGTCACACTGGCAAGGTTCAGGACCACAGGTACATTTTCTGTCACTATCGGGCCACTAAAGCAGATAGGAAATGAGTAACAGTAAGCACTGTAATATACTGTCATGTGTATTATGTTTATGGCTTAATTGTATGGAATTTTCCCTGATCTATGGAAGTTAGTAACTATAAGGCCCATTCTTAAAGATGGTAATCCTAGTCTGGTCTCAAATTATCATCCTATTTCTTTACTTTCTCCTTTGACAAGATTTTGGAAAAAATTATTTTTGATCAGACCACAGATTTTTGAGTCAGTATAATCTTTTATCAGAACAGCAGCATGGCTTTAAAGCCAAACATATTACAGAGACGGCCTTGGTGGGGTTCACCAGCTGTCTTCAGGGTGCCTTGATAAGGGGCACTCTGTTGCAGCAGTTTTTGTGGACCTCACCAAAGCCTTTGATTTAGTTGAGTATAGCTTATTGTCAGGGGTTTTAGAAAAATTAAATTTTTCATGTGATGCTATTAAATGGTTTACAGACTATCTGAAGAATAGGTCCCATGTTGCCACTATTGGTGGAGGGTCATTGCTGTGCAAACCGATCCTAAGTGGTGTTCCTCAGGGATCAGTTTTGGGACCTCTTATTTTGTCTCTTTATATGAATACACTACCCAGAGTCTGTACTAAGACCTCTCTGATTATGTATTCTGATGAAGCAGTGTTATATGGGATAAGTCCAAGTCCTATAAGTGCCCTAGAGATGATTCAGGTTGATTTTGATTAATTACAACATTGGTTGCTTTCACGTCATATGGTATTAAACTATAAGAAGACAAAAGCAATGCTGTTTATGAATAATCAAAAATTTAAAGATTTTCCACCAGTTTTAGATCTTAATGGGAATGTAACAGAATTTGTGGAAAACTTTAGATATTTGGGATTAGTTCTAGATCCAAAGTTATCTTTTGAATCACATATTAATAGTGTCAGGAAAATTATTCACCAGAGGTAGAGAGGTTTTTATAGAGTTAAAGACTGTTTGTCTAAAGAATCCAGGTACTTATTGGCGCATCGTTTTTTATTTAGTATTTTGGATTATGGTCTCATAGTTTATTCTTCTGCTAGTATTAAGCTTCTTGATAGACTTCGGGTAAATTATAATGTTATAAATCGATTTATGGTGAATGCTCCTTTTCATACATACCATTGCTTTCTGTATAGTCAATCATGTTTTTTGTCTTAAGACAACAGAGTATCTTTAAAAATTTGCACTTTTATATTTAAAATAATCTCTGTTAGTGCTCCTGACTCTGTATCTAATTTGTTTACTCGATTTGTTAATAGTCATGGGACTAGATCCCAGAACAGAATAACTCTTAAAGTTCCCTTGTTAAAAAAAGTGGTTGGTCAGAGAGCTCTTTTTTACCGTGCCCCTGTTTTTTTTTTTAATTCCTTGCCAAGAGATATAGTAAACTGCAGAACAGTCCTCAGTTTTAAAAAAGAGTTAATTAACTTGTTTAAGGATAATCAGGAGTGTAAATGTAGTGTATAGTGTAGTGAGTGTTTTTAGGTAGTTGTTAACTGTAGTTTCTTTTTTGTTTTATGGTATTGAATTGTATTAAGTTTATGTTGCTTTTTGTATTATTTGCTTGTTACGTCTCGCCAGTGAAAACGGGCACTTGAGCTCATCAGGCCTACAAGAACACAAAATAAATTAAATGAAATTAAATTAAATAATTTTCTTCATCATAAATCATTTGTGCAACAAAACAAAACATCTGTTTTATTAGTAGTACATTATTCTGTGTATATGAGCATCAGCAGTTTTCAGCCAGGCTAAACCTTCTGTCTGTAGATTGCGTGACTACAGTTTTCCGATAACATGTCACTGACTCCGGATCGAAAATAAAATTTCAAGGGTCTGAACAGCAGATAGGCGCAAATTCAATGGGATCAGTCAAGTTACTCAAAGACATCAAAGAAAGTGAGAACCTGTATCTGTTCCAATCAACATCACTATTTTTGCTCTACCAATATCAACTGCTGGCAAATAAAAGTATACAGTACTGAATTAATTCATGTTGCTACTGTTTTATTTTAATTTTTTACATAGTACATGTCATAGTTTTAAAGTATGTGGTGTGCCCTAGTCTACCGCAGAACCCATTTTACAAGCATGACCATATCAAATCAATCCTACATACATACAACTGCCATTTGATTTTGCCAGCTTTCGTGCTCATAGGTGATTATGATCCTGATCCAAGACACCAGCCAGCCAATGGTATTTCTTATTCTTCTGGGCCACAATTGAGCATGCACTGAGCCTTCCTGGTCACTCACAAAGACCGAGGAGCACTGGGTGGGATATTATAATTGAAGATGGTGGATTTTTATAACCTTCGATGCATAGCCAGTGGCAAAAGTAGTGCGGGTCATCCTGCTTGCTAATGCTTGTTGAGTCTGACACAATAAGTGGTTATTAAGTGCCTATTACCAGGTGCCAGCCAGTCCCATATCCAATCCATGAGCTTTTTGAATAATTTATTAATTCTCAGATCCAGGCCCTTGGGTCAGTCTAGTCTAAGACTGCAGCTGCTGTTGCTGGCTACTGAAGTTCAATGCATTATTTGAGATGTGTGCTTCATGCTTCTGTCTGTGACTTCTATTCCAGGCAGTGACAAGCATCATGCAGCCAACTCCAGGTCTAGGCTATATAGTGTACTGCTTCTGCAGTTATTATAAAATGACCTTTATGTATCTTCTGTCTTCTTGTCAATGAGATAACTCATGAGGATATTATACACCCAAGCTGGAAGAGACAGAGAGTGGCTTAGAAGCTACTGCTGGGGTGAGGTGGGGTGGGTGCTGAAGGTGGTCCTGATGTCCTCCACAGAATCTGACTTTAGGCTTTCAATATGCATTGTTTTCTGGCCTAAATTTGTATGTATTTAAATAGATATTGAGGTGATATGCCACCACTTTACAATATAAGTGACTTACAGCACTTTTCAAGTGCCCTCATATCTTTCATGTTTAGCTCACTTAATTCTCAGGGTCCAGGTCAGTCTGAGCCTGCAGCTGCAGAAGCTCAACCCAGTGGTGACCACCACCATCATAATTCTTTCCAACTCTCTGATCCACTACCAGAGCTTAGTGAAGATCCTGCTGAGTGGCTGGACAAAATTATTCATTTCTTGTGAAGTCGAGCAGTCTTAAGAGGACCTGCACAGCTGAAAGGGTCGTACATGTTACAGGGAGGCTTTCCAGTGGCTGAATACCCTGACGGCACTAACAGACAACTCTTTTCTGCTCACTACTATCAGAATTCTATCAAACATTAGACAACAGATCTAAAATCAAAAGAGATTGGCTAGTCTACTCAAAATTGGCTGGTTCTGTATTCTGCTTCTGCTGTTTGCTATTTGATCATGATGAGAAGTTGACATTCTCTAGTCGGACAGGCTTTCATGACTCAAAACATCTATCTGACACTGATGGGTCCTTGCATGTGCATGAAATTTCTGCTCCTCATGTTGATAATTACTTGAAATGGAAAGACCTGGAATTAGCTCTTAAGTCAGATATGATGATCAACAAAGAAATGCTCATAAAGTTAGAATCAGGAAAGGAAAGGTGGTGTGAACAACCATCTATCTCACCTCCAGAACTTAGTGGTGCACAGACGACATGAAAGCACTCTCTGCTCCTCATCACAGCCTCCTCTAGTGGTACCCAGAGTAAACACGGTTGCTGGACAAAAGTGATTTGTGTATAAAATCATACAGCACTGGAACAAGCTCCCTACCACTGTGCAGACCTGCCCATCTCTCCCCACTTAGAAATATTCACTAAAAGCACACCTTTCCTCCAAAAGCAATTGCACATGTACTCACTAAAGTATACCCATTTCCCAAAGTAACTAAGTCTATGGTTACTTGCCCTGAACCAGCATACTCCTCCTAGTATGGTAATCTGCAATGTATACCCATTGTACTTCTAATATATGTATAGCACTTCCAGTGTTGATTGTTAATGTTGTTCTTGTTATCCTGTAACTAATGACTAGTCCTGTACTGCATAACTGTGATTTGTAGTGTCCTCATATGTATATTCGACTATACAATGATCTAATTAGTCCTGTATGATATGTTGATAAGTTTTTGAACTGCATATGCTTAAAGTTCTGTGCCTTACTACCTGTAAATAATCCCAGGTCATCCCTGAAAAAGGGACCCTGGTCTCAGTGGTCCTTGCCGGTCAACAAAATTCAATAAATAAATAAATAAAGGTATTGAACTATTTGTTAAAAGTGATTTGATGGCTAGCTAAAACAATTTGCCCTTTCATGGATCTTCTGACAGAGTTTTCACAGAGCACAATGGCATTTTTCTGCAGCTACTCGAACTAATGTCTAAGTACAATCCAGTTTTGATGGACCACTTGTGATGGGCTAGCAAGAAGACCAATACATATTATCTCAGCAAAGACACGCAAAATATGTTTCTCTGTCTTTTAGCAGATGCTGTGCTGGACAACATTATTGCTAAAGTCAAGAAAGCAAAGTATTTCAGCTTGATAGTGGACTGCCTGCCAGACAATTCTTAACAGGAACAACTGTTGCTAGTGCGCTGCTACTTTGAAACTGATGAAACCAACAAAGCAGTCAAAATTAAGGAGAGCTTTTTGGAATATCTGCATGTCAATGAGACAACTGGAAAAGAGCTTGCCAGTGTTATGTTAGATCACCTAACAAATTATGGATTATCGATCTCTGAGCTACATGGCCAGTGTTATGACAATGATGCTAACATAAGGAGATGGTACAACAGTGTGCAAGCCATAATTACTGAAAAGAACCCTCTGGCCATCTTTGTTCCCTGCTCTCCCCACAACTGGAATCTTGTAATTGTACATGCTGCTGAAAGTTCCACTCAGGCAAAGTTGTTTTTTGAAATTTTGCAGAGAATTTATGCATTCTTTGTTGCATCCATGAAACAATGGGAAGTTGCTTCACAGCATTTGACTAATCTCACCCTGAAAGAGCTCTCTAAAGCATGTTGGAATGCTCACCTAGAGTCAGTTAGATCAACTCTGTTCCAATTTCCTCAGCTTACTGAATCCTTTGAGTAGCTTTTGCATGACAATATTCACGATGCTGAAGCCTTTTGAGAAGCACAGTCTCCAATGGCTCAAATTTCCACATACAAATTTGTTCTTTCCCTAACTTTCTGGTATGAAATTTTGTCAAAAACCAATTGAATTAGCACTGTTCTACAATCCAAAAAGATGGACATTTCCAGTGCAAATCCCTTGGTTCAAGCTGTGATTTCAGACTTCCAGGATTATTTGTTGTCTGGACTTTAAAAAGCGGAAGCTCAAGCTGCAGGAGTCTGCCACCAATTAGATATTATAGCTAAATACCCCATTCACAGAATCCGCAAAAGAACTAGAAAATGACAAGACTCAGACTGTCAAGAAGCTTTTTACCAGAAAGCAGATGTTGCAGATCTGTGGACTGATCCTAGAATCGAATCTGAAGAAACATTCTTTAAGCCACTCCTTGAAACATCCTTGCCCAAATTGAAACAAGATTTGATTTCCTGCAAAAATGTAGCTCTAATTATGGATTCCTGTTTGATACACACAAAAAAATAGCTTTTGATATTGTAGAGATTGAGAAGTCATGCAAGGATTTCTCACGTCTTGCAGCTGAAGATCTGTCAAGGGTGGAAATGTTTCAAGAACTGAAAACACTGGATGGGGGCTCTGTGGAGCCCGAGTAAGAGTGTGACATTTCTTTAGAGCTCGATATCCTCTCTATAAGATGGGTTGAAAAAAGTGCTTTTTCTGTTAAATAACTAAGCTTAATGAAGTGGAATCAGTGCCTGAAGAAAACCTACACACCATGGGCATTCCTCAAAAAGATCAGACTACAGATGAGTTAGCCAGACCTAAAACTTTAGCTACTCCTCAGGCCACGAGGTCTCAATTGGGCCTAACTACTGAACACCCAGAAATGAATTCAGAAGAGTCACTACAGATGATCAGTATAAAATTAAACAAACTGATCACATCTGTCGGAGGGCTACCTGATAAATTTGATGCACTTGCAAATAAGGTGGCTGGCCTTGAGGCCACAGTAGAAGCAGTACAAGGGGCATCAGCAGAAGCAACAAAGCGGGCTGACTCAACAATGGGTGCAGTAGCAACAATAATAAAAGATAGCACCCATATGAAACATCATCTAGAGATGTTGGAGAATCAAGCGAGGGAGGTGAACCTTCACATGTTGGGTCTACCGGAGGAGAGCGAGGGGGAACATTTCCTTTTCTTCATTAAGGAATGGCTGGCTCAACAATTAGGAGAGGAGGCCTCTGATCAGATCCATCATCTGCAAAAAGCTTATCGGGTGAACACCTGAGGCAGATCACTTAATCCGGAGGCTCCTAGGGCAGTAGTCATAGTTACTGATGGTATTGACTCAAGATACTTTTTTCTGGCTCTTGCTCATGCTAAAAAACTTTATTGTGTAACGGGGAGCAGGTTTGTCTGTTTCCTGACATCGGGTATGCTACCCAACAAAAAAGAAAAAAAATGTGATGGTGTACGGGCACTACTGAGGGAAGCTAGTATCTTTCATGGGCTAATTTTTCCTGCAAAGCTGAGAACTGTGCATCAGAGCCATGTCTTTATGTTTACCGATCCCAATAAGGCCATGAAGTGGTCCCAAAAGCAAGCGACACACCAGTTCAGAGAACAGGAAAGAGAAGCTTCTTCTTCCAAGGATGAGGATGCACCCTGAAGATGTGAAGACGTGCTGGTCAATTTAGTCATCTGACTAGATAATGGTTACCTAAGAACGTTTAATTTAATGTGTTTTGTTAGTTAAATGGTAACCCCGATACAGACTCTTGCAAGAGGTGGCTGACTTAGAGACTCACTGCTAGTTTCTTTTTTATTATAGCCTACACTACTGAAGTTTTCTTTAAATACATTGAAGATTGACAAACCCTGTAGGCAACAGTTCAATAAGCCATATCTCAGGCAATTGTGTTTAAGCCCAGTTCAGTTAAGCTAAATTTGTGCAACTTTATATTAGCACCTAGTCTGTAGAGAATGTGGGGGTTCTACAGTAAAATATTAGTTTAAATGTGGCGTTATTTTACTGCCCAAATACTATGATCAGGCGTGGTGGTGACTTCTCTCACTAGTTGAGGGAATGGACTATGGACATATTCTTTTTCAATTTAGTCTCTTATACCACACAGCTCATGGACTCCAGATACAGCATTCTGTAATAATGACTCTTTTATTTAAATATGTCTTCCCCCCAAAGGATGTATCAAGAAACGTTGAAGGATACTAAAGTTTTATTAGAGGAGTGGTGCCCTCATGGAAGAAATATGTATTTCTTTGCTTGGAAACAACCCTATGTTTGTTTTTATATAATAATAAACATAGGCCCAGATATTCAAACTGCGCTCAAAAGTAGCGCAACAGCAGGAGCAAGCACAAACCAGTTGCGCAAATGCGCAACAGGTGCGATATTCAAACATGGAGCAGAGCAAATAGCGCAAGCAACCAACGTCTGAATATCGCACATACTGCGCCATTGCGCAACCAGGAAGGAGAAGCTGAGCCAAAATGTTGCGCTATGGCGCAACCATGGAAGCTCAGCTGAGCATTCCAGAGCTGCCATAGCGCAAGCACAGCCCCCCCCAGAGCAATGGAACTGCACATCCAGGGAGGCAGGCTGGGGCCCACCACCAGCCATGCCACACATGGGCACAGGAACACACTGCAGAACCCACACCACACCGGCACACCCCAAGCACAGCATCACTGGGGGTGGGATGGATGATCCACATGCCCATGGGGACAAGCCAACAAAGCATAGCAGAGCCCTGACACCCCAGCACAACCACTGGCAGGCAGAGAGTGCCACACAGGGGTTGACAACCACAGTGCACATCAGCTTCCCTCGTATGCACAGCGCACCTCACACTGTGACCCCAAGACACCACCCATGTGCAGTGACTGGCACTTCAGGAAACCATGCAGTCCCCCAGCACTTATCAGCCTCAGCAACATAGTAGCTTCCAAGCCAGACACCCTGTGCACCCAGCAGTGGTGGCAGCAGATGGCAAGACCAACCGAAGGCACTGCCATGCTGGAGATACCTCCCATGCACACACATGCACACACACACACACATATACCCAGGACCATACCAGCCCAGATGGCATGTGACACCCCTGCAACTGAGCACCCATAGCCAGCTGCAAATCAGAGACCAACACAGTATTCATATCAAAATAGAAATGTATATTTAAAGGACTAATCACAAACCAAGTGAAACTATGTACAAGTGGGGGACAGGTAAAAGGCAGGGTGTTCAAGGGAGAGGAATGAACAACTTGGAGAGGGAAGGCAGGGTGATAGGGATGGGAGAAGTGGGAAGGGAATGTGGGCTATGGCCCAGCTGGCTGCTGGTCCTCCTGCTGGCGCCTCCTGTGGCTCCTTCCCATCACCCTGGCGCTTGTATGGCCTGCAGGACCTCCTGGTTCCGATCTGCAACCTGGCTGAGGTGCCGAAGATCCTGGGACATCCTCCTGAGTACCTCAAGGCCTAGGGAAAATGGGAACACAGTCAATGGCTGAGACTGACCACAACCCTGAACACCACCCAACCTGCAAGCTTTATGGCCCAATGTCCTGCACCTGTGATGGCATGCACCCACCACAGTGAACATGCACATGGCCATCACAAACAGGCGGCACCAGCTAAGGCGCACCACCGCCCACACTGCCCATGTCAATCACAGTACAAACTAGGCTGGCAAGTGATGTGGCAACGCAGCGATGCCATTTACACAGCTATGTGCCCAGTGCATGCCTGACCACCAGTGATGCATACACAGACATGCCGTGATACTGCACTGTGATGCAGGTCACCTGTGTCATGCCTACATACATGGATACATAGACAGTGTCGGCAGATAAGGGCCTATGGGACACCCAGGTGTCCATTTGACCTTGTATGCTCACTCTGTTGTCCTATAAGTCCGTTCTCTTACCCTGACCTCCAGAATTCTGTTATGGTAACCCATGCATTCACAAATTCGTGACCAAGTCAGCCCCACCACTTCCTCTGGCAGGGTGTTACACTTGTCCACCACCCATTCTGTGAAGGAATACTTCCTCATGTTTCCTCTGAATCGCCCCTCCAACTTCATCCCATGCCCTCTAGTCCTGGAACATCTTACGCTTAAAAATATTGTTTTCCTGCACTCTGTTCCCCCTGTAAGATACTTGTATGTCCCCATCATATCCCTCACATCCCTCCCTCCAGGGAGTACATGTTCAGTTCCGCAACCTGTTCTGCATAGGACCTGTGATGCAATCCATGCACCATCCATGTCGCCTCCTCTGAACCCTCTCCACCCAGTCCATGTCCATACGTAGGTATGGTCTCGGAACTGTACACTGTACCCAGTGTGGGGACTCGCTTAGTGTTTTGTATAGTGGAATTATGACTCCTCTTTGTTGTGTCCGCATGGCTGGTGGTCTTGCCCCCAGCATGCAATAGCATCCATGAAGTAATGATATCACACCTCCAGCAGCTGGGTCTGACGCTGCTGCTGCTGCTGTTGGGGCACAACACCCCCAGCACCGGGGCCCTGGCATGGCCCACGCCACTCCTGGTCCTGTGTCCTCACTAATCCGCCTGTGGGAGACATATGTTGAGACAAACATCAGTGTGACTCAAAAGCAGAGTGCCCCTGCCCCAGTGAGAGTGCCTGCCCACACAGCCATAACCAACCATCGCACAGCTGCACACACTGACACCCCATGCACAGCCACCCAAGCACACACACACACCCCTACAGAGAATATAGGTGCATAGATGGTACACTCACCTGGCCTAGGCACCACGCCCCGCCTGGCATGTGAACGCAGCAGTGTCAGGAGTTCCGGCTCCCTCCGGTGGAGGACACTGTACTGGTGCCGGCACTGCTCAGCAGACCGGCTCTGGCCAGTGACCTCCACCAGGTCAGTGGCCACTTGCTGCCACATCGTGTCCTAGGCATGGTGAGGGGGCCTCACCATACAGTGCCTCACAGTGGGTTCCACCAGGCCACCAGGTTGGCCACTTCACGCTGGCTCCAGGACACCGCCTCCTCCCAGCTCATGGTAACCAACTTTACAGCAGGCAATATGGCGCCCGCTGCGCCAGTAACCCACGTGGAGTTGTAAATAATAGACCACCACAGGTAATTTATCATACTGTTCGAACAGCGTCATTGTACATGGCGCTGTCACCAGACAGCTAATAGGACGCATATTATGGCATGCCAACAGCGCCAGGGGTCAGAGGGCATACACAAGGTCATGGCAATGACGCAAGGCTCACGCACAGTGCCATGGGACGTATAGGCATCCTGCGCGACTGCCAAGCTGAGCACCAGTGCCACAGTGGACTATCGCGCAGTAGTGCCACAGCGCCATATAGTGCCCAGTGCTGTAGCGCCACTGGCACAATGGTGGCCATGGCCTGAATCGCCTATCGCGCTCAGCAGGTCTGCAGTGTGATAAACGCATGCGTAAGCTGTCTGGGCATGCGCAATGTGGTGTGGCACGCAGCCACAAACCCGCGCCCATTGGCTCAGCCGACTTTCAGATTGGCGCTGCGCTTAACACGCGAAGTATTCAGCCGACATATGCAAATCATCCGATCAGCTATTCAAAGGCGCAGTGGCGCGATTAGCATGTCATTAAAGTTGAGCCACACTCATTTGCATGTGTTGGCGCTATAAAATGCGACTGTGGGTTGTGCTGGCCAGATTTGGTTACTGCAGGTGAGAGGTGAGTTACATGCTGTGTGATGCTCAGGACAATGCTCATGGGCGGAGGATGATAAAGGCTGAGGGGGCTGAGCATGAAAAGGGCACTTAGAAAGGGACACAGGACACCCTTTCTATCAGTATCTGCCATGCGGAGAGGAAACGGGGGGGGCTTCTGCACCCCCCCCGGGCCGGCAGCTATGCTCATGGGGAAATGCTGTCGATTGCACAGTGACAGGTGTCCACTTCCACCCATACAGATCACCATGACTGACCAGAGCCAAGCTGAGGGTGTGGACGGCGGGCGTAGGAGGAGGCCGAACTTCACCACGGCAGAGACAGAGGTCCTCTTCCAGGTCTACCTGGAGGATGAGCCAACATTGAGTGGATGGAGGGGCACCCCTCAGGAGCGTGCAGCTGCATGGGAGGGGGTAGCTCGGGCCATCAACCTGCACGGAAGCCACCAGCGCTCCGTGCAGGAATGCAGGAAGAAGATGGGGACTGACCGCAGAAGGCTGAAGGAGAAGGTGGCAGCCTTCAGGGTGGCACGTGCTGGCACTGGTGGGGGCCCACCAGTGGTGTTGCAGCTGACCCCTACAGAGGAGACACTGGTCGCGGCCATGCAGCCGAGTGCCATTGCGGGCATACCAGGCGGAGGATTCCAGACAGGTGGAAGCCCATCACTGCACGGTATGACATGGTGATGTTGTTGGGGGGGGCTGTTGTTCACATGCACTCACATGTACTCTCTTTCTGTTACAGATCCTGTTCGTCTGCAGGAGACGGTGGTGGTGGTGGGTCCAGACAGTGAGGCAGACCTGCTGGACGTGGATGAGGGAGCATCCACCTCCGCCACCAGCCTGCAGGCACTGCAGCAGCATGCACGCTGGGCCAACAACTCCGGTGTCAGTGATACGGGTGCAGGGGGGTGCACAGCCTGTGTCACAGCAGTCTGGCACGCAGGTATGCCAGCATGCTGTGCCTATGGCAGTGGCACACACCTGCACCATTGATGATAGCAGGCCTGCAATGGGCAGTGATAGGTGTGTGTCCCATGACGGACACATGGCAGGCCAGCACGTGCCCCTGGGCCTTCCTGGTTCACACCTGTGTACCAGCATGCTGGCACAGTCCCAGGCTGTGCCTGTCAGCACCAGTGGGGCAGCACCGGTGGCTGTGCAGGTGTCTGGCACTGTTGTCAGCACAGAGGTGGAACAGGTGGACCTGGGGGCTCAGCAGTTGGAGGGGCGGCAGCAGCAGTTGCACACCAGGTCTGGGGGTACAGTGTCCAGCAGTGGCACATGTCCACTGCCCTCTGATCCGCCCATACCTGGTCCTGGCGAACAGCGCCCACCTCAAGGGGTCTGTGCACCAGGACCGCCCACCCCTTGGGGTCACGATGCCATTGGGGCACAGTACCCATTGACGCGCAACACCCGCCTGCTGCAGGAGGCGGTACAGCTGCAGGGGCAGGTTGCAAGGTCCGTGGAGGCACTGTCTGTGTCCATGGAGCGTATGGCAGAAGTGTGCTCGGGACCGAGCCGAGCTGGTCCTTATGCGGACGGATGTGACCGCTGCCATTGACAGGCTGGACTCAGGCAGTGGTCTCGTCATGGCGCATTGGCCCATACTGTCAGGTGCCCCTGTACCACACACCCCACACAGTGCGCCTCCACTCCCCGCTCCCGGCGTCGTGCGACACCAGGCCTGTCGATGCCGGGCTCTGCTGTGGGCATCCCGAGCACCCCTGGTGCAAGTTTGTTTGGCAGGATGCAGACCCCTGTGCGGGCAAGGTCGCGTTCGCGCAGTGGGACCCCTGGTGGTGCACTAGTGCCACCCGATGTGGCCCCTGCTCAGCCTGCCAGTGCTGCTGGGCCATGGCGGGGCCACCCATGCATCCGTGGTGGCCGTGGGACAGTGCTACCTGACTGAACTGTCTCCCAGTGCAGGCCCTGTCTGGTGCTGCCCTGTGTGCAATGTGTGTCATGGTGGGCAGTGCACTGCTGGGTGTTCTGCTCACCAAGCTGACACACGGACCACCTGCACACTCTCCCAACTACTGTCCACAGGTGCGTGTGCATGATGATGCCGCATTGCACTGTACACCAAGGTGCAAGGTGCCCAGGTCCGACACATGTACATGGACAGTCCAGGTGGTGGGGTGGTTGGTGCTGTGTGTTGGCAATGTCATTTCCGTAGTGCTGTGCTGCCACCCATGTATGCTGCCTGGTGTGTGTGTGTGTCCATATGAGTGCTCCCTCTCTGATGGTGTGTTGGTATGCCTGGAACCTTCAACTCCCTGACCTTCATGCATGGTGTGTTCCCCTGTGTGCCTGTGGTTTGCGATGGACAGTGTTGCCTGCACATGTCCCCTTAACTTACCTGTGTTGGGCGAGTGCTCTTCTGCAATGGTGTCCCGTGCAGCTGGGCCTGCCGGTCAGTCGGGGTCCCTCCGTCCTAGGGGAGCTGCTCATCACCCACATCACTGGCGCCACTGGCGCCCCATCGCTGTCCTCTTGGACCTGTAACGGTTATCCCACGGTCCTTGGCCATGTTGTGCAGGATGCAACAGGCCAGGAATATCCCACAGGCCTTTTGGGGGCTGTACTGTAGGGCTCCGCCGGAGGTGTCCAGGCATCGGAAGCGTGCCTTGAGCATCCCAAACACCCGCTCTATGATGTTACGTGTTGCGGCATGTGCCTCATTGAAACCTAGCTGCGCTGGGGTCGTGGGGCGCCGGTATGGTGTGAGCAGCCAGGGACGGAGTGGGTATCCGCAGTCACCTGTGTGGAGATAGTGGAGATCAGTGTCATGTCATGTCCATATTGCCCATATCCTTGTGTGCCACTACCATGGCACCTGTGTCATTCCCACCCTTGCACAGAGTTTGCATTCCATACATGTGTACTCACCCACTAGATGACCCGTGGGGATGTTCCCACTCTCGAATCGATGGCACAGTACAGACTGGTGCCATATGAAGGCATCATGTGCCCGCCAGGGTGTGTGGCACAGACATTGATAATGCGCCCAGTGGCATCACACACCACCTGGCAGTTGACACTGGAAAAGCCCTTTCGGTTCTATGCTACACCTGTTGCCGGGCCAGGTGGCGTGCGGAATGGCCACATGGGTGCAGTCTATGGCCCCTAGCACGCCAGGCATATGTGCTACCCTGTGGAACTCCTGCATGTTTGTTGTACGCTCTGCCGCGGTGCTGGGGAAATGGATGTACTCCGCGCGCAGAGGCAGCAGTGCGCTGAGGAATTGGGTGAGGATGCGTGACATGGCCGACTGTGTAATGCCTGTGGTGTCCCTGTCGGGCCTCTGGAAGGTGCCCGTGGTGAGCAGGCACATGCAGGCTGTCACCTTGGTCTCCACAGACAGAGCATGACTCCGTCGTGAGGGTGCCTGCATCACATCACTGCACAGCTCGCAGAGCCGTCTCAGTATTGCCCTGTTCAGGCGGTACCGGGCCACAATCTCGACATCTGTGTACAGCTCGAAGCTGATGCGGGCACGATACCGCCTGTCGGGGGCATACCGCCGACGGGCCCCTCCGTGGCCACGTCCCCCCTGCAGCATGGTGTCTCACCCCCCTCATTACAGCTTCCATGTGGAAGCTGACACTGTCCATCTCCCTGGCTTCTGCCCCCCCGGCTGCTGTTCCTGTGTTACCCCCGCTGCCCCCACTGCTGCTTCCACTGCACCGGGCACCCCCCACTGGCCTCTCTGTCCTCCTGGACCCACTGTCCCTCTCTGCCCTTCCAGCTCCTGTCTCTCTCTCTCTCTCTCTCTCTCTCTCTCTGTCTCTCTCCCCCAGTTTGCGGCCTGCTAGAGTTCTTGTGCCGCTTCCTTGAGCCTTTTTATTTTGGTTCAAATCCGGTACTGCGCAACTTCCGGCTACGCCACTCTTGCGCATTGCGCAAGATTTCGGATATCGCATTGCGCACTTTATGCATGGACCCGCTCCCTTCGGTTGCGCATGCCTTCATTTCCATTGTGCTGTTGCTCAGCATGTTTTCGGTGGCGCAACTGGCCCCTTCTGAATATTGCAGAATGGCGCATTTTTGGAGTTGCGCACGCGCAACCCTGTTGCGCATGGCGCAACCCTTTTGAATATCTGGGCCATAAAGTTTAAAAAAATAAAGAACTGAAAACACTGGTGAAAATGCTGCCAAATCATCTGCCGAATCTGGAGACTCTGCAATTTATTTCTCAATCACTGTGCCCTGCTTTCTCAAATACTATTGTTACATTACAATTGTTGCTGACTCTTCCTGTGTTAATTGCCTCAGCAGAAAGCAGTTTCAGCAAGTTAAAGCTTATCAGGGCCTGCCCAGTGGTGCTGAGGGTTGTGGTGCTAGATGCCCCATCTCGCACCACATCATTGGCCCAGGCTCAGGAGCAAGCTAGGGCTGCTGGGAGTCATCCGGGAAGAGAGGATTGAGCATCCGGAGGACTGATCTCCTCTTCTGGGGAGGGGTAAGCTGTGGATCCCCAGCAGCAACTTCAAGTGGAGGCTGAGGGTGCTACAGCTGGGGAACACTTCAGGAAAGGGTGGAGTCAATGGTGAATGTTCATGGGATGGGTGGGGGAGCGCACCCGCCTCGCGCTGGATGTCAATGCACATCCGTGCCTCTGGGGTGGTCACGATCATGTCTGGAACAAGGAAACACGCTGGCATCTGGGAGGATGACAACAAGCCCATAGCAGTCCAATGCCCATGGCCGGATCCTGTCCAACCAGGTCCCCGATATCTTCCAGCTTCACTCCACCTGCACACTGGATTTAAGATGCACCAAAGGTATGTGGATGGTGGCCCTGCCTTGGGGGGTACAAGCAAGGGGATCTCTAGTAGGACAGGAGTGCAAAATGGAGTTCCAGGAGGACCTGAGCCTGGGAGGGTCTCAGGCTGGTTGGGAGAAACTGCCTGTGGGGACTATGTCTGAAGGAGTTCCTGGGAACTGGCGATCGGAGCAAAAACATTTTAATAAAAGAAAAGTTAAAGCTTATCAAGAATTATCTCTGGTCACAGGTGTTACAAGAATGATTAAATGCCTTAGCTCTTCTGTCAAATGAGTGAAAAGAAGCTGAATCTGTTATCTTTGACAAAATTATTTACAAATTTGCCTCTGAAAAATCAAGATGGAAAGTCTTTTGATATTTTTGACTAATAAATAAAATAATAATGTTAGAAATTTACATTTACTAAATCACATTATATAACTTAATTCTAATTTCACTGTTATTTCAGATAAAAACTATGAAAACTTTAAAAAATAAATGTTTTTGGTTTGGGAGTCAAGGTGAGGGGGCCCACTGGAGGTCTATTACCCTGGGCCTATAAAAATCTGATGTCAGCCCTGCAGAAGAGTCTCGAACAGCTCTGGGGAGCAACCCTCCCAGACAATCCTTAGCACACATTTATCAGACATGAATGATAGACGCTCATTGATAATAGAAGTAAATTAGATGTTTTGGTGCAGTATTAGCCACTGCTAAGCAATTTAAATCACAAATTGTAGTGAGAAGAAATAATGTGGCCAACTGGGAATTGAACCCAGGCTCCCAAAATACCACCCTGGTGCTCTATCCACTGATGATAGAACTGAGTGAGTCATCACCCTGCTTGGGAGGAGTGATCCACCTTGGGCAGCTGAGGTGTACACACAGACACTGAAACTCCCAGCAAGGTGCTAGGCACCTTGCACGCATGTACATCTGGTAGTGCATTCCTGTGATGCTGCATAGGCTGAACTTTGTTATGGTAACCTCCTCAGCCTTTGGGGTGAAAGGACTGTCTACCTTGTCCTTTTCCTCTATAGTAGGTGGACTGATTTGCTCTAGAGCCCTTAAGGGTAGAACAATTCTTGTTAGAGTCCTTGAGAGCTTGTTCAACCTGCTGTCTAGAGATAAGTACCATCAAAGGGCACATTCATTATCTGTTGTTGTACCTCTGCAGCAAGGCTGACAGTTTGCAACCAGGTGTGCCTTCAAATGCATAGCCCTGCAGCTGCAGAATGCATTGCTGTATCTGAAGAATCCAAAGAGGCTTTCAACTGATGACTGTTAGGCCCTGCACACATTACAACTGAAGATTTGTACCATTTTAAATAATGGTTTCAAAATGTTTTCAAACTCACCACAGCAGCCCCGTCCACATTATTGTTCACCGAGTTCAAACTCGATTGTAACACGGTAAACTCCCATCTGCATCAGCAGCAAGTAACGTTTTTAAACCCGGTAATCCACCGCGACTGTAGCACGGTTATGTTGGCACTGTAATAGAGGGAAAAATCGCACGCCCGTCCACACAACAAGGTAACACGCTTTCCTCCTTCAAACCGTTTTTAAAAACGGACTTGAGACTAGCTCGCAGCAGAGTTTAAGCACGGTTTCTTAACACGCTTTGAAACCATGCTTAAATGCGGACGGGCGCCGTGTTTGCGCTAGTTAAAATGTTTTAAGCACTTTAAAATGTTTTAACTAGCCTGATGTGTACAGGACCTTAGACTCATTGACTTGTGCAACAGTTATCAGAATCTCCTGTGTAAATTTTTTTTATTACTTTTTTCCATCACTCCATGAGGGGCTGGCAGACAGGCTACAGTCCCTCTCAGAGGGCTTGTATCACTCCGTAACCCTGCATCCCAATCCAGCTTCCCCCAGCTGATTTCCCCCTCCCCCCATGGCTGGGCTGGAGGCAGGAGGACTGCCCCCCAATCCCCCAAGCACAGTCCAGAAGCCCAGGCATTGCCAGAATCAGGATTGCAGCAAGAGTTGTCATGGAGGTCCTGACAGTCACACTCACACACCAGAGCAAGGAGTTCACTTATCTCCAGTGAAGTTTGCACAGGTCTTAGGAAATTATGCACAAATAGTTGCAAGTTTGAAGGTTCAGTTCAAGGTTTTAATTAAGAAAAATGCCCTTCAAAATGGTAGCTAGGCAGAACAGAGTAGTATTCTATACTACTCCATTCTGCCTAGCTACCATTTTGAAGGATATTTTGGACTGTTTGTGTATAATTTCCTAAGACCTCTGTAAACTTCACTGGGGGTAAGCGAAGTCCTTGCTCTGGTGTGTGAATGTAACTGTCAGGACCATACTGTGTTTGGGTTGGAACCCTCACTCGCACTCTGCCTGGGTCTGTGAGTGCAGCACCATTTGTTTGTTTCAAGGGTTGTCATGGAGCCTGCCAGACCCATTTTCCATTTCTCTCCCATCCCCTGTTGTGAACACATGTACGCACGTGCACGCTGCAGTCCTGCAATGCCCTCCTTCTGTGTTGCCCTCAGTCCCAGACTACCCTACAGGCCTCCACCTGGTGGCAGTCATTTGGTGGGAATTACAACCCACCCACCCACCTTGGGAGTGGAGAGCAGTCCTCTGGATGCTCGATCCTCTCCTTCCCTGGCCAACTCCCAGTGATCTATGCTCGTTCACAAACGTGGGTTGCCGATGTGGCGTGAGGTGTGGCATCCAGTGCCTTAGCCCTCAGTGCCTCTGGTCCAGCCTCATGTGTCAATTGTGATTCTGGCAAACTGTCTGTAAGAAACCTGAGCTTGTTCCAGAGTTTGTACTCACCTTTAGAAATATGAGCTGGTAGCTTGCCATTCTTAAGAGGCAGTATAGCACAGTGGGCTAAGGCTCTGAGCTGCAGATCTGGAAATCTGGGTTTGAATCCCACAGCCACCTAGGTGCATACTGTGTGATCCTGAGCAAGTCACTTAACTTCCTTGTGTTCCCAGGTCGCATCTGGAAACAAGCTTCGACTTAGTGTGCTACTCCTGGTTAAATAATGTTCCCTTCCCTTCTGCTCAAGGTGTCTGAAGCCTGTTGCCTATTGTATCAGTTTTGCATGACTCCTTGTAAGTGGGTTGCACAAAAACCTACTTTGGGGCTACAGCCTTGTCATAGCAGTCAAAATTACAATAGCATCTGCTACAGGCTAAGTATAGTACACAGGTTTAGTCCTGGTTGCCACATATTTCTTGTCTGCCTGACAGGAGACAACCAGAATAGTAACTGACCTGCTCCAAGTAGCCTCTATGAGGGTTTTCAGAGCAGACTGGAATGATGGAGCCAGGGACACAGGCATAGTAGGCACATTCAAAAACTCCAGTTGGAGGTACCTTGCCTGGTCAATAGCCTTTGTCTCAAATAGTAAAGTACAATATAAGGTTTTGAGCAGTGCTTGAAATGAAATAGCCTCTTAAGGCTTCTAGACAGGGGATGACTTGCACATCTTAGGTTTATTTATTTATTTATTTCAGTACTCGGAAAACCATTTGAGCTCAGAGCTCTTTACATAGGTTCCACTTCAGGACATTTCAGTACAGATAGGTGAAATTATACAAAGAACTGCAGAACTACAAAGGTAAACAAACTGGATTATATATCAAACACAGTACAGGTCACAGGAAAACAGGCAATTTACAGTGCCCAATGGTGACACCAGTCAGTTGTCAGCAAACAAGAGGTTGTTTTGAGTGTCGCTAAGTGCTAAAGAAAAAAGGGGATGAAGGGGAGGAGCCCAAGTGCAATGTGCAAAAGGAGAGCATAATGTCAGTATAGCAGTAGGGATCGAAGGGAGGTGACTAGACTGGAGGCAGACAGAGAGGGTGCTAGGTATGTGGGGGGAGCAGGAGGGCCTACTCAGGGGAGAGAGAGGAAAGGGTTGAGGGGGCAGGGGATGGAAGTAGTGATGGGGCGTGGAAAGCTGGTGCTAGTGATGGCAAGCACATCAATATTCATGTATCATAAGAAGCTTCAAGTTCATTTTGAAAGTATCCAGTGTGGGCAGGCGTGCAATTTTCTCCTGGAGGGAGCTGAACCACAGCGATGCATGGTAAGAAAAGGACCTTTGTCCTTGAGATGTTTGACATTTCGTAGTCAAGAAGGACTAGTGTTCAGAGTTATGGGTATACTGTGGATTATTGCTGGAAACCAGAAGTTGTTGGACCCCTGGCAATAGCTGACCAAGGCAGATCTTTTTGCCCAGAAGGCAGGATTGATATTTTTTAGTCTGCCATTGAGCGTGAGCCAGTGTACCCTGGCATAGAGATCACAGGTGTGAGTCAGTCGGTGCACACCTAAGGTGAGCTGGCAGGTTTTGTTGAGTGCAGTTTTTATGAGCAGAAAGCAGTATGTGTGGCAGAACCATATATAGGCAGCCTGAAGTCCACCAGGGAACCCACAGAACTGTGAACAGCTATGCTGAGGGATTCGGGGAGAGGCTATGCTTGTGATGATAAAGTAGCTCTATGAGCTTTTGTTAGCTTTGAACATTTTGTCAATGTGGCGAGTTTAGGAGAGCAGGTTGTCAATAGTGATACTGAGGTATTTAAAGTGTTGAACAAGTTCAAGGGAAACACCGCCACTATTGCATATTGATAGTGGGCAGTTTTTGTGTTTGTTTAGAGAGCTGGAAAACAGCATGGTTTTTGTTTTCTTATAGTTCATCATCAATTTATGATTTTTGAACCGTGTCTCTACACTGGTGAAGTCACTCTGTAGTTGCTGCTCAAGGGCACTGGAGTCTGAGCCATTTGAGAAAACAACAGCATCATCTGCATAAAGGAGGATGTGGCCTTGACTGGCTTGGTGGAGGCAATTCAAGAATAAGCTGAATAGGAGGGGATCCAATATTGCCCCCTTCGGAATGCCTGAGTAGACAGGTTTGCTGTCTGAGAGGACAGTACCTATCCTGCCTTGCTGGGAGCAGCAGTGCAGGTAACTGTGGAACCATGCAACCGCCTCAGGGGCAAGGCCTGTAACAGTGAGTTGGTCAACTAGAAGTGCATGATTGACTGTATCGAAGGCCTTTGTTAGATCGACATAGATTACCCCAGCAAGCTGTCCAAGATCGAGAGATTTATGGATGAAGTCCATGAATTCCAGGAGGGCTGTAGTGGTACTGTGCCCTGCCCTAAATCCATGCTGCTCAGGACATAGGAGCTTATGTTTGTCCAGGTATTCGACAAGTTGGTTATTGACAATTCATTCCAGGGCCTTTGAGAGTGGTGTAGGTATAGAGATGGGTCTATAGTTCTCAGGTATGGCCCGATCCCCGCTCTTGTACATAGGGGTAACTACTGCAGCTTTCCATTTTTGAGGGAATAGTGCAAACTGGAGTGATAGGTTGAGGATATGGGTAAGAGGAGACAGGATTTCTTCCAGAGAGAGCGAAATTAGTTTCAGATCGAAGTTATCTCCACTGTATCTCCCCTCACCGAGCACCTTATGCAGGTATTTTCTGGCTTCCCCGATAGTAATAGTCTTGAAATGAAAAGGGGGATGCACTGGGGTCTCTGTAGGAACAGCGGGTTGGTGAAGTACAAGAAGTCAGTAGGGAGGACATTACGGAGGTTGGTGAAAGCAAGGTTGAAGGTATTGGCTATAGATTTAAGATCAAGGATGGGGGATCCAACAATGCTGAGCATGGTGGGGGCCATTATGGGCTCACATCCGGTGACATTTTTTAGGTTTGCCCAGAATTTATGACCATCATTCCAGTTCTTGGCTAGGGCCTCCTTGTTATATAAGTTTTTGGCTGTTCAGATGGTTCTAGAGGATATTCCTCATCATCACTAGAATAACCTCCAGCAATGATTAAATCAGGTTCTGACTCATCAGGATCCAGATAAGAAGGCACTTCAAGAGGATTTGGCACCAGGCATGGTGTCAATCTCAGTGTTGCTGGTGGCACAGACACTGGGGCTGGCATGGAAGGATCTGACTTCATCACCAAAAGCAGCCCTGTATGTGGCATCAGTATGACAGATGGCCCCATTTAGAGGTCCTGCCATGGCACCAAGAGTGGAATTGGCATGGAGAGTGGAGTCAGGATGTGGCAAGCAGCAATGCCCAAGGGCTTAACACTGAAGCGAGGATTAGCATGCCTAAAAGAGATGTCAGTGAAGGCAGTGCTGGCACAGGCACTGACGGCATTGGGGTCATCACAGCCATATTTACATGCTGAAACCACTGCTCCATAACAGCAGCCAGTAGCCAAGCACCTGATGGCTCCCCAGTGGACTCATGCGTCAACCACCCAAGGCATGCGTATATCAGAGTGACTGCACACCCTAGAGTGGGTTCTCTATCAAAAAATGGCAAAACTGATTTGAAGGGGGGTGAAATTGCAGGTGTATGGTTGTGCTGTGATATACACACAGTCATGTGATGGGTTGCAACCAATGTGCAGACATAATTTTTCCTACCCATTTTATATATATATATATATATATATATATATATATATATATAGTAAAGGAAAGACTGGAGGATGGAAATACCACACCTCCCAGCATCAGAAAACCTGGTGTTGTTGACTGGAAAAATGGTGAAGATTCTTGCCGGTAGGCATTCAATGCTTCTGCAAAGAATGGCTGCATCATGACTGCAACTGGTGCCTTTTTTTCTGTCTATATTTTGTATGACAAAAGGGACAAGGATGAACAAATGATCAGGGCCCACCACAGAGCATGAGCGGGATCTGGATTATTTATTTTTCCAGCTCTGAAAGAACTGTCCTTCCTCCCAGGTGCAAGATTGCCTGATACCCAAACATTCACTTGGAGAGGAGTGGTGGACTGACACAACCTAGTTGCCAAAGCAACTAGCCCCTTCAGGCTCCCTACCTTCCATGTCAGCAATCATTGTCAAAAGGTAGGGCTGTCAGGAAACTTTGTCATTTTATTTTAATTTTTTTATGCTGAACTGATACAACAACACACTCAAAAAATATTACTGTAAGCCAATGAGAATTGAGCAGAAATGAAGATGTCATATAGACTGTGAACTTCTGGCCCCAACGAAGAGAGAGGGAAATGCTGAGAACTTGATGGTGGGGAAAAAGAAGGAACTGAGGCTGATACCAGGGAAGTCTTTCTCAAGGACCAGGGTTTGAGTGAAACTTACCTAGATCAAGCATTAGCATAGATCAGCCAAAGATGGACCTGGGGTTTGAGTTAAAACTCAGCCAGACCAAGCATTTGCAGGTGAAAGATAAATAGGAAATCCACAGGCAAGTTAAAAAAAATATATATACTGTACAGGAAGATAAATTGCAAACTAGCTACAGGAATTTAGCTTCTCTACAGGAAATGTAGCTAATCACAAGTAGCAATTTGTATTATGTTCTAACCACAAGTATCAATTGTATCATTTTATTCATCTTTTAGCAGTCAGAAAAGTAATAGTTTACCTTTTGGCCCCTTGCAAGTTTCTACTTGCTTCCCACCAGTTAGCAATCAAAAACAAAGTAATTTACCTTTTGACCTCTCACAGATTCCTACATGCCTACCAACTTTAAGCAACCATAAAATTATTTTCCTTTTCAGCTTTATCATCCACAAATTTGCTACTTACCTCTTTACCCATAACTATCAATTTTTATCTGGGTCAGTACAACTGTTTAGACCCCCCAAGAATATAAAACTCCCAGACTTTTGACAGTCGAGAGGACAGTATGAGCAGACTCTTGGAAGACGGTTGCTGGTTGCTACTCTTAGCGTGCATTGGCTGCAGGACGCTGACAGCGTTACAAGAGGGGTAAGAATATTTGTTCAGCTGTTGCTTCATGCATTGACAGTCTCTCATGCAACATTTTAGTAGCCAAGACTACAGGACACTGAGGCTACTGGGTTAAAGGGTAGCTGCTTGTTAATATGAATGCAGATATTTTCATGCAGCTTAGATAGGTTAGTTTTGGGTAACTGCCTTATAATACGACATTATGGTGCCCGAATAATTTGGGCACCCCGGAAGTTAAATTGGATAGTTCATAGTGGAGTTGGTAGGAACATGCCATTTAGAGAAAGGGTCCAGGCATTCCAGAGAGAACTGAGTAATGTTCTGAATACAACCCCCCATCAGATCCTTCAGACCAGAGGAGGAACAGATTCAGGTGACTATTACTCAGGCACTTACTGTTTTCCAATCCCGGTTACCACTCAGAATAGATTACGGTACCGGTTCCAGTCCCTATTCCCAACATACTCCAAAGGAAAACAGATATGTTTAGGAAAGCTGTGGGTCAAAGGCGGCATCTGTGGGAAGCCCTGTTAAGTGATCCTTTGTTACACTTTGAATACAGCCCACAAGAGAACCACTTACTTGCATTAATTGAACAGGAGGTCCCCACTACAGCTTAGGTAAATCTCTGCCTGTCACAATTCCTTGTTTTTTGTGATGAATCCTACCAAGTGTCAAGGCAACAGCAGAGCAGGAATCGGTATTGTAATAAGGAGATGCCAGAATGGCAAAATAGATTTAGGTGACTCTATTTTTCTACTGGTTGTAGCATCTTCAGCACAAAAAAATGGAGGTTTGTGCCCTAGAAAAGGCAATTGCTACTCTTGGTAGTCAACTTGAGGTACTAGTATTTACTGACTGGAATTATTGCCAAAATGCCTTCATTCCTGTTTCTACTTTCTTCTTTTTATTTATTCTTTATTTTTTATTTCTACTATTTACTTCCCCAGCTTAGGTTAGTCCATATTAGGAGACATAATGGGAAGGTATATACATATTGAGGCAAATGATGCTGAGGCAGATAGATTAGCAAAGGAGACATGCTATAAAGAGTTAACCACCTCTGTGGCCTCTGATGCAGTCCTGACCTGATAGCATGCCAAACTCTTTGATGTGCAAAAGGACAATGGCATGGTGCAGCCACCCCCTTCCAAAGACCCCTATCATAAAGATGACCACCTCTGCAATCTTTGAAGTCATCTGCAACACCCAGTACTGGGATCATTGGCTCCACCCACATGGGAACCTTACCTAAAGGGAACACTTCTTTTGGTCCAAGACAACTGGATATGGAAGAACATAAAAAAGATTTATCCTACTAACATGGGGGGGGTTCTTATTCAAACATACACATTTAGGCAAAGGGGGCTTATATGGTTCTGTGGATAACACCTTGGCATTACTGGATAATTGGTGCGGGCCAACCAAAACCAGGGACACATGAACCTATGTGCACAACTGCACTCCTTGTGTATGTATCAAGCCAAGCAGAATACAGAGGGGATACCCAACTACATGTTCCTGTCTCTGGAATTTGGGACAAAGTATATATGGACTTTATAGGACAGAGTACATATGGGGCCGGATATTCAAACTGCGCCCAAAATGTGCACAATAGCAGGAGCAAGCACAAGTCCATTGCGCACATGCGCAATAGACGCGATATTCAAACACCTAGGACAAGGGATGAGAATCAATGGCTGTGACTGTCTATATCCCTGAAGCCCACCCAACATGCATGGCATACAGCCAAGTGCCCTGCTCCTGTGATGGAGTGCACCCACCCACAGTGACTGTGCACGAGACATGCCCAACCAGGCAGCAACAGCCATGTGTGCCACTGCACACACACACCACCCATGTCCAGCACAGCACAGCCAAGGCTGTATAGTGATGTGGCTATGCAGTGGGAAGGCAGTGCCATAGCCATGTGCCCAGTGCATGCATGGACCACCATTGATGCACTCCCAGACATGCAGTGCCACTGGACAGTGCTGACTGTCACATGTCGCGTGCATGGCAGTGTTGTCCATGGATGGTGGCCATGCTCTGCCCCCCCCCACAGCATGCAATAGCATTCATGATGTCATGACACTCACCCTCATCGTACTGCTGCTGTTGCGGCTGCTGCTGCCACCGTGGTTCGTCACCACCACCACCACCAACACCACGTACAGCCACCGCTGCCACCCCTCACTGCGCCTCAGCCTGGGCCCTCTTCTGCTCCGACACGCCTGTGGGAAACAAAAGGTGAGAAACACGTCAGTGAAATCCCAAAGCAGACATCCCCCTGCCCCAATGAGTGTGCCCGCCCACCCAGACAGACCCATACATCACATATCCTGTAAACACCGCCACAGCCAACCATAGACCAACCCTCCCCCATGTGCTGGTCACAATACACAGTGTTACCCATATGGACAATACAGGTGCATAGATGGCTTACCCACCTGGCGAGGCACCACGCCCCTCCTGGCATGTGAGCGAAGTCATGCCAGTAGTGCCTGCTCCCTCCTCCGTGGTCACTGTGCAGTGCCTGTACTGCTCTGCTGGCCGCCCGTCAGTGGCCTCCTCCAGGGAGTGGCAACCTGCTGCCACACGTATGTCCTCGCCATGTTCAGGGTTCATCCCCAAACAGTGGGCCATGGTGAGGCTCCACTATGGCCACTAGGTTGGCAAGTTCCACCGCACTCCATTGTGGGGCTCTCCTGCATGCCATCCCTGCATGTATATAGTAGGCAATATGGTGCTCCGCAGCAGGCAACCCACATGGAATTGTTGTGCAATACAACTCCGTTAGTCCCTATCACACTGTTCGCATAGTGCCGCCAGTCCCTATCGTGCTGTTACCAAACAGCGCGATAGAGCTGCAGACATGCCATACGTACAGCGCCAAGGGGCCAAAGGTCGGGCACAGGGTCATGGGTCTCTGGTGCAAGGCCACACACAGCGCCATCGGACGTCTACACGTCCAGCATGATTGGTCACCTGTGTGCCATTGCCACAGTGGACTATTGCATAGTTGTGCCACAGTGCCATGTGGTGACCGTCGCTGTAACACCACTGGCACAATGGTGGCCATGTCCTGAATTGCCTATCGCGCACAGCACATCATCAGCATGGCAGATGCCTGCGTAAGCTACCTGGGCATGTGCAGTGTGGTGTACTACACAGTCACAGAGATGCGCCATTGGCTCAGCCGGTTCAACCATATTGCGCAAAGCGCAACAGCGCGATATTCAGCCGTCATATGCAAATCATCCGATCAGCCATTCAATGGCACAGTGGCGTGATTTGCATCTCATTAAAGTTGCTCCAGTCCTAATTTGCATGCATTGCACTATAAATCTGCGACACAGTTCTGCAGTGGCCATATTCGGTTACAGATAGGTGAGTTGCATGCATTGTGCTGTTCTGGACCATGGCTTCAGAGAATTGCTGTGTACTGCACGGTCACAGGTGACCACTCTCACCCATACAGGCTGTGAAATGACCAAGTGAGGACTGGGTGAGGAGGATGATGGTGGGCAGAAGAGGAGGCCCAACTTTACGAAGGTGGAGACAGAGGCACTGTTTGAGGCCCACCTGGCTGAGGAGCCACTTCTCAGTGGACGGTGGAGCACCCCTCAGACCCATGCTGCTGCATGGGAGGGGGTGGCACGTGCCATCAACCTGCATGGCAGCCACCAGCGCTCTGTGCAGGAGTGTAAAAAGAAGATGGGGACCGACAGGAGGAGGGTGAAGGAGAAGGTTGCAGCCATCAGGGCGGCATGTGCTGCAACAGGCGGTGGACAACCGGGCGTGGTGCAGCTGACCCCGGCGGAGGACATGCTCACTGCAAGCATGCAGCGCAGCACCATTGAGGGTGTTCCTGGAGGTGGCTTCCAGACAGGTGGTAGCCTATCACTGCATGGTATGTCATGGTCGGGGGGAGGAGGTAGTTCACATGCACTAATGTGTCCTTCCTTTCTGTCACAGATCCTGTGCATCTGCAGTGGTCAGCAGTGAAGGGTCTGTCCACTGTGGACAGCCACCCGGAGTTGGATGAGGGACCATCCACCTCCGCAGATTGCCGGCGTGCACTGCGGCAGTGTGCACACCCGGCTACCTTCACTGATGTTGAGGCAGGTGTGGGGAGTGCCCTTCCTGTGTCCCAGTGGTCTGGCATGCAAGCATGCCAGCACGCTGCGGCTGTGGCTGTGGCACAGACCTGCACCATCGATGATGCACCGACCACTATGGGCTTTGAAATGTGTGTGTCACAGAATGGACACACAGCAGGACAGCCCAAGCCCATGGATCTAGCTGGTTCTGACGTGTGTGCCAGCATGTCAGCACAGTCCCAGGCTGTGCCTGTCAGCACCGATGATGCCTGCATTGCACTGTACACCAAAGCACAAGGGTGCCCAGCATCTGACACACGTACATGGACAGTACAGGTGGTGGTGGTGGCCTGTGGATGTGTGTGTATTTAATGTCTGTTCCTGCTCTGTTGTGCACCTGACCCCTGTGCACTTTGTGTCTGGTGTGTGTGTGTGTGTGTGTGTGTGTGTGTGTGTGTCTGTCCATGTGACGTGTTACTGTTCACCCCTCCCTGGTTGTGTGTGTGTGCTTCTGTGCCCTGCCACTTCCCTCGTCGTCATGCACCCCTGGTGTGTTTCCCTGTGTGTATGTGGGTTGTGCCCTAGCCACTGTTGGTTGCACATGGCTTCATGACTTACCTGTGTTGGGTGAAGTGTTCCTCTGTGATGGTATCCCGGTGCAGCTGGGCCAGCCGGATCAGTCGGGGGTCATGCCGTCCAAGGGGGGCTGCTCATTCCCATCATCACCGGCATCCCCAGCATCCCCATCGCTGTCCCCCTCCTCAACCTGTACGGCTATCCCACAGTCTTTGGCCATGTTGTGCAGGATACAACAGGCCAGGAATATCCCACAGGCCTTTGAGGGGCTGTACTGTAGGGCACCGCCGGAGGTGTCTAGGCATCGGAAGCATGCCTTCAGCATCCCAAACACCCGCTTGATGATGTTGCGTGTGGCGGCATGTGCCTCATTGAAGTGTTGCTGCGATGGGGTCGTGGGCTGCCGGTAGGGTGTGAGCAGCCTGGGACAGAGTGGGTATCCACTGTCACCTGTGTGGGGATAGTGGAGGTTAGTGTCATGTTCAGGATCATATTGCTCCTAACCCTGTGTGCCACTCCCATGGCACCTGTGGCTTACCCACCTTTGCCCCCGATTTGTCAATCCTACATGCATACTCACCCACTAGATGTCCTGTGGGGATGTCCCCACTCTCGAATTGATGGCACAGTGCTGATTGGTACTATTTGAATGAATCGTGTGCTCTGCCAGGGTGCATGGCACAGACATTGATGATGCGCCCACTGGCATCACACACCACCTGGCAGCTGACACTGGAAAACCCCTTCCGATTATGATAGGCAGCCCCATCAGGGCCAGGTGGCATGTGAATGGCTACATGGGTGCAGTCTATCACCCCTAGCATGCCAGGCATATGTGCTACTGTGTGGAACTCCTGCATGTTTGCTGTACGCTCTGCCGCGGTGCTGGGGAAATGGATGTACTCTGCAGCATGTGGCAGCAGTGCACTGAGGAATTGGGTGAGGATGCGTGACATGGCTGACTGTGTTATGCCTGTGGTATCCCCTGTTGGTCTCTGGAAGGTACCCGTGGCAAGCAAGCACATGCAGGCTGTTACCTTTGTCTCCACTGACAGAGCGTGACTCCGTCGTGAGGGTGCCTGCATCACATCACAGCACAGCTCACAGAGCCACCTCAGTATTGCCCTGTTCATGTGGTACCGGCCCACAATCTCTACATCTGAATACAGCTCAAAGCTGATGCGGGCACGGTACTGCCTGTTGGGGGCATACCGCCGACAGGCCCTTCCACGGCCACGTCCCCCTGCAGCATGCCTTCTCACCCCCCTCATTAAAGCTTCCATGTGGAAGCTGGCACTGTCCATCTCCCTGGCTTGTGTCCCCCCCAGCTGTTGTTGATCTGTTACCCCCGCTGTCCTGACTGCTACCTCCACTGCACCGGGTACACCTACTGGCCTCTGCACTCTGTGGCCCCACACACCTTCTCTTGCCCCTCTTCTGTCCTGTGCACTCCCTGGCCTCCACTGTTTACTGTTCTGGCCTGCTCTGTCTCCCTGCCTCATGTGGCTTCCCTGTCGCGTTCTTGCGCCTCTTCCTTGAGCTTTTTTATTTTGGCTCATTTCCACTGTGGCACAACTTCCGCCTGAGCCATTGTTGCACATTGTGCAAGCCTTTGAATATCGCATTGTGCACTTTATGCATGGTTCCACCCCCTTCGGTTGCGCATACCTTCATTAGCATTGCGCTGGACTTGCGCTGGTGCAACCCTATTGCGCACGGCGCAACCCTTTTGAATATCCCACCCATGGACTTTATAGGACCATTATCAACTGCCAGTGGAAGAGTCAAGCATCTTGCAATTCTGGTAGACCAATTTTCTGGATACCCCTTCATTTTGCCCTCTAAAGACAATACAGCCACCACCGTTATTAATCATTGTTTAAAGACACTTATCCCAGACAAAGGAGTATCCTGCATTATTGAAACAGATAGAAGCAGACATTTTACAAATTACATTGTCAAAGGCATCTGGGAAGCCATGGGGTGAAACAGTTGTTGCATGTCTCATACCACCAAGAAAACTCAGGGAAGGTGGAAAGACTGAACCAATCAATTAAAATAGCCTTAACAAAAGTGTTACCATCCAGAGGAACACAATAGACAGATCTAATACCTTGAGTTTTGATGGGGATATGAAATTAACTACATTCAGCAACCAGTTTTACACTGTTAGGTCTATTTTATGTCTAAAAGATGAACACTCCATTGTCACTAGCTTCTGCTTCTTTTTCAGTCCCTTCAACAATTGATACCCTCCTTAGAGACATTGAAACTGCACATGAGATTGGACTTCATAACTATCAACTGTATCATCAAGGCGCACATGCCCTAAATGGATTCCAAAAGTGGGAGATCTGGTGGAATGGAAGACCCACTTTAGGAAAAAGAAATCTTTTTCAACCGAGATACCATCTCCCAACACCTAGTGGGAAGAGTTTAAATCCAAAGACAGCAGTGATATTACATGAAGGACTTGAGGAAGTTGTTTCTATTGCACAACTGAAACAATACCAGAATGTTAACAGCTTATTATCTTTTTATAGTTGGGACTGTACTTTGATTGAAAGATGGGAGACAGCTCCCAAAGCTAATGTCATCCACTGTTGGGACTATTCCTACAATATAACCAATTTTGCCAGAAATGTAGACCACATTTAGGCACCAGAACATGTATTTATTTATTTTGTTTTTGTTAACTGGGATAGGTGCGTTAACCAAAGTTGACTATTTTCAGGCACGACCAGGGAGAATACATACATAAAATGAGATGAGACTATACAATACATAGTATATAGTACAGGTACATAGTATATAGTACAGGTAGGTTAGAATACAGATCAAGTCAGATAGTACTCGAGATAATACATATAGCTATGCAGAGATGACAAAAGTGACATTATTATCTTACTGTCTCAGACCCCCTTTATGATATATCTTGCCCCAATAGTAAAGGAAGAGTCTATGATAATAAGAAATACTAATATTATAATTAAATAATGTTAATATTATTTGCATGGTATAGTGTGTATATAAATATATATTATATATATATATATATATATGTATATATATATATATATATATATATATATATATATATATTTTTTTTTTATGCAATGGGGGTGAGGATAAAAAGTGGCAAATAACAGTAGTATTTTTGACTGGTTAGACCTACAGTGAGAATATTGCATTTATCCTCACTCTAGGTTATTTATCCTCATTGTAGATAATAACCAGGCACTATCTGAACTTCTGCACAACTGCTCACAAAGGTTTTGATTGGTGAGAACTGGCAGCATGAGCAGCACAACCAGAATGCACCTGTTCACTTGCATTCTGGCTCCCACTGGCAGTTTCATTTCTCTCCAGCAGCACACAGAACAGTTTTATTTTCTCCCCTGTTCTTTCACTGTAACTCATTAAAAAAAATAAACTTTCAGCTTCCCACAATGTTAATTACTATTTCTCTTAAAGGTCCAACATACCAGACAAAACACAATTAATTTTTTCATTGTCTCCCCCACTCCACATTCTTTCACTTCAAATATTTAAAAAAAACTTCTAGTCTCGCACAAAACATTAACTTCCTTCAAATCCCAGCACACAAAAAAGCAACCAGCTCTCTCTTTTTTACTCTTACCATTTCCCCTCCAGCAGCACAATGGCACAGCATCCTGATACAAAAGTTCAGTTTTATGGACCACAATGCTCAGTCATCTGGAAACAAAAAGAAATAAATAAAAACATACCTATTTAAAAAAAAATGAAAATTACACCAATGAAAAAACTTGGTCCATTGCATAAATGGAACATACAATACATACAATTAAAAATATCTGATATTTTCCCATCGAGCAGCTTCTCCACTCATGATGTCAAAGGTCAAACTGCACTCGGAGAAAATATCAGATATATTTTCAATAGGGGCATTGCATATCCCATATATATATATATATATATATATATATATATATATATGTAATAGATAACCCATTCTAGAGTATGCAGGTTAGCACTCTGATATCACGAACCTTGGTGTGTGTTGTTATGACCTCATGCATCAACCACCCAAGGCATGCATATATCAGAGCGACGCTCCTAGCGGGTTATCTATCAAAAAATGGCAAAATCGATTTGGAGGGGGGTGAAATTGCAGGTGTACGGTTGTGCTCTGATAAGCGCATGGTCATGTGATGGGTTGCAACCAATGTGCAGACATAATTTTTCCTACCCATTTTATATATATATCCTACCCTATATTTATATATAGTAAAAATATAATATGTAGTACATAGTGTACTGGTAAAGGGGTAGTTTATGATCAGCTACCTTATCCAGTTTATTACAGTGGGCAAACATTAGTAATACCTGTAAAAGTGGGAGTACATCCTGTGAAGTTAGATAGGTAAATGGTGGGTGACTCTAACTGTACCACTATATTAGGAACTTCAGACAAACAAAATATACATTAATGTGTTCCATAACATAAATCATTACTAACCCTCTAGTCACGTATCACCAAAGTGTACTTCACATCACAATTAACCTTACCAGGAATAATAGCAGTTTTCCTATGACATCAGAGAATGAGGATCTGCATACATAGTCTTTAAGAACTGTTTAACATTGTAATGAATTACATATATATATATATATATACTGTACATAGATGATTTTGACATAATTACTTTTATGGAACAGAATCTACTCATCAGTTACACACCCACTCCATCTGACAGGACAAAAGTTGCTGTACAGGCATTTTATAACCCCTTCTTTGGCTGTACATTTGCAAATTCCCCCCTTGCACAATGTTGTTTATGTTTAAGATGGTTCCAGAAAAAAACAGACTATTACAATTTGATGTACCATTTCCAGAGCCTGTACCACATAACTAGTTATACCTTGTAACAACAATTAACCTCTAATTTCTTCTCATTCTTTCCCTTTCCCATGGACCTGGGTTTGAGTGAAACTCAGCCATGCCAAGTATTAGCATGGATCAGTCAAAGATGGACCTGGGGTTTGAGTGAAAACTCAGCTAGGCCAAGCATGTGCAGGGTCAAGATAAATGGGAAATTAAAGGCAAGTTAGAAAAATATATATATATAGAAAGATAAACTTCAAACTAGCTATAGAAATGTAGCTAACCACAAGTAGCAATTTTTATTATGTTTATTCATCTTTTAGTAGACGCAAAAGTAGCAGTTTACCTTTTGACCTCTCACAAGTTCCTGCTTGTCTTCCACCTGTTAGCAACCAAAAAGCTGTAGTTTACCTTTTGACCTTTTGCAAGTTCATACATGCTTATCAGCTGTTAGCAAACATTGTTTATTTTCCTTTTGACCTTTATCGGCCACAAATTTGCTGCTTATCTCTTTACCCATTCCAACCAACTTTTATCTGGGTCAGTACCATTAGATGGTTCAACAACCATGTGATTCCTGTTACATTTCCCCCCTACCAATTTTATGTGGGTCAGTATCACTTTTCAGATGGCCCAAGAATATAAAAATCCCAGACCTTTGACAGTTGAGAGGATAATATAAGCAGACTCGTGGGAAGATGGCTGCTGCTTGCTATAGTCTTATCATGCATTGGTTGCAGGCTGCTGACAGGGTCACAAGAGGGGTATGAATACTTGTTCGGTTCTTGGTTCCTGCATTGACAGCTTCTCATGCAACTATTTAGTAGCAACAACTACAGGTCACTGAGGCTACTGAGTTGGGGGCAACTACTTTATAATTTGAATGCAAATATTATCTTGCAGCTTAGTTGGGTTATTTTTGGGTGAATGCTTTATACAATAATATGAATACTAACACTGTTATGCAACTTAGGTTAACTTGCTTTGTAACTCAGATTAAATGTCATGGCTATAGGTCATGAGACTGCTGGGCATAGGAAATAGTAAATGGGGATATTGCCTCTGCTGAATTGAGAAATAATAGTATTTGTCATATATTTTAGTAAATATTTCTGATATCAGATTGTGAGTACCTACTCTTATCTATTTCAGTGCTAAGAACATGCATCAGTAATAAAAACCACTTGAACTATACCAGTACACTCTGTGTGTCTTCTTTACCTGCACAGTATAAAATAGAGTACTCATACTGTGTCATTCAAACCCGTGACAAGGCAGCTGGAGGCTGGTTCCCCTGTATACCGGTGGATGCATGCAGTAATGCATCCACAGGGCCTAATCACATCACTAGCCCTCAGAAAAGTTCTAACTCTTGAGGGGTCCTAGTACCTCCAGCCCTTAGACCCATAAGTTGGAACCTACTGAGAAGACAGATTCTTGGAAGAACAATGGTTTCTGATAATAAATCCCAATCCACTTTAAAGGGTTTCAAAACCTTCATTAGCCAAAAATAGAATAAAAAAAACCTTATGTGCACCCTGTCACTACTCCCTATACTGGACAACACAATACTTTGTTCAAATGTTTTAAGATGCCTGTTCTTACAGGGGGAATAGAGTTGGTCTGGCAGGACCAAGTTCATTTTATTTTGGTAGAAGTTAACTTTCATGAGAACAGTTTTAGAAATCATTACATTTTGAGGGAAGTCAAAATACTTTCCATGTCCCAAATATGTAAGTCATTATTCTAAAAGGGACCAAAGTGTGAGCATTAATACGTAATACTACTTGGAAAAAAACAATTTAGCTGCAAAAATGTACCATTTCCACTTCCTTGCCTTAAAAATTAGATGTCACTGAATTTTCTTTTTTCCCTGTTGGAAATAAAATATTCTCTCTGTATTTTGGAAGTTGTTACCCTCTCTTTGTAAGTCAAATATTTCTAAACTTGAGTTAACTGATGCTTAACACGATATATATTTTGATGATGTATTACTGCATCCACATTAAACCTGTGGATTTTTGCCAGCTGGACTACTAACTGAACACACAACTGTTGCCAGATTTGAACTGCAACATCCTGACACTAAGCAAAATCAATCAAGTGTAGTAAAATCCAAACTGAGGCTGGTTAGGTGTTGGATAGAATAAATGCTGAATGCTGATTGGTGGAGAGCCAGTTTCAGCCATGATCCTATCTTAGTACAACCTCACGGGGAAACTGGCACCCACAAAACAGCACACTAATGACCGTAAACACATAAATGGATCCATTTTATAATCATATGAATTCATTTCTGGGAATGTGTCACTGAGATAAAGTTACTTCTAGGGTCATTGAAGGCATGAGGATAGGGCCTCATGTCTCACAATGCATCCAAGGCAGGACATGATCCCAGTACAGCACAAACTCTGGCATGTCTTATTGTTTAAGTGTTGCACGAAGGTTAAGTGTTTTGCTTGCAGGCAGAGGTGTAGGCTGCCTGGTGATGAACACCACTATCCCATGTTTATATGTACTGCTACTGGGTATTTAATAGTTATAAGAGGGCATTCTTGAGTACTTTGCTTAAGAGAACTGCGAAGCAAAGCTGAGCAGTTCTGTTACACAGAAGAAATTCACATAATAATAAGAGACACAGCAACTGCTGGGTGGGGGTGCTACAAGTCTCTATGGCTGAGAGTGACCTGGGGGGGTGGTGGTGGATGTCAAGATGAACAACTCGGAGACTTGTAGGAGGGCAGCAGCCAAGACCAACAGGATGCTGGGATGCATTGCTAGGGGGATCACCTCCAGAAGGAGGGAAGTGATACTCCCTCTGTATAACTGCTTGGTGAGGCCACACCTTGAGTACTGCATGCAGTTTAAGGCCACACTTAAAGAGGGACATTAAACTCCTGGAGAGGGTCCAGAGGAGGGCAACCAAAATGATTTGGGGCTTGGGACAGGACCTATGAGAGAGGCTTGAAGAGCTAAATATGTACACATTGGAAGAGAAGGGACCGGGGGGACATGATAGGGTCCTTCAGGTACATGAAAGAGGGTAAATAGGGAGGAACAGTCAGGGTGCTTCGAAGGAAGGAGGAGAGGGCCACTAGAGGGCATGGGTGGAAGCTGGAGGGGGGAAGATTCAGGGGAGAAAGGAGGAGGTGCTACTTCACTGAGAGGGTGGTGGAGCCATGGAATGAGCTGCCTAGGGGGCTGGTGGAGGCAGAGATGGTGGAGGGGTTCAAGAGGGGGTGGGACAGGTACAGGGGAAGAGTTCTGGAAGCAAAATCCAGTGCAACAAGAATATCTGGAACTCAGAAGGGAGAAGCCAGAGAAGGCGAGGGGGGCAGCAAGGTCAGCACCCAGGGTGGGGGCTGACCAAACGAGCAGACACGAAAGACCATTAGGCCTATTCTGCTGGCATTTTAGTATGTTAGTATGTAACTGTACATATAAACATATCATAACTCATGTTAGAGAAATTTATTTATGAACAATGGAATTTGTATTTAAAATCACAATGTTTTACTTTGCAGAGTATTAGAGAATCCCCGTTGTGGAACATGGGTTATGCCAACTGATCTTAGAACTTCCGAATTTTAGAATTATGTGCATGATGCACCCACTTACTGTTATAAGAGTACCTGGAATGTTTAGAAACAAACAGTCCTGATTTGCTAAGACTAATGCATGATTTATAATACATAAATGATTCTGCTATGATAAGAACAGACTGAGAGGAGACATGGTCATGATGTTGCAAATCCTGAAAAGGACAGATACATAGGCACTGATGGCAGATAAGGGCCACTGGGCCCACCCACTCTGTCCATTTTCATTATGTTCAATTTTGCTGAAGAACCTACTTGATCTACAGTGCTGTCTCTCCGCACCCCCACCCCCCACCCACTCCAGTGATTCCTTTGTGCCTATCCCAGGCATTTTTAACTCCTCCACTCTTTTCACTCCTACTACCTCCCCTGGAAGGCTGTTCCAGGAATCCACCAGCCCTTCTGTGAAGAAGTACTTCTTCCATTCTCTCCTGAATCTACCTCCCTCCAGGTTCATAACATGTCCCCTTATTCTAGAGCACCTTTTTCTCTGAAAAAATACTCCCCACCTGTACCTTGTTAACCCCATGAGGTATTTAAGGGTCTCTATCATGTACCCCCTCCCTCCTGTCCATCAAGGTGTAAATATTGAACTCCTTTAGCCTCTTCTCGTAGGGCTTTTGATGCAGATGCTATACCATTGTGGTAGCCCTCTGCTGGACTGCCTCCACTCTGTCTATGTCTTTCCCGAGATGTGGTCTTCAGAACTGGACGTAGTACCCAAGGTAGGGTCTTACTAGCAGTCTACATAGGGACAACACCACCTCCTTCTTCCTGCTGGTGATACCTCTTCCTATGCACCCTAGAATCCCACTAGCCCTGCCAACTGCTTTGTCAAACTGTCTGGCCACCTTTAGGTCATCCGATATAATTACCCCCAGGTCTCTTACCTGCTTGATCATTGTCAGTGTCACTCCCCCCATTTGTGCTCTGCCTCCAGGTTTCTATGGCCCAAGTGCATTATTTTGCACTTTTTGGCATTAAAACCCAGCTGCCATACCCTTGACCACACCTTAAGTTTTTTCAGATCCCTGCCCATCCTTACCGTCCCTCCCCAGAGTGTCTACTGTGTTGAAGATCATGGTGGCATCCTCAAAGAGGCAGACCTTCCCCTCTAGCTCCTTCACTATGTCACTTATAAAGACATTAAAGAGGACTGGTCCCAGCACAGACCATTGAGGTACCCCTTTGGTCACCCTGTCTTCCTCAGAGCAAACTCTCTGTCTCCTATCCCCTAATCAGTTTCTTACCCAGGTTACCACCTTATTGCTCACCCCCAGGGAACCCAACCTGCTTACCTGTCTCCTATTTGAAACAGTGTCCAAAGCCTTACTGAAATCCAGGCAGGCCAAGTTCACTGCTCCTCCCTGATCTAACTCCTTGGTCACCCAATCAAAGAAATCTATCAGATTTATGTGACATGACCTCCCCCCTGTGAATCCATGCTGCATCAGATCCTGTAACTCACTGGATTCAAGATATTCCACAGTCCTTTCATTTAGTAGTGTTTCCATTAACTTACCCACCACTGGGGTCAGGCTGACAGGACTATAACAGCCCACCTCCTCTTTGCTACCACTTTTGTGTAGTGGGACTACATCTGCCCTTCTCCAGTCCTCTGGGACCACTCCGGTCTCCAGACATCTGTTAAATAGGGCTTTCAGAGATGCAGATAGTACCTTTGAAAGGGTGGAATATTCAAAGATGTCAGAGCTGATGACTGCAAGCAGAACTAGAGAACATGCCTTCAAACTGAAGGGGTTAGGATTCAGAGAAATATTAGAAAGCACAACTTTTAACATGTGGCATGGCCTGTCTGGTGAGGTTGTGGAAGCTAGCACCATTCAAACTTTCAAAGCAGGACAAGTGGGAGTCCTGTGGAAGAATAGCATAGATGGTTAGACAGCATGAGGAGATGTCATATTGTATATACTGCTGGCAGTATAGCATACAGGTAAGAGTAATGATAATAATAATAATTTTATGTATAGAGCACAATCTCTAAAGTAAAGGTGCTGTACAATTCATAAAAACAGTTAAAAATCAAAACATTGGTATCAGAAACAGTTAACATCCAGCAGTAAAAAATACAGAAACAAGCTGGTGCATATTTCATGACTAGTCATCGAATGCCTGGCAGAATAAAAACATTTCTAAAGCTGTTTTAAAGCTCCCTATGCTCTAGCACTCTTGAATCTGATGAGGCAGAGAATTCCACAGGGTCAGGGCTGCAAACATAAAAGCACGTGAGCCAGAGGTTTTCAACCGTACCCCGGGAATCTCTAACAAGCCCTCATCAGTTGAGTGGAGTGAGTGTGTGGGGAAGTATGGAACCAGGAGCTCTTGCAGGTAGCCTGGGCCCTGTCCATGTAGGGCTTTAAAGGTCAGAAGACCAACCTTGAAGGTGATCCACCACTAAATAGGCAGCCAGTGCAGTTTGCGCAGCACAGGTGTGATGTGGCTCAAACGAGGAGCCCCAGTCAACAGCCATGCTGCAGTGTTCTGCACCAGCGGCAAGCACTGGATATCAACCCCCGGAAGCCCTAGATAGAGGGAGCTGCATTAGTCCAAGTGAGAGGACACAAAGGCATGGATCAATGAGTTGTGAATGAGCTTGGTATATTCAGCAGACCTGGGCTTGATTCCCGCAGCCTCCACTTTCATACTATGTGACTCTGAGCAAGTCACTTAACCACCCCAGTGCCCTCAGGTTGCCCCTGAAAACAGGCACGTGTGTCTAGTGGGCCTTACCTAGTTACCAAAGAATATTTAAGAAGATTTCAGCTGTTAAATTTGGTTGTGTCTCCATACTCAGACTAGATACAGTCACTGGAAATGTGGTTCACCTGGGAACTCTCACAATCAGTTACAGGGTTTGTATACTTTGGGGGCTGAGAAAGGCTCCAGTGAATGTCAAATCCAAAAATAGTCAGACAAACGCCAAAATTCAATTTCAGACAAAATTTTATTTGGTTTATTTCAAATGTTATGTTATGTTATGTTATGTTATGTTATGTTATGTTATGTTATGTTATGTTATGTTATGTTATGTTATGTTATGTTATGTCAAAATGTTAACTGGCTAGCTCCAGAAGCCAACCCATATAAGGATGCCATTGGTGCCCTAGACATTACTCAAATGGTCGCCTCTCCCACTAGGTTTAATTATAAGTCTGGTAGTAGCTCCTTACTTGACCTGATCCTCACCTCTCATCCCAGCAGACTCACTAATAATGAAGTTCACTCAGATGCCCTCAGTGATCACTCCCCAGTTATCGGCCACTGGTCAAACAAGGCACCTAAACCTAAATCCTCTTTCTCCTATGAAAGAATCTTAACAAACAGAAAGCTTCCACAATTCCTTGCTGACCTTTCAATGGTTGACTGGACACCCCTTGACTCCTTGACCAGTGTCGACCAAGTACTTGACTTCTTTATTGCCTAGTTTAACAAAGTTTGTAACAGCTTTGACCCCCTACGTAAGTGCAAAACATAATCCACCACTAATCACTAGATTAACTCTGAACTCATCTCCATGATACGAAACCAAGATAACCTCTGGCACTGAGCCATGGACTCAGGGAAATCGCATGATATGCAGCTCTATAAGGTGGCTAGGAACCAGTGCACAACAGCTATATGCAGAGCCAAGCAAGCCTTCTATAACCAGGAACTTACTAACTCCTGGAAAAATAGCAAACCCTTCTTGAAGAACATCAAGCACCTCATGGGTAAAAAGAGAAACTCCTCCCCACTATGATTGAGGTTAACAGCTCCACTTTACAGGATCCCAAAGAAATAGCGGACTCCTTTAATCTTGCTTTCACTGATCTTAGCAGCGTCCTTCCCCCCAACTTCTTTGACAACTCTGCCCTGCACTGCCTCAATAATAAAACCAATCTCCACAGTAATACCCCCCATTCTACTTTAAAAGTGTATCCATGTCTGAAGCTAAAAAATACCTTACCAAAGTGCTAAACAAAGCCAGTTTCAGCAGCGATATCCTTGACCTCAAACTCCTGTCTCTCTCCCTTGATGTTGTCCTACAACCTCTCACTAAACTTCTGAATCTCTCACTCACTCATAAACAATTCCCCCAGCTCTGGAAATCAGCAGTGGTCACACCCATTCACAAACGTGGTGACATGTCTCTTCTCTCTAACTACTGCCCCATCCCTATCCTCTAACCACTCTCCAAGGCATTGGAATGAATTGCAGCTAACCAGTTGTCTGAACACCTCAACAAATATAACTTACTGTGCCTGCAAAAACATGGCTTTAGAAAACCCCATAGTACTACCACCACCCTGCTTGATTTCACCAGCCACATTCATAAGGCGATTGACACTGGCCACCTACTGGGTGCGGTGTTCATTGAATTGTCCAAGACCTTTGACACTGTGAACCACCAGCTCCTGCTTCACTCACTCTCCTCCCTTGGACTATCTAATGATGTAACCAAATGGTTTGAAAGCTACCTGTTGGCAAGAAGCCAAAAAGTCAAAATCGTTGACTCTCTCTCAAGTGTCCTTCCTGTCCGCTCTGGTGTACCCCAGGGTTCCATCCTTGGCCCTCTACTTTTCATCCTTTTCATCAATACTCTTTCTTCAGCTTGCAATAATAACTTAATACTCTATGCCGATGATGCAGTCCTCTTTTCCTCCTATACTGACCCCATCTTGCTCTCCAAAGTCCTACAGACAAACTTCAACCTAGTTGAAATCTGGCTTCTCCAACATAAGCTGTTGATGAATTACTAAAAAACAAAGTCCATGCTGTTCCATAGCTCTCACAGCAAATACAGATCCACAAACTTCACCATACATAATGAGCTACAACAGCCACTTGAGCAAGAGCAGGAGTTTAAATACCTTGGTATTACCCTTGATTGCATGATCTCTTTCAGCTTGCATGTTCAACACATCTCAAAATCAGTCAACTCAAGAATTGGGGTCCTCTACTGCCACCATCGCTGTCTTACCAAAGAAGCTATGTGCACAGCCATAACTGCCTCAGTCCTACCCGTCATTGATTATGGACTTGTCTTCTATGGGGCTACCATTGATACCACCCTAAAATGGATCAGGATGGTCCTCAACAAATGCTGTAGACTTCTCTCTGGCACAGGGAAGCATACACATACCTGTGATCTCTATAAGCAATCCAACTGGCTCAATCTAAATAGTAGACTTGCCCACCAGACCTGCCTACTGGCTAAGAAAATCTGTCCTAACCTCACACCCCCTGCAACTCATGCTTTAATGTTGCCTGCAGTCACTGCACATTTTATGCAGAGTTCCCTCAAACCAACATTTATCATTACATTGTGCCATACCAACCAAGCTCAACATGCTTTTCACAACAGGGCCCCCCCCCCCGCTGCTAAACAATCTTCCCCCTGAAATTGCAGCTGACAACAAGCATGACCCATTCAAACGTAAACTCTGCCAGCACCTCACTGACCTTAACAGTTGTGACTGCTCTGCCTGGGGCTTGCAGCTTCGTTTCACACTCTCCTTCCCCTTCTCTCCAACATTGCCACCTTCCCCACCTCTCTCCACCCCTCCATCCCCTCCTAGTCCCCATCTCTCTCCCACCCAGCACCTACCATTCTATCCCTTCTCACTTCCCACTTACCATTGCACCCCCTCTCCCACTCCTCTCCTCCTGTCTCCCCCTCTCTATCACCCTCTCTCGTTGCTCCACCCCAGACCACCTAATACTTATCTTTCTGTTCTTGCACTTACGACATTGTCAAACCCTTGACTGCCTCCCCCCTTATCCTCATCCCCTCCTGCTCTTATTCCCTACCCCTTGCTCCACTTATGTCACCCCATGATGGTTTTCATTTGTATCTGTGTCTTCTTATACATACACTCATATTGTTAACTGTGCAGTTATTTGCCACTGACTGTTTGCTACTGTGCTAGTCTATACACATGTACTGTCTTTCGCTTCTAAGTTAACCTCCTGATCTGTATTGTATCTTACCACTGTTTGCTTCTATGTTAACCTCCTGACATCGTATTGTATCTTACCATTGTTTTGCTTGCACCCATTGCTGATGTGGAACCTTTGTAAAGAACCCTTGGTTCAAAGGTATTTGTAATCCTAGTAATTAATAAAAAAAAAAGAAAAAGTTGTTTGAGGTATTGACTATGATGTAAAATACCCCAACGTTTCACCTTTATAAGGGCTTCCTGAAAGATATCATGTTCCTCCTGTGTTGTCAAAAAGATCTATACCTTGTTTTCAAATTTCACATTCCACTGCACTTCAAGTTAAGTGCACATTATTTTCGTTACTTTTAAATTACAGTAATTATCCAAATTTAAATACTTATCAGTGTTAACAAAGTAGTTATGGTTGGTGCTTACTTTTCAAATCCTTAGACACCTTTTTTGCTCAGTTACTTTCTCATGCAGGTACTAATTCAAATTCTCCAAGTTTATGGAATGAACCTCTTAGAGTTGTCTGCAAATAATACATATTAATTTTCAGAGAGTTAAAAATGGCACTGCAGCCAGCTACATTATTCAAAACAACAGTTTCATTTCTAATCAGCATATTCCAAACTTGATGCACCATACAGTTACATATAAAAGCCATTCAAGCCCCAGATTCATGCTGCCTTAAGCCATTTATGTGCTAGGTTGCAATATGCATTCACATGCAATTTTTATATAGATACCACAAAATGTAATCCTTATGCCATCTTTGTATTTCCTATAAATAAACAGGTCTAGTGACACTTTCAGAATTGCCTTATTTCCCAAATACCATGCTCCAAAACATGAATGCCATATTACCTTTTTTCTATCAGGCTAAAAACTCACTTTTGTTTTATGTCTCCATGGTCGTTTGGCCTACATATCTGTTGAGACAAATGCATCACAAGTTATGTGAGCACCAGAAAACTTTTTTAGACTTTTATCCTCATCCCCTCCTGCTCTTATCCCCTACCCCTTGCTCCACTTATGTCACCCCTATGATGGTTTTCATTTGTATCTGTGTCTTGTTATACATACACTCATATTGTTAACTGCGCTTTGTTATTTGCCACTGACTGTTTGCTACTGTGCTAGTCTATACACATGTACTGTCTTTCGCTTCTAAGTTAACCTCCTGATCTGTATTGTATCTTACCACTGTTTGCTTCTATGTTAACCTCCTGACATCGTATTGTATCTTACCATTGTTTTGCTTGCACCCATTGCTGATGTGGAACCTTTGTAAAAGAACCCTTGGTTCAAAGGTATTTGTAATCCTAGTAATTAATAAAAAAAAAAGAAAAAGTTGTTTGAGGTATTGACTATGATGTAAAATACCCCAATGTTTCACCCTTATAAGGGCTTCCTGAAGGATATCATGTTCCTCCTGTGTTGTCAAAAAGATATATACCTTGTTTTCAAATTTCACATTCCACTGCACTTCAAGTTTAGTGCACATTATTTTCGTTACTTTTAAATTACAGTAATTATCCAAATTTAAATACTTATCAGTGTTAACAAAGTATTTATGGTTGGTGCTTACTTTTCAAATCCTTAGACACCTTTTTTGTTCAGTTACTTTCTTATGCAGGTACTAGTTCAAATTCTCCAAGTTTATGGAATGAACCTCTTAGAGTTGTCTGCAAATAATACATATTAATTTTCAGAGAGTTAAAAATGGCACTGCAGCCAGCTACATTATTCAAAACAACAGTTTCATTTCTAATCAGCATATTCCAAACTTGATGCCATACAGTTACATATAAAAGCCATTCAAGCCCTAGACCATGCTGCTGCCTTAAGCCATTTATGTGCTAGGTTGCAATATGCATTCACATGCAATTTTTATATAGATACCACAAAATGTAATCCTTATGCCATCTTTGTATTTCTTATAAATAAACAGGTCTAGTGACACTTTCAGAATTGCCTTATTTCCCAAATACCACGCTCCAAAACATGAATGCCATATTACCATTTTTCTATCAGGCTAAAAACTCACTTTTGTTTAATATCTCCATGGTCGTTTGGCCTACATATCTGTTGAGACAAATGCATCACAAGTTATGTGAGCACCAGAAAACTTTTTTAGACTTTTTAATGACTTTTATCACAAAGTAGTAATTAGCAGTTTGAAGACTTACAATGCTGCAGCAAGTTCTGCTAACTTCTTCGGTATTTACTTGTGCATAGAGGCACTCTCTAGGCTCCTTTTTATATCATCAGTGCTGGGGGCATGTTTTCTGCATGTTGGGTGGCTGGTCTTTGCCATGACATCACGAAGGCCACCCACACCACTAAGCAGCCTGCACTTTGTTGCTAAGCAACAGAACAAGAGTTCTGCTGAGATGCAGGCTGCTCATGCATACATTTCTTTTGTTGCAAGCTTGCTTTTGCTCCCCACTTTGTTTCCTTTATAAAAACAGGGCAATTCAATGCTATTATATCCTGTATAATCTGTTCCTCATTGTGTGTGTACATTGAATTGTATTATATCTTTCATGTAACTGAACCTTGACCTTACCAGGTCCATCTTACGAATAAGCCTTGCTCAACAATGTTTGCCTGGATAAATAAAGATTTGACTGATTGATTGATTGACTGTGGTCATTGCTGTGATCAGTCTGTGACAGGTTTTGCAAAGGGGAGCATGATAACAAGAGGAGGAGGAGGAAGCTTTGGGAAAGGTCTGATTTTCAAAGTGATACTGTATGAATGGCTACTTGCCTCTTATTCTATGAAACTATTTCCTCTGTCATTTCACTGTATTCGCTGGCCTAATATAAATTATCACCAACATCGTATTTGGTACATTTCTTCCATGTATCATTTCTCTATTTTCACCAGCCTATGAATTATACCTCAACCAACATGATTGTTAATTCTCCTCCTTGTGCATCCCCACTTGGGGATCTAATGCCCCCATTGCATATATCCAGTGCATTTCTCCTTTCATCAGCTGTTTCTCCTAGTCTCCTCCTCTGTTAGGTTTTGGTTTAACTTCTATTCCCCAAAATTTTAAAGATACTGGTGTGTGCTTGGCACTTTTAAAATGTTCTGCTATGGGGAATTTTCATTTCTATTTCTAATATTATTTGTATGCTCTCCAGTGTGTGTGTTTTCAATGGTCTTGATGTCCTGCCTATATAAATCTTGCTACGGGGCAGCTCAGAAGATAGACTAAATGGTCACTAGTATAGTCTATGTGATGCTTCATATAGTACTTCTCTTTTGTCTATGGATGTATAAAGAAATTGTTTTACTAGTGTTACAGTGGCAACACCTGTTGCATTGGAACATCCCTTTTTCCAAATGGGACAAGTAGTAATTTTTGTCCAGCTTGTTCTCCCTTGTAGTGGTCCAAATAGACCAATCTGCTGTTAATAGTCCTGACTTTTTTTTGATGCCAATATTCGCAATGATGCAAACTGGTATGCCCAGCTCTTCAAAAATATTCAATTTCTGTCAACAATGCATGTTTTTCTCCAAATATTCCAAAGTTAGAAGCACCCTGTTACCACTTGCATTTGTTTCTAATCCTTTATTTTGCAATTACTCTATTCTATCTCTTCTTTTTGACCTTGTGACTGTCTGTCTTAGTTTGTCCTGATTGTAGCTTCTTTCAGAAAATTTTTGATGCATACTGATTAACATTTGGGTAGCATGGGGGTGGGCAATAAGGTGGTAACCTGGGTAAGAAACTGCTTAGGATAGGATAGGAAGCAAAGGGAGGTGTTACATGGAGTTCACTCCGAGAATGAAAGAGTGATGAGCGTGTATCTCTGGGGTCAGTAGTGGGGCTGGCTCTCTTTAATGTCTTCATTAGTGACATAGCAGAGGAACTGGAAGGGAAGGTCTGCTTCTTTGTGGATGAAACCAAGATTTGCAACAGAGTGGACACTCTGGGGAGGGTGCAAAGGATGGTAAGAGATTTAAAATGGCTGAAAGAATCGTCAAAAGTTTGGCAACTAAGGTTTAATGCAAAAAAGTGCAATACAATGCACTTGGGTCACAGAAACCCAGGAGTGGAGTACAAAATTGGGAACAGATACTTGCAACAACCAAGCAGGAAAGGGACCTGGGCTTAATCATATCAGATGACCTGAAGGTGACCATAAAATGTGACAAAGCAATCAGGAGAGCTAGTGGGATGCTGGGTTGTATAGGTAGGGGTATCATAAGCAGGAAGAGGGAGGTGGTGTTTCCCCTATATAGGTCATTGGTAAGATCCCACCTGGAGTACTGTGTCCTGTTTTGGAGACCACATCTCAGGAAAATCATCAACAGAGTAGAGGCAGCCCAGAGGAGGGCTACCAAGATGGCACAGGGTTTGCATCAAAAGCCCTATGAGGAGGAGCTAAAGGAACTCAATATGTACACCCTGAAAGACAGCAGGGAGAGGGGGGGTATGATTGAGACCTTTAAATTCCTCACAGGGGTGAACAAGTTACAGGTGGCAGGTATATTTTGGTATAGTATATACCACTCAGTTTGTGAACTATTACCAACTCCTTAGTACTCTAAACCTGTTACCCCACATAGCAGATTTCCTGGCCTCCTAATGTGGGGATACACTGCAGTTTAACTGAGCCCAGTTCCTCGTGTAAAATAATTTACTCTCAACACTGTATCTGTCAGCCTTCCCACAGAATTGCATTCCTGCGCGGGACCTGGTATGCTGGTACAGTATTTGATTTCATACTGTTTAAAATAAGAATGTTGTCTCCTACAGCATAATCAGTTTGGACTTTACTCCTTGTCTTTTAGAAGACTGGCAGTACCCAGTGCTGCGTGGACTTTATGAACCAGTGCAGTTCCTGCACTACCTACCTCACTGTTAGGGAGTGGTTGGCCTGAAGAATCTGACGAAAGCAAGTGACAGGGAGTCCCTTAACTAACTATGCTATTCCTATTCTGATAACTGGCCCCAAATTGTCAGGATGCAGATGTTTGGAACAGTCTCTGGATCATGCCAGAGTTGTTACGCATGTGCAGAAAGGCAGAAATCCAATTTAGTTTTTACTCGGACTGACTTTCATTGCTGGCTGCTGGTATTGGTAATCTTTCATTGAGTGACATTCAAAAGGATAGTTAGCAATAGACAGGGTAGTACAATAACGTGCAGGGCAGTTCAGCAGCATGAAGGCAATCCAAACAGTCTTCAGAGTAAAAAGGGCAAACTCAAGGCAAGTAAGGCAAATCTGGTGCATGCGGGGTAATTACATAGTCTCTGAGCATGCATTAACTTTGGGCGCTGTCCCTTTAAATACAGTCTTGAGCAAAATAGTTTTTGCCCTCCACACAGTCTGCATTCAGTTTGGCACTGTCACTTTAAAATGTCCATCACAGTCACTTTATATACCAGTTGCATTAGAGGAAACTTGGCCAAATGCTGGATATACCTACAGTAGGTATGTGGGGACCATGGGCTATGTCCTCCATCCCACAGGCATTTGCTTGGGTTTACAGTAGTTCCACTCCATTGCCTGAGAGTTGTCTGACTAGCCCATGTGTTAGAGTTGCATCTAGCAGGTTCTAGACCAGAAAGATAATACACAGCTCAGAAGACAGTTGTTCCAAACTAAGGGTTTATCCCCTGATAGCATTGCACATAAGGACAGTAAGTATAAACATACATTACTGGGAGCCCGAAACTCTCTACAGTAGCTGCATCATCATAAACTCTCAGTGAACTTGCAGGAACAACACTTTCTTATAGTTAAATAATATTAATCACGTTACTCTGACAACTGGCTCATGTACGTATTTAGTACGTTATACAAAACATTTTTATTGGTGCAAATGGTGGGCAGCTCATGGATGTAACCTTGGCCTTTTGGGATTATATAAAGTATTAACTATTTATGAAACATTATGGTGACTCTGACTTTTAGAACAATAGACTACTCACATAATAATAATGCTGATTATGGCAGTGTGCCTTATGGCAGTAGGTGGCACTCTAAGACCACAGACATATTGTAAATATGGTTAAATATATATACTAATAATTATAGTTATGGCTTATTGCGGCAGGTCTTGCTGTAAGGCCATTAATGTGTAAATATGATCAGTAACAGTCTCATAGTACAGTTTAGACGGTAATTACCTCTGCCTAAAAGATGTCCCTTGTGGTATGGCAGCTAGTTTCTTAGCAAATCATAACTAAATGTAGGCTAAAATATCCAGTGCATTATACAGTAAATCCTAACTAAATATTCCATGTCAGGTGCCAAATCACAATACAAGGCAGGTCTGTATATTTATTAGTGGCTGTGCACATAATGTGCCAAAAGTTACAGAACAAAGAGACTTAGTAAAACCAAGGATGTAGATACTGATACAGAAGTGCTCAGTTAGGCACAGCAAACAGCTTGTGTCAGCTGTATTGTGAGGCCTATGTGAAGCAATACTAACATTATGTGGGTCAAAGGTAGCCTAACACATAGGTGTGTTAGAATAGTACGATACATATACATATATGTATCACACTCCATTCCAACTTACTATGCATACCATATATGTATGCTGCTAAGTATAGGATTATGGGGATGGCCTGGGCCAACACACGCTAACTATCCCTCCCTCACTAGGGGTTCTGGGTCAGTTGCACAGGTTACTAGCCCTCGACTAGAGATGAGGCAACTGTGCTGCTGTGGTGGCTAACTGGCTGGTCTACCCCATCCCTTTGCCCCTGGCTGGAGTTAATACACAGTGCACTTAAATTAGCAAAATTTTACACTTTTAAACACTAGATCCTGGCTTGGGCTACTGGTGGCCATTAGGCTACTAGCCCATTCTTATCACCCTGGGGCACCAGCCATCTTACTATTGGGACTTACTTTGTCCTACTTGATGCAGTTAGTGCTTATTTATTTCAATAAATCTTTTGGGCTTGCTATTCCTTGCTCAGTAGCTCACCTGGGCTCACGTAACTGTAAACGGGGGCTTTGCTCTGCCCCTACTCTTGACTGGAGCTTTATTTTATTCAATTTAAATAAAGCCTGCTCTTTTCCTTTGTTTCTTTGCTGGAGCTTAATTTAAATCAATTTAAATAAATTCACCTAGGGCCACCCATACCCTGTGCTCCTGGCTGGAGCCTGCTCTGTTGATTTAAATAACACCATCCTCTAGGTAGTCCCTTGCCCCAGGGCCTCACTCTGACCCCTCTCATGGCCATGGCCATCTTTGCTGTGCCATCTGGTGCATTTAAACACATTTTTGTTTTTAATGAGACAATCCTTGTGGACAGCACCTGCCCTATGATGTTGCCATCAACTCACTGCCCCAACCCAGGGAGAAGACAGGAGGAGGGGGTGGGTGTTTTGGCTGATGGATGGCTGCCTGGCTGTGGAAGGTCTTCCTCTGGGGACCTGTTGTGCCCTGATGCTCTTCTCAATGCTCTCTCTCTCTCTTCACAGAAGTGGCTCTGCTCGACAATGCTGCAACCAAGGGACCAAAAACTTTTTCAAACATAATAAGAAATGGGGTGAAACAGAGCCCACACTGTGCCTGACCACTGACTTCCTCCTATAGCCAAACCATCACACTACTGGGGATCGCTTTAACACTGAGGACCCAACTGACAAAGAGAGGAGAGAAGGACTGCAGGTAACTATCCTTTAAAATAACTCCCAGCGTCCCCACTCTCTCTCCCTTGGACCACAATTTTTTGTTCCCTTTTTCTTCAGAGCACCTGACAGTGCTCCCCTAACTGGGCTCTTTACTTGCCCAAAGCCCAAACCATTTCTCTCCAAACTAATGGTTGTTACTGGCCACAGTTCTGAAGCCCCCCAAGCATTCAGGATGCTGAGTCCCTAACAACCAGGGTAGCTGTCCAGCACGAGCTGGGCTTTTAAAAGTGGCACTAGCTCATGCCACTCTGCAGGACTAAGAGAATTTTTAAACACAAATTGCTGAACACCTAGATAGTATACAGAGATGTGATAAAACAAATGCATTGGCAATGCATATTATGAAGAAAGGACAGACTCATAGTTTTAAGTTCCAGGGTTTGGAGAAAAGCTCCTTAAACAACCGGTATGGTGACTTGGATAATAAACTGTTAAAATCAGAAAGCAAGTGGCAATATGTATTGCAGGATCATGGACCTAAGAGGCTGAACGCTATGTTCAGCTTGAAACCATTTTTGAAGACAACTTAGATAATTTATTCTATTTTTTAGGTCTTCTGTATTTATTTGTATTTTCATGGTTATATGATGTATGCTGTTTTTAACTTGTCATTTATTTTTGGTATATCACTATTTATACACGGTATATTTGCACTTAACCATTTTCAAAAGGTTTTACAACTTTGTGTACATATATATATATATATACACATATACACCCCTTCTGCTTTTTCCTTTACTTTCTCTTCCCTCTCCCCCCCACATCTTCCTCCCCTATATTCTAGAAGAAGAAGAAGAATCAGCATTTGTATAGCGCTTTTCATACATCCAAAGCACTTTACAAGCAATGCTAGACTGGTAGTGAAGTGACCGAATGTGTGGTGGCGGCCATATCGCACATCATCACCCACACACAGCCTGGATAATTGCATGAACTGGTTTATGGGAAGGGGAATGTTGGCCAGGACACTGGGAATGTTCCCTACTCTTTGCAAAGAATGCCCTGGGTTCTTTTACTTCCACCTGGACACCCACCAGGATGGACAGAAGGGACCTCGGTTTAACATCTCGTCCAAAGGACGGCACACCCCAGCAGTACAGCACCCCCCAATACTGCACTCGGATGCCAGCAATTTTTAGGTGCAAGTCCAATCCTGGTGTGGGACGAGAACCCACGACCTTCTGGTCCAGAGGCAGATATGCTACCAACTGAGCCACGCTGACCTATACCTTTCATTGCCTATCACTTTAAGAGTATTTACTATTTAAGTGCACTATTACTGATGTTTCACCACACCTTGAAAAAGCATCAGTATGATGTGAAACGTCAGCAGTTATGTGTATGGGGGTGCTGCTGGTACTGCTTTTATTTTATTTTACTTTTGAATTAAAAAGATTGTTAACCAGACCGAGCATTTGAGGTTTTTTTTCAGTTTTGCTGTGTAGCCAGACTCCTTTGCTTTTGGATTTTGGACTTTACGTCAGCACACCAGCATTGTTTTTCAAGTAGCCCCCTTTTCAGATTTTGCAATTTTATTCACGGCTTGGCTCTGAAGATGCCAACTTTTACCCCAGAGAATGATGTCTGGTGGTTCCGAATTTACAGAAGACGACAGCAGCACCCCACACATTTTTAGTGAGTGTACCTTGCATTCGACTGCGGTAAATTAGAACTCAGCCAGCCATTTAGCTAGCAATACCGTGAATGGAAACACTTACCTGTGCACTATTACAACTACTATGGCAAGTAATGTTGTAGAAAATAGTGATCTCTTTGTTGAGTCTCTGTTTTATAAGTCAGGAGACACTAATCCAATCTTAAATAAACATTTTAATAATCCTGGCATTGTAAACATAGATAATTATGGACAAACAACAAATTCGGCACGTACGATAAAGGAAGCATTTGTACAGTTGGAGAAGGCAGTTTTGAAAGTGCTCTGCTTCTATCGACAGCAGGTTACTTTAAATGCCTATTTGAAAGTACATAGGGCACCTCGAGGCCTTAGAATGACAAAACAACCAGCATTTGGACTTGATCGTACTAGATTTTTAACTAACTGGCAAATGCATAATCTTGATTATAATGCTGGCTTAATTAAAATTATTATAGAAGATGCTGAGGAACAAGAAAAGGAGATACAAGAATTAGTCATAGCCAAAGAGAGAAGTTAAAGAATTTGAGTCCAATTTTTATTATAGAAATCTCAGAGAACAAGTGCAAGTCACAGTTCCACCCAGTGGAAATCGGTAGTTGTCACCCCCATCCCAAAGAGTGGCAATAAAACCACCCATGGCAATTATCACCCTATTTCTAGCCTCCCTCTTATCTCCAAAGCCCTTGAGAAAACTGTCTCTGACCAGCTCACTGAATATCTGGTGAACTATAATATACAATGACCCCAGCAACATGGTTTCCGGAAGGGCCATAGCACTTCCACTGCTCTCCTGAAATATACAGATTTTATTCAGAAAGCCCTTGACCATGGTCACTTAGTCAGGTCTGTTAACATAGACCTAAGGCATTGGACATGGTCAGTCATGCCCTTCTTGTGGATTCCCTCTTTTCCTTGGACCTGACCCATGAAGCCACCTCATGGGTCACCAACTACTTAATTGGAAGATCTCAACAAGTTAAAATTAACAATACCCTCACCTCTAGTTTTCCAGTCTTCAGGTCAGGAGTACCCCAGGGTTCAGTCCTTGGCCCACTCCTTTTCAGTTTGTCAATGCCCTCTCCTTTGCCTGTTCTGGGAAGTTACTTTATATGCCGATGACACTGTAATCTTCTGTAGCCACCCTGATCCTACCCTCCTGCAAAATGACCTCCAGAGGTTTTTTACTGCATCAAAACTATGGTTCTCTGGACATAAACTCATACTGAACTATAAAAAAAACAAAGTAATGTTGTTTGCTTTACCTCAAAATAAGCAGAAAGGCACCCCTCTGAACATAATTGACAGCTCACACCGCTGGAACAAGTACACAGTTTCAAGTACCTTGGCATCACTCTTGACCCCTCCCTATCCTAGTCTGAATGTATTAACCTAGTCTGCATTGCTGTTAACAGGAGGATTGGCCTTCTTTATAGGCATAGGTCATGTCTGCCTACTGATGCCCTCCGCCTAGCTGTTACATGTTCTGTCCTTTCCTTAGTAGACTATGGTATTGTTATAGATGGGTCAGCCTCACACAGTGCATTAAGTAGGATAAAGATTGTTCTTAACAAGGCCTACCAGCTAGTAGCTAGCTGTGGCAGGCTCACACACACATACATGCGACCTCCACTCTCAGACAAACTGACTAAATTTTGAGAGGAGGCTTAGATATCAGACCTGCATCTTTGCCAAGAAGATTACCTTAGGGCTCTATCCCCCTTCCCTCCTCCACCTCCTCACTCCCCCTCCCATCTCTAGGACCACCAGAAGCTCCACTAAATCTCCCTTCCAAGTACCCCACTATAGGACTTCACTAGGGCAGAGAGCATTCATATACAGGGTGTCATTGTGGCTGAATGACCTGCCTGGTGAGATCTTCTCCCAGTCTAAACTGGGTCAATTTGAGATGAGTCTCCGTCAGTACCTCCTGGCTGCAGTGTATCCAAAAGGATAGTTCTATATGCACTCTATTTGAATAATGGCTTTCTACCACTTTGTTAGAAAAGTATTAAACAATTTTATTGAAGGGTTTTATCAGTCAATGTTCATCAGTACATAATTCATAAAGTCAAAACACAGTCTTAGAAATGCACAGTCAAATGTTTGAAAGTCACTGTACAGTGTGGCTTACGTGTCCTAGCTGGTAACATATTCTTGGCTCAACTGCCTAATTCAACACAGAAAAACACCCTTTTCCTCCTTCCAGCTTTTAGCTTTGGTTTATCCTCTCCTATGGGGCATATGCAGTCACTGATGTTGCCAAAGAAAACCTGGCTGACCTCAGAATTAAGAGCAAGCTTCTTTAGAGTGTGTAGAAAAGGGCTGACTAGATCCCCAGGCTATGGTTAACTTTGCATCTTATCACTGCTACACTTTCCAACTCTCCTCCACTGTAATTGGGTCAGTCCAGTTCTGTGTGCTGATTTTTCTGAGTAACTACTGTACGAGTGCAGTTATCAAGCAGTCAGAGAGGTTCAGTTGCCCTTGTGCTCCTCATACGCTCGGGGTGCCTCCTGTGGCTAATGTATACTTTGTTTCACCCTATTTGCCAGCATGGCCGTGGGCACCATCTATGTCCCCTAGGAATATTACCATTTTGTCAACTGGCAGCCAGAATAACAGGCGAAGTTAGATCAGCTACTGCACCCTTGGAACTGTCTGCCCCTGAAGCCCCACCTGAGGAGAAGGAGTAGGACACTCAGGTGGAGAAATGGCACTGCCGTCTGCCCATTACTTCTCTGGCAAAGGTGCCTGAGTCTCCCTGTGGCAGAGGGAGAGGGTGTGGGAGGCCTGTAAAATCTGTGGACTCCCAAGGGAGTCAGGGCCTACTTCCTTGCCTGCCAGGGCCTTCAGTGCTACAGGTCGTGAGGATGTCCCTTCAGGAAAGAAGTTGCCTGATGTCTGGGAGGAAAAGGTTAGCCTTCATGGTAACATTTGTAGAGACTCCCCTGTGTTGCCTCCTAGCAGGTTGCCCACACTGATGGTATTTCAAGATCAAGATGTGGAAAGGGCAATTCCCTTAGACGTATCAATGCCCACAGCTGTTATTGCCTGATTATACCCTGAGGCTGCCTCAGCTGTGCATTCTGCTTCAGGAGAAGATGCATGGACTGTTGCCTGATTAACTCATGAATGTGCGCTACCATTCTGGCCTGTGACTGGAAGGAATGGCTCCTCAGATCAGTATTCATAGTATCCCAGAGTGGTCCCAGGCAGAGCAGTGGATGCATTGGAGGATTCAAGCAGAGTACCCTAAGGAGGAGTATCCGTATGTGCCAGAGAGGATCTGGGATGTAATACAAGAAAAGTGGTCTGACAGGCGTTTAGAGGTGCACTGGACAAGCTTCAGTGCAGGAACTGGCAAACTGGACCCCCTGCAGCTGCTACCATCACTAGGGCAAGATCACTCTATAACTCCACGGTCTGGGCTGGACTTACTTTATTCAAGCATTTTACCCTTATTCAGGATGTCATGGGAAGGCATACCAAATATTACATCGTATCACGGATTCTTTCAGTGCTGAAACCACCAAGCCGGATCCACAGTTTTATTACCCCCATGGCAGAAGACCCACCCTGTAAAACAGAGACATCTCCATGGACTCATTAATTGTATGCTCAGGACTGTTCTTCTGTACCTCTTTGGACTTTTTTAGACTTCTTCAGGATGGGTGAGATCTTTTGATGATTCCCCTGTGTACTGTTAATATGTTTGAAGTTAATGTTGAAGTTGCTGTTTATATTTAGTCAGAGGGAAAATTACAGTTCTGATGTTATTGTGTCTTACAAAAAAGTTTCATGTCCTGGACTTTTAAAGGCCTGAGCATTTGGGACTTTGGCATCTTTTGGACTATGAAATTAATGCCATAAGCCAAAAGAGTGGCAGTTACAAGCTATATTCTCCCCATAGTAGACTACGGCTTAACAGTTTATGGCTGTGCCACAGACACGATGTTAAATAAAGCTTGTCACTTTGTAACTGGGGCTGACAAACTCACGCACACATGCACACTTTACTCCTTCACAAAATGGCTCCCCCTGCATGACAGAATTCAATACCAAACCTGCCTACCAGGTATGAAAGCCATTATGGGTCTGACCCTCCTCAAGGTTGCAAGCTCTCCTAAGTCATACCCCAAAACCTTATCCCACCAGAGGCATGGCAAGTTGTACCCTGGCTGTACCCTTCAACAGAACGAGCCTAGCCAAGTGCTCCTTTGCAACCAGAGCACCCAACTGGCTTAATGATCACCCTGTCTCACAAAAGACACCCGTTAAGCTGGGCCATTTCAAACAGGAGCTATTAAAAGTGCTCCTTTCTGGCACCAACTGTGGCTGCATCCCCACGTAAGACCCCACAAGCACTGGCACCTGTGGCATACATCGTAAAGTATCCCTACCAAGGCACCTGAGACACATGGTATCCGCTAATGACCCCGCCACACACAGACACATGTTACCAACACCTAAAAACTTCTCCCTTCTCTCTGACCTCTCATGTACCAGCTACTCTGCTGACTCCCTCCTCCCTAACCTCTCTCATACCAGCTACTCTACTGACTTCCCTCTCTCTGACTTCACACTTGCCTGCTACCATACTGACTCCTTATGCCATAAAAGTGCACTGATCGGTCCTCAGACAATGCCCTGCGGGGTTGCTACATAAGTTTCAGCACTTTTTTACTGTGAACTACAGACCCACTCAAGTGTTACTTGATCATTGTACCATGATGTCATTTAACCTAAAGTAAGCCTGTTATTACCTTGAAATTTGTACCATGATGTTGTGTAACCAAATCTATGTTGTTGTGAAATGTCTAGAAGTATTGTAACTATACCGTTTGATGAGGCACCTTTGCAAATGAACTTCCTGCTCAAAGGTGTATATCCAAACCATAAAATAAATAAAAATAAATAAATAAAATGTGCCCCTTTGGTTACAGTGAATGGGGAGGGGTTTAGTTCATGAACGGTGTGTGGCAGGTGGCATGGTTGTTTGTGTGGGATGCGACTGGAGGGTAGTAATTTGAAATAAAGTATGTCTGGTGGGTGCCTATGTGTATGCTTGGGAGTGTGAGTTGGTCATGAATGGCATAGGGAATATTAAAGTGTATTAAATGTCCTATAGCATGTTTTTCTGTAATTGTTTTTGGCTGTACTCTGTGACCACCCGTGAACTTTAGGAGCTACAACAGGTATGTGGCATCTTTAATTCAGTGTTTGGGATGTGGTTTCTGCCACAAGCTGGTGCCCCCTCTCCTGTTTACCACCAGGCCCCTAGACATCAGGACATCTGGCTGCAAAAAGCTGCTCTAGCCTGTCGATGTATGCTGGAATACCCCCTTAAAGGCAGCATACCATGACTGTTACGATAAATGGCTTGCCAAGGAGCAGTGAGAGTTAATACCAGCCAACAACTCCCAGAGTACCCTAAAAAGATAAAATGCCAGAAATGGTAAAGATGTCATGGCAAGTTGTCAGCAGAAATGTGATAGTACAGTCTTGAGAAGTAATGTATGTTTTACACGTATTTTTATTTTAAATTCATTTTTAGGTTTTACTCACATTTTTTTGTATTTCTTGTCTCATCCATAGGTCTGCAGTATAACCAGCTCTGGCCCTGATGTGATTTCATGTTCCCGAGAAGATGGTATGGCATTTGAGGCAAGAGAATTGCTGATTAAAGAATTTGCTACCTTACGTAAGCCTGAGGCCTTGGGGGCTATAAAAAAGGAGGGTGACTTGCGCTTAATCCCAGATCCTGACTTCAGTCTAGCTAGCTGTTCAGATGTAAAGGTGGAGGAGGGAGACCTTGATAATGAAGGCGAATTAGAGTGAAAGCATAGTGACCACACTAGCGACCATATGGTTTTAGTGTTTGAGTGTCCAATGTCAGCATCTAGTTCTAAAAGGATACAAAACAGTAACATAATTAAAGAATGAGTTAAAAATTGTTATACTTTATATACTGTGTTTTGGGTTTGGTATTTTGAATCAGGGGATTTGGAATATTTAGCACCAATACTGGATGACAGAACAATGATGTGAGATACTAGTACCTTTTCTTTTCTGTTTACAGTACAATCCCATTTATCCGAAAGTAAAGGGAGACATTGAATTATTTTGGATAAACTGGGTTTCGGTTAAACGGGGGTCGGCAATTGCAGTGTACTGTCAACTACCATCACACTACTAGAGTTCGGCTGCAATAACACAAAAAAGTACCGCACTGCTCAAATCATTATGCCAAAACCTTTATTTGTTTAACATCTGAATAAGAAACAAATTTGTGATACAAATACCGTATACAGTAGTTTTAAAATCAAGACTTAGCTTCAGTTGGAGACCTTTGAGTCTTAACATGGAAATAATCCTTAATGCCATGTTGCCTTTTCTTTCTTTTTGCTGATTTTACTGCTTTGCCATGGAGTTGTCTCAGCAACAACAGATGAAGGGGGTCAGTTTCAGCCTGGCTTTCCATCCACCTTAGGCAATTTTCAAAACTCTGGACAGCTTCAGAATCGGTCAGAACTGGTGTCGAGCTATCGTCCTCCTCTTCACTACTGGTGCTGCTATCTTCTATCTCCTGAGTTCTGGTCACAGCTTCAATGATGTCTGTATCAGACATTTCTTGATGCCCTGGGTCTTTCGTTTCTTCCTTCCATGACTTGAGATCAATCTGTGCTTGTGCCGCGATACTTGTGAGGTCTTCCTCTACCAGCAACACCTGATCATTTTCCGAGGGGGTGTCATCAAAGTGTGATGCCAGGATTGCTGATTTTTTCCAACACTTTTTGATGGTCTGTGGAAGGATGTCAGACCAACTTTCAGCTAACAAATAAATTGCATCCTTTATGCTCAGTGATCGTATGATGCCACACAGGCTGTTCTGTTCATTTTCCTCATTAAGGACTTGTGTGAGAAGTTTGCTCTTGTACAGCCTCTTTAATGTGGCTAGGATCCCATGATCCATGGGTTGGATTTTAGCAGTAGTATTGGCTGGTAGGAATTCACAATGGATCAAACTGTCATATGTGATTACAGTGTCTGAACTGGGGTGGGCACCGGCATTGTCCAATAGTAATACAGCGCAAACAGGGATACCAGAGGACCTAAGGTGGGAATGAACAGTGGGTACAAAGTTTACAAAAAAACACTCTGAATATTTGGCAGCTCATCCAAGCACTGCACTGTGATCGGTAAACAACAGAGATATTGTTAAGATTCACATGCTTAAAGCAACGTGGCTTAGTAGATTTTCCGATAACCAGCAGCTTGTGGCTACCAGTAGCATTGGAGCATGCCATTACAGTAAGGTGCTCCTTTTTCTTTTTGTACCCTGAGCATGTTTTTCAGACCCAGAGGCAAGAGTTTTATCCAGAAGCAATTTCCAAAACGAGCCAGTCTCGTCAGCATTGTAAATCTGCTACACAGTGAGACCTTCCCTGAACATTAGCTCTTTCATTTTTTTTTCAAAATGGCTTGTCTCTGATGCAGAAGAGAGACTTTCTCCAGCAATGGCTAGTTGGCGTGTGCCATGTCAATGTTTAAATCGATCTAGCCATCCCTCGCTAGCAACAAAGCTCTGTTCAGCACCCAGCTGCTGGTTAAAATGTCGAGCTTTTTCTTTTAGGATTATTCCCAAGATTGGGATACCTTTTATATGGTTCTGAACAAACCAAAGGTAAACCGCTCGACCCAAGTTCTCATCCTTGCAGGTTTGCATCGTTTTACATGATGAAGCAGCCTCATAGTTCTCCATTGTAGCCGCAAAGTCACAGATTTTATCTTTGGCTTTCCTTATGTCACACACTGTCGAGTTCCCTATGCCAAAGCATTTGGCAACATCAACTATTTTTTCACCAGCCTCTAACACTTCAAGAACTCGCAGCTTCTGTGACATATCCAACACAGAGTGCTTTCGTTTTGACATGTCTGTTAAACAGCTCTTAACTACAACTACTATACATCTAACACAGGTTACTTACGTGCTTGCACTAAGACTGCATTTAACTGCTACAGTAACCAGTTAACCACTTAAGAAATTGAGTTACAGGTGACAGGTGTTAAATGATCAAATGGAAATGGAAAACAGAATGTCACTCGTAGACGCGTAAACGTGCCTGATGTTGCTACGGCGATTGTCAGCTGTGAAGCTGTCAAAAGCTGTTAAACTACTGCAAGGCTTGGGGGACAAGACCGAATTTTGGATAACTGAGGTTTTCAGATGTCCGGGGTTCAGATAAATGGGGTTACACTGTATATGGTGTTTACAGTGTGTGCCTGCTTCAATAAAGATCACAGTACTCCATTGAGTGAGTGCCTCAGTAAATGCCACAATAAATGTTATAGTAAAAGTCACTACCTCTAATGGTAACCATGGCTACCATTGGAGGGCATCTTTTATCACTAAGGTGATATATAGCTGTGTCTACTATTACAGGACAGGGGTGCCAGTGCAGCAGTTGTGACCAAAAGTGCCATAAACTGCAGGAAAATGTCACAAATGCATCAGGATGTATAAGAATAGGGTGCACACGTCCTGATGCATTTGCATGGATGCAGCACGTGTCCAGGATATGGATGCAAGTGCAGCATTCAGCACTTTGAACTTCCTGCCCGTGGTAATAAGACAAGTGAATGGTGATAGACACCATTGATGAGGAAGACCATGTGCAAAAGGGATTTACAGCAGCAGTGCAGTGAAGTTGGGTAAAGTAATCTGACCTTGCCTTTTTTAACTGTAAATGATTCTGGATATCTTTCACTTTAATTTCTTGTAAAATGTTCCACTTATTACAGAATTTAGGTATTTTTCAAATGTCTTACATTACTTTTTTCTCAAGAAAAAAATGGTTGCTTCTTTTGGCTTAGAAATAACATCGGGGATCTTACCAGAGTTATGTTTAGAGTTAAGAGTTGAGAAAGTAACAACTACGTACTCCACAGCACAGGAAGCACCAAGAAAGGCATATATAATGAGTATGTTAGTACTGTTTGGCTGACATGCTTTCCCTGGCAATGAAGGGGATGTGGCTTGGGGGTTAGAGTGTGAAACAGCATCTATAAAGACTCAGGGCAAAACAAAGATTAAGAAATACAGAGCTATGCCTCACACGATTTGTAAGAGGGCAAAGGCAAAACAACTGGATTGGTTTCTAACTGCACACCTAGGGTTAACCTTAGACCTCAAGATACCCCTAGCACAATGTGTTATTAATGCCCCCCCCATATACAATACTTTAAATACCATACAAAAACACAAATCTGCCAAATCTGTATTAAATTAGTGGATAGCAGGGGTGTGTGGCTAGTGGCTGACAAGAAAGGACACACTCTAACTAAACTGTGTGGGCTTCCTCTAACTTTTCTGTTATTTTAGTTAAAGCAAAATACTTCTGGTTGATTTCTGACAATACCTGCAGATAGACGTCAAACTGCTGATCACAAAGATGTATGTTGGTCAGATTTGGAATGGGGAATTCTAGCAAGCAGTAACACAGGGGCCAGGTAAGGGAAAAACACCAGGCAGAGAGGCTGAGTCATCCAGCAACGAGGTGCCAAAGTCCATGAAAGAGTTGGAGAAGTTTTATTTATTTATTAATTTATTTTTTGTTAACCGGGTAAGTGCACTAGACAAATCCTGCCTATTTTCAGGCACGACCCAGGGGAGAGGGATACAGATGAATGCCAACTGACCTTGAACCAGATTAAGCTGTTGGTGGTATTTTTAGTGAATGAGGGAAATTTGGCCAGGACACCGGGGAAATTTCCCTACTCTTCCTGCAGGGGGATTGCTGGCCATCTTGCTGTGATGGCCAGTTCTCCTTGCTCTCCGGAGAGTGCAGACATTGTCAGGACAGGAGCTCTAGCCTTGGCTCTTATCCTCTCCACTCAGGAGGCTGCTGATCTTGCAATGGCAGCTGCTGATCTGTCCCCAGACAGTGCTGCAGAAGATTATATGGATACCGATTTGGTGGCTGTTTCTGTACCTGATCCTTTGATGCTGCATAGTTCTCCAGTTGTTTCTGCTGCCTCTTGCATCCCGACGATCTCAGAATGCCTTTCTGATCATGGTGACCTTCTCCTGGAACCGCGGACAGAACATACGGTTTCCGGGAGTGCCGATATTGAGTCAGACCGGGTAGGGCAAGTTACCTGGTCAGACGCCTGCTATGGGAAGCCGGCTTCTGCTTCTTCTGGCCTTCCGATGACTGCTTCTGTGGCTTGTGCACCAGTTTCTCTGCCAAACCCTTGTTGGCAGCCGCATTTACCACCTCCTCCTTCTGCATCGAAGCCTGCTACTTCCAAACCCCCGAAGTCTCGCCTTGGACTGTCGCGATCCACTCGCACTGTCTCTGCATCGCTGGCTGCTCCTGAATCTTCTTTGGAACCCACGTTTTCATTTTTGGACCACCCGTCTTCCACTAAATGGGGGGACTTGGCTCCTGCACCCCTTCCAGTTGCTTTCCGGGACACTTCTTGGTCTCCTGACAAGGCTCTTTCAGCAGCTGGCTGGGTCCCTGCGGCCTCTGGACATTAGACTCTGGACCTTTCTGATCCCTCTTACAAGAAAATGTGTTCTCCTTCTGTGGCCACCACTGTAGATCCGGCTTCGAGCTCCACCACACCCACTGTAATTCCATTGACTTTGTACCTGCTGTTTTTCATACTGACAATTCTGGTGTTACTTAAAGTATCGTATCTACTGACCACAGGATGGTGCCTAGCCCTGAGACTCTGGCTGACCACCAGGCAAAGTCTTCCCTGGCCCCTTTGTTCAAATTAGCTGACTTGTTTCATTCCACTGGGGAACCAGCTCCCCGGAGGAACGCAGTTCGGCTTTTGTACAAGGGGGGCTTGGAACACGCTCCTGATAGGTTATTTATTGCCAGATCATTATTAAAAAAATCTATGAAGTTTTTTTCTTCGGAGATTTTTGCTCTAATTTCCTTAGGAAATGGCAATTATGATGTTAGCTTTAAGAATGTGTCTAACTTGGATAGGTTTTGGGCTCAGTATAATACCCTCAAGAATGACCCTTTCTGGGTGCCTTTCCAGGCCATACTCCTCACTAAGCCTCTCATTAAAACCATTACAGTTTTGTTTAAAAATGCAGGGGTCAATGTTGAGGATATTCTTTTTTGGTTATGGCAACACTGTGAGATTTTAGGCCACCCTACCCCTACTATGGATAGCGAACAGATTTTGGACGGGGGTTGGAATGTGAAAATTAAACTTTTCTCCACCAATTCTGGTCCTGTACATCTTCCCAGCATATTTTTTCTAGGCCGGGACAGGGGCTCTATTTTTTATATTGGGCAGCGCAGATCTTGTTTTAAATGTGGCTCCCGCACACACCTGAGTTCAGCCTGTGATGTCACCAGATGCAGCCATTGTTTGGAGTATGGCCATTTAGCATCTGCCTGTTTGAATCTTTTTAAGTGTAATCTGTGTGAACAAACTGGTCACGCTTATGGCCGTTGTCCTTGGGCCTCTCATAATCATGAGGATTGTCCTTCCCATGAAGGTCTCATCCATCAAGCACAGCATGCTTTGGCTTCTCAGGTGGCTGCTGCTCAATCTGTCCCAGTCGACCCTGTCCCGACCTCTAAACCTGCTACTATTCCTCCTGTCCCCCCCTCCATTACTGTACCCTCTCCCTCACATTCAGCTACAGATTTGCCATTGTCTGCCTTACCAGCCCCCTCTACATCCCATACCCCTTCTACTGTAGATGACACACCACCCCACCCCTCCCCGAAGTCCCCTTTGCGGTAGTTCCTCCTAGAAAATGGAATAGACGTGGTAAAACCAAGTCTGACTCCAAAACTTCACAGAAAACCATTCCAATACAGACACCTTCTCTTTTGAAGGCCCATGTACCTGTCAGAAACATTTTCTCCCCTTTAGAGGAAGATACTGGAGGATTCGGGTGACGAAACTGATACTTCGTCTGTTCTTTCCAATGCTGACACTGATAGCCGTTCTGAGGACTCTATTGCCAAGAGGACTAGACACAGACAGGCAGGGAAGCCCCCTTGAGTGTTTTTTTTTTTTCCAGTTAGGATTTCTGGTTATTCTTTTTTCTTTCCCTTTCAATGTCCTCTTTAACATTTACCACTTTAAATGTTAATGGTATTAAAGGAGAGAAAAAAAGAGTTTTTTTTTTCCCATCTTCGTTCCTTTTCAGCTGATATATTCTGTTTACAGGACATTCGTTTGAAATCACACTGGGACCTTCAACATGCCTCTCATTGTTGGCCCCGGGGTCCTTCCTTTTGGTCTGTGGGGGATGATGTATGCGATGGCTTAGGAATTTTATTTAGTAACCCTCAGCTTTCTGCTTCCAGATTAATAGATAAACATCCAGGAAGGACTTTGTGTTTGGATGTTTCTTTTCTATATGAACGTTTTAGGATTCTCACAGTATATGCCCCACAAACTAAGGCTCAACGTGTGGCACTTTTCAAGGAAGTGCAACCTTTCCTGCATACTTCCCGGTTGGTTGTTTGGTTAGGGGACTTTAATTGTGGAGTATCTCTTTCTGATCGGGGATTAGTCACGAATAAACTTTTTTGTGACTCTGTAGCTTTAAATACTATTCTTTCTACTGCACATCTGTTGGATGCATATAGGGTGTTATGCCCCATGGGGGGTTATACATATTTTAGGGGACCTCTCAGGACACGTATTGATTTCATTTTCATTTCCTCAGTACTTACAGTTGTACAGGCTTTTACCCAGCCCATAGAATTTTCTGACCATTGCACTCTTACGGTTAATATTTCATAGGAGGGGGCCCCCAGGAGTAAAAAGAATGGGTGGCGATTAAATGAATCTCTGTTGGCAAATTCTGGTCTCTGTAGGTTATGGGAGCAGGAGTGGGTGGCCCGCTTTTCAGTGCTGGAATGTTATGATTCCATTCTGGATTGGTGGGAGGATTCCAGACGCAGTTGGAAATTTTTCTTTCAACGTCAGGCACATCTTAAAACTTCTACTGACTACATGGGATATTTACAGCTGAGACATCAATTTCAACATCTTATTTCCCTGTCAGATACTAATAACCAGGGTTATAGTGTACTTATAGCTACTTTAAAGAAGCAGATGGTTAGGCTCCAATATGATAGGGGCAAATCTTTAGAGCAAGAATTACGTTTTGGTACTTCTATGACTCGCCACTCTTTGGACCCGTTTACAGAAAACAAAAAACGTATTGATTCCCATTTGATCTCTGGTTTAATTGATTCAAGTGGCCATACAGTCCGTGACCCCCTTGAGCTTTTACATATGGTTGAAACTCATATGGCTTCCTCGTTAGCTCCTGACCCCGTACTGGCACCTAAGGTGGTTCTTCCGCTTTTGGATAAGCTGCAGTTGCCCACGATGTCTACTATCCAACAGCAGACCTTGATTGCTGATATTTCCTTGGCTGAGGTTACTACTGCAATACAAGGGTTGCCTTCTACATCTGCCCCTGGCTCAGATGGCTTAAGTGCTGGCTTTTATAAAACCTTTTTACAGTCCCTTGGACCTGTGCTGGTGATTCTCTTGAATTTTATCTTACGCTCTGGGAATTACGCCCTGTCCATGACTGAAGCCATTTTTCTACTTCTTTATAAAAGGGGATAGGTCTGATTTACGTGAATGGAGACCCCTTAGTTTATTAAATACAGATTTGAAGATATTGAGTAAAACACTGTTAGCTAGACTCTCTGTAATTACCCCCTTGCTACTTCACCCAGTCCAGGCTTGTGCAGTCCCAAGCTGTAAACAACAGGACAACCTAATATATTTACAGGAGGTGTTTTCTGCAGGAGAGGTGGGTTCCTTGCAAGGATACGTTTTTGGTTTGGACCAGGAGAAAGCTTTTGATCGGGTTTCCCATTCTTTTTTATTTCTTGTACTGAAAGCTTTTGGGTTTCCTGCACAGTTTATTTCTTGGATCTCTGCAATGTATGAGTGTGCTGTCCTGATCCCTAATGTTAATGACTGGCTTGGGAACAAGTTAGCTGTTACTAAAGGGGTGCGACAAGGTTGCCCGCTTAGTCCTGTTCTCTATGCATTTACCATAGATATTTTTATTCGTATGTTGCAAACAAACACTGCTTTACAGGGTCTTGATGTGATTCCTTCTCTAGCTCCTCACAAGGTATTAGCTTATGCTGATGACTTGGGGTTACTTTTGCCCCTAGGTTTTTCCGTCTCTGCCTTGACTAACTCTATTGAACTTTTTTTTCATCTCCCAGGCTCCAAAATTAATTATAGTAAAAGCAAAGGGGTAGTTATTGGTTCTACTCCTGTCCCGACTAGTGAGGTTATTGCTGGAATTTCTGTCTCTAAGGACCCTATTAAGGTTTTGGTCCTTTTATTTGGACCAGGTGATATGGCAAGGCTAAATTGGTATATTGTTCTTGCCAGGGGGTCTGGAATGATAGGAAACTGGAAAGGTCAGCAATTATCGAAAAAAAAGAGGGTTCTATTGATTAAAACTATTCTCACCCCTATTTTTCTTTACATTTGTTATGTTTATTTCCCTCCATTTTCTCTTTGGACACGGCTTTTTAGCGTGTTTTTTCAAGCTTTTTGGGGCTCTCGTTTGAACCCCCTCAAGCGGAAATTACTTATAGACCTATTGCTGAAGGTGGGATATCTATGCTTCACCCTATCGCCTTTTTTTACAGTCTTTTTATAGACTATAATTTTGGTAAGGTGTTGCGCCCTGGTAATCTCCTTTGGAGACCTTTTTTAGAACACTGGCTAGTTCTCTGTAGGCCTGGTTGGCAATCTGGCACTCCCCGGTTATTATCCAAACTTTCTGCTGTACCACATAGTATTACAGATTGTATTAAACAACTTATCAAATGGAACATTACCCCATCTTCCCTATTGTCCGCCGACAGGAAAATTATCTATAGGTCCATTTTATTGGCTGAACGTACTACTGAGATAGTTTTTCCTGAGTGCCCGCAGGATAGGCAAGTGACTGTTCTTCGACATTTACAAAATAAACGTATCCCTCCTTATGTATGGGATTGTGTTTGGCTTGGTAATTTTGGGAAATTGGGGGTTAAGGGAAATAGCAAACATAAACAATTGTCTGAGCACTATTGTCCTCGTCCTTCTTGCCACCAACAATTAGAGACTCAGTGCCATTTATTTATTGAATGTGACTATATACGACCATTTTGGTCTTTCTTTGCTGACCGCTGGCAGAAGCCTGCATTTAGGAATATTACTTACTCATCTTTGCTGTTTGGTCCTTTTTCTAATACTTTTGTTAGATATCATAGTGATAACCTTTATATTTTGTATTTTACGTTATCATGTATGGCAATCCCAATGTCTCTGGATTTTACAACAGAAGTCTCTTACACATGATGAATTATTCCTGAATGTTGGTACAGCCCTGAAACGTTTAATGGGCTATGATTTGTTTCACATTTCTCCGGACCGTTTTAACAGTTATTGGATTAATTGTATGTCATGGGCTGTTTGATTGTTTGTATTATGTTTCTTACTGTATTTCATTTCATTTTTGTTATGTATTGAAGTCCATTTCTCAATAAAATTACCCTACTCTTTTCGATAAGTGCCATGGGATCTTTAACATCCACCTGAACTACCACCAATCCAGGCAGATGGGACCTTGGTTTAATGTCTCATCCAAAAGATGACACCTCAGAAGTGCAGCACCCCTCTCATGCTGCACTACAGTGTCAGTATTGAGATATTAACCCAAGTGCCAGATGTGGGAACTGAACCCACAGCCCTCTGATCTCCCGGCCTCAGAGGTAAGTGTGCTACCTACTGAGCCACTGTCATTGTCCATGAACTCGATGGAAAGGTGGATATATTCAATACTAGAGTGGCCACAGTGGAGAATAAGTTGAAGGAGATTTTGTAGGACATCCAACAAGCAAAGACTACAGCTGAAAAAATCTAAGGTGATCTCTGCTGATATCATACAGGAAAACAAGATTTTAAGAATGCATCTGGAGCAACTGGAGAACAGTGCACACAGGAGAATGTTTGGCTGCTCGGGAGGAGGACAATCTAATTACTTTTGTGTTGCTAGTTCTTCATTCCACATTGGACTTGAACTTACAGGGGCTGGTAATTAAAACTTATAGAATTACCCCGTAGAAGAAAACACCAAATACTGATGCACCCCCCCCCCCCGGGCTGTCTTAATAATTACCACATGCATCCATGTATGAGACTCAGTTCTGACTGGGGCAAATATTAAAGGACAGCTAACCCTGATTGATTGAACCAGACTATTTTGTATAGCCAATTTATCTGATGCTACTCGCCAATGCAGGAAATTCTTTGACTCTGTTCATAATGATCTCAGGCAGTTAGGTATTTCCCCCACTCTCCTTCTGCCAGCAAAACTATGCCTTGTCTACTCAGATAAGACTTTTATTTATAATGATGACCAGTGGAAGCTTGCTAGAGGATAGCCAAAATGAAAGAGGACTTTGAAAAAACACATGGAGATTCTGAATTGCAGGAGGGTGAAGTTTAAATATTTTACATTAAATTCTTTCATTTATCATTACCTGATCCCACTGTGCATGAGTTGAATTGCCTGAAATGTGTTTTACTGTAAAAATATTATGTAACTGGATTAGTCGTGCAAGAAGAAGAATAGGCTTCATGATGTCAAACACAGCCAAACCATCAAGCGTCGGAGGTAGTGTCACTGTTTGGTTTACTAGGTCGGAGCTGTGTATGTAGTGAAAGCTCATGAGCACAAGATGACTACGACCACGTGGTCACTCATTTTGAACAGCTACATGCTTATTTCACAGCACCCTACACAGAGCCAGAAGTTTTGTTTTTTGTCAGTTCCTGGTGAAATTGTGGAGATTTTCTCAGGGAAGCAGGAATCATGGTTAGTTGGCTATATACTTGTATAGCTCTATTTGCAGCTTGGTATATTCTGTAATTACTAAACTTTATTGCTCAGTTGCCTACTAAGTTTTACTGTAAATATAGTTATAGATGCACTTTACTTTAATGTACTGATCCATACTCCATAGGGCAGAATCGAAGCTTTGCAACCTTATGTAAGTCAGATGAATGTGGGAGTCTTACAAGCATGCCCTACATTATTAGATATTACATTCATTTATTGTAGGTTTGCATGGACTTTTGAAAGTCATTTTTGACACTTTAATAGCGTGCTGCACTCGGACATGATTGGAACTATCATTTCCAATCGCTAGTCCATGATCTTACCTCAGTGGGTCATTGTGATGGACTTTACTGGGACCTTCGATGTTTACTTTTTGATGTGCTCTTACATGATATATTTCTGGGACAAAAGAAAATTGACCCTTTGCATGTAAGTAATGACTTCATTCAATTGATATGCCTTGGAATCATGCAGTTGGTTGTATGTTACAATGGATAATGCAATAAGAATAAAGTCTGAACAAAACAGTGGGTGGCTGTGGCAGTTAGGTTTATGTTCTTTAGCATTACTTCTCACTCTCTGCTGATGCTGCTGGGGAATCTTCATTCGTCACTTTAAAATAAACAGTGCCTGCCTATCTAACATAGAAACATAGAATTTGTTGGCAGATTAGGATTGCTTGGCCCACCTAGTCTGCACATTTTTCCCTGCCTATGGTATCACCACAGATCTTACTTGATCTCTGGCCCATTCTCCCACCCCCCTTCCTTTTTCCTAAGATTCCCTTATGCCTCTTCCACTCATTCTTGAATCCCACCACTGTTTTCATCTTCACCACCTCTGCTGGAAGATTGTTCCAGGAATTGACCACTTTTTCTGTGAGGAAGTACTCCCTCACATCTCTCCTGAATCTACCCCCCCCACACACACACACACCCATACACACTATCATACCATGTCCCCTTGTTCTTGTGTTCTTGAGCACCTTCTTTTCTGAAAAACACTTCCCTTCTGTACTTTATTTACCTCCATGAGGTATTTAAAGGTCTCTGTTATATCCCCTACCTCCCTCCTCTCTTCCAGGGTGTACCTATTTAGGTTGTTAAGTCTCTCCAAGTAGGGTTTCTGATGCAGACTTTGCACCATTTTAGTTACCCTCCTCAGAAATGCCTCCACTCTGCTTATGTCCTTCCGGAAATGTGGTTTCAGGCCTGGACTCAGTACTCTAGGGAGGTCTTTCCAGCAATCTATACAGAGGTAACATCATGTCTCTTTTTCTGCTGGTGATACCCTCACTATGCATGACAGAATCCCACTAAACCTCCCAACTGCCTTGTCACACTGCCTGGTCACCTTGAGGTCATTAGATACGATTACCCCAAAGTCTCTTTCCTTCTTGGTGGACGTCAGTACCACCCCACCAATTTTGTACTCTACACCTAGGTTTCCATTCCCCAAGTGCATTATTTTGCACTTTTTCACACCGAAACTCAGCTGCCATACCCTTGACTACTCCTCCAGTTTTCTCAGGTCACTATTCATCCTTTCCACCCCTTCTGGATTACCTACCATATTACAGATTTTGGTGTCATCCACAAAGAGTCAGACTTTCTCTTCCAGCTCCTCTGCAATGTCACTTATAAAGACATTAAAGAGTACTGGTCCTAGCAATGATTCCTGAGAGGCACCCTGCTGGTCATCCTCCCTTCATTGGAGTAAACTCCATTTACCACCGCCCTCTGCTACCTATCTTCTAAATGTCTTACCCAGTTTATCATCTTTGGTCCCACTCCTAAGCTAACCAGCTTGCTTATTAGTCTCCTATGTGGAATGGTGTTCAAAGCTTTACCAAAATCTAGGTAGGCTACGTCCACTGCTCCACCCTGATCTAGTTCCTTGGTCACACAGTCAAAGAAATCTATCCGATTCATTTGACATGACTCCCCATGAATGCATGCTGCCTTGGATCTTGTAACTCACTGGACTCAAGATATTTAGCAATGCTTTCCTTTAGTAGTGTGAGTCCATTAACTTTCCCACCACCGATGTCAGGCTGAAGGGTCTATAATTACCAGCCTATTCCCTGCTACCACTTTTGTGAAGCAAGACTGCATCTGCCCTCCTCCAGTCCTCTGGAATAACTTCTGTTTCCAATGAGCTGTTAAATAGGACTGTCAGAGGTGCAGCTAGTCCTCCCTGAGCTCCCTCAATACCCTTGGATGCACCCCTTCTGGTCCCATTGCTTTGCTTACTTTCAGGTTAGCAAATCCCTTCAGGACTCTCTCCTCTGAAAACAGATTAGTGTCCACCTCCCTCCCTCCAGTGCTCCTGTGTATTTTGTGACCCTTCCCATTCTCCTTCCTCTGTGAACACTGAACAAATGTATTTGTTCAGGATGTCTGCCTTTTCTTGGTCACCCTCTGCACAGCCCCCTTCCCTTTTTTAGCCTTACAGTCCCACACCTGGTCTTCCTCTTTTCTCTTACATGCCTAAAAAAAGTCTCTTGTCACCTTTCATTACCACCTAGGGTATTCTCGGTTTAGTCTGTGCCTTCAAGCTTCTTACTGCTCTCTCTGTGTCCCTCTGTTTCCCCTGATATACCTCCCTATCCTCTCCACCTGTGCATCTCTTTATACAGTACTTTCTGAATGCCACCCTTTTAGCTTTTACATTTTCTGATGCCTTTTTTGAGAACCATAGTGGTCTCTTTTTCTTCTTGCTTTTGCTCACTATCTTGACTCAGAGGTCTGCTGCCTTCACTATGTGGCCTTTTAGCTTCTCCCACTGTTCCTCCACAAAGGTCATCCCCCCAGTTATTCCTGAGGCATTCACCCATCTTTGTAAGATCTGCCCTCCTGGAGTCCAGGACCCTCGCCCTTGTGTGGTTTGATTCCACAGCTGTCCTTATATTGAACCACAGTGTACAGTGATTGCTGGTCCCCAGATGGTCTCCCACCTTGACATTTACAACACTGTCCCTATTAGTGAGTACCAGGGTCTAGTATTGCCCTATCATGAGTAGGTTCACTGACTAGTTGCCTCCTGCAGGGAGTCCAGCATGTCCCTGCTTGTAGCTGAAACCACAGCTGTGAGGCTCCAATCTACATCTGGCAGACTGAAGTCCCCCACCAGAAGCATCTCCCCCCAGAGCCAGTCTTAACCATTCTGGGGCCCTGTGTGAAACCCCTGTGGGGCCCCCTCCATTACTTGTAAACCCCCCATCCTTTGCACATTTCCTCCCACTACAGTTCTGTATCATATCATATTAAGACAGATATGCTTAAATGATATAATTCATCATCTCACACATAAAGAGGATACAATTGCAGAATGTTGCTATAGTTTATTGAATTTATTGTGGAAAACATCTGTCACAAGTTGCTAAGGAAACACAGAGTAACAGTTAGAAGGGACTCTAGTTACATCAGCCGCCCCCCCCATTCTTCATAAGCAGGAATTAATAAACAAAGTACTGATTTATATGGATAAACATTGCAACATATATTACCATGCAGTGTATTTTAATTACTGGGCAAGAAACCATTAACGTCTACAACTGCACTGTCTATATGTTTATTCCAGAAATAGTATTTGGTTACAGCACTAATAGTTCTTCCAAAAATAAAATGTTTGTAGTTAAAGAACAGCTGACGCCTTCAGGACAACATTGTCAAAACATATTATTTAGCCACACTTCAGCTTGTTTTTCACATTAGTTTTGCATTTTTCCTCCACATTATTTATTATTGAGGTTTGTTGCATGAAAACAAGATTTTTGCTTCTGAAGCGTTGATCTATTCCTGTTGCTTTCTCCCTACCTGAGGTCATAATGCACTGCTTGTGACATCACAGTTACTGTCATGGCAACAGACTGTGATGTCACAACAGAGAACCATGACTTGAAGTAGGGAGTAAGCTATGGAGGCAGGTGAACTCTAAGGGATAAATATCATGTATGCATAACAATTTCCTCCTTAATTCACAATGGGGAGGATAAGTCTATAGAATACATATGGAATGCAAGATGAATTGTACCCAACTATTACGTTTTTCAAACTTTTCTGTGCAGCATCAGCAGCTCTTTAATTATTGTACTGTAAATAATGTGTTTTGGTGTATTGCACTATGGAGCTATTCAAGATTTCTGAACATATAGTATCAATAAATATTCAAAATTATTTACAAATATGAACAATAGTAACAAAAATGTTAACACAATAATACAATCATTTTTTTTCCTGAAACTTCAGTGTCAGTGGACATGGCCGGCCTTCTATATACCTTGATATTTGGAGAGATGTTAATACCCAGAGGGATACCATGGTAGATGGAGCTGCACTGCTGTCTAAACTAGACCCCCGTGGCTCAGGATCCCGCTATACAATAGTGAGGGAATGGGCCTTGGTGAATGTCTGGAGGCACTTATATCCTTAGGGAGTAGTTCTTCTAACATGCATGCTGAACAGCAATCCTGCTTCTGGTTTCACAAACCATTTTAAACTCAGCATGAAGTGCCTATTATGTGCCAGTCTAGTCCTCGAATCATGCCCCACTGGCAGCCACACTCCAGGGGAAGAAGTCACCCATAAACTCATGGTGCTAAGGTCTCAAGTTTATATTAGATGAACAGTTCACCACTCAAATGATGAGAGAGATACAAGCTTTGCTAAATAGCAACAAAGAAGGGGATACCTTAGCAGAGATTTGGTGGAAGGCACTGAAGGCATTTGTAAGAGAAGTGGCTACATACAGCATATACTGAAGAATAGGATGCAGATAAAGAAAATCATCTGATGACACGTATAGAACAAATGGAGAAAGAACACATACAAAGGGTAGACCCAGCTGTGTTCTGGAAATTGCAAAAATGAAGGTTCAACTTCAATAGAATAAAATACATTTTCTCCGCCAAGATAGAACATGATATTTGGTTATCCCAGATTACCACATATTGAGGCCAATTCTCAAAAGGACATAGTGCCTACATGCCATGTATCTGCAGCAGGTAGGCAGCCCTATAAGCAATACCCCTGCCATGGAGACCCAGCGGCATGCACCATCAGTGCACCCACTAGTTGCGTGCTGATCCCCATGTCAATCATCCCTCTCCACACCTGTGCTAGGCTGGGGGGTTACTAGGGGGTGTGCCTGCACTCTGCACCATTCACCAAGGTGCGGAGATGCAGGACAGTGTGGGTTGTGCTACATCCTGGAAATCCAGACATAAGTGTTTATGTGCCCCACCAATGGTCACCGGTGGAGTGCTGTGGCAATGGGGTCACCCCACATACATCTACCCCAACTCATCAAGCTGCCAGGGTGGTCTGGGGGTGGCCATTTGGCTGACTGTCCCTTGTAATCACTCACCCAGACTGGCACCATCCCACACACCCCTGCACCCGACGTAGGGAATCTACTCTGGGACAGAGGTTGGGCATCTGACTGGAAAGTCAGCTGGGCATCCGACTGGATGCCCACCTACCTCCTGCACCCCATGCAGCCCTGATCTTGCTGTGCACTGGGAGGCATGGCCACAGACTGGTGCCCTACGGGTGCTGTGGGTCATGAATCCGTGCACCCTGCACCTGTCTGCAGCAGCGTGGGCATGCAGGCAATTTACATGTAAACTGCTCGTGAATTACCCCATTTGGAGGATAGCCCCCATTATGGGGGAGATAGACAAAGCCAGTTTCTGGCCTGGCAGCTCAAATCAAATGGCCATGTGTTTAATCACCACCGCAATGGGAGAAATATCTTTAACTGGTATATGCTGTGGCTTAACTGAAGACTTGCAGGTAGAGATGCAGCGAAGTTTAAATCCCTTAGTGAAGTGCAGATGAAGTGGCCAGTTCACGTTTGTGTATGGTTATGCAAAGTCCTCATCATAATGAGCAACTACGCATTGCCAGCTTCACGTTGACTTCGCCTTATTTTTACACAAAGGCAAAGGAAGTGATCATATGAGTCACAGACTCGCAGTCTGCAGATCACATGCTGCAGGCAGGAAGTTAATCAGTCAGACAGCCAGGCAGTAAAATAGTTTCACTTTTGCCTTGCCTGGACTTGGTGAAGGAGCTTTTGTCTTTAGCAGAGAGAGAGAGAGAGTTATATCTTGAATATTTCCTCGAATTTAGAGCTTTTTTGGTAGTTTAGTTGCCTATTTGTTGCTTTTAGTTGTGCCCATTCTGATTTTGACTCCTTATTCTACATTCTGATTCCTTAGTTTTTGTCTTTTTATTTTTGTATCAGTAGTTGATCTTAATAGTGATTTTTGTTTTCTCTTGAGTGTGTGTAAAATGGAGAGAGGTGATTTTGATTCCTCTGGGGCATGCACAGGACAGCGTGTGGGGCCATGTATGTGCAGTGGCATCCCACATATCAATCACAGCACTGTATTTAATATTACTAATAATGCTTCCCTCCCCGAAAGAGGAGGCAAGCACCCCCACAAGTGGCACCTACCACTGTCCCCCCCCACCACCTGCCATCACCCCTGTGGATCAGTAGCAGCAGCAGGAGCTGGAAGTCATGCAGGAGCTGCAGCAGGAGCAGGTTGTCCACCCCCATGATGCACCAGCAGCAGGCCATATCCATAATGCCTGGGCCCCCCCACCTGTGCCCGGTCCTCCCCGCAGCTCTGTTGTGTGAGAGTTCTTCACTTCACTGCCCGGTGGCCCCAGTGCTGTGAACTGTAAGATATGTGATGTGCTTGTGTGTTGTGGGCCCGGGGGTAGTCATCTGGGGACTGGTGGGCAGTGTATGCACCTCGCTAACCACCACCATGTGGAGTGGGAGGCCAAGGCAGCAGAATGTGGATGGAATGCAACTGCTGGGCAACAGGTGGCAGCATGGCCTCCATCTGCACAGGATGCGAAGCACAGAAGGACCAGGGAGCAAGTGGCAGCTCCACAACCTGCATCTGCACATGATGACTCTGGAGAAAACCCTGCAACAATGCCTGCCACCCAGGCTGATTTGGTTGTTACATGGAGTGTGGTATACCTCCTTATGAACAGGGTGGAGAACCTTGAGGAGTGGTTGGAGTATATGGAGGGTTACCAATTGCAAATTATGGCCATGCTCCAACTGTTCCTGTCTCACCACAACTTAGAACCTTAGAGTTTTTGTTTTCTGTATAATTTTCATTTTGTTTTCTGTATTTCTTTCTCAGTCCTAACCTTGTTTCTCCCCAAAAAATTTTAAAAACATCCCTTGAAACCAGTTTAAAGAAAGTAACATAAAAAAAAATGCTGTCCTTCCCTTCCTTATAGTCCTAATCCTAGTTAATATTATCTGTTTACAAACAGGACATTTTTTTTTCTGGCAGTAGTGTTTTCTTCCTGTCATGTTGTTTGTGTTAAAGCAGCAGTGCAGTAATCTGTTAAAGAGCAGGTGCACACTGTCAGGTACCCAGTCCCCTGCAAACATATATGATAGATGACTTTGTCCAGTGTTGATGGTATCAATAATATACTATGCAGTCCCATCTATTGAAGTATGAACAGTCAGTATGGCTCTCAGTCCCCTATCCACAGCAATTGCAGTAGAATACAGTTCCCAAAAGTTTATTTTATCAGCACGCAGATGGAGATGCTCCTCCCCACATAGCAATCTGAACCTTGTTGCATGGCACCCATGCTGTGTCAAGGCTGAGTTGGTAAATAATGTTACATGGAATTTATACTACTACAATGATTGTGTATCATTAAGCTGTGGACAGTGACTGAAAGCCATACTGACTTGTCTTCCTCTTCTAGTCAAACAATTCTAGCATCCCGAATGCGTACCACCAGAAAATCAGAGGCATTTTCAGAACCTGCTGACATGCCACCATGCAGGCAGGGACCCCCATGCTAATTTTGTGACATTAGAAAATGAATGGTGAGTGTGTGCTCACCTGACCTGTATGGGTGCGATCTTTCCTTAGCTGTTAGTGCTATTTTGAGCTGCAATTTAGAAAACTGTAAGCGACTGCTGTAGTAAGAGTGTCTGTTATGCCATTCCTGCGATTGCTTTTATTTCTGTAAATTGCAGCAATAAGTAACATGAGTGCTCTAGAAATATCATGCCCATACATGTCAGTGGATTGCATGCTCTCAAAGTCTCAATTCATTTACTGATGTCCCCAAATTAACACTGGTGTGCCTGCCTGGGGGTTGTGCCAGCCAGTTTTGGACACTGCTGTGTTTTTATGTGGGTACACATTTAGGGTGCTCTAACTTTGTCACTGGACAGGACCACATGGTATTACCACCCCGCAACACTGGAGCACGTCAGCTATCATATATGCTTGAGGGGTGCTGATGCTCTTTCCTGACAATGCGCACCTGCTCTTGAACAATTTTGACCTACACAATTTTATTCTATTTTCAATTGTCCCTTATTTACTGACTTGTTTGTATGATACCATTACCTTTTTTCAGATATGAAAGAACAGTAGTGCTCCTTTTAATCTTGTTTTGAACCACTGTTGTAATCAGTTTACCCAGCTATATTTGTACACCTACTGCTCTGTAATGTAATGGTGGTGTACCATGTTCTACTTGCAGCATGGTACTTTGTTGTAGTCCCAACAGAAAGGATTTGAAATGATAGATGTACAAAAACTGGTGTGAATACTGACAAAAACCTGCAAGATTAAAAGGAGCGCTGTTTATTTTGTCATATGGGAAAAAACATAGTCCAGCAGATGTAAATTGTGAAAATAAGAGTGTCATATGGACAAGTCACTAGAAAAGTAACAATCAAAAATCACAGAAAAATACAGGTACAAATTTTCAACCGATTATTGTACTGCTGTGGTAGTTGTCATGTGATATAAAATTTTGGTTACTGTTGACTGTGTTCTGTTTTCTTAGAATACTCACAACAACCACAGTCAAAATATCCTATCATTACACAACACAATTACTGCCCCCACCAAAAAAAAATTACTATGATATATGAATGTAGCATGCGTATACTGTTATCTTGCTACATCATTCGACATGCAGTATTACTGTCCCGACCCCAGATAAAGAATAATCACATGAGAAGATGTGCTGAAAAATCACACTTATTTCAGGATTCACTGATTAGAGCATGCATTAACAGCCACAACTTTGCATAAATGTATCAACTAAAATGGCTGCTGTTAAACTGTCATGAAACGGCCCGACCCCAGATGAAGAATAATCACATGAGAAAATGTGCTAAAAAGTCACACTTATTGAAGGACACACTGATTAGAGCGTGTACCAACAGCCACAACTCTGGTGTCTGCTGCTGCTGCCGTACTTCTGTTTCCTGCTGCTGCTTCTGACTGAGCTGATGCACAGTGTGCTGCTGAATCATGATAGCCAAAGATGACCATTGGGTGAACCATACTGAGATGTTCTGGAGGACCATTAATCTGCTGCGCTGACTGAAACATGTTGCCATATGTCATGGATTCATACCACCATTGGTAAGTTACTGTACGTTTCATGTTCATGTTTTTTCAGAGACCCAGACATTAACTATAAATATTTATACAATGGGGTGAGTGATAAATGAGTGAGATTAAACAGTGTATCAACCACTGCAGTGTGATATTTTTACCCTCTGCTCTGCTGTGATGATATCAGGAATTTACACACACATGTCACTCAAAGGTCACTGATATCATCAGTCTAGGCAGCTTTCCCCTCTGCATGCAAGAAATTCCTGTGCTGTTACCCTGGATACAAATGCAGAACTACATGAGAGGTCTCACTGCTGCCTGCAGCTAACTCAGTTAACATTACAAAACACACTTATTCCCCACTCTAACTTCATGCTCATTACTGTGATACTCTCAGCTTGAGTGTAACCAGAATTCTAAAGAGCACAGCATTACAGAACAGTCTCTTCCTCACTGCTGCCTGCAGCAAACTCAATTACCACTGAAAAACACTCTTACTTGTTCCTCAAACTCTCTCAGCCCATTACAACTACTGTGATACTCTCAGCTTGACTGCAGCCAGACTTCTAAAGAGCACAGCTTCACAAAATAGTCTTATTTCTCACTCCTACCTAAAACTAACTCATTCAGCATTGCAAAACACACTCATCTGTTTCCCAGAGTTTATAACACTGCCAGTCCATTCAGAAAAACTCATACACAGAATGAGCAAACACATAAACAGAAACAGAACACAAGACAACATAACAATACTTCTGAAACTCCTAGCCCTATTGTATAAATTAAATACATGATGTGCAGATCGTGTGTTATGCCAAATATTGTCACTCCTACATCATGAGCTCTGGATATTTCACTCTGGAGGAGTGACAATATTCACCGTATCACACTCATGCCTATCATGTATCCTATATATATATATATATATATATATATATATATATATATATATATAGATATATATAGATATATTATGGTAGCACGGTAGTGTTACCATAGTTAGGGTTGAGGAGCCATTTACATGTTAAACCCAAGATTTTGCACCTTAATAACTTTGCAACCGTTCAACGGATGTGCCTGAAATTTGGAATACAAAATCAAGACCCATACGCCTTGGGATCTGCCCAGTTACATACTGGTTGGATATACAGCTGCAGAGCTATTAAGCATGAGCTGCACGTGCGTTTATGCTTTTTTGGGAATTCTACGGTCATGCCTACAGGTTGCACGGTTTGTGTGACTGGTCCGAAATCTTCATGGAACATGCGGCCAGGGTCCCCAATGTGCCTTTTGAAGATTTTGTGAAAAAATATTAAAGGGTTCAAAAGTTATTCAAAAAACAAGTTCCCATTATAAGTCAATGGGAAAAGTTAACAAAAAGTTTGACAGTGTCGCAAATGCAGTTTTTACTTTCACAAATGGCCCTTTTACTGTCGCAAATCCGCCATTTTGTTTTCAGTTGGTGATCAGAAAAATGCTTGAAATTTAAATTTGGGACCCTCTAGCAACCTAATTCTTTTTGTATTCACCTAGTCGGACCCTGAGGATGCTAGCCATGTCTTTATTTTGGGGTAAAACACCCCAGAAATATGTTTTTCACATTTCTGGAAAAAGTACTTTCGCAAAGTACTTTTGTACTTGCGACACTGTTGAATGCATTTGCGAAAGCTTTCACAAATTACGACAGTACTTTTCTAGGCTGTGGGAAAATAACAGCAATTCTTTGGCACCCCGCTGCAAAAGAACGGTTTGGAGTTTTGGGCTGAAATTTGGAGGAAACGCAGCTGACATTTCACAGATGTGCCTTTCAGTGTTTTGTTGAAGAAATATTACACAGCGGCAAAGTTACGGTACTACAAAGTTGACACTTTTTCCCACAGGATAACATTACGGTGTCCGACACATTGCAGCAATCCTTTGGCGCCCTGCTGCAAAATAACGGTTCGGTCTTTTGAGCTGAAATTTGGAGGGAAGACAGCCAACATCCCACAGATGTGCCTTTTAGTGGTTTGTTGAAAAAATATTACAGGGAGCCAAAGTTATGGCACTCTGAACTTCTCTTTTTTTCCCATAGGATAACATTATGGCGTTCACCGCGCCTTTCAGAGCCTGTATCTCAGAAACGGTGCGAGATACAGACTTTTCATCAGAAAAACACGTAGGCCCCTAGCAGGAGCTGAGTACAAAACCAGCCAGGAAAGTCTTAAATCATATGACTTTTAAATTTATTTTCTACGTCGTATGGTTCCTGAGGTATAAGCAATTTAGTATTCCAACTCCTCGTTTTCTGCTCCGAGACCCATTATTGTGCATACATTCTTTGTACTCACTGTCTTTCTCCATGAAGCTTTTGCGGAAAACCAGCCTGTGTGCATCCATTACTGTTACCGTTGCCCTTTCCACTTGCAGTTCTGTACCCATTTCACTTACTGTTCAAGTCTACGCCACCATGTGCGTTATCCTTTGCGTCTTCATTTGCGCTTGCGTTTCTGTTATTTTTTACCATTTGTGTCTACAGTACAGTTTCTATTTCTGTTTCGCTTTGCGTCACCATGCCCATTACCATTTGCGTTTGTGGGCACCATGTTACTATGTGACAAGACATCATGTGGCGGACCGTTCCCGTCTACGCCACCATGTGCGTTACCCTTTCTGTTCTCATTCGCGCTTGCATTACCAAGTGCACCACTGTTAGCACTTCTGTTTGCATTGCTTTTCTTGTTACTATGTCACAAGGCATCACGTGGTGGGAGCATGAGGCCTGAAGGGCCCCACACTCCCACCGTCACATTACGTGGCGGAAGCGCAGGGCCCTCATTCTCAAAAAGAAGGGAAATTAGAGGAAAAAAACTCCATTTAATGCATCAGTTAGGGTTGTTCCACAGTGACAAAAGTGAGGAAATTTGGTGTTAGGGTTGAAAACCCTCCTTGAACCACCAGCCCACCCCCAACTGGCATTGGGGTGCACACGAGGTCTTTGGTCCTAACTCTCACCCCATTCTCCTATACTCTGCTTCTTTATGCATGTGGTGGGGTAAGAGTTAGGGCCGGTGACAATGCCACCTAATGCTGGTTGAGGTGGCTGAGTGATCAGGGTTTTTCAACCCTAACACTGAATTTCCTCACTTTGTCACTGTGGAACAACCCTAACTGATGCATAAACAGAGTTTTTTGCTCTAATATATATATATATATATATATATATGTAAATCTATTTTTTTTCTCTCACAGGTTATCAAGTCTTACTTTTGTTGTGCACATTTCAGCTTGCTGCTGACTTTTGCTCTATGAAAACTGATGTCAACCATGAAAGGTAAGTATTTTTTTGGGGGTAGGGCACCATTTGAAAACAAGTTTCAATAATGGTTTTCTCTTCTTTACAGGTTTTATGTGTGTCCTCCAGATTCATACAAGTTGCACATGTTCTGATTTGAAGAAAGCATCAATGGCATCACACAACACTTAATTGTTACCTGCAAAAAGACAAAGAAGAAATTATTCAGACTTCATTGCACTAAAACAGTCTGTTACAAGTGTGGATGTTCCTTTCTGCTATATCCAGCTTAAAATACCAAGCTATTAGTAAGCCACTACAAGACCAACTAACAAGTTTAGTGTGTGTGCCATGCACTCTATGATGTCTCCAATATCGACTGGGCAGGTATCTATCAAACAAAGGATGTGGAGGTTGCTCTACAGATATTCATAAATGAATTTCTTACCATTCAATATAAACATGCCCCAAGACTACTAGGAGGGTCAGAGGAAAACAGACGAGGTGGCTGCATAAAGACCTCCTTGCTAATCTGCGCCAGAGGGACAAGCTTTGGATTCGCTACAAACAAACTGGCCTACAGTCAGATCTTATTGTCTATCGAACTAAGGAACAGATGTAAGAGACAAGTTAGAGTTGCTAAAGCAAATACTGCAGGACCTTCTACAAAGCTCAGCCCTGCGACCGAGGAAATTCTGGGCCCATGTCAAAACATTTCTCGGTACCTCGCAGTCGGTCACTCCTGATGAAATGATCATAAATGGGGCACATTGTAATGACCCTAGGACCATCTCAAACAGTTTTAACAATCTTTTCTCTGATCTTTCATATTATACCTTGGCTTTTACAGCCTAGTGGATCACTCCAATCTACCTACCACACTACCATCAGACAACCATACTGCCCTATCAGTGAGTGCTCCTCCAGCACCACCATTCTATTTCAAAGCTATATCAAGAGCGGAAGTTCTGAAATTACTGAGATCCATATCTGCCAATACCAGCTCTGGTTCTGACTCACTGGAACCTCATCTTCTTAAGCTGGCTGCTCCACTCATTGCCTCTCTGATTGCCAGAATCTACACTTTATCCCTTATCCATAGCACTGTGCCAGACCTATGGAAATCTGCAAGAGTAACACCTGTCTTTAAAAAAGGTGACCCAAAGGACATGGCCAATTATAGACCTATAGCAATTTTCTCTGTCCTTAAAAAGATCCTAGAGAAAATAGTTGCATCACAGACCATTGACTACCTTACACGCTACAATCTCCTCTCAGACACTCAGCATGGTTTCAGAAAAGGTCATAGCACCACCACGGCCCTTCTTCAACTAACTACTGACATTCTGTCCAACATGGACTCTGGAAAACTCACAGGTGCCATCTTCATTGACTTCACTAAGACTTTCGACCTTGTTGATCATCCCCTGCTTCTCTCCACTCTCCATAAATTCCATTTCTCTACCCCTGTTGTGGACTGGTTCTGTAGCTACCTGTCAAACAGGTCGCAAGCTGTCAAATTTAACTCCTCCCTGTCCAACACATCTACTATCAACCTTGGGGTCCCCCAGGGCTCTATCCTGGGGCCCCTTCTGTTCTCAATTTTTATCAACAATGCAGCTGAGGTCCTGGAATCCTGCTCAGCTATTCTCTACGCTGATGACCTGATCATCTACACTAGTTCTTCTAGTATTGCCTGCATAAACACATCACTTGCTTCAGACTTCAACAAGGTCTTAGGCTGGCTACTAGACCGTAAGCTTGTACTAAATGAAAAGAAAACAAAAGCCATGCTCCTAGGTTCTGCACCGAAGATTAAGATCTGTTCTAGTTTGCTGGAGGTTCTTCACCCAGGAGGATTTCCACTTGAAAATGTTACTTCCTTCAAGTACCTTGGGATCCTCCTGGACCAATCCCTGGATTTTAATCTTCACATTCAGTCCTCGTGCAAAGCTGTAAACTCGAAACTAGGAGTAGCTTACAAAACGAGCAACATGCTTACACCCTCGGCCAAATTAGCAATTGCCCGAGGTATTCTGCTCCCAACCCTTACCTATGGTGCCTCTATTCTTACCTCTGTCCATAAAACCTCCCTACTAAAATGGGACGTAACTTATAACAATATATGCCGATTTGCCTCTTCGTCACCTCGACTCAAATATCACTGCCTTCTTTATAAGGATCTGAATTGGCTCTCATCCTCTGCCAGTAGACAATACTACCTTGGATCACTAATGGACTCAATCGTCTGGGAAAAAAACCTGTCCCAGCTGGCGGCATTGCTGGTCCCTCAACCATCCTCCCTTGGCCTGCGATCAGCTGACAAATCCCTGCTCTATGTTCCGAGATGTCGGACGACTAAAGGCACAGGGGCCTTCCAGTTCTCTGCTCCCAGGCTATGGAATGCTCTTCCACTCAACCTCCGGCTGTCTCAGTCTCACTTTGGATTTAAAAGTGAATATCGTGCGTTATCTATCCTTAGCTGATGCTTGTACATGCTTTGACCCAACCTAAGCTCCTGAGACTTACCAGTAATGTCACCCTGCTCTAATCCAGCTCCAAGACTGTCTCCTCTTCCTCCCCATTTTCCCTCTCTTTGTAAATAACTTTGACTACTAGCTCTCTTCCTTCTTGAACCTTGTTGCTGACCATCCACTGTTGTTTTGCCAATTACCACCCCTGACCTTCCTTCTGTCAGTCTTTCTTGTTATATTTGAACATTTCTCACATTTCTCTCTATATAACCTTATTATCATATTAACCCTTTCACTCCACAGGTCGGGTCCATGGTTTCTGCACTTATTATATATCTTACTGCCATTATCTGTATAATGCTTGCCATTATTTTTTGTTGTTTCTACCCATTGTATTTTTGTAGCACTGCTGTACTGTTCCTCTATTTGTACTATTGTACCCATGTTGCTGTTGTTCAACTGTTCTCCTTTTGTTGTACTCTCCCGGGTCGTGCCTGAAAATAGTCATTTTATGGCTAGTGCACCTACCCGGTTAACAAAAACTAAATAAATAAAAGTCACATTACATGACGTGTTGTCATGATGACCAGGATAAAACTTAGTACAACCGTGCTGTGCTGAAGTAAGCCAGTGACAGATGAGATGTGCACGAAAAATATATTATCTGGCCCGTATCTCACCTCCGTTGTATGCTTTACATCGGCTTTGAAAAATAAAAGACGAAAAAGAACAGATGAAATGCGATTGATACTTACTTGAAAATGATATCCTTTACGTGGTTGTTCTGTGGTACTAATTTACTCCTAGCCCTGTCCTGTTACACTGTTTGCATGTTGAACCTGTGGAAAAAAAATGTGCTTGCTAGTATTTGGTGACGAAGTCATCTATAAAATGGTTAAGGAAACATTCATACATCTCTTGGAAAAACCATAGTATAATGAATTAGTACATACTCACTGTAAAATAATGATAATACAAAGAATGGTGGCTGTGACTGGCTGAGCCTGCAGGTTCTTCAGGGCATGGGCACAGGTACATATTCCCTGTCTCTCACTCTCACTAAGACAGGTGGCTGTGGCTGGCTGCGGGATCGTTCATTGGGCATGTGCAGAGGTACACATTCCCTGTCTCTCACTCTCACTAAGACAGGTGGCTGTGGCTGGCTGCGGGATCGTTCATTGGGCATGGGCACAGGTACACATTCTCTGTCTCTTATGCTCATCAAGACAGGTGGCTGGATATGGTGTGTTACAGTCTTTGAGTATTCAGGAGGAGGATATCTGTCATTTAATCAGCATGATTTAAGTGACTACAAAAACTGGACAGTTGTGTTTATGATGTTGCTGACTGTGTTTGCTAATGACAGCAATGCTCATTCTGTTAACTGTACTTTGAAAATCTACCAATGGGAAGGTAAAATACAATGATGGGTCTTTATTTGTGCATATCTGTCATATGGAATGAGAGTCAAGGACACTGTTTTTCTTTTCTAAATAACTCTTATTAGGCTTCCAAAGAAGGACCTGTTGGTCTGAAAGCTAAAACTCTTTGTTCTTTTTGTAACATCCTTGTTAGTCCAACAAAAGGTATCAAACCATTTGTTCTAGATTTGTTTTTCTTTTATAGAAGAAAAAAAGGTGACATTGCAGAAATATGACAGCCTTTAAACCCGTTAAACAACACCATCATCCTCATCCTCCTGATCAAAGAGGAAGCTGCCCTCACAGTCGTCAAGGTCAGAATCGTGCCCACTCAGGAATTCTTTTTCCTTGACTGAATCATCAACCTTAATGGTAGACCATTTGACGCTGCCACCAGGATGGTCTGCTTCACCCACATCATCAGCACAACCATCATCGTGACAGGGTACAAACACAGGTGTGGTAGTTCGACTTGGTATGTGACCTTGATTCATTTTTATAAATGTCAGCATGCTGACATTTGTGGGTGAGAGTTTTTTAGTATTACAGTCATGCATTATTTCCCCCACAGAACTGAATACCCTCTCCACACTTGTACTGGAGGGTGGGCTGGTGAGGTACTTCAGTGCTACTGAAGTCAGCTCAGACCATTCATTGACCTTACCACTCCAGTACAGCAAACAACTGTCAAGTACTGACAGATGCATGTTTTCTGCCAAATAGGTATCAACCATTCTCTGTAAGGCATGCAGTCCTGATGATGAGTCATTCACTGGTTTACAGGCTTCATTGAGGTCACAGATTCCTACTTGAGACAAACCACCCCAAAGTGAGTTAATGGCAACCTGTTTTGCTGACACCTCCCTTGTCCTGCAGCTGCCTTACTGAATGAGCTTAATCCACAGAGACCTTCAGTCTTGTTTTGATGCAGTTTGCCAAAATTTGCACGTGACTTCTGTGCCCCATGAACCAATCGCACCAGCTGTCCAGTAAGGTTTTGAATCTGATCAGGCCTTCCCTCCAGTAAGGATGCAATACAATGTTTGTATTGTGGGTTCAACATTGTTGCTATTCCAGATTCTGCACTTTGTTGAATAGTTGCCATGTGGTGATTGCGATCGAATATTGTTAGCATGTGTTTAAGTAATGCACTGCTTTACCTATGTCCAGACACATCAAGGCTAGGCTTCAGATGCAATACGTCTGTCTCAGCACCCATGGCAGTGGAATGGCTTGACTAATGGATGCAGTGCTACCATTCACTGCCTGTGTTGCATGTTCAAATGGCCTCAAAATTGATATCACTGAGTCCATGAGGCATCAATGTTCCGTTGTCATAGACACTGATGCCCCTGAATTGTCATGGCTAGTGTGCTTTACTAAGTATTCTGAGATGGCTTTGTACTGTTCATACAACCACTCTGCCATGTAAAGTGTTGAGTTCCAGTGTGTGACAACTTACAGCTTGAGGCAGTGCTGAGGGAGGCTGTTTTGAATCTGCAGCTGCTTAAGCTGGTCATGGGCCTTTCCAGAGTGTGCAAAGTATACACAGATGCCGTATGCAACTGTCAGCATTTGCTTGATGTCAGGGTACTGCAGAAACTCCTATACCACAAAACTTAAACAGTGAGCCATGCATGGAACCCTCACAAAGCCACCATTGCTGATACATTTAACAACATTTGATCCATTGCCACTAGCTATAAAGCCAGCTTTGAGGGACAAGGGGTTCAGCCACTCATCAGTTTTTGTCAGTAGCAAGTCTAGCATGCTTTCACCTGTGTAAGACCCTGCAACACTGCACATTGCAAGCATCATATGCTGTCTAATTCCCTGAAGGTTGCTACCATGACAGTCTGCCTTATTACACTGCTTTCCAATACCGCCAGCACAGACATCCCTGGCACCTGCACCCAATATGCAGTAATACACAAATAGAAACTACCCACAGTTTGGCCACATGTCCACATATCCATACTTAGGTGCATGTATGATGAGGAGGAATGTTGAAGGGCATGTCTTACAGAGTCTGTCACAATCTGGTATAACTCAGGGACAGAATGTGTGGAAAAGTAGGTCCTGGATGAGACTTTCCATTTGGGACTGGTTCGTGCCACAAAACGCCGGAATCTGGAATTCTCCACAAAGGACAAGGGCAAAAGGTCAATTGCCAGCATTTCCTTGACAGCAGCATTCAGTTCACATGACACCCCATGATTTGGTGGGTATTTTGTGTTCCAGGCAAAAAGATTGTGCAACCTGGGCTGTGGTTTTACACATTTTGCACATGGAGTGCAAAATGGCTCTGCTGTGTCAACTGCCATGGATGTGGTGCTTTTGCTGTGTGATGCTGAGGGGTGCACAGGGGACAAGTCAACAAATGATGTTATTTTCCCTGTTGGGGTTGATGCTGGACTAGAAATACTGTGTGGACCACTGCCACTGCTACTGTGACCACTACTTGACAATTCAAAATCATTCTCTTCCTCATGCGTATAGTAATCCTCAGGAGTAATTTCACCACTACTACAGGCATGGCTACTTGGGTTACTTCCACTCAAGGAAGGGGAGACCATGCACAATAAGGTAGATGAGGATGAACACCCAACTATGGCATTAGCACCCCTCTGGTGCCGAGTCCACAGTGCCATGTGCCTGCTCTTCAGATGTATATGCTGGCCCAGATGGCTACCCTTTTTACCAAGCCTCACACACACTTGGCAAAGCTGGCAGATTGCCACTGTTTCATCACTTGCATCTTGTACAAAAAAATCCCAAACGAAGGATTTTGTAGCTCTACTTTTCACATGTACATGATGCTGCATATTCAACTCCATTTTTTTAGGTACTGAAGGTGGGGGTGTACTGCATGAATTCTATTTTGGGCAGACTTGGACTCTACCTGACCATCACAATCTATGACTATTATGGGCTCATTATCATCAACAGGCATAGCTACATCACAGCTTTGAGGAGGGGGGTGATTTACTAACAGACTGTTTGCACACAGCCACCTTTACTTTCTTTTTCTCCAGTTCCCAATTGGGGTCGCTGAAATCATCATCTGCATCCAAAATTTCAGTTTGGATGCTGTCCTGTGGAGAACATGTTCCAACCACAGTCTCATTATGATCATCCACTGTTTTTTCTTCAACATTTGAATCATTGGATGGCCCAGGAATAACTTCAACAGCAACAGAAACATTACATTGTGACTGTGAGTCATCATCAGGATTAGAATCAGGTTCAACTACTGTACGGGGGTGTGACATCAACTACAGTCTGACTCAAGTCTTTAGAGTCCATGATATGTTGGCAACTTGTTCACTTGTCACAGGTTGAACTTGGGCCAGTAATCGTGCCATCAGCAACTCCACTACCACCACCAGCAGAGACAGGGACAACAGTATCTCTAAGTAAGCAATAAGGGGACATAACCTGTGGGTGGGGAGTGTGGCACTGGGTAAGGCATGCTCCTCGGCAAGGGTCATGGATATCCCAGAATCCAGTAAAGAGGAAGGAACTTCCAAGTGAGAGACAGGGCCCTGGGCAGGTCTGTCCGACTCAAGGGCCAGAGTTCCCTCAATTTGCTAGACACAGAGGGTATATGATGAAGCCAGGCTGCGTGAATTAGCTGCCCCAGGGGTCTTAATGTATTGTATATTTGTAAATGGTTTATGTTGTGTGTGTCTATATATATATATATATATATATATGTGTGTATAGATCACAAAAGAAGGATTTGATGTATGTAATGTTACAAAAAGATTTAAATTAAGCAAAGTTGCGGCATTTTCCATACCAATTTAGAAGGTGTGTAGTATCTTGTATTGTGATGTGGGTCCACTTGGGCAATGTTAGGGAATGTTAATAGAACAAACAATCCCTTTACTTCAAATGGATGATCACGTGAAAGGCAGCCCGGTCCCACAGCAGATAATACATTACATGGGCAATCTGTCATTCAACAGCATGTCAATTTCATTCAAAACTTACACCCAGGCCAAGATAAATACAATCCCACTGATTTGGAACTTGACAGGCAGGTATGTCAAGCCTCAAGACATAAGAGAAACACAGCATTTGTTTCAAATTGTTAAACTGAAAAACATGGATTTGTAAAAACAAAAACAACATTTTCAAATGCTTAAGTGCATAGTTTGAAAATCCTGCTTAAAAAATGCTTTATTTGCACAGATATTTACAGCCCTCAGTCATATCTCAGCAGTTTACTAAAGACAAGCATTTGTTAATGACAAATGTTTGCTGCTTGAATTGCTGCTGTACTGGGTCCTGCTTGTACACATTATAGGGGAATGGTCTCCACTTTATAGATAGTCGAGTAGCCTGTTTAATGTTAAACCTCATTTTTGAACCTTAATATCTTTTGTGTTCTTAGTTGAAATAGCCCCAAATTTGGCATGCGTGGTCTGGCTGTCAGAATCTCAAGATATGGAAAGATTTGTGACAGCATCTTGTGCAGTTTTCGAGATACTGAGTGGCAAAAAACAGAAAAAAAGCACATTTGGTTTCCTATACCTAACGTTGGGAATTTTTTGCTCTCACCTACAGCCGAGATCATGTGGACTTTTTTCATAAAATTTTCAGGGCAGAAGGGGCCAATGCTAAGGGTATGCCTCCGAAGTGTTTGGTTAAAAAAAATTGTCCCATTTTAAAGTTATTATGTTTTTAAAGATAAGTGAATGGTAAAAAAAAAACATACCGTGACAGGTATAAAAAACACTTGTGAAAGGTAAAAAACAATCATGAAAGATAAAAAACATATCTCAAGAGGTTATCTATGTGGTTTACTTGTTGTGTAGAAAAAAAAACAGCTGAGATGGCCGCCATTTTCTTTTTAGTGTTTCCAACTTAGAAACACCAAGGGTGGGATATTCAAACGGGTTGCACATGGCGCAACAATGTTGCACCATGCGCAACCCGCTGATGCGCCATGATGGGATATTCAAAAGGGAATGATGCGCTGTGCAATTCCTGACGTGCCGGGGTGCACCTGTAATGTATGCGGCGCAAGTGCGGGGGGTGTGCCCATGCATATGCAGCACATACCGATATTCAACCCGGGATGTGCGGCGCATATGCAGACACAAACCTGCCTTGTGCCACACAGAAGGGTGCAAAGATCCGCCTGTAAATAGCAGGAGCAAGATCTGGCCACTCACAGGTGAGCTGCTATATTGCAGGGCGCAACACGGCAGCCGCCAGCTGTGAGTGGTTCATTCACATTTCGGGACTGTGTAGTACAGTATGGTCTGCATGCCCATTGGCCCACGCAGTGGACCAATGGGTGTACAGCCATACGGTACGCTGTCAGTTGGCGGGCAGCCGGGCAGCTTGCGGGTGGGGAGCTGCTGCCCACCACTGACTGGGGGGGAGTGGGGTGGTGGGTCTGAGTGGGTGGTTGGGGGGTAAAGATGGCCCATCTGGGCATTTATTTACAACTGAAGCCCACAATCGGGCTGGGGATCAGGTCCACTGGACCACCAGGGTTTACATTTCTTTTTTTGCCCACAATCAGGCAGGGGAGCAGGTCCACTGGACCACCAGGGACTTTATATTAAACCACAGCCTGCGATCTGGTGTTGGGGAGCATTGCCCACCAAGGGGCAGGGGGCATCAGTCCCCGATGGCTGCAGCCTGGCAGGGCGCCAGGTGCAAGTCGCCGGGGATCGGTGCACCTGCATGTAAATGGGGCCATAATGACATGCAAATGGACCCATTTGGCCTTGTACGCATAATGGCCTCATTTACATGCCCAGTGTTGAATATCATGGCTGCTGTACTTAGCGCACCCGCACTTGCTCTGGGGCATCCCCTGCTCCACACTTGCTACTTGCGCTGGTGCAGTGCCACTGTGCTGTGCGCAATGCAGGTGGCCCCAGTTCCATATTCAACAGTGCTGAGCCATGGTGTAGCACCATTGAATATCACTCGGGCCATGCCCTGGCGCATCCCAGTTACACTGCGCCAAGCTTGCACCCATGCCTGGCACATTTCTGAATATCCCACCCCAAAAGTACAATTAAATTACATATTTAAAAACAAACAAACATCTGAACCTAGCTAAATGGGACCCATTCAGCTATATTCTTGTGTGTGTTGGTTTGTTTGTATAAGAAGTTGCCATAACTACTTTTTCTGGGCACTCCAAAATCCAGGGGATCCTGCTTAGTGAGTGGAGCCATTGACATGTATTCTCTGTATGAGAACAGAGGGACTTTCTTGACTTCTGCAGCTGGAAGTTGTGCTGTGGGCTGCAATAAGAGCAGTGAACTGCCATTTCCTGGTGTCTAGTGGCACGCCCCAATCCCATTCATGTATTTAGATTATATAGCCCTGGTGCCTAGTGACACCCCCCACCCTCTGATGCCATCCCCCCAATGAACTGATGTTTACATAGTGTCTAATGGCACCCCCTCATCCCTCCAATCTCATTCCTGTAATGAATTTTACATTTTCCAGGTGTTAAGTGGCACCCCCCCACCCTCAGATGCTGTCCCTGCAATGAATTGATGTGTCCCTGATGTCAAGTGGCACCCCTCCACCCTCCAATTCTATTCCCATATTGAATTTTATATTTCTCTGGTGTCTAGTGGCACCCCACTACCCTCTCATCACTGCCCATTTAAATATTTTCTTTCCCTGGTGTCTAGTAGCACCCCCCCACACTCCAATCACTGTCCTCACTGTGATAAAGAAAACGGTCCCTCAGTGTCTTTTTTTTATAAAAAAACCTGTAAAAAAGACAATGGTCCCATGCTGATCTGAACCCCCTCACCACAACCACCCACTGAGCACTTACCACCACACACACACACCCTCACTCACCTGAATAAGTCACAGGATACAGATGCACTCTCCAATCGAAGACTCATCTTGCTGTTTGAACCGGCGACTGCAGCATAAGAAACTAAGGTAAATGCAGTTCAATGTATTTCAATAGAATTTTCAACCTTGATACATAAGTTGACCATTTTTGCACACTGTATCTTGCAACCAAATTTTCAACCTGGCCTTTTGGGGACCCCATCTTATGAACAATGTAAGTGGAATTCCACAAATCTGGCCTGAAAGGTGATTTTGTGGTCACTTGGTGAAATCACCTTTTGGGTGGGATTCAAATATTTTCACCACCCTTGTTCATGAGGTGGGGTCATAAGAAGGCTATGTTGAAAATTTGGGATCAAAATATGTAAAAATTGCAAAGTTATGCATATGCATTAAAATTGTACTATGCTCACTTGTAACTTTGGTAATGTTAAATATGTTAACCCTAAATTTTCAACATAGCCATTTTTTACATCAGCTCAATGAACATGACAGCTGTCATTTTTTAAATCCATGCCAAAATGCGTTTTCGCACCTGTGATATGGAATGATGTTTCAGTGGAGATTTGAAAATTCTCAGCATGGCATTCATGAGGTGGAGTAATAACAAGGCTATGCTGACAATTTGGCTTCTGTTTTTGGCTCAAATGTAAGTGTAGGGCCCTTTGGGCCCTGTTCTTCTACAGCAACATACATGTATGTATCTATGGAGGGATGGTCCCTGTGCTCCCACAGGGAAGTGAGGATATGATCATGGTTAGGGCTGTAAGTTTATCACGGCATGCATGAAGTTCATGGATTCCATGAAAATGGGCATTCCCTGTGAATTTAATTACCCACCGTGGAATACAAAGGTTTTGGATGTCTTACAGTATTAGATAATAAATTTCCCAAGAGTTCCCCCGTTTTGAACTAAAAACCCTTAGCTGAACAGTGGCAAATTGGTAAATTAATCCTTAACCAATGCTGATATTACCTGAGACAGTGGTGTTTCACACATCATTGTGAATTTCATTGAAGCTCATTTAAGATGCACAATGAAGGTGTCAGTTTCACTTCATTGCATTGCTTGCCTCTATTAACTTCTATTACCCTCAAGTGCTCTCAGTTACCTTTCTAATTTAATCCTACCTACCTTTATTTAAACAAAGCATGTTACTGACTAGATAGGTGGCCTGAGAGTGTGTGTTTGTCTGTGAGTCTCCTCCACATCAGTGCTTAGTGCGAGCGTGGAATGCTCATTTTCTAAATATGGTGCTAAGTTGTCCAACAACAGATTCAGTATAATGCTGTCAAGCTTAAAAGCTTACTCTATGCTGCAACAAAAATGATTAAATTGACACACGTATTGCACATATGTTTAATTTATTGATATTTAAATTATGTTTTTAATAGCTGTTTTTTTAGAATTTTCATTGTTTATATGTTGGATATGTACCTAAGTGTTGCTGTCTATAAAAAAAAACTGCCATTTAAACTGTTTCTGATCGTTCCGTGAAAAAGACACATTTTAGCCACTGGGGGCTGTGAAATTTAGTAAAAATAACCGTGAAAAAATGATAGCCCTACTTATGGTATCTCAAAAAAATAAGCGAATTCTTTGCAAAAAACTGTGTTAATGCACCAGTTAGGGTAACTTAATGCCACAAAAGTAGGAAAATGTGACATTAGGGTTTCCAACCCTAATGACCCTCCCCCCACCCCAAGCAGCAAAAGGAAAAAAACATTAGGATATTAAGTCTCCAGAATCTTGACAAATCAGTGTGGGGTCTTCCTTGGGGGCTGTCAACCTTAATGCTCACCCCTCCCCCTGTGGGCCCTGCATGAAGAACAAGATCATGTCTGATGTTGTTTGCTCATGGATTGGGGTGGGCTTTAGGGTTAACAACCCCCAAGGAAGACCCCACCACTGATTCTCCAAGACTCCGGAGACCCAAAACCCTAATTTTTTTTTCCTTTTGCTGCTTGGGGAGTGGGGAGGGCATATGGGTGGAAAACCCTAGTGCCACATTTCTCTACTTATGTGGCATGAAGTTACCCTAACTGGTGCATTAACGCAGTTTTTTGCAAGTAATTTTTGCTATATATTAACCCAAGATAGATCAGATGAGATATAATATGTCATTTGCAAAGGGGTCCTGATTTTACACAGTTTTATACTGCATTTACCCTGTATAGTAGAGGTGAGATGTGAAATTTCATTTTTAGTGGGGTCCTACTTCTATAATGTATTTTTCTAGGACAGATCATTTTAGACGTAACATCTCATTTTCAGTGTGGGTTGTCAAGTGTTCACTTATAAGTACATGGGTAGGGTAACTTCCGAGCCATCACTCACTGGGGGGAGAGCATCCTAGTGGAGACCCATAACCTTTCTTACTGATATCCACTTATGCCATCTAATGTCAGAATATCGACATGCAGGGAGTTCATCAGAGATGTGACAAAGAAGACAGAACAAACTAGGTATAAATATTAAAAAAAGAAAATGTTATCAACGAAGGAAAAAGACACAATGGCATGAATGGAAAGCGTGAGCCCATTTATTTCAATGAGTGTTTTTTTCTTTAGTTCATAATTTTGTTTTCATTTTTCAATATTTTTACCTACTTTTTTCTGTTGAGATCTGTTTTTAGTCCCTTGTTGATGAACACTATGGGTGTCAACATTCAAATCCACCTCAAAATGGGTGTTTACAGAGTATTTATTTATGTATGTATGTATGTACCATAGGCGTAGAGTTTTGGATGGCTTCTAGGCTCGAGCCCCGCCCCAGGAAAACTGAGCCCCCCAGGAAAGGGTAGTCTAAAAATAGGTTAACTGTTTAGGCCAATAGTTTTGAGACTGATAGCTCCCCCCCCAGGAAAACCCAAACTCTACGCCATTGCATGTACAGTATGTATGTATGTATGTATGTGTTTCAAAGGTTTTACCAGGAGAGACATACTGAGCTGGTAACAACTAATTTCCAGATGCATCCTGGGGGAAGGGGATTGGGAAAAAGACAACAGATAGAAAAATACAGAATATAAAATATATAGAATAGAATAATAAAAATAATCAAGACAATTATACCTAAGAATAAATTTGCAAAAATAAGTTACCAAGCAATAAATTGTGGAACCGAACAAAAAACAATTAAATAGTTAGCAACTTAACAAAATAAAAACTAGTGGTATGACTAATACTGGGAAAGTGAGGAAGTGCTGAGGTATAGAGAATGGCATAATCCACCAAAAAAAAAAAAAAAAATTTCAGGGTGGATTTGAACATTTTCATTTTTAAAATCATTTTTCTGACTTTTATTGCACATTGCACAAGTCGATCGAGTTTATCTTGTTGTTTTTCAATTTAAAATGCTCAAAAAACACACACATACGTGCACACAAATTAGCATACTTGTGCAGTAGTGCCATGAGAAAGCTTGTACCACAGGCAGTATTCATGGGGATGGCTTCAAAGCATAATGCACTGACCAGGTCTTGGGGAAAATCTGCAGCCTCTTCCCTCTTTTGCCCAAACAAGCTTCCATTGACTGAGCTTCAATTTGGTATGCATTTTACTGCTCAGGTGTTTGGTGATGTGGTTTGCCTGGCCACTCACTTCAGTTTTACAGACTTTACACCTTAGAATGTCTATGATTTCCTGAAGACCATTTTTTTAACTATTTTTATCTCAAGGTCAGGGTATTCAGAGCAGTACTCAGCCACAGTTTTCCTTTTATGATCCATGGCAGCTGGCATCAGACCCACATCTACCCATAGCACTAAGATGCCAGATTGTGAACTAGAGATAAGGGCAATCATCTTATGTTGTGTCTCATTAAGTGATTACTTGAAAAACCCATGTGCCAGCAAAAAAATGTAGACAGAATAACATACAAGTAATTAAGTGCTAAGTGATTCAGGCTGACAGAGAGGAGAGATGCTGTTACAAGTCTAACTAGTCATTGTCACTCAGGGATGTGTGAACTTAATGTTGTCTTAATTTTGCTGTCCACTACAAGCGTTACAGTACCCTACTGTGTGGTTCCTTTACTCTAACTGACTTGTTAATTCCAATCATTACTGACGTTAATGTGTTTTCTTGGGAAAGCGCATATTTACAGAAAAAGACAGAAATCGATGGTGTTCGATTAAAATCGAAAACTGCCAAACTTAGTTATAGCTAAGCTGGCCCAGTGGCATGGAGGACTTAGGCATCATGCCTTGCCTCCTGCCATGCCAGTGACCCATGTTCCCGGTGCAAGTGAGTCATCGGGGGTGGCCGGGGAAACAGAGAATCAAGCGTCCAGGGGACAGCTCTCCTCTCCCAGGGAGAGAGGGTGGGGAACAGAAATCAGCACCTGCCTGACACCTATTGGTGGCTGGGTGTTGGCACACCAAGTCCTGTACAGTGGGGGATGGAGGCAGAGCAGCCGACTAGTGTGCAATGTGTGAAAGTGCATGCAGCTCAGCCATTGTTGGTATTGCACACTCCCCTCCACAGGAAAAAAAATAGAAAAGGTCCTGGGTGAGTCAGATGACGACTGTCCTCCTCAGGTGCTGCCCCTGGCAAAGGCACCTCCCCAAACTGGTTCTGGTCCTGGTGGGTCAAGAATGAGCTGCCTGCCACCCTGCCATGGAGGGCAAGCCATGGTAGAAGAAGGGAGGTAAGGCCTGTGGTCAGGGGATGGGGCTGTGAGGACGGCAGGAACATGGGCTGACCAGGACAGGGAAGAAACAGTAACTTTAAAAAAAAATTGTGTTCTAACTGTACCAACTGCACCCAAGAAAATCAAACCGGGATCATTTCATGCTTTTCTCACAATGTGTTCCTTTTCATACCTCCTTCTCAAGTCTCTAAGGTGTGTACAAAAGTATCAAAGCATAAGGAAACAGACAAAATTTCTGTATCCTGCAGCCCTTCTTAACAATAAAACAGTCAGTTTTCTATGATCAGATTAAGCTTGCGTTTTGTCCTAGGGGTTCCAATATAAAATTTGTTCAAGTAACTACATGCACCAGTTTGGCTTCCTGAAAAGGTACATTTTGGAATCCTTTCTATCCACAGCTGGATAAGCTTTTCAAGTATCTACCCCTTTTTCATTCAAGACAGGTTCCATTTTTAGTTTCTTGACAGCTTTCATATTAACTTGTCTTAGTGTTTCTTGTTTTCATTTTTATAGTGTTGTTTCTTGTTTTATCCCACCAGATGTTGCAAAAGAAGACAATGGCACTGATTTTGTTATTGACAAATTTTTCCTGAGCTTGTTTATTTGTAGTAATTTGTAACAGATGTGTTTCTTGCCCTGCATTTTTTTAATCTCCTTTGCATACACTGTGTCACAGTATGGCAGAAAAGAAAAGGAAAAGTGGCGCATAGAGTCTTGAACCTTACTTCTGTCAAATATCCATCGCATGTCCCTCACAGGCATTGTCACATTGTCACTCACAGAATGGGTCAAAGCCAAAGCAATAGTCCAGGTACATGATTTGGCAGTGGGCAGCGCTACTAGCAGCAATCACTGACTCAGTGGTGTGGATTTGTGGGCGGGTTTGAGAGCAACCTAACAAAAATATAAAATTCTTATTTCTCACACAGTAGTCCATCCCTCCAATGAACTACAAGAAAGTATGAAGCATTTTGATGCATAACATGATCAAGTTTGAAAAAATCCCAACCACACATTTCAACTGTGCCACACGTGGACCAGTTCCTTGTTTAACCAACAGCCACACTGTGGTATTTATAGACATGAATACTATTCCCTGCTTCAAGCTTTTCTCTTTCAAGTGGCCTCATCTACATGTCCGAATTTCCAAAGTTTTTGCATGCCAGTAAAAGATGCTTGGTGCCAGGATTCCTTAAATATGAATGGGTGAACAAATCTCATGGTCAGAAGCTATATTATTATGCAGATGCCATTGGCCTTCTACCTGTGGCTTGTTTTCTGCCTGTTAGTGTGGTATGCACATCATTTTGACAAAAGTTTAAAACTCTGCATTAGAAAAGTTCCATTACTGGTTATTCTCCAAGAAGGAAGGGGGAGTTGAAAGGTTGGATGACAGGTGGATTGCTCATACCCTCGATGTGAGCTGAGCGCTGTACCCCACTCAGGATGGATTTGACCAGCTGCATGCTCTAGCATGGGGTTCCAGGAGCTGAATGTGGTCTGGGAGGACTGGTAGGCACAGGAGTCCTGGGACAGTCTTTGCTGGTCTAGCCTGCTTTACCCCTGTTGATGGACTGAGCTGTGAGGTGTCCAAGAAAAAGTGTGGGATATTTACTGCTTTTGATCAGCCTGCACAAGAGGCTTGTGAGAACAATAAATGGCCAGGTTTAATTTATTGTCCGATAGTTACTCTAAGGCTTCCTTGCAGATCCCCAATCCATTTTGTTGATGGGGAGAATGGTAGGTTGGGGACAAAAGGTGGGACCTATGCCTTTACATACTGTGGTAAGGCTTTCTTGCTACAAAGCACTGTGTACCTTGTGTGGTGCTTCGTCCTCCTCTTCCCATCCTGACAATTTTGTTTTACATTTTAAAGTGTAGTCCACATGGCACTGATGTCGTGATCTTGTAATTTCATTGGACGCAAGGGTTCCACATGGCTATGCATCTTATCTGCTCATGAATGTTGCAGCAATGATTATATGTTAAAATGACATATTTCCACTTTTGATACTAGTTTTCCACTTCACTTGCAAGAGAAAAACTGACTAAGTTGGGGACCACCCCAGGTAAGGTGGGAATGGTGGTACTGGTACTTTTAGTTTCATGGGGGTGGTTAGTCTCTCCCATGATCAAAAGGCAAAAGAATGTCTTGGGATGACCCTTGTGGAAAACGAACAAGCAGAAGGAGTCTGTTCCTAATGAATATAGCAGTACAGATTAAAAAGATGAGACTCATTCACCAGAAAAAAGTAGACATATTTGACTTTATTGCAAAAAAAAAAGTATTTGCCAAGTCTGCAAACTCAATCCGCTGTAATATTATGCCAGTGTTTCAAGCCAAAAGCCTCTACCACAGAGCAATGGCAATGATCAATATAAAAAAATACAAACATAAGATTGTCAGTTTTAATACAGTTCTACAAATATCACATTCATAAGGGCAAAACATATATGGAACCATATCCAAGACCAAAAAAAATATATATATAATGCTACTTAGGCATGCATAAGCACTCAGTGCCTATTATTCAATAATCATACACATATTATCAATTGGCATAAACATTACTCATTAACAAACTCACAAATGCTTATACAGTACCAGGTAAAGACCCCTGTATAAAGTGGAGTTACTGAACATGGGATAAATTTACCATAGCTCACTTGGTTTCTCACTTTTTTGTAGTCCACCACGTTAAGTGCTTTCAAACTGTGAAAGAATATACAACTTATAAACATACCATATTTTGTATGAACAACTATTTGCAAATAATATGAAAACAGACTATAAAGTATCTTTGTTTTCACATAATGCAGGAAATAACAAACCCATTTAAGAAATCACATTTATAATACAATAGATAAAACTGCCTTTTGTTGTTTAAACTATAAATATTTCATTTGATGACATATGCTTAATTCATATAACTTTTTACAAGTCCATCCTTGTATTGTTTTCTAAGAATGTCAACTCAATCCATAAAGAATATTCACTTCAAAAGATTAGTGACATGTTGTTTGGTCTGTAAAACATTTCACAAATGCTGAAAAAATGTGCTGTACCTTTAAATGCTTCATCAAAATTAATTCTGTGCTCTGGACTTTCTCACTTTAGTGGTTTCAATGTATAATCTGCAATATATAACAAATAATTAAGGCATCGTGGAAGTCAACATGTATGCACCCATGACGTCAGTGCAGGCGATAAGAGCAAAACACAAAAATGTCTCTACTTCTGGAGATGATGCATGCTGCTATATCCAAGTTCTGCACCACTGCCTGATGACATACAAGATGAGGGGGTACAGCCATCCTACCCTATCCCCACCTGGAAGGAATAACCAAAGCTCCACTGAGGCTGGCATCCAGGTATGGCGTACTGGGGAATTGGATACACCATGGGTGTTCCTGAGGGAAACTAGAGCTAGAGACAGGAAGGGGAAATAAAAAGGAAGCATAAACAACAACAAAAAAACATATCCTGCTAGGCTTTATTTTGTCTGCGATGGGGCGAATCTCTGTTGTGCCTTCCTAAGTGACAGTTTAATGGGAAAATGATCACACAGTCAAAATGGTACCCCAAGACCATACATAAACCTCCTACTTGACTGCACCACCAAATGTTAGTAGATGCAAAGAGAGTTTGGCCCTGGTGATGCACTGCTTTAGCAATGCAGTAGATGTTTAAACAAGCCATAGCACAAGTTTCTATGCCATGCTGAAATCCCAGGCACCCCACTGGTACTGTCTGAAGTACCATTCCCTTATTTAAAAATGTTTTCCTGACTAACAGCGAGAACCCCAGACAGCCCTGTGACTCTACAGTACCTTGGCATGCAGAAGGCATGTGGGACCCTTTCCTTTCTTCTTTATCTTTCTGACTAAAAGTCTGCTGCAACAGCATTTCTTTATATTAAGCTTCACTGCCTTTTTCCTCTTATGTAGGCTGGTCACATACAGAAGTTCTCCATCTGTTTCTTTGCTTTCTTTCAATTTCCTTATCAGTCCCACAAATTGTTACGCCTTTCAGTGCCTGTATAAAAAAACTGTTTAAAAACAGACCAAAATGCCAGGCTATATGGCCACTCAGAAAATGCAATGTTGCAAATGAATTTGTGCACACATAAAGAAAGTAAGGTGCCAGCAGTGCTTTAAAAAGGAATTCATTCTTGTATTTCTAAAGTGCTTGGAGCATTAGAAAAAAGGGGATAATATTAGGTTAAAAGAGAAATCCCCTGCCAGTGATGTTATTTTGCTGCAAGTGAAAAGAAACAGAATCAAGTAAGCATTAATCCACGATGAAGGTGGCTTCTAATGGGGAGTTAATGTATGGTTAGGACCGTTGTGGCACAAGGCCACAGGCCGAGTGCCTACAACGACCAACCATGCATTAACTCCCCATTAGATGCCACCTTCGGAGTGGATTAATGCACTTCTCACATGGCAAGTGTAATGGAGGTATTTCTTATATACTATGTTACTTGCTAAGACACACAGATGAGCAGCTGCATTTATTTGGCTTACACAATTATGAGTCAGGTCTCTTTCTTTCTAGAACTCTCTGTTACTGGAGGCGTGTGCATGCACGTTACGGTGCAACATCTGCTAACATAGTGTGTACTACTGTAACAGACGTTACAAGTCTGCTTCACATAGGAACATAGATATTACATTGCGATAACACGTCAAAAGTTGGTGCTTGTACTCGCTTCTTCTATTTCTGTGCATCCATTTCTTTCTGAGATTACTAGCGTGATGGATTGTGGGGAACATTTCAGGGCTGCATAGTTTACTATGTCGCCAGATTTACATAACTTCTGTGAGGGGCCTGTGGAGTGCGGCGGTCATTCTGTTGACCAATAGGTGGCGCTTTCCGAAGACCACAGTGCTTCTCATGTCGTTCTTATTGATGTGTTTCCTACCATTGATATTTCAGCCTGCCATTCTGGTGCAAGTAGCACACTGTCAGTCGGCTGCCTCGGTGCACCACAAACAGTATACATTGCCCTTCCATGCTTCTCTGATGTACTGCACATTCCTCTGCATACTGCTTCACATTGCAACCCCCTGCCTAAGACACCAGCTTTCCCCTGCAGCCTTCAACATTTGTCTGACCAATAGGTGGTGCTATTAAAACAGTATAGCACTTTTGCTGTCTTTGCCAATTATCTCATTCTTGCCCTCATACATTTACCGTGTACCTCTCCTCTGGCTACTATTCTCTGACTAGGTTCACTCACTCCATACAGAGAAGCTCACTTTTCACTTTTCTATTCATTCTCTGTGCTGCTGATTCTTGTGGCTGGCTGTTCACGATGACAGCTGTGCCCTACAGAGCTACTAAGACAGACACAGACACCGTTCTGCAACACCTCTTGCTCATTCTTCTGAGCAATAGGTGGCACTTTGAAACAAGGATGACCCTTTCCCAGTATCTTTATTTTATGTACTGCTAACTTCTGCTTGGCACTGGTGTTTTTCATAGTACTGCACCCGCTGCGCTATCTATTGGGTGGCTGGCTGCGGAAGAGCACACTTTCTCCTGCATTGCTCTCTGCTCAGCTTTACACTTGCCACTCCATGCACCATAGCTCTGCACTGCCTGTGTCTCCCGTTCTCTTGGTCTGTCTCTCTTACTAGCACCACCTATTGGTCGATGTAGTGATCCTAGATACAAACCTTTCTTTTCTGTTTATAGGCACGTTCATGAGCTCAACACGGCATTATTGTCTCATAATGCCGTATTGCTCTTGTACCACCTGACGGCCTTCCACCTATCATCTTTCTTTCCTGCAGCCCTGGTATTTTTGCCATGTTACAAACCTCTATAACCCCCCCTCCCGTAGAAATGATTTTATGGTACCTTGGATAAAACCACAATAACATTAAAGAAGGAATAAGTAATTGATTAGTAAACATGAAATCTTTAAGCCCACACTAGGAAATTTCCAGCTGTAGAGCAGAGCGGCTTGAACTTTGCTTTCACTTGAAAAAGCCGCTCCTTGTATATAAGTTCCCTGTTTGTGTCTGAGCTCAAAATTAATATAGGAGAGGCTTACATATGAATGGGGGGGAAATTTTGATACCTCTCCTAATGTTTTATTTTATTAGAGGACAGTTTTTAATTAACTAGAGATCTTCGGAAAAGAGCTACCTACAAATAGTAAGGTTAAGATACTGATAACTGTTTCACAGCAATGCTGCCGCCGAAAAGCTGCTCCTTACTTGACAGTTCCCCTCCAACACATTTTATTGTAGGGAAAAATGCTCTGTACAGTTTTCATTAGAGGGGAAACATAAGAGAAACTCTTTAAGTAAAATAAATAAGTCAGTCAAGCTATGGAACAGAGCTGTATGTTAGTAAGCAGGTTAAGACTAACAGCTCTGTTCTGAACCCATTCTGGCCACCAAAGCTTGCAGTGTCCCTTCAGAAGATGGAGGGTGGAAGAAAACATTGTTAATAGTAATTTTTATTATTATTACTATTATGTACCTGAATTGTTTGACATGTTTTTTGTAAGCCCTGAAATCTTCCTGTTTAGAGAGCAAGAAGAGAGTTCTGTAACAGGCTTAAAACAGAAGCACTCTCTCTCTCTCTCTTTTTCTCTCCTACTCACTCTCTCACGTGCACCTTTCTCTAGGAGCAGTTGGACCACAGTGGGCTTAGGGAGGGTGAGGATGGTGGAACAGAGGCGCATCTCTCCAGTTGTACCTTTCCACAATTCATATGCCATTCTGGCAGACTGTGGTTCCTCTATGGAGGCACCCACAGTGGAAACCAAGGAGGATTCTGGGAACCTCTACAAAGAAGACACACGGGAGGGTGGCATGGGACCCCACAGGGGAAGGAAACAACTCCTGGTGGGGGACTCCATTGTTAAGAGGGTAGAACTTTGGGAGGGAGGGGAGAGGGAGGTAAGGTGCCTGCCTGGCATCATGGCTTGGAGGGACAGTGAGAGAATCCTCAGGATCGTGGGAGCAACTGCACAGGGGAGGGAGCTGGATGTCATTGTCCACCTAGGGACAAATGACCTGGCTGGGAAAGGGATCACAGCACTGCAGGAGGAGTTTGTGGAGCTGAGGAGGGACCTTAGACAAGTGGCACGCATGGTAACCTTCTTGGAGGTGCTGCCTGTCTATGGTATGGGTTAGACTAGGGTGCTCTGCACCATGGAATTCATTCAGTGGTTGAAAAACTGGTGCAGAGCTCAGGGTTTTGGCTTCATTGGGGACTGGGGGTCCACCTGGAGGGATGCAGGCCTATACTGGTGTGATGGTCTCCATCTGTCCAGAGGGGAACCAGAATCCTAGGTGATAAGTTTAAATGCTTCATTGGCAAGCATTTAAACTAGCCAAGGGGGGAGGCACTGAAAAGGAGAAGGGAAATCCTAGCCCCCCCAAAAAAAATCAGGGTAGTTAGTAAGGTAAACACCAAGATAGAGAAGTTGATAGGGAGAAAGGCAGGGGTAAATGGAGAAACAGACAAAGGCAGTAAGGACAGGGATGGGGCAAAAAGGGGTAAGGCCATCAAAAAATGGAATGTAATGAGTACCAATGCCCATAGTCTAGGCAACAAGCTCCCCGAACTGATGGCCTTGATGGAAGAGGGATGCCTGGATATTGTGGCAGTCACAGAAACATGGTACACAGTGAACCATGACTGGGATGTCAACATTCCAGGGTACACAATCTACATGAGGGACAGGGAGGGTAGAAGAGGAGGTGGAGGGGTAGCTCTTTATGTAAGGGAAGGGATCAAAGCAATGGAACTAAAGGGTAAACAGGGAGGAGTGGAGGTACTGTGGGTCACCCTTGAGACTGGAAATGGCACCACAATCCACACAGGAGTTGTATAAAAACCCCAGTCTGAGGGGGAGGAAATGGACAAGGAAATGATAGAAGGCATCCTTAGGATGGAAGAGAAAGGGGAGATATTGCTGATGGGGGACCTGAATATGCCAGCTGTTAAGTGGAGCACCTTTGTTACAGCAACATCCAAGAGCAGGACCATTCTCGATGCCCTACAGGGGGCATACCTCAGACAGCTAGTTTTGGAACCCACTTGGGAGGGAGCAGTCTTAGACCTGGTACTCTCAAATGGGGATGGAGAGAGGATCTCTGATCTAGAAATGGGTAGCCATCTGGGAACAAGTGACCACCAAATAGTGTGGTTCATGATAAACTCAGCTGTAGAGTCAAGCCATACAAAAGTGAAGGTACTGGACTTCAGGAGGGCTGATTTTGTCAAAATGGGAGAGTGCTTCAGAAAAGCACTAGCAAACAGGAAGAAGGAGGGGTGGAGCAACAATGGGGAAACATCAAAACTGCCATCACAGAGGCAACAAGCCTTTGTGTGAAGCAAATAAATCAAAATGAAAGAAAAAAACACCATGGTTCTCAAAAGAGGTGACGGGGAAGGTTAGAGAGAAAAAGATAGCATTCAGGAAGTAGAAGGAAACACAGAAGGAGCAGAACAGAGAACTGTACCAGTTAAAGCAGAAGGAAGTGAGGAAGACAGTCAGACTAGCAAAGGCCCAAACTGAGGAAAAGATAGCCAACTCAGTTAAGAAGGGGAATAAAACATTTTATAAGTACATTAGGGAGTGAAGAAAGACAAAGGGATGGATACTGAGGCTGAATAAAGAGGAGGGAGGGTGGGCAGAAAGGGACAGTGAAAAAGCAGGCATACTGAATGAATACTTCTGCTCAGTATTCACAAAGGAAGAGGAGGGAGAGGTACATAATCCAGTCAATAGAAGCACTCTGGATAGGGGGGTTGATATCAGTCCTTTCACAGAAGAAAGGCTTCTGAAAGAACTCCTAAAACAGAAAGTGGACAAAGCAATGGGGTCTGATGGGATTCACGCCAGAATTCTAAAAGAACAAAGGGGAGAACTAGTAACACTATTGACTACCCTTTTTAACAAATCATGGTAGGATGGTGTGGTAACTGAGGACTGGAGGAGGGCAAATGTGAGTCCCCTTCACAAAAGTGGGAGCAAGACAGAGGCAGGAAACTACAGACCTGTCAGTTTGACCTCAGTGGTAGAAAAAATGATGGAATCACTTCTAAAGGAAAGAATTGTTGAATATCTAGAGGCCAGTGGGGAACAAAACCCAAAGCAGCATGGAGTCACAGCAGGAAAGTCATGTCAGATGAATCTAATTGATTTCTTTGACTGGGTGACCAAAGTAGTAGACCAGAGAGGAGCTGTGGACATGGCCTACCTAGACTTTAGCAAGGCATTTGACACTGTCCCACACAAAAGATTAATAAACAAATTAGCCAGCCTGGGAGTGGGTCCCAGGGTAGTAGCCTGGGTAAAACATTGGCTGGAAAACAGGACACAGAGGATAATAGTAAACGGAGTCCACAGTGAAAGGAGGGTACTAGTGGGGTACCGCAGGGTTCAGTACTGGATCTGGTCCTTTTTAATGTCTTCATAAGTGACATTGAAGAGGGACTGGAAGGAAAAGTATGTCTCTCTTTGCAGACGACACAAAGATCTACAACAGGGTTGAAACACAAGGTGGGGTGGAAAGGATGAGAAGGGACTTGGCAAGGTTGGAGGAATGGTCAAATGTATGGCAGCTTAGATTCAACACAAAGACATGCAAAGTAATGCACCTAGGAAACAAAAACCCAGGGGAAGAGTACACAATGGGGGGTGAGATACTGACAACAACAAAAAATGGAAAGGGACCTGGAGGTAGTTATATCAGATGACCTAATGGTGGGCAAGAAATGTGAGAAGGCAGTAAGAAGGGCTGGGGGTATACTGGGATGCATAGGAAGAGGCATCACCAGTAGAAAACAAGAAGTTGTCATCCCTCTGTACAGACAGTTGGTGAGACCCCATCTGGAGTATTGTGTGCAGTTCTGGAGATCCCATCTCTGCAAAGGTATAGACAGGGTGGAGGCTGTCCAAAGGAGGGCAACTAAAATGGTGCAGGGTCTGCACCAGAAGACATACAAAGAGAGACTAAAGGAGCTTAATATGTATACCCTTGAGGAAAGGAGGGACAGGAGGGACATGATAGAAACTTTTAAGTATCTCAAGGCAATCAGCAAAGTCCAAGAGGGTAGCATCTTTCAGAAAAAGAGATGTGCAAGAACAAGAGGGCACAATTTGAAGATAGAGGGGAGGATGGCTCAGAGGTAATATGATGAAGTATTTTTTCACGGAGAGGGTTGTGGATGCATGGAACAGTCTTCCTGAGGAGGTTGTGGATTCAAAAACAGTAGGGGAATTCAAGAATGCATGGGACAGAAATAAGGCAATTCTAGTAAGGGGTAGGAGGAAGTAGGCTGTTGGTTAACTAGGATCTGCAACTTATCCATTAGGTAGGAAAATGGGCAGACTGGGTGGGCCAAGTGGTCCTTATCTGCCATTAAATTCCATGTTTCTATGTTTCTGGTTGTTCTGTATTATCCTTATCCCACACCCTTCTACAATACAGTGTTAGAAGTGGGATACTGATTGGTTATCCAGGTGAGCAAGGAGATTCTAATCAGCTGGTACCAGCCCTGGTACCTAGGATAATGAACAAGGTACATGTAGCAAAAACCTGACAGTGCTGAGAAGACGGATCGAGGAGTCCTGATGAGGGCCATGGCCGAAAAGACAGGAGAGAAACTGTTGCCTGGCCTCTAACCTGCAACCAGGGTAAAGACAAAACCTGACCCGGCTTTGATGCTGGCATGTCAGAAACTGGTGAGGAACTGGCAGAGGAACCTCCCAACAACCTGAATGAACTTTTGAGATGGCTAGCTGTGAAACAGTTAGAAATGGAGAAACACAGAGAACAGGACAGCCAGGAAAGAGATATGGAGAGGAGAGGAGACAGGCCCAGAGATGGGCCGACAACATGAAGGCCCTACAGATTACTGGGACCATCCATGATCAGGATGGGGCAACTACTAACCCAAAAGACATTAAATGAACCAAGATGACTCCCACTTATTATATCAAAGCATATTTAACTACCTTCAAGAGAGTTACCAGGGCATGTGGGTGGCCCCAGTCTCAGTGGATAGTCAGATTAGCATCCTATCTGATGGGTCAAGAGCAGTTGTCATATAGCAACATGGTCAGCCAGAGCCCTGACAACTATGAGATGGTAAAGAAGGAAATACTAAAATGTTTTGACATCAATACTGAAATATACAGTCAGCGATTTCAGTCCCTAAGACATCAAGGTACAGATAACCCTAGGGAGACATATACCCGCTTGAACAAATTGTGCACTATATGGTTGCAACCAGAAGAAAAAGCCATTACAGACATTATTGAACTGTTAGTGACTGAACAATTCCTACAGATCCTGCCCATGGATTTACAAAAATGGGTAAAAGAACATCACCCTGAGTCTGCTGTGGTTGCTATTACATTAGCTGAGGATTTCCTGGCTGCTTGCCAAACGATCAGAAGAGGTTACCGGACTACGGACTCTACAATCAGTCCTGCACCTCAGATGGTAAGACAGACATCTTTTACCACATTTCGCCCCCCAGTAAAATCTTCAGGGAAGCCAAAAGAGAAGGGTGGAAGACGAGGGAGAAACTATACCCCAGATATTGTGTGTCATTATTATCTGAGCTTGGGTCATATTGCTCAATATTAATTATGGAGGCACTTCTTAAGGAAAGGATAGTGCAACACCTGGAATCCATAGGAGCACAAGATCCAAGACTGCATAGGTTTACAACAGGAAGGTTCTGTCAAACTAATCTCATAGATTTTTTTGACTGGGTAACCAGAGTGGTGGACCAAGAGGGAGCAGTTGATGTTGCTTACCTTGACTTCAGCAAAGCGTTCAATACTGTTCCACATAGAAGATTGATTAATAATCTGGGTAGGCTCGTGGTGGGTCAGAAGTTGATCAACTGGGTGGCAAACTGGTTGACGGGCAGAAAACAGAGAGTGGTGGTAAATGATATACAGTCAGAAGAGATGCAAGTCACAAGTGGGGTACCTCAGGGATCAGCCCTGGGGCCAGTCCTCTTCAATATCTTCATCACTGACAATGCAGATGGACTGGAGGGTAAGGTTTGTCTGTTTGCAGATGACACCAAGATCTGCAACAGAGTAGATGATCCAGATGGGGTGGGCAGAATTAGAAGAGATCTAGATAAACTGGCAAAATGGTTAGAAGAGTGGCAACTGGGGTTGAACGCAAAGAAGTGCAAGATCATGCACATAGGGAAGAGAAACCCTGAAGCCACCTATAGGTTGGGAGGGGAGTTGCTGGCAGTCACAAGGGAAGAAAGAGACTTGGACATCATCATCCCAGATGACCTAAAATCATCCAAGCAGACCACTAAAGCAGTAGGTAAGGCTAGGGGGATGTTGGGGTGTATTAGTAGGGATATCACATGTCATAAGAGGGAGATAATAATCTCTCTTTACAAGACACTGGTTAGGCCCCATCTGGAGTACTGCGTGCAGTACTGGAGGCCACACCTTCACAAGGACATTAACCAAATTGAGGCAGTCCAGAGATGGACAACCAAAATGGTGCAGGGACTGCATCAGTAAACATATGAGGACAGATTACTGGAACTCAATATGTATACCCTGGAGCAAAGAAGGGGAGAGAGGTGATATGATTGAAACATTCAAACACCTTAAGGGCATTAACAAGGTGAAAGAGTCTAACATGTTTCAATATAAGAAAAGTAGCAGTACAAGAGGACACAGCATGAGATTAGAGGGAGGCCGATTAAGGGGTAATGTGCGGAAGTTCTTTTTCACAGAAACGGTGGTGGATGCATGGAACTACAGGAACAGCAAAAGCAGGCAGGGAGGGGCAGGGAGGTGAAGAATGTATAATGAGTGATATGGGGGGCAAGAGCACATAGGAAAGGAAACTGGGGTGGGGTAGATGCTGGAGAGGGAGAACAAGAGCAAACGGAGGGCAGACTGTAAAACATGGATGCTAATGAATGCCTGTAGCCTAGGAAATAAGGTTCCTGACCTGGAGGCCTTGTTGGCAGATGCAGACCTTGACATAGCAGCAATAACAGAGACATGGTACTCTGCTAATCATGGCTGGGAAGTCAATGTACCAGGCTATACATTGTTCAGAAGGGACAGGGAGGGTAAAAAGGGTGGGGGAGTGGCCCTGTACATCAGAGATGGTATAAAGGCTACAGAAGTTCAGGGAAGACAGGGGGAAGCTGAGGTAATGTGGGTCACCTTGGAGCCAGAGAATGGAACAGCAATATGCACAGGGGTGATCTATGACCTCCAGCACAGAGGGAAGAAGTGGACAGGGAACTAGTGAAGAACATACATGACATCGCAGCTAAGGGCAAAGTCTTGCTAGTGGAGGATTTCAATATGCCGGATGTGGATTGGGCCACCCAGATGACTGTTTCGGCCAGAAGCACAGCCATCCTAGAATCCCTGCAGGGGGTTGGATTCAGGCAGCTGGTACATGAGCCAACTGGGGACAAGTCAATTCTGGACCTGGTATGGACCAATGGGTACAGAGCCAAAGAAATACATGTGGAAGGGCAGCTGGGTTCCAGTGACCACCACATGGTGTGGTTCATCATGGAGACATGGACTCAATCAAGCCATATAAGGGCAAGAGTATTAGATTTCAGGACGGTAGATTTCACTGAAATGGGTAGATGTATACAAGCAGTCCTGGGGAAGGGAGAAGTAGTAGAGGGGTGGAAGAACAATGGGAGAAACTAAAAGGACCCATAGTGGATATAACAAACTAATGTGTTAGGATAGTGGCCAAAGGGAAGAGAAGAAGGAAACCACTATGGTTCTCCAAAGAGGTGAGGGACAAAGTCAGGGCTAAAAGGCTGAGTTTCAGGAAATATAAGGGGAGCTACAGGGAGGAGGACAGATAGGTGTATCTTGAATGTCTACGGGACATAAGAGAGCTTACCACAGTCTGTAAACAAAGGGGATAAGGCATTTTATAGGTACATCAGTGAAAGAAGAAAAAATGGGGGGATTGTGAGACCAAAGGGATAAGGGAGAATGTAAGGAAGAGGATCTGGACAAGACAGAAATACTGAACAAATACTTCTACTCAGTACTCACTAAGGAGGGGGTGGGTCAAGGACCACAGCTGGGTTGCAGAGGCAATTGGGGGGGGAGGTGAACACCAGGTCATCCACAGTAGAGAAAGTTCAGGAAGAACTCACAAAGCTGAAGGTGGAAAAGGCCAAGGGGCCAGACGGCAGCCACCTGAGGATATTAAAGGAGCTGTGAAGGGAACTAGCAGTGCCTCTGGTGGCCCTGTTCACAGAGTCACTCAACACGGGTGTCATTCCAGAGGACTGGAGGAGGGCAAATGTAGTCCCACTGCACAAAAGCAGCAGTAGGGAGGAGGCGGGGAACTACAGGTCAGTCAGCCTCACCTCAGTGGTGGAAAAGATCATGGAGACACTGCTAAAAGAAAGAATAGTGGCACATTTGGAATCCAGTGGTGCTCAGGATCTGAGGCAACATGGATTCACAGCAGGAAGGTCATGTCAAATGAATCTAATCATTTTTTTTGATTGGGTGACTGGGGAACTTAATCAGGGAGGGGCAGTAGATGCCACCTACCTGGATTTCAGCAAAGTCTTCAACACCATCCCACATAGAAGGCTGATTAAAAAGATGGGTAGTCTGGGCATGGGAGACTAGGTAGTGAACTGGGTTAGGAACTGGTTAACAGATAGGAGACAGAGGGTGGTGGTAAATGGAGTACAATCTGGGGAGAGGGGGTGATCAGTGGTGTGCCACAGGGATCAGTACTGGGACCAGTCCTGTTCAATACTTTTGTTAGTGACATTGTAGAGGGGCTGAAAGGAAAGGTCTTCCTATTTGCAGATGACACCAAGATCTGTAACAGGGTGGATACTCCAGAAGGGGTGCAGAAAATGAAGAGGGACCTGGAGAAGCTTGAAAGATGGTCAGAGATGTGACAACTGAGCTTTAATGTAAAGAATTGCAAAATAATGCACTTGGGTAGAAGGAACCCTGAGGAGAGCTGTAGGTTGGGGGGAGGAGCTGACTGTCACCAAAGAGGAAAGGGACCTAGGGGTCATCTTCTTGGATGACCCTAAGGTATCAAAGTAGTGCACAAAGGTGGCAGGGAGTGCCAGTGGCATGCTAGGGTGCACAGGTAGGGGTATCACTAGCAGGTGGTGGGAGGTGGTGATGCCATTGTACAAAACATTGGTAAGGCCTCACCTGGAGTGCTGCGTGCAGTTCTGAAGGCCACACCTGCACAAGGACATAGATAAAGTGGAGACTATCCAGAGAAGGGCAACAAAGATTGTGCAGGGCTTACACCACAAAACATATGAGGGGAGACTAAGGGACCTCAATATGTACTCACTGGAGGAGAGGAGACAGCGGGGGGACATGATTGAAACTTTCAAGTACCTCAAGGGCATAAACAAGGTGCAGGCAGGGGGGCTTTTCCAATGTAGAAAAAGTACTAGAACAAGGCGGCACCATATGAAATTGGAAGGGGGTAGATCAGGAGGTAATATGAGGAGTTTTTTTCTACACAGAAAGGGTAGTCAAAACATGGAATAGCCTGCCACAGGAGGTAGTGGGGGCAAGCACAGTGCAGGGCTTTAAGCATGCTTGGGACAGGCACTAGGGAAGCCTGAGAGTGGAGGGAGTGATGAAAAGCCATTGATCATATAGGGTCAGTGGCCACATACAGTGTATAGGGCCTATGGGCAGACTGGATGGGCCTAGCTGTCCTTATCTGCTGACAATTTCTATCTTTCTATGTGACTGGAAAAGATTTTCCCAATTTTGGTTCTCTTATTGTCCCAAAAGAATAATTAACTGCAGGGACTACTTAGGCCCAGCGTGAAAGTGAGAAACTGATTGGGAACACATTTCTTTTTGAGGAGGACATTTTTGGAGATCCTAGAAAAGACAAAAAAAAGGAAAAAAGAAACAAACACAGAGACAGTGGAATAAAGATCATGGACTTTCTGAGAACAAAATAGGCTGTATTTTTGGTAAATGTGACATGGCTACTGACCAAAAATGTGATTATTCTTTAACTTCTTTTCAGCAAGTGGGAAAGACTGTGAAGCAAGGGGCTCCTGAATTTAAAGTAAAGAATAATATTTTCTACAGGGTATGTACTAACCCCAACACTGGTGAAGAGGTGGACCAACTGGTAGTGCCTGAAAAGTTTAGAACCTAGTCATTGTACCTTAGCCATGATTTACCTTGTGCAGGACACGCAGAGAGAGACCGGACACTAACAAGATTATTACAGAGGTTTTTTTTTTTTTTTTTGCCAAATATTCATGACTAAGTAGCTGAATATTTTAAGACCAGTAAGGAGTGCTAACAAGTGGCCCAAATAGGAAACAAACTCTGGCCAGAGCCAATAGGGCTGCAGTTGAGGAATTTGGGGTAAAAATATTGAAAGTTTGTTTTGTAATATTTTTACACCAAATTTTTAACATAGCCTTGTTTGACACAGCCTCATAAAGAAAGGGAGCAGTAATGTTCAGCTCCTGGCCTAAAGGTGATTTTGCATAGGGACTATGATATTAACTTGCAGGATGCAGAAACACATGATGGGCTGAAGGTTAACAATGACTGCTGTCACATTCATGAGGTGCTGTAAAGATATGGCTATATTTTAAATTTGGATTAGAAATACTGAACATTACCAAAGTTTTCAGCCTGGGTTCACAAAATTCAATTTAGGCTCATAACCATTTTTTTTTTAATATGTTTACAGCAAATGTTCAACATAGCCTTCTAATGATGCCATCTCAAGAATAAAGGTAGAACATATTTCAACTACTGCACTAAAGGTGATTTCACACAGAGACCACAAATTCACCTTTTGGGATTTAAAAAAAAAATATATATATTTTGGCCAGGATTTGAAAAATGAAAGCTGTTACATTCATGAGATCCTGTATGTTTATGTTGTGAATTTGGTGTAGAAATATTGAAATTACCAAATTACGAGCCTGCGTTCACAAAAGTCAATGTAGGCTCATAACTTTATTATTCTGTAATATTTGTACAGCAAATTTTCAACATAGCCTTCTAATGATGTCACCTCATAAACAAAGGCAGAGAAAATGTCCAACTCCTGCCTGATAGGTGATTTCACACAGGGACTGCAAAATCATCTTTCGGGATGTAAAAAGGCATGATGTAATGGCTCACAGCAGCTTCAAGTCCACCTGATCCTGTGACTTAGAAAAACAATGGTATAATTTATTAAGCACTAATAAAAAGTGACTTGGCTTAAAAGCCTTTTGAGGGAAACGTTGCTACTTTATGCAGTGCAGGAAACGTGAGTGTAAACAAGTGTACATATTTCATTGCATTTGCATAAGAAAGGACAGAACATTGGAGAAAATAATGTGGACATTGTATTTCCTCTAATAGTTCACTTTTTTGACACCCTAGTCTAGTACAAATAGCAGGTCTGTGTTTTGTGGAGTTTTTCAAAGATTCTCTAAAATATTGCTGAAAGTATATATCCAAACTGTAAAAATTAAGCCAACCATTTGACTGGTTAATTATACATTTGACTCTAGGCACTGTATTTTTGACAAAGTACTAAAGCAGAATAGGGAGGGAGCAGGGAGGCAGTATAGCACAGTGGTGAGGCAGTATACAGCAGTGGTTTAAGGCTCTGAGCTGCAAATCTGGAGACCTGTGTTTGAATTCCACAGCCCCCACTTGCATACTGTGTGACCCTGAGCAAGTCACTTAACTTCCCTCTGCTCCCAGGTCGCACCTGTAAACAAGCTTTCAGCTTAGTGTGCCACTCCTGGTTAAACAATTGAAAAAAAAAAGAATTGTACATTATCATGATTTCAATCATTTTAAATCAACATTATCAGGAGACAGTTTGCATCACCCATCCTGTTTACACTGCTACTTCAAAACCTAACAAAAAGGTCTCTAAACAAATATTTATATACTGGAAAACATAACAAAAACACACTCAAGCTGTAAGTGAGAATAGTCTGTCATGCCAGCTAACTCATACTGCTAAAAAAACTCACATTACTCTGATTTCAAAGTATCGAGCAGTCGCTTATTGTCAAATGAACAATCACCTGCATGCACAGAACATATATAGAAATCCCAGTTCTGGGTCTAAAAATCAAGACTACCTGAGCCCTCCCTGATCACAGCAGTTGTACTGTACATCACTAGATTGATACAGTGCACATGAAGTATGCTCATTTCTTTTCAGTATTCTCACAATTCATGCACCTACCATTTTACAATTAACTGCATATGCAAAACACACAAACGAACCCTGCCTGAACTTCATGTTTTCATAATCTTCTAAAACAATGAGTGCTGATGTTTGTTTAGCAAAGCTGTCAGAAAACTCAATCCACCCCAGCTCCCCTCCACCCAGTCTGCATGATCTACTAAAGCCTACACTTCAGCAGAGACATCTCAGCCCTTCATCTAGTATTCTAGTTGAGGTTCCTATTGTCAAGGCTGGCTCTGGTACAGACTTCTTCCTGAGGTCAGCGACATCAAAACCCCCATTGGCTTCAAGAATAGTGCCAATGCTCTTTATCTTGGCAGGTGCAACTGTAATCATTGAACATCTTCTGTTTTAATGAAGGTCTTAACTCTAAATACTGCTAAAACCTTTTTCAGCATGTCTGCCTTTTTCTGACCATGTAATGCTGGAATGAGTATGAACAACTAGCGACTGACATTGTAAACAAGTTTTTTTTCTGCACTTACTATGCTGTAACTGTTGTCACTGTTCCTGAATGTCTTTGTGTAATGTCCTTTGGTCCTACCATTGTACATACTCTTAAATGTTTTTTTTGTATTAATCTTTTTTGTAATTAACTCCAGGTCGTTCCTAAAAAAGGGACTCTTAGTCTCAGTGGTCCTACCCTGTATTCAGAATCCAACAAATGAATATGGATAGGGCTTGCTGTGTCTGAAAATAAATTGACTCCAAAATGTTGTTATAAAACAGTTCAATGGTCCAAAAAGATGTACCATAGTAACTACATCAGTACCGTGGTACTGTATAACAACCTTTTGATGACTGACACTTGAACCAACATTAGCCACATTACTCCTTTCCTTCCCCCTCCCATATATAAATTAGAAAATGGGCTTGAAAAATAAAGCATGCTGACTGGCTGAAAGCCATCCTCAGCATCCATTTATTTTTCAACAATGCCCACTGAAAAACTACTCCCACTTCAAGGTGCCCTATTGCCAAATGTATTCATGGGGTATCCCGAACATTCAAAATAGCCAGCCACCATTTTTGTCCCATTCGCTAAGCGAGCCATAAATTGATGATTGGGTCGATCACCACTTTTTTTTCACCCAAAGCAACATGATCCACAAATAGCGTGCCATAAAAGAAGCAGCTGGGTTATGAAAGTACAACATAAAGTCTCCGTGGGATGTAGCTGCGGTGCTGCAATACCGCTATTATGCATGAGAGGAGCGGGAGTTTCTTGGTTTTCCATACCGCAGATAAACGTCCATCTCCAGTACAGAAAGCCATGAATGTCACACTCCTCTCATGTACGCTAGCGGTACTGGAGCTACCGCTGCCTCTGTCTTCAAAAGCAGTTTTTGTAAAGGTGCTTCTAACTTTCCCACAATAAAAGAAAGTATCCATACCAGAGTAACTTCCTCAGCATAACTTCCCTAGCATGACATGCAGCCAGAAGAAAATAACTTGCCTTCCCGACCACACTCAGTGTCCCAAACCACGCACAGCAATACACACTGTGGCCTCACTATTAAACACTCCGAGTGTTAAAATGCACAGGATAGAAAAAAGTACTGACAAATAAAACTGAAACATTTAGCAAGTGGTAGAAAAAACTGTTTAATGAGGACGACCGACTTGGGTGGGGTACAGAGACAGTAACTGCATACAGTCAGCTTTGCTACACAGTCTCGAGTAGGAAAAAGTCCTTCACTGCAAAGCAGGTGGAGGGACTATTTTAAAACCTATTTTTCAATAACAATTTTTTTTATTTCACTTTTTTTTACAGTGCCCATTTTCTAAGTGTAATAATACCCTCCAGGGTGGGCATTATGGGCTATAACAGACCTTCCAGGGGCTACATTATGCCCCCGGGAGGTCCGTTATATATACTGTAATACATGGGGGAGTTAACAAAGCATCCCACACCAAGGGTGTGCATTAAATTTGAGGTAAGCACTAACCCCCTATGTATTGTTTTGTGTAATTGTTGGGGTACATTTTTTTCTCCAACCAAATATCTCCAGTGAACAGGAAATTTCATTAAGAAAGTTGGAAGAGCCCCAGTCAGTAGCTTGTGTACATAGCAAAAAAGAAATCACTTAAAATGACAGAAGTTTTAAATTAAAAGAAATCTTTTTAAAAACGTGCCCGTTATTTTGTTTTATGTTTGAAGTGTTTTTGTTACCACGGTCCCTGCTGTCAACACAATATTATAATGAGCTGCCAGGTCAGAGTTCAGGGTGGTTCGTTGGGATACAAGTTGAGAGTGCTGAATCAGGAATCAGGCTACATTTTCTAAAAGTCCCTACTGCTGTGTCAAAAGGTTAGTCAAGGTCAGATTTATTCTTTTTTTATTTTGTTCTACCAGTTTTCACAGTCATTCCTTGCATTACCAAATGGTCTGATGGCAGCTGTTAGAGGACAGTGAGTGAGCGCGAGCTAGGCCAAGGTGAAGCTGGTGCATGTTCACCATTATCACCTGTGGGTTATTATGGCGAATTATAACCAGCTTCTTCTGTCAGAAAAAAATGGCCCCCAGTTATTACATCCCAATAATGCCTACCCTGTCGGGTATTATTAGTTACATATAGCATTCTGCCATTGTTATTTAATTTAGAACCCCCACCCTGCACCCAGCTGCTTAGTACCCACCCACCAACCTGATGCCAAACCAGCTATTTTTGTTTCGTATGCAATTCTTGATTAGTTTACTTTATTAAAACATCCAGTGTCAGACAATGTTTCTCACTCTATCAGCATTTCCATGCATCAGATAAATGGAAACTTGGATAGATGGAGGATAGTTAGCCAGCACAGGACAGTTTAACTAAGTTAATTTGATTAGAATTAATCATAAAATAAAAATACCTGTTTGTGATGCTGGGGTTGGTTGGTGGATACTAAATAAATAGCTATGTGTGGGGTGGATTTCTTTTTTGAAATTTCACAAAATGAGCAACCATCTGTTTCAAGTGATAGCAGTACTGGCTCAGTACAACTCTGGAACACTTACATTTTGTATTTCAAAACAGTGCATGTTAAGAAAAAGACCTTTTTTTATTTAATTCTATGGTGTTTGTATGAGAACCTACAGTAGGTTGTGTAGGTAGTGTACAATGTCTGTAGATTAAAATAGAAAAATGAGGCTTAGAAACATTTTGTGTAATAAGTTTAATAAAACTCTAATTAAGAAAGAGTGTCCTGTCCTGATACTTCATGAATTACATTTTGATAACCTTTTACATTGGCAATTATTTTTACGTCATTTCAATTTAGTACTCAACATGAAAGGCATTGGTGTTCTGTCCCACAGCTTGATTTTTTAAATGAGCATTACAAGTCTTGTTTTTGATAGTTTTTAATTTAGTAGTGTTAAAATGTGAATGTGTATTACTATCAACTAACCTGCTTGTGAAGGCTCATTCCTAAAGTCATGATTTTAAAACAGTAAAAATAACATTTGCACTGCTCAGTTTGTTAAAATATATCATTTCATTGTGTCAACACACTGTCTGCATTAGGAATACACAGTACACAAAACTTGAAAGAAATTGCATCTCAGCAATGCACAAGTAAAAACTGATAGCAGAGACGTGATCATTTATATGACTTAGTCCCTGCCCCCTCAACACATACACACACACACACACACACATTAATTTAACATTCTGTAAACTCAGAACATTACAAGGAAGGTGGGTGGAAGTGGTGGGAATGAAATAAGATACTTGAATGTGCCTCTGCTGTTGGCTATTAACTCCTGCTTTGGCAATACTTGATTTTTTCAAGCTTTGTATACGAACAGTATATTCCTAAAGCAGACAGTGTGTTGACACAATGAAATGATATATTTTAACAAACTGAGTGGTGCAAATGCTATTTTTAGTCATTTTTTAAATCAGGACTTTAGGAATGAAAAAGACTGTATTCCTTAGCTGGAAAACATGACAAAACTTTAAAGTTAAAAATGCCAAGCCGCTATTAGCTGTCCACCACTGAACCAAACCTCGACCGGTTTCATACTCACAGGTACGACATCAGGAGGATAAGCTTGCAAAGTCAGTAACAGGTTTATCAAATAATCTTAAAGTGACAGTGTACAATTCACCAACTCACACACATATGATTAAAGTGCAGAAGTGCTGAGCTTAGTGAAACAAACACACAATATACCTAAACCTAAAACCAACATACAAAATAGTAGTGTTCTAGCAGCAGGAAATTATTGCACAGTATTAGTATTAACCATATACTATTTTATAATACAAAAAATCATTTTTTGAACTATCAGTTTTTTGTATTTCCAGACAGTACTTGGTCTGAGGATCCATAATTAAATTAGCTTAATATCAGTTCCTGGGACCAAAAGGTGAAAACTCAATAGGAGAAGGATGAATACAGATCTCACACCACTACCTGTGGAAAGAAAAAAGATTAAAAAGACACAGTGTTAACCTAAGTACAACAATAGGAATCAAAACATAAAATTCTATTAAATTCATTATAACTATGTACATCCTATGAAAAAGAATTGCTATACAACCTGGATTGCTAATGGTGTACAGGGATACACACAGTAATCACCAACTTCATTTTTCTTTTCATGCATAGAAGCAAATCTATATGGTCATTTAGTCCTAGTGGTATCAGGGCCACAAGTTTATAAATCCAATAAGACTCTCTTAGTTTTAGTAAATCATCCACATTACCCTCTCTGGGGCCCAGCCATACCACCTCCAAACCACAACATTTAAATGTGTGACTAATGCCCCTGCGTCTTGTGGTTCTACAATGATTTGCTAGGGCACTTCTAATATCATTATGCAAAACTGACCTCATGTGTCCACCTATCTGATGTTAAGTGACTGTGTGGTCTCACCAATGTAAAAAGTGTCACACAGGCAAGTGGCAAGGTAAACAACATTCTCTTTCACACAAATGATGACATCCTTAATCTTGTAAGTCCTCTCACTATTACAACTAGTGAATGTCTGGCATTTTAACATAAGACTACAATATTTTGCAGTTCCCACAATGCTGCATACCCATCGGCAATGGAGGTCTGTTGCTAGTTGTTCATGGTGTACTGGGTAAAAGACTATGCACCAATCTATCTTTCAGATTGGGCCCATTCTGTTCAACATTCTTGGTCTCTGGCCCACCACATCCTCCAAAAGTGAATCTTCCTTGAGTATATTCCAGTTAGAATGAATGATTCTCTGTATTTCACTGGAATGTTTTGTATAAGTAGTCACAAAATTGGTTCTGGGTGGACCCTTCTCATGAACACTCTCTGTCAGTAGACTCTCCCTGCTTTTACCACTAACCTCTCTGTGTGCTTCATCAACTGTACAGCTGGCATATCCCCTACTTTTGCATATAACACACATTTCTGCACTATTGTGAACATAATCCACCTCTTCACTACAGTTCCTATGGACTCTTAGCAACTAGGCCTTAGGTATATTTGAGACCATATGGCATGGGTGGCAGCTGGAGGTAACAACTGATATATCTAAAAAGAGGAGACGGTGTCCCAATTCAAAGAACATGGTATATTCAAAAGTAGGGGATATGCTAGCTGTACAGTTGATGAGGCACACAGAGAACTTAGTGGTAAAGACAGGGAGAGTCTACTGACACAGAGAGTTCATGAGAAGGATCCACCCAGAACCAATTGTGTGACTACTTATACAAGACATTCCCGTGAAATACAGAGAATTAGTCATTCTAACTGGAATATACTCAAGGGAGATCCACTGTTAGAGGAGGTGGTAGTGGGCCAGGGACCAAGAATGATGAACAGTAGGGGCCCAAATCTGAAAGATAGATTGGTGCATAGTCTTTTGCCCAATACACCAAGAATGACTAGCAATAGACCTCTATTGCCGATGGGTACACAACATTGTGGAAACTGCTTTGCATTTTTAATATTAAAGTTTTGTCACATTTTCCAGCTGCGAAGTGCGGTCTTTTGCTTATCTAAGGGCCTTCATTTAACACTTGCACCCTCTATTGCTGTGGAGCTGTTTTGCTTTCTGTGAGGAGGCGCAGGTGTAAGTGGGCAATCAAGTAGTGTGACACAAAACAGTCCTTTATATAGTTCGAAAATTTATTTTATATCTGGATATTTTCTTTCTTTAGCAGAACACATCTCATACAGCAAACACTTTTGACAACACTTCTTATGACTGGAATATTGCATTCAGTCAAGCCTGACGTCTTAATAGCATTTCATATTGTTCCACTGGATTTCTCTCCAGACTCAGATCCTCAGCTTACTCTTCCATTTAGCACAAAAGAACATAATTACTTTGTAGCTCCTTAGAACACTTGTAACACAATGCCCTGGAGTTACCTCCAGACCCAAAAGCAATCTGAATACCTGAAATAAATGTTCAATTTTTATACAATACAGGGTCAGGTGACTTCATAAACCCCTCCGCTATACTTTATTTTAAATAATACTTCTTTTTTTGCAACATTTTAAATTTATAGAACATGTCTAAACATCATAATATATTATAACATCCTAATTCCATACACAGAAGTGAATTACACTCTTTCTGTAAGGTTTTTAATGTGCTTTCTAACCCCAAGAAGCAAAACCCCTTTTCCTTAGCATAAATGATTGAGAAAAATGGCCGTCCGGCTCTTAAGCGCAAGCTGCAGCCGAAAACAGAAGACTCCAGACCTCCACAATGCCCAAAATCCCCTCGCTTCGCAACAGACACCAAATCAACTCCAACCCAAAGGAATTCACCTCTGGGGGGGTATGTAGAGCTATTCTCCATATTTTTAAAGGAAACAGTTGTATTTGTATGGAACTAAAGGGCTAAATGTCCTCACGACTGTGCGCAAACAGCCACTGTATGACATCCATTCGGTCACTTCGGGTAGTTAGAGTTTCACTGTGGCTCCTCATGTTCAACTTAGCACATTCAAATAAGGCCTCTCCATCATCGCAGAACCATCTCTCAGCTGGCTCCATCACTGCAGCAATTCCTTTCACCAGCAGCGAAGTCTTGACTATCGGATCAGCTGTACTGTCCTGCTACACTGATTGTCCATGAGACCTTATGCAGGTCACAGGCATCCCACTTCTCACACCATATGTGAAATGGTGTGGGAAATGACGGACCACTGAGACAAAATTAGCAGCAAAATAAAACTTAGATGTATTATATACAACTAGTAAGTGGACTTTGAGGTGGCAAAATAAAAGAGATTCAAAATAGCACAAGTATGTACAGCTAGAAATAGCTAGCTTACTTCAGGATGTTGTCAGCTTCATATCCTCCTACTCACTGAATAACTTCTCTAAGCATGCAGGTTTTATTTGCAAAGAAAATGCAGTTCTAAAGCATAAAAACAGCATACATAATATTTAATAGTGAATCCGTAAGGCTGTAATGAAAGGTACCATTGCATAATGTGAGGGTTTTTATCCTTCATTACATGTAGCCAGCATAGGGGTTATGATCAGTCCACAGCTCAAATTCTACTCCCCACAAATAGAAATGCAGGGGTTCTATTGCCAATTTGATGGCTAAACACTCTTTTTCTATGACAGAGTAGTGTCTTTCTCTCTCATGTAATTTTTGACTTATAAAAATTACAGGATGTTCTTCTTCTTGCACTATTTGTGTTAGTACAGCTCCGATACCATAATTAGAGGTGTCAGTCTGTAATATGAATGGCTGTGAAAAATCTGGGGTATGTAAGACAGGTGAGGAACATATCTTAGCTTTTATACAGTGAAATGCTTCCTCACAGTCAGTTGTCCATATTACTTTCTCTGATTTATTCTTTTTTTTGTTAAATCAGTTAAGGGTCCAGCTATTGTAGAAAAATTAGGTATGAAGCGTCTATAGTACCCAGCAAGTCCCAGAAATGATCTGACATCTTTTTTTGTAATGGGACGGGGGCCATTAGCCACAGTTTCTACCTTAGTTATCTCTGGTTTCACCAACCCATTTCCAACTTGGAATCCAAGGTATTTTGTTTCTTGCATTGCCAAGGAACATTTAGAGGGTTTTATGGTTAACCCGACTTCAGAAATGGCAGATAAAACTGCCTCTAGATGATGCATATGTTCTTCCCAAGAGGTACTAAATATTACTACATCATCCAGGTATGCTGCGCTATACGCAGCATGGGGTTGTAGTATATTATCCATAACTCATTGAAACGTGGCAGGGGCACCATGTAGCCCAAAAGGCATTTCAGTGAATTGGTATAAGCAGACAGGTGTACTAAATGCTGTTTTTCCTTTATCTATTGGGTCAAGGGGGATTTGCCAGTATTCCTTAGTTAAGTCTAATGTATCTCACACTTTCCTTCACTTTAAGAATGAGCCTGCACAATGTAATAGTAACGTGCATGCCCATTGTAAAAGTACTGATTTAAAAACATTCAAAACAAGACTTGTAATACTCAGTGAAAAAAAAATTCAAGCTGTAGGTTAGCATACCATTGCATTTCATGAGTTTGCATTCTACAGGCAAACAACATAAAAAAATTGTCTCTCATCAAAGCACGAGTTAAACAACTGTCAGCTGAACTGCCCCTTAATAAACAGCTGTGTGTGAGGAGGATTGATTTTTTGAAATTTCACAAAGTGATAAACCTTCTGTTTCAGGGGGCAGCAGTAGTGGCACAGTATACCTCTGAAACACATTTGCATACATAGGGTATCCCAAGTGACCTGTTCTGGACAAATACATTTTAAAAATCAATAAAAGCAGGACACCTGTTGATAAGAGATATCGCATCTCTGCTGGGCTATCCTGGGTACATACCTTGGAAAAATGAGTAACAGCAGGATCCCATTAGAAATGAGATATTGCATCTAAGTTGGGCTATGCTGGGCATAAGCAGACCGTACTGAAAATGAGCAACAGAATCTCCACTAAACTCCACCAAAAACAGGGTATTTCATCTCACCTGGCCTATGCAGTATGACAACAGTGTAAGATGTTTAAAAGCAAGTCCCTATCAAACAAATAATGCATCACATATGTGCTGTCTTGGGTAAATACACTGGAAAAAATAAGCAGGAATGCACTGAAAACGATACATTACATCTCAGCTAGGCTATCCTAGTTAAATTTAACCCCCACTGCAAAAGAGATATGGCATTTATGATGTGCTACCCTGGGTAAGTACATCATAAATAAGCCATAGGTAAGTAATAAAGCATGGTAGAGTGTGTAATAATGTGAGATAATTGCATGCCTCAAGAAGAGAGGCTTGGGGCTAAGTTGAGTCCTTATGCCACATGTGTATGCGTATGAGTATGTGGGGGCAGGGACAAAGATGGTGAACTGGATTATGAACTGGCTGAAGGGGAGGAAGCAAAGGGTGGTGGTGGTAGGGAGGAACTGTCATCCCCAACATCTGTGATGAGTGAGGTTCCACAGGGCTCGGTACTGGGCCCAGTGCTGTTTGGGATTTTCATATCGGATATCTCACATGGCATCAGGAGTAAGATCAGTCTGTTCACTGATACCAAGATGGGGGTGGTGGTGGACAACACAGTAGGGTGGCAAGGGCTACAGAATGACTTAACTGAACTGGAGGAGTGGTCAGTAACGTGGCAGTTGGGGTTCAACGATAAGAAGTGCAAGGTACTGCACTTGCGAGCAATGAACTCTGGGAGGAGCTACCAGTTGGGAGGGGTTCAGTTAAGTACCACTGAGGAAGAAAAGGATCTTGGGGTGGTTATAATGGAGAATATGAACAACTCAGCTCAGTTCAGGAAGGCAGCTGTTAAAATCAACAGGATGCTGGGGTGTATTACGAGAGGAATCTCCTCCAGAAGGGGGGAGACGATCCTACCACTGTACAGGTCATTGGTCAGACCACACCTGGAGTACTGCGTGCAGTTCTGGCACCCATTTCTGAAGCAGGATGTCAGATTACTGGAAGGGGTACAGCGCAGGGCAACAAAATGATCAAGGTTTTGGAGGACAGACCCTACGAGAACAGGCTGAGGGAGCTGAATATGTACCCACTGGAGGAGAGAAGGGATCAGGGGGATATGATTAAGACCTTTAAATACGTGAAGGGGATAAACAAGACAGGTACTGTACAGAAGGGGTATTTATGTTGAGGAGGGGAAGGGACATGAGAGGGCATGGTCTCAGACTAGAGGGGGAAGATATAGGGGAGAGAGATGAGGAGACATTTTTTCACAGAGAAGCTGGTGGCTAAACTGTGCCCGAGGAGGTGGTATACTGTAGGATGGTGGGCAGTTTTAAAAGGGGATGGGACAGGTGAGGGGGGGTAATCACAAGGGGAGAGGGGAGGGAGGCAGTTGCAATGTAGAGGGGTAGCTGCATATTCGAGCAGACTTGATAGACCATGAGGCTGTTTCTGCTGGCAGATTTGTTTGTTCGTACATACACACACACCTTAGAGTTAATTATTTTGATTATAAATGTCATCCTGATTTTCAGTTTTTTTAAAACTGAGTAGTGGGTTCTGAAAGTAAACTATCTCTGCCATGTAGTATTGTGCTAGAAAAGCTCACAATAATGTAACCACATTTCCTGGTTTCTGTTACCTGTTTTATAATTAAATATAATTATAATTAAAAAGTAGCAGCAGCATGATTTGGATCCGTTTCTTAATGTAACCCATGTCAAATAGTTATTCTGCATTTCTAGTTATTTATAACTGACTATTTGTTTCAATGTTGCAAAGGTACATGTCTTGTATGTGACTCCATCATTCAAGCTACACAGATCCAAGTCATTCACTCTAATTTCTATGACTCAAAAATGATAGCTACAATTTCTCTCATTTCACTGAGTAAGGGGTTGAAATACTAAACTCATAATTCACAGAATGGGTTGTGAAAGTTGCCTCTGGAAAACTAATAAGTTGTGCTGCTCTGCTCCAAACATCCCCTGAAAACTCTTATTTTGTTTTTATAATGCAACTAAGTAGCTTTTAACTTTTTTCCTCTGTTGGGTACTAAATTAAGGTGGCTTTTTTTTACCACTCTAGGGGCCCTGGTAATGGAAATTGGGTCTGAATAGGCCCACCAAGTGTACAGTTCATGAAGGCTAGAGTCTGGCATCTGACACTGCTGTTGAGCTCTGTTTTGGCCACTGACAGACTGTTAGTGAGGCTGCTGATAAGGTTCAATAAGTGACTAAATGGGATAGTACCCAGATTCTGAGACTGAACTATCTACATTCTCAATTGTTTATATAGAAGGTATGCTAATGTTGCCCGAGACGCTGGCGGGTTCTTATTTATTTATTCATTTATTCATTCATTCATTCATAACTAGGATTACAAATACTTTTGAACCAGGGGTTCTTTTACAAAGGTTCCATGACAAATGAAAAACAATATGAGACATAAATAAGAGAGAAAGGTAATACAAGGTATATACAATGCAGGTAAATCAAATTGTGAGGAGCTCAATAATAACATTAATAGCATTGGTGTTCCAGATTGATAGCGCCAAGGAATACAGATATGCACAGATAAAAGCAACAGTTGCACAAATACAGGTATGCAGTCCACAAATATGCGGACTTTGCCAATCTTGTAGCTACAGAATGGGGAGGCTGAATTAAGGCCACAGGGGAAATTGTTCAGGGAGGTGGTGGGGAGAGAGAGGGGTTGGGTAGGTGGGTGAGGGGGGAGAAAGAAAGCAGGAGAGGCAAGTGAGGAAAGGGACATAGGGCTACTGGGGAAGGGGAGGGACTGTGGAAGGTTGGAACTAAGTGGGACAGTCACACTTACATAGAGTTGTGAGGTGAAACTGTAATTTGGTTTTGAAAATGCTAAGTTTGGGTTCAGAGAGGACATCGGGGGCAGGTAATTCATCCAGATTGGAGCTCTACAGCTGAAAGTTCACTGGGTTTGGGATGTTCTTCAGCATGGGACTTGGAAGGCAAACTTGGCAGAGCTACGTGTATTATGTTAATTGGCTGGGCAGATTAGCATCGGGTGGGTAGTCAGAGGAGTTAAGACAAGGTGTATTTTTTTTTTTTTTGCAAAACAGCATGTTTGATATCTCATACTGCTGTGTAGGTGAAGCCATTTGGTTTAACTATATAGGTTACTGGTATGTGTCCATCTGTCTGCCCCAGTTAATAGTCTACAGGCCTTGTTAATCGAGATCATCAGCCTCTTAAGAGTGGTGTCAGTAGCAGCACTGTAGATTATCAAGCTGTAATCTATGATGGACAGTATTGAGCTGGTGATAGCTAGTCTTAGCGCAGCAGGTGTGAGGTAATGTCAGTGTCAGTGGCTCAGTAGGTAACACACTCGCCTCTGAGGCTGAGAGATCAGAGGGCTGTGGGTTCAGTTCCCACATCTGGCACTTGGATTAATATCCTGGTACTGACACTGTAGTGCAGCATGAGAGGGGTGCTGTACTTCTGAGGTGCTGTCTTTCAGATGAGACGTTAAACAAGACTGTAGTTGCAGGCTTTGGGCAGGGTATTCAGGTACAGGCTAAATAGCAGGGGCCCAAAGATAGATCCTTGTGGGACTCCTGAGTGGACTGGCAGACAGTTCGAAAGGGAGTTATTTATTTTTACCTGTTGTATTCTGCCTCCAAGGTAACTTTGGAACCAGTTTACTACAGCAGGGGAGAGGCCAAGTGGGAGGAGGGAGTTTAAGAGAAGGGAGTGGTTCACAGTATCAAAAGCCTTGGTCAGGTCGTCATATATTGACCCAACTATGAATATATAAATATATTTATATATTCAAGCAAAATATATAAAACTGCAACCTTTGGTCCTGTGAAAGAAAGGACATAAAAAAGTAATCTAATGATTTACAATATGGACTTGCAGTCAGCTTCAGAAAGTAGAATGCCCATGTTGGTAATAAAAAATGGCATTCAACACATTACTTTGTCAAGCACTGCAGGGAATGACTAAGTTCATGCAAAGGGTTAAACTTTTCCTTCTATCCATACTACAGATAAGGAGGGTTTCAGGTCATGGCTAGCTGTGAATCATACCAAACGTTTGTCAATGAGCTGTCTGATTACAACCCCCCAAGAAATTGGCATTGATGTCATGGACAGTGCTATTAAGTGGCATGTTTATGTTTAACCCTGAAAAAAATATTAGATGGTGGTGCTATCTTACTGGACTGCAACCTCAATAGTGACAGCTCCCACACTCACAGATACGTGATCAGCTGTGTATGAAGGTTGTAACAAAAAAAAAACAGCATTGGTATTTTATTGAGATAGGATTATTTTAGCTATGTATGATGTAAAATGTTACAAGGCAGTAACATCACAGGCAGTTGCTTTGGGGTGGGTGTGTAACATATGAACATACGAATGTGCAAGCAGAAACAGACCATCGGGTCTATCGAAGTCTGCACAAGTGTGCAGCTAGCACCCCTAGTTTGCAGCTGCCCCACCCTCCTCCCATTTGTCATCCCACTGCCACCCCCCACCCATTCTGGTAGTGCATTCCGTTTTGCTACCACCCTCTCTATGAAATAGTGTCTCCTCATTTCCCCTCCTAAATCTCCCCATCCCTCTATTCTTAGCTCATGCCCCCTGGTGACCCTCCCCTTCCTTAGCTTAAAGTCCCCATCTGCCCCATCCTTACTGATTCCCCTCAGATACTTGAAGAATGTCTCTATCATGTCCCTCCTGTCCCTTCTGTCCTCCAGGGTGTACATATTGAGGTCTCCCAGCCTGCTGTCATAGTCTCTTCCCTCCATTCCACATATCATCCTTGTTGCCCTCCTCTGTACCTCCTCCAGTAGCCTGATATCACGCTTTAGGTATGGCTTCCAAAACTTCACAAAGTACTCTAAGTGCAGCCTTACCAGTGACCTGTAGAGTGGCAAGATCACCTCTCTTCGCTTGGACGAAAAACCTCTCGCTATGCACCCCAGCCTGACAGCTCATTGATAGATCCTTTATCTGTAGTATGGACAGAAGGAAAAGTTTAACCTTTTGCTTGAACTAGTCACTCCCTGAAGTGCTTGAAAAAAAATAATGTGTGTTGAATGATGTTTTTACTACTAAACATGGGCATTCTACTTTCAAATGTTGATTGCAAGTCTGTATTGAAAATCATTAGATGGCTTTTTTACGTCCATTCTTTCACAGCACCAAATTTTGCAGTTGTATACATTTTGTCCACAGAAATCCCCTGTTTTGTTATTGTCCTGGCAGATTTTCTTTGTGGCTGAGTGGGAATTATTGCATGTTAACCAAGATGTCTGTGTTCAGCTTTGCTAAAGTAAACAACCTTTATAAAATAAATCCCCCCCCCACCCCAGGACAGGAGAAGCAGACCCAGACTGCAACAGCAGCAACAGACAGAGTTAGAGGGACATAATGAATGAAAACATACAGAGGCCAGGACATTCAAAGGGTTTGCGCCTGGCGCAACTGAGTTGCGCTGGCACAATCCCACATTGTGAGCCGGCGGAATATTGAAAAGGCTGCCCGGTGCAGTGCAAATCCCAATGCACCAGGGCGCAATGTAATCCTGTGTGGCACAGATGCAGGTGGGCGTGCCCATGCATATGCGGCACATTCCGATATTGAGCCTGGGATGCGCGGCGTATATGCTGGTGCAACCCCTACATGCGCCGCACACTGGTGCTCAAAGTTGAGCCATACAATAGAGGCTCAAATGCGTTCATTCACATTTCTGATCCTGTGTAGTACAGTATGGTCTGCAAGCCCATAGGTCCACACTGTGGACTAATAGGTGTACAGATCATACTGTACGCTGTCATTCGGCAGGCAGCCGGGTGGTATGCGGGCAGGGTGCTGCCGCCGCCAATGATGGGGGTGCTGGGTGGCCAGGGGTCCTTAGTGGGAGGGTGGGAAGTGGGGGTACCACTGGACCACCAGGATATATGTTTTAATTACTGATGCCCGCAATCGGGCAGCGGGGGGACTGCTAGACCACCAGGTACTTTATTTTAATTACAGATGCCCATGATCAGGCAGCGGGGGGACCGCAAGACCACCAGGTACTTTATTTTAATTACTGATGCCCGTGATCAGGCAGCGGGGGGGACCACTAGGCCACCAGGATATGATTTATACATAGGGATGCCCGCGACTGGGCACACTGGAGGGGGGAGCTACACTAGACCACCAGGGGCACGCTGCCGACACCAGCAGCCTGGCAGGGTGCCTGGTGCATTTTGCTGGGGCAGCCCAGTGAAATACACACAAATGGGGTTATAATGACATGCAAATGGCCCCATTTGTGTCTTACATAGATTATCATCTCATTTGCACGCCCCCAGCTGAATATTGTGGGTGATGCACCTGGTGCAACTGCACTTGCGCTGGCGTATCCCCGTGCTCCTTCTCTGTGGCTTGCACTAATGCAGTGCCACTGTGCCATGCATAGTATGTCTGCCAACCATGCCATAGTCAACAGTGCTGAGCCATGGCTCATCACCATTGAATATCGTCTGGTCCTGACCCCAGTGCAACCCAGTTGCGCTGCACCCAGGCTTGCACCACTGCCTGGCACAGTCTGAATATCCGGCCCAGAGTATATATAGTAAATATGTGTTTTGATACAGAACATTTTGTTTCAGTTACACCCTAGCAGTGAAAATAAAGCAAATTACATTTTGTCTTGGAAATCATTTTAAACAGCAATTACTGAAACTATTAAATTAAAAGGCTAACACTGTAATATGTTCTACAGCTATGTTTAGTGCTTTTTTAGTTGTTTGTTACTTTCTCCTGTCAGCTACAAAATATATCAGATACAGTACTGCAGTACTTATTTCATTGTGCCTTTTAAAAAGTCTTTGACTGTCCCCAACTGACCTCACAATTGCATTATGATATTTTAAATGAATGCACTAGCAGGTTAATTGGGGATAGACAAATGTTTCTATACACATTTATTAGACAAGCTACCCAAATGTATAAACCCCATAAAGGAAAACTGAAAATTAATATATTTATATATATATATATATATATATATATATATATATATGAAAGTACATGCTGAAATGCAGAGTTGCCCCTTTAAGCTTTTTTTCAGTAAGTGTTTGAGTCAGAAATACTTCCTTCTTTGTTTGAAATAGCATTTTAGAAAGTGTTTCAAACTAAAGAAGGAAGTATTTCTGACCCAAACCCTTACTGAAAAAAGCTTAAAGAGCAACTCTGCATTTCAGCATGTGGTGTCATAAACACACAGTAATGCTACAGCTACAACAATTCACTGGAGAAAATATATTTTGTTTTTAATCAGACACTCGTGCTGTGCAACTCTTTATAACAGGGAAGTTAAGAGTCCAAATTTTTCCCTGGTTTTCCAGGACACTAAAGCACCAAAGTCCTTACATTTTTTTCTAGACTTAAAAATAAAATCAGCATGAGTTTTCCAGCAAAGTATTTGGAGCACTACCAACACAAGCTTGTACACACTAAAACAAGAACAAAAAAACAACAAAGGAAAAACATCTGTAACAGGAAGGGATACAGACATGTGAGGAGTGGTGCAATGCACTGGCTGTGGAGCAGCAGTCTTCCGGGAGACATTCTGGAGACTGCGTTGCTGCCCTATTTGCAGGCACCTCTCTGGTCTGAGGGAGGAGGTTGTTCGTCTCCATGCTGACCTGGCAATGATTCAGGAAACCTGCTCCCTCATCCAGGGACCACCCAGGCCACTGACACTACCTCAGAGGTTGCCAAGAAAGAGGAGTGGTTGGACCACGGTGGCCTTAGGGAGGTTGAGGGTGGTGGAACAGAGGCACATCCCACCTGTTGTGCCTTTCCACAATTTGTTTGCTACTCTGGCAGAGCATGGTTCCTTTATGGAGACACCCACAGTGGAGACCAAGGAGGATGCTGGGAACCTCCACAATGGAGACCCACGGGAGGGTTGCACAGGACCCCACAGGGGAAGGAAACAACTTCTTGTGGGGGACTCAATTGTTAGGGGGATAGAACTGGGGGAGGGAGGGAAGGGAAAGGGAGGTAAGGTGCCTGCTTGGCGCCATGGCATGGAGGGACAGGAAACGAATCCTCAGGATCGCGGGAGCCGCTGTAAGGGGAAGTGAGCTGGATGTCATTATCCAACTATGGACGAATGACCTGGCTGAGAATGGGATCAGAGCAGTGCAACAGGAGTTTGTGGAGTTGGGGAGGTGCCTTAGACAAGTAGCACACACGGTAACTTTCTCGGAAGTGCTACCTGTCTATGGCATGGATGAGTCTAGGATACTCTGCACCATGGGATTCAATGACTGGTTGAAAAACTGGTGCAGAGCTCAGGGATTTGGCTTCATTGGGGACTGGGGCTCCACCTGGAGGGATGCAGGCCTATACAGGCGTGATGGTCTGCATCTATCCAGGAGAGGAATCAGGATCCTAGGTGATAGGTTTAAATGCTTCATTGGCAAGTATTTAAACTAGACAAGGGGGGGGAGGCACTGAAAAGGAGAAGGGAAATCCTAGCCCCCCCCAAAAAAATCAGGGTAGTTAGTGAGGTAAACACCAAGACAGAGTAGTCAATAGGGAGAAGGGCAGGGGTAAATGGAGAAAAAGACAAAGGCAGTAAGGACAGGGATGGGGCAAAAAGAAATAAAGCCATACAAAAATGGAGGGTAATGAGTAATAATGCCCATAGGCTAGGTGAAAAGCTTCCCGAAATGGTGGCCTTGATGGAAGAGGGATGCCTGGATATCGTGACTGTCACAGAAACATGGTACACAGAGAACCATGACTGGGATGTCAACATACCAGGGTACACAATCTACAGGAGGACAGGGAGGAAAGAAAAGGAGGAGGAGTAGCTCTCTATGTAAGGGAAGGGATCAAAGCAACAGAACTAAAGGGTAAACAGGGAGGAGAGGAGGCACTGTGGGTCACCCTGGAGACTGGAAATGGCTCCACAATCCGTACAGGGGTTGTATACAGAACCCCATCTCAGGGGGAGGAAATAGACAAGGAAATGATAGAAGACATTCTTGGGATGGCAGAGAAAGGGGAGATATTGCTGATGGGGGACCTGAATATGCCAGATGTTAACTGGAGCACCTTTGCTGCAGCCACATCCAAGAGCAGGGCCATTCTCGATGCCCTACAGGGGGCATGCTGCAGACAGCTAGTTTTGGAACCCACTCAGGAGGGAGCAATCTTAGACTTGGTACTCTCAATTGGGGATGGAGAGAGGATCTCTGATCTTGAAGTGGGTAGCCATCTGGGAACAAGCTACCACCAAACAGTGTGGTTCACGATAAACTTAGCTGTAGAGTCAAGCCACACAAAAGTGAAGGTATTGGACTTCAAGAGGGCTGATTTTGTCAAAATGGGAGAGTGCCTCAGAAAAGCAATAGCAAACAGGTAAGAAGGTGGGTTGGAGCAACAATGGGGAAACATCAGAACTGCCATCACAGAGGCAACAAGCCTTTGTGTGACACAAATAAACAAATCAAAATGAAAGAAAAAAACACTATGGTTCTCAAAAGAAGTAGCGGGGAAGGCAAGGGAGAAAAAGATAGCATTCAGGAAGTATAAGGAAACACAGAAGGAGCAGGACAGAAAACTGTACCAGTTAAAGCAGAAGAAAGTGGGGAAGGCAGTCAGACTAGCAAAGGTCCAAACTGAGAAAAAGATAGCCAACTCAGTTAAGAAGGGGATAAAACCTTTTATAGGTACATGAGGGAGCAAAGAAAGACTAAGGCAGGGATAATGAGGCTAAATAAAGAGGAAGGTGGTTGGGCAGAGAGCGACAGTGAAAAAGTAGGGATACTGAATGAATACTTCTGCTCAGTATTCACAAAAGAGGAGGAGGTGGTGCCTAATTCAATTAACAGAAGCACTCTGGATGGGGGGGGGTCGATCCCAGTCTTTTCACAGAAGAAAGGGTTCTGAAAGGACTCCTAAAACTGAAGGTGGAAAAAGCAATGGGGCCTGATGGAATTCACCCCAGAACTCTAAAAGAATTAAAGAGAGAACTAGTGGCACCACTGACTACCCTTTTTAACAAATCACAGGAGGATGGTGTGGTACTTGAGGACTGGAGGAAGGCGGATGTGATTCCCTTCACAAAAGTGGGAGCAAGACAGAGGCAGAAAACTACAGAACTGTCAGTTTGACCTCTGTGGTAGGAAAAGTGATGGAATCACTTCTGAAGGAAAGAATTGCTGAATACCTAGAGGCCAGTTGGACACAGGACCCAAGGCAGCATGGGTTCACAGCGGGAAGGTCATGTCAGACAAATCTAATCGATTTCTTTGACTGGGTGACCAAAGTAGTAGACCAGGAAGGGGCTGTGGACATGGCCTACCTAGACTTTAGCAAGGCATTTGACACAGTCCCACACCAAAGATTAATAATCAAATTAACCAGCCTGGGAGTGGGTCCCAGGGTGGTAGCCTGGGTAAAACTTTGGCTGGACAACAGGATGCAGAAGGTAATTGTAAATGGAGTCCACTCTGAAGTAAGGGGGCTTACTAGTGGGGTACCAGAGGGTTCAGTACTGGGTCCAGTCCTTTTTAATGTCTTTATAAGTGACATTGCAGAGGGGCTGGAAGGAAAAGTATGCCTCTTTGCAGATGACACAAAGTTCTGCAACAGGGTTGATACACAAGGAGGCGTGGAAAGGATGAGAAGGGATTTGGCAAGGTTGGAGGAATGGTCAGAAGTATGGCAGTTTGATTCAATGCAAAGAAGTGCAAAATAATGCACCTGGGAAACAAAAACCCAGGGGAAGATTACACGGTGGGGGGGGGGTTAGTAACAACAACAAAAATGGAAAGGAACCTCGGGTAATCATATCAGATAACCTTAAGGTTAGCAAGCAATGTGAGAAGGCAGTAGGGAGGGCTGGGGGATACTGGGATGTATAGGGAGAGGCATCACCAGCAGAAAACAGGAAGTTGTTATCCCTCTGTACAAACAGTTGGTGAGACCCCATCTGGAGTACTGCGTCCAGTTCTGGAGACCCCATCTCCGCAAGGACATAGACAGGATGGAGGCAGTCCAGAGGAGGGCAACTAAAATGGTGTAGGGTTTGCAAGAGAAGCCATATGAGAAGAGACTAAAGGAGCTTAACATGTATACCCTTGAGGAAAGGAGGGAGAGGGGGGACATGATAGAAACTTTTAAGTACCTCAGTGGAATCAACAAAGTCCAAGAGGGTAGCATCTTTCAGAAAAAGAGATGTGCAAGAACTAGGGGACACAATTTGAAGACTGAGGGGGGGAAGGCTCAGGTGCAATGTGAGGAGGTATTTTTTCACAGAGGAGAGGGTGGTGGACGCATGAAACAGCCTTCCTGAGGAGGTTGTGGGGTCTAAAACTGTGGGAGAATTCAAGAATGCATGGGACAGACATAAGACAATTTTTGTGGGGGGTAGGAAGAAATAGGTTGTTGGTTAAATAGGATCTGCAGCTTATCCTGTAGGAAGGGAAATGGGCAGACTAGGTGGGCCAAGTGGTCCTTATCTGCCATCAAAGTCTATGTTTCTCTGTTTCACCAGCTTTTTCTGCATTCTGAAACAGCCTTTTCTCTTTCAGTCATCATCCTGAGCCCCCTATTTCTAACCAGAATTATCAAACTGAATAGGATTTGTTTAGCTTGACAGTTCTTATCACTCAGCTGTAGGAAGGGATATGGAAAAGAGACCCAAGCAAGATAGCCCATAGGAGATGCAAAAACCTGTTCTCAGACTAATGCAACCCCATTTTACACTGTAGAGTGATGCAAAGAGGAGATTAAATGACTTGTTTAGGGACACACAGAGTGTCAGTGATGGATGTGGGGTTGGCATCTGGATCTCACGATTTCTGAGTATGTGAGATTGAGAGAACTGCAGGAATTCTGCTGGATGTTCTGTTCTCTGTCTTTTTCTGACTTCTATTCATAGACAATAAGGGCATTTTCAATCTGTATTTCCAACCTGCACTATAATGCTTTGCAAATCAAAGGGCTGACATAGTGATTTAAATCAGTGTGTTGTTATCTAAGTAACTGTTTAAATTACAGGTTTTAGCATACACTACAGTGCAACCAATCTACTAATTAGCTACACTTCTTCATAACATTGGAAGTAAAACTGTATTTAACCTTATAATACATGCCCCCATTACATAAACCGTGTGAGAATAACTTTGTAAGAACAAAGAACAAACATAATTAAGGAACGGTGTGTGTGTGTGTCTCTGTGTGTCTGTGTGTCTGTCTGTCACTGAGGGCTTCCTGAAGCTCATATCATTTTGATGGCTCCATTTAAATGTGGTTAGATGTGATAGCATCTAGTGACACCTTGTCTCCAATATTACAATATTTTGAGCAAAAAAAAAAATTAATTCATCAGTTGTTTTAGTATTTTCCCCATGTCAAAAGTGATCATAACTTTGTGATCAAACATCAATTTATCAATTAAGGATTTTATACAAGTTTTGCATCTTAATTTTCTAGTCCCCTCAAAGCCACACTTTGATTGGAATTGTGAAATTATGGTTGTTATGTTAAGACTGACCAAAAAAACAAGTGAACAGTACACTCACTACATATGCTATATTTATTTTTAGCCCTTTTGAAATAGGAATTTTAAGAATGAGCATTTTGTTAATTTAGGGTTACCACCTTTTCAGAAGCCCAAAGTGGGACAAAAGCACGTGACCTGGCCATTGGCAGCCAACTGCACGTGCCACAGGCCCACGGCAGCCTTACGACACAGGGTACCAATCAGGATATTTGGGATGCTGTGTCATATGCCACTGCCCACCCCATGTATGCCTTAACTCAGCATTCTTTGCATGTTCACCCATGGAATAACATTAAAATTGTCTGTGTTCATAACCTTTGGTAAGTTGAAATCAGGAAACAACTCATAAAAAGCCAGCACTACCCACCACTGAAAAAGGCAAAAGACACACAGTGAATGTCCAGATAAATGCAGTTTAATAATACAGCCTCAAACACAAAATGTATCAAATCCACAGACCTTCAAAATGCTGATAGCACAGGCTGGAAAGACAAGGGCAGAGCCCAACTGACTTCTACCGGTTTCGCAGTAGCCTCTTCAGGAACCTGATAGCACAGGTTGGAAAGACAAGGGCAGAGCCCAACTGACTTCTACCAGTTTTGCAGTAACCTCTTCAGGAACCTGAAGAGACTACTGCGAAACTGGGAGAAGTCAGTTACATGGGAAGAATATCTGCATGGGGTAATGAGCTTGGAATTGGCACTGTACAACCAGCAGAATTTGCTCAACTGGTTTGATTCCCCATCTACCAAAATACAGAAACAGAACATAGAAAGGCTCCACAAAAGATAGGTGGCCACGACAACAGCCAACCAATAGCACTAGTATAAGCAAAATACCAAATTCTAATAGGAGCCACAGCTGAGCCACCACAGTTCTTTTCTAATTCTGGCAGTAGGCAGCACTTGTGATGGCTCAAAGTACACTTGTCATTTGGTCAACTATCTCCAACTACTAAAAGCAGCAGTACTATCAAGTCAGGAAGTGATGTAAGCATGTGACTATAGTTCCAGTTCCACTATCTGTAAATATGTTTCCCAGTCATCTTCAGTATTTTTTTTATTTTGATATTTGCAATTTGAATTTGTGGCGCCACAATAAGTCTGGTGGCGAACTAATTTTCAGTTGCGAATCTACCACAGATCACACCCAGTGTTTTGGTTACTGCAGTAGGATCCTCTGCTGAACACTCCCGAGACCCCTGTGTAGTACTGCCAGTCAAACCCATGTGCAGTTGGCAGCAGAGAGGAGTTCAGTGCAGAATGTAAACAAAAGCAAAGGATACCTGAGCAAATTATTTTTTTGGGGGGGAATCTTACAATGCAGGTGGGAAAGGGTACCAGGCACATGATCAGCAGAGCACAAGGAATAAACAGACAAAAAAAGCACAGATTGTATTTATTATTATATAGTACTGCTGCTTTAAATAGACATGCAAATCCACAACAAGACATTGCAGTGCCACTCAGAGAAAAAAAGATCCACCACACAAGACTCGAATATCACGTCATCATGTGAATCTGTTCAACAGTTTCTATGGGCATAAAAGAATGACTAGAGCATGCCAATGTGAATCAATTTGTGTTATGCAAAATAAAATTATGTTCACAAAAATCAAATCAGGCTTGGCGTCTTCTGTTCAATATACTGTAATTTGCTTTCACACGTAGTGTGTGGGTCAATAAAAAAAAAGTCCTCTTAGAGAAAAGGTTAGGCAAGAGATTAAACAATGCAAAGTTTCTTCATGCACACACAGACACTACCAAACAAGAAGGCACGGAGGTGTAAAGTAAGAAAAGAAGTGCAGAGTTCATTCTTCTGTAATAGATGGCATGAGCGCCGCATATTAAGTTTGCATCTCTATGCCAATCTCAGGAATCTGTGGTGAAACACTCATCTAGCTCCTGTGTGACTGCAGGAGCTCGCTGAGTATTTCACCAAAGATCCTTCAGATTGATTAGCAGCAGACAGCAGTGCTGAGCACACTGCAATACATAATGTTGTGTGTCATTTTATTTTTGATGGGAGTCAGTGTCCTTGTCAAAACATCCGCTGTATGTAAATGAAAGTCTGATTTTCCCCAGACAGGCTGTCGTTATGATAAATTATCCCCAACACTAGCTTACATGCCAGGAAACGCACAACAGCAGGCTGCTTCACCTAGTGTTCCAAAATAGTGCAGCCTTTGGGAGTTATGGTAATAGAGGCCAGTACAACAAAAGGTGGACATTGGGCAATGGGCATCATAATGACTTTTCTGTTATTGATGTATTCAAAACAAACTAACACTGCTTCTCTGATACCCATACCAGAGAACTGCTTTTGCACAAACTGCTACGGTTGCAAGTCTGTGTTTGCTACTCCTGATGTATTTGCCCCATTGAATTACAACCTACCATGGGGGGGGGGGATCAGTCTTTTATCTAGGAATCTACTAGGGCAGATAGACCCCAAAAAACAAAAGGGTAAACACCCATTACTTATTTCTTTAAAAATCTGGGCTTAAAGGCACTCAGGCTTAATCTTTGGAACAAGCCAAAACAGCAAATTGATTCTACGGTTCTAGATTCTGCTGTCCGTACCTATGAGCCATTAAGCCCAGCTTTTGGAAAAAAATGGTTTAAATACAATCACATCAAATCAATCACGAGGTAGACTCCATCCCACACACATACAATACATTTATTGTGGCACTGGTAACACTCCTGAGTCTTCTTAATGGAGTGTGTAAAGTGTATTGTTGCGCTACCTTTATGAGACTGTATATGACAAATAAAACATTGAAACACTGGCTAGAAGCCCTTACCTGACTGCAGAATTCACACTCCAGACACTCCTCAGTAGTAACAGCCACGAAAACAACCAGCAGACACACAGTTCTCCTCAGTCCAGTGCAAATTGATGGGATTTCAGTCAGCTGTAGTCCTGACTGATTTGATTCGGATAAGGATTATGCTGCCTGCCAACTCGCTTAGCTGCAATGATGATGACTGGCACCCACACTGACACACCACCTAGTGATTGATTACAGCTCTTTTTCTTGTTGTTCTGACAAAAGAAATCTCTCTTTTCAGAGGTTAATCTGAGCAGTCAGGAGCAAGCTAGGCAGTACACAGCTCCTGAAGAGACTTTCTACCTGTTGCAGTTGCAGTGCAGCCTCAGCTGAAAAGAGATGGCGACCCGACTCCAGTAACTGCCAAAGCCCAGTTATTGGCTCCTGCTACAGCTGCCCTGCAATGAGGAGAGTGCCTGCTCTGCCTTGCCTAGTACTCCCTCTCTCTCTCTCTCTCTCTGCCAAATCAGCGATGACTATTTCCGATAATCTCCAGCAGTCTCCCTGTCTTCCTTAGCTAGCTTCTTTCCATGCTGCTGCTCCCTGCTCTCTCCCAAATGCTGCTGCCAGCTTTTTTAAGTCACAGCATTTAAACAGGCTGCCACCTGGTAGCCACACCTCCTGATTACTCTGCAGCCAATGTAGTCATCAAAGACATCATCAGGAGGCCATGGCGCAGACCTGATTGAGAGCGGAGCGGACCACTTGCTCCACCCCCCCAAAAGCCCTGTGATGCAGAAAAAGCCCATGAAAAGTTAACAAAGAGAGCTTGCCACTGAAGAAGTCAGATGCATAAGATGCTACGTAGCTAGCCTGTAGACCTAACTACTCTCCGACCATAACCGTCCCAATGTCGTGACCGACCGCCGTTTAGCTGACGCTGTATGAGGCAGGAGTTGCTGCAGCAGTGGTGAATCTCCTAGAAGCCTGAGGAGTGAAGGGAAATGGGGGAAAACCACTGGGCTGGAAGGACTAGTAGGAAGACCGACTATTGCTGTGAGTGATGCATATTGCTGATTATTTGTGTCTAGACTCTTTTGGGCAAAAAGCGGGACATTTAGCGTCCCACAGCTGGGAGGGATGGGAGACAGGACGGCACCATGAAAAGCGGGACTGTCCCACAGGAAACAGAACGGGTGGCAACCTTAGAAGCAGTAGATTTACTCTAACTTCAGCAAGGCATTTGACTCGATACCACACAGAAGTTTGCTGCAGAAATTAAAAGAGCTGGGAGTAGCAAAGAACTTAGTTAGATGGGTTGGAAGTTAGCTAGGGGGAGACAGCAGAAGGCCCTGCGTGAAATTAAATATGAACATATGAACATGCAAAATTTGCCAGAAGAAAAAGGCCTTACAGTCTAGCATGTCTGCTCGGTTGTGCAGCTAACAGCCCTTATTTTGCAGCTGCCCCTCCTTCCCCTGCCCCACCTCCCATGATCCTCCCTCTTACTTTGTCCCATCTCCTCTTGAAGCCCCCCACTCTTCTACTGCATACCACCTCTGCTGGCAGTGCATTCCAACCAGCCACCACCCTCTCTGTGAAAATAAGCAGAATAATGAAGATATTTCAAGCCCTGCTTCACCAACCACCTAACAAGTGGAAGCCAACAATGTCTTAATACTTGGAGCTGCACTGTTACACCATACCATACTAGCATAGATAATAGGTAAGAGATCTCTTACCTGGTTGCAAGGAAGCCTAAATTTGTGGGGGGGTGTCTCGATGCAACATCCAGTTGTACCTGTAGAAGAATAGCGATGGGGAAACAAGGGATCTGCAGCTGCTTGGGAACTAACTAGGACAAACAAGGTAGGGTAAACATAGGTAGGTAGGTAGGTAGGTAACATTTTTATTTGTGCGACAATAGTTATCATAAAATATTCATAAATACATTTCATACAAATTCACAAATTTACATACAACATATCAAAGTACTATCTAACTAATATAAATACATATTAACTATGCTCATTTGTCAGTGTTCATTTTGAATCATAAATTCAAGGAGTATTATTATAAATTAAAAGATTTTAGGCATCTGTACAACCTATCTAATAGTCAGATCTTCACTGTTAAATAAATGACTAACCAATTGGTCTGGGGGAAGACTGAGGGTAGTTAATATTGGAGCCAACAATTTCCTTCTTTTAATTTCAAATTGAGGACAGTGTAGTAATATGTGTTTGAGATCATCTGCTACTCCCATAAAACAACTACAGTTGGGATCACATATCCCTAATCTTTTTTGATCAAATAATATATATTTTGCTTTATAAAGCTCCAATCTGTATTGTGTTATCTCTCTTCTTTACTCAGGATTTCAAAGAATGGTTAAGTAGGGCTCCAAGTTATGGTCTGTTTTTTTTTTTTTTTTTGTGCCGAGCTCCCCTAGCCCCTTGGTGGGCTCGCCAGACTCCGGCAACCGACTCCCTCATACTCAGGGATGCCCCACCCCCCTGAGTGGGGCTGCCTAGGCAGAACTGTCATGATCAGAGGGATCAGTGCTGGAGCCGGCTCATTAGCGAGGAGCCGGCATTTTTTCTTGTGTGATTTTTTTCCCCTTGGAGCCAAGGGCGTGTAATGACGCAGGCAGAGGAGAAGCCCACACGCATCCATCCACGCTTTCTTCCATGCATCTGCCCTCAGCTCCTCCCAACTATTGCATGGCACCTTTGCCTCCCAGCCTCCTCCAGGGGGTGAACGGGTGCTGATACTGTGCTTCTCCCCTCCCCAGAGGAGAGTAGTCCTCCAGACGTTCAATCCTTCTCCTCCCCTGCCAACCCCCGGCAGGTCTGTTTTTATTATTTTGTACCACTTAAAGTGACACAGATCATTTATTCTTACTAAATCTTGTTGAACGGTAATGTCTCTTATTCTAATCTTTATAATTTGTTTAAACTGGAAAGAAATAAGTCTATGTATTTCATATAATAGATTTCCAGGCCCCAGGGGAAGAATATCATCCTGCATGGTTTTAATTATTTTCAGTGTGAAACCCATATCATGGTATTTTATTTGCTCTTCAAGACATCTCCAAGGAAGTTGGTTTTCATCTAGAAGAGATAAACGGAGCGTAAATACAATTCTTTTCTCTGAAGCCAAAGTACTTAATGGCAACTGGCACAACTCTCTTCTTAAGATTTCTGCTGGTACTGATTGCTGAACTTTCAGTGGATACCTATATATTTTATTAATTTCTATTTCAAGGGATTTTATGTTGGATGGGGTCCAAATTTCTGTGGCATATAATATTCCAGCCTTTATCTTAGCATTAATTACTGTAATTAAACCTAGTATTGAATATTGTCCCAATCACCTATGACATTTTTTAAATGCCATAAAAGATGTCTTTAATTTTTGTAACATAAGTTTAATATGTAAAATTCTTTGTAAATTGTTTGCAAATCTTAGCCCTAGATAGTCATAGAATACTGTAGTATTTACCTTAATTATATCAATATATGGAGTATATTGTTTATTGGGCCTATTCCTGAAGACTACCATATTTGTTTTTCCTATATTTATAACCAATTTATCTTCCCTACATAGATCTGAGAAGTGGGTAACTTTTCTTTGAAGGACTAACAAAAAGGTTGAAATCAGAACTACATCATCTACTTAGGTTAATAAAGTCACTGAGTACTGACTTGTTTTGGGCGAAAGGAATTCAGGATTGTCCATAGACTCAAGAATCATGTTTATATAGATATTAAACAAAAATGGAGCTATCAGGCAACCCTGACGGACTCCTAGGTCTGTGTTAATTTTGGATGTTAGGTTCCCCACCTGATCATACCTGACTTTCAACCATGTGCTCTCGTGAAGCCTTATTAATATGTTTAATAATTCACTGGAAATACTATAATTTTCCAACTTGCCCTAGAGTAACTTTCTACTTAAGGAGTCAAATGCTGTTCTTAGATCAATGAAACAGCAGAATAGTTTTGATTTTTTAATTGTCAAATATTTCTATGTAAGATGGTTTAGAACAAACCAATGTTGTATTATTGAACTATTTTCTCTGAAACCATTTTGGGTTTTAGATATCAAATTATTATTATTATCAGCCCACTATTGTAAACGGTCTAATATAATTCTACAAAAGATCTTTTGTGAAGCATCAAGTAGGCTTATTGGCCTGTACATGGCTGGATCAATTATTTCCTTTTGTAAATATGAGATAAATTATGCTCCCCTTCCATGAGTCAGGAAATTATTGTTCCTGTATACAGTGGTTATAAAATATATGTAAAACAGGGGTCCACCAATATTCAAATGATTTATAGATATCTGCCAGAATTCGAGAATTCCACCGGGCCCTGGGGCTTTGTTCTTAGATACTTCATCAAGGGCTCTTTTAATTTCATCTTTACTTATCTAAAATGCTATAGGGGAACCTATTACTCTATGATTTTTGCTGATAAACTGTTTATCTTGTTCCTCTTGAGAAAAATATAACTTTTTGAAATGGACTTCCCAGTTTAACGGGGTAATAGCTGCCTCAATCTTGTTTGCGTATTTGTCATAACCCTTACTAACCAGGGTCCAAAACTATTTGATGTCATTCTTTATTATTGCTTTCCTTAATTTTCCCACATAACCATGTGGTATTTTGATCTTTCCAATTCTAATACTTTTCAATACTCTTTTCTGGCTTTATTTAATGTTTTATTAGTATCTTTTGAACCTAATTTCTTCTTCTTCTGGATGAAACCATTTAATTTTCTTAATACAGTTATAATTAAACCAAGTGTTTTTCCCATTTTTATGCAATGAAGCTGTATATAAAAGCAGTTTTATATAAAAACTAATGTCATTCCACATTCCCATGATCTCTCCAAAGTTCTTCTCAAACAGATTATTTTTAAGGTGTAATAGGTATTCTGCATTTAATATTTCTTTGAATTTCATAATTGCTGATTCTTGACATCATATTCTCTTGACATTTGTTATCTCTAACCCTTGCATATGGAGTATTTTGATTGGGCAGCATATACCCCCAATCCCATGTTGTCAATACTGGTAAATGAGCTAATTCTATTCTTATTATGATTTCTAAATCTCGGACGGCAACTGAAGCACCTATATTGCCCCAAACCAAATCTATACAAGATGAGCCTAAAGGACCTATATAGGTGTAATCACACTCCGTGTCCCTAGGCATTCTTCCATTATTGAGACAACATTTTTGATCATTCATGATGTCTGAGAGCAATTTCCCACTTCGATTGCTAATGATGTCATGCATTTTCCTTTTACAACAAAGAATTTTATTAATAAGGTTTATCCCTTCTATATAACCGCCATCATTATTTCCATTTGAAATGGTCTGAGAACCTCTAGCATTGAAATCCTCTTGTATTATAATTGCATACTGTTTGTATTTATTTGTAATTTCATCTAACATTAATTTAAACCTAATCCAACAGTCTCCTTTGTTATGTTTCCTTTTAGGTGAATTATAAATGTGGACTAAAATAAGAGTTATCCTTTTGTTTATGATCTTTAGTATCTGATAATTTTCTAAGTGGACCATTATTTCAGTTATTAAGCAGGTAAGAGCAGTTTTTATGAATGTAATCAGGCCTCCCATTTTTATTCTGCTTTTTTTGCTGGAATAACAAAGCTTGAATAGCCTGGTAGTAAAAGGGGATTATCATCCATCATCCAAGTCTCTTGTAGACATATTATGTCTGTTTTCATAAAAAAACTGTTTTAGTTCCTGATCTGCCAACTTTGAGAGCAGTCCTTCAATGTTCTACATTAATAAGACCAGTTTTTTATCACGTGTTTTAGTTCATATATGTCAATTTATTTTCAAATGTTCTAATGTTGAAAATGTGTTGTTTGTTTTTATGGGTATGTTCTCACTCCATACCTGTTTTTTTTTATTTTTGTCTTGAGCATCCTCTCCAAAAACTGACTCTGTGTTAGGTAAACTGCATGCTCGTCCAAAGCATAAGATGTCTGGAGTACCAAAGCTGCCATTTGGGATGAGTTGAAAGTGATATTGATTTGTGGGTATTTCAAAGTGAAAGAATGTACATGAATATATTTTATTGAACTTCTATTGATGTTCACACATAGTACACAGGAGAAGAAATCCGCTATATCTCTTTTAATGAGACCTATCGGTTGATTTTTTTCAATTTCCCATCCAAAAAGCAATACAGTCTTAGTTTCCCAAATGATTGTCCTTTTCTTATGAAAGTTGGAACCAACTGTGGGGGGGCACAAATAAATACCCTTCTTGTATAATATTCTTTCTTGATTCCAAATTCTTTGAGCTGTACTATTGGTCTGACAGTACAATAAAACACAATTTTGGTACTCCTAATTTAGTGGTCTCATAACAAATATTTCCTTAGACTGTTCTTTTAAATGTAATAGATTTAATACCAAGTCTGTCAGCCTGGGTTGTGTTTTGCATACCAGACTATGAATTCCATACATTTCTATTAGATATTCTTCCCCAGGGGCTATATCTGTTGTTAATGGAAATTGACTAAATTCTCATTCCAGAATTTGTGGCTGCTCTATTTGTAGCTCCACATTAGTGTCCATGGTCTCCCCTCTTTCCGCCTCCTTTGTATCCTTTTGCCCTCTAATACAAGATAAAGGGCTACTGGTACTGGTATCTTTTTGTTTTGGGAAGGAATCTTTGACCAAGGTCATTATTGGTGCTTCATTAGAGGTCATTCTTGTTCTATTCTCATCAGTCCCATTTGTGTTATTTTTAACCTTATTCATTCTTTTATTTTTACCAATACTTTTCTCCTTTATTATGTTAGAATTATTTTATTGATTATTTTCTTTCTTTCCCTTTCTAATACTTTGGACTTGTTCTTCTAGTTCTATAATAGGCTCAGCTCCCTTTTGAAAGGGTGGAGGAAGATTGACTTGATTTGCTTTGCTTGCTTTCTGTTGTATTTTAACAGACAAAATATCATCTGAGTCATTATTACCTGTGCCTTGTTTCTTATTGAGAACATCCAAAATGGCCTTGTTATAAGCAACTTCACCTCTTAAATTCTCAATTTCCCATTTTAATGTCCATAGATTTTAGAATATGACATTAGCCATATATTGGTTATTAACAGCATTTAATAATTCTGAGGACAAAGATGAATCCAAAATTAGATCTATGGGCACTATATTATGCTTCTCTAGAAGTTCCAATCTTGGAGTAGTACCCTATCCATCTATTGGCTTCTCAGGGGAAAGAGAGAATTGTAACTGAGGTGATAAAGTACTTAAAGAATCATTGATTGTAACCAAATGATTCAGATTTTGTAGAGTTTGTTCCAGTTCTTTTAATGTTTTACTGGCACTCTGTGCATGACTTTCCATAGTCATAGCTTCCCTTTGTGACCCATATTCTGTATTCTTTGCATCCCTTTCACCTATACAGTATTCACTAGCCTTTAGACAATTTTTCATAACTTTGAATTCTTTAAATGAGTTTACAGATAGCCAACCACTAGAGTTCACTTCTATAGGATCACTAAAATGAGATCCAATCAGGGAATCCAATGGTGCATCCATTTCATCAGAGGAGGAGAAATATGGATCAAATAAATCAGCAGGCACCAAAGGCTATACATCAGTCTCTACTGAACTTATAGAGTCCTCAGTCTAGCTATTGGTGCTATATTGCTCCAGTGTAATCATTTGTTGATCAGTTTTATTTAAAAATAGAGAAAGAAAATTCCCCTCCTCTACATTATCTTGTTTATTTTCTTCCAGAGTCTCCTTAATAATGTAACATGAATTCGAAATAACAGGTGTTGCGCTATCTACATTAATTTGGGGAGACCTCTGAAAAAAGATGTGATTTTAGGTTGAAGGTTTTTAGGTTGGACATTTTTATCTTTCCCTTTAATTTCTCTTCTTGTTTTAATTCCCTCTATCTCCCTTCTCTCCTCTGAATTCTTTTTCATTTTACCATTGATTTTCCTTTTGGGCCTCTGTTTAAGAGGGACTAATAAATCACTTCTTGTATTTACCATTATTATGCACCCTAATTACAAACTGATGCAGAATCAAATTAAGGTTTGACCAAGATTTTAAGAGTGAGCCTAGTTAAATGATCCAATTTTAAGTAAAAATAATAAAATGTAATATAGAAAATACATCAACCCCTTAAATCAATACGAAAACATTTTTAAAACCAAATACAGTCAATAACTCAAGAATTATACAAGAGTTATATAAAAACCTATAAATAAAATATTTACTATAATATGTAAATATGCTCATAGACTGCTCTAATGTATAAATAGTATTATCACAAGTTAAATCTAGAAGGCTATTAGAATCCAAAACCTAATAATTCATTTTAATGAAATGTCCAATGTCCAATAACCAATGCCCAATATCCAATGGTCTATGATTTCTTAGTGGAACCTTCTTTCATTGGGTCAATTTTAAAATGTTATCTGAATTTTCAATAAGAATGTATTACTTATCTGACCCTTCGAAAACTCAGTAAAGGATTGAAGCAAAAGCTGGGTGTTTTGAATAATAAGTGGCTTTACCACTGCCCAGCCAACAAGGTGTAAGTCCATGATGAATGTGAAGAATAAAGATCCAACTGTGCTCTGCTCTGCAATTTTCCTTTGGGCTGTAAACCTTCTCACAAGCACCCAGGATGACTTTGAATGCTTACACAGTTTGTAACAGGAAATGTCGGCCAGTATTGATATAAAACAAAATGCAAACATTAAAGCATAAAAACATAACTAGAAATGCTTTTAAAATGCTTTTAAAATCCTAAGAGGCTTTCTATGATCGCCTCTAAAAATGCAGTAACTGGTCTCCAAGCCCAAACTCACAAACACCAGCATTGGGCAAGCATGTGTCCAAGTATACAGTTTAAAAATTCAGGGGTTGAAGCAAAAGTCTACAGTAAACATTAAATAATACCTGATACATGTGGTCAGTGTCCTGTCATACCAGTGTTGTGTCCTGTCCCAGCATGGTAGATATTACAGGTCTGATGGGAAAAAGAGTTAGTATAGGGAATAAATGTACCAATCAGCTGGGTCAGGCATGAAAGGCTTGCAAAGGTTTTTTTTTGTGTGTGTTTGTTTTTAAATGGGATAGGTGGAGGGGGAAAGGACAGTTATGTAAGAACTTACCATAAGAGCAGATCTTCAAGGGGATTCTGTCATCAGGTAACACCTATGGAACTTAGCTGTCAGGCATCAGGATCACGTGGAAGCTTTTTATGCAGCAGTCTATTAGGGAATGCCCACGCTGACGATAGGCCCTGACATCATATGCCCTACATGAGTGTGGGCAGCCCCACTCCATCCTCAGTTCTTTCCCTAGCCGGAGGCCATAGGAGATAGGAGTCCCACCAGGAAACTGAGGAGAGCGACAGGTGTCCAGCTAGTAGAAAAGCCAGAGCAACATGACAGCTGAACTGTAGCAAGAGAAAGAGAAAGGAGGATGGAGGATGGAGGAAGGGACAGCATGATCTGATGACAGATTCCCTTGAAGATCTACTTTTAAGTTAAATTCTTGTGTAACTCTTCTATCTTCTTTGGGGATATTGCTGTCATCGGGTCATATCTATGGAATGAGTCCAAAGCAGTGCTGATAGCAAGGATAGTCTGGGTGGTAGGAGGCCAGAGACTTAAGAAAGAAGGCCCTGAAGCACAGCTAGATCAAAGCCTGCTCTTCTCCAGAAGGCAATGGAGACTGTAGTGCTTGGTGACAATGTAGACAGTATTCCAAGTGGCATTAGCACAAATCTCAGCTGCAAACACGCTCCTGAAGTTCCTTACTATACTTCCTATAACAAAAAATAACACAGTTGGCCAACCATTTTGACAAGCACTGTTTCAAACCTGGAACACCCTCTCTGCCAGAGGTGAAAGAAAAAAACAACTGAGAGGGCTTCCTGCAGTCCTTCATATGGAGTATATAGTAATGCAGAATTCTATGCACATCGAAAGTATGGAGCAATACTTTCCTTGGATTGGCATGCTCTGGAAAATAAACAGATGGATTGATTTAAAGTAAATTCAGACACCACCTTAAGAATAAACTTAAGGTTAGTATGAAAAAAGAGACTCTGTCTTTGTGGAAAATCAAAAAAGGCTGCTCACACATGAGAGCCTATAGCTCTAAAATTCTTTGAACAGAAGTAATGGCAACTAAAATGAACATTTTCTATGACAGAAAGCATAGCTCACAAGACATGGCTGGCTCAAAAGGAGGCAGGGTTAGCATCTCAAGAACAAAATTCAGATCCCAAGCCAGAACCAGATTATGGATAGGAGGCTTCAAGTAGAGCATGCCTCACAGAAAAGTGTGGGCCACATCCAGCTGTGCCACAGTACAACCATCAATGGGCACATGAAAGGCTGATATAGCTAAGAGGTGCACTTTAAGAGAGGAGTATTTGTGTCCTGCATCAGACACAGTCAAGAGATACTCCAAAACCTAGTTCACCAGACAGGTGAAAGGGTCCAGGCAATGAGAAGCAGCCCAGATAGCAAATTTCATAGAGTAGGTGGCCCTAGTGGAAGGTTTTCTGGTGGCCACCAGGACAGTAGCCACCTTCTGAGACACACCAAACTGAATAATGTGGCTATGTACTCAGGAGTCATGTATGCAGGTGGAGGATTTGAGGTCTGGATGGACCAGGGTCCCCTGAGCCTGAGTCAGCAGGTTCCAGCAGAGGGGCAGGGGAACTGGAGGTTCCACAGCCAATTGTTGCAGTAATGGAAACCATATCTGCCGAGGCCAGAATGAGGCCACCAGAATAAGGGTGGCACCCTCCATCTGTAGCTTGATAAGCATTCTCTGAATCAGAGGAAAAGGAGGGAAGACATAAAGAATCCTCCCTTTCCAGTAAAGGGACAATGTGTTTAGATAGAAAACTCCAGGTACTGGATCTAGAGAGCAAAAATGCAGCAGTTTTGCATTAAGTGGGGACACAAAAATGTCCAACTCTCGATGACCCCACCTGTCGAACAGAACTTCTACGATTGAAATCAGCAGTTCCCATTCATGCACTCTAGACTGTGACTGGCTAAGTCTGTTCACCAAGGTATTTTGGGTGCATGAACAACTGACAGTTCTAGACCGTGATCTAGAGCACAGTACCAGCCCTTCATTGCTTCCCAGCACAGGGGATAGGAAGGTGTCCCCCTTTGCTTGGTGATGTAAAAGACCACACTGAGATTGTCCAAATGCAACAGCAGAGGGCCTGGAGGGAGATGGTTCTGGAAAGCCTGTAAGATGTACAGAACTGTCCTCATTTCTAGAACATTTATGTGGAGGCAAGCCTCCAACTGGGACTAGGTGCCCTGGGTCTGAAAAGGACCTACAGTAGGTGGGCACCCCAACCAAAGCCCAAAGCATCCATGGTGAGGACTTGGGGATGATTAGGGATAAAAAGGGGACCCCTTTTAAGAGATTGGCCAGATCCACCAGTGAAGCACTTTGTTTACTGGCAAGGAGACTAGGACCAGCTGATCTAGATCATCTAAGCGCTGATCTCACTGAACCCTGAGGGTCCACTGTGGGATCCTCATGTGCAACCTGGCCAGAGGCCATGAGGTTTAGTAGCCTGAGGAATGTCCTGGCTGGGACATGCCAGCTCTGAGCCACCTTCTGGGCCTGGGCAATAACGTGCTCCTCCCTGTCTTGAGGGAGAATGGCCTTGCTCTAAGTAGAGGCCAGGACCACTCCTATGTACTGCAACCACTGAGATGGAGTCAGCACAGACTTGGGCTGATTGACTGTGATGTCCAAGGACTGGAATAACTGCAGGGTGCATTCTAGAGTCAACAACAGGAGCTCCCTAGACTGGGCTTTTTTCAGTAACCAGTCGACCAGATATGAGAACACATAAAGACCTTCATGCCAGAAGGCTGCTACTACAGCTGCTAAGCACCTAGTAAATATCCATGATGCAGAGGATAAGCCAAAGGGCAAAGCCCTGAACTGGTAATGTACCCCCTGGAACAGGAACCTCAGGTATCATCTGTGAGGCAGGCAAACCATAACATGCAGATAGGTATCCTGCATATCGAGGAAGCATAGCCAATTGCCTTGCTTGAGCAGAGGAAGAAGGTTATGCAGAGTAAACATCTGGAACTTTTTGTACTGAATAAAAAGGTTCAGCTCCTTGAGGTGTAGTATGGGACTCAAGTCCCCTGTTCTTTTGGGAACAAAGAAGAACCTGAGTAAAACCCCTTGCTCTTCTGTCACCTGGGCACTGGGTCTACAGCCTGTTTGTGCAGCAAGGTGAGTGCCTTCTCCCTGATCACCTGTGTGTATTCAGGAGGATAAGAAGTGGAGACTGGGGGAACATCTGAAGGCTGTTCTAAAAGTTCAAGAACATGGTCCTTTTTTATTATCTGCAGGATCCAATCATCTGTTGTAATGGTTCTCCACTGAGACAGATGGAAGGAGAACTGACCTCCGACCACCACCTCCTGGCTTGGAACAAAAGGAGAGGGGTCTGTCAAGGAATCAGGTGGAGGCTAAACCAGTAGCTGAGGCCACATCCCCTCCACTGAACTCCTTAGCAGAGGAACCATAGGTAGAGGAGGGGGCAGGCAAGGCAGAGCTGGCCCTGCACTTACCTTGAAGCTTGATTCTGGAACCAGACTTGTGAGATACCTTACAAAAGGATGGCCTTGATCTGATCCTGGGCTGGGTATGATAAAGGAAGTGGATAGACCAAATGGCCCTGCTGGAGGCTTGCAGATCATTGATAATATCCTGCACATTAGGACCAAAATGTGTGTGATCAACAAAAGAGGTATTCAACATCTGTTGTTGGATATCAGCTGCAAAGCCCAAGACTCTAAACCAGGAGTGCCTCCTAAGGCAAATGCCAGAGGCAGCTGCCCTGGCAGTAGTATCAGCAATATCATAGATGGCTCTGAGGAGATGCTTACTGACATCTTCCGAGGCCTGTCAACCTTGAGGAGCTCTTGCTTCTGGGAACCCTCAGGGAGGGCCTAAGCAGCAGCTTTGTCCTTCCTCCAGGGGGTATTCTAGTACTTGATCAAGTGAGCAAAGTAACTGGCAGTTCTAAGGTCTAGGGTGGCAGAGACAAAAGTCCTCTTGCCCCAGAGGTCTAGTCTCCTAGATTCCCAGTCAGGGGGCAGGGAACTAAGGTGCTTAGGTGCCTCAGTTGTGTCATGAGTGACCTTAATTACCACATAGTCCGTTACTGGCTGGGCTGCATACAAGGGCACCCCCTGAGGTGCTTGGTAAAGCTTATCAGCCTTTCTGGGCATGGCTGGTCCCAAGTTGGGCAGCTGCCAGACAGCTGTGGCAGCATCATTCAATGCTGGCAGCAGAGGAATAACTTTCAGTGGAAATTCTGGGATCTCCAAGAAAGCTACCAGATTCCTCCCTGTGACATCCTCTTCCTCAGTCTGGAACCCCATGGTGGAGGAGAGTTGCTTCATAATGTTGAAGAAAGATGGGTTCTCCAGGTGGGACCTAGGGCTATGTTTGACTGAGTCCTCACTGCTGGAGGAGATAGTGAACCTATCAGAGGATTCCACATCAATGATTTATTTTATTTTTATTTGGAAAATGTTTCACCAGGAAATACAACATGAGCTGCAGATCAGCTAGTTTCCAGAAACGTCCTGGGGAGAGGGGTTACAAGAGTTGGTAGCAACAGGAACACATAGCAATATAAGAGCAGTACAAGTACAGTTATCAAAAACACAGGTGTAGTATATTTATGAAGCAGAGAAAACCCAGGCCTTCTGGCCAGGGTAGACGATGCTAAATTCAGACAATACATATAATGCAATAACCCAAAGAGAAGGTGATATGATAGATCAAAGGTTAAAGTGTGGATAACTCCAGAGAAGTGCTAAAGGTAGATGGTGGACTGCAGCTTTGAAGTGCAAATGTATACCCTGGGGAGGGGCGATAATAAGCCAAAGTGGGGAAAGAGGGTTGTTGAAGGGGTAGAGGGTGATGGGTGGATTAGGGAGAAAAGTGGAAACAGGGAAGGTCTATATGCCTACAGGGTGATGGGAACCCTGTAAGGGGGAACAGGATAAGGCCGAGAGGGAGGGGAAGAAGGGAGATGGGGAGGATAATGATAGGGGCAGGAGAACAGGTGAGGAAGAAGGGGACACAGTAGTAGGGATGTGAAAGATTGGAAAGTGGGTGGAAATGGCAAAGGGGAAGAGGAGAGAGGGGCAAAGAGAGAGAGCCAGGAGCAAATACCCCCCCAGGATGCAGAGAACCCTGCAGGGGGACCAGGCCTGGCAGAAAGGAGGGGAGCTAGAGAGCCAGGAGCAATACCCCCCAGGATGCCGAGAACCCTGCAGGGGGACTGAGCCTGGTTTAAAGCAGAGAAGAGAAAGGGAGGCAGGGCAGGAGGAGATGGACAAGAGGGAGGCCGGAGGGAGGAGAGGGGAATTGGAGTGCCAGCATTAGAGTGTTGAGGTAGCATAGTGGGTAGTGGACAGTGGTAGAGTGACAGGATGGCCCTGTATGATTGTAGTAGGGGGGTGGGCATAGGAATAGGCTGTAGTGAGTGTAGCAGAGGTAATACAAAAGGAGGGGAAGAGTTAGGAGAATAAGAGGAAATTCAGTGATGGGGAGAAGAGGATAGATTCACAAAAGTGGGGAGAGTTATGGGGGCCTGGGAAAAGAGCAGTTAGGAGAAATAGAAGTGAAGTAGGGTTAAAGGATTATGTGCTAGGAAGGGGGAGGGATGGAAAGGGGGTTAAAAACAAGTGCAGTTAGGGGAAAAGAAGTTGTGTAGGGCTGAGGAGATTGAAGATGGGGATGTGGATAGCCTAGTAGGAAGAGGTAACAAGTTCCAGAGTTTTGGAAAGCAGTAGAAAAAAGCTTCTTGGCCTATTGAGGTAGAGCGATGTGGAATAGCTAGAATGTATGCATCAGAGGATCTGAGAAGATGGGAGGAGGGAGGTGGAGCAGTGAATGAGGAGTAGAGGTAGAAGGGGAGAAAACCAAACCAGAATTTGGAAGTGAACTTGGCACAGTGAAAGAGACACCTGCACTCAAGGGAAGGGAAAGCTAAAGAATGGTATAAGGTGCAGTCATGAGTGAGGGAAGGGTAGTCGAGGACAACGCGACAGAAAGCATTGAAAAGAGTATCCAATTTGGAAAGGGAAGACTGGGGAGCAGCACTGTAGACTATGTCATAATAGTCAGCAATAGGGAGTATAATTTTCTGAACCAGATCACACCTAACCAGTAGCGGTAAGGAGCTAAGGTTCCTGTAAAGGGCGCCCAGCTAGGGTGTCATTTTTTTCAGGATGGCATCAATATGTACAGAAAAGTTAGGGTGTTGATCAAGCCAGACACCCAGATATTTAAAAGAGGAGGTGTCCTCAAGTGTTGTCCCATCAAGGGTGTGAAGGGAGGGAAGGGAGAATAGCCTAGAGAGTCACTGCCTAGTGCCAAAGGTCATGGAGACCGTCTTCTTGGGATTAAGGAATAACATGAGAGTTTAGCCAGTGTTGAACATTATTGAAGTCAAGTTGTAGTCTGGAAGTCAAATCGGAGAGTTTGGCCTGAGGTGAACAAGACCATATCATCAGCATACACATGGATTGCGGATGAGGAGCATACTAATGGTAGGTCATTTAGAAAAACTGAGAATAAGAGTGGGCCAAGTACTGAGCCTTGAGGCACACCAGTAGAGATGGGTAATGGCAGGGATATAGAGTCAGTTACTTTAACAGACTGAGTTCTACCTACTAGGTAGGCTTGGAACCAGTTGCAGGCAGACAGAGACAAGCCAGCCTATGAAAGGGGATTGAGGAGGAAGGGGTGGGAGACTGTGTCGAAAGCCTTGGCCAAGTCAACAAAGATGGCAGAAGTGATGTGACTGCTATCCATGGCTAAATGGATAGTCAGTAAGTTTAATTAGGGAAGTGGTTGTAGTGTGATTCTTCCAAAAACCAGATTGGAATGGAGTGAAGAATGAAGAATTATTAAGGAAGGAGGAGAGTTGGGAGAGAACACGGTGCTCCTGATGTTTAGCCAGGGTAGGTAGAAGAGAGATGGGGTGGTAGTTCCCAGGGGATGAGAGGTTACCTCCCTTTAGTAGGGGGGAAGTGTAACATGCTTCCGGCTTCAGGGATAGTCATAATGCAGAAGGATAGATTGAGGAGGTCAGCAAGAGGAAGGGAAATGTCAGGAGCAGAGAGGTACAGCAGCTTAGGGTCATGGCCGTCGGGGGAGCAGCCCTTTGTTTGGTTATAGAGAGTAGCGCCTGTAGGGCATCATCTTGGGAGATGGGTGCAAAGGCAAAGCTCTCCACTAAATAGTGATTTGGGGAGGAATTGGGAGGCAGGGAGGAGGTAGTAGGGTGAGATGGGAGGGAGACTAGTAGGGTGGAGGTGCAGGAAATAAAGCAGGAATTGAATTCTGCAGCTACAGTAGGGTGGTCAGCAGTGAGTTGGTTGTTTATAATGAGCAGAGGGGATGGGGTTGAGATTGGGGGAAGAAGAGGGAGTGTACTACTTTCCAAAACTTTGACAGGTTAGTATTAAAGGTGGACCAGAAATATTCCGCTTTGGTCAGACAGATGGCTTTGGCACAGGCATTGCGGAGTGTACAGTAGGTAGCGTAGTCACGGGGGAGTTTGGAGGATTTGTGGGATTTCCATGCTTTAGTACGCTCTTGTTGACAGGCCAAGAGTTCTGGGGTTACCCATGGGAGGTGACTACCATGCACTCTAACTTGCTTCAGGGGAGCATGTTTGTTCCAGATGCTAGTGAAATTATTTTTGAAATCGACCAGAGCCTAATCTATAGTATTGGCTATGGATATAGGGGTCCAGTCAATGTGATTTAAGTCACGATGCAGAGAGCAATGTCTAATGTTTTGTAAGCACGGATCATTAGTAGTTTGTGGGGAGCTTTAGGTCTATGTACTTTCCTAACTAGGCAGATTATATGATGATCACTAAAAGCATCAGGTAATAGGCTAGACTGGATTACCCTGTGAGGATGGGAGGTAAGGGCCCTGTCAATGAGAGTGTGATTATGGGATTTGTGGTTTGGATGAGTAGGTTCTGTGATTAATTGGGCCAGGTTAAGGGCAGTTATGTCAGTACGAGTCTTATCTAGGGCAGGTGACAACCAGTTCAGGTTTAGATCCCCTAACAGATATAATTCACCCAAGGCGGTAAGTGACCTGATGGCGATGATTAGGTCAGTGGCTACAGAGTGGTGTAGACCCAGGCAACAATAGGCTCCTGCAATGAATATTGGAACAGAGAAGGGAAGAGATAGTCTTATGATGAGGGCTTCATAGCTTTTCGGGTTGGTGGATGATAGAACAGTGGAGATTTTGAGAGAAGAGGATGAGTAGATAGCAACACCCCCACCCCTACCAGTGCAGTCCTGGTGGGTAACGGCATATCCAGGAATTGCTCATAAATGCATCAGGGATTTTATTAGTTAACCAGGTCTCTGAAATGATGAGAATGTCTGGATTAAGGGACCCTACAAGTGGGAGTAGCAGGTCAAGTTTAGGGAGAAGACTGCGAATGTGAAGGTGTAGGATTTTTAGGCCATGGAGGAGAGAAACTGGGGTTGGAGCATAGGCAGGGGAGGGAGGAGTGGATTAGGCAGAGGCTTTGCTAAATGTTTGACTGGGGCTGGGATTTACGTCACCTGCAGAGAGGAGCAAGAGAGGAAATAATGATGAAATGCACCTTAGTACTCTTGAACCAAGGTTTGTTGGATGGCTCAAGGGAACAAGAAGAGCAACTGAATGTGGAGAGCCAAAATTTAAGAAGGCACAGTAGGGTGTAGGAGTAAGGTATAGCCATGAGAGAGGTAGAAGGCCATGTAGAGAAGTGGGTACAGGTATAACAAGCATTTGTCAATGCCAAATGTTGGCTTGCTGGCATTGGCATTGGTACTGCAAGAGTTAGAGAGATGCATAATAGGAATGGCAGTGAAGTACTGAACTAATACCAACCCCCACCTCCACCCTGCAGAGACTGAAAGGCATTGGGGGTGTGCCTTTGGGCCATCTGCCATGACGCTTATGCCATTCCACCTCACTCCACCCTGCAGGCATCAACAGGTGTCACAGTGTGCTTTGGGGTCTTCGGCCCTTACGCTCACCCCATTCCATAAGTAAATAAGCTGAGATGGGTTCAGTATAGGAGAATGGGGTGCACGTTAGGGCTGAAGAACCCAAGGCACACCTCAATGCATGTCAATGGCTACAGGGTGGGGTGGAATGCCTTGAGCATTACAGTCGATGAACCCAAGTCACACCTCTGATGCCTGTCAGTCTCTACAGGGTAGGGTGTTATGGCTGGAAACCCTAATGCCCAGGGCATTTGTTGTTATTTTCACTGCAAATGTTCAAAATGGGCTTTTTGGCATCCTACCTCATGAACAGTGGCACTATTATTTCATTACTCAATCCTGAAAGGCGATTTCACACAGTGACTGTGTCATTCGGCACCACATTTATAGAAACACATTTCTGGCAGGATGCAAAAAATGACAGCTGTACTGTTCATGAGGAGTGCGAAAAAATGGCAATGTTGAAAATCTGGAGTGAAAATATGAAAAATTGGCAAAGTTAAGAGCATGAATAGAAACTGCGCAAAGGACGCCCATAATGCAATCATTTTGAGGAATTTTTCCATCAAATTTTCAACATGGTTATTCTGAGACCTCCCCTCATGAACAATGACACTGTGATTGTGTTAATCTGTCCCAAAAGTTGATTTCTCACAGCAACCGCGCCATTCTGTGTCACAGTTGCAAAAACATGTTTTGGGCAGGATGTGAAAAATGACAGCTGTACTGTTCATAAAGAGGTTTTAAAAAATGGCAATGTGCCAGCCCAGAGGCACTGAGGGCTGAGGCGCTGGTCACCTTACCTCACGCAACACTGGCGACCCATGTTCGGGAACGAGCATGGACCACCGGGGGTCAGCAGGAGTGGGGATTGAGCGTCCGACAGACTGCTCTCCTTCTCCAGGAAGGGGAGGGTTTCAGTTGCCAGTGCCTGGTTGCCCCCTAGTGGTGGCTGGGGGGCATGGCTGCCACGCTGCAGACAGGGGAGAGTCAGGGCAGATGCTTGGAGGGGAACGCGCGCAGACGCGTGCGCACTCCTCTCCGCAGGAGTCATTACACAGCCCAACTCCTAGGGGAAGGAAAACAGACAAAATACACACACCCCGCAGCAGTGTGATGGAAGGCACCTCGCAGGCTCCGCTCCGGGCCAGCCATGGCACTGGCCCCTTGAATCCGGTCTCCGTTGGGAGTTGGGGAACCCTGCCGGCCCCACCGGGGGGGCAAGCCCTGGGGCTGGGTCAGTGCTGGCTGGTGGATGGCAGGGGACAGGGCTGGGTGCACCCTCTGGATGTAAACCAGCAGGGCAAAAAAACTAATAGCTGAAAAGGAAAAAAATGGCAATTTTGAAATTTTAGAGTGAAAATATTAAAAACTGGCGAAGTTACTAGCATGCGTAGATAATGAGCAATGCATGCCCGTAACGTGGTCATTTTTTTGAATCTTTTCACCAACTGTTCAACATCGCCTTTTTGGGACCCCACCTCATTGACAGTGGTGCTGTCGTTTTGTTAATCAGTCCCAAAAGGTCATTCCGCGCAGTGAAGGCAAAATCACTTTTTGGGACTGAGAAATGAAATGACAGTGACATGTTCATGAACCCCATGTTGAAAATTTGGGGCCAAAATTCCTTAAAATGGCTGATATATCAACCTAAGTTGAAACCTCCCATTGAGTCCCATTATAAAGCATACCGTCATGTCTTCAGTTTGCAGTTGGCTTTTGAAGAGTGCAGATGCTTCCCGAACCAGTGAAGATCTTATTCACCACCCCCTGCTGCCGCATTTACCTAAGGCTTACACACTGTTATGCGCACCTCCATAGCTTAGGAATTTCCATCCAGGTCTGTAACGTGTTTCTGCTGGACAGGAATATAAATAATCTTTCTTTTTTCTTCTATGGTTTGTATATGACATCCATACACATCCTGCTCCTGTGAGAACTGTATATATATTACGTTCGGGTTGTGTTATGTATATCTTTCTTGTACATGTGACTTGGAATGTAAATACTCTGCTCCTATCAGTATTGTAAACATGTTGTTCCTTTTGCATTATGTATATTTATATGTAACGGCACAATTTTCCCTGCCAATAGCAGGTCCACTTTGTAAATGAGCTTGCTCAATGGTGATCGCCTGGATAAATAAAGATTTGATTGATTGATTGATTGACTGCTCCTGACCTCCAGAGGTAAGTATGGGGTGGGGAGGTGGTGCTCAGAGGGAGGGTTTGGATGGTGGAGGGAGAGGAAGGGGACAAAGATGGACCATTTTCGGTTTTGCAGGGGACTGTTTTCTTTATTTTACAGGGAAAAAAATAAATAAAGGCATGTAGGCACACTGGGTGGGCTCCCAATGTGCCACATTAATGGGGAAGGGGGATACATGCCGACATGAGGTTTGGGTACCCCAATGTCGGCTTTCCAGGGAGTGTGTGATGGGCGGGGAGGGATACATGCTGACATGGGGATTGGGCACCCCAATGTCAGCTTTCCAGGAGTGTGATGGGTGGGGAGGGGGGATACATGCCAACACGGGGATTGGGCACCCCGATGTCACCTTTCCAGGGAGTGTGTGACAGGCAGAGAGGGGGGGATACATGCCAACACGGGGATTGGGCACACTGATGTCAGCTTTCCAGGGAATGTTTGATGCGTGGGGAGGGGGAACACATGCCAACACAGGGATTGGGCACCCCGATGTCAGCTTTCTAGGGAGTGTGTGGCAGGCAGCAGGCACCACCATATTTATTGAAATGGTTTACCAGGAAAGACACACTAAATAAATGTCTTGCTCCTGAAGCACAGCTCAGTGGCAGGAGCCGATCACTTGCTCCTGGAGCAAGACCAGGGGACAGAGTGCTCGGCTGCAGGAGCTGACAAGGTTGCAAGGGGGGGACATGCCGCTGCAATGACAAAACTGTTTGTGATTGCAGCAGCACATTTCATTCAAGTTTTTGGCTCTCTTTGAAGTTTCTGTCATCGCCAGCATGCTCACTGATTGGCGGTTGAGGGATGCACCCACTAAAGCATCCCTTGCATTGGCCACAACACTGACACACCTGTGAAATGTGCTACTTCTGCAAGATGTTGCTTGCACATATGCAAGCCAACATAATAAAAAGGCGTAGGAGCTGACACTTGGTTGAAACAAGGGGGTAGTAGAGTAGAGTAGTCATGTTAGCATGTGGAGTGTGGTGGAGAGTGGGAGTATTTAACAAATGAAGGGTCTGGAAAAGAGAGCAAGGCAAGAAGTGTGAGGACTAGATGTGGAGGAAGTAGAAGGAGATCATGTTTCCTGGATTAGAGAGAATGTGCAGCATAGCTTCCTTCTTATCCTCTTCCTCAAGGAGGATGAGGTCAGGGTGTTATTACTTCTCAATGTCAGCCTGCTCTGAAGCAGAGACTGATGGATGAGGTACCAATGGCTGTCTAGAAGGTGCAGGTTAAACGTACTGAACTGGCATCGACTCCAAGGCACCTTATTTAGCACCCTCCTCAATAATCTTCCGGCATCCTGTTCTGCACCAGTATTCCTATACGTGGATGATGCAGTCATTTTCTCAAAGACTGCTGACCCTACCCTCCTTCAGGCCCAACTTCAGAAAAGTTTTACTGAAGCTGAGTCCTGGTTCATCTCTCATAAGTTGGTGCTTAACTGCAAAAAAAACTAAGGTCATACTCTTCCATGGTACCCACAGCAAGCACAAAGCCAAACATTTGGTGATTAAAAACAGTGCAGGTGTTATCCTTGATCAGACTCAATCTTTTAAATACCTAGGAGTTACTCTGGATAGTACACTGTCCTACTCTAACCATGTTAAGAATGTTGCCAAGGTAGTTAACATCCGCGTAGGCCTTCTACACAGGCATAAACACTGCCTTACTACTGAAGCCTTCAGATTAGCTATCCAAAGTTCAGTTGTGTTTATTATTGACTATGGATTGTTCATTTATGGTTCTGCCACAGACACAACTCTACGTTGGCTCACCACAGCTCTGAATAAGGCATGCTGTCTACTAACTGGTGTAGCGTATCATACTCACACTTGTGACCTTTACGAACAAGCAGGCTGGCTTCAACTCCAGGCTCGCACTGAATATCAAGCCTGCCTTTTGGCTAAGAAGGCAGATCTTGGTCTCCTACCACCAGGTTCCCTTCAGCTTTTCAGTCCCTTCTGGGGCACTCGGAGCACACAAAGTTCTGTGAGCCAAACTTTTACTGTCCCTCGCTGTCGAACCTCACTCCGACAGTGATCCATTGCAGTTAGAGCTGCTAATTTATTTAATTACCTTCCTCCTGAGATTGCAACGACTGCAACCTTGGGACCTTTTAAGCAGAAGCTGCATCAATTCCTAGTTTCCAGAGCATCTTGTGACTGCTATACCTAATCTCTGCTGACAGCTAAATGCACTGGGACCTCCCTCTTTTACCATTTGCCCCTGTATAGCCCTATGCTGCTGCTGTGCTATTACACTCACAGCACTTCCTCCCTCGTCTCTTTACCATTCCTGCCCTTTTTTTCATCCTACCTCATCCCATCTTCCTTTACCCCTCCACTCCCACTTCCCCCTCTCTGCTCTGTTTCCTCACCTTGTTCTCTCCCTCTACCCCCTCCGCCTCGTGGGTCTTTCCTGATCAAGCTTCATTGTAGAATCTCCCTCCCTGCTCTTTTTTTGCTCCTTCCACCCCCCCAATTCACCCCCCCCCCATACTTTCTGTCCTTGTAAACCCTTCCACTCCTCTTCAGACAAGGCCACTGGCTGCACTTCACATAATATTTATCTTGCCATATTGTTCTTTTGTTTATGTCATTACTTTCCTCATGCTGTACTACTTACTGAAACCATTGTAATTTGCTATTCTTGTGACTTGACGTGGAACCTCTGTAAAAGAGCCCTTGGCTCAAATTTCTTTCTGATTTGTTAAATAAATAAAATAAATAAATAAACTGGTGGTGCAGGCCATGACAGCCCAGGCCATGGAATAAACTGTTACGCAGAAACATAGAAGTTGACGGCAGAAGGAGACCACCAGGTCCATCTAGTCTGCCCATTGTCTTTTAGCCTAGCCTTCTAACTGCCTTTGGGTTTGAGGGCTCCCTTGTATCTGTCCCAAGCATTCTTGAAACTTACCACTGTGCTTGCCCCCACCACCTCTGCAGGCAGGCTGTTCCAGGCATCCACCACTCTTTCTGTGAGGAAAAACTTCCTGGTGTTGGTGGAGAACTGCCCTACTTGCAGCCTTAGATCATGTCCCCTGGTTCTGCTGCCCTTCTTAAATTGGATGAGATCTGCACCTGGTTTATACCTTTTATGTACTTGAATGTTTAGATCATGTCACCCCTCTCTCTTCTCTGTTCCAGGGAATACATGTTCAGTTCTTTCAGTCTATCCCCGTAGGATATCTCATGCAGTCCCTGAATAATTTTTGTTGCCCTTCTCTGCACCGTCTCCACTCAATCAATGTCCTTTCTGAGGTGGGGCCTCCAGAACTAGATGCTGTACTCCAGGTGAGGCCTAACCAGTGATCTGTAAAGCGGCAGGATCACTTACTTCTTCCAGCGTATGATTTTCCCCTCCCAATGCATCCCAACATACCGATGGTCTTTAATGCTGCCTTCTCGCACTGTTTACCTACCTTCAAGTTGTCTGAGATAATGATTCACAGATCGCGCTCTTGGGTGGAGGCAGCTAGTCTTTTCCCTCCAAGATAATATGCCTTATTTGGATTTCTTTTTCCTATGTGCATGACTTTGCACTTTTTGGCATTGAATCTCAACTGCCATGCTCCAGACCATTCTTCCAGTTTCTTGAGGTTAGCTTCCATCTTATCCACTCCCTGCTAGGTGTCGACCCTGTTGCATATGTTGGTGTCATCTGTGAACAGATACACCTTTCCCTGTAGTCCTTTAGTTATGCCCAGTATGAAAATATTGAAGAGCAGGGCCCCAGTACAGAACCCTGAGGCACACCGATGGTTACTGTACCTTCTGATGACAGTGCACCGTTTACCTGCACTTTCTGGGTTCTGCCCTGTAACCAGTTTTTAATCTATCTAACTACATCTGCTCCAACTTCTGTGTGGTCTAGCTTCTTTACCAGCCTTCTGCATGGAACCCAGTCGAAGGCTTTGCTAAAGTCTAAGTAGATCACATCTACCACCCCGCTGTCATCTATAATCTTTGTAACACAGTCAAAAAACTCCATCAGATTTGTCTGGCATGACCTAGCCACTGTGAAACTGTGCTGCTTGGGGTCCTGATGGCTGCTAGACTCCAGGAATGCCTTGATCTTCTGTTTGAATAGTGTCTCCATTAACTTCCTCATTACGAATGTGAGGCTTACGGGCCTGTAATTTCCAAAGTCCTCCCTGCTGGTCGATTTGTGGAGTGGGACCACAATTGCCCTTTTTAAATCTTCGGGTACCTCCCCACTCTTTAGGGATTAGGTGAATAGTTTAACCTGTGGGGCAGCCAATTCTAATCTCAGTTCTTTTAAGATTCTGGGGGTGCATTTCATCTGGCTCCATGGCCTTGTCAACTTGCAGTTTATTTAGTGCCTCCAGTACTTTGGTTTCTGTGAAGGGGCTAGTATCAACCCTCTGTCCAGGAGTGTTGTGTTTTGCCATTGCAGGGCCATCCCCTGGGTCATCAGTAAATACCAAGCAGAAGTACTTGATCAGGATTTCTGCTTTTTCTGGGTCATCTTCTGTTGTTTTCCCTTCCTGAGTTGTAATCTTGACTATACCGCCCTTTTGCCTTCCTTCTTTCCCATATGTATCTAAAGAAGAATTTGTCTCCTCTTTTTGCCCTCTCTGCTATTCTTGCTTCTGTCTGCACTTTTGCCTGCCTTATTTTTTTGATGGCTTGTTTCATTTCTCCTTGTACAGCACCCAGTCTTCCTTCATTGTTTGTTCCCTGGTATGGCTTGAATGCCTTCCATTTTTCTTTCACTATTTTAGCACTTCCTTTGAAAACCATAAGGAGTTTCATTTTCTTTTCGCTTTGGTAACTCTTCTGGCACACTGGTCAGTGACTGTCTGGATTGCTTTCTTAATTTTCCCCCACATGACATTGACCTCGTCCACTTGTAGATCAATTAAGTCATTTCTTATGTTGGTCCTCATTTGGTTGAAGTCCGCCTTTTTAAGCCTGTTGTATGAGAGATGTGGCAATAGAGGAAAAAATAGCATTAAGGTCGATAACAGGAACATGAATCATCATTGACACAGGCATCTACGGAGGGGGTATGGAACCCAGCTCCAACGAAGCACTGCTCACAATAGTAGAAGTGGTGGGGCCCAGCACCTGAGGACCTTGAGATTAGAGAGATCTCGATGGCAGGGCTGGGGCTGATGACCCAGAAGCTGATAATCCCCCAGCAGCCCTATGATGGCTGGGAGAAGACTCTTCCATGGGGGCCTGACAGGAGCAGAGCCCTGCATCGAGTGAGGTGCCAATGTCAAAGCAGTCAATGGAGTGATCCTGGGAGAAGAGGAGGAAGAATCCAGTGGAGATTGGGATCACCGTCAAGGCAAACAGTACTTAGGCCGGTCCTTATCCTGATGATAGTGTTTCCTGAAGGACTTGCCCTGGGCCTTGGTGGTCTGACAGCCCGAAGAAGATGCAGTCGATTGGGCGGGGGGGGGCCCAGAAGACCCCTACTCTCCACTGACTGCCTGTTGCTCCATGAGGAACTTCTGCAGGGCTTTCTTTCATCAGCGCTGGGTGGTGAGGTTGAACTTCAGGCAGAACTCACAGGAAAGAACAATGTGTCCAGACCCAAGACAGCAGACACAGAGTTCATGGTTGTCAATTGAAGAAATCTTCTTTCCACAGCGGCAGCAATGGAAGACAGCTGACAAGGGATTAGTTCTCGACATACAAAGGCCAAGAGAATCACTTTAAACTAAAGTGATGTGAAGGCAGGCACCAAAGAAAAAAGATAAGTAGTTTTGGAGGTCGAACTGAGTGACAAAGCTTCCGCAGAGTCCATGCACAAATGGTCAGCAGTGGGAAAGAACTGAGGAGGGAGTGGGGCCACTTCTAATAGACTGCTGCAGAAAAAGCTTCTATGTTTTCCTGACACCTGATGGCTAACTTACCTAGGTGTTACCTGATGACAGAGATATCCTCAAAGAATACTACCAGTACCCTAACAGTGATCTGGGTTTGGGAATTGACTTAGATTGCTCTAGGGCCAGCTCTGGGAGGGGAGAGAAGATTCAGCATCCTTGGGATCACTCTTCTTTCCTGGCTGGGTGAGACTATGTTGCTCTACTCATTGACTGCAACCAGGGCAGGATGATGTCACCAGCTGTTATGCACCCCACACTACCAACAGGGTGCCAGACCGCCAAACTGGCTGAAAGTCTCTAGGGGTAGGGTCAAATGGCTCTATCACTTCTGGCCTTGCCATGGAGAACCATGGGGTACCAAAGGTCCAGTAGTCCCTGGGGTGGTGGGTGAAGGAGTTGGGTGGCTGGTGGTAGTAAACGGGCCTGCAGCAACCAAAGCTTCATCGTGCCAGTTGCTGGGTTTTTTTCTATTTTTCATGCCTGCCCATCTCTACTGATGCAGTATATAACCCATGAGGCCTTTACATGCATGACAACCCCGTGTGAAGGAAGGCTTCGTAGCCTGCCACAAGGTATTGTCTGCATGGCAGAACACTATACTGACCTTCCCCAGGCTGGCAGTGGTACCACATGGCAGCACCAACCCCTATCTTTGTGCTGCCCAGTCAGCTCCCTGAGCTCGTCCCTGAACTGGAGTCCCCAGCACGGGAGACAATGTGCTACCCACTGACTATTGGGTAGCACTGGGTAGCACCATGTACTGGGCAGCACTGGGTAGCACCATGTACTAGGTAGCACTGAACATAATGTTTCTTCATAGCTTTGTTGTTTTAGAAGAGTTCAACCCAATATTTTCAACATATTTTTTTTACGACCACACTTGTTGAACATGACAGATATCATTTAAGAAATCCTAGCCAAAATGACAACAAGCATGAAAACATGGTTTGGGCCAGATTTTTTTTTGTTAACGGAATATATTTTATTGATTTAATCAAAACCACTGAACAGCAGAAAAGCGACAGAAATACACAACATGATACAAAGAAAAGAAAACTAACAATCCACAAATACCATACCTTGTATTTGTCACCCATCAACATTCCTGATGCCCATATACACAGAACATTTGACAGTATAATCTAGCAATTTATCTGACTGTCCTAAGTATACATTCCCTGGAACATTAAACAAATAGCTTGCCCTTTGATTGTAGCTGGGGATTTTAAGCATTTAGTTGTAACAGTGTCTGCAACTTTTTCCATCTTTTTTGAAAACCTTTTAATTTATGGTAACAGCTGGCTATGTTTTTTTCCATTCTCCATGCCTCCAGAATTGTGGCATGCCGTGCCCTATATGCTGGCACTGCATTATCAAGCCAGTGTCTGAGAAAGACTCATCAAGTTGTGTCCACAATAAGGCAGGCCCTGTACCCCTGGCCTGCCATGGCAAGGAGGCAGGTAGGGCAGATGCCGGCTTCTTCTGGTTGGGGCACTCCCAGCCATGGAAAACACTAAGCTAGGTGGGTAGAGTATTTATGGCATGGTCCATCTGCCATAATATCCACACAATACTCACCCCCTCCCCCACACGGAAGTGAGTTCTTGAGTCACAGTCTCCTATGTAGCTTTGTGGCAGGGCATGCATGTCCAGGTGGGGGATGTTGGAGCATGTCAACGGGACATCCTGTACCTCATTGTCGAGAAGCCCACATACAGGTTAGTAGAGGCACATAGGCTTTGAGAACGTGACCCTAAATCTTGTTTACTTTTTAAATTAAGAATGAGCTACACATTATGGCCACTTTTCCTCCATTTTGTAGGCATGTGCTACACACAGTAGTGATGGCAGTCAATAGATTGGTAGGTGTGCCCGCCAGATGTAAGGTCTTACAGGCTTTCATTTAAGGCAATCATCTAATAAAAGCAGCGTTTATGAGTGTCGACTTCTTTTCAGTCGTGCTTTAAACATTCATTAAATAAGTATTAACAAATTAACTTTTTGGGATTATATCAGTTAATACATTTACAAGTCTATGCCTGCAGATAATGAATGTAGAAAAACAAGCACATAAAAGAGCATAAAGAAAGCGCCTGACAAAACGTGTGCAGTAACACGTCGTCTGGTTTCTTAAATAGGCATTTTCTGTAATTGACTAGAACAGCACTCGTGCAAGTTGTGCCTGTGTTGCAAGGTAACTAAAACAAACTCTTGCCAAATAATCAGTTCCTTTTGTATCCAAACCACTTCTGTTGATATGTTGCCCATGGTTGAATAATTCTTGTTTGGTTAAGTTTTTGAAGTATATTCTGCCTGGAGGAATTTGTAAAGCATTACTTATTAGTATTGACATTGGCACTGAAAAAAAGGTTTGTGTTTCCCATTTCCTATAGGTGTTTTTGTTATGATCATGCATGTAGTAAGGTCTTCAAATAAGAAGAAATGGGGTGGCATAGCCATAAATCATATTACAAATAACCCAAGAAATACACCAGAAGGCACCCAGACCCTGAGCCTATAGTTTCAATTTATGCACATTGTGCCTTTTTAAAGGCTGTTTATTCCACTGCACACAAGATCACAAGATGTGATCAAGAAACACCTGAGGGCTGTATGGATGGAAATGATTCTAAAGTAAAAAATATATTAAAGGGGTGCAGCAGCACCCCTATAGTTAGGTTTCAGTAACCTGTTTAATGTTAAACCTCAAAGTTTGCACATTAATATCTTTGGCTCTCTTAAATGAAATGAGCTGAATTTTTTTATGTGTTGCCTAGGAGGCAAGGTCTTGATGTGTGGACATTTTTGAGATGGCAGCTTGTGCGTTTCTGAGGTCTGCATGTGTAACTTTTGGAAAAAAAAAAAAAACTTTTTTCATTTACTTAACATTGTTTTTATTTTTGCTCTCGCCTACAGCTTACATGGAAAGGACTTTTTTCCCCAGACTTGCCGGGGACGTGTCATATCCCAAGGCAGTGCCTTTGACAGGTCTGGGAAAAATATCAAAGGATTCCTGAGTTATTAGGCTTTCACTTTTAGTGTTTTACGACCTGCGCATGTGCAGTAGGGTTTTCCAGATAGCATTCTGTGGCAAAAGTAAAAATTTGATGCCACCAATGCTGAGTTTTGGCTTCACACCACTGAACAATCACACACCAAACATTTTTTTTGTGCCGTGCCATTGGCCATCTTGTTGATTTTTTCCATGAACTGACAAATGTGGAAAATACATAAAACTGCTGAGATCTGTAAAAAGAAACATCAGAACCTAACTACAGGAGACCTGTTTAACTAGATTCTGATGTTTCTTTTTCAATGTTTTGTCCACTAATATGTTTTCTGGGCACCTAAAATCCCAGATGCCCAGCTTAGTGAGAAGAGCACTTCCCCGTGTTCTCTGTGTGAGAACACTGGGAAGTTATTGACTTCTGCAGCCACAGCTGAAGTGGTGCTGCCAGCTGCAGTGTTAGCTGTGAGATGCTCTTTTCCCTGGTATCTTGTGACACCCCCCACTGATCACTGTCCACATAAAAAAATAACTATTCTCTGGTGTCTAGTGGCACCTCCCAATCTCCAATTGATGCCCCCTAATTATTATTCTAATCCCTGTTATCTAGTGGCATCCCACACCCTCCAATCACTATCTCTCTTATACTTCTGTTTATTTCCCCCTCCCACAGCCAATTGTTGTATTTAATGTGCCGACATTGGAGGGCCCAATCCCCATGTTGGCATTACAAGCCCCCCTAGCAGAGTGGGACACTGGGGGGCCCACTCCCAGTATCCCAAAATATGTATTCACTTGTACTGTACCTGTAAAAGGAAAACAGTCCCCCAACATCTTTTTTTTAAACCTGAAAAAAGAAAACAGTCCCTTGTCCCCGCCATCACCTTCCCCATCCTGACCCTCCACTGAGCACCCACCACCCCACACCCCACCTTACCCTATGCTTACCACCGGATGTTGTACGCTGTCATCTTCTGTGAACCAAGACATACAGTATCTGCACTCTTCAAAGCTGAACCCTGAACTGAGGAATCAAGGCAAATGCCATATAATGTATTTTAATGGTGTTTTGAACTTGTGTTCATAACTTTGCCATTTTTAAGAATCTTTTCACCAAATTTTCAACATGGTCTTTTTGGAATCCCACCTCATAAACATAGGCACTCTTATTTCATTAATGAGGCACAGAAGGTGATTTCACTGCCACTGTGCAAAATCACCTTTTGGGACTGATTAACAAAATTTCTCCACTAGTGTTAATAAGGTTGGGTCCCAAAAAAGCCATTTTGAACATTTGGTGAAAAAATTCCTAAAAATAGCTGAGTCATGTGTGTTCATTTAATTTTTTTTATGCATGCACATAACTTTGGTATTTTCAATATTTTGACTCCAAATTTTCAGCATAGCTATTTTTTCACACCACCTCATAGACAGTATAGCTTTTTGTTCACATTGTTCACATTCTATCCAAAAACTGTTTTCACATCCATGGCACAAAAGAAAAAATTACTCACCTTAGTAATTTTGTTTCTTCTAATGGAGTCTTGCTGTATTCTGACTACTGCAGTAAGGTCCTGCCTTTCAACTGCCCCAGAGAACAAAGAGTTAACTTTCCATGGCCAGCATGGAACATTCAGCGAGAGCTCGGTTGAAGCCCCTGTCTGCTGTTATTTAAACTCCAACCATTAGATTTTTACGAGCAATACTCCCTAGAAGTTTTGTGTGGTAACTGTAAAACTCACACTAGCCAACTGGCAACTAAATTTATTAAAAAAGGGTTTTTTGGTTTCAAAGCAAAGACTGAAGTCAGAACCCCCCCCAAAAAAAACACAACACATACCCAAAGTAAAGGAGGGTGAAAAAGGGGCACCCCAGGGTGCCAACACTGCTTCTGCCCACCCACATCCCCAAAACCAGGTTCTGAGAGGGGAGGCATGGGGGGAGGTCAGAATACAGCAAGACTCCATTAGAAGAAACAACATTACTAAGGTGAGTAATTTTTTCTTCAAACAACATGAAGTCTTGCTGTATTCTGACTATTGCAGACTACCAAGCAGTACCTCCATGGAGGAGGGACAGAACCTACTTTGGGAATAGGCGCTGAAGTACTGCTGTGCCAAACTGAGCATCACTCCTAGCCTGGATATCCAGAGAGTAATGCTTGGTGAATGTATTGACTGTTTTCCAGGTGGCTGCTTGACAAATTTCTAAGATAGGAATATCCCTGGCAGCAGCCAGGGAAGCAGCTGTACCTCTAGTAGAGTGAGCCCTTAGGCCTGAGGGTGGGGTTCTACCCAGTTTTTCATAGCAGAATTGTATGCAAGAGACAATCCACCTGGCAATAGATCTCGTAGTGGCAGGTTTGCCCTTACCAACCTCTCCATATGTGAGGAACAACTGGAGGGACTCAAACCTGTGACCCTTGGTGCACTCTATGTAGTAGCTGAGGGCCCTTTTAACATCCAAGCTGTGCAGCCTCCTCTCTCCAGAGGAGGAATGGTCAGTGAAGAAAACAGGGAGAGACATAGACTGATTAAGGTGGAAATCTGAAACCACCTTAGGCAAAAACTTCCTGTTAGTTCTTAGGACCACTTTATCTCTATGGAAAGAGATGAAATCAGGCTCCACTGACAGGGCTTGCAATTCACTGATATGCCTGGCAGAGTTAATGGCTACCAAAAACACAGTTTTCCAAGTCAAGTACTTAAGCTCTGCAGAGGACAAAGGCTCAAAGGATGGTTGCATAAGCTGAGCAATGCAAACATTAAGGTCCCAAGCAGGAGCAGGGTCCCTAAACGGGGGATTGGTGTGCAGCAGTCCCTTGAAGAACTTACAAAACACAGGATGGGCTGACAGGGGAGAGGGCTTGCCTACTGACAAGAAGGCAGAAACAGCTGCCAAATGCACTTTAAGTGTGGCTGGTCTATGATCTAAGCCATTAAGATGGACCATATAGTCCAGAACTGTAGGCAACCCAGCAGATTCTGGAGAAATATGCTTATTAGAGCACCAAATAGTGAACCTTTTCCATTTGGAGTTGTAAGTCTTTCTGGTGGAAGGCTTTCAAGAAGCCTTAAGGATATCCAGAACCCCTTGAGAAAGGTGCAGATCAGCAAACTCTAACTCTTCAAAAGCCATGCCTTGAGATTGAGAGACTTGAGGTTCGGATACCAAATCCTCCCCTGAGAGGATGTCAACAGGTTGTAGTTCCTGGGAAGAGACAGGAGAAGGTGGACTGCTAAGGACAGCAACAGGGGGTACCAGGGCTGTCTGGCCTAGTCTGGAGCAATCAGAATCACTTTGCATGGTTGTGACCTGATCTTGACTAACACTTTGAACAGGAGAGGGAAGGGAAAAGCATACAGAAATTTCCTTCCCCAATTCAGAATCAGAGCATCCAAGGGGACTGAGCCCAAGACTGGGGGTCTGCAACAAAAGAGAGGAAGTTGGTGATTGTCTGGGGCTGCAAAAAGATATATCTGTGGAGTGCCCCATCTTGAGAAAATCACTTTCAAAACTAGGGGATCTAAGGTCCATTCGTGATGGCCCTGAGATATCCTGCTGAAAGCATCTGCTAAGACATTGTCCTTCCCTGGGAGGTGAACTGCTATCAGAGAGGTTTGCAGGGAATAGGCTAGAGACCACAACTTCATTGCCTCCATGCACAAGGCCATAGACCGAGTGCCTCCTTGCTTGTTGATGTACCACATGGTGGTGGTGTCTGTTCTGATCTGGACCACCTTGTTTTGTACAGATTTGGAAAAGGCTTGTAGTGCCAGAAACACTGCTCTGAGTGCCAAGAGATTGATGTGAAGCAGAGATTCTTGAGGTGACCACAGTTCTTGGGTGGTAAGATCCCCCAGGTGGGCTCCCCAGCCCAGCAGGGAATCATCTGTGGTGAGTATCACTGAATGAGACTGAGGGACAAAAGGAACTCCTTGTCTCAAATTGTCCTGATCCTGCCACCATTGCAAAGCCTGGATCAGGGTTCGAGTCACTGGGACTAGTTTGGTAAGGGAATCCTTTCTTTGGGACCAGAAGGCTCTTAAATGGAACTGAATGTCCCTCATCTGGAATCTTGCTCCCTGGAACACTGCTGTGGAAGCTGCCATGTGGCTCAGAAGCTGAAGGAAATGCCTTGCTGGTCAAGACACCTGTAGGGGGAATGAAGAGGCCAGTTCCATAAGGATCCTTGCCCTTTCCAGGGGAAGGAAGGCTCTTGCCCTTACTGTATCCAGCTCCGCCCCTATGAAGGTGAGGAGCTGTACTGGCTCGAGAACTGACTTTAGAAGGTTGAGGAGGAATCCTAAGGAAGTGAGCGCTTGCTGAGCTATTTGCAGATGTGACTTGACTTGGTCTGGAGACTGACCCACTATGAGCCAGTCATCCAGATATGGAAAGATGGAAATCTTTTTTCTCCTTAGGAAAGGAACCACTACTGCCAGGCACTTTGTGAACACCTTTGGGGCTGATGTTAGGCCAAAGGGCATTTCTCTGAATTGATAGTGGCCTGAGGGCAACTCGAACCTTAGGTACTTTCTGTGGGAGCAACTGATGGGAATGTGAAAGTAGGCATCTTTGAGGTCCAGGGAGATTAACCATTCCCCTGGCCTTAGAGAGGGCAGAATTATTCCCAGAGTCACCATTTTGAACTTTGGTTTTAAAAGGTGCTTGTTCAGATATCTTAGATCCAGGATGGGCCGCCATTCTCCTGTTTTTTGGGGGGTTAGGAAGTACCTGAAGTACAATCCTTTGCCTTTGTGTAGGGTAGGAACCCTTTCTATGACTCTGAGAACCAGGAGGGAAGAAACCTCTGCCTCTAAGGCGAGGGTTTCTGATGGATTTGCAGGTGGAAAGGATCTGGTTCTCATCTTGGGAAATTTTTTGATGCTGAGAACCAGTCCCTGGCTTACTACTTCCAGGACCCACTTGTCTGATGTCAGAGACTTCCAGTCCTGGACAAAGTAAGCCAGCCTGCCCCCTACAGGTATTGGAGAATCAGCCCGGGCAGACCCATCAGGGTGTCTGCTTGGCAGGGGCTTTAGGCTGAGGGGTGGAAGCAGGCCTGCTCATTCCCCATCTTCCTCTCCCTCTGAAGAACCCCCCTCTGAGCATAAGCAGAAGAGGAGGCCTGGGCTTGGTAAAAAGGCCTTTGAAAGGGCCTGCCCCTGCCCCTGCCCCTGGAGTGCTGTCTTTGAGGAGTGACTTGCCTTTCTTTGGCCTGAGCACTCCTGTAGGTAGTCCTGTACTCGTCCATCTTTTTCATGTAGTTCTCTGTCTGCTCCCCAAACAGAGAATTACCAATGACAGGGAAATCCATGGCCTTAGCCTGGGTATCTTGTGATAGGCTAGTACATCTGAGCCAAGCCATCCTCCGAAGGGCCACAGATGTAGCCATGACTCTAGATGAAACATCATTGGAGTCCACAGCAGCATGAAATTGCACCTTGGATGCCTCAAATCCCATCTGCAGCCACCTGCTCCAGCTCCTTGGCAAGCTGGTCAGGGGCCTGTTTAGCCAGAGCCAGCACAGTGTCCCACCTGGACTTCTGGTATCTAGCTGTGTAGTCCATACAGTTAGCCTGCCTGAGTCCCAAAGATGCTGCCATGTACTGCTTCTTTGCCATGGCATCAATCCTCCTGGAGTCCTTATCTGGGGGGCTGTGATGCCAAGGGTATATTTGCCTTATCACAGGCAGCAGCCTGCACTACCCCAACATGGCTGCATTGCTGAGAAAGGAACTCTGTGTCCGAGCCTGAAAGGGTATACCTCTTGTCCATTCATCTGTCCACAGGAGGTATGGAGTTAGGAGTCTTTAAAATTTTTATTGTCTGTTTCCCAAAAGATTTATGGAGGGGAATAGACAGTTTCCTGGACTATGGGATGCTCATACTCTCCCTCCTCCTCCTCCGGTTCATAAAATTTTTCTAAAGTGTAATCCGGAACCGGGGGAACCTACCGAACCGAGCCCCTGCCAGATGGTGCTGGTTCGGCCGGAACCGAAGTTAGTGATTGCACTATCCTTATCGCTTTGGCTATCTCATCAGCGGTCAGAGACTGAATTTGTGGATCCGAACCGGATGATTTTTCTCTTCTCTTTCTTTTAACTGGAACCGACTCCTCAGAATCAGCTCTCCTTTTGCCCAAAGAAGTTTTGTCCTGGTCAGAGGGCACTCCTTCTGGTTTGGTCGGAAATGAACCGGGCTGGCCATCCGGGTCAACGGACTTCTCGGCCTCCCTTTCCCTTGGTCTACCTACTCTCTTATCCAGGGTAGCTTTGGGAAAACTCTTACAAATTTGGCAGTCTTAATCGAGGTGGTCAAACCCCAGACATTAAACACAGGTGGTGTGGGGATCGGCCTTAGCAAAGGCTTCCCCACACACACTGCAGTGTTGAAACCTGGTGGGCTCAGTTTTTTTCTTGGGTTTCTCAGACATGGCCAATCCTATCCAAAACTTACCCTTTTTTTGGCAATCCGCCAGGCAAGGCTCCCCTATCAGTTCCTGACCGTGTTACGGGTCTTGGAAAAAAACGTAATTAAATCCATTTTTTTTAGAACCGATATGGACCATTTACCACACTCTAAGTAATTCAAAAATTTTTTGAGACTAAACTGATCGGTTCGAACCAAACCAATCCGAAATTTACAAGTTCCACACAGAAACTAAATGTAAAACCTGTCTAGTACTCACGGTACCACAGACAGAGACTTAAACCGACAGATTCGGTAGCAGAAATTCGGTAGAAACAGAGTGAAAAACGACACTTTAACCAACTATTTTGAACTGAGCAAAGGAGAAATCTCCAGAGCGACTGTTCAGTGAGGCGGAGTAAAGAATCTGACGGTTGGAGTTTAAACAACAGCAGACAGGAGCTTCTACTGAGCTTGCGCTGAACGTTCCATGCTGGCCATGGAAAGTTAACTCTTTGTTCTCCGGGGCAGTTGAAAGGCAGGACCTTATTGCAATAGTCAGAATACAGCAAGACTTCATGTTGTTTGAATTACATTTTGGCATGGATTTGAAGATTTTCACCTACAGGGTTTATGAGGTGAGGTCATAAGAAGACTATGCCAAAAATTTTCAGGTCAAAATATTAAAAAAATTAGCCAGCCTGGTGGCACTGAGATGCTGGATGCTACACCTTGTGCCAAGCCGATGACCAGGGTTCGAGATCGAGTTCAGGTCACCAGGAGTCAGCAGGGGAGGAGAGGAGAGGATTGAGCATCCAATGGACTGCTCTCCTCTCCTCTCCTGGGGTGGGCTCTGGGGATTTCCCCACCTGGTAGTGGCTTCTAGCAGAGGGCTGGAGGCACCACATCCCAGGCAGGGGACAGCCAATGGGGGTATAGTGTCAGCAGACATCTGCGGTTGGGGGCAGGACTGTCCATTCCTCATGCTGATGCCACTGCACATCCATGCCAATGGGCAGAACAAAGGAAAATCCCTGGCTCCCACTAGACAAAGGTGGTCCAGTGGTTGACCTCTATGCCCAATGCCGGGGCTTCTAGCCCTGCACCTGATACGCCCTACAAATCCCTGGTTGCTCAACTAGATTATAAGATAGAGCACCAGAAGGAGTTGGTGGTCCTGCCCTGGGGGGGGGTCGGGTGACTAGGAGAGTGGTGGGAGATGGGCCATATCAGATTGCAGTGAGCTGGAGGCTTCAGGCAAATGGGAACAGGTCACACTGTGTGACCACACCAGAGAGAGTCCAGGTAAGCCAGAGTGGTGGGGGCATAAAGAAAGTCAACAACAACAACAAAAAAAATATATACATACACTAAAGTTATGACCACTCATTGCAATTTCGCTACACCCACTCGCAACCTTGGAAATTTTAAATATTTTGACCCCAGATTTTCAACACAGCCTTCATATTACCATACCTCATGTATGTTATAGCTGTCATTTTTCAAATCCTGGCCAAAATGTATTTTCGCATCTGTGGCGCAGAATGGCAATGCAGTTGCGTAGAATTTTGTTTTGGCTGGGATTCAAAAAATGTTCTATACTGGGTACATGAGGTGGGGTAATAAGATAGCTATGCTGACAATTTGGGGTCAAAATATGTAAAAACTCCAAAGTTATGACCATTTGTGGCAATTTCACTAAGCAAGCGAGTAACTTTGGAAATTTTCAATATTTTGACCCCAGATTTTCAACATAGCCATCTTATTACCCCACCTCATGTATATCACAGCTGTCATTTCTCAAATACTGGCCAAAATGTGTTTTCATACCTTTGGCATGGAATGATGTTACAGTTGAAAGAGCATTACGTTTTGGCAGGGATTTGAAAATGTTCAGTACGGGGGTACACGAGGTGGGGTAATAAGATGACTATGCTGACAATTTGGTCACTGTTGTCTTATAAATGGAAGTGCAGGGCCTGGAGGGCACTTAGCTTCCACAGCTACATACATACACGCATCTACGGAGGGTTGGAAGTGCAGGGCCCTGCTCCCACAGGCAAATAAGGATATGATTATACTATCTCAAAAAGTAAGGAAATAAATTTCAAAAAACTGCATTAATGCTCTAGTGAGGGATAAAGCCACAAAAGCAGGGCAATGTGGCGTTAGGGTTTTCAAAGCTAACACCCCACATCCACTGTGCACACACCAACAGGTGTTGGGGGTGTGCCTTGGGGTCGTCAACACTAATGCTCACCCCATTCTCTTATACTATACTGTACCCATCTCAGAATATTTACTTATGGAATGGGGTGAGCGTTAGCAATGATGACCCCAAGGCACACCCTCAATGCCTGTTGGTGTGTGTAGGGTGGGTGTGAGGTGTTACCTTTGAAAACCCTAACACCACATTTCCCTACTTTTGTGGCTTTATCTCTAACTAGAACATTAACAAAGTTTTTTTTGCAATTTATATGTATTATATTCATGCAACACCTCTAAGTATATTTTTGGTGACCCACCAGTGAAATTTTTGCTTCTTATGTTATCGGGGACCTACCAGTGATATTTTGTGTTTCCTGGGGACCTTGAGTAAAAATATCAAAATATTTTCACTTCAGATACAAAGTATATCTACAGTATAGTAGGTCCCCATTTACTGGAGATAGCAGAGTGAGCAGCACAATCAGAATGCAGCTGCTTGCTTGCACACCAGTTCCCGGTGTTAATTTTATTTCCTACTGCACTTCACTTTCTCCTGTTTTTTTGTCACTGAAAACAAGCCTTTTAAAAAAAAAATTACTTTAATATTAACACTTTTCCCCTGCCTCACAAAAACAACACTCAACCACATTCTGTACTGCTTACCTCCTTCCCTGTACCGGACAAGCACATCTACCTCACAGACCGTCAGTCTTCTGTCCTCCATGCTGCCAACAAGCACTCATTCCCCAGCCTCTCCACACCCAGCAATCGCTTCCTCCTATCAGCCTGACCACTGCTCAACAGACCACAACTGAACTCCAAATCTGTGCATCAAGAAATGGCTGGCATCCACTCAGCCATCTGAAAATCAAACTCCTTCATCCTGAAAAAAAAAAAAAACATTAAATGAACAGCAAAAATGACAGACGTTATAAAGCCACACCATAAAGGTGTTAGATAAATAAAATATGTCATGGCCCTTACCTGTAATATCACCGATATTTCCCCTCATGCTGTTTGACCTTTGACATCATTCAGGAGCAATATCAGTAATATTTCAGGTAGGGCCATGATATATAACTTACACACACACACACACAATCGTGTTCAGCCATATTGAAAGAAGCATCATGCAGTGTTATGTGGTGGGTGATCATTTTGAAACCAGGATGAAATTTTTATGTGTTTCAATTTTATGCACATATTGAAATAGCTTTTTGAGGTATGAGAGGGAAGGGAAACAGATGTTTTTCAGTGCCACCTTGGTTGCCCATCCTTTCTGGTTTACCCAATCAAAATGGAGTGATTGTAACATGATTTACCTTGTCAACAATCATCCGTCAATACTGAAAGCAAGATGGAAAATGAGACTTGATATTGGATGCATCTGAGATTGGTTTGAAACCTGCTGACAGGGAGGTCTGGGGCGTTTAGTGCTTGCTCTCAGGGCATTAGTGGCAATTACAGATTGATCATGTGGTGTTTGACTGACGTCTGTAGTCCTGTGCTTTTGTGGGGTCCAGGACCAGACAATAGCAAAGTTTGGGATTTTGAAATCTGGTAGCAATGTGTTTATGGCACTTAAGGCCTTGTAACTTGATTTTTGGCAGACTCGGGGCATTGTAATTGGGTGTCTGGAGAGGCTTTGGGCATGAGGACATGGTAGCATATAGTCTGTGATGCATGGTCATTATTACAGTTGATTTGTAGGTCATGTTGCCAGATAACAGGATGCCTGGGAGCTCGAGACATCATATTGGATTGTATGGGAGGGCATGGGGCCTGATATTGGGTGTGTTGGGTGGGGGTTGGCTGGTGCCTGCCAATGAGGGGTTCAGTGTATTTGGTGCATTGTTTGCTATCCTTCCAGGTCACATCTCAGAAAGGACATACTCAGGGTGGAGGCAGTCCAGAGGAGATCAACTTAATAGGTACAGGGGTTGCACCAAAATCACTATGAGGAGAGACTGAGGAATCTCAACATGTACACCATGAAAGAGAGGAGTGTGACAGGGGATGTGAGAGACCTACAAGCACCTCATGGTGGTAAACAGGGTGCAGAAAGAGGAGGAGCATCAAAACCAGAGGGCATGCAGTGAAGATGGGGGGAGTCTAGGAAGGATGTAAGGAAGTACTTATTCACTGAAAGTGGTAGATGCCTGGAATAAACTGACAGCAGAAGTGGTTTTGGTGAAAACTGCAGGGAGTTTCTAGTGTGCATGGGATAGACACTGGGGAATATTAGGAAATGGGCATTAAGGAAGGATGGTATCCAGAGACTGGTCATGGTCTGTGGAGACAGAGTAGACAAGAACCATCTGGGGTAGATTGGGGTGACCAAGTGGTCATTTTCTGCCTATAAAATTCTGTGTTTCTATGCGTTGTTCAGGTGGCTGCAGTCATTACAATTGGGCATACTGATGACTAGGGACATGGTGCTGGTGCAGTCCTATGGGGAGAAAAATGTACTGGAGTGTGTGATGTACTGTTGTCTGGAACTGGACAGGGATATGGTGCCAGTGAGCTTTGCAGACTTGGTGTCATGGTGTTCTGATGATGTGTGATGAGGGGCTGGGTCATTTTGGTGACTTCTGACATAATGCATGAGAGTATTGATGGCCACGACACCTGTTGTCATTTAAAGTTTGTTTTGGGGGTGTTGCTGGAGATCTACGGACCACCCTTAAACTGGTTAGTTGTTTGGGGTTACTTGATTTGGTCACATAAGGGTTTTTATCAATTTATTTGATTTGTGGAGTTTTGCCCTCATACCCCCCATGTTAAAAAAAAACACGGTTGTGTTAATGGGATGGTGCCCACCAACTCAAACAAATTGATAAAAACAAACCAACACAGCCACACCAAAAAACCAGGAGTAGCATAACTAGTGTTGTATATATTATGCGCTCCATAACTAGCATAAGTGGGTCCACAATGAAGTTGTACGGTAAGTCTATAAGGAGCAGGGGTGATGGGGTTGGGGATTCAGTCCCTGATGATGGGACCAGCTGTTGGTGGAAAATAAACAGCATTAACTGCAAAAGAAAAATGTCTGTTTTCCCTTCCCTACCTGATAGCCCTCATATGCTGGACACCCCATCCTTGCCACCCCAATGTACACTGGGACTTACCTGTCAGTCTGTCTTTCCCCATGGTTCCCCTCCCATCCTTGGCGGGGTTGGTGTGTTCCCCAACCCTCATCTGTATTCAGGAACTGGTTCTTGGCTGGTGGGACAAGTTGATTGGGGCAGGGCATGAGGGTGTCCAGGCTCCATCCTGCCTCCAGTATTTTCCCTCTTTTTCCTGTGTCCCCCCCCCGGCACCGAGAGGCAAGACATGCAATGTGCCATGATGTGTCACACATTGTACACTGTGACTACGATTTGTTTGTTTTGTACCAAATCTCCTCATGTCTGATATTGAAATCTTGTATTGACTGTTCTTAAATGGACCTATGCATCAAACCTGAATATTGTGCTTACTACTGTTGCTTCTATCAAATCTGTTTCATGTGTATTACTGTTACCTTGTACTCCACTGTCACCCTGCACCATGTGTTATGGCATGGGTCATGCCTGAAAATGGTCCCTGGGATCAGTGCCCTCACCCAGTTATCAAAGTCACAAATAAATGTGTGCTGTGCACTCCTGCATACACACATCAGCATCTGACAGGCCCCCTCACCTTTGCACTCTAGATAATCTTGGGTGTCTTTCACCCAGGTTCCACTAGGGGATAGGCAACTACCAGACTCTGAATCCCCCCAACCCCCAGAGGAGGAGTCCAGTCCTTCAGACAATCCAATCCCCATCCCCAAGCCGGTCCTCTAATGCCCATAGTTAACTTCCAAACCTGGGTGCTTGAAACATGCTTGTTCTGATTTTGTGGTGTTTTTGGCCTGCTGATGTGTCCATTGAGTAGCTTGTGGCTTTGGTACCATGTGCTTGTGATGATCAGAATTCAATCACAGATAATTTGAAATGACCAGGCCTTGTGATAATGTATTTGAGCTTCTTTTTGGGGATATGTGGGGAAAGAGGTTACTGGCTATTGATGGGGCAGACTGGACTGAGTACCACTGAGGAAGTGCTAGAGAGTGTCACTGATGGGGCAGTAGGGAGGGAGAGATACCGTCAGGGGAGGTGGGCATGAGGACAGACACAGATGTGTACCTTGTGGCCACCAAGCAAGCATACAGTATAATAAGGCAGACAGCAGAGTGAGAGTAAGTGATGTTAGTACAGTGCCATCATATGAGAGCTAGGATCAAAATGGGTTTCCAGTTCTCATGCTATAGGCTTGTGGGGCTAGGAAACGATGTGAAGGCAATGGTCTCAGAGGGAGTGCGCAGCCCAGCTTGCTGCAGTTTTAACTCATGTTACAGAATGGGTGAAATCATTGACATCATGATCACTTGATTTCAATCCACTGCTGCCCATAGGCAAGTCACAGTGGATACCTCTGTTGTCATGTTTGGGTGATTGGAGAGTTTCTGCTTCACAGGGAGTAAAATATCTGCACTATTTAAAATGATGCTTGCCATCAGCACACTCACCTCTCTGTCATCGAATGCTCTTGGCTACTCATCCCTTCCTCCTAACCAAATCCATGCCCCTCGACCAGAACAGGAAGTACAGGACAGGCAGAACAGTGAGCAGGCTGTGGGCATCCCATGATCAGAAGAAATCAGGATCAATAACTTCAGGATTAGTAGTTCTACCACTTACTGTAGTCATCCAAAAGTTAATAAAGTGGCAGGAAATGCTCAGTGGCTTAAACTAAATAGTACACCGTATAACTTTTTAGTTGTGCAGAAACCCCTGAGCAGGGCTTTTATCAACAGAATACATGTTTTCAATCTGTGTTACAAGATGAAGCAGCGGTTCCTAGTACTTCAGTGGGAAATGGGTGCTCCATGGCATGTGGCCTTTGGTCAGGCTGTCATCATGGGAGAGCCTGACCTGGGGGATGGGATGCTTGGCTGAAAGCTGTTCATTGGACAGGAGGAGTGTTGGTGGGGAGGTGGCTGAATACATGGAGTGTGGTGGACCAGGGCGGAGCCAGGCTGTGTGCTGTGGAGTGATCCAGCGAGGGTATTTAGCTTTGGGGATAGATGTATGCTCAAAATGCATGGAAGTAGTGAGGACTGTTGTGGAGTGGGCATAAAGGTATGTACTGAGTCCAGTTGCATGGATAGCTGGTCTGCAGGGGATGGATACTGTTTATGGGCATGTTGATTTGTCCAGGAAAGTTAACTGGCTATGACGTGGCACAGTAATGGTGGTCCAGCTGCAGCAAGATAGGTGGGCTGGATGCGGTGATTGTTTCTTGGATGTGAATGGCAGTCCCTATATCCTCTAAGTGTGATCATCTTGGGTCTAGAAGGGTTGCCTGACTGCAGTGAGAGTGGTCTAGCTGCAGGGAGATTTTCCGGTGGCTGGCATGTGGGCAAGAAGGGTGGTCCATCTATATGAATGGTTGTCTGGTGTGGTGGCGGTGTGCCACCTGCAATCCAATTTGTCATTCAGGTGGTGGTGGTAGTCGGGGAGGGGGTTCAAATCGGGATCTAGTTTCAGGGAGGGTGCTCAGACTGAGTCAGGTGGGCAATTCAATGAGTGGGTAGTGTTGTGGGGGGGCTGGAGTAGGGTCCAGCTGCAGGTAGGATGCAAGCTGGGGGTTGTGGAGTGGTCTAGCTAGGGAGATCAGTTTGTGGAAGCTTGTCTGAGTGTTGGATGCATGATCTAGCTGGATGGAGGTGAGTTGAGGAGTGGACATAAAGGTTTGAAATGGGGTAGAGATGCAGGGATGGTGGTCTGATGGAGTATTGATGAAGTTTCTGGTGCATCCAGAAGTGTCGTGGGGGAGATGTTCCAACTGCAGTGAGATTTTTCAGCTGATGGCAAGTGTCTTGCACAGGTGGGTCCTGCTCCACAGAGGGTACTCAGCTTGAGGTTTGGGGAGGGAACTCTCCCATGAGAGGTAATGGTGGCCCTGGGAGGTGTGATCCAGCTGTAAGAAGTGTGGTCAGAAGCAAGTCAGAGAGTTAAGGAATGATCCAGGGAGGGATCTCATCTTAAGTAATCTGGTTTGGCTGCTGGGTGGAAGGTCAAGCTGCAGGGAGGGTTTGTGGGCAGGAGGAGGGACAATTCCTATTTTATGATGCAAAGCCTATAGAAATGCCCATAGTAGCAGCACAGGAGAAAAATGGACAGATACTACATCAATCGAAAATTACACATTAATTTAAACAAATTGTTTTGTTTGTTTTTAATTTATTTAGTGATTCAGAAAAGACCTTTGAGCGCAAGCTCTTTTGCAAAGGTTCCATGTCACAGATTGCAAAACAAAGTACAATAGGAGAAAGCAAAGGTACATCACAATGAATGATACAGCTTGGGTTCATAACTTACAGAATAACTCAAAACATAGGTACACTTTAAAATAATAAGAAAAACACTTTATGAGGGTGGGGGGGAGATGAATAAGCAGCCACAAAGTGCCTTGTCAGTAGTTCAGAGGGACGGGGATAGCTGGCAGTGGGGTGAAGAAAGAAGGTACGAGAGAGAGAGGTAGATACTGCAGTGTAGGTGAAGGGTGATGGAAGAAGGGTGATAAGGTATAGGGAGAAATAGGGGTGTGAGGGGAGGCTGAGTGGAGAAGACGTGCTCGAGTAAATGGTGGGGTGCAAGGGGGGATGGTCAGGCAGCTTGCATTAGTAGGGACTGTTAGGGAAACTCCCGGGACTGGGAGAATATATAAAGATTAATAAAAAATGACTACCTCGCAAGGTGGTAACCCAATGCATATATTAAATACACATCAGGGATGTCGAGATGTTTGACCGTGGGCACATCATTCTTGGCATACGCCATTCATGAGGTTATCAAAGGTCAAACAGCTCTTGTGAAAATAAATTATTTATTCCAGAAGTTCCTGTTGTCTTGTTATGAGAGCCTTTTTATTGTTTCCAATTTTGTTTGTACATATATATGGTTCTGGAGTGTCTCTGGTTTCTGCTTAGTAAAAGTGAATGGTGGGGGACTGCCCGCACTGTTATCTGAGGCACACTTTTTAACCGGATGGACTGATTTACAGGGGCTGAAAAAATGTTTGTAAGGTTGTTAAGTCCTGGACTTGTGTTCCTTTTGTTCAATATATGCTTAGCAGATGTTAGTAAGTTACAGTATTTTTTCACCTACATTTTTACTGTATCAAATAATTTTTCTCATTTTTTGTATGTGTGCATGTGTAGTGGAGTGTAATCACAACCAGTTCATGGGTTTGTTATGTCAGCACATCGTGCAGCGGTGTGTGAGGCCAAAGGTGAGCTTGTGAGTCTCAGCATGCTTGTGCATGTGTGTTGAGATGAGGTAGGGAGGTATACTGTGCATGGAAAAAATGGTGTGGCACCTTTTGTTGCTGTTTTATACTGGCAGCTTCCTCCAAACAAGCCTGCACAATTTATCACTATTATCGACTCCTCCCCCCATGAAATGTATTTACACTATATGGATCAGCTCGGGGCATTGTGCATAGCACAGTTTTGACAAGCCCTCACCTGTACCCCTTATAATACTGAAAAACAGAGATTCTCCTGCATGACTGTGTGTGAGAAAGTGTGAGTGGGTACAGTGGAGGGTGGGTGTCACAATGTGTTTTAATGTGTGTGGAGTGGGGGGTGTTACACAGTTCAAGGGTGTGTGTGGGCAGAGGAGAGGTTAAGCGACAGAGCCTGAATAGTGCCAATGATCTTCAGTTCTCAAAAATGGATACTTCAGTTTGGCAAAATCTTAAAATAATGTTTTCTATTTTACCCAAAAACTGAGGGGAAATCAGCATGTTTTGTACAAAAATTTGGCTTAAAGCAGCAGTGCAACGAAAATGGGCTAAAATTTGACCCTTCCTTTTTTTCTTCCTAATTGATGCCAGATGTCTTCCAGTTTATTTTAGTGGTAACATTTTCAGTTTTCAATAACATTTAAGAATTTTATGAAAGTTTTAAAGCAATTATTCTCAAGAAAAAAAGATGGCTGCCTCACTTTTGTATAGAAATAATACTGAGGACCTAAAGAGAGTAAGAATCCAGATAAAAATGCAAATGTACAGTACACAGCATAGGAAGCATCCAGAAAACCCAAAGCTGACAATATTTTTCATAACTATAGCAGAAAATTAGCTTTTTGCTGCTTTAAAATAGAAGGGCTCCCCCCTCCCAAAATGATACAAATTGATGTTTTACATGAAACATTTGCTCCCAAGTGCTGGTTTAAATATGACAAATTCCACTTTTTTACCAGTGTTTTCCACTGAAATCAGAAAATCACTGGCCCTACATGAATGTGTTTGTGTGGATGTATGCCATGGATGGAGTTAAGGTGTGGATGTGATTCTGGGTGGGACATCATGCAGGTGTGTACATCATAGTACAGTTTATGGGAGTCTGTTTGTGTCCTTCAGACAACACACAATTTATCCTATTTATTGATACAAGTGTATATTATAGTTCTTGTATAGTTGTATGTGTGATTCATATGTGTATTTAGCCTGCTTTTAGGAAGTTTGGTGTGCACTTACATATTTAATAATAATAATAACATTTTATTTATTTAGCGCAATTCTTAAAATCAAAGTGTTGTACATACTTAAAAACATCATAAAACAAACAGCTCAATTTAAAATTATTTACAGTATAATTTAGATACTTCAATTAAAATTATCCAAAAATCCCATATTAAATACAGAATGCCTGCTTGAACAAATATGTTTTCAGGCCTGTTTTAAAGCTCTCCACAGTCCCGCACTCTCTAATCTGATGAGGTAGAGAGTTCCACAGGGATGGGGCACCAAACGTAAAAGCCCAGGCCCCAGATGTTTTCAACTGCACCCTGGGAACCTCTAACAACCCCTCGTCAGTTGAGTGCAGAGGACGTCCAGGGCTGTAGGAAGTCAGGAGCTCTTGCAGGTAGCTCAGACCCAGTCTATGCAGGACTTTATAGGTCAGAAGACTGACCTTGAAGGTAATCTGCCACTGTATAGGCAGCCAATGCAGATCACAGAGCACGGAAGTAATATGACTTGAACAAGAGGTCCCAGTCAACAATCGTGCCGCAGCATTCTTCATCAGATGCAAGCGATGGATATCAACCCCCGGAAGCCCCAGGTAGAGGGAGGTACAGTAGTCCAGGTGTGAAATCACAAAGGCATGGATCAACATAGGCAAATCACTGGACGGAACAAGGTGCTTAATTTTGACGATGTTCCTAAGATGATAAAAGGAGGATTTGACAACTGCCAACACCTGCGCACACAGTGTGAGCCCATCATCAAGAACCATCCCCCAGATCATGCACCTGTTCAGAGAAAGATAGTTGTACACCCTCAAGTCAAAGCCCAGAGGGTAAACCCACTACCGACCTCTCTATCTGGTGACCCGGAGCCACCACCAACACCTCAGTCTTCCCAGAATTCAATTTCAACTAGTCTGGATTTCATCCAGTCATGGATTTCTACCAGACAGCTGTTAAACATTGAGTCCACACTATTCTGGTCAGGTGCAAAAGAAAGATAGAGATGTGTATCATCAGCATAGCAGTGAAACCTCAGCCCATATCATCTTACAATGTCTCCGAGGGGCAGCATATACACTGCAAACAACATAAGGGACAGCACCAAGCCAGAGGGACCCCAAACGGCAGAAAGAATGAATCAGAGGGGAAAAAAACAGACACCACCCTCTGAGATCTGCTGGCTAGGAAAGATTGAAACCAACTGAGAACTGGACCAGCCAGGCCACAGATAACCCTCAGGCACTCGAGCAGCACCCCATGGTCCACAGTATCAAACGCTGAGGAGAGGTCAAGAAGCACCAAGATGGAACAGTGCTTCTGATCTCTCACCATCAGGAGGTCATTGAGTACCCAAACCAGAGCGGTCTCGGTACTATGTCTTTTCCAGAAACCAGACTGGAAAGGATCGTAGACATCGTGGATGGCAAGATGGTTCTCCAGTTGCAGCGCAACCACTTTCTCAATCAACTTCCTAACAAAGGGAAGGTTAGAGATAGGTCTGTAGTTGGCACAGCAGTTAGGGTCCAAAGCAGCTTTCTTAAAGAGTGGTATCATCACTACCTCCTTCAGGGAGCTAGAGAACTTACCCAAATCTAAGAAGCACCACACACTCTTTGCAAGGACTGGGCCAGTGGACTCCATACACCCCAGTAATAGGCATGTAGGGCCTGGATCAAAACTACAGCATGTTGGTCACAAATTCTGGACAATCTGCATGATGTCCATGATCTCTGGCCGGTCTAAAGATATCCAAGGAAACTGAGGCAAAGTGACCGACCACTGACCACCACCAACCTCCATAGAGAGCGTTGGACGGATCTTGGCCCTGATGTCAGCCACCTTATCCGCAAAGAATTGCACAAACTCATCACACTTAACTTGCGAAAAAGCACCTCGAACCTGTAGACAGGTTGGGTTGCACAACCTGTCCATGGTTCAAAAGAGCTGAGCCAGTCGATTCTGAGCAGCAGCAATCTCACCGGACAGGAACCCTGCCTTCTTATGTGTGATTGCTGATTGATAGCTTTGATAATGACCTATCAATCTAAGGTGGTCAGCATCAAGAGTTGATTTCCGCCAGTGATGCTCTAGCCTTCATCCTACTCATCTCGACTCCCTCAATATCCCATCAAACCAAGGGGACCGAGGGCGGAGAAAGAGAGAGGGTGAACATGGACTGGGGCAATAGAATCTAGAGCTTCAGTAACAGCCCTGTTATAGACTTGAACTAGACTCTCTGGATCCTCACTGCCCCAAAGAATCCTGATAGGTCTAATACTGCCAGTAGGCCTTCTGGGGTCACATCCCTAAATGGACGATATCTGACCATCTCCACAGGGGCAGACCTATAATGGGGAGCCTGGAAATTGAACCTTACTGTGTGGTGATCAGACCATATGACTGGTTCCACCACCAAGTCAGAGGTCTTGATCCCCAGGAGGAAGACCAGATCAACTGAGTGACTGTGACTATGAGTAGCAGAGGCAACTACCTGTGTGAACCCCAATGAATTCATAAGCTGGAGAAAGTCTTGACCAAACTGCAAAAGTTCATCATCAACCCAGGCGTCAAAGTCGTCCAGGACCATCAACCTGGCAGACTCAAATGCTGTATCAAGGATGAAGTCTGCTACTTCCTGCAGAAATAATTTCTCACCTCTGGGTGGATGGTAGATTAGAACGATCCTGCAGCCCACACCTGCTACTACGGTAAACTCAAATGATCCAACTTCTTCAACTGGCACACCAGTAAGGCCCAGTTCCGATCTAAACAAACGGCTACACCCCTGCCCCTGCAGTCCAATCTCAAGTGGTATGTCACCGAGAACCCATCCAGGACCAGTGCCTCTAAAATGGGGCCCGTATTGTCATCAAACCAGGTCTCGGTGATGCAAGTCAGGTCTTCTGTTCCAACAAGATCAGTGATAACTGCTTTCTGTTCCTAATAAACCTGGCTTTGCATAACACCACTCAAGTCGGACAGGATTCTGGGGCTGGCCAAGCTATCGGCTGAGAAAAACTGGAGCCCTTGGGTATGGCAACTAGATATGGAGACCCTCATTCCAGAGACCATTTCACCCCAGAAGTCTGCTGGTCTGTACAACCCTGATACGGCTGCCCCGCTCCCCCCTCCAAGGTCCCGGACCCCCAACCCACTTCCGTCTCTTGCTGACAATACCCAATGTCCTGCAGTGGTAATAAACCGCTGCAGGCAGAGGAGAACAATAAAAGGGCTGGAGGTCCTGGAGTTCAGAGGGTGAGTAGTGCCTGACCAGGAGAGCAACAGGCCGACACATCTTCGATCCCTAATTGCCCAGAATTAACAACAACAACACACCCACTATTTGCACTGTATGGAGTTTTCTGCACTGTCACTTTAATTGTATGCCTTGTATAGAGCAAACTACCATTACACTCTAGCTTTGAGAAAGCACTAGCCACACACAAAAACATTTGGCTGTTCTCGTGGGAGGGGCATGAATCAAGGCCACTGTTTTTCGGTTTTTACCGGAAAATCCGGTAAAATTCCGGAATTAGGGCTGCCTGAAGACCGTTAAAAATGAAGATTTCATGGAATCTGGCATTTTCTATCAGATCAGTAAATCTATAAAAAAAGTTTGTTTTTCTTTTAATTCCTTCCTGTACTATTTACTGTTTACTTTATTTAATGCTCTGTATATTAAGCCTTCTTTAATTCTGATTATTTATGCACATACTAAAAGAATGATAGCAGAATCCAGGTAAAATCCGGAAATTAGAGTAACAATCACCGGTGAAATTCCGGAATCTTAAGTCTTGAAAACGGAATTTAATTGTTTTAATCACCGTAAATCAGTGGCCTTGGGCATGATGTATCTTTGCTGCTAGCTTTTTAAACAATAAAAAAGTTTTTATTCCAATGCAATGAAGCTGAAGTTTATCTGATCAAACAGTGATGGGGAAGCTGAGCCTGCCTGCATACTGTGTGAGTATTGTTTTGCTTTTTTGGCTCCATCCTTGTTTTCAAATCCACCTTATTTGGTTTGTGGTTTGAATCCATTTTGTGTCGTACTCAACATACTGTTTGGCTTGACAGGATACATAATCTTGGCCCAGAACATCACTAGCACTAGCAAAGAAGCCCTTCCCCTGTAGGCTTTTTCTAGTTCATTTGTGGATTCCTTTTTTTTTCCAGAAGGGTATGGAAAACCCCCATTTTAAATCAAGTAAGGAACAACATTATACATCTCAACCTATTCAACAATCAGAACAAGTAACGACACCGTTGGATATAAAAAGGGCTTTTATACAATTGGAACAGACCACTCTTAAGGCACTCCATTTATACTTGCAACAGATTTCTTTGTCGGCTTACTTAGCAGTGAACAGAGTGCCCCGGGGTGTAAGATGGATCATACAACACTCATTTGGCACAGAACATAACAATTTCCTATCCGGTTGGCAGACCTATCTCCCGAATGCTTCGGCTGGCATGATACAGTACAGTCTGAAAGATGCTGAGTCCCTGAAGAAAGAAATAAAGGCAGAACTATTAGAGAAAGAACAAACGGTGTTAGCATTCTCTTGCAATTTTGAATATGCAACATATCGGAAAAAACTTTGACTGAAAGAATTAAGCTAAATAAATTTGAACAAGACAGGAGGGATTATTCAGAAGGAAGGATTTTTAACTGGAATAAGCAACAGAGACCTCAAAAATCCATTCTTAAAAAATCTAACTTTTCAGATCCCCAGCCTGGCCCAATCTACTTGGGTGATGTATATACCAGTGGATCTGAATCAGATTACTCCTCTAATCCTTTTTTAGATGTGAGCCAGGAGGAAATTCCTCCAAACCAGGAAGCCTTCGTAATCCAATGGAGGCAGTATGTGATACCATCTCCACACAACCCCTTTCCGCAGACCATCGGCACAATGGGCACATCCACACAGCATCCAGTGATACAATTATTGGAACAACCCCTAAGATGCAGCAGCAGGATTGCCTGTTTCATGGTAGATGCACCAGAATGGGCACAAGGAGAAAGGACAGGTGGAACAAGAGTAAACAGAAGAGGTGGGACCCCATTCAGACAGACCAGGGGGAACAACAGTTATTACAGACTGGGGCATCAATACTAGAAGACAACAACATTGTTATTAATATGTTGGACTATCAGCTCTTTGAAATTGAATACAGAGTCCTACAGAAAGGGCTTTTCTTTGTCCCAGCACAAGATTTGACTGAATTTAACAGTTTGGGATTTTCATAAGTTCACCAGGAAACTACATTTGAAGGCTTTCTTTTATAAGGAAGACAGCAACTTTGTGCAATCATTAGTGGAATCTTCTGACATCACCATAGACACTGATATTGACTACGAAAGCATTACTGAGTTCACAGGCAATCCAAGATGGTGACGGGTAGCGTCTGAAAGCTATAACTCTGTCAAATTTCAAGAAAATGAACAAAGAATGTAAAGATAAAATGACTGATTCAGAATCTAGGTCAACAAGAAAAAATGTTCAAATTCTGGGCATACTGGAAGCTTGGGACTCAGAAAAACCTCTTTCAGAATCATTTAAACAAATAACAGCAGCATATTTGGATATCCACCCCACAGAGGTTAACTTACAGATTGATAGGATCCACTGAGTTTTTAGACCCAACTTTCAAAAAAATGATCCCCCTAGACCAATTATGGCAAAATTCATTAGATCTAACAACAAGGAGAAGCTTATGGGTCAAGTTTATAAAAAAAAAAATGGAGATTGTCGGTTATGGGGGCTCAGATAGCCATTTATAATGACTTGCCACAGGAGATCCTAAATAAAAGGAAATAATATGATGGACTGAGGAACCACTTATGGAAGAATAACATAAAAGCAAATATGCTTTTTTCCTGCCAAGTTAAGGTGGTTAGAGTGCAGGTCTTTCAGTTACAATTCAGTACAGGAAGTAGAAAGTGACTTAAGAGTTAAATGTCCTACATTGTTTGACACCTAATATACTGTATAGCAGAATATATTGGCGCCAGTTAATGTTGGCGCTCTGCCCACCTAAAAGTTATTCGCGCCCGATAATAGTCACGATTTGCCCCAATACCACTCTGAGCAAGCCACCAAACCTCCCTGCTGTCCCAGGTTACCCTGCTAAACAAGTTCCAACCTAGTGTAATATTTGATTTGGGCTTACAGCCAGGACCGGGTCCTCCGACCTCCGTTTGCTTGGTGGTAGTGTTTGTGGTGGTATCGGGGAGCTAGACTCTTCCCTCCTGTCTCGGTTGCCCCATACAGCCACAGGACGGAACCTAGGCACAGAGGTATCCGCTTCCACCCAGATCCATTTGGCAGTGGCACAAGGTGATCTAGGCTCCAAACTGTTCCCCTTCCCCAACGCGGAGCAGACAGCAGCATGGGGGGGACCAGGTCTGCGGCTGGGACAGCACTAGGTGTGCTGAAAGGGGAGTGGGTCATGGGATACAGGGGGGAAGAGAAACCCTCTAACCTGCCCACTCCATCTGGAGAGATGTTTTGTTGGTTGGGGGAGAGTTTAGGGGAGGTCAGAGAGGAAGAGCTGTAGAAGGTAGAGAAGACAGGCAGGGACTAGCCGGCAGGACAGTCAATGGGGTGCAGGGACTGGGAACTAAAGAATTGACCCCAGAACCAGAACACCAACACAAATAAAAAAGAACATACACAGAAAATATTGGTGATCAGTAAATGTTCGCGCTGTGAGTCACATCAGCGAATATAGTGAATATTTTCAGATCGTGAATGTTTAATGTTATACAGCATATTGTAGCTTAGATGGAGACCCACATGACAGTTGTCAATAAGAAGTTGTAGATAGATGGAAATGGGGCAAAATTAAAGCATTATATTTTATTATATTTTACATACTTTTTTTATTTTCTTTTTCTGCCCTTTTTTTTTTTTTACTGGGAAATGGAGGAGAAAACCAGAGAACTCAAACAGAGTACACTAAAGAAGGCAGTAGGAGAAAGCCATCTGGGTCTACAAATTAGTTTTGATTCATGGAATGTGAAAAATAATTTATTTCATTTTCTCTATTGAGTTTATTATTTTTGTTTTTATGTTTCCTCTTTTATCTAATTTCTTTTACATTTCAAATGTTTAAGTCGTATTTAGAAAATGGTGATAATTATATTATAAATAACCAACAATGGATAATATACTGTAAGTATTTTCAGATGTGCTTCCTGGAATATAAATGGGGTGAACTCTCCTATTAAGAGATCCAGATTTTTAAATTATCTGAAAAAAACAAAATATTGATTGCATAGTGCTACAGGAAACTCATTGAAGTACTAGTGAAATGAGAACATTAAAAAAGGAATGGATTTCACATATTTTTGATCCCTTGGGTAGTAGGAAAAAAGCTGGTGTAGCTATTTTAATTAAGAATAACCCCAATATCTCTATTATTGATACATATAAGAATAAAAATGGGAGAATATTATTAGTAAAATTAAATTTTCATAATACAGTCTACACAGTAGGCTCCGTTTATGGTCCTTTTGTTAATTACATAGAGTTTCTTGCAGAAATAACTCAAGCCTTGGTCCAGATCCAAGCAATAGACATTATTTTGCATGGAGATTTCAATAACTTATTGAATCCATATTTAGATAAAACATTAAATGTTTCCTCACATAAAAAAAACAGAGTGAAATAATAAATTATGTTTTACAATTACATGATCTGATTGAACCTTGGAGACTAAAATACCCTTGTGCCAAATAATTTACTTTTCATGACAAAAAGAATAAAGGGTTCTCCAGATTGGACCATAGCTTCATATCAAAATCATTATTATCAATATTTATGGAAGCAAATATTAATACAATAATATAGTCTGATCATACCCTTATTTCTATAGATTTAAGGAATATTACTCAAAATAGGAAATCAACATCAAATTGGAGTTTTGACAATCAGCTACTGCCAGATATGAATTTTGTTGACAAAATAAAAATAGCTATACAAGAATTTTGGTATTATAATTTTGACTGATCTAAACCAGTGGTTAATTTATGGGATGCTTTAAAAGCCGTGTTAAGGGGAGTGTGCATTTCATATCAGACATATATTAACCAAAAAACCAACAAAGAAAGAAAGTAACACAATAAAAAAGAGATTGAAGGAATTAGATGCCCTAACACTTGAAGATTACAAAAAAATACTATAATGAATGGTATCAGATAAAATTCCAAACTATTTAGAATAATAATACAGAGGTTCTCTCAAACATTAAGAAACTTAAGAAAGTAAAATACTTTCAGGGAGATAAAACAGGAAAATTATCAGTGGTATTGCTGAGAAAAAGAAAGAACGGACAATAATAGAAAGCTTAAAAGATAAAACAGGAACTCTAATAATGGAAGACAACAAAATGGCAGAAATAATAATGAATGCCTACAAGGATATAGTTCAAAGAACAAGAAAGGGTGAATAATGGGAAATAGATAGGTACTTAAAGGAAATAGATTAGAAACCATTACAGTGCAGAGAAGACGCATTTACAGAAGAAGAACTGGTCGAAATTATTAACACAATGCCAAAAATTAAAACTCCAGGGCTGGATGGTTTTACTGTCAAGTTCTTTTGATGTTTCCAGCAGGAACTGTGCTCATGGATTATTATAATGATTGAAGAGGTGGCATTAAAGGGATTGGATTTTCCTAACTCATGGCAAGAAGCTAGAGTAATTTTGATACCTAAAGAAGAGAAAGACAAACATTTACCAGAAAGCTATAGACCAATAGCTTTGCTTATTATTATAAAATTATCACAAAAGCAGTAGTTAACAGGTAAAAATGGACTAAATCAGGTTATTTATAAGGACCAAATTGGGTCTATCAGTGGTAGAAATATGTTCCACGCTACAAGGCGAGTTCAACAAATCATCCACAAGTCCCACAAAATAAAAGGAATCATCCACTCTGTGTCAATAGATGCCACTAAGGCATTTGACTTACTAGCTAGAGGTTTCTTATTTTCCACTTTGAGACATTGAGGTATCCCTGACTTTTTAATTGGTCTTATACAAAAACTCTATAAGGAAACAAAAGTAAAGTTTTCAATCAACTGTTTTACAGCTCCCTCTTTTGTAATGAATAACAGAATAAGGTAGGGAAGCACAATGTCTCTGGCACTGTATATTTTAGCTTTAGAACCCTTTCTTACTCATATTAGGAAGAATAACCTGATTCAAAGCCTGACAATAGAACATAATATTTATAAGATCAATGTTTTTGCCGATGATGTCTTATTGTTCCTGAAAGATATAAATGACACTTTACCACATTTTTTAGGGAAAGTTACATTGTACAATGGATTGTCAGGATAGGAACTGAATGAACAGAAGACTGTTATATGTAAAATTTTAAGGGATGATTATACACTGAACCAATCTATTTCACAAGAATACACTATTAAATCATACTTTAATTATTTAGGAACTGAAATGTATGCAAACCAGAATGAAACATTTCAGAAGAATTATAACAAAGCTAAATAAAAAATAATAATATTATTATATAATTGGGAAAAGCTATCAAACTCTCTCTCTCTCTCTCTCTCTCTCTGGGTAAGAATTGAAACATTAAAAATTATGATCCTTCAACATATAATGTTTGTTTTCAAGTAATTTGAGGTACCCCTTCGTTATATTGGTTCAGAAAAATGAAAGTCATCTTTTCAAAATTTCTTTGGCATAGTAGTAAACCAAGAATAGCATGGTCACAACCAACTACCACTAGAAATCTAGGAGGTTATAGCTGCCCTGACCCCTTATAATACATAATGACTAGTCAAACAAAGATTCCATGGGAATAGGCATTTCATGATTCTGACTCATCCTTAGAAAATGCATTAACAAAAAATGAAAGACAAAATCAACAAAATATATTAATGTATTACAGTCCCCAAAAATATTACCACAACAGTTTCTGACCTTGAAGGATTCCTTGAGGAACTACCTAAAAAAGATGTTAACTAATCAGAATTTACCCTGGTTGTTTTCAAATATTTGGCACAATAAAAAACTGTGGAAAGAACCCCATAAAGGCAAATGGTTGTCCATCTCAAATTCAAATCTACAGTAATGGTCACAATTAATAGATGGGGATGTTTTTTGTAGTTACAACAAATTTACAGACCTATGTTACCCCAAATATTACACTTCATTTTTTACAATACATGACCTTAAAAGCTAAATTTAATATATTAAAAGAGGAATACTTAAGAACTGTATGTGTTAATTTAGGAAAACATTTGGCTGAGCATTTTACTATTACTATCGTTAAATCAGGACAGACCAAGTTACTTACAAAAATGTATCAAATGTATTATAACAACAGGTAGATCCATGGGAAAAGACAAACATGAAATGGAATCAAGAAGCAGAGTTGGAATTAAATACACAACAATGGAAACATTTAAGAACAAAAGTTATTAAAGATTACTGTTATGCAAAAAATAAAACAATCCAAAAAAACTGCACACAGATATTATTAAACCCCCAAATTTTAGGTAAATTTTCTAAAACAGGTAATCATGTTGGCACCAATGTGGGCACAGAGCCAATTTATATAATTGTTTATGGGACTGTAAGTTTATAAATAAATGGTGGATACAAACTATCAATATATAGCAGTAAACCAAATATTATTAATGAATATTGATTTCGATTTCAAAGAATTAATCTTAGGGGATACTACAGGGTTAAAATTGGATAAAAGGTAAATAAATATTGTAACAATTGCCTCTATGATAATGAAAAGGATGATTTTAGAAAAATGGAATGCCCCAATAATAGAAAAATTTGAGAGGATAAGATGGTGGTATCTATTATGGGAAGCCGTTTCACTGGAAAAATTATGGTCCAAAGCTACTGGAAATGATACTGAAAAATATTTTTGTTGGAGAGAAATAGCAGCAATGCTGTCACCATTAATTATCTTATCAGACTAACAAAATAAAACCAAGATTTGATCATCCATGTTTACAGTTAACATTCCATGTATATGTGTTTAAGTTTAGCATTGTACAAAAACTCAAAGAATGTACTTGAATGTATTTGTGGAAAGAAAAAAAAATGATTACATTTAAATAAAAAGAAAGCATTACTGAGTTCAAACCTAAATCAACTTTCATCCCCCCTTGAATGACACAGTGTCCATTTTTCAAAAAGCATACCTTCAGGATTTGGAGAACATGCATTTACCTACAATTGCTCTGCTGAAAAAAAATCAGCCATTGAAAAACTGAAGAGCAATATGAATATTATCATTAAACCAGCAGATAAGGGGGTATCAATTGTGATTCTTATCAAAGTTGGCTATGAAAAGGAGATGGTATAGCAACTATCGGACCATGAATTCTATACCCCCCTACAAGGTGATCTTATGGATAGATTTAAAAGGGAAATTGATCTTTTGCTAAATGATGCATTTTGTGATGGAATCATAAACACATTTAGGTTTTTGATGGTGAAATATCCTATTTGGGCCATTCCATATGGTCTTCCCAAGGACCATAGCAGCCTTTGTAAGCCACCAGCGAGGCCCAACATAGCCAATATTGGATCAGTAACGGATCCACTGTCTCAGTTCATAGACTATCATATTAAACCTCTGGCTCAAAAAGCCCATTGTTATCTTCTTTTTTTTCTTTTTCTATTTATATTTTTTCCACCCTTGGAGCCCTGGCAGATGGCTTCAGCCCTCCCAACGGAGGGACTCTCTCTCCGGTCCCCACTGCTACCATGCTAAGCAGCCCCAGATTATCCCCATGGATTGCCCCCTGCGGCAGGGCTAGGAAGAGGCTGATGGCTTCTCCCCCCCTTGGAGACCCAATCCATATTCTGTGGCCACTCCCAGGAGCAGTGGGCCATCATTGAGCCTACCAGGCTTGATTTTCCTCCAGTTTCCACCTGCCCCCCTCCCTGCTGATGTAAGGACATCAGCTTTCAGCCTCCTGACCCATACTACCCTCCAGTCACCACCAGAGGGCAGTCAGTGAATGGGAAGACTGCTCGATCCTCTTTCCCCTCTGCTGACCCCTGGCAGCCCAAGCTTGTTCCTGAACCTGGGTCACCGGCATGTTGTGAGATATAACAGCCAGCACCTCAACCTCCAGCACCACCAAGCCAGCTTAATACCCATTCCATCTGAGGGACACTACACATCTGTTAAACATTTTGAATGACATTGAGATTGAAACTGGCTTGTATTTTGTTACTATGGATGTCCAAGCACCGTATATAAATATTCATCATTCTGAAGGTCTGGAAACATTGAGAGAAATTCTATTTGACAAAACTGATTACACCCAACCATTTGTGGAATTTCTGATGTGTTTAACTGAGACAGTCCTTAGATGCAATGCCTTTTTATTTGAAGACAAAATGTACCTATAACAAAAGGGGACAGCTATGAACCCCAACTATGTCATTATTTACATGGCAAAATTGGAAGAAAAATTCATTTATGGTAAAACAAATCCCTTTCTGGACAAAATTTATCCTTACAAATGATATATAGATGATTTATTTTTCATTTTGAAGGGTTCCACTGCAGAATTACAAAATGTCATACTCTATCTGGAAACCACTAACAAGAATTTAAAATTTGAAGCAAATTTTGATTTACAGAGTGTAAATTTCCTGGATTTAACAATCATGAAAGGGAAAAATGGAAATATCGATACCATGCTATTCTAAAAAAAAAATACTGACAGAAATTCTGTGTTACAATATTAAAGTTGCCATCCCACACACGTAACATCTAATATTACTATTGGATAATTTATGCACACCAAAAGAAACTGCTCAAATCAGTAACCATCAAAAATGTGCTAGGGAACTTACAAAGCAGTTTTTGAAGAGAGGCTATAATGAAAACATTATCAAAACAGTTAAAGATAAAGTTGAAAGCATGAACAGGGGGTCTCTTCTTGTTCCTAAATCTAAAATAAATTCTAAAAAACAATTTTGTAATCAGATGCCAAACTTTATCACCACTTTCAGTCCTCAGTCTTATTTAGTGAGAGACATCATTAGGCAGAACTGGCATATTTATGCCACTGACAGAAATATTACAGCATGTGACTCATAATATCCCAAAAATGGTTTACAGGAGAGGAACAAATCTAAGTATTTCACTGATACATAGTACTGTACCCACTGGGACAAACTTATTTGTAAAAATACTTCTCTCCCCACAGGGACTTTCAAGTGTGGGAACTGTGCTGTTTGTAAATTCATTCTTGCTGGGAAAATTTTCAAAAATCCAGTAATTGGGATGACTTATGATATTTGGGACTTTTGTACTTGTAATACTATGAATATCATTTATCTACTTTTTGTAATCAATGTTCTGATTTTTATATTGGTAAACCCACCCAAAAATGTAAGAAACACATTAGCCAACATGTCTGGAGCATTCAGAAGGTGTGATGATGTCAGTGCCCTTGCACATCATGTCAGTAAAAAGACAATGACCATAGTTTTGCTTTTCAAATGATAGAGAAACTTTGTGGATCTGTGAGGGGTTGGGATTTGGATAACAAATTGCGCCAAAGAGAAACATTTTGGCAATATAAAATGAAATCTTATACTCCAATAGGGCTTAATGAGTTTGTCAGCTCTCCCCGTGTCCGTAATATAATATATTTCATGTCCCCCTTTTCCTCCCCACTGCAAATTAAAGGGAGTCCATTTGTGTCCTTCAGGTACAGTAACACACTTAATTTATTCTATTTATTGATTCAAATGTATATTATAGTTCTTGTGTATTTGTATGTGTGATTTATTTGTGTATTTAGCCTGCTTTTAGGTCTTTTGGTGTGCTCTTACATATTTGCACTGTATGGAGTTTTCTATACTGTTACTTTAATTGTATGCCTTGTATAGGGCAAACTACCACTCCAGCCTTGAGAAAGCACTAGTCACACGCAAAAACGTTTGGCTGTTCTCATGGTAGGGGTGTGATGCATCTTTGCTACTAGCTCTTTAAGCAATAAAAAAGCTTTTATTCTGATGCAACGAAGCTGAAGTTTATTTGATCAAACAGTGACGGTGAAGCTGAGCCTGCCTGCATGCTGAGTGAGTACCTTTTTGCTTTTTTGGCTCCATCCTTGCTGTTTTTGAAGCTGCCTTATTTGGTTTGTGGTTTGAATCATAGTACAGTGTGCATGGTTTACAATGTGTGGAGGGAAGGAGTGTGTGGCAGTGTGTTCATGTTTTATAAGAAAATTGTCATTGTCTACATATGTATAAGTCTATGTAAAACAAGCCTAATGGTCAATAAAGGTGTTATACACTCACCTGACTTGTGTTCTTTCTTAAGTCAATAAAAATGTGTTTGTAAGCTCACTCAATGTCTTAGTTGTGTTCTTTCTTTGTTCAGTAAAAAATGTTCTTTTCCTTTACTAATTCTAACTAAATCTTTTAAAGCGTGTGTGTGGTCGGATGGTAGGCATGTGTGTACGTGGTCAGCGGGTGTGATAGCATGCATGCAGAGGTGTGGGGTCCTGAGGTGTGACAGAGTGCATGGGTGTATTGGGTTGGTGGGTGTGAGACAGTTCATGGGTGTATGGGGTCAGTCAGTGAGTGTGTGACAGCATGCAAGGTGGTATTGGTTCAGTGGTTTTACAGAGTGCAAGGGTGTATGCCATTTGTGTGTTATGCATCATGCATGCAGGTATAGAGTCATGAGGTGTGACGGCATGCATGCATGGCTGTATGTGGTTGGTCGGTGTGACAGAGTGCAAGCAGGTATGGGATAGATGGGTGTGACAAACTGTATGGATGTATGGCATCTGTTGGTGTTGGAACATGCCTGTGGGTATGGGGTTGGGTGGTATTACAGCATGCATGGGGTCAGTGTGTGTGACATCATGCAGGAGGAATGTGGTTGGGAGGTGTGATAGCATGCGGGGGGGGGGTATGTGGCCATTAGGTGTAACAGTGTACATGTAGGTATGGTGTCATTTATTTATTTATTTATTTAGATTTTGGTAACTGGGTAAGCCAACTGAGACCAGAAGTCCCTTTTCCAGGGGCGACCTGGAGTTAGTTACAGCAGAAGATTACATACATTGGAATCAATTTACAGTAGTTACAGTAAATATATACAATGGAATGGGCATTAAGCACTTACAGGGAAACAGCAAGCTCACAAAATGTTAGACAGGTGCACAGTACATTAGATAAGTTTGCACAAGATTTTTGTGGGAGAAATAGTAATGGCAATAGAAGTAGTGAGGCATGACAAACACGACAACAAGCCCAGGCAGGAGGCTAGCAATTACAGCTGCAGAGACTAAGTTCCTGAAGGTACACTTTGAGGCCTGACTTAAACCCTTGGAGAGTGGGCTTGTCAACCAGACTTGCTGGGAGAGTGTTCCATAAGTGCATAACAGCGTACTGAAAAGATTGTTTGCCTTGGTTAGTGCGAACCTGAAGGATGTCGAGGCCAGGAGGGACAGCGAGGGAGGACTCGGGAAAGCCGCAGCCAATCACCAGCCATCCCTGCCCCACAGCACCCAGCTGGCGCTGGGGCTTCGCTCCACCAGCGGGCGGTCGGCGGCACCTTAGCTGACTCAGGGGAACCACGAGGCCAGGAGGGACAGCGAGGGAGGACTCGGGAAAGCCGCAGCCAATCGCCAGCCATCCCTGCCCCGCAGCACTCAGCTGAGCGCTGGGGCTTCGCTCCACCAGCGGGAGGTCAGTGGCACCTTAGCCGACTCAGAGAACCACGAGGCCAGGAGGGACAGCGAGGGAGGACTCGGGAAAGCCGCAGCCAATCGGTAAGCGAGTGCTCCTCTAGGCACAGCAGCCGATTGGCTCTCCTGCCCCATTGACTTACACTGACTGAGCCTGCCATACCAAAATCTGTCTGGGACTTGATTTTCTTCCCTGTATTCTTGCAAAATCCCCCCAGAAAAAGAGCTGTCTTCTATTTTGCTGCATCTGTAAAGGGAATCTGTTGATTTGATTGTATTTTTGCTGTAATTCTAAATCCTTGGTATCCAAAGTGGGCCAGACGCTGAGGAGCCACTTTCCTTCCCTAAACTGTGTAATATACCTAAAAGGTGCTGTTTTCTGCTAATGTAATTGCAAGGGGAAACTGCTGATTTATTGCTCTTTACTGTGATTACAAATCCTTTTTTGCATTTGTAAGGTGGGGCAGACGCTAAGGCACCACAGCACCCCCCCCCACAGTCTTTTGTTGTGCAGATTTAGTCAGTGACGAACAGGAACACTTGTTTCTGCCTCTATTTAATTCTTGCACCTTCCTCTGTCTCTCTCCAGCCAGCCATCCCTGCCCCGCAGCACCCAGCTGAGCACCGGGGCTTCGCTCCGCCAGCGGGCGGTCGGCAGCACCTTAGCCGACTCAGGGAACCACGAGGCCAGGAGGACAGCGAGGAGGACTCGGAAAGCTTAAAAATTTTGCCCACCCACCCTTCCCCCCTCTTGTGTGTTACTTTATAGGCATCTTCCCGCCGAAATCTCTTCCTGCCCTCAGCATTACCCTAAACCAACAGACTGTCACACCGGCTTGCTGATCCAACCAATCAGCAACTTCACTACTCCCCCGATAGCCAACTAACAATATCTCTCTCACAATGGGGAGTTTACTTCTGATACTTCTTTCACTGTCAGCCATGGGGTTCCACAAAGAAGATATCCCTGTCACACAAACTAGGGTGATCCATCCACCCAGTCTCTCTGAACCATCCCCTTTGGTTGACGCTCAAACCCTCACATATGCCCTACCATTGCTGCATTGATTACAGTGGTGTGACCCCCAAAAAGAGACACATATCACCACACATGTATTTCAATCAAGGCTCCACTACTGGATATACAGATTCCCCCTAAGCCTAACCACCGAACTGCTACTTGGTGACTCGACACAATTCCTTAATCCCATATGGAGCACCCCAAAAGAGTGGCAACAGAATAAGAGAAGGAGGACCAAAGACAGCCCCCTCTCCCTATCACTGGCAGCCCTCACAAAACTCCTGCTCTTTCTTTTGCTCTGTATTGGTAACATGGAAATCAATCCTGGACCCCCTGAATGTATCACCTCTCCATCAGACCTAACCTCAATTAAAGGCCTCAGTTTCCTGCATATTAATGTATGCAGTTTGTTGAAAAAACTTACACTGATACAAGCCTGGGTTGCCCATACCTTGCCAGACTTTCTCGTGGTATCTGAGACATGGCTCAAACCCACCACAGCAGACAGGGATGTTAACCTACCCAACTATCAGCTATTCACAGCGGATCGCCAAACAAGGGGAGGTGGAGTAGCCATATATGCAAAATCCGGTATACCTGTATCCTGTATTGCTGCAACCTCTATGCCCAAGGAATTCGAATGCATATCCCTAAAAGTCTCTCTCCCCCCAATACAGCAGCTTTTCAGCTAGTTGGATGCTACAGACCCCCCTCTGCTGAACACAAGCTCTTATCCCACCTGGGGAATCTGCTCAAGCCCAGCATTGAAGAAGTCATTATTCTAGGTGACCTGAATTTCAACTGGCTTACCCAGGGAGCTGCACCTCTGGTATCATTCTGTGATACATATGGGTTCACACAACTAATTAATGAGCCAACAAGAATTAATGCAAGGAATAGTAATAACAGCACACTACTTGATATCATGCTAGTGAATAAACCACATCTATTCACACACACTGGAGTGCTTCTCTGCAAAATAAGTGATCACTGCCCCATCGCAGGGGTAAGATCCACCAGCAAAACAACAACCCCTGCAAAATTCCTCATGAGGAGATCCAAGAAAAACATCAATATTGAAGGATATTTGCATGATCTAGCTCACTCTCCACACTGGCAAGAGTTTTATCTTGCCCATTCTGTTGAAAAAGCTCAGCAGGTGCTAAATAGCATTATAATAAATGCCCTTAACACCCATGCCCCATCTCTAGTATCCGAATAAAAAACAAATCCTGTCGTTGGTTTTCAGCTGACCTCAAAGCTGCACTGCTGGAGAGAGACAAACTGTGGAAAATGGCAAGAAAAAACAAGAATGCAAATGACTGGATGATCTTTAGGAAAGCCAGGAATAGATGCACCAAGAAAGTTAGGGATGCAAAGGCTGCCTTCTACTTGGCGAGCTCGACTCCTCCTATCATAATCCTGCTAGGTTTTGGGGTACCATCAAGGGTATGGTGGGGCAGGATGCTAACACCTCCCTTCCAACTCAATTACACAACAGTTATGGCCCTATCACTGGCAAAATGGAAATTCTGGACGCCTTCAATAACCACTTCACAACGGCTGGCCTTGCCTTTGACACCTCTCCAGCTAACCTGCTGAGGGAACAATTAAGCTCCCATTACACTGGTGTTCAGAGAGCTGACTCTTCCTTCAGCTTCAAATCTATACTGTTGAAGCAAGTAGAGGACCTATTATGGTAGCTGGATACCAAAAAAAGCACAGGGGCAGACTCTCTGGACCCCTACTTTCTAAAGATTGCATCCCATGTACTTGCAGTCCCCCTAACACATCTCTTTAACCTATCTCTAAACTCTGGTTCTATTCCCACACTGTGGAAGACAGCCCAAGTGGTTCCCCTTCTAAAATCAGGGGACCCTATGGAATTTAATAATTACAGGCCCATTTCCATTCTACCAGTGCTATCCAAGATGCTGGAGAAATTAGTGAGTAACCAGTTAAGGGAGTATCTTGACAATGCTAACCTCTTAAATTCAGCTCAATCTGGATCCAGGGCCAAGCATAGCACTATCACTGCACTAGCCAAGGTCACAAATGACTGGCAAACCGAATTAGATAAAAAGAATAATGTCTGTGCAGTATTTCTGGACCTGAGCAAAGCATTCGATACTGTGGACCACGAGCTTCTACTATCATCCCTGCACTCCCTTGGCCTAGATCCACCCTCTCTTAAGTGGTTCAGATGTTATCTCACCGGTAGGTCACAGCAGGTAAAAGCTGAAGGTGACCTATCCCCATTAAAACCACTGTTAAGAGGAGTCCCCCAAGGTTCTATCCTGGGTCCTATCCTTTTTGCCATTTATATAAATAATATTGATTCAACCCTCACCAATTCCTCTGTACACCTCTTTGCTGATGACACTGTTTTGTATGTCAGCAACCCTTCACCTGTAGCTGCTCATGAAATCCTACAAACAGAATTATCCTTGTTACAATATCAGCTACTTGAGAAAAAGCTTCTGTTAAATGCAAAGAAAACTAAAGCAATGATGTTCACAAATCAAAGCTCCACCAGCACCTCCTCTTCAATCATTCTCCCCCAGCTATGCACTATACTTGGAGAAAATCTGGAGTATGTAGAAAACTTCAAATACCTAGGTGTGTGGATTGACAACAGACTCGACTTCACTCATCATTTAGAAGAACTGCTAAAAAAGCTTCGCCAAAGGCTTGGCCTTCTCTATAGATTAAAACCCTTCCGAAACAGAAATTCAAAGATGAGGTTAGTCCAGACCATTTTTCTATCAGTTATTGACTATGCAGACTTCCTTTATAGTCACTGCCCCATCTCCTACCTACACAAGTTGGATACCTTATATCATAGAGCAATAAGATTCATTACAGATCTGCCATCTAATACCCATCATTGCTCTCTTTATGCTGCACTTGGATGGGTTTCCCTTCACCTCAGAAGGAACAGAAATGCAGCCCTATGGATTTACAGAGTGTTATCAAAAAAACTTCCAAACTATATTCTGGACTGCTTCACCCAGACCATTCCTAGCTTCTATGCCCTAAGAAGCAACAACATCATCCTGCTCAAATTGCCCAAATTCAACACCAGGCTAGGGAGGGCAGCAATCAGCTATTCTCTAGCTATAGCATGGAACACCCTACAAAAATCCCAAAAACTGTCCAATATTATTTCATTTGCATCCTTTAAACAGCGTTGTTCAGTCTTCTTCACAGAGAAATGCAGTTGCTACCGCTAGAGCTAGCTTTGGCATCTTACAATCTCCCCTCCCAAAAATTAACCATGTATGGCATAATCCTTCCAGGCAGACATCCCATCTTATGGCACCAAGTAATACCTTCACCATCCTAGTATTACATTATGCTGTGTGTTTGCCATGGCCCCCTCCACTGGGATATGTATATACTGTATATACTGTAAATATTAGCTTAACTTTCCTGTAACCGATTTTTATCATGTGAATTTACTGTACATCACTGTGTTTATAAACATTTTTTCCCCTGTATGTATAACTGTTTTATATAATTGTATGATGTATCTGTTGTGTATCAACTGTTGAACCTTGACCTTATCAGGTCCATCTTATAAATGAGCCTTGCTCAATGATGTTCGCCTGAATAAATAAAGATTTGATGATGATGATGATGATGATGATGATGATGATGTCAAGGGGATGGCCTGCCAAGGATCTCATGTCATGGCACTGTACTTTGGGAGTGAGCAGCCCACTCAGATGGGGAGGAGATCTAGAAGTGGAGAATTTACAGGTCAAACAAATAGAGGAGTAGGCCAACTTGTGCCATATGGTGGGCCAGTGAAGGTCTGCAAGGACCTCACAGTGGTGCCTCCTGGGGGGGAAGTTAGTAGCAAGGTGTGCCACTCTATGGTAGAGCACGGTAAGTTTGCTTAGTTTCCTCTCCTGGAGGAACTGTAGCAAGAGGGCCCCATATAGGATGTAGGGGAGAAGGGTGCAATTGGCTACAGCTCACTGAGCCTCACCAGAAAGAGAGTTGCCCAGCCAGTTGAGGAGTCCAAGCCTCTGGTGGATGGACCTAGTAAAGGAGTCGATGTGGGAGTTGTAAGACAGCTCCTGGTCAAGGAGGATCCCAAGGTACTTGATTCTGTCAATGACCTCAACTCTCTTCCCTTGAGCTGTGTTGAGCTGGAGCAATTCACATCTGCCATTACCCAGACATCTGGTCCCAAACAGAACAGCCTTGTTTTATCTTCATTCAGCACAAGTGAGTTGGTGGAGAACCAGGCTTCAAGTGCAGAAAGACTGGCCTGCAGTTTGGCAGAGATGACGCTAGGTAGTCGGTCACTACAGTAGACAACAGTGTCATCCTCATAAAGGATAAGGTTGCTCAGCTCACAGACCTCCTCAATGTCATTGACAAAGAGGGTGAATAGCAGGGGACCCAGGAGCGAGCCCCGGGGTACCCCAGAGACTACAGGTCTGGTGCTGGATTGTGTTCCTCTCCATAGATCTTTTTGCATTCGATTGAGCAAGTAGTTCTCGAACCAAGAAAGTGAGTGCACATCCAGTCCTAGTCGGTGGAGTTTGGAAAGAAGAAGTTTGTGGCTGACCAAGTCAAATGCCTTGGACAGGTCGATGAATAGAGCCCCCGTCGGGGAACCCCGGTCCATGACATTGAGGATGTCGGACGTGAGTCGGATAAGGGCTGTGTCGGTGCCATGACCATTCCTAAAGCCATGTTGTACATCGACTAGAAGTAGGTGCTGCTCGAGGTAATCCTGCAGTTGATTGTAAACCAATCTCTCCTGCACCTTCCCGAGAGGGCATAGTATGGAGATTGGCCTATAGTTCCCACTTTGTCCCTGGGTCCTTTTTTTTTTTTTTTTTTTTTTTTACTTTGTTTCTTTATCTCCACCTTCCTGCTCTCGGAGCCCTCTCCTTCCTTCTTTTCAACCTCCGTTTCCACCTCAGGGGGATCTGCCCCTAGACTGCCTCCTTCTCTCTCCTGCACAGTGGGGTCTGTCCCTCTTCTGGTGGTCCTGGATGGTTCCGAGAGGCTATCATCTAGGGCTACCCGAGAGGTGTTTTTCCTTTTTTCTCCCTAGTTTCCCCCTACCCTCTGGGACGTCGAGCACTAGGACGTACATCCCGAGCGGTGGCGTGCTGATGCATGCCAGACCTCTCATGCGCCATAGATGTCCCCTTCCCCGACTCCGACGAACGGAGCCGCCTCCATCTCTTCAATTGTCGGTGCTTCCACCGGCTACGAAGTGATGTAGAACGCCGATGCGTTCTTGGTTCCCACCCCTGAGGGAGGAGAGCATCCATTGGAATGCTCAATCCTCCTTCCCCCTGCCAACCCCCAGCCACCCGAGTTCATTACCGAACCCGGGTCGCCGGCGCAGCGTGAGGTGTGGCGTCCAGCGCCTCAGCCCTCAGCACCACCGGGCCAGCTTGGGTCCTTTTTTATGGACAGGGACAATGGTTGCTACCTTCCATTTACTTGGAACAGTTCCTTCAAGGAGGGACCTGTTGATGAGCAAAGTGACAGTGTAGGCAATTGCAGGGGCAGCGGCCCTCAGCAACCTCGGTTCAAGCAGGTCGTGTCCCGGGGAGGAGTTAGGGTTTATTTTGAGTATAAGGGGAAGTACATCTGTAGGTTTGACCAGTTTCAGGTGGAACTGAGGCCGAGCATGCTCCCAATATGCATTTGTGTTGCAGGGAACACCAGAGAGGACAGGGGGTGAGAGTCCACCTGGGTTGGAGAAGGAAGCACTGAATGCCTCTGCTTCTGCAGAGGGGTCATTGATCAGGGTATTCCCAACCAGCAGTGCACCTTCTTGTGCATTAGGGGCACCCTTGAGAAGCATGTTAATATGGCCCCAGAATTTCTTAGGGTCACGTAAGTGACTAGTCTGGAGATCACGCAGGTACTTGGACTTTGCATGTTTGGAAGCTTTCTTGCATTGGTTCCTCAGCTCCCTGTACTTCTCCCAGTCAGATCTGCTGCCAGAGGATTTGTAAAGTCCCCAGGCCTGGTCTCAGAGCAGCATACTTTGCTTGAGGCCAGGGTTAAGCCATTTATGGCACTTGCCCTGTACCCTTAGTTTCATTCACGGGGCACGTAAGTTGGCCATGGACAGAAATGAGTTGGTAAAGTAGTCAAGCACTTCATCCAGTGTGGGAAGGGAGACTATAGGATCCCAGTCCATGGTTTGCAAGTCAGAGCAGAAGTCAGCTGGTATGAGTCTGCTAAAGTTCCTGGCTTCCATTACCCTAGCTGCAAGTTTAGGGGGCTTACTAGACCAGGTACTGAAGACAGGTGAGTGATCACTTAGTGAGTCTGTCATGATCCCAGCTGTCAATATATGGTCCGGGCAGGAGACTAGTGCCCAGTCAAGTAAAGAATGATTGCCAGACTTAGCATTATGCCTAGTAGGCAAGTCAATGACTTGGGTCAGGGTGGAGTCCAGCACAGGATTCTTGCTAACGGAAGACTCAGGACAATCTAGTTCAGATTGAAATCCCCAAGGAGAATCATCTCCCCAAGGGGGTGCTCCACCAAGGCATGTGTTAGAGATTCCAGGGAAGAGGCAGCTGATTGGGATGGAAGGTAGGCGCACCCTATGAACAAAGGTTTGGTGTCTCCGAGGAGCACTTTAGTAAATATGATCTCACTTACTGAGTCACAAAAGGGGGGGTGAGCAAGCTGCATATCATGTAAGTTTGTGCTGACGTAGATGAGAACCTCACCACCTTTTTTCCCTACTCTATCCTTTCCAAAAGCATGATAGCCAATCAGGTCAACTTCATGAGGGAGGATCTGTGGCTTGAGCCAGGTCTCAGTCACCACTAATACATCGGGTTTGTACAGAACAGACCATGCCTTAAGGTCTTGGACTTTGTGCCTTAGGCTGCTGATGTTCATGTGCAGCAGCTTGGGACCCCTGGCATTGGCCCAGAGAGGGTTGGTAGGGTCACTAAGAGTAAGATTAGGGGACCTGAACTGGTGGCCTTGATGGAAAAGGGATACCTGGATATTGTAGCAGTCACAGAAACATGGTACACAGAGAACCATGACTGGGATGTTAACATACCAGGGTACACAACCTACAGGAGAGACAGGGAGGGCAGAAGGGGGAGACTAGCTCTCTATGTAAATGAAGGGATAAAGCAACTGAACAAAAGAGTAAACAGGGAGGAGAGGAGGCACTATGGGTCACCTTAGAGACTGGAAATGGCACCACAATCCACTGGAAATGGCACCACAATCCACACAGGGGTTGTATATAGACCCCAGTGTCAGGGGAAGGGAATGGACAAGGATATGATAGAAGGCATACTTAGGATGGCAGAGAAAGGGGAAATACTGTTGATGGGGGACATGCCAGATGTTAACTGGAGCACCTTTGCAGCAGCCACATCCAAAAGCAGGGCCATTCCTGATCCCGTTCAGGTGGCATGCCTCAAACAGCTAGTTTTGGAACCCACTCATGAGGGAGCAATCTTAAACCTTGTACCTCAAATGGGGACAGTGAGTGGATCTCAGATCTAGAAGTGGGTAGCCATTTGGGGAACAAGTGACCGCCAAACAGTGTGGTTCACGATAAACTCTTTACAGAGTCAAGCCATACAAAAGTGAGGGCACTGGACTTCAGGAGGGCTGACTTGTGCAAGATGGGAGAGTGCCTTAGAAAAGCACTAGCAAACAGGCTAGAAGGAGGGGTGGAGCAACAATGGGCAACATCAAAACTGCCATCACAGAGGCAACAAGCCTTTGTGTGAAGCAAATAAACAAATCAAAATGAAAGAAAAAGCCACTATGGTTCTCAAAACAGGTGGCAGTGAAGGTTAGGGAGAAAAAAATAGCATTCAGGAAGTATAAGGAAACACAGAAGGAATAGGACAGAGAACTGTACTAGTTAAGGCAGAAGGAAGCAGGGAGGGTAGTCAGAATAGGAAAGGCACAAACTGAGGAAAAGATAGCTAACTCAGTTAAGAAGGGGGATAAAACCTTTTATAGGTATATCAGGGAGCGTAGAAAGACAAAGGGAGGGATAGTGAGGCTGAATAGAATGGATGGTGGGTGAGCAGAGAGTGACAGTGATAAAGCAGGGATACTGAATGAATACTTCTGTTCAGTATTCACAAAAGAGGAAGTGGGGGAGGTGCCTAATCCAATTAACAGAAGCACTCTGGAGAGGAGGGTTGGTACCAGTCCTTTCACAGAAGAAAGGGTTCTGAAAGAACTCCTAAAACTGAAGGTGGACAAAGCAATGGGGCCAGATGGAATTCACCCCAGAATTCTAAACGAATTAAGCAGAGAACTAGTGAAACCACTGACTACGCTTTTTAACAAATCATGGGAGGATGGTGTGGTACCTGAGGACTGGAAGAAGGCAGATGTGATTCCCCTTCACAAAAGTGTGACCAAGACGGAGGCAGGAAACTACAGACCTGTCAGTTTGACCTCTGTGGTAGGGAAAGTGATGGAATCACTTCTGAAGGAAAGAATTGCTGAGTACCTAGAGGCCAGTGGGGCACAGGACCCAAGGCAGCATGGGTTCACAGCTGGAAGGTCATGTCTGACGAATCTAATAGATTTCTTTGACTGGGTGACCAAAGTAGTAGACCAGGGAGGGGCTGTGGACATGGCCTACCTAGACTTTAGCAAGGCATTTGACACACTCCCACACAAAAGATTAGTAGTCAAATTAACCAGCCTGGGAGTGGGTCCCAAGGTGGTAGCCTGGGTAAAACATTGGCCAAACAACAGGACACAGAAGGTAATTGTAAATGGAGTCCACTCTGGACAAAAGAGGGGTTACTAGTGGGGTACCACAGGGTTCAGTACTGGGTCCAGTCCTTTTTAATATCTTTATAAGTGACATTGCAGAGGGACTGGAAGGAAAAGTATACCTCTTTGCAGATGACACAAAGATCTGCAACAGGGTTGATACACAAGGAGGCATGAAAAGGATGAGAAGGGACTTGGCAAGGTTGGAGGAATGGTCAGAAGTATGGCAGCTTGGATTCAATGCAAAGAAGTGCAAAGTAATGCACCTGGGAAACAAAAACCCAGGGGAAGATTACACAATGGGGGGTAGTAACAACAACAAAAATGGAAAGAGACCTAGAGGTAATCATATCAGATGACCTTAAGGTTGGCAAGCAATGCGAGAAGGCAGTAGGGAGGGCTGGGGGGATACTGGGATGTAAGGGAGAGGCATCACCAGCAGAAAACAGGAAGTTGTTATCCCCCTGTACAGACAGTTGGTGAGACCCCATCTGGAGTATTGTGTCCAGTTCTGGAGACCCTATCTCCGCAAGGACATAGACAGGATGGAGGCAGTTCAGAGGAGGGCAACTAAAATGGTGCAGGGTCTGCAAGAGAAGCCAAATGAAGAAAGACTAAAGGAGCTTAATATGTATACCCTTGAGGAAAGAACGGAGAGGGGGGACATGATAGAAATGTTTAAGTACCTCAGTGGAATCAACAAAGTCCAAGAGGGTAGCATCTTTCAGAAAAAAAGATGTGCAAGAATAAGGGGACACAATTTGAAGATAGAGGGGGGACGGCTCAGGGGCAATGTGAGGAAGTATTTTTTCACAGAGAGGGTGGTGGATGCATGCAACAGCCTTCCTGAGGAGGTTGTGGGGTCTAAAACTGTGGGATAATTCAAGAATGCATGGTACAGACATAAGGCAATTCTAGTGGGGGGTGGGTAGGAAGAAATAGGCTGTTGGTTAAATAGGATCTGCAGCTTATCCTCTAGGTAGGGAAATGGGCCGACTAGGTGGGCCAAGCGGTCCTTATCTGCCGTCAAAGTCTATGTTTCTATGTTTCTATGAAGTGGGGACCAGGGTTTGGGTCAATGTCCCTCCCAGTGCAAGCTTAAGCCTGGCAAGGTACCCAATAATTTTGGAGGGGCCAAAGAGGAGCCTCCGTCGGTCACATGTTCTGAGGTAGTAGAATAGGTTCTAACAGTTTCCCTTTCAGGTTACTCCATACACAAATAGGCGTAGTGCATTAAACCCCTCCTCTCAAGGTTTGAGGGGTCTGGGGGGGAGGTGACCAGTGTTCCTGCCAGTGTCAGTGTGCATGGCTGTGTGGGGTTTGTGGGTGTGCAGGTGTGCATGGGTGTATGGGGTCACTGTGTGATTCTGTGTGGATGATGATAGGGAGTTGCTGGTGTGGCACTGTGCATGGGCCTAAATGGTCGGGGTCTTTGACAGTGTGCATGTGGGTATGTGTTCACTGAGTGTGATAGCTTGTATGTGGGTCTGTGTCGGTGTGTGACAGAATGCATGGGGGTATGGGGTAAGGATGTGTGACAGTGTACATGGGTGTATGTGTCAGTGGTTCTGGTAGAGTGTATGAGTGAGTGGTCTGGTGTGACAGCATGCAAGTGTGTGTATGGGATTGGTTGATGGGTGGGACAGTATGCATGGGGTATGGGGTCGGTGTGTGTGACAGAGTGTATGGGGTTGTGAAGTGTGACAGTGTATATGGAGTTGTGGTGTCAGTGGGTGGGTTTGACAGCATGCATATTAGCAAGAAGTTGGTGGGTACATTAGTGCGTGGGAGATACTGTGTGGTGTGACTGTGTACCTGGGGGTATGGGGTCTTGAGGTGTGACAGAGTGCATAGGGTATGAAGTACATGGGTTTATGGGGTCAATGGGTGTGATAGAGTGCATTTGTGTGTGTGGTCACTTGTGAAAGGGTGCATTAGGGTTTGCAGTGGGTTTCTGTGTAGGACAGCATGTATTTAGTTATGGGGCTGGCTGATAGCTGTGAGGCTGTGACAGTGTGCATGGTGTATGAGGTCAGTGGGTGGGAATGTGTGTGTGTGGGTGTATGGCATCTGGATGTTGAAGCATGCATATGGGTGTGGAGCTGTGAGGTGTGACAGCCTTCATGGGGTTATGTGATACGGGTGTGTGACAGCACACATGGGCATATGTGTTGTTGAATTTGATAGCATGCATTGGTGTATGTGGTCAGCGGGTGAGACAGAGTGCACTAGTGTATGGCACCTGTTGGTGTTGGAGCATGCCTGTGGGTACGGGGTTGGTTGGTGTGATAGTGAGCATGGAGGCATGTGGTCAGGGTTTGTGATGACATGCATTGGTGTATGTGGTCAGTGGGTGAGACAGAGTGCACTAGTGTATGGCACCTGTTGGTGTTGGAGCATGCCTGTGGGTATGGGGTTGGCTGGTGTGATAGTGAGCATGGAGGCATGTGGTCAGGGTTTGTGATGACATGCATTGGTGTATGTGGTCAGTGGGTGAGACAGAGTGCACTGAGTGTATGGCACCTGTTGGTGTTGGAGCATGCCTGTGGGTATGGGGTTGGCTGGTGTGATAGTGAGCATGGAGGCATGTGGTCAGGGTTTGTGATGACATGCATGAGGGTATGTGGTCAGTGGGTGAGACAGAGTGCACTAGTGTATGGCACCTGTTGGTGTTGGAGCATGCCTGTGGGTATGGGGTTGGCTGGTGTGATAGTGAGCATGGAGGCATGTGGTCAGGGTTTGTGATGACATGCATGAGGGTATGTGGTCAGTGGGTGAGACAGAGTGCACTAGTGTATGGCACCTGTTGGTGTTGGAGCATGCCTGTGGGTATGGGGTTGGCTGGTGTCATAGTGAGCATGGAGGCATGTGGTCAAGGTTTGTGATGACATGCATTGGTGTATGTGGTCAGTGGGTGAGACAGAGTGCACTAGTGTATGGCACCTGTTGGTGTTGGAGCATGCCTGTGGGTATGGGGTTGGTTGGTGTGATAGTGAGCATGGAGGCATGTGGTCAGGGTATGTGATGACATGCATTGATGTATGTGGTCAGTGGGTGAGACAGAGTGCACTAGTGTATGGCACCTGTTGGTGTTGGAGCATGCCTGTGGGGTTATGTGATACGGGTGTGTGACAGCACACATGGGCATATGTGTTGTTGAATTTGATAGCATGCATTGGTGTATGTGGTCAGTGGGTGAGACAGAGTGCACTAGTGTATGGCACCTGTTGGTGTTGGAGCATGCCTGTGGGTACGGGGTTGGTTGGTGTGATAGTGAGCATGGAGGCATGTGGTCAGGGTTTGTGATGACATGCATTGGTGTATGTGGTCAGTGGGTGAGACAGAGTGCACTAGTGTATGGCACCTGTTGGTGTTGGAGCATGCCTGTGGGTATGGGGTTGGTTGGTGTGATAGTGAGCATGGAGGCATGTGGTCAGGGTTTGTGATGACATGCATTGGTGTATGTGGTCAGTGGGTGAGACAGAGTGCACTAGTGTATGGCACCTGTTGGTGTTGGAGCATGCCTGTGGGTATGGGGTTGGCTGGTGTGATAGTGAGCATGGAGGCATGTGGTCAGGGTTTGTGATGACATGCATGAGGGTATGTGGTCAGTGGGTGAGACAGAGTGCACTAGTGTATGGCACCTGTTGGTGTTGGAGCATGCCTGTGGGTATGGGGTTGGCTGGTGTCATAGTGAGCATGGAGGCATGTGGTCAAGGTTTGTGATGACATGCATTGGTGTATGTGGTCAGTGGGTGAGACAGAGTGCACTAGTGTATGGCACCTGTTGGTGTTGGAGCATGCCTGTGGGTATGGGGTTGGTTGGTGTGATAGTGAGCATGGAGGCATGTGGTCAGGGTTTGTGATGACATGCATTGGTGTATGTGGTCAGTGGGTGAGACAGAGTGCACTAGTGTATGGCACCTGTTGGTGTTGGAGCATGCCTGTGGGTATGGGGTTGGCTGGTGTGATAGTGAGCATGGAGGCATGTGGTCAGGGTTTGTGATGACATGCATTGGTGTATGTGGTCAGTGGGTGAGACAGAGTGCACTAGTGTATGGCACCTGTTGGTGTTGGAGCATGCCTGTGGGTATGGGGTTGGCTGGTGTGATAGTGAGCATGGAGGCATGTGGTCAGGGTTTGTGATGACATGCATGAGGGTATGTGGTCAGGGGGTGAGACAGAGTGCACTAGTGTATGGCACCTGTTGGTGTTGGAGCATGCCTGTGGGTATGGGGTTGGCTGGTGTGATAGTGAGCATGGAGGCATGTGGTCAGGGTTTGTGATGACATGCATTGATGTATGTGGTCAGTGGGTGAGACAGAGTGCACTAGTGTATGGCACCTGTTGGTGTTGGAGCATGCCTGTGGGTATGGGGTTGGTTGGTGTGATAGTGAGCATGGAGGCATGTGGTCAGGGTTTGTGATGACATGCATTGGTGTATGTGGTCAGTGGGTGAGACAGAGTGCACTAGTGTATGGCACCTGTTGGTGTTGGAGCATGCCTGTGGGTATGGGGTTGGCTGGTGTCATAGTGAGCATGGAGGCATGTGGTCAGGGTTTGTGATGACATGCATTGGTGTATGTGGTCAGTGGGTGAGACAGAGTGCACTAGTGTATGGCACCTGTTGGTGTTGGAGCATGCCTGTGGGTATGGGGTTGGCTGGTGTGATAATGAGCATGGAGGCATGTGGTCAGGGTTTGTGATGACATGCATTGGTGTATGTGGTCAGTGGGTGAGACAGAGTGCACTAGTGTATGGCACCTGTTGGTGTTGGAGCATGCCTGTGGGTATGGGGTTGGTTGGTGTGATAGTGAGTATGGAGGCATGTGGTCAGGGTTTGTGATGACATGCATGAGGGTATGTGGTCAGTGGGTGAGACAGAGTGCACTAGTGTATGGCACCTGTTGGTGTTGGAGCATGCCTGTGGGTACGGGGTTGGCTGGTGTGATAGTGAGCATGGAGGCATGTGGTCAGGGTTTGTGATGACATGCATTGGTGTATGTGGTCAGTGGGTGAGACAGAGTGCACTAGTGTATGGCACCTGTTGGTGTTGGAGCATGCCTGTGGGTATGGGGTTGGTTGGTGTGATAGTGAGCATGGAGGCATGTGGTCAGGGTTTGTGATGACATGCATGAGGATATGTGGTCATTCAGTGTAACTGACACTGTGGTTAAACAGAGCACCCCAGGCAAAAATGCTGGCAGTCCACCGCCTTTCACCGTAAAGTTAACTGTGGCAACCCTCAGACATGTGACAGTTGTATTTGCTAGCATAATTTTTGTGATGTAAATCTGTCTGTTTTAAAAAGGTCAGAAATCCAAACCATTTCTTAAACATATCTGCATGTCCCGACACAGAATTAATGTAAACATGTTGTTCCTATTTTATGAAAGATTAATGTGTCAGTTCTGTAACTGCAAATAGTTTTCTGCCTTATATACATCAAACTACCATTGCAGATGATATGATAGTTATAATACACACACTCATCACAGCTTCAATCATGATATATGTATTTCCCTTTAAACAACAACATCCAATAACCCCCCCCCACACACACACACACACACACACTGCCACTCCTTCATCCACATTCCATATGCATACAGTAAATGTCAGCCAAGTTGTGAATACTTGTCACATGCCTGCGGGTTTTAGTCCTGGCAGTAGGGATGTAATAAAAAAAATGTAACTTTGTCACAGTAGTTCAATGATGAGTTAGCAAATGCACAATGAATTAACAAAAAATGTAGTTTCCATTATTAACTGCATCATGATCAAGTCATATTACAGTTGGATAGTGAAACAGTGGTGGTGTTTGGATAGTGAAACTGTGGTAGTGTTTGGATAGTGAAACTGTGGTGGTGTTTTGCAGTTCTGTTCAGTACTGAACATAAACCTATGAAGTTTGAGTAATGTGACTGTAGATTGGGATGGATGAGGTGGGAAGAGACGTGCACGAACTGTATGAGTAAACAGACATTAGTCTATGGTGTATACATTAATTTAAATAAAGTGATTTTTTTGCAAAGGATGATCACACTCTAGATAAGCAATTCTTTTAAATAAAAAGGTTCCACCATGCTAGATTCTTTTAAATGTCTGTGCATCAATTTTCACAATGGTGGTTATGAATGGACTGGATAGTAGTGATGAGTTAATTTTGAGCTAGTGAGATACGAGGGAGCTTTTAGGTGAATGGCAGATTGAGTGTGTAAAAAAACACTTGCAATTTTTGTAGAGTTTTATTAACATTTGCAGTAGTGGTGGGGGGGGGCAATGCGGTTTACATTACAGACCCTGCTGTTCTTTTGCTCTGTATAGTTGTATTTAGAAACTGAAACTACACCATTTATTCAATAGTATGCCATGTCAGTGGTGTCTGCACACGTGTGTGGGGGTGGGTGTGAAAATTGTGGTTTACAAGAGTGACAACTTTTTAAATCAAAATCTGCGGTTAAGTTATTTGAGAGACCCCTAGTGCTACAACTAAATTAAAAGGATGTTGTTATGATTATTCCTGTCAGACCGCTCAACAGGAACAGATCAGATGTAATCGCTTATTCTTGAAATGCAAGTCGGCATTTTGAGAAAGCATCTCTAGTCATAGCATGTTCATACTGACAGACCCGCGGAACAGAATTTTAAATAAGACAGAAGATGCAACATCACATACTTGAAAAAAATAAAATTTGTTTCATTCACACTTTTCAACAGAGTAGACAAACTGCAGATTTAGCTGGCACTGCACTTCAAATAGACTGAAGCTTGGCTGGAAGCTCCTCAGTCACAGGTTTGTTTACAGCATATCACGTCAAAAGTGCAACCTCGCACTCTGTTCATTAAAGGTGTTTTAAAAAGAGGCAGTCTGATTCATGTCACAGCCTCTATGACATGATTGCTGTCCAGCTTCGGGGGGCTGAACTGGAGATGGACACACTGAGCTGAAAGCAGAAATGGTAGAGATAATGATAATTACAAGTAAGAAAATACTAAAATGAGACAAAAAACTGACACAGGTTTCATTCAGTGACAGTTTTTATTCATCTAAAGTGATTTTCTCCATTGTAGCTCACACTTGCCAACTTATATATGCCATTGATCTTTGAAATGTGAGTGTGCAACATTATCAATAACAAACAGTAAAATACGCTAGAAGTACTAGTTATCTCAAATGTTCATTTGAACCAATTAGGTACTGTTATGATTCTTCTAATCTTATTAATGTTCTTTGCAAAAAGCTACATTAATATACCAGTTAGGGGTGCAAGTTAACACCACAAAAGTAGGAAAATGTGGCATTAAGGGTTCCAACCCTAACTCCCACCCCACCCACCAAGCAGCAACTGGAAAAAAACATTATGGTTTGGGGTCTCTGGAATCTTGATGAATCAGTGGTGGGGTCTTCCTTGCGGTTGTCAACCCTAATATCCACCTCGTTCCCTGAACAATGTCAGATGTGATGTCCTTTCTTCATGCAAGGAAAATCCCACCACTGATTCACCAAGACTCCAGAGACCCAAAACCCATGTTTTTTCCTTTTGCTGCTTAGGTAGTGGGGATGGGGAGTTAGGGTTCGAAACCCTAATGCCACATTTCCTTACTTTTGTGGCATTAATTTTCACCCTAACTGGTGTATTAACATAGTTTTTTGCAAGAATTTCCTTTCTTTTTGAGATAGTGAAATCGTATCCTCATTCATGCAGGTCCCGTCAGGACCTGCATGAACAGATGTAGACACGCAGGACCCTTTGAGCCCTGTGCCAAGGGAAGACTCCATTCTGGAAGTTCAAGGCCATTACAGCCACTGCACTTCCGTGCAGTGACAGATGTGAAGAATTCATGGGGCTGCCTGGTGGGCTGCAGAACTGTAGGGCCCTCTAGTCTCTGTACTTGCATGTGGCTAGAGATACAGACACAGAGGGAAAAAAGTCCATCTGTCAGCCAATTTACAGGCCCTCTGCCATCCATGGGAGCAGAGGTGCAGGGCCCTACATCTAAAGAAGAGCTGTTTTCACAATATGGTACCTGGGCCCATGCAGGCAGCCCTGCAGCTTTCATTCCCAGGCTGGGGGGGGGTCATATAAAAATGACTAAATTAAAAGAAAAATTAAGTGTGACGTGAAATAGGCAAATTCAGTTTTCACATATTCTACAGTACATCAAATGTCAGTATCCTTTAAACCTCATAAAACTGTAGGCATATTTGTAGTGTATGGATATATTTTTTTTAATATTCCTGTTATTTGACTACATACTTTAGTAATGTTCATTAACTGGGCCTTCTGAAATATTGGCATCCAATTGATCAGATTTCTAAAGAACTATCACAGACTGTATGCTAATAAACTGGACAGACTGAAGATGGCACAGGCCCTCAAGGACACTTTTCTGCTTACCATGGAAATCATTAGATACCCTGGGTAGCAGAGTGGTTAGGGAACCCCTTTGAATTAATACATCCTTATGATGAGGGGTGACACAAAATAGACAGAGAGTCCCTTTCAGATCTTAAATTCTTACCTTAATGTTATGCTGCTACTATATAACCACTTTAGCTACTTTAGATCGAGATTCATGCCTGTCAAGAAGAAATACATAATCAGTCCAAGATTATGCCTTTTGTAAAGACTTCTACAGCTGTGTGAATAACGCAGCAGCCAAGCTACTATTTGGAATAGGAACTAAGCTGATTGTCAAGCCCAGTAAATACTGATCAAAATATTTGCATCAAAGCAGGATTAGAATAAAAAATGTGGAGAATTTTAAATGTTGCTAAATTCAAATTGTCTGATGAATAGTTTGTTGGGTTTGTAAACTGTATTAATTTTGAAAACAAAAATACATTAAAAAGGAACCAGATTTTCAAACACATAAATGTAAAAGTCAGTTGAATCAGCTAACATTAATATACTTTTTGTGTCAGAGAACTGCCATCACTAGACCAGAGGAGTAGTTCATTTCTAAAAAAATGAATGCTGGTGGGGGGGGGGGCAGGCCAGGGTTCGGGCTCAGCCAGAGTCTGAGAAAACTGTGCAATTTAAGTAAGAAGATAGTGCATCAGATCAGTTTTCATTGTTAATGTGGGAATGTTAAAAGGGGAGATCCAATGATCCATCCTCCCCCTCCCCAGCTTTCATTTCTGCACTATATCACACACAGCTTAGACTAGGGAGGGGAGGCACAAAGGTGGGTGGAGGTTACAGGCAGGATGGTGAACATTTTACTGTCCCAAAATTTTCATTATTGATGTGAGAACCAGGGTGGAGAATTAAACAAACAGTGTAGAACTGACCATGGTGTTCATTCTGATGGCCAGCATACCCTAATTTTATTGTGGGATGCTGACCATCAGGATCATTGCACACATTTTCAGTCTTGCTGTCCCACAATTTCAGTCACAAAACACTGAGAATAATGCTTGGACAGCAGAACAAGACTTACTATTACCTTTTTTTTTTCTTCTATAATAGGTAACATTTTCTTACTTATGACAACAATAAAATGAGGGAAAAAATTCTGAAGTATTATGTATTTTTTTTAATTACTTAGTTGTACTTGGAGCCTATGTCTTACTTTGATTCACAGAAAGAAAAATGTCCTCACATACCCTTATACAAGAATATATCACATAAAACTACTGAGCAATTCATTTATAAAACATTTCATTCACAATAAAACACAGTTTTTCCATACCAGAAATACTTCAAGATGCTGTTGAACTTCTGGCATTGATGTCATCTTTTAGAAGCTTCCATGGTGCTGACTTACTACAGCTAATGGCAGATGACAGGAGGCTGTTTAAGGAGATCCCCTCCGCTGCTGTTGAGCATCACTCACAGTCAATCCTTTGGCCTACTCGAGCGTCAGTCCCTCACAGTTGCATCATTCTTAATGCCATTCTTAACCTGTGAACTGATGTAAAAATCACACAACTGTCTTCAGATTTTGACAGATTTACATCAACAGAGAAAGAATCATCCAATCATGCTGAATGGCAGATATCTGCTGCAGGTTAAGGATTGAGTACTAATAGAATAGCTGTCATGATACAAAAATAATTTACCTATAACCAATAGTGATCTGAATTACATTCTTATGAGAAAGATGTTGTCCTGCACAGGTCCCATTCCCTAAACAGAACACACAAACACTAGAGAAATAGATCAATCCCATCTTGATCTCTGCCAAGTTTAGAGCAGACGAGCTGGCTGTGGCCCCTACTTCCCGTGTTCCCCTACATATGTGAGAAATGAAATGTCCCTAGGATGCAGGTGTCTAACTGCTAAGTGAGAAGTGCGATTGTGGGGGTAAAAATCAAGAGACCATGCTGATGTGGTCAGTGCCAGGAGGGTGGAGGGGGTAGCGCTATGTTCCTTGGCTTCATAACTTCTGGTGCCCCCCTGACTTTTTCTGGTCCCCCCTACAATCCCTAATTCCAGCTCCTCAGTCCCTCTGGAGGGAACAAGACTTATTTTGACCTTTTTTCTTCTTCTATAATAGGTAATATTTGAATACTTATAACAACAATAAAATGAGGAAAAAAAATTCTGAAGTATTATACTATTTTTTAAAATTACTTAGGATAGCTGCTTCAAGGCTGGAACAAACAGCGCTCTGCAGGGGAGGGAATGCAGGGGGGCTCTTTGCCTTTATTTTCCTTCACATCTTTTTTTTAAACATTTTTTATTGACAAGGCTTCAAAATACAGATGATATAGTCAGTGATCTTAACATACAGTTAATCATATCAGTTTGTACTTCCATGTTTATCTCTCATTATTAAATGCTGAGTACATAAGCACAGGAAATTACAAATCAATAGGTCAACCTTGGCATACAATAAATTCTAGACAGAGATATAGTGCTAATATGTCCAACTATACAATGGGCAAAAGAAATCCTGCATTCCAATTGGCTGACTGGCACCTTTTCTCCATTGTAAATCCTCCGATATACCAACAGGAAAAGGTGCCAGTCAGTTGCCTCTGAAATAATTAATCCAGCCCCCGAAAACCTCCAAGCCACCATCTTCTTTTACCCGCTAAACCACCAGCACCTGGTAAAACTGCAAACCATCGCAGCACCTAGTGTGCACCTGCCACCATCCCCGTTCAGGTGAACACATATTTAAAAAGTGATACGAATGCTGAACTGGGGAAAGAACATGTTAAACAAAAATGATGGCTACAACTTACAAATCATGACTGAAAACCAGGGCCATCTGCCTCCTATTACTGCTACCTCTCTCTGGCATCTGTTTTTTTTCCCCCTCAACATACAGCGTGGCACCTGAAACATGTACTTATCCTTTCATGTAATAGACAGTTGCCTCCCGAAACAAGCTGTTGAAAAAAAAGTATAAAAACCAGCAATACTGTACTTTAACTGATGAAGGTTACGACCTCCCACCTCAGTTCTTCTGGGGATGACTCATTTGCTTCTATCACACTTGCTCCCTCCAACCTCCATCGCGAGTGCTCATTCTTATTACAGTCACTCTCTCCGGTCTCCATACTGGTCTTGCTTGTTCCTCAGTACCAGCATTGAAGTGCTAAGCAGTGTAACATCCAAAAACGCTGATTGCCCACCTTCTCTGTGTCTGCCTCTTTGTGTTCGCCTGTAGCACACCACCAAACTAAATCCTCAGCTGTGTCCCCACCTTCTTCCACACTCTCAGCAATCATCGCTCACTCACCTTCACTTACAACACCAACTCGGAGGTAGACAACCCACAGTCTCACTTCATCAGGACCATCGCACTGCCTGATGTAAGAACCAAACAATAATTTAATTAAAATCATGCTGCTGGATGTGAGAATCAAGAATAATTTAATTTAAAATACTCAGCTACCGATCCAGTGCTACTGCTAATATTACTAAAGGGTGTTGACAGTGAAGCTGCATGTCTCTCTCTCTCTCTCTCTCCCCCTTCACACCTGGCTCTCCCACTGCCTCCTTCACATACCATGCCTCGTTATATCTCTGTCTCTCAGCCAAGTCATCTATTTGAAAAACCTAACAAAACCAAAATTCCTGTAACCAAACGTCTAGGGGAGTAGCGTCAATATTCACCCTAGCAGCAAGGAACTATATTTTGTGTCATAAGGATATATTAAAAAAAAATTGAAACTGCCAAAAATGGCTTTTCACTTGTTGCTGTTACAAAGAAATACATGGAGAACATTGTATAATCATACTATCCCACTCCAGGGTGTGGATTATGGTGGGATTTACCCATGCCTAGTGTGTTTTGCTCACTTGGACTGCGGACTCATGACCAAACAACACACCAGGTGTGAGCAAATCCCACTATAACCTACACCCTGTCATGGTATATTGCTTAAGTATATTTCAGTATTGATCAGAATTTGTTTTAACCCCTAGATAATGCCTTGCTCCATCGCTTCCATTGATATTTGCCAGGTTTTTTGAAATAATAGTCTTATACCACTGGTTGTTAATTGGCAACTTTACAGTCTCATGCATAATGTAATAGACAATTATGATATATTATTATAATAATTAATAGATTATTAAGCCAATGAGAGCTATTAGGAGCAGTGCTACTGGCCCAATGTTGTGCAGCTGTATTTCTGGCATTTATTAGGGTGATACTCCATAGTCTGTGCTTGACTCTGCTTGGGTGTATTCTTTCCACTCCCAGCATAAATTCTAATGGTATTTTCGGTAATGAGCAGTGCAGGATTTTTTGCATTATCTCCTGTGCTTCAAACCAGAAAGGTGTAACTTTAATGCATGTTACTGCCATATGTAGTAAAGTTCCCTCTTCACGTTTACACTTTCGACATTGACTAGGCTTAGAAGGAGTGAACCTATGCAGCCTATACAGAGTTAAATTATGCTTGGTATACAAAATTAAGTTGTATTCTCTGAAGTTTATTTGAGACTGGACAGTTATGTATATGTATCACTACTTCAGACCACAGACACTCATCCATGGTTACATTAAGGTCCACCTCCCACTTAGTCCTAATTTTAACCACCTGTTCAGGCACTGAGCCCAGAAACAGCTTGTACAGTACTGATGGTGAGGAAGATCCTGACTGGGGTCTATAAAGTATCTCCTCAATTGGGGATAATTTAAGATCAGGATCCGAAATGTATCATCTAATTTTTAAGTATTGTTGTTGATCTTCCAGAGGCACTCCATACTGATCCTGTAACTCCTGGAAAAATTTTACCCTACCCCATATAACAAGTCTCCCACTGTGCCTACACCCAATTTCTGCCATCTTAGCAGCATTTGATGCATGAATGCATTATACCCTTTACTTCCTACAAAGCCGTTGAATAAGACTATATTTGGGGATAGCCCTGCTGAGTATCCGGATGCAGGTTTGAGAGAGGTGGACGCTTTGCTATGCGCTCTCAGATCTGAGGAGTAGGCCAGAGAAGCAGGGAGACAATGCACTAAAATTTATTAGAAAAGGTATGACACCGTTGTGTACTTGTAGCTTGTCTCCTTTCCAGTAGATCATATTGCAAGCATCTGCCATCACAGTGAAAGTTTCCTCTGTTTTTTCTTTGTTTTCTACTAGGAAGCGGCCCACTTATGGTGTTAACTAGGACATATCCTGAGGTGGGGCCGGGTCCCAAGTGGTGTGGAGGTTAACAAAGAAGCCATTCAGAATGGCGAGGATGCTGCAGAAGGCTGCTGTTGCCCACTTTAAAGAGATATGTTCTACCTGCTACCCTGATTAGGATCTCAACACAGTGGATAAAGGAATGTATGTAGTACTTAGACTGCTATTGTTTTATTTGCTTTTTGCTTTTTTTTTAAACTGAGAGACAATTTTTATTTATTTTTTACTGTGTTCATTGTTTTGTCCAAATTTATGTGTGTATTTTGGTTTAAGGCTCTGAGCTGCAAATCTGGTGACATTCAGCAGACCAGATTGGGGTTTGAATCCCACAGCTTCCACTTGCATACTGTGTGACCCTAAGCAAGTCACTTAACTTCCCTGTGCTCCCAGGTTGCTCCTGTAAAAAAGCTTTCAGCTTAGTGTGCTACTCCTGGTTAAACAACTAAATTAAATTAAAAAAAAAATTATTTTGCTTCATAGCCCCAAATAAATCAGGAAAACTCAGGAAAGTCACTAGGAATAGTTGGAACATTAATGTAATATGCTAAAATAGAAAGCTAAAGCAAATAAAGCTAATAAATAAGCTGCCAGTGTCTTCTTATGATTTTTAAAACTAATATCATGTTTTTTGCTGTAAGAGCATATAGTATTAAAAAAAAAAAACTCTTTTAATTTTCATGGTACACTTGTCCACGTGATCTGCCCTTCTGTGCTAAATTCACATGTGCAGCATTCAGTTAATCAGTTCCGTATTGGACACCACACGAGAAAGAACTGTAGCTGTACCAAGAGCATTTCTTTTAGTAGCCGCATCTTTGCCTTTAAACATAAAACATGTAAGCATTAATCCACGATGAAGGAGGCATCTAATGGGGAGTTAATGCATGGTTGGGACTGTTGTGGCATGAGGCCGCAGGCCGAGCACCTGCAATGGGCCAACCATGCATTAATTCCCCATTAGATGCCACCTTCAGAGTGGATTAATGTGCTTGTAACATGGTGTGCACATGAGTGTATATCTCAGAGATATCTTTGTATTGCTGTTATTAAATACACAATGACATGAATCCAATTATTCAGTTGTATTTACTGTTACTTTTAAAAATGTGGAGGAACCTCTCTTACATATGCATATATATTTTTTTTGTATAGTAGTACAATGATCTATTTCTGAGTGATTGGTATAGATTTTGTACAATTTCTAATGGCTGTTTGTTTACTATTGTTCGTAGAAGGACCCCAACGTTGTTCTACTGCTGCTTCTCTGTCTAGGTCTCTGTCTCATTTGCATACAAGTATGGTCATTTACTCCCCGTTCTTTTTATTGTTTACCTGGTCCAAATCTGTTTCTAATGGTCGGTGAATTCCACTGCTCACATTTCCCAACTCTGTGTTGTCCATTCCCTCTCTCTCTCCTTGCTGTTCGATAATTAAAGTTTGCTGTGCAATACACCGTGAAGTTCTTGAAATTAAATGCATTTCCAGTTCTTCCATCTGTTATTGTGTGTTTAGGTCAGTCCTATCCTGTCTCACTCACTGCTTGTGCACCAGGTTCCTCAATTGTGTCTCTCTGTCCTGCATGCTCTTAAACCTATAACCTCTGTTCCCTACACTCCTAATATTTTTGGCATCTTGCAATCCTTGTTATGGTATGCACCTCATTATAACACTGATGGATCTAGTGAAAACACACATCGCTCCAACTGTACCTCATTCCACTTCCCTCGTACTATATTTTTCCCCAGTGTCTCTTTTGCATTTGTCGTAGTCCTGCTCTAGCGTACCTACTTGCTGTTTGACAACTTGGTCTGTTACATTTTGACATTGTCTTTTTTGATAAACTGCTCATTTCCTCCCGTGGCTACTTGATGTATTTCACAAGCAACACGGCATTATCATCTCATAATGCCATGTTGCTGTTGTACCACCTGACACTGTTAAACCTATCACCTTTGTTGCCTACACTCCTAATATTTTTGCCATGTTACAACTAATGTAAACTTTTTGTTAGCTCTTGCTAGTAGTAGCACTAGCTACTTGTTTGTTATTTCTGCTCGGCCAAATTTTGCTGTATTTTTAACATGGGTCTTCCTCCATTTCCTTGGAGAAGAAATTGAAGTAAGCAAGCTGGGCAGAGCAAGCTACAGGCTGGTGCATGAGATACGAATGTAACCATTTTGAGCACTGGCGTGGTATCGTATTCTCTTGCATTTTTCATGCATAAACAAAAGTAAGCTTGGCACACTTTTGTGCAACATTTTTATGATTCCTTTTTGGTTTTAAAATAATTCTATTTTTTTACATACCTTTGCAATAACTTTGATAAGGCACAAGATAAGGCATATGATTGATCATTTGTACAAAAGTATCCTAAACATGCAAAAAATTTCACTCTTTTTAATTAACTATAATTAGTGCACTAATTAATGGATTATGCTGACTAAGATGATATTTAGAACTGATTAGGATGATATTTAGAGCTGTGTGAGGAGTGCTTGAGATTATCTGAAAAGGTCAAATTTTGATTTTGATAAAACAAACTCTTTTCTCTGCATTAGTGGAGAAGACTAGAAATTGTGGGCCTGAATTACTGTCTTGGTTTTGGTCGAAGAAGACTGCAGGAATTTTAACTCTTCATTATAGAAGCAGAAAGTCCTTTTGCACACTATGCACCTTAATCTGTTTGAAAGGCAGTTGGATCCATTTGATCTACTCTAATTGCTTTAATCACCTCAACCAATTAAATATTGGGGATTGACTGATTAAGTGATTGACCTTTATTGGACCCAGCATATTTGTCTTAATTATACCTTCAGTGAACTGCCCTTCTTTAAAACACTGAGGTCACTTCTGGAGACTGAAAATTACATCAGCAGTTAATAATGGTGATTATTGGAATTTGTCTTAAACATCATTCCAGCTGGCTTTTGCAGGAGAAAGCCCTTTGTAACCTTTCCTGCAAGTATTTTCAAACATGCCAGGAAGCCTAGAAGAAGGCCTGCCATTGTGGAAGAACTCTCTTTAATATCTACCTAAGAATGAATTTTTTTGTATTTTCTGGTGTGTTATTCTTATCTGCACACGATAATCTGTAATTTTATACACTCTGAATATTTTATTTAGTGTCAATTTACTTAATTTAAACTAAGGGCTGTTTGCACCAAGATACTGTCATCAATTGATAAACCCAGTGCAAATTAGACATCACATTAGTAAAACATGGTGACTACAAGAAGCCAGCGAATGGCGACATCTTGTAATGATAACAAGGAATGTCAGGACAGCTTAACTGGCATAAAAAAATAGGAAAGTGGTCAGGATACAAGATGCTCTGTATCTAATGCAACAACAACAAAAAAGTATATGAAAGATCAAAAGAAAAATGAAGGAATTCTAAAGGATGGGGAAAAATGATCAAAAAATGAAATAATAGAAAAATTAAAAAAAAGATCCAAAAGACCTAAAAGACCCAACGGGCACTAGTAAGGATAAAATAGGCACTGAAGAAATGAAGCAGGGAAAGGATAAATAACAAACTATAACAGACATGTTTACCAAACTTACAGATAATCAAAATAAAAAATGGATACATAAAAATGCTACACCTACTCCTACTTCTTTACATACACTTACCTCTACTCCAGTTTTAAAATTATCAACTTCATTGCCCACTCTAGTAAAGGATAGAACACTGATTGTTGACAATCAGAACTTTCTGTACTAAGGGTCCTGCCCAATATGAGGGCAATTATTCACTTGAGAAATACATTATTGGCTGGACTTAAAAAGACCCACAATACTTAATGGGGGGGGGCAGTCATTTGGAATTATTTAGCCAAAATGACAGCCAAAATGTCAGCTTTGTTGAATTACCTATGGATGCGCGCAAAAGATTGTGACATCAAATGACAAAAAAGAAGGGAATAAAGCATTAAAGGAAGTTATAGATAGACTGGAAAATACCATTCAGGGACTTAAACAACTAGATAATATAAAAAAAACACCCCTGCAAGCAACCTGGGGAACTCACCAGAAGTAGAATGAGTTGCAAGGGAGCTACAACAGAAAAACAATGACAGTCTACATCAATATTATGAGGATTATGAGATAAGTTTTCCCTCAATGACAAACAGAAACATAGCAACATAGAATGTAACAGCAGAAGGGGGACCATGCGGCCCATCTAGTCTGCCCATAATCCTACCCCTTCTCTTAATTGCTTTTCAGTGTTATGGTGCCCTTGTATCTATCCCACACCTTCTTTATAGTTTCCACCATTTTTTTCCTCCACTTCCTCCTGTGGAAGGCAGTTCCATGGTTCAACCACTCTCTCGGTGAAGAAGAACTTGCATGTGTTGCCTCTGAATCTGCCCCCCAGCTTCATGTTGTGCCCTCTGGTTCTTGAGTGATTTTTGATATGGAACAGGTCCTGGACCTGTACCTTATTTATTCCTTTTAGGAATTTGAAGGTCTCAATCATATCTCCTCTGTCCCTCCACTGCTCCAGGAAGTACATGTTTAATTCACACAGCCTCTCCTCATATGATTTGTTGTGCAATCCATGAATCATTTTAGTAGCCCTCCTCTGCACTGTTTCCAGTTTGGTAATATCCTTCTTGAGGTGTGGTCTCCAGAATTGTTCACTGTACTCCAGGTGTGGCCTCACCATTGATCTATAGAGTGGAAGGATGACCTCCTTTATCCTGTTGGTGATCCCCTTGCTTATGCATCCCAGCATACCATTTGCCCTCAGTGCTTCTTTCTCACATTGCTTGGTCATGTCTAGGTCATCCGTTAAAATTATTCCCAGATCCCTTTCCTGTTTAGAGGCTTCCAGTTTTTCACTCCCTAGGTAGTAATCCACTCCTGGGTTAGTCCTTCCGAGGTGCATGATTTTGCATTTTTTAGTATTGAAGTTTAGCTGCCACATTCTTAAACATTTTTCTAGAGATTCTAGGTCAGCCCTCATCTTCTCCACTCCTCCAAGGGTGTCCACCCTGTTTCCTTTCTTTGTTTCATCTGCAAACAAACTCACCTTACCCTCCTGTCCATCAGAAATGTCACTAATGAAGATGTTGAATAGGATTGGGCCAAGCACTGAACCCTGTGGTACTCTGCTAGCTATGCCTCTTTCCTCTGAGAGTGAGCCATTCACTAATACCCTCTGGGTCCTTCCAGGAAGCCAACTCCTTACCCAGTTTACCACCTGATGACCTACTCCGATGCTGTCTAACTTGTTTAGCAGCCTTCTATGTGGGACTAGGTTAAAGGCTTTGCTGAAATTCAGATACACTACATCTACTGCATCTCCCTGGTCTACTACTTTCATTACCCAGTTAAAGACGTCAGGTAAATTGGTTTGACATGACTTCCCTGTGGTAAAGCCATGCTATTTAGTGTCTAACTCATTGTTGTCCTTGAGAAAGGATATAATCCTGTGATGGAGAAGGGCTTCCATTGTTTTGCCTACAAGTGATGTGAGACTTACTGGTCTATAGTTGCCCGCACTCACTCTGCTACCGCTTTTGTGCAGAGGGTTAATTATGGCTATTTTCCAATCTTGTGGGACCTTACCCAGCTCAAACGATAAGTTAAAAGGATCAGCCAGTGGAGCCACCAATTCTTCTCTTACAGTAGTTCTATTAGTACTCTAGTGTGCATTTTGTCTGGTCCCATGGCTTTGTTTGTATTGAGCTTCTCCAGTTCCTTTAGGACTTTCTCTTTTGTAAAGGATCCTGAGCATACTCCTAGCAGATAACTAGGCAAGTGGGCAGACTAGGTGGGCCTGGTGGTCCTTTTCTGCCATCACATTTCTGTGTATCTATGTACCTATGTACTCCATTGCTGCCTTTATTGTCTCCTGTAATGAAGGGTCTGCAGCCATCCTGCTCCTTTTTGAATACAGAGCATAAATATCTGTTTAGGATCTCTGCTTTGTCCTTGTCATCCTCAGTAGTCTCTCCATCTTTCTTTGTGAATTTGGCAATACCCCCTGTGGTCTTTCTTGTTTCACTAATATATCTATAGAAGGTTTTGTCTCCCTTTTTGACTTCTCTGGCTATCCTCTCCTCTGTTGTTGCCTTAGTTGTTCTGATTTCCTTGCTTGCAACCCTTTGTTTTTCTTTGTAGTCTTCCTGGTCCTTATTGGATCCTGTTTTTTTGTATCTCCTGAAAGCAGTCCTATTTTCACTAACCCTTGTGGCTACTTCCTTAGTAAACCACAGTGGTTTTCTGTTCTTTTTTACTTTGCTCAACTTCTTTATGCAATGGTTTACAGTCTGAAGTATAGCTCCCTTGAGATGTGCCCAGTATTCTTCAATGTTCCTCCTCCAAACTATATTTGCAAGTCTGTCTTTAAGACCTTCCTTCATTGCTGTGAAATCTGCTCAACTAATGTCCATGACTTTAGTTTTAGAGTGTTGGGTTTCTGTTTTTGTCCTGACATGAAACTGCACCATGTAGTGAACACAGTACCCTAAGCTGCTTCCCACCTCTACTTCCGCAACATTGTCCCCATTTGCTAGCAGCAGGTCAAGGACAGCATCCCTCCTTGTTGGGTCATTTACCAGTTGTTTCAAGCCCGATAAGTGCAGAGCCTCCAGAAACTCTTTGCTTCTGGTTGAACTTGCTGTATGGGTACCCCAATTTATGTTGGGTAAATTGAAGTCCCCCAGCACTATTACTTCCCCTTTATCACTCATGTTTTGAATGGCTTTCAATATTTCTTTATCCCCCTCCAACCCTGTTGTCAGTGGTCAGTAATACACTCCTACCCAAGTTATTGCTCCATTTCCAGCCTCTAAATTGACCCAAAGTGACTCAGTTTCTGTGTTGTCATTTTGGATTATAGTCGCTTTTATGCCTTTCTTAATGTACATAGCACCCCCCTCACCCAGTTCTGTCCTTCTGGAAGAGACATTATCCTGGGATAGTCATATCCCAGCTGTGGTTATTGTTTAACCAGGTTTCAGTGATGGCGACCCAGCCTAGATCAGCTTCAGCAATGATGGCAGTGAGGTCAGCTATTTTATTTGATAGGCTCCATATGTTATTGAACATAGCTTTCCAAACTTTATTCCTACCTTTTCCTGTGTCCTGCTTTATTTGTGACTGCTTCTCTATTTTATCCATCCCTTCACCCAATTGAGGAATCCTCTTATTATTATTTGTGTCAGTTTCCTCACCCATTTGGTGAGTTGTTTTGTTTTTGCTTGTAACCCTGATTTGGTGGTGTTTTGGGGGAGAGGTTGCAGGTCCTTTTGTCACTGCTGCACCCTCCCCACTATTCAGTTTAAATGTCCAATGCATACTGTACATCCAATAAAAATTATAGAATGAATAGTGAAACATTCATATATATATATATATATATATATATATATACCCTTCAGTTCTCAGTGAAGACATCATTAAGGTCTTTAAAAAACAATATGCAGCCAACCTTTTGCTTTGTGAACAGTTAATAATTAACAGAAATTAAATTGAATCATTAAGAGAATACATTGCAATTAATGGTGCAAGGATGGATGATGTCATTAGAATCTTAAATGACATCCATTCCCCTAGGGAATCTTCTTCAATTCCTCTATAAGAAAATGAACCTTTGCCCATCCCACTGGAAGTTAAGAGACCAGATTTTTCCTCACTTATATTTCCCACAGATATTTCCATAATGGACACAAAGGAAAATGGCATAGGGAACCAGAATCTGAATGAGGGGAAGATAAAAGTAAAACCTAAAAAAAAAGACATCAAAGGCTGCTAAAAGTAAGACTAAAACAGACTGCAAGATTCAGAAAACAAAGCACAGAAAAAATAAAGTAATGAAGCAGGAAAGTAAACAAACACATAATAAAGCTAATGCAAATCACAATCAAGTGAGTATAGTTACTCAAACAGAAGGTAACAAACTGGACAACATGGAAATGATACAAAGAGAAGAAATACTAGAAATAGTACAATTAGACACTAGTATTCCAGCTTCTAATCTTGTGTCTCAATCATTTATCATATTATATGGCCTAAGAAGAACTGAGGATAAAACTCTACAGGAATTAATATTCAAGTTGTTGAAGGAAAAACTGGATTTAGACATTGTAATAGGAGACCTACAAGTGGTCAGTAGGCATATAGAGCCAGAAAATGATATATATGCAGAGACTGTTGATGTTTTTTTTAATACTGAAAGAGTGCTGAACTATGGAGAAATATTCAGAAAATACAGACTTTACATCTTACTGCTATACTGTTTGACAAATATACAAGAGTACTTGACACTGTGAATAACCATGCAGGAATCAATGTAAGGGATGATGCACGAGACAGGCCACCCACAATAAATAAAGATATGACACCTGTCACATTGAGTTTATTTGGGTGTAAAAAACTGTAAAATGAACAAACACTAAGCTAACTAAAGCCTTGTGTAATTCGTTTGCCAAACTGTTAAGTACTAGACTGGGAAAAATGGGGTACTGGGAACTCAGACACATTTGAGCCTCAGAGGGGATGGACAAATTTACATATTGTTTAAGAACTCACAGATGGCAAGTAGAGTCTGGCAGAAAGCTTCTGATTTAGATACCATGGGACTCTACCTCTGTGATCTTAATGGATGGGAGGAGTCTCCACCATACTTCATTCCCCAAGCACAGTACTTTTACAGTATACCAACTGAACAACCTTGTGGTACAAATGGTTCCATTCCGATTTCAGCTAGGAACACAAACAGTATATGGTGCTTGCAGGCTACGAAAATTGACTCATACAACCTGGAGAAGATGTTCACTTTAACCCCATAAATAATAATGAACAGGTAGTTAAGCCACCTTACCCTGATTTAACAATATCCACACATTAGCATTAATTATGATAGGCTTCTTTTCTTACTATCCTGGAATACTGCTGGTATTAAGTCAAAAACCCAAGACCAAGACTGGTTGAACTTTGTCAGTAAATTTGACCTAATCTGTCTACAAGAAACATGACATGGCCCTAATGAAGAGACAGACATCAATGTTTTTTCCATCTTGCATATTCCAGGTACAAAGAGGGCCAAAATGGATTGTAAGTCTGGTGACCTCACTTTTTATGTCAAAATTGGAATATTTACAAAGTGGGAGATAATAATACAGGATATTTACTTCTTAGGAATCAGTTTGGTCTTCACTGGAATTCAGATATTGATATTTAATTGCTATATTCAACCAATGAAGAATAAATCCTTGTTGAATAAAATCTGGGAAAAAATTACAAACTCAATAATAGAAGCACAGTTGACTCTACCAAGTGCATATCTCTTACTCATAGGTGATTTTAATGCTAGGATAGGAGCATTTGATGGCCTTAGTGATAACTCTATACTTAGCTTTATGTTCCCAGATGCGATTAGAGACAAAAGAACAATGAGTGACTATAATGGCCAGAAGCTGATAAAGCTCATGAAAGACAATCCAATTTTTTCCCTGAATGGTAGAACATAGGGGGACAGTCAAGGTTCACCTACTTATTTTTCAAAGGCAGGAGCCTCCATGCTAAACTTAATATTGTGGCAAGGCAGCCAGATTTTTTTTTGGGGGGGGGGACTTGATTATTGACCGCAGAATAAAAAGTGATAATTTCCCAGTTATTTTACACAAAAACAGGGATATTAATAAAAAAAAATTACTCAAGAGCACAGCAAACCTCAATGATATTGATGTTAGATATTCTATAAGGCTAGAGTGGACAGTATTCTTGGAAGAAAAGATACTAAACTCACTGAACATTGTTTAAACTCATGGAAGTTAGTTAATAATGATCCTAAACAAATGTATAAAAATCTGCAGGCTTTCTTTCAAGAGCTGGAGTCTGAGCTTTACAAGCTTATAGCTATAAAACAGAAAGCTAGTCCTGTGACCAGTTGGTTTGATAAAGATTGTAAGACACAGAAAATATATTTAAGACACATAATTAGGACGGCAAAGAAGGATCTTGACAGCGCAAATGCTATAAAATTAAAAGAATCCAGGAAGAACTATAGGGCCTTTTTAAAACAGAAAAAGAAGATATATCATGAGCTCCAGTGGGAAAAAATAATAACAGCAATTGATAATAATGATACTAAATCATTTTGGGTGATGGTACAGTACAAGTCACATTAAACTGTTCCTCCAATGAGTTGCTTTAGCATTTCTGAGTGAGTTGCACAAGTGTTTCTGGATCCAGTACAAAGCCCTGCACAAACTGTTTAAGAGTTAAAATGCAGTTTTGCATTGTATTGTGACCGGATTGCAGATGCGTTGCAAATGATCTGCAAAAATATTTTACAGACATTGCTCTAGAGCTGGTTAAGCATTGAAAAATGATGTAATATGAGTTGCCAATGCATTGCCAATTGCAAAAAACAATGCTAAACCAACTCATTGGTGGAACAGTTTAATGTGACTTGTACTGTAACTAAAGGCTGTAAGGGCTGGTGGAATGAGCTTGTATGTCAAATTCATATGACCACATGGACAACATATTACACTGATGTACTGTTTGACCCAAGAGCTGTTTCCTCTTGGAGGAAAATGGAAATATTTGATATTAGAGACAACCTTAGACATATTACCAAAATGGAAGTAATAACCACAATAACCAATCTAAAAAAAATAAAGAACCTGGACCTGATAAAATTCCAGGGAGGCATATTTGTGCTTGACTGAGGAATAGGCAGACTCTCTGGTACCATTCTTTAATGAATATATGCTAAATAATGATACACCTTGTAGTTGGACTGGTTCAATAATTGTCCCTATATATAAAAAAGGCCCAAGGGATGACCCATCAATGTATAGGTCTATAAGCCTTTTGGACATCCTTGGCAAGGTGTATGCAAAAATTCTATTAGGTCAACTGAAAGGAGAAGTTGACTTACTTGGGGGGTTGGATCCTGCTCAAGCAGGTTTTCAAAAAAAACACTCCACCATTGACAATTGTTATATTCTTGCACATTTAATTGAGAAACACATTAGAATTAGGAAACAAAAATTATATCTGGCATTCATAGATTATAGTTCAGCAATTGACACAATAAATAAAACTACACTATGGGAAATTATGTTGACATGGGGTATTTCTCCTGTTCTTGTTAATAGTATAAGAAATTTGTACTCTGATACCTGGGCCAAAATAAGAGCTAGTAATAATCTATCCAAAAATATAAAGACTAATAAAGGTGTTAGGCAGGGGGGGTGTATACTGGCCCTGATGCTATTCTGTATTTACATGAATAACCTTCTTATTGAATTACAGGCATCTGTGACTGATTCCCTTAAAATGTCATCAAATATATGTTCTTTTCTCGCATATGCTGATGATTTGGTCTTGTGTTCTTTAACTGTTACAGGATTACAAAAAACATTAAATCTCCTAGCTAAAATATCAGCCTCCCTGTCATTAAAGATTAACTTAGAGAAATCTAAACTTCTAGTTATTCTCTCAAAAAAACAGAAATACGGAAAATTGATCATGTGAAGTTAGAAATAGTTAATAGATACATGTACTTGGGAATTATTTTTTCAAATAACAGCTCATGGAATCCCCATTTTGAACATACAATATCCAAAACTAAAAAAACTGTGAGTGCTCTGATTAGATTCAACTATCTTTATGGAGGATCATCTATCGGGCCATTGCTGTATGCTATACAAGTGAAGTGTAATGCCCAGTCACTCTATGGGGCAGAAATTTGGGGGCTGAGTCCAACTGATCTCCTAGAAAAACCAGTAATACAACTCCTAAGAAAAGTTTTAGGATGTCAAAAATCCACTCTTGCATGTTTTATCCATGCAGAGACTGGACACGTAAGATTACAAGTTTGGGCTGATACCAGACTAATTAATTACTGGATTAGATTATTAAAACTGCCAAATGATAGATGAGCCAAACAGTGTCTTCTGTAAAAGGAAGACTGGGTAAAGAGGGGTTCCAAAGACTCTCTGGTATAAATATCTTAGAAGACTCCTTGACAAACATGTTTCAGCCTTTCTTATGGAGTATGTGAAATAAGAGATCAATATAAGTGAACAGTATAGAACATATTAAAAAGAAAACAATACTGTATTACCGCGGAGTTAGCATGTGTGGGAGCCTCAAAGTATGCCAAATGGTACTCACATAATGATAATAAATATGGGTATTGGTACTACCTTGACGTACTGGAAGAATCTAACTTTCATGCAGACTTGGGTCACCGGGGGTTGGCCAGGGGGAGACAGGCCGAGTGTCCAACGACAGCTCGCCTTCTCCGGGGGGAGGGTGTGGGATCCATCCCGATGAATGGTGACCTCTGGTGGAGGCTGGGGACATGACAGCTTGTTGGCACCTCGGGGGTTTGATTGGTCATGGGCGGAGGCCTGTGGACCAATCGCCTCTAGGGGCTGCATCATCGAGGGGGGGGAGGACGTTACGGACGTAGGCGCTTGTGCCTTGACGTCAAGGCCTAGCAATGTCCTCACTGAATAGGGAAAACCACCCTCTAGAGCTGGGTTGATGGAGCACCGAACTCAGTCCTGATGTACCACCAACTGCAGCTGTCTCAGGGACCGGAGAAGACATTAAAATCCAGGGGTTTCACTTTCACCCCACCCTGAACTCCGCCCATGGGGGTAATCCACAGCAGGATGAGGGACCCTAAGCAGCAGGTAAATCGGTGGTAGGGATGGGTTTCATTGGCGACTCCTGAGGGGGCAGCTCTGGTATGGTCGTAGGAGGGGAGAAAAATAAATTTCAAAAAAAAAAAAAAAAAATCAACATTCGTAAAAACTTTATATGATTTGGGCTTGAGCTATTTGAATCTAAGTCCAGAATTGCATTATATAATAAATCCCAGGGATTAAGGGATTATTTATGTGAATGCAATCAAAATGAAAGAGAGGACTTGGCCCACATGCTACTAAAATGCCCATGGTACAGTAAAATTAGGAATATTTGGTTTTAACCAATTATAGACACTATAATGTCGATAAATGATTCGGAGATGGTCACTGTTCTTAAAATTGAGGATCCTCCAATTATAAATAGAGTAGGAAAATTTCTGCTGCTCACTAGGAAAATAAGAAGGAAAAAGACTGGCACTTTTTAGTACTGTATGTATTTATGATCACTGCATAACTGCATAACTGTGCAATAACTGTACTGGTTATCAGTATATGCCCTGCCTTATTGTATTTAATATATGTTATGTGTCTATTCCATAGATAAATATTATATTATTTCATGTATAGTATTCCATTGTAATAATCATGTTTTAAGATTGAACAATAAACTTTTACTACCACAGTATATTTATGCACCCCAATCCATAATCTCAACAAAGTCCGTGTAAAAGGATTCTTGCTCTTTGGGACTTCATAGTACTTAAGAGCCAAAGCCAAGGTACCCTTTCTTAAACCCCCAACTGTATATTCCTCCTGCAGGAGTATCCATGCTGGCTTTGGGTCTGCAAGTGGTCTATCCAAAAAGGCTATAGTATATGGTTAGGGCTTATAATGAATAGAAAGCCGTGGCTTTCAAAATCTTGTTGTAGGACAGTTCAAAGGTCAAAAAAGTTGTTGTACTATCAGTCTGATGTCACATCGATAGTACAACAACTTTTTTGCCATGCCCTGCCACCTGATTGGCTTACTTAACAACGTTCTGAGAAGAAAAAAATGTGGAACATGGCGGCGCGATTAAGCGAGTGCCGGTCGGGGGACCCTCATCTTCTTGACACGGAGAGCCTCACAAGGCTCTGTGTCACTAAAGTGAATCGCTGTTTTTTTTTTTTTTTAAACTAAGTGGTGCCGAGCTAGTGGGACGGGATGAAGCCGACCTGAGAGCGAGACGAGTCGGAGTGGGAGCAGCATAACATTACGAAGGTAACCATCAACTTAGGGAAAAAATGAAAAAAGACACTCAAGCCAGGAACCATATACTATAAAAAATAGTGGATGGTTAACCATCCACAACTATGGCTGTGTTTCCATCTCGGTTGTTGAAGACATCATGGAGACCTCTCGAGCTTCGCTCTCGAGGTCTCCATGATGTCATCAACAACCTCAATGGAAACACAGCCTTGTTGTGGACGGTCACCCATCCACTATTCTATATATAGTGTATGGTGGAATGTGGTTGTGTATAGAAATCCATACACTGCAAAAAGTTGTTCTGCTGCAGTAGTGACATCCTCACTAACGCAGAACGACTTTTCGTTCTGCGTTAGTGAGGACGTCATAATACAAGGGGCTGTAGCAGACGTCCTGATCCATTCCTTACTGTGTGAGATGGGCACGTGAGTGTGCTGGGCAGCGGCAGCTGTGAATCGACAGCCTTGGCAGAACCAAGTGAAAATATGGAAAAGTGAGTCACTGCTGGTCTTTTTTTGGGGCACCATACACTATAAAGAACAGTATATGGTTACCCATACACTACAAGGCTATTCTTTCACCTCATAGATACAATGCTGACTTGAAGACCTCTCGAGCTTCACTGTGTCATCAGTCGGCATTGTATCCACTCGGAGGAAGAATAGCCTTGTAGTGTATGGGTAACCATACACTATCCTATATATCTGAGCTGCCTTGTAATAAAATTTGAAGTTAGGTAGTGTAAGTCCACCCTAACCAAAAGGGAGCTGCAATATTGATTTCTTAATTCGGGCAGTTTTCCCACACCACATAAATTTATTTGAGATATTGTCCAACTGTCTTAAAAAGGAGGCAGGGATCCTAATTGGTAAATTCTGAAATAGACATAAGCATTTGGGCAGTATGGTCATTTTTATTGAGTTAATGCATCCAATCAGACTAATTGATAACCCCACCCATCTATCACAGTCCTGTTTGATATTGGTAAGGAGGCTCATAAAGTTTTCTTTATAAAGATTTGCATGGTTTTTGGTTATTACTATACCCAGGTATTTTAATGCATTTGCTACTTTTAGTTTTAAGGGTAAGCTCATTGCTGAATATGCTTTATTGTTACCAATAATAACAATTGACTTTTAGTCCAATTTATCTTATGGCCCAACAATGCCCCATATTTTGTTAATATTTCATCCAATATGGGAACAGTTTTATGTGGTTCATACAGGTATACTAAGAGGTCATCAGTGAATAAGACCAATTTGTAATGTACCCCCCCAAAAAAATATATACCTGTATTGTGTCTCCTCTGATTACAGCAGCTAATGGCTCTAAAGAAATCGTATACAGTATAGAGGATGAGAGGCAACCCTGTCTGGTACCCCGGGTCAACTGGAAAGGCTTGGTTGACACTCCATTTACCAATACCTGGGCTGACGGCTTATTGTATAGTGCAGATATCCTTTTAATAATGGTGTCTCCTAGTCGAAATCTACAGAGTGTTTCAAATAGGTACCTCCATTTGACTCTGTCAAATGCCTTTTCAGCATCCAGTGCCAATATAACAGGCGCCCCTTGTTTCCCTCCAGAGCCCCACTTCCAGGTTATGTTCAGCATCTGTCTAACATTAAGCTTCCCCTGCCTGCTTTTCATGAAGCCTGCTTGGTCGTGATGGATGACTGACTGGCAAGACCTGCCCCAACCTGCTTGTTATTATTCATGCCATTATTTTATAGTTAGATGTTAACAAAGAAATAGGATGGTATGAGGAGCACTACTTGAGATCCTTTCCTGATTTTGGCAGGACAGCTATAATAGATGTATGCATTGACAGAGGTAGAATCCTCGTATCTAGTGTCTCCTTAATCATGTCCTGAAGAGGATAATTTAACTCCACAGTGAAGAGCTTAAAAAAATCTATTGCTCATCTGGACCTGGGGCCCTCCCCCCCTTTTTAGTGGATTATTGCCTTATGAATATCATCCCAATCTACAGGCACTTAACATAAAAACATAGACTTTGACGGCAAATAAGGATCACTTGGCCCACCTAGTCTGCTCATTTCCCTACCTATTGGATAAGCTGCAGATCCTAGTTAACCAACAGCCTACATTCTCCTACACCACACTATAATTGCCTTATGTCTATCCCCTACATTCTTGAACTGCCCCACTATTTTTGATCCCACGCCCTCCTCAGGAAGGCCATTCCATTCTTCCACCACCCTCTCCGTGAAAAAATACTTCCTTGTGTTGCCCCTGAGCTGTCCCCCCTCTATCTTCAAATTGTGCCCCCTTGTTCTTACACATCTCTTTTTCTGAAAGATGCTACCCTCTTGGACTTTGTTGATTCCCTTGATGTACTTGAGAGTTTCTATCATGCCCCCCCCCTTCCTCGAGGGTATACATATTAAGCTCCTTTAGTCTCTCCTCATATGGCTTCTGTTGCAGACCCTGCACCATTTTAGTTGCCCTCCTCTGGGCTGCCTCCATCCTTTCTATGTCCTTGCAGAGATGGGGTCTCCAGAATGCACACAGTACTCCAGTTGGAGTCTCACCAACTGTCTATACAGAGGAATGACAACTTCCTGTTTTCTACAGGTGATGCCTCTCCCTCTGCATCCCAGTATCCTCCCAGCCCCCCTTACTGCCTTTTCACATTGCTTGCCCACTTTTAGGTCATCTGATATGACTACCCCTAGGTCCCTTTCCATTTTTGTTGTCATTAATACCCCCCCCCCCATTGTGTACCCTTGCCCTGGGTTTTTATTTCCCAGGTGCATTACTTTGCACTTATTTGCATTGAATCTAAGCTGCCACACTTTTGACCATTCCTCCAACCTTGCCAAGTCCCTTCTCATCCTTTACACCCCACCCCGGGTATCAACCCTGTTGCAGATCTTTGTGTCATCTGCAAAGAGGCCCATGAGTGACTGAGGCCAGCTTCTAATAAGGCTCTATTATTTTCATCCATCTGTTTTAGCCCAGCCTTAGAAAAAAAAAGTCTCCAACTGGGAATCTGAAGGGGCTACTTCTTATCTGTATAAGTTTTCATACAATTTACAGAAGCATTCTCCTATTACAGTGTCCCCATGGCGGACAGCTCCCTCCTTATCACTTATTTGTGAGACATTTTTACTACTTTGCCTGTTGTGGAGCTGCCAAGAGAGACATTTCCCCTCTGAGTCTCCCTCAAAGTATACCCCAGCTTGTGTAACAGTATAGCCCACTCTATGGAGGCAGTATAGTGCAGTGGTTTAAGGCTCTGAGCTGCAGATCTGGAGACCTGGTTTTGAATCCCACAGCTGCCTAGGTGCATACTGTGTGATCCTGAGCAAGTCACTTAACTTTCTTGTGCTACCAGGTCACATCTGGAAACAAGCTTCAGCTTAGTGTGGTATTCCTGGTTAAACAATGTTCACTTCCCTATGTTAGCACTACTAATAGAATTATATTGCCATTTAAGCTTTTGTAATGAGTGGAAGTTCTCCAAAGTTGGGTTTTCTAAGTGTAATTTCTCAGTTTGTTTAATTTGTTCTTCTAGGTCATCTAATTTCTGACTTTCTATTTTTTTTCTATGAGGTGAATGAGAAAACGCCTCCCCGCTTTCAAGGCATCCTATCTTGTCACAGGTGACGGATGTTTCCACCAGGGGTTATTAGTCAAAAAAATCAGTGATTTGCACCTTAATAAATTCCCTAAATTCTTGGCATTCGAGAAGGGTCGGATCTAGTCTCTATGACCTGGGAGTACCAGACGCTCTGGGGAAGTAAGAGCCAGCTGTACTGGTGCATGGTCCAAAATTATTATAGGCCCATGAGTGACTGAGGCCAGAGTCTTCAGAAGATCCTGGGCTACCAGGGCCATGTCTAGTCTGGCATAACTTTTCACTGAATGTGAAAAAAAACATAAATTCCCTCCCACTAAGGTTCAGATGTCTCCAGGTATCCACCAATCTGTGAACCTTCATAAGACTCAACTATGCCCTGGCATTCCTACTAGGATGCCCCCCCACCCCCATCCTGGAGGACCTATTCAGAACTGTGTCTAGGATACAATTCAAGTCCTCATTTAGCACCCATGGGCCTCTAAATCTGGACATCTCAACTGATAAGTGGTTGAAAAAAGTCGAGTTATCAGCATTTGTTGCATATACTGAACCAATTGCTAGAGATTGTCCAGTGTTGAGTTGCATCTGTATAAGGACATATTTTCCCCACCATCACAATTTACCTTAGTAACCACTCCGGGAAATCTTGGCCTTAACCAGAAAGCTACCTTCTGCCTTTAGAGGTAAAGTAAGAGCAAAACCACTCCCCCCTCCCCCCACACAGTTCTTGGTCATGTGTATACCCTCTTTATTGGTCATATGGGTCTCCTGCATACACACTATCATGAGACCTGATGGCCTTCACTCTGCTTTGGACTCTTTTCCTCTTTATCTGTGACTTCAAACCATTAATGTTCCAAGAGCTGATATTTAATTTGTCATCCATCAGTTCTATACAAATATTTTTCTCAGTTATATTTTACTTAGTTCTTAGTCTAACACTTTCTTTGCTATAATGAAGCCTTGTTTTAAACCATGTTACAAAAACCAGAAACTTACAACTTTAGCTTTGAAAAATCATAACATCTAGAAGGAACATTCAAATCAGAACAAATGTTATCCCCCCCCTCAACTTTACCTCCCCCTCCCTCCCTCCATTTCCATAGAACTCGTCCTATAACAGTGTTCCCCTCTCCCCCCCACTTTTTGTCTCCATAGTGACTTTTCCCACCAATCTTAGGTATACCATACCTAGATGGCATAGTTGTTGATAGTAAGAAATTATCAGCCTTTACACATTTTCAAATGGCAATATAATATGCACCATATAACACCATTCCCCATCCTTGTAGTGCAGGAGGGGAATGGGCTGGTTGAACCAGTAACCAATCAGCTGCATGAGTGTCAACTAGAAACTATGTGACTTTAGAACTTGAAACACTGGCAGCTGAAAAAGATGAAGAAAGAAAAGAAAAGCTATTTAGATCTAAGTAATATCACAGGTCTCCGGTGGTAACAGCTCTCCTCCAGAGCCCATGTGACAAGATTACAATATAAGTCTTCCATGTACTCTCCTTGGGTTGTCTTTACCCAGGCTTGGGCCAGCGGAGAGGATAGAACCCATCCCCTAGATGCCTCCTAATAGCACAATCTGACCCATCCATGAGGTCCACAATCAGACTTCATTTCCCTCCAGAAGGTACAGTCCCCCTCCCCCCAACAAGCATCACCAAGAGTGCCTAAGATTTCTTCTCTTACCCTGCTTTCCCCCATTCAATGTGCTCTCAAGACAGCTTTCCCTTTCACCCCACCCTCCTCCCTCTTTATTCAAGTGTTTGATTTTTGTGTGTGTACCATGTACTAACACTAACTTTAATTTGTATATAGGAGTATTGTCATAAAGGCTTGATGGAGAGGAACTCCCCCACCAGCACTGATGCTCCTCCCATCAATTTATTTAAATATTTATATATTTTTTTTATATTTGTATAATCTGTGGGCACAGTTTTCAACATAGACAAACATAGGTCCGATTCTGTTCTGAACTCAGTCATCTGTCAATCATCCTGTATTTGTGTCGGCATATGAAGGATAAGTTGTCAGCTCAGTGTGGGAACTTCCAGCCCTACCCCCCCCCCACTCCCCCACTACTCTCTATCCTGGAATCAGTGGCTCTAGTGGTACGCAGGAGTCGAGCAAAGAAGTACTCCCACAGTTCATGTAACCTCCAAATCTCGGCAACCAACCTTTCCTTTCGTATGCAAATTGGGGGGTGACTACAGGGGGGTACCAATACTGTGTAACAGGAAAATTTTGAAGCTGTTCCTCCCAAGTTCTGCCCTCCGAAATTTTATTTCAGTGCTGTGCTGCGGGAGCTGGGTGGACGCGCAGGGAACACAGCTAGGTTCCCCAGAGCGAGAAACATAGAAACATAGACTTTGACGGCAGATAAGGACCGCTTGGCCCATCTAGTCTGCCCATTTCTCTACCTACAGGATAGGCTGCAGATCCTAGTTAACCAACAGCCTATTTCTTCCTACCCCCCACAAGAATTGCATTATGTCTGTCCCATGCATTCTTGAATTCTCCCACAGTTTTAGACCCCACAACCTCCTCAGGAAGGCTGTTCCATGCATCCACTAGCCTCTCTGTGAAATAATACTTCCTCACATTGCCCCTGAACCGCCCCATCTTTAAATTGTGTCCCTTGTTGTTACACGTCTCTTTTCTGAAAGATGCTGCCCTCTTGGACTTTGTTGATTCCACTGAGGTACTTAAAAGTTTCTTCATGTCCCCTCTCCCTTCTTTCCTCAAGGGTATACATATTAAGCTCCTTTAGTCTCTCCTCACGGCTTCTCTTGCAGACCCTGCACCATTTTAGTTGCCCTCCTCTGACTGCCTCTATCCTGTCTATGTCCTTGGAGATGGGGTCTCCAGAACTGGACACAGTACTCCAGATGGGGTCTCACCAACTGTCTGTACAGAGGGATAACAACTTCCTGTTTTCTGCTGCTGATGCCTCTCCTATGCATCCCAGTATACCCCAGCCCTCCCTACTGCCTTCTCACATTGCTTGCTAACCTTAAGGTCATCTGATATGATTACCCCAGGTCCCTTTCCTTTTTGTTGTTGTTGCAACCTTCCCCACTGTGTATTCTTCCCTGGGTTCTTGTTTCCCAGGTGCATTATTTTGCACTCTTTGCATTGAATCCTAGCTGCCATACTTGACCATTCCTCCAACCTTGCCAAGTCCCTTCTCATCCTTTCCACGCCTCCTTGTGTATCAACCCTGTTGCAGATCTTTGTGTCATCTGCAAAGAGGCATACTTTTCCTTCCAGTCCCTCTGCAATGTCACTTATGAAGACATTAAAAAGGACTGGACCCAATACTGAACCCTGCAGTATCCCACTAGTAACCCCTCTTTCTTCAGAGTGGACTCCATTTACAATTACCTTCTGTGTCCTGTTGTCCAGCCAATGTTTTACCCAGGCTACCACCCTGGGACCCACTCCCAGGCTGGTTAATTTGACTATTAATCTTTTGTGTGGGACTGTGTCAAATGCCTTGCTAAAGTCTAGGTAGGCCATGTCCACAGCCCCTCCCTGGTCTACTACTTTGGTCACCCAGTCAAAGAAATCTATTAGATTCGTCAGACATGACCTTCCCACTGTGAACCCATGCTGCCGGGGAGTTTTTTTTTTTTTTTTTTTAAATAAGGCTCGCAACTGAGAGTGTTAGAACTTGGGGAGAGGGAGAGAAGTGACAGTTGAGGGAGTTCCGTGTGGCTGTGGAGGGAAGAGGATGCAGCAAGTCTGTGGGGACCAGAAAAAGGCTAGTTGAAGCCGTTCCTCCAGGCTTACCTGCATGCCTGCTCCTCCTCCAGTTGCTGAAGACTTCAGAAGAGCTCCAGTGCAGTCGGTGGTGCCATCAGGGCATCACTAAGAAAAGTTTGTCCGGTGCAGTCATTGGGCTGAGAGATCCGACATTTATTTGTTTTATGCCCCCATTTTAATTATTTAAAAAGCTTTCTCCATCCCTCATTGGCAGCCGAGCAAGGGCAGCATCGTCGCTTCACTGTTGGCCTTCCAGAGGCCCCCCCCTGTCGCACACCACATTGCCTTTATAGTTCCCTCCCTCTACCAGAATACCTTCTTCCTCCTGACCCGCTGAAGAAGCAGCTTGAAGAGTGGTGAGTCGGCAGCAGCACATGAAGCATGCTGCCTGCCACACAATTTTATAGAGACAGTAGTTGGTTGGGGTTAAAGTGCACAAGGCGCTAGTAAAAGCAGCTAAGCACCATGGAGAGGATCAGGGTCAGTAGGACGCTTATTTAATATTAAAAAGGGGCAGGAGGGTAGCGACACCCAAGGGAGGGGCCATAGAAGTTTAGGTCACTGATGAGGCCCTGTATATGCATGAGGGAGGCAGAGCTGGGTGGAGTTACATCTGAGGAGTGACAGCAGGTTGAGCTCAAGCAGTTAAAGGGGCTGGACGAAGGGCACCAGGCCACAATATTGACAGCTCTCAGAGAGCTGCTGCATTTTAAGGGGGTACCAGGCCCATTGTAAAGGGCACCAGACCCAGTGTAGAGGGTGCCAGGCCCACAGTTAGAGGGGCACCAGGCCCAGTTTAAGGAGGGCACCAGGCCCGTAGTAATTAGGGCATGAGGCCCACAGTTAGAGGGGCACCAGGCCCAGTTTAAGGAGGGCACTAGGCCCGTAGTAACTGGGGCACGAGGCCCAGCAGAGTAAAGGGGCAGCCATGCCTGATAGTAATTGGGGCATGAGGCCCAGCAGAGTAAAGGGACAGCTAGGCCCGTAGTAAATAGGGCATGAGACCCAGCAGAGTAAAGGGGCAGCCAGGTCCGGAAGCAGCAGAGTAAAGAAGCAGCCAGGCCCATAGTAATTAGGGCACGAGGCCCATCAAAGGAAGGGCATCCAGGTTTGTGGTAATTAGGGTAACAGGCCCAGTAGGAAGTAGAGCAGCAAGCCCAGTGGTACTAGGGGTGGGTTAGGCCCACTGCTATTTAGAGGGGCAGGTTAGGCCACTGATGTTAAGAGGCAAGTTTAGGCCCACAGCTAGCCATTTAGACTCCACAGGTGTTAGGGGGACCCAGTAGCGTTAATCTCCCCATAGTGGTATAGGAGCCTAGCTATCCACATAAGCCCTCTCGTGCTAAAAGGGGCTCATCTTTTGTACGGCTCTCTAGATAGCCTATTTTCCCCACTTAGCATTTCCACAGTAACAGGTATAACCCCATTTAGCCAGACAGGACCCCATTAGAGTCAGGTCCACCAGTGTTAGGGTTCAACAAGCAAGGTATTGCCTGTACATTTACTGTGGTCTGAACTTTGGAACTGATCTATGAGCCACTGAGACAAGAAATAAGACTGTATTGGCATGGCTATTACTGTTTCTAACAATGGAACTGACAAAAGCGCAGAGATGCAACATCAGAAATTCAGGGTCTGAGATCTATGGTTATGTTCCAAGGCCAGAGATCTGAGGGTCAAGTGTTAGGACATTGGAGGTCCAGTGTCGGAGGTCCAGGGGTCCTTGGCCTAAAGTCCAGAGGTCCATTGCCGGAGTGTCAGGGGGTCCAGCGGTCCATTGTCGGAGATCCAGTCCTGGAGGTCCAGAGGTCCAGCGCCATAGAACCGGAGGTCTATAGGTCTAGGCCAGAGGTCCAGAGGTCTGAACCCTCAGGGCTAGTGTCCCGACACTTTAGACTCCATGGCCCTAGGCTGAGGAATTATTACATAAATCCAGAACCTTGCCGCCGGGGACAAGTTGAGGTTGTCTAGGGTGACCAGAAGAGGGCCGTCGCCGTAGCAGTTTGTCCCAACGCAGACAAGGAGGTACGCTGGGGACAAGTTGCAGCCATCAAGGGTGGCTAGAAGAGGGATGGTGCCATAGTAGTTTGCCCCAACTCAAACAGGGAGTCACGCAGGGGACAAGTTGCGGTCATCGAGGATGGCCAGAAGAGGGCCAGCGCCGTAGCAGTTTGCTCCAACGCAGACAGGAAGTCATGCCGGGGACAAGTTGCGGTCATCAAAGGTGACCAGAAGAGGGCCAGCTCCGTAGCAGTTGCCCCATCGAATACAGTTTTGGTGCCTGGGACAAGAATTTGGTAGGCCCAGTGTTTGTGATGTGCTGCGTCTTCCAGCCATCGACTCAAAGACTCCTGTATCTTGTTGAAACCCCGCTCCTTATCAGAATCTGATCTTTTGTTCCACCTTCCCTCCCTGTAGAGTATGGGTCTCCCCACTACCCCTTATGTTTGTTATTGTTCTGACAAGAATTCAGTAAAATATTATTGAAACTGACTCTCTTGTGTCCATCTCTTTCTGTTGATCACCCAGTGGTACCCACATAGGGGAACAGAGCCTCTCCTTTATTCCAGCTCTCTCTAAACCTTCCAGTTGCCGGCGCTGATTGGCCTGTGGTTAAATTCGGGTCAGTCACCTGGCCGTTGGGCCGAACAACCCAATGAGGCCCTTGCCATACTCCCTGCCTAATTGGCTTTTGATTCCCGGGTGGGGCCGGTTACAACTGTTTTCCTATCTGCACACTGGCAGGAGAGCTAGATATTCATTCAATCCAGTCTCAGTGAAGTAAAAACTCCCTCCCTCAAGAGACCAACCAGCAAGCACTCCTTCATTTACATATTTTATATTACTGCAGACATGAATCACAGTCTGCATTTTTGTCCAAATGGTAGTGAAACTTCTACTCCATAAGTGACATCACTCTGTATACTAGTCATTTAACTGAGATTTCTCCCCGTCAGTACCCATGGCCCCAGCCATGGTTGAGAAGACCCCCGCTGCTGTTGGAGCTTAGTGTAAGACATTCTAGGCATCAATGTGGGCTCGCAAAGAAAATATTCTTTCTCTGCCATAAAAAAGGCAGCCTGCATGTACAAGTTTCAATCCAGTACACCACCATACAGCATAATCCATGGTCCGTATGACCCAGTTTGTCATGACAACCAAAATCATATAGCTTGGAATTGACAACCTTTCCAATGCAGCATTTCTTCACTCCAGCTGTTGACTGGTCAGTCCTTGAAATACAAGGGCACCCCCACTGACAAGTTGAGTCTGATGCCAACCCGCAGGAAAAGGAATGTTGCACCTGCCCACAAAGAGCCTTTGCCATACGGTCCTCATTCTTTCATACTAGTGTGGTAAGCAGCCATTTTACTAAATAATTTTAGAGGGAACCAAGATCGGAATAAAATAATACTGGTACAGGGGGACATTAAATTAATTTCTCTCATTAGCGTCTGTCAGGGAGAAGGACCGCACCAATAAAACTCCTTTTAAAGAAATACGTAGTTTGCACTGATTGTTACCTTGTTTGGATAGTCATTAGCTCCATGCCCTGGCAAAGCAACCACACCAAGGAAAAGTTTATTAATGCATTATAGAGGCTTTGTTCAGTTATTTGCGGCTCATCGATCTCGTAGTCTCGCTCCCCTTTTCGCTGTAGCATCTGTTAGATTTACAAAATATTCAGCCTCTTGTGGCTTGGTGAAAAATCTCATGGGTAGCCAGGCTAAATAATCTTCAGCTTTGCAGAATACAGGAGTGCAAAATCCCATCCTCTTTGGTGCAGTGTTGTTTTAACACCTGAGATTTTTTGCCTTTTTTGTTGCACCTCTTGGGGGAAAATCCTGGAAAATAGATACCCTGCAACCATCTACCGGAATCAGTCCCTGGGCTCTCACCACCCACAATATTTTTTTTTTTCAGGGACCCTCAAGTATTTGATTAAGTTGTGCCATGGCCACTTCCCTGGTTGGTTTGGGGGTTGGACCTGTGCAGTGACCTCGTTGAATCTCAAAGTCCGTTGCACCTCCTTCCATACCCAGCTTTTGTACCAGCCATTTCTGTACTGTTCTGCCCCCTTCTCTGCCCTCAAGACCTTCAGGCAAACCCACAATCCTGATGTTTGAACATCGGGCTCTATTCTATTGATCATCAGCCTGTACTGTCAAGTTTTCCAATTGATCTCGGGTTAATTTCTTGTCCTTGGTCAGGTCCGCCACCAGATCCTCCAGGTCACTTATCCACTTTTCTTGATCATCAAGTCGGGTAGTATGGGTGGCCGAAGTTTCAGCCAAAGATATGACAACTGTTTGCAAATGGGCTATCTGTGCTGTAATATTTGTAAATCCATTTTTACCTCATTCTGCAGACTGATAATTATGGCCTGTAGGGCTGACAAAGATATTTCAGTAGTGTCTTTAGTTGAGCTGCCCCCTGTTGATGCACCTGTGATCTAGTGCAGCCCTCCAGTCCTCCATTCCCTGCTCAGTCCTTGGGCTGAAAAGATAGAGTAGATTGCTTGTTGGTTGATTTTGCAGAAGACATCATGATCCACAACAGCCTTCAATAAGTTTGCAATTTGTACTGGCTCAATAAGATAATTTTTTATTGTCGTTTATGTTGATGCCATTAGGAGCCCAACTAATTCAAGTCTTCCAGTGCTGGATGCCAGACCATGTACCCTTTTCCTTCCCATCTTAATAAGATGAATGACAGACTGATAGCAGTACTTGGGGTAGTCAGGAGAGGACACGGACGGCATTGGGTCAGGCCAGGCAGTCTCACAGCCCGGTGCGGTCTTCAATAAAGTTGAGCATCAGCCTCACGTGCAATATCAACAGCAAGCAGCAGTCTGAGGGTCAAAATTGATCACAATCGATCAAAACTAACCAGGACATTCTTTCATTGTATCAGCTATGTCATGGCTGAGTGGGTCATCTTTCGATTTAAATGGGACATTACATAGCATAAGAACTGCAATGTAGATATAGGGGCAGCTAGAACTAAGAAGGCAGCCTAGAATGAAAACAAAATGAACTCTGGTTATCCACCAGCTTCAGGCTTTTTTGAGGACAAAATTGAGTTTTACTGCAAGGGCGGTCACCTGTTGGATGGCGCATGCCCCCTACCCCTCTCGCTGTGCACAATCAGCTCACCCTTTTGTTGCAATGCATGCTCCAGGCCCATGCCACTCCACCTCTGAATAAACAGCAGCCAGTCTCCTAGAACCAGCACCAGCCCAGCAAAGGAGGGAGGAACGGCGGGATGCAGCGCAGTGAAGTCCCCAACAAAGTTTCACATACCTCTCTGCACACTTCACTTCTATTCCAAAGAAGCAAATTGTACTCATGAGTCAGGCAGGGGGTGCTTGGTAGAGGTTGCTAGCCATGCAGTGATATAGACAAATGACCAGCACTCCAGGAGTATGCTTCAATGCAATTTACTGCATGTTCAGAGAAGGTAAAAAATGGACAAACATGCCAAACCACAACCCCAGCGCTTCGACCAAGGGGTCTTCCTCAGGGGGTGCAAAACTGTATATGAAGATCACACACAGATGCTGCTACAGGTTTTATCCTGCAACATTTATGACCAGGATAGACTGGTGGATGGATGGATGTATAGATAGATAGACAGACAGACAGACAGACAGACAGACAGATAGATAGATAGATAGATGGATAGATAGACAGATAGATAGATATTGCTCTAGTGGACCCAGAGCTTAGCCAAAAATTGTCAGACAAGAAAGGGAAAATTGGGTATCAGAACACACGTTTGAAAGTGCCTGAACAGCACAAGTAAATTGTAGTATTTTGTGTGTGGTGGGGGGGATGCATGAGTTGGGCAGCCACTCTTGACATGTGGTGATTGTATATCTTTCACATCTGTGGGGGAATGTGAATATGAAATGGGTTAGAGGAGCAATATCTCTCTCTTCTCTCTCTTCTCTCCTCTCTCTCGCTGTCTCCCCCCCAACCCAATACAGACACTGGCCCTCAAAACTTGAGGGGGTAAAAATGCATGGAAAGTGTAGAGCACATCATGCACAAGGTCAGAGCAATGTGCAAGTTCATGTTTTGATGCTCTTAAGGCTTACTGCTAACAAACAAGCACCGATTAATATGAAATTCTGATTTGAAGGCTCAGTGTGATGACACCTTCTTCATAAGGAACGTGGGCTGTTGAGGTGTGTAGAGGGTCGTCTCAACATATTCTGGGTAGTTAAAAGGACATTATGGGAGATGCTGAAAAGTTTTCAGAGCTTGTGTTTCAGATCAGTATGCACATTTTTAGACCCTTGAACTAGTAGTAGACAACACACTAGAAATTGTTTATTTAGTTATACTGAAAATATCAATGCTAATAGTATTCATCATTTTATAACATTCACACATACAATATTTTAACCACATTTATTGTTTTTTTGCTGAGAATTTGCTTACAACAGCAACGTAAGCTTCATGAGTTCAGAAACATATAAGACACATAAGTTATGAAGGAAACCCTGAAGCAAGGCTAGTTTTAAACCAGAACATGCATATACAATATTCATGGATGCTTCATATCAACAAACAAAGAGTTGGCACTTTATTGTAACATTAAGTATCAAATGACACACTAGTCTTCATCCCACTTGCAAGTGTGTTTGTCTGTGTATACGCGTGGGGAGGGTGGGGGTCTTTTTTACAGGGTAAAGTACCATTTGTTTAAATTTCCTATTTAGTGGAACATGTTTCAAATGTGTGCTGCATCAAAAGCTGAGTGGAAAAACCACAAGGTTTACAATGCGGTGATATGGAACTTAAGGCGATTAAAGCAAATTATAAGATATCTTGGTTAGTTTTGCTTGTTTATTAGCACTTTTGACCCTCAGACTGCTGCTTGCTGTTAATATTGTGCCTGTGGGGCTCAACTTTATTGATGACTGCACCAGGTTGTGGGACTGCCCGACCTGACCTGATGCCATCCTTGTCCTCTCCTGACTCTCCCCTCAAAGTGCAGCTATCTGTCTGCCATTGATCTAATCAAGATGGGAAGGAAAGTAAAGGAAGGGAGCTTCCCCACCACCACCACATTCCCTCCCCTGCTGAGTGCTGTTTGACTCCGGCCGCAAAGCAGCTACCATTTTGTAAATTACAAGATGCTGCCTAGGATACACAGATTGACAGTCAGTAAATTTACTTCTGGTTATTGTTTTAATACTTAGAAAGGTGTTTTATAATACTGTTGACCTTCACATGGCCAGTTTTACATCCACAACTAGTAACTGATCGATCATTCATGCATTGTAATTTTCATGGGTGTAATTATGGGGAAGGGGGGCACAAGTCCCCTATCCAACATTTACAGCACTGTAGAATGATTTTTTTAGTCCTCCCACCCAACTTTCAAAGTCCCCTGAGTCCCAAGCATTACGATAGCGACTAAGTAATATTTATTGACTGACTGTCAGTCTGCTTATCCTAGACAGCATCTTGCAATTTATGAAAGGCAAGCTACTTGGCAGCTGGAATCAGACAGCACTCAGCAGGGGAAGAAATGTAGGGGGGGTGCACCCTTCCTTCCATCCCATCTTAATTAGACAAACTGATAGCTGCATTTGGGGGGGGGGAGTCAGGAGAGCACATGTAGGGCTTTGGTCAGGCCAAGTGGTCCCATAGCCTGGTGCTGTCATCAGTAAAGCTGAACACCATGAGGGCATCTGCTTCGCTTTAAAAAAAATAAAAGGAAGCATGATAGTTTTTACTCTCTCTTCCCACTCACTCAACCAAGCCCGGTGGCAGATAAGAAAGGTGAAAGCTGCACAGCTCTGCTAGTGGGGCTGGCATTATATTCATCAGGCTGTGGTGCTGATCACTGCATGGCTAAAAATGACACTGAAACTCCACTAGTCTGCCTGACCATATATTGGTACAAATGATCTTACTTTGAGATAGAGCTCTTGCAGCAGGTAACACCTTTAGAACTAAGCCACCAGGCACTAGGACCCAATGGAAAAATTCTAGCTAGTAGTTTAATTCGGGGGACTGCCCCCACCCGACGTCAGCCCGCCCCCAGTGTCACCCATGGTATAAAGGGAGTGGTCCCTCGGCACCACCTCAGTTTTTTTTCCCAGTGTCAACCCATGCATATTGGCTCCACAGACGCCTCCTGCTTCCTGTTGACCGCCATTTTCATGCTTCACGCAGTTAATATCTTTTCACCCATATTATGAGTTTGTCGTGTATGTCTTCCCAACCATCTTCATCTTCAGAGTGGTGGAAATCAAAGTGTGCGTGCGGCAAGCAGATCCTTGTGAAAGACAGCCATTTGGCCTGTCTCCTCTGCCTAGGCCCCAACCACAGGCTGGATGACTGCCCGCACTGCCAAGGCTTAAACAGGAGGACCAGGATTTGCCACCTGAACACCTTGAACGTGTACCTCCTTGAACAGCAAGTGTCCACCATGCAGAAGGACCAGTTGGGGCACAGCTTGTCTTCCTCCTCAAGGAAGGACTCCTCCCCCAGAGAGAAGAAAGCGAGCAGAAACACCATCATCGGGACAAGGACAGGTCCAGGTCAGAATCCCATCCTAGGTCCCCACACAAAACTTCCAAGTCTTCAACCTCCGGTGCAAGGTTGGACTCAACACCCCCTCCAATCTGTCTGGCTCTCCTAGGGTCACATTTGAGGAAGCCCCCCGCCTCTTCTTAGGCACATGGCGGGGAGTCTTCTGAGCTTGTGCTTTCAGTGCTGGCAGAAATCCAGGACTGGATGAACACTAGCTGGTTCAAACTTAATTCAGACAAGACTGAGGTGTTGGTAGTGGATCCTGGTCACCGGATTGAGGGGTTGAGGACAGGGTGTCCCTCTGGACTTTGGCTTAGAGGGTCCCAGTTACTAACCTCTGATCAGGTGCGAAATCTGGGGTAATTCTTGATGACAGTTTGACACTTCATTCGCAGGTGTCAGCCATCATTAAGTACTCTTTTTTCCATCTGAGGAATATTGCCCGGATTAAGCATCTGGTTCCGTCTAGTGACTTGTCTACTCTGATTCACGCCTTTGTAACTTAATGCCTTGACTACTGTAACTCCCTCTACCTAGGGCTTCCTGGAGTTGATATCCGCCACCTGCAGCTGGTGCAGAACGTGGTGGCAAGGCTGTTGTCTAGATCATCCCAATCCAGTCATATTACACCTGTGCTGCAAGAACTGCACTGGCTGCCAGTTCAGTGGCAGATCACCTTTAAGGTTGGCTTACTGACCTATAAAGCCATATATGGACAGGGACTGAGCTACCTACAAGCTCTCCTGCATCCTTACTACCCTCTCCAGCCACTCTGCTCGACTGAGGAGGGATTGCTAGAGATTCCCAGGGTACAGCTAAAAACATCTAGAGCCAGGGCATTTTCATTTGTGGCCTCTACCCTGTGGAACTCTCTGCCTCGTCGGGTATGAGAGTGCCTGACAGTGGAGAGCTTTAAGACTGCCCTTAAGACCAAACTATTTCAGTTGGCATTTGGTGCCGTTTTATAATTGACTATTTTATGGTACTATGGTTTACTAATTATTTACTATATCTAAATTTTTATTGCTGTAATTGTTGTTCTGTTGTGCAGTGCTCTGACACATTGTTGAAGAGCGCTATATAAATAAAGTTTATTATTATTATTATTTCATAGGCCCCCACGTCCCTGGCTATCCAACCCCACAACCTTACGCTAGGATCTCAGTCAGCAGGACAGGCGCACTCTTTGTCGGGCAACAGGTCAGAACCTGCCCGCCACAAGACTGTGGTCATTGGGTCATCTGACAGGGCATCAGAATCAGACAACTCCAGAAGACACCAGGATAGCGAGTGCCAGAAGAAGCATCACTCACCTTCCAGGCGATCGTTGGCCAAGGCTTCGGACTGACGTCAGGCCTCAATGCCCTCCAACTCCACCATGGAGCCAAACCAGATGACACCTTCTAGGCCACTATCTGCACCACAGGGCCCCACTGAGAGCCTGACTCCAGACCAGACATCAGGGGACCTGATGCTCGTCTCCGGGGATAACCGAGACCAGGTGCTACCCCCTCCACCTTCACCTCCTCATCGGGAGCCCAACAACCAGAACATCAGAGCACTGGATACCTGAGGACACTATCCTGCCAGGGCCAACACCAGGTAAAAAAGTGCCATCAGACCCGATGCCAGAGGACACCATGCCACAAGGGCCGATGCCAGGAGCTTCTATTGCCCCTAGCCCAATTCCAGCACCCCAGCCAAGCCCTGTCGTCCCTTTGGCTGAGGTTGGGGCTTTGTTTATGAGCTGGTGGAATACCATAAAAGGGGACCTTTTGCTGAGGTCACTGGAGCCAGCCCCTAACCCTGTGGGGATCCTAGCCCTCACCTAGCCTAGACAGACTTCCCCCCCAGTATCCGCCTCTGCCACCCCCGATGCCAGACCGTCCAACATCAGGGGATGAGGAGCATGGGTCACCTGTGCAACAGCAGCATGGTCACCACCCGTCATCCAGGTCCTCCTCCAGGGGACACCTTTATACATCCTCAGAAGGCTCATCTGGAGGATTATCCTCCTATGACTCCTCAGAGGCTGGCCTGTCCCTACCATCTCTGGACCACAGGAAAGACTCCCCAAGATTCCCTCTGGACGATCCCTCCTTCCTGGATATAATGAAGCATATGCAATTTTTGAACCAGTGGGAGATGGAGGAGTCGGACCCCATAGGCACCGTTTGGTGAAGTTCTTAGGGGCCACTGACCCAAAGCCCTTGTTCATCCCACCCTTAGTGTAACCCTTCCAGGATGTTACCAAGATAGCCTGGAAGCACCCCTCCACAACTTCAGTGGTCCCCAAAAAGACCAACTGATTGTACAGGACACCAAGGGGAAAGCCACATCTGAGCAAACAGATTAATGCAGACTAAGTGATTCTCACAAATGCCCATGGGAGAACCCAACAGCCGAAGCATAGGAGCTCTCAGCCACCAGATAAGGAATCCAAGAAATTGGACCACTTAGGCAGTAAGGTGTATTCCTCGGCCACTTGTAGAGTTAGATCACTAAATTTTTTGGTACACATGGTAATGTACCAAAAATCACTATGGAAAAGGGTCATGGACCTGGCCAAAATTCATCCCAATTCTGCCAACAAGTCTGACCTGTTAGCAGCCCTCCAATCCGGTGCTGATGTCAGCAAGCACGTCCTTAAGTGCTCTTATGACTCGGCAGACACAGCCACCAGGGTGGCTGCCACTTGAGTATGCCTCAGATGCCACTGCTGCCTGAGGGTCTCAGGACTCCATGAGGACCTACAGGATGTCATCCTGGATACACCTTTCCTGGGTCCAGTACTTTTTGGCCAGAAGGTCGAAAAGCTGATTACCAGTCTACAGGACTCACATAAAACTGTTTCAGAGGTCCACAAAATGTACAAATCCAAGCCAGCCACGTCCAAGCATTGCTGCTTTCACAGGCAACAGAGCCAGCAAAGGAGACAGCAGCACAGAGGTGGTTATAAGAGATAGGGAGCCCCCCCCCGTCAGCAGGGCCACAGGGACCTAACAGCGCTAAAAACACCAGAGCTCTCTTGCCCACTGCAACTACCTCAGCATGTCTTCCTGCCTGCCCCCTTCCTCCGGCGGAGTTGCAGGGGGAGGCAGTAGGTGGGAGATTCTCCCTTTACCTCAATGGCTGGTCCAATATTACCACAGAGCAGTGGGTACTCCAGATCGTACAGTGGGGTTATGCTCTAGAATTCAACCAGATCCCTCCAGACAACCCACCTGTTCCCTGCCATTGCTCCCCATCCCATGCAGGGCTTATCAGAGCAGAAATCCAAGCCCTTCTGAGCAAAAAAAGAGATCCAAGCAGTGCAACCATCTCAAAGGGGAAAGGGATATTATTCCCATTTCTTCCTCGTCCCGATATAGACAGGAACCTTCATTCCATTCTGGACCTCAGTCAACTTAATGCTTTCATCAAATAGAAAAGGTTCAGGATGGTGACACTGCAGGGACTGCTGCTCATGCTTCACCAAGCGGACTGGCTATGCTCCCTGAACATGTGGGATGCCTACATTCATATAAAGGTACTGCCGTCCCACAGAAAATACCTCTGCTTTACCTTCCAAGGAGAGCACTACCAGTTCAGAGTGCTGCCATTCAACCTTTCTTCGGCACCCAGGGTGTTCACCAAATGCCTGGCAGTGGTGGTGGCAGCAGCTCTCAGGAGGCAGGGGCATTATGTCTACACCTGCCTAGATGACTGGCTATTGAAAACTCCCACAGAAGCTCAACTGTGTTGCTGTCATGCAAGATACCTTTCACCTATTCCAAGAACTGAGGGTTACCTTGAACCTTCCCAAGTCATCTCCCCAACCCACCCAGAGATTACAGTACATAGGAGCAGTCCTGAACACTGTCCAAGGGAGAGCCTTCCTCTCCTCAGACAGGGCAGATCAGCTAAGGGTGCTGGCTTGGAGAGTTGCCTCCACAAAACAGATTCCAGTCAGGATGATACTGCAGCTGCTAGGCCACATGGCAGCTGCCATAGTAACAGTTCCCTTAGCTCGTCTGTACATGAGGGTTCTCCAGTGGAACCTCAGAGTTCAATGGGACCAACGCTTGGATGACCTCAAGCAGCCAGTCTGAGTCTCCAAAGAAGTGTGTCAGACTCTGGAATGGTGGCTCGCCCCTTCCCGGTTAGACGCTGTAGCTCTCTTCCAAAGTCCCAGTTCTCAGCAGATGCTGACAATGGATGCCTCGGGACTAGGGTGGGGGCACATTTCAGAGACCATCAGACTAGAGGAACTTGGACTTCTCTAGAACGCAATGTCCACATAAATATGTTGGATATGAGAACCGTCATGTATGCCTTACAGGCGTTTCAGACAATTCTCCTACCAGGGCCCCTACTGATCCAGTCGGACAACATGCCAGTGGTCTTCTACATCAACAAGCAAGGGGGCACACATTCTTACACCCTTTGCAGAGAAGCCATGAGAGTCTGGTACTGGGCAGTGGAGCACAACCAGGAACTCAAAGCAGTTCACGTTCCAGGAGTTCAAAACACACTAGCCGACAGCCTCAGCCACTCTCAACCTCAGGCTCATGAATGGGAGTTACTACAAGCTGTAGTAGAAAACCTTTTCAAAAGGTGGGGCCTTCCAGAACTGGACCTCTTTGTGTCCCCACTCAATGCCAAACTGACCAGTTTCTGCTTGCTAGATCCAGGACCTGGTGTTGTCTGGTGAGACGCGTTGTCCCTCTCTTGGGCAGGGAGGTTCATGTATGCTTTCCCTCCCTTCCCACTACTTCAGAGAGTGTTGCTCAAGCTACAAGCAGAGTGAACTGTCATGATACTCATAGCACCATTCAGGTTGTGACAGATCTGGTTTCCGCTGATCCAACAATTGACATTGGAACCTCCAATTCCCTTGCCCGTCTCCTCGCTTGCTCTCACAGGAACAGGGAACTCTGGTACACCCGAATCTTCAGTCTCTGCACCTGCATTCATGGCTCCTGCAGACCTAGTCAGGTACAGGTATGGGGTGTTTTCAAGGGTAGCGGAGGTCCTAGTGGCTGTGAGGAAACCCTCGACTAGGGCCATATACGCCATGAAATGGAAATGTTTCTGCCTAAGGGTGTCCTCCTGTTTCCTGGATCCTTTCACCTACCCAGTGAATTTGATACTGGAGTACCTTCTTTCTCTATCTGACAAAGGTCTCAGCTATTCATCCATAAAGGTACACCTATCTGCTCTGTCAGCCTACCATGTGCCTATGGAGGGCAGGACCCTGGTGCAGTTGGACTTGTCCGAGACCTTTCTGCGCATTATCATGCTTATCAAACCTCCCAGGCAGGAACCCATCCCCCCGGGGATCTTTTGTTTGTTAGAAAAACATATGTTGCCTCCATTTGAACCAGCTGCAAGTTGCAAGCTATGCTTCCTATCTTGGAAAGCGTTGTTTTTGGTTGAAGTTACTTCTGCTCGCAGGGTTTCTGAGCTTCAGGCTCTGATATGTAAAGAGCCTTATTTGATTTTTCACAGGGACAGGGTATCCCTGCGTACCAGTCCTAAGTTTCTCCCGAAGGTAGTGTCCGAGTTCACGCTTAACCAGGACATCCAACTTCCAGTTTACTACCCAGAGTACTCAAACAAAAGGGAGGCCCTGTTGCATACTCTGGATGTTCATAGAATTCTGCATTTCCACATAGACTGTACTCGATCATCTAGAAAGACAGACCAGTTGTTTGTCTCCTTTGTCCAATGAATATTAGGGACAACAGTGACTAAGCAGACATTGGCCAAATGGTTGGTCAATTGTATAGTTTTCTGCTTCCAAAGGTATGACAAACTTTTACCAGGACAGGTTAAAGGTCACTCCACTAGGGGTGTTGCCACCTCCTTTGCATCTCTAAGGAATGTCTTAGCAGTGGATCTTTGTGCAGCTGTTACTTAGAGTTCAGTCCACACCTTCATTAAACACTACAGTCTGGAAATTGCTTCAAGGAGGAGAGCAGGCTTCGGCCTCACCATCCTCCAGGGATTCTCTTAAGAGTACCAGTGGTTTACTGACTTTCATAACCACCACTCTTCTGACCTCGATTCTATCCTTGTACTGGTTGGGACTCAGTCCTAATGGTGTTACCAGCTGCAAGAGCTCTGTCTCAAGTAAGATAGTATAGTTACGTAAGAACTTACTGTAACAGTAGATTTTTGAGAACAGCTCTTGTAGCAGGTATGCGTTCCCTCCCTCCTACTCCTGGGGTAATGTAACTGTGTTTTTCTCTTTGGGGAATGTGAGAACATCCTCAGTTCCCCATCTGTTATGTTAGCCGGGTCTTCGTCGGGCGAACTGAGGTGGTGCTGGGGGACCTCCCCCTTTATACCATGGGTGACATAGGGGGTGGGGCCAACGTCGGGGGGCGGCCTCCCGTCTTAGACTGCTAGCTAGAATTTTTCAGTGGGGTCCTAGTGCCTGGCAGTATAGTCCGAATGGTGTTACCTGCTGCAAGAGCTCTTCTCGAAGACCTGCTGTTACGGTAAGTTCTTACGTAACTATACTTTCTCTCTCCTCCCTTTTGGCAGATACTTTCTGTTAATCTTCTTGCTGTAATACCAAAAACATACAACATGGTGAAAGTAAAGGATGCAAGCATGAGGTAATGGTGCAAAGGGCGCCAAGACTGACACCTCGATCAGTTAGGCATGCAGTAATGGCACAAATGGCACCAAGACTGACACCTCAATCGGTTAGGCATGGTGTACAGGTGCAGGTTTAAATTCCATGATCAACAAGGCACAATCTGGTAAATCCAGACTACAAGGTAAATCCCAATCAAAGGCTATTACTGTGGCTCATGTAACTTTTTTTTTTTTTTATCTCTTTTTCTGGCTCCGCTGAGCCTCGGAGAACTCTCTCAGGCATCCACTCACCCCCAGTTCTACCTCTGGGTCTGAAACTCACCAGCTTTATGGCACCAGCCCGGCTAGCCCCTCGGATCTGAGCCCTCCCGAGATGGGGCCGTCCTATCCTCCCAGGGCACTCTATCTGGAAATACGGGCCGGGCTGGGCTTGGCCCAGGAGCTGGATGAGTCCGGCCAGTGGAGTGTGGCTGTAGGGGTGGTGCCGTCACCTATCTCCGGGAGCGGGGATTTTTCTTGGTTACGGTCCCTCCTACACCCACCCTGGTGGAACTCAGAAGTGCAATGGCGCCAGGCATGCCCGCCACAGTTCCACATCTCTCTAGCATGCCCTGCACATTGCAGTGCCTCCAGTAGCCACCGGGGGCCACTGCAGTGCCGGGCATAGCCTGGATCCCCGAGAGAGGAGAGCAGTCCTCTGGATGCTTCATCCTCTCTCTCCCTGCTGACCCCTGTCAGCCCAGGCTTGCCCCCGAACCCAGGTCACCAGCATGACGTGAGGTGCGGCATCCAGCACCTCAACCCTCAGTGCAGCTGGGCCGGCTGACTCATGCAACTTAAGGGCATAGGCTGAGAGCTTCAAATAAAACATACCCGAGGTGACTTACCATATAACAGAGTTACAATAAAACAAATCTGTCTACTAAAATACATATATTTAAACAGCAAAATTAAACTATCTCACCTCAGGCACTGGCTTTTACCACGTTTTGCTTATTTCTTGTCCTGCATACTATTGCTCCTGCTTCCTGCCTTCCTTTTGCAAACTCCATAACATTGGCTGAATGATTCAGGCCTGGAGCCTCACAATTGCATCCCTGCTTCAGACAAAATGCACCAACAGCTTCTCTGCTGGACTTAATAAAGTAACCAGGGACCAGCAGCAAGTTAAAAATATATTCGGACAGGGGTAGGGGGAGAGCACAACAAAAGGCCAGCCTGTGACAAATAGGTGTTAACTAGGGAGTTCTATTGTTTGTTTTGGGCTACGGAGTTCTATTGTTTTTGGGGAAGCTTGTTAATCTGTCTCAAACTGGTAGATGAGACAGACAGTAACTGGAAGCTTCAAAAGGCTGCCTGAAAGATTTCCTGCAGTGGAGGAGGGGAATGGAGCTAAAGGGCACTTCTGAGATGCACAATAAAGTGTGGGGGCATTCTTCTCCCATAGCTTCCCACACCTATGCGCATATCAGCTGCAAACAGCAGTCTTGGGGTCAAAAAATGATCAAAACTAACCAGGACAATGGACTTCCGGTGCAGCTCTCGAACGAATGGCAGCATAGAAACATAGACTTTGACGGCAGATAAGGACCGCTTGGCCCATCTAGTCTGCCCATTGCCCTACCTACAGGATAGGCCGCAGATCCTAGTCAACCAACAGCCTATTTCTTCCTACCCGCCACAAGAATTGCCTTATGTCTGTCCCATGTATTCTTGAATTCTCCCACAGTTTTAGACCCCACAACCTCCTTAGGAAGGCTGTTCCATGCATCCACTACCCTCTCTGTGAAAAAATGCTTCTTCACATTGCCCCTGAACCGCCCCCCCATCTTTAAATTGTGTCCACTTGTTCTTGCATGTCTCTTTTTCTGAAAGATGCTACCCTCTTGGATTTTGTTGATTCCATTGAGGTACTTAAACGTTTCTATCATGTCCCCCCCTCCCTCCTTTCCTCAAGGGTATACATATTAAGCTCTTTTAGTCTCTCCTCGTATGGTTTCTCTTGCAGACCCTGCACCATTCTAGTTGCCCTCCTCTGGACTGCCTCTATCCTGTCAATAGAAACATAGAAACATAGAAGTTGTCGGTAGATAAGGACCGCAAGGCCCATCCAGTCTGCCCATTTCTTTTTTCTACCTTATAAATGTGCCATCGGCCTTTGCTCTGTCAGTGGCCTATCTATTCATAGTCATTTGTATTGCTCCTTATGCCTATCCCATGCCTGTTTGAAGCCCTGCACTGTATTCATAGCCACCACTTCGTGGTAAGCCATTCCATGTATCCACCACCCTTTCTGTGAAAAGAATTTCCCACATTCCCCTTAATCGCCCCTCTAATCTCATGCTGTGTCCTCTTGTCCTGCTATTTTCCTATATTTAAACATGTTAGACTCTTTCACCTTGTTAATGCCCTTAAGGTGTTTGAATGCCTCGATCATATCACCTCTCTCCCTCCTTTGCTCAAGGGTATACATATTGAGCTCCATTAATCTGTCCTCATATGTCTTCTGATGCAGTTCCTGCACCATTTTGGTTGCCCTTCTCTGGACTGCCTCAATTTGGTTAATGTCCTTGTGAAGGTGTGGCCTCCAATACTGCACGCAGTACTCCAGGTGGGGCCTAACCAGTGTCTTGTAAAGAGGGATTATTACCTCCCTCTTATGACTTGTGATACCCCTACTAATGCACCCTAACACCCCCCTAGCCTTACCTACTGCTTTAGAGGTCTGCTTGGATGATTGCAGGTCATCAGTGATGATGATGCCCAAGTCTCTTTCTTCCTTTGTGACTGCTAGCAACTCCCCTCCCAGCCTATAGGTGGTTTCAGGGTTTCTCTTCCCTATGTGCATGATCTTGCACTTCTTTGCATTAAATTCCAGTTGCCACTCTTCTGACCATTTTGCTAGTTTATCCAGATCTCTTCTCATTCTGCCCACCCCATCTGGATCATCTACTCTGTTGCAGATCTTGGTGTCATCTGCAAAAGACAAGCCTTACCCTCTAGTCCATCTGCAAGGTCACTAATGAAGATGTTGAAGAGGACTGGCCCCAGGACTGAACCCTGAGGTACCCCACTTGTGACTTGCATCTCTTCTGACTGTATACCATTTACCACCACTCTCTGTTTTCTGCCCGTCAACCAGTTTGCCACCCAGTTGACCAACTTCTGACCCACCCTCGAGCCTACCCAGCATATTTATCAATCTTCCATGTGGAACAGTGTCAAAAGCATTGCTGAAGTCAAGGTAGGCGACATCAACTGCTCCCCCTTGGTCCACCACTCTGATTACCCAGTCAAAGAAATCTATGAGATTAGTTTGACAGGACCTTCCTTTTGTAAACCCATGCTGTCTTGGATCCTGTGCCCCTATGGATTCCAGGTGTTGCGCTATCCTTTCCTTAAGGAGTGCCTCCATAATCTTGCCCACTACTGAGGTAAGACTGACTGGTCCATAGTTCCCCGCCTCCTCCCTGCTACCACTCTTGTGAAGCGGGATCACATGAGCCCTTCTCCAGTCTTCTAGGACCTCTCCTGTGCTCAGAGACTCACTAAACCGTTCTGCTAATGGCTCTGCTAGTTCCACCTTTAGCTCCTTAAGTACCCTGGGATGTATGCCATCAGGTCCCATTGCCTTATCCACCCTGATCTTAGCAAGCTCTTGTAGGACCCTTTCTTTTGTGAAGGGAGCAGTGCTCACCTCCCTCCCCGCTGTGTCCATGATGCTGAGGTGTGGGCCTTGCCCTACCTTCTCTTCAGTAAATACTGAGCAAAAGTATCTATTTAGGATAGATGCCTTTACAGGGTCCTCCTCCTCACATGCTCCCTTTTCTCCATTAAGCTTAGCAATACCCCCTCTGGACTTTCTCCTTTCACTAATGTATCTATAGAAAGTCTTGTCACCTTCTTTTACTGTTCGTGCTAGTTTTTCCTCAGTTTGGGACTTTGCCTGCCTTACTGCCTTCCCTGCTTCCCTTAGGGCAGTTTGGTATGCCTCCCTATCTTCATCCTGTTGTGTTCCCTTATATTTCCTGAAGGCCAGCCTTTTGGCTCTGACCTTTTCTGCTACTGTATTTGAGAACCAAAGTGGTTTCCTTCTTCTTTTGCACTTCCTTTTCTGTCTAACACAATGGGATGTTGCTTCAAGTATTGCATCCGTAATGCTTGCCCACTTTGCCTGTACCCCCTCACCTGTGTTTCTTTTTGTCAGAGCTAGCTTAACTCTGTTGGCCATCTTATCAAAGTCAGCTCCTCTGAAGTCCCATATTTTTGCCTTGGAATGGGATGATTTAGATGTAGTAGCCAAATTGAACCATACCATGTGATGGTCACTGGCCCCAGGTGACCTTCTACCTGGAGATCTGTGATCCCTTCCTTGTTAGTCAGTACTAGATCTAGGATAGCTCTGTCTCTTGTGGGTTGCTGTACCAGTTGTTTGAGGCCCTCCCTGCAGGAATCCACTATATGTCTAGTTCTGGCAGATGTTCCTGCTGGTATTGACCAATCTGTATCCGGCATGTTGAAGTCTCCCATTATCAGAACCTCCCTTTAGCTGTCATGTTTTGTATATCTTCTAACAGTAATGTGTCTATGTCCTCCCCTGGTCTGGGGCCTGTAGACAACCCCAGTTCTTATGGCTGTCCATTTCTGTTTCCAGGGTAACCCACAGTTCTTCTGGCTCCTTATGTGTATTCTGAATTTCTGTAGCTTTGATATTTTCATTGACATACAGGGCCACTCCTCCCCTTTTGCACCTTGGTCTCTTCTGAACAATACATAGCCAGGTACTGAAGTCTCTCAAGTGTGGTTACTGGTAAACCACGTCTCACTAATTGCTACTATTTCCAGTTTAGCCTCTGACATTGTGCCTGCAGGTCTGGGATCTTATTTCCCAGGCTGTGAGCATTTGTGTACATGATTTTCCATTGGCCAGATTTTGGTGTGTTAGTTGTTGGGTGAGGTTTGGCATTACCCCTGTGCGTCGTATGGAGAGACAAACCTTTTTTCTTACCTGGTGATGCAAATGAACTGCAAACATGCTGAATCCCTGTTTGACCCTTGTGAAGATGGGGTCTCCAGAACTGGACTCAGTACTCCAGATGGGGTCCCACCAACTGTCTGTACAGAGGGATAAAAACTTCCTGTTTTTTGCTGGTGATGCCTCTCCCTATGCATCCCAGTATACCCCCAGCTCTCCCTACTGCCTTCTCACATTGCTTGCTAACCTTAAGGTCATCTGATATGATTACCCCCAGGTCCCTTTCCTTTTTTGTTTTTGTTACTACCTCCCCCATTGTGTAATCTTCCCCTGGCTTTTTGTTTCCCAGGTGCATTATTTTGCACTTCTTTGCATTGAATCCTAGCTGCCATACTTCCGACCATTCCTCCAACCTTGCCAAGTCCCTTCTCATCCTTTCCACGCCTCCTTGTGTATCAACCCTGTTGCAGATCTTTGTGTCATCTGCAAAGAGGCATACTTTTCCTTCCAGTCCCTCTGCCATGTCACTTATAAAGACATTAAAAAGGACTGGACTCAGTACTGGTATGGTATGGTATGGTAACATTTTATTTATACAGTGATACAGCCATTAGGGTTCTGAAAATCCCTGTTCACAAATCTTACCTGTTTACATTATGCAAAATTATTACAACTATACATTTATAACAATACAAGTTACAGAAAAGTACAAAACAATACATCAGAGTTTACAAACTCATCAATAACAGGCATATTAGCGTTTTTAGATTTACATTAATTTCACCTATTACAACAACAACGAAAACTAAGTTCGTGATTCAGGCCATTTTTAAAAACATGATCAGTAGTTGTTAGTTCACATAAAAAAGGAGGAAGACAATTCCAACTTTTAGCTACTTGATATTGAAGGGTCATTTCACTAAATCGATTTTTTAACTTTGGTATTATTAAATCTCTAGCACCAGTTTTTCTTAAATTTAAACCATGTTTTGGTTTTTGTAATTTTTTTTTTAAGTTATTTAAGGATTTATTTTTAAATATGTTACGAACCTGATTTAGCCAGATTCCTCAGCCCGTAAGTCTAATGGAATCCAACCCAAATCCAATACTGAACCCTGCGGTACCCCACTAGTAACCCCTCTTTCTTCAGAGTGGACTCCATTTACAATTACCTTCTGTGTCCTGTTGTCCAGCCAATGTTTTACCCAGGCTACCACCCTGGGACCCACTCCTAGGCTGGTTAATTTGACTATTAATCTTTTGTGTGGGACTGTGTCAAATGCCTTGCTGAAGTCTAGGTAGGCCATGTCAACAGCCCCTCCCTGGTCTACTACTTTGGTCACCCAGTCAAAGAAATCAATTAGACTCATCTGACATGACCTTCCAGCTGTGAACCCATGCTGCCTTGGGTCCCGTTCCCCACTGGCCTCTAAGTACTCAACAATTCTTTCCTTCAGAAGTGATTCCATCACTTTCCCTACCACAGAGGTCAAATTAACAGGTCTGTAGTTTCTTGCCTCTGTCTTGGTCCCACTTTTGTGAAGGGGAATCACATCTGCCTTCCTCCAGTCCTCGGGTACCACACCATCATCCCATGATTTGTTAAAAAGGGTAGTCAGTGTTTTCACTAGTTCTCCCCTTAATTCTTTTAGAATTCTGGGGTGAATTCCATCAAGCCCAATTGCTTTGTCCACCTTCAGTTTTAGGAGTTCTTTCAGAACTCTTTCTTCTGTGAAAGGACTGGGATCAACCCCCCTATCCAGAGTGCTTCAGTTAATTGGAGTAGGCACCTCTCCCTCCTCTTTTTTGAATACTGAGTAGAAATATTCGTTCAGTATCCCTGCTTTTTCACTATCCCCCTCTGCCCACCCACCATTCATTCTATTCAGCCTCACTATCCCTCCCTTGGTCTTTCTATGCTTCCTGATGTACCTATAAAAGGTTTTATCCCCCTTCTTAACTGAGTTGACTGTCCTTTCCTCAGTTTGGGCCTTTGCTATTCTGACTTCCCTCCCTGCTTCCTTCTGCCTTAACTGGTACAGCTCTCTGTCCTGCTCCTTCTGTGTTTCCTTATACTTCCTGAATGCTATCTTTTTCTCCCTGACTTTCCCCGCCACCTCTTCAAAGAACCATAGTGTCTTTTTTTTTCATTTTGATTTGTTTATTTACTTTACACAAAGGCTTGTTGGCTCCGTGATGGCAGTTTTGATGATTCCCCATTGTTGCTCCACCCCTCCTTCTAGCCTATTTGCTAGTGCTTTTCTGAGGCACTCTCCCATCTTGCCAAAGTCAGCCCTCCTGAAGTCCAGTACCCTCACTTTTGTATGGCTTAACTGTGTAGCTGAGTTTAACGTGAACCACACTGTTTGATGGTCACTTGTTCCCAGATGGCAACCCACTTCTAGATATGAGATCCTCTCACTGTCCCCATTTGAGAGTATGAGGTCTAAGATTACTCCCTCATGAGTGGGTTCTGAAACTAGCTGTCTGAGGCATGCCACCTGTAGGGCATCGAGAATGGCCTTGCTGTTGGATGTGACTGCATCAAGTGTGCTCCAGTTAACATCTGACATATTCTGGTCTCCTATCAACAGTATCTCCCCTTTCTCTGCCATCCTAAGAATGCCTTCAATCATATCCTTGTCCATTCCCTCCCCCTGACCTGGGGGTCTGTATACAACTGCTGTGTGGATTGTGGTGCCACTTCCAGTCTCTAAGGTGACCCATAGTGCCTCCTCTCCTCCCTGTTTACTCTTTTGTTCAGTTGCTTTTATCCCTTCCTTTACATAGAGAGCTACTCCTCCACCTCTTCTCCCCTCCCTGTCTCTCCTGTATGTTACATAACCTGGTATGTTAACATCCCAGTCATGGTTCTCTGTGTACCATGTTTCTGTGAGTGCTACGATATCCAGGCATCCCTCTTCCAGCAAGGCCACCAGTTCAGGGAGCTTGTTGCCCAGGCTATGGGCATTGGTACTCATTATCCTCCATTTCCTGATGGCTTTACTCCTTTTTGCCCCATCCCTGTCCTTCTTGCCTTTGTCACTTTCTCCATTTACCCCTGCCCTTCTCCTCGACATCTCTATGTTGGTGTTTACTGCTTACTACCATGACTTTTGAGGGCTAAGTTTCCCTGCTCCTTTCCAGTGCCTCCCCTTGGCTAGTTTAAATACTTGCCAATGAAGCATTTGAACCTATCACCTAGGATCCTGGTTCCCTCCTGGACAGATGCAGCCCATCATGCCAGTATAGGCTTGCATCACTCCAGGTGGCCCCCCAGTCCCCAGTGAAGCCAAATCCCTGAGCTCTGCACCAGTTTTTCAACCACTGATTGAATCCAATGGTGTGGAGCACCCTAGCCTCTCATACACCACAGACAGGCAGCACCTCCGAGAAGGTTACCGTGCGTGTTACTTGCCTAAGGCCCCTCCCCAATTCCACAAGCTCTTCCTGCACTGCTCTGATCCCTTTCTTAGCCAGGTAATTTGTCCCTAGGTGGACAATGACAGCCAGCTCCCTCCCCTGTGCAGCTGCTCTGGCAATCCTGAGGATTAGCTCCCTGTCCCTCCTAGCCATGGCACCAGGCAGGCACCTTACCTCCCTCTCCCCTTCCTTCCCCAGTTCTACCTTCTTAACAATGGAGTCCCCCACCAGGAGTTGTTTTCTTCCCCTTTGGGGTCCTATGCAACCCTCCTGTGGGTCTCCTTTGTGGAGGTGCCCAACATCCTCCTTGGTCTCTAATGTGGGTACCTCCATAGAGGAACCACACTTTGCCAGAATGGCATAGGAATTGTGGAGAGGTACAACTGGAGGGATGCACCTCTGTTCCACCACCCTGAGCCCACTGTGGTCCAACCGCTCCTCTTTCTTGGCAACCTCTGAGGCAGTGGCAGCATAAGATCAGAGTTCCACTCAGACCTCTCCCCAAAAACAATAAAAAAGCCAAAATTCAGCTTAAAAACTTGGTAGATGGAGAAATTCTTACAGATGGCATTGATTACACAAAAAGGAACCATGAACAGATGTGAAGTATTACCAATAGAAGAAGAGAAATCAGGAGCTGAAACATCAGACTCGGAGACTTCAAAATTATCATAGGCCCAGACAGTATCATCGGGAAAGAAACCCAAATGCAAGAAAACTAAAACCAAGGACTTGGTCTTAAATGACAAACTAGATAGAATAATAACAGACTTACAAGAAATCAAAAAGGATTTTCAGGACTTTCACTCAGAGCATGATCTTCTATGCACAGATGTATCAAATCTACAAAACCAAATAAAATTGATGGAACAAAACAACTCGGACCAGGCCTCAGATATCACGCACATTCAAACAACTATAACCCAGCTTCTAGATATAACAATAGCCTTGGGAGAGAGACAGGAAGATACAGAGAACAGACAGAGACACCAGAATACATTAATTTATGGAATACCAGAGAATAGTGAGGGCAGAGACATGAGGAGCTACACAGAGAATTTGTTAAGAGAAGAACTAGACCTTGAGCAGAGAGGTCTCACAGGGCACTCAGTCTCAAACCTGCGGCTCTGGAGATACACCCATGCTCCATAATAGTGTGATTTTTGAGTTACCATACTAAGGAAAAAATACTCCAGAAAGTGTGGGCAAAAGGGAAAATATTCAAGGGAAAACAGAGACTGTTTCTTGACAATGACTATGTGAGAGTAACAATGCAGAGAAGAAGGGAATATGTACCTTTGCTTCCAATTTTGAGACAGCTGCAATTGAAATTCCGAACACTTTATCCATCCCAACCTCTAATCCAATGCCCCAATGGACAGGCCACATATGATAATGTAGCGAGTGTGATGGAGGACCTGAGACAGAGAGAATTTGAGCTTGCCCACCAAACTACCAGGGAAACCATACAATATGAGCTCAGGACTGAACAAAGAAAAGAGACCAGGAAGAAAATCACAGAAAGAAGCACTAGATGAGATAAAGAGACTATTGGGTCAATTTGCAAATAAAATACAATGATTATCCTCTCAAGATGAGTAGGCCGACAAGCTAGAGTGCAGCACCCAGGTGAGATGGGAAAACAGCCCACGAGGAGGTAGGCCCTCAGCTTAGACTGTGGTGGTTAACTGGGGGGAGCAGACCTAGGCTGGGACTGTGGTGATTAAGCCCTCAGGGGAAGTACATGAATGTCTCCATTAGGGGAGAAGAGATGCCGGCAAGCTGGATGGGGGTACTCCAGAGATTATTTCCACTGAAGGGTGCCAAAATAGTTTGGTGAGAGAGATCACTTGTGGGATGGTGCTAATGAGCCCTGAATCAAATATTAGAGCATGATTAATAGTTTAAGAGAAGTGACAGGGGAGCTGGTCGCTGTTTCTTACTTAAAGATATGCATTTAAAAATCTCTTAAAAAAGGAGATAAATTGAGGGGGCAGATGCACCTGAAGTGAAGGATATAGAAACAAGGTAATAATTGGGACACTCTTGGTCATGAGAAGGGTGGAGCAAAAGACAGGACCAGCTAAACTGGGGATTTTTTAGTGGAATCAAAAAACTGAACAAGCCTTGATGTATGTGAAACAAAGATACTATTAAGGGGAAGCAGGGTGGCCAAAATACTAGCTTATAGATTAAGAAAACAACAGGCAATATCAACAATAACTAAAATAAAACACCCAAAACAAGCCAAAATACTTAATAAAACAAAGGATATATTAGAGGGCTTCAAAACATTTTACTTACAATTATATTATCAACAATAAGAATCAGAAGAAGAAAAATACAAAACATTTTTTACAAATATGAAATTACCCCAAATCACAGAGCAACAAAGTAAGACATTAACTCGTCCAATAACTTCCCAAGAAATAAGCAGCACCTTTAGTAACTCCAAATCAAATAAAAGCCCAGGCCCAGATGGATACACTGCAGAATTTTATAAAACATTCAAGAGAACTCTACTCCCAAAACTAACTAAGTTATTTAATGCTATACAAGATGACAATTCCCCTATTCCAAACAGCTGGCAATATGCTAACATATCCACAATACTTAAACCAGATAAAAACCCAATGAACTGTGAATCATATCGTCCTATTTCAGTTTTAAATCAGGATTATAAATACTTCACAGCCATTATGGCTAAAAGACTAGAAAGTATATTACCCCATATTATAAATAAAGACCAAGCAGGGTTCACCATAAAACGCCAAACAGCAGATAATGTTAAACGAACAGTATATCTACTAGAAGAAATACAAAAGGGGGGGGAACCTCCATAGTTTTAAGTATGGATGCCCAGAAAGCATTTGACAGAGTTTCTTGGAGATTTCTAAGATACACAATGGAAAAATTTAATTTCCCAATAGCCTTTTTAAATATAATACAATGAATATATACATCTCCACAAACTATGATAAAAGTGAATGTATCATTCTCAACCTGTTTCCCTCTAAATAGAGGTACCCACCTAGGCTGCCCCATCCCCTTCCCTATTTGCCATATATGCAGAACAGTTAGCCCAGGCTATTAGAGAGAATGAATTAATCACAGGGATAAAATTACTTAACACTGCTCATAACATAGCTTTTTTCGCTGATGACTTACTAACATAGTTAACAGAACCAGAAACATCCATACCAAAATGATTCTCTCTTTTTGAGGAGATGGAGTGTATTTCAGGGTATAAATTAAATACAAGTAAAACAGAAGTGCTATGTCTAAACTACCAACCAAGTGAGACAATCTGGGCCAGATACCCATTGAGATGGAAAAGTAATAAATGTTGGTATCTGGGGATAAATCTTACAAAGGAAATGCACAATTTATATGAAGCCAATTATAACCCACTTATACAATCTATCAGGGAAGATTTTATGAGATGGGATCCTTTACCACTCTCACTGAATCAAAGAATCGAGGTTATAAGAATGAATATACTTCCAAGATTCCTGTACCTCTTCGGGACCCTCCTGATCTACCCACAACAGACAGGCTTTAAAAAATGGAATAGTATGATATCAAGATTTATATGGCAAGGTAAAAAAAAAGAATAAAATATAAAACCCTTCAACTACCTAAAAACAAAAGGGGTCTTGCCTTACCTAATTTAGAACAATACACACAGGCAGCAGTAATTTTGCATGTACTACAGTGGTTAGATGAAGGAATGAATCCACACTGGAAAGAGATAGAGAGAGGAAAACAACTAGCGGGGATAGAGAAATATCTATTTGGCCGAACAGTACCAAAAGTAATCATGAAAAAAGAGATCAGATTTAAACAAACCAGACAATTACTGACAATTTGGAGATCAATAATTAAAAAAACTAATGATCCCAAAATATACTTAATACAAAAAAATCACAACAGATCCCAGATTCGAACCAACCAATCAGGATTATAATTTTACAAGGTGGCACCAACAGGGCCTTACTAGATTCTATCAACTATATGAACAAGGGGTCTTTTGCCAATTCCAGACATTAAAAGAAAAGTACCATTTAGGGAAACAAGATTTTTTTTAGATTTCTCCAGATAAGATATTATTGCAAGAACCTATTAGTGAAAGACTGGGACCCAGGAGAGATACACCCACTTATAAGAATAATAATTAATACAATAGAGATAGCAATACCAGAACATATAATATCCCAAACTTATCAAGCTCTAATTAACAACCAGAAAGAGATTAAGATGCACACCTAACAACGTTGGCAAGGAGAATTAGGCATAAGTCTGGAGGAAGAGAATTAGGAAGGGATATACACAACAGTACACAGAATTACAAGATCTCTAACTTGGAGAGCATTTGGCTGAAAATGTCTGATAAGATTTTTTAGAACCCCACAAATAGTGGAGAAGTATGACCCTCAAATGGGAAAGATATGCTGGAGAAGGTGTAGGGAACCTGTAGCTAATCATAAACATATATTTTGGAGCTGCCCTACTCTGGAAACATTTTGGAGAGCAGTGAGGGAGGTATTACACAAATTATTCCCTGGAATAGGGACTTTGACACCAGAATAGCACTTATTTTAAATTTCACTAGTGAATTAGGAAGAGGCAACACAAGGCTCTTACTAGCCATATTGCTCATGGCTGCCAATAAAGCAGTAATGAGGAAATGGCTACAAAATGACCCACCTACCTCTAGAGAATGGGAAGACATAACCTATCAAATATACAGAATGGAACATATGACAGCCCAGATTAATTTAAAAATCCAGCGACCCGCCCGGCGTTGATTCAGTTACAGCGCCCGGCGACCAGCGGTTGGAAATGGACCTGGGTGGCGTCAGAGGGCTGGCCGGGGGGAGTAGGATTGAGCATCCTATGGGCAGCTCTCCTACTCCGGGGGGAGGGTGTGGGTAGTGTTCGGCTCGGTGGGGACCCCTGGTGGAGACCAGGAGTTCCACGCAGCCGACACTCAGTGTGATTGGAGGCGGGGCGGACACTGGCGTCATTGCACGACCCCGCCTCCCCGAGGGGAGAAAACCGGAAAATGAGGAGGAGCCGCCCACCGTCATGGATGAAGCTCGCCGTGGCTTCAATGTGCTTCCAGGCCGGGTCCCTGACCTAATTACAGTGCCCACGGCATATATAGGGGGCCATGTGTCACAGGCCCCACCGCGGGTAAGCCATGGGGTATCAGGGGACAGCGTTTATTTGAAGCAGAAGCTGCTACCTGGACCGGCAGATGGATAAGCGGTGGGCGGCTCCAGGAAGGAGGAAAAAATGTAAATGAAAAAAAAAAAAAAATCCAGAAATGCACAGCTGTTTGGGCAAAATGGTGGCTCAGGATCTCTGGGCATAGGCCTGATCTGATACCATGAGGGAAGATACCCACGGGCAGACCTGGGACTACCACAAGGGAACCTACGAATTAAATATTAGATGTACTACTGAGAAAAGATATAGTAAGAAAAACTCCTGAGACCAATATGAAGGACTTATCTATACAGAATTTATGAAAAATATGTATGAACAAAAGATTTATACTGTATCTCTCCAGAAAATAATGAAACAATAAAAAAAATATTAAAAAAAAAAAAATAACCAGGTCTTCCTTTCATTTTTCCTCAAAGGAGCCTGGAGCTGGAGAATAACCAGAGCTCACTTTGTTTTCATTCCAGGCTGCTTTCTTAGTTCTAGCTGCCCCTATGTCAATGTTGCCATTCTTGCACTATGAAACATCCCATTCAAATCAACAGTGGAGTTCTAGGCACTAGGATAGCCACTAAACATAATTTAGATTCAGCAAAATTAATGTTTATAAATGAACCTGATGTCTGTACATAGGCATACGATCTCTTGACACAGCTGTCTATGAACCACTGAACTGCTAGTATTTTTAAGTCCTCTGTGAAAGTGATATTTAAAAGTACAGCCCAATTCCTTTTGCTTTCCCAGTCCCCATAAAACAGAATTAAAACTGTTCTGCACGTGTGATACGTTAACTCTGAGCCCAACTGGCGGAGAAGACTCCTAATGCTAAAATCATAATTGTTCAAATGTAAGTATCTAAAAAACTACAAAAAGTCCAAGCATCAAACCTGCACCCCTGAAATCCTTCCCAACCAACCTACACAACTATATAAAATTTCACAATTCAAAGATTTATATTTTTTTCTCTGGAGGACAGCAAAAATTCAAAACAAAACACATCATTGAAGTCAACGGGGGGAAACACATCTTTTTCACACTTTAATATCTCTAAAAATACTAAACCAAGTTACATTACACTTCCAGGGATTATGGAGTCTGCCACGTACAACAAATACTGAAAGTTTCATGTTAATCTGTAAAACCAGCTTTCTACAAGATGCAAACAAAAAACTGAGTTTAACATAAAACTCACCAACCACCCTAACAGTAGGGGCACTACTGTGCCCCTATAAGAAATAATGTGATAAAGGTCTTTGAGTGGCACCACTCTACAGTAATTCAGTGTGACAACAAAACATGGGGATGTGCAGGAAACTTGGCAAGAGTTCACTTTTCATTTCATTTTAAATTCACCTCACTGAAAAGACACATATGTCAGTCATGTTCTGCTGGTTCACAAAATACCGATATTCAGTGTGTGTGTGTGCGTGTGTATGTGTGTGTGCGTGCGCGTGCACGTTAGTTCTAAGAACATTTACTAATTTCTGGTAAAGAAAACCCTTGCAATGTTAGTTGGTAATACATATGCAAATCCCATGTTTTTACCTTACTGAACAATAGTGTAAACCGTTAACAAGCCAATAAAATTAATTAACTTGTATACTGTGCCTTTTTTTTAATCTTTTTTGGCTAGGAAAGACACACTCAGCTAAGCATTGTTTCCAAGTACATCCTGGGAGCACAAGACTTCCTCACGGTCCACAGTATACAAGTTGTGCTGTAGCTGTGGGATTCAAACCCAGTTCTCCAGATTTGCAGCTTAGTGCTCTTAACCAGCATACTATATTGCTGCCACTACACTGTGCCTTTTCCTATGTTGACTTCATTAACATACAGGGCTTTTGATAAAATAACGTTGGTTTAATATGCAAAACTCTCAACCTCTGAACATTAAAATGCACAGCACTGGCCTTCAATATGCACAGCAAATGGGCAAAGTGAGCTGCACTGTAAGAATAAGAATGTCTAAAAATTGTGGACCCATTGTAGTTAGTGTTAAGGAATGTTTCTATCAAGTTAGTTTAATATTCTAATAGGTTATGTATCGAGCTGAGCTCTAACTTTGTGAGGAATACCAGTAAACCTTTACAGTACAAGGGTAAATTTGAGTGCAAAAATCATAGCTATGCTAATAGTCATAACAGTTGACAGGTATGTTAATACTGTTTTGGTTCCTAACATACAGTCTCCCTATTAAAATCAGCCAGACTGGATAAGATCTTGTGCATGTCAAACCACTGGCTCTTGCAATTTAGTTTCTATACACATTAGTTTTCAGATCTGGTGTTATCCCTAGAAAATACTGACAACATCTTTCATGCCTCAGAAGTTTTACACTGTGCAGCAGGAACTGAAGGCATTTAGAAAGGTTTTGAATATGTGCCCCTCCTGCAATTGCAGAACTAAGTTGGGTCAGTGGAAATTTAATCTCCTCACAATGCACACAATTTTACATGAAATTGAACAGTCTGTGGACACTGGGGTTTTCCTATGGAGAATTCAAAGGAGCCCTGAGTTTAACCCCCACCACATACACACACACACACATACACACACGCATACGTGTCTGCACTGTATCCCTGACTGTAGGTTTCTCCTCACTGCAAAACCAATACTGTAGGTCCCTGATTCAGATTCAGCCATGCCTGGCACTGGTAACAAATGTAAGACTGACTGCCCATTTGCCCCTTTGGCTGCAGTGACCAACTCAGCTCGCCTGCAGGTTGCCATGTGGTGGCTGGGTCCCCAGTGGTGGAACTGGGGGACTCAGTTCCAGGAATGATATTAAAAGTCTGGTTCAAGTCCAGAAGCAAAATGGGGAAAGTCTTTTCCTATGTAAAATTAACTCCCCAGAAAGAAACATGTCCCCATACCCATCAGGTCTTTCTCTGCCTGGCAGAACATCGGGGTAGGGTGGAAAATACAAAATGTGGGTGCTATACTAGTGGGTGTTTCCTTAAATGTTGACACTTTTTATATCAGATATACGTGTGGGGGGGTTTCAAATCTTTACACTTAGCTATTAGAAGACACACAATTGACTGTGTGTACAGTAGTTCCTCGTTATAATGAACAGCTTCAGAGCCAGACCGAACATTTGTTACAGTAAGTCATTCATTAAAAATGAGACCTGCAATTTTGGCTTCAGGTGACAGTTTTCTCATACAGTATGCTCCAAATTTAATGGACATGCTTATAGCGAACATCCGCTTCTAACAGACAATTCCCCATTGCCAAAAGTCATTTACTATATGGCTCTATAATAAAGTCACCCGATTAAGAGAACCTGAAATTCAGCATTTCGTGGCCACTGAGTGGCTAATTAACAGCTACTTTGACACCTCGGGGGAAGCATGAAGCATGCCATTTATCAGTACATCAGTGTATTCAGACGGAGAGAGCAAGGAGTAAGGGTGTGAATGGAGTGGCACCATAGCAACTGTCAATGAACAAGGCTACTGTGAGAACTATGACAGTGGAGTAGACTGGAGCTAGAAAAGAGTTTGAGAAGATGCTACCTTCCACCCGTTGCACAGTGATTATAGCAGCCCAGAATTAAACAACATCAATAGGTTAGCTAAAACACTTCCCTGCATGTCTGAGGAGCCACTCACTAGCTCCGCTCCTTCCTCCTTGCCTGCAGGCTTCTGACCAGCAGCTGTGGCACAGATAAGTTTAAAGCCCCTCCATTCGGCAGGCAATGCAAATTCCCCACTGATCCCTGCGGCGTGTTGGGTGGGCGGGACTTACACTGCAGCCCTGGCTCTCCAAAAACAATCAGGCACCCCAGCACCTTCCACAGCACAAGGCTAGGTTGAGGTGGTTTTCTGTCTTACAGCAAAGAGTGAGGGGAGCGTGCTTGCTGTGAGAACGGAGCGGGTTTAAGTCCTGAGCTCTTGGGGATTGGTCTTTTCTTTCCTCCCAGAAGATCTTTGGGAGTACAGCCAAAATCTGGTTTCATATACAGTACAGTATGCACCGCTGCATAACATCTCATACAGGAGATTGCCTCGTAGTTCCCCGATGCCCTCTACTGGTTGTAACGCTTTCTTGCACCACGCTGTTTCTAAAAGGTACCTTGCAACACTATTGGAGAATATATGACTCTTAATCTCATGATTGCATGTTGTATCCACAGCAGTCCAAAGATCCCTTGTCATGTTGCAGCTTACTGGCATCCATCGTCATCCATACTGCTCGTGGTGAGTACCCATTCGGGTCTGCAAACTCTTCCTGTTCTAAAACAAAGCCCTCCTTGGTTCCAAAATCCATTTGGGTCTCTAAAGGTGTTGAGACCGGGGCATTTTTATTAAAATCAAAACATATCATAACAAAGCGATAAATACATAAAAGAAACAGGTAAATAAAAAACTAATACAGAAAGGTAGAGGTCTGAACACTTCAAAGGAAAAAAATCCAAGAAAACCCCTCCCCCAAGAAAACATAATACAAATGATAGGAATAAACAAATGCATACTCAGGGTAACAAACATTTCCATCTATGAAAAATTGAATAAAATGAAATACAAAATGCAGAACAGTGAATAATTAGATCACCAAAAACCCCAATATCATTCCCAAATGTTTCATTTGGGAACTTTCCTTTCACCATCCTTAATGCAATCAATATGGTGTACAATTTTATGAAACATATCCAGAGGGGATATAGAACACTGTTGAAACAAAAACCAACACCTAACTTGCCAAACCCAATATAATATAAGAACAGCTATTAAATTAAATGTACTAGAGTTATACCTATCCCACAAAGCTGGAAATAAACCAAAAAACAAAGATCTTGAGTCCCATGTTTTCCACACCCGTTGCCAATATTTACGGCGCCATAAAAACCAAAATTGTGCAATAAAGGGACAGGAAAAGTGTAGATGCTCCATAGTCTCAACTGACTCAGTACACAAATCTCGAAAACAATAACGATCTGATAACTGTTTATGTTTATGATTCCCCCGAACATTTATTTTACCGTGTACACCCAGCCAAGATATATCCCACATAACCAAAGGAATCCTAGTATCTGTAAGACAGCTTCCAATCTTGGCCTTCTCTGAAGCCATAAAATCTGGAAAAACTGGTTCCGAAAACCAAGAATCTACCGTAGCTGTATACAAACATTTCCTGGAAAGCTCAGTTATCATTTGTACCGTAATATTCCATTTCTTAAGCTTATCAAACACCACTACCCAATCGGAAGACAAAAAATATTTCCTCTTATTTTTGTGTACAAAACTTGCCGTAAACCATTCCTGCAAAACCTCTGAAAGAGAAGCCTTTACCAAAGGAACCCAAAGCTTAGGCGGCTGGTGAACCAGAGGCTTTAAATTAGTGGAAAAAAAAAGAAAACAATCGGGTGAATCATATTGACCCCCCCCCATGACAATAATCAGCAAATAAAATGTTCCTCTTAACTGGGTTTAGTCGGCTGCCCCAAAAACAAGAAAAAAAGAGACTCATAAGCGACACAAAACAGTGTTTAGACACTGGAAAGATATGGGCAACATATAAAAACAAAGGTAGTAAGCAAGTTCGAATCAAAAAGACCCTCTTCTTCTTCCCCATAAACCATTTATTCCATTTACAAACCTTTTCTCTACCTAGATTCAAACGCAATTCCCAATTATACTGAGCCATATCGGGTATACCAAAAAAAAGACCCAAAATTTTGTGTGGAGAATCCACCAAACGAATACCACAAAGATGGGAACTTTCATTAGAGGGCCCTACCAAATTAAAACAAACACTCTTCTGAAAATTTAAACGAGAACCAATAAAGCACAAAAAAACAGGGAGAAACTGACATAATAAATGTCCAACCTGTACAGTTGGAACTAAAACACATAAATCATCAGCATAACATATAATTTTTAGATTATATAAACCCAAACTAGAAATACCCGGAAGTCCAGGAGACCTCTGAAGTAAACGAATGATGGGGTCCAAAGCCAATACAAACAAAAGCGGGCTTAAAGGACAGCCCTGTCGAACACCCTAATGGATGTAACATGGAGACCCAATCCAACCATTCACATAAGGACTGATATAGGCCAAGGAATAACATAAACTAATCCAGTTAACAAAAATCTGGGGGAAACCATAAGCCCGAAGTGTTAACCAAATAAATTCCTGTGACACCCCATCAAAAGCTTTGGATAAGTCAAAATTAAACAAATAACCAGTTAACGCTCCCTTATGCCCTTGCAAAAACAATTCTTGAACCAGGATCAAGGCATCTCGGATGGACCTACCCGGGACACAGCAATATTGAGAGGGGAGATCAAAAAGGGCAATAAGTTCAAAATCCTATTACCTAGTAGTTTTGCAAAAATTTTAAAATCCGTATTCAGCAATGTAATCGGTCGCCAATTACCTTAATCGGATCTATCACCCTTTTTAAACAGAAAAAGCATCAACCCCTCATACATTTGGTCAGAAAGGCAGTCTTCAGATAAAAAAGCATTAAAGACCGCCAGTAACTGGTTAGGTATAATGTCCCATTGAGATTTATAAATTTCTGAAGATAACCAATCAGAACCAGGTGCCACCATATCTTTCAAAGTAGTGATGACCGCCTTCACTTCTGTCAGGGAAAAGGGGGCCAAAACAGCTTGCTGCTGAACCAATGTCAAGGTAGGTACATCCGAGGCCTGTAACAAATACATTTCATCTGATTCTGATACCGGGGATTCAAAAGAATGTTTCACAAAAGTTTCAACAAAGTTCAAAAGATTTGACTTCCCTTTAACAGAGCAACCTTGGTGATCAATAAGTTGAAACATCTGCCTATCAAAAGCCTTCGACTTACTAGCATCATAAGGGTTAAATTGACTCTGTTTTCCTGAAGTCTGAAATCACTGTTCAAAATCTAAAGACTTCTGTCTGTCATACTGTCATTTCGTCAGGGCTGATTTAACAGACCGGATACGGGCTCCACAATCTGACTGTGACAGATAGACTGTAGAAAACAGTTAATACAACTCAGCCCGAAGGAGCCGAGATTGTTGGTGCCTACAATCAGCTAAAAATCTAGAAAGTAATCTAAAGTAAGCTACTAGGCACACCTTAGTATCCACCCATCAATCAATTAAAGAATCATAAAGAAAAGCCACAGAGTTCCTGTCTGAGAGGAGGTCCAAAAAACCCTTATAAAACTCCTGATCCAACAATAACGTTGCATTCAATCTCCAAACCCCAGGTCCATGAACAGTTACCCTCCCCAAATGGATTTGCAGTCCCAACAGATTGTGATCAGAAGTTTCAAATGGCAAAACTACTCCCTTATATTCCCAACATTTCTTGAGCAGAGCCAGAAATCTATCCTAGAAGTCAGTTTACCTTTACAAAAGGTGGGCAATGGATTTCGGGCATATGTATCAACCAAATCTAAATCTGCAATAATAGCCTGTAAAGCATGTGTGTCACAATACACCTTCCCTGCATGTCTAACATCCAAACTGGAATTAAAATCCCCTCCCCATAGAACTATCCTATTAGTAAACAGATAAGGTTTAATCAACCTAAAAATCTGCACCCTAGCAGCCTTTTGTTGGGGAGCATAAATATTAATAAATCTATAAGGCAAATCATGCCACGAAATATCTCAAATAAGTACCCTCCCAGGGATCAAATCCACCAGTTTATGAAAAAGAAACCCAGAAGTAGAAAAACAAAACCCAATACCAGAACATAGATCTTGACCAAGGGACCAATAGGAAGGACTAAACCCCCAATCCCTAGTAGCCCTATCAACATCCATAGTAGTATAAAGCCTCACATCTTGTAAAAAATAAACCTCATAAGGCAAAGAATGTAAAGCTGAAAACGTAGCCTTCCTTTTATATACTGACCTAATACTATTAACATTTAGACTAGCTAAATTAATAGTGGTTAGCACCAAATACATAACAAAAATGGAGAAAGTAACCCCTAGAACAAAAACAAAAGCAAAATCATTTCTTTTTCCTAGTTCTAGCGGACTTCTTATTCAAGGTAGTCCCAGGGGGGTGTCAGATAAAGGGAGGGGAACTAATGGAGCCTCTGGTTGAGAAAAAATAGGGAGAGACCCATCTGGGTCATCCCCTTCCATAATGTCTCCCCAGCTCTGTAAAGGCTCATAGGGGTTATCTACCTGAATAGAAAATTGGTGTTTGTCCTCCACTGGTTTAGTCGAGCAAAGTCGCATACCAACAAAGGGAGGAACCTCCATGCACTCCTCCGACCCCTGAATCACCGCCTCCGGAAGGGAAGGAGGTAGGTTCGGTGTAGGGGGAACAAAGGAAACAGGTGGAGGAATGGACTCAGGGGGAGGGGGGGTTACCACAATCTCCTGCTTCCAAAAAACAGCAGGGGCACCTTCCAAAGCAGCAAAGGGACGTCCTTTTGACACAGCTGTAGGAACAGGACCCGAGCCGGGGGGGGGGAGGCGGACTTGGGTGGAAGAGGCAGATTTAGTAATATATAAATCATGTTCTACATAATCAGTAGTATTATGGGCAGCCCATGGACAGGCTGCGAAGACATGAGTAACCTCACCACAAAGATTGCAAGTGGGAGGAACGGTACAAGCCAAAACTGAGTGACCCAGTCCACCACAGACCGCACACTTCAGCCGATCACAGTCTGAACTGAGATGGTACAAAGAACCACATCTATAACAGGAGCATGGCTGGCCAGGATAGAACAAAATACCATGATCCCTTCCTAAATAAAAGCAATTAGGAAGATGGTGAATCCCATCTTCTGACATTTTCAGTTGAACATTAAACTTCCACCCTCCAGTCCAAAATCCATTATCATCAATTAGGGCATGAGGCACCCCATTAACAGTACAGCGTTTCTCCAACCAGTATATAATATCCAACACATTTACTCCTTCATTACGAAAGAGAACAGTAATCACTTTAGCAGTGGGCCTGGTGATAGGAATAACTACAAACGGCTTCCAAATAGGGTCCGAACGGGCAGCATAATACGCAGCCCAAAATTTATCCAGCAAAGTAGCCGAACGAAAAGAAACATCAAAGTTATGGTCCCCTGAGGTGTGGATAAAAGCATACACCTCAGTCAGTTTTATATGTAAAGAGTCAATTATAAGACATTTGCCCACGTAGTTGCGGTCTGGAGGGAGGTCTAAACCCCCTTTGTAGTAAATGCGAGCCACAAAACGCTTCCTGGCCAGCATATCAGTGGTCTTAAACAAGGAGGCATAGCTAACAGGCTTTGTAGGAGCACCATCCCGTAGGCTCTGTGGGCCCGTATCACCAACAGGGCCTAAAACCAGGTCATCAGTTAAGACAGAACAAGACTGACCTGTATGAGGAGAGCTAGTTTGGAACACAGGATTCCGTGGAACATCTTGTAATGTAACAGGGTCGGTGGGATCCAATAAACAAGGCTCCGGCTGGCAAGGCACCTGACAAGCAGCAGGGACTGCCAGAGTTGGATGCGTAGTGCCTTCACAAGCCGCCGGAAATAATGCTATACCCTGGTCCGGCTCTGAGTTAGAACACCCCGGTTGACACAATAATGCAGGGGGTTCCGGGACCAGATGACTCTTCCCCTGGCAAGGGGATGCACGGGTCAGGGATCCATGAGGTAGGGGTCTTAACCCACCCCGCTTTCTGAAGATCCAGCTCGGCAGATCAAGAAGAAAGCCGTGCTGAGAAAGGAAAGGACTCGCCATCTGAAAATTCGGGCGACACTGCAGTCGGGTCGACCGCCAATTCCTCAGAAGCCTCCATATTGCACTTCTTCGCCATCCCAGGAGGTGCCAGCTGACAGCAATCCGGGCGTTTTCTTTTTTTGTCGTCCTCCACAATCAGAAGTGCAACCTGGTCAGACGGACCGTCCTCTGAAAAAAGTTCCACAGCAGTAGAAGGCAAACCAGCCACTCCAGCCGGTACAGAATCAACAACTCCAACAGGTAAGGAAACAGGCAAACCATCCATAATATCCAAAAGTGTAGAATCAGCAGTAACTACATTAGCAGAATCCATAGAACGCTCCTCCAGACCATCCATACATGCAGCAGTCAGGGACATACTGAGAACTGTTCAGTCATCCCAGGGGGTCCCCCTACTGCAAGAGTAGGGGAATTTCCACGGTGTCCTGGCCAGATTTGCCCCATTCACTGGAAATACCACCAACAGCTTAATCTGGTTCAAGTAAGCATTAATCCACGATAAAGGAGGGCTCTACTAGGGAATCAATGCCTGGTTGGGAGGTTGGGGCATGAGGCCACAGGCCGAGTGCGTCCAACCACCAACTAGGCATTAATTCCCGAGTACAGCCCGACTTTGGAGTGGATTAATGCGCTAGTAACATGGCTAGCACTAATTTAATAGTCTTTCAATTCACTATAATATGCCACATCCATGAAAAGCTACTTATTATATTGTTTACTACAAATATTTTGTGTTGTTCAACCCTGTACTTTCTGCATAAATGTCCATCTCTTGCGGGCGCATGCACATTGACAAGGCACTATCTATTTATATTGTGATTTCTCTTTCTTGCACATTTACAGCTCATGTTCACGGACACTATGCCGCTACATCTAACGTGCCACATTAACTTTCGTTGCTACCTAGTCGGCTGTCTTCACTTGTTTCTTCTGTTAACATTTATGGTTCACTACGGTATTCTAGGAACTTGAGGAACATTTACATATCTCGCATTTGACTTCATTCGACATAGCAAGATATGCAAATATTGGTTATGTCCCCACAATGCCCTCACTTCTCCAAGTTTTTCCCCATGATCACTGATCACCGTCATAGTACCGGTAATGCTGTCAGGCAATGCTTCGTGCTGTCCTTGTCCCTCAAAGACTGGATCATCTTCCTCACATTGCTCCCCTGATTTGTTCTATTTGCTTCAGCAGCATTACATTGTGATTTTCGGGCACATACGTGCCTCTCCACCTCGGTCCCCATGGGTTTACTCGAGTCAGCCCACCAGCATGCACCACGTCTCTGACGCTCGTGCACAGCACCAGGGGTGCTCTATTGGTTCCCTGTGCATGCTCCCCTGAATACCAACACGGCATCCATAATGGAATAATGCCGTGTTGGTCTTATCCCATGCGACGCGATTCAACCAATTCTGTTCTTCCTTTGTGTTGCTGTGATTTTTGTCATGTTACAAGGTCAATTGGCACTCTCTGTGTGGGGGGTCAAGGGGGGAGGGGCAGCTGCAAGTGGGGGTGCTAGCTGCACATTCGAGCATACTTAACAGACCGTGTGGCCTGTTTCTGCTGGCAAGTAGTAAGACCTGGCACTGAGCCAGGGGCCGACATCACAAACTGAGACGAAGTATTCATTTGAAACAGTTGCCCTCAGCTCATCTTCCTCTACTTTCCTACCCCTTTCTGCCAACCTAACAATTCCCCATCTCTCCCCCAAAAGTGTAGCAGAAGAGTTCCTTCTCCCCTCCCTTGACCCCCTCCACAATTCACAACTCAGTGTCTGTCTTTGCACCTCTGAACACCTGCTTGGCTTCAGTTTTTTTGAACTCATCCAACTCTTTTCCCCTTGGTGCTACTTGTAATTAGTGAAGGCTCTCTTTGTCCTCACAGCCTCCCTTATCAGAGAAGATGGCTTTTCTCTTTTCTTTTTTACTCTTGGTGATCATTCTCTGGCAAGATTTGGTTACTTTAAGAATGGCCTCTTTAATTTCTCCCCACTTTTCTTCCATCCCCTGGCCTCATCCCTTCCTTTCATTCTCTCCCTGATTATTTCCCTCATCTGGCCAGAATCTTCCCATCTGAAATCCAGAAGCACAGCTTTTGGCAAGGGTTTACTTTTATCCCAACACCAGATAAAACCATATGGTATTATGGTCACTGGACCCCAGTGTGGATTCACAACCTCCACTCTGCCCATTTTGGAGCTGGTAAGCACCACATCAGGAATGGCAGATTGCCTTTTTGGTCCTCTGACTAGCTACACCTGTAAGTAGTTATGCAGTGTGTTGAGCAGGGTCTGACTTATGGTGCTTCTTGCTGCTGGAGTATCCCATTCTATTTCTATTATATTGACATCCCCACCACCACTACCTCTCCTTTACAACCTCTTATATTAATTTCTTCCTCTCATTCTTTATCACACTCAACCCCCTGGCCTGGCAACCTTTAGACCACCCCCATTTGTAACTTTTTACCAGAAGTAGTTGTTAGCCATACCCAGAACAACTCTGTCTGTCCTCCTGCTCTTAATGGACCTGTCCTCTGTGGCTGCAATGTTGTCCATAGTGTGGAGGGTTACTCCAACCCACTTGCCCTTTCCCGTATTCTTCCTAGATAGGGTATACCTTGGCATTGCCAGGTCCCAGTCATTGTTTTCAGAGGCTGACATTTTGGTAGTGGCCACCAAGTCCAAGAATGCATCTGCCAGCATTGCATGGAGCTTACTGATTTTATTGCCCGGGTTCTTGGTGCTAGGATAGACCACCTTCCAGCTCAAACTTTTACCCTTCCTTTTGTTTTTCACCCCTCTGCATTTATTTCACACGCCCACACACACACTCTCTCTCTCTCTCTCTCTCTCTCTCTCTCTCTCTCTCATCCTTCCTAATGCCTCTGTTCCCTGCTCATTTTCTGTGACCCCCTCTTATTGCACTATTTCTTGCACTAGGCCTCACCACTGCAAGAAGGTTCCCATTCTCCCTTCCTCTAGACCCCATTTCTGGGGGAGTCTGTAAGGTTTCCCTTTTCCCTTCCATCCCAGATGGTTCTCCCAGCATTAGTCTCCCCCTTTTCAGTTTAAATATCCACCTACATAGACATGCAGCTTTTGCCCAAGAGCACTGCTTCCCTCTTTTTCAGGTGAAAAACCTTCTGTCCCAGAAGTCCCCCTGGTTATCCACAAAGTGGTACACTTCCTCAGGACACTGTCCTTTCAACCCTGTAGTAAACTCCTCAACTTCCTCCCTCCTCACTCTGACCTCCTCTACACTGGAAGGACTTCCAAAATGGCTAGGAAAGTTGCATTTTTTTAATCAGTCTGACCTCCAGCTCCCAGAAGTTCTATCTGACTGCTTCCAGGAGCTGGTGCGCCAGATCATTTTACCTAAATTACCAGCACCCCACCTTCCCTTTTTGAACCCTCTACCATTCTTCGTATCCTGTTCAAGTTCTGAGAGGCTGATACACCTGGGAGACACTTAACCACCCCTTTCCCTTTCCCCTACCACCCACCACTCTCCCCCCCTTTAGCATGGAGTCCCCTTCCACTAGAATTTTTCTTCTTCTCCTTCATTCCACCCCCACTGGGTGTCACATTTACAGCCAGTACACTCTTTTTTAACCAGCTCACAACCCCCGAGGGAGTCAGATACTTGCGCCTACACCACTAGTGCAAAAATGGTTTGTGGTCAATACTGAGGGAGCTTGATGTGTGCCCTCCCTTTCACCCTTGCCATCCTTCCTTTTAACTACCATCCTCCAACCCAGGGCCAGTGAGTCTCTAGGGGAGTCGGAGTGTGAGGTTGACATCTGGTCTCCAGTTCAGCCGGTGACAAAGCAGGGATATCTCTTTCTTTGTAGCAACCAGCTGCACCTGGAGCTCAGCAGATCTACTGCAGATGGGGCAATGACCCACCCTCCAGAGCATAGCCTAGGGTATGAGCACCTCACAGTCTCTGCAGCTGTCTACCCCCTATCATATCTAAATGCAATCTTGTCCTATTCTGGCCTGTGCTTGCCTTCTCTTCCAATACCCCCTACAGATCTCTATTGGCAACACTATATTCCCTACCCTGTATAGGCTGTTTCAACTCCTATCTGATATTGTCCATTTTTTTCCCTGAGTGAAAAGTAAGTGAATTAAGCTTCTACACTGAGACACTAGGTTTCTTAGTGAGGGTAAAGGTGGATGTCAGTGGGCGACAGGCATGAGTGAGGCTGGTGGCTGCCACTGTGTAGAAATCATGAGAAAAAAGAAGTGAAGGAGAAATGGATACAGGTTGGAGGAAAGGAGCAGAGAAAATTTCCACTAATTCTACCAAGTAGCAGTTCTTCAAGCAGTGGTAGTGATGGTGAAGGAGTGTAGGACAGGGACTGGGAGTTGTAATGGTGAGGCCATGCCTGAGAGAAGGACTAGGGCTGGGCATGTGATGGTATAGAAAATAAGAATGTGGTTCATTATTTACCTGAAATCCTCTGGTTCCACTCTCACTGCGAGCAGTTTTCTCAGCCGGTCATCTAGTATGCCTGGTGATGAAACCATCCAGAGCAACCCAGAAACACAACGGTTTCTCCGCTTCTTCCTTCCAATGATTTTAGTTCCCCTACCCAGGACAGAATAGATCCTTCATGATATGAACCTGGAAGGGAATAGATTCAGGAGAGATGTGAGGAAATGCTTCTTCACAGAAAGGGGGGTGGATGCCTGGAACAGGCTTCCAGTGGAGGTAGTGGGGGTGAAGACAGTGATGGGATTCAAAAAAGCCTAGGATAGGCACAAGGAAATTATAAGGGAAAGGAAGAGGATGGAAGAGTCAGTGCCGTAGACCAAGGAGGGTCTGGGGCAAAATGGGCAGACTGGACGGGCCAAGCGGCCCTTTTCTGCTGTCGGTTTCTATGACAACAGTTGCCACCATAGCCAACTGTGCATGTGCATGGTTGTGGATAATTGCCAGTCCTCCTTGAAGCACTGTGATGCCCCCTGCCTCCAAATCATGCATCAGCATAAGAATTACCCAACCCAGTGCTGTGGTTTATTCTTTGCATAAGGAAGGGGACAGTGACTTTGAGTCTGGCACAGACACTATGATTATCTTGTCACCAGAGGAAAAAGTACAGTTCATGAGAGTATGGTGTAGGGCAAGGCATACCAACCCTGCAGTTCTACAAAAGAAAGTTAGTAGCACTGCCACCTAAGCACCTCATGGAGAGTGGCAATGCGGAGACTAGGGAAATGGAGCTGTCAGAGCAGGGCAGGAGATTGAGGAGGTACGGGAGGGAGAGCCACATGAGGATAAACAACAGGCAAAGCAAATGATTCATTTCAGAAGGACAAGCAGGGGAGGAAGTACAAGAGAAATAGCAGGGTAAGAAGAAGCTGGAGATATGGAGGGGCATGAGAAAGCAGATGCAGGAGAGGACAATGAAGAACAAGAGAAGCATGAGTGTGTGATATCAGTTATATCACAGACTAGCGGGGATGAAGTATGTGACACTAAGAAGTGAAGGCCATCATAGGAGGAGATGGCATAATTAGAAAAGATAATGAAAAGAAGAAATCCAAGAAAGCAAGTTTCTAAGGCAGGGAAATCTAAACACTCAGGAAAAAAACATACTTGCAATACAGCAAGTAATGCAAAACTATTAAATAAAGCAAAATACAAAGACACATTAGCAGTCAGTATAGCATTCTATGCCATTTAAATGTAAAGACCAGCCCTGCCCCCAGACCCACAGCATGAGGAGCCCACAGTACTGTACCACTTACTCCCCAGCCTGACCAACCTCAGCAACATCATACCAAAGGAGCAGAACAAAAGAAATCATCCTGTAGGCATCACCCAGTTCCTAAAAAATACCACTCCCCCCAGACTTGAAGCAAAACAAAAACAAAACAAAGAAATCATTTGCAGTATGGTAGTATTTTACAAGTGATGCCATAAATTCACTGAAAGTATGTTGCAATCAGTGTGGTAGATGGGGGGGTCAGTCTATGTGAACATTGGAAACCACTGTCCTTGCTGATTATTTAAATCATGAATAAGGTTATCTTCCTAACAGTCACATGCATTCCTAATTCCCACTGTGGTCAGAGCAGCAGCAGCAGTTACAGGGGCAGTTAGTATCTGAACGGTGGGATCAGACAATTTGTTCAAGGAATGCAACCACAATGGTAGCCATAGCAGCCAACTGCCGCATCCCCAGGTTATGGCACTGCTTCAAAAGCAGTACTCAAACCATCACCAGTCTGACCCAGTCCCACCAGCACTTCCCCTAACAAGCTGCAACAAAACAATCTACACTGCAAAAGCTATTATATAACTGCACTCCACCACCTATTCACCCAAGTTCTGTCTGAATGACAAATCATTTGGGAGATGAAGGCTCCAGATCTTCAGCCATCTTCCATCATAAAAACCACAGGTTTTTGAAGCCATTAACCAAAGCCCACATCATCATGTCATCAGGCTTCATATGTTCCAGGCATATTCTTCTTAGTATGTATGAGACAGTAGGCATGCAGGTGGTGACAATTCTGAAGAAGGCAGAAAAGGGTTATATGCATTTCACTAATGATATCTGGAGCAGTAATGCAAACCAAAACTTCCTACAGCTGCAATCACTGACACATCCAGATATTTTGTAAAATGTCCTCCCTACCTGCAGTATCACTATAGGCTGTAGGGTCACCAACATTCTTTCATTTAGAAATACTGCAAAACATCTGTAACTATCCGAATGACTTGACCACAACTGGAAGTCTCACTGCTCATTGGGCACTGTCCATATCAAGCTCCACTACCATTTCTGTTCCACCTTTCCCACTATCAGCCTCCTTAGGAGTTAACTGATGTAGGCAGCCTCACAAAGGCACCAATGGAGGAAGTGCCCTACTTAATGTGTCAGTCTTTGAGGGAAAGCACGGTGGAGGAAACATTCTGCAGTTCATCCAATCACTGTTAGACATCTGGACATACCCTCACAATTTGAGAGTGGAAATATTCATGTAAAACAGTGTCAGCAACAGGCTGAATGTAAATATGATGGGGAATTCACCCCTGCACCTTGTCTTGCACACATACTAAATCTGCTGATGAATCACATGTTTAAAAACGTGCACAGTTAAAAGAAACACTCAACACTGTATGGGACATTACTAGACATTTACATCACTCCATCAAATACACGGAGCTCCTCCACCAATACCAGCAGAAGCACAATGTTCTGCAGCATTGCTTTTTTTTTTCCTTTAAAGCTTTTCTCCAACTATGGATACTCTGCCACTGTAACTGCCTCCCCTGGGATGTACCTGCCCTTGAGGTTCCCCCATGGATTGCCCCCCCCGGTGGGGCCAGGAGGGAAAGGGCCATCCTTCCCCTCACTGGAGTCCACATCCACAATTGTTGGGGCAGAAGACCCAAACAATGGCACAGGTCAGATACTGGCAGATTATACTAAGTTCAGATTTGGCTACTGACAAATAATTTCATACCTATTTGTTTAAAAATAGCATTCTAAAAATGGTGGCAGATGTATGTATACTGTTTTCACATGCACACAGTCACTGACAGAAGGCTTTTACAGTTCATTAGGAATAGGGTATGTGTAATGCTGCAACTGTTATAATTTTGGTGTGACAACATGTCTATAAAAGTATCCATGGACATTCAATGTTGGTGTTTCAGCACTGAAATCTTCAGTGGCCTGTTCATATGGCCACAGAAGCAGCTCACACTTTTGCAGTACAGATCACTGTACTCATGACTGATATATTCCACAGGCCACATCACTGAATTCCATAGCCTGAAATACAGGTTTCTGTTCCATGAGTCTTTCCACCAAATAAAAGACAGTTACACTTCATGGAACTGTCTTTAAAACAATGCTGAGGGGTTCGGCCCAGTGGCCTTGAGGGTTGAGGCATTGGATATCACACCTCTGACCATGCTGGTTGTTGGAATGCATATCACTGTGTGCATATCATGTTAGATTTATGAGCACAACATATCTACAAATGTTGTGACAGATCTGTATATCATTAGATTCTATGAGCACAGTGTGTGTTCATAAACCCACTGTGACAGGTAGCTTTTCACATTTTAAACTTCAAATATATAAATGCTTGTATGAGCATAGTAGTCTAATACATAATTGTTAGCACACTAGACACCTCTATATAGCAATAAGCATTAAAGAGACAAACACACACAGCATGCTACTGTAGTTCATTAAGCAAATACATTTTTTAAGGAATAGATACAGAACTTATTAATACTTATTAGGCATTCGAGGTTTTAACACACAACACATATTAGTAGGCATCTCAGGTTTTATCACCAAAGGACTAACAGGGGAAGTTAAGAATTACTGAAAAATATGTTTAATTATAAGGCCTTAGGAAAGTTGTGGCTGTAAGATTTGTTTTGAGAACTCAGACATATGTTTATGTCATGTTGGCTGTATCATACAGCTTAGCTGACCAAACTATCTTGTTTCGATAATGCAGGTGCCAGGCCTGTTCTGGGAATAAAGTTATTTAGTAAATGGTACTAGGAAAGTGGAAGACTAGGTTTGCTGGCAAAGGCACCTAGCTTCACCTGAGCTCTTTTTTTCTAGGTTTGCTTGTAAGGACAGAGCAAGGAACAACATTGTGAGAGCAAGGAAAAAGATTAAGGCTTCTTTTTCAGATTTACTGTGTGTTGTTATTTTCTTTTGTGCTCACAACATTTGATACTGTTTTTTGCTTACATTTTACTGCTCTAATCTTCTCTGATTCAAATTGCTGTTGCAGGGTATGCCTTCTGCTGCATTATTACAGGGTGTGCCTACAGAGTTCTTACTGTTTTGTGCTTATACATTACTGCTGTAATCTTCTCTGATTCAAATTGTTGTTTTTTTTTTGCAAGGTATACCTTCTGTTACTGATTTATTTTTCTCTGTAGCAAAGTGTTTTTTGCAGAGAATATCTTATGTGAAATTGTTACAGGTGATGCCTACATTTTTGTGACTTTTTGTATCTATCATTAGGCTAAGCAAAATTACTGTTCGCTACTCAAAGTTTATATCGCGCTCATGAGACCAATCAGCTGATCGCACCAATATAACATCACACGGCAAGGTCTTTGATTCCATGGATTGTCAACTTTGAAGAATGTCTCTAGCGAAATGGTTAAACTCACCTTGGAGACCTGCTAGTAAGCATGGTTTCTCAGCCCTACAGACCGACAATTTGGATGCTGATGTTCTTTCTGTCACTGCTGAGGACTGCAAGAGGGGCTTCGAGCAAGCCGGAATCCTGCATGCACACTCTGAATGTCTAAATGGTAAGCCTTTTACACCAAAGCAAAACTTAATCATGAATCACACTGAATTTTAGCTTAAATGTACCTTCTTTTTTTTTTTTCAGATCCTGCCTCAGATGACGAATAAACTGAGAGAAGCAGCAACAGCTTCATATGTGGGACTGTGTCTGATCGAGTATCAGATTTTGGAATTTTTACTTTCTGCACACAATAGTTTCCGACAGAGTTTGCTTCACCTTACCATTTGTTTTCATTTGTTGTATTTCCAATCAAACACGACAGACACGCCAAAAGTATTCACTGGTAACGCGGAAGTGAAACTGACCGATCACATGGTTCTTGGTAACGAATCCAGTAAACGGGCATCCCTCCCTCCCTCCATCCCTCTATCCCTCCATTGGCAACTACTGTACATTCAAAGTAGAATAAAGTAAATGTTCATTCAATGGATACTTGGAATTCAAGCTACAGTTTAGTAATGGAATGTGGGAACGAGTAGTGGTGACATGGTGGCATGGTGATGCCGTGCTTTGTCAACATCTTTATCAACATCCTGCCTAGTTACATACATACAGGACAGGTAAGAATATTGTTGATAAGCTGGTGGCTGGTAATGTTATATGATATGACAATGCAAGTAAACTTTGCTATAAAGATTATTTAGCTGAAAAAGAGTCTCCAGCGAATACAGTGAAATTTTTTTTACAGTGAAGATTTCGAGTTCTACAGTATTTTATTTTATTTTTTTGCTGAAAGGTTTTCCATTTGGTCTCAAAGGTGTTGCAGTGTCCTTCTCACACTGAAAGAGCCAATTGCTTTCTTCCCTCAGCTCTTCCAATGGGATTAGGAGTGTAATTGTGGGGGGGGGGGAGTGAAGCTGACAAAGTCTTGGTAAATTCCAACAGAAGTAAGGGTTAAAAGGTCAGGTTAGCTGGTGTTTTGGGGTTAGAAGATTAAGTTTGTGGGCAAAGGCACCTAGCTTCACCTGAGCTCTTTTCTTCTAGGTTTGCTTGTAATGACAGAGTAAGGAACAACATTATGAGAACAAGGAAAAAGATTAACACTTCTTTTTGCTAGGCAGATTTACTGTGTGTTGTTATTTTCTTTCATACTCACAAGATTTGATACTTTTTTTTTTGCTGACAGTTTACTGCTGTAATCTTCTCTGATTCAAATTGTTTTTTTGCAAGGCATAGCTTCTGTTACTGCATTGTTTTTCTCTGTAGCAAAGTGTTTTTTGCAGGGTATATCTTATGTGAAATTGTTACAGGTGGTGCTTACAGAGTTTACAGTTTTATCTATTATTAGGCTAAGCTTTCAGGGCTACTGCAGTTGTTGTTGGTTGATCGTTTCTGCTCTTACCGTCTTGTTTTTTTCATCCATGGTTCTTTTTTGGCAGGGGAAGGACCCACCACCCATCCCCATCCCCAACCACCCCATGCTACACTCCTTTTATAGAGTAGCACAGTTGTGACATTTCCTGTAGCAAAGCAGGAAGGGGAGGAGCAGAGGGGTATCCACACAGTGACCTCACTTACAGGGTCACAAGTAATTTAACTTGTTATAACAAGTTATACAAAAAAACAAAACAAAAAAAAGATCAATCTTTTGCTTTCATTTTCCTCCTCCTAATTATTCAGACCAGGTTATAAACCTGGCAACTCAAGTGGAATGGATATTATTAACTGCAGGCCCTGAGGGGACACTTTTCAAAAGAGCAGTTATATAGGATTTAAGATGCTGTCCTACATGCTAGACAATTGGAGATTGAAGGGCTCAGCTCCAAGCAGCATGGGCAGAGACTGCACATCTCAAATTGCATATTCAGGAGGAAATATAAGAACCGCCTGCCATTTCCCCAACATCAAACTGAAGCACCTTGACCACAGAGGGCAGTAGGTCCGGGAGGCTGGCAGATGGTTAAAGGACAAATAAACAAGGAATTAGGGGGGTGAATGAAACTGGAAACACTCCTGTGGATGTGTAGAATAAGGGCTACTGATTTGCATGATGCCAGTATTTACCTGAAAATCAGCAATTTTTCATGGTTTCGTCACTAATGAAAAGTTCCCCCGAATGTAAACAAAAATGGCGATCGTCTCCGATTCCAAGCCGCAGCTCGGCTCACAAAATGGAGTGGACGTGCATACGCGATGATGTCATCATAGCGACTCCGCTCCGCTTCTTCTGTTGAAACCTATGGGCACTGTTTTTAAATGCTTTATATTGGCTCTGTACATGTCTCTCATCATATGTATCGATACTTAGCTTGTGCATCAGTGGGTTGTACTCCAGGTACTTCCTTACCCCAAAAAGAGAGGAGAACGGGCCCATTCTGGATCTCAGGTATCTAAACAAGCACCTTTAAAACCAAAGTTCAAAATGGTGACCCTGGGGATTATTTTTACCCTCTCTAAGGCCAGGGGACTGGCTAGCCTCCCTGGACCTCAAGGATGCCTACTTCCATGTTCTCATCAGAAGCTCCCTCCAAGAAATTACCTCAGATTCTAACTGCCCTCAGGCCATTACCAGTCACAGAGCAATGCCCTTCGCCTCTCCCTCGGCTCCAAGGGTGTTCACAAATGCCTGGCAGTAGCAGTTGCTCAGTCAAGAAGGCAAAAGGCCGCCATCTTTCCTTATCTGGACGACTGGCCTGCAGGCCAGTCTCCAGAACAGGTCAAACTACATTCATAAGTAACCAGCAGCCAGCTTACATATCCTAGGTTTCCTCTCAATCTTCCAAAGTCAGTTCTGGAGCCTGTCCAGCTTCTCACCTTATAGGCTAGAACTGACACAAAGAAACCAGAGCCTTCCTTCCTCTGGAAAGAGCAAGGACCCTGGTGTCTCTGGCCTCCTTCACCGTGCAGGTCTCTCGACCAGCAAGGCAGTTTCTATAGCTCCTGGGGTACATGGCTGCCTACAGCAGTGGTGTAGGAGCGAGATTTCAGATGAGGGATATTCAGTTCCATTTGAGAGCCTTTGGTCTCAAAGGACAGATCCCCTTAACCAAATTGTCCCAGTGACTCGAAACCCTGATCCAGGCCCTTCCAGTGGTGGCAGGATCAGGAACAATCTGAGACAGGGGGTTCCTTCACCCCCAGTCTCATTCCTGACCTCATTACAGATGCATCCTCTTGGGGTGGGGAGCTCACATAGGCCACCTTTCCACCCCAAGGGCTGTGGTTCCCCAAGAATCTGCTCCCATCAATTTGCTGGAGCTCAGACAGTTTTCTAGCACCCAGGTTTTTCCACATCTGTCCAGAACAGGTGGTTCAGGCCAGAACAGACAATACCACTACAATGTGGTACATCAACTAAGCAAGGGGCTCTCGGCTCATGGCCTTGTGCAATCAAGCAATGAAGTTGTGGTCTCTGGCTCTCTGAATGCCTCCTTATGGCAGTACACCTCCCAGGCAAGGACAATGTCCTAGCGGATGCTCTCAGCAGGATTTCCTAGGGCCATCACGAATCGGCACTCGATCCCCTAGTACTGGAGGTAGGATGACAGATGGGCACCCTCAGATAGATCTCTTTGCAGCCCCAGACAATCACCAACTTCCCTTTTTGCTGCAGGCCCCAGTAGTTAGGCTCAGTCCCTCTGGATGCCTCCTACCACAGCTGGGAAGGGAAATTTCTATGCTTTTCCCCTCCCTTCTTTTCAAGGTGCTAGTAAAATCAGATCTCAACCTGCAAGATGATCCTGATTGCTCCAGATTGGGCCAGGCAGCCCTGGTACCCTCCTCATGTCCTTAGCAGTCCACCTCCCTATGTCTTCCCAGGAATCACAACCTGTTAACCTGTGCAGGGGAAGAGTTTGGTATCTGGACCTCAAATCTCTCAATCTCAAGGCTTGGCTCTTGAAGAGTTAGTTTGCTGACCCACACCTTCTCAAGGTGTATTGGATATCTTGAAGGCTCTAGGAAGCCTTCCACCAGGGCTACCTATAATTCAAAATGGAAGAGATTTTCCATATGGTGTGCTGGTAAACATGTTTCCCCAGAATCTGCTGGTGTCTCCAACGATCCTGGATTATTTGGTGCATTTGAATCTTTGGGCTGAGACCAGCTACCCTAAAAGTGCACTTGGCAGCTGTGTCTGTCTTCTTGTCACCAGGTAAGCCTCTTCTTTATCAGCTCACCCTGTGTTTTCCAAGTTTTAAAGGCTGTTTACACCAACCCTGTTCAGGATCCTGCCTCTGCTTGGGATCTTAATATTTGCATCGCTCAGCATATGCAACCCCTTTTGAGCCATTGTCTTCAGCAGAGCTTAAGTACTTGACTTGGAAAACTGTGTTTCTGGTAGCCATCACCTCTGCCAGCGCTTACAAGTGAGCTACAAGTCTCTGTCAGTGGAGCCTGATTTTATCTCCTTTCATAGAGATAAAGGTAGTCCTGAGGACTAACAGGAAGTTTTGCCTCAAGGTGGTTTCACAGACTTCACCTTAATCAATCCATGTCTCTTCCTGTGTACTTCACTGACCACATTCCTCCTCTGGTGAGAGGAGATTGCAGGTTAGATGTCAAAAGAGCCCTTAGTTACTATATAGAAATCACCAAGGGTCACAGGTTCGAATCTCTCCAATTGTTCCTCACTTATGGTGAGGTTGGAGAAAGGAAACCTGCCACTAAAAGATCCATGACAGTGGATTGTCTCTTGTATCCAATTCTGTTACGAAAAACTGGGTAAGGTTCCTCCTCAGGCCTGAGGGCTCACTCTACCAGAGGTACAGCTGCATCTCTGGCTGCTGCCAGGGACATTCCTATCCTAGAAATATGTCAAGCAGCTACCTGGAAAACAGTTCACACTTTTCACTAAGACAGTACTCATTGGATATCCAGGCTAGGGAGTGATGCTTGATTTAGCACAAGCTGTGTTTCAGAGCCTATTTCCAAGTAGGTTCTGTCCCTCCTCCATGGAAGGTACTGCTGTGTAGTCAGCATATATACATAATATAGCAAGACTTCATGTTGTTTGAAGAAAAATTACTCAACTTAGTAATGTTGTTTCTTCTAATGGAGTCTTGCTATATTATGACTCTCCCACAGCCTGCCCTCTCAGAACCTCTGTTTTAGGATGTGGGTGGGCAGTCCAATGTTGGCACTTCTTTGATGTCCACTTTATTTCACCCTTCTAGGGTGCTTAGGTGTTGTGCTTAAATTTTCCTTCTTGAATCCCCGACTTGAGTCTTTGTTTTGGGATCAAGAACAAAAGGTGTTTTGTAGTTAGTAGCCAGTGGCTAGTGTAGGTGTATGGCTTCCACACAGAACCTTAGTGAGTTTTGCTCATAAAGATCTGACAGTTTAAGTTTGAGCTTCAACAGACAGAGTGTTCAACCGAGTCAGCGCTCAAGATTCCATGACCCGCATGGAAGTTAACTCTTTCACCTCCAGACAGTTCTAACCTGGGTTATACTGCACATGTCATAATATAGCAAGACTCCATTAGAAGAAACAACATACTAAGGTGAGTAATTTTTCTTTCTGCATGCCACTAGAGATCAGAGCCAGCAAGCGGAGAGATTGCAAGGGTACAACTCACTTCCTTTCAAATAGCCACCCACCCGCCCTGAGGTAGTGCTGTTCTAATAAGGCTGAAGTCAGATGAAGCCCTGCCTAAGGGTATACCTTTTCTCCAATCGTGCTCCAAGTCCACAATCTGGAGGAGCTCCCCAGTGTCGATAGCACCGGATCTCCCTAAGCTGGATTCGTGTGTCTTTGCCCGTTCAGTTGACTGACTCTCATTTTCTGCAGCAGCTGGACAGTCCATACGGGCTCCTTCCTCCCCATGGGGCAGAACCTTTAAGCTTAACGGACACTCTAACCACGTAGCTGCACACTCACTCTGTGTAATACTCTGTCACTAATCTGCCTCTGTCACTAAAATCTACTGCTGCAACCTAGCTAACCATATTGTATTTCTCTCCCTCGGCTATATAGCCTTAGGACCTAATCTCTGATAGCCACATGAACATTCTGCAAAAACAATATGGATCCACGATGGCTTAGTTGAACAGTAAACCCTTAGTAATGATGATTCACAATATAGATGGAATTGCAAGCTTTGTCCTCAACCAAATACTCCTGCCTAGCTAAATCCCTGGATTAAGGATTTCCCTGCTAATTCAAATTGCAAGTTTCAAATCACAGTGCTACTAAGCCTTCAGCCAGAGTTAGTCAGGAATCATGCAGTAGTAATTGCCTCGAGGAGGATTGCGATCAGGGTTAGATTAGGAACTTTGCATCATAACCTGCCGCTCTTGAGGAATTACTAACTGTACCCAGGCTGACTGTACCCCAATGTTTCCACTCTAGGCTAAGGTGCTAACTAACACTAGCTCAATCAGGTAAATTTGCTCTAAAAGGACCGGGCAGACCTTCCCTCTAGGCTAAGGTGCTAACTAATACTAGCTCAATCAGGAAAATTTGTCTAAAGGCAGGAGCAGAGCTCGACAACCGATGACTAGGCCTGGTTCTAAATGCTCGGGTTTTCTTTTCCACTGTAGACATACCACTTGTAAGCGTATAAGCAGGGACTGGTGCAGTACCAGGATCCTAGACTACTGGCGGGGATTTGAGTTCCAAGTAAAGGAGCCTTTCATAGCTCCAAGATGCACCCAGTAACTGGAACAAGGGCATCGCCCTGGCAACAATATATATTCTGGCCCAACTAGGGACAGACTGGCTGCGCCAACAGTGCCTACTGCCCCCAACTACCCATGGGTGGCCAGAAAACACACAGCCAGACAATATAGCTACCCATCTCTAGGTGCAACCTTTTCTCCTAGTGGCGCATGAATTCACAAGGAAAGGATCCTCCTCCGATCCCTTCTCCTCATAGAACCTAACCCTTGTCCAATACAACTGACTTCACCTCCTCCCACCCTCCTCTCTTGAGCTTGCTAGCAGCCCTGTTGCTACTGGCAGGGGACATCAACCCAACCCAGGCCCTGGGGCGCCAAGTGTCAATTTCCTCCCCTTAGATAAAGCATGGGATGGAGTAAAGGGTCTGAGGTTGGTGCACATGAATATTTGCAGCCTGAGACCTAAGATCCGAGAAGTCAAAGCATGGCTGGCGGTCTAAAACCAGACATATTAGCAGTCTCAGAGACCTGGTTAAAAACCCCACATCCAGGATCAAGTAGCAGCCTTTGGATATGCCATCTATAGAAAGGACAGACCCTCGAAGCGAGGGGTGGGGTGCTCATATATAAAGGACACGATTACATCCTCCCTTGTTAGGGCTGCCTCACGGGCATGACCCAAGATACAGAAGCAATCTTCCTACGACTCATACTAGGAGGGGCTAAACACCTCACAATAGAGTGCGCATTATAGCCCCCTACCAATCGCTGACTCGCTGGACACGCTCCTGAAGAACTCTGCAGTTGACTCTGCATCCAAGCTTATCATATTGGATGACTTCAGCAAAATTGGGCCCTTGAGGCCAAGTCTGCCATAAATGGATTATTACAGGACTCCCACCTTTCTCAAGTCATCAACCTACCGACCAGAATGAACCATAAATCAGGTAGCCTCTATCATTGACTGGGTCTGACCTCAACCCCTAGTAGCGTAAAAATGGCTGGCACCCTGGCTGATGCTTTGGCGACCACTGCCGATTTTTGCCATATGGAAAATAACGAAAAAAGTCCATGAGAATGATCACAGCTAGGGACTACTCCAAATTCCACTCTGACCAATTCATTGGGTTCTTAAATAGGCATTGACTGAGCCCTATAAGAAACCTACCACTAACCTAGAGGAGGCCGTTGAATTTTTCAAAAAACCCTCACCAGAACCACTGACCTCTTAGCTCCAATGAAAACTCACAGAGTAAAGGGAAACTGCTATAAGTGGATCCTGCCTCCCTAAAGCCCTGATGTCCACCCAGTGACAAGGCCTGGAAAAAGTTCAGGAAAACAATGCTACCTGTGGACTTATCCAGCTACAGGGCCCTTAGAAATCAATGCAAAACGCCATAAAGAAAGCTAAAAAGACTATATCACCAACCTCAAAAAACCAATCTTGGGAACCCTAGGTTCTTCTGGTCTTACATTAATGAACTCCTCAAAAGAAACAAACATAGAAACCATGCAGTCCCACATCATGACCAGCAGACGAAGTAATTGAGGAGGGACCACTAATAGCAGAGGCCCTCAACAGTTACTTCACGAACCTTGATGCTTCAAAGGCGGAACCACCTGTCAACAGGAGCAAGCATAATGCACATCAACCCCAGACCTTGATCGACTTTTGTTTCACTTGAGGCTGGTAAGGATAAAGGAAGTTTTGAGCATCCTTAAATCCCTCGCGCTTGAGAGGATCTGGGGATCTGATGGGATCCAGACCAGAATCCTCAAGGAGGGTGCCCTTGCACTAGAGAAGCCCTAACTTGGTTGATAAACCGGCCATTACTGAGGGATCGTGTACCTCAGCCATGGAAGCGAGCCCCTAGTGATCCCCATACACAAGAAGGGGTCCACAGAGCCTATTAGGAACTACAGGCCTATCTCCTGCTGTGTGCTGTTGCTAAAGTTCAGAGAAGCTTGTCTATGCACAACCCGAGAATACCTGGAAATACACCAGGTAATCTCTCCGTCTCAGCATGGCTTCAGAGCCAAGCACGGGACAGACACTGCGCTAACCAAGTTCTCAACAGAAGTCCTGAGCAACAATGACTCAGGGACCAGTACAGGAGCGGTCTTCATTGACCTCTCAAAAGCGTTCGACTTGGTTAACCACAACCTCCTAATACAAAAAGTGCGCCTTCTCGGCCTTGACACCCATGCACTGGGATGGTTCGAGGAAGTTACCTCATGGGATGGACCCAGAGGGTCAGGTGGAATGATAATGTCTCCAACTATCAACACTCAAAAGAAGGGGGTACCTCAAGGGTCAATACTAAGCCCCTTCTCTTCGCTGTTCATAAATGATCTACACTTACATTGGCCAGCAACAGCGTTATCCAGTATCACAGACGATGCTGTCATCTACAGAGCCTCCCCTAACCTAACTGAACTGGAGACAGTCCTCCAAGAGGACATCCTTCAGATGGAGGACTGGCTAACTCTGAACAAAATGGTACTCAACACCAAAAAAACAAAGGTGATGTTGTACGGGCCAAGATCACTTGGACCCGAGAGGGCAACGCTCCTACAGCTCCAAACCAGGGAGGGTGAGAAACTTGAGGTGGTTACAACCACGAAATACCTAGACTTACCCTGGACCAAGGCTTCACACTAAAAAATCACGTTGACCAAATCACCAAGGCCATCCATGGGAAACTTGGAATCCTTTATAGAATAAGAGACCAGATTATCCCAAGCTAGGGTAGCCATTGCGCTAGCGTACTTCTCCCAAAAGCTTACCTACAGCCCCAGTCCTCCAGGGCGTGGCCACGACGGAGCTTGGTAGGCTGCAGGCCTTGTACAACAAGATAGTCCGCTTTGCCACTCTTTCACACCCGAGGATTCACCATTGCGAACCTCAGTCAAGGCTCAGCTGGCCGTCTCTGGAAGCTCGTCTCATCTACCCAACCCTCTGCCTTACATTTAAGTTATTGGGTCCCACACCTTCCCCCAGCCTCAACGGTCTCGTTAGGGTTAAAACCAACCCGCGGAGCCTAAGAACTTCTGGCCAAACTCTCCTTGTGGTTCTCAAGACCAGGACTAAAGCAGGTTCCAGGTCCTTCGCCTACACAGCTCCTTCCAACTGGAACAACCTCCCCCTGGAGGTACGGGAGGCAGAGTCCATCACCTGCTTCCAGACCAAGCTAAAGGCTCACCTGCTAGACAGGAGCATCTGCTTATGCCACAGGACCTAGCCACGCATCAAAGGAAGGGGTGTACTTTCATACCACTGCCTCCGCCTCGGACACTACTGCAGTTACCACTGCAGACTGCTCATCCAACTATAAGTGTTAGCCCTAGCAATGTATGCACTATCGCTTTCCTTCCCTATTAATGCTCCTGAACTTGGCTTACCAAGGAAACCTACTGCACTGTCTCTATAAGGTCTTTTCCAATGAATAATGTAATGTACAACATATAACCAATGTCATGTCTGCTATGCGTAAACAGCTGAATACTGTATACCGTGTTATTCTGTACTCCCACATGCTTATTCTAATGTATGTCTCTCTTAATGTTTATTCCCGGGTCGCCCCTGAAAAAGGGACCTTCGGGGCTCAGTGGGCTTACCCGGTCATCAAAATTCAATAAATAAATAAATCTCCACCTGCTTCCCTGTCTCTTGTCTCCTTTCCTTTGTCTGCTCCTTATTTTGCGTATTCTCTACTGTCTTGAATTCACAATCTCAGGCTTGCTTCTACAGTGCCTTGTCTCCTATACTTCCTGACTTCTATCCTGGCTTTTACTTCACTTCTCCCTCCCTTCCCCTTTATTTCAGGGGCTGTGTGTTGCATAAAACACCTGCTTCCCTGTCTCTTTTGTCTGCTCTGCTTATTTACCTTTTCTGTCTCCTGTCTTGTGTTCACAATCTTAGGCTTGATTCTAGAGTGCCCTGTCTCCTATAATACTTCTGACTTCGTGCAGCTATCCTGGCTTTTACTTCACTCCCTTCCCCTTTATTTCAGGGGCTGTGTGTTGCATAAAACTTCACTTCTTATTTTCTAGGTCACTCAAAGACTTCTTTCATTCCGCGCTTTACTTTTCTCAATGCTTTCTAGTTCACTCTGACTTCTTTGCTTTATTCTGCTTTACTTTTGAAATGCTATGCCTCATGTTGCTGCCTTAATATGATCTCCCCTTGTCTTATATCTCTTATTAATACTTGTCTTGTATCTCTTAGTACTTGTTTTATATCTCAGTTACTCAAGACTTCTTTACTTTCCAAATGCTATGCCTCATGTTGTTGCCTTAATATGATCTCCTTGTCTTATATCTCTTGATTACTTGCAACATGTACTGAATTGATTTGTCTCCTTTTATTTCTCAGGTTTTCTCAATGCAGCTCATATATGCCCAGCCGAGCCTGCTTGCTTTGTCTTGTCTTGTCTCCTTTATAATTCAGGAGTTAGCTTTGCTTGTTCTTTTCTCTCAGAGGCAGCTTCACTGGGCTTGTTCTATCTGTAAATTCTGTTGCCTTCACATTTCTATTCTGTCTTGTTGTTTTGCATTAAGCACTACCCAATATTATCTCCTTGCCTTATATCCCTTATTTCAGGTTTTCTCAATGCCTAGCTTGCTTGCTTTGTTATAAAACCACACTGGTTACTTTTCTTTGACTATAATCTGTCTTGTCCTTTATATTCAGGTACTTTGCTTGTTCTGACTTTTACTTATGTTATATTCACTCTGTAGCACGTTTTATTTTTCATTCTTTTCTAAAGTATTCCCTGTCTTTAAGCTTCATCAGTCTAATTCTGTTGCCTTCTCTCATTTATTTTCTTTTCCAGCTTTTCTATCTTGTTTTGCATTAAGCACTACCCCTCTGAGTCTCCGTTCTGTTTAAATCATCAGCCTGCCTGCCGTCGTGATTGTTGAAATAATCAATGCTTTTCCCCATAGCTCTGTGCCCACAGCTGTCTTCCCGTTTTAATTAAAAAAAAATCCTCAATGTTTTCTGCATTCCCTGCCTACCACATACACTGCTCTACTGTCTGGCTGCCTAGAAACCTTTTTTTTTTAATGGTCGCTGGGGAGAGAGCAGAGCTACACTAGTCTGTTCACTATCACGCCCGCTGCCCAGTGAGTCGTTTTCCACGTGAGCCCTCCCAAGTCCTGCAAGCAGCCATTCCGATTGGCGGGAGGAGAGATGTCTGTGTAACTGCACCAATCCGGCACAAGTCTCCTCCGCGCCAAGACTCCGATCATGTGGGTGCCAGTCTCCAACTTACTGTGGTCATGTGGGTGCCAGTGACCACTGCACGAACTCTCGCGATGTTTCTGCCACTCTCTCTCAGTAGTTTAGGACGCTGTGGCGAGAGAGTGGCGAAAACTCACTGTGGCTGCTTCTTTTCGCCTCCGTGGCGCTAGGGGTTTAAAGCTGTACCGCCACATGGGTGGCGGCTTCACGGTGGCGATGTGGCGGCCGTCTGGGAACAGAGAATAGTACCTTCTAGGGTGGGCTGTACTGGGCAATACCGGACCTTCTGGGGCTAATGGGCCCTCCACCTCTGGTGTCTGCCTCATTACGCCCCTGGGCGGATCCATTATTGCCTCAATACCACCCAGCCTGTCAGGTATTATTGCTTGCGTTGAGCAGGCACTTTAATGTCAAACCTCAAATTTTGCACTTTAATAACTTTGCAACCGTTCAATGGATTTGCACAAAAAACTTGAATGCGCAAGTCTCTTGGAGTAGATCTTATGACTTGCCAAGTTTCGTTCCGGTCGGATTTGCAGATTCTGAGATCCAGATAGTGAAAATAAAAGAAAATTCACCCGTTTTTGCAGTTTTTTTTTTCATTGTGCTGTGCACAGATGGTGTTGAATTTTTATCTGAAAATTTTATGATAGAAAGAGCTTGGGTCACAGAACAGGCCAGCATTTATATGGTGAGAAAATATTAATCCATTATAAATTATAGATTTTTAAGTCCCATTATTTTCAATGGATTTTTATTTTCAGGATAGAAATAGAACTAAAAGGGTTTGCTCTGGCGAACAAGGATCCTTGTTCTTGAGGGCCAATCCTTGTTCACCAGAAAATAATTCCTTTTTTCATGAGCTGCCATCTTGTTTTTGATTATGCTCCAAAGAAACTGTCATAACTCTGCTCAGGAATGTCTGTTATAGACATCAACGTATGCATCTTGCTCATCAGGAGTTGATGAGCTGTTCTGTGTAGTTTCCAATGTTTGTATGCCCCTAGATTTTTTGTAAACAATTTAAATCCTTTTTCGCCACTTACTTTTTCGCCATTCCTTGTTCGTGATGCGAAAAAGGAAATTGGCTGAGCGAAAAAAGTTTCCCATTAGTTGTGAAAGGATACCTGATCCTCAAAATGGTAAATCCTTTTTTGCCAACCAATTTCATTTTTCGAATCCGAACAAGGAATTCGAAAAGGAAAATTGGCTGGCGAACAAGAGTTTTGTCAGAGCCATCGAGGTCCTCAAAACCATAGCCATCTGGTCGGGAAAAAGGATCCTTTTTCGTCAGGCGGAATCCTTTTCCTCCACCAGAGAAAGGATTGGTGGAAAAGGATCCTTTTGTGTGGCTTTTGGGTTTGTTTTTGTATTTTTTTTAATCTGGTGACGCCCTCCCCAAGCGGAAATCCCTGGTGTCTAGTGCACCCCCACCTGTCAGTCACACACATATATTCATAGCAAAAAACTCAGTTTAATGCATCAGTTAGGGTTGTTCCACAGTGACAAAAGTGAGAAATTCGGTGTTGGGTTAAGCCCCCTTGCACCACCTCTAACTGGCAACAGGGTGTGTGTTTGGGTCGTCGGCACTAACTCTCACCCCATCATGTGTAAACAAGCTGAGGTATTGGAGAATGGGGTGAGAGTTGGGACCGACGACGCAACACCCTGTTGCAGGGCTGGGTGCAGAGGGTCTTTCAACCCCACACGGAATTCCTCGCTTTTGTTGTTGTGGAACAACCCTAACTGATGCATTAAATGGAGTTTTTTGTCATGAATTTCCTTTTGAGAGAAAGGACTATAAATAGTGAATGGAATGTGGTGGCGGCCCCATGCTCCCACCCATGATGTTTTGTGACATAATGCACGGTCACTGCAGCGGAAAAGCAACCGCTGGCCGGTTACGGCACATGGTGATGCAAACGTAAATGGTAAAAGCAACGTTAATAAAGAACGCAAGCTCAAAGTGACACCAAAGCGAACAGTGACGCAAACAGAGATGCAAGCGTGTCGTAAACACAACTGGTAATGCTCACGGTCACGGTACTGCTATTGTAAATGCAAATGGTAACTGTAACAGCAACAATAATGCCAAAGAAAACAGAAACGGAAACGCAAACAGAAGCGCATACAGAAACGCAAAGTGTAACGAGCACAGTCACAGTACCGCAATTGCAAACGCAAATGGTAACGGTAACAGCAACAATAACGCCAAAGAAAATAGAAATGCAAACGCAAATGCAAGTGCGTACAGAAACGCAAACCATTACGTGCACGGTCACGGTGCCGCAGTTGTAAACGCAAATGGTAACGGTAACAGCAACAGTAACGCCAAAGGAACAGAAGGCGTTTATACATCAAACCGTACGCGCATGGAACGGTAAATACAGTTGAAACGCAATGGTAACAGTAACAGCAACGAAGACGCAAAACGAAAGAGAAAATGAAAGGGCTACAAGAAGCAAATGGCAATGCGCGCTGTGATGCAAACTGAAACGCAAACACAAACAGTAGTGGAGATGCAAATGGTAACAGTAGCGAAATACAAGCGCAAATGAAAATACAAAAGGTAACTCATGCGGTGATACAGGAATGTTAGCATAAGCAGTACGAAGCATAAGTGGCAACGATAACTGTAACAGTAACGGAGCGCACACTCTTTTTTGCCCAAAAGCTGCATAGAGAACCAAAGTGAGTACAAAGAATGAATGCATAATAGTGGGCCTCGGACTACAAAATGAGCTCTTGGAATAGTAAATTGCTTATATCTTAGGAACTGACTGACGTGAAAAAAATTAAAATTTCAGATGATTCCTGATTTTCCTGGCTAGGTTTTTCATATATGGGGCTAACATTTTGTCAATGAAAATTACGTATCTTTAGCGTTTACAAGATACAGGCCCTGAAAGACACGCGCGGTCGCTGCAGTGTTAGTCTAGGGGAAAAGTGTCAACTCGAGTACCATAACTTGGCATCCTTGCAATATTTTTTCACCAAACCACCAAAAGGCACATCTGGAGATGTTGGCTTTCTTCCCTCAAATTTCAGCCCCAAACACCAAACCGTTCTTTAGCAGCAGGGTGGCAAACAGTTCCTGTCATTTTAGCCATAGTGTTGAAAAGTAGTGTGGTGATTTGCGACACCTTTCGCAAAAAAGTGCAACACTACTTTTTCCAAAAATTTGAAAAACATATTTCTGGGGTGTTTAACCCCAAAATAAAGACGTGCCTAGCATCCTCAGGGCTCAACTAGGTAAACACAAATAGAATTATGTCCCTAGATGGTCCCATTTTTAAATGCCAAGCATTTCTATGATCAGTAACTGAAAACAAAATGGTGGATTTGCAACACTAGTAGGGTCATTTGCGACACTAAAAAGTGCATTTGCGACACTGTCGAACTTTTTGTTAACTTTTCCCATTGGCTTATAATTGGAACTTGTTTTTTGAATAACTTTTGAACCATTCAGTATTTTTTCATGAAATCTTAAAAAGGCACATCAGGGACCCCGGCCGCACGTTCCCTGAAGTTTCAAACAACATGAAGTCTTGCTATATTATGACATATGCAGTGAGTCCCAACCTTGAACTGCTCCGAAGTGAAAAAGTTAACTTTCCATGCCAGGCATGGAACTTTGAGAACGAGCTCGGTTGAAAACTCTGTCTTTTGTTCTTCAAACTCAAACTGTCAGATTCTTTACTCCGCCTCACTGAACAGTGGCTCCAGAGATTTCTCCTTCTGCTCGGTTCATTTTGTCGGTTAAAGTATTAATTTTTCGTTTTTTTAACCGAATTTAAACCGCAACCGGTCGGTTCAAGCTCTGTCTGTGGTATTGTAAGTACTAGATAGGTTTTACATTTACTTTCTGTGTGGAACTTGTAAATGGTATTATCGGTTCGGTTTGAACCGATCAGGTTGTTGTAAATATATTAATCTGTCTTTTAGAGTGCGGTTCCTGGTTCTTATCGGTTCTAAAAAAAACGGATTTCATTACGTTTTTTTCCACGACCCGTGACACGGTTGGGAACCAATAAGAGAGTCTTGCTTGGCGGATTGCCATAAACGGGCAAGTTTTGGTTAGGCTGGCACTATGTCTGAGAAACCCAAAAGAAAAACCGGGCCCACTGGGTTTCAACACTGCAGTGTTTGTGGGGAAGCCTTTGCCAAGGCTGACCCCCACACCACCTGTGTTTATTGTCTGGGGTTTGACCACCTCAATGCAGACTGCCAGATTTGCAAAAATTTTCCTGCAGCTACCCTGGATAAGAGAGTTGGTAGGCTCAGGGAAAGGGAGGCCAAGAAGTCCGCTGACCCGGATGGCCAGCCCGGTTCGGTTGTAACAGAACCGGAGGGAGTGCCCTCTGACCAGGCGAGACTTCCTCGGGCAAAAGGAGAGCCGACTCGGAGGAGTCGGTTCCAGCAAAAAGGACTAAAAATCAGCAGGTGTGGAGCCAAAATTTCCCTCTCCGACCGCTGAAGAAATAGACCAAAGCGATTAAATTGTCAGTCGCTTTCCCGGTTCGACCAGAACCGCACCATCAAATAGCGTAACGAGTTCTGTCGGTTCCACCGTTCAAGAATATGATTTAGAGAATTTTAATGAACTGGAGGAGGGAAGAGGAGTATGAGGAGAGTGAATGTGGATTTGAAAGTCTGGATGTGCCCATTGAACGGTCATCTCCCCAGACAGACCTTCAGAGTGTCTCCCCTAGGCTTTCTGAGTTCCCTCTCATTTTATGTTTTATAAAAGTGGTTGAAACCCTCCAGCTCCCTATGGAGGAAGCTGTGGATGATCAAGAGGAGCCTGACTATGTAGAAATGATGGATATCCCAGAGTCTAGGAGACTGTCTATTCCTTTGCATAAATCTTTTGGGAAACAGACAGTAAAAATTCTAAAAACTCCTCACACTATACCTCCTGTGGATAAAAGAATGTACAAGAGGTACACATTGTCAGGCTCTAATACGGAGTTCCTTACACAACAATGCAGCCATGTTGGGGTAGTGCAGGCTGCAGCCTGTGACAAGGCAAATATTCCCTTGGCTTCACACCCCCCTGAAAAGGACTCCAGGAGAATTGATGCCATGGCAAAGAAACAGTACATGGCATCATCCTTGGGACTCAGACAGGCAAATTATATGGCTTATGTTGCTAGATACCAGAAATCCAGATGGGATACTGTTATGGCTCTAGCAAAACAGGTCCCTGGCCAGCTTGCCAAGGAGCTGGAGCAGGTGGCTGCTGATGGTATTGAGTGCAGTTCCGTGCTGCAGTGGACTCTAATGATGTGTCATCAAGAGTCATGGCTACATCTGTGGCACTTCGCAGAATGGCTTGGCTCAGATGTACTAGCCTGTCACAGGATACCCAGACTAAGGCCATGGATTTTCCTGTTGTGGGTAATTCTCTGTTTGGGGAGCAGACAGAGAATTACATGAAGAAAATGGATGAGTATAGGACCACCTATAAGAGTGCACAGGCCACTCCTCAAGGCAGCCTTCCAGGGGCAGGGGCAGGCCTTTTACCAAGCCCAGGCCTCCTCTTCAGCTTACGCCCAGAGGGGGTTCTTTAGAGGGAGAGGCAGACGGGGTACAAGCAGACCTGCTTCCACCCCTCAACCTAAAGCCCCTGCCAAGCAGGCACCCTGATGGGGTGGCCAGGGCCGATTCTCCACTACCTGTAGGGGCAGGCTGGCTTACTTTGTCCAGGACTGGATGTCTTTAACATCAGACAAGTGGGTCCTGGAAGTAGTAAGCCAGGGACTGGTTCTCAGCTTCAAAAAATTTCCAAAGATGAGAACCAGGTCCTTTCCACCTGCAAATCCATCAGAGGCACTTGCCCTAGAGACAGAAGTTTCTACCCTCCTGGCTCTCAGAGCTGTGGAAAGGGTTCCACCCCTACACCAGGGCAAGGGTTGTACTCCAGGTACTTCCTTACCCCAAAAAAGACAGGAGAATGGCAGCCCATCCTGGATCTCAGATACCTAAAAAGCACCTTTTAAAACCAAAATTCAAAATGGTGACTCTGGGAATTATTTTACCCTCTCTAAGGCCAGGGACTGGCTAGCGCTCTCTGAACCTCAAGGATGCCTACTTCCATGTTCTTATCAGAAGCTCCCATCGAAAGTACCTCAGATTGAACTGCCCTCAGGCCATTACCAGTTCAGAGCAATGCCCTTGGCCTCACCTCTGCCCTGAGGGTATTCACAAAATGCCTGGCAGTAGCAGTTGCCCACTTAAGAAGGCAAAGGTGCCATCTTTCCATACCTGGACGACTGGCTCATAGTAGGCCAGTCTCCAGACCAAGTCAAATTACATCTTCAGGTAACTCAGCAACTGCTCTACATCTCTAGGTTTCCTTCTCAATCTTCCAAAGTCAGTTCTAGAGCCTGTCCAGCTTCTCACCTTCATAGGTGTAGAACTGAGCATAAAGAGGCCAGAACCTTCCTTTCTCTGGAAAGAGCAAGGACACTGGTCTCTCTGGCCTCCTCTTTCACCCTGCAGGTCTCTCGACCAGCAAGGCATTTTCTGCAGCTCCTGGGGCACATGGCTGCTTCTACAGCAGTAGTGCAGGGAGCAAGATTTCAGATGAGGGACATCCAGTTCCATTTGAGAGCCTTTTGGTCTCAAAGGAGAGACCCTCTATCCAAATTGATCCCAGTGACTCGAACCCTGATCCAAGCCCTTCAGTGGTGGCAGGACCAGAGCAATCTGAGACAGGGGGTCCCCTTCGCCCCTCAGTCTCACTCCTTAATCCTTACTACAGATGCATCCCTCTTGGGGTGGGGAGCTCACGTGGGCGACCTCACTACCCAGGGATTGTGGTCCCCTCAGGAATCTCTGCTCCACATCAATCTGTTGGAACTCAGAGCAGTCTTTCTAGCACTTCAAGTTTTTTCCAAATCTGTTCAGAACAAAGTTATTCAGGTCAGAACAGACAATATCACCCGATGTGGTACATCAGCAAGCAAGGGGCATTAGGTCCTGACCTTGTGCACGAGGCAATGAAGTTGTGGTCTCTGACACTCTCTAAACACCTTCCTTATTGCAGTTCACCTCCAGGCAAGGACAATGTCCTGGCAGATGCTCTCAGCAGGATTTCCCAGGGCCATCACGAATGGTCACTGGATCCCCTAGTACTGGAGGTAGTATTTGCCAGATGGGGCACCCCGCAGATGGATCTTTTTGCATCCCCAGACAATCACCAACTTCCCCTTTTTTGCTGCAGGCCCCCAGTGTTGGGCTCAGTCCCTCTGAATGCCTTCCTTCTCAGTTGGGAAGGGAAGTTTCTCTATGCTTTTCCCCCCTTCCCTCTTCTGTTCAAGGTGCTAGTCAAAATCATATCTCAACCCTGCAAGATGATCCTGATTGCTCCAGATTGGGCCAGACAGCCCTGGTACCCACTCCTTATGTCCTTAGCAGTCCACCTTCCCCTGTGTCTTCCCAGGAATCACAAACTGTTAACCTGTGCTCAGGGAGAGTTTGGTACCAGACCTCAAATCTCTCAATCTCAAGGCCTGGCTCTTGAAGAGTTAGAGTTTGCTGACCTACACCTCTCCCAAGGTGTATTGGATATCTTGAAGGCTTCTAGGAAGCCTTCCACCAGCTACTTATAATTCCAAATGGAAGAGATTTTCCATATGGTGCTCTGACAAGCATATCTCCCCAGAATCTGCTGACTTACCCACAGTCCTGGATTATATGGTGCATTTGAATACTCTGGGGCTGAGACCAGCTACCCTAAAAGTGCACCTGGCAGCCGTGTCTGCTTTCTTATCAGCAGGTAAACCCTCTTCTCTTTCAGCTCATCCTGTATTCTCCAAGTTTTTCAAGGGGTTGCTTCACACCAACCCCATTCAGGGACCCTGCCCCTGCCTGGGATCTTAATATTTGCATTGCCCAGCTTATGTAACCCCCTTTTGAGCCCTTGTCTTCAGCAGAGCTGAAGTACTTGACTTGGAAAACTGTGTTTTTGGTAGCCATCACTTCTGCCAGGCGCATAAGTGAATTACAAGCATTGTCAGTGGAGCCTGATTTTATCTCCTTTCATAGAGATAAGGTGGTCCTCAGGGCTAACAGAAAGTTCTTGCCTAAGGTGGTTTTAGACTTCCACCTTAATCAATCTATGTCTCTCCCTGTGTACTTCACTGACCATTCCTCCTCTGGCGAGAGGAGACTGCACAGTTTAGATGTCAAAAGAGCCCTTAGTTACTACATAGAATGTACCAAGGGTCACAGGTTTGACTCCCTCCAACTGTTCCTCACTTATGGTGAGATTGGTAAAGGGAAACCTGCCAGGTGGATTGTCTCTTATATCCAATTTTGCTATGAAAAATTGGGCAAGGTTCCTCCCTCAGGCCTGAGGGCTCACTCTACCAGAGGTACAGCTGCGTCTCTGGCTGCTGCCAGGGACATCCCTATCCTAGAGATATGTCAAGCAGCTACCTGGAAACAGTTCACACTTTTACCAAGCATTACTCCCTGGACATCCAGGCTAGGGTGATGCTCGGTTTAACACAGCTGTGCTTCAGAGCCTATTTCTAAGTGGTTCTGTCCTCCTCCATAGGAGGTACTGCTGTGTAGTCTGCATATGTCATAATATAGCAAGACTTCATGTTGTTTGAAGAAAAAATTACTCACCTTAGTAATGTTTCTTCTAATGGAGTCTTGCTATATTATGACCTCCCCCACTCCTGCCTCTCTCAGAACCTCTGCTTTTGGGATGTGGGTGGGCAGTGCAGTGTTGGCACTTAGTAGATGCCCACCTTGTTTTTTCACCCCTCCTTTCTGGGGTGATTGGGTGTTGTGTTTTTCATTTTTTGGATCCCCTAAGTTGAGTCTTTGTTTTGTGACCAAAGGAAAAAAAAAAAAAAATGTGTTCTTATATTTAGTAGCCAGTTGCCTAGTGTAGGTTTACAGCTTCCACACAGAATCTTAGTGAGTTTTGCTTGTAAAGATCTGACAGTTTGAGTTTGAAGAACAACAGACAGAGTTTTCAACCGAGCTCGTGCTCAAAGTTCCATGCCTGGCATGGAAAGTTAACTCTTTCACCTCCGGAGCAGTTCGAAGGTTGGGACTCACTGCATATGTCATAATATAGCAAGACTCCATTAGAAGAAACAACATTACTAAGGTGAGTAATTTTTTCTTTTAGGCCGATTACATAAACTGTGCGACCTGTGATACGACCAAAGAATCATAAGCGTAGTGTGCACCCGGAATGTCGCTTAATAACTCCGGAGCCATATATCCGACCGGTACGAAGGTTGGCACATCCCAAGACCTATGGTTGCACCCAGTGGCTGCCAAATTTCCGGCAAATCCATTGAACGGTGGCAAAGTTATTAAGGTGCAAAGTTTCACCATTTAACCTTAAATGGGGTACTCAACCAAACTATGGTAGCACTACCATGCTATCATAATATATATAGATATAGAGAGAGTCTTTCTTCTTCAACTGCACTTTTTTGGGGGCACAGTGGTCCCAGTTGTTTTTCCCTCTGGTATCTACTGCTACCCACCAACCTCAATGTCCCTGTTTTCATTGGTGGCAGTGGTATCCCCTCACAGTCCAGTTTTATTTCCTGAAAAGAAAAAAAATTCCATAATGTCTTTTTACAGTTTTTGAACCTGTATATGTATGTGTATATATATGTATGTGTGTGTGTGTGTGTGTGTGTGTGTGTGTGTATGTATGTATGTTATATATATATATATATATATATATATATATATAAAAAGTCACTAATACACCGTACCCCCACCCGTATAAATGCATGCACCCTCCTCCTCACACCCCTGTGAGGTTTCCACAGACCCTCACTTCAGGAGGTCCCAGGTTCGAGACCCGCTCCTCTGATCAAAGATGCGTCTTGCTGCTGGAACCGGCGACTGCAGTATGAACTAAGGTAAATGCGCTTCAGTGTATTTCAGTTTGGGGGGGGTCAACTTTTAGCCATAACTCAGCCATTTTTGGGGGATTTTGGCCCCAGATTTTCAACATGGCCTTTTGGGGACCCCACCTCATGAATAAATATGATTGTCATTGGGCAACTCCCGCTGGAAAGGTGATTTTGCGGTCAGTTGGCAAAATCACCTTTCTGGTGGAATTTGTGTAATGACAGAGGTGGGTCCTAAGAAAGCTATGTTGAAAGTTTGGGGTCAAAATTTCAAAAATGGCTGTGTTATGGGCATTTGTTGCAGTCTCGCTACGCATGCTCGTAACTTTGGAAATGTTCAATATTTTCTCCCCATATTTTCAACATAGTCTTATTACCCCACCTCATGTATGGCACAGCTGTCATTTTTCAAATCCTGGGCAAAATGTGTTTTCGCGCCAGTGACCCAGAATGGTGATGTAGTTGCACAGAATTGTGTCTTGGCGGAGATTTAAATATTTTCTGTACTGGGTAACTGTGGTGCGGTCATAAGAAAGCTATGTTGAAAATCTGGAGTCAAAATCTGAGAAAAATGGCACGGTTATGACTTTGTTGCAATTTCTCTATGCATGCTTGTAACTTTGAATTTAAAATATTTTGGGCCCAAATTTTCAACATATGCTTCTTATTACACCACCTCATGTATATCACAGCTGTCATTTTTCAAATCCTGTCCAGAATGTATTTTTGCATCTGCACTGTGGATTGGTGATGTGCTTGCATGGAGTTATGTTTTGGCGGGGGCTGAAACATTTTCTGGACTGGGTACATGAGGTGGGGTAATAACATGGCTATGGTGACATTTTGGGGACTGTTGTCCTGTAACAGGAAGCGCAGGGGCTGGAGGTCCCTGTGCTTCCACAGATACATACATAAATGCATCTATAGAGGGCTGCGACAGTAAAATAAGAATACTATTATACTATCTCAAAAAGCAAAGGGTTAAGGCATCAAAAGTAGGGAAATACGACTTTAGGGTTCACAAGCCTAAGACCCCTCCCCCACTGTGCATGCAGGAACAGGCATGAGGGGTGTGTTTTGGGGTTGTGGACCCTAATGCTATGTCAGAGTCCAAACCTTGAGCCTTAATAACTTTGGAGCCCTTCACTGGATTTGCAGGAAATCTCTAGGGGTAGGTCTCTTGACTTGCCAAATTTCATAGGAATCCGTCAAGTGGTTTCTGAGCTACAGAGTGTAGGAAAAAACAGAAAACTCCATTTTGTTAAACATTTCTTAGCTCACCTGTGTCTCAGGAATGCCTTTATGTTGTTGTCTGAAAGTGTCAGCATAGAAAGCCCTTGGGTCACAGATGTGCCTTTTGAAGGTTTGGTGAAAAAATATTAATCCGTTCAAAAGTTATGACATTTTTAATTTTCCCATTGTTTCCCATGGGGACATTGATATGTCAGGCACAAAATATATAGAATAGTTTATGGTTGTCCATACACAACAAGGCTATGTTGCCATCAAGGGGATGTGATGACGTCTTACTGACCTCGAGAGCACAGCTCAAGGAGGTCAGTTGTGTGTTCCATTGCCCAGATGCATTAACTCTTTATTGTGTATGTTCGACTATCATATCTTTTATATAGTATAGGTTCTCCAAAACATCAAAACTTTCTCAAGGTTTCATACCTTGTGATAACACTACCTCTCCTCTGTTCAGTCCCGCTGTGCTCCTGCATCCGGTTCCACGACAGTCCTGCTCTGCCCCTGTCCCCATGATTTATAGCCACCAGTAATTTAGAACAAAACAAAAAAGGCAGGCTGGTAGTTTGGACACACAGAGCTGACTGTGAGAATCCGTGTCCAAATTATTTTAGATTACTGTCCAAACTGTCTGCTCGCCCAGCTGCTCGCTAAGTGATTCCGCCATTTTAGAATACATTTTTAAAATCACTTCTTTTCCATACATCAAGGTAGGAGCTCAAGGGGCAAAAGTTGTTGTGCTATCGATGTGCGTCAGAATAGTACAACAACCATTTTACTGAACTGTCCTACAACAGGATTTGGAAAACCATTGTTTTCCATCCACAACAAACCCTAACCATATACTATATACAGGCCCCACCACTTATAGCACCCCTGCTTTATGTGGGCAGTTGCTTTTGGCGGGCAAATTCCTGTTTCCACTTGCCCACTACGTTGACTGCAATGTAAAAATCGCTGGTTATAGCGATCTATGCCTGCCTTCTATTTCGGGCAGATTAGCTGCTACAGCTTCAAAAGTTCAACATGCTGAAGTGTGAATTAACTTTCTACCAGCTAATCTGCCCAAAATAGAAGGCAGGCATAGAGCACTAACTAACTGCTAATTGGTCCCAGCTTAATGTAGTGGCAGTGAACGGAAGAAGCGATCGGTCCAAAAGAAGGGGAAAATGGATCCGATTAAAAGAAGACCCCCCCCAATCTGCTGCTGTGTTGTTATGCCGTGGTAGTTACGGGAAAAGAGGATCCATCCTGTCAACGCTGCTGTGATTTCCTCTGGAGGGCTTTATGAAGCGGCAGTGACTGGAGCACAGGAATATCTCAGACACAAACGGAGTTAGTGGTTACGAGGAAGGTGAGCGCAGCAAATTAAGAGAACGTGTGATTTCCTCTGGAGGGATGTATGTAGTGGCAAGATCTCAGACAGTGGGTGTAAAAATAAGCATTTTTGGTTAGCGAGCCAGTCTTTATAACGGGCAGAATCTGCTTACACAGATGTGCCCGTTATAAGCGGCTTTGACTGTATATTTTTCGCACAATAGAAGTATTGTGTGAAAAATAGCAGCTTATTTTCGAACAGTAGGACTACAGTGCGAAAAATACGCTTTTCTCGCAAAGAATGCTGGTATTTTTGGCACAGTTCACAGTCCTGCGATCAATTGAGCTGTCTTCCAGCCACTATCTTGTTTGCCCGTTTAGTGAGAAAGTTGAAGTCCTGAATCTTTTCAATACAAAAAAAATCAGAAAACTGCTAAAGAGGACCCCTTTAGGTGTATTCTGATGTTTTTTTGTGTTTTTAAGCTGGACCCGAACAGTTTTTTTTTTTTTTCAGGGTCCAGCTTATACAGAGAACGGTTTGTAAGCCGTTCTCTGTATGAGAAGACCGATATTTTCTTGACTTCTGCAGCCGCAGCTGGAACTTGTGCTGTTGGCTGCAGAGTCAGGAGGGACCCACTTGTTCCCACAGGACATGGGTGCCCAATCCCATGTTGTATATATCCCCATAAACACACAGTGTGCGGACGTTGTTAAAAGCCTATTAAAAACAAACAAAAAAAAACTGTCCCCATGTCTTTTCTTGGTGCAGAATCCTGCATCAAAATTGCGATCATTTCGATGCAGGAGGATATATATATATATATATATATATATAACCTGTAATAAAGAAAACCGTCCCTCGACATCTCCCCAGTCCCCATCCCCACCTCCCTCTGTGCACCCACCTCCCTTCACCCATCATTACCCTCCAGAGGTTGGGATCAGCGATCTTCTCTGGATTGGGACATGTCTGCACTCTTCAAAGCCAAACTGCGATCTGAGGAATCAAGGTAAGCCATATAATGGGAGTAAATGGGTTTCAACATGGTTAGTATCGCAGCCATTTTGGGAATTTTAGCCTCACATTTTCCACATGGGGTTCTTGGGACCCACCTACGTGAACACTGTCATTTCGTTTCTCAGTCCTGAAAGGTGATTTCGGACTGATTCACCTAAATGATCGTGTCACTGTTTATAAGGTGGGGTCCCAAAAGCCTATGTTGCAAGTTTGGTGAAAAATTCCTCAAAATTACTGCGTTATAAGCATCGTTACGCGGTTTTCTCGCATCGTGACTTCACCAATTTTTATTATTTTCACTTCAGATTTTCAGCATTGCCAGGTTTTCACACTTTCTTATGAACAGTACAGCTGTCATTTTACACACCTTGCCCGGAACGTGTTTTCACACCTGTGGCATAGAATGGTGCGGTTGCTGTGCGAAATCAACTTTTGGAATGGATTAACAAAATCACAGTTGCACTGTTCATGAGGGTAGGTCCCATAATGCTGATGTTGAAAAATTGGTGAAAGATTTCCAAAAAATGACCATGTTACGAGCGTGCATTGTGCAGTTTCTACGCACGCTCATAACGTCGCCAATTTTTCTGTTTTCCTCCAGATTTTAACATTGCCATTTTCCACACCACCCTTGAACAGTACAGCTGTCATTTTCAAATCCTACTGGAAATGTTTTTCCACAACTGTAAGTACATAAAGCAGTGTTGTAGTTGCATGATACATTTCTCTGGGATATGGTTTGTTGTACTAGGCACATGTGGTGAGCTGCTAAGAAGGTTATGTTGAACATTTGGGGTAAAATTATTTGAGATAACACAGTTATAACTGTTGCAGTTTACTACGTTTGCTCATAACTTAATGTGTGAGCGCGGGGGTCCGTGACCTTGTGTTTCCACAGCTAGATTATATGTGCATCTGTGGAGGATGGGCGCTCCACTGTGACAGATGGACAGTGTTGTACTAATGGATGGAGGATGGGGCGCAGGTTCAAAAGACCCTGCGCTCCCACCGTCTATATGGACACTCTTGTGCTATCTGGATGGAGGGTGAAGTGCTGGGTCCAAAGGACCCAGCCCCACAGCAAAACAAGAATACATTTATACCATTCTGAAAAGAATGAAATCTTTGCAAAAACTTCATTAATGCATTAGTTAGGGTGAATACCACAGTGACAAAAGCAGGGAAATGAGGCGTAGGGTTTCCAACCTAATGTCCCATCTCTGGCTTCCAGCTCCTATCACCCGCCCACCCCATCCCCCACCCTCAGTCCACACAGCAACAGGTGTCTGGGTGTGCCTTTGGGTTATCAGGCCCAACTCTCACCCCATTCCACGTGTAAACCAGCTTATACACTACAGTATAGGACAGTGGGGTGAGAGTTAGGCCTGATGACCTAATGGCACACCTCAATGCCTGTTGGTGGGGGTGGGAACCCTGGGGGTGGGGCATTAGGATTGGAAACTCTTAATGCCTAATTTCTCTGCTTTTGTTGCTGTGCTGTTCACCCAAACCAATGCACTAACAAAGTTGTTTTTGCAAAGAATATATATGTGTGTGTGTGTGTGTGTGTGTGTGTGTGTGTGTGTGTATTACACTGGCGCTAGTTGGGGTTGAGTAAACACTTTAATGTTAAACCTCAAATTTTGCACCTTAATAACTTTGCCACCGTACAATGGATTTGCCTGAAATTTTGCATGTGTGGTCTGGTACCATAGATCTTTGGATCTGGCAAGTTGTGTTATGGCTGGAGGTACAGTTGCGGAGCTACAGAATGCCTAAAAATGCAAAAAAAAAATACTTTTTGTGCATTTCTTTGCTCGCGCCCACAGAGCGCATGATTTGTCTGTTTGGTCCGAACTCTTCAGAGAAGATGCAGTCTGGGTCACCGATACACCTTTCGAAGATTTGGTGTAAAAAAAAAAAAAAAAAAATATTAAACCGTTCAAATGTTATTCAAAAACAAATTTCCATTATAGTCAGTGGAGAAAAATATATGTGCATCACAAAGTTTCACAAATGCACTTTTACTTTCATAAATGGCCCTTTACTGTCGTGATTCGGCCATCTTGTTTTCAGTTAGTGAGAGAGAAAGATGTCTGCTTTAAATTTAGACCTCTAGGTAAACACTGACTGTTGGGTTTACCTAGTCTGGTCCTGAGGATGTCAGCCCTATCTTTATTATGGGGTAAAAAACCAGAAATGCTTTTTAAACATCGGGGTGGGATACTTTTGCAAATCTTGAAAGAAGCAGCAGAAATACTTTCATAAATGTGAAAGTTTTGTGCTACTTCAAACTTTCGTGATTTGTGAAAGTATTTAAAAAAAACTGCAAATCTTTGCCATCCTCCTGCAACAAAACAGTTGAGTCTTTTGGGCAGTAATTTGCAGGGTGGAAAGCCCTAGTCACACAAATGTGCCTTTTGGTGTTTTGGTGGCAAAACATTCAAGGGGCAGAAAGTTACAGCATTCCGAAGTTGAGAAATTTCCCATAGGATAACATTGCGGCGCCATGACGCCTTTCAGTGCCCGTATCTAGAAAACTAAGTGAGATATGGAGTTTTCACTATTGGCAGCTTAATTAACCCGCAGAAACAAGTTTGGAAATCATAGATGACACCTGCAGTGGAATTTTTTTCCTGCTTGCTTTCTGATTACAGAGATATTGGCAAAACATGTTCCAAGGGTGCCTTTTCAGTGCGTTTTGGTGCCGTGTCTCAGAAAGCGATACAAGCTACAGATTCGATCGATTCATATTGCTTGAAGTACTTGCTGTCATGGTTACACCAGCACTGGAATTTTTTTCCTAGCTGCTACCGTTGCTGAGATATTAGCAAATTAGTCTTACAAGGGTTCCTTGCCCTATAGGGCTGCTGTATGGCTCGTAGTTATATATAAGTGGGAGCACAGGGCCCGGAGGGCACGTGCTCTCACATGCGCATACCATTATGACAAAAAAATGGACACTGTAAAAAGAGCGCAGGGCCCGCGCTCCCACTGACACACACCTCTTACATTACACTGTCTCAAAAGGAAGGGAAATTCATTGCAAAAAACTCCATTAATGCATCAGTTAGGGTTAATAGTACAGCAACAAAAGTTTGGAAATGTACTGTTAGGGTTCAAAACCCTAACTCCGCATTCCCCTCCACCACACACACACACACACACACACACACACAAAGACACTGTACCACTCTGTCATATCTGTAACCACAATAATCACAACAC